>OY979766.1:10682730-16408145 GCA_963855975.1 Andrena chrysosceles | reverse complement strand
CTCCGCAACGAGTGGAGGTAATTCGAAGACTGACTTTCCTCGGTTAGGAAAGTCCCTTCGTCGTCATCGTCGTTTGCGAAAAGTCCGCAAGGGACCTAGACTAATTTGTCAGGGCCGACGGAACCCATTATGGAAGTTATGTGCCGCATAAGGGCCCCATCCGAAGAGGGCGGTAAGAAACTATACCGTACGCTTAATAATAAAGGCTCCCACATAAATAAAATGTTATTGTAATTTTTCTTTTGTACTCCGTAAAGGCAAAACATATTAAATAGAAAGGAGGAGCAAAAAGTTTTGGGGCGCTAAACATTTTCTTGCATGAAGGCGCCAATTATCCTCGCACCGGCCCTGTTTATGACCGGGCCTGGTGTCCGTGCCCGTCGTCGCCGCAAAGTGGGGTAAATCGGGTCGAAACGCGGCACAAAACATTTTCTGACTGAAATCATATATTTATTCCTTATTTTTTCATTTCATTCAGTTAGGACGTACCTATATTTGTGATGTTGTTGTTACTGAATAATCAATGAAACTTGATTGTCTAACTGTATTTGTAAATAAATTTTTTGAGAATATTTGAAATCCTATAAAATTCAATAGTTATAACATCTTTATTTAATATTATTATTATTATTATTATTATTGTTATTATTATTATTATTATTATTATAAACGGGAATAGTCCCATAGTTTACATAAAGCATACAAGAATTGACCTTACATCGTCTACACAAAGTGTAAGTACCTAATATACAGGAGAAACTTTTAACTTCCTACTCTGAATAATATAGTGTATGTGAATGTAAAAAATGTGTAGCTAATTTATTTAAGAAATCAATGGTGTGTATAAATGTTTCTCCTTTTTCCATAAGGATTTTGTAAAAAATATGCACATATACAGTATAATCTGCAACTACAATAATTATTATTGATATCAATTAGGGAAAAGTCGATACAATTACGGTTATGGAACCGATATGAGGAGGGAAATAGGAATCGTAACCGAAACAGATAATAGTTGGAAATTTCGGTTCTTCATAACAATTATTCAGAATAAAGGTTCTTTATAACCGTTTGGAGCACCAAAATCGATATTATAATAGTTTTCGAGCCCTGCTTACTGCGGGACCTTTGTTGTAAAATTTCCGAAAAGTTCCCTGAAGGTGGCCAGAGAATGCCAGGAACGTTCCCTGAAGGTGGCCAGAGAATGCCAGGAACGTTCCCTGAAGGTGGCCAGAGAATGCCAGGAACGTTCCCTGAAGGTGGCCAGAGAATGCCAGGAACGTTCCCTGAAGGTGGCCAGAGAATGCCAGGAACGTTCCCTGAAGGTGGCCAGAGAATGCCAGGAACGTTCCCTGAAGGTGGCCAGAGAATGCCAGGAACGTTCCCTGAAGGTGGCCAGAGAATGCCAGGAACGTTCCCTGAAGGTGGCCAGAGAATGCCAGGAACGTTCCCTGAAGGTGGCCAGAGAATGCCAGGAACGTTCCCTGAAGGTGGCCAGAGAATGCCAGGAACGTTCCCTGAAGGTGGCAGGAAGGTTGCCGTGCAATGTTCCACAGGGCGGACATAGGAAGGTTCCGGCAACGTTCCAGCAATGTTCCCGGTGGAACATTCCACGGCAACGTTCCTGCCACTTTCAGGGAACGTTCCATGTGCTGTATGGGTAGTGTGCCACAAAATGCTTTGCGGTATCTTGCGTATATACCCGAAATTTTTCAACATCTATTCGATGTGTAGAAGAAATTACCTGTAATATAGTACGGAATTGTTGAATTAATTACAATTTTTCCAAATTTATTTGGTACAGGGAGCAATATTCATTATAGAAGATGGCATATAATCATAATGGCAATTCAAAATATTATTTTATATTTTGAATATATACTGCTAAAATTTTATAACGTGTATTCAATGTGGAGAAAAAATTACCTGTAATATTGTATGGAATTTCTTAATTAACATTACATCAATTCCAGTAATTTCCGAAGCAAGTTCCGCGTTTCCAAAAAATCGCCGTGCTGTGTTTCCGTCGTTACTTGATCCCCATCCTTGTTTTACATAATCAACGTATAAGCCCATTTTTTCTTTAAATTGTATCTGTATTTCTTCTTTCCTTTTATTTTTCATTTCTTTCATCTCATCTGTATTCGCCGTCCATTTTTTGAAGGGCAAATTATATGCTACATGTAATAGACACTCCAGACACCTAATTCAGGCGTGTAGTGATGACATTCCAAAGGAATAATTTGCACTAGTGTATACTTTGGAATTTATTAGTTCTAAATTGTTCATTTGAATAGGTGTTGCATTACAAATATAACACCTCATAGCCGAAGAAGTGCTCGTCATGACGTTACATACTTTATTATCAACCATGGTTAATTGCATGGCATATTCTATTTGAACATTTCTTATCGTTAGTGGTTCTAAATTTTTAATCTCTTCGTTGATGCGGTCGGTTTCTTCATTAATAAGGTCGTTACTTTCCTTTATAAATTGAAATTTTATAGGTCGACAAAACCAAGGTGATGAGGGTGTTGGATTTTCCCATACTATTTCTGAATTTGATTTATTTTCTAGTCTTAAGGGAACTAAACTCGACACAAACACCGCATCATCATCTGCATCACAATTTGTATGTCTTATTTGTTTGTAACGCGGTTGTCCTGATGCTCCATCACAACCCCATTTGCATATAAGTACCAAAGTTGTGTTTTCTATTAATTTATTTAAACCTTTCACTATTCTGGAAATTGTGTGGTCCAATAAACCCTGTAGATCCACTTTCGCATATATGTCCGTAATTTCTATTTTATTTGTTGGCGGATAACAATTCTTTTTCTCTGCCAATAATTTAAAGTAAGAAGGCCATTGATTATTCCTGCATTTTATTGCTTCCTTTTGTATCGTTATGTACTGGAATTTTGACAGATCTGCCATAACAAATATTGATAAAGCTTTTTCCGTAGAAAATAATTTGTGTTTTGGTATGCATCCTTCTTTAAAAATACGTTGCACGCTCTTGTTATATTCGGTCGTCTCCAAATACTGAAGTAATCGTGCCTTTTGATGCATGCCACATCTTGCAAAGCCCATTTTCGTTGCATTTAATAACTCCTTTAACGAAAAATTATTGTTCAAAGACCGGGCTCTTCGAATTTTTTCCCTCGCACTGCATTGCGAAAATAATTTCCTTCCTTTGTGAACTGATACAAGGGCTGACGGATTTGCTGCAGTACTTGTTGATGGCATATCCTCTAAAATTGCATTTGGATACGAAAAATCTTGTAACCATGCATTGTTCGTTTTAAGAAAGTGTTTTTTCGTGTAATGGGATTTAATCCACTTCTGTTTCAATTTAAAACAAAATTTCTTGCAACATATTTTTAATGCTTCCAAGTTTTTAGAAGAGATATCGATATATTCGCATATTTTTGTGTGCAAAAATAAGTAATCACCCATATCTCTTTTGGAATCTTTTCAAGCACGATATAAATCTTTATTTTTTCTAAAAGTTTCCATTTTCACTAAATAAATAATATCTGGATAGCAAAGAAGAAAATGTTTAATGAAAATTTGTTAATAAAGTGTTCTTCCATTGATTATAATAATTATTGGGTGTTCTGGTAGGTATCCACGCTTCTGCAGTAGAGAAACATCAGAAGTGAAATTCGAGAAGGGATTGGAGATAATAGAACGAAACATGGGAAGAATCGGTTAGCAACGTAGACGAGGTCTTGTTCGGGAACATTCCCGAACATTCGAGACTATTTGCGCGACACGTTGAGGTCGTTGGTATTGTTTACCTCGCTGCTACCAAGTCCGTTTGTGTTGACATTCTCAAACCATATCGAAACGTTGTGTTCTGGAGGAGTTTGCGGGGAACATTTAAACATTGATTTTGCAATGAATCCCAATAAATTCAGAGTGGCCGAACAGCTGTTTTAAATGTTAACTGTTTACTGCGTGGATCAAGGAAAAATGCAATACGGTGTACATTTTCCAAATCTGTCCCCAACGCAAATCTATTTTGGAAGGATATTTGTAATGTATTTTTAAAATGCCGACTATGGTCACTGTCGGCATTCAAATGATTATTTATTAATCCGTGCAGAATCGGGAGAACTAAAGATATCGTAACCTTTTTCTCCGATTTTTCTTAAAGTACATTGTCGCGCAACATAAGGTGGTTCGGGATTGTCATAGCTTAAATCAGATACTGTATCGTTTCTCCATTGTCTGGGTTTAATATTTAAAAGTTCTTGCCCAATTGCTACCCTATTTTTCCCTTTAACTGCCCTTTTCTTTTCGTGCGGTATCCCCGAAGTAACGACTGTGTGCACTCTTAATACAATACCAGTGCCAGGAGCCGGTTTATGTAAGCAATGAGCTTTAAATTCGGCACCGCATTCATTACAAGTATATTTTCAAATATGTTTCAAATATTTTGCTATATTTGAACGCACGGAATTTTCGTTTTTAAAAAACTAGCTTTGCAAACAATATCCGTCCAACCGGGACTAAGTATTTTAGAAGATTTTCCACGAGTAGGGGAGACCGGGGCTAAAAGTTCCGGGGGGTAAGTTGTTCCGACGGTTCTATCTTCAAAATGAAAAGAGCGTTGTACTTTAAAGTATTTTTTCCGTGTGAGTGGCGCGATCAGCTCACACGGAAAAAATATTTTGAAGTACAACGCTCTTTTCCTTTTGAAGATAGAACCGTCGGAACAACTTACCCCCGGAACTTTTAGCCCCGGTCTCCCCTACGCTTTTCTTTATAAATTTTCGATACAGGAGCAATAGATTTCCATTGCTCCTCACATAATGTGATATAAAAAAATGGCGGCAGTTTATTATGAATTTTACTCGTATCATTGTGGGGCACGAAATCTTGACTAGTATTACTTACGTTAGAAACATCAATGCTATCCATCATTGCTTCGCCTTCTTCTTCTCCTTCCATTGGAATTTGGAAATGTTTCTTCAAATTTGTCAGCAAATTCCATTGATTGTTCCTCACGTAAAAGTTTAAGGTGTTTGGTGGAATTTATTTTTTTTATAAAAAATCAATTAATATAAAAAATATTTTTTGCTCCTCTTGTCCCTCTTTCCCCGCTTCCTCTTCTTCTTCCACTTCCTCGTCTTCCTTTCTGTCCCCCATATTTAAGTCTCCCTATCTGATTTTCGAGCTTGCTGTTCTGTAATATGAAAAATAAACATAAATCTTAAAACTTTCATGAGAATGTAAGAAATGTTTGCGTGAGATCGCCCACGTACATATCTACATACCTGCTTTTGTAATTCGATGGCCATTTCCAACCATCGTCGCGCGGACGGAGTCGGCCCTATCCGCGGACTCCGTCGCGAGGACTCTCTGTCTCCCTGAGAGACCAATTTCTAAGTATCCGCGTTTCTGAAAACGTGTCTGCAAAGAGCACAAGTAGGGCTGTATCCTCAATTTTTTTCAAATTCTGAAAAACGAGTCTCTGTCCATGCCAATATTGAAAATTATGCAGATCGAGCCATCGTCTGAGATGCAACAATTATCGCGTACATTTGTGCTTAGAGATATGTTATTGAATTCTATCTTACGGTACTGACAACAATTGGTGTCGTTAGTAAGGGGTCTAGATACGCGAATAGAAAAATCGACATTACGATGAATGTTTGTGCATGGTTGTTTTCATAGGGAAAAGCAGAACATGAATCTAAATTACCAAAACGTCTGACATCGTTGGTTAAGCGAAGAAGACCATGGATGTTATAACTATTAAAAGTCGGGCTATATACTTCTTCGTTACGAAGAACAAATTTCTGCAAAGCTGACTCTGCGAATCTCGAGTGTGGGCTCGGTGGGGATTCTGAAACCAAAATCCTTATGGCCGCATGTAAAATTAAGAAGTGCTTGTATATTTCATCGTTGAGTACACCATACAGTACAACTGGCCCTGTATATAGAAGGAACCTAATTTATACATTTTTCCATATTTATAATCAAATTCTTTTTAAATATTTGACTATTGTTCTTACTTTCTCAATCAATGAATCTATAATATCACTATCTAAACTTCATTTTACTATTAAATTTAAATTGTGAGCAAAACATTGAATGTGTTTCCCTGTCACATATGTTACTATAGCGCTTTTCATATTTGCAGCATTATCTGTTATTACAAAGTTGACTTTATTAAACACCTATAATACAATTGTAACTTTATGATAAATTGACAATGTACACGCCAATATAACAGGATTTACAAAGAAGAGGTGGGGGGAATATAAAAAGCGATGGATGCTACGAGTCTGTTGAAGTGTGCAGCGTTAATAAATGATAGTTGTGTGGATGCAACGAATGTGCGTATAACTCCTGCCCCGACATGAGAATTAAATGCCTGCCATCAACAACCATGGTGCGGCTAGTCTCATCTTGTGCCTTTAATGAAGTACGCACAGCACAAATAGAATTTTGTAGGCCGATACCCATTCTGTTTCTTTTTTTTTTATTTTGCATCAGGCAAAATCGAAAATATCCTTTCTACTTCAGCGTTCGAGTGTGGCAGACATCTGACAGTATTTAATAAAGTTTTAATAGAGGGAAACACAAGATCGTGTTCGGGGTTTTCTAATTTGCAGATGTCTATCCACATATTGTCAAATGACATTTTCGCCCATGTGTCCCTTTGAAATCGGGAACTGCCAAAATACAGAATGTCCTGTTACGTCTCAGCGGTCACCTCGCGTCGAGTTTCGAGGGAAAATCACGCGGGTTACCGAAAACGTTGTTACAGACAGATTTGACCCACGGGACGCTTTCGTTCACCGTCTGGTCGGGTTCCGCGGATGCCTCACGCTGCACGAAAAATCACGCGGGAAGTTGGCGACGACGTGAGTTAATCGGATATTGATAGGGATCTGATAAGCTGAAACGTTGGCTGCTCGACTCCGTGTCGTGCTCCTCCAAGCGAGCGATGGTGCGCTCCGCCGCGCCGTTCGGAAGTTCTTTTGTGACGTTGAGCACTGGCGTGCTCCAACGTGACTACGGAACGAGACACGGGGTCGAATTGACTAAATAAAAATGATAATAATAATAATAGGGAATAAGTAATAAATAAATAATAAGTAATAAGTAATAAATAACAAATAATATATTAAATAAAACAACAAAAGAAAATATACATGAACTCTAAACTAAAACAATAAAGAAATACTGGAAATAAATAATGAATACTGTAAATGAACTAGAACGAATCGCATGAGCTAGGATGGGCCAGAAAGAATGAATGGTAGCTCTCCGAATTTCTCGGAGTTTCTTATTTTAATTACGCGGACCACGGAGACATCCCCTAATTCGTTCGGCCTGTCCGTGGCCGCTGATTGGTGCGGGCGAAATCCAGTTTTCGGAGTAAAACTGAGCTGACGCTGACCTTGGACTTTTAAAGACGGCCACGCTGGCAGCGTGGAGGGATGTAAAAAATTTTAAAATATCGATATATCGGATATACGATATATCGAGGAATACATATCGATACACGATATATATCATAAATGAGGTATCGATATATCGAAAAATATCGATATTTTTCATTATACTAAAAAAAGGTTAATATTAATTCTTTAATATTGTTTATCAATTTTTATAATAAAAAATGAACTTTTTTAACATTAATCTTATGTATTTTATTTGTATAAAAATCATTACATTGTGAATATTCGTCTTTTATTTATTTTATTTCATGTCCAAAATTCTGGTCCCACGGAATTTAAAAATAATAACTTTGAAAGTCGTTTACCCTGTAGACGGTTTCGAGTTTTTGTTTTTATAGCGCCTGCCTTGGAAAAGAGCCGTTCGCTAGGTACGGATGTTGCTACCACTGACAAATATTTTTTTGACGCTGCCGTTCGGAGCAGGTCGCAACACCGCAATGCTCCAATACGTTGGCTACAACGTAACAGTCCCATTCTTTCTGCAAACCTTGGTCAACGAAATACCCTAATTTTTGAGCGACTGCTGTAAAATTCTTGAATGTTACTTCTCTGTCGCAATTAAATAAAACATCATCAGATTTAAAAACTGTCATCTGTTTTAAAAAAGGATCGTCATGAAGAAGACTCGTCTTAATTTTCGCAGAAGGAGTGAACCTCAACTTCCGACATACCTCCGTTTACTGCTTCTTCCAAAAAATCCTCAAAGGATCATTTAAGAGGGAAAAAGAAAATTGTATTTTTTCGAATTTCCAAAGTGACCTAACCCCTTAATACGACAGGGCATTACCGAGCAGAGCGGTTCAGCGCTGCACGGGCACCAACCTAACCGCTAGGACCATCGCCAAGCCGAAGGACCACGCAACAATACAATATAGAATAAAGAATTTGGTTTCTCTGAAACAAGTATGAATCATAGGCCGAAATCAGCAACGTTGCATCAAAAATTCATACAAAGATAAGCAACGGATTCGATCGGTCATTTGTCGATTTTTCACCATCACATCAACAAAAATGATACGGCTCCAGTTGGAGATGATACAAGAAAAATCACACACCGTTGCACTGTATCTTATCACCGGATGATACGCAACGGCGATACGATACGAGAATACGCCAAAAATGAGTATTCACTTAAACAGTAAACAATGCCCCACACATGATAAGGGTGTGGCTATTCCTCATTCAGCAAGTAAAGGAAATGCGAATATTAGGTGATATTTTTTATAGAACCATCTACATTATATGTAATGGCTGTTGGTTGAGGAATCTCATCACCATTTAAAAAAATGACTAAACAGTAATAGAAAAAAGGGAGAGTTCGAACTTCCCAATAGAGCATACACAATAGAACGAGAACATACTATTTCGATGCAAATTTTCGAGAAATAACAGGAAATATGTGCTGAACAAACAACTTTCTCTGTCACCGATACGAACGCGATTAGCGAAACAAATAAATGCTCATTCATCATGGTTGGGGGGAGAGATATCTTCGGGCGGAAATATGTCGTAGGATTTATCTACTGGTTCCTATTACCCACTGACTCTCATTTTCTCCGTGTCCCCTACGCTTCACGTTATGAGGAATGCAGATACATTCATTGTTCCTTGTTTCTTTCCTGGTGGATTAAAGTATTAAAACTCAATTTTCTCGTTAAAGCTGTGTTGTGACATTTCCTGTTTTATCCCCTTACCATTCAGATACAGTAAACAATTGTAAAGACCGAGCTTAGGCAATATACATTGTTATTTCTTACCCAGAGTTATCCTTTTCAAGGATAAATTATTTATTCTAGTTCGGGCCATAGCGACAGTCATACTAATCAAGAATCTGTTTGTATTTTTGGATTCAGGTAATTCCAACTGCTGAAATCACCTGCACGAACGAGGCATGAATTTTTTAAACATGTCATCAAAATCGTCTTCGAAACCATTTTAAAATCAATAATTTTATTGCTTTTATATTTTTTATTTACTGTAGAATTGTAGTTTAATCAATAGAAAAAAGTTTTATTCCATTACTATAATTCCTATCTTCGCAATAAATTCCTAAAAATCGCTGAATTTATCGGCGCGCTAACCAGAATGACCCCTTAAATACATGATTTCACCATGACGGGTACAGCTGTACCTTGGCCATTGAACGATGTCGTAAAATTGGTTATTGCCATAAGGGTTATATAAGCACACAAAAAATTGATTTTTTAACCTCATAAAGATATGTACCCCCTTAACGGATTGCGGACAAATCGATGCAACACAATTGCCGTCCGATGAAATTGTCACGCACAAAAGAGTCTCGAAAAAGAAAGCAACGTTTCGCAAAGTATGATCTTGACTCCTCTGTTCTTGTCGTGTTCACACCGCCGCAAATAGAACAAAACATTCACATACGATTCATACGCTGAGATTTACGCGGAGTGGACAAGACTAGAACAGACGAAAACGTTTGCGAACACTGTTTCCGTTCGTGTTCGCCTCGATGGAGACCCGGGGTTAGCGATATAAGGCGCATTCAACTCTGATTGGTTAAGTTGGGGTCTCGAATGATCGGCCAGCCGCATATTGGAGATCCCAGCATTAGGCCGTTGAGCAAGAAACTCACATTAATATATAAATTTGCCGATAGATTACACAGAAATATCAGTATGTAACGAGGTGTCGCGGACGATGGATCGTTGGCATAAAAAAGTAGCAATCGTTACGGGCGCGAGCTCTGGAATCGGTGTAGCGACCGCTAAAACTCTTGTAAATCATGGTGTTAAAGTAGTTGGTATAGCAAGATTGGACAGGCTTCAGGAACTAACCGCGACACTTGGCAAGGACAAATTCTACCCCGTCCAATGTGATATTAGGAAAGAGGAGGATATCCTGAAAATGTTTCAATTCGTTGAAGAAGAATTAGGCGGCGCTGATATTCTTATAAACAACGCTGGAGTCGGCAGTCTAATGCCAATCATTGGTAACAGATTTCCTTTCTAATCCTCACCTCATTTCTTTCAAAGTAACGACCGCTCAGATTGAACTCAAAATCGTCGGAAATAAAGAACATATATACAGGAAGTTCACACTGACAATCCGCGTCAGTTTTTTTGGGCTAACTCAGACGGACCAGTTTTAGAAGCCCACCAGAACCACAAATCAGTGGGCTATCGTTGGAATCAACCACGTTTGAAATGCGTACCTATCAAAAAACTGTACCACGAAATTGTCGCTGTCGGTAGTTGACACAACGCACAACCGTTGTTTCTGGTTGCAGTGGGCATCTAAAGTGGTCCTTCTGAATTAGGCCTTAGCTAGTTGCGATAATGTGACAAAAGAAGCTGTTAACAACAATAATTTATCTGTATCAAATGGGCAACGTGAGGAAATACCAAATCAGTTAAATCAAACAGTGTGTACACTTGATGCTAGAACTATAGTGAGGTCGTATATTTTGGAATTTAGGGACGGCGTCAATAGATGTAGAAAGACTGAGTGCCTAATTTTCGGTTCAAGTACATTCTTTATTGGAATTAGTGGGGATTGAGAGAAAGTTGAGATGTTCTAAGTAAGACCTGAGGTGATATCTTCTTCAAGATATACTCTTGTCGATAAGACACCTGACACTTGTCAAATATGAAGTGAACCTGATAAAGATCTGGGCATATACATATCAATTTCACGGTTCAGTGCCGTCACGGAACATATATGTGAAAGACAACAATAATAAACATACTGAGGAAATGTCTATTTTACGTCTGTAGTTGGCGAACTCAATTATCAATCAAGAGATTATTACGAAATGCTTATCCAAGATAATTCAGGCGTCTGCGTCACTGTGCCATCAGTTCTCAGACGCGTTTTCAACAAAGAACTTATAGTTAAGCTATTCCGGCCAGAAAACACCGTACTAGAATAGTCTTTCACCAAGTATCCCTACCACACAGTCGCTGTATATATTACACTGAGTGTAGAGTGTACAGTAAAGCTTGTGACTGACAAGGGAAGATCTCGAACCCGAAAATTCAAAAAATTCTGGAACTTTGTGAATATGTAGAGAATTTCCTCCTAATTACAATGCAATTTTTGTTTTCATGCCCAAATTCACTCGAAGGGGGTGAAATTAACTCCTGAAAATTCGGCAATTTTCTGATTTTATGTTATAACTCGCGAACTGTAAAAGATAAAAAAAAAGTTTAAAGACAAAAGTTACTTCTTTTAATTAGATCTATCATTTGGTGAAAAAATGGTTTTACAGTTCCCGAGTTATAACACAAAATCGGAAAATAACCGGATTTTCAGCGGTCAATTACACCCCCTTAGAGTGAATTTGGGCAGCAACCAAAAATTGCGTTGTAATAAGGAGGAAATCCTCTACATATTCACAAAGTTTCAGAATGTTTGTAATTTTCAGATTTGAGTTTTCATCTTTAAATTATGACAATAGTCAAAGATGTACTACATAATGTCCTTACTATTAATTTTTTCCTAAATATATTCTCATGTCACAGGATCTCATAATACTAGAAAACAGATTACATGTACATTTATTTTTCCTAAGTTGAAATATGAGACGGGATACAATGTATATATTACGTTTTGTTATAGACACGCCAACTGAGGAATACCTTAAAATGCTAGAAACGAATTTACTAGGTCCAACAATTTGTGCTCGAGAATTTTCACAGTCCATTAGAAAGCGTAATGTACCCGGACATATAATCAATATTAGCAGGTATGTAATTTTTTTATACATATGTAACATAGATACGAAGTCTATGTTACATCGATAAGATCTATCTATAACTACACTACTGTATACTTAATGTGTGATTGACTCGCAGCATTCAAAAGTAATTCAAATTAACATGTGAGTAATTCATGAGGAATAACTCGCCAAGCTTCTAGAGTTTAGACGCCAGACCAACTCTTATATAGATGTAATTAAAAATGAAAAATTTTCATGTGTGTATAACGCACGCAACGAACAAGCTTTATGGCGATTGATTGTTAGTCACTAGTTCAAGATAAATGAAGGTAATAATGGGATCATAATAAATAATCATCTTCACTTAAACCTCGGAACTCAAGAGATCCCAAAACGTGTGGAAAGACGTTTGTGTTTTTAGTAGTACACGTACAATCTTGCAAATTTTATGATATTAATGGCCAGACTTTTTAAAGTTTTGAGTCTTCAATGTTTAGAAGCTTTTGTTTTCCTCCGTTTTCATTATACTAATTTGTAAGCTAAACACCAACATATTCAGCAGTATAGGCGATCTAGTAACGAGGCATTGGTGTATAACATGATTTGAAAAAAGTCAAATTTGAGGGGAATAAGTTTAAATATCGAACTTTTCAGTGTTTGAAATCGTGACTATACATATGCTCACCTACACTTTACAGCATAGCTGGACTGTGTGCAGAAAATATAGAAATACCAATTGGATTATACAGTGCTAGTAAATATGCTCTGAGAGCTTTAGGTACGGAACTTCGTCATGAAATGATGCAAGCCAAATTACCCATTAAAATTACGGTAAGACTTCATGTATTAGTGAAATTGTCATCTAAAATTACGCATTTATAATTAATGATAGGTATACAGTACTCAATGATAATAATTTAACGAATAAATTGCTGATAATTGATGGAATTCATTGTGTTCGTTACCGAAATCATGAGATATTTTGTAATATGTTCACGTTCCAACAGAATATCAGTCGTGGAACGGTGTTAACAGAAATATTATCAGGTTTGGTTGAGTGGGAAAACAAACTCAAGAAACTGAATCCTTCACAAGACAAAGACCTGGCTGATGCAGTGATGTATGTGTTAGGAACGCCAGATCGTGTAGAAGTAAGCACAAATAAACGTAGACAATTCGTGACATATTTTGGAAGAATGAATGACCCATATATGTATACGTATATACGATCTCAACATTCCTTTCAGATCCATGAGGTCACAGTTACATCAAGAATGGAGCAGTCGCTATACAAAAGAAACAGTGAATTGGAGTGTGTCTGACCAAGCTAATAAACCATATTTTTCAAGAATGAACAATAAGAGATATCGGCATGCAATTTGCGCCGAAAAATGAGGAAAAATTATTCCCTCTTAATGATGGTTAATTTAACATATTTTACGTTTATTTAATTTTTCTTTTATCAATGTTTCAACCATAATTGTTTAAAAACCTTTTGCAAACTGTTTATTTAATAATGTATTTAACGCTGTTTTTAAAACTCGTGGTGTTGATAAACTTGGCTAGTTGTTTCTGTATCATTACTTTCATAAATTAAGAAATTAAATTTTTATTCAATGTTAATTATAATTGTAATTTTCAAATGTACGTATGGAGCAATTACAATTATAAATGTAACTGTGCAGAGCAATTTCATTGTAATTAAAATTTCATGTAATTGATTATGCCCCACTTTGTGATTGGAGCGATACTCAAGATGTGAATACGTCCGATCGACACAGTAGAATAATATTTTATCGAACCGAGAACGGAGCGCGACCGGTCCGTGAGCGGATAGATATTGTGGATCGGCCCTTACGTCTCCAACATTAAAGAGACGTATTTACTTATATCGTGCGTATATCAATGCGGATAGGTGTTACGTAACAGAGGAACAACTGAAGAGTCATCGTTAATCATTTTTGGGGGAAAGCCATAAAAGGCGTTGTAAAACGCGTTCAAATTTGATTGGTTAGGCCGTTCAGCAAGAGACTCAGATTACTGTACAGACTAGCCGGTAGATTACACAGCATATCAGTTTGTAAAACGGTGTTGTAAACGATGGATCGTTGGAATAAAAAAGTAGCAATTGTTACGGGTGCGAGCTCTGGGATCGGTGCAGCAACCGCTAAAACTCTTGTAAATCATGATGTTAAAGTGGTTGGTATAGCGAGGAGATTGGACAGGCTTCAGGAACTAACCGCGACACTTGGCAAGGGTAAATTCTACCCTGTCCAATGTGATATAAGGAAAGAGGAGGATATCCTGAAAGTGTTTCAATTCGTTGAAGAAGAATTAGGCGGCGCTGATATCCTTATAAACAACGCTGGAGTCAGCAGTCTAAAACCAATCATTGGTAACAGATTTTTCTTCTAACCATCACGTCACGAAGCGCGCGGTACGATTACCTGGGCCGGGATGTTCCCAATAGCTCTTTGCGGCATTAATTTGGAAGAGAAAAACAGATAAACTTAAAGTATCATTTATTTGATTTTATGTAGATATTGTCTTTGCCCATCTCTATTCTCATGCCGCAGAATTTCGCAAAACTAGAAAACAGATTGTGTGGAAATTTATTTTTTCGAATTTTAAATATGAGACGCGTTATAATGTATATATTACATTTTGTTATAGACTCACCAACTGAGGAATACCTTAAAGTCCTAGAAACCAATTTACTAGGCCCAACAATTTGTGCCCGAGAATTTTCTCAGTCCATTAGGAAACGTAATGTACCAGGGCATATAATCAATATTAATAGGTATGTAATATTTGTATACGTATGTAACATAGATACGAAATACGAAAAAATAAAGTTTAAGGAACTGACTACAAAGTTCGATCGTATTGAACTACTTTTAGTTATTTTTAGTCTGATCCTTACAAATGAAACTTGAAAAATTTACATTAATTGTTTTTGTCAATCTCAATTGACCTCTCATTGGGGGCGGATCCAGGGGGGTGATTCCCCCCTCCCTAAGAGTAATAAAATGTAAAAATATTATATCACATTCTCAGGGCCGCATTTATGCTTTTGGAGTATAAAAAGTATCAGGCCTCAAAAGAACAAGTCTATTTCTACGGTTATGTGAAATATGTAGATATAGGGAACAAAATTCCCCAATAGCTTCCTGCCTCGTTGGTGGTATGCTAACATACGTAAATATTAAGCAATAATAAAGCAGAATACCACCTGAAAATGTTTAAAAATAATGCTACTATACAGTGTATGACATGAATTGAAACAAGTTAAATTTGAAGGGATTGCGTTTAAATATCTAACTCTTCAGTGTTTGAAATCATGACTGTATGTACGTATGCGCGCCTATAATTTACAGCTTATGTGGTCTATATGCAGAAGCCATAGAGATACCACTCGGATTGTACTGTGCTAGTAAATGTGGTTTGAGAGCATTGGGTACGGAACTTCGCCATGAAATGACAATAGCCAAATTACCCATTAAAATCACGGTAAGACTTAATGTACTAGTGAAATTGTTAAATCCATGTCTTGACACTTTCATTTATCAATATAATGATCGATCAGTGTTCCCTCACGGTGACCACGATATACTTATTCGGGTGACCACACCCTCCCCCCATTTTTATTTACATATGACAAAGTGGTATAACATCTCTACTTAGTGTAGCACAATAAAAAACTTAGTTAAATCTATATTTTCTACAATATATTTGAAGAATTCACATTTCTAGTACTCAGTGTAGTACAACATTCTACGGGCATAAGTTCGTTAAAAACCTTTTTTCTAATCGGATCGTGTCCCAGAGCTCGATTGTACTTATCGTGACTCTTTTTGTGTATAACCTGTAAAATTACAAACATATAATACCTACTCAATGATAACTTAACGAACACATTGATGGCAATTTATTCAATTCGATTTGTACAAAAATCAAATCATAAAATTTTTATAATATGTTTACGTTCCAACAGAATATTAGTCCTGGAGCGGTGTTAACAGAAATGTTATCAGGTTTCGCAAAGACTGAAGACGACATCAAGAAATTGAATGCTTTACAAGACCAGGACCTCGCTGATGCAGTTGTTTATGCGTTAGGAACGCCAGAACGTGTAGAAGTAAGCACAAGAAAGTGTTACGTTGTATTACGGAAAGCAAACAATAAGTGATAGATTTTGGAAGAATTAATGCCCCATATACCTACATATACATATACGATCTCAACATTCCTTTCAGATCCATGAGGTCACAGTTACCACAAAAAATGGAACAGTCGCTCTTACACGAGAATCAATGAATTGGAGTGTGTCTGACTAAACTTATAAACCATATTTTTTCTCCAACAAAGAGATAACACCTTACACATTGAAAAAATCAGAAGATGGAGGCTCTTAATAAAGCTTTTGGCAAACATCTATTTTATCACACAAAATTTTTAGTGAAGTTTTTTCCCCAAAAAACCAAGTTTGCCAGCATTTCTAAAGTGCAATCAAGAACGTGGTGCCGTCTTTAAGAATTTTAGGCATTCTTCGGCCTGAGTTAAGGGGTAACACCACTCTAGGATCGATGTTTTTTTTTTGCTTAAACCATACTTTAGAAAGGAAGGAGGAGACGAACATCGACCTAGATGGCCAAATGTATGGTGCAGGCATCGCAGATTAAAGATAAACAAAAATTTAAAGGATTAAAATGTTCATAAAACTTTAAACGCGTTTTTCTCGAAACCACTTTTTTCAAACTGGGAGGACGAATTTCTCAGAAACTATCGCATGAATCGATTTGAAATTTTTACAGTAGCTTTACAACAATATTCTCTTTGGAATTACGTAGCCGTTTTTTGATTGAATGTAAACTTTCTTTTTTATCACCAATTTATGCTCATTTTTAGGGCAAAAAATCGATTTATTTCTTAACAACTGCACCACTTCCACAAAAATTGATTAAAAAAGAAACCCCTACGTACTTCCAAAGCCAATTGTATATAGATTATAAATTTTTTTTATTTTTTGTTCCACGACTCATACATGCCGAGAAATCCGTCCTCCCGTGGCGGTGTTTTCACAAAAGCTGTTTTCGACGATGGGCTCTGTTGTCGCCATTTTGTATGAAAATGACACTAAAAAAATTATTTTTCGTACTTCAATATGTGTTAAATAAACCCTCTGAAAAGAAATTCTGTTCCGTTTGTCACACTCCCAAAATAAAATGTCAAATTTAGGTATTTTTTTCTGCCTCTAGAGTGGTGTTACCCCTTAATCCGTATATTGCTGTATCGGTGGGTAGCACCTGCGATGATTTCGGATCGGCACGTACCATTGTCGTTCGCCAACTCGCGAGGTAATACGGTCATAAACCGCGATCCTGACAAAACACTCCCAGCCTATCAACTTACGAGAAAAAAAACATACACCGTTTCTTATCACCGGCCGATACGCAACGGTGATACGATACAAGGGTACACAAGAAATGTATACACACGTAAATAGTACCTCACACGTAAATAAATACGTTTGACAGAAGCTTGAGGTCTGTGAATTTGGCTCTGGCCTTGGCCTGATTTATTAGCACTCCCATAAACACTTTTCAAGGGGAGGAACCAAGAAATATCCACTTTTCGTGATTTTGCGAATTACAGCATATTTTGTTGGTGGCAATTGGAAATACATAACTGTAGAATCACAAAGGGCGATAAAGTTCAAATGCCCTCGTGAGATAGCGTTAAAGTTTTGGTACTAAAGTTTTGGTTTTGTTCTAAATTTACTTCTACAAGATGAAAGAGACATATTTACATCACTTGCTGGTGCGCTGCATAATCTCTAGACTCTTAGTGATACAACGCATTCAACTCTGATTGGTTAGGCCGTTGAGGAAGACACTCAGATTACTGTTCAGGGTAGCCGGCAGATTACACAGCATATCAGTCTGTAAAACGGTGTTGCGTAAGATGGATCGTTGGAATAACAAAGTAGCAATCGTTACGGGTGCGAGCTCTGGGATCGGTGCAGAGACCGCTAAAACTCTTGTAAATCATGGTGTTAAGGTGGTTGGTATAGCAAGAAGATTGGACAGGCTTCAGGAACTAGCTGCGACACTTGGCAATGGCAAATTTTACCCCGTCGAATGCGATATTAGGAAAGAGGAGGATATCCTGAAAGTGTTTCAATTTGTTGAAAACGAATTAGGCGGCGCTGATATTCTTATAAACAACGCAGGAATCTTCACTCAAATGCCAATCATTGGTAGGTACCATATTTTTCTTCTAATCATCACCTCATTTCTGTGGCTTACAAAGTAACGATCGGTTAGATTGAACTCAAAATCGTAGAAAATAAAGAAGTTATATACAGGAGGTCCACACAGACAGTTCGCGTCATTTTTTAGCTAGTTGCGATAATGTAACGAAAGAAGCTGATAACAATAATGTATCTATATCAACTACAAAATCTAATCGGATCAGTCGTTATTGAGATTCGATAATCTCAGTGTTCTTGATACCGAGTCGCGGTGTTATATAGTCACAGAGTGTCTCTTGATATTACATTTTGTTATAGACTCGCCAACTGAGGAATACCTTAAAATACTGGAAACCAATTTACTAGGTCCAACAATTTGTGCCCGAGAATTTTCTCAGTCCATTAGGAAGCGTAATGTACCCGGACATATAATCAATATTAACAGGTATGTAATTTTTGTATACATATGTAATATAGATACGAAGTATCAACAATACTGTTAAAACAACTGACTATATTGTTCGATTGTATTGAACTATTTTTAGTTTTTTCAGTCTGATCCTTACAAATGAAACTTGAAAAATTTATATTTTCATTCATTCTTTTTATTAACTTTAATTGACTTTTCATAACGGGCGGATCCAGAGATTATACTTTTGGAGGTTCTAGCTAGGCGCAACATCAATAAGATTTAGTAGATTTTTAAGTCAAATTTAAAGGGATTAAGTTTAAATATCTAACTCTTCAGTGTTTGAAATCATCACTATACGTATGCACGCCTTCAATTTACAGCATAGCTGGACTCTATGCGGAAGCAATAGAGATACCAATTGGATTATACAGTGCTACTAAATATGGTCTAAGAGCTTTGGGTACGGAACTTCGTCATGAAATGACACAAGCCAAATTACCCATTAAAATCACGGTAAGACTTAATGTATTAGTGAAATTATCATCTCAATGTCGTAACATTTTCATTTGTTAACCATAATATACATGTTTGGTTGTCCACCCCACCTTTTATTTGCATATCACCAAGTGGTATAGCATCCCTACCTAGTGTAGCACAATAAAAAACTTTGGTAAATATGTGTTTTCTGCAATATATTTGAAGTATAATCATTTTTCTAGTATTAATTGTAGTATAATATTCTACGATGTTTAGGATAATGTCTTTGAATGTCGTTTTTTTTCAAACGGATCGTGTCAACAGCCAAATACAAATTTATAATTAATATTATATAGTAGGGGAGAATGAGGCAATCACGGTCAGTATTGTTATTATAAAACGGTATGTCCGAAATGTACAATTTCTTTTCCTTACGTTCCACGACATCATTCGCTATATTGTCTAACGATCTCGCCTTCGTCGTTGCTAAACAGCCAAGGAAAACTAGTCTTTTTGTGTTTTCAACATCGTCGATGTAATATTTCGTGTACACAACATAAGAGGCAAGTACTAATTCTGAAGCTTTTTTTACATTTCAAGATTATGTAAATATAGATATACTATCAAGGCAAAGGATTAGAATGAAATTTAATATAAATATATTTAATTTAAATATGTAATCTTCAATCTTATCAATGAACACGTATGCGGGCAATGATGGTCACTTGACTGTTAGGGCCCGTAACGTGATTATCATTATTCACTAGTGTAAAATAAACAAAACTTTCTTCATTAGAAAGACTAAAAGATCTCAGCCATGTGAAAACGACGAAGATAACGATATAGGCAAAGCGGAAAAAAATTAGAAAAAAATAAACTGAAAAACAAAAATAAAAGAAAAATTTGTAAAAAAATTGCTTAATTTTTTTCTCCAGCTTTGGAGAAGGAAAAGCCCAAAAGACCTCATCCATATGAAAACGATGAAAATAAGTGCATTATTTGCTTTCAATTTGGCCATGACAATGAAATGTGGTTCCGATGTATCTCTTGTGGCCTCTGGGCACATTCTGAATGCTCTGGATGGGACTCAGCGGATGGATACATTTGCGAAAAATGTAGCAGCCCCTAGACCGCAATTGCCCGCAACGTGACCGCTATTACCCGTAGGTGTAGACGATGACGGAAAAACACATATTTTTTGTTTTTTGTAATTTCATTGAATAAATCAATATAAAATTAATTATTTTCGTATCCTACGTATAGATTGATAGTTTAAGTTTACAAAAAAATCATTTTCAAGACATATTGCACCTTATATCTTCGTTTAATTACAATTATTGCTTAAGTGACCGCCATTGCACATTCTCCCCTACTCAATGATAATGTACCGAATACATAGATGGTAATTGATTAAATTCATTTTGCACAAAATCCAAATCATAAGACTTTTATAATACCTCTGTTTATGTTCCAACAGAATATCAGCCCTGGAGCGGTGTTGACAGAAATAATGTTACGCTTCATTAAGACTGAAGACCAGTTAAAGAAACTGAATCCATTACAAGAGAAGGACATCGCTGATGCGGTAGTTTATGCGTTAGGAACGCCAGAACGTGTAGAGGTAAGGACAAATAAACGTGTTACGTTGCATTACGGAAAGCAGACATTTCGTGACATTTTTGAAAGAATTAATGCTCCATATATCTACAACATTTCTTTCAGATCCATGAGGTCACAGTTACAGGAAAAAACGGAGTAGTCGCTGTTACACAAGAATCAATGAATTTGAGTTTGTCTCAATAAACTTATAAACCATATTTTATTGAAGATTATAATTGGATATTATAAATTTGCAAGCCTGTAATGTAAAACAAAAAGACGCATTAAAATTAGATTATACTTATTTGCAAATTTATTCGAATAAAAATTTTTCGTTATTCTGAAATAACTTTTTGTTATTCGAAATTTTTTGGATTATTCGAATACAAATTTATTCGAATAATGCTCAACTCTGTCCGTTAGTATGCACTTTACCAATATTTAAGGGGTCAGTCCACTGTGACGGTTTGAAAAATTAAGCTATTTTTAAAGATGTTTTTCTTATAATAAATCTTTTTGGTATCTATTAAGCTACTCTTGTATTATATAAAAAAATTAAAAGAATTGTTTTAATTAGTTTTAAAACTTTAAACGCGATTATCTCAAAACATCATTTTCTCAAGTGGTGCAGGTGATTACAAAAAACTATTTGACCAATTAGTCTGAAATGTTTACATGTTATTCACCACATCAGTGGTTATAGCCGGGAACACGAAAATCTTTTGTGATTAACCATTTCATACTTTTTACAAGGCAAAGGGATTGAAAAATTCACCGTATTCCGGCAATTAAACTTTAAACTTCCGCCATTTTGTGAATTTTTATCAGTAAAAATGATCCTGGATCCGGCGATAACCAAACTCATAATGATTACAACACACTTTGAATTTTTGTTTCAAATGCGTCGTTCTCCCAGAATCACCTGCACCAGCACTACATCGCTTTCTCAAAGCGCTCACATCAGTGCGATATATATTTGTAAAAAAAAACTGTTAAAACTTTAAAATAGATTTTTTTATTCTGTCAATAAGTATATTAATAAGTAGACAAAACAATATTTACGTTGGACATTCCGTTTGTTAAAAAATAAATCCTAAAAAATGACAATTTTATACGAACTACACTCTTCCACGCAGCGCGTAAATGACGCTATGGATGATAGCGTCCTTGGACCGCCCACCTGGACTTCGCTGATATATATCATGGGAGTATTATTCAGTCAACAACGCGACAGGCCTAATACAACGGAAAAGAATATTGAAAAGAGTATCGTACATTGGCAAGAACTACATATATAGTATATCACAAGTTTAGAATCAGGTTCTAGATTAATACTTCTTGTCAGGCGAATATCTAAGATCATTAAAATAAGATGATGGCACGTGCACGGAGTCGGCGTACCTCACAGTGGATGCGTACATAAAAAGGTTTTGTTGAGGAATAGAACAATTAGACGTTGGTGTTTGCGCTGGCCGAAGCATAGCTGGATGTTGAACCCTTGCCGTCCGATGATATCGCGCTGCTGGATGACTGCGCCAATAGCGGTGGACTTGCTGCAACTGCTCGTGGATAGCGGTTGAGAGTTCCTATCATACCGATATTTACGGGACCGTTTTGTATGATGTGTCCAGTGCTGTGAATAGACACTTCAGATTTCGAAGTTTCCGGGTCACGCCCGAGATCTACACAAAATGAGACATTTATTTTTCAACCAAAAGGAAAGGAACAAATTTTAAATTCAAGTTAAGGGGGTTTCTACTTTGGACAGCTCAAAAATGATATTTTTGCCTCGTTTTGATCCTTACTGTCCTAGAAATGTCCCGCCGAAGGCTTTTTGGGGAAAACTTGAAATTAGCTCAATTGGAGAAGTTTGAACAATAGTTCTCACGGCGCGTGGGCTCGGCGAGCCTAGCGCCAAGCTCACCGATCCACGTGCCGTCAGATTTCAACGATTCCTGGCGCGAATATTTACAAACAGGAAATACTTTTTAAAAATTCAATAAATCTACTTTAACAAGATATACATGATTGAATAGCAAACAATATATTTCTTCTAGAAAGAAATGATTAAAAAACCCTAAAACATACGCTCCCAAAATAGAGAAACACCCATATGTTGAAAATCTAGAAATTGCCGAAAGGCAGGACAATTTCTGCATTCCTTTTCAATCTCGCTGGAAAACGAAATGGATACTCACACCACCTGGCGGGCGAGCCTTCGACGAGTAAAAGTACTAGCAGTGGCACGAGACACTTGAGCAACCTCATGTTTCCTTGCACTCTGTCGTCCAGTCAACAGAAGACACAAACTTCTTCTCTTGTCCTTTTCTTAAACGCCGACGCTGCAAATGTGCCTACTATCGAATCTCCGTGGTCGAAGATTCAAGAACGACTGATACTCCTGGAACGGGGCCCGAATTTATATACAAGAAACCAGCAGATTTTATGACGGTTAGTAACTTCCTACCCCCGTTGCTCCACGGTACTCGCCGATTATGTACTGTTCACCAGAATTTAACTGTTTTCGAGCCTATGACATTCAATAGCCGCTTCGTATACTTTTTTGTGTGCTAAATACAAATCCGCAAACCGTTGAGAAAAGAGGCAAATTTTGAAGTTTGAAGATTTTTCGTGTTGAGACAGTAACAGTTATTCCGTTGCTTGTTGCGTTAAATTATTCTATGAATCCTTCCGAATAAAAAGATGCAAATTATTATTGCATTATAAAGATTTAAATATGCTTGGACAACAATCAAAGGGTAAGGGATACCTGACATGCTGCAATTTTTGAATAAGAATAAAGAATAATTTTATTTCTAAAACGCGTAAGTATTTATTTATATATATTAACAGGAGTGGGAGAACTCCGCAGAGTATGCGTGCTCAGGCGTGGAGAACGCTGACTAATCTACTCAAATTGTGTGATCTAGCACAGAGTGTGCCGTGTGCGCGGTAAAGGGTTATCGGATAAGTCGGTAGAAAAAACCCAAGTGATGTAATAGGTACTCCTGCAGGTCAAGATGTCAGATGTGTTTTTTCACTTCTCGCCTCCGACATTTTGCCTGTCTTCTAATTGTGAAATCTGACGGCACGTGGATCGGCGAGCCGAGGCGGCTCGCCCAGGCTGGCGAATCGACGATCTAAGAGCGTTTTCACGGCGCGTGGGCTCGAAGATCGGAATCAAATAATAAAATAATAAAATTATTCTTATTAAAAAATTGCAGCATTTCAGGTATCCTTTACCCTTTGATTGTTGTTCAAGCATATTTAAATCTTTATAATGCAATAATAATTTGCATCTTTTTATTCAGAAGGGTTCATAGAATATTTTAACGCAACAAGCAACGGAATAACTGATACTGTCTCAACACGAAAAATCTTCAAACTTCAAAATTTGCCTCTTTTTTCAACGGTTTGCGGATTTGTATTCAGCACACAAAAAAGTATACGAAGCGGCTATTGAATGTCATAGGCTCGAAAACAGTTAAATTCTGGTGAACAGTATATAATCGGCGAGTACCGTGGAGCAACGGGGGTAGGAAGTTACAAACCGTCATAAAATCTGTCGGATTCTTGTATATAAATTCGTGCCCCGTTCCAGGAGTATCAGTCGTTCTTGAATCTTCGACCACGGAGATTCGATAGTAGGCACATTTGCAGCGTCGGCGTTTAAGAAAAGGACAAGAGAAGAAGTTTGTGTGTCTTCTGTTGACTGGACGAGAGAGTGCAAGGAAACATGAGGTTGCTCAAGTGTCTCGTGCCACTGTTAGTACTTTTACTCGTCGAAGGCTTGCCCGCCAGGTGGTGTGAGTATCCATTTCGTTGTTGGCTCCGACAAAGCGGAGGCCAATTGTTATACTGTAGACTGACTAGGTCTGGGTGAAAGTAAAACTACTGCTGTTTCAACGAAACGATTATCAAGAAACTGTATTTCTCCTCGCGTCCATCCGACGCTAACAATGGTCGACCAGAGAGTGATCTGGCGTCACGTCTCTTTTGTCAAGCAAAACTCTCCCCACTCTCCACATACCGGAGAAGTGGGGGAAACCAGGCAGGCAACGAGATACTTCCAGCGAGAACACATACGCCTTTTAACCTTGCTGTTCTATTCGAGTTTATTTAACGCAAAAAAAAATTATTGAACATAAAAATTTATATAAACAACACCATTATTTGTGGAAGACATGCTTTCATGGCGTAACGTGGAAAGCCTCATGAAGGAATTGTAACTTGGTATATTTCAAAAAGGTGCTGAAAAGCTGAAACAATCAACTACGTTATGTTAGTAATAGTGAGACCAGCATGGAAGGAAATTAAATAAACATAATAAAATACAGGACATGAAATAAAATGAATCAAGCAAATCCATAGACGAAATACATAAAATTGAAATAGAACAAATTACGAAAAACTATCGACGACATACCTATCTGAAACAGAATAGAATTCTGATTAGCTGCCGAGACCGAACCAAACTCACTGAAGGTAAGTTTGCCTCGATCTGGGTCCTTAATCTAGATCGTAGGCTTTAGCTTGATTCCGTTTCGCAAGTCGCAATGCTTGGGAAACGTTACCAAGGAGCCGCCCACCGACGCGGAGGTACTTACGAAAGTGACCCATTTCTATGAAATATTTCTGGCCCATATTTGACCAATGCTTTGTGCATTTTAAAAATTTGGAAAAAGTCTTACAACTAAAGCAATTCTTATATTTAATTAGGATATTTGACAATCACAGCTATCGGTTCGGTGGTCCTCACCGATTTCCAGGTCTCACCGCGAGGAGGTTGCTGCGTTTCGAGACCCGTAGAGAGATGGATGGAATCAAAGTTCCATCCATCTCCCTGTACATGAAAACCTTAGCCAACTAAACCAAAGAGATGGATGGAAACAAAGTTCCATCGATCCTTTCGGTTTAAAAAGCGCTCGGCGTCTCCGAGACGATTCCTCTTGCTCGGATGCAATTCGAGCCGTCTATCACGGAGACTGGGAAATCGGACCGGGTGACTTACGCGGGCAGTGTACCAAAAGATACACCCCCTACGCCCGAAACGTTTCCCTTTCGACAAGTACACCAGGGGGTGAAACTGGTCCACCCATACCCATTCCATGCTCAGTCGCTTGCTCCCGGAAACAGAAGCAGCTGCTACTTCCTCATCGGAAATGAAGAGCCAATGAAAGAGCAACAAAGCTAATAAAATTCTGTGACTACTTGGCAATTTTACATGGGGCCTTAAATACTTGATGCTATAATAAATTAACCTAAGGCTTCCTTAGATGTCTTCTTTCACTACCACTGTTCACTATCACTTTTCACTATTTTCTTTCAAATATGTTATCTTATTAACTTCAAGTAAAATAAATCATGTAATCCCATTATAGAAATGCATTAAATAAAATATATCATGTAAACCCATTGAACAAATGCATCATTTAAAATAAATAATGTAAACCCATCGGAGAAATACATGAAATAAAATAAATAATGTAAACTCATCGAAGAAATACACGAAATAAAACGGCACGTGCAAAAATCCACGAAGGAATGTATGAAATAGGACAGATGATGAAAATGAATCGAAGAAATCAGTTAAAAAGGAAGAGAAATCGGTTTTGGCCTTGGCAGAATAATAACATTTTGAATGGCTTTTAACGAACCCGAAAATTTCATCGGCACCAACCGAATAATCAATAAGTTAACCTAAGTGTCAGGGGGCCGAGGGAGTGCACGAAGGATCAGGACTTCGAACCCTAACCAGGTCCCTAGGAAGTCCAGTAGGTCCCAATCTTAGCAACTTGTATAACGCTACAATTCAGAGGTACACCTACGTATTTGGGATTTCAAACTTTTAATAACGTAAATAATTTGTCAGAAACTTTGAAAATAAGCTTCGGCCCGAGACACATTCCACGGTCTCCTGAGTCGGTCGGACAGAGACTTATTTTTAAAGTTTCTGACCAATTATTTAATTAAAATTTTGAAATTACAAATACGTTAAGTACTTCTGGATGGCAATCAAGTTGCCATGAATTTTTACTAATAACAAACTCATAAAAATCTTCAAATAGTAAAAAAATTACGTCAAGTACGTGAAAAAGTCGAGCGTGGAAAAGAATACCTATTATCAAATAAGTCACAAAAGAATAGAAGATAATAACAATTTCAGTATAAAAGCACATGTGAAATAAAAATGACAAAAATACATATACACAGACATTTTAATAATGTCTAAGAATACCTATTATCAAATAAGTCACAAAAGAATAGAAGATAATAACAATTTCAATATAAAAGCACATGTGAAATCAAAATGACAAAAATACATATACCCAGACATTTTAATAATGTCTAAGAATACCTATTATCAAATAAGTCACAAAAGAATAGAAGATAATAACAATTTCAATATAAAAGCACATGTGAAATCAAAATGACAAAATAGTATATTGCGTGACAAGGGAGAGAAGTAAGCGATTCCGACGAGCGTGAAGTTTGCTGCCCGAGCGTAGCGAGGCGAAATCGCTTCTCTCTCCGTGTCACGCACTATATTTTTTTTTTCAACACCTGCATGAAAGGTGTGTTTTTGAAAGCCTGCTGAGCGATTCGCAAAAAATATACATTTTCTTTTAATGAAAAATGGTGCTGTGATAGTTGTAATATCAAATAAAACACGCATGCTCGATAACGATTAGTCGAACAACTGCATCTTCATACCATACGGTAACGCCAAACTCCAGTTTCCTTGGGAGGAAACTGCAGGGCTTGAAAACTGTTATAATATCGATTTCGGTTCTCCAAACGGTTATAAAGAACCTTTATTCGGAATAACTGTTATGAAGAACCAAAATTTCCAACTATTATCTCTTGCGGTTACGGTTCCTATTTCCCTCCTCATATCGGTTCCATAACCGTTATTTTTTCGGTTCTGTATCTGTTCCATAATGGTTCCAGAATCAATTCTTGTATCGACTTTTCCCTAATTGATATCATTAATTATTGTAACTGCAGAGGTACTGTATATGCGCATATTTTTTACAAAATCCTTATAGAAAAAGGAGAAACATTTATAGGTACATATCATTGATTTATAATAAAGCGTTGAAATAAATAAATCAGCTACATATTTTTTACATTTACACACACACTATATTATTCAGAATAGGAAGTTAAATGTTTCTCCTGTTTCTATAAGGATTTTGTAAAAAATATGCACATATAAAGTAATCTCCACAAAGTCGATATAAGAATTAGTTCTGGAACCGTTTCGGAACCGATATAGAACCGAAAAAATAACGGTTATGGAATCGATATAAGGAGGAAAATAGGAACCGTAACCGAAACAGATAATAGTTGGAAATTTGGGTTCTTCATAACAGTTATTCAGAATAAAGGTTTTCCATAACCGTTTTAATCAGAACCTTTATATACCAGTTTTAAACAGTTATTTTCGGAACCGTTTCAAACCCTGGAGGAAAGTAAAAAATTATGCGAATACGCATGCGCGTAAAGTCTTTTTCCCTTAGGAGAAAAGTAGAAAACGCGAATACGTCTGAAATTGGTCATTTTTCTCCCGCTCTGCAGACGTAAAAAAACACACATTTTCATGCAGGTGTTGAAAAAATACATATACACAGACATTTTAATAATGTAAAGATAAAATGTAACAGAAATACAAGGTACTCGTGTCTACTATTGCAAAGAAAGAATGGGAAAATATAACACACTCACAGACCGTTGCAAACAGTCTGACTGCTATCCACGCGGCAAGCATCCCCCTTCGCTACTGCTACTCGATCAACAGGCCAATGTGCCGCAGCTGCAGCGTCAGTGAATCCGGTCCTCCATCCTGTGGACCTAGACCCTCTCTAGGGCCTATGCTGGGCCCTCTCTAAGGTCCCTTGGGCCTTCTCTAGGGCCTACGCACTAGGCCCTTTCTAGGGCCTAGAATCTGAAAATTGAAGCTAAGCGAAAATTGGACTCTACTTCCGCGAAAAAAAGCGATTAGAGCACCGGTGCTCTGGACGAACCTAGTATGCGTAAAAAAATGGCTCTAGTTTCGCGAAGAAAATTCAACTGAAGCTTCGGTGCTCTGAACGAGTCTTAGATACGCAAAAATTTCACTCTAGATTCGCGGTAAAGTTACTCTAAGTAAGAACCGCGGTGCTCTGCAAAATATGTAGATGGACGCGAAAAAAGCGGGGACTCTACGATCGCGTTACGCGCGATCAAAAAGGATCTTGCTAGACTGCAAGATTGCTAGGAAGACTGAGGTTCCACTTCAGGAACCTTTTCAAATTTTTCGCGGCGACTCTATTCGACTCGATCGATTCGCGTTAATTTACAAATTATTAATCGGAATTGTAAAAATCGCGAGCAACTGTTGTATGGATTTAATTTTCTGGCCCTGCTCTCTAGGGCCTAGAATCTCGTTGGCAAGTCCAAGCTGAAAATTGAAGCTAAGCGAAAATTTGACTCTACTTCCGCGTTAAAAAAGCAATTAGAGCACCGGTGCTCTGGACGAACTTTGTATGCGCAAAAAATTGGCTCTTGTTTCGCGAAGAAAATTCAACTGGAGCTTCGGTGCTCTGAACGAATCTTAGATACGAATTATTAATCGGAATTATTAAAATCGCGAGCAAATGTTGTATCAATTTAATTTTCTGATTTAGACAGACACATGCATGTCACTATCTATGAGTACCTTGTCTGATCAGCTCATTGGATTCTGCTCCCTTTCCAACACATATGCGCGACGGTTAGTGGCCCGTTTCATATAATTGGCATTCGTTTTAGGAACATTTCTGCGATATTTCGTGAATATGGTTTAGAAAAGAGCCACGTCACGAGGCTACTTCGCAAAATATTGCACAAGTGTTCCCGCATGTCGCGCATTTGTGTTGGAACGGTCAGAATCGAAAGAGCTGACTACCCAACGTTTTCTACAAAAAACATTTGGTTCTATTGCGTGCACCCACATGCAAAAAGTTATAAAATGATGAACCGTTCGCTGTCATCAAGAGTACTGCATCTCTGCACACTTGTTATCCCTCGGACCAGCAACCCTGAAATCAAATTTAGAATTTAAAATATGTATATAAATTATTGGTAGTAATTTATTCATTAATTATATATTTTTTTTTCAATACATTTTATATAATTGTTTTATTGTTGCCGATAATAATTGGTATAGCTTTTTAAATTTATTTGGACGTCAAATTTTGGAATATATTCAGGATTGAAAGGGGCCAAATAAGGTTGGAGCGGCAGGGTTATTACAACTTTTTAGTGATGTTATTAAATTATTAAATAAAGAATCTTTTTTATCGAAAAGATAAATTTAAATTTATATTTGTATTTTGAAGAAACGGTATAATAAATTTAAAATTGTAACTATTGTTTACTAATGTCTTAGGGGATAGAAATAAATTTGGTAAATGAGGATGTTAATAGAGGTAAATTTATTGTTTAAATAAAATTCTGGGTGGGCTGGTAGAAATATATGTAATGTTAATGTAGATAGTGTAGTCTATCTATATATAATTTATTAAAGTGAGAGAAGAATGGGGCTGGCAGGGGCACAGCCTGGAAGAAGTAAAGGAGTTCAAATACTTAGGGTATAATTTCCAGAAAAATGGGGGCAAAGAGATGCATATAAGGGAAGTCATCAAGAAAGCTAGAATAGCAATGGCGCAGATATGGGGAATAGGACAAAGAATGTTCAAGAACAATTTTGTGAGAAGAATGAGAATATTCAGAAGCATAGTGAAAAGTATCTTCCTGTATGCGTCAGAAATTTGGGAATGGATGGAATCAGAAAAAGTAGAGAAAATACAGGAGAAATACATAAGGTGGACTTTAGGTTTGGACTTCAATACACCAGCAGATCTAATTTTGGAGGAAACAAAAACGGACAAAATAAGGATAAAAGCTGGGAAAAGAGGAGAAAGCGAAACGGCTGAATAAGAATAAAATAGTACAAGAATGCTGGAGGGAAATAGACGCGAAGCAAGCAGAGAAAAAGTCGAAATGGAAGGAAATGAGAGACTCATACTACAGGCAAAAAATGATGGATATACAAGAAATGGAAATCGAAAGAAGGAGAGGAAGAGAGTTTGCTGAGGAACTAGCGCAAAGAGACAGGGCGAAGCAGGCCCAATGGCAATACGACGGAATACAAGGAGGCAGATACAACGCACATTACACAGAAATCAGGGATAACCAGAGAGCGAATTACCTAAACGGAAACTACAGAGGCAGAGACCAAAGCATGATTGCAAGGTTCAGATGTGGGAACGAAGAGCGGGGAAGCAAGTACTGGAAGGAGGAAAAAGAGACAGTATGCAGACTATGTAATGGGGCTAGAGAGACGCTGGGTCACATGCTACAAGACTGTACGGATCTGACAAGAGAAAACTCAACGATCAGGGGGATACTAAAGCGAGAAGAAAAAGGAGCGGATTGGATTGCGAATGGATCTAGAAAAAAGGAGAAGAAAAGAAGAACAAGATGAAGGAAGAAGTCCAAACGAAAGCACAATCTTGAATTAACAGTCCCAGAACCACTTACACACATAACACATGTAACCCCATTTTGAGGCCGAAAGGCGAAAAATAAACCTATTTACTACAATTTATTAAAATAGATAGATAATTGTAAGAGATTCACTTATTTTAATTTTTGATGGGTAGTTGTTAATTATTCTGGTAAAATACAAAAATATAATTATTATCCTCCCCCCCCAACAATTGAAATAAAGATAAGTTAAGAGAGAAGATTTGGAAAAACTCACGCGAAAGGGTTCAACTTCAGAAATGTAAATCGTATTTAATACGTCAAGCATCCCGAATGATTGTGAAATTAAAAACAGAATAGTTTAGAATCTTAAAGGCGCGATATGAAAACATTTTTCCGATTTTAAAATTAATTTATTCACGCATTAATGACACTGTTAGCAACTACTAACGATAAGTATTCGTGGTCACTGTGCTCGGTACAGCAATCATTTTACTCCATAGCAGGCAGAATGATTGAAAGAATTAAAAGAGTGTCACTCACCGTTCCTTGAGAACAGTGTCACTGCTATCCACGCAGCCAAGTGGAAAGAGTTTTCTCAAAAGTCTTCTAGATTAAGGATATATCACAGTGAAATCATGTTTAAAGGCATCCCGCATAGTCCAGTAACCGATGGAATTAATGCACGAAGCAAGATATTACGAATTAAGATTCATCATGACACGTTAAACTAGTTCACGTCCGACCACCATCGCGTTTGGAAACAGACTGGCGAGTGTCGAAGTCGCGACTCGCGACTCGTGACGTATTTCAATGTTTTGAATTTGACAAACGTTATTGTCGCGCCGAGCGCGGGAACCGGGAGTCGGCCGAGCGCGGGAATTTGAACATGAAATTCGTCGAGGCCAGAAATAATATTATATATCAATTCACTTTTCACCACTACAGTCGTAATTGTGAATAGTGAAAATTTTTATATAGAGTTTATAGAAATGAAGGAGACGCACAGGCTTGGATAGAAATTAAGCATCTTCTTTCGCACAAATTTCTGCAAATTTGTCAACTAATGTAAATCGACAAAATTTGTGAAAATACATAGCACTAAAAATTATAAAAATTATGGTCGACTGCTTGCAGTGTAAAGCTAGTCACATTAGTGACTTGCAATCTTTTGTGAAAGATATTCGTAATACCTACATTATAATCCACGATAGTTCCCACACTCTTCGTTAATTTTATTAGCTTCCCATTAACAATATTTCGATTCACCCATAAACATACTCGATTAATTTTATTCCAACGCCGATAAATTGTGCGTTAAAAATATTGCATCTCTTCGTTCTTTTTCCCTAAACTACCATTAACATTTAAATTTCGTGCAGCAAGACTTTCCGCCATACGCTCTTACCTCCTTCGAACACGTTATGTAGTCTCTACGCTTACTATCGCAAAAGGCCACCCTATTTCTACGAGTTCTACGTTAACATGTGACTAAAATGTGGCGAACAAATTATTATCACCCAAATAGAGAAGGTATAAGGATGCAACTGAGTTTATTACCTCTCTCTGTGATAATGAAAAGAATGCGGTACAACACGAAATAACAACGGTATTAAGATGTGTAAATTGAAATTACACAAGTACTAATATCGGAACAAATTGTGTAGTCCATCTTGCACTGACAGAGATTAAAAAAAAATCATTTGCATTTCAAGGTACAATAAAACACAATGTCACAGGATAGAAAAATCTGAAAGATCCTTGCAATAATTGTTATACCTAAATAGTTCAAATCCAAACACAATGAAGAAAGTCGATATAACTGCTTCCAAACAAATTCTAATTGCCAAATTACTTTTGTTCGATTACAATAGTAAGTAGTGGAACAACGAAAGTGGAAAATTTCTACATCCAAACAACGTATAGCGACTAAGAAAACTGGAGAGATTGTAAACGAATCGCGACTCTCAAAATTACAAAGATTTTAAACGATCGCGACTCTCGAAATTACAGAGATTTTAAACGATTCGTGACCATTGAAATTAATTGATTAATTAATCTGAAGTAGATCTGAAGAAACCCTGAAGTAGCACCATGGAGAATCACCTGCCACTCTCTCCCTCTCTCTCTCTCGCCTTTATTTGTTATTAATGAAAATTCATGGCAAACTACGCACCGCGTCAAAATTAAAGCAACGCTATAATTTTCCGAAAATTTTCGTCATTTTCAAACGGTTGTATCTCTGCGAAAAATGATCCAAGAAATATTTAAGAAACGGATTTTGAACGCTACGAGTTTCTAGAATTTGACTCAAGGACTCAATTTTTAGTTCATTCATTATAATACTGTTTTATCAAGATCAAGCGCCGGAAACCAAGTTTCAGAAATTTTTGCCTAAGGTCGGTATCATATATATTGGCCGGTGAGTTTCGTGAGGGGTATTCTCCCAACACACCGTTTGTTTGCCTCGGTGCTCCTTTTCTCAACGTTTTCTGACTCGCTCTCGTTCCATCTCACTTTCGCCTTCGCAGAACAAGAGTGAGCGAGAAATGGTGGGGATACTGCCAAGCTTCTGGGGTGTAGGCCAACCGAGCTGTCAGCTTAGAAATTCGCACATCGGAATAGGTGTGCATTAGCAATGAAAAAATTCAGGAGCTTTATTGGTTAGCAGATTGATTCTTTCTCGATAGCTTCATCTCGTATTGGTCTACGCATAGCTTCGTAACGCACACAACTGTAACGATAAGGATATATAACAGCCAAACGGCTAAGTTCAGGCGGAGCCGAGCAGCGCTCCCGTTACCCCACCATACCCTGCGACGACCACGCAACTCCAACTGACAAATCTGCGATCGTCAGATGGTGGTGGTTGATTTCTCCTCGATCGCTGCTCGCGAAACAGAATTCACCGGCCAATATATTTGATACCGACCTTAGTAACTGAGAAAGGAGCAACCGTTTGGGAAATATGGCACCAAGATTGCTATTGGAGTCTTTTTTCTTTAATATTATTGGAGAAATAAAATGTAATTGTAGAAGAAATATTTGGAATCGAATCTGGACGGATGGAATATAGATTAACGAAGATAGATGATCGCAGTCAATCGGCTCGTATTACTTGTCACGTAATTAATAATTGTATTACAATGTTACTTGTCATACGATTAGTAATTATAGTTCAAATAATACAGATTGCCCAGGTCTCACCACGAGGAGGTGCTGCGAGTGGAGACCCGCCCTAACCGCGGCCCATCCGCCCTCCTTTTATGCAAAATTTTATTTTCATTTCCATAGATCCCCCTGATGCACGGTTGCAAAACGATCCTCGATCGCTCGACAAGCGGGCATCAAAGGGAGTCCTTCTGTAAAAAGCTACCGCGATAAAGCTAAGCTGAATTTAAAATATTTCTTTGTTTCTTTCATTTCAAATTTTAAAAACTTTCTGATATATTTCTACCATGATAATTATTCACTAATTGCGAATAAAACAAAGAAAAGGGGGGCAAATTTGTGGGAAATTATTAGGGAAAACAGTGATAATGATACATCATTATAGGATATGTTATATGATATATCATTATTTAGCAAAAAGTTTTCCCCTTTTTTCTTTATTTCATTCCTAATTAGTGAATAATTATTATTTCCTATTCATTACAAGGAAATATGCCAGTGTATATTTGCTATGCTTACTTATAATACTAATAATTCCTACCTATACGAGCGCTCGTATTTAATAATTGCTACTTATATTTAGTTATATGCTACTTATGTTTAGTTATATTTAGTTATAAACACTGCAGTGTTTAATTATTTCCTTAAAAACTACTTAATTCTATGTGGCCACTAAACACATTACCTCATCATATACATATCTACTTAAATTTAAATAATGACCTGCCTAATAAAAATCTGAAATTGTCATGTGTTTCTTACTTCCCTCGATGGACCCACGATGTTACCTGAAACATTCTCAAAAGTATCTATTAATAAAAATTCCTTGAGATTTCGTTTCTCAAGGATGATGAATCTGAAATCATATTTCTGAAATAATCTTCACACATAATATATCTGTAACAGAAACTTTCTCAGTGAATTAGTACCTACAATCTATCTCGATTAAGTAATGTAATTTCAACAGATATAGGGTAGATGTAACGTTTGTGGCCATTGCACTGTTTTTGGCCATGTGCATTATTATCTTATTTTTAAATTGCTTGCAGATCATTATTGTGTGGAGAATTTCACATCATAAATATTTTATTTAGTATACCGTCCGAAATATAAGGTTATATGTATTGCTTACACGGAAAAATATTAAATTTTTTAAGAAGTGGCCAAAACTGGTACAATACCTTAAAATGGTCACAAATGATGCATCTACCCTAGTCTTTTCATTGAATCACTATTGCCCAAATGTTGAAATATCATATTTGAAGCTACAAGCCAAAACTCAATATGGAATATCGATTTGGTATTAAGATGAAAGAAGGAAGAGATTAAAAAATACTGCTTCATTGTCAGCAGACAAAGTAGGCAATCAAAACTTTAGCAATTCGTGAAAAAGAAGCTACTAATGATATTACATTTCATTCCGAAACAATTAATATTCATAATATTAAGCACATTGGGTGCTTTGTTACATCAACTCAATAATTTCCTTCTAATTCCTCATTAATTGGCATCTTCAAAGTTGATGTATCGACAATCAATCATAATATACTATAGTTAATCAAAAACATTTATGCAAATGTTGAAAATTTGAATAATTGCACTTTACTGCACAGTATTTGAAGTTACTGTCATACAGAAAATAGCAACAACGAGCACGTGTTAATATTGAAAATTTACTATCAATATAAAGTGCCGAATTGCAGTTACCTACTTTTTCAGTGCAAATTTCGTTTCAATATCGTCAAATTAAGCAACAATCGCGGGTGAATTTTGATCAATGCAAAGGAATGTTGAAAATTTATAAAAATAAAAAACTACATTTCTTATCAATCTGAAAATAAATAGGTACAAAATTGACGAAGTTACTATGCAAAAATCGGCAACGCTAACGAGGAATAGCTACTACTACTTTTCAAAGACTCTAATTAGAACTTCAATTGAATGGAGGTGTGTCAGAAGTCTGCGATTTCTATTACAAATAATGAATTACACCTTTCATCGCCATTCTTTCAGTCACAAAATAAAATTTTTCAAATGCCATTCCATGAAAATTGGAACTTCAAATTTAAAAATATTCTAAAACAAAATAAAAAACATTTGTCTGCAAGATATGAATATACTTTTAAAACAATATTTCCAGTGACAAACACTCGATTCAAGGGTGGGTAGGCGGTGATAGGAGAAGGAGGATGGTGCAGCCACTTAGGGCTGCTGAAAAAAATGATCAGTAGCCAGAAGGGCAGCTGATCATTGGCCACTCATTAATGCAAGAAACCCGTGAGTGGACCGTTTCTATATTTCGCAACGCTAACTTATTACAGACTAAAATCAACTCCCGAGCACAGTCACTAGGACTTTGGACTACTCGCAGCACTAATTTCTCAAACAACTTCAAAATTCCCGGATGGTGCTTCATTACTGAAAATTCTACTATACTCAATACAAATCCCGAATAGCAAACGAAAAAGCTCCCAAGGAGCTATACTACTCTAACAAATATAAAAATCTACCGAGAACCACCAGATGGGTGGCTTCATTTTTCGCAAAACTAATAAAAATTTAATGCACCTGTGTCTTGTAATACGCAACTCTAACTTTAATTCGTTGCAACCTTCCTGAAGGCTGTGTAGAGTCCCCTGTGCTGCAAATCCAGCAGCTCGGGACTCTTTTTTCCCAGGAACATGTCTCCAGACATGTCCCAGGACAGCTTCGGGGCATTGGGGTCTGGGGGTCGCAACTCTAATTACAAACGCGATCAGTCATCATCGCAACAATACCTCAAAAAAATATCAAGAATCAAACTAGGACGAGTAATTAAAAAACGCGATCAGTCGCATCGCAACTCTATGGACATTCCACGCGAAATCGGACACTTTGCCGAGTAACATTTCGAATGTTGCTGGAATTTGAACATGTTGTAGTCTTTAGTGATATTTAAACGTACCTCAAGGGATTTTTCAAAATTTCGAAAAATGTCGATTTTACAAATCGACATCACACAAATGTATAGAGAATGAGTATTCATTTTATGTACAAATGTTAACACGGGATTGGTATCGCGACATTCTCGAATGTATTGCGAAGCTTGTACAAAGTTTTCCAATAAGAAACTGTATACCACGTAAGTTATTTACGAATATATACTTACTAAGCCATCTGTGTTAAGTTTTACCAGCTTCATTAAAGTACACTCTTGTATGGAGATGCTACATATTTTATAAACGACGGAAATATATTACGTGTAATATTTCTATTTTACCCGTAGCAGAACGTATGCATAGAAACGATTCCAGCTTTGGAAGTCACCTCTGTTTAGATGGCTCGGTCACGAGCCGCGATATATACGTCACTTGGCGTACAATACAGACCTATATCCCAACACTTCGAAAATACGTACGCGTGTATTACTTCGCGTCTCGCTAGGCCTGCTCGTCTCCCCCCACCAAAGCCAATATTCGCCTAGGTAGAGCGACGGGCGCGGGGTCATTCCTTTCGTGGACGTCGTTCTGTTCAGACGTTTCGATAGCTGCGTACATAAATGGTACGCGTACATTATCTGTCGTCACATAATTACTTCTAACCGGTATTAGTCTTCTTCTTTACTATCTATCGTCACTTGCTGCAACTATTAATACACTTTCGTCCCGAAATTGATTAAATATCGCGAGAAAACAGTTAGATGTTCGTCGCGTATTCCCTTCGTTGCTTCACCGATATTTCTGTGCATTTAATGCACACATATCGGGTCTCGGTATTCAGTTACATCCCTTTTCTGGTATATTTCAAGCTTATTTCTTGTTTAATTGCCTTACGAATGTTTTAATGCTTTTGTTTCAAACTTGTTGCATCGTTCGATTACAGACGTTGAGGCGAGAATCGAAAGCAAAGGGCAGGGGACGCCATGACACTTGACCGTTAATTTGAACGGTGCTTGGATGGCGTGTGGTCATTCCTTGGAAAAAGAAGGTGGCAATACGTGTGGTATACGTATTTTTCTCGTTATTTTATTGAATCATTGTTGGCTGTGAGGTTGATGGGTAATTTTGCAGTCGGTTAATATCAAGATCAAATGGGAAAAGATTGAATTATGATAAATTGAATAATTTTAATCAGATTTGTTTAAAAATTTTAAAATGGCGTCAGTACATGCTTACGAAATATTGGAATGATCGAATTCTATTGCATTTCGGTCGCGTTTACGTAGAATTCAATGATATTTCAATGATTTTTAAGAATATATCTTTATGAAGCTGTTGTAATTGCATTTACGTTCGGTTTTGGATGCAAGTTTTCTTCTTTATGTATAGAAATATCGAGGACATGCCATTTGAGCGTGAATAATTAACGAATTTTGATTCTTGCCATGAGTTTTGGATATTTATAAAGATCGTGATTAATAATTTCAAGTATTATTCGAATAACACGAACGTGCTTACAACTTTAATGTCGAAAGCAACTACTATGATTCATTTAAATGTAATAATTATTTCTGAGGCAGTATATTCTGGATAATATCGTGTTACTGAAATGTAAAGCTGCTCCTATCGAGCGAGCATTCTTTATTTTCGCATCACACCTTGTATTCTAAATAACAAGGAGCGAAAGTCCCTTGGCTGGTTCCAAGAAAAACAATATTTCCTCGCGACAAATACTCGATGAAACCACACCTACCTCCACTCTCCTATCCTACTTATTTTTCAGAGATTGTGACCGCGCGCAATGCGGCCAAATAGAGTCAGTGTTTATGATGTACAAAGTTTTTCATTTTGAAGAGCACAGTTGCTCATAGTAGATTGTCGTTAACAATTTGGGGATACGCGAGGGTAGAGTCAGTGTTTTCTACGCAATTAATATTCTTTCTCGAGCGTCGCGGCTCTGACTTTCCAATCGCGAGAATAGATTCAGGACTTTGTTCGCCAATTATGATCTTTGGGGCGCGTTGGTAGTCTATTATTTATTTATTTTTTTTACTTTTGAAAGCGAAACTCCTTATCGGAAATTAGAGTCAGGCATCAGCTGAAGAGGAGATTTGTGCGCAGAATTTTAATAGAAAGATGTAAGTATCTATGTATTTCATTTAATTCCTTTAAAGTAGAGTTCATTCTTCCAAATTTTAGAAAGAAAAAAATTTTAAAAAATTAATTTTTAGAATAGAATCACCAAGAAATGAAAAACTAACGAAACTTTTTATCACTTAGACATTTTAAGAAAAAAATTTTGTTAATTTTAATTTTTTTAATTTGTTTCTTAAAATGCCTAAATGTTAAAAAATTTCGTAAGTTTTGAATTGTTTCGAGGTTCTTTATTAGAGTTGAAACAATCGTAACTTTAGAAAGAAATTATAATCGTGTTCTGTTCCTTCGTTACAGTTTGGGCGCAGTTGAGCAGCTTGATGACTTGTTAGCAGTTTGATGACTTCCTCTGAGCAGTAGCAGGGGTGTTGGCGCCTTCGTCACCGGGGCACAGCGAAATGTGAGTGCGCATGCATTATGGTTCCTCTGGTCACTCAATCATGTCGTAGGACGTTTGGTCCGAATCGACACGAGTGACTGGTTGTATACGTGCTTTGGCGAGCATAATGACCGCGGGCATGGTAACCATGCCTGTGAATTGTAACATTTTGTCTGTGTATGTATTTATTAGACGAGGGCTAGGGTCTTCTTGTACGCCGCGTCTTTTCAATAGAATCAAATTATAATTATAATTTCCAAGATAAACGGTTCCTAACACGAATGTTTATCATTGATCATACATTGATGTAGATATTTATTCAATAATGCACGTAAAGGTGCATAGCAATTCAGAAGGTATTGGTATGAATATCAATACAGCTGAATGCTAATTTTTATGTAGCGAAGAAGTCTGATAATTTCAGACTCCACAGCTACAATCATTTTTATTTAATACGTAGTGGAAAAATCGGATGCCCTCCGATTTCGTCATTGCGACGATTCTAATGACTTGAATTTCTTTTATTTTTCTGATATTACTTGTTCAAAAGTAACTTGATGTCTAAATGATGATAATAGACATACAAGTGTAATTCCTTTCTTATAAAGGTCACTCGTTTGCGCACTTAATTGAATAATTAATTTCCATGTGCAAGAAGACAATTGAGGGTGGGCAAATTTCAGATTCAAAGTAATTAGCATGAGAACATACTTTCTTGTTTTATGAAATTTACTTTGACGATGGAATAGCCCGTTGTAAATTCTTAAAGTAAATTCTTCATGATTTAGAATCTTTTTCTTAAATAATTCAATTTTAGAGTCCTTTTTCTCGCTAATTAAATGTCGAGTAGAGTCCTTTTTCTTGATCTAAAGTAGAGTCCTTTCTTATTTATCGAACTTTAAAGTATTCACAAGTTGAAAGTCGAGTCATTTTGCTTAATAATGTAATATGAAAGAATAATATCCTGCTAGACACTATAGAAACTAATCATATTTTCTAGTTGAGGATTTTCAGGATATCTTTCCGTACCCATTGCCTTTTAATTCATCCACGTGCCCATGCGCTACTTGGGTGAGTGAAGGCAATGGGGCACGATGACTTTCTTTACTAAATAATTACATGTCGGCGGCTGGCATTGCGTTAGTGTATCGTGCACGTCGCATTTTCCACCTGTGTGTTTGTGTGGTTAGGCGGTGGAATTAGCGGCGGTGAAAGATTTTCATCAGAGACCATGTTAACGAAACTATAACATTATATTATTATTCATTAAAATAACGATACCAATGTATCATATTCCTTGTTGCACACGATGATCATTCTAGTAAATAATCTTGGAATATGAAACTTAATCAATCTCATATAATCAAATGAGAAAGTAATAAGGATTGATGTATGTACAATGTACATAATACGTACAAAGCACATTATCAAGTAATCCATTGTTTGAAATTGAAAATAATTAATTGCTATTTAAATCATACTTATACGCAATGGTCACTGCCTTTGTCAGCCGATTTCAGTGAAAACTGGTACGTACACTTAGAGTGTGATTGTAGCCAAGCTCGGGTGACGGAGCCGTCCCGGGACGGTCTCTCTAGTGTAGGCTTTTGCACCCGGGCGGCGATGCTTGAGAATCGTGGAGTGGGTTGGCTGATGATTGTGTTTGAGAGACTGTTTTGCCATTTTTAAATATAGGTGTTAGGTAGAATAGGTAACTTACCTTCTGGTACGAATGTGTGACTTAAATATAAGTAGGTAGGGCCGGGGCAGGTCATCGTATTCTCTGATCGCATGTTCCCCGCACGATGACCTGCTTTCAGGAAAATTGTGAGAAAAGTCGACGGCCAGACTAGCGCGAGTGGGGTATGTCCTCGCTTCTAGCCTCGCTATGTCGACTTTTTGACGCCAGTGGGACATTGCACATTGTCGCTGGTCGCGGTCGCGAAGGTCGGGCTTGGGCACGCTATTAACTTTCAGAAGGGCGGACCGCCCGAAGCAAAGGAGTGGCCAAAGAGCCGAAGATAGCCCGGCCAAAGAGGCCACATCATGTGGGCTACGAAGAATGGTCCTGCATCCTCGGGTGCAGGGTCATTCTTCATAGGTATTACTTTGCCATTATGCTCGTCGGTAGTTGTAGTAGTAGTAGTAGTTTGGTTGGCGATAGGCTGACCCATCGATACCCCCCCCCCTGAAATTGAGCACCCCGCGTTTTCAATTAGGGTTGCGAAAAAGATTACGGGGCTAGTTAGCGTTGCGACTAAATGTTGATGACGGTTTGAATTAGCATTGCGATTAAATGTTGATAACGGTTTGAATTAGCGTTGCAAATCAAGTATTCCACGCGTTTGGTTCCAGCATAGTGTTGCGAAAAAATATCGATCGTGGTTGCTTGTAGTGTTCCGAAAAAAGAGTCGCGATTGTTTTTGAGATTGTTCTAGTATTTTGAAATTTGAATTGGAGTTACTAGAGTTTGATTCATTGTATTACTTTTGATTTATGGTATTCTTTTTATTAGAGGGACATTCCACGCGAAATCGGACACTTTTCGGAGAAACATTTCGAATGTTGCTGGAATTCGTACATGTTGTAGTCTTTAATGATATTTAAACGTACCTCAAAGGATTTTTCAATATTTTGAAAAATGTCGATTTTGCAGCTGTTTGAAGGTACGTGCTAACTTTTTTCAGTAAATTATAGTTATGGAAGTAGTAAATGGATGGAGATGAGCTTTACGGTGCTTATAGAGAAGACATTGAAGTTTTAAGAAAAAATTATTTCAGTTTAAAATATAAAAATTTGAACCATTTTTGTGCAATTATTTTAAACAAATGCAGTTTTTTTAACACCGGGCGCAATTTTAAAAATCCCCCCAAAAAGGATAATATAGTTCTATCCTTCCCCTTGATGGATAAATTTTAAAAAATATGGACATTTTAAAATTGGCCCCGTAAAAATTGTCGAAAGTTGGCGCTGCGTCAAATTGTACCGGCTCGACTGCTATAGGTATCTGTTATTCTTATACGGTGTTCTCGAATATGGTAAGTATTTGTAAAAAATTGAAGAAGGAAAACTTTTACTGCTTTTTATACACAACATAATACGGTAACTCAATTTTGGGTGTTCGCAATATTTTCCTTGAAACGAAGGTGACGCTCAGTTTTTTAAATGGAATGCTATTAAATATTTAGCATTCCATTTAAAAAAACTAAGGGTCTCCATTGTTTCAAGGAAAATATTGCGAACACCCAAAATTGAGTTACCGTATTACGTTGTGTATAAAAAGCAGTAAAAGTTTTCCATCTTCAGTTTTTTACAGATACTTACCATATTCGAGAACACCGTATAAGAATAACAGATACCTATAGCAGTTGAGCCGGAGCGATTTGACGCAACGTCAACTTTCGACAATTTTTACGGGGCCAATTTTAAAATGTCCATATTTTTGAAAATTTGTCCATCAGAGGAAGGATAGAACTATATTATCCTTTTTGGGGGGATTTTTAAAATCACGCCCGATGTTAAAAAAAACTGCATTTGATTAAAATAATTGCACAAAAATGGTACAAATTTTTATTTTTTTAAACTGAAATAATTTTCTCTTAAAACTTTAATGTCTTCTCTGTAACCACTATAAATCTCATCTTCATCCATTTACTACTTACATAGCTATAATTTATTGAGGAAAAGGTAGCCCTTACCTTACAGCTGTAAAATCGACATTTTTCGAAATTTTGAAAAATCCCTTGAGGTACGTTTAAATATCACTAAAGACTACAACATGTTCAAATTCCAGCAACATTCGAAATGTTACTCGGCAAAGTGTCCGATTTCGCGTGGAATGTCCATAGAGTTGCGATGCGACTGATCGCGTTTTTTAATTACTCGTCCTAGTTTGATTCTTGATATTTTTTTGAGGTATTGTTGCGATGATGACTGATCGCGTTTGTAATTAGAGTTGCGACCCCCAGACCCCAATGCCCCGAAGCTGTCCTGGGACATGTCTGGAGACATGTTCCTGGGAAAAAAGAGTCCCGAGCTGCTGGATTTGCAGCACAGGGGACTCTACACAGCCTTCAGGAAGGTTGCAACGAATTAAAGTTAGAGTTGCGTATTACAAGACACAGGTGCATTAAATTTTTATTAGTTTTGCGAAAAATGAAGCCACCCATCTGGTGGTTCTCGGTAGATTTTTATATTTGTTAGAGTAGTATAGCTCCTTGGGAGCTTTTTCGTTTGCTATTCGGGATTTGTATTGAGTATAGTAGAATTTTCAGTAATGAAGCACCATCCGGGAATTTTGAAGTTGTTTGAGAAATTAGTGCTGCGAGTAGTCCAAAGTCCTAGTGACTGTGCTCGGGAGTTGATTTTAGTCTGTAATAAGTTAGCGTTGCGAAATATAGAAACGGTCCACTCACGGGTTTCTTGCATTAATGAGTGGCCAATGATCAGCTGCCCTTCTGGCTACTGATCATTTTTTTCAGCAGCCCTAAGTGGCTGCACCATCCTCCTTCTCCTATCACCGCCTACCCACCCTTGAATCGAGTGTTTGTCACTGGAAATATTGTTTTAAAAGTATATTCATATCTTGCAGACAAATGTTTTTTATTTTGTTTTAGAATATTTTTAAATTTGAAGTTCCAATTTTCATGGAATGGCATTTGAAAAATTTTATTTTGTGACTGAAAGAATGGCGATGAAAGGTGTAATTCATTATTTGTAATAGAAATCGCAGACTTCTGACACACCTCCATTCAATTGAAGTTCTAATTAGAGTCTTTGAAAAGTAGTAGTAGCTATTCCTCGTTAGCGTTGCCGATTTTTGCATAGTAACTTCGTCAATTTTGTACCTATTTATTTTCAGATTGATAAGAAATGTAGTTTTTTATTTTTATAAATTTTCAACATTCCTTTGCATTGATCAAAATTCACCCGCGATTGTTGCTTAATTTGACGATATTGAAACGAAATTTGCACTGAAAAAGTAGGTAACTGCAATTCGGCACTTTATATTGATAGTAAATTTTCAATATTAACACGTGCTCGTTGTTGCTATTTTCTGTATGACAGTAACTTCAAATACTGTGCAGTAAAGTGCAATTATTCCAATTTTCAACATTTGCATAAATGTTTTTGATTAACTATAGTATATTATGATTGATTGTCGATACATCAACTTTGAAGATGCCAATTAATGAGGAATTAGAAGGAAATTATTGAGTTGATGTAACAAAGCACCCAATGTGCTTAATATTATGAATATTAATTGTTTCGGAATGAAATGTAATATCATTAGTAGCTTCTTTTTCACGAATTGCTAAAGTTTTGATTGCCTACTTTGTCTGCTGACAATGAAGCAGTATTTTTTAATCTCTTCCTTCTTTCATCTTAATACCAAATCGATATTCCATATTGAGTTTTGGCTTGTAGCTTCAAATATGATATTTCAACATTTGGGCAATAGTGATTCAATGAAAAGACTAGGGTAGATGCATCATTTGTGACCATTTTAAGGTATTGTACCAGTTTTGGCCACTTCTTAAAAAATTTAATATTTTTCCGTGTAAGCAATACATATAACCTTATATTTCGGACGGTATACTAAATAAAATATTTATGATGTGAAATTCTCCACACAATAATGATCTGCAAGCAATTTAAAAATAAGATAATAATGCACATGGCCAAAAACAGTGCAATGGCCACAAACGTTACATCTACCCTATATCTGTTGAAATTACATTACTTAATCGAGATAGATTGTAGGTACTAATTCACTGAGAAAGTTTCTGTTACAGATATATTATGTGTGAAGATTATTTCAGAAATATGATTTCAGATTCATCATCCTTGAGAAACGAAATCTCAAGGAATTTTTATTAATAGATACTTTTGAGAATGTTTCAGGTAACATCGTGGGTCCATCGAGGGAAGTAAGAAACACATGACAATTTCAGATTTTTATTAGGCAGGTCATTATTTAAATTTAAGTAGATATGTATATGATGAGGTAATGTGTTTAGTGGCCACATAGAATTAAGTAGTTTTTAAGGAAATAATTATACACTGCAGTGTTTATAACTAAATATAACTAAACATAAGTAGCATATAACTAAATATAAGTAGCAATTATTAAATACGAGCGCTCGTATAGGTAGGAATTATTAGTATTATAAGTAAGCATAGCAAATATACACTGGCATATTTCCTTGTAATGAATAGGAAATAATAATTATTCACTAATTAGGAATGAAATAAAGAAAAAAGGGGAAAACTTTTTGCTAAATAATGATATATCATATAACATATCCTATAATGATGTATCATTATCACTGTTTTCCCTAATAATTTCCCACAAATTTGCCCCCCTTTTCTTTGTTTTATTCGCAATTAGTGAATAATTATCATGGCAGAAATATACCAGAAAGTTTTTAAAATTTGAAATGAAAGAAACAAAGAAATATTTTAAATTCAGCTTAGCTTTATCGCGGTAGCTTTTTACAGAAGGACTCCCTCTGATGCCCGCTTGTCGAGCGATCGAGGATCGTTTTGCAACCGTGCATCAGGGGGATCTATGGAAATGAAAATAAAATTTTGCATAAAAGGAGGGCGGATGGGCCGCGGTTAGGGCGGGTCTCCACTCGCAGCACCTCCTCGTGGTGAGACCTGGGCAATCTGTATTATTTGAACTATAATTACTAATCGTATGACAAGTAACATTGTAATACAATTATTAATTACGTGACAAGTAATACGAGCCGATTGGCTGCGATCATCTATCTTCGTTAATCTATATTCCATCCGTCCAGATTCGATTCCAAATATTTCTTCTACAATTACATTTTATTTCTCCAATAATATTAAAGAAAAAAGACTCCAATAGCAATCTTGGTGCCATATTTCCCAAACGGTTCCTCCTTTCTCAGTTACTACTTAGGCAACGCTTCGTCAAAAAAATTTCTAGATGAAAGGTATATTCCAGTGAAATGTTGTTAAACGGTTTTCTATTTAGTCCAGTAGTCGAACTAATTGGTGTAGGAATCGACAAATCAGGAAATAATACTGTAACATTCACAGATATTCACCGATCCGATCATTATCGCGGATAAAGTCGAACTGATAGCTCACACCTTTCGTCAATGTTGTCACATTGGTAGAGGTTGCCGTCAACAACAACTGTTTCCCATGCAAGTTGAAATTTCTCAATTTCTAATGACTCGAATGTAATAATTACTGTTACGAGAGAAGATTTGAAAGAACTCACACAATAGAGTTCAACTTCAGAAATGTAACTCGTATTCGACACATTAAGCATCCCGTATGATTGTGAAATTAAACAATACTCGATTTGCAGTTGCATCCATGCACCCTACGACACTCATGCATCATGCACCTTTCTACGAGGCTTATAAGAATTAGATTTTGAGCGCCATAGTGTCTTGATCCCCGAAATGGATTATTGAAGAGAAATCCGCATGAGTCGTTGACAAACCGAGTCAAAGCGTAGCGTAGCGAAAGTCTATGTCAAACTCACACTTTAAACAAATCACACGTATACAAGCACGCAACACACCTTTCAGCATTTCAACACATTTCAGAGTATTTGTTGAGTTGGACGCTCTTCATGGGCAGAGGTCGCTAAATTCAGTCCTCAAATTATGGGTCGGTAACACAGTTTGGGTGGTGACACAAAGTTCCATTAGGTGATAGGTCTATTCTATACCTCGTCTGTGATTCAGTCCTCGAGTTATGGATCGGTAACACAGTTTAGGTGGCGACACGCACATCCATATGGTGATAGGTCTATCCTATACTTCGTCCGTGATAATACGCGAGACAAAAGCTAATACATATTCACTCTTGAGTAATACAAAATTTTTATATTTTTTGTTTTACTTTTATGGAAATATGTATATCCAACGTACAGGTGAGATTTTTCTAATAAAAATGAATTCAAACATGATGTAATTTAGACTGGTTTGGGTTTCGCTTATAAATCTATACTATCATATAAAATTGAAGTTGCATTCTTGAAAAGCATTTTCTCAATAAATATTAACTGTACTCACAAGTGTGTTACATAATTTTGTCCGTCTTGATAAGAGGAAGGCTTCAGGGAAGGCTCCAAAATAATATTCTAAAAAAATTCAAATGAAAATAATTTAGTCAACGTTAAAAGTATTAGACAATGAGGATAACGGTACATGCATGGTAAGATGTTAAAACGCGTGCCACGAGATCTTTCTTCGTCTAACAAGACTGTTCCCTGGCATCCGGCCAAAGCTAAGGCCGTCGAACGAGAATCGACTTCAAGACTCCAGCGGAATCCTGTCCCATCCGCAATGACGTTTCCCATCATGTATCCGTCGAGGCAGCTCGCAATTTCCGGGTCTTCCGGAAAGGACACTTCCACGGAGGAACCAACGCGACGTTTACCGATCGAACAAGAAATAATGAGAAAATTATTTTACGTTACTTCCGAGTATTAAATTAGTTTCTTTGCTTAGTAACAAGAGCGACAGAAGCAAGAAAATAAACTTAATTGATGACTCTACAACCATTCGCGGATAAGATAATTTTTCGTGCAAAGATACATCGGAATTTAAATCTGCAGTTATAGAATAATATTTTTTATGGAACCTCGTTTTCTGTTACAAATTTCTTTGTAGATCATTGCTACTCGATTTCGTGTTTGGAAACTATGTTAATGTTAGAATAAGCCGAAGTAAGTTTTTGACTATTTCTATGATGATCATTTATATTTATAGTAGGTATACATATTACATGTGGAAATTTTTCATGAATATTAACAATCAAAATAATGCCTGCTGTTTCCTAAGAGCTTACGCTATTTAGTATGTAGCTTTCGAATTTTATCGCGAACAAATGGTTCATTGTTTGTGGCAGATTAAACAAATAGTCGATGAACATTCGTACATTTTTTATGCCAGACAAATATGTATTGGGCAACGTGTACTGTTTTGGTAAGATCTGGTGATTAAGTTAAATGTGGTCAAGATTTCTAATTATCAAGTGTCATTTTTTTCATTGACATAACAGTGTGAGGTGTAACGTTCTAAAATTAAATGACTGGATTATATCCATTATGTACAACGTTTTATATGTGCGCCTTATACAGAGCACTTTGAATTCGCAAATGCTGCTGCAGGTACGAACAATGACTTTAAGCAGCCTTGAAAAGAAGCTTGACAGAGTTCTGTCACTCGATCTTAAGCGAAGGCATGGACAGAATACAAGACAAAGGACCAGGTGCCAAGGTCTATATCGAGAACCCTCGAAAGCGCTTCGCGATCAATCGTCGCAGGATTATCGCCGTTTCGCTAGACTGCATTCTTGACTTACGATCGAGGATATGTCTAAAGGTAGGAGAACACACCCACATGAGATAAACATGACCTGAAAAGGAGAGAAATGCAGATGGAAAGGAGGAAAGTTTGAAATCGATAGACACCTTCCTTGGCTGGAAATCCTTGTTTTAACAGAACTTGTAGTCAAATATAGAAAACATTTCTTTACTGTAGATGAGTAAAACACTGTAAGAAACCGGAAAACCCGATTTTTTCTTTTTTAAATTCTGTAAAAGGCATGCGTTTAAAGAATGTTCTCTCGACGGAGATATAGTATTTTCCGTGAAGCGGTGTTCAAGCGCGCGACCGAACCGAGCGGCACTTTGAACGCACTTTTTCTCAGAAAGACATTTTTAAACTCGTCGACAGTATAGGTACAGAGAAAACTATATGTACATCCAATTGACATGAGCAAGGCCATTTATTGCACGAAAAGTCTGTCTCAATTACGTGACGTTCAGGTTTCTTTAATTAACGAACTGCTTCTATTTTTTTTATCAACATTTAGCCCCCAGAAAATTATTTTTTTTCCAGTGACCCGCGATTTTGTTATCATTCGCGATATTCATTTTTCTTTTACGCCACGTAATAGACGATTAAATCTTCCAAGTACTCTTATAAAAAATCACAATTATTTATATTTTCAATTATCGCGTGCATATAAACAGAAAACGTGAAAGAGGAATTGAAACACACTTTTAGTATTGCTGACAGAAATTTAGTGACATAAAATGGAAACTTAAATTACCATAAACAATTTAATGTGAAAAATATTATGCCTGCAAAAAAGTGTCCCGAGATATGTTATTTTTATAACGAGAACAGGGATTATGAACATTAAAGAGCAGGAATCAAAATTGCAAGATACTTTATCTTCTCTGGCGCATCTCACGCGCCGGATACAGAGCTTTCCGCGGCGGAGATTTAGTACGTCTCTGGAGAATACTCCGAGCAAAATCAAACGTTTTCACAGGAGAATTTTAGGACACCAACTTCCTTTGTTCGTTTTTCTGCCACATACTCAACGGAGAGAGAAGTACGTTTGATATAACGCACAGACTGAAATAGTTAACCGCAATGTCGAAGCACTTGCGAATCGAATTCATCCCTCGATACAGGGTGTGCGGAAATTAAATAACACTGGGTTGGTTCATATTTTCTATATGATTATTTCACAGACTGTTATTTTCACTAAAATAGAGTTATTTATCCAATCATGCCTAGCACTAATAAAACGCAATCAATAAAGAACAATGAAAAAGGCTAAAATGTGCCTTACTTTTGAATAAATTTAATTCAACTTATCCAAAGCTATTAATGCACGCAGACACCAAACAGCTGACGATTAAATGGTAGAACACTAGCGAAATTAATTTCAATTACGCTGGGAATTCTGAGTTCATTTAAATCTGATTTATAGCGAAAGGACACTGTTCTTAAAGTAAACGGCTTATCGATCCAAGTGCTACATCCTTTATCATCAAAAATATGTTTAAGCGCGAATGGTGCAGATTCCCACGGCGAATCGAAATAATCTTTTCGGTCAAATCAAAAACGTTTTATTTATATTCTACGAGGCGAGGTAAACTGGTGTGACGTCTTTAATTAAATTAAGTAGTGCTCAGTGTAGAAAACTGAGGCTGGTGAGACGGGATTCGCTCGATCGGGGTGAAGCATCGAAAGCCCTTCGTGAAAAGTTCTTCGAGAAAGGGGCTTCAGGCTGAGAACAAGCTTCCGCGTTTGGCTTCCAACCTTTTTTTACGAGCTTCGTGTGCACGCGTTGTGAGTGAGACTTCTTCTTTTGCAAAACAAAGTTTCACGGCGCATTCAACGGCTCATAAAGCGAAAACAGTTTGTTTCTGAAAAAGAGGAAAGGTGAAAGGAAAAAGAGGCTTGCAGCGTTTATCAAAGACAATATTCGCGGCAATTCCATTTTGAAAAAAAGATTTAAACACGATTTAACATAAACTAACGATTATTAACGTACGTTGCGAGGGGTTTTTTAATAAAATCGTTTTTCATAAAAATTTTGTTTATATATTTTTTTCACACCACTTCGCTTATGCTATTAAATCATACATCCCAACTTTAAAATTTAATATTCTACTACGAAAAAACCCAGTCTCAGAAATCTGAAGAATAGCAGTTCTATTCAGTTAATTACAATATTCTTTTATTTACGCCTATAGGTCCTTAATCACTGAAAACTCCATATTATTTAACATTCTTCCTAATAAAAATTCAGAAATCCTTAACAATAAGAGTGGTCTTTCAGACTTTTAATCAATCCAGCACAAAGTGACGTCATGATCATAGAAGTAAAAGTGATCTCTCGCAGGATCCAAAACAGTCTCCTTAATCCTAATCCAACATAATAAGTGGGGCTTAAGGGGGTAGACACGTCACGTGGTCTGGCCGATTTGGCCGGTCGGTATTACAGCAGGTTTTTTCTGCACAGAAATGGTAATACCCATAGATATGCGGCTGCCTGTACACACGAGAGGGAGCTGTTTGCTATTTCCATATTCTATTTTGAATGTGGAAAGAAATTCTCAGCTGTTGCGTTGTACTTTTTAAACAGAAAGTCTGCTGGTACTGCAAACGTAGAAAATGCATTGTACATTTACTTGAAATGTGCTTATGATACAATATTTTACGGTGGCAGTAAGGAATTATAAGTGAAAAGGAAAAATAGATGAGGGCATGTCCTCAAAAAATGAAGTTTGTTAGGATAGACATTTTTTAATTATCAAAACACTGAAACAGAACATGAAATACACATCCTATGCAGAAAGCAGTTATGAACAAACATATATATAAACTCGTGTTTGACGTTGAATCCAACGCGTGATTATTATGTGGTCCCTCCTCGAAGTGACAGAAAATATAACCTATGTATATGCTATACGACAATAAATGTTTAGCGGCTATTTCCTTCTATTTCGCTACATTTGTGAACTTTTTATCATCCTTCCGAAACATTATTATTACGCCGCAACAGTATCTTTAGGAAATCGGGTATAGCATATAGGTTATATTTTCTGTCACTTCGAGGACAGAAAATCTGCACCTCCAGCTGACAGAAAATTCGCCCCTGCACGTTGTCACTAGCCCGGTCGGCAGCATGGAAGGGGTACCTCTTACACCCTGTATTTCTGGTAGTTGCAACGATATTCCCCAGCCCAGTGTACATATGTACACTCTGGTTTGATCTGGAAAAATAAATGAATTCAATAAAAATTAGTTTTTGTGTTTATACCACTTGAATGTAAAGACTGATACTTACACTCACTGAAGAAACCATTATTATTGTGTCCTATTTCTCATAAATATTTTCTTGGAATGGCACTGACCCCTTTCGATTCCAATTAGTTGTCATAGAACCTGTGATAAAAAGTTAGAACGAGTTGTAATCTGAATACAATAAAAATGTAAATGTGTGTATGTTATTTACTTATCTTTATGCTTGTGGAGAAAACTGCCTTCCTTTCCTCGCCTCATAGAGCATGATTTTCAACGTTGATACTGATTGGTGGAAATATCTAGAACAAATTCATATATGAGAGAAACATTCATGATGATTTCCAATTAATCTAATTATTTGCATTACAAAAGTATGTGTCATACTTACGCTTTTATAGATGTCACTTCCACTTGGTATGAAAGAACAGCTATAGGAATTTATCATTAGGAGAGTGTGAAAAGGCCCACCACCACCCCCGTCATAGACGGTCCTATTCACTCTCCGTATGTATCTTCTACATACTTTTTTACTTACATTTTGAAGCATTACTTATACGACAGCTCTTCATATGCGCTGGATGCATTCGCCGGTGCAATTGTCACTTTGAATTGGATTTGCTTATTCGACAGCTCTTCATATGCACTGGATGCACTCGCCGGTGCAATTGTCACTTTGATTTGGATTTTTTTATTCGACAGCTTTTCATATGCGCTGGATGCACTCGCCGGTGCAATAGTGACTTTTGATTGCAATTGTTCATTCGACAGCTCTTCATATGCACTGGATGCACTCGCCGGTGCAATTGTCACTTTGAATTGGATTTGCTTATTCGACAGCTCTTCATATGCACTGGATGCACTCGCCGGTGCAATTGTCACTTTGATTTGGATTTTTTTATTCGACAGCTTTTCATATGCGCTGGATGCACTCGCCGGTGCAATTGTCACTTTGATTTGGATTTTTTTATTCGACAGCTTTTCATATGCGCTGGATGCACTCGCCGGTGCAATAGTGACTTTTGATTGCAATTGTTCATTCGACAGCTCTTCATATGCACTGGATGCACTCGCCGGTGCAATTGTCACTTTGAATTGGATTTGCTTATTCGACAGCTCTTCATATGCACTGGATGCACTCGCCGGTGCAATTGTCACTTTGATTTGGATTTTTTTATTCGACAGCTTTTCATATGCGCTGGATGCACTCGCCGGTGCAATAGTGACTTTTGATTGCAATTGTTCATTCGACAGCTCTTCATATGCACTGGATGCACTCGCCGGTGCAATTGTCACTTTGAATTGGATTTGCTTATTCGACAGCTCTTCATATGCGCTGGATGCACTCGCCGGTGCAATTGTCACTTTGATTTGGATTTTTTTATTCGACAGCTTTTCATATGCGCTGGATGCACTCGCCGGTGCAATAGTGACTTTTGATTGCAATTGTTCATTCGACAGCTCTTCATATGCACTGGATGCACTCGCCGGTGCAATTGTCACTTTGAATTGGATTTGCTTATTCGACAGCTCTTCATATGCGCTGGATGCACTCGCCGGTGCAATTGTCACTTTGATTTGGATTTTTTTATTCGACAGCTTTTCATATGCGCTGGATGCACTCGCCGGTGCAATAGTGACTTTTGATTGCAATTGTTCATTCGACAGCTCTTCATATGCACTGGATGCACTCGCCGGTGCAATTGTCACTTTGAATTGGATTTGCTTATTCGACAGCTCTTCATATGCGCTGGATGCACTCGCCGGTGCAATTGTCACTTTGAATTGGATTTGTTTATTCGACAGCTTTTCATATGCGCTGGATGCACTCGCCGGTGCAATAGTGACTTTTGATTGCAATTGCTTATTCGTCAGCTCTTCATATGCGCTGGATGCACTCGCCGGTACTATTGCGATGTTTTCATCCATCGATTTGTGTACTTTTTTGTGTACTCGTACCTGCTCCTCCTGGTTTTATGTACGGAGGTTCTCTAATCGGCTGTTGTCGATTGTATCGACTATCTATAATTTCTGGCAACATGCAGTCCTCATAGAACTTCTTCAGTTTTTCCTCCATCTCTGTTGCCCAGAATCGATCATCTCTCGAAACTGTTGTAATTTTCATTCCTTTTGGCGTCCATAAACAAAAATAGGCCCGTTGCCTTTTCGTTATGTGCAATTGTCCTTGCACTTGATAATAGTAATGATGATTCTTATTCATTTCATTACCCTTGTAAATACGCCTAATATTATCAAGTTTCTTTATTGCTTCAGCAGGTGATAAATCCTTGGCCGATTCAGGACACTTTACTTCGACGATTTTATCATGGTCCACGAGGCCGTCAGGAGTTGCACCTAAGTGAGGCACAGTGTCATCGATGAAGAGGCCACACGGTAGAATATGCATTCCTAATTCTTCTTGCATTTGTTTCAAGGCGTTTGCCTCATTTTCCCTTCCGTATTGGAGAGAATGTAAATTGTGGAGTTGCGGGTACATTATACTCTTCACAGTATTTGCCCGTGGTGTAGTCTTTCGTAATCGGCATACCTTGCCGAAATTGGATGCAGTTAATAATTTCTTCCTATAACCAATCCATTTTTCGCTATTCGTCTGATCGCGAGTTTCCACTTGGATCTCGTCTCGCCTCGTTTGCCAGTGAAGGAGTATATCCGCGTGCCTTTTACACTCGGAAGAGTATACTGTCTCTTCCATATCTGGTTTTGCCGCGTTGGGGCCGTAATCGTGGTCGCACGATTGTTTGTTATTTCGAAAGGAGGATGCTTTCGCTTCTTTTTTATACTCCCTTGCTTTTTCTGCTGCGCGCTTCCGACGTCCTTCCAGCTTTCTTATCATGGTTGGCGGCTCTTTATTCATTGCCGTACTCAATCTGCTGAACGCCTCTTTTGTGTTATATTGGACGACTGCAGCGGAGACTCTACCCTGATACGAGCCTCCTCGTCCAAAGTTTATCCTTTTGCCTCCGATGAATTTAGCAATTATGTTATTAAAACCTTCAACAGCATTGTTATTTAGACCGCGCAGCAAACTGTCAGCTTTAACGAAAAGTTGCTGCATCGCTTCTTCGATACTTTCATAAATACCAGCTTCTCTTAGTTGTGGAACGTAGTCTACTCTGTTGGGATCAGAGTATTTCTTACAGAAGTATGCTAACTTCTGACATTCCTTGTGTTGACCGAAAACGTGACTCGGTACATTTTTCAAGTCTTGCTTCAAATTTTGAATTCGTTCCTCGAGTGGTACTTCTTCTCGCAACCGGTATTCCGCAGCTTTTTTTATACCAGTACGCAGGCGGAGAGCATTATTCTGTACGACAGCTCTTAGATCTTTATTGCGGCCTTTTGTTCCGATTTCGTTTATTCTTTTACTGAAATTGCGTAACAGGTGATTGGTGCATTCGATTTTTTGTACCTGCACCATATACTTTCCATATGGATTACTGTCCAATATCTTCTTGTACACACTGCTATCGCCATCGGCAACTAATATATGGTATATTAGGCCGTGCATATCTATGCTGCAATTGAATCCTTCGACAATAGCAACACTCTCCATGCCAGTTGAACTCTGATAACGACCCCAGTTCTTGAAGCAACGATGCTCGCGCAGTTCTTCCTTCCTCGTACCTGCTATTTGGCAAGTCATGCAGAATTTATTCTTCACGCTGATGTACAGCACTTTCTTCGTGTGGTATCCCACGATGGCTCCTACGCCAGAAAGAGAATTGTAATCTCCTCCGCGGTAGGATCTTTTCATCCAGCTGCCATCCGCGACAACTGGGATCAACGGTAGATTGGATTCTGCATGTACGTCGCCTCTTTCGATAGCTAATGCTTTTTCCTCATTTCCAGCATCTTCCATTTCGCGTTGTGCGGCCACTTCGAGGGCATCGATTAGCTCAATCTGACATTTCTCGTAGATCCTTTTCGTCATACAGGACACGTTCACGGCAGTCAGTATGTCCTCCAGTTGATTATACCCGCCGCCCGTCATCATTGTTGCGGAAACAGCGGCGCTGTTGATATCCATTTTGGAATCACTCTTCCGAAGACAGGATATGCACTTTGTGTATTTGCACATTTTGCACTCTACATAATACACATTTTCTAGTCCATTCCGTTGACATCTAATTATTTCAAAATGTTCGATGCCACAGCCAATAGTCGAATGTTTTCGAAGATTTTTTATTTGTTCGAAAACATACGGAAAATCAACGAAGTCTCTTCCTTCTGAAATTGGATTTTCCGGCTGCTCTGGTTGCGCATTCTCCACCACCCAGTAATCGGCATCAATTCCAATATCTTCATCCGTTTCTTCGTTGATGTCTCTTACGGAATGTATCTCATCCCTGTCTATGTGGAAATCTATTTCTTGTGCAATTTCTTCTTCGTTCGACTCGAAATGCACTTCTTCTACAATTTCCTCTTCGTCCGCATTGAAATGTATTTCTTCTTCAATATCTTCTACGTCGGTATCGAAATGTACTTCTTCTACAATTCCTTCCATAATTGAAAAATCTTCAAAATTTCCTACGTCTTCTTCGTGCATTCTGCCCGTAGGACAATCATCCGCAGCAGATGTGCTTGGAAGTGTTTCGTACGAGGTACCTGCACGAGTACCTGCTTCCGCCACGGTGCCCCGACCTACCGCGAGGCACGCTGCTCTTTTTAATCGTTGCCTGCACGTAAAGAGTCAATAATCAGTAACACGTGACACATACATATAAATAAGAAAAACATACAATAGAAAAGAAAAGCAGGCATAGTAAAAGAAGATATAGTACAGTAATGTCTCGATGTAAGCGAAAACCTCGGAACGTAGGAAAAGAGAGTGAATGGAAGAAAGGGCTGCCGATTGTCCCTATCTTTTTCATTCGCTGTCCTTCTCTGTGGCCGACGCGCATTACCACTAAATATGAATTATCCAAATTATATCGTGTTTGGTGTCATTTATCATTAGGGAAATATCACAAATGTTACGATGCTTTATTTATGAAAATATTATTATTGCATTTCTGTGAATATCATTCTAATTTATCTTCGCGATACGAAGAGGGACGTAGCGTGATACAAATGTTCCTCTTAGACAACGCGATTCCCTCGCTACGCAAACCCAAGGACATGCACTTTTGGCCCGTTTTCTTTTCACACGCACACATCTGCACAACCGTCTCCGCTACTCGCAAGCGAAGGCAGCCACAAGCAGACATGTCTGCGCTGCAATACGCGGCTGTGTGTGTATGCAGGCACGCGTGCACTTGACCGCGTGTGAAAAGAATACTTTTCGCATTTCAATCCTGGGTCATTCGACGCGAAATCGGACACTTTTCGGAGTACCATTTGGAATGTTTGTGAAACTTGCATATATTGTGGTCTTTAGTGATACATAAACGTATTTCAAAGGATTTTTCAAAATTGTCAATATCGTGGAAATTGACTTTTTTTCATTAAATTATAACTGTTGAACTAAGAAAAAGGTAAGAATGAGCTTTTGGATGCTTACACTGGGGAAGTAAGAGTACCTAATCAAAATGATGTCACTTAAAAAAAAAATTTTAGACCATTTATTCTGTGATTGTTTTAAACAAATGCAATTTTATACCAGCAAGGCGCTATTCCAAAATTTGAAAAAAATTGAGAAAACAGCCCTACTTGTGCTCTTTGCAGACACGTTTTCAGAAACGCGGATGCTTTAAAATTGGTCGCATGAAAATTAATTGAATGTGACGCTGCATCGCCCGATACCGGCTGGATTAGCTGTAAACCGCGCGGTACTAGCAGCGGCCAAGTGGCTATATCTGATATTGTTATATAGGGTTCTCACGAATGGTAAGTATTTGACAAAAACTAAAAGAGGAAAACATATTTTTTATATCCAACATAATACGGTATGTCATCTTTTGGTGTTCGCGATATTTTCCGTGAACCGAAGGTGATCTTCAGTTTTTTAAATGGAATGCTACATATTTCATTACCCGATATGAGTGTATAAATCTCAAGCCAAATTCAAAAATATGGTGTACTATGACTTTCAATGCCACGCAAGGTTAGGAAAGAAACAAATAGATAGTTGTATATTGTAGCACGGACGGCTCAGTCTGTCGAGCCGGTGCTGGGCGGCGCAGCGGCACCTTCAATTAATTTTTATGCGACCAATTTTAAAGTATCCGCGTTTCTGAAAACGTGTCTGCAAAGAGCACAAGTAGGGCTGTATCCTCAATTTTTTTCAAATTTTGAAATAGCGCCCTGCTGGTATAATATTGCATTTGTTTAAAACAATCGCAGAATAAATGTTCTAAAACTTTTTTTTTAAGTGACATTTTTATTAGGTACTCTTACTTCCCCAGCGTAAGCACTCAGAAGCTCATTCTTACCTGTCTCTTTCTTCAACAATTATAATTTAATGAAAAAAAGTCAATTTCCACGATCTAGACAATTTTGTAATTCGCGTGGAATGTCCCTCCTTGAAAGTCTATAATACTGGAGAGAGAGAGAGAGAGAGAGGGAGAGAGAGAGAGAGAGACAGAGAGAGAGAGAGAGTTGGTAATAATATAATTGAAATGATACAACATTGTGTAAGACACATAGGACCATATTTCTAATAAATTATAACCTGAAGGAATAAAAATATTTCCAAACAAACATTTTGCCTTTTGCATGCTCAGACAATACGACGCAGAAAGGATAGGCTATTTTTAACGTTGTACCTCCTACAACAATTCAACGAGGGGCTGCAGGGTGGTATTTCGTTTTATGGAACGTTGTAAAATAACGGCGAAACGAAGGGTCCGAGAAACACGTGTCGTTTGCCTTTCGCGAAGCAAACCCTACTTCACCGCGCCGGTGTTGGAGATCCGTCTGGTTCTTGTCAACGAGCACGCTTTCCAGCGCATCACCCCGTCTCTTTAGACAACTTTTCGAAAGCGTGGGACTGACCTCGACTTTCGTTACCCTCACACAAGGCGAATCGATGGGGGCGCGAAGCGTTGGTTTCGGTTTTTCGGCAAGGGCTGCCTGCCTATAGCTCAGATGGGCGAAATTTTTGCCTGTAAGGCCCTTGGGGTCAGTTGGATTTTGGCTTGAGTCAGAAAAAATATAATTGTTTTCTTACGTCCGGATAGATGTTTGCGGTACTCAGAAATGCATGGAAAATTTCAGGATCGATATTGCCAGGAAACGGGACCGAAAGTTCTACGGGGACGTCGACGTTGTTCTTCATTGATCATTCAATGTGATCAACATCTCGGTTACGTTTTTTTATTTCAGATAAAGCCAACCCTTCACATCGGTGGGGATACCGATTACATATTACCACGGGCGAAATCCTCAAATAGATCCATAGCGAGAAATCGAAATACCATACCGTGACACCTCAATAAAAAAAATATACCGTTCTATTGCAAAAAACTAACATGACCTTGACATCGCTTCCAATACCTCATTCATAAAAAAAATTTGTACTATTATGTTCGATGGAACTGATACCAAACAGGAATATGTATATTAAACAATTTTCACTTATTGGAGTAGTTGGTAAGTAATAAAAGGCGACCCTCGGTTCGAAATTGAATTTGTACGATATAGGTATAGGTATTCAGCGAACAGAATTCTCCGATGCTCGCGGTTACTTTGTCGCTGTCAATGGGTCGTAAAAGAGAAGGACAGAGCGGGGGTCGTAGCAGCCGAGAAATAAAGTCAGCGCCTCGATCTGCTAATACAGAGCCACAACGTTATTTAGCGGAGGGGGTACACTTACAGGAGTGGTAGTAATGTGTGCGTCAGCGATCGTCATCACGTACGCGTTACCACCACTCCTGTAGGTGTTCCTCTCCGCTAAATAATCGGTTCTGCATAATGTTGCTGGCAACCCTGCAGATACGCAACAATTTTGATATTGAAAAATTGTGGTAATGGTATAGATAGAGGGCAACCTCACGGATTTTGAGGACCTTGAAATATGTTGTCAAGGACGTCATTCTGAACAACTTTTTCCTCTAAACTTTTTGGCGGTCGACCTTGGTTTCCGAGATATTTGGGACAAACTTCTATTCATTTATTCCGACGCAACGGACACAGCGATCAACTTGAGGTGGTTGGTCATCGGGGGGGATGTGTTTATATTTGTCTCTAGACACCTCGGGGCGCTTCGCGAGGTGGATAGCACGTGGGAATGTGATTAAAAAAGAAAGTAATTTTTTTCAAAAAGAATGTAATTTTTTCAATCACATTACCATGAGCCTATCTACCTCGGGGCGCTTTGCGCCCCGAGGTGTATGGAGACAGGGATAAACACATCCCCCAGATGACCAACCACCTCAAGTTGATCGCTGTGTCCGTTGCGTCGGAATAAATCAACCGAAAGGTCGACATTGTATTCTACCTATACGTACGCGTTCGTAGCAGCACAGCGTTCGGCGATGTTCTGTGCGAATATCTCGGAAACTACTGCCGTGCGACGGTAACATGTATAGGAAAAAGTTGTTCAAAATCTTGATCTTGATAACATATCCAAAAATCATTGAAATCGGTGAGGATGGAAAACTTCTAAATAATTACCAAAAAGTTTAGAAGAAAAAGTTGTTCAGAATGACGTCCTTGACAACATATTTCAAGGTCCTCAAAATCCGTGAGGTTGCCCTCTATCTATACCATTACCACAATTTTTCAATACCAATAATGGCTCAACTTTTTTAATTTTAATTTTTTCTGCATAAACATTTCTTTCAAATATTCATAACATTTTCCTGATTGTGATGAGACCAAACATGATACAATGTCGACAATTTTTGGTCGAAACAGATATTACATCGTGTAACGTGCACGAGAAAATGTACTGTGTGAAAATATCTTTCTACGGAATAGAATTCTCTTTTCGCGTAGTAGTATCCACAACTGCAGGGTACTTGAGATGTCGTAAACATGGCCCGGGCTGGGACAAAGGTTGCCAGTGAGGCCTGGAGAATGTTTCGAAGACTGCGCTTTTCAATGAAAAAATTTCGTTGAAGGTACACATGGACGTATATATTGCGGACAAAATTCGACAGAAGAAAAAGTACTGTGTATTTCGTATTCAACAAGTAACTACATATGCATTATGCTGAACATCGAATCGCGAATCATCGATGACTGTTTGCTAATTTTAAACATTATCTTCTACATCACATAAATAAAATCTAATGTGTATATTTTATCCATTCGAAACTACGTACAACTATTGAAATAGTCGCAACTGTATTATAAAGGAAGCATATCTAACGAAACGCGTATAGTTTGAAAGTTTTATGCTAATAAAACGTGCATAATTTGTATAACACATATAACGAAGTTTAAAATTTCTACGTTTCGTCTCATCGGCATGAAAGTTGCAGGAACGCGCTGCTGATGTTTTTCACATGAAAATGAGTCCAAACACGGTATAAATCGGGTTATTAATTAATTAAATACTGATGAACATACAAATTGGAATAGAATGAGTGGGGCAAGAGGGGTAAAGTAATGACATGCGTTGCGATGCGCATAGCATAGAATATGTGTACGTAAAGCGTCAAAGATAGCTGTTGATATACATATTTGAAGAATATGAATAATACTGTATTATACACAATAAAATACCGTGCTACTACTACATCTCAAACTGTGACTTCATACAAATCTGTACCATAACACGTAACTTACATTTCTCGACGCTTTCTATTTTTCGACAAACGCTTTGCAAATAACTTAGGCTGCTTCCGTTTTGTACCATCCCCCAAATAGCGTTTATTTTTTGCATCTGCGGCTTCCTTCTTTGATTCCATGGCAATGATGAACGTGAATGGTCACACACACTTATCAACACTACAGTAACGAACCACGCGGAAATGGAACAATTCACAAATTATGAATATTCCATATATCGATATCCGCGCATCAAATAAAAGCCCGATTGCTTTCTGCGTCTTCACTGTAGTGCAAACGACAAGAAACTGATCAGCTAGCGTCGTCGCTGCATTGTTTACAGATGCTGAGAGGCTAAACAGAAGATAGTGGGAAAGGGACGAATATACGCGTCCTGTTCCTCTCTTTCTCATTAGGTTTGGTGGTATGCTCATACATTTACGTAGAATATGTACTTCCGGGAATACTGTTTGGTGCACAGAAATGTGCACAGGAAAGAATTTTTTATTATCCTGTGCATATACTGTTGACGTATCACTGATTTCATTAGCGAAGGATTCATATTTCGTTCTACCATTATCCTTTCCCATTTGCCTGACGGTGATGAAGGAACACCCCGCAAGTATGCGCGGACACGCGCCACATTTTCAAACCTTTGCGCATTCGAACTTTTACGCGGGCCGATGACGCCCCGCTCCGGCCTTGGTGCGAGTGAAATACAAAATCTTGAGGGAGTGAGAAAGGCAGTTTGGGCCCTGACCCACCCTCGAGGGTAGCAAAGGCTCGATCGTCAGAAAAAAAGCGACTGTCGAGCAGTAAAGACCGTAAGTACTTTCGCGCTTACTATCCCTGTCTTTTTCACTATATGTGCCGGTTATTATGAAAGTGGTCCAAGTCCAAAATTTTCGTTTGTTACATTTCACTTATTTTTTTACGTATTATATCAACGTGATACATGCTAAACGTAAAGTTCAATTTCTTTTTTTTTTAAATTTGGCACGACGCCACTTTCATAATAACTGACATCTACATTTTACTTCCAACCCAATACTGTATTTAGACATATTCCGGGTAAAGTTTCCGATTACCGTCATAGTATTGTTGTAACTTTTTGTGCAAAATCTATCGTGTGAAGTGTGATTGTTTGAGTGTCCGCGTGTTTCTCAAGCTGCGTATCGCCATTGCGGGACTGCCTCGCATGGCACATCATTCGCGGAGTGGAGAGTCTGGAGACTACCTCGACCATGATCATTTTACGAGGCATCAGCCGTCGATTTTTTGACGTGCTCACAGGTGCCTCGCGGCCTCCAGATCAAAAATCGCTAGCTCGGGCGACGCAAATATCATGCTGGATGGAGCGCGAGACTGTCGAAATAGCCTGCCTCGCAAAGTGATCATGATCGAGGTAGACTCCAGACTCTCCATTCCGCGAACCGTGCCTCGCGCGGCATCGTCGCAATGTCGATACGCAGCTTCACGCTCAGAGATTCGTGTATTCATTATCGCGTAGAATAACAAAGTTATGTTATAATTTACCCGCGAAATGTCTAGAAAAGGTATATACATTCGGGTGGAATTTAGGTTTCCTTTAGTTGAAACTGAAAACAAGTGATGAAAATTAGACTGTTTCTAAACATCAGAAGTGGAAAAATCGGAAATTTTAAAATTGAAGGCTCGGATGCAATAAGGAGACTAGCGCTCGAAAATGCGAAAGAGTATTGTCCAAACGCTAAGAAAGATTGGAAAATTAAATGTTATTAACCTGAATTTTAAAAAATATAGTGTTGTAGAGCTCGTTACGACACACATTTTTCTTTTTACAGTTTCTTTATCGAATCATTACTTAGTATTCGAGATGAAAATTATAAACCAACAAATTTCTTCCACCAAAGTCAATATTTTTTAAACATAAATTGCGATAACTCGAATAAATATTAACGGATCGTTATGAGACTTGAAACATAAATCTCGGAAAACTGTAGCGAAGCTATAAAATGTATGCACAAAATCCTTATGTTAAAAAAAAGTAATAATATTTCATTAGAAATGAATACTGGACATACCCCATGTTTTCCAACGTTCGCCGTTAAAAAGTATGAAGGCAATTTTGAGGTACATGTAACTTGCAGCGACAAAGTGTTTCTTAATGTATAAAGAAGATTTTCACCAATTCTCACACTAATTAATAAATAATCGTAGAAAATATGACGATATATACAAATCTCGCGGGCCACCAACAGTCAGCAGCCGCGTATAATGCTCTATACTTAGCAGTTTTAGCACTCGCGTTGACTGTTGGTGCCGCGCGGGATTTATATACAGTGCCATATATTCTACAATTATTTATTATTCAGTGTGAAAATTTGTGAAAATCTTCTTTGTATATCAAGGAAAAACTTTGGCGCTGCAAGTTACATGCACGTAAAAATTTCCTCGATACTTTTTAACGACGAACGATGAAAAACATGGGTTATATCCAGTATTAATTTTTAATGAAATATTATTACATTTCTTAATATAAGAGTTTTGTGCATATATTTTACGGCTTTGCTAGAATTTTCCGAGTTTTATGTTTCAAGTCTCATAACGATTCGTTAATATTTACTCAAGTTATCGCAATTTATATTAAAAAGATATTGACTTTGGTCGAAGAAATTTGTTTGGTTTATAATTTTTATCTCCAATACTAATGATGAATATCCAATACTTCGATGAAGAAACTGTAAAAAGAAAAAATGTGTGCCGTGACGAGCTTTACAACACCATATTTTTTAAAATCCGGTTTAACAAAATTTAATTTTCCAAATTTTTCTAACGTTAGGACAATACTTTTTCGCATTTTCGAGCGCTAGTCCCCGGATTGTATCCGAGCCTTCAATTACAGATATTTTGAACCTTGATAACCTCATAATTACAAATTTTGGAAATGTTTGAATTTCAACGCATTCAAAATTGGAAATTCAAGCATTTAAAAACATGAAGATTTCTCTCCTGCGCTAAATCTTGGCTAAAGAAAGCCTATATTGCACCCGAATGTACCGAATTGATAAACGTTTACTCTTCTACTGCACTTTCAAATCTATTTCAATAATTTCACTGTTTCTTCGATTCGCTTTTAGATGGCAAGCAATGCAGGGTCGCAGAATCTGGAGGGAGAAAGAGAACGAACTCCGTCGCGGGGACGGAGTCCGTCTCAACGACGGAGTCCGCGAAGAGAGAGGACTCCGTCCTCACGGAGAGCGCCCACGCCGCGGCCGTCCTCGCGACGGAGTCCGCGAAGAGAGAGGACTCCGTCCTCACGGAGAGCGCCCACGCCGCGGTCTTCCTCGCGACGGAGTTCGTCTCGACGACGGAGTCCGCGAAGAGAAGAAATCAACTGGATGGAAATGGCCATCCAGTATAGAAGACAAGTATGTAGATACGTAGGCGATCTCACGCAAACATTTCTTACATTCTCATGAAAGTATGAAAATGTCTAGACATTATTGCAGTAATTGACATAAGATTTATGTTTATTTTTCATATTACAGTACACTGAGATGAGGAGACAAATGAGAAGGCTGGAGTATGAGCAGGAAAGAGGAGGCAGAGGAGGAAGAGGAGGAAGAGCAGGAAGAGGAGGAAGAGGAAGAAGAGGAGGAAGAGGAGGAAGAGGAGGAAGAGGAAGAAGAGGAGGAAGAGGAGGAAGAGGAGTAAACAATTATTTCTATTTTTAAGAATGTACTAAAATATATAAATTTTTTTAATAAAAAAATGTAATAATTTCTATATTCCAAGGTCTTTCATCCGTCGGCAATGAATAATTTTCTCGTATTTATTCCTACTCTAGTCGAGAGTAGGGTTGCCACCTTTTTTGCAGAAAAATAACGTACATTTGCTTTCGTGGGGTATACAAAAAAGTACGCTCAACAAATTAAAAGTACATTTGAATCTTATTAGTTTTTATTTCTTCCAAACATATTTTCCATTGCTTTTAGAATTACAGAGTAAATTTTTATTATTTTGAAATATCTCAATGGCATCATAGCACTCAATATTCATATTAAAATAGATAAATAATTTGATTTTTATTAGATTGAGAGAGGCCTTGTTTCTTTCATCCCGCCACTTCACATTCATGACAGAGAAAACTCTCTGAATAAATGCTAAAGTGGCAGGAACAGATAGAAGATAATAATATTGCGTTACTTTCGCGTAGGTACTTTATTGTTATTCAAAAGTATAGAGTACATTTACCTATAATAACGTAAGATACTTTGTTTTAATGTACGAGTGGCAACCCTAGTCAAGAGTCATATATTTAGTCGAGAAAGTACGAATAAACACGAGAAAATTATTCGTGGCCGACAATTGAATTCCCCATGATTAATTAATTCAATGATAACGCTTTAAATACAAATTGTCAGGGGTTATTTAAGTAATGCTCATCTCTGATATTTTGCCATATAATTGAAGCAGTGAGCGCAACAACCAACTAACCCACATTATTTACGAAATTGAGTTAGCAGCAATAACGTATTCCAATAGGCTCTACTAATTATATCGATGGCTTACTGCACACATATTGTAGGTCCACTTTTTATAAAATTTGAGGTTTTATATGCAACAAATAGTGCTTGACTGTGTCTTTCTGCTGTATAAAATCACATTTTTATCTTTTTTATAAATTTATCAAAAATAATATTTTTGTTTATTGTATGTCCCTAAATATCATATTGAAGTAAGATTATTTCCAGTATTATTCCTTTCATTCATTTTTATATAATATCATTCAGTATAGGGTAAAGCCACCAGTAGTCGACCATTTTCAGAAAAACATGAAAAATAAGGTTTTTAAAAGTGACAATCTTTTGAACAGAGTGCAGTTATAGTGCAGTTCGAAAACTGCACTTTGTTCAAAAGATCGTCACTTCTAAAAACCTCATTTTTCATGTTTTCTGAAAGTGGTCGACTACTGATACATGGTCGACTACTGGTGGCTTTATCCTAGTATGTCCTCCTCTGTACTTGGTTACATGTAGCATGTCCATCTTCCAAGTATTATTATCAAATTATTATTGTAATTTTGCAGATTCTAACTTATACTACTAATTACACATTATATATATAATGCAACAAGTATTTATATTTAATTATAAAGTACCATTGAATGTTTGAACCTTTTTTCTCAAAAACGTTAAAACTGGACATACAATGTGTGCGCTAAGCCATCAATGTACAATAGGAAAAATTTATTTGCAGGTTATTCCGTTTTGCCCTAACTGTCTCAATTATTAAATAAGTACGACAGCGATTTCATGTGAGGTATGTGTTACGGTAAAAGCTTTAGTAAATGTATTCGTTCCCAGCAGTTTCTAGTCAATGTATGCCTAAAATGCATATAACGTAACCTAGAATCGTTCGAAAATGCATGCATTGACAGCATCACGCTTTTACTGTGGCTCGTGTATCCAGCTAACACTTCAATTTGCTATGATTCCACGTTGGCAGTCCTCCCGTGTAGGCGCCATCTCGTGTGCACTAGCTCAACTAAATTTGTCACGTGACTTGCTCTGTATTATCGTCAATATGGCGTAACTCTGATTTGGGAATGCAGTCACGAGGATACGTTGTTTGTCATTATATGAGCGAATTTTGGGCTGGGCGAGGTCTCATTCGAAAGAGGAAGGTTCAATGCAACACGCTCTGGACATCGTTTGAGTCACAAAACTCTTATAGTGACCTAAAAATACTTGAAATCTGCGAGTGTATTTTCTCCATTTTTTCTCTACTTTGGTCACTCATATTATTACATATCAACAAAATCTCGTCGAACCATGGCCAGAGCGTGTTGTACTGAACCTTCCTCTTTCGAATAAGACCTCGCCCAGCCCAAAATTCGCTCATATAATGACAAACAACGTATCCTACTAAACCCATGTTTTGGGCCAGATTGTGTCGGTATACAGCGCGCTGCATTACCCGTGTCTACCCCCTTAAACCAGAGATTCTAACGAGATCCATCAATCGACTGGGAATTTATCGTCCCAAGCCATATCTTATAAAGCTGGTGGACGACTAATACCACAAAAAGTATTAATACTCATCAGCTCTTGCATTTTAATTCAGGTTCCATCGAAGAAGTTCCCGTCCAGCGAATCATTCTAACTCCCGACCCTCGAGCTGATTTTCTCCATACGCTTTCATTATCGACTTCTCGATCCTTCGAGCCAAAGAAGTCACAGAGTCGTCGTTTACCGCATCGACGTACCTCGGGAATTCGATAAGTTCCATCGTCAGAATTGTTCGACCGACGAAGGTAGTTATGCTCGGCATTACACAGGGGCATATCCAAAGGGAATAGCAAAAGAAATTCGCGAGTTCATTTCGCCGTCACTGACGGAAATCAGCGGGCTGGCGTTACTTTCATGCAGCTTAAGAGAGGGATTCTTTCCTTGAAGTTTCGCGGGCTGCACCGCCGAATATAGGTTATCGGGGATGTAAGGCGAAAGGGGGGTGGTTGCGTTGGAGGTCGCAGTCAAAGTGTAGGAAGCGAAAGGGAACGAGAGAGAAAGAGCGAGGGGGGGAGGAGATAGGACAAAGAAGATCCTGAATATTGCTGACGGTGCCATCTTGGAGCACTCTTCAGGCGGAGTTTCTCCGTTTAACTCGCCGTTCCCTCCTCACCCTTGTTTTTCATCATCCATCTTTTATCGTGGTTCCCCCGCGTTCGTAACCGATTCGATCGCCGACAGGGTGCGCAGAACACGCAGGTGAACCATGAACCTTCGCGGGGCGATCACGCAAACCTTCCACCGGGCACCTAAGCGGAAATACCTTTCGCTTTTACGGCCTTCTTTACGGCTATATCCGATTTAATATACAGTCGGAAAGATCGCGACCAGGTTCACCGAATTCATTCGTTGGCATGATTCAGCTTTCGACCAAACTGTATTGGGTTATTCCATGTAGCACAAGTAATGTGGTTTATCTGAGAATTCGGTTCATAAAAATGTCACTTGAAGAACGTCATTTAGTATCCATTTAGAATGAATACTAAGTAGATTATTTCTTTCAATGATGTTCTATCAACAGTTGACGAGCACAGTAGAGAGTTGCTAATATCGTACTGGTCACCTAAATCTTACCTCATCAATTTCTCAATAATTAATGAATATAAACGACAAGTAGAATGGTGGAAATGAATGACAATAAAGTAAATAACAATAATAATAATTCTCACCTAATATTACGTACCGAAAGAACCACATTACTTTGTGATGGCCTAATATATTGTGCCAGTGAAGCATTTGTTTTTCATGTTTCTTTTTACAACGCTAGCGCTTTGGGCCCTAGTCATTTTACAATAGCGAAAAGTAGGTAATTGTGTGAGGAAGTCGTAGACGTGTGTTTAAGGAGTTTGATCGCAGTTTTGGTTTAACTTTGTATGTTTCATACTGTAAAGCTTCTTAATTTCCGTACGGTAGACGAATTTTCCGCTTACGTAAACTTTAGTCGCTATTCCTCCTTGACTGGATGTTGTTTTAAAACTTGTGAAAGCTCATTAATTCAGCGACAATGTAGTTGGTATGTGTTTATTAAAGTTGATCACCTTTTGCTTGAATAGTTTCGTACTGTATGCAATACGAATATGATTCATAATTCATACTATAAGTCCTTTTGCGCTTTGTACAGTAGGGTGGCTCTTATTTACTCTTGCTGACATTTTTTTTCAAGATTTTCTTCGTGGCACCCACCAGAATAGTTCCAAAAATTAAAAAAAAATCTGTGTAATGTTTGAGCCCGTTCGGGTATGGGAAAAGTTGCCCCTGAGCTCTTGCGCATTTAAATATCTTGGTATATTATCCGGCTTAAATGTTTAGAAAATAATCCTAGAAAATAAAAATTACAATTTTTTCTTTAAGAAGAAAACTTTTTAAATCTATAACTTTTTGTGACATATTTTTTTATGTATTCAATAACTTGGAGGATATTGTATAAAATCAACTATGCGAGCTGTGAAATAATTATTTAAAAGGGGAGCCCTATTTAGGACGCTAGGAATAAGGTGATTCTTGAGAATTTTTTTCTAAGAAACTGTTAATTGGATCTTTTCCAAACTTTCAAGTTATTTTAGTTCACATTCAAACAATAAAAATTAATTTTTACGTTACAAAGTGTTCGATAGAAATGAAGATATCTGATCACGTTCTCGTTTCTTTAACATCCTGTATATAACAGTAGTATCGATGTTTTACTTATTATTCTAGATCAATAAGGATCTACCCTATCTCGATAAGTGTCATTGGCAGCAGAGAATATCATGTAAAACGCATTAGCAACGGAATGGCTTTTCGCAGCCACGTCGAGAAGTTCTTCAGCGATCCCTCCGAACTCGTAAATGAATCCCTCTGACGTTTTTTTGCCCGATAAGGAGAAGATATTCCTCCCTTTCAGCATCCGTCGAGGCTTATCTGATCCCTAAAGTTTTATGCCAAAACGAATAGATTTTGGCATGTAATCTGCATTCCTTTTTCTCCCCTCGGGATAGAAAAATACCGCAACAGTGAAACCACGAAACTCGAATAGGTGGAGGATTTACATACATAATACAAACCGCGGTGACACAAAGACAATTATTATTCTCTAAGCGTATATGAAATATGATTATATTTCATATACGCTATTAAACTTAAACTTTTATTAAACTTAATTAAAGTTAAACTAACTGTATCTGCAGATTTGCAGATACAGTTAGTTTAACTAGGGGACCGCATGAGGTTTAACGTCCCGATTTTGATGAAATTTAGTAAATAGATAATTTTAAGCTTCGATGTGCTTGAGAGACAAATTCCAAAAAATTAAGTCAAAGATTGCATGTCAGTTTATAAGCTCTTGTTCATAGTTATCACTGTTATCTATGTAGTTTCGTTTTTATTTTGCAGAAATATCTGCACTACAAATACATATGTTAACTCTTGCTCTCTCAATCATAAAAACATATATAGGATGAGTCGTTTAAATCGATTCCCTCGAAGAAATTTCTTTAAAACTGTTGGTTATACAAAAAAATATTCCAAATAAAAGTTATATGGTTTCGGCGGGGTGGGTTAATTGTATATACTAACGTTTTTTGTGGGTGAATCGTGTTTATTTCTCTTCGATCATTGCATAATGAATTGAAAAATCGCTCGATTGTGCCGACACAAGAGGAAGTCAGGCTTTTAGCAATCAAATTCAGCTGAATGATTAAAACGTTCGTACATGTTCAATGAGGTGTCTCGAGACACGACAAAATCCGAAACTACGTCCCGCGATTTTGCAGTTAAATCTACCATTAACTCGCCAGCGAAAGAGGAAAATAAGGAAGGAAATAGACCGAGCCTGTATTTCTTTGGGAACGGTCACGAAACTCGACAACGAGGGGAAATACGTTAGATCGATTTCCGGATTAAATTACCGATTCCTGGGGATCTTGCTAGTACTTCGATGGGAAAAACTTAACGTAAATACTCGTAACGACCAGGGACCTCTATTTCAGACGTATTGTGTCCTAAATTGTCTATTAACGAAAGGACAATGAGACCTTAAATTGATGCAAATGTCTATGGCTAAGTTTGAAGCCACTAGGATATCTTTTATATCATGTTAAAAATAATTATGATAGCTACTAATAGCTACTAATAGCATTTATTCACGATACATGATAGCGAAATGTATAAATTAAAATCTGCTGACTATGTAATGAAAGAACTAAACACTTTTCCAGCTCCGTTTAATTAAATGAATCTACACACATACATTATACACAATAACATTCATTATAAAATACACATTCGATTTGAATATATTTACATATTTTTTCCAGAACCTCTGGTATCTATTCTTCCTTAAATGAAAATTAAGAAGCGAGTTAATGCAATTTTTAAACTCATTCATCAATGGCGTTCAATTGTACTGTCGATTTTAAAAGACACTTTATGATGATTTTATTCGCTGCAAGGTAAACCAGTGTGAGGGAACATCACTTCACGGCGATATTTAACGATTTAATTAAAAGAGTGCAAAAGTGGACGTCACAAAAGCACGCTTAAGCGAAAGGGTTATGAAGGAGAGGTAAGAAAAAAGGATATCAGCGATTTTAACAGACGATAACCACACCATCAATAAAGTATCGAAGGGTTGAAGTTCCTCTTTGCCTCGACACTTAGCGTTTAATACTCTTGTATGAAAATTTACACGAGGGAGATTTAGCACATTAACATTTACTTGATCTGCTTCAGATTTCTTCTGATTGATCAACACTCATTAATATAAAATGTCCCTTCTAATACTTCAAATATAGATACATACATTTAATAATACGAAATCAAAATAGAAGAAACTATTATTCGTGTGAGAGAAGCAAAGTTTGTGACCTGCAGATCTTTTTCTGACGTTACAATTTTTTGAGATTGTTATAAACCTGTATAATACAATTACTATTTAAATATATACTGTCTTAACACTTGGAATGGCGTCGGCGTGCTTCTACGCCAAGGGAATTCCACACAGTGCACCATTTTGTCGTGTTTTCTCGTCGATATTTTCCGAAAAGCATCAAGAGTATTTTCTGAGAGCTCCCCAATCTTTACTTTGAAAGCAACACGAACTCAGAGATCGTTTCCTACTTCATCCGCTTCACCGTCTCTGCGATCCTTCACTTGCACGACACGTGAAGCTTATAATGTTATAAACTAATGAAAATTGTAATTCCTATATATATTCTGTAATATATATATTTCTCTGAAAGTGTTACCAATGGTTTGGCGCACCTCCCGATGAAAATTATAAACTCCGCTTCATTCGGGTTATTTTTCACCACACGTGATGTATAATTTGTCTACGAAATTCTGAAGTGATTCTAATCATGTGCATTTAAAAGTATATCGAATAAAATCATGTTTGGAGTTATTTTCATCGGAATAACATTGCCCATCCATTGCTAATAGTACCCCGAAGCTCTCATTTAGAAATTTAAATTTTTATTAGCTTCGACATATGTTCAAATCAGAAAGTCCCGACCCGAATTAAAAACGAATTTCAACAAACCCTGCTCCAGACAAAGTGTTAATCTGTTTCCACAGATTATTGAAAAATTCGTTGGAATTTTTGGTCTGTGTGACAATGATTCGTATGAATCTAAAAAATCTTCCCTCTTTTTATATCTTGCATCGCATTCTCGCTTCCGACAAGGTTTGTCGGATTCTAATAACTTCCGTTCAAGGCCTGGTATCGATAATCCCATTGTCGAGTGGGTATCGAGAAAACTCTGGGGTTGAATGGAGTGCCAGTGCCGCGGCACCGCAGGAGGCTGCTAATGCACTGTCAACAATGGATCTCTCGCCCAGAAATCTCTTCCTTCTGCGATGAATTCAAGCTGTACTGACTTCGATTACTTTGCTCCTGAATACCGCGGCGTTCTCATAGGGTACAATTTTTAATACAGTTTAGTTTGTTACATATTAGTTTGTTACATTTCGCGCAATATCTTTTCCATATTGCAAAAAAATTAAGGGGTTATACCTACTTACTGTTAGTATACCTAATTCGGCGCAGTTTAATAGAAGTACATAGTTTGTTATTATTTTATTCAGTTTATGTAGTATGGTACAATACAAAGGATATAGCTCGTGATATTCAGAATTTCATTTAATGACGTGTTTTACTAATACGACGGCGCGAGATATTCCCCCAAAATTGTACAATATAAACATAAATCAACAATTAGAAAACATGTATGTTTGTATTAAGGACATGAGAGTAACTCATTATTATTTAAACAGCTAGCCATCAACTCTTATTAACACATCATGCGATGTATGAATAATTCATTAAAACTCTCTGTGTAACATTATTCGTAAATATTTCCTCGTATTACCTAGAGTTTAGCAACGATTTTGGGAACGATGTTTGTGGAGATATGGAATGTTGGAGGTAGAACTGCAAAGCAGGAAAAAAGGATAGTGGACTCGTCAGTAAGGCTTACTTAGCAGACCTTGCCTTAGACGCGGGGATGCTGGAAGATAGGACGAAACACATATATCTTTCCTTTTTTCCTTTGTAGTTCTACCTTCAACATCTACACTTCCAGGAACATCCTCCTCAATTGGCGAACCCGATAGAACACGCAGCAGGACCACAAGGAGCCAGCACGCAGCAGCCGAAACTGTGCAAAGGAAAGGACGGATGGATCTCATCGTATCGCCCACGTAATCCTTCTCTTAGAGTGGCAATTCAATCGTGCTCGATCCTATCGATTTATCCCAGCATCCTATAAAAGAAAATCCGCCAGATCTTTCTCTTGGCCACGTTGGCTGCTTGAGCAACGCGCTTACCTCAAAGACGATTGCACGCGCACAAAGCTCGCATCAACATGACGCACTGCATTGCGAATTACACGCACGCTACATCCCACAACTGTGACACACAAGCCTGCTAGCTGATCGGAAAAACTACCCAGGGCTCACGACTTTTTAGTTTCTATCAACCGGAGCATCATTCAGTAACGTAGCACAAATCAACGTTGAATCGAGATGGAGTTCATATCTGAACATCTTCCGTCGTCACACAGTGGTACATAATGACATTTGTTTGTTCAAATCACACTACAGATTGCAAATTTTCAGTAGACTTGACAATTTTATTAAAAAATTCTTCGCAATTAAATTCTCTATCGATCTGTCCGGCCGAAATTTTAAATTTCGTTGGTAATTATGTTATATTTAGCGAAATATACAGCGCTTTTAGAAGACCAGTATCTTTGGCCTTTTTTGGCCTCCGGTTTCGAATTTAAAGTCAGATTAATAGAGAATTTAATTGCGAAGAATTTAAAAAAATCGTCAAGTTTACTGAAAAATTACGACCTGTAGGGTGATTTGAATAAAAAATGTCATTATGTATGTACCACTGTGCGTCGTGTTCACCGAAAGAGAACTTCATTCTATATCGTTAACCACTGGCAAGGGGGTAATGTAGCGATACTCCGTACTCGCCACAAGGGGACATTTTCTACCGATTCCGCTCATTCGCCAGTTCTCCCTTAACTACCGATTCCTATACGTAGGTACTACCTGTTCCGCCCTACATCCTAACATCCCCACGTCTAAAGCAAGTTCTGCTAGGTAAGCCTTACTGATGAGTCCCCTATGTAGTAGGCCCAGAACGAAACGCGCACACTTTACCTCCCTTTTTTTTATTTTCTGTCTTATCTTCAACTCACTGTATACTCCACCTCTCTTACAATTTTCACCCCTCGGTTTCATACACCGTTTACCTAAAAACACTTCATAATTTCGTACATTAAATATACATTAAAATTACTTATATTGTAATCCAATTCTGTTTAATACAGTTTTATTACAGTATAATTTAATTTAATTTTTAATTTATTATATTACATTAATAGCATTTTAATGTAATTTTAAATACAGTATTTCCTCGCTGTGGACTCGCTGGTCGGGACCGGCGTTGAACCCATATCATGAACAGAGCCCTAATTCCGAGTGTTCGTTTCTCGCTTCTTTCAGGCCGAAGGGGGAGCGAGATAGAACGCTTTGCCTGCGCGGCGGACGTGCGCGACGGGCGCGAGCGCTCAGATAGAATCGTGACTGCTCGACGCATGCGCGCGACGGTCAGATAGCCAGGCAGGGCACGCGTCTTTTTTGCACCCTAGGCGAACTTGTCCAATTTATCCCTTTATTATAATACATTCATTTGATATTATTGGTGACCTTACTTTGAATTTTTATTCGTAGCTTAAAACAGTTGCAGTACAATTAGTAATATTTTATTTTAAAGTTTATTTTCAACAATACCAGCAGTGAAAATACCATTTTGCACCTCTTGTCGACTTTCCGCCCTAGGCAGTCGCCAATAGGGACCAGCCAAGCTTACAGGCAGCGATCAGTATGTACATAGCCAAAGAAAATACATATATAACGCGTCTTAGACTATTTATTTAGTATTTTCTTTGGCTATGTACATACATGACATTTCCGCCTAGGGCGGAAAGTCGACAAGAGGTGCAAAATGGTATTTTCACTGCTGGTATTGTTGAAAATAAACTTTAAAATAAAATATTACTAATTGTACTGCAACTGTTTTAAGCTACGAATAAAAATTCAGAGTAAGGTCATCAATAAACTCAAATAAATTTATTATAATAAAGGGTGTTTATTTCACTAGTTCGCATAGGGCGCAAAAAAGATTTGAGCCGCACCTGCGTCAAGATTTTGCGAAACGGTTCCCGTGCTCACATTGTGGGCTCGTGACCATTGCGCACGCCCGTCGCACACGCAAAGGACGGAATGTCATGGCGTTCGAAAGACGGAGCGAGACAAAACATCAACGCGTCGTTTGTCTCGTACCCAGGCCCGGATTAAGATTTTTGGGGCCCGGGGCTATCAAACCTTCGAGGCCCCCTCGTGGTTGATTTTTGGGGCCCGGGGCTACATATCAAACTTTCGAGGCCCCTCCGTGGTTGAATAGCGGGGGGGGGGGGGGGTAGTGAGCTAATCGCTTAGAACGGGGCCCCCTCGGAAAGTGGGGCCCGGGGCTATAGCCCCCCCTAGCCCTCCTTTAATCCGGGCCTGCTCGTACCGCCCTTGCTCGCTTCCAGTGGCTCTCGCTCGCTTTCGTTCCATCTCGCTCTCGCCTTCGCCGGACAAGAGTGAGACAGAAGTGGTGGAGATAGCGAAAAACCCACATCGTGTACACCAAATCGAGTCCATAAGGAGACAATACTGTACATTCAACGTTGCCACACGTCTAAATTTATACTTTATTGTTAGCAAAACGACATTTCGTGTACTTGAATAACATACTTGTGTCGTTTAATGCGACGTTAAAAAATAATTGAGACCCTGAAGAACCTTGTATTTCATCGAAATTGCTAAAAATGATAGTGATAGGGGTGGCAAGATATAGAGTGGGAGTAAGAGGCGGGCATAGAACGCGAATAAGAGAAGCAGAGTACGGGAGAAAGAGGGAAAGCGCAGGGTGGCAAGTGCGGAGTTGCCACCCTTCGTCAGCTGTCGTGTACCAAGCAGTCAGTACGCGTCGTGGCTTCGCCACGTGCTTCTCGTGTCTTTGGAGAGTTGTGTTAACGACGGTGAACGGAATTTGTTTTTTTTTCTCGGTGACATTCGTGTCTAGTGCCACGATCATAAGGGGACACTGAAACTGCGCTTTCACGCGATTTCACGATGCCGTCGATCGAAAGGATTTCGACGACTTCACCCGTGTCCATGATCTTGTTCTTGTGACCGTGCGATGAGGGGACCATTTCGACGTCACCGATGGAGGTTTGAACGTGCGAAGATCGAGCATAATCGGTGAGCGCAGAAGTTTATTTTTAAGGCATTGCGATTAATGTAGCGAAGTGTTAATTAGCACTTAGTCTTGCTAACGGGCTGTGTCGCATAAGACTTTACCGAGGTGTCGATTATCGCTTTGACTAGTCGTCAGTGGACAGTGTAATTGTTACTCTGTTGTCAGTTCTCAATTTGTAGTCTGATCAGTGCTAGTCGTCGTTTTGCAGTCTGACTAGTAGATAGTATGAGCTTTAGTGATTGTGAACTGTAGTCGTCATTTCGGAATGTGATTAGTACATAGACAGCATAAGCTTTACTGAATTGTCAAACATCATTTCAATGTCAGTCGTCAGTTTGTAATCTGATTAGTGGGTCGCATTAGCTTTACTGGTGATGAGCTGTCAGTCGTTATTTTGTAATCTGACTAGTGAGTAGTATAAGTTTTGGTCAGCATACTATGTGAGGTCTAGAGCTAACATTTTCTAGATTATTCTTCATCGAAGTTTGGAGAAAAGTAGACCTTTATTACCTACATCTGAAACATAAAATTTGGGAATAATATGTCTAACAATATGATTTAACATAAAAATATAAAATTCTTCGTTACGTGTATTACAAAAATTACATCTGTAAAAATTACGCTCTATGATAAAATGATAAGCGTTTTCATTCAAGAAATAGTATACATATAATAACACGCAGTAAAGTAACGCAAAGTTTCGATCTTAAAGAAATGTGCACAAAATTCTCACTGGTTCTTTATCTACATACGAGATTGTACAGATAATATTCCTGCCAGCATTGCCATATAAAATTAAAACAAGTAGGTATCTAAAATGGCGTAAGATTCCAATGAGACATTAAAAAAGAACAATGTTCCTCAGACAAAAAGATGGAACGTTACAGGTTTCTGTAAAATGGGGCAGATTTATCGCACCACGAGCAAAGACATTTCGTTATGCGATAAAAAGAACGTTACTTAGGTGCTACGAAGAAATTCTCCGCGAGACTTATCGTCCTTCGATGTAGTGACGATAAATTCACTAGGGGGAAATAAATTCGCGCCCTCTTCTCTCGTTACACGTCCCCGACAGGAATAAAAAAACGAGAGGAACAGTTGAAATATATTTTATTAAATTGTTCGTGCGCGGTTCCTTCGCGGCACCCGTTTAACGTTCTTTAATAATGTACCACAAAAAATGGTTCCTCCAAACGTTATTCCTCAATAAATTTATATAAATGCACATTTCGTCGTTACACAACCCTCGCGCGAAGTCATGATAATAAAATTTTTTCGAACGTTGCTTCGTTAATCGGGAAAATAAATTTTGGTAATTTGGTGGATACTGGTGTACCTGATTAAGAATAGCAGATATGGCGCAACTGGTGATGAATCCTTGCGCAGAAATAAATTGAAATTGTAGATTAACTTTCTTTCGAACGAGGCTCTGATTTCAAGAAAATTGAGTTTCCAGGTCCATGGAGTATAGGTACGTGCACCTGTACTTCAATACCAATCGATTCCACCTTGAAATTCACTTTCTCGGAAACAAAGGCTCGCTTGAAACTAGAAAATCTTTATATAATTAGTAAATTACCGTAATAACTACTTTAACGATTATTTATAACAATTCGTTTTATGCATATAAAATTCGGTTGATGGAAAAGGCGGATTGTGGCGGATAGCTAAAAACCTCTCCTTGTTAGTCAGACTTGCGCTTATTTCTCAGTTAAGAATGAAGTTATAACTTAATTCACTATGAAAGTAAACAGATGGTGCCTTTAAGACGTAAAAATTGTTATTATCTAAAATTATAAAAAATTGGGCTTACACCAATATGATTCTCAGTCCCTATATGTACCTAGAATGGTCAAGTTCAACAACAAACTTTAAATATTAATTATATATTTAATCGGTCACCCAAAATTCTCATGTTCCTTCATTCATAACTTGACTTCTAATTCGTCCAGGGCGGCTTTTTCAATGAACTTTATTATTGTCGAGTGTAAAATGCACGCAGTAGTTTTATTTCGTCCAAACGAAACGAAGATGCCAGTTATTTGGAGGCTGATGAGAAAGTTTTATTATAAAAGTTGCAACTCTCGCCGGGAGATCTTTTCTCTATTGTCGAGAATTAGGTCGGAGGTATTCCATTGGCCCCTTTGGCGATCAGTTTTAAAAGGGCTCTTTTCGTTCGCAACACATGGATGGTACAGTCTGTTTCCGTATATTTCAATTAAGTGACATTCGGATTACTCTCCTTCCACCAAATTCTCTACAAGACGAATTCAATTCAGTGAGTTAAGGTTTAATAAACAGACAGAGACATATGTAAACATTTGTTAAAAATTCACACCATCTCTTTATGTAATTGTTTACTCGTTTAATCACAAATTGAACAGATGGTTCTGCGTGTAATCTTTAGGTGATCAATTTTTGTCTTACTTTTTTAGGTAGATTCATTCAATTATTCTTCTTCCTTATTTCCACACATAGAACATAGGATGCTCGAATATTAGGGCACACAAAACAAAATCGATGAAGGTATTCAGTGCAAAAGTGTAACAAAGCAAGCAGACAAAATACAAATATAATACAAAACATACAATATAAGACGCAACTGGTTGAATGAAACCCGTTCATTTAAAACTGAACGAACCTGTATTTTTCGAGGAAAGCTGCTCTAGTTGGATTTCGAATGTATTCTGGTTTAGTCAGACGGGGTAGGTAAGCCGTGTAACACAAGCTGTGGTGAAAACACAAAAGCCGGCAGGGTGTCGCGATAAGCTCGAGTTCTTCCTTGAAAAGCGAGAAGAAAGTGTGTAGGTATCATTATTTACTGCGACATTTTCACGTCTGAAGAGGGGCGGAAGGAGCGGGGACCTTGTCAACGTCGACAGATTTCGTTTTCTGGAGGTTCGTTTCCGAGCAGACCATGCGTTTTGAGTTCACAACCGTGCAATGTAATTTCTCGCTGAACCACCCGGTATATACAGGGTGTGAAATTAAAAGTGTTACAGGTGAATATCTTCCATTTTTTTTCGAGGTAGATTTAGTTTTGTGAAAGACGTCGCATCATTAAGTTAACCTATTCCTCTCGTAGATACAGTGGACTATAGTTCATTTCTATGTGAATTATTTAGCGAATTTTATTTTTCTGAAGCCATGTTTTTCAAGAAATGCAGCCATACTCCGCATGACCTTTCACGCAACTTGGCCCCCTCGTTATTTTGCGTATAAGAATATCAAGGTACAGATATGGAGAAATTAATACCTCACTCATATTTCAAATCTGATGTCAGAAAATGACTCTAGTAGAATAAGTACCTACAGGAACGCGCAGGTACCATTTGTGTAGTAGGTACCATTCGCGGTGGTGTTCTTAACGTTACAGTTCAAACTGAATCACTCACCTACTACCAATGAATCGATAATTTTAATCTTGCACATAATACGGACGTATTTAGTATTTTCAAAATTTATTGCTTACTTATTGCAACAAAAATGAAATAATTCCTACTTTCCTTCACTAAATTTCTATTATGTCTTCAACTGGATAAAGTCACTTTAGTCGTCATGAAATTGGCAAAAAATCCGAATACTTAACAAACACGTCTTGCCATTTAACAAGACACCTTTAGTATGATCTAAAAACTTCCACTTCAGAGGAAATTAACTTACAATTAATCAAATAATCCACTTGGAACCAAAAATACCCGAGAAATAAAAATTTCATATTTTACTTAGTTTTAGAAAGATGTTAGTCTCTAATACCTTTAGAATTACACCTTACTTGTATGCTCTTTAAGTGAATATTCACGAAATGAAAGAATAACAATTGAAACAGAAATGAGCGACGATGTATTTTATAACGATGGGAAATATTCACAGATGAAATTGCTTCGATTGAAAATCAGGATAATTGAATCAATTTAATATAATAAATGAAAACCACCTGTAGGAACGCTTAATCAACTGATTGGTATGATCAGAATTCTGTATTTATCGATTTCAAAATTTTAAATTGCGAATTCAGCGTTCGTAGAAAGATAGAAGAATCGGGATCACGCGCAGTGTCAGGTTTCAATGTTTCTCACGATTTCGAAACTCTTCTTTAAAGTTGGAACGCTCGTGTTGGGTTTGGGACGCTACCCTCGGGGTGCAAACAGGACACACATGGTGTAGCAACGTCAGATGTTCCAATAAGACTTCTGGAAAGAATAGTACTTACCTCCACCATATTTTTAACTAGACTTTCCTGTATAAAAAGACAAATAATACTAATAACGCGTGTAGTGAATCTAAATTTTTAAACTTCTTTTAGGTATTCTGATATTTTTGCATGATGTTTTTGTATGGCGCTACACTTTCTTTTTATCCCTTTTCTTATTGTTTTCCTATATATAATTCCCCTAATTTTCAATTAGGCAAAGAACGTTTATTTTACGCAAATGCTAAGTTAATTTTTAATTCTATTTTTTTTATGTCTGAAATATCCTACTTTAACATGAGGTGCCATCTTCTTTTGGTTAATATATTTTAATAAACTCATTTGTCAATGATTGCGTTAATGATATTGAGTCTTTTTCTATTGCGGCACACGCTTTTTCAAAAATATCTTGCGATATTTGCCCCGATTTGTCTTTTTGATATAATTTCGAACCATTTTCCTAGAAATAAAAGGAAAGAATTGAATTAAAAGTAGACGGCAAAAATTGATACACTGTATCAACATGCTTCAATTAACTAGCTTCAGATTAATTCAACTCATATTCGATCGTTGTTTATTGTCTCCATTACTTAATTTTTTCTACAACACTAATACGATAATAATTATACTCCAATATAAAAAAGAAGGATAGCAGGAAATATGAATCATAATATTATTTTCCAGCACGGGCACAGGACGCGACATGAATTTTAAGTCATTCAAGGCGAGGCAAACGAGATTTTTATCGGCCACTTAGCGAACCTACGAGAAACGTCATGTTTAATTCCACGCTTTAGGGAGATTCCGTTGGGTAAACTCAACTCGTCTGGTAAACCCGCTACTAGGAGAAGAAAATGCTACCCCAATATAAGATTTAAGCTGTGGTTTGTTAAAGGGTGTTCCCACAGCACGTAACATCACTTTTATTTACCAGCAGAAAATTCTATCTGGGAAAAAGAAGAAAACACGAAGGATGGTAACAAGGGCAAATGAATTCAAATTTTTGTGTGGTATGGTTTTCTCTCGGTAATACATCTGCTTGCTCCTAACACTCATTATTGTCATTACACACTCATATTTTGCTACGCTCATTGCCAACTAGTTTCTTCTTTTTTTTTGTTTCTTCAAATCACTCGATCACATTCATCTAAAATTCAGGTGAAACTGAATGAGCAATTGTTAGGATGTTCAAAAGAATATTCGCATTACCGCATCGATTAATTAAAAGCGACATTTCAAATAGATATTGATTACATGGGACCGTTAATTGCGTCATGCTTCATTAATTTTATACTTGGTTGTACCGAATAAACGTGACTTATGCGCGAGGTAATGATGCAATTATCGCCTTCGGCAAGAAATCGCCTACGTCCGCGCTTCAATTAACCCGGCATTTACCTCGTGCAAAAAATTTTATACAAAACACAGACACCCCGTGCTGCGGAGTGCTAATTCGATAGTAAAGTTAACCTGCCCATGTTAAGAACGAGTCGTATGACAATAAACTTTGCTGCTCACTCCTTGCTACATTGAAAGCCAAATTTAATTAATCATACACGCTTGCTCGTCATTACTTCATAGTTCTTTGAAGCATTTCAGCATTTAATTCATACTTAAACGCATTTTTAAATGGAAATTCGTCTCTCAAAATGTGGGAGTAAAGTAAATTATACAATAATTATTATTGCAAATTCAGAAATAAAAAATTCAGAATAACCGGATTTTCTATTTTAAACTACAGTTTACAGATATAAATTTACGTGAAAATTGATTAACATTTGTAGGAAAAATTGACAAAATAGTGTTAATTTTTAATATACTGTTTAAACAAACGAAATTTCCTGAAAACTGTGCAGGAGGCTGGATTCGTCTTTAAAAACCACACACACTTTAAAAAAAGAAATTTGTTCGACGCTTAATAATTCTCGAGATATTCCAGAAAATATGTTTTTGAACCCCAACCTTGGGGGCTGTTTTTACCCCTTCACCATGAACGATTGCCGATAACAAAAAATACGTATTAAATATGTTTTTGAGAACTACCTCTCACAATAGCCCAATTGAAATCGGCGTGTGCGGGTTCGATATGTTCCCTTGAAGGAGAAGTACGACAGGAACTTAACCCTAGTTCCGCTGACGAATTTTAGAACTCATTTAGGCTGCCGCTGTCACCCCGGTGACGAATTTTATATATACAGTGGCTCTTAAAAATATTCGGACACCCCTTAAAATCGCATAACTTTTTTAAAATTAATCCAAACGACTTGAGTTTTTTTGAGAAGCTAGAGGGATTAGTTTGCTAAATGATATGATTCGTCGTTTTGAAAAAAATGCACTTGGTCGGAGTAGCAAAAAAAAATAGTAAAGGGCGTTTTTTAAACTTTTTTTTTGTGAACCCTTAATGAAAATTCAAAAAACCCGTTTGTAGATTTAAGTAAGTTATATACGTGTCTAAAATTTCATCAAAATCGGTTAACGTTGCTCTGAGCTACACACGTTTCAAGATCGCAGAATAAGGTCGAAAATCGCGAAATTCCCGAAAATCAGCAATCATATCATTTAGCAAACTAATCCCTCTAGCTTCTCAAAAAAACTCAAGTCGTTTGGACTAATTTTAAAAAAGTTATGCGATTTTAAAGGGTGTCCGAATATTTTTAAGAGCCACTGTACATCTTGCACGAATAACGTATGTAAGCAATGTTAATAATTACACGTGGCATTGCTCAGAACATGTGTAGGAGGAAGGAGAATCACTTTGCTAGGAGTAGTGAATAGGTTTATCAAATAACAGTAAGTTCAAATAGTCACCCGGGTGCCTCGTCAGCCGAACTAGGGTTAATGATGTCGGCAGGTGCGTTGGGTAAAACTTTCCATCTCGGTGGAAATACCACGTTCTACCTCAAAACCTGTCACTTTTGATTTACACTGATACGATTTGGAATATACACTCCAGACTTACCATCTGACGTGCAGGTTTGGAGTGTTGAATATTTTTAAATCCCGCGCTGGGAGCGTAAGTATGTACACGCCAAACACACTTGCACTCCAGCGCACAGTGGGTCGGATTTAAAATTTGTTGCCTCTTAGGTCTTTTTTCAGATATTATATTAAAAAATAAGAAAAAATATTCCTTTCTAATGATGTATAATTTAATATTTTTTACATTCATTAATTTATTTATTTTTCAATTTTTATAACTTATTTGTGATAAAAAAACAATACTGTTATTTGGTACTTCATTTAATGACCTTTACAATGGTTTAAGTAAATTGTTTGCGAAATAATTCTTATGTGACTATTTAGTGGAGACTTTTAAATAAATAAAAATATAGCCCCAAATGCTCAATACTTTTTTTTTAAGGCAAATGCTAATAACCTTTTGACTCTGCCTCGTATCTTAAGGCAAACAATTTGCACTCCAAAGAATTTTGTTTGCAATAAAGGCAAAGTTTCCAAGAATACTGTAACATCAGTGAAGGTATTCTGAAGTCATGTCCATAAATTTGCTCTTATTGATGCATTGATTATAACAATAAATTTCACTACTTCGAAATATTTCAAGGACCGATCGTGAGGCTTTTCCAGTGTTTCCAACCACTTCGTTGCCGTTTAAAGGTACTCTGATAGTCATTTCTGATAGCCATCAGAACTTATAACTCGATTAATTAAAAAAGTAGTGGGCTGGATAGCACAGAATAGACGGCCGCGATGCTTTTATTGACCGTAAACATGAAATAGAACCTTTCAGGAGTTTTTCCAGATTTTTAACATTAAGGACAACTTACCAAAGTTTCATCACAATCGGTGTTTACGGTTTCGATACGTTCCCTTGTCAGTTTTCGATTCCCATTTTATAAAATAACTCTGCTAGCTTTGTCAGAAAAATTCTTGAATGACATGTTTCACTTCCCCACGTGTTCTCATTTATTTTGCATCCGAGTGATTCCGCAGGCTTTGAATAAGATAGAAATCTAACGAGAGCATATTCTATGAATACGATAGACAGTTCACGGCCTCCCAATTCAAGTTATGTACTTCAGCTTCTGCAGCGACTCTTTGGCGACGGATAGCTTCGCGTTGTCCTAATGGGACCGACCTCTCCACCACGTAATTAAAGCGGCCGTTTTTCTTCTAAAGCCGACTTTAAACAATTTAACCACTCACAATAAGAGTCCTTATTGTGTATTTGATTGCGAACCAGCAGTTTATAACGAATAATTCCGTTCATGTCCTACCAAACAGATAACAAAACCTTCTGTTGATATACAGGTGATGAGCCATGAATTCTTGCCCAGTTTACAGCATCGTGGTCTTTCTTCTTGGCATCAAAGCTCAGGGAATGATACGGAGAGGAATGATACAATTAGCAAAAATATAGGTTGAAACCATAGAAAACAATGGCTTTTATTTCGAAGACTAGAATATATTCTATGAATTTTTATAAAATAAATAAATTTAGCAAATACGCATAAATTGGACAAGAATTTATAACTCACCCTATGCGTGTATGTATATTTGATTCAAATCGTGGAGTTGGAATTATCGTGCACTGAATTAAATTTTTCAATTAATTGTTCCCTGGTATAATTGCTTTTTGCTCCACCAGAGCATATAATTCCTATCCGTGAAATTGACTTCTGTTAATATTCTCCCCTTTGTACACTTCGACATACCGAATCTGCCCTTCTATCGCTTCCCCTTTTTTCTAAACATACCGAAAACTGAATTTGCAAGCAATATTGCAAAGTGATCTGTATCCACTTATGCCAGTATTTTTACTACACTTAATTTAATTGTGTTATCTCAGGAAAAGTCACATTACTCATGGGTTTTAGTAATAACCAACATAAATTATTACATGAATAACCTCCAGTCGTTCGACTCAAACAAAAATATCAATTTCTGGGAATGTTTCATGTATTTTGTCTCTTTCAAAGAACATGTCGAAAAAAAATATTTCACCTCTTTTCCAACACTCAAAATTCAGTGATTCTCTATCTAAGGTGTAGATAGTTTGCAACAAATTTGATCCTACTCAGAAAATGTTAAAAAAAGAGTATGATATCAGAAAGTTATTTACTTAGAATCCACGTAAATATATTATCTTCTAACTACCTACATTTCCAGATTGCATGCGTCTAAACACGTCTACAAGCTACCCTTCCTGAACCATAAATCTTAAATACGAGAATCAAGTCTCCGTGAATGTAGGGCCACAAATTTGCTGCAAAGTATGTCTCATCAGTGATGTGTGTGCCGCGGTTAAAATGGCAGATCTGACCCGATATCCCTGAGAAAGGAGCGTGACGAAAAGCTGCACGTGTTTCGGGCTTGGAAAAAGTTCTCGCGGTAAGGAAAACGCCATTGGCTAAACCGATAAACAGCAGAAAGCTTTAGCCGCGCAACTACGTTGAAAAATATTTTGCTTCGAGGCTTCCAGCAGACGCGAGTCAGAAAAATCCTCGTAAAGGATAGTCTTCGCGATCGTATAACCAACATCAAGGATAAGGTCCTTTCTTCTGGGGCAAAGTGCAGACGGTACACGCCGTGAGAGCTTCCTTGTTCCATTCCCTTTATCAGTGATATTTTACTCCACACTGCTTTGCGCGGATCTTGAAGAAATTTTGTATCGATCATGTCATAAAGTTCCACGAGGTTCATCATCAGTTCCATGTTATGCTCCCTTCAAGCGTGTCAGCGCAGGAAGATTACATATTTTCTTTTTCTTTGAGCCTGCTTAGGTCTGATTAATCTGTGTACAATCCGTGGTGGCAGCACACCTCAATTTGAAATTAAATATTGAATGTTTCGTGATATGCTGGCACAAATGCAGAGAAGAATTATTAACCCTTCGTGGACACACGGGGTGTATCGCACCCCAGGATAAGTCTTTGTCAATATTTCTGTAGATTTTTAGACCTTCGTAATAAAATTTAAAATTTTTGTGGATTTTAACGAAAAACATCGCTTTTATCCACAACTATTCTTCAAATATAACTAATTCGAAATGCTTCCGAATTCACAAAATTAATTCAATTTCATCATGTACGATTAAAGCGACATGAAGTTTAATTTAGACTCATTTTTGTCACGAGAATCTCGGAAATTCATTAATAATACTTTTACGAAGATCTAATTGGCAAAATAGAAATTACAATTCTCGTTACAAAATAACTAATTGTAGGCCGACTGCCTAGCAAGCAAACGGCTGCTGAAATAGAGGAGAACAAAGTTAATTCCGAACTTTGTTTTCCAAGTAAACATTTCGGGATTCTTCAACAATAATTTTAATGCTCTTCAAAAAATATCGACGGACACACATGCCAACGTTGTGCACAGGGTGGAAATTCCTCGGCGTGAAAATACGCAAACACCACTCAAAATGCGAGTTAGCAAATACATACTACACCAATGTCTTTAAGAAAAATTGAATGATAAGAAGACGTCTTATAAAAATTATGCTAATAAATATGTGTGTAACACAGCACACTGATATTACATCGCACACTTTCATTGAATTACCTACATCAGAATTCGATAAATAAAATTTAAATGAAATATTATTTATCATATTTGGCGTTAGAAAAATTAAAATACTACTTTAACGCAGGCTTGGTTGGCATAATCAATATATTAAAAAAAAATTGTATACTAAAAATGAAAAGTTGCATTTACAGACAAAATATGAGTAGCAAAAAGAAAAAGTTTTTGTTTGCAGTCGATAAAAGCCACGAAGATTCAGTAAATTCGGTAGTCAGTCAACGTTTTCTGATAGACCGAAACACAAATTTTACAAAGTACTACCGCTTCCACTGTTATTGGGCTCGTGAACTTCGTCGACGTCTTGGTCAGGTTCGTCGTTCTGATCAACATTTTGATGATCATCAGACTCGGTTTTGTTTTTCGCGTCGTCACGTGATTGCGACTGCTGCCTCTGTGGGCTGCAATTTTGAGAAATCGATCTTCTACTCGATTTTCCGCTCCCATCATACTTGGATTCTTGCTGCGCTGGTGATCTTCTTCTTCCTAGACATAATTGGATAATTCTTATTTCGATGATACTATAAACTACCGCTAATTTTCTTTTCCTTATGTCTAAACATTGAGAAATTTTATGAATCATAGATTACATTTAGAATTTTCTTATTACATCTTCAAAATAATTATAAATCATAGAGTAAAATTAAAATGCCAAGGCCTCTGTGATTACAAATTTACATTATATTAATTCATATTAGGTGGCGGAAACTTCGTAAATTTTTCCATTTCTTCTAGTATCAAAAGCGCCATACGTATTTAAATACCCAAAGAGCCATATCTAACTCGCGAGCCACATGTTGCTCTATACATTGCACGACTTTAATCCAGCACTTGTGTTTCTTACCTCTATCCTTTTCATCCTCGTAGTCACTGTTGTCCGATAGATCGGAATAGTACTCCCGATCTCTCGACTTCCCCTTGCTCCGTTTACGATTAGACGACGATGTCGACGCGCCCCCGATATCTGCTTTCATCCTGTTGTTGTTGGCGCTCCTATATCGTGGCGACCGATCCCTTTCTCCTTTCTCTTTGTACTTGAGCTTTCGTATCTTTCCAACATACTCTGACGGATCATCGCGCCGTCTGGATTCACTACGGCGTCTTCGTCGCCTCTGTCGGCTACGACTGCGTTTGCGTTTTCTTTCATGATGCGACCTTCTGCGCTTCTGTCTAAACACCCATGAATAGAGAAGATTCTAGGGTTATAACAGCCCATAACATTCGCTAAAGCACTGGTCTTTGTAAAATACGTTATACAGGGTGATTCATAACGAGTGTGAAAAACATTGACGGGTTGTTTGAGGTGATTCTGAGTAAAAAGTGTAAGAAATAACGGACACCAAGAGAAAGTTTGGCAAGCCAGAGCTGCACAGGCTTCAAGGGTGGTCAAGCGACCAAGAACAATGGCCGCAGCGACGATAGACGTTTCTGAGCAGAGTTGCCTCCCTCACAAGTGGCACGCAGATGTTGACAGTTGAGAAACGCACGGGAAACACAGAAACTCTCTCCTAGAATTTTGGTCGGAAGACATCGATCCTTGCTCAAGGGATGCAAGAAGGATTCTCGAGCTGACCTTGCTAACGAGTGAACTAAAACATCGCAAACCAAAGTCTTGTACTCTAATTTCTATTAAATCACGCTGTGACTGTACGCGTCAATAAAGTCTACTGTGAGGATTTCTTACAAAAATGTTAGAAGAACGTTATAGTTTCTATTCTTAACACTTGTGTATTTATAATAATTAAAAATGGTACTGCTGTCAAATAACATCACACGCTTAATGCAAAGTGACATTAATTTAACAAAGTCAAAACAAGGAGAGGTAAGATATCAGGTGTTTATAATTGGCAGTAAGAAATAATTAACGATTAATAATGTATTAATGCATTAAATGGAATTTAAGTGAATAATGTATTGTATTGTATCGTAACTTGTGAATTTGCAAAATTTGCAAAAAAAAGGAAAGACAATTTCTTTCATGAAAAGTATTCAGCTGAGTACCTCGTGGGAATTATAGAAGGGTGTTACGTTTTATTTTTCTCCCACCCACATCAGAAATCTTATGAACAACAAATTTATGTTTGTACATGCGATTACTTTATAAAATGTTTATCCATACTTTAGCTATACAGTGGGAACTAAAAGAACGTGACAAAGTTCGAATAATTAAATAACTATGTATTAGGCAAAATCGATATAATGTAGGAACAGAAGTACACGGTGAGTTGGAGAAATTGAAGTATCAAAGTCAAATGCGATATTATAAGCTTTCCTTAAGTGCACTACAAACACGCTGCAGTTTGCGCAAACCATAAATACAATCCGCTGAAGTATAATTGCTCTGAATTACTCGCGAAGTCTTTGGGATTTCCGTGTGAAATGTTTGCCGACTACTCGCGTGCTGTATTTTCAGCAAATTTGAGCGTTTAAATAGAAATTCCGCGTAATAATACCACTTTCAACGAGATCATAAAAATTAGGCATTCAAGTATTGCCTTATCGATAATTGAGGGGCCCAATGGAAAACAGGCACATTCCCACGTTTTATAATTTTACAGGAAAGCAAGTTGAAGGAAATATCATTTTCATAGGAAATTCAGTACGAAATTGAGAGAAAAGTAATAGAAATTTTAATTGAAAAATTAATTTTTTTTTTTATTTCGCCATATATGTATATTCTTTACCACTGTTTCCTAATATATTTTTACTCATTACGAGAACGTTTTTTACCACTTATTTCTGTGCCAGCTTCGTATAAATGAGTAATTTTTCTACATCCCCCATCTTGGAAACAATGTAAGATATGTCAGGTGTTCCCAAGGAGCCGAGTGACAGGGCCCCCTTTTCCATTACGGATTCGTTTTTGCACAGCGTGAAGAAAATTTAATATAATTCTGCCCGGTGAAACGTACACGCTATTATATTAGGAGGTGGGGGCATTATGCTAGATTGCAGAAATGCATTAAGTGTACAAAGAGAAACGAAAATTTATGCACATGTGGCATGTGCCCGTTTTCCACTTAGCTCCTCAATTTTAAAAACGAAGAAACAATCACTTTAGCTGCACAGAAAAATTAATTGTCGAGCGAGTCGCGAAGATTTAAAGGATAAACGAAGTAAATAAAATGTAAATAAATAATTGCACGTTTTGACTGTTTTTTCGCATCAATCAAAAAACATGTCGAATAAACTAAGAATTATTTAAATCGTTTAAACCTGAATTTAAATAAACCACGGCCTCGTGGTTTACCAAAGGTAACAGATGAGGATGATTTACAGGCAACAATTGCCATAAATCGACGCATCACTACTAGAGAAATTACGATGAAGTTTAATGTGTCTGAAACATGTATTGATATATGTATTGATATATTTCGTAAAAGAAAAACGCCAAAACTTCCCGTTCAACCCAATATATAACAAGAGTACTATTTTGATTACTCTGCATTGATAACTATTTCCACTACCTGCTCCTTAATTTTGCCCCTACTATACATCTTACAATCAGGATATCCTTATCCCGTCTACCATAATAAAGACCTATCAATCACCAGCAAACAAACTATACAATCGTCTTAAAGCTTTTAACAAAATTATATTTATCCAGACTTGTAACTAATTCTCCATACAGAACACTTTACTAATTGCACGACGATTAACTCAACACTGTATGCTGCCTGTAAACACCACGTTGACCAGAATTCTCAATAAGAATATTGATTCGCTAGACGACAGTACCTGCAGCGGTAACTGCAGTGTCGGGTTCCAAAATGGTCCTTCTAAATTTTATAATAATAAATATAAATGCATAGGGCCCGCAAAATTTAGAACGAGCTTTTCGTGGAACGCGGGGCCTTTTAAAGCTCGGGGCCAGGTTGCGGGGAACGCGCTGAACCCCGCGTCAAGCCTGACATTAACTGACGTTAATAGGAACGCAGTTGGTGCCCAGAGGTGAGCATTAGCTGTAACGTCTACCGTTAACCTCGTTTTAGGGGGTTAAGACAGAAACTCACCTAACAGTATTATCCACTGGATATTAATTAGATTGTAACGTCACGTCTCCGAGAAAGTTTCCGAGTGCGTTGAAGTGCAATTAAACGACGAGCACCTACCTATTCTCTCTTTTGCCATCAGAGGTGTCCCTAGCGGTCGGCTGCTGCGCGTCGAAAGCGACCGTTCCGTCTCCCAGTTTTTCGTCGTTAGTCTCATTCACCACGGGCTGCTTAACTGGGGCCGGATTTAAAGTGAACACCGCCTTGTAACGACCACTTCTGTGCCGCAAGAGTCCAGCATTCACCGCGTGTTTCAAGGCTCGATGAACCTAAATATTGATTTCGTCAGAGAGGAAGAGATTATGCACGATTAATGTTTATGAATCCCCTTGTGTTGTACGCCAGCTTAGTATTGTTGTATCGTAGTCATGTTTAATGAGGTAACAAATATTATGAAACGAGGAGTATGGTATCGATCACAGAATGACAAGGTGACGAGGTAACAAAATTGATAAAGCAGATAAGTACTTGTTATTCATAAGATAAAGGTATGTTGGGTATTACGCGAACTTCATATTTTTAAACATGTTCATGTCACCTGCATCGTCAGGTTCCTTGGCGAGCTCTTCGAACTTTGCCGCAGGAAATCAAGGACATTCCGAGCGGTCGACCCTTTACCCTCACACAGATGAACCACTGCTTCCAGAACCCGATTCATTAGCAGTGGATTCGACGGATGCACCATGTTGATTTAACAGCTTCTGGACCACGACCAATTTTCAACTTTATGCAACTATGCTGCAGAAAATATTTCATATTTGTTAACGCGAAACAAAAGACCCAATCTGGTACTTATGAAGATGAATGTTAAGATTTTCTAGAATAACTTTCAAAGGATGTTCGGCAACTTGAAAATTTAAAAATATGTATTGGGGAAAATGTGACTAAAAGGAACATCAATGTTTCTCTTAGATAAGAGCTGCGAATGAGTTGGTAAAGCGTGACATGGGACCAAAGGGTCCTCACAGCATTTCGTGACAAACCATAGACCCGTGCACACGTTACTTTTCCATTAAGAGAGTTGGAAAAATTTCCGGTATCGACATTTCAATATTGTGTTGTATTTTTGACCATTTTTCGGCACTTGACTTTCGAAAATTATTTTCACCCCTCCCGGAAACACGGGAAGGGTGAAAAAATTACCCAGTTATCAATAAATATAACCCATAACCACAAATCCAAACGACTTGAAATCAGCCTGTAACCACAAATCAAATCAATTCAATCGATATGCAACAGCATATAACCACAAATCAAAACTGGGACACTAAAAAAAATATAAAAAAGTATAGGAAAAAAATTGTTTAAGTTAAACGTTGGGCAACTAATTTTTGTATTATCATTTGTAAAAGCTATTATAATATCTTGGCTACGTAGTATAATCTGATATATATACACGAAGACTGAACGTTTATGAATGGAATGAAATATAGACACATCCAAATGTCACACTACGCAAACAGTACGTAAAAACAAGAGGATTATAAAGAATTGTAAATACAATATTAGTGAACACATTATTAACATGAAGATTCAACATTAGAATAATACATTGTATGTAAAGTATAGAGCTTCTGTTAACCGCACCATATATTTTTTATATGTGCGTAAGGTGACTCGAGGAATCGATAAATACTATACAACAAAAATCATTGTACATAGTTCCCTTTAAAAGAAAAAGTGCAATTGAATTTTGCAAAAGTGTCGATCCACTTGCGCGAAAAGTCGTATCATAGGCAGGTAGAACTCATTAAACCATGCAAAATGTTCCCGTACAATTTTTTTGTATCTTCACTTACTATTAGAATAGAGCTATTATCCGGCCCAGTTACGAGAATCACCCAGTGCTATATTAAATATAAATATAAGTATGAATTCTATGAGGAATACATATAGCATGACACAATGATTATATTTTTTTATACCCATCTTATTAATATATACTTATATCTTATCAATATTATCGTGTTCAAGGTAAACTAATTAAAAATAGGAAAAGATAGGTTAAAGTTACCTTCTGATAATTTAAGATTCGGTAAACAATGTCAATGCATTTTCCTTGTTATGCAGTAAGTACTCAATCCAGTAGAAGAAAAGATTAATTTTATGTGGAAGCAGTATGCAAGTAGAATTTTCTCCAAACCACAAATTTAATTAAAACATCTCGAATTCTACTGAAATCAACCACAAATCGACGTCTAATGCAATGCGTTGCTTGTCATTTTTGTTGTCTTTTTTTTAAATCTCGATTTAAGAGAGTAGAACTAACTTCAATGCATTTATATTCCTTCTTTTAAATGAAAATACTTATATTAGGTCTTTAGTAATGTTGAAAGTCATTTTCATGAAGATACATAAATAAGATCTGCTTTAACAGAAAGTAGTAGCATCTGCAATTTTACATTCAAGTCGTTTATCACTAGTGAGTAGATACTACAGTAAAAATGGTGAATGTTTTTTCTGTAAAAATTTTATTGCGGTTTTGTTGCAGCTATAATGTACAAACATTGTCAAAACTTATTATTCATAGAAGTAGGAAAGTCAATCACAGAAATACGAAAAACATGTGTAAATTACGAGTCGCGTATAAATAAACAATTAAAATAGAATATGCAACAACATGGATGCTTCAAAGTGAAGTGTGCCAGCGTGATTTTCACTTCTTTGAGTGAAATACGATGTTACGTCGTCAGAGTGGTGCATCTTGAATTTCAACAGCCTCTCCATGTGTACTTTCGTGGGCGGTTTCTGCGATTAGAACTAACGAACCGTTTATTATGAACATTTAGTAATTCAGTTGAAAATAGCATAGAAGTAAATCCTCAGCATAACATCTCCACTAACATTTGTTTCATTCTATGTTCATTAGAATAGTAATATTACGCACTCAACATACTTATTTCGTTTCGTACGAATATGTTTAACTTCAAATTATATCGCGATATAAAAATACAATCAATAAAAATAGCACGATAACATGGTAAGGTCGAAACGTAAGTACACTCTGCGAAGTGTATGGCTCCTGTGTAGCTCGTGTGAGAATTTCGTAAAAGGGCTACGGTTAACGAAGAAGGTGCGTTCAGACGAAAACGACCTGATTATCGCTTTGCACCTCCGCCGTCAATTCGATTGCAAGTCAAACGCATCCAGGAAGTACGTTTCTCGTGGTGAAATGTTTGACGTGTATGTTTACACGGGGATGGAGAAGGTAGCTGGAATTCTAACCCGTCCGTTTTTGAGGACCGAGGAGACGTCCAGGAAATGGTGTCTTGTGTCCTCGTTGAACGACGATGGAGTTCCAGGGAGCGCTGATTTCCCGACAAAGGAACACCCATCACGGACGGATTAATTCGCTAATTCGATTCCTTTCTGTGGCCGCCGATCGGCTGCGCCCGCATCCGCACGTCTATCGAAGCGCGACCACAGAATAGTATTAATTATCGTCGATTCGTCGCGTAATTGAGGGATCTTCATCACCAAATCCACGCACTCGGGCGTAATATGAATCGATCAATCGATACGTACCCTGAGGAAGAAACTTTCCCAGCGGAAGAAATTTTCTGTGGAATAAACCACCTTTTGTAAAAGTGTCACAGTAAATGCACCACACTACTTATGTTACCTACCTATAATACCTACTGATACTTTAGAAAGAACAAGAAAAGACTTTACATTCAAGGAGGTGTCCAAACTTTACAACTTTACAACTCTAAAAATCGGTTTAGAAATCAAGAAATCAGAAATTTCATTGTGTCTTCAACCACTATTTCAAATTTTGAACCATTTCAAATTTCGTCCTTGAGGTTTCTCTGGACAGAACGGTTTCCAGGTGGACTTCGGGCTCATCTAGAGTAGTCTATGTACAATGCTACACCATCGTCTTCTAGTGGTAGAACAATATGGTCGTAAACTGCCACCCTTACGGGACGCTCTCGAGAACTGGTGCGGTCAGTTTCAAAACTTGGGCACCCTTTTGCTAATAAAATTTGCAGTGGCCACTTTGTTTCGAAGGAGCAGCTACCTCTTTCACTCGTAAAGTAACTAAGGACAAATCACCTTCTTCTGGAATCTTATCGAACACTCAGATTACGCAAAACGTCCAACATTAATAATTTTTCGAAATTCATTTCTAAATCTTTGCGATATCCTCATTGTAGTCAGTTCACAGATGTCGACGATTGATTCAACCATCACGTGTTATGGGAGTTTCCCTCGATCAGTTGTCAATGATCTGTAAACCGAATTATTATAATTCATTACGCCACTGCATTTTCCCATGCAAAAATCTCGACACTGCAGAACGTTCTTGGAACGCCGGATGCGATAACATTCTGAAAACCTAAGCACTGTGAGGCTGGGAACGGTCCGAGGCGACGACGGTTAGGCCCGTGTGCACGAGGTGCAAAGTCAGCAATTTTGGCGCTCTTTGTGCAAAGGCCCGAGTGCTCGGGCCTACCCTGCAAACGCTCGGGGCAGTCGCCTGTTAAGTCGCATAGTGCGCTGACGTTCTGTCCGAGGGACATTACTATTTGTTAAATAGTCTTTGAGCCGGAGTTCCCGTGTGTCTTATAGTGCGTGGAAGGACTCAGTCCCCGTAGAGACTCGATTTTTATACGTTTTTCCATTTTTAATACCGTACCTTAAAATATAATTATTATAAACTATACTAACACCTAGTGCTAGTGTATCGTGCGACGTGTGCTGCGTTACAACATCCATAAGCAGCCCAGCGATACAGATCACAGAGAGACAGAGAGACAGAGAGAGAGAGAGTAAGCGACACTTTAAAATTTATACAGTTTCTACCCTACATTGGTGAGCCCGTTTTGTTATGATATTGTACGGAAGCAGCAGCTGATTCAACCACCTAGTGGGTTATGGGTTATCCCTCGATTAGCTGTTACCTTCCCTTCGGCGTGTGACGTGATACAAAACTTGTCTCGGTTCGAGTGATATAAATTGCGACCAAGCTAATCATCCAAACAACTCGAATGAATGTACAAAATTAAGAACAAATGCGATTATTGATCCAACCACTTAGTGTTGTGGGGTTTCCCTCGATCAATTATTGTCGACTTCTTGTTTCCGTTCACATTCAATTCTGACTAAATTCAAACCTCACAAACAAGTCTAGGATTTTACACATTGTAATTGGACCTTTTTATATATAATTTGGCGTAACACAAATCCATGTAATTTTCCCCATTTTGTACCACCTTTCAAAAACTCCTTTATATATATATTTTTTGTAATACATGGTATATTATTCCTTAACTTGTCTAATTTTGTTTCGAACCAGTCTCCACCAAAATACCACATCCTGATTGGACAACCTGTACAGGTTGTAGACGAAAGCCGCGCCCCAAAGCAATCCTGATTTTTGCGTAATAATCACTGATTATGTTAAAATTATAACTTTTCCCTTTAAAATTCGTTAAGCGTTACTAGAGGAAATTAGACTCAACCGCTCGGTCTCTTTTGAAATTAACGCCCTCACGTAACAGCTAAACTGGTGTCAGAAGTGGGATCTGCTTTTGTCAAACCCGTCCGTTGTGGTGTTTTCTGAGACGTTCGAGAGAAAAGCAATATATGTTATTTGGTATATGTGATTTAATCGTTACGCCTTGCATCTCTTGTTGTGTTTCTTGAATCGTTTTAGGAAAATCTGTGATATCGACTTCTAATTTATTTTCAGCTTATTTATATATTTATATATTAAAATTTTAACAAAATGGCTAACCCTAACGAAACCGCTAACGCGTCCGCGAATCTATCAGTTACAAATGCGATGATGACGTCTATGGCAGAATGCTTTGCTTTACAGCACGGGACATTGAATATTCCTTTCTTTAACGGGAAAAACATACCTCTAAAAGATTTCTTACAAGACGTGCAAAACGGCGCAGTTTTCGTACCGCCAGCGTCGGAAGGCCCGTTTGTCAAAGCAGTTCTAGGAAAATTACAAGGAGCTGCACGCGATAGTACTTTCGGAAAAACGTTTAATACCGTAAACGAATTAATTAAACATTTGAAAACTAGATTTGCTCCTGGAAAAAATTATCCATATTACCATCATGAAATTGAAAATATCCGCATGCATAGAAACGAAACTGTAAATGATTTTTATGATCGGCTTAATATCTTGGTTAGTGGAGCCCGGCTCGCGCTGGAAGACTCGTATGGCGAGGACGCGGATAAGATGCTGCGCCCGATAAAGGATTGCGCGCTAGAAGCATTTATTCGGGGCTTGCCGGACGAGATAGCCAGGGCCGTAGACGCGCGGGATCCGAAAACTCTAGAAGATGCGCTAAAACATGCGACGCGAGTCGAGACGCGAATGAGGTCTGGAGTAATACCGACCGGAGATACAAATAGATTATTTCTCTCAAGGCAGGATGAGTCTCGTTCAAATTCCCCTGTTCAAAGTAATACGCGTCAAAGCTTATTCACTTATCGCGATTCGCGATATCAAAATTTTGGAGACTCTCGTTCGCGAAGCCCGAGTCCAAACGCAACTGGAAATTCAGATTATTCAAAATTTCCTACAGGTATTCTTAAACCACCGAGAAGTAACACGGAATCGAGTAGATATCCAGATCATGGATATCCTGCTTATTCCCCGTATCCCTACATGCCTTACCCACCTTTTTATCAAATGCCTTATCCACCATACTATTCACCGTATCCACCGGATCCGCGTTTTCCGTCAAATTCGCCGTACGCACAAACTCCGACGGCTCCACAATTGGCACGGAGCACGAGTCCGATTCCCCAGTCGACGCAAATCACACACCAAAATTCAAATTTCCAAAATAGCTTCAGAAACTCGAATTCCGATTCGCGGAATTCCGTAGGATTTCGGGAACCCAGACCATATTCACCAAACCAAAATTCTTCATACAATTCAAACCAAAATCGATCGTATTCGCCGAGTCAAAATTCATCTGAACCACGAAACAATTCGGATTTAAACTCTCGAGTAACTCCTCGAACAGACGCGACGACGAGTTACCAAAATCCCGAGCGTCGCCCGACGGTAAGATTTCTGGAAAAGGATCAACAATATTAAATTTGGGTTGTAATGACGAATCGCCTGTTGTAAAATTAACCGCGGAACAATTACGATATAAAACTGCAACATTTTTGATTGATACGGGTGCTGACATAAATGTAATAAAATTAAACGCATTGCATGAGGATATAACAGTCGACGTACACGATTCTATTGAAATGAGAGGAATTACGCACGAAAGAATGGAAACATTAGGAACTACAATAGTATCAATTCTGGATCAACCTGTCCTATTTCATGTAGTAAGATCAAATTTTCCGATACATAGTGACGGCATTTTAGGAAAAGCTTATTTGAGACAAGAAAAAGCCGAAATTTCTTTTGCACACAATACAATAGTTACACAAAGTCAACCTATTCGACCGATCCATTTTATGGGTGAAACTCCTCCAGAGGAAGCACCCCCGAAAAATACTACGCCGCGTGTTTATCGTATTAATAGTCGTACCCGACAAGCAATCGCCATAGATGCCATCGATTGTAATTTGAAAGAAGGATATTTACCACTGATTAAAACAATAGATGGAATTTATATTGGAGAAGCGCTGGTAAAAGTTAAAAACAACGTGTGCCATGTTCTCGCAATAAATACCTTGGATAAAGATATTGAAATAGAAATACCGCCTCAAGAAATTTTACCATTTGAATATCATAACTTTCCTGAAGAACGCGAATATTTCGATTCTGACTCTGAACTGCAGGAGTCATCGGTATCGACGGACCGAGTAACCAGAATTTTATCAAAATTGCGTTTAGATCATTTAAATGATGAAGAAAAAGAACATGTAATTAAATTAATCGAGGAATTTCCTGAACGATTTCGTCTACCAGGTGACAAATTAGAATCCACTCCTTTAATACGACATCGAATACCCACAATAGATGACTTGCCCATTAACACTAGGCAATATCGGTTTCCACGAGTCCATCAAGAAGAAATAGCTCGTCAAATTTCTAATAAATTGGCAGATAAAATTATTGCACTTTCAAATTCTCCGTACAATTCACCAATCTGGATAGTACCAAAGAAACCTGATTCCGAAGGAAATCCAATGTGGAGAATAGTAATCGATTTTCGATATCTTAACGAAAAAACAATTGGTGATGCATATCCCCTTCCTAATATCACTGAAATTTTAGATCACTTAGGCGAAGCGAAATACTTTTCCACCTTTGATCTCGCTAGTGGATTCCAACAAATTGAAATGGATCCGCGAGACCGTGCTAAAACAGCCTTTACTACACCTAATGGTCATTATGAGTATATTCGTATGCCCGAAGGGCTTAAGAATGCTCCCGCGACGTTTCAACGGCTGATGGATCAGGTATTGCGCGGATTACAGGGTGTGGAAGTATTTGTCTACCTCGATGACATTGTTGTTTACGCGAAAAATTTGGAAGAACACGAAAAGAAAGTCCGACGTCTGTTTACGCGATTAAATGATGCAAAATTAACCCTTCAGCCAGATAAATGTGAATTTTTGAGAACCGAAGTCACATATTTAGGCCATATTATTAGTCGCTCTGGAGTAACACCAGATCCAAAGAAAATAATTGCGGTAAGACATTTTCCTCGTCCTAAAAACCAAAAAAATGTACGACAATTTCTTGGACTAGCCGGTTATTATCGCCGATTCATCAAAGATTTTGCAGCAAAAGCGAAGCCTTTAACCGAATTATTAAAAAAGAATGCTAAATTTGTATGGGGTAGAGAACATAAAAATAGCTTCAAAATTCTACGTAAAGCTTTGTGCAAGAGTCCCATATTGCAATATCCCGATTTCAATAAACCGTTCACATTAACTACGGATGCATCTGACTACGCAATAGGCGCCGTACTTAGCCAAAACGTAGACGGACACGATTTGCCGGTAGCTTTCCTTTCGAGAAATTTAACGAAGCCGGAACAAAATTATTTTACCACAGAAAAGGAATGTCTAGCAGTTCTTTTTGCAATATTACATTTCCGACCATACCTTTACGGAAGAAAATTTACTTTGGTTAGTGATCACGAGCCTTTAAAATGGATAGATTCGATAAAAGATCCAGGACAACGATTAGTACGTTGGAGATTAAAATTGCATGATTACGAATACGAATTTGTACATAAACCTGGACGTCTAAATTCCAATGCGGACGCTCTGTCTCGAAATCCGGTAACAGAAATTAATACTAGTTCTGATTCCAGTTCAAAAGATACATCCGATAGCGACTCGGAATGCAATACTAAGATTTCCAAAGTTATGCCTATTAAAAAACCTCCCGTGGATAAAAGATTACCAACGCCAAGCACTTCTAGATCCGTATCTTCAAAATCAAAATCTGTAGCTAAACCAATTGTTAAGAAAAGTAAACGTACATTTCCATTAGATAAAAGTGCCATTGCAACAAGAACGCGTTCCGCAGTTCAACCTGCCGAATCTAGAACTCCCATTAATTACGCGGAATTAACTACTACCGAATCTTCACAAAATTCCGAAGAAGAACTGCCTACCGAGGTGGTCGATCCGCCGGTATTCCGAGGACGAAAAAGCGTGTTACCTAATCTCAAATCGCCGATATTGGTTCAAGAATTTCAACGCACCCTTTCTAAAGAAGTACAATCTGAAGACCAGTCCGAGGTTTTGGACACTACAGAGGATGAAGCTGCCGCGGCTCCAACACCTGCCGAAAGCATAACGATAGAGGTTGCACCTCCATCCAATGATAGTGACGATAACGAGATCCACCTCGACACTACTCAACCCATTAGGCTACAGGAACTTCAGGAATCTTTTAACCGTTTCGAAAAATCGTTGCAAGAGCATAGCGATATTCTTCAAAACTCATCCGATGAATCAGAACTGGATGCAGAAAATTCATTCCGGGAAGAATTGGACAAACGCGCAGAAGACTTGTGGGCTCAATATAAATCGCGAGGACAAGATAGTGCTGGAACAAGCGTCGAGGTAGCACCTTCGAGATCCGAAATAGGGAGACCTCCTTTGGAATCCATACAAGAAGAAGAAGAAGAACCAAACAATGCCTCAAGATTCGACAATACGCTAATTCACCGTCCACCGCGCAGATCCATGATACCAACCCCGTTACCATCCAATAGACCGCTTGCATTATCCACACCTTATTCACAATCCATTTATTCAAAACCAAGAACAACAGTTTCTGATCCACCTTCCACCCCCAAACGTGCACCTGCTCCTGAATCAATGGACTACAGTAAAATTGACCAGTATCAACCAGGAATTCAAATAACAGAAAGTATACTTCCCGACGTATTAACGTCACCGACTTTCTCCAGGAACACACGCGAAGAGAATATTAAATTTACTCGAAACAATTTAACAAACATTCGCGAAAATTATGTTCATTTCATTTCTTCCGATGTGGAATTGGTAACTCCGATAAGTCGTTTGCTCGCAGACATAGGAGCTATAAGCATAGAGCATCTGCGGAATTCGAAGCCAAAAGAAGGCCAAGTACTCGTTACGCCGCGAGGTAAATACAAAATTTTCAGTGTAGTAATCAAAGAAAGGTATTATGATGATACCTCTGTCGCAAAATTAGGTAATGCTTTGAAAAATTTAAAACTTACACTTTTACAATCAGGCATAAAGTCCTTTAGAATTTCGAAATCCGGTGAATTTACAGATACACTTCCGCAGGGTACACTAGCTGGTATCTTATCAAATATTTTTGCGGATAGCGATATCAAAATAACATTGTGCACCGGAAACGTACAGGTACCGCCCGAAGAACTCCGTCCGAAAATCATTTCGGAATTACATGAAAGTTTAATAGGAGGGCATAAGGGCGTAACAAAAACATATCAAAGAATTCGGGAAAGATTTTATTGGCCATCGATGCGTAACGATATTCAAAATTTCATTAGAACATGCAATAGTTGTCAGGGAAATAAACTTGTTAGGACAAAAACTCGCGAACCGATGCTCATAACCGATACACCATTAAAACCGTTCGATAAAATATCATTAGATACTGTGGGACCTCTTCCATTGACTCCTAGCGGGAATCGGCACATTTTGACTATGCAGGATAATCTTACGAAATACTGCATTGCAGTTCCTGTACCGGATATAAAAGCAGAAACTGTAGCTCATGCGCTGGTCACGCATCTGGTTTTGCAATATGGGACTCCACGCGCAATTTTAACTGATCAAGGCACTAGTTTCATTAATAAAGTGTTAAAAGAATTAGCGAAAGTTTTCAAAATTAATCATGTAACTACCTCTGGGTATCGTCCACAAACAAATGGTGCTTTGGAACGTAGCCATATAGTCTTGACTGAATATATAAAACATTATCTAAATGACTTTGATGATTGGGATAAAATAGTACCATTTGCAATATTTTCGTATAACACATCCGTTCACGAGGCAACAAATTTCACTCCACACGAATTAGTATTTGGCGAAATAGCACGCTGTCCTAGTGCATTCCCTACAGACGAGACTTTATTGACGTATAACGGTTATCTTCAAAATTTATTAACTCGATTAACTGAGATGCAGACGTTGGCTGCACAAAATTTGATATCGGCTAAACATAAGTCAAAATTACAGTACGATGAAAAAGCGCGACCCTTTCAGGGTAAAATTGGCGACATGGCACGCGTTTTGGTAGAAGTCAGAAAAGGAAAATTTGGCAGTCGATATCACGGCCCTTATAAAATTGTTGGAATTTTAGAAAAGAATAATATTATACTACAAAAGAAATCTGGCGAACGATTTGTAAAGCATGCTGATAAACTATTACTACACCACCAAAATGATTAGGCCTCAGTTTCCGATCTAATCGTAGAATAGAGTTAAATTAAATTAAGAAAATTGGTAACTCTTCTCTCTGTGATGACCTGGATCACGCTAACCTCCGCAAACCATCGGGGAACACATGAAACATCAAGAGTTCATTCGTTCTGGGATTGTATTTAAAAAAAAAAAAAAAAAAAAAAATTTGCTCATTGCAAGACTGATACGATACTTCTCGATACTCGTAATTTGGAGGAGGAGAATGCGCCTACTATACAATCACGCCTGTTCGTTATTGGATCAACCTACTACCATCTTCCACTGATACACCGTGTCGAAGGATCTACCGAGTCGCTCTTCAGTTGTCATGAAGCCGAACACCGCTCCAGTAACATACATCCTGCCGGAGTATGACCTATGGACTGTGAATTGCGACCTACGGATTGCTGAGTTCTGCAGGATAGTATCAATCACCGCTTTCTATTGGGTATTTTGTATGCGATGTGCCGTTATTATAAGATACATTGTTTTAGATGACGAATTGGTTGCCACGAATTTATGGTCACGGCTGTTGACCCTGGTTGCGAAAAAACTGTACAGCACTGGAAGGATAGAGTGTGACAGCATTTTCCGCTTATCCATGGCCTTTCAGGAGCTGGCAGTACCTGCGGGTCAATTCCTTGAGGAACCTCTCAATTGGACGCTGCGTGAATTGTAGCGGCACCATACTGGGGACATTTTTGGCGGCCAATCCGAACCTACAGAGTTTTGGCGTTAAGAGCACCGATTTTCCTACATCCGAAAAACTCCACCACAATAGATTGCAGAGCCTGACGAACATCAGACTGTCCAGATGGAATTCATGTCGTGAGTCCTGGAGCTAAATGCTGCGGATGGGTGGACAATGAACGAATCCATCGAGGAGATCAACGTCTAAAACCCATCATCATACTTAACATCGCCGGGTGTACCAACGTGCGAGAAGTTCGTGGTGAATGCACTAAGTGTATGGAACATAGTGCGACATTATAAACGAGTTGTTGTACTCGGACGTCGGTGCTCGATTCCTTAAGGACATGTCGTTTCTCGGGGAATTGACTTGTAGGAACAGTCGGGGTGAATGTTTGTGGTCTCGTTAGAAATTGTTAAAAAAAAAAAAAAAAAAAAAAAAAAAAAAAAAATAGCAATAGTGAATCTTGAGGGCTGCGTGCATATAGGAAGCCCTTTTGTGAAATGCGTATATTTCGCCCTGCGCGGCGATCCTCACTACCACCGAACCCAAATCCGTGTCGGCGGAACGAGCGCGATGCCTCGTAAGCGTGACAGGCAGCTACTCCATGTTTTTATAAATTATACCCGGCACTCCAAATGTCCTTATGACTAGTTATCATCGGGGACGATGATTTCAAGGGGGGGAGAGTGTTACGTGCCGGCTATTTTTCGAAATTCATTTCTAAATCTTTGCGATATCCTCATTGTAGTCAGTTCACAGATGTCGACGATTGATTCAACCATCACGTGTTATGGGAGTTTCCCTCGATCAGTTGTCAATGATCTGTAAACCGAATTATTATAATTCATTACGCCACTGCATTTTCCCATGCAAAAATCTCGACACTGCAGAACGTTCTTGGAACGCCGGATGCGATAACATTCTGAAAACCTAAGCACTGTGAGGCTGGGAACGGTCCGAGGCGACGACGGTTAGGCCCGTGTGCACGAGGTGCAAAGTCAGCAATTTTGGCGCTCTTTGTGCAAAGGCCCGAGTGCTCGGGCCTACCCTGCAAACGCTCGGGGCAGTCGCCTGTTAAGTCGCATAGTGCGCTGACGTTCTGTCCGAGGGACATTACTATTTGTTAAATAGTCTTTGAGCCGGAGTTCCCGTGTGTCTTATAGTGCGTGGAAGGACTCAGTCCCCGTAGAGACTCGATTTTTATACGTTTTTCCATTTTTAATACCGTACCTTAAAATATAATTATTATAAACTATACTAACACCTAGTGCTAGTGTATCGTGCGACGTGTGCTGCGTTACAACATCCATAAGCAGCCCAGCGATACAGATCACAGAGAGACAGAGAGACAGAGAGAGAGAGAGTAAGCGACACTTTAAAATTTATACAGTTTCTACCCTACATTGGTGAGCCCGTTTTGTTATGATATTGTACGGAAGCAGCAGCTGATTCAACCACCTAGTGGGTTATGGGTTATCCCTCGATTAGCTGTTACCTTCCCTTCGGCGTGTGACGTGATACAAAACTTGTCTCGGTTCGAGTGATATAAATTGCGACCAAGCTAATCATCCAAACAACTCGAATGAATGTACAAAATTAAGAACAAATGCGATTATTGATCCAACCACTTAGTGTTGTGGGGTTTCCCTCGATCAATTATTGTCGACTTCTTGTTTCCGTTCACATTCAATTCTGACTAAATTCAAACCTCACAAACAAGTCTAGGATTTTACACATTGTAATTGGACCTTTTTATATATAATTTGGCGTAACACAAATCCATGTAATTTTCCCCATTTTGTACCACCTTTCAAAAACTCCTTTATATATATATTTTTTGTAATACATGGTATATTATTCCTTAACTTGTCTAATTTTGTTTCGAACCAGTCTCCACCAAAATACCACATCCTGATTGGACAACCTGTACAGGTTGTAGACGAAAGCCGCGCCCCAAAGCAATCCTGATTTTTGCGTAATAATCACTGATTATGTTAAAATTATAACTTTTCCCTTTAAAATTCGTTAAGCGTTACTAGAGGAAATTAGACTCAACCGCTCGGTCTCTTTTGAAATTAACGCCCTCACGTAACAATACATACAGTTAAACTACGGCTGCTATAGACATTCATATGGGCCAGAGAAGACAATGAGAAATAGCTTAAGAGCATTGGTAAAGTTAACCTGAAATTATTAACAAGTAGGGACGACGACGAAACACGCGACAAGTTTTCTTGTAATTACATTGGGTTTGATCCACTCGCTCTATCGATCGGACACCGTCATTCAGTATTAACTTGGGGGTAATAGTTGTAGTCGACACGTATACGTGATAATCACTCTTGGGCTGTACAGCCATACTATACAGGGTCATCGTTTAATCCTGCAACCCGCGCGCGCGCGAACAGACGAAAATGGCAACACCGCCTCACGGACGCATTCCACTACAACCATGCACCGGCCCAGCGCAGAGCTGCCTGCGACCGTTGGACAAGAGTGATGCCCGAGCTTCGAAAATTTTAGCGTCGCAAAGAGCTAGGTATTGGGAATTTCCCGACCCAGGTAATTGAGCCGCGCGCTCCGCTTTTATAATCGGTCTACCACTCGCACCCCAGATCACTGTAATGAGGTTTGAAAATAATGTCAACAGATCTCGTACCCGTCTCAATTTCAAAAATTTGAGCCACGACAGGGTTGACGGTTCCTTGTACGGAGAGATTTTTCGCCACCTGCTTGTAAAAACCACAGTAACGGCACATCGTTCCAAAAAATGACATTATCGGAAGCCGGTATAGGCGTGGCGTTGAGTAGCTAAAACATTCTAACACAAAAATTCTAGAAAAAAAATTCAAACACCGCTACAATCAAAGACACGTCGGATTAGTTACCCCTTACGTCTGATCTAGGTATGCACCGCATTAAGGATAAAATCATAAAAAAGAAAACCAGAACAATAGATTCTGAGGTCTGCAGAACTAACACATAATTGAATAAAAATTTAATTTCTCAATTTATAAATGTAATGATACAGAATCAACTAGCCTATTGTTTATCAACACCACGAATTTTAAAAACAGCGTTAAATACATTATCAAATAAACAGTTTCCAACAGCTTTTTAAACAATTATGGTTAAAAAATTGATAAAAGAAAAATTAAGTAAACGTAAAATATGTTAAATTATTCATCATTAAGAGGGAATAACTTTTCATTTTTTGGCGCAAATTGCATTCCGATATGTCTTACAGTTCAAAAGTTATACGAAAAAGACCCCAAAATTTTCAACCGGGGCCGGGAAATTCTGAATAGTTCTTTGCAACGTTAATTTAACAGGGACCAGCCCAAAATTCTCGAAGCTCGGGCATCACTGCTGTCCAGCGGTCGCTTGCAGCTCTCCGAACGCGGGGACGGTGCATGGTTGTAGTGGAATGCGTCCGTGAGGCGGTGTTGCCATTTTCGTCTGTTCGCGCGCGCGCGGGTTGCAGGATTAAACGATGACCCTGTATATGCATTATAGCATTTTAAGCATTGTTTTGAATCTTATAAGTTGAGCATAATTTAAAAACTACCAAATCAAATTTTCTGAAATTTTGCAGGGGGTTTACTATTGCATAAAGATTCATTCCTCCAATTTTCAAAGATTTTCGCTTATTTATAATGTTACTGTAATTCATCCTTAATAGCTTCAAAGAAAAAAAGATCCTTTACAGACACCACTCGGTAGAAGTGGCCTAGAATCAATGACTCTGATTTCATATGTATGTCTGCATAAATATTCAAAATCGAGTGTTTTTTTCCTAACCTCAGTAGGGTACACTTGCCTAAATTGTACCCATTAAAAACAAATGCTTATTATATACATGCAAACTAACAGGTGAAATGAAACAAACGTAGTGGTAATCAACTCTTTATTGACAAAATCAACAGTTTATGTAATTCAAGCAACAAAACATAATCAATTGTTATTCATGAAAACGATTTATTTTTAAGAGAAATATTAATGTTCTGTTTTGTCCCACTTTCTCTTACTTTGAGAATCGGTATAAAAAGAAAATTTGATTTTTAGAATGCTCAACTGTAACAGGTATATCCACTTAAACGGTCTCTAGTCTATCTCTTACAATTGAACATATTCAAAATACCCGTCGTGTGTTCCACAAGTCTTTCGCCTGTAAAGGCTCTTACAATTTCCAACAATTTACAATCAGACTCGATTGCAAACTGTCACATCATTATATCGAATTGAAGCACGAATTGCGCACAGCGTGACGAGAGTAGAAAATAGTTTCTGATTCGAGTGCGTAATTCCATTTTCTCAATTGAGCTACCCTCCGTTCTATCGTATTTAATTCTTTCACATCAAGCATTTATTATGCTATTCTTCTCCCTAGAGGCACTTCTATCACCAGCATATCTCATTCATCAAATCGTTAACGAACTTTCGCTCCGAATTTTCCCCCGTTTCTTTTTTCCCTCGACCGTGAGCATCATTTGCCGCGCAATTAAACCGGAATAATTTCGCGCTGCATTTTCGCTCGTCAATGTGAATCGCCATCGACGACGCGAGCAACGAAGTTTTATCGTTGACGGTTGTATACCGAATGGCATCGAACTGCACGAACGCTCTAAATGCATCAACTGACGCAAAATTCGTGATGCAACGGTGGATGAGAGTTGAAAAACAAGTCGGAAGTGTGACGTAATACTAGCATGCCAATACCACCGTTTCAGGGAAGATTACATTATCGTGTTAAAGTAATCTAATACTTTCTTTTCACTCGGTTTTAATTGGCAGTGAGTTAACATTTAACAGTATGCTGAATTATTTTTATGTACTCGGTATATTAACCCTTCGTTGACACTCTGGGTGTGAGCCATCCATAAACTTATTTTAAAATAAATACTTTTCTTCAAAGCCGGCTTATAAACTATTTTTTCCCTAAAAATATTATATCCGAGCAACAACTCTGTAAATTTTTAGCTTCTAACATTGAAATTTGTAAACGTTACAATTTTTTTAAATTTTTCTAGAATTTTTTTATTATCTTTGATTATCGAAGCTAAGATCTCTGCTGATTTCAACACTCAACCATGCATAACAACTCATTATATTTCAGAAAAGTAAATCTCACAGAGATTTGCGAAATCCTGTAACAACGATCTCTGTTTTTATAAAATACTAAATGTATAAAGGTGGTTCGTTTTCGTTTCTGTTTCAGAAGCAGAAAGTGTCGAAACGCTTGGCGTTTGAAGCGAATTGATGAACGAAACAGATCGGGTTTTATGGGAGGATCACTCCCAGGACATCATGAAGCAACGAGTCCTACTGGCCCTCGCCAATTTAATCACTTCCTACGCATCCTTGCTGTAAGTGAGGTTCAGAACACACATTACCGAACGTCACAGTGCGACACTTGAATGAGGATATGGGACAAAAATAAAAGAATAAATACAATGTGGTAAGAAGAAGAGGGGCGTAGAGGGTCTCTTCTTCTTACCACTGCTACGTCGGAACGGAACTGACACAGAACTGATATGTGTATGCAGACCTTAAAGGTCCAAACAATCAAACACGATAGCAAATTATGCCAAACAAAAGAAGAAGAAATACAAAATTAAAAATACAAAATGATAAAACTAGATTTTAGATACAATAGCAGCGTATAAATGGCAAGGTTCAGTGATCTGAAAATGCGCTGATATTGAAGTTAACTACAATGAATCAGTTTGCAAAATATCGATAACAGTTTATACAGAAGTAGGTAATGTTTATCTCAATGTGGAATGCATGATATCAAAATATGTGTTTACTATTTGCTGAAGGGGTCAACTTGAATAATATTACGAGTAATGTGAATATAATAGTATACGTGTAAATTTGTTATAAATGGATGATTATAATATCCTTATTAACTCAGTATATTTATAAAACATTGAGGATGTAAACGCAAAAGTTAAAATAAAAGAAGAATTTGAATGAAAATTTTCATTCTTTTAGTAGACATCGATTGTTAATCGCTAATTGATGGATTTTAGAAAAATTAAACGTTAATATATTACTGCTTAATGCTTCTGTTTATGTTTTAAAGATCGTTTACTAATGAAAACTGATAATTGGTTCTGATTATTAGTTCACTTGGTAGATAGTATTAGTCATCCTTTACTAGCAGAAACCTGTTTTTTATTTTAAATTATATATTTTAACATTCATGGTTTTTCATCGAAATGCAACTCGAAATATATTCGTCATTATTCCTTCAACGAGAAATCGTGAATGCAACCCTAGAATATTCTAAGAAACGACGATCTTCGTAATACAGATCGTTGGAGCCCCATTTGATTCGAACATCTTGTCAGACAATTAACCTAATTCGAATTGGTCGTTGAGCAACCCTCTCTTCCTTAGTATTCCTCCCCTAATTGTTCATTTCTCCGTTCCTCCGTTCATACAGGCTTAATTGAAAATTTTGAAAATACGAAATCAGTATCTTGATAGCCCATTTATCTCTTGGAGTGATATTCAAGTAACATTTGCTTTAGGTAAGGGTAAGGGGAAAACAGGGAATGTCCATTTTTAGTGATTCTGCAATGTATAACTTATTTTATTTGTGTCAACTGAGGCCACAGAATTGTCGAATCACAAAGTGATATAAAATAGAAATGTCCACATAAGACAACGTTAAAGACTTGGTATGCTGGTTAAAAACAGGGAAAGTTCACCCTCCACTTGAACGAAACAAGGAAGGTCCCCAGTCTTCCTACTTGCACTGTGTATTTCTGATTAGAGTAGGTAAGCTTACACTATATACACATCGTTAATTTGATAATAATACAACTGGACATTAATTTGGTCACAGTATTCTATAGTGTTTTTGTATTTGAAAGATATTAAAACAATTATCTTTTTGCTCAGTTCTTTTCTGATGTCTAATTAGAGTATAAATTGTTCATGTCGTGAACAATATAGTTAAGTTCATCGACCTTGTTTCTTTGCTGATGGTCTAAAGTATTCAAACTTGATTTCCCAATAAAGCTGTTTTGTGACATTGCTTGTTTCTCCCCGCACCCTTCGTTTGTTGTATTTTGAAATATATCAAGTTGTTGCTTTTGAATCAGTCTTGTGATATGAAGTTATTGCAGGACATTCGTTTCTATGTCATCGTGGACACGCGTAGTGGGATTTATGGCCCCGTGAAATTCATGAAAAATTGCGATACACGGAACGGAACATATTACTTCTTCGCCACCCGTTTCCTCCTTTTCTGAAGAAACAAGAGTAAACAAGTACTTTCGTTTCTTATCAAACATTTCACACATCAATTATTGAGTTAATGAGCTCTCGAACAAGGGGAAATATCGCTAGATTTGCACTCTTCACACCGAAATACCAGTGCGCTTCCGTTCGGTTGTAAAAACAGCAGCATTTTCGTCTCATTTTTTTCGGCAATATGTTTGGCCATGTTTTGTTTATGTTTCACAGCACGAGTATGATGTGTACACGTGCTAAGGTACACACGCTCGACGGCTGGGAAATTGGGACGAGTGAAATTTGGCCAGACGGAACACGAAAATTGCGGCTGGATCATTTTTAAACCGAAATAAAACGGCATTTTAATGTCTGCCTGTCCTTTTAGGTCACGATGAAAACAGCTGCTTGATCGGACACGTTGTGTGCCGTTGTTGCCTACTCTATTTTCCAGGCTCGCCTATACCACCGTCGCTTTTGTTTGTTGCCAACGTAGCTTTCGATCTCTCGATTCATTCTCTCACGTTGCTTCCGATAGCGAAATGGTACCTTTGGAAGATACCTACATAGCGAGATTGTCATATTTACGCCTGGATTTTATCGAAATTATTAAAAGCTGCCTGACCTGTTTGCGATTTCACTCTCTCAAGACACACATCACTTTTCCCGCGACCTCTTTTACTTCTTTTCTATACAAATAACTTTTCTATTCTTCGCGAGGCTGGGGCGAATTTTCTACTCAATTGACAATGAAACTCGCTCGGAATTACATGTGTGACACAGTGAACCTTCTTCTTCGAGGATGCGCATGGATTTTGTTGCACAGCGAATGATTTATGTAGATCGTTTGTCAGTTAATCAAACGTTACTCTTGTTCTTGATATTATTAAATCAGTCTTTTGCATGCCCAAAATTTTCTCCATTTTAGTATATTTAAATTTCTCTTATTTGCTTCTTCCTTTTTTTCCGTAAATTTGAGACTATCAAGTGCCAAATTGATAAACACGAACATTTTCAACACCTTCTGTTACGCGAATTTAATCGAGGTTGTACCGCGTCTCATGCTGCACGGAACATATGCGCCGTTTATGGAGAAGACTCCATTGCAGAGAGAACAGGTAGAGAATGTTTTGCATGCTTTGAAAAGGGCAATTTTGACATATATCTCTGACGAGACACATTCTGGGCCACCGTACACCCTCAATGAAGATCGATTGGAGGCCTTAATTCTGGAGCACCTCGTCAAACAACCCGCGAATTAGCCGACAAGATGCACTGCTCACCGCACACAGTACTCAATCATCAAGGGGGTATTTGCTCGAAAGTGTGTGAAAAATGGCCATTTTCTTTCTCTTCAATACTAATGAATGACTGACAAGGAGAGTATTTTAGGTGTCCGCCTCCGATCATTTTCATTTTTGGATATGTTATAGAGGACCGAAAAATAAGAAATACGTGTTTTTTTATTTTTCCCCGTTTTCATATTTTGGGGGGGGGGGGGTGAAAACTGCGTTCAAAGTTAGGGTTGAAAAATCATTTTTGTGGAATATCTCGAGAACTATTAGAGATAGGGGAATAGTGTCAATGGACGAATTTTGTGTCTTTGAATGCGAAATATGACTGACTCGCCAGATTTTCAAAAAGTCAAGATATTCCACAAAAATTACACAAAAACTTTTTGCACTTAAAAGGGCAACATTTAAAGAACATTTGGTAAATTTTTCGTAGAAAAATATTTATGTTTATTATAAAGTAACAACCGACATCCAAGAAGCCTTTTTAAAAATTTGGTTTTGCTATGAGCACTGCCATTCGGAACCAGATTTTTGATTTTTCGATATTTAGTTATGTTCCATTAGGTTTTGAAGGTTAACGATTTTTTTTCTAATACAAAATACATCATTCTTAAAAACAAAGCAAATAATGAATTGTTCTTTCATAAAAAAATCAATAGAAATAGTTGAACAAAATGCGGCTAAATCTTGTCCCCGGAGTAAGAGCAAGTACAGTTTTGTCTCGTGCATCGATGTGTTTACACGAGCACACATTGTCATGGAACTGTCCAAATGTATCGAAGGCGTATAACATACCAACATTCGAGTATCTCAGCTGCGATATTCCGAGACAATTTAGTTGCATCGCAGTTTGCACATGACGTCGATCGGTAGTTGACCCCTCTGTACAGTACATACAATCGACGAACCAATCGAAAGACGCTTTAGGCAATTAACAAAGCCGAGATATGTCAATTAACGACTTGTGAGTTCAGTAAAGCGGATCATTCCAGGGCACGCACCACCGGACTAAAATAATCATCAAATCTTTACTATTTTTAAACAAAAATGAATTGAGTTTGTACTGAACCGCGTAGCAATTGATGACTTGATATTCTAGCTGAAAATAAAAATTTATTAACCGAAATAGTAGAATATCTATTAAAAATTCTCTGAGCGTTTTTCTCTTCATACAGAGTGTCCAATAATTGTATAATAAGCAGGCACATATAAATTCTTTATATTAAAAGGAATAGAAAAATCAAAAAATCAATATACACTTGAAAGCTTTACTTTAAAGAACATTTTCAAAAAAAAAAAGAAATTCTGATAGTTCATCATAAAGTATATAAAAGATAAAGTCCTGACTGATTGACTCATCACGATTTCCCTGGAGCCACTGAACCTATGACCATGAAATTTGGTAGGTAGGTTCCTCTTAGCCCCTAGGTGCTCGCTAAAATTTTTTTTTAAAAATCTTTTAAAAAGATATACATATAACCCGGGCAACGCCGGGAACTTTAAGCTAGTGATAATATATTAGTAGCAATTAGAAAAATAAAGCTTGCTGAAAAAAAGAAACCTTAAGGGGATTCATCACCCCAAAACTGTTTTAGAGCTGCAACAGGAGCAAAGACCTCCACGAGGCAGCGGACGCAGAGCAACAATCACAGCAACATCAGCGAACTGCTGGATAATTTGCTTCGCGGTTACGACAACAGCGTCAGACCGGACTTCGGTGGACCGCCAGCCACCGTTGAGGTTGACATCATGGTACGCAGCATGGGTCCGATTTCCGAAGTCGATATGGTTCGTATCTCACCGTTTCCTTTTGTTCTTCTCGCAAGATACTTCGTAGGACAGTTTCTCGCCTAACCGAGTCCTCATTTATGGTTATCAGACATAGCACAGCATTTGATTTACTGGTTAGAATTCCTCATGATTCGTATTCTCACACATTTATTCATTAGTTGACGACATATACATATTGTAGACTCTTGTAAGGAACAGGTGGTGTTCTAACAATAAAAAGTTGTTTAGCCGGTTAGCGTACATGGTGGCTCATAATACAAAAACAAATTCTCTGTGATTTTACTTAATGGTAACAGTGATAAAGATGGTAATTGTTTTATTTTCATATACAAATGGAAAGTTCCGTTTTTCTAACGGACTTCAAAAAGAAAGAGATTCTGTAATTTATTATTTAAGCAAACGGAATTAATCTACTCATTAGGTTAGGCGTGAAAGCAGCTACCTGGTAGCTGAGCCTTGCCCTTGTACCTCTACATATTTCGTTTCCTGTTTTCCTTTTTCTTTACATGATATGTTAAAATCGTTCTTATTATTATTCATAGATTATTACCCAAAATATTTGTTGGGTATGAAACTACGAGATAAAATCTGTATTTCTGCACAGACTTATTCCATGGATTGCTACTTCCGACAGTCGTGGGTAGACCGTCGGTTGGCCTTCCAAGGCGGCAAGGAGACTCTCGCTCTCAGCATATCGATGCTGGCGAGAATCTGGAAACCGGATACATACTTTTACAACGGAAAGCATAGCTACTTGCATACAATCACCAGCCCGAATAAATTCGTCAGACTCTATCAAGACGGCAGAGTTCTCTACAGTTCGAGGTATGTGGATATTTAATAAGAGTCTTACTGTGGAAGCATGGCGTAATTTTATTAGCAACGATTGTAACATGGGTGTTCAGCAGTAGATTTCAGACTCTTTAAGGAGTGGTCCTAAATAAGCCAAAATAAGATTAAAATTAGAAATGACGAAATTGCGTTTCAGTCTTCGTTTCCGAGTTATTAATTGTTGAAAATATGCGAGAAAAGGGTCTAACGCAGGGAACTCGCGATTAGACTGTTGTTGGCTCCGAGTTAACCAGGTTAGGCATCAGGGTTTTCAGGAATACAGACCATACGACGTACAAGGGAAGATCCTGAACCCGAAAATTCAAAAAATTCTGAAACTTTGTGAATATATGGGGGATTTCCCCCTGATTACAACGCATTTTTTTTGTTGCCCAAATTCACACTAAGGGTGCGAAATTAACCCCTGAAGATACGTCTATTTTTCGATTTTATTTGTAACACTCAATCTGTAAGAGATAGAAAAAAAGTTTCAAGACAAAGTTACATCTTTTAATTAGATCTATCAAATCGTAAAAGTTTTATCAATTGTTTAATCAATTAGACAAAAGGTATAAACTGAAATATTAATAATGTATTCTAAAATAGGTTTTTCACGTGAAATCTGAACTGGATGTTTAAATAATTATGAAACAGCATAATCACTTCCATCTAAAAATTCTTCGATAATCTCTGCAGTGTGCTTTGGACCGTTTTCGGCTCGATAAATCCAATCTTCGGGTATAGGTGAGTCCCTCGCGTCAGACGCTATTTACGCGTATTCTTAACAATTAATAACTCGGAAGTAAAGCCTCAAACACAATTTAATCATTCCTGATTTTCGTCTTATTTTGCTATGTAGAATCACCCCTTAATGTTTCTGACACCTGTTGCGGAACACCCTGTGTACCACCCGCCGACGGAGCATTATACGCATTAACAAAAAATAGCATATTGTTGAAAGCGAAAAATGTATATATTCTTAAAAACTGCACCTTTTTGCCGACTTTCGAAATAGATGTTTCCGAAGCGTTCTTATAAAAATATGAAATTGATTGTTATAAAAGGACGAATGAATGTTCTCTTCGCCCTGAATTCGCTTTTGTTTCGCAAGCTGGAATAAGAATTAATATAAAATTAGATGCTTTCCAGCCGCTTTCGATCACTTGCAGACAGTTCGCGAATGTTACGACACGATCTAAATTTTCCATTGGGTCGTTTTATGATCAACTCGTGCTCGATAAAGCATGACGCTGCAAATCTTCCTTGCGTCCTTCCACTTGCATTTATGTTAAGCAAGTCTGTCGCATTGATGTTCGAAAAACGGTTGACTGCGATATTCGCGAGCGAATGACGAATTCGTTTTCGGTTCACTGTTTCTGGATCGTGTTTGAAAAATGTTTCAAGCTTAGTCACGTAGACTGGCACGTAAACTGGCTGCACTTCCTTCAAACCGAAGCAACCAATTTATTATGAACCATAAAAGGCGATAAATCAAGTAAATACTTGGCTCTTACTCTTGTGCTAGAAATCTTTTCTTGATACCACGAAGTTATAGCTTATTTATCAGTTTTTAATGAAGTGCTAAATTTTTTCAATATAATATTTTTTTTTTTTTGGTTTTAATATAATATTTATTTTTTTGGGTTTTTTGTGGTTTTGATGCATTTCGTCAAGGGTTAAAAGAAATCTTTTAAAAAATTCTATAGTTAATCTTTAGTAAATGATTATTATTATTTATATATGAATAATGATAAATCATAAGATTTATTTGTAATAATTATTATTTATTATAAGCTTAAAAGGAGCGGTTTTTGAAAAGTATTTTACAGTTTTTTTAAATTCATAATTAGACTTCGGAAATTTATGTAAAAATTAGGTATTTAATTAAATACGAGGCAATTAATGAAATTATTCAATCTTTTAACTCCGTCGATGCTGCTTCAATTAAGTACATCGGCATAGAAAGTATTAAAATGCGAGACCCTCTTCTCAGACTTGGCATAAGAATAATGTGTAAAAGCTCATTTTGGAACATTGCCATTTACGATCGAAAACCCAGACACAGTAGAACTGCCCTTTACACAATCTATGGGTCTGGTGACTGGAACGATTTCAAATTTGAATTACGTCCCTGGGGATTGTGGAAATAAATATAAGACCACGTACGTGGTCTTATTAAGACCACGTACACAAGTGAAAATGTGGGTAAGTGTATATGTAGAAGATACCTTGAGCTCAAGGGTTAATTCTGGCGTGCACAATGGAGCCGATCCAGAAGACTAGGTCAAGAGAAAGGGAATGGGTTAACAAAGGGGAAACGTACATCGCTTGATTCCGCGGGCTCTGTGTATTTCTATTTGTCTTGTCCGACAATTCGAAATAGCCGAATTGTCGAACCTTCTGGCCGGGCCAGACCCGTAGAATTCAGACGTCATATTTCGCCAACAGAACGGGCTCCCTTCGGTGCAGTTACTCTTTGTGCACTTGCCATATTCTTCAAAGGGTTTACAGGTAGCCTACGATTGATCGTGCAAACTTGAACACCACCGATGATGTAATTTACCTTATGGGCGTAGGTAAATTTGAAGAGAGAACAGAAATCTCCATACAGATTACATCTTCCTTGTTTGCATTTGCAATGTAGTTCGTATCGTATAGTTTCGTACGCAGCAATTCAGCCTTCATTTTCAATACTTTCAGCATTTATAAGTTAAAATCAAAACCATCTGTTTCAATACCATAGAAAAATCTATCGTACCTATATGTAGTACATACTATATTCATAATGGTTCTGATATCGATGCTAATTATGGTAAATAAATCCAAGGGAAACGTAGGTTAGATGGGTATACTGATATTATCTTGATTTTCGAAGTTGTTTTTCTAAATGTTTTTTTTCTTTGCTTTTACAATCTTTACAAGTAGTAATAAGAAACTCTCAGTTTTATCGAATATTGACATACACACATTACTGATGTTAGTAAAGCAGTGTGATATAAAGATATGAAAAGTACGAAAATAATAAATCTTATGTTAAAGTTATTTTTCAAGAACCATTTATTATTAAATCTATAGTTGATTTTATGGTCATGAAATATTAAAGAAGTATAAAGAGAAATATAAAGACAAATAAGTTTCTAACAGAAATTGAAATTACACGTTAGTTCTTAATAACATAATAAATCAAATTTAAATGTTGATTTGATTATTTATCTCTCTTACGAAAGGTATTCAAAATAACAATAAATGAAATTAAATTGTTCTGTCTAATATATTAAGAAATAAGTTTAACTAAAACATGTGAATATACCATGAAATCTGTGGCATTAGTAATATCTCAAAAATTAAGTATAAGCTTATCCATACAAGTTCTTTCAACGCTACTGGCCTGAACAATCCAATTCCTTTGAATACTCTCTCTGTACACTTCCACGACCATTGGCGACCATTAAATGTCGATCACGTCGCGCTGTTTGCACGGTACTTTATTAGCTACTACTACAGCTCTCGGTAAATATTTGCTCGGACAGCTTCTAGTTATTTTGCACAGATTGAACACGGCTTAGTCGAACAGTTTTAACTGTTTATCCTTTCCGCTGCATTGGCTTCCAAAACTCCCAAAATTTATTAAACAAATTTATTATAAACTACGAGTATGCCTGCGTTGTGTGACCATATTATTACGTCTACAATGAACACCGTCGTGCATGACGGAGCTACAAAACCTGCCCATTTCCCGCGCGATTGAAAATGTTCAGTAGAAAAAGTCGCCATAAGTCAGACACCTCATTCTACTTCGCCTACTACTCGCGATAAAGTTCCGACCGTATAAAACTTTATTATATTTTTTATGGATTTGACACATTCTTGCTCGTGCGAGAATCAGACTCCTCTGCATGTGTGCGCGCGTGCAGGGATGCATCGATCCAGAAATGGGTCAACTATCTTATCGCAGTAAACTTAGACTTCACCGGCTGAATGGAAACTCGTTCGCGGATTTATCAGACTGCAATGTCTGTGTTGGTACTTGTCTTTGATACACTTACTCCAATACATTTTTTTAATTACGCGTTTTAAGTTGTATCTACTTCTATAGTCACTAGCGACTACATTGTATGCATAAGGTTAATTAATCATCATGTGAATTAATGAAAAAAAAAGTTACAATTAAACAAACGCGCTTTATTTGTTTAATGCATTGAATTCACCCCCAAAGTTGTGCCCATGTATCCTGTGCATCAAATATACGCTTTCAATGTCAAATTTTAATATTCTAACAAATAATGTTAATAGGCGTGGATTTACTCGTGTCATGATTTTTTCTAGAAAAAGTAATTTATTTTGTACCGACGGGTTTCGAAATTATTTATAATCAATGTTTCACATTTCTGTATTGTGAGTTTTGAATTTTAAAATTTCTCTAATAAATCAACCGATGTGAAAAATGTAATATAAAAAAAATGGCGATTGCAAATTGTGTATATTCTCGAAATTATTACGTATGTAATCAATAAATGCATCAGCATGGGAATCCTCTTATTTCGAAGCAAAACTAATACGTAAATTACTGCCACATCTGCTTGGAAGTGACACAGTTTCCTGTAGAAACAAATTCCTCATTAGGAATATTGAAATCTAACGCTAGGGACGAGCGCCAGATACTAACGACGCGACGCTGCATTAAGTTACAGCGCATAAAAGAAGTGTATAATATTCCTTTTTAGACCGTTGGAAAATATTTTTATGTTAGGTTTTAATTTGACAGAGTTTCTTTACTCTACTCCATTTTAATTCAATTAAAATACGTCATTGATAATCTTTAATGATTTGTCTTCTTAATTTTTTATTATGTAGAAGCACAATTATTGCGAAGTAAGTCGAGGGGAAAGATAAAAATTAAAGTGTAGAATAAGTTATTAAATACATACTATATTGTTATAAGACAGAATTCATGTACATTTAAATATATTTAACTGTTCTATTCTGTGCAAAATTTAAAACAACCTATCTTTAAAATATCCAAATTTACATAAAGATAGGATGAAAATTATGGACAGTGAAATTTTTAATTATCTCTTCACTTTCCTTGTCAATCTGTTATGCTTTGACTTCGGATGTGCATCGCAGATGATTCATCTACAGTGAAACGTGTAAAGATTTTATTCATCTGCATTTCACCCAAAATGACCAATGAAGAAAATATACCCAGTCTCCACTTTTAATAAATTCACGTCCACCGTGAATAAATCCTTCGCGATGCACATCCAAAGTGTAAGTTCTAAATTCGCCTTGAGCTCTAGGTGATGAAGGATGAGGATGAAAACGGTCGCACCAAAAAGAAGGTAGTGAGGATGGTTCGTTCGAATTTAACCATATACAGATTTCATTCAAATTTAACCACGCACCACTGTAATAGGTACTTGCCATGCTACGAACAAGTGTTCAAGACAGCGTGGAAACACGCTGACGCCACTGAGAATGTTAAAATGTCAATGTTTATGTATTTATTATAATGGGTGGAGGAAGCATCGTGAAACGTAACAATGTTACCTATAGCTACTCTCTTATGTGACTTCTAGTAACACGGTACTATTTTGCGTATCAACGCTTCCAGCTGGAGCATGCCACTAAAAAAAAAACACACGTGCAGGTTTCAAAGGCTTCAGCCGACAAGATCGCGAAATCGTGGCACGATTTCGCGGGTGGGCGAGCAAGTAGTCGGATGATTCCCCCGGTGGATACCATCCGCTCATTTCCGGCTGGGATAGACCTAAAACGCGGTGCTATCCGTCACAGATAATCTGCCGCGTTCCACGGGATATATCTACCCAGCCCGAGGATTCACCTCGGGAAAATCCATGATTTTAGATTCTGCCTACGTGGTACGAGAGAGGAGACGACGTACGTGATCCGCAGATACGCCCTGGCCGAAGTAGTTTTAGGATTTCATCGTGTCTGTATGCTAATCGGGTTCGTTATTTTCATGCAAACGAGAGAGCCACGAAAGCTGCTAAAGAAATACATCATAATAAACGCGGGCTAACAGAGCTCTCAAGCTCTTGCGTCTACTTCTCCCTGTATAGCTGACGAGTACTCGTTTGAATGTTTCTTGTATTGTATGAATCTTTCACATAATTAAAGTGTGTCACAGTAACCGCCATATTTCTTTGTTTTATTCATCTAAGAAAAATCGCGTAAACGAGGCTGGATTTTATGAAACGGAATACTTGTTCCCGTTTGTACGTGGAACACTGCTTTGTTCTTGTGTTGTGGCTGCCTATTGGTAACTGGATGCGATTAAAATTTCGAGGGAATGGTAGAGTTTAAAATATGCACTCTGTATTTAAATCTGTTGATCCACATCTCTGTTATAAATTTTTTGCACATAATATGAGGCAGTGAGAGCAAAAAATTTAATTAGTAGCAATAATGTATTCCAATAGTGTGTACCTACTAATCATATAAAATGGTATAATCATATAAAGTGGGCTACTCTGTTTTTGTTCTCAATGCTTCATATGATCCCTATAATTTCAACAAAAAAAATTGTCGAACTTTTCATCGCGTTTTCTTTTCCAACTGTTTAATAGGTGATTAGCAGCATCTTTCGCAAACATTTCATCAGCTCTTTGAACCAGGGATTAAACATTTTACAGAAATAACTAGTAACAATAATTGTTATACAAAGGTTTTCTTCTGAAACAGTAATGAAGGAGCACTTCAGTATTATAACTATTATCAGCAGAAAATGTTCTCATGTATAATGGGATCTGCCACTATTGCAATCTTGATTCTTCTATCGGTACCAAACTCGGTTTTACTACGTTGGTTTAGTATCTCCACAATCTTGCTATACTGTGATATGTGTAGCAGATATAGGTATAGCGCCGCAGTCAACGTCTTAAAGGATCTCTTCACTTTAGACTTCAGAAGGTTAAAAGTCCATGTTTTTTGTCATTTTCTGAAAGTATGAAGTGTGTAAAATATGTATGTGATATGGGTAAAGTTAAACTTTAATAGAAAAATCTGTATACTTCCAAACATTTAAACACTTTATAATTTGTACTCATCAAGGCTTGGAAATTCATAAGAAAAAAAACACGGGATATTAAAAAACGATTAAACCAATCGACTTCACTACTTAATTTTATTGAAGGAAACATATTTTGAGGGATACTGAACCTTATCACAATGAAAGAAATTGAAATATAAATATTTTAGAATCTCTGAAAATGATGAAATGTTGCCGTAAATATGAATCTTTTTCTTTCAAGCGGTGCCATTTCCTCAATTTTCGTTCACTTTGTTCAGATCACGTTCAGTAAAAGTGTCACTGGAAAAGTGTCGCAAAATATATCTATGTAAGTGCTCTAGTTCCTAATGCAATTTTCAAAAAGAATATTTGGGGGCAAAATTTTCCTTTGAAGCGAGAACAAGTTTGCAAATAGTGCATCCGAGGTAGAACGCAGCCCTCGAATTCTCCGGCTACCTCAGAAGGAGGTTGGCAAATGTGAAGGGCTTCCGTAACTCTGTAGCGTATGTACACTTCACGCTCGAGATGATTCATACCCTCTTGGACGAAATCGAGGATCTCAAAATGCCGGGTTACTGCAGCGATTCCTTCGTCCATGCGTACAACAAGCACGAAATTCTCGTGCCAGCAGACAGTTTCCAATATCATCTGGCCCCGTCTGACCCTACGCCGATGTTTGCTCTGCCGATTATTCACTGTACCTGACCTTGCAGTGGCAATTACTTGTCGAAATCAAATTGATTCGATTCGAGGTCGAAGTGCAACTTTTAGGCTGTGTCCTCCTTTATGACGCGACAACTGTGTTCCCTGTGTTGTAACTATAACTTTATGCCACTAATTCTCGCAATTTTTTCACGTAGGTACTCTACTTTCGCTTTTAATAGAAATTTCGTTTGAAGCTACAATTTAATTTAAAATTGGAACTTTGAAGTGGTATAATATTGCGGAAAGCGTATTAATCTATACCTACGCGCGTAGTAAATCCAAACCATTGATGAACTCTAAACTTTATGGCAACAATCTTTTCCAGGGACTATTTTTTATGAAATGGAACCATATTAAGGGGTGAGAGCAAAAGAAATCGTGTGCTGAAAACAAGGGCCACACTAATATAGTTCAAAAGAAATATGGTATAATTATTTTTATTAAAAATTATTTTCTTAATTTTTAAATAAAACGCGCAATTTTTTATGTTTATTTTTTCATTATTAAACTCAAAAGTGGGCCACAGGTAAAAAAAGGTTGAGAATATACATGTCAACTAATGGGGACGTCTACCTTATTCACAGAATCTACGTCAAATTTTCACGATTAATTACCAGCCTCCACGTGTATAGATGGCGAACTGCGGTCAGATTCAATTTCAAACGATGCAGTTGATATACCTGCTGGTTCGAACAGATATGCTCGATTCTCCACTTCATCCTTGTGCATGCGCTTGTCTCGTTCATTAATGTGAGTAGATTTGTGACTGAAGGGATGGACGTTAATTCCATTTACATTCTGAATGAGCGTTCCTGTCGTATCGGGGCGTAGAAGACGATACGCGAGCGTTCAATGGAAAGAAAGAATTGAAATTCGATCGAATTAGAGCTACATATTGCGATAAAAAACTTCTTTTTTAGAAGTATTTTCATGTCCAATAATATTGTCTTAATAAAGTTGTACTCCGTTCTTCTTAAAAACTTTTGCAATTGCACATCGAATGCCACTTTGTTAAATATTTTGTCCACTTCTTTTTCCATTTTCACTTTAATTCTTGGTTGTTACACTGGGTCGAAATGGTCCACAATTTGACTCCGAGGTAAAATATATTTGAGGCATCATTCAAAATGATACTACTGTTTAAACATGATTATTGCGAAAATATTTTTCGCACTGTTTCACACTGCACAATGAATCATAAAATTTTGATCTAGGCATAGTTTGCATGCTAAAATTATAATTCAAGTTTTGGCTCGTAATTACCAAATATTATTTCTATCTAATTACCATAGTTAATCATGTTGGGTAATTTGGGGCACCAACGGGTCCATTAGAAAATATTAAATCTGACACGAAATTACTGAGATTCTCAACACATATTCGAATCTGCAGTTTGTTTCAATTTAAAGCGTGCTCATTTGGGATGCTGCCAGCATTTTAATTTCTAGATCTTCTCGTTAGTTTCTCTTAACGTCCCTGCAGCGTTAACAAATGGTAGCGTTGCGAGTTACTTACAGAAATCGCTAAAAAGATGTATTTAGTACAATGGGATGCTTAATTTTTAATTCAGAAATTTTCATCCCTCAAAATTGAAAAAAGAAATTTCCCCCTTTATGTGGCGAAATGATAAACACAAATATAAAAAACTTTTAATTATAGGAGCAATTAAGTTAAGAACAATTAAATTAAAATTTACCAGAGCGATCATTGGGATTTAAACTGTTCTATTTTTTGTAAACAAATTTCCACTTTCCAAATTTCCTATTTTCCTGTGAGATAAAGTTAATTAAAAGAATTCCTGCAAATATGAGGAACAACAAAGGTGAAACTTAGAAAATTTCCAATTCTCAAGCATCTCAACCATTCTAAGTGCAGTTTCAATAATAATACTTAAAGATGAAGCCTCCCAAAGATTAAGAAGAGAGCAAAAGATATTTAAGGATCAAAAGTTTCGATACACTTCCACCAAAAATCAAATTTGCTCAGGCGAAGGAAGAATTTAGTACAAACAGTAGAATTCTGGAGTGGAGCAACTTAAAGAGTCCAACTGATCTTCATAAAACTCTCAGAGGGGTGGCGAGGGAAAGAGTTTAAGCGCTGTTCAAATAAAAATTGCGGATAAAACTCTGATGTGAAACACGTTAAAAATGTGTGGATGCTGTGAAAGAGCGGAGATTCGTTCTCCGATATGCAATTTCCAAGCTGCCGCTCCAGCACGCGTCTCGCCACCATTTTTTCCCCCTATAGTCTCGTCATATTTCAACGCATTCGTGATCGAATATTATACAGGGTGTTGGGTTATTCACTGGCCTCCTTAAAGGATGCAATTACAGAAGTAAAATGAAGAAAAAAATGTTCTACAGACATGGTGTCCTCTGTGAACGCTGCAAATTAATCTGAACAGACATTAGGGCGGCTTTCTGAAAAATTCTGAATTCGTTGCGCGGAGATGTTAACTTTTTTCCTATTTCTCCAAACGACAATAGCGCGGGTCAGTTCCTAATTTGGTGTGACCAGTTTCCACGTTTTTATGGGGATACTTTTTATTTGGTCTCCCGTTAACGAATTACGTTTCAATTTCAGACATCATTTATTTTATGTTTCCAAAAATGAGCTCTAACAGCTTGCTAATAATAATTTATTAATTGTAGTTACTAATTATCTATATAGGATGTTTCCTCTCACTTGAGCATCCATTGTAGAATATTCCCATTTCCTCTGATGATACGAATAAAAAGTAAAAAAAGATCGTTTCAAAAAGACAAATATTTTCATAATAAATTTTGTTACATATTTTTTTAGATAGAACGACATACTTTCATTATCGCAGTGTTATCGCTCATAAAACAGAACAAATTCAATCATATAAATAGGTAATGTGGACCTTCAAATGATTTTGAAAAAAAATCAACTTATGTGGGAAAAAAGGAAGGGTATAAAATTAACGTGTTATTTTGCAAATATACGCCAAGTTTATTTAAAAATATGTTCAAAATGATTATAGTTAATTTTCATTCATTTTTTAATATGACGTGATTATGGAATATTGTTTCGCACAATCGATAAATTCCGTAGTAAGGGCGATCTAAACCAGACCGCCACTGTAGGAACTAGGAGTGGAATCTGTCAAAGAAGAAGCTGGTCTTCCTCACGCCCTGTTGAGCAAGTCTTCTCGTTTCTTTTGATGAGCCAACGAGCCTTTTTACACTTCTAAAACGTTTCTGGGTAGCGATGTGACGATTAACACAAAAGTTCACCGCTGTAAATGCCGCGTTAAATCTCCCCTTGCCTACAGATACGTTTGTAACAAACACCACATTCACGCCACCGAACTTTCAACATGGTGACAATAGTTTCCGATGATACTGATAACGCGAGAAGATATGGTTTATCAAAGGATGAGCAACAACTTTCTATGTAAAGTTATTGACTATAAGGAAAATTTTAATTTTACAGAACAAATTTTATTATACGCTTATAAATTTTATTATAAGCTCAGTCCCGATTGATTCCGAATACGAGGTCGATATCTTATTTGAAGGGAAATAAATTTTTCAATATCGAAGGATCTCGCGCGCGTTGAGTATAACATTTCCATCCGAGTACATACGGAGAACGAAATAAAACATCGTTCTCTCGTAAAAGGCAACCCCAAATTTCTATGAATACGTACCTGATATCTCAAAAAGAAAGGAAAAGATTTATAAAGAAAAATAATATATTAGTTTAACTTTACGATCTGATTAATTTGTTATTTCTCCACAACGGTATCATAAATGCTTTTTAAACAATGTGGTTGGAAAGTAAACTATGGGAGATAATGAATATTATATTTTAATTTCAATCGTTACTCCATTTTAAATATTGGGAGATAAATTAATTTTGATTAATTTAAAATTGAACGAAAACTGAATTGATAGTCAATACAGTCTCATACAATTAATTACGTAATGAGTTTGTTCAAATTGCAGACATCACTCTTTGAACAGCACAATGAACACTGACACCTTTCTTGTCGTGCGTTGCATATTTCAATTTTATAAAAATCCCAGACTTCAAATGTAAAAGTAATGGATTTAGCATGGTGTGACACATCTTAATATATGAAGCAGAAAGCTTCTGTGTATATGTTTGTGTGTTTCTCTGTTGTCTGAAAACTTTCGAACGATAAATTCTGGCAAAATGTGCCTCAGCTCATTATGCCTGACTAATCAAAATGAATGTAAATATTTTCACAAAAAAAAATAAAAAAATATTTTATTTTATAAAATCAGAAACTAAATTCCGGGCGAAGCCGTGTAGTAAAGTTAGTACTACGTACATTCATACTTCAAATCGATTTGAAAATTCTATATCCCATCCTTCCTGCTTTGTTTTCTCCACCCCCTTTCATCATTCAAAATATTCTCTAAAAAAAAACGATATCGCACTAAAAGAACTGTTTCTTTTATTCTACCGAATTATCTGGAATTCTCATACATAAAAGTTTCTACAAGCCAGCAGCATAGTATGTTCGTAGCTCGTTTTGAAAAAAGATGGATGATGGATGGGGATCCAAGACACTTTGTTCACAATTTATAGGGCGATGCTTATGCAGCGTAGAACTGTAACCGAAAATCATCGGCACTAAATTGCTCGAGTCCCAGCTTGGAGTAAACGTGCTCAATCCTGGATCGAAACACGATAGTTGAACGTGACCAAGGGCCGATACGTGAGGAACATTTCGTACTAGAAACAGACCACGAGATAAAGGCGGAAGTTTGATAACCGCTGATCAATGAAAATTATTAATTACGAAATAACTGTTCTAACGACATTGCCGTGTCTCTGCTTTGCCATCAGAATTTTTCCTCCCTTTCCGAAATCTCTGCTGAATATTCTATACTACTTTTGAAAACATTCAATCTTGAAAATAACGAAAGAGTCACGTCTACATGGTATACCTGATTATCCCAGCTGTCCTGGCCAGCAACATTTCGAGTGTCCGAGAGATATCTTGCGCGAAATGCATCGATAAATCTTGCCGATGCAACAGGAATTCCAGCAGTCCGGGTCTCAGCGAAAACGGCTCGTTCAGCAGATTTGGAAGTTAGACCGGCTGGCAAATGTAACGCGGTCTCTGCTACAAATTGACCGATCAAGAGCGCCAGGATGATGGATCCGATTAGTCACGGATCACGTCGTATTTCGTGCCATCTAACTTACTTATTCAACTGCGAGCTGCCAGCGCGATAACTCGGTCAAACTCTGGCTGATTTTCACTACCCTTGATGCGTACACATGATCGGTGAGATGGATATGTCGAATTCCACGGGACATTACATGCATACATCATCCCTTGAATGTTTGAGTACTAATTAGTGAGATGGGTTCTCTTAAATTTTATGTTCCAAGTATATTATTAATATTACATATTTTAATAGGTATAGTTTTGGCTTACAAGGAAAATTTTAATGAAACTTCGTATGAATGTAGAACATATTGGAGTACGCGAGAAGAAATTTTTGTTTTCTGCTGAAATTCACTCTGGTGGGGGTGAGATAGAACAAAACTTTCAATTTAAGAATTGTTCAGTTTCTATGCTCTACCATACTGCCAAAAGAAAAATAAAGTTATATTAAATTACGAAAAAGGCGATAACTTTAAGGGGTGATTTCACACCTTGTGAGTGAATTTCCGCAGGAATAAGAAATTACTCCTTGCATAGTGTGGGAAAAGAGAAATGAGAGTTTCTTCTTTTCAAAATAGTATTTTATTATATGATTTCGCGCAATAAAACATTATTGTGTCATATATGTCATAAATTATAATACATATTGTTTGTACATATATATATATAAATATACAGGGTATTCGGCAACAGATGTCAGAACCTTTAAGACTTGATTCTATAATATATTAAAAAATAAGACGAAAATCAAAACTGATGAAATTACGGTTTGAGGCCCCGCTTCCGAGTGAAAATATGTTCGCGTAAAGAGCGTCTGACGCGATGGGCTTATACTACTGTCGGCACACATCAGCCACTCTGGCACGGCGAGATCAGTAGTATAAATCCTCGCGTCAGACGCTTTTTACGTGTATTTTCAACATTATTGCGATGCGACTTTAAAAAACTTTATTCTATATATTCGTCTTCTTTTTGCCTCTAGAATCGCCGCTTAGAAGGTTTGCCACCAGTAGTGAATCACCCTTTATAGGTAAAGGTGTACTTGACAAATATTCAATGTCATTTCTTTTAAAACGGGGCCCTAAATAAAAAATGTTGTTCTGCAGTTTCGACCTATTTTTCCATATAGAATTAGCACAAGATACCCTCTATAATAGTAAAACAATGGAACTAGAAGAAACGAGAGCTAAAAAAACTGTCTATATTATTCCAGTTCCCGCATGAACACGACTAAAATGATTTAAAAGGCGACAAAAGGTTCCGAAGGACCACACCACGCATTATTCTCGCGTTTTGCCAAAATCCATATCCGCTCTGTCCATTGCGCTAAAAGAACAATAGAGTAAACCGCGTCAATTTTTCACCGTCCGTTGCATTAAAAGATGGTCACCCTACCGACGCTAAATAAGATTTTCCGATACCATGATCTCTTTGGTATTTTGTTTCCTATTGTGTTAGAGAATTCGGTATATATAGCTTTTACTCAATGAAGCGGAATTTTACACGCAGTAACATGTTGCGAGCAATGTATGCGGGCCGAATATTTCGGAGACTCGAAGGTGTTAACGTTCAGCACGTATCCGTCATTATGTTTGCCACTCACAGTGGTACAACATCGCTCGTAGAATAGCAGGTGCTGATCTGCTCCATCGAAGGGCCATGTCGAACAAATGGGTGAGCCTAATAGGATTTGAGGTCAATTTCATTGTAAACTAATAGCAGGGAATTGATTCGAATAGCAATTCGAGTGAACTATAACCATGTGCTCGGTGTTTTTATGATCGCGAGAACGTGGCAATTAGTTATTTGGAAACTACAACTAAAAATATTTTCACGATGAATGGTATGAACTGTATAAGTAATGATTCAGAAGCTACAGTGGTGGGGTCCAAGCCTCAACCAAATTTTTTATTTTATAATTATATAGATCGTAATTTTCAATCTCATTTTTTAAAATTTATTTTGTTTCTGTTGATTGCTTATTTATTTCAAATGCCATCTTTTAATAATTACACGTTGACATTTAAAGTATAATAATAATTATTTATTCTATATCAGACCATATGTCTATTACAAGAAGGTTCTTTGGCATTACAGTTTCCCTAGAAAATGTAAAATGTCTTACCTTTTTAATATACCTATATATTTGTGATTTAATGTATTATCAAAATCATTGATAATCATAAGTATAAAGTGATGAGATTAGTCGGAGCAACGCAATTTTAATACGATAAGAATATGTGGATATTATTTAAAACTTAAATCGTTGCATTACACGTTTCATTAAGGGCATCCGCCCTCTGTTGACTTAACAAAAAGTTTTTAATTACCAAGTGTATCAAAATTAAAAAAATTGTAATATTACCTATATCAACTTGGACTTGTTTTTTCACTGATCCTGTTGACGTTTGATTTTAGGCTCACGATCAAGGCAGGATGTCCAATGAACCTTGAAAATTTCCCAATGGATACACAGAGATGTCCACTGCAATTCGGCAGCTGTACGTTAGCCATTTGAAAATGCTTAGGATTAGTAAGAAAATTCTTGAACATTTATTTTCATATTGGATTTGCATTAGACCGACTGAACTATTTAAAGGGAACTTTGAAGTCTCATACAAATTAAAAATTCGATTTTTCTTTCTCCTCCTCTTAACATATTGAATGACATCTTGATTCATGTATTTTATTGTCTAATAATGCATTACTACCGCCGTAGAATTCTGAGTACTTTTGCTGAATTGAGGAAATATAAATTCAACCGCTTTCTCTAAAGCTGCAGATTGAATATAAGCCGCAGCTCCACTGGTCTATCCACCTCGTCGACCAAGAAAACTGAATTTATGGATCAACTCCAAGATATACCTAACGATATCTATTATAATGGCGATTCATTTCCATTTCTGCCTTAATTATTTAATTAATACCCCGTGCCTTTATCTAAGAAGAATGTATAGAAATTTTAAATAACGCAACGACCTAATTTTTACTCTAATTAACATAACAATATTCTGCATTATTCTTTAATTTAATTTGAAGATGGCAGGACCAAAATTTTCTTACAGTACTTTAGTCTTTTTTGTAAACTTGCAGACTCGTGTTCGCAAAATTTGTCTAATAATTTTAATATGCAATATATTAACAATTCCACGCGTATTGTTGTTCATGAATTGCACAAATTGCAACTTCGTAGTGTTTGATATCGTTAGTCATGGATGGCATTCATTCAATGTGTTAAAAAGATGGAGATTTCACATGTTAAAAGAGCTCGTACGTAATTGTCGCTCATTTGTAAGAAGTTGCGAAAAAGAGAGTGATTTAGGATCTAGAGCGGATACGTACTACTCCCTCGAGTAACTTCTCGCCGAAGAAGAAAGAAAGCAGTCTTTGCTCGCGAACGAATTCGACGGCTTTTACGACTCCTTCGCGACGATTCGTGCGAGAAATATTCTCGTGATTGCAGTTGGTTACACGAAGCGGGACGTGATCTACAAATGGAACAGCGAACGACAAGTGGCAATCGCGGAGGACATGAAATTATCTCAATTCGATTTGGTCGCCAATCCGACTGCAAATTATTCTGCAACGCCAACACTCTCACACGGTGAGTAAACATTTTTTTTTAAGAGAAAAAAGCCTTCCTCGATCCTAGATACTAGGGGTGAGTAAACAATCAGTCAATATTTTATCCGTAATTACTTCCATCTACAATGAAATTGTTTTTTCTTTAGTAGATAAGAATTGTTTAAGACATTTTTCTTTATTTTCCACAATTTTAACACATTAAAGTGCATTGAATCATTTTATATCAATAAATAATGATTATAGCTGAAATTACAGTTGAAATTTATTTCATTTTTCGATACTCATTTGTCAAAGAACTCAAAGATAGAATAATAAATCAAATAATACGAACGTAGGAGCGTAGGATGTAAGTAATTATCCAAAGTTGGTTGGGAAATTATTCGTCGATTTGAAATGAATACGCTGGACAATCTATCGACGAAAGTTCCAGACGCTAATCGGGTCTGTCCGATTTCGCGGATGAGAAATAGTCTGATTCCAGGTTCTGTGCTGAAAATCGAATATTCATTGGTCGTACTCCGGCACCGCGAATCTAATATCCGTTCTCTAAGTACCCGGCAAACGAAGACGTAGAATAACAATCGTGAAGTGATCCTGATCTCTTCTACAACGTATTAAACACACCTTAATCACACCTTGATCACACGTTGATCAACATTTAAGTAAACAGTCTATTGTAGGATCACAACTTTTTTATTTTCTCATTTGTTCGCGTTTTATTTATAAAAAAAAAATAAAAGTTTTCATGCCAGTAAATGCAATTTTTGAGTTTGCATAGTAGCTATTTTGGTATAATTATTGTTTCGAAAAAAATCATAACGGTGTGATGTGTGTCTATCGATAGACGTATCAGGTAATTTTTTTTCTGCTACTTTTTGGTTCTTCCGGGGAGAACCACCCCTTAAATTTTCTGTAGGAGGTATAAAAAATTGTTAGAATAATAATGTAACGGTTTTTTAGACTCTATAAAACTATGCAACCCAATTTATTCAAATATGTAGTTGAAATAAACAAACGTTCCCCACTATAAATTCTACAAAGCCACGCTTCTGAGCAGTAAATTAATAGCATTGAGAACGTTTAAGGTAGATTCACACTATCCGTCTACGTCTAGCAGGCGGCAGGCTATCGTCCGTCGAAACATTCTTCAATGGGTTTTACATGATGACGTTAGAATAGACGGTCTTCGGACAGAACAATGTAAATGTCACCATGTAATGCCCATTGAAGAATGTTTCAACGGACGATAGCCTCCTGTCGCCGGCTAGACGGATAGTGTGAATCCACCTTCAATGGAAAGGAGACTTGAAAATAACTGATAGATAGTATCCCTTAATACTCAACATGTCATCCTCCACATGTAATCACTAGGGTGGTCCTTATTTTCAACCTGCGATTTCTTTTGCTCTCACCCCCTAATATGGTTCCATTTCATAAAAAAGTAGTCCCTGAAAAAGATTATTGCAATGGGACAACAGGAAAGGGTCTTAACAAGGCCTTTTTTAGAATTCATCAATAGTTTGAATTTGAAGAATTTCTAAAAAATGATAAGCACTATCGAAATATTGTTCAAATAATATTAAAAGAGCATTCCATTTTTTACTATTACTGTATATATAACATTTGTCGCAAATGTTTTTGAAGGTGGCTTGTACAACAAAATTAGTAAAAAATGATTTGGACCAACGTGGTGTTATTTATAATCAGTCCCCTGCAAAAATGTGTAGTCCTTTAAACAATTGTACCTTGAATACATTTTGTAAAAAATAATTGCTAATTCGTTAAATTGAGTATCATTGTTATTAAATACGTTTACCGCAAGTAGAGAATAACCGCTGCTTCTTATAAAATGAAAGTGTAGAAAGACAAATGAAAGTCCGATGTCTTCGCCAAGACAAATTGAAGGCGTGCTACGTGAGAGAACTTTTAATATCTTGATAAGAATTCTGGGTAGGTATCCAAATGGTTGAATTTCTATTCTCTGTATTCCTAGGCGGTGATCGTGATAGTAATGAAACGTTGAATCTAAAAAAATTGAAAAAAGTAGATTGTAGAAAAGAAATCGTAATTTACGTAGATACCTAAACCACACATATATGCTTCCGAAAAACAAGGAAATTGGGATTCAAAAAATTTAATTCGTACGTTCAATCAGTTATTCAAATACATACTCCGCTTCTGGCGAATCACTCTCTGTACGAAACCTCATTGAAATAAACCAATAGCTTTTGAATTTCTAAACATTGACAAAATCGATCAAAATTATTCCTAAATAACGTTCCGGGAACAACAAACAGACCCACCGTCATGTGTGCTATAAACAAGGAAATGAAAAAAAAATCTAACTGAAGAAAAAAGAAAGCGAAAAGCGTAACGCTCTAAAAATCGTCGGATCAGAAGAGCATTGACAAGAAGACCAAGTGTGATTCCGATCGAAGGAACGAAGACTGCAAAGGGGAGAAATGGTCCTCTAACGACTGCAAAGGAACTCGATTTGAAAGTTTCGCTAGTTACGCATTCCTTGGGAATATCGGCGCAAGGATTGAAGCGGGACTAGGAAGTGGCGTGAGGATTGAAACGGCCAGGAAATGGTGTGAGAAAAAGGAGGGATGGAGAAAAGAGGAGGCAGTTTCTCCAGTCGAAAGTTGGCAGCTAGAGAAACGACGACTAATTGCAGCATCCCCCGGCAGAAAACCCGTCCCTCTAGCGTTTCCATTGTACACCCCCTCGACCCAGGGGGTTGAGGAGGGGCGGGGGGGGGGGGAAGACGTTGAGTCGCCGAGACACTTTGACTTTTAATTGGATTAGCATCGATTAATACTCTGCAAACAAGTGTCGCGTCGAGACCAGCCGTGATTGCACGCTGGAAGTCCGTCGAAGTCGTTTCGACTTATTTTCAGATCAACGTTTGCGTGCCAGAAACTAGGGCGGTTCGTACATCGTTTCCGTTTACAAAACAAATCGAAACGCGAATTGAAATAACGCGGGAATACGCTGGAACGAAAAGAGAAGTAAATAATGAAATTCAATGGAAGAATTTAATTCAATTGTTTAATGATTTATAGGTCGATACCATCAGATTGGAAAAATAAATGGGCGTATAGCTCGTGGCGATCGAAATGCATAATGGACGGTTTATATTATGATGAATTCGTAATACCAGAATGTAATGCTCTGTACAAAACTGTCTGGAAAAAATATGCAGAATTAAAGGAAAATTCATAGGTACATAGTACATACTACAGGGTTGGGTATTGCAAGGTAGTGCATATTTAGTCAAACTTTTCTAACATGTTTGACAAATCGTTCTAAATCAAAAAGATTATGCATGTACAGCGGGAGCATAATTTATAGTAGGTACAACCCAGACGGGAGTGATTTATTTAGAAACAAATGAAACGTCCTTACTAATCCCTATTAATATATAGAAGTGCTACGTTATCTGTTTGTTTGTCCGTCTTTTTCTGGAAAGAAAAGAGTTGTTACAATTTCGAATTATTTATGAACCAAAATTTATTTCATATGTAATATTGTACTCAATTTCCTCGAGAACGAAGGCTCTAATGAAACAATTTTACTGTATATTTTCAATTTGTATCTGTATGTAAACTCACCACCTCCAAAGTTGTACCATTCATCACTAGACACCCTGTATATTCAAAGGTGATAAATTCACAGCAAATGTTTGAATCTACCCAAAATATTATCTGATTTTAGCCGATTACTCGATGCTGCTGGTATACTTCCACCTACAAAGGCACATGGGTAATTTCCTCATACAAGTATACGGCCCCTGCGTTTTACTGGTTGTCCTGTCCTGGGTGTCCTTCTGGCTGAACCGCGAAGCCACTGCTGATCGCGTGTCACTTGGTGAGTTTAAAATTGAGCCTAATTCACTGTTACTATAAATTTTGTGGGTATCCGAGTACTCGGATACTTAAGACTCGGTGTGTAAATCCGAGAAATAGTAAGAGCCCTATTACTAATGATTATAAAATAAGTAAACCATCAACACGTAAGTTTACAGCTGCTACCTTACATCGCGTGTGTGTAAGCATGGAAACTCAATCATATTTCATTTTCATTTTCGAGAAAAAAATATATAATTACATGTGGCAATTACAATTATAATTGTGGTCAACTGAATTAACGATTATAGAAACTAATCTGTAATTACAATTACATTTCAATCGTAATTTGTAATTTGTAATTGATTACATTTTGCCCAACTCTGTCTACGGAGAACAGTTTCTCCGCTGCCACCCCCCAGAATGCGTAGAACGTGCCTAACGCGTTAGTGTCCCAAGTGACAGATGTTCAACATACGCTCCCAACTCACTAATGCACTAAACTAAACTCTATGTAGTGACTATATACACAGTACCACCCGTAAAAAGTCATGTTTTCCTTCAACAACGAAAGTGTTGAATATTTTCCTCGATACCTGTATCAATTTATATATAAGTCACTTCTAATAAAAAAAACTACATCACTACTTGATAAAGGGTACCTACATGGACGCTAAATAACAAAATTCAATTTAACATAAAACAAAAATGAAAAAAGGATTTCTGTTATTTGACATATAACACTTGAAGTAAAATTTGACATGATAGCAGTTTGTTGCACAAAGCAGATGTGATGACATAATTTTGAAAATCTCAATTTTCCATGTCTGTCTACGAATTTGTTTAAGGGATAACCACCGTGTTGACGATGACATTCCTGGGATTGGAGGCGCGAACTGATCTGCCGAAAGTTCCTTACCCCACTGCCTTGGACTTCTTCGTTTTCCTCTCGTTCGCCTTCATTTTCGCCACCATTATACAGTTCGCGGTGGTCCACTATTTCACAAAGTACGGCTCCGGCGAGTGTTACTTCAGCTCTGATCTAAGCGAAAGTGAGAGCTCCAGTGACGAGGAGCAAGTGGACACAGGATCGTTGAAGAAAAAAACGGTAATTTTCATATAATTTGAACATTAATTTTAACATTAATTGTGTTTAAAAAGCTACAAGTACGAATATTAAAATTGAAGGAGAGCTTTGAAAGAATTTGTTCGAGTCTCCATTGTCTTGGCATTGTTCCATCCAGCCATATCGGCGAACCTGATTTCTATTTCCGGTAAAAATTGAAATCGTTGCTCTGCCAACTTGACAATCTATCGAAACTATAACGCATCCTTTCGTGTTTGGTTTACTGCTTCACGAATAAGCATACGTGAAAATTTCATAGCGGCCGTTAAGACGGGGGTGATTTAGAAACCAAGGAACATCCCCTCGCTGTGTGATATTGCGAAACTATGAGTACTGATCTTGTTGCTTCTTCCGTTTCCCATTTTGGCACCGAGTCAGAGCTATTTCTCATTCCACATTTCGTCTCTGTCTCTGTCTCCGTATGTTTCATGATTTTTTCATTGCTATATTTTTTATTACCGTCACCCCAAAATGGTGAAGTCACTCCGTGGAATAAATTCTACGGCCGATCTCCATTATTCTTAACACCGATGCCCCTCAAAGAATTCGTGGCAATGACTCGTTGAACGAAAGACAACTCTATTCTAGGTGTCACAGGTCCACAGAAAAGGTTCAGGAAATTCAGCGGCCAGAGGACATCCCAGTCGAAGTTTCACGATGAACGACGACGGTATGATCGAGGTGATACCGTTGTCAGCGATCCCAGAACCTAGCCGGGACCCTACGATGGGTCACTGGCCGATATCCTGCGTGGCCTGCAGCCCACCCCCGCGGCAACCACCCCCAGTCAAGAAGACATCCGGCAGGAGACGACGCAGGAGAACGCCGAGGTACAACTCGGTTTCGAAGATCGATCGCGCGAGTCGCGTCGTCTTTCCCTTATTCTTCCTGGCAATCAACGTGTTCTATTGGTACGCCTATCTGTCGAGGAGCGAGCGTATAAACTATTACAACGCGAACCCGAACGGTACGTGAGACGAGGCGGTCGGATGAATGGGAACACCGATCTCGTCGGGAAGAATCGAAATGTCCGTCTTATTGGTCGACCAATTTACAGTACTTTAGGTGAGCATGTACGTAACAGAAATTATTTCATCGCGGAAGGGAGATGGATAACGAGGCTTCCGGAGGATACAGTTGTAGACGAAAATAGTGGCTGCCATTTGCGTACGGTATCGGCCGTGATGTGCCAAAATATGTGTTGTCAGACGTAACACCCAAAGCACTGGATTTTTCAAGTGATGTTAAGCAGAATATTCTTTTGCACTTTTTGCGAAAGGGTCTAACTGAATGGAGATATTATTATTGTGTTGTTTTTACAATGAGTTTATAGTAAATTTGATTTTTTTTTTATGGTATGCTATATACTTTTGCTGATTTTTCATTAGCCAAAAAGCATGACGCAACTTGGTTTATGCAAGTATCAATTGAACAGTACTTAGATCGAATAAGAAATTTATTTATTTGTTCTTTTAATGATCGTCAATTTTAATTTCGAGTGTTTGTTGTCAACGAAAAGTGAAGAAAATTGGAGCCTGTCATTTAAATTGTATGAAGGGGGGAGACCACTGTCTCAAATCTGAAATTTTTTTTTTTATTTTTACATTTTCTGAAAGGCGTATGTTTCAAAAATATTCTCTCCAAATTTGATGAAGAAATTCGCAAAATTGACGGAGATATGGTGTTTTTCGTGAAGCGGTGTCAAACGCGCGACTGAGCCACGCGGAACTTTGAACGCGTTTTTCTCAGAATGACATTTTTCAACCGCGTTGACGGTCTACAGAGAAAACTATACGTCCAATTGGCTTGATCAAGGACATTTATTGTACGGAAAACCCGTCGCTATTACGTGACGATCAGACATTTTCAATTTTCAACCTGCTTCTATTTTTTTTAGCAACATTTCCCCAATTTTGTACCCCGAAGACATGACTTTTTTCAGTGGTCCGCCATTTTGTTATTTTTTACAATTTTGACATTTTGCGATCGTCACGTAATAGAGGTAAGCTTCTAGTTTTTAAATATTATTGTTTTTTTGAATTCCGATTAACCATATGGCCTGGGCACTGTCAACGCGACAAGCATATTTTTGCCGCAGCGTAAATTGAGACGGAGTGTATACAGAAAACGGATTTATGAATTTGATTAAAAAAAAAATTTTCTTACCCTTCGATATATACACTATTGACTATACTAAGCAATAAATTGATTTACTTGTGTTGTTTGGTTGAAATAAATTCCCGAAAATACCCTTACATTTCGGGCCGAGACAGTGGTCTCCCCCCTTAAAATTTATTTTAATAAAATTATCATCTCAATTACTAAGCTTTCAGTTCCATAGGGTCGTAGTATGTATATGGTATATTTCAGTGTTTTCCACTAAAAAAATCAAGTTCACCTTGAAGTCAGTTTAAAGACAAGAATATCATTCTCATTCAGTTAAATTCTACGTGAAAAGTAGAAAAATGTTTTCCTGTACCATCATTTTCTACAATCGATAGTTTAGGCGTTACTTCACACGACATGCATCGGTAAAAACTGTACAATGGGGATGCTATGTATTAACATTTTTCTGATTTCAATTTTCATATTTTAGTTATCTGACTTTATTTTCATTATATTACGGGACAGATGCAAATCTATATTTATCCATATGCAACTCTCTAAACATTTATTTCGGACATTGCAGGTAACGAAGTAGAATAATATTGCTAAACGAAACCTTCTCTTCACTGCCGACATCGTCAGACATCGGTATTTTCAATGAGAAATACACTAACTGAACGATATCTTAAACATAGAAACAATTTTATTTGTATATAATTATGAAGAAAATGTCTTGTTTGAATTTTTTCTGTTTTTCTTTTAACACAAGAGCTCAATTTTGCTTATCGGTTTTAATATCGTCTGATTTTTTCGCTTCCGAGATTTCACGTAAACTTGGGAATATTACTCATGTCACTGACCTTTGTCACTTAATTCTGTGTTTACACGATTTTGATTAAACATGTTTTAGAAAAAATTAAATTCTCTATTTGCATGGTGTTTGGATTTAACACGGCCCGATACTTTTACCTTTTTAAAAATCTTCACTTAATTTTAAATCTAAGGAAAAATATTACTACTTACTCGTGTTGCTAGAAAATTGCTTTCAATTAAAAAAAATGATCAGAATTGGCAATTAAAGCTATTACACGTTCTCAAATAATAAATTTGTCTGTTTTTTACGACTTATTTGAACGTGTGTAGCGACAGTGTCTTCCATTCCGACTTTATCTCGTAAGTGACGCAATCGGAAAAAATTGTGTTCGAAATTAGTAGATGTGTTTGTATGATTGCGGTCGTGGATACAATGTTCCATTTTTTCATACGCACGGTATCTCTTTTTACACGTTTTTTACATGAAATTTTCGGGAACGTATCTGTCGTGTAAAAGCAGAATTAAGTGTGCTTGAAAACCTTTGAAAATCAGAAGCTCGAAGTTATTTAAAAACGCATCTTTTGTAATCCATAAACAATTAATTATTTCACGTGTGGAAGAACATGATTCATATAAAAACATTTTTAGCGATCAAAAGCAAAGAACACATCAACAATTGTATCTGCTAGGTTTTATGAAGCTGTTTCGAAAATAATTACGGTACATAATGAGATTTATAATACACCTACTTTAATCCTATAAGAGAAAATATCAAAATTCATATTCATAAAAACAGGATTAAAAAAGTACTGTTATCCGCAAATATGTAAGTATATTATATTATACATATGTATTAGAGTGCCCCTTATTTACATTGTAAAAAAATTCAAATCTTCCGTGGAAACTCGCTAATTTTGTTTCATTTGATTTAATATAGGTAGTGATGTATAAAGATTCAGCTTATTCGAATAACATTAAACCGTGTCGATTTGAACTTAAACTTTAAAAAATTATAATGAAATCTTGCAAACACCGAAAATTAAGGACTGTAATAGCAACTCCCGCTATTCCATTTTACTTTTATTGTTTTGTAGAATTGCCGAAACAAAGATGAAGAATGTAGAAACAAAGGGGGTCTCCTTTCAAAATCAAATTCGGAAAATAAGTGGCACCCTAATATATATACGGGTGCACTTCCAGCTAAAAGTATAAGACTCACAATCAATTTTACTACTTAGGCATGCAGGATATTAGAATAGTGGAGTCGGCACAGTAAATAAAAAAAAACTAAGAAAGGAAGATATTTACAATATACTTTAAGAACAAGATAACAGAACATGTGCAAAACCAGAATTAGGTATATTTTGTATTTTGGGAGATTTAAGAACATTCTCCGAGTTTCGAATATTTTCTGAGTCTCCAAAGAAAAAGGAACAAGGAGACTAATGTAACCACGCTTGAGGTAAAAAGAAAAACTGGATTTTATTTTATAAATAAATTTTTATAATCGCCTAATGAAAAATATTTTTATCCGCTTAACTCGGCTGCCCCGAAGATTAAATCCTGAGTGCGCCACTGCAATATATACACCACATATTATTCTCTTTTTGTACTGCACCTACTAATTATAATGGTTCCAAAAATCAATTCGACTTCAGAGAGTTGCCAACAGTGATTTTAGCAAAGGAAACGAACCCCAACCATTTCATTGGTTAATAGTGTGAAAACTCAAAAATGAGTACTACTGTTTTTGTTAGAATATTATTTGATTCTAAAAAAAAAGGATCTTGCTTTCAATACTAATCATACGCGATGTTTTAGGTGAACAATAATTGTTGAGATAGAATATTGTTTATTAATTCTTATTTTTTATTTACGGTATTAATAATAAGGCACTTTCAATATCTCAAACAAATACATTTCTTCAGGAATATTTTTTAAAATATGAATTCAGAACAGTTTGGAAATCAACTCAATTATTATATAGCTGTACATAGATTGAATACCTGATATATTTCATACTTTTGGCTGGTTGTGTATCCTTAGCGTTAGTGGCATCCCTTCCCCCGCAAACATTGTGTTCAACTTAGTCGTGTATTTTTAAAGAGAACTTAACTTTACTACCCTATTTTAAGGTAGACATTGAAACTGTTACTTTAGTTCGAGTGTGACCAAAGAAATAAATACAGTTGCGTTGTATCGTGGCCGAATGATTCTCGTGACGTCTGGATATTCGATCTGTTTCAGAAAATTAACACTTACCTTACCCCAGATGTGTTGGCGACAGAAAAAGTTTCAAGTACAAACGGTGTGATGTACACAATAAATATACCAAAACTTGTTTTAAATTCCTATGAAATGTACGTTATGCCAACCGAAAAGAATGAATCACGAATAAAATGAAGCAAAAAATAAGTTCGCTCTGTTTAAAAAAATAATTACGAATCAAAACTGCGAAATGAGTTTTAATTTTTAGAGAAACGTTTAGCGAATGAGGATAACAGAATTCAATGGTAATGCGTATTAGGTGCGACAATAAAAGTCAATTTTAAAAACAGAAACTTGTAATTTATTGTTATGTACATGTGATATGTGTATAATGAATTTAACCTTGAATTGGTTGAAGAATGTTACATAGGGTGTTCAGTGACTACTAGGGAAGTAGAAAAGAAGATGCTAATGCAGCAGAAACCAAGAAGGAAATGTGGAAGAGAAAGAAGAGATAAGAGGCAGATAAAGTAGAAAAATAGGACAGAAAGAAGATAAAGAATAAGGTTAAAGGTATGGAGGATAAAGGTAAGGAATCAGTAACAGAAAATTTTAATCCCGTATAACTTAATACTTTCTCAGTCAGGACTCGACGCTCTGTCAACTTCTGAAGTTGTTGTTCCATTAAAAAAAAACGAAAATCATTTGTCATTTGTTGTTCCATTAAAACAAAACGAAAATCTCTGCAATGTTGCCCCGCATCATTGCAGAGAAATTGCAGGTGCGCGCAATATTGTCGAAATATTGTAGGATCGTTGGCACTGGAACATTGCACGTCCATGTGCGCCCAATATTGCCGAAATATTGTAGGATCGTTGTCACTGTAACATTGCACGTCGATGTGCGCGCAATATTGCAGAACTATTGTAGGAGCGTTGCCACTGGAACATTGCAATGCAACGTGTGCACAATATTGCTGCAAAATTGCAAAAATGTTGCCACTCAAATATTGCACGGCAATATTGCAGCATCGTTCCTGCAATAATATATCTGAGTCCACAAACATCTCGATGACACATTTTCTTTCATTCCATCAGAGTGAATATGCACATATATTTCATCAATTGCATATAGCATTCGCCTCGAAATACGCCCCAGATGATGCATCGCGGCACACTGATGTGCAATCCATTTAACATTTACCGTTCAACGAATTCCCACACACCTTTCCTCCTACAGAGCAACAGGTGCCCTATTTGTCTTCGAATTTATTATAATCGACCAGTCGCGAGGCTTTCCAACACGTTTCCGCAACACTCGAACGCCCTCTAACACAGTATTTACTTCACAGTAAGCCTCCGTAAAGGTGCGATCCCACGGCGCGTAGCTCGGCGAGTTTCGCATCGTCGGATCGCACGTTATATATTCAGTGCGATATTGCAGTATCTTGCTTATACCTTAATTAAGGTTACATACGTTTAGCCGCAGCGAAAATAAATGATTTTAAGAATATTTTCAGGGGTTTTATTAAAATAAATAAAAGAAAAGAATTATTACACATGATTTATTAAAGCGCACGAAAAATTTATATACAATAATCTTTGTATTAAATTATTTATGATTTTTTATGTTCTTTAGATTATTGCAGAAAAAATGCCACTACACGGTCAGCATGATGTCTCTTTTAAACATCGATGGGCCTGAAAAATAAAATGATGTTCTTGTAAAATAATGTTGCCATTATAGTCTGACGAGTAATTTTTTTTTATATTTTGTTTTATTAATTTGTTATGCAAAATTACAGAGCAAAATTTTGCGTGAAAAAATTCATTTAATTTTAAAGTGTCATAAATTGGTTGTTTTTTTAACATTAAAAAATTTGACCCGTCTAGCCATAAAGGCAACATTATTTTACAAGAATATGTGATACGCTGCGGAATATTATATACAGTATCTGTAGCTTTGAAATTGATCAGTTAATTAAGGTGTTTTTCATTTATCGTTATCACCGTTTTGAAAAGAGCGATTCCCTCGTGGTTAACGAAGCACTCTATTTAATGCATCCCAAATGGCTCTTCATATATCGTGGCGTTGAATTCACTTTTAGCAATTTCACATTCTTAACAATGTAGCAATTTCGTACAGAGATGAAAATATTTCGCAATGCGCAGCGGGAAGTCGCCACTGACCGAATGTACCACATATGCCAACGGGATGTAGGCAACTTGCATAATAATGTATGTAAATTTAGGTATGAAACCACTTGCATCTCTGGTTCGCCCACATTATCCCGAAGTTGGTAATTAGTTGGCCGCATCAAAATGCCAACAATAAATGCTGCTAGGGATATTTTTGTCAAGCTCTTGGGAAAGAAATATTTCCGATTTCCAGACTTCTATACCCCCTTGAACAAAATTACAAACCTTTTTACTACTTACGGCGTATGCACACTACTCTGAGTCACCCTTCTTTCTTGACACACTTTACTTTGTATTACAATTTAATTGTAACTGTAATTTAGTATTACAATTTAATTGTAATTGATGCAGCCAGAGCAGCATCCGTTCATAGACACCAGATGAGCGACGAATTGTCAGTCACTAGGCGCTTGAAAACTTAATATTCAAAAAAGGTAAAACGGCTCTATAAAAAAAATGTATTCTATCGTCTTCTGCTATCTGAAACTTCAATTACTTTCGAAATGATTATTTATTAAGGAATAATATAATTATTAAAAAATACGACACGTAAAGATTGTATTTTTTTAACATTTATTATCAATATAACATACATGTGTCATGAAATAGTTACATCAATTATACTTCTCAATACTAAGTTACATATAAATTTACATTGTGGTTCATGTAATTATCATTCACTATATACACATATAATGCACGTGAATATTACATAAATAGAACACAACACACTTAAGCTTATAAGTTATCTATGAAATGATCATTCTGTTACTGACCAGAGATTCCAATACAATGTTATTCTTTGGCAAATGCTCAAAATCTTTAAATACAATTATAAAAATAGTAATTAAGAAGCAGAAAAGTAATGCCCAAAAATCTTTACATATTTGTACTGTATCATCTTGTTTCTAAAATGATAAATTAGATATTCAATGTTTTCATACTTATTCATATATCTATTTTAGTTAACAGGAAGACACTTTTTACTTAATACTGTGATGCAATTAATTAATAATATAATCAAGGAAATTTTCGTAAGAATAGATTTTCTGTTTAAAAATAAATAAACAATATCAAATAAACATTCCAAATCATAACATAAGTTATAAATAACATAATTAATTAGAAAGTAGAAAAATACATGGACACAAACGAACCCACAAAGTATATCGCGTTCCTACACATCGCATAGTATTCATCTACTTAGATTAGATAAATATTATTTATTATTAAATTGTGCTCTAAAACTTTCGGGTTTTACAAAATCATCAAGATGATGAGACCATTTTCAGTACGTCACCTAGCTCATCTGCGTAATAATCTGGAATTATAGAACTTTTAGAATCTGCAGTAGATGCGTTCATAGCATCCACATCGCTTTGAGATGTAATGCCCGTTAATACGAGAAGAGTTTTAAATCCACAACGTTTGCCAAGAAGAATATCAGTGTTACAACTAAAATAAAATAATTATGTTTTTAAAACCACGATAAATTACTATCATAATTTCTTACTATAGTATACGATACGTACTTGTCACCGATCATAAGCGTCCTTACAGGATTCAAACCATATTTCTTGTTTATGTATTCGATCAGAAAAGATTCTGGTTTTCCAACCATCACTGCTGATCTGTTAGATGCTGCCTCTATAGTTTTTATGAAGCAACCAGTCCCTGTATTACAAAATATGTATTAATAATTTCAGTATAATACAAACAAATTTACAGTGAATCAATTTATATAAATATTCGTCAACCTGGGAATTTATTATTATTTGGCGAGGGTCTTTCCGTGTCACAATTTGTCCCGACAAAGTGAATATTTGGATCTTGCAAATAAGTAGCTGCTTTTACAAGCTTCGGAAAACTGAAATATTTATCAAAGCCTACAACAACTGCTCCAATCTCTGGATCTGGCTTAAAATTTTTTACTAGCTCCACTTCGTCCCCATCCATCATATCAGGCTGTAATAAGATACGAATACTATACAGTCAATTTGCGCTAGAACTTGATAATTAATTACATAACATTTATATAAAAAAAAACTCACGCCAATGCCAGAGTGTTTGATACCTTCTGTTTCAAGTTCTTTGAGAATACCCTCGCTACCAATGACGTATGCTTTCTTATCAAATTTTTTCTCTTTAAGATACATGGCAGCAAGAAACGATGTGCATACTATCTCTTCCTGAAACACAGAAAAAACTTTGATTAATAAAAATCTCTTTCGTAACTACGAAGATTAACGCACGAATTTTATTTACCATCGTTGCATCGTATTTAAGGCGCTCACATTTTTCTACAAATTCAGATCTGGTTTTCGTGTTGTTATTTGTTATGTAGAAAAACTTTTTACCCAATTGTTTAAACTTATTCACTGTTTCAGGTGAGTTCTGTATCACCTCCGTTTCCCTCCATAGAACGCCTAAGGTTTACTGAGATTAAAACATCATTTATAACATTATACATAATACAATTTGTCAATTAACTTTTATTTTCATTTACTCTGCACTTTGAAAATAAGAGTAAATTAGAAAGACAACATAATAGAACGGTATAATTTTTCATTCGCGACACAGATTTTTTTTTTTTTTTTTTTTTTTATTATTAAAATAACGCTTTAGACCAGTTCTGGTCCATAAGCTACGCGACACTGTATAATCACTCACCATCGCAATCTGATAATATTACATCAATTGACTCTAGGAAATTCTTAAATTCCTCTTTAGACAGTGATGTTATATGCCTTGTTGCCATTTTGCCAGTATCTAAGAGACAGACGCGAATTTAAAATGAAAATGAAGTTAACTTGTGCTGTGCTTACAGGGTCTGTATCAATAAACTACTGCACAAGCACAACTGAAAAGATAATCTTGAACGGAACATGCCTCTGGCTGGTAGCCACGCGCTAGGAACATGACCTTGATGGCTTTGTTACATAATAAGTACAGGGATATAAATTGAACCTACTTCATTCACAACTATCTATCAACACTTGTACAAATAATTGGTGGTAATCAGACTACGTCACTACGATCATCGTAGGACCAAGACATGCTTATCTCTCGTGATAATCTTCACTTCCTGTTTCAAATTGTCACAGAATTCTCAGAAGGTATTTTACGTAAAACAAACGATATGATGAATAGACGTAAGTTGCTTGTTTCGCTCAAATGGAACATTTAAAAATAAACTTATCGCGTATAATATGTAAAATTTGATAAACTAAGTACTTCGTACGTGCAATTATTAAACAAAAAGAAACGTAAGTTTTTATTAAAAAGAGGTTGTCGCGTTAATTTGGCCACATGGTGGTTCTGAGATAAATGACTTTTATGTATAATTGGTATGCTATAAAAATTGGATTAGGTTAAATATTAAGTCTGGATAAAAAGGTATCTAAATATCTGTGATAAACCCGTAAAATATTTCATAACCTCCAAAGGAAACTTTGGTACATACATCGAAAATCAGGCATCGATTTCAAATACGTATGAAATATAAACTGTTATATCTTCAGTTTTAACATAGATGTGGCTTTCTTATTTAATATACATATAGATAAACTATTTTTCTGCTACCTGGCAGCAATAACTTAATTTAAAGGAAAGTTGCAGATACGTTCTTTCGAATTAACACGATAGTATTAGGTTCGCCACTGGTATAAATAAATACGACTACAGTGTAATACACATCTTTATAATAAATTAATCATTGTTTTTAATAAATACAACAACAGGTATGTTTTCATGGAAAACATTATTGTATCCTATGCTCAAGGCGTTATATATTTATTCTTAAATTTTTGTAAATGAGGTAAGAGATCACCAATCGCGTCGATATAATAATCAGGAATAGAGTCCTTCTCCTCCGAGCATTCTGACTTTTCCCACCTATTCACATCTTGCAAACTAGTAACTCCTGTTAAGACCAACAGAGTCTTAAACCCGCAACGAGTTCCTAATAGTATATCTGTGTTATGCCGGTCTCCGATCATTAATGTACGCTCAGGAATGACTTTAAATCGTTTTTTCAATACATCTGCTACATAACGCTCCGGTTTGCCCATTACTACAGCTTTCCTCTCTGCACAACATTCTATGCACCGCACTAAACTTCCAGTACCTATAAAAAGAGCGTCTCTTTTAGAATTTAAATTATGTGTGAATGATAATCGAGCATATTAAATTATAAATACCAGGTATGACAATATTGTCGTTATCAGCAGGAAATCGTTCATCTGTATTTGTTCCAATGAAATGTATGTTAGAATCGTTTAAATACGAAGCTGCCTTTACCATCTTCGGGTAACTGAAATGCTGATCGAAACCAACTATAACTGCGCCTACTTCGGGATCCTTTGTAAATGTAGTGTAAGGAACATTCGGATTGATAGGGTCTGGTCCGACACCAGTATGCGAAATACCGACTTTTGCTAATTCTTTTCCGATAGCTAGAGCAAATATTATAATATTTACAGTAGGATGAAATGTATTAATACTGTGTAATGAAAATACGAATCTTGCCTTCAGATCCTATGATATAAGCTTTCTTGTTGAAACCTAAATCCTGCAAATAGCAAGCAGACAAATTTGCGGTACACACAATTTCTTCCGTAGATGCTTTGAAATTTAAAATTTCACACTTCTGTACGAATTCTTCTCTCGTTTTCGTACTGTTGTTAGTTATATAGAAAAACTTTTTACCGAGAGAGTGGAAATAATTTACAACTTCTGCCGCATATGGTAGAGGATTCATATTCATCCAAAGTACACCTAAATATTATCTTGGATTTTATAATATTCGCTGGATGTATTTCTTATTTAAAACTTACCATCGCAATCACTAAGTACAGTATCAAAAGAATTTAAAAATTCACTAACATTATCGTCATCAAGGGTTTTAAAATTTATTGCAGCCATGCTGGAAGACAAATTTTGTTGTAAGAATGCAAATACAATTAACGAAATATAAACTTTATTGCACATATTTGGCAATTATATTTGTTATAGAAATTCATGAAACTGATTTATAAATTGCGATAAAATACTATATAATAATAAAAACCTAGATAAAAGTATACAAGTAAAGAAAATTTCGAATTTTACTTCAACAAAATTTCGAATTTTACTTCAACAAAATTTCGAATTTTATTTCAACAAAATTATGAATTTTATTTTTACAAAATTTCGAATTTTATTTTTATAAAATTTTGAATTTTATTTTATGAGAATTCGATCATAAACTAGTTTTTGATTAAATTGCCGCTAACAGGGTTACCATTGTTAGTTAATAGGAGAAAAATATTTCTGTATATTTTTTACAAATTGGTATGTTACTATTCAGAAAATTCATTTATTTAAAGAAAAAGCCAAGTATTATAAGTTATTAAATTATAAAGTTTTATGTTTAAATATAAGTTGATTTTATATAAATCACCTTAGATTCAATTTACTACTGTAGGCTTGTTTATTTATAAATCTTGATATCATCTCTAATATGAATGAGAATGCCGATATGCTTTTACTATCAAGTGTCAAAAATCAAAATGCATCAAACTCACGTGTCTTTATAAAGGTTAAGTTTGTTACTTGAACTTGAAAATATTTTTTTCTTGTTTTGTCACCACCGACACACAAATTTGAAATCTCGTAATTAAACAAATCTTTCTCCTTATATAGGTAAATTAAACTTTAGTAATTGACCAGCTTCAGAGCTCAGTAATTATGGAGAAAAAACGAAAGTAATGACGAGTAATATATGCGTATACGGGTGACGTTCAGATTGATGTAATAGGCGAAGATCGTGAATGTACGTGAATGCTTATCATTCAGTTCGATTAACAAATCCAGACTTCTTATCAAGTTCCCACGTGATTGACGAGTAAATAGTAAATGACACCGTTAATGGCAAATCAAATATTATTATCAAAACGTTGTCAGACAACACTAACGAAACAAATGCTGCAGATTTAAAGATTAAAATCTTATTTTGCAAGTTTAAAAAACATTCTCATTTTTTTTCATATTTTATGAAGCAAACAGTAAAATTAATTTCAGGACGGAATAAGGGAAAATAATCTAAACTAAAAACAGGAATATAAATAAATAAAAGAATACAAATTATATTATACACAATAAAACGATCTCACCATTCTATACCATGCTTGCACAGTATGTACAAACTCTTATTTTCATCTACTTTTTCATTCTTAAAATAAATTATTCGCTTTTACAAAGGACATTCCCAAAATAGATATAATAAAATAGAAGATTTACAACTTGTCATTGCTGAGTTACATGTTCAATTTTTTACGTTGTAGTTATTGATGCGCCGCTTTTTTTTAAAATCTTGTTCTGCCTTACGTGAATATAAAATAGACCGTGGTAAATTTTTCAAAAAATTTATTATAAAATATATTATACCTTAGTTAAGTACATATTCAACACTACGTACGTGAACGATGTCTATGTATGTATAACAACTACGGATGAAGTCTCTGCTTTCTGAGCTGACCGCGAACGAAAACGGGACTTGAACACGGGAACAGAAGAAAAACGTGTTTTTTCGCGAGATAGACGTAGAACTTAAATTATCATTTAACGGACAAAGATTATAACTCAGCCGAACTTTCTGCGAAGAGAAAGTGAATGCACACAAAGTTTGAGCGTTATCATCGTATGTACATTTCTGGATCACACAGAACTCTGGAGGTCATACGTTAAAAGATGAGCGTATTTACGGCGCGGTTTTAAAATTGCCGCGCAAAGATTAAACGACGTTTGAACTCATCAGAGCATTAGAAACCAGCGCTCGCGACATTTGAAGGTAAAATTCCATTCGCTCCAGTGCTTGTTTTTCATACGATTTAACATTTCACTCCTATCGTTTCGTGAACTTTAGGTTCGACGTCACAACCACAAACGTAAAGTTCCAACAAAATCGGGTTAATGTATTACTGACTGAACCGAATTGAAATATACACAATCGATTAGCAGTTCATTTCCTCTTACTGGTTGATAACATAAACGTAATGCTTTTTACATTCATATATTCACTCTTACGTAATAAAAGGGCTACACTTAAAAACACGAAGCTATCTCTTCGTTACAGAGACAGTTTCGAAAGTTTCTTTTTTAATACCAATCTGTTAACCGAGCTTTGTTAACGGCATGTATGTATCACGTTCCTCTTTAAATTTTTTTTGGAATTTAAATCGAGATGGCCCTAAGTATCAGTCTTTTGGTTAAAATTTTGTTAATTTCATTAGATATAGTTGAGCATAACTCTATGAAGTTCCACGTGGCTTAGTAAGAACATATACTATTTACGTTCCACAGCCAAGGACTTCTACAAACGCATATTTACGATTATACGTAATAACTTAAAAAGGTAGCATTATGTTCGAGTAACAGTCGCGTGATCTGGGGTTAAAATGTTATTTAAGCTTCAGTGTGTTAATAATATATGCTGCATAAATATCGGTAAAAAAATAAACTTAACATCTACAGGTTCGTAATAGCATGTAAAAAAGTCACGTAAGGAACATATCATTAGAAGCTATACAGGGTGTTCCAAAATTGTTCAGCCATACTTGTCCAACATGTTCTACTAACTGTACTGAAGAAAAAATTCCATACACAGCTGTACATAAGTGGAAAGACTCTAGTCGTCGAATAGACTATAGTCGTAGTTTTCAAGCGAAATGTTTTCGATAATCAATGAGACAACATAGATTATTTCCTTTGAATATTTCCTCTCATGTACGATTTACAGATGCTACAATTCAGAGAAAAACTTGTAAACCTATGTGTGTATGAAATTTTTTTGTCAGTATTATTAATAACATATGTTGGTAATGTTTGGTAAAATATTTTAAAACACCGCACATAAACAATAATATTTGACTTAGCTACTCGAACAAAACGCCCCGTGTTATCTGACTGATAATTATATATTTTTCCTGTAAGTAAATATTAACGGGATTCTTACATTAATTACGCTATTATATCTCAATATATGCAAATATAAATTGTAATACACTCGTACTACACATTCTAATAATAATCTTAGCTTTAACAAAAACTCAAAACGAACTTGTGTTTGATTATCCAGTTCTCTACACGTTCGTGACTACCGATTACAAATACCTCCTATAATTCTGTAATTCACAAAATGGACCTCTTACACCTCTTGAACTCTATTACGACAAAATAATCGTTCGTACTTAAGATCAAACAATTTATCAAAGAAATAAATAGGAACCAGCCTATATATCATGTACAGGGTGCGGATAGATAGAAATGAATTACTTTGTAAATTCATTAAAAATATGGCAGTTGAGGTCAGTTTACTGAATGTCGAAATAAAATATACCGTTTTTCGTGACAAACGATTTTCTTGTGACGCGATCCATATATATATATACACACATATATCAGTATCTTAGTCACGATTATTTCGAAAAAGAAACAAAACTAAACCATTACTTTCCTTTTTTTTGCATACGCCACTTTAACTACGTTCACAGTCTCCATGATTAGGGTGTCCAATATAGCTACAGTGAGACCATTCTTTACAGCGAGTTCGTCGTGATGAAATTTAGTCCACTCATCCTCTTCAGCCTGGGCCTCTCTAGCCAGCAATTCATCCACTCTGTCCCTTCGTTTCCTACTCCAACGCATCACCATATTTTCGCGCTGCAGTTTCGTCTTAAAACCGAACAACGTAGCTACCTCTTTGTTAACATACTCGTTCAGTTCATCAATGGTTTTCGGAATTTTCATCATAGGTCTTGTCTTTACGCTCGGTTTCGTCCAACTTGGACCCGGCTTTTCGTATTCGGCTTGATAAACCTCTGCGATCGTTTCTTTGCATAGATCAAAGAGGAATGTGTTGTAAATTCTTATATCCTTCTTTACAGTCTCATCGTTCTCTTTGGTTAACACATAAATCTCGGGAGGAGCCTCCAAACTCATGATATCTTCTCCTGCCTCCTTGGCCCTGAATATTATCGCCGTAACTTTTTCAGTAAAGGCTGTTAATTCCTCTATATTTGAGGGAATCACAGCTGGCGGGGAAGAAGGCGATCCCAGTGATGGCGAAACCCTTTGACCACCACCAGGTGGTGTATATGGAGGAGGTGGTTTGTTGGGTATTTCTCTGACATAGTAAGATACTTCCTCAGCTTCCAATTTCTTAATCTGTTAACAATAAATGTATGTATTATAGTTTTACTTTTACGTTAAATGAAATTATCAAATAGTAGAAAAATGAATTTTCACCTCTAACTCAATTTGAAGCTGTTCAATGCGAAGCAGTTTTGCCTCAAATTCTGCAACCTCCAACCCGGGTTGTTCCAATGATGCTGTATAAATAAAAATGAAGGATAATGTAAGTTTTCGTAAGGATTTACGATTAAATTGTCCAGGAAAAGCAACACGAATCTTTACATTACACTATCAATTCACAGTTTGCTTCAATTGGATGCTTCGAGGATTAAAAAAAAGAATGTCTAAAATATAGGTAACAAAGATTTTCTGATGCATTAATTAAAATATTATAAAGCTGTGATGATGTTGAACATTCCAAGGAAAATTTGTATATAATCAGAATTTCTTTTTTGAAAAATACTTAGAGGAAAACGGAAGGTAAAATATTTTACGTATGTGTTGTGTTGCACAATATTTACAGGCTTTCCTTGTGCATACAGAAATTAATAATTAAAGGTCAAGCATGTCATGCGACACTGATTTGTACAAAAAGAACAAGTCAATGTTCGTTTCATTCAAAGTTTCGTGTTGTATTACCTTTAAGTAATTATTATCTCGACTTTGCTATTCTGAAAATAAACAATACATGGCTATACGAGGCAATGCTTTGCACAGGAATATACAGCCATTATAAAAATCAGAACATGTCTCTGTAATGTATGTAATATATATGTATAGTGTATTCCTTGATGCTCAAAATTACACAAATGACAGAAAGAAATCAACTTAAATTTAATCAGCTGCATGTAGTAAGATTTATACTTTTAAATATCTATTTGTTGACTCTTTTCGAATATTTATTTATTGTCAAAATTAGTTAAACTTCAGTAGTTCTAAATTTACATTTACACATTAAACATGAAGAATTTTGCAATCAGGAAGAATATGTACAAAATGTACAGAGATTACTAATTAAATTGTGAAATAGATATCTAAAGATATATCTTAATAAAATTCAAAATAAATTATACCAAAACTGCGTGTGGTTTACTCTCAATTTCACAATGAAATAGATATAAAATATATAAGTAGTGAAAAATGTACCTTTCAATTTGTCTATCATGACTTCTATGTCCTTCTCAGATGTAGTAACAATGGGAACAGTATGGTACGTATTTTCTGGATCATCTACGTTCTGATTTTCGGCGTTAGTGTCATTCAACAAATCATCATTTAGCGCATCAATGGCTAATCTCGAGTCATTAAGATCTCTAGGAGAATCCATCTCAATTTCTGATACACCTTTTGGCGTATCCCTGCCTTCACTTGACTCAGATGATGCATCTTGCTCTCGTCTTTCTTTCTCTTCTTCATTTAAACTAGCTATCATTTCCGCCGATCGATTTTCTTCTTCTGTTGCTATCTTAGATGGCTGAATCTCCAAACTGTTTGCCAATTGCTCATTCTTCCTATGAGTATCTTCCACAACTCTGTCATCAACGATTGACAGTACATCATCTTTATTAGAAAGCTCTGGTTGTAGTTGTTCGTTGTATTCCGATATTTGTTTATCCTTTCGAACCTGTTCTTCACCGTGATCAAAACTTGCTGATTTCTGCGTGATTTCATCGAGTATTCTCAACACTTCCTCTGATTTTTGCACCACCTCGTATCTCTCCGGTATAAAAGATGATTTTTGTACAGTGGCAGATTTCTGAACTTCACTTTTGTCAAAAATTTCAGAAACTTCAAGGCTTTCTTCCGAAATGTCTTCGTACTCTGGATCTTTCAAAATGTTAAATGTCCTATTTGCCACATCAGTAGATGCAGTGGGTGTAACTAATTCACAGTTCTCTACTATTTTGAGATTATCTGGAATTTCAGATATGGTTACACTCTCTAAACTGTCTATTTTATTGTCTGAAACTTCATTAACTTCAGTATCTGTCTTATCATGTGATATCAATTCTGATTCAACAACAGAATCTATGGAATGTTTAGTTTCTTTCTCTATAGTCTCCAATATACTTTCTACTACCTCTACCAAATTATCAAGTTGTTCGCCGTCAGAACTATCTTGTTCTACTATGAGTTCCAATGGTTTCAGTTCATCTACTACTTTTACTTGTATTTCCACTTTATCTTCAGATTCATTCAGTTCCACAGTTTCTTCTTCCGCTAATTCTACCTTAGCGTCAACTTCAAGTTCCGATAAAATCTCATCTTCCACGTTTCCTGGTTCCAATTCGGTTATTATAATTCCCTGCGATTCAGTGTCAACGTGATACGTATTTTCATAATCTTCAATCTCTATGTGTAGTTTAATATCTATAGCAGGTTCAGTGCACACTTTGGTAGTCCTTATATCTTGGTTAATATTCTTTTCGATATTAATATCCAGAGGAATATTTTCTTCGTTTTCATCAAATTCTATTCCATTCTCGCCCTGCAAATCGTCCTTTAAATCAGATCTACTTAAAATGAATGTACTTTTGTCATTTACTCCCTGTATTTCATTTTTATCTTCCTTAATTGCTGAATGGTTCTCGATTTTTTCTTTTATCGAACTGTTGTCAATACTCTTTTCCACTTTGTCCAATATTTTAGTTACGGACTCATAAATGGCTCTTTGGAAATCATCGGTTTCTATAGTATGTACGGTTTCTTCTGGATTCTGTTCTCTGTCAGTGTCATTAGCAATTATATCGAATATATCATCAATTTTGCTATTGGTCTTTTCAACACGATATTCTGGTATTGTTTCGTCAAATTTAATTCCATATGTATCAATATTGGTAGATTCACCTTTTGGAACGAACAGAGACACATCTTCGATATCACTAATCGCGTTCTCTTCAAGATCTTCATTTTTATAATTATCTATTGTCTGAGATATATCCTTCGTTTCTAAAAATTCGCTTGAATCGTTATTGGACGATCTTGAATTCTGACTTTGAGACTTCTCCCACTCTGAATTACCAACATCTTGTTGCACATCAAACGAATCAGATATAGTCCAATCGTCTTTGTCAAAAGAAGTTTTATCTCCGGAAATTATTCTCGACTGACTTTCGTCTTTAATGACTTCTTTCCTAATAAAACTTACAGCATGATCAACTATACCCTGTTCAGAGATTGCAATAGATTTTGGAGAAGCATCTTTAGATTTTGTAATTTCATTTTGATTAAGTAAACCACTTTCATTCTTATCATTGTACTCATTTGTTTTTAATGTAAAATCATCCAGTTTTGGAACCGAATATACATCACTCAAACTGTGATGTCTATCGTCTTTCGCAAAATCTATTGATTCTTCAAAGTTCTCAACTTTTTCAATTGGACTTGTAGATTGAAAAGCACTTTGTTTCTTCGATAACTGAGACACATTTGCTGTGACTGACGTCTGTCTTGTGACGTACGAAAGTTCTTTAGAAATTAAGTCGTTGTTATTTTCTGAATGACTTTGTATAGTACTGACAGTATTTGCCGCTGAACTACGATCGATATCTGTATACTGATTTAACGTCTTATCCTTTTCAAGTAAATTAGATTTTTCTAACGGAGTTAAAGAATTTTTATTTGACTGTAACGATTTGTGACTCCCTGAGTTATGAGAATCAACTAAACTCTCTTCAATATCTATATCCTCTTCTAGAGGATATACTACTTCGGATGCATTTTCTGCTGTGCTTATACTCTGTTTATCTTGCGTTGCTTCTGAATAAATTTCAGATAAGGATTTCATACAAGCTTCCACAGAAATCTCATTTGATATTTTTTCAAGATTTTCATGCAAATCTGATTCGGTATTTTCGATCATAATATTCGAACGATTGAAATCATTCTCTGTAGATTTAATGTGCTCCGATATTATAGACTTTTCAATCTCATTCAGAATTTCCTTACTCCTCGCTTTGTAATCAATTTCTCGATTCGATCTAGATTGACTCGTTTCGTCTGCTGGCAGTATAACAGACATGACATTATCAACTACTTCCTCCACACTTTTGTTGTCATGAAAATTACCAACTGTTTTTAACTTTGCGCTGCTGGTCAAATACTGCGAAATATCAGAATCGGCCCCCTTTCGATCTAATTCTAGGTCTTTGTTTCTGTCTTTTTTCATAATTTTCATATCGTTAATTTCATCATTCTTATCAGACTTCAACAATATCTCGGCTACGTCTTTCGAAGTGTTTTTGTCTTCACTTTGTAAATCTTGCTTCGATTCTTCGTTTGGCTTTTTGCTGATACGCGACATCATTTCCGAAAGAATTTTGAGTTCATTTTCAAGGGAGCTTATGTCTTCATCCAAGTTCTTATTGTTTAAACGTAAGAAGCCCAATTTTCGCGAGAAATCATTAATTTCATTACTAGGCTCTGTGCTGATTTCTGTGATAGAACCTTCAACGTCAGAGTTTCTTGAAGGGACGTGAGAATACTCTGTGTCTTGCACTTGATCAGCACCAGATTGCGATGAGACACTTTTTATTCGAGATTGTTCCGAAAAAGTGTCAAAGTCAGATTTATATTCTCTTATGTCAGATTCAATCGTGGTTCCATTTTTAGAAAGCTTTGTTTCCGATTGCATAAATACACCTGTTTCAGATTTAGGCGCGGTAATGTCGGTTTTAACATCTTCCGAGCTTCTCGTTCTACTTATTTCATCCCCGTCTGTTTTATGTTCATAAGGGATACTTTTGTCAGAACGAACATCGTCTGAGACTGGTGATACCGATCCGGGTTTATCGGATTCAATTTGTTCCGATATACACTCATCGAGAACAGATTGGATGCTGTTAACAGTACCCGTTTTTCCGAAGCTCAATTGCTCCAACGTTCTTATACTTCTAGAGGATTTAGCAACTCTTTCCGAATGATATTTATCATATTCAATCTCAATGTTCTCGTTTCGTAATAAATTAATATTTTTCATGAGTTCTTTTGTTGGCCTCTTCGTAGACAATAAGTCAGACTCTGATCTAGACCTTAACAAGTCACTACTTTTAAATATATCCTGTATCTTTTTTAAAGGAATCTCAGGTACTTTGAAATCCGCTAATGATCTTGATTCTATTGCTAATTTATCACTGTCTTTAGTTGTGCCCTTCTTTGATTCCAGCTTTTTACGCATTTCATGAATGGTTGTATCATATTTCTGTTCGCAGAAAAGAAATTATTCAGCATACGTCACACATCTCGAAAGTGTTATTAAGAAGTAATTGCATATACCTTAATTTGATTTAACAAATTAGCTTCTAAAGTCCTCAGCTTTTGCTTTGTCTGTTTCCTCGCTTCCCTTTTCAAGCGTGACATCTCTATTCGCCTTTCTGCCAATCTTTCAGTAAGCAACTCTATCCTTCCTTCAATGTCACTTGTGTCGGATGAGACAGTGGTATCTATGAAGGGACACACGCTTCTCTCTGATAGTTATCAGAGTTAAAGAAAAATACATATTTATTTGGAATATGTGTTTGTTGGAAATTAGGTGTCTATACAGAATATGAGCACAATTAAACTTACCTTGCTGCGAAAAAACACTAGACGTTGCTGTTACAAGCTTAAGTGCAGCATGTTCCATTCGTGCAACACGATCCTCTTCTGTTCTCAATTTTGCATGCCAAGCCATCCATTCCTCCACACAATTCTTCCGCGATGTAAGTGCAGCTTCACGTGCATTTAAAATTCTAAACAACGTAATCATATCCGATAGCACAAATACACTCTCCATATTGGCTAAATAGTTAGTAACAAATTAACGTGGCAAACCCGCAAGCTCTAAATTGTTTAAAAAATTGCTTGGTCGTGATAACAGAAGCAAATATGCTTTTCTACACGGAGGTATACCGCAATAACAGCGGAATGCAGATCGCCGGTGCAGAGAATCTATTTTTACAATGCTTCACTTCGTGGTGTGAATACACAGTTTATTATTAGACTTCTTACACGCGTATGTGATTCGCAATTTCATTAATTTAGCTCGATTGTTAAAATACCATACAGACAGTCTAAAATTATGCCAGTGAACAACGTGGATGCAACGTAAATTCGATACAACACAAATTCCGTACTTACTGTTCTAACTTTTTCGATGTCTTCAAGTTATGATCTTGCGACCTGACAACCACAGATTTCATGTAATTTCTCTCGCTCTCCCCGGAACTGTGATGAGAAACAGCGAAATGAGTGCTAGCTTGGGATTTGGTAGACATATTATCCATACTGTGCGCAATCTTGTCATGAATGTGAAAAGAATCCTCGTTAGCTTCTGTTTTTTTGTCAAATATCTTCTGACATAATATGTTCTCTTTGCTATCATAGTCATCCACTCTTTCAGTCAATAATTTGAAATTCTTGTCCCTTGTCGGTTTCAGATGACGTGTCAGGGTTTGCAACGAACTCTGACCTTCATTAGGATCCATATTATCTGAAAGCGCATTCTCATCGTTTTTATCGGATTGAACAAATTCTTTCTCCATTTTCGTTCGTTTATTCCGATGCTTGATAAATTCTTCCGACATTTGAGAATTGGACTTGGATTGGAATAGATTTTCCGTAAGTATACTGGATGACGACTTGCTTTTCTGGCATTTTGAACTTCTGCGCTTGAAATTTGACTTGGATTCGGAACTGTACTGCGTCTTTTGCGACAAATCAGTTGGAATTGATTTGCTACTTCTTTTAGAACTCTTCGAACAGGTCTGTAAAATATCTTCGGAGACTTGGGACGATTTCGATGTTTTCGATATAGTGTCTTGACTGACAAAACTTATTTCTTCCGGAACAATTTCATTAGTCATGGCCGTAACTTTGGACAGAGATTCTCTTTCTCTGGGAGATACTATGCTTTGAAAATGATTATCAGTTATCTGAGAAGGCTTCGACTTCTTCGACAGTTCTTCCACAAGAGTGTCAGATTCTGACTTGGCGTGTTCGGAGATAGATTTATTTAAATTCTGTTGCAATAATTTGGAAACGTCTGGGGATTTCTCCTTCTCAAACAGATATTTACCAGATATACTCATGGAATGACTTGATATCGATTTTGGATCGATGGAATGCTGATGCGATTTCAATCGCAAAATATCTGCCCTGGGCATTTTCTCTTCAAACTTTCTTGACTTTATTTCATACTTCGATTTGTTTCCATCCTTCTGTGATCTATAAGGACACTCCTCTGGGGATATATTGTCTTGAATAGCTTCGCTAGACTTATCAAACCTCAAGAACGATGTATTAGATTCTTCGACAAAGTTTGTGAATTTATTACTCGTTGGTAAGTCCAGTTTGGAGAAATGTAACTCGCTTTCCGACATTTGCATACGTGCATCTGTCTGAGAGCGATCATGTTGAGACTTATCAGAATCGACTAAAGAACTCATGGAACTGTTACTTCTTATGTCGTAACCTTTCATCGGACCAGACAATCTCCGTGGTGATTGACTGTCTGCACTTCTTTTCAACTTTGTTAAAATATTTTTGGTAGACATTTGAGGATTAAACATATTCCTTTGTTTTTGCAACATGAGTTTGCGCTCTTGACTTGCAATCTTATGAAGTTCTTTCAATCTGAAAACAGGATATTTAAAGTTGTATGAAGGAATTATTATAACGCAGTGCTTTGATGTACATAAAATTACATACCTGTTCATCTCATCTTTTTCTTGTTGTAATTTCAAAAGTAAAGCTCTTTGTTTCTTTTTTACAGAGCTAACACGACTATCTTGACCAGTATCTCTTAACGCACGTTTCTGTTCCTCCAGCTTTACTAACTTTTTCGTTCGATCATTCAACGTTTTCTCACGAGATTTAAATAACATCTCAATTTTATCGTACCTTTGTTTCTCATCCTTTATTAACTGTGCAATCTACAGATACATAATAAAACAGTAAATTCGAAATCTTTCTCGGTATATAAAAATCTTAACTCATTCATTACACTTACTTCCAAATCTAAATATTTATTAAAAGAACAAGTCACATCTCGCGTAGAGATGCTAATCTCAGTCCCAGTCTCTGTTCGAATGGATGATGTGGTTTCGTGTAAACTTATTTCAGACATTGTTCTTAATTTACTAGGCAATGATATTTCCTCTATTTGATCTAAGTCCTCAAACTGTTCGGCTGAATCCAAAGAAAGCTGCGGGACTTCGCTATCTCCGGGAAATCCCCGTTCATACGAGATACCACATATTTCGGAACACCTACTCTGAACATTTCGCCAAGTTGAACGCGTATCTGTCTGCGTTGCCATATCATTTACCGTTTGCGTTTGTACTTCCACCGCTTTAACTACGGGCTTACTAATTTTATTCAGATTGTCGAACTCATTTTCCATTGTCTGACTGGTAGTATGCTGTACTGTATTGTTTTAAAGCAACATTTCAATATTAATAACTGTTTTTACAAATTAATAATTCTCATATATACAATATTGCAGTTTTATACCTTTATCAGGAGTAATATGTTTGTGCGATTTACTAATCTCATTACACTGCTCCAAATCATCAACATTTCGTTCGCCTGCAGCCTTAGAGAAATGTGATCTCACTTGGTCGCTCGATTGACTATGCTGCAATGGTAACTCTTTCTCTTGATCCTCTTTAACGTTATATAAACACTTTTCAACATCCATGACCTGCCTCAAGGATTCATTAAAAGAATCAAGAAGATGCAATTCTGCTTGGAACTGCATATGCAGGGCAGTTGGATGTAACTAAAATTGTAAAATTATCTTTATAGTACATATGTACGTCGGTGAAAGAACATTCGCCACATCCGAAAGACTTTTTTTTATAGATTATTAGAATTTCTTTAGCTCTGACCTTCTGGAAATTAGTGTGGTTTAATGATAAGTACAAATTAATATTGCCTATTGCAAATTAATACACCTACTTAATTTAAATACATCATTACTATGTAATATCAAAATTAATTTGTATTGAAATATTTTTGACCCGTTTTCTGTTACATTATTTTATGTATTAATTTATTCATTATAGGGGTTACCCCATAATAAATAAACGGTATTTCTTTACATTTGCTGTAGTAACGAACGTTATATTGCTAAGTAAAATAAGCTAAAAGCTATTTGCTTATCCACTTCCAAATGAAAATTGCACAGTGCTGAAGAAATTTTAATAAATTCTGATTCTATATGCGCTTACCAATGGAATGTCTCCTGGTTCTGTTTCTGTTTTAACCGAGTTATACTTTAAACACTTAGAATCAGCTTCTACATTACTGCTTTGTATAAATTGCCTTTTTCGCTTAGATCGGGGAAGAAGATTCATATCTGGTGTTACTAAATCACAAAACTCTTCCTGCGGCAATCGATTTTCATCTCTGAAAGAAATCCTTCTCGGATCTAGTAACACATCTGACAAGGTACTATCGTTTAAATTAGATTCATTACTATTACTTGTTTGTTTGATCGTAGTGGCAATGCTTTGTGCAAACGATTCCTCTTCCTTGTTTGTATTTGCACTGGTACATTGCTGTAACGAATTGTCCACGTATTTTGAATCTTCCGTAGTCTTATTTGATTTGACTATGTTAATATTTTGTCCAGCTTTATCAGAATCTTTATTCTTTATTTGCTGGGTAGAAATAGTACTCGGACTTCGAGTTCTAACGCTTGTATTTGAATCTGTTATACTTTCAATATCCTCAAACTCCTTCGAGTTTGTAATATATATTTTGCCTTCTGTTTTACTTGTAGAGGGCTTTACTTTTTCAGATACCCTCTTAGTCTGTTCTTTGAATGGTACATTTCCTATTTTTCCTTGAGTTTGAGATGCTACTTTATGTTGCCTTATTTGTCTGTTTTCCGATGAAAATATATGCTTTTGATCATCCGCTTGCTTTAACGCATGCAAATCATCCTTATATCTATAATCAAAGTTTTCAAACACATTTCTTGATTCTCTGACTGTAATTTTGTCCGGTAATTTCAGTGAGCGTTCCGAAAGAGATTCATTACTGCAAGTTCTATTCTTAGATTCTAAAGAAGTATCTCTTGATTTTAAAGATCTTGTGGTAATAGATCTGTGCCTTTTATCACTGTCCTTCTTGGCAGTAGACGTTGCGAAATTTTTCGTTTTTGGTTTCGTTGGAATAAAATCGCTTTCTCTTGGCATATGGAACGGTAACCTATCATTTTTCAATTTTGTAACTGATGTACTTTCATTTACGTCATCGGGAAAGTCCTTTCTAGAAATATGCCTCGGGCTTCTGGATCTTCTAAAAAAATCCTGCCCTATCTCATCTTGTTTTAGATACAAAGAGTCATCCTTTCTAATTCTCTTTGATCTATTTTCTTTTTCTCTAGAGTTCTCCCGGATGTATTCTTTTTTCTTTGTCAAATTTGACGATATAGAGATATTTGGTACCTTCAGTGGCTCTATTTCGCTGGTAATTATCGACGAAACATCCGACGTTGAGAAATCCAACCTTCTTTGAACTTTCTCAAAACTCTTTGGTGGCTTATCTACTCTTTCGTGAACAACTTCTTTCGAAGGTGTCTCAAATTTTAACGACACTAGTTCTTTCGATACAGAAGTTTCTCTAGTAGGTATCTTTTTTGCAGATATTTTCATATCCGGCACCTTTAGTGGTCTTATGAAATCCATCTTTTGTATGATCTCGTGTGAATTCTGGGTATTATTAGGCTGTAATACTATCGTGGATCGATCAGCTGCATTTCTAATCTTTGGATCCTGTGTGCTTTTAGAGATTTCAGGATGTTCGTCTAAACCAAGTTTCCGTTTTACAGCGCTTATAAATGTAAACGGATACGGTTGGATAGGATGATACGATAATAAGTTTTCTAAGCCTTTAAAGTCAAATTGAATGGGCAAATTAAGTGGCTTGTCTTTAAATATTTGCTTAGTAATGTCTTGCTGTTGTTGAAATGCACGATCATGATTAACTTGAGCTGCCTGAAATTATATATTGCAAGCTTAATAACGTTGTTAACAATATTATTAATAATTATAAATAATATTTAATAATAATACGCTTTTTGGATAAAACCAGATTTAAAATGTAAGTGATAATAGGCATTAACATTAAAAAAATGGATTTCGAAGTCAACTATCTGCATCACAATGCTCAAATTTCCAAAAAAAGGAGTAAATGTGTTACTGCTTCTTCCTTATTGTAAATATGTAACTACACTAAAAAAGATTCTAGTCTTTTAAACAGAGTATCTTAAATTTGCCAAATTGGAACTTTGAATCAAAATATCTCCGCTCATAAGGTATGTAGGAACGAAACGAAGACACTTTTGTAATGCAAATCAAACCCACGCTATCCATTGAGACCATTAAAAAATTTATCGGATCAACCATTATTGACATTCGATAATCGAAGGGTTCTTGAAAAAGGCGTCTTGCGTAATAGAGGCACAGTGTGTTCCACAGTGCGCGTAAACTTGGCGCGAGACACTACCGTGTCTCTCTATCTATGATGACCATGGGTCAGACACTTAAATTACAAATCTGAAAATACAGATTCGATGCTCGCAGAGTCACTTTTATTTTACATAAAACTTTTATCTTCAGTCCAGGACTTTGTGATAGATGAATCGTATTAAATACATCATAAAATGATTGATTATATACAAACACAGTTTTCCTGACCTTATTCATGCATATGAAATCTTTTTGCTTGAATACATCCATGGTATATCAAATTTTTTTTCAAACAAAGTAATTTAAACATTTATTGAAGAGAAAATCAATATATTTCAACACCATAATAATTATGTATGAATGTAAATAATACAGGCATTACAAGTATCTACGTAAAAATGATATTCTGGCAATTTACAAATTCGATTTAATGCACACTTAAAATTATGTGAAATGTAATAAGAAAATCATTATGTAAAAGGAAAGTGTTCTCTGTAATACTTGAACCTAGTATTCCTGTATTATAATTTGTTATAAAACTGTTCAGTGAAATTAAAGAAACTAAAACTAAAATTCCTTTACAATCGTCAATTCCTACATTTTAAACGTGGTTTAAAGAAAGATGTTTATCCAGGTAGTGCCCTTCCCTTGTAACACAAATTTGAAACAGTCTTATGCAATTATTATTTTAGTTATATAGATTCGCTAAATTAGAGGATGTGAGAATAATTCTGCTGTGCCAAAAAGATTAGATAATTGTACAAAAACATAATGTTAAATACAAAAAAAGGGAAGGTAAATGTAAACAGCCTAATTTACTTACTGCTGCAGATGTTTCAGCACGTTGAACAATAACATCTGGATCAGAAAAAAAGACATACTTCTTTTTCACATTAATGCCTTCTTTGTTATAGCCGCTACTCATAGTTTCATGCTTGTTGTATTAATGAATTTATATTTAACCGTTACACGCTTATCCATGCTTACACTTGCAATGAAATGTTTAACTGTAAACATACATTACTCAATCATATACATTTTAAAGATTTACTTGAAATTCAAATAATTAAGTGGAGAATACTCGTTTGTTTATTACTACCGTTGTATAAATATTAACGGTTTGCAACTAACTGTACAATATTTACTCGGAATCTTTAAAAGTAAAATAAAAATTTTAACTGTCACTGAAACAAGTTAACTTAACGCTGTACATATCCTCTATCTAATTGTTTGGTGTAGCAAAAAATGATTCGTATTTTCGAAAAATTATTAACGTAGTGGAACTTACTAAATTCCTACGTTTAACATGAATGGACGAGAAGTAATGGATTCATGAAAACCACGGTAAGGAGAATCCTCGTATTTATAACCTAATTCGGGATCCCATATTTCACAAACACTGTTTGCAGAAACAATTTTTAAACGGTTAACACGAATTGACGATTGCGCTTAAAAAATTTTCAGAAGAACCAACTGGTCGTTGGTCATACATTATTCATACTTTTTCGTAGTATCGAACGGACTGCTAACTCGTCATAACGGTCATTTGTAAACGACAATCACGTGGTACTGTACGATTTGCTGCTCGCATAAAATTGAAAACATGGCAACGACGAAATGATCGATACCACTGTTATTGTTTTGTAAACGTGACGCATATGTCAGCGATGCAACAAATGTATTTCTTCCCTTCCCCGCGACGAATGTAATATTACACGACTTTTGTGCCTGTCACACACAGAATTCTAAAACAGTAATAAGTATAAACTGAAAATAGCAACAACTGTCCGTAATATTGAACGGGAACATATTAGCTGTTCTCCCGTCTTAAATTTTTGTAATTCTGCCAGTCCTGGCAACATCGATTTCTTACAATGTGAAGTGAGCTGTGAACGTATAAAACGTAATACCACAGCCGACTCTACTACCACAAACGAGGTATAAGGGCGAAGCCCCGTGCGTAAGGCGTCTACCTAGAAGAGAGAGCAGATTAATATGACTCAAATTTTGCGTAGAGCTCTTTTTTTTAGAAGAAGTCAGACAGAGACCCATTCGAAACATTATTGAACGATATTAAATATGTATATACAGGAGAATAATAGAGAGAATGCATTGAATAACTGTTGCATCCTATTCTCGACTCTGTCGGTAAGGAAAGGAACGACATTGAAATGGTAAAAAATTTTTTTTCGAGTCGCCAAAAATCCTTCTCAGAAACGTTATTTTTATATAAAATGAAGCCATTTCCAAAATTCCAACTCAATCAGAATAGACCAGTTAGCGGATTGTCGGTAAGGTAGGGAACGACATTGAAATGGTAAAAAAAATTTAGAATCGCCAAAACTCATTCTCGCAAACATTATTTTTATGCAAAATGAATTCGTCTGTTATAGGTAAGCAATCCTTTCCTTTGCAAGCGTCGGTTCGTGTCAATTGGTGTAACGAAAACGCACTGGACGAGTACAGCATTTGCAAATATGTGGTTTTTAAGTGAAAGTTAAACATGAGTAACTAGACAATGTAATTATTATATATCACTGTACACTATTCAAAGTATTTTAATAAACCACATATAGAGAAAAACCGCATTTTTTAATTTAGAACTGTAACCTATAACTTCCATCTCCTAATTAAATCACAAATTTCACAATCACAAGTAAAGTCGGTCTCACCGTTGATTAGTTAGTTCTCCGCCTTCGATTCTCTCTCCGAAGGCGCTAACTTAGTGCCACCTCTTTCGACATCATGTTATCCTGATACGAAGCTCATTTTACAGCGTTCTGAAAATTTTGGCCAAATTTTGGAGCGGTGTATCAGGAGAACATGAAGCGAAAGGAGGTATCATGAATTTCTGCGTCGAAAGCCTTTCGAAAACTCTGCGACTCTCCGTTGAATATTTCTCCGCCTTAGATTCTGTCTCCGAAGGCGCTAACTTAGTGCCACCTCTTTCGACATCATCTTATCCTGATACGAAGCTTATTTTACAGCGTTCTGAAAATTTTGGCCAAATTTTGGTGCGTTGTATCAGGAGAACATGAAGCGAAAGGAGGTATCATGAATTTCTGCGTCGAAAGCCTTTCGAAAACTCTGCCACTCTCCGTTGAATATTTCACCGCCTTAGATTCTGTCTCCGAAGGCGCTAACTTAGTGCCACCTCTTTCGACATCATCTTATCCTGATACGAAGCTTATTTTACAGCGTTCTGAAAATTTTTGCCAAATTTTGGTGCGGTGTATCAGGAGAACATGAAGCGAAAGGAGGTATCATGAATTTCTGCGCCGAAAGCCTTTCGAAAACTCTGCGACTCTCCGTTGAATATTTCTCCGCCTTAGATTCTGTCTCCGAAGGCGCTAACTTAGTGCCACCTCTTTCGACATCATCTTATCCTGATACGAAGCTTATTTTACAGCGTTCTGAAAATTTTGGCCAAATTTTGGAGCGATGTATCAGGAGAACATGAAGCGAAAGGAGGTATCATGAATTTCTGCGTCGAAAGCCTTTCGAAAACTCTGCGACTCTGCGTCGAATACTTCTCCGCCTTAGATTCTCTCTCCGAAGGCGCTAACTTAGTGCCACCTCATTCGACATCATGTTATCCTAATACGAGGCTCATTTTAGAGCGCTCTGAAAATTTTGGCCAAATTTTGGAGCGATGTATCAGGAGAACATGAAGCAAAAGGAGGTATCATGAATTTCTGCGTCGAAAGCCTTTCGAAAACTCTGCGACTCTCCGTTGAATATTTCTCCGCCTTAGATTCTGTCTCCGAAGGCGCTAACTTAGTGCCACCTCTTTCGACATCATGTTATCCTGATACGAAGCTCATTTTACAGCGTTTTGAAAATTTTTGCCAAATTTTGGAGCGGTGTATCAGGAGAACATGAAGCGAAAGGAGGTATCATGAATTTCTGCGTCGAAAGCCTTTCAAAAACTCTGCGACTCTCCGTTGAATACTTCTCCGCCTTCGATTCTCTCTCCGAAGGCGCTAACTTTGTGCCACCTCTTTCGACATCATGTTATCCTGATACAAAGCTCATTTTAGTGCGCTCTGAAAATTTTGGCCAAAATTTGGAGCGATGTATCAGGAGAACATGAAGCGAAAGGAGGTATGCTGAATTTCTGCGTCGAAAGCCTTTCGAAACCTCTGCGACTCTGCGTCGAATACTTCTCCGCCTTCGATTCTCTCTCCGAAGGCGCTAACTTTGTGCCACCTCTTTCGACATCATGTTATCCTGATACAAAGCTCATTTTAGTGCGCTCTGAAAATTTTGGCCAAAATTTGGAGCGATGTATCAGGAGAACATGAAGCGAAAGGAGGTATCATGAATTTCTGCGTCGGAAGCCTTTCGAAAACTCTGAGACTCTCCGTTGAATATTTCTCCGCCTTCGATTCTCTCTCCGAAGGCGCTAACTTATTGCCACCTCTTTCGACATCATCTTATCCTGATACGAAGCTTATTTTACAGCGTTCTGAAAATTTTTGCCAAATTTTGGTGCGGTGTATCAGGAGAACATGAAGCGAAAGGAGGTATCATGAATTTCTGCGTCGAAAGCCTTTCGAAAACTCTGCGACTCTCCGTTGAATATTTCTCCGCCTTAGATTCTGTCTCCGAAGGCGCTAACTTAGTGCCACCTCTTTCGACATCATCTTATCCTGATACGAAGCTTATTTTACAGCGTTCTGAAAATTTTTGCCAAATTTTGGTGCGGTGTATCAGGAGAACATGAAGCGAAAGGAGGTATCATGAATTTCTGCGTCGAAAGCCTTTCGAAAACTCTGCGACTCTCCGTTGAATATTTCTCCGCCTTAGATTCTGTCTCCGAAGCCGCTAACTTAGTGCCACCTCTTTCGACATCATGTTATCCTGATACGAAGCTCATTTTACAGCGTTCTGAAAATTTTGGCCAAATTTTGGAGCGATGTATCAGGAGAACATGAAGCAAAAGGAGGTATCATGAATTTCTGCGTCGAAAGCCTTTCGAAAACTCTGCGACTCTCCGTTGAATATTTCTCCGCCTTAGATTCTGTCTCCGAAGGCGCTAACTTAGTGCCACCTCTTTCGACATCATGTTATCCTGATACGAAGCTCATTTTACAGCGTTTTGAAAATTTTTGCCAAATTTTGGAGCGGTGTATCAGGAGAACATGAAGCGAAAGGAGGTATCATGAATTTCTGCGTCGAAAGCCTTTCAAAAACTCTGCGACTCTCCGTTGAATATTTCTCCGCCTTAGATAAATTGCAGGTTTGGAATTTGGATAGGAGTATGTATGAAAGGTATTTCTCAATAATAATACTGTCTGTTTCAAGTTTCTCCCAATTTATTTGAATAAAGACTTTTACAATGTTACAATAATGTATAAAATTTATAATTTTTCTTTGTCGGTTATATAAAATCACTATTTTCTTGTGTTCATTGTTGAGATTTCCATCATTTGGCCCATATAAAGTTCCTGTCCACGGCGTAATGTACCCAAGTTTCATCTGTAACCAGAAGAAAAATATTTCAAGTAATTGAAATGTACAATGAATTTTCTACGTTTGCAGTACCAGCCGACTTTCCGTTTAAATTTTTATAAGTACAACGCAATAGCTGAGAATTTCTTTCCTTATGTTGTTTATTAAGAAAAAATAAAGCCCTAGGCTCTGAAAAGAGCCCATTGGACCAAGTATTTACATTGTAGCAGAAATTAACTTACAAATCGTCTATAAAAATATAAAGGTTTACATGTTTGAGATGTAGAGTAAGCAGTTGAGCTTTCGCTCAATCTATTACAATAGTCTGTAGATTACACTATGATGTCGTAGGAAAGAAGGAATTGGTGAATTAGTTTCAGCTCCTTGAGGTATGGCTTGGAAAGAAAGCATTCGATGCAGAGAGGCAGCTGCCAGCCATGCCGGCTGAGAGCGAGTATTAGCCGGCTTCTGTGTGAGGCAGTGAGGGGGCACTGCCAGATCATATGATTCAGGTCCTGTTCCTCCGCTCCACATTGGCATTCCGAACTGTCAACCACTTGGATTCTATAAAGCGAATAATTTAGGTTATAATGATTGGATCGAGCTCTGCAGATCCAAACCGTCAGGTTTCTGGGAATATGCTTGTAATAAAACCACGGGCGAGTGGATCTGGTGAAGTATTGATGAAAAAAGACTCGTCCCAACGGAGTGCCCCCGGAAGGATCAGCCTTAATTAGCCATTGATTAAAGGACCTTTCCCACATTTCCGACCGGAAAGCAGCGCTGAAGTCACTTGCCGGAATCTTCCAGTATGGGTGCGAAGGTTTGTTGGTCGCTTCCTTGGCGAGATGACCGGCCGTCTCATTACCAATCAAGCCTTTGTGGGAGGGAACCCACAGGAATTTAGTAGTTTGTGAATTACGTTGAGACGAGTTACCTGCCAGCTTTATTTTGATGTCCCAGAGATACTTATTCTTGTGGCGGAGAGAAGGGTTGACGAGACATTGCAGAACGCTGAGAGCATCAGTGCATATGAGATACGAGCTGTGGTGAGTTTTCGTGAGGTCAATTGCTCTGCTGATTGCAATGCATTCAGCTGTGAAGATGGAGGCTTGATTGTTGAGGCTGATTGATTATTTCTTTCCTTATTCAGAATAGAATACGGAAATAGCAAATAGCTCCCTCTCGCGTGCATCAGGCAGCGGCATATCTATGGGTAATACCATTTCAGTGCAGAAAAAACCTGCTGTAATACCGACCGGCCGAATCGGTGACGTGTCTACCCCCTTAACCTCTTATTAATTCCCAAATTACCTACATTATCTACAATACCTACATTACCTACAACGTGATGCTAACAGCACCACCTAGCGTACAATTCTTTCACTAAATTCAGTACAGCTCCACCTGACGGCCCCGAGTAGAACAAATTAGCGCTACAGTCCGGCCTGTTTTAAATGTCCATCAGTCCATATCCTGAATGGTTCTGGATATTGTTTCTGGACGTGATTACCTAATATTAAAGTTAACACAAAGTATATTTAATTTGCAACAATGGCTTCTGTATTACGTGCCTGTATTTTAGTCCAGAGGAAACGATGCTTGCAAGAATTTGCGTTACTCGGTCGTACTGTCACATGCTTTTCATCTAATAGTAATAATGTTAAGGTTAGAATATCTCCTAAAAAAACGTTTTTTCGGTATTAATCGTCAATGTTTGTTGCTGTAATATGTGGAAATTGAGTCTATAATTTTGAGATTAAGTAATTGCTTTAGCAGACATGATTGCCATCTGTTTTTCTGGAACCATTTCCCATTTTTCATGATTTTATTATGCCATTATATTGAGTAACCAGACACCCAGGCAATTCATGCCCTGTGCATTGATTTTATTCTCTTGTATTATTTTATAGTAACTACTTCATATCTTTGGCTACCATACATTTTAAAAATGGTTTGTTGTTATCATTGACAAACACTGTGCATATTTTTAAATTATCATGGACTCTATTTAAATATCTAACTCACATATAATTTCATGTGCTTGAATATTTCAATTGGTATCCAACAATGAACCGTTAATATCATCATTGTATTTGAAACATTAAAAATTTAGAAATATTTAGAAATAATCAATGATTCTGTTTAAATACAAATGTAAAAATATTTTCTGATTAATTTTCATGATGTATACAGGGTGCAATATTATATGTACATTAAGTACTTACAAGTGGATTCAGCACTTAAAAATAGTTAAAATAATATACATATATAAACATATCTCCATCCTGACTTTGTTTCAGAATTTTGGTGTGAAACACTTTTCCACAGAAAGTAATAGCGAATCAGAAAGGGAATACATATACAAAGGAATTTTGAAAAAACGGATTTTTATGGTTAAAGGATTCTCTATCCTATCGTCATGCATAGCCTTAACGTCTCAACCTTTTCTTTATATGCAAGCTGCACAAGGGGATAATCTAGCAGCTATATTTGCAGTATTTGGAATTGTTGGCTTGTTTGCAATTGGTACTCCGTTGTTTTTACATTCAGTATCAAAGAATTATGTAACTGACTTATATTATTACCCTAAAGAAGACAAATATCTTGCTGAACTGTACACCTTTTTCCTTCGGAAGAAAAAGGTATTTGCAAACGTTTATTCTTATTACTTTTGATTCTGTCTGTAAGAAGCTATTATATAAAATGTTTCAGATTGAATTTAGAGTAGATGACGTGGACGTACCTGATGTAACTGGAATGTTTACATCTTGTTTTGTAAAAGGAAAGCCAATGTTTCTTCATGAGCAAGACTTTACAGATGTTACACATTATTTCAATATCATGGGACATTATAAGCCAGTAGATTTTAAATTGGGTAATGTAAATCCAGTTGATTCAATTAAAGAGAATCCTGCTCCGCCGGAAATTGACAATAAAAGATAAAAATAATTTAAAGTTCGAAGCAGTCTCATTTATTACACAGCTTCTTAATCTAGAATTTTTATACATTATTTAAAAGTACTATCATAAATCGCTAGGTACAAAATATTTACAATACATTATCGTGTAGAGATTGTGTACTAAAGAGTACAGTACCAAATTACCTAAAATGCGAAACGGATGAATTTCTCAATTGTTAATTATTACATATTTGTAAGGAGTATATAAATCTCCAGTCGATATTCATAATTTTCCATATTCACCCTTTTCAAATGTACAATCTGCGAATAAAATATGCTACTCACGGAAAATAACTTAATCCAGTGTTTAAATTTTCAAGTAGCTAACGAAAGTATAAATATAATATAGGATAACCTAATTAGAGAGTCATGAAATCGTTTCCTAAACATAGCCTCCAGGTGTAATGACAGTTTCAAGAATGATAAAACGTAATTTGGTAACCGTGCAAGAATGGCGAATACGTTATTTAAGAGATCACAGATTATAGTCACTACCCTTGAAACAATATCAAAGGTATGAGCAAAACAGTTATGCCAGGACAATAGTGCAATCACTGTACACTAAGCTGGGAGCAAGTCAAAGTCGTCTGAAACATGTACCATTGGAACATGAATGTCCTCTATTTGAGGGGTTGCTTTAAATTCGCACAGTCCAACTTCCTTTAACTTCCATTCCCAATCCATTCTCTGCACAGCATGTAACGATTCAGCCTCATTGTGATGTCTAAGCAACATTGCTTCCTAGAATAATATTTTTTATTGTAACTCATAGCTGCTTTAATCAAGTAAAATATAACGATAATAATAATCCACCAATGTGTTATGCCTTTTTACGCTGATATGCATAAAAGTGAAACTTATCAGCTGGTTTTTACGTAACGCGTATTGATATAACCTGAATAATGGAGGACAGCGTACGGAATTACGAATGCCTAAACTGTAATTCAGGTTCACAATTAGTTTTCAGGGGACGTTCTCACCAAATCGCTCAAAAAATAGGTGATTTTTAGGGTTGTTTTTGTTTTCTTCTTTTAAGTATACAACTTGTAGTAAAAAAAACTTTATCCGTTATTCGTTATTCCAGGATACGAAAAAAATTATTTTTTCATTTGCTATTGTATCAGCCTTTAAGAAGGCATTGTTCGGAACAATCATGTTTCGAGATAAACAGGTTAAAAGTATTGCTTTGTATGTTGCGGCCGTTCGGAGGTTGAGTCGTTTTTAAAGTTGTAAAATCTATACCGTTACGAATTTCGTATTATAACTTTTACTGAGTATTCTTCAGATACTATACTATAGAAATACTATGCAAAATAAATCGAGTTTCTGAAAAATTTTAATGAGAATGTCCCCTTAATCACTATTCACGTTACCTTGATTTTTTCCCATTTGTCATCCACATCTTGTAACCAACTCAAAAATAGTCTGCCATTGTATCGACTCCTTGCATTTCGGTCTTTCTCTTCTTGCTCCGGAGTAATAACATTATAAACTTCTTCATCCTTCAATATAGTACAAACAGAAAAAGGAAGTGCTTGATTAGCAAGGGCTCTGGCGGCTCGGCCGTGAACTCTAAGAATTTCTTGTTCCACTGACAAAACTAATTTCTCTTTTTCAACGACATGCTGCATTCTAAGGCGATATCTCTCTTTCTCTTGTTCAATGTACAAATCCTTCATAGCGCCTTGCAATCCAACTGGCGGATTAACGTTCGGCTCTTTATTCGCATTTCCAGCTAATACGTATGTACAACGATTCATTAAATAATCTTTAAAGCCCTGAGGTGGTTTTGGTTGAACTGGAAAAAGACCCTTCCTCCTCCGTTCAATCTGAAATAATGAAAATAATAACAGTATATTATATTGTATATTCATTCTTCATTCGTCGTGCCATACACGACGTATCCCAAAATTAGATAGTCTATTTATGTATTATTTATAAATTTGCTATATATAGCAAATAATGAATACAGAAATATCTTATAGCTGAAAGCTAAACACAATCATTGTAGACATTTGCATGAACAATTATTAGCAATGATGAATCTCTGTTACAAAATATGTTGAACATGATAATTCTTTAAACAATTTTCTGGTGATTCCAATATCTTTTTCTACATAATACATTTTTGTTATACTTAAATTTGTTAGTAGCGGGTTAGTAATACTGAAATTTCTATGGCATATAATAATACTGCAAATTGTACCTGTTTTCTGATATTGAGAAACAATTGGTAACAATTAGTGATGGGTTGATCGTGTGGATGAATTTCTGGGCCCGTGTTCGTGGTTTCAGACGCTTCATTAGAAGCAGCCGTGGCAGCTTGCTGTGCTTCCTTATTAGGTTTCATTTTACGTTTCCTGGGGTGCAGCTCAACTGGTGGCGCGGGTGTACCTACATTTGACGTTGTCGACGAAGTAGTTGTAGATGTGCTCTCTGAATTCTCCCCGCCGCTATCTTTCTGACTTTTTCCACTAACTTCGATATTTTTCTCAGACTTCTCCACCATAACATTCGCTTTTGAAGTAGCGTTATTGTTCGAAGTCTCCGTCGAGGTAGTTTTACTCGACTCGGAGCCAGTTGTTTCGGGTGTCGGCGAATGATGCCGTTGTTGCGGCGACGAATTATTCGAACGGTCGGTGGAAGCAGCTACTGGCAAGGGAGATGAGTTCGAGTAATTTCCATTACCCGCGGATGTGGATGTTTCCTTCAACATTGCTGAGCCATTGCTGCCGTTGCCAGATCTATGCGAACTCCTCAGCACTCTTTGATGATGCGTGGATCTTTCTTCTCCGTGTAAAGCACCACTGAAATCCTTTTTGTCCTCGCTTTTAGTATTACTTCCACTCTCTGTGGGGCTTGTCGTGCCACTGGCAGATTGACTTTGATCCTTATCAGTCGAATCATTACTGTTAGAGCTTGCAACTACATAAGGCAATTGGTGACTTCTATTAGACGTGTTCTTTCCATTTCTGTTGCCCTGCTCTTGCTCGGATGTTGTACTTTGGGGAATAACTATTTTTAAAGGCGGCACTTTAGGAGCTGAATTTGAATCTGAACCCTTTGATCGATCATCTTCACCATCGGATTCAGGCGGTGCTGGTGTAGTTGTTTTCGAACTGGTTGCTGAACCAGGAGGATTTGATGGCTTTGGGCTACTTGCCATTGAAGTACTTGGACTTTTCCTGTCAGTACTACTCGAGGTTGTGTTTTGATTAGTTTTTCCAGAAGCTGCTCCAGATCCTTGTTTACCCGATTTTGCGCACTGTAATTAAAAACGGAGCTATTAGAAACTATTACTATGGCGCGTGAGAGGGGCTGATCAAGGGGCATAAATTACGGTGCCTTCTGACTCGTTCTCAGTCTTTTTCTAACTCGCCGCGGGAATTACAAAATATGCAATTGGGATGGCAAATTTTCACTTTTTTACTTTTCATTACTAGTTGCAAAAGAAACAATGCTTACTTTTTCTGCCGTGTTAGCAGCATTTCTGCCAGTACTCTGTCTTCCAGTTGTTGTGCCTTTTAAATTTTCTTTCACGGGCTCCGAATCCTTCCGTTTCTTCCGACGATTTTCTTCGTCCTGTTCTTCGGCATTGTCGCTTTCGAAGGCACGCTTCGACGAGGGTGACGCTGAAACCACGGGTGCCTCGTCGGTAGTAATGGACGTCGTTGACGTTTCCCCAGAGGATATCGTCGAGCTGCCAGGGGTGGACACGTTGTTCCCACCACTTTGGCTTCCTTGACCGCCAGTGGACTTGCTGCCATCTTTATCTTTCTCAGGATTTGGATTCGGCGAGGAACTCGCGCCTCTCACCGGTGTTGGCTCTTTCGAGCTTTTGAACTCGTACACGTCGCCGCTGTCGGTGGCAGAGGACGACGTGTTCCCAGAGGCACTCGAGCCCGGGGCGGCATTTACGGTCCCCGATGAGACGTTTGACGACGCCTTTGACGAAGCTTCCATTTGTCCTTGATTCTGTAAGCATTGTTTTATATCAGAATGCAGATCACACGTGATATATCATACGCGAATATTTCATCTTTAACTGGCGAGTCTGAGACTTTGTTATCTACTTGGTGAAGCGGATTTCTATTTCCATTTCCGCAGTTAAATTTTTACTTTTTCTTCGGAACAAAGCATTCAAACAGCGTTGCCGTGAAGTGGATTCCTGCAAACTATTCGTAGTGGAGGGGGAATTTTTACAGCCCGTAAGAATAGTTTGCAGGAACCCACTTCCCGGCAACGCTGAATGATTTAAGTCTCATCAGTTGGAATATTAATATAAGTGACCAAAATCTACGATCTAAGCGAACAAAATCTTATTTTTTAATAATTTTTTAATAATGAATATAAAACTGCAAGTAGTTGTTTTGTATTTTCATGTGAAAAAACGTCAAAATAAACAATTGTTCCATGCGCCATGGGATCCATGAGACCCCCCTCCAGTTAAGGGGGTATTCCTCGATTTGAGCTTTAACACGCATAATAAGAACACATCTCGCTAATCTTGCTTTAAATATTTTTTTACAGCTCGCGGAAATTATAGAATTGATGCTAAAATCCCAATGACATTTCTTTAACAAAAAAAAACCTAATGGAATACGTTCTAAAGACCTTGAAATTGACCCATAATTTTTTTCATAACGATTGGATTCTTTAGATGAGAATGGCAGTCGTTCTAAAATTGCTCTGTTGATCGGAAAAAAGAGGAGTGCCAACGAATAGCTAGTATCAAATATCATTTTTGAGCGTGTAATGTATTTCAATTTTATATTTCAAAATTATGTGGGTTTGAAATGTTCGTTTTCAAACAGAAAATATTTCTTAACTTTTATTTTTAGCTCATTTGTCATTAATAGATATGGTAAATACTGAGCTAAAGTGTGTTGAAAAATACATATATTTCACGAAATACGAGAACTTTCCTCGTACGCCATACTTGCGTTATCGCGTATTATTACATATTTGTAGATTACTTTACACATAGTAGGTACATACTTATCGTTTCAGTCTACAGTGTAGACTCCACACAAGCCTGCCACTGGCGCTGCTTGGTGATTAACGCGTACCTTTTAAGTGACGCTGTTACAAGCGTGCATGTATATTCGGTAGAAAATTTTTATGAAACAACTGTTTCTGTGAATACAGTCTTTCTCAAAATGTTTATTAGTCCTAGAAATGTACACTGCTTGAGGCATAACATAATTGTGCACACGGGTCATTGTATATTTTTAATATAATTATGTGAGGACAGAAAGTTAAAAATAATTTTTGTCTGAAAATTGTACACAAAGATGAGCAATAAAACCAAGAACCTTTCTGAAACTACCTAGGCCAACAATAAGCTAAAATTGCCCCTACTATGTCGAAAACCCAAACCATTTATTGTCCTAAGAGTTATGAGCGGATGGGGAATCATTTGGACTAAAATGACGAGTGTACAGTTTTGGATTTAAAAAAATCCATTCATGCTATACAATATTCACAAGTACAAACAGCGTTCGATTCTCGAGCATTACCATTCGTGCATCATATCGATTTCGTAATTGCTTCGTGTCACCGTGTGCATCAATTAATTTAATTAACTCGATCCACGAGTGCTCCGTAGCGGATCATGAACACGTGGCAAAATTTATAAACGCTACGCAACCAGGACAGGCTTCCAATAAAAAAAGCATTTATAAAATGTACTGTTTAGCTAATTTTATACTACCTTTCCATGATTATAGTTTTTCAGGGGGAGTTACGATGTAGCAACCATGTTTTTTAATTGATAGCGTACGTTTCTTTACATAAATTGATTCTTCTCGTTATTCTGCGTATAAAAGTATAGATATTGAAAATTAAAAGTAGGTAACATTTGGAGATAATTCACATTTTACGCTGAAATATTGTTTTATTGCACTGAATGTTCAGATGTACCTATTTATTACTGTTATACTCCAAATATTTTCCAATATTTCCAGTGATCATGTTCGACCAATTAGTTTTAATTCACACTTTTGAGTTATCTTTTGGGTGAGAAAAACATCAATGGATTTTAAAACCACTGAAAGAGGCATCAAGATTTAAATCTACATCTTAAAGTTATTGGTCCCAAATCATTTTTCTTGGTATAAATTTTGTCACAATTCAATTAACTAGTGACAATGTGTCGTATTGCTGATAGTATTTTGCATTTAATTGTATATGAAGTGGCAAATATGTCGTCAAGAACAAAGTGTAATATAAATTCCAAAAGAGTTAATAATAAGTGTTATGTAATGCAAATAACATGCCAGGTCACGACTATAAATCGTGAAAACGATATACGAAAAACGATAGCGTTTGAACGCTAGCAGCAATAAAATAACGTTTTGCCATAAAACACGAAATATTTTTCTAATATCCATTTCCCAATATCCATGCGTTAATACACATATACGCAACATAAAAAGGGTCAATTTGTGTAAAAAAAAGTACACGATCCCATTTAAAAAACAATGCAATTGCATCTCTTGAACAATAAATTATTCCACCTTTATATTAGGTCGGAGCAAAAGTTCGTTCGGTCACTGTCCAGTAATGTTAGGTGTACCGAAATGTCTTTTTTGCTACACCCACTCCTACTTTTACGAGAAACGTAACCAAAGGTCACAGATATCCAAGAAAAATACTTTAATTTAAAAAAAAACACATATACTGTACTATTATTTTTAATAAAAGCTTTGGTTGAATAAAGCGAACAAACTTAAACATCGACCTAACACAGGAAAGAATTACAACCCGTCCCAGGTTCTAGAATCTCTCAGTACGTTAATATCACGGATAATACTGTGCAGTACCTGTGCGTTCATGCCGCCCTGACGGGAGTTAGCAGCGCCCCCTCCTTTCTTTTCATCCCTCGCTCCTCGCACCTGGTTGAGCCGAAGCGTCACCCTCGGCGAGCTTCCAGACTGCCCGGTTCCCGATCTATCGACTGTGGAGAACAAAACGCCGGTTAATTGCAACAACAACGACGGAATGCCATGGAACGAGTTTCCACGAAACCAGTACTCCCCTCCGGCACATGGTGGGAAGAGGACAGAGGACGGCCCCAAGGAGTCCAGGAGGAGTAGCTGAGGTGGGGGAGCATATTCGAGCTGAGGGACAGAGAGAGAGAGAGAGAGAGAAAGAGGGGACGAGAACAGTAGGGATTCAGAAGGGAACGGAGTCGCTGGTTGCGATCATCGGGGATATGGCCGTTAATCACTGGGCCCCCGAGAGAACGAGTTCCTCGAGGAGAATGAAGTGGAGGGGGAGAGTCCCGATCCGCGATCGATTCATTAGTGGCCTTTTACCGAACGATCGTATTACAGGAAGGCGTGCCATTAAACCCTTTATTCGCGTGGCTGTAGCGCTGGTCGCGACGAATACGGTAAGTGGAGCTTACCCACCGGCACAATCGAGTCTCAGTCCCTCGCGGATGCATCTTACCATGCTTAAAGCGGATAAATTGTTCCCGCTACTGTTATCGGGGCATTTACGTGTACATGTTCGAACGCCATCTTCGTGCTCTTATAACATCGGGAATAGTTTATATATGACGGATGATTACAGAGGATCTCGTAAGTGCTTATTCTTAGAGGCAAGTTTGAATAATGGATAACGATGCTTGGACTATTTAGAATGTGAATGGAATAATATATTGCGAATCTAAGACGAGATATAGAAATATTTAATGGTGAGTAATAGTAGTAAGAGTAGTTTTGCAATAAATGCAATAATGTATCTTATACGTTACAAACGATCGTGCAAAACAATAAATGGCTATAAAAGAATTTGTGCCTATTTTTGAAGATAATTTCATTATAAATAAAGAGTGGTGAAGCAGTAAAGTGTGGTTAATAAGTTGTGAGTTATTCAGCTTCGTTAACCGGATACTAAAATTGGGATCACGTAACAGGTGTAGATTTTACGGAGGATATAATAATCCAGTATGATTCCAGTTTTCGCCTAATCATTTTAAGTGGTTTATTGGCGAAATTGGCTCGCGAATTGCGGAGAAACGCGGTAAAACGGATTCAACGAGGAGCAATGAACACAGAGCTCGACGGTGATTTCACGGAAGGCTTGTTTCGAGAGATTCCAGGATACCGCACGTGCACCGTTGACAGCGAGGCTGACGCAAGCTCTGCTCGATCAATATGTAATTGAATCTACGAGTTAGTGCGGCGTCACCATAATTTCAGGATTTGGATCAATACGCGCCGAAATGTACACGTGGACAATAAGCTGTCGTTTAGCTTTGATTACCGGGGCGCGGGATTCTCTATTACGGGCGCATAAATATCCACTCTTATTAAGATCTACTTTCAGTTGGTCATTGATCGTAGCTCCTCCTCCTACTCTGTTCTCCCCTTCCTCGCGCATGTAAGAGGGAATTGTGCCAATGAAACTTGGCGCTCGCAAACAGTGTATCCGAAAATACATCGACTCCGCTAGTCAATGAGTTCGTGGCTATTCTGCCGCGTTCACAACGCATCAGCGATTCACCGGGATAAAAGATTTCTCCGTATACGGAATCAATGTTCCCCAACCGGCGTAGAAAACATCGATTCGTCTACGTTACTTGAAAAGTATTGGATATCTCTTATTGATTGAGGAGTAAAACTTTTTTATTCCGTTTTGTAGGTAGCTAACGAGACTTGGAGATCGTGAATCCGATTAACCCCGCTCAGGCTCTCGACTTCAGTGTGCATTTAATAAATGAGGCACGTGTATTTATAGCTGATTTTATACATATTCAATTTTATTGGTTATTTGTTTATGCATAGAGTAATACGAAAAAGGGCTGAGAATTTTAGTAAGTTTAAGATAGGGAATACTAAATCCTAATAATCCGTATAAATATAATAATAATTGTTATTATTTATTGTATATCAGATCATGTTTATCATAAGAAGGATAATCCGTATAAATACTAAATCCTGTATTTAACTTTTGGCCGATAATTAAATGTTTGAAGTAGAAATACTAATTTATATTGGTTATCTTTTAATCATTCGATGATAAGAAGATATATTAAACTGATTAATAAACACTCTAAATTACACTCAATTCAACAGCTATCAATATTAAAATAAAAAGGGTTTGTATTTCATTTTTATAATCAATTTGCAATACAATATAATATAGTTTACAGTATACTATAAACAATGAAATTATATATCTGGTGGGGAATAATTAATTTTGTAATTAATAAAGTTTTTAAACAGTTTTAAATTAATATGAATCAATTACATTATCATTTTGAAAATATGACTGCATTTACTCTTTGTCATACAAAAAGTAAAATTGTGTATGTATTTTTCCATGCGAAATATGTTGTTTAAATTAACCGAGGGAAAGAATATTATTAGTTTAAAATAATATCATTAATATATAATTTGTCACCTCAAAGAATAAAAATGTTATATCCCATTAATCTAACACCAGTCTTTTAATTAACCAACAACACAGTCCATCCCACTTTTACAAGCAATAAACGAAATGGTTTAACTCATAAATTACTTAATATCTAATAATCATTAGTGGTCAAAAATTCTATTAACAGTGGTACACTATTCACAGTAGAACACTAAATAATAAAATATTAATTAAAATTTTTCTTCGACTAATTAATAACGTAGGCTTACTTGAATCGATTAGGAAAACCAATCTTCCAATATTTCAGACCAGAAATATTTATTTCGTCCGTACAGTCGTTCTGTAATATGCCTACGCGCGTACAGCATAATATTATCTCTAGAAAGAGAGTACATATTTGCCGAGGAACATTCTTACCGCGAAATGACGATACGCAAATATCACGACGGTGTATTCGTGTACATGCACATATTTCTTCGAATGCAACGTATACTATTTCGTGGCATACACTCTGCCCCTCCCACTTCCTCCGCACAAGAGATCTGTCTTCGAGGGAATTACCAATGCGTTAAAAACTATCAAACACAGCGCGATGTATCAGCCCCCCTCCCTAAGCTGCACAGAGATAATCACGTCCCACGACGCGACTCGCGAAAGTTGCACAACCGACTGTATGTACTTACGTACGAATATTCCGAGGAAAAAAGAAGTTCGACGTGATCGATCGGATTGAAAGATTAACTCTTGACACGAACATTTTAAAGTCAAGTATAGAGAATCGATAACAAACATAAGTTCAGAAAATTCGAAATCTTATACTATTTTTGTTCAAATTGATACCCCCCTCCCCCTGTCTTCTGTTCTTCCAAAGTGTGGAATGATCAAGAGAACTGAACAAGAAAACGACACTGCATTCTTTTTGACCGATAACGACGTACGTTTTATCGGATACACTGTTTGCGATAGAAGTTCATTAACTTGCCGCGGTTCGCGATAAAGATAATTGTACAACTGATGACACAAACTGACACACGATACAACCAGTTCTTAACGAGCACGATATCATGCAAGAATCATGTGTTAAAATTCATATGTATGTATGCTATAATTCTCCTTGAATCCGTCCGTGAAATCAAATCTACGAGGAATGTCCACGAACTGGATTTCAACGTCGACTTTGTTACAAAATAATAAAAAGAGAATCTGTGCGTATTCGCGATTGAATTCGACTTTGCGACAGACAGCGTTTCATAATGGCCGATCACTAATTATAGTACCGATTTACCATAACCTTCGATCGCTACACAATGACAAAATATGTCACAACGAGAATCAAGGTCAGGCCAGATACCTCTTCGCAAAGTGTCGCCGTTTCCTCCTACGGGCCTCTGGGTTTGCATTAAGAAAGATTAGCATATCGCTCAGGTTGAAAGTTTATAAGATTTCGTTACGCTGAAAGCGAGTACGGGACACGGCTATATCGTGTTTCCATGTTCCGCGAAATGCACGAGACAAAGTACGTAACCGGTTTTGATCTCGCTATACATATGTGTATACATATAATGTACGTTTAACTTCCGTTATTAAATATTGTCGGATGTGATTCAACTTTGGTTACAGTCGATAAATTTCGCTTACAATATCGCTACGATTTCTGTTATGTAGCACATTTCTAACGGGTCAATCGGCATCGAAATTACGATATTTATTATAAAGATAAATTGTTTTGACATTCGTATGCCACAAACAATGTTCACCGAATAGTCTAATCTGTATGCATTTCGGGACGATAAGTAGGGACACATAAATTATCGAGCAAGCTTGTAGAAAATGGTGCGCCGTTGCAGGGACTGCAACATAGACCACTTTTGGAGGTGCGATCACCCTAGTGGTGTCGATGGACGCAGCCCGCGAGCGCAAACTTGTCCAATGTACTTGCCAGTCAGCGTGCTCCCTCTGTTCCTCTCTCACTCTCACTCCTTCTCTCTCACTCTATGCCTTCTACGCTTTTTCTTCCCCCTCCCCCGACGCGCGCTCCTTTCTCTCTCACCTCTGAGAAGTCCGCCTTTATCCCTCTCCTTCGGCACCAGCGAAGAGCAGAAGATGTGGCCCGAGGTTTGGCACTCCTGGTTCTGTCGACGCTTTCCCGAGCAAGGTTGATCAAAGCTAACGTGTCAAAGGCGCACGTTAAGAAAGTCGAAACACGCGCCGAGCCACGTGGTCGGCAGTACTGGCTAGTAACGGTACTTTTGGGTCATCCGACAGCGGCGAGAGGGTCCCGAGTGAAAAGGAACGCAGTGGCGTCGAATACATACCTGTTCGCGCGACGGAGCACACTGACAGTACCGAGCGTACGACGATTAAAGGTCTCGACGTATCACTGCGAAAGGACAAGAAGAACAATGAGGAGCGGTAGACAGCCAGCGCGACGACAAGGGAAAGAGGTTCAGTAGCCGTAGCAGCAGCGTGTGTACACTACTGCCGCTCGCACGGCTCCCACACAACGCGCCAAAGCGAAGACACTGAGAATCAAGAGAGAGAGAGGAACCGGCTTGCGACTGTGTCGCCGCGTCCACCGTCTCAGGCAACTAACAGGCGCGGCACTGCATCGCGCGCACCATATACCGACGCGTCATTACTCCGGAATGTCGCGTTTAATTAAGTCACAGACGAGGAGGTATAGAATAGACCATATTGTGGGCTTTTGTGTCTCTAGCGAAACTGTGTTACCGACCCACAACTTCAGGACTGAACTTAGCGTCCTCTACTCATGAACAGTGTTTAATTCAACAACTACTCTTAAATGTGTTGAACTGTCCAAGTGTTTGCTTGCATACTTGTGACCTTTTTAGAGGGAGTTTGACGCAGAGGGCAGGCTCTCGTTACGATGCACTTTGGCTCGGTTTGTCAACGACTCGCGCGGATTTCTCTCCGAAAATCTATTCCGGGGATCAGGAGACTATGTATATAGCGTCGAAATATGGTACTTCGTAAGAGCTTATACATGCTATAAATTGCAAGATGACATTGTTTATTAGTATTGTACGTAGAAGAACATTTATCAAACATTTTTACGTGTCGTACGCTGAAAAATATTAAAAATTGGCGCTGTTACTGACATTACCACAAATCGCTGAACTTCGCGCATGTCTAGTCTAGGCGGTGCCCATCCTGTGATACGTAAAAATAATTTAAAACAATGAATCGAAACATTTTTGTAAAATTTATATTCGTAGTTTTCAGGACCCGACGACATTCTTTCACTTTTTCCCTTCATTCTTTGCCAATTCATATTTTCAAGGAGTTATGAAAAAAATAGCGAAAGCGGAAAATTTAGAAACCGAGAGTGCGTGAAATGGCGCACTTACGAGAGATCTTCGATCGATAGTGAGGCCAAGATTGTTAAGCCATGCGTGGGGCTTTTCATATTTCTGATCGCAACTTGATCAGAGTATTACCGATGGATTGGCGAGATTCTGACAATGAAAATGAGTCCAAACACGAATAACTTTTTCATCTCTGATCTAAGAGTCAACCGTGACGGGGTAAATTTCCCGTGGTGTCTCTCCGAATTTATGGATTTCGACCCTTGAAGGGGTTGGAATACCTATTAAGAAGTGCGAAATGTCCCGTTTCCGCATTTCTCATTAGATCTCTGCGAAAGCGGTGCCAATCGATTCCTTATGTTTCACCGATGAAACTAACACCAAGAACGACGCAATTCGAAGTATAATAAAGGAAATTTGATGAAAAATTAATTTATATAATTTCTCGCTAGCTTCGTTGAAAATAGTCCGATTTGCATGAAATTTAGTATAATTTTCATCGGGAGAACGGCAGGAATCCATTAGTGTCACTTTCATATCGATACAATGAAGAATAAAGAATTATATGTACATTTATATGTACATGTAGGTAGTGCCTGGTTAAGCAGATACAACTATGTACATATGATGAATCGTACGAAAAATCGTAACATCTGTGGGGACCTTTAAACGGCTTAACGAGGCGAAGAATCTATTATGTGCATCTCGCTCACTCTCCTTTTCTGTGACTCGTCCTTACTTTCTGTCTTTGTCACTCGCTGTCCTTTTCTTTGACCGTCGATGTTGGCGGAACAGAAAACCGGGCCAACGGTTGCTTACATTAATAAAAGAACGGGACAAGTGAGGTGACATAATGTTCGACATCCTATACCTGATATACGTATATATATATATACAAGTATCCGGTCGCGGGCGAGTTACATTTATCGAGAAATTACTGTACCTACACCATTGCGAGGTAATGGTGGTATAACGCGATATATTACTAATTCCTCCGAATATAAACTTCTTTTGAATAGATTATATGGATTGTACTGTAGGATTATTGTGTAGGATTATTAAAATATATTATTATTATTAATATTTTTATGCGTCCCTATTATACCATATTATACAGTATACACTATCGCTTATGTATGCGCAAACACATGATGAATGGCTGAGTTTCAGCAATAGTTCCTCTTAAGAAACTCCTTTAATTATTAAGGCACAACTATCAGAAATAACGTTGTTGCGATCGAATAAAGCAAGGTTAAAAATCGAATGTGTTTTGGTTTTGTTATGATTCCCTTCTTTCCTCTTTCGTTGAACTGAATACGTTCATAAGGCGATCTTTAAATTATTACGAACATAAACATCAATTGAAAATCACGGGTTTCGAATAACCTTATTTTACCTGTGGCGAACTCTAATTCCTACCACGCGTAACGTTACAATCTCTTTCGAGACTTTACCGGTAACGTTGCACGTGATACTAAAATGGTAAGAGTTCTAGGACCCCTCAAATTCGGGACAAAAAAGTGCAGTGGATATTAGGTCTATTCTATACCTACATAGTCTGTACTTGCTGTTAGCATGTGTAAAAGAACATGGAATTAAAACAAGTATCTATTTAACCAAATAACACTTACTGTAAACAACTAAGGAACAAAGTATACATAATGGACTTTAAATAAATGTACATATATTGTTTCCAAACTGTGAATAAGAAAAGTTTTGTTTGTTATATTGTTTTTCATATATTCTTACTCCAAGAATAAAAAATTATACGATGTTTTATAGTACATACATAAAAACAAAGGCAAATGAATGAAAATTTCAAGCCGACATTACGAAATTATATATCGTCAATTTTACAGTTCTAAGAGGTACAGTCATAGCTTTCAATACGTTAGCAATAATTAGAATCTTATTTTAGATAGATTAGCGCGTATACGTGTCATATGTATGAAAATACACGCTCATACGTGTAAGATTATCCCCATGTTGTTAAATACAGCTAACCTCACTTTTGTAAATCCACTTCAGATAATATTTACTATTTTTCGTTTATCGAAAATAAGATATATTCGAAAACAATTTGACGTTATAATTAAATGAAATTAATGAAAGAAATCAATACAATTAGCATTGCGATTAACATTGTTTCACGTCAATGTGACAGCCAAGGTTATACTCCATAAAATCCACGTTTAATCTAGGGACATTTTAAGATGACAGATACTGGTTTTCAGTTTATGTTAAATAGAAGTATGCAAATAAAAACTGTTTTAACGGCAATGCTTATGATTATGCAGGATAAAATAGACAATAATTTTATATACAGATAGTAAATGCGTGAAAAAACCTGTCTTGCTTGAAACGATACAACGTAATTTACAACGATTTGCTTTCAGCCAGGGAGCTTAAATACTGAATTTAAATCGTCTAATGTTTTAACTTTAAAATAAGAATATTTCATGCATTGCAGATTGCACAATGAACATACCTTTATTTTGCGGTGGTGTCCTCCGCATTTCACAGGGGGCTCCACTGTCGTCAGCAACGTGCGGTGCAGCGGCTGGTGCACTTCCGGTCGTACGTTGCTGCTGTTGTTGAAAGTCAGACGTTGGGTGATGTTGGTAAATTTGTTGCTGTTGTTGCTGCTCCTGTTCTTGTTGTTCGTTGGACGGCGCTGTCGCGCTCGTTTCAACGGGAGAGCAGGGGCTGTCGGGAACAACGGCTGTACTCTCATCTGGTGAACTTGCACTCGTAATATCTGCACTCACAAGAAAAATAGAAATAAAAACCTATGAGCGTGATCTGGTAAATCTCGTGAAACGTGTCGAATGTCTCGTGTGAAAAAAGACAAGATTTTGAAGCACAAAACAGTGGAATAGTGGAACAAGGTGAAAAGTTCAATAGACAATACAGATCGATTTGCAATACTATGATAGTTACACTCGTTCAACATTCTAAGGATGCTAACATCTCTACTGTATTATTTCAATATTTTCATTCCATTTAAAATCTAGATAGGTTAGGAACACATTACGAACACTTTTTCGAACACGCCACTTCTACATGAATCTTCAATCTCAGAACGTACAGACTTTACTCTGAGATACTTGATTAGTATTTCCAGGATTGTAAACGTATAATGGTTCCAATTATTTCTTCTCTCTCTCTCTCCTTCGTTGACACAGCCGTGCAGAAATACTGCACTCGTGTATATACACGGTGCAATGTGATAAACAATTGACAGGAATTGGTTGGTTCTTCGAGTAGAATAATTTCGAAAGCTTCAACTAGGATTCTGATGCTTCGAGATATGATGATTTACAGATTTTTGTTATCGTGCTAGATTTATCTTTTAAAGCACGATGTGTCGACGTCACTTTCAGTCTTTCGTTTCAACTTATTCCCACAGGTGCTTTTGACCGTATTGATACACGATCACGGTTCTTTTCTGTGATAAACAGGTTCCTTGTGGGTTTTCTTTTTTCTCATAGGGCCAATTGTTACGCCGATCTTGAGGATTCAAAGGTGGTCAGGGCGACATCTGTCGGTCCGCCGGGGAAAGTCGGTACGCGTACGTGCTCGACGTGCACGCGAACACGGCCCCTCGCGAACTAGGGGCCATGTTGCGTCGCTATGTCGACGATTGGCTCCGCCTCTCCCCGCGTCACCCCACCAACAGAGAGTCGCGAACGCTCTTTCTCGCCAATCCGAAACAAGCTGATCCCGCCAACCGACATTGGTGGTCGTGCGCTCTGCGAGACGCCCGTGAGATCTATGTGTCCATGCATGCCATCCACCACCACAGCAAAATGCACAGCTGTGTTCACGCCGTTGCGTGCACAGAGTGGGGAGGACATGTCTATATGCCCCTATAGCTATATCCTGTATATGCGCACATGTGTGCCAGTGGCAGCATTTCCTCACGTGCCGCTCCTGCGCTCAGCACACCAGTCGCATTATTGCTTACTTTCCGAGTGTATCCGCGCATCTTGCGCCAAATAGAGCTGTAGAAGGGTACAGACGTTCGCTCGCCTAGCTGCAGGGAGGAGTGCACCAATTTTCTAGATTTCTTGTATGTTTCGTTATGGCGATTACTTCAAAGACGTCACACATCCTGTCGTATTCTAATTTCTTTCCTTAACGGATTATGGTCGCCTGTAGAATCAGCAATGCATTTAGAATTCGTAAGTTACTTAGTCAATGTAACTGAATCTGTATTCCTCCGTCCGCATTAAAATTTATATTAAATTCGAAAACAAAATATCCTAATTTTAAAAGTGAATATTCACAGTTCACATGGAAATAGGTATACTGAATTTAAAATACTGTATTACTGCAATACTATACAGGGATTTGTTAACTACGTCCAGATAAGAATACGATGAAAAACGGTTTTTTGTTTATTTAATATTTGATAGGTGGAACATTGTCCATAAATTGGCCAGACTGACTATAGCCAGCATAATAAACCCAGATTCGTTACGCGTGTAACGAATTTTTGGGATACAGATGAAATCAACAGTCTTTACAGGTCATCATATTTTGTACAAGTAGAGAGAGACAGAGAGAGAGAGAGAGAGAGAGTGCGGGGGGGGGGTACGGCCGAAAAACACAGAAGAGACTAAGGGCGGTATTCACAGTCGCGTCTTGAGCGAATGCTTGAGATCATCTTCTAGAAGACGATCTTGTTTGCCTGAAGACATCAGGTATTCATAGTCGTTGCTCAAGATGATCTGAAGCATTTGCTTGGAATAAGCGATTGCTTATATGACGTATCCATTTACTTTATAAAGCATTTACTCAAGCATTTGCTCATTCACGTTCGGAAACTTTCGGAATAATTCTGTTAGAACAACCAATGATGAAGGATATTCCGTTCGTTCCTTGGTGGACGACGGAGTAGGATACTCGAACGTGAGTGAGTGATGCGTATGACCGTCGAGGTTATATTATAGCGATGCCGGGGGACAGTTTATCGGAGAGTCTCCGGAATGGCGATGATAACCCCTCGCGGTGCTTTATAATGATTTCAGGAACAACGTAATTCGGAGCATAATCAAGGAAATTAGATGTAAAATTGATTTATATTGATTTACATAATGAACTAATATATAAACCCAACCACTAAACTGTAATGCGTGTGAGCGTCGAGGTTATATTATAGCAATGCCGGGGGAACAGTTTAGCAGAGAGTCTCCGGAATGGCGAGGATACCCCCCGTGGTGCCTCACGATGACTTCCAGGACTTCGATACGATAGAATAAAGAATATTGTTTTTATGTAACAGGTATCAAGGGGGGGCAATTTTGGGATGGTGGTAAAGAAAAATATATACCCTTCTCGCTTTTTAACGTTTTGTAGTACCAATTTAATTAAAAATTTAAAATCGAAATTGAAAAATATTCCCATTTTTAGCATAAACTTAACAAAGATCAATTTTGAAATTTCGCAATTTTTTCTCAAAAGTCCAGTTGCTCCAGGATCACCCTGTTACATGCGTGATGGCCCATATACCATGCGTAAGCATGCAAGTAGTTGCAATTGCAGGGCAATCGGCAGGCCACGATTATTTATTTTCGCCAGTCCTTCAATAATTCTCGGTAAAATACCATGTAATACAGAGTCCTTATTAAATCGAAATCGCCTTTTAAATTCATCTTTATCGTAATATTCAAATGGATTTTGCACGTCCCGAATATACCTTCTAACGACTGTATTGTCCGCTATATAATCATCTTCGTCAATATCGTTAATATCAATATTAATGTCGATATAGTCTACAAAATCCATTTTTCGCGTCCTTTATGCAGGTAATGGCGGAAGTATTTGATAGTTTAAACTTTCAACGCGTTGCCGGGGAATAGAATCTCTGGAGTGGAGGGGGACTATCACGTGGCGGTACATGGGTGATGGAATCATCACGCACACATACGGCCACTGCCGTAGATGTTCCCCCTCTACTCCGGACATTCTTCTGGTGGAATCTCAAGACGGTCTCAAGACATGTAAAACGTCGTCTTGAAAATATAACCTCGTTTTACCGTCTATTTTGACACATGTGACGTCATACAAGGATTTACTTATTTGAAAAAGATTTTCCTCAAGCAAATGCTCAAGACACGACCTCAAGACGCAACTATGAATCTAGGCGGCATCTTAAGCAAATGCTTGAGATGGTCTTGATCTCAAGACGCGACTGTGAATACCGCCCTAAGTAGGAGTAGGAAACACGGAGAACAAAGAAAGCGCGGAAGACTTGGAAAAGTGAAAACGCGATTCAGTAGAATATCGAACTGTCATGGGGAAGAAGATACTGGTGTGCTCCGTCCGACGTGTGGTTTACTGGCAAATGCGAAAGGGACGAGACATGCTTTCCGAGTATGAAAAGCAACGTTTACTTTAAAGGAGATAGACCAGCATGATCGTCGTGGTCACCTTGTTTTTCCTCAGCGGTTACCGATCCAGTGCTGTCTCGAGCTGTTTATTAGCGGGCATAACGAGTAGAAGAAAAAACAGAAATTTCTTAACAATAGCATTTTCGTAATATCGATGCGCCTCTCTATGCCCCTTCCTTTCTCACCAACTCCTATCATTTGGCGAGCATCAAAGCATTGTTCGTTACCGTATCTGTGAAATGGCAAATCTAGCAATGCGTTATTGACCACATATTGTTTACAAAAAATATGTACGTCTTTCAGCGTCCCACTAAGAAGACAATTTTTTAATCACTTATGTCTGTCGCGATGAATTATGATTTAAACTGTTACATATCCTTAGCATTGGTAGTTTCTCATATTTCCATTCGTCAATGCGTAAATATGGCATCATGAGTATTTCTGTATAGGGAATATGTGCCAGTGTTTGACTTAAAAAATAGTTCTAACATATATTTTGACATAGTTTTATGTGCAGAAGTAGTAACTCATATTGCTTACATTGGCACCACGTGATAGGATGTTGCCCACGCTAGGGACTCGTAATGTAATATAAAAGTTCATTGCTAATTATTTTTTTACATATAAGTGTCTGAGATCTCATAACCCGGGATAAAAATATCATCAAAATTATCTTCATGTACTTTAGGAGGAAAGCAAAATCAATACCAAATTACAGCGACTTTACATGTGTCTAGATCTGGCATGCACAAACAGGGTTGCCAGGAATTTCCCTACTGTAGTGGAGGGGGAACACCTACAGCAGTTGCGGTACATGTATGTCACGGCGTCATCACACGGCGTGTTCCCCCTCCACTACGGTAGGGAAATTCCTGGCAACACGGATAGCTGTAGGTATAACGGACGTCACTGAGAGCTATATATATAAACTATTGCAACTTGAGCACACCATGTGTAGGATTCCCCCTCTACTACTCCGTACTACGTCACTGACAACTGACGTTGTGAGTTTCAACTTCCAAAAGCTGTTCCCCCTCTACTACATCCCTAGCACCCTGCACGACCATTTTCTCCCTACTTCCGGCAACGCTGTTCGAAGTTCACAGGCGCCTGCCGATTCTCGCAAGCACAGCAGCAAGCAGAGCCACGGGCACAACAATGCTCTCCTTTCAATATGTTATATGTAAGTATAGTTACGTGGCGCTGCACACCTACTACTTGAGCTGTTTCGCACTTCAAACCTACTGCTAGTGACGTTGCCATTTGCCCGCGGGCACCTGGTGGGCGCCCGTAGGCAGGGTTGCCAGGGAATTCTCTACGCGTAGAGAAGACATGACTTCAGAAGACATGATTGGCGTCACCAACATAAATATACCGTTATTGCTGTAGGTGGTCCCCTTCTCCTACTCCGTACTGCGTCATGTGATGTCTACGCCGCCATTAATTCCCTACACATGCCAACACTGCCCGTAGGGCATCCAGTTGGTTATGGTTGGTCTAGCTAAAGGTACACACGTATCAAAAACTTTCAATTTTCTTTCTATCTCCATCTACGTTCCTCTTTATCTGATGCTACAAACTTAACCCGCTGCACCTTATTCCTAACCTTAGTGTATTTATTTTCGATTTTTAATGTTATACACTCTGGCCATAACATTAAAGTGATTACACACTTCGAGGAACGGTTCAACAGGTCAAGAGGCACCTCTATATTTAAAGACTAATTACGTGCAGTGCTTCCAAGAATTCGCGTACCCTTTCTATCTAAACATGGTGGGGGGAGGGGGGGGGCAAAACTTGCGCTCTCGACCAGTCCAAGCATGCAGACGATCCACACACAAGCGGGGGGGGGGGGGGGGGGGGCTCGAATACGAAGATCTTATGGATTGTCATGTAAACTCGTGGTGCACGGTGCTCGTCGAGAAGTTGCGACATTCGTCGGTTCTTCCCGATCGATATCTCTGCTGTCAGAATAAGGGCCGGTCATTTACGACCAAACATGGAACACACGCTGTGCTCCAAGACACTATGCCTCAATTTTCTGTCCTTTTATCCGTGAGTCCGTCCAATGAGTAAAATTGTCCACTTTACACTAAATACAAAGTAAACGTATAACATCCACTAATAACATATGTCTTGTTCTATTAAAAAGAGGAAGAAAGAATATGTAAATGATAAACACCTGTTCGCCTATAGCCAATTGACAAAGTCCTTGGACATTTAATATCGAGGAAAAAACGTCGTTCAAGGATTACACTTGAAATTTTCAGTCAATACATTCTTGGCGATGTAGTCGAAAGCGGTTACAATTTCGATTATGTAAGAGATCTGTGGGATTATAGTTCGTTCCTAAGAGATTCATGATAGAATTTATGAAATATAGGTACTCTAACCTCAATCTCAGCTTTGACAAATTCAGTAATTCACCATAAAAATTTGGTTGCTTACAACTTAATACTTTTGTACTATCGTATAATTAACGTTCTAAATACATGTAGATAAAACTTAGGCTTAAATACAGAACATCAAAAAAATTGCATCTGAAATACCTCAAAGTGTAATTCCAATTTTATATACATCTGATGTTAATCAAAGTAATGGATGGACTGGATATTTCAATGAAGGAGTTATAACAAACAAGAACATGATCTTGTTAACTTACAACTTCCAGGAATTTTGTAGGTTTAATATGCAATTGCAGCCATTTTCGAATTACCATCGTCAAATATGGTAGATGAAAAGCTGCTTTTTTGGAATGGAAGCAAGAGTTCCAATGACGAAATTAAATTTGAAATTCGTTGCATGACTACTTTTAGGCGAATTAAGTATTGGCAGTGTAAAAGGCGTCACGTGGAGTTCACGATGTTGTTGTTTTGCATGTAGCAACAGAAACTAAGTTGGGAACAGGCGTCACGATAAAGAACAAACCCGTCATTCCTTGAGTGGTCTATCAGCTTTAAGGACGCGGGCGGCGCCCGATGCCGTCTCCTCCTCTTGGCGATTCGATGAAAACTTCATTCGGTTTAATTACGTTATACTCGGAATTCAAATTTGAAACTTTGGTTAATCATTTTCTAAAATGTAAACATCTCGATAACTGTACACAAGCAACCTACATATATAAGCATTTGCGTAATCAGGTTACAGTAGGTAAAAAATCACGTATGTGCAAATTTTATGTACTTTGTTACATAATTTAATGCTAACATTTGTGTATAAAATTGTAGAATATTACTTTTATTCTGATATATCTGAGTTATTACTACTTAATAGTGTGTGCAATGATAAATCTTATACCAGGTTCAACACTTAAATTCAGGGTCTAAAGTCCACCATATGCAAAATACCTACGTAAGAGTACGATTCAACTCGTCAATGTTAGCTAAACAAAGAACATTGTGTGTTGTCTCATTCCCTTGAAAGAATTCGTCGAGTAAGACAGTTTCAAGAAAGAGGAAGTCGGTTTCCTTTGCATGACAATGTGAGACCACATTTTGCAGCAACAGTGAAACAGTTTTGCCAAAATATACGATTCTATATTAACCTGTTAACCGGGTCAATTCTGCTTTAGAAAAGTTGCTTGTGTCTCTAAGAAGTATTAATGGCGCATTACGTTTTAAAAATAACAAATGCTGTATTTTACATAAGAATGTAACTAATAAATTTTCCCAGAGCCAAGTGGTGTTACCCAAAGTAAATATTTTGAAACGAGCGAACGACTATGATTAACAGGTTAAATCTTTTGACTTTTCCTTATTCCACAAAATGAAATTTTCGTTGAAGGCGAAAAAATTAAATTGTTGGCGATGTTAGAAAGAGCGTAACAAAAGAGCTGCTGGAATAATATGTAAATGGGTTTAAAAATGATTTGCAATAAGTTTATCAGCAAGCACAGATGTGTTTGACGTTTTAAGAAGATTACTTTAACGAATATTGAAAGATAAGTATAGAACTGTATTGTCAAGCTATGCACAAGCGCCCGACGCCCGCAGGCATTGGACACAGACCACTTCCTCAAGAATGCTGGGGCATGGCGGTACGAAACCTTCGGCTTTAAGCGGAGTTCGAAATTCTCTGTGGAAACATTGGATTTGTCATGGGCATCGTCTCGCAGGTAAACCAGGGCCGAACTTCCGTCAGAAATGATTGCTTCCCCGAAACCATTCAGGGAAAGTGAATCGAGATATTTTATTATTTTAAAGAAACTTATACAGTTACCCACAAAAGTATCCGTCCACCCTATATGTAACATATTTTACATATTAAATCGACTTTAAAGTAAGAATTCGAAATTCTAATTCACATTAATGTAAATCTTGATTAATATACTTATAATTTTGTTTTGAATGTATTCGATTGAAAAATGGTAGGGGAGACCGGGGCTAAAAGTTCCGGGGGGTAAGTTGTTCCGACGGTTCTATCTTCAAAATGAAAAGAGCGTTGTACTTTAAAGTATTTTTTCCGTGTGAGTGGCGCGATCAGCTCACACGGAAAAAATATTTTGAAGTACAACGCTCTTTTCCTTTTGAAGATAGAACCGTCGGAACAACTTACCCCCGGAACTTTTAGCCCCGGTCTCCCCTACACCGTTTATTTAAAAACGGGGAAGTAGTAAAGATCAAGCAAAACAATATTCGCCCAAATTCAATATTTAATATATAAAAATGTCATTAATAGGTTAATACTCTTCTAATATTTTCACGTAAAAAGAAGAGAAGAAGGAAAGTATTGTACAAAACACCAATGTCCGGTGTTAAATATTTTTCCAAATATAAGCTTCCGAAAGGTCAAACTAATGAACTCCACTTTCTCTAAATTTCTTAATTTGATTACTTAAGTAGTGCTTAACTTATCAATTTCTCTACTTTTTATTTTATGGAGCAGTTTGGCTGCTCGATCCTCATATGATGAATGAGAATCGGGTGCTTTAAGAGTCAGCTGAAAAACTCGATGGAATTGTGCGGCCCTGTCTCGAGTATTGATCTGTACGAGAGTTGTCTGCCGCCCCTCCCGTGGCAAACGGTGGATGTTTCATCCCTCCGCAGCCCCTGAACAACAAGGATGTCGTGCACCTGTGTCTAGGCTGTCGGTGAATACCCTCTATTAGGCATCTTACGCCGACGTTGTCTACGCGGGCATGTACGAAACTATCACGTTCGCCTGCGATCATGTGCTTTCGACATCCGCGAACTTAGAATTTAAATTCGGCCCCAGTGGCCGGTCCGCGCGCGCGGCACGATAGCATAAATCTCGGCAGGAGATTCGAGTCCACTTTGGTAGCAAAATAAGATATACCAAAAGGGAAAGTGACTCGATGTAAAAGTGCTACCTTGGTCGAGATATAACAGAAAGAAACAGAATCGCGATATCTATGTGTGCCTTCAATGAACAGTAGTTGGGTGGGGCTAAAAAATATTTATTAAACTAATTCTTTTTGGTATACAATATTGAAAGGAAAGCGTGACTTCTTTCCAAAAAATAATTATAGACACCACTGTCTATAATTAGTTATAACCAGGAAGATATAGTTTGGACAATATGTATATATCTGTGTAAGATTTTTTTGTATTTTTTGTAATGTCATGTACAGTTCAAAATATATATTGTGTTTATCTGTGTTATATTTTGTGCGTACGCATATATCTTCTCTAGGTGCATAGTATAAAATAAAGTCCCCGGTAGGCGTCTAGTTGTTTGTTCGAGCTAATCTCGAGAACCACTGGACGGATTGTGATGTGGTTTTCACCGTTTTATAAAACATTTCTTGAAGAAGGTTTAGGTGTATGAAACATTAACCTATGACGAAAGGAAGCCGAACAGGGACGATTTTAGTAAAGCATACCTCGAGAAGATTCGCGTGAATCGCAACGCTCATACAACAGCTAACGATGTGACTCGCATCCCCACCACTATGCGGGGAACCGTCACGCGCATCTTTTTCGCGCAGAACGGTGGACACTAGATTTTATTATACATAAAGCGCGCATGTACCTGTATGTATGTAGTGTTATCGTTATAAAAGTTGATCCTACTTTAAGAAGTTCATTAGTTATTTTGATTTTCCATCTTTATCAATATCCGCAGGCGTCTGTTTGTTTGAACTAATCTCAAAAACCACTGTTCGGATTGTGATGCGCTTTTCACCATTTTATAAACCATTTCTTATACAGATTAAATGTTTAATAAAAATATTACTGCAAGAAGTACATAATACAATAATATGGCCCTCCAAGGTCCCATCTTCCAAAAAGAAATTATGATTTCATCGAGACTTTATATTTTCTTTGTTTTCCATAATTTCCATACCACACGTGCGTAAATTTATTTGTAACTCTGTTATGTACACAGGGTGTACCAGAACGTTGGACACCTGGGCCTCTTTCCTCAAATCCGCCACTGGTTCAGGGACTGTCTTGACATTTTGACCCTTTCGGGCGTATGGAATGCAAGCGACCCCGCGGGGCCGTCGTTTCCTGCAGTCATGTGGTGCAGCCGAGGTTATCCACGAAAATTAGTAACCGATTGAAGGCATGCATGTCCCCACCAATTTCTAAGCCCGATTTCACAGTATAAAAAGGACCACGGATGCATACTCGGGGCTCTCACTTCTAGTTTAATACGTTCAGAAGACAGAGGCTTAGCAAGATCTCGGGTTCCATTCCCTTTTGAACAATTACACAAGTTAACCGTATAGGATATAAAATTGCTGTTAGACATTATATATTTAACATCCACTGTGAGACCCCCGCATTTTTCAGTGTATCAAAACCGAGAGGTGGACTTACGTACCGCGACAATTATACCTACTCTACCAATTGTAAAAACTGAACTTATAGAATATACTTCTGTTATTTTTTATTTAGAGTTCTTTATTAGAATCCAACCATTATTTGAATTTCCAGTATTAATGAACACACGAAGAACTGGAGAAATTTATTCAATACATTAGCCGGAAAAAATTCGACAAAAATACCTAATTTTCGACCCGAGTTACAAAGCAGCCCCCTTAAAGGGTAATGGAACGAAACGGACCGGAGAAAGGGGCAGCCGAGCAACGGAGGTGGATTGTATATGAATGAACCCGGACCCGCTGACTTCCTGCGTTTAGGAAGGTCGTGCACCGTCGCTTTCATTTATCGACGAGAGCCTCTACTACACACAAAACCGGGGGTGACCGACCCCCGGGAATGTTGTCTTACTGTTTAAAAGAAAACTTCTTTCGTTATAGCGTAATTACCCGTATGTCAGAGAGCGTTGTACCAGAGGAACTGCAATGCGTGATTCATCGAAACGGAAGACAGGTGAAAGCATGCCGATCTCATAACGATATACAAGTATATCTATCTCGATCAGAGGTGGACAATCGTTATTTATAATAAAGAACAGAAGTTTCGATGTGAAATAATAATTCACTGCCTTCATTGCCATAATGTTATTCCGAATTAAGTAGTGGAAATGTGTGCGCGGAAGGATTTGTTAAGTCTTCCTATTGAAGGAGATAATTTTAGATTACGTTTGTAGCTTCTAGGGACGTGTGCGTAAAATTCACTCATTTCCCTTATAGCTCTTTGTGATAAGAATGCATACTAACGAATTTGATCTATTGTAAATAATTCTTAAATAAAGATATCACGATATTTAATTAAACGTCGCGTATTGTATAAATCAGTATTCTCTTTTCTATAAATAGAACTTGCATTTATCACAAAGCGCCTCTACACATATCTGGAAGAGTGGAGTTAAATGTAAACACTCCAGTCATCCGACTGTAATGTGAGATAGTTTCACTATATGAGGTACTCTGGCAAAAAGGGGTTAAGGTGCGAAGAAATCGATTTTTACATTGTTGTGGCGATGCTAAAATTTCAATGCAAAAATTGATCGTAGTCGTGTTTAATAAACCTTGCTTGCCGAACGCCGATGGGCGTTTGTCGCATTTACAGCGCTGTTCTATTGAATACAGTGAATATATCCACACTCCATAGTACTAACAGAGTCAAGTACAATTATTGCACCCATGAAGAAAAAAAAATTAAGTTGAGAACATAGAGGAATTGCAGTTACTTACCACTCGTTTCTTTAGCATTGAGATCGTATCCATTCACAAGCATTTGCCGCATACGAAAATCCTCTTTGCGATTAATAGACGCTTGGACTGGCGATTCTCCATTTTTGCTGGTCCAGCGGCCTTTTGACCCTCGTTGCTGTAACGTCGACGACCTTGGAGTGGTGCTCGACGATGTTGTGTTCTCTGTTCGATTTCCTCCTAAAAACGAAAAAATAAACTCAATCCCTGCAGCTTCCTAATTAACTACGTGATTCAGTAGAACATTTCATTCGTGCGCGAAACTTCACATTCATCGCTTTATATGAAAATCGTAACTCTATAATGTGAAATTCCACGCCTATGAAGTACACTCTATAAACTTAGAATCTGATTAACGTAGTAACATCTCTGTCCTGAGCAGTGTTGGGTAAAGACACGAATTTTCGATTTTATACACGACACGTGTCATAAATGTAATAAATGTCGTAAATGTCGTAAATGTGTCGTAAATGTCGTATAGCTGAAATGAAAACAACTAACCTAAAATACATTTTTCGTATAAGTTATGAAGAAGTGCCAATTTATTAATAATTATAATTGTGATTAAAAAAGTTAAATTAAATTAAGTTACACTGACGAAAAATGGATATTGATAGGTTAGTAAAAGAGAAATGCATTGCGAAACCAAGAATTTCGATACGCCAACTAGTGACAGAAAATTGAATTACTGAGAGTAGGTCGAAATCCGTCCAAGTCCATATGATTATCAGTGTTTAAATAGAATAGATATGTTGTGACAAACGAGTGTTCTTAAATTTCTTTGAACACTAAATTTTTACTTATTCGAATAATATATACTTATTCGGAATGTTTGGTGGAATCGGATCTACTTTCAATAGTTTGCCAACTTACCATCAGAGGGCTGAAATCTAAGCCACGTCTCCACTAAGTTTCCCAATATAGAATAACAAATATAATTTGTTTAAATTAAAAATTATGTTAATAAAAAGACTATTTTATTTTAGGAAAAGAAGCAATCAATTAAAAGCACAGCACCTTACTGTTCATTTTGTCCAATGGAATTGTATAATTGTTCATATTGTACATTTAAATGTATTGTATTTAATGTTTTTCTCGATGGAACTACATAGTCCTTATTTAGTACATGCACAAAAGCTTTAAAGTGGCTTAATTCCATCACGCTGAAAGGGATATTGCGCCAAAAAAAGAAATTTGTTTACAATTTATCAATTTCATTTTTTCTGAAACAGATATTTTTATTTACATAATTTTCAATTCAAATAAATTTGATTTTTCATCGTACATTTATTTGTAATTACTTTACCTTTCACGATTCATTTTTTACTAGTTTTATCTAAACAATTACAAAACAATAATTAAGAGTATTAAGACCAAGTCCTCGCTTTGGAATACTTTTTTGGGGATATGAACGCGGCGATTATACGTAGTTTTCGACATTATTGACGTATTCTACAGTATTCTATAGTATTCGCATGCAACCAACAAGCGAGTCAGAAAGAACTATATTTTTCCAACACTTTTGGGGCGGTATTCATAAACGTGTCTTAAGATTAAGCAAATGCTTAAGCATTCGGCATCCTTTACTATGCTACTAGGTTAGTAGAGGATGCCGCATGCTTAAGCATTTGCTTAATCTTAAGACGCGTTTATGAATACCGCCCTAATTGTTGAAACCTTAAAATAATGAATATTTCTATTTACGACATTTGCGACAAATGACACGTATAAAATGGACTTAAAAACGACATATTATACATACATTTACGACACGTCGTAAATACATTTACGACGCGGCGTAAAATACACGACCCATCACTGGTCCTGAGACTGTTTACTCATGTAATTCCTCGATAGGTGTGTAAATTATAATTCATTAAAATTTCTATCAACATTTTCCCACTGTACTCGAGTGCCATTCTTTATGTAACTTTCATATCCGAAATTTCGAGGTAATTTCTCTAAAATACGAGTACGTACGCACATGTGTGAATACCAAAAACGGAGCAATACGATTGATAAGGAATAGTGGAATACGGAGTGGCATTAACGCCTCCTAGTGAAAATTGCAGTTGCAACAAGTTACCGGCAATCGGTGCCATGACAATTCTCCCGTGGCGGGAACTCAAGCGCGCTTGTCAATTACTTATATTAACATTGCCCCTTCCTTCCTCCCTCTCATTGTTAAGTCGGCATGCGCCATCAACGCAGTACCGCGGGAACGGTCGACTGTCACGAAGCAGTAAGCACGCATAGTTGGCAAGCCTGGGATCGTGAAAACAGGCGGACAAAACTAGCTCGCGCGAAGTAACTAGCTAAGAGTTTCGTGCTGTAGCTCGTTCAATAAAGCAAGTATGTACATATGTGGCTAATCGGGACGAGTAAGGTGCGTAGGTTCTGCGCGAGTGTTGCTTGTCCCGTGATCAGTAAAGAAATAAATGTATGACTCGCGATTAAATCGCGGTAATCGAATTCTCGAGCATATCCTTGAACTAACTTGTGTAGAATAAATAAGTAGCGTCACGTTGTAGTGAATTTCATTGTCAGCTACGTAATCCTATGTAAATATGAAATATATAATCACGTCCGAACGTTTACCGAGGCCGTTTCAGTAATAGTGAAACATACACATAGACATCGCGAGCGAGCATCGTTGGGTGGTCGATTACGTGCCACTGCATCGGAGTAGAGAAATTGTGCGCGTGTTGATTTGTGACGAAGTGCTTGTCCATCTCACCTGGTACTATTTCCTGAGAGGTCATTTGGAGAAGGAGTGCAAGCTGTTGTCGCTCGGACATCCGCGCTGGGTAACCGCGGAAACGACTGTTACCGCCTGCGGGCATTCCGTCCTCATAACTCATGTAACTCGGGCTCGAAAACGCACGTGAAGGATCGTGGTATGCACTCAAAGGGAAGGATGCCACCCGTGGATAGACACACGTTTCTAATCGTGGACCCGCGGTGATTCGCCACGAGCGGAGATAACCTAAAATCGCGCGGTCGGTTCACGCCATTTTGACCTACCGAGCGCGCACAGATACGTGAATCGACAGTCACGCGACACGTACGCAGCCACACGCGCCAAAACCGATCGCATCTGACGAACACCGAGAATCGTCGCTGGCGATTTATGCACTCTTGTTTCCCGGGCCGACGATTTGATTTCACGACGCGGCATGTGTGTGCGTGCTCTTTCGAAAACGAGATTCGTGACACACGACTCGGGGGCACAGTGCGCAATATGACGCAACGTTTGCGTTGTGTTTACAGTTGGTATCTCTGTCGGGAGCGTGCTTCGCGCCAACTTTCAAATCAACAATACAATTAAACGCGATTCCAGGTTCGGGATCTTAACTTGTTAGAACATTTATGTTTGTTTATAATCATATATCATTCATCCATACGTTCCATGCTATAATTAGATAAGAAAATTATAAAGTGATGTAAGATGAAACAGGAAATTAAATATGTAGAAGTAACTTATACCTACAGGATTTTAAAATTGAATTCGAGTTTCCCCTAGTTCTTAATTCAGGAGGTCTTACCAAGACTACAACTACAATTGGCTAGCATTTATTTTACAGAATTTACGAAGATATAAATGTACGGAGCTATTTTTCACAAGAATGTTACTGATATTTTGGGATTTCTTTATACTCATCATCCCCTACATCCTGAGTTGAGGCTCATCCCAAAAATGATTCTTTCTAATAATAGCTATCTCTTGTGATGGCTGCTTGGTAATATTTTAATATGAGATATGTAATAAGGATTGCAGCCATCAAAGAGTATGAAAAGTTTACTTATTGTTAGAGATAAGAATAAAGTACTTTGACTAATTAAATATACTCTTGTAAGTTTTGTATGTTTTTTTAATAAAGAAGATGGGTTTACATATCGCATCACGTATCATTCAATTCTAAACTAATAATGGGGAGTTTTGCCATATGATTGCTAAAGTTGCATGTACATTCATTAAATAAATAGTCACTTCAACCAAATGGAAATGATAGAAAATCTGGGTACTACAATTATCGACTATGGTAATTTCGATCTAATGAATATAATAGGCCATGTAGAGCCACCACATACATATACATATATATATATATATTAATTTTGCTCACGCTGTCCATTGTAAATAGGACAATCGATTGGATTTCACTCGCATTCTTATCACTGTCATTCATGCACGTATTCATTTCATACTGTTTCGCATCTCGTGTTTATTGTAACGACATTATAATTTAATTATGAATAATGATAAGAACACATCATTTAATTGTATCTAACGCAGTAGCTACCTACCAGTAACATTATAGAAAATACATAACGACTTTCTTATCGTCAGACCGATTATATACGAATTGTTACTTGTTAATTGACATTTCCAATACTGCGAATTGCACGCAAATTTTTTTTTGCCGATGTACAATTATAACATCAAATGTCGTAAGAAAGTGGAAGAAATTAATAAACTAAACGTAATGTGAAAGAAATGAGAGATGTAATATTCATTTGCCTCTTTCGTTTATTTTCAAGGACAATATCTCACTTCATTTTTCTGAATTTAAAAACTCTGTACTGTGCAATCAACTTTTCAATTTCGTTGATACATTTGTCAATTTCTCATTCGGTCATTAGATTTTTTAAATATTGATGTAGGGGGAGAAAATTAATTGTGTATACAGTTATTAGAAAAATCATAAATAACTTTTGTCATGTTTGTCAAGCGTGTGTACATATACATAAACTGCAATAGTAACAATTATAGTAATTTAGAATTTTGGAAGATCAGTGTTTAAAAATAATAAAGAGATTGCAAATAGTATATTTAATATAAATATAACTATGTTTGCATTTTTGTCAGTACAGTAATTTTCAAAGAAACCATATATCTCAGAACATTGTAGAATTAAATACAATTTTCAAATAATACTTTGTTACACACACAGTTAGAGAGTAAAATTTTACAAAACAAAGGAATATCGTAGCAGTAATTTTGTTACATACAAAATGAATACTATTTATATGAGCATAAACACTGCCTGATGCATTATATGTGAATTATTCTACTTTTACATCCATTCCTATAAAGTAATAATGTTTTATTAATTTCGCACATCCCATGATAATACAATCATAGAAAATGGTGTAAGACAAATACACAATATCTATAGGATGGCTGAAGAGAAGAATTTTTCAAGAACATGAATCGCTCTCCATTGGAATGAGGCATAATGGGAAACATGTATATTTGAGTGTCATAAATTCTTCGAAAAGTAGTTGGACAGAGTGGTCGTGTATAATATTGGGTTCAAATTCGTTTCAGAAGCTAAGTCAATTATCATTTTCACAGAGATTCTGTTTAGTCCCATTTTTATTGGTCTGTCTGTAAAGGTAAGTGTTTTAAGAAGTACAAAGAAATAAATTTTTCAATGAAATTTCTCAATATCTTTCGCCAATATGTTCCTCGATGTCGTCTGTGCATTTCTTTGTCGTGTATGCGCATGTATACGCATATGTATATGTACATATACATATACATGTAAACACAAATTATATCAAGAGTTAGAAAGACTAGTAGTTTTATACTAACTTAGTTGTTAATACACTTATACAACAAGTCCTTTATGCAGGACACTCCTGCATTACAAATAGGAAAACTTAAGAATTGTTTTCACGTTTCGTGTTTAAAGATTTGCAATCTATTTAAGGTGAGCTTGTTCCACCTTTGTCTTTCTGGTCATTGAGTGTAATACACATAAAGCTCTGACAGTTCCTGTATCAAGAAGATCTGGAAACTTTAATAGGGGTAGTTTGGTAAGCTTGTAACATTTTGCCTGGGGAATGGATTGACCTATCTATGTTACATCGATACAGATATCAATTATTACTTTGATTAGTTATAAACTTAGACTCGTTACATATTATTACTGAACTGCAATGGCTTAATAATATTTCATTACTTTCTGACAGTCAGAGGGACGATAGGTTGTAGCAGTACGTGATATAAATTATCAGTATCTTTTGCTCCTTTTTTCATAGAAAAATAATTATGAAGACTATTAAAATTCCTTTCGTGTAGTAACCCTGTAATAACAAAAATGTTAGAGCAAAATTAGGATAATGTTTGAAACCAGCTTGTATGTAATGGTTGTGCATAGGCAGTTTAGTAATTGTACTTTATGTGACAAAAGCTTATTAATTAAATGTGTGCTATTAAATTCATAGTTTAAAAGATAGCACGAACTGATTTTACAACTTTTGATTGATTTTGGTTCACGTACCGTAAACCCATACATCGTAACCATCTTTTGTTTTCATTATAAACAATTATGGTTATAATTTCACGCAATTCACTAACTAATTAACCTTGTGATTAAACGCATGTATTGTTACTGCCTAAGTTTATCATATCTACTTACTTGAACGGTCATTAAGATTTCATTTATAACTATAACAACAACGATGATGACAGTAATGATCGTTATGATATTATAATGAATGATGATAAATAGCGATAATTACAACTTTATAATTATTAATTCTCATTCATGTACTACGCGTCGTACACTATCTGTTTTAATGGAATGTCTATCTTGATTTTCATTAGAGTTCGAAGGAAACTACGGTTGATATTGAGTATATTTTTTATCATCGGAGCTACATTTTATACCTATTACTTTTCCTTATTTTCGACTTAACGATAAATTCAATTTTGTTGCATTTCGTCTGTAACACTATCAATGAAAATAAAAAAATTACATCCTCAAGGCAGGTGCAGAAATGAATTTTGTATTTAGGGATAACGTACACTAAAAAATGAGTAACTGAATGTAGGTAACATTATCCTGCCCCAGTTTTTTAAAAGATCATAATTTTCCTAGCTATGAGCAAATGTTGTTTTGTTTCGATCGATTTATGTGCCTCCTTTAAGTTGCTAGTTTTGTAGCGGTGAGTTTCTCTACCAGTCTTTTCTCCTTCTCCGTACCTAGGCATTTTTAATTATTAAAATCGTCATATTTGAACCCTGTGTTTTTTTACTGCGTCACGTTTTCGACAACATCTGTGTATGGCACAAATGAATATAGAGCCCCCATAGCTAATAATATGTATACATTTTACTCTCTTCCACGCGGACGAGTCAATTGCGGGGAAGACTTTAGAATTCATATTTTTTATACTCCTTTTATCTATACTAACCCTGTCCTAAAATTTGAGGTTTCTCTCTGCCAATGTTAAAGTTATATTCTGTGCCAATGTTTACGCTATACACCCGCGATTTTTCATTCTCTCCTCCTTTAAGTAGATTCTTCTACCACAGGCATTAACATGTATAGCACTATTATTACGGCAATCAAATTAACAGCGATTAATGAAGAGATCGCTTTAATTGCTTTATACGTGTTGCCATTGTGTTATAGAAATTCTTTGGTTAATTTTACAAAATTCACTTGCCCACAATTACGGTTAATAAGAGGAGTTCCAATTTTGGCAATTCTGGAACATGGAAGTCAATCATCGCTGTTGCTGCTAAAGTTGTAAGGAAAGACTGTCAATATGGTAGTATTCGATGATCTGATGTTAACAGTTGGTAGCGCACGTTGTCCACTTGCATCTGTTGCACGCTAAAGTCTCCACAAACTGGATCTTCGGGCTCCAGATCCTGATCCTGTTGTACATACATAATGGCTTCGTTAGTTAGATCTAATCTACGGTCAGGCCCCTACCTCTACAAAAAGCATTAGTGAACGTACGACTTCAAGAAAGCTGATATCTATGACTTTACAGATTCTACAACCAATGCTGGAGTTTCGCTAAGTGCTGCTAATGAAATTGCCTTTTGATAACGTTTGGACAAGCTTGTGAATCAATTTCTCGAATAAATATTAGTGGAGAACGCAATGGTACCGGCTTGTTTTACGACATCCTCCTTTATCTATGATTGTACCGACCAGCATGAGATATGGCCACCATCTCTATGGGCAGGGAACCTCTTCGCTTGATGAGCGGTTCAGGAATCGAGTCCCTTTTTCCGAGTTCCCTCTTCCATTTAAGCAATGTGCCATTATCGTTTCCATCTGTGGATCCTCCAGAAAACATTTCTGGTCCTCCAGAACTTCTCCTCCTCAAAACCTTTTTCCGATTACGAGGCTTACCATTTATGCTACTCCTATTGAACATATCACGGCGCAATTCAGATATGTCTGCTGGCACTGAACCCCGCCGCGGAGACGGCATGCCAGGTCCGGTGCTATCAATTATTCTTGTTATTCCATTATTGTTGCTACTTCCGGTATTGTTATTATTGTTGTTATTATTCATTGGGAGATTCTCTCGCTCATCTAGAATCATTTATCTATTTTAATGAACAACAAGCAAACATATTCGCCAGAACATCACAATTTGCAACGCAAACTCACTGGTTAAAGATAAAATATTGCCAAGAAGATTTCCAAGAGCAGTTTCTTGTGGAAGACTTGCTCTTCTGGGTGCTGAAACATTACCCTCTCGCGGTCCTAAGGCTAATCGATTCAAACCTCCACCTGAAACATTAATGGATATAATGTTTTTATTATTATTTTTTTATGTTCTGGATTTATTATGCGCATACAACTGCTGTTATATTTCACTATCGTACCTTGATGCCTAGTAATATCTGTTGGTACAGATCCACGCCTAGAAGTGTGGTCTACTCTAGACGTTATAGGTGGTACCGTAATGTCATCCAATCTCGATAGAAGACCAACTGGAGCGGATCCACGTCTTCTAGCCCATGACTACCGTAACGCGAAATGCAATTTAGTAAAGTAATCCTAGTCAACGTTGCGTTACTATAGATGTAACATTCGCAAAAGTGGCTTTACCTGGCTCCCTTTTCGGGACAACGTAATCCCCTTTGGATCTTCTACCCCGCGTGGATCAATGTTCTCCTTCATCTGCATGTCCAAGCTCAACTTAGCAACCTTGGAGTTTTTTTCTTTCACAGGATCTGAGTCACGTTTACTACCGATAGAAACGATTTCATTATTCGAATCACCACTACATCTCTTCGGTTCACTGCCACTGTCGCTCGACGAAGATATGCTTTGGTTGAGAGGCGGTGAGTCCGGTGGGCTGCCAATGAAGAACACTTTATGCGTGCTAAGTTCAGAAGACACTGGTATCGCGGTAAATCGTCTACCACCGGTATCAGTCATTATTGTCTTAGTTTCTGGCACAGGAGTTGAGTATCTTCGTAATTCGGAGTCGGTGCACTTTGGTTTCGCAACCTGCATCGAACTACACTGCTCCAATTTACATGGGGATATTATTGTAGTCCGTTGCTCGTCGCACGTCGCCCTTTCACTCTCCTGCTTCATCGTTGACATGGACGACATATTGTCCGCCTTAGATTCCGCGGTTTCGGGACTACTGGACTCTTTGTCGTCGCGTGACCCGGTCAACGATGTGTAGAAGATTTGCGCAGAATCCGTTCCTTGAGCAGAGGTAGGTCGTTTATGTCGATTCTTGAAGCTTGTGTCTTCGATACGGATAGTCTGTACCGAATGACGTCGCGGATAGTCGACAGTTAAGGTAGCATCGCTTTTCTGTCTGAACAGATCTGTCACGGCTGAGCCACGCCTCTTGCTTGCTACGTCCACCGAAAGTGATTCCTTCGATATCTTCACGTTACTAGCTTTCCCTTGCGACGTGTGCGCTTCGTTCGTTGGAGGTGTACCGCAATGACCGTCAGAACAGGATTTATCCTTCACAGAACACGATGAAGAGCTGGAGCTGTCACCCTCCATCAAGATCTGGGAGTAGCATTGCGACATTTCCGCGGTCGTGGATAGGTATCTCATTCTAATGTAGGGTTGCAGGGGAGGGAAAGTCTGCTGTCTCGTCAGCTGTTTAGATTGCGACCCTGCTTTTTGATTATCCGGCTGCAGAACCGAGCTCAGCCTGGACGCTTCGGCGCTGTTGGTGATGCTAGCTATACTCGTTTCTGGTAAGAGACTTTCCGCGCTGACTGGCCTCTCTGCGGTATTCACGTTTGGCGATAACTCATGTATGCTGCTCCTGGAGGAAAGCAAAGACAGCGTACTGGGCCCCAGGAGACTTTGATCCTCCAGCTTCAGCAACAGATTCTTCGCTCTGCTACTCTGCTCGCTCGACAGATTCTTCGCCTTGCTACTTTGTTCGTTCGGCAGACTCTCTCGCCTTGCCGTACTGCGTGGAAGCAACGTCAGCGGCTTCGAGATGCTCAGTGGCACGGAATGGCGTCTTCCAACATTTTCCAGACCGACTCGTGCCGGTAAGCTTTGCATTCGGGAGGACTGAACGTATGCTGCTGGTATGAGCAAATCTATGCTTCCGGTGTCTTCATCCGCGGCTGGGTCCTCGATAGAGCTGACAGCGTCTTCCATCTCCTCCAACTCTGATATCTCTGTTTCTGTTTCTTCCGCGGTTTCCTGCAGGATCAACCCCTCCCATTTCTTCTGGTTGGCCCGTAAATGTTCCATGAGGGAAACGCTCAACCCGTCGCCGAGGAAACGATGCCATTCTTCGTAAAGGGGTGTCACGACGAATTTGAAGAATCCAACTTGTATCTTTGGTATGCTAGTGGTATGTCGATCGCATAACGGCGTCACAGGAAGGTTCAGTCGGCGCTCGTAATCACCTTGCCGAAAGAATTCCTCGCATACTTTGTACGACCATTTCCTCGAGATGTCCCAGGGTCTGCACGGGTTCGATATGTCTGCGCACTTCAACGCTATTTGCAGAATGAAATGCCGATCGTCCGCGCGTTTCATCTCCAACGTGTTCTCGTCCAAGTAATGCTGAAAAAATATGCCACCATGAAACTGATGATAAAACGTTTTCAACCCTCTTAGTGGGGCGAGCTGATCTACAAGAGTACGTGATATTTCTGTACCATTAATAGCATGCATGATGCCACGATACAAAGAGTTTAAAACAAAAATATTATTCTCTTACTTGAATTTATTTTTGTGCAAGAAGTTAATGACAAAACGAGTTCTCTCAGAAACAAAACCTCCTATAAAATAATTTATTCTTTCACGTAGAATCATAGTTTGCCCAGTTGTAATATTTATCACGAAATGCCTTATGTAATATGTGTTTGGCAACAGGTGTCAGAAACTTCAAGAGGGGATTCTACATGTCAAAATAAGACGAGATTCATGAATGAGGAAATTGCGTTTGAGGCTTTGTTTCAGTTATTAATTGTTGAAAGCACGCGTGATAAGCGTCTGACGTGAGGGATTTAGACTACTGCCGGCGCGCGTTAGCTATTTAGATTAGGCACGCCGGAGGCCGTGCAATAGTAGCTACCTAGAAAATACCCATTTGACGCGTGGCGTCGTATGTCATCACTTTGACTACGATTATTTTACCATGTAGAATCTTCCCTTAAAGTTTCTGACACCAGTCGCCGAACACCCTTTGTATTAAAAATATACAGTAAAACTTCCAAACATCTAGCATAAATACCTACTTTCTAAAAATGACATTTTTACAACTGTATTATTAAACACGTTTGAGAAAAACACGAAATATTAGGCACAATCTTTAATCTTAGAATAGGTTTAATCGTCATAACTTTTCCATCACCTTAACCCTTAATTGGTGAGGTGGGTTCGCATGGACCCCATGATGATGCTTGAGGTGTTTGTTTACTGTGACGTTTTTTCACGTGAGGCTACAAAACAACTAATTGTAGTTTTATATTCATTGCAATCAAATTTTAGTTTTACCACTTGTAAATTAATACACTTACTGAAAATATTTGAACGCTTTTTTCCAAAGGAAAAGTTAAAAGACTGTGTAAATAGAAATAGAAATTGGGGTACGTTAGATCCCACCTCACCAGTTAGGTAATAAATTTTCCACCTCACCCCTTAAGGATTAATTTTTGACATACCTAACTGCACTGGGAAAATACCGAAATTTAGCAGTAGGTATTTCTAAGTTCTCCCAAACAGTTAGTATTAAAGAGTTCATCCAATTTTCGAAGGCTCACCTTGAATCGAACAAGAAACTCCTGTTGTCGCGTAATGTCTGTCGCCAGAATAAGCGAGCTGATGTGTCGTTGCAGTTCCGGTCTCACGCTGGCCGGAAGTTGATCCGAAACGCCGCTCTCCAAGAGGCACCCTATCGCTGACCTCCAATGATGATTCTCCAGAACCGACGTGTTCTGCAATTAGCAATAGTTGATTGCTCGGGACACCTTGAGCTTCTCGCGAGTTTCTTTTCCGATTAATCGACTCACTTGATAGAGAGCAGCCAAGTGATTGCTCGTAGCAACGAGAAACGGTTGATTTACGCCTGGGTGATCCAGATCATGCGTCACCGCGGCAATCAGCGAAGCCATAATTTCCAAGTTGGTTAAGTGCGTCCTAATCTGTAAATTTACAACGTACGCTTGTGAATTCTGTTCCTCTCCACGATCGAATTAAATTGAAACGACCGAAAAAGAAAGTGAATTGTCAGTACTCACTTTTTCCTCTTGGAGGAAGCAGTGCATCGCCTGAGTAACATCTGTCGCATGTATACTGTTGTGGTAAGGATTTGTACTGTGATAACCCTCTTCGATGAACGCTGAAATCAAATAATCATAATGAAGATTAAACACCGTTCTGGTGTATTCTTGAATTGTATGAGGACTAGGAGGGAAATGCTCTAATTAGTATTTGAAACAGTGGAAGATGAGGGTGAGATACTTGATGTTTTTACTGCTGGGGTTCTTATAGTCAAGTTTTCAGAGGCATTCAAGTGTTTAAATGCAATAATTTCTCCATTAAGTACGACATGTCCCTGTCAATAGTATTCTTAAACATCGCTCCCATATTAAATCATTTTTTTTGGTGACTTTATATGTATGCAGCGTTATGATAGTTCTCAAATATCGTGATACCATTGTATCACAATGTTGTAGTGTATTGAATAACAGTTATCGAAGTTTCAACAAGCTGTTATCAATTATCATTTTTATGAAGTCAGTTGTAATATTGATTAATTACTGATATAATTTTTAAAAAATGGTCACGGTTTACGTCAGAAATGTACCTAAATTATTCACCATTCACACTTGTTGTAAAAGTGAAATAAAAACGACTGAAGAGACATTATTTTGAAAATAATTTTTGCTTGAGTAGCTATAAATGGAAGTATCTATGAAGAGCACTTATAAATTCAAATATGACTGTATTAATGGAGTGTACGAGATGATCTGGCATAGATGTACGTGCAGATTTCAAAAGTGTAAAAAGATCTGAATATGCACGATAAGTTCTTATATGTATCACATCCTATGCCACGTTTATGTGGCACCTACTTGACAATGCACAGGACAAGTATAGCAAAAAGAAAATCAACTGACTGGTCAAACGTCACCATTTTCTATGCAAACGTACTAGAATACGTCGTTCTTTTAACTCTTTCATAGTTTAACTCTTATGAACTGTCAATCCTTATTAAAAGACTACATGAAGAATCATGGAAAAATAAATATACCTACAACAGATTTTGGTAAATATCGGCAAAAGGAGACCCAGCCTTAATGACCTTAACTTTGACATATGTTCTCAAGGTCACCCCTTTGTGTGACCTTCAAAAGGTTTTACTTGTCGCTCGTTTGTTAAAAAGTTATGAAAGCAACTTTGACAACATATGTCAAGGTCAACGTCCCCTTTGTCAATATTTACTCAGATTTTTTCTAATTTTCATCACATATGTAGATAAATATAGATGATAAAATAAGATAAATAGAGAAGCAAGTTGATATAGCCTAAACAGGTAAGCCTGGCAAGATTTAAAATTGAGGGTGTAGTCTTATGCGGTAAATTGATTTATTAATTTCGATTACACCATTCGACACCCATCTGGAAATGTAACATTCAATAGATATTTGACAAACGGTTTGCGGATTCGTTTTTAGCGCACGAAAACCTATAAGAAACAACTATTGAATGTTACAAGTCCGAAAATAGTCAAATTTTGTGGAATTGTATTATAGTGAACAGTTCTTACGCAAGAATCTTGCACCTCTTAATAGACCATTCTTTTTATGGAAAATAAAGATTCGACGAAAGCTTTAATTACTGCCAGTGTCCCTATCACTGCCACTTCATTTATTTTACTTAATTAATTTAATGATAAATTTTCTTTACCCTAGGTATTCTTTCTACGTTTTTATTAAGTAAAATAAATGAAGTGTCAGTAATAGTTACAGAGTCACACCAGAAAAACTACTAAAAGTTGCTCATTAAGTGATTATTAATAAGAACTAAACTTCTTCTAAACTATTAACACTACACATTTCGACACTGTCAGTATTAAAGTTTCACGTAGGACGATTAAACTGAAAAGCACTCTGTCCCTGCAAGGTTAATTGCGCCCACCTGTTCTACCATTAATTCTATAGGCGTGCAAGAAACTAATTCGCCGTCAACAGGTCAATAATAGCAGGCAGTTAATACGAATGACTTTAATAATTTATCTGAACGCATTACATACGTCTTCCAACGCCATTATCTTCCATTAGAAAGAATCGCGACTACGATCTGCATATCGTTTATTTTAATCGATTGACTACAAGGAGCTTAAGTATTCACGTTCGCTCTTATGTACGCGGCAGCACATAAATCCTGTTTGTATGGAAATCTTACACAGAATAAATAAATAATAAGCATCGCGGCGGTCTATAAATACGAATAAACCGCGTAAAGGGGCCGTTCCTCTCTGTTGCGGGGCTCTCTCCCCCTTTTGAATATTTAATGGTGACGAATAGCTTCCGACCTGTATTCCAGCCCGATGATGACGTAAAAATTTCGTGCGGAAAGAAAGTAACAATTACTAATAGGACCGTCGGGATTCTGCCTTGCGCAGCGGTATCAGGAAATGCTGCCGCCGATGCGGAAGGAAAACAGAGATATTGTTGGAAATAATCGTTCAATTCCGCAAACGCGCTAAGCAAACGTTGCCATGTGCTGTTGTAATATTTAATACGGGACCAAATCGAGCGGAGCAGCAGACGTGAAAAGATGCAAAGTGGCCCCACAAAAAATCTTCTGTGTCCAAATTCACGCGTTGCACCCCTGAATTTACAATGTGTGTATGATCACTGTTATTAATGTTATAAGATGACGGGACGTTTAAACATATTTTTGAATAAAGCGTGTCGTTTATCAAGAAGCAACCAGCATCCCGTAAAATATTCGCCGTTCAAACACTTTTCCCTAACTGCTAACACATATGCATCGACTACCAAGAGAAATTGATCTGTTCATAAAAAAAGCTTTTAGTTACATTAAAACAAAACGCGTAATTGCGCTTCACATGTGTATCGTTGCACTCACAATCAGCGGCGCACTCAGGGGAACCTCGAGGGGAACCGAGTTGAAGGGATAAAAATATTTTTATCTCAAATTCAATAAAATTCATTAGGTGATTGTAAAATTTGATTTAAAGAATAAAATCCAGTTGTCTTTTCTTTTTACAAAGCCCTTGAATTACTTCACTCGCGGCTACATTAATCTCATTTTCCCTTTTTTTGAGTGCGCCACTGGTTGCACTTATGAAAAAAGTGATACCATTGGAAGATAGACCTTGTTATAACATTCAATTTTACACTCGACCACTTTTTTCCCTCCAACGAAACGTATATTACTTGCGACCCACTCCAACTGCACGACGTACCCTCCATAAAATTGAATTCAAGCTCTTGGTGAACGTTTGCTACAACTCCCCACGCTAACTCGATCATACACTTACCGAACAACTTCCACACCGTTACCACGTCCAGGTTGAAGTGTTGCAGGAGTCCGTACCAATGAAAAAGGTGGACGCATAATACTGGCAGCGAACGACCTGGAAATCAAATGCAAGCGTGACAGTCGAGAGGCCCAAGTGTAAGGCAAGCTGGCGTGTCGCCGAGCTAAAACTCGTGGGTGAGGAATAATGGTAATGCGAGCAACCGTTGCGGGGGCGGGAGTCAGCCTCCAAGGAGAAAAAACGAGGATAATGATGGCGCGTGAGCACCGAAGACGGTTCTCGCATTCGTAATAGAATTCTGTCCTCTGCCCTCTCCCGCCCAAGCATCTGTTTTTATTTGTATCTAATTTTTCCTCTACCTCGGCGACATCTTCTAAAATTCAAATTACGTGGCCATGGAGACGTTCTGTATTGTCAGCATGAACAATTTTTCGCGGAATTAATGGCCCGCGAGCGAGCTAAAGACGTCGCTGCTCGTAAATATCGTACATCTCCTTGATCGCACCGAAGATGAGGCTCGAATAAATCATGCTGTGCTAGATACTGGCTTGCTGCAGTGATTCTCGTGTAGGAGCTTCTCATTGCAAAGCTGAGATACCGTGATGTTATAATTTTATACTCTACTTAACTAGGTTCTACGTGTTTCCTCTAGTAAATGAATTAATACATTTTTTTATTTTTAGTATGCTTTAATTAGGCTTTAAAGGCATTAATGGTCCATTCTTTTAGGAAACATGAGTTTCTAGACAAAGGGTGTGTCAACGATAATCGCAATGATGATACAACCTGCGTAATTTTTGAAGAGCAAGCTTGAGCAAAAATGAAAAAGATTTTTGTTTTTTAACTGCTTCTTGTATTTTATTTCTCCCCTCTTGAAAGTATTAATAAATAAATGAAGCATCTAAATATCACAGAAATCGAGTAAGTGATTTCGATTGATGTTTACACGAGAAATTGTCCGATTGTATAATCATTGAGACCACGCCCTGTATATTAAAACGTTGAGGATTCAAGTGTTTTCCCAATGCGTGGTCTCGTAAAATCCATATTCTGTTGAAAGTAGGAAAATTTTAATTATATGGATGCATATTTACTTTTATATAAAAATCAATCACGTAATTCTACGTGTGCCTCGTTAGTGTTTCTGCAACCCTCAAATCATCCAGCTAAGTTGCGACCATTTCAGAGTTTATAATTAGTCTTTGAGCTCTCTCTCTCTCTCTCTCTCTCTCTCTCTAATGCGATTTCGAATCTGTGGTGTGTCTTTAATCCTTCCATTCAGATTTCATGAAATTCCAAGTGAAGGCATTTAATGGGATTAAATCGCAAGATTACACAGGCTGAGATCTGGGCCCCCATGCCTAATTGAACATCATTGTTTAAGTATTCCAAACAAATTAGGGCATCACGACGTGGTGCCATACTCTGCTAGACTATTAGTGTCAAGAGTTTTAAGAAATGGTAAAAGCACATAAAAGTTGTGACTCTTTTAAGGGGGGTTTGCGACTTGTTGGGGCAAAAAATATTTTTGCAATATTTTGGTAATTGTTTGTGAATTTTTTGCATAAAAATGGTTCGACAAATTAATTTGAGGTTTGGCAGATTGTTTCACTGTATCTTGAACTATTGTTCTGAATTCTTGTGTGTTTGGTGATGGTTTCAGAAAAGTTGACTGACTTGTTAAAAAGTGTTAAAAATTATATGCAATACTTGTCGTGAATTTAATCAGGCGCAGAGACGCTCAATTTACTATGCTATTGCAAGAAACATTTTATCTATGGCAAAGAAAGATTAGATTCTACGCGTTGAATGCACTCTGAGATGGGTTTCTTGGTCGAATCCTCCGTTTCTCTAAAAAGGTTCCCTGCCAAGAAATGCGGATTTTCTGAGAAGCCGTTCTGACCTGACAGATATTTCACGGTTTTTTCTTTCTTTTTCCTTTTCTTACAGGAGACGTTAATACAAGACACATGATATCAAAGTATTAACGAATTGTAAATAATACACAAGATGTCAAAATATTAATGGACCAATACGTAAAAATATAATTACAAATGTGTGGATTTAAATCGCAATGTTTGTGCCTCAGTGAGAATACAGGTCTTCTGCGAAAATGCTCCTCGCCGTTAAAGTGGTCCTAAATTGATAAAAATGAAATGATTATGTCTTATAGGGGTGTACGCATAATGTGGACCAGAATCAGCCAGTTATCAAAATTAGTTTTTGTTCCATCCACAAAAAGCATAAAATCCAGAACTTTTGCCGCTACTTCGTAACCACTGTTAATAAATCAATAATTTTATTCTAGTCCACTTTATGCGTACACCCCTATAGGACACAATCATTCTAATTTTACCATTTTAGAACCACTTTGACGCCGCAGTATTCTCACTGAGACACAAACATTGCGACTTGAATGCATACATTTGAAATTATATTTTGGAAACATGAAAAATACAATTCTATGTAGCAAGGAATAATAAATATTTAACAAAAAAAAATCAAAATCCGTACAATAGTTCTCGAAAAAATAATGATAATAGACCTCTTGTTCGAGCGGAAAAATAGAATGGACCCCTACCCAGGCATAACTGTATTTATAAAAGCGTTCCACGTTATTCAAAAAACACTACCAACTACAAAATAGATTACAGAAAAATGGTCACAATATAGCCTAGATTTAAAATTGAGTATTCCAATTTTAGAGAATTCAATTTAAGAATTATGATCAGGTCTGAAGAGTGTATAGCCACAATCTCTTTGAATCTCTTTGAATACACTTAACAAATAATTAAATACTGCAAAACGTTAATAACTTAATTTATTTTCCATCATTCTATCCGATTAGTCAAATTTGTCCATCCGTCTTGTTTCCGTTTTATTACTCGACAGTACAGAGAAAAGAATCAAAGGGCTATCGTAATATTCTCAGCGGATATATTCATTTGTGTTCGATCAAATAAACGAAAACATTTCAATCTCAAAGGCACAAGTGCCTATATATCGTCGTCCCAATGGTAAAAAGTCGCGAAACTGTGATTTTTGCGAATCTGAGCTAAATGGATGATTTTATTTGCTTGTCATCAACGTATACTGTCGTAAAGTTTTAAAGTTAATTAACACTCTTGCAGTTTCGCAACTATACCATTGAAACAACGATGGTTGTTCATAGTTGCTTACCTCCCGTCACTGTTTCTAGAGTAAACGCGTTAAATCGCCAGTTTCCGGCCTTTAGTAACACGCACTGCAACAAATCATCAATGCACAATAGATCAGACTGGGTGAAATGAACAGTCTCGCTGGGTAGGAAGAGTGGATATGTGTCCCCGAGCGCAATGCAATTACAATAGAAGGAGCGTGTCCATTTCTCGGGTGTACGATAAATCATTAAGGCCCTGTCGTGACGCAGTCTTGCTAATCGAAGCTTTACGTGCGATTTAAACGGGTAAGTAATTAGCGAGCAAGGCACGCTTCTACTACAAGAGAAGTAAACGTAAGTTGCAGTGAACACGCCTTAGCTCTGACAATGAGATAAGTTTGTATTAGGTCTGAGTTAGGTAAAAATTTGTTACAGAGAACACGCTTTAGGTTGAAGATGGATCAGGCTTCATCAGTATTTAACGAGTGTTATAGTAAGAAATGTAATTCTATACGAACAAATTAGTTGCGAGTCATCCTGATACAATAGAACCTCTATTATCTGAACACATGTTACCTGATCGTTCTACGATTCTACGTTCTACGAAAATTGCAAAATGAATACAATCAAACTACTGTAGGATGAAATTGTTATTGCGAGCATGAATACCTCATATTTAAGGTTATCAAAGAGAAAACGTAATTGTAGTAACGAAACACGAGACACTTCAGAATATAGAAAGTAGGGATACTGGAGGTTCTACTGTAATTAAAAATAAGCCTTGTTCTAACGTTAAAATGATAAAAATTAACAACATTTGTATTACACGATCGAATGTTTATCATAGTATGTACCTACTTTATTTCCAGGTCAAAGAATATGTTTCTTGAGATAATTAGAGGATTATATACTTGAATGTTGAATTGCCACTCAAAAATTTCAACGTGTTTGTTCATACATGTTAGATTGATAAAAATACTACTATATTGAATGCACAGTGTCTATTAGTGCCTATGGTTTGATTCTCGTGAATTCTTTACAATCATCATCTCCCAAACATTTTAATGAAGTAAAAGCTTCAAAACTGTTCTCTCGTTGGAAACGCTTAGTCCAATATTTTACGAAAAGTTATTTGAGAACAATTTTTAGTCAAATAACATAATATATTATTTGAATAATTGTTTCTAAAATATTTTGTCGAAATAATCGAATTTCAGTTCTTGAAAAGGCGAATGAACAGTGTTGGTTATATAAAATTGATTAACAACTGAATACAAGAGCGTGTTAGGTAAAGTGCTAAGCAAAAATGAATATTTCAACCGGATAATGTAGCTGTGCATGTTATAAAGTATTAAGCAGTGTTTTCCTAATAAGAAAATAACCGTTTTAGAATTGCCAACAAAGTTACCTAACTTTAGCTACTTTAGCATAATAGAGAACTGTTGGAAGGGAAGTTGCGAGAGTCATATACAGGTACGAAAGGTAATTTTAAAGCGTATTAAATTTGAAAATTTTCCATTACACAGAGACGTGATAAACTTTGTCAGAAAAGAATACAAACATAGTGTAAGAAATTTTATTAAAACGGTTGATAATAGTGATAGATAGATAAGAAATATTAAATTAAAAATAGTTACTTTTAATATTGTCTAACATTCCAACGGATATTTTTCAAACAAGTTATCGTTTTATCAAATTCGATTTACAGGTTCCGATTAAAATTGTTAATTAAATATCCATTTCTTCGAATGTATGACACACTTTATCTATTATATTTTTAAGATTGTAATCATATCTTTATAAACCTTTTCAATGGATTATTTCCAAAGAAAGATTAGTATGAAAGTGCAACACATGTCATTTTTTTAACTTCAAAATTAGAAAGTAATCTTCGGCGTTCCGATCCCTAAATACACCTTTCTTTCAAGAAGCATAAAACGAAATATTCGTTTTTGAATGTGCATTTCACGCCGACTATATAATATTTATTAAATTTACACTATAAAGAAATAGGTAAAAAAGACTATTGATTTTCTAAACACAGAAGAATACTAACCAGTGTGATTTTTATGATTAATTGTATACAAAATTAATAAGCTATTATCTCAGTAATAATATAATAATTAAATTCATTACTATTGCAGAATCAATTATTAATTGACCTTTTGATCGTAGCAAATTCGTGAACAATATAAAAACCTTTGAAAATCATATTCTCTGTCAACACAAAGCCAAAATTCGGTTTGCATCTATGAAAAGACGTGTTCTTGTTGATGAAATTCAAATTGAATATTTACTAAAAACAATTTTAATAATAATATCAAAACGTAAAAAGATGATGGAAAATTTATTCTACCCCTTATTAAAATAATTAAACCCGCGTGTTCGTACAGCAAAACAGCTAAAACAGAAATTAATACAAAAATTGTTTTTCATCAGTTATGACACGCACACATGCAGATTATACGAACATTTTAGTTGTGTTATCGTGACACGTGTGCCTACGAACGTGTAAAGCTTCTAAACAGAATTAGTGACTTCCATACACCGTGTCACATTTCTGGCCAGTAATGTCGCATTAGTATTAACCGATTAAATCGCTCAAAGGTTCTGACCGTTCAACCGCTATCATCGGTTTTCCGCTTCAATTACCTAACAGTCTGAGTCCTTTAACCAGCTCGAATTTCGTCGATCCGATCAGCCGACGATTTTAATTAACTGATAATATCTTTTATTTACTGCTACTACTACTCAACGAACAATAAATCGGTTACCGAATTGAAAATTAGGAAAGTACACGACCTTTATCGTGCCTTTTTACTTCACTGTAGTTAATTAGAGGACACGATGTTCATATAAGCGAAAGATTGCATTTTCAGGCAAAGGAGGGTTGTTTATTACAGAACACTCTACGATAGTAAGTTGCTCCGACTACTTTCGTTGCATTGAGGTCGTTCATATTTTTAATGGTAAATGTCAGAACAACATTGGTTGAAAACTACCTACATGTAGATATACAGACGCAAGTCTTGAAATTCTGTCTTATTGGAAAACTAAGTCATCCCGTGAATAATGTCGTTTTAAAGGACTGATTTTCACCAGGCAAATGATAATACTTATACTTGCTATGAATCGAGAAAATAGTGACCATTGTCTGTGACAACAACTTCACATTTTTTTAGACAACTTTTGTTGAATCTCCATCCTCCAAAATTTCGTGTCTTTTGAGTTAAGAAACTGATCCTATGTTGATTTTAAGTGGTAGGTATGTAATGTTGCAGGTGTTGCAATTTACAAAGTTTTATAAGCAACGAAATAGTTGTTTAAATAGTTTAAAGTTCGTTAAATAGTTCTCGAAATAATTCTCAGCTAAGAATTATCCCAATAATTATCTCAGCCCAGTATTGCCATCTATCAATACAATATATGTCTTTCTAAACTTATCACATTCTGGTGTACCGATTAATGTGACCATTTACCGTATTCAATGTAATCCTCCAATTGTTTCAAGCAAAGAACAGAGAAAGACCCTGACACGTTATTTACCGTAAACAGATTTTCTTCATCATGTTGGCGCGATTCTTAGAAAATAGTTACTGCATGGGAATGTACAGAATTTATATCCGTCGATGAACGGCTTACCTGAACCAGGCCATGGAATATATCGTCCAGGATACCCGGCTCCTGAGTTAAGGATCTCGTGGTAAGCCTCTTACGGCGTCTCTTGTGCATCGTCAGAAATCGACCAGTTGGCCTGGGCCTGGAATGGCCGATATCCAAACTCTCCAGCAGGATTCGGTCCACCTTCGACAAACGCCTGAACGCCGTTTCCGTCGTCGGTTCATCGTGGACTTCCGTTAACGTCGTTGGCACACCTGATGTTGGTAATGCGGCGCTTTCTGTAAAAACAAATTATTTGCAACGATCGCAATGGAACAATTCTTTCAAAATGAGAAGAGACACTGGTCAGCAAGATCGCTGAATTATTTAAGCTTTTAGTAGCTAGTTAAGTAGAGAGTATTACAAGTTAGACATTAATTGTGTCTTTAAGTCAGAAATAGGGAAAAATTGTATTTAAATGAAAATTTATAAAAATTTTGAATAAGGAATAAAAGTTAAATCCCATAAAATATTCATCATGTGACGAATAAAGTTAACCTGGGAAATTAAAGGTAAAGTAAAAATTAAAGTTGAATTAAAGTCGAAGTTGAAAAATTTATTCGACGCTGAAGTTGAAACCCATGTACCCCCTTAAGGGCACCTTCATCAAACGTATGATCTCACTTCAACATGCAATGCTAATATTTATTATAAACTGTAGATGTGTTTATTTTATATGTTCGTGATTAACTAGTAATACCCAATTTGAAGTAACTGAAAATTCATTTCCGAAAATAAATGAGATTTATAATAATTTTCTTCGACTTAAGTTTCTCGAGAAATACTGTAATTTCTCGTGAAATGAGAAATAAGCAATTATAAAATTTCTCGGGAAATTCTCGAGGATTCCTTCTCGAGAAGGAACATTATTCTTAGCGCCAGTCATCAATGGTTGATAAAGTATCAACTACTTCTCGCGGTTGGCGATAAGCATAAAATTATTATGACTTTCTTAAAGTTGAGATAGCGGTGGTTCGGCCACAGTAATGTGTCTTCGTGAAATAGAGGTGTTCTAGACGGGAAACTATGATGTGACAATGTCCTAAACCATGTTCATGGAACATCGTAGAAATGTTCGTGAAAAATGGACCAAACGTGTGACGTGGCTCATCGTAGTGTATGAAAAGGGAAACTAGAATAAGGAACTCGAGATAGGTACAGAGGAATGAAAGGAGAAGGGTAATTATCGTGTCTCCACCAGGCGAGTATGAACAAAACTAGTGTTCACGAAATTTTCGTCTGTTCGCATGAACAAAACTCAGCGTATGAATCATATGTGAACGTTTTGTTCTGTTTGCGGCGGTGTGGACCCGATAACAACAGACGAAAACGTTCGCGAACAGTGTTTTTGTTCGTGTTCACCTTGGTTTACTTTTGTTTATCTTATATGTACCTACTATAAATCCACAAAATTGAAAACTAATGAAATCGAAATTTCAGAGGGTACTCAAATGACTCTAAAAGCCAAACACATCAGTCAGTTGGGAGGAAAAGATTGTTTAAAATCAAAGTAATTGGGATTATTGCATTATCGATTTTTATGCACAGGAAAAGCTCAGAATTCGAAATAATTTGAAGATGGAATTTAACGACCCAATGTGAATGGAAATTCTGCGAATTTTTGGGGTCAGGAGAGAATTGATTGATAGAATTCCCCGAAGGAGGATATGAACTGAGAACTTTTGTTTGCTGGGGAACTGCTCAGCTAATTAACCTGTCCCGTTCTCTCACGATAGATTACTCCCCTTCAGGGCTAATATTCGAGAACAATTGACGCCTATTTCTTGATCAAATCCCAGTCGTAATGTAAATCGCTATCAATGCAGTAATTGTTTCACTGCTCCTTGCAATTGGTTCATGGTTCATTATTATAAATGGTATTAATATTGGGGACTGTGGTGACGTAAACTAATTAACAGGCGCTACTATTATGTATAGTACAGTTTTCTCTTATGCATGAGACAAGGCATTAAGATCTCTACTTTATGAATAAAAATAAGAACTAAATTTTCCCAACTTTCTATATTGGTGTAATCCTTTAAATGGAATCGAATAATGTTCAGACATCTATATTTGGAGACCATTTTTTGGGGAATAAATTGATGATACGTAGTAAAAGTTATAACAAGACCGTCACGAAGCTATGACGGATAGAATGTGGAGGAAAAATATATTTTTTGGCCCTCTGCGTCGGCCGTATGAAAGTCACGTCAGTCACGTGAGGCTGCAAGTAGAAATATCCAGTATGTGACCAGGCAGAGGTCAGTGGTGCAGTCAATAACTCTTCAAGCTGTGTTACAACTATGTCATCAGTAAATAGACCACTTCAATACTGACCACAATATTGAAAGTTTCTTACTTCAAAAATTGATTGCTTCTTTTTCATAACAAGAATTGATCACTGCCGTTTCATTGCAATCCTAACATGCATGGCCATTTTAATCGCCACGAAGTAGGATACAAAACATAATTTTTTACAAATATACGTTGCAAATATAGCAATACATCAGTATTCGAGTACTTAAATATTCGAATAGTATTCGCCAAATAATTGAGCAACTGAAGTATTCGAATACCGAAAAATTCGACAAATAGTTCCAACCCTAATTCTAAGATGCATATAAGGATTTTTAAATAAAAAAATATTTTCAACAAAGAAAGCAATTGTCAAAATTCACCCTGGTTTTTCTAGTTCTAGGTGTCTGCTGCTCCTTAAAGAAATATGTAATACATATAACCTGGAATCATCTAACAAACCTGGAATCCACTCAAGTGTCTAAATCAATATTCCTAATGACACAACCCACCAAATGTGTTCCTCGCCGCCCACTATGTACTCGACTACCTTTATTTAGTCAAATTCCTAAACACCCCAGAGCCTTTAAGTACTAACATCTAAAAAGTACACCAAATACGTCCCCAGAGTCTTTACTTATCGACAAGACATTCCAGGGTTCCACCAACTTTAGCTCCTGTTGCTCTGCGATGCCAATACATCATCGTGCCCCTACAGGGCACAGCACAGAGTAAGCCGTCGTCCCATGCTTTAACAGCTTCATTTATATAGAGCTTAGAGTTGTCCAGTTATAATAAACCGTAACACCCGGTTCGGTCAAAGCAGCGCTTTTTCACGCCACCTGCGCTATGAGTAAATATTCCTCCACAATATGTCAAGCACATATGTCACATATATCGCCGAGGGCTGATACCTTGTGTCATGAGTGTTTTATTCCCATGAGCGTGTCCCCAGGGGGAAGACGCCCAAGGGTCTTACGGACTTTGCCCTCTGCTGCTTTCACGACCCCACTATCTGTCTACGAGTCGCTATGCGACCCGCTAAATGTACGGCTAGACGCCGGGTCTATAAACGTTTCGTCCACTCGTACCTCTGCACACCGTAGGTACTTTGATCTACGCGCGTGCAGACATAGAGGCGAAGTGGCGCATTTAAATTAATTAGCTCCGCGTACAGGGCACGCGGAAATGCACCAAGCTGTTGTAATTTTAACGCGGCGCGACTATTCCCGGCCGTGTTGATTACCATCCCCTATAAACAAAGGTAATAATAACAGATTTCGCTCTCGTTGGCAGCGAGTGAAATAATCGAGACAAGAGATTCGGTCGTCGCGATGCTGGTCTCTGTGATTGTGCAACAACCGCGTCTAATTACGGAACCCTAAGGTCAGCCGTTTAAACGGCATCGAGATCGATCCCCGATAAATTATAAACACAGCGAATTGTGCATTAAATCGCTGCGCAACGACAAGATTAATGCGTTTCGGGGTGGCCGCGTCCGTGTTCCTGTTACTCGGCGAGATTAAACGCGAATGAAACCAGACGGGAAATAGGAATGTCCATGGATATTATAAATTATCACAACATGTGGCACTGTCGTTTGAAATTATTTGAGTATCTACCTCGGAAAACTATACTCGCGTTGTTGGTCGAGAAAATACAGGCTCAAATATTCGAATACTGACTCAAATATTCGAATTTTATTCGTAGCATTCGAATACTTGTAAAATATTCGAATATTAAATTATTCGAATAGTCCCAGCCCTAATAGTACACCGTTAGAACGCTTATCAGCAGAGGAGTCCAACAAGGGTGGGCATAGCTACCGAAAACGTCCCCTTCAGAAATTATAGATTAAAAATTGTACACCCGATGTTGACGCACTCTTATCTAACCCCAATCAACTCCGACGATATCTTATCCTAATTTCACGTTTCGTGGTATTTATTGGAACTTAAGGTGACCATAATAACGATCATCAGTATTACTTGACAAGCACCTGTGTATTTCGTTTTCAGTAGTCATAACTTATTGCAAGTACTTTTGTATGCAAAATGCTGACAACAACTAAATACTTTCGAAATATGCAAAAAAATGGACTTTTTCAGCCCAGCTTACCAGAGTAAAAACTGTCACTTAAAATTAATCTTACATCCTACGTTTGTATGCAGTTAAATTCTAATTTTCTGATCGTTCAAGTTTCGTTCGTGTTTATTTTGCTGCAATTTATTGCAATTTATTTCCCTCGATCTGTTTCTCTGGGAAACTACTTAACTACGAAACAGTCGAGGTGCATATTTATCTTCTGACAAAATGAAGGAAAGAAGAAGACAAAGTTTTCTCTCGTAATTACGCGTTTGCGTAACGATGCCCCGACTAGAAAGCATTGTCAAGCAAGTCGATTGCAACATCGCGTTAAACGCGGCAGGCCACTTGATACGTGCATCTTGCCTCTGCTAATAATTTCTGTTGCACAATTTGTAGGGTACTTAGCTTGCGACATCGTTTTATTCGGCATTACGTCGTGTACCATCGTACGTGTGATTATATGATTACCGTGTTTCTTTTCATGCAAATGTGCGCTCGCGCGCACGCGTGCCATAAATGTTGTCTATGAAACGCTTGAGCGACCTTTCGTTTCTATTAATGGGCCGAACGATTACGTCTGTCAGCGGAGGGGGTAACTATGGTTTATTGAGTCTGCTGTTCTATTTGGGTCTCCCGGCGACACTGAATGATTTTTAACTACTTATAGCCGCGAAATTTGTAGTTCACGAAGAGACCGTCTGTTTCCGAGGTCATTTTTTATTCGTATGTTTTACACAAGGTGTTTAAAATGGGGGTGCAGAATTTGAGACGCGTACAGTATTCGTCAGACTTGGGCAAGAATGATTTGAAATACAAAATAGAATATAATATTTGAAAGAATGAATTATTCGAATCACTTTATTACTTCTACTTTAAAAATGATTTAGGGAAAGTAACTTCATTTTGTGCTAACACCAAATAAATCATTTCAAAATAATTTTTTATTTTAGATTACTGTTTTAAGTAAAATAATGGTTGATTTTAATAACGTTTGCTTCAGGGACTAACATTGTATGTTTGATAATGTTATACTAATATTCTTTCCACGAGAGAAGCAGGTAAGTGACTAACGTTATCAAAACGAAAATCGTTTTACTCCAACAAGATTAATCTTCCGACGTATGTTGATTACACACTGAGGTATTTTTTGCACAACATTACCTGAAATAATGCTTGAAATAACATGTTATGTCATTTCGTAATTATTCTGTCTTAAATACAATTGAAGAGTCCTTGTAGAAAACACTACAAGTGCCAAAATTGAAGACAAAGTTTTATCGGCAAATGTTCTGTGTGCCAATGGTAATACTATAATATAAAATTAAATTTTTGGCACCTACAGTGTTTTTTACAAGGACTCTTCAATTATCTTATTTCATTAGAGGAAATAATTTCGAAAATAATAATGCAATATATGAGATGATAAAGCAAATAATAAATCATAACATAAAATTTAAATATATTTATTTTAAAACCTTTGTCAGGCGAAGTGATATTTCGAAATATTTATTGGTATTTCGAACCTATTCACAAATTTTCCATCTTTTTCCCTTTTCCTTAAACCAGTACTGTATTTGATGAGTGACTGTTTGAAATACATACATGCATAACAGTTGCGAGCCATAAAAGTGTCTTAACTAAAAATAACCGCAGTGTTCGATTATGTTTAGAATTATTGTCTTTGCTTTTCGAAGCACATACACGATTGAAGCATATTCCATCAGAATTTCAAACTACGTACTTGCAACACATCATTTCATAATGAAAAGGGGACATGCTGTACGTGGCGTAGCTAATCACAGACGAAAGCTTCGACCTTTTCGGACCACCGATAATATGGGTGAAATTCATCAGCTTGTAAGGTGTTAAGGTTGAGGTTCATAGATAAACCACATTATGGGAAATAATTAGTGGTACAAGCGGGAATATTCTACACGAGAAAAAGAATGGAAAATAAAGAATAAAAGTTTTTCATAGAATAAGTTTTCATAATTATTCGATGCAATAAATATGTTTCCAGCACTGTATTTAAAAGAAATATCTGTTCGCCACGAATAGAAACAGAACGTGAGCTTCGAGTCCTGTAGCTGTCTCGTGACGAGCTCACTGTCGCTGTCTAATTAACCTAATTGCAGCCGTAAGTGTTATCGGTCAAAGAAAACGGCAGACTTTATGACGCGTAAATTTCATTGAGGTTATCGCTTCGTTTCCTTTACTGCCTCGTTGGTTTTTCACCACGTAGCAGTATGTAAGTAGTAAAAATGTCTACATAGTCATCTTTCTCTTTAATCGCGCTTTGGTAATAAGTTGGATTTTCAAAGTGTTTCAAACCAAAAAATACGAAAGTGAGAAAGTCATGATTTTTTTAATTACTTGAAATGTATGTGCTTATTGTCAGATATGTTATCATTATTAATATTGAAAAAGTTTATGATATGGTATTGAGACCTTGCGTTATAAAATTACTATAAAAATATCAAAATTATAGGAAATATCCTTAGGTTTATAAAGAACTTTCTTAAAAGAAGATAAATGAAAGTTAAAGTAAATAACTCCTTATCTCGATCCAGAACCATCGTAAAGGGAATTCCACAGGGCTTAGTGTTGAGTGGAACACTACATTTTCCTCGTAGCCATGAACAATATTATATTATGTAGCAAAAATTTTCCTCCCAGGTGACGCTTTCTGTACGCAGATGACCTTATACCTATATGTAGAGAGAACTATCTCTTATCTACTCAAAAAATATTGCAAGAAAACCTGAAGAAGATACAAAACTGGGCTATAAATACTAGACTTAAATTCTCAAAAACCCAAACAGAAATCGTCACATTTACTAGAACAAAACACAACGTGAGTATTAAATTGGAAGAACGAATGAAAAAGTTTGGTGACGCCACATTTTTTGGAGATTGAAGATTGTGTCCTCACTAAGAAGCTGTATTTAAATCTTAAAAGAAGAGGTCAGTCAAGTATTTCTAGACTGAAAATTGGAAACCTGCTATTCAAATGCGACCCACCGTCCTGTGATGTGTGAAACACTGTTATAACTGTTGGACATTTCATGATTGATTGCTCCAAGTTTTGAACGGCTCGTAAAAGAATCCAATTGAATTAAATTTCAGAGTCAATCTCAGCGCTAATGGAATTCCTAACGTGATAACTTTCCTCAAAGAAACGAAGTTGTTCGACAAGTTAATATAAGTTTCAATTGATTCACTGCTCCAGTTTTTTTGTCGCGAATAACCATCATAAGTAGTTGATGGAACAATTAAACTTCGAATTACCAAAAAGACGTGGTACCTATGCTAAAATTTCTCATAATTGGAAAATAAAACATTCTAATTAGAACATAATAGCAATTAGAAAAACAAACAAAGCAGTGACGTTATCACAACTGAAATCACTTCTACCAATAAGTATTTTTACATAATATTTTTTTAAATAATGGTTCAAAAAACTTGTTGCATCATTTCACAGTAATTTCGTTTCATTTTTAGAAATAATTTAAAAGTTTCTGCACTAGTTTACCCATGTTTGAAATTCAATTGGATGGGGACGTTTCATTAGGAAAGACAAATACGTTAAACACGAGGGGCCGTTTATCTTTTATCACCGATGCCGTAGGAAACGCAATGTTCCCTGTCATCATCGCTCTGTTTTCTACGTCGTGAGCGTTTTCTAATCAAACCAGGCGGCGCGAGAGCAACGCCACGGTCTTTGCATTCTTCGTTCATTCATTTTCATTACTCTCCTCGGATATGTCCGTTTTCTGTGACGTTAACCAACACGCTAAATTTGCTCCACAATCGATCAACCGATGGTCTTTGTCTCTACACGCTGGTCTGTTTGAAACCAGCGGTTTGAACCTCTTCAGCATTGATATTCAAACGCGCAACGTACGTCACGTGCGGAAATGCTCCAGTCGTATTTGTTGAGCACACTCGCTGAACGCCTATAGGCGTTCCCCGAGCGACCGCACGGACTGACCGAAGTGAATATTGTTTGTCAAGAAATTGAATTTTGGTTTGCCACATATTTTAATTATACGTTCTTTTATAAACATGGTAAGAAGATTTAGATGTACCCTACCACTTTAATTTTTGAAATAGTTACCAGTAATAGAAAAATATGCAATTTTAACAATATAACCTGAACTAATCATTACAAATATAATTACGCACGATTGAACACGTTGATTTAAAACGCGTTAAATTTTTCATAAATTATTTGTTTTTCGCAGAATTCTCTTCGGCATACAATAAGAGATAAACAACCAAAATTATAGAATGTTATCAGGAAATGTAAACACGACCTTGAAAAATACTGAAGAAATAAATGAAAAAGAAATAGAAACACTTAGAACATAATTACTCAAAATAGGAAAATTCTGAATTTGGTCCACTAACGCCAGAAATAATGAATTAATTTCAGAAATCATTGGTTCCAGTCCCGATGAATATATTTCCATATTTGAATAATTTTGATTTGTTCCGCACACTGATTTTCTTTTATATGCGCAACGTTTCGCCATTCTACAAAACAATGTAAATGGAAATTGTAAGTGGGAAACGGCAGTCTGCCAGCAGAAAAGGTCACCACGTAATTACGCCTGCAGCGTCAGTCACAGCTTTTGAAAGGTACAGTACAAGGGAAGAACTTGACCAGATCGTATTGCAGTAAAAGGCTCAATTTATATCCGTCGTTGTTTTATAGTACTCCAATAACGATACGATTGTAACACAGCTACGGAGCATTTAAATGTTACTCTTTGTGCAGAGGGAATTCTGGTATCCATGAGCTGCCTCTTGATTTATTTCAGCAAAGGGGCATTGGGATTCCTTTTCTTTTTTTTAACAGAGAAGATGCATCGCGAACGAGCTTCATTTTCCGTTGTCGTCGTAACAATAATTGCATTCTCGTGAAACCTGCACTTCACAGCCAAGTATCATTGCGTGATGCTTTATAGGGAATATTTCTAAAGAGGAATGTTATTGTTGCGCATTGGTTACTTAACGAGAATGATAGGTTCTAATTTTAACACATTACAATATCGATATTGCATACAGGGTGATACAGTAAAACTAAAACAACTGGAACACTGCGAACTTTTACTCATCGATTGGAACGCAACTTTGTGGGTTTATAGAATGACTCATGCCAAGAACGACGGTATGTTTGATTCGTGCCCAATCGCCCTTTAAGGGTGTGAAAATTAACCCCAAAGTCAAATAGGCATTCACACTTTTTCATGTATAGCTCCTAAAGTATAAGAGACAGAAAAGCATGTTTCAAACAAAAGTTGAATGTTGCTCAAAGCGCTACAAATTGGCGTTAACAAAATTTTGAATAAAGTTTTTCCCGTCAGGTATTTTTTTAAACTCTTTTCAAAATTTGGTTAAGAACAGTTTGCAGCGTTTATTGTACAATATAACTTTTGTTTAAATTTTTTTATTGTCTGTTGTACTTTAGGAGTTACATGCATACGATTACTAATTATAACATTAATTATAGTATTGTGGATAAAAATGAAATAAAAATGCAGCTTTAATTTTCACATTTTCCTTGATACTCACTCAACATTTTTTTAATCCGAATGTCTATTTACACGTTAAAAATTTTGATAATTTTGTCAAAACATTTATATTATACAATAGTAAACATTTCAGTTTCATTTGCATCGATGTGAGAATAAAACATAATAAATGGATGATATTGTATATATAATATTGTTAACATGTACCGAGTGTCCATATTCATACAACAAAAATATGTGTCCATAATGAATGCATATTGTATCTGCTTTAAAAAGTTGATATCTACCTAATTTGCAGAAGACACTAAAATGCGACTACTGAGTGCATATTTCACATTAACATTAAGTCACGGCACTGATCTGTTCTCATGAATTTATTCATAAATTACAGAACATGTGACAACTAAGAAGTTTATTTCCTTGTCTTAAGACGTGGTATAATATTCGTCGTGACAATTACATAATAGAATGATATTGCTAAACAAGGAAAGTGCTGAAAACTATAACAAATTCAAATTCGTCGATTCCTTGATTGCGAATCAAAATAATGACTTAAAGTGAATCAACGCCCTGTTAAATGTTGAATGTAGCACTTGTTTCACTCACCGGAAATACGGACGAATACAGCATTCTGTTCCCCACTGTCCACCGTTATCTCTACGCTTCTCCTCTGCAACGATAAGAGAGGATCGTCGATTAAACTTTTCTTCTTGAATAACCACTTATGTTTGTCAGGTTGACAAGATAATAATACAACCGCTACATTTCTTTGAAATACACTGACTTATTCTGGTATCTTAACATCTTGAAGATTTACAAGTTACAACCATTCATTCAGTGCATAAAAATAGTATAGTATAGAACTAGCACGTAAATGCATTTTTTAATAATATTGGTTTGGCAAACTTATGTCCCAGTGTGCATCGTAAATTTTTATACAAATGAGAGGAAGGCGATTGTTCGTATATAAAAAAAAGTTCTTATTTGAGAAATTCCATTTTCAACATGATTCAAGTACATACTATGCAGAAAAGCTCTGCATCTGTATGGACAAGCTTCTCCACGTCGACGTTGTCCAGTTTAAATCACATTTGCAGCAATTCATACTCGTCTTGCACAGAAAAGATCCTTCCCACCTATTTACACTATATAATGTAGGTCGAGCTACGTTCAAATAAGATGACGCTTTTAAGCATGTCCCCTCGTTCAAAGAACCACTTCGAAAAGGCTGCATCTTGAAAAGAAGCGTTTGCAGACCTATGATTGATTCTGATTTTCAACAACGTTTTCTAATGGATAAATATATTAGCAAATTTTTCTGTAGTACCAAGTTACTAAAAGCTCTGATTAAGTGTCGATGATTCGAGGTATCAGTATTTTATATTTGAAGAATCCTTGTAGAAAACACTGTAAGTGTCAGAAATCAAATTCTAATTATTTTAATTTTGGCACTTACACAATGTCGTCTACAAGGACTGTTCATTTTATCAGATCACTAATGAAACTACTAATAATGTTAATAAAATGTCGAAATACAATCTCAGCAGGGCAGGGTTTACGTTCGAAAATCTAAGACTGTGTCAACTGTAGGTTATATCACGTTTGGGAGCAATTTAATCTACCATGGAAGAAAGAATCGACTGTCGAGACCACCTACCCAGTCACTCCAGCGAGGCGAAGCTCACCTATTTCCTAAAATGATGACTTATGCAGTGTCTCGAGTCAGGAATTATTTGGAGAAAGTAGTGATGGGTTCGAACGTATCACGAGTATTTTTGTTTGAATAAATATTACTTAATTCTAATAAAATGAACCTTTGGTACTGCATTGATTGTTGTTCATGATCATATATTAAAAATTCAGACACTAAGTTTCATGTAACGAACCATACAAATAAAATATTTACTATTTGTTATATTTATTAATATCATTCGTTATTTGAAATAAGCTCAATGTCATGTTTAAATGTATTCAGGTATTCAAGTTTAGCTTTTCGAGTTAGCAATTGTAAGAGGCTGCAATTTCGACTTTTTAATTAATATGTAGGATAACATTGTACCCAAATCCATGCCGAAGAAAAGCTTAAATCTACAAGAACCTGTCATAAATGTAAAGAATCAGTTTAATACAATATTATCAACAAAGAACACGTTCGACGATTTTCGAAGTCGATTTCTTAAGAAAACAATGCTTCAGGAGAAAGCTTTCCTTCACATTTCTGACTTATTTTTGGATCTGAAATCACCCTCCCGATGTTTGGTCTGGGGTTAAGTCTGAGTCAGGGGCTCAGCTTTTTCGTTGGACGTGAAAGGTCGAGCGAAAAAAAACATATTTCACATTCTCCACCTATTTTTGTCCAACGAATTACATTTCTGTTGCTTTCTCACAATCTGCATCCACAGATCCCTTCCTCTAATAGAAAATACTTAAAACATTAAACAACATCGGTTTTGGACTTAACCTAAAGCTTCGTTCTACTGGTGTCGTTCAGAGAAACGACTACTTCGAACTTCGTTCATAAGGGAATCCATGTCGCGTGCTATCTGGAATTCCCTCCATTCGGGCAGACTTTGATAAAACGTAGCCGCGGAGAGAAAATTGTCCCCGACGTGAATGCGGGGTCGGTGTCAGAACAATGGGAAACGAGCAAAAAAAAGAGGAGAGAAAGAAGAAAAGCGAAGATTCGACGGACAGAGGGAAACAAAGAGTGCTTGGGAACGAGAAGAGAATTGTGCGAAGTCTAGGCAAACGCGACCCGGCAACCGATAGATCGACCTGGCAGTGTTCGACAACTGGAACTCGCTGGCAGACTTTTCACTGGCGGATCAGGCCGATTGCCAATTGCAAAATTGGGGCGACCTGGATTCGGATTCGCTCCGAGGTCCCCAGGTACGCTGCTGTGATGCAGGGACGAATCGCCAGCTTCGTGATGGGCCTACGAAAGTGCCGAGGAATTGGCGAAGGAGCGGACAGGGGACGTGCTCGTTAGATTGACAATGTGGGCAAGACAGGTTGGCAGAATTTGTGGGGACAGGAGCAATTTGGACGGGACACTTGAAACGTGATAGAGCAATCTTGTGTGTTACGAAATGTAGAATGTTTTCTTCGACGTGTCGCTATAGTGTAACGAATTGTAGTTATAATGTGTGTATCTTTCAAATCTTCTGTGATCTGACAAGGGGACCTTCAGGTTTGGCAATTTCAGAAAATGTTGATACTTAGTGTACGTGATTCAAAGTCAATTTTCTCGAAAACGAAGTCTTTTACCGCAATTTTGTCACTTTTGATTTTCGTCTTATTTTTGCATGTATAATCGCCCCCTTAGAGTATTGACCATGGGTAAAGGAACACTCTGTATATAAGGGGATGTATAAAGAAAATGAAAAGTTTTTTGGAAGATTGTGCTGAAAGTAGAGAAATTAATTTGAAAATTTCCAGAATAGTTTTATAACAGATTATTGCCTGGAAACTAATTTGTTCGATTGTATTCATACTTCTTTCTTCTTTTTTAATGTTACGTAAGAATTTATAAGCTAGCAAGATAGTTGATAATTAGGGAACACAAAGTAGATTTTAAATAATTCAGAATGGCGAGGAGTTAGTCGAGATCCCGGAAGTTCTCCCAAGATTAACGTTCCACTTAATATCTGATGAATTATTAAAACAAGAGGTATAAAACATTGCGTTTCCTAGATATGGAGGAAATCATGGTACAAAACACGCTCTTCATAAAAGAAAAAAGTTTAAGGGCACACCTCGGTCAAATCGCGTGAAAACATAGGTGACTTTTATGATGTTTTCTAGAAAAAGAATACAATGTATGGTACTAAAACTTTTTGCACTTTATTCTGCTACAAATGTAGAGTATAAAACAATTTTTTTATTTCATTTTTGCCCACCCCTGCCTCTGATATGCATTGTGTGCTGCATCGTTGTAAAAAAACTGCACTGGACCGAAATATTAATTTAAAACAAAGTGAGGGCTATTTAAAGTTGAAGTTCTGATTTTTTTCGCGTGATTTTTGTACGAAAAAATTGTTCGGAAAACACTATTTTATAATTGAAAATATTTCTTCTAATAATAAAGAAATAATATTTTTTTTTAGAAGAGAATATGTCATTAAAGTTTTTTTACAATGTTGACAACTTCCAATTGAAATTAAAGTTTCTTTTACACGAGGTGTTTTTGTAGTTAGGGAGTTATATTTATACATATGGCCACATTTCCTATATTTTTGTATCTCTTTAAAGCAGCGTTGCCTCTGCCAAAAGAATATTTTTGAAATGTCAGTCGTGAGCTACAAAAGTGTCTCCTGTGAAAAGACTCATAAATCTATATTTAGTTAGATCAATTTTTAAATAGTAATGCTAATATTCAATCTAAGTTGTTACTAATACGACTTTATTACGCCATATAAAAAATTGCAAAATGAAAAAAATTAAATGAGGACAGTTTTTGAGTTACGACGTGTAAAATATGTAAAAAAATCTACATCGTTCTACACCATCCATAACTAGAAGTACAAGCCTGTATTACAATGTACCCAATGTGATCCAATTTTCTTGGAGCATTCTCCAGGGTGACGGACTCTAGATAGATTTAACGAGGCTTCTTTCGACTGTTCGAAAGAAGAAAGGGTGTCAGAAGGACGTTGGCAAGAGAGCTTGGATGGGGTGATTTACGGTTATTTTCTTCCGTGGAAATCGTTCTTCTTTGAAGTGGAGTACTTTGATAGAACTCGTATGACGTACTTAGGAATAATTTCATACTTTGCTGAACTGATATGATTATACAGACTAGGACATCTAGTGGTTCACGTTTGGGTATCTCCCTTACGTTCAATCTTATGGCAAAGTGACAATGATAAAAGTTGCTCAGTTCAAAAGGAAATATGCGACAGCGGAGATAGCTACGCATTTTCTGAAGGTTGTGATTTGCACTTGTGCTTAACAGTGCCTTATGCCCTTCGATATCGACAATCAAATCGTAATGATAAACAGGTTGTTATATGATGGATGAATTTTTAAATATTTAAAAATATTTAAAATATTTCATTTTTAATATTAAATATTAAATAATATTTAATTTTTATAAAAATATTTAAAAAAAATAAATCTCTTTGACTAAAACATATATTGTCCTACAGAATTTTAAATACATATGTCGAAAAATATTTAAATGTAGAATAACAAGCAGCCGTTTATAAAAAGTGGTTTGTCTATAAAAAATCTTATCGTCTTTGTTTAGCGACTGTAATTTTTTCTACTTCTTGTCAGCTTCCAGTTTTGGAGTTTGACAATAAAAATTGGGAACACATCGCGATGTCGGTGGGAAAATAGTACTCATAAAAATAGAAAGATCAGAACACCGATTTCCGCGTGAACGATCGTCGTATACTGTTAATTTGACGCAGGAGTGGCGGGAAATGTCAGGAAATCACGAAAATTCAGTGAAATTATTTGCTACGCGGCCAGCAGATGTGCGGTTCAAATCGTTAAAAAGTATGGGCAGGCTGAAACGCAGGCCCTGCGATGCTCGAGCTGATTTAAATTAATTAAACGGAGTTGCAGTAAAACTTAGAATCCTGATAAATAATTAATCGAATAAAACACCTAATTTGCAGGAATCACGGCGAGCCTGTAGCGAAATAAAAATTCCTGTAATCTGCATTGCAAAGTGCTCTGTAGGGGTAGGAAGATTGGAGTCAGCGCAATTCTGTTTCCACTGAAATACAGAAGAGAAAAGGACCGCGCAAAATGAAAGAGGAGAACGCTTGATCGAGAACCGCTGGCAATTATGTATTTAGGATTGCCTTCCTTATTTCCAAGGTGTTTGAAATGCCCCTAGCGCCTTCTTATCGGCTTTCATATTCCAATCTACAATATCGAGGCAAATATAAAAATCCCCCTTGTATCCTTTTTTTCTCTGGCACAGCAGTCTACGCCGTTGCAGGCAATCTCGTTACAGTAATAACTAGCCCCAATGGAAAGAAGAAGAAAATTAAATAACAGTTTCAATTGGACAGTGGACGTAAGATCCTAATCAGGAAATATAAATGCTATATTTCCAACGAGATCAATTGAACCACGAGAATGTCTTATGAAGACTGTGTTACAGTTTCGGGAAAGAACTGAAAGCACGACAACACGGTTAAAACAACACGAGATAGAAACTCGTCGGTGGTTTCAACCATAGCGGCAAACACAATAAAAAAAAAATAAACCTGAGGTTTTCCATTTTGGCTGACTAGAACAGTTCCCACACCAACGCCCGCCTGAAAAGAATTTTTTTTGAAAAAGCTTGCGCTATCGACGCATGCAGGAAAACACCAGATAGAATAAACTTATAGTTGTTGTTATAAAAATGACCGAAGATGACGTTGAAAAACGGGCAGTTACACTAGAGTACCCCCCTAATGTTCAAAAGATTAGATGTGTAGTGATTCTCACAGGTCTATTCCTATAAATCAAGACATATAACTAATTATGACAGCCACTACATTCTGTTTGCTTTTTGATTTCTAGATTAACTTCACCTAATCCATACTGTTAATATGAGAAATAAGATTACAGTCGTAATGTGTTCGAACAAAAGTGATAGTCTTCCGTGAACAAATTTGTATGTGACATTTTATTAAAATGTCTGCCTTTTATCACTACATATTTACATGTTCCTTCCATTACCATCTTGCACACCTTTGAAATTCTTAGTTTCATGTAATTTGTACGATGTACTTTACCTATGTCTGATGTGTTATTATGTAAATTAACATGTGTGGCGTACATCCAACGATATGTTTTTTTATTAATTTCTGTGAAACAGCCTCAAACGTCATTCTGATTTTCAACAAACTTGCTTAATGAACCTATACGTTAACACAGTGTTTCCCGACCTTTTTTGAGTCGCGACCTATATGTCCTTGATCCCATCATTAGGAGTTTGTGTAAATAATCATTGAAATAAGATATTGTTATTTCTTATTCATCATTTGAAATACTTATTATTTACTACATTGAGTAATATCGTTATTATTTGAAATAACAGTCATATTGCATGTAAATGTATTAAAGTATTTATTTATTTTTAAATAGAATTAGTAGTCGGGTACTATCTTTTCATTTAAAAAGAATTAAAAACAAAAAAGATTTTGCTCACGATCAAAGTTGATCTTTCATTTGTGATCGAACGACATTTGGTCTTAAAAACGACGGCAAATTTTTTTCAAGGATCTGGCCCAGCGCTCGGGGGAATACGAGCAGGGGAACACGAAACTCGAAAATTCATCATCGGTTTTTGGACTTCTCACTCCTGGTCCCTGGACATGTTGGCCTTTCGCTCTCCCCTAGTTGTACGATTCCCTCGATACCCCCGTTCTGTTCGCAACTTCCAATATTCGACGGATGCAATAACGGGAAATCCGTGAAAACTTCGACTGACCGGAACAATACTTTGATGTGCATGTTCAAGAAGGAATAGAGGTTTATGTGTATATAGATATAGAGTGAACATGCCGCTTTTCGTCACCAAAGGAATACCGAAAGCATTTGAATTTCACTGGAACTTTAAAACATAATAAAAAAATTATGCAGAAGTCGGCGATATTTATGTAAAAACGAGAGTTCTAATTTTCGAAGATTTTGTAAAGTGTATTGAAGAGTCCTTGTACAAAACACTGTAAGTGACAAAAATCAAATTTCTGAGGGGAGGAAAAAACTTCCCTGATTTTAAATTATTTACGAAATTTGATTTGTTTTGATTGCTAAATTTTCTATTTTTTGCATTAATATAGTTCGAATTCATGAAAAAAAGAATTGTATATGTAGAAAACCCTGCATGTGCCACCTTTTTAGTTTTAGGAAACTGAATGTGCCACCTTTTAATTTTAGAGAAAACTGAATGCTGCATGTGCCATTCATTAAAATTTACAAGCACTGTAAGTGTCAATCCTGTTTACCTATCGCTTAAGGGGTCATTTTACTTTAAACCGCCGACAAATTAAGCTATTTTTAAATATATTTTTTTCTGTAATTGCAACATATAATAAAATATATATTTTCTGTATTCATTATGCTATTCTTATATTATATAAAAAAAATAAAAAGAATTTTTTGCAATTTGTTTTAATGATTTTTTACAGTGTCAACATGACACCTAAAAAAGTGGTATGTTCATGGCATAGGTGATTTCCCGGCTCAGGCTTATCCGAAACAAAAAACTTGACATTCGAAGAGTATATATGTTGTGAAACATTTTGTTCAATAATGGAAAAATATTTTTTAATTAGTCTAAACGCAACAGTTTAAATATCTCGAAACAAGAAGTACATGACATACACCACGTTCATAATCACCGGCACATATGTGATTTCAATATTCGAAATATTGTTGGAGGAAGACATGCATGTATGCATGTCCGATCGTTTTCTTCGTTCCTAATTCCAGGTCTAGCGTATCGTATTCCTTGAATCACGTTCCCATGTGCGTGCTCGATAAACAGAATTCCCTATCGCCTGGTCGGGTTATGCAACGTCCATACAACCACAATACGCCGGCAATATTGTGGACTTATAAATGGAAAGCAGCTTATTGGGGTAGTTGTATGCACAATGTGCTCTACGCTTTACAAACCATAGTACGATTTCAAAGGGTAAGAGGGAACCAAAACGTCGACGACTAAATATTGGATTGCGTAAGACTGTAAGGGATTCATTCGCGTTTGTTCTTCTGAACTTCGTTGTGTAGCGTCAATTTAATGGCTGATTTCTATTGCAAGGAAGTGTCTTTTAAAATTTTCGATAATACTCTCGAAAAAGTGTACCATTGCAATTTATTGGGGTAGGGGGTGTTGTTTGGATCGGGAATAAAATGAATATTTTTCAAATTTGTTGTAGAAACATCTGTGTAACCAAACGAGTTCAGGTTTTGCATACCTACATCTGATATATGTAATAAACAAATTGCATATTTTTTTTTTTACTCAAAATAACACATACAAGATATAATAATATTAGGTTGGGCGTGGAACGTCCATTCATTTATTTGTTTAAATTGCTGACACGGTAAAAACCGCAACCCCTGAACAAAAACAAAAAACGGAATGGAATTTTAATTACTAACAATTCAACAGCCCGCCTGTAAGATTTTTTACACACTTCAAAGGTTTTACTTCGTAGAAAACTGAATGAACATACGCGAAAAATTATTTTGTCCCGACATTTCAATTTCATATAATGTAGGTAACATTTTATGAATTAATCACTTAGCGGTGGACGATGTACGCCACTGTTTTGTATAAGTAAACAAGGATTGGCGTGTTAATAAATTAATTCCCGGAATACATATTAATAAACTAATGTTAAAAGTGTATATAACAGATGGCACAAATCTCATTAGTTATACAGAGTATTAAACAAGTGTAGGATATTTGTTCAAGATGGATTTCAATTTTATAGTTATATTCTTAATTATCATATCTTATATTCGCTGAAACAACTGTAAAAAAGCAATCACCTTGCTTATTATCCTTATACATAATATTCTTATTTTTAAACAGAACGCTAAAAACATAACATTTTAATAATGTTGACAACCTAAGTGTAACCAGTCAGATGACATGAATCGAACAGGCGTATATGTACTTTTTTCATAACTTTGATGTGTAAAATCGATCCTGAAAAAGTGACCTACACTTTTTATTTAACACCTTGCACATCTGCATAGATTATCTTAGTGACATTCAGTTTAAAATAGTTTCCTATACTACGCACAATTCTTCATATCGGTCGTACACTCATTAAAGCATAGCCTCAATTTGTTGAAACGTGACAAAAATGTCTTACATCAATTATTCCATCATTTTGCCAATTTATGCCACCAAGTCCGAAACGATTGAAAAGCGTGCCTTTATTATTTTATTCCTTTTAAAATAACAACGTACATCAAATGTTTTGTTTTTAGAATTAAACAACTACGATTTGGCGCTTGACACCTTTGATATTTCCCCTGTACAATTATAAACTCACGCCGTGCATACGGTCACAACCGAAATTCCACAAGGGTGTCTCTACCCATTCGCATAGTATGTATTTTTGGGTTCAGCGTTTGCAGTTTCAATATTTTCTCAATGCTTGCGAAACACGTCCTGTAGCATCGCTTTAATTTGATCACGGGGCCATTTATCAGACTGTCACGGAAAGAATAATAAATTTGACGTCGGTCATATCTGTTTCGTGATCGCCCATGAGAATTTGGTTCCCAGCCAATCTTGCAAGGATCGTTCCAGCTATTGCTAAACAACGCCGATTCGTGTTGAACACAGCTACTCCTTTAACTGAGCCCGCTTCGCTGTGTACGCACAAAAGAGCCTCCGTAATCCGAAGGACTTACCGCGCGTATAATTAATGTGCAAAGCACGTGTGCTGATGCGATTATGTAAACTAGGCTTCTGTCCTGTAATCGTTCTTTTTTGCAAACCTGCAAATCTTTGTAGAAACGACTTCATTTATTGCTCAACGGACACTTCACACGAGGTGCGATATCCGGACATCTACAATCAATTTTTGCAAATCGTCCATTCGTTGAAAAATGTGTATTCGATCATAGGTAGTAAAACCAAAATGGTATGATTCTGCATAGAAAAATAGGTAGGAAAAATGGAATAAAATCCGTTCATGGTAAATTTCCTTTGCGAGAAAATTTTTTAAAGCTCGGCTGACTAGAGTCAAAAGAATTTATCAGTAAATATGGTACAACTGCGAATAAAATGGATCCTCGTGCAGAAATAAATCGAAATTGCAGAGTGAATTTGTTTGGAATGAGGCTTGATTATTTAGAAAATCGACTTAAAGGAACCGATCTTTAGTCAGGTGCACGCCTACTTGACGAATTTTCGAAATCGATTCGGAATGTTTGAATATAATCATTATAAATATTACTATGTTTACGTAGTATGCACTATTTGCGTTCCTTGCGGTTTGTCTTTCGCACAACCTATTTCAGTTTTTACTGGTCGTGTATAAGCATTAGGTATCCTGTTCAGCATATGAATGTTACATTTATCTTTTCATTTAAAATGCCATAAATTTATTTCTATTATCAGCTGTTATTTCACCTTTGAATAGTTTATAAATACGCACTATTAAAGACTGAATTACTGGCAATCATGTTTCACAGTTATACTAAAAAAATAAACGGTTATGAACACTTAATGTTAACGCTATTAATTACGTGGTGTTCTTGAATAATCAAATGCCCAATTTATTTAAAAAAATTTTGAAAATTCTAAATACAAAGCTTTCAAGATTAAACCTGGATAAATATCGCGAAGTCTTGTAAACTTCAGAGTTTAAAACACGTTGCAGCAGTAATTAGTTTGGTCTTGGAATTTCATACCGCCCCCTGTATTCTTATATTTATGCTTAAAGATATTTTTTCTGGAAAACTACATATATTCAGCAAGTCTCGGTAATTTAGGTATAGGAAAATATTAAAAAATGATCGAATAACAGCCACTCTCCCGGAAGTTATTTTTTTTAGCGGTAAGCACGATTTCTCCGAGCCGGATCATCTGAAATCGAAAAGTGAAGAAGATTCTGTTAGTATATGAGCTTATCAGGTGCGTGAACAAAGGCTTTTCGTTTTTGATGAAAGCACTACTTTTAATTCACGAAAAACGAATAATTCAAACATCGCAAAATCATGATTTTGCATTAGAACGGGCACCATTTTGTCTAAAATAATTTTTTTTTTAAAGCCTTCGTCCACGCACCAGATAAATTCATACATTAACAGAATCTTCTTCACTTTTTGATTTCAGATGATCCGGCTCGGAATAATCGTGCTCACTGCGCAGCGCTTTTATAAAAACAGCGTTTGCGAGAGTGGCTGTTATTCGTTCATTCTTTAATATTTTCCTATAACAAAATTATTGAGGGTTGCTGAATATATGTATTTCTAACATAAGGAAACAGTTGTAAGAAACATAAATCACCTTTTTCGCAAAAAAAATCCCGAAAATGACGTTCATAGTACATAATAGACTTAATAGTACATAATAATATAAAAAATATAAAAATAAGCTTCTACTGCGTTTAGAGTGCTCACACTGTACGAACGAACAAACGAAAAGCGGGATGCCCCGGAAGAAAACTATATCGAATAGCCGCGTCTACATTGCCAGAAAAGGAAAACGTTATAAGACTAATTTCCAACACCTACGTCATTTTAGAATGACACTAGTGTAAATGGTTATATCATATCTACTAATGAAAATTTGGTTTGCAAAATATTATTCGACATAATGATTGATTATAGCAAACTCTTATAGATTATAGATCGTGATTTCAAGCATGTTGTTTCACTTTTAATGATGCTGGGTTTATCTTATCAAAGCAACGTTGTTGCACTTGTAGCAATTTATAAATATTAACAAACGGCATTAATTACGATGCTCCGCAGTCTACCAGAGGTCGGCTTTGATAAATTAGCGAGGCGATAATGCACGAATAATAAACGTGTACACCGAGTTAAATCAGAATTATTATACGCGCAAACGAAGAACAAACTCAAAATAGAAATGCCCATTCCTTCAATATTGCATGAAGAAATAACACGTTAATAATCATTATAATAATATTGCTTTGGCCAAAAAGTGTCCACGTGTTTTAATGAAACTGCAAAAACAAGTTCTATACGCAAAACCAGAAACATTTTATATATTGAGTGTCTCTCCAATATCCCGAGTTGATTTTCGTATTTCATTTGCGTGCATGCAGCTGAAAGTAACCGTACTCATATATTGCAATCGAAATGTCATATTATTAAAACACGAGATTACTTTTTGGTCAACTCAATATTTTGAATTTCACTTTTTGATACCACACCAGGTATCCTTGACCAGATTTAATTGTTCATTTAATTGTCAAAAAATTGATCACAGTAGCGTTATCGTGTTCAAATGACATATCACGATAAAATTTGTACAAAGGACACAGCAATGTGAGGTAGTTATATAAAAGAATATATTGAACAAAAATAAAAAGTAAAAAATATTAATGCCTTCTTATGTGACATTGTGCGTCAATGTGGCATAATGCTACATTTGCAGAACATTAGCATTATTCAATGAAATTATTTTACCGATCGATTTGCGGTTAGTCGCAGTCGATTCTCGTTTAACGCGTAATTACCATTAAAATAACGGAATACCTCTGCGCAAAGTTACAAACTGCGGCGGAATAATGGGTGACACTTCAACATTATACATGATAATACCGACGATGAGCAAGACATTAATATTCATATTTTAATTAAGGACAATACTCGTGTGTAATCAATATCAGTTCTCTCGACGAGAATCAGAGTTATCCTAGCTCCCTACTAATTTCACAAGCGAATTGGATTTGGACATGAAAAATGAAAATGAACGAAAATGAACATGATATATATAAATAGGAAGCCATCCCTCAAAGTTCATAAGAAAATATCCAAAGTGACTGACGACAAGAGCATCATCCATCCAGCAAGTATGAACGTTGAGGGATGGTTTCATCCCCTAAACATGCAAACGGGCCAAAATAAAAAGACACGTATTCTTTTTTCGACCCTCTAAAACATATCCAAAAACAAAAGCAATTGGAGGCGGACACCTAAAAACCTTTCCTTTCAGTCAGTGCGGTAACTGACGATATCTTATCACTCAAAACGACAATAGATTTCAAAGGTTGGAGACCTATGTGACTCCCTTCATTCGTCACCCACCAACGCACCACCGTACCATTAGTTTTACCATTTGTATAACTCCTAGCAGCCAGTCCCAAGTAAGTCAGTAAAACCTCAACGAAATATTACGCCAAATCTCTGTAGAGTAGCACCCTGGTCAACGTAGATACATATTTCAAAATGAATTTGTTGCCAATTCGCCTCCAGAGTCTTTGGATTGAAGAAACCTCCTTAGAGCCACCTTCCTGCATCCAAATCGTTACACTGTCCATTAATAGAAAACCCATCACTAGGCAGATATACAGGATCCTCATTTGGGTCAGCAAGAACGTGTCCTCTTCACCGGCGTTACCGCAGAAGGGGTTAAAACCTTGCAACTGTTTCCGCTTCGACTAACAAGCGAACACCGCGAACCCGCATTCACCGATTGGAAAGCGACTTTGTGGGTTTATAGAGTGACTCAAGACAAGAAGAACGGTATGTTTCATTCATGCCCAATGGTCGTTTAAGGGTGTGAAAACTAACTTCCAAATCAAATGGGTGCTCCCATTTCTTCGCGTATAACTCCTAAAGTATAATAAACTGGAAAAAAAATTCAAACAAAAGTTTATTGGTATAATAAGCGCTGCAAACTTGCATTAACAAAAGTTTGAGAAAAAGTTTTTTTTCGTCAGGTAGTGTCTTTTAAACGGTTCTCAGAATTTTGTTAATGCAGGTTTGCAGCGTTTATGATACCAGTAAACTTTTGTTTGAAACATTTTTTTCTGTTTCTCCTGCTTTAGGAGTTATACGCGAAAATGTGTGAGTGCCTATTTGACTTTGAGATTAGTTTTCACACCCAAAATAGGCGATTGCCCACGAATGAAGCATACCGTTGGTCTTGCCTTGAGTCACTCTATAAACCCACGAAGTTGCGTTCCAATCCCTTGTAAGCTTATCTCTGCTGATCGACGTAGGCGAATTATAACGATATTAAGAATAAGTACATCCGGATCCAGCAGATGTAGCATTTCTAGATACTTCCTGTGCACACGGGACCATTACTGTTAGAAATTCCTACTGCACGCGAAACCACCATTCGAGCATGTAAATAAGGCCCCGATAAACCCCGCAGGACACTTAGATTCCGACGTTCGGCGTTACGACGTCATAATTCTGTTACTCGCCCGCCTATCTGGCGTCCTTTCGCCCGAAGTGTAAAGCGTATTTCGTATTTAAAATAAAGTTTGTTACTTAGTTATGACACGAGTGTTTTCCTACGTCGTAACACCATCCGTCCGCTTGATCCTACCTGTGCAAAGAAGAGTCTCCGCGCTCGCGGTCTGTAAATCGCGGCGACTGTAAAACGGCTAAGATTAACTCCGGCGTGCGGTTGCGAAACCGGAAAACGGCCATTAAGATCGGTCGAACGATCCCCAGAGAAACGGCCACCGTCGTTGAAAACGGTTTTAATCGTCCCGTGATTTATCGGTCCGATCGGCGAGATGCGACCGAAAACGTAAACGGTGCACTCGGCTCCGGTGTGCTTTCACGGAATATCGATTGTTGTCTTTTCCTGGCGTATCCGGACTAGCGCACGTCGCTGGCTCCATTGATTTTACGATTCTCTCAGATGACTCCGCATTTTCAAAGGGGATCGACGAATGTTTCGATAAATGTGATCGATAAAACGCGCTGGAAAGCGCACAGATTAATAAAGGCCCCGGCACACATATCAGTGTCGTTCTAGCGGTAAGAAGAAGAGAGGATAGAGCATCTTTTTTTCTTACAAAATATCTTTTCTTCTTTCAAAAATATTTTTTAGAATATTTTATAACCTCTTCTTGTAAAAAATTCATAAAGATCACCTACTTTTTAAGGGGTTTGACCGAAGCATCCCCTTGTAAGCGGGTGTATGGGTATGTTGGGGTGAAAAAAATTCGAAAAATTGCGAAAATTACAGCGTAAAATGTAACGGACAGGTCAATGCAGGTAAACGCACCGCTGCCGGTTACAAATCGCAGTGTTCTAGTCGCTATTTTAATAATTTTGTTTTAATTCTTTTTCCGGAGGTTCACTTCGAAGTTGCAGACCTTTAAGGCGGATTCACACATACCTATCAGTTCCGTGACGGTTCAGTGCTGTCAGTGCCAATGGTAACTTTGTTTGTGCCAGTGACTGACACGGCCAACTGTGATCTGCTCCTTTTCAAAAAAAAGGAAACGATATTTTTTATCACTGACATTGACGACACTGACCATCACGGAACTGACATGTGTGCGTAGACCTTTAAGGATCGCCACTAGACGTGTTTGGTCTCGATCGTAAATAAATTATACTGCTGGTTTCGTTGCAGAGTGCATGTTCGAGACGCAACGGCTGAATAATGTGTTTGGTGTGAGGAACCTGAGTAAATGTTGAGCCGAGTGAAATTGTCGTTGACGAGTTAAGTGATGCGGCTTGCATTGCGTACAAATTGGCACACTGGAATGACATACTCTGTGCTGATCATTGCTGATCAGTTTGGTGAACTGGTATTGTTTCTTAAACATTTAGTTCGTAAGTTTCAGTTCACTGTCGCTTACAGGTAGCTTGTTTTACTATGATGTGAAGGATTGAAAATTAAAAAATCTGTTTGGACAGCACACGCAATGAGAAACGGTAAGGAAATTTCTGTAATCGTCAAAAACAAGCCAAATTTTATGTTTATATTATCAACGACAGAAATGAACATAAAAGTATAACAAATATTTGAGAGACGTTTGCAATATTGACACAATAATGAAGATAAATATTATATGTATGAACACATTCTTTGTAATTAAAGCTGAATCAGATTTTATTTGAAATAGAAATTAAAATCAAACATACTTCAGACGACGAAAGCTGCATTTAGACCGACTATGGCTAGTCAATTTAAAGATATTTCTTCAAAATTTTAAGATTTGAATTACCGATGCTAATATAAGAATTGAAAAGTGACCATTCGTTCGAGCAAACTCAGAGAATTATAAATAATTAGGTAAATCGGAAACAAAATATTCTTAATAACTATCCTCTGCAGCCATACCAAAAAAGGTCAATAAAACATTCAAAACACAGTGTTATGTCCCTGTATAGCTATGAAAGAGTGCGAAATTGGATTCAATGATAGTCCGTGGTCATCAATTACAACGATCAACGGAGGTGTACCATTTCGATGATAAATGCTATTCGCTTTCGCAGAGCTCGTATCAGCAGGATTTAGTTCGAGCTTCGCTATCCACAGATAAAGCATAATTTTACCTAGTCCGTTAGCAGACACTAATACGATATAGGAAATTCCTCACGGACGTGAATAACACTTCCTCAAATTAGTTGTCTCGATTATAAAGTGTGCATTGCGTCTAGGTCGAGATACCCTGGAACTTCGAAAATTATTCTGCCTCATAAATTAATCTCGAGACGGGATTGAGTCGGCGAGAAGTGTGTTACGATGATTGGATAAATTTGTGCTGAACAAGCTTGCAGAAGATGTGGCCGAGCGTGCACGAGACAGAGAGCCACAGTGGTATCTCTGCGTTTGCTCGCGATAAACATTTAAATCATTCACCTTAGTTACGGAAGTGATTCACATTGTCAGCTTAACGAGGTGCTCTTCTGTCACCTTTACAAGCATCTGCAAGAGACCTTGCACGCAGTTTTCCATTGCTCTTTCTTACATGTGTAACACTTGCGAAATGAATTATAAATTATAGGTAACACACATTCATATTTCAGTGAAACAATTAACAACGTCTCTATAATTATATTCATGGTTAATTAGAACAGCAACAAATCAATATCCTTCTTCCCCTTACTTTTGTTCTTTTTCGTATTTTAGTTAGGTCAATAGCAACCCACAATTGTCCCTTACCTTTTGCACTGCATAATAATTTTAATATATTCCAGACTTACTATCATTTCTTTATTATTCGTGGCAAATAGTATTGTCAGGATTAAGCTATCGCGACATTTTCTGAAACTTCTAACTGGCAGTGATCTTCAGGACTGAGGGTTGAAGAGCACTATATGGCGGGTTCACTTTAAAACGGCTTCACCTAGTCGTTTGCAAGTAACCCTATTTCGGCGCTGTGACACGAGTGTCACTGACTGCTTAACGCAATTGCTGCGAACCTTTTGAAAGCCTCTGGTCCTCCTTTCAACCCCCTGTACCGCCAGCGCCACCACTCTCGCTTCTCAGCCCCAACCGACCCCTACCCTGTAATTTTCTCTTTCTTGGGATTCCCACGACTCCGTTTACTGCACTCCTTTGCGGCCCTGAATACTTCAGGACACGGACAAGGAGGGCGAGGAAAGTCAGTCCATGACGTCATCGTGCCTAGGGTCACGCGTTGAAATTCAGGTCGACTCACCCCTCTATCAACCACCCTCTCTCGCTCCGGCTCTCTCTCTCTTTCTGCGTCTCCTCTTCTGCGCCCCCAACCCTCCCCACTTTACATGTACTCGAACGTTTCTCGCCCAGCGTCGACGAGAAGAAAAAAAGTAGACGCCCCTTCATCCTTTTGTATCTCGTTTACCTTGTATAACATGTCGTTACGTAACGTATTTGATATAGATTTTATCTTGGTGACATTGTGAAAAAATTAGTTGATTACAGTGCTGTTTGTATGTATATAGGTACATGTTAGATCACTTGCGTCACGTCGTTATCGAAATTTGCATACCGCACTCTGGTTTTTGTGTCTAGAGAAGTTCGTCGCGGAATGTTTTATAGGAGTTGATTAAAAGTGTCAGCTTCGTAGTAATTGTATTTTTAGAGCGAACCTTTCGTTTTCTGACGTTAGTTCTTTAGCAGAAATAGCACGGAAATCTTAGAAATGGTTTGGGGATTGTAATATGAGATCTGTGGCGTTAAAATGTTATGCTTGTTATGTTTTGACACTAAGCACGGTTCAGTAAACAATGTATCAGAAGTGATAACGTAGAATGAAATTATTCTTTAAATTTTCATAAAATATATTCGATTTCGTACATTACTATTTGTAGCACTTAATATCTCTAAATAAGAATGAAGCTATGTGAAAATATAGTGATGGAAGTGCCTCTATTTCTTCACGAATCAGAAAATTAAACTGTAAAAACATTTACTAGGATAATGGAGATATTTTCCTTCGTTTGAATTTGAATTTATTTTGTTCAAAATATGGTAGTCAATTTGTATGCAACGTGTAAGTTGTAAACTGATTTTGATACTTTATATATTATAAAATAGAATAGAGATAAACAAGTATTTTAAAAATATACATATTTATAGTTAGTATTCATTGAACTGAATAAACACTGCTTAGTAAATGTAGATAAAAAAATTAACATACTTATTAACATGCAATAATTGTATCTGCTCCTTCAGTAATACCTACTGATAATAAATATAATATTATACTATAACATGAATAAATCTAATTAATAATTTTATTTACATAAATTATCTATATTTAATAATTTGATTTACATAACTGATATAAATATTATTAATAATTTTATTTACATATTACTAGAATTAATCATCACTACTATCACAAGGGGCAATACATACACACATCCTTGCTTCAGCAAGTAGAAAATGCCTGTCAAATACAGACCAGGAATTTCTTAAAGAACACAACATTTTGTGGCTCTCGAGTATTAGGTATCTCTATATGTTAATTATGTTATATTCCATTACTCTCTATTACTATTTGCTGTATTTTACTATATTTCGATTTTATCTCATGTAAATTATTGAACAAGGAGAGGTTTTTAGGTATCCGTCTCCGATTGCTTTGGTTTTTGGATATGTTATAGAGGATCAAAAAATAAGATAATTTTTTATATTGTCCCATTTTCATATTTAGGGGTTAAACCACCCCTCAAAGTTATAAGATTTTTTAGGCATCCCCCTCCGATTGCTTTGTTGAAAAACAAGAAATACGTGTCTGTTTTATTTTTGCCCATTTGCACGTTTAGGGGGTAAAACCACCCTAGATGAGGTATAAAAGTTCCTATTGCTTTGAAGTATTTTAAGCCTTTAGATGTGTTCCTACAACTGCAATATATACGAATCGTCCAACCAGGGGCATTATCCTTCTCGCGTAGAAATTCAAGGAGACCCAGTACAATTTGTATTTCAAGTAATATTTTTCACGGATCTGACAAGAGCACACTCTGGCGCCGGGTGAAAATCGAGGACGAACGCGTTTCAGGACCCACCGCGTGACCCATCTTCAGCTTTGAATATTTCTTTAAAGCGCAAGGGATGCCGCCGAGGCGGAGATAATGAATTCAGTGGCAGTCGGGCTGATGTGCCCGCATACATACATGTAAGCTGGATACACCAATATGAAGAGTAAAATAAGATGCGGATCACCGTTGGGGGATCGATCTCTCACTGGGGGCGAGGAACGTAAAGATTCATGTCGACCCAGATGCTACCGCCACGGAGGAAAAAATTTGATGGTTTCATGATCGTTTTTCGCAGCTTTCGTCCACGAGCATCTGTAACTTCAGTTCTGCACCACAGGCTGCTGCTAACGGTTTCGTTATCGTTAATAAATATGTCGACAAGCAAGCTTCGAGCCAGCTTTGAAAGGCTAATATGAAATATACCTACGGCGTGTTTTCAAACACAAATTATAATACAAATTATCGAAACCGTTTTTAATATGAAACGCATGGTAATGTTAAATTGGTTTATTTTAAAGTAAAAACGCCAAAAATAATTAAGAATTTCATTAATTGTGTAATAAAAAATATAGAAGTTATAAAATATTGCAGGAAAAGATTATATATGACATAAGGACTATCTTTTCATGAAAATTTTTCTGCACTTGCACCCACTTCTTAAATTTAAATGAACCTATTTTCTTTTTCTAAATAAATTGATTCTCCTCATTATTCTACATATAATAATTCTAAAATATGACCATCGAGAACGAAATTCTTTATACGATTTTTCGTATTTTATGTTAGTGCATATTGCACTTGCATTATTGCACATAAAATTTGCGTCATGAAAAGATGATCCTCATTATGACGTGCAACTTTTCCATCTAAAAATTTCCTGCATCTTAACGTAGCAAAGTCCCGTAAACTGTCCCAGTTTTCAGAATCACTCTGTATAATAATCGAATACTTGTCAAGAATTCAAGATACGTACATACGCGAGTGTATCTCATCGGCAACCGTCAGCCGCATCTCAGAGTTGGAACAAAGTGGCACTACGCAGAGGTCGACCGAATGCAACGCGAGCCGCAGAATACATTTCGTAAGCAACGAGATTGTGAAACTTAATTAGGATGAAAATAGAAGCGGAGTAGCGTATATTGTGATGTTGTTATCGCGCTACAATGGGCCTGTTATTCGGGCCTTGCGAATGATATTTTCGTTGAACACAATGTCGCTAGACTATTGTCAAAAATAGTAGAATTTAACTACTATGCCAAGGAAATTAGCGCGCGTTGCCAATGATGCTTCTCTTTCATACTGCCGCTGATCTTTCTTCATGGTTTGAATGTGTTGATAGGTTTTGTTGTCAAATGGAGCCAAACACGTGGTCACAATTTACGATAAAGCACTCTGCAATGAATTTTAGGTAATGACTCGGAACGATGCATTTACATCGAGCATCTACAATAAAGCACTTACTCAATGTAAACGCGTCGCTTCATTTTGTGATATAATTCAACAAAAAATAACACTATTAACCAACAACTTTGTGAAAGTAAAATATAATAATTGTAGTTTATACAAAATAACACCGTATATCTCTAGATTGTTGTTACTCAATTTTACATAAGTTTATATGAAAAACGAGACTTTCGGCCCCACCCAACCATACTTGCAGGTGCATCGATGTGTCTTGTGAAAATAATATTAATCATGGAAAGATAGACCTCGCTTAGAAAAAAAATGTTTTCTTTTACCAATTTTTCCAACTTTACACGCAATACAAACGACCTATAGCACAGCTCAGTTTTAGAATCGCCCTATGCAATGTTTCATTTATTCCACGAAATGATAGTAGAGTACTATTTATCCAAAAGTGTCAGGTGTCAAAGCAGCTTGGATTCCAGGATGACCATTCATTTCAAGCGGAACTAATATTTTAAGACAACGAAATTTATAGGTGAAGTTTGGAGAATTATAAATGGGGTTCATATGCGATACACTACGTACTAGTAATTACACGACGGGCGAAACACTCTGTGATATTAATACTCGAGAGAGTTTCATGGAAACATCCGCGTGCGTGCGTAGCCCCGCGCGTGACACTGGTAGCTGCATAAATTGATGTAATGCTCGAACTGTATAAACGATAAACAGAAAGCTTTACGTTGAAATGTATGACATGTAACATCTGTGCCTTTCGGTGATTGTTCGCTAAAGACACCTGTGGTCACTTACCCATACGAACCAGGATTGTGGCCAATCGAATAATTGAATATTCGAATGTGTTCGTGAGTACTGGATTGAGACGAAAATTCGTCGAATAGTACAGTACTCGGATATTACATTCGAATTAGAATTGTATTTGTATAAGTCGCCTTTCAACTTAATAACAATAATGGTAATATTAATCAGAAGAAGGACTATATTTGAATATTACAATTCGACTGAATCCCTACTTCGAAGTAGGGCTGTATTGAAATATTTGAATACTGACATTTTTTTATTTTCTGATACAATTTTACCAAAGCAAAATTTGTCTAAAACATTATTCGATTCGATAAATAGTTTGGGGTTAATTAGAGAAAGGCTATTTCAGCTAACGAACTTTGATGAAATGTTTCACCTTTCTAAACCGTTCTAATACTGTCCAATGCTTTACAAATTTAACTTTCGAATGTAATATTCAAGTTTTTGAAGATTCGACTTATATTCTACAATTCGGGTCGTTCAAGTATTCGAATACAAGCCTAATTCAAATACAATATTCGACTTCTATTTGATGAATATTCAAATACTATAATGTTCGAACTTTATTCGATGCATATTCGAATTTCACTCGACGCAGATTCAAATTTTGTTTGATACACATTTGGAATTGTTCGATGCACGTTAGAACTTTGCTCATAAACTGCTCGAATATTTCTCTGAAGAAAAATTCGATAAACAAGTTCCAACCCTAGTATCAACCAGCGTAGAAGTTGCGTCACGAGATCCGAAAACTAGGCTAAATACGATACGAAATATTCACTATGCATTAAACTCGTTCCAACGGTGTTGGACTAGAAAACAGATTGATAATTAATGCAAGTTTATTTCTGCTGCAATTTATCAATTAGCTGCGGCAGGACGTTGATCGCTAAATTAGTTATTCGTTCGACGTCTGTCGGATGCTCGACAACAAGAGGTTCGTTAACCATTAGCGCGATGCAGTTTGCCAGTTACCCAGGTTTCGAGAGAGATTATTTAAATTTTCTTCGGTCGATATTGCAATGTTATGCTTTGTACGACGCGACAGCAAATTGGAGCAAGCAGTGTTGTAAAGAATGTCAACAGTTGACATAACCGTGGCATCTGGCCTGATGAAAAAAGGAATTGAGATCACTGAATAGGAAACAGACTCTCCTAGCGTAAACAAGAGGCTTCTAATGACGTAGTCAAATATTTCTGGATTTTATTTTTATAGTGACGGTCACCAAGATACGCTTCAACATTTCTTTTAACTCCAATTTTCGAGAGTTTACTCTTGACACTACAGTTTCTGCAGAATGGGACCCCATAGAACTTTGTCTTTATTCTTCAAGAACATCTCCAAACTCATTTCTCAAATCAGTGAATTGAATCTAGGAGGCTTATATTTGGAATGCTCGATCTTCAGATTTAATCCCTCCAGATTCTAGATTTATCTGCTTAGGCTCCAGGGTCTCGTTACATCAGAAACTGCAGAAGAATGAAAGCCACACCAGATCCCCGCAATTGCATTAGGTAGAAAGTTGAAGAAATAATTAATTTGTGATGGATGACAGCTCTGATGGAGCACATGGGAAATTACAGTTTGAAACTGAATATGCAATATCTCGGTTAACCCTTGAATGACAGCTTTAAGTTTTTATACTGAAGTTTAGTCTATTTCTAATCTAAAATTTGTATTTCTTTTGAAGAAGTGATATTAGCAAGTAATAAGAAACATAACTACTCTAAACTCATACATATGTTTTGTACAGAAATATGTACACTCACTTTATTCAGGCAGTTGGTTTAAATTTACTCAAGAGTAAGTGCACCTATCGCCACTCGTAATATCTTGTAAAGTAAGTGCTGACATGTGTTGGTAATGAACTGAATTAATAGCCAAACATGTGTGGGAAGCCACACTATGGTTGCAACGTCAATTCAGCAACGTCTAGCGTACGAGAAGTATATATTTTAGTGAATCTTGATAGTGTACAAATTTATTGAGCCGTGACAATTTTATATCACATTCGGAGAACGTCTGAGTTAGATAAGTTTAAAGAAAGTAGTATATAATATAAACATTTTGAAATTGTATTTCTTTATTTTTATAATAAAGACATTTTTTAAACATAATCCCAATAAAAAAAAGTTTGCAAAAAGCTTCCAAAATATTCAGAAGTTGAATTTAGAAACAATATATCAGAGGGATTACGAAACGAGATTGGTTTTCAATAGAAATTTTCAATTATGTCTGAGAATGTACGTAGTGTTCTACATCGAGGCTGAAAATCTGGCAAAGATCGGTCGATTTAATAAACGATGACATACAAACGTTTCAAACACCAGGTCGTCCGCAACTAACAAGAAAACTTAACATCCAATCTTGGGTTTCGCAGCCTCTGGGGTCTGACTCGTAACACGAGACATCCTCTTATGCATCCTTTTTCTGAACGAAGCTCAGTTTACCCACGTCGATATTAACCCTTTGACGTCGTATTTTTTTCATAGCGATGCATATTGTCAAGTCTTATCAGGATTTTTAATAATGACAACGTGAATAACGAATGGGAGAATTTTCAATATTGTACGACATGACTTGCTTCGGATATGACACAATAGTTTTAAGTAGAATTTGACATTATACGAATTGTTTTGAACAAATGTTTATCTAAGATAATTATTTAAATAAATTCTACTTAGAGGTACGTTTCACCTGGAATTTAAATAATCACGATTGAAAATAGACGTGATTTATGACTGCCAGTGTGCTGCGATTTCTATATACCATTGAAAAGGCTTCGCCAAAACGAATCAAATGATACCGGTTCTAACTTCGAAACCAGATGACATCACCTTGAAAAATGCTCTTAAAGTTCGGGGTTTCGAGTTTTCGAACTAGTAGCAAAATTTCATCTGATCGACAGGATCTCAGGCAGGTGCGTGAGAAAAACCCACGTGCTTTAATGAAATTGTTTAAAATTTTGAGTTCAAGTAAAGGAGCAACTAAACAATTTCACTGGGCAATTTTATAGAGCATAAGAAACCGTTCAATTTTGATTCCAAGAGTTTTTTCTATATCTAATATAGTTTTCAGGATATGTACAAAGGAACATAGGAAAGCAAACATTATTCTTTAAGAGGTGTTTTGAATCTGACGGAATAAAAAGTAGCACAAATTGTCTGATACTTCTATCGAAGTTTCCTATAAACGTTTTCGAGTTACCGATGTTCCCTTGTTAATAATCTTAGTAATAATCGCATTTTTTTGCCTTAATAGAGAAACATAATTGTACTAAGGCAGGCAAAGGTTAGAAGCTTGCTGTCGGTGCAATTTTAATCGCTCATCCCTTTTCTCTAGTAAACATTTCTGCTATTGACCGTTCCAAAAAAAGGAAGAAAACGCGCAAAAAACTCTCTGGCGACCTGACTCTGTCGGTTATACGGAACCAGCGGAAACGCGACCCAATATTTGCCTTTGGTAGCTTTACTTTACGACTTCTTTAACGGCGATTCCATATGAAACTAAGTCCCCGCCCAACTTTTCCAATAAATTCCAATTTCCGTGCTCTCATTTGCCCCGCGTTTCTTCATAGCCCGCTCGACCAGGCAAACAATCTCATCCTAGCAGACCCGCGCGCGTCCCCTGTTGTCGAATGCGCTGAGAAGCAGGCTCGGAACACGCGTGTACGCGCGTGCCGAAAGAAGCTCGAGGAACAATGTAAAGATAAATCAACGAGATAAACCGAATACAGTCCGATGCGATGCACTCGAGCATCCAACTGTGATAATGGATAACATAAATCGATCGACTTTAGCCAGGAGAACGGCGACTTCGTTTCTGGCTGTTACGTGCAGCTTTAAAAGCACCCTCGCTGATAGGTCGTGCATTGTTTAAACACAATCGCGCCACTAATACAATATCGTTCAAATTCAAAGACAGTGGCGAGCAACCGCGGACCATTATCTCTTTAAATTTCGCATTAATGCATGGTTAGTATGCTGAAGAGTGGAGCCTCGTCTCTTATATGCGTCAAGTGTTGGGCTAATGTCGATGAAAAATTCTTGTGTTGCAGAGTGCGGGATGAACGAGGCGTGGGAATTTCAGAAAAATTGTGCCTGTTTAGTGACAGGATGCGGGCGACTGTGTTTATAATTTTTGAATGCAATTTTCGTGGTAGGTATAATTCCATTGCTGGGAATATTGATAATGGAAACATGTTAAGCGATTGGTACCTCCTTCTTTCTTTGAATTTTACTTTTTATACGATATAGATAGTGTGTTCTACAGAATATTTTATATATTGCAAGTAATGAGTGTTGGTTTCTTATAGGGGTTAAATGCTCCATATTTTTCAATTAATAGTCAGAATGTAAATATGCAATATTCAACATAGTTCAACTTTAGTCTAAAATAATGTTTTCTGAAGTTCTAGAAAAATCTTAAAATTTCGTGACGATACTTACGTGGGACACCCTGTATACAGTGAAGGTGTAATAACAATTAGGGTACCACGAAATTGGTTTGTGAAGAATTTTTATGAAAAATTAAAATGTTCTGAGAAATGCAAGTAACGCTGGAGGCTAAATACGTATATTACCAAATTTACTGCAAGCAAAATCTCTACGATATCGATATCGTTATTAAAATCGAACGCACCTGTTACATTTATGGACGAGTTGCGCACTTCAAAGAATGAAATGCCACAACGCTCGCGAGTTGTTTGCGTCATACTACAAATTAGAATTTATTACCAGAAATACACGTTCGCGCTGTTCCCGATTTGTACGAAAATATGATTCGTTTTTTTTTTATTATTAAAGCGTTCCACATTCGATATACATTTGGGTATGAATATGAAATATTGCCAAATTACAAATACAGAGACGTTGTGTCATGAATTTTATAATATTTTTTGCATGTGCAGTTGCAAATGCAACTTTGTGTAACGATATCGAACGATTCGCGCGCGTTGCATGTTTATACTGATAGCTTCTCTGCATGGCATGCTAATCTGAAATTAAGCCCAAAAAGGAAAAAAAAAGAAAAAATAGACTATATTGTATAACACTGCGTTGTTCCATTGGATCGAGATGTTACGTGAGACTTTACGCTACAGGCGGAACCAAATCAGCTGACCATTTATAGTTATCGAGAGGGCTAAGCTGTTTTCACATCATTTCATGGTTCGAATAAAAAGATCTACTTCGTTTTGTAAGAATATTCCCTTACAATAATTTACCGTTTACTAAGGTATCTTATTCGCAGCACTTGCAATACAATTTCATCGAGTTAAAGTAAAAAGTATAAAACATAATTATTATTTTTAATATAAAATCACTTTGCAGCATTCCATTGCATTCTATGCACTTTCTACCATCTACTAATAAATCATAAAAGACGAAGCCACTATATTCCTCTTGAAATTCTTCAGTTTGCCAAAGTAAACACAATTTTTCGTGGCTCGCGTTGTTAGAGTCGCAGAATGCGAAAACGAGCACGAGGCTAGTCATTATGCGTTTACAAAGTGTAGACAATTAACAAAAACCCTGATAAAACAGAGAGCTTTCCGATAGCGTTTGCCGTGGCGTTTCCGCTCGAAATTTTTCTACGGCGCAAATTCATTGAAAATGTTACTCGTGGTCCCTCAACTGCACCGTGTTTACACGAGAAAACATGCACGGCGACGCATCATCGAGCCAGATACGAGGACGTTGGAACTTTTCACTGGTATATTTTCGTAAGTCGGGGGAATTTGCGTACGCTGACACGTATCGTTGAAATTCTTTCGGGGAGATAGAAATGCCCGCGTTCGGGACGTCAGTGAAATGCGAAAAACGTAGCAGCGATAAGCCGCGATTTTTCTTTATCGTGGCTGCTCCGTTCACGCCGAAACGGAGAGGCATCGTATTACCAGAGTTATAAATGATCTTTTTACTATCTGAGCGGACAACTCGCCACCTTTACAGACACGGGTGAGGAATAGTGCTGAAAAATGGGAAATTTTGAAAAGCATCGGAAAAGAAAAATGTTTTCACAGCATTTTATATTCATTCAGGAATTAGAAACTAATAATTGAAGACCTTGGACCCAGGGGGGTGCAGCTCCATCTTTACAAACACCAATTAAAAGTTATTGTTTCCACTTTATATTAAAAAGAAAACACTAGTTGAAAAATATATATTTTCACATAATAAGTAGTAGTCATTTAGTTGATAAGTTTATATTTCTATTTTTGGCGAATTTTTCAAATCTGCAGCATTCGTATTGCGCAAAACAGTAATTGATGCAGATTCAAATTTTGCAATAAATCGCCCATTTGTTATCGGATTTGCATCAAACGTGCACCAAACGATGTAGAATCTTTTTTTACGTATGTATATTGCGTGTCGTAACTCAAATACTGTCAAAAATACAGCTGCGCCCCTCTTGCTGCAAGGCCCTCGATTATCTTCTCTTCTCTTTTCTACATATTGTTGCGAGGACCGTGTATAACTTCATGGTCTACTGAAACTCGCATCCGAAGTTAATCTCTACCGACCGAAATTGTTATTGATTAACCGTCAGTCTTGGACTGATGGTATTCGCGAACAGAATTGCCAAACCAAGCTCTGCACTGTTTGAACTTTGAATAAACTATTATATTGTATTACGTAAATTGTGTTATACCATTATAACGTGAATAAATAAACATGATAACGAGGAGACTCCTGCCAGTTGCAATAATCTAAAAATATAAAATTCACAATATGTATGTATTAGGGTGGTGATTATTTTCAACCCTAATAGGATTCCATTTCATAAAAAAGTAGTCCCTGAAAAAGATTATTGCAATCGGCCAACAGGAAAGGGTCTTAACAAGGCTTTAAAGTTTATAATTCATCAATGATTTGAATTTGAAAAAAAAACTCAAAAGCGGTAAGCCCTATCGAAATTTTGTTCAAACAATATTATGACCTTTTAAAGAAATAAAAAATGCCTCGATTTATCTTTCACATGGGTGGGGGGGGGGGGGTGGGGGGGGCGAATAATATAAATATGAAAAATATACATACAGATGAGAACGAAAGAACAATAGATATAACAATTTAAAAGTGAGCAAAGAATAAAAGATTATAGTATACCTTCTAGAAAACAAATTAAGGATGCTAGATAATAAAGTAGAAACAACTATTTATTATTCATTTCTCATTTCGAATTCAATTCTTCCGAAGACGTGTACGCCCCCTTCTCCTTCGCCTATACATTGGGCAAAACTGAATCACGAGAAGGTTTTCTTCTATGAGAAATATCAGATTGAAAGAACAGGCAACTATTCTCAATCAGAATGCGTTGCTTCAAGTTCTTGTTAAAGACATCGCCACGTTCTTCAAGCTAATACTATTTATTCCACAATTGGCAACGTGGAAAACTTTTCACGCAGAAATGCAAAGGTGAACGAGGTAGTTATGGAAATGCGCCGTATGACTATGAATATATTCAACATCAATGGATATCGTGTTCGTAAGAAATTCCCCAGCTTTCGATGTTTCCAGCAGTGTATCTTCGATGAGACATCGAAAATAGTATGGGCTCTACCAATGACCTCAAATTATTCGATAAAGTGCAAATGACGAAAATATTAATTGTTAATTATTGTTAATTAAACACAAGTGTTTCACTCATTTTTTGCAAGCGTTCAAAAGAAACTGACAATGTAAAATAACTTTAGTGGTTTACTACTGTCAGTACATCAAGTAGACCAATTAGTGTGTACGTATTTAATATAACAATAATTTTTCTAAAAGTGTAACTCGAACAGGGTATGTACGAATACAATACGAAGAAACCTCAGCGATTTCTCGTAAAAATGATCATTGCATTTCTAAATCTAAGCGCCACCTTCACAGATGCAAGGTGCACTTCATTGAAGTATTATTAAAGTCGCGTTCAAGTCCAGGAATCTACTGTGACACCCCAGAATCCAGAAATAGAAAGCTAAATCGAGAGTCAATAGGCGGAAAGCCTATAGCGGAAAGGAGTGACAGTAGCCTAATCATTGGCCAAGGGGGAACTTGTTCGAGGAATGCTCTCTACGATGACTCCTTCGGTGAAACGATACCCTCAGTGCACGATACACAACGTGGAATGCACCGAACATGTTTATTTTTTTGTTTTCGTCCAAGCAGAGTGGCCATTGGCATTCAAACAAGATCGTTCAGAGGACGCATTCCTCGGGATTGTTTTCGTTGCGTTCGCACCATTTTTTTGTGTTGATCGAAGGAACTGGTCTCTGCACCGCCGGCGACCGGACCACTGTGCCGAACGGCTGAGGAGAGGGGTTCAGTGTCGCGAGCGCGGAATATATAAATATGTAGAAAATAGAAAGACAAACGAATCCGTTCTCGGTCTGACTACGGTAAGCAGAGCTTGGCCACACGTCTGCTCGCTCTGTCGCCTCGATTTACAGTTGCACTCTGTTCCGTTGCATCGCAGCTGCCGTTCCTAACCGCGCCAGTCGCTCTCCCCTCGGTATTAGAAGCACGCGGTCACGGAGAGCGGTGCATTGGCGGCGGTCCATCGAAAAATTAATGTAACGTCTCCGACACGGTCGCACGACTGACGTTTATTGTTAGTGTCGCTCTGTTTTCTTCACTGTGAATTCTCACATGCGCCCTACATTTATAAGGCGCTCTAAAAAATGAAGCTCGGGAATTTTTCAGCACGCAGTATTGTACTTGGAATTAGAGTGGCCACTTTTTTTGTGGAATCTGGAAAAATATAGTATTCTCAGGAAAGTTTAGGAAAATTAAATGGAAAGATTTATTTTTTATTTTACTTATTTTTTCAAGTAGATTTGTTGTTAGTTTGTGGTTTTAGTACCAAGGAAGTAGTTTTTACAAAGTAACTATAAGAATTCTGGCATTCTATGTTCATATTAATATAAATTAATAGCTCGTTGTTTATTAATTTAATTGTAGCTTTATTTCTATCTTCTCTCCATTTAATATTCACATAGGAATAAATTACACATTGCCAGTTAACCCAAGCTGGTCATGCATAGTGTCGCGTGATGTTAATAATTAAGGGTACGTTCTGACCACTGCGACTCGCTGCAATTAGGTTAGTTTAGTTAGGTTGGCAATTAATTTTTTTTTAATTAACTATATAATGGAAATATACTATTTTGTTTCAATAGTATATAGTACAATTTACCGAAATATAATTTGTTTTATAATTTAAAAAGTTATGGCTCCGAACCTTAAGTATACGGTTTTGGATTTCCACTATATTCGATTATCCATGTATCCTTTAGCAGATCATTCGATATTCGAATAGTGTTACAAATAAGAACATAATATGAAATTTTCGGAATATGCGACAGGAAAATCGCGAAGGTATTAATATTGAAAATAATTAACGAAACGTATAAGAGATAAGAGAACCACAACCTATTTCTATACCTTCTGGCACGTTTTCAAAAACAGTTTTAAGGCAGTACAAAGTGGAAAAGGACTTGTTACTGGAATATATTCACTTTCAGATTTGTTGCTAGAACGATTGAGTACTTAAAGCGCGAGACAAAGGACACTGTGCAATTCCAATGCAGTTTCTGGTTAATAAATTTAATCCCGCATGATGAATGAACGTTCTCCATTGTTGGAACGTAATCGTTCGACTGTCTGAACATCTTGTTTTCCAATTAGTTCGGATAATCGAGGTTCTCCTGCACTCGCAAAAGTGGGCATCAAACATCCCGTCGACATACGTCCTCGAGTCACAGTTATTACACATGCAGGCAATTTATTTTATTTGCGGAAACCAACTATGTATCTATTACGATACGTTATAGTGCAAGGTTGATCTGCAGTCCTTAGTTATGTCGTCAGTACATCGAATTTATTTACATCGAATTAATGATGAAAAGGGTTTTATAAAGGCGAACACAAAATGCTTGTGTAAGGCGGTGAATTTCTAAAAATTTTTCAACTATCTCTACCTTTACTCTATCGAGACTGACTTTTAGACTTACAACTGTACATTTGTTGCTCATTCTTGTGCACACTATATGTATATCCACCCCTGAATTCCTTGACTTTCATTTTTAAATCACCGTCTACGTTTGGCTGTCACTATAAACGCAGCTGCACCTTGGGGGCGAGCGCCAGAGGCGATTCACGGTTATTCGAGCACCTAATTGTATAACGGGTGCCGTACGACAGGTCGACGAAACGTAAATCCCCAACCGCGACACAACTGTCGCCGTGAATGATTTAATCGCGCGGCGAGCACGGGCGATGTTATGCGTATTGTCGGCCAGTTATATGACCGTCGATCACTCGACGTTAAATGAATTTCGTGTAAATTACAGGGGCCTACAGCGGCCGTTCGTCACGCGCGCACTTTCGCATCCACCGCGTTAAGTATATATCCCACTGTGCATACTGTCTTACTGTGTACCGCGTGGAAGCTGATTGGTAATCGAAATTTGTAAGTGGTTAAATGTGTAAACACATCTGAAGGTGCAGTGAATATGTTCCAATATAGATGTTTCAATGTCCCGAAATGTTTATCAACATAAAGGTGAGACATCTCGTCTAGAGCGTCAGACGAATAAATTTTGATTCATGAATAAAGGTCGTGAGATATCTCGTCTGCAAAATCGAATAGGAAGAAGTTGGCTTAGGAGATATCTCGTCCTTGAGTGTGAAAGGGTTAAGATTTTAAGGGTACATTCTCCTGCGATCCCCTCAAGAGTTTAGGATTTTTTTAAAAAGACTAATAGATAGGGTAAAAAATCTTTTTGTATGGATATATAGATATTTTATAATAAAAAGATTTTTATTGTTCTTTTTTCGAATGTTATTATTCGAATACTTGGATATTCAAATAATATTCGCGAAATAATTGAGCAACTGAAGTATTCGAATATTCGAATAGCGAAAAATTCGACAAATAGTCTCAGGCAACGAACGATTTTTATTTATTTAACAGGAAGAATTTTCATATTTCTGCTAGCCCCATACTTTCGAGACCGAATCACCGCAATATAGCCCGTCCGCAACGTGTTCCCTCCAAACTCCCGTAAACACAAAATGAGATACGAGGAGAGATAAAAGGAGATACGATGGAGAACGGAGTGACGTTGGTACGGATGAAAACACCGAGCAGGCGGGGAGAGCACGGTTGACGTTCGTTCGTATGGGACAATAAAACGAGGGAATGTAACAAGAAATACGGGTCAACACGGGCGTAGAAGCGTGACTGCCTCAAAGGTTCATTCGCCCGTCGTGTATCGGTGCCCTGTGTCATGCGAATAAGCGAGTCCTACGCGCCGCGTCGATGCTCGATAGATCGTTAGCGTCATTATAATTCCATTCACCCGCGAGAGTAGCAGCCGCGTCCGGGATGGATAATCCGGACGGTCACGTAACATTTATGCAACGAAATCGTGGATTCGCGGCGCGCGTCACGCGACGACGATCGCGGGACCCGCGCAACACAGTATAGGTATATACAGCAATGTCTCGAATGAAGGACGGGATTTCAGGCTCGAAATAAGGTGATCGCTATCCTGTCTCCGTTCCTTCTGTTATTGCCGCGGCGAATGAAATAAACTGCGCATGAGTCTCAAGAGAGAAATATATGGAAATTCCTCTTGTTCAACGCAATAAAATAATCAAGGCCAGCCGAAAAGACATTCTGTCTTAAATCTATAAAGTAGTGCACGCTGAATTGTTGCAAAAGACAATATTAAAATTAATTCAATGTGACAACTGACTTATTTCTAATTTGCTACATGAAAAAAAGTAAACTGTTTTTAAAATTGTCTCAAGCCTCTATGGTTAAAGATCACTCGAGGAAAACAGCTAAAATAAAAATGTGGTGCTTTCTATTAAATTGTATTTAATATTTTATTCACATTAAGCCGCCCCTCAAATTTTGCCGCCTTTTGGTATGATTTTTATCGTATGAAACAGAATTATTCGAAAATGGTTTCATAATTTGTACACTAAAAACTATTAATGTCTTATTTCTCTTATTTCAATATTCGCCGTCAATGACATGTGTAGATAACACGAATCTTCCCCCGTGTGAGTAGGAGCAGAAATTGGTGAGGGTAACTCAGTGATAATTAAGCGAGCAGTTCTGTGACAAGTTAGCAGGTACCACTGTATTTTCGTCGGTCGTCCCGAAGTCTTTGAGGGGACGGTTGATGCCACCGAATCGGGTCAGGACGAAGAAAGTTCCGCGGAGTCCCTCTCGCGCGACAAATTCTCAACTTTATGGATCCCCGAGACTTGTTGACTGGGCACTATTTAAAGAATAAGTGGAACGGTATATATCGGGCGGGGTTTCATGGCAGTTTGCTTCACTGCTTTCCACCAGTTTGCGACCATTCGCGCTCTATATAAATTCTTTGACTTTTATACACTCCGTGTGCTCTGTATAGCCGACTCTCTTCGCGTGCTTAGGACAAGTATAACGAACTGCTGGCTACAGGGAAGAACTTGGCTGCTTCATTATGCAGGCAGTTGGAATATGGATTGATTGAGTTATTTCGTTGAAATTGGGTTCTCGATGAAGAGGTGTTCCAGCCAGGTATCCTAGCAGTTTCATTTAACAAAATCTGATCAACCTGGGTTATAACCAAAACTTAAAACTCGAAGTAATTTTGATACTATTTAGATTTTGACAGTTTGATTGATTGAACTATAAGACTCAACTGGAGTATCCAAGTAATCAACAGCTTTCTCCTGCCTAAGCTTCAGGTCTCAAAATGGCGTCTACAAAATGATAAGTCAAAGAAGCGTAAACTACAGCTATTCTCAAAATTATAAAATCCAAATAATTCGGAACTAAAATGTGAAACACGACAAAAGGAATCGCCGACTCAAATATCTATACCGAAATTCCAATCCGGATTCTGTGCTTGCAGGTCCCCTGATTCAGCTATGTAGGTAAAATATTTGAACCTTGTATCGTCCAAATTCTTTAAGAAATTGGACGGTATCATTTTATGCTTACAGATACGTGTTGCGCCCCGTTGAAAATGTATACCAACGTTTCATCAACACCGTAACTAGCTTCATCAAACCGACACTTTATCACCGCATCATCAGACCCCTAAAGTAGCTCCCTGAATTAATAGCAAAGGCCGAAATAGGCTACCAAAAGGGCACAGTGTAGCCCACAGAACCTCAAACGCTACAACTTCAAACCATTCTCTCATCAATAGATCCATTTCCCCTAATGAGGACCGGCCAGAAGTGGAAATGAACGTTTCTAACAAATCCCAGCCCAAATCATAAGCTTCAACGATCTGCTTAACTACCTCCCTCCTTCTAAATACAAATCATCCCTCGTTTTCATAAAAAAAAAAGGTTTAGTCAGTAACGGAACAAGTGACAACTGTGCAGCTGCGTGAAACGTAAGCCTAATACACGAGAATGGCTGCCAGTCGCTGTTAGAAGGGGAAAGAGACACATTTGCGTCGCGCAATGCCGAGATAAGGACACATGAGTATTGTTGGAAACGATAACGAACAGATTCAACCGGTAATTCGAGCTTTTCTCGCTTTCGCGCAGCTGCTCTTTACGGGACTGAAAATCGATGATCACACTCGGTTATCAATCGCGCGCTCCTCGAATACGAAGAACGTGATCAGCGATTGTAATTCCGCGGCGGCGACGCGGCTTCGAGTTTCTCGGGCATTTCGAAAGTGGACGTGCGATTAATTCACGTCCGTGGTCGTTCTCGCTCGCTCGATCGTACCGTGAATTCAACCAAGGCGGTTGCCTGCCGATTGACAACCCTGTCACGGTGTTACGAGACGAACACTCGAAAACTGCTTGCCGTTTCTATAGGATCCGATGTGTGTACGACGAATCAAACGTTACGTGCCTGCGCACTCCGTGTTCAACGTTTCGAAATTCATCGATCAGCCGACACGCGAAGAGTTTAATTAATTAAAGGCGTTAATTAATCCTGCCAATTATTAACTCGTGTGCGTGAATGATTCATTTGAGAGAGTGTGCGAAACACGAATGAGAATTTATTTTACTCTGTTGGGATTGTATAGATATTTTTTATTTATTTTTGTAAGTTGGAGGACATTCTTGGAGGTTCTTTAGGATAGGAAATTATGTTATCGATTTTAATAGAAGAAAGAATTTGTTTTAGGTTTTAAACATGTTTTGTGAAACATGTTTCGAAGATGATAATGACCGTGAAGTGGAATATTGTGAAATAAAGTAAGTATATATTAAATTTTGTATTGCTGTGCACGCATACATTTGTTCAGTCAGTGCAGGGAACGGCCAAGAGTGTTCAGAGAATATGATTAACAGATGCAACTGAAGGATTTCCGCAGCGCAGCACTCAGCGTTTTAAGCCGATTCCACATTTGTTACCGCACTTCGCTCTGTCCACATTAAATTAAGTAACGAGTCACAGTATGCAGTAACAGAACATCGCCTACATTTGTCACCATGATCGGTCAGTAAGGTAGCAGGTCACGATAACAGAGCGCGATGCGGTAACAAATGCGGGCGTGTAATGCATGGACCAGGCATCGATTGAAATCCATAACTAGATAGCAATTATTAACGCGTAAAGTATGATAAAACTGCATATCCAACTTTAATCACGATTTCCCATAAACCGCGTTTTCCACAACGGTGAACATAAAATCTCGAAAACCGCTTTAACGATTCGAATGAATATTTATAGGGAGATACAGGAAACTATCCTCCACAATGTGTCGGGAGCGCATTTTCAATATAAATTCCTAAAAGGAAGATACAAAATATTTTTTAATACAGAAAAAGCATAAAATCATATATATATTTCAACATCAAAATTGTATTAATTTATTTATAAAAATTCTGCTGCCGACACAAGATAGAGATTGTTTTACAGATTATAAAAAAGTACCTACTTCGAGGGTAACCTGCACCCTTAATAACAGCTCCTGCACGAATCGAGTTTCGTTATTTCGCCAAAAGCGACGCATTTGCCTACGCGACGTCGTCGATCGAGATGGAATTCGAGCACGGCTACTCGCGGCATGCTCGTTTATTTTACAGTCTAGGCACGTATCATAGATCCAATAAGAGATTGACCCGATTTTTATGCCGTTCGGTCGCGAGTCGCTTTCGAGCGGACTGGCAACTTCCGCGGAAGATAAACTGCACCCGCCCTCCTCGCCAGACAAAAGATTTAATGGAGGTCTCGGGATAAACGTGCCCCGCTGCTAACAGAGCTGTCCAAGTGTCCCGCAAAAAGGAAGAAGGAATCAACTGCGGGGTCGAACGTTTCGACTCGGGCCGAATGCCCGAGTACGCGGGACAGTCCGAACATGAGGGAAAGTTTGCTCTGCTTCAATACTTTGAGTGACATGCTCGAATTTGAGCTATTTAGGAGACAAGGGGCTTTCTCTTCGATGGTTCGAAAAATAGGATAATTTTTGTACGAATTTATGGAGAATTTAATGCCGGGTGTATTGTTCTCAAATTCTACAGACAGGTTCATTGGCCTTTGGGCACTGCATCACAAATTTTATAAGTATTTAAGACTCATTGCAAACAATTTAAAGCCGTTTTTCTCGGAACTATATTTTTCAAGCTCGCGGAAGTGACATCTTGAAAACTAATAAAGCTATCGATTTGAAATTTTTTAATAAGCTAGACCATTAACAATATCTAAGATAGCTTTCTTTGTTATTAATAAGGACACATTTTTCTGATTTTAACTTTAGAATATGCACTTGTATCACATTTACTATTACATTCGACTTAATCTCAGTCAAACGTACAAAACCAGTATTCAAAATGAATTTTTTTCATAAATGAAACGTCGTATGAAAAATATTAATTCCATATGTCCCATTTACTTCTTCCTTTGAAATTACTGTTTTCCTGATTGTATCATCTATTGCGAAATACCGTAAAATGGGGGAACATTGGCAGCATAGGGTAACATTGGCATACGCCGAAATTACGTTGTTTTACGTCAGATTAGTAAAACTTAACCTGTTAATGCTATTTATATGATGTGGCAATGTTACGAGTTGATTTTAGTTAAGATGCAAAAAATAAAATAAAATATAGAAATTTAAGTTTACTGACCTCAGATTAATAAAACTTATCCCGTTAATGCTATCTACATGATGTGCTAATGTTACCCCAGTACAGTAACGCTTTTAACATTTATTAAAGAAGGAAAGGACACAAATTTTGTGCATTTTGACACTTGTAGTACTATCACAAAAGATGCAATGTTATGATAAGATACTTAAATCAAATGTAAACATGTTAATTTTTACATTATATAACAAAATGTTTCAAAAACCTGCCAATGTTCCCCCATTTTACGGTACTCTGTATATCGCTGGCCCCATGGATTTTCATCTCCTTGATATAAAAAAAGTCTCTTACACGAGGTAAAACAAAGTTTCATTTTTGTTTCTTAGACCACTATGAAAGCATAAAGTTCCATCCGGATAACGTGTCATCTTGGAAAGTGGGATAAAGTTTTTCGTGTCTGCTTGTTCTCCTTTTCCGCCTTTCCCTCTTATCAGCTGTGCATGTCGTTCCACAAATAGAGTCGTCACACGATGCACAGTACTTCTAGTACCTTTTACCCCGTTTCAGTTACAATGATACGTAGAGTATGTAAATTTAAAATGTTCCATGCCGCGCGGATCATCGGTGACCTACAATATTTAACGGAAGTGAAACTCTCATTCAACTCACAGGCGTGGTTTCCAATTCGATTTTGAAATCAAAGCGGGGTTTCCAATTCGATTTTGAAATCAAAGCGGGGTTTTCAATTCGATTTTTAAATCAAAGCGGAGCTCCCAATTCGATTTTGAAATCAAAGCGAGGTTTTCAATTCGATTTTTAAATCAAAACGGTGCTTCCAATTCGATCTTGAAATCAAAGCGGGGTTTCCAATTCGAGTTTGAAATCAAAGCTAGGTTTCCAATTCGATGTTGAAATCAAAGTGTGGCTTTTAATTAGATTTTGAAATCAAAGCGGCGTTTTCAATTAGATTTTGAGATCAAAGCAAGGATTTCAATTCGATTTTGAAATCAAAGTGGGGTTTCCAATTCGACTTTGAAATCAAAGCGGGGTTTTCAATTCGATTTTGAAATCAAAGCGGGGTTTCCAATTCGACTTTAAAATCAAACTGGACAAAGAGAAGTTGAAATGATGAAGAATTGAAAACAATTGTTACTTTTCTGCAACAGAATATCGTAATCTAATTTTTTTCTCACGTTTTATGACATTTCCAAGCTTCTTAATTTTCAAATTTCCATGATAGCATGTATTGTTTGTGTTCAGAATGTCACAAGCTTATATTTTTAGCGCAAAGGGAGATATGAAATTGCTTTTTAGGGATGGTATGAGTTTGATGATAAAGTTACATAATCAAGTTAATCGTCGCCTAAATGGAAATATGGAGGTTATATCTTCGCCATTTCGACTTTATTAAATTTTACTACATGTTTTTAAGTACCTATCTAAATGTATAGCCTATTTTTTGGCGAGGAAAAGGACCGTGCATAAACCAGGTCATGCTAGGATACCAATGGAAACAGTGGATAAAGAGCTAGAAAAGGATTTCTTATTCGACTCTATTCATGAATTCCTTTCTACTAGCAATATGTAGAGTAAGTAGAAACGTCCAGTATCTGATCAAAGACAGACAGCTACTCTACGTTATGAATCCGTCTAACGATACAGTTCGAGTTGTAACACAAATGCACTATCAGTAAGTAGGTCATTTTAATATTGAAAATTAATTCTTTCCACTTCACAAGCACTGAAGGCTTTCCCTTTCTTCCTCAATGCTCTATCATTACGATTTCGACTATGTTCATTTCAATTGCGAAAAATGTTGCAAATATAGGTATTTAATAAAAAAGAAATTACCATGTAAAGAAGTCGAGATGGCGTTGATACATATGATTTACATATTTCCACTTAGTGGAAAATTGACTCAGGCACATGATGTCCCCTTCAAAGCTGAACAATCCTTGGGACACCAAAATTTCATATCTCTGCTAATCTAAATATACATCAAACTACATAATACTTAATTATGTTAGAGATCCCATTCTAACAAATCCAAACCTATCATTGGATCACGTCAAATAAAATATTGAAATAACATTCTGAATTCTTATAATTAGAATACCGCTATTGGATTTTATAGATTTGTCGACTCGTCAATCTTTCGTGTAAAATATTCGATTTCACTCCATTTGTCTCGGTTCACATAGAGAAAAGAATTTTATTATTCATGAAACGGGGAATGCGATGGATTTTCCATTCATTTTTTACATCATTGCTACGTTTTCGACGGTCTAAATCGAGAAGACATGCCAGTTTAAAAAAAAGAAGGAAAGAGGAAAAGAAAGAAAACGAAATAAAAGATTGAATATATGTGCCGGTGATTATGAAAGTGGTCAAATCGTGAGTCCAAAATCTAAAAATCAATGCAATGCCAAATAATTGATAAACTCAATTGTTTCGATTTTTCACATGTCAAATATTTTTTCAAGGACTACTTCCTACATAAGTCTCATGAAAATCGACGCGTGACACTTAAAGCTGACACTTCCCTCTTATTTAATTATGCCGCGGAGTGCATCGCGTGGCATTTTGTATACAATTTTTTCCCCTGAAAGTCCGTCACCGATTGAATGACATCAAACTTCTGTATCGAGGGTGGGTATTGTTCGCGGGGGTATGCACCCTTTCCTAGACGCTCCCTGGTCCGTCCGCAGCGGGCTCGAGGCGGCGGGAATGATCACATTACTTTCGAGCATAGGTCAGGCACGGCGGCTGCGATAACCATATTATCGTCCCGTCTCATAAACTTGTTTCGCGTAGTTTACGAGCACGCTAGTCTTAACCCGCCGTACTACGGAACTAGCCCACGAAATAGCGATCAGGCTATTCCGTGATACTCCTATATTGCTAATTATCGTGATTCGCAAAAGGAGAATCGGTATCGCGAGCGTGACAGTTGTCGATGCAAACTGATGTCGAGTAAGATTCTATTGGCTGGATGCCGGAACACCATTCGCGATGATAAGCTTAGTTTTGCGATACAATGTGCATTGTATTTGGTAGATAATTGAATATCTCGAATATTACGTCGTTAATAAGCAGCAGTTACTCTATATAGAGGTGAGACTCTAGATGGAAACGCGAGAACTGAACGGATATTAACAGAGACTTAATAGATATTTTTATTGTATTGTTGTAAGATGTCGAGTTTGAAATGTAGGATATAATAAAGTTTTGAATTTTTTTAATATATTAGAGAGAAGGCTAAAAGCGATATTTGTATTAGAGTATTATATTCTTTAGTAGTTGAAGTTAGGAATGCACGAGTATCAGAAATTTTTAATAGGTAAGTGAAAACCTGCAAGTGTTATTTCTTCTTGGGATCAGTTGCACTATCTCTTGGTAATACTGGCCCATCAACAATAAACAAATTGATACAACTGTTCATGCAACTTATTATACAACATGCAGTATGATAAATCGTTACGTCCTATTATGGTTTCAAGAGTATACCTGACTATTTAGGCTCTTATAACCGGGACTCCCCACTAGCGTAGTTTTGTAATTAAGTACATACCACTGTACACATATGTGACGACGTGCACTGTCAGTTCAAAACTAAACTGTTCTCATGGAAATTAGTTCCAGCGGGTATAGAAGAAGTTATAATAGGAGAAGAGGTGTTTTACGAGGGCATACCCCGTTCAGATAATAGAACGCTGGAATAGTAGGATGCTCGGATAATACGAAACTTGGATAACGAAGGTTCTGCTGTATTCAGAAGCGCACATACAACTACAAACATTGTCGACAAGGAGATTGGCGGGATCGAAACATAATCACTCAAAGAATTCCAAAAATGAAAGAATTTCTCAAAAAGCAAAGCTTTTGAAAAAGTGTCACTACGAATTATCACACGGTTGATGCGACACTAATAAGTAATAAAAAAAATACATGATTAAAGGTATTATCGCTGTTCTTCGTGTTATTAAACCGTTTACGCTCTAATAACTTCTATTCAGTTTTATCGCTGCAATAGTGTTTAACGGCATTTTAACGTTAGTAGAGTTACACTTTATGATCGACTTTGTCGTTGGTAACTGTTTTATTACCAAGAAAACGTTTGCACCACGTAAATCAACAGTTGTATCTCAGAAGGAAGAAGACTGCAACTATCGAGCGGAAATTATTCAATTATCGGGTAAACAGTGGTGAAAGGAGAAGTAGCAATGCCGACTGAAATTAAAACCACTGGCGCGACTTTACGTCGAGTGAAGACGTCGTTAAGAACTATGGCAGAGAACTAAAATTACTGTACATTACAGTGTAATGCACTGCCAAGCGATAAGAAACAACAGTATCCAATAAATCGAATAAATAATAAAGTAACGACTAAATAGGGAGATTGAAGAATCAGGGTAGCAGGTATATAAAAGAAACAGCGTCTCACAGCTACAGAAATTCGTGAAAATATTAATATTACAAAGAAAATCCGTATCTGCAAACACAGTTGAACAAAGGCTGGCAACAGAATTCAATTGTAAAATTGCAGTTTGAAAGCTAAATACATTTCACCCTTCAGCGCTCAGTGTGACGTATAGTTCACATCATTTTCGAGCGTATAAAAAAAGCGATAGTAAATAGTTTTGGGAAATTTTCCCGGAAACATATTTTGGATCTGGACGTTACAGGGTTAAAGTGACAAAATAAAATGAAACAATTGCAGTGGCCTGATGAACATCAAACTTTTACCACAGACAAGTATAAAAACGATTTTTCTTTACTCAACCTACATACAGGGTGCCCCGTGATATGTGGGACCCACTTTAACAGCTAGATTCTGCACTTGAAACAAGGAAAATGTTTGTATAAACACGTGCCCGGTTTGACCTCGTTCCCGAGAAACCTATAGCCATTTTTGTACTCCAACATTTTTCAACGGTTTTTTCAGAAAAGGCGTCTACGGTAACCATAATATCTTCGCTGTTTTTCATCTGAATCAAAAAAGGAAAAATTATTCTTAAAGTAGTCACAAAAAACTAGTCCTTTTCGTAGCCAATTTTTTTTTTCTTCAATTTGTCGCAGAAGGGCGGGCACATGTATCAATATGTATTCTGTCATAAAGTCGACGTCTACCTTCAAATGCCCACTCTTTTGCGACAAATTGAAAAAACAGCTACGAGAAGGATTAGTTTTTTGTCTACTTTGAGAATAATTTTTCCTTTTTTGATTCAGATGAAAACGAGCGAAGATGTGATGGTCACTCCAGACGCCTTTACTGGAAAAACAGTTTTATGGAAACAGCTTCCACGCAGCTACTTCTCCGAATTTTTTAATGAAAATTTCACACGTTGTAGACAAAAGTATGGCCTTTGTAATGTATGTAATGTTTCTTTGTTAAAACATTTCTTAAACATTACTTCTTCGCCTCCTAGGTGTATGTATCTAGTTCTATATTAGACAAAAGTATATGAAATTTTGAAATCTTGAAAAAAAATGTTACCAAGAGTAAATAAGAGCTACCCTACCAGTGCACAGTGGAATCACTCGATCACCTTTCTCTCAATGGCACCACTGAAATGCGGGACACTCTGTACAAGCCCTTCCCGGTTCCACCCCAAGCAGGCAGCGCCCAACCACCTTATCGGCCATCATTATCGAATAAACGAGAGCAGAGTGCAATTTCGTCTGGTATAACGAGTACACGCCGATCGTGGGCGACGTATGAATTGGAAATCGCGATAATCGACTTTTAATATAGCGGCGGCTCGCGTGATTCACGTCGCATCGCCTCGCCTCAGCCCGACGGTTACGTCACGAACGAGCGCGCGAGTACGCCACCACCGCAACGACGCGTGCGCGAACAGTTTACGTCGGTCGAGTCGAGTGTGTAAATCGAGGCTTTCTTTTCTTTCCATTCGCACCTTGTCCCCGCGTGCCTGCATCCCGAAGTTTACACCCCAGCGAGTCTAGGTCAGGAACAACGATGACGACAGCTACCAACGTTTGACCTTAAGACTAATTTTAAAATCCTTCTTGAGGGGAGGGGGGAGAGGGTGAGACTCGCGATGCAATACGAGCACGAGCAGCACCTCGGCGAAATGACAAACATTATCGCGCTTATCGACGCGGGTATCGGCGGCGGTGCGCGCGCGCACGTTTCCGCGGTCGCGCGGACAATCGAGGATTCGATGATAAGGAAATGGAAGAGAGCGAGTGTGTTGGGACGCAATCGTGTCTCGTTGGTCCCTCGGCAGTAAGAAAAATACTACGTCCGTGTATTTCTTTCAGAAAGTAGCTTCTGTGTATTAAAAGATTCGCCATTTGAATTTCGTCGAACTGGATTGGACTCCATTTTATTCATTTTTATGTTCGATTTTGAATTATAAAGGAGAGCGTGATCGACATTTATGGTTTTTTTTAGCAAACTGAAGGGAAAGTATGAACATGGTGAAGAAGACACAAGTATAGAATACTAGTTTTACTACTCGGCTTTGCCCGAAATTTAGATTTTGATTTTATAAGAGAACTTTTTTTTTAATGGTAAGATTCATTTGGATTAGTCAAGCATAACGAGCTGAAGCACATTTCGTGATCCCAGAGTTTATCGTTCGAAAATTTTTAGGCGACAGACAAACACACAAACATATAGAGGTTCTCTGCTTTATATATTAAGATGAGTATAGATACATTTCGCTAAGCAGTCTTTTTCTTTGTAACAAAGTAATTTCAAACATCTGTCCCATGCTAATTGTAGCAGAATATGGAAAGTTTTTAATTATACTGGAATTTATGTATCGGGTATGAAAGCTGGGTTACCGCTTAGGTTCTAAAAACTGAAAATTCGAATCCTGCAAAATTAGTTCTTTTCTTTATTATTTTATATGTTACATTTAACTAGCTTTTATAATTTTAAATTGAATATATCGATATGAAAGAATGTGAGATCTGGAAGTTTGAAAGATCGTCGGTTCCATTTTTTGGAGCATTTTTAATAACACAAATTCTTCCAGCAATAGTTTCTAACTGTGTGGAAAGAACTACCAGAAAAATAGCTAAATTGAGCTAACGTTACACGAAACAAATGTTTACAAGAAATGCAAATACTCTCCAAAGTTCTTTTCACATTAAGACTAGATATGTATATTACAAGAACAATCGGAAACTTTACTTGCTAGGTGAGTAAGTCAGGTTTCGTATTTTATCAGACTTATTCCACTCCCTTTCACAGTGAATGTTTATCCTTTTGATGCCACGGATGCTAGTTATTAATGCCACAAAGCATTCGTCTATTATCCCAAACCACACATATATTAAAACCCGATACTGAAATTCATGCTCTGTGGTTTCTTGCGGGTTTTCACCTGCCCAGTAATGAAAACTGTGGTTACCGTCAATAGTATTGCGGCTAAACTGAGTTTCATCCATGAATACACACAGGTATATTTCAATACGTGTATTAATAAGAGCATTGCTTCGCATTTAGTAACAATACAGATCTAATTTCTCTTCAAATAGTGTGTATATTGAAGCGTCGAGGATGTGGGATTCTAAATTTCGGATATAATCACTGACCACCGCAACAATTTTACCACCGTCAACATTGACAAACATCAATCATTGTGGACACTGAATAGAAAGAGTTTAGTCAAAATCTAGAATATATTGAACGTCACATCTGCATCAATAGTCAGCACACATGCTAGTTTGACATGAAGATAAAAAATGTCGATTTCGAGAACGTATAGAAATAGGCCTAGGACTATAACTCATAATGTTTCTTGACTACCTCGTGGGGCACTCTGTATAACTATAATATAACAAGTATAATCAGCCACAGGTCATTTGATTAGAGCAGTAGAGGTGTTTGGTACTTGAGATGTTTGAGTAGCTAGAGGCTCTCACTACGCCTCGCCTCGCCTCGACGCGACTCCGAGCCGCGGATTCTTTCTCAAGAATATTTTGAAGAAGAGAGGCGAGGCGAGCCGATGCGAGGCGCAGTGTAAGTCTACTGAATTGACGGCTGCACAGGAAGAGGTTCTCTGAGCAACTGACCAAACACATGAACCGAGGAAAGTTTAGATAACTTCAGGTAGGGAAAAACCGAGGCGACGCGAGCACAGATGTGAGTGCGAAAAGGAGTTGCGCCGAGGGGAGGTATCTTTACAAAGAAGCGAAACTCTCAATCAGTAGGTTCTATATTCTATTGTTATACTTTGTAGAAATTATTTTACTCTGGACATTTTAAAAATCACTTTTATGATCTTCGTAGCAATTATAATAAATAATTGTTTGAACAACATGATAATAGGATAACTCATTACGGATACTGAATAATCCATATCCGATAAATTACTCAAGCAATTATCCTACATGAATATCTACTCCAAATTGTTCCAATAATCCCCAATTATACTAAAGCATACATGTACGTGCACCGAAAAACTATGTACATTCAATTAGGTACACTTTATAGGTAGTTAAAAGATCAGAGTATCACTTTGAATGGGGATACTACACCCAGATTCATTGATTTTAGGATCACTAGATCATAAAAATAATTATCATTGGAAATCGTGTTTCCTTAGCCTACTACCTATTATTTATTGTGCAAAGTGTGCAACCTCTAAATATTATTCAATCTTCCCAAAATTTGTTACATATTCTTTTTAAGTTAATAGAAATCAGGGCATGAGCAAAGTAAAAAATATAATATATTAATTTTAACCCTACAATATAGAACACCCTAACCCACACCCTACCTCAACGATTTACCAATAGACTCTCATCCGAAGAAAATAAGAACAAAACATAGCAACTAGATGAGCTCCGATCACAATTATATCTCCACCTTTACGCGTGTTTGTTTTAACCTTCCTCTCACTTCTACTCTCAGTAATTGGTTTCTGATTCCTCAGAAAATCCAGAATAGTGCCGCGAAAGAATATTTCCTCTCCAGTGACTGCTAAAGCCATTTTGCACGACAATCCCTAACTACGTCTTTTACCAATGTACCCGCTTAGTTCCTCAAAAATGGCCACCGTGGGCGCGCGCTTCGAGACCAGTGAGTAACGAGGGATCAGGTGGAAAAAGCTGTACGTGGGTCGTAGTAAAATTCTCTCACCTCCTGCGTCTCAACGGCCCCTTTAACGTGCTCCGCGATCTCAGCCACCTGCAGGCCAGTCTCTACGGGCGCGACCTGCGAGTGCCGCCTGGCCTGGGCCTCGGTGGTGAGCTCCTGGTAGCAGGATTCCCCGGAGCCCCGTCTGCTGCCCGCGATGCACATAGCTCGCCGGAAGAGTCCCGCGACAACGGCGCACAGGCCGCATTGCATGCCCGTGGCGCTGCCTCTGCTAGACAGGGATCCACCATTGGTCCGTCGCCGGGTCCGAGTCCCGCGAGAGCCACCCTCACGTGTTTGGGACGCCAGCTTTCTACCCGGTAGCCACTTTCTTCTCTCCCCCTCTCCTACCCCTATCGGTCTCTTGTCCGTGTTTTAGCCCCGTCGATCCCTGTTCGAGAGTCCACCCGTAAGCTCCTCCACCTCTATCGAACCGTTTCACCGAGATCTCTCGTCACTTCGCCTTCCATCCCCACGCCGCAGTGTCTATCTTCCTCGAGATCGCCAGCCCGCTGTGCTCTCGCGCTCCCGCACGGTCGCCTCCTCTTCAACTCACGTACACGCTTCAAGCTAACGTCACGTCTCCCGACGATCCCCTGGTGCCGCATATCACCTGCACGACCAAAGCACCGTCGGGAACAGGTCCAAAGATCTTTCTCTCTCTCTCTCTCTCTCCCGCTCATTCTATCTCCCTTGCTCTCTCTCCTGAAGGGGGGAGGAGCTCCGGCCGGTCTGTCTCTCGGAGAACTATCGATTGCCGTGAAGTCACGTCCGATAGCGTCTAACGACGTCGACGGAACACCGTGCCGGGCCCGGAACGGAGGAGAAAATGAGACGAGTGCTTATTCGCGATCGTTCAGACGCCACTGACACGACGACCCACCCCTCCTTCGGCCGATAACGCGTTACTTTTAATTCTAAAGGGCTCTCTATGACTGGGTGCGTCACGTAAAGACGTACGGACAAGTATGTACTGGTTAGAAAAGGTATAGGGGCTCAAAAATGTGAGGAGCAATGAGGTTATAATGGGTGAAAGAAACATAGTGGGATTGCCGAAGCTGTAGGGGATGAAAACACTAGTGTATTGGTGTAACTGGAGTTTCTTTTACGTAGCCATAGTACAGTAAGGCTAATGGACACACGTTTTGGAGTTGCAAGGAGCCATGAGAAATCCATTTGGTGGCTTATAAAATTTACGAGGTTTCTTTCATAAATTATCTGAAAATGCATTAAGGAGCTTGCTATACGTCTGCGAACGAAAACTAGCACATTTCGGTTTGTAATTAAATACATTTGGTGGAAAGAAATGGAGAAATGTTCTTTATGGATCACGTGAGATTTAACTCTTTAGTAGCTATGGATCTGGACTAACTAAAAAAAAAGGAAAGAGACTGTCAGAATAATTACTGTGTATTACGTTTCAACTACTTCGTATTGCACTACTTGAGTACAGTTTGACAGGGTAAAATATTTGTCATCATATCTTGCGAGAGAGGAGAAAAATTATTCTGTTAAATAGAATGATATAACCATCAAGAAAATAATTGTTCAATGAAGAAATAGAAAATAAGTATTTGGCAATGGCCAGTAAGATTGTCTAAGTTGGTTATATCAGAGAATTCTTCGAGACAGTTAATAGAACGCGTTTTCAATGTGTAGATTTGAAAATTTGCATTGCCAAGAAATGGTATATACTTTGCCAAAAGAATAAATTATTATCCAGAAGTATAACAAAGATATTTTGAAATAAGGGCAAGCGTAGAAAATAGTGTATTGAAAGCAATTTTCTGTGTTGTGTAACCAAGGAAAATTTTTCAAGTACACTTGCTATTATTATTTCAGACAGCTCTTCTAATTGCTGACTAAATATACATTTTGTGATAAAAATAGGTCTAACATTTACGTAGCTTAAAGCATTCCAAAATTATGTCTGTATTATATTTTCGTCACGGATTGTGTACTTCTTCCAACTAGAATTAAAAGCACATTTACTTTGGATTTTCAGTGCATTGAAACGGTAGCGAATGTTCTGATTAAAAAATTGTGCAAGGAGTAAAGTAAATAACGATTATGACTTTTACAGATCAATCTTCCCATCCAATTCGTTGCAGATAGGTTAAGAAATTCAATTCGTTTCAAACTTGGAAAATTCGGGGCCGTATCTTTCATATTCCTACGTGTTGTATTGAATGAAGAAAATGAAAAGTTCGCAAAGGATCATACCTCTCAAACAAACCGTTTCTCTACAAAACATTGTTAACGTTCTAGCCAATTAGATCACACAGAGTAGCTCGTGGGGGCGGAACGTATCCCCCACATCGTTTCCGGATGCACCGCGTGGAGGGGGGAGAAAACTGCGTAGGAGTCTTCAATAGCAAACACCACAGATTATTAGTCCAAACTTCAATAATGGCACTTTTACACAAAAAAACCGTTCCTTTGTGACACATATAGTTCCATTCCAAAATTGTTCACCCCTCATCAAGCACAACACGTAGAAAAAAAATAGCAAAATTGCCATTATCACAGTCAAGCTGAATTTTACAGCGAGTTTTTTTTACCAAATCTGCCCCCCAATTCGCACGCTCAGATTCATCTGTCAAAATCTATGGCTATTACTTTCGTTTACACTCCGACGGGTTAAGTGGATGGTAAGGGACATGCCAATTTGCTAGATCGTCCAAGGATCAATTACTACGATCGCGTACACGCCAACACATCTTCAAGGAGGGGATATCAATTTGGCTATTCCGAACAGTACAACACGTATCTCCAGCACGTGTCTCGCATGCCGATGTATGGGTCCGGATCGTGACTTTCTCTCCAAGAGGCCCATCGTCGATTGTTCTTCGCGTGGTCGCTAATGGGCACGAGGCATCCGATACGTCAGGTAAACAAGAAGAGAGGTCTACCCCTAACCCTTGCCGATAAGATAGTGGAGGCTCGGAAGCAAGAATCTCGGGGTCTAGGAAGAGAAATGAAAACCGTGCAAGAACAAAGGCCGCTCCCTTTTGTTCCCTCTACGACCTCGATTCTCAAGCAAGACTCTTTTTCAGCTTACGGAGCAGCAATTATAACCGAGCGTGGTGAATGCGGCTCTCAAAGAGAGCGTACGCGAGGGGAGAGAGAGAGAAAAAAAGAAAAAGGAACAGGTTCCCGTGGCAGTATGCAGGGCGACACTGCCCCGACCGTCTTGCCACTAGAAGGACAATGAAATCTCAAGATTAAATCACCAGACAGAAGAAGACGAGTGTCCCTATTACGGTCTAAAACGCCATGAGAACCCCCGCGGACTGAAGTGGCTCCTCGCGAGCTCTTCCGTCAACAACGGAAGTCTACACAGTTAGCCGTGCCCGGAGCTATCGACGTATACTCGATTAAGACACAATTAATCCCCTCCCATTCGAGCGCACCATCGTATCGCTCCAACGTTCCACCGATCCGAGGAGCAGCGACAAGCGTATCGGCCGAAGTTCCTCCTGGCCAGCGCCGCTGTAACCCAATTTCGATCGCCGACACGTTCGCTAGGTGTCCAGCGGGGTGGTGAGTGTCCACGTAGGAGGGAGAGAACACGCGAGAGAGGAGCGATCTTGATACCTTTATCGGGGCGGTGCGAGGCCTTGGCTGTCGTCGCGCGATACTTCGTGAGCAGTACGCGAGAGAACGACGGGGTAACGCCCGCGCACAGATATCGTAGCTGGTTCCGCACCGGGACGAGCCTAGGATCTCCATGACCGCGTGCGAGTTTGCGGGTGGCCCCCGGGCCCCGAGGCCCGGTGCCGACGAGGCCGTGAGCACGGCGCCCGGCTCCCGAGGTGGCTCCTCCGTCGCGCGCGTTTTCGTGTCTCGGAGACAAGTGCGGCGATAAAAAAAAAAGGGGGGGACGGGATCCCCCCTGAAAAGAAGAAAAAGGAGAAGGCTCGAGACCGGGAAGCGCACCACCTTCGTCACCGACTATGCACGCCGGCCGGCCGTTGTGCATACACTGAGCCACTGGATTCGAGCGACCGAGACTCGGCCGCGCTCGACAGCCTTCGCCAGGACTCGGCCCCGCTCGCCGCCTGGCCACGCTTCCCGGTCATCCCGAACAGCGCGCACCGCTCGCTACGAACCACCAGCGGGGAGAGTGGCTCTCACTACGCGACGGGCTCTCGTCGCGAGTGGCTGTCGTCGGTGACGTTACTTCGATGTAGCTTTCTCTCGCTTTATGAGAGAAAGAGGGATGGAGAGGGGCCGGGAGGGTGCGAGAGTACGCGCGAGGGGAGAAGATCAATAACGGATCCCTCCTCCGCCTCGTCATCCCTCTCTTTTCAGTCGCGCGTACGCGGCCGCGACGTAGCCGCCAACGTATTTACACACGCACGTCGTGCGAGCTCTTACCGACCCCTCCTCTTCTTGTGCCACCACTGCTCCTCTCTCCCAGCACCGTAGTGAGCTGCTCGAAGGGTAGGAAGGATTTCGCGGTCGTAAGACGCGTGTAAAGAATGGCCCCGTTTATTGATCTTTTACGGATTTCATTGGAGGGACGTTAGAGCGGGGAGGTGTACAGGGTGATCTAAAAAGGGGCTGGGAATTTAGAGGGAATGTAGGCCTGACAGAAATAGACAAGAAATGCCCGATCAACGTGTGAATGTAAATAAAGGAAGAATGGTATATAATATTTTACATACCACTTTATGTTGTAGTGGGATGGATCGCAACAGTTGTCGCGATGTGGGATTGCAAATCAACTGATGGGGTTAAGGTAAGGTGAAGATATGTTTGGGTCAAATTTCAATTCTATTTCGGTTTCATATGATAGATGCTGTATTTGTGTCTTCTGTACGAATGCAATTATTAAACTTCCGCTAACTCGTTTTGACTAAGATGGAGGCATTTTTAAATGACTAATTAATTTGTTTTATACGTTTAATAGATTGAAACACTTTGGTATAACCACAAAGTAAAATCCAGAAATGTATGTGTATTAGGGTGGCTCTTATTTATTTTTGGTAAAATTTTGTTCAAGATTTTAGTCGGGGCACCCTTCAGAATAGTTCCAAATTATTAAAAACAAATCTGTGTACATTTTGAGCCCGATCGGATAACGGGAAAAGTTGCACCTGGGCTCTTGAATATTTAAATAATTATTTAACAGCCCAAAAAGTCGATTTTATATAATATCCTCCAAGTTATTGATTATATCAAAAAGTATGTCAAACAACAGTTGTAGATCCGAACAAGGAGCATCTTTTATGTTATTACTTTTTCACGTGCTACAAACGGTTTTCGAAAGAAGTCAACATTAAATATGGTACAACTACCGGTGAAACGATTTTCCGAGTAGAGTAAATCAAAAGTGGAGGACAACATTTTCTCCAACGAAGTTCCGTTTCTGGCAGAATCGCTTTTGAAGATCAAGTACGCGTGCACCTGACTGAGAAAGTATTGACTACATATTTCCCTGAAAATTGGCATTCTTTTTTGATCGCAGGTTTGGAGTGCTTACTGAAATTTTGCTATTAACAGTACCAATGTTATTAAACCCGAGATTAAGTCAACGTACTACTCGACAGAAAGATATATAAGCGGTTCTTATTGAAATGCACGAGTACCTACTCGAAAGATTTTTAAAATTTATCTTCTCGAAAACGAAATGTACAACAGATATTATTAAACTCGAAATGAAGCCCTACTCTACAGAAAGATACATAAACGATTCTTAATGCAGCGCACGAGTACTCGAAATATTTTTAAAATTTATGTTTTCGAAAACGAAATGTATAAGAAAAAATAATTCTACATCCGCGTAAAATTTATTTTCGCATGGTTTTCATTTAAATTTAGACCTAAGATACTATATAAAATATCAACTCCCTCCGTCAAATACATTCTATCTATTTACTTTTGTAAAGTGCAACTTTCGAAAAATTCGGATTCAAAATGAAACACTATTTTTGGCACGCCTGTGCTGTTACTACTGTATACATCAGTGATTCCCAACCGGTGGGTCGCGAAGTGTTTTCGGGGGTGGTCGCCACGGTTTTGGGTTTTTCCTAATATGTATTATTAAATTAGAATTATATTTGGAAATACCTATTTTTAATGTGTTTCCTTTACATTATTAAATTGACCTTAGGTACCTTATATGGGGGAGGGGAGAGGTCGTAATCTATTTGAATACTAGCAAAATACCCCCGCGCTTCGCTTTGGGCCTAAGAGACATTAAGAACTTCATGAAAACATATTTCACCCCTTTTTACTTCCTTCGGGTTGATATTTCAAAAAATCCTTTTTTATCGGGCACCTACGTCACAAAAGAAATACACCCTCCGAATTTCATATTTCCAATGTGAGCGGTTTGGGTTGGATGGTGATGAATCAGTGTCACAACGATTATATAAGTATACAAGATTATAAAACGGGAGCGCGACTCAAAAAAGGTTGGGAAACACTGGTATACATGCTACTAATATGTAAATGCAACCCCTATATGTTGCTGCGTTCAGGGAAAAACTGCGAAATTTAAATAAGAGGAAAGCAAAAATTCGATTATTTGAAAAATATGCACGCACGAGTGCTTCCGACGAAGCGAAGAGACGTGTTTATGTATGGCTGTTTGTAGTTTGAACGTTACGAAGATAAATGGACAGGTTTGAGGATGAAAAATTGTATGCACAGGATGTGTAAATGGTAACAGGCTCACGATTTTTTAGACACTTGCGGTGCAGTAATAAAAAACCTAAGCGAATGATAGATCAAAATAATTAAAGTTTCAGAAACACTCGTTTTTCATAATTGAACGAAAGATATTCCTAATTTCCCCTTAATTGAATATATAATTTTGTGTAATACTATTGTGTATTATACTATTTCTAAATGGGTCAAAATGGACCCCGTACGAGCAATCGTTTACCAAATTGTCCAACGTCCAAGGATGGACACAGTCTATAGCGAGTTTTTAAAAATGAATTCAAGATTTACAGGCTAAATAGTATTCTCTAACCCGGGTAGAAAACGCTTATTAACTTATTACTTAACATGCATCTGAAAGTTAACCGTGTCAAAATTAGAAGCAATTTCCAGTTCTGGTGATGCAAGAGGTTTGCTTGCTTCTATATACTGACTGAAAATAAAAGCACACCTTGCTGCGTTAATAATTGCATTTCATTCACACCACAATTAATAATTACTACTGTGTTATAATTTTGTAATATTTCAAGCTGAAATGCTGCGAGTTTCCCTTCAGTAAGTAGAAAATGCCTGTCAAAGGCAGAACCGGAATTTTTTCAAAGCATTCTGCATCACACAGATGTGAAGTCTGTGTCAAAACGAAAGGAGAACATATAAAACACGTTTTTTAAACATGAAAGTGAGAATGTGGTACGATAAATCTTTATTTCTACTCTGCGTGTTATAAAATAATAGCAGAAAGCAAATCACTTCTATTACTATAATCGACAATAATCGCTGCCAATTTTGACAAAGTTCATTTGTCAATGCATGTTCATTAAGCATTTTTTTCAGCACGCAAGGAAACTTTCCCAACCCGAAAATTCTGATTTTACTGTACAGCATATTTGAGTATGTAAGGAGCAATTTTTCCTGCGAAAATTCACTCTGAAGGGGTGAAATCAGCCCTTAAAGTTATCGCGTTCTTTTTAATACAACTTTGTAACGGCGCGGGATAGAATAAACCTTCAAATGTAAGAATTGCTCTGTTTTTTACGCTGTATCGCAAGAAAAATTAAGTTATATTAAAAAGAAACGACAAAACACGATAACTTTAAGGGCTGCTTTCACAACTTCAGAGTGAATTTCCATAGAAAACCAGCGGCCGTGGCCGTGATGGAAAACACCGGTTCTCGTTAGATCACCGAAGTTAAGCATCACGGGGCGGGTACTGCGGAAAGATGGGTGACCACCTTTCTCCTGGTATGCCGCTGCTGCTGGGACTCGAAGGAGAGAGAGGAGGGAAAAAAAATAGGACTATAGTTCGTTGGGCAATATAAGCGAAAAAGCTTGAAACGCCATCCTGTTTCACAGGAAAAAATATATACACACACATTTCCATAGAAATAACCAGTTGTTCCTTGTATACCCCAACATGTTCCACATTCACACCAAATTTCATTAAAATCAGAATCCTTGTTTGATATCTAGGTACTACCCTGTCAAGAACCCTTTTTGTAAAGCCACCCTATACGCTTGTTATGTGAAATTATGGGGGTGAGTCGTAACTTACATTTTGTCAAAGGCAGAAACAGACAGCGGAGAAAAATATGGAATAGGGTATAGTTCGGTATAGCCTGGAATAAAGTTCGCCCACTTTTTTTAAAACAAATCATAGCATTGTTATTTTTCAAATTTTTGACGTTTTGGGTTAATTAAAGCAATGCCCGAGTAATTTAGAGTAGTAAACAGAAATTATACTTTGCGATAAATAAAAATATTTGTTCTCATTTTCAAACAAAAACAGTGACACTGCAGCGTGTACATACTGTGGGTAACCAAGAAACGAGTGAAAACTCTGAAAATGAAGGCACCATTGTTATTTTCTTTCCATTTTTAATTCATCGTCGGGAATATAGGGGTTTCCAATTCCAATTGTATTTTCCATTCTATATGCCACATCTTTATCTCCAGTAGTTATTTATTCCAACCACACCAGTACTGAAATTAAATCCGTACGATATTTGTCGATGTTACGGCGAGCATCCCAAATGAATCATTCGTGGTAGGTGAAAAAATTGAACGAAAGCCGGATTACGGTCAAATCGTATTTGAAGTTGCTCGAACGATAATCCGTCCCTTTTGACGGAATTCAAACGCAACGTTTAATCCCGCGAGATGCGAAGAGTATGGTAGAATTTCCGTCGCTGTCCCAAAATAAATATACAAATACGACTGTTTTATCGCGCGGCCAGATTTGTTTTACGAAACAAAAAAAAAAGTTTCATGTTATATTTACAAAGTACCCTCGACTCTATACACTCTGAGCGCGGATTGATGTGTGCGTTTATTTCTGCATTTCTCTCCGATGCCAGAGTAATATAATACGGACAGATGAAAAATCGATAAACGTTACCGATTCGATGGACAATGTGCTCGCGCTATCGAAAAACGCGAGTGCACTTGCATATTCAACGAAATGACGCGGGCGTACATATTATTTGATGGAACAACGTTGCACGATAAGCTGCAGACAAGATAGCTGACATTAACCCGTGAAACTGACCCCTGCCACTGGACTTTGTTCAATAATTGCTATTGATTTCTCTTCGATCATTAAGTTATTCAATGGAGATAATGCAGTATCTTGTTCTAATGAGTGGGACGAGCACAAACGCCAGTGTTTGACGATTGTGCAAGACAAGGCGTAATTTAGTAGGACGCTCCGAAAAGACTTCACTAGTTGCTGCCGTGCGTCAAAATGAGTCGAAAATGTGGAAGAACATTTTTTCGTACGCGGCTCCGATTTCGAAAAAATTGATTTCCAATGTTCGACGGGTGCGCGTTCGAATGCGCGCGGGTTGACTTACTCGGCTGTGTATTACTCACTAATTCCACTTGCGCGCTAGAATTCGTTAACAGATTAAACAGAACACCAGTCTCGGTTTACTGAGCAGTAGCTGCGGAATTATCCATCTTCGTTGATATACATTCTGTGCACTAAAAACTAAAAAATAATTCTTCTCTTGTGCTACAATTTCGATGGTGTTTTTCACTTTAAATAAAATTGTGAGGCATGATGTTTTATAATTTATAACAAAATATGAATCACTTTAATACAGAAACAAACGTCGAAATGAATTTCTTGTTAGAAAGTTTTCGTTCTCATTAATGAAACAAAATATTTTAATTGCGGGATACAGATTGTAATGTGACATAAAATAGATAAATTGTAGTTAATGATGTTCCACTTGCCAACTGATACTTCAAATTCTGCTTGCGAATTTTGCCCCACGATTTTATTTAAAATGCAAAAACACCATCAAACTTATAGTAGAAGAAAATAATTATTTTTCAGATTTTAGTGCATTTTAATTTAGTTTTTTGTGCATTTTTCATAAAATCGGTTACCACAATTTTTTTATATACTTTTATCTTCGACAAATCGAAAACAGCAAATAAACCGAAGCTCGCATAAAATGTCACAAAAATTCCACAACGTGCTCCAAACGAAAACTGCTGTATGACAGTATAAACCGAAGAAGGGATATTAGAAATGTCAAAATGCATTTAAAAAAAATATGATGCAATGCTAAATTGTCTATCAGCGACAATATTTATCTCATTTTACTACTGTATAAAATATTAAGCAACATCTACGACAGAATACCACAGATGATGCGCACCACCATTGGTGAATCACCAAAAACAGGAGACACGTCTTTCAGTGTACACTCGTAAAGATAAAATCGAATTTAAGGCACGTCTCATCGGTTCCCATAATCGTGACCCTGAAAACGCACGTAGAGGAGTGCGCACGGACCAAGGTGAGATTCCCGCTGGGGCAATTACGGACAGAGAAAATAACGGTCTGTTTTCAGTGAACCCTCTTCTCCCCCACCTTATTCCCCTTCTTCCCCGCTGCATGGCGACAATCCCAAAGGGAGAAAATCGGGCTGCATTATCGCGGGATTGCCCTTGCCGCTATAAAAAGACTTGACCCGTATTTTCCTTTATGTTAAACCTAGGCAGCGCCATAGAAACCTCATTTTTCCCTTCCTACTTCTTCCGCGCGGTTCCTCGCAAGACACTTGCCGCCATGGTCCCTTGAATACGTTTGTAACGAGCGTGCATACGTGGAGCGTAATCTCTCGCCAATCGATGGTTGCACCACGGGTGAATTTGGGTAATAAACTCGCTTCACTGGGACCACTGTTCTCAGCGTAAAGCCGGGTTTCTACGTGCACAAACAATGGGGAAGAACACACTTGAGCGTTTCGGAAACCAAATTTATTAACACCACTTCCTGCAAATTTCTTAATTTTAATACACCCACGTATGATTATTGCTTAACATATCCATTTTCTATACTTTTTATTTCACGAAACCGATCAGTTTGGCTTCCGAGAGGCCCACTTAATCCTTCATAGTGGGGCGATGAGATGTACTCACCAGAACTCATCATTCCGCTAGCTGGGCGAGCTGCACTTGACAGGCTCGTGGGCTACACTCTGTGCATCTCACAAATTTGATCTGACCCTATTTCGGTACGAAATCTTATTTTCGAATGCTGATTTGTCCTTTTTCGTAAGGGATGAGTATTCCTTATTTTGGGGAAGGTAGATTTTAGCTCTAGCCAAATGTCTTGTATCAATCAAAGCAATAGAATGTGGGAATTCAGGTCTCGTTTAGAGCAGGTAAGATTGAATGGAAAATTGGGTGTAATTCGCTGGAATGATGAAGGAAAATGTAAAGATTTCGTTGTATGTTCGAACTGAAATAGTTTAACGTGGAAGAAGGTTGACCAGGAAATTCTAACACAATATCTGCTCTCTTCAATAGGCGACGCATTACGCACATGGGAACGCGGCTTAAGCCGTGCATAGCGCGCGCCGGCATTCAAAGCGAAAGCAGGCGCCTTCGCGCATGCGCGCTATAGCTTTATGCCTTTCTACCTAATGACTTTGGAATTTCCACAGAAGGAAAGAAAAGAGCTGCCGTATTTAGGAATTCAGCAAAGCGGTCCCAATATAGATTCCGCCGATCGATTAAAGTCAAATGCAAATGAGTGCAAGTACACGCCTGCTCCCGTAATAGAAGTAGGTAAGCACACCTAGAGTTTTAAGGCGGATTCACACATATCAATTCCGCGACGGTTCAGTGCGGTCAGCAGTGTTGCCGTGAGTATAAACCACATGACGTAGCAGGTAGTAGTGGAGGGGGAATTCTTGCATGTATACAGTTATATATACTAATACGACTGGTGTAGACCACGCGAGGATTCCCCCTCTACTACACCCTACTACGTCACTGAGTTCATGGTGCGCACAAATCGTATTAGTATAGAGGATGTCCATAAAAATGTGGGACATTTTTTCAGGATCGGTTCGACTTATCAAAATAATAAGAAAAATTGGTATATGCATATGTCCGATAATGCTAAGTTTTACCTGTTATAAGCATTTTTATATTTCGTGAAACATCAGCCCGAAATGCCTATTAAAGGACAATCGGCAGACTGGCGCGTTCGTCTGCAAAATTAAAACCGACTTAAAAAAAAGAATAAAAAATGCACCAAAAAGTAACAAATAATATTTTTCCATATTTAATCTACAACTCTCAATATTTTTAAGAGGGCGCCAGATTTACACAGTGCAAATGATGAGGCACTGACATAACAATTTTAAGAGCCGTATATTAAATATGGAAAAATATTGTTTTACTTTTTGGTGCATTTTTATTTTTTTATTTGAAGTCGAATTTAATTTTTTATTTTTTTTTTATTTTTCATATCCTTCCTTTCTCGCATTAAAAATAAACAAATGCGAAATGATAATGAATATATCGATCCGCGGGAACACAGTCGGGCTTCGTTAAATGCAAATTTAATACACGTTTCGGGCCCGTCTTTTACGAAATATAAAAATGCTTATAACGGGTAATACGAAATATTATTGGCCAAACGCGTATACTAACTTTTTTATTATTTTGGTGAGTAGAACCGATCCTGTGAAAATGTCCCACATATTTATAAACACTCTGTATACTAGATCTATACATGCAAGGATTCCCCCTCCACTACTGCCTACTATGTCATGTGGTCTGTACTCTTGGCAACCCTGGCCGTCGCGTCAGTGTCAGCGGCAGGGTCGCCAGGGAATTCTTTACGCGTGGAAAAGACATGACGTCACATAGACCTATACACACTCGAAAACGTGGCGTTACTTGGCTTGGCTTGGTTTGGGGCTGGCATTGGTTGGCATGACGTCACGACTGACGACGTCATCAACACAAATATACGGTTATTGCTATAAGTGTTCCCCTTCTCCTCCTCCGTACTACATTTGATGCTATCTACACCGCCATCAATTTTTTACATATGGCAATCCTGCTCAACGGTAAAAAAATTTCGTTTCCCTATTTTGGAATAGAGTATTTACTGGCACTGACACGAAGAGACATTGGCAGCACTGGACACTCACGGCACTGATACGTGTGAATCCGCCTTTACTCGGTTTTATCGGGCTACTCCGTTGCGGCGAATCAATTAATTGCCGCTTGATTGAGACAGTTTGTACAATAGAACAGATTGTCTTCCGATAACTGCACGGGTCAGTGGAACGTGGAAAAAATGTTCCACCACGATGAACAACTTCGTTTCAATTATAACTTCGCTGACATCAGACAGAGATCGTCTAGTCGCGAAATGATAACGAGACACCGTAGAGGACGATCGATCCTCAAAAAGAGAGAAAAGAATTAAGGGGGAGGGCTGGTAGGAGAGGGATGGGCAACTGAGAACCTCTGTCGTTTGGCAGGTTTGTTCCAACGGGGCGACTGCTTGTCGGTCGTTGACCCCACAATTGCAACCACCCCTCATCTCACAGCCTCTCTCTTCACTTTGTTGGTGCTATGAAACTATTCTGTCTACCTCCCTTCCATTCCTTATCCGCCATTCTTCTGGTCTCGTTACTCATTACGATCCTTTTCTGTTGCTTCAGCCACCGCTACGCCTCCAGCAGAGGCGGATCAATGTCTCTCTCCCGCGCTAAGGATGCGCGATAGATTAATCCGCGGTGGAGACGTGGTCCCCGATATGAATGCAGGATGTTTTCGAATTATCGGCGCAGAATTGAAAGGAAGAAGAGACGAGTCTTTTCTTCTAATGATTATGTTAGTAATAGAAATCACGATTCGTGTATACTAATGCATATCGTTGCTTCGAGTGGTGATTCCTCTTCCTGATGTCAATACGAAATGGTACCATCAAAAATGAGTGCAGTGGGATTTAAAATGAACTTAAAACATTGATGTTGCGGTCATCCCTCGCGGAGATACAGCGGGTTGAAGAAAATATGAAATTTCTGCAAGTTTTAAGCATATTTTCGAAAATACATCGTAGACCAAAATTTTAAAGAAGAAAGACTGATTTTTCTAAAATCGCTGATTTCGGGAATATCGCGATTTTCGACCTTATTCTGGGATCTTTAAGCGTGTGTAGCTCAGAGCAACGTTAACCGATTTTGATGAAAAAAGTTTCCTCAAAGCAGAGTTGGAAAAAATGTAATCTAATTACAACTTACATATTACGATTAAAATGTAATTATGTAGTTGATTACACATTACTTTCTGTAATTGTTAATTTAGGTAGTTGACCATTTGGTTTCGTCAACTGATATTGAATGCTTGAAACTCGTGCTTCCAAATCGCTCAGCGTCGAGCTTCATATTTGAATGGTTGCGTTTATTCGCTGACATTTCACGGATCGGTTATCCATTTCGCGATTCGCGTGATAGTTCCTTTGAGAGGAATAACCATCTGATACTCGTGGGTGGTTCCTCCTCTGAATTCGACTGGCACACGATCGTTCTTGAAACAAATTGCACGTCGTTCTTCCTAAATGGGGAAGATGACGCAAAGCTCAATGCAGAGGATGCCACAAGCGCATGTACTGCGGTTTTGCATGAATGTGCATGTGTGAATGGTTTGCGCGCAAATTTTTAATTTGGTATGGGGGTTGAAACTTGGTAACATGATATACCTACATGAAAATGGTTGGGATTTATACAAAGAAAATATAGTGTTTGATAACATGTAATACAGAGTTAAAGATATTTTATAACCTAAATGATGCAAATTAAAGAAAAAACTAGTTTATTAATCGAAATTATTTGGTATTAATGTCTATTTAATTTCAATAAAAGAGAAATAGCAGAGGGAAAATAAGAGACGGAATGGCAGCGGCAACTTCGAAAAACAGTACACCCGAAATTGAGATTGCAGCACAAATATGTAAAATGAAAAATATCCTCAATAAAATGAAAGGTAAAAAGGGGATCGATGATATCGAGAAACTCTCTGCGCGATACCAGGGGATTATTTATTCTGCCAGTGCTATTACTTGTGAATTTCAAAAATATTTGAAACTGCACGATACGTCTGCTGGTAATACACAGCACCCGATTTATTTGAACATAAAATATGTGTCCGACGAAAAATCGGCGATGGAAATGCATAGTAAATGCCTCAAAAGCTAACTCAAAGAGTTCAAAGTCCTGTTAGTGATAAACTCAATTGCAAAAATATTAACGATATGTATTTGATCTCTAAACGACATAAAAAAATTCTGCAAAATTAGCAGTATAAACATTCCAGGAAAATTTCCACGCAAAACGTTAAACGAACGTCCAAAATGCCACTCGAAAGTCTAAAATATAGTAGATAATGGGTTCTATGCTATGCTATTCCATATTAATTTTTAGTAACATTATAGATTGATCAATATTTTTGGTGCAATCATCTTCTCGTCACCTTCGACTGTGAAACACAATATACGACATTGACCTGATCGCACAATGCTTGTAACTGTAGTCTCATTTTTAGTGTTCCCAAACTCACATTGGTTCGGTACCATGCTTTACGCGCCCCCGCACTAACCTAGCCCCAACCAATACTAATACCCGGGAGAAGTTGGAAAGTGGAATTCTTTCCCATTCTTTGGGCATTTTCTTCTATTGGGCAATAACCCAACAGATTTGCACCATTCGATGCAAGTCTCTCGAGAGCACAGCACATCATTTAACAATCTTTCAATATTCCAACACCCTTCAAGGGCAATATCGTAACTTGATGATGAAGCCACTGTAATAAATATTGAAACTAAGTACGTGACAAAAGAGCGAAGACCTCAACAACAATCGCACTTGGCCTGGTGAAGACCGTTCGCGTCCAGTTTTTGTTACGGTATCCCTATACATTTTGAGGCCGATATCGTACATTGTACCCAGGTCTAACAGAAGTCTGGTTATCCACCAATCGACCAGTTCCTACATCAACTTAAAAATCGAATGCTCTAGACAGAAGCAAACCAAGCATCCACGATCTCATTCGTTGCCCGTACCAGTAGACCACACTCGTTCCTACTGGTAGCCGCAACAGTTTCCCTAAACAGGTGTCATTTGCATAATTTCGCGTCGACAGGCGACGCAACTTCAGCGTGCAAGCGCCAGGAAAATAGACCGGAACGCCCAAGTGTCTGAACAGAACGGCATCGACGTCGAAACGAAATCCTGCAACGGGGCATCGTGTGTTTGCCGCGACAACACATGAGTAAAACTCTAGGAGTTTCAGTGGAACTCTCCGCAACAGTTGATTAAACCATGCGTCATTCGAACATTGTGTGTAACGCTATTAATAGTTGGCGGCAAGTTCGCTCGTTCTGGGAGAGGAAAGCGAAGGAAAAACTGGCGTAGCCCAGGAAACGCGTAGTCCCGCGAAACCTGTGCAGGGGCCAGCCAACCAGCGATGTTGGCAGACCTGCCGGCGCAGCCGGGGGTGGCCCGTCGTGGCCAGGGACGCGGATGAGGATGGACGGAGGAAAAGTGTGTCTAGAAGGTGCGCGCGCAACGCCACTCATCGGCTACGGAGGCTGGGAAGCTCCCAGATCCATCGAGCCTTACGAGCCCATTATACAGGGAGGTTATATACTCGACATGTACACCTCACTGATTTCATACTCTTCCACGGTTCTTGCGCGCTTCGCGGCACCGGTGTATCTCTCGTATTATGTAGGGATATATTTATGTTTATCGTGTAACGATTAACGGGGGAACGCTGGCGACTCAGCTGCGCATGACACGGAATCGTTCAACGATATCGCTGACACCGCGGCCAGGCCGTAAACTTCAACCCCTCGGCCAGATATCGTTAACGATATTTGCAGGACGTATGTTAAGGGGTAAATCCAATATTTGGAGGGGGCCATGAAATTACTCCATTCCCTCGTGAGCTGGGATTCTTAGACGGTCGTACAGTACTGTACGTACAGGGGACGCTGTCGACTGCAGCAGGGGGTTCACGTGGCATCTTGTAGCTTGATTAAGGAGGTTCGATACCGGAACAAAAATGATAAGAAATCTTTGGAAAGTGTTTTAATTGAATGTTCGAAGTGTAAGAAGTATTGTTTCAAAAATTTCAGTCGATTGATTACATAGTGTTTGAAAAAATTAAAATTGAAGTTGCGCTCTTATACACAGGTTTCTGGGGGCGAAGTGATAAAATTAGTGTAAAATGTTATACGGAGTCCTTAAAAATAATAAAGTGTTGCAATGAAAAGCTTAAATATTCCTGAGTCATTGTAAAGAAGAAAATTGGACATTGGCAATGCGGTTTATTAGATAATTGAATAAATAGACAGTAAATTTCTCGTACTTTTGGAACTGCTTGAAGGAACTGTTTGAAACGTGGCAACGTTGTATGCCGGGTAGTGATGTATACAATGTATACTTGTACAAAGCATACCATAAAAATTGGTAAAACACTACCAAGCTGTAAACATGTATTTAGTAATTTGTTACGAACTGGTACAAACGCGCAAAAGGACGCCAAAAGTGTGAGATGGAAAGAGAAAAAAAAGAAGAACGCAAAGCGACGTTGCCGCATTTCACTCGCATATTTTGCGCTACTTTTAATGAAAATATTGTGTTTCTAGCTGCATTAAACATACTTTTTGTTTAAGTGAATTCAAAAACAAAATATGTAGTAATAATTTTATTAGGAATAGAAATGTTAATAACATTTCTGTCCACATAATTTTTTTTATCTAAGATTGGTATCACTGCAGAGCTCCCATGGTTAAGCACAAGCTTATCCCTCTCGCCACCTGCCCCGCAAATGAGGTATCGAATCTCCTTAAAATTATTGGCTGGTAATGGTTCGCTTGTTACTGAGTTGTATGTAGGTAGTTTCAATATTTGGGAGCTTTTAGAAAATGTACAACGAAAATTTGCTTATCCCTAGCATTGATTATTATCGAAAATAAGAGCCACTCTGAGTGAAGCATAAAAGGTTGAGAAACACAGGGTTAGAGCGAGAAAAATAAAGAAAAAATGACGAGATGAATTGTCGAAAAAGGGGTGCAGCGTATAAATTTTTAAAAAAGTAATGTTTTTCGCAAATTCTTTGTCGCTACTTTATAGGCCATAAAAACCATAGAACTTTGAATTTAGCTTCATTTTTATACCTTTTACAGTTTCGTAGATATTTACGATAATCCGGAAGTTCACCATTTTTTCGAGGGTCTTTTTCACGCTTAGGATCATTTACTGCCGAGTTAAAAAATAGTTACGTTATTAGCATCACTTGAGCTACATTTCAACAAAGTTTCAGATTTTTTTGAATTTTCAAGTTGCCGATCTTGCCTTGTTAGCTGCAGAATTGTGAGTAATACCATAAATATTTCCAGCAGCGCTATTCCGCTGTCCGCGTGAAGGGCAGAGCTTTAACGTTCCTTCGACGGGCGATTTACCAGTGTCAACTTCCCTAAATCTTTCTGTTTAAGGAACTGCTCCGCGCCCCTGTCCTAAATCAACTCGGGAGCATACAATGAAATTCCATTTTCCCGGGTAGATACACTATGTTGACAGCGAATATTTTTCATTGGAACCTCGGCACCAGCAGTCTCCCTCTCGCACCATTACCGCCAACCTGTTCCTCTCTGAAAATATCTCGTCGATTCTGCAAGGGCTTACGCGACCCGGAAAAAGGAAGAAAAGGCTGAAAGGGCAGCACGTCAGGAATCAGCGATGCTGTGGATGAACATCGATTATATACAACGTCTGAAGATAACTATACAGGGTGAGGCTCTTGAGATGACTATCCAAAATAAGTCTGAAACTGCGTGACATGAAAAATTATTGTACATGAAAATAATGTAGTTTCTAGGATGACATAGAAGGATAGCAATAATTTTTTTTGGATGAAGGTGTAGAGGATATTTCAGGGTCTTTGTGTTTTTAAATGGGACCACGTGTGAAGGGTAAGGGGAAAAATAGGAAATGTCCATTTTTCGTGATTTTGCGATTTATAGCATATTTTCTTGGTGGCAACTGCGACTACAGAACTGTCGAATCACTGCACTGGAACAAAACACGGAATGTTTTCACTCTTTGTGTAAGCATAAGCTTTTGTCGTCAAGGTATGACAAGCAATTATGATCAGGGAATGGGCATTTCTCCTGTGAGATAAGTTTGTTAAAAGATTCCTTTAGAGACGTTTGTATCGAATGGTTGTATCGAACCATCTATAATGGCTTTTGGTTGAGTAATCTCATCACCATTAAAGAAGATGACGAGACAGTAATAGAAAAAAGAGAGTTCGAACTTCCCAATAGAGCATACACAGAACTCCTGCCTATTTCAAAAGCAAAATATGAAGACTTCATGGTTTTAAAAAAAATTTGATCCTACGTCTCAGTGATTTTATGAGACCTTGTTTCATGCATAACAAGCAAGTAGGAAATAAAATATCTGATAATTCATAAAATGAGTGTCCTTGTTTTGATAATAATAGAAAAGGTAATTTCTTATTTTGTTTCGGTTTACTGCCGTGTTCAAACTTGAAAAAATATTAAAATAATCTAAAAAAATTATTTTCTTGCTTATTTTTCTCTCATGCCTAATGAGGGTATAAGTTTCGTATTATGAAGAATGCAGATAAATTAATTCAACCTTGTTTCATTACTGGTGGACTAAAGTATTAAAACTTAAGTTTCTCGATAAAACGGTTTTGTGACATTCCCTGTTTTTCTCACCCTTCGTTACCATATTCTTGTAGTTAGGGGGCGCATTCGTCTGTGCGCTACACGTGGAGCTTCAAATAACTTCGGTCAAGTATATTGTATGACGAGATGCATAACGGGGTTAAAAAGATCGAAATCAATCTTTTTACCATTTTTTATTAAGTTTAAGTATTTTAAGTATTTTTAAGTTTAAGTAATTTCTATTATAATACATCCTCCCTAAAAACCACCTATCTTTCGTACAAAATAAATTGTTATGCAACTCACAGTTTAACAGTTATTTAAAGTGATTATATTAAATGCTTCACCCTTTATGCAGATATAATTGCAATTTTCCAGAACCGTAAAAAGCCATAGCAATTGGCGTGCTATTAATTGGAGAAACACTCATCACCAATTACAGAGCAGCAAAAGGGCTTTGTGATCTGCTTCCATTCACTCTTTGCAATTTCTTCTTCGACGCTGTTGAATACAGCTTCCATCCCCTCATCCGTGTCTTTGACCCTTGCCCCGTTCTCGTTCTGCAGGCAGACGGCCGCTTTACAGCAACGTGTTACGTTCATATTGCTGTCGATGTTGATACACGGAACCGTGAAATTTGCACATCAAGAACTGAATCGAGGGTGAAGCAGAACACAACAGAGAAAGAGAAAAAGAGAGGGGAGGTTCGAAGTGGCGAAAGCGAAGGTAAAGAGGGTTCGAAAGCTGGTGCTCCCTACTTTGCTGTCTTTATCGATGTACATCTTTCCTTCCCGTGTAAAATGTCTCTGGCACAGTCGCTTCTTTCACCCGTGTAACCCCATTGTTGGCTTCAGTATTTCCCTGGTCGTCGCTAGTTCGCTTTGTGAAACCAGTTTCTACGCGCCCTTAATACATGGACATACGTGCAGCGCCTCCGCACAGAGGAAAGATATCGGTCTGGTATCCTATCAGCTTACACGAAATTCCTGTCAATTTCTCTACAGACTGAGTCTCGATTCGATGGATTGACACGTAACACTGTAATTAGCGCGACGGTCTGATGATTGTAAAAAACGAAGCTTTGGATTCTGACGACTACCCCTCGCCTCCTCAACACGACGTAACACGGTTACTTCTTAACGAAGATGTTCTTTCTGATGCCTGTTAATATTATGTAATAAATTAAAAACGCTACACCTAAGTAGACAGCTTACTGGCAATAATATACATGCAAAACATTGGCATGTTTTTGGAACATTTTGCTAAATAATATGAAAATTAACATTTTTACATTTGATTTAATTATTCTATTATAACATCGTATCATTTGTGATTGTTCTACAAGTGTGAAAATGCATAAACGTTTTGTCCTTTTCCTTCTTTAATACATGTTAAGTAACTGCCAATGTTACGCCGTATTGCCAATGTTAATGCTCCTTTGATGTCGCGTTGCATCTATTTAATGTGAGTGGAAGTTATTAATTAAATGGCCAGACACCGCGTTCGCGTGGCGCGAGTTCGTGCAATGGTTTCCCTACAAAGTTACGAGACGTTAAGGGGACGTTCCCTTGGCGCATCGTTTTTGGGCTGAGCTTTAGAATTCACGATCTTTCTCAAATATTTATTCACGTTTCAAGAAAGTGCGGACAAATTTGTACGTAATTGTCTCGTAAATTTAAGAAGTTATTAGTAGAAAAATGTTTTGCCATGAGTGCACAATTGGCATCGTTCCATGCAACTGGGGCGAGAAAATCCGAAGAAGTCTTATTTTAAATAAGTGTGGCTATCGTTCCTACAGAATAAAACGTAAGGAACATAATTTGACAAAAGCACGGCAGTGATTGCCAACCTGTGGGTCGCCCAGATGGGACACCCAAGGAGTCGCGAAGTGTTTTCGGGGGAGTTATTTTTATCGTCCATATCATTATTACGTATGAAATACTATATTTTATCTCAAAACACTTTTATAAACCTACAAACCTGACGCCCCTGACACTCTTCAAATCTTACACCTCAGAATTTCATATTTCTGTAGCTTCGTTATTCCATCGAATATGGGCATAAAATTTCAGAAATCAGTTTTCGGAATGTGAACCTTCAAGGAGATATAATAAAAACGAATCGAATGTGTTGACCGCTCAGATGGGAATACCCCCTTCAATTCTTTCACAGCGTGGGCGGCTGAGGTGAGTCAACGCCATTAATCCGCGGGAAAACGCGAACAAATCACTTTAAACCCGTCACCAGCTGACGGGGGCAACGCGACGCTTATAATAAAAATAATAACGTATGATGCTGGATTCAGTTCGAACGTGTAAAGAAGAGTTATCGCCGGATAGGCGAAACATGTCGAAAATAGTTGTTCGCGATCCACCACGCTGGACGCATTTAGACGGCCGCGCTAAACTTAGATTGCTTTCTGAACAAACGGAGTTAAGAGGGTCCGCGTGAGGAAGAGTGTGACACACCAGAAACTCGCCACGGGAGACCCAAGTTTACGGGCGGCTCGATTAAGCGGTGAATTAAAACCGCGTGCAAATGTTGACACACCGAACAATCTTGAGTCTTTTTCTTTCATTTCCTATCCCCTCCGAAATGCTACGTCAGCCCAATAATATTTTCGGAATGTTAAATTTTTTTTTTTCTGAGGCCCATATATTTAGTCACAACAACGTAATACTATTTGAATACAATTGATGTGGTTGTTTACGTGAATTCTTTTTGAGATACATTATTTTGAATAACATTTTCGAGTGTGTGCTATAAATTACAAGAAAGCACATCGTTCTATTTAAATAAAGAAGACAGAATGAAGAAATGAATAATAATAAGTCACTGTCATCACAAGATGGTCCTCCTTGAAACGCCTCACTTATATTAAATTTTACTGTTTTATAAAAAAATAAAATTCCTTACAATGTTAATTGCCGTGTGTTGCGTTTGACCGTGTACGTTCATAAAGGTTTTGATATAACACTTCAGTCGACTTGGACTATAAATTAATATCGAAAAATTTCATTGCTTTTGACTGCAATTTTTCTTTATTCCTTCCACGAACCATGAATTCTCAAGATACAATAATTTACTTTAAAAAAGTGTATGAAAATATTAGTCACACAGTGTGTCTAACCAGTGGTATACCTATATAATATAGTACCATTTTTTCAAAATATAATAATACCAAAAAGTACGATGACTTAACACCAGCTGTCCCAATATATTTCCTAAAAACCTTAGTTCGAATAGCAGCAAACCTTTTCGCAGAACATTGCCCAATACACACCTATTTAATTAAATTAATTTTTCGCATTCTCCTTCCCTCTCTTCTACCCAGTCATTAGTGTGCAACAAAAAAGCACTGCTACCACTATTATTACAAATCGTGATACTAGTCTATTTGAAACACAACTGCTCCTTAAAGTATGGTTATCACCCCATTACTCTGCCGGGAACTAAACCCGCTGCTGATCGCTAATGGAAGATCATTCCGAGAGGCCACTCGGTTAGTAGAGCTGCGCTATAGAAACCGCGAGTGTCCTCGTTCGTTAGTCCACGTCCACGATGACGTCACCTGACAGGTAATAATGTTAAGTAATATTTACTAACAGGCGGGACAGACCGACCTCGGGGTCTCCGAGGAACCCGCGAATCGTTCCTGAGGGTGCCACCGTCGAGGGCGCAGCCACCATCAAGTAAATTATTCCCCGCCGCAGCGCGCGAGCTCGTGCGCCCGCGCGTGTCCGAGAAGAATTTTGGCCAACGCACAAGCGTGCTCTAGCAGCGGTTTCTCAAGCTACCGCACTCCGGTGAATTTATGTCAGAAAGCTGTGTTCGATTCATGCTCCTACGACTCGGATCCATCGCGTACACCCGCAGAGGGGCAGGTAACCATACAAAAATCTACTCTTGAAACCCACGTTAAAAATACGATTTTATTAATACGTGGTCGTTGTATTTTAGTCGGGCACATCCGACGGTACGTGACTGTGGGCGCGTCAACGTCCACCCGCCGCGATTTTATATCGCGACGAGTGAATTAATTTTATACGCGCGGAACACAACCGCGTCTGCCACTCTCCCACGTCCCCGGGAGCAGCGATTGCAATAAAATATTGACGAGGTTCGTTCCCCTCTCGAAAAAGAGAGGAAAAACGGGAAAACAGGGGCGGGGGTTCTCCTTCGCGGGAGACTGATACGCACGCGAACGAAAGGGGCGCTCTAAATTCGATTAAGATGTAAATTAAAGGAGCGTTTTTAGACGCTGCTAATGGTAATTGCCTTTTCAATTAACGTCCGAGTCTTTCATGGGCCATGCTCCAAGTACCGCGAATTTAGAGAAAAAAGTGTATGGGGTGTATTAAAGGGACCGTGAAGAGCGCAGGCTGCGATAGCGGAGAAGCGACGAGTTTTTTTTATTGCACTCCCACGCGTCTGGGGGTATTGAGAATGGGGCATTGCGTGGGTGGATTGTACGGAGTGTTTTAGAAATCGCAGGTGCAGACTTAACGGGGTGGTATAGTTTGTAAGAAGGAACGAAATATATCCCTTGCAACTTTCAATTAGGCTTGGAAGGTGAGTGCACGAATAACCTTGTTTTTCATCTATTCTAGTGTAATAATTCATATAAATTAAATAAACAATTTTAAAAAATTTGTTAACATTGATATTCGAAAGGGTATCCTGTAAGGGTATTCGCAAGGGCATTCTGTATCTACGTAGGTACATATAGATCCACTCGATTTCCGATGTGTATGAAGTTGTTGAAAAGTACTGCACAATTAACAGGGTGATTTTGCATAACATTTACAAATACTGATAATTATTTTTGCTTTTTTCAAGCTGCCACGCCACGTCAGAAGTAAACTATTTAATTAAAAAAAAAATGCCGATCTTGACGTGTTCAAATAGCTTCTACTTACATAAACTATATCGACTGCACGACGCCCTTCGCAAAATTCTCCTTTACTCTAAACATTTTTTGATATCATTAATAATTTCAATGTCGTCTACGTAGAGAGATTAAACTGGGACATCCGGTATAGCATGTTGCTGTGTTCAATGCGCCAACCGACAAATACTTGCTGCAAATTCATTCTCCGAGCCAAGTAATCCATCGTGAGTGTCTAGTTTGTTGACAATGACCCCTTTTCTCCTGTCTGATTTCATTCTTTCGTCTATTTTATTTCCGGCCTCTATCACGTACGATGCAGAAGGCCCAGACGATGCAACCTTCATTGCAAATAGCATCTCAGGAATGACACAATTAGATTATAGTGTAGGTATCACTTGTGACGCCCAAGTAAAGATTGTGTACCTGTTAAATATAACATGTCTAGGGATCGAAGTGCTAAAATATTGAATACCTTAATCAGCAATAAATGTTGCTCAAATCGCTGATTCTATAACGGTTTTAAGCATTAAGATTGCTTCTATGAGCATACTGTATTTAATGCTGTTTTTAAAATTCGTGGTGCTGATAAACAATGGGCTAGTTGTTTCTGTATCATTACTTTCATAAATTGAGGAATTAAATTTTTATTCAATTATGTGTTAGTTCTGCAGACCTCGGAATCTATTGTCCTGGTTTTCTTTTAAATGTAACACTCTGCCCATTAGGATCCTTCATCAAAGAAAGAATGCACGTTTTAGGATCGAAAATCTTATAACCATTGAACTTAGGACCTACAATCAAACCCTTAGTAATAAAACTCTCTTAATGAAACCAATTAATTACGCAAGCGTCCATTCCGAACCGTTCAATTACACGTTTAAGGCGAAAGCAGCGTGGTTGACAAAGCAACGCGACGAAAATGTCGATCGAGGGACGCAAGTGCCACCCTCGTGATTCTCACCCTTCACTATATACACTCTGTTTTCCTCTCGCCCACTGGTTTTCTCGGTTCGTCCTTCCCTTCTCCCTGTTCCTCCCTTTCCTAAGCACCATGAATTCCTATATCCCTGGTGTACGGCACCCCGCGGCTTCTTCACGGGGTTACGTGCCGCAAAGTCTAAAAACGCATTAGCAGCAAATGGTATCGTCGCGTAAACTCCCTTCGACCACCCATACGAAACATGTGTCACTGATACGATCGTAAGTGGTCTCCAAAACCAAACGCGTTTCGTCGATTCTTGACCAAATGGATGGGTGAATTACGACTGCGTGTACACCATGGAAAAATACACCGGATTTTCTTATAACGTCTGCCAAGGAATATACCATACTAGCTTCACTACTCTGCTTCGCCTGAGATTTAGATTCTGTTTTTATAAAAATAAGACATTTTTTGGTGATTTTTTGTGGGAAAATAGTCGCATTCGTCTGGATTAGCCAGGTGTAATGAGCTTTCAGTTTATGTAATGAGCTTTTGAAAGATTTCAGGCGACAGATAAACACACAAACATATAAATTTTCTGCTTTACATGTTAAGATGTACATATCATGAAACGTGGCATTAATCCAGTGGCAAATACGACAGGCAAACACAGAGGTATATCTTTTTATTGGTGATAAACCAGCGAAGGGGATTATTCTTTGTGTGAAATTTTTTTAAATGGCTTGTCGTTTCCGAGTTGCGATAATTGTAATAATCTTTAAGTAAAGAAACAGAAATTATTTTTTTTAAATTTTCTCGTATTGGAGTATTTGGGTGTGATTATATTATGCGTTATGTAGATGTTCAGTTTTTCAAATTTGGGTGTGATTATATCATGCGTTATGTAGATGTTCAGTTTTTTAATTCTTTGGGTTTGAAGATTCAAACAGTTAACGTACGTCGTATGCGGAAATCCTCTAGTCACGTTTGTTGGCAATAGTCCTTCGAACGCCCATAGGCGTTTCTCGAACAAATTGCCCGCACGGATTCAACGCAATCTGTATGCATTGTACTCGAAAGGTTAAAGCTGCCAACGTTGCAGCCACTAAAAGTGAAACCTTTGTAATTCAAATGACTCAAGGATTTTGTCTCAACAAAGCCTTTAAAAGATTCTATTATTAACGAAAAAAAACAATTAATGAGTTACCAGTAAATTGGCTTAAAATGCACTGCACTTTTTTTACTAACTGTAGGTAGTAAAAATTGCATCCATCACTCGTATTACATGTGAGTCTGAGACGCTATAAAATAGCAAGCGAGAAACAAACGATGGAAAATGTGTGCATGCATGTCGGATAGCATTTGTGGGCCACCCAAGTGTCTCGATTGAAATGGCCCTAAGGACATCATGTCTATCGGGTTCCTGCAATCTGGAGTTGTGTCTGACTAGGTCTACGAGTCTCAAGCTGTTTCTCTCTACTCTCCCGAGTTTGAGGTTGTTAGTGTAAAGTTCCATGGGTCTTCGACGGACGGTGTTATCTGCATTTCACGTGTCTACATGATTCTATGTACAGACTGTACAAAATTGTGTGTGTAAAGACCACTACAGCGTAATCCTGCACACTTGGATCGGTGAACATTTGTAAAATTCGATGCAAAATTGTTTTTCACCTAGAAATGAAATGTTTTCATATTTTTCGCCAGGTGAAATTCATGATACATTTGTATGCGCCACGTTGGAAAACAATAATTGAAATTGATCGAGATAAATGTTTAAATGTGATATTAATTACGCACGCGTGTGTTCCTCGCGAGTCTGATTAATGCACAGCACGTAACCGACTGGCCTACACACACCGAGACCCTGAAGAAGACGTTGACTGTGCTCGCAATAATAAAATACATATTTTTAGATTCGGACGAAGGATGATTGCATCATGCGATTTATTTAAAAACTATTAAACCTCGCTAATACCTTGGTTGTTTACTTAAAACGTAGCATCAGTTGCATAAGGGGAACTAACTTGATATTTATTTATTTAAATGCACTCGCAATTGGCCCCTACAGTTTGTCTTAATTTAAAATTCAATGTTATTGTTTCGACAGAAGCGAAATCAAGTTTAACAAGTTGATTTCATATTCACACATCGATGCACAATATCATTTTAATTTTAAATGGAACAATACCTTTCCTCAGAAGCCCCTCTGCTTGTACTTTAACACATATTTCACACGCATCACAAAATCGTTTTGTTATCTCTGGAAATTTTCTCCGAAACGAGAATAATTGGAAAACAACAGAGCGAGAAATCAACAACAAGAGGAAGAACTCATGTTGTATAATACGTTATAACTGGGAATTCTTCAGGAAAACCCATGACGTACTTCGAATATTACAGACACGTCCGCAGTTATTCTCAGGCCCGGATTAAAGGAGGGCTAGGGGGGGCTATAGCCCCGGGCCCCACTTTCCGAGGGGGCCCCGTTCTAAGCGATTAGCTCACTACCCCCCCCCCCCCCCCGCTATTCAACCACGGAGGGGCCTCGAAAGTTTGATATGTAGCCCCGGGCCCCAAAAATCAACCACGAGGGGGCCTCGAAGGTTTGATAGCCCCGGGCCCCAAAAATCTTAATCCGGGCCTGGTTATTCTGGTCAATTAAAGTACAGCAACCACAAATACGCATACAAAAAGGTCCAATAACAACTCCAAGGAGAAGCATTAAAATACAATCGAAGATTTATATAAATAAATCGGGAGAGAGAATCAGTGAACGATAGCTTTCTTTTATCAATCACATTACAACGAAAGCAACGGGAGGTTCCTTTCTTTTTGTAAAAAAAGAGAGAGGGGATAGCGATGCTGGAAGTCTCGTTAAGACATCTTCGAGACGCTTCAGGGGATAGAAGGATGGTACTTTCCCATTTCCTCCGTCTCATGATTTGCCATCAGGGGCGCCATCTTGAAAGCACTTTAAACCAATTTATTAGCTTCGTTTTTAATCACCCTACCGACCGTTCGGATCGGCCATGAGGAGAAGAAACGACACCCTTTAAGAGCGGCTCGGAAAGAAATTAAAGGCAAGTCCTTCCATCGTGAAAATATTTCTCCTTCGAACAGCGTCCTGCGCCATAACACCCCCACCCTTACCGCAGCCTCTGCATCCTGGCTAGAGAATTGAACGACATTCCAAGGGGCTTGTTTTCGAAATTACCTTCTGCGATTCTATTTCAGCTATTTCTGTTATTTTTAAGACATTGGCTGGCTTTGCCCTGCTCAAAGGTGGAAAATTGAAGAGAGAATGTTAAAAATGACTAAATGGATCTTGAAGAGATTCTTGTGATTAAAATATTTACAATTTGAATTAATATATCTGTGGTCACCAATTAGTAGCAATGTTTCCTTATTCTCCTTTTACGATATAAACGTACATTTGCTTCGTTTTAAATCAATTTAGAAAAGTTTAATAAACACTTAAATTCGTTTAATAAAACGAATAAAGCCCTCTGAAACCACTGACAAGAATGATTTATTAGAGTTTTACTTGAAATTAGAATTACTGTAACATGATAGAAGTTGTGTCGAGTATAGCGACGTTATCACCGTGTTCATAGATGTTTGAGACGGATCCATTTGCGATGCTGTTTCGGGGCAAGGTAAGCCAACGCAATTGCGTTTTGCCAGTAAGTTTAGTCAACGATCAGGGAGACGCATCGAATCCCCTTTGATCTTGGCATTGACAAACGAACCTGCCCGGTTAACAAACATTCCCGAAATTTCGTCGTGCAGGCACCGAGAATACATGGATAGTTAACGGACTATAATCCAACTCCATTGAGCTTAGAGATACCCAATAAAGCCTGGAAAATTAATTTAGCGCAGGCAGAGCTTCGTTAATCCTCGAGAACTGACAAATCAGGCGTGCTTCAGTGACATTCTACATCTTCCGCGCAAAATGGATTTTAAAGGAGCAAGCCATTTTTTGTGGTCAATTTGAGACCACGCCGGAAAGAAAAACTTTTTGCGGTACATGCGGGTGGGCGTTTCTGTGATAGTTTCCTCTGAATTCCAGAATTTTAAAATGAAAATACAATAATTCACGAGATAAATTCCTTCACAGTAATATCATACTTTATAGTAAAATTATATGTTTTAAGTAATTAAAAGAATATTAGGATTTTTTAGCGTCGCGTCGTACTGATTGACTGCTCCAAAAATAGACTTTTCATTTATGTTTATGAACCAAATACATAGGTGCTGCGAAGAAATATTTTTGAATTCCGTGGCGTTCTAATTTACGGCAAGATGACGGAAGGCAGATATACGAAAGCAACTGGCTAATAAAATTAGATAAGGAACGATGCAAACGAAACTTTTTATACAAATTATATGAACGCGTCACGGGTATAATAAAAAATGCGTGCGTAGGTACTGATTTTAGACCACACGAAAAACAAAACGTTACCCTTGTTTCGCTGGACAAACAACACTCAGCTAATATATTCTAATTCATATGGTTTACTGATTTGTATTCATTCGTAAATAGAAATACTTTTAATGTTCAAGATGAAAAGTTGCCATCACTTCCTTCAACTCTACCTTTTCACTAGATACTCACGATTTTATATTTTATATTCACTTTTTCCTGTTGCAAATATGATTTTATTAAAAATTTTATTTCAATGCGTAAGACACGAACAACATACACTATGTATGTATATATATATACATACACTTTTTGCTTCACTCACGATTTACATCAATGAAACAACGTCGCAATTACTTACTATTAATTTATTTTAATTAATTAAATACTGCGAAATCCTATTTCCACCGGAATAAATTTGTTTTGGGAAAATGTCGAATGTACAATTGTTGCCTCACACAGAACTGTAAATTCATTGTTTCGTTAAACACAATACGTGCTGTTTGCGTTTTGTCTGGGAATATTTGATTCGTGCAGCTTGATTTAATCTAACGAAATGGTGAAGCAATTATTTGGTATTAATTTAGTTTAATTAATTACCCGATGGAAATTTCTCTCTGATATTATAATAACTAATACATTTCCATTATACATTCATATATTATTACTATAAATTTCCGACATAAAAATCATAAAGAAATACATTTAAAAAATTGCCACATTATAGATACCTAATATAAGATATGTAAAAATTATAGAATAAAGACTTTGATGAATAAAACTCACAGAAGACCCAGAAATAGAGAGAGATAGAAGGGGATATGTATTTTGAGTTCTCAAGAGATCTTTTGTGTTTATATATTCTGTTTCCAGAGATGTAAATATAATACTTGTTCTAAGTGCATTGGGTCTCTTAAGGTTTACGATTAATGACCATACTGTACTCACTAAATTGAGTAGAAAAAATTCACACTCAATATACGTTGTAATACTAACCCTGTCAGAGTTATTATCCTTAGCGCTGCAAAAGCAAAACACCTTCTAACTCTGACAAGGGTTTGATTTGCCGACCCATGTTGACTAAGCAATTCTTGCTCAGTTGAGTGAATACTAAACACTCTCTGAATCCTGAACCTCCCCTTCATTGCCTTGTATAAATAGAAGGGTGCAAGGGTGCATTTATTGATTAGTGCAATGAATAACAAAAAAAACGATTTAGGGGCGAACAGTAAGAATGAAAAACGTGATCAGTATGGTGTTATTTAGGGATGTAAAGAATACATCTCATAGGTACAATAATTTTGCAAATTCTACACGCTTTCTTACTTCGTGGTGCGTAAATAAATGTGACGATTTTCAAAATTATTACTGTTTTCGGTCAATCGACTATTAAAGTAAAATTGGAAGCAAAAGTATTTAACATATATTAATACTTGTATTTAATACATGTACAAATACAGTGCTTCCTCATAATTAATACTAATCTCAAACATTTAAATTCAAGCTCCAAACAATCAGTATTGTAGTTATCTAAAGAAGATCCAGAAACAATTCTCTTCACACTATTATTTCAAAGTTTTTGAGATAGCTTTGGAATAAATTTAATATCTATTATAAATAGACCATTAGTATTTTAATACATAATTTAAAAAACATGATTTTGCAATAATCTCGAGAGAACAGCAAACAGTGCAATAGATATAATACATATATCAGTTATAATAGAGCACAGAAATTCATCTGGATTCGCAAGAGCGATAATACGTAGAACTGTATGTTCATAATTCGAAATGTCAACTGAACAGCAATCGTCACGAAATAATTTGTTTAAGTAGTCCTTCGACCCACGTATCTTGCAGTTCAAAGGACACGCACATTCGTGTTGCTCCTACTAACGCACTATCAATCTCTGTCAAAGTCTTGAATTGCTTTATATTCTACATATATATGTTGCAGTTAAAGCGTTAATTCAGCGAATGTATAGGTACATTCACTACTTAGTCAATAAATGAACACACTGGTGCGATTGGCTAAAAAGTATTCAGAAGAAATGAAATTTATACTTTTACTAATAGATGTATACATTTTTAACTTGACGACACGACGTAGGGAAAGTATGTACAAATAAAAAATATATGTCTGATAATATTCTCGTGAAACGAAACGATGCAATTCATTTACAAAGCACTCCACCAGGCATCGATTCAGTTTTATAATAAACTGCAATGACCGAGCTCATGTGTTATATGCATGGGTGGTTGTATCTGATTACTAACAAAGTCATTCGATAAAACTCTGAACCTACACTTTTCGTGCCATTCGTCCATTATCATGGTTTCACCAAGTTGGAAAGATAAGAAAAGTAGAAATCTGAACAGATATTATACTTCTATGTTAGAGTACAATTTCAGTCATATTTTCGATAAATGATATGGAATTTTTTAAACTTTGAAAAAAAAGAGTTAGACAGTATCTAAACGTTTCGTTCAAATTTGAAACGAAAATAAGAATAGGTATTAGACTTCATTTTAATGACTAATTCATCGATCAAGTAATCACCCAGGCCTCTTCCAGTTGGGGTAATAAAAAAAAGAAGAGAAAATAAGTTATATTAATTCAAAATTTAGAGATACTGGCTCGTATTTAATACGTTGATAGCCAAGAAGAAAGTAACGCATATCTACTGTGTTAAACGCACATAATACACTATTCAAAATTTTGTTAGAAAATCAGGTTGGAACTTTTACCTTTTCCAGATACTTAATCGTAAAGACTAAAGATTGAAAGAGTAAACATGTGCGCATATGTTTAGATTTATTATATAGAACACAGTTGACCTGTCATTATAAATTAATCACGGTTTCATGTTCATTTAAAAATGCACATATCAAGTATCTGGAAAAGGCAATACTGTGAACGCGAGTCTCTTGCGAACCTTTCAGTAGTGCCACTTTGTGTTGTTATACGTGTTGTGCATTAACTATGTCCAATATTGAACCGAATAGTCTCTCGAACCCCTTGCACTCCTTTCGTTTAATAGTGTATACCACTCAGATTCCTCGTCGAACGGTTCGCGTAAACCCAGGTGCAAACTTGATACATCACGAACGTTTCAATATCAAGTTGTAGATACTTCTTTTTAACCGACTTCAAAAGGAGGAGGTTACTCAATTTGTCATGTATATTTCATTATGTATGTATGTATCTATGTTCACGCATAACTTCCGCATAGGTGCACCGATTTCGATGATTATTTTTTATTTGAAATGTATGAAGATCCAGTGGTACCATTTTAATTTTTTTTATTATTATCTAGATACTATAGAATTATCTAGATTTCCAGTTTTAATGTATGTTCGCGCATAATTTTGTAAGGTGTGGACCGATTTGGATGATTCTTTCGTTGTTATATGGAGTATGTTCCCCAATTAGTACCACTATAAATGTTTCTTAACCGACTTCAAACAAAGATAACTAAAAATTAAAAAATAATAGACTACTTAAAATGTTTTTAAATGTTCTGGTACATACAAAAATTATTTAAGATACAGTGGGATGTTATAATTTGAGCTTTTTTTGAAATTTTGCGTTAAAGTAGACCTTGACTATATTAGAAGCTCGAAATTTAAGAATAAGTTCACAACTAAATTATAAAATCAAACTTTTTATCGCGCAAAACACAAAAATTGTAGATATGTATAAAAAATCTTAATTTCTAGTTAAAACACTTTCTAAGGAATCTGTGCATAAAGTCTTGTATTTCTAAAATTGTTTTGCAACCGTCTAATTGAAAATACACAAAAAGCCACCGAGCAATAGTTATAATTCTTGATTTCAAAATATTTCGAAAATGCCTATGTAACTTTAATTTTTCAATCATTTTGACCCTTGGTGTGCCAGCAATAAAAAAATCACTGCAGTAATATTTGTTAATGCGGTCACACACAAGCGTCTTACTAAATTATTTCAATCACTACGTTTCATCATTTTTAAAAAAAAAGTTAATGAAGTCGCTGCATTATTTAAAATTCGCGTTCTTTTAAGAAGGCAATGATTATTTTGTTCAATTGTAAATAAAGAATCTAAATACTCTTTCAAATGGTTAATTCTTACTTTGATTTCAAATTCCAGAGAAAAACTTGATTCACAATTAATTAAAATTCGAAATGGATAAAAACTATTATATTTTAATTTAATAGTTTTAAACTATTATAACCTCCTACCAAACAAGGAACGTCTCAAGAATATCACTAAGAGAATGAATAAATCAAAGTAAATCTTTCATTAGAAACTTGAGGATATTATATATGTAGGTCACATTTATCACGCTGCAGGCAAGCTGCAAATAATTGCAGTTTTATTTCCCAGGGAAAGTGATCTTATAATCACGAATTTACCCTATCCTTAATTCATATTTGGTTATATGTTGAAAGCAAATTTGCCCAGCTCGGATACAGATGTGTTTCGCCGAATCTAGAAATCGAGGATGATCGAAGACGTTCATCGAACCCGGAGGTATTGTGGCACACGCGGCCAAGGCGTTACTCTATATATACAGTGTAACGGTGTGAGCATCAACACGGTGCGCCGAAACGCGACTTCCCCCCAGTCGGTTCACGTCGCAATATAGAAACAGATAGGATTTTCGGTGTAAGCGCGCGACTGGGGATGCGCGTCTTTTCATCTGCTGAACGTGACGTACACGTTCGTCTCTCGTGCGTGCTCGTGCGTATTCGTACTGCGACTCACCGGGTAGGGAGAGGACTCGTCGTGTAGGACCACCCAGCGACGAGCGTCGCGACGGCCCCCGAAAGACAAGCACGTGGAGTACGGTATCATGGTGACGGCAGCGACAAGAAGGGGGCGTACGATCCGCTCGTGAATGTTGCCTGCCGGAGGGCCTCTCTAATAATCGTCGTTTTCGGCCGTTTGCCCACGTATCCCGCGTTCCGCGGACCGCGTTGACGCGTTCAGCGGCGTTCGAGCGCGCGTTCCGCCGACAAACAAACGGGTCAGAGAAGCCACGATGGAAAACAACAAGAGGCGACCGGCTAGTCGAAGACCACGAGACTCGAGCGTAGCCAGGGGAATCGCGGCCGCTGATTGGCTGACGCGAGTACCACCGCCGTCTGCCGAGCATTGCGCGCAACCGCGTCCAAGGGATCAATGAGACCCCAGGCGAAGAAGGCACTCGCCTAGAAGCACCCGAACGCTCACGAGCGACCGCGACGATCACCGAAGACGACCGGGGTGAGAACCGGGTCGCGGTCTCTCGCATATAGTCGATACGGAACGTCGCGTTTAGGGTCGACAATTGCAATTTAGTTCCTCGATAGCCCTCTTGCCTGAAATGAGACCACGTTTCATCGCCCCCTAGGACCATGTGGCATGCGTTCGTCAACTGGCTGATGTTTACGTCGTAATGACATGAGTACGACTGTTGGTACTCGTCGATTATACTTTCTATTCGGTCGTTAGGGTCGATCAATTCATTGGTCGGATGAACGTTTAATAAAATGGATTGATCGAATTGTAGGTTGTTCGTGGACAGTCTCGTGGTGTTTGTAAAAGTAATCGATTTGTTTGAATATGATGTCTACTATTTCGAGTCCTTAACGTTATTAGTGCTATGATTTGAACGTTCAGCGTACACCATGTATAGAAATTCTACAGTCATTCTCCTTTATCAGGGCGGTTACCATGGTGTGGTTGGTTACTAAATGTCAACCTGTAACCATAGCACTGAAAGGCTTAAGAGATGAAATGTGAATGTATAGGGTGTTAAAAAATGGTGGTCACTGCTTTTAGAGGTGAATCTACACCTCTGCATCGGTGCAGGTTGGTAAAAAAACGCGCTGCCAAATTGTTTATTCCAGTGAAAATTAATATTAATTTTTTTCTTTGCATTAACATATATATTCTGCTCGCTGAAAAGAGACAAAGTCTAAAAGGAACTATATGCTCGCAAATACACCTCTTCCTATAAAAAAAATGATAAAATTTTGAGAAAACGGTATGTTTTCGGCGTATGTTCCCTTTTAGATTTTTTTTCCTTTCAGCGACCAGAATATGTTGATGTAAAGAAAACAAATTAACATTAATTTTCAATGTTATAAACGATTTTATAGTAAATTGTTTTACAAATCTCCATTATTCCAGAGGTGTAGATTCACCTCTGAAAGCAGTGACCATCACTTTTTTAACACCCTGTACAGTTATCCCAAATAATAAACGACAGCAAAATATGTTACAATGTCAAGTGTTTAGAATGTTTAGTTATAGGATCTACTTGTCACATGTTCCATAGACTGAAATTGGGTTTCCAATATAACTTTTCTAAGTTTGAGGTTGATTTTAGTCAGCAATTACGCAAAAATATATGTACAAGTGCCAAGGATCTTGGAAGCTTAAATTTAGCCTTATCGCGTGCAACCACCTCGTTTTTGTATCCTTAATTGATTCGACCTAAGAAATCATCCGAGTTGTCAGTAGAATATCGAAACTGCGTCTACAAACGCGGGCAATTATGCGTAATAAACAGTTCATCGTACTTGATCTCTTGAACAAACTAATTTTTGAGAAATAAATTGTGATCCATATTTTTAACATATCTCACATTTTTATTATTAATTTTATCTTAATATGTTAATTAATATGTTACTATTTAGACGGAATTGTAGTAGGGTAGTAGTAGTATATAAGTAGGACTGCTATCCGTCCGGGTTTCCCCGGATATGTCCTCTTTTTTAGGGCGTCCGTGGACATCCGGGGGGATTTTCTGTAGTGATCCGTGTTTTTCTATGCTGCTCGCTCAAAAAGTCATAAATATTTTATCTTTATTTCTTGATTGCGGTTGCAGTCTATAATTTACAGAAATGTTTGTCTTGGAATATCGTACCTAATATGAAGCAGGGAGAGCGACAACGGAACGAACCACATTAAAAACAGTTTTTTTCCTATTTTATATGATTAATAGCTCCTATTAGAATACGTTATTGCTATAACTCAATTTCGAAAAAAATGTGGGTTAGTCCGTTATTGCTCTCACTGTCTCACATAAGAAATAGCTAAAAGTGTCCGGGTTTCAAGTCGAAATGTCCGGGGTTTTAATGATCTCTGTCCTAGATTAATGATTTTATGGATGGCAGCCCTAGTCATAAGCCACAAAAGTGTCCCAACTAAAGGCGGATTCACACATCAGTTCCGTGACGCTTCAGTACCTTCAATGTCAGTGGTAAAAATGTCGTTTCCTTGCTTCGCAATGTAGCAGTCCAACTTGTCCGTGCCAATTACTGCCCGTGACACAAAGAGACCATTGACACTGATGGGCACTGAACCGTCGCGTCACTGATATGTGTGAATCCGCCTTAAAAAAGCACCCAGTCATTAAACGAGCTCACAGAAACGCGTATGTACCCGTTTCTCGTGCGTTAATTGGAACTAAAATCCTCGCGATAAAATGCGTTTAAACGTCGCTTATAAACAGGCAGACGCGTGCATGGTTCGTGAACGTAATTTCCGCCCGTGTCGCATTGCAAATCAACGCACGACTATTACACACAGGACGACACGAAACGAGTGGGCCTGCGTTACGTCACTGACAAGACGTCGCACATGGTTCGTCGAACGATGCAAGTGACGAAACGTTGGAACGAAAAAATCCGGTAGAGGGAGATATACGTATAAGGTAAAAAGGGAGGAGGGGGAGTAGGAAGGAGACAGACGAGCGACGGGGAAGCGAGAAGGAACGAGTGAATTTCATCATTTAATTTTAGCACGATCGCGTGCAGCCGATGGCTGCCGCAGGGGCATGTCATGGCCCAGGGAGACGCTTGCAATATCGATCTCGACTTCACGCACCTGAAGCGCACCTTCTCCGTGCCCTTCATGCGGAAAGAGGCTCGCCGCCATTCCCGTTCATCCGGCTACATTGACCACCCCGCGAATGATTTACTCTTGCCATGATACAATGATCATACATATATTGACTATATGGACGTTAGTGTCCTGGGACGTGATTCCACGCGCGAACCTAAGATTCGACCATTCTTTTCTATCGCGCACGTACATGAGCACCTACTTATCTCTGATCTAATAGTCGTTACATTGGAGAGCCACCTTCTCTCTCCCATCCTCTTCCATAATGGAAAATTCCATACATGGAAAATGGCACCTTTGAACTGTCGTTTTGGGTCAATGCAATGATTGATTTGGATACTTGGATACCTATGTTAATTTATTTAAATTACGACCGGTTTTTAAAATGAAAAAACTGAACAGGCGTTTTTATTTGTTGACTACAACCATGACCGTAATGTTTTGATTATTCGACCCTTATTGTATTAGGGTTTATTTTTGTATACTAAAATCTAATGTATGTGCACTTTGCAAAATTTTTATAACCGGTTCTGTGAAAAATGGAGCTTCATATGAAAAATATTTATTCTATAATTTCTATTCAATTTTTTATGTAAAATTATTCCGTGACAGACTAAAATACGTATTTTGGACACCTTGTATATTACAGATAAATTTGGTCTTCTCGAAGGGAAGGGTTTACTGTCACTTTTAGTGTTCGTACTTTCGCATGCCTTTTAACATTGCCATTTCATTTCCGTGGCAGGTAAGTACATTAACCGAGTTAATTTTAACACCAGATTCGTCAAATGCTCGTGCAAATGGTAGACTGTACATTCAATAGAACGTTCCATTGGACTGAATATAGCGTGGACGTTATTCAGCACGCTTAATACAATGGCCACAAAACGAACTTCCTTCTGTCATAAATTATGCTTGACGTTGCATTCTGTACAAATATTTAGTCCCCACGAACGCCGCAGATCGATCGCGGAAATACTGTGACTTATTAACTCCTACTTTTTCCGCGTGGACCGTCAATTTTATTATATGTATTTTGTATGTAATTATACGTTCAAATACTTTAAGAACATTCTTGATCTGAAATCGATGTTGCACTAAATATTTTACCTACTATGCAATGTAAAATCCTTCATTCTATTCTACACTACACCTACCCACAGCTCTGTACAGAGATTTTAGATGATCATCTTATAAACATTTCGAAATTTCACAATTTTTAATCAAATATCGATTGTATGCTTAAAGTAGGTATCACATTAACAGTTAGGTGATGTTTCAAAATACTAATTTTCCTAAAATTTCGATCGACTACGATTTACGGATAGTAAAATTCATATTGTAGTAATTTACGTTAAAAAGAATGGTAAATATGTATGATGCTGACTGTAATTACAATTTAATAAACCAAAGGGAGTGTAAACAATTTCACTTACTCGTAGGAATGTTGCGACGATTTCGTCCGAAATTGTAACCCCGCCACGGCGTGCAAGAGTTTTCGCGGGAACTGCAATGTCCAACGGAAGTCTCGGTAGCTCCACCATGGTCACGGAAGTCCAACTCTTTCGTCCGTTTATCCTTTTCAAACTGAAAATAAATGATGCGTCTGAATATAATACATCCTAATTCGGCTAACGTATAGACTTCATTTTTATGGAATATTCGAATGCTATAAGATCTTAATTAATGTTAAAACTTTATCACAGTATACGTTGATGAAAAACAAATAAAATCAAGCATTGTGTTCAGATTCGTAAAAATTGCAGTTTCGCAACTTTACCATTGGAACGACGATATTACTTGAAAATTGACAGCTACCATTTGCCATTTTCCTGCAAATGTATACGCGAATTTGTCATTAACATTCTACATGAATGTAAAAACCTGTGTATAGTGTATGTTAAAAATAGTGTAATCTTATCTACACATTTAACGTACATATAAACATGCGACAATATTGAATTTTAAGAGTAAATCTTACATATTTGTGATAACGCTTGCCTAGAATTTAAATTTGAATGATGATAGTCAAGGGAAACGAGTTTTGCACAGCTAGACTGAAGAAACAATCCCAAGTGTCACTTCACTTTTGGCGCCGAGTTCGTTGAAAGGTTTGATGCTACCCAAATCGTAACAGATCACAAACTACCAACTTAAAATGCTACATTCCAACAGATTATAAGAACCGTTCGTCCTTTTGACGGATGTAGACACTCATTGATCCTTCACCTCTGATTCGTCTGTCAACATTAGATCACCTTGGCCTCGATATTATAAATTGCGGTTTGTCAGGATTAAGTCAAATATGAATATGATTCGCTCGTTGTTTTACTACCGATAGAGATGGTAAACGGTATACACTGAATTGTATACTTTGTATGTTAAGCTGAAGTCACACGGCGCGTGGCTCGGCGAGCTTGACGGGAGACTCGCCGAGCCTGGGCGAGCCGAGCCAACTCGCCGAGTCCCGCGCCGTGGGACTTCGCCTTTAGAAACGACTTTATAAAGGTGAATTGTGACGGCACGTGGATCGGTGATCCATGAGCATCTCACGGCGCGTGAGCTCGACGAGCCTAGTGCTAAGCTCGCCGATCCACGTGCCGTCAGATTTCACCTTAAGGGTAGTAAAGAAGCTCACTCCAGGACCACAAGGCATAGCCTTCCCCACTTCATGGCCAGATAATCCAGGAACAGAGTGTTCATTCTTTGGCAATAAGGTGCCAAGCCGTTTGCCATGTCTAAACTCTCTCTCCTCATTCACACAAGCAATCCTTCGACACCCGATAGCTAGAAGACCCAATGGGGTCGCTAGCCATCGCCCGTCGTCAGGACTATTTAGCCTCATGCACTCTCTATCAGGACCGCACACAGGCTAAATCACTGCCATAAAATCCTCGAAGACAGGGCAGCGTGGGGCTATCTCCCTTCGACCTCACCCTTCAATTTGGTTACGCTTACATATAAATCAGTGTAATGATAGTTTTAATGTCGAAAGTAACGTTACGTATACATAAGTAACGCTAATCTAACCTGACCGTGACCAGGACAAACTTTACTCGAGGTTCACATTTAACGGATTTAAGTTTCGGTTTTAATAGGATTAAGTTACTATCAGAGTAGATTGATTTAGTAGTTTTTTAATTCCTACGTCATGAGAGTGTATGAATAGGGAGCAGCACCTACACGTAACACATTGAAATTTTCGTGCAGATAGCGCTGATGGAGGCGTCGGTAAGTACAAAAATATAAATCTAATACCACATACGAGGTATGTATACGTACAGACGAGGTACAGAATAGACTTGACAACCAATGCATTTTTTGTCCCGGGTTTGGGGGTCCTAGCATGGACCCCAGGTCCATGGGACTATACCATTGGCCCATACCATTTTAGTGTCACATGCAACGTTATCAGGAAAGTCTCGAAACAGATTTCACAGACGAGGTATAGGATAGACGTATCACCTTATAGGTGTTCGTGTCATCATCGACGAAATATAAGATAGTCCTACCACCTTATGGATGTTCGTGTCACCAACCAAACTGTGTTACCGATCCAGAATTTGAGGACTGAATTTAGCGGCCTCTGTTCATGGACGGCGTCCAAGTCCGGAACCACTCTGAACTAACTGAAATGGGGTGAAATGTTGAAAGGTGTGTGCGTGCTTATATACATATGTTTTTCCGTTCACGTCAGGGGCTATTCATACGTCCCAAAAAGTAAACTATTTAATAGTGCAATAATGCATTTACTATTTGAGATTACTCGTAATGGCATTTTGTACCTACGAAATATCTGGACATTTGTTGATGTACGGAAGTAAAATTTTAATAATTTTCTAAGTCATAAACCATTTTTAGTGCCTTCAGGTAAACTAAATATAGGTAGCTACTTAAAAACAGATGTTTCAGTATGCAATAAAGGTACAGCATTTATGACATCCTCTATAAGCCAGGTATTTCAGGACTTTCTGTACGCACACCAGGCATACAAGGTCAGCGTTTTATCCTGCAACTCGCACTCGCGCGAACAGGTAAAATGGCAACAGCGCCTCATGGACGCATTTCACTACAACCACAGACGAGGTATACAATAGACCTATCAACCAATGTATTTTTCTGTCACCGGTTTGGGGAGTCCTAGGACCCCCTTACCATTTTAGTGTCGCATGCAACGTTACCGGTGAAGTCTCGAAACAGATTGTAAGTGTAGGTGATTGTAGGTGATAGGTTTGTGCTATACCTCGTCTGTGCTACAACCATGCACTGGCCCAGCGGAGAGCTGCCAGCGACCGCTGGACAGCAGCGATGCCAGAGTTTCGAAAATTTTAGGATGGTCTCTTTCAAATTAACGTCGCAAAGAGCTATTGGGAATTTCCCGGCCCAGGTAATCGAGCCGCGCGCTCCGCTTTTATGACCGGTCTACCACTCGCACCCCAGATTACTGTAATGAGGTTTGAGAATAATGTCGACTGATCTTGTACGCGTCTGAATTTCAAAAATTTTAGCTACGACAGGGTTGACCGCGGCTCTATACTATCAGCGCTGTCCAAGGTCGCTCCCGCGGAAGATTGGGGTTCTCCCACTCTCATCCGCGTTGTTAGGGATACCTGGGGATACCGCGCGACGCTAACCGCTTGCCCGGCTAGCCCGTCGTGGAAGCCTTCGTAGCGTCGCGCGGTCTCCTTGACAACGGAAGGCACGTTGTGCGAGAGAAAGATTGGAAGGGTAAGCTAGCATGTGAGGGGCCCCTACGCTGGACAGCGCTGCACTATGCCCTACCGGGCCCCCCACTTTCTTCCCACCGCACTGCACACAAGAATATTTTTACTCCTGTCCGTGTGAGCTGACTGTTGGTCTGCCGGGCACACGGACAGGGGTAGGATTATGCTTGTGTGCAGTGGGATGGGAAGAAAGTGGGGGATGACGGTAGGCCATAGTGGGAGACGCGTTGGGGTAAGCATCTGGTCCCGCGTCCCACGATTCTGGCATCACTGTACACAGCAGTTATTTCAGAACCGCTGACGAGAACGTTCGTTGAAAGCTCTCAAGTGATTAGAAAAACTACCGTCCGTATTGAAAACATATGTACATATATTTGATTGTCTATCGTGTCATATATTTCACAGTTTTATTTCTAATTTCAGTGTTTATTTAGTTTAGTTTCTTTAGTGTTTTAATATAGTTTATATTCCCTTCTAGCACATATTTTGTACAGGTAAGTGGATTTTTATTTAAATCAGATTTATATATTTATCGTGAGACGTATAATCTTTCTTCATTAGAGTATAGTTTCTAAAGACGTGTTGCATTCCTACTTTAATAAGTCACTTCTTATATCTTGTTTCTTATTTTAAAAATGAGTGATAAATTTAAATTACTGAAGTATTATATGCGTGCTAGGAAATTCTTACGTAGGGTAAACCAACCAGTGAATGACCGAATTGTTGAATGAGAAGCCCAGTGAATGACCGCATACTTTTATTAAGAATCGTACTTATTAATGTTTGTTTAATACGCATAACTAAAAATATGGGATATTAAACGTGCAACTACACTCCATTTATAAACATATAGTAATTTTTAAATTTATAATTGACATTTCTTTGCCTAATGGTCACTCATTGGTATGCGGTAAATTACTGGTTGGTTTACCCTATGTCTGAGTCTCAACATGTTATGCATCAAGAAGTCTCAACATCATCTGGTGTTAAGTGTTTAGAGAGTAATGATGATTTCCTTTCGGCTAATATTCGTGTTTGAATATCAGTGAAAACAATATATAACATTCCACTCATTTAAAAGAAATTGAAGACACGAGTAATTTAGGGTAATTGTGCCAGTAGTCGGCCATTTAAGGGAAAGCGGAAATTCATGTTACGCGTTGTTGTTATTAATATACTATTTTTTAAATGCGTTATTGACAATTAAATTCTTTAAAGTATCTATTTTTTAAATATGTGGATGATTTTTTTAATAGTAGAACAATTTTTATTTAAAATATTTAAAATACCCAGAAACGTCCTTTTTACCAGTAGTCAGCCAGTAAAATTCTAAGTCCAGCCTTTCATATGCCAGTAGTCAGCCAGGTTCTTCTATCAGGTTATATACGTACGTATCAGCCACCCTATAGTATCGAATGTTAAATGGTTCAAATTGCATGTGTGTACCTACTCAAAATTTAAAAATTTATTTTTTCTGAAAATTCTAATTATTTAAATTATAACGGCCGACTACTACCTGTCCTAGACCAATTGTTTAAACATCAGCCGTTTTCTGTTTTAGACGGCCGACCACTGGTTTTACATTATTTTTGTCGATTTCTTAACAATATCCAGTAGCCAGCCGGGGCAGCTGACTATTGGTTTTCTTTATATTTTGAATGCCAATAGTCGTCCACTTCAAAAATACTTACTAACTTAAGTTTAAATGCAATTATAATTTCACCAAACGTTCATTCAAATGTTATTAATCGCGTATTCAAAATTTGAACATAAAAAACTTCGTATTAGTGTTGTTATACACTATTTCCAAGTGCCGCCTATGGTACTAAATTAATTGAAATTGACGCACTAGTCGTGAACCATCCAATCGCCAACACAATAAAGCTTTCTGCCGTTCATATTTTTACCGCTAGAGGCATGAAATTCCCACATTCCAAGGAGAGAGTACAGTGATCATTGTTTCAACATTTTATTCTTAATTTCTTATTTCTAAGCAATTTATTTCCGAAAAGGCTGACTACTGGGTAGGGGCCGAAATATGGCACATTTACCCTACTTATCTGAAACTGAACGCATCATTGTCTTTAACACCTCATTTCCTCAAGTCGCTCATTTTTTTTTCGTAATCTCATCGCTTCTTGATGCAGTTAGTTTTATGTAAATCATCACACATACTTATTTTGCATTCTCAGAATGGATACATGGACAATAACCAAATTCATCGATGACGGTACCATCGAAGCTATCCCATCCACATGGATAAATGGAGGAAAGTGCAGTTGGCCATTATTGATCAGAGATAAAGTGGCCAACGCTATTAAAATGTGTGAACCACCAAACAAAAGTTGGCCAACACATGATATAATCACTTTTCGAAATGCCACATTTGGTACGTTCAAATTATAAGAGAGAATAAATATACAATTCAATTAATTACTAATATGTATTTCCAGATGACTATAACCAAGCCAAGAAAGCGGCCAAACTGGCACAAGAAATAAATGATCTATCGCCGGATAGCGAATCTTGTAAAAAACAAAGGAAAATATCAAAAATATTTTCAAACGACTCGTCGCTGAATGACTCATTATTACCGGTGCCTCCCCAAATCGCCACACATTCAACGAGTAACCGAATGTTAAGCGAAAATAAAGTACCCAACGCTAGTAGAAAGTGTAAACCTCCAAACAAAAGTGGGCCACCACAGGAAGCAATGGTCTTTTGTACGTTCAAATTGTGAGAGAAAATAAATATGTAATTCAATTAATTATTCATATGTATTTCCAGATGACTATAATGAAGCCAGGATGGCGGCTAAACTGATAGCAGAAATGACGGGCAAGCCGTTGAGAACGGAATCCAAAAAGCGAAAACGGACATCAAATATATCTTTGAGCAGCGACGATTCGCAGAATTAGCTGCTTTTACCGACGCCCTCCCAAATCACTGCACATTCAACGCTAACCCAATGTTAGGTAGGTAAATACAAAGGGGATGTTATAAAAAATTATATTACCTGAAACCACAGTATTGTCTCCGTATATGCTCGCTGGTCGGGACCGGCGATGAGTCCGTATCAGGTACAGAGCCCTAATTCTGACTTCCAAGTGTTCGTTTCTTGCTTCTTTCTCGGCCGAGGGGAGAAGCGAGATGCAACGGTTTGCATGCGCGGCGGGTATGCGCAACAGCGCGAGCGTTCAAATAGAATCGTAACTGCTCGGCGCATGCGCGTGACGGTTAGATAGCCAGGCACGGTACGAGTTTTTTTTTTGCGTCCTAGGCGAACTTGTCTAATTGAGCCCTTTATTATAATACATTTATTTGATTCCTCATTCAATTGCCTGCACTAATTGCGTTGTCGTTTTAAATCTTGTAGGTATATAACACTCATAATTGAAATTAAAATACTCAATCTTCTTCTAGCTGATGTACGTACTGCGAAAAATTGAAGTGCCAATGTCGCTAAAACTATAATGGCATTACGACTGTATCAAACACACCGAATGGTTTGAAAATGATAACTGCAAATATTGCGAAGACATGGGTTAAGAAAGTTGGGAAACTATACACTATGTGTAAAAAACGAGAAGAATATTTAAAGTATAATTTAGGATAGTAAAAAAGTTGAAAGAATAATATTCTCGACTTACCTCGATGAACCACCATTAGTTCTTTGCATTCTGCATTTTGCGAGATAACCGCGCATTATTCTTACGAACGGAACCATGTAATTTGACATTTTCCCTCGTGAAAATAAACACAAGAACACAGAAATTGAATTATTTAATGAAAATTACGCATTCGAGTTTTTGTTTGTTTCGCTGTTATCCGTACACGCAAGACGGGACGTCGCGATTGAAGCGCAATCGAAACTTAAGGCACAGAGTAGCATTAAGACAAATAATTGATAAACGGTACGGCGGTCTGCATGCAATAAAGATAAAGATGCACCGTAATATTGACAATTTCGTGCTGAAATATGGAAAATGCAAAATAACTTCAAGGAAAAACACACATGTATGTTTGTTGCATTTCCTTCGCGAAGGTAATAGTCGAGGTTCATGTATGTAGCAATTTTCATATGAAATGACTGCATACTTAATGCGCTTAGGGGGTCGCGTTCGAACCTAAGCCACCATTACCCGAACAAAGTTCATTCTCGACTTTCGATTAAGCCGAAGATAGAGCACGATGAAGGTGACACGAGTGGTTCTTTACATGCGGTTGTAGCGTACGACACGTTCGTATTTTCGCTGAAGTTACTACTGTATCAACGAAAGTTAATTTTATAAACCTTCAATTTTATTTATGTAGAATTTTCTGAATGACTAAGAGAATTTCAGATAAAATTCTCTTCATTCTCGGTACGACGATACTTTTCTGTGTATTATTCACAGTGTTAATTATATACGGTACGGTTGGGCTTGTAAACAGACGTTTTATATGTTACAACCAAATACACGGTTCGGGCAACAGATAGTAGAGATAATAAAGTGGATAATTCTACATCGTAGATTAAGGCGAAAATGAAGAGTAACAAAATTGTGGTGAATGCTTCATTTTTCAGTTATTAATGTTAAAGAAATTGGTTCAGAAACGTCTGAAAAACATCATTTTATTCTCTACTATCTATTGTCGAACACCCTGTATCCTCGATAGAAGTTGTTGGTCGTGTTGTAGGGTGATGTCAAGATAAAAGACCCACTCATACTTTATGAACGGATTTTTACATTATGTGGAACATGGCCAGAGAAACGTATGCGCGGAAAATTTGCGGTGGCAATGGTGTACTTGAGCTTGCACACGTTCATGCAATATTGGGATTTGTATGACTGTATGGGTGACTTCGATATGGTGGTGCTAAATATGTTGGAGACTACGATTATGACATCAACTTTCACTGCCTTGATTATCTTACAACGCAACAAACGTTTGGAGGGTGCGATCATCTCGATGAGAAAATATATCGCGGATGTTTCGTTGCTCGAGGATACGCAGGAGAAACGCGTGTACCATACCCATAACAGCGTGGCCTATTTTTTTGGCAAATACGCGATCATTGTCGTATGCAGTACTGCTTCTCTGATGTATATGCGTCCTTTGATAATGCTCCTTAGTCATCAAGGTAACTTCATCGCTTGAACGACGAGAAAATTCATGGACGATCGTAGATCACGAGGGCGAAGATAAATGAAACGTACCCTGCGCGAATTCGTATCGGCAGTAGTCTACCGCGAGATTCGATGGAAATGGAATGACTTGGACTTACGAGACATGATGACGCGATTCCCGAATTTACACTGAATAATACCGGAATCAATCAATACCGGAAATTTTAGGATTCCTCAGTGTCAATTATCTCGCGTTTTACGGGACCAGAGTTGCCTCCTTTCGGTTCTACGAGTCTAGAGCTGAAATCTTTGCGTCCCACAAATTCTGGACCCTCCTCTCCGAGCGTTACGTATTCAGAATCAATTCGTTAGGATTCTATTTGATTCTGTTGAATCTTTTTATTGAATCCCTCGTTACCAAAATTGAAATTATTGCCTATTCTTCTAATTTCTATAAAGAATGTGAAATTTCAGGCAAGTGATACACAGTGAGTTAAAATGTGATTCTAGCTAAGCAAAATTATATTTGTCATTATTTTTTCCTGTATCTATGTATATGGAGTTTACAACTACTTACTCACTTATTATTTTTAATGTTATTTCTACTTGTTTATGATTATATTTGACTTGTCTTTTGTGTGTAAGGAAAAGTACAGGTGTTCTCGATAAAAGTTAATATTTCAAACAGATCAATATTTCAGCAAAAATAAAAAAATGCATGAAATGTATATAGGTAGAAGAAGTGCTGTAATATTTACTTTTTCTTGTACTGTGTTAAATAGGTACATTAATGGGTGAACGCCACTGTGATTTTTAAGATTTTTTTCAGGAATAATTTACAGTTTTCATGTAAAGTATATATATACGTACAGGAAAAAATAATGACAAAAATAATTTTGCTTAGCTAGAATCGCATTTTAAATGACTGTGCGATGAGTATACATAGATGTTTATTTCTCGTATGTCCACACAGGATATGTTAATAGTACTACGTTTTATCAGCTGCCATATCGGGCGCACATTATTTTCGACTACACCACGGACGCGCGAATTTACAGTTTACTGTATTTGTACCAATTACCCGTTACATGCGTGCCAGGATGCCACGCTACAGTAGTTACCTTTATATTTAATCTCGTCCTACATTTCTGCGGAAGATTATCAGTCCTGTCCTATCGTATACGAAATATCTCAACGGAATCACGTCGATCCGTCAACGATGGTATCAAAAAGGCAGTGGCCACGCATTTGGAGTTAACAGAGTACGTATCAGTGTTTAATTAATTGACATTTTATATTCCTATGTAAAACTGATGTATGTACCATCGCCAACATATATAATTTAAAATATTTTTTTTTTTTAATATTTTATTACCAGTATTTTATTTTTGGACCGTTATTTTAAGAAATGTACACTTCGCAGGTCGATACGAAGTTTGAACGACACTATTTCTGTGATCCTTCTTCTAGAACTTCTGGGCTGCTGTAGCAGGCTGGGCCTTTCTATGTTCGTTGTGCTCACCGTAAGTTGGCGCTTCGTTTTAAGGGGGCAATAGGTACTATTCTTTAGACTAAAAACATAGCGAAATTTTAGATTTTTTTTTTAAAAAACTAGCGATTCGAATAATCTGAAATTTAGAACCATGTTTTTATGTATCTTTGAAGAAGTTGTAGTTTTTTTATTTATTTTTAATAATTAATATAGGAGTTATGCGTGATCGGTTTATTCCATTACTATAATTATTTTTGTCGCAATAAATTCCTAAAAATCGCTGAATTTATCGGCGCGCTAACTGGAATGACCGCTTAAATTCACAGCTAGTAATGCAAAAGAAGAAAATAGATGACAGTGATAACATCGCTGTATTATTTCAATGTTTCTTTACGCGTTTCAGAAATTCGGCAAAGATTTAGCAGGTGTAATAACTTACGGGCTGTACGCCATTGCCCAAGCTGGATGGTTGTACTCGTTCTGCTATATTGGCGAACAAACGATTTTTGAGGTATTTTATTTATTAAATAAGTTCTTCGTTAGATCTACGCTGCCCTCCTTAGTTAAAATGTCTGAAATATTTGAAGTTCGTTTACCTTTCAAGTAAAGTGAGAAAACCCTACGCAACAATAACTGTTTTCCAAAAAAATTCAATTAATTATTAAAAAATTTCAATTTTCCGTCGAATTGTTAGGACACATGATCCTCTAATTGTTCAAAGTCGTATAATAATTGCGCATTGAAAATATATTTTCGCGTTGCCTCTTTCCTTATTATACACGTTTTTCATCGCGATATGCACAGTATTAACAGAACAATTAACGTCTAGTCCCAGAAAGTGGGTGAAGCATTCTACGAATTCAACTGGACAGCGGTGGAAAACAATGACAGAAAGTCATTGTTAATATGCATCGTAAATGGGTACAAAACGCTATATCTCACAGCTGGCAAGGTTTATACTTTCTCGCTTTTCGGTTTCACCAGTGTGAGTATAGTGGCTTACAGATTCATTAAAATATAAATGTTAAATTACAAGCAAAAATTTAATTGAATGCGTTGGTGCCTTTGAAAGAAATCTATAAGTCACTTGCATTAATTTATTCCACGTATCAAAATGGGACATTATAAAAATTAACACTATTTCGTCCTATGAGGACACAAGTACCTAATTAAGAATTGTTTTGTAACGCATGAAAGTTTTGATAACGATTCTTTTTCCTATATAGATTATGAAAACTGCAATGGGGTGTCTCTCTATGTTACGAGCCAACATGTAAAAATACGAATAACGGGAATAATGCCATTACGAATCGTAGAGGAAGTGCAGTACCTACCTATATCCAGATTACCAGTTTGTTTAATATTAGGGCTGGGACTATTTGTCGAATTTTTCGATATTCGAATATTCGAATACTTCAGTTACTCAATTATTTGGCGAATATAATTCCCACACAATATTTACGACCATTTACCAATAATTACTTCATTACTTGTACTTCTTATTCACAATTAAAGTTGCAAATAATCCATTCAAATTTGAATGAAATTCGAATAATTTCTTAATATAGACATAACTATACTTTCGTGTTATGAGTCATACAGTATCTATTCAAAGATGATTATTAAAATAATGAAAAATATTATTATCGACAAGAATGAGAAGCATGTGGTTGAGTGTCACTGTTATCTTTCTCGCAAGTGGTCACTCAAGCCTCTATTTCATATATAAGCTGCTCTTAGGAACGCAGTGAATAGGAGTTCCCTCGTGCAACACCGCGGAGCCACATACGGAGTCCACAGTGACTCTCATGCTCTGAGGAAAGTCCCTGGACCTTTGGCAGAAAGTGTCGTAGCGCAAACGCTGCTAGCCTCCCGCCGTCTGTCACGATTAGGATAGGATGCTGTTTCGGCTGATCTTCGAGATTGGGCGGGAGTGTATTGGTCAAAGAAAAGTAATGTGGTTTGTAACGAACACCTTTTCCCACACCCTCAAGTTAGGGTTGGGGCGAAGGGATTCGTTAAACTAAACAGGGCCCATTACGAGGAAACTCCATTTTTTTACTCTCTCCTTCTTTGCAGGGTGCTTATAACGACACAAAGGCAACATTTATCGTATCAGTATCGATGTCTTATGCAATTCTACGCACTAAATGCGTTGTCCTTTAACGCTTGCAGACATATAACGCTCACAATTAAAATTAAAACACTTGATCCTATTGTCACTGATGTACAGTAAGGTGGTCCATTTTTTCAGGTATAAAATGTAGGTTTCCCACAAGGTTTCTTTTGTTTCGAACATGCTAACTAATTTCTGTACAAAATTTGAATCTAAACGGACAATATATTTGGGGGTCGCTGGAGTTAATCGTTTTTAGGGGCATGGGAAAGAGTTTCTACCTGTTTTCCAATTAAATGATTCTCCAACTGACGTCCATTAGAAATTTTATTTTCTTCTCTAATGGGGATTTTTTTTATTCTTTATTTCCCATGCTCCTAAAAACGATTAACCCTAGCGACCTCTAAATGTTGTCCGAATTAGGCTAAAATTTTGCACAGATGTTAGTTATCACGTTTGGAACAAAAGCAACCTTGTGGAAAACCTACATTATACTTGAAAAAATGGACCACTCTAATGTACACACTGCGAAAAATTGAAGTGTCAATGTCGCGGAAACTATAATCGCATTACAACTGTATCAAACACACCGAAGGGTATGAAAATGAAAACTGAAGATATTGCAAAGATATTGAGGAAGAAAGCAGGGAACGATACACCTGTGTGTAAAACAGGGGAAGAATCTTGGGACTTTAATTCACGAGAATAAAAAAGTTGAAAGAAGAATAATATTCTCGACCTACCTCGATGAACCACCATTAGTTCTTTGTATTCTGCATTTTGCGATATAACCGCGCATTATTCTTACGAACGGTACCATGTAATTTAACAATTTCCCTCGTGAAAATAAACACACGAACACAGAAGTTGAATTATTTAATCAAAATTACGCATTGGACTTTTTTTTTCGTTTCGCTGTTATCCATACACGCAAGACAGGACGTCGCGATTGAACGAAATCAGATACATTGGAGCAAAATTTAAACTTTGAGTGCAACATAGCATTATAACAAATAATTGATAAACGCTAGGGTGGTTTGCATGAAGAAAAGTTAAAGCGGCACCGTAATATTGACAATTTCGTGCTGAAACATGGAAAATGCAAAATGACTTCTAGGAAAAGCACACATATATGTTTGTTACATTTCCTTCGTGAAAACACGAGCTTCATTTATGTAGCAATTTTCATATCAAATGACTGCATACGTAATGCGCTTAGGGGGTCGCATTCGAACCTAAGCCGCCGTCACCCGATCAAACTTCATTCTCAACGTTCGATTAATCCGAAGATAGAGCACGATGAAGGCAACACGAGTAATTCTCTATAGTCTATATGCGATTGTAGCGTGCGAAACGTCCGTTTATTTGTTGTACCTGCGAAAGTTCATTTTAAAAATTTCTAACTTCATTTATATAGAATTTTATGAATGACTAATTGTAAGAAAATTTCAGATAAAATTCTTTTCATTCCTCGGACCATGATACTCGTTTGTTTATTACACAACAGTGAACAGACGTTCGATATGTTACAATCATATACGCGGTGTTGGCAACAGATAGTAGATAATAAAATGAGTAATTCTACGTGGCACGATAAGTCAATGAAAATGACCTACGCAACGCGAATTGCCGTTCTTCAGGCGTTCCTCTACCGAATTGTTAAGCATTAATAACAAAGAAATGAAGGCTCCACCGCAATTTTCGTACCCTGGATTATCGTCTTACTTTGCCACGTAGAAACAGCCATTTTATTTTCTAGTATATACTGCCGAGCACCCTGTGTTATCTTGCCTTCTCGATGGAAGTTGTTGGTCGTGTTGTAGGGTGATATCAAGATAAAAGATCCACTCATATTGTACGAACGGATTTTTACATTATGTGGTTCGTGGCCAGGACACCATATGCGCGCAAGATTTGCAATAACGTTTATGTACTTGGGCCTGCACACGGTCATGCAATATTGGGATTTATATGATTGCATGGATGACTTCGATTTGATGGTGTTCAATGTGTTGGAGACTACGTTAACGACGGGAAGTTACCTTGCCATGATTATCTTGCAATGCAACAAACAGTTGGAGGGTGTGGTCATCAGGATGAAAGGATACATCGCGGATGTTTCGTCGCTCGAGGATGAGGAGAAACTCTTGTATCATGGCCACAGCAACACGATGTATCTTTTGAGCAAGTACACGATCATGGCCGCAGCCACTACTGCTTATCTGATGTATGCGCGTCCTTTGATAAAAGTGCTCCGTGGCTATCAAGGTATTCGTCGACCGTTTGATATTTCCCTTGGCTTTGTCTAATTTCATCGCTCGAAGGACGAGAAAATTCATGGACAATTGTAGATCACTGGAGCCAAGATAAATGAATCTTGCCCTGCGGGATGCTGTATGGGCGATAGTCGGCCTTGAGATTCTATGGAAACAGATTGACTTGGACTTATGACACGCGATGACGCGATTCTCGAATTTATATTAGACTAGCAAAATACCCCCGCGCTTCGCTTCGGGCCTTAGCGATATTGAGGACTCCATGACAACATATTTTATCCCTTTTCATCCCCTTTTGGGGATGGAATTTCCACAAATTCTTCTATAGTGATCTACTATTATTTAAAAATCATTATTTAAAAATAAAAAAGAAAAACGTTAGAACCTTCCTCTCGTCAAAACGAACACAGTGTTTTACGAGTTTTATGAGCTCAGAGTTGCCTCCTTTCGGTTCTACGAGCCTCGAGCTGAATTCTTTGCGTCCTATGAGTTCTGGTCCCTCCTCCATCCTCCTGAACCATTCTACTTTATTTTCTTGAATCTTTCTATTTAGTCCCACGACATCAAAATTGCAATTATTCCTATTCTTCTTATTCTCATTTATCTTACCTTTCTCGTATGTTGACGCAGGTCACGATAATAGTACATTGTCTTATGACCTACCATTTCGGGCGCACATTATTTTCGACTACACCACGGACGCTCGAATTTACAGTCTACTATATTTGTACCAATTTCCTGTTACGTGCGTGGCCGTGTACCATGCAACATTAGCTAGCTTCATAGTTAGTCTAGTCCTACACTTTTGCGGAAGATTATCGGTGCTGTCCTATCGTATTCGAAATATCTCAACGGAATCACATCGAACGTTCAAGGACGGCATCCAAAAGGCAGTGGCCACGCATTTGGAGCTGATAGAGTACGTATCAGTTTTCAATTAACATTTTACATTTGTAGAAAAGGGCTTTCATATTACACGTGACAATTTATAATTAGAAATACTGTGGAAAGCTTTACACTATTTTTATTGTTTAACAGTCATTTTAAGAAATGTGCGTTTCACAGGTCGGTACAAGGTTTGAACGACATTCTTTCTGTGGTCCTCCTTCTAGAACTTCTGAGCTGTTGCAGCAGGCTGGGCCTTGCTATGTTTGTTGTGCTCGTTGTAAGTAGATACCTACTTATTTTTAGGTACAGACTTGTTAATACGAAATAAGGGAATACATGACAGTGATAACATTGCTGCATTACTTATGTTTCTTCACACTTTTCAGAAAATGGGCACAGATTTTGGAGCTGTAATTAATTTCTCGCTGTACAGTATTGTTCAAGTTGGTTGGTTGTTCTTGTACTGCTATATTGGCGAACAAGCGATTGTTGAGGTATGTCATTTTCTCGTTGCTTCATTCCTTATTTTATTTATTGTTGACCACGATATGCACAGTATTAACAGAACGATTAACGTCTAGTCCCAGAAAGTGGGTGATGCGTTCTACGCAATCGACTGGCCAGCCGTGGAAAACAATGACAGAAAGTCATTGCTAATATGCATTTTAAACGGGTACAAAACACTGTATGTCACAGCTGGGAAAGTCTACACTTTCTCGCTATCCGGTTTCACCAGTGTGAGTACCTATAACGATTATATAGATTTTCGAACTACAGTGGCTTCAGAGGCGGATTTAACAGTGGGCGCACCGGGCGCGTGCCCGGGTGTTTCGTCTTAAAAGGACAAAAGCGGGCTCAGGGCAAAAATTCAACGTCTTTACTGTGGGCAATTGTTTGTTCTCGAAGCGTTCGTTGGGAACCATTTGCCTGCCAGATGACTAAGAGGCAATGGACATCGTGCCATTTTTTCTGGTATTTCGACTACTTTCGTCCTGAGATAATCCGTTAAATTGCTCTGTCAGCGAGGGTACACGGTTACCTCGGACCGGTACATACCGTCGTCCACCGCTGACTCACGGAACAATACGGTCATAAACCGTGACCCTGGCTAAACGCTCCGACCAAACAACCTAGCTAGGTTTGTTAGCCAGATGTCGGGTTTTTCCTCCGCTGTGTCACCAAGAAGGAGAAGTCTTCTTCCTCCACCACCGAAATCGCGGAGGGAAGGTTCCTCCTCTTCGAGGAGAAGCTCTTCACCAAGAATCAGCAATTCACCTCCCGAAAGTATGATGTTTGTCTAACTTCGAGGCCGAAAGGCCAATGGGCAGAATTGAATCGTTTTCTCAAGCGAACACATCGCTCTCTCTGACTTCTGAGGGGCCCCACAAAAATCAACTTTCCACTTTTTTTTAATGACACCAAATTTGATTTCATATTGTAAGTGGATCGTAAAATTGTAAGCGAGAAAAGTATAAAACTGTGCAACGTTGCGCAATTTTGAAGTAACTGTTGCAGTTATCAGTAACTTTTGTAAGGGGCCCAATATTTTCTTTTGCGCCCGGGGCCTCAACCGACCTTAATCCGCCTCTGAGTGGCTCACGAATTCGTTACAGTATGAAAAGTAAAACTACAAGCAAACATTTTATTGAATGGATTGGTGCTTCATGAAGAAATCTGTGAGGCACTTGCATTAATTGTTTCACGTAACAAAACAGGACATTATAAAAATTGACACTGTTTCGACCTACGGGGACACGAATACCTATAATTAGGAATTGCTTTGTAACATATGACAATATTAATAACCATCCTTTTCCCTACATAGATCATAAAAACTTCAATGGGGTGTCTCTCTATGTTACAAGCCAGCATGTAAAGATACGAGTAAAGGGAATAATGCCATTACAAATTGTACCAAAGATTTCCGTTATAGATTGTCGATTATATAAACTTGTTATATATGATGTACTAAGTAGGTGATACAAAGTGATAGTGCGCTACAAGCGTCGACACTGAAGAAACATATTAGGTATATTGAATAAATGAAAATCTGTTACAGTCACAATGTGTTTGGCAATTATTCTTCGTCCACAGTCAATTCATGGACCTAGAGCCTCGTTAACATTAAGCGAGGATTCTGCCTTGTTGGGCCAAAAAATGTTCGATTTTTCATCAATTTTTTATGCGAAAGTATTAAATATAGAATGTTGATATTTGGTATGTTGACTAATCGGTCTTTATTGAACATAAAAATATTTTTTAAAGTTTGACAAAACATGGTAGTGGGAGTGGGAGGAGGTAATCTGAAGCAAAAAAATGAAACATATTTTTACTTTGTACAATATTGTGTATAAGTTGAACTAGAATCAAGAAGAAAAATTGAAAAATAAAACAATAGTGAGCGATCGAAGGGAAGTTTGTTTTCTTACCAAAAATTTTTGCAGTTTTTTGTTCATTAAATAAAAATGTTTGAATATTTTTGGATAATTCTAGTTCAACTTATACACAATATTGCAATTCTGATACAGCATGAAAATACAGATGTATTCATTACTAACGACTAAAAGTCACGGCAAATAATTAAAGATTTTTTAGGTTAGACTAGGTCAGGTTTATTCTTTCTTTGGTACAGCTTACAAAATATAATATATCTGCATACACATTCCCAAATGGGGTATTTCAAGAACAGTCTTCTTATATTGCCCAACGAACTCTAGTCCCTCGTCAAGGTTTCTTCATTATTCGAAATAAAATTTGCCTGACTGTGGTGCATGCGCAATGGATCCTCGTGTGCGAAACGTGGACAATCTCTACAATTCTTCTTCGATGGACATTTCTTTGGACGATGGCGATTTCTCGTAATTCGAGCGCACGTTTTAAACATAATATTACTTACATTGTAAATAAAACATATGTAAATCCTAAATATACTTACTCAGCTCAAGGTTTCTCTTGCATACATGTATTTTCGTAAACTACGTTACATTTGAATTGCCAATCAAATGCTGACATATGTTGGGCACTTGCTTCGTGGAGAGATTGAACGCTACTTCCGGCGAACCATCTTATTACGAACTATTTCTGGTTCAAAATGTGCGTCCAAGGCTGTGTCATTGTATGTTAGTAGTGATGTGGAACTTCGGAATAGTGGAAATATGATGAAAAGAAATTTGTTTATTAATGTAGCATTTCTACTTATTGCAATATTATTTAATGCAATATCACAATGCTCCTCTGCACTATCGAACAAACGATTATGTTATGATGATGAATGCTCGGGTAATTGAAGCCATACTTTCAATATGTATCCAATTTACAAACGCATTCCTTTCTAAAATTCCCTCAAATTATTTAATTATTTCTTTCACGCAGAGCCGGTTTCGTTGGCTAGAACGTCAATCAGATATAATCCAAATGAGCCAGGAATATTGCCCTTTGACGTTAATGTAAAAGTCAAAGTTTACAGTAAAGAAGCAGGCAATAGAACTGACTTATGGGGTGTAGAGGTATATTTCATTGTTAATATTTACCCCCTATGCTATTATTAATACCATTCGTATCTTTGTATAAACAAATCTAGCAAGAATCAAAATTAATTTCTTATTTGCATATAACATTCTTCCAAATTAAATGGTATTGAACTAGTACAGTGGTTTATCTTTTAATCAAAAGTTACATGTGCGAAAATAACTGGACCACTATTATTAATTCCAGATAAATGGTAAACGTGGATATGCACCAAAAAAGTTTTTAAAGGAGTATCAGATTTTACATAAGAATTTAACTTACGAAGTGCCTACTAATCGAATACCACATAATAATAATGTATCTGATACAGAACTTCAGCCTAAGGAGGATAATGACAAAGCAGAGTTTGTTGCAGAAGATACTAAGGCTTCCAACGCTCAGACTAATAATTTGAATTTAAAATCCACAGACGAACTGCCAGTTGTAAGCGATGTAACTCAGCCGTACGAAGTTATAGATGGAACTACGTTCCACTTAGGTCATAACAAACCTAATGTACAGCCAACTTCTGTGACCGAAGTTGTACAACCGACAGCAGTGCCAAATAAACAAGATGCGGTTCATAATGCAGCACCGAGTTCCAGTAGCTTAAAAGTTAAATCGAATATTTTTACAGCAGAGAATAAGTTACAGAAAGAAATTTCGAGCAATAAAGTAAAAAGTAACGAGCAAGGATTTCCCGAGACGGTTGATATTAATGATTTTGTGTCAAGCTCGGAGGAGATGATACATGTACCAGAAATAGCAGGAATACAGGTTCCAGCGTTGGATGTAAATGGAAGTCTAAAAACTAATGATCTCAGTAAAGTCGAACAGGAAACACAAAGCGCAAAGAACGATACAACTATCGAAACGAAGGAGGCGCAGAGTGTGGAAGAATCTAGTAATATCACTGTCTCGGAGATATCTGCAACACATGACGCTGAAGAAGCAGTAAATAAAAATGAATCACATAGTAATGTCAATGATACATCAGCCCTTGAATTAGAGAAGAATCGTAATACTGATACAATTAAAGCTGTTGCAGCTGATGATGCTAAAACAGATACAAAGGCAGTGCAGAATATCATTAAATCTGAGATAAACGAAGCTGAAACCTTGAATGTAACTCAGTTAAAAACAGAAGAAATATCTACATCCCATGCTACTGAAGAAGCTTCGAATAAAAATGTAGTACATAGTAATGTCAATGATAAATCAACCATTGAATTAGAGAAGAAACGTAATACTGACAAAATTAAAGCAGTTGCAGCTGACGATGCTAAAACAGATGCAAAGGCAGTGCAGGATACCACTAAATCGGAAACAAAAGATGCTGAAACCTTGAACAGTGTGACTCAGTTAAAAACAGAAGAAATATCTACACCACTAAATAAAAATGTATCACATAGTAATGTCAATGATAAATCAGCCATTGAATTAGAGAAGGAACATAATGCTGATACAATTAAAGCAGTTGCTGCTGACGATGCTAAAACAGATACAGAGACAGTGCAGAATACAACTAAATCTCAAACAAAAGAGGCTGAAAACTTGAACAGTGTGACTGAGTTAAAAACAGAAATATCTACATCACTAAATACAAATGTATCACAGAGTAATGTCAATGATAAATCAGCCATTGAATTAGAGACGAAACATAATACTGATACAATTAAACCAGTTGCAGGTGACAATACTGAAACGGATACAAAGAAAGTGCAGAGTATCATTAAGTCTGAGGTAAACAATGCTGAAACCTTGCAAAATGTGACTGAGTTAAAAACAGAAGAAATATCTACTTCCCATGATACTGAAGAAGCTCTAAATAAAAATGTAACACATAGCAATGTCAATGATACATCAGCCATTGAATTAGAGAAGAAGCATAATACTGATACAATTAAAGCAGTTGCAACTGACGATACTAAAACAGATACAAAATCAACACAGAGTATCACTAAATCTGAGGCGAAAGATGCAGAAACCTTGAATAATCTGACTCAGTTAGAAACGGAAGAAATTGAATCGAAACAGGACAGTAAAGGTTCTGGAAACACGTTAATTACAAGTGGTAACACTGATGCATATGTTTCTCCCTTATCAATAAAATCGTATGTACTTGAGGCAGCGAAATTAATATTCTCCAATAATGATGAAAAGATTACAGGTGAACAAGTACATAATTCTAGTTTGGAGAATTCATCTGCTGAGCAAAACGTAGCTATTCCATCTAAAAGCGCTGAAGTTCAAGCAACTCCTAGTACAACAACAGTTTCGCCCACTCCTCAAAATGCGAATCAGAATCTAGAGGAGAATAATAATGCTATTCTTGTTAGTGAGGGGGGTAGCAATGAAAAATTGCAAAAAGGCACAGTGCAGGACAAGCGGTATGAAAGCGAACATCATACTGAAGAAGAGATAAGTAAAATTGTAAATACGACAACAATAGTAGATAATATTTTGGAAAACGAGACGAATGTACATATAAATGTGAGCGATGATTCACATTCCATTGAAGTACCTCGTGCAGTAAACGAGCTCCATGCACCTACGATTGAAGAATCTAATTTAAGCACACCAGAATTACTATATTCTGATGAACCAAGTATGATCTCAGAAAATATCGAGAGTATTAATGAATTTCATAATAGAAATTTGTTAAATGCTGATATAGGTGAACAACTTGAGATTGGTATGTATTGAGATTGATATTTGATAGTTGCAAACTTTAAACAAATTCTACTTGTACTGAAGTTTCAACAGAATGTCTTGTAATCTTATTTTGTGTTTATATCAAATAGAGAATCTAGTAAACCATGAAACTGATCCTCTTAAGAATGAAGCCTTAACTGAACATGAAGGTGATATAAGTGTTCAGGATAAGGTTCTGTATGAAGATTCGAATACCGAAGACATTGTGTTTGAAACATCATCAGAAGACCTTTTACGCCAAGTGCAAGGTGTAGTATTGAAAACGTTTTAATTGAATGTTGCATTCATTATTATTATACTTAATCCATTTTATTAATGTTAGTAGTTTCGTCTCCTCATGTTTGTGCGGCTGATAATGTTGAATGTTCCTTTGAAGATAACACTCAAAGTTATTTTAGTGATAACGTAAGGATTAATCTGTTTTTAGAAGTTACACATATTACGAATAAATTGCAATGAATTATTTAGCTAATTATTCCAGGAAGGAACTTCCCAAAATAGTGAAAATGCTTTAATGGAGGGAATAAAAATAGAGAGCAATTATTGGTTGACACTAATGTATGTAAGCCTTACTGCTACTACAACGCTTATATTTTCTTTAGGATACTATTATATTGAGGTAATTAATATATTTTCTTTTACTCCGTTTCTGGAATCAAGTATCAATAACGACTCACTTCTGTTAATAATAACGCAGAAATAGTTGGAATTAAATCTCTATAATTCTTTTAATTCTGTATTTTTACAGAATATGAGGAGAGACGGAAAATTAATAGCTAGAATCAACAAACTCGAAAAAGATCTACTCATTTCCACTAAGGAATGTACGATGTTGAATGACAATTTAAAATTAACAAAAGATAAGGTAGTGAAATTAATATATTATCTGTTTTTATTTTATAGTATTTTTATAATATTATTTTTTTTGTTATGATGGACATTTTAGTTAACAAGTATTGAGGACGAATCATTCGGTTCCAATGAAATGGTACTTTCTTTAAAGGCTGACTTAGAAGCTTCACAGGTAAAGCATAAAAATTTATATAATTTTAGATTTAAGTATAACCGATATTCAATGATGAAATAATTTCTTACAGAATGCCAAAACAGAATTGGAGAAGCAGGTTGATTTGTTGGAAAAGGATTTAGAAAGTGCTACTGAAGCAGGCTTAGAATTAGAACGAATGTTGCGGGAAGTCCTATCATCGAACGATGATGTTAATCCATTAGCTCAATCAGTGGAAGATTTGCAAAGAAGGTTGAATGCTCAACAAGCTGCGAATGAATCATTAACGAATGTCCTCAATCTCAAAACTCAAGAAGTACGTGTACAAGTACATTTATATTACGTACAATAACATTTTTCCTTTTATCGATACATTTTTAATTTTATTTGATCGTTTATTCATTTATCGCAGCTTGAGTTTGATCAATTTGAGGTTCGTAATCATAGGTATTTTATAAGGGTTTTACGACTTTGTTGTACTTTATTATAACATATGCCTCATACGATGTATTCTATTGCACATGTATAAACTTTATTTACCGTTGATTTTTGTAGAACGAGTCTTTATCAACCGAGCTCGTATCTCTTAAAAAGAAGTGTGAAGAACTGGAAGTGGAACTCACACGGGTAGCAGAAAATTTGAAAGCCGAAGAGAACAGTAAGAATAGTATCGAGAAAACGTTGAGTGATAAGGTACAGCAATTAGAAATGCAAATCAAAGAAGTAAGTATACGATACATGTATATTTAATCGTATTACGGAAGAACGTTGTTTTACAGACGTTTGTTTATAGATTTCTACCGAAAAAATAGCCTTACTGAAAGAGATAAAGGGTAAAGAAGTAGAAATAAAAGATCTCGTAGATGTTATTAACCGACTGAATTGCAAAAACTTGGATTTGGATAAGTTGTACGATGTATCTCGCATTAAGGCAGAAGCAACAGCTTTACTTGAAGAAGGAAACGAACTAAAAATACGGCTAACTGATGTTGAAGGGGCTCACAACTTATTAGAGGGTACTTTTAATAACGTTAATTACATTAGAAATTGTACAATAAGGAAAGTATTAAATACAATTTCTTTTTTAATGGTAGAGCACATGAAGCTTGTCAAAGAAGAGGTAGTTACTCTGAGCGAACAATGCAGGATTGCTGAGAAAGAGAAGAAAGATGCAGAAACGCGGCTTGAAGTGTTATCAAGCTTTTTCCAAGAAAAGGAGGCCCAACGGCAAAAGTACCATAAACTTATTTTACTTATAAATTAGTTAAATTATTATTCTTTTTATTTAATGCGGTATACTTTTCCAGGGAAGAAGCTGTTTGGCTGCAACAGCAGGGTGAAGTTCTGTCGACCGTAGAAAGAATACAAACAATGCAAAATGAAATACAAAACTATAAGTAAGTAATTAATGCGTGAATCGCGCTATGAAAATTTGAAAGACGTATAATCATTGTGTAGCTATTACAACACCTGCTGACAAGCGTCTCTGCTTATAATTTCAGGCAGCAAATAGAAATGTTGAAACGCGAAATATTGGACCAGGAGAGAGAATACAAAAACCAAATGTCTGTTCTTGAAACAAAAGCGCATGAACAATGGGTATGTTTTTTTTGTACATTACACTTTCTTCAATTTTGACTTGATATTTTTCTAATTGTTCGATTGAATTTCAACATTAGGTGATAGCACGGCAAGTCGAGCGTCGTTTAGAGGAATCCAAAGTTGAAGCAGGCCAATTACGTAACCGGCTCACACTCATAGAGAAGAATATTAATGATGCAGATTCTGAAGCAAAATTGCATCGTAAGTGTTTCGCTGTAAAGAACATATTTTACTTCTATTAAGTTTCATTTGAATATTGCAGTCTCTGTAAGTAGGAACTATAATTATATTCTCTGTCATTTAAATACGAGGATATATTTAGCTATGCATTTTGCTTAGTGCTTCCATTAACCCCTCAGTGTACGAATTTATATTTTAATATGGAAATGACACAGTAGTTACGAACAGAATTTTCTGCTTTCTTCTTGCTTAAATTACAATGTATGTATTATTCATGTGTATGACAGATATATTCATACACGTGCAAAATTTTCCTTCAATAGTGAAGGTTAAAAAGTAAAATAAAGGAAGTGACAATGAAGGGTTAATCTTAAAAGCTTATCTTAATCTTAAAAGTTATAATGTTAGTATATTTCGTAGATGGCTATTGTAAAGTTATTACTGGTAGAACTTATAGGAACTTGATTATTAAATTTAATTCATGTTAAAGATTATCTTTAGGCTCATCTACCAGTGGTGCACATTCTTTAAAATCACTACGGTATTGTAAGAGGCACTTAAGTGGAAAAATGTATTTTTTTCACCTGATTTTCAAACAGGCCTGGAAGCAAATGGGGAGACGGCAACGTCGCCTCCATTATTCATAGGACCAGAGTCATCCAGCTCTCCCGTAATGTTTTCTGGTTCTACAAACGTTCCTCCCCCGCCACCGCCTTCTTATCTGCATTCACTCTTTCCTCCTTACTTACCACCTCCATTGCCCAATGCTCCTGGTGTACCGTCATACGAAGTCAGTCAACGACCACCACCGTTGGGTGGCCGTTTATCCTCGCCTCCACCTATGCCTCTACACCCTCCTGCATCCAGCAGGTATGATAATGCTGGTTCCCCGCCTCCACCAATGTCGCCACACTTACTTCCACACTTCGATCATAGATCACCGCCGCATCTATTTGCTAGCGATCATATTCATCCACCTCCTCCTCCTCCTGGCTCGATTTTGCCACCACCCCTTGGAACGACGCATTCGTGGGGGGAAGAATCACTGCCGCCTCCACGCAATTCTGGTTTCCACCCACCGCGACGAGAACGAGTACGAAATCACAAAGGTTTGTGCAACACATCTCCAACAAGCGACAACGACAAACTGGCGCACGGACATTTATTAACGGGACTCGATCTCATTGCGACAAAATGACTTTTACTCTCCTTTGTTTTATCATTATTTATTTTCCCCCTTTTTTCCTTTTTGTTGTGCATGCAAGGACGCAAGCGATTCTCTAAAGTGAGACAGTTTTGGAGTACTATGGAAGGGAATAATTGCAAATAGATGCAACAGATCAGGTTCAGCAACTCGAGATTTTGATTTTGATTTAGTTTTGCTAGTTATGCTACACAAGATGCGTATGAAATGCCGAAATCAGATCACGGACGAGAAAATGTTATAATCAGTTCCATGGGAATTAAATGCTAAATCAAAACGTACTGCACAACTTCGTGATTCGATTCCGATATTCTCAGAACAATGTGTATTTAAAATTTGTATTTGTAACTTTTCAACCCTATTTTGAACATCATTATTTTTGGAACAATTCGTAATTTCCACTCTTCATTTTCGTTTCCATACCAGTAATTATAATTAATGTGAAAAGAAAAACGATTTCACGGATTATTGATAGTTCTCATTCTTGTTCACAGGTTCCTTGCATTCTTCAGGAGATTCATTGGACAAGACGCATCATAACAGCAAAGTTTAACTGTTTATTTTGTTATAAAACATCTTCGTACGTACGCCAAAATTGTCACTGTAGTAATGGGATATACTCGATTATATGAAACTTCAATAAATAATTAACAGTGATGGAAGATATATTAATGCTAGTAGAAAGACCAGCATTTATTATATAATTTATTGGAAGAGAGAATCGAGCATTTGATATAGGATTTGTGAAATGTGATAAACGCATACTTAGTTTACTGAAAGGAATGCAACTGTCAAATTTCATTGCTGTTAAAGAAAAACAAGAAAAAAAAACAATTGTACATATACACTTGATTATTGATTAGAAAGGTGTTGAAGTATATAGAGCAAATTGTAAAAATGTTTCTTTATACATACAGTTATATATAATTCTTTGTTCCAGTCCGAAACTTACGTGTCTTCATAAAACATGCAGTCGAGAAATAAATTGTAATACGAATTTAGACTAAACGCAATTGTTATATAAGGTTTTAAAAAAAATTGAAATAAAACGTAATTTATTATTATTTCACGTTTTATAGCTGACTACACCAAACTCCATTTCTGCGTATACAGACGTGCATTCGCCAGAAATTACCAAGCATTGAAAATTATACATTTATTACCCACAGTTTCCTTTTTTTTACATTTTACAGACAACAATGTAGCTGGTGCTCTACATTGATATATCTTTTAATAATTAATACTTACAGTATTCACAATTCAACAAAGAGGTCGAGGAATGCAATTGAATATATTATTAATACTCTATAGCTAATGAGTCATAATTTTATAAAAATTTGTCTTGCTCATTGATCATCTTATATCACAAGTAATCGATATGGATGGTCAACTACAAAGTTGCGCAAAAGAAATATGCATAATTGTATAATAATTAGTTTATGCCAGAAACACTACAAAAAATATGAAGAAAAATATAAGGACCGCAAATATTTTTATCATTAACCACCTGTTGTTTGTTACTGACTGGAAATATTTTAAAATTTCTGTGTGTGCTGCCTCCACGTTCAATTCTGTGTCTTCTATATTGCTATCTATCCTGAAATTACATTAAATTCACAAATAGTATACTTCATGAACCTTCGTATAAGTTGGGTGCACTTTAACAAATGTAATTGTAAAATTCGGCTGTAATAGTTCCGAATGGCTCCAGTGGCAGATCGATACGAGATTTGAGGGAAGGGTGTCTGGACCTTAAATCTAAAATTGAGGGGCGCAGTGGAAAAGAAGAATAGAAAAAGGTGCAAAAAAAAATAAAGATCGTTTTACAACTTTTTTCTCTAAGCCTGTAATGTAAATTCAAAAAAACCGTTTGTAGATTTAAGTAAGTTGTATACATTCTAAAAATTTCATCAAAATCGGTTAACGTTGTTCTGAACTACAAACGTTCAAAGATCGCAGAATAAGGTCGAAATCGCCGATTTCGTAATTTTTATTGAACATTTGAATGTTTATAGCAAACTAATCCTTCTAGCTTCTCAAGAAAAACTCCAGTCGTTTGGATCAATTTTAAAAATATTATGCTATTTTAAAGAGTGTGCGTTTTTTGGGTGTGAGCCACTGTATATGATATAAATATCACTCTTACCTCTCCACCATTTCTTCCTGTTCCTTAACCATGTGCGCTAATTGTTGAAAAATTCCACCAAGTTCAACAATAGTAGATTCTATGCTTTGCATTGTTTCTGCTCTTGACTGAACATAAGCATCCTAGTAAACAAATAATTATCTCGATATTGTGAAGATATATTTAGTATCATTAGATTATTTTTTATCAAAATTGTATTCATACAGTGTCATCAGTGATTGCTCGCTGCAGTGACAGTTGCCCCATTGCTGGCTCTAGATCTATCGTTACAGACGTCTGCGAATCTTGTTCTTGAAACAATAACGAACCTTGTTTCCCAGAAACGCTGGGGGGTAACATGGTGGACACAGAACCTTGAGTAAACTGTTGCCTCCTACTTTGTTCTTCCCTCATATTCTGTTCATAAACATTTATGTTATCATATGAATCTATATTTACTACACAGTATCAGACCCAATATTACGCTTTTCATTTTTCTTTTTACATACTTCAGAGCGAACTTCTAACACACTCTTGAAGTGATTCGACATATTTGCCAGTTTTGATTGTAAGGCCATAACAATGGAAGATGAATGCGAGGCCATATGGTGACTTTGAGCTGCACCATGCCCTTCTCGCTGCTTCTTTCCAAGTTCTTGCAACTTTCCTATTTGATGATTTAAACTTTTTAAGTCCGTTTTTATGATATTCGTTAATTCTTCAATTTCCACTTGTCTGTCATTAAATATAGACTTCCTTTTTGCCACTAAAATAATCAATATAATCAACATATTAAAAGTTTATTACTTATTACTTACACTCTTATCATTCTCACAGCATATTCAAACACATGTACATGCAGTTTCCTTGATTTGAAACCAAAGCTTCGTCAGCGGGCAAAAATAAGAACACAGAAAGAGTTTGTACCAAAATGATTCCAACTACAAAAGTTTATGCGAATGAAATACATAATAATTTCATAGTGTCATACAGTTCATATCAAGACATTTCCTCTGCGATCTTATTCCAGTTTCACCGTACGATAAATTATTATTGTGTTGCGCTGAATATGACAAGGGGAAGACGATATTGTTTACTACGTTCTTACATAGAGCAAGCTTCTCTAGCTTGTTATATGTGCTTGCTATGTTCTTTCCAATACTCTTAGCAATCATCATGAAATTTGAGTAACTCTGCAGCTGCCGTGCTCTACGAGGGTTCTGCGAAACCACCGCTCGCGACACAGTCCTGCTTTGCATCGTTCGGATGGCGTTGACGAATTCATTAGTCCTGTCGCGCGACGTCATTGTCGGTGGCACGGTGTCCCGTTGCTGTTTCTCGTTCCCCGTTAAATCGCGCCCTTCACTTTCATTGTTAGACCGCTGACTTATGGTACTGCCCCGCCAGGGACCGTTTGAGGTTGTGATCACGAAATCATGGTCAATCTCGTAGCCAACGTGTCGTCTACGCGCTGGCATCGCATTCTCAATTTCTATACGTATTCACAGTTTTATAATTTCTAAATTACAATCCCTATTATCAGTCTACCTTATGTACTCTCCTATAAACGTATCAACAGATTGAAAGGAACACGTCCACATGACAGCTCGAATACCATCGAATATCTATACCTCGTACCACACATACAGTGATTTCACTCGTTTATCCTTGACAACGTCAAGTGTCAGGCGTGCAGTTAATGGAACGAAATGTTACTAGATCGTAATCAGGGGTGGAAACTTAATGTGAGATTTTTTTGGCGAAATCAGCACCCTCTAAAGGTTTGTGATAAATACTAGGGGCGGTATTCATAAACGTGTCTTAAGATTAAGCAAATGCTTAAGGGGGTAGACACATCACGTGGTCTGCCCGATTCGGCCGGTCGGTATTACAGCAGGTTTTTTCTGCACTGAAATGGTATTACCCATAGATATGCCGCTGCCTGATGCACGCGAGAGGGAGCTGTTTGCTATTTCCGTATTCTATTCTGAATAAGGAAAGAAATTCTCACCTATTGCGTTGTACTTATAAAAATTTAAACGGAAAGTCGGCTGGTACTGCAAACGTAGAAAATTCATTGTACATTTCAATTACTTGAAATATTTTTCTTCTGGTTACAGATGAAACTTGGGTACATTTCGCCGTGGACAGGAACTTTATATGGGCAAAATGATGGAAATCTCAACAATGAACACAAGAAAATAGTGATTTTATATAACCGACAAAGTAAAATTATAAATTTTATACATTATTGTAACATTGTAAAAGTCTTTATTCAAATAAATTGGGAGAAACTTGAAACAGACAGTATTATTATTGAGAAATACCTTTCATACATACTCCTATCCAAATTCCAAACCTGCAATTTATCTAAGGCGGAGAAGTATTCAACATAGAGGCGCAGAGTTTTCGAAAGACTTTCGACGCAGAAATTCATGATACCTCCTTTCGCTTCATGTTCTCCTGATACATCGCTCCAAAATTTGGCCAAAATTTTCAGAACGCTGTAAAATGAGCTTCGTATCAGGATAACATGATGTCGAAAGAGGTGGCACTAAGTTAGTGCCTTCGGAGACAGAATCTAAGGCGGAGAAATATTCAACGGAGAGTCGCAGAGTTTTCGAAAGGCTTTCGACGCAGAAATTCAGCGTACCTCCTTTCGTTTCATGTTCTCCTGATACATCGCTCCAAAATTTGGCCAAAATTTTCAGAATTCTCTAAAATGAGCTTCGTAACAGGATAACATGATGTCGAAAGAGGTGGCACTAAGTTAGCGCCTTCGGAGACAGAATCTAAGGCGGAGAAATATTCAACGGAGAGTCGCAGAGTTTTCGAAAGGCTTTCGACGCAGAAATTCAGCGTACCTCCTTTCGCTTCATGTTCTCCTGATACATCACTCCAAAATCTGGCCAAAATTTTCAGAACGCTCTAAAATTGAGCTTTGTAACAGGAGAACATGCCGTCGAAAGAGGTGGCAGAACGAGTGAATTTGCTCTTTAAAACAATGCATTAACGTAGAGTTTTAAAAGCAGCTCAGCATGAAAGTTTAGGTGTTCTGTTTAGCATGTCTTTTATATGTGATTTGGAATAAGCAGGATAGGAAGTAGTGGAAAAGGAAGGCTTATTAAATAATAGTGCTTTTTTATCACTTAACTGCATTTTATTGAAAAAGTGGAATACAAAGAATGAAATCTTACAAATGCGTTTATAATATAGAAGATAAATAGATGTGAAGATAAATTCATAATTTAGATAAAGCCATGTCTTGCGTAATTTTCAAATCCGTGACTGCACTCCAAAATGTAGTCAATGATCGCATGTAACCAGTGCTGTCTTTAGGCATGTACACGCTGGGCAGTCGTCAGGGGACCCATGGCAGTAGGGGCCCACAATTCTGATTTTAAGTACTATTCCCGTGGGTGGGCAGGGGCCCCCAAGGGCCCCAGTGCATTGCTTAGCCCAGGGTCTACAATACTGTTAAGACGGCTCTGCATTTAACGCCTTTTAAAGTCCCTTACCTGTGAAGCAGAAATACACACGATTAATAATCACGTAATAAGTTAAAAAATTATTTGAAGTGGTGTTCACATCATATGCGCGTCCATAACAAAGCCGGTTTAAGGGGGTAGACACGTCACGTGGTCTGGCCGAATCGACAGGTCGGTATTTTTTTTCGGCAGCAGGTTTTTTCTGCACTGAAATGGTATTACCCATAGATTCGCCGCCGGCTGATGCACGCGAGAGGGAGCTGTTTGCTATTTCCGGATTCTATTCTGAATAAGAAAAGAGATTCTCAGCTGTTACGTTGTACTTATAAAAATTTAAACGAAAAGTCGGCTGGTACTGCAAACGTAGAAAATTCATTGTACATTTCAATTACTTGTAATGTGCTTATGTTACAATATTCTACGTTAGCAGTAAGGAATTATAAGTGAAAAGGAAAAATAGAAGATTTTTGACTGGGTGAGGTCTCATTTGAAAGAGGAAGGTTCGATGCAGCCCGCTCTGGTCATCGTTTGAGTCAGAAAACTCTTTTAGTGACCTTCAAATACATGGAATCTGCGAGTGCATTTTGTCGATTTTTTCTCTACTTTGGACACTCGTATTATTACATATCAACACAATCTCTTTGAACCATGACCAGATCAGGCTGCATTGAACCTTCATCTTTCGAATAAGACCTCGCCCAGCCCAAAATTTGTTCATATAAGGACAAACAACGTTAGCCCGCAAACCCATGTTTCGGGCCAGATTATGTCGGTATACAGAGCGCTGCATTACCCGTGTCTACCCCCTTAAGCATTCGGCATCCTTTACTATGCTACTATACTCCAAGTCATTTTAGAAGGAACTTATTCGCGCATGTAGAATGAGCTCATTGGCTCCGAGGAAGCGTTTGTTTGGGGTAAAGCCAATAGTAATTTGTTTCGGCACCAATGAACGCCAACGATTCGTCGGTCGGCAAGTTCCTTCTAAAATGATTTGGAGTATAGGATAGTAGAGGATGCCGCATGCTTAAGCATTTGCTTAATCTTAAGACATGTTTATGAATACCGCCCTAGATCATTCAGAGTGGGAAAATTCAAACTTCGAGTTATGGTATCTCGCCTACAGAGTGCAGCACAATTTGACTGGCTCAAGATGGCTGACACAGGATTCCCCATTCGTCTTTCGCTTCGACCCCCCGCAACTATGCACTAAAAATTTGTGAGGCGACCATATTTGTGATAACTACAAATCAAATCAATTTAATCGCAATGAAATCAGCATGTAACGGTTACATGCTGATTTCAGGGTACGAGCCGTTACATGCCCGCAATTTCATTGGTTTCGAGCGCCCCCTTTCAAGCGAACTTTGGAAAACGCAATGGATGCTCGTGCTCTCGGACTGCTCATCGGGGCAACGCTGGCTTAAGCGATATCACGCCCATCACTAGCATGTGCCCGTTCGGGCAGTATTCAACTCGTTTCAATTTCTGACTTCTGTTGCGAATAGAATATTATGAGCAATATTCACAAACTATGAATCAATAGAAAGAATTCTGTTTCAGCACGCATTCGTTTCCTTATTGCAACGATAAAAATCCATATTCAGCTAGCAATTATATTGTTAATATTAATGGCCATTACTATTAATACTATGATTTATGTATTGAATACCAGTTTAAAATGAAAGAGACGATATTTTTATGCCAACAACGTTTATTTATTACGCAAACATTTCCTTTCCTTAAATTTTTTTCTCCAAACCACAACACACTACGTTTTACAAACAATCAAACTCTATCACAATTCATTTGATCCTCGCTCTAGCCCGTAGCTATAATATGAATAATCATTTATATTGTTGTGAAAGTATTTGACATTCTCTTCATTTACAAACTATTTCCATACTTACACACACTATTAAATGCTCTCCAAGGATTTATTGGCATACATAGAATACATTGGAATAAAATACGTATAAAATTTCCGTTAAACGCTACACTCTTGCTGGCATTCAGAAGGAAAGGAGAAGGGAAAGAGGATTCGGAGGAAATAAACAATTCTTACGTTTCATATTAATTTTTACCATGTAAAAAACATTCTCGTTCCTTGTTAAGATCCATCGACGTAAAATATCGTAGTACAATCTCTGTAATTATAGTCTCACTACTGCTGGTAGGTTCAAAAGAATATAAATAGGATATGCCGCGTACGGAGCTAACTTACTTACGTTTCCATGTTTTTAGGAGGAAAACAGACGATATTCATAAACGTTACAACCAGTTGCTTCGCGATAGGCGGACTTAACTATACGATGCGACTATTCTTGGAGAACGTATATTATATTTATATATATATATATATTTCTATAGATAGACGCTCTGTAACCCGCAATTGTTTACACAGAATGTTTTCGTTACGTAAGCCATCGAAACTGAATCCGAAAGAGATTCACTGAGGAGGGAAAAGTGCTTATATCGAATACATGAATTTTATCATTCCTATCATTAACGACGAATCAAATATACGATATGCGTACAATCTTTTTGATATTCCAATGGATTGCAGTAATTCGTAGGCAGTGGCGGATTTAACAGGGCGGCAGATGAGCAGTTGTCGCTTGGGCCCCTGCCCAGAAGCCCCTCTCCTCAGGGCTTCATATTCCCTCAAAAAATATGATTAGTTATAGGAATTCAAACACTACATTTTTTTCGTACTATTTCACTTGGCCCGTTTTTAGTAAACTACCTCCTCTTCATTTTCCCGAAAAAGGGGCTCCTCAGAACGTTTGCCACCTGGGCCTTTTTACTTAAATCCGCCACTCTTCGTAGGTGATTTAGGCAATTTAGGAAATAGGAATGTTAAATTTTCTTGGAAATATTGTGAAAAATGGGGAGCATTCTTTCGGATTCGATACCGAGGGCGATCTTGTTAGGTAGCTCGATACCGCTTTAAGCAGTTAGGGTGTCTACTTGGTTCTTCGGTATTTCGTTGTCGAAGTCTTCGACGGTCTCGACGCTTCTTGACGGTGTGCTGCGTTCCTCTTCGCTGCTGGCGGTGCCGGTTTCTGTTGCTGTGCGAGGAGTGGGGCTGTCTGTTGCTGTGCGAGGAGTGGGGCTGTTTGTTGCTGTGCTAGATGTGGGGGTACGCGTGGGCAAGGTAGTCACCTCAGCGTCCGCCTCGCTTTCAGTTAACAGAATCGTCTCGTTCTGGGGTTTCACGTCGATAATGCGGATGCGGATCTGCGTTCCGAATACGTCGTCACCGTCAGTGTAGGTCGTCTCGTTTATGGTCACTACGTGTCCATCGACGATCTGCGGAGAAAAGCATTTGTTATTTCTTTAATGGCGACTCATACGTCCCCTCTAAGGAACAGATATCGAATAACGATGATGCGACACAGTTGGAACAAAATCAACTGATTCATAAGATATTTAAGACGCGATTGTTTCGCGTTTTCCGTTCACTCCCATCTCACATTAAATTTATTCAAATTTATATGTATTGAGAGAAATAAAAACACTCCCTGGTTTAATGACGCATTTATTATTTCACATCATTATTAATGACATTAACATTTTGAGTAGCGCAAAGTTTGACGAAATACTGTTTCAAATCGATCGAATGTTTTGAGAGGTCGCTTCAGCCAGGAAAGTTTTGTGCAACACGTTCAGCACTTTGAATATATGACAATATAAATTTTTATTTTCTGTTACATCTTCATGAGAGTACTGCAACTGGGTGGGCGAGTTTTTTTCCAATGAAAATGGGAGCAAATGCAACTTTGTTTTGTAAATCAATTGTACATTACGCGTAATTAAAAACAGTCCAAATACGGTTGGGATTGGACTCATTTCCATCAGGAAAATTTCCCCGATCTATTAGCGATATATTTACGAAGATCTAACAGAAAATATAGGAATTTAAATTTTACAAAGTGAGCTTCGAATTCAGACTGTTTTCAAGCAAATTGGACATTATTTTCGGCGCCTTCCAGAAAATGTCGACGTGAAAGCACGCCAAATGGAAATCTCTTGGCGTAAAAATAGGTCGACGCCACTCAAAGTGTCAATGTTGTTCCGAAGTTTATACATACATCTGCGAGGGTTTATTTATTCTTAGCATATTAATCTGTTAAACGGAAGCCGACAAAAGTTACCACTTTTGAAAAGTAATAAAAAGTCTAATATTTTTTCGGGGCACCTTTTGCTTTTAGGACGGCCTAAAAAGTTACCAAAAGTGGTAACTCCTTTGCCGATCCCAAAAATGTGGTGTCCTGTTTAATTCCATATGCCTAAAACTGTTGTATGCTTGTTAAATAAATTCAACTTTAACTGGATTTTATAAAGCTTTCAATTCTCCATCAGAATATTTATATTCAATACACACCACAGTTCCATGTTGTTGTTAAAAAATAACAAAAATAAAACAAATTGAAAAAGTGGTAACTTGTTTGTCCGCTACTGCAAATCATATTTGTACAGATCATCCATTTTTTTATTGTGTTGGAAATGAAAAATATTGCTGTTATAGTTACATAGAAGATCACCTCTTTGGTGAATTAAACAAATACGAATGAAAAATACCAATGTATAATTTTTTAAAATTTTTTTCTTTTAGTTTGATTTAGATTTCAACACTGAAATCTATTGCTTATAAAAACACCTAGTAAAGTACCTCTTGTGTTAGAGCTCCGGCGCCTTAAAAAGCCTACACCAATTTAGAAAATTTCGCTGCAAAATGTTTCTCTCGTCAAAAACCAATTTCAATAAACTAAAATATCCTCTACACCGTAGAAACGATCTCGAAAAGGAACTGGCAAGCAGACTGTAATCGTTGGCAACAGTAACAGCAATATCTGTTCTTTATCACCTGGGTCGTCAAACAGTCGTCAAACAGTCGTCAACAACGCGAATCGGCGCAACGTGTAATTTAGCTCCCAGCGATAGGGAGAAGATGCACGCGAGAAATAGATGACGTTTCAAGTCGGGGACGTCGACAATGGGGGTAGTCGCGATGTTCGAGTACAAAGGATTAACTAAAGGGAAGAAATTCGCCAGCGAGGCGAACTGATTAGCCATGCGGGAGCGTAGTTAAACGAGGTAGACGGAAATTATTGTAATATTCATGGGAGGCGCGTGCGAGAGTCACTCACCTTGGTGGTGGAGGTGGTGTTCGCTCCGTCAGGAATCTTGCCCCAGGGCACGACACCTTCCTCAGGAATACCTGACACAATGCCAATCATCTGCTCCCTCAACCTTTTCATCATGGCTGAAAAGAGGTCGGAGATTAGAAACGAGGAGTTGCGGAGTAGGCGACGTAAACACACACCACCTGTCGCTACGTGTGCTCTCTTTCTCGGCTGTGCAAGAAAATACGACTCGATGAGGGAGGAACGACTAGGTACGGCACTCTGGGAATGGGACCGACGGTACGTATTTGGAAGTGGTATCGAAACTTGGATGCGAAACATGTTCGAGTCGTATATACCCAGCAGGTTGAAAAGCTTAAAGCAGCGATATCGTTTGCTCCTAACAAGTGAAGATCACAGGAGGGAAATAAAATCATTTAAAAGCATGACCAGTCCATTTTTGTTGGTGTGGTGGGTTAAAAGGGAGTAGGTACTTTAATATGACATTGTTGAAAAGAGGGAGAACATTTCTGGTCCAAATGTATAAGCCTTTTAACCCTTCGTGGTCACACCTTCTTATAATTAAATTCACTGCACCCCAGCGTCATTTTTTAGTTACCATTTTCGCATCTTTGCGTTTTTTAACTTTTGAGTGATAATTTTACCTTCGTAATACTCATAAAATAATGCTGTAAGAGTATTTTCTAGAAACGTAAAAGAGCTAGAAAATATCAATTTTTTTGTTAAAATTTATCAAATTTTAGAAAACGTAGTATAAAACTTTTTTATATGAGCTTTCATTTTTGAGAAAATTGAATTTGAAAATTTGTTTAGTACACCTACATAGACTTGGCTAAGATTTGGCTGAGTATAGGAGTAAACATCGTACATGTGCAAATATCCAAAAACAAGTCAAAATTGTAGAATAACTGTTTTCCAAACGTGGTTTTGTTTTCGAGAAAATCGAGTTAAAGATGGAACCGATTGTCAGGCTAGTACACGCGCCCTCGTCGGTTTTCAAAATCAGTTTTCCCGAAAACAAAGCCTCGTTCGAAAAACAATTATTCCACAATTTCGAACTATTTTTACACGAAGATTTGTTTCATTGGCAGTCATAGTACGTTTACTAACAAATTCCTTTGATTTTTAGCCATTGAGTTTCAGAGTTTTGAAAGTTGATTTTCTCGAAAACGAAGCCCCTGCAATCCTCTCGTGTCTAAACAGTATCCAGTATCAAATTTTTATAAAAATCTACCATTCATCACCAGTCATTCTTATCATTTCCACGTTTATTCTTGAGGTAACAGGATGTTCATCATTCTGAATCATCTTTTGAATTTGTTCACCAGGGAGACGCGAGATTGATATCAATCGCGCGAAATGGATTGCTATTGTGTCGCGGCGTATAACCACCTTCGAAGCGTTTCGATTGAGAGAGACAGTTTATTCGAGTCTAATCGAACCTGCACTGTTTGTTCTCGAAGGGAGCAATTCTCGGGCAAGGCAGGGAAAACGGTATCGAGGAAAGCCTGGGGCGACAGTTATGCACTGGGCCTTGAGGCTAAGAACATCAGGCATAATTCAAGAAGGAGGGTACCGCGCCTATTCAGGCCAGGTCGGATGGAACGCGGCGGACATAAAAATAGTAGGTTGTAATCATTTCTATAGCATCGTGATGGTTGGTCGACGAAAATTACAGTTAATTGCTTTATCAGCGGCAGGATAATGTCTTGATAATGTTCCTGACAATGTGATTTTCCTATGTCGCTCTATCAAGGATGTTCTAGCTTCTGTGATTATTATCATTGTAAATAACAGTCGGTGATCCGTGCTCTGCTTCGAGTAGTCTTTACACTGTAGTCTCGCGTATGTACGTACATACTTGTGTATGAAGACGTTCGAAAATCGAAGTAGGCCATTTGTGGTTTATGCATTACGCAGCTACTTCGCTGTGTCGCTGACCTATTGTCGTATAAAATACTATAACGATCAGTGTAAATACGTTGTTACTTGAGTAGAGGCAGCTCTTGAACACGCCATATTGTAGGAGAATTTACAAGCTGTGTAGAATGGTAATTTTTAATGATTCCTACTTAAAGGGATTCAGGTCTGGCTGGTGGAAGGATGAAGTGATTTAACATGAAAATTTATAACTCCCTACAACTCTGGAAACTCGTTCAACTCTCTGAAGTCTTTCTATGAAGTCTGCCCTCTTAAAACTCTCTAAACACTTCGGAAGGCCAGCACCTTGCCGGACGAAAGTTCTTGTTTTCATGGTTCGTTGTATGTACACTGCTTTGGTATGACTGACTGACTAAACCGCATCATTATCAAAGGGTTGAAATGTTTCATGAAATCTTTGATTGCAATTATTAATCTGTATGTAACATATTTGGTATATTAACTCTCATGATGGGTCGTCTTTAGTGATTCTAACGTTATTTCTAACGTTTCAACCTTTTTCATTCTTCATTCCAAAAATCGGTTGTTATCTTGATAAAATGTTTTCAGATGCCCTCATGCAGTGGCAGATTTCAGGGAAAAGGTCCACGTGGCAAATCTTCTGAAGGGCCCATTTTATTGTGAAATTGAAGAGTAATAGTACAGAAAAAAAATATAGTGTTCGGATAAAATAATATTTTTCTTTAAAAAATGGGCCCCGTGGGGGCTTCTGAGCATGGGCTCAGGCGGTAACTGTTAAATCCGCCACTATCCTTATGGTATAGTGACCATTCGTTCCCCGAACACGATTTGTATCCCTGCTTTTGTCCCCAGTCCAGAATTGAAGGTATGTAATCATTTGTCCCCGATTTTCGGTATTAGTCCCCGATTCTGCAGTTCTACTTTAAAGTTACAACATAATTAATATGAAACCGAAGCCACGCGTGTGCTATCAAAATTCTACTAATTTCGTAACAGCATAACCGAGTCTACGAGGAATAGAGGTCGTCCCTAAAAAAATTATCTCACACGTCACCGGAAAACCCCAAGAAAAAGATGGTCACTTTATCTTACGGTATTTCCACAAGCGATATATAGTTATCTATATAATTATTAGCACGAGACAAAAGTTCGTTCGCTATATTAAACCAAAGCCTCTATTAAAACTGAAGATATATTACCCACATGTTTTTTTAAAAATTAAACCCTTTGTCACTTTTCTATTAAAAGTGCAAGCAGGTAAAAAAAAAAACATTTCCGTACACATTACATCCCCTGACAGTGAGCGAACGAATTATTGCCCTGACCTAACGTTCATTGCTCACCGAGTAACACCCGTAACAAAGACAATCTTTAGGGACGAAAGAACAAGCTTGCAGGCCGTTCGTATCTCGACAATGTAATAATAATTTATGCGCAAATTGAGGCCATGTATGTATAGACGCGTGATAGCCGCGTCGATAAATTCCGCATATTTTATTACGTTTACAATGCGGACACCCAGAACAAAATGGACAACTATATCGGCTGATTATTACTACATGGAATTCCCAATGAAAATATGATGGACAGATCTGCTGCTTGACGACGATCTCTTTTGCATAAAAAAATCCAGAAATTCGTGATAAAAGTCGTTAGACATTTATCTTTTGGCCATCAATCATGCAGATGGAAATAGAATTGGCCTACACTGTAAATAGCATGTTTGCTCACTCCCCCGGATGTAAAGCTGTTTTATAGACGTTAATAATTTGTTTTTCATTGAGATACGGAATTGAATTTATTACTTGTTGCGAGCACTGTCTACGATATTTTTAAACGAAATTTATGCAAAAGTTTCTTTTAGAGTATTCGCTGCCATGGATAAAAATTGGATTATTATAACTGAAGTATTGAGGTCGTTTAATTCTTATACTTAGTTATGCATTTTATGAAGTAAATTATTTAAAAAGAAAAAACCCATGTTCGGTGGCTACTAAAATTATTTTGGAAGTGGAGTATTTTCGTTTTGATATCTCTTGTGATATTCCTCTGTCATTTTATCATATTTACCCGAGAGTACCAGCTGGGCAAGTGTCAAAAACAATTAACCAACACATATTAATTTTTTTTTTGCATTGCTACTGAGAGTAGACATAAACCTTATCCATAAATTAATATTCATTTCCTAACAAGACAGCTGCATCAACAATTAAATAAATTTAGAAGGGAACGTCTTAGTGCCTTTTAAAACCATTTATTTTTAGACGTGCGTTTCTTAGGAGCTTTGAAAGTTACTCAAGTTTTCTCCCATAATTCTCTAACACTTTGCACAAGTTTATTCAATAACTCGCCGATGATCCATCGCGAGGTGCGAGAAGCCTCACTTAACAATAAAGTATGTAAAAGAAATTCTATTTTTATCTGCAATGGTCTCGAAGAAAGTGGTTCGCGACATATTCTACAGCTCACCCTATACAATTACGCAACCTAATCCGACCTAATCTTATAAGCCGTGGCACAGTTAGCTTTAAACAAAGTTGTTAAGCGAACCAAAATAGGATTTCCTGTACGTCTTCGATCGATGAACCGTTTTTAAATGAACAATTTTATTCAGAGGGTGTTAACAGGTACATAAACACTTTAAGTATCCTCGTTAAAAGTACACTAGTGACTTCTGTATCCAAATGTAAAAAAATATACAGTAGATATTCCACAAAAAATTCCCGAAAATCGCATTCTTTTTCGAAAGCTGACTAGACATAACCGCTTAATAAAATCACTTGTACGAATTACCTCAGTTTTGTTACTATTCATTGGAATATTACTTTACCTGGAATAGAAATAAAATAGAATTTTACACATGGTGAGCTTTCTGTTATCCTAGAACCACCTTGTTCGAGCAGTCGTGTCTCTCTATTAGTTTGGATAATGAAGGTGCCATTATAGCTTGCAGATGGGCGCAACGGCGACAATACCTTTCACGGTTACAATGATTTTATTTAAACGGTGAATTTATTCCCGCCTTAATGAGCAGTGATTCAGCGTCAGCGATATTATGGTAATTTCCTCGATAATCGATTTCATGTTACTCCACGACCCTACCAGCGACCGCGATTTCACTTTTCCGTTCCTACGGGCAGACATGGAGGCCAATAACGCTTTTATCGCGTTGCAGCAACCGGCACGTAATCGCGGAGAACCACTGGCGCGATTCGATCGTTATTAACATATCGCGGGAAAAGGGAAAATAAGTGTTGAAATTCATCCGATAAGACCGTATCGCTAAACCGGCGGTGAACGATTACGCGGTAACACAGCCACGTAGCGTTAAACCCAATTAAACGGTCAACTGTCGGCCCTTCATTTTCTCTTCACGCCGAAACGTAACGACCGTGAAACTCAAGGAGGGTTTCTTCTTCGGAGGCTTGAGAGACAATGGGTGTTTTTTAAGGAAATTATGACGAATAACCTCAGGGACGGATTTGGAATTTTGAAGTCCCTAGGTTAACACGATCTTTCCGTGGAATATCATCGAATATTTTAATTTAAAAGAGTTGAGACAATTTTAAAATTAATTCAATTTGATGGCAATTCGTATATGAGTTATTTCTTATTTTCTGCGAGAAAAAAAGGAATTGTTTTTAAAGCTGTCTCAAGCCTCTGCGTTTAAACCTTTTTTAATTTCTTTCCTAATTTTTTTCTTAAAGAACATATATTACGTTTACTTTTGTCACGAAATATAAGACTACATCAAATGTTAATGGGTTCTGTTACAATTGCGATTAACACGCGACCATTGTGGAAATGTTTTTGGAATAATTTCCGTACCGTTTCATTAGGACCGAGCTTTTCAGAAAAAAATCTTGACGCGATAGAAGTCAACAAGACGGAGTCATTAAAATCGTCGAAAAATCATTATACATTTGTTTTCCCCTCCAGTCTTTATCGCCGAATGCTTTGAATTTTGTTGCTGTTCGCGTTTCCAACGGAACTTCGAGAGCTCTGTTCGTGGCAACCACACGATCCTGCTCTTGATTTATCGCGATCGATATTTCGTTTTTACATACACTGCAATTGAATATTGTTATTTCCTAATGCGTGCGTAACGAACATTCGTTTTACTTGCATAACATTGCTCTTTTCAAGTGTGACATAAACAATCGTAAATGGAGGAGAATTTTGCGCTAACAACTCCAGATCCTGTTTTCGAAACTTGAATTCGCCATATTCTGTCGCCTGTATTCGAGTTTTTGTATTTAAATGACACATGTAAACAGGAATAAAATATTCCAGTGACGTTGAATTCTAGAAAAACAATTCGAGACGTTTAAATTAATGGTTGAAGACGTGTTTATATCTGTCAAAATCTAAATATGGATTATTTGACATTGAAGAATTTCAGTTTGAATAAAAAATTAACACTTGTTCGTGGATATCGCGGGCCTCCGAGTCAGTTTCATTTGAGATACTGAGTAAGGAAGCATTAAATAACTAAGAAAATAGCGTAAAATTGGAAATAATGTGTCACTGCCAATTACATGCTAAACAGTTTTTTTCACATAAACAACGTTTATGTACAAGTGTAATAGATGCGAATTGAGTTATGATAAGTGGATTTGTTTAACTATGTGAATCAGCGTAGACTTGACATGAACTTTGTTGGATTAAATAAAATTTAACATTTGCATGAGATATGTGTATAGCCTTAAATTTTTAGCTAAAAATATTAAAAATTAAAAAAGTTATGATTTTTTAAGCAAAAACCCCTTTCTGGAACGCTTTTCCTTTCAAAATTTGTGTTAAACATGATGGTACTTTAAATGTTAATTTTCAACGATGAACATATATTTTGGAATATTCAAACGTTATCTCAATGTTTCAGCTGATTGAAAATTGGTTTGGGTTGAATTAACACAACCGAGGGTTAAAGGGAAATACGAGTTCATTTTATGATTACTATAATATTAACGAACAATAATAATCAGTCGATTAAAGCAAGAGTTACTGATCAGGTTACACTAATATATCAAAGTTAAATAATCGGGATGTGCAAAGTTTATTTGACACAATTCCCTAACTCCATACAGGAAATAAAATTATTCGAACGCCCAATTATTCGAATAATGTTCCGGCGTGCTTTCACATAGTGGTGGCCGTTGAAACAGCTTGATAATTTCACTTTGGTCGCCAGGGGGCAATTATATCAGAATTATATAAGAACGAGCGAAACGTGGTCGAAAACCGGTATGGCAGGACCATGACACTAATTTTAGCTTCTGCGATGCATACGAAGCAAACTGGAACGAACAAGTGTTAAACAAAATATTTGCTGCAGGTTCCAAATACGAATTTATGCACTTGAATCGATTCAGTTTTATTGGAAGAAACCTGTAAAATTGACCTTGACCTTGAAATGTAAAAGCAAATTCTTTCATTTCTACATATTGTAGGTACTGGATAAATGCATGTTCGAGCTGACGCGTGTGTACAGGGTGTTAAGGAAATCAGAATTAAAAAAAAATCAATTTTATAGGAAAAGCAGTTTAAATTTCGCATTTGATTAACAGTTGAATAATGATCATACCTACATATCATTTTAATTTATTTAACATGACTCCACTTTTGCATTTACTTATTCAGATTAAGGATCACAGAAGACCATATCCGTTAAGAAATTCAACGGAATATCAACTTTTTCCACTCCCACGTTCCTTTCTAATTGCACTAATTGACCCACCCGGTATATTTACTGAAAAGACTTGAATGCTTTGTCCTGAAGAAAAAGTATGTACTGTATAAATAGAAAGACATCTAATTCAGCCTTGTACCGCGTATTTTGAGACACCCTGTAGACTCGAAGTGATTCGATATGTCTTCCACCCATCACTAGATGTACCGTGTACGGGAATCAATTTGAAGAACCAGTTCCATTAATCGAAACGGATGAATCTGACTACCAAATCGGTGGTCCGAAAATGGCGTTCCCAAGGCACCAAATTATTCAACCGACGACAACAGCGCCCCGATTCACGGCCTACCTTTCTTGCTCGTTCGGCCAAATTTCGCGGCCGTTCATCACTCGAAAACGTTTCTGTCGATGCTTCGTCGCCGCGCGAATAAAATCCGTGACATTTCCATGTAACGATACTGACGCCAGCGCACCGACATTACACAGTCGAATTCATTCGTCAAATATCACGGGCGTATGGACGATCATAAGTGAACTCGATGAACGATATCGCCCTCCCCCCCTTACCCTTAAAAATTCTACGCTTTTCCAACGCGCCTCGAATAATACTCGTCAATGAACGAGCAGGAAATTGACATAAACACGAGCTCTTCATTCCATTCCCTATTTTTCTTTAGCATCTCTTTCTCTATTCTCCCCTTTTTTCGCCATTAATTCCAACCCCTTGTTTTGTCGAATGGAGTGCTCGCATACAAGTGAATACTATAAATTGGGATCGATTACAAAAGGTAGTTTTTGATGAATCAAGAGATGAGAATCAGAGTAATGTAATTTGAAGGTCGTGGCTCTTAATACGTGGGTTGTGAATTTTGGGGTGATTGAAATGTTGAAAGAGAGATCTTAAGTTATTCTTAATATTATGGCATTAAGTTGTTTAATAACAATATTAATGAACGAGTAAAGTAATTTCTTAACAAGGAATTTTTCTGTGTTGGATGGATCGCCTACAATATACATTACTACTCTGTACTTTTTGGTAAAAGTATAATAATAAATAATAAAGTAAATAAATAGTAATAAATATGTCAATAATAAATAAATCAATAAAAGTCAATAATAAGTACATAAATAAAAAGAAATAAATTAAATGTTTTTCTATTTGAAGGAACTGACAATGAGTAAGGATTGTCAGAAGAATAAAAGATTATCTTGCCAAATCCTTTACTCGAAATCTACAAATGATGTTTTAGGTGCCCTCCTTCCATTTCCATACACGACTGGCATCTTACAGAGTCCTAGTACCTCTACAAACTTTTCCCGTAATCCGAACTCACAAAGGTGTTGGTGAATCTTCTTAAACAGTATATGAGAGAACTCTCCGATTGGAATACTGTTCCATGTAAAGACGTTGCGCAGCTGTAGCATTTCCATTGGCAAGGCCATACATAAAATGCGCATCTGTTATAGAGAATACTTTCAAACAATGTCGTCATATGAAAAATCAGACGTAAAATGGCTGGTTCCAGAGACGACTGACTGTTTTGCATATTGAAACATATTGGTTCTATAAAAACCTTGGACCATCTACCCAATTGGTTACAAGTTAAAATCAACATCTGCTGAATGTAAATTAGATGCACAAATTTGCAAATTTTCTTTTGCACATTGTCATAAAATCCTGTCGTAAACACGTCGACAAAATGTCCATACAAACTTACTGTAATTGTGTGTTTGACTGTGTGTTTAACATCCTAAGCAAACAATGGTATTTTAAAAAGAATGATGAGATATGACGAGTTCTTTGTTATGAAGAATGCACGAAAATGGACAAATCTTTTATAGATATCGAGCTAAAGATCTGGCAAGATAATCCTTAGTTTTCATGCCATATGCTCCACATAGAAACCAGTCAGTCACTCGTAATATACTGAATCATTTGTAACTCAAAAAACGGTTCAGTTTCCAACCTATCCTTTTAATACACAGTATAGTTTACTACTGCTTGATTCAGTGCTGGATCTACCACATTAATCCTTAACACTTTTTTCAAACACCCTATACACGATACAACACCAATTTACTTCTTTTTCCCTCACAAAAGAGAATCATCCTCTCATGCAAAATATCGAATAGTTGTACAATTCTATAATCACCCGTAACAGTACATATACAGTATATCACATCATTCGCAAACAATAAAGAACTACAATTTCCGCCTCTCTTAATGTCCCCTATCTGCGACTTCAGTCGTTCAAAGTTCCTCCCCGCTGCAATCAATTTCTAAAGGGAAAGAGTGATTTGATCGCACCGAGGTGCCAAGCAGCCGACGTTAGCCGCTGAATCAACGCGAAAACCGACGACAATCTGTATCCGGTTAATTGCGTAATCTCTGCAAATTGTGAACGTGGAGGGGCAAAGCGGGGTTTTACTTTCAAAGGTCGGTTCTGGTAACCGGTATCAAGGTCGCCGCGTAACAATTTCGATTCGCGTGACGATCACTTTCACCACCGAAAGGCGCTCGATGGTTGGCCATGCACCGATCGCTACGATCGGGACAATGGGGAATGAAGGGAAAGAATCAAGGGAAATAATGGTGGCCGGGTCGAGATCGTGTAATTCGTTACACGGACCGAGTAAAGGCGGGTTCACAAATCGCTGCTCGGAATTGATAGTGGTACAACTGAACACAAAAATTATGTTAACAATTTCTATGATCAGTATTCAATTATTAAATAGTTAAATGCAGATTTTAAATTGATTCTCCTGTAAAATTTACATTTTTTAAGTTATGCCACTATTAATGCTATACAGTGAGAGACGTATCAGTTCCGTGATAGTTAAATGTTGTCAGTAACTAATGTTGGTAACTGACACGAGTATACAAGCGTGGATTGCTCCATTAAAAATGGGGAAACGATATTTTTAACCACTGACCCTGGCGGCACTGAACTGATACGCGTGAATCCGCCTTAAAGCCGCTTTTGGTGAATAGGCAGCAATTTTCGGTAATCGCCGATTGCACGAGTCGACGGATCGTTATTCAAATCTGCGTTACATGTCCACTGCCGGTGGTTGCAGCGGAAGGTAGGGCTTTCGGGATTAAAAGTCGTCGGGCTGGAGAGAAAAGAAACTGGATCTGTTATCGAGAAGATTTTCGCCTGAGAGGAGCTGCGGTGTAGACAGAAGAGAAATTCGAGAGGCAACCTGTGTACAGAGTGATTCTGGAAATTGGGACAAACTACTGTAGCTCCTTTCTGCGCGGCGATATGAAAAATTGATGGAGAGACAACTTGAATGTTGCGATGTGGACTATCGTTTCATGAAATAATTTTTCGCTTGGATGCAACGGCGCAAGTGTATGCTGTACTTTGTTTTAAGGAATCTCTGTACTTTGCATCAAGAAAATCATATTTTTTGCACCTTCTGAGTAACTAATAAATATGTAGAATGTGTTCACTCTCATTCCATAAATCACCGACAATTTGCTGTGTCTGTACAAAATGTGATATTTGACACAGATTAGGTAAGATATTTTTTACCACGTTTGTAACTCTATTTTGGCCTAAATATATACTTGGTTATTTTAATGTACTTTTCTTATCGAAATTATGTGCCCAATGTGTTTTGGTGCGGATAACTTTTCAAGTCGAATTCTTTGAAATCTTTGAATATGCTAATTGCAAAACTGAAATATTTGAAAACTTGATGAAATCAAAAGGAAACTTTTCATCTCCAACCGAAAATGCAATCGTTAAAATTCATTTTTCGTGAATTATTATTTTAATGTTAGTATCAACAATGAAACGAAGTAATATCTAAATATAATTTGCAGGAATGGACGGACACAGCAGGATAATCATGGATGAATTATGTCTATTTCGTTTGTGCATGTTCAATTTAATTTTAGCGAGGAGCAATACATAGTGGCACTCTCGTTTTATCCACGCATACAAGATATTTAACGAATCGAGCAGGCTCAGCAAATTGTTCAACAAATTGTACGGTGATTCTGTGGCATAAAAGGTTCAACAATTCATTGGACATACAATTTAAAACTGACAATGAAAATCATTTTATGTAGCTCTCAGTGTGCCCTTTTCAAGTTCGATTCAAACATTCGCCCCAACCGAAGAGAATTCACGATAAAGAAGTCTCCTCTGCTTTCATTGACAATCTGATACTATCATTAATTTTATTTTTAATTTGGTCAGTGACGTATGCTAGGATGTATGAAAACTTGAAACCTTGGATAAAAACAGGTCTTTACAGTTTTACAAAATATTAAAAGGAATTTACTTTTAAGTTTTAATTTTAATCTCAAACGGAGAGGGACTTTCACTGGTGGCTTGCTATTTGACGTTTCAACGGCACTTATTTCTTGAAACAGCCTTATTAAGTATTTTTTATGACGCAGTATAATTATCTTTTTATGATATATGCATAGACAGCAAACAAGATAAAGGATATTTTATACTTGGGGTTATATTTAATCACAGCGTAATTTGTATTCGCTGAATATCGCTCTTTACAGCACTGTCTTTGTGCCTATATATTTTATTTATTTATTTTTTATGTGATATAATAAAGTGTAAAAGTCTAAGAGAAAAGTATAAAAGTATCAAAATCGCAGATTGCAAAAATCTTGCAGTTGCGCGGATCTTATATTTTTTTCTACAGCCTAATACAACCTTCTACAGCGTTTTAAGAACGAGTTCAACGACCTATCCGTACGTCACAGATCAACATTCTTATCTCGTGTAAAAAGGCTCAAAACATGTAAGCATTGCGACTGTCCTTTCATTTCACTGTCATAAATTAGTTTCCATAAGCACAGCTGTTATATCAGCATTTAATTTTTTAATCTCTCACGAAATACAAGCTATTTTGTAATTAACCACTGGCAATCGAGCTTTACTCTTGCGTTATCCATGTAAATACACGTGCCACGAATAGATATTCACTCGTCCCACATAAAGAGATTGAGTAGTGTGCTTGCTCTTATCCGTGCTCAAGGGCCTTCGCCATTGTAATATTTCTCGCCGCTCCATTCGCAAACCGCCAATTCAGAAAACTCTTTAAACTCCCCACCAAATAATACAAGCTTAGACCTCAGCTCGTTCATTTTCGCGAGCCATTTTTCGAGCAGACCTTGAGCGCCGCAGCTAAAGCGTAAAAGCTTCGTCAATTTTTTATTTACAGCAGTGCTCACAAAATTCTCAGAAAAACGGAATAACAGAAGCAACGGTGTGCAATTCAACAGACGTTGCGTCTGCGTAACACGGTCACACTTTAATCCGACGATCGCCACTTTTCCTCAACATCTCCCTGGAAAATATAATCTCCCCGGGAAATAATCGCGGAAACCGGTATCCTGAATTAATCCCTTCAGCAGAGCGGGAGCAGCATTCCGCTGGAAAGATGCAATTAGAACGCGCTTTTAATTCCGTCCCGTCTAATATTACATGAAATATTTAGAGCATTCGGAAAAATTTCATTCCATCTCCGCTCGTCGGGTGCAAAGGGCGAAAAAGAAGGGAATGTACCGTGAGACGAAGCGCGCGTGAAATGCCACCACGTACGGGCCCCTACGCGGACACTGTTGCTGCTGTTATTCGCTTTATTCATTTTCCGTGCGGGAACCGATAATGTTAAACGAGAGATACCCGGCGACCTTTGCCCACTGCACTGTCGCGAGGGACCATGAAACATTCAGAGGACCTGTTCGGATTTTTGTTTCACCCCAGCGAGACCGGTTGTGTTCCGAGAACGCGTGGCTACCGTTTAAAACAACTCCGAGTAGTCGTTGCGAATTCCACGCGACAACGTCATCAATCTTTCCCATCAGGGGCGGCTTCTCTGTGTTTCTTCTTCATTGTTTCCCCCCATCGTCCCCCGCCTTCTTCTGCTTCTTCTTTTCGAAACTTGTCGTAACGGTATGCAGATATATTCATGAAATTGCTCCGTGGAACGTGAGCAGAAGCTCCGCGGAACTGGCCAACAAATTGCAGATGCTCGTCTCGAAGACTATAAAATCAATTTTCCGTTACAGAAAGCAGAGGAAGAAAAAAGAGAAGAGCAGGGGAGCGGGAACGAAAGAGATCTGCCCGCAGTTTCCGCGACGCCGCAGTAATCACGACCAGCTAATTAGGGCGGTAATTTCTGCTAATTGCTTTCATTAGTGTACCGCCGAACTACTCGTCTTCTTTATCGCGGATATAATTTTATAATTACATCGATTTAACGGCATGATGTTTAGAACTCTCTGTGCCTGTGGTCTCGATCGGTTTGCTCGGTATGGTGGCGGGAAATTATGAAAAACAAGATGGATTTCAAATGATAGATAAAAATTTTGCAGGTGTATGGACGGAGTATTCGGAATTTCGGATATCAATTTTATTCGCAGGGGTGGTGACGTTTTGTGCGTAAGTAATTGAGAAATGTGGAATGAAGCTTTCTCATACGTGGTCTCGTTTACGAGAAAATCGAATTTGATAATTCGTTGGGTACACGTGCACTTGACTGACAGTAAGAGTCGACTCAATAGACCTGGGTACACATCACTGCTCCTAATCCTGGCTGTCAACAATACCACAACTTGTAGCAATATCATGGTTTGTTTGCTATCGTTTCCATTACGGCTAACCATCTGTTTGAACTATTAGAATTTATGAAGCTATCGTGACAATATCTCAACGGTTAACGCACCTGCAATTCGTCGTGTAACAATTTATGAGCGATAACGAGACACTTTCAGCAATTCCTAATTTGGTAAAATAAATACGTTATTGAAATTTATTTACTTTGAACTATATCGAGTATATATTATTGATTAAATACACATTGTTGTTTGATCGATTGCACGCGCACTTGACGAATCTTTAAATTGTATTTTTTCGGAAATGAAGCCCCGTAAGAAAAGATTTCTTTGTATTTTTTATATATTTTCGAGTCCCTTCTGTATGAACAATGATTTCCCTTTCAGTTGTATCACGAATTCCGATATACTCTGTATATACCTTTTTATAGTGGAAAATCAAAAACATTCAATAGAATGTAATATATTTTACTTCGTGAATTTTTTCAATTCAATTTGGACCAATTGGAATACAGATTGAAAATGATTAAAGACTACAAAGGGCTACATGGCAGGCTCTGTTTCAAAATTTATGATACAATGATAAATCTTAAATTATAAACACTAATAGGTCATATTTTACACATTAATACTTAGTGTAAATTCACTATCTACTATAAAATTGTTAGAAGCTGAAATTTTTAAATGATGACAAACCACAAGAGACCTTCGCAGAACAATCGGATCCTAGAGGATTTATAATCATAAACGAGTTTCCAGTGTGTCTCATTGGAAACACAAAGCATGTTTGCCACAAATTACCATTATCGCTGCTTTACCTTGACCCGCAGCAGAGGCCCAGTCATTTTTCAGGCTATAGCGCGGCACTACCTAAAGTGGCGATACGTGTACTCGAACACATCGCAATAAACCATCGGAAATTCGAGAAATTTCGACGACGTCGACAATCGGAACGCGTATCGCCACAGGAAACAACAATCGGTATACCGTTGTGTACATTCTGTACAACCGGTTCATTTAATTCTGCTCCCACTAACACAAACGAAGAGTGACCCAACTTCACGCAGTTGGCATCCGTTTCCTGAACATTTCTATAATATTTTGTGAACATTTCTTCTCGTCTATTTACGTCTATTTCCATAAGTTAATTTTGGATTTTCGACCAATTATGTTTCGCTTCGGGCCGAAGAGATATTAAGGGGGTAGGTAACCCTAAAAATTTTCGAGTTAGCTACATCTTTTCTACGCATTTTTAGCGCAACCAGGCCTCGAAATTCCAAAAAATGAAGGAATTACAGCCAAAAATGTACGAGCCTGCACATGAGATTGCATAACGACAAAACTGCATGTCCAACTGTAAACGTGATTTCCCAGGAACTACGTTTTCCAAAACGGTGAACATAAAATCTCGAAACCCGCTCCAACGATTTGAATGAAAATTTACAGGGAGGTGCAGAAAACTATTCCCCTCAATGTATCGGGAGCATATTTTCAATATAAATTCTAAAAAATGGTAAAAAATATTTTTCCCACAAAAAAGCATAAAATCATATACATTATACATTAACAAAAAATGTATTAATTTGTTTATCAAAATTTTGCTTCCGACACAAGATGGGAGCTGTCTTACACGCTCTCCCATTTATATTTATAACTTTATTTCCTGTACATATATTTAAATTTGTCTTTTTGTGCATTAAAGTCAACGAAACCACGATTAAAAATTAAAACAAAAATTAATCCTATAGATTAATCCTATAGATATTTTTCTGAAATTTGGTCTATATAATCTAGACCAAAAATTTAGAGATGTCATAAAACTTCAATCCTCCCAGGCTTCTCGAAAAAAGTTATACCAATTTAAAAACGCAAACGTTACAATTGTACCTATGTCGTCTGATGAGGGCTAATTACCTCCTTCAAGGAGACCAGTGGATAACCGGACACCTTGTATAATAACATATTCACGAACCACGACATATTATTCCGTAGAAATGTTCTCGAAACGGACGTCAACTGTGCGAAGTTGGGTCACTCTTCGTAGTGCCTCCGTGTTCGTGGGGCAAAATCGAATGAGCTGGTTGTACAACCAACTCACGCGGGAGTACTGCTGGAGCACGAGGGTGTACCGGAAGTTACGTTTGACAGACCGCATGTAAGCGGAATTCGGACATGGTCGCGCGCGAATCCATGTAATTTTATGTTTGCGCTTGTTGAACCGTGATCGCGTTTCTGCGGCGGCCTAAGCGGCAGAAGCGCGGTCATTTCGATCGCACCAGTATTAGTGTATTCAGTTAATTCTATGTTATATCCTCGCGAATATCTGGTCCGTGCTAATTGATCCCGGGGCGACCACTGCCACTAACAATAAGCTTCGGCTTAGTATTGTTTTATGGCGCTGAGTGTTTGCAGCAAGTGCGTCAAAGATGTCGATTTCGAATTAATGCGATCACGTTTCTGGTTACATTTTCAAGAGGAGTAGACAGATGCTCTGGGGTGGTATCTACTCCTTTGGTATTTGAGAAGTTGAAGGTGAGAGATTGGAAACGGGACGCGTCGATGGCAGCCACTTTGTAATATTAGAGTTGGGAGGAGAGGATGCTAACGATGTAAGAATGGCCAGTTACGTGTAGCAGAGGGATATTAAAGTGTTCTTTGTATAAGTAAATAAATAAATGAGTAAATAAGTAATTATAAATCCCTTAAAAAATGGTTGGCAGCACGAAAAAATTATATACACAGTAATTGTAGAAAATTAAATGCTCGTGTCTGCTCGTTATAAAGTAGGTACCTATAAGTATAAATAACTAAAAAAAATAAAAATATAATTTTCAATATCTTGAGAAAACGTCCATAAAAAGCCACGGCTGGTGTACCACGAAGTAACGCTCGGAATATCAATAGACAGCTTGCTGTCTTTTCATAAGAATCGAACGATTCTCGTCTACGCGCAATATTGTAAGAGTACCTACTCCTCAGAGATATCAGCCTGTAGAGTTTTTACCTATACATCGATCTTCGAATGGATCGAATTTTTTTAACAGTAGCCAGGTGGTGTGCATTATATTGTTTTCTACTTGTAAACCGAGCAATAGTGAGGTTTGTAGGTGGAGTTAAGGGGAGGTGGCGTGGCAAATGAAGCAGTACGTGTGAGATCTTTGATTACCAGTTAATCATTATACCCACAGAATTTGTGTTGCGGAACATTACTCATATTTGAGCATCGGAGACCTCACTGTTGCTTGGTATATCTACGCAACAGTCAATTTTTCCACATACCTTGTACGCTCGAGTGCAAACTATCGAAGGGGTTGGTTTTGAACCAGCCAGGCCAGCTCCAGATTGGATTCTCAGCGCTCTCATCGAAGCCCATATCAGAGAAATCGATGACCGGTCTTAAGAGACTGTCCTGCTTGTCAGATCCCAGCACCAGAACGGTGTCCACATTCTTATTTTCATCGCTCTCCTCATCGCGCAGGCCTGTAAGAAGAAATTAATTCATTGTCATGAAACCATATCATTCATAAGTAATAATTGCAGAGTCATTGTAGAAAAGACTGCAAGTGCCAAAAGTAAAAAAAAAAGAAAATTATCGGAAAATGTTCTACGCGTCAATCCTATAGTACAAAATTTGGATGCCATTTAACTTTGTAAATAAGTTACCAATAGTGCTAAAGGTTGGTACGACCAACGCCACTTTTCTAGAAAAAAATGGGAAATTTAAATGAATGGCACATTCAGTTTTCTTTGCAACTAGTAATAGCTGGGCACATATAGTGTTTCCTACAAATACAATTCTTTTCTTCATGAATTTGGACTATATTAATGCAAAAAAAAAAAATAGACAATTTTGTGATGCATTTGGGTTGCTGTATACTTAAGCATATTTAGGAATAAGAACAAATCAAATTTGGTAAATAATTTAAAATTGGGGAAAGTCATTTCTCTCTCCTGAAAAAATTGATTTTTGGCACTTAAGTGTTTTCTACAAGGGCTCTTCGATTATAAGTATCTGTTGATCTTGAGTTTGCGTACAGGGCAAAGGGACGAAAGTAAATACACCGTAAATTTCTACTTATTTATGTGACTCCTCCTTATTAATTGTAAATAATAATAGTAATTTTGCAATACTAGAGGTATAATGCAGTATTTCACTCAAGCTTCAAATTTGAATCATAATTGCGTGGGATCGTTCGCGGTAGAAGTCTAATTATTTCCCGTGGCATGTATACGGAAAGTAGTCGATATACAGGGTGTCTTAGAAATAAGCGATTCAAAGTTTGGTAACACCTTGGAGGCTTATTTCAAGTACCCTGAGGGTAAAAGAGGAAATTATATATATCAGGAAACACTTCCTTACAAAATTATAAACAATTTGGGAGTAATAATATCACAAAATTTCGAGTTTAATATTGCATGTCTCCTTTCAAATTAAATAATTCCTCTTGCTACCTCGGCAGTTTGAGAAACAATTGCGCGTATACAGCCAAAGCGGATATACCGTGCACTGAACACGAGAATTCTAGAAGGGCTGCTAAAAAAAAACGGAATCAACGAATGCGACCTTATAATTATTCTTGCTCGCCGTTGTGGCCCGTACGTGCGATCCTTTCAAATGCCACACGGCACTTAGTGCTTTGCAAGGAATTTACTCAAGTGATTTATCGTCGAGTCCTTTTAGTGCCACGCCACTGAATCCACTGCCGTGCTCGCTGTCAAACAGGAAATGCGGGATTCTGTGCTTCTCTTCTGTACGGCATGCTTGACACGCATGGACAAATTCAATCGGTAATCGATAAGCAGCAGCACGTCGGCAAGGATTAAAAAGAAAAGAGTACACCACGTGATGTCATCATTTGCAAAGTGTCAAAGGGGCGCATGTAAACCTAAAGTCGATAGACGAGTCATACTTATCCGAATGATCGATCGAATTTTCCCATTTCTGTAGAATCTGATGTTTGTATATCATATAGCTCGCAAAGTTGCTTATTTCTTAAAAAATGACAGATATTCCGAAAATCTTGCGACGATTTATGTGAACTGGGATATGATACGATTGAAAGTGATCGAACTATTTCGAACTATTCGAACTCGAAATATTTTAACTTGAATGATTGGTTTTTTTTAATGGGATAGTGTAGATCGCCGCATACTGGAAGTATAAGTCAGATTCATGTTACGTTCTGGAAATCAATACTAAATAGTTCTACATCCTTCCTTGGATATTCCTACGTTTGCGCTCAATTCAAGAATCTATTTATTCATCCAGGGGGATCCTATTGATCGAGAGATTCAGAAACAGAAATATTTTCGTTATTCTATTATTTATCTATTCCTACATAATAAATGTGAGATATTTAAAAAAAATTTAAATGCAGTATTTTTGTGGAAATGTTACAAATTCTCCATTTCAAAAGTTGAAGCGCCACTTTCCAAAAAGAAGTTAACACCATATATAGACTGCCTGTATACTATATACTGGCTCCTCTTTATATAATTTTAAAGATATTGAAGCTGGCAACAATTACTGCGTCACCCTGAACAATAAATTTTAGAAAACATTACCTCCATCTTTTTGCGAAAACTGATTTCTTTCTGTTAAAGCTAGACCTATTTTACACGAAGCCTTCATCACGAATGCAACTGGTATATCCAACAAGAATCGTTTCAAGTTTCATAAATTCAAGTTTCCCATTACCATCAACGTTTCGAGTATCTAGGTTCTAGCATATCCAATAATTAATCGTATTCCCAATAAGTAACGTGTAATTCACACAGTGGCCATTAGGACTCTGCATCCATGCGGATGAGTAAAATACCTCAAAGGATTGATTTAAGTGCGTTTGTCTGATCGAACCGCTCGGATCCTATCAAAGGAATTGATCGCAGTTCCGCGATTAAGTAACTCGAGATCAGGGAGACAGAGGGTGAATCCCGGCCGAGGACCACCCTCAGGCTTAAGCGCGAGAGGTTTTTCTCGAACGCTCCTGGCGATTATCCAATTTGTTCGTCGTCAATTCATATCGACGCACGCGAAACGCGGGAGTCAATTCGAGTCAATCTAATTCCCACCTTTCCCGGAGCCCCTCCACGCGGAAGACGTGCACAGTCAAACAGTGGCTCGAGGAAATCCGCGGCCCGTCGGCTTTCGATGATGAAAAATCGTCGAGATCGCTGCCACCGGATGAAATGTTTTGACAGACGTCGACGGCGACGAGACACCGCCTCCCTTATTGAAACCTGCCCCGCGGGGGTTTCGTTCTTGCCACGCGGGGCGAATTTAGTCGTATCGCCCCTACCACCGTAGATTTACTTTTGTAATTGAAACGGGACCTCTCCGTTGTGTCATTAAATCGCAAGAAAATTAATTCCGCGCCGAGCACTCGCGGTATTTCTCTACTTACAAATTTAATAAAACAGGGACCTTTGTGGAGGAGACCTAGGGTATAATTTCCTTCGTTCCTAACCAATAAAGTGCTTGCCAAGGGCGTTACTGGAATGAAAGGTCTACAAATCGTCATTATTGTATAATGCAAGTGTTGGGATGAGCACACTTGCATTTTGTAGTGGAATATTATATTACATCACACTTAGATAATATGATTTTATGTAGATTTAATATTATTTGAAATGATCTGAAAACGACCAACTCTGTTTTGATCTCGAATGTATTTAACTAAAGTATCCACTACAACACTATTCGCATGTTTGAATATCTCGTAAACTGTCAAGTGGCAAACGTGAGTGAAGTATTTTTTCCATTCCTATCAACTTACAAAGGTCGATTGAAATCAGTACGTAACAATTTGCGTGGGTCCACCGCTTTACCAACACAATTTTTTCGTGACGTGTGCGGTATGTACCTCTATCCGCGAGAACGCAACAACGAATGGCGTCAACGTGGGGGTTTCAAGGACATTTCAAAAACAGAACACGTTTAGGAGCACGCCGTTGAAATAACCGAGGTGCCGCTGTGGGCACATCGTTCCCGTCAGCTCGTGGGAGCGTTTAGTCAGTGAATCTCTCAGTGTACTATCTCAAATGTTACAAACATCACGCGAATGGACGTTCGATGGTACTTACTTTAACACTGGCCGCCGTCGCGTATCCCCTTGTTCCCTTTATCGCTTTTCGTGTGCATACACGAGGGCGCGCGCGCGTGTGTCGGCTCCCTTGAGAAATTTGAGCCGGATCGATTTATCGAACGCGTTTTTTTTTACTCTCCTCTACTCTACTCTTTCTCAAGTGGCATTAGGCAGGTTTAATACGATGCCTGCAAAAAGTGAAACAGGGTGTAGGAGCTACGGGGGCCGAGTAGGTGCCGAGTGCCATTGACTGCAGAATAAAATAGACGGTGGCATTTCTACCGCGGCTCAGGGCTTGGCAAAATTCCATTTCTTTTCCATGGAGCTCCCCGCTCTGTGCAAAAACTGATATTTCCCTTCTCCCACATTTTTTTCACCCCGCCCCCTCGCAGTACTCCCAGACTGCATCGACGAGTTTTGGCATACCGTACTACATTTGCCGGAACGACGTGTCTGAACAATCTGAATAGCTTCGTGCTTTCGCGCAATAGCACGGTAATACGGAATAAAAAGACGCGACTGATGGACTGGCTGCTTCTCAGGATTTTTGCGCTTCTAACCCGCTTCTCCGAAATTCTCACACCGGCTGTGTGACGTTTAGGTGGATGGTACTTTTTTTTTTATTCCTAGGTGAAACGATTCTGGGTGCGGGTGATCGATGTGGGTGGTTTTAATTTAAATGTATGTTTACAGTAGTAGACAAAAGAAAATTTATAACTGCGGACAATAATATAAATAAGAGAGTTCCATTAGAAAGAATGGAGTTGCCGGTTGCAACGATTCGGTACGACTCATGGACCAAAACATATTTTTCTGCGACATTTTGCTGTAATAAATATGAAGACGAGAGGAGTTCTTTAGGTGCTAAGTTATGACACACCTTGTATGCCGCTCGGTTGAAAAAGTTAGTGCAACGACGTCGCGATTTGGTGGCAAAGAACGAAATCGCAACGCGTATAAACGCGCGTTTGCTGATTTCGCGGGATTCGTTAAACTTCATCTCGAGCGTGGCGAGCTTAATTGGGGTAGTGGTTATCAATTCGGTCATTCCAACGTGTAGCGTCTGGGCTCTGGACACCAGGTAATTATAGTAATTATGGCAAAGCATCGACGTAACTACGAGATGCTAGCGGTGTGCAAGGGGATACATGCGCGTAGCAGGCCGATATGGGTTCTCGGTGACAGTGGCCTGCGCCAATATTAGGATGAACCTCTTAGTGCGCTTGGAGCTATAACCATTGACACAATCACTTGAATTAATAGCCGGCAATTAAGCGGACGATAATGACGCCCCTGTGCACCCTTCTGATTCTGTTTGGCCGTTGATAAAAAGACGATCCGTGAATTTATGCCTCCTCCACTCTGCACCCTCCCCTGTTTAAGCTATACAAGGTGTCCAAAATATACACTAACGCTCATAACTATCTGGACCGATCTTGAAGCGGTTGTAGCTCAGAGCAACGTTATCCGATTAACTTCCTATTAACAATGAATTTATGTATAGAAGTAAATTTAGATATAACATCTCCATAAACTTTTTAGACATGTTACCAAAAGTCTGCTGCAGGCAGAAAATGTTTCGAAGCATACAATTGTATGATCCTCTTTTTTATCCTTAAGTACTTAATCCTAAAGTCACACACAATAAGCTTTAAGAATTTGTGAAATTATTGACACTGATTGCTTAAGTTCAACTCATTATCTGATGCAGATATTATAATAAATTTACTTCCATCACAAAATATGATATGGCACAAACAAGTAATGGACCTTAACATGCATGACACTTGTCAAACTCCAATTATTTCTTTCCTTAATAACACCCACATACAATTTTAATAAATTCCTCTTACATATTTCACCATAAAACATCCCCCTACTGCACTTAATAAGAATAATAATAATCCACTGCTGTGAGCGTATGTATTTGCTTTCTAAAGCTCCTCTGTCCTGATACTTTCCACGATGTTTGTCACGTTTACGTTTTACGAAGCTTCCATTTGTCATTTCCACCATTTCGCCATTTTATTCGATACTTCTATTTCAATCTTTTGTATCACGTTTTACTGCGGCTCGTCCTGCTCCGCGGCTTGCTTAGAGTCTCCAATAAAAAGATAAAATTGATCCGCGTGTAAAGACGCGAAATATCATCGGCTCGAATAGGGATGGTGGGGAAGGTGTTATACGTATGCAGGGGTAGAGCCACCGGATATTTCCATTGAATTTATACCGCAGTGTATCAAGTCGTTGCGATTGCCAACTGCAGGAAATCGTAGAGTGCAACGAACGGCGCATAGAAGGCTTTATGGAAATCGATGCGAATATATAATGATAATAAGTGGAACTTGCGTTATTTTAAGTACTCTGCCCTGTTCTGTAAATTTATCTTGCTCATTATTGAACCGCCACGTTTTGTTTAGTCGATCAGAAACTATATACCTAATTAGAGTGTTAACTTTGGTGACGTGCTTTTATTTTCACGTATTATCCGTGTCCGAGGCAGATAGAAATAAATAGTGTCCTATTTTCGAGAACCGTTAATAGTATACGAGACAAATAATTTTTCTGTCTGGTGCATGAAATTGAACCGAAAATTGTATGAAAGAAGCTCGATGGACGCGTCACTGTGAAATTTTTCCCATTTAAATATTTATTTTTTTGGTTCAGGCGAAGTTGCTGAACTTTCCCTTTGTTTTTGTAGACCGATAAAAATTTGGCCATCCATCGTCAACACTTTTGTAATTCATTTAACACGCCCGACCGCTGCGTGATAACGTGTACGCTGCAGCAATGTTTTACAACGAGCGTGCAAATTGTTTTTTATTCAATGAATATCAATTACCGTGCGGTTTTTTGGGGAAAGGTGCACCTCGAAAAGTTTAAAAAATTTAATTCTTCGCTCGTAGAAAATCCAGTTTTATGGACTGTTGTGATTAGAACTTGAAAACGTGAAATCGTGCGGGATTCGAGTGTCATATGAACTTTCGTAAAACAGAATGATGTCAGTTATTTCACGAAGTTCTCGCGAGGATAGTAATACGTTTATTTGTAATTCAGGAAATAAATTAAACTTGCGAATATCGTTAACCTTTTTCAGATACAGAGCATCGGGCAACTTTCTATGCAACGCAAATTTTATTCGAAATTAAATTTTTTTACGAGGAAAGTGCACCTTTGAAGGGTTGAAAGTGCAGCCTCGTGTTTGCAAAAAATACGCTGCCATCAATATTTGGAATTAGAATTTAGAATATCGTTAACTCGTACAAAAACATAAAGGGGTGAAAACTTTTTTTTAAATTATTCCATTAAACTTCATTTTCTAGCAACAATATCGCGTGTTGTTCGCGGAATATAATTTTCTGAATAATTTGAATTAAAATCAAGAATATCATTTCTCATGGATATTGAGTGTTAACGGATCTTCTATGGAATACAAGATATTAATCATTACATTGAGTTTCAATTTAAGAAACCAAGAATTTTAAGTTAAAGTGCGATCAAAATCAAATACAAAATTTTATTCTTGCATTTGTGCAAATTAAATTTTTTGTCAAAATGAATACAGCACCTGTCATCGAAGGGTTAAAGTACTTTGTGTTTTGAAGTGATTCTTATATCACTATATTTTAGCACTGTTGTATATCGACTTGTGTATCACCTAATAGAGAAATAAGAATTCATAAAGGGAATGATATCGATAATGTCGACACTTAATTTAGCCATCTAATTAAATAGTTGTTTCATGTTCTACACAAGAAGTTCATCATATTTCGATTAAATCTTTCCAAATCTCTGAAGTCAGTTTATTTATCGCCACATCTTTGAATAAAATATTTTATCGACTTCACATCAGTGGAATATATTTCAGAAATGTCTTGTCGCTCACCTGACAGCACTACTTGGGTACACTAAAACTTTTAACTGTCATTTATTTTGTCAGACTGTAAAAATAATATTAGAAACGACGAAGACTCTTATCGATTCCAAGCGGAATTTAGTCCTGAACATAAAAAACAAGTACATATGCAATGAAGCTATTATAGGTCGTAGATATCTGCAGCTTTATTCCAGCTATTTAAATAAGAAGTTAGATAAAGTTAATTTTATCTAAATATATAATTTTCAGGGATCTTGTCAGATGCCTTGGACATTTTAACTTTTTTGCTTGCTACAAAGATTTACTCACGATGAAACCCTTAATATGTATATACTACTGTCTATAACACTGACATTCTCGGTGAGTAAAAAAATTTGTAACACATTCTTATTTGTATGCAACGGGCGTTTAAAGAACGCCATCTTATATGCAAACCGAAATACAATAATTTCTATTTAATGAATCTGTTACTATGTGTATTATAGTTTTTAGTATTAAATCTGCTGCAGTAGGTGATCAACGATAACTGCATGCCATTTGCATGGAAAACACGATTCGATGTTAAGATAATCGCATCGAATAATTATGCAACGAAGGATTTGTCTCTCTGGGAAGAGCTGCGCCAAGACAATCTATAACACACGCAACTCTACGTCCGACGAATACGTAATGAACAGGTATATCTGAGATCAGAGACAGCAGGGTAGCCTTCCTTCTTTGGGATACTCGAAGAAACAAGTTTTCCGTAATCGCACGTGATTCATAGCGCACATGACCTACGCGTGTAAATCTCGTCCGGTGGCATTTACCAACTACAAACGTTGCCTGGTTTCCTTGAGGATAAATATGCATAGGGTAATTGTGGGAGAGTTGCCGCACGTTACGCAAAATTGTCACCGTGTCTAAATTTTGCAATGAAAATGTTTTCCAAGGATATATCTTATTAGTTCAACATCTTGTGATTCTACTAGCATTAATGAAAATCAAAATTTTAATATTTGTCACTCTTAAAAAAATTGAAACTAAAAACATTGTTTGGTAGGAGAGACGCCGCACATGTGGGAGTGGTGCCGCATTTCGAAACACGTTTAATTTTCTATTTAAACTTGTTACTTCTAACTTTTTATATAAAAAAATAATAAAAACAAAGTAAAATGAAACATTTTTACTTTATACAATTATAAAATTGGAAACTTAAATGGGTACAGTAGGAACAGATATTATATCTGCTTTTCGAATTTTTTTTATATTCAGTTGGCATCTTGAGATTAAAATAAAAAAAAATGTGAAAAAAGAGTACATAATCCACAAATATATTTCGATTATAAGATTATTCATTTAAAAATAAATAATTTGCCTTGAGATACCACGTTAGCTATTTTAAAAAACTTTTTCGGTATTTTAAACATTTACCCTACTACTCGTGATACAGGCAATCCCGACACGTGTGAGATGAACATTACTGCCTTCAAGCTGACTTCACTGACCATGTGTACCTTTTTCCAAGAAAATCATTGATACTGTTGCGGTGCACTGGATTTTAGTGGAAGTGCATTAAATTTAAATCAAGAGGAAGCTCAGAAGTCTTATATCAAGAAGTCCAAAATGTTATTAAATTCAAGACGATTTCAGAAGTTGATTAAATGAAAAAGTAGGTCAGAAGTCGACATTAAAAATTCACGAACCCAACAGATGCATAGTACGTGTATGTAACTACATATTTACATTTTGGAAATCAATGTTTTTGTTTGCAACATTATGCAATGAAATATATATATAAATATATGCCATATACGTGAACTACTTTTTCATTTAATCAACTTCTGAAATCGACTTGAATTTAATAAAATTTTCTCTTGATTTAAATTTAATGAATTTAAACATATATATTATACTAGTTTAAAGTTCCTGGTGTTGCCCGGGTTATATGTATATCTTTTTTCGGTGAAGGGGCGGGAGTTTTTTAAAAACATTTCGTAGTGAGCACCTCGGGACTAAGAGGAGCCTGATCATCAAATTTCATGGTCATAGGATGATTCGTTCCAGAGAAATCGTGATGAGTCAGTGAGTGAGTCAGTGGTATTTGGATTTTATATATAGATTAAACAGCCATTTTCAGACATCACCCGTGTATTATTCACTTCGAAACGCTTGATGCCTATACAAATTTTTAGATCATCTGCGAGGAGTGCGAGGGTTGTTAGGAATTGTTATGAAAAATGAGTGAGTGAACAGCGTGTCCCTGACTTTCACAAAGAAAACTATGCAAATCGAGGGAATACATACATAATATCTCGTAATATATAGGGTGTTCAATGTAAACCGACCCACGAAAATATCTTCGAAACGATTAGTGGTACAGACAGTACTCCAAATGAAAATTGAATGGTTTTGAGGGTGATATAATTTAATTATTTCAATATATTTATTTTTTTAATGGGAGTCTCGAAGAGAATGACTTTGAAAATCAATTGGGTACGTACGCTACTCAACGAAATTCGCCGTCACAGGTTTCATTACGAACCACTGTCATTATTTCCTCTATGAGCTTATTCCCTACTGCGCAGTTCCGATCTTTATTTAAAGCCAAACGGTAGCAGACACGGTCAATAAATATCACTTAACTGGTTTTCTAAATTGGCACCGTTATTATCTCCGATAAAGCGCGAGTACAGAACCACTTTTTCATGAACGACAACGAGTACGAGTCTCCTTAAGCTCTGGACTCGATCCGAAGAAAAAACGACCACTATCAAGTCGTCAACTATAACGAGCAGTATATTATCGATATCGACGAATAAGCGTAGCACGATCCGTTTTTCACCGTCATCAAAGTCGATCGAACGGTGGCGATTGCGTGGTCCCGTGGCTACGAAAGTGGCACAGCGCGAATGGATGGCCAGGAAAAATTATATTCTCGCCAGCGTGCACCGAGGGGCGCTGCGGAAAATATGAAATCTCGGGGTAGCAAGCGGGTGAACCGTTTGCATCCGTTGCAAAGTTCCACTTTCTGTCGGAGCGGGAGCAAGGATACGTTTATGCAAGTTGACAAGCGAGAGAGGAGAAGGAAAAGTCCGCGCGAGTGGCGCGAGAGGGTAGGAGGATGGGGAGAGGTAAAGGTTGAGGTAAAAACGACGTCGACAATGCGCTCCAGAGCATTATGAAACTTGAAATCGAAATAGCGCGCGAGAACACGTACCGCGAGTACGTACTTGATGCCAAAGACGTAATAACTTGGAAATTCTCACTGTTGCAAAATGCGTATGCAGCCCCTACGTTGCGCAACATTCGGACACTTACGTGTATTCGGGGATATTACGGTCTTCGGTTGCTCTGAGATTCGTTGACCGCGTAAAAAACATGTTATGTTACGCGAATGTGGAACTACTTATGTAACTGTTATAATTAGCCGCGAACGACTCGTTAAAGAGGATATTAAGGTTTCAAGCAACTCGCAAAAATTACAATTTATACTCTGTATATGATACAATATACAGGGTATGGTATACCCTGTATATTAATATATCAAAACCACAATTTTGGTAACATGGGATTGGTTGAGAGCGTTTTGAACTTAAAAATTGCTCCCCTATAAACAATTAAAAATATGATTTATCAGGTTTCTCCCCCGTGGTCTTCACATTATTATGCATGTGAGATTATCATCAAACCTACGAATGTGTCCTTTCAAATCTCTTTCTTAAAGCAACCAAAGCATACCAAAAGTACCACTACGCGAGGAGGTGAAACGAGAAGAGAAGAGTGAACAGGAACAGCACACAAGGTCAGAAAGAAACTCGTCGTTAAGCGTTAGCAACCTTACGGGTCACTATACTTGCAGTAGAATGGTACCCACCGACCATTGAATGCGCTCGTCGAAGTCACTGCGCATGCTTCATGCATATTACATTTTGTCAGCGCGGCGCGAGCAATAAAAAAGAATTATCATAATGAAATGCATTTTCAGTTATGCATCGTACATAATGCACGTGCGTACAGTAGGAAGTGCATATGCTGGTTCGCTTGAAAGGAGTTACGGTTGACCGTGAGAGGACATCTCTCTCCATCTCTCCCTATCTCGTCCTCGTTACGCTCGTTACCATTGCCAAGTCGAGGAAGCAGAAGAAGCCACACGGACGCACACACGTAAGTGCACATGCACACATGGAGCTCTATCAATCCAGCGGAAGGTGCATCGCGAAGAAGCGAGTCCCCTACACGACTATTCGCTTCTATCCGCGACGAAGTCCTTCAACGTGCACACTTCCGCCTAGAACTTGTCGATAATTGGAAGTCGTTCCACTTCTTTGCCTTTGCCAACTCGCATCTTGGAATGCGACCGGCTCTACGCTGACACGTTTTTTTCTTGCGACAACGGTGTGGCGTAATACACACCAGCAACGGGGTACAATGAACTTCAGGGTTCGATAGAGATACCTATGCTGTCTGTTGGTATAGAGTAAGAGTGCTGCACGGTGATTAATAAACGAAGGTGGGCAAGGAGGGGTAAGAGAAACGATAGAGCGGGACTCTATCTGTGGGGCTGTTGGATTACATTGAACTTGGGATTTTATAGCGGGGATAGTTTCCGTGTTGACCACTTCTCCCACCGTTTGTTATTTTTTACAGCGGTAAATACCTAGTTTGAATTTTTTTTAAGAGGCATATTTTGTAGGTTGTAATGTTTAGGTAATTTTAGGAAGTTTTATTAGTGCTGTCTTATTTTATACATGTATGGATGTTAAGTGTTATTGAACATGTGATTTATGAAATATAGACGTGAAATTTGAAGTTACGAATTTTATTTTCGAAAATTGGAATGTCTGATGTAAAAAGTACAGCAGACGTATATTTCTGTAATGAGAAGTATCACCTCGTCTCTCGGATTTACTTTTATAGAATTTGTACTTTAAAAAGTTGGGGATTCTTTGGGAAGATGATTTTACAGATTATTTCCAAAAGTGTACCATTTTGGAAATACATATTTTGCAGAAAATGGGTTAAAAATATAGAGATGCCCGTTAAATAAATTCAACTGATTTCAAAATTAAATTCAAAGACCTACAACACTACTGAATCACTATTAAAAGAAAAGGGCAACTGACAAATGAAAGAAAAGCACAAAAATGTCTGGATCGAGTCATTTAAATAATTCTGCAATTTACAAATATTATGACGTACTACTTTTCACATTAGATTTTTTCAATTATTAAAATTCTTTTAAAGGTTTATAAAATTAATTTCACTCAGTCTCGTTTGAAAATTAAAAATTAGGTTACAAAAATATTACGAAAAATGTTACCTGACTCCCTCTCCCACCCTTGTATGAAAAAGTAAGAAATTGCGTTTCTTAAGAAAATGATAAAAAATGGTACCTATTTAAACGAAAGTGAAACAGGAGTTGTAGATAAATACAAAGCTGCGATGATTCTAGCTGGAAAATCTCAATGCACAAAAACCACAGGCATTAAAAACGCAGGTACGTACAACTGCGCCACAGAACTGGCGCGGTATCGTATTCCATCGCAATTGAAACACGTGAATTGAATTTTAAAAATTCATCCGGCCGAACCTGATACGCGATTACGCTGTAAGCCGAGGCGATCCACATAATTTGCTAAACGACCGATGCATCGATTTAATCCGATGCGTTCTTGTTTAATGGCTGCTCGTAGTTGCGCACTCGCGCGCGCGAAATGCCTCATTAAGAAAACATAGACGTAATAAGTGAGTCCTTATTAGTTTCTGGCTTGCCTTCGACGTCTGGAGGTTACATAATGGGATTGCTTGAACGATAAGCTCATCGACAGTGAAAAAAAGATGGCGCGTGTAAGTACGTGCGCTGCCCACGACAAGAGAATCGTGGCTGCTCTCCAACGGCGAATTCCTTCACGTTCTGCCGACGTGCTAAATTGTTTCATTACCAGGGCCGCGTATGTAATAGATACAACGCGTCGAGGCGTAAAAAAGTGGTAGCTATGCACTTGAACTTCGAGAGCATCGTTTGCAATTGTACCGGTTCAGCTGAGTTGAATTTGATGAGTAGGTTAAAGGGGAACTGATTGTAAGTAGCACTGTATCGGTTCAAAAGGCGAGGAAAATTTTAGATTTTTGTTAAGTTTGGTAATGTCTCTTTTACTGCAACTTATTAGTGTATTAATAATCTATTTATTTATTAAGATATAAATGGGGAAAAACTTTATGATGGGTTACATTAAGAGTTTGCAACCATTGCTCACAAAGGAAGATTCGCAACCCGGAAATGCAAAAAATTATGAAACTTTGAGGATATGTAGCGGATATAATATTCATAGATATGTATTACTAAATGATAGTCCTAATTAAAAGAAGTAACATTTGTCTGAAAACTTTTTTTCCATCGAGTTATAACAGAAAATCGAAAAAGGACCGGATTTTCAGGGGCCAATTTCACCCCCTTAGAGTGAATTTGGGCAGCAAAAAAAATTGCGTAGTACATACCTATATATCCTGTACATATCCCCAAAGTTTCATAATTTTCTGAATTTCCGGGTTGGGGATCTTACCTTGTTAGATTGACGAGACGCGATGGATCCGCCAAAGAGGTTTAGTCTTTCACAATATATTCTAGTAACAGGGATCGATGCAGGAAGTATATAAAAAGTTTGGACTCTAATAGAAGAAAATTTCTGACTTTCCTTTTGAATGTGCTAAAGTTAATTAGTTTATGAACCTCGTGTAATAATTAATAAGTAATTAGTAATTTGTGTAACGTGGTACGGTCAGATATAATGCATTCTTTGAAGTGTAAAATAAATCAAAGATTATTACAACATATTATTTTGGGTTTATGATTCTCATCTCATGGAAATGACCAATTAAAATCCAGTATTCTATTCCAAGGTTTACACTCTGAGGACAATATGCACGAATCTTATGCTCAAGGCTTTGCTTTAAGTCTAAAAAAAGGAGTGGGAATTTACACTAATTTTTGTCAGCTAATGAACTAAGGGGATCTTTCTTCATAGGTTTAATTAAGAATTCCCTGTATGTACGTTATTTTAAATGTCCACCATAAAACCAACAAAAATTGTTGTTATACGATTTCAATATGCTAGTGCCAGCTAGAACGATAAAATAGCACCTTATGAGATCATGTAATTTCTTTCACTGTAAAGAACGTGAAAAATATATTAATCATTCAGTTCAGTCTCTCCTTTGACCAGGCCACGTACGTTTTTTCCTCTACAAGCTGGTAATCTGCATTCCTCGGAGTCTTTACTGCGACTAACGATTTGGACTCTCGGAGAAGTTGCTCGAGTAATGCAGCACGACAATGAGTCAACGTCCATCAAAACGTTTCCTTGGTGACTTCACATCGTCTTCCGTGAATTGTTAAGTACACGAGCTGCTAATTGTGCACCGTTACGATTGATAAAGAGTGTTCGTGTGAGGCGTACTTGTGTAACCTACAGCTACGATGAGCTGTGTTCGCATTGAAATGAACCATGCCTCCAGCACAGAAACCTCTATACTGATATTACATTATCAGCGCTTAATTATAATCACGAGAAACTGTATCCTTCATGATTGCATCGAATATTCGAGACGTCTTCAGGGAGAATCCGCTTTGCGCGAGCTAGAAGCCTTTGTACTCGAAGGAATTTGAGTATCTTAGTTAGGAGACTGCTGCGAGTGCAGTGTCATCGAAAAATGGTCCAACGAAACGATCGAGCAATTTTATGATACAAACTGTTTGGAAAGCTGAAAAAAGGATATCTGCTTGATGTAAGCCAGCAGAATAAATGTAACTGAGAAATTCTCGATACAGTGGTCCCCGGATTATTGACAAGCTTTTTTCCCCGGATCATCGGGAAAGACCTACCCACCCCACAGTTTTGCTTCCTCGGTGCGAGCGAGGGCCTTCGGTCCCAGGTAGACCGCCCGTTGACAGCCGAGAGCAATAAAATCGCTGGGCTAGGTAAAATACCCAGTAAAGAAAAATAAAATGTTCAAGTTTTTGATAAAAGTTCATGAAAGTACTACCAATGGATTTTTTAGGATTTCCCAATGAAAATGAGTTCAAATATGGAGAAATTCGGTTCATTTTTAGTGAATGTCACTACATTACACACTATGTACATACATACATACAAACACAACAAGAATCTACGTTAATAATACCAAAAAAGTATGTATCTAATCGTTTCTAAAATGTATGATATTCCGATCTCTTTATTCCACTAACAAATAATATTAATGTTTTTACAGTATCAAATGTTATTCAATATCCAAGGAAAGACACATATGACAGACAATCTTCCAATCGAACCTGCAAATACTACAAGAATTGGCAAATTACTTAGATAATTGTGAGTTAATCACCAGAAGCGTGCTTTTCCCTTAAACCGGGGAACTGGAATCTAATTGTGTTATCATAATAAAAAATTGACCGAATTGTTTCGTGTTTAGACTCATTTTCGTCGACATAAGCTCCCCAATCCATTGGTAGTACTCCCATCAAAGTGTAATCAGTAATATGAAAATTTTCATATTCAATACTGAATCTCAATTCGCCGTAGACCGAGGGTCTCCCACGGGTGCGGTATTTCACTCACTCTCGGTTTACGTCGTTCACTCTCCTTGTCGAAAGGTTCGGGCGAGGGTCCTGACAAGGGTCAGTTTATTAGGCGCAAACTACTTCCCCTGCCCCGCTTTATGGAGAATCCCCAGACCCGAATCTTTCTCGATAATCCGGGGACCACTGTACTTTGTTCTGGAAACACGAGTGACTTGGTATGTTGGTTTAATAGTGTGTGAAGCTGTGTGTTCAGGGTGATCTCTATCCCTTGATTCCATGCATTTGCAAATAATGTTACATTGGAAAATGAAAGGAATTTTTAGAATAGAAATATCAAAGAGAGTTTGACATAATAGTCTAGTATATTATGTTACTATGAAATGATTCATTCTGTATGAAATTACAGTTTAATATTTCTATCTGTGCACGACGAACAAAGGAAAACTTCATATCGATTAGAGGTTTCCTTTCCCTTTAGATCACTGTGTATGTGATTGCAACGGAATGATCGGGCGAAGGAACAAAGGGATGAAAAGAGGGAGATAATGGAGGGATAGGACTTATGATTGGTTCCAAATGAATTTCCAACTAACCAATTCAATTCCGATTTCCACATGCGATATGCACTCGACTATTCATAATTACTCGATAGTTAGCGGCCACAGAGGTCGAAGTTTATGGCTTCGCAACTCGCTGGTAATTGGATTGTCCGTCGAGTGACCGAACGCTTCCATAATTCTTTGCACGGGCTGTGAAATCGAAATACCGAGTCTGCTGTACATTCAACTCTTTAGTTATTCCTCCACGTTTTCGAGATTTCAGACTCCGTCATGTCTGTCCTCAAAAAATCAATTTATTTCCAGCTTGTCGCATCCCCTTTGGACGGTTTTTAGAATTCAGGGTAAAATCGATTATGTATAGGACCAAGGAATTTGAAATTTACCTAATTTATGCGTAAATGAAGTCCATTTTCTTTCCCACGTAAATGAGTATTTTGCTTCAAAGTGTAGCTATTTTGTTATTTTTCAACCAATCGAAAAAATTGGCGGTCGGACGATAGAAAATACATTTAAAAACATCTGTGCAAAATTTTATAAAAATCCATAAAGTTTTACTCAAATTGCAGCGTACACTGTTTCGGAATACGTGGTTTCGAGAACACCACATTTAAAGTTTTCGGAATCTTTTAATATTTGAAAAAAAAATTGTACATATTATTCAAAGATGCCTCTATCTTCCTTGAAAAAATTTTATAGATAAAAGCGTTTTTTGTCATTTAGAAATAAATTCCCAAAGATGCGATATTTCTTGACCTGGCCAAGGTGGTGTATAAAAACAGAATTTTTTTACAATCCACATGAGAATATGTACCCCCTGAATATAGGTCTTTGCTGCGATTTCACTTACATAATTATTCACTTTGGACAGTGTTTTCCACTTGTATTTGTACGACTTTTCATTTGTCTATCTCATCACAAGTCTATTTATCCAATCGTTCTCGCAGAGGTGTTATTTAGTCTGTCTTGCGCTGGCGTGAATCGAGGCGTTAATATGAGAAGTTTCGCGTGAAAAGTTTCACGAAATTCCATTACGTTGAAAAGTTTTCACGCCTTATTAAGATCCTGTTAGAGGAACAGAACGTTTTAAGGATACTCTCAGTCTCTCTCTCTTCCTTTTTCTCTCCTTCTCCGTGGAAAACACGCGACATCCCGCTCTTCACCGGACGTTTAATATCGCATTATAACGTAGTTTACGACATATTTTGAGGATAACGCTGAGATATTTCTCCCTCGTAATGCAGTTACGTACCGTTGTTTCGTGCGATGCGACATTATTCGTGATAAAATGTGTCCTGCAATTATATGACGGCTTCCGGTGGCTCGTTATTAACAGGTAGTTGACAGTTTTAATTTGAAATTTATGTGTACCATTTTGTGCAGCTCTGTCGCTTAAATAAATATTGTTACCACGCATGTAAATTTCACTCTCTCTCTTTCAAATCAACAGTGAGAAAAATGACATCTTTCCTCCATTATCTGTGTGCGTTTGGTCGATATCGCTGCGCACAGCATTCATTATTCAGAATCGAAACAAACGTTATGTACGAATTTATTTCAGAAATTTCTCTTTGTTTTTCACATTAATCGTGTGTAAAGATTCTATAATTTAGTTAAACGTGATACTGTAAACACAGCGAAACCAACAATAGGGAAGCGAAATACCGAATTGGGTGGTAAAATTAATGCATTCAAATTTAATTAATATTTTATAATTTAATTAATTATCGAAATTCATATGTTGGGTATCCGCCATAGAAATGTATTTTCAATATCGGGTAATCAGACTTATTAATATTTAATAAAAGATTCTTGTTCTGTCTTAAATTTGGAAACTTTTGGGACACAGCGTGTATTAAAGTCCCGCGCAATCGAGAGATCGTATTGTGTACATTAAGTAGCGACATGCATGCACGTTTCCATATTATTGCAACAGATAGTTACGTGTACGCTTTTATGCAACATACGGTGTATTAAATTTGTTGTATGCGTTCTCGTAAGTTCGTTTAAATTGCCGTTCGAATGCAAACTGACGTGCAAAGCCGTGCCACTGGAACGTAAGTAACTTATACACGAGCTTCATTTTATTCGGCTCGTTTGCTTCTAGTTCATACGGAATTAGCTTTGTCTTTTCAGTTATATCAATAATAGCACGTATCTCGTTGAGAGGACTTTTGCTTTTGGCGAGTGGAGAGCTTTAAAATTTCATCCGACATTATTATTAGATTCCTATTATCAGCATAAAATTCTATGCGAGTTATTGAAAAATCTACTTTTCATAAATATGGAATAAGGAAAAGTAATTTATTGGAAATGATAGTTTGAGTAGCGCGAAACATAGTACATTTTTGCGAGCGATTCTTCATTTAATGCAAACATAAAGATGGATATTTGGCATTATCAGAAATTATTTTTTTGCTCTACAGTGCTTAATGGTTCAGAATTTTAAGAGGTCTAATTGGCTAATAGCGTTCATAGAAAAGAACAAGAATTTTTTAACGATTACATGTCCAAGGATAGATTATTTTAAAATATTTAAATTTGTGCTATTGCATATACATTATGTGATAATATGTAGATAAAGACTGATTGCACAAGCTACATATTTCCATTTCCTAGAAGAAACTTTGTATTGAAACTGACTACTTTTCGAACATATATTTCACATAGCTTTATTGCTCTGTTCCTTTCCTTGGCCTATAATAGTCAATCAAGTTTAAGTATTCATAATTCTGAAACACTGTATAATACACGTTCACTGCCAAAGTTTCAGGCGAATGAATAGCTTCATAGCTGTACTTCGACTTTCACAGATTTATGCACATTTTTATTGCAACATTTACATTGTTTTATACTTTCTATAATATTAGTAAAGATTTAATTCCATTAAAAATTATTTTGATAAAAGATTTTCAAATTGTCAGTAAAAAAGAACATATTTTGTTGCTGTTATTTTTTCAACGCGTTATAATTAGTATTTTTAAAGATTTAACCGTGCCTATAAGATTGAAAGCCCTCTCCTATGCAAAAGAAAACAGAATTAATATGTAGGAATCTTATCTACTCCCATAATAATCAAAATGTTTTATTGCATCGTTGCTATACATCCAACATTTTTGAAATCCAGAAGTACTCTAAATAATTCTTAAAAATATTACACGTCATAGAAAAAATATGTCTCCTATGCAATATATAAAAATCGCAATTTTCTTAGTTTCGTCCACGTTGGATTATCAAGGATGCTTTGGAAATAGTCTCGTCAATTGTTTAAACGTTCTGAAGCCGTATTATACGCCTGTCTCTGCCATTCCCTACTGCACGAGTGTTTATCGATTTTCAAAAACGCGCAACGGCCCCGGCAGCTTCGACTTAAATGTAAGTTGCACGTTCCCGTAGTTCCAAGATGGAGGAAAAGTTCAATCCTAACACGTCCTTTCTAGCGATACATCGCAACTTATCTGGGACACGAGGCGGCAGTATTTCGCAGATGTAAGTATCTCATGTCTCGTTGAGTACAGAGTATTGTCCTCTCAGTTTACAGAATTACAAATCCCCTGTGTTTGGCCATGTATTGAAACTATCTCCATACTTGGTTATATAATGTACAATCATTTCAGAATATACGATAAATTGTGTTCACACCGATATCGTTGCGCTAGACATATATTGCAAAAGGTAACTAACGTTTCACTTCGCGTTGTCCAAACACTCGAATCCCTCCGAATTAATTAACAGTTGCATTCATCAGATATTTGCAATTTTGTCGAAGTTAATTAAAAAGATGGAAAATCAAATAGCTCGATTGACGATGACGGACAGAACTTCCAAACGCGAGTCTAACCAGGTCGAGGATTTCCACGACAACTTCGGATTCGACGATATAACCTAGCGAGAAAGCCCCCCACTGTCGATCCTGTCGAAGTGTCAGAAACATTTCACCCTGGTAGTTGGACTAATTTCCTCCAGCAATGTTGCCCATCGAAACCACGTTCAACGAGCCAACTTCAAGAATCTTCGAAATCGTTCCTTAAATCCTCTGTCTGGAGAGATGCTGCCGTAGAAGATACATTCAGTGATCTCTAACTAATCTAGGTAGGTACATTACCCAAAATCCAACGAACATGCACGTAAAATTTGAGAACCAATCCACCCAACAGCTTATTCCTCATAAACACCTAGAAATTCCCACGTATCACAGGTCCCCAAAAGAGAAATCTCCTTGAAGATCTCACCCCTACCCACCGGTACTCTCATTTCTGTCATTCTAGCGCATCACCCTCCTCCTAACCAATTCACCCACGCTCGACCTCGAAAAACCCTGGCACTCCTACATCGCTAACCAACAATCGCGAGTTTGAACTCTATCGATTACATAGGTGACAGAGTAAGCTAGCTGAGAGACATAGCTATCTTATCGCCACACCCCCTCCCTACCTCAACCCAGAAGCGTTGTCCATGCTATCGTGTGCTCCGAGAGTTCCCATAATCATAAACTCAATCGTTGATAACGCGGCTGATCATCGTGCGCTAAACTGACCCTCCTGGAGAGGCCGACCTACCGTTGGCAGGCAGAGCGAGCGCGTTAGTAGAATTGACCCACAGGACGGGCAGCAAACGGATGCGGCGATCATCAGCGGGGAAAAAGCACGGCGGTATAGGCAAAGTGCAGGGGGTGTGCCCCCTTTTTTCATTTAAATTACTTGAAGGCGGTAGTACTGCGACGCGGCCAGCATACCTAATGGCCGCATATTGTGCGCTGCCACTGCCACTCAAGGCGAGCCGAACGCCGCTATACTGCGTCAACGGAGCCCTGGCTGGGCTGTTCTCGACAGGAAAATAATACGAGTTGGCCATAATCCGTGGCCGCGCTTCGTGTACGGATATAGTACGTATACACGCTGGTGGAACGCGGGAGGGTTAGGCGGAACGTACAACGAGAAACGACACGGCACAGGGCGCACACGCACGGAATACCGCAAGCCGGCGTAACCGTTTATTCGCGCGCGTGATGCGCGACGAGTGCAAATATACGCTCGCCATGTAGATATTTTAGGCGGCAATTGGCAGTGGGATTGAATTCGCGCCGGTGCACCTTTAACCTTTTCCTGTCAGATTCGCGGATCACGTCGCCTCACGATAATTATATTAGGTTGCTGCTTCAATTCTGCTCGCCACTTCGATTATATTATAATAATAAATTATTTACGACTAAATTATTAAGGACTAGAAACACTTTAAAGGAACGGATAATTACAGAAAATCACTGGTTAATTAAAAGAGGTAGGTAGGTTGGGGATACACTAGGTAATGCCTTCCGCAACCAGGGTTGCCAGACGACATGATGCAGGACATTATGCGTCAGCGACGGCATCACGCAAACATTACCATCACTACTGTAGGTGTTCCCCCTCCGCTAAATAAATGGTCCTGCATAATGTTTCCTGGCAACTCTGACTGAATACTAATCTTGAAGCTTGAAAGAGGACCAGTAGGAAAAGCAAGGCTCGCGTAGGACTGATTGGCCAGGCCGCAGATTCTGTGCAGGGGGTATGGTATGAGTACCTAAACATTATGAGTTACTCAATCCAACTACAACTATCAAGGTTGATTGATATTGACAACCCCTTGAAAGGGTGTAGCAAGAACTGCAAATTAAAAGACCATTCTTTGTGAATTGAAAGGGTGTCCTGTAAGTATCTCTACGGTAATGCGAGCCCACACGTGGCGATGGCAATGCAAAAAAAATATCTGAACTTATTCCTCATCCACTATATTCTACGGATATGGCAGTACAAAATCGTTATGTTAATTTAAACGGAAATTGAAGAAAGATTATTAATTTACCAACAAATGTCTATGTGTGGCGTAATGTTAAAAATGAAAAACTAAATCAAAGCCTTCATGGAGAGAAATGAGTAACATTGGTTTATAAAATTGCTTGAGGATAAAGTATAAAGACATGTTAGAGAAATTGCAGGAAAATATTCATATCTCAACAGCATAATGTAGCTATGCATACTACAAAGTGTGTTAAAGTAATTTCTTAATAAAAAGCAACTGTTTTGGAATAGTGAGCAAGACTGTAGTGAGATTTTTGAGAGACGAGACTTTAATACACTAAAGGGTTGCTGGGTGGAACTCGCAGCAGACGCAATACGAAAGGGAACGTATTTTTAAAATGTGGAACACATTTTCAAATTTCATGTGACCTGTTTTTTGTCGTGTAAAAAATTAACCTGTCCTAGAAGTTGTAAAAAAATTAAAGGGCCTGAGCTCTGCTTTAAACCGCGCCGGCTACTCGAGTATTTTGAGTGGTCTGAATGTTAGAAGTTGCTCGAGCAATTTATTCTGTTTGAAGGGTTTGAAGGATTCGGACACTCGAATCGATTGCTTGATCTACTTAAAGTCGAACTGTTTTTTCTAGCTACGTGTCAATTTTTCCTTCATTACCTCCAGATATGAGGATACAATTTTTGGGAAATACGAATTTTCGTCTCTATGCCAACTGTAATGCGACACAGTCTATGAATTATTCTCAATATTCGCTGGACGAAGGAAATGTAAATATCTACTTTCATAATTGATTCTATAAATGCTAAATTCTTTAGTTCAGCTTCAAGCCACTTTTTTATCACTGTTTCCAAATTTTTTTCACCCCTTAAACATGACTGTCACCTATTAAAAAAAAATTGTGTTGAATATTTTTCACTGGCTGTGCAAAATTTCATCAAATGTATACTGCTCATTGGTAGCTTTTAATATTTTCGTGCATGTATGTACCAGATATTTAGACATGTTCATTTCAACGATGCTGATATATTTACTTGTACGTAAGTATTTCTTTGGCTATGAACCGATTATGGTATTAGATAATACTTTGGGATAATAGGAAAAATATAACCAACCTATGTATTTTTCTGTAGGGAAGTATTATTAATAAGAGTATTATGTGCAGTTTCATTCATGATTCTCATCCCTGATCCCTCCACCCATAACTAGAATATCCAATTTGGTGAACGTTTACGGTTATATAGGGATCAAGATTTCTTTTCTGGTAAATCCCTACCCTCATCCTGGCTGAACATGATATCGTTGTCATAAGTAACCGTGATCCTTAACGCAATCTTCCTGTATACTAAGATGTATTTATCCGTAAATAGATTAATCAAACAACTTGTTTCACAATATAATGTACAGGTTACATACAAATAATTTGCTCGAATGTTTGAGTTGATTAAAATATTCGAACACGTCGAATATATTCGATTTTTTTCGAATACTGAATTATATTCGATAAAATGGATTTACTCAATTCGAATTTTGAAAAATTCAGGCTCACTTCAGCCATGAAAAGTAATTAAAATACGGCCTTACTGCAGCATATAAAGAGTACACTAAAGAAAATATACAGACACAGTAGAAATAAATAAATAAAAAATTAAAAAGAAAAACCGTTAATTTTAAACGCAAACCTAGGTACAGTGGTGTAAAGGGCAAAATTTAGCAAAGATAAATTGTGCAGTTATTGAATTAAAATCTAAATTAACGAAAAGTAACCATAACGCAAATTTGATTCCTCTCAAATATTACCTTAACTCGTCCAAAAGTCCAACCTCTTAATTACTCCGAGCGGTACAAATGGTATTTTATTACACAGAGTCGAATCACAATGCAATGATAATTAAATAAAATGGATAATGAAATAACTGCACTTTAACCTCAATTACAGACCTTTCAAACTGAAAAACCACAAAGGCCACTTTTATTTCCTGTCAGACTCAAATCTCCCTTTGCATTCTTTCCTCAAAGGATGAAGGAAGAAGAGGAAGAAGCGAAATTTCACACCCTTTATATTCTCCCATTCAAACATCACTTCACACCTATCTACACTGCCCTTCAAAGAAGACCATGCATTCTATAGTACGAGTATTATCAGCCCGAAGCACTGTAGCTCTTACAAGTCAATTGTTTGCAAATGATGGCTCTCGCGCGAAGATGAATCAAATCGGTCGCTATGTTAGCGATTCGGAGATTAAAATTCAAGATCTACGAAGCAGGCACTTGCCAGCCGTGTTGAGCTTCGTTACGCGTTATTTCATCGCGGGCTTATTAAGTTGGTAGATACCGAGGGGAGCAAAAGATACGTGCATATACAATAAACCGTGCAACTGAGCGTGACACGAAACCGCGCGAGGAAGCGCAAACGTCCATTTATGTTCGCAACGGATGCGTAAATACGTGCGCGCGGTGGGAAGAGGCGGAGATGGAGGAAGAAGCGGAGGTTCGACATTGGCAGAACACGGCGTGTAGAGAGAAAAAAGGAAGGCGAAGTAATACTGAACCGAGAGGCTTGATATGCTGGATAAACTAATTAATGATCGAACGACGTCGGAAGTAATTAGTCACGTATCCTATTCACGACATAATTAAACTCTGGCTAGAGGATCCGCGGTGTAAACTAATTTATATACGAGCAGAGATCCCGCACGATTGGGACGCGACAAATAAACTGGTCTCTATTACGCGGATTTGGGGAAAAGAGACCATGATTTCATGCACTGATTGAAATGCTTCCAGAATCACGCTGCTGGACAATATCGAATAGCGAAGCAAATATTGGGGACGAACGTTCGCGTAATAGTATTTTCGCGAATTGCCTGTGCTGTGGTAGTTGCTGGTGCATTGAGTGGTGGAGGAAGAGAGGGGTTGTATTATTAAAGATAACAATAAAAGGTGTACAGTAGTAAGCCGGGCATACGTCGAAGATGGAATCGGCACCAAATAACACGATATAATAATATAATAATAATATGGTTTGTGCGAACGTAGGACTTGTTTCGCTGTGACATTGGCAATTCATTGTAACTGTGTTCAGGAACAATCAAGAATAGTACCTATACTTAAGGGGAGATTAACTGGAAAATCTGATTATAATTTCTCAGATAATCAACTATGGTTGAGGTCAGATATATTGGCGAGTGAGGGGCAACTCCCACTATGCCGTCTGCCTGCGCGCCTCGGCGCTCCTTTTCTTAAGGCCGTCCGTCCACGAAGTGTCGCTGCACAGACGCGTGTTAAACTCAACATCGCTTATATAGGGTGTTCCTCTACCTATGGTCAATACTCTAGGGGGTGATTATACAGGCAAAAATAAGAAGAAAATCAAGAGTGACGAAATTGCGGTAAAGGCGTCGTTTTCGAGAAAATTGACTCTGAATTTCACCTAAAAGCGCCTGCATCGTAGGCGCTTGAGGCGCACGCGGAAGTAAGAGGAACGCGTCAGCTGCCCTCCAGCGCCTACGATGCACGCATATTTAGGTGAAATTCAAATCAATTTTCTCGAAAACCAAGCCTTTACCGCAATTTCGTCACTCTTGATTTTCGTCTTATTTTTGCCTGTATAATCACCCCCTAGAGTATTGACCATAGGTAGAGAAATACCCAGTATACTCCATGCTTCCGCGTAGTGGCCAATGTGAAACAATGCACGCCTGTCCACGAAATGTCATGCTTTCGTCGCGATCTGCATTCGTCATAACGCCCAGTGTAGGACACTGCCGGTCGCTAGGTGTATAGTATTGCCACTCGTGTTCCTTCTCGTTGAGCTGTCTCTATTTAGACGGAGATACTGGTGTACGCATATTTGTATTGTTTTTATATACTTGGCTCCACTATTTGTACAAAATTTTTGTAAGTATCTTTATGCATTCTGTAAAATGCATCATCTTCTGCTAATTATTTTGCAGCAAAAATTTTTTATTTTTTTTCTTTCATTCTTTCTATAGAGCGAGTACAAATACTTATCAGAATTTAGTGCGTTTAGTAGCTTCGCTAATCCGAATACAAGAAACTAAAATGCGATTTTGTGTTAGTCGTGCGTCGTATTGTATGCCTGATGGCGACGTTGGTGATGACGCGCTTCATGCCGAAAGCATGCAGCAATGAAAACACGACGTTGAAGCGTACGTGGACAGATGTTCATTATTTTACATTGGTCGCTATATGACGAGATGCCTTAATGGGCAGTAGGCCTAAAGCCTGCCCTACAGAGAAAGATCTGTCTCGAGTAGGGCTGGGACTATTTGAATAATTTAATATTCGAATATTTTACAAATATTCGAATGCTACGAATAAACTTCGAATATTTGAGTATTCGAAAGCTATTATACGAATATTTGAGTATTCGAATACTATTCGAATATTTCAGTACTCGAATACTATTCGAATATTTCAGTACTCGAATACTATTCTGATATTTCAGTACTCGAATACTATTCGAATATTTCAGTATTCGAATACTACTTGGATACTTGGATATTCGAATTATATTCGCCAAATAATTGAGCAACTAAAGTATTCAAATATTCGAATATCGAAAAATTGGACAAATAGTCCCAGCCCTAGTCTCGAGACAAGTCTCATCGTGTAGGGCAGGCTTAAGGCTCACTGGAGAGAGCCGATTTTCTCTCGATCGCCGCTGTTCGCGAAACAGCTTCAGACCAGCCGATATATCTGACCTCCAACATAAGTGTGCCGTTAGAAGCCCCACTTGATACTACACGTTGCATTTGATTTATGCTTGATCATTCCCTATCACGCTTTAGTAGCTAGGAGGGCTGCCAATGAAACTATATATCGAATTTGGCTTTATTAAAATATTTTAGCAGTCCGAGTATTCGGATGCATATCCATAGTACGTATCAAATCTGCACTAATATGAATGTATTATTTAAATACTCTCCTAATTCGAATGTAATCTCCGACTACAGTTCTAATTTGAATGTAATATTCAAAGAATATTCGTAACATGTGAATTGAAAACCATTTTCGAATAAAAATTATTTTAAAACTTTGACTTATTTCTGCCCAAAGGTTTCTTTTATTCGTGGTCCTACCATATTTGCCAATAAATTCTTCTGATTTTTAGTCAGGCATGCGCATGCTGGATGAATTTTCAGAATCGATTTTGTCGAACACGGAGCCCCATATCACAAAATTTTATTTTACATTTTCGATTTATTTTACGCATCAAATTACCCTATATTCGTTATACCATCCATCCTGATCCACACAGTTCATGTATCTGTGTCACAGAGGTGCAAGAAGAATAAAGTTGTTACCTCAAAGAGTGACTATGAAATTAAACAGATTTATTATTATTTATATACTCGAAATGGAAACCCCCTATATGTATGTGTTGCAGTTTTTAAAGCATCAAATATGTTAGTTTGTATGATTATCGAAATACTTGAGCCCCACAAAAGTCAAACTATTTAATCAACTCCACTATCTACAAATTTCTTAATTCCAGTACCTAACCACCTAATTATTTATTGCTAAAATTATCATATTTTTTCTACTTTTTATGTCATTGAATTGATCACTTTGGCTTCTAAATGGCTCAGTTGTAAAAGTAATGTGCAACGATTAAAGATAATTCCAGAGTTAACTTAGGTCTGTAATTGACAAACAAGGTGTTCGCATAATTTCAAACGAGTGTCAGTCGACAAAATGTAGATGCTGCGATAATGTGCAATTGCCAGTGTCGTGTCAGAGGATATAAACGGCGTGCATATTTTGCCTAGTAATTGCATTGTAGCTAGGGGGATGCATAGATCAAAAACTTGTAAGGGCACGGTATTAAGAGAAATGGTGTAACCAGCGAGAATCCAAGGTAAGCTTTAGTAACATGGCAATAAGTTCTCGAGTCACTTCCGGCCGCACTGAATCATTGAAGGATCGTACAACAAACGCGCTAACAATCGGGTGTAATACGCGTGTATTTCTGAACTTTGTGTCAACTATAATGCGACACGGTCTATAAATTACTTTGAATATCCGCTGAATGGCGATTAGTTATGAATGCATACCTAATGACATTTTTCTGCATACACTGTGTAAATAAAAACCACGAGCCTTCAGTCCGTGCTGAATAAAATGGGATATCAAAATCTGATGGTATTGTACACAGGAGCCCAGAAATGAATATAAAATAAATATAAATGCTTTCATAGTAGATTGTGAAAATGCAGCCTTGTTTTTTTAAGCTACATATCACTTTTCCGTCACTGTCTGCAAATTTAAAAAATACAACTGTTTCATGTAAACGAGAGCTGAACTCAACTTCCGTTTTCGTTGAGCAATGGTCATTGATTTCTAACGATTTTTAAGTTTGCATACTACTATGTGAAGGTAAACGGATGTATTTAAAAGTTCCATTCAAAATTTTACAATAGGTATTCAGAATAAATGCCAGGTTCGTCTATTTGAAAATGTTTTCAATTGTTATTCGCAGTATTTGAGGCTCTGGTCGAACTTCTGAAAGGTCACGAACCTTTAACCTATTATTTCTACTAAATTTATATCAGACACAGATGTTCAGAATCCAGAAATATTAGCCATTGACTCACATTCTAAATATACTAATAAAGAATTATGAACTTCTCTATTAATTCCTAAACTACCTCGAAAAATAATAGAAGAAAGAAAGCATGATTCTATTCTTATCTACTTCACCTAAAGCAATAATCAGCACATCTTTATACTAGGTACATCATATTCATTATAAATTATATCCATAACTAAAAGCAGGAAATAATTTTTCAGGTATTTATTCACGCACTTACCCCACTATAACTTGTCGTTTAATACATTATCTCATGCTCAAACAAAATTTATACCTATACTAAAATCCGCAATTATTCCAAGCAATTTAATTAGTTAAACCAATTGAAAATTCATATAAATCCAGCAATGTATCCTTTACAAACGTTCAACATTGCAGAATATTAACCTAACTACTTTAACGACCTCATTTTCATTTCCTTCCAACACGCACAAAGCAAACATTCTAAGCTTCCAATACTTTATGCTCCTACTGATTGCTGACCCGCGCCCTCCGAACATCCCGAAACCTTTTTCAGCTGGACAAATAAAGGAAAGTCGCTGGAAGTCAAACAAAACGGGACAGCAGAGCTAAATCTTTAGACACACTTCGCGGTTGTCATAATAGTTATCGCGGCGTACCACGTCGTTCCCACAGCTACACGAATCTTTATCGCCGTCGGTCGTTGGCAACAGTACGACCTATATTTGTGGAATAATCGGGGGAATTCCAGGAAGCTGAAGCACGCGCAACAAATCTTCGCTAGCAGAGAGAACTTGGATGAAAACTGCGCGATAGTTGGACGGAAATTTGTCAGAACAATTATCCATCAGCTACGACATGGCGCCAAGTCAGGCGAGCCTTCACTCCACCTCCAATCTCTCTGCACCCCTCCCAGACGACACGCAAAAACGCGACTTCGGTACTAATTAGCAAAGCCCACGAATGAATCTCGTGCCGAATCCAGAGCCACGGGATGCTTCAGCAACTATCCTCGTAAACGATTCGTGTGCTTTCGACGCAGCATTCCGAAATTTTCAACATAACACGATACCTGCGGAGTAGGTACGTTTCAATGATATTTCGACTAATGGCTTCCGCGTATGGCGCAATTCTTATGAGCAAAAAAGTGTCGCAATCGATGAGCAACTGCAAGGCACGCGAAGAGCAACGGTATTTCGCAGAGCACCGTGAAATTAAATGAAACCGATGGTGTGGTCTGTTTTGGGCTCTTGTTTCTCTTGGCTACTTTTTTTAAAAACAGGTTGTTTGGTAAGTAGCGGTAAATGGTTGCATTCTTGGGGTGAATTGTTGAATAAGACTGGTATTTTCAATTTTTCATTTTTATTGATTGGAAGCTTTATTTATTTAGAATTTTGTAGAGTGACCTGAACGATTGCAGTGACTTTGTTTATTGTTTTAAGCTGGGAATCCACCGGGATGCTAGGCAATGCTATGTCATGCTTTTAAAAAAATTAACTTCAATACATTCTTATGGAATCGTTTCCACCAAAAGCTACGTTAAAACATAACATAGTATCGCATAGCTTAGCTTAGCTTCCCGGTGGATTCCCGGCTTTACTGAGTTGTATTGATTTTAGAGTTTATAATTTCGCAACGAGCTAATTTTGCACTAATGGAACTAGAATTGCAGAATTACCTGGATGAAGTTTATACTTCTTCTGTACTATTGAAAGTATTCGTAGATTTTTTAATATACTGATATTTTTGTTAACAAGTTTTACTGTAACTTAGATAATCATTTGTGCTGTACAATTAATACCGTATATTACAAATTAAGTTCTTGTTATGGAGAAAATTGGAATATTCTATTACAGAGTAGAATATGAAAGTATTCTCACTCATTAAAATCTAAAATATTTACTGTGCTTAAATACCGTGGAATAAATTAGTTCAATGTAATTTTCATTATAGAATAATTTGAAATATTCTTAATGAGCAATGTGTAAAAGAAGTAGGTTAAAAAATGTATTATGTAATACTCTGAGATATGAATTACGAATTTATAAAAATATAAATATTTTTTACTAGCCTTAAGAACATGTAATTCACATAATTAGTCTAAGGTCACGTTCACGTTCACGGATGAGTAACGAACTGCGCACAGCATGCACACTTGAGACGCATCATTCAGAAGTGCTTTAACTTCGCGTGTTATACACGTGCGAACATGGCTTAACTCGCTCAATTTTCACCATGAGATAAATTAAACTGTTAAAATTCTTATTACAGAGTAAACTAGACTATTTTTACTAAATAATGTCATCCACCCTATCTTGCAGTTTAGGCATTTAAAGAATTCGGTAAACTGAACTACATAGTCACTTGAGTTGGTAATTCTCCATTTAGAATAATGCAGCTTTTCACGATGATTAGGCTAATCTCTTTCCACTTAACAATCAGTAACATTATGCTATAAAAAAAATCTACACACCGTGTTGTGATAACCTTATGGTCACGCTGTACGAGGAAGCCATAACAATATCAGCAAAGATTTAAAGAGTTCAACTTTAATTTGTATGCCATATTAAGATGCCGCGCGCGGGAATTATACCGCAGTGGAAATAAAGCAGGCATATGCCAATTGGCAATTTTCCCGCTTACTTAGCACGGACAAGAGGAAGTGGTACTTGCGCATACGACCCATCCCGCGTACAACTTTCTGCATAAAACTGCATAAAACAACGGTAACCAGGCAGCAGCTCTTGATTTGCGAAGTTTTATAGCAAGATGGTTCTGCCCTGGCATGAGAATATCCCCTTTTGTATGGGAGAAGTTAAGCTCGTTTACAAATATACGCGCCTAAGGTATCCAGAAACAAGGAGATTAATAGATCCAACGCGGAGAAAACTCGCCAATCATTTAGTACATATGACTAAAGCGAGTCTCCCCATTCGACGTCCTTGTACATATTCAATGGTATTATCTGTCCCTCATACTACGTAGTTTGTGTTGTTTAAACATTTTTATCAGAAGTAGCAAAGATATGCACGGAGTGTCGCCGAAATAAGGGGAGTCTTTATGAATACACATAGTTTCATTATTATACAGGTAGATAGGTGTGTAATAAATTTAGGATCGTAAAGGATAGTCTTTTTAAAAGACTATCCTTAAGATTGAGTTCCGAGAGATCACGTCTTGACTCGATGGGGTCACCGTAAGGAATTTTTCTATAGGGTAGGCCGTCAAGTCACGAATTATATACGTTCGCAACCGTAGGGACCTTACCCATGTGTAGGTAAAAGCACATAAAGAAAACGATAACAGGGTCACGCAGTTTGTTCTACTCTACCAATCCAATGACTACGATATTTGTTATTAAAATAATAGTTGCTAAAATGCTATAAAAAGGAGGAATCCTTGCGTTAAATATCACTTTATTCTTCACTCTTTATAATGCATGCTATTATGTTCGATTAAATTTGAAAAAGGTTTGTGTTTTTACGAACTGATCTTAACATTCCCAATTACAATGTATTTTTTCAAATTCATTACCTATATGGCACTTTTTAAATCACCACACTAAGTAGAACACAATTTAACAGTTTTACCATTTAGTTTAAGGACACCCTATAGATATATTCTTCACAACAGATATAATAGATTGAGTTTGATACTATTGAACCAGATGTTTGTTTTGGAATACGAAGCAGTTCCGATTGTTGTGATGAATTACTCGACCTTGGAGACAATTCGTCTAGGCAGAAATTTCTAGTACGCAGATATCGGGACTCGAAAATTTCCTTAAGATTCATATTAAAATACTTCTGTATAATCGCACTCGAGATATCCAATAAATAATCAACCAAAGAAACAAGGGAGACCACCACATTTGAAATCGAACTTTCCCGCACAAGCAATGTGATTAACGAACATAAGTTTTCAAGCACCCTATAACCCCTTCTATATTTCTCGCCCCCGCATATACCTACTCCGTGCACGCATGCTCCTTTCGCTCGTCGCAGGCCGTTGATTCAGTTGTCACGCGACAAGATCACGAATATGACCTTAGCAATTGCCAAGGAATTGCTCTCGAGCATTTCACGCTCGGTCTTCCTCCGTAAAATGCTCGATCGTTAAAAAAAGTTTCACACACGAAACGGCCTCGAATTCAAACCCACGCTCAACGAACTTCATACATACGTGCGACCACGGAAAAACTAATTCCAAAGGAAATCCCCCAACGCAAACAACGATAACGACCGACCATCGAACGTGACCGCGCTCCTGCGTCCGCTCTAATTACTTTCCCAACGAACTGTCCCTTTGCCCGTCACGCGCATCTCATACCAAAACGTTCGCTAAACAAAGAAAAAAGAAAAACAACTGGTCATTGGGATAGGTTTGTGTACTCACCGGGGAAGCTGTGCGTGCACGCGACGAAACACGCCGCGACGAGCAATACACTAGCGAGGGTCTTCATTCTTTCTCTCTCTAGCTTGGTACTGTTTGGTTGCGCTGCTGGAAAGCCGTTCGGTTAAGTCTCTGCGACGATGACTCGGTTACTACTGGCGCGTTCGGGCCTCTGCGAACGGGACTGTCACAGAACTCGCGAGGGGATCAAGGTCACTCACAGAACCAGCTCACCTGAAACTCGCTTGACGCTTTACACCGCGACTTTTGTCTCTACATGTGCCCTGCCACTATATATGCACTCGTTCGTTCGCCGCTCGGCCAATCGCAACGCTTCCTACGACTGTCACGTGGTCATTGGGTCACGTGACCGAGCGGCGCGCCGCTCGAGTCATGCCACGTCTTTTCCCGGTATTTCTGATCTCTTAATGCTTTGTAGTCGATGCTTAACAATCACACACAGTTTAATTGCCACGATCATCGCTCCCATGATGAATTCCTCGAGGATTGTAGGTGGATGATATTAATGATAGGGAATTTAATGCTTGATTGTCGATTTATGTAGTCACGTGTCGCTGACGGGGTTGATTTTGGAGTAGACACTATTGTAGCTTCTGATGAAATTGTAATTGCGAAATAATGAAGTATTAATGTATATCTGTGTGTGGAAAATAAAATGCCCGTCTGTGTGTTCTCTATTAACTTTTAAACCCTTTGACTGATTTCGACTAAAGTTACTCTATAGGACCCTACGGAAAATATAAGCTATGCTGAAACTTTGACACCCTATCCCTTCCACTTGATTTCATCCCCTTGACGCTTTACGATAATTTAAATTTGATGCATTATTAATCAAGTAAGGATTGCGCAATAATTAATGAAGGCGTTAGTTAATTTTAAAATGTTAATGCTAGTATTATAAATACATATAGGAAGTTATTATAACGTGGGGTACTTTAAGCTATTATTTATATATATAATAGAAGATGTCCTGGCTGACTGACTGATTGACTCATGAATGCCCAGCTCAAACTGTTTAACCTAGGGTCGTGAAATTTGGAAGATACATTGTTTTCATGACGTAGGTGCCCACTCAGGAAGGAATTTTGGAAAATCCATCCTCAAGCGGGTGAAAAGGGAAAATATGTGTTTTTCGGCCCCCCCCCCCTAATATCTGTTAGATCCGATTAGATATCAACATTGTTCTTATTCATAAAGATTATCCACACAAATGCCTAAAACCCAATTTCGGGATTTTTCCCTAACCAACCCCTAAGGGGATGAAATAGGGTGAAATGTATTTTCACGAATTCCTCAAAATTTCTTAGGCCCCATTAAATATCAACTCGATTTTTGCATACAAAGATTTTAATTCAAATGTCTTGGCAGTCCACTAATTAATCGAACAATGCCGTTAGTACAACAGAGTTAGTATAACGAGTTTTAGCATTGTTCCTTGAATGACGAGACGGCGACTTTGTCTTTGATGACTGGATACAACTAGTAGGTACGGTTATGGAGTAAATAATAGTTTCTAAGAGGAATGAATGTACATAGTTGCAGCTGCGTTATGTGCTGTACAAGATGTAGAAACCCGTTACACGTTTTGTGTTCATAGTTTATAGTATTTATGATGTATATACTTGAAGCCGAATTGAAACATCACAGGGACTAGTATACCAATAGGATTCAATGGCTATTGTTTGGATTACAAGATTATCGCTTCAGTAGATACATCGTTTTGGAGTAAGTAAAGTCTTGACATTGAAATTGTTGATATTGACACACAATTTATTCGGAACTACCCGACACACTACTTAATTCTATGTATATAACTATTACTAATTGTTTATAAAAAATGCGCATTAACGCGAAATATTCTACAGAATATCGAATTATTCGACTTCGAGACTTATTCCTTAAAATTTCACATTCGTCTTAAGATAGATATTTTAATGATGTTTTAACGACATCTTAACGACGTCTTAACGTTTAATTAAGTGTCTTTATTGCACAATACAAAAATAGGAATAAAAAGGAAAGAGAAAGAAATAAAAAGAAAAAAATAACGCAAAGACGAGGTTCAGTCGTAAAACTATTTCGCAACCTAAACTTAATAATCTGTAAAACCTACAAGACGGTGGTTATTAAAAGAATATTATTGTGCTGAATAACATTGTTTTACCTGCAATATTTGATTCATTTCCCTTAATCTTCCTGAAACATGACCCCTTAATTATCTCAAACGGTACAAACTCATTATTATTGGGTTTCTCGTAGAAATCACATCGGCGCAGGTTAATTTACGTTGGGTGTCTTATTCATCAGTAAAAGTCTCGCAACGCGTTGAAACAATTATTAAATGAGCCGGTAATCATAGCACCTCGCTGATTGCCGTAGAATGGAGCGTGTAATTGGTTTCGGTGCTTCCGCCTTAACATGTTTCCAGGCGCACAAACATACTTCTTGTTACCGTTAAGTGTCGAGGAAGTGCACACGGTACAGAAGCAAAATGAATCCAGAAACGTATTACGTCAGATGCCTCTGTACATAGTACGTTCGCAGAATATTTCGTGTCATTTTGTTTATGAGCAGACGTAAGTGGATTTCTGATATTTGTTGGCAGATCACATTGGTAATTTCCCAAAGGCAAATAATTCTACTCGCGACCGTACATGTTTTATGTAAGTGTACCAGGAAGTGGCTGGGAATACTATCCCACGAACCCGGTTGTTTTTTGGATTCCAAAAATCCCGGGATTTGATATAACTAAAAACGTGAAGTAGTTTATGAGCAACTGAAAAATATAAAAACGAAATCCAAAAAGCAGCCGGGATCACGAGATCACGGGATTACGATCTCGGGATTGTATTCGTAATATTAATTTCGCGGATGATAAAGTCGTCACGAAGGTGAATCGGCCTTTACAACCCTGAAAGAAACAAACGAGATTTCACACTTCTGTCGATACGAACACCAGAGTAAATTTCAAGATTGCAGCGAGCATACAATCAAAAAATCCTACTGTGTTTACCTTTATATTAGTACAAATAAGCATGTATTAAATCAATCCGCCTATTAATTAGTTCAACTGACTTCAAAGATGGATATTACACTAAAATCTTACCAAGAATAAATATTAAAAGAAAACAAAACTAATCGAATTAAAAAGTGAATAATTTCGCTACATTTTTGCCGATTACGTTACCGCTGGTAATAGTATTGAACCCTGTAGATTATTTTCTACAACATCATGTACTTACATGTGTACTTCGTGTACGTTTTTCCGCCTGACAGACTAACCACCGTGGTTTTTTCAAATTGATTTTTACAAACCCCGTAGTCACGCGAAAGATACGCGTTAATAAGACGCTCGCAACGCAACTGATCATTTCGTAAGCTCGCAGCAAGTAGTAACTGTACACGCAACGATAATATTAGAATACGTAATAATTAGTTATAATCGTTAGACGCGTAAGTATACTTTCAACCGCGTTCCACGCAAAACGCGTGTACCTATATGCGTGTTGTATCCAACTCGTGTGTTCGTGGATTTGCAGCAGGGACACTAATTTCAGACGTTCGATAACGTGTTTCAAATCGGTTGAAAGTAAAAGCCCTTTCACACGAGGCACTTTTGTGGTTCAATACTGACAATATGCGTCACTATTATCGTCTTTATTACGCAAGATTAAGAGTATATGTGTAATATATAGGTGGTGAACCGAAGATTTTTTTAGAAAATTGAAATTCAATTAATAAACATGATCCCATAAAACTTTCCTTTTGGAGATACAGCTACTTTAATTTACTGTATGTCTTGAATTTATTCATTATGTAAATGTCTCAAGTGGTATCCATTGAAAGCACTTCAAAATTGCGCAACCCTAATGTAATTCGTACTCTAATTTACTGTGGTAATGTTTTTGAAACAAAAGGATTTTGAACCCACGTTTATTAGGCTTTTTTTTAGTTTTGAAATATAGAATACCCTTCTAAATTTTTTAACCGAATTTCCGATTAACCCTGTATAGTATGTATTCGCATAATAATTGACAAGGTCACCGATCATTTTAATGTTTTTAAGTAGTCGTAGAAGCAAATGCCTAACGCTTAAAGCTGTAGTGTGTGTGAGCGGTTACGTTGCACACTAAGCGATCATACGACCGTGGAATACAAATATGCAGTTTCATTAATGCGCGCGCGAGCACGTGTTTGCATGTACCTTCTACACATTTGTGTGCCGTCAGTGAATTTTCCAGATCCAATGTTTGTTCAAAGAATAGCAAACGATTTAGAAAACGCGAAGTAGATTGTAGCATAAAAAAATTTATTTTTGGATTGAAAACATCGAATCATCAGAATTAAGGGCGGTTGGGGCTAAAAGGGTCAGCAACTGTTGTTGACTTTGTATGTTTTCCCATTATGTAGGGGGAAGATGAAGCTTACTCATTTTTATTTGAGCGACAAGTTTCAATATTTTATTGTGCGTTTATAATTTACATAGGTATGCTCAAAATAGAGTACCTATCATGTTTTTCATTTACTATATTTCGATACACGGCAAAGAAGTAATAATTTTTGTATTAAGTTTTAATTAAAATATTGTTACAATGGGATTGTGATATAATAATTTAATATTACCCAAGCCTGAATTATAATTATGTAATAAGCGACATTTGCCAAACAAAACAGTACACAAAGAGGTTCGTTCTTTAATTAACAGTTCCAACATTGGCGAGGTCAGACAAAAATATAAAAAAAGTAATACATTGGTTCAATTGTAACGACGATATTCAAAATGTACTGAATTTATTTATTGGATCATGTTTAGATTAATAAATATTATTTTCAATAGAACTGTAGACGTTAAAAGTTATATTAAGAATTCCGTCATGTCAACAACACAATATTATGCAAAAATGTAATACCCCACTAATTTACTGTGACGCAAATCGTATTGTTTTTAGTCACCATGCTCATTTCCTCTGACCTTTGTGGTTGGACGTACCGTTACAACTTACAACGCGGAAGACCTGACAGCGTGACTGTATAAATCAAGCCTGAGAGTAACCACCTTAATTGTAACTCATTAATGCAACACTCTCTGTTAAAAGACACTCTGTTGCTGCATTCTCCGCAGTAGCATTACATAAATATACCTACATGAATTTAACGCTCTCCCCAGTCGTATATTTTCTGTGTGACCCAAAAAAATATTCTCGTTTAGGAGGTTCAAAACACCTGCTTTTGGATTGTTGTAGGTATGTTCTTGAACATTAGAATTTGGAAAATGTATTATGAAAGTATTAAAACGAAATTCTTAAAAATACAGTTATAAAGGTTTAAATTTTATGGTTTAAAGGGCGTTTTATTTTATACATATGTAGCAATTGAAATTGATGAACCAACAAAAAACAAAAAAATTTATTGAGCAGTGTGGAGAGTTTTCAAACTGAAAGGTCTGAAACTTTAATTTTTGCAACCCAAATTTGCGCCTACTTTCTTATGTAACAAAAGAAGTATATAACTTAGCGGTATTCTGGTTCATCAAATTCAAGCTATATATGTACAAAGTAATACGCCGTGTCATTTTTCTGTTTCAGATTACCTGAAAGGTAAATATAACTCCATTATTTATTATTAAAAATGAATAAAAAAACTACGACTTCTTCAAGGATGCAACAAAACATGATCTAAATTTCAGATGAATCGAAATGCTAGTTTCTTAGAAAAAATTCCTAAATTTTGCTATGTTGTTATCCCTATAAAATAGGATTCCCCCTTAAGGGTGTGTACAAATTGCCAATGTTGTAGCTTCATTCACCCTTCCCCTAATAATTTCTAAATAACTTAAAACTACCTATCCAGGCGAAAATACCACTTAAACACGTTCCGTGCCACATACAAAGTGATGAGAAAATTAAATTGCGAAATTCAATTAGGGTAATTCTGGACAGTTGCCCCACCTAACACGAGATCGCTATTAAATTAAAACTAATCCTGATATTACTTATTTTATCAGAATAAACCCAAAATATATAAAATTTTATGATGATTAAAAAAAAGTGATCAATATTTCCTTTAAGGCAATATTTGCTGAAAATCAGGTTGAAAACTAAAGTGCTGACATCTGGCCATCTCTCTCGGGATGCTGGGAGAGATGCCCAACATAATTATTAAAAAAAAAAAATAACAAAGTGGAAATGAAAATTATTTATGAGTTAATGCTGCTGCAACTAAAATTTAAATAAAATTAAATCTGATATTAACATTGTAAGTACCTAAGACATTAAAAATAAGTCAAATAAAATTAGAATACCAAACAATGAAAGTTACTTGAAATGAAACACATGCTTCACATTACAATTATTATTATTAAACTAAAGTAAACTACAATCCTATTATTATTATTATTAGAACAGCTATCCTGATAATAACTGAGGCATCTCTCCCTTTTTCTGGAAGAGATGTGAAGACAACATGGTGTCGGTATATTGGACCCGCCGGAAACTGAAATAAAATCATTTCACGACAGGGCAGAGACATCAATTCTGAAATATCCTGTAATAACGCGCGGACAATTCACTTTCTCGTGTACGTCATTTTGTGGGGGCTCGTTGAAACCGTGAAATTCAGCCGTAGAATAAATCGGGTCGATCATCAGTTGCTGTGGATTTATTTCGCGCGGAAGACTAGGCGCAGGCGTTAATTCGATGTCTCGTAAACAACAAGCGGCTCGCGTCCGACTGTACAGGGATTTCCGGTGTTTTATCGACGCACCATAAAGCCGCCGTGGATGGTACGTTCATATCATGATCCCGACAAGCGAATAACTTCACCCTATGATCTCATTGGAACAATACTGACAATTTTTTTTTCTCTCTATTTAATCTTGCGGAGCAAACACTTGTTCGTCTGTTTTATCAATGGCGTGATTCATGGAAACGAATGTAGCAGGTTAAGGTAACAGAACGGCATTTTAATGTCTCCTGTACTTATCCGTCCAACTGTGGAACAAAGATTAAATGATTAAATGACGTGGTTACACAGGTAAAAAGAGGTAGTAAATGTCTAGGATCCTTGCAATTGCGACGTTTCGTGGAAAAAAAGAATGAGTTGCTCGATACATGCTTTTGCGAGATTACTGTTGTTTGGAGTTTGAATTTATTCGCTAGGCTCGGGACACTCGTGGTGATTACTACTCAAATAAGGAGTTCCTTACACACCAGGGATTATCACGTTTCGTGATAAGTGGGTCACTGATAATATACGATATTTATCAAAAATTAAATGTTTATTGGACAAACAAGCGTATTTCTTAATTTGATGTTAAAATAACAGGCGGGAGGCAACCTGAGAATGTGAAAGGTTTCTCATAATTGGTATTTTGTTATAATCGAATATTGTGGTTCAGATTGTTATTACTTTTTAACTTACATCCGTGCCTCCTGGCGATTTGACAAAGTTATCCTGTAATAAGTTATATTGTTCTGTTATTTGTGATTCTTGTAAAGAAGCAGCCTAAAGTCCTTAAGAAATAGTATAAATGGAACTCATTTTTACATAGAGATTCGGATATAGATACAGGATCTCGAAAAGACAAAATTTTAAACTTCATTTTCTCCCAAGATTTGGTGTAGTACACCTTATGAATTAAACATACATGGCATGGACTAACTGTGTACTGTGTGCAAATTTGTAGTCTAATTATTAATGACTCGAACCGTGTGCACTCCTTATGATAGACTTTAAAATGTAAGAAGTAAACTTGCGCTGCACGCGTAAGAAATAAAAGGTCAAGTTTTATTTATTGTTCTATAGCTTTACTGCCGAAGACACTTACACATTATCATTGATAACGTAAGGTACGACGACCGCGTAACGAAATGTCAACCCAGTACTCCACGGTTAATGTGTCGTCAGCCTTCTCGTTATCTGTTAATGGTGCAATGACAGTTAAGCGTGCTTTGCTGAGACTGGCACCAGAACAATTGTGCGACGCAAATGTTGAATCATCGCAGCTGGAAATATCGTAATTATATAGGCCATATATAACAACTCGTCTTTTTCCTTGGACGACTACATTCTGTCACTGAATGCTGACGTGTCTCGGAAAGTTGAGTTTGAACTGCGTGATTTGCTCGCGGAAGGAAACGAAACAATGCGCTGGGGAACGATTTCAGTTCGTTTTCTTTGAATTCTGCCTTTTGTTACAACTTTTCTCGCAGACAGAGGGAAATGTAAAACATATCCTTTGTGAATTACAGGATACTGATTTTTTTTAGAATTACTATAATTCCAACGAGCCTGCAGGATGAACGTGGTGAAAAATTGAACATATATTTTCTCGTGAGGTACTTTTTCTGAATTACCGAGATCATTAGTGGACCCGTTTTTAACGAAATACTATTATTCGTATTTCTTGTACATTTAAGTTTATTATATTGAGACGTGTTTAGTCGTGTGTGATCTTACATGAAAAAATAAGTCGAAAATATAGAAGAATTTTTTTCATTTGCTATAATTTTTAATTTGGGAGTGCGAAGGACTTTTGGCATCACCTCTAATTTTTAAGAACTAGTAGATGCAATTTACTTATTAGCATGTAAATATTAATAGTACATTCTCAATAACGTTTCTTGAACTACAAGTTGGTAATTCCACTATTTCATTATCTCAAATATGCAATTATTATCTTCGAAATTACTCCTTCAAATTAAGTAATATTACTTCATATACTTCAAAACGGAAATAATCATGAACAAGTAAATTTCACAGAACGTTATATCCACAGTGCGCAAGTCCAGTGTGAAGTTATTTGTTTTCTTATTAATGTATTTTATAGCTTATCTGTATAATTTTAATAATTAAGCTGACTTATAATGAAATCGTACTTGGAAGACGATGCTCTAAGTCTTCCTTAATTCAGGTAGCCTGAAGAAAAGTGTGTGAGCGACATTTTAAACACTGTGTCGCAACCAATAAAATACATGGCAAACACGTATGCTGCGGGTAACTGCATCGTGTGAAATTGTTCCGCGACGGTTTGATTGATTTTGCGCGTTCACGATATGGGTTGAATGCGTGAATTCACATTGCTACAAGTACGCGTTCCTGCAAAGGACATATTATTTGTCCTGAAAAACATAAATACACATGTACTGTTCCCCTCCACTACACATGCGTATTTACATACACGCGTGTTTCGCTATTTCACGTCTACAGGGTGTTCCCCAAATAAAGTATCATATGCTTGACACCTCAAGAGAATTTAATTGCGAATAAGAAAGTTAAGTGAACACAAGGTGGTTCTATCATTCTGGGACGCACTTTGCATGGAAGTAGGATAATTTAATAACTATAGCGTATAATTTAATATTTGTATATAGTGCAAACGCTGTGTAAATATTATGTAATTGCATGAGTTGATAAACGGATTAAACTTGACTGTAGGTATTAATTAAATCAAGAGACTGTCATTTTATATAGTGACACCCTGTATATTATGTTTGTGAGTAACAAATGACGAGCATGCACGTGACCGATCTGCTCTTATTCATCTGGTGGACGTCAATTTGGAAAGGTGTTTTCCGGGCGCTATTCAACGAACGACAATACGTCGTTTCACAATCACACGACCTAGCTACAACGTTGAATGACGTTTGCACCACTTGCTCATTCCCTTCTGCGAAAAAATCGCATTTAAGCTATTGTCTTGCGTTCCCTAGAACACTGGTATTAATAATTTTACTAGACCACCCCTGACACAAAGTCATACGAAATTTTATTCGCCATTCTCACGAAATATCTGTCAGCGTCGAAATAACTTCTTTACAAGTACTTTTAAATAAAGAATAAAACACAAAAACGACATATCATTTCAATAATTTTATGTATTTTTTGCGTCATTCTTTTTATAATTTTATGTATCTTTAGCGATATTTTTCACGTGTCATACCTGTATTTTCACGTTACATGCAATTCTAATCAGTCTCGAAAATTATCAGCATACTCAAGTATTACGCACTGCGTTAAGGTCGAGGGAATGAAATGTGGAATACTTGTTCGTCATTCTCGAAAAGTGAAACGTACAAAAATTCTACGGAAAAGTGAGTTAAAATAGCGATATATATACTTGCATCGTTGCACCTAGGAAAAACAATGAATTCATAAAACCCCAATCCTCATCATGACATTCATATTTTCCTTCTATCCACGTATCTTCGCATAGACAAGACCTACATCTTTCCCTTTCTACAACAAGCCCCTACTTCACGAGCAAAACAAATTGCGCGACAGCGTCGTTTAGTATGCATAAAGCAAAAATCAATTTTTGCCACGAAGCCGAAAGTTAGAGCCGTCACCTAGTGACCCTACGGTGTCTAGCGGAGCCAGGCACTGCTTATAGATTGCTTGGCGTGCTCGACGCGGTTGCTATAGTTCGCGGACCAGCTTTCCACCTGTGTGCCACCTTCCGTTGGCCCGCAGAAATCTCGAGGGCTGTATCAACGGAGTCGATCGCGGTTAGCCACGCGGCGAGCTGCCCCCCGTGTCCCCTGTCCTGATTGAGTGCTGGGAAAAATGGGAAAACCCTTGTCCTCGAGGACGCCTGGAAACACTCGACAAAGAGTCCACTCGGGTGTCGGTTGACAAGCAGAGAGAACCGGCCGTCTCGCTGATAGGGGAGAGTGATCGTGATCAGTTGGAGTGGACAAACGTCAGAAAGGCGATTCGAGGACCCGGAAGAGGCTCGAAGAGGGATGTCTGAATGGGTGGTGTCTGTTCGTGTCGAGGTCGCGGTAGCCAGGTCAACGCCGGCTCGATCCTTGACCGTGTGATCAGCCAAGCGAGCGACGAGGACCAATGCCTGCTGTACCGCCTCGCCAATTACAAGAAGGGCGGCGAGCTGATAGAGTCGTACGGCAAAGGCGGCCAGGCAGAGGTGGAAAAGTTGATCAGGGAACAATTCGGGGTGCTGATGTACGGCGACGGGAAGGGCCAGGTGATTAATCGGGCCGAATACCTACGGTGGAAATTCCGTGATCTCGAGCAGGTTGTGCTGCCGATCGAGGCCTCCCTGTCACGGTTCGATCCTTTGGCACAATGGAACGATCACGAGGCATGCTGGCAGATGCAATACAGAGGCTCGCTCGGGGAGACCCTCCTCCATGTTCTGATTATATGCGATACGAGGGTACACACGCGAGTAGCGCGTATCCTGCTCAAGTGCTTTCCACGGCTGGCTATTGACGTTGTCGAGGGAGAGGAATACCTTGGAGCTAGTGCCCTCCACCTAGCGATCGCCTACAATAACAACGAGCTGGTGCAAGATCTAGTCGAGGCGGGCGCGATAATTTCTCAGCGGGCCACCGGCAGCTTTTTCCTTCCCAGGGACCAACAGAGAACCAACCCGGTGAAGAATACAGATTACGAGGGATTAGCTTATTTAGGAGAGTACCCACTTGCCTGGGCGGCCTGCTGCGCGAACGAAAGCGTCTATAACCTGCTCCTCGATTCTGGCGCGGATCCTGATGAGCAGGACTCGTTCGGGAACATGATTCTACATATGGTGGTGGTTGGCGATAAATTGGTGCGTATCTTTACTTTCAATTGCATTTGGATGATGATGAGCTTTTTTGTACCGCACTGTGGAGTATTTGCAGTAGGTAATACACGTTGTAATTTTTTTACAATACCTACAGCGTTTCAATATAACTTTGGAGTTTGGACAAAGTAGGAGCTAATTATTAATTAATAATTAAGGTGAAGTGTAATTGTTAATTCAATTAGAAATTACTTTCTCTAATGATTAATTATTACTGACCTCAATTGCAATCGTAATTGCTTAATGTAATTGTGCAGAGCAATTACAATTACATGCCATTGTAATTGTTCTGTAATTATATGTGGTTATTATAATGGTAATTGAGGTCAGTAAAAATTAACGATTGGAGAAAGTAATTAGTAATTTCAAGCGTAATTAGTAATTAGTAATTAGATTAAATTTTGCCCAACTCTGTTATAACGTGGAGGTGCAGTTTGAAAATGACTCGAGATGCTTTGAGTTATGCTAAATCAAATACAATGGGTTATTGTATGTAGCGAGGACGTTAGGCAGTGTTGTTGAAATGATTGAAAATTTCAAGTAATGAATTACGTTAGGTTTTGATGATAAATAGTAATTAACGAGCAAATTTCGTTGACTCCTCCTCATTGGTCATATCAAAATAATTATGTAATTGGCAGAATGGAAACTTCATTTTTTGTTAGAATTAACAGGGAGAACCGTTCATTTAACCTGTTATAAATTATAGAAGCTACCTCACGTTGCTATGCCAAGCTGTGAAACGGTTGAAGGTAGAGGAAAATTTCATGAGGTGAAATTGAATGGGTTTGGATTCTCTGTGTACATTCCGACATTCCTGTTATGAATTTACGTGCATACGCGCAGTTGCGAAGCGTAATTGCAATATGTTTTTTAGCAGAACCCTATATTTTTCAGGGCACTAACAATATATCTATCTCTTTTTTCTCTATTCTCCACGAAATAGTATCAAGTAACTTATGTCTAATATTTGAATTTCAATTTTGCAAAGCAAAGGATAATCTTAATATGACTAGTGATATAATAAATAATTTGGCATGAATATTTCTTAGAATACAGAATTATTTTCATCTCCACTTAGCTTATTCAAGATCTAAACCCCCCAAGAACTTCAAATACATCAACTCAAACCCTGTCACAAGCCATCCTAGGGTTAATCCTTAGACGACAGAGACGGAGTCCATTTTGATTTTCGACCTACAGTAGAATTTCCTTCATATAATCCTCAGAATAACCTTTTGGTTAGACGTTACCACTGTCTAAAATTCTTATTTACTTAGACCAGTGACACTAACAAGCGATCAGTAACATAAACACTATTGAGCCGGTTGAAACGGACCCTGGATCCGTCAGCTGAGGATTAAACAGGAGCATGGTGACCTGGTTCAGTAGATTTTTCCTGAAACACGTCCACATCCTCACTAAATCGAGTACAAAAGCGCGGCTGTATAACGTAGGACATGTTCGGGTATGCTCTTCGTCATCCGAAGCTTCCTGCACGCAATGGGATCGTGAACGCGGCTGGACTGACCCCATTGACGCTCGCTTGCCAGCTGGGTCGCGCGGAGGTCTTTCGGGAGATGCTGGAACTGTCTGCACGGGAATTCTGGCGCTACAGTAATATCACCTGCTCGGCGTACCCCCTCAATGCACTCGACACGCTGTTACCTGACGGCAGAACAAGTACGTCGTAATGCTAATCGAATTACACGGTTTTGAGAATCGTCGTCCCCGGAGTTCGTCGTTCGGGAGCATGCTGAAGTAGCCACTCACTTTGTGACGTGCCTTCGTATAATTGTCAGGGCCCAAGGGCGAATCGTCCTTAAGTAGTTGACAAGTAGCCCTCCTAATGCAATATAACCAACCCTACCCTCCTCTGATCTAGATCGGCGTTTCTTGATAAATTCTCCACGTTACGAACTGCTTTCTTATTCTTCTTCGTCTGTCACACGATGATACTTTATTGAGTGGCATGGTGGGAGAAGTGAGGGGAACAAAATAAATGTGAGTACCTACTAGACCTTGCGAGACCGTTGCAGGGGAAAAGGAGAACACTTGGAGAGTATGTGGCTGACAAATAAGTATTTTTTTATTTCCTGGTTAAGGTGCAGCTTTTTTACCTTTTGTACCTGTGAAGTAGTTCAGTGTGATGTTGTTGCTGTTTTTTTTATACATATACATTGTTGTTTATAAGTATTAAGACACCTGCTGTAGTTGCACAAAATGCGATATTTGGTATATGTAGATTGAATACTTTTCATTGCTTTATTTTCTGGTTTTCAGTAGCTTTAATTCAAAATACTAAATGAAGTAAAAGTTATTTTTTAGTGGTCTTCAATAATGTTTTTTACATTTATTTCACATAGATTAGGTGTCCTAATACTTATGAACTTCAGTATTGTCATTTTGGGGGGAAACCTACCGGGGTTGTTTAAAGATTGAAGTGTAGAATCATCATCATTTGAAGGATTCTTTTTTTGTATAAAAAGTTTTGCAAGAATTTAAACAAGTACAGATCTGGGGGTGCTAAAGTTGGCGAATATAGAGAGTAAATTAACACAAAACAGCCAAGTTACAAATTTCCTTTATGCCGTTTCACCATTTGATGTTCATACCATAATACAATTACATCTTTCTGATGCATCAAAACATTATCCGTGTATTAATTTTTTTTTCAACGGTCGAGCTATTGCATATAAACGTCTGTAGCGTTAGTTTCGTTGCTATTTAACAATAATGGATAGTACCGCAATATTTCCTCAGAAGCCCCAAGAAAAACTTGCTGCATGTAAACTTGGATCAGAACTTTTTGTGAATATCACATTTTTTATCGCTGCGCATAATTGCATACGAGAAAAAATTAATGTTAAATCGACAGAACAATGATGATAAAATACTTCCACGTTTTGTGTTGTTTCGTTTTGAAAGAATTTGCGGTACTCGTATTGTCAATTTGTCAGCATGTTCAATGTTATGTAAATAGCAGATTGTTGTTGATTTTGATACACTAAATTTCATTGCCAATTCTCTGAATGTTACACGTGGATTATTTTCGACTGTTGGTTTCCACGTAGCATCACCGAAATTAAATCGGCGGCTTTACTGAGTTTCACATTTGATATTGGTACATGAAACCAGCACGAATTTTTTAAAATCAATTTCTGCATTGATGCATTTCTGCATATATATTAAATCTTCACAAAAGTACATTTCATAATATTTTTCAAGTTATTTCGCTTCATTTCTGTGCTTTACGCAGGATTTCTTGATTTTCCCTTTAAGTCTCCACCTTTCTGCCTTTGGGTAGATAAAGATCTCTCTCCCTTTTTCTTCCGCTTTCTTCTGCGTGCAAATATTTGATATTCTTCTTTCCCTTTTTCGACTTCAACAGGTTCTTCATTTTCCACTTTTTCCTTAAAGTTTTAATAATTGTCATTCAACATATATAATACTATTAATAATAACGACCGCCTGCAAAGTCTGACATTAAAATCATTAATGTTAGTAGGTATTTGTCGCGTTTAATTAACATAAAGGAACAAATGATTAATAAAGGGAATGAAGTGGGTAATGACGATATTAATTCTAATTCTTCAAGATTATAACAAGCAACTGAACACAACACTACTACACAAAGCCTTATGGTATCAAAAGATTAGATCTGCGTAAAACATTTATCGGATTTATCAACGAAGAAATTACGCAGTTTAATCGTAACTTTTATTAATCAAATTAATTTTCCTATCCACAAGAAAATTTTTCAATCCGTTTTAAATTGATCTCCAGCCTCTGAGAATGTATAAACCCCAGAATACCATTGCCAGTGTCCTCTGCTCATTAACTTTTCGCGATGTAAAATCTGATCCAGATGCTAATAAATAAAGGAACATCAAAGTGGAAAGATCAGTAAGGTACGGTGAATGCAATGTCTCAACTTTAATCTCTAAAAGTTCATGAATCATTTATGCATGACCCAGCAGTATCAGGCAGACGAACTAATTTTCCGTCGATTAGGGAGGGTTGTTTTTCAATAAATTTCTGCTCGACTGCATCATGCAGTGAACAGTGGTTCCTTACATTCATCCATTTTTTTTATCCACCTTACAGCTCTATTTAAAGTAGGGCTTCGCATACCCGCCAGACATACCAATCCTTTTACACCAACCATATATTAATAGTAGCCAGTGTTACTCCCCATTTCGCTCGACCCAAGGAACAATCATATTTCGTACGTAATCGAACGGGAACTCAATATCTGCCGTCTAATTTCCATGAAATTCGTCTCGCGTGGAGGCGATCGCGCCCGCGCCAAGCTGTTCTGCATTTAAAGAGCGCCTAGGCAATCGGACTTGTGCCAAATTGTATCGAAGTTTCCGCCGCTTTCGAACCAGTGTAAAGTGGATCTGTATGCACCATCGACGAATTTTCTAGACGTTCGGGGTGATTCATAGGTCCTGGGGTTCCACCATCCGTGGAAGACGGTGTGCGAGGGTTGGCGGGGCAGCGAGGGTGGCGGTGGAAGCGGAAGGGAGGGCGTAAGAAGGAAGACAAGGGAAAAGGGGGTCGTTGCAGGATGCAATTACGGCCATTTAACGAAGTTTCGAGATTAGCCGCGGACGCGGAGTTGGGTGCTCGCGTTTCATTTAGTTTCGGAATCCATTATCCCTTCAGCCATCCCTCTCCTTGCTGTCCTCCCCCGTGCCCCCTGTGCCGCCACCCTCGTTTCCCTACCACGGGCGTCTTTGCCACTACGCGAATGTCATCCGATGGGCTTCAACGACGGCTGAGAGACGAGACGAACGAAGTAACCGGTGGGATGAGGGGTAACCCGGTGCCGCCAGTATATCAGAAGGGGTGAACTTTCAGCTTACTCCTTCCTACGGGCACGCTTAATTACTCTAAGCCAAGGCCAGCCACCCAGGGTCCGACAGTTAGTTAGCCAACCAGTTCGCCAGTGAGTAAACCAGTCGGCTACCCCGCCGTGTCAAGACTCGCTCCTCTCTTTTTCTCCATTCACTGTTTTCTACCCCTCTCGTCTGCTCCACCTTTTTCATCGTAAGAGACGGGGAAAATATATAAAAAAGGGAGAAAGGAAACGGAAGGTGAAGAGGGGATCAAGGAAGACTCGGCGCTGAGCGATTCGGTTTTGAGGAACGGTATAATTCCACCCGTAGAATCTTTCGAGGTTTTTCGCATCCCTCTGCCACTCTTCCTTGCGCTTTATTCTCACCCCTGGATCCCACAGTCGAGATAGGTTTTTGCGCCCGTCACCCGTGTCTCGTCTCCATCCCCCTTTCAAGGAAACGTTATATGTACTTCCAGAACGGTGAGATTTCTGAGGGAATTCGAAGAAACAACGGGAGGGATGGATAAGAGGCTGGTCTACTGGGAAAATAGTATTTCACGGGTTAGCTGTCGCGGAAGAAAAAATGCGGAAGCTGGCGACGCGAAATTGGTCCGATAAAATTTCTGACGCCATCCCTTTGTATCGGGATTCAGTGGAGATCCATCGAGCGAGCGCGTTTATGGTTGACGACAGAGGTCTCTGATATAATCTGCAGCTCTATTACATCACTGCCGATCGACTTTTGATGTTCCCTGATGGGATTAAGCTTGGAAAGATAGCTTAAATCGATTATGAGGACACGGGCGGCCGCCTGCCTCCACTAAAACGTTAATAATTATCTGAGCAGAGCACTTAGGGATGATTATCAGCGATAACGGGGCAGCGGAGCGGCAAAGGCGAAATCGTTATTCAACTTCTCGGTTCAACGTCCGTTTTTGCGTACTGACCTGTCGTCCTGTCGATCCAGGCCGAGGGGGTGGGAAGGGGGCAACAACGGGCCGTCAGGGAAAACTTCTAGGAGGTCTGCCCCCTAGAGTTAGATATAATTACGAGTTGCGGCAACGACCATGCACAGGTAAGTCTGTCGTGTGTGTGAACTTCGGGATCCCTGTCATTCAGGCCTGGGATTTTGTCACGTGAAATCGGAGATCGAACGTGGACAGTTATTCCCGGATGCATTTTTTTTTACGTAGATAGATACTCAAAGAATATAATTAAATAAAAAATTAAATAAATATAAACTATATTATTTATATAAATATAAGTATAAATTACTTCTCAGTCAACCGAATATCGAAGCTTGTACATACCACTTCCGTAAAAAATGTAATCTAAAAATATAAGCACACATAACGAACGTCACTGAAAACCTAATGTAGTAGGGTAATTGTGGGAGAGTTGCCGCACGTTACGCAAAATTGTCACCGTGTCTAAATTTTGCAATGAAAATGTTTTCCAAGGATAGATCTTATTAGTTCAACATCTTGTGATTCTACTAGCATTAATGAAAATCAAAATTTTAATATTTGTCACCCTTAAAAAAATTGAAACTAAAAACATCCTTTGGTAGGAGAGCCGCCGCACATGCGGGAGTGGTGCCGCATTTCGAAACACGTTTAATTTCCGATTTAAACTTGTTACTTCTAACTTTTTATATAAAAAATAATAAAAACAAAGTAAAATGAAACATTTTTACTTTATACAATTATAAAATTGGAAAATTAAATGGGTACACTAGGAACAGATATTATATCTGCTTTTCGAAATTTTTTTTATATTCAGTTGGCATCTTGAGATTAAAATAAAAAAAAATGTGAAAAAAGAGTACATAGTCCACAAATATATTTCGATTATAAGATTATTCATTTAAAAATAAATAATTTGCCTCGAGATACCACGTTAGCTATTTTAAAAAACTTTTTCGGTATTTTAAACATTAAAAACATCATAAAATCGACTTAGTTTCCGAAACAGTACAGTGTCAAAGTGCGGCATCTATCCTAAATAAAAGTGCGGCGTCTATCCGAAATGCCTGGGAGAGGCGCCGCACTTTCGTATTTCCACATGCTAAGTCGAAAGTAACCCATTCTGCCAAGGAAATATTCTACATGGTCCTTAACGTATTACAAATGTTGTATCAAGAAAAACTATGAATGTTTAGCTACTATATTAGTAAAAATAGACGCGACGTATAACTATTCAGGCAAAGTACGCTAGGCTTACCTCGAAAAACAGCAAAATCTTTAACAATAATACAGGAAACACGCTCTGGCTTGACAAACTAACTCAAATGAACAGCCTTAAACAAATAAAATCGGCAATGATGTGTTTTATTACCGATATCCTTGAAATACCGATAGTGCGGCGTCTCTCCGAGTGCGGCATCTCTCCCACAATTACCCTACCTACCTTGCAGTACTGAACAAAGTTACCGCAACAATTGGTTATTAAATAATTTAAAAATCTGTGTAAAGCTTTATAACCTTCTATTGAAAGTTTCTTTGAGCTCACATAAAGAAAAAATAAATAAAAAAAACGTTATGACGAACACGCACAAAAATTAAAATAAACTGATAAAATTTACTGTATTCTGTTGAAGTGCGCGTAAAGAGGATGCTTCACGATTCTATGCACACGCTTAATAGATATTCAGTATCAATATACATTTAAATCTAGCTCATGTAGCAGGAAAATCGGATTACAATGAACGTATATCAGAAAGTTAACTATTCCAGAGATAGTGGCCTCTTCTTGCTAAGCCAAGAGTTCTTTATACGATAAAACAACAGTGTAGAATAACTTACGTTTCGCGAATCAGCGTGCCAACAACTAATAGGTAGATGGATATTTCTTGTTACGGATATGCTTTGTTTACATATCCCCTGGTACTTGTGGTTTATCCATCTCTTCCATTTCCAGATCATTTCCCTGAGTAATCATCGCGTTTCCTTTTATTCTCAATCCTCCGATTGCTCCATTTATCGTTATTTAAAAAATTCAGATTTCTCTAACCATTGCAGGTACTTCTAGGAATATCTGGCTATTTAAACACTTCTTTAGAAACGCTGACTTCTCATAGTAATACTCCATCAATTAAGAAACGGTTTCTTCTCTCAGAAAACATTAGTTTTCAGACTTAAGTATATTTCTTAAGCCTCTGATGGCGAATGATTTAGTAATTAACCGAATGACAGATGTAGAGTAATTAAATTCATACACATTGTAGAATGAAATATCATATTCATTTTTCAGTTTGGTTTTGGCCTTCAATTTTGCAGTTCTGTATAATCTTTCACCCATAGTGGATGTATCCAATATCGGTTCTTTCGTCTTTGCTTCCTTTCTCGCATTTCGAGGACATAGATCACAGCAGCCTCTTCGAAACCCATTGCGAGACTGAGTTGGAAACAAAAAGTTCTGTCGCCAAGTACGCTTGGGCACGGCGACAGAACTGTTTCGCTACTTTACGCGATCGACAGCGACTAAACTATCGCACAACAAATTGTTGCGAATGCGCCAAAGCTCTAATTGTAAGTAATTCTCTCTATTGTACTTTAGCGTCCTCGAAACATGGGTGGAGTCTGAGTATTTTTTTTGAGAAAGTACAAACCACACGTTCTTCAAACTTGGCATAGGTATGTCGTTATAGGTATCTCCTTTTCACCCATCCATCCAAATTTCCCTCTTTCTCTCTCCTATTGTTCTTCTTCTATACAATATACATGTTCCCACGTTCATGGAACGTTTTATTTTCCCTTGACATTTGTGTAGGCGTTAATATAATTATTGATACCAGCCACAAATGACCATTGAATTTGACAGAAGCAAAACATATCGAATTGACCGCTTTTGCAATAGCTTTCAAACTATCCCGCCGAACATCAAAGTGGCTATCAAATTAATATGCACGGTATCGCTACGCATTAAATATCCTATTCATTGAGCATAATAATTGGCGTTTCGATGTCTAGCTATATAATTACGTTGAATTCGATGGGAAAGCTTCGGTCAACGGTTCGGTCGTTCGAGAAGGTACATGCAGACTGAATGGAAGTTTCGATGGTTCAACGAGAACGCGGATATTCGTTGCAATTTTGCTTGCACATCTGAAATTCAATTTCCCAGCCGAGAGCTGTCAGAGAGGGGGGCAAGGGTTTCCTATCAATGGCGCCGCAGACCAAAGAGAGAAGGGCGGAGATTGACAAGAGACGCACCGACCGTTAAAACGTTTCCTTGAAAACATCCAATGGAACTTGGAACTTCCCTGACGCTTTAAGCTGCCGTGAAAGCAGCTTCCCTTAGGTCGTCGAGTAATTAAAGAGTCTGAGAACGTGATCGACCCCGCGGACCGTCGCTAGGAATTTGACGCGGTAGGGTCTGCAGGCCTCGCAAAAAGAGAATCGATCGATGCATGTCGCAACTTCGAGAAACTTTCCAAACGAACCCTTAATATTTCACGGCGAAGCCAGCTGAACAAACTTCGATAATCAATACCGGTGACACGGTTTAAGGTTCATTGGCCCGTTGTGCGATATTTGTCACCTACCAAAATTTCCAACCGTTGTACTCTATGCGACGGAAGCTTCTGTTTGGCCACGAACGAACATAATGCTCAAACAATTAGGGGATTCCTATTGTGAAAGGGAGGAGAAACGTGCTATAGGCTTGATAGATCGACACATTCGATCGAGAAAAAGATTGAGTTTAAGGTAATCATTAATCAAAGATGTACAGGAGCAGGGAGTGGATATAAAAATCACAGTGAAACATGAAAAAATTAGAACTGAAGGGTAAGGGGAAAAACAGGGAATGTCCATTTTTAGTGATTTTGTGATGCATAACGTATTTTGTTGGTGGCAACTGGGGCCATTAGGGTTTGACAGTTTTTAAAAACCGGGTTTTATTTATAAATTTGTAAAATTCGAAAACTGGATTTTAAATTTAAAAACAAGTTTTATATAATAGAATTAATATGCAGAAATAAATTAATTATTTAATTTAAAACACTAGATAAAATTTTTTTTTAATAAGTTCGTTGAATTTATCTCGATGCTTATTAACTGATAGGCAAAACAAGTATAGGATCACTATAAATGGAAAAGTTGAAGGTACCCTTGAAAACTTATTTAAAAAAACACATGGAAAAATTGAATGTCATCACCTTGAAGGTTCTTTGAAACAATGTTATCTATAACAGAAACAAAATTTTGATGGATCCACTAGCAACAAAAATAATGAAGGTGATCACGTTACCCAGTTTACCTTGTATATAAATAAGATAGATTAACTGTCCACAGAATGACAAGCAATGCCAGATAAAGCGACATTATATCACTATTTGTTCGCGTTACTACTCCATAACGAATGCATAAGAAAAACGACAGAGCACTCTCGCAGACTAAATTATTTTCTAAAGCGTTAGGAGTCGACGGAAAGCACCACGCCACATGCACGCACACGCTCACTCGGTGTTCATCTGTTTAACTTGTGTAATTGTCCTCTACGCGAAAGCAAGGCACAACTCTCCAAGTTCCACCCCGCTTATACATTACTAACACTTTCTAACAGCCTCTAGTACTCGCATTTATGGGCGCGCTGAAATTCAAACGCGGCATCGAACTACCATTAGCTGACTTTCGGAAGCTCAGCCTGCAAGTTCGGTCGCGAGATTAACGAGTGCCCGTTGAATTCTTCGCGCGCGAAAGTAACATAAACTTTTATCTTTACATGCAGGAAAGTTTAGCACCGCACGTGGCGCGGCTGCAGAAAAAGCAGGCTCCGGGGGAGGGATGGGGTAGGAGCTGGTGCATCTGATATATGTGTGTACATATATACACGCACACGGCGCTAATGCAAAACCCATAATTATCGCGGCCGAGAGAACCCTAAAGTGATGTTCCATTAACCGCAAATGGTCCTCTCCGAATTTCTATTTCAGACTGGAACTCCGCGCTATTTATCATTCTGAACGGTACGAAGGAGGAGCACTTGGACATGCTGGACGGTGGTATTATTCAGCGATTACTCGAGGAAAAATGGAAGACCTTCGCGCGGGTAAGTGCGTCCACGTGACAATATTCTCGCTCGTTTCTTCACGGGACATTTTTCACGGCTTTACCTCAGTCGTGCAGCCGCGCTCTCCGCCCGCCTGAAAATGTTGGAGTATCCCGTTCCGTTAAAAATTGAACCCCTGGTTGCCTGTTTGAACGACAAATAATGCATGGGGCGTGGATCAATCTGTGACTCGCGGAGGACTTTCCGTTCGAGCAGATTAGCAGGCATATTATGACGGAGTGTTCTGCGATATCAGTACCTCATACATAATTAGCATGTGCAATGGACTTCGCCGTACTGTAGATCACTGGCTGACGCAGGTGGTGCTGCTATCGCCTCGCTGTTATTGTAAAATGTTTTTAGTAGTTTCTTACTCGAAATCCCATGTTTGTTCTTGCGATTAGGAGGGAGGAAGATGAGAAAGGACGAAGCGGAGAAATGAAAGCAGATTATTTTCTGGGGGGAAAAAAGTTGGGAAACTTCTCAAGTTGCAACAAAATTTTAAGAACAGTATAGTCAATAGTGAGTTGCTAAATTATGGATGCAAGTAGAAACTTCATGAAGCAATTTTAAATCAAAGTGATGGCACATGAACATCTCTAACATAGTAAATATTTGTCATTTTTTAATATAACGACGTGAAAGTGTCAGTTAAATATTAGGAAACAAGTGTACAAAACCAGGACTATGTAGAACGTTTACTTTTTAAGGAAAAAAATCATAAATGTTGCCCGTTTTTCACTCATTTTCGAGCGAATACCTCGGCATTACCTTATTCAGTATTGAAAAGTAAAGTTCTATTGCAAAATTCAGTATTAATGGTAATATACACTGAAGAAACAACTATAAAAGTTGCAAGTATTTTTTGTATGTAATTACTGTAATTTTTCATTGAAAGAGTGGTATTTATAATGGAGAAATTGTGAAAATGACAAAAAGGCCCTTTAGTATCTTAAAAAATATCATAAGAAGATATTAGAATAGTAGGGATGTCGACAACAAATGCATTTGCAGCAAAAAGAGGCATTGAATGCATCAAAAGAACGTCTCTTAGCTCGAAAAGCAAAAAAGTCATAGAATCAGCGCTGTTGAACTGAATACAATGCTTGAACACTTTTCTGAAGAAACCATTCCTTATGAAATAAGTAGGTACCACAAAGAGTGCTTAGCCAGCTTCATGATAATAGCAGCGTTGCGAGAAGGAAACCATAAGTACTGTTAACAGAAATAAACAGTTAGAGTGTTAGAGCTTGCCAAAATATTCCCTAAAAATGCTATTAACATTTATTGTAATATTATATTTTGCAATAAAAGTCAATTGAATTCTAAGGATCACATGATTGTATAAAAACATAAACGGAAGAAAAATCTTCAGCTTAAAATATCTGTTTCTAGAAATAATTCTGTATAATTCTAATTTCAGCATAAAACTTCATAATGTGACTTTTATTAAATTGATAAGGACAGATTATTTAAATTTAAAATATACAGTATTGTCCACTATATAGAATCGACTTACGTAATTTTTCCAATTAATATTGAACAAAATAATTAGTTCTCAAATTTCTAATGAACGCACTAATTTTATGCATCATTTTATAAGTTAAAATTATTTCTCGGTAACAATTATCTTTAGAGCTCCTTAAGCATTACAAAATCCTCAATAATCCCCAATAACAATAATCATCGTGAGCCATCATTTCGTTACCTCAGGTGACGTGGCAAAGCGAGTCACGTTGACCAATGCGACTCAATCAATGGGAAGCAATCTGCGTTAAACCAAACCCAATGAACAAATATCACATATGTACTCAACGTACTCAGCCTCGTGCATTGATTATTTTTCTTGCGTCGAAAATATCAAGTATATACGCGTGTAATAATAATTGACATACGTCAGCGGTCCTAATTGTTCGCGAGCCGCTGGATAAGGGGGCAGACGAAAAAAAACATGATCGCGGAATGCTTATCAATGCGCGCGCATTTCAAATTATTCCTGTGATTACTGAGTGACGTCGAGTAGACCTCGAGTGACTTGGAGCGATTGTCGTCGAACGTCACTCTTGGACGATCGAGTGGCGATGATAAGGGTTCCCTGCGAGCCTGAATAAACCGGCGATTTATTTCGATTTACATCGATATGCACCGCAGTATCGGTGATCTCTGAATGATCTGAGAACGATGGCCGTCGATGTCGTGTTTGCTCGAATTGATTGCAATTGCGAGAGCGCGTCCGAGAGCCTTGCAGACGAGTCAATGACCGAATATTATTATTGGAGATGGTTTTGAATGTACCATTCATTTATTTTAAAAATCACGTATTGCGCGAAGTAAAGAGACTCTGGTCATCTATTTCGTTCTATTTTTGCTAAAAAATTGGAGTGGAAATCGGGTTCAATGCTTGTCCTTTTCTAGAGTTTCTATACAGGGCGTATCATAATATGTGGGACCCACTTGAATGGTGGACAGAGAACACAGAAACAGTGAAAAAAGGTCTTATAAACATGTGTCCCATTTGATCTCGTTGTAGAGTTGTAGAACAACATATAATAGTAAAATAACAAAACTTTTGATTATCTACACTGCTTCTTCGTGAAAAAATCAATTTTACTTTGACTTTTTGGAAGTGGATTATATGATTTTTCTTCTATATTTTTATAAGCAATATCGAGGTAAATACAACAACTACTGACATTGCCACTTTTATACGTAAGAGTGAGAAAAGAAGATAGTTTGTGTAGGTGACTGCTCAAACTGTATATTCTTCTATAACACAAATTTGTATTTTCTCAAATACAATGTGATGAATATTAACTATCAGACTGTTCAAATTTATTATTCTGAAAGTTGTAGTTATTTATTCTTCAGGATTGTAAATGTTCCCCGCGCGTGTGCAATACACAGTGAGCAGGAGATTTTCTCACAAACGGAAATTAATCGGAGATAAATACAGTAATCCACTGTTACTAGAAGTTATTACACATTGAACATTCAAAAAGCAATAATCAAAATTTATATCAGTAGATATTATGCTACAAACACTTCTATAATTATGTGATATTCGTGTTTACGTTGCTTCCAAAATTTACGAAAACTTTAATACTTCACAGTCAACTGACAGCTATTAACACGAGAATATCTCTTTAAGGGAGCTTTAAATTTGTTTTCCCACGTTTCGTTTCAAACTCAAACTGCAGATAGTGCAACGATGCTTCGAATGTCAATGTTCTCGCAAAAAATGAGTAACATCGTCGATGGAACTTCCTATACATATTCGCGTAGTACATGAGATCATAATAATAGGAGAGTATCCATGACATATCCCACTTATAGCTCTAATCACGACAACGTTTAAACCGCATACAAGCGTCAAATGACCAATTACGCTGTGATATTGTACACAGAGATTAGCACGGTTTTAGTATAATTAATCACGAAGCCCATTCGACGGTAGCACATCATTAGGACAGTTCTGTAGATAGTCGAGAATATGAAACACTTAAAACAGTAATTACCATTTTACAAAGGCTGTTCTGTAATCACGATGCAAACGGTCAGGTCACAATTCCTCGTGATACAAACAGGTAAAAGATATTCCTCGGTCCATTCTATGAGTGCGTAAGAAAAGGACAATGTTAAGTCTGTAGTGTGATTACTGACCTGAATGATCTAGCCAAGACGAATCGATTGATATCATTTTTAACTTCGGAATCAGATGGGACCATCTCGAATAATAGTCTTAAAGTTCGAGATGTTGCAGTTTTGAACAAAATAAGCTCGTAATAATTAGTTTGTAAAACTTTTTCAATTTCTCTTTGCATTATAGAAAAAGTTTTTAATATATTAAGTTACTTCTGTTAAGGACCAAAAATAGCCAAAATTAGACATATATCTGCTCAGTAATTTCTGGGATATCAAGATTACGTATTTAAAAGATGTTATTTTGAGAGAAGTGGTATCCATTGTGCTGGGTGGATAAAATATTACATATCATCATCTAGAAATTTCATTAATTGTCACAATTGACTTAATAGATTGCATGCATCCTTTACTACAATTTAAATTTTACAGCTTTAAAAATCATCAAGAAAAATCGACGAAGAATTTATTATCATACTAAAACAAATAAGAAATAGGTAGGTATATAGATCAATTTTATTCAGGTAAAGTGCAAATTTTTGTCGCATTAATATAAGTAAGTTACTTTCTTCTATCCGTTGTATTTTGTGTATGAAAGGGTCCCCAGAGTCATATATTATAGACTTTTTCTTGTAAGGATATTGGGAAAGTCGAGTGTACTCATGCACAGTGATTTAGCAGATTCACGACAGCTAGTAGAAGATGGTAGTGGGATAATACGAGCTAAGGGACTTTCAAAAGAATATGAAACTCATTTATACCATCGTATCAGTGACATTAATATACGCTTCTTGCCATAATACTCATCACAAGCAGAATCTTCGTTAAACAGACAATGTCTTAATCGCTATGACACTACCTATCCACGAATGTTCAATTCCATTCTTTGTCACTTCAAAACATGAATATGACTTTGGCATGTGCCATATGCTTCTACCTAAGAGAAAATTGATTTGAATAGCACTTTAGTCAGTCATAACTTTCACAGGATACATTATCCTGAAAACTTGTGTAAATGAAAAATGTACCAGGATTGAGATTATACTATACTACCTATTATTATTTAATATTCGTACTTAAAATTCTGGGACCTTCATTTCTCCGCTCAAGTGTAGTTTTAAAAAAGATACCGTGTGGAAAATAAGGAGAATCCCTCCGTATTAAATAAAACACAAAAAGTCTCAAGTTTCTACCTATCACGACTTCAGAGACACAGTATTTCGTGGAAGTAGACGGAATACTTATTTGATCCTTATTTAAATAATTTTTAATTTAGTTAATGCTCAACTCTGGGTCATGCGTACTCGATAGATTTTTAAAGTCATTTATCTGGAAAATAGAGCTTCGCACGACAAAAATTTATTCTATGATTCCGACCTATTTGGAGCCATAGAAACTACATCATCTCACTTGTATCACGATTCTTGGTCCTCGGTATATACGCCTGAGTTAAGAAGACTCTGTTCTTTTTCCCATGAAAGTTACAGTTCTTAAAACGACTGATCATCCTGGTGTTTCACCTGACGTCACTGTCGCTGGCAGTGTACCTGAGGCCCGCCAACGTGGACGCAGTTCTCCTGAAATGGCCGGAAGAGATCACGGAAGTTGGCCGCACGATATCGGAGTGCATCACCGTGATAGGCGTGCTGGGTTATATTCTGGCGCAACTAGGCGGAGAAATCATCAACATCGGCTTTCTATCGTTTCTGAAACAGTTGGTACGTTCGGATCTTGTTTCATACTGCACATCTCTATTCTATCGGCCCGTCCGTGCAGGGTACGATCGCGAAATTCCCCGTTGTTCCGCGACTCACGATGCCTGGCCGATATCTGGCTACGCTGACAGAGAGGGAAAGACGGGAGCAATTTCGAATCTTTTGAATCGTGGCACGAGCACCAGAGGTTGAGCAAAACCGGCGGCTAGTGAACTGTAACGAATGATCACGAGTGGTAATGAAGGAACGCGATCTTTCGGCACGAAAACACCGTGTTCCTGGATCGGATGAGCTTTTTTTCCTGAGCGGGCTGCACGAAACTCCGATTACGCTACGGAATTAAGCAACGCCAGGGTTTCGAAGTCTGCTGCTGCACAAATGAATTCAGTTATGTCTGGAGGTATTGTACGAAGTGCATGCACCAAGATTTGGATAAATTTAATGAGAGTACTCGTGGTACATTTAGCTTTTCAGTATTGCACTCCCAATATTTACTACACTATGTCAATATACAATATGTTGTTACTTACGCCTCATCTAATATTAGCGTCGGGAAAATATTATTCATAGGTAGTACTGAAACCTTTTTTTTAACACTCCGTGTCTAATAAATGTTTAGAGTTGACGTGCATTCGTTAAAAGCAAATTTTCTATCAAGATTCACGAGGGTGGAGTATAACGTAAGACACAAAGTACAATTGGGTTAAGCGTGCGGGGGTCATGAAGGACTTAGCACCTCGGAAATTAATTTACTGCGGTCTACATCATAAACTGGGACACTTGCACAGTCGTATACCACATTTGCTTGATTAAGGATCCCTTAACCCGTTACTTACCCCTCTCTAATTTCTAAAAATCCTAGGACGGTTCGTAGAAGAGAAGCACAAAATCTGCTACCATGCAGAACACGCTACTTGTGCAGAAACAACTTGCGCTGACATTAGGTATAAGAATATTTCTACCTTCGACAGTAGACTTGTGCGTAACACGCAAGAAACGAAAATGCAAAAGGAAATTACATTTAAATTACAAAATTGTACTGTGCCATTTATATAGGTATTCACCATCCAACTGTGTTTTTACTTACACTTATTATTTATTATTTGGCACCCCCTTCAATTAACCCTCAGATACTAATTCGTCCAAGCAGCAGCCATGTAGAGTGTGTTTCTTATCATGTAGAATTCACTTCAGTGGTGGACGGGGGACACAAAAATAATGAGAAAAGTCTATATAAACATAAGCTTTAATATTGACCTTGTTCTCGATTTATCCTCATTTTTAAAGTGTTCGAAATGGCCACCTTTCCTCTGATTGCAAGCCTGCAGTCGTTGTGTTACAGATTTTTAAAAAAAAAATATAATAAATGTGACTAAAATGTGGTAATGCATCCTCTTGCATAGTGTGAGACTTTTCACACTAAGGTCACTCAATTGATTGCTAAGGGGACAAGCTCGATTATAAAAAGTTATATAAACATTTAATAAAATCAATTATACTATTTCTATTTGCCATTAAGAATTTTATTGGAGCACAAAAATGGCTATAGGTAACTCGGAAACAAGTTCAAATAGAGCGCATGTTTGAACGAATTTTTTCTCTCCTTGTTTTTGTGTCCCCCACCACTGAAGTGTATAACGAGAATTTTTATCCCCAACATTCTATCACAATATGTTTCACTAGCAAGTGGAATCAAAATTCGGTACGGACCTTTATTTGCATCGTTTTAACGTTAAATACTGGAATACATACAACGCTCTCCATACCGTTCATCTTTAAGGGTTTCATTGTCCGCGAATTAATTTGCCAGTAACGAGAGAATTGCTCGTAAATCATTGTACACGTTGAGCATTCTCGTAAGAGAGAATCCATAATTCGTAATTACCCCTCCCGCCCTTCCCCACAGGGTTCGGTCGATAGTGCAGACATCGAGTGTACGATATAATTAGGACAACGTAATTTACGTATGTATATACTGTGAGTTATTAAGCGGGATTGCATTCACCGTAACCGACGGCGATGGAGTTCGCCGCCAGCGAGTGTGGAGCAATTAAAAACGATGTCACGCGAAAGACATCGGGTGGCCAATTAAGTCAATCGTATTGTCAGTTGACGCGACACGTTCCTGTGGAACCGAAATTCCGTGCTACGTACACTACGGCTAAAACGTATATGAGTTATGGGTACTTAAAAGGCATTGGCCACTCTGTAAACTGTAAATGCTGTAAATGTCACAACTGGCGAGGGAAATGGTAATGGAAAATGTCATTTTTTGATCGTATGTGTATCGTTGTGTATTTTAAGAGATATATTAAGTAAATATTGAAGATTATTGAACCACATTAAGATTTTTAAATAAATATTACGATCATAAGATGTGGGTCTAAAACGACCCACCGATGGTCATTCGCGTAATTTTTTTGACGATAGCCGCGCGAGTCTTTAAACTGATAATAACTAAAATATATGCTACTTAACGAAGAAATAAAGTACTCCGATTGTTGACACTTTGACAGGGCGCACAATTTTGAAAAATGACCCTTCAAGTTGATAAGGTCTCCCCGAACAATCGCTAGTCCCGAGAAAGTTTTGCTCAACTTGTCTCGATTAAACATTCTGGGACATTCGGAGAATGCTTTTGAGGGCCGGCCGAGGGTTAAACATTAATAACTAAAATACGAAATCAAACCGCAATTTTGATACTCATGATCTAATGATCAACCATTTCATTTTCTACTATTTGTCACTACCCTGTATACATTTGTCCTATCTGACCTTGATTTCGAATATTTATGTCATTCCATAAGCAATGTGTTCTTTTCGCTACACATATTAGGCGAGAACAAACAATTTCCTAATAATGATGAATCAACATTATATTTTCCCTCATTTTCTACAAACCGTCCACATCTTCCTACTCATTAGTTCTCAGTTGCAAAATCAATTCTACTTTCTCAGTTTCATATGAAAATAATTGAAACACAAAAGTGCTTCTAAATTGGGAGCAAGGTCAGCTGAAAAAAGATAAATTTTACATAAACTTCTTTTCTGTACACCTTTGCATCTTTATCCCTGAACTAATGCTCACGTGTTACGAAACACTGTGGATATCGATTCCTTTGCGGAAGTTTTGCGAAGGGTGCAAGAATAACTGGCAGCTTTGACGTTTCGCTTGTAAATTTTCCTTTCAGAGCCACGAGCCCGCCAAGCTCATATTCGTGATCAGCAACCTCCTCATACTCGCGTGCATTCCGTGCCGTCTCGCTGGTAACAGGCACGCGGAGGATGCGATACTGGTAGTTGCTGTCCCTGGCTCCTGGTTCCTACTCATGTTTTTCGCTGGGTAAGTCATACGAGTATTAAGACTTTCGATTATCGCTATTTAGTCAATAAGAAACCAGAACGGCAATAAGTAAGGTGTCTCACTACAGTAGTGTTTCGAAAGAAAGATGGTGTTTCTGGCTCGAAATAAGGTGCTCGTTATCCTCTCCATTTCTTCTTTCATCATAGTAGACTTCTTTTTTCGCACTACTAAGTAAGAATGAACTGAATGCTTGTACAAAACTGAGTCGAAATTATAGAATAACTTCTTTTGCAATGAGACTTTACTTTTCAAAAAATCAGGTTTGAAAATCCATTGAGTATGCGTGCACCCGACTAACAAGGGATTCTTGCGACTTAAAAATCCCAAAAAATTTGAATCTTTACCGAAATATTTTGGGGTTTCAAGAAACACTATCTTGTTTGTTGTCACATTTATTACAAAACATCCTTACATAGACAGGGATGCCATAAAACAGGGTTCTCTAGTTTATTCCTCTGAATATCTCTCTCGTATGCAGGCAGTAATTTATTTATTAATATTTATTAGTTGGATTATAATTTAAGTGAATCTTCTGTCAGTTTAATATTATATGGACGGTGTATGATGAATATGAAGCTTAATAAGTCGAAGCGATTATTCTATTACTCGAGGGGCGTTTATAAAAGCAGATTTATCTAACACACTACTACACGAGGTTTCATTAATAGAATATGAATTGTTAAACCATCAGTTTCTATTAATAATACAGGACATAATGACTGTGTAGAATCAGAGGTTTGCAGTGAAAATTCCGCTCGTAGCTTGTAAACTTACGGCAAAAATATTCATGAAGAATGATAAAAGAATGCTCGATAAGTGTTACGTCCCCTGGTCATGCAACACCACAGTTACACTTTCTCCTGAAAATGCCAGCAACGATATTTTATCCCTCCAGTACCTACCTACATGTAAATATCCCACTGGCCTCAGAAAACTCCACTAAATCCCTTATCAATTAACTGAAAGAAATAAATTAAATCCAGTGCCAAATAACTATACCCAAGCAACTTGCATCAAAATGCAATTCTTAATTCCTAACATTCAATTAAAATATTATTAACGCTAAGGTAAGAAATTGAAATCACTTTCAGAGGTGTTCAAGTGCACCGTGCAGATTTCGGCCGCGTTTTATCTTCACGGGCTTGATTAATGTTATTTACGTTAATGAAAAACGAAACTGGAATTTCGAATAATTTTCACGCGACGCTGGGAGCGTTTTAGTGAATGGAGCAAGGAGAAGAAAGGCATTTGTAATCGCCCGGAAGATAGTGCCTCCAGATTTCAAACCTCTTTTTACGTGATTTACGACGAGATAATGCCGGCTATTTCGCATTACCATATACGCCTCTCTTGGCAATCGTTTTTCTCGGTGCAGCGTCCTTTTCGCGACCACTTTCCTGCAGGTATTACTGCAGAACTTTCAGCTCCGCTCTTCCACCCCATCTTTCGCACGGCGACGACTCGTTTCTGTCGTCTCCACAGCTTCGAGCTAACGCGAACAACGCTCTTTGACTCGCGCGGCTTAACGTCACTTTGATGAACATCTCTAGCTTTGATCGAGGAAAAGGGGCACAACGGCGTTGTCGGTTCTTCTGATTCTCCTTTCCCCTTCTTATTTTTTCGCCGGGCTTGCGAGAAATCCTTCGAGATTTTTTTATTTAAGCGGTTTCCATTCAGTCGCTGGGGAACTATCGTTGCGCTTGTGCCAAAAATCGTTCCGCGTGCTCCTCGATGTGGCTTTGCGTGGAAGCAGTTCAATTTCACTTTGTGGAACGACTCCAATAATTGGGGAGCATATTGTTCGTATAATACGGTGGCCAGGTTCTTAAACAATTTGGTGTTATGCGAAATCGTGTTATACGCGACTAAGAAGTGGTATACGAACACATGGTTGGATTTCAAAAACTATCAAAAAATACACTATTTTGGTTTCACAAGCATCACAAATTGTATTTATGAAAAATATCCATGACTGATCAATCGTAAGTAGTCACGAAAGTAGTCATCAAAAGTAGTCACCTCCAACTGGATTAGCCAGGCATAATGAGTTGGGCATATTTCGTGCTCCAAAAGTTTACTTTTCGAAAGTTTCTAGACGACAGACAAAACTAAGTAATTACTAGACAAATTATATATTACGATTTTCAATAGTTTAATATATATATTTTGTGTCACATCATTTTATATTTTATGTTCAGAATAGTTGTATTTGCATATATTTTTTATAATGCTCGATTAGATTTAAAAAAAAGTTTATTTCTAATATTTATATTTTCAATACCTTAACAAAATACCGGTAAACCGGTTTTGATTGAAAAATTTTATCGAATTACCGGTAATTGAAAAAGTCGGTAAATTTGCAATCCCTAGTCACGCACTCCAGTACTAAACCATCTGCCATTTAATGGTTAAAAGACAGACAAAAGCAATTGTTTCATAGAAACAGGTGACATCTGTAATCACAGCATTCATTTTTTATCTATTTATAAAATACTCGCAATTTAGTACCACTCTGTGCGTAATAGGAGAAGCGTAATGCTATTTAGAAGTGTAGATTTAATTCACTACGAAGCAGGGCTGAAAGGAGTTGCGACATACTGTGCATGTACCGCGTTGGAAACGTATTTTCTTTATTGGAGCAATATAACGTAAAAGCGTCTGCATTCCGGCGTGTAATTACTGTCCATCAGGACGGCCTTTTGTCTCCCGCTTCTGTTTAAGCACACGTATAGGATCGTAATTCCTCAAAGGCTTTCGAACACTCGCTACCCGATTCCTTGTCCTCCATAACTGCTGCCGTTGACTTGGCAATAAGCCACTGCCTTGCGCCTGAGATTAATTTCCCACGAATTTTAACCGGATGATCGATGCGGCCGCCTTTCAAATGCTTCATTTCACGTTATTTCTGTGTACAATTCTCTCTATGTATTTTGTTATCACTTTGTACAACTATGGCCACTGTCGCTATTTATTGAACTACATGTCAAGAGATATAGCCACTACTGGGCGTTGAAAATTTGATGTTTCTCTTTTCACACTTTTTTATAGTTTAACCATTTAAGAATATTTCTCTAAAGTTGTATTTTGAAATTGGTAAAAATGACATCATTTTCAAGAGTGTATCAGGAATAAATGACTTATAATTACGATATGTATATAATTAATGTTAAAGTAGGAATTACCAAAATATTAATTGACGTTAATATAAACTGAAAAGAGACAGTCCTCGTGAAAATATTTCAAGGGGTGCAAAGTGTCCTCAAAGTTGGGGGTCGAAAATATATTTTCTTGAATATAGGAATCAGTAGTTCTAGTTTATGGGAATGTGTTTGGGTCTGATTGAGTTTCATTGAATCATACAATTTGGAGTTCATATTTAATAAAACAGAAACCCTTCTCAGACATGTCACGCGGCCAACTGAATTCCGATTGAATATTTGCCACAGTTCTAAAACGAATATCTTCGTGTGCTCGCTGGGTAGGTAATAAATGCTTAAAGTCCGGATAAATTCTTCTGGAGATGTAAGTTGTCTTAAAATTTTAAATGAATCCTTAAATCAAAGCTAGGTTCTTATAACATTTTTAAACCCGCATCTATCCTTTATGCTTTTCTATTTCCTTGCTCATTTAATTTCACATGGACAACTACATAATAAATGCATATAATTATAAAATGATATTGACTTCTTCTACGTATTCATCTTCCATGAAAGAATTTCATTAGAGTTTCAGATTCTAGCCATAAAATGGTCGATATTTCGTTTAATGTAATATTTACAGATATTACCGTGCTGCCAAAACAGAAGTGAGGACTTAACAACAAAAAATGCGTGTAGATAAATTAAGCTAAAGATAACGAATATATTATTCTAATTTTCTAACCGGCAACTGTTCACAGCCAAGCCTATTTTATTTATCTGTTTCGACGACACATTCCTCGTGTAGGTATATCTACCTACTTTTATCCAACAACATACAAGTACAAAACAATTATCGGGAATGGATAGTAATTTCGAACTACGTACGTCGAAACAAGAGGCATCGTGATCAAAGTTCTAATTGTGGGTCTGTATACACGTGGCGAGCATAATTGTGGCGCTCATCTGGCTTCGAGATGTCGCTCTATCCCGCATAGTTTAGATTCACAAGCAGAACGAAGTGTATAATCCTTAGAGGGAGCCAGAGCCAAGTATGAATCGACTGTCTACAAACCAAGAACCTAATTCACATCTGTAGACTGTACCTGGCCTGACGCAAACCCTGTCCAGCAATTGGTGGAACTAAACCGATTCTGTATGAACCCGTTTAAACCGGCGCTAGCCCTAAACGCGTTCCGTATCGTACGGCGACATCGCTTAATTTGCAGCGATTCAGACCGGGAATGCATTCAATTTGCGTTCAAGGCATGTCGATGCAAAGAGGAAGTTAAAAATTCTTTCAAGGGCACTTGTATGAGGCAATTTAAAAAAAGATCGATGAATTTTTCAAATTTCTTTGGCAGCGGCCGTCGGTTCTTAAGCGTTCTTTGAAACTGTTAATGCGTAGGTAGTATTTAATCACCTCGCCTTGCTCTTTTATTTTGCGCGCTCATTTTGTTCTTTATTTTACTACCTGTACACTATTGTATATTGTATACGAAAGGGTATGTCAACCTGTTAATAATTTTTGTTGTGTGCAAATGAAGTAAGGAATTATCAGTAGAAGAGACTTCGTACATTTATTAATTATGAGGAATTAGAATTCGAGAATTTGAAAGCAACGGCTGATCCGTAATATTCTTTTGTGTATTTAAATTCTGCATTTTTCTCAGTAGAAGGTAATTATGTGTTTCGAAATGTATACCCGATTTAAAGATTAATCGATGAAGTCTGGAAAAATAATCGATGTAAATATAATACATGTCCCATTCGTTTCCAAATTACTGCCATTATTGTCTTATAACAACTTGTATGTACATAAAGGAGACGTCAATCGATTCCTTATGTTTTCCCGATGAAAATCATACGAAGTCTCATTGACATCATAGTATTTATAACGAAGTTAGCTTTCCATTACCTATACAAATCAATTCTTCATGTAATTTTCTTAATTATGATCTGAATTCTGTCATTTTTGTGGCTATTGTCACCCGGAAAACACAAGGAATCGATTGACGTCACTTTACCAAATATTTGATGAGAAATGCAGAACTTCAAATTCGCCATTGTTTAGTGCGCAACATTGTGTGGAGCCTCTGGTTTCGAGCGTCGAAGAGCACAAAACTCAGCGAGGCGCGGGATTGTCAGCGGCATCGCCTTTGACGACTCTAGCTGGAGAATCACCCTGTACCTAGTAGTTTTATAATGGAAGTGTTTACACTGAAGCAGCGAACAAAGTTACGCTTACTAGTAACTATGTAGACGACCAACGATACAAGCATCGAGAACCAAATTGTGTTGACTTTTGGCAATTTTTAACATCACCTCTATACAACTTCACCATAACTATTCGTCGCTAATGTTTTATATGAGATCGCCGATAGCTGTCGATTGAAACCAAAACGAGGGTCATAGTTTCACCGAGTCAGAAGTTATACTGCACGGAAGTTTCCAGACACGGCAAAACGAACCCAAAATGTTGGCGCGCCACCCTCCGCCACGTGCAATGCGTCACGATCCTCACTTAACGCAACAAATTCTTTGATCCTTTGGCTATCGAGTGGTGTAATTGGATTTTGGGTGTAGACCGTAGATTCGGAGCTGCAATGCGAAACTTTATCTCCCGATTTTGTTACAATCGGGTTTTCGGGAATGCCCCCCAGTATAAAAGCAAATTTAAAGTATTCACGTCAAAATTTAATGAAACATTGGTTTACATCAATTAATTTTCACTATGTTTCAACGTTGAACATATCTTTCCCAAATATGACAAGTTTACATGCTAAAAGAAATCAGCCCCAAAGGACTATATGTATATATGTAGTACCTAACTTCAAAGAAACGCCAAATGGATCTGCAACATGTTCCAGAAACAGTAAGCCTATCAAATGCTTAGGAATCAGAAGGAATTACCGATCCCTGTAGGACTAATACCTGCGCGAAACCAGATTTACGTAAATCCGATCTCGTATTACAGGAGGTATTAATTGGAATAAGATATTAACTAAAATCGTTCGTTAGAGTGAGGAGCAGATTATGGACTAGTTGTATTGTCTATCTTCTATGGCCTGTAGAATCATTAAACAACAGAAATGGTGCGGCTGTAACCAGACAGGGCGCGTACATAAATCGCGAAGGGGGCGTGAAATAAAGTAGAAGCAGGTGAAACCTGCGCGTTAGTGTAAATTTTCACCAAAACGTCGTTTCTCAAAATGCTGTAGAGACAGTAAATTGAAAAATAATTGTCGTCGACTGCGTACCAAATTCTACGGAATCATTCCTGTTTTTCTGAAGCTCGACTATTCGGTACTCGTGCAAAGGGGGTGGGGGTGCTTGCTGTTCTAGCCGCACAGTCAAAAAGTGAAATAAAGTCCATTTTATGCAGAGTCATGCATCAAACCCGCGACCAGAAACGAGCATTTCATCCCTCCCAGCTTCTTTACGATCTTTTTCTGGTCATAATCAGCACTTTTTCGTACGATCGCAAGTATTAGCCTTCAGTCGAGGCCCATTTTCTTCGTTACCACAGACTTTTTGCAGGAGATTATATTGAATGATTAAACAATTTAACAGTTTAATGAATTACAAATGCTTAACAATTATGAAAATAATGATAAAACTTACAAACTATAAACTATAATAAACCACTCTGTACTAATATGGTTGGCTTGTTGGTGAAACTGACGAAAACCTTATTTCTTAATTTTCGGTAAATCCCCAATTGAAAGTTCAGTGTATTACAATAAATCAGGTAATACTTGAAAGCTTCTGCAAAAATTCACAAGTTTCTCACCGTATGGATTTTTATTAATCTATCGTTGTAGGAAACTTAGAATATAATTTCTCCCATTAATCCCTCAGAAATTCAGAATGGAATGGTGGACATGGTCAATAGGATCAACAAGCCAACGATATCATTACACCTAACATAAATATGTACGTGTTTCCGTTAGTTACATACTGAAATGTTGTTACGAACACAACCTGTTCAATACTGCAATATTCAAAAGCAATTCTAATCAGTCAGAAATAAACGGCAGAAATTACTGGAATTCCAAAACAGTCAATTTTCTGAGCGACATGTTAATCCTTGCAAAGGGCGGAAGGTGTAAAACAGCAACAATTTAATTACGAAAAATATGTGTTGCCTGGTTCCATATCGTGCAATAAAACAGGTTATTCTATCTTCTCTGTTATATTCGTCTACAGTTCATCAGGTTGGTGAGAAAGTTCGAAACAAAACGACACGTGACGCAATATAGTTACTTCTATTACCGCGGCTATCGTGTTTTCCATTGTTCTCGTCGGCGCTACCAACGAGGATCGTCGTTGAATAGAATTGAAGCAGCGCTGAAATCGAATCTAAATCTCGCCCGACCTATCGATCGCGGCAGCACGATGATACCCGCGTTCCCTGAACATCGACATGCCGATTAAAAACGATTTTTCGTGCTGGCGAACAGGGACATTTTTAATCGTGCGCGCTAGGAGCTCCCCTCTTTTTTATTTTCCTACACGTGTCAGTTTCAGGAATGAGATTGAAGAGCGCAGCGACGGGAGAATCGTCTCTGAGACCAATCGAGAAATGACACGGCTGAAGAAGCATCGATCGAGCTGCCATTAAGTGGAACGACAGCTCTGTCTCTCCTCGCTTCCGTTAATCGATCGGTGACCTTATCTTGTCAAGGGTTACCGACAGTCATAAATCTTCGGTTTTTCCTGCTGTAAGTTCAAGGGAAGGTACAGTCGCGGCGGGAAATAATATAGTCCAAGTACAAGAGGACGATCCTTGGTTACGCGAGCATCAATTACGGGCCATTTTGCGTCACACAATCGCTTTTGTATCTCAATATTGCTGATGTCAGGGATTCTGATGATATCGAAATACATTGTGGCATCCATACTTTGTAACATCCGCATATTAGGGCTGGGACTATTCGATTGATTTAATATTCGAATATTTTAGAAGTATTCGAATGCTACGAATAAACTTCGAATATTTGAGTATTCGACTTTTGTTATTTGAATATATCAGTACTCGAATATTTCAGTATTCGAATACTGATATATTAGAATAGTTTGGTGGGAATTATAAATCATGTTATTAGCTTACAACATTTCACCCTGACAAACTAATGAACTCAGAACTGAAACTAAATAAGAGCTTGTAAAAAAATGAACCTAAAGAACTGGATTGCATCAGTATTCGAATTATTCGTATAGTATTCGAATACTTAAATATTCGAATTATTCGACTAGTATTCGAATACTTGGATATTCGAATTATATTTGCCAAATAATTGAGCAACTGAAGTATTCGAATATTCGTATATCGAAAAATTCGACAAATAGTCCCAGCCCTAGTCCATATGAAATTAGAGGGGGTGTAAGTCTTATATTGCTCTAGTTTCGAAATTATTTATCAGAGTTGCAAGTTAATAGCCCCTACGGCGACGTAATTATTATAGTGTTCTGCATATCTACAGTAACAAGCTCAACCTATTTTCACCTGAAGGAAACTTTAACGTCACATAAAACAACAATATGTCCATCCAAAAAGAAATCATAGTTTACGACATTTCTCATTACCTTCTGACTGACGTCTCTTGCTGCGCTGTCTACCTGAATCGGGCACGCCGCGGCATTTGTCGTCGTGGCCTGACTACAATTTTAGACTGTCTGCCGATTAGAAAAGTTTGATAAATAGGGGAAGGACCAGAATTAAGGACACACCTTTTTCAACATTTTAGAAACATGACTCTGAGAACAATGTTGAAAAAAAAATATTTTTCATTATCTCTATTTTCCAAAAATGGCTATCGGCGCAAAAACAGATTTAGATTTGGAAACGCTGCGCTGGTTGCTATCGAGGAAGTCCTGCGCGTTTTATGTTCTACATATCTGACAATACATATGTATCTTGTAGAAAACTTATAATTTAGAGGTTGCATTGACGCTCGTGATAATTGAATTGATTTCCTGCAAATCGTTCTAAAAAGAAGTTATTGTACAATTTCGACTTACGTTTGCACAAGAATTCTTTTAATTTTTTTTTTCATTTAATTTTTTCATTTTTTCAGCTTTTTTGAGCTCAGTGACGTAGTAGGGAGTAGAATTTACAGGGGAAATTCTCGCATAGTGTGCACAAGTCTTATTAGCTATATGGTGTCTCAGAATTGAGGGACAATTCTGTACGTGCAATATGCTGATGCAAAAAGACATCGAAAACTCTTTTACCATTTTCGGATCAGAGCTTGGTAGAGCCGACCTTGCTCGTTCAACCGGGAAAATGAACCAGCGCGGTTGGATCCACTGTGTGTATGGGTCTGTATCTACACTTTACGTTTTCGTGCGAGCGATCACTGCTCCGGGCTCAGCTGTTTGTTATAAATTGAAATTCATCCGCTGATTTCGGGAATTTCCGCAATTTTCGACCTTATTCTGCGATCTTTAAGCGTTTATAGCTCAGAGCAACGTTAACCGATTTTGATGAAATTTTAGGCGTGTATACAACTTACATCAATCTACAAAAGGCATTTTTTAAATTTTCATTACGAGTACAGAGAAAAAAGTTGAAAAAATGATCTTTCCTATTTTTTTTTTGCTATTCCGACCAATTGCAACTTTTTGTAAAACGACGAAACACGTCATTTAGCAAACTAATCCTTCTAGCTTCTCAGAAAAAATCAAGTTGTTTGGACCAATTTTGAACAAGTTATACGATTTTAAAGAGTGTCCACATACTTTTGTCCCCAAATGTATCATTCTGAGACGCATAAACTACATTCTGAGATACATAAACACTATCCCGTCAAAGAATATTGGCATCAAGGTGAATCACATTGCAGTTCTAATTTCTGAACAAAAGATCAACAAAGGAGAACGATCGTCCTATATTTGACGGTCCGAACATCACCAACTTGACACCCGAACAATCAACGTCAGGCGATTAATGCCTCCGAAGATCTAGGAATCTGAGGCCCCGATCATTAGCTTATTGTCCGCAAACTGACGCCAAGCGTGTCCATAATACGGCTGCATCCGCTGACAGTAAACACGAAGGATCGATATCTGTTGCACGACGCACGGATACCTCTGAAAGCAACACGATACTTCATCGATACCGTTGTGACAGTGACGCTCCGCCATTGTTTAGGCCACGCCATGCCGATGTGCAAGGGGACCCCCGAAAAATCGGCTCTGCAGAGCACTAGGTTAAAAACAAAAGGGGGAAAAAATATTCGCGTGCCGTAGCGAATTAAAAGCGAGAAATTCATGATTTTCACGGGCTGGCGAACTTGTAACCCTCGCATTTTAATATCCGCGCGCCTATCCGCGACGGATACCGCAGCGAATCGATCGTGGCATTATTTCAAAATCGCTGCAAGCGACTGTCCGCGTTTCTCTCGCGACACGTGTGCACAGAGGCGGACGCGATTAAAGCCCGTTGCACACGAACACGATCACGCTGCCGCGGTATCTGATCGTTGACGCGTTTTAATGCGTCATTATCGGGTTGGGGGCATTGTGTATCGTTCGATTGTTTTAACAGCGCTATCCGGCTGACCGGGCCGTTCGTCACCATGGTCTACAGCATGATAACAGGGGACATGTTGACCTTCGGGATAATCTACATGGTGGTGCTGTTTGGTTTCTGCCAGTCCTTCTACTTTTTGTATAAAGGCTTCCCCGGGGTGAAGTCGTCCCTCTACGGTTACTATCACTCCACCTGGATGGCACTGTTTCAGATAACCCTCGGCGATTATAACGTAAGCCCCTCTATAAATCACCGTTTTATTGTCCTGCACTGGCTGCTCCTACCTTGCGCTTATATACCACGCGTGCGCTGTGCCTTGCAGAGATATAGTGATTAGCAATTTGAGTGGCGCAACGTTTTGAAAAATGCCCCTTCAAGTCGGTCAAGCCTTTTTTTGTCCAGTTCGCCTTACGCTTTCAACGTATGCCGGCAGATAGTGTCGGTTTTGATAAGGTCCAACTGACGCGCTGCGCCTCAGAGTCTCCTCTATAGCAGCATTTAAACCAGGCAAGATGGAGTGAGCTTCAATACTTTTCTAGCGAACCACCGTGCAGGCCACAGGGAGGACGGAAAGAAGAGTGAGTTCCGAGAGACCACGCGTCTTGACTCGATGGGGTCACCGTAAGGAATTTTTCTATAGGGTAGGCCGTCAAGTCACGAATTATATACGTTCGCAACCGTAGGGACCTACCCATGTGTGTGCCAGCAGCAAGCGACGCAACGGGAGAAAAACGGTCACCCATCTCTTCCCGTACCTCGCCCCAGGATGCTTAACTTCGGTGATCGGACGAGAACCGGTGTTACCATCCCGGCCACTGCCGCTGGCACGTATGCCGGCAATGATGACAATTTAAACTTCTGTGTTGTGTATTAGATCGTCAACAGAGTATATACTTACAGAGACCTGCAACGGGTGGATATATCGCGGGTCAACCCATCCGTCTTTACGTTAAGTTCCATGGCGCGTGGCTCGGCGAGTCGGCGATCTATGAGCAATTCCATGGCGCGGGACTCGGTGAGTCGGCTCGGCTCGCCCAGACTCGGTGAGTCAGCTCGGCTCGCTCAGACTCGGCAAGTCGGTTCGGCTCGCCCAGACTCGGTGAGTCGGCTTGGGCGAGTGTGAGTTGGGGAGCCATGAGCGTTCCCACGGCGCCGTGGAACATCACCTTTTCAATTCACCCGACTTGCGCGTACCCGCTGCCGGGCTGGACGATTTCTACCTGCCCATACCCGCGCGAAGCTATTGTGACGCGTACTTACTTGGCTCACCCGTAGTTGCGCCGTTATCCGCTTGTACCCGGGCCTTTAGCATGGACATAGGAATATAGGGACGTTGTTGAGGGGGGTGAAGCAGCTCCGGGGAGCGGGGTACTATGGTAACGTGGTATGTACCCTGGTGCCGCATTGGCGATTGGTTGTGATCGCGCAAGCGCAATCGTGTTTTCGTCGAGTAAGAGTGAATCAGAACCCATGATCAGAATGAATTGGAATCAGGGTGAAAGACAGAATCAATCACTAATGCTGCTTCACTCCTTTCGCCTAAAGTCGCAACTATTAGTCTGAACCTATATTCCTATGTCCATGGTCTTTAGCCGCTCTTTATCCCCGACTTTACTAGCACTTTATTCGGCAGTTATATCACAGACACGGATTTGTTTCATTCTATGAATGAACAGTGTGGCGTGCATTGTACGTATCAAATTCAAGAAATTATGGATACCTACATGCAGAAATGTGATTCAGTTTTAATTATAGAATCAGCAAAAAGACTTGTAATATGTTTTGTTTCAGAATATGTAATGTTCACAATGCAACAGGAGAATATTTACACAAAAAATGTTTTGTATAAGAACTTAATAGAAAGATGTAATGATCTTCCTGTAATCTAATATCACAGAATATAGGATTGATTCCAATGACATATTTTTAATGTATGTAGTTATTGAAATTACTGTAAAAACAACTTTGAATATCATTAGAAAACAACAAAGATAAATTTAACTGCAGTAATAATAGTTGCTTTTTCGAATAAAAGTTGTCTGGCATATAAGGTGCCATTGTATGCCCATAACGATTTTTCCGCAGGTGAACTCTGTTATGAGTGATTTTTCTTACTTCCATGATTTCGGAGATTTCACACTTACGATTAGTCAATCTATAATTCTAAATGTAAACCGATTTCCCATTGAAAAAATATTGCATACCCTAAGCACCCGGTTAGTGAAACGCTTAAGTTTGGTATGTAAAGTAATACATCTGTGGGAATGAACTATCAAATTTGGTTTTCGTCATCAATTATAGTTTTACACAGCCTGGGGCCTTATTATAATAATATCGGAAAAGTATGGTGAATGCATACGTCCCTGAGGTCTTGGCTCGAGAGAAGACACTCGAGGGCGCTACCGACTTTGCCTCCCTCTCGTTGCTTTCACACACCACTACATATATCTCTGCAAGGCACCATACTCGCGCAATTGCACTTACTTGCACGTAAGCTTATTTCTTCTTTTTATATCGACTTTTGTTACTGCGTGTAACACAGCAGATTTATCGGTGGGAGAAAATGAAAGCGGTGCGTCAATGGGCTACATCCGTCAGACGTGGAATTTGTCCTCCCGAGCATTGTTTTATTATCTATTACTGTTATTATTATTTATAGTGACAATGTGACGCCGACTTTACGCAAGAGAAAGGAGAATGTATAGGTTGAGTCACCTGTTATTAAATGTTACAGTATTTCTGTTACTCACATGGACGATACAAAAACGCGCTTGTTTTCGCAAATTCAATTCACAGTGCTGGTTTTTGCAATTCGATTTGCAAATGAGAATATGCGTTAATTTACTATTATAGTACCGTAACCGGGGGGGACATTGGCAAGTTAATTAACATGTGTTAATGAAAAAAAAGAACAAAAATTGTATGCATTTTCAACCTTATAGTACAATCACAAAAGATGCAATGTTATAATAGAATACTTACGATTAGAGCAAATGAAAAAATGTTAATTTTTATATTATAGGTATAACAAAATGTTAGAAAAAACCTTCCAATTTGCGCAGAAATTTATGCAGAAATAAATCAAAAGTGTAGAGTAAAATGTCTTTAGCCCCGGCTTAGTTTTCGAGAAAACAGATAGAAAGTCGCAATACAGAAAAAAGTATTGATAGGACAACGAAAAGTAGTAGATTCTCTTTGTCAAGAAAGTCGAATGTCGGTTACTTCTGTGAATTGTGCAGCTTGCCGATGAAACTTCAACTCCCAACGGCATTAGCAGTGCGGCTGTTTCGTTGCGGTTTCCAGGAAAGAATTAAGGATGTAGACGCTGCTCGTAAATCAATTTTAATCAGGATACTTGTTGTTTCCCTCTTTTAGTTTCTTTAGTTAAACGTGGTTTCGCAAGACCTGCTAAAACGTTAAAGTTCTTTTTTAAACAAAAACACGAGCTGCTGTTCTTTTTAAATATAGTGTCCCACTTATTCTACTTTGAAGTCTGGCACATTTATTTAAGTCATTTTGACTTTTTCTAATTTAAATTGTGGACTCTACTAACTGACAAAACCGAACTGCGCTACTACTGAAAGAAAGTCTGTTAAAATGAAAATTACTTTAGTATTTTTCTATTTGAAGAATCTGTAATGACCTAGAAAAAAATTACCCTGTCAACAAACTTTATTTTGTAGGTATCGTATTTGTCCCTTAAAATTATTCAATGCCTAAATATGATATTTTTTCATATCCTCAAAACTAACAATAACAGGATAATGTATATCCTGATTGCACAGCTTCCAATTAGTTGTTAAAACCCTGAAAATCGTTCTTTATCTTCGTTAAAAACGTTCAGAATAAAAATTCTTCTCAACACAAAAAGGCTCGTACTGTGGACTAGAGTAGGTTTTTCGTTACAGATAGATCGCAAATTGAGGCAGCATGCGCAGGAAATATCACGCTGGCGCTTGCAACCCGATTTTCACATGTTTTAATTAATTGAATCCCGCCCATGACATATCAAAACATTGCAGAACGCGTGATTCCATTGGTAATTGAATTACATTCAACGATCCAGTACGTAGGTACATATGTATACCGTGGACTAGTATCCAGCGTATAGGCAAGTTCGTAGCACAACCGAAAGAGAGGCGATACATTATACAAAAATAATTCGACAGTGTGGAATAAATCTTTTTCCTCTTTGTCATAGAGAAAATTAAAGGACAATGTTAAGTCCTAGAGGGGATTACTGACCCAAGAGCCTACAGCATATGCTATACACCGTTGGAAAGATCTCGCCAAGACGAATCAATTGATACCATTTTTAACTTCGAAATCAGATGGGATCACCTCGAAAAATGCTCTCAAAGTTCGAGATCTTGCGGTTTTGAACAAAAGAAACCGGTAGTAAAATCCCAACCGGCCCGACAGACCTCGGGTAGGCACCTGAGGAAAAACCGAGGGATGTAAGCGATACTCCAGCAGACCGGAGCGGCAAATGTGCCTTATAACCTTCATTACAGGGCCGTGTTGGGCCTACGTTTTCCCCATGAGCCCCTTTCCTAATGCCCAGTACGAAATCGCCAATGGATTAGTGGCCCATGGAGCAAACGCAGGCCCAACACGGCCCTGAAATGAAGGTCGTGGGGCACATTTGCCGCCCCAACCTGCTAGAGTATCGCTTGCATCCCTCGTTTTTCGCTCAGGTGCCTACCTGCGGTCCCTCGGGCCGGATGGGATTTTACTACCGGTTTCTTTTGTTCAAAACCGCAAAATCTCGAACTTTGAAGGCATTTTTCGAGGTTATCCCATTTGATTTCGAAGTTAAAAATGGTATCAATCGATTCGTCTTGGCGAGACCTTTCCGACGGTGTATAGCATATGCTGTAGGCTCTTGGGTCAGTAATCCCCTCTAGGACTTAACATTGTCCTTATAAATCGGTTGAGCAGAGCTTTTTTACGAGGACACTATCGAGGTGTTCGACGTTGATTTTGTCAAGCAAAAAGACCTGAGAGACACGTATTTTTTTATTTTTGCCCAATCTCAATTTTGAAGGGTGAAACAGGCCCTCAAAGTTTGAAAATCGGTATTTCCCGAATGAAGTGTTCTGCCACTATAAACTCTAAATATCCAAAAAAAGTCGTGTGTTTTAAAAGAGATACTGAAAATTCTAATTACGTAGGAAGATTAAAATGGAACACCCTGTATATGGCAGGAGATGGTTGGAATAATTTGATAGATCTAAGGCCGCGATAAAAAATTTGAGTAACACTAGTCTGAACTAATCACAAGGAACATCACCCAACTGTTACATGTTACAATAGTTTTCCAACCCCAACTTAGAAGGGTAATTTCATCCCTTAAACATGAATTGAATAGTGTAACATTTGGGTGGTGTTCCTTATCAGTTACGGCTTGTAGCTTGGTCACCGGAAACGTCACCTTTCGGAGGATTGAGTACATTTTCGAGAAATTCCGAAGAAGAAGCCAGTCACGTCGCAAACTACGAAGAGAACAGTCACGTTCCAAATCTCGCAGAGGACAGTTACGTGCTAATACACCAGCGACAACCCTCGTTGTCCTATTAGATCATCTATAGCTGCAATAAGCTAACACTTCAACCACCATCTAGTGTTATCAGTCACTCAGCGTTACTTGTATCTTATTTCAGTACATTTTGTGTGTGTGTTATATCACGAAATACTTTCCAGAGGATTACAACTCCTGACGCTGGAAAATTTATTTTAACCTTTTTTATAATAGTAATTGAGTTATCATTATATAATTCATTATGTTACGTTAAATATAACAAAACACAAAAATGTATATATTTGTAATTAACTAGTACTTGCAGCAACATAATAATTTATTACAAATAAAACTAATTTTCAAAGCAATTTTATCCTCAAATTGAAATTTGAAACATCCTCGTAAGCTATTATTATCGATGTAAGTGGAAAGTCACAAGAAGCGAGGTCGATAAATTATAATTATTGTTCTTAATTTTACTTCATATTTTAGTTTTTCATAAATTTCTGTTATAAAATAATATTATGTTAATAGTTTGCACAAAAGTGTTCGATTGTTTCGGTAAGCTTTATGCAGTAATCTTCTTCTCTGCTTTGAGATCATAATTTCCAACCACCTGTTTTTAGTATCTAACTTTTGCATATTACGCTCAGGGAGACTAACATGGGAAATTAGGCAACCCGAAAATTCAGAAAATTATGCAACTTTGTGTGCAAGTAGTAAGTTCATCCATAAGACAAACTATTTTTGTTGGTGCCTAATGCAATTTTAGGGAGTGAAATCACTCTTTAAAAAAATTCAGAATTTTCTTATTCGTGGAATATCTTGAGAATGGTGAGAGATATCGAAATGAAGTTTAAACAAAAGTTGCATCTTTTATTATATCTACAAAACTGCCTAAAAATAATTATTGAAGTAGGGCTTGGTGGTGGGGGTAACTTGAAAATTATGTATTTTATGGCATCAACAAAAAATAGGTTTGTCTTACGAATGAACTACTCTACTCGCCCACAAAGTTGCATAATTTTCTGAATTTTCTGATTGTCTAACATCCCTTGTAAGACTTTAATTAAAACTCCAAGTACTTGAAGGTGCTTTCTACTTTTCAATAACAATTGATGTGTCACAAAACGCCAGAAGTGGCATATACATCTAAACTGAAAGTGTACTGGTGGGTTTTTCTCAATTTATGGAAACGTGAAACTTTTTCCTTTGAGCTACTTGCAGATCTCCTACCACACATCGCGTGCAGAGCATGTGCCAAATTAAAAAGACAAATGAAATATCCTCCAATGATACCCTTATACTTTATACTCAAGATTACCTTGAAAAGAGAAACTAATTATTTTAATAAGAGATTCTTCTGTTTTCTCGCCATGTTGACGCCACTCAAGAAGTAAACTAAAGAAATCTTCTAAGCAGTGTCCCATAGTAATATACAGTGCTATCATTCACAGGACACCCTGCAGTTTTAATAAAAGAAAAAACAGGTTTAAAAATACTTGGAACGACAGTAGACGCGTTTGAAGGGTGGGAATGTCTCTACCCCTGATATTTGTACGCCTGCGCAGTACGTAAATATCGTTCAGACGATAAATTCACGCCCGTTTCACAAGGCCGTTATAATTGTTGAATAAAATCCCCGTAATGGTAAGCGTAAATTTTTCAGGCGAGCCACTTTTTTCTCGCGTATCGAACGCTGGACTCGCGCGCGTGAATCTTGCATTTCAATCACGGATTGTCGGCTCCCTGCTTCGCGCGAGCGGCATTACACCCCTCCCTCCACTTTTTCCCGCTTTTTATTTATTTTTGTAGCGGGGAAATTAAAGATTTAGCGTGTAGCGTCCGCGTGCCTGGCATCGGTTTCATAAAACACTCGTGGGCCCAGTAAAAATCATTGCTCGGCTTCACAGCTCGTCGAGCAGTTCGCTCAAATGCGCCTCTCGAATTAAAAAGTGGACCAACGCATCGGGAAACACGGATTCCCGGTCGAAAATCCGTTCGGATGATTACGTGTTCGAGCACTTGCTACTGATACGATTATTTTGCTTTTCCTGTTTCTTGTTTTTTTTTCTTCTTCTGCTGATGTTTCGCGTCGATATACGCTGATATTAAGCAGGCGATTTTTGGTTTCAGTATACGGACCTGAGCTACACGACCTATCCTAACCTGGCGAAAACGGTGTTCGCTATTTTCATGGTGCTGGTGCCTATACTGTTGTTGAACATGTTGATCGCCATGATGGGCAACACTTATGCGCACGTCATCGAGCAGAGCGAGAAGGAGTGGGTGAAGCAAGTAAATATTTGCTGTAATGGCGTAATTAACTCGTGATTCTTGAGATTAACGTGTGCATACTGTTGGCGGACCTTTAGTTGGTTTACCGTCCGTAAACGACGTGGGTAGGACTAAATGTCGCCTGTTGACAGTTTTGTGGCAGTATTACTTATGAGTAATATTAAAGATTAATGAAGCGTGGTTGCAGCGTGTATGAGAGATTTGAGAAATGATAGGATTGCTTGCAAGTAGAATCGAATTTTATTAAGGGGACTAGGCTATTTAATGGTTTCTATATTAAGTACTTTGCCACATTTCTTGAATCTACTATACATTGGAGCGTTCAACTACTTTCAGTGGGCGAAAATCGTGGTCTCACTGGAGCGTGCGGTGTCACAGAAACATGCACAGAATTACTTGCAAGAGTATAGTATCAAGCTGGGGCCTGGGGATGACCCTAACAACCCTGCTTCCGAGCAACGAGGAGTTCTAGTTATTAAAAGTAAATCAAAGACCAAGGCGAAGCAACGCAAAGGCGCCGTGGCTAATTGGAAGGTGATATCACATATTTGTTGTGATATCTGCGTTTCTTTCTTTATTACATTTTATCTGCGTACCTACGCTATGGATTAATTGCGAACAACTCAATTCACAGCGATATATTTCTCGTGTAAACGTTTCGCGTATTAATTACAGCGATTTCGCGTTCGACTGATTCGAATCTTGATCGCAAATATTATATCCGGCGTAGTAAAAAGTCGGTGCTATGGAAACGTTAAGTATGAATCTAATGCAGCGGCAGAGGTTCTAAATTTCAGTTATTATACCGTTATTAATTATTTATGTATGAGCTCACTCGCCACGAATATGGTGGCTGGTTTGATAATTATCCACACCTTCAGGGTTCTTGCATTATGAACATTACGGGCAATTATAATTAACCGTAAACGTGTTTGCTTATTGATATGCGTGTTTATATTGAATATAATTAATTTAATAATTATGTACTTTTGCTTATCCTGTCAGTGCGAGCGCTTTTTTTTAAAAAAAAAAGATACACACATCACTTGTTTTGTTTAATCCCTCTTTATTACTTTATATTTACAACGATTTGTTAGGTTCAAGTAATTATATTGCTTTCAGTGGTTTGAATTTAATTTGTTGACTGTCTTGTGGCAGTAACAACTGCAATTTAGCTTGTATTCCCTGATGACACCTCAGCTCGCAAATTTCTATACCACGTGATTTATAATTACAGCGCGTTGGCAAAGTCACAATAACTGAATTAAGAAAACGCGGCATGACTGGCGAGGAGCTGCGACGAATAATGTGGGGACGGGCGTCTTTCTCTACGCCAGTCAGAATAAGGTAATATTCTCGGTATCGAATAAAAAATAATCAAGGAAATCATCAAGGAATTGATGAGAATCGACAATATCCATGATTTGCATTCGTTATAAATGCTTTCTACCACCCGTTACTTTCCATATGTACTTACATAAATTATGCATGCAGTGGGTCCAATATTACTGTACGTACATGTGACAATTTTAATGAATTCTTTACAATTTACAATATTTCTATTGTATTCGTATTTGTACCACCTTACTTGTTAAACTTGCATCTGGGCCATTCCACGCCCAACCGATCACTTTTTGTGGTCGATGTCTGGTATTTTGATGAAATTGAAACATGATGTATGGTCTACGTGACATTAAGAGGATGGAGATTAAACCATTATTTTGTTGGTTTCGAATGTAGTTGTCAGAGTTTACAAGTTTTGCCCAGTTTCTCGAAAACAACTCTTATAAATTAATTTTTATTGTCATTTTATTATCATTGGGGTGATTTCTACACCTCGAAATTAGTCGAAAATGTGAAACAACTATTTTTCACACGAGGCTTCGTTTTCGAGACCGATGACTTTAAAAATTAGTTGATTAGACGTGCATCTGAAAACGCGAAAATTAATCTTCGTGGAGAAGTAAATCGAAATTACAGAACATCCTTTTTCCATTTTCGAGAAAATTGGTTTTGAAGGTGGACTCGATTTGTGTCAAGTATATGCCCGGATACTCGACAAATCTTCAAAATCGATTTCCTCGAAAATGCAAACTTTGATGGAAAAGTACATATGTATTCTACATTTTCAACTTATTTTTGTACAAGAATTTATTTAATCATGGTATCTGAGTAATTTCGAAAATAATTTTTCTCGGAAATTAAGACCCGCATAAAAATAATTTATTTCATAATTTGACTTATTTTGAGATGTAGAGTCACTCTCTTCATGGTTATTTTACCAATATGTTACTTCTATTTATTATCTGTATTATCTACCAATAATATTTCTGTATGGAATCTCACTTAATTGTTTTGATCCTAGGATATTAAATTCGCTTTCATTGTTAAATATACTATGGTAGCTTTTGCGTGACTTTGAAACGTAATTTTTAGCAAACTAATTCTTTTTCATTCCAGAGCACTGTTTGTACTTTTATCATATTTGGGAATTTTTTGGGGAATTATCAGAATATTGCACTCAATTTTGAAGCACTGGTTTAGAACATCCTTTCACTGTTCATATAACAATGTTTTTTCCTGATGCATGTTTCATTCTGTTGTGGACGTATTTATTTTCTACGTTTTCCCCCTGATACCCCTGATTGTTATTAAACGATTTTATTCAGCTTCGAGCCTCTGTTTTTTTTGTTTTTCTAATTTCTAAACATGATTTGTAACTTTTCTAGGGGCAACCTTTAACGTTCTTGATTTTCACACTTGTTGTTTTTTATCTTTATCAGTTCTGCCCGTTATCACGTTTTATGCTTTTCATTTGAAATTAATCTTCACTTCGTTAAATTTAAATTCTCCCTGTAAACCATTTTTATAGTTACCCAAATATTCATAAAAAACTCGAGCTTCTTTGTTTCCTAGTTGTTTGATTTTGTTTGCGATGCTCTTAATCCCATCCCTAATCGTAAAGTCCACCTGCCCATGAGCACTGCGCGCATAAATTTCCAATCGTCGACCTTGCACAGATGATTCACAGCGCACCAGGATAACGCTTTTTATCACTGCGTAATTGCCTCGAGCTCGATTTGCCATTTGCACTTCTAGCAACATTAATGTCACGGGTAGTCTGGAAACTTTGCCCGAAATGCAAAGAAACTGCAGACCAACGGAAGCTAAACTCTGTTCCGATAAATCGACACACACGCTACTTATTATTTATCCATCATTGTACTGTAGATCGTGGATTATCAACTACAATTTCTAGTCAATCATTTTTATATGACTTATTAATCAGAAATTAATGCTATCGAGAACAGCAGAAGTTATTTACAGTGTAGCTTTGATAACCAACTTCAGCTTGATAAACCCACTTGTCTTGGATTATCTAGGCTCCACTGTATTTACTGTCTTTTGTTTTCATTTTTCTGTTTCCCTTTTCCCTATTCAATACGTTTTAAGTATTACTTAATTTATAACTACGGAATAAATAGGGGTTTATTTATAACTGAATTATTTGAAATAAAAATAAAATTTCTTTCACATTTATTTCAAGATTAATAACCTGTTGTTTTTAATCTTGTATTACTTCGAATTGGATAATCACGTTATTATACCTATATGACATACACACATTGAAGGATAATATCTGTACGAAAAATAGTACCATTAACTTTGCGAATAGATCAGTTCCCTCATTATAAACGCCAAAAGTATTTCAGGTTTTGTTATAATTACTGTTTCTAACGATGTTATTAAAATCGTGGTTCCTATATTTCCAGGATACTTAAAATTAATATTTTGTTGAAAAGTAATTGGACACAAATTGGAAGTTTTGGAGATCTATTTACTTCATTACAATAATATTGTGCGTTCCGCAGCCTTTGATGTCCTACTACCTCTCATTATAGACAACCTATCCTTTTGATTTTATTAGCTCATCTCATTTTAATAGATCTTTTTATTCTTTTTAGACAAGTAGTTTAAAAGTACCCAGGATCTCTTAAAAAATTATTAGGTTTTCTCAAACAGTACTTCATGTGCGCTAGTTCTTTCACATCCTATCATTTTTAGATCGTACACGCAGAAACTCATTACATAATGTTACTTGGATATTCCAATATTTACAACGCTTCCGTATGTATCTGAATAATGAGTTTAGTCATGTGAAATTATTACCTGTATATTAAATTCACTCATATACTCATGCAATTTAGATACAACAACTGAAGACTTACTTCAGCTATGTAGAAATTTCAAACACGAAGTAATGACAGTCAATGTTTGTACAGTCCAAACGTAGAACAACCCCAAGTCTCAGCAGTGACCGCTGGTTTCGGTGGCGCACTGACTACAGCTTTGGATATGATGGCTTTCGCCCATGATCTCGACCTTTCCACTGCCACGGAAGGAATTCCTACCAGTATCGACGCAAAACAATCGAAGTCGAAGGCTTCCAGTACCGATCAAACGAAGTCGACGCAAGCTAACCAGGAGAAAGTATCAGCGAAGCTTCAATTACAGGGAGAGCCACCCACTGCGCTCGTGGAAAAACAACAAAATGGTCAAAGTGATCAGAAGACAAAGATGAGCGAGCCAGTAAATGTACATGAAATGAATTTGAAGAACGCCAGCCGTAAGTAGAGGCAACTACGAAAATAGTATTGTTTCGAATAGTGACGGGATCACGTTTAAAGAATACAATAATAAATGTAGGGGTGGATTTGGAGATTTGCGCCCCTAGGCTAACAAGGGTCTGTCGCCCTTTATGTGAAATATTATCAAATATTTTAATTGAAAAGAGTTTAGACAATTCTAAAATTAATTTAATGTGGCAACTCATATATGAGTTATTGCTAATTTTTTACTCGCAATTCTGCTGTAGTCATTAATTTCTTTAAATGTTGATTTCTTCACTATTTTCCCATTTATTATTGTTTCAGGTTTCGTTTCTACCGCTAGAATAGTAGATTTCAATACAGTTATTACTTACTACATTCTCGGTAATAAATTCAGTTAAATAATGCCCATATACTCGAGGTTATATTATGATATTCGTGAAAACAGATGTATTATTACCCCAGCCTTACAATTTTTATAAAAGTTGCAAGCGTTGCAGCTAACTGAAATGAAAGAAAAAAATGGATACAGTAAATATAAATTACATTTTTATATAAATTATATTAAGATTTAATTGGAGGTTTTGAAAATTGATCCAAATTCATGTTAAATTTATTTGAAAATTAAATGTAGGTAGTTATTTTCATATAAATTATATTAATTTTTAATTGGCGGTTTAATTTACATTTACAATTAATTCGGAGTGAACCTATGAACCGTTCAAAACTGTTAATACCTTAAATGATTTTATCGTTTGTAGAATTCAACCACGTAACGACGCCTAAATTCCAATATTGGAAACATAATGCGTGCAACGAGCGTGACTTCGTGTTACAAGGGACGGGGTCAATATTATTTCTCGTGAATTTAATTATAGTCAGAATGAAATGTGTTGGTACCTCAAGGCCACTAATCAGTTATCCCGTTCCAATAATAGTTCCAAATTTTAGAATAATTATGCTTAGAATTCGGAAATAATAAATAACCCATATTAAATTTCAATAAATTTAGCAGTCGCAGTTTGTTAAATCCAATCTTGCAAATTGTACACCTGATCCCCGGTACATGGGACCGATCGTACATTCTTCCCCTAATTATTAAATTCAAATGGTAATGGCTTTAGTTTGATATCATCTCAAGTTTCCACAACGGACTTTCAAACCAATGCAAATCAGCACGTTTACTGGAAACAATCGTCAGGCCTCTGTAATACTTTTTAAAATACTCAGAATATTTCCTATCAGATTGTGAAAATACTTGCGATGCACGTATACAGTCTCGGTATGCCATTAGAGATATAGACATGCAACAAACATTTTCCATTTTGAGCCCGAAACGATTCCCATTCATCAGAATTAAACTTGACTTTACTAACTTTTATTACATCGTGCCTTTGTGTGCTGGACATTAATAAAAACTAGTGAAATCGCTATAAATTAAAATGCAGATGACAAGTCTATTTGTGCTGCTCGAGATTTTGTGCAAAACTAAATATCGCGGTGGCATGTCTTTTAATATTTGGGTCCTATAACAATTATTCTCGTTGAGTAATCATTAATTTAAAAAGAGATAGGCACTTCATACGATTATAAGTAATTTTCATCGTTATTTTCATCTTTGGAATAAGTAAAAATTAACGAAATTAATATAATTGAAACCACTGCTACTCTCAAATAAAAGATCAACACAAATTACAAATGGGTGCTTACTTTCCTCATGTATGCGTAAACCCAATTCCCGAAATAATAGTTTTATTTTATATTAATTCAGGAATACATTTGCCTCTCTGAATTCTGCACTTTCAGTCGTGTTACAATAAAGAACATTTATACATACTTCATCACTACCCTAAAAAGCAATGTGTTAACGAATGGTGTAAAACCTGAAATAGGAGGTCATAAATTTTTATTCACCCTGCAGTTCCGTGTGCCAGAGGTTATGCTTTGTTTCAACTAGCCTTTTCCATTACACGAGAAATGTGCAATGTTTAATATATTTGTTCCAGATTCGACCATACCTGAAAATAGCCAGGATCCATTTTTGGATTTAGTGATCGCCTCCGAGTATACGACTGATCATGAAACGTTGATGAAAGTGGCGCAAGCTGCAGCTGCGAGCAATTCCGAAGTGCTAGTAAAGCCGAAATTAAATCTTCAAATTTTAGAGCAATTCACAATGACCAAGGTACCTGTGGAGGAACCAGTCACAATCGTCAAGAAGCAATACTTTGTTGAATCCAGCGACAACGACTTTGGTGGTAACAATAACACTTATCTCTGATCACTTTGCTTTCAATTAAATACGAATTGAATATTGACCAATTATTTTCTTTGAATGAAGATTTTTTAGGCAACAATTTTGAAGTCTATGATCTGTTGAGTGTAAAAAAATCTAGGCAAACAAATGAAAAGCTCCAGATAGATATTCGCGTGTTCTCGCGTCGATATTTTCTGGAAAACATTGAAAGAACTGTCTGAAATCCCAAAATGTTCAGTTTGAAAATAAATTCTCCTGATGAAAATAAGTCAAAATTCTATTTCCTTCGGACTATTTTCAAGCACACCTACGTGATGCAGTAGGTACAATGAGTCTACAGAATTCGGATTCCAATTATGGACAATTAAAAATAGCTCGAATAAGATTATATTTGGACTCATATTCATCGGAAAGACCTCACCTATCCATTCGTAGCATTGTTATGGTGAATTATTACACACAGGGCGTCTCTTTTAACTGAAAACGCTGGAATATCTCATAGGTCGTTGAAAATATGAAAAAATTGTTTAGTATAGAAAGGGACATTATGTAGTGTAAATATTTTTTTATATATAAAATTGTAGGCGATTTCAAGGTGAATTATTTTTTTTTAAGCGGAATACTATACATCTTTATTCCTATATGGTAGCGTTTGTTAAGACGAGTTCAACATCATATAAGGTCATGCAATATAATAAAATGTAAAAGGTCATAAATTTGTGAGACCCAACTAATCAGGTCAACGCGAATCGCAGGTTAGCGGCTAGCAAATTTTCAAAAGTGTCGATATATATTGAAAGTGCTGGTCGAACTGAACGAAGCTTTCCCAGCGAACTCAATCGCTTGGAAAACCCTGACCGACTTGCTACATTATTTCTCCAAATCGTACGCCATTTAAAGCGTTAATAATACTATTAACAATGTAATTAACATTAATGGTCGTTACAAAGGCTACGAAAGTCCCAGGTAATCTAATATAGCCGTCACTGAAACTGCAATGCTCGCGGTTGCATGGTCAGGGAACTTCTCCAGAGCTTCTTGGTAGTGGCTTGTTCAGAATGGGAATATTAAGACCAACCAATCAGTTAGTTAACACTTTAACCAGTGTGAGATTTTGAAAACTGCCCCTTCAAGACTTTGAGGACTTTCAGTCGCTTCTCTAGAGAAAGTTTTGTCCATGAGCTGATAATAATATCAGAACAACATCGGATTTGGTTTAAATTTGATATCCTCGGAGTTTTCGAGGTCGCTTATTAGGAACCTCAAATCAAAATTGCGAAAAACATTTCTAATCTTTCAAAGCAAAAAAATTTCTTAATATCGAGGGGATTTATGATGCGTCAATCGCTAACGAGATCCCAAAATTTTCACGTCCTAAGGGCAATTTATAGTTTCTTCCTGTTTATGGTCACAAAATATTACTGTCGTAGCAGTTCTATCGACGAATTTCTTCACCTCAAAAATATCTTAGCAGTTTCGTTCGCGTCGTAAACCCAATCACCGTGCCAAGTTCTTAACCTTTAACTGGTGAGGTGGGAAGTTACCCAACTGGTGATTTCGGGTCTGAGATAACCCAATTTTGATTCCAATTTACACAGTAAAATTGTGACTTTTTATGAGTAAAATCTTATTTATGCAGAGTATAAAATTACGATTAAGTACTTGTCTTTTTATCCTCATGTAGAGAAACGGTAAATCAACAAGCAATTCGAGCATTATTTATCCCTAGGAAAGTTTGCGTATAGTACGTGAAATAAATACAGTTTTCAAGCCTCTTTTACGAATATGTCAAAGCTTTTGCGATGTGGTTAAAGGAATCGATTGCTCTCTCGTAGGTGACAATCTACTTGGAACGGAGGCTCGTTTACGCAGAATAAGATCAGCGAACAGCAGGTTTATCAGCACGCGAAGACACTCGCGTCACGACGACAACATGTCGACGTCGTCCTCCACGTCCGTCGAGAGGAATCCTCAATATCAGCCATTGTTCAACGATCCTGAAGAGAACCCGTCGAACCGTCAAATTGAAAGTCGAGAAAGATCCATCGAAACAATTAAGTCGCCACCAAAGCAGAATGGAAATTGCGAGCCGTCGAGGGGCAAGATCCGAAAACGTCGTCCGAAAACGGCTAGAAACAGGTAGAAATACTCGACAAATTACACTTAACTTCGTTTAATTGTCCCTGTATAATTTCATTGTCCCTTCTCCCTGGGGATTTTCAAAGGGACGTCTGTGTCCTCTTTTAACTCATTAGGCGTGACAACTGTCTCGAATGAACACACTCTGCTCCTCTTTCCGCATTGATTTTCTCTCACAATTTTACATAACACAATTCAATCACGGTACATTAATATTCCATTATGAACAAGAAAATTAATACTGTTTTTGTCTTTGATTTTTGGGATTTTTTGAGTGCACTTTTTGAGTACTTTTACATTGGGTGTTATGTAGTGGATGGTACAACCTAAAGAATAATGATTCCGCATGATAAAAGTGAGCAGGATATGTGTAATAAAATTTGTTTATGAGAGGCTTTATCATAGAAAAAATAGATTTTCAAAACTGGTCCGGTACACGTGCATCTGATTATGAATTAGCAGAATTGATTAGTGAATATGGCGCCACTGCGAATGACATGATTCCTCGCGCTCAAATAAAACGGAATTGTAAAATAAGTTTTTCAGATTTTTAGTCAGGTGCACGCGCACCAGATGAGTTTTCCAGTTCAATTTTCTCGGAAAGAAAGCCTCCTATGAACAAATATTATTACCCTTCAGAAGTTGTGCTATTAACATAAAGATGTTAACACAAAGGCCTGCACAAAAACAGTTTACCACAAATTTTCGTTTTATTCTTACACGAAGACAGTTTTTTCCAACACAGTCTGCTGTATCTGGATTGGAAAAGTAATTACAACATAATATTCGAGTTGCAAGGTGTTGTTTGTGGTAAGTCACGGCGACACACAGATTCTGGCACACAATCACTGCTGCACTATGTATCAAGAATCGATTGTGTCGACATGCCTCGACTCAGGAACATGCAATATCGAGACATAGATTTCCTATTTAGATTTGTCGATGTTTTTCCGCCGTATTTTCCCGTCCCAAGTCGGGCAACTTTCGCAAGCACGTACTTTCTTTCATCGGAATTCCCTCCGAGGGCGGAATTAAGAGGACTCACGTTTGGATCATTCGAATTCTGCTCGCTCCGGCTAGGATTACGCGATCTGACTAACACGCCAGTTTCATCGTTAAGGACAGATCTTTTTCACGCGACACTGTGGCTGGCGAGTAGTATTTTGAACGTAGGTGCTCATACATTTTTTTATCTTTTTCAAAACAACGCCGTCTCCACCAAATAAATACGACTGAAATGCCAGACGTGAACCAGAGAAGTGTACTATTGCTTTAAACACTTTTGAGATCTGAATCCTTTTTGCTACTAAAACAAAAAGGTTTCTTAACATGCTGAGCTATTTACGTTAAATTACTTTCTACCTATTTGTGTCTGAAATCATCTAAAGAAAAATATGTAAGTCCTTTCTCGAGTGCTATAATATGTTTCTATGTGAGAAGACACGTCTCCATTCTTATTTTTATTGCATTCTCCTCATATTTTAACAGTAGAATTAAAAATACCTCTAAAAATATTTGGGTCAATTAAAACTGAGCTTGTGTTTTGGTTGGATCGAAGTCCATTTATTGCGTCGTATCAATCATAGAAACAATATACCGTTCCGACAATAGAAATGTCGTATTATAGAAGGTTCGAATAAGAGATTTTCGAATAGTGGTGATTTTAGTGCATTTTGATCTTAATTTAGGTTATCCTTCGAACAAGTAGCAACGTCACTGATGTGGTGTTTCATTTTATTCTGATAATATTTTGTAGATTCAGATCAGATCAAGTTAACCCTCTAACTTACAGAGTGGCACCGGTGCATCACTCATTTTGAAAGTGCATAAAATTCTATCGCCTGTTTATATTTAACTTTTCTTAGCAACCATCCGTTGTTTTCCTAATGTTAAAGTAGATTTCAATATTTGCGGTTTAGAAAATCAAATATTCTCTTCAAACAATTATTGTGGATTATTATAAAACATAAAAAATAAAATAAGATTTTATTCTACGTTTTCGATGTATTTTGTTATGAAGAATCACTTAGTTTCATTCCATTACCAATCATGATATATTTTAGGCATATTTAAAGTTCGGGAATTGGAACTGTTTTTTTTTTCACAAAAAGAATGTTTTGCTGCGTTCAGCTTTATTCTATATGTTAATACGAGTTTTGAGAATGCAAAGCGAGTTTTTTCATATCTTTTTACTGCTTTCTATCGCTGCAGTGTGTGAGTGCAATGTGCGCTTCGAAAGAAAAAGCGCTTCGATTGCGGAATCAGTTTTGGAGGATCCATGTATCTGGGGCGGGGAAATCAGGGAGGTTTGTAATCAGTATGATTATCGCTATGCTCCAAAGGAGGATCACATATTTTCGTTGCTTTTTCCTTATCTTTTACGTTGCAAAATGATTAAAAAAAATTAGCTAATTTTGATATTTCAACTTTGGACGTTCGCCATTCTGTTTATTCTCCTTCAATCCAGTTAATCCTGGTTCGAGCCATAGCGTCGGCCATGCTGATTGCGAATCTTTTTGTTTTTTTTCTGGTTCCAAATCGATCGCGCAAACGAGGAGTTTTTTTAGGGCGCATCTTGCACGAACCTATTTTGGCGAGGGAGGACTTTGGAAAAGTGTGGGGTGGATTTTTTGTATTCTCAAGCCGCGTATCAATATGTTTGGCAGAGGGAATTTCGGTTTTGTGACAAAGAACGGTTCCAAAGACAAGCGATTTTTGGAACGTTAGACCTCTTCAATACTCAGCAGGTAATATAGTAACTTAAAAAATAATAATTCATATTTAACTTTCCATTGTAGATCTCTTTCATATTTACATGTAGCTACCTTTTCGTCCTTACTGCAATGCTTCCAATTGGCAAATATGACAGATGAGCTCTTAAGTAGTATAACAAAAAATGAGAAGGAATTTTTAATTCAGACTGATACTTGCCTGTACGAAGTGCGTTACCCGCTCCATCACCAACTTGTCACACGATTTTTTTACTCTAAAGATGATGGAACCGCCTAACGAAATGATGAATAGCACTCGAAACAAGCAATGCAAATTAGAGTGCACGGAGGTGAAATTTTTTCTAGTCTGTCGAGATGCACGGTGCATCCGTCGTTGTTATTTGCGGAATTTTTAAACTGTTGTTAAATAATGAGGTATCAATTATTGTGCCCTTTAATACACAGTGTTTAGTGGAAAGTATTCATTTTTTTCTAGCAGTGCGTTGAAAATAACATTCAATCAAGTTTTTATTATTCGTACAATGCATCGATTGCCATATTATGGTCATATGTTTCTTTCGGGGGTCGGATGAAACTTTTTAAATTTTCAATTAATTATGAAATAACTGTAATTTTATGACTGTTATCTTTTCTGTTCGAAGAAAACAGTTATAAAATGAAGTTTATTAACTAAACCTTTTGTTCCATACATTTTTATGTAAATAAGAAACTTTTACTTTCCTGAAAGTAGAAAAAAGTTCTACTTAAAAGGAGAGATTCCCAGGTGTCCGCCTCCGATTGCTTTGAATTTTGGATTCAAGGTAGAATTGAGTCACAATGGCTGATGCAGGACGTAATATAGATACTATATAATTTAATGAACTGTCGCACATTTATGAACAACACAATGAACAAAGTTTTCAATGGAAAGGTTTCTCTTTATAGGTGTTAGTGGGGTAGTAAAAAAAATCTTCACTTCAGAAGTATATTCCACTGAATGTAGAATCGCGGTTTTCCTAAAATTCAGCTTTTCTAGTCTATGGGCACGATACCTCGAGTACCTACTAACGTTTCACAAATTCACTCGACATTTTTGGGGCATATTCTGTAAAACTATGCAGAGTTAGCCATGGTTTTTTTGTAAGTACAACACTTTACGGTTTAAACGATCGTGTTTTTAATTTGAATAACAAAGTTAAACTTTTGCGATTGAAGATGATAGTTAAAAATTTGTTTGGTTCTTTTATTTCACTGTAATCGTTTGCGTGCTCGTGTTTATTCCACAGGGCATACCAAAAATTAATTATATCATGATTTTCACAAATGATTTTGCATTTTTGGAATGATAGAGGTCAGTTAAAGAATGAAACGCAAAGTGGACCTTGATCTGAAAATTCAGCGTCAATTTTTTTTCGTTGTAAAGTGTTTTACAGAGGATGAAAAGTGTCAAAGGAACAATGCTCCAAATAATGAACCAAAAAAATGGTTCCATGAACATTTTTATTCTCACAGTGAGTGGAATACGTTGGGATAAAAATATTTCAGTCTCGAATTTCGGGGTTAAGATCAGTGCTGGGGTATATTTTTTGGCAGATCTTCAGTGATACAAAAGTGTACAGCTATATTTTCGTTGGATATTTCTCGATACGTGGACGAATGCAAAGTCAATTTATTGGATAAAATATATTTTTCAGTCAACTGAAAATATTCGGTGTTTACTACATTTGAGATTATTCCGTGATTATTGAATTATTTTCTATTTAAAAATTTGTATAATAGGGGAACAAACTGATATATTGGTATATTAAGTCCGATGGTTGCGAGATAAAAAAACATCATGGATGATTAATAACACAGAACTGCAAAATTCGAGGTCATAAAAACTATTTTTAGAAATGTATAGGGGAGACCGGGGCTAGTAGACTAATTTTGTACATATCTATTTTTTATAAATCAACCATTGGTATTTTGTTGACTTACCGCATACCAAAAGTTCACAAATTTACTTGGGTATACAGGCTTAATTTTGAAATTCGATTTAATTGAGCCTAAGTTATAGTTTTTATTATATTTACAAGAGTGAGTCCAGTAAGTCAACAAACCCCGGTTGCGGGGCTAGTTGACATATATGGTGGGGCTAGTTGACTTGACATTTATTTTTAAGTTTGTAAGAAAACATAGCGGTATTAACAGAAATTAAACATTCATTTGCTCAAAATTAGGTCAAATTAGGCCTACAAATCATCATCCGAGTCACACTTAATGCACACATAATAGTCTATATTAGAGCTGCTGCATTTTTCGTGAGCCCATCTGCTGCAACGTGTGCACTGCACCCAGTTCTCACCACGAACGCTATCAGTATAAGGTTCATTGCATACTAAGTATTTGACATCATCTTCTGACTTTAAGGACGATAAATGTTTCTTGAATGACGTGGATGGTGCAGGACATTCTTCTCGGAAAAGAAATTTTCGACCGTTTTTGGCTTCGTTCTTTTTCGTATTTTTCTTCTCAATCATTTTGGTCTTACGTGAACGTTTCTTATTTTGAATGCTTTCTTTTTCTTGCTGTAATGCTTCTTTTATAGGTGTGTCTGCTATTAACGCTCCTGCCTTCATTTATGACTGTTTGGACTGCCCGTAAAAATAGTATCAGCAGATGCTTTGCCATTCTCAGTTTTTCGTTTGTAATTTCTCATCTTGATTCCTGCAACAAATGTATATTAATAAGAGCAAAACTGGATAAAAAAGGCAAAAAAATGATTTCCGGGGTTACTAGTCTAATAGTCAAATAACCCCACATATGCTTAGTCAAGTAACCCCATCCGACATTGCTAACATATTAGGTGTCGTACGTGCAAACTTCCAAGCACCGGATAAAATAAAACACCGTAAATCATAGTCAATGCATCACACTTACACAATATATTCATGAAAAAAATATCAAGCTGTACTTACTGGACAAAAATACATAAATAGTCAAAACTGAAATATTTACTTACCGTCGATGTTTTTAGATTTTTTATTCCCACTGATACAACACGCGAGTTTCTACCACGGCGACACATGGAATGGCTGGCTAAGTCATTCATATGTTTTAAAATCGCTAATCAAAGCACCATCTATTCTATAATATAATAGTTATGGGGAATTAGTCAACTAACCTCATTAGCCAACTAGCCCCGGTCTCCCCTACTGTTTTATAGAAATTTGGACATCTAAACTGCAAAAGTAAATTGAGATTTGCTCGGTCACGTACAGTTTTATCACAACTTGCTTTCACATTTTTATGTTATAATATGCGATTGAATAAAATTAGTAGTGAAAAATGAAATGTGGTATGAAATGTTTATTGTGTTTTTCGAATTCAGCAGCCAACAATATATTAAAAACAACTAAAATGTTGAAAAAAGTTTTTTCATATCAGGCCATAATTTTAATCTTGATGCCGAAATAACTTATACAATGCTGCTTTTCGGCAGTTTGATACAATATAAACGACACGATTGAACATTATGATTTATTTCGTGCGCTATGATATCTGTCAAAGATAATTGTAATATTTCAAGGCCAAAACAAATTTTGTGAATAATTTAGTTTCACAGCTTTAGCTTGGAAGTCACCTAACAGTCACAAAAATGGGAGGGGGGGGGGGGGTAATCGACCTGTCACGAGCCACCCACGCGTGTCATTTGAGGGCAACTAATTTTCATGCTTAAATAATTCATAATTACAATGTACACTTTGTTACAATTTTTTACATAAATTATATTTTAAACAAGCAACCTTTTGCATAAATATCTAATTACCATCTTATATAAAATTAAGAACTGCAACAAATAACGTCGGTACTAAAAAATATGATTTTCCATATTTTTGGAAATGGTTGTTGCCCAAGTCATGACGACCTTTATCAAAAATCAAATTCAGTCAAAAATCAATGTAACTCCACGAAATAAAAATGAATTGATCATATAAACATTACGTGCTGTAAATTATGTATCTACTAAAATCGATACCTACATTTACAAACATGGAGTTGTTCAGTTTAGCTTCTGAGAGGCTCAACTGTTCCTCACAAAAACCTCATTAGTTGTATGTAACTTGTACCCAGTGAACCAGGTAACCAGAAGTAGCTGTTTACCTATTCCTGGTTGAAATTTATCTTTATGCCATAGCTGGTTGTGCCATCATCCCTTTCGATCGAGGGGGAGACAGTTGTCCGATTGACCGTTCGTTTAATGGTTCTTGTTCTGCACGATGCATGCACAGGGTATCGCCGAAGGAAGTAGAGGAGCCTGCACAGCGGAGGAGAGAATCGATTGAGCGGAATAAGGCGGTTTCGCCAGTGACGTCGCCCACGGATCCGCTCGAGCCATGGAGCACACGTGACATTAAGGACATGAACACGATATTGGCTTGGGAGGAAAATGTGCCGGACAGTCCTTAACGGGGCTTTACGATATCAAGCGTTCCCGTCCCTCCACCGCCACTGAATTGGCAAAAAGGAAAGTTGTTTTTGCAAAAGCTGGAATCTGGGAACGTGTTAACGCGTTACGTACCACCGTGGAATTTCAGGTTTCAGGTGGGACTTAAAGGGGGGTATTCTCATTTAGAAAGTTCAACGAATCGATTTTTCAATTGCCATATTTTTTTAAACATTAGAATTTTGAAAATGTGCTAGTAAAGTATTAAGATGAAATTCGTAAATTCGACAGAGTTGAGGAAGGTTTAAATGTCACGTCGTTCAAATAGATAAGTGACCGCGAGATAATTACTAAGTCCATATTTCTTGATTTTTGGTAAATGCAAATTTGAAGTTTAATCTATTACAATAAATCAGGTAATATTTAGTCAGTTTTATCTATAAGCCAACGGTATGTATAACGATTCCTTCGACCCTTATTGAGGATGCAAAGACATTTAGACCTGCTTCTGTCTGTCACTTTGCCTCATTTACGACTTCACTATTACTTTATCAAAATATATGTAACTCGAAATTCTTCCGCTCGAACAGAGCTACGATGTGTTCTTCGAGGATTCGAAACGAACTCAGAAATAAAAGCTACGCAGACTTCACTCTTGTATCGTATTATCGAACCATGAACAAATAATAATTGTGCACTGCTTAAAATGTGATATACTACTTATTGTACGTCGAAGACATTTTTATCTATCGTCGAATGTTTCTCGAACGTGGCTATGAATTTTTTACGAAATTCCTCATCGAATATTTAAGGTGTGCACGATCAATTGTAACTATAAATGGAAGATATATTAACGAAATCTGAATTTGTCGAAAATATAGAGTTGCTAAATTTTTTGTGACAGCTTAGGAAGATCTAAATAACATTTGACGTGAAAAATGCATGCACTCAAAGTGGTCTTTAAATACCTCTGGAACGTCGATACAACTACACCTTGTGTAAAAATGAATACTAATTGTAAGGTATTATGACCCCGATAAGAATTTACTGTACTATAAAAAAATTTGAATACTATAAAAAAACTATTGATTCTGATGTCTATCATACCTATTTGGCTAGTTAGCGATGCAAATGCAGCGCGAAAAATTTGTTTGGAAAGCCATCGTCCTTAACTGTTAAGGCCACCTTTCTGCCATTTTCACTGATATTTCACGAAACAGCTTTCTACATATAGTTTCTGCACACAGGCTGGCTCTAAAATATTTAGTCAAGCTTCGCAAATACGTTCCATTACTCATGCAGATAGATTTGGCGGCGTGAAACAAACTTGAAGCTCCGTTCCCACATGTGCAACGTGCCATGCAGAATACATTTAACACGTTTGCATTCTTTGAATATCTTTCGTATACATCGATTTTCCTATGCTCGTAGACACAGAAATACTCTAAGAAATTTTTGAAAACGGAATTATTATTCTAACAAGAGGATAGAGTTAGAAAATGACGGGAATGTTTTTTTATCAACTTTGTAACTAAAAGTACAGGAATAAAAATCGAGGAAAACAGCAGAAGTGTGTTGTGTTCGCGAGGGTTAATTCAACAGTAATTACATATCGTTGTGTTCATAGAATAATTTGACGGAACAAGTAACCGAATAACTACTACTATTTGAACACAAAACATGTTCAAATTTGAAAATTTGCATTTTGTTTTCAAAATTGAATTTCTCGAAAACTGAGAGTTATAGAGCAATTCTGCTTGCGAATTTGTGTTCAGGGCGATACACTCTACAATAATCTACCAAATATTTCGGACCAAAAATCGTGTTGGATAGTGTAAGATACCATCAAAGCAATGAAACTCTAAAAAGCACTTTTGTCACACAATCTCAAAGTCACCATCCAAAAAAAGCTACACATCCCACATTTTTAGCAGCTCTATAAATCAGAAAATTGACCTACCTACAATTGACACGAGACATTTCGCGAATGTCCCTTGTTAATTCCAATATAAGACAGTTCACCTCTAAATTTCCAAGCACGACTATAGTGCGGTATCGTAACCACCAGGTAGAGACAACGCTAAACTCAGTCCAAAATTGCCCAGTATCCAGCAGAACAGGGGTAATTGCCGTTAAGCGGAGCTTAATCCAAACGTTCGCTAGTAGGTGATCACTCGTTTCGATTGCTAAATACTTTCATTGTCGACGGACGCGTTAGCGATTAAAGGAGGGGCGACTCTGGGCGCTTTCGCGCGCATCGTGCTTGTTAGCTAAACTTTATCAGGGACCAAATGATCTTTCCTCGCGTGTGCGCGCCGCTCGTGCAGCCAAATGCAAGGCGGGGGATTAATTCGTTTCGGGATCGACTGTAGCAACTCTCGTTCCCCGCGGTGTGGTGCACTCGCAATTAAAGCAACTCGCGCGGAAGATATTTCAACACGTTAAAGAAAGTCCGTCAATTAAGCACTCAAGAACGCTTACGTGCGTGCACTGGCGCATGCGCGTGAAACGGCGCGCGGCCTGGCTCGCCGCAGCATGCAACAGCAATTAGTCTCCTTATCGGAGCAATTTCATTAATAAACTATGTTACTGCCCTATTTTTAGCGTGTTTAGAGTAACGCAGGTTGCGGCGTATCCCTAACCCGCCGAGCGGATTTATTGCAGGCACTGTACAGTGAAAGTAAGAACAAACAAAGAGGATCTTGCGTAGATTACTCCATTTCTACCAGGGAAAGGATTTGTAACAGTAGCTGAATGTTAGTAATGATATATGAATAAATTATTATTAAGGCACCTTTGCGTACGTTTCTTATGGGGCCATTTCAAATTGCTTGTAGGGAGGTGTGAAATAGCATGTGCTACGGGGTTTAAAGAAGGCTTGACGAGTATAAATCGTTGGAGTTAGTAAAGAAATCTGCGGCAAGGTTCATCTGAATTTCAAGGACAAGATGAATTTTGGTGTACATTTGTTTTTTAAATCTCCTGCAAACCCTGATGTAGATCTATTTGTCAGAAGAGGGGCAAATACCTTCTTTTAGACCTCGTAACTTTTTCTTCATCTTTTTGAACATTGTGAGTTCTTGCAGGCCGGAGAGAGGGTTTTGCTTCTACCTGTGGTAAGTAAGGCAAATATTGTGTGACTAGTTGAGATAAATATAATTTGTTAGGATTTCTTAGAAGATGTGTAGTACCTATACGTTATACGTACTCACAGGTTTCAACATTTTCAATTTTACCGTTTTCAAGGGTTAATTCTAAATTTCTAATGCAATGTCATGTTGCGGCTTTTCGTCAGCTACTTAGTATACACAAATGAAGCAGCAATTGCGCATTTTCATTGGATAAAATGTTTACATATGTAGAATACAATTTTGACAATTAAAGGTCTTGATTACCCCACAGCAGTCGAATAATCACAAACACCAAGGGTTTTGCTTTTTCTCTATGAAGTTGATTTGTATTATAATTTTTCAAAAATTCGTCACAGTACTTTATACATGAATAATTTAAGTATGTTTTTAAATAATAAACAAATTCATTTCTCACATAGTTTTCGTTTTGTTTGCATTTTTGCTCAGGCGTTCGCAATTACCCCACTCTCTCTTACTCCTTTTTATTACTCACCCTGCAGATACCAAGATGGTCGAGCGTTGCAGTGACGAAAACTCCACGTTCAGCGGTGAACATTTCGGCCCCTGGTGGAGTAATGCCGCAGCTTCTTCAGCACTGTGTTGCAGTTGCGGAAAGGCAAGTTCAGTTGCAGTGGACACAAGTTACCACTCGACGGAACAAGGTACAGCGAGTTATCGCCGACTCACAACTGAAACACATTAGATTTGAGAAACAGTTAGACACAATCCTATATTCCGTTGGACGCTACGACACACCTCTGTACCCGACACTCGCACAACGCGTCGATTGGTAATTGTACCGGATTGCGTGTACGTGTAAATAACCCACCAGATATCGACCGATGTAAGTTGACACTATTCGCGCAAAAATCTAACGCCAGACACTAGGGTGGCCCCTTTTTATACGCGTCAATTTTTTTTTGTATTTCTTTGTTCTCACCTCCTAGGACGGTGCCATTTAATAAAAAAATAGTCTGTAAAAAAGTTTATTGCAATCGGATAACAGGAAAGGGTGCCGACTAGGCCTTAAAGTTTAGAATTCATCAATGGTTTGAATTTAAAGAATTTCTCAAAAATGCTAAGCCCTATCGAAATTTTGTTCAAATAACATTAAAAGAGCATTGAATTTTCTACAATTATTGTGTATATATTTTTTCGTGCTTCCAATCATTTTTTAGATAATTCTCTCTTAATATTGCAATAACTAATATTGCAGCAATCGATAGTGCACACGACGCATCAACACGTGTATCGCTGGCACTGGTGGCCAGCTGGAACATTTGCTGCGAGTAAAAGCCTTTTCACACGAGACCCCTTTTGTGGCTCACTACAGGTATTTCGGACGAATTCACATACCTTATATCTCTTTCTATAATTTTTAATTGCGCGCAATCTCAGCGAAGAAATACTAGTTCCAAGCCACAGAAGCTGCTCATGTGAAAAGATCCTCACGCTTCAACTAAAAATATAGCTGCATCTCATAAGCAAATGAATTCAGGAACCATCTTTATTAGATCTTTTTGGTTAGTTTTTATCTGTAGAAAGATATGAAAATTTTGAAACAAGTCTTTCAACGCGCCTTGTATGAATTAGGACCAGTGCACACGAACGGCATGCGTTATTTCGCAGCCGCATTTTAGCAATACCTACCTACATATATTTATATGGAGAGATTCCCATGTAACACAAGTTTTCATGGCAGTTTTGTCATCGTGCTTTAGTCACTATAAAATCAGGGCCCGATTTTCCGCCGCTTTGGACAAAAATGTTTTTGCCGCCTTTTATATTTAATTATAAATAACTAGCTTAAAGTACAGTGTGTTACAAGGGCTTCGCAACGATTTCCTTGCACCTGTTCTCTTCATACCATTTCTGCGTAAAAAATTGGAAAGGTGGGAGCCGGGCTCGGGTGAAATATAAAATTTCGGTTACTGGCGCTTCCCAAAGAGTTCTTTCGTACTTTGCCAGTCGCCTCCCCTATTCCAACGCAACTGCGGTTACAAAGAAAGGGAACGAGCGCGAGAGACGCTCCACGGGGTTCAGCGCCACGGAAACTTTCCGCCTCCCGCGCGTATTGAAACAGTAATGATATGGGAAGGAGCTGCTGGGATAACGAAATGAAAACACGTGCTGAACATCTAAGAATCGTCCAAGTTGCTGGAGTTGTCGGCTCCGTTTACGCGTTATAGCGTTGCCGCTGGGGGGGGGGGGATGAGGTGGTGGTGCGAGCAGCGTGCGAACAAACTTCCGGCTTGTCGAAATAAAAATTAAACGCCGGATGATTGGCCCGCCTAAATGCTCGTAAATACGTAAATTTCGCTGGGAGGAGGTGCAGCTTTTAACCAAGTTGCTCGCAACATTGTTCCCAGGGACCAGTGTTTCGTAACGGGGGTTATACGCACTCCCTTGAGGGGTGTGAAACGTCATTGCCACTGGCGTGGGACGTGAAAAATGCAAACAAGTGGCTGTAGCAGGCAAATGCGAGCAGATATGGCCCTTTTACGATAAGAGACCTTTCGAAGTTCGTCGGGTTTGAGATTTTAAAAGCGATTGAAGTTTGTGGGACATGGTACAAGGGTGCGGAGATTTAGTGCCACGTGTTTTCAAGTCCATTGTGTGAAATAATAAAAAGGCGAAGCGTTTTTCGTGCCTGAATTTTCGAATAATGAAATGAAGGAGTATTGAAGAAATATTTTCAGTAAATGTTAGTAAAGTGTTTAGTATTATTGAAACACAGTATGAAAATTAGTATAGTAATGTGTTAATGTAATTGGGGATTCTGTCGCATAGGTAAACATCGTATTTATGCCCTGCAGAACGAATAATTACATGGTATATATTTTTTTTTAGTCGCACATTTCATGGCAACTTTCTCAACTGTAATTTTTCATGTAATAAACATTTGTCTTTAAGGGGTACGATTTAGGCAAGTTTACCCTACATATTTAGTTGAATAGCAAGAATTTTAAAAGAATAATTTGTTACGGAATTAGTAATGCCATGGTTACCATAATTGTTTTCAATGCCTCTGTACATTCGATCCTCCTGTAAACTTAACTCAGCGCAACCGCAGCTGGCAAATTAACAAATTGAACAATATTTGCTAATGCCCCCGTGTGCAAATTCCCTTTAACGAACCTACTTTGCTCGCAGTAGAAAAATGTTATCCCTGAACGCGCTGGGTTTGTCGGTGTTTCATTGGAAAATCGATCTCGAAAACATTGCCCCGGGGTGAAGGTAGCGGCGAGATTACCCGACAGCAGTGAAACGCAAAAGATAAAATGTCGCGACAGATTTTCGACCGTTGAAAAGTCCACGAAAGCCGGCGAAAATGACAGGTCATATCTCGTTCTACCTCTTATTGTCCTTAACGGGCTGCTGCGATTGCACGCTACGAGGGACAATATCACCGGCTCTCCATCTCGACGGCACTCGTTACTGCCACATTTGCACCGATCACACCATGTGCCGATTTCCGGTCTGTATTCTCTAGCCACGATCCACGAATTAACCTATTAACACTTTCATGTACAACTAATACCGGGTGTTCGGTAATTCACGGGTCTTCTTAATGGTGGTAAGCGTGCAAATCAGTAAAAGTCAAAATTCTTTGTTTTGCAAGAAGACACTTAGACTATTTAAAGTGCTTTGTAAGATCAGGTGTTAGTCCCATTGGAATTTCAAAATATACTTCACTATACTTCACTGACTTCATAAAATTTGTTTTTTTATTATATTTAACGTTGATTTAACTCTTACTCTCAGTGAAAAAATAAAAGCGACATTTACTTTGCACGTTCATTTATATTTCCCAAAGGACCATAATCGTTTCAAATTGTATGACTGTTTTATGAAATAAGTTTTCTTTCTCCATTTTTTAATTTTTGAAATAAAAAACATATATATGCAATTTTTTTCAAGAACTAGAAACGCAATTATTATTTAAAAATAACGAAGTTACTTTCACCGAAGCAGTGGTAATCACTATAGAATTTCAATGCGCGTTTGAAATTTTTGTTTCTTTAACCTTCGCTTGATTTAAGACCAGTATTAAATGGTTTTACAAAAATTATGTTTCCTTTTTCAGTCTGAATATCTTCATTCCATTTGAACTTAATTAAAGTCTGAAAAGATAATATTTCACATAATATTTTACTTTCATTTAAAATCTGTCTCGAGAGATCGCGAAGGAATAATTCTGAGTTAGTAGAACAGTCTCCAGCGAAATACTAATTTCAGTCTGTAAACGAAGCACGACTTCGTTTAAAAAGGATTTAAAATTTTTACTACCGTAATTTTTTTATTTACAGAATATGTCAGGGATGCGTATTGATTGATAAAGTTTTTAGTTAACGAAGGCAATCTGTGAAACGGCCAATCGATCGACACAGCCGCGATAATTTGAGCAATTCCATTAATTGATCAAATAGGTCGGCGATCGTTGAGGAAGATAGGACTGATAGTTAATCATTCATTGCACGAATTTCATTAAAATGCGATTAGAAATCACTATCAATAATTTCAGTGGTATTTGCAGGTTAAAGCATTTTAATCAAAAGAAATAGATACGGTTTTCAAAATATGAAAGTAAAATGCGATCTAATGAATTTCATTTCTTCCATTCATTTTAACACTAACAAGCTTTACTTTTTGATCTCGACGAAAATTTAAACTAGTCAGTGGAAAAGCAATTTGATTCGCGTATGTAATTAAAAAACAATTACAGTTCATATAAATAATTTTACTAAATGAATAAAATTGATATTTTCGCTCTTGCACCATATTTACTGATAAATTACAAGATGAAGGTTTCGAAGTTAATATTCTCGAAACAAAAGCCCTATTCGAAAAAACGTTATTCTACAATTTGGACATATTTCTACACAAGGATTCATTTCACTTACAGTTATACCACATTTACTGACTCTACAATTCTGCTTCTTTCAATTCTGCGTCTGCGAGGCACATTTTCAAAACCTTTTTTTAAAAAGGAAGCCCCCAATGAACAAATATCATTGCACATTTTCTACTTATTTATTCACGTAGAATTAGTATCATTCATTACGAAACACCCTTACTTTTGTCGCGTACATATTTATTAGCAATTAATTTATTTCGTTCGAAGTATCGACGAATAACGTTGAAAAGCGGGTTGTAGCGGTAATAAAGGTGGCTAGGGGTGAGATCAGCGAATCGTGAACATAAAAATCTATCGCAGGTGTGAATTTTGCACAACAGGAAATTCGAAATGACGACGCTGCTCGTTATTGTCGTTTCGGTGTCACGCGCGGGACGCGTCTATTCTCCGTACACGTATTGCCAGAGAGAGGGAATTGTGATACGCAAAGAATAGTATGAAAGCGCTAAAGTCGAGATTTCATAGGTGGCATGAATTTTGTGAAACGAATCAGAATTCCAGGATGACATATGGGCCGAGTCAAATAAAGCTACGCGGCTGTCTGCTCTATTCTGGATAAGAATTTAGTAAAAATAGGGCATTCCACCCCGTTTCTCTTTTTTTCCATGGAATCGAACTTGTTCTGCCTGTTTTAAAATCGCCAGCGTTAAATCTGATAAAATATGACAAATTGTCGCGTGTCCATATTTAATATCATTCTTCTTCATTTTTCCAAAGATAATTTTTTTTCTTTTACAGATACAATTATTATTTCGCCCCTGATTTTTACACCTAAAGTATTTATTATACTTCCTCATGATCGTCATTGGAATTCGATCCACCAACTTGTAAAAATATCATTCGTGACAAAATAGTTTTATCCTGTGAAACCATTTATATTTCAGCTGGATGAGTAAACGACATAAGCCTTGCTTTTAGAATGATTTCCAAGCGCGCAAAAATGAAAGGATACAAAATGAATATTCAGTGTCTGGTCTAAAGCGGATTGCGTGATTGGCGTGTGCACCGTTCCTCTCTTTTTTTTTTAGTCACTCGATCAACGCTAATGCAGGCGGCCGGTGAAAAGAAACCTTTCGATTAAATGCCATTAGGTCAATCGTCCTCTGTCGTTATCGTTAATTTCCCTTTAATCCGAGCTTTCGTATGGGTTTTAAAGTTCTCTGTAATTTCACAGACCGATCATTTTCTAAATTCCGTGTTGCTGAACCCGTCAAAGCGTTTTCTTTTAAATCTATTTTGCATCGACCACTCATCGAATCAACACATTTAGGATTATACATAGTGATTCGTAATACGTAGTAGAACACAAAGAATAGTGATTCTACATGAAAAAGAAAATAGGAAATGTGGAAAAAAATTCCTACGCGAAGCTCCCTTTTCGAATATATCGGTTTTACCGAAATACAAGCTAGAATTTATCAGAAAATATGGCACAATTGAAAATGATATTAATTTTTCTGCACTTGAATTTGTACAATATTTTTTTTGCGGAGGGTGGGAGAGAATTGAGTTTGAAAATCCATGGAGTAGGTACGCGTGCACTTTATTAAAAAACGATTCCACCCTCGATCGATTTTGCCCAAAATAAAACTTCATTTGAGAAAAATGTCATTTTACAAGTTCGACACATTTCTGTAGAGAGATTTAGTTCATTCCCTACACTATATTTAGATAGTAATAAATTCTGCTAATTTTAATCAAGTCATTTTAATTAAACGAGTTCTCAAAATTCATTTTCCCAGAAAAAAGTATTCTATGAACAAATTTTATTGGACTATAATATTTGATACCTTCACTTTGATGTGGAATCATTACTATTTATAAACAGTATAATACGAGAAAATTGAAAGAACTAATTCGATCCGTATATTTGCAACGTTTTGTAGTCGACTCTGTTTGCTCGTCATTGTAAAAGTTGGAGATAAAAATAACAAATGAAAAAGTGTAGATTTCACATAAATTCACGTTACATTTACATTATATTTCACGATCGACAATGCCATACAGCCTTTTTCAGCGACTCATAATGAGGGGATGAAAAGTAGGTAATATTACAATAAATTCCAAAAACAATGGTTGGTATTGGTTTCAATGAGATACCCTCGTTGCCTCCAAGGCTGAATTGCATTCGAAACCGTTAATGCAATGCGTGCAGCCGGACTACAGGAGAATAGTCTGTTCTGAGCAGCTTGGAGGATCCGAGACAATAGACAGTGTGTAGTATCGTCGACGACTGGGGAATTTGAAGGCAGCAATTGCTTAAAAAATACCTAAGCTAGGGAATAGACGCGGAATTGTTTTCCATCCTATAATGCTCGCCTGTACACCGCATTGTTGACGTAGAAAAAGTTAAAAAGAGCTGTAAAACTACATTGGACGTGCTTATTCTCTTTCCACATCCACCAGACCATTAGATTTTCATTTATTGAAAGTCATTGCAAAACGGTCCTGAAAATGAAAACCTTAAAGCAGTAGCAAACTGGATCCAGAATTATTGGTTGTGTTACGAAGTGAAGTGAAGTGGAAGCCCCCGAGTTCACTAATTACACTTTTATTTCAATCAAGTAACTTTAATAATAGAATACACTTAATTAAATCGGAAAAGGAGAAGAGTATCCTCGAATACTCTGCTGCGCGTGAACTTAATAATAATGACTGCTCGCTTAGTGTCACATTTTGAAGTCATGAACGAGCCCAAGTAATTCATCACCGAGTAATTAATAATAGGTAAATACATTTGTATTTACTATTAGACGACTGTTTCAATTCATAAAAATAATTATTTGTATAGAAATTGTTTACTTGAGAATATGATAAAGATTTATTTTGAACTGACGTGTATTAGAACCACATAATAGAAATTCGAAATTTATCCTTATAGAAACACCAAGAAAATAAATATACGTTGCTACCATTACTTTTGTTTATATAATTCCTTTCAATACGTAGAGTGGGAAGACACTTTAAAATTATTTGCTAACGAATTCGTGCACAAGCGCTTTTAATTTCAGTTACAAGGATCATACTCAGTGTTCAGAAAAGCGTAAGAATATTTTACGACTTTTTCTCATCGCGTTTTATCGCGCTACTAATGAAAATTAATAATATTTTCGCAATGACACGGTTTCCTTGAAGCTGTACAACAGTCGCGGCAGATTTAAATTATATGAAACATAGAGAGATTGTAATTGCAGCTGACTTCGTGATTAAGTAAACTTTCATTTCGAGGAGTAAATAGCCGTGATTGTATAATAGAAAAAAAGTGTCTCCTCAAGGGAAGAACTTTTTCAGAAAAGGAAAACAGCTTGTAATACTTGAATGCATTTAAAATTAACGCGGCCAACAATGAATTACGCTTCTTTATTAATTCTTTTTTTTTCTCAATTACTGTATTAGTGGTCATTTGTATTATTATGGTATCGTTACTATTATCATTACCTTGTGTCGCATCGTTGTAAGTGACATGTAAACTAGAATGCGCATTATTTTAATAAAATATTTTGGAAATGATTATTGAAATATTAAATCATCTTATTTAATCGACGCAAGAGTAGTAAATAGTTATATCGTGAACAGACACTGGGAAATCGAGTCTATGATTTAGTCAAGAAGCCAGAATTTATCACCTGCTTTTAAAAAATATAACCCACGAATCTCTGGTAGACTTTGGAAAAGTGCTACTTCCTCTGCTGCACATCAAAGTAAATTCGATGAAGCAGCACGTCAAAGCTCTGCAAAGAAGGTGCCCGCTTCAAGTACCTTTCCGTTAAATTCGGAAGCCCTTGTTACGAAAACCCTAAAGGTGGTATTTTTATCGGAACCGTGATTCGTAAAACGATGACATAAATTTGAAAAATTTTATAACGATAATAGAAATTTGGATAAATCGTAAAAGGATACTAGAAATCTGAAAAATGCGAAAGATGATGGTAGAAATTTGAATAATTCAGAAAACAGTAATGAGAACTTACAAATTTGAATAACATTGACTGAAATTTTAAACCTTAGTATCACGATGAAAAGAATTCCAGGAATTTGCGTACTGGGTACAAGAATTTCAAAAATTCGTAACACGCTGCTAGGAATTTAAAAAATTCGCGAATAAATTCTAGGAATTTAGAGACTTCGCAACACTAAACTAATTTCAAATCATGTATTATTATACAAATTTCGAACATCGTTGACGCAGAATACAGGAAATGTAAAATTCACGTGTCAAAACAAAACGAAACGCGAACAGACCGAAAACGATCGCGTTTTATATTCGTCGTTCACCGAAGGAGTAAATTGTATTCTATAAATTGGACAAACAAACGCGGCGAGATCGACGAATCCTCGAATTACCAAACGTTTTAACAGGTTTCATTTCTATTTCGCCAATTTCGAGGCATCACCGATGTAAGCTAAAATTACATACATTTTAACGTGCGGCGAATTTTCGATTTTCCCATTCTTCCTTCTTCGATTGCAATTATTGTTTGTAACCATATTCAGACTATTCTCCATTTACACACAATCACTCCGGATACACCGCCGAAACCTATTAGTAATAATACACGAAGATCGTACAAAATTATGTCGTAAAATTGCCTTTGACATTAAAATTCAAGCATAAATTCATCATTGTGTATAATAACACTAGTTTACAGCCATTTTGCGCAGCAGATGCCTAGTTTTTTCTTATGTCCAATGGCCCACTGATACTAAATAAATAAATAGCATAAATAAGTACTGTTGCAGATTATTTTATGAAACGTCTATTATATTGTGTAAAATACGTAGAAGGAAAAATTTCTTCATACAAATATGTTCATTATTGGTAGTACAACCGGGTAAGGGATGATATTTCACACATGGATATGTAAAAAATGTAGAATAATATTTCCTGATTTTAAGTTTTGTCTGCAGAAAAAAATTACTTGAATATCTGTTAAAAACCCGTACAATTATAAAGTCACATAATTCAGAGCCAAACATGATACCTACAACTGTGAACGAAATGAATCTCTATTCACAAATGAGTCGGGAATGTAGAATAAATTTTTCCATTTGTGGCTTTGCTTTTAGGAAAGGATAGCTTTGAATATCTGTTAAATTGGCGGATTTCAGGAGCAAATATGGCACAGCAACGGATGAAATGAATCCTTATGCAAATATGAATCGAAATTGTAGAATAACTTTTCTTCAAACGGAGTTCCATTTATTCTTTAATAAATACAACAAAACTTTTGCGCCGATTTAATATTCGATATTATGAAGCTCGAAATACCGATCCTTCTTGCTTTGCACGAGAATGATAATATTAAAACCCAAATGTGAACTGGCTAATGTAAATGAAAATGGCACACAAACGTGACGTTTTCTGCTTAAGAAACCCAAACGGCTATTCAACATAAAAGCAAGAAATTATTTATTGAAGCACGCAGAAACTTGTAACAAGACTATCCACATCATAGGTACCATGAAAACCTTTTTTTGCAGTTCGATACGGAAGGTTTCAAATGCATGAACCTCGAGCAGAATGACCTGGATGAGAAGGACATCGAGACGATCCTCGATTGGCACAATATTTATCGCAACCTAATGGCCAACGGAGAGGAACAGCGGGGGAACCCTGGCCCGCAGCAGTCTGCAAAACACATGATGGAGATGGTACGATTTTCCATGGGATCGGGCACGCTGGAGATATTTAATCATTCGCATCCAGTCGAATCTGACGGCGATATTTGTTTCGACAGATCTGGGATGACGAACTCGCTCATATTGCCAGACGATGGGCGTTGCAGTGCAACCTCGTCGAGAAAGATCAGTGCCGAGACGTTGGCAAGTAACTTCCCTGGATATATACCATTTTTCACTACCCTTATTCGTCCCTATCATTTTTCAATATCTAGCGTATACGGTCGAAACGTGAGATTGTTCCACCCGTGGGGTTGCACGAGGAAACTGAGCGATTTCTGCACGTTTCAGCTCTGTCTCTCTTCTTCTCTTGTATCCTATTGTTTATTTATTTTTTACTTTGCCATGTAAACGCAAGTTGTGAGAAACTTGATCACCGTTGGAGATTAATAATTGGTGTTCATTCAATTCCATTGATAATTAAGTACACATCTTGTTGGCTTGTTGTTGAAACTGACCAATTCCATGCTTCTGAATTTTCGGTTAATGTAAATTTAAAAATCTGTTAGAATAAATTAAGTAATAAGTGGAAGGTGTCTATTGCAAAATATATAAGCTTTCTCCCCTCATGGATTTTTAAATTTTTATTAATCTATTGTTGTAAAAAGCTTAGAAAGTAATTGTCTATATTAATCCTGAAGGATTTTAGAATGGAAGAATGGACTTGGTCAGTTTTACGAACAAGCCAACGATATTTTAACACTTTAAGTGGCCTCAGTGTGTGTTCACGTCTCGGGAATTTCATCCTGTGCATTGTTTTGGCGTGCATTCGCGTCGAAATTTTCTGAAAATCATCGACAATATTATCTGAGAGTCTCCAAATGTTTGCTTTGAAAGCAAACCAAGCTCGTAGTTTTTTCAATACATTGTCATCACAGCGACCTTTCGCTGGCGCGGTAGTCGTGTCCATGATGAGTCATTTGGGAAGGAAATTTGTAATTTCTGTATTCTGTATTAGATCTTGGTGAAAGTGTTCTGATGAAAATGAGTCTAAACTCCACCTCATTTGAACTATTCTTAATTATATATAGCATACAAATGGTCTTAGGGTTCCACGAAAAGTTATCTTATAATTTCATAGTTTGCCTAACATATTCAAAGAATTTGGAATATCTTAAACTACATAATCATTATCTACAGCCAAGATCCCCTAAATTAACAAGTGACTAGTTTCTGAGTAGCTTTTCACGAACAAATTGGTTGAGGCATTGTAGCTGAAAAAGATCCAAAAAGGGTGAACTCCAGAGAGCATGTGGGTCAGGCAGTTGGCCCTCCTCTACCGATTCAATGACCAGGATACTTTTTATTAAAATAATCTCGGGTGTGAGTCTAGAAATGAACCGGAGGTCACATCTGACGACACCTCCGCGAAATGTCTGTAACTGTAGTCGTTGGGCGCTACAATGGCACGGAAATTTTATCCATTTTCATGCAGAACTTTAAAAGATTTTAACTTTAATATGAAGCGTTTGCTATTCCATTCATTGTTGTAATTAATAAAACCCTTGCATCCTTCATTTTTTATTTAATATAATTTTCTTTCTGTTCAATAAGACATACCTACATCAAGAAAGTTATGCAGCAGCATAATAATTTCTTACCCTCGTGTCAAATAGCAGTTTGTGTTTCTTAATTATAAAACATCAGATTTAAATGTCAGATAACATGTACTTTTAACTTTTAACATTATCCTATGAAAAATAGGTGTACAAAACAAGAAGCGAATCAATTTCATAATACCAAATAGGTATTATAATAATTGCTAGCAAAATGTTTCAAAGATAAATATCACAATATGATAAACGCCTTAATGACATCATAAATGTGTTTATATATTTTAAATCGGGCAGCAAAGTTGGTAACATTCCAATATTCATTTTTTCAACTGCCCTCTTCGGTTTATCTTTCGTTTCTTCGCCATACATCTCTGATTTAACGCACTATCTACCGAATAGAAAATTATTGTAGAGGTATTCCAAAACGACTTAATCATAGTAGCAGAATATCACATCCACCTGGAAAATTTAGTATTGAAGAAGTTGGAGTACAAAGAAACGTTAAAGCATATTGAGACTTTAGCTACTGCAATAAATGAAACTAAAGAACTAGTAACTTCCTCAATTGAAGCCACACATTTACTTCAGTGAAATCTCTTTCCCATTCAGAGAGTTCAGTTCATTCTTCATCAACCAAAATACGACAGTTACGTCAATTGACCTTGCCACAGGTGTGAAAAGTTTTCCCATCATTGAATAAACTGCGTTCCATTAAACTGTCATTTTTTATTTGATCTACCAGGTACTATGCTCCTATTCTATTACAAAAATACATATACCGGGTGCCCTACGGAGTAATGAAGAAATTCTTTGAGAATGTGTGACTGGTCATTTTGAACCGAAAACCTCATGTACCTATTTTTAACATTATTTTCTATTATTTATATAATATTTGAGAAAATATAGAATATTGAACAAAAATAGTCATAGATCGTGTCATATTCAGGTTGATGTATGTTTGTCTTAAACGAATTACAGTCACTTGGTTAACATCGATTCACAAAATTTATCATAGCTCTAAAATTTTTAAAGATATGGCAATGAAATTTAGAGGACATCTGTAGAAAAGAATGTGGAATCTAATTATGCGTTTTATGCAAAAAGCCGTTCTTGCATCCAACATTACAATTTTAGACTACTCAAATTCAATTATTTTGAGAGTTAACCAATCGAAATTCTACTACATATCAGAACAGATCCTGCACCCGTCATCCTCGAGGTAAATGTGTGATCCTTCCTTCGGTGTGCTTCAAACTTTCGAAATCGTACCAGTGCAATCAGAATTTTCGTCTACAGCCTAGCACCGTACCTATCTCGATTCGAAGCGGATCGATATTTCCGCGTAAAATCGCGGTAGAACGTTCTAGCCACCGTTTCGATGGTCTAGTTTTAGCTCCACATGAAACGAATCGATCGTTCTAACCGATGAATTTAATCGGTCTCTATGTGTAAGGCAATGTACGAGCCAGTCGTCGGCGAGCCAAACGATCCCCTCTGTACGTATCTGTGTGTGTTCTTTGTAGAACGATTCGGGGTATGGCAGAACGTGCACGTGCTGGATGTGAACAGCGTGGGAAACAGCACGTCCACCGCGAGAATTCACTTTCATATTCAATCATGGTACGACGAAGTAGAAGACTTCGATTCCACGGAATTCGGGTAAGCCCACTGTACACACTTTCGCGCGTGCTTTCAAGCCCGCGCCATTTTTCGGGTTCGTCACCACTTTTTCTTCCTCTCTTTTCGCGATCGTGCGAGGATTAGCTTAACACCGGGATTTGTTCGACCCCTCGCAGTCAAAATATGAAGTCCCACGACAGGGAAAGAGTGGCCAGTTTAACTCTTAAAATATTTGCCGTCGAGGGACGAAGGTGCATACGTGCGTGTGCTAGATTGACGACGCGGTACGCGCAAGGTTTTTCGCTGGCGAACAGGGAAGCATACGGAGATGGTTTTAATGGAGCCATGAAGCATTCACGAGGGTTACGAACTGGCCCAACTCGAACCTTTTTTTGCGCCCTTTATTTATAATATTAAGTTTACTGTTTATAATATTAATATACAGTTTAAAACATTTTTAGTAAATCTTGTAATATGTATTGGATGTTGTTGGAAACTTATCTGTTTTAACTCAAGTTTGAGAATTGAAATTATCTTCCAAAATTTCACCTCTTTAGTGCTATTCGATTCGACAGCGCTTATGATTTAAAGCAGATTTAAAGGAGGGAGGAAAATTTAATCAAAAACCGTACTCAGAAAAGCAAACTAAAAAGTTAATAAATATTCACGTCAGTAAATTTTATCTCGTAATAGATCTGTATTTATATTAGAGATATATTATAGTATACAGACAGGACATAAAATAAACGTTGCTTTATGACATTTCTGCCAATTGCAATATGATATTTGCTTGTAAATTGTTGGAATAATTGAAAATATGTATTTTCTATCTTTTTACTTTTATTTGATAACCCGTAACGTTGCAGTAAATCATATTATTTCGCTCTCCTATTTTATATTTACAAACAAAGCTGTTACATTATTTCTGCAGCCATCTGTGTACGGGCTTTTCTGTAACATTGACTGATGTGTGCTGAGATTAAAATATACACAATGCAGGGTTTTATATGTGCCACCGCGTCGCTACAATTTATGTATGTCACCCCAATAATAGAATTTTTAAACAAACTTTGAAAGAGTAAGTAGAATTATTTATTCCTGAATGTATTCAGTGTAGTGCGAAGTGTAAATGACAGTGAACGTCTCGTATTCAACAAGTGGTTTGTTATGAAAATTCTTCGATCGATTTTAACAGATTGACTGCCAGGGGTACTTAGTTTTACCGAAACATGATTTTTGTACCAGATATGGTACACGGTATATTTGCTCTCCGAGGTAATGTGTACCCGAATTGGTACACGATGAAATGCACATTTGTATGTACCTACAATATACTCTGAAGGGTGGTTAATAATACTTAAAAATTCGTGTGTTCAATTAAGCATTACTACCATACTCTGGGGGAACATTGGCATGTTTTTGCAACATTTCGTTATATGATATAAAAATGAACAGTTTTACATTTGCTTTAAGTATCCTATTATAACACCGCATCGTTTATGACTGCACTATGAGTGTGGAAATACATAAAATTTTATCGTTTTCCTTCTTTAATACATGTTAAGTAACTGCCAATGTGCCACCCCCTACTGCCACAATTCCCCCAGTTTATGGCATTTGACGAAGAGTTTTATCGGGGTCTCGGTATAAGTCACAATTAATATTGGCAGATCTGAGCAATTTCGCGAATAGCTATCGAGAGGAAAAAGGTCCCCCCCCAGTGAGCCTGGGATACACGTTAGGGTTGGGACTATTCGAATAATTTAATATTCGAATATTTTACAAGTATTCGAATGCTACGAATAAACTTCGAATATTTGAGTATTCGAATGTTATTATTCGAATACCGATGTATTCGAATAGTATAGTGTGAAGTGGGTCAAAATTAGCTTACAAGATTTCACCATGACAAATGAACCTAAAGAACTTGGTTTATAATTCACACCATACTATTCGAATACATAAATATTCCAATAGTATTCGAGTACTAAAATATTCGAATAGTATTCGAATACTAAAATATTCGAATAGTATTCGAATACTTGGATAAATAATTGAGCAGCTGAAGTATTCGAATATTCGAATACCAAAAAGTTCGACAAAATAGTCCCAGCCCTAGTACACAAGCTGACAAGTTTATTGCATTCGTACCATTTGAATGAAACGCTTATCGCAAATTGTTCACGTATTACCAATTATCACATGTTACCTAGTGTAATAACCACGATTTCCACGTCAAGCTTGAACGTTACAAAGACCCAATGAGGACCGCTTAATAAACGCGAGGAAACGATGTTGTTCAATTGTTCCCACTTATCAGAAGGTGACGACAAATGACGAAGGCTTAAAAGGTGTTAAAGAGTACAAGATCTTTCAGCGCGAGCTTTCCAGTGAAATATCTCGCACGTGTGTGCAGGTACGGGAGAAAATCCACAGGCTATTGTCATTCCGTGTGGCATGCGATACCTTAAGTTGAATTGATCGAAACGGGCTCTTATGTGGCGAGGCTTTCACTCTGTGAATGGAACTCTGTTCGATCCGTCGTGTATAGGCACTGCTAACTCGACTCCGAATTTAGGGAAGGGTTTACAGTATCCCCCTTTCTCTATCCGCTCAGTTCTTTCCTTCGGCGTTACTCTCTTCCACCATTCTACGCGTCTACACGACAGACAAGTGTCAACAGAGCGATTCAGCTGCTTGAAGTAAACCACCAAAGACAGACTGATCGCGATGAGGTCTTGTGTTAATGACAATCCTACTTCCATGGCAGACTGAAAATTTCGATTCTCATTGTACGTACTCGCTTGATAGATTACTTCTGGATAGCTCGCCCTATCTCCCTGTCTACACCGAAGTTTAACAGACTCTTTGGTCTTTGTAACTTCATTTACGCCAACACAATTTTCAGTTTCTATGACATTTTAATTAGTTTCTTACTAGCAGCTTTATCTGCATAGGACTTATATTGTCACGCATTTTTCTTTTCTGTAAATTTGTTGTTTACACGTATTTTCTTGGCATTGTATTTATTAATGATTGTCATTGAAAAAGTACTAAAATTCAGGCAAGTTTTCGAGGTGTAGTGTGTCTATTTTAACCTTCCAGAATTCCACCTTTTATCATCCATAACAATATTAGTTTACCTGCATTTTATTTTATAGAAAAGTTTAAAGCAGTTTAAATTATGAATCAGATTTCAGGAAGAAATATAAAACTGAGATCTTATTACCACTCCTCCATCTACCTTAAAAAGGAAGAAGTTTCATGTTTTGTTAATTTTAGAGATACAGTACGTACTCGTTATAAGCCCATTTCTACCATGCGTTGTACGCTAGATTAAGATTGCCCAGGAGCAACAAAATTAATCTGATAAATAATCATAACATTGGCATTATTGCATTATTACTTGCGCCGGCCCTGATTGAAATACATAGAAGTCGTTTTATTGTTAGTCATAGTGTTCTACCCAAGAAGATTATACCTTCCCAATTTTTCTTCCCCCGCCACGAAACTTACAAAAACAGAAAATCTCTGATGCTTACACCGACTGTACCCCGCACCTTAATTCTTTCCGTTGCAGATTTCTGAACTTCACCGCGCGAGGGAACCTAGCTTACATCGCGTTCGCTTCGGCAACAATTAGCAACGTAGGTTGCGGCCGAGCAATTTACACGGCGCTGCCAGACGAGTCGCTGTGGGTTCTCGCGTCGGCCGCCGCGAATACAATGCCCTTCGGGTTCGGGGATCGAGTCGAGACCCTTGTGTGCAATTACGGGCCTCTCGATCAGAAGACACCGAGGGAACTCTACGAAGACGGTGTGTCGGCTCTTTGTCCACAGGGGACGGTTCGTAGTCCGCGATACGAAGCTCTCTGTCGTAAGTGTTTCCCTCCCGTCTTCCCCATATGCTCTGTGCTATGGTGTCTGTGTGCCTGGTGTCTAAGTGTGCGTGTGTCTATGTGGCTAAGTGTCTATGCGCCTATATGCTTGGGTGTGTTCGACTAGCGCGCGATTGTCGTCGCTTCCTAGGCAGTCGGTCGTTACCGTTTCCACCCAGCCACGCGGAGCAGTTAACAACGACGAATTTCAGGTACGAGCGACGGGAGGATCGTTTTCAACGCCCGCTCGGATTGCTCGTCTCGCGAGAGTCGAGCCACTGTTATTACAGTGCCTGGCAAGTCGCGCAAATTGATTTTTACGGGACGCCTATCGCTTGAAGAATCTGTGCAGCGAGCGGGATCCTCTCTTGTAGTGCAAGGGAGAAGTAGGGTTGCTACCCGTAATATGTATATTATTGTATTGTACTAGATTTTGGTAAATTTTACTATGTACCTACTCTTGAAACAAAATATATTAGGCAAAACACTATATTTTCGCTTCATAGTTAATTAAAAAAAAATCTTAATTATCAACGTAACTAAACTACGAGCTCAGAACGCAACTTTAGTTATTTTACAGATAAATCTACAATTAAATTAATAAAAAATGAGCTATTACTTTATATTAACATGATGCCAAGACTCAATTATAGTTACTTTTTAAAATATAATTCCTTGATACCGAAATCACAAACTAACAACAAATATATTTGGAAAAATAAGTAAAGTTATAAAATAAATTTGTACTTTTTATTTTCCCAAATTTCCCTGAGGATACTATATTTTTTTCAAGATTCCACAAAAATATTATATTTCCCCTCCCCCAATAGGTGGCAACCCTACCGTGTTAAAGGGAAACCTCGAACTTGATATGTTGCCAATAGTCACCGTTAATCCATGAGATTTATCTACAAGTTTATGGAGAGATATTAATCACGAATCTGACGAATGTAACAGTCATTTTCTCAACCTTCAGAATGAAAACAGAAAATGAATATCGAGAAAGTAATTCGTCTTTTGTCGGAAGCGGTGAAACTAGCAGTCAAAGTTTAATTATTAGTGGGATATATTGATTCATTAACGTGGAAACGCGGATAGATCTTATCAAATCAGCATCTGCACGAGCTAACATAATTCTTTTGCCTGTCAAGCGACGCGTACTTGTTTGGGGCGGTAAGAAACCACCTAGGATGATGAATGGTTTCATTTTATCCGCCAGAACTTGGTGACCGTTTCACGGAAATTTTGGTTTTCTTTCTTTTTCAAGAATATGTAATTATTTGAGAAACGAGCGCCTAATTTCGATAGTTAGGCGAGCACAATCATTAGCGGGGCCTCGATTGTTCCATTAACGTGTTATTATTATTTTGTATATAAGCAGATTGGGTATAAAAACGAGAAAATAGAGTGTAAAGAGTGAGTCATGCAACCGGGGTGAAAATAGAAGGAACGAGTGGTATAAATAAAAGTTTTCATATTTTTAATTGAAAATATGTGGAGGCTGCGTGTATGACTTCATTATGAATGTGTGGAGGTGAGAGAATATTTGACAGGAGAGAGAAAAAATGTTGGAAATTTAGATGATGTTCCAAACTTTTTGGCATGCATCTTCGAACAATCGATGATATTATAGAAATAAATTTAATTGAACAAAAGAGAGACTACAAGCGTAAATGTGAAATGTTAGAAATATCAAAACTTTTATTCATATTTCTTGCTTCATTTATTTAAATAAATATTTTCTGCCTACTCTTTCCGCTGCAATTTTCTCAGCTTTGATCGCAATATTGAAACTGTGAATATTTATCTATAATAAAACTTGTGATCATAGTTGAAAAATTTGCTGCCCAGTCATCGATGCTTTAATTTTCATCTCTTACTATCTATATTTAATTAAATTTTGTTTCTATACCCTTGATTATTGGTAAAAAAAGGGGTCAAATTTTCAAACAGCCACCTAAATATTGAAGATCGATGCTGGTGCATTCGGTCAGAGGGAAAATCACACTTTAACCCCACAAGAAAAATCTGTTCTGTTAGAGAGGTACCACGACTTGGTGTCGCAGAAGGTTCACCGAAGGTCTCAATTGAGCAGAAAAGAACATAGCCGGCAGACAATAACCAGCGGCACGTACCCGATTAAACGCGCAGTTTATCTTGTTCAGACGGTGTTATTATTACTACGATGCCTGTCAACATGATCGCCACTCATCGTGCATCACCGTTAAATGTTACCTTATACAGAGCTATCAATAAAGCTCGTGTAACTCAGATAAATCGTTTTTTCATTGTCTCTCATTCACAGATTGGATGTAACTTGTATAAAATAAAATTGTATTTAACTTTTTGCCTTCGAAGAATTTGGGTTGATTTTCCAATAAGCAAATGCTTAACCACTACCTCAAGATTATCTCAAGACACAACTATGAATCTAGAGGGCTTCTTGAGCAAATGCTTAAGATGATCTTGATAATAAGAAACGACTGTGAATACCATCCACAGTCTACACAATATGCATGTATATGTTACAGTCAAAGCGTAAAAAAATAACCTAATTCGTTCCGGGAATGTGAGCGAATGTAAGCACCAACCCAGCCCAAGCTGCACAACCTGCAGCACCCAGCTTTCAGCATACAATTTATTTTAGCTGGAAACACGCAACTGTACTTACTGACTGCTACTATACATTGACTAGAACGCAATTATGTGGAAATTTCAATTATGTATTTCTACAATTGCATCAAACATTTTAAAATATTTTACATTTATTTTTACTTATTTACCGCTAACAGCAGTGCAAAAAGTTACATAGTTAAAGAGTAACTTATAAAGAGAAGGAAAGTTCCGCCGACTACTTATGTGTTTCATCCAGCGAAAATTTAATAATCTTAAAGCTACTTATATATTTATGTATTTATTTATTTTTAAAAAATAAATGGTTCAGGTTGAGAAACATAGTTTTGCGGTCCACGCAACACTCCATTCAGGAGCTCACAACTTGTACATTTTATAAACTCCAAAACAACTTTGTACAGGTATATTTTACACACCTAAAAGACTCAACAAAAAAAATATTTCGCTTTTTTCGTAACTTCCTAACCCCGCATCTTCTCTTAAGTGAGTTTGGTGAATGAAAACTTGTAAGAAAATTGTAAAGGAGGATTAAATCTTGCTACAACGATTTTCATCGTTATAGGGTGAAAGCACTAGTAGTCGACCACCCTCTAGTAGTCGACCACTTTTATTGTTTAGCTTAAAGAAATAAGTACTGAAATAAAGAATTTATTAAATCACAATTTTATATTATACTTTGAATTTCTAACTTTACAATACGACAAAAAGCGCCCTTCATAGGTAAAAAAAATAAATGGTTTTAAAGTGATTTGTAAACTCATTTTGATTCTACATGTGTCATTGCTGTTTTCTAACCCGAGAAGCATAAGTGTGCTTTGAATAGAAACGACAAATGTAATTCAGTTCTATACATTTTTTACTGGAAAATTATGCTATTTCACTGAAAAAGCATCGACAATTTTATATGAGCTTCAAGAATTTAAAAAAATGGGATAATTTATTTATTTATGGGAGGTCGGTAACTGGATCATCATTCCCTTTCAATTTTCAATAGTCGACCACAGCGGTCGACTTCTGAAGCTAACTGCATTCACAATGAATGCTAAAAGTCGACCACGTATTAACTATATATAATTTATTTTAATCTAACCTCAGAAACGGGATAACTGTGCATTATTAACACAAATTTAGAAAAATGAGTAATGAAAAAGACAGTGGTGCGAGAAGTCATGCAAATAAACAAAAATGTAAAAATAAATGTTTAAAAATAAAACAAAGAAGTTTTAAACAATATAGCAATGAGGCTTTAAAGAATGCTCTTATATTTAAAAATAAATTTTAGTTTGTAATGCGCACATAACCGGTTTTGAATTTCATATTAAAAAAGGTGGTCGACTACTAGCTATCGGACCGGTCGACTTTTAGAGTTAACCGGTCGATTATTAAAGCATTCGGACACTTTATTTTTAACGTTAATTATTTATTTTCCCCGAACTTTCCTACTAACACAAAATATTTAGTGATATATTAAATACATTTGAATTACTTCAATACATTTTATATATTTTATAACATTGATTGTTTATTTTTTTTCAGAACTTTTCATTCGAGTTTAGCTTTAAGTGGTCGACAACTAGTGCTTTCACCCTAGAGGAAAATATTCTGGTTAGATTAAAATGATTAAAATCGTTGTATTTGATGAAATCATTTTGTCGCAGCTAATAATTATGCTCGTAAATACACAACATGTGCAATCACCTCGTTCACAATGTTTATTATCTGACATAATGCTCGTTAGCTGGGTCGATTCATTAATGAACACGTATTTCATTCCCTCCCCTTGCGTGAAAAATAGAAATCCATATCGGACTCCATTCTACCTTAGAAATATTCGCGATAATGACGAGGGCTGATTCAATACGCATTCAGGAATTCGAATTAATTTGATGCTTTTGTATCATTTCCACTGGAATGGAGCAATCCTTTTGGAAGTAAACACACTACTGCTGAAAATACTGCTGTTATCAATGGTTGTCAAAGAAATTCACAAATTGCCACTGAATATGTGGAACACAGACATAACGGATACACACTTCACGGGTTGCGATATAGGCCTTTGAAAAAAATTGAAAAAGTTTTAATAAAAACATATATTCGAAGTAATTCGATACACTCTTTAATTTATAAATGAATAATTTATTTACATCCAGTCCCTATACGCGAAGAATATTCATTCGAATTTGCATTCTTGTAATTCTTCTAAAGAGTCTCTCTATCTTCTTAGTGACAATTTTACAAAGTTGCAGAGTTTTATTTACAAACTCCAATAATTTTTTAGTGAATAAAAAAATACCAAAGCAAGCTCCAAAAACGAACTTACGATTTTGGAGTTTACAGTGAAAGAAAATAAAATTATTGTCACAATTGAAAAGTAATGTTTCGAATAGAACCAAAATAAATCTGTCCTTAATCCCATGGGATTATCTGCTGCCACAAATAACAAGTGTAATTAAATTAGTAAATTATCAAAATGAAGTATTTAATTAGGTATCTAAATTAGCTAAAATAGTATTAGGTTTTAAGGCATAGAATGTTAATTACAACAAGTCAATAATGTAATGTAATAGTGGTTCGTAATAGGTCTAAGCCGTAGTCTAGGACCCGGAATAACACATAGGATACATTTTATCTCGATTTTTTAACCGATCTGGACCAAATTTTGCATAATTACTCTCCAGAACCCTGCTGAAAATATAGGCTATCACGAAATCTGGATATCCTACCCCTCCCCCCTTATTTCACCCTCTTGACAGTCTGTAATAATCGAAGTTTTACCCTGACAACGTCAAGTATGTACTTTAAGCTAGTATATAATCAAACCTGCTATCATTATAATTATTATAACATGTCTCCCGATCCATCGACCCCGTTGTCTGTCACCCTACATTCTCAATAAATAAATGTAGAGTTTCCGGTTACGTTATCAATTGCCGGCTGTTGTTTCCGTAGTTATCGTTGTTTAACATCGAGTGGGACAGCTCGTTAAAAGTGAGAACGTAGGATCCACAACACTCGTGTGTCGCTGTGCCGTTGATTTTCACTCGGTCGATACCCTGGCCCACTACTTTCTGTCAGGTGTAAGGATTTGATCGTGCAATTAAGTGGCCGTGACGAAACAGACAGAAAGAAAAAAGGAGAAGAAATGGCCGACAGGTCGGGCGATAATTGAAAGAGACAAGCCGAAAGGGAATCGAGCGAGACGGTTGATGAATATTTCAGCGGGGATCCAGGAAGAATTACGAGGCGGAAAAGGGGGTGGCTCGTAAAGCCCGGGGGTTGGGGACGGAGGAGCGAGAAGAACGTGTCGCGGTCGAGGATGTCGTGTGTACGAGGAAATCGACGTTTTGCAGAGCAAACAGTCGGCCCCCGATGTTATTTTCTTGTTTGCGCAATATGAAAACGCTCGTAACGCGTTTCCTCGTCTCTGTGTTACGAAACATCGTTGGGTCGGTCGACGGGCATCGACTGTCGACGACTTTTCAGCCGATGAATAACGCACGGTCGAACGCGATTTGCGTTTCTTTCCAACGGCGACACATTGAACGACGTAAATATATTGCAAGATTAAACGCACGGAATACTTTAAATGTATCGATCACTGAAGATTAAAATTGTACAAACCCGTGAATTCTCTGCGTAACATTAACCTCAAATCAGAAATTACTGGTCTGTGCTGGACAGTCATTTTCTACTTGAAGCAAAGGCGTATTGCTTCCTGTGGTATTATAATGTTGCAATGCAGTAGTAATTATTGATTGTAACATTAAGTATATACGATTATTAATTATATTTATTTTTCGTGTAATGTTATGTTTCTGTTGATGCGGTGGCGGTAAATAAATTACTGGTGCTACCGAAAATAAAGATCCTTTCTACTCTAACAGAGTTGATTTTGGTGTTGACCAAGCTGTATATGGCTGAGAATCAGTGTGGTGTAAGATAATTAGAGTTAATAACAGTTTTTAAGTCTTAACGGTACTAGGCAGTCGTTCCTGTCTAAAATGAAACATTTCTGTTTCAATTAATTACAAAGAAATTTCTAACTGAGACTTGTTCTTCGGCATGAAGTTTATTAACATCATAAGCTTTAAAAAACATACTCGCTACAGCAAATAAAAAGTGCTAGATCAAGCCAGGTCGTAAAATAAACCCTGTTGGGGTTGAAGAAGATATTTATTTTAATATGTAATGTATGATTTAAATGTAAAATGTTATAAACTAAATAAGTGTAATTAATGATTAAGTTCTGTTAATATTATAATTCAAATTTATCACTGAATTATAATATTATAGTATTATGGGAAGAAAGACTTCTTTGCTTCGCCGAGTAGAAAATAACTGTCAAGTACAGACTAGGGAGTTTTTACTAAGGGAATACAATCCTGTAATACGATTACATGAAACGCGCGTGAAAATGGCAGAAGAATACTTATATTTAGTATATTTTCACAGATATCAAAGTGAAAATATAAAAAGATTTTCATTTGTTTCGAATGCCTCCCATCAAAATCGTGGTTCAGAGAACGATAATTAAGGAAATGGAATACTTTTTATTCCATCCAAGTTGGGTCAGAAGTTTACAGCATATTTCACCACCGCTCTATAAAGGTTTATTATCCAAATTACTATCTGTACTCTTTCGAATATTAAAAAATTATTTATTTATGAGTAGGATGTACGAGTAAAATAGTTAAAAGGTAAAAGTAAGCATTTTAAAAGAAATTTCTACAAAGTTTCTAAACATTCCTAATCTTTTTATCGATTTCGATCATTTCTGCTCGAAAAAATTTTTCAGACAACGCGTGCGTATGACAAATTACAGAGAGACATACCTTCACCCAAGTTAGTTTGCAAATTGCATCTGACCATAGACGATCCGTCTTCCCTTGATCTCTCACACATCTGTCATGTTGTAGGAGTACAGATAAATCATATCTTTGTTTGTCTTGCAATGCTTGTCGTTTAATATGTGCATTATTTTGAAAATTGCTTCCACGGAGGAAGCTGCTTAAATTAACATGAGCTTTATACAGGTGTACAATATCAGAAATTTTACGTATTAGTCCCAAGTTATTCCCAGTGATTATGTAAGAAAGTATTTAATATTCTACAGAAAGAATTTTTTTTGTTTTAGATTTAACGAAATATTCATTCACATAGTACAGTCTAAGGAACAGTCGATCGAATATTGTAATTGGATCATTCCATGCCAAATTCATCATTTTTTGCGGTCGATGCCTAGAATATTGATGAAACTGAAATATGATTTTCGCGAAAATGAATAAATATTGCAAACTTTGGAGGCCTGTATTTTTTAATACTCATTTTAATTAGTCTCATAGATCCTCAGATACTTAATTTTTTTTTTAATTTTATAACAAATGGCAATGAATAAACGAAATACGTTTAGCAAAAAGTAGGTAGTACGTAATGGTATTTTCATGTTGCTGAGCTGCAAAGTACGCGGTTTCAGTTATTTCAAAACAGACGGACCAATGACTGAAACTTTCGTAACTTCATGAGAGGTTTATTGCGCACTAAATGCGTCGAAACAGTTTGGAAATGAAGACAAAGTGTCTTTCTCCGAGATTCTACTTGGTATAACTTCTCTGTGTTTAATTTCTTAAAACTCGTCATCTCAAATTTAAAATCAAAAGCTGAATATGTATCGAATAGTTCTAAAACAATCATTCGAACGATAACGAAGGACTTATTTTGAATACTGTATTATTTCCATATTTTATTGTATTTTCTTGCAACGAAGATACTTCATTTCAGAGTAAACTTAATAATATCGATTTTCAAGTCAACTTTATTTAACTACATTACATTTAAATATGTGTCCATATTACAAACCTTTCTTCTAATAGCGATTGTTTTCTTCGTCTTCCAGATATTGCATAATTTTAACATTGTTTAATAATAGCATTACTAATATTTTAATTGCAGCTATAGACATAAAAATAATTGTCATCTTCATGTCGCGTACAGATAGAATTGTAATCCCTGCAAATTAATTACAATGTAAAATGAATATTCTATTGCGAATGAACCTGCATCGTTATGTAATGAAAAGTTATTAAAAAGGTTTTATAGCAAACGTTACATGTTATAATGAAATTATATGGAAAAACCGTGCTCCTGGCATAAAGTATGACACACTTTTAACACGTTTTCTCCTTTCTCCCGTTCTACCATGTTCTCTTTTATTCTGCATTTTTTTTAATATGTAACAGTTCAGTCGAGAATATCCAACGTGGGGAAATCATCAGTGGACAATGAGATGATTTAGCATATGCCAGTAATGGGATTCTCTTTCTTGCCGTCGACTTCCAATTTGGAATAAGCATCGTGAACTAGGAGGCAGATCATTTCGTGAAAGAAGGGCAGCCAGTTCTCATTAAATTATTCCGCGACGTTTCAAGTGATAAGTAATATTAGTCCGATATTCGTTTCGCGTCACATTAAACAATTTCTCGGGTCGATTTTTTTGCAGTCCTCGAAATCCAACGAAATTGTTCACCCCATTCACCCTTCATTCCTTTCAGAAAATAACCCCCAAAATGCAAATGTACATCGCAAACAAACTGACCAATTTGAAATTTAAATTATTCAATTCTAAAATTACTTTTCTCTGAATCTGTTTGCAATTTAGTAGATACTTGTATTCCATATAAAACTATATAAATATTACATATTTAATAATACACATACAATCATATACAATTAGGAAGTTTACGGAAGTTAACTATTTTTTCCTTGGAAAATGAACTTCATCAAATGGCGGAGATTATCGCATGTCAATACGGAGAATCATTTATCGTCGTGTGACACGACGTTCAACCTACACGTTGCTTATTTCTCACGAATAGCTGAAACAGAGTATGTACATTGAACGTTGCCCGGATATAAAGTAGTCGGCGGCCACGTGCAATTACCTTGCCTTAATTGGAAGTGTCAAGTGTTTGCGCATCCCTAAGGAATTATTGTTTACCGAGTGAATTAGTTCCCCTGTGCTTATTCTCGGTCAAAAGGCGGAAGGACGTCGAGAATAGAACAAGTCTAGGTAAAATCGAGGCTTAGAAAACACACACCATACCATGTGAATTATTCCACATCGAATCAACTGGTTCATTTCCATGCATGGTTTCCTCTCCCATTTTGTAGTTTACTTACCTACACCTTTTTGTATCGATGTCTGTGACTGTGCTTTAGCTTATTAGCTCATATCAGGATGAAGGTTATTTGAATATTTTATAACTACTCGGCAGTTACAAATACTCCTCGAATATGTAGTATTCGAAATAAGGCAGTATTTAAATATCAAATTGGAATTAGAACAATATTCGAATTAACGCCGTATTCAGAATTATACTCGAATTGGGGTAGTTTCTGAATATTGCATTCGAGTTAAGGCAGTATTTAAATATCAAATTGGAACTAGGATCTTATAGTAAACCCTTAATATATAAAAAACTGAACATTCTGTGGTTGAAGAAGAATATTAATAAAAATTAATTAAGCAAAATAAATTACAATTATAACATACACAGACAAATATGCTTGTTTCCGACTTTCCGAAAAAATACATGACTTACACCACTTTCATAATCAGTGGCAGATTTAACAATTATTATTTTATATTTAAATTGCACTTAACAAGAATTATTCCCGTCAAATACCTAATACTTTTACCATCCGACTGCACACATTTACTGAAAGTCCCAACGAATTAACTCGTCCGATTCTTCCAACCATCTGTTTCTGAAGCACAAAACATGCTTGTCGTCACGTTCCACATTATTGTCATTGCACAAAGCGCTTGCGCGTGCTCTCTTGACATTCTTATGGTGTCGAGAGCACCAGCATCGCGGAGTTAAATAACATGGAAGTTCAGGTCCGGAAGTGTATCTTTGAAGGTAAAAAGAGGAAGGAAAAATGGTACGTGGTTCTTGAAAGTTCGCCTTTGAAACCGAGGGAAGACAAAGGAAGGAAAGAATACACCTTGGCCGTTGCTGCGGTTAACTTTTGAATGGCGCACGCATTACGATCAACTTTTGGATAATTTAACCATAAACTGGCAGCCCCATGGACTTTGCTCTGACCGAAATACAACTAGAACGCTAAAATGGAAAATTGCTGGAGGAAACACTTGACAGTTATATTTCAAAATAATAAACAGATAATAATTATTCAGTACTTATAACTAAAGTATTTGTTAAGTCCAATAGCCTTCAGAAGAAAATTAGAACGTGACCTAAAATATAAATTTTAGTATAAAAATCTTTAATGAAAGAAATTGTACTCTCGTTCACAATTTATAATCAACTTGATCTCATTATTCAGTTAATTACATTACATTTGCAGCAACGTGTGGGGAACACGATTATCTTCCGCAGGCGAGTATCGAAAATCGAGAAATCCCCAACAACGATATCCGAGGGATAATAACGAATCGATATTTCTTCGCTGTGAATTCGAGAGAGCAAAATGTGGTAGACGCTCCGGGTATCGGAGTGGACGAGCACCGTCGGTCCAACTTGTCGATAACTACGTTTCGAAACAAACCGTGTTCCCTCTGTACGTCCGTAAAGGTCGGACACGTTGGGCGGTACACAGAAACATTAATCGATAAAGTTTTAGATATTTCGATTTACAAGAATTACATGGGACGGTGGTATTGAATCGAATGAAATCGATGAAACGTTCGCGACTATCGACGTTTCAACGACTTCCACCTCTCGATGTCGGATATTACTACTTTCCCTCCAGTTGTTTCTCCTGTTTGATCAGCTCGATTACACCGTTCCTCATCTCGAAAACCACTTCCCGCTCGGTCAAACCCATCCGTCGTCTGTTGCTGATATCGTAAACTCCTCCTACGCTCTCGCTGTGCTCGCCTCTAGTTCCCCTTATCTGAATATTTTACGTATCGTTTAATCATGTTCATTCATCTTTCACGATGCTGCAAATTTTTTTACTTATTGTTAGACGTACCATTCAATAGATCTTATTTACATTATACCTAATCAGGTCATCCCATAAGTAATGTCGGTTCTTAAGGGGGTACTCCAAAATGGAAAAACTAAGATTCATTTTCTTTATTATGCTTATCACTATGGTTGGAACCACAGAGCCTCCCTAACATTAAAAATTTGCAGAATGACAGAAGTTTGAAAAAAATGTTCGATTTTTGCTGTTGAGACGTTTACATGTTAAGAAGGAGTTTTAAAAGGACTTTAGGGCGTGGTAATCCAAAAAGAGTAAGAAACTAGAATGTAGAACCAAGAAAATTATTAAGCTTTCATGTAGTTTCTGAAATACCAATTGCTTCAAGTAATCGGAGTTCTACTACATGCACAACATAGTTTTGAATGCAAGTTATTTTGAAGAATTGAATTTCTCTGTTGCATCTATTTAAATGACAGGCACTTGTGAGTTTCGTTTTAATGTTTTCGTTATCTCGATTGAAGTTCGTTGAAAATTCCACGAAATTTGAATACAGTGAAATTGAATCCTCGAAATTCTATCATTTTACTGAACAGTAAACGTATAAACGAACGGTACTAATTACACATTCCCTCTGTAACATTAGCTTTGTTTTTCAAGGGGAAAATGAAAATTTAGGGACCAATGGTCCGATCATAATTTTAAAAATAAACAGAGCAACGTGGATAATGTAAATCATCTTATATCTGTGAAGTGCTGAATACGTATCTCTTTTTGAAATGCTAACAAGGGAAGTTCGGCAACTCGAAAATTAAACAAATCTGTAAATTTGCAGAAATATAACTTAAGGTAGAAACAGCTGCACAAAGAAATTTTGAGTTGTCATATTAGTTGATTGTCAGCACTACTGTATACATTTTTTATTCAATATTCAAATCAGAATCTTAACTGCAGATATTTATAAAATTACTCAAGAACATTGAAGTAATTTAAAAAGACTAATAGATCCTTACACGTTTACTTAATATATTCTCCATTTTGCGCACAAATTGAAATTAGATTTGCTAAGTGGATTTTAAATTAATTTAATTGCAGCATTTAAATACATAGATTTAAATGAAATCCCACCGAATTTCGTTTAAGAGCAAATTCTATCAACGTGCTCCCTCAAAGGTTGTGAAAAGAAAATTACTCGACCCGAAGCCGTCCCTCTCGCAGTATTTGCTGCAAGAGCAGAGCTTCAACTACATTCTGTTACATTTAACAGCATATTATACTTTTCTACCCAGCGGTGGTAGAATTCGGTAAAAACATGGTCACAGAATGAAAAAAGAAAAATACAGGATAATTTGTGTACGGAGGAACTGAAATTGTATATTTTAGTTCCACGCGGTTTGTCTGCAAGCGGTGAAAATGCAGTTCAAATATTTTCCTCGTAAGCAGAATATTCATTGTTGGTTGTTTATATGCTTGATTCTCACTAACTATAGTTTATGATGTACGTATACCCTTAGGATTTGTTTCAGCATCATCGTTGTGCTCAAGCAATAATCCATAGGCTAGAAATATTTATCTGATTCTGAAACTTGTTGCGTTCGTTTCGTCAAGTTTTAAATAGTGGAGGGTACTTGACGATATTAACGTGAAAATTGAATACCATTTTCTTGTTATTTAGCATTTTTAATGCATTTAATATTTGCTGTCAGTCAAGAAGTTTAAAAATACTGGTTTAAGATAAAACTTCCTACTATTGATTTATTAAAAACTGTTTATACAAAGACTAATATTGCTTGGCAACATTATAGTCTAGGGAAAAAAGTTTAGAAACTACTGGAATAAAATGCTATAATGAATTTCAGCCGATAACAAAAACATGTCTAATACTCTATACATGTTCCAATTTCCATAATAATCGGAAACTGTCATTTGAGCGAAGCTCCTAAGTAACCAATGCTGTTTACAAAAGAATTATCGAAATATGCTTACCTAAATTTCCATCAGGGGTTAAACACTTTAAGGGCGCATAGTTCTCTTTAAACTAAATTACAAGGCACGTTCATCAACTTGAAAATTCAAAATAATTTGAGACTTTACAGAAATGTAGTTCAAGTGATGCTAATAACATAACCATTCCTTGTTTCGACAATGGAACGATCCTAGAGCTGAAAACACCCCTCACAGAAATTGTGAGCTTTCATTGCATACGAAACCGTAACAGATATCGAATAAAAGTTTAATTTAAAGTTTCATGGTTTTTGATATCCTACAATATGTCGACAAAGAATATCCGAAAAATGTTATTTTGTTCAAAATCTATCCACACCACCCTTTTGTCGAAAATTCTTTATCACAATATTGTAGGGCATCAAAAACCATAAAACTCTCAATGAAACATTTTTTGATATCCTTTAGGATTTCGCAGATATTCGTGATAATAATCGTGATTTGTTGATTTGAACCTTTTTATTTTTTTTAAATAATTAATAATACTTTAACCTAGTTTCATATAAAGTATATATGATTCCACATAAGAAAACAAAGTTGTCCTCACATATCTTCTACGCGTCCACCTACAAAAAAGCTACTAACATGGAATTATATATCACTCAAAGCCCCTCAACTTATATTTTAAATATTTCTCCACTACCATCAACGGTTTCGAAGATATTCGCGAAGTTCGATTTTAACGGGACACCCTGTGCAGTATAAAGGTAACAATTCTGAGGGAGCATAACCAGAATATGCTCATCTCGTGGCCGAGCGGATCTGAATAAGGAAAAGGAACAATTTCGTTTCTCACCTGAAGATTGTACATGTCCGCGATTTGTTCGAATCTCGCATAATCCTCGCTCACTTTCGGCAGACGTATGTGAACGGAGGCCCTGATAGTGGTTCCCAGGTTGGTCGGGCAGAATGTGAGGTAACCAAGTCTCGGGTGCCGCGAGAATTCCACTTTCTTCTGGACTTCGGAAACCGCTTTAACAAGCCTCGAGTACACGGACGTCAAGTTTCCACCCTTCTCCATCGATATCAGACGCATATGATCCTCCTCGTTGCACCAGACGAGAAAAGTTTTGGCCTCGTTAAAAAATATTCCTCTGCCTGGAAAAACCGATACACCGATAGAGGAACGGAGGGGAATTGAGAGTTGTGCCAAAAGGGCGTGAGGGGGAAGAGAAGGGGGAAAGAAAGGGTGGGAAGGGGTAGGAGAGTTATTTCTCTCCGTTAAACTTTCAGAGACACGATGCAGATTCTCCTCGAAACCGTGAGCCATCGAGAAATCTTCCACGTGTCGCAGTTACGAATTTTGGGATCGCTATCGTTAATAGTTATCGAGAAATTAGGAATAAAGATAACTTTGTATATTAGGTAAGGGGAAGTGTTATATTTATCTTTTTTTCAAAAAGGATTTGATGTTAAAAGTTTTGAGTTGTCGTACTATAGACATAGCAAAGTATATGTGCGTCGAAAATAATCGCAAATTTCTTATTCCATTATTCACTACGTGCTTTTAAATGCGCATAATGGACTCGCGAGGGGAATGCATAATGTTTGGGCCACAGATTTCGATCAAATTTTACATAGTTAGTGCACACTATGTATAATATGGTATTAGACACAGTGAGTGCACTATTCAGAATGTAACGCGAAAATCGAATTCAAAGTTTTCATTTGTCCTAAGTAAACCATACATGGGAATAAAACCATAGTTAAATTACAGTAGCACTACTTAGGCTTCGACTGTTATTCCAAATGTCCAGAATTTAAGCCAGCTGGTGATAACCGTTTTGTCCTAGGCGTACATATTCAATTCTTCAAATTTTTATTATCTCCATAATTAGTACTAAACAAGGGAATATTTTTAATTTCCGGTTTTAAATTTTTAATTAAATTGACACTACAGAATGGATTAAAAAAAGCAAGAGAGGTATATTTTTCTTTACCATCATCCCAAAGTTGCCACCCTTAGAAAAAAAGTCTCCGGACGCCCTTGCTTTAAAAAAAAATTCTCAAGAGACACTCATTTTTTGGCCATCTAAACCAGAAACTCCCTTACTACTGTGTTTAAATTTAATTTATTAAATAAATCCTCCGTACCTCCCTTGTTCATACAATGATTCGAAACCCGTAGTGTTAAGAAAAAACGAGAGAGAGGGAGCAACACGCGTGGTCGTGATGACACGGTCGATCATCTTTCCTCGGTTCCTTGGCCTACGTTACGTAACAAAGAGCCTGACAACGCAGGCTATACAGGGGAAATCTCGTAGCGATGTAAATGTAATCGAAGGGCGGTTCACCGACTGCGTACCGTGCCGCTTGTTTCTATTCGCCTCGAGCACCGCGGAATTGAATTATTAATGTTCCATTCTGGCCGTGACACGGGTATACTTGTGTATTGGGGTTCACGCGGCTGTTTACAGGGAGCTTGTGTAGAAACGAAGTAACCCAGCGAAGTCTGGAAAGTTTTCTTTAAACGTGGTGCTGTTCTTCCGCCGCATATCTTGGTTTTTCAATCTCGTAACGATAATGCTAGCCATTCGTAATAGATTCAAGCTTGATACATATTCATAGCATCAAATTAATCGAGTGGAATGACGAGTAGTTATTAGGTGTAGGAAAGAGCTCTGTGCTTTTTTTGGAAAATTTCGATCTGCATTTTAAAATTATTGTAATAAGCCCAAATGTTAAAATATTCTCCACTGTTATCAATCACTTTTCTCCATCTTTCGGGCAACCATGCGGATTCCATCGTGACAGAAACTTGGTGGCTTTGAAGCGATAAAAGCATCGACACATTTTCGGGCATAGTCAACTGTGTTGAATTGTATATTTAAGTACTTCAAAACACACGATGGGGGTTAAAAATCAGGGTATCCTTAGTAATATTCAGGTATCTTTACTTAAGAGACAATTCGCTTAGTTACATGATGTTTGTCTCGAGAACAAACAGTGGTTGAGGAATGAAAGTATCATACCTTCCTCTGTTTTTAGCATATTAATACTATATTTATATATCCATTAAGCTCTTAACTTGATTGCAATGCAATATGCAAAATATATCTTCTGGCATGAATGTTGGTCCTATTTCAATATTTTTCATGGATATTATTTTGTTTTAATTTAACGTTCATTTCTTAGAATATGTTTCGTTTTTGGTACTCCTCCGTTAAGTGCATCGGTTGAGTAAGATTATTAATATGTATTTGTTTATGTATAGGTAAATTCGTGTATGTTTTTGCAAATATTCATGAATTATCAAGCTTAAAGCTAAGATTGTCATTATTTTGCAGTAAACTCAAACAGAGGTCGTAGAAACATTAATCCATGGTTAACCCAAATGCTTGCAGTCAGCAGTTTACATTTGAAGACGGATGAAGCTCGTTTGTACCATTTTGCAAATGTCTTGCAAGAAATTTCAAAAGAAGCTTAACCCTTCAACGATTCTAAATACCTGCAATTAATTAAATCCCACGAAATTAAGTGGTTACACCTGTACAGCTAAAAGACATAGAAGAGTTGAAAGTTTTGAGAATGACACTCATGGCTGAAACCGTTTCAAAAACAGAGGCACTAACATAGCTGAAACTAAATTTAAAATAGAACAGATCACGTTTACGAGTGGAGGAACACATACAAGCAATAATATAATTAAAAACCTCGAAGAGTGAAGAAGTTTGAAATGGAGGCCTTAAAAATCTAAATTAGAAAAGCGAGCCCTGTGATGGAAAATCCCCCGAACAAGTCTCAGCGAAGATTCCCTCGCTTGAAACGTTCCAAGGGATGGAAGGTTCGATTGAAATCAATCTCGGGCAGAAAAAGATTAACGGGACGTAACAGCAACGCATGAAGCAAAGTTCATGCCTCGTCGTAATTCGATTCTCTCTGGGAGCGTAGCGTCGAAAAATAAGGGGGAAAAAAAAGAAAATCGAACAATAACGCCCGAAGGTACCAACTGTTCGTAAATAACAAGCAACGGCAGCGGCCAGTAACGAAAGCCAGCTGTTATTAGAGGAGATCAAAGAAACAAAAGCGACAGGCACCCCCGTACACGGCAATCGAAAGAGGAAAATGGAATGTTCAATTATATCCTCTTGAAATTGTATAGAAAAGCTTTTAGGATAACTATTTTATGTGCTTGCGAAACGAATGCTGGACAGATTGCGCCATTCAAAGAGAGAAACTCGGATTCAGGGGAATCGGTAAACGTGGATGGGAATAAAAGGGATTATATTGCTAGAAGAACGAGTGCTCAAAAGATTACCAATTTAACATCATATCGGATTCAATTGTTTCATCGACCATCGGCTATGATAAAATGCAATTTCCTCCTGTGTCAAAATTGACACCTTCATCGCGTTTGATTAGAACTGCGCCATATTTAGGCCACTTTTAATCAACTTCTATAGTCTGCAACTTGTTTGCTGCTTCTAAGAAGCACTAGTTTTACAAGTATTATGACTTTCAAAGATAGAGTAAGGAATCTGGGAGTCACTTAACGTTGCAATAACTTAACCCTTGTATCACATAATTGATGAGGTGTTTAGGAGGAGGTGCAAATCTAGGGATGGCTTTAATTATCATTGAAAACTCTCATCGAATGGCTGATTCTCCCTCAAACATACCCTAAGCTGTATAATATCCCTTAACCCTTTTGAGCAATTTAATCTCAGCAGCAAAGAGATTTCCCAAGGCCATCATGATGAAAATCACTGATGCAAATTCAGTTAAACAGAAGACCCTTAGCCAGCTTTCTGACATACTACGATCCACAAGCCAACCAATAGTAACAACATTTTCGAGCATGTGTTTCGGTTTACTCGGCTCCTTGGGAATACGTAACAGATCTTACATTATTTTCAAGATGCAGATAAGTTAGTTAAGAAGTCAGTTAAGAATTGTTGGGTACAAGTACAAAACATTGACGTATGAATCTGAGACATGTTAATCATAAATGGAAGATAGAAAATTATTTGTAGTCACAGAAAATTTATATCAAATATTATTAAATCGAAAAAAAAATTAAAACAGCCATTATCAAATTAGTACATAAAGTTCAGTAGACTGCAATACAATTTAATCGTGACTTTCAAAATACATAGTTCAATGAAGATTAAACATTATTGTAAAACAGGATATAATAATAGAAAGTCTATTTTATGTTCCTTTTACAGAAAATATTTAATTTATATGAAGCAATTCTTCACTGAAGTGTACGCGTCCAATTTTGTTCCTCGGAATGATAAGTGTTAGGGTCTCGAGGATACTTATCTTTCTTTAAAGCAACTTAAAAGTCGTTAACATTTTGACATTAAATGCGGCGAAGAAAATGGAGGGTAAAGATCGGGAAATTGCGGGCACCAGTCGTAACATTCGTCAACTCGCCATTTCACTAACCTGTCCTTCCTCGAATGTGCCTTAATCCTAGAAACTTTCGGCTTAATCTTCGTTTAAACTTGAACCCCCAATTTCGACCGTTCGGCTTACCAGGGATTAATGTTTTCAAACGAGCTGAAGGAACTCGAGGCATTGTAATTGAATGTTTTACGTGAGCTCCGACCGATTACATCAAGTTGAATTGACGAATAAATTGAATGGGAGTACTACGAAAAACCTTCAAATGCTCCATCTTTAGTTAAAACAATAGTACTTATATTATATTTTTATAATAGTTTTGAGAAATTATCACCAAGTGGAGGAATAAAATGAACATTCATTAAACAGAGAAATGAAACATACTCAATGTGAGGATATATAAATGTGTTACCTAAATATAATTTTCAAAGTGAATGGATTTTTTAAGTACCTTATTAGGTATATGTATTAGAAATCCAAAAAACTTTGGTTTATCTTTAATTTTCTGTTTTTTTCTCCAAAGTCCTAAGATTAATTGTAAGTCAATAAATGCATTTCAATCCTTGTTCATATTTTTAAACGATTTTTATTCAGCTTCGATCCTCTGCTTGTTTTTTGTTTCACGTATGTTTGGTTCAAATCTAGAAACTCAATTTTAACCCGCTTCCAACTTTCCAATAAACTTGAAACCTTGCAGGTGTGCGTAGTTTGGATTACAATACAAAATTATGAAAAAATCATTTAAAACCCGGCGGAGGAGAGGGGGTTAAAAAATTATCCAAAAGTTGTTTACTTTCTTTTCGTTGTTATCTAATGTGTTTTGCAATAAAGACGTTTGATAATTATAATAATAACATAATGGGGTTAGGTTGCAAAACACCAAGAAAGCTGAACCTCGCCTATTCTTCACTCAATTAACTCAATGTAAATTTTGTGATGCAATAAAGACGAATTATTGTTATTATTATAAACGTTTTAAAGTAATTTCAAGTTTAAAGCTGACTTGGGGCACAGATTGAAGTACTAGGTTGGCGATCAGGTTTCTCTCGGATTCACGGTTGACTTTAAACTATAGTTTATGAAACATGCGCCGCGGCGGATCGGCGTCGATGCAACGATTTCAATCGCTTTCAATCCGCTGGAGAATCCGTGGAATGATAGATTTCGAATAGTTTTAAAGGCGCTGCCCCATCGATCCATCTAGGTTGCTCGGGGAAAGTTGGCGACGAAAGAGAGGGACGCGGATCATTACTCACCGGCTGGCCAGAACCTATTGGCGTTGGCTGCCTCCAAAAATCGATCGCCCTCCTTGAATAGAAAGTGATCGTCTATGAGTTGCTGCTGCGTCTGTTTATCCATCGTGGCGAGCGCGTGATAAGTCCCTTTCAGCTCATCCGTCAACGACATTAGGGCCTCTTTCACCTGCAACCGCGGAAGATTCACGGGCGTAAACAGATTAGAAAAGCCATTTCAGCAGTTTGTCGTTGGATTTATACATTTTTCTCTTTGTTTCCAAGTTGCCCCGGGGAGCGTGTAAGCGTCGACAACGAAGCGGATACAACGCGATTAGAAAAAGTAATTATCTTTCCTCGGCGGAGCCAGTGAATTTTCTACTGGCAGAAATCAATTAGCTACGCGCACATTGTGCCCTGATTTAAACACTTCCGCGGGTAAACGAGCCGTGCGGCCCGCGCAGCAATTGCGAGTTGTTTTTTCGGCCGTTCATGCGCTCCGAATTAAGTCAGACGCGAACGAACCGAAAATTTTATGTGTCTCCTTTCTCCGGTAATAATAGCTGCGTGGGAAAAAAAGATTTCTAGGCGGGAATTGTTCGGTGCTCCTTTTCAGCCACCATAGTTTTACGTTTGAATTTCGCGGGGGGGAAGGAGATGGAAGTCGGAGAATGTTTTGCTAAAGTTTTTCAAAAATTCTGTGTGAGTTCGGTGCTATACCATGGAATTTATCGAATTCGAGAGAACGTGTTATGAAATGCACGTCATTTTTTATGAGAAAACAAATATGTAAGTTAGAGTGAATGATTTTGGCTGGCTTTACAAGAAACGGATTATTTATCTGCACAAACTCTGATTATCAAGAGTTAGTAAAATGCAGTTGCACTTGGGAACTAAATTGACAATTTGGAGGAAAATTATAATATATAAAATAATTAAATATGTAATTTATGAGCATACTGAAAAATACTGAGGACTGCTTGTATTACAAATTTTATCTAATCCTACATAAATTTTAATCCTACCAAATTTATACTAATTTCACTGGAACGAAATTCCCTGTTAGGATTTTTTATTATCGAAAAACGTATATAAGAAGTTGTAGATCAAAAACGCAAGTTACAGAATAAATCTTCCATTTGACCTGATTTCCAAATCTAGAAAAACCAGCAAAATAAGAAATTGATGAATTAAGATACATTTCTTTCTAATTGCGCCAGCAAAACGCAGGTACCTTTACAATTAATTTTCTTGAAAGGAGAGCTTCACACAAAAAGAGCATTACTCTGTGCTTTTATATAATCCCATTATAAGAAATCAGTTCCTACTCGTTTTATCGTCTGTTTCAAGTTACCTTTTATATTTTAATCAGCTAAGACAGCTCAAATTATTTTCATTAAATTTTTCCCTAAAACCATCGATGCGAAAAATGTACGATATTACATGATTAAAGAAAACGTGCAATCTATACACCACTACTACAATGCAAAATGTGGATGTAAACAAGCTCGTTGATTTCTTTCTTAACCAGCCCTTAGCATCGATCCCCGTAGCACCGGGTGCTGTATTTAATTTATAATCCCCCATTCAGGCTCTTCACCTTTTTCGCCTTTAACATTTTCTCTCCTCCTTTAATTTTCTTTATTAATTATTTAATAATACGTAGTCAACACTTGTATTGCCGCCTTTATTAAATAATCTCTCAAACACAATGGCATGGGGGCCCTTAGATTCTCAAATAAAGACTTCCACATTCCTCAACAAGATTATAATAATAATATCCCTTAACGGTACTATTTAAGTAGTAAAATGTTTCTTTCCAAAACAGACACTAGACTGTTAAAAATGCATAATATTATCAAGAACATCGATCACTACACCCCAAAATCAACCATTCACCGCTCATGCACCTAGTTCTCCCTCACCAATCTCCTTCTATTTAGTAACCTCATTTCCCTGCAAATTTAAGAAGCTCCAAAATCAAATCGCCACCACCGAGTACCTACTTCACAGCACCCCATGAATCATTCAAAATTCTCTCCTGAAATACCTTAAACCGCAATTCCAGGAATACCAGAATATACTAGATACATAATAAAAAGAAAATAAGCTCTCCCTAGTACTTAACCGAATACCTCACAATACAAAACACAGCTACCAAAACGATTCAGGAGTTTTCTCTTTCGACAACCCGCGGCGAGAGTTAAACCCGAATTCTATCCTCCTGCAACTCCCACCCCGCAGCCGACAATAGCATCAAGCAGTCCGTTCATATTACAATCGGCCCTTAAATCTTTATATACCTTATTCTCGAGGTTGATATAGTGTTCCGCGGTCATAGTGGGATTTAACGGATATCCCTCGATCGACCTAGCGCAGCGAATCCTCGTCGAGACCACGTACTTCTTCTCGGGATCGACATCGCCGAGCTCCTCGGGATTCCCCCAGTCCAGCTGCGGATGAATGTCGTTCGCCGTGAAATTACCATGATACTCCTCGATCACAGGATCGAAGAGAGCAGAGAAAACGGAGTACGCCTCTTGATCGGGCGCGTACAAGCCAACGTTCGAGTCGGGGTTCATTAAACCCGACTGAATCACGTCCATCAAAGTGGAGCCATTGCGGGTCATACGTGTCTTCAGTTGGTCGAACAACTCCTGGGTTAAGTGTTTCTTCAACATTGAGGTGCTATCGGTTTTCGCGAACTTGGCGTAGGCCTCCTCGAGGGCCTTCACTCTCTCATCGTCCGGATTCATGAAGGCGGGCTTCACAGCCTCCTTCTTCTTCTGGCAAGCACACAGACGCTTGTCGCACATTTTCCTTAGCGCTACCCAATTTTTTCGGATTACTATCATTCAATGGTAATTAGTAGACCGTCCTGCAAGAAATGGCCACTTTCTGAGAATTTTGTGTTTGACACGAACGTTATTTGTCGATTTGATATAAATATTGGCTTACGCGGGGAATTTCTAATAGTGATGTTTTATAGGTTCATGAGGGTAGATAGGGTATTTTATTTATTACAAACGTTTAAGGGGGTGCAATGAAAAAGCGACGAGAATTTAGCGGTGAGAAACAGTTGATTACACAGTTGGACCAAATTTTATTTCTTCTTGGACTTGTCACATTTAATAATCGTTTTTTATAGGTTTTCGTGCGCTGAAAACGAATCAGCAAACCGTTCAATTTATTTCCAAAACTGAGGCTATTAAATGTCTCGAGTCCAGATGGCTGCGGAACTGTTTTATTATTAGTTTAGGAGAGGTAGTGGACGATGTGATTGAAGTATCTTTTTGAAGTAGGAAGAATTTTATAAAATGGAGTAGAGACTGAGTAGAATGAGAGAAAATAGAATATGTGTCAACCCTCGGCCGGTGGTGCCTGGGTCTTTTCAAACTCAAGCGTAACGTTACCAAGTGTAATGGTAGTAGGGAAAACTTCAGAAATCGAAGAAATTACTTCTCTACTGCTAGGGGCGGAAGTAGATTAAGTTAGATGTTAAGTTGGTTTAAGACCAGGGTAGGTAAACTAAATTAGGATTAAGTGAAGATAAGGCTAGGTTATGTTAGATGTAATATGGGCATAGAAAGGAAGAGAAATGTTAGAAGAATTGTACGTTGCAAATTCTGCCTAACAAATCTATCTATTTATCTACTTCTCTATTGCTCTAACAAGTTGGTGGTCGAAGACATTTTTTTTTTTAATATCTCGAAAACTGTCAGACGTATTATGATTCAGATATGCTGAATTCAAGGTGTGTTATTTCAATATATTAGCAACCATTGTAACCTATAAATTGTAGGTATACAAAAATTCATATATTTCTCTTCCACTGAATCTGCGAGCAAAGTGAAAAGGACAGAGTGAAATCAATCAGAGCACATATAATACAATAAATAAATTGTTTTGTGTACTGTTCACATTTTACTCTATTATTTCTTTTTGTGTATTCTATTTTTTTTTCAATTTAGGATATTCTGAAATTAATATTCTATTTTAAATTTTCTTTCACAAACCAGTTGTAACCTATTTTTTAGAAGCTCGTATTCAATAAAAATACTTAATCTTCCCTACCTTACTTATTTTGACTGATTTCTAAAAATTGTAAAAGATGTTCTTAACAAATATTTGATCAAATTCTGAAGTGACAGTAGAAGTGGCTTTATATTATGAATTTTAAAAAACTATGCCTGTATCTGTTGTTTTTGTGTGTTCTTAAATCTTACGTTTCCCATACATCGACTAAAAAAATAGTTATTATTTTAATTCCCAGCTACTGATTATTCCACCGCTAACCTTTTGGCATACGGCGATGGCCGTCTGGACGTTTCTCTATCGTTCCTCAGTCGCTTTCGTTTCTCCCCTTTCGTTTTCCCTTCCCGCGCGAGTTCGTGGAGGATCCCCCGGAGCGTCGAGTTTTAATTACACATATTTTTTGTGCGAGTCGCTCTTGAGGCTTACGGTATGCGCCAGAAGGGCCCTACACGACGGCGACGTGAATATTCTGAATTTTGACGGACGCTCAACGCTTCTGGCATAGCCATCTCGACGCCGAGCGACCGCGAAATCTCGTTTCCCGTTTGTCACGAAAAAGTATTCGGCCGCTACCTTCAAGTTTCCGTCCCGGGGAAATCGTAACCGTGGACCCGTGGTTGCTTCGACATAAACCGCGGCTCTTTCGTCGTGACGGCTGCGAACGTGAGTTCAAAACGAACCAGTAGCTGTAGTTTTAGTATATACAAACAGGGCGTCTTGCGATTCGAGGCATCGTAAAGGGATCAATTTTTGGGAAGAAATAAGATCTTTCCCATAGGAGACACTTTCGTGGCTTGTGGCTGGTATTGCGGATATACAGGGTGGTGGTAACAAAATTCTGGTACAACACCCAAATATCTGAATGTAAATGAAAATATAGGAAAACAATTTTTGATTAGGAACTTCGTTTTCAAGAAAAATGACTTTGAATGTTGCAACAATAAATGTAGTCGTAGGAAACGTTTCTTTCTTTGCCTTTCAGTCTTTGAAAATGTGCATACATATTTTCTACATTACACTTCGTAAATGGAGATAATTACAATTGTGTAATTCATATGTTTTTCAGGTGAGTTTCGTTTGGAATTGAAGCCACTAACAACCTCCCTTGTTGGGATTTTTTGTTTGTAAAAACAAAAATATAGGGCTTGGATTTTTCATACAGTTTTAAAGCAATGTTTATTTTGCTAGAAAAAAAATTTTTTTACGAAAAATTGTACAAAATGGCTTTCCGAAGCACTGCAAAAGATGGCGCACACTCAATCATCTGAGAAGGAAATACAAAAAGATATACAAACTGGAATATATTATGTTCCATGTGGCGTAGGATTTTTTATATTTAAATTATTATTTTTTGGCAAGGATTTCAGTACAAATTTTGATGTCAAAAATTAAAGTCAATTCTTCAAACTGCTATAATTTCCGATATAATGCGAATTTTGAGAAAATCCTATGCTACATGCCAGTTTATATATCCAGTGTCACATATCCATGTCTAGTGTCGACATATCAGTGTCACATATGTTTCGACGCTGAAAGAAAACCACGAAATTTTCTTAATGCGCAAGATCCACGATTAAAACTAATCCCCAATGGCTCCAACATTTTTTACAGAAATTACTTAACATTCGTATATAAGGAGCACACGTGAAATGCACCTACGGCATGACCGAAAAAAACTATATTGCCTGTGTGGTTTATTTGCTGCACAGGTGGAACGTACTGTACGTTACGAGATTATTATCGTACGTAATGCTGTAAGTCCCAACAGTAATAAAGCTACGTACGAAGGTACACACATCTCTGTGTCTTGAAACACGTTTAAATACGCTACTCTACACAAAAGCCAGCAAATATTGAGCTTTTAACCGTAACATAAATTTATTCAAGACTATAAATGTCCAAATTAAATGTCCATGTGCTCTCCAAAAGATTTGCTTTAATACTCCGTCCAGGATAATTCGAGAGACCGCAATATTTGAAACTAAGTAAAAAGGTATACATCATTGTACAAAGTGTTACAGATAAATTTATTACACAACAATAACGATACTCATACGAACGTTTTCATATATTATTTTAGAAATGATTATTCAAATTATACTGGGCGGACCACATAAATGTGATCATCTAAATATCTCGGAAAAAAACTATTTGGAGCATAATTTTTTTCACTGCCACACAGAAATTCAAAACAATAGTTCAAGATACAGTAAGCCAGCCTGCTAAACCTCAAAGTAATTTGTCGAACAGTTTTTGTAAAAAAAAATTCACAAAGAATTACCTATTTTTCGACCCAACAAGAAACTAGCACAAGAAAAGAAAATACCAAAATCTCTCGGAGTTGTAACTATTGTTACTATAGATCGAATCGCTAATACCCAAACTTCGAGGTTGAAGCGACTTAAAATAACTAAATTAAATAAATAAATAATAAAATTGTATCACAATGCCCAAAGCGAAAACTGTATGGAATACTATACATAAAGTGAATGAATAAAGCGTATTTAAAATCATCCCCTTCGACAAAAATGTCAGCGTATTGAATGTCATCCACGTTTGATCCACATTTTTTAATAACCACGGAATATTCACATTTGCGTGTTCCCATTGTTACCGAGTAATCCGAATGTTTCAAAATTTTGAAAGCATTCTCAATAACGTGCACTCCTTCCTTTCCTTTTATTTCCTACCCAGACCTAACCTGACAATGTTTTTCGAAATTAGAAGTACACGCAACGCGACGCGCGGATTTATCTAACCCACCGAGTGCATTGTTCAAATTGGAAATCGTTGACCATCAGAAAAAGAAAACGACTGCTACAGAGCAAGTATCCATTCTTCCCGATTTTTGTTTCCCCGTCGCTGACCCTCCGTCCCAGCAGCCCTTTATTTATGGCGTTCCGAATTTGTTTTGAATTTTATCCGACGAGCCGCACTTCCGACGTCACCATTTCGATAGCGAACAACCATGAAATCCCGTTTCCGGCGCTAACTGCACGCCGTGAAAATATTTAACTGCACCCATTGGTCAAGATTTTTCGAGAGGAAATAACTGTCACACGATCGAAACGTCCGTATTCCGAACAGATTTTCGCCGTTTTTGTTCAATCCCAGCAAAACTGCGGGGACCAACACTGGCCTTTGTAATTCCACTTGTAACTTAAATGTTTTGTTAAAAATTAAAAAAAACAGAAGCGTGCGAAATGTGATAGAAAGACGAATTTGTTCAAATTGATATTCTTGCTTTTGGTGCATCTGCGTGTAACGTGACATAAATTATTTATTTTCCTATTTGGAGTTCAGTACTTTGGGTGTCATTAAGATCGTTGGAATGGAGTCAACTCGCGTAATAATAAATCATTTGTATTAATTGCTAAGGGGCAATAAAAAGAAATGATAACGTTTCCTGTTTAAGCAAAGAACATTAAAAAATATTTTAAAAAATCAACAAATACGAACGCTACATGTATATGTTTAGATATAGTAATTAAACATAGATATCACGTGTTTTTAATTTGATTAATTATTATCTCATCTTAACATTACTAGTGTTCTCCCATCAACACAAATTTATCTAAATTCACCTTCATGCATAGAAAATTAATATGATTTGCACAAATAGCGATAGAATTGGTATTGTTAAAAAAAATGACACGTCGTATTATTATGCCAAACTAAATAGATGCTCCTGAAGAATGCATAAAAGTTAATCCAGGAGTTGTTAAAAGAATATCAATCACTGCATAACGTTGATTTCATTTTAAAATAACTTTGGCACATTAAAATTATCGTTAAAAGACTCTTCAAGTACATTAAGCTCCTGCCAGTTACTATACTCAGCAACGATCCGGTTCGAGGTTCCCTAGATATTCTTCCACCAGAAAATGGGCATTTATTTTTAAGTACCAATGGCGTTCAAATGCATTCGACTATTTATTTACCGAAACTGCTTGAAAACTGGAAATGGAGGGAATTGAATAATTATTATTAGATCATAATGCTCGAGCTAACAACGTTAATGTAACATTATACGATATTAACATCAAATTTGTACACACTGCTTTCATTTTAATGATTAAAATTTAATCCCATATCAATATATCGTAAATAAATAGTATCATAAAGCAAATGAATGTGTCTAAATACTTCAATTTCTTGCAACAATGTAACACTCGAAGCATGTAATTCCTCGAGATGACGTTCCCCCAAACATCCCAGCACCGCTCGTCGAAAAAGCAGGTAAATTTTCGTCGCTTTCCATTTATCATACCCATCCCAGCGTTTTCTCCGCGGGTTATCTCAGACGCGGGCTAAACAAAAGGCGAAACGTGGTCTCGAAACCCGCCATTAACTGCACGGTTCGCAGAGATTCAAAGAGTTAACCGTGCCAATGGAACGCTCTCAGGGAAAAGCAAATGTTCCCTCTCTTCGAAACATTTTCAATTTACGCTACAATTTACATCAGACGTCTTTTATACAGACGCACCCTGTAGCTCGATACCCGGCCGATATCCTCCCTTTCATTCGAACGTCCGAAGATCGCCAACAAACGATCATGAAATTCTATTTCCGTCGCCATCAGCTTAGGGGCCGCTCTTAAATTACGTAAAAGTAATTTTGGCGATTTCTTACCCCTCTCTCCCGCAGTATAAGAATTCTAAAGATTTTGTATTTCAACCCCCTATCTCCCTTCGTTACGTAATATTTTTTACATTATATTATTCAGTTATTAACATTCTTTTAAAGGTTCGTATAATTCATTTAACTCGGTTTCATGTTTTTATTCGTCGAGCGTTTCAACTTCAGCGTCCAATAATTTTTTCTAGTTTAACTTTAACTTTATTCGACGTCAAATACTTTTCTGACGAATAAAAAAATTAACTTTATTCCGAATAATAAAGTTAACTCGAGTCAATTTTTTGATGTTTTATTCGTTATTCGAAATTTTATTTAAATAAAAATTCGCCACCTCCTACCCTGCCCCCAAAAATGCTTTACGTAATTTATGAACGACCTCTTAATACGGGGCTTACAAAGGTTCGACCAGGGAGCGGCGTGATTCGAAAGAACCAGGCAAGCATCTACCCGCGGCTGCATCAAATCATTGTGCTTCAAAGTTTTCATTTGGTTCCATTCCGATTTTCCGTTGTTGATATCGCGGTGGCTTGACCGTTGGTCATGAGAGCTGGCTTACAATCAATTGAAATTTCCGATACATACGTCGACACACGCTGGATTATTAACGTGACCTTTAACTTTGGCGATGCCAACGATTGCACAGAGTGTCCCTTTGACTGAAAAATCGCGGCAGCTTGTTGAGAGGCCACTGGCGGCGTAAGCTTGTACATTTCTATTCCATTTGAAACCAAACGGAAAATTTGTTGGTGTGGCAATTCTGAGTCCTGTCGTCCCGTTCCCTTATTCATTAGGGTCATTATTTTTCAACCGTAAAATTTGTATTGTCTGACCCTCTTAAAATCTTCTATTCAACAAAAAAAATATTTTCGTGTTCTTTATTTGTATATTTTGATATATAAAGGTCGCCGCGTTTTTATATCTCTACGTTTTTGTATTTATAAAATTGCAAAATGAAACACCTTTTCGATACGTATTTACGTTCTGTTCCTTTGCATACATCTTGATACAGGTAATTTTGTTGTTTCTCTGTATGATATTATCTTTCAGATTGTTTTTCTATTGTATTTCGTATTAGATATGCCATAGTGTATGTAAACGGAGCAAAAAACATATTAATCTACTTTTTAACTTCTCTTTGAGCGATAGATTCCTTTTGAAGTAGAGAACACTGGCTCCCTTGAATAGTCGAAAACGAAGAAATAAAAGAAAATTCTCCATTGCCATATCTTACTGGCACTTTCCGAAAACCGGTTTAAACGGTTTTTAGGGAATAGTGGAATTCGAAAACCGGTTTTGTCAAAAAACCTGTTTTTAGGGAACAGTGAAATTCGAAAACCGGTTTTGTCAAAATTCTGTTTTTAGGGAATAGTGGAATTCGAAAACCGGTTTTATCAAAAGTCTGTTTTTATATAAACCCTACTCGCAGTTTGTTTGAACCCGAGCACCGTTCGAGGTTCGTGGAAATATCGAAGGAAAAGGGGTGCAGCGTGGGGGTGGAGAGCAGTAAAACGGAATGATCGAACCGCGATCGGTGGCGAAGATAATGTCGTTACGAGGATCCGTTCTTACCGTGGCGAACCGATCGGATTATCATCATCGTCAGCAACGTTGTTTGAATATGCCGCATCAATTTGTACCGTCGGATGTTTACTGTTATCGTTGCTCGTGATCGATCACTACAAGGCGCTGCTTGGTGTTTCGAGGGGGGAGAGGCGGTGGACGAGAGACGCGCCAACCACGCCATTTTCTGTCAAACGATCTGGCCAGGCTGTCAGTTTTTCCCTTTTTCGGTTCACGCCGAAAAAATGACCAAATTGACGTGATGCCCGTGCTAATCGCGACAAATTATCAAGTTTACAAAAGGGAAACGTAATATGGAGACCACTAGACTCATCAGATATTATCGGCCCCAGAGTTTTGGGCCCCGTTGGTTGGTCTGTAGAACTTCGTCTCTCTTCGGCGTTTCGAGGTGCTTTTCGAGCGAAAAAACCATTCTCTGCTTTCAGATGTATCATTTTCTGCTGGCCGACAGTAAATTGAGGCACGCGCTTAATTTGGGCTCGCATTGTGGGATCGTTACGTTCCTCACTTGGGTTATGGTCCTCATCATCCTTGTTTGCTCGCTCGCAGTGAGTCCTGCCTCGATGTTCTAGGTGTAGTGCTTTCTTAGTGGTTTTTCTCGGCTAGCAATGATATTTCTGGTTGCGATATTTGCATACGTATCAGCTTACGTTTCAATGTGAATCGTATTTCTAACCCTGCATATAAGTTTACCTTACGTATTCTGTGTTACAAACTGATTGTACCTTACCCAAGTTTTATTATTTATTGCTCTTTTACTTAGTCCTGTTTTATCCTCATTTTATTTACTCTTCCTCTTCAACATTATCTACTTCTTCCCCTGTGTTTTTTTCTTAAACTTTTTCGGTCATTGTGCTTTCTTTGTTAATGTCGTTTTTTATATTTTTAATAATTGTTACAGGCGAATTGACTCGTTTTCTTCACAGTAAATGCGATGTATAACCTAAGACATTTATTCCTTTTGCACGAGTGAAGTTTTGAAATTTTTATGGTGACTATCCAATGCGGAGGATTACCTATTTGAATGACGAGTTAACTCGTCTTCCCAATTAACAGGTTACTTCCTGCAGTCCTTTCCAAAGATGTCCTGTGCATCTCTATATAATTTCTCATTACATATTTCTGATTTTTCCTCATCTTTACACATTTCTATAAATCTTTCTATTTTTCTTTTCGTACTTTTCTTAATTGCCTCCTTCCTTCACCTCGTTTTTGAATCTTATTAAACTTCTTTCGCTTTCAAGTATCTGTGTACACCCTTCATCCCCTATTACGTCCTAATTCTTGCATCTGTTTTTCTTTCTTTATCCTTCCAGTTTCATTAAGTCGAGACACAAGTAATTTGCTGTCACTCAATTAAAATGTACTTCTGTATTCGGTATATGTATAAAAAATTTCAATATAAAAGATATTTGTCACTATTTCCAATGACAGCGTGCCATTCCTCTGGCAATTTACCAATTTCGTTCGTGTAGAAGTTTCATAGCTGTATTGAAAAATATTCGCTTGCTGAATCTATGTATATCATTCGCGTTCAAAAAATTTGTCCCGTTTGAAAAAATTTAACAAGGATCGAAATAAAAATAGGTACAAATTTAATCATAAGCTAAAAGAATAACACCTATTTATATAAAACATTCCTCACCAAACTTTACAAATAACAATTTCGTGCATAAAACTTGAAAATTTTGCATATAACCCTAAACACTTTACTTCACCAACAAGCAGCCTCACAAATAATAATGTCTTCCTTTCGTGACATACCTACTAGAATAGCATGTACAAAACAATATTTCATTTTGCCTCACCATTTCGCTTTACCGCGGCTTTCCCTATTATTGTATGTTATCTATTCTTTAAATTAAACATGCACTTGTAAAAGAATAACTACTACCACCCTATATACCATTCACAGTGTGAGGTAGTTTTTACTTGAAAGTTGAAGTTGAAATTGGAAATTACCCAAACCTCAAATTACAAGTTTTACTTCCAATTTCTTCCTCCATTTATCTCCACCTCTCTATTTCTCTTCCACAATATCTTATTTCTCCAAAGAATCCTTTCCTTTTCTCTTTCCAACTATTCTCCTCTACTCTCACCCCTCCTGTACATCCCCCCAAAAGCTCCCGCTGATTCACTTCCACCCTGCCCCCCTTTTTAACTTATCCACAAAACTTAGCCGCGTGAAGCCCTAATTTGGTATATTTCCACGTTCTCGTTAAACGCTCCGTAATTTATCGCTTTATCGTCGCTTTAATTGCTCTGTTACTTGTCGGCTGATTAATTTGTCGAGCGAGTGGCATCGGGACGAGCTCTACCAGTTAAGAGAGCATCCCTCGTAAAGTTTATCGTTATCAGGATCGCTCGTTTGCATCGTTCTTCCCTCTGTTTCTTCTTCTTTCCCAACGAACTCCGAGTTAACTGCAAGATCGGAAGTTTTACTGACGTCTAACCGAGTAGAAAGGTTAATTCAATTGGACACGATGTTACTGGTATATCGGAGGTCGCGTTTTATTTCGCCCAGTTTCTATCGGATTCAACAACGTGTCCTTTATTTCTGAGCTCCCTAGCTCGCCCTCGATGCTCGCTTATTTTAAAAGAACACGAGATGCAATGATTGATTGTCCATTTATTAATTTATCTACCATGCGACGTCTATCGCAGAGCGAAAAAGCGACCGTTTCCAGCAAAGGGGACTTTCTCAAGCTGCAGACGGAGGCGGAGAAGGTGCGTCCAACAAAGGCCGCAGGAACTGCGGAGTCAAAGTAGTAAGAATTATCCTTCATTTGCAGAAAATCCCACGGAAGAAAAGCGTGGCGGACATTAGGCCAGCTTACAACTGCATTCATAAGCACGTAAGTTCGGTTTGAGCTCGAACGCCGAGACTTTTGTCTCAGCCGAAAGTGCATTCCGTTGTTTTAGTTTGAGCTTGTCATAGCTGCGGAGCCGTTGCCACAATGCGGTTAGAGTAAATGGTAAAATTGCTTTCTGATTTTCAGCTGCGGCAGACCGACGTGTTCCAGGAGAAGACGAAGAAAATGGTGGGTCCTCTGTGGAATAAATGTCTCTGTCCTCGCGATAAACTTAACCGGGGTTCTTTATTTCGACAGCTCTGCAAGGAAAGTTTGGAGCTCGAGATCTTGAACAGCAGAATGAATTGTATCAACAAGCTGCTGAAACCGGAGGTACATGGTTTTTAAAAAATTAATAACGATTTTCTTGTGTTAAAATCGTCCGGCACTTTAAATTTCCGAGTTCTTCTTCCGCGAAACGGTGTCCTCCTAATAATCCCTTTCTAGGAAAATTAATAATTTGGTGAATAAGTCGAGGCGGAGGTTTACACACGACTTCTCGTAACATCGCTTGCGCATTCGTTCACGGAGAATTAATTGCATTAAAGATCAATTATTCCATTACTTCCAATCGTTTAATATGAAGGCACGTTGCTGCGGAACATTTTGGTGCCGTGTTTCTTAAATTTTGTGGTAAAAAGATGGAATTAACAAGTTTATCTTTCATTGGGTTAGTAGAATATTTTAGTAGTCATGTGGGTGTTGTGAGAATTTTTTTAAAGTATTATTGCAATTTAGGATTCTTGGAATTTTGAATTTTCAGTATTTTGAATTTGTGATTTAGAGTTTCTTGACGTTCGGATATGGAAGTTAGAATTTTCAGAATTTTGAATTTCCTCGAATGTAGAATTGGAAAGCTATAATTTTTAAAATTTGGTACTTACAAATTTGAAATTTTTAGGATGCGAGATTTCAACTTTTGAATACAGAATTTCTTAAATTAATATTAACAAATTTGAACTAATTAAAATTTAGAGTTTTTTTAATTGTTACAAAATTCTCATTAAATAGTGACAAGAATATTTCGAACAAAACGAAATCATATGAATTCAAAGAAACAGGTTCCATTCTCATATGGTACCTACCTATAAAATTCACGAACTTTGCTAATAACGGGTGCCTCAATTTTTTTAATTATACTTTGGGTGAAAAAAATAAACGGTAAATACGGAATAAAGCATTTCCATACCTCGCTTCGAGAAAATTGACTAACCTACGGGCAGGTACATACGTAAGCACCGAAGTACAGTTTTGGACCCCTGAGGGGCACGCAGAGCTACGGGAAAAACTTCCGCTTTGTGCGCTCTCGCTTACAATGAAAACTAAGCGAGTTCTGACGAAATTTGATTTTATATTTTTCACTTATTTCATATTATAAAATCACCACCCTGCCGCTTATACCTCCAGATACGAAACACCCTGTATAATTTACTTAATTGCAAACTGAAATTTGATTAAAAGTCCAGAATAGATTATTTTAGTACGCCCAAACAACGCAAAACGGCGAAAACTCATGTTACACAATCAATTAATAAATTAACACGTTGTACGCTAGAGCGACACCAGACAGGGGAGTTTGTTTGACGAACACCCGAGCGACCAGATTCTATATGTATTTCGTGCAATTAATGAAAATGAACTGAAAATCGTTTCTCTGATATTCTGGGCAGTTGCGGGTTGCAAGCATAAAAAATAATTAAACTGGGGTTATTGTTTGAATTGAACATATTCGAAATAAAATGAAGATAAAATATCTTACATTGATATCTAAATAAATTAACATAAGTCGTCGAAATTTTCACAAATCGACATAACTTTCAATATCATCTAAAAGTATAGGTACAGTTCTCGAATACGAAATGTGTTAAAAATCGGGAACCTCATATCGTATATAGTTTTATTTTTTAGGAAAAAAAGTTGAAACTGTATGTAATTAACGACTATATCTATAGAAATATAAATGTATTATTCTTATATGGATATTTATTTAACACATTTTTGTGTGCATCGTATACAACTTAAAGGAGATCCATGAAAACAATGTACCTTCCAAATTTCACATTCCTATGTTAAACGGTTTGAGCTCAGCGTTGGTCAATCAGTCAGTCTGTCAGTCAGTACTTCTTCTTTTATATTATGTACATAGTTAAATGTACACATATACCGGAAAATGTATAGGGGAAAGGTGGGATAGTTGATCAGCGGGGATACATGATCACAACAGTTTATATCACAACTCAAATAATTAAATACAAACAAAGCAAACCATTATTATTATTTTAATAAAAAAGAAAAACTGTGATCAACTATCCCACCTTTCCCCTACATATACCAGCTTGGTTGGCAAAAGTGAGTGCAACTTACATTTACCCTTCATTTCTGGCAAATGTGTACATTTAACGTTGGCAAATGTGTACACTTACCGGTAAATGTTGAGATAAGAAACTCTTCTTGGAAACTATATTCCGATTTATACCGATTTTATACTTTTACCGTAACATATACATAAATACCGGCCCTGAGTGATATATTCAGCATTTAATATCACATATGCTATGTACCACTTACCCTCAGAATTTCAGCCAGATAGCTGACCCGAGAATTGTGCACCCCTTGTCAGATAAATCCTGCACGAAAAATGTAGGAATCCTTCGTCGTTTCGTTATCCAAAAGAATCAAACGACACCCATTTTGAGGCACCCTGTACCCCAGCATCCGTACCCTTCACAATGGGTTCTTCTTACAATTACAGCAGCTTCCGTGGCTGCGTTCATCACATTTTTAACAAAGCGCGGTCACGCTAATAGACAGCATATATCACACAGATGAGACGTATGATGTTCATTCAACCCAACGGCGGAGGCTGGAGGGTTAAAGGGCCGGTGCTGGAGGGGGCGCGCAGAAACGTCGCGTGACAACTTAACTCCGCCATTCACCCCGTTAAACGAAATTCATCGCAAGAAGCGAGCCACCCCACCGGAGGAAAAAGCGAGATTTTACAACCGCGATAATCACGAAGTCTACGGTTGGCGGCCGCCAACTGACTGCTCGAAATTAGATTAAAACAATTAAATGCGGGCCCGACCGAAAAAGGGGCGCGATTCCCATCTTATCAATTAGGATGAACCCCCGGATGTTCGCGCGGCTCTGAGATATATCGCGATTCCAACGGGCGTATCTCGTCGTCGGGTCTAAAAAGTGTCTGGAAACTTTTCCTGCCTGAGAATGGAGGGCGGGGACCAACGTGGCACGATATTACATTTATAATTACATTTCGCCGAGCACGAATTACAGCAGTATTGATGGAAAGAATACCGTTTGTTATTTAGGTGCTTTACCTTCTTCTTTTCCTTTTTCGCTCGATGGCGATTCCGCTATAATAAGGAAACATGGAGATGGGGGTCTATTGAACTTTCAATTACTCCAAGGGCTGCTCGAGGAATCGAGGCATTAATGTGGAAATACAGGAATATTTCCGCTGCTGTGCTTGATAAGCTTGATTACGTTCGCAAATAAGCTATGGTAACGAAACGGAGTGATGGGATCTCTAAGATGGAGGAAGAAAATTGTCGACCGTTTCCTATTCCGTACAAATTCCTTATGCAGAAATAAATGAAATGGGTGGAATAAAATATTTTTTGTCGAGGCTTAGTTTTCGGAAAAATTGATTTCGAAATTATGATGGGCATGTGCGTGATTAAGAATTGGTAAAATGCAGTGAATCCTTGGACAAAAATAAGTCGAAATTGTGGAATAGCTTTTACCGAAGTTATTGTGGCTCACCCTGTACACTCACACTGTGAACATCTAACGTGTTTTTTATGTTTCTCGTACCAATATTACTGTGTTCAAATTCCTTAAATTTTTAAGTTAGCGAATTTTCTTTACATACGTGTAACATAATTAACATGCTCTGTGCTCCTCGTCGCTTTTAATTTCAATGAGGATACTTCTGTTTAGAAAATGTGCTCACGTGTATGTTTCAGGCGCAAAATGAATGGCGGCAGAGCAGGCTGCCGAAAGTGTATTATCGTCCCATTAACTCACCCGCGACGAAGTAATGGCCAGCAGCGTAACAATGTAATTAACCAAAATACAAATGCGTCCAATAAATAATTACATCGACTTATTACACGCAGACGTGTCACGACTTCACGATATTCGTGCTCACGCTACCATTCGAAAGTTGGAATATGTGTCCTCTAACGATTCTCGAATGTGTATTCACCGCGCCAAAATGTGACAAATTCTATAACACAATACCATGTTATTTATTATAATAATAGATTATTTAGTCAGCTTTAATGAGTTCCCATGATGAAAAGAACGTTTTCAACTAAATTCGATGCAACATACAGGATGTCCTACTTTCATCGATTTACAGGAGTGTCGTCGAAATAGTTAGAAGTATGGAAAAAGGGATATTGAATACTGGATATAATATCTGGGACATCAAAGGTTGACATCTCTTTTTACAGTAGAGTGATCTGTATATTTAACATATTCAGTAACACGTGGAGCATTAGTGGCTTACGAGATTTACCCTAACTGAAGTTCGAATGGAAGATAACAAATTTAAAGAAAAATTAAAACCGACTTCAATAAAATAAAATTGCACTAAAAAGTAAAAAATAATATTTTCCGTGATGTAATCTACGACTCCCATATTTTTTAAGTCGGTGCCTCTTCATTTGCAGTATGCAAATCTGGTGCTGACATAAAAAATGTGGGAGTCGTAGATTAAATAAGGGAAAAAACAATTTTTTACTTTTTAGTGCAATTTTACTTTTTTTTTTATGTCTGTTTTAGGTAATTGATTATGTAGTGCAATACAACCTTCTGTTGTTTTGAGCATCTTAACACCCAACATATTAGCAGTATTGACCTCTCAGAAACACAAAAACATTTGCATATATTTTTTTCTTAAAAATTTATAATTTCAATTTAATATCCAGAACTTTCGATGTACATTTAAGAAGTGTATCCTACTTACAACAAACGTTAAAAAGAAATGCTGTTTCCATTTTTACGTCTAAAATTCTTCCGTCCAATAACTCCTACAAATATAGCTTTGACCTTAAATAACATTATCTGATTGTCCCTGTTTCATCTGCCTCGGAGCCGAAGTCTCCCAATGGAGAATCGAGATTCGATAATTCCGTCTACTATTAGTAACTGAGAAAGGAGCAACCGTTTGGGAAATATGGCACCAAGATTGCTATTGGAGTCTTTTTTCTTTAATATTATTGGAGAAATAAAATGTAATTGTAGAAGAAATATTTGGAATCGAATCTGGGCGGATGGAATATAGATTAACGAAGATAGATGATCGCAGCCAATCGGCTCGTATTACTTGTCACGTAATTAATAATTGTATTACAATGTTACTTGTCATTCGATTAGTAATTATATTTCAAATAATACAGATTGCCCAGGTCTCACCACGAGGAGGTGCTGCGAGTGGAGACCCGCCCTAACCGCGGCCTATCCGCCCTCCTTTTATGCAAAATTTTATTTTCATTTCCATAGATCCCCCTGATGCACGGTTGCAAAACGATCCTCGATCGCTCGACAAGCGGGCATCAGAGGGAGTCCTTCTGTAAAAAGCTACCGCGATAAAGCTAAGCTGAATTTAAAATATTTCTTTGTTTCTTTCATTTCAAATTTTAAAAACTTTCTGATATATTTCTACCATGATAATTATTCACTAATTGCGAATAAAACAAAGAAAAGGGGGGCAAATTTGAGGAAAATTATTACGGAAAACAGTGATAATGATACATCATTATAGGATATGTTATATGATATATCATTATTTAGCAAAAAGTTTTCCCCTTTTTTCTTTATTTCATTACTAATTAGTGAATAATTATTATTTCCTATTCATTACTAGGAAATATGCCAGTGTATATTTGCTATGCTTACTTAAATACTAATAATTCCTACCTATACGAGCGCTCGTATTTAATAATTGCTACTTATATTTAGTTATATGCTACTTATGTTTAGTTATATTTAGTTATAAACACTGCAGTGTTTAATTATTTCCTTAAAAACTACTTAATTCTATGTGGCCACTAAACACATTACCTCATCATATACATATCTACTTAAATTTAAATAATGACCTGCCTAATAAAAATCTGAAATTGTCATGTGTTTCTTACTTCCCTCGATGGACCCACGATGTTACCTGAAACATTCTCAAAAGTATCTATTAATAAAAATTCCTTGAGATTTCGTTTCTCAAGGATGATGAATCTGAAATCATATTTCTGAAATAATCTTCACACATAATATATCTGTAACAGAAACTTTCTCAGTGAATTAGTACCTACAATTATTAATTGTAGTGATTAAGTAATGTAATTTCAACAGATATAGGGTAGATGTGACGTTTTTGGCTATTGCACTGTTTTTGGCCATGTGCATTATTATCTTATTTTTAAATTGCTTGCAGATCATTATTGTGTGGAGAATTTCACATCATAAATATTTTATTTAGTATACCGCCCGAAATATAAGGTTATATGTATTGCTTACACGGAAAAATATTAAATTTTTTAAGAACCCATACAGCACACTTCGTTGCGGCAAAGTTGCAGGATGGTTGCAGTAACCTTGCGATGTTGCATGGTTGCAGCGCAATGTCGATGTATGGTTGCTGCGACGTTGCCGTGCAACATTGCACGGGGCGGACATAGAATTGTTTCTGCATAGTTGCTGCATAGTTGCGTTGCAATAATGCACTGCAACTTTGCCGCAACTATGCCGCAACTTTGCCGCAACTATGCCGCAACTATGCCGCAACTATGCAGCAACTTTGCCGCAACTATGCAGCAACTTTGCCGCAACTTTGTCGCAACTTTGCCACAACTTTGCGGCGTTAGCAAATTTTAAAACATAATATCTCCAAAACCGGCTGAAATAAAGTGTATACATTATACTTTATTGAATTCGTCTTGAAACGCACTATCAAATGATCTGTTAAAAAAAAGAGTTCCGTAGTAAATTTGCCCCCTCCAACCATGCAATTTCATATAAACAATTTCTTTTATATCTCCAATACGTTAGGAAATATCCAGGTGTTTACTGTTCCCGCGGACGTCCAGTATAATGAACTAAAATATAAAATATATGTCGGAGAAGGCAACCATTTAATCAGTTCCAAGCATAAGTCAGAATCTACTTTACTGGTGGCACGTGCCAAGCTGATGTTTTCGTGAAGGCGAGCACAACGCACAGTGCTTTTGGAACGACAATATATGGGGGTCGTAGTACTCATGTAGTATAAAGGTTTTTAACGTACGGAGTAATCAATATATATACCATCTACAGTACTCTACATCCAAGAAGATTCCGTGGCCACAACGGTAGCGCGTCGGATTGTCATGCGGGCGGTCCGGAGTTCAAATCTGTCGTAATCGATAACTTTTTTTATTTTTTTTTAAACAGTTTTTCGTTACCTCAAAGTTGCCGTGCAAAGTTGCCTCAAAGTTGTTGTGCAACATTGCAGCAGGCGGACATAGAATTATTGCTGCACAGTTGCGACAACGTTGCGTGAATCGTTGCAATCTTGCACCGCAACTATACTGCAACTATGCTGCAACGAGAGTGTGCTGTATGGGAAGTGGCCAAAACTGGTACAATACCTTAAAATGGTCACAAATGATGCATCTACCCTAGTCTTTTCATTGAATCACTATTGCCCAAATATTGAAATATCATATTTGAAGCTACAAGCCAAAACTCAATATGGAATATCGATTTGGTATTAAGATGAAAGAAGGAAGAGATTAAAAAATACTGCTTCATTGTCAGCAGACAAAGTAGGCAATCAAAACTTTAGCAATTCGTGAAAAAGAAGCTACTAATGATATTACATTTCATTCCGAAACAATTAATATTCATAATATTAAGCACATTGGGTGCTTTGTTACATCAACTCAATAATTTCCTTCTAATTCCTCATTAATTGGCATCTTCAAAGTTGATGTATCGACAATCAATCATAATATATTATAGTTAATCAAAAACATTTATGCAAATGTTGAAAATTGGAATAATTGCACTTTACTGCACAGTATTTGAAGTTACTGTCATACAGAAAATAGCAACAACGAGCGCGTGTTAATATTGAAAATTTACTATCAATATAAAGTGCCGAATTGCAGTTACCTACTTTTTCAGTGCAAATTTCGTTTCAATATCATCAAATTAAGCAACAATCGCGGGCGAATTTTGATCAATGCAAAGGAATGTTGAAAATTTATAAAAATAAAAAACTACATTTCTTATCAATCTGAAAATAAATACAAGGATTGACGAAGTTACTATGCAAAAATCGGCAACGCTAATGAGGAATAGCTACTACTACTTTTCAAAGACTCTAATTAGAACTTGAATTGAATGGAGGTGTGTCAGAAGTCTGCGATTTCTAGTACAAATAATGAATTACACCTTTCATCGCCATTCTTTCAGTCACAAAATAAAATTTTTCAAATGCCATTCCATGAAAATTAGAACTTGAAATTTAAAAATATACTAAAACAAAATAAAAAACATTTGTCTGCAAGATATGAATATACTTTTAAAACAATATTTCCAGTGACAAACACTCGATTCAAGGGTGGGTAGGCGGTGATAGGAGAAGGAGGATGGTGCAGCCACTTAGGGCTGCTGAAAAAAATGATCAGTAGCCAGAAGGGCAGCTGATCATTGGCCACTCATTAATGCAAGAAACCCGTGAGTGGACCGTTTCTATCTTTCGCAACGCTAACTTATTACAGACTAAAATCAACTCCCGAGCACAGTCACTAGGACTTTGGACTACTCGCAGCACTAATTTCTCAAACAACTTCAAAATTCCCGGATGGTGCTTCATTACTGAAAATTCTACTATACTCAATACAAATCCCGAATAGCAAACGAAAAAGCTCCCAAGGAGCTATACTACTCTAACAAATATAAAAATCTATCGAGAACCACCAGATGGGTGGCTTCATTTTTCGCAAAACTAATAAAAATTTAGTGCACCTGTGTCTTGTAATACGCAACTCTAACTTTAATTCGTTGCAACCTTCCTGAAGGCTGTGTAGAGTCCCCTGTGCTGCAAATCCAGCAGCTCGGGACTCTTTTTTCCCAGGAACATGTCTCCAGACATGTCCCAGGACAGTTTCGGGGCATTGGGGTCTGGGGGTCGCAACTCTAATTACAAACGCGATCAGTCATCATCGCAACAATACCTCAAAAAAATATCAAGAATCAAACTAGGACGAGTAATTAAAAAACGCGATCAGTCGCATCGCAACTCTATGGACATTCCACGCGAAATCGGACACTTTTCGGAGTAACATTTCGAATGTTGCTGGAATTTGAACATGTTGTAGTCTTTAGTGATATTTAAACGTACCTCAAGGGATTTTTAAAAATTTTGAAAAATGTCGATTTTACAGCTGTAAGGTAAGGGCTACCTTTTCCTCAATAAATTATAGCTATGTAAGTAGTAAATGGATGGAGATGAGATTTGCAGTGCTTACAAAGAAGACATTAAAGTTTTAAGAGAAAATTATTTCAGTTTAAAAAAATAAAAATTTGTACCATTTTTGTGCAATTATTTTAATCAAATGCAGTTTTTTAACATCGGGCGTGATTTTAAAAATCCCCCCAAAGAGGATAATATAGTTCTATCCTTCCTCTGATGGACAAATTTTCAAAAATATGGACATTTTAAAATTGGCCCCGTAAAAATTGTCGAAAGTTGACGTTGCGTCAAATCGCTCCGGCTCGACTGGCTGAGCCGTGCGATATTCGCAGCGGCCAAGCGGCTATATCTGCTATTCTTATACGGTGTTTCCGAATATGGTAAGTATTTGTAAAAAACTGAAGATGGAAAACTTTTACTGCTTTTTATACACAACGTAATACGGTAACTCAATTTTGGGTGTTCGCAATATTTTCCTTGAAACAATGGAGACCCTTAGTTTCTTAAATGGAATGTTAAATATTTAATAGCATTCCATTTAAAAAACTGAACGTCACCTTCGTTTCAAGGAAAATATTGCGAACACCCAAAATTGAGTTACCGTATTATGTTGTGTATAAAAAGCAGTAAAAGTTTTCCTTCTTCAATTTTTTACAAATACTTACCATATTCGAGAACACCGTATAAGAATAACAAATACCTATAGCAGCCGAGCCGGTACAATTTGACGCAGCGCCAACTTTCGACAATTTTTACGGGGCCAATTTTAAAATGTCCATATTTTTTAAAATTTATCCATCAAGGGGAAGGATAGAACTATATTATCCTTTTTGGGGGGATTTTTAAAATCGCGCCCGGTGTTAAAAAAACTACATTTGTTTAAAATAATTGCACAAAAATGGTTCAAATTTTTATATTTTATACTGAAATAATTTTTTCTTAAAACTTCAATGTCTTCTCTATAAGCACCGTAAAGCTAATCTCCATTCATTTACTACTTCCATAACCATAATTTACCGAAAAAAGTTAGCACGTACCTTCAAACAGCTGCAAAATCGACATTTTTCAAAATTTTGAAAAATCCTTTGAGGTACGTTTAAATATCATTAAAGACTACAACATGTTCGAATTCCAGCAACATTCGAAATGTTTCTCCGAAAAGTGTCCGATTTCGCGTGGAATGTCCCTCTAATAAAAAGAATACCACGAATCAAAAGTAATACAATAAATCAAACTCTAGTAACTCCAATTCAAATTTCAAAATACTAGAACAATCTCAAAAACAATCGCGACTCTTTTTTTGGAACACTACAAGCAACCACGATCGATATTTTTTCGCAACACTATGCTGGAACCAAACGCGGGGAATACTTGATTTGCAACGCTAATTCAAACCGTCATCAACATTTAATCGCAACACTAATTCAAACCGTCATCAACATTTAGTCGCAACGCTAACTAGCCCCGTAATCTTTTTCGCAACCCTAATTGAAAACGCGGGGTGCTCAATTTCAGGGGGGGGGGGGGTATCGATGGGTCAGCCTATCGCCAACCAAACTACTACTACTACTACAACTACCGACGAGCATAATGGCAAAGTAATACCTATGAAGAATGACCCTGCACCCGAGGATGCAGGACCATTCTTCGTAGCCCACATGATGTGGCCTCTTTGGCCGGGCTATCTTCGGCTCTTTGGCCACTCCTTTGCTTCGGGCGGTCCGCCCTTCTGAAAGTTAATAGCGTGCCCAAGCCCGTCCTTCGCGACCGCGACCAGCGACAATGTGTAATGTCCCACTGGCGTCAAAAAGTCGACATAGCGAGGCTAAAAGCGAGGGCATACCCCACTCGCGCTAGTCTGGCCGTCGACTTTTCTCACAAATTTCCTGAAAGCAGGTCATCGTGCGGGGAACATGCGATCAGAGAATACGATGACCTGCCCCGGCCCTACCTACTTATATTTAAGTCACACATTCGTACCAGAAGGTAAGTTACCTATTCTACCTAACACCTATATTTAAAAATGGCAAAACAGTCTCTCAAACACAATCATCAGCCAACCCACTCCACGATTCTCAAGCATCGCCGCCCGGGTGCAAAAGCCTACACTAGAGAGACCGTCCCGGGACGGCTCCGTCACCCGAGCTTGGCTACAATCACACTCTAACTTTACGTACCAGTTTTCACTGAAATCGGCTGACAAAGACAGTGACCATTGCGTATAAGTATGATTTAAATAGCAATTAATTATTTTCAATTTCAAACAATGGATTACTTGATAATGTGCTTTGTACGTATTATGTACATTGTACATACATCAATCCTTATTACTTTCTCATTTGATTATATGAGATTGATTAAGTTTCATATTCCAAGATTATTTACTAGAATGATCATCGTGTGCAACAAGGAATATGATACATTGGTATCGTTATTGTAATGAATAATAATATAATGTTATAGTTTCGTTAACATGGTCTCTGATGAAAATCTTTCACCGCCGCTAATTCCACCGCCTAACCACACAAACACACAGGTGGAAAATGCGACGTGCACGATACACTAACGCAATGCCAGCCGCCGACATGTAATTATTTAGTAAAGAAAGTCATCGTGCCCCATTGCCTTCACTCACCCAAGTAGCGCATGGGCACGTGGATGAATTAAAAGGCAATGGGTACGGAAAGATATCCTGAAAATCCTCAACTAGAAAATATGATTAGTTTCTATAGTGTCTAGCAGGATATTATTCTTTCATATTACATTATTAAGCAAAATGACTCGACTTTCAACTTGTGAATACTTTAAAGTTCGATAAATAAGAAAGGACTCTACTTTAGATCAAGAAAAAGGACTCTACTCGACATTTAATTAGCGAGAAAAAGGACTCTAAAATTGAATTACTTAAGAAAAAGATTCTAAATCATGAAGAATTTACTTTAAGAATTTACAACGGGCTATTCCATCGTCAAAGTAAATTTCATAAAACAAGAAAGTATGTTCTCATGCTAATTACTTTGAATCTGAAATTTGCCCACCCTCAATTGTCTTCTTGCGCATGGAAATTAATTATTCAATTGTGTGCGCAAACGAGTGACCTTTATAAGAAAGGAATTACACTTTTATGTCTATTATCATCATTTAGACATCAAGTTACTTTTGAACAAGTAATATCAGAAAAATAAAAGAAATTCAAGTCATTAGAATCGTCGCAATGACGAAATCGGAGGGCATCCGATTTTTCCACTACGTATTAAATAAAAATGATTGTAGCTGTGGAGTCTGAAATTATCAGACTTCTTCGCTACATAAAAATTAGCATTCAGCTGTATTGATATTCATACCAATACCTTCTGAATTGCTATGCACCTTTAGGTGCATTATTTAATAAATATCTACATCAATGTATGATCAATGATAAACATTCGTGTTAGGAACCGTTTATCTTGGAAATTATAATTATAATTTGATTCTATTGAAAAGACGCGGCGTACAAGAAGACCCTAGCCCTCGTCTAATAAATACATACACAGACAAAATGTTACAATTCACAGGCATGGTTACCATGCCCGCGGTCATTATGCTCGCCAAAGCACGTATACAACCAGTCACTCGTGTCGATTCGGACCAAACGTCCTACGACATGATTGAGTGACCAGAGGAACCATAATGCATGCGCACTCACATTTCGCTGTGCCCCGGTGACGAAGGCGCCAACACCCCTGCTACTGCTCAGAGGAAGTCATCAAACTGCTAACAAGTCATCAAGCTGCTCAACTGTGCCCAAACTGTAACGAAAGAACAGAACACGATTATAATATCTTTCTAAAGTTACGATTGTTTCAACTCTAATAAAGAACCTCGAAACAATTCAAAACTAACGAAATTTTTTAACATTTAGGCATTTTAAGAAACAATTTAAAAAAATTAAATTAACAAAATTTTTTTCTTAAAATGTCTAAGTGATAAAAAGTTTCGTTAGTTTTTCATTTCTTGGTGATTCTATTCTAAAAATTGATTTTTTAAAATTTTTTTCTTTCTAAAATTTGGAAGAATGAACTCTACTTTAAAGGAATTAAATGAAATACATAGATACTTACATCTTTCTATTAAAATTCTGCGCACAAATCTCCTCTTCAGCTGATGCCTGACTCTAATTTCCGATAAGGAGTTTCGCTTTCAAAAGTAAAAAAAATAAAGAAATAATAGACTACCAACGCGCCCCAAAGATCATAATTGGCGAGCAAAGTCCTGAATCTATTCTCGCGATTGGAAAGTCAGAGCCGCGACGCTCGAGAAAGAATATTAATTGCGTAGAAAACACTGACTCTACCCTCGCGTATCCCCAAATTGTTAACGACAATCTACTATGAGCAACTGTGCTCTTCAAAATGAAAAACTTTGTACGTCATAAACACTGACTCTATTTGGCCGCATTGCGCGCGGTCACAATCTCTGAAAAATAAGTAGGATAGGAGAGTGGAGGTAGGTGTGGTTTCATCGAGTATTTGTCGCGAGGAAATATTGTTTTTCTTGGAACCAGCCAAGGGACTTTCGCTCCTTGTTATTTAGAATACAAGGTGTGATGCGAAAATAAAGAATGCTCGCTCGATAGGAGCAGCTTTACATTTCGGTAACACGATATTATCCAGAATATACTGCTTCAGAAATAATTATTACATTTAAATGAATCATAGTAGTGGCTTTCGACATTAAAGTTGTAAGCACGTTCGTGTTATTCGAATAATACTTGAAATTATTAATCACGATCTTTATAAATATCCAAAACTCATGGCAAGAATCAAAATTCGTTAATTATTCATGCTCAAATGGCATGTCCTCGATATTTCTATACATACAGAAGAAAACTTGCATCCAAAACCGAACGTAAATGCAATTACAACAGCTTCATAAAGATATATTCTTAAAAATCATTGAAATATCATTGAATTCTACGTAAACGCGACCGAAATGCAATAGAATTCGATCATTCCAATATTTCGTAAGCATGTACTGACGCCATTTTAAAAATTTTAAACAAATCTGATTAAAATTATTCAATTTATCATAATTCAATCTTTTCCCATTTGATCTTGATATTAACCGACTGCAAAGTTACCCATCAACCTCACAGCCAACAATGATTCAATAAAATAACGAAAAAAATACGTATACCACACGTATTGCTACCTTCTTTTTTCCAAGGAATGACCAGACGCCATCCAAGCACCTTTCAAATTAACGGTCAAGTGTCATGGCGTCGCCTGCCCTTTGCTTTCGATTCTCGCCTCAACGTCTGTAATCGAACGATGCAACAAGTTTGAAACAAAAGCATTAAAACATTCCTAAGGCAATTAAACAAGAAATAAGCTTGAAATATACCAGAAAAGGGATGTAACTGAATACCGAGACGCGATATGTGTGCACTAAATGCACAGAAATATCGGTGAAGCAACGAAGAGAATACGCGACGAACATCTAACTGTTTTCTCGCGATATTTAATCAATTTCGGGACGAAAGTGTATTAATAGTTGCAGCAAGTGACGATAGATAGTAAAGAAGAAGACTAATACCGGTTAGAAGTAATTATGTGACGACAGATAATGTACGCGTACCATTTAAGCACGCAGCTATCGAAACGTCTTAACCGAACGAAGTCCACGGAGAGAATGACCCCCGCGCCCGCCGCTGTACCTCGGCGAATATTGGCTGTGGTGGGGGGGAGACGAGCAGGCCTCGCGAGACGCGAGGTAATACAGGCGTACGTATTTCCGAAATGTGGGATATAGGTCTGTATTGTACGCCGAGTGACGTATATATCGCGGCTCGTGACCGAGCCATCTAAACAAAGGTGACTTCCAAAGCTGGAATCGTTTCTATGCATACGTTCTGCTACGGGTAAAATAGAAATATTACACGTAATATATTTCCGTCGTTTATAAAATATGTAGCATCTCCATATAAGAGTGTACTTTAATGAAGCTGGTAAAACTTAACACAGATGGCTTAGTAAGTATATATTCGTAAATTACTTACGTGGTATACAGTTTCTTATTGGAAAACTTTGTACAAGCTTCGCAATACATTCGAGAATGTCGCGATACCAATCCCGTGTTAACATCTGTACATAAAATGAATACTCATTCTCTATACATTTGTGCGAGCACGTAATTAACACGAGAGCTAATGAAAGCTCCACGGAAAGTAGGTCGAAGTAAGAGAAGCAATCGCGAGAACTAATTTTCGTCAAATATTGATATTAAAGACACCTTTTAGGCGTCGCACAATGGGATAAAACGACCCGGCAGCGATCAAAAATCTATAACTTTGGTTCTGTTCTAGATATTTTAATGAAATTTGGCTCAATTTAACCGCAAATGTACGGGCTTTAAGTTGAATTAATATAAGTGATATTAACCCGCGGAGGCCCGTGCTAGGCCCGTGAATTTAGACCCATGTTTTCGAAAACTGGGGTTACTGGCCGATTACAATTCTCATTTTATTAACATACTTACTAGTTACTGTGTTATATTGTGGTAAACCCTGTTTTGTACTATTTGCTATTGTTTTCATGTGATTGGTGCTCAAATTTTGCCACAATCGCAGAAGTTAAGAGCTTATCACAAACTTTTATGTTTCCCATAGTTTTTATTCACGATTCTGAAAATTTTTTCTTTATGAGGTGCAATTTAAGTTAGTTTCAAAGTTAATTACATAGCTGTGTATTTTATTAAGACCATACATTCGGGTAAAATGTTAACAAACTTTACATAATATTTTAATGAATTGCAACCACTTGTAATGGGTGTAATTGATATCATATGAAAGAATCAACCCTTCCCCATTTGGAACAAAAAGAATTAGGTGCTACTTTGTGCTACTTTCCAAGAAAATGATAATTGAAGTAAAATCTACCCTTCCTGCCCATCAGAGTTTTCTGAGCTGTCTCCTGACTCAGGATATACCAGATATTTGCGTCACACATCTAATAAGTTAATCATTTCTTCCGGATATATCTTAATTACATCTTTTTTCCTTCTTACTCCTTGAAACGATGAGATATAACGGTCCGAAGATATCAAGAGCAATTCATTAGGTCTTGATTCTATGCACTTCGAGAAATTTTTGGACTGTTATGTCCGTTATGGTAACGGCAATATTTGTATTCTTTATTTTTCGTTTGCTGCGGTTCTTCTTATAGCTCGCTAATTGGCAGTAAGTGGTGAAGAATGATATTTTTTCCATGCTTTAAAACCTTGTGTGCACAGAATCAAGACCTGCCGAATTGCTCTTGATATCATCGGACCGTTACATCTCATTGTTTCAAAGAGTAAGAAGGAGAAAAGACGTAATTAAGATATATACGAAAGAAATGATTAACTTATTAGATGTGTGACGCAAATATCTGGTACCTATAGCCGGAGTCACGAGCCAGCACAGAAAACTCTAATGGACAGGTAAGGTAGATTTTACTTCAATTACCATTTTTTTGGAAAGTAGCATAAAGTAGCACCTAATTCTTTTTGTTTCTAAGAGGGAAGGGTTCATGATTTCATATGATATCAATTACACCCACTGCAAATGGTTGCAACTCTTTAAAATTTTATAAAAAGTTTGTCAACATTTTACCCGAATGTATGGCCTTAATAAAATACACAGCTATGTAATTAACTTTGTAACTAACTTAAATTGCATCTCTCAAAGAAAAAATTTTAAGAATCGCGAATAAAAACTATGGGGAATATAAAAGTTTTTGATAAGCACTTAACTTTTGCAATTTTGGCAAAATTTGAGCACCAATCACATGAATACAATAGCAAATAGTAAAAAACAGGGTTTACCACAATATAACACAGTAACTAGTAAGTATGTTAATAAAATGAGAATTGTGATCGGCCAGTAGCCCCCACTTTTCGAAAACATGGGTCTAAATACACGGGCCTAGCACGGGCCTCCGAGGGTTAAGTAGATCACTACTTCCAGGAATCTTTTGTTCGCTTCCAATGGTCCACATTTAAGAAACGATCGCACGTTCCATGCTCCATTTCGCCATTACGTAATACAGGGTGAGAAGAGATTCGTGGTACAACTAGATAAAGAAATAAGTCAAAAATATGAAATAAATTCTTTTCGTCCGATATCTATTTTCGTGAGGCCGAAATTTACAAATCAGACTGAGTATTGATTTTTCAAGTTATTAACGATGGTATCAAATATAGATAGTCCTAATTCTGTAAATATGTCACGAATACTGTTAGGAGCAGTGGACATTCTTTTCGCTGTTTCTTCATCCATTGTACGTTTTTTCAATTTATATTAGATTCTTTATCCGTCATTTTCTGTTTTGTATCTCGTTATTAATTAATATGTCATAATGACGTTAGTATTATTATTAAATAATCCAACAATCTGTAGTGTTGGCACGCAGATATGTATGTTTACATTATATGAACTACTATTATTTAAAATATTGTTATTTGAAATACTATTTTCTTATATTTCAATGAAATACTATTTTCTTATATTTCAATGAAATACTCATTTTACAATAGTATTTCTATGAGTTAGTATTAAAATATATATTTGTAATACCTACTATTTCTTTATGTTACTACAAATTCAAAAAAAGTTTATTTGTCAAATCTCGTATTACTCGAAGAAATAAACATATTTATTTCTATATATCTACTTCAAAAATCTATTTTCCCCACCCCTGAGTGTTAATCGTGGCTTCAGTAGTCCTTCCAGAATTAACCCCTTAACGGCGACCTCCGTATCTTGTGCAGACGCTATATTGTTTGAGACAGATCGTATAAAGCACCTTACTAAGGCAATAATAATTTCGCACAGTTAATTCTGTTACAATTTTGATTGGGATAATTACAATAATAATATAATACATTAATCCAATAATGGTATAGTAAAGTCAAGAGTTTGCAGTCCTCAAGGGATTTATACGTAAGTACATGTAATATACGCGTAACCAACAAACTTGTAAAACTAATTTTCTCAAAAGCAAAGCTTCGAACGAAAAACATTTATTCTGCAATGTTTACCGACTTTTGTCAAGGAAATCACTTTCCTCCCGACTCAGCCACGAATTTCTCCTCATCCTCTGTATCCACTGAACGTGTAACGTTAAAATCGAATCTTCGCGATCAGCAGCGTATGTTGTTGGCTCCGCCGAATCAACTTCTGCGTTTACCAACCGTGCATAATTCATTCGCGGGTTTGACGTATGTAATAATAGAAACAATGGAACAACAGGCCGCGGTAACGCGCGGCAGCAATAACTCATGGTTGTCCCTGCGCGCATAACTCCTCGGGATGGCTATCTTTTGAGACACCGGGCGTTGTGTATGTTGATTAATCAAACCGAATAATCTGGTCGAACTGGATTCAAATAATACTGCTTACCCTCCACTAACGACAGTTTCGGTCATCGCACCGTAAACATTAATAACTGACGACATGGAGTAGATGCGATACGATAGATGTCTAATGAAACAATTGATTACAAAGATAGTCGCGGGATCACGAGTCACGTGTCCATTACTCAAATTAATTGTAAGTAGTTTAAAAATGTGGAGAATTTATGCACAGCGTGTAAACAAATTATGTCATAGTTCATATTGGTGATTCTACATCTTTGGATTGGTGGAGATGTGTTAAAAATGTGCGCCACAAAATTGATTTTGCTCTCGAAATCCAGAACCCAATTTTTTTGATTTTAATATGTTCTACTTACTGGCAAGGTGAGAAATGTTACAGGAACCATTGGTTGGAACATATCCCAGTTCTTTTGACACTCTCTCTCTCATTTTAGTAGAGAAATAATACATTAGATTTTTTATTTATGTCAAATATCTCAAATTAAAAAGTAAAACGATGTCGATCAGACGATTTCAAAATTTTAATTTTTGAAGCTATCATTCATAGAAAAAACATAGCGTTAGCGGTTAATATTGTACAATTAATTTATACTCATCATCTTCAACATTTTGAACCTGGTTTCGTCCAAAGAGCGATCGGCTCGGTCGTAACTAGAGCCTAGTCAATCAATTTGATGCATTATGCATCTTTGTAATGATTGATTCGGAATTTAGCTCTAAATATGGATATCCGTTGATCATTTTCAAAGCTATACTTGCTACAGATTTTAAACACCCATCCATTACCTATAGCCTATCTATCTTTCAATGACACCTGTCTATCCCCTAGACACGACTATATCGAATTTACGATTTCTGTGATTAGTTTCTTAAATTAAATCCATCTAAAATTGAATTCCAATACTTCACACGTGGCATACATATACAGAGTGTTTAAAAAAAGTCTACAACTTCAATGACGTACATTACTTAGGTGGTGCCTATTTGAGGTGCCTATTTGACTTTGAGCTTAGTTTTCACATCCTAACATGGGGATTGAGCACAAATGCAGCATACCGTTGTTCTCGTCTTGAGTCAGTCTATAAACCCACAAAGTTGTGAGTTCCCTTGTGAGCCGCGCATCAGTGCTAAAGATTTCTGAAATGTATTTGTCTAACAAGCAATCTTGTGAATGGCAAAGTGATACAATCTTTTTCCTTATATTCCTTAAATTATTGCAAACGTGTCACAAAAAATACTCACATTTATTACAGGAATAGAAAATTACGATTTACGCGGAGAGCACAAATTTTCGGTGCACGTCGATTTTTACTCCCTAAACTTGTAGACCCTTTTTTTTAAACACCCCGTGGATATGATAGGTAATCGCCTGGTCAAAGTCACCAGCTCAATTTACTCGTTCCAGCGCGAATATTTGCGGTAACAATAAAAAAAGCGTGTCTGCCCGGGTCGCGTAAAATCGTCCTTTAAACGTTTTCGCCGGTTATTATTTATTATTCCCAACGAGATTACCGTATCCGCGGATAATATGAAATACCTGTTTGCGAAATTTATCTCGCGCGTCGCGCTTTGTTTGTCCCCCACTGGACCAGTGTTTCTCAAAGCGGGCGCACCTTGGGGGCGTTTGAATTATCTAGGGAAGCAGTTAGGCATTAAGGGGGAGGCTTGGGAGCGTTAGACAAAAGAGGAGGTGGCTGCGATTAGGATTTTAATAAGATGTGATCGCACATGATTACCCAACAAAGTGCATTAAGAGTGTAAAATTATAAACGTACACGCAGATTTTCTTATATCAATAAAATATTTTTTAGGTATAATAATTATATCAATAACAATTATATCATAACAATAATTGACTGCAACTTTAAAACGCTTAGAATAGTCGCAACACGCAACAATGTTGCGTTGCGATGATACAATCCTAAGCTTTAGGAGATAATCATGTGGAAAAATTAAAATGGGACACCCTGTATATAGCACGAGGTGGTTGGAATAATTTGACACAACTAAGAGGGCCGGTGGCCTAAAAAAGTTCGAGTAACACTGGACTGGACGAAAGTATTTCACACGAACCTCGTGCCGTTTGAAAAACCGTGACGATACGTGACCGGAAAGGGTCGCGATCAAGAACGAACCCGTACGCCTGGAACAGTTGTTTTCATACCAGAACTCGCGGTACACGAGTCGTTTCAGACGCGGAACAGCAAAATGAAGTAATAGAATAAAAAGATGGGCCTTCTGCTGAATCCACTGCACTCCATTTCGCGTGCAATCAGTTGAGCAACCCGATACGTTTTAGAATTGGCTATAGAATATAGAAAATGCAAACTGTTACAAATCTCCGGCAAACAAGCTATGCTTTGAAGGCATCCGACGATTAAATTCAGTTCAGTGTACGTGCACTTGTGAACGAGTATAAATTTAATGCCCGCATACCGTTACAGTGGAATTAAACAACCCTCGTAAAAACGAAAATTCCAGTCAGTGTGCGATGTGTGTGAAGTTAGGCCCGCTTTTTTAAATACTGAAAAAATCAATGTTGTACTAAGTAGATTGTATTAGGTTTGTACCGCGCTGTACTGTTGATGAGTTTTCAAAAATTCGAAAGGCTTTCGAAAAAAAATTGAAAAAAAAACAATTTTCAGGCCAGCTCCTCTCTTTTGAAAAATAAAATAAAATGTTTTGAATATAAAAAAAATGTGCAATGCTATCCTTGCCTTATATTAAAACGACGAGTCACACACGTGGGGTGAATCATATTCTTTAAGTCGTAATACCTAAGTCTTAAGCAGTCGTTACATTATTAATTTAATTTTCAACAACTTACTAATTTAAAAATACTATATCTTCTCCTTCCATTCAAATTAACACAAGTGCTTGTAACCCCCAGAAAAATGCAAACCTCTAGAGTTTCTAAACTATCATCCCCACATTTCCAAGTACCTACTCATCCTTATTTAATAATCATCATAGACACGTTCTCAAACGACAAACCGTATGCATAGGCGTTATCGATCAACAAGCACAATGCAATCCTCCTCTTCTCAACGCATTAAAGTTGCGTTACGACAATCGGCGTCAATCAGGAAACGATTTGACGGACGAAGCCCATGGGCAGCATCCGTCAAACGCGAGGTGCAAAGAGGCTCGAAAGTTTCCCCGTCCAAGACGAATTACGGGCCGAGATTTCATCGGTGCGCACGCGTTGCCGCCTGCCACGTAGAGCAGAGGGGGAAGCGCCGCTGTTTTCTTTTTGCACCCCCGTGCAGTTGGTCGCGGAATGTAGATGTCGCTACTAGTGCCATCGAAATACTAACCCTCGCCCCCACCTTCCACTCCGCCAACACCCCCGCGCGCCTCCTGTCCCCGTCTATTTTCATTCAACCCCCTCACCCACCCCCTGCCCTTTCCCTGGCCGCGGTTCGACCGCCTCTGGCGCAGAAATTGAACCACGGGCTACGTGGTGCACGAGAACAGGGTCTTTGCTCCCGTTTAATATTTCAACCAGTCCATTGGCTGCCTTAAGCATCGACATGCGCCTTGCCTTCAGCTTCGCCTCCTCGTTCTCGTTACGTCAAAGCCTGACGCTCGAAATCTCTCCTTCAACCGCCCCCCTCCCTCCAACCCCTCCTCGCCCCTTGATGATAATCCACTTACGGAGGAGGGTGGCGGGTGCCAGTATCGATACACACGGAAATATGAAAAAATCGATCGGGCCCACCAGCGGTGGTCACCTCTTCCTCCACGCATATCGGCTTCACCGAGGGGAACGGCGGGGGATGTTCGCCCTAGGAGAACTATATATGCGCGCATATTTTCGTTCCCACCGAACACGGGCTATGAGGCCAGCACGATAATGCGCATCCGCGCATACCCCGCGATTCCAAACGTGTTCGTTCCACGGGCCAGATTTTCCCATGCACCCCTATTCTCCCTTGCTCCTTTTCTTGCCTTCCTTTCCTTGTTTTTTTCCCTCCCCCTATTCGTTTCACCCGCTTGTTTTTGCCCCGCGCGGCGCCTCCAGGGAACGTTGCTTTATTCCCCCGAGGGAAGTTTGGGACGATATGAGAGGGGCAGTCGGGGTAAGACGATTATTTCACTCCGCTGAGAACTAAATCTGACTGGGAGGATATTTTGTGTACCGTGGTTAACGGAGCCTCGAGTCGCGTGCACCACGCGAAAATCGCCGAGCATTGGCATTATTATTCGTCGGCGTGTGTACATTTTCTTTTGGCTAGTTTCAGGGGAGAGAGGGGGGTTCGTTTCTACGCTGAAGGCCTCTTCAACAGGGTCGTGGGACTTCTTGTATGTGCACATCGAGTGTGTGCTGTTGTCATCGAAAACTCATTTCCCTGATCGATAACTGTTTCTACGTTGCAATATATGTACTTTGCAGTTGCTGCTGGAGATACTCTTATTCGCATCGGCAAACAGCAGGTGGTTTCATAAGGCATTGACTTGTGATACCTACTGTCGTTTTATCGTGGAGATTCTTCTTTGCCCGTGTGTAGTTGGAAGTGGTTCGTTAATGACGATTGTAATGTTGTTTATGGAAGCTAAGGGAGATCAATATGCATATCAATTCAGATACCAGAAATATACGCGCCGTCGTGTAATGCGATACAGGTTTATAGCGAAATGTATTAACCGGCAGCTTCATTAACCCTTAATTGCCACTTGTACCAAACACTCAATTAGGCTAGTTAATTTATGCGCATACATTTCGTGCCATTCGCGCAAAACTAACAAAACATGAAACTGACATTTACGAATCACTGATCAGTATACATCTTTGGAATAAGTTCTTTGTATAACGCAGTGATGCACGACATGTCACTCATGAAGTAATTAATTTTATCACACCTTCGCTATTAAGCACGTGACACACGTGCAACTGATAATTCCCAGAGTTGAGCTTGCACACGTGCTCGACTGAATTTCAAATTTCAAACTCGATTATCTTGAAAACGGAGCTTCGTGTAAAAGGGTTTTGGATTCGTTTTCCTTAGGAAAAGAATCTGTCGTTGCTTGTACCACGATTTCAACCCACCCCGTCAAGTTATTTCCCTCTCGGCCTGTACTACAATTCCGCCTAAGCGGGGCTGTAGTACCACTTTAAAAAAATAAAAGCGACCTTTGCCTTCTTTTGGCAAAAAAGAACAGGTAAAAATCACGCGATAAAAGAAAATGCGCCGTGCTAGTTTTATAGGCCCGTCTGAAACCGTACGAACCGCATGCGAAACGTTTCACTTTGTTGATACAAATGGGAGAAATATTTCAGACGGTAAGGTTGTCTGACCTAGTCCCTATACAGGGTTCCTCAAAATTTGCGATTACTTCGGGATTTTGTGTTATAATTGAAAAAATTGACTTGTACTGTGCATTAACCCTTTGCAGTGGATAATAAAGCTATTGCTTTCCGTACGAGAAGAATCATTTATTAGACGGTATTGCATTTACAAAACAGAAATTTCATTGAAAATTAATTGTCATCCATTTTCTGGGAATACATATATTTTTGAGGTTACTGTTTTCGTGATTCGTACCGCCTGAAAAATGTTTCTGAAGATGTGAATTCTTTGAGGTAGGAATATCATTCTTCGAAATCGTGATTATTCCTTTCAAAATATTAACCCTTTACACCCCAACTTATTCGCTCGTCATTCAACCAGAGATCTTTCGTTCAATGCTGTACTTATTAAATACACTGCATTGGAATAAGAAAGAGTACAATATAATGCTTTCAAAATCAATAATTCATTTAATTCTGCGAATCACGAACTGTTCCACTTTTACAAGGTTTAACAATACCATCAAGTAACTTTAATTTAAGCTTCGGCGTGTCTAGGAGATATATATTTGGAGTACAGAGGCTAATGCAGTCAGTTTCTAGCGTCCCTGAATCCTTTCAAAATAACCAATATTTCTGGAGTAAAATTAATTTTAGAAACCCTTTGAATGCGTACATTTGACAAAGCTTCATTTCTGTATTATTATAGTTGTCCCTCACATATACAGAAATAGGAAGACAATTAAAAACGGAAACTATTACATCCCCCCTTTGCATCATCCACATGAAATCAACAGTCACGTGCATCCTCCACATATTTTCAAAATCAGTTTCCTCAAAACCCAAGAACTCCTACAAAAAACACACACATATTCCCAATGTATCATTCCACCAGAAATCTCTTCGTTCCGTGTCACGCCACATTTAATCCAGCCTGTACAAACACGTCTACGTACACACGTTCCTTTATCCACCGTTTTCGCCATTACTGACGAAGTTGCTCGCCTGAAAAGAGGGACAAGCGCGAAACCGTAATATCCATAATTTACTTGGAAATTAAAAGTGAGCACGGCGAACAGGCGGTTTCGTGGCTCTTTTAAAATTCCATCGCCGTCCCCTTCAACCCCCGAAGGCGAGCGTCGAGGAGGGGAGCGGGAGAGGGGGCGATTTACGCGGCGGAAATGAATATCGTGACTCGTGATCTCAGGAAATTCGGTGAAAGGAGACGAAGGGAAACGGCGATACGTGATTTCACACCGCAAACAGACTTACGCGATTACGATTACGGCCGGTGTACGGCCCGATAAGCCTTCCTCCTACCTCTCTCCCACTAACCCCCACCCCCCTGACCAGGCACAATCGATTCCACCTGGGTAGCTTGTTGTTTATGCAAGTGTCGGTTACGTTACCACGCCAATAGCCTGGTTTTCAAAGTGTCTCGGCCGCTACTGCTCCGCCGCATGGCAATAACGTATGATTACTCTGTCATGCGACTTAACCCGGGGTAGAAACGAACCTCAGAAACCAGGGGCGTGTGTACGTGTGCGCGTGTGTCCCTGTAACGATGCTCTTTATAGGCGCGAAACTTTTCACCAGCTTTCTCTATGATACCTATTTAAATATATATCGCGTTTCTGGCGTGTTACTTTGAAACCTTCGTCGCGCATTGTTCCCTTTCAGAGATGCAGCGACAGACCCGAGGCACACTCAAGTACGTGGCGCGTAAAGCGATATCCTTGGGGGTGCAGGCCATTAACTGCCCCCCTCCTCCCGGGGAGATGGGTCAAGATTGACCCGTATCCTGGCTTCGTTAGTAGGCGACTCATAGGATGCGACGAATATGTGTATATAATATATTTGCACATCCCTTAGGATTTACGTTATGCGTAAATTGTAAATTGTTTTTACTTTTTATAAATTTATGCAGTGCTGCACTGTATTTATTAAATTCTTTGTGCCTGTTCTGAGGAGCACTATCCGGTTTACAAGTGTGCAATTTTTCTTCTGAAATACCCTGCAGAATTATGAAACCGAGGGTTCACGTGATCCTTTTCCTAAATCCAAAATCTAATATATCGTAATTTGAACTACCGTAAAATGGGGGAACATTGGCAGGTTTTTGAAACATTTTGTTATATAATGTAAAAATTAACATGTTTACATTTGATTTAAGTATCTTATCATAACAATTGCATCTTTTGTGATTGTACTACAAGTGTCAAAATGCACAAAATTTGTGTCCTTTCCTTCTTTACTAAATGTTAAAAGCGTTACTGTACCGGGGTAACATTAGCACATCATGTAGATAGCATTAACGGGATAAGTTTTATTAATTTGAGGTCAGTAAACTTAAATTTCTATATTTTATTTTATTTTTTGCATCTTAACTAAAATCAACTCGTAACATTGCCACATCATATAAATAGCATTAACAGGTTAAGTTTTACTAATCTGACGTAAAACAACGTAATTTCGGCGTATGCCAATGTTACCGTATGCTGCCAATATTCCCCCATTTTACGGTATGGTTTCAACATCACTACATTTAAAATTTGACCAACGACTGAACATTATGTCATCAAATTTACTAACCAATGGATTCGAACAATGGTTAACGTGGTGGAAGGGAGAAATGGTAGAATAAAAGTAAATTATCGATCGAATCTTCGAAGAACAGGCTCACTTCGTCGCGGAAACGTTTCTATAAATATATAAAGTCAGTTCATCTCAATAATTCAGCGTCCCCAGTGGGGTCCGTCCCGGTCAAGACGAAGGAAAAACGTTTCAGCCTCGGGATTTTGATTTCGACGTGTCGAGTCCACCCACAACAGCCGCTGCTGAAACGACCAGCAGGGCTATCGGCTGGAAACGATGCGCATCAATACCGTACTCCGCGTCTTCAAATTAATTCGATGCACAAGTATCATTTCGTCCGTATGGAGTAGCGCTTATGGAAATTGGTGTTCCCTTTGATACGCTCGCGAGGCACTTGGTACGCCAGCCGGTTGCAGAAACCTAGAACGATTGCGTAGAACGTTTGAAAGTATGCTTCTGGGTGCTTGAAATTTCGTAAACATCCTCGAATTTCGGAATCTTAGAACTCGAGTTTTATTATACATGGACATGTATGAATTCCTGTGCTTGGTAGGAAACTACCAATCGACTCACGAAATTGCTATTCGTCTTGTATGCGATTGTGGTAAGTGTATGATGATGCATAGCTAGGACCGATGACAGAAAGTACAGGTTTCCTATTTTCTCGTAACCGTAAGTATGTACATACAGGTTTAAGGATACTATTCTGAACACAAGGACTACTCTGCAACGAACAATATTTTTTTTTTTTTAAATAAAATATTGATATCGACTCGAGACGCTGTCAAGTGATGACAGTTCAAAAAAGAATCAATAAATCAGTGATTCCCAACCTGTGGGTCGCCAAGTGTGTTTTGGCGAGTAGCCACGGTTATTTTTAGATGACGATTTTTAGCACTTATGTATTTTAATGTGGTTACATCGAAAAATGTAGCAACCACCCCCGGCCTCCCCTACTGCTTTTCTCTTACCCCATCAAGAACAGATGGTCCACTAACTACGAAAACGCTAATCTCGAATCGATAAGCATCAAACACCACCAATAAATCTAACCAGAATTATCATCGATTCCACAAGAACTCTCATAAGCACCAACACGTGCCCTAAATCGTCGATCCGTCTCGGGGGGTGAGAAATGTGCCCCATCTGACAGAAATAAGAAATCCTTCCGCCCGCATCGGCGACGTCGTAAACACACACGAAGAATCAATTTCTCCGCGCGAGCGGTTGTCGTAAAATACTGCGATGGAAGCTTGATTCGATAAATATCTAAGCCCGAGACGGAATCGAAGCAGCGGCGTAGAATCTCCGCCGCGTAGAAAAACCGCGCAGTTATAAAAAGGAGTCGTAAAGGGATGAGAAAGAGGAGACAGCAGAAGCAGACGAACAAACGGGCGAACCGGAAACGAAGAAGGGAGAAGCTCAGCGCGCATGTAAACACGTTTAAGCGCACCACCTCTAACTATATACGAAATATTTCCCCCAAGGGGCGGGGAAGGGGAATGATATTGGCCGGCCTTTTACAGCCGACGATAACCCATGGCCGGGCCAGTAAATAGAAGCTTTCGCTTGCAAGGATTAAGGAGGCTATCTTGCGGTCACAGATCATCGTGGGACATGGTTGCGCACTGGCACCCCATTGATACCCAATAAATTCCTAGGGCCGCTCGTAGGTTCGTCGTAATAAATAGCCAGCGCATGACCGCAAAAATCTCCGGACGGCGTAGGGTAAAGTGGACATCGATTTCGCGTTCGGGGGGGTTACGGCCACCGTGTCCCACGCAATTGTATCGGCGCTTTTCGAGAGGACCGCCCCTCCCGCCGCCCGTCGTGACAAATGTCCCGCTTAAAACAAAGAGTACAAAATCCCCGTGTAATATCGACGAGGGCGAAGGAACGGTGTAGGAAAAAGGAGGACGACGAAGGGCGTTCGGGGTGACGGAGTGCGGATAAAGGTGGGGAGGGGGTGGGGGAGGGGCAAAGGCCCAAAGGAATCTAAAAATCGATCCGTCAGAGCTAGCGTGGTGCGAGCGCTGCGACACTCGGCATCTACGCAGCTATCGAGCTTTTCCGGGAGACGCCGTGATGGGAAGAAGGGTGGCGAAGAGACGAAGGGATGCCGGGACACGGTGGCCGACAAGCGGCTCCTGAAAAATGCCCCTAAAGCGTGACTACCCTCCGCGGCGGCGTTCCCTCTTTTTTTCCTCTCTTTTTCTTTCTCCCCGTGAGCTCGCCGCCGCTGGTCCCGTCGGCAGAGGGGGAATGCTCCGAAACGAATGGGCCACACGTGTGCAGCACATTCTCGTTTTTTCCCCCCTTCTTTCTCCTTCCTTCCTTCCTTCCTTCCTTCCTCGCCCAACACCACCGACATAACACGCCAACATCGCCGCCCTATCTCCCGCACAGACCTGCGATTCACCCCCTCGGTTCACCTCCCCCAACCCGTCGCCCTCCTACACCCTTCTCGCCCCGGTGCTCAGTTGCCAGCGTTCCTCCCTCTATATCGGCGATTTCGGGGCTCGCAAGACAGTCGAAGTTGCGAAACTCCCCCGGCGGCGTGATTTACGCGTGTCACGGAGCATCGTGCCCGCCACGTGCCGCGGACGTTCGCCGTTTCACTTTCTCATCGGTTCCAAGGGAAAGAAGTTCGGAATCGCTCGCGTCTCGGAAGAGTAACGCTCGCCAGGGGGCTGAACACCGCCCCCTGAACACCATCCCCTGGTCTCCCCACCCTGCGAAACGCTCGTAAACTAACAATGATTCTCGTGGAACGAAACCGAGGAGCGAGGGCTCCTTCGGGTCAACTACGGTGATTTCGAGATCGTAGGGATTTTTCGCGATCCTTGGCGCGTCCGCGAACATCCATCGGCGGAGGGATCCTCCGGGGTTGTTTGGCACTTCTGGGTCCGCTTGGCGCGTTCAGCCGGATCTGATTCATGGTGGACCAACATCCGTCGCTCGTTCGCGGGTCCGTCCATCCCCGGAGTGCAACACGGAAAGCATTTTCACTGGAGTTGAGTTAAGGGGCTCGATTCTTGCCTAGTTGGGCAGTTTTGAGGTTGTGTTTGGAATCTAATAGTAAAATGAGTGAATGGCATTTTATACACGCACCTACTGATATTTTATTTAAGGAGGAGCCTTATTTAGGACGCTAGGAATAAGGTGACAACTTTAACTTTTTCAGCATAGAATAAATTAATCTATTTAACTGGAACTTTTTTCTAGTTTTTTCTACTGAAGAAAGTAAAAGTTTCTTATTTACACACAAATTTATGGAATAAAAGGCTCAGTTAATAGACTGCATTATATAACAATTTTCTCGAAGTATAAAAGATAATAGTCATAAAATTACAGTTATTTCGTAATTTAATTGAAAATTTTAACAGGTTCATTCAACCCTTGCAATACATATACACCTATGTTTAGTTCAAACTATTTTGAACACTGTCAAGAAAGTAGTAGTATACAATGTTATGCAATGTTAAAAGCTTCTTCCGGACACCAAAGAAAATTTAAAACTCTGACATGAGAAGCAATTGAAACACAATTATTGTTACATTATAAACTGTATCTACTATCTATTTTCATTCAATTGTATATCCTCTCGCATGATTAAAAACCCTGAAGCGATTCTACGTAGAAGAATTCCGTGGAAAATACATTTGCATATTTTTTTAACAGAATTTTTCTTCTTGCGTTAATCGTTTAACTGTAAAAAATTGTCGGTCGATTCGGATAGAATCTTTGTTCCTCCTCATTAGAAACGTGATCACCATGAAAAAGCAAATTTTCAGTTTCAAAGTACTCGCGTAAAATTTGATCGCGTAACTTGAACACTTTAACTTCAGAAAGGTGAAAGGAAGACTGAAGTATGTTTAGAAAGAAAATTTATATACCCCCCCAGTAGTTAAATATTGTTAAGGAAAAAGACTCATTACAGTGACTAATTAACATTGTTTATCATTGTACATTCTTGTATGTTTATTGGTTTTTTAAATTGTTCGCTAGAGATTGAACGATATTACTGTCAAGTTCTTCTTCAGTTATCGTGTTTTTATTCCAACAGTTTGCTTTACGTTTTTTTGCAAGGTTTGCAGTAAACATGTTTACAAGTCTGCACTGCAACTGATGCCAGGTTATCGTTTGTACATTTCGCTTTTCTATACAGAAGAAAATCCACATATTACCTGGATATTGCAGAATATTCACTTCTGTTTTCTTGGTGGTATTTAAATTGGTATTAAACTAAACTGGAGCTACTCTTGTATTGAATCAAACTGGTATTAAATCAAACTGAAGCTGTTCTAGTAATTGAAAGAAAGCTAACATAAGCTTGTTTCAAATGATTATCTGTTGATTCGTCAAGCGACACAAGATGAAACATTGAAATTCGATACAATCAATTTTATTTAACTGGAATTTGCAATAGTTCTTGGCGGTTCCAAAAAATTGTAAAAAATTTAAATATTATAAGATCATTTATTTTGGAACCATTTATATAAACACATGAACACTTGCAGAAAAACTGGTATATCCGTGAAGAAACTAATTATATAGTCGAAAAAATTCAGCCACATTTATGCGAAATCATTCGCTGGTGTATAATTTCTTTGCGTGTTAGTTTGCTACACTGAAAAGGAATATTAACATGAAGACAACGCGACCACTTTAGCAAACACGATTTAATTATATAAACAATTCGTCGGCGAGCAAACGTACTAATTGCAAGGAAGAAAGTCCAGCGGAGTAATGGTGGCTAAGTCAGTGGCGGACTTTTCTCTTAAAATACAGTGCAACTCGCGAAAGAACTGGAAGTTGTTTTACGCGGGATCTTGCAAAAACTTCCCTTCCGTTGCTACCGTTTCGTCGGCGAAATGAAAATGAGCCGCGAGCTTTAGTTATTTCTGTCGTCAAACTGAGGTATACGCCTCCGTAACAGAGTTCTGCCTTAAGCAGCATAGTGTTCCTGCTTTTATCGTTATTAGTTGTAATGAAAATTGGTCGTCTAATGGCCGCGAATCAGGGCAGGACGCGCACAAGAAGGAGACCGGCGAACTTCAAGGCTCCCGTCATTCAACACAAAGCTTCGCAAAATGTATCTTCGTTTAACTGCTTCAACTGTCTTGTACGTGAAAATTCAAAGATGTAAACATAAGTTTTGTCAAAGGAGAGGCTGTTGTATAGGCTGTGCAACCGTGCAACCTTCAATATGTTCGAGAAGTCTGAGAGAAGAACAAAAATTTGTGTAAGAAATGCTGTATAATACAGAAGCTATATTTTCACATTTAAACTTTTTTTTTCTTCTACACCGAATAGTTTTCGAGATATCGGGGCAAATATGCATTTCGCCTCCAACTTTCACGGTCATTTTCTCCCATTGGATATGAATATTAACAGATAAAAATAATGTGGCTAATATTTTTTTAGGAACTAAGTAGATACTAAATACCCAAGTTTTTAATCGAAATCGATTACCACTTCTTTATGTAGAGCCATGTGTCTTCTTGATGTTTAACCTTTAGAGGACTGGCTTTTTTTTTAAAAAAAAATAGTGGTTTTCAGTTTCCACGACTTGCACAGAACTTCAAAAGGGGCTTTGCCAGTTCGGAACGGTGATAAAATTTATTTTCAATCCTTCTTTTGCGAAAAGATTCTATGAAAAAGCCGTTCTATGATTTAATCCACCGGATGGTGTTTTGATTAATAGGTACGAAATGACTCCACCCATTAAATATGATACTTCCGTTTCAAAAATATCAAATTCGAGGGAATACTCGCGCAACGCCCCTACGAGAAAAACGAGAAAGGAGGAAAAAGAGGGAGAGGAGGATTCCACCGAAATTTATTTAATCCACCAGAAGAGGTGCAGACACGTACGAATTACCGCGACTAATCCCGCCCAAAGGCTGATAAATATTCATTCCTCGGGGTGGTTTTTCCGTTTAACAAGGTCGCCCTGTGAAGAAGATCAGAACGTCAAATAACCAATAATTCAGGAGCAGGATTCTGTCGCAAGCTTTCTGACGGGAATAAATCATCTTCGACGGGTTCAGCCGCAACTGGGGCCGGGGCTAAACGCGAAACGAAAAGAACACTTCCGACGCGAAGTACTGGAAGCTAGGCGGTTGTGACAGGACTGAGGAGGGGTGTAAGGGAAGTTTGGGCCACCGATTTGGTTTAAATTTCGCACATACTTCATGCACAACATGTAGGCATGATATAATCTGTCAAAATCACTTACTAAACAGTGAATAATTCGCGAGATAATCGGGTTCAAAGTTTCATTTCCAGACCCTCCATATATATATGCCCTCGTGTGTAGTCACGAAACCCACAACTAACAGAATGACAACTCGAAAATTTAAAAAAGGACATGATAGAATTTGGCCAATTTTGGACCATGCTGACAACGAAAATTTTTTGCAAGATATGATAACGAATCCAAAATGCATAATTATTCACCCTGGATAAAATGGGAAAGTTATTTATTTAGTTAAATGGAAGCCTTTTGATAAATACAAGAAACAATCATTTATAGACTGAGTAATGATGCTCAGAGTAGAGAAAAAATGATATAAGTGATACGTAAATAGAGTAGAAGCGATTAATGGGATTGTATTTCCCCATTAATGTTTGATGATACTAAATATGTAGAAATGTGTACCTAAGTTTTCTAGGGGGAATATATAGGTAATCTAAAAAGTTGAACAATTTGAGAACTCTTAATAAGGTGATTAATACTCTTATAACTAAAAAATAAATCCACAATGAATCTATTTACGTCTTTCAAGTATACTTATCAGTATGAGCGAAAATTATAAATAATAGGTGTAAAGTTCGAAATGTCGTCGTCAGTAAAACTCACATAACTACCCATAGCCAATAAAATTCGTTTGCTCGTCTCGTCATTATATCTCTAAGATTATACGCTCATTATAAAACTCATTGTAAAACAACGATTATAAATCACACTATTAATAAAGGTACCTATAGGTAATTTCAATGGCGAAACGAGTAATAACGACGAATATCAGACTAAAAAGATTAGATATCATATTGTACATACCTACCCAAGAGCAAATCCATGGGCATCAACTAGTTCCGAAAGAAACTTTTTACTTCTAACACAATTCCGAAATTTCAGTCCTTTGTTCGGGCCTCTAGACATACACTCTAAACGAATATACGTACTATCAAATTGGCCCCATCGCTGCCAGTACAGCAGGCGCGTCGCATATGAGGCGCAAGGTGTTCCCGCGACCCGTGGATTCACGGCACCCCTCGTTCGTTTCAAAGTTTTCGCCGCGATAAGTGCCAGATGATTTATTCATCTCACGGCGCTGCAGGCAGCAGTACAAATTACGCATCCCGTTCAGAAAACCTTCCCGCTACGTGACAGTAATTCATACGTCTGCATTAACCTACACGCGCGGCTCACCCTTATGTTTCCCCGAGACACACCAAGGGTCCGAGGGCGGGCGCCACCCTTCGCCGAGTAATTCTAATTCTTTTACCGCGCGCCACTGGGGCCTTTTCTTCCTTTCTGTCTTTCAAGCGTCGCGTCGCCGCGAAAGGGAAAGTCGGTCGCGCACTTTTCAGCGGTCGTCACGTCACCACCCCGCGCGCCAGGGGTGAAATAATTGCGCCGATTCTTTCGTGTAGTGTGTGAGCTTCGAGAAAGTCGACGGCCCCTCGAGTGGTAACAGCTGTTTCGTAATTTATTATTTTATGGGAGAGAGTAAGGGAGGGGGAGGGGGTTGGCGAAGTAAATCTTTGTCGATGGAAGTAGCTGTTACCGTCGCGCGCTTCGTGTAATTTTTTCCCGCTCTGAGGAATTGTAGTTTTGAAGGCAATTTCGGGGATCGCGTTTCTGGATAGGTTAGACGAATGAACTAGAAGTAAGGGGTGGAAGAAATATTCGGGTAGTTAGTGGAGGCTCCTTTTTCGTCTATTCTTCTTGAAGTTTGTTCAGAGTGTTAAAGCTGTCCAGGTTGTATAGATTGTATTGATTTAGTACACTCAATTTATTGTTTAGTAGATTCTACTTTTTTTTACGTAAATAGTTTTCTTGTGCAAAACGATTTTAATTTCAAGTCAAAGATGTATGAAACGATATTACCTAATAGTATTTGTTATTCTAAGGAAGAATAAACTCCTTGCTATTAAAAAATCAACAGGTGTTCTACTTCGATAACCAGGCGTTCATCGATCGAGTCCACTAGAACGTGAATATAAACAATCGAAAGGTTCTCAATTAGTATCATTACTTAACTCTCATGAAGTGCATTAAGCAGTCTTCGATACGAAAGTAGATAGTGTAGAATGCAAATCACGCGCGCTATCTATAGAAGACGTCTTAACCATAAAATCGTTAAAGACTGAAGAAAACGTAAATGAAATATACTTCGCTATGCTGGCTTGTTTCGTTACGATAATATATTGTTTAATCTATCCTACCAAATTTTCTTTCGATTTAAAATAAAATAAAAACACTAATTTCTGATTTATTTCTGAATAGCAATTTGTGAGATTTTGGAATTTTTGTCAGGAAATCAATTTATAATTTTGCGATCATTCACATATAAGCACAAAAGATAAATTATCTAAGAAATTAACTACCTACTTTTTGTGAATTCAGGGATAATATACAAGATGAATCGGTTAAATTAAGAATTTTAACTTAATCTGAACTTAACTAATCTCTTTCTACTTTCCTCTTAATCCTCTATGACCCAAATTTTTGTTGCGTTTCAGGAAATATGTATACACTAGGGAATCGATAAATAATAAAATTCTAAATGAATTAACTGATAAATTTCAGTTACAAACATTTTATTGCAAAATTATGGTCTGTAACTGCCAAGTTACAATGGCTGATAATGGAACATTTGTACATTAGCGTATGAAATATGAATCCATATAGTATGATGTATTATTTCAAGGCTATAATAGATTATAGAAGAATTGTCTGTGCAATGTTTATAGTTTAGCAGTAATAATGACCAGAACAGTAAATGTGCAAAATATAATTTTAGACTTGAGCAATTGTTCTAAGTTTATCAATTACCTGCAAAGCAAAATTATTTTTGTCACTTTTTTGTCCTGTACGTGTATATACTTTTAAAGTATTTACTCATTTATTATTTTTAATATTCGTCCTACTTATTCATAATTATTTTTTGCTTATAAAAATAATTAAATTCAATTTGAGATTATAAGAAGGTGTGACCACGAAGGGTTAAAGTTCAAGCCTGCTCTATTAAGCCTTCAGCAAACAATATCAAAACACACAGGCTCATACTAAAATCATTATTTCAATTATCACCGAAAATATCTCAGGTATTCGTGTGCTTTATAAATTACAAACTTACGAATCTTTCCCTAAGCGTCATTTCACATTCTCGGGTTTAAGGGCTGTTTCACACTTTTCTGCCATCGATTTAAGGTGCTCCAAAACTGTCGACGGGATTTCAGCCGAATACTCCAGCATACTGAAATTCAGTCACTTAGAAATTGACGAGCGAGATTGACTGGCGCGTTCGATGCACGATGATTCAATTTTAAACGCTAAAGGACCGACGTGACACACGCCACTGACAACGAGGCTATTCGGGGGCAGAGGAGTTCGTCAGAAACGGAATGGGATATTCCGTGGGATTTATTAATAAAATAATACAGAGTGAATGGGGGGAGCGTAGAAAGGAATTGCGAAAATAAATACCGCTCGAGATATTCAGATAAAAGGTAGGTATTCCAGGTATTCAGATTTTCCACTGTGGCTGGTCCCGTTGTCTTTCTCCATCCGCAGAACCGTGTATACCGGACCGAAAGGAAAATATTTTTAAGAAACTATGTACGAGACGGACACGAGTACTTTAAACTGACCGCCCGGTGAAATTAAAACCGCGCTTAAATCCGTGCACCGCGAACAGTGGAATTTTTAATATGCTGATGTGCTTGAATAAACACGTACAAACGTCACTCATGTAAGCGTAGGCGCGCATTGAGCTCAGGCTGACGCAGCGCAGCATGTCCCTATGCTTTTGTCAGATTCTGCTTCAACTGTCTCGTGGTTTCGAACCTCGGAGAATGTATGGAGTGATCATCCTAATTTTTATCTGATATCATAAATATTGAACAGATATTGAATACTGCTGCGCGCAGTGTCCCCTGAGAGATCAGTTATTACACACCGTTTGTGAATTTCAGGGAATAATTTATTGATATTCGTATTCAATGAGAAGCTTTGCATGATTAAAATAGCTCTTCGTGATTAAATGGAGATATTAAATATCTCCATCTTAATTAAACTGACAAGTTGTCTGACTTTACTCAATATTGATATATTTTAAACACATGAAAGATAAAAGCATGCCATTGTCTTCTAAATGTCAAAAAGGAATACGCTGATGATCTTATTATTTGTTTCTTGTGGTATTAAAACCAATGGACATATTTTACGTTCCAATACCTATTAAGTAATCCAACTCTCGTGACGTTTGTATAGGTATCGCATTATACGGTAATTTTTTGTCAATAATCGTATAATAATCATGCAGACAATAATTTCATTTCATAAAGTGATAAGTACGAAACTACTTCGAACGCATCCATTAATATGATTACTTGTGTGCTCGCTCTTGTTGAGAGAAAACAGGAAATCAGTATCCATAAATAAAGTCACTGGGGAATTAATAAGTGAAATTCAGCAGCGATGCAAAAGTGGCTGGACGATACGCAAAATTGACATTCAGTTTATACGTGTAAATTATTTTAGTCAATACGGTTTAAGAACCGCACCGTTGTATGCCACTGTAGAGGATTCGAACCACGGAAATAGACACGCAAATATATATATATGTATATACCCTTTCGTCCGAATGACGATTGTGCCGCTTCATCTAATTATTGAATATCGATATACATATTCCAATCGTGATTCTCCTCCGTGATTAACATACTTAATCAGATTCGAATTATACCTGTTGTATTCTGCCTTTGAGCTCTTTGTTTCCTCCAAGCTAAGACGATTTTAGTTTATAAATAGATTCAAGATCTACTTGCTGTATAATTCATACGATTTATCTTTCAAATGGTGAGATGGAGTTTCGTGGACCCCACGATGATGCTTCATATGTCTGTTTATTTCAACGTTTTTTTATGTAGTTTTTTTATGAGTATAAAGCAACTAATTGTGTTCTGTGTTCTATACAAAGAAGATTTTATTCTTATCATTTGTATTAATACACTCACTGAAAAGACTTGAATGTTTTACTCTGACATTTTACTATGTAAATAGAAATAAAAATTGGGATATGTCAGAATCCACTTCACCAGTTAGGTAACAAAGTTACCAGCACACCACTGTAATACAGGTGTATAAGGGTTAAAGTTATACACCGGACGTTCCAAAGGTCATTGTGTATTCTGCTGAAATATGGTGAATTTCGAACAAATGTTTATTGTGGTCTGTCGCAAATGTGCGCATACATATACACGCAGTAAATCTCTATAAATACATTAATATATATGAGATATTCGATCATTTTCTAGGTAAATTGTTTATCGGCAAACTATAGTATTTATTGAAATCATCGAAGTACTTATATCATAAAGATGCACATACAATTATTATGTGTGTATTAGAATCGATAAACATTGTTCCTATTATTATTATAATACTTTGTTGGCTGCTTTGCATCACTGGCTGTGTATATTTACATATTTTTCAAATACTCAGGATGTCCCATCTAATTTAATCACCTGACATACTTTTACTATTTTCTTTTAATATTTAACTTCTTTTAACTTCTTTTGATATTTTTACTTTTCTAAACTTTTATATTGTTTCACACCGAGCATCCTTTTATAAAATTATTTTCACTCGATGTTTAATTGCCAATGAGACATGCAAATCGTCTTAACTTTTTTAAGGGTATCTAGTAGTAACTTACAACGCCATGTTCATTTCTGTTTGACGGCTTTACGTGGTATGAAAATAATGCTATCATATGATACTCCAAATGAAACCACGCAACTTTTGTAGAAAATATTTCTTTAAACACTGGCAGCAGAGAAAATACCTCAAGTGACGAAATTAGATAGTATACACTCTGTTTTTAATTCTTTTTCAGTTACCACTTTTAATTTAATGAAACCTGGACCAAAGAAATCTAATGGAATTAAATCTGAAGGTTTCACCTTTGTAGATCCTTCACGCCCAATGCACTGATTTGAATAAACGATTACTGAATCGCTATAGAACAATTAGAACATAATCATATCGCAACTAATTTTGTTGAAAGAATAGGCTATAGAGGCCTGAGACTGTCATCTTCATGAATTTGCATTTCAAGAAAATATTCAAAAATACGAAAGCGCACAGTAAATTTTGTAGCGTCTTGTAGTTCCATTCGATTTAAAAATACGAAAAAATACTTTCAGGACGAAATTTTAATGACTTTTAGTAGTAAACACAGTAAACACAATTTTAATAATCGTCGGTCGTCAAGATTATTAAGATTCTCTTTACCACAGAAATATTATTTTCATTAATATCCCCAAGAAATTAAATTTCATTTCTGCAATTAATATTCGCGTTGCGTTTACGAAAAATATAGAACAACCGTGGTTTACTCCCTGAAAATTCTTCGGCGGTTCCACCGGTCTATCTAAATGAAAATCATTCCAAGTCAATTAGACCTCGGCAGAGCGGTGAGGCCAAATCAATAAACCCTCTTCACGCACAGACGTCACCGCCGAATCTCGATCAACGCACGCTGCGAATGGATTAATCACAGTGTACAGCCAGCCGTGAATAAATAAAATCCCGTTTAATAACATTGTTCTGGAACGACGCTTCGCGGAGAGGATCTTTTTTTCACCTCTGGCGTAGATTCAGAGGAGCCATGGTTCACCGCAAGAGCGTAAACTCGCTCGAGCACAGCCTTCACTCAAGGGAATTTTTTATTAAAGTTTAATTTACAGGAATGGCTTCGTCCTGGCGTACTTTAAAATGAAATTTTTCATCCTTACCCTGCATCATCCTCTCTCGCACCCACTTATCATCTTCCGCTGTCGGACTACGCAGAATGACATCTGCAAGTGTCGCGGATTCGCCGCATCTGTAATCTTTCCTGCCGACCCATTCCCACGGACGAAAAGCGTTATCAATATTTCACACGGGCGAATCGCTCTCTAAATCGTGTTTGATTGCAAACACACTCAGGGAAAGTTGGACGTTTTCCGGGGGCACCCAAAAACGTTCCTTTCTTTTCATAACTTTTCCTTTTTTATAGAGGGTGGTCCGTTATTCGTGGAAAAATCGGGGGATCATTCGATTGTGGCCACGTGCTTTCGATTAGGAGTCCACGTCACATGGTTAGCGTTTTCCTTTCCGAACATGTCTACAGTATTTCGTGAACAGTGTCAAATCAACTGACAAATCCACGATCGTCAAATGGTGGTGGATCATTTCTCCTCGATCGTTGTTCGCGAAAACGAATTCACCAGAAAATATATCTGACCCCGACCTTAGTTAATAATTAATCGAAAACACGCGGTCACATCGATCGAGCCGGTTGTACGATACGAAAGACGTTGAAAATGTAGAACATTTTTCCATTTAAGGCTTCGTTTGTGGGAAAGTCGATTTTGAGTCGCAAGTAAATATGCTGCAACTGAGGATAAAATGATTGAATATAGATTGTAGGATAACTTTCTTTCGAACCAGGCTTTGTCCCCAAGAAAATCAATTTTGTAAACAGAATTCCCGACACATTTTCCAAATCAATTTCTTCGGAAACAAAGCTCGTGTAGGTACAAGAGAAAGTTTCAATTCTGTCTCATTTTTTTTTCAGAAAGATTCAATTTATTCGCAATTGTTATTTCCTCCTGCGTCCTGGCAATTTTTAATTAAATACAGGTTTATTTAACAGATATTCAAAATATTTTTTTTAAACTGAACCCTAAATCGAAAAATGTTATTACCTCTCTTGGCTGTAACACTAACTACGGACAACCCTATACGACTAATTAACCGACCATGCATTTTGAAACAAATCCACGCTCGTTGCCAATATTTTTAAAAAATTCTCGACTATTTGCAGCTGTGTCTTCTTAAAAAAGTAAAAACCTTTCAATGGTAGCTTCAGTTTTATCGGTGATAAGTATGGAATCAACTGGAATTTTTAAGCTCGCAATCGTGAAATCACGTATACGTGACAGCAGCAGATGAAGTGGTAATTCAATGGATGAATCAGAACACTGCAATCGCGTTTTTGATTCTTTTCCTCTTTTCCGTTCGTCTGTTCCCTCGTGAAGTGGGGAAAATTAACTTCATAAAAAGTTAAACTTGCACAGAAGGAAATATGATTGCGTTAAAACCCTCCCTCGCCAAAGAAACCCGAGTAAATGGGAAAAAGTGCTGGGGCACGTGATTCTTTCCCCGATTTATATCCTGTACTAATCCACACGGTTTTACGGATTACCGATATTTCACAAGAATATTTCAACATTTCTGGAAACCAACAATACGAGGTAGACAATCGAAATTTTCGGTTTTATCACGTGGGCAAGTATGGACCTGCAAGAAATTCAATTTTTACCATATACAGTGCAACTGGGAAAGAGGAGATTCTGTCACAAAATAAGTCGAAATTGAAAAGACCTTGTAGAAAACACTGTAAGTGTCAAAAATCAAATTGTATACTGCAGTATTACCATTGGCACGTAGAACATTTTCAGATAATTTTTTTTAAATTTTGGTACTTACAGTGTTTTCTACAAGGACTTTTCAATTATAGAATAATTTTTTTGTACTGGACTTCCTTGTCAATGAAATGCGAGATATAATTTTTGCGGGATATGTGTGAACTTGATTTGTTTCAAATCGAAAATAAATTATGTAAGAATCGCGGATTTTGATGAAGTTTACGTAGAAATGTAGTTCTCATAAAAATATTTGACACGTATTTTTGTTAGCGGCTGACACTCACATAGAAGGGGTAAAAACAACCCTCAAAGTTGACGGTGGGAAACATATTTGGGCGAATGTCTTGGAAACTACTAGAACTAGAAGACCGAATATACAAAAATGGTGTATTTCAAGGGGGGTAAAACTTTAAGGGGTATAGGACTATTGAAATCCCGAAAAATCGATTTTTTTATTATTATTAATTCTGAGAGTGCCATGCTTTGTGAACATTTACAATAATGTATCGTGAGGAAATTCGAATAATTACGGAAATTACAGCGCTGAACGTAATTGAGTGCAACGTTGAGTAAGGGCCTCGCAGAGCGGTATTAGCGTATGGGACTTAACTTTGAAGCCGTTTATCTCGAAACTACATTTTCAAACACGGTGTACATCATAACTCTTGATCGACTGAATAGTTCCATTTAAAATTTTAACTAGAGCTATAGAATTCATTTCTCTATAACGTGGAATTTCCACAGCAACATTGGTAACACTTTTTCTTTAATTAATTCCTAAATATCATCTATTTTTATAGGCTCTAGACCGGAACAGATTCCTGAAAACTTCCTCTATTTAAATAATCCATTAAAAATAACACATTTTTGTTAATTTCTCTAGTCAAATCCATTTCCTTGTATAGTTGTGTGTGAAATGTATACATATACCCGTGTAAATATACACTTAAGTGGAATTTTCATTTTTGCATTATAAAAAAGTTTTTATAGTTGGAGCCTTTATTGCAGTCTGTGCAGAATGGCGTCATTCAGTGCGTATAATCAAACAGGTTGTAAATTTCCATGATATTTGAGGTATTTTGCTATGGAATATCTCGGTAGTTGGCATTCGAATGGTCGGAATTCTCACTGCACGAGGTACCTATCGGAGGCTTATGGCGCGATCGGCGCTGTAATAATACGTTTATTAAGACTATTGAACTCGAATCGTTCGAAATGTTTGAAAAGTTCAATACGAGGTGTGCCGGAGTGCCGTATAGTAATCACTTTTACGAACCTCGAACACCTCGTTCGGCGAATGAAGTTCGCACCCCTTCCCCCTCTCGCCCCTGGAGGACTGCAGAGAAACTGACACCTGAAACCGGTGTCTCTCTTATGGACCTATTAATGTGCAAAATTGCAGAAAAATCTAATGTTAAAAATAAAATGTTTTCTGTTTTGCAAAATATTTGACTGAATATGTTTCACACCATTTCGAAATCCTCCGACTGAAGAATGTTTTTCATCGTGCTCCCCTAATTGTAAGTATCCAGAATATGGAAATATGCTCAAGATAAATATTAGTTAATATTTAACAAACTACTCAAAATTGTAAGAATTTATATGTCATTCCATTTGAAGAAAGGAATGAAAACCCCACGGGGATGATAGTGCTGTCATATGCATACATCACATAGGGGACCCCAGAGTGCCCTTAAATATAAAATAAGGATTGCGCTGTTCCTAATGGTTTCCACGAAAACAGGTTATAAAACTTTATACGCCCCACTCTGCATATGTAATATAGGATTTTTATAGAATATCTATTCCCCATAGGTCGACCAGGTTCCAAAATATTCATCCAAATAGGTAATATATCGAGGCAAAGAATGCATATGGCTGCTACAATTACTTTGAGTAATACAAAAAGGATGATTTTTTGATAAAAAAAATGAAATTGAAAGGGTAAACCAAAATTTGCTCGTGCAAGACTCTGGTAGATAAAGTCAAAATGTAGGAGCAGAAAAAATATTTAATACCAAGAATATTCGATTTTTCGTGAGCGATAACATGGCCTAAAGAAAAGTAACGCCATTATAGTCGCATTACACTAACTCAGGTCAGTTCGAGCCATTTGGGAGCCCAGGCTTATACTCACAGTTTTCCCTATCCGTGGCGCGCCCACGTTATCATTGGCTTTCGAGCTCCCCTTCCGCGCGGTTATGGTAAACATTATGGAGCCCGAGCTTCCAAATGTGCTCGAACTGGCCTTCGCTGCACTAACTATACAACAAGTCGCCGTTATATCAATATTCCCATAAAACATATTTTTGTTAGCGGAAAACTGTCTAATGTAAATAACAAGCTGTACTGTTGCACACATATCGATGGCTTAGTGCACAAACATTGCATGTCCAATTTTACCATTTTCAACAAAAAAAACAAATATAGGTAAATGTGATTTTTATACAGCATAACGAAACAATCAAAAACTAGGTATTTGTTGCATATAAAAACTCAAATTTCACAAAAGGTAGACATGCAATATTTGTGCACGATATGTTTGTTTATGCCATGTTATTGCTCATGGAATATCAAGTATTCAACCATTTCCGCAACACACGGTTGACACAGTGCTGATGCACGAGTATAGAGAAAGTTGGTAAAGTGAAAAATATTTGTCGAGATGGGGGCGACGCATAGATTAGAGTCAGCTACATTACACCCACGTATACAGGAAAAATGAAAGGAAGAAGAACGCGTCAACGTTGTCCCTCGCCTATACCAAACAGGAAGCAACATTCTCTTGGAAACCGAGAACTTTTTAAACCATCTCCAGGAACTCCGTAAATAGGATGTATAAAGGAGCAGCGCGGCCCAGAGGCAAAGGAGAAATCGCGCGTAACGGACGCGTATGAAACTTATAAAAACTCGTTCAGCCACGGGGAAGCCATTTCGCGTGGTCGTTGGATGTGTCGCGCTGGTAGGACGACGAGGCAAGAGAGGAGAGGCTCGACGCACTTGAACGAGTTTCCGAACGGAGGCCCGTATAAATTTCGCGTCTTAAATTGGTTCCGTAAGGAAAGTTCGCCGATGTGATACGATAGGATATTGCGACTAACTGTCGTATAGAGGATGGCCCCGGATATTCGAACGCGCGGACCGTTCGCGATAAAGAAGGGCCAAGTTCCCGATTATACAGAACTATAGGCAAAGGTGTATTATAGAGATTTAAGAGCGACGCGGTTCCCTGCTGACACGTTATTCGAGGAATCATTACCAACATGATTAAAACGTTTAAAGTGTATACCCGTGAATGGTCCTCCATGGGGGGGATTTCATGGGCTCTTTTATGACTATGACGTCCCAGAAAGTAGTTACACTGACCGAGCTTGTGAATCACTGCCTTGATTCTCAAGAACTTCTATCCCGAGGTGTCTTTCAATTCATCTATTCTGCGCGGTGGGCGTAAATGAACTGGGGTATTTCCACCACGTCGTTAGCGCCTTAACGATTAACCCTCATCTGGCGGATGCTGGGTCAATTTGGACCCATACAGGGTGTCCTGAAATATATAGGGTGATTCTTTGGCGACGCTCTTTAAAAGAGATGCCCCCCCGGTACCTCATGGAGAAAAAAACACGCCACGATGCCTTTAAAGTGTTATGGCTTTCGACCCTCGAAGGGGCTGGAATATCTATTAAGAAGTTAAAAATGTCAAGTTCCGCATTTATCATTAGATCTGTGCGAAAACGACACCAATCGAATCCTTATGATTTTCCGATGAAAATAACACCAAGAACGACATAATTCGGACCATAATGCAACACATCTGATCATGAAAAGGAATATATAGAACATAGAGAATAACAGAGCATTCGGATAATAGAATATAACGTTCAGAAAACAGGTGTTCGCATAATGAAACAAGGCTAATTATTAAACAGAACAGTACTCAGTTCGTGCATAATTCATAAAACGCACGAAGGGTGCTCATCGATGTGCTCAGTTCCGAGTAGAAATTACACCGGAATTGTTTAAATAATGCAAAGACAGCGCCCCAAGAAAAAACAGCAGGAAACTGAAGAAGATTTAAAACAAGTCGACCAAGGATGCTACTCTACAAGCATTATTCTTCTGTAAATTGTGCAACGCCTTGAAACCAATAAAGTGGATGGTGCGCGCTGTGCCGCCCTATTAAAGAATCTCTAGAAAATGTAAGGAAGATATAATCTACAAGTGTAACGAGGGTGAAGAACTTCAGAGAATTCCCTCCCCGCTTAAAGCATCGAGCCGATCGTACTTTCCCGGAGAAAGAAACGATTAGCCGCTGCTGTTGCTACATTCCGAATGAGACGGTAACACGATGGGCGCTCTTCAGTGCTCGCGAGCCTCGAATTAATTGAAGGGATTCGTGACGGGGCGTGAAATCTTTATAGATTTTTCTCTCCAGCGGACGGCATTCTACCTCGATCGTAACTCGATAGAATGTTCGTCAAGCTCTCGTTACGAACAGAATTCTTTCTTCTTTTTTTGTCTTTCTTTTTGTAAGATGTTCCGTGGGAATTAATGGGTACAACGAGCAGGAATTTTGTTGTCGTGTCTTCAGCCCTGGCGAGAAAGCACGACGCCAAGGAAAATGCGCATCGATGACAGGAGAATCGAAACACCCCAATTAGGTAAATTAAACTCGCGTAGGAAACAAGCCTTGCAGAAGCGCTCTCAGACCTTTCAGTCTCTATGTTTATGCTACTCGGTGCGGTTCGAATGCTTCAAGTAGAATTGCAACCATCGTACACAGCCCACAGCGGCGTATTTACCCCAAAACCTGGTCAAAAATAACGGACGCGTAATAATATTTCCAAAAGTAATATTTTCAATTCTAAAGTAAATTGAAGTATTTTATTATAATATGACTCTCAGAATATAGAACTGGCATTTTTAACGTTTAATATTTAATTTGTTGTGATTAGAATTATAATTCTTTACCGGCTTGCGGATTAACCCGTGTCTGACACGGGGTAAGCGTTTTCCTTCATAACTTAAGAACCAGTCATCGTATTAACACGAACTAAAGTGGAAATTAAAGCCAAAGAACTACATTCAATGTAAAATTAACCATACTAATGGAAATTTATTTTTTGCAAAGTTGTGTCTGTCTAAATATTGTAAAAGGAGGTGATGTTTTGAAACCTACAAAGAATGTAAAAAACAGTCACTAGTAGTTACTTAGATTAAAAGTAAAAATGATATTTTAGGAGTTTTTGAGGGCGCTGATGTCAAAATTGTGTCCGTTGTAGCAACATTTTGAATGGCGAAAATCTCGAAATATTGTGTTTACTTATGTGAAATTCAGCTTCTGTTTTTTGCAACAATCGCCACAAATTTGACATCAACATCCTAAAAAATTGTTATATAAATATCAATTTCCCTGCTTTCAATAAGCTAAAAAATCGACATACCACGGTTGGCGTTTTATTGAATCTTTTTTTGTCCCGTTCCTATATCGAGGAATATTTATTCTGCAATAACAGCGTTCTCGACGGCTTTCGATTTTCTTCGTCGCGGAGTACGGGAGGAAATTTACCAGAAGTTAGTAGAAAAGTTTGTAATTACCTTGTTTCCCTTATTTCAACGTTTCCAGGAAGGTAGAATCGCTTGAGTGCGCCCTTAACAAGTGCAATAAAATAGAATAGCGCAATCTTCCCTTGTGTAAACAAATATGAAAACGAATTGACCCTGGCCCGCAAAAATAGGCAAAGTGGAAACTCAATGTACAAAATGAAATACTGAGAGTATTGTACAAAAATTATTTGCAACACTTCCTACATATAATGTAAAGCTTTTCTCGCACCAGTAGAGTAATGCAATTCCTACCAACGTTCGTTACAGCACGTTTCTATGGATACATTTAAAAAGCCCAGCAAAGAAACTTCAGCGACCTGAATTCAGTGAATCTGCGACAAAATCTAATCGTATTTCCCGTGCTTTTACTAGATATCCACTTAGCTGACAATTTGAATTCTCAGTTTTTGGAGAATAGTTAGACAATTGTGTTTTTATTATTAACTTCACGTTTCATATTGCGTTGCATAAGGGATGATATAAAGCCTCAATTTATAGCGCCAGAAAGCGAGACGGCTTATAGCAAAACAGGATAAGTCCCAAGAGTACGTGAGGAATTACGTACCTAAACCTCATTGTGTTGCGCGCCCTTAAGAATTCTATATGTATGAGAAGTATTAGTCCCCTTAAACAGTTTTCGATGCATCGAATAATGTAGATGTACCGTTTGTGGTCATTACACTGTTTTTGGCCATATGCATAATTATCTTTAATAATTAATTTAATAATTTAATATTCGATACCTAATTTTGTCAAATAAAATAATTTCAATTTTCAATGGCGGATCAGAAACTATTTGCAGTTTCACGAAACGCATCTTTAATCGTTCAACTACCCACCGGCTCAACAAACTGAGCGGTGTGAAAACGAGCAGAAATGTTGCACTTACCCAATAGAAAGCCTGAGGCTGTTTTGCGACACGCGAAGGTAACGAAGCCGTTCGTCGCCCCGGAATCGAAAATAATAAGGTCCCGAAGGATTAATTTGATTTTTTTTTCGTGTAGACGACGCGCGTTTCATAAAGGGACCCTCTTCCCTCACTGTAGGAGCGCGACGCCGCGACGAAATTAAAACAGAAAGGTTGGCACAGCATCAGGGGAGCACAACCACGGGTAATTGAGCGAAGCAAATTTGACGCAACGCCGCCGAGTTACCGCAGCCACGGAAACGAGTGTTTGCTTGCCCGTAGAAACAATGATCGCGTATTATGTGCCATGAATGAGCCACCTTTGTCCACGGGACTGGGGCTACAAAAGCGTTCTTTATTTTATGTAACCGTTTTTCCTTCCCTGCAACGGGAAACGGGGATGCAAAGGAGAACAACAAGCATTTAAAGTATCCTCATCTGATTGCAAAGATGCAAAATATAATGGGGTCTCGATAGTCTGAACTGTGGTTAAGATCAAGTATCAAACAACCCATAGACGTTGAAACGGAATCTTGAGACATCAGTTCAGTTCAGTTCAAAACACGGTTTCATAGAATTTTCGGGTAAAGGGTCCTAAACACGTTGAGATCTATGTTGATATATGTTGCTATTTAGCATCAGTATCACGATACAAATCTCAACATGTGTTTGACTGTCTCAGTAGCGATGCATCGGTATCAGCTGATCTCGTCGCCTGTATCAATGTACTGAAACGTCAATACCTCGAGCGTGCAACTGATACGAATATCTCCAATTGTACTGTTGGATTCAAGAACGGTCTCAGGACACTCAAACTCTTTTTACATAAAACGCATAATTAGGTTCCTCATTTTTTTCTACATATGCCGCCTAGATTTCGTTGCTGTATCTTTAAAATTGACAGAGCTATGGTAAATTTTGTCAGTCGATGTTGACCAACTGATCCTAACTCATATCTAAGTCAAACATACATCAACCTGAATATGACACGATCTATGACTATTTCCCGGACTATATTTTTTCAAAATTCAATATTTTTTTCAAATATCATGGAAATATTAAATAAATGCTGAAAAATAATGTTCAAAATAACAGGTTTTTCTATATTTCTCCATTTCATGCAAGAAGGGTTTGAGAGGGCATTAATTAAAATTATTTTCACTGATTAATTTGTGTCGATACAGATCTCAACGTTGATGGGGCCGTTTGTATCATATAATTCGCCTTGACAGATTTTTCCGGGCAATATGAAAAAGGAATACGTATGCAGCTCCCCATTTAAGAAACTAGATACCGTACTCGATTATTCGTAAAATATGAAACGTGAAAGATTGACACAACCAATCCTGTCGCCCATAAAAAGTAGCGAAACTTTTTCCTCTGTTATATCCGGCTTATCAGTTTATTACCCTTTTCCCTCGCTCTCTCCGTTCTACACTGCAATTCAGCTGGATCGGTTCACAGCGGAAATCGCGCTTTACAACGAGTTGATGACTGACGACTCTGTAGAATCGCCCCCTGGGCCGCACGCCATTCTACGTCACGTGCTGCGTTGGTGATTCGGCAAATTCATAAACGGTCATTTACCATCTGGCCCGATTGCGTGAATCCTGCGGTAGAATAGAAATCCATGGACGAGAGAGAGACAGTATTTGATCTGTTTTCGATTAGTATCATTCGCTTACCTGTTCACGCTTTTACGCGGTTAAGTCTACCCCTACGGTTACACGCTGGGTCTAACGGGAATCGCGATGTGTATCTCCAATCCGGGAGATTGAAAGCATTCGAAACCGTATCGCACTGCTTCTGCATTGTGCAAGGACCACCGCGTCAGCGTCATTGGTAGAGATACGCCAGATATTTTCCATCGCCATTAGTTACGAGCATTAAACCATCATCAACCATATGTTAATTTGTAACTGACCTCTATTATTATATAATCTCTACATATACAGAAACTATTTCAGGAACTAATAGATCAATTTAGATGCGGTTGTTTTAATGTAGAGGAGACTTGGAACAAACGTAACATGACGAATGTAACAACTGTTATAAAACAAATGCCAATCAAACAGCAATTGGCTCCTTGCATTTTTATACACCAATTTCAATTCCCCCGCCAACTCAGTTGTCTCCAACACGCAGTAGTATTTTTATTTCAATAAAATTTCGAATAACAAATAATAGATAGAAAAATTATTCGTCATGTGTCGAATAAAGTTGACCCGGGTTGACTTTATTCGACGAATAAAATTAATTTTTTTTTCGTCGAACGTTTCAACTGCTGCGTCGAATAAATATTTCAACTTCAACTTCAACGTCGACTTCAACTTCAACTTCTACTTTATTCGACACATGACGCTAAACTCAAGTGAAATCATTCGAACCAAGCCAAATATTCGAAGGTCGAAGTAGCTTAATTATTCAAGCAAGCTTGATAAAATTCGATCTCCTCGAACGATTTGAGCCGCTTGAACGCGTTAATGACTGGCTTATATCCAAGCTACGCATATTGAAATAATCACTCAAATCCCCTCGAGCTACTTGAAAAGCAACAAGTTACTCGTAACATTACAAACTATTCGATTAATCAGGGGTCTTATACGATAGAAAAAGAGGTTATTTGCAGAACAGAAGTGTTGCTATAGGTTAAAAATAAAAAAATGTAAAATACTTAAGTACTTACTTATAGGGTTTATTAGGCGTGGAAGTTAAATTTTTGTAATGCTTATAATATCCATTTTTAAAAATCGTAGTAATGTAATTATACTGCATTCCATATCAGAGCATACCGACGCCAACATTGGATGTTTCTAAAATATTTTATAACTGATTAAAGACGATTGTTTTCCGTAAAATAGTGGGGAAAAAATTGATTCGTGTGTAAATTCCACAATTTTTGTTCAAATTCATCGGCAAATTTCCACTCTGTAGATATTGGTGTATAGAATAATCACCTCAAAGCATTTTGCTTTCAGATGATTGGTTCACCTGAATCGATGTACACCACCTGCAGCGACGCGACGTACAGGGCTATCTTCACCGATTAATAACTTCGACAGTTTTATACATTCCGACGATTTTTTTTGTAAATACTCACAATATATTGTCAAAAATACGACTATAACGATTGTTTGGTATCAAAGTAATTTAGCGTCGAAGAAACTAACTACATTATATGTATCCAATAGTCCACTACCCTCTTAAGATGAATTCTTGATAAGTCGTCTCGATTTTATGAAAATTTCCAAAACGCCCAATTTTTTAAACTAAAAAATATATAGAGAAATATTCCTTTCTAAATTTCGGAATACCTGTTTCCGAAATTTTGGTTATCACATACATGCAGTTGAAAACCACGACGAAAATCACGTTTCGCCGCAATAACTCCATAGGTATATTGAGATCTATCGACGAAGCGTTTTAACAATAACTAATCCTCTTGTATCCTATAATGTACACTAATTAGACATTCGAACGTGGAAAGCAGATATTGAAACTACTTACACGAGACGAGTATTCATTATCAGTTTATGCTACTGATTTATTTAAACCAATGGCAGAACTACTATAAACTAAAACGATCATCAGCGGCGGATTTGGAGGGAGGCAACTTATAGGTATCTATAGCTATTTGCTTAATATGCGAATAAAATATTAAACATAATTTAATAGAAAGGACCACTATTTTATTTTAGCTGTTTTAACCGGGTGGTCTTTAAAAACAAAGGCTTGAGACAATATTAAAAACAATTCACTGTTTTTTTATATAGCAAATTAGCAATAACTCATATGCGAGTTGTCATATTGAATTAATTTTAAAATTGTCTCAACTCTTTTAGATACAAATATTTGATAAAATTTCACAGAAAGAGAGGCAGATGCTTGGGCACCAAATCTCCAAATCCGCCCCGACGATCCTATACCCTCCTAACATAAGATTTAATTGTTAATCCTAGAAGACGACAATATTCGAAAATAGGATTGAATTTTCCACAATCAAAATCAACCTGGAAAACAGTAGTAAATATAAAACAAAATAAGTACACCATTCGTTGCGAGGTATGTTCACATCCCCCAACGAACAACCGAAGTACCTACCAAATAAAAAGGCCAATTGTAAATGCAAGAAACTCCTGATAAGACACGACCCTCTAATTGCCGTGACCAAGACTAACTCGCAGCCTCAATTATTAAACAGCCCATACACCCCAGTCGTAAAATAGTTGCACGAAGGTAGATAGCGAGGTGGAGAATGGAGAACCAGGGCGGGGGACACGAGAAAGAAAGGGAACAAGAAAAAAGGGGAAAACAGCGAACGCGAAGGAAAAATAAAGAGGAAAAAGTAAAGGGGGCAGCGGGGGGAGGTAGAAATCGAGATAGTTGTCAGCTCGTCGGTGATGGCAGCGGGGATGCATTATGAGGCCTCGATGTGAATTTTCAGGCCGCGGCTGAATTCGCATTTTCCAGCTGAAAAATGATGCGTCGCGTCCTGATGCGGATGCAGCCAACCTCGTACCAAGCCAGCCAACCTCCGCAACTCTATATCTGTTTGTTCTGTTCCACGGTGTGTGCATCGGGTATTTACGCGGATCGAGTGTGCGTGCGGTGCACGGGCGCAGATGTGTTTGCCAGCATCTCGAGCCAGTATCACGCGCGACCGCGCGCGTATATACACCAGTGTGCGTGCAATGTGTGTGAACCCCGTGGCGTGTAAAAGACGGAGACGGGGGTGCGTGCACGTGAACGCGGATGACTTTTCGTTCGAGCACGAACAGGCTCGAGAGTCCATCGACGTCATATGAGACAGGAATTACTAGGGGGCGAGCGTCGATTGCGCCCCGAGGGGGTAGGCAAGGAAACAGAGCCAGGCGAATGAGGAACGGCGTGGAGACGCGACCAACAGACCAGCCGTAAAAAAATAAGAGAAACGCCAAGAAGAATGGAGTAATGTTGGGCGAAGGGTGAGGGGTGAGGGTGGCTGGAGAAGGCGCAGAGGGGCACGGAAGAGGGAGAGCGGAAGGGTGGGCGAGAGCGAGAGGGAGCAAGTAGGAAGTCCATTCGCGCCTGCTTCATTAACGGGAGGCAAGGGCACCGTGGTTGAAAGAGATTGGAAGGTCGACTGAAAAAAAAGAGAAAAGGAAAAAAAGAGAAGAAAATGGAAGGACAAGCTTCGAGAGGAGGAAAAGAGGCGACCAAGTCGTGACGGTCAAGTCGTGTTTCAGCTTAGGTAGCTCAGGATTGGATCGGAGATATAACCGCGAGGACGTGGGCGGAGACGCCGGCTGAAGCTTTAGAGGCCTTAAGCAACCCCTATTTTTTTTTTCCTTTTCCCGGAGATCTTTTTCGAGGGACGGAAAGAGCCGAGATTTCCCTTCCCTTTGATACAGGGAGACCGAATGAATAATAATAGCGGCGCGGCGAGGGACACGGATTCGGTGGAGTGCCTTAATTGTCGCGGCGACTTCGGGACGAGTCCCGCAATCAACGTACGCAACCGTCGCGTTAGCTTTATCGACGTCCCGTGACGTCAACGCGATGGTAACCCTGGGGTGCGATTCGCATGGTAGTTTAACCTGATCTGAATAACGTATGCGAATAGCTAAGCTGAGGTATTTCGTTGCTCAAGCGAGGGATGAGAAGTGATTCTCCTCGGATATCGATCATTCCGGGACGCTTCTAGGGAGTGCTAGTTGTTTAGTCGAACTTGGAGTAACCCTATTCTGTTTCGAGGAAACCACTGTCTTTGCCAGTTTATGTCTTTCGTTCATAAATAACGCGAAATTTAATCGATGCGTGGGATATATTAGCAACAATGGTTTAATAATTGGTTAGTCTGCTGTATTGGATATTGACGTATTTGAGTGAAGAGGTTTTTGTGGGAAATGTGATGGAGGCTGATAGCTCTAAAATTACCGGGGGTATGATGTTTTTGTTCCTTCAAGGATTATTTGGTCGTGAGGGGGGCCTATCGTGACCTGATTAAGTTTTTGTTTTAGGTGGAAGTTTGTGGATTCTACTAAAGTCATTTTGAACGGTTTGAATGGCAGCTTGGGTTTTTAAATTAGATCATATTACTGTGGAAGAAAAATATCATACACTTTCATGGTTATACTGTGGAAATTGTGAGTCGAAAGCGATAGAAAATTAATTTTTGTCAACAATAAATTTCCATCAATATGTAACACTTTACACTCAAATAGTAGCACAGAGGCGCCATTGCAAATTTCTTACAAAACTCGAAAGCCACCGTGTTGTTATTATCATTGAATTAGCTCTTCTGAATTAGCTCACTCTATGTATATATTTCTGAGTTAATGATACATATCTCAAAAACTTTTATCGAATTTAAAGGGTAAAAGTAATCAATTTTTTAGTTACATATTTAATCCAATTTGAAGTACATATATCGCGCCCAGAGCCACAGTGTTTCGCGTAATGGACAAAAGTCAAGAATCTGAAGTGTTCGATCCACACGTTCTTGTATCTTAAAATGTTAATAAATGAACGTAGGTTTTAATGTTACCCATAACTCTTGCTGAACTTACCAATTTGTTATCAAAATTCATACTAGAAATTTATTTATTATATGTATGTACGCAAAAGAGTGTAGAGTGTGAATTCTTCACCCATGTCTGACCACATACTGAGTGTTTCTACTTGCTCGTCTGGTCTTGTAACGAATTTAAGAAAATGGATAAAAAACAGAATCCCGAATATTTTATTTTAGCAATAGCACAAGAGGATTTGTAATATTAATAAATATTTCGTTAGGTTATACAACATAGCACATATCTACTCTTCTTTAATTGGTTATTAAGTTCGAAAATAAACTCCGGTCGTCTTATGCTCGCGTAATATTTTCTACGGCTTGCTTTCTTCACTTAAATTGGAACTAGCTGGATATATCTACCACAGCCCATTCTTTCCCTAAATATTTAATTAAGCAGGAATTGCGCGAAATTTGAATTTTTCGCGAGTCACACTTCATACATTCCCATAAATGTTCTATTAAAGTAACATGAAGGAAGTGGGACAACGTTTCCAGACATTTTCACGTGTTACGCCCTTGCCCCGACTAACTTGTCTCGCACTTTAAATTGCTGTTCCGCTGGAATATGAAATTACCTTCAAAGTCAAGTTTAAAAGTGCCTGGCTGTTGAATAATCCTTTAATTTCTTCCGAACCTCATTTCTGTGCATCGATTTTCGACTTTTTTTATGGTCCGTAAATTATTGACCACTTTGTAGATTATGTCTGTACTGAATTGTGGATGTGAATTGTCCTTAATAGGAAGTTGGTCTTGATTTCATCGATTCAAGACACACAGGGTGTGTCACGTAAATTTTTACAAGTAAATATCTGCTAAATGAAATGAGATTATTATTATTATTCCACGGATATATTACCCTTTAGTTTACTACGATGAAAAATAAAGAAAACAGAAAAGAAAGAATTACTTATAAACTACAATTAAAATTAAGATATCGAGAAAATATTTATCTGAACATTTATTGTTCCAGGGGGCACAGTGTCTGAGGTATTCTCAATGTTTCAAATGAAATAACTTTGTAGATATGAAGATCGTCTTGGTTTTTAAATGAACCACTACATTTTTACTGTATGTATTAATTTAACGTACTTAACGATATGTTGATATAATATTGTTTACGCATTGTCTGATACAAACGACTACATTCGAACCTAACCCATCCCTCACTTTCTCTTTAATATATTCGGGTTGCTCGTAAGGTCAGGTCATCTTCCAAAATTTGGGAATAAAAATGCAGTGTGTCATATAAAAAAAACATGATATCTAAGATATCTAAGAAGTTATCTCTTGATATCTAAGAAGTTAGTCCACGTAAAAAATTCCAATTTCCCCTTGCAATCATGAAAGCTCCACTAAATATTTATTCGATACCTCCTTTCATTCTAGACATCATGACTTCTAACTAAATATTTAGGCCTTGCAGACAGTACTGCAAATATTTATTCTATCACCCACCAATTCAAGCAGTGTGTATAATTTACATACAGCTTAATGTAGCTAAATGACTATATAATAAAGGATCTGGTATCCAACTTAGTTTGGCCAAGACATCAGACACTAAATACTTTATCAATATAACGAAATAATATTGCCCCAATACCAACATTAAGTAAAGTGATAACGTGTTGAATATTAAAGTGACACAATAAATACTCCCAAAACGGTTGGTATTATTAAATTTTTTTTCTCCACTGCAGATTTCTGTAACAATAAACATTTCACGTGAGCCGGGAGTGAATATTTCACTTTTTCTCATACTCCTTTTCTCTTTCCCATGCAAGCCGCGATCGATCCTTTCCACGGGTTTTGTTCAAGATTGTAAACACTCTTCGCCGCGGAGCCAACATTTCCACCATTCCGAAGAGTTTTTCAAATCGTTCTAGCACATGGTTGTGTCTTTGATGTTGCATTAACCGCTGCGTTTATATCAGAATTTTCTTCTGCCATCCACACAATGGCTGTTTCCTCCGTGAATAGCATATTTCTTCGAACAATGTGTCCGCGATTTGTTTCCTGTTGCTTTCTTTCGGTTTCATATTTTCATGCCTCTATTTCTAGCTTTTTTAACGCGCAAGCCATCGTTTTGCAGATTTTTATACAGCTCAGATAACTGACCTACACTCCTCACACATTTAGTTCCCTTTTTTTCATTTAATAACAACGTTACATTGTATACACTGTGATGCTAAAATATACACTCCACTTGACGTACTGAACCACGAATAATAAGCAGCACAAATAATTTGTATAACGAATTAATCATGAATAATAAATATGAATAACAATAACATCGTACCTTTCAATCTATTCAAAAATAACACCAGGTGTACCAAGTTGCAATGCATACACGGTTTAATTCCACACGCATTATGGCATTGTACATTGTACGTAGAAATTATTTATATATCAGAGAAAAAGGGTTCGTATTTTATAAAATGTGAGTTATTTAATAGAAAAATATTCGTAATTCAGAACAGAATGAAATGTTGATCTTTACGAAGCTTCTCCCCCCTTCTTTCTCATTGTACAGGTGGATTAACTTTTAAGATGGAAAATTTTAAAAAAACATAGGAAGAAATCCAGGACAAATTGGTTTGGAAATTCACGAACACTGCCATGCACGGTTTTAACAAAAATTTTGTGTTGTTAATTAAAATTGTTTGCAATCAGTGTAAGCCCCGATGTGTCCAAACAAAAAAACGCTGGAAATGTAAAATTTATACAACAATTCTGTGTCACTCGTTTAAAATATATATGAATGTAAATCTGTACGGTAAAATCAATAGTTCCGTATCAAACCCCTGTCGATTGTTGTCCGCAATGAAAAAGGATTTTCAATACACAAACAATCGACGTGACACTTTAATGCTGCTCTAGTCGAGTAATCGAACGCGTCCCAGCAAACATTCTGCCAGCGGAAATAGACATACGCTATCGTTGAAAACTACGGCATTGTTTGCATTTCAAACGTCCTATGAAACAAATGAAAAGTGAATCGTTTGGACTATTTCTAATTCCAGTACGTTTCACCGGAATGCTTTGCTGAAATGCAAATTGGTGTTATTACTTCTGGAGGGGGAGGGTGATTATTGCAATTTCATAAAACCTCTGTTAAATTAAATACCTACGTAGTATGTTTGGATATTTTAAATTTGGACTTATTAAATTTGGATTATAAGATTTATGACATTTTCTTGATGATTGGTCAATTATAACACGATAATAGTTATTAAAAATCAATTGAAGAAATCGAAGCCAGCTCCTAACTCTTGCAAGCTCCCTCCCTCAGCTTACATTACCAATTATTTTTTAAATATTATACTTCCACGTGTGTTAACAATAAGCACTCTTTACACCGTGAGCTTTTTAACATTCCCAAAATACTGCAATTTTTTCCTTGAAAAAAGAAGACACTCAAAAGAAAATAACATCGCTCAGGCACGAATTAATAATGTACTACTGTTCAACGTTTATCGATGTCAGTATCTAAACGACTGGATGCCATGTCGTGAGTGGCAACGTTACCAATTTCCCCGACAAAAACAGCCGATAATGTTTAAGTCACGTTGTGACAATACAGACTTTTCGAATCCTGACACGAAATTCCCTAGAATTGAAAGCAACGTCATCCGGATATCAATTTCTCCCCTTTTTTCGACGGAAATAGAGCCGTAGGAAAGTAGCGAAACGTATAGAATGATACCAATCACGGTATTGTTGCGATAACGCGATTGTCGGTTATGAAGTTTCGAAACTCCCCGTTTGTCCCCCTCTGACCGCCTCGCCGATCGACCGTCGAAATTTTCCGGCCAGCTGTGTCTACCCTTGCTCGACATCACGAGCAGTGCCTGCGATCGTCTGATGACTTTTCTACGAAAACACGAACTTGTCGTCGATTACGTGAATATCGATTTCACCCAGAAACTGCCCCTTCTGCCACAGATTGTTTATACTTGTACCATTTAGCGTTTGCGCTTTCGCACCAGCAGGCCTGGGTAAATTGTGTTTGAAATAAAAATAAGGAATAAAGATTTGAGGTTTAAGTTTTGTCTGTTACTTTTAATACTGTTAATAAAATAGTATTTGTTTATTTGACACAATAGGAGTTTTCATTTGCAATACTCGTGGTAATATGATGGTTAATAAAATTTCATTTGTGATCCACGAATTTATAGTGATTTTTTAGCAGAGGATTTTAATTGTTTAATAGATGGACCAATAAAATTTTGGGAAATTGAGAAATTGTAGTACGAAAGGATAGGGATATATATATACTTTGTTCATCACTTTGTAAGAGAGATGAAGAAACATTTGACTCCAAAGTACATAAAAGGCATTTTAACGAAGAGATTTTAATTTCTAAGAAGAAATTCGTTTTACGTATAATTGCCTCCAATAATAGAAATATATTTAAACACTAACAATATTTGAACTGGTTCGTACATTTATTCAACGGTGCTTGAAAACGTGAAGGGGATGAAATTAAATACCCAATCCTAATTATAAATGCTCAACTGAATGATATCAATATTAAATTTCGCGATATTAACAATTAATTATTCACAAATTGCTTTCATTTCAGCTTCAATTGAATGATATAATTAACATCATAAAGCAAATAACTAAATTCGCTAAATATCTCGAATTCTTTCAAGTCCATCACCTCTTTTCGCAACAGTAATAATAAAAAGATGCAACTCCTTCACGATATTTTACTCCGTTTCTAGTAGCATTCCAAATAAGAGCAAGTAAGGTTTCATCGTTTTCTAACGACCTTCCTAACGACACTTAAACATGCCCCCCTATCATCAAAAGATGCCCTTCTTCCTTATCACCTCACATTATAAAAAACGAAATAATTTACTTCACATTTTCCATGTCTTTGACTTTCGTCCAAAAATGACATCCCCCATCCTCTTTCCTTCGTTCACCTAAGTAGTTTCTTTCTCATATTACAAGGTTTCCCCCTCTAAAACCGTATGCTAAACCGAAACGCACGCTATTCACCCCCGTCGTCTAGCTATTTTGATATTCGTAACAGAATAAAGGCGCGCAGCCCATACGTTCGCAGCACACGACACCTCGACAGATACTTGGGAATTGGATTTTTATTCAGCTGTCCCACAGCCAGACGTTTCAGATTCATCGTAATTTCTCACTTAGACCCCCAACGTGACTGATCGATCTGACGTCGGCCGACCCTCCTGCCGCTGATAAAACGCCGCTTACAGTAATGACGGATGGGCGGATTTCCCTTCGCCGCGAGTGTCACGAGCCCGCGTTTTGTCCGTCCCGCCTTCAAAACGCGTCACTTTTCCTCGTCGCTCCACATCCACGCGCTACGTGGATCAGTCGTTCTGCATGAAAGCCCGCTGAACGCTCGCCAGTTCTCATCGATTATCGCTCAGCGTGTTATATTAAATCCCTCTGTCAGACGGCTCGCTCGAACGAATGAATTTCCCGCGTTTTGTAAACGTCGGAATAGGATTCAACGCCTATTGCATGTTGGGATACTTATCGTTTGGAATTGAGTTCGAGATGTAGGTTTAGGTCGAAAATGGGAGTTTCACAATCCTGTAGAAAACCGTGTACCATACGTATTTCCGTAACTAATTCCGTAACACCACGTTGTAGTGTTTATCAATAGAAAATTGCCACGAAACATATGGGATCCAGTACTGTGGCGCATCCAGAGGGGGTAGGAGGCAAAGGTCCTAACTCCCCCTAAAGGGTTTTGTAAAAAGAAAAGAAAACTGGATTTTATTCTTTAAATAAATTTTTATAATCACCTAAATATATAAATAAGCTTTAAAATTTCTAAATATATAAATAAGCTAATTAAGCTGTTTGACTCACACCTCAAATATAGAAAATTGAAATTTCTTTTATAAATTCCACGATTTAATATAAAATAAATATTTTTTCAAGATATTAATATTAAAATTTATAATTATTAATTAAATTATATTTATTAATATATTTTAATATATTAATAATATTTTTAATTCTTTAAAGTTCAGAATTTTACATGCTTTCACATTAAAATAAAAATATAATTTTGTTGATTTAATTAATCAAATTAATTATCGATTATTTATTATTATCACAAACAATGAATTTTGGAAATTTTAGGAACCGCTGATTTTGGGTTTAAGTATTGGAATTTAACTCTCTGCCCTTCATTATTCGATTAAAATTTATACCTTTCGTTTAGTATATCTACAGCTTTACTGTATTTCAGGTTAAACTACAGGGTTTACTCCGTTACCTACGAACATATAAGTCCAAGTTTAACGTAACGTCTGTTTATTTGGAGACACTCCATCTCGTGCCTTTAGTCCATATCCTTGTCACTCTGAAGCTGGTGTGCCTGTTTTTACTTTCATAGGAGAAGGATAGCCTCATAAACAGTAATAAAATAGAAAAGACCAGAAAATTGCAGAATTTAAAACTGCATGTTCACATTTGCATTTATTTTATTATCCTCCTTTAAGTTTTAGAAAACATATACTAGAATCATTCTCTGTCGACACATTTAATCGTATTGTCAGTGCTTCCCATATCCCATACGAACGGCGGCTGCAGACGAAAAAAAAGAAGGCAACAGAACTCCTTGAACGATCGGGTATGGTTGAATGAAACACACACACGAGGATATTTTGATCGAAAAGAATTTTATTCTCGACAACTGTCGTCATAGCACATGATTTACCGTACGTGTGAGTGTGTGAGAGGGCCATCCAACCATCTTGACACTCTCTTCCCTCGCTCGTGGTACGTAATCAGCTCTCTCTCTCTCTCTCTCTCTCTCTCTCTCTCTCTCTCTCTATGTCATGTATACGTTCAAAAAATGTGTAATCATGGAAATATAGGTACGCCTAGGTTCTCTAAAAGGTTCACCTGTACGCGCGTTCTTCTCGCTCTCGTAAAATAAAAGTAATATTTTTTGTGTTTTTCTTTTCCTGTTTAGTATTCTCCGCTATCGTGTTCACCGCGCCGTAGACGGATTTCTCTTGCGACACTAAATTACACATTTGTACATCGTTAACATCCCATAAAAGTATCCTTCCCTTCTTCTCTCTTCCTCTCGCTCGCATCATCTCTCCCCCAACCCTCTCCCCTCGCTCTCTTGCAGTTTCGCCACTATACTTTTCTCGAGTTCACCTTAAACATTTACAAACTAGGATATTTCGAGTCCCCTTTACAAGATATGCTCGCGAACGCGCTCACACGCGCGCATACACGTATCGCCACACGTTCACTCGCGCTCGCATCTCCTTCGCCCGGGATTTATTAATTGGGGACTCTCTCGCAACTTCCAGAGCAGTCATCCCTCTGGACACGTTTTCTCTATCACACAAACATCGCACTCGATATGCATGCCACGGTTGATATGCACAAATGTATATGTATACTTCGGGAACTTCCGGGAGGGATCGAGGATGAATCGGATCCTAGAAACGAGATACAAGATGTCTGATCGCGGGACCTCGCTAACAATAAGCGTGAATCCCCACGGAGACTGCGCTCGAAAACGCGACGCGGCGCTTCTTTCACTCCTCGCGACAGTATGTAGGTATCGTAACAGGAACAAGGTCCGCGAGAGAGATGGGCAAAATTTTATTCGGATGACGAATAACGAATAAATTTCTATTCGTCACAAACAGATACATTTTAATAAAAACTCATCCGATTTTTTTTTAATCGTTGCATAGATTGTATGAACACACATTTACAAAACTAAGAGGAAATCAATTTATTCGAATGAATAATGATAAATTATTCGAATAAATGGGTAGAATAATGCGTTACAAATAATTATTATCCAGATGAAATATTCGAATATAGAGAATTTATTTGGATAGTTATCTTAGGTAAATATTTATTCGAAGCAATTCGAATAATGCCCAACTCTGCCCCGCGGTAACGCGGCGAATGCTTTCTGGCGAATCGCCCATTCGAAATGTTCGTTGGAAACAATCATATCACGTATTAGGCAGTGCAAATCGTGACCATTATTGGTAGCGAGATCGGTAGGTTTTTTGTAAGAAAATCGACTGCACAACGAAGAAACTTGTTTTTGTTGTAAAAAGACGCTTAAGGACGTGTTCAGGCGAGACACTTCGGTGGCTGGCAACTACTGTGAGACAGTATGAGACACATTCGGACCACAGAGTTTCTGGCTTCACACTACTTTTTCAAGCCAAACTGAGCAACTCCTCTTTCTGAAAACTTCTCGAATCTAATATTCCAAGATATGATTAGTACTACTTAAGCTTATGAATTTTCTCTATTTTATTTTCCATAGAGTTGATCAGTTTGAGCCTCTGAATGGTTCAATTAACCCCTTAAGACCCACCTCCGTAATATTACGTTTCTTACGAACAGTCTCAATATTCCAACTCCGTAATATTACGTTCGATAGAATAAAAAATAAATTTTGCTTTTTTCGAAAAACAATGTCTCATCCCAGTTTATAAGCATTTATATAGTAAAATAGAAACATGAAAATGGGTTGTCATTTTGTAACGTTTTTCTAAAATGTAGGGTATAGTTTATGGGTTAACAGGCTGGCTACCACATCACTGATGATGGACATGCGACTTTTCATTAGCACCATGTGATTGGGACGGGCGAACTACTTTTATTTTAAAAAATGTGTTTTTCAATAGATTCATATTACACAATATTTTATCGTTGTGCGCTTATGATAAAAAAAATTTACTGTGGGGTAGTCAACGCGATAATCAAGTTAAAGATATATCATACAATAAAAATCCCCACCAAGATACAAGGACATCATTGAAAAGAAAGTTGCAATGGAAAAGGTCAAAATTTCCCGTGTCATTTACTGACAGCGACACAAAGAGACCACTAACACTGACGCCACTGAATCGTCACAAAAATGATACGTGTGAATCAGCCTTTATAAGGGGAAACCACCGGTGAGACACAGTGGCCTGTCGCCAGACACTGTGTGGCTCTGCCTGAGTGCTCGTATTGATTGCAACATGGACCATTTCACATGAAACACATCTGTGCCTCGAGACTGGTATTTCAGACATTCTCTGTACTTTTTTATCTTCTTTAAACTAGTACTATCTATACCACTCGAATATCCAGAGAATACCAGTCACAAGCCATAAGAAAGTATTGTGTAGAAAGGCTTTGTAACTTCAGTCGCAAAACACTTTATTTTGGAACGAGGCTCTCATAAGCCAAGCTGATTAACTCTATAAAATAAAATGTAAGAACATTGATAAGTTAAGCAGTAATTCTGCACACAAATGCTATAATTGAGAAATGCACAGGAAGTGGAGTTGATCAATTTAGCTTCTCATCATGAAAGGCTATACTAGACTACCTAGTGATTTTTACTTCTAATGACTGAGACACTGGCAACTGCACAAGCCACTTCCATCACAGTATGAAACAGTAAAGAAGACACAAATGATAGAAATGTATGAATATTCCTCAGAAAACCGTCGCGGGCCACCAAATTATCTCGCCGAAAAGGGATCCTAAGTAAAAACGTTACTTATTCAAAAGTCTCATTCTCCTTTCTACTCCCACCAAATAATATATTACTTTTACATCACACTAAAAGTAATCACACAGCCGAACACAAATGTTACTCATTTACAATTAAAACTCGACTATCTTTGCTCACAGAGTGCCTCGTTCGAATTGTCACAAAATTCATCATCGCAACAAAATTGCTACGTCCCTTGTCCATCGTTAGCCACGATACTTTCCACGCCAACTAAACACCAAATTTTCTTTCGAATCGATACGAACGTGTGTGTGCACTGCACGTGCAAATGCATCTCCCCGTATCCGACAGGATTAAGATAATAAAAAAATGGCACAAAATGCTTTGCGCTCGGTAACGTCCACAGGGAGAACATGACGTACGAGTGTTTGACCCTCTGCCAACGGTGCTGGGTCTTTTTGGACCCAATAGTATGAGAAACTGGTGAAATCGAAAAAAAATCACTTTTCTACTGCTTTAAGAAAAAGAAGATTATTCGAAACGCGTACAGTAGGATAGTTAATACAGGGTCCAAAGTGACCCAGGCGTCGGCTTCCGTGTGACCAACCCGAACCGTCCGCCATCCGAGTGTTTAATGATTTGCACGAAGTGAAACGAGTAGACAAAGCTCGGCAGGTTAATGTAACACGCTTATCGGACATGTTCAACAAACAACTTCGAAACGCATTAAGAACACCTAGGTATGGAATCGTCGAGTGTGCGTGACAGGGTTATCGTTCACGTTACGGCCATACCTTATTTTCATCGTGGCCACGTCCTTCGTCGTTAGCGTTCCCCTTCGCTCCCCCACGCATCAGTATTCACTAAGTTCATCCAATAAAACGCACACACACACGCATGCATCATATATGTAAAAGCTACGGAACACCAAAAAATAACGTTCGTTTCTCTCGTTTTTCGCTCGAACGCTTAAGGATACGCACCATGCATTCGTTACATGCACACACACGTTCCTGTATATATGCACACGTCATATTCCCGTTTCTCCAGTCAGCTTCATTGTTCAGTGACACCTCCCTACCGACGTTAGCAATTATCGCTGACAATCGTTGCGGAAAGAATTGTCGACTGGCCTCAAGTAGCGCAAACAACAAAGCTCACACATCAAGACGGAACACATTGCACCCTTGCCTGTGTAATTAACACATTCTGCCACCGCGCTGGTCACGTGAAAATACGTTTCTTCCACATTATCGCTTAACCGCCGGTCACGTAAATTTTGTGTTTTCTGATTAGTTTTACTATACATAGGCAAAATATTAGGCCAGTGGAAAAATTCGTTCGCTCACTATTAGTTGATGTTATATAGGTACCTGAAGTGTTATGGAAATGTCTTCTTTCGCTGCGTCTACTTTTAAATAAAAGTAGCCCCTAAATAGGGGCGGACTTGGGTGTACGGTAACAAGTAGGTTGCACCGTAGAGCGGAAAATTTAGGGGAGCGAGAAATTTTGTGGAACGCCAAATTTTGGGGGCGACAAATTTTGGGGTGCGGCAAATTGTGGGGAGCAACAAATTTTGTGGAACGCCAAATTTTGGGAAGCGACAAATTTTGGACAGCGACAAATTTTGGGGAGCGACAAATTTTGGGAAATAACAAATTTTGGGAAGCAACAAATGTTGGGGTGCGGCAAATTTTGGAGAGCAACAAATTTTCGGAAGCGGAAAATTTTAGAAAGCGACAAATTTTGAGCGAAAGAAATTGGAAAAGGTTTAGACACACAGACTTAAGACAACTTTAAAAACAATTCACTTTTTCTTCATATAGCGAATTAGTATTGACTCAGATGTGAGTTGCTATATTGAATTAATATTGAACCTGTCTCGACTATTTTAAATTGAAATGTTTCCACCCCTGCTTGTACTTGTGCCAGAAGAATGGCACGAGTTCATATATATCCAAGGAAAATACATTCATTAAAAAACCAAGTGATATATGTTTATTTTTAATAAAAACTTTGGTTCAACAAAGCAATCGAACTTTTTCACTGACCTAACAAACCAAATGTTATTATTTAACGTAACCTGAGATTGACATGTTACACAGCTTCAATTAAAATGGAGTATATTTGCAGTTGCAGCAATTTTTCCAAAGTGTAAGTGTATTTACGCGGTTAAGCAAGTTTCGTAAGTGGTAAATGCGGTGCGGAATGTATTAACACTTTGCCGACCGAACGAGTTATCGCCTGACGTCGCGTCGAACATAGCTACAGCTTTCGTGATCCGTTTGAAATCGCATGCTCTACCTGAAAACTTCCCTATTGCCCAATAATGTTCAACTGCTGGACTAATCGAGTGAAATTTGGAAATTATTCGTGGAGCGAATGTTAAATCTGATTTTTTATGCGCCTTTTTCTCAGGCTCGTGTGGGGGAATATTTTTGCAGATGTGGTTCCATTGAAATTTTAAGTAATACAGATATATTAATAGGTTTTCGTGTGTTAGTAACTTTTGACGGTGCGGTGACACTGGAAATAATTATATTTATGCAGTGATGCGTTGGAATATTCACACTTTCGCCAGCATTACCCTCCCCTACGAAATCCAGTGAATGGTCGACCCAAATTCTTTAAATGCAGGGAAGACGTTGGAACGCTTCTCAGATATTTTTATGCATATCTGCTCGAATAAATATAGTTTTTGTCCAATTATACAAATCATGAAAAGCTACTTTGCATGTATGAAAACTAAAACATCCGCGACCTGTATTTCATTTAGGCCCGACGGAACTTTTAAATGGAGCAGAATCAGCTGTGAATAATCTCAAGCACGTCTTCTACTTTTACGTCTTGCGTCTCTGTTCAGAGAGAGCGGCAAATATAGCCAAATGCAAAATTTTTTGACCTAAAACATGAAGTGTCCCGTCAAGTATTCATTTTTTAATACGTACACCCCAATACTTTCACACACAGAATAGCAGAAACAGATTAATTCATGTAGAAAAATATACAGCTCCATTTAAAAAACAGTGCGGTTACATTTTGCAGGTGTATCAGAGCATTTTATTGAAAAAATATTCAGCACCATGTTTCCCCGTATCTTTTTCTATCTTCACATAGAAGACACAATAATAGTAGTACACCGCATGTCGCGTTTAGTAGTTTAAGGGGTTACATACCCTTGATAAGGAAAATAGGGTGAATTTTATGATTTTTTTTCATATAAAGAAACACCATTTTTAAAAATCAAGATATACACCTTGTTGTGTATAAATGAAGCTATATTCTCTTCAAAAAGAAATTTGATATTTTCATACGATTTTTTGAATAGTGTCTTGTTTTTTTTATTAACAAAAGAAAATGAAAACTTAGGTCGAAAATCACACGCTTGACTTTCAGTAGCTGCCGTTTTTAAAAAAATAAATTTTTTCAAAATCAGCGCCGAGAAGTACTAGATTATAATCTTGAGAATTTTAGTGCACAATTTTATTCAAATCGCTCCTGTAATCACAGAGATATTTTTGGTACCGCAAATGCTGTGAAAACGGACTACTATGGCACCATTTCTTAAGAATTCAAATTTCGTTTTGCAGAGAATTGAAGCTATTAGCGCAATAGTCGTCGAACCCAAAACTGTCGGTGGATTAATATTTCAGCCTAAACCACCTCTTATACTGCAAAATTTTAATGAGCCGTAATCTCAAAACAAAGGTTTTGGATTTACGCCACTATTGCGCGGATAGCCTCAAGTTATACACAACGAGGTGTATATTTTGATTTTTAAATATTACGTGTCTCTATACAAAAAGAAAAATCATAAAAATTACTTTTTTCCAATCTATCAAGGTCATGTAACCCTTTGCGTACGAGTTAATTAATTTTTCAAATAACCATCGGGTGTTTCAAATCGCCAAAATGATACAGTAAACAAATTCAGTGATCATTTCAGAAAAATTGACGAGAACTGCTATCCTTTACCTAATATTTCTTCCGTGAAAACTTCATAAAACTGCTCTCACGCGAACGTTATTTCGATTTCAAGATATCCACTTAAAGTTATTCCAATCGCTCTCGTAGCGTTTGCGTTGAGCACAATGCAGCGTAGCGTAAAAAAAAAGAGGGGATCTCCCCTCTCGGTCGTTCAACGATGCAACGTGCAGCAGGGGGATTTCCCGCTAGCGGTTGGCAATGCGTTAATCGTAATCTGAACGATGAGAACGGTCGATGTCCCGTGGTTCTCCTACGCCTGTAAGTTCCAGGACACCCGTGTAGATGCCGGATAATCTGTACGTGCCTCGCGATCGCAAGACAACGGGACCCCTTCTCAACGGACAATGTTCTTTAATTAAAAAAGAAAAAAGGAGAAGAGAAAGAAGAAGGTGGAAAGGGTCCAAAAAGAGGCGCAGGGAGCAACGGAACATCCCCTATTCCCTGTAGCGATTGTTTGTAGCCCCTTCCCCCTCTGTAATCGTTTTGGCAACGTTTCAAGTATATATATACACACACATACAAGCACACGCGCGCTCAATGCTCATACACACATATATATATGTGAAACGCTCGTGACGAAGAGATATACAACTGAAACGAGGAACCATTGTCTTCTCCTTCTTCCCTTTCTGTGCGTCGTAAGACGTTGCTTGTATGTGTGCATGGACTAACGTAAGCCTGAGAGTAAACGCCACAATATGAAAGGTAGCATGGGCGCAGAAGGAAGAAGTTTCTTTTCCAGAAAGCGCTGGTAACGAAGATCAAGCCGCGCGGCGGGCGATGGTAGGACTATTACTTATCCCTCCTAAGGGAGCAATAAAAGTCTGAGTATTAAGTTCTTTAATAAAAGAAGAGGAAACGAGCGGGGGAGGGGAGGAACGAAGGAAACGGCGGTGAGGAAGTTCGCGAACTGTTGAACTTTAGGAGGGTTGTGTTTGCTTCTCGATAGCTTCGAAAGCATTAAATCGTGTGAACCGTCTCCTCCGGTTTAGCTTCGGTTCGGTCGTATGGCACAGGAGGGAGACACTTTGGGCGACGGCGACGAAACGGCCATTAAATGGCAACTTCGTGTCCCTGCCATTGAGAATTTTATATAGCACCGAAGTGCCTACGGTTTAACGCCAGTTACTTCATCATCGGCTAGGGCGAGCCGTTTCGTTAGATTATATGACTTGCGGTATTGTTGTGGACGTCTTTAACGGTAGCTTTTAGAATGTTTGAAAAACGGTGCATGTAATCACGTCTGGCTTGTCCATATAGGCAAAACTAAACAGGCAGCTGCCTAGGGCGTGGGGATGACAGGGGCGTAAAATGGTCTTTTCATTGTTGACAGTTTTTAAAATGAAATTTTAAATGGAATATTCTAAGTTGTACTATAAATGTTTTAAGCTGCGAATCAAAATTCAGAGTACTTAAGGTCATCAAAAAGATCAAATTAATGTATTATAAATAAAGAGGGTAGTTTGCAAAGTTCGCAAAAGAGCTGGGTCTGAATATAATCACACGGTAATATCGACTACTAGGATTTTCTTCTGCTTTTATCCTGCACTTCTATTCTAATGTTTCTTTTTTATTATTTGCCCAATTTATTTGTATGACTTACAATCAATCCTAAAATAAAGTACTTTAAAATTATTTCCAGTAACCATTTTTTTTTCAAATTTTTTTATTACCTTTCTGCCCGTGCCAGAAATTTTGTGGTTCACTGTAACCAGTTGAACATTTAATTATAACTCGACCAACAACTGCCGCTACGCCATTTATCAGGAACGAGTTTAGCGGAAATACTATTTTCTGAGCATTTAAATTGTCAGAAGTTTGTGGAAAAGCAAAATATATACAGAGTGTGCTGAAACTATAGGTAAAAAATTCGCTGGTTTATGGAACTCAGAAAACCAAACAAAAATGTCATCAAATACAGCTATCAAATTTCATAACCCTTTCGTTTGTTTCCGTAAGTTCCACTACCCCCTACGTTTGTACCTATACTTCTGATACATCCGGTATATTCGCCGTGACCTTTGACGACGCTGTTTGTTCGATGCAGAAAACGTATTATTGTATTATGTGCGACTAACCCAGTGAAGCAAAGTTGTTGCTTGAACATCAAACGAGACACGAGAGCGTGCTAATTAAATTCATCGAATTTACTACTTGAACCGAGAGTCGATCGAAGGAAAGCACGAAAAGAGACGTCGAGCAATTAAGGTAGTTTCTATTGCAAACTGGTCGATATACACAGGATTTGCGTAATTACTTTGGCTAATTGCTTTCTATTGCCGTTTAAATGCTGCCTCCGATGTGTTCGCTTGGAAGTTTACTCGTGCGTACGGAGACTTGCAGAGACCTGCTTCCGCAATGTATAGTCGTCGTTGTACACACTAGTTTAACCTTGGAAAAACCTCGCAAAGCACGCGTATAGATTTTCATCTCTCTGGGTTTTGGACCGGAACATCGTTTTTGGACTGGTTTTTAGCCTCTCGATGTTCTCAGCGAGATTAAAATAAAGACAAACCCTCTTTTTCAAACATAGGTACTATTTTATGAATTTAGGGAAACTTAGCAATATCTTGCGGGTATATATATGTGATCCAAATGTTTTTCCAAAAATTGTGGAAATGTTGGTAAATTCTAAATTCCTACGATTCCTATTTAATATTTGCGGGATTACTTAAAAGAGCAATATAGATGTTGAAAAATAAAAAATTTAGTAAAGTATAAAAGTTGCTACACTATAGATGACAATTTTGTATCTTCCAAAAATGGAAACAGTCCTTTATTTTCTATTATAAAATTGTCTCAGTATATTTTTCCTAGTTAAAATATTGTCTGAATAATTTTTTCATTAAAATACGCGTTCGTTTCTAAGATATATACATGTCCTACTCAAATTCGTTGCAGATGTTAAGGTATTTTAGGTGAAACGTTTAACTGCTCGCTAAAACCAGCGCAATATAAATAGAGCTGTTTGTTTGGAATAGTTACGAAAAGAATTGATATTGAAATAAAAATTCCCCCAGGTTGAATTGATTTTAAGGGGATCGTGAAATCGAGATCTTCATGTAATCGAAAAACTACCGTCCGATGAAATTTGTTTGGCTCAATGTTGACATCTATCGATTTAACATGTTTGCATAAATTTGCATGGTTCGTGGCATTGTTGCAGGAGCAAAAAAAGGATTGAATCAAAAGTAAACTGAATCGTGAGTGAAATAACATACACGTAGTAAAAGGCTCCAGTAGTCGATATCACGATACGATCAGCCACGTTCCTTCTCTATTATTATACTTCCCCTTTACTTATTACTTTCTCCTATAAATGATACACATCTGCATTCCAGTAGTGAATTGTGACCCAATTTTAGATCTGATAAACACCTCAGAAGAGTTAAATCAAAACTCCAGGAGTCGATATCAAGATATGTTCAACCGCGTTCCTTTTCTAGTGTAAATTATTTTTTCATTCGAAATGCATAAATTTGCACTACAATCAGTATCAATAATGCTAACATAAAAGGAGGGTTAATTAAATTTGTCCGAAACTCGTTCGAAATCTGTAAATCAAAACTCCAGTAGTCGATATCAAGATATGTTCAGCCATGTACCTTCCCTATTATCATCAATTATTTACTCCCGAGAGCGACACAAATATGCATTCCAGAAGTAAATTGTGACGCCTGAAAATAGTTAAATCTGAACTTCAGTAGTCAATATCAAGATATGGTCAGCCATGTACGTTCTTTTCCAGTATGAATTATTCTTTCATGTAAATTACACAGATTTGCACTACCATCGACAGCATTAATCTGTGCTGCTACGAGAAAGCTGCCTGAGGAGGGTTCATTCAACATTTTTCCTGGCGTACGTCCGAGATACTTGACTCGGAGCTCAAGTAGTCGATATCAAGATTTTTAGCTCGAGCAGCTTTCCCGCATGGGCGTTGCAAGTTTGCAGCGTGGAATTAATGACAATAACTTATAGTACTAAAGCAAAGTTCCACGAGTGGGGGAGGGTGGATTATGACTCGATATGTTATCGTCAACACCGAACCACCTTTCACAAACTTTGTATTTTTATCTTTACTCTTCTATATGCCTATATAACACCTGCTCGAAAATCATTTACGTATCTGCAAAGGCCTTAAACAGTACATTGCACTGAGAAATGCAATACAAATGAAATTTGAAGTAGAAGGATATAATAAATTTCTTAAAATAATTGAAATTTTTTTTTAATATTAACATGACAGTCTATGTATTTTTATAGATATTTTTAACTGTTATGTAAACGTAAAAAACTATTGTGATGCTGGAGAAAAAACGAGTGTTCGGTTTAATAATAATGGTGAATACATACCTACATATAAATAGGTACCATTCACTAGAAACAAATTTGGTATTATTTCCATGTACACCTATTTCTTCTCAAAAGAATTCCTGAATAATTTGTCTTTTTTAAAGCTTCTTAAGCACGTGAACAACGAGACAGGTGAATTGATTGGAAAATTAAAATGCAATGCTCCTCGAGTTGCCTATGAAGAGGCAATATATCTTCCAACCTCCTGGATGGATAAGGTATCGAGTAATTGCCCATGATATCTTTCCGGTACGACTCATTGTCAAACACGCCAGTTTGTCCCGGCTTTTGTGGCTCTCAAATGAAATGGATCGCAATATTGTAGGCAGTAGCATCGGGAAAGCTGGCATCGCGGATGTTCATTAGCTACCGCTGTGTCCGTGCGCCATTCTGTCTGAGATTCGTACCGAGGTATAGACGAACCCAAAAAAAAAGGATTCTAAACGCGTATTTTCCGTAGAAAGCCTTTTTATACGCAAATCTCTTGCCCCTGTTGTCTACGTGCGCGTACATGTCCGTGTTTTGTTGCCGTATTTCTTTTTCGTCCTTTCAATTGGGGATGACATAGATCACGTGAATGGGGGAGGTATAATTTTATCCTAAAAATTCCACACCGACGCGGGGATACAAAGGGGGAAAAGTAAAAAAAAATAACTAAAGGGAAACTTTTTTTCGCGTCATCTGGAGTGGAATATACGCGTGTATACGTATCGCAGTGGCGAACGCGGGCGCTCGGTTTTGAAACTTTTGGAAAATGTGACGTCATTGCTGTTGAGGAATTAGCGGAGCGCGTCTGCTGCATTTTTACGTGATGTTTGCGGTTCGAGACACTGTGGACTGTCTATTATACGAACTTGTATGAGCATGTCTTTATAGAACATACCCCTCCCTCCTTGAATCATTCTTCTGTGACTTTTGAAACTAACTCTAGTCATAATAATTTTATGTGAAATTAATAGTGTATAATTGAGATTATTTAAAGAATTATACCAATAGTAATTTTTTAAAAATTATATCAAATTATCTTGCGTTAAAACTTTATATTTTAGTGATCTAAATTTGTGAAAAATACGCCAAATAATCGAATGATTATAAACTTTGTAAAGTAGAATTGAATGAAATAATTGCAATGGTGAATGACCCTTTTATTAACCAATTGTTTTTCCTCCCCCCCCCCATTTCCCATAGAAGGGGGACAAAAACCATGTATTAAGCAAAACGGTTAAAAGTGGGAATTTAGAATATTTTATTTCTACCTTGATGTATTATGAGATTCATTAATAGTCTTGGCGAAATAATGTGGCGCAGTTATTGATTGCATTAGGTCCGACAAGGATGCAGAATAAATGCGTATTATTTAAGACATTGCGTATAATATCAAAAGTCTGTGAAGTCAGTTAAAAAATAACTCATTGCGATTTAATGAAGAAAATGGAATTAAGGAACTATTTAATTAATGAAGTATCAAAAGTGTGTTAAGCACACACTGATCGATAAAGGGGGCAGATGTCTCGATGTGATTTATTGTATAAATTCATATTATAAGTGCTTGATAATAAATGCATGGCTTATAGAAAAATTAAACTTTACAAAGTTAAACATAATGTTTGATACGAATATTATATTTTGTAAGTAACAATGTTTAATGGGTGGAAATTATGAACGCAGTTTTCTTAAATTCGTTTCCATATGCCATATAAAAAAAATAGTGTTCAATGTTCACATGTGCAAGAAATGATGTGTTTAGAAATTCAATCTGCAATGACCAACTTTTTACATATTACAAAACAAAATAAAATACATTATATAATACGGCACCCCCTATTTCAATGAAAAAGAGAAAAACTCGATCTCATCACGACTAAATATTAATACACAATGAAAATGAACAAAATATTTACATTAGTTTTTCTGCTTTCACCACTTAGGTACTGCAATTTGCAAAAGGCAACTGAAAACTAATGGATTGAGATAAAAAAAATCTTTGTTCATTGCAAATATGAGAAAACCTTAATACATAAATAATCCCCATTTGCGTGATATCTGAGGTAGCATGCAATTCTACAATTAACGCTGCTTATAGAATGGCCAATTCTATTACAAAACTCTAATGTTAGTGACACGCAGTAACGAAATTTCTAACAGTAAAATGTAATAACATCATTTGATTATATGAAGCGCAAGAGAAACGTTATCCCACAAGTTTGAACATCATAAAACCTTGCACAACTCATCAAGCAGAAAGACAACAACCCCACAAATTAAAAAAAAATGATTTCATTGAATTTAAGAATTATCAATTCTGGTACTCGTACCTGCATCATTTCGTCTAAAGCCTACAATGCCGGACGACAGAAAAGCGAGTGTTCCGCTATCCGAAACTCCCCACTATCCGAACACTGGCGTCTCTCTATTATTTCAGATAACAGAGGTTCCACTGTATCGCCAGGCAAACCTTTGTTAATCAGCCTGTCCCGGATTAAATCCAATTCAGCATCCGCCCCACTACCTATATTCATCGCGTGCCGAGCGAGCATCATTATTTTACAATTAATTAACCCCGTCGTGCCCGCCTGCACAAACATTATCATGTCTACTGCGAGAAAAGAAACATTGACACCAACTGTCGATGAAAATGCTACGATTGCGTCGAGCCCTGACACCAGAGGTGTGTTACTAACAAAGAAACCATACTAAACCCGAAAATTCTGATTTTAATGAAACCTCGTGCGAATGTAGATCACACTGGAGCCTGCAAGAAGCAATTTTTTTATACGGTAAATTCACTCCGAAGGGATGGAAAAGATGCAAAGATATTAAATCTAATATAATTATAATCTAATATAAGTTTAATATAACTTTGTAACGGCACGCGATACAACAAACCTTAAATATAAAAATTGTTCACCTTTTTATGCTTTATTATTCTCCCAAAAGAAAGATAAAGTCATATTAAGAAAACGATAACACGCGAAAACTTTAAGGGCTGATTTCACCCCTTCAGAGTGAATTTCCCTAAAAAAAATTCTTACTTTCATACTCCGATACGCTCCACATTCGCACGAAGTTTCATTAAAATCAGAATTTTCGGGTCGAGAACATCCCCCTTGTAAGGAACCAGGGCTGCTCCAATGCATCAAATGGCGGATCAATATCGCGTAATATCCGTACGATCTGCGAACGTCCTCCGCCACGGCAATATTATTACTTCGTTTCAATGGAGCCTGGGCAAAAGAAAGTCTGCCGGTGAATGGTCTGATTATTCGCCATAATTGACGCTGCGCCGTCAGTTTCATTGATACAAGAGTTTTTGTACCGCTTCCAATCTTAGTTTCCAATCTTACTCTCAATAAAGCGCGAGGAGCTGGTACCCTTAATGGACTACCATTCATTGCTGGCATCGAGAAGAGACATCTTGCTGCTCGCTTCCTTTCCGCTCCGCTGAAACGGACGGGGTAGAAATTTCCTCTTTCTTGTTTCTTTTTCCGTGACGATTTCGATCGAAACGAAGCACCGTCTGTCGACGACGGTGCATAAGGAGCAGCGGGGGAGGATAATACGCGGTAAATATCGCATTTCAGGCACCGCCACAACACCCTAAATGTCGCGGTGGCGTGACTCTGTCGTGAAATGCCTGCCAAGGTCAGCTTAATTAACATTTTCAGGCCAACCGCGTAAAAATAGACGTGACTTTTTTAGAAAATGTATGCAGGCAGGCAAATTTTAGCAGCCATGATGTTGCGGGAGATTGATGAGAATGGAGGGCACGCTGGAAACTGCGGGCGCGGCTGGCTACGTCAACGAAACTTGGCGCAGGAGGTATTTGTAGATGGGTGGATGGCAAGCTTTCATAATAAACGCGCAGGTTTTGACGTTTTCGGCAAGGTAAAGGCTTATTGGTATAGATGCATTTTTGGGGTTCAGCTCTTCGTTTCGGTTTTGATATATTTTCAGATATCGAGGTAACAATGGACTGAGATATGAATTTTGCTTTCGTAGCAGATGCAGTGTGCCTTAGAAGAAAGTGGCTGAAAGATAAAGCTGGAAAATGGCCAATTCTGGACTTCGTGGGACAAGTAGAATTGTAAGGAATCAGAAGGACGTAATTGAAGAGTCCTTGTTGAAAGAAAATAATTTTTATCGGAAGATGTTCGACGAGCCAATAGTGATTTTTGGCACTTACAGTGTTTTGTAGCAGATCTCTTCAATTGTTTATCTGATATGTAGTAGAAAAGTTGCAAGTTGTATTAAGTTAAAAATATTTTTGGCTCTGATAGAACTCTGCGAGAATATCTTATAAACGTAAGGGTAAGAATATTATATTATAAATTTCCATTTCCTTTGTGGTACAAGCAAAAAATAATACTACCTTTCGGGAGCAGATAAGTTAGCTTGATACTTCTTTCAATAAATTTTATATGTCGAAGTTAGGTATATCGAGCTTCTATGGAACTTATCTAAATTCTTGCAAAATTCTGCCGCGCAGAATGTTTATTACTTCACATTACTACAGATGAGCCCATACTGCAAAACGTTTTCCTGGTGTTTTTGATAACTTATTTCTGCATTAGTATTTGTTTTGTACAGACATTCTATCTATGATACTCTTTTCTAATCTGTTCATTAGTTTCCCAATTTCTTTTTACGATTCCTGTTACCTTTCCAATGAGAAATTATAATATTCCAGGCTTCTATACTCGTTTCATTATCTTTGTTAGCCACGGTAATACGCATTGCAGTTTATGCAAGGCGTTTAAGAAAATTTGGAGAATTTGGTGACACATAAAAATAGCTAAATAATATCCCGTTAACATAGACCCGTAAATCATCGCGTTCTTTTTCGAAATCAGTCTAGGCATAACCCCTTAATTTCTTTGTCTCGAATTAATGACACAAAAGATTTACAATGCGGAATGCAGACTACTCCTAAAGTAATTCGACAGAAGAAAACAATTTTTCAAAATGACAACTCTGCTAAGAAGATCATCCTTAAAAAATCGAAATAAAAGTCTAACTGAAAACAAAACATCTGCCTCAAGCTTGCCTCATCCCCATTAATATTGATTTATAGGTTTATATTGACAGTACACTCCCTTACTTCAATGAGGACCATATGCCACCAAATTCTTGTACATCACCCCTCTAACACAGATTTCTTCAATAAAACACTCCTTATTTCTCGACAATACATAAACCGATGCAACATCCTCTGGAAAAAGAAACTACACCTAACAATAAGCTTTCAGAGTTCAATCAGGTTCACAATGAGCCCACCCTGTATGAATAACTTCGTCACATCAGAGAACCAAAAAACTGTTATCTTCTCTTACTATTCCACGATCTCACTTCAAGCTTCCCTATCACGTCCCACCCCCTGTGCCAATATATCCGCGCCACGCAAGCAGTTAAAGAGCATAAATTATCCCGCAGCAAGGTGAACGGTGCATCAGCGCAAGAGGGCAGCGGGTCGGCCATTCTACGTTCACGTCTGGGGCGCGGGTAATTTAGTTCCGCGCGACGGTGGAGAGAAAAATCCCCCCCAGTCCCTTCGGATTGTTCGTTCGAGTACGGTTTGTAGGTCACACGGAACCGTTGGGTCGACCATCGCCGATGAACAGAGAAGCGTAATTACCGATGCTCACGAATCGTGACCCAGGCGAGCGTGGTTCAACGGCCCCAGGGAAAAGGGCCGTTTTTGCGGGAGATTTCATTCAACGCCCCCCTCGTGCTCCTCCGCTGTCACGTGCTCGGTACCCCCCCCCCCCCCCCCGACACGATTACCGTAATTCCTTCGAAATACCGCTCCGCGAAACAACCAATAAACCGGGGGGTGGTCTCGTTGGTCGGCGAATAAAATGACCACCAGAAACGTGTCCCGTCTCGTGTTCTCCACCCAGTACCCACGTATTATCGATCACCCAAGCCCCCCTCCGCGCTGAACACGTCGCAAAGTATACGATTCCAACGCAACTGGGCTTCACCTGTAACGCGGTGCTGGCTTTTTTTCCCTACCGAAACGCTCCCGGGATCGTCGAGCGGAGAAAAGCAGCCGAGTCGAACGATAGGCGATAAACCAATCGGTGGCAATTGCGAGCGATGCGCTGCACGCGCTATCATCTCACCCTCGATCTCTCCCCCGGCGCGCTCGCGCGCGCGTATGCACAGACACGCAACCCTTTCAATCATATTATCACACACGACGTTCCATAACGTATATTCGACCACACCAGGCACTCGAGACACGTACGACCCGGTTGGGCAAATACGCACACACTTGCCTGCACGCGCACACACACACACACGCATACGCGCAAGACATGGACGCACAAAGACACAGGCTGATAACTGACCGATATTCGCAATTGGCGTTTCGGCTTACCGCTTACCGCCAAGTGTCCAGGATCAACTCACACAGACTCGCTTACGTAAGACACTAACGCGAGGCATGAGCCGGTCAACCAATCGCAAGCTCCTCGTTTTCAGTGTTTGAGCAATATAGTTTATGTGTTCCCGCTTGCAATTGGCTTACGGGCTTCCTGTGCTTACTATACAGTCTTATGTAATTGATTCTATCGGCTCCGGTTAATATAAAAACAAAGGGGACTGAAACGGAACGAAACGGATGACAGAGATCGATCGACGACGGATACCATTCTGGGATCGCGGCATTCTCTCGTTGAAAAGCGTTCCGGTGTGTATCGCTCGCGGAGATGTGCGATCGTCGCCAGTGGTCGAAGCAACTTGTACCGAAGACTGAGCATTTCAAACGACGATTTGAGATAGAAAGGTAATTGGTGGGCAGATTGATGCTCTTGAACGTTTATGGTGCCATTGGTGCGCTGGCGACACTTCGCAGTGGTAGGAGCGGGAGTTGCAGTCTTTTTGGACAGAGTGTGTACTCAGACCCGGATTACAGGAGGGCTAGGGGGGCTGCAGCCCCGGGGCCCTACTTTCCAGGAGGCCAAGATTTTGCAAATTAAAGTTACGAAAAAAATATTTTAACTAAAAGTTCATTTTACAATATCTTTCCGATGTTTGTCTTTTAACAGTATTTTTCGTTATGATTGAATGTTATTTAATTTTATGTACAATAAATTTCGATTTTTGACGATTTATGCATTTTATTAAATGTTGTATTACAAAAAAAGTATCCCCCCACCGCGCTTTTCAAGCACAGGGCCCTGAAAAGTTTGAACCCCCCGGGCCCAAAAATCATAATCCGGGCCTGTGTGTATCAATACAGATATGCCTATCCTGTGGTTGTAATTGAAACACTTTCAATGGTACGTTGCGAACCTGCACTTATCGATTGTAGTGCAATTTTTATAGAGTGACTCAAGACAAGATCAACGGTATATTTCATTCGTGCCCAATCGCTCTCTAAGATGTGAAAACTAACCTCAAATGCATTCCCACTGTTTCGCGTTTAACTCCTAAAGTACAAGAGACAGAAAAAAATGTTTCAAACAAAAGTTGAATGGCGCAATATGCGCTGCAAACTTGCGTTAACAAAAATTTTAAAAAAGTTTTTTTCGTCAGGTATTTATGTTTCCTAAACTGTTTTCCAAATTTTGTTAATGCAGTTTTGCGGCGTTTATTACACCATTAAACTTTTGTTTGAAATTTTTTTCTCTGTCTCTTATACTTTAGGAGTTATACGCGGAAAAGTGGGAGTGCCTATTTGATTTTGAGGTTAGGTTTCACACTCTTAAAGGGCGATTGGACACGAATGAAAAATTCCGCTGTCCTGGTCTTGAGTCACTCTGTAAATTTACGAAGTTGCGTTCCAATCGATGAGTAAGGGTTCGCGGTGTTCCCTTGTTAGGGACATTTAATTGTTTATCTTTAACTCCACACTCTTATGAGAAATTTTGTACTGTCAATGATACACATTTTTGTGATGGTGTCAATGACTAAATGAAAACATGATGTTGATATGAAGGCAGTGGACGTTAGCTATTAGAGCACCCATTTTCAATGTTGTTGTAATCGTCGACAGAACGTGACAGACATAAATTTTACAAAAGTGAACTGTATATTTTAAATAAACTGTTAGTTTTCATTTAAATAGGTAATTCATAGTATCAAATAGAATAAAAACAAAAAAATGAATAATTTAAAGTTGAATTAGCTGCATCAAGATATAATCAAATGCAACATGAGAACTATTCAAAGTTATTGTCGTTAAATCTAAAAACGATTATAAAAAAACAACACGACCAGCTGTGCCACCAATTACAAGAAACTTGATACATTCATAACAATTGTAAAAAGAATTCTCAAAATGAACCATGAAAAAAGTGTATCCGTATCAAATGTAAAACACGGAAGGAGGGGATTTCCCAGGATAGACAAGTGATACCAGCGCGATAAGTAAACCTCACAAGTTAAAATTACTCATATTCACATAATAAGAATATAATTTTCAAGTTTTCCTGCAGCCACCACTGCATGCCAAAAAGACGAATAAACTATACTGCCAGGTGACAGGGTCAGATTAAAAATCACCGATGTGTCGACCTTCGTAATAAACAGATTCTTTATACGTCAGCCATTGATTTCGAAAAATTTGAACCTACGTTCGCCCTTTAAAAGATTAAATTATCCCAAACTACCAGCTTTCGGTACATTTGCCTCACACCGACGCGGCGATATGTATAACGCATGTACGATACGTCTATTATTTAAGAACACACACTTAAGAGCTTTAAACTCCTCGATGACGTCGAATCGATATCGAAAAAGGCAGTGTCGTTACGTACGCGGATGTAACCCCCGAACGGTGTCTAAACGCGCGGCAGAAGTAAATCAATTTACCGTCAAGAGAATTGCAACAACGGCGGATCCAGAGGTGTACCCGACGTCATATTTCACGCTCTATCGTTCCCGTGAATTTTCGTCTGGAACACGAACGTCAATAACCATCCGAAGTGACAATATCGGCTCCCGTACGTCGCGCTCGTTCGTTATCGTCGATCTACCGTTGGATCGGTCCTCCACTCGGTCTTACCTCGATGTCGGAACGGTTCGCCCGTAATTCGCACGTATTCAAATGAAAAACGACCACAGTGACTGGCAGACACGATGTTAAAACTGGCGTTACACGTAGTCCACCCGTCGTCACCGCGTTCCTTCCTTTTTTTATTCTTGCACCAATGGCGAATACATGGCAGCACGGTGATCCGAACGAAACCGTGTCCAATCTAATGTCGTCTAATTAACATCCTCGAATTGACTAGAAAATCCACGTTTAGTAATAGTACGGCAGCCAAACACGGCGATAGAAATTATTCTCACGCGTCAGTCTATCTACACATCTCTCTGGGAACATGCACTGCAGTCTTCGTGTTCGTTATCATAAGAAACATTGTTTAAACGTATCTTTTACAACGGTGCAAGGCGTTCACCCTTGTACTCGATTTTTTATAGCTTTATAGTATTCGCCGCCACCCTAGGTCCACCTTGGCCATTCTAGAAAGTATTACCCGTCAGTATTGTGCTGCGGAGGCCACCACCGAACGACGACGTGTGGCTCCTCTACCCGTGGCGCGTCATCGCTCCAGCCCCGTTGGATCACCGAATCCTCCAAAACGTTAACGTACTCGCCATGCTCACGGAGGGGACGCACCGTGTGATCGCGTCCAGTGTTATTCCTCGGGGCGGGCGGATAGCGATTCGGTCGCATCGATCGATCCTCGACAGATTCTTCGTTTTACTTGTTTCACCCCCGTGCATTAGTCACGACGCGAGACACATCCCCCGACCGTTTCATCGGTCACTAGCACGTAAATCCCGCGGCAAGTGGACGTTCGTTTCCCAGGCAGTGGGGCGTTCGTTTCCCAGGCAGTCGGCTTAGACGACGACTTCCTCCTATTCTCGTACGTCCCGTATGTATAATCCACATCCACGTACACGGAACATATCTCGACTGTTTCCGCTTTCTTCTCTTCTTTCTCTTAACGATCACTCTCTCTCTCTCTCTTTCTCTATATATGTTGGTAGGAGTGTTATGTATATGTATATATATTATATGTTTTTTTTATGTATACGCAATCCACGTGACAAGGTCCACGTCCCTGTCCATCAGCCAACGCGACGGTCTCCCCTCAGAATAACTTGTCGTATCGTTTTTCACTACCACTCGTCCGGCACTGGACAGGACGTCTTTCAGCAGTCGGTGTCGTCCTGGTGGCGTCTACGTAGCTCCAGGTAACGGTGCCGGGCGTCGCAGTAATGAAGCAGCGGTACCTAGACGTCGGTGCCAGTCCCTTCCTGATAGCCCTCATCGGGCGAGCTACGCGTCGAGCCCAGGACACGCTTCAGCGCCGAGACAGGTGGCAAAACGGGCACTCCCTTCTGCCAAACTCGTATCTGCTTCGCGCCCGGTGGGAACTGCTCAACTATGGGCGCCACCACCGCCAGCGACTCCTTCGACGGATACGTGCTCACTGGCACCGATGTCCTGCACGCGTCCCTACCCTCCCACAGGCAACTCGAATAGAGGATCTTCGCATCATCTACCACCTCCATGCGGCTGTAATCAGCCCCGCCATACGGCGTAATGTCCTCCGCGGAGCCGCGACGCGTGTCCCTGATCAAATCGGGATTGTCGATAGGCATCAAGGACGTGGTCGACGAGAAACAGGCGCCCGGCGCTACCATCACCGACGGCTGCTGGCTCTGGTCGTCGAAACGACCAATTGTTCCGTACTCGTTCTCCGTCTGTAACACCGCTGCCTGAGGTCTCTGTACGTAGCTCAGGCTCAGCGACACTGGCGGCTTCGACTCCACGCCGAACGACGTTGTCTCAATTTCCTCGTGCTTCCTGCGTGTGGTAGACGTCGCGGACGATGGATTTTCGTTGTTCGCACCGCCACCGTCCCCGGACACACCGCCCTCCGCGGGCACTCCGGATTTCACGTCCTTCAAGGGCATTCGTCTCAGACGGATGAACAGCACGAGAATGATGAGGAGTATGAAGAGAATGAGGACAACCAGCGCGGCGGAGATGCCCGCGATCTGGCCAGAGCCAAGCGTGGACATGCCAGCGGTTCTCAGGGACACGTGAAGGGTGAAATTCGCCTCGACGCTACCCGCGCGGTTCTCAGCCACGCAATAAAATTCACTCGAGTCCGCTTCCTGGGCGTTAGTGAGCACCAGGGTGCTCCGTTTCCTGAACTGACCTTCCTCGAAGATTAAGATCTTTTGGTAACTGCTGAACGCGGAGTGATTGGTCAGCATCCTACCGTTCCAATACCACTTCACCTTAGCCGGCGGTATCGCGCTAACCCGACACACAATACTGGCATTCTCGCCTATCGTAGCCTCGGCGTATCGGCTGGCGATCAGAAGTATCGGACAACAGGCGAAATCGTCTATCCCTAGGTCGGTGAATGTACGATTGAGTAACTGTTTAGGTCCGTGGCAGACTGGCGCCTGAAGAGTTGGCAAATTGTGCTTCACCAGCCACATCTTCATCTCGCGTAGGTGACAATCGCAGAGCCAAGGATTGTCGTGAAGCTCGATACTGGTAAGCTTGTTTAGAGGCTCGAAGGTGCCTGGATGAAGTTTCGACAACTGATTGTTGTTTAATTTCAGACTCTCCAGCAGCTCCAAGCCCTGAAAGCCTTTCGCCTCGATCTCCCCGAGCTGCGTGTGGGATAGGTCCAACTTGACCAGGTTCGGTGTGGTGTCGAACGCATAAGAGTGGATCCTCTTCAGGGGATTGTTCGCCAGTACCAGATCCCTGAGGAACGGTGTGTCCGAGAAACTTGCACTAGGGACTACAGTTAATAGGTTATGGCTGAGATCGAGCTCCACCAGATTCGTAAGGCCCGCCAGCGCTTTGCTATCGATTCGGTCGATACGGCACTCGCGTAGGTAGAGACGCTGTAGATTCGTCAAGCGTACGCGTACGAAGATGTTGCTCGGCAGGGAACGAATGTCGTTGTTGCTGGTGTCCAGCACTTGCGTCTCCGGATCGACCCACTCCGGTATGCTGGTCAGGGCGCGATTTATACACTCGACCGTACGCTTCCCGCTCTTCCACTTGCAGGAACACTCGTCGGCACACTTGTCACTGGTCGCGATACCGAGCAACGTCGTCACGTAAAGCAAGAACACCGAGATTTCCATGACGAACGTGTTTATTATTGTCGAACGATGGTCCTGGCTTCGGTAAACACTATCCGCCTCGACTGTCTTGCTCGAGGACGCTAGCTTCACCAGACGCATCAATACGCGAGAAATGTTTCTTCTCTCCCGAGAAGATCCTCCGCGGATGAGCTTGCGCCCATTTTTTCTCCTCCTCGGCGATGAGATATCTTCGCGTTCGTCCTTCACCTTTTACCTTTCTCCTCCTTCTTTTTCTCCGCGTCCCGATACCTTTCACGCGTGTATTCGACGCAACTGTCACCTCACCCCGTGCACCCGAGTTTACGCAAACCCTCCTCCCCGTGTGGTTCTTGCAGCATACCACGGCTAATTATGCAAACGAGAGGGTCGGGATTAAGTGGTCTCAGGTCGTCCATTCGTGAATCCTCCTGACTCGATGACTGCGCGGCTACTCCTCGCCCCGGGTGAACGGGTATCCTCCGTCGCTGGCCAGGGCGGCTATTTTCGGCGAACTCACGAATCGACGAAAACCACCACCGTCTTCTTTCCTGGCTGGCTCTCCCGTATTTGTCGGTACTTGTCACACGCGCGCGCGCACATTGAGATACATACGTACGAGCGTCCGTTCTTACGTAAACGCGTCGGCCAGCGCGTGCACTTCCCTGGCGGAAAGCACCCCCGGCACGCCAGCGACGTTCGACGAGTAACACCCCCGTTTGATCGTCGCACCAACACGGGACCCCGAACAACACCCACGCGAACAACCGAAAATCTCGCGCGACGAGACGTGTGCCGTCCGCGTTCTCTCCCGCTGCCTTAGCCCGAGGCGTTGTCCGTGCTCGGCGATCCCCACTTTCCCCGTCCCCTCTTTCTCCCTGTATTTTCGTGGAACGCGCGAAACAACACTCGTAACCGATGCCGCGGACGCTCGTCGTGAAATGAGAGACTACGAAAAGCCCGGCACTGAACCGGAGAGATACGCTCGCCCCCTGGTCTCCGTCTCTCTCCCGCTCACGGCACGTCGTTGCACACCGCCAGGAGGGAAAACGCCGACGCGAAGTAGGGCGCACCCTTCTTCCACTCCGGCCAGACTATACACGGAGAGGGTGTACACACCACCACCGTGATTCCCCGACGCCCCTCGCGCGCCCCCCGCCCGTCTCACCCTCAGCCTCATCCACCAGCATCCCTCACCCCCTCCCTCGTCTCTAGCCTGGCCTGTCCCTTGCAAATCCTCCCCGAGCACCCCGCCGCTCCCCAGCCAGCAGACAGCTCGTGCGCTTTCCACACAACGGAGTCGGAGCAGTAGGGATCGTTTCCACTCCCTACCCACGGAACGAGCAACCCCACCTTCGTTGCCGGCGCTTTCCACCCCTCTAAATGGGGTACACGACGGGCGGGCGCGCGCACAACATTCACTAGTACTCGCTCCCGGCTCTCCTCTTTCCCCGACCTGCCCCCCTCGCCACCCCTCGTCCGCGCGTTTTCCTACGGAGTCGCCTGACCTCACCGCCGCCCCCTTCGCCTCACCCTCACCTCGCCCCCGGCTCCTTCCTCTTGCCACCTTCAACCCTCCAACCTCCGTTTTTCGACGTATCGAATACTACGTCACAGCGGCGAGATATACAACTATTTCACAAAGTGGTTAAATGCACTGCCAGATTACGGGACATCGGGGACGGGGGATCCGCGGGGGAAGGAGGCCGCCAACGATGCCCAACGGTGGCGGTTACGATATCGTCGCCTATCCGCCACCGTCAACTGCCAGGGACTCCTGTCGTTTCTGGCTACGATCAGGCCTGGAACAGTCACTTTTCCCTTTTCTTTCTCCTTCTTCCGCGCCCCGCTCGGCCCCGACGCAAGCCCTCGCTCCCGCGTTTACGTTCTCAACAAGTCTGCGCCTTCTTTTCAACCCTCCTCCAGCTACCCCTTCTCCCGTCTGCCATTTCTCGCTGGAAATTACACGGAAAATGGGGGTATTCCTTCCGTAGAGGAAAGTTAGGTTCGCTCGAGGACCACCCCCCGGCGTCAAAGGGGGTGGCCCCGCGAATCTGCCTACAGCCGAGAGTAAAGGTGACACTGCGACACGCCGGGGGAGACGACGGACGACACGCGGCGGCCGCCGTTGCGCGAATTTCCCTCGAAAGGGCCTTTTACGTGGGTAATTGATTTCGCCTGAACCGATACACGTGCCTCCGCCGTACGCCGCGTGTAATGCACCCTTAATGGACGCGGGGACCTTCGGCCGTGATTACGCGATCAAAGAACCTCGTGATGAGAACATCACCGTGGGTTCGATCGCCGGTCGACACGCGTTCCCTGAATTTCACTACACTCTCGACAGGGATGCTAGCGCATCACCCACCCCTCGGCCAGTCCCCTCCGCGCGTGCATTTCCATTTCCACGCGCGTCCTTGCGATCTGCTTTCGAGCATTTATCGATTTACGATACCGAGGAATTACGGAGGCACCGGGGGAGGGACCGTCGTAAAGAAAGTTGAAAGGGCAGGAGGTACAACCAAGGTAACGGGCGAGGAGGGAAGACGGGACGAGCGGTAAGAACCGCGACGGTTTCGCCGGCTTAAAGTTCCGCCCGCTCGTCGAGTTTCGCGCGTCTCTGTCGGTTGCACTCCGCCGATGGCACTCCGTTGCACAGGCCACTGACGCTATTTAAGCGATTACTTAAAATCAATAGCGCTCGTTCATGCCGCGCCGACAGCCCGATAGTATAATTCTTATCCCCAAACTCTTCCTCCGCCTTTTTTTCGACCCCGACACTTGAACCCGCCCCCGTCCATTCGCCGCGGAGTACGCTCCGATCAAAGCAGGGTGAGAGCGAGGGTGACAAAGGGAAGAGCAGAGGAAATATCGCGACAGGGCTGTACGGATCGCCTGTGGCTGGACTCTTTCCGAGGGGTTCATCGAATCGCTGTTCGCCACTATCACGACCCGGCTGGCTAGCCGCATTTTATCAAACACCCCGGCTAGCGATGTAACGCGCCTCGACATGCGTGCGTTACAAGCACCTACGCGATTGTTTCACAGATTTACGGCGCGGACAAGTATGATCGAGGGGCGCAAAACTTATCACTAATTGCTCGGGCCATTAATCGCCCGCTACACGCGTGTCGCGCCTCGATGCTAGCCGCGATACTTCGCGCATGTGGTGCTTGTAGCTTGTCTTTGCCCAAGTATGTAGGGAGGCGAACTCTTCGTACGCTGGACAGGATGCGGGGCATGTGCGCTTTGGAGATTAAGTGCTCGGTCTTCAGAAGTTTGTATACTCTTGTAAGTACTCTGTGGGTCACGAAATAATTTATGCGGTTTCTATTGTTTAATAAGCTGAATTCCTCAGGTGACATATGTTATATTTTTATGTAACCCTTCGAGACGTGGTTATTAATATTTACTTTACAGTAGCACACCCAGGGGAGCAAGGGGTTCTGGCAACCCCTAAAGAAAAAGGTAATTAATGTAACCAAGACTGAATTAGAGAGCTTTGTAAAAAGAAAAGGAAACTCGATTTTATTCTTTAAATAAATTTGTATAATCACCTAATGAATTTTATTATACTTGCATTGAAAATATTTGTATCTAAATTTTCAAGGTTTGTAGTGCAATTAGAAACAAGGAGGGAGGTCTTAATAAGCACATGTATATCCCAAAGGTATTTGTGGTTTGGGTATACATGATGATGAAGATAGGACGTTTGCGAATCATACCACAATAGTTCAGTTCTGTGATTCTAAAACTATGCATTCTTAAGTATACAAACGCTATTTACATTTGCATTTGCATGTTGTTACAGCGAAGAGCTGAAACTTGCTTTGAAATGGGAGAGATGCACAAAACTCATGCCGTAGAGATAACATTACCAGTGGCGAATTTAAGGGGAAAGGCCCAAATGACAAATGTTCTGAGACACCCTGTATACATAACAGAATTATGAAAATTATGGAAAACAAAAGAAATATAGTGTTTGGATAAAATAATAATTTTTTTGAAAGCTGGGGTCCTCGGAGGCCGTCTGGGCAAAGGAAAAGGATAATGAGTATTATTATTAAGATTTTTCACTAGTTTGGATGTGCACAGCGAGCTATCAAATTTTATAGCCCTTTTTCTGAAACATCTTGTATAGTCTGTCCCAAAAATGAGTGGAGAAATTTTGGGATTCTGTTCTGCTCATTTTGAGGATTAAAACAAATTAAAACAAATGAATCTATACATGAAAGTATGGTCGACCTTCCTACGCATTCTTACATGTAATTTTATGTACAACTTTTTTTCTCAGTGTGTAAAATAAACTTCGTAAATTTGATCACTTATTTCTAAGTCACCTTCTATATTATTGGCAAATTCTAGTACCTTTTTATTATTATCCGCGTACTATTTCCACCTGATAAGACGGTGTTTCTAACGTTATTTAATAACGTTAGTACTTACTGTCTCTGTAAGTATTGTTTCATAAAAAATAGATTTGCAAGAAAAAACTTCAAACGTTGTATTCGATTCAGATGCAATGACTACTATTTTTCTTCACTTTGCACACTACAAAACGTTCTTCTGAGTTAACAACGTTACGCTTTAATAACTTTCTTCTGCCTTTATTTGTTATAAATATCCTGTTTAGCACCTTTTTATGATGCTCCTTACGATGCTGCAATATTGTTGAGTTTCAGTTTTCTTTGAGTTTCAGACTTGTTTCTTTACCTCTGTTAGCTACGATAATGCGTAATGTAGCTTCTATTACTTTTAACAGAGATTTCCGCAGTAAAATTTCACTGTTCACTTCCCAAAAATCAACTACGCAATGCTAAGTCTCCACATTAATAAACAGAAAGTTAATTCGTTGAATCATTGTTCTTCATAGATCATGTAATCTGTGTAAATAATTTTGTGAAACTCAATGACTCGAAAATGACTACAATGGCTCACACTTAAAATCGTTTAGCATATTTGACTTTTCATTTCTGTTCATAAAATATAATATGTAGTTATGATTTCTTTAAGATCAATGTAAGAAAGATATTGCTAGTTGTTTGAATGCAAAAGATATCGCAAAATTCTGTGAAACGTTAATGAAGAATTAATATGTATGATAATACTTATGAAAAGTACATCACATTAAATATCACCCACTTTGCGATTGAATGATTAATTTATAAAGTATCTATACGAATTTGCTAAAGTAAAGTATCTATAATTAATTCGTTTTCTATATTTCTCATTTATTAAACATCAAGTTAGGTGAATCTTATTGTATTATTTCATTATACAGCGTTTTTAATTACGTGAAAGATCAAAAGGAGCAAAATAATGGAAGAGCAGCAATTATTCTGCATCATAGTCAAGGAGATTTTCTGCGTGAAATTGCAAAGACCACAAACAGAAGTTACACTATAGGGGCGTATATTTTTAAAGATATTCAAAGTTGAAAATTGTATTTCAAATAAAACTGAAAAAAGGTAGAAAACATATTTCAAACGATTAGTATAAATGATACACTTATACGAGTAAGGTCAATTAACAATAAGCTCAAAGCAGTAGAAACTAGTAAAATAAATGCTAGGAAATGTATTGAATGTATATTTTTTGTCTACAATTAACATTAGAATTTCTGAAGTGAACATAAATAGATGACTTGTGACTTTAGGTTCCTGTTACGTATCTGTAAGTAGGGGAGACCGGGTATGGTTGTCTCAATTTTTTATTTTGATTTTTTTATGGGTCATAGCTGCAGGGAAGTTTGTTTAAACTTAAATTTATATAAACTACGTACGTCCAACTTTATAAAAAAAATTGGTCCTGTGGATTTTGTCAATCAGATTAGGAGCTAATTCATATTATTTGCAGGAACTATTTTGTGACAACGTACCCCGAGGCCGGGTTGGTTGTCACAGTATCTGGATAGCTAAGTTTATGAAGAAAAAGTCGATTCAATTAAGAGAGTAATATAATTTTGTATTGTATTTCTCACAATATCGCGCTAGAGTGCGGTAATTTATATTATAATCCTTTGCAATCCCTCTTATTGTGTAATTGCCTTTTATAACCTCTCTTGCCGCACGTAACATTAATTCTTCTTATATGTAAGTTTGCGGCACTATTATTGAGAACTGTTGCCAAACAAACAAGAAAATAATATCACATGATAGATACAGCAAGTTACACTGGGATTAGTTGTCACAAGCGGCAAATACCTAATCCCAAATGTTCTGTGACAACTTTCCCCAAACCGTTAAACAATTTCACCTCTGTATTTATGTATTAAAAAGTTTAAAAAATGCAAAAAAATCATTACAGTAAGTTAGAAAATAAACTACGAGAATAATGCAACAATGTTATAGTCAATATTAAGAAACAACCTATACTTGCTTGATAGAAAATACGGCATAATTTACTTCGAGCGCACGAAACCAAATAATGATACATCGTACCTCCATGCGACTCAACAATTTGTGCGATGGAGGGGGAGGCGGCGATATGCTTACGCATCACCACGAATTATTAGTACGTTCCTATTGTTTATAGTTTTTTTATTATAACAGTTGTGACAACCAACCCGTGTGACAACCATACCCGGTCTCCCCTATATATGTATATGTATTTATGAAAATTGTACCTATGTCACTATTTCATAAAACTTTGCATTTTTATAAATGTACTTTATTAACACATATTGCATTTTATAAAAATCAAAGTATAAAGAAGAGTAAAGAACGATTTTCAATGTAAGCGACTGTGTGTTTTATTTGTTTTTATTTTATATAAAAAAAATCTGTTATACTACTATACCACTATTATCGTGTGTAAATTACACAATGATTGCACCACTTATGATAATTAGACAAATGAAAGTTATTTGGGAAACCTCAGTTTTTATGTATTAGATCAGAGTTTTTCACGGGATACACAATATTTTTTTGTACTGTTTTACAGCTGTTACAAAGGCAAATTCATTGACCTATAATATTACGACCTGGAGTAAACGACCTGTCAACTTAATATTCATGTGAAAATGCTACCCTTGATACTCTATCTAACGTGTATCCTTTGACACGAGTTATCTTCAGTGATTTTTGAATTTTCAGCGTGTTATTAACCCCTATAAAAATCTATTTTTTTTCTAATTCTGAATAAGTCCTTATACTGTGAATTTTCTGTAAACTTCTCTCAAATTTTGCCATCCTGAATTAAGTAAAATACAGAAGATAAAAATTCAGAAGAAGTACACTTTCAGTGTAAATATTAAGGATACAGGTCATCCCAAAGCCATAATATTGTAAATCATTGGGCTCATCTTTGTAATAGTTATAATACTATACAAAAAAATCTTTTAATGAAAAAAAATGTTGGAAATTTTAATCATTGTAACTCATTAACGGCGAAAAACTTTTTTCTATCGAATTACCATAAGTGATTAAAAAATTGTGGAACCCATTACGATAAACGCCTTGTATATTAAAAAATTGAAAATATCAAAATTATTATAATTAATCTAGTATTTCAAACTACTTCAGTAAGTTTACTGGTTGTTCCAGAAATTTCGTTGTATTCTGTATTAATCATACGCGATTGAAGTTTGCAATTCTACCATAAGGATGGGTGAATAATATATTAATTATTATCCACGGAGAAATGAAATTTCTCCAGTGTATTGGATAATACTCGTCACAGAACCATAGAGCAAGTATTATAGTTCTAGATTTAACGATTTTAATTATCAACACATAAATTCCATTGCTTCACAAATTGATCAAAGCCTAAACTTACTCCGTTCATCGAAGCGGTAGACAATTTTTAGTAAAATACAGGGTGTCTCTAAAAGAGATGGATTCTTTGAGAAAGGTGGTATGAAGCTCAAAATAAAATAGGTCCTAGGTATAAGCATGACGTCGAAAAAGTATATCTAACAAAATAAATAGCGTTAAAGCTTAATATCACTAACGTGACAGAGAAATTATTTGATTTATGGGCACCATTTTTCTGATCGCAAAGGCGAACTCACCGTTAAAGTGACTGATGCATTTGTTAGAATATATTTAGCCAGATATTTCTATTTACAGCTGATACAGCATTCCATTTAAAAATATATTTCGAAAAATAAAATATCTGAAGATCGAGGCTATTAAAAAAAAATGATTATTCTTGTGATAAATCTATTAGTAAAACTTATTTACGTTAGACTTTGATATTTGTTTCACATGATCCATACCATTAAGTACACGTGTTGCACACAATATTTGTAGATTGTTTTACTTCATTCTACCTCCCCAATCTTCCTCGCATAGATCATCTTTTTAAAGAACACCCTGTACAATACTACGTTATATTAATTTTGATACTAGAAGCTGCGAGTGCTCTAATCTAAATTTTATCAATGAGCTATAATATTTCACATGGTGAAATATTTACTCACACCATATCGTGCGCAGAGATGATATTCTAATTGTGCATTACCCACTTTGTTTACCGCACCATTATCCGCGGCTAATCGTCCCGAGAATCGACGTTAACAGGATATTGTGGAACGAAAGAAGACATATGCGTCGTTATACTGAACCGGAAATTTTATTTAAGGACCAAATTTGCTTTGCTATTTTGTTCCTTTTGAAAACAAATCCATTGACATGCGTTTCTTTTTCATCAGATCGGGTCTGTGCTCGGAGAAATCAAAAAAACAAATAAAAAAGGTTCTGTTTCGTAATCGGGGCACAAACCTGTCTTCACAATCGACAAATAAACATAGTTACGTTCCTGGAATAACGGACAATCTTTCAAAATGGTTTTTCTCGTACGTGGTTAAAGTTCCTCAACGTTTCTCGAACGTAAAAAGAATTCTGTACCAAAACTCGTACGATCACGCCGGAAACATACGCTGCTATCTTACTTGCAATTTTTTTTCTTCTTTTTCCATGCAAGTCGGCCAGTACTGCGTGTATGTTTTTTTTAATGCACACGATACTTGTTGCTGCGTGTCAGAAATGCAAGATCTTTAAAGTGTACACACACGTGTATTCGCATATAAAACGTTTAAAAGAAAAAAAACGGGTTCACAGTAATGCGCGACTTGCATTCACAATAATTCGTTATCAGATTTTCGTGTCAGGGGTATAAACCAATTTTGTTCAAGCGTATAAAGAATTTCCTGCATTATTTGTTGGTACGAAAAGGTGTACGCTTGTAAACACATTTTCGATGTACCGTCGCTCTAAAACGCTTCAACATGACATCATTACGTAGAAATAAAATGGAACTTTAGAAATAAATTACAGTGATTGTTACACATTTAACGTGACGGTACTCCTTGTACTTGAAAGAATTTCTTTTTTTTTGTGATTTTTTCATTTTTTTCAATTGATTCTTCATGGATTATTGGAGATCTTGTTCCAATATCACAAACGAGCTGCTCAAGCTATTAAATGATTTCGTGATGTTGTCTTTAAACCAATTTACCATTTTATGCTGTGAAAGTGTGTAATATTTGTAGAGTGTGCAGCTCGTTGCACTGGACTGTGCCAATGCGAATTGCAGTGAAGGTGCACAACTGTTGATGGAAGAATTTCAGTCATGCAAAGATGTTCTACCCTTCACTTTATACGAATTCAATCGTATATATATTTAATTATTAATACAACTCTTCGTGATGGTCGTAAGAGTTTTTCATAAACCCAAATCCAGATGTTGACACATCGCTTCCAACATTGCACTCTTATGTCATAAAGGTGCACTGACAAATAGTTTCCACATCAAGAATAATCTTCTTCTCCAAGATGAGGCGTAGGAACTTCACTTGGATACACATCTATGCGACAGACGTGAGGGAATGCTTACGAGGCGTTTCAGGAACAAAATTACTCGGATCATTTTTTTTTCTGTGTGTAAGCAACCTTCGACGCTTCAAAAGAGTATATATGTATCCGATGATTTCGCAAGAATTCAAGTTCCATGTACAACATGGAGAATGACATAACTTTCGGGTTAAAATTTCATTGATTCACTCATCAATTTCAACAGTGAAACAAAACAAACACATAGATATCTATATATCCCTTCAGTCTATGCGCATAGCATTGCATTCAGCAATTCTCATCACCCAATTTCTACTAGAGATTTATACTTTTATCTCGCATGATCACCATTCTTTAAAAAGAGTCAAGATGGTGAATACAATAACGACACTTTTCATTGTACGAATGTAAGATCCGAAAGATACTGGCTTTTAAAACTGATAGATGAATGACGCGTGCGTCTGCACAAAATATCGCGAAGCTATCGAGACATACGTTAAATCATTAGGAATAATTCCATGCAATGCGTGTACGAAGATCGATTAAACTGTTAATTACTTTTTACCTGTTGGCACATGCTTGACTCTTTTAAAGATTGATAAAAATATACTTCACAAAATAGATTCCATATCGGATCTAATGGTGTCTCAAATTATAATTCAGCAAGACCAAGAGTATTACTTTCCTCGTCTATACAACTTCGCCAAAAAGAACCCCAATAATCTTCACAACATATAACACAAAAGCAAAATTTTACAGTGAATATGTAGGAGAGTATTGTTTTTAGAACAGACACATCTGAAATACTGTTCGACTTATTGAATTACGTGTTCCCATACCGAGGAAATAATAAAAAATATGAGAGAGAGAGAGAAAGAGAGAGAGAGAGAGAAAAAAGGATTACAATATTACATTGGAACAGAATGTCATATGCGATTTTACTTTATCTCAAGTATATCTGACTGGTGAAAATTTTTGTTTGGCCAGTAACATCGCATATGAGGAAAAAAAACGTAATCGATAAAAGATAGAGCCACAAAAAAAAGGAGAGAAAAAGAACACCGGGCAGTGTCCCTTTTCTCTAAACTGTTATAAATACAACGCTTACGTAATTATTTAGATAAATCACTGCCAATTTTTGTAACTATTTCCTGTTTTCACTTTCAAATATACATCCCAATGTGCAAATGAATGTTTTGCACATTGATCCTCTACTATTAATTGGCTTTCTCCTATCGCCCCAAACATCATGATGCCTGCTCCGTTGCAACAATACGATGCGTGCTTGTGTTACAATCAATCGTTGAGATTTCCTACATTTAACGAGTTCTCAAATCACATTTTTGTTTCTCGAACTGGCAAAAAAGTGTAAATCGATAGGCAATAACCCTTCGCGCACAGCTACCCGTGCGACAGAGATATTCCCAATATTTGAAACGTCGTATGTATCAAATTATAATTTGTTGTTTAGCACAGAAAAACGGTTCCTAATGCATTTAACACTATAATACTAAATCACAGCATTAATGCTCAAATGATGACACAAGAGAGATCATTCGTACGTCAGTAATTAATAATTGCTTAAGCATATCATTCGTAGAGCAGGATTGTAAAATATTTGTGCAAAAGATACATAATAATATTACCCTGTCTACTACAAACGTGTTCATAATTTGCTTGGTAACGAAACGAAGAGAGGAGTTTTTCGTTCTATCATTGATATGCATACAAGTCAGTATATATAGAAGTTTCGTATCAAATATTCGTAATTCACCAATGTATGGTTTGCAATATCATATTTCGCGATTGCACTTAAATATGTGTCACCTACATTTGAATATTAAGTAAGTCAAAACCTTTAAGTAAGCGATTGTATTTTATACGTGACATTGCGTGGAACTATACTCGATTCGAAAGCTTAACATTTCTCTTTGCGAATGCACACATGCAAAGCCATTCCATTTTCCATTTCATGGACATTCGAAATCAGTTTTCGCAACCATTCTATAGCAGTATCTCAAATGATCACACTTCTCCGTTCCAGCAGTCAATCTTCATCGTCATAAGAGGATCTCTCCTGTTGCCTCCACCGACAAAGCAAAATATCCGTTAAAACTGATATTACAAGCCTAAATGCATTCCAAACCGCTTTTCATCGCTTTCATTAATATCTCTCATTGAAATTTTCTGCCTCAAATATGATATATTCTACTATTGCCTATTTTTAATGTATACGCATTTCGTTCCATAAACCTAGGTCGTCTTGGCTGGTGGTGCACTTTTTGTTCACGGAGAATATTAACAATATAATAGAAATTTCATCGAAAATCATTTCTCATATACGCCATTATGCTTTTTCGCTTCTCGTACGGTTAGCATGTACACGGATATCAAAGAGAAAAACCAAGAATAAAAAGGGATTCCATGATGTCCTATTATAGTTTTGGCAGTTATTTTATCTGTCACAGAAACTGGCATCTTATCCTGTATCATCTATATTTTACTTTACTTTTGCAGGTTTATCTAAAGCGTGTCTGAAGAGTAACAAAGAGTCATCCATGCTAGATAATTTCATTACTCGTACGTTGGTTGTTATATCGATTTCGAAGTGTAGCAGACACGTGAATAATCAATAGAAATCATACATCGAATCCCTAACATTGACAAATGCCACCAGCCAGTTATTTATAAAAAATAATTATATAAAACTAGTCAATTTTACAACCTCTGACGCTCAATCACAATTTCGTAAAAAAAATCAGATTAAGTTAAAAAAAAAGTTTCTATTATCGCTTCACAGAAAGAAAAGAACAATCTTTTGCCTTTTGAAAAGTGATTTGAATTTCAGAGTTGTATGACAGCATTGACAGGTAGCAAAATCAAGCCATGATCAAATATTAAGATCAATACGATATTTAGAATTTGTGATTGTATATTTAAGGAGAATTTTATATGCAGGTATGGTGATGCAAAAGTAATGGGCACGCTGATTAATATACAGTGTTCGGATATTCGAGGGCAGCAAGTTAAGTACGACTGCTCTCGCGCTGTTGCTTCTCCTTTAAATCGCGCGTGCCATCACGTTTTTCCTTAAAGAACAAAAAAAAACGGTCTTGGAAGTATGAAGCCATTGTATAAAAATTTACTATTAAAATGATGGATAATCTTCATGTAATATTTACAGTTGCGGTAAAATGTAATGATTATTATGTTACTCATGTATTCGTTTACATATTGTGCTCTTGATAATGGCTTGACTCTGGCGCACTTTAGATTATGTACATTTATATGTATCTATGTACAAAGAATGACTCGCACCGGCATTCACATCACTTCATTCACTGAGTCCACTGCTTCACGCTCAGTATGCCTTATATTTACAAGTAATTCATGTTTTCCGTTGCTTACTATGACGTTAATTGAAATTTTCAATTTTTTTTCTATATAGACCACTTTTTTTTTATCTAAATGTTCATAGCACTGTTTCGTCTTTATACACTGTTAAACACACCAGACAATTCTTTTTTTTTTCAGACTGAAGTTTCACTCTGCGAGTTCAAAGCATAACGATGTATGCCTTACATGTACGAGCCACACAATCACCATATTTTTACACTTTAAACTCTTTGAGCGCATGTAAAACTTCCTCGATGACCATGTATCGAAACTACTTGGAGACATTACCCTCTTCCATACTGTTATTGTCTTCTGGTCTTGCTACGTACAAACTTGGATCTATCACCTTCGGGATAGGCTTAATTTCTGTTCCAAGCTCTTGTTCGATACGATGCAAGTTAAAACGGTCTTCGTATGTAATTAGGTTAATTGCTATACCTAAATGGCCGAATCGTCCAGACCGACCGATACGATGCAAGTATGTCTCTGCCATTTTTGGAAAGTCAAAATTGATCACGACATTCACTGCTTGTACATCAATACCACGTGTAAAGAGATCACTGCTCACCTACAGATGCACAAAAGCCACATAATCGATACGCAATCTCTTGAACGGTGTAGAGGTAAATAGAAATTCAATTGGCTATAATTTTCAAGCACGAGAAGTTCCAAAAGTTATGTACAGACTGCGGATGTTTATGCAAATGCATATTTTTATAGGCAAAAAATAAAGTAATGGGACCTAGACAGAAATTTGTTTTGTCATTAGAGAAATCCAAAATCATACTTTTTATTTTGCATATAATGCATATTGCATATGTTTTGCATATTTGGTGCATATTGCATATTTTTTCTATATTATTTGCATATTTCTTGCATATTTCTCATATGTTTTGTGAATACACGGCTGACTTTGCATTAAGTGCTGAACATAGGCACAAAAAAATTGACAAACATTGATGGCGGAGTCACAGGGAACTTCTTGTCAGTTAGATCACGAGTGTCGCGTGATTTATATCAAATTGAAGATGCCTAAATCGAGGAACTGTAGACGTGTAAAACTAAACAATTGGCTTACACGTATACAAGACAATTACATCGTTGTAGATGGAGAAAGTGTGTACTGTAAAGCTTGTGATAAGGAAATCAGATGTGAAAGAAAATCACAAGTAAAACAGCATGTGGATACTGCAGTGCACAAGAGAAATGTCGACGAGATGTGCCAAGCTATGGTGGCTGTTAATATGCCCTGGCGCTGCTTAAATAATAAAGTGTGGAGGAATTTTTTAAAAAAATATACTAGAGAAGATATCCCAGATGAATCTACGCTTAGAAAAAATTACTTAGAAAATTGTTATAATTTGGCCATCCAAAAGATTCGTAAAAATATTGGTGACAATTACATATGGATATCCGTGGACGAGACAACGGACGCAACTGGCCGTTACATTGCCAATTTGATTGTAGGTAAACTTAGCGAAAATGAAAAAACGCAACCCTTTTTGTTAGCTTGTAAGCAGTTGCCTCGAACAAATCATGCAACTATAGCACGATTTGTAAATTCTTCCATGAGAATATTATGGCCAAATGGAGGTGAACAGAAGATATTGCTGTTAGTCACAGATGCCGCGGCATATATGTTGAAAGCTGGGGACATTTAAAAATTTTCTACCCAAACATGTTACACATAACATGTTTGGTGCACGGTTTGAACAGAATAGCAGAGGAAGTACGATCACAATTTCCGGCAGTAAATAAATTAGTTGCGACGGTCAAGAAAGTATTTTTAAAAGCCCCACTACGTGTGGAACGTTATAGAAACGAATTAGAAAATGTTCCACTGCCACCAGAACCTGTTTTAACAAGGTGGGGAACGTGGCTAGAAGCAGCGTTTTTTTTATGCAATACACCTAGAAAAAATCGATGAAATTATTGAATCTTTTGATGAAGAAGAAGCAACGCCAATTAAATCGGCAAAAGAAGCTTTGCAATATGAATATTTACAGGAAGATTTAACATTTATTAAAACACATTTTCAAATACTGCCAGAGGCCATGAAAAAATTAGAAACAGTAGGATTACCCTTAACTGAATCAATAGATTTAATTAGTGGTGTTGTTGAGAATTTAGAAAGTATACCTGGTCCTATAGATACTTCTGTGTGAAACATTGTTAGCTACAATTAGCAATTTTCAAGAAATATTTCAGGTTTCAACTTTGGATGACTCACTTTGTATTTTGCATATATGTTGCATATAAGATGCATAAGTGTTGCATATATGTTGCATATTACGACATATTATACATGCATAAACATCCGCAGTCTAGTTATGTATATTATTTTTCTCAAATTACTTACCAAGTTTCTACAAAGCCCTGCTCGAAAATCATGAAACACGCGATTTCGGTGTGCCTGCGCCATTTTCGCGTGTATATAATAACAGCAGTATCCAAGATCTGTTATTTTCTTTGCAAGTAATTCAACGCGTTGCGTTGAATTACAGAATATTATGCTTTGCGTTATTTGCAACTTGTAGGAAGAAAGGGAAATTATATAATTACACGAAAACGGTGTACAAAACAGTTATAGCGCGTGCTAAGTGAAATTTTCGCATACAACATAATCTTACCTTGGAGAACAGCGTATTAAGGCAATGAACCTTCTGTCGTTCTTGTACAAAGGCGTAATATTGTGTTACACCTTTTAACGTGAGTTCCTCCATTAAATTAATCTCATATGGATCTCTCAAGTGTTTCTCCATAAATTGTTTCACCGTGAGGGGAAATGTGGCTGAGTACAGCAATATCTGACGTGCATGTGGTAATCTAAATGTGAATGTAACAAAAGAAAGTATTTGTAAAAGCGTAAAGTTGTATTTCAGGTAAAGTTTATTTGTATATAAGCATAACGTACCTAGAAATGACATGATCCAACATTCCTTTGAAATCTTGCGATAGAAGCTTATCTGCTTCATCCAAAACAAGAATTTTACAATGATCCATGTTTGCAACGTTCTTGTCCATGAGATCAAGAATTCTTCCTGGCGTTGCTATTATTACTTGCACTATAAACAAACATAACATAATTAAGTACTTCCTAGACTCAAGTGTTAATTAATTACACATGGAATTCGAAAAGTGTAAATACAAACTTAAGTAATTACTGGAGCCTATGGAAGAAAATTAAGTTTCAATATACAAAAGTCTGCAAACTAATTTCTTTTATATAATTACATTTCCTATAGATTAAATCACATTTTAAGAAAATAAGTCTATCAACACACAATGACCTCAAAATAACAGTCTTGCTAGGGATTAATTTTGTTTACAGTTTTTATTAATACAGTCGAACCTCGATAACTCGAAAACCTCTATAAGACGAAAATTTTCTTCATTCCTTTCCGCTCCGTTGTAAACGCTTCTACAACTCGAAATAAAACTTTCTTAACTCGAACTATATTTTGGATGTTGAATTATGTATTTCACCTCTATAATTCGAATTTAGAAGAACTCCGACCTCTACAAATCGAATTTTACTTCTACATATGTATTACAAAATTTCGTAGAAAGATCTGAAAATGTTGGGGAAAATGTTTTCTCTGCATTATTCACGATTAAAAATGCTATTAATTTAGAATACACTAAAAGACCAGCAGAAATCAAAATCACAATTTTTTTTATATGTAATAAAAAGTATTATTTCGACCATAAAATTTGTATTATAATTATTTTTACATATGTGGGTATATATGTAGTAGATAAATTGTAGGTATACAATAAACAATTGACCTTTAAAACTTGAATTTATCTTGCTTTACAGCTTCAGAAGTAAAAAAATTAACAGTCACACAAAGCCTACAAGTCGAATTTTCGTTTGTTGAACCTCTGTTACTCAAAAACTCGATATGCTGAAACCTCTATAATTCGAAGATTTTTCTCTTCCCTTGAGATTCGAATTATCGAGGTTCGACTGTACTGAAATTCATTTCCGTATTTTTTTATTGCTTCCATATCTCTATCTGCTTACCCAAATGCAAACGTTTCGAATATCCATTTCACATATGAATGTACAAACACTGGTGCAAGATTAGTAACTAAACTCTATCAAGAAAATTTAAAAAAAAAACAAATATTCCCTACAAAATTACATACTTCGAAAACAATTAGTTTACAGACCTACGTTTACGTAGATCTCTTTATTCTTTTTCATGAATCCTGTTACCCAATTAAGTTCATATTTGCAAATTTCATACACCTGTATAAATAAATATTAACACAAACCTTTCTGATAAATCCTCATAATGTCATCTCGTAAGTTTGTTCCTCCGGTAGTTACCATTACCTTTATGTCCATGTGTTTAGCGAGTTCAATACAGATCTGTGATGTCTGAAGAGCTAACTCCCTAGTGGGTACAATTACCAGCGCCTGGATCACATCTTTTCGTGGATCCACCTAAAGCAATGCATCACAAGAAAAAACTTTATTGAAACATAGAAGTATTTACAAAAGGCATAATCTTAATAAACTATTAATAAAACTAAAAATATTAATAAGCTACCAATTTATCAAAATCTTTAACTTGAAAATAGGGTGAAAGACTGTGGATTACATAATTTTTAATAGCGATAAATAAAACAAATCGAATTGGTCTATGTACAAGTCATAATAAATGAAAGTCGTGAACATACACGAGGGTAACGGAAAAAGCGTTAATGGCCGACATTGTCAGAATGCATACCTGTTCTAGCACTGGAATCGAATAGGCCCCAGTTTTGCCAGTCCCGTTCTTTGCACGAGCTAAGACGTCTTTACCAGACAATGCAATAGGAATACTGGCTTCTTGAATTGGGGAAGGCTTATCCCAGCCCTTCTCAAAGATCCCCATCAATAATTCTCGTTTTAGGCAAAACTCCTCAAATTCATTGCCACGAGTATCAGTAACATCCTATAAATTTTTACAATTCGTTTAATTATTAATTTTAAATAATTACAGATAAGTAGCAGATAGCAGCATTTATAAAATGATACGCTACATTAAATTTTAATTAAAAAAGCTCGATGTAAATAAATATTTCATAGACGTAACGCGTATTATATACTTACACTAGTTTTAATACGTATGTCCTTTGGTGGAATTTTTAATTTGGCTTTCCAACCTACATCGTCCATTTTGTCAATATCTGATTTCGGAGTCAAACCAGAATTTAGGACATGATTGGAATTTATGTGTGTTTCTGTCATCATTTTTGAAATGATGAAATAAATCTACTTGCTGGAATAAAATTTTCCCTCGTAAATGAACTATAAACATTAACGGAATCGATAAAATTTATATTCCGCAAATTCGCAGGTACCAATCAGGGTAAAAAAATTTATTATACACGTGCGACCAATAATTTACAATCGCAAGATTTATAACAAAAAAACTCTGCGAAGTACTTGATCGCCAGTAGCAAGGAATTAGAAATTTAAATTTGTAATCACGAGGTATCGGTTAAACAGTTGACTACCTATGGGACGAAAGGCAAACAGCAAGTGTGACCTATTGGAAAGATCACAATGGAATGTAAACACGATATACACTCTTATTGGAACAGTACTAGTTTTTATACACTTGAGTGTTACAAGGAAATATAAGAATTCTCCTTGTTATTGGTAACATTATTCATAAAAAAATTTAAATTTCGAAGATCGCATTCCTTTGAGAACGAAAAATTCGTTTCACAATACATATACATACGCGTGACGAAATAAGACGCACGTGAAATATATGTTTAAATATGGTAGAGAAAATTGCATTTATTCCTACCAAACAAAAGTTACAAGGATGAATATCGAAATCAATAAAATAATTATACTGTACGCTACCCAGTTACGATATATTTCGTAAGCTTTACGTAATTTCTAATCGAAATAGAAAGTCCGAACGTGGAGAATTGCTTTTAAAATGAAGAAAATTTCGGAATTAAAGTCAGACATGCCACATTTACGGTAAGAAGATCCGTAACATGCTTATTTGGAAAGTTGGCCGTGGATATTGGCAACATTTTCGAATATCGCGAGATACGAAAGCACAGTTTATTTGAAATTCACATTAATTGTAGAGAAATTGTGAGTAAGTTTTAACGTACTAATAAGGCCCCCCTTACTGGACGATTTCAATACGCGGCGGCACTGCCGTCAGACATACTCGCGAACGGGACGGAAAACAGAGCACAGGGCAAAACCATCTGCGCAAAGTCGATTCTCCTCTCCCTATGTAAACGGCCCGAAAATCCACCGCGCGATAAACGTACGCGATGGAACGAAAAGCAAAAACGTTATCAATGCGCGACCGTTCGTTCACCGATACGTCCACAGCCGCGAAGCTACTTACCTTGAAATGGATGGATATCGATGCTGAAGCTGAGCACTCGATTAGGAAACAACACGCCAAAATGGCCGTTCCAATGTCAAGTTTTCTTTGCAGTGCTTAACCGCCGCGTTCTTTCCTTGCAGGAGCACTTAACATGGATTACTTGCTCGGAAAGCGTATCGCGTAATACGCGGCACTCAGTATATCACGTTCTTTTCCGTTTGTAATATGAGACTAACGCACTGCGTCAAATGCGAGCGATAATTATTCCTCGTTGAACGTACACGACATGCGCCATGAAAGAGTAGAGACACTCAGACCAGAAAACCGTTACGACGTCGCGCGCACTCTACGGACAAGTGGCGTCCAATTGCGTGCGAGACTTTAAGGCGCATTTCCAAGCCCCCCTGGCATTGGTCGAATACGAATTCTTGTGCGCACCGTTGCTTCGACGTTTGTAATTGAAATTATTGCCACTTTAATGGAACAGAAGAAGCTTGTAGGTATTTTTTCTTTTGTTAAAGTAGTTTTAAAATTGAGTTATTTTGTAGCAAAGAATCTTCGCGATTAAGAAGAATTTTGTGAATGAAATTTCATGTAGTACTCCTGCCTTAACTACGATTTAAACTTTTCACAACTGAATGTAGCTTTCCATGGGAAGGAAAAGTAATACTAGAACTTGCTTCGAATTAGTTTGCCGATCGGTTTTTGTCGAAATTGTTATACATCGTGTAATATGCAAGTATATTAGAACAATAACGTGACGACAGTTTGAATACAAATTTTACACTATACGTGAGAACAGAGTAAATTTAATATATTATATTACACGCTCCTATACATAAATAATAGTATGTATACGTTAGAAGAACAAAAGCCTTGTTCTAAGTACAATTTTGCTCTCTCCTTTGAGATATTCTATATTTCCTACAAGCCTCGGGACAATGTCGTTCTAAATATCGCCTTTGAGAGAATGCTTTGAAACACTCTCCGCATCGCCATTGCCACTGATGGTGGTTCCGTGTCCTTTGATGAGCACGTAAATTCGATCTGCAAAACATATACATTACATCACAGCCTTTAGGTTAAACAAAGCCATTTAGTAACAGTGTAAGTCTTACATAATTCCAAACAGGAATAAATTAAAAAATTCGTTAAAATAAATTAAAATAGAAAATTAGACAAATCAACATATCGCGAAAATTCCTTTTCATATCCCGCTAATACAATAACAAAAAAAAAACGTCATCACCAGGTGCGGCGTAAGTTGTGTGGAATATGTGGAATATATATTCCACACTTGAGATTTTGCTGTATTTGAATTCCACATTCGGAACTTTTGAGGGCATTTTTACCATTTTTCATTTTTTGTTGGGTACTACTGTTTTTAGGCGTTTAACTTTTAATTTGTACTCCTCCCTCTCCAACTCCACACTCGAAAAAACTTTGCACCGTCGATCCTGGTGATCGCGTAATTCAAGTGAAAATCGAAAAAATATATGTACCGATCAGCGAAGGACTTATGACACACGGGGCATTCGAAAGGTCGCTCGCCAGTGTGGAGGCGCAAGTGGCCCTTGAGTACCCAGGGCCGATCAAAGCTCTTGCGGCAGTAAGGGCAATAATGCATGGTCTTGTTCCGTTTCCAGTTCTGGGTGTTCTCTGCACTCGTCGCCTTTAAGTTATTGCTGAAATACTGGCTCTGAGAGGGGTCGATCGGCTTCTTGTTTGGGGTTAAGTACATCGCTTGCGCCGTCGCTTGGCTCTCGGCACCGTTGAACGTCCTGTTCAAGTTCACGGCCACCTTGATCTCGTCACTCGTCACATTCAGGGGACAGTTCAACTTTTTCGCGTTCATCTGCAACGGTATCTGCACTTTCTCTAGCTTCTGCTCGTCCTTTACGTCGACGACTACCTGGCCAGTGTTAGTGGGGACACTGCCAGCGGCTGATGAAAGAGGACTGTCCATTTCGGGGAAACCCATGTCGCCGTTCAGCTCCTTCCTCCATATCATGTTGTTTTCTTTGTTAAAGCAGTACCGCGTAACGATCGGCAGCTTCGACGAGGTCCAAATGTTGTTGCATTTCGTGGAATTGTCTTTGACCTGTTGCTTTCGTTTGGCATCGGTCGTCGGCTTCGGGGTCCACGGCAATTCGGTCTCTGCGTATAAGAAAGATCTTTTTTTTTGCAAAATTTGGATTCCATTATATTTTGTAAATTCTTTCCTTTGAGGAAGCTTAAAAAACTCTGGTGGGCGGACAAACGAGTGTAAGTCAAATTTTGTTCGAAGCTCAAATAGTTCGAGCTCCATATGAGGCCCCCTAAATTATTCTAAATTAAACAAAATCAAAAATACCGCGCTAACACGCGAAGTGAATAAGTATTCAAGTAATTAAATAAATAAGATTGAACGTGGGGGGCATTCCACGAGAAATGGGCCCCATTTTAAAATCTAAATTTTGGTGTATCTATTTTCTTATTTTTCGTTATTTTCTTTCCGTCACAATTGAAGGGCCCATTTCCAATTTTTTTCTACGTTTTACAATTTAACAAGATCAAATATTTATATGAACTGTGAGATGACCCTCTCTCCTAGCATTCTGTTAGTCTAAGTATTTATTCGATAAGGGCTTTGTAGCAATTCCATTCAAAATAACTTTCTTATCACCACACTTCCCACTTCAAGGTTCAAATTACTCATCCGAAAATTAAAGGCTATTGTCATTTTCTCCCCTCGAAATATACTATACCATGTAGAACTAATCAGTTTCAGAACCCCAAGGATTTTCCAACGAATATTTCGATAGATTCATTTCTGTTCTGCAGTGTACTCTGTAGTAGAGTATGTAACTGAGACTGTCTGTGCCAATGAAGCATTAAATAAACATTGAAATTACGAAAAATAAATTATTTGGAAAACGAAAACATTTAAGGGGACATAGTACATTTTTTGTTCGAAAATTAAGCATTCTTTATGAATTTTTTTCTATATGAAATTGAAAAGGTGGGGTTTGTTACAAATGAAACATTATTGTTGTAAAGTATCAAAAGAATTTGTATTAAAAAAAAGCTATTTTGTTTTAAACAGCAGTAAGTTTAAAAAATTGAAACTGATTGTGAGTTAGCAGCAGCGCCTGGGTTTATAGCCAACTTTTTTCAGGAGAATATAGTACTTTACGGCCAAATGTGAAAAAACCGTATAGTGCATCGTGAAAAAATATAGTACTTTTCAGACGAAAGTACATCTTATTTTTTAAATGTATATTTTTTCGCATTTTGTATTATTAATTACTTTATTGTCTTTAACAAATATGTCAATGGTTTCATTGCACTGAAAGTCCAAATTAACATATACGAGGTGCTCATTTTTTATGAGGGATATACTGGCTCTGTTTCTCTCTTCCCGCACTTCATATTCATTATAGAAACAATCTTCTCTGTGAAAGCTGGAGTGGCGAGAATAAAGACAAAGTACACAATTATTTTATATAAATTCTGACAAAGAACTCATAGACAACACATTTTTAAATCGCTTTCAGAAGTTTAAAGTTTAAATTGGCAAATTAAAGTTTTGATATTGCGATAGAATAAAAAAAATAAGTAAAAATTGTAGTGTTTTATCGATATAGTATTCTTACGTACAGTTTCTTTTTCTAACAGTATATAGTACACTAGTCAAAAATATAGCATAATAGTTGGCAACCCTAGGTTATAGATTAATCGAACGATACTTTCCCCGCTAGTAGCGAACGCGTAAAATGGCCTGCCATGATGGAGAACATTATTTCCGATTCCTTAGTGCCATTCAAAGGGTCAAGTATCACGCATCAAGTAACAACTTCAGGAAACACCCAGAAACCTGGGTTCGAGAGGACTCGGCCTTGGCCGTGCGAGCGTAAATCGTTATGAAACGTGTCTAAAGAAGGGAAGGAGACCCAACATTCGATACGAATACGACTCGCATTACCAATGATAACGCGATACAGTTCGTACATTGTATGTACGATACTTTGTCCATAACCACACGAAGGTTTCACTGTCGTCCCTTGACACACTGTACCCTCGTGTTCGACAGCAACACAAAGGAACTTGGTTTTCTTACCTTCGGGGGAATTGTCGGTTTTCCTGTACCTCGTCATCGATTTGATAAGACATCGCGGCATTTTGCTGCTGGGAACGGGCAAGCACAGTTTCGCAGAAGGAACGAAATAAGACAGTGCCGGCAGCTCGTTGCAACAGCGATGGAGCAAACCACTGTCACATAGTCGACAGGCATTTGTCATCTGCCATCCCAGTACCGTAACGATAAAAGAGTCACCCACGGGAGTGATGAGAAATAAAACGTCCCTGATGCAGAGTTAATCATTATTCGAATAAATTTTTATTCAAGTAGGAATAGTAGGAAATTTTTATTCGAATAAAAAGTTAATAATAATAATAAATTATATGCATATACTTTCGAATGGTCCCAGTGTGGACCCTAAATTTAAAATTGTAACTTCGGGTATTTATTAGTTTCCAAAATATTAATTGTAAGAAAAGACTAATATTGAAGAATAAATTCGCGGTCTGAATTAAACGTTATATATATGTTTATTTTGATGGCGAACAAGAATAATGCTGGATGGTTTTCCTCGATTCGAGGTCTGGAGAAGACTGCCTTTTCGTCCCATGGAAAGTCCCCTGTTGTACTTTCGGAAAACTCTTAAGGACCCCGATGCTAATTTAAGACGTCCACGGCATCGCACTAGTTAGGCCCATCGTCGCTGTACTCGTCACGCTGGCCACATCTGGTTAGGCTCAACCCTGCAGCCCCTTTTATGAAGTGGTGCCTCAATTTTTCTAACATAATAAAAAATTATTGTTAATTTTTTTTACAAATTTTTTTTTAAACGCATACACGTAGCCCTAACGGAGATCCATCCTGAGGAGGAATGCCGCGGGAGGATGAAAAATGGGAAGGATAAGGATTGGAAAATTTTATGGAGAATTATGTATGGAGAGCGATCGAAGGTTCTGCGTGTACCGGGAAACAGAATTGGGTGTTATTTGAATAATTTCGAATAAATATTTATTTAAGATAATGGTTCGAAAACAGTTATCATGATTGAATAATGCATCCGAGGAATAATTGTCCGATGTTCTCAATTTACGTTATTGGAACAATTTTGTTTATTTATTTGAATGGTTTTCTGAAGATTATGTGAATTATTATTCGGGTTATTATACAAAAGTTCTTTGAATATTATTTGAAAATTGCTAGAAAATCTTTCGAAAATTGTTCATGTGATAATTTGGATAATTCTGATATTGTATTTTCGTAGATACATATGCGTTAATTTTATATCAATGCAATTCTGTCGAATGTCCTTCGATCTATTCCGACGAGAAAGAACGACAGCGAAGGAGAGGATGATAGCCGAGAAAGTAACAACTCAGTGCGATACTCATCCATGTGCGATCGCATGTTTGTCCAATCGAATAAAAAGAGCGCTGACAGTCAAAATCCCTCGCACTCACAGGGGAGCACAAAACAAAATCACAAATTTTTTTAATATGTAATAAAGAGTAATATTTCGAGCATAAAATGTGTCTTAGGGTATAATTCTTTTTATATACCTATGTAGGTATATATGTAGTATCTACACATGTTGTATGTATATTTGATTATAGGTATACAATAACAATTGTCTTTTAAAACTTGAATTTGTGTTGTTTTACAGCTTTATAAGTCAGAACATTAACAGTTGTACAAAGCCTCTATAAGTCCAATTTTCGTTTGTTGAACCTCTCTTAATTAAATATTCGATAAGCCGAAACCTCTATAATTCGAAGATTTTTTCTCTTTCTTTGAAATTCGAGTTATCGAGGTTCGACTGTACCTATCTCAGCCTTGTACGCAGTATTACTATTAGACATTACATTATTTTGCAATCTGGGAAAGCCATATTATAAATGGATAAAACAATTCGTATAATGGAGTAATTATAATATCCTAAGTAGGTTTCGCTTGATTTCATAAAGGTCGAGCAAATTCGAATTCCAGACTAACGTACGGGTGCCTGATACAATCCACGGGCAAATACATGGTTTGTATACATTTCTTATAATACGTTTATACACCGCTGCTTGTACCACGAATTTACCGCTTGTACCGATTGCGAATGGAGATTATAATTCTTCTGCGTATGTTACATATAGAATTCTTTTGAATTTCTGTTTATGCATTTGATGCACTCAAATAAATATATTAAATATTGTTATATAAAAACTAATTAAGTCGAAATTAATTATTAAATAAATATACATATTAAAATTATCCTTTAATTTGTTTTATAACTGATTTGCAGTAAAATATTACAATATCAAGGCAGAGTTTGGATTTAATTATTAGCTTTAATTGTACACGATTTTATAAACTAAACTAAATAATTTCATGGAACATTAAACAAATTAATCTACTGTTTCAGCAATTCATGAATACATATATACAGAGACGAATGGAGCTGTAGAAATACTTTTATGACTGAATATATATTAACGAGGGTATGTAACTTGTGTTTGCATTTAGAAGTCAGGGCTGTCGAAGGTCGAGCACGCGTGTATGAGTGATACACGTCGCCACAGCGAGCAAATGATACTATTGATACTACTACATATTCCTCGCGAATTTGATCGGATGGAGCGGTTGAAAGGGGAAACAGGCGCGTGAGGGGCCCCACCGCAGGACAGCGCTGATTTAGACAAAGGATCTCTTCCTTCTATAATTTCGGCACGGTTCCTGTAGCGACCTTTAGTGTCTTGATAACGGTCGTAGTGATAACAAGTAGCCGGCACTTTAAAAAAAAACCAGTACACCATAAAGTCCGTTGGAATAATTTAGAGATATTAATCTATTTGTCGGGTAACATACGCTGGGACAACCCTTTGTAAGTGCATTAAACATTCCTCTTTTATATCTATCCAAAACTCAAGCGTTTACTTCAATTCTGTAATATTAATTGAAAATATAAAATCCAATATAGTTTTCATATATATAATCATTAAACAACCATTAAAACTGTGAAGTAGAAATTATTTGAATATAGAAATCGAAAACTAAACTCACAAAAAAGAAGGATAATTAATAATATTTTTCCTTTATATAAACATAATTCCTCTTCAACTTCGTATTTTTCAAGACGATGATGTTGAAGGGCCTAAAGGTCATCAACCGTCTATTATTTGTCTCGTTCGAATAATTTGATCTGAATCAGTTGTACAAAGTTTAAAGCGACCAAATTTCGTCGATAGCAAATGAAATTCGAGCGATTGGAAATCTCGGTAATTTCAGATAAAGAGAATTAATTGAACGAAATTGTTTCAGATCATGCGTCCCACTTTATTCGTGCTCCTCTTACTGAATATCTTTTATTTGCACATCGATTCTTCGGGTAAGTTCGAATTTACACGTCTATGATTCTAATTTCCGAACGACGAATTCTAACTTTTCTTCCTATTTTTGCACCGAAAGCGATACGCTGTCCCCAGCCAGAGTTTTTCCTGTGCGAGAATAATAAATGTATTTCACACACCTACCTATGTGACGGGGGGAACGAATGCGGCGACAACTCGGACGAAAAAAATTGCCATGGCTTTACTGTACGTATTAAATTATATTTTAATATATTTAATACTTCTTTGGCACCTGTTTGATAAATGTATAATGTTTCGAATCACACATGTATTTTCATCGTTTGTTTCAGACTCCCATGTCTCTGATCCAATGTGCCACAGACGAATTCCAATGTGCAGATCGTTCTTGCATACCCAAAGAAAAGTTTTGCGATGCCAAGCCTGATTGTAACGACAAAAGCGACGAATACGATGATTGCGTGAACGAAGTAAGTTCGCAATTAAATTATCATTCTTTGATTATCAATGAGGTATATGGACCAATTATCAATCGTACAAAAATACTATGATTTAAAGTTAAAAATTAGGTCTTTCGACCTTAATTTGGACGTTTTTAAGACGTATGAATCAGGACGTCCTAACGATTCACAAAAATTACGTCTGACTTAAATTACGTGAGACTACTGTGTTATGAAACTTTGTGGGATGAGTCTAGAGGTCGAACGATGACATTCTACAAAACATTTCGCAACAATACGCATTTTTTATAATTAGTTAAGATCAATACGTACCTAAAAGTTGAAACAGTTTACGAGTCATTCGGGTCATTCCACGCAAACATGACTGCCTCTTGTCGTCGGTATCGGGGATTTTATTTAAACTGAAATATGATGTAGTCCAGATGAAGTTGAGGGGTGTTTAAGTCAGCATTTTGCTAGTTTCGAATTTATATAAAAAAAATACAGGCCCTTAAAGTTTGCATTTTTTGACTATTGAAACGGAGATGTATTTAAGAATTTTAATCTCGGAAACTATTTTTACTTTTAAAATAAACATATGTAGATTCTTGAACAATATGTTCACATAGAATATAATATTTTACCCTAATTCTTTATTTTTTGCTTGAGATCTATCTCTTGAAGTATTTATATGAAATTGGGAATCACCCTATACATCTATTTCTTTGCGAAACAACATAATCTAACTCGTTAAATTGTTATCCCTAACAGATAGTAAAATGTGATGGATTTCGATGCAAAGATGGTCATTGCATAATAAACAAATGGGTCTGCGACGGAGTTCCGGATTGTCCTGATAAAAGCGATGAAATAAACTGCGGTAATTTTACTTCATGCAATCGTTTCACGGCTATGTAACGTCATCAGTTTTACATTAGTCAATTTTGCGATCAATATTTTGATTTACATTTCGTAGGAATCACGGTGCCTCCCAACGAATGTAACAACGAAATTGATCGATACCTGTGCAAAAATCAAAGATGCATCTTTTTGAACGCAACTTGTAACGAGAAGGACGACTGTGGCGATAATTCGGACGAAAATGTCGAGGAATGTAAGAAAGGTATGTATGCATCTGAGATGTGATATAAATAGTCGAAACGACGATTTTGTTATAATAATTATATTTCTAACTATTTCAAATTCCAGCTGACATATCGTGCAAAGAAACAGCAAAATGCAACCACAATTGCAGGAAAACACCAGAAGGTGCTCAATGTTCGTGTAAATCCGGTTACAAATTGGTGGATAATCGAACATGCACAGGTAAAACTTTGAAACGAAAGATTTAATTAATTTACGAAGAAAATATTGATTAATGTGTAAAATTTGCTTGCCATGTTTCAGATGTGGACGAGTGTGAAAATTACGGCACATGTGATCAGAAATGCATGAATACTGCTGGGTCCTACATGTGTTCATGTCAACCTGGTTACACCTTCCATGAAGATAAAAACTTTTGTAAAGCCGAAGGTATCCAATTCCATACAGTTACATACTCATTTTTTGGATAATAAAAATTCTTTTTCACCCATTAAACACTGAAGATTGTTTGCATATAAACATGGAGAAAATTACAGTCCCCCAAATACACAATGTTTCAAAATGATGTGTGCAGATTTAATTACAAATAAAAGTGTTTTAATAAACACATATCTGAAACAGTTGTTTCACATATATTCAATTTTTTCATTAATAACTTTATTAAAATAATGTAGCCCACAAGAAATTGAACATAATTATTGTATTTTGTGAGTCTTTAAAGATGTTTATGTTTTCAATCGAATGTCGACAGGTGGTGAAGCATTGATGGTGTTTTCAATAAAATCAGAAATCCGTGCGATCTACTTAGATTCTGAAGTATATGATTCAGTAACTCGAAATTTACAACATGCCGTGGCAGTCTCCTTAGATGCAAATTACGTATACTGGTCCGACATTAAAGATGAAGACGAAGCAATATTTAGGAGTTTGGAGGATGGTTCTCAGCAAGAAATCATTGTTACGACAGGTAAATTATATATATGTATATACGTACTTACCCCTTCGTGGTCACACGGGGTGTATCGCACCCCAAGAGCAATTTTCGAGTTAAAATGTCGCGTCTTTACGACTTCCAAAGGTGATTTATCATAAAAAATATTACTATTAGAGCATGATTGTATAAGTATTACGAATGTACAATTATAACTGAAAAGTTAAAAGATTAAAAACTACGAAAATGGTAACTCAAAAATTGACGCTGGGGTGCAGTGAACTCCATGTGACCAATTTGTGATTAAAAGAAGGTGTAACCATGGAGCGTTAATTACTATAATCAACATTCGATTAATTCTTTTTTTTCAATTGACACCACTTTTGTACGAAGTAGATTGTAGTATTCATTTGTTTAACATTATTAGATAGTTGTTTTTTATTTTTAAGGTTTAAATAGTCCCGATGAGATAGCAGTGGATTGGGTAACAGGCAATATATATTTCACCGACAGTGGTTATATGCATATTGGAGTTTGTAATGAAGATGGGACTTATTGTACCATTATAATTAAAGATCGAAATGAGAAACCAAGGGGCCTTGCTTTGTTACCATCGAGCGGGTGAGTAAAGCATGACGAATGAAATAGACCGAAGGAGAAATTATTTCTTATTTCTAAATCACTAATAAATTCTCCAATCTTTCTAAAATTTGGAAATATATTTCATTGGACAATATATTAATCATTATTCCATGATCTCAATTTTACTTAATACCCTATAACATATAATTAAAATATATACAATCTCAAGTAACATTAAAAATCAACGCAAATAACAGGATTATGCATTTTTAGTATAATGTATTGGACTGAATGGGGCTCGAATGCGCGTATATTAATGGGAGGAATGGATGGAAAAAATAGCAGCGCATTGATTACAGAAAACTTAGAATGGCCAAATAGTTTGTCTATTGATTACGCGAACAATAGATTGTACTGGGTAGATAGCAAATTGAAAGTAATCGAATCCATACGATTAGATGGTTCAGACCGCAGGGTATGTGTTTCTCTAAAATAATTATTGAAATAATGATCTTACACGTTGATGGACTATTTTTCCATTTTTATTTTATATCTTTCCAGACTATATTACATGGAATAGCAAAGAAACCCTTTTCAGTAGCAGTCTTTGAAAATAAGTTGTACTGGAGCGACTGGACATCCAATACGATACAATCATGTGATAAATTCACTGGAAAAAATTGGAAAGTTTTGGCACACGAAAATAGTACCGTTTATGGAATACACATATATCATTCCATTTTAAAACCCAAGGTAGATTTCATATTTTTTTACTAGAGTCTATTTGATTCTCCTGTTTCATAGTAAAATTAAAGTACTAATAACTGAAATCGTTACAATATATTAACAGATTCCTGACCCATGCAATACAAATCCTTGTTCGCAATTGTGTCTATTAAATTCAAAGAATGGGTATACATGTGCTTGCACAGTAGACAAAGAATTGAATACCGATCAACATACGTGCCGCGGTAAGTACTAACACTATTCTGTCTTAGCATTATATTTTTAAAAGATTCAAATATTCTCTTCCTAATTTGGATTCCATAAAAGAATATAGGTAAAGTACAATTAAATTAATTTCCCGAATTAACTAAACGTGTTGAAAAATTTCAGCAACCAAGAAGAAGATGCATCTTATTATCGCAGCAGGAAATACATTCATAGACTATTATCACGAATTGCTGGGAAAACCAAAAATGATGCCGAGTATTACACTAAAACATGTTACCGAAGTTACTTACAACCCTCTTACAGGTAGAATTTTAATAATTAATTCTTATAAAACTGTTGTCGAAGCTATTATGTGAAACGTGACTTCGCTTTAATTTTATAGCACCTTCAGTATTGAAGTATTGATCCAGTATATTTTATTAAATATTTCTCTTAAAAATCGGCACAGGTGGTCTTCTTGCCAGTGGTCAACGGACGGAAGAAATTTTCAGCTTCGACAAGAATACTGGAGACGTGAAACCCGTGATGTCTATTCAGAATAAAGTATTGGGAGGGATAGATTTTGATTACATCGGGAACAATTTATATTTCTCGGATATGATACACAATACTATAGAAGTTCATAGCTTGACTACTAACGAGAAGACAGTATTTTACTTCGAAGACGAGCCTCGTGATATTGCTCTAGTGCCAGAAGAAGGGTAATAATTTTCAGAGTAATCTTTAAAGAGCCAATTAGTTTGTAAATTACAGTTTCAAGTAAAATATATCAGCCTTTTGTTGGCAATCAAAATTGTACTAATGATAATATTGCAGCATAATGTTCGTCGTTTTCCGCAAGAATGATAAGTACCGCATAGATTTAGTGAATATGAACGGGATCGGCCTTAGAGTACCAATTGAAGGGGAAAAGAACTCATTGCTTGGACCAGAGGTATCGTTGTGTTACGACAAAGATCTAAAACAACTGTTTTGGAGTGATCAAGGCACTGGTCGTATTGGAATTACCACAATCAATGGTTTGTACTCTTAAAACGATGAAGTATGCTCTAAGTAGGACTGGGACTATTCGAATAATTTAATATTCGAATATTTTACAAGTATTCGAATAATTTAATATTCGAATGTTTTACAAGTATTTTAATGCTACGAATAAACTTCGAATATTTGAGTATTCGAATACCGATGTATTCGAATACTGCTGTATTCGAATATACGAATACTGAAAAATGCGACAAATAGTCCCAGCTCTAGTTCTAAGGTGGCTGGTAAACATGCTAATTATTCTGTTTCTTAAGATTTCGAGACCCATATCTTCCGCACTGGATTGAAAGAACCCGTAAGTCTTGCTGTTCTCGGTGATCATGTCTTTTGGACTCAGTACCAGTCGGACCAGTTGTTCTGGACTAGTAAGAGTAGCACGGAACATTATCAGAAGCGCATTGCATTACGTGAGTTCGCCAAAACGAATATATGAACATATAGAAATAAAGAGAATTCGGAAATTGTTTGCAGTAATTCGTAACGAAGTAATTCTTTTCCGGCAGACACGCCACGAGAGGTAGAAAGGTTGCAGCTAGTAGGTATACACGGAACGTACGTAAACCAGCACGAATGTCACAGAAACAATGGGAACTGTTCTCACGTATGCCTGGTATCTAATCTTCGTTCGCACGTAAGTCTAAAACTCTCTGATTCATATTAGATCTTTGGTCAAGCTCAGGCACCTTAAGCATGCAATATTTATATAACAGCGAGATCTTTTTCTCTAATTTATTGTGCACAGTTTAAAGTATAGAAAAATAGCTTTATTTCTGTTGGGTATATTTTATTTCTTCTTATTGTTTCACAATGCTTTTTAATTGGTTATTTAACAGTGAGTAGTATAATTAATATTATTTTAAATTTTCTGTACTTTTTGCTTTTTAAGTCTAAAACGGATGCTAAGGGTTGCTAATTTTTTGCAAAATAAAGATCACGCAATTATGGGTTCTGCACTGTGAAAAACTATTTTTTTTTTCATTTTGAGGGTTGATAGTTTTCTGCCTAACTAGGCCCCATTATTTATTCCATAATGCGTAATATTCTACATTCACACAAAGTTGTATGAAAATCGAATTTTTCAGGGTGGAAATTTTCCCTTGTTAAATGCAAAGTTTTTATCCATTACCCCTATTAGAATTACAAACTTGATATACATTTTTAGAGTGTTCTCACTTAACTATGGGGAAATACGTGGTTGCATTTGACGCCTCTCGTAGAGAATTTTCCAAAATCATAATGTAAAATTCTGGAATTAGTTTAAAAATTGAAGAATATTTCATTCCTTTTAGTTTATACTTTAGTTCTAACATTGTAGAATATTATCATACACGACAAAAAGTGGTTCGCAAAATTTCGATCTAATAATTTGAGTCTATAAATAAATCACGATCTGAAAACCTCCCCACAGACCTAACGCAATGTCCTAGCTAGATAACTCTTATTCTCAATTCTTATGTAAATTTTCAGATTTGCGCGTGTCCGCCCGATATGATGCTGAATGCAGATAATCGAACGTGCACTCCTCAAACCGCGTGCAAACCGGGCGAAATAAAATGCAGTGAACACGATATATGCATAAAATTAAATCAGCGGTACATTATTCAGATTATTATAAATTAATCATTTCACTGTTTAGTCTGCACTGCGTCCAGGCATGACGGAAAATTATAAACTGTTTTAATTACTAGAATGTTTGTCTGTGAGAATTTATAATTTAAATAATTGAAAGAATAAATACCCTTCAATTCCGTCATTTTTTGCAAACAGCGAAAGGGTTACACATTGAACTCTCTAATTCCTCATGAAACTACAGTATTTCGTTATAATTTCAGATGCGATAACGTGCAGGACTGCCCTAACGGAGAAGATGAATCAAGCATATGCGATGAACTTCGCTCGTGGAAGTGTAAAAGGACTAATCAATTCGCATGTAAAACCGGCAAATGTATAAGCATGACGAAACGTTGCAATTCCCAGTACGACTGTCCAGATCAATCGGACGAGGAGGGCTGCGATAAGAAAGAATGCAACTCTAGTAAATCAACACATTTACTAAATCTTATTTACAATGTTTTTATTGTGTACAACAATAAGACCGTTTGAATTTAACAGAAAGTTATATTAGACATTATATACTGTGTATATAAGCGAACGATAATGTAGATCCGATCGAGGATGAAACTATTATTCGATAGTAATGCTCGTAGTTATATTAACTATAAGCTCTAATACTACCTCATTCAATAAATTCACATTGTTTAAAACCAGTGTTGTTGTGCTTGAATAATTGCGACACGTGAATAGAATTACGATTAAACTTATAGCTGAACAAACTCGTTAAAATACTTCATACGTAAAAATATATGTAGATATTTGAGAATTACTTGATCTTCAACTAGAGTAGAATAAAATTGAATTTCTTCGTATTCTTACTACTTTTCGATTTTTTATTCTTTCCAAGTTTTGATTTCAAAGAGATAAATTTAAAAATTCAGATAATAGAAGTACTTGACAGTTTTATTAAAATTATATTTAAAGTTTCTCTCCGGTTCTATTACCCAATTTATTTCTCGCGATAAGGGACGTGAAATTCGTATAACCGAACGGATAATACTACTGTCACGAAGTGCATTCACATCGGAAAACGATGTTCGATGTTGTACTAGCCTGAATAAATCTTCAACGATGTTTAAGAAACCAACCGATCATTCACCGTGCCTCTAATATCTTTCAGATGAGTTTGAATGTCACGAAGGAACTTGCGTATCAAAATTTCAAGTGTGCGATGGACAGTACGACTGTAGCGATGGTTCTGATGAAAGTAATTGCGATAAGCATACGTGCGGTACTGCGGAGTTCGCGTGCGACAGTGGAAAGTGTATCCCTAAAACATGGGAGTGCGATGGCGAGGTAAGTCCATAATTTCTATTAACGCAACATGACTATTACGGAACAACTTGACGGGTTTGCATTTTTGAGAAATAAATTGCATGGTGTCGGGGGGACATTTAACGCTATAATTGATTTTCTAAATAGAATATCCAGGATCTTGTTCAGAATGAAGACAAGTATCTAAAAAGTGACAGTTGTCACGACACTGATAAATCAAGTTTTATTTTTTTTTTATTAATTATAGCTAACGAGCTGAAGCGTAAAAATCAGTAATTCACTGTAAATTTTGAAAAATAAAAAAATTCCCATGCAATTTAAATTCGTGAAGTTGGATGACTCGCTCTATACAGGGTGGATAAATTGGCACTACAAAATGAGTTCCAAAAATCAAGCGGGCTACTCTTTTTTTCATTATTATAGTTTTCATCACCGTCACCCCAAAGTTACCCCCTCCTGGAAAAAAGTCTACGGACGCCCTTGCATTAATGTAACAAAAACTTTAACATTAATTTGAAAGCGGTGTCCATCACTTTTTATACACCCTGTACAGTTATCTAGTTAAAAAGCATATGTTCATTCAAGTATAGAATACAATCTTTTAATGTTTTATTCCAATTCAGGTGGACTGTCCAGATAGATCCGACGAGAGCAGTACTTGCCAAAAAATAGTTTGCCCGTCCGAAATGTTTACGTGTCACAATGGCCGTTGCATAGACTCATTATTAAAGTGTGATGCAGTCGATGATTGCAATGATAACAGCGACGAGCAATATTGTGCGGAAGGACGCCGTGGTAATTCTGTCAACTGCACTGCAGATGAATACAAATGCTATAATGTAGAAAAGTGCATTCCAAAAAGCTTAAGGTGAGCCATTTTTCATAATTATCTTTTTCGTCCACTCATCTTGCTGTTTGCTTTAATAACGACATTAGGAAGTCTACTTGTTTCTTCTCTTCTTCCTTTCCCTTATATTTTTAATCAATTTTATTACGCAGGTGTAATGGCTTCCCGGATTGCCCAAAGTTTGATGACGAACGTAATTGCGTGCGATGCCAAAAGGGACAGTTCGCTTGCGACAATCAGAAATGCATCGATGAGGAGTGGGTGTGCGATAAAGAAGAGGACTGCGGCGACGGATCCGATGAGAGAGATTGCGACAGGGTTAAGTTGGAGAAGATGAACGTCAACTCCATCTCTAAGTGCAAGGAATTCAAATGTTCTAATGGAATGTGCCTCCCCTTTGAGAAAGTATGCGACCTAAAACCGGACTGTTTGGACGGAAGCGACGAATCTGGAAAATGCGGTATGCATTTTCATCGTTATGAATAAAAGTATATTCTGTTACAGTGGATTACCTCCATTACCCAAATTAATGTGGAGTAGGGCTGGGACTATTCGAATATTTTACAAGTATTCGAATGCTATGAATAAACTTTGAATATTTGTGTATTTGAATGTTATTATTCGAATAGTATGGTGTGAATTAAACCTAAAGAACTTGACTTATAATTCACACCATACTATTCGAATACATCAGTATTCGAATACTTAAATATTCGAATAGTATTCGAGTACTTGGATATTCGAATTATATTCACCAAATAATTTCAATTATTTGGTGAATAATTCGAATACCGAAAAATTCGACAAGTAGTCCCAGCCCTAATGTGGAGACATGATTACTCCTGAGAAATGAACAATCATTTTTCTGTTGTTCATTTTTCCATGTTTTAGATAAAATAGCATATATACGAAACGGGTTTTAAAAAAAAAACGTTTCAGGACTTATATTAGGTGGAATCTAGTGCGAAAGAAAAGATTTTTTTAAAGATGAATGTATCATAATTTCGATATTATAATATCGTTTACGTCCTAATTATTTTTTTCGCCAAATTAATGATGTTACCATAAGATAGATGATTATAACACATATGTATTTGAAATACTTTTGTAGCAATCTCGTGTACAAAAGAAAATTCCTGCGAAAACATCTGCCACAAGACACCCTCGGGTCCCATTTGCGGTTGTCGAAAAGGATTTCAATTGGACATCGACTTAAAATCGTGCGAGGATATAAATGAATGCGAAAGCTATGTCTGTCCCCAAGCTTGTCACAACACCGACGGATCTTTTATTTGCTCTTGTTACGAGGGATACGTGCTCCGAAGCGATAAAATTTCTTGTAAAGTGGCGGGTACGAAATGCATATTTTTTAATCTTCCATCGTTTTCATTCGACATCAGCACCTTCGAATAAACGAGGGAATTAAATGATTAATGATTACCTATTGTTTATTACGAAATGTGATGATAGGACCACAAATGGAAATAATCACGGTCGCGGGAAATGAAATTAGGAAGCTGAAACCAAGCTTAAGTTCCATTGAAATGCTCTATGAAGATGTCAACTCTGATATAACTGGCATTGACGTAAACGCCAACGAGGGAGCTATATATTGGAGCAGTGGTAAGTCCACACTTAAAAATTATTCAGAAGACAAAGTTGGGCAAAATGTATTCCAATTACAAATTACGATTAAAATATAATTGTGTAATTGATTACACATTATTTTCTGTGATTGTTAATATTTAGGTAGTTGACAAAATTGTGGTCAATTACCTAAATTAGGAAACAATCCAGCGATGTATACTATAGCGTAATTATCCAAAATATCGTAAAAAAATAGGAATAAACTACGCGTACAGTAATCATTATTGTAATTATTGCTGTCGAATATTTTTCGAATAACCATCAAAGTTTGATAAGTTTCCTTGCTCGTTGCTCTAAAATGAGACTTAAACTTCAATTAATTCACATGCATGAATACATTTTGAATTTGGTCCCATCACTAATAATATACTACTAAATGAAAATATTATTTTCTTCAGAGATGTTAGGTACGATAAGTAAAATACATATAAAGAGCAAAACACGAAAGACTGTTACTGGCGTTGGGAGACCAGAAGCTTTAGCTGTTGATTGGATTACCGATAATGTGTACTTTAACGACAATGATCATGTAAACAGCATTAAGGTATTATATTTTTATTAACCGCTTCACACAAAGTTAACATCCAACCAAACGTATTCTGAGAAAGACTTTCTACTTAAAGGTATGCAATCTAGAGCAAAAGAAGTGCGCTGATGTGGTTTCAATTGAGAAACGAAATATGGCCCTGTCCATTGTTGTCGATCCAAAACAAGGGTACGATTCAACTTCAGAATTACTTTAAATTAATTTTTCATATTTCATTTACGAATACCTTGCAATCATAAAAAACCATAATGCAGGTGGCTATTTTGGAGTCAAACCAGCTGGAAAAATTTAGATATACCGGTAGGAAAAATATATCGGTCTACTACAACAGGTTCTAATGCGACAGCAATCGTTTATCGTAATATTGGCATTGCTAATGCATTGGCGATTGATTACGCGAGGTCTAGATTATACTGGGCGGATACTTTCTTAAAAATTATCGAATCTTCAAACTTTGACGGTTCTGATCGTGCAAAATTTTTGGAAACGGATGCAAGTATTTGTACACAGTATATGCGAGGAAAATATTGTTTCAAATATTCCCTTATTAACCGTATGCCTAATACTTTAGATTCATTATGCTCCGAGTATAAACATATACGAAGATAACTTGTATTGGTTGATGAGTTCGACTGGCATCATTAAAAAATGCAAATTATATGGCGACAAATCGTGTACAGAAGTCTCTATTGGTAACTCCAACATCGACAAGCACTTTACAATCATGCACACCTCGAGGCAACCTATTGGTAGGTATATAAACGACTAATCGTGGCAAAAATTTTTCTTCATGAATAAATTGATTTGTGTATTATTTTCATTGAGCAGCGAAAAACCCTTGTGAGGACCATAAATGCGAGCACATGTGTATAGTGGAAAACAACAGTCCCAAGTGTATTTGCCAAACTAGACATCCACAGAACTCTGAAAGCACTTGTGTGCAAGACACGCATTCGAAATTTCAATTTGAGTTGAGCATAGCTCATCGAAGAGGCGAGGACATTCATCGCCCAAGTGGAGCATTAATTGGAACTATTGTAATGATAGTACTTTGCATCGCAATTATATCGGTGTATTTTTACTATCAAAAGATCAGACCAGCATTTTCGTCAAAATATAATCTCAGGTAAATTGGTAAACTATTTTCAAAATTTATACAAACTGCTGTATTTGTAGAATTTTTTAAGAATTTTTCCTGCCATTTATAGTATGCGTTTTCAAAATCCATCATACGATCGACGAAGTGAAATTGCGGTTCTCGATTGTATAGCCGGTTTACCTCCAGGGGAACACGAGTATGTGAATCCAGTGACTAACATGCCAAAGGTAATGTAATTTTGTTGTTTTCAGTTATAGAAATTATACGTTAATTTGTACTTTTTTATGTTTTTAGAACGAGAAAGTAACAGAAAAAAGGGAAAAATCGATTGCAAATGATACACATGCCGACCAATTGGACGAGGAATTTGAAGAATCAGGATGCAAGCTTAGCACTCGCTTAATATAACAAAACGTATTTTAAACTATTGAAGTAAAATGCAATACGCCTAGGAAATGAAAAATACAATTTGTAAATAATTATTTATATAGTACTATGTACTATGCAATACTATATACACTTCTGCGATGAAGGAAATTATACACGATATTTATTTCCAAGTAATAAATAAGAATTAAGTTTGCACATGAATATATTCTTTCGAGTAATGTGGATATACATTTCCTTTTTGTAAAGTATCCAATAGTGTGATTTATCTTTGTGTTAGTCCATGATTAGATTATCATAAAATATACATTGCAATATATTTTATTAACATCATTATGTAAATAAGTTAACATAAATTACCAAGAATCTCAATTATTTAATATATCACTTCCATATTTTCCAATTGCATTATTATTTACAATTATATAAATACCTTTCGCGTTAACTAATAAGGTAAGGACTATCGATAGCACCAAATCCTGCTGCTATACCAACTTCGTTTTCAGATGATGGCTTACTTCTCAAAATATGACCCACCTCTTCGTTATATATAATATTTTCTTGGTCTCTGTGAAAGAGAATAAATTCGTTTTGATGTAATGTATTTTAAAACGTGAAGGGCAAAATATCTATATTCAATTAATTACCCAATGACAACGCCATAAACACCAAGCTCTGATACAATATCAGAAAAATAAGGGCTGTGGTTTTCGAAAGGCTCGTTCTGTGCACGTACAATATAATTCTTTTGTACTGGAGGATAAAGACGATCCATGAGTATCCAAGCTGTTCTTTCCTCTGAACTTTTCACAGATTCTAAATGCAGCTTTATATCGTCATTGTAAATATTGTGTCCACCTCCTTCCCTTTGTGGTTTCAGGACATATCGTTTCGGTTCTGACATAGCCTTTTCGATTATTGCGTCCCCTTCATCGTTCTGTTTTTACCAAATATTTTTAAATCATTATATACTATTATTGGAAGATACAGCAAATATTTTAATAAACTTATTCCATAAGTATCATACAAGTTTATTGCTACTTATACAATATATTATTTTCTATACTTACGAATTCCAGTGAATAAAGCCCAGCAAAAACTTCTTGAATTCGTTTTATCGCATCATCATCTTTCAAAAACATATTCAATGCATTAGGATATGCTAGAGATTGTTGTACCTAGAGACAAAGAATTATCTTGTTTATTATGTGTGTATATATGTACCTACAGAGTTACAGTCGCAAAGGAAAGTAAGTTGACACTCTTTAAAATCGCATAACTTTTTTAAAATTGCAAAACTATTTATCACATAGTTTAGCAATACTTTATTATTCCTGAGTAGAAGAATATTGACGTTAATTCATACTTCATAGGCATACCTTTTTAGTACCAGCTAAATGGTAGTGTATTGACGGACATTTTATTGCTCGGGATCGTTCTATTAATAATCTCACGGACCATTCTCGTTCTGTAGGATAAGCATCAACTTCATAACCAGAACGGAAGTAGACTACGGAGACCACTTGATTCCCACTAAAAATATTTAAAGCAATTACTCCGTAAAAATATTTAAAACACTGAGTGCATAGTAAGTGAAATAAAAAAGGAAACGTACGATAAATAGATTAAAAATACAATTTTCAAACATTTCATTATGTACAACTATATATACGTACACTATTAATTCCTTGTCAGGTCCCAGCTTTGCATCGGTTACTAAATCTGTTAAGCTCTTTCTAATTACCATAATATCAGGATTGAGTTTTTGTATTTCAAATTCATGAAATCTTTGATCGCATATATTATAAGTAATATTTTCAACAACAAACAATATCACAGCCCTAAAATTGAAAATATTAATTATGCATGAATAATTGGCCATGTATTTACATCTACAATATAGTAGAAGCTAATTACTCTTTATTGTTGTATAATTTCCATGCATGTGTTAAGCCTTTGCCGAGACCCGTAATGGGATTATTTTCTGGAATCTGAAAATGACAAAATTATTAAAAACTGAATGTTTTATGGAATATAAATGCAAATAAATAAAAGAAACCTACATTTTCTAATTTGCTTGCGTGACCCAATTGTCGTAAAATGTATCTGAAAAAAAAATTGTGCAATGGAGACAATATTTAAATATTGTGAAGTGAGGTAACATTTTTATGATAAAAATTTACTTGTGATATTGAGAAATTATTGTCGCTATTCCTCCAAAACTGCTCGCGATAGTATTTAACTCAACCTGTTTAATATGATTCTCATGTAACATGTAATCGGAACGAAGCAATCCAAGGCTTAAAGTCTATAAAAGAAGAATATTTACGTGATAAGTCTTCATAAAAATAAATGTATACAAGCTAAACCACAAGATACAGAATATGTGAATATTTTACTTGGAATTTAAGACACAATTTAATGCACAGACCTCTGGCCAGATAAACGAATAGCCAGTTACTTCGAAATTATATGCCAAATAGATGTATACTATACATAACAAGATATATACTATACTTTCATATGAGAAATATACAAATTCTCCTATAACGTGTCCATGTGAACTTGTTTCATAAAACAAATTCTTTACAATAAATTATTTAAATTTTGTTCACCAAGTCCCTTTAAATACCTAATTAACATTACATACATCTGATCTGAAATTTCATATCCAAAAGACATATTCAGGCGTTCTATTTCTCGTAACTTACGCTGTAGAATAATAAATGTATTATTAATTATATGTTACTTTACTTGACTATATCCTTCTTTATAAACCGTTTCATATATCTCAAATAATTTTGCTGTAAATGGATCAGCATGAATTGTACTAAAACAAAAATAATATCATATAATAAATACATAGAAAGAATTAAACTTTTTAAATTTTGTATACCTTTTTAAACTCTTCGTAATAAAATCATTATCGTGAGCAGCCTTATGTATAAGTTCATTTAATAATACTTGTATGTTTTTCGCCTTCTCAAAATTCTCTCTAGGAAAACTCGATGGTAATAGAGTAAATGGTAAAATCTGCACTTGATTTTTATTAAACGCTTCCTTCGATCGCATACTAACACCTACAAGAACAAGATAAAATTATACACAGAAATGTCAGAAAAAGCATTATTTATCAATGAAAATTAATTGATAAGCTCTTGATCTAATTAAAACATTTATAAACGAATACCATGCAAAAGTGCCCAATCCTTAGCCTTATCTATAACATTTTGTAACTCTTCGTTTGAAACTTGCATCTCAATGCAAGGTTGTAAATGCGGAATCTCCATTACTGTCAATTACTATAAATACGTAACGAATTATACGGTACACCAAGCGGGAAACACCTTTACAACCGCGTTAACTGTCATTTAAATTAATTTTGATATAATACTGTCAAGTCATTGCCTTGTTTTATCTTGTGACTTAGGATAAATGTCACACACGTAAATGAGACTACATACATACTTCCGTGAAACGTGCCACGTGATTGTTGGCTAAAAAATGCGTTGCACTACTACATATAAATGCGTGAGAAAGAGGTATGTATGTATATACAAATCCCCTCCTAGGCGCAAGTCAGTTGAAGCGTGGTGATGCGCGAACTAGGTGCGCGTGAAATTGTGTCCATGTGTCGTCGGCGGCGGCCACTCGATGCGCGTCGAAGCAAATGACATGTGCGTTGCTGTGGCAACAAGTGTTTAGCTTATCGTTAGTATGTATATGCATAACAAGTATTTATAATAGATATAGCATATAAATTGATAGCACGAAGGCTTCACCAGAACAGTAAATTTTAACATTAATTTTCTTCTCTGTTAAATTCGTGCGAATAGTGAGGTTATAACGTGCGTTCTATTTGTAACTTTTATTTTGTCTGATCCATGTGCTTTATGAGGTTATGACTCGATAGACCATTATGAAAAGCACATGGCATTACAATTGCACACAGTAGTGCGTTTTATAAAAGGATAAATACCTATAATCATTTGCTAAAAACCTATAGTTATAAAAACATTCTTTATTTTTCAGTCGTTCTGTTCTTTTTATTTATATTTAGTACAGAGTAATTCATTGGCTTTAATAGGTTATTTCACAGTTATTCTTGTACTCTACAAGTAAATTAGTCATTTCATAAATAGATGAAAGAACGAAAGTTATATGAAACACATTTATTTAATAGCGAGTGATGATGAAATTGGCAATGCCTCAAACGCGGGAATATTTAAACGTAAACGATATTCAAAAGTATGCGAATAAATTTGTTGGGTTGGACAATTTATGAGAATGGCGCGGCGAATTCTCATGTGCCAGCTCAGCTGATTTCGTTGAGAATCAACTTCTAAGAAGAACGATTGCGTAAAAATTCAAAATCGATCGGTACCGAGATTTACGCGTCCACCGCTGTTTTGTTTTCGTCTATTGACTGCTATAAATAAATAAGAAGTTATAGAAGTTGCAATCATCTATAGATTATATCACATATCTTGAAATGGACAAATATATCATTTAGCGTAAAGAGAAGTTTATTAACCCCTTACGCGAGTATTACGGGCTGACATGACGCACGCTCATTGATCAGCCGGTGACAGTCGCGGGTTGTTGTGGCTCAACACGTTATGTTCACGCACGGGTTTATGACTTGGTAGATGTTGCATACTTTCTTTTATACTTGCATTTGTAGTATCATAAGAACGTGCACATTATTCTTTCGCGTAGTTTTATGAGGCAGTAAGGGAATTATATGTAAAAACGAAAGTGAGGGTCAACAGAAATCAGACCCATCGGGAAATCCCTCGGTGACACATGAGGCCCATCGGGAAAATCCTCGGGCACGAGGCCCATCGGTGTAAGACGTTTAAATTTGGACGTGGGCAAGTGAGAGGGTGCGTGCGCCGTAACATACTTGAAAAAAGCCTCGAACTATCGGGGATGATGGCGGATGCATGGTGGGGGTGGGAACGAAGGTGAAGTTAGAGTTTTTCTCTGGTGTGGAGTTTAGTGTTGGTTAGAATCGTGAGCATTGTGAGAATTATCATAAGAATTATTATTAGAGAATTATTGTTAGCGTTGTTTTGGTGTTTATTATTTTGTTCTACAATAATAGTTTTTTGGTGGTTATTATTTTATCTTAATATAATAATTTTGTACCTGATAAGTGATAAATAACGTTTATTGTAATAAATAAGCAATGTGATTGGTTTTGGTAAAGTGAGTTGCCGAGTTTAGAAGTTTATAGAAATTTGCCACTACGGCAGACAGCCAAGGATTATTGGAATCATCTTCCGATTCAGACTTTTGTCCAGATGAGATTGAAACTGTTTCTACGATTAGTGAAACATTCATTTCAACAGATATCGAGCTAATTTCATGGATTTATAAAATCCAGTAGCACCTAGCTGTCTAATTACTGGAATACCGGCTATAAAAATACTAGATGCTAGTGAAGATAGAGGAGGATATTTTAAATATGTTTGAGCAATTTTTTATCAATGAGATAAACAGATGTGCAAAGACTTGTCTGAAATAGACAAGATTATGTAAGTTTTGACATGCAAAACAATGGAAAGACATTAATTTAACAGAAATGTAAATGAACCATTAGTTCAATGGTACTGAACAAAAAATCAGAATACTGAAACTCCAACTTTCTAAAAAGAACTATCGAAAATTTATTCATTTTGTGGACGATAATACTTTTGACACACACCTGAATCCCAAATTGTTCAAAATCAAAATATGGCCAATTTGTGAACTTGTCAATACTTTGATAAATATGAAAACTAATATCTATGGAACCATGAGGCAAAATGGAAAAGGAACTCCATGAGTCTTGCACAGGAAGAAACTTGGAAAAGGTGGAATAATTGGTTTCCAAGGGAAAAGTATACATTCTTAAGTGGAAAAACAAGGATCAATATTTACAAACTTATGAAATCATCAAGAAGTGTGAAAACCTACCTTCAATTTCGGTTAACTCTAATTTATTTGTTAACTATCAAATATAAGAAAGAAGAACTGAATCCCAGTGCTGGTTTTCTACTTCAGCAGTCCTTTGAGACTAATAAAGAAACATTTCATACAAGAAATTCCCCCAAATGAAAAGAAGGTGAAATCATATTATCAGTGTGTTGTATGCGGTTCCAAAAATAAGTGAATGGGAAAAGAATTAGAAGAGAAACGTGGTTATATTGTAAAAATTGCGACGTTGGATGATGTATTTCTTATTTTAAAATATATCACACATACTTAAATTTTTAGATATGTTGTAAATGAATATTATGTACTTAGTTTTTTTAAGATATCTCAATAAAAAATATTTATTTACTTCGCATTATTGCTTCTTTTACCTCATAATGCTCTACCCAACTAATTTATGAAAAATAAAAAATGAGCATTTTTTTGATATTTTTAATTTTATTTGTCATGTCCAGGGTTAATCCGAAGTGGTCGTGTATATACTAGGCAAGAATAAGTATTATTCAAACTGTAGGAGAACTAATTAATGGAATGATGAGTACTTATTAAAATAAAGTCATATTTCAATTAATATTTTCATGTAACATATGCAATATCTTAGAAATAAGTAAATATATAAAGTATATAACATTACATGCTTAAAAAAATGTGACAATTGGCATTAACATTTATCACCAAATAATTTCGTACATTCCGTTAGAACAAATTAGCGCGCGCAAACCCACGCATGCGCAGTCACGCCTACCACGCAAGTGCTTACAAGACTGGCACCATTTATTGTCCCCTGGTGGTGAAGTCCAACCAACAGGCGTTATATTCGTGAGCTGAGATATCTTAAATTTTCTATTTTCCCCTTTTCGCGGAATAACAAAGCGATTTAATCTCATTTGACAATAACATTATTGCAGTTACATGCGGTTTTTATATCTGTTCTGTCACGATATGCGTAGTAACCCAAAAAGGAAACTTGAAACTAAAATACTTATGACTTATTTCCAACAGCGTCCTATGAAATTTTACGCACGTAATTGAAACATTCATCCGCGTCTCCTATTTCCATCGAGTCTAATGACTAAATACGCGTTGAATTTGAAACGGAGCGCTTAACTTTTCACTCCGTATTTTCATTTATTCGGTTACTTTCGTTACTTTACGCGATACCGATGCCTCGAACAATTACCAATCATCAGAGTCGTGTGCTCTATGACCGACGCTTGCGCTGTACCGTTCCTTCTGTGAAAGCACAGTTCTTTCACTCGTAAACCTCTGCTTTGTACTATTGTGTACTATCAAAGCAGTGCGTTGAAATATTCCTATTTTGTGTGAAATACGTTCGAAGCGTTGCATATTAAAGTAAATAACATAGTAGCGATCATTAATAGCGATTCGTAGTCGGATATATCGTAATAGTTTCAATTCGTATTGTTGCTTCATGTTCCATCATGAGTGACTATTCAGCGGTTGCTCCGCCTCAAAATTTTAGCCAAAGCTCCGCGTTTGCGGCGGCTTTGCAACGTGCAAAACAAGTAAGTAGATACGTCAAGCGTGTGTAATCTAGGTTATAATTAAATTACTATCATATAAGTAGGCCATGCAATGTTTTACACGCTCGTAAAGCCGTATGTCGGTATAGATTATTAATAAACAAATAGCTCGTAATCGTGCTGGTTATTTTGTTCGCCCGAAATACTGGGATCATATTTCAATGTATATGGTTAATTCCCATCGATAATTCGAAAGAGTAACTATCGCTTGGATGTGCATTAAATTTGTGTGATGTTGAAAAATTTGGTTTGTCATGTTATTTACTTTGTTTCAATTGCATTATTTATACGCGTACAGCCATGTATATATATATATGTATGTATGATTATTTCGGTGTGTCGTATAATTGTTCGCTCGCCAGATGCGAAGCTAGCAATGCGAATCCGAGAAAAGCATTCTTATTTTAGTAATATAACAAATAATGTGTTTTCTTGATAATTTAGTTGAAGAAGAATCGTCTAGTAATGGACAAAGTGTCGTTTACACCTTTAAATATGAATTATTTTCTAGATAGCTGCAAAAATTAATCCAGCTGGTGCTCAGAATAATCAGGATGCTAAATTGAAACGTCCCCTTGAAGACGGCTCAGGTAAAAACGTCATGCGTATATGCAAAGATAATGTTCTCTTTTATCTATTAGGGATTATACTTTATAATGTAATATATACAAAAATAACATTTTAATGAGGTCAGCAGTTTCTGGAAGAGTAAGATTTCATTATACTTGAAAGCAGTTTAGTGTAATGTTTGTAAAAAAAAAAAGAAACATAAGAGACCGTAGCTTTATTTATTACGTAATTTTTTAATTATTCTTCTAGAACCAGAAGCAAAGAAAATGGCATCGTTAGTAGCAGATCCATTGATAGGACTTCGTGGTCCACCAGGAAATAATTCGTTAGGGGATTCGAACAATCAAGGTGGCAGACCGGGGCAAGCAGGATCCTCGTCAGGACCAATTGGGAACGTAGGAGGTATTTGTAATGAAGATATCAGAGTTCCGGATAAAATGGTTGGTCTAAGTAAGTAAAAGTGAAATTCCGTATATATTGTTTTTTAATTAAAATGAATAGCTAAATATAAATTCACATGGTTATATTATTTCAAATATTCCTAATACAGACATGGGTAAAGAGAAGTTTTGCTTAGATAAAAATTCTGAGCGGCGAATGAAACTTGATATTTTTGTCCATTTTGACAATATTTCATCTAGGTATTACCCAATTCTGTCTTAATTAGGGTTAAGGCACCAATAGTTGACCATGTATCAGTTGTTGACACTTTTCAGAAAAACCTTATTTTTCATGTTTTTCTGTAGTAGTTGACACTTTTCAGAAAAACCTTATTTTTCATGTTTTTCTGTAGTAGTTGTCACTTTTCAGAAAAACCTTATTTTTCATGTTTTTCTGTAGTAGTTGACTCTTTTCAGAAAAACATAAAAAAAATAAGGTTTTTCTGAAAAATGTCAACTACTGGTGCCTTTACTCTAATATTTGTTTCTCTAATTTAGTATTATACATATTCATACTGGTGTATCCAAACATTTTAATTGTTACGATAAAACAGTTTGATAGTACATATTGATAATTACGATATAGAAGTAAATTGTTAAAATGTTATCGAATAGACTATTGCGATTTATATTTTCATTCTGTACATTGATATGCTTGCAGTAATTGGGAGAGGCGGAGAACAGATAACAAGATTGCAAAGTGAAACAGGATGTAAAATACAGATGGCACCAGAAAGTGGTGGGCTACCTGAACGTGTTTGCACATTAACTGGCTCGCGAGAAGCTGTCAAGTAACTTGTTTTTCCGTCCTTATTTCGTTAATTTTAACTATTTTGTATGCAATGCAATTTCCACTTTACAAACTACTTCCTAGACGAATGGGATTACTTTGTGGTGTTATGTCAAGTGGCACTCATTGGTTACACAACATAATGCAAAATATATATTTTACATCTGTACATATATATATATATTTACATATTGTACACATACAGAGCTACATATGCATACATATAAATATGTATTTATGTATATGTATGTGCATTTACTCACTTATAAACACATGTACGGGGAAACAAAGCTGCTATCCTCCTCGTATTTCATCTATAGGAAGGTCATTAGATTCTGTTTTACTTGAACAGCAGATCATTCCACCTAGATCCACTATTATATCTCCTAGAAACACCTGAAAGTATCAACTATTTATTTCAACAAAATGGTTTCGAAAGATCACATTGTGGCGTTATTTGTAATATAAGATTACTGTGCTTCGTATACACTGATTGTATCTATTAGAAAGATGTGTTTCAAGCACGAATAGTACCGGTGAAATATAGTTTGCGTATGTCTAGTATACTCCATATGCTATCACTTCATGTTAACATGCATTTCTTGGATGTAGGTTACATGCTTTCGCGTATTGAAATTGTCAAATGTTTTACAGAGTCTTTGTTTAGCTCCTGGATGTGAATAGCGGGCTCGTACTTGACTATTACATATGCTTCAGAAACTATTTTCCCATTGAGAATTTATCGATAATTTGTGGTTTTTGATTTAATAATTTTGTACTTACTAATAGTTTTTTACTTTCAATAGGATGTGGAGAAAGAAGGAAGGAAGGAGGATAGGATATGCATGGGGACGTGTTATTCGCAACTGGAAGAAAATTGAATTTTTTATTTATTTAAATCTGCTTACGATTAAGCCTACGACATTTGAACATGAAATTTAATTTTATTATACACTTAAGAAATAACTCTCTGTCATACAAAAAAAAGAAAAAGAAAATAATGTGACATTCCTAATTTATTATATTTTGGCACACAGTAGACATCACATTATGTGTTGCAAACAAATTACATATTGTATACCGATAGATTATATTTCCACCGAGAAATGCTAAAAAATTACATCGCACGTTTCAATTATGTGTGTTCCAGTCGGGCTAAAGAATTGGTACTATCGATTGTGAATCAAAGAAGTAGAACCGAAGGAATTGGTGACATGAATATGAGCGGCAGTAGTGGCGGAATGATGGGAGGGCATCCAGGATTCGTTGAGATAATGATCCCTGGACCTAAAGTTGGCTTAATTATTGGGAAGGGAGGCGAGACGATAAAGCAGCTTCAAGAAAAGTCTGGGGCAAAAATGGTTGTCATTCAAGAGGGACCTTCCCAAGAACAGGAAAAGCCACTAAGGTAATAACAATTCCAATTTTATACTTACATTGCATATTATCTTTGAAACCCGAAAGACATTACGGCAGTAAAAGTGATATTTGTCTGTCTGCGATTAGGATAACTGGTGATCCGCAGAAAGTTGAATACGCCAAACAATTAGTATATGAATTAATAGCTGAAAAAGAAATGCAAATGTTTCATAGAGGCGCAAGAAGTAGCGATAGGAGCGGAAGTTATTCCAACGAGAATACCTTTAATCATGGTTCTGGAACCACTGATGGAGTGGAGGTATAATACATCGTTTCTGAAAAATCAATACTGCGGTTGATGTTTATACAAGAAAATTGTTGAAAATTTACTCTTACAAGTACGCATTTCCACTAATAGATGTGTTCGTTTCTCAGGTACTGGTTCCGAGAGCAGCGGTGGGTGTTGTTATCGGCAAGGGAGGAGATATGATAAAGAAAATACAGGCAGAAACTGGTGCAAGGGTTCAGTTTCAACAAGGAAGAGAAGATGGCCCCGGAGATAGAAAGTGCATAGTCTCTGGGAAACACCAAGCTGTGGAACAAGTGCGCCAACGCATTCAAGAACTTATTGACAGTGTAATGGTAAATTTTATTTGAAATTTCGTGAGATATATCTTACAAGTGTAAGATTAGTTATATTTTCAAATATTTTTTCTTTAGAGAAGAGACGATGGCAGGAGTAACATGGGGGCAAGAAGTGGCCCACGGGGCAACGGATTTGGCGGTAATCGGAATCCAAATGAATATGGAGGATGGGATAGGCGTCAGGGAGGACCTATGCAAGATAAAATCGAAACAACATTCACTGTTCCATCGTCAAAGTGTGGTATTATTATTGGAAAAGGTGAGATTCTAGTATTTCACAAATTGCAAAATGAATACAAAGAATGTGTAAATAACTACGAACTCAATTATTTCAGGCGGAGAGACTATTAAACAGATCAATCAACAAACTGGGGCACACTGCGAACTGGACAGACGAAATCAAAGTAACGAGAATGAAAAGATTTTCATAATTCGGGGCAATCCTGAGCAAGTGGAGCATGCAAAAAGAATATTTAGCGAAAAACTGGGCATGGTAAGTATCTGATAATACAACTTATTGGGAAAATATTTTAATAACTTACTAATTATTCGTGAATTAATTCAAAGGCCCCAGCTAATGCATCATTTACTGGTGCACAAGGAGCAATTGGATACAATCCAACTTGGAATGCTGGGACAGCTTATCAAGCCTGGCCAAATCAACCTCAAGGTGCTGACACGGGTACGTGTATTTTTACTTTTCATTAACCCTAGTTCGGCTGACGAGACACCCGGGTGACTATTTGAACTTACTGTTATTTAATAAACCTATCCACTACTCCTAGCAAAGTGATTCTCCTTCCTCCTACACATGTTCTGAGCAATGCCACTTGTAATTATTAACATTGCTTACATACGTTATTCGTGCAGATGATAATAAATGAGTTCTAAAATTCGTCAGCCGAACTAGGGTTTAAATGATACGAGTGTATAATTTATACATAAAATCACTCGTTGCTATAGCCGCTGCCAATCAAGCTCCCGTTCAAGTGAATCCACAGACAGGGCAGCCGGACTACAGCGCGCAGTGGGCAGAATATTACAGATCACTTGGTATGCATAGAGAAGCTGATATGATTGAACAGCAAGCAAAACAGGGGAAACCAGAGCACAATCCGCAGCCAGGTAAAATCCTAGAATCACACTTAGTAATTGCGAACTGTGTATCTGCTTTTCCCTAAAGTTTTGAATCAAGTAAAATCGTGTTCTCTTGATTTATGAAGATCAAACTTACCCAGGGAATACACAGAATCCGAGTAATCCTTCAGCAACTGGCACTGGTGGGCCGGCCCAGCAACAGCAGCAACAAACTCAGCAGCAGCAGCAACAGCAACAGCAGCAAGCGGGAGCTACTCAGAATGGAGGCCAAGCCGACTACAGTGCACAATGGGCCGAGTATTATAGAAGTATTGGTAAAATAAAAGAAGCTGAAGCTATAGAAGCTCAAATGAAAGCGGGAAAGGTACGTTGATGACTGAATACAAGAAAAAATTATAACGGAATGTGGCGTATGATGTAAAGATTAACGAGGGTACTACGTTTAATTATTGCAGTTGGGAATGCAAAACAATCAAATGGCACAGCAGCAAATGCAACAGAGTATGCAGGGCCAGTCAGGCCCGGCGGGTGGAGCACCTAACGCGTTTCCACAAGCTTATGGTAATTATCCAACAATAAATCCTGGCTCGACACCGACGGGTTACTATGCAGCCGGAGCTGGATCCACAACGCAACCACAAGCTGGCCAACAGAATCCATCTTTCCCAACAGGCTATCAGAATTATCCATATACGCAAGCGAATACAGAAAGTTAAGCTTCTACCAGGAAGAACATAGAATGTAAGTATTCATTTTTATATAGCAAATTTACATGCCTGCATTATTAGAAAATTGTATGATATGCCGATTTTCTTTTCGCAATTCAACAGAACTTAAGTTCGTTTTTACTTCTGTTTTACAATTAAAAACACGAAAGAATTGGGCGTGGAAGTAACAGTTAATGTATTTGCTTGTTTATATTTCTTTTTTTATATCATACAATTTTGTTAAATCTTTACTTATATTAAGTCAATGTAAAATTGAGTGCAGCAAAAACATGCAGTTTTTAAGTGCTCCGAAGTATCTTCCGAGAAAAATTTATTATACAATAAATTTATTATTCAGAATTATTTAGTTGAGTGTGCAACGCTGTTGAAAACAATTTCTTATTCTCTGTATTGAAACACTCATGGAATTTAGATGCGAAATTTTTTAATATAAATTAATTTCAACGGGAATTATTAAAATGCATAATTGAAGCCAATCCTTTACTTTACAGATTTATAATCATTTTCCTTAAGTTTTCTTACAATTTTTAAAATATTGTATTTAAAATTCTTGACTGGTTATCATAGAGAAAGTACATTTATCCACATTTCATGAATATTCTTATTATATTTTTCATATATGAATGTTTTAAAAAAAAGTGAAATACAACATCATTTTCTCTACACGTGCTACAATTTTGTGCTATATATTGTACTATATATATTAAGTAATTTGGCATTTATGCGATGTTCTTATTCACACACGCGCACGCACGCACGCACACACATACACACAGTCACACACGATATTTATATTTATTAATTGTATAATTAATTGCATACCATTATATTGAATCACTTGTATTTATATTGGCTTGATATTTCTTGCTTATTATGAAAATCAATGGTGTAAGAAGAAGGGATGCCATATGCGCACTGATAAATGTTGATACTTTCAGGGAGTTAAATGTTTATGAAAATGCTAAATTCCTGATATTTTTCATGTTTTATATAATTATTGAAATGGTATATTTTACACCTTTGAAAGTATAGTTATATTTATATTCGCCACATGTGTTTTATTATAATTGTTTGTTTATTTCAGATAGTTTTCAGATAGTTTCCCATCGGGATGCGGTTAAATGCCTGCTGTAACTTCATACACTGTTTAAAATAAATTACGATAGTTGATCGCTTCGCAAAACCCATGAAAATTTAAAGAATGCCACTAGAAACCGACTATGTTCTATTTATACTATAATATTTTGTGTTTTTTTATATACATAGATATTATACATATTGTAGGATACTCAATGGTTTTAATTTTAAGTAACGTGAAAATGCCAGAAGTTTAATATTATAATATAATATCAACATGATGTCTACTTGTGTTCTACTTATATACTACTGTATGTATTTTTGTTCCATAACACCTGATTGTAACATAAATTGAAACTGGCAGGTGAAGCAGCAGGTCAGAAACAGGAACGGGGAACCTACAACAAATATCCATATTATGCTTCCCATTTATCATTAAAAATACTAAAAAATTATCCTTAAAAATATGTATTAATAAGGAAAACATCTTAGATACTTATTTCGATATGTCATTATTTATGTTTCACTGTCTCATTCATGGAACGTTTGCCTTTAGTATATTAGAAAAGAAAACCTTTATAGTATAAAAGTGGCTGTAACGGACAGCTAAGACTCGTTTCTATTGTTTATGAAAATGTTTTACCTAATATGTATGCAAGAGAATTATGATACACACGTATGATGGTCTACATACACGAATATGCTATTATAACAATACTAAATACAATTTTACCTTGGTTCCTTTGCTTTTTCTTGTCAAATACCACTACTATTTTTAGATTGCCAATTTGGAGCTGCCAATTGTAGGGATCTGTTCTTCGATAAATCTCATCAAGGGGATCTGCTATCTTAAATCTTTGATTCAGCATACTGTGTGTTTACATTCAAAGGAATCAGGACCTGCAAAACTGGAGAGTTATGGATGGCATATTAAATGGTTGTTTGCTACGTATAACATGTATAATCACATATATTGTTTACTAAGTTACCAAATGGTTATTCACATGAATGTATTAATCGTATCGTAGTAGATAATTATCGACAGATTTTACTAGTCATATGTGAAACCTTGACTTCCAAATCATTTAAGTTTTATCAAGATTGAATACTTTCGATATTCGCTGATATATGTTTGTCAATTGAACTTACAACATCAAAGAGCAAAAATTGAATCTACCATGCATAATGTTGGGTACATCATATTCTCGGTAATTTAATTCATAAAATTTTATCATTTGTACAATTTAAGCATTTCTAATGTCTTTACACTATGTTAGCAAAAAAAGACGCATTTGCAAGAACGATAGATAAGTTTTTGTTATCATATTTTTGTTGTTTAGTCTTAGGTAATACTTTACTTATGTATAGCTAAGGGAAATTTCTTTTTTTTATGTAACTGACTCTTGAGTAAGTAATATAAGAAAAAGAAAATGTTATTTTGTATATTTACCGAAGATTCTTCTTCTCCAGTTACAAACTAAGTGAATAAAATTTTCAATATCGTACATTAGATAGATATATAATAAACAGAAACAAAAAAAAAGCTATTAAGCATTTTTATCTTGTTGCCTACATATATTTACAAAAGGTTTCGATAAAAAATACTTTATTCAAAGGTAACAATAGGTACCATTATAATAAAATTATGTTTTTTAATCGTATACGATTTTATTTATTATTTTAGTTAAATTAGAATACATCTAATTCTCAGGATAAACATTTCATTTATATTAGACAATGTGGTTATTTATTCTTTTTATTTGGATACATGTAGATTTGATACAGGATAAGTATAAGTATGCCACAGGTCAAAATATTATACAAATGCTATCTTATAAAAAACATCATCTTCGTACATGCTTTATACTTTGTACAAGTTTAATAATAAAACTACGATATTATAGTTGCCCTATAATTTTTATACAATTGTATATGTGTAAAGGATAAGAACGAAAAATCTACGTTTAAATCTCGGACCATCTAGTCTAAATAAAATATTCAAATCTTCATTTATCTTTCTTCTTTCAGTCGTCTATTAAAACGGCATTGGTTTAATGTAACTTTAAATAATAAGTGTCTCATTTTTTATATTAAATTACAGTATAAACCTAACAAAATTTACATTCAAATAAATAACAATATGTTTTTTTATGTATCAATCGTAATTCACACTCGTAATAAGTAAACATAAATAATATTTCATTCTCATTTCATTACTATTAAATGTCTGTAGTTATTTAAATCAAGTTGTCTCGAATCAATAAATTATGTTCGTGTAATCAAATTTAAACATATAACTGTAAAAATTGAATTCTGCACAACACGTTTTCAAGAATTCTATCCGTTATATCTTCGAAATTATAGCATTCAATAAAGGGTAATGAAAATGTTTCAGGGACAAGGATGATACAAACTTTCCATTGCCCTAGTGAAGAAAAGCAAATAATAGGTACCCAAAGACTTTTAATACTTTGTATACAATATTGCCTCAAGCGACTCGTAGGAGACAAATGGATTTGCAATAACAGGTTTGTATAATTATTTACTAAAATTTATATGGTTAGTAAAAATTACTCAAGTCACATTTGACGAAGCTTTTTTTATTATACATAAAATCAGTTAATTATTTCAGTTCCAATTTTTAATACTCTTTTAAAATACAATATTTAGCTTGGCGAATTTATTATACATATCATTATGCTTAAAGTATTTTGTACTACACATGCATTATATGCAAACTTGTTTTATACATATGTACATATGTAATCAATTTATTAAAAGGTATATGCATTATGTGTATAAACTACATTTTCCTTTCTAATCATACAGAATCATTTTCAAACGTGCATATTTTTATACTTTTAAGAAATCGATAATTCATTTTACTGTGTATATACACAAGTTCTGCTTGTTTATTAAATACGTATAAATGATACACATGTATATATGTATCCACAGTTAAGCGTGTAGTGTTTGTAGAAAGGATAGAAATAGAATAACAAAATGTATATTTGTGCCTTAAGGGGGTATACCCGTTTGAACCCTCGGAAAATGTATACATTTTGTGGATTTTTTTACAAGTCAACGGTTTGATGCAGATTTCCCGTTTTTTTACTATCTTTACATAGTATTATGAACTACTCGAGAAAAATGTTTCAGTTAAAAAACTATTATTTTTGGGAAGTTATGCATACACATCCGAAAGTCTTTCGATTTTAGACAGCTAAACGGTGGCCCTGAAAACAGCTGTATGACGTGTCTAAAATCAAAAACCATAAAATTTTCTTATAAAGTATGTCAATAGCTAACGTCCAACGAAGGCTTTTTTTATTCCCATTCCCCGTTTATTATTTATAAAGAAAAAAGGTGGATTTTTCTCTTAGAAAAATTTAACTTTACCTTTGATCTCTCACCATTTCTTTATTTTTCGTTGGACGATAGCTAATGACATACTTTATAAGAAAATTTTATGGTTTTTGATTTCAGACACGGCATACAGCTGTTTTCAGGGCCACCGTTTAGCTGTCTAAAATCGAAAGACTTTCGGATGTGTATGCATAACTTCCCAAAAACAATAGTTTTTTAACTGAAACTTTTTTCTCAAGTAGTTCATAATACTATGTAAAGATAGTAAGAAAACGGGAAATCTGCATCAAACCGTTGACTTGTAAAAAAATCCACAAAATGTATACTTTTTCCGAGGGTTCAAACGGGTATACCCCCTTAAGCAGTCATTGTTTCTTTGGAACTCATCAACTTCAATGTAATTCGAAATCATTGGCACGTATGTACACCTATGTTAATCAAAGCGCGTAAATACTTGCATATGTAAATATTATTTGCCAGCAAATAATACATACCAATTAATTAAATGAATAAGTAAACATTTCTCTCTAAATCTGTACTACGGTAAATTAAATTAGAATAACTTCACATTCCTGGTGGTGGGCCGTACATTGGATTCAACTGTTGCGTGCAACGTATGAACGTAGCACGTCGCGGTAACTCGCGTAATCGCGCAGCTCCTGTATACGTACACGCGGAGCGTAGTCCACCCAGCATATCTAAAATAGTGTTTTCCACTTCGCCTTTGTATGGTACTTCCACAGTCTTGCCTTCCGATGATCTAGAAAAATTGTAAACTTAGAGTCCAGTGTACGAAATACAGTGGCGGATTTAACAGGACGGCCGATGAGCAGTTGCCACCTGGGCCTCTGCCCACAAGGCCCCCCTTAGGGCCCAAACCTTAAAAAAATTATTATTTTATCCAAACTATATTTTTTTCTATATTATTACCCTTTTAGTAAACTACCGCCTCATTTTCCCGAAAAAGTGGGCCACTCAAACTATTTGCCTTCTGGGCCTTTTTTCTTAAATCCGCCACTGACGAAATACTACTGCCACTATAACGTTATCTATATACACGCACCTGTATTCAGCGATACCTCCAGCGTGCTTCTGCATCGCTGTATTCGAAGCCATACCATAAAATAATTTATATTTCCTCCCATTCTTCTCTATAATATCGCCTCCGCATTCGTCGTGTCCAGCAAACATACCACCTGCCATCACAAAATCCGCTCCAGCGCCAAATGCCTTTGCTAGATCACCTGGACAAGCACAACCTCCGTCCTAAAACAAGATACATGGTTTTAAACAAAGTGCGTGTGATTATTTTACTGCAAACATAGTTGTAGGGATACGAAGCAATAATGAAATCAATATACTATGTTTTTACCGAAATTATGTGCCCCTTCAAACCATGAGCAGCATCTGCGCACTCAATTACAGCGCTCAATTGTGGATACCCTACACCAGTCTTCATTCGTGTCGTGCACACAGACCCGGGACCAATTCCAACTTTTATAACATCGGCCCCGGATAGAATCAGCTCTTCTACCATTTCTCCAGTCACTACATTCCCTGCCTACAGTGGCAGTAATTAATCTTTACTTTTAAATATAAGGCGGAAATTAGTACTAAATAATAGCGAGATATTTCTTTCACTATCCTCCGACAATTATAACGATAACTGCGCGGTTACTTACAATTATCGTATGCTTCGGATACTCGGATCTAACTTTTCTAACATATTCAACGAAATGTTGCGAATATCCATTAGCAACGTCTAAGCAAATAAAAGATAATTCGGGTACAGCAGCTAAGACGCTCGATAATCGTTCGTAATCTTCTTTCCCTGTACCAGAACTGGCGGCCACGTATTTAAGGTGCTCAGGATTTCGCTCTGCGAAGTCCTTCCATTCTTCTGCTGTGTAGTACTTGTGGACAGTGGTAAAAAGACCGTACTAAAATATAACAAAACTATAATTTTATAAATATCATAACTTTCGTTTCAGAATTATAGATACAATTTTAACTGCTGAAGAGAGTTCATGAAAGGAAATCAGAAAGTTTTCACAAACGTTGCTCTGCAAACTGATTGCTTTTGAGATACCAGGCCTTTTAGATCATAAACCAGTAGTACTTTTCAGGACTATATTTATTGAGAGGCACTCGTGTTTAAAAATGTTAATAAGCCATTAATAAATAGAAGACCTTAGAATAATTAATAACAGATCTTGTTAAGGGGATATCTGGTGTAATCAATGGAAATCAACATTTTTATGAAAATTTTTTGTAAGGAAACTATATGTGCAATCTTTTTCAAACTTTCAGGCTATACTATTTCGTTTTTCAAGAAGTGAACAAATATTTGTTGTTTTAAACATAATGAATTCGAAATGGGGCAAGTGTGTCGGTGCGGAAGTTGTTCAACCGCGTATCTAGGTTCTGTTGTCGTGACCTGAGACTAAAATATTGTATATATATAATTTTGTGTTTTTAATAAATGTAACTCAAATTGCATTCAGAGATGCAAAATTAGGATAACAGTGAGCGTCTGAAAAATTAGTTGCATCTTTCATTAAAAAATTTCACCTCAATTGTGCAATAAAGCTCATTACAATTAATAATATTATTCCAAATAGAGGCACATCCATAGCGCAATTTTATTAAAAATTTCTAGTTTCAGGCCACTGCAACAGACTCTAAACTGCATGCATTTGAACAACTTGGTCACTCCGAAACACTTGCGCCAATTGGAATTACCGCGTTATACTTATATAAAAAAATGTTTGTTCACTTTTTGAACCACATAATAATATAGCCTGAAAGTTTTAAAAAGCTTGCATGTATATTTTCCTCAGAAAAAATTCCCAAAAAGAACCTTGATTTCTGCAGATAACACCAGATTTCCCCTTTAAGTAGTAATTTTGTTTGCATTCAGTAACAAAGTGATTTCTCTAAGTGAAAATAAGTCTTTACCAGCAAGTTCAATATCTTAACAATGAATAATTCGCCGACCTATGTTTGTTTTGACTTTTTTTCAGTTATAACTAGTTTTGAAATACCTTATATATCACGATTTATCTATAAACTTTCATTTCTAAGTATACAATTTTGTTGAAGTGAAATTGAAAATATAAAAAATTATAATATACCGTTGACAAGGCTTTTGCCATTTCAAATGTTCCTACAGTATCCATGTTCGAAGCCATCACTGGTATCCCTTTATAAGTTTGTTTTGAATTACGAAATGTAATTTCCCCATAGAGGTCGACCTAAAATTAAAAAAGCTATTAAAATCATAATCGATTACGATGGTGAATCTTACCTCAAGATACATATAAAAATAAATGTAAACTACATACTGATTAATAATAAATTACAAAGACATTAAACACATACATTCTTTTGTTATAAACATAAATCCATCTCTAACACAGAGATATAACATAATTTTTGAATATAAGAAATTATGATATTCTCACAATAATTAAAGAAACAGCCTCTGAGGACTTTTCTAATTAAACAAACATTAACGAAACATTCCATATTCACAGGTCTTGTATAAAGAGAATGATGCATATGTATTATTATTAGAATTTCAGATTAGATCGGCTATGTGGGATCCTTGAGTGAAGTTTCAGAAAAAATGTAGACCGTGGAAAATCTTTATATGTCGAAGTATTACTTACATCGGATCTGCTTTTCAATGTACTCCTTTTCGGACGTAACAGAACGTCTTTAAAATCTAATTTGATGTCGTTGATGATGTTCGGCATTTTAACAGGCGAATATTATTTCCAATTACTCCACCGACTTGCCGCGATGTGTTACGAGTCCTGTCCCGTCGCGCAATGCAACGAAGACCGTACGAGACTTTTAGTTTCGCAGCGATCTCCCTCAAGGCGTACTTCTTAATCGTTATTCAATCCGAGTTAATGCAGGCGCATTGAAATGTATCATTGGTTTAATCGTGTCAAATACTGAAAGTTACCAATAAGAGTCAGTATTTGCCGAGTAGCCTACACACCGGATAATAACGTTACTAAATAATTTTTAACGAAATATTAAGATTTGCACAATTTGATATATATTTTATTTTTCCAATGGTCTCAAATTGAACGTTCTTATAGGAATTTATTTTACACGTTTACTGACTTACACTTCGTGCTTTTCGATTGACTTTGCAGTCGAAAGACGGGAATGCTATTACTGACTGCGACAGTTGCTTTTTATTGACTGACACTGCCTGATTAAAGATCTTTATTGCTGCATCGGCGTAACTGTTGCTAAGCAAGTTGTAGGAATTGCTTAGTAATAAGTTGACTATTTACATACTTTCGCAGTTTTAAAAATGGTCTTATAATTAGAAAAGCAATTATTTCGGTTACAAGGACGTAAAAGACAAATTGTTGCTCGAACAGTGTTCGTTAAAACGTAAAGTAAAATGCATGTATATAAATTTTTAAATATCGTTACATTAGGGGCGAATTCCAGTTACGCCCAAATCGCCCGCACGGTCGCTATATGTAATGGAATTCGCGGGAGATTTGGGCGTAAGTGGAACACACCCTAATAAATCAATTTTTATTAACGAATTGACATTCACTGTTCTGCAGTTTAGATTAATAGAAAATTAAGGTTGATACTTTTATTGTAGTAAAAAGAGCCAGATTTGAGAACATTTATCTTTACATTTAATTATTTTATTGTCACCTTCACAAATATATTATAAAAGTATAATTAATATATTATACTTACCGTATCTTCAATATATAATATCGATACCATCGTTTACGGGTTTGTCTATACAAAGGTGAATAAAAATAAGGAATACCTGCTTATCCATGAATCATATATTTAGTTTTGTCATGCTGCATTTACAATTCTATGAAATGAATTCAGCAAATGTATTATTATTAATAGAAACGTTATAATAATTACAACTGTATGTTCGTGAATTGATGCCAATTATACGAACCAAAATTATAAAGTAGAACTAAATCTCGTTATAATTTCAGTTGTTGTAAGTGGTTTCAGCTTATATGAAATGGCTAATAACAATATGTGACGGAAGTAGTTTCTCACCTCCATGAAATATGAAATTTGTTGACTAGGTTCTATCGTATCTTACAGAATACTAATCAATTTAATGACACGCACTTTCGTGTTGTAGATTAAAACAGACCAACTTGGAATGCATTGGAAAACCGATAGTTAACTGAACTCGTGAAGGTTGGCAGTTAAAAACAGAGCAGTGTAAGAGGAGATAAAGGCAACCTTTTACATGTTCTTAAATTCCCCATTGTCACTGTTGAGCATGAGTATATTAGGATTCTCCTTTTCAAACTCAGTTGCGTCTCTGCCTCCGGGTCGTTCGTCCTGTCCCCATTCGCCCAGGGCCGCGTTCATCACGTCTGGTTCCTCGCGCAGCTTCTCTGCCTCTTTCTGTGACATTACTAACAGTGTATGATGAAACGTATCATACAAATACGGAGTAGAAACTTATTTGGCCGTGAAACAAGTACTTATGAAAGTTTAATCAACAATATACCGTGCTACATAATTTATTTATTATATGAACTATAAATAGAACACATGGTATCAATCATTAACATTACACATTAACTAGGCACTGAACAAGTGTACACGAGCAAAAACTTAAACATTTGCGGCGCACATAGTTTAGAATTAGTGTTGCTTTTCACAAACCTGCTTATCCTCTTTGGCAAATTTGTCGAACATATTCGCGTACAATTTTTTCTCTTTCTCTAATTGCTTCTTCATAAGATTGCAACAAATTGCGGACTGCTTTATGGCTGCTGTATTGTTTGGCTCCATCTTCAGAACTGCTTCGAAATCTTTAATCGCAACTTCGGGCGAGGCTAGCCCGAGATAGGCTTGACCTCTTCGAAACAGTGCCTTCACATTTTCTGGACTTAAAGACAGAGCTTCGTTACAGGAATTCTTTGCTTCATTGTTTTGATCTATTTTCAAGTAACACAGAGCGAGATTCAGGTGCGCGGACAAAAGAAGACTATTTCTTTCCGGTTTCAGATCTCCTTCGAAGGAATCGCTGTATTCCAAGAACGAAGTGACCTTTTTGTACATTGAAATAGCTAAATTATACTTGTTCGCTTTGAAGTAATTTGTTCCTCTTTCTTTGAAGATTTTAGCTTGTTCTATCTGTTCGTCAGGTTTTAAACTCCAGCTTTCTACCGCCTGAAACATGGATAAGAAATATTAATGTAAGTATTATAGTAATTTACGATATTATGTGACTTTTAAATCTTTGCGGTCTCGAGCCGTTGTGGCGTGGCTTCCGTTGGTCTCGTGAATTTCGCGCGGCAAGTGGAGCGTTATACATCCAATTAATTTAATCACGTATTCTCTTCAGAACTATTACGTCATTGTCAATATCGGAGGTATCAGCGTAATCGTCGGTATTATGTGGATCAAATAAAATTCTAAATAAAATTCGCTATCCCTACTTTCCAGATCTTCGATTCTGCTTTGGTCCCGTTTTTCTTCGACCATCAAGTTACAATGAAATAAAAATAGTACAAATATTCGTACAAATGAAATAAAACCACGGAAACCTCAGGTTCTGTTGCGGTAAACTTTCTCGTTTCGAATTTGCTGAGACTCACGTGCCGCGAGTATCCCGGCTTGAGACCGCAAATGAGTTAACATAAATAATTACTTTTCCAAAGCTCTTTAACTCTACTACGTATTCCACAGTTGCATTCGGCGGAATGTCGAACTCCGGTTTCCCTACATTTTTAAACGCATATTTGCTTTTGATTTTCAGCCTCGACTTCTCCCCACTTTTAAAGCTTACTAAGGCTTTCTCTACGCCCTCTATGACACCACACTCCTCCCCTTCGCCGTATGAGAACTGAACATCTCTGTCTTCGAACACCTTACCGTTGTACATTCCCGTTAAATGTACTAAAATGGAGAATTAATTTTGAGATAAAATACGCTGCTTGTATTGAAAACTCAAATGCCATATAATCATACTTGCTATTTACTAAAGCGCCTTCATGCGGAGTGACGTAATCTTTTCCTTGGGTGATCTGGAATTTCTCAATACTTCCATCTTTGTCGGGACTCAAATCGTCTCCGGTCCAATCGATCATTTCAATCTAAAGAACAAAATAGATGCCACTAAGATTCGTGATACTAAATATACAAAGAAATCAAGGACAATCGATACATCTAAAATCTTCGATTCGTCAGATGTAACTGTAATAGTTTTAAGGTAAAGTTACCACAAATATAAGCGTTGCGTTTGGAGGAATGGTAGGAGGAACACCTCGACTTCCATACGCATATTCAGGAGCACAGGTAAATCGCGCGATTTCACCTTTCTTCATAGTCGCTACCCCGATGGTCCAGGCTTTTATAACATACCCCTTTTTAAGCTTAAACGTAAACGCTTCATTGCGATCCTTGCTCGAATCGAACTTTGTTCCATCCAGCAAGGTACCCGTGTAATGCACTATTACGTTGCTCCTCGGTGCCGGGGTTTCATCCCCGACACCCTCCGTAATAATTTCCTTCAAAACACCTCCATCCTGTTTGGGGGAAATGTCTACGGCAGGCATTCTAAATAAACACAGAAATTAAAGTAAATATAAAATTTTCTGTACAACACGTTATCTTCCTTGTACTATTTTCATTCACCGCAAATAACGATTATAAAATATATAAACAAATGAAGAATAGACAATTATACATAATCCCTATGAAGATACAAAACTGAAATGTTGTCTGTTTGTTTGTCTTTCTTTCACGCCTAAACGGCTGAACGGATTTCAATGAAATTTTGAATATATATTACATACGTCCTAGATTATATTGTAGGCTATTCATTTTTTTTAGGTTTTTTATTTTGGAAATATAAATAATTTTCGGATGAAACCGGGAAATGGGCCAGCTAGTGTTCAACAAAATAAGGCTACAGGAGAATAATTATAACATTTTTTAACTATGCAGTTTTTAACAAAAATATAAACATACAATATTCGTGTGATGAACAATTGATGAAATGAATATTTATGCAGATAGTTTTATACATAAATAGTACGTATATAGGTATAACGTAATTAAGAAATACATACATTCGAAAATCGGTAATAAAATAGCTCTTCGCGCGTGAGTAAACAACACCTCTTTAGACTCGTTTAAATCCAGGCCAATCCAGGCAGACGAATCCAGAAACTAATGCTAGCCTCGCAGCTCCTCGCAGCTCATTTGATCAATTTCATAGAACTTACTAGAAATCCTAAAGCTTCACTTCCGCATCGATTATCGAATTTTAATTTGTGCGTTTCGATTTTGATATCGATATTGTCTTTTCTTTTGCGATCGATCGATAGCATATTTTTGCTTATTCAAAAGATAAAGAATTATGGATTTTTGAAATTCGCAATAGACTTTTATTCACAATCAGTTACATGCAGTTATAAGTATTTCCTTTTGCTTGTACAAACTATTTTCGCAGAATATTTTTGTAACAGTACTTTTCACGCAACTTATACTGATTCCACTAATATTAATCACAATCAACACAATCAATTAGTATTAAATGAAAATAAAAAATCGAATTTATTTGGTTTTTAAATTAAAATATTGTTCGAAGTATTGCCTGTGAGTTTCAATTTTCTGTCGATAGCATGTTCATGCTATTGTTTACTATTTTACACACGTAACACCTGATTTGTGAGGCTGTCACATAAGGTTAATATTATTTGTACCGATTCTGTTTGTTGTATTGCACAAAACGCAGGTATTGTACAGAATTTTTTCTTCAAAGCTCTGGAAATTCTGGAACATAATACTGTAATGTAATTCATTTTCAGAGAAAGTTGAACTTCCACTAATAGGCTTCTGAACTCTCTATATCTAGTTCGCAACGAATACATTTTTCCAAAGCTTTTTATACTTTTAATGTATTTGCATGTGGTAATGAATAATTTTATATTGGGTGGATTTAAAATCATGGTATACCTGGAAAAGTTATGATTCTTCATGAAAAAAGTAGGCAAAGAATGCAAAAGAAAACATGTTTATATAAGGCTTTGTTTTCAAGAAAATTGGTATATTTAAATAATAATCATTTTCCAGGAGTATAAATGTATGAAATGAAGGAAATTAAATATATTCACGCTTTATAAAAAGATTGCAGAGAACCACATTATACAGCATTTACATGCAGCAATTTATTGGAAAGCTTTTCATATATTTCTTTGTTGGTTTCTATTTCTGGAAAATGATTTTCATATACCAAGAAATTATTAATTTGTATTTCTGTGAATAAATTCCAAGATAAGGGAATAACTATGCATTTGAACTGTCGTGTTAAAATTAAGCAAACACAAAATACTGTGACTAATATGGAAAATTGCAGGAAATGCGACTACGTAAATTACTGTGCTTCTCTGATTTAAGATAAACATTGTAATTGCTCCATGTAACAAGTATAAATACACGAGCGGTCAGAGTGTGACAGTTCTTTTTCTTAGTCCAATTCGTAAGATGAAGTTGTTTAAATTTTCTTTCTTTCTTATGGTGCTACTTTGCATCGCGGTATGATTTCAAAAATACTTCGAGTACTTTTTATCATTTCGTATTGTACATAGCTGTGTGTTAAAGTTATTTCCATAAACATAATATTCTTCTCTCATTTGGATAATTGTTATGAATATTAAAAGCGGAGAATGGTGGTAAAATAAATAATTGTATTAGTTTCAAGGACCGTTCGTTTCTTGAAAACGCGTGTATTGATTACACTGTATCTAAATTAACTTATCTGCGATGTTGAGGGCGTTGCTTCATTGATTCTGATATTATATTGCAGTGATGCGATTGTTAGAATATATTATTTTGTTGGCATTCTGAGCTTTAGAATTCTCATCATCAGCAACACATTATTCCTTTTTCATTTTCAATTTTGAATGTCTAAAAATTACATCGATTCGTCGAATGAGCTAAAATTATATTCATTAAATTAAATATCGATTTAGTTTATAATCAATTAAATTATATATTAAATTATATTTTTTTTGTTTTCAGATAGTTTAGATTACTGGAATTCTTTAACTATATTATTTGTACAGCAATAACGCCCTGTTATTCCATTAGTGAAACATTCATGTACTTTTTATACTACATATTTTTTTCTCCATTTCAAATTTTTTCCGATTTACAGACAACCGTGTTGTCCATAAATGTTAATGCCCCCATGGCTGGACATCATGGTAACGCAGCATGCCGTGGTGGTGGAAGACGGGGACCATGGCGGGGAAATGGTGGCAACAGTACCGCAGGTGGTGATGCAAACGCTGGTAAGATTTTATAGTATCAGAAGTTAATAGTAAGTCAACCTATGAATTCCAAAATTTACTTGGATTTCAATAAATGTGCTATCTTCAATATCCAAGAGATACATTTTTGTGCGTACAATTTTCATTTCCTAAACAGGTGGAGCAAACGAAACAATGACGAAATAATTGACAACGAAGGAGAACACAGTTAATTATGACAAAGATAGATCAGTAGGATAGTATGCAATATATTTTTGTGGAATTATGTTAGTATCTAAGAAATTAGAAAACATCGCCATATGTATAAAATATATTGTATAATTTTCAAGACTTTATAAACCAAACATAATTTTAACAATGGGCTTTATTTCTGCGAATACCATGAAATATTTCTAATTAATACTACAACTACACAGTTCAATAATGCACATATTTTTATTCATATCGAATAAATTTACATCATAACATTTATTTAAATCCACTGTCCATCTACATCATTCTCTTATCATATAGGTGTTTATAGTACGAAATATAAAGAAATATATTCAAATTTGAAACAATCATTAACAGAAACAAAAATAACTGCAATGCAGTCTCAAAAAAAAAAGGAAAGTATAAGAACTTTGTGATTATCGTGTATTCTATTAACCCATACACCATGAACGCGGGAAGATTATTTCCCACAGACTGGCCGAGCTTCGAAATGGCACAAACCAGCGTGGGAAGGAAAATAGAAAGTTTCATGAAAAAAAAGCAAATACTGTATCTGATTGCTATTGCAAAATGATAATACAGAGTACGGCCAAATTGATGGTACAATCGAGGAGGTGATTTCTCGTAGGAAAATAGGTCAAAACTGCAGAGTGGAATTTTTTCATACAGACTTTTCTTTCGAGAAAATCAATTTTGATATTTTGTTGGGCACGCACGCGCCTGACTAATTGTAAGTGTTGTTAAATGCAACAGTAAATATGGCATAACTGCGGACGAAGCGAATCCTTGCGCAGAAATAAGTCGAAATTGTAGAATAGCTTTTCTCGAATAAAGCTTTGTTTTTAAGAAAATGAGAATTCATTCCGGTCGGCATTTCGATCGTATTTATTGATGAATTCTGTTCTTTTCTAGTCAGATGCATGGGCCGGTACTTAGCATTTTTTGAAAATCGATTTTCTCGAACACTAAGCCTCGCATGGAAAAACTTTGTTCTGCATTTTTGCACGAGGAATCATTCCATGTCTGCTTGTACCATCATTTCGGTCGCAGCCTGTGTGTGTATCTATATTTCTAAGATTATACGATCTATCGTATTATTACATGTATGGTTATTGTTAATGTCATCTTAGATCTAAAATATCTCCGTGGCTTTTGGCGGTACGTATATTAATAGCAACAATAAAAAGTACATTTGTATAAACGACAATTTGTATAAATATTTGTACATTTTTTATTACAATTAATTATTTTAAGAGAAAGATATGTGTAGGTCGTAGATGTCTGTCTGTTCAATCATATTGATGTAAAACAAATATAAACATATTTCATTCCTAGATTGTCATACGATCTACTATTATTCTTATGTGGGGGTGTTTTATTAAGATTTATGTAGTACAAAGTATTGTAACATAACTAACATAAAATGCACAACGCGACATTACAGAAACAAATTATTACATTTAAAGCAATTTTACATACTATAGGAAGATTGCCTCCATAACTATATTTTTCCCGCGTATTTTTAAAAGATTTCTTTATTACTTTTCAAATGAAACATTTCGTTTCCTGACCGCAAACAATGAAACTTCGATTTGTTTACACAGAAATTCCAATAACACTCTATACATTTATTCAATTTAACATCTTTCATCTCTTCATTAACTTTCTTTAAATTCAATAATACTTTTAAATCTTTGCAAAATACCAGTGTTACTTATTGAATATAACTGAATTTTTATCACAGTGTTTTTATCATTTTCAGTCTAATTATAAAAAGATATTAAAAGAAGTTATGTAAAACATGGCTTTAGTTTTTATAGAATAAAAGTTTATTCAAAATTGTGGATTAGCCATTTTTGTAGGAATACTTGAATACAAATGGTTAATTTCAAGTGTAAATACTTTATATGATATGCTGTAGGTATAAAAAGAAACAATCAACTCAAGTGGCAAGCACAAGTATTATTTGTATTGTGTTGTCTCTTATAATCTTTCCACATTACTGTAAATTATATATTACAGAATATTATAAAACGAGAGTGACGTATAAATAATATATGATACATATTTCACATTTAACTAAATAAAGTAATATCAAATTCTCATTTCCGTACACATATGTTTACAACTTTAAGATGTATGAAATTTAGCCTAATAAGCATATGTCTTTTATTCCGTGTATCGCATACACCATTCACTTTCTCAGTAAATGAGTAAGATCTTTATTTTGCTTTTGAAGCATTATGTCTGTCTTCTCCGCCGAATCTGTTATATTGTCGATTAAGTCATTCTGCAAATCTATTTCTTCCGATAATCCTATTGCCAATCCTTTTAATCTAGCTAACGAACCACTCATCTCGTCCAAATTCTTTTCTAAAATCTTGCTCACGTTATTGCCCACAGGCTTATTACCTTCGTCCTCGTCGTCTAGGCCGCGTAACTTTAACGCCGGGCTTGTACTAGCCAACTTAGTCTGTACTTGTTCTAAAGAATTGGACAACGCAGGCGACGCCATAGACTCGGAACTAGAAGACTCTGATAATTTAGTCGACGGTATCGGCGCATCCAATGATTTACCGCTGAGATAATTCTTCAGACTTCCGAACACACTTTTTATTCCTTGGATATGTTTCTGACTAAACCTTAAAGTACTATTGATGTCGTCTAATCTTTTCTCCGTTCTTTCTAATTGTTCTCTTTGCCTAATGAGTTCCTGAAATAGCCATTAATATTGGTACATTATACATAGCCAACGAGTTGCACAACTATATAAATACAATGAAAAATAAAGGTATTGGAATTGGTACATAAGAAACATTGCTTCTTTGAACTTTGGCAGCATATAGCTTTTTCCAACATTCTGTATTTAATAAATAAAGCGAACAATAATAAAACAAATTAAGATGAGATTAGTGACCTTAAGTTTTTATTATATAGCAACGAATCTGTGCATTGAAGCGAGATCAAACTACTACGAACTTTCCAGATGTTCTCATTAAAATTTTGCAACAGATAAAAAGTGATTTAGCTCAGAAACGATGCATTTCCACATATGTGACTATATAACCTCCTTTTATCCTCAAGGTGAGTAGAATACATTCTCAAAGTTTTGCTATTTATTTCTGGGACGAGGTATATCTTTTAATTAGATCATAGACTAATGAGAGCTTTAAATCGATTTATATAGATGAACTAATTTGAAATTAGATTCGCAAATACAATACAGCTTTCGTAAAGTAAAAATACAATTGATGTGGGTAATGAAATCAAACATTCCGTTCGACTAAAAACATGTTTCTTTGTTATTATTTAGCATAAACAAGCAGATAAAAACGTATCTCGCAGTAACCATATTATTGGAGGAATGCAATACAACGATACTCGTTAATCACGTATTACAATGTGATACACAACAGAAAGCTGCTCGCTGTATCATTCATTGTCACAATTGGATGATTAATATTTTCGAGGAAAATACCTCTGCAGTGGCAGCTCCAATCTGCTCGGAGTCTCTTAATAATGAGATAGACCTTTCCGACGATTGTATCGTGCGATCTTCGATCTCTTTTCTTCGTTGCAATAACTGTTGATGCTGTTGCTCGAGTTCGTTGTCGAAATTGTTGTAATGATTGTAAGCCGTGCGATTCGCAGACCTGGGTAGTGCGCTTTTTAGAAAGGTTTCGTCGTCGATGTCATCTTCCAGAGAGAAAAACGGATTCTTCGGGTCACTTAGGTAATTCTGACCTGCCATCTCACTTTGAATTTCGCGTGCTTGATAATCTTTATGCAAAAACTAATTCAAAAACGGGGTGAATCACTCGACAGTGCTCCACACTGTGCAACACTCGCAGCAACCTAAAGTCTGTGTTGGAGTCTGTGTTGGCCTGTGTATACCCTACGTTGCGTTGAACCACAGCGTCTATATCTCGTCTGTGACTGAATGTAGCGGCCTCTGCTCATGGACAGCGTCCAACTCAGCAAATACTTTGAAATGTGTTGAAATGCTGAAAGGTGTGTTGCGTGCTTGTATACGTGTGCCTTGTTTAAAGTGTGAGTTTGACATAGGCTTTCGCTATTCTACGTACGCTTTGACTCAGTTTGTCAACGACTCATGCTGATTTCTCTCCGATAATCCATTTCGGGGATCAAGACACTATAGCGCTCAAAAATGATATTTCTTCAAAGCTGTTGCAAGATATAAATTGTAAGATGACAAATTGTTTTGTTAGTACATTGCGTGTAGTAGAACCCTTTCACGTATCGTACGTCGAACAGTTACAAATTGACGCGGTAACTGACATTCCCGCAAGTTTCTAATGCACTGTTTAATTATTTCGAAGTGAAGTAATAATAATTGGATTCTATTTGCCCCGGGTATTAGTTCACCGCCGACATTGAAATTTACAGTAAAATCTAATTCTTATAAGCCTCGCAGAAAGTTGCATGATGCATGAGTGTCGTGCAACTGCAAATCGAGCATTCTTTAATTTCACAATCATACGGGATGATTAATGTGTCGAATACGAGCTACATTTCTGAAGTTGAACTCTCTGGTGTGAGTTCTTTCAAATCTTCTCTCTTAACAGTAATTACTACAATCGAGTTATTAGAAATTGAGAAATTTCAACTTGCATGGGAAATAGTTGAGGTCGACGGAAACCTCTACCAATGTGACAACATTGACGAAAGGTGTAAGCTATCAGTTCGACTTTATCCGCGATAGTGATCGGATCGGTGAATATCTGTGAATGTTACAGTGTTATTTCCTGATTTCTCGATTCCTAAACCAATTAGTTCGACTACTGGACTAAATAGAAAACCGTTTAACAACATTTCACTGGAATATACCTATCATCTAGAAAATTTTTTGACGAAGCGTTGCCTAGTGTTTGATCATATATCGTAGTGCTAAAAATACTTGTAAAATGTACGGGGTGCACGACTGTAGTTGTGAAAAGTGAACATTTTCTATATAATATTATTTCTGGCCTTGATGAATTTCATGTTAGCTGGAAGTCGGCCGAGTCAACCTCTGTCCAATTCAAAACATTGAAATACGTCACGTCTTCGCCAGTCTGTCGGCCGAGCGCGACAAAAAAACAACAACCTCTACCAAAGTCACTATACATTGCCGAACGGTGTGTCCTAGCACTTCGACTGTATCCGCGGCGGTGAGCGGTTCACTGAATATCTGTGCAGTCACAGTCGATATTATTTCGTGATTTCACGATTCCTGCATCAATTAAATTGATTACTGGACTACTGCATTACACTCAGTATCTAGAGGACTATTTTCGAAAGACTTTACTCGAGTCCGAACACATCTCCCCACTATCGAGAGATGTTTAAAAGCGTGAAGAGCTTTTGTAATCGCGTGCAATGCGATTGTGGAGTCAATGCTTATTTCGCGATAAAGTATTTCATAGTGGACAATGATCGACCTGCGTGTTAGTAATGTTAACACGAATGTAGAGTCAGTGTTTTTAACGCATCTAGAACTATTTCCGAGGACTGGTGCTCTTATTGCTTCTTCGTCGCGAAATTAATGCGACATATTTGACACGTTCTATTCGGTACTGACGTTGCAGCTGCGGGACATTGGCCTGCAGATCGAATAGCTACTGCTGAAGGAAGATGCTTGTCTGCATGGATAGCAGTGAGACTGTTTTCAACGAACGGTGAGTGATACTTTATCATTTTTTCAATCTTTCTGTATGCTCTCGAACAAAATTATTGTTGTAGCGAGCATAGTGACCACGAATACATACTTAGTACTCGCGAATAGTAACGTTAATGCGTGTGCTAATAAATAAATTTTAAATTCGCCATAGAAGTTTTAATTTATTTCGTTTCAAACATTCTAAACTACTTTTCTTTAATTTCACAATCATTTGGGATGCTTAACACTATTCCTACCTACACATTTCACGTCATTTGACCGGTCGCGTTAGGTAAGACAGACTACAAATTTTTCTCAGAAAATAAACACTAAAACAAGAAGTGAATATTCAAAAATGTATTGTACGTATATTTGAGGCAAAGTCGTGAAGTTTAAAGGCGATTCAATTACGTTGTACATTACGTTGTAGTTTGCCATGAATTTGCATTAATAACAAATTAAGGCACGAGAGAGAGAGAAAGAGAAAGAGAGAGAGAGAGAGAGAGAGAGAGAGAGAGACAGAGAGTGGCAGGTGACTCTCTATGGTTCTACTTCAGGGTTTCTTCAGATCAACTTCAGATTAATTAATCAATTAATTTCAAAGGTCGCGAATCGTTTGAAATCTCTGTAAAATCGACAGTCGCGAATCGTTTAAAATCTCTCTAATTTTGATAGTCGCTACACGTTTTCAATCACTACAGTTTCTTTATTCGCGAATCGTTTAAAATTTCTGTAATTTCAATAGTCGCTAATCGTTTACAATCTTTCCAATTTTCTTAGTCGCTACACGTTGCTTGGATGTAGAAATTTTCCACTTTCGTTGTTCCACTACTAAAGAGAACAGGGCCAGAAAATTAAATCAATAAACAGTTGCCCGCGATTTTTACAATTCCGATTAATAATTCGTAAAATAACGCGAATCGATCGAGTCGAATAGAGTCGCCGCGAAAAATTTGAAAAGGTTCCTGAAGTGGAACCTCAGTCTCCCCAGCAATCTTGCAGTCTAGCAAGATCCTTTTTGATCGCGCGTAACGCGATCGTAGAGTCACCGCTTTTTTCGCGTCCATCTACATATTTTGAAGAGCACCGCGGCTCGTATTTAGAATAATTTTACCGCGAATCTGGAATATAATTTTTGCGTATCTAAGACTCGTTCAGAGCACCGAAGCTCCAGTCGAATTTTCTTCGCGAAACTAGAGCCAATTTTTTGCGCGTACAAAGTTAGTCCAGAGCACCGGTGCTCTAATTGCTTTTTTATCGCGGAAGTAGAGTCCAATTTTCGCTTAGCTTCAATTTTCAGATTCTAGGCCCTATACAGGGCCTAGTGCGTGGGCCCTAGAGAAGGCCCAAAGCATGATGGACCTTAGAAAGGGCCCGCAGCATAGGCCCTAGAGAGGGTCTAGGTCCACAGGATGGCGGACCGTAGTCGCTGACCGGCGGTACTGACGCTGCAGCTGCGGCACATTGGCCTCTTGATCGAATAGCAGTAGCGAAGGGGGATGCTTGCCGCGTGGATAGCAGTGAGACTGTTTGCAACGGTCTGTGAGTGTGTTATACTTTTCCATTCTTTCTATGCAATAGTAGACACGAGTACCTTGCATTTCTGTTACATTTTATCTTCACATTATTAAAATGTCTGTGTATATGTATTTTTTCAACACCTGCATGAAAATGTGTGTTTTTTTTACGCTTGCTGAGCGGGAGAAAAATGACCAATTTCAGACGTATTCGCGTTTTCTACTTTCCTCCCAAGGGAAAAAGACTTTACGCGCATGCGTATTCGCATAATTTTTTACTTTCCTCCCAAGGAAACTGGAGTTCGGCGTTACCGTATGGTATGCAGATGCAGTTGTTCGACTAATCGTTATCGAGCATGCATTTTTTATTTGATATTACAACTGTCACAGCACCATTTTTCATTAAAAGAAAATGCATATTTTTTGCGAATCGCTCAGCAGGCTTTCAAAAACACACCTTTCATGCAGGTGTTGAAAAAAATATAGTGCGTGACACGGGAGAGAAGCGATTTCGCCTCGCTACGCTCGGGCAGCAAACTTCACACTCGTCGGAATCGCTTACTTCTCTCCCGTGTCACGCAATATACTATTTTGCAGGGCTTGAAAACTGTTATAATATCGATTTCGGTTCTCCAAACGGTTATAGAGAACCTTTATTCGGAATAACTGTTATGAAGAACCACCATTTCCAACTATTATCTCTTGCGGTTACGGTTCCTATTTCCCTCCTCATATCGGTTCCATAACCGTTATTTTTTCGGTTCTGTATCTGTTCCATAACGGTTCCAGAATCAATTCTTGTATCGACTTTTCCCTAATTGATATCATTAATTATTGTAACTGCAGATTACTGTATATGCGCATATTTTTTACAAAATCCTTATAGAAAAAAGAGAAACATTTATAGGTACATATCATTGATTTTTAATAAAGCGTTGAAATAAATAAATCAGCTACATATTTTTTACATTTACACACACACTATATTATTCAGAATAGGAAGTTAAATGATTCTCCTGTTTCTATAAGGATTTTGTAAAAAATATGCATATATAAAGTAATCTGCACAAAGTCGATACAAGAATTAGTTCTGGAACCGTTTCGGAACCGATATAGAACCGAAAAATAACGGTTATGGAACCGATATAAGGAGGGAAATAGGAATCGTAACCGAAACAGATAATAGTTGGAAATTTGGGTTCTTCGTAACAGTTATTCAGAATAAAGGTTTTCCATAACCGTTTTAATCAGAACCTTTATATAACAGTTTTAAACAGTTATTTTCGGAACCGTTTCAAGCCCTGCTATTTTGTCATTTTGATTTCACATGTGCTTTTATATTGAAATTGTTATTATCTTCTATTCTTTTGTGACTTATTTAATAATAGGTATTCTTAGACATTATTAAAATGTCTGTGTATATGTATTTTTGTCATTTTGATTTCACATGTGCTTTTATATTGAAATTGTTATTATCTTCTATTCTTTTGTGACTTATTTGATAATAGGTATTCTTAGACATTATTAAAATGTCTGTGTATATGTATTTTTGTCATTTGGATTTCACATGTGCTTTTATATTGAAATTGTTATTATCTTCTATTCTTTTGTGACTTATTTGATAATAGGTATTCTTTTCCACGCTCGACTTTTCACGTACTTGGCGTAATTTTTTTACTATTTGAATATTCTTATGAGTTTGTTATTAATGAAAATTCATGGCAAACTATAATTCTGCCATCCAGAGGTGTCTAATTACGGGGATTTCGAATTTCTAATTACTTAAATAACACAGTCCAACAAAATGAAACTTCTTTTCTGTTCCGCAATATCCACTGGGTGATTCTGGTAGAGTTTTTCGCCCTGAACACGAATCCGCAAACCGTTTGTCGCCATCACCCTCGGTTTTTGAAAAATTCGATTTTGAAAAAACTGCAAATTTTCAACTTAGAACATCTTTTCTGTCGAAACGGTAATAGTTATTCGGTTGCTCTTGCGTCAAATTATTCTATGAACCCTCCCGAATACAACGGGATACGTTATTACTGCATTATGAACATTTAAATATGCTCAAACAACGATCAAAGGGAAAATGACACCCGAAATGCACCCATTTTTGAAGATATCTTTCAATTTATTTCCAAAACTAAGGGTCTAGGAGAAAATCTGACCATTTCACGCGATGCAGCAGACACTTTTCCTTCGCGTTTTGCCAAACTTTTGTTTTCTGTATTGAAAACAAAACGTGACTTACCACTTCTGTTGATGATTTCCGATGGAAAAATGTTTGCTGCATCGCGTGGAGTGGTCAGATTTTCTCCTAGACCCTTAATTTTGGAAATAAATTGAAATATATCTTCAAAAATGGGTGCATTTCGGGTGTCATTTTCCCTTTGATCGTTGTTTAAGCATATTTAAATGTTCATAATGCAATAAACACTTATACCGTTGTATTCGGGAGGGTTCATAGAATAATTTGACGCAAAGAGCAACCGAATAACTATTACCGTTTCGACACAAAAAATGTTAAAAGTTGAAAATTTGCAGTATTTTCAAAATCGGTTTTCTCAAAAACTGAAGGTGATAGAGCAATTCTGCTTGCGGATGTGTGTTCAGGGCGGAAACTCTACAAGAATTACCCAGCGGATATTGCAGATCAAAAATCGTGTTGGACAGCGAATTTGTCAGAAACTCAGAAAATAAGCCTCGGTCTCCTGAGCCTTTATTTGTTAATAACGAAATACAAATCGCGAATTCCTAAATACGTAGGTACCTCTAGGTGGTAACTTTATAGTTTGTTTTAAATTTGCGTTATTAACACATAAAGCCTCCGGAGACCGTGGAATGAGTCTCGGGCCGAAGCTTATTTTCAAAGTTTCTGACAAATTATTTAAGTCATTAAAAGTTTGAAATCCCAAACACGTAGGTGTACCTACAAATTGTAGCGTTATACAAGTTGCTAAGACTTGAACCTACTGGACTTCCTGGGGACCTGGTCAGGGTTCCAAGCCCTGATCCTTCTTGCACTCCCTCGGCCCCCTGAGCTAGGTTAGCTTATTCGGTTGATGCCGTTGAAATTTTCGGGTTCGGTAAAAGCCATTCAGAATGTTATTATTCTGCTAAGGCCAAACCCGATTTCTCTTCCTTTTTAACTGATTTCTTCGATTGTTTTTCATCATCTGTCCTATTTCATACATTCCTTCGTGGATTTTTACATGAGTCGTTCTTTTTTGTGTATTTCTTCGATGAGTTTGCATAATTTATTTTATTTCATGCATTTCACCGATGCGTTTACATGATTTATTTTAAATGATGCATTTCTTCGATGGGTTTACATGATATACTTTATTTGATGCATTTCTTTGATGGGGTTACATGATTTATATTACATGAAGTTAATAAGATAATATATTTTTAAAAAAATAGTGAAAAGTGATAGGGAACAGTGGTAGTGAAAGAAGACATCTAAGGAAGCCTTAGGTTAATTTACTATAGCATCAAGTATTTATAGGCCCCATGTAAAATTGCTAAGTAGTCACAGAATATTATTAGCTTTGTTGCACTTTCGTTGGCTCTTCATCTCCGATGAGGAAGTAGCCGCTGATTCTGTTTCCGCGAGCAAGCGACTGACAATGAGCATGGAATGGGTATGGGTGGATCAGTTTCACCCCCTGGTGTTCTTGTCGAAAGGGAAACGTTTCGGGCGTAGGGGGTGTATCTTTTGGAACACTGCCCGCGTAAGTCACCCGGTCCGATTTCCCAGTCTCCGTGATGGCTCGAATCGCATCCGAGCAAGAGGAGTCATCTCGGAGACGCCGAGCGCTTTTTAAACCGAAAGGATCGATGGAACTCTGTTTCCATCTATCTCTTTGGTTTAGTAGGCTAAGGATTTCATGTACAGGGAGATCGATGGAACTTTGATTCCATCTATCTCTCTACGGGTCTCGAAACGCAGCAACCTCCCCGCGGTGAGATCTGGTAATCGGTGAGAACCGAGCCGATAGCTGTGCTTGTCAAATATTTTAATCAGATATAAGAATTGCTTTAAAAAATACACGCATGCTGCATACTATGGTAAATACCATAAGGAAATACCATAGACATTTGAAACTGGAAGTTTGGAATTTGGATAGGAATATGTAAAAGGTATTTCTGAATTGTAATACAGTTTATTTCATTTTCTCTCAATTCATTCGCCTAAGAGGCCTTTACAGCGTTACAATAAAGTATAAATTATATAAAATCACTATTTTCAGGTGTTCATTGTTGGAGGTTTCCATCATTTGGTCCACATAAAGTAGCTGTCCACGTCGAAATATTCCCAAGTTTCACCTGTAATAAGAAAAATATTTTTAGTAGCCTGACTTGTCTATTATAGTAAATAGGACAAATGTTACAATATATTTATTTCATGTACGAAAATCTAATAGTGAATGGAATTGTGCAACATGTTTCTTGAAATTAGTCATAACACTATAAATATTAATTTTAGTTCCTACCACTCGTACCATTGTAATCGTATTTTAGATTGAGTCGATTACTTACGTTGGGTGTGACTCGAAAATGGTATGGGGGCTCGCGAGCCCCCCGAGCGTGTGACACAAAATTACATTGCGTGATAGGTCTATCCTACACACCGCTGGTTTTCGAGCGCCCCCTACAAGGTATAGAATATATCTCGTCTGTGCTTGGCATCTCAAATGGTAAAATCATCCGAATGCACAAGAAGAACTTTGGACGCTAGCGCCACGTAAAGGAATATCTCTGCAAACTATTGGCAACCATTCCTTTTATCTATTGAGGTAAGAAAAACAATGACAACGATGTATAAAAAAAAATTTAAGTTAAACGATTCTTTATTTAATTTGATAAACAAACCAACAAACAAAAATTGATTTCAGAAATTATGCACAAAGGCAACAATAACTGCAACTTTGAGAATATTCGGCGAGATAAAAACGATGATGATGAACTTCGGAACATATTTGAAAACACTTGAAGATGACGCAATCGATTGCGAAAATGTCGGGGGTAAAATACAATTCATTTGGAGAGTTCACCTCAAAATCTCAAGTATTACTCTTAAGATCAACGTAAATCTAAAAAAAAACAACAACAAATACCTTCGAAATTACAAAAAAAAGTTTACATGCACATTTAAAAATAAAATGAGCACTGAAAGAAGGAAGCCACCATTCCTATCGAGGCTAAATGTTTAGAATTATTAAGGCTGTGCAGTCGACGTCGTTTAGAAATCCCAAGATTCTGTGTTATCATATAACATGAACGCCTTTCCGGACAACCCGTTTTTCTTTTTCATGAACAACCGGCCACCCATCTTTTCCGCCGACGTTTCCAAGAACCCGAGGAAGATCGTCGAACTGTCAGACACAGGTTGTGATGCTCGAATACCAATTGGAACAGTTCCCCCACACACCAATCGAGTTTATTCCTCGAAATCGTCCAAAGTGAAATCGAATGACAACTGGAAGCCCTACTATGAGGAAAAGTCCGGGAGTAAGTCCTGCAGAGAAAGGTTCCGAGGAGAAAGTGGACGAAACATGATGGATACCGGAGACGTGTATGTTTTCCCCGAGGAAAATGGGAATATTCGTCAGGTACCTATTTAATGGATCAACATTGCAGCCAATTATCACGGAACTCACTGGAATTTATTATTATAAAAAATGTGTCGATATATAAGATGATTTGAAAAACAATTGGAAAATTTAAATAGAGTCGTATAGTGCACAGGGAAATGGACCACAAATATAAAAAAAGAGTTTATATCATTATTTCCCTCCAAATTATTACTTTTTTCTATCATTTATTCCAAATTTCTAATTTTTTTATTTTTTAATTTCTAATTTTTCTAAATTACTATTAGGTACTATTTTCCTCGAATAATTGCAATTTTAAACCCCATCTTAAACTCCTTTCTTCGTAAATTTTCAAACTGCAAACATTAATTAATTCTATATTACTCAAAAAAATATTCCTAACTCCTTCTCTACAAAGTAGAGCTAAAAATATAAAATATAATATTCTACAAAATATTCCCCCTAAACCTTTAACATTCTTTCAAACCACGATATAATCCGCTACCACTACTTCCAAATCGGCTAACCCTTGTCTCCACTCTAACTTTCTCAATCCATTATACAGCAGCATTGGCAAAAACGTCCCACCATGGAAGACACCGACGAAGGCAAAGTGTTCACCAACGACCCAGAAAACAGAAGCACCAAAGTCAACGAAGGGGCGTCATCAGAAAGAACACGATCGCGTCGTTGGAAACGCGACGACACCCCCTGCAATATCTGTGGCCACGACGTAAGCGCACAAAGCTCCCAAGACGCGATAAACAAGTCGATTGAGGATCACCTGTATCAGTCGCGAAAAATGCCAAGAACTAGCTCAGCTCGCGCTCCATTTCCCTGTTCCAATGGTACCAGACCTGACCCCAGAATCTACAATCAAGACATCCCCAACGAAGAAAGAACGAGGTCCCTGAGAACAGAGTATTCAGACGTATTCAAGTCTGAAGAAGCTTCATCGAACTCGTCCAGCAGAGAGCGTTGGACACGATCAGACATGTCCAACTTCTACAACATCGAACACCTATTGGACGAAAGCTCGCAGAAGAGTCAGAAACCGAAGAAGTCGAGCTCAGCGAAGCCGAACAACGCAGCTAGATACGGTGAAGATGCGCACGCTGTCAGATTGCGATCCAGAACGTGTTCACCGCCGGCTGATCGACGGAAAAGGACTCGCTCTGTCGCGAAGTCTGCGCGCCAGGACGTGGAGCAGGCTCAGGATCAACATATCTCTCAAGGTTCCACGAATTCCTCGAGCTACGCTGAATCTGTCCGCCTCAGCTCAGCCCGATCCAAGGAGAAGCTCAAGAGATTCGTGAATCGTGCAGTAGATAAAGACAGTATACCTGACGTCTTAAATGTTTCCACGTCCACTAACCATCTGCCCAATAGAAAGTTACCGCCAGCGTCGATTGGCGAGGGGAAGGGTAAACAGAAGGGTGGTTTCGCCTTCTGGGAGTTCATTCCACTGAAGGACGAAGGCGATCAGAAAGGGAGGAAGAGGTCTAGAAACGAGAAGGCTGCTTGGCTATTGCAGAAGAAGAACTCTTTGGGCAGCAAAGATCCTCCATTGACGAAATGCTTAGTAAATGACAAGGACGATGCTGTTAAATCGAAGACGAAAAGAAGGACTGTTCAGAAGAACGTCGCAGACGAGGCTTCATCTCGAAGGACGTCGAAAATCTGGAACGATTCAGCCACGCCATCGAGACCTTTCAGTGCAGGGGGATCGATAAACAATAAAAAGAATCATCCTCCTGATTCCCCTCGAATGCAATCGACTAAACCCTTGGCAGACTCCAACGAGGCAAAGTTAAGCCCGAAGGTGGCGCTTTCGAAGACGCGGAGAAATACAGCAATCCCACGGAGGATAAAGAGCGAGGATGAAGGTAAATCGGAGTCTAAGAATCGAGGTAAAATCGAGGGCAGGCTGCCTTTCAGAGGGATTGGCAAGCCGAGTCAGTACTCGGAGAGTCACAGCAGCGCCACGAAGTCTGCGTCCGACGCTGATAAGAAGAAGAAGGTAGGCAATGTGGCTTTGAAAGGTGATCTGGAGATGAAGAGATCCGGGATGAAGATCTTGGAGAAGACTGTAGCGCCCTTGAAGCGCAAGCTCGAGATGCCGAAGGAAGAAGCTTCTGTTTCGAATCCCATGATGACACAGAAGAAGGTTCGATCGGAAGTGTCAACTACTTCCAGGCTGCCAGTTAGAATAGGGAATCGTGTCAGGTCGAAGGACCCAGTGGTGCTGAGTCTTCTGGGCAACTCGAAAGGGCAAGTGCCCACCAAGGAGCAAAGTAAAGAGAAGTTGGGGCCGACTGAGGATTCGAGTAGCCAGCAAAGCTCGGTCAGGTCGCGAACGAAACCGAGAATAAGGGCTTTGATAAATCCAACGTTCGTGGAAAGTGTCCAGGCCAGTGTGGAGATTAAGGACTCCTCTAAATGGGGGCAGAATGGAAACGACAGATTGGTGGCAGGTAATACTGGGGATAAGTTGATCGATGGTGTACACAGGGAAAGAAGTTTGTCGAGGACAGAATTACTGAAGGAAGAGAATTTGGGGGGTAATGCTGGGGAACGAGAAATTGGCGATTTGAAAGTAGTGAATGTGGAGCAGGATCAACGGAAGCGAGATATCGCGAGTCGTGTTTATGGAAGAGAGATAAATCGGAGAAGTAATTTGGTGAAGGAAGTGGACGCTGGTGTGGCGAAAGGTGGTTTTAGAGGAAAGTGCCTTTTCCATTTGAATGGGGAGCAGAATATTATTTGTAATAATTATTGCAACAAGGAACATAGGAATTTGAGAGCGTTTCGGCCGGGTAGGTCTATGGCCGTCAAAGCGAGAATTTAATTGGTGAGTTTTGATCGTGGGGAGGACATTTGAAGAACTATGCTGTGATGAAAATTTTGAAAACTATTAAAGTAGTAACTGTGTTAACAAATCGTATTGATCGTATTTGCGCTCTTGTATTACTTGTTTAAAAGTTAAGCAGTTTATGGAAAATTTTGAAACGTGTCCGGTAATGGTAACATATGTAAGTGGCTAATAGAATATTTGCCTGATTTTGTAAGTATCAACGTAAGTGCACTTCAAAATTAACAAGTTTTTTGTAGGTATTATTTAAGTATACTTGTCAAATATTTTACGTTGATTGATGCAGAAAAGTAGTAATAATATTTTAATTCTCCTTTATAGCAAAATCATGTGCAACATATATTTATGAAGATATGTAAATATCACTGTTTTCTTATTCCGTATAAATCTGTACAGAGTGAATTAATGAGAAGGAAATACTTAATTCTTTCTTGAAAATGACGCCTGCCAACTAGACATGACCCCTTAAATCCGCCACTGCAAAACACCCACGCGTCTAATCTATATCTACCATGTCCCACACAATTTTTTAGTAACTCACCCTATAAAGTCCACGACTCTGCAATTCCCGACTTATACGATATAATAGCCACAATAATAATAATAATAATAATCAATAGCCATCATCGTAATCAATGACAACTCCAAAGTTCAATGATTACGAATGTTGGTACGTGGGTGAAGAAGCTGAACGTGTGTGTGTCTCCATATGGAGCACATAGGCGTGTATACATCCGTGTGCACAAGGGGGAGCCGCGTTCATGGGTTACCTCAAAAGAAGATCCCGAATGATACCAATTATGTCATCAACGCACCATGCAGTCCCTCGGTGCCGTTCGTTCCCTGTCACACCACGGATTTCGCCCGCATGTCAGCCCCTGCCAGTATCTCCACCCCCCTGCTTTTCGTAATACGCGGTGGCCTCTGTGGGGCGCCGCGCAATCTCAGAATCAGAAGAAAAATATGTAATTGTCCGTGCCCTTACCCCTCGCCTGTCTTTTCCACGGCAGAACGAAAACACAGGATGATCGCGATAAGGAGACGATCTGAAAGCGATACACTAAGAAACGCGAAGGATTTACACAGCGTGCGCCTGGGTTGATGCTTCGCGCCGTGTAATTAGGCGTGGTTACGCTGTGGTGCAATTTTCGTGGGGCGAAAGGGTGGAATAAGGTGGAGGAAGACTCGCGAGATTTGTATTTTTCAAAGTGAGAGTGATATTATGTAGTGAGGTGGGTTTGAGTGTATGTAACGAAAGGTATTTTCTTTTGGGAATCTTTAATGGTGATTTTAGGTGTTACGATTAAAATGTCAGGAGGGGTGCAGATTCATCTTTACCAACTTCGAATAAATTAGAATAAATGGAAAAATATATATCCTCACACAATAAGTAGCAGTTAGTGATATGATATGTTTTTATTTCTATTCTTGGCGAATTTTTCAAATCTGCAGTTGCCCGAAACAAAAAATATTGCACAAAACAGTAATGGGCGCAGGTTCAAAATTTCCAATAAATTTCGGATTTGCATCAAATGTGCACCAAACGAGGTAGATTTTTTTACGTATATTACACGTCATAACTCAAAAAACTGCAAAATATGAAATTGCACCCCTCCCAAATTAAAAAATATAACAAGTATGTACTATGCGCTTTATTCAGTGGCTGTTGTCCTAAAGAATTCTAAAGTACAACACAAATTGATGGACAGTAAAAATTTATGTTCATTCTAGATCACTCACCTCCATCACTGACCTCCACAAAAACAAAACTACTTAGATAATTATTACAGATTTCGTGTACGGTGTACAACACCCAAAGTTGCATCGTGAGAAAATCTTTTTAGGTAAGCAGTGACAGGGATGAACGACGGAAGACAAGGGACGAATCCGAGAACGAGAGAGGAGAGAGTGGCGTTGGAAAGGAGGTGAAAGCAGAAGAGAGCGGCCCAGCTGAGGGGGGAGGCAGATAATCAAATAACCTGCACGCACCGTATAAATTATCAATCAGGGCGCGATTGTGCAACCCCAACAGAGGGAGCCAGCCGTGTCTGGGTAAGGGTTGCTACACATCGCCGTTCCGCTAAGGGCGGGAGAAGGGAGGGGAAGACTGTGCGAGACCTCGCCGTGTCGAGTGACCCCGCAAACGGTTATCTTCCCTTCGTGCGTGGGCGTGCGTGGACGTGAGTTCACGCCCTTAGTCGCCTGGATGACACGTGCAAAGGGGGTTAGATCTGTCTGACATTAAAGGCGACCTCCACGTGCTGCGGAGCATCCCGTCACCGCAACGGGAAATTATTTTGGACGGGATCATCTGAGATTTTTGACAACACTTTTTTAAAGACTCATTAAAGATTGTATTTAGGGATTTTTTAGTTTAAAATCGGTGGTTTACCTATTGATATTAGAAGACGTGGAGTAGACCTTAGTTAAAATATTGTATCTAGCATTTCTAAAGATCCGAGAAAACCGAAGTTTTATTGTTTTCTTTCTGCCATCCTTATAAAAAAAATAAATAAGTTGAACTGTTTCTAGTTCTCTACGAAACGTGGGGGGTTTTCTAACTTCACATAAAAGAGCACATTTCGAACGCTGATCCTTTGTTTGTTATAAGAAATTCGACTTCAAAATACGCAGGAAACGGTGCCTGTACTTTCGTTATGCCAAGAACGCGTGCAATGCGCACACACGAAGATGGTAACTAAGAGGGTGATACTATTATGCCCTTGCTGGCAGGCGTGGGTGTGCACACACGTAAATTCACGCCCTACATTCTGAGCTGACACGTGCAATGGGTTAGATACAACCTACCCCGAGCATTTACAAGCGACATGCAACGCGTGCAAGGTGGGTAAGGTACGACGCACGTGTACGTTGTACAATTGAACGGGAATCGTGTTAATTTACGCTCAAGGTGGCGGTGAATTTTTATCAGCTATTTTAGTCATACGGTGTGATTCGAAAATTATTCATAGCACAATCAAATGTAACAAACTAATTTTCGAAATAAGAAATTAAGTTTAATACTTGATTAATTGACACATTCGCCACTACCTGTCACATGTTAATGGCATTTCCATTTTTTCTAATGAACTAATGATAAACTAATGGTACACAGATAAAATAAGCGAATTTCATTTTTTTGAAGTAGGTATTGAAATCAGATAGCCTGGAGGATATTTCGAACACTATATTGCATTATTTTGTGTGGTGAATCTGGAAATGTAGCGTGATCTATTGCAAATTTTCAAATTGGTGGTAGTGAAAGTGTTAAGCATAGCTTTAATAAAATTAGAGCTATGCTTCTTAATTAGATTCGTCATCTGTAGAGCACTTTCATGTAGAGTGCAGACAATGCCGAGTCCTGTGAAGCACACACCGAGTGTGTACACACACGGGGCCGGGCGCGTAGATCACGCACGAAAGGAGCGAGAAACTGTATACACACGTAGCCACGTACGCGCGAGCCAATTAGCCGTCGAAAGGGTGCACCCTGGGGCCCTTCGGCATCGACGTATAGAAAATTAATCCGCGCGTAATTCCTCGGAGCTGATCGGGACGCTCTCCGTGCATACATAAGAAATTCTTTCCAATGCTTCTGTTCCTTCGGGCAAACACACGGGGAGACTGTTCACGCTGGCTTTTAGATGGCCCTAAAGGTACTCTGCTCTTAAATGGCAACCGTTTGGCGAACTTTTATGGCACTTTTAAATTTCTGTTACTTAATAAGATTTTCTTTTAAAAGACGGACGGGGTGATTTAATTTGAAGAGGGGAGCGAAAGTAATGTTTTGAGTTTATGGTGGTTACAACAGGGTGGATTGGGTATTTTGAAATAAAATGATGCTAGGGATTCTTATTTTATGATGATTTTAGTATTATTATTTCCTAGTATTAAATTTCGGGCGAAGCAGAGTAGTAAAACTAGTTATCCGTAAAGACGAATAATTATGCACTTCAAGAACGCGGAAAAAGTGTGTCAATGTTTTTACGTAATAATTCATCGGTGGTCTTATTTAGATGAATGTTTAAAAACTTCTTTCTTTGGGGCTATTTACAGGCATTGGTTTACACGAATAACAATTAAAGGACAATAATCAACACGGAATCGAAAATCTAAACCCACAAATTCTTCACAATACCATGGAAAAAGCAATAAAAAGAGCCCAAATTTACATCATTTCAAATGACGGTCATTTGTTGCATATTATCATTGGAACTTGATGTCATAAGATCGGAATTGGGCATTAACTAAATAAAAAATTATTTAAATAAGAATCAAATACAATTACGAATTTATGACGAATAATTTTTTAACTTTTATTCGTTACTCGAAATTTTATTTAAGTACAAATTTTGCCTATCTCTGCATAAAATTGATAAATTTGAATAAATCGTCCCACAATAAAATGCCACACCCCTATTTTCATGCAAACCACTGCCTTCCCAAAAATCAATCAAAAATTTGAAAAAGGACAGGGAAATTAATGACAAAGAGTATCGATGCGTGTCCGTCTGAGTATACATAGATGAATCGTCAATGCTGCCTGATCCGATTTTATAATCTCAGCATCCCATGGTCCCGAGCTGGAGCGATCGAATGGAAAGATCGCTTCCACGGCAGGAAGCAAAGAAAATAAATAAACGGTGAAATCCGGGGCGTGCGTTCCTCTGCTTCCCGAAGCGGAATGCACCCATTAAAGGATGCAGCCACGCGCCAAGATAAAGGATCCTGGGGGAGACTAAATAGTTTCCTATGGCCGCAGGCAGTGCACGATTGTGCATCGAGCCATCGTAGGACAACGGGACTCGGAACGTTCTCACGTTTCCACGTGCAACGGTTCGGTCAGTCACTTTTGACACGTGCGTCGTTTTGCCAACCCTCGTGCAAATCGATATAGAAACGCCGTTGAATATCCATAGTCTCATCAGAGTCCGATGAAGAGTTTTATCTTACATCAGTCTGATGCTTTTGTTAATTAAGTGTAGGACTTTGGAATAAAAAGGATTAACACGTATGCGATCACCGTTCAGTGGAAAAATCGCTTAGCGCAGATCATTCTGTTTTTTTAACAGTTGCACTCAATATAGAACATGCTTGTATTTATATAGAATGTAGATTATATTCTCTATTAGTGGAAGGCATACTAGGTAATAATTATTTTTTCTCGTCCCTTCTCTTTTTATTACTGTAGGCGAATAACAGAAGCTTGGGCGATGGGACTTGAACCCAAGATCCACGAGTCCTCCGCATACTAGCGATTCGCGTTACCAATTCCCCCAACGCTGACTCTTCGATGTTACTCTCTTCCGAACTCTACAACTACCGAAAACCAACGGGGCGCCACATATGTACCAATCGCGCCATAGGCCATTCCCAAACTCCGAATGCTCTCACTGTCTTGACAAAAAAACCCAGTACCTGTCGAAAACCGAGATACAGCGATGCTGCCGTTTATTTACCGCGATCGATCGACGCCGCGAGTGGTTACGCGGCCAGCGCGTAAATGGCCCCGGGCCTTTATTTAATAAGTTGTTATAAATTAAGGCGCTACCGCATATTAAACCACTCTCGGCATATTTATAGTGATTCTTAAGGGAGTACGCCGAGCAGTACGGATATGTAAATCACTCGACCCGCCGCCCCGGCCACGCCACTTTTCGATCCTCCGGTTTCGCCTTGGCGCACGCAGCCGATCTTCGCGGTCTCCTCTGCCCTCCTGCGGCTGCACCGCTTCCTACGCGTCCATCTTGGCTACCGGGAGAGTGTATGGGTTCGCCAGAGGTCCGGACCCAACACACGCGCGGACAGCCTTATGAATTTATCCCCGGCGATGAAACGACAAACGGTTTTAATTGCCGCTCCGGGCTACGCGAGAGATCGGCGCGGATCTCGCGGGATCAGCCGCTTCCTCGATCCCTCGTTATCTCGTCCCGAAGATGGGTTGATAAGGTTGAAGGGTGGAGGCTCGAGTGGGACCAACCTCGGTGTCCTTTGTGGAAGAAAGGATTGTTAAAGTAAATCGAACGAGGTTTATATCTTGAAGTAGATTTTCTGGGGAAAATCGCGCTTCAGTAAAATGTTGAATAGGAAGGCTTCATTTGTGCGATTTACTTTGTTGTCAGGAAATGAGAAGGAAAATAGAAGAGACGCTATAGGGTCAGGTGGGGTAGAGTGTAACAAGAAAGTTAATAATGATTGTAGACAACAGAATGCATAATAAATGAACTTTTCTTTTGGACTTACACAATCAACAGTCTTGGTCCTACTTAGGTAGAAATCAAAATTAGCAGATGTTAACAATTATCCTTAAAAGCTAATCAATTTGACACTTTTTCACGATTAATTAGTAACATACAATTTGACTTTTTTGCGGTCTCACTTGCGTCGTTTAGAAGTCTCTTATTTAAAAGATTGTTATCTTAGTAAAGTGTGTTCTATTGTTTCTTTATTATGTTTATTTTGTTTTATTTTCTTGTTATTACTTATTGTAGTATTTATTTTCTTTTTGTTGTTTTCTTTCTTTGTTTTATTATCTTTGTTGTTATATATCTCTTTATTCTAAAGGGTCTTCCCGTTAATAAATAAATAATAATAATAATAATACAATTTGAACTAAGTGAAAATTTATTTCTGAAGACAATGGGGATTTATAATAATTTTTCTACACTTAAGTTTCTGGAGAAATGAGAAATAAGAAATTATACAATTTCTCGAGAAATTCTTAAGAACGAATTCTCGACAAGGAACACTAATGACGATACTAATAGATAGGGAGTAACAAAAGCTAAAATAAAGTTTCAGGGCTAAAAGGGATGTTCGGTTACCAGAACTTCTTTAAATCAATTTTACACTGCCATTAAATCCATCCCCGCTGATTTTACCCAAACCGGCGAATCTACCCCGAGAAAAATCGAAACGTATCGCAAGTGTAGAATAAAACTGTGCCGCGCGTGATTTCGTCCCGAAGGAAATGGATGTTGAAAATCGCGCGAGGGCGAGCCGGCACGGCGACGGTTGCCACGTCCGCGGGGAATCGTCGCGATAGGAAATTCCCGTGAATTCGGCAAATTGACGGGTCCCCGGCGCGTGAAATTGGATCGTTTGTATCGTTTGCAACTGTAACGCCGACAAATGTTGCCGCGTGCCATTATAAACACGACAATGAGGACCTAGCGCGGCAGGGAGCGGGCCAGTGATCGGATTATCCTGGAAACTCCTTGGGCAAGAGAGCACGAACAGCCGCGAGTTTCTACGTGCGGATCACGAGCGTGTACGCGCCGCTTCGTACAACTGACATAAGGCATTGTTAGCGTCCCGGGGGACAAACCGAGATCAAACGCTGTTAGCACAAACTGCGCCCCCGTTTCTCTCTCCAGTTAAGTTCATTTCGCTGCCATACCTCGGATGCTCGTCGAGCATGCTGCCGCTCCTAATTTGCTGTAGTTGGATTTTATCGAGACTTTCCATCCATTCCACCTACTAGTTACTCACATTTTTGTTTATTTTTAGGTGCTGCGAGGCTTCGAGGTATGCACAGCTCGCATGTATCGTATCAAGCAAGATGCTTGGACCATTTGGAGCATCGAGGTTTGTGGTCTAATTCACATTTTAGCGAAGCTTCGTTGGATATTGAGTTTGTTCTTCTTGGCGGAATTGACGAACTTGCAGCAAGAGGGGTGCAGCTCCACTTTTGACAGTTTGTGAATTATGGCGTGTAATATATGTGAAAGAATACTTCATTGTTTGGTGCACGTTTTATCCGAATCCGATAAGACATGAGCGATTCATTGCATATTTTGAATCTGCACTCATTATTGTTTTGCGTTATACGAATGCTTCAGATTTGAAAATTTCAACCGCCTAAAAACAGTAGTGCGCAAACAAAAAATGAAAAATGGTAATATGCTTTCGAAATTTCTGAATCTGGAATTTCGAACACATTCCACACAATTCACGCTGGCCCTGCCTAGTTAGAAGGAGCGTTATCCTGTGGCCTCCCAACGCACTATAATTCTTAAAATATAAACGTAAAATACCCCTGCAAAATTAGACCATCTAATTTTAAATCTCCCCCACGTATTCCCAAAGTTTCACAATTTTCTCAATTTCCAAATGCCCGATCTCCAAATTGCCATTATGATCTAGTTCCTTCAGGTCCCCTCGAAATTCCATCATCGTCCAGCGAGGATCCAACGAAAGTCCAACGCCCAGCGAAGAGGAAGAAGAGCGCCGCGAGCGTCGTTATAGTTGCGTGGGTACTATAATCCCGCGATAGTCGTGCCGAGGGACTTAAAGCACGCCGCTGGCCATAAGTCATTCCGGCTGGCGAAGAGGAGGACTTGACGAGGACGCGGCGAATCGTGTCGGTGGTCGAGCAGAGGAGCAGAAACGGGAAGAGGAGAAGTGTCCCCGAAAATCGTGAAACCCACGCGGCCGTGTCGGGTTAATATATTTCACCTAGTGGGATACATCCTCCGTGGGTGCTTTTATATACCGTGCACGGTATTTATGTGTCGCCGCCTTGCCTAAGCGTTTGATATATGAACTATGAAGGCACGATAGCCGAGAGTGAACCGATAGGGTTTCGATGTTGGGGACGGAGGACAGAGACGTTCGCACGGTGAAGGCAGGAAAGTGACGAAAATGAAAACAGAAGAGGACGAAAGTATTTGACAAAATTATGCAGTAGAACAATGAAATTGACTTGTATTGCTTCATCACTGTTTAACGAGCACAGCTTGATAATTTAAATTCCTCAATAGTTTTCTTCCACTTTTAACGTATTCTACCTCCGGCATTACATGCAACGCGTTAAAAAAGTTAGGCTGTCTCAGAGACAAGGATCAAAATGAAAAGGATAATTCGAGGGTGCATAATCGAACTTGCTCCTTGAGCGAAAGACTAGGAACGCTGCGAGACAGAGGAACAAAGGGAAGCCGGTTGCTTGATTGGGTTACCACTTAGCCCCGTGATTGCCATTTGTGACTTCTTTGCCATTTTCGCCTTTCAGCACCCTCGCGAGATTCCGAATCAGAATCTTCACGATTTCTCTCATATTCTCTTCCCTCCGCGGCTTTTAGCGTGCTCGACGATTTTGGTCGAAAAGCTTTGATTAGAAAAATGCGCTCCTTCCCAAAAAATTATTTACGCCCTAAAGAGTTGGGTTTTTTAAATTTATAAAAAAAATTTTCAACGTGGGGAAATCTCCAAAGGCACCTCGACGCCTTCAGAGGGAAATCTCCCGGGGGCGCCAGGGTACTGTGGGATTTGTACCCACTAAAACCCCACGGCCACTATCAAATGTTCAATAATTTACATGTACCTAAATATTTCGATTATTAAGGCCTATTGGCTTAAACGCTCGGACACCTATTTACTTATTATCGACATAGATTCATAGTGCCAAGCTTCATCAAAATCGATGTCTACCACACCCGGTCCTACCCTTGTTAGCTAATGAGAAATTTTTTAATCAAAATTTTCCTCAAACCTAATGCAATCATCAAAAACCTACACCTGTCAAATGACCAGAGGACACTGTGTTTCGATCGAGTTATTTCAGAAAACTGTTAAGCATAAATTATCGAGAGAGCTATCCAGCCAGTCTTTGTGCGCGCAGGCGCAATCACTGTTTCGTAATCAGCTATGCAAACGATCCTTGGCGCAATAAAGGTGGCAGTGTCTATAATGGCGCCAGTAGAGGTTTTTGCTCGTAAAACGTTTCCAGTGAAATACAGACTAATAACGGGTTGGAAACGTTGGTAGGTAAATATATCTGACCCTGTACACGCGTGTACATACACACGCGCAGGCGTCGATTTCGATGAACGGGGGATAGTGGCTGTCCACAAACGACTCACTGGATGTTGTAGACGGTACATCATACTTCGCGGTACTTTATGATCGTTGATTATAATTACAGTAGCCCGACTCGAGAACTGCCGGCTCGATCGCGTTTACTTGGAAGAACCTTCTCGAGATCCATTCTTACGTCGATGGGAGGGGAGTATTTTGGGTCCTGGATAGTAAAATGTCTTCTTCCTTGTAATTACGCGAGATTCCGATGACGATAACTCGAGGGGTTGTAGGAAGTTTGAGTAGAACTGTATGGTATCGTGGGACTAATGGCGGATTTAACAGGGCAGCCGATGAGTAGTTGCCACCTGGGCCCCTGCTCGCAAGGCCCCACTAGAGCCCCATGCTTAAAAAAATTATGATTTTATCCAAACTATATTCTTTTTCTGTATTGTCACACTGAGTCCGCTTTTAAGTAAACTACCGCTTTAGTTTCCCAAAAAATGGGCCCAGATTAGAAGGCCCACCTCCTAGCGCCCTGTCCCCAAAAATAAATTATGATTTTATCCAAGCACTTTTTTTTCTACACTTTTCTGTACATTTACGCTCTTTTAGTAAACTACCCCTTCATTTTTCCGAAAAAATGGGCCCCTCAACGTTTGCCACCTGGGCCTTTTTTCTTAAATCCGCCACTGAGTGGGACTGCTTGGTGTCTGCTTCATCCTGGATGTGGGCCCAGAAAAGAAGATTTAAATGGTGTGAAAGGGTAGTAGAAAGGGGGATGGGTATTGGGACGATGATTTTCTGAGATTTAGAGAAAATAGTTTCAGTTTTCTTAATAATCTTTGTGATGAAATATTTACATATATGAAAATATGTTTCTGGTAATCGGTTATACGTACTGTACTATATAGGAAGCTCACTAAACAACTAAATTCTGTTGGTTTCAAATGGGTCTAGCTGTTTGGAAAATTATTCCACTGGTGATAAATGTGTAAGTCAGTGGAAGATGGATGATTCGTTTCGGTTTTCTTACTGTCAATCATAGAATGTGTCAGCTGGGCTTCAACGTGAAGAATTTGGTACTTTCGATTAATCAGTGTTGGTTGCTCCTATCTCGTTAGATTATACAAACACACAAAACCAATTTACCCTACCTAATAATTACACAACCATTACCAAAAATCTCTCCCAAAAACCATGCCCAGCTCTCGCAATAGATCGAATAACATTTCGAGAGTATCTATAAAGAACGACATAAACGCGTTAATCAAAGTTCGTCGATAAATTCGGACGGGACGAAAGAGCGTCGAATCTGGGACGTATAAAAATTTCTGCACTCGCCGAATATTTATTTCCGGCGAGGGGCACAGTCGGCGGGTATCGGCGCGCATGCCCTCTTATTCGAAAAGGTATTCGTGCCGCAGTGGCTCGACAATGGCGGCCCGTAATAAATTATAAATCGAAAAAAGAAGGAACAACGGCAACAAGAAGCGGCAACCGCGGCGAGTTACGGTTTCGCGTTAAATATGAAATACTGCTATCCGCGTCTGGACCACGCACACGCACGTCCGCGCGAGCGTGTGTATGCGCACGCACACTGTAGCGCGGTATTAAGTAGCTGTTTAACATATTTTAATTGCCGCATTAAAATTCGAAATGTCACGGCGCGGTTATCCACTGTGGCGCTCGTAATGGCTCGGCTAATAGACCCTCGTCGATCGTTTGTCTATAAAAGTCTGATTTTTAGGGATCAACTGGGGTAGGGAAGGGTAGCTATTTATTTGACTATTTTCACTTGGGTTTTGTCTTTTTTCATGGAGACGCCGACAAAGGAGGTTCGAAGGTAGAATTGTCGTGATTGAGAATATTCATGGGTTGGGGATTCAATTGCAAGTGGAGTTACGAGGTTGAGTTTTGGGGAACCAGCTTCGATGTGAATTGAATGCATTCTTGTGTTGTGATATGTATGTCGTAGGTAGGCAATAGAGTATAGTGAGGGAATTTGCGAAAGTATCAGTTGAAGTAGGATTAGTAGAACTTTCTGAATGTCTTTCTTGCTTCTGAAGAGATTGAGATATTGTTGAAGACTTGAAAGGTATGGATATTTTGGATGGGTTTGGATATGTATGTACCCTTTTTCTACGTTAAATAGAAACGTAATCCGGTCACTTATTCTTGATTTTCATGATTTTCGATTGATTCCTCGCCAGTAGGTAGGTAACTTTATCGAGACAGAAGAACTTTTTTTACGTTACGTCTGAATATTTACGATTCTATTTTGCTACTAGACAGTGACGATGAGCTTGGAGTTTTAGGGCGACAGGTCCTAGCCGAGGCCGGAGGGTTTCAAGATGGAGGTCATCAGCCCATTAAGAAAACCTTATTAATATTGTAATTCCTTTTTAATACGTGTAAATCTAGGGTCAAGACAAGGCCACCTTGGAGTCTGTTTTATGGCGACTCGATTTTATAGATTTCTCGGTGCAACGGTTCCAAGAAGCAAGATTTCGAACTGATCACCGCGACGAAAACTACTGAGTAAACGCTTTGATTGAGGTAGGACGGTTTGAGTGACAAAAAAAATGAGATCAATGAGATCAATGAAAACAAAAGTGAGATAACTTGTTAAAATATCATTAATAGTACATAGGACAAATAAAATTGAAGAGAGGACCGAAGCTAAGTAAAATCATTTGATTAATAATAACTTGTATGTCTAATCCCTATAGAATTTTGGCAATATGCCTTGTCCAATTTAAAACCTGCCCATTTTAAACCACGTTCCCTTACTTGCATCGAAGAAAATCAATATTTAAATATTCCTCACCAACAGCCCAAAGCAAATAAAATCGACAGTGCTGTATTTTATTACCGGAAACCCTGAAATCCCCAATGTGCGTCATCTCTCCCATAGTTACCCTCAACACTAAATTCCCAAACAAAACCCTAAACCTGAATCTCGTCATTAAAGTCACCCCAAAATGAACAAACTCTAAAAAAGACGGTCAAAAATTCAAATCCTCCACCCACAATTAAACCTCCACCACAAAAGCTCAATCCCACGGACTCCTGAAATCTCCCCATCCCCCCATCTTCAACAAGTCACAGGGTAACAAAAAGGAAAAGCAAAAGAAAACCTCAACGTCCGCCAGCAATCTCCGTCGCGTTCACGCGCATTCACCCCAACGCACCCAATGGCGTCCGTTTCCCAAAGTGCAACGCGCGAAAACGTTGTTCCAGCGCTGCGGGTAGGTGGGCACACGTACGCGCGCTTTAACAAACGAACGAACACGGATATCTCGTATGATCAGCGGGGTTAGGCGGCTCGCCGCCGCCGGTGCTAAGTCAGTCACTTGATGGTGCTGGTATGACGTGGTAAATTATTTATTCACCGGCGACTGCGGGTGAATAATGGATCTTCCTTCGGCGCGAATGGCACCGAGGAGCGTTATTGATCACCGAAATATCAAAAGTAGGCGTATCCATCAACGATGGACCACCATACGCACCGGGAACGCTGTGTCGAAACGAGCCGCGGCATAGGGAGCGCTCGCGCGCGCGCCCGCGTACACACAGGGACGAAAGGAGACGCGGAGAACGGATGGACGAATGGACGGACGGGGCAGACAGGCGGGATGGAATGCTCGGCCTGCATCGTGCCGGGCCCGTTCCGACAATAAAATCGATTTTTCATACCGGGCATTTATCATGTACACCCGCGATAATGGGCATGTATGGGGGATACGGTGTAAATATTTCGAGGTAAATAATCGTTAGCCCCGGTGTGTACCGGAGAGTGCGGAGAGAGCATTAATAACATCGGTGTCCTTTTCACGTGCTAGAGAAATTGACAGCACAGCAGAATCCTTCGTTACCAATGAGCCAGCGCGCGATGGCACGATAATAAGCGTCCGTGATTATTGTTCGTCTTACGACTGATTCTCTTTTTGCGTGCACCAAAGGGCATGGCGAGTAGTCTCAGAGAAAATGATACAGTGGAACGTGCGTTGTTTGGGTTGGTGAGAAGATCAGACTGTTTGGAGGAGAGAGTTTTTGGAAAATGGTAGTTATTGGTTGTTTTATGGAGATCGTCATTCTAAGGTCTGGGTGTTGTAGGGTGGGTTCTAGGAAGTGGGATCAATGAGTCGTATGGAGAATTGGTTTTTAAGTACCGTAAACTGGGGGAATATAGGCAGTACGGGATAACATTGTTATCTACTTAATGTCTATTAAAAAGGAAAAGGAAAAAATTTCATACATTTTCACACTTGTAGTACAATCACAATCACACGCGATGATTTTTTTAATTAACATATTTAAATTTGATTTAGATATCTTATAATAGGATACCTAAACCAAATTTAAAAATGATAATTAAACTTAATTTTTGTTAATTTTCTTATTTTTATTTTTTTCTATTTTTATTTTATCTTATAATAGGATATCTAAACCAAATGTTAATTAAAAAAATAAAAAAAAAAGAAATATAGAGTGCATTGAACCCATACAGCACACTTCGTTGCGGCAAAGTTGCAGGATGGTTGCAGTAACCTTGCGATGTTGCATGGTTGCAGCGCAATGTCGATGTATGGTTGCTGCGACGTTGCCGTGCAACATTGCACGGGGCGGACATAGAATTGTTTCTGCATAGTTGCTGCATAGTTGCGTTGCAATAATGCACTGCAACTTTGCCGCAACTATGCCGCAACTTTGCCGCAACTATGCCGCAACTATGCCGCAACTATGCAGCAACTTTGCCGCAACTATGCAGCAACTTTGCCGCAACTTTGTCGCAACTTTGCCACAACTTTGCGGCGTTAGCAAATTTTAAAACATAATATCTCCAAAACCGGCTGAAATAAAGTGTATACATTATACTTTATTGAATTCGTCTTGAAACGCACTATCAAATGATCTGTTAAAAAAAAGAGTTCCGTAGTAAATTTGCCCCCTCCAACCATGCAATTTCATATAAACAATTTCTTTTATATCTCCAATACGTTAGGAAATATCCAGGTGTTTACTGTTCCCGCGGACGTCCAGTATAATGAACTAAAATATAAAATATATGTCGGAGAAGGCAACCATTTAATCAGTTCCAAGCATAAGTCAGAATCTACTTTACTGGTGGCACGTGCCAAGCTGATGTTTTCGTGAAGGCGAGCACGACGCACAGTGCTTTTGGAACGACAATATATGGGGGTCGTAGTACTCATGTAGTATAAAGGTTTTTAACGTACGGAGTAATCAATATATATACCATCTACAGTACTCTACATCCAAGAAGATTCCGTGGCCACAACGGTAGCGCGTCGGATTGTCATGCGGGCGGTCCGGAGTTCAAATCTGTCGTAATCGATAACTTTTTTTATTTTTTTTTAAACAGTTTTTCGTTACCTCAAAGTTGCCGTGCAAAGTTGCCTCAAAGTTGTTGTGCAACATTGCAGCAGGCGGACATAGAATTATTGCTGCACAGTTGCGACAACGTTGCGTGAATCGTTGCAATCTTGCACCGCAACTATACTGCAACTATGCTGCAACGAGAGTGTGCTGTATGGGAACATAAAGGAAATGCAACAGTAGGTACCTCCCTACTTAAAATAATAATACTCAAATCAGTATATATCGATATTGAACACTTCTACATCTACAGAATTCAAATATAAAATGTAAAGTTTTTAATAGCAGCGTAATCGCCTTCACTGAATCTCGCTCATTAAACCACTACCTCCGTCAAATCCTCCTGGCATCTTTGTGATTTTCTATTGTCGCATTGTGCTACTTGTAGATGCGGTTGCAACAAGGACGTGCTATTATTATTATTATCAAAGTGGCCCCGAACAGTGGTCTTCTCGTGGTCGCACCGCAGTTAGTATCCCGCTGATTTTCAAAAGGAGGGGTGTTACGATTCGCTTCCGAACTACGCACTCGTGGCCTCTCCAGTCGCATCGCGCCCTTTGTCCGAGCAATCGATGAAATTTTTCGGTTGGCTTGTCAAGATCGAGGGCCAAATTGTCGGCGACAAGTGTCCTACGGCCGAATAATCGGCGTTCAAGCAGATACAATAGCGCTCGCCCTGCAAACGAACGTTCTTATCTCGGTAACAAACTCTATTTTACGTCACCCACCTATATGGACGTATCTTCCCTCAAATCTATGCAAGTGTACCTTAGTTATATACAATCGTCCCTATTCTATTTTTTCTTTTTTTAGTCTTTAGATTTCGGATTACGTTTCTGATAAATATATATTCTTTTTTGGGGGGAGACTTGTCTCATCGAATTACTCAATTTTGCAATAGGAGGTGCAGTTCACTGATTGCAGGGTTGCAATCAGTTGCAAAAAAGTTGTTCAGAATCATGCCCCCGACAACATATTCTAAGGTCATCGAAATCGATAAGGGCTGATCTTTCCTAAATAATTATCAAAATTCCTACCATCGTAAACCCTTCCACCAGCTCCTTTTGCAAATAAGTGCATCTTCAATTTAATCCCCAATGCCAACTATCTCAAAGTAAAACCCAGAAGCACCATTTCAAATCCCTCCCCACGTCGACCCCAAATCAAATTCCCTCCACTTCGAAAAAAAGTCCCCGCCAATTTTATAATAACCCCTCCCACCAGTGTAAGCTCCCTTGACAAATAATTGGATAGATACCTATTCAATTTAACCCCAAAGAAAAATCCAGAAACACAGTTCGAAATCATTACTTCCCACCTCTATCTAAAGTAAAAATTCCTTTATTTAACTCGTTTCGCGGATCGTTACGAAACGCTGCACGGTATCGTTGCCTGGTCGAACTGAAATAGAACGAGGCGAGCTTGTAACGACGTCCGTGACAAATCCGTGTCTATTAATCTCCGCCCGAATACGCGGCTTGGCACGGACGTGTCGGTTCTGTTTATTAGCATCGGTAGACACCGGGACCGTTTACAAGGTGTAACTATGTGGCCAGGTGGTCGATCGTGAAACTCGACCAACGAAAACCTTACGTCAGGAATGACCCCCAGCTGGGAATTCTCCGGGGCTTCTTAATTTCTTCTTTTTATCTGGCTTTTTTCCTCTTTTATCTCTCGCCTCCTACGGCGTTACCTCTTCATCATCGCCTTTACACGGGCCACGGCATCCTCCAGGCTCGGATAGCCCAGCGGATTCAAGGATAATTACACGATCGATATGCTAAATATCTCTCGCCTCAATCACGTAGATAAACGGAGGCGCATGGTAAATTGGATTAGCCGCTAGATTACTGACGTCCACATCCCGCCGTCACTGTTTGCTGTCACGGGGCTGGGTTTTTGGTGAACGATCGCGACACGGCGAACAGACGCTGGGATCGTTTGGTATGGAGTTATATGCGTAGGTATATGTTATTCGATGCTTTGGGATAAAATTATTGAGAGTTGAATTATTTACGGAGTGTTCATAAATTTGTGGCACCTGTGCTGGGTGGTCTCTGTATTGGTTTGCCACCATATTTCAGGGCGGGGAGGGAATTTTCACCGATTTCTATTGGAAGATGTACGATTGTAGTAAATATTTCAGAATTAGTGCTTGATTGGAAAAAGATTGGAGTTATTATTGGGGTAATTAGATAACAAAATATAATGTAAATAATACAGTAAAACTGGGAGGTAAAGTTCTAGTAAACCTTCTAGTAAACTTTCCGTAGTTCCCAGAATTTTTGGAGGCGAACTTTGAAATTCTGCAGGTATATTTTTCAGACCCCACATATTATGAAAATGCCCAAAAAGAAAACCCGGAAGAAAATGTTCACAGCTTCCCCCTTAATGTATCACAAAAAACTATGAATTTTCAACTATTAAGATAACAAAAATAAACACGGCGTATAATTAAATATTTAGGTATTGAGATCAAGTGCGGTAGGCTTACCTCACAAAGTAGTAAAATCTTTAAAAGTAATAAGGGAAGCAAATAAAACCGACAGTGTTGTATTTTATTACCCACAACCCTGAAATACCGAAAGTGCGGCGTCTCTCCCATAATTACCCTATGCACAAGTATTCTCTAGTTTCTCCAGATTCAAAGCCCCATCGCTACCGGCTCTCTTCGCCCATATACAATACCATAAAAAACTATTACAGCTATCGCTGGCGATCCCGCTTCACAAGTTCTGCATTGAGCAGCGCGCGTACGCGTGCTGCGTCGCACACAGGCGCGTACACGCCCGGATAAATCGCGTGCAAACTTATGCACTGGAACATGCGAGAAGCGTGAGTTTAATCTACTAACCCATAAGCCTGGACAGACGGGCCCGAACTAAAGGGGATCGAGGATAAGAGATATACAGTGGACGAGGAGGGGTGTCCCCCTGCGAACCACAGAGGTGGACTTAAAGGCTTCGGATTCTTATTTTCCCATAAATAATTTTAATGACGCGCCGCGGCAGCTCAGGTATAGGGCGAAGCTATGCGGGGTCCTGTACCTGTAGGCAGCCTCGTATTGTTATTTATTATATTCGTCGCATGTGAATAAGCGTCTACGCGCGAGCAACAGGGTCCGCGGCTGCGGCTGTTGAGACGCGAGAACCACACTGGGACGTGCCATCCTCAGCGAAACTCGCTGACTATTTTTCACGCGCACCGAGCCTTCTGTACCGTTTGCGCACTTTTCACGTTCGAGACTGCTGCACGTTAGAGCTTTATCGCGCGTAATTACTCACGGATTTTAAGCGGCCACGATGGCTGAACGTGTTGCCCGAGTTGGTATAGTAGTGGCGAGTCTTGTGGTGGCGGGAAGGGTTAATCGTTCTTCTTCTATTGATAGGTAGGAGATTAATCCGAGGGTTGGTATTTTCAGGGATTCTTTTAAGGCTGCTGCTCTTCTTGGGTGTCGTGGAGACACTCTTTTGATAATTTCTTATTTTATCTGCTTACTATGTTTTCACTTCTGTTTGTAATAATTTGGTTAAGTAGCTTCTGGTGGGGCGAAAGTAAGGAGAACGAGACGGGTAAAATTAGGCTCAGTTATGGGAAAGAAAAGGGGAACGTTTGGGAATATTGGTATAGGTATGTAGATGTAAGTCGGTGGAGTGAATGATTGAGGAGTTGGTAGTAATCTAGAACTTATAAGTATCTATGCTTATTAAAGATTGCTGTTTCTTAATATGACACCTTGTCGTGACAGAATAGCAGTTTACTATTTTTAATTCTGAGAGTCGATGCATGCATTGCAGTTGCAATTCGCAATATATTTCAACGCTTTGAGACTCCTTCGTACCCTCGTATCGCATCGCCGTTGCGTATCAGTGTGGATGGGTACCGTCGCCTATCAAAATTTGATACAAAGCTACGCAACGGCATCAGTGATGATACGGAAAAAATCACACACCGTCACGTCTACGTTTCTGTGCTATGCCTTGCTATGCCTTCCTATGTTTCCTATGCTGCCCCAGTCCCCGCGCTTATAGACTTCATTTTGTGAAAATTAAATGAATTAAGTATAATTGTTAAGGTATCCATTTTCCTAGACTAGATTTTCGGCAAGCGTAAGTGACGCATGAAGTATAGACGTAAAGTTATCTGTTTTCAATAATATCGACCTTTGCCCTGGGCTCCGCAAACTCTAAGGGCGACTCTGCAATTGACCTATCGAAAGCTACCAGTGGAACATAGTACTTACACATCCCACATGCCCTCAATCCTCACCAAAGAAATCAATTTCACTCTCACCCACAAGAGAAGAACACCCTCGCAACAAAATCATCTAACCATGACATCAGCATCTCCTGACACAGCCCACAGCCCCACCAAGTACCCTGCCCCGTAAAGTGCATCACCGAGAAGGATACCATGATCGATAACAAAGTTTCCCAGAGCGTTGTCTAAAAAATTCGCATCCCCCCCGGAAAATCCGGCAAACTCGGGCGAACACATCGTTGCAACCTATCCCGGCAGGCTCGTGGACAATTACGCGAGGCTGTCCCCGTCTCGGCAGAGAGATCTTCGAGAATGATAGTTCGCGCGGGACGCGACCAATCGACGAGCGGCCGCTCGGCGCCGGCGGAGGGGGTATCGGCGCGCGCGGGCGCGCTGTCGACCGCGTGGCAACGCTACTTACGCGTCGGTGGGCGTGGCTACGGCGGACCAATCGGGGACAGCGCAACCGTAGCGTCTCCCAACCCGTTTAGGCCGCGCCCACTTCGCCGATACGATACCCCGGAGCGGGTAGCGGGTTCCGCTGCGCCCGTGCAGCGATTATACGCGTTATTATACCGTCGAGCGCACCGAGTCACGAGCCATGCCGCGCTCCTCGGGCGTAGCTATCGCTTCATCGCGCGCCGCGTGAACGACGCGCTTCGCCTTTCCGCGCTGTTTCCACGCGATGCCGCTCAGCCCGCGGATTACCCCGCTGTGATCGATACCGCCGGGAAGATCTCCGCCGGCCAACCCAAGTGCGTTGATCGCGACCTCGAGGGAACTATGAAGGTACGTGTGCATGTTGTTGGGATTGTAATGTCCCGAGGGGGATATGTGGGTGTTACGTTGGTTGGGGAGGCTAGTCTAGGTTTAACCTTCGGGGGTTGAAGCATTTGTGGAATTCTTGAGCTGGAAACTTGTGAGGATGTGCGAGTGGAGGGTCTGGATTGTGTTGGGTGTGGGCAGATTAGAGAGAGAGGCTTGAGGAACCGAGGGTACGCAGGGTGATATTTTTGGAAAGAAGCTGTCAAATTGGTTTTTGATAGGGATTCTGAGGATATGGGTGTAAACAGTTGCCTGTGACTTGGTGCATCTAGATTTTAAGAACTTTGCGGGTGGGTAGCTGAGTAGATGAATATGAACGTATGGCGTGGATAGGAATTGTTTGTTTATTGCAAACAGTGGCCGTTTTGGTGAGCATACATTTCTGTCAAGAGTATTAGCTGAAGATAGGTGTGTAGGGATATATGAGCATAAGTATGGATATCGATCACATTCGTTGAAGGTACATATTGGTTCAGATGACTGAAAGGATTCATGTAATAGTAGGGGAATCCTGTACAAAACCGTATACCAGGGTAAAACCGTATATCTACCATACTTATTCGTGAAAATAAATGAGAGAAGCCCACGCGCGTTTGGCAATTGTTTTCCGCCATAATGAACTGTTCGTCAATAACGATTCGTGAGGAAATACGTAGGTACCTACCTATTGAAAATTTAGACGGGGTGGGTTCCTATGTTCTTAACTCCTGATACTTTTGTGCTTTAACACTATCACCTCCTATTTCTTCTAAGTCGTCATTATACTTCCACTCAGAATACATAACTATTTAAGGACGTGTACTTTAACGTGTAAGTAGAACGTGTTAGTAATAAGAACGTGTTACTCCCCAATTGTAACGAATAATACTACTCTATAACGCAATTTCCTCCATAAGCATCTCAAATTTATCGTCTGTAATACATTTTGATCTCGTTAGTCCTGTGAAGTCTTCAATTTAAAAGATAGTGGTTATAATAAGTAATAGTAGCGAACAGTTAAGATGTGACATGCACCCTCATAATACGTACCTAGGTATTACGATTTGGAAAAAGCGACCCTTCCCGAACCCACAAATGAAAAAGAATATGCAATTACTTAAGCATATTTAGCAATCAAAACAAATCAAATTTCATAAATAATTTAAAGTCGGGGAATTTTTTGCTCTCCTGAAAAATTTGATTTTTGGCGCTTATAGTATTTTCTACAAGTAGATACATTTCAAGTATGTTATACGAAACTGGGATCCCAATGACAAAACCAAACTCCATTGCAGTTTAATAAAATATAACATCACCCCCAAGATATGTGATTTGAAAATTCCCATAAGTTGAGGATGAATTCAAGCACCGTCGGCCAAGTGTGAAGTTGGTTTCTCGGTTCAGAAAGGGTGCAGAAAATCTTGACAGATTGTTTGGGACAGGATTTTGACTATAGAGTGTTTAGGTACCTAAAAATAAATCCTATTTTCAATAGGTAAGTGCTTACACAGTCACAGGTTTAAACATTTATTGTTGTCATAGTCAAATCACAAGGGATACATAGCTATTAAAATACAACAAAAGAATATGAAACATCATTTACCTATCCACACTTCAGTTTAAAAGCTAAACAGCTCTTCCGCCGTTTTGGGCGAAAATGATTTTTTCCGACCTTTATATTTAATTATAAATAATTATTTTAAAATACAATTTTTGACTGGGCGTGAATTTTGTGGGGGGGTATTTGTTGAATAACAAAAGCCTTTTTAGCCAATTTCAAACAGTAGAATGTTATATATTCGACCCGTATGGATTTTTTTTAAGTTTGTCCCCGCATAACTTCTCAGCATATGGACCGATTTCGATGATTTTTTTTTGTTCGAAAGAGGGCAATGTCCCGATGGTCCCATCCTAGACTGCATCAATATTGACCATTTTAATTTTACCATTTTAATTTTCTCTTTCTACCAATTTTGCCGCCACCTTTGCCGCTCTGGACACAGTTTCCCTGCTTGCGCCCTCTAGATCAAACCTGCATCTATGTTCCTATAACACTTTTTACACGCAAGAGTCTCTCAAACAATCTGTCCAAGCCTTTTAGACTCCTGGTCCGCGTCAGGTTGTCCGAGCGCCTCGATGGCGTGATTCCCCGCAGTTTGGCCGCGCCATAAAATCCCTAGATCCGTGACGGCCGCGGCTTGATGAGGTTGATGAGCGTTGGTGGACAGGCCGCGTCTCCCCGTGTCGCGTTGCAAAAAAGGGACAGCGCGAACGGCTGGCGGGGAATCCCCGATGGAAGTCGGATAAAGGAGCGAACGGCAGCCAACCACGGAGCCGCTTCCGACGTATTGCTAGGCGCGGTCGACGAGACGCGAAATAGAGGTGGCGGATTACGCTCGATCGTTCCGCGCGATTGTCTTGTCGGGATGTCGATCGCGTGTCACCTCCGCCGACTCCCCCCTCCGTATGCTAAATATCGTCGAACGCCCGCTACTCGGGCGCATACCCGATGAGCTTTTCCCCGTTGTCACCGAGGCATCGATGCGTGTCGCTGCCTCGAATCGGAATGCTGCATCGAAGACATTGAATATCTAAGTGATCGAGCTTGTCGATCGATGGCTACCATTCTGTATAGGCACTCGATTATTGACGTGAAAAAGCTTCTGCAGATGATTTTGGGGGGGAGGTGGAGATGAGTTTTAGGATATTCTGTGCCACGTGGGTGAAGATTGATGGTGTCTAGTGGGAGCGAAATTTTTGTTAAGTGAATTAAATAGGATATATTTTTATTTGGCGGTAAAGGGGCGTAGGGGGAGGAAGATGAAGGCTGTGGCACACCCAGGGGGGGCCAAGGCTCTGACACCCCAAGGAAAGAGCTGTGTAAAACGAAAAGGAAACTGGATTCTTTAAATAAATTTTTATAATCGCTTAATGAATTTTATTGAATTTGCTTAAAAAATATTTTTATTCGTTTAACGGCACTCCCCAGTCAAAACATAACAATTATTTTTGCGTATTTTCATCCCACAACATCTCAAGAATGACCAGGTAAAATTTTAGAACGAAATTCCTAACGGTACAGATTTTACAAGCAGTTCAGGGGGGAGGCAACAGTGCGACGGCCTGAAGAATAGATGTTTTTTGAAGACATTTATTGATCTAAATAAAGTATTAATTTTTGTGTTAATTGAATAAACGCATGGAAAATAGGGCATTCGCTGGCAAGACCCCGTCACTAAATAGTATAACAAGAGGGAAAAGTAGAAGTGTAGCGGAGAATTTTGAAAAGTATAGCAACCCACTTTTCTTCCCACCTTCCCATCGAAATTTTCTCCACTTCTGTGTGATTAATTCCCCAGACAAGAATGCTCCAATTATTTAAAGCTGTATAAAAATGAGGAGAGGAGGTAGGTCCGCCTCGGTCTTTCTTGGGGGTTGCAAGGGCGACGTATGCCACGCTAAATAACAGCCGCGCGTCCAGCGGTGGATATCTATAAAATATACCTACGCAGAGGACAGGCGAAATCGTAAATACCTGTAAGATCACATGCGAGACGGAGCGCGTCGTCCCACGCGGAAAGGGCCCTATATACGCGAGTCCTTACGCGAAAGGACCTTTCAAGATGGCACCCAGCGTGTGTGTGGTCCAGTAAATTGTCGGCGTAAGGCGCAAAATGGCGCATCAGCCTGATCCGGAGTTATATGACTACGTTTTTAGAGGACTCGTGCTCGAACGGAGCAAGGAGACCGCGAAGGCTACAGAAACGGAGACAGAGGGACGGGGGTGGTTATTAAATGCCAGTGGCAGGTCGACCTGTGAAATTGCAAAGATATTAGAAACTGCTTTGAATGATGGGGGGCAGTGATTTTGAATCAATTGCGAAGCATTGTTAATGTCTTGCCAGATCTTGATAATAAGAGAATAAGAATGGGACGTAAAAGTCTTACGAATTTAGGGCTGGGACTACTTACCGAATTTTTCGGTAGGTATTCGAATATTCGAATATTTCAGTTGCTCATTATTTGGGGAATATAATTCGAATATTCAAGTATCCAAATACTATTTGAATATTTAAGTATTTGAATACTATTCGAATATTTAAGTATTCGAATACATCATGCCAGATGTTGTAGTTAATCAATAAATGAAAAAACAGTAACATCCATGTATTGTTACTTTACTTACAGCCACGACTCTCACAGATTTTGACAAAAATGTTGTGAGATAATAATATGGCCACCCTCTGTAATTCAAAATAATTTTTATCATTTTACGTTCTTAATAAAAGTATTTCTAGTACCAAGCAAATTGTAGTAGGTAAGTACCTACCTAAATACCATAAAACATACTCTATTAATCGACAAAAATTAATTGAATACGTGGACATTTGTTAGAAAGAACTCGAAGACTTTTATGTAATCATTCTTCGTGTTGTATGAAATCATATTTGTCTGAAACAATTAATGGTGAAATTTCATTCTGACATGAATGGGTGGCTGGTTTTCCGAAAATTAGTAGTAGAGTTCTGTGTCGTAGAAGCTCGAACGAAAGATAGGAAAGCATTTGTCCGAAGTTTCGGAGCCGACATCATTGAACGTGTCGCCGATCCCATAGATCGTAACTCCGGATGATCCGTTTTACGCGGGACAGGAGTTAGATCCGCGTGCCCTTTTACACCATTAATCTTCCCTGATCTCACGAAATCCCTACGTTAATTCTGCTTTATCGATCCCATTTACTTAACGCCCGGTGAACTATTACCCACGAAGTCTGTTTCCACTGTCCCGCATTCTTCCCTCGTGTAATTGATTTGAGGGACCGCCGCCGCTCGTAGATACCGTGATAATATCCCTAACAGTATTCTTCAATATCGCGTTAGCCGCCGTTTAATTGGTACTTAATACGAAATTATGGATTTTATAATATAATAGTTATAACGTGCCACGGTTTACTAGGTATAGGTAGGTAGGTAATAGATCACTGAAGAACTAACACAGAAACAATATAGTTATGCTATAATAAATGAGGAATAGCATAATGTCCAATAAGTTTTATCTCAGTAGTTTTGTGAGTACTATAAGAGGACATTTCTTAAAAGATATTTGCCAATATTAGTGTCCTTCCACCATATTGCAGTTAATAGGTACTTTCACTCCTATTTATTTGTGCAGAATGCAGGTTTCCTTACCTAAACTAATAAAAATATGCAAGTGTTCGAAAAGGGGAATTTTCAAATAATAAAATACTTATTTCGCTGACATTGATTACTGAAATTAAATCCAAATTGCAATATGATTGAATATCCAAATTCTTGAATAATAAAGTGCGTGAATATTAAACCCTTCGATTAATAAAATCCAAAGCTCAACCTCTGTTAATAAAGTGCGTGAATAATAAACCCTTCGATTAATAAAATCCAAAGCTCAACCGAAGATGAAAAATTCTCGCGATTGGTGTCCCACAGTATTCATCTAAAAATTCTCGCGTCGATCTGCCCTTTCCTTGATTTCGCCAGTTCCGCAACGACTTACTAATGTATCAAGGGTGCGATATGTAAATGTCGACGGCGCGATCCGCGCGGATAGCCGCTCTTTTTGATCGTTTACCCTCGCGACGAGGCTCGTCGGTGTGGACGAATAATAATGGGAACGATACACCTTCGTTGGCACACGTACTGGCCAAATGTGGCGGTTATGCTAATCGGGGGAAGAATTTTATTCCGCCACGGCCGCGCGGAGGAAACGTCGGCGCGCCGATGACAAAGTGCGTATTCCGTGAATTGAAAATAGAGAAGGAAAGGGAAAAGAAAGGCGGGGCGATAATATATCGCGATAGCAGTGCAAGCAAAACGAATCGAGCCACACTTCTGGCACTCTATTAATAAAACGCAAACATATGTTAATGTGACGCGTTTCCATGGACCCGTTGAATCAATTTATTATCCAGATCTAGAGCTCTCGCTGATAATTCTTTTTTCTTTCATTTAATCTCGATCTGCGAACGGATTCGTGCCACGTGTGTCTGTAATTCTGCATGCGCATGACTGTGAATAAATGAAACCAGGGTGCGAGTAATTAGGTACTGCGATTCCGATTTCATCGCATCGGCTAAAGGATCAACTTATTCAGTTAGGTATGTCTTCATGCGACACGTGGGCAAATGTCGTACTTTCTGTTCTTTTCGAAGAGTCCCCTATATGTATTTTTATTAAATCATCAAAGATATTACCCTAAAGCAACCCCAATAATTACAGACTACCTCCACGGTTTGTCATACATGTACTCCTGGGCCCAAATTCATACCTTTTTCTTTTTTCATCCCTAAGGAGGTATTCGCTCAAATTTGATCCAAAGAATCGAATTTTGGAATCTTTATCTTAATGAGCATTGCTTATCTTTTAATACAACACTGTGAAAATAACTTCCTATATAATAAATACATAAAACAACAAACTTGCAGACTTAGTACCTACTGCATAATAAAAAAATTCCCCAAAAATTCTGATCGATTACTCCCTGAAGATGAACAAAATATTCTTTGAAAGAACACCTAGGTATATCAAAATCACCCTAAATACCTTCCCGGCATACGCAGCCCAAGGGTTAAACGCCACTTAACTGTATCTCCAGCAATAAAAGCTGGTCGCATCTTTGCACCCTCGATGCTCAGGAGTCACTGGTCCTCCCCCGTGGATCGGCTTCAGGGGCTATTAGTACGTGGCTCGAGCTAATCGCGAGACGAATCTCCTACCCGTCAGCCCCTACCCTTGCCATTCACAGTAACACACCGACGGTGGCCGATGCGTAGCGAGCCGGAGCTGGCGGACATTGTGCCGTGCGAAAAGCAGAAATCGGATGGCGATTTAAATAGATCTCGAGTGACTGACGGCGGCTCCTTGAACGGACACGGACCATTGTGCCCGCGGGGGATCGTTTTCTTGACGGGGAACGGGGAACGGAGGACTTTTCTACGAAGGCGTGAAGAGGCTCGTGCCCTTCGTCCAGTGCCACTCGAAAAGCCGCTCGAAACACACAAAAAGCCCGAGGAGCATTATTTTCCGGCGGATGGTGTCCCTCTTTCACGCGCCTCTGTCCCTCTGTTGCGACGGAGTAGCGAGGTATCGGTTTGAAAGAACGCCCGAAAGAAGGATGCCCGTAGTGGGCCACTTTGTCAACTTGTCACCTGGGCCCCGAAGATGCGAAAGAAAACGAACGAAAGGCCCCTCGGGAAGAAGGGAACGAGCCCCGTTCTTGTTCGCACCAGGAAGTCCAGACTCCTCTCTTCCTGGAGAGTACACCACCTTTCTTTTTCTCTGGAGCTTTCCACTCAAGTCGGCCTTTCGATCTCCTTCGGTCGTTGTTTTTTCACTGGTTATTGCGAATGACTGGTTAAATTGCAGTTGAGGCTTGGCAGAACAGGAGGGGTGGATTTTGGGTAATTGCATTTTGGAGGGAAGTTACTTGCTAGTTTTAAAGTGGTGGTCAAAGGAAAGTTTAAAATTTATATTTTTATTTACATGTCTGATGAATTTTGTCTAATGATACTATATTATTATAGTATACTGATACCATTTAGAAATAGTGTTTTAATTGGCTAATTTTTTAAGAGTGAATGGTTTTTAGGAACTATTTTCTTCTTTGTTTTGAGAAGTGGTTAATTAACGTTGAATTGCTTGAAAAGCGTGTAACTTAATTTCGTTAGACCTTGTCATGGAAACGATGAACGAAAAGAGTATATAAGGTGGACAGTATTTACTTGGCAGCGCAACCCCTGCAGAAGTACATAAACTAATAAATTCCTCTAACGAGAACTTGTGAATACAGATAAGTTCTGTTAGATAGCGACCTTCTCGGATCGAGGGAGCCCGCTACAAAGTGTTCGTTTCTAATTGGCTCGCGTGTTTGTTCCTAGCTGAAACGAATTTACGCCTCGTGTCTGTGGAATACAGAGAATCCTCGAAGGGAAAGTAGTCGCGCGCGCGCGCACGAGGAGCGTGTAAAGCCGGGGGATCGTGTGGCATTAAACAAACTGGGACGTTGTATCGGAATCAATGTTTCAACTTTATTCATCGGGGCCTTGAGTCACTTTTACCTTAAAACATCTCACTATTCTGAAAAAATGAAGTTTTGAATGATTGAATTTTGGGGATTATTCAAGTGTGAAGATATGTGGTAAAAAATGGAAGACATCCTCAAAATTTGTGTTATTATATTCTAAATTAATTATGATATTACAATTATTAGAGGCGCTTGTTACAGTTAAAAAATGTCTGAAAATTCGAAGAATATCCCAAGAATCTTTCACATTTGAAACATTACAGTTCTGGAAATACTTATTTCGTTACTCAAAATAACTTTGATACGAATCACTTTATCAATCACACCACGCAATACTCCTACTGTATCTTCGCAAAAATCAAAACATGATTAGCTGATAGGAGTCCACCAAACTCTTCACCCTTCCGTTAATTCTATCCACCCTTCCGTTAATTCTAACACCATTCGACAATAATTAATAAATAATAAAAATATTTTACATAAAAAAAAATTCTACAAGTTTAAAGATGCCTCCTTATATCCCAAAAGAGTTTAATGCAATATTAGCAATAGTTTGTTCAAAACAGATTCATCAATTTCGTGTGCTGTTACACGCAAATCTCCCCTTAAAACACATGTAGGGGAGACCGGGGCTAAAAGTTCCGGGGGTAAGTTGTTCCGACGGTTCTATCTTCAAAAGGAAAAGAGCGTTGTACTTCAAAATATTTTTTCCGTGTGAGCTGATCGCGCCACTCACACGGAAAAAATACTTTAAAGTACAACGCTCTTTTCATTTTGAAGATAGAACCGTCGGAACAACTTACCCCCCGGAACTTTTAGCCCCGGTCTCCCCTACCTATAACACCAAACATCTTCGTAATCCAAACTCGCAATCCCCGCCATCACGTTCCCGCTCCACCTCAATTTACCCAAAATGAAATTCCCATCAGATCTCCGGCGGCAGTAAAAGGTGGGCCGAGAATAGGCCCCGGCCAAGTCCCTGAAAGTTACGCTCATTGTTGCCAGTGGGGACGAGCATTATCGTTATTACCGGTGGCGTGTAGTGCCCGGGCCGAGTGACATCGTGGCCGTAGACAGGCGACACGAAGGGAAAGAAGTATCGGTTTCAATGGACACCGTGTCGCGGACCAAAAGTGACACGGAGCCGCGAATGCCGTAGGAAACCCCATAGCGGGACCCCCGGAGGACCTCCCGTCGACAGGCTTTCAGGTTTGAAAGTCATACCCGGGTGGTGGGTTCGCCGTCGACAAGGGGACCGAAACCGAAACCACTCGAGAGGCAAGAATGGGGCCTCGTGGCCGTCTCTGAATAGAGGCGTGTACAAACCCGGTGTACCAGTCCTCTCTATTCGCCTCTCTGCGAACCGTATCGCCGATCCACCTTTGTGTAAATAAGGCAATAAGGCGAAGGAAGCGGGATTATTCTCCTCTAAGTCCGCAGATCGGATTATGTGGAGTGGCTGAGGGTATCGATTCCATCCGGACGCCAAATATTTCAATGGACCGTGGCGTCCAACTTCGACGGCCAATAGGAAAGAGTTGTAAACTGTTTTATGGAGGATACGGTGGAGTGCCTTCGGGTGTTGAAAGGGGATGTGTTTCTACGTTTCTACATTCGGGCGATGGAGGGAAATATTTGCAATTTGGATAGTGACTTTATTGGGATTTTTCTTATACAGTGGCGGCCATAAACATTTGGACACACTTTAACACAGAAGAACTTTTTTAAAGTTGGACCAAACGATTTGAGTTTCTTTGAGCAGGTAGAAGGATTAGTTTTCTAATTGACCTGTTTCGGCGTTTTGAAAGAAAATTGCAATTGGTCGAAATAGCGGAGAAAATATTGAAGGTGGTTTTTTAAACTTTTTTATCTGAGCTTGTAATGAATATTTAAAAATCCCATTTGTAGATTTAAGTAAGTTACAAAAATTTAAAGCAATTTAAATTATGAATCAAATTTTAGTAAGATATATAAAATGGGGCAGGTGGTATATTATATCCCCTTCTTCTATTCTTATATAACACCATTCGTGTCATTACCACGACCTAAAATTCCTGAAAAGGTCCTTGATAAATTTCAAAATCGTTCAATATCAAAATTATTACGGTCCTCCCAAAGGCTTCTTTTCCCTCTGCTCCTCTTAACTCCCCCTCTAAACCCCACTCCGATTACAATACAATAACTTTCCCTACCAAAGTCCAGAGGTTTTCAAACACCAGAAGAAAATGTCCAAATTCGTAACCATCAACGAAATCGTTCTTTCCAAACTCGCAGATCGGAGGTTTCCTCTCCCCGCGTATCATTCTCGTAACAAACCCTGAAAATCACGCCCCTGGCAGGCCGTGCGACCGCAGGAAGCAACTTTGGGAGAGTCTGGGCCGAGTACAAATGGGAGGGTATGCCGTTCGTTCACCATAACTCATGGGGCTGGTCCTGTGACGAGGACGCGTCTCTCCATGATGGGTACCGCGTGCAGAACCTTACAACGCGCGCACACACGTTAGGTTGTAGGTATAGAGGCAGCACCTACGGCTTGCAGGTATTACGTTACAATGGCATTATGTAACCTCCCGTGCGCCACCATTGTGGGGTCGGCTGTGACGTATGGTTAACCACCGACCATAACCAACCAAATGTTCGCACGTCCTAACCGTGCGCGGATCTCGTGCTGTGTCGTTGTGGTTGGCACAGAAGCCTTCAGAATGCCTCGAGTTCAGAGGCACGGGTCCAAAGGGCGGGAAGTGATCATCCCCGGGGTGTAATTAACTGTAGTAATTGCAGAGTAGGACGGTTTGAGGTGGAGGATTCTTCCGATGGCGAATGGAGCATTCGGGGGTTGAAAGTGCAACGTGATTTTTATGGGTTTCTTTCGGAATTTAATACAACGCGTGTCCTCCATTGTGTTTGCTCACGCACTCAATCTCTTGAACTATGAACTCTTATTAACTTTTGGTTTGTGTCATGGTTTATTTACAATTTCCAAGAAAAATAACTCTGTTTAAATAATCGAGTAGGTAGAACATCATAGACTTATTTCTCCACTAAATCAGCGTCCTCTGATTTTATTCGCACGTTCCTTAATCGAGTGTATTGAAATTTTCCAGTCATTTGTCTCGTAGTGTTCATACAATTGCTGCAACTTCCTCTGGGCCCGCAATGAAAGCGTAATTTTCGGTGTGCCCACGCGCTCTGGTGAGATTAGAAATTTGCACCGCCGCGCTGGTTCTATTGCGAGCCGCGTCGTTAATCTTCCAGCTTCGGGTCTTTTCTTCCGTCGTAATAAATCCGCTGCTAAAATATTGCTCGCGTTTCGTGCTGCACACGCGTGCACATGGGACTGTGTTAAAGGGCGCAGCATCCACACCCACAGCGCAGAGGTTGGGCAAGAAGAGAGAGAGAGAGAGTTATAGGTGACAATAACGAGCCGCGGTTGCATGCAAGGCGGGCTCGTAAAACGAAGGATTAGAACTCCTTTCGGCTATTAGCGTAATATATGCCTTGGGATATCAAAAAGACTGCGAATCACGAGGACGATCTCCGCGCTGCGATGTGGCGAGAGTGAACCGTCCACGAAGACTCCGAGTCCCGAAATCTTCTTCAACGAAGATCAAATCATTTTCAATATTGTACAAGGTGGATTGATTTTTTTAAATGGTATTCTACTTGTATGGTAGTCTCGTAATCGTCAAAGAATCATTTCAAGTGTTAATAACAGTTTAAACTTTAAAACTGGACCCCATGTCCAATAAGTGAAGCCTAAAGCAGAGGAGATTTATGTCATTAAAATAGGAATAAAAATTAGGAACTCTGTGTTAAGATATCGCGCTGTTAGATATTTGTTGGTCCTCTGCTTCAAACAAGAAAATACGAAGAATAGTTGATGAAACTGATACAGTGATAGTCTATTCTGAACACCCACTAATCTATCAACCCGGGATTTGTCAGGGCGGGAAATAGGGTTATCTTTATGATTTTAGTTTTCATTTAATAAACATTGTATTTAAAAATCAGGGTATACACCTTCTCGTGTACCTATAAATTAAGCTGTATTCTCTTCAAAAAGAAATTTGAAGAGCGCAAAGTTCATTAAAAAAGGTTGTCAATTGTCGAAGTTATCATGCTGTCAAGTAGGCCCCCATTTGGTGCAGAGGTTGCTGCAACCGCAGAAAACGAACAGCAATATATAACAAAAGTGTGTCAAACAATTTTTTTTATATGAACAAAGGTCCCAAGAACAAGATACAATTATAAAATTTTCTATTTATTCCATACCCCTCGAGGAAAAAAATCCCAGAAGTGATCAATTATTAGGCGCCGAGAACATATGCAACCCCTTAAACTTCTTTCACCACCAATACCACGTCAGCTACAAAACCGTTCCAACATTCAAGCAGTCATAACGCTCGCACCCGCCCGACACCATCGACAGCGACGTGCCAAAGAACGAGCCACCCCTGCGCAGCCTCCCCCTCGCCGGAAGTTTATTTACCCGACACGCCCCCCTCGTTCGAAGATCATTTAGCCGGTGGTCGATCTAACGCCGTCGATCCGACAGGAGTTGCCGTAACAAGGTCGCCGACACAATGACAGAGATGTTCGGAGGCGGCTGGATGCCTCGGTTGCCCATTTACGCGTCCCATTGGCGTAACGCGGCGCCCATGGAAGCCACGTCCGTGGGGATGCGAAGGGGTGGGCCGATCACGTACACTACACCCGGTGGCAGGGTGCTAGGGGGGCGAGAACTTGCGCGCACAACAAAGCTGTACGCGAGGGCACGGGCATGCGTGTCACCACATCGAAGGGGGAGCGTATACGGGGTTCTGGGGGGCTGCTACCTTCCACCCTGGTTTCGCGGTTATGTTGCCAACGTGTAACGTTCCCGGCGGGGTGCCTTTTTCGCTTGACCAGCTGCCTGCCGGATCGTTCACCGGGGCCCCGCCATTCGACACGTCGTGTCTGTAAACTGTGAATTAGCGGGGTCTTGGGCGATTGCTGTTGGGGCTTGAAGGCGGACGAAGGCTTGGGCGGAGGTTCTGGGATCACGACATGGCAACTCCATGGGATTTCTTTTGGTTGAGTTGCTGCTGAAGTTCATTTGGGTGGCGTGGTTGGATGGAGGAATGGAGATTTTGATGGGGTTTTGAATTTTGTTGGTGGAGGGTTGGAAGCTTCTGAAGTGTGCTGTCGAGGGACGGTGGATATTTTGTTACACGGTTGAGGATCTCCAGTAATGTGGTAAAGATAGTTAGGGGGTGGGCAAACCTGGGAAAGTTAATATATTGAGTTTTTGAAGGTTAAAGGTGTTTTCCTTTACGCGTCTAGACGCAGCGTCAAGAAATTCAAAGTCGATTTTCTCGAAAACGAAGCGCGATATAAAAAAATGTTACTGTTTCTTTTCGACTCATAACAAGTAAACAAGTCGAGAAAAAGGAATAAAATTTTTTGATATTGCGCTTCATTTTCGAGAGAATCGGCTTTGAAATTCTGGACGTTGCGTCCAGTCGCGTATAGGAAAATCGATCTTAAGAATGAAACACTACTTAGGCCACAGGGAAATAGAGTAGACCTTTGCCTTCGAGGTCCTTCTAATAACTCAACATGCACCTTGCATATTTGTGACCATTTAGAGACACGTGCTACGGTAATTCACAGTAACCGCTGAGCAACGATTTATAAAGTTACGTCGGAGGCAAATAAAGATGAAGAAACTCGCAGAAGTTGCAAGTCGTCGTTAAAAGGAAGTCGCAGCATGTGCAGAATAGACCGCCGTGTATGAGTTCCTGAAAGGACAGGAAAGGGTATGACATAGCACCCGTAGCGAACCAAGTTGAAACAGATTGATCGCGACAGACACATCCATCAAACGCGCGGCTGCTTTCCTGACAAGAACATCCGATAGTTTGCTGGTTGAATTGAATATAGGATAGGGTGACACAGCCCTGCATATGTGCAAGCTATCGGGGAAGCCTTGACCTTCACGAACGTGTGAAATCAAACGAAACGAATACGCAACTTTGAAAAAGGACCCTGAGGAGCACAAATAGAAACTATCTGATATTTCAACCCCTCGCCACTCACGCCACAAATTTTAAAACTATCAACACCCAAAACTATGCAGGGTGTCCCACGATATATGTATTCCCCAGGTGGATGTATTATTATTAAATGTAATGGACGAGGGTGACATTTCGGGCCTAACGCTGTATAAAATTAATTTCAGAATCTCAAACCCTAAGGCCAAAAAAATTTATAAAAAAGTAATCGTTAACCTAGTCACCTCTCCTTACAGCATAAAAATTGAAACCGTGGAATGGCGAGGCTAGATGACTCCGACAACCTTCCTCTTTGTTGGAGCATGCGCGTTGGAAGCTTCGGTATTGCTCGGTACACTGATAACACATGTTTATCCGCTGTTACAGACAGAAGTGGAGGACATGACGAGTGACAGTGTCTGCGAGGGCACAGGTCCGAGTGTCGGTGCTCCTGAAACCACTGGCGGCCTGATCGGACCGGAAATGTCCCCGAGCGTGATGGAGTGCGGGGGCTGCGGGGAACGCGTCCGCGAGCGCACTGTTCTCTGCGTCGGCGGGCGAACTTGGCACTCGAGGTGTCTGAGATGCTGTGCCTGTGCCAGGCCACTGCACGATCAGCACTCCTGCTTCCTGAAGGGCATGCGACTCTACTGCAGGCACGACTACGCTTTGTAAGTGAAACATCCGTTCGCCATTATGCTCACATTGCGAATCCCGTTCGCCGTGCGTATCACGAGAGTGCGGTGAAATTTCGTCGGGTATTACGTTTCTGTTTATTTAGTTGGAGAATTTCTCGGTGCTTATTTTCGTATTATTTATCTGTATTAGTTTGGCTGGAGAGCTTGTGTTTAATGGGTGCACACTGTTGGGAAGATGTAGTGGAACGCTGGCAATTTTGCATCGATTTAGAGGGGATGAAATGAGTTCTGCATCGGTTAATTAAGGCTTGAATGTTAAGGTTAACGAATTCTTTGGGTAATCGGTAAGCAATTTAAATCGGTAAATTCACTCCCGAAAATTCAGAAAATTATGCAACTTTGTGTGCAAGTAAAGTAGTTCATCCGTAGATAAACCTATTTTTTTTTGGTGTCATAGTGCCGTTTAGGAGATGAATTCACCCCTTGAAAAAATTCAAAATTTTCTTTTTTCGTGAAATATCTCAAGAACGATATCGAAAAGAAGCTTAAACAAAATTTGCATCTTTTTTATATCAACAGAACTGCATAAAATTAATTATCGAAAACCCCATACTTTTCAAGCTACCCCCACCATCAATTCTTAATTCGATAAGTCTATCTTTGCCGATCCTTAAGTCGATAATTGTCAGTAAAACTAGGATATTCTACCCTAACTGAAAATCTCTGCTGCTCTGTTTGTAGTCCTGCTGAAGATGAAATCTTGAAATTTCAAATGTAATAGAATAACTTTTTAATGATAATAACTAAAAATTGTCATTATTTAAAGATCCAAATTAACAGGAATATAAAATTTCTTTTTATCCAAATGTGACACCTCGAGACGCTTAAAAACCAATATATTCCCCTCGTGAAAGGGTGTTATTACAAACGATTCGAGTTGATATAAAGACACATTGTTCGACATATGAGACGGTGTTGCGCTATTCGATAGCGAGTCGATCGTGGCGAGTGCGCTTTCGAATATTTTCGTAGGGAGGAAGGTCAAGAAAGTATAGGGAGGCCGATCGTAAGCGAGAGAAGTTCGAAGTGACTCGTCGATTGTGCACAGGCCGTCCGAGTCAAAGACTTTCCAACGTGTTTATCCAACTGTCAATCAAACGATCCGGTCACCTGGCTTGTGCACCGGCCCGTCTAAATCACGTATATCGCGATATCCGATCGCGACGTGCGACCAGTATCGCTGTCTGCATTATCGAACACGGAAATCAGTGTATAGTCCGGCGAGGAAAGAAATCGAGTGGAGTGAGTTTACGTGATATTCATTATTTTTCGATGTTTCTGTACTGTAAAATTATCGTCGATTCAAGTCAAACGAGGGGAATAATATTGCGTAAAGGGAAGGGTTTCGAGATGCTTTAAGACACTTTGAATATATTAAATGACAGTACAAATATCAGTCACTTTCAATATTACTCGAATCTCAAAAAGATTTTAAATTTTTATGAATCTTGGAAGCCTTAATAATTCTTTGGTTTGGGTGACAAATATAAGACTTATATTTAGATTTCCAAGCTCCATAAACACTTTAAAAATCTCCTAGAGCTGAATAATGTGTGAAGTGATTTGAAAGTTGAAATAGAACAGAAATATTTCAACAAAAAAAAAATATAATAATGCCTATTTCAATATTTCTGTGTTGATCAGAAATTTTAAAGTAATCAGACAAATATATAAAAACAATGATTTTTCATACTCTTCTCCTCATTTTCACTCCACCTCACCTATATTACCCATATAAGTATTTACAAATGAAATCAAAGTAGCACAGAAACATTCTCATATAGCAATAAAAAATCACCAAGCAATGATACCATTCCAATACCCAATAAATTACCCTCAAATCTGGTATAAACTTCACTTACCAGAATTATCTAATCAATTACAACACATCACGCTTATAAACAAGTCACCGAGGACCTCATTGCATCATTGCACCAAAAAGAATCTCTAGCATTCCGCGTGGATCGAAAGGACAATGAAAATAATGATTCACCAGAATATCAACCGTCTACGAGCAAGATATTTCATAACGCGTATAACACCGTTCGATCCACCGCGCGCGCGGTCAGAAATTTCGCAACGGCGTCGGCGTCTGTGAAGACAGTTGCCAGATTTTTCAAGCCGTCTGTCTTTTCGGGCAGGCGAAGTCGTGTGTGCGGGAGGTCCGGAGGAATCCGCCGCGTAATTTTTTTGACTCGTGCTTTTCGCCTCGTAATGCTGGCTTACGATGACCCGGTCGACAGGATCCACGACCCCGTAGACTCGTCGACAAGCGAGTCGGAGAGAGGCGAAGCCACCTTCTCGATCTACGCTCGGCCCTCCCGTGATAAATGATCGGAAACTATACCGCGGGCCCGTCGAAGCGGCAGGGAACGGGGACACCACCTCCGAAATGCTCAGCCCGATTCACAGTTGACGTGTTGATACAATGTGACCTAATTAATACTGCTTATACACGGTAATTGGTATATACGAGCCTCGTCTGTGAGGTGAATGGCCTCATTATTGGACGTGCGAGGTATAATCTTTTGAAAGTGCCTTTTATCGGTATGCGAGGGATATGGACAGGAAGTCTGAGTAATCGGGAGTATTGATAGTAGGTAGATATCGAGATTTGTATTGATCGCAGAATATGTAAAGGTCTTTAGATAAGTGGAATCTTGCAAGAGTAGATCCCCGATTCGGAAGTTCAAAAAATTAGGATTCTTTGAGGATATGTAGAGGATATATAGATATTTATTATGTCATTTCTGTTGCCAAATTGACCCTAAGGGGGCGAAATTGAGCCCTGAAAATCCGACTATTTTTCGATTTGGTGTTATATCTCGCGAACTGGAAAAGATAAAAAAAAGCTTTCAGATGAAAGTTATTTCTTTTAATTAGGACTATCCTTTGATAACTTACAGTTCTTGGTAATTTACATTTTTGTGTTATGCATTGACTAGTAGCGCATTCAGGATTTAATCTTGGGGGAAGTCAGGTTAAAGGAATAAAAATATTTTTAATACAAATTCAATAAAATTCAGTAGACGATTATAAAATTGTATTTAAAGAATAAAATCCATTTTTATGGATTATGAAGATTGTATCCAGAGCATGGAATTTAAACTTTTATCTTTCAAAATTAAATTATTTTTTAATTTTACTGAAAACATAGTGCGATTAATAAATATCATACAATCAATGACATTTATGGGAATCCGGTTGCAAGCAAGAGAGATATGCCTCTGTTTCATTAATTCAAAGCAGGCAAAGACGTACAATGATATTGAAAGGCAGAAACTACGTAGATCTTAATCCTACTGTCTCTTAACGAAGAAATAACTCGTTGCTTGTAAGAAGTGCAGCCTCGTCGACACCCACGCAGACGTCTAGGAAGGGATTTGAATTTTGAGTGAGCCCGTGCCGATCGTGGGACTCTTTCGACATAACCGATGTAGATCCCATCCCGAGGAACCTCGCGAGGTGCATCCAAATGAAAAACAACGGATATTAATCCCTACGGGAAGCTTCTTATGAGGTCTTGGGTCTTATTGTTTTCGTGGCGAGGAAGAATGAAACCCTTGCTGTCAACCAACTTTTATAATCAGTACACGATATTGTCCTTTGAATTCTATTTAGCCAAACGATAAATTGGATTTATGAACAGACTTAAAAGTCGAGGTTGTTTCTGAATTGTTTAGTGACGTTTCATATACTAAATAATCGGAAGTAGAGGAAGGTTTGCTAGTCGACCAATAAATAACTACCGGTACAAATATCCAAAGCCACTCCTCAAACCCACACAACCTCCCCAACAACCACATTCCCATATCAATGCATCCCCGAAGGATTGTCAAACCACCCCATGCATGCCATGCAACCACATTCCCTGTATCCTCGATTCTCACCGCAGAAGCCTCCGCCTGTATCTAGCCAGGACCTGGTACGAAACAATCAGCTCCATTAGCAACCCCCGACACCTAACCGAGCCCGTGCAAATATCTTCCCACCGTAGAGCGTCCCTCTTAATCCCGCTCGCGGATTGTCGCGAGTTGCAGCGCGGAGGCAGCATGGTGGACGATCGTGGGCCCGGCGATCGGTCCCCTGTGCTTTCTCTCCGCGGTTCGAATGGGGTGGTGGGGCCACCGGGGTAGTCGCGTGGCCCCATAAGATATCCTGGCCGCGGACGGGGCGGCGGGGCGAGGGACTGGCGAACACAGGCCGTATAAACAGCCTAGGTGGATCGTCGCCTTAGGAACCGGACGGGGAATCGGGATGCACTTTCCGTGTTCATGAATATGATAATGGGCTAATGGCCGCTAGTCGTTGTTTAATTACCGGTCGGGGCGCGCACAACCGACCACACCGGACTCCCGGTCCCGCGAACGCCACACCGTCGTGCTCCTGCTTGTCGTTAGCAGGCGGACGCTCCTCTGGGTGCTCCTCTCGGTGCACCCATAACACCCACCTTCCGAGCCATTCATCTGGCTGTGCGTGCGTGTGTCGTGTACCATGCTCGTGTCTTGCCGCTACACGGCTACCGTTTACAACGGCGTAGCTGCCGAGGGCTTTTTCCAACGGACCACGAAGCTCCAAGGCAGTCCCCCATGGCTGGTTCTTCGCGAGCTTTGGGTCGTTGAAGGGATGATGCTCTGGGGTAGACAGTGGGTGTTTAGAAGTTTTACGCGTGGACTGAAAGCTAACGTGTTTGAAATTTTGGAATTGATTTTTTGTTTTGTTTTTCTTTTCGTGTGAAGAGGATATTTGCATCTTTTGGTGGGAATATTAAATTGGGAGGTTTAAGTGAATAGATTTGGTGCTTTGATGAATATGATATGGATTAAGGGAGTTGAGGGAGAGTTGTAAATTTTTTTCTCTGATTATAATTAGCTGGCGATAGGAGTGGGAGGTCAGAGGATATGTGCCATGTTTGTGCATCGTGTCTGTGTAAACTGTTATGGGATGAGCTTGTGTGTGTGAAGAAGGAGCTAAGTGGCTGTGAAACATGCGCCACTGGATATCACTTTCCAAGACGAGAGAGCCAAGTTTCTCTTCCTTCAACTTTCCTGTCTTCCTCCAGACTTCGCTTCTATTCTGAGGGCGCTTTCTAATATGATCCTTCACCTCTTGCATTCTTCATTTCTCTTGTCATCCTTTTCTGCTCGTCTATCTACTTTTCAGTCTCTTGGTTTGGTTTTTTTAACATTTCTGAGACATACATCAGCTTGTTTCTTATTTATTCTCTGTACTATCTCATACTTTCTAATTTCCCTGCCATCCCCATTTAACTTGCGTTCTGAAATTTTGTGTTTTATGAAATCGTTTTACTGGGGTATATTTTCTTTAACTTCTTGTTCCCTTCAAAGGAGCAATTTGAAGAGATTTGCAATAAAGACGTTTGCATATAAACCACGTCCTTTTGACAAACTGTTCTAATGTTTTGCCAGCATAACAATGTCTTTATAACATACACACCATCTATATAATACAAAGTGAGAAAAAAACATAAAATTACAATCAGCAGTAACAAGAATAATTAACAATTTCAAAAGAACAAGGCTAATATCAAGAAACTTAAAACTGTATAAGAGCCTGTATCACAGAATTCCACTTGGCTATTCACAACCCTTTGCTTCTATACAACTGGCGAATAGAATCAAATAATTCGCTGACTATTAAAATAGAAACATCCCCTGCGCAGTCGATGCACACATACCACTTTCCCTTCTTTCCCAATTTCTGGAATACCTTTTCCATCGATCAGTCAACAGAATATCCAGCCAGTACGATGTCACATGTTATAATTGGCACCTGGCACACCGTTACCCCTTGCTGACCCTTAATTAACCCCTTACTCCCCCGATTTCTCCTCATTCCCTCTAACGTTCCCCTCCTCCCTTCCCCGTTCCTATCGCTCCTTTCACTTCTCCCTTATCTCCGTCCGTTTCTCCTCTTTGCCTCCTTGCGGCGCTCGTTCCTTCCTCCTCCCCCCCCCCCCTGCAGCCCTCTGCAACGGCGCGACGGACACCCCACGCGAGTTTACGTACACGCAAACATACTCTTCGGAGTCGCAGCTCGCGCTTCGGGGTCCAGTAGTCATTTATTTGTCAGAGGACGACCGGTATACCCTTGCCTCTTCCAGGTAAACGCGCGTTCGTGCGCGACGCCTTATCTAACAGCGCAGCGGAGTGCTCTCCCTCTCTCATTCGGAGTATACACGAATTATTCCTCGCGACCGTTCACGCGAGCATGACCACGGCCGTGCATATATTTCGTGGTAATAAAATAGGGCAGTTGAGAGTTTTGCACTGTTTTGTAAAGTTAACGGGTCCACTGCCACTGTGCTTTTTAAAAATCGACTGTCACAAATCGCGGTATTTTTCATCCTAGTTTACCCATATGTTTAACGTTACTTCAAGGTGCGAAGCACATGCGTACCATTTAGTAATAACTTTCTTACGTTTTGTTTCAATCGGACCTGTTTTCAAAGCAGTGAAAACGCGATTGGGTTAGAAAAGGCCCAAGACTAGAGCTCGCACAAATAGGTGACCTTTAGGAATTAATTAAAGGAAACTGACTATCACATATAATATAATGGGACTGCGTTCTAAAAATCATCTTCATCTAATCCCGCAGTTCCTCCAGAAAATATCTCCCACTATATCTCCCAAACTCCATCCAAAAGTTACACATTAGGTGCAGCAACTCTTCCCATACCCACCAGAGCACCCGAACATCTCAATACTACTGAAGCAAACATCTTCCTAGACATCCAGCGGATCTGTGCCCGCGCGCGATAAGAGAGTCGCGAATAATAATTAATATCGTTGCTTCGCACGCAACGGTCCGCCACTTTGCTACCCAGGCGATTACTAATGGCACTGGAGAGTAGATTCACCAGGAAATCTCCGAGGACTGGCGTTTTTCCTCGAGAAAGGGCCTCCGGGGCGCGTCGATAGCCGGCTTATCGACACCTCAATACACCAGCACGCAGAACCATGGGGAATCGTCGTCGTTCGAATGCCTCTCGCTGGACACCGCGGATACATTCGTTAGAGGACGCGCCTCGGAAGCTAAGTCCTCCTGCGAGGCACCGTCGTTGAATTTATTGGCGCCATTGCCGCAGGTGGCCGAGTGCGCTGCGTGCGTGCAAATTCTTTACGGCTGCCTCTGATTTTCCTGCACGGGGGACGCGGCATCGTTAGTCACGCTGACTCGATATGGAAAAACTGTGGAATTCTCCACGACTCTTCTGTGGATGGTGTCTCTGAGAGAAGTGGTTACATGGGTTGTAGAAATGCTAGAGTGGTGTTAATAGAAGTGGCTGAATGTTTTGGAGCAAAGTTGTGCTCGCTGTTGGTGCTTCTCAAGTTTCAACCGCGTTTACTGATTTTTTTTAAATTTTTGCTTCTCTTTAGGCATGAAATGAGATTGAAGTTTTGGACTCATATTACTCGTCTGTCATTCAAAGTTTATAATTGTGTCTATCAATAATCTTCCATGACAACATTGTTCGTGGGATGCTCCAAAGCAATCCCTGTTCATCTCGAAACCTGGAGCCATTTGAATAATTATAAACAGATCTGCAGAGAGTAATATACACGTCGTCCAGGTTTTTTTACAGTTACTAATAAATATGTGGCTGTTCTGTTGACAGGACGTTCGGTGCAAAGTGTGCAAAATGTGGGCGCAGCGTGGGTGCCGGGGATTGGGTGAGAAGGGCCAGGGAAAGGGTTTATCATTTAGCCTGCTTCGCCTGCGACGCCTGCTCTCGCCAGCTCTCCACGGGGGAGCAATTCGCCCTCTTGGATGCAAGGCTGCTCTGCAAAGCTCACTATCTGGACGTCGTCGAAGGCAACAACACTTCGTCTGATGGTGAGACTGTGCAGATACCTTGCTGCACTTATTATTGTTAAAGGTATTGAAATAGAAGTCGGGCATTGTGTAATTATAATATTTGAATTGGGGACGGTTCTTAAGTCGAACGTATTTTTAGAATTGCAAGGTAAATGTCCTTATTAAAGACCAGTCGCTTCCATCGAAAGTGATTAACGAGTAAATGTGTCGAGGAACATGGTGAACAGTTGGAGTTTTTTATGTATTGTCAATTTCGTTGCGAGTTTTAGGGAATATGAAATTGGGGAGTTTATCATTGACACCAGAGACTGCAAAGTATTTATTAAGAGTAGTGAGCGAAGTAAAATTAGGAAAATGATTTTGGAACTTCATATAATGGGTGAAAATTCAAATGGGACCTAAGCTAAGTTTTTAAACGATTATATTGTCGAGTTTTCAAGAATGGGAACATTTACCTTACTTAAGTGTCATAACACAGAAATTACTAAATCTTAAATAACAGTTCCCCATCATTCCTTAATAATTCCCCACTAACATCAAATACTGACGGTAACTAGCAAGACTATACTATTAAAATCAAATATTGTATATGCATCCTTGACATCTATCTACAAAACCTTACACTCCATTCAATCTCCACAAAATTGGAAACTAAAGGCACGAAATGGCCCTCTTTAAAAACCATAACCCACCTCAATAAGTCTCCTGACTCTCACAACAAAAACCAGTCCACTTCAAATACTTTACAAAGTGCGACAGACATGACACCCCCAACTTCCTCATCAATGCTCGGCAGATCAGATAATATCGTCACGTAATCGCCACGCGCAACATCGAGCCGTTATTTGCATTAAAGTCCGCCCGGGTCCTCTGACGGCGCGCGACGTGCCCCTTTAAATTGGGCTCGAATGAAAAGATCGGGGGTTAGGATTCAGAGGCGAACGGAAGGTGGGGCACACCCTAATTGGTACTTTCGCAGAAGGCGGTGACTCGGAGAGCGGCCACAAGAGCGGTAACAAGGCGAAGAGAGTGAGAACGACGTTCACGGAGGAGCAGCTATCCGTTCTCCAAGCGAACTTCCAGCTGGACAGCAACCCCGACGGCCAGGACCTCGAGAGGATAGCGCATGTGACGGGACTCAGCAAAAGAGTTACGCAGGTTTGGTTCCAGAATTCTAGGGCGAGGCAGAAGAAGCATCTGCACACGGGCAAAATGAAAGGGCAACACGGTACTTCTTGCGTTTGTTTCTTTTAGCACTACCTAAAAGAGCGATTTAGCGTGGCTAGAGGTCGATGGTTCGCTTGCAGGGCAGAGGGGCATTTTGTTTGAAAGAGTGATTCTTTGGGGTTAGAAGTAAATTTTAAGGGGACACAACAGAGCTGTGAAATTCAAGGAAACATTTAGTTAGTTAGAGGAAGTAGGAGGAATTTTATGTAGTAGAGCTAGTTCATTATTTTTTGTTTTAAATACCGGTAGAGAATGGTAATAAAAGGCAATTTCTGTTAACGATTTTGATAAAGAATTGTTGTTTTAAAAAAGGAGATCTAGTGGTTCAATTGACATAGTAATGAGAATTGTGAAAATTGAGAGGATAGAATAATTAGCAGTGGCGGATTTAAGAAAAAAGGCCCAGGTGACAAATGTTGTGGAGGGCCCATTTTTCGGGAAAATGAAGAGGTAGTTTACTAAAAATGGACTAAATGTAATAGTATAGAAAAACAATATTGTGTTTGGATAAAATTATAATTTTTGGGGGGCATGGGGCCTTGGAGGGCCCCCTATGTATGGGCCCAGGCGATAACTGCTCATCGGCCGTCAGTTAAATCCGCCACTGGCAATTAGCGAAAGTATTTAGTATACCTAGTCGTTTTGTAATTGTGGAACAATAATATTTCATTCGTAAATATATATTAACTGATTAAACTGCGAGTGAACAAAAATTCGAACGTATTTGACAATCTAATAAATAGAATTGGGGTCCTCGCAAGCTAAAATTGTATCAGAGAGTTAAACTGAGAAATCTTACATTTGTAGAAAATCTCGAGCTGGGAGGATGCTTTTTGAATTCGTCGAAGTGGATTTTTCGACCTCGCGAACTACACTTAAAAATATCGAAGATTATCATAATTCAGAATCGAGGAATCTTCGTTTGTTGTTACAGTTCATCAATCACCCCCGAATTCTACCGCGTCTACGGGCGATTTCGGCAGACACATCAATTTACACCTGACCTATTCCTTTCAACATCAGCAGCAACATCATCACAGCCAGCAGCAGCCGCAGCTCAGCCCAGCTACGTGCAAGAGTCCCATACCTTCCATTTATCATAACCACGGTAAGAGAATTATCGATTTCCTGGCACATTTTTGATATTAAATTCTACGAAATTGCTGCTTTCTTGCTGATAAATTCTTAAGAAACAACTTAACACCTCAACCTTTAATGATCATCTTCAACACTGGTCACATCTACTCTTGTTTTAGTCCCATTTTTGTATAATTCACATTGGTTAACAGTAACATGTGAAAGTAATAAATTTTATTTAAATTCTATTATCAAATGCGAAGTTAAATTTGAGGTAAGATACATCAAAGACTTTAAATCTCTGATCGTTAAAGGTTGACAATTGTAGCTTCATTATTCAACGAAACATGGAATGAAAATGCATATGAAATAGTTCCGAAGGTACTACTTAGTAAGAACTATTACCAAAATGTAGAAAAATAAGTAAGCTAAATCTTCGTTAATAATTAGTTAAAATCGCTCAGTTATTCTTTTGTACTTGAAATTACATTAAACCTCTAAGAACTCAGAGTTTCAACACGACACAACAAATTTTTGCAAAGCACATGAATTTATCGTAAAATTTTCTTCACCTTCACATAATTAATGCACATAATTATCATCAGTAATCGTTACTGTCAAAGATAGTCTCGATCATTAAGAACCAGTCATTAGCTTTATGCAAGATATACGATGCTAATTGTAAGAAGCTAATTCACTGATAGAAGGATTGAACAGGATAATTTCCAAAGTTCTTACGACAGTAAAATCATAACTAACGTCGACAGCGATTAATTATTCCCCAAAGACAAAATCAAATTTTGCTTTGACAAGGTCTACTCTCTATCGCAACTCCGTCAACTCTGTCTTCAGGCTCGGAACAGTCGATGGACGAGCTGTCGCAAGACTCGATGATGTTGTCGATGCCGAACGAGGTTTAATCGTCGCCGCTGGATTAGTTTGTATTGTAAATACTCTTTACCGCGTTAAGATATTATTTTTCCCCGCGCGTCATGAATCTTTCTCGGTGAAAGCGTCGATTGATTCCGTTCGAGCTTTATTTACCAACGAAGATCAATCGAATTTTGAATCTTGGACCGCGCGAGCTTTTTCATCGCGTTCGTCGACGAAATAAACTGTAAAAAAATGGAAAAGGGAGTATCGCATCGTTCGATACTTTCAATCTCGACGAATCTGTCGACGAACGTTGAAGGAAATGCTTGTTGTGAAACTCTGTGGTTTAAGTTTCAACGCCAATTTACATTGAGTTACACGTTTCTGAAACGTGCCAATTTCAGCGAACTACTTTAGTATGTATTTCGCTATAGTATTTATTTGGTCAGTTAATCTTTTGAAGCTTTGAAGCTAGTTTTGAGAAAAGGGGTGGTCTATTGGACCACTTCTACTTTCTGCTAGCTTGGAATCAACTCTGTACCATAAATAATATGTGAGTTAGTGAAAGCATTTGCACTTGTCACCTTATTCAATTTTCACAACACGTGAGTCCTAAATGAATTTATTTTATTTTTTTAACAACATTCGAAATCTGTTCCACCTTTACTTAAACAAAGAGCAGATGCTGTTCTCCAATCCTACATTCAACATCTAACTGAAAACGAGTAGCAATATAAATTTTAAAATTCTACATAATTTGTACAAATCAATTACACAAAAGCAAATCAATATTTCAGTAAACCCCAATTAAAAAGTGTAAATCAAACGTACCATATCTTATAAAAAATTCAACTTTTTAAAGCTGTAATGCTTCAAAGGATTAACCGATCACGCACGATAAATCCTAACACCTACATTCGTACTTCCGGATAGCGCTTAAGAGAAGGATGTTGCTGAAAAGGTATGCCGTGCGTTTTGTATGATTTAGAACGAAATCCGCCCAAAATGTTGTTAAACCTATTAAGATATCAGCAAGAACGTAGGAGACGCCAATTTTTAAGACTGGATGGCGGCACAGCTCTCTCGCACTCGGTGTCAAGCTTATTATAAATAAGTGAATACATTTAACGTCTCATGTTTATGCATGAACATGCGTCCGTGTGCACCGATATGGAAACGAGTTGCGAACTTCATCGGCTCGTTCACTCCCTCCTATCGCGAGCCCCTTCGATACGACTCCGTCGTATCTGCGCGATTCAATATTAACCCCTTTCATATCTGCATCATTATAGAGCTGGATACTCCAGACTGCATTAATTTCAGTTTTCTTGGCATTAATTGGTGACTTTTTTAGAGAGCTTTCGAATTGTTTCAGAATAATACTGTTCAAAGGATGGAAGATTTTGTTGGTGGCATTTTATTTCTAAGGGGGTAGTTTTGTGTTTGGGGCTGGAGACTTGAGAACCCTTAGATTTTTTTAAGGAAAAGTGTGTGATATATTAAGGTGAAACTTGTTGTGTTAATTAATATACTTGTGGAGATGCAGAAATCCAATATTCCAAATCAATTTCTTTAATTTTCTACTTGTTATTTCATTTGATATTTCTCATTACTTCCATTACTATATGATTTCAGTTGTCGATGTAACTGAAAAGGGTTAATATTGAATCTAAAAATCGACACAATCGTGAAATGTCCTTCGCGGTCGTAAAGAAGCGATAAATGTAATTTTTCCTTCTTTTTTTCGAAGAACAGTGCAGAGTGTTTGCTCTGAATTTCATTAATCCGCGAGGTTCCCTGATGTAATCAGGGCGTCGTTGTAATTAAACGTGTAAGGTCGAGTAAGATTAGCGTGAACGAGGATGCGAGGGTCGTTCGATGTCTTCGAGGGCTTCCGGAAGTCTCGTTTATTGTAGACTCGAGCTTCTTGGGTCTTGAGGAACATCCGAAAGCAATGTTCCAAAATGAAAGTATCTTTTACAGTGTCTAGGTAATTGTGTAACCGCAAAAGAATCGTAATTTAATATACATGTACTGTGATGTAAATATTGTAAGTAACTAAGTATATACAAATATAAAATGTTGCACATACTTTGTGCATTCCTTCGTTCATCCCCTTGACCCTTTCGAAATGGCTTCATCGGTTTAAAAATTGAAATTTTGTTAAAATGCACACATGTGTTATTTATTAAATAAAATAATTGACAGGTAGGAATGGATGGGGAATAATTGAGGGTGGTTTATAAGGACGAAGAAGAAAAGACGAGTTAACAGTAAAAGACATTTTTATTAATAACAGTACGGTTTACAATATTGCGGTAATGAGTGTACAACGCAAGAGCAATATCAAATACTCGTGCACGGTTTCATTGGGGGTTTATATACAAAAGCTACGGGGCACGTCTATGTACAATTTCATTTTGAAAATAAAGTAGCTCATAGGACACGTGTGTCGTAAGGATTTCGAAAATTCCAGCGAGTGTGACGTCGCGAATTAATTAATACGTGAAAGGACGAGTGGAATGTTCATTCGTTGATATTTCATGGAATATCGTGTTTAAGGTAAATTTAAACTTAGGAAATATTAAATTTCTAAGCGTCACTTTGCTACGATTTGCAAGTACTAAATTTCAGCGAAATGGAAAAAAAGGAAAAATTATGTACTTTGCAAAGTTCCCAAAAATAGGGCAGAACAAAATTCAGGACTTTTAAAAATTTTTTATGCGCAAGAAATTCAAATTGATCAAACTCAAATGAAAAAATATACGTTTAATCAGTTTGGCAACAGATTTTGAGCGATCCATTTACGAAATTAATCAATGACAGTTGTTAAAACTATAAGTAAGAATTAGAAGGGAAATGTTGGTCGATGTTTTTCAATTCAAAAATTCGTTTCTATTTCGACTGGGACACTCCATTGCACTCTTGCCAACAGATCCACTAAAATACTCGCTACGCGAAGGGAAACTAAGGAAATTGGAATAAATAATCGTCGTCTCGTCTATTCGTAAACTATAATCCTCACCACGGAATCCTATCCTATTTGCATTATCACTTTTACTTCCTGCTTCGCTGTCAACAGTTCATTTTTGGTATGTACAAGAACGAGAATCCTCGCGATTCTTCTCTTTAATCCTACGATTCAAAGTGTTATCCTCGCCAGAGAATTAATCTCTAGATGTCAATATTACTTTTAATATTCTCACAAGGAATAATCTTCAGTTGAGGTTCACCATATCAATTAAATATTGGGACCTTAAATAGATAATGATAAAATTATATATAGATTATCAGCTACAAATTATTAGTACAAATATCTATATACAATATATCATTTCGAACACTCCCAATATTTAATTGATATGCCCACTCCTTACCGGGGATTATTCCTTGTAAGTTCATCGAATTCTCTTAGAATTTCATACCACTTTCTCCTCGATATAATACAAATGTTATTCAAACTTTGAAGAAAACCAGATTCACAATGTGTAAATGATGATCTCCTATGTCTTCGTCTTTGATATCCTAGGAGTTTGTCGTACCGGTTCCCCAATTGTCACATAAATTGGCCGAGAAACACTTTCAGTGCTCACTGATCGTTCGAGAACCATGGTGCAGTTCTGAATGCACTGTCAAAAGTATAATCACCAATTTCACGTAGAGTTCTTCCGCGAAGTTATCCCGTCTGGTGACAGAACTGGGCTTGAAGATGATTCGGCGTTGTTGGGGTTAGGGGTGTCAAAGGGGTGAGAGGTGTCAGTGGACTGCCAGGACTTTCGCTCCCCGCACTACCGCCTTGATACCCGCCCAAATAGGCGCCCACCATGCTCACTCCCGAAGGGTAAAGCTCCCCTGGATGATGCTGCATCGGCGGTGAATGGTGCACTGCGCACAAAATTGAACTACGATTGAAAATCTTTGGGGATACCGATGGAAGCATAAAATAACACCTTGTGGATGAAGGAACAAAAATTCTTTACGGAGTGCTGAAGGAATTGTGATACGAAACTAAACTGGTTCATTCTAATTCATGAGATTTGTGAAATTTTATGCCTCATGTGTCCTCAAAAAGACAGCTTGTGGTTGATAAATATTGGTTCTAGAGGAAGCTAAGCACTTTTGAAATAACATTTGAGATAATCTTGAGAAACATTAATGTCACCCTGAGACGTAACTCTGAAAACAGTAACTGTGCATCTAGAATGCTTTAATAAATAATGAAAGAAGTATGAACTTATACCTAAAAGCTTTTCCCATTTCGTATTCGCCACTGTTCTTCACTTATAATACACCCCATCTTAACCCCCACGAAACGGAATCCCTCAGAGGGTAGAAATCTCTCCTCATCCACAATTAAAAATCAGGCACAACTTTTCAAAGAAAATCAGAGCAACATGAATGCATATACTCACTCTGCGTTTTAATTTTGCCGCTATGCTTCTTCTGCCTGGCCCTCGAGTTCTGGAACCAAACCTGCGTCACCCTTTTGCTGAGTCCCGTCACATGCGCTATCCTCTCGAGGTCCTGGCCGTCAGGGTTGCTGTCCAATTGGAAGTTGGCCTGCAAAACAGAGAGCTGCTCCTCGGTGAAGGTCGTCCTGACCCTCTTCGTCTTGCTGCCCTTGCCCCCGTGCTCGGAATCGCAGTCCTCTGAGGACGAAGTGTTGTTCCCTTCGACCACGTCGAGGTAGTGAGCCTTGCAGAGCAACCTGGCATCTAGCAGGGCGAATTGCTCCCCCGTGGACAGCTGACGGGAACAGGCGTCGCAGGCGAAACAGGCCAAATGATAAACTCTTTCCCTGGCTCTCCGCACCCAATCCCCGGCACCAACGCTGCGCCCACATTTCGCGCACTTCGCACCGAACGTCCTGGGACATTGAAAATCAAAAGGTCTTTACAGCTGTGAGGGCGAAATTGACTGGGTTGTGTAAGTGGGAAGTGCGAGGTGGAATGAATTGTGGATCTGTTTTTCTTTTTACACGAGTTTCTGATTGTGGTATCTTAAATTAAGACTTTGAGTGGCGCAAGGTTCTGAGAAGTATCCCTCTAACCCTTCTTTGGCAGATACAGGGTTTATTTAGAAAAATAAGATGTATTTTTCACTGCTTCTTGAAAAAGATTAGAATTTTAGATGGTAACAAGGTGCGAAGCTATTTTAAAAGCTAAAGCTGAAGGAAGTAAGGATTCTGGGACTTTGGGATAATATTTTCGATGCTTTTTATAAAATACCAACGAGAAAGATGCCAAAGCCATGCACAGGATATGTTAATTTAGATATATTAGCGATGGGAAAGTCATTACGAGGATGTTCCTAATAATTACATATTAGGTAACGCGCTTGTAGATAACAAAAGGCACTTACAACATATTTATTTTCTTCTCCGCACCCTGAGTTTTACTCTGGGTAACTACAGCGACCTTAGACGGAGTTCAAGTACAATGCTTAGTAAAAGCGAGGAGGATATTCAACTTCTTGTACGTAAATCGAAGTAAAACCATCCCACACTGTGACCAAACCAACTGCCCCCCAATTTCCATTATCCCACCACTGGACTGGAGTTTTCGAAACTAATACTTTCATGGCGAATTAGCGACCGCGTCGACTCCCGTTTCGTTTGATAGGGAGTCATCGGTGGAGGGAGACAAGGGGCTATTTTGGTCGGGGCCGCAGGTTCATTCAGGACCTCCGTGCACGAGAATCCGCTGGCCCTGTCCTCATTAACATACTACTCTGCCACTCGATGTCCCTCGGAGCGGAGCGCGTCAGAAGCGCGCGAGCCACGGTTTAAAGGATCGTCTTGGGCACAGAGCGCGATTCGCCCGGCAGATTACGTCGAGATTATCTCGACGTCTCAGTCCTGCGGCTTCCCTGTCGCCCTACAAATGACTCGAGCCCTTTGACTTCACACCGACGACCAGGAAACGGATGACACGCTCGCGACTTTTCCCCCTAGTGCGTGCTCGGCCATTCGTTGCTAATTACCGAGCCACGAACACTGGTGCAAGTACCAGGTGCTTATTAAAAAGTCTGTGAATTTCGTGAGGTGGGAAAAAATTACCGAGGGTGAGGGAAATTACATTGATGATTGAATTCTTTCGAAATGAAACAGGTGGATTTGTATTTTATCTGAATAATAAGTGTTTGGAGTTAAGAGACGGTTTTAAGAGATGGTGATGATTAGGTTGAACCCTTTGAGCATGGAGGTTGAAACGTTTCCCTGTCAAGAATTTCTAGGGAATGCAAAATGGAGATGCAATGAGCTATCAAGAATTAAATAAAAATGAGTGGAAATGGATAGGTTGAAGAAAACTTCTTCATAGAATGAGAAAGGAACGTCACGAGAAGGAGAAGAGCGAGCAGAAGGTGAAGAAGAAGAATGGTCGATCGACTAAAGGGTTATTGTATGGAAAAATATGGTAAGCCACGGAAGGATTAGTCTGCTCGTGGATTGCATCGTCATCGTCGCATCGAAGATATTTTCGGGCATTATTGGTTATGGTGATCGTGCACAGGGCACGCCTAGAAGCATGCGCGCGTTCCCCTCGAGACACCAAACCTGCCTCTGGATCCCCCTTCTTTCAATCCTTCGAAACCTTTGCCTGTCAGGAATTCGACAGCCTGTTTACGTTAGCAGTCGATACTCGCAAATGCACCGTAGCAAACTTCTCCTTCACTAGAATCATTGTTTCAGAAATTTCTCTAATAGCTCAAAGTTAGAGCATCTGGATATCCAATAAACTCCCAACATCCTCAAAGATACATCTACACGACGACACTTGTGTCTACATCAAGTGTCTTTTGTGTATTTTATTAGGTACTTGTAGTAATTATTCCAATGAAAAATATAAATAAATAAATGAAATATCAATGATCTCCCGGCAGCGATATTTTCAGGAGTTTGCGGTGTGCATAACCCCTTAAAACAACCTAAGAGAAACAGTAGATACCAAAACCTAACCCTAACAATCTCATTAAAAAGCCCCTTCTACAACCGCGGACAAATTCAGAACATGTCAAAATCAATTTAAAAACAACCCCGCCTCGAAATCGCGCCACCATTCTCGGAGTTAATTTACATCGACCATCAAAAGCCCCCCAAAAACTACAATTATGTACCTTCTGTCCTCCCATTTGAAGAGAATCAGGGAGAAAACACACAAGGGGGCCCGCCACAGTTTCTTCATAAACACCCAACCCCGTCGTTCAAAATTGTTTGCGACCTATTGCCAGACACCTTCCACGCAAGATCGAGGAAAGTGCAAAAGATGACGCGTTTCGCTGTTGGGCCCCGTGACAAGGGGGGCCCCCGGACGTTGGGCGAGGTGTCATTAGCATAAATAGTGGCGCCACCCCTTTCCTCCTCTCGCGTTCGCGTCGGGGCGACCAAAAGGTAGAAGGGTACAGACAGCAGAAGCCCCTGTGTAACCAGCCCAGGGGTCAGAGGAGGGGGGGACTGGTATTGGGTATCTATAAATCTTCAGGGCCGTACATCGGCTACCAAACGACCCCGCCCTAATTTATTCATTTGTTCTTCCACATAGGCGGGCCCTATAAGTCAACGGGGGATTAAGTCAGGCGCTATCCGACCTCTGCACGGTAGAATTCATGGCCCTCTGCCCCCCTCTCGGTTCGATTCTCGCGCTCCGCAGGCAGATCACGATCGCGATCTTCGATATCATCGGAGATGCACAAGCGAACGACAAAATAAATTACAACGTTTGGTGCGTTTTATGGCTGAGTTATTGTCTCTGCGGTGAGGGTGCTGGGACGTAAGCGCACAATATGAGTAGGGAGAATTAGAATGTGGCGCTGGGATCGATTAGGAGTTCCATTATCAAGCGAATGGGGTAGTTTGTCTGCTGTCTGGTAGTGGTATTTTTTAGGGATGGGATTAATTTCAATATGTACTCACGAATCCGAGTCAATTCCAATACAAAAGTTTCACTTCGTGGGATGTCTAGACAAGAGTTTATGACGTGGTTTTGCTACTACTTATGAAACATTATATACAAAAAAGTTCGCGAAGCAGTTGTCAATCCTGCGAAAGCCTCAGGTGTGCATTTGTGTTGGAGCGAATAGAATCGAACGAACCAGTTCTGCTCGTCATGTTTAACACATTCCGTGCCACCACAAGCTACAAAACTCAACATATCTAAACCAACTTCCACATAAGCATTCGTAATAAATAATTCATTCCCCTCGATGGATACTGTCAACCTATAAACTCCCTCCCCACCTTCAAACCCTAACAAACCACATAAAACATACTCCACCCCGTACACAAAATTCCCCAACGGAAATTCCTCGCTTTATCAACGCCATCGTGCATTACTCCATTCGCAACTGGAAATCTGCCAAGACTGAACTGTACCTCGTAAACCTAAACCCCAATCAGGAAGTGCTCGTTCCCGCAAAAAGATATATCGAACAGGTCCCCAAATTATTGGCGATTATCGAGTCCCGGAGTGTTTAGGAAATCGTTGGAATCACTCGACAGGAGCGGAGATTACCTTGGCCTCGCCCTCTCCCATGTGAACGAATTCGGGGCCTTTTTCGGTGGTTCCCGGGCATTTCCATTTAAGTGCCATTAGGGCAGAAACGATAAGCGCGTGATTAAGGCGGCGGTCGATTCGCTGTCGCGAGCTACGGCCACACTGAATTAAGAGAACCGGAATCCCCGACGCTGGGACCGCTAATAGAGCGATTTCTGGTCCACTCTTTGCTCGAGGAGCGCGGCTCGTTTTATTCCCTCGGCTCACCCCACCGCTGTTCTTCTTTTTTTTTCATTCAGCCCGATACGACACGGGGGAAACGGATCGTCGGGGGCGGAGAATAGCGTCGGCGAATATTTATTAATTTAAAAGACACCCGTCCCGGCTGAAAAGCACCGACACACGAGGGTGGACGAAAGAGAGAAAATCACAGCTGGCTTCGGGGCCCTTACGAGGCGAATTCCTACGGTCCCCTGGAACACTGGCAGCCTCTCGCTGGTGACTCGGCACCCACACGCGCGGCACAGTGTCCGTGTTCACCGTCGAAAACCACCAGCCTCCTGGAATCGCCTCGTAATCGTGTAAGTTGTAATCATTAGGCCGATAGGGGTAGCACGGGGCAGCGGCTGACTTAAATGAATTGACAAACTAGGCGGTGGATTTGTGAACTATGCCGAATGCAGTTGTCATTGGATCTAACAAGGAGATCATATGCATAGTTGATGAGTGACGTTTTTTATATCGAATTGGGGGTAAATGTGGGAGTGGATCAATGTGAGTAACTTCTAGAGGCTTAGTGGGGAGGTTTCTGAAAAATATTGTGTTATTTAAGTATTCTAATAGTCATCTAATTGAAACATGACGAAGTTTAAGTTTAATGTGGGACTGTGTGATCCTAGAATTTAAACTTGAATCACCGTAGGATTACTTCCAGAGTGATTTCGAAAGTTTCCAGCAGAAATTAAGGTTTAATTTCCTTCCACGCCCCCTGACATTTAAAAGCAAATTAAAAATACAAAGTTACGTAACTGTTTTGACACTTGTAACCAGTCAAACAAGATAGACATTGAAAGAACAGCATGAATCGCTTTAACCTTGCTGCATCGATTGAATATGAACACTTTGAGTGGCGGGTGTTTTTTAAAATTGCTCCTTTAAATTGGTCAGGCCATTCTGCTACGTTTTGTATAAAGCAAACCAGTCGTTTAGTTTGTTTTCAAAGTAAACATTTGGGGACTCCTGGACAGCCCAGTCGATGTTTCCCACAAACTACAAAATGTAAATGCCCCTCGGCGTGAAAACACGTCGACGCCAGTAAAGTGCCCTTCTTCATTTTTTACGATGACGGAACAAAATTATCGAGTGCGGTGTACGATCCTATGCCCCAGCTCGGGATTTACTGAAATTTCGCGGAGAACTGGCGTCGAGGACGACGCCTGTCGATCGAGAAGCGCCGCTGCAAAAGTTCGAGCCTTCGGCGATCGGCGAAACGCGGCCCCCCTGTCTCGTTTTTTATTTTACGAGGGTCCTGTAACCGCGAGAAAAAGTCAGTTGAGATGTCCTTTATTCGTGCCCAGCATCGGTGCAGCCTCAACGTCACAACGTGACTCGCAGCTCGCGCGTGAGCATGCGTGGTACACGCATGCCCGGTGACGTGAATAGCCGACTGTACGTGAGGTCCAAAGAAGAAGAAGAAGAAGACAGAACCAAGAAGACTACATCGGAAGACATTAATCACCCACTGGCGAATCTCTAGTGCGTACAGCCTATACGTCGAATACCCGCGCGCAGATATCTGTTCGTCTGAGGAATATTGGCACCCACGTGATGGTCATGTGACCCCAGAAGGAGACCCACTTATTTTTTCATACAGAAACTGTTCCATAGAAACGGACTCAGGAATCTAAACCGACAAAGAAGTGCATATGAACGTACGTTAGGTGTGAATACAGCAGTGATGACTGTATGTACCACGTCACCGATTTCCTTTTTTAAATTAATAACACCTCTGTCAAGTGAATGTTAGTATAATTGTAAAAAGTCCTCAGTTCCTGCTTCATCAGCAGTTCAATATAGTTTTTAGTTTGCCATCAAAGTAGGCTTCTCGAAATCAATGATCGCCCTTTTAAGTGGGAATGTACAGTGTTGTATCAGGATATTGACACAAAAGCATGACACTTCAACGAGAAGCTTGTTCTACGAGCACAAAGGGTCGAATGCTACAGGGACCATTTTGGCGAGTCACGAGTTCGTAATCCAGACCGATACCCTTCAAAATCGATCCCAAGGGAGCTGTTCGTGGAATCCTTTGAAACTGACTGCTCAACAGGGTGTCTCGAGATATCAGTTATACTGGTGTCAGCGTACACCGCGAGGACGGTCCCCATAAGTCGAACAAATGATCGTTCTTTCCAGGAGCTACAGTGGTAGTCGAGAAACGTCCTCTTAAGCTCAGCTTTACTCACCGGTTACACGTATCAGTGGGGTGTCTCTACGAGCAGGGGGAATGTTATTGGATTTATCGATAATCCTTCGTGTTGCTTCTGGGGGCAACTGTCGCTTGTGATCGATCAGATCGTGATCGAGTGATTGAAAGTTGCTTTAGATGGAGTAGGTGTATCTTTGTTTCTTCAGAAGGAAACTGGCAATTTGGTATAGTATAGGAGGGAACGTTTAAATTTTCTGGGAAAGGGTAAATGAATATTGAGTTTGATGCAATTAATCAACTTTGAATGAAGAGCTGCCAAAAATGCATTGCACATCTTATTGCTGGTGAAATGGGAAACTGCATGGAACTGCAACCCGAATAGATACGCCACAGAATAAAAAAGTAAATAAATAGGTAGGTCAACTTGAGACACATAAATCAGTGAACCTCGGGAACAGGGGGTTGCTCGGTGAAGAAATAGCGAAGGTTCAAGTTGACCAGTCAGATATCTCGTGGCCGTGGAAATAGAAACGAGTTGTACTTACAAGGCGTAGTCGTGCCTGCAGTAAAGCCGCATCCCCCGAAGGAAACAAGAGTGCTGATCGTGCAGGGGCCTCGCACAGGCGCAACACTTGAGGCACCTGGAATGCCAGGTACGACCCCCTACACAGAGGACAGTGCGTTCGCGAACGCTTTCTCCGCAACCACCGCAGTCCATTTCCATCCCATCATGGCTCTCGTTGCTCACGATACTGCTGCTCACCTTCTTGATACTTGGCACGTTGTTGTTATTGCTGGTGTTGTTGTTGTTGTTGTTCGAACAGAGGATACTGTCCGTGCTCTCTGTCTCCGCTTCGATTTCGGTCTGCAACAGATTTGTTGTAACGCGATCAGTTCGAGGAAGCTGAACACCGTCGCTGAGTGAGGATGGAACCTTCAGAACCTTGAGATCCGAGGACGCTTTTAATGGGAAAAAGGTTCAAGGCTGGAAAGTGGAGGTTTAACTCTCAGACTGCGAGGCTCCAAGATTCAACTTGGAGAAGTCTTGAAATGTCAGTTAATAAAGAATCAGTTTGCCTTTCCTTCCAGAAAGCTGTTATACTAAATTGCAGCCGTCGCAACTTCAAAATCAAGGACCCTTTCAGATAAGACAATTTATAGCTCACGAATGGTATTCTTTATATGCTCCTATTCAAACTTCCTTCAGGTTTTCTCAAGCATCCTCATCTCTACCCAGTGGATATCTACATATACCTAGACGAAATACCAGTCGCGAGAATCGAAAGCGTTTCTTTCTAAAGAAGAGCCATGAAACTTTATCGATCTGATCGAGAAATTACACTATCCAGGGTATTAGCGTTGTCGAGGAGAGGAAGGCGTAAAATTTGTAACCTGGTGGAACGACGATCGTCCATCGATATAATAAAGTGTACACACGCATAGGAATGGCGGAATAGCATAGCAGCGGAATCGTTTCCGGGTGTGGAGTACGGAAAGCCTGGCTGCGGGCTCCAAATCTCAATTAATACTCGGCAAAGTGAAATAATAAACGAGAGGGGGCTGCCGCCGGCTGATAAATGATGCTGCTCCGGGCATGATCCCTCGATCCCTGGATGGGCTGGCCAACGTCTACGATTCGCATGATTACACACACGTCGTGTATCACTGTTCCTGCACGCGATTCTGTGGGACGATCGTTGCGGGGTGGGGGACGCGAATTTGTTCGTCCCGAAAATTTAAGGGACACTGGTAAATAAGTATACAGGTGGATGTGGAGAACAGTTAACACACCAGAAGCGTAGATTAGCTTTTATGAACTCGTTCTCGTAAAATTCATTTTTTTGGGGTTATACACATTGTTAATATTATTTTTAAGAATGTGTCAGAATGTGACCTGAGGATGAACTTGAACAAGGAATTTTAAAATCCGCGTGCCAGGATCAAAACATATTTTTCAATAAAAATCTGTCAATTATACACGAATGGAATTTGATATCTGAAAAATAGTATTTTTATTTTCAAAAGACCGAAACGTAATAATATGGTACACGTTCGTGAAGCAACGCTTGCAAAATACTAGTTCTCAGCCTGCACGACAATAGAAAAAAATGTGAATCGTGTTCACGGAGCTAATCGTTCGAATGCATGAGACACCGTGGGCACTCGTTTAATTAATTAGACCCACTTGTGAAAGGTGATCGAGGGACCTCTTCGCCAACTATAAACCGGAAAGAGGTTCCTACGAGGCCGGTCGTGTAAAACCGCGGATGTCGCCCGCAGAATTTACTACGGACGATATATTAATTTGCTTGGGGATAATATTCGACAAGATTTATCGCTGGAGTCAGCCATCGAGCTATTAAATCCGCAGGATTTGTTAATAATCCTAAACAACGGGACCATGGTGAATTTTAGAAGGGGTCCTGAGGCTGAAATAAGTATTTCTTTCTGTAACCGTCTTTCAGTCGATTCACTCGCGTACAGTATATTCATAAATAAATAGTGTGTGAAGGCAATATTATTTCTAAAGTTATTTAATACATAGTATAAGAACTTTGTTCGTTTAAAAGTTGTTCCATTTAATATTACAGTAGGTAGAACTTTTTGTAAGATTGATACTTGCAAAATTTGTTACAAGTCAAAAGTTGTCAAAAGTTATCATTCTTTTAAATGGAGCAATATATTTTTGTTGCACTTATTTTATTATTAATGAGACCAATGAAGCGTAGATATATTTATGTGGTCAGTATGTTAAAAGATGTTCACACAACATCGAAGAAGAATATTAAGTTTAGTTTAGATAATTTTGAAATGATCTAGGAACAAATGAATTGAAAAACAAAGTTCTGTTTGTGGTGAGATTATGCAAAGTTACAAGAGTATCAATGTAGTAAATAATTAATGGAAGTTACACTTTATTTAATTCTTAAAATGTAGAATAAGAAAATGAAGGTGACATCAAAATCCTTGCAACTAATAATTTGACAGAAACCTAAATTATTCTAATATTACATTTCGAAATACTTTTCTAAACTACAAAAAAGAGACATTCGCCCATTATTCTCGATTATTATTTCCCTCAGATGTCACAAATACTGCCATTACTGCCGAATATTTTTAACACCAGGGAGGACAGACCCATAACAATCTAATTGCACTTGAATAAATATTCGCGGCGCAGAGCTACGCTATTCAAATGAAATCATTCCAGCAAATTACCCAACACAGTACAAAACTAAGCCACTCCCATTGAATGGCGTAGCCAGAACAAAACAACCCCATCTCTGTGCAACTTTGCATTCGAATTCCCGATTGAAACGTCTCGGTCCTTTAGCGCACCGTCGCTCATTAGTCGGAAACTGTTCGAGACAAACCTGCGGCTAGAGTCTGGGCCGCGATTAATTGACAATCGAATGACACGATGCAGCTGATTCGATTCTTTCGTTCGTTCCAGTCACGGCGTGTCGAGCGCGAACGGGACGGTCGAGGATGGAGAAAGACAACGCGAACAGGGCAGAGAAAGTCATTGTGAGTGCGTAGAGATAAACGCGAAGATAACACGTATCTGATCTGTAGGCAATTTTTTCTTATCGCTGCCTGGGCACACGTGCTCGCGCGCGCGCACCTGCGCGCACATGCGCGTTTTGTTCACATGCAGGCCCCGCCACGATAAATATTAATTGGTACACGAGTAATGCAACAAAGGTTATTGTATTCGTCCCAGCGTGCAATCAATGAGTTAATTACATCACGTCCCTCGATTTATTGCGTGCTCCTCTGTTTACCCCTCTACACCCGCGCGCGCGGGCCTGTCATATGCAAAAGCTGTCGCGCGTAATTTAATCGAACGGAACGGGCACCGTGGAAAACGCCGGTGATAAGAGCGATAAAGCTGCGGCCTGGGCGAATTCCGTTGGAGATCGAAACGACAGGTTACGGTGTGGTGTAACGTTTGGATCTTTCGTTTGCGGTAGTGTGGGGGTTGAATGAAATACTGGATCCGATGAAGTAACAGGAATTTTTTGTAATAAAAGTTTTGGGAATTTTGTGATAGAAAATGTGAGGGAGCAATTCTGGCTGTAAGTGACTATTGGGGCACTCTCTGCTTTTGAAATAGAGTAAGTTGAGGATAATCAATTAATATAAAATGGCTATTAAAACTAACCCTGAATGGGTTATTTATTTTATTAGAATATGTAAATCTAATAAGCGATATTTGTTTTAAGACAGTATTTGCTGAAAATCGGGATGAAAACTGAAGTCACGACTTTTGGCCATCTTTCCTAAGGTGCTAGGAGAAATGGCCCCGTCGTTAAAAGAGATGGTTCGTCTCTCTGGGAGTGACAATCCACACAGTGGCGAATTTAAAAAAAAGGCCCAGGTGGCAAACGTTCTGAAGGGCCCATTTTGGGGGAAAATAAAGAGGCAGTTTACCAAAAACGGACTAAGTGTAGTAATACGATATAAATGTAGTGTTTGGATACCTATATCTAATCATAATTTTTTGTAGGTATTGGGCCCAGCTGGAGCCTTCTATGCAGGGACCTAGATGGCAACTGCTCATCAGCCGCCCTGTTAAATCCGACTGAACCCACACAATCATTCATAAAAATGAAAAATAACAAAGAAGTAAGCAAAATTACTTACAACTACATATTTATTGAAATTTTATTTGTGTACGGTAAACAAGTAAAGAACACACCAAACAAATAGTAAACAAATAAACAAAAACATAATTTAAAATATTTGTAGAGAATAAACTATTTATTAGGTCTAACTAGTTATTCTTTCTGGCCACAACTATTATCTGTCTCTACACAGTGAAGTGATGTATTAATACCAAGTACGTTTAGGGAAGTTACGAAAGAAGAGCGAAAATTTGATAGTCAAAGGTGTATTCACCGTTATAATGCCGATGCATGTAAATATAAAGTGAACGGATACTTTTATGAGTAACTGTATGTGCCACCGTGTTTTCTGTTCTCTGTTTCTTATTGCTGAGGGCAGCGCGAAACTCTGCAGAAGAATACAGTGATCAGTTGTCAGTTGCCGCGGGTGAAAGATCGACCTTATAGAAATTTTAGAGTACCCTGCAGGCAGATGCAAAGCACCCTCAGCCAAAGCGTGTATTACCACTTTGTAACAAGTTTTGGCAGTCGTGAACGCCCAGAAACTGGTACAACTATTGCCATTCTTACTCCCACCCTACTTAACGTGCATTTCACATTGAACCCAATTAAAACAGATTGCTGAAAGATCCTGCATATCAGCAGTCAGAAGTTCGCCTGGCGAACAACAGCCGGCGGATTTACATACGAACCAGCGAAAGAACGCCTCGACTAACCGTCAAAGTGGTAACGTTGATAGAAAGGCCCGTTGCACGGCCGACACCTCAAGAAAGACAACATCGACGACAGCCAATTTCGAGAGACGTTACGACCCGTCTTTCTTTCCGTCGTCCTCTCCTTGTCGCGCCTCCTCTCGTCGGCCAGTAATCATTTCACGTATAACTGGACGGTCATTGATTTATGATCTGCCGAAGGCAAAGTTGGGCTTCCCACCTGTGATTTATGCCCCCTGGCATTTCGATCTTCCTTGGAGAAAAGCGCGCTGGTGCCCATCGGCGGCGCAACTACGTCGATTAATGCCGTGTCGCGCAACACCGTGGCCATTTTAACGCGATTATTATACGTTGCACGAAATAACCGGTGGATCGCTTACATCGTTGACGGTCACCACGAATCGTTGTAAATCAGAGACTGTTTAAACGATGTTCGAAGATTTCATTCTTAACATGTAAGTACCTCGGGCCATTTTTGGGTACAAATAGGTAGATTTAATTGGTCTTGTTGGGGGTTGAAGGGAGTTGATGTTCTTCTGTTCAGTGTGTTATCTTTCTTTGCAAAAGATTTAAAAAAATTTGGCCTATTTTTTTAATTTTGTAGCTATATTTCCCAATATTGCGTTTTCCCATAAGAATAAACGTTAAATTGAAAGTAAAATAATTCAAAAACTACAAGACCCCTTACATAAATAAGATTTTCGAAGTAATGTGATTCATTGTGCTTGTTCTAAGAAAAAATTAAAAACAACGCGAATTTCCTAGTTGAATGTTTAATACACTACTAAATACCTAATAGCGAGACATAATGAATGATTATATAACAATTCTGAACGCTAGATCATTATTCACAGGGGCATGAGACGTTAATACTGTCAATTGTATGTTCCACGAATTAATAATTCACAGCCGCACTTATCCACATAAATTCCTATTATCGCGTAACAAATGCTTTTGCGGAACATTATACACCATGAAAACCCGGGGTTATATAATTACAATTCATTAATTCCATTGTTTGAAAGCGATAAATTGTCACGCTTCGTACGTCTTATTAAATTCTGAAATGTATGAATCTCCCGTATAGGTGGATATCAAAAGGATTACACAAATATTTAGCCAACGATCCTTTCTGTTGATTCATTCGAAATACTTCTGATGAAGTATCGCCGACAATTCTGCACGGTCTCATTGTTTCGAGGCGTTAAATCACAAATTTCAACGGTCCAGGCGCAAACGGGGAAGGCGTAATGCACCGACGAAAGTGCTTTCTAATTACTTGCGAGTTACGCAACGGGGAAAATTCGCGCGAAATCGGAGAATAGGAAGGCGCTTGAATGGCCATGGCCGACCGTGGGATTTTATGATGGTGTCCCCGCTTTACGATCCACCGAAAACCAACTCCACGAAATCCAAGGGGTAATTTACAGCCGGCCGAAATTCGTCTTGTCCAACGCCGCCCTGAGAAAACGGTTCCAAGTATAAAAAAGGAGGGTGCTTTTCTTCGAAACGGAGCTCGACTATGTAATAGCATCTGTGGGTTTTAAAAATCATTTTCCTCCGTTTGCGGCTTTCCTTTTTTCGTTGGATATCTCTCGTGATACAGATTACAATTAAGTTTGTAATTATGTGAGGGGTTTATTGATTTTAATGGAAGCTTTTTGTGTTTTTGCTGTGGTAAGAGAAATTTCATCTTCTTCTTCAAAAAAACTGGAAATGGAGGGTAGTAATTTTAAATTGAACAAGTTGGTCTGAACAATCGTCTGGCAAAATGTTGGCGAAATATGTACGAACGGTAGGTGGAAAATGATATTTTCTCAACGTAATTGGAGTGGGACAAGTAATTTAGAGAAGGCCACTTGAATCGACGAATCTTGAAGAAAAACAGAATAAACATTCGAGCCATGGAACGAAGCAAAGGTGACAAAAAGGATTCTTCTAACTGATTATTATTTCAACATTCCTCCACGAGGAATGGAATGTAATTTTCATTGGATGGGCGAAGGAATTTTTCAATTCACCTGGACGACCGTTTGTAGTAGGTGGACGCGATCCCCGAAGAATGCAATCAGCGAGTAGTTAAGAAGAATAATAGGAGCCATTTTTTATTCGTCAGCACATCGGGGGCGACGGAGATGAGCTGACAAAGTGAGAAATGCCCGGGTGAGGAGGTCAAACGGGCTTCACCTACCGACTACCGGACACCGAACATGCTCATATACATCCGATTCGTCCACTTCGCTACACAGACGGACGTTTAATGGCACGGCCGAGTACCATTCCCCGTGATTTATCGCCCTTATACGTTTCACCGGCTATCGTAAATAATTTTTCGCGATATTTCAAAATTATTTTACACGCCGCGGGGCATCGGGCCACGCTCGAAGAGATACTCAAGTTTGCACTTTGTGTGACGGTGGGCTCGACACTTGAACCAACTTTCAGTCAATGGATACGGCGAGGAAATCGATTAAGGAAATTGTTAAAGGACTTCGGACAGAGCTGTTATGAAGAAGAATGTTGCGTGGAATGAATGTTTGTGTTTGGCCGTGTGTGCTACAGATATTTTTAATGTAAGAAGGTTATGTGTGGTGGTTAGATATGGGGCAGAAGACATGTTACGATTGTTGGTCTATCATTTGACCACAAATTCAGCCTTCCACAATAAGTGGTCAAAGAGTTATGGCAATTTTCCGCAGTGACTGTCATTGTTACTTTTGTCCTGCTGGGGTAGGACGAAAGTAACATACCATGGGAACGAAAGTAATACTAATTATTTTGAGGAGAATTAAGTAAAAACACTTCTCCCAAAGCAAAATAGGATTTTTTATTAACAGAAACGATAGAAACAAACATTTAAATAAACATATTTTAAGTAGGTAACGATAAAAAAGTATAACCTGCTTCAAACATTTTTTGGATACTGTGTATTTAATTTAATATGGAATCTCGTATAACTGCCCCAAAAGTAACTAATATTTACGCATTTTTTTAAAAAAAATTATTGTTAATATTGGATTCAACTACTCCCCGTAGTGACGTGTTACTTTTGTCCCCAGTCATGTTTTTCAGCATAGAACTGTTATAACGTACAAACTCTACAAGACTTATTGAAATCAAATACAGGAACTTATAAAGACATTATCTAAGAACGCTCTAACAAATAATTGGATCAATGTCTATCGTTTAACCATGAATATTAACAAAAAAACCAACAGAGGAGACACTAACCTGAATGATAGAAATAACGAAATCAGCTTGCCCACGTTATACGAATCGTTGTATTGCTTAGCGTCACTCCGTGAAAGAAAAGAAACACTAAACACGCGTAACTATGTAAAGCAAACGCTTTGGAACCTTTTCTGGAAAGCGGGAGAAGACGTGTTACTTTCATGACGCCGTTACGTTTGTCCCCGCTCTCCCCTATCTTTTTATGAGTATAGTGAGTGAAAATTGAAACTTTGATAAGTTTTTTCTGAAGAATGTATGTTTTTAACTTAATACAGATGAATATTTACCAGAAACTTATCACATTTTTTTTTAAACAGGGACCACGTGAGTGAGAAAACATTTCTACATAGTAATGTATATTAAGAATGGTCAAAGATTTGTATCTTTATTACAGATAGAATCATTCAAAACTAAACCTTTGGATCTTCTACTTGTAAGTATAATTTCTAGATGATTATTAAATTATTGTAAAAATGAGCTGGTAGTAAAGGAATTTATTGCTTAAAATAGAAAAGTTATTTTTAATAAAAATTTAAAAAATACTAGGAGAAACACACAGCACAATCCTTGCAGTATGATACTTGTGCAGATTCGCTGCTTATTTATGCCCTTGTCCATTGTAATTCAACATTCAATCAATTTATCTAACACTTTACTGAGCATAGACAATTCTAGAGTACTGACAATCGCGATACCATTTGATGAAAATGTACCTGACATCCGACGGTAAAGTATTCACAGGAAAAGGCACCTAATGCAACTTCTTTCTGCGTATATATTAATTATTAAGCCTGACAATTATGAACACAATGGGTATTTTAAATATTCCATTTAATATATCGTAACACTTAACATTCAATCCATGTATCATCAAGCGTGACATGTTATAACGCGATAATATATGACGAGAGAATTTCTGATACCCGACGACAGAGCGTCACACAGTTGAAGAACATTTGCACAGTAATTTCAGAATTTAAATTAACCTCTCAGCGCTTTACGCACGAGGATCACAAACACGGCGGGCAATTCAAACACTTTGTTTAAATGCGCTCAAACACTTGATATTTAATCAACATACCATATAGTACAAAGTGTTATGACGTTATGAAAATTGCGATGCCATTACATAGGAGGCTTTCTGACGTGCGACCACGAAGCATTGACGACTTGGAAACTTGAACGTAAGTTCCACCGTACGCAAACAAATACACCTGTACACACATTCGCGTATCTTGTGCGTCCGCGGAGGCGAGCTCTCTTTGTTTGCATATAATCAAGTATTTTTCGTTGATCGATTGTCAATGAAGCGTACTAGAATTGTGGTTAAAAATAGCCAGTTCTCGGTCGATTCTTCAAATTTTGGAAACGAAAAAAGAATTGTGAATACGTTGTTTGTATTAGCAACGTACTGTCAGAAATTAAGCTGAATTTTTATATTGTAATATGACGAGGTGAAAAGGGACACAGTGTTATTTATTTGTTACCATTTTTGTGGAGATATAAGGCTAACAATTTAGTCCAATTTAGAAATATAAAGGAATTTATGCGGCAGAGTAAATTATTTTTTTTTCTTCTAATGTTCCTACGTCATAGGAATATCGAATGAAGAAAGATCTCTGCAAAATTTATTTGAAGATTGGCGATTGTGATGCATATGTTGGTTTCTGTTGTAATAGAGGTTTGATCCTAGCTATTAATTACTATAAATTGCAGAAGGGGGAGTGCTTGTTACGAATAAAAATATAAGAAACATTGAAAATAAATTTCTTCAAGTTGCGTTGCGTTGATGCATAATACCAGAAGAAGAAATATTAATAAAATCCAGTCGTTCTATTAATATTCTTCCTTCTTGAATAATATATTGAGGTGCCATTTGTAGTTTCATCTATCAAAACGAGTATTTGCAGAACACATCTGTGACTTCTAAATATACCCACAGAAAACACAATTCCCCGTGCTGTTTTTCAACATAACACATACTAATTTGAAGTGCTACAGCTAATTCAGAAAAAATCCAACAAATCCAATGAACCGTGCAATCTAGCAGCGCTATTCTACCCAAAGCTTTCATTTACCAAGAAACGCCTCTGCGCAAGTCAGCAACAGTGACAGTGAACTATAACCCGCGAACACCATCACTATCTAATCGAAACGTCTGCATCAAACCACCCATTAACACTTCATCACCCCACAGTCAAAACTTGCAACCTGAATCCCCAAACTGCGATTCGAAATCCAAAGAACCATCGACCAACCACCTCATCCTCAATAACATACCAAACATCTCCACTTTGGAGACCTAACCCCAACCCCAGCAGCCCCGTGAAACTCACCTTCATGTTGCCCCGTTCGTGGATCCTCCGAGTCACGAACTGGCCATCTCCCGTTCCATAATTAACCAACAGGTCCAAACGGAGTCCGCGGGTGTCACAAACGTGTCCCAGGTCCGCCAAGTCCCGTTCACAACACCGTGGTCCCAGAAACTCTCGAGAACTCGCGCCTAGGGGATGTTTGCGACCGGCGCGTCAACGTCTACGCTGCTACTGATGCGGTAAAACCGTCGGGGGCGATAAAAAAACTATAGACAATCGGGTGGAATAGATCGAAAAGGATCAGAGACGGTACCCTGTCCCGATCCGTGGCCCGGGGAAGACTGGCATCCTCGTTTCTGCCCCTTCCACGCGCCGCAATCGCCGCTTGGTCCACGCGCGCACACAACCAGCTCGTTTCACTTCAGGGTAGCCTCGTCGCTCGCTTGCGGACGGCTGTAGAGTGTACGTGCACGGTTGCGCGCGTGTTTGAGCTGGTGGAAACAGCGCTGGAGGGGAATAGTGTTGCGTGACTCGAGTCGACGGGGTCGTTCGTGTCGAGGGGGTGGCGGTGGAACGATGGTTTTCAGGACGAAGACCCCTGGAACGGAGACCAAGCTCCGCCTACGGGAGCACGCCCATGTTCCCTGCTCATACACCACGAAACTTCCACTATCGCGAAGCTGCTCGAGTGGAGGGAGCCAGCTTCCCTCAAGCGAATCAAACCCGAATGGAATTTCCGCGGAGATTCGAGCGCGCTCTTCTTCCTACCCGCGAACGAGCACGCTCTTCCGTTTCTCTTTTTCTGCTGGCTCTCGTCTTGGGACTTTCCTTGACGCGACGCTCTTTCTTGGGCGCTGATGTTAAAGCAAGCTTCTTTGTCTCTTTTCCTTTTTCGGAGTCTACAACTTTGATCTCTTTGGTTATTTCAGGTTTCTGTTCCGTGTGAATTTTTACTCTCCTTTCAGTTTTTTTACTCTCCTTTCGGGCTTCTTTACTCACTTTCAACCGCTTTTGGGTTGTTCTTCTCGGTTTTGGAGTTCTACTGTGTTTTAGTGCAGTAGAGATGTCACCCTCTTCAGTTTCTGCAGTAGCATCTTCGATTGGTTCGTTAAAACTGGGACTAAGAATCTTTAGTTATTGATTGTAATATTCCTACCTATTGGTGGAATTTTTAGCCTTTCATCAAATATTGTTTTTGAGGCAAGAGAATCACTGTTCTGAACTAATAGATATGTATTCACCTTTATTGGCGGAATCAATATGCCTGCGTAAAAATTCTCCAGGATGTCGATTAAATTTAGCTGATATTATAGCAGACGAACACTTGCAAAATCGACTAAACAACGTCAAACACGACGTCTCTAATTAAACATCGTGAAAACGTTCCAAGAAACTCTATCTTGGCAAATATTTGAGCAACTCGTTTCGCGTGCGAGTAACTTTCACGTCTCAGGCAAATATTTAGAGCATCGTATGGCCATTTTACGTCTGCCTCGATTATCGATCGAAATGAAAATCGTCGCAGAGCACATTCTAACTGGGAACGCGTCCCCAAAGCAGCGCTCGAAGGTGTGTGCTTAATCGATGATTCCTTTGGCGTCGCCAAACAGGAACGTGCGCGTGTGACAATCAGGTGATCGTGCACCTAACAAAACGATCGATCACCCGATCGCGCACTTCTGGTTTCCTTCGATTCGATCGCCGATAAGGAAAAGAGATACACGTAATCGAAGGCGCACGGCGAATGTCACGTATCGCGTGAATTGCGGGCGTGCGAATTGCGTCAGAAAGGAATAACAATGCTTCTTCTCTTGGCGCAATTGTTTTATTATAACGAATATCGGAGGAAGCAAACAATAACGAGGTGTGGGATAAAGATTCGATTTAACGATCTGAATTTAGTTTTCCTGCTTCTGCGTGGATCTACAGGATGACTCAAAGTAGGCGTCGAAGAATTTGGAGGCATTATACTCCGAAAAGTACTTTCGCAACAAACACGTGCAATACTTATAAAACCGGGTATCCACCGGGAAGCTAAGCTAAGCTATGCGATGCTATGATATACGATCCTACATTTAAAAAAAATTAGCTTCAATAACAGTCTTATAGAATCGTTTCCACCGAAAGCTAAAATAAAAATAAAATAATTAAAATATAGCATAGCATAGTTTAGCAGAGCTGGAGCAAGTATTTTGATGTCGCAAGCGGAGCAAATTAAAAATTGCTCTACTCCAATCCTCTGCAGAAAGCACCATTTACAGCAAAGCTAAAAAATCATTCAAAATCAATTCTTCAAACAGTACCAGTTCAAAAGAGCAACAAACACAAACATCCCTTCCTACAGTTCATAATCCAAACTCCCACTTCCCTCGCTTAAGAAAACCTCAAAAATCCTTAACCCAGACTCCAAGAAGCAGGACAAAAAAATAGGCCACGGCCAAGAATTTGGAACCGATTGAAGGACGATCGAAAACGCTCCGTCGCCGCAAGGTCATGGGATGGGACTCGGTTGACCGTTTAGTTACGGGTTACCCCTAGACAGACACCATCCCCTTGCAGCATATTTACGCGTGGATATATATTTTATATTCCCGTCGTTTCCTTTTTATTTTCGATGAGTTTGGGTTCTCGAGGGGGTTCGAGCACCTGTTTGTATTTCTGCTGCGCCGACACATAAATCATCCCGGAATGGACTAACGCCTTTTATCACTGCTATCCCTCTCCCCGGCTGTATCTCTCTCTATCAAAGCGGTCGCGCGAGCGTGTGTGCGTGCCGGGGCCCTAAGTATACATTCACAGAGCCGCGGTCGAGCGGCCCGTATACGCCCACGCCTAAGATGAATATGAATTTTTCGTTTCGGGGCCCAGGGAAACTGTCAAACGGGTTTCGGCCCTATCCCCACCCCCCTGCCGCCGTAGCCTCGCTCGTTTTATTGCCACCACGGGGACCGTGCGCGTGTGCACGCATCCGTGAAATCCAGTGTTTCTTGAATTATGCCCCGCCAGGGTAGAAAAAGGGATCGATGAAAAAGGGGGCCACTATTTTCGGATTAGACCGGCAAAGTGGACGCGTGAAAATGGACGGACGTCTGGGCGACGGGACTTTCGGTTCTACCTGTTCGCCTGCGGCCACCGATCGATAAAGGTCCACTGATGCATTCGCGACTGATAACCTGGCGCTACGGGTGCAACTTGGATTCGGATGAAGGAATTATTGAGACAGTTACTGCACAGTTCTCTGATGTTCGTTGTTCTGTATAATGAGTAAGGTAACGCGAATGTGTGAAACGCATCCTCAGCTCCATCTCATTAATTTTGAATAGGAAACAGAAGCAAATATTTTTCATTAAATATAGTCTGTAGAGTTTCCTATGAAATTAGTGTTAGAAGGTAACCCAAATGCAGATATGAGTACCTTCGAGGAATTTCTACAATGGAATGCTTCGTCCTTTTATTTTGGGGAATTTCCCAATAACAATAAGCCACCCTAAAAGCGTCTCGATTGCTTGCCAGTTTCTTAACGACGCCATTTAAATCGGTCCACGGATTCCCTTTTGAATATGAAACACACAGCAGGTGTCCCAGCTTTCCTTTTCTGCTCCGAATTGCACTTCACACCCGAGAAAATTTCTATCACTTCCACCACCCCCGAGTGCAAGGGTTCCGTCTAAGAGGAGCCACGGTTTTCTTCGATTCTCAGGGAGATCTGAAGTCAAAGAATAAGCCACGATTTCATGAATGACTACTGAGAAGGAGAGGATTTTCTCATCGATTGAAAGTGCTACAGAAGGGAAGCCACCTTTGCCTACCGAAGGGTGCCTTTTTGAAGATGCTTCGATAAAGAAGACTAATGATACTTTTCTCGTTTCTCGAGATGTTCCATTCTGTGGGAGGGTCTACAACCTTCTAGCTCCACTTCAATGCCTGTATTAAAGTAGGAAATTTTTGATGAAGCTACCAAATTGAGTGACACTAAATAAAATTTAGAAACTCATGATTCTCCAATACATGAATCTTCTATTCTCTGTTTTAGGTAAAAGAGCTAATTAATCCTCCCAGTATCAATCATTTCAACGCTTCATAGTCTCCAAAATATCTACACTCCTCTCTCCACTCAACAGCTTTTCAAAGTCCCCACAAATCTAACTTCCCACAGACTCTTTCTTCCCTCTCGTTTCATCGGGACCAACGCTCCACTTCGAAGGTACCTACTCCGTGCGCCGGAAGGGTTGACACCCGCGCTAGCATTCGAAGAAAAGGAGAATCGATCCGACCGATTTGTTCCAGCGGTGTCTGCGGCGCCGCGGTACCATTTTCGAGACAAATGCGCGTGGTACGTTCTCGATGCAGCCTATTTATTAAGATCATCGTAGGAGCGCGTGCAGAGGCCAGCGGGCACACGCGTGCACCCACGACACCGTTCGGAGCGCGTGTATGGGTGCGGTGGACGCGTTTACGCCGCCACAAACGAGACACCGGGGACCCAGAGGGTCCTGCGATCGGCAGGGAACGGGCCATTAGTAACGCTTACCCGGCATAAAGCGAGAAAAATGGCGGTCGAATTATTCCACTGGCGGGACCGGCGGTGGACAAAGGTCCTACCTCACGAGGACACGCGGAGGATCCTCGAAAAAGGAGCCACGGGGTTCCACGGTGCCGATCCTGCCGAAGGAGATGACCCTGCTGCTGGCTCCTCCGACGCTCTACCGATGGCATTAATCGATACCATCGGGGATCTTGTTCGCGATCGATGTCCCTTTCCTCTGGGGGTGTGCACGCACACATATCGCGTGGTGTTCAGCCGATTCTCGCCCCGTCGGGTGCCATATGTACTCGGTTTTGTTCCTCTGTCTTCGGGGAGCGGGGCTTTTATTGCTGGTGCGGGAAGGTTTGAAGCTGTACGAATTAGTAGGGAGATTTGGGGGCTGGAACGAAGGTGTGAGGAAACTTTAGAAATTTGTGGTTGCAAGGTTAGTTTGTGTAGGCCACTGTAGGTAGAGGAATGTACCTATTGGGGCAGGGGGAAACTTCATGAAGTTTAAAACAAAGCAAAGTGCTTTTAACTTCAATGAAAATCATGAAATCATTTGTTTTTTTAAAAAAAAGTGGTTGAATTCTTGATTCAAATACGAGAAACTTCAAACGGTAAAATGCTTTTTTTAAATATTTTTCGCGGAGATACAGACACTTGAAAATGATCAAAATTTTCAGCAAATATTTGTGATCCATTAATTTTGTCCCTTACAATTAGTGCACTATACATGACGCATCCGCGATAGCAGCCGTTAAAATGATATAAATAGCAGATAGTAATGAAGTGTAACCAACAATTTCTCACAATTTCAATATCCCAAAGTTATTACCATAATCCCAAGCCACATTGTTAATTAATAACGTGAAACTACAGTAGAAGCACCACGTGCTAAGAGCCGTATGCCCACAAATGCATTATCCAAATATACGCATACTCGAACGTACCCATGATGCCTATGGGAACACTTGGAAATCGTGTGAAATGTAAAACTTATAATAGCTCGAGTCACAATGGATGTTTTCCCTGCGAGTGTTCCGAGTTCTTTCATCGAGCATTTAACACGCTCGAGGTGGTCGCCGACTCGCGGTTTCTCTCCAAACATTTTCCAAAGAATTTCCCAGACTTCACGCGGCATTATCATGATAAAAGTGGTCCATGGACCTGTTCGCATTCGAAGCCAGCTCGAGCGGACTTTTGTGGGTGCCAGAGCCCATTGTCCACCAGCCCTGGATACTCCATAAAAGAATACGAATTCGAGAAAGCAGCCCTGACATGTCACTCTCTGTTAACCGCCCGCTGCGCAAACATGCGAACCACGTAGAAATCCGACGACACGGCAGCCTTCGAGTTAACCAGCCCGCTTTCTTGACATTAAAAACGCTGATAAACCTGGTCTCGACCCAATAACGCTCTCTAGAAATTCGGAGCCCTCGCTACTTCGTGTTCAGTCAGCTGTGAGTGAACCGAAACGTCAAACGCTTATCGCGGGTCGTGAAAAATTACGTCACAACGGGGTGAATGACGTCAAAGTTTGATAGTGTTTGCGATGGCATGATAGTGCAGCTTCAGTCAATATTTAAGTTTGATGAAATAGCAAACCTTAAGTAATTCGATTTAATCTATTTTTTTAAGTGGAGATGTTGCTGCGTAGGTACTTTTGGGTATGTAAAAGTATATATATACGCAATTGGTTGAAATACAATAATGTGTGCGACGATTTATCTTGAGGATTAAAATATTTTAATACTTTATTTCAAAGTGACGTTTCTGTTATGAAATACTACAATATTTCTGAAGCAATGAGTTCCTTGGAACCCCTTCAATCGAACTCTCTGGTGATGGGCTCAACAAACACAAAACCAAAACTAGCTCATTGCAGCCCAATACAGTAGTAGTGAACACTATTCCTACCACGAACCGGTCAAATGACCGTTTTTAAAATATCGATTAGAATTTCCTATATACAACGTAATTGAATCGCCTTTAAACTTTACGACTTTGCCTCAACTATACGTATAATACATTTTTGAATATTCACTTCTTGTTTTATTTTTTATTTTCTGAGAAAAATTTGTAGTCTGTCTTACCTAACGCGACCGGTCAAATGACGTGAAATGTGTCGGTAGGAATAGTGTTAATTAAAGCAACTAAGCATAACACCAATCCCTTGGAACAATAATACACAAAAACCCTTGAAGCTCCCTACACTACACATTATAATTTCCACGCAACAAGGTACCTACTACCTTCCCCCGAATCGAAGAGAACCACCCCAAACACAGATTACACAAGGTAAATATCCGTCGATATTCCGCAGGTTCATTAGCCAGATGTATCGTCATCCTTCGTTAGCAGTCGACAATCCGTGCCTGGCTGCTGGTACCCGAGGAATTGCCTTGCAGCCAGAAATTTCGCGAGATATTTATGCACAGGTATACACGGCTGCAAGGTCTACGGATGCGTGTATAGTCCTGTAATTTTCGGATTTCCACTTTCCACCGTTCTCGAGGAGGGCGGAAGGGGGTGTGCGCGGCAGCGACGATACGAAAGCCACCACCCCCTCCTCGGCGGGTCCTCTCATCCGCCGTCTACGCCGCGCGCTCTCAGCTTCCTGCTCTGTGATCTCAGCCCCGTCTGAGTTTCATCCCTCTTCAAGTTAGCTAACAGCAGGATCCTGCACAATGTAGTCGTGATTGCAAATCCGCTCGTTATCATCAAAACTGCGCCCGACCTAACGAAACCCACCCCCTCGTCGCGCGCAATCCTCCTCCACGCCACTCTCCCCCGTCCCTTCGTTTTCACTTCTGTGCCCTGTATCGCCCTGCCTGTCGCACCTTTGACGCGACAAAGTGAATACTTTCAGACAGTAAAGAGGTTGCCCGCTCTCGCGAGATTTTTCCTCCGCGAGGCAAGTTCAAAAGTCCCAACCACCCTCCGACGCTCGCTAATTCAATCGGCGACAGCGGAGGACCGAGGACGTTCAAACTTTCTGCTCGACCTGCTTGATTCACTGGGGGTGTAATACGAAATTCAAATCTGTCGGGGCCGTGGCGCTTGTTTACGAGTTTTTCGCGGGTTTTGGGCGGGGATGATCGTTCTTAGAGCGGAAAAAATAATTGTGCATAAAAGGGATTTTTTATTTTTTTGTTAAAATGCCCCAAATTTTTAAATTTTAATATTATGGTCTACAAATTCACAGAAATATTGGCAAGGAAAAAGTTAGCCTGGGGTGTAATACACCCCGTGTGACCACGAAGAGTTAAAGTGATTTTATGCGAAATGTAGGTGCTGGGTACTAAAATCCTCTTTAGCGATCTACTTGCGTTAATTAACTTTCTCTGAACTAATTTCTGCAAACTGTGTACAAACTCTATAATTGAATACTTGTTACTGAATGTTTAAAAGTAGCGGTAAAATGTAATAAGGGCACCTTACCCGATGTAACTTCCTTCAGCGTGTGAAAAACTCGATGGTAAACAAAACACAGGGCAGCAATTGTTCACAACGTCACCCTAACGTCAGCTACAATAGGCTGTCGAGTGATTGATCTTCAAGAATGGAAATCATGGCACAATAAAGGAACAGTTTTGATAGCGGATGCCGATGATCCTTGCTCACCTGCAATAGCATAGGTCGTTTCGTCATCGTGTGGGAATGTCATGAGTTTTCTTACCGTATTCCTAGGGATGTCACGTTCGGAAAGATTCCTCTAATCTCTAATGTTTTCATAGCACCAGCAACTTCCCTCGACTCATAACGCCGGTTTAGAAGTGACGTTTCATTTATAAAGAATTTAAAACGAATTCCTTACCCCCACGAACCTCAAATATCTCGTAGTTGAAATAGAGGAGAGGGTAGAAACATGAAACACCACGGTTCAGGTCTATGTACACTACTGACATTTGTAGAAACGCTTGGAAACTAGATGTTGTGAAGCTTATAGCGCTTTCCCACAACTGCTGGTTGTGTTCGTTGCAGTTCTACTGCTTAATGGATGTTTGTTGTTAACTCTGCAGCTGAAAGTTTTTGTGTATTCATATCCAAGTGGAATTTACGTCGGTTTATTTTGCGATTTTCAAAGGAACAAAGGGAGTAAGTTTATCTGTAGTAATTGTAGTTTCAGAATATTAGTGAGGATTTAAAGTATAATGTGTTTTTGAGTGTGATATATGGCGAAAAGTGAAATGGCGAGTTACTCAATGCAGATAAAAAACAACACAAAGGCATTCTCCATCCTCTACTTCACTTAAAGAATTCTGTACCATAATCTGTCCCACTTTCCATACTTTCCCCCTGTGATCATTTCATCCTTAAGAAAGAAACAACGTTGCATAATTTGGACCAGTCCAACTTAAGAACCATTAGCTGGTTCAATTTAAGAAACTAACCCAATTTAATGTTTAAATGTAATAATCAAAAACTAGTGCAAGTATCAGATAAATGTTATGATAACATTAACAATATGAGATTCATAAAAAATTACACCCATTAAAATTCAAAATTTACCTACCAGTAAAAAATTACAGCTTATATAAATTGGAGGCAAAATTACATCAGCGGGCATCAAAACAAAACATTCATCACGCTATAATTATTACTCATTCTACAGTGTTCTGTTTCAATACTGTTACTAAGCAACATGTGAGCTACAACTCCATGCTAATCAATTAATATGTGAATAAAGACTATAGTCCAATTTACGATCCGCTCCAAGTTAGGGAACCTTCCTCTACCAAAAAAAGAGGAAGCAAAATCGATTGAGCAACCCTTGGGTGAGCATTGCAAGGTGCAGGAAGACTTTTTCCATTCACCGTGTTCATCCCATTCATCGATTACGCGGCGATACACGAGGCGAAGGCCCCGCGCAACTGGAAGCACCGATCGTCCCACGCACAAAGGAGATCATCCCTAATCCGGAGCACAGGCGACAGTGAATGCAACCACAAGCCTAAGCCCGTTACACGTATCTCGTTTCGCGTTCGTGGGATCCGCGGGATTATGCGTCTCGAGGGTTGCACGACGCCACGCACGCAAACACGCGCAGCCATGTATGTACGCGCGTGCAAGCTGTTTCCTATTCGCACGATTCCATGGGAACAGGTCGTTTCCGCGGGGAGCTCAGGTGCGCGGCGAGATGCACGCGATGCATCCACGCCGATGATTCAGCTGGATCCAACGACAACGGTGATAATGTTGCGATAATTAGTCAGGAGGGAGCGATAATATCTACCGATGCCGTTACCAACCGCCGTCGATTCTTTCCCCGTCATCGACAGATTGACACTTTCCACGACGCACGCACGACGACCGCGTCACGCTTCCACGGGGTAAGGGGATCGCAGAAATCGGCGTGAAAAATCAAAGGCGATTGTCGTTAATCGTTGCTCGTCTTCTTTCTTTGCGCCGGTGAATAAGAACCTGATTGCTGGGGCGTAATTAACGAACGGAGACTGAAGGATAGCGTCGATGCGAAGCATTGTGTCCTTTCCGTTTCGATGGAAATGATGCTTCTAGTGTATGGGGGAGTGGGAAACGCAGGAAGGGTGTGGAAGGTGTTTGGATGAATTTAGAAGCTGCTTAAGCCTGTGCTTTTGGAATTTTTACGCGAATTTGGTTGAATGGAGGTGTAGTGGAGTGTATGAAAAGTGAGGGAGAAGAAATTTTAAGTGACATTTCTGAGTTATTGTTACTCGAGCAATTATTGCTACCCCTAAATATTTTCTTGAAGTGTTCAAGATAGGACTAATATTCTAGGACAAAGTTAGGTGCAACGCTCTACACATTTTAAATTTAAGATACTTCAAATACCCCACATCTATATTACCAAAGTTTTTGGAAACTTAAAATCATGACAGCAATGTCGCTCAGATTCTGAACTCGGACACATGTAGATTCCCTCAATCAGCTCAAAAGACAAACTTCCAAACTCAGTTAAAATCACTTTGGATGTGCATTTCGCCGAGACAGGGTTGCGCACTTAAGGGGTGAGACCACCTTGGAGTCCCGAAATTGTATGTGAGTTTTAGAATTTTTTTGGGCGAAATTAGGAAATAAATGAAAAATCTTTTTTAAGGGCTTTATTCTACATGCCTTATGGTATATAAAAAAGTGTTAACTATATGTTTAGCTTCAGAATATCATAAAAAAATTCGCCCAATTTCGTGCTGTTTTAAGCGTCTCAGGGTGGCGTAACCCCTTAACGAAGCTTACTAGTCGCGAAGTGTAAATAGCAGGAGGCTCGTTCTCATCGGGATGTAACCGATTACACGGATTTTTCCAGCGTCGCGTCCCCGTGCCCGTATATTACATCACAGGTCGGCGTTGTAAGTGGTGCACGCGGACCGGAATGAAGCGCGTTGCTCGTTGATTCGAAAGGAATAATCGGATTAGAGCTGAATACTGGGCGCGCGCAGGGTGCAGTTCATTGTGGACGTTGACTCGAGAGGGATGAAGCCCACGTAGCTATGCTAGGAATACGGGCGGCTCTCGCTCCTTTTTCCTTGAACAATCGAGAGCAAGCCAGTCCGAGGCACGGTCGAATTTGATTCCAGGGGGCTGCGCTCCTGCCACGTGCCCCCTATTACGTAATATTAGACTTACACCCCCTCACACCCTCTTATTAGGACGTCGCGAACCCAGCGTTTCGCAGCCTGCCGACTGTGACTGCCGATTTTCCTTCGCGATTCACTCGAATCGCGGTCCCACGCGACCACGTCGAGTGTGATGGTATCGATGATGGTTTCGTGGATTGGACTGAGTTCATGTGAACCTTTTGTATTCTTCGTAGGGTGAACTGTACTAATGCTGACACTGCAGTAAGCATTACCACTCCTGATTAAAAAGCCAAATATTATGCAGTACGAGCTTAGAAAGTACTTTTTTACAATTTTGTATTTTTCTTTCAGTACAACACTGCACATTCCACAACGGCCGAGTTTTAAGCGTCTGCCGTCTAAATGAAAACTGACAACTACAATAGAAGAGAAACATTCTGCACCAAGGAAGAGTTGATGGCTTTCTTAAGCAACTATCCTATTATTTCTTTTGTGTGATCTATTATTTATTTTTATTTGTAGTTATTAATGAAGAATCCACGCACCTCACTACTACATGTACCTCACTACTGACTCGCACGGCACTAGGGTAAATTTGCCTAAGTCGTGCCCATTAACAACAAATCCTACATGAAAAATAACAGGGAAAATGAAACAAAATTAGTAAACAGTTTAATAAACAGAAACATAAAACAATAATCAACTTCCACTCATAAAAACGAATTATTTCTACTGTGACAAGAGTACCTACTTCACCACGAAACCCCAACCAAGGAAAAGCGAAGGAAATCTCTCCTCCAGCCTGAACAAATGAAGCAGCCATCCGCCATTCGTTATGCAAGCGATAAAGCGAGGCCTGTCCGTCGGATAAAAATCGTTCCTCCGGAAGGTCCGAGCGAAGTGGCTTAAATGCTTGAAGGAGCCCGAGGAATAATCTTGCGAGCGAAATTAAATCACCCCTCGGCGATTACCGCGTTTCGCCGTGTCGATTGAGTCGTTCGCGGAGACGAAATTTCTCTTCCTCCTCCACCCCGTGGCGGTTCGTCCCCCCCCCCCCCCTGGCCCGTCGAGGGGGGTTCGTGCGCACCCATGGAAATAAATAACGAGGCCGGAGCATATCGGGATCGGCAACGGCGTTCAAGAAGAAAGAAATCTCGTCGGCTGGGTACGCGGTGAATTGGTATTTAAAAATATGCACGCCGACAGATGCAGTTTCCATGTCGCACGCTTCCAGCGGCTCCCATAAATATGATAAGGCCCTATAAAGAGATATACGAGCCTATAAGCCGGTTTCGCGTACCTACCGACTCGGTCCTGCACTCGCCGACGACTCCTGGCAAAGTGAAGAAAACGACGAGTAAACGCCACGGGAGGGGCGGTAGGGGGTGAACGAGGAGGAAACGAATGGATCGAAGATTACGCGTTAACGTTCATTAATTGGAAGGTTAATCGGCGGTTTCTGCGATCCACCAAACCAACTGCGAACGACAATCAGAGGGATATTCGCGCGCGCCCCTGATCGACGCGAATGCTACTGAGAGATTGCGAGAAGGATTAACTTGGGTATAAAGTAGAGGAATTTGTATCGGGCGATAAAGATGCTTTTGGTGTTTTCGTCGAGGAGCCTCGGATTGTTTTATTTATCGTCGCTTGCGGCGGTGGGTAATTTTAAATCGAAGGGCGGGGTGGTGCGTTGCGAGCGTGATTCTGCAAGCATGATGGAAGAATTTGGAAAGAAGACTGGGAGAATGGGGAATTGTAGGTAGATTGATTTTAATTGAGGGTAGGTATTCCTTGTAATTGTTTTTCTCATTATAGTGTATTTTCTTACATGGGGTAGTTTGTTGATGGTGGGTATATATTTGGGGGTGAATGCAACATGCTATAGGGTAGTAAGGAAAAGAGTTTATGCAATAATATTTTGTATTATAATGTAAGGGCATTTTGTGTGAGACACCAATGTGAGTTGTGAGTATTTCACCTGAATAACTCCATAAGACTCAATACTTGGTGTAAAAACAGTTTCACTCGGTCACACAATCTTTTAACAGGATTATACCTACATACAAAATATTACGGTTCTGTGATAGGTAGACCAGGGCGAATCGGATCAAAATAATAATTTAGTCCATATTTCTTTACACACAGAAATTAGCATTCCGAAAGTTCGTAGTAGAGACAAATAGAGAAACAAATAATAGGTTAACAGAAATTTATTAAGTATATTTCATTGAAAATATACAAAATTATGTTGTCATATGGCCATCAGGTACTTTTTTACATTATTTTAAATTATTTTACACTATTTTATATTATTTTACATTATTTCATGTTTCGGGGCGAATCTGAATTTCAATTTTTATATATTAATGTTCCAGCCAAAGGTGTGCTGGTCACGAATATATAATAAAAAATTAGTTTTTTAATGTTTGACTGTTATTTTTTTACCATCAAACACAAAATGATCCAATTCGCCCGGTCTACCCTATTCTGGGATTTGGTAGCTAAAATTGTGATGAGAGAAGAAACAGAAATCTTTTACTCTTATTTGATATATTATTTAATGAATTTTATCTGAAAGTGTCCCTTTACAGCTCATGTTGTAAACAAGTATTTACTTAGTCTCACAGCAACGCCCGCATATACAGAACTTGCAAACAATACCAAGCACAATCCATGTGTGCATGAATTTTTCCCATTATTTCATTTTACTGAATTGACTCTTAAACATGTATTCATTAATAACGAAACATTGTAATTATTCTGTGATAAGAAAGCATGTCAGAGCACACCACTGTCTACCACCTACCAAAAAGTTTTCTCCCAAATCGCGAATAAACCAACAAATTTATTTATTAAAAAATTACTCTTAAACAAATCTGAAATTCAAACACTCATATACGGTTTCATACGATTGCTTTTTCTCCGACGCAAGATCCTTCAATTATTCCCAGCTCCATACGTCCAGCAAATTAACTGAAACCGTTCGACGTCAATCAGCGAAGTCTAAGTGACCAGCGAGGTAACGAACATCTCGAAGGAGTAGTCTTTCCAAAGAGGAAGCTGAAGGCGTCGCGACGGATTCACGTCGCGGGAATACCTCGGGTATGGATGGTCGGTGAATTTTCACGTATCCATCGGTGGAAAAGTAAAATGGCCGTTGCTGTACGTACGGCCGTTGATCGATAAAAGCGTCGCGACGCTGGGCGTGTCCGCTGCTGCAAGCCGCCTCCGCAACGCCCCGCGAATCGCCGCGAAACTGCGGGAAAGTTTACCCGCGTCGTCGACAAACGGCGCAGCGACAAAAAGGCGAGGCACCCCCGCTGCTAACAAACTCCGTTTTCCCTCTGTTCTTCCTCGCCTTCTTCCCCTTCTTTTCTTTCCCCGTTTCGTCCAAAATACTCGCCGTCCTCTTCACCCTCCTCGTCTCTTTCCATTCCAGACTGCCACCCTTTCGCGAACACTCGGAGGAACTTGCTAAAGAGAAACGTTCTTGGCGCTGGCGTCATTATGAAACTGATTTTTTGTCTTGCGGTGGAGACAGGATTCTATCTGCAACGTCCACTTGCGATGTAACATTCGAGGTTCTCATGAATCGTGGAAAGAAATTGATTCGAGGGGTAGTTTAGTCTTGAGATGAAGACATGTGTTTCAGATTGAAGACTTTCGGAATAGATACCTATGTATGGATTTTCGTTCTTATTATATGAATTTAATTTTATAGGTAAGGGGAATTATCGAGAAAATTAAGTGTTTTGTTGCAGTTCAGAGTGGACATTACCTGTTTTTATTAAAATTACCATTAAACTAACCAATATACCAAAACTTTAACGTTATGATTCCCCAGTTCTGTGGTCCTAGTTGCCACCAACAAAGTATATAATTTCAAAGTAGAATAATTTCAAATCGATTTCGTATCCCTTCTTTCAGTTCACTAACATCATTAATTTCTATAGCTTTCAAAACAAACCCCAAATAGGGTAATTGTGGGAGAGTTGCCGCACGTTACGCAAAATTGTCACCGTGTCTAAATTTTGCAATGAAAATGTTTTCCAAGGATATATCTTATTAGTTCAACATCTTGTGATTCTATTAGCATTAAAGAAAATCAAAATTTTAATATTTGTCACCCTTAAAAAAATTGAAACTAAAAACATCCTTTGGTAGGAGAGACGCCGCACATGCGGGAGTGGTGCCGCATTTCGAAACACGTTTAATTTTCGATTTAAACTTGTTACTTCTAACTTTTTATATAAAAAAATAATAAAAACAAAGTAAAATGAAACATTTTTACTTTATACAATTATAAAATTGGAAAATTAAATGGGTACAGTAGGAACAGATATTATATCTGCTTTTCGAATTTTTTTTATATTCAGTTGGCATCTTGAGATTAAAATAAAAAAAAATGTGAAAAAAGAGTACATAGTCCACAAATATATTTCGATTATAAGATTATTCATTTAAAAATAAATAATTTGTCTTGAGATACCACGTTAGCTATTTTAAAAAACTTTCTCGGTATTTTAAACATTAAAAACATCATTTAAATCGACTTAGTTTCCGAAACAGTACAGTATCAAAGTGCGGCATCTATCCCAAATAAAAGTGCGGCGTCTATCCGAAATGCCTGGGAGAGGCGCCGCACTTTCGTATTTCCACATGCTAAGTCGAAAGTAACCCATTCTGCCAAGGAAATATTCTACATGGCCCCCTTAACGTATTACAAATGTTGTATCAAGAAAAACTATGAATTTTTAGCTACTATATTAGTAAAAATAGACGCGCCGTATAACTATTCAGGCAAAGTACGCTAGGCTTACCTCGAAAATAGCAAAATCTTTAACAATAATACAGGAAACAGGCTCTGGCTTGACAAACTAACCCAAATGAACAGCCTTAAACAAATAAAATCGGCAATGATGTGTTTTATTACCGATATCCTTGAAATACCGATAGTGCGGCGTCTCTCCGAGTGCGGCATCTCTCCCACAATTACCCTACTTTATTAAAATCACAGAACCGAGACAACCACTCCACTATTTTCTACAACTCCCAAAGTATATGTGCCTTAACTTACAAAAGAAACTTCATCCTACCCCTAGAATTCTTCTGCATAAAACCATGAACCGAGAAACACAGATAATCCATGAAATCACGTGTTTTCTACCAAACCACAGACACATAGTAAGAAACTCGACCCTGACCACCGGTTATTTCGCTAAAGGGCTGATAGTAATTGGCGCGCCACTTGTTGGCGCGTATCAGTGAAGTCCGCGGGGGGGTATTTTTGAGGCCTCGCTTACCTCGCCGTTGTCAACGACGTTTAATTCACCGTGTAACCATACGCGGGATCGAGTTAACGTTAAGATCAAATTGGATTTGGCGCCGGCGCTGGCCCGACTAAAACTTAGTCATCCGGCAGGACCCTCCTAATCCGTTTATGTTCCTTCGTCCTGGCTGTCGCCGTCTCCGCGTCTACGTCGCCCAGTGAAATAAAGAGAACGCCAGGGAAACAAAAAGAGAAACGTCGGAAGGAGGAACGAAAAGCTGTGCTGGTCCCCATTTAACTTTCGTGCCGCGCGATACTTGCAGAACGAAGAATGATATTGCTGAACACGGAATTGCAGGGGAACACAGATACACCCTTACAAATGTAGCTACATGCGAAGTGGGATGATGAAAAAAGCGTGATAATCGAGTAGCCGATTTAGTTCAGATTTTGGACATAGTGTGTCTTAAATCGTCATCCCTTATTTCGATTTCAAATGAATGTTGCACAGCTCTGTACATAGGTACAGTGTGCAAGCACAACACCACCGTCACTTCCCAATCGCTGTCAGTAGAACGTCAGCTAACTCGAGGAAGAAGAATGGCAAGTTACGAACGGAGAACCTGAATGTCCATTAAACATTATAATTTACTAAAGACACTTCATCCCTTTTAACAGCCTCTAGCCTACGACACTCGTCATTGCAACTTATCACATCCCTAATCCTCAAGCTCCTCTTCAGTCTTCGCCATGTTCGCGCGCGTACGATTTAACGAGGGACAAATATTTATTATCATTTACGCCGATACCGAACAAACTCCGCGGCAGCGAGTCTCTGTGGAACATCAAAGCGTTGATCATCCTCAAAGGGGGAGTATGAACGCTGGCGCGTGTACAGAGCCGATGTAATCGCCGGGAATCGGATTACATCAAAGATCCTTGGGCGCTGACTTCGCGATTTCGCGTGGATAACGGTGTAAACGGGGCGACGATTCCGGTTGAGGCGACTTAAAAAGCTCGGATCTCCACCCTCGGGTCTCGTTCGGCCGCGGAGGATAGGATCTTTCCTGAGGAGGATGATTACGCGGCGGGGTGGGCAGTGTCTGCCGGGCAGGCTCGTAAAATTGGGGAGAACAAGGTGAATTCGGCTCGCCCCGGTCCGGTTTATCGAGCTGGAACAACAAGCGGCAATCAGGCATAACTCGATCATTTCATTCTTCTACGGTCCGTGCTCCACCCTCGATCTTCCTGGCCCTTTCTCTGTTGCGTTGCCTTGCTGTACTTTTGCGATACACGCGCGTAGAGGACGTTTCAAAAGCGTCAGGTCGCGGTGAATGGTCTGGTCTAGGAAGGGACTTTAGGTTATGATCGTTTCTTCTGTTTGGGTAGATATGATAAATTGAGGAGTCGTAGTGGTAGAGAAATCAAAAATTATATTTTTAGTGAAGGGTGTGAAATCCATGCTGAATACTGGGGTAAACGATGTAAGTGCTAGAATAATTTATTATAGCTTCGAGATTTATTTTTGTCGCAAAATATAGCTGAGATTGTAAATATCAAACATTTCAAATTTCAAAGAGATCAAAAATTTCCACTTCTGGTACTTACAGCAATTGCCATTTTAACTCCTCAATTGTGAATGTGTGTCGCTGTAAAATATGTTTCTGGATGATTTGGGAAGATGAAATTAGATGGGGGGGTTACTGTTGACCTTGAATCTCTGATCACCATTTAAGTACCTATATATTTAATTATGTTTTGATGGTAGCAGTTAAACTTGAAATAATATTTCAAGTGAAATAGGGTGAGAAATATGAAATGTGGGGGCAGAACTGATGGGGAAGATTATATTTTGAACGTAAATTAAAATGAATTCTTTGGGGGGTTGTTTTATAGATTTTATTTAAGAATTGAAATATGAATTGGTAAATCAAGATTCATTTTTAAAAAATTATGCTTCAGAGTGGGATTATTCCTAGCTTTGAACCAGTCTGTACATTTCCACAATGTAAGAGGACGTCGACGATTGTGCGAGTTACCTTGGTAGAATCTTTCCCCCTGTTTTATTTTGTCGGAATCGCGAATCCTAAAATCCCAAACAGTTTCTCGGCAACGCGCCTGCACAGTTTCAGCCTGCACGTGTTTGGAATATATATTTCGTATCGAAAAGACAAACACACCGGTAAACATTGAATTTCTGCTCCGTTGCAGGGGAGGGCATAATTGGTGAAAATATTTCGCGTTTGGTAACAGTTGAAATACACAAAATATTAAATTACTAGAAGCGTGATAGATTTTATCAATTGTGGAATAAAACTTGCAAAGGAATATTAATAATTCCTTTTTTATCTTGACGTTATCGTTCATATTTTTAACAAAAGAATAGTCGAAGAAAATTTCCAGGATTCATATTCAAGTGCCTCAATCTTAGTACATTTCAAAGTTTTTATTAGGTTTAGAAAATTTGTGTCATTTTCCTTAATCACTAGTACAATCTCATCTAAAATTGTTTGCTACTTGGAGGCATTTAACCTAATACAAAAGGTAAACAAACTATATCGATTCTAGAATCAAAAAGAACCTCCAAGTTTCTTACTTTTATATATATATCTCGCTCATTTTTAATTTCCTTTACTATTTGGTATCTTCCTTAGATTTTGAATTCTTTATTCTCCTAAATTTCTACCATCCTTAACATTTTCCAGCAATTTTATCTCCTCGCAACACACCAAGTCCCAAAGTTCCACGAAACGAAAGAACTACTCGGACAAACCAAACGGAAAATCTGTATGCAGGTATGTATACACTACGGACAGAGTGCACTCTCTAAATATTATGCACCCCCGTAGGTGGCTCCTCATTGGTCGATTCGGTAGCTACGTACCACGCAGGCGGCTGGTTATCAAGGGGAAAGGGCTGCAAACCCCTAATTTCTGGAACGATAATTTCAGTCATCGGGCACGGTGGTCGATTTGCGAATCGCGTTACGCCACGCTCAAAGGGCCAACGAGACTCGATTCTGTTGGTATATTTCATCGGTCGATTATTACGACTCGAACGAGCAAGCATGTGTACAAGGAAGGACAGAATGGGCGGTCTGTTTTTATTGAAAAAAGCTCGCCTTTCTTTCTGCGGCACGCTTCTGTCCACGTAATATCAATAATTCGATGGATCGAGAAAGGTTCAAAGGGTTGATGTTACAAAGGCAAGGGCGTTGCGCGCTCGACGGAGGGTCGCGTTTCTCCATCTTCACGTCACGTTTGAAAAAATTCATTGCACTCTGTGGGCTGTTTTGTCGCTTCTTTGTATCCCCAATAAAGTACCTTGTAATAAAATGGTTGATAATTGGGTGCGGCTTTGTTAACAGGAAGAAATATTGGTAACCAAAAATCCAGACGCTTTGAAAGTTTTGATTAGGGATGTGAGATTTATGACCACATTAGTGGGAATAAAAAAATGTGATCGTTTAAAAATATTTTCATGAGATATGGATTATCGAAAACGTTGGGCCTACTTACTTAGTTTCTTAATTATAACTAAAGGAAATGATAATTGAATAAGATTGTTGATGTTATGTATCAACTTAAAGAATTTTTAAATATTACAGGAGAGGGTGTGCAGCTCGATATTAATTAATAAATAACGTCGACGTGTTTCAGATATTTGAAACATACAAATACATTAGATTAACACATTGAAGATCGGAGACGTAGAACTACGTCTTTTGGAGCAAAAGGTGTTCTAGATACACCATACCCTTAAGAGGTACTACGAAGGGTTTAAAGACTCAAGAACAACCCTTCGAATACGTAATTCAATTTCCCCTGCTCTGCAATGTGTTAATCTACCAAACATCACTCAGAGCGTAATTAAACATAAAGCTTTAAAGGCAGACTTTGATATCGCGTACTTTCGAGCGAAACTAATTCTAAACGAACTGTCGCACATAAAAGTGAACAAATATTCTACGATCTGGGATTCAGGACGCACCCCAGCTTTGCACCTCCCTGTACCTCGCAACATTATTCGGTCCACTTGTCGGCACCCCTCTGTGTAGCAACCCCTACACAGCCACCCTTCCGTAATCCTGTTACTGAATACGATGCTTCCACGCACCTACGCACTCGCCTACCTACCCCCTTTATTCCCGCAGTCTCGCAAAAAACAATGGACGACACGGATCTCGGTTCGAAGACTACTGAAACGGAAGAAATACAAATTCGCCAGATTCTCCTTTTTCAGACAGTTCGAAAGAAACTTGCTTTTTCACGCAATTTTGGGCAAGTCTGGGACTTGAAAACACGGCAATTAGCTAAAGCGAAGTTTAGGGGCTGACTAAATAGACTTTACTCCACTTAATACATCAAGACATCACTTAAGACATCAATTATTGATGCCTTGGCTACTCTTTCGGTTGAAAACGAAAACTTTACATCTTCACATAAGAATCATATTTATTAAAATTGAAATGAATCTTTTATATTCAATTCTCAATTACACTCTTATATTATTACATCTTATATTGTTTAGAAGCAATTTCCTTAAAAATCTATTCTCCCAGCTTTCAACGTATATTCGATCACATGCGAGAACGGCGTCAAAGGTATCCAGTATAGTTGCGAATGTGTTAATACCAAAGTGCCATTTTTTACCAGAATAAGGACAGTCTGCAGGACTGCACAGAAGCTAGAGCACAAGACAGCGGCAGGCGAGAAGCAACAAACGAGGAAAAAGAAATTTCATGGACACGTAATAGGACGTTAATCAAGGGACGATCAGTAGGAAACATCAAAGGGCGGCCGGCGGAATTGGAAATTGCATGCAAATCACAAGGAAAGAAGGAGTTTATTTCTTCCTTTATCTTCGCGGGCTCCCTCCATTCCCGATCGCTTCCTTCCTTCCTTCCTGTCAAACCGACCTCGCAGCCGCAAATTAGCCGCCAACGGGCTAAAAGAAAGTTAAAAGAGGGTTGCCCGCCTCGGCCATTTCCATTTGCAACCCCTTCCACCGCGTTCCAATCGCTAATCCCCTCTCCCTTTCTCTTCTTCTCTACTTTCACCAGCCTCGCTCTGGAAATTCATGATCGACCGACCGTATCGACTGGCATTTTTCCGCCGCGATAATTATTGTCCCCGCTGATGATTTGCATGAATTTGCATCCATTCCATTCCACTCGGCGGCCGCTCGAAAATCGTGACGCGCGAGCAACAATTCTTCTCCCGTCTCTGTCTGCCCGCCCCACCGAATTTCGGTGAACAGAACGTATCAAGGATTCCGTATTCAGATCCCTGTTTCCGTCGTATCAATTGTAGCGCGCGGGGTGTCGAGCACGTCGTAGGACGCGACATGTGCCACCAGCCACAGCGATTCACCCTGTGTCTTATGTAACGAGAGAATGGGGTGGCGTACACAGAGTGACTCCCGATTGTTCGACACCCCTTTGCGTCATTTTTCGCCGCGGCTCGGTTCGCTCGCTCGAGTGCGCTACCAGAGGATTAACCCCCGGGAACCTTGTAGCAACAGGAATGGGGGTTGTGGAATTTACGCTGCACGGAGAAACAAGTTTCTAGTAAATATGGGGATTCTAATTTGGCGAACAACTCGTCGGGCAATCTTCCTGGGGTTTGTTTGTTGGTTCTTGATATATGCAGTCGAAGAATTAAATGAACTGTTGAACTGTAAATGAATTGGGGGTAATCTCTTGGTAACAGAAGAAATTTTGGGGATTCCAATAATATGGCAGTTAATTTCTAAATTCCACGTCAGAGCGTGGTCGTTTTTTATTCATTTTTATTTATTTATTTCGTACGGGTAAAAGTACTTTGGTACATTATAATGATATGAAACGTCATGGGTAGAGGGCGGAGAAATAAGATAACATTAAGATAAAGGTTAAAGTACGCGAATTGCAAAGAAAACAACAGAAAGAGATGAAATAACAAGTAAGGGAATTGGGGGGAAGATGCCAATTAACCGTAACTCAGAGTTTATCCAGTAGATGTTAGTAAGATCGTGTGAGCTCTTTTATTCTGTCTCCGTTGGTAAACGAGATTGCTTGGAATTTGTTTTAACATACAACATATACTTTTGGAAGGTGATGAAAATTGGAACATAATTTCACATAATTTGATTCTTTACGAGATTACAAACAAAAAGCAGATCTGCCATATTTCTCCGTCTCCCTAGGCTCATCAACCCATGCGTGGATAATATTTATCAAAGACAATCTATCATCCACGTATGAGCGACAAAATCTCACAAAGTAACGCGTATATCTTCCTTCGCCCACAAGAAACCATCTAGCAAAACCTAAATACCAACCATTTCCGCCATATAAACAATTTCACGCTCGACAAGTGAACGACAAAATAAGCCACAAGAACAATTGCAACCTAATACACCAGCTCGATCATTCTGCCAACGCATTCTCCGTTTCTATTATTACAGATGTAAGTGTTACGCTTAAGCCTCCCATGGGGCGGTTATGGACCCAGCCCGACACGGCTGTAATCCTGTAAAAATGCAAATTTCCAGGGCGATTCCCAAAGCCTCCAGTGGGATCGTCGTTCGGCAGAGGCTGTGTTTGCTGCAGCGCCAGAGCTCGCGGTGCGTCGAGCTTGATACCGTTTCGTAGAGACACGGACGCAGTTAGAACGCATTACAACGTGCATGTAATGCGCTACCCACGGGCAAATATTCACAGATGCGAGCCAGGAAAATTCGGCTTTGCGGCGCTCTCGCGTCGGCTACGGCTAACAGGATTTATTTGTATCCGCGTGTACGTAGCGTTCCACGTTTCGGGGGCTCTCTCGCCAACCCCCCCGCCGCACCCTCTGTGCCAATGGAACACGGTACATATGTACACGTACGTATGTAGCACACCCTGCACACGGCAGTGTACTGGCGAGAGAAAGAGAGAGGAACGGAGTTAGACTAACTAACGGACTACCAGTTCATTAGAGATCGCTAAACTTTAGGGTGCACGCGGAAAGGGTGAGGATTTCGTTATCGCCGCCCCGTCTACGTTTTATACCAGCCCGTATCCCGATGGTAATAAAAATCAGCCTGGCTGCTGGGTATTCTTCTCGCGGTGGGCTTTTCGAGTCGCGCTACCCGCGAAAGTGTAAGAGGGAGTAATTTCTTTTATGCTGGGAAAGGGTGGATTTTTGCCTGGAAACGAGGAATAACAGATGTCTGCTGACATGGAGTGTATCGCGAGGTGTAGTGTGCTTATAATTAATTCAGAAGTGCGCACGAGAGTGGGAGAGGAATTAATATTTGTTTATAGGGAATGAGAGAGGGTAGGCTTTTGGCTGGCGATGAGGAATAATGGATGTTCATTTATGTGTTTATTAATTCTTAACATTTTGTGGCATAAGGTGCATGTTTATGAGGTAGCATTAGCGATTTGACCTATTTCCTGAATTGGTTACTTGCCTGTTTAGGTGAAGAGATGGCACATCTTACAATTGGCGAATTTGTTGGATTCATGTATTATTTTTATATGGAATATCAGATATAGGAGTGAGTTATGAGAACCTAAACGAAAAGTATAAAATACTGTATGTACAGCATTGGTGTCAACCCTCCCCCAAAGGATTTGACGAAGAAGAAGCACGAAGTAACAGCGACGAAAGTGGTTTCTCAGCGATCAATCTAAAAAACTGCTGGAACTAACCGATCCCCTTCCGCTTCGTTCCTGTGATTCGCATTAGCGTATCACAATAAACTCGATACGCGGGGGACAAGCGTGTCCGTTTCTCTCGCTCGTCTCTTCCGTTCCTCCCGTGGTAGCATTAATCTTAAACGCATGCCAGTAATAATCACGCGTCTTGTGTCCGCTACGTGAAACGAACCGACTATGCATCGTGAAACGACGACCTGCCTTCCCAAAAACGAAAACTTCCCTTGAGCGATGATGGCGCGAGGCATGTGTCCAACCACCACTAAATCGATTAAACGGGGAACGCTTGTGCGAGAAAGAAGGGAGTGACAAATAATTTTAAACATTGCCAAGATTTAATTGGATTTCAGATTGATGAACTGAAGACAAACACATCTGTTCTGAATTCTTTTAAAGACTTCATAACATCAAATAATTTCTCTTTAATCACTACTCTCCAAATATATTGCTCATTACTATACTTAATTTCCATTTCAGAGTCTTAATTCACACCTCAGAGTTTCTTCTCATTTTCGAGATAAATTAGTACCCACACAAATAAGAACCTTCTTATTCAATATTTCACTCGGAAGCAAGCTGTTCCCTACTCGATTATTCATAGACAAAATTGATTTATCGATGAAAAATCGTGGAGTGTGCACGATTTGACTAAAACCTGTTTAGTTAATGCAAAGGTCGATAATACGCGCTAGACCTTACGCAACGATTAATAATTCACATCTGTATAAAATCGATCTTGAAACTGTGGAAGGGAATGAGGATTCGGTCGATGCCAGCCGCGGTCGCTGAAAGATTCGACCGGAAGGAGTTGATTGTCGATCGACGATCGGCTCATTGGTGGTCCGGTATTGTCGGGCGTCGCGTCGAGGAGATCTTAATCGTTTATTTATGCCGGTGAATGCACGCCGGTATCTACCTGTCGTTTCGTGGCATTGTGCCGTGACTTTAGCTCCGCCGCGAGGATGCGTCACGACGTTACAAGCCGCTTTTATTTCCTGCTTATCGTCCCATTACATAATAACCCCGACCGCTGCCATCGGCCCGCTTGATCGTAGATTATCGCCGATCGATAGACATCTACACCGACAACCGTTGCCTCCCCTTCTGGGGGATCGAAGCCGCGAGAGAGCCTCCTATCGTTTGGTCTCACCGCCATTGATCCTTTCTGCGGAAAGCAACGCTCATTTCCGTTTACGCTGCTTCGAGTCGCGACGCAGCCGTCAGGCGCGCGATTAGAACAGTCATGGGATGCAGGAACGGCGAGCGAAGCGACGGCTCACGTTCAACTGTGTGATTTGAGAACTGGGTTCCAAAGTTTGTGACTGTTCACAACGTTTAGAAACATGGGAGCAGGGGTAGATGTTTGGTGCAATTAGCTTTTTTCATATCTAATGTAAAAGGAAGGTGTGCATTTGAAGGGATATGCAGTTCAGTGATACTCCCCAAAGAAAAAGGAAAAAGAAGATTAATGTAACCACGATTGAAGTATTTCAAGAGCTATGGAAAAGGAATTGCAAGCCGAATTTTATTCTTCTAATAATTATTCATAGCCACCTAATGTATTTTATTGAATCTGCATTAGAAATATTTTTAACCGCTCGACTCGGCTTTCCCCAGGGTTAAATCCTGAGTGCGCCACCGATGCAGTTGCATCTTGCATCCCTAAAAAAATTATGATCATAAGAAGATAGGACCTGTTAAAGTATCTAACATCCCCATCTCTCAATTTTCTGTCTTCGCGTGGAAAAGAAGCGCAGGTCGATCCAGTGTTCATAATCAAATCTGTATATTCTATGTTCAATTGATTTGCGATCCTCGTAGAATTCCAAGTACCTAGCGAACGTTTCGACGCGGTGCTCGACGGCGGGAGATAAAATCAGACCTGAAGGGGTTAAAACACACGGCGTGCGAACGTGTGCGATACCTTCGTCCCAGGTCGAACGCGTCTCTCGATACTACGCGGCTCTGAAGTTGACGAATGTGCTAAGATCACCCGAAGGTGACTGGCAGATTGTTCGCCAGCGTTCTCAGCGGTGGTCCACGCTCGACGCGGCTCCGATCGATAGATTCTGACCTTAAACGACCGCTTCGGCACGCCTCTCGAAAAATGATAGATTCTTGCCTAACCCGATTCGGACTTCGATACACCGTGTTTCCCGTCGATTTATCGCGGTTCGCGCGTTCCTGCTCAACGGCCCGCCGTGTGTTGCGCGGAGGAATTACGCGTGTATGAACGCGAATGAACGCGGGACGACGCCTATGAGGACGCGTGCAACGCTTCGGTTGCACTTGCAAATTTGATGTCGCGAGTACGGGGAAACTTTTGGAAAAGGATATGTCTGTTTGCGGAATTTTTGTTTTGGATTTTCGAGTGGAAGTTAACCCTTCGTGGTCACACTTGTATAAAGTTACGCGGTGGTCACACTGGGTCCACTGGGACCTAATGATCTTTAAAGTTACCGTAGGAACTGTTTCCGGTCAATCGAGTCCCAAATATTATAATATACATTTTGAACATTGTAGAATATGGGATAGTCACGTTTTAGTAAGAAAATGAAATTACAACATGTACCAAAAAAATCGGAAATATGTAAAGTCCTGAAAAATGATCTTTTTTATTAAAACAATCATACCTTTTTTATTTTTCAATATTTTTCAAAGAAGGTATTTATTTTGAGATCTGAAGATGGTCAATTGTGGAGTAAAAAACACGTTTAATTTAGAGAAATACTATTTCTTGTTATTATAATGATTCTTATTATTATTAAATGATTATTATTTTTTTACTCATGAGAAAGTAATTTAACAATGAAAAGAATTTAATCTAAGTAGTCTTCTACCGCGCATTCGGCACACATCTACTATAGGTACCTATACATATTATACCAAGCAACCCTTCAAAAGAATCTCAAATTGTATTCACTAAGGAAGAAGATTTGCACTCATTACTAACAAGTAAGTAAGAACACAATAGTTTCTCGAAAATACTATCCAAACATATGTGATATTTTATATATCCACTTAATTGTTTCAGAAATATCGAGAGTGCACCCTGGTTTGACAAGTTATACCTACTAACCCGAAAGAAGTTCCCTTTTATGGTACCTACAAGTGGAAGCTTCCGTGGCGCCGTTGATGAGCTGAATACTCGTGCTACCGAGGCGGCCATTCCAAAGATCCCTTAACGATCTCATCGTCGATCGTAAAATCCGCGATCGCTGATTAGCCGAAAGCCCGTGCCACAGGGGTAGGAAGGCCGTCTGAGCGGCGAAGTAAATTTCAAGGTCCTGCCTTAACGACGGGGGCGTGTTTACGGTAGGCAATGTCCCCTAGTTTTTGTCCGCGTTTAGGGCCGGCATGGCGGCGCTCTTAATCAAAGTTTGATCGCCACCAGCACCCCTCTTGCGCCCTCCCCTATCCGGTGTACGCAAAGATCCACGGATGTTAGCGAGAACGGCTCGCGATCCTTTATAATTGCGGCCTTGCCTCCTGAGGAGCCGGGCTGAGATTATAAATCAAGCAATCAACCGCCATAAAAGTCCGCCCACGCGAACCCGCGACCCTCTTTTTCCCGCGATCGAGCCACGATTTTTCTTCTTTTCTCTTCATTTGGCTGAGGGAGATGTGAGCTGTGCAGGGGACCCGCGGCGGCGATGGGCTTTCTTGAATCGACCTGATGGGTGAAACGCGACAACACCCCCGTCGGAGGGATTATTGGTACTGGTAGCAGGGAATTCTGACGCATTGTTGCGTCGTCTGAGAGGGAGATAAGAGTGGTCTTAGGTCTTTAATTACTTGCAGGGGGAGGTATTTCGTGACTGAGGATATGCTCTGGATTAGATGCAAAATTTGTGGTATCCTGTATTGCATTTTAAGAGTTCAGAATTGTCTGTATGGAGATATCGATATCCACAATTATTTTTATGGGATTTAAGGGACCCAGGGTTATGATGATTAAATCTACAATATTTTACAATCGACTTACGAATTCAAATTCGTTGATAGCGGAGAGCAAGAGTCTGAAATGGTCTATGTTATCATTCAACATGATTTTTAGTCATCGGTGTGTAAATTCCACAAGTTCGAGATTACCCATATTAAGTCCCATAAGTATGGACAGACCACGGACCACAAATTTTCCAACATCCATGAACACTCTTTTCACTCCAGTGATTAAAAGAATGTGCATTGAACATAAAAAGAAACAAATTTAAGAGTGAATGTAAGTTCAGATTGGTAAAACTTTAGCTGTTAGTGCTATTTATATGATGAGCCTTTACCCTGATCGCGGGGTAACATTGACAGCTAATTAACATATATTAAAGAAGAAAAAGGCTGAAAATTGTATCCATTTTGACGTTATGATAGGATTCTAAATAAGCAAATGTAAAAATCTTAATTTTTATATTATACAACAACATGTTCCAAAAACATAGGGAAGACCGGGTATGGTTATTACCCCCTTCTAGGCATCAAACAAAAATTACGTTGTAATCAGGAGGAGATACATATTCAAAGTTTCAGAATTGTTTGAATTATCGAGTTCGGGATCTGCCTTTGTAAGTGAGAATTACATAAAACAACCCCTTCAAAAAAGGGAAACCCCTTTCCTCTTCCAGCAACACCACACAGTAGGTACACCAGCATTTAAGAGCCACTAATGGGACGGAGTTTGAATACCCTAACGTACGCTCATCTCGAAATTTGTTACCTCGCATTCCAAGTTATCGCCACCTCCCCCGGCTGGCCAGCTCGATGGCACCTACCCTCGAAAATCTCGTGGCGCGATTGCGATTCGCCACGCCAGGCCACTCTCTCTCTCGTTTTCTTTGGCTCTTCGCGCGGCAGACAAACCGACCAGCAAAGACGATTGTTGCGCCAACAAAATACGCGAGCCGGGCCGAGGTGAAAAGAAATCAGGACCAGTCTGGGACCGGAGCATTGTCGCGGCTAGGACCGTCCCGTATATATATAACCGAGGAGTTTAAAGAGCACAATGCACCATAAATCAGCGATCATCGCGCGTTCCCTCGCGTCGCCCGATTCAGGCGGAACGCGCGTGGGCGCGTTCTCGCACGCGCGCCCCCGAATCGCCGAATCCCGTATCTTATCGTCGATTTTCCATTCTTTACGACCACCTGATAAGTAAGCCCGAATCCTCGGCAGCACGCGACGATTGTAATTCACGAGCTTTCCCGATGTTTATGCCTCTGTGCATCCTGCATTCGAGGACTTCCGTCGCAAAGATCAGCGGCTTGCGTACCCCAAACTCTGGGGTGGTTTGAAAATTGTGTAGTGGGTAATTCTGTGGGCTTTTAGACTGACATGAATCTTGTGAGATAGAGGAGTGCTTTTGGAACGTGTCTCTGTTTTTGGGCCTCTTTAAGATGTTTTGGGGGATGTGAAAAAGGATACTGTGTCTGACTAAAATTTTAAAGTAGGTAATCATCGTGAAGGATAATTGAGGACCTTGCAGCTCCATTTATGATAGTTTTTGAGTTATGACGTGTAATATATGTAAAAGAATCTAAAAGAAATCCGGTAACAAATGAGCGATTTATTGCAAATTTTGAACCTTCATCCATTACTGTTTTGTGCAATATTTTTGTATTGGACAGCTCCGGATTTGAAAAATTCGCAAAAGTAGAAATAAAAACTTATCAACTCAATAACTACTAGGTACTTATTGTGGGAAAGTAATAAATATATTTTGAAATTAATGTTTTTTATAATTTACTCGGGGTTGGTACAGATGCAGCTGCACCTCTCTTGCAGCAAGGTACTCAACTTTTACTTAAAGCCTTCCTAATTTCACATGGATTACATTATGCTTGAATTTTATCAAAATCTGATGTGGAATGGTTTTATAGTAGGTGTAGTAAATAGAACCATCCAGTTTGACACTTTTCAGAAAAACATAAAAAAATAAGGTTTTTCTGAAAAGTGTCAACTACTACAGAAGAACATGAAAAATAAGGTTTTTCTGAAAAGTGTCAACTACTGATACATGGTCAACTACTGGTGCCTTTACCCAAACCGAACTCTTCTGCTATCATCTTGAAAGTTTAAACTGGCTCCTGTTTAAACCTGAAAGGAAAGAGATCATCCCAAATGTTTAAATACCTTGCAACCCCAACATTCTCAAAATCACCAACCTACGCTATCAAAAATTACAGCACAAAAGTCTGCCAGTTACTCTCATGTTATTCCCTCACTGAAACCAAGAGAACGCAATTTATTTATTACAGTATTCTTGGAATTATTCTGAAGGATCCACTACCTACACGAATCAAACTCTTTATCAGATATATGTATATACGTGGGTGCTTCATAAATGGGTTATTGGAAATGGTCCCTTTCATTTCGGATTTCTTTCTACGATGCTGAAATTTCTAAATGAGCGTATACACGGTATCCAGGGAGATTCGTATTCTATATGCGTCTCGTCTATCGTATTATGCATGTAAACAGATAGACGTGCATCTAGTTCGCAAATGATCGAAACGTATTCTGATTTGTATTCGCTCGCCGTGCAGGCCCAATCATTCTATTTGCCAGCGGATGAGACGAAACGAAATGAAATCTAGAAATTCGGCTTATTCTACTCGCGAACGCGTCGGCTTTATTACTTTCATAATAATCATCCGCTTCCTCTTTGGGCCGAACGGCGAATGAATATTTGATTAATTCGCTCCGAGCTACTGAGTTTCGCGGATGTTTCTCGTAAAATACTGTATATTTTCCATCCACTCGACTGGACTTTTTCTTAATGTTTCGCGGTAGTGATCAGCGAGCTGCTTGAAACGATTAGAGAACTGCCTAATTAGAAGATTTGATCCCCCGAAAAAAAAATTAATACTTTCAGAACAGTTTATACTGCGCGAGATACCCTCTGATTGGCGTAATATTATCCATGACGACAGTAAGTAGAATTAAGACATTTTATATGAAAAAATATTGAAAATATAATATTTTCCCAACATTATATTGGTTTTGGAGATTTGTGTTGAGAGGGTAGGTCATTCTAATATAATTATTTGATTTCAGATTTGTGGTGGTGATGATGGGGCGCATAAGAAAATAGAAGTTCATTCGAAATATTTTGATATTTAAACGATTTCAATGACTACAGTCAAAGGTAATTGTAATTATAGAGCAAACATGATATAATAAAATAATATACGTAATTTACATTCAACCCTCGATTTTCAAAGTCCTGAAATTGTGCGATTTCGTTTTAACTGGGTCAACAAATTACGAGAAAATTTCGGTTTACGCGATACAACTTCAATCAAGCATGATAGAAACCCAAAATAGTTATTTTCTTGAATTAGGCGATATATACTTATATATCTTATATCCTTTACAATGAATTGTTACTTCCATAAAATTAACAATCCGAAAACTCATCACCATCTTGTAATGTACCCATTTTTTAAATTAAGTTATTTAATTTAGACTATATATATGCACTTTATTTTCCACGAAAATATGAGACTCAATTAACGATGTAAATGTAGGGTTAATTGTAAGTGTACGAGAGTGACAGAACATATAATAATGTATACTATATTGAATAGAAGTGTATAAAAAAACTTACATAAAAGTTCCTTGGGCCAAGACGATTCGACTAATCCCGCGTCGTCCTTCAATCTGAGACTGCGTTCTCCAGATGTAACCAAACATTTGGAATCCAACTTGTCAGCTATTTAGAAGAAATTCAGAATATTATATGCAAATCCCAAATACAGTAAATCGCGAGGAATACGTACCGTGTTATAGGAATTTCGTGGTAGGAAGCACAAAACTTATTGTTAGTTTAGTAGTAATACAAAACGAAATGAACAAGAAGAAACAAGAAGCTCAAGAGGCATACGAGAAATAAGAGGGAAATTCATGACTCCTGTGAAACAAAGCGCGAAATAATGTTAGTATAATGATCTGCACTTCGCGCCATCTGTTGGTCGAATGTTGGAACTGTGACTATATATACGATCACCCCCCTCCATGTGTTTCTTCGTTTCGGCTGCCATCGGCACCATTCGTCCGTTTCCGTAGTTCCGAAACAAAAGTGTTCCGCGTTCAATGAAAAGGCGTTAAAAGAAGATTATCGCAGTTTTTTCGCGCTGTATTGGGATCTATCGGGTATAAAAGTGTAGAATAAGTAATTAAGAAACGTGGAGAAGTAAATTAATGATAAAAGTGTGTAAGATTCGCGACGGGACAAGGTAAAAATTTCCCCTGACACGATTGTCCCGCTGGCCACTTCCAACAGTAAATTGTAGAATAGAAACGGTTAAAACTTTGATTCTCATTGCGAGATACGAGTTGAGTTAATAGCAATTACTATATATTATATTGAGCACTATTTGGTATAAAGTACATTTCGAGAGAAGCAGTACGCGTATTCGTCTTATGCAGACGATTTATCTGATATATCGGGAGATAATAATAATAATGACGCTGATGGATATATAGATTCTCAAAACACTTTATCGTCGTGCATTTCGCGCATGCGTCAGTCGCTAGCTATGGGCAGTTTTCAAGTTTGGGCAAAATTACGATTTGTTGGTATAACGTATCTTAATAATTCAATAGTACATGGTTAGGTTTGGATAGACAGATGTGAATCTATAATTTGCATACGTATATTAGAACTGGGAACATAGAATAATTCGTGATTGATACTTAAATATAATTATAAAAATTAAAAGCATAGAATATTCCATAAATCTTCGATAAAGTGTTAACAGGGAGGTTGAAAGAGGAAAAGCTGGTAAGAAGTATAGTTGTTCACTGAAAACGTAAACGTTTAATTTGTCGCAAATATTCCTTGCAATTCATTGCTAGTAGATCAAAGTTGAAGTTTGAATGACGCGTTAGTGAAGTAAAATTCGTTTTCATTAAATTCTTCGATACGCGAGCGATAATCTCGTAAAAGTAAAAATAATATGTATATAGCTGTAACGTGAGATATAGGAAGGGGCAAACGAAGATGTGTTGCAAACGTGTGTGCGCGTGTGTGTTCGCGTGCATCTGCTGCTGCTGCTGCACTTAAATATTGCGCGCCAGAAGTTGAAGAGGATTACAATTGCCCATATCTCGAGACCAAAATCTCAAATTGCAGAATGGTAACGTATATTTTGATTTCGATTCAGGTTATGCCATATTTTTAGGACATGCTGCATATATATATAATAAATAAATTTAAAAAAAAATGTTTTCATTATGTAATTATGTAGAACGACTTTAACAACTTTAAAGGTCTACTTTTTTTATGATAAAAAAAGTAATCACTATTGTATATATATTTTATGAAATTTTATTATGCATTCTATATGATTTAATATTTATATTTATTTAAAAAAGATTTGTATATATTATTTCTACGAAAATTATAAATGAACATCTGTTGATTTCCAACAGAAATAATCATGATAAAAATTAAAAACCGAGATCCATTTATCTTTTTAAAAAGTGGAGCGGCAAACCTTTCACATCCTAGTACTTTAGATTCATTTTATGGATAATCCTAGCACCAAGACATTTTTTTGAAATTTTATCACAGAGTTGAAACGTTTAATTATCGCGTCTTTTATCAATTTTCTACAAAAATGAATTAGGGAAATATATTCTTATCATCTTCACCCAATTAATTTTCTAACGGCAGTTTCGGAAAAAATCATATACTTAAAGAGCCGTTTTTACGTCGATTAACGCTCATTAAATAACCATTTTACATGTGACATCCTCAGTGGAGGAGAATAAGCATCGTTCTGAATTCTTTGGAACTACATATGCAGTATGCATCATCAATCATTCGCGCGATTTTCACTTTCGAATTACCGGTATCCGTCTGGTTTGCTGAAAATTACCATAAGCACGACCAATGGAACCAGTAATCGATGATGAAAGATCGACGAAAATATTGATCGTAAATTCTAGCCAGTTCGTTCATCGAAATGAGATTCGCAAATTAACATAACAGATAAACCGTTTATGCAAATATAACATCATTTTATTTTATAAACGTAGGGCGAACGACGCAGGTCATTACAAAAATAAGATTACAAAATATAATATTTCACTTAAACACAATACGTAATTATTGCGCATACAAACGATAATAATCTATTACTGCTTAATCGTTACAAAATGTATATCAAATCAGCCAGCATTACAGACGCACCCACGCACTTCGGTTCCTTCCTTGTTTCATTTTCGTGTTTTTTGTTTCGCTTAACATCTATTGGACTACCCTTTCGTGATTTCTTCGTTAAGAAATCTTCGCTGAATATCAACTTACCGATAAATGCTTTCTTCGAGCATCCAAACGTTCCATTTTCTCTTGGATATAACAAGATTCACAACATTAATATGGCTGAATGTTTCATTTACAGCCCAGTTATACGATTTTCTTTTAACCCCTAACAAGAATTCTCTGCCTACTTGTTCTACAAGTGCTTAATGCGTATCTTTACGCTCATGTACTTTCAATTGAATGGAAATAGAAAATCAGTAAATGAAAACACTAATAGAATCATTGGCGATTTTTAAAGTGTTAACACTCGATTCAGTAGTTTGCTAATTATTTCCAAGACTAAATGCGTTTCCATTCAAGTATTATACAAAATTCGATAACAGTTTCGCCGGATTCGATAAATGATCGATAATCAATTTCTTGGAAAATGTTATCATTAAATTATACGAAAACACTTTCATTGAAATGGATTTCTTATCGGCAATAAGTAACCGTTTATCTAAGAATGATAACATTCAAGAGCCTAAAATCCATTTCTTTTCTTGTTAAGGGTTAATAATCTCTCTCAATCTCATCATTTAATGAAAAAACCATGGATATAAATTCAAATTCTATCCATCCCAGCCTCCCACATAAAAGTACAGGATATTTTATATCTCCAGAACGTATAACGTTTGCAATCACTTATGCACTTTCAAATAACCATTTGGAATGAACGATTTAAACACAAATTGTTCGCGGAAGAATGTTCACCGCTATTCTTAAGACCAAAATTTACAACGCTGCAACAAAAGAGAAAGAGAGAGAGAGAGAGACTAACGATATCGAGAACATTCAGCTTAGAAAACTGTTCAAACATTCCATTCTAATCGCTTTGTTTATGTTGTCAGTTCTGTACAGAGTTCCGTGTGCACTGTTATATGTTATGGCGAGTTTAAACTCTTGCCTGCCAACGCAGCTGCCTTAGAAAGCACTATTTGGATGTCCATTGAAGGGAAATTCTAGACACACAATAAAACACATTATTCATTGATAGTGTAAAAATATTCGAAGCGCACATTCTACTTACTTGTAAGAGCTTAACGTTCGTAGCAAAGTCACCGGCGAGTAGTTGGTCCCTCAGTAGTCTGAAAAATTACGCGAAAACATTCATACGCGCTTCTAGGAATCTAAATTAGTTCGAATGAATTGATGCTTACAAAATCATGGCACAGCAAATATGAATTAGGAAACTGAATCTGCTCTCGTCAGCAAACAGTGAATCCCAAATTCTCATAACATCCGGTAACGGAAATTCTTGCGAGAGGAGTAGAGTTAACCATCTGATAGAAATTTATCATTTACTCGAACGTGAATCTTTCATTGACGATATCGTGCTTTCATTGCCGAAAAATTCGATAAAGAATTCTAATTAATTCGATCTACCTAAAGCTGTAATATTGCGGGCATAATTCCTGTTGATGCAAACGTAACCATACTTCAGGATCATTAGCTTTTACTTGCGTTGTCAGTTTACTCATCATAGAGTTAATCCCAAACTCTGCTTCATCCAACGATTTTATAAAGAAATCGCGAATCTCGCTCATCAAATTGGTGAAACAGAAAAAGGTGTCTGCTTCTGCGTGTTCTATGAGGAATATTCACAATGTTAGGTGTAAAGTTCCAAGAACGTGTGGTTCAACAACAGCTATTTATGATTTACCTCTCCATTTCTGATCAGGGTCACAAGCGAATGCATGATATATAGGGCCAACAATTTCGTTCATGCCTTGCACGTAGCCCTGGCCTGGATTCAGTTTAGCATAGAGGAAGAGTATTCTTTCTAAAACCTCCCAGTGTGCCTCGCCACCTTCCGCCAGTGGTGCATAATCTTCTGCTGCTTTCCTAATCGAAACTGCTATCTACAAGAACACATGAGATAACGTTTTTAGACATTCCCCTCTGGGTGAACTGGTTGAATTAATCAAACCATGTTACCTGCTGCTTTCCATATCAGCGTAAAAATAGAAAAAACAAAGTTAGTCTTGTTATTTTCTTACGTCGCTCGCAGATTTAATTACCTTAGTAATGCCGAGTCCTTTCCTCTCCACATTTGCGCTTCTCAACACTGTGTGCTGCACTCTGTGATGCAAACGTTTCTGCCCACTGGCATTCACAATCTCTTCACAAGGATGATCGGTACCTTGTTGAAAGAAAGATATGTCTGGACACAGTCTCCTGCAAAGAGGATTTATTTTATGCTCTTAGAAGCAAGTAACTATGATCGCATAAGGTCGAAACGTTACCTAACATCCTTGTCTATCTGCAGGAGAACTTCGTTGTCCTTAAAGTAGGTTTGCCATTTGCTATCAGGATTTAAATTCAAAGGATGATCGTGGAGTGTAACGTCCACTCTTTCGCCATCATTATTTGTTTCTCCCGGAGTAACAATGAGATCCTCTATAAGTAATAAAAATGTGTATGACTTGTTTAATCCTCTTCGACATTTCCTTTTGCATTCTCAGCAGAATAAGGGTAATTAGGCCTACCAATAAAAGTTTTATAAAGTATTCTCTTGCGCGTAAGAGTTTCAGACCAACTGGCCCTTGTTGGAGGCAAGTAATTCAACAACAATTTCCAACACAATGGTCTCAGGCCCCCTTCATCCGGAATTCCTAGAAACAATAACTGATTAGTGCAAGTGCAGTTCAGAAGCTTTAGCATTCAAGAGAATGTTTTTAAAGTTATCGCATGCAGTTAGCTGCACAGAGAAGTGTGCAAAGTGTGCAGCATCCAGTGTGACAGACAAAGGGGATTAAGATAGAGACAAAGACTCATACCATGGAAGCACAATCGTTTCAGGCTGACGAGATCTATTTCCTCGGCATTCAGAACATCGTCGAAGTCGTTTAATCTGAAACAACAAGTTTTTTCACTGAAAAATTCTGAGCTAACTGAAACTCGCGATTGATTACCTTTTTCTTAAAATACTCATCGCGGCTGCGTTTGACACGTGCGTTACTTAACGAGAGCTCCGCTGTACTCTTATCGGCATTTGATAGGCGTGTGGGCGTACAATGATAGAAGTACCCTCTCCTCACATTATTGTCAGTGACCTGCCAGATTGACAGGCGAACTACCCGCCATTTTTTACCTCCCGTACAGATCGACTGTCTTTTATATTGAACAATGCTTTAAGGCTCTTAGTGTAGGAAGCGGAGAAATCGTTCTTATCATTACAATATGGCACTTTATGCTCGGGCTATTAAATACCCGCGAGGTATAGTTTCTGTGCGAGTTAATCTGACTTATGCCTAACCTATCTGACAAACGTCTATGTTAGGTACAAGAGATCTTTCCTTTTAGTATATGCAGACTTAATTTTTCTGTTTATTCAGTGCATGATATATTAAAATTAAAATATTGTATGATGTTTGTAAATCTGCTCTTGTCATTTATTCAGACAGGTGAAATCAGGTGATATAAAATATCGTAACGTAGGTCGTAGAATGTAAACATAATCAACTGTTTGCCGAATAATGCCCAGGCGATGTATAGAATAGATATTACATCTAATGTAAGCTTTTGTCACACGGATTGGGGAATCCTAAGCAATGGGGTTTCTTATAATTATTAATGTCTTATTCTCTATGCTTCGCCTAAAGTCCTCTTCCCATAATCGTGTCGCTTGCATCGTTATCGTTTATTTATTACTCAATGCTTCATGGTAGCGCTTATTCAGGCGCCACCAATAGATTAATATGTCGTTAATTTTTAACTTTAGCGAGATGGTGCAGTGCTAATTTGCGAATTAATCGTTCATTGCTAAAAATAATTAAAACAAAAAAAAAACAGCTGTCTAGAGGACATTGGCTGTATGTTTATACAAGCTTTGCTGTCATCTTGGTTCACTCGAATTGAAAATATTTGATATGTAGCACCGAGTGACGGTGAAAATTTCTCGGAAATACATTAAGTTGATCGAACCCCATTTTGTGCTTGCCGCGGGGTGGTCAACCCCACCACGTTACGCTCACTAGCTAACCAAGGGTCGTTATTGGAATCGTGGCGGTTGAAGTAATGAAACGTATGTCCACTACGGCTTTGCTTTATTATTTATTCGATTTTTATTAAACAATATTAGGATATCTCAAAAATATCTAATCGGTTTCCACGCTTCTTCGTTCTCCGGTCATTGATAATTAATACATTTATTCGTCTTTTATAATAGAATTACAATCTTTCGCAACATTTTTCGCGGCAACTGCTGTTTAATTATTCTTTTTAAATGATTGTATTATACCTATTTCATGTTTTTCTTTCGCAGATATTTATGCGCCTGGAAGTTATTCCACCAAAAGGGATAGAGGCGCCACTGATGGCGCCAAAATTTGAATCGGTTGCAAGAGAGAGGTGATGTTTACATACATACAATTTATATCATCGTGTTTTTCGTATGTAAGCATGATACAGAATTTTATAATTGATCAATGCTAATATTAAATGGGAAGATATTATGCTAAACTTTCTTTATTACGATTTGCTTGCTGTATTCAAAGTAGAAGACTTTAACTATACTCGAGCTCATTTTAGAAGGAACTTATTCGCGCATGTAGAATGAGCTCATTGGCTCCGAGGAAGCGTTTGTTTGGGGTATAGCCAATAGTAATTTGTTTCGGCACCAATGAACGCCAACGATTCGTCGGTCGGCAAATTCCTTCTAAAATGAGCTCGAGTATACATAACTGATAAATTTTTACTGAAACTTATGCACAATTAAATTGCGTTCTAAAAACTATTTTCATAAAGCCATCGAAATTGCATGTATATGCGGTTTTCGAGGCAAGTTTGAATATTTCATAGAAACTTTACGTTTGAACATGCGATTGAATCATGATTTTAAGTCACGTCACGTGGTCTGCCCAATTCGGCCGGTCGGTATTACAGCAGGTTTTTTCTGCACTGAAATGGTATTACCCATAGATACGCCGCTGCCTGATGCACGCGAGAGGGAACTGTTTGCTATTTCCGTATTCTATTCTGAATAAGGAAAGAAATTCTCACCTATTGCGTTGTACTTATAAAAATTTAAACGGAAAGTCGGCTGGTACTGCAAACGTAGAAAATTCATTGTACATTTCAATTACTTTAAATATTTTTCTTCTGGTTACAGATGAAACTTGGGTACATTTCGCCGTGGACAGGAACTTTATATGGGCCAAATGATGGAAATCTCAACAATGAACACAAGAAAATAGTGATTTTTATATAACCGTCAAAGTCAAATTATATATTTTATACTTTACTGTACCACTGTAAAAGTCTTTATTCAAATAAATTGGAAAAAACTTGAAACAGACAGTATTATTATTAAGAAATACCTTTTATACATACTCCTATCCAAATTCCAAACCTGCAATTTATCTAAGGAGGATTATTCAAGTAAGTATTCAACGTAGAGTCGCAGAGTTTTTGAAAGGCTTTCGACGCAGGAATTCATGATACCTCCTTTCGCTTCATGTTCTCCTGATACATCGCTCTAAAATTTGGCCAAAATTTTCAGAACGCTCTAAAATGAGCTTCGTATCAGGATAACATGATGTCGAAAGAGGTGGCACTAAGTTAACGCCTTCGGAAAGAGAATCTAAGGCGGAGAAATATTCATCGGAGAGTCGCAGAGTTTTCGAAAGGCTTTTAACGCAGAAATTCATGATACCTCCTTTCGCTTCATGTTCTCCTGATACATCGCTCCAAAATTTGGCCAAAATTTTCAGAACGCTCTAAAATGAGCTTTGTATCAGGATAACATGATGTCGAAAGAGGTGGCAGAACGAGTGAATTTGTTCTTTAAAACAATGCATTAACGTAGAGTTTTAAAAGCAGCTCAGCATGGAAGTTTAGGTGTTCTGTTTAGCATGTCTTTTATATGTGATTTGGAATAAGCAGGATAGGATGTAGTGGAAGAGAAAGGCTTATTAAATAATAGTGTTCTTTTATCACTTAACTGCATTTTATTGAAAAAAGTGATATACAATAGAATGAAATCCTATAAATTCGTTTGTAATATAGAAGATGAATAGATGTGAAGATAAATTCATAATTCAGATAAAGCCATGTCTTGCGCAATTTTCAAATCCGTAACTACACTCCAAAATGCAGTCAATGATCGCATGTAACCAGTGCTGTCTTTAGGCATGTACACGCTGGGCAATCGCCAGAGGACCCATGGCAGTAGGGGCCCACAATTCTGATTTTAAGTCATATTCCCGTATCTGGGCAGGGGCCCCCACGAACCCCAGTGCATTGCTTAGCCCAGGGCCTACAATACTGTTAAGACGGCTCTGTATGTAACGCCTTTTAAAGTTCCTTACCTGTGAAGCAGAAATACACACGATTAATAATGACGTAATAAGTTAAAAAATTATTTGATGTGGTGTTCACATTCCCCATCAATGCGCGTCCATAACAACGCCGGTTTAAGGGGGTAGACACGTCACGTGGTCTGGCCGATTCGGCAGGTCGGTATTAGAGCAGGTTTTTTCTGCACTGAAATGGTATTACCCATAGATACGCCGTTGCCTCATGCGCGCGAGAGGGAGCTGTTTGCTACTTCCCTATTCTATTTTGATTTCTGAATAAGGAAAGAAATTCTCAACTGTTGCGTTTACTTATAAAAATTTTTGAATTTAAACGATTGTTCACGAATATTATTTCCTGTACATATAAAAAATTTTAATTATAATTCACGAATAATATTTTTGGTATTGACAAGAAAGCCACAAAGTTACTAATATTAACAAAAACAGTATTTTCGTAACAAACACTCGATTTAATGGACCAGGCCAATGATGAGAAATAAACAGATGAAATAGAAAAGAAAAACACACTCTCCCCCCTTACCCTATCAATCTTTTCTTACAACAAATTTGTCAGTGCTCGTTGCTCAGAACTACATCCCACTTACCATGCACTAAATCGTCAGAGTCAAAACATTGGTCCAAAATATAATAATATAAAAAGCAGAAGCAAATTTGTTTTCGCTTATACTCACCAACCCTTACGATTTATTAACACGAATAAGGTTCTTGGAGTTTTAGGGAAGTTAGGAAATATTATCTGCGGATGCGAAAGACAAAAGACAGGCTAACATTGTTTATTACTTTTTTGTATTCAAGGTATCTCGAAGTAATATTACAAGCAATGATATAATCAAATGTAATGAATAAAAAGCGATGAAACTAAACATCAGACGTTACACCTCATTCGTTATTGGTCACAATTCTCATCTCATTCTCGAATGATTGATTCCATTTTATTTTTTATTTGCATTTACGGTTCTTGTTCTCTTTTTTAAATGTTTTCTCTCTCTTTCGCTCTCTCTCTTTCTCTCCCTCTCATTAATAATTTGTACTTCTCTATTGGCGCAATCCCTTGCCTCTCTAGTTCCTAAGAAACCGGTCGATTGCTTCACCAACGTCGACAGATTTGCGAGGTTTCACTATACGTTATCTTTACGACGATAATAATGTTATCAAACGATGCAACTCGATTCCTTAACCGATCGACGAACAAGCTCGATCTTTGGAAAAAATCAGCGAGGAGGAGAAGTTCAAAGGAATTCGTTTTCCAAACTGCAAAACGAATCTAACGACGACAAATATTAAAAGCTTACGCCGATTTTGGCGAAAGAAAATGATCTCTGGCTCGTTGCGAGGACACTTGAAACATTCGGGTGAACAGGGAAAAGAGAAACGAGACAATGAATCGAGTCGCATCGTCACGAAATTTCGCCACGTTGACGAGCACAAAGGAAGTCGTGAAAAAACGAGAGCTTCCTCGTGGTCGTCCACGTCGACGTGTTCGGCTCAATAAAATCTGGTTGATTAACAGTAAAATGAACGTTAGTCGTAATAAATCTTTTTTCTTTTCTTCTTATTTACCAGTCGATAATTATACACCGCCTTCTAATGGATGGTTACCTGGGAATATACAAAGTACGTAGAAAAAGAAGGAGAAAGTAAAACGTCTTCCTATTAATTAAAATGCCTTGCACTCGTAAATACGCGAATGTATCGCGTGTATGTATAGCTTAGAACGCATCGTTGGCGATTTATGGCGCGCCCAGTGGGGACCAGTGACTACAATGCGTCGGCATAACCAGTGCAGTTGAACGAGGGATTCGACACCATGAAATGGCAACTTTGGATACTCTTCGACCCTTTGCATTCAATTTTCTCCCCTTTTCGTCTTTGCTGTGTTTCAAAGCCTATAGTTTCCTGAGTTTTCCTCTTCCAAAGCAACAATTTCACAAAAGCAATTCCAACAGGCAGTGCTTTGAAATGTAAAACTGCTGAACAACTAATAAATAGAAGGAAAAATCGCCATTACTCCATTCAGTAAATAATAAAGAACGACAACTGCAGAAAATTACACTTCGAAACTGGTCGCAAAGCATCGATGTAGGGAGGATCGAACTTCATCGTCTAAAAGCTAAGAGAGAATTTCGAGGGCGCCCCAGAAAATCGCCAACAGTAATCGATGGTTGCCGCCCACGTTTAATATTCTTGTTACTCTTTAATCGTAATGTACCGTTACAATGTTCGTATAACAATAAAGCAATATGCAAATGGTATGAAGACTTCTTTTCTCGAAGGGTGACTGCTCGTTTGGCGCGTTCCGTGCATCGCGCGACTCAAGTAACACGTATCATGTAACAATAAAACATTGCACTTTCACCTGTCACCGCGCATATATCTATTTCTCGTGTATCGTGAATTCTTATTTCTCCCCTATTTCTGCCTATCGTCCACTCTATTTTTTCGTGTTTTTTTTTTAATTCTCTTCGCGACACGCCCGTTTACATCGTCGATCCCACACGCCCTGCTCGACGACACTTATTGCTGATCGACGCGGTGCAACGTTTCATCGCCGTCTATACAATAATACACGCTATTTATATATAATAAATTATCTTTCGTATAGGTGTAACACGTTATCCAGCAGGATAACGTATCATCTCGAATAGTATTCTTTACAACGCGAGCTTGTGTCCACTAGCACACGTTCGATAGTTGAGTCGTTTTCACGCGCAACGTATCACCTTATCTACCTTTTGTTTTATCAATATGTTTCCGCGTACTTCTCTCTGTATTATCGCCATTCTCATTCGTTTTCCATTAACGTAAACATGTCAAACGCCCCCGCGCTTCTGAAAACGACCGAACTTCGAACCCGTTGCGTCTGCACGAAACATCCGCTCCGAGCTTTTATCGACGCTTTTCTATCCGTCGATGTAGTAACCAAATACAGCTTAATCCTAACGAACGACTCGAGCGAACGGGAAATTGCTGGACGCGGTCTTAACTCTTCGAGGGTCGTAGAGCTCGCCAACTTTGTCGATTATCAGAGCGCGATTATAGTGAAAGTTGTTCTTCTAATTCGTCTTGTCAGTTTAATTTGCGTAGGGTGAGACATGTAATTCCAGGAGGCTGTAGAATCGAAAATGGGGTGGGAAATGATTGAAGTGTTTAATAATACCTTAATTCCTATGGTATTACTTTATTCACAAGTGTGATTTTTGGGATATCGAAAAAGGTTTCAGACAAAAGTTGAATGATTTCGAGGAGAGTATGTACCGATGTACACAGATTTTTCGTAGGTGGAAGTATAGAGGAAATGTAAGATCAACTTCGTTTTGTAAATGTCACTATATTCTTTTTAATTCGTTAATCAATTTTTGCCTGAAGTTTTTTTCGATTTCACCAATAGTTTCGAAGTTAATCACGTAAATCATTTTAAATCAGGACGGTGTATATATTTTGTCCTGGTTGCTCACGGGAAATTTTGAAATACCGAAGAAGATACCTACTGATTTTTTAATACATTAATCTACGAAAAAAATACCAGCATAAGACGTTAAGTATTATTAAATCATTCAAGTTTTCTCTTTACCATTCTCCTCTGTTTCCAACAACAAGGCGTGTACGGTCTAATTAAATTTCATGTCTCACCCAATATTATACATTTATTATTTCCACCCGACTAGCACGATTTCTTATGGAACACTATTTTCCGCGTTTAAATATTTATAAAATACCGTGTGTCAGTGCTAGGCAAGCTCTCGCGTCGACTCGCGGGCCTAGAAGAGTTAAGGGAGCCAGTGGAAAAGCGCAATAAAAAGTCAGCCAGCTTTCCAAGGTTCGCTCGAGTCGCTTCAGTGCAGTCGGTGTGTTTCGCTTCTCTTTCTTCTCTGTTTTCTTTTTTTTTCAATAATTACGACGCTTAGAATATAGCATTTTCACCCCTGTTATACGCGCACGCTCGCATTCACTCTGTTTCCCACGCATTCGTCGTCTTTTCCTCTCTTTCCCTTCGATCGCACGCTAGTTCTATCTAATCTCGCGCTCGCTCTTCCGCTTCTCGTCGCCGTGGAATCTTTCTCCCACCGATCCGAAGAATGAACGCGATTTTTTGGATACCTCTGGTTCCCTTAAACGTTACGTTTTACGTCGAACAGTTTCGACGATTCTCGTTAATACTTTGATGACCGGAATACAGTTATCCCCGCTGGAAGTCATTAGCTCGTTTCGAGGAAACGTTCGCTGAAAGGGGTGCAAATAACGGCGACAATAAATAAACGCGTGCATCGTTAATTCTTGCGAGTCGAAGAAATGAGTACGGAAAGAAGTCAGAAATCGCAACGGGATCGATAAGGCGACGCGAAGTTCGCACTGCCTCTTTGCTTCCGCTATCGATCCCGAGGCTACATAAATACGATTAGAAACTTATAGAAGAATATTCTGGGGATAAATCATGCGCTAATCACCCGATATTTAATCGCAGAACAGAAGTGTTCGCTCGTTGCGAGCGAAGTTCGTGGAATAGATCGGAACAGATGCATGTAACGAGGGAAGGGTTCGAAGTATCCCCTATTTTATTTGGATTCTTTTTCGCAGGATGGTGGTACAAATTCCTGCTGATGTGTGCAAAATATTAGGTGTAGATACTCGATAATTTCAGAGATACAAATTGTTAATTTATCGCGCTGTAAGGTGTCTTCTTTGAGTGTTATTATTTTACTATCGATGGCACTCAAACTTCTAACCTGAAGATTAATATAAATTCATTCAGAACGCGAAGGTTCGAACAGTTTCGAATATTATTTGAAACCAGAAGCTTTTAAAAATCTCGATAAGAATTGAAATTCTTGAATGGAAAGAAGTCTTTTGTTACGAGCAATAACCTGATAGACAAATGGGATTATTTCAATCAATTATATCTCTAAAATTATTTAGTATCTGCCCTTAATGTTTTGCATACTACAGCATCGATTTAATGATTATCATCCAGCAAAAGTATATCAAAATTGGAAAGAGACAGACCGATCCTTTCCCTCGTAAGCATCATTCCTCTCCTACTATTAAACCTTAAATATTTCTTTCTCCTTTCTCTAACTTTGTATAATCAAAATGTGTGGCTTCAACCCCACATTCTCCACGTCGATTAATTTCACTCGAGGAACTCGTCCTCGCCCCCCTCTGCCCGCCCCACCCGTCGTAACGATTCGAACAATTGGCATATTGCTCCCCTCCCTCGATTTTCACGCGTTCGTTTGTGAAATTAATTAATCGAACGCGCGAAAATGAATTAACATCGACTTCGATTTCGTCTTCCGTGAAAACGATCCATATATCTTCTTTCTTTCTTGAAAACAGAATTTTTCGGTTCGACAGGAACTATTTTTCTCCTACTTATTTCTCACGTCGTGAATGATTGTTCATTATCTTCGTCGAATAACGCGCCGCGTTTCACGCTACTTCCTCATCCTCGTTAAATAATCAATCTTCTTCTGCTAGCACGGGGAATATTTGTACACGATTCGATGGACAGAAGTTCGCGAAGGGATAGGGTAGAAACCGCTACGTATTTCACGACGTTTCGTGAGAAATCAAATCGTTAGAAAAAGTAAGAATGAAATAATAATCGTAAAGATTACGGTCAGTTTCGTGATCGAGCAGTATGAATACATCACAGAGAATTATGTTTTCACTTCCTCCCTTCACCCTCGCCCTTTCCGTCATTTCTCCCTCGTTCTTTCATACATTTAAACTTATGCGTGATTACGTTTTTTTGACGATTTGAAACTTTTTGAACCCTCTTATCGTGGCACAAGTTCGCAGGAAATAATCACCATCTGATCTTTCTATCGTTTCTTTAGCACACTTCACTGGGTTTACCAGTAAAAAGCGCCTGAAAGTCATTTACAAGCAATCTTTATAAATTAGTAGTAAGTAGACTGTCGCATAAAATTAATTTAATTCGACTAGCGTAAGTCAGAGACACCAATAAAACAATAGTTTCCTGATATGGAATATTAAATATTAAATTACGCCATATTTATCATTTCTTTTTCTATAAAAATTCCTCCCCTAAGAACCTAATAAATTACATATTTAAATATAGGGGGTTTGGAATCTCCATTATAAAGCAAAGAAACAACATTGGAAATACACTGCTATGTTAGGCACTTAACATTGTCACAGGACACATCTGCATTTCGGTGCGATGTAAAATAAATAATTCACGTGCGTCGTGAGAGATTTAACACTTTACTTGCGGGACACAGAATATTCTATATTTCCAATTTCGATAGATGTCCTCTGATAGATGTTCCGCATTATCCCCATTTCAATTGTCACAAATGTTTACACGTAGGTATTTAAGACAAATTTTTAAGAAACTGAAGAAACTAGCTTCGTTGCAAAATATGTTAATTTCCCACAGTCAAAGATGGAAGCGAGTGTAAAATGCCCGCAAGTAAAGTGTTAAAGGGAACTGGAGGATGATCGTCGACAACTATAGCCGAATATTTCTGACCCAATCCCCACTGAATAAATTGTTCGAAAAAATGTTACATCCCAAATAAAGGTTTTCAATTACAAATGTTGAAAACACCTACCAATCGAATATTTTCTTTACGGTAAAATAAGAAACGCTGGTCGTGCTGTATTGTGACCACATAGAGGGCTCGAAATCGAAACAGAATCGTTCGCGAAGATGCTCTCGCAGCGATTACTACGTACTCAGCCGTTTAACGTTACAAAGACGGGTATAATAATCTCGACGAATACTTTTAATCGTATTCCTCGATCCTCTCCACCCTCCCTCGCAAGGAGTCGTCATATTCGCGTCGCTTACAGATCCCTAAGTATCGTTAAAAATTCGAAGCTACAAATATCGTGTGAAGTTAGAAAAATCGTACGTTAGAAATTTCAACCAGACTTGAAACACGCTCGAATCGGAATTGAAATGGGTTAACAGTGTTTCCTGAAGTCTCTCGTGGCACACGATCAATCTCGAGTCGAATCGAAGAAAATGTGGATTCGAGATCGATCGCATTGGAATTTTGGAATCCTTTTGGCTGCTTCGCCGATCTCGATTTCCTCTCAAGACGATCAATATGACAGTTTTTCTAGATATGCGTAAAGTCCGGCGTTTCCACTGTTAAAAATTCGCTAGTCGTTCTCTCCCTGGCTTTATCTATTCCTAGACGACGTGCGTTTCACCTAACTATCGAATACCGATTATTACTCGCTATCTCTACAGCCATTGGCACTAAATGCCCTGTAAATTCGACAGAAAATCATCGATCATTGAACAGTGATCAACGGTGGACGCGTAGTGATTAAATCTCTGAGCATACACGCACGCACACTCTCGTTTTTTTGTTTCGTTTATTTTTTTTTTGCTTTTGTTGTCTTTAGTTTTTCTTAGAGTATAAGGTAAAAAATCGAGAGTCTTATAGTAATATTTCGCATACCGATTACAATACTGTTATAACGTAGGAAATTGCAGGAAGATAAATGATCTTTAATCGAATCAGCAATTCTATTATTTTCTTGCAATGATACGTTTATATTAATTTATTTCTCTTCTTTTTTCACGTGAGCTTTTTACAAAGAAAGTTTTGAGAAAAATAAATAGTTCTGAAGTTGATTTAAAATCGTATTTTGGATTTGATATCGATTGGATTTGATTTTGGATTTGTTATAACAGTATTCTCACCGCTGCGAGATTTTTCATTTCGTCTACGAACATTAGACACTTGAACCGTCAAAAGCCACTTCGACCAAACCATTGCTACCTTAACAATTCCAGAACAATGAGACACAAATGATCTTAAGCCAATAATTCATTGCAGAACTCGCTCTTCCACCATAATCCTCGAACAGAAATCCGAATCACAAAAAATGCCGATGATCCAGATTTCAAATAAAAATTTCTTGCTCAACCAATGAATCTCGAATTCACAAGACTACTAATTAATTCCACGAACACGATCAGAAATAAATAATACCATCGATAATAGCGATGGAAAAAATTCTATATTTGTATGCAAACACGAGATGAAACTTCGCGAGAAATTAATGAAAGCAAATTGATTGTAATGGTCGAAAATTTTCGTTTACTATTAACGAAAATTGCCCACACATTCTGACACTCACTCGTTCCTCTCTCATGCCCTCGCACATACACTCACACTCGCGCCTGTTTCATCGGTTTTCCTCCTTTTTCATTTCACGTATTAGAAACGAGTACATTCGACTCAATGGCAGTCTGTTCTTGAGATCCAGGCAACGTTTACCGCGTGCAAAAGCATTCCTCATTTCTTCTTTTATATCTCTGTCTTTCTCTTTTTCGACTGCCCCAGTTTCCTTTCAATTACCATTTTTCTCGCGGGAATACAAATGCACGAAGCAAACGTAGCTAGAATTTGAGGAACTTTTTCCACTATTTTTTTATTTCTTTTTTCCTTATTTTATTTCCACCCCTTCCCCAACAGCACGAGGGCCTTTTGTGACCACGCAGTGAGAACCTCTATTATTCGGACACCCGTTATCAGACTTTTCTATTTTAATCCAATTGCTCGTGGTACAGTCGCAGTAAAACCTCGATTAAACGAATTTTTCTTTTTTATGTCGAATGTTATTCAACTTCTTAAATAATGTTTATATTATACCAATTTATTTGCGAATCTCTTTTGCTGATTTCTCGTATTTTCTGTCGCAATGTGAAATACGTTTAACATTCATCAGATTTGGCATTGATTCGATAATCGATTCATTTATGAAAGGACGGTTCGCTTTCCACTCATATGAATACAATGAACGTTCACGTATTTCGTTGATCGAAATATCTCATCATTGGAATTTTCCTCTTTTCGAGTAGTCTTCTGAATCATGGGTAATTAAAAAATTAAACAGTGTATGCAGTCGTTGAAGACCTATAATAGGATACTGTGAAAAAATCGTGGCTTCTGTTGTTAAATAAATATATACAACAACGTGGAATTATTACGTCTGTTGTGTTGAAAATTTTCAATTACAAGTTTTTTAACATATTTTTCCTTTCTGTGCAATACAATAGGATTGAACATTTATCTAATATTAACGCAAATTTCCACATGTGTAACGAATGGTGGAAGGCAAACTTGGATATCATTACTTTTGAAAACCAATTTTTAAAAAATCTTTCAATTAATCGATTTACATTTTTTGACGAACAAAAAATATTTGGAAATTCGTTATTAAAATTGTACAATACGATGGATATAGCGATACCACGTTGTATATATTTATTCAGACGTTACGAATAAATGAAAATTATTTTTTATTCTCGCCTAGCAATCTAGTCTAATTGAGCGCACACAGGATCCTGAGATGTACCTTGTGAAAAGTGTGAAACTTAAAGTCCATTGCTGTTCTCGGGTATGTTTGTTTTATTGTGAATAGTATGTTGTCTCATTGTGAATAATAATAAAGCTGAGATTTAATATAGTATAGTCTTAGTAACGATAATCACGTCAGTATATCTGTTCGTAAAGGTGCCATTCCACTGAGGCAACGCCCGTTGCCGAAAAATTACCTCAATGGAATTCCACCTTACCAGAACGCATACGGATAATAAAAAATACACAGGGGGAAACAAGTGTTTCGTGTACGCTTGCAAGAAAAATGCCACGATTCGAAGAACCGAACGAAGAATCTCATTTTCTCAATAGAAGAAAAACCTATCCACTGGTAGAATTTCTTAACCCGAAGCCATCGCGATTAAACATCCATAACGTCACATGCACATTAATATAAACAAATATGTGAACCCGACGAAGATTGCCAAGAATGCTTGACATCCCCATGAAATAAGAAAATGGCAATGTCTAAATTAATCTTCGGAATAATCATCATGCTCCGTCATTGCAGAATAAAGAAGATGTACATTTTTTGTTGGAAAATAAAAATTCAGACGGTTTCAGGTTAAACTTTTCATGATCAAGAAATGATATACTACCCTGTGCCATGTTTCTTGCAATTCGTCCAAACTATCGAACAAAAGTGACAAAGGCTTACAAAACTCGTAGAACGTAAAAAAATAAGTGGCTACTATCAGAGTGAATAATAAATAATACATGTACATATTTATATATACTCGACGCTTAACGACTAAAACGTCCCCGCTAGTTGAACTGTCACGAACGAAAAAACCTCACCCCTCGATCGCCCTTTTGACCCGTGTGATCGAGGTTTTACTGCGACTCGGGTCGTTCTCGATCCACGTGCGCGGCAGGATTCGCGCATCTCGATTTACACACAGAAAAAGAAAGAAACGGAGAACAAAAATCATCCTTCCTATCGAGATAATACTGTTACAATGTCCCCTTCGTGAAACCTCGCGACCTCTCCCCCATTCCCCTCGTCGAACTGTTAATTGGACGGTGCATTCGAACTAATTAAATCGTCTCGATCAACCTCCTGTCGACCGTATTTTTTTTTTTTTTGCGAGGGAATAGAAATAATGTGTCGAATGGCTATCCGCGAAATAGTCGCTTGCGCTATTCCCTGGTCGATTTTTAACAGACTTCATAATGTGGTGGGTTCAACGTTTCGAAGAATCTCTAGAAAACGACGGCGCGACCTGTGACCAGAGCTGGGCAGAATTTCCGGACGATGAAATTTTCAAGCTTTCAGTCGCTTGATACGATTCATGTGTTTGGTATCAGTCTTTTCTTTGGTTTAATAAATTGTGTGAACAGCGTTATCGGTAAACTACGATGGTGTAAGAGAAAGTGGAGGTCGAAGTCGACGGATGCAGATAAATAAAGTGAATTTCATCCTGTTTTTCAATGAGTAATAACTGTGTGATATTAATACTTGTTGAGTAAGCAGTCGTGTATTATTGCTGAAGGCTTTAAACAGATTTAAATTCTCTATATTTCGAAGGTGAATGAGAAATAGAAGGGAGCTGTTTGAACTGTTCATAAAAAGATATAAATAAAGATACTCTCTAACATTATAATTTCATGAGAAATTGTAGATGATATATTTAAATTAAAAGTGTATAATTCAAAGGGGAGTTATTTTCAAACCCTGAATCTCGATTTATATCAATCTTCAACGCAAGTAGAATCACTTCCCAAAACTTCGACCACTTCGTTCTAAACCACCTCACACTTCAATTCAAAATTTTGCCTCAGACCACAAACTCCTCTTACACTCCACGTCCGATATATTTCTTTACAACAGTAATCGAGTGGCAAATTGAGGAACACCCAAAAAGTACTTATCCCTTACCCCCAGAAAAAATTAAATTCCCAAGCAAACGTCGATTAAAAATTCGCTCGTATCATCAGAAACGCGAACGATGCCCAACTCTGCTCCAGCAGCGGCCGCGCGAAGTTTCGTCAGTCGGATGATTTCAACCAGTCTATGCTTCGTAAGAAGAGGAAAATGAACTGTATTTCTTCATGGAGTTAATTCAGAGAACATCTTGGCTCGCTCTACAAATTACATGTACACGCACACATACGCGCAAACACACACGGGGAACAACACCGGACATAGTTTTCTCTACCACCTCAAGCGAGGTGCAACTCGCCTCGCGCCCCTCTTGTAAACGCTACTCAGTCCTGTTCTCGACGAAGGAAACAAATTTTCGGAACCAGTTCGCTATGCTCTACCGAACGTTCCGCTATTTCAATTTTTTTGCTCGTTTTCTTATTTCCGCTCATTCTTCGTTACTCACGCTCGCCCTTCCCTGCTCGACTCTCGCATGCAAATTTTATCGTCCTACGGCTTACACGCTACGCACAGTGCTTTGACTCCCGTGTCCAGCCCGTGGCGACCGAAAGCGCGACGTCGTAGAAAAATAATTACGATTGTTGGAGCTCTGAAGCCAGTCGGCCTCTCACTTCGAGGCTCAAGGCCGGAGGAGAACTCGAAGAACCCACGTGTTTCTTTTCGTCGTGGGGGTGGTCCATTTGCGCTACTGCATGGAGAACACATGAGAAGTCCACTTTCCATTTTATTGGGAAGTGGACAGTACATCAGTGTTGTCCATGGCGAACGATCGAGACGCTTGGCTTTCAGTCGCCATTTGCCGCGGAAATTGTACAAATCGAAATGATCCTTAACAGTAAACTGTTTGTTTTCTATATTATTGATTCTCATAGTCGCTCGCTATCCGCACAGCCACGCTCGCCTAAACGTTAAAAAAAAACAGGAATCCGTCGGTTCTTCAACATTCCTCCTTCGCCGTGCTAATCTTCGTCTACCAGCCGTCTCTCGCGTCCATCCTATCCTGCGTCGCGATACACTTATCTCTCTACTCAGTTAGCGATTATTCAGCAAACTAGCCGTCAGTTATTTCCTTCCCTCAATCTTTTCTCAACGAAACTGTAAAGAAGTTTATAGGAGCCATTGTTCTCGTAATATATATTTCTATATATGTATATATAATATATATATAATTTATATATATTCAACGATAAAAAAGAAAACTCGCCTCGGTCGAAACAACCACCGAGCATCGTTATCGCGGCGACAAGGGTCTTTCCATTCTTGCCTCTGTCTATTATTATTTCTTTCCGTTTTGTTTGCCGGGGGAAACGTCGAATTCTGAAGTGGCTGCTCGAAAACCCAGTTTCATTTCGAGAAAGACGACGGAACGCGGTGTATAGAACCCGTTCGCGACACAAAACGCCACTCGAAAATCCGTCGTTTCTTCGTTCCTTCTTTTTTTATTCATTTTCTGATTTTCTTTTTACGCGCCCATATTACCGTACGTGGCATACGAAAGAGTAGGTGAGAATCGTGAGAGAAGGAAGCCTTCTTAGCTTCGTTGGAGAGAAACCTCGAGATTATTGGACATCTTAGAAAATCGTAAAAAATTCAAGATGACCACGTACGGGGGCGAACGACGCGTTGGAACGAACATGGCGACGCTGACGTGTATTCCTGAGACGCGGAGGGTGCGAAGGAATTCTTGAATCCCTTACCATATAAATAATAAAAACGACAAAGAAAAAGCGCACACACACACACACACAGAATAGGGAGGAAGAATGTGTCTTTTGTCCTTTCTAAACGATAGACGACATTGTACTCGTGTTTCGTTGCGAATTATGAGCTACTTTATAGAAAACCACCGACCGCGAATAAATAACGGAAACCGAGGGGTTTTATAATCTTTCATTCCGTGGAATTTTTATCGGCTAGTGCATCGTCAGCGAACAAATACACGTCAACGTGTTCCCTCGTGAATCTACTTTACGGTTTACCAGGCAAAGAAGCGCGATGGGGGCCACCCACGCAGCAGGTCGCGAAGTTACAGTCTTCGCGCAGCCTTATCGTCCCTAAGAGCTGGGAACAAGGTCGAGGGAAAACGAGACTTGATCGAGTCGCGCTGATTCTTAGGAAGGTTAAGGCTTTTCCCTAAATGCTCCGTAAAGTATGCTGTATAAATGCGTATGCGTGCGTGTGTGTATTTGGTTTTTTCTTTAATTTGTACGCGATGTATGCGCGCAACGTTCTCGTATACATTGTACGCGCTTGCCCACAAATGGTTATGGAAGCGCTCGAATATTTAATTGTTAACGTGCTTCTTGCCACGAGAGGTCCGTGAAGAATTTTCCGTAAGGAGTGTATATTAATTTTTGGAACAATGGATGACGTTCTTTTAAAAATTCAATATTAATTGGAGCTGGTTCAATGGTCAATTTCACTTTAGTTTCTTTGGTGAAGTTAATTTGATTGATCGATTGAGAATTGAAACAGCTGACGGAGGAACGTTTACATCGTGGCTTTCCTTAAATTTAATTTAGAAATAATTAGGGTTTAGATATGTTCAGATATAGTTGACGTAGAAAGTGATAAGTTTAAGTGGGAAATTAAGGCTGGTTGCTTTGGTTGGCAGGTGTTAACGCGTTAAATACGGATCAGCGAATTAGTGTAATTCGATAACGGCGCGTTAATGATGGATTAGTTTGAAAGAGAATACTCTTTCGTATAATTTACTTAGAAAAGATTTAAATACTAGATTAACGCGCTGATAGCGATTTCCAAGTCCGTTCGTAACGCGTTAAGATAGCGTTATCGGTCACTAGATTTGTTGGAATCTGAGACAACAGCCTGCCATTGGTGGAATCACTTTGAACAATTAAATAATGTGAATTTTGTAGAAGATGCTCCCTAATATTGTTCATTTCGTGCTTCCAATAACAAGAAAATTACATTTGGATAATACATTCGTATAATTAAATAGAAAATTGCTATCCTCCGTTCATTAATCTAAATCAAGATAATGTGTTTATCAGTAAATGCCAAGAACTGTACACCAAAGAACAAGATGATCTCAAACTCGAAGACTTTATAGATCCACGGATATGTCTAGCCACAAAGAAAATTAACTCATTAAAACCCATTGGAGCTTCTAACAATCGTCACAATTTTCTCAAAAACGTCACTCTTAACTCGTACCACGAGTACATCTCCATTCATCGTCGCAGTTTGCATAATCCTCGCGACGACGCGACAAGAAACACGTTAATGAACAAAGAAAGAAAAAGAAAACGGGACGAACAGTGTCGCGTACGCGTGATCATGCATTCGGAGCCGAAAGAGAGGAGATGGATCGCGCGCATACACGCGGAATCCAGGCGTAACAAGAGGTCGCGAGAAAAGAACAAAGCAAAGAAAGAAACGCAAAAGAGAACACGGGAACGATCGAAAGAAAACTCGTGTCTCGACTTCTTAGGCCCTCGCGCGAACATCGACATCGAGATGCTACTGTACGTTGCACCCTCGATAGGGTGCTCTTCCTCGAATTTACGATATATATATGAAAGATGCAATTAATTTCACTTTCGTCACGGACTTGTAGTTCACTGTGTAGAATCTTCAACTCTTTCTCGTACCTGTCGCGTCACATCCGACGCAAATACACGTCGAGCTACGGAGGTGGGGGTGTGAAAAAACGGGTCGAAAGAGTCGCATGGAAAATCGTAGAAAAACGATGAACACGCGGTAGAAAAAGTTGTGTCTTGTTCATCGACGAGGATTCGCAGGATCGTGATCGCGCTAGGTACGGAAAATTGTTTTTCAATAATTCTTCCCCTTCTCTGCTCCCCAGTAAGCTTCACCCCTTTCGACGTCGTACGTACCTTAGGTAATCACGCGTATATAACGTATGCCACATCGCTCTAAATAGTATATACACACAGTACAAGTTACGGATTAGCGTTCACATTTATCATACCGATAGACAATATTAATAACTTGGTTGTATCTCGCCGTGTACTCGTCTAACAATTCCTACGTACTCTAACTGCTAAACGTTAACTAAAGTTCGCTTAACCATACCGCCTGTACTTATCGTCCTTCCCTCTTATCCGTGCCTCGCTTACTTCCCTACGTACATACTTAAACGAGTTACCTAAAATTAATCCTCCCGTAGGCGCACGCTCATCCGCATCGGTCTCGAAACCGAACGCTCTCGCTAGTCTCTGCTCTCAATCGACGATCTCTGTTCGCGGGGAAAAGAGTCCTCGGATCGACAGGATCCCGAAATCGCTCTTAGAATATACGTTGGTCTACTGCTTTGACGCCGGCATCTTGCGCCGGCAAATCCGATCGAGCGGAAACGAAAGGTGAAAGTAGAAGATGCAACGCGCGCGGGCCAGCGCGACCCACCGGAATCGATCGTTCCTCCCCTCGAAAAGGCACGAAAAAATCTTCCAGCTGCGAGCTACACTCGTATCTCGCGTCTCTTAACCTAACGATAAACATCCTCGATCGATGTCGCGTAGAAAACGATTTTTCTTGGAGGTGTGGGTGGGATAGTGTCTCTGGGGAGTGTGCCACCTATAGAGCTCGTGCCCCTTTAGGTGTTTCAGCCTTCTGCGTTTCGACTTTTTGTTCCACGATTCACGGGGGACAGGCGGTTAGAAGGTAGTGAAAAGGGGAAAAAGGTGGGTACGTTTAAAAAAGTATCGCGCGGTAGAAAAACATCGTTAAGCGGGCCTTCGAATAGTCGAAAGCACGCCGACGATTGTTGAAGGGGGTGAACGATCGTCGCGCGGCCATCTGACACGCACCGATCCGCTATTTTGCCGCCACTACATCTACGAAGGAACAAAAGTATCGTGGGTTACTCGATATTTGGCACAGATTAAACGGAATTTCGTCCCTCGCGGCTTCCGCGAGATCGACCTGCAGAGAGAAAGAAACGTTTTCCCCAACGAAAGGTCACTCGATTTTCTTAGTTCAACTTCGTGCATCTTAATGTGTGTCAAATATTAAGCATGCGGTGCGTACTGGGCGATTCAGACAATAGGTGGTCGAAATTCGGAAGCGTGTTATACTCGCTTCAAGAATGGAGAAAGATCGTTAACAAGGAGTCCACGGGAGATCCTTTTTTGTGGTAAAAACGTAATTTCTATCGCACACAATTTAGTAAGAACACCTGGCAAGACTTCAGATTTTCCAGGTATTGATACTTTTCGCGGATGAGATTATCTGAGCTAAATTAATTTACTTGTAAATCCCCCCGAAATCGTAACATATTTTCTCACGAGGAAATTCAAAATACACTAAAATTTCTTTTAATAATTTCTACAGTTTTTGAAACGTCGGTGTGAGGCATGTATAGCTAAACAAACAAACCATTTCCAGCAATTTTCTTGATGGAAAGAAATATAGATTCTGTTTGTAACTCGAACGAAAGCGTTTTCAAACATATTTCTATGATTTTCTCCATCCTTAAAGTGTAACGGGGTACGCTTTCAAATTTTGGCCAACCCCTTCCGCACCACCCTGTGTATAATATATATACGCATATATACATACGTGCATACCTGTGTGTTCAGTGTAATCGTCGTGGTTGTGTGTCCCGTGTGTTTCGGTTAACGTCTCCCTTTTTGTTCGCCGAATAGTCCGTTCTCTCTTAGCGACAACGTTCGCGAAATTGTAACCCCATAAATATCGAAAAAAGAAAGAGAAAAGAACCATCGCGCGTCGGTCAAAAGTGATTCGTCTCCTCGCGTCGTCAAGTGTATATCCTCCTTCGTTTCTTTGTTTCCATTTTTATATTCTCGTAACAATGTAAAAAAAGAACGTAAATAAGTATTTATATATGTTCATTATATATGTACACATATACACGTATACGTGTACATATATGTGTATATACGCCAGAGGATTCATATACATGTATATACGTATATATGGTGTGTATGTATGTATACATATCGGTACAATACATCGTACGTAGCCTTACCGTCTAGGAATATTATTATTATCATTAATATTATCATTATCAGTATTAATATTATTAATGTTATCATTAATATTATTGTTGTGGTAGCAAGTCGCTTAAGTCTAGAAAAATGAAAATCCTGCCTCGTAAGACGAGGAGAAACGCCCGCTTCGCTGTCTCGCGATTCGCGAATGGAGGGTGAAGAGATGGGTGTGTACAGGGAGGAAGGGTGGAGGGTGGTGGGTGGGTGGATGGGTTCGGTTCCGACCCTGAACGATCTCGACCGGTCGGGAGAGCAGCGCGGGAGGGAGAATCCTTTCTTCGAGATTCAAGGAGAACGCGGGGGATCGTCGTCGCGGCGCTCGCAGACGTGCCACACGTAAAAACGAGAACTCGGAACCACGAACGAGAGGGTTCGCTTACGTGTGTGTCGGTGGTATTTACAATAAGAAGTAAAAGGGGTTTGAGGCGTCGGGTGGATGGGCGAGGGGTTGGGCATCGTGGATCATGGGGGTTGGTTGGGGGGTTGGAGACGTTTCGACGACTCGGTGGCGGGGATCCTTTCGTCGAGCTTCTTCGACTTGATGCTTCCACCTTCGTTTCGAGCTTACCCAGACCCACCGCGGACTAACAGCCGATCTGGATCGTTGCCTCGACCGAGCCCCGCCGCGGTTCAACCATCGAACCGAGCCGCCCGCCCAGCCTCGATCTTATCGACAAGCAACGTCCTGTGCATCGAACAGGGATCGTCCAAACGGTCCTCGCGCGAGATCGTGGTCACGGATCCGGTGCGTGTGGTCGAAACGAAGGCGGTTGAACGGGCAGTAGGAACATACGAAAACACCGACCAGACTCGCACGTATCACGGCTTATCGTAGGTCGATGGTGCAACACCGAACTCAAGGAGGCCTTCCCCGAGCGTCTTCGAGAGGAAACGGGGCCCCCGGCTCGAGCGTCCAGGGTGCAAACGTAAAACGGTCGCTTAAAGATCCTTTCTTCGTCTCTCTGTCTATGATCTCCGGCTCGCCTGGCGTGCACGTGTGACGCGCCGACGGTATTCCTCTTGCCTGGACGCGACACGGGGACTGCTGTTTCTCGAGCGGAGGCGAGCTAGCCGTGGCGTGGTGCGCGTTCAGTTTTCTGATCGCGTCGCGCCTTTCGATCACGAGTGCTTCACCACGATCACGCCGGGACGCTGCTGGGTCTGCTGTTGCCTGTGGAACTGGAGGAACTCGGCCTGCAGTAGCCGCTGCTTCGCCGTCGATGACGCGGTCGCCGACGTCGGCGACTTGCCCGGCGCGTTCGCCGTCTGTTTGTTGGTCAACGCGAGGGGCACGTCCTGCGCTGGCTCGTCGCTGAACAGATGGTCACCCTCAAGGTGGCGTATCGCCTCGACGATCGTCTCTAGGTTCTGTCGCGAGGTGTTCGCCAGGTACAGCCTCGCCTGGGGGGAGCCGTCGTCTAACGTGTTCGACGGCGACGGCAACCTGCAATTAGAACGAAGGGTTTTCGTGTGTTAAACAGGCTTGGCAATTCAGATATTCTTGACTAGTTATTTTGTGCACAGCTGAGCCGAAGCTTGGGTATGGTTAAGTGGCTATAGTGTGTGGGGAAAATTGGAGCTAATAAGTGATTTATTCACCTGTCGACTGGATCAGTTTTTAATCAGAAGCGACTAGAAATGTGTGTGTGTAAGAATGGTTTGATTTCGAATGATTATTAGATATATATATTTCAAAGACCTCAATCCTGTACTGTCAGGAATAATGAACACCTACAAGTACAAATTCTGAGGATCTCAAATGGAGACCATAACTGCTCCAAACAAGTAAAACAAACATCATTTACCACTTCCCACTTTATACCATACCAGCAATACCCCCTCTTCTATCTTTTCCCTCACATTCCACCCGGTCCTCTACAATTTCTTACTAAAACATACACTCCACCCCACCTATGCAACTCGTTTACCATACCTATCCCCACCCCTTAAGCCGGCCCAATTAACCCTAAGATTCCCGTCAACCCTCTACATCCCCATAAGAACCTTCCAGCTCCACCATCTTGAATTTAAACCTCCCTTCCACCCGTTCCATATCCCACAGCGAGGCATGGGGACGCTTACCTCTCGACCTCGACCTTCGGTTCCGCCTTCATCGCTGCCTCGAGGACGCTGGGTAGCCGTTGCGGTTCCGCTGTCGGCGAGAACGGCCTGGTTGGGCTGGCGGTGATGTACTGGGGCGAGGTGGTCTTGAAATCCCCCGTACTCGAGGCGTACGTGACGCGGCTCGACGAGGAAAACGAGTCGCCTGTCGTTTGCTCTTCGATCGTGGTGAACGCCTGAGTTAGACGAAACGTGACGACCTTCGGGCTCCCAGGGCACGTCTCTTCTTCCTTGATATCCTCGGGCACCATATCGGCGGGTTGTGGCGACAGCGGTGGTGAACTTGGGTCCGGACTAGACGTCTCCACCGTCTGCGTCGAGCCGACTGGTGGCAAGGACACCACGGAGACTACTTGAAGAGCTGCGACAGCTTCCTCTGTCTCCTGGGCGATCACGTTGTCCGTGTGCTCGATCACCTGCGCAGAAATATCGTGCAAGTTTCAGGGATTTGGGACCAACTATTACGATCAAAGAATTATTTAATATAGAAGAGCGGACGGTACCTCGTGTGGCTGATAAGTGATGAGTTGATTATCCCGGAATCTCTCCGGGTATAGTTGACTCTGTATAGCTCTCATCTGCTTCTCGAGGTGCAACCTCGCTTGCCGCTCCCTTTCCAACTGTCGTCTCAGCTCTACTACCTCGCTGTTGGCCACGGAATGTCCATCTGTGGTCACCGTTATTACAGACAGGGGTTCAGGGGACATGCTACCCAATCCCTCGTCACCACTCTCGCTAACGTGCATCGGTAGGTTGACCACGACACCTCCTGAAACGAAGAAATTGTAATTTAACTACATGTTCATCGTGACGTCTATAGCACGCCTAAACGAAGAAACGTTGATCCAAATATTCATCGTGACGTTCGTAGTGGGATGAGACGAGGAAATTTTAATTGAAAGCTCACGATGCGCGCACTGTACCTACGCCGATACTCAAGACGACGGAAGCAAACGCAAGGAGAATTGCAGTTGCTTCTACTTCGTAATCAGCCCGTTGCATTTGGCCTGAACGAAGGGACGTAATGATTTCCAGAGGAAAGATCCGTCCCCCTTTCTATTCACCGCGGCTCGATAATCTGAAGATTTAATGGCACCGCGAAGGAGAGTAAACGAAGTTTCGATCCCATTGATCGGATTGTGACTTTTTCTCTCTTGCGAACGGAACAGAATATCCGGCGCAAGGATGCCCGACCTCCAGGAATGTAATTACTCTCGCGAAAATGATGAACGTCCCTCGTATATTAATCCCCACGCCACTTTCGGCGGGCAAATTAAAAAATTCCTCGACGAATGGCTCCGATGAGTCAGTAGCGCAAGGTGCGTTATATGCTGATGACGGGGGTAAATTAGTAGCGTGATCGTGACACTGATCAGTGTATAGTTTTCCAGACGAAGAGGAGGACGTTCGACGTTGTTGATTTTACGAAAAGTGAAAAGATTCTTTAGATAAGAATCACGAAATTTTTTCTGCTTTATATAAATTGATCAGTGATAACATTTATTCAAATTAAGTAGAATTCATTTGATAAATTAATTGTAAGTGTTAGATAACACTCTATCTGAATGGTAAGCTAATAGTATATTTTGAGTTCCTACGTTTTTAGAAAACGAGAGAAAATTTCTTGTTTACTTGGTCACTTTCTTCACTTTTCGTTCAGATCAGTGCTAGATCTTGACAATTTATACAGTGCAGCCTGTAATTTGTCAGTTTCCCACAGTGGGGCCCCCATAATCTGAGCTCTGCTTAAACCGATAATTTCCTTAATTTGTAGTCGTGTTCTGAAGAAGTTAGCGTTACCGTCGTTTCTGTCGTAAATAGTGGGATAATCCGAGCTGATTCGAATCTTTCGAAGTTCCACTATGTCTAATCTTGTTGATTATCCAAAAGTCTTTTTCGAATTATTAATTTTTCAATCGAATCATATAAAATTTAATTAAAAAATGATCAGAGATACAAAAATACTTCAGAGTGAAACACTCACCTTGATTGTCCGGCTTGCGCTTCTTGATCGGGACATCGCCGCCCTCGTGCTGGTTCACCAATCGCTTCAATTGACAGTTCTGTGACAGCAGTTGTGTCTTCTCTTGCTCCAACTGGTATATGTACTCGGCAGTCTGCTGAAGTATCGCAGCCTGAAACAGGAATATTAAAATGTATTAATGAAGGAAGTGTTTAATTGTAACAATTTCGATATCCAGTAATTTATGCAACGTTTAATCACTTTTCATAATGATGTACACGTAAAATATAAAGTACCTCGTCAAGTATTAATTTATTAACAAGTACCCCCTTATTCTTACACGTGAAATCCAAATTCAAAGCATTGCTGAATTCTAAACTTTAACCCGGCGTTGCTAAGGTGGGGTCTCACAGACCCCAAAGATTTTAAATTGAGCATAACTTTTTAACAACGCGTTGCAGTGACTCGTGCCTCAATGTAGCTTCCCCTTCCCTAACCAGCTACTCATAAACAACAATTTTTGTTGAAAATTAAAGATGTTTAATTAGTTAAGTATTTCTTGGTAATAAAAATTCAATTTGGTGGATCTGCTTTTTTATTCTGTAAAATATCACGCCACTACGTAATCTCATATTAATTACAAGATATGGAAGTGTATAATACACTACAATTATTTGTTGTGGTCTGTGGGACCCCACCTTACTACTCTTGTTACATTTCCCCACCTTACTAACGCCGGGTTAAGACCAGGAACAATTTTTCAGGAACAATTTGTTTATGAAATGGAACCATATTAGGGGGTGAGAGCAAAAGAAATCACAGATTAAAATGCCACCCTATTACGCATGCATCGGTATACCCTTCATAAAAATATTGTGATAGGAAGATGGAAAAACAGTGCTGTGCTCGCAACAAGTGGCTGTATACCATTGAAATGAAGTACAAGTAGAATTCACACCTATACATTTATTCATACACTTTTCATTCAATGCTCCAACACAGAGGGTACCATCCCCCTATATTTTACGATCGTTGCATCGACATATCCGACCCAGCTGTGCTTCTTCCATTAACCACGCTTCGATAACAAGCTCTTGGATTTGCTTCGAAAATCGAGAGGGGGGGGGGGGTGTGGCCTGCTCGTTTAAAATCGAAAGAGAAGAGGAACGACGTGGAAATGGGCAGCGTTTAAAAAGAATCGTGGGTAATGATACGAGGGGCGCAGGTGTTCCCTGGGCATTATTCGTAACCTGCGTCGGAGGGCACGAGGGTAGGTGGGGGTACTTCCTGTTTACATGCCATGGGGGGACCACCATGGGTTTGCACGAGTCGATAACATCCGGAGGAGAGCCGACTATCGCATGTCGCGCACGCTAACGTACTACGGCGTAGTAAAACGGGATTGGTGTGTGCCCCGTGGAGGAGCCGTTGAAAACAAAAGGGCCAATTGATACCGGAGTCGAAGGTAACGGGCCCAGGTACGTTTTGCACCTGCCGACAGGTGGCCAACGAACCAGATGCTCCCGATCGTGAAGCCACCTCACGACCGTCCAGCCACTGTCTTCGCGTGTTCTCTGGAAACTCGCCTCAACCTGCTTGCAATTAAAATCGCTCCGCGCCCCTTGCGCGATGACGACGTCGCTTCCTCTGCTAACGAGGGAAGCGCAAGGGGCTCGGGTCACGGTTTTATTTCAAATTGTTGCGCTTGCCACGCGGCATGGATAATAATTTATTGAGTGCCGAAGGAGAAAGATTGGACTGCTTGGGCAAAACGGTGGGGAGGGGGGAATTATTTAATTTACTGTATATATATGCAGGACCCAATCTGGCTCTTCCGTCGCTCTGGGCAAAACTGATTTTTGCCGCCCTTTATATTTAATTATAAATAATTAGTTTAAAATATAATTTTTTACAGTGAGTGAAATTTTTTGTTGGTATTTGTTGAATAAGGAAAGTCTTTTGTAAAGATCTTTAATATGGGTACACACTTTTTGCTAGTATAATAGTAATTATTCGAAATTCGAGTGTAAAATTCTTGCTTTTAGGGAAGCAAACTGGGTACTCGATTATTTGGGTAGCTCAAGTATCGGAATAGGTGGAATAATTTAGACGACGGCTTATAATTCACTTCATGGCGAAAAATAAGTTGATTCCAGTACTGTAACATTAGTAGCATTTCTGGTTGACCCACAGTATCCCCAAGTTGGGGATTAGTTGGCCATCAAAATGCCAACAATAAATGTTACTAGGGAAGGAACTTGGTCTTTATGGTCTGCAACTGTTGATTGTGGACTTAAAATTCTTGCTGCATCCCATGTTAAGGAACCAGTTACTTGAAACTATCAGATTTTTGCAATATTGGTGAAGTTCCCTGCTTCAAGTGGTACTAGCATCAGAGCAGCTTAGAGAACGTTCGAGTGCTTGGGAACTCTAAAAAGTTGTTTACCTTAAGACTTCACAAGGAAAAGTAGAAACGTGATTTAAAAGCTGCACAAGTGTGATTACTGCGACAGAAGTTTATACACGAGCGAAGCAACATCTTGAAGAAGTACCTATAGTCGAATCAGTTTCACAGTGATACTAATCTTCGATATTACGAGACTACTGCTAGAGTAGATGTACTAGTAAATGAACACGTACCCGTGAATGGACATTTTTTATTAAAATGGGTAACATAAGTTATTAAAATAAACAACTAATTATTTTTTTCTTTTAATTTCTTGCTCCATATCCAAACAATTTATGTAGCACGTGGAATCAATCGTGTTGCAAACATAATTTTAGTTTAGAATTAGTGTTCATTTATTGGTGCGTTTTTTTCAATTAGCAAATCACCAAAATATAATTGCTTGCATCGATCGGATGTTTTTCCACCCATTACTTTTCCTCACGAACGATTGTCATCGCCAAAAAACGTCGTAAAATTAATTAAAGGTCAGAGTGCTTTTCACCAAATCGATACAGGATAATTTACGAGTCGGTGGGGTCACAGTACCGTGTATAAATTCAGGGTGAAGCCAAAGAGCCGCGAGATGTGAAACGTTCGACAGCCTAGCCGTGTCATTCGTCGAGTGCATCGGAACAGATATTCATCATCAAACGTGTTCTCAGTCACTCCATTTATCGTCCACAGTCTATAATTGAAGTCCTGCGGGTTATTTATTTACCTCACGGAAATGGAGACCGAAACGAGCAAGGAAAACCAGGGCAACCCATACGAGGTGGACGAAGTTGTGGAAATAGAGAAATATGGCACCGACATGAATTACAAGCACAAGTATATCTGGCAGCTCGTAACAGCTCACATTCTTCTTCAAGTAGCAGGGTTGATCGGCATGTACAGTGCCTTTGCCTACACCAAACGCGCCAGCATTGTGTGGGGTAAGTGAAGCTTCGGATGGCAGTGTGGGAAAAGCTTGGAACGTTCAACGAAATGAAGAAGACCTAAGTCTAGCCTTGTGCACGTAAACTTGCTATTAGTATATTTTTCAATGGTTAGAGCGATCTTTTGTGAAAAAGTAAGCCAGTAATGTGGAACATGTGCTTTCTTCGTGGAACATAGTGATTTTTGATAAAGCGATGTTGAATATGATAGATTTCGTTATAGCGTAAAAAGCAATGATCGAGTCATCGCTACTTTTTATCTGAAAATATTGAGAAGCCTTGTTTTTTAGATTTTTTGCGTAAATCCTTCTGAAGGAAAAATATAACACAGTAATAAAGTATCCGAACAGTATCGCGTTATGAATATATACTTTGTAATTTGACTAATGCAAGGATTATACGTAGGTACTCTGAATAATTCATAGATGCAGAATGTCAAAGAGATTAATATAATTTAATAATTACGTGTGCATGGGCCACATTAATTATTATTTCACAGTCAAATTATGAAAATCTGCAGTTTAAACGAAATCGAAATTGACACTCAATGCTACATAAAAACCACTACCACTATAGGAATCACATTTAAAGTAATTCAGAGTGAGTGATATACAGTGGCATTATACAACCAATGATTCTGTTGTGACTGTAATTATTGAGTGTTATTTTCTAGCTATTTAACTTCAACACTGACTATCTTAACCCTTTGATTGCTGACAATTCGAACGCCCAGCGTAGATACCTACTTCGCGTGCGGGACTCCTCTAGTCCCATCTCATCCCAGAACGCCTATGAGCGTTCTTCACACACGATGCACCGAACACATAATATACGCGTACATAGCACTCAAAGGGTTAAGGATAACGCTTCTGAATTTGTATTTTACAGGATTTATCATTGGTTTCTGCGGAGCTGAGGGAATAGGTCTCGCCGCGCATCGTGCCTACACTCACAAAAGTTTCAAACCGACCCGTCCTCTAAAAATCTTTCTTATACTCTGCCAAACGTTGGCAGGCCAGGTTATAAGCATTTTTTGCCACTCTTCTACCATAAAGTTCTCAAAGATTTTTTTTTTAAATTGTATGCAAAAATAGTGGTTATATTTGGAGTTATCGTGCTTCAAATTGAGCACCATACAAAAATCATTTGGTTAGCATGAAATCAGCTTTTGTAGTTGTCTGAAATAGAAAATTTAAAAATTCATGTACTCTCTATGAGTATGGCTATCGTCTGAACTAGATTAAATGAGAAATACTGAAAAGTAAAAAAAAAGCAGCGTCTACTAAAACAGACATCGATTTCTGCAAAAAAATTCGCTGTTTTTTTACATCACAAAAGTCTAATTTTGCAGAAACCGATTTAGTTTTAGTAACAACGAGAATTGGACGTAAAATGGTTTGAAGTAAATCGGGTGATTGTTTTTTGAGATTTCATGCTAACCAATTCGAAAAACATCGTTTCGGGACAAACGCGTCTAAAGTTTTAGGTACCGTTTTTTTTTAAATTAAATCTTTTTAAAATGTTGTCTAAATATATACAAATATAGGCATAAAGTTTTCAATTAATATAGTTTGAGGGTTTCTCGTAAAAAAATTCCAAATATCGCGCTCCTTTTCAGGCCATCAAAGTAGGCAGACCCCTTAATAGAATTTTCGAAAATGTAATCCAAATCGAGAACAACGAAATGATGATACTAATAACCTAATAATTTCAATGAATGTAATAATAGTTTTAAGTAACAGTCTTGTATTAAACAACTTTTGGCATGAAGCTGAGTTCAAAATTTTAATTAAAACGATCGCGCTAATTACAGAATAGTATCTTCACGTGGGCAAGGGACCATATGCTTCACCACAAATACAGCGATACGGACGCAGATCCACATAATTCCAATCGAGGATTTTTCTTCTCGCACATGGGGTGGCTGATGATGGAGCCGCATCCGTTGTTACAGCAGAAAAAACGCGAAATCGATGTGTCTGAGCTACGGGCAGACAAACTCATCATGTTTCAGCGCAAGTGAATAGAAACGAGAGATTAATTATTCCCCATCTAATTTTTAACAAGGAGAGGATTCCAGGTGTTCGCCGCCGATCGCTTTGGTTTCCGGATATGTTTTAGATAATTAAAAAATAACAAATATGTGTTCTTTTATTTTAGTCCGTTTGCATATTTAGAAGGTGAAACCACCCTTCAAAGTTCATAAGAAGACGTACAGAAGTTCCTATTGTTAGTTTAAAGAATATTATAACATTGTGTATATCAAGTTTTATTCAACACAATGTTAGAATATTCTTCAAACTAACAATAGGAACTTTTGTACCACTTCTCATAAACTTTGAAGGGTGGTTTTACCCCCAAACGGGCCAAAACAAAAAACACGTATTTGTTATTTTTCGATCCCCAGGATTCGTGATTCCATTCGTAACACAGGAAAAATTAATATTCATTTTCAATGGGAAACACAAAACTTGATATTAAACAAAATCTATATACCCTTCAATTTTTCAAAATTTTTGATGTGACAAATCTCCTCATAAAAATCACATTTTGATCAATTCTAATCCATATAGGTATTTTTTCCATTAACCATTTCATGGTGGAAAAGATAATTGCGTCAAGAGCCGTGCAGTGATTTGAAGATACATATGGATTACGTCGATTTCAGGTACTTCCTGTACATCTATATTCCCCTGATAGCGTTGCTCCCAATAGGGGTGCCGATGTACTTTTGGAACGAGTCATTCTGGAACGCTTTCTTCGTGGTATATTGTTTTCAATACGTCACCAATCTGCACGTCACCTGGACGGTCAACTCGTTCGCGCACATCTGGGGATCGAAGCCTTACGACACGTAAGTTGACAATATAACGTCATTCATTAGCACCTGTTCCCTGATTTTAACGTGTCACGACACGATACAAGATTTCCTCGGCCATAATAACGCACGAGGCTCTGATAGTGATGATGGGGGAAGTGAAGTGCATCCCATTTTAACGCGTTTAGTGTCAAAATCGATTTTCCTCAGTTTAGTCATTTAATTTGCTGAGGGTATTTAAATGTTGGATAATTAACGTGTCAATGTGGAGGTGAATTTTTCAAACAAAAATGTGACATGGAAAGATAGACTTCACCTCCACCAAATTTTCTCTATTTTAATTTAGAAAACTACCTATATAAAAACATTCATTATTTCCTAAATAATCACCAAAACATGATGAAGATCTCTCAATTTCGCAAGATCCACTTACTGAAAACTAACGGAGCAAATAGTCAACAGACCAAGTACCCCAAAATAGGACACACATATCGTTCAAATTGTTCCTAAGTAGTAAACGGACACTCGAAAATATGGACATTTCAGGAGGATTCGAGCCGCGGAATCGTACATTTCTTCAATCCTGACACTTGGAGACGGCTGGCACAATTTCCATCACGCTTTTCCATGGGACTATCGAAATGGGGAAAAGTTCTGCGTGACCGCCAAAGTTATCGACCTGCTCGCCTACCTTGGGCTGGCCTACGATCTGAAGATGGCGTCCCCAAGCATTATAAACGGCCACTTGAACAGGCACGGGAACAGAGTCAATCAACAAACGCTTGTTGAGAAACTCAACAAGTTCCGAAACGGTACCAAAAACATACACGCAATGTGAATGGGGAGAATCGCGATGTAAATCGACCTTTACGACTGGAATCGCACGTCTGCACGTCATCGAATATGGCTACTGTACATGACTGTTTCGAAATACCATCGGAATTCTGTTGAACAAATAGATCGTAAATGTAGACGTAAGCCTTTGCTTCAGAAGTCTTTGTTTTCGAGGATATTGACTTTGAAAGTGAGCGGAATTTGTGAGTGAAAATGTTGGAAGATATTATTTGATAGTTAGTTTGAATTGAATGAAAAAATTGGGCGAGGAATGGGAGAATTATAAAGTTAAAGTTTTTGAATTAATCGCTGAAGAATAAAATAGGGAAATTGGATGTTGAATCTTTTGTGAAAAATACTATTTTGCGACGTTATGTGTTTTGTGTAGATGCGTGAGAACGAGTATTTACAACTTTGCTACACAGACTCGAAATCGACTATTTCGAGAACGAAGGGTTGTGCAAAAAGACTGCTTTTGACAATTTCGACATATTTTTCATAGGAAATTACCTGATTTTTAGTTGTACAGGTAACTTTGATATACTCTGTATGGATAAGGTGGAAAGAAATTCAAATTTTTCATAATAAATTCTGATGACTATATATTTCGAACTCGAAACGTACTAACCTAATTCGTAAGTACAGAGATGTAAACGTCTGAATATTTGAATTAACATACAGTGGATTAATTCATTAATCATCGAATTTAATCCACCCGAAATATCCGAAAATGTTTACTTCGTGAGAAATTTAATTAATTCACAAATAGGAAGTTGTATTGCACGGAACACCATGCGAAATTAATTTAATTACATTTTAAAACACGCCGACACTATTTAAAGCGCTAATATTTCACGAGGATGAATCTACACACTAAAATGATTAAAAGCTGGCATCACTTGAATAATTTCGAATCCATTTCGTACCTTTTCACGCAGTTCATAGACGTCATTAATTGCTAATGTTATCAGAAAACATTTCAAACGCGCCCCCTCAAAATTCCGAACATTTGCTTTAATCCCGCATAACATTTTTCACATATTCCAGTATATACTTTGGGCTGGCCTACGTTTATATTGACACGCATCTATGAATCACTCTGTATGATTTTTGATAAAAAAAATCCACAGACCAACTTAGTTTCCATGAATTGCAACCCAAACGAGGAAAATTGAAAGATAAACCACCTTACCCACTTGCACACTGTCAAGAATCGTTTACTATTTAAGGGGTGATTAATCTACTTTCGTTTTGACGCGAAAGAAAACGAAAATGGAGTGTGACGAGCAAGCAAAGGAAGGAAAGAGTCACGAAAGCAGCATCGCGAGAAACGTCTGGCGAGGGACGCTGAGCATCTAACCCAGAAGAAGTAGAAAAACGAAGTAACCGTGAAATGCGAAACGAAAGCACGGTAGACGCGGAGCATAGGGGAGGGTTGTAGTCAAAGAATCTCTTCGTAGCAAGGACAACATTTCGCGGGGAGGGAAATGAAAGGATTTCGTGGGAAGACGAAGCCAAGAGAAACTTGTCAAACGTAACAAGATAGATTGAAGTGGCGGGAAAAGGAATTGCAGGAAATGTTTGAAAGAGAAGGAAAAAGGAAGGAAGCGACCGGGGCGAAATTGAATAAAGGGAGACAGGAAGAGAAATATTACGCGAGGGACGGAAAATGATGTCTGAAGAGAGGGGAGGGAACAGCGGGGTGAAATAAGAAGAGAAGGAAAAGCGGGAAAATCTTCGGGAAGAAGCGACGCACGTGGCGGAGGTGCAGAATTTCTGCAGGAAAGAAGAAAACAGTATTAAGGTAACAAAATATACGAGACCGCGTAGTCGGAATGAGAAACGCCATGGGGAGCTCATCGATGAGGGTTGACGATGCTTACAACTACTGTGGGAAGTAAAAATATTTAGGAACAATGATGAATAGTGCTAACCACAATCATAGAAATGTCACTTACAAGGGAACACCGCGAGCCTGTATTTACGGATTGCAACCCAATTTTGTGGGTTTACAGAATGACTCAAGACCAGAACAACGGTATGTTTCATTCGTGCCTAATCGCCTGTTAAGGGGTCATATACGTTCTATGTACAATTAAACCAACATCCACTTAAAATGAAAGAAAATTTTCTACAGTCGCAGATTTTGTCACAAGTATTTAAAAAAATATCCGACGAAAAAATTTTTTTTTTTTTTTCAAAATTTTATTAATGCAACTTCGCAGCTCTTAGTACACCACTAAACTTTTGTTTGAAACATTTTGGTTATTATGACCATGCGATGGTCCTTTTTATATCAAACAGCATAGTTCCAGAGATAGTCAAGGTGCCAATTTTCATGGGCTACTTTATATCTCAATAATTAATAATGTACACCTGCACATCATGACAAGCGTCTTCCAGCCACCTAAACTCTTCAAGGGTTAAGGGATTCGTAAGACAACAGACGGGTAGAAAAGGACTCTCCTACAGAAGAAGAAGAAGTGACGAAGACATATCCCGAGGGTGAAGAAAAGGGGGAGCTTGAAGCCTCGAAGACAAATTGAAGAAAAGTGGAAGGGTGTCGCGCGAGGAGGAAGTTGAAAAGGGGTCTCAAGGTGTGCGCTGCAGGAACAAGATGGCCGCTTCAAGAGAAAGAGAATTAGGGAAGCAGAGTAGAAGAGGGAGTTCTAACGAGTGAAAGACGAAAAGGAGAAAAGGTGTCCCGACAATAATAATATCACAGAGCAGAAACGACCGGATACCAGGTCTTGTTATTGCGTTCGCGTGCACGCAAGCCAGGTCTTGGGGCGAAATCGCGGACACACGGCATCTGCCACGCGGCACAAAGGGCTGGACGAAAAGACTTGCCCTTTGCACGCTCTGCTTTATTCGCAGGCCTTTAACTGTGCAATTAAAAGCTCGTGGCTAAAACTGTGGACATCCGAGGCGAACCTTCGTGCTCTGTTCACACGCGAATCTCGCTAGACCGAACTCTGTCTGTGCTTGAATAACTTTGCTCTTTGATTAGACGGTATTGGCGTCGAATTTGACGAGACTATTATTAATTCTGCTTCATTCAAGCTTTTAATTGCGATTATCTCTGTGGAAAAATATAATAGTAATGAAGGTTTATGTTTCCAAGAATTTCAAACTTTTTTATGATTAGAAATAATGTTTGGAAAGTGATGAAATGAAATGGTCTCTTGCTTAGAATGTCATTTCTTCAGTTTTATACGAGAAACAGACCAATATCACTTTCAATTCCCCACGCAAGCAGTGTTTCCCGCCAAGAAACAGCTCGCTCAATGACTCGAAGGAACCACACTTTACGCTTACTTTATCGTTTCCGATTGGAACGGCCACTGTGCCACCCAACGACGGGATTAACTGTAATCGCGCAAACGGAATAAGGATGTGACGTGTTAGGTACTCGCAACTGGTATTTTACATGGTCACAAATGTTTACACACACCTATCTTCGTCATGACTACCGGAACTACTGTCTGCTTCGTATTACATACAGTAGAACCTTCGGTATTTGAATTAATAGGAAGTTCGTTGTTATACGAAAATTTTCGTGGAATGCAAAATTAACTTTCTTCATGGTGATTGTTCTATATTTCAGAAAGAACAATACAAGTAACAGTACCAAAATTTCTGCTTTTTACTGATAGTAATCCTAGATCGTTTAATATTGTACATTTTTGCTGATATCGTGACATTATCACTATTTTCTAATTTCTGGTAGAACGTAAAAATTAGATATGTTAGGAATTGTATGTAACGATTGTAATAGATATAAGGGCATTATAAACAAGATGAGTAGCCAAACAAACCAAGTTAAATGAATAAAATAAACCTTTTAAAGACTGTTAATAACTCAAAAGATGGAATGTAAAAAATATTAAGTGAGGAAGGGGGTTGGAATATAAAATATTACAAATTACAAATTCTTATACCGAGGGAGGGTGGGAATAAGAAAGCACCAAAATTATGAATTACGAGATGGTCAAATTTGGGGTCGTTCGTGATTTCAGTGTGTCAAATCCGCTCTGAAACTGTCACAACGTCGTTCTAGGGTTAATTCAACAAATCACGAATTCTCCCACTTGCATAAGCTTCAATGCCATCATGGTGCAACCTGAAGTTAATACCAGTGACTAGCCGCAAAAGCACCCCGTGCGAAAAGGCTTTTATGCTCTCCGAAGCAAAATGAAGTATACTTCGACCAGGAGGGGCCGGAAGACTACCAAGAAGACAGAGTCGAAGCGCACGGCTTGTTCGAGCAGAGTTCCAGCGCACGTGCCGAAATCTTAATACCATTCTGCAAAGTCGAGGCGGGCCAAGGTCGAGCCCAGCGTTTCCTGAACGGCCCCAACCCGACGATTTACGGCCGTGGTGCGGCCGACTGGCCAGCAATTTTTTAAATAACTCGCTCCAAGTGTTTCGCACGCGAACAACCGTTTCCCCTGGCGAGTCGGTCAATCCCGATTCCGTTCGCTGATTTACGATTATCGGCGGAAACGAGCGGGTGCTTTTCATCTGTTGGGCATCAACGTCGAGGATATACACCTCAGCGTAGATTCATGAGACGATCAGATCGAGTAGTATCGAGACGTGAGTGGATGTATTCGAATTCTTGAACATTTCTACGAGAAGTAGTAGACTAGGATTGCTGTGGAGTAATTAGTCGATACGATGGTAATTGGTAATGACAGTTAAAGCACCATTATTTGTGAGCATGCAACATATTATCACGAAGAGATACCGGACAACTGTCATCGAACACTGCTTCCTACTTCAACAAGAGAATACAAGCTCATCCATAATCTGACGCAAAGAGAAACGTCACAAGCAAGCGGTATCTACCATTTTACAGTTCATGCAATTCTAAAAACACATCTACTGACACAGCACATACTCATATTTATTCATGAAACACTGTCACGTTTGGTCGACCACATGATGTGTGTAATCTTATTCTTCGTATTAACATTACGGATCAAGTGGTGCCAATCTGAGAGATGGTGACATCCACAATCAGTTATCCTTAATTCTTCTGGATTTGTTCGGGCAAACTCGTGAGTCACCGGGCAATCTACTCCAGGGAGCAGAATGATTCTGGAACCGGGCAATCTACTCAGGGAGCAGATGGGATCTCCTCGGGTACACGAATTTCCCTGGTACCGCGGTGTCGGAAAAATCAGGATACGACAGCTGTGACCGTGAATGAATAGTGTGACGACGCAGCGGCCGATCGATAAGAGTGAAAGACTAGAGGGCATAATACCGCGCAGCTGGCGATCGAAAGAAAGGAAAGTTCACAGCCGCGGAGCGTGCCCGTGGTCTGAGCTCGTGACCCTACCTGCTGAACTCATTTCCACGCGTAGCCCAGCTCTGTATCCTTTTCAAGCCGGACCAAAGTCGCTGAGAATAAAATCTACCCTTTATGTGCGCGGGGGGGTTGGAGGTTACCAACTTCGCGAGATCACGGACTCCTTCTCCTCGAAAGTACAACGCAGTTCTGCCCCACTTTAACCCCTCTGGGCACTGTGCATCAGCACCTCCGAGGAAACATCCTCGAAATCAATCCGACCGCTTCGCGAAGACTCATCACATCTGTGTTTCTAGAGAAGGGGTTAGTTAAGGCCTTTTCACGCGGGATGCTTTTGTCACTCGCGGTTGATGTTCAGGGTAGGTGGGGACGGGGGTAGCTTAACTCTTTCTGCGATGGAATTAGAACGCTGATTATAGCATCTGAAGGGTTGAGAACGGTAGACAATGGATACGTGGCGTGTGAAGGATTGAAAAAGGTAAAACGTGGATGCGTAGTATCTAATGGGTTGGAGGAGGTAGAAGATGGGTGACACCCAAAGAAATGGAAGAGGTGGAATATTTCTGACGAGCCACAAAACTGTCTCGTGTGAAAGGGGCTAATAACTCTCCTCACTAAAGTATTGGGCCATAACGATTACGTGAGAAGAACCTCAAACTTCCCATGGATTTAAATTGTGAATCAGAATGAAGGCACCGCTACTCCCACGGGGAACTGTACAAATTAAGCAGCTTCAAATTCCTCAGTAATTAATCGTCAATAACCCTACAAAATGGCAATCTACCAACAGTTCCCTATATTCCTTTTGTAATAGCAACTTAACTCAAGTGTTTCTCCAATTAAAAACCCATCATTTGGAACGTAACTCCTTTGGCACACTATTGTTTCAAAGGGAAGCTACACTTAGCAATTTTCAATTTTCTCGACAGTTTCGATCCTCGTTCGAAGCCATCGCTCCCCGCGACGGAATTCACTCCCACCGAAAGTCCACTCGGCCTCGAGAAGAATCGAATCGTTTTCTTCTTGTTGCGTCGGCGTCGGCGGCGTCGGCGTCGGCATTCCAAAGACCGAACACGCTGATGCAAGAGAGCGGTGGTCTCAGGCCGTTCTCGACCACCTATCGAAACTCGCTCTCACCTCCACGCTGTTTCGCGTCCCTTTATGATTCTGCGTGCCATCCATGGTCCACCCGCTCTTCTTGCCGTTACCACGACAAGCGGACTGTACTGTTTCCCCCGTTCGCGTCTATCGATCGACGATTATCCTGCATCGAGCTCCTCATCGTCATTGGTGGATCGCTGGGGGATTCAGATTACCCTTGATGCAACTGGGGCTACTTGTTCATTTTTTTTCATGTGCAGCAACAATTTTATCGTTTTTCTTTGCTCGTCCCCAACGTTCTACGAGTTTACTCGAGGATTTCCTGAATGGTTATTCCGTAGATGGATCGTGTTCGATGGAAAAAGAGGATGAAACGTGATGCCTAAGTATCTGAGATGTAATCGGAGGTGGTATAGCATTTACATACGTTTTTCTTTTTTATCATTCTCTCATCACACGTTGGATAAATGTGTTTTACTTTCTTCATTCGGTAGCGATTTTACTTCCTTGACGAATCTCAAAACTTTTAATTTTCTAGCGCTGGCTTTTAAAAATGATTTCAATAGCACTAAAATGACTCAGAGTTAAAAGGATCTTATAAGATGTTCATATCGGCTTTTAGCATTTAGATGCAGGGATCAGCTGCGTAGTACGTCTTACGATATGAAATTACACACGCTGGACAGAATGAAGGGTACAGGAAAGGAAAAATTAGTAATGATAAGTTTGCAAGCTTGAAAGCCCTGTAGAGTCCATGGAAAAAGCTGAAATTGAATGTACTCTTACTTGTGTACAAATTTCTCGTGGATTTATGTTGATTTATGTAATTAAAAATTTTCCTTCATTTCAACGTTTACTCCATATACTAAATTCTAAAAAGTGCCTAGTTCTAGTTAGCACTGTTTCAGTCAAAATTGAAAATCACTGTTTACCTGCCTCGTCAGACAAAACAAAGGCAAATGAAATGAATAATTAACCACCCTGTCGGTGTTAATCGATAGTGTCCAATATACACTGCCCCCAAAAAGTCATAGCTCTCACACGAAACCATAAAACTCAACCCCTTATTTCATAAAAAAAAATTGAAAATAAAATTAAAACCCTTTTCAAAAACGTAAAAATGCACGAGAATACATGAAATACAAATTATATAATAAGGCGAAGTTTAAATTAACCAGTACTGGAAAAGTATTGAGCCAATATTGATGCAGTGTAGAATGGGACCACCGAGGCATCGCCGTCTTTTGAATAAAAAACAAGATCATCAAAATCGGTAAAAATCATCAAAATAAGAAAAAATACATACGGGTCGAATCTATAACCTCCTCCTTTTTGAAGTCGGTTAAAAATAACATTTACTCAATTTCCCTAATCAACCCATTCAACCCACCACGACAAGAGCTTGAAAAAAAATGAATCTTAAAGTCAACTGCTCTTGAAATCCCTGCAAACAACTGAACAGCACTCTCAGGTTTCGACTTCCTAACGAAACAGAGTCCTGCAACATTTCTGGCATCAAACGACTCGTTACTCTTCCCTGAATGCACTCCCAGAATAGCGTTCGCAGAGAATTGACGGAAAATTCGCAAAATCGCAGAAACGTGCACACTGTATGTCTCGAATCGCGTCGGTCTCGTGTTTCAAAGGCACAATGTTGGCGGCGAAGTGGCCGGGGGCCAAAGCATTAGGATTTACAGCCAATGGATCCTCGCTGAGGTGCTCGCTATTACGTCGTAATTGCCTTGACGGACGGCGTAGATATGCGTTTTCGGCTGGACCGCGGGAATTACCATTTTCTTGGGCCGTTCATAACACGGCAGAGCGGGTTGCTAGTTTTCGGCGTAATGTCCGCCAGATTTTGCCGGTGCACCTCAGCGTCCCTCTAATTTCTCCCGTAATGCGCGGGGATTCGCAATTAGCCGTAAATTTCCAGGCCAAGACGCATCGCTCCGGGAAGATGCCTCGTACTTTTATAGCCGTGATACGTTTCGGCTACCGAGAATAAGTGCGCGGGCGATAGAAAGCTGGAAGACCGAGTTGCAGATATTCCTGTTGCACAACACGTTTCGTGATATGCATGTGGACTTAAAAATTCGAAAAATTCGGTAACACACAACTGAAAAATTTTTCAATATCAACAACTAATTTGAAAAAATGTCAAGGTCCCATTGGAAGTACGAAATTCTGAGGACAATTGCAAAAATCAAATTTTCGTACTTGTGCCTATGTTAAAAAAGTGCAAGTGTCTTCTCCAAACCACGGACAATCTTCACAAAGAACAGTCAGAGACATGGGATATTTCGTGGCGAGCAGATAGTGTATTAAAATTTTTTCGTTATCGCCGGCCCATATCGCGCTCAAATCAACGGCGTGTCCGTTGAAAACGCTCGATCGACCAACGATATAATCAAAGTTAATTAACAGCTTGTTCCGCGGTTCCGTTAGAGTTTTCGTATTTTTTCCCTGATTGGACAGCGGGACAGGACAGGCGAGGAGGGGTAATTAAAATTCCCCGTGATGAGGTAACGAGTGGTGAGATCGACCTTTCTGGCAGGAGAACGAGAAAAGAAACTCGTTGCCGCGGTTTTAGAAGCGACTTCCAAGAAGGATGGTCTTTTGTAGCCGCGGCGTATGCTAAACGGGTTTACCTGCGAAAGAAGTGAAACGGGAGACGCCAGAAACGCGAGCCAAACGACCGTTACGGGGCCCTTTGCTGGGCCCAGAAACGACTCTGCTCGCGAATTAATACCCCTTTCAGAATAAAGTGTAACGGACATTGTATTCTTCATTCTCTAACGATTTCAGATATGTGACGAGTTTCCAAATTGTTTATCTTCTATCATTGTTGCATTCAATTAGTACTGTTTGGGCCTTTTTGGGGACTTACATAAGTTTCTTCGTAGTGGATGGTACAATTGAATGAGTATACAGTTATTTTACGTGATAAAAAAAGTGGGAACTTGTGGGAGAAAATTTGTTCACAGGAACCTTAAGTACTTTTTGGGAACATTTATTTTGAAAATGCATTTGGAACTCGTACTTCTAAGAATTTAATCTATACCATACTCGGTAATGAGTTAAACGCATAGAATGCATTGCTCGAAATTTTCTTAGCAAATCAAGTGGAAAATTAACTAAATTCCTCGTTTCGAAAGGGGAACAACAAATTCTTAAAATTATTAATTTTGAGCACCGTGTTGAATGTTAGTGAATCGTAATTGCAACTCAATTTGAAGGACAACGGTAGATGCATCCACAGTGTAAATCTTAATTCGTGTCTGGCCGCATACTGGGCATTTCTACTTGCCCATATTGTTTGATCCCTAACCAACTGACAAGAAGTAAATCTTGCGTGCTTTCCGAGTGTCTCTCACATCTACAACGAAACGTAAACTTTTCCATCTCCCCCTTTAAAGAGTAACTCCAACATATCGCAAAGAAATACGTTACCACCATGTTATCAACGCGAGTGCAATTATCTCTGAATTCTCTAATGTTTCCCAGGGAAAGAAATCAGCCAATTATACCACTAACCGAGCCACTTCCGCTTGCCTACAATCATAAAACTAAATATATGTAAAAATGCAGAGTATCTATAGCTTTCTAGTATGTAAACCAATGGAAATATTCTACAATTTATCTTGAAACGTAAAAGATAATGCACACAATCAAATATCTACATTAAAAAGTAATGTGAGGAAATATACATAGATATCATACTTTATCATAATTGTTGAAAATTCATTACAAAACCCATAAATCAATCCTGAATGTTACCCATTATATTATTGCAGTTAAATAATTTCATTTATCTTCCCATGAAACAAGAAAATACCCATCCGCTTTTTCCTAAGTTTCTTTTACTGGCTAGTCTACATATTATTGCCAACTGTCAGGCGAAGATACAGTAAACGAAATAGAGAACAGCCAGTACAGAAAAGTGCAATCTTTCGGTTGATATGCAATCTTGTTGCCTGGCTAACGTAAACGCGTCGCTCGCCGCTGCATGGTCTATTAAAGCGAACGAGAATTGCAAATTACCTGCATTCGTTCGCCTGTCATGGCACATTGCGGTCAAGCGTCCCGGCGCCAGACGACGCCGCAAATGCTCCGACGTCGAAACGGAAACGCAGAAATATGCCTCTCGAGCGGGGGAGACCTTTTTAACGCGCCATTTTTCGCACCCCTTTCCATTCTTAATGGGGAACACCACTGTGACGGGGGGAAAAAGGCCTTTTTAAGAAGTTTTTTTTCAGGAATCATTTACAGTATTCATATAAAAATTGTATTACCTTCTTTTAGTACAATGTCTTAAGAGATTATATAAAAAAAAAATGAACAGAAAAACATGCATAAATTTGAATATATTAATTAATCTTCTAGACTCTTTACAAAAAACATCAGCTCCGAAATCAAATTCAATTTTTTTTATAAACTATATGAGTGTAGTTTCCGTTCCACATACTGATTTTTTAAACAAATCATTTTTGTAAAAATGGGGCGCTTTAAAAGAAGAAATCCACAAATAATGTACAGTTTTTCGAACGTATTTAAAAAATTTGTTTTTTAATTAATATATTCAAATTTATACACGGTTTGCTGTTCATTTTTTATAGTCTCTTAAGACATTGTACTAAAGGTAGGTAATAATTTATATGAAAACAATTTTATATGAAAACTGTAAATTATTGCTGAAACAATTCTTAGGAAAGGCTTATTTTTCCGGCCGTCACAGTAGTGAACAATGCAGTCGATTCCACAAAATTGAAAGCAAAGTGAACAGTGTAAATTACCATTCGATCAAAGTGTTCAAGGAAATTGAACATTGGGAGAAGTTGACAAAGTTTCTACTTCTGTCCAATGCGCTGCCCATTCAGGTTGATTCATCCAAATTGAACGCATGCAAACGCGCACCTCGAATATTGAAAGTTCTATTTCAGTTGCGTTGATCTATTGTTTGTAAACAATGTTTGCTGCTTGGTGCCAGGAAACAGTTTGTAAAGGCAATAAGAACATTATAAATAATTTGTAGTATCTCTCGATTTTGTAATCGTTTATAAATGAAGAGGAGAACAGACTTCATTACTACTTCTTCTTTACGTTTATTTTAATTTCCTGATACGGTGCCATTAAATGTTCACAAATTATTTCAACACCGATAAAGGTCAATTTCATTGTTCCAATTCTGTTGAATCGACCACATTCTTCGACCAAAGTGAGCCGTGTAAATTCGGAGTTATGAATATTACGACGCCATTCAAAGGAACAAGGTTGCACTTTATCTAAATATTTAACATCTATTTTTACACATACAGTTGGTACGGTTGCTTTAAATAGGGGAGTTAAGGTTAGCGATTATGCATTGTTGCGCAAAGCAGAAGTAAGGGGGTAGAGCGAATTTGATTCTAATTGCAGTGAAGCATCAAGGTTAACGCGTGTATTGCGTGGCAGAGGGAGTATTAACGCATTAAGATCAACGAGTTGCACACAAAAGAAACAAGTGAATTACCGCCTTCGTGAATGCGATATCACTATTAATCATTTGGATTTTCAGGAACTCGTGTCCCTTGAGCTTACAGAGTAGCAAACTAGTTCTATCGATAACTGATCACTTCGTGGACCCTTCACACAGATGAAAGTCAAATTTCTGAACATTTTGAGCCAGTGTGACAACCGAGGATTAAAAACTGGCATATTCTTGGTGACATTTTTGCCATCAACTCCCTCAATATAAATTTAAACAGCTTAATTGTAAACAACAGTTGTCAACTGTGTTCATCCTGTTCATAACTTTTCGTTTTAAAAATCAGAACTGAAGCAAATATTAGTGGCACATGAAAACTAAAAATGGCACAAAAAAAAGAAACAACACAAAAGTTTCTAGACCTACTTATTGTCTAAAATTGACGTGAAGGAGTCTCTGGGCCACTGAATCGACAAAGATCTGCATGATGAACGAATATTTAATCGGTGAGAACCAGTGACTAGGCGCCCAAGTAATTCAATCGTGCAGTTGAACCATTTCAATGGGGAATACACGGCAAGAATAAATGATAGCCCATTCCCACGGTTACCGTATTAAGAACACGTATCCGCGCTCATACGGATCGAGCAACTTCGCCGGCGTATTTGGAGGACTTGGCATGGAAACGTTGGAAAGAAAAATAACTTAAGTGCATTCGAGTTCCGGGGGGCTGGGAAAAGCTGGACACCTTGCCAAGGCACGAAGCCGTATATTACGACGACGGAAGGAGCAGGGAGGAAGGAAGCAGGATTAAACCACGTTACACTAAACAGCTCAGGCTCGCCGAACGATTGCGACAATTTTGGGAAAAGTGGAAGCAGAAGTACGGTGAATTGAGGAAATTCAAATCGACGAGGGAAGTTTTATACGACTATGTGAAAATTGTGAATATTGTGTAAATGTGGTGATAATAGCAGTATTATTACTTGTGGAATTGCAGCTAGAGCTTAGCAGAGCTAATTAGAGCTTATATTTTTGTATTATGCATTATCCTTAGATGTGAGGCGAGAAAAGAAAAATAGAAAGAAAACGCGAAATATATGAGAACAATTAAGAGAAATAGTGGTAAAGAATACATTACAGTAAAGTTATTACAGCCGAAGTATTTAAAAATAAAAATTACTTTTGTTCGCAAAATCTTGTAATTTATAAACTTGCGAAGATCGAAAATCTACGTTCGAGCACTTTTGGAATTTGGGAGACATTCAAAGGTTTAGAAAACACATTTTCGTACAAGTTACTCCTAAAATTTTCCAATGACACATACGAAACGCCATATACATTACGAAACATTTTGTTCAATAATAGAAAACAATTTTTTAATAATCCCAAACAGTCTAAATATCTGAAAGCAAAGAATACACGACTTACACCACTTTCATAATAACCGACACACATAATACACAGGAAAGTGCGAGAAAATCGGCGAGAAGGAGATGACAGGGGTACACGAAGAAGAGTTTCCTCCTCTCCCGACTCGAAGAAGAAACAGGGGAGGGAAGGGACGAAAAAGACCGCGGCAGACAGACGGGCCGTGGAGGTAACGTTATGCAACTGCATTCTGAGCGTGGCGTACTCTCGTACGTGCACTCGAGGACATTACTCCCAGCGACTCGATGTCGTTTCCGCGCGGCTGCCACGGGGCCCGATCCAAAAAGACGGAGAAACCGCGACGATGGCCAAAATATCTCGTCAGCCAGGGTGCACACGGCCAGCGTCGAAATCGGCGTAGACTTCTTTCCCAGTTCGATGCACGCCCCACTATCGTCGAGCTCTTGATTACTCGACCAACAATCCCACTCTCCCTGCTTGAAGCAGTGGACTTTTAACGTTCCGAACGTCTGGCGCCGTTTAAATGCCCATGATGGCATTGGCGCGACGCTGCTGGACGGTTGAACGAGTTCCCTCGCGATTTTGATGAATGAAGTTCGACCTCCAGCGCCATGCATGGCGCACTTTACTCGCTGTTAATGCGCGATAACTCACTTTAAGGATTGTATCTGTTTGTACGCGGTATTCGGCGATCGTGGGCAGGGGAGACTCAAGTTGTCGAATTTATATCGTTATTTCTGGTGAAAATGCGAGGAGTTTACGGTTTGTGGGAGTTTTTGGGGTGCAGTTGGGTAAAATGGATCTGGAATGTTATTTGTAAGATTCCTTGGCTTCTGTATCTGTCATTTCTTATTTCACTTTCGAATCAAGTTTGACCATTACCGTCACTAAGAGGCATTAATAAATACATTTCTGATTACTTGAAATAGGGCCAAATTATGCAGAAAGCTCCCTCAATGATCTCAAACTGTGTGAATTTAGTTTGAAGATTTTAATTGTTAAGGAAAAGTAAGTTTATTTCTATTGGCTATTAAGCCGGATACACGCGTGTGCAATGCCACGTGCGATGTAACACACAATTAAGATCAGAATTTTTCGAATTTCTGGCTTCGGGATTTTCCCTTGTAAGATATGTGACAGAACTGAAGGCTTAATAATTAATAATAATAATTCTCATTGTTGTTGTGATTAATATGATCATAGCAATTTTTTTTACTCTCAAACAGAATAATACCTATATAATTTTAAAAGTTTCAAGACGAAACTATAGATTTCAGGTTTAAAGTGTCCCACTGAATGCTTGTCCATGCGTTGGATTGCACGTTGCATCACGCACGCGTGTACCCCGCCTAACGCGTCGCCACCTCGGGAGATGCGTTCGGACGTCGCGAGGAGTATCCACCGACCTTGCTGGAATGCGACGATCACGCGCGGAATCGCGCTGTCCGCCGTTGGTCGGTCGTCTTAGAGGGCTCATTAACATAAATACATAACGTTCACGTAACGAGTTTGCCGCGGTTCAACATACTCCGCGAGCAAGCGGCCATTAGGCCGCGATAGAGCTTGCTGGCTGTAAAATGCAGCGGCTGGAATGCGCGTGGGAATGCCAGTGCTGGAGAAAGAGACGGCGAAAGGAGAGAGGCTGGGCACGAATCGATTGCGATCGATCGTTTTCCATTATTTAAACACTCTGGAAACGATTAGTGCTCCCTGCCACCGCGGAACACGTTCCCCGGCGCGTTTTAATTGAATCTTAAGACCGTTTGCGTTTACTACGATCGTGGATTATCCTGTTGTTTTTTTTTATTGGGGGAACTGTGAACGATGGCGTTGGGTTGATCTTATTTTGAAGAGCATGCTAAGTGACGAAGTTTGCGTCGTAATGGTGTACGTGATAGGTATACCTATGTACAGTCGTTTGGTGAAGGGAAACTGGTCGTATGTACCATTAGTAATGATTAAGAAAGTATTAGTATTTAATTAGCTTTGATTCTCGTTTCTATATTCATCACTGATTGCTAACTGGAATTCTTGCAGAGTTGTACATTAAATAAATGAAATATTATTTAAATAACGGTTCGATCAAATGTTACTTTAACTTTAGATTATTCGACGAATAAAGTTATTTTTTTTGTTTCGTTAATAAAGTTAACCCGGGTTAACTTTATTCGACACATGCCGAATAATTGTTTTAACTTTCTTTCGTTATCCACAATTTTTATTTGAATAAAAGTTTTGCCCATTTCTGAATTCTGCAGGATATTTTCTAAAATTGAATTGTGATTAGAGAAATTATTAATTTTGTGAAAATTTATGAAAGTAACTCCTGATGATTTTTCCTCGTACCTTGATATACTCTAATCTTGATAATTTAGTAGCTTATTTTCTATAAAGGGTCTAGCAGGGTAAGTATGGGCAAACGGCCCCAACGTCGATTCCTGGAGGTGTTATTTTTTAAACAATGCTCCTGGCCTGAAACACCATTGTGTAAAGTTTTAGATCGCTACCCCCCCGTTTAAGGGTAATACGGGGGTGAACGCCCTTAACGTTATTATTTTTTATCTCGGTTACTACTTAAAATATTTGAATGAGAAAAATATGAGAAAAAGCTACATACTAACTGTACTTCGTGTATTTTTCTCGAAATTGTAAATCAATTATTAAGGGTAGAAAAAAAAAAATTAATTTTTTGAGGGTGGTTTTTCGAAACAACCCTTTGAGTGACAACCTCCAAAAAAATAAAAAATAATGCTCTATTATGGTGGTATTATATAAAAAATCCTGAAGATGATCGAGTTGGTGGAACATAGTTAAATAATTTAAAGAAGATCATTATATTATAAAGGGTCTAGCAGGGTAACTATGGGCAAACGGCCCCAACGTCGATTCCTGGAGGTGTTATTTTTAAACAATGCTCCTGGCCTGAAACACCATTATGTAAAGTTTTAGAACGCTACCCCCCGTTTAATACGGTAATACGGGGGTAAACGCTCTTATATTTATAATTTTTTTTCTTGGTTAAAGATATTTAAATGAAACAAAAGCGACAATATTTTTCCGGATTGGAAATGAATTATTACGGGTAGAAAAATATTATTTATATTTGGGGGTAGTTTTTGCACACAACCCTATGAATGACAACCCCTTGTCGTGATAATCGCTTATATTTGTTTGCACATATCGAAGGGATAATCCGTACTTAGCCAGGCGTATTTTGCTGTCTTTCTGATTATATAAACGCTGATAACTTATAATCGATTAAAGAAAAATTACAAATAATGCAGTTATCACTACTGCTTTCAGGCATTTTTCTAAATAATACTGATGCTAAATAAAGCACTCAAACAATTTTTATCGTAATATTCATGATTTTCTCTATTAGTAAACTCGCAAGCAAAATGTCGATAAAACAGCGACGGTTCCGTGCTGTCGGCGGACCGCGACGTCGATAATGCAGCGGCGGCATCATGGCGTCAACGGACCGCAAACTGATAAATACTGTTTCTAGACTGCTCTCGAATAATTAAGCTAAGAATAAATTGCATTATTTTCGTATCTCCCTGTACTAATCCCCGCGAATTTATTTAGCACCCGTATTATTTAGAAAAATGCCTGAAAGCAGTAGTGATAACTGCATTATTTGTAATTTTTCTTTAATCGATTATAAGTTATCAGCGTTTATATAATCAGAAAGACAGCAAAATACGCCTGGCTAAGTACGGATTATCCCTTCGATATGTGCAAACAAATATAAGCGATTATCACGACAAGGGGTTGTCATTCATAGGGTTGTGTGCAAAAACTACCCCCAAATATAAATAATATTTTTCTACCCGTAATAATTCATTTCAAATCCGGAAAAATATTGTCGCTTTTGTTTCATTTAAATATCTTTAACCAAGAAAAAAAATTATAAATATAAGAGCGTTTACCCCCGTATTACCGTATTAAACGGGGGGTAGCGTTCTAAAACTTTACATAATGGTGTTTCAGGCCAGGAGCATTGTTTAAAAAATAACACCTCCAGGAATCGACGTTGGGGCCGTTTGCCCATACTTACCCTGCTAGACCCTTTATAATATAATGATCTTCTTTAAATTATTTAACTATGTTCCACCAACTCGATCATCTTCAGGATTTTTTATATAATACCACCATAATAGAGCATTATTTTTTATTTTTTTGGAGGTTGTCACTCAAAGGGTTGTTTCGAAAAACCACCCTCAAAAAATTAATTATTTTTTTTCTACCCTTAATAATTGATTTACAATTTCGAGAAAAATACACGAAGTACAGTTAGTATGTAGCTTTTTTTCATATTTTTCTCATTCAAATATTTTAAGTAGTAACCGAGATAAAAAATAATAACGTTAAGGGCGTTCACCCCCGTATTACCCTTAAACGGGGGGGTAGCGATCTAAAACTTTACACAATGGTGTTTCAGGCCAGGAGCATTGTTTAAAAAATAACACCTCCAGGAATCGGCGTGGGGGCCGTTTGCCCATACTTACCCTGCTAGACCCTTTCTCCATTAATCCATCGTTAATTTCTCTAGTAATCATCTATTTAAATAGTGAACACCATCGGATACAACAAGTATAATAATAAGTTCTCTCTCGTCTTTTCGTACGATTTTAAAAATCACTGACAAGTAAAATTCGCGAGAAACAGGACACCTCTCGTTCTGGTACCATCGACTGCGTACCTTACAAACTCTATAATCGGATCAACGTCGCAACGAGTGGGTTGGTTAACGCTATTCTCCGGTGGATTTAGGGATTTATCTGATGAAGACGCGCGCGTATAATGTAACGAGGTTACAACCAGTCGAAGGCGTTGGGTCGAAAGCGTACGAGATATCGAGAACTACTCCAGTTACAAGGGAAATTGGCACAGCAGTCCATTCTCGACAGGCAGGGAACATCCATGAACTGTTCACCATAGATTCTAATAAGCTGGGCAAGTTTGTACCCAAAACAAGAAAACTATATTCTTCCTTAGTAGTAATAAATCAGAGTCAAAAAGTGAAATTATCCTTTACAACTTCAGCCTTTAAACTTGAGTTGCCAGAACTGAAAAAAAACACTTACGTGCCCCTTATTTTTAGCTACTATGCAAACTTACAAAGTTTCATAAAAATCAGATACTTCCCAGTTGTTTGTGAGAAAGAAAACATCAAAGCTATTTCTTCAAGCAAAAATTAATAAGTACAAAGAATAATTTGATAAGAAAAAGACGGAGAATAATAGGAAGAATAATAAAAAAAAATAGGAAGAAACTATAGATGCAATTGTCGATTGGCTACCCATTGGGAGGACAAATAATAAGATCTATCGAGGCCCTTTAAAAACCACTGCGCTGGAGAACGCGGGAATTCCATTAGGTTCGATTGCGCCTGGAAATATAAAATTTCATCGGCGAGGAGCAATAGGATCGAATGGAGGTGAAAGGACCACGGTGAAACGGAGAGACTGAAAAATAACAACGATATCGGTTAACGTGAATTGATTCACTCTCCCGTGAACGCGATACGGTTGTATTCTTTGAAATCCCTAAATCGAATATGATCGACAGCGCGCGTCTTATAAATTTTAAAGCCCCCGCCGCGTATCGTCGTTCGCGTTTCGCTTCGCTGGTTGTCTTGTGGAAATAAAAATAAATTATAATATGGAACAAAGTTTGGTGGACAAAGATGTTTAACGAACTTGTTATTACTCGCAGTAAGAATTGCCAGAACGATTTCGAGATGCTGAATAATAACATTCTAAAGTAGCGGAATATTGATATTAAGAAATTACAGATAATCAATTGATAAAGCAACAGTAATTACCAAACAACTATCAAGAAATCCTCCATCGTCTAAATTAATACAGTCCACTCTCCGGTGCCAAAAAATACCACTCAATTTGAATAAGAACAATAATAACAACAATGTTGCATGCAAAGAAAAAATGATACAAAATAATATCAAAAATAGATTCTACATGAAATTGTGCTGCTACTGCACCTGACCCCAGAATTCCCTCTAAATGAAAAAAAAAAGAGAAAAAACAATGACCATTTTTCACCGATTACGCGTTCCAATGAAATGAAAAAGTGTGCACACGTTACGTTCGAATACCTACTATTCCCAACGACCACCTAAAAATAACCAAAAACCCCCGCGTCGTCCATTGTCGTTGGCGACAGAGGGTAGACTGAAAAATCGAGGGATCGCTCGCGAAAACAGTGGGTGGGAAAATTAAAAGAGAAAACACCAGGGCGAGGATACATCTGAAACACTCTAATCCAACGGCGATTGCGGTGGGACAGCTGTATTCCCAGGAGAGTCAACATTGATAGCGACGGTCATGCAATTACCGGCTTCAGCCGGAGCCATGGAAAAGCCGGTAATTAGTTAACGTGCTCCAGATTCGATGTTTGAGGAGATAAGCTGACAGCATGGCCGCGGCTGCATGCGATTCATGGGGTTGGTTCATGGTCACGGTCAAGGTTACCTAGTGGATTCCACATTCATCGGTACGGGCCATCTGCTGCCCCGCGTGCAACCATCGATCTTCGCTTTTGGAAACAGAATCGAGTTGGGGCCGTGATAACTGAGACGGAGCGGAAGAAACGTTTTCGTTGCAGGAGAATTTTGAATGAGAAGTCTTTTGAGGTACTAAGAAGAAATAAATGAATTGTGGAGGATTGTTTCTTAATATATACTTTAACACCTTCTATTGTCGAATATTTCCATTAGATCAAGGCTATAATTCCTCAACCTAATTGTAGTAAAAATTTTGTAGGTAAAAAAGCTAGGCTTTTAAGAAGAAGGGTTCTACAATTGTCCTGCGACAAATATACTTATCACGAGCCACAAAAGTGTCTCTTCTGAAAAGGCCTCTCTCGCATCCGATTTCTTACAGCAGATTTCATGGGTTCGATCGAGTGTCAACTGCGGATCTCGTGAGAACGGATACGATGCAGAATACGAGTCGATCTGACTTTTCCCTGTACGAGACCACTGTGAAACGTACACGCTGTCTCGTATTAAGGACAGCCAGAAATCGTACCATTTGACGAGCCGTGCCTTATCTGCGAAGGGAATGGCACATGATCTCTGCCATCGCGACGTGGCCAGCACAGAGTCAGCGACCGCCCAAGTCTCTGGCATCTTCTCGCCAGAAATCCGCTTGCGACTTCGAAATCCAAGTGGACTGTCGAGTGGACCACGTCGGGGGGTCGAATAAGATGACACATGTGCTTAGGTCTACTGAATATTTCTTATTTAAAAAGAGGTGAACTGTTTGTAGCCCCTCAGAGACCTTCTTTATGGCTGACGTTGGCTCCTATTTTTTAAAAATCTGCCTCCGTGACGTCATCCCAACCTCTGCATCACCAATCCTACTTCATATATTACACAAAATCCAGTTTCCTGAATTTTTCTCCACCACCCCCACTCAAAGCAACAAATCAGGTGTCACTTCAGAACACAGTAGGCACCCCAGTGTCACTCTACTCCAACCCCCAACATATCCCATTACAATTCCTTCAACATCAACGACCCATTACCCACCCACCCAAAAAATCATAAGTCGCTGCAAAAGCTCGTTCGTTTTACTGAACCAAACTCATTATTAAAAGTAAGAATACATTACATGTTTTTTTAATCCAAGTATTTTCCTTAGCTACCTATGCCCTTTTGCCATTTTTCTGATAAAAGTATCAGTAAATGTAGCAAGAAAAGTCCCTTCCATACACCTAACAGCGAGAGAACGAACTTTTCCGCCGACCTAACGCAACAATTAACCCCCAAATATTCCACCTGCGCCCAACAGGCAGCCGTCCTGCAACGCCAACCATCGCGAATGCCCCCTAAAACTATCAGCCACGCGGCGACCGTGGACGTAAGCGTTAATTAAGCGTAATCCGTCGTGGTTAGCGTTTACAAGGGAACAAAGTGTTGGTACACGAGATGCAAGGTGTACACGGTATCGCGCGTAGGAGGACCATGGGAACATCCGTGGGGAATCGTGAGCGGCGCGGATCGCATCCGTGGAAACGTCCCTGAGACCAAGCGGGACGTGTCAGTGGGATTTTCATCGGGCGTCGTTCGCGTGTAAACGGGCCACGTCGGCCTGGCGACGAAGGGGAGCCGGGGAGGGCCGGTCGTGTCCGCCGTCGCGGAATCGCTTTTGCCCTGGTATACGGGTGAATCGAGAGGAACGGCCAGTGGTACCAGCACGTGGCCGTTTATGGGAGACGCGATGCCCATTGGACGGCAAGCTGAGTCCTGGCTGGACGTGTGGACGACCCTGACCTTGACTGTCGGACAAGGACAGCGAGACGACTCGAGCACCGTGCAGCTCCGTTCACAACGGTACACGGTTGCGTCCGCTGGACGCGGCTTGGCGATTTTAGATGGCTTGACCTACATCGTCCAGATCCGTGTAGATCCTTAGGGGAGAAGTTATAGTGTGATTCTGGGGAAAATGGTATAGTGGGGGTGGGCTAGGGCAGCGGTTATCAATTGGGCTTCCGTGATCAGAAGTTTGGGGATCCACGATAAGGAATCTTATAATAAAACATAAATATTAAAGAAGAGGGTAAATTATTTAATGGGAATTGTAAAATTTGGGGGTTCCACAAAATTTTAGTGAGTTTGGAAGGGTCCCGGGGCAAAATTTAATGGTGTATCCATAGCAGAGGTGGGCAAAATTTTTATTTAATTAGTTAATGAATAAAGTTAATTCGGATTAACGAACGAATAACAGCAATATACGTTACGTTTTTATTAAGTAAAATAAATCAAGTGACAGTAATGGGAACACTAGCAGTAATTGGAACATCTACCCTAGCAGCTCTTTTTGCACCTGATAAATAAATGATAGTGAACTTTGCTCACAAGCGTCCCTCTTTACGCTAGATCGACGAGCGAACTCAATTCTTTCGTTTCTATCATCTGTACTATAAGAAAACCCTAAAACGATATCAGAAGTGTATCAATTAAAATTCTTAAAAATAGGGAACCAGAAAACGCTTCAAAAGTGGACACCAAAAATTCCCCCAAATTCTCCGTAACTATAACTCCACGATAATTCGCCACCACAGAAGGTGAAAATAGGAACAATTATCTACACCAATTCCACAATCCCCAAATATAAACCTCTGGAATTAGAGAATTGAGTTCGACACTAGAGAACAACTATTCCCCCTTACCCACTTTGATCCTCAAGTTTGCTCCAGAAGATCAGACGCATGATCCGTTACTATGCACGAAAACATTCAACCACAGTGTCCCCCGTAAAAACTAATGAAACGATCAACAAAAAGCTCCAAGGTTTCCGATAACCTCCCCCTCTTATGTGCCTCGAGTGAGCCACGGTGTTTCCAGCGGGAAAGATGAAAAAATGGACCGGAAGCGTCGCGGTAAGTACGCGTGAAAGAAGACGGGGCACAATGAAAGGGCTGAACCTGATCCGGGGGACACGTTCTCAGGAACAAAAAAGGCTCGCCCGTAAGTGCGTGTGAACCGAGCCTGAAGGTGCACACGCGCCAGGTACAAAGCGCGAGGAGGCGCGAAAGAGGAGAAACGCGGTTGGGGACGGTGGTCGTCGGGCATGGTTTGTTTGCATTCCGCGGCCGTGAAGCGGTCGTCAGTCTTCCATGGAAATTATCGTCGCGCATGGGGCCCCGGCTGCTCTTCGTCCCCCAACTCATCTCGCGACGCCGTTCTCTCGCTTCTTCTGCCTCGCGCACCTTGAAACCAACGGCGATCAAGGCAAGTGCGTTCAGAGTGCCCGCCTGACAATGGCAACACGTCCATATCTTTGGATCGAATTAGTATCATAGGCGTGCACGGTTTCTCTGCACTGATACTCTGCGAAATACAGTGACTTATGAATTTATTTATGTACAGGGTGGATCACGTAAGGGGGACCACAGGTATATGTATGTGAAATGTGAATAGATTTGAGAGGATTTTAGGCTTCTGGATGGGGGATAATTTCGTGGCTCGTAATTGGCGTTTAAGGTAATTTTTTATGGACGGGCCAACGAGTTTAAGTCAAATTTTACCTCGAGTTTAATTAGATTTGTCTGTGTTCTTTTTTGTGTATCGTTAGAAATAATAATTTCTTTTAATATATGTACCGGGGATTATGAAAGTGGTGTAAATAAAGAATCTAAAGATATTAAATTCCTCATTTACTTTGTGTTACCTCACTTTACATTTCCATATAAGTGATAAATTCAATTTTTTTTATATTTCATAGTTGACATAGTTGAAATGGGCTCGAAAGCTCCAAGTCCCCTGTCAGAAGCTTGGACAATTCAAAAATCGATATCGATCGAGAATCTCAGCATTGAAAACGACAAACAACGAGGTTCCCCGTGCAGTCGCGGAAAATCTCTGAATAATTCACGGTTCCGACTAATCCTTTATCCCAGCACGTGAACGATAAGACTTCAAATGACAGGTTTAACGGTCGCTGGCACCCAACTGGTTCAAGCACCGAGTCAAAGAGCCGTCTCGTCCTATGTATGCACGCGCGTTGCATTAACTATGCGATCGAACTCACTCTGCATATTTTGTCATTCGCGTGCGATCGCATACGTGTGCATGTGAGTGTTTCATTGAATCTCCCTGGCGAATAATGAAGTTTAAGTTCTAGCGTGGCGGGCGTCCTTTCTATGACAACAAAGAGGAGGAGAGATATTAGCATCGCGCGGGCGCGACACAGCAGAGTCGACTAAAATGGTACTTTCAATGAAGGAAGCAGCAAATAGAAATTACTCGTCGCTGGCACGGCAAACTGCGTCCATTTAATCGCCCTATCGTACAAAAAAATTGCGATACTTTTACAGAAACCTCGTCAGGGACGATTTATTTAAGTTTTAAATAAACACAAGTTGCTCCAACGAATATTCCTTTCCACGGAAAGTCTCTTTTACTAAAAACTTAATTAAGCTCGTGACACGTTAATCACAGCTGGGCAACAATGCCAACTTTTACTCCGCTCGAGACTTGGAATTTCGAATTTGCGTTAACTACCGAGCACTATAAAATTTGTTGCGCAGAATATCGTTGAGCGGGGGCAGACATCCAGTTCCTCGCCCCTGCATTAGGGAACTCCCTCCGACGCCCCCGAGACGTCGCGCTCCGCAGCCTTCGATTTCCCTTGGTTCGCGCGAAATCTCCACGCGGATTCCCGCGCCAACGAGATTAAAGTCCACGGCTGTCAGGTGGTCCGTGGCACGGTTCGTTGAGAACGGAGGGTCTGCGAGTCCGAGTGACAAGCCAGACAAGGAAAAGGGAAAGGAAAGAAGCGGCCACGCGACAAGCTCCCTCGGCGAGGCGCGACCGGAAAGGCAAGAACGAGGAACGACCGTAGGAAGGAAGAGGGAATTCGATCGAATTCCGTGAACAAGGAGGGAGGGGAAAGGGGGGTGGACGGCTTGCCACGGACCCCCTCTTATTTATGCATTAAAAGATGCCAATCGATATCCATCGATATTGCCATTCTCGAGTGGCGTGGCTCTGGTCTACAGCCGAAACTTAAACTCCATTTCGCTATGGTATTTCAAGTAGTTGCCGAACTCTCGAGAAACTTTAATATCCCGCGTCGCGAAAGATTAAAGATTCAACCGCTACTTGTCATTCCATCGCCACGTCCCGTGGCAACCCCTCTTTGCGACCACGTTCGCCGATCCTTTTCCAACTCCCGTGCTTCAATCTCAGTGCCCTCTTTTCCTCTCTGTTTCCCTTTTGCTCTGCTGCCTCCACTCGTTTGCAGAGCGCTCCGACGGTAAATCGTTTGCACAGTCACTCGACGAGCGCGACTTTCGCAGGCGGTCCATTTCTTCGAGACGCCCTCTGCGCGATTCAGCTTCGGGGAACGGGGAATGGTCGAGTGTGGCGGTAACAGTGTTGCGATTGATAAGTAAGCGATGTTTGGCTTGAAAGTGGAGGCTAACTTGATTCAGCTTTGAGTTGTGATGTATGGAATTGCTCGATGGTAAATTTGATGACTGGGGTGAAGAGGAATGAAGATGGAACTGATTTTTAATCGGTGGCATCGGTACTCCGTGGCTCTTTGAAACCGATTTCATTCAAAATAAGTTATTAAAAATAGGTGTTCTAATATATTGACTGAGTTTTGAAGATTCAATTTATTTTGCAGGCGCACCCTGAGCAATTAATTAGATGTAGAGGTAGTGTACCAAGTTTTCCAAATCGATTTTCGCGAAAAGTAAGCTAGAAAAGTAGGAAAATTCTATTTCCTACTTTTCCTATACGATTTACAACGAAACACTTTCTAAAGAAGTAGAGTAAAGACAAAGGAATATCCTCGAGCAAAAATTATTTCATTCAAACGAGAAGAATCCGTAAAACATTAAACTTAATAACTGTAAATGAAATATTCCTTCAAATTTAGACAAATCTCCATTGAGTAACTATCCCAAGTTTTCTATTAAATTGAAAAGGCTGCACAGTATTACCGACTTATAAAATTACTGGGAGATTGAGTATCGAAATGAACGTCACTGCGGTACCAAGAACGGTCACGTTCACGCATTCTTCGTTCCACGATGGAAATGTTAAAGGTGAGGCGAGTTCTCGTTGCAACAATGTGCCGCGCTCTAGTGGCAGCGCCATGCACCGATTCTGCAAGTTGCAGCAGCGGGACCTCCGCGTTGCAACGTGTGCAACTGGGCAGCAGTTGCGTGCATAAATGCACGACCGTTTCCGGGCGAGGGGAACGAGGCAGGGGAAAGGGACGGAGAGACCGAGAATATTCGTGGTCCTCGAGTACAATCAGCTGAAAAACATCGTTGCAACTTCAGTAACCTACATCGAGGAGAAAGTAACAGCTGGAGGTGTTGAATAAAAAGTGCATAAATAAATGTACATGTATGTTATTAACACGTCCAGTGTTAAATTGAAAGTTTTCAACAATATTAGAAGCATACTATAGAATAAAATGGAGGGGAGAAGAAACTAAAAGGAGGAAGGATTTAACAAATTTTAATTTTACTGAGATTGAATACTGCAATTGAACTTTTTCATTAGTTTTTAATTTTAAGATTTCGATAGGTTTTCAAAAAGTGTTACGAAATTAGATAATAATTATTAATCAAGATGACTATGTATATTTTTGGTAACTTCAGCTTCGTTTTCTTGTATTTTATTTCAAGATCCAATTGATTTGCCAATACACGTTCTTGTTTAATCAGCGATTCATTTTCAAAAAACATCGTGGGTTGTAGAAAGTAAATGAGATAATAAGAAATTGTGATATTATACATGGTACGAATTTTATATACAATAAAGGTTATTCATTTAAAAAGCTGATATTTTTAAATTCTGAATTGTTTATGTTTAAAAGAATTGCACATTTCTTTTCCGGATATTCAAGAACAACCCTTTTCTTTGTTTTTTCCATCTCCGGATTTATATTCGAATCTCCGGGTTGGAATGTGTGACACTCCGGGATTTATATGGTGATTAGGTGGCAACCCTGGTCACTACCCACGTGATACGAGTCTGTTAATATTCATTTTATAAGTGCACAGACCCCTAATTATATTTATAAGTCAAGTCTTACCGAATTGCAAGTAACTAATACATGAATATGTAGTGTACGATATTTCTGAGCTGATTGTACGAACGTAAGCGAGTGTCTGCTGCTGTGGTTCACGACGAAGCACCAAGACGCTAGTCTCTCTCTCTCTCTTTCCCTTGCGAAAATGCATCGTCACGGAGCTAGCCATGCGTGGCATATTTGCATGCGTAGATTGACCGTCGCGGGATCTATCGCTTTTATGAAGTCTTGGATATTGATCTTACGTATAAAATCAGTTAGTTATGGAGTCATTTAAATTATTGATAATAGTGGGGAAAGCATGACGTGGCATTGAGTGGTCCAGTGATCGAGAGGTTTAAATTAATTCCAAAGAATAATCAATTATGTAAACTACCTCGTTACTGCTTTCTGTTTGGCAGCAACTTCTGTTTATATATACAATCGCAGTCTAAGTAGTTTATTCAATTCTAATATGAAAAACAAACGTGTATGATCTTTGTCGTACACGAGTTCTTTTTGTTCACAATGCTATAAAAATCGGATTAGGTTAAATATTAAATCTGGATATAAATGTATCTAAATATTTGTGAAAAACTTTTTCTCCAATGGAAATATATTTAAACTGGTATATCTTCAATTTTAATACAGATATGGCTTTCATATTTAATATACATATAGATAAACTATATTTCTGCTACCTGACAGCAATAACTAAATTTAAGCTAAAGTCACAGATACGCCCTTTCGAATTAACACGGCAGAATACCATTGGTCTACTCGTTTGCAAGGAAAAAGCAACGTAGTTACACGAATATGTAAAACGTGAAAAACTTATTGTGAAATGAAAGGAATTTGACGTTGGAAACCTTTCTTAATCTCGTGAATAGATCCATTATAGAAATATCACTAATAATATCGTGACCACCCTATTTGTAAACTAATTCAATTAATCCACTTTAACTAAAAAAAGAAACAACCAAACACGTCGACAAAAAACCAATTTAGAAGGCCTCGACTTGAAGTAATATATTAAAATCTGTCTGCTCTTACATCAACATAAAATACATCACTTGGCGAACATCCCAATACCTAAAACATTCTAGCCTTCAACATCTGCCCATGTCGTTCGCCACCCTCATTGACTCATCACCTCTAATCAAAACCCGAATCCCACCAACAGACCAAGGAAACGTACATCTCAAAGATGAAGCTCCCCTTACATCACCCACAAGAATTCAAAGGAAAGCCATTCCTCCTTAATCGCTAGCAAAGAAAAATGGCCCCGTCTCATTGGCATTCAACGAAGCCGCAACAGTAAACGCGATAAAGAGCGATATCGATCATTCGAACGCGCCAACGTGAAGCAAACGATACCTAACGCGTCCGTCTGTCCGTGGAACCGCGGATTCTATTATCGGCCAGCGAAAAGTTATTTTTAACGTCGATTTTCTGCGAGCCGCCATCGTGGCGGGCTTCTCTGTACAACGCCACTGACCTCGCCAACCGCCGACTGTGGTTCACCGCGAAACTCATATCTGAAACGTCACCTCTTACTCGGCCAGCTTCTGATTCCATCCCTGTTTTTGTAATCGCTTTCATTCCCAGCCCTCTGCACCCAGACGGAACTGAGTCTCTCGTTTTCATCGGCCACGCATACTCACGCGTACCGCGCGCCAGATACTCTGCGCCCCGAAAAGTCGATTAGACTTATTTGGGACCGTTATTCATGGGGCGCCCGAGAAATGGGCGATCCTTTGTGGTGAAATTACCGAAAATGTGGAACACAATTCTTTCGTACGGACCTTTGTTCTCGAGAGAATTGAAGGGGGCGAAGCGAGTTTCGGCACGTCTGTTCAGTACTGGTTATTTCTACTTGCAGTGGAATGACCTACTGAGGTCCTCTACAAACTTGCAAAGTTGAAAAAAAATCGAAATTTTCGGAATACGGGGTCTTCTTAGTTTTAGCATCGTTTGTGTTTAGAATACACATTCGTGGACCCTTGGCCAATGCTTTTGATGATTTCACAGAATATCAACGCGAAAACACGACGGCGCCAGTGAGAATGCTGAAGTACATGGCAAACCGAAGATCGTAGATTAAGATTGAACGTTATAAAGCATCTTAAATATGTTTGAAGACGATTGGAGATTGATGTAGATTAGGATATTAGGATTAGGGCATTAGGATATTCAAGTTTTAAGAGTATCTCTTTTATGACTTAGAACGGGAACGCTTAGTTTCTAATTTATGACAGTGATTTCACCAATTATCGGAGCCTTAATTTCTCTCTAAATCGTTAAACCCAATTACCTTCTTAACATAGTCGTACGATAGTTCGACGAGTGGCGTCGATGGAAACAGGAAATAAGGACACCGTGTCTGAACGAATTGGGTAGACGTAATTATTTTCTTAATGTGATCGAACCAGCGGCCACGGAATAAGTAGAGCTAGTCAAAGAAAAGAAGAACGTTGCGGTTCGAAAAATGAATGTGCAAAGGAAACCCGTAATCGGAAAGATTTCACCCGATCTTGTGCTAAGCGTTGGGTAAATGAAAACGAAGTAAGGGGACGCGAGATCTAGCAGGCGAGTGTATTAAAATTACCTTGTGGTTGGCGAGATTAAAGGCTTCCTAGTTTTCTATTAAGCGCTACGCCAGTAGTTTAACTTTGTTCTACGTGCAATTTGCATCGTTTCATTCAGATTCCTCGATAACTGTGAGCCTGAAGATATTGGCTCGTAGCTTGTGAAATATTCGCTTGTAAAATGGTTCTACAATTTTTATCTACTTCACGATAATTTTCTGTTTAACTCGAGATTAAATATCGACCTGTATGCCTTTATTGCAATGGAATAATTCCAATAGTAGAGGCTTAATATTCCACATGTCCCTTGATTAACACATAAATGTAATCAAGATTTATAATTTATATTTTGTACGGAGTTTAGTTCCGGTAGTTTTTTTATTTGGTTCTGTTTATATTTTATTTTCTTTAATTATTTATTTTACTGTAAAAATTCGAATACCGATTTTTTGGAATACTGAAATACGAAAACCGATTTTTCCAAACGTCGGTTTTTGTATAAACCCTAAAGGCAGCGCCATGCCACGTTCCATCCAATCATATCTTTGACCTAGTGCCATAGTGGAGCCATTACACCGACAAGGCGTGAGACCCAACCAATAACAATGCTATCGTCGAGCCATAATTACGAAGAAATTATAATAAAACCTGATAGAACACCGTTGTAACCCGTGATTTTCTTCATTCTCTACAATCGGTCCTGGCCGTCCACGTAATTACGCACGAGCGCAGATAGTTACATAAACGCGTTCCTTGCCGTCCAGGAGAAAATACGATAATTTATAGGGCGTATCGAACAGCGTGTGTGCAGCGTTATTTCCAGCTGACACTTTGCCACACACTCTACAACTAACTTGCATGTACATCTTTCAAATCTCCCCTTGATTCATTAATTCTTGAAAATATAATTCACACACTACTATGAGGTACGTATTTTAAATACAGTTGAGACTCTCTAATTATACAATTACGTTGGTGAAAAGTATGAAATTCAATTGAATTCTTATCCTTACACGCGGTGAGAAATATTCAACGTGTTTGTACATGTTATTATTATTTAAGGTAGTTAGTTATTCATTAGAAGAATAAAATATGTCGTCCTTCAACTACATGTTATTTTCACTTGTCCTTAGTACTGTGATTGATAGAGAGGTCGTATTTTATAAAAGTCGAGAAACTAAGGATCGTTGAAGCTCATTACGAGTCTGTCGTATAATAGATGAGCACCTACTAGTGTGACTCAGAAAATTGCTTACTATAAACGACGGAACGATGACTATCTAGCGAGTAACGATAGCAATCGAATGACTGTGTTGCCTTCAATCTCTACAAATAGCACAAAGTAGTACCCATTATTATAAAATTATCTTCGATTGTTTCATCGTGTGAACAACTATGTTGAAAGTGTCGTGGCACAGGATCTAGGTAAAAGAAGCTGGTTCGAAGGCAATTTTAAGAAATCAAGAAGGAGGACCAATGATTATACAAAGAGAAAGAAGAATATAGTAAAACAACGCTCGAGGTGGTATTGCGTCTTGTATAAGACTAGCCAATTTAACGTAATTATCTCGTCGTTATCTGAATTAGCCTCGTTCTGAGTTACGTCTGTGATTGATTTATGATTGCACAATTAACTTTCACACACTCTAATATTCACCTCCTATTAATGTCGTGTTAACATTGCAAAACAATTTTTACTTTAATTCCTGCAATTGAAGGATATTTTTGAATATGCTCCTAATCCTCTATAAATGAATATTTATACTCACAATTTTTTTTATAATTCTAAAAGATGATATAATAAACCTACAAACTTGCAAAGGAATACGTGCAATACTAATTTCCTTTTATAATTCCCAAAAATTAAGTTTAATCATCGTAATCAATACCGGAATTATATTAACAGAAAATAAACTATTCAATATGCATGAGTTCAATTTACAACTTTGCTTCGTGAACAAATTACTCTACTACTACAACCACGGGCTAAAATATTCCAAACTTCCTTAATGTCCATTAAAAGACCGTTAACGAGTTACCGATCCATTTAATTTCGAAACCAAAAACACCGACGTTCCCCACTATACCTCCACCACATGAAATTCCCTCATCAAGCTTGCCATCAATAAAAACCATTCCCCCATCAGGGATCGTAACCCAGCGGGTCCAGTAACGGGGTCATTTACTTTACGATTTTACCGTCGTATCCTCGTCCCACGACCTTGCGCCATTCACGATTCACGCGTTTCGATCGCGTTTCCACCCGAGCGTCCTTTAATCGGCGCGATCGGAGCACACAGGGGGCCTCCCTCATTAGCCAAACACACGCGGCGTAGTGGAAAACGCTCCGCGCTACGGTGTATAGCCGTCGTGTGCAAACCAAGGCGCTCATTGAAAAGCTCCCCGCAATGCACTCGGCCAGATGCATAGCAGCGCATCCGCGGCGTGCGCCCCCTGGCCCGCCGCAACCCGCCCGCTCACGAAAGATCTGTCAATACACGGACGGGCGGATCTGAAAAACCGTGGCGTCATTCATCGCGACGTAGGACAGAGGCATCGTCGATAATGAGGGAGAAGATGGCGGATCGGGGGAGCGAACGTGGGGGAGGGGAGGGGGTGGACGCGGGCGGGTGTTCCCATTTTTCTTTCCCGCTGCTGGCGGAGTTACGGTTGTAATTGTAACGGAACCATTAAAAGCAGCGACAGAAAGCACCGGTGAATATTAGGTACGGCCTGGATCGCGGTAGTGGTGGTGGCCGCGATAATAAAAGTATCGCGCCCAGCCGTGGTGGTAGTGACGGCGGGCGCGGTGGTAGTAGCAGCAGCCAGCAGCAGTCTCGTACGCGCTGTAGTAGCATGAATAGTAGTAGTACGAGTAGTAGTAGGAGTAGTAGTAGGTGGTCGGTCGCAAGCCACAGTTGCAGTCGAAGCAGAATCGTGAGAGAGCTGGTTGGAGGGGTTGAGAGTGGCGGGCATGAGGGGGCTTAAGGGGTGGGGGGCAGGAAGGGGGCAGAGAGCGTAGCCAGGCTGGGTCTGGTCGCGCTAGGTCGACTCTCTTGGTTGCGGCGCTCCGTAATGAATGGCGCATCGCGCGCGGGGCAACGCCCTGTCAGCCAGCTGACTGAAATGAACCGAATCGAACCGAGCCGAGCTGCGCCGAATCCTGCCGAGCCTGCACCGCGCTACACGGAGCTTCTTTTCGCGCGGACGCCACTCCCTCTACGAGCCCGCTATCAATTTTCAAATTTCCTTCGATACCGCGCGATCGATCACCACCGCCCAATGGACGACGTACTCGCTTTGGCAGATCTTTCTTTCTCTTGTTACTTCTTTCTATTATTTTCTTGCTTGTGACGCTTGTACGTATAGGGGGCTGATGGTGGGCATTGTGTTTTACTATGTGTGTCTGGGAGAATGATTAATACAAATATTGTAATTGTGTCGGTACATGTGTTGCGTTAATCATGGTGTTGTGCTATTTCTGAATTGCAGCATTTATGGATAAATCGGAGTACTGTTGGATTGTACAGTTGAAGACTCCTGATTAATTTGTGAAAATAACTCGTTTTTAGCAAAGATTTCAGATAAATGAAATTTAATGAAAGATCCTGCATGTTAATGAATTAAGCACAGTAATATTTTTGAAAATGCACTCATCTTTAAAATTCAAATCATAAAATTATAATTTACTTGAGAATCCAAAGATTAACACTGATTTGAAGATTTATACTTCGTTCTTATCTCCAAAACTTTCTCCCAACAACCGTCAAGAAATATCACAAATAATAATTCAATCAAAACCTACGAACGTTCCCACACCTTTTGCTTCATAAACTTTTTTTTTAAACTTGATCCCTAACAACTAATTTCCCCGCATTCTTTAATACAAACTCTCCAGTTCCACAACCTTCCAAAGTCCACTTCCCCCAGCCACCATACGAAAAGAATCAATCTAAAAAAAATCTACCCAAACTGTTGCCACGAGCAAGAATAACAAGACACAGGATAAGTGTTTGAAATTGAGCGCTTCCTTCGCTGCAGGTTAAAATTTCTCTCGCAGCGCGTCATTAGCCGTTGCTCGATGAAGAGGGAAGGCCAGGAACGAAGGGGGGAAAAAGCGCAAAACGTTCATCCGGGCAGATCGCGTAAGCATGTCGGCGCGACGAATCCGCGAGCTGGCGCGAGAGGAAGAATGGAGACGGGGCTCTCTCGACAGTAATCGCAGTCATCCCCCATAAACTGTTCGCCCGACAACCCGACCCGGTTTTATACTTACACACACAGACGCACGCTGGTCTCGTGGCTCCCCCAGCCCATTTCTCGATAAGGCTGTGCCTCGGATTCGTCGATTCTCGAAACTGTGCCGACCCGTAAATGGGCCACTCCTGAAAGGCTCGCGAGCAAACTGTACTGTTCTGACAAAGGCACAACTTTACGCGGAAACTTGGATCGTTTCGTTTCAACGTCCTTAGGACGGAGTTCGATTGGCGGAAACATAGTTACCTACTCGATATCCTACTTTGGCGGAACCGACGCGGGCCTCGGAAGCTCGATCTTCGCTTTCGTTATTGTTACTGCAACTCCAAGAACATCCTGCATACGTACCTGAAACAGAGTGAAAAGTATTGGTCAGAAAAAGATGGGAAGGTTAAGCTCCCCTATTAACTGGGGAGGATGAGCTGCTTCATCGCGAAGATTAAAAAAAAAATCGATTTTACGTTCTCGTGGAGCGAATTAATTCGCTTATAAACATTTTTAGAAGCTTCTGGTACAGAAATTACCCACTTGAGGAGAACTATTTAGAGATGACTTTTCCGTTTCTATAATTACGAAGAAGTACCTATTTTAAAAAGTGAAGAGTATTCCTAAGGGTTTGAAATTACATTTCACTAGCAATTGTATAAAATAAGCATCGTCGATTATTGGGCTGCAAATTCTCCATTTACAGTAGTATATTCCTGCGATACAGTGACCCAGAAAAGATTATTCTTTCCCCTAAGAAGATTCACACCAGGCAACGAGATGGCACGCAGTAAACCGCCCTGGCGCGTGTAAGGTTGCGGGGTCTGAGCGATCAGAGGCAACGAACTTGCTGCTGGGGGCTAGTTGATAGGAGCCCTGTAATACATAGATGGGCCAGAAGAAGGGGGTTATTTGGTTTTGGTGGTTCGTGGGGTGGGTACCAGAGCCGGTGCAGCCGACACGAGATGGGCGAGGGCAACGGGCGTGACGTCACGCCCTGCCCTGATACTGCAGAAGGGGCGGGAGGGGATGAGGTGCAATTAGAAGAGAGATGACCAGCCAGAGAGGGAGCACGAGAGGTGTGCTGGCAGGCACACCTGGGAAAGAGTTGTACCCTCTATGCTCCTACCACGCGAACGCGGGGAAAATGCACGAAAAAACGAGCGGGACGGGTGAAGGAGGGTGTGACGAGAAGACGAGAGAGCGGAGAAGAAGATGGTAGCCGAAGGCGAGAAAAATGGAAGTCGGAAAAAAAACTGTAGAAGAGGAAAACAGACGGTGGGTCGATAATGTAGAAGTATTAGGAGAGGGAGGCGATAAATGCAATAACAAATGTGAGGAATGAATAGGAAGGTGCTAGGGTAGGGGCTGCGGATAAGTGAGAAGGAAGGAAAAAATGGGCGGGAGAGGAAAAACAGTGGAGCGAGCGGAACGGGAAAGGGGAAAAAACGAGAGTAACGTAAGAGTACGAGGAAGAGGAACAGGAAGTGGGAGGAGGAGGCGGTGGAGGGAAAGGGGGGAGGGAAACGTAGTAGAAAGGAGCGTCGCCCGGGCGAGTGGAATATCGAGCGACGTCCGCCGTCGGGACGCCGACCCACGCAAGCCGTGACGTCACGCGACGCGTCAGCTGCTGCTTCCGCGCAGTGCAAACCGTGCGCCCAGCTCTGTGGACCCCACCGGCGGCTCCTGGTCTTCCCGGATCCGCCACGGGTCTTCCTCATTCTGTTTGCACGGACGAAAACGTGGTCGCCACATGCGGCCACGTTATATACGCGTGCAGCCGCGGTTTCTTCCCTTTCTACGGGTGGTATACGTATATTTTTCTATGGAACGGGTATTGTGTTCGTTAAAAACCGTCGGGCTTTTGCTCGCGGGGATTTCGATTGATTGTTTAATGTTGATGGGTAGAATGAGAATTGCCAAAAAATGTAGTACGTACATGTAGGTACACGACTGACAATGCTAGTGTGTTTGCTATTGGGAGGTTTTGTATCATGCGAAAGAAATTGGTCGTATGCGTTTCAAATTTTGGAACTAATAAGTCTTCTTTTAACCCTTCGCTGACACACCTCTTTTTTCGATCCACTTTTAGATACCTGGGTGGCTCACATCCAGAACAATTTTTGAACGACTGCGATTCTCATCTAAAAAATCCAATTATTATGAAAAAAATCATTGGTCAATTTCAAGGTCTTTAGAATGTATTCCAATAGTTTCTTCATTGAAATTTTATCACAGTTTTTGTAAAAAAATTCTAGATTACCACCTGTCGAGAAAAAACAAAGAAAATCTTTAAAAAAAATTGTATCTTTTGATATTTCAATATTAGATGCTAAAAATCTACAGAGATGTTGTTCGGGTATAATATTCGCAGAAAAAAAAATAGTTTGTAAGTCGACGTTGGAAAAAGGTATTTATTTTGTACATAGAAGGTTTCAGAGCGTCAGAATCAGCTTATGGGTGGCTCACACCCAGAGTATCAACGAAGGGTTAAACATCGCGTAATAATATCAGAACAATATCTTCTTACCAATTTATACCTCCTACAAACCACAAGAGTCTAACCACGAGAAACTCAAAACTAAAAACCTAAACTCTCTGTTACATCTCCGAAACGCCCTCACCTATACTCGACCCAACCCATTTTTCCCTAACCGCAATCACTGACACAAACCAATCCGACAATTCCACCTCCCACATCCCTCACAATTCCCCCAGCAGCAGGTACGCGAAAATTTGTTCCAAAACTCCTACACGTCCCCATATCACGTCTCGCGAGTGCCAGAATGGAAACGTAAAGGCGGCGATCGATTGAAACAGGGAGCCAGCGTTTTCCCGCCATTTTAGTCGCAGACAGGAAACGGTCTGCGTGGCGGTGACGGCGTCTGGTTTGACCCGGAAGTGGAGTGCCGCGGATGGAGGAGAGAATGACGGGCAGACGGCTCAGAGCGAGGGGTAGAGGAAGGGGATGAGAGGGAGGAGAGAAAGAGAGAGAAAAAGTCATTGTCTATGAATTCCTGGCGGGCTTCCGCCTGGGCGTATCTCCGCGACCGGATTGACTGCCTACGAGCGGTCGCGTGCGTCTATCCAGCACACAGAGGCGACTTTCACGTACGGCGACGCGTGCAACGACTCGAAATTCCAATCTCTGCTCGATAAAAGTCCGCCTACGTGTCACCTACCACGGCTTCGGGACGATTCGAGACGCATTTCTTGCGAGGCCCACGCCGTCAGAAGGCCCTCCGCGGTGCACGCTCCCTGGGCCAAGGCACTCTATCACCCCGCGATGACGCAAGCCGGCAGATAATCGACGACCTTGAATGTAACCGAACGAAAGATCGCGCTAAATATATCAAAGCCACGGGTTTTCGTACGCCCCCAGCGCGTTTTCAGCGCCAACTCTTGCGGGCGACTTATCAGAAGCTACGGAGTTCCCCTCGATTCTCACCGGGGGCCTGATGCATCTCGAAGCGCTTGGGAAGTGGGGATAAAGGAAGAAGGCAGAGCGCCACATGCACGGAACCGTGAATTTTTTCAGGCGACGTATATAGCTTCGGGAAGAACGAAGACAATGACTGACTCGTACAATAGAACGTTCACTGCTCCAGCGACAGGACTCTTTCTCTGATGAATCTAAATATAGGGCATCAGATAAAGGAATACAATAGTGGATAGTGTAAAAGGAGGTAGGTCTGAAATGTTTCGGGGAAGGAAGATAGAAAAATTCTACGGCTGCTTTCTACTATCCAGGAACCATAATTTCGAGATTCAAACAAAATGCAATATGCACAGGAATATTTGTACATCCTCCCAATACAGAGTAAGACTATTCGTAACACTAAAAGCGTTCGAATAACCGAAACTTTATATACCGAAAGATTTTCAAAGGCCAAAGGATTCTTCGCTCGGTCGACAAAATAGTCAATGATGCTCCAAGGTTGCGCATTCAACTTCTCATAGATACATCGACTCTTCGTCTTTCGAGGTTAGCCAATGCGAGCGCGATTTTCAGCGGTGTTGATCCACCACATCGAGCGAGAAGAGACAGCCGCGCTCGCCGACCCTCTTACCACCGACTCGCAGACGAGCCCGCAAGTACGCCAATTGGCTAACGCGATAAATGAGTAGAATAAAACGAATTGACCGTACGATAGGTTAGGAGCATCAGCCGGTCGGGCCAGTCAGTCAGGCGTTCGGCTTCCTGTGACGCATCCGATTGAACGGCCAAAGAGGAATGAGACGCAGTATGCAACAACTCGCCTGGTACCACCAGACACTAACGCCTCTCTTTCACGTGTTTCTCGCGTCCCCGCGTCGCTCGCGCCACGTGGGTGGCACGTACACCCATGACGAAACACATTATCGGTCGATCGATCGAATGATTCATCGCTCCTATCCGTTAACCTTCCGCTTCCTGATTTTACCTGCAATTAGAACGGCCGTACTAGATACCCCGCTAGGTACACAAACCAGCACGCGGCCAGACACGACGCTCGTGAGCTCCTACCGCCGCCCAAACAACGGGACAACGCGCCGCGTGGGGGGCCCTCGAGATTCAACCACCCGATGACACGCTGGTCTCCCTAATCTCGGATATAGAGTTCGCGATGGACAATCGAATTTTGATGATGTAGTGTTAATTGACAAATATCGAAAAGGGAGCTTCAGATGTGGGTGTGCGAAGGTTAGATGAGGAATTTATGAAGTTTTACCTAGTTTCGGATTACCGAGTTCGTGATGGACAACCGAATTTTGATGATGTAGTGTTAATTGAGAAATATCGAAAAGGGAGCTTCAGATGTGGGTGTGTGAAGGTTAGATGAGGAATTTATGAAGTTTTACCTAGTTTCGGATTACCGAGTTCGTGATGGACAACCGAATTTTGATGATGTAGTGTTAATTGAGAAATATCGAAAAGGGAGCTTCAGATGTGGGTGTGTGAAGGTTAGATGAGGAATTTATGAAGTTTTACCTAGTTTCGGATTACCGAGTTCGTGATGGACAACCGAATTTTGATGATGTAGTGTTAATTGAGAAATATCGAAAAGGGAGCTTCAGATGTGGGTGTGTGAAGGTTAGATGAGGAATTTATGAAGTTTTACCTAGTTTCGGATTACCGAGTTCGTGATGGACAACCGAATTTTGATGATGTAGTGTTAGTTGAGAAATATCGAAAAGGGAGCTTCAGATGTGGGTGTGTGAAGGTTAGATGAGGAATTTATGAAGTTTTACCTAATTTCGGATAACCGAATTTTAATGACGTAGATTTTGTGATTTTTGAGAATTTTTTGTGTTAGTGCATGAGGTTTGACAGATTTTTCAGGTGGTTGTATTGATATCATTTAGAATTAACAATTTCATCACCGCCATCTGAAAGTTCGTAATACATTGGTGTCGCGAAAAGAATGCTCGTCTTCTGTCTTGATAAGAACCCGTCGTTATCCCCGTTACTTCTTTTGTAGTTGCCGCAGCGAGTGAGAAGATCCTCTTTTTTCGATCGATGACGCCGCGGCAGTGTCCACCGTAATTTATGGCTTGTCACTGTCGCGTGCCCTCTCACTCGCCACGGCAGAGAGCAAAGGCAAGCCGAATAGACTACCCGTTTTGAAAAGAGCTCGCGCCCGATCACGAGGTGCGGGTTTTTAGACTGTATAGTAAACTTACAAGGAATATTTAGAATGTTCAATTTTTTGACAGCTGTTTGACTCACTGAAAGATGAAGTCATTTGAGTAAGTGGTCTCATGTGATCTCTAATTACATTCATCATTGCAATAGTAGCAACCAAACAGCCCAGTCGATCTTTGCATCATCAAACGCTTTTCACCACTTCAACTCATTCAGAATCAAATAACAGCTAACCTACAGGTTACAACTAGGACTGGAACTATTTATCGAATTTTTCAGTATTCGAATATTATATTATTCGAATAGTCCCAGCCCTAGTTACAACTAAAACAGAATATATCCCACCATCAAGAAACACAGTTTTCAAAGGATTTCTCCAAAATTCGTCCCAAAATAATTATTCCTAAAATCACACTAAAAATGCAGCCTGCTTTGTTTACCAACATTAGTTTTTAATCTCGCACACCTTTCAAAACAAACTTGCTCAAGCTACCATCATTCCCAAATTCCCCATCAACTCAATTCCCAAAAACCTTCTCATCTGAATCTCACAAACAAAACAGACATCCCTCACGTCCCAACTTCTTCCAAATTCTCAGACTATCCAACTATACCGGTCCGAAATCGCGAGCCCACGCACACGCGGGGCCAGCTGGGCGAGGAGCGTTAAACGAGCCGCTCCACTTGCGAAAGGTATCGGTGGTACTCGCGGGCCTCACCGTGTCAACAGTCAACGACCTTTCGGCTTACTCCAGTGACCAGCGCCGGGCACCAAGTACATGCAAAGTGAAGTACGACGGAAAATCGAGCGTGCAGATAATAGCTGGGTAGGCCCGAGCGCGGGGCTTTCCTCTCTGTTGTCGTTCGGTCGAGTAAGTAGTCGGCTCGGCGAGGCTTTTCAGCCTCTCTCGTAATGGCCGCTCAAGGTTTACGCTCTACCGAGCAATCCTGGCCTGGATCGATCGACCAGAGACGCGCTACCACCATCATCCCCCTTTTCCTGGCGCGTGCTATCGCTTTCTTGTCGATACCACGCCAAGATTATCGGGGGAGTTGGCGTAACAGTAGAGAGCAGCGGCTGAGGCTCGCTGCACCCCCCAAGGGGGCTGGCCAGCCAGCAGCGACCCGTGTCGTCGCGGCACGAGCACGAGGAAGAAGCAACTGCGATCAACGTGATCTATTCATAGATCGTCGAACGCGAAAGAACGCGGAGGGGCACAGCGTGGAAGATCGTGAATCAGTGCTGCCACCAACGCGTGCACGGGGGATCCGATCGGGGTGTTGGGCACGCGCGGGGTGGGCCACGGAATGTGTTACGAGCGAGCTACTTTCGTGGAAAGGAAATTATTGGAAGTGATGGTGGAGCAGAGCAGGAAACTGTAAAATTCTTTTTTGGTAGTTTAGGGGGAGGTGGGTTATGAGGCACGTGTGGCAGCTGAAGTGAGGGGGTAGGAAGATCGTGTGTTTTTCAATGGAACTCTTTGAATTTGCTGTTTAAGTTGCGGTGTTTTTTTATTTTTATATCTGCTGGTTAATAATTATATTGGGTACATGAAACTCGTGGTTTAGGTGGATTCTTTTGTGTGAAATATGAAGATCTTATTTCTTTAAATTTCTTTCCAAATGAAAACTTTAATTTTTCCACGGATTAATTGATATTTCTACCACAAATAAGTGTTCCATAATTCACATACTTGTGCAAATACAAGGAGAAATACGATTCCCCAAGAAACCTCCGAGGCAAGCTAAAATTGATTTATTTAGGGTAAATTACCCAAGTACTGTCACCTACCCAATTACTCTAAGTTGTTTTACTTAACTGTTTTCTTCATCTAAACATATTAAATAATGATAGATAAATAGACAAACTTATACTTTTGGCTAATAAATACAAAAACTATATAATAATGTTAGAGTCAACTTTTAAGGTGACAGTAATTAGGTTCTTTACCCTATTGACAATTTCACCACAACAAATTTAGAATCTGAAATGAATTTCCCTCGAGAATATACTCGTGCTTCTGTCCACCTGCAAAACTAATATCCTAATGACTCGAGCGTGGACTGGCGAGCGAATGATTAAAGACCGCAGTCAGGCTTCCTCCACTTTTTTCAAACGATCTTAGAATTAATCTATACGCGTGCTCGGAGTGCAAACAAATCGACCTTGACAAAGTCGACAGCATATACCAGTTTTCGACGGGGGAAAAACTCGCTGGTGCATTACACTCTCGCGGCGGGACTCGGCAGGAGGAAAAGGTCCGAAACGATGATGGCCGTTAATCAATGTCATCCAGCATGCACGCTGGAATCTACGAATGCATCGAGGTCACGGTATCCGGCGAATCTAATCACGAACTTGACTCGATAGGAATACGGAAGGTCCCTGGGGTTAAGCTGGCGGTTTTGACGACCGCTTGAACAGATTCGTCAGCTACGAGCGAAAGCAAGCCATTCGGAGATCTGATAGCGTTTTTCGCCTCTTTCCACGGGGCAACCAGCGGAGCTGGCAGATGCTGGGACACGTCGGTGATAGTAGACGAGGGCATCGACTGACCTTTCAGTACATGCAACTGCTTTCGAAAACTTTGAAGCTTCAACTGTCATGCCCCGCGATCGTCTAAAAAAATCTGTGCCAATCTGACAGTCATGCTAGTTGCATCTGACAAGTTTTGATTGCTGTGGGAAGTCAATCTTTCCCATGATACCTTCCCGTTCATTTTCTGCGCAATTTGATCACTCGGGAGGTGTTTGAAGGTGTGGGCCAGAGATGGGCAAACTTTTAATTAAATAAATTTCGAATAACGAATAAAAGTTAAAAAAATTATTCGTCATGTGTCGAATAAAAAATTTAACTTTATTCGTGAAATAATCTGAAGTTAAAGTAACTTTTATTTGATCCGTTATTCATACAATTTTTATTTAGTTAATGCCCAACTCTGGTGTGGCTTTTTGTGGTGATTTAACATCCGGGTGTTGTATTTATTTCGTTTAAGGTCGAGGTGTAACTTTTTATTGGCTTTAAAGGTTTTACAAGGAAGTGTGGTTTTAACTGAGATTGCTTGCGAATGTTGGCGCAACCATATCGCGTTAAAAAGAGGAATGGGCGAGGATAAAAGTTGTGATATCGCAGCCTTGGTCTCCATAACGCTTGGAAAGGACGAAACCTTCGGGAGGGGCGATTATGAAAAACAAAAAGCGAACTAGTTCGCCTTCTTGTACGCGGCGACACAAGAAATGCCAAGGACGATGTCTTTGATCTTCGCGTTGAATGTAAATCTGCCGGCTGATCGTTTGAAAACGTACTTCACCTACTCAATGGGAATATTAATCAGATGTAATCGTATTCGAAACGGCATATTTTTAAAAAAACTAGAATGGGTTCGAGTTTAAAAAAAACTTGTATAGCTATACTAGTATGTACATTATATTAAAAGAAACCAGGTTAATTTCTAATTCTTGCAATCGCGATAATTATCACTCAATCTGATTTCAGAATAAGAGTAGGTACATCATTTAAGGGTGATGAAACTCATTTGTCTACTCAAATATTTCATTGCATAGGTACTACTTATAGAATTTTTGGTTAGATATAACATATAAGAATATATTTGGTTTTGTTATTTGAGACAATCCTACTTTGAATTATACTGGCTACCGTCGACGCCTCTTTTTGTCGTAGCACTGAGTGACACATAGAAATCGAACCACTATAAGAAAATGAAAAATAATGTTTTTTCATATCCTTGAATAGTGAATAAAGGCTACATTTTTTTTATTGCAAGTTGAATACTTTTTTTAAATAAAATTCGAGAGATCACCTACTTTTTGCGATTTGATGTGAATGTCCCCTCAAGTTTATTTTCACAGTTCGAACGCTTCCATCGAGCATGCCAAGCTGAATTAGCGCAGCCACCCGCGAGTCCGATAATCGTGATTCATTTCCAACCAATTCTGATCAGACGAGATATTATATCAAGCTCGCGAAACCTGACGCTGGTCAACGCGGAGAACTTCGTCTCGCGAAATTACGTCGCAAGCGAACAACTTATTTTCGGTTTACTCGAGCGTGTGAGACAGGACGACGCAATATCTCGAGGAAGGCAACGAGCGACGATATTTCTAGGACGCGGGACCGTCTGCCGTGGGGTGGCAAAATGACGATGCGTTAAGGACATCCCGCGGAAGGTGCGCGGAACGTAATTCCATGGAAATAGAAATCCTTTCGCCGACATCTGGAACCGCCATTGGTCGCGGTCGACGGCAGCGGAAAAACGGCGCCCGCCGCGAGTGAAACTGCATTCTTGTCAAGTACGTTTGCGGCGATCGTAACCAATCATTATTCCACGCAAGGTGAACCAGCACGCTTTCCCAGGAAATACACTGGCACAAGTTTAAAATCCTCTATCGCGATTGCCTTCTCATTTTTGCCCATCAACCGCGATACTACTTGCAGTTGGGGTGTACAAGTTTTGGGTAAAATCTTACGTATCAACCAAGCTACGTATAGTGACGTGTTAATTGCATGGGGAAGAATATTCCAAATTTCGAGAATAAAATGGATTTAAAGTCCGTTTTCCTATATCCTATAAATTAATTTTTGGAATCGCTTAGTTCTTAAGTGGTGCAAGTTATTTTTCTTTGTACGAAAACATATATATAATAAATTACTTTTTTCATTTGATATGACTCTGTTCAATATTCCCCATTTTGTGAGCTATAACAAACCGCGTTGATACAAGGTAATTTATTTTGAAATAAAATGTGGAGAATTGAACTGAAAGATTCAATTTCCTGGCTGCTGCCATAAAACATATATCTACGTGTAATATTGAAATAAATATTTCAGATGGATATTGAAAATTTGACTCATTGTTAAAATAAATCCAACAGTAAATGGGAATGGAACGAATCCTTCTGCAAAAATGAGTCTCAACTGCGAAAAACATTTTTTTGAAACAACTCTACTATATAAATCTACGGTTTGGTACCAATTGAGTGGAAACTTAAATTCAACTCGACCATATTGAAAAAATAAATCGCAGGGAGCCTCGCTTAGTAACTTCCCTTCGTATTTACCCCGGCAAGATGGAGATCAGAAGATCCTGTCTAAAGCCACGGCCTGGAAAGTGGCTGGCGAGCCGCGAACGAAACGAGAGCGACGGCGGTATGCTAACGCGCAGATTCATCGAGAGATCGTAGCTATGAATAGGAGATAAATAGACAAAGGGGCGAGAGAAAGGGAGGAGGAAAGAAAGAAAGACAGGTAGGAACGCCGTGAGGTGTTGCAAACAGAATAGTCAAGGTTCACGGGAGAGGTATGCGGATCTGTGAAGTCGATACAACCGAACGAACCGAGATTTCGCCAGTAGAATATGCACGGAACGAACAGACACAATTTTCGCCGCACCCCACAAAAAATTTATTTTCACCAATATTTTCCATTCGACTATGGAAGTTTCGTTCAAGAAGAACGGGGAAAGGAACGACTTCGAATTTGCTCGATACCGATCTTCGACTGATTTACCTGAAGCCTTTCTGCTTAATTATTTTAAAAATATTTTTGTAATTTTACCGTCACGTTTAAAATGAAAATAACTATTTTTACATTATTCCTTTGAATGGAGAAAACGATGTCTTGTCATCGGTCATGTCCGATTAAATTCTGTTGTGTGATACGCGATGAACTTCCGCATGAGGGATCTTCCCTCGTCAGATTCGTCTTTCTTGTGCGTCGAAGGACTGCTTATTTTTAGTCTCGACTTGCCGAATCTCTTGTGTTGTTACGTAAAGTGACGACTGACGTCGATGGAAGAAATAAATACCCTGTTTCCCGCGAAAAAGGAAAAATACCTACTGATATACTTTATATTGAATTTTCTCGGCCTTGCTAGGAAATGCATTCTCTTTCTATAAAAACGGTTCTCCCGTATAGGTATACGAATAAATATTTCTCAATATTTGAGTGCTAATTGTGATAAAAAAATATGATGATTTTGTGGAAAGAGAAAGCATTGAAATCGTAACTCGCTTGTACCTATATGCATACCGTATCCAAGGACAGAGTGAGCCGTAACGGAAAAGGAAGTAGGGACCGCGGTCTCAGGCAAAAAGTGTCTGTGACGTCCTCACTCTATTTCCGAATACAGGGATCACCTTCAGATTAACCATAAGTTCATATAAAAACATACACATTCTCCATAATTGAAATCACTGTAGTGCATACACCTTCCCTTTAAAACCAACCCTCCATAGACATGATTTACAACCCCTCTACCTACATCTTCCTACGTATCCTGGACAATTAGGAGAATTTTATTCAAAATTCGGTGACAGAAAACCAGCAAACGGGCGAAGTGTGCCAGCGCTCCAGGACCTTCCTCTTGTCCTGGATCGCGCACAGAGGCTGGTTTTCCCCGAAGAGAAACTTTCTGCCCCGAGAGAGTAATACCACCGCTTTTCTCGTCCTCCCCCCGGAGCATTGGCGACGCAGAGAATTTCCACCTTAAGGCCGATCGAGTGTAAATAAAGCGGAGATACGTCGCGCAAACGTGTAGGGAGGGCAGAGGCCGAGGGAACGAGGCAGCGAGCGAACGAACGAGCTCGATTCTTAGCGCTCGCGTGAGCATGACCCGCGCAACACTCCGTTGGAATTCCACGACGGTAGTTCTTTCCGTAGGCACCGTCGGCCGTAAATGCCTCGGGAGTTGTCACTGAAAAAAGATATATCCAACGCGCGCGACAAACTGCTCGCGACACGACACGGGAATACGCGGGAGCGCTTCGAGGGACGTGCAACCTAACGATACGCGCCCCGTAATGTCCGTACGAAACGGTGCGAAGGTCTGACAAGGGGGTTGGGGGAAGCGTTATGCACTAATGTTAACCCTGCTACGGTTTTCGGCTCAACTACACGTTGAGAATGATTTTAAAGGACAAGAAACACGTGTAGGTGTTAGTAACAACCTTCGTACATGTTTCTCAAAATTACAAGTTGATAAGGAAATGATAATGCGAGTGGGTCGAAAAAGACCCGAGGACCACAGTGAGGTTAACGGAGTAAGAATATGGTTGGGTAAAAAAGGCCCAAAAGAGGGTAAAGAGTTAATGAAATTTTGTAAGTGGCTGGAAAACTGAAAAGTAATTGACACACTGTAATCTTTCTACATAGTAGATTTTGGATGACGTGTTTCACAAAGTCTGTTTGAAATGATGTAAAAGTCTGAAAGGGGGACCAGGCTAAGCGTTACGCATCAATTTTATTGGTAAATGTATGGAAAGTTGAGAAATATTTGTAAGAAAGAAATTAACAAGTAACATTTTTCTTCGGCGGTGAAATAAATCCATAAATACTGCAATTCTGATGATATCTGGTGCGACAAATCGAAGCAGAGCCTTAATAAATCCTGCAAGTGAAACGGAGCGACAGTGACATTGCGTAACATCGTATTTCGTTAACGCTATTTATTGCGAACGGAATTGTACGATCATGAATGAATGCAACGACGGCATAGGAGCTGCGCAAAAACTGATCACGCGAGAACAGATTGCAATCCATTGCGTTACTTATGGCGCCTGTAAATTATGGGCCTCGGAGAGAGCATTTTGTGCCACGCCGCACCTCGCGTCGCTGCTCTTTTTCTCTTGAATAAATACTGAGGTATCCGCACAGTGGTCACTGCAAACAACGAAGTAACAAAAAGAATATCTCCTCGACACCCAGGCTCCAGTGCCATAAGACGGAACCAGAGAAAATAGCAATCTAGAGGCCTGTGCACATATCGAATTCAAGAAAATTAGAATTAGAAGTGTCGCGAAAGATAAGAGAAGATGAAGATCAATTTTCACTCTCAGATGACACTATATTTTCCGATACAATCACATTGCTCTGATTGAAACCCCTTGCGCATCGTTTTAGACGATCGTCCGAGGTGAGATATTCGTCCCTAATTTACTTTGATACCTAATACATCTATTTCACTAAAATAAATGCGGTTCCAGGTAGGGTTGCCACCCGTACTTTAAAATAAAGTATCTTACGTTATTACACGTAAATTTATCTATATAAATCTTTATAAAAATGATAAAAAGTTGCTCTGTAATGCTGAAGCAATAAGAAATATGTTTGGAAGAAATAGAAACTAATAAGTTCAAAATGTACTTTTAGTTTTTTCAAACGTACTTTTTTGTACGTTATTTTCCTGTAAAAAAGGTGGCAACCCTAGTTCCAGGTCCCTCTTTACCTGACGTGACGCAGTGTTACACCTTTCCCTGTAACTCCTTTAATACCGCGAATATCAAAAAACCGTTTTAACACAATATTCTACACCCCTTAAGGGGACTAGGCAGTCGAAAAATCGATTTTTTTTTTATTGCATTTTCCAAAAGTACTATCCTTTCTGAATAAAATGCCGCTTGATTTATAGTAAAATTCGCAAAATTGTAGATTTGACAGCTAAAATCGTCAAGCGGCAACCTATAGCGTCGCCTTTGCCCAGAAACTTTAAACGCGTTTTTCTCGAATATTTTCTTCTCTTAGTTTTTACCTTATTGTGAACGAATGGAGGTTCAGATCGACTTGAAAAAATTACAGGATGTGTAAAACATGTGCCATTTCGGACCAAACCTCTGATATGGTCCGTAAAAATTCGAGATTTTCATAAAAAAATTGAAAAGTCACCGGATTTTAGTAGCGCATAAGCAAGAACGAATTTTTCTCGGAAAAATCGCCGTTTTTCGGCCACCAATCGTATAATTTTGATTTAATTTCTGTTTTTATAGGTTTGGTCGGAAACTGTGAATCCAACAAACAAGAATCACACCTTTAAAATCGAATTACGTCACATTTTAAGACCGATATTAGGGCAAAACGACTGAAAACCGTTAAAATGTTTACCCGTCTGCAGCGCCATTTTTAAAACACATATATATTTCTTACCATTTATTTCTCAATCTGTATGGTAGTAATAAACATTGGGTAAAAGGGTACACCTGGATATGCTTTCATTTCTTTACAAATAAATAAAGGACAGAGTCTCTTTCTCACGAAAAACGACTGCCTAGTCCCCTTAAGCTTCAAATAAAACAAAACAAAAATTTTGAATTTACCCAAAATTTCTAGCTGCAGTCCCCCCTTAAAATCCGAATTCTCAAGCCGAACGTTTCCTCATGAGAATAGCCCTGTGGTCTCAGCTGCAACAAAGATCTCCGTCACCATCCTGCTCTATCAGAGGCATCGACGCCAGCGACTACCCCTCGGACATCCCGTGTATAGCGGTCATTTTAATTAACAAGCAGCTGGAAGGGAAAGCCTAACGACTTCCCGCGTGCTTTCTAACCGCGGGGCCCCGCGACAGTTCCCGTCCCCCGTGAAATATGTCGGCAGCTAATTGGTTTCTCTTCGAGCGCCCCAAGGAGCAAGCGGGCTCGCGTGTGCCCGCGCCGATTCGCGGATAGTCGCGTCGTTGGTTCAGCAATTTTTGCCCCGCGCACCTTCTGGGTCTACGTTCCCCTTAGGCGAAATGGACACGGACGAGCCATTCGGCGAACCACGCCCAACATTGTTCCAGAAGAGGGACAAGCTGGTCGGCCGTCTTTGCCCGCGTCTGGTCAGATCGAGTATTATTACCGGCTCATAAATACTTCTTCTCGCGCGGAACTACGATGTGCCTCTCCCTTCTTCCTACCCTTCCCGGTCCCCTTCACCTTTCGACTTAATGCAAGTCGACCGCGTAGATCGCAACGAGACGGTGGAACCGCATGCCCGCATGATTAATGCCCCGGCAATTTGTCTGCTGCGAATCGAGATCGACGAACCAAGAGCCGCGCGCATTCGCTACATGCTGGCGCGTTACGCCGATCGAAAAAAACGCCTTCGATCGGCGGCGATGTTCGAGCCGGTCAGGCGGAACCAGTCGGCTCTTCTTCATTTTTAATTACTCGACGTGACGTAATTGGTGGCGGTGCTGGGGATGGGAGGGGTGGATGGCTAGGGGTGTCTTTAACTCTTTAGCTGCGAAGGATGTTTAAGTTCGTTCTTGAGAAGCGAATCCACGATGAGGTTTTACGCGAGAGGAAAATCTCAGCAACAACTAAATGTAAATAATGGAAATAATCGCGAGACGTGAAATTTGTCTCGCTGGAGTCTAAGTAGTTTCATTTAAAATTGCTGTAATTTCAAATTAATCGATATTTTGTATATTTTCAAATAACAGTAGGCAGGTATTGAAAATAAAGGTTCGAAGTATTATTTCAAACAGCTATTTCTTACTTTAATTTTAAATAAAAATTGTCCAAGTTTGGTATGTACTCACTGTTTTCCGCGAGTCTAACGAATCAATTTTTTTTAATACTTGTCAGCAACAAAATAAAATTTGCCGCAAAACGATCGTTCGGCAAGGTCTGGTCGACTTGAAGGGACATTCCTCAGAACCTTACGCTACTCGAAGTAGGAAATATATTATTTGTTAGTAAATAATAGAAATAAGCCAAGACTATGTACAAAATGCAAATCCCTCGGCGTGGAAGCACGCCGATGCCACGCGAAGTGATAATCTCCTACGGATCCATCCTTCGGATCACTTTGAAAATTTCAATATCGATGAAACGTTAAACTGATTTCATCCGAGTGTCGTTGTACCTATGCCAGTTCAAACAGACGTGCGAGATTGAAAAGCAAAAGCATCGATCCCGCGGCAAAGTGCGCGAATAATACGTTTAACGCGCGGATGGGAGCCAATGGAACGGAAGGCAACAAATGGAAACAACGTGGGCGTGAAAGTTCGATAGGTCGGCGACGTTCGATCATCCATCAATTTGATCGCGGAAACTAATGCACCTTTATCGGCGATTCCTGTTACGCCGTTTCTCGAAACGTCGCGTCCCTTTGCGTGGGGAGCCTTAAGCCGAGCATAAATCAACCCTTGTTGGCGAACCCAAACAGAAGCCCTCTTCCACTTCGATCGAAGTGTGCTCTTAACGAGCACACCAGCTAGTATGCATATCAGGGTAGATATCAAATGTGCACGACTGATCGTTTTATTTATTTTTCAGTGATAAAGTGCTTGCTTGATAATTAGTATTTACCAATGCTTTCTTTCTCTGGGGGTTAGTCCTTTTTAAAATAAGGTAAACGCACCAATAATTGAACACTTATTCCACGTGATGCATTGTTTGGCTATGAAGCACGAAATTAGAAGAAGTCCCTAATTAATTAGTTGCTTCTTTAAATAATTTATTTTACCTATTTTAAAAAGAAACGTTCGTTCACTGGTACATCCACCCTATATATAAAGCGTCTATAAATGAATTCTGCAAATAGTTAGTCAAGAAGGCTTTCCTTCGACAATTTTATGTAGAAGCTTCTAGGTCTGGAACAAATGTTTCCTCGCGTAAAAACCCTGCAGCTGAATCTGAAATAGCACTTCAGCATAAATACCATTCCCACACGTCAGTAAAAGAATTCGACTAAAAACCGCGCTGCATTCTGTTTCTAGAAATAATTCCACGAATACTAGACAGTACTATGCGAAGAATATTAAAAGAAATCGCTCGTAAGAATTCGTACGCGCGTTTACAGTTATCAAAGTGAACCAGCGTTCGTCCAAGGGAAAATATCCCTCTGATCACGGAAGTTCCTCAGAGATTTATAGCTACGGCAAAAACCATTCAACCGACCATCGCCGAGAGGCTCGTGAATTTTAGCACCTTTCCACCGCTCCCTCTGCAAACACTTTTCCTTCATCCACGAATATCGGGGACAGTTCCGTTTACCATCTCCTGTTCGTATCACTTAGCGCGCATACTTGTTGCGTTTAGCGCAATGGCCGCTCGGACCGAGGTGCTAATAAGACACCTGCGAACCAATAACGGAGAGGATCGACGTACTCGTCATCTTATGGGTGCTTGAAATTTCTATAGCCATGCGCAAAATGCAAATGGCTTTTGCTGCCCCGTGGCATTCCATCGACTGGTCGCGGGGAAAAGGAGAAGCACGAATGACGTTTTCCATCCGTGGTAATTGACCCTAAAACTGGTCGCCGATTAAGTACCGTGTAACGCGAGATGGAGTGAAGAGTTTAGGTTGCGATAAATAGCGATTCTCGGTTCTAACTGTTTTGCTATCAATTTCCTCATAAGTAAGCTGAACATCTGTTTACGACGAGAAAATAATTCTTAAAAATCACATATATTCTAATAATTCATCATAATTTTTCTAAACCAGGTTCCCCCCTTACGCATTCAACAACCTAAGATAGAACCTTTATGGTCCCCGTTTCCTGTGATTTAAATCGATACTCTGACACCCCCTGCAAAATGAGTAGATACGTAATCACACAAGTTCAATCAACTACATCAGCTTTCAAATTTTAACAACCCGTCGATTACCCCAAAAAAACAATTTCCCCTAATATCCCATTCACCAACAATTTCAATTAATCCAACCACTTCTATACCCCTACAACCTCCAACAACCACGCGCACGAACCAAACCGTGTAACGAGAACTCGAATCTCAAACACTGCAATATACCTACGCGAAACGGAAAATATGTGAAACGCAAAAAGAAAAATAATAAATCACATCTGAACCACGTGTAATGAAACAACGACAGGACCGTGTGAAAGGGGGTTGCGGGGTTCTGCTGGCCGAGAATTTTCGCCTCCTCGAGGATCGAAATTTACGAGGACCACCTGCGATGACCGAATACCGTCATGACGCGGCCCCCTCGATAATGGTCCACCGGGGGAGAAATCGGGGGAGGGGGGGTTGGCCGACACGACAGGTGCGTCCTCTCTCTACGGTCGACGCGGTGCATCATATCGCGTGGGGAGGCCGGGGGGCCGTCAATGGGAGACGTGCGTGGCCATCATCGGGGAGTGGATCGCGCGCGTGCAACGAGTACGCGCGCGAAACAGCGGCAGCATTCAAGAACGACGAGCGAACGGACGGACGGACCCGCTTACCTTGGCGAGGTCCTTCCACTCGGGGCTCTGGAATGCAACGAGCTACGTGGCCCCGAGAAAAAGAACAGCAGAAGAACGCGGAGAAGAAGAAGAGGAGATGGAGGAGCAGGAGGAAATGTAATAAGACGAAGAGGACGATTACGGGGAAGAGAGTCAGAGGTGGTCCGGCGCAGCAATTGCGTTGAAGGGGGTCGCGCGAAAAGGGGAGGAAGGGCAGTCGAGGAGAATTTGTGTCGAGTAGGGAGGCAGGTGAGAATGGAAAACGAGGGGTGGGGTGATTACTTTTTATTTTAGGTTTTCTGTTTTTTTTTTGTTTTTTTTTCATGAGTTTGGTGGTAGGTGAGTGTTTGGGGTGTCCATAGGGTAGATGTCCCAATTACTGCCACCTTAAGATTATAACTGAACTTCATTTAATCATTTCACGTGTTGTTTAACCTAAAAATCGTCTCAGTTTGAAACATAATATTATGTAACATCTCTTTCATTAAAAAAAATAGTTTTATGAATTAAATATGAAGAATTGATTAATAATTAATTAAATTTCGCGAGCGATCCTAGTGTACCTATAACTGTCACCTCAAAAATCGTCTTATCCGAATGACTGCCACGCAATAACTGTCGGTCCTAATAACTGTGACCAGAATCTCCGTTTAATAATAACATGTTCTTGTACATTTTTTTATACGTTACGTTTTTTATTACATAAAATAAATAAAGTGGCAGTAATTGGGACAGTGGCAGTAATTGGGACATCTACCCTATATAAGATGGTATAATTGGCAAGGAACGTTTTCCAACTGGTAATTTTTCGAGGGGTGAATTTATTTAGTTTGATTTCTTGGAATGTTATAGAGATAAATGAGAGTGTTTAGACTCCTGTTGATAGTAGTTAGATTTGTACTATGGGGAGAAATATCTCACTAGCAGCTTTCAAGGGGAAAATGTTAGCACAATATTATAGGTATACCAATTTTTAATCATTTACTTTACTTACTTTAATTTATTTTAATTTATTTTATAATTTATAATATTCTAACTTCTCGTGCATAATTTATGTAGTATATTTGATTATTTCCTATGGAAATATCTTCATATTGAAATTACAAATTGAGATTTATAGCTTCTGAATATGAATGAACAGTAGAATTCTGATTATCCGAGCTAAAAAATCCTGCACATTAGCGACAATGCACTTTCGTGCGATTTCGAGTGACAAACTTATCCAACGGAAGAGATGCGCGTAGGAAATCGGTGCATCGCGCTGCATCTCGTTACGAGCCCCACCTCGCGTTCATTGAGTTCCTGTTTGACGCGCATTTATTATCGCTGGAAATCAGGTTAGACGAGACTTAAGAGCTTACTTCGTGTTCCTGGCCTAATGAAATTAAATACGACACGCGAGAGCATTCTATTAACCGTGCCGAAACTAAAAAATGTCGCGGGCGATTAAACGGGATTTATCGGCGCAGGTGCAGCTGCGCGATCATGCACGCGAGCTGATGATTACTTTTTAAAGGAATTTCAAGAATTTCAACCTTTAATAGTGTAGGAAACACGAAATTCCGCTCCTTGAATTTAATTTTACGAAAGATGATTAAACGTTTTCAATGAATGTCAAAGACTTTCACAGGTCTACAAAAATTTTTTTCAACAACGAAATTATTCCAGTTTTATAGTCCACAATTCCAGGAACTAATAAGACACTTATAATTTTTCAAAACTTGTGCGTAACTGTATAAAATAATGTTTAGTAGAAGATCTGCCAGCTGCAGTAAAAATAAATTTATAAGATTACAGTAACGGTTGGCTAAATGGCAAATAGGAGCCCATAACTCGAAACAAACAGCCGAGGACTACAGGGAGGATCATCCGGCTGAGAAAGATGGACCGTAAAAGTCAATCGATTGAATAGTTTTCGAATTTACAACCTGTCCAACGATATATAGTCATCGTTTCATTATCTTCACACATTATCCGTTAGTTGGATTCCGCGTGTAATTTCCTCACGCTTTAAAAGTTCGAGCTTGGATGATGATTGGCTTCGAATGCATTCAATAATCGATACGGAGATCGTATACTTGATTTACTCGCAGCGTGGTACAGGAACGATACACGCGACTTATGTAACTGTGTATCGCGTTACAAAAGCCTCGCAGTCGATCATTGGAAAGGTAATAATATATTTATCGGAAGCATAATAACGCCGACGTACGCGGAATTCAACTACGCAATTCCTAATGCGAGAGACAGTGCCGTGGACAGATGAAATCATATTTGCACAGGAATGCGAGGTGGAGGCAAGGAAAACGTCATTGAACGTAATTGTGTTAACTTGTGCATTCCTGAAATGGTGGAGGGGACTGGATTGGTAACGAGAATTTGAAGAATACTATTTGGACCTCCTAAATTTGTAAGGGTTTAGTGCGTTTGGAAGATGCTTACAGTGATGGTGACGTATTATAGTTAATTCGGTAGAATTACTATAGATTTTTAATGTACAAAAAAAATTCTATTTTATATATGAGGCATTGAGAGTAAGAACCGACTAATCCACATTCGAAAAAATTAATTTTTTCCTATTTTATATGAATAGTACAGTCTGTTAGGAATACATTATTGTTACTAACTCAATTTCGCAATAAAAGAAAAATACTTGACCAATCATGCTTTCTATATTGTAATTCTTTAATTTTAATCTCAATTTTGTTATGATACTTTCCTCTCCTATTGTCATTTATATTCTACTGTACGAAGCCTTACAAATATACAGTGACTACACTATGACCCACTCAAGTGGAATGTAAAGCGATATCCCTAACGATACAACCCCCAAATTGATCACTCCTCCATTTATTACAGAGCGGTGTTTATATAGGTATGTCCTCACATTCCTACACACTTCAGGACCTTTTATGACTAATGTCCACAAAATGAACAAACTTATCCCCATGTTATTGACTTGTCATCAAAACGCCAAATGACCTCCCCACTATTTATCTCCCACCACTTCTGCGTCACCATACCTCTATAAAACGCTATATAAATTAAAATCCATATATACCATATATGTCCTATCTTATTCTGTATCTACTTCGACTCTAAACTACATTCCCGTTCATAATTATTAAGACACCTGTTGTAAAGAGATATTCGTTACAGATTGAATATCGTCCACTGCTTTCAATTTAAAATTCCAACCAAAGTAAAATTAATACAAATTCTTCAATAAATCTGCAACATTCCTCCCACTAATTATTCCGCACAGAGTAGGTGTCCTGATACTTATGAACGACAAGCTACTTCGGCTATTCTGTCAACAACTGCTGAAGTATAATCGCTATACGGCGTTTCACACTCGGGTTTCCAGCAAACTTTTACATGCCCACCCCCAAACAAACGGATAAACGAATGAAACGAAATAATCCTCTGAAAAGTACACCAGATGAACGAGCTTCGGGGGAGGAAATCAGTCCGGCAAAATCAGCGAGGAACAATGCCGCGTGCGCGCAGGTACGCGACCCCGTAATGTAAATAATTCGCTGGCCATTCCGCGGCAATTGAGATATCACGGTGACATAACAATGCGACGCGTATGCACGCGCAGCTGGCACGCATTATCGCGAATCTCGTTCGTGCGAAACGTCGAGCATACTGCCGGGGCGTTTCGCGCGCGATACCACCCGAGCGGGGGAGGGGGTGCAGCGCCACGACGGCGAGCGAGGAGGGAACGACGAATTCGATACGAGTAACGTAAGAGTATTTAACGTGCTACGCATTCCGCGTACGCTCGAGTTAGCCGGCTTGCCTGTATCGATAAGATATCCCTGCCCAGGGCGATGAAACTCGAGACGACAACGCGTATGCTGCGGGCGATACGCGCCCGATAACGATTCCTCCTATCTCGCTACCTGGAATCGAGATCTAGAAGGCGAGACGTGTACAGAGGCGAAATAAAAAGGTGAATTAAGATCCCAGTGTAAATGGAACGCTCGGCTGCGACGCGCGATCGTCGTGATCTTTCGAACGCTCATGGGACTTGGAGGGTGAATTAAGTATGAACTTCAGTAATATTAACAATAAGCGAAACTCTTTGAAAATTTGAAGAATGAATAATAAAATATCCTGCAAAACTGTAGAAAAAATGATTCGGTAGTTTGTAAATTATTTATTATTTTTTCCCCATTTCTGAATGGTTTCCATTACATTGCATTTATTGATTTAAATTCCAAAGTTGCACATGTACTGAGAAAAAGGTGTAGCAATTTGATAAATTCTATTTTCTCCGTTTCAAATACTTTCGATCAATAGTGTACCTGAACTGTATTCATCAATCCATCGTAAACCACCTGACAACTAAAAGAGCACAGAGCAAAGTCCCTGGAGGCATAAATTTCGCGCATAAACCGCAATGATAAACAAGTTTTGGTACCGATTACACCGTTTCCAGGTAAAGGAGGAAAAGATTCCAGTAAACTGACCACGACCAACGAAGAATAAACGCCACCGTTCATCGTGGACAAAGTACAACGGTGAACGCGACATGCATTTTACAAGTTGGTACGCAGGTAAATCGGAAGAATAAGGTACCCAGGTACACGCGCGGGACCGCGCGTGACTCAACATGTAAATGTTGTACGGTCGGCTATTAATTTGTTACGTGTTTAACCCAAATAACCATTCCAGGACCGGTGGACGATCGTGCGTATCATGGGCGCAGCTAATGCAAGCGACTATGGGTGGGTTACGTCGCGATAGGCGCCAATCCCCATAAGGCAAGGACTGCTCAAGTGCTCAAGTGCTCGCTCTCTCTATGCCCACGATCCCAACGCATCTGTAATGCTCCAATCCCAAATCTGTAGCTAAATGTTTCCATTCAATTCAAATCAATTTTAAGCATCTTAATACCTGAGTCACTGCCTTGGTTTATAGACTGAGAAATAATTTCTTTGGCCTTGCCCTTTTCTGTCATAATTGCTTCTACGAAAATGGCACCAAAAGACACTGTGGCAAATCCTATGTGGGCTGGTGTTTAATTTGATATGGGGGTTGTGGCAATTTGATTTTATTCTAGCTTATAATAGACTTTGGTGGAACCACCAACACATAAAATAAATAAAAGCTTTTTGCCAAATAATAATAATAGAAATTAATTATTGCGCCCCGAATGGTGCTATATTCCTCCTCCAGTATTTTATCACCTCCATCCACCGCGGTGCATACACCGTGATAATGCGCGCGAAACAAAACATTGCATCAGAATCGAAAAGCACCGCGAGGATCGAGTGTTTCTTGGCAATGATCTGCGGCGCAACGAGTCAACAAACTCATTGACTTTTCTTAAGCCCGACCACGCGGTCCGACGCGAGTGAGTCACCGCGAGATTACTCGCTTGATCTCGTCACCCTTCCTTCTCCCCTCGCCAATTCGCTATTCGCAAAATATATACATGTATGCGCGTCTGCCACAGCTCGAGGTGCCAAGTTCCTTCGCGCCGTTTTCACACTTTCATGGAACCTTTGGAGGATTTTTTGTTCAGCAAATTTTTGGGAAAATGAAAGACCGAGGGTTAACATTAACCCTCTGCACTGCGAGTATACCTCTTAGCCACATCGAAATGTAAAGCGGTGCACCGATGTAATTAAACTTTGCAAAAGTGGAAGAATTCGTGACTTGTAGGAATTAAATGAATTATTTCTTTTGAAATCATTATACTATATTTTCAGTGCGTTGAGCGAAAGATCTCGGGTCGATGGACGAGCGAATTAGTTGGAGTGCAAAGGCTTAAGAATATAATGTAATGCAAGAACTTTTGTGATTTTATACAGGGTGTCTATAAAGATGAGGGACATTCTTCCAGGATTGGTTCTGCTCATCAAAATAATAAAATAAGTTGGTATAAGCATATATCCAATAATGCTTAGTTTTGCAGTTATAGGGTAGATGTCCCAATTACTGCCACATTAAGCTCATCGCGTAACTTTCGTTAATTATTTCAGAAGTTATTTAGCCTCAAAATCATTCCAAGTTGCAGCATACTAATGCTTAAGAACTCTTTTATCTAAGAAATTTTTTTTATAGTATAAACAGTATGTTTTAATTGCTAATTAATTGAAAAAGTATAAGGAAGTCCAATGTCCCTAAAACTGTCATTCACCTTTTAATATTAATTTATAAATATCAGTATGCAATGCTTCTCTATTATTATCTAACACGGAAACCTAATTTAACATTAAAATTTTTTTCCCTTACGATTTTGCACGCATTATTTCACTATTAAGTAAAATAATTAAAGTGACAGTAATAGGGACACTGTCAGTAATTGGGACATCTACCCTATGCATTTTTATATTTAAAAAAACAAGGGCGAAATGATAATCAATACATAATATCAATCTGCGGAAATATGGCTAGACTTCGTTGGATGTCATTTTAAAACTAAATATTATTGAAGATATGCGTATACCAATTTTTTTTATCATTTTTCAGAGTAAACTGATCCTGAAATAAATATTCCACTTTTTCAGAAACACTCTATATAGGCTATCATCTTCTATTGATTAAGTGTATAAGATGATAGTACAACCACTCACCCTCTGGTTAATCAGCAAGAATTATTTCAACGTACCTGCAACAGAAAAGTAGAATGTGATTAGAATCAAATGAGGCACCTAATTCTTTAAAAGCCCTCATGTGACATGAGAATTATAAGCTATTAGTATATCTGACACATCAGTGATGTCTGGCACACTTTTTTGAGTTAGTCATAAATGAGATGTCGTAATAATTACGAGCGATAAAATTATAGGAATTAATTTACGAGAAAGACGAATTAATTAATTGTGAGATCTGAATCATTACGGTTTTCCAGAAAATGCTAAGATCTTATATTATTTATTTAATTCAACTATACTAATACTGCATTCCCACATTTTATTTCTTTTCTGCTATTTTATACATCTATAATGTCATCAAGTTAAATTCATGCTGAATTCAAAATATATTTTACTTATCATAATATTATTGTAATAAATTGCTTTCTTTGTCTACGTAAAGATCTACGTGGTTAGTCTTAATATTGTAGACAATTCGGCTGCATTTAAGCCAAATCCGAATTAGTCGAATATACTTAAAAAAAAATTTACGATAGCCGCAGGAAACAATTTTGGATAAAAGAATTCTACTATAAATGATATTTTAATTACAAATTACAATTACAATTTCTTAACTTACTCGTAAAAGCATTAAAACTGCCGCGAGATCCTATTTCATTAATTCACGTCTAATTATTAATTCCACGGGGAGAAGAGACATATTAATATTTACTTATCGTTCCTGTGTATCTTTTGTCCTTGGGAATATTAACGACATTCGCCACGACCAATTCGAACACGTGTCACACGATGTCCAAGGACCTCGTGGACGATACTTTTCGTTGATGATTCATGCCTCGATAATAAAATATGTCAAGACGCAAGATTCGACGCGATTACGCTGACAAGTTCGACGGGTGTGAAAAATTTCATTCCATTTGCCTATTTTCTGCTTTGGAGTTAGAATATTCTACTTGGTTATATAGAGTTTTCGAGTAAAATATTCTATTTGGATATTTCGAGTTTTGGAATTGAATATTCTATTTGGAAAGTGAGAGTTTCTGAATAGAATAGAATAGAATATTCTATTTTTGTATACTTAGAGTTATTAAATAGAATATTTCATTCGAATGTTTAGAATTATAGAGCAGGACATTTCATTTAGATATTTAGAGTTTTTCAATAAGATATTCCATTCGAATATTTAGAATTATAGAGTAGTTTATTGCATTTGGACATTCAGAGTTTTGTTTCACACATGAACGTGTCAATATACCTACAACAACATCTAAGAAATGCTTCCTGCCTAAATACTTGTTTTACAGACAAAAATTCAACCACACATCAATGCATCATACTCAACTGTAATAAAAAAACCGTATATTTCATCCAGACATCCAAATGTCTGTACGTGTGTTCCATTTGATCGTCGGCATTCGGTTTAATCGAAACGACAATCAATATTTCTATGTAACTCCGGTTCGAGGAGCCAATTACGTGTTCCATCGGAGCAGGATTAATAACCGAGGAGGCGAAAAGAACGATATACCGCGTTGCTATCGCCAAGAGCAAGCGATAAAAGATACAATAAAGTGGCCGTAACATCGACGAGATTACTTGGCCACATAAAATCGCGAAAAGTCGTAAGAGTGATCACGTAACGAGCCAGGAACGCGAGAGAACTCGGACTGATGGCGTAGAATCGGGACAAACGTAGAAAACCATTAACATTTTACAACGGTTGATGAACCAAGGAATCCATTACGCGATGCACGACTTTAATAAAAGCTGCGTAATGCGGTTCATGCATCCGCGGTAATCACGATGGTCTTGAGCGTTATTTACAATGGAGTGTCAGCGTCACAAGTTTGTGGAATGAAATGTACTTTATCTGGTGGACATTTCCCAATGAAGTTCCGTCGTGGTTTTCCATAAAGATTTTATTTCAACGAGCTAAGACAATGATAGGTGGATAATCTAATCTCAGAGGTGAAATGGAATAAAAAGATTAAGAGGATTACAGGAATTATGGGTGGTCTTCTTATTTATGCATCATTAGATGTAGAGAATTTATGGCTTTTAAGTGGAGATAGTGAACTTGTCAAAAATATCAGCTTTCAAATTTAATCCATTAGGCAGTAGAACTATTTCCTGAGAATACTGTCGCTTCTGGTGTCTTCTTTTTTCCTTTTCTTAAGGCATACGCATAATCTTTTTTCCATATCAGAAAGCTGGAGATCCCATAATGGGATATTTATACAGATGGTGATTGATATGCAAGAGACACCTGCAGAGATTTACTTAGCTTCTATCTAAACCTGATGCAAACTACAGAATGTACGAATTTTGCTATAAATGTTACGTTTTGCAAAAATAGAAATTTAAAAAATCTACATGGTAGATTGTGAAACTAACAACATGCAGAATATTGAAGTTGTATTATTTCATTTTCAAATCTACGTTTGAAAAGAAAATTTATGAAAAACATTTGCAAACAATAAAAGACGCAATAAAATAACAGTGTAAATGAGAATGGAACGTGAAAATTTAATTTCAATTTTAATATAAATATTTTGTCCATAGGAATGATAAAAAATATTTGCATGCCTTTATTTACGAAAATTCATACGTTAATAATATTTGTTTTTACGAGCAAAATACGTATTACTACGTCACTGGCAACCAGGTTTAACTTGCGAAAATAAGTAGTAGGTACTACCTATGTCATCAATCGCGAATGTTTAATAGCTTTTATTAGCATTGAATATTGCATACCTAGTAGGGGTCGTCCTTAAATTACGTAAGGCTGTTGGGGGAGGGGGGCTCGCAAATTTCTTACGTATTCTTACAAAGATAGGAGAGGGAGTCGGGTAGCATCTTACGTAATATTTTTTTAACCTAATTTTCAATATGAGTGGCCTAAAAAACGACGTTTCATCGCAAATACGAAACCGAGTTAAATGAATTATGTAAATCTTTAAAAGAATTTTAATAACTGAAAAAATGCAATTTAAAAAATATTACGTGAGGGAGAGGGGTTGGAATATAAAATATTGCAAATTCTTATACTGAAGGAGGGAGGGGGTAAGACATCGCTAAAATTACCCTTACGTAATTTAAGGAGGCCCTTGAAGGGGGTATACCCGTTTGAACCCTCGGAAAATGTGTAGATTTTGTGGATTTTTTTACAAGTCAACGGCTTGATGCAGATTTCCCATTTTTTATCTATCTTTACATAGTATTATGAACGACTTAAAGAAAAAGTTTCAGTTAAAAAACTATTGTTTTTGGGAAGTTATGGATACATATCCGAAAGTCTCCCGATTTTAGTATTCAGTAATTGTAAGGTTACAATTACTTCTTAGTACACTATTGTTATTTGTATCTAAATACTACACTATATGCTGTATTAGTATAGACAACTAATTATACTTCATCTTAAACCGAATTTACTTCAATTGCAATTGTACTTTATCCAAATTTACCAATTCTTCAGTAAATTACCCTTCGCATTAAACACCTTCGTTTAAAAAACTGGAGCACTCCATTGGCTGTAAAAACCGAAGTATCCCAACTAAAAATCGTTTCCAACTCCAACTCTAACCACTCGAGAATTAAAAGAAATTCGTCAAAATTCAGACTTCTAAAAACCGCTATTCCGTATAGAAATGCCAAACGAGATGCCTTTGAAGCCGCCGCATTTCGTCACGAGGATCAACTTTCTACTCGGTTCAAGCACCTGAAACTCGTACGTTCTTCTACGAATTCATCATCGGCAAAGAACTGCCAAAAAGGACAGAAAGAGAAACCGATAAGGATGGAGGGGGTTATCGAGCAGAAAATTAACGGATTTTTAATTACTGCTTCCAGAAGCGACACGTCTATTCCACGACTGATCGACCCTCGCCCGTTTGAAAGCGAGCCATTGCCGGGGCGGAGAGGAAAGAAAAGAAAGTTTCGCCGGTTTGGTCGATAGACGTGGCGTGAAGCTGCCATGTCACGTAACCAATCAGCGTTATTTAGTACGCGGAACAAAGGAAATTATGGTAACGTGGTCAAAGGGAATGCAGTAACAAGTTCCTTGCACAGTTTTTTTCCCGTGATTTTTCTTTCCCGCCACGTGGGTCATCGATTACCACGCAGCAGAACGTACTACGTATTAGGTCAGTGCAAAAGTTCGTTCGTTAAGTGGAAGGAAATGACTGAGTTTACTACACTTCACTGCATATAAAATTGCTGATCGCAGATAGCGTAAAAGTTCCTTCGTTTATGGCGACGATATAGTAACAATTACTACGCTCGCTCACGACTCGAAAAAGGTCGCAGAAATTCCAACAAAGAAAATAAATAGAATAGTTGAAAAGCAAGAAATATTTTCATTCAAACTTCTCCACACGAAACGGCAATTTCATATGCACCAACCGAACTTTTACCAGAAAAGGGACAAAAAGTCATAGATAGCCGAAGAAAATATTTTGATTAAAAAAATGTGTGACATATTTTTACTTTTAATAAAGACTGGTTCAATAAAAAGAAACGAACTTTTGCAGCGATTTAATATAAACGAATACTTATATTGTTTTAATATTGAAATAATTAAAATATGATTGTGAATGTTATTGTATCATATCATCCTGTGCATGATTTCGGTGCAAACTTTCATTCGAAGTTGAGAGGTATTCTCAATTTAGTGTTGAAATCGAAGAACCAAAAAATCTGATGTTATGAAGAATATAAAACAAGTAGGTACTATTGTTCTATAATTGAGTATCGCAATCTATTTTTTTCAACACTTTTCGTGGTTCTATAAAGAATTTAAACTTCCACTGAAGGACGGCACGTGTTAATAATTAAAATCGCTAATGGAAAGTTTGTTATAGGACACCCTTGGCCCTTGGGGAATGGAATAAGTTAAATTTTTACACTGGTGGACGCTTAGTGCTACAAGTTGTGGTTCATTCGATGAGAAACCGAGTTCCAAAATATATTTAAAAATATTCGATGCCTCTATTCAGATATTTTTATATCGATGACTTCTCTGGCGCGCATTTTTATTGTGCATAAAGGAATATAGGGCGGTTGTAGTTACTGTGAGGAGCTATAACTCTTTTCTATTGTAAAGGGAGAGAAAGTCGTAGAGGGACACGTTGCATTCTTCAGTGAATTCTATCTTTGAATGATCAGTGTTCCTTAACTCCTTGATGGAGATATTGATTTCCACTTTCTTGGCTAAAAGTGACCTATTTTTCTTTTGGGTAAAATCATTTGTTCAATAAACTGTAGTAAGTTTCTTTAATTTCAGTGCTTTATATCACATTTTTATCATAATACACACTATCGATTAAAATTTAATAGTGCTAATCACGAAAGTCTACGTATACCTACCTCGTCAGATTTGAAATATCATAAAAAGTACTGAAATGTTGAAAAAGAATAGACGAAAACTGTATACAAAAAGAAGAATAACGGTAATAGTGGTCGAAAAGTCTGTGAAATGGAAGTTATTGTTCCTTCTAATTGTAAGAGAAAAGAGTGATTAGAAATACCAACGTGAATAGCCTGCGAAATTGCCATTGTTTATTCATCGATGTGTGCATTAGAATGTATGAAGACACTGAAGCATCCACCTGCTATCATGGGACACCATATACATTGCTTATTTTAACGACTGGAATAAATAAATCTGTAGAAGGAAGAGTAATGATTGCTGCTGGTGCGTTAAGAGTTTGCATACGATGCATTGCTGCACCTACAAGATGCACCTGCATTTTCTTCTACTAAATGGAACCATGCATTTAGTTACGTATGTACTTATTTCATTTCAGCTTGCTCACTGGCTCATTTTCTGGGCAAAAAATTTTGGTCTTGTTCTACATCGCGACAAGAAACGCTGGAGATAGCAACGAACCTTTATCAGATACGACAAATCAAGCTCATATAATGAAAATTCTGGAAACCTCGCCGTAATTAATATTAACTATAACTTCTAGCGACGTTGCGCTGGTATTATATTCGGAATCGATAATGTTTTCACGCGACACGAAAGTGGTATTAAGGCCCGAAGCTTCCCAACCGTGTGACAAAAATTTACATTAAATGTTTGCTCTATTCTACACCTGGCCTGTGACTTCACCATACACCGCCAAATTGTCATATCTCGATGACTACACAGAACCATTTCCTTTCTACCGCCATCAACCCCTCGTCGTATTATTCTCCTCGCAAAGATCCAAAGACGGCGAGCGATACTAAAACGCGTGGTCGAATCGGTCTGCACAGGAAGGGAGGGGCAAGAAGAATACGCGTAAATAGTAGTAGGCCAGCCGACATTAAATTTGCATTTATATTGTGTCCCGTAATTTATGACACTGACTTATCTCGTGCAGTGGATGTACGTGCTCGTAATTGTTTGCTCCGCGTGTGCGCATACGCACGAAGAGCGGGTCTCGTGGCTCGCGTAATCGCTCAAACCGCGCGGCAAAAGCGAGAAAATCGACTGGAACCACTAAAGAGATCCACGGGGGTGGAGGACAAAAGAAAAGTTCAGTGCGGAGGGACGACATGGAAAAACGATGGACAAAGGTGGCGCGACTGAGACGCGGTAGAATGGAGAAATAAAGGCAGAGAGAAATACAGAGGGAAAAGAGGGTGCAATAATAAAACTCCTCGAGCGCGGAGTGGTCTGTCCTGCGAGTTATCGCGAATTATAGAGGGTAGTGATACAACATACACCATCCTGGCTTAGAAAAGAAGGTTATTGGTATTGAATAGTTTAATAAAGAGGTATGGAGTACGATGTTATTTGCATTTGTTTACTGAAAATGGTTTATCCAGTCTGGCTTGGTGTATCTAACGCAGCACGTGGAAGCGTGAAAATGAGGCTTCACGAGAAGGAGGAAATGATGAACGACACGCGAAAGTATCGTACGCGACTCCCCTAAATTACTTCCGGCTTGCTATCGACTAATTAGGTTAACGACTCGCCAAATTCGACCAAACGATAACAGTACAGAGTCGTCGTCAACACGAAAAATGAATCAGCTGATTTGAAAAATTCCATTCCGTAATTCATACCTGACTGACATGCAATGTGTGATATACAGTAGTACACACTTAATATCATTCAGCACTCTTAAATTTTCGTTTCTGTATATGCAAAGTAATATCCAGATACGATGACTTATATATATATATAAGTAATTTATAAAAATCAACCTGTAAGCAAGATGGCTAGACGATTTCCAAGCGTGAGGGACTGCAGGTCGTCGTACCAATCGTAATTCACCTTTATCGGGAACATTATCGATCAGAGGCCTTTCTTGCGGGCCGCGGCTCGTTCCATCGATATTTACGCCGCCGATACTTTAATGATTCATACCAGTTATGTGATCGACATGCTCGATAAATGCCGTACACGGAGACTGACGCATGCAGGTACAATGTAACCTCGATAATTCGGTTCGAATCGGATGAAATTCTGTGGAATCAATGGACATGAGCTTGGCGCATGAAAATTGATTTCCTTTGTGGAACTAACGATTTTAATAATTAAACATATGTAGAATACCCAAATGATATTTCAGATTACTGTGAAGTGTTGAATGTTAAAGTTTAACCCATCAGGTGGGGCCATTTTATTTAATTTGCCGTGTTTTTTATTTATATTTATAGTTTTTATAGTTTTTTATTTCTCCACTAAAATTCTATCACATAAAAAGCTACCTGTCTCGCTGTTCACGTTTGCACTCGTTAAACGATTAACCAAAGGATGTTTCAAACACCATACGACTAAGTAATTTAAACCATCACAGCAAAACAATTAACCTACACGGTAAAAAAACAATAAAATGGCCCCAAAATTGTGCAAAGCTAAATTCATCCAATTTATCAATAAGAAAAATCACCTAAACGCACCTTTTTACATCAAGTATTGAACCCTGATTCACAAAATACATTCACATTACAATGGCAATAACTACGATACGAAATCAATGGAATAAAAAGAAATAAAAAAATACTTGCACGCTTGTTAATTCGAGGGTTGCATTAGAGGCGCGCGACAATAGGTGCCTTTAACAATTAGAAAGGATTCCACAAGCGTAAGTATTACTGCCACTAGCAATAAGTTCGGTTGTCTTAACGGGTGCTAAACCCACAACGCTTCCTTAATTATGATCGATGACGATCCTCGACGTGTCTGAGGCACAGATATGCGAGCCGTGTCTCATTCGGGAAAAGCGTTGATGAATGGAAAATTCATCCCGCGTTACGACACCGTGACGATGACAAATGAACGATTTTGTCAGGCTCTTTCGCCTGCTTTAGCAGATACAACAGACCACCGACGCTGCAGATGCGAGATAAACTTTTTCCTTAGACGAGGCATGTGCGTTTCGTAATGCGCCATTCCTCTTTGTGGCGAAGACGCTGGAGATACACATTGTTTACATTGATACCTGTTGAGTAATACTGCAAATTGTTGCAGGTTTTCTGTCGACACGCGTTGCTCAAAGTAATTAGGAAGTTTCGTATTTGGAGAATGAAGGAAACGCCACGAGATTGAATGAATGTAGGGGGTAGCTCAGGGAATATTGGATAAATTTTTCCGGGCGCGTTTGGCAGGGCATTATGAACCAAAAAGGTTATTATTATAATAGGACTATTTGTATTCGTTATCGAAATAAAGATTGATATCATACTTGTTAAGTGTCGATGAAGATCTAGGATACTCAAGAAGTTCAGTTTGCTCCCGCTATTCAACTAGTCTACTTCTATTCCCTTGAACACAATTTTTGCAATCATGACCACAAAAAAGGTACTTTATAAAATTTACCAATTTCGAATAAGTAGAATTTTGGAAATAAGCAAAGTTTATTCCGCGCAATTAGTTTCCAGAATATTGATCGCCACTGAATAAATGATCCTCTTATTTCATTTGAATGGCGTCTAACAAGCGACGAAGGGTTTTCACTTTTCGCGTACACACGCGCCAAGGGAAACGCGTGTCCCGCATTTGTTTACACGGCTCCAGGTTCCTTTTATCGACAGCTAGACTATCCGCTTTCACAAATGTGCAGTAACTTTCCACAAATAGAACACTTGACCGACAGGTTGACAGCTCCGCCGAAGCGAGAAATCCAGTCGATTCCACAATGACCGCTTCGATTTCTTTTAATTGCTTCTAAATTAGCATTGCCCATGACTTGGGACCCTCAGCATCGACTTTGTCATTCGATAAAATTGTAGAATGCAGTGGACAATTTGTTAAGGACAGATAGTAGGGAGGATATAGAAGGTGTGAGAATTTTCTTTTCATCTAGTAGTTTTAGAAATATTAGGCCAAATAGATATTTCACTTCCAATATTAAGGGATTGCTCCACCCTCTAGATATGCCACTGGCAGATAATAATTTTCTTAAGAAATAAAATAATTATTTTTTCATCCATTAGATTTCCAGATATTCAGCTTAATTTATATTTCATTCCCAAATTTGAGGAATATTTTACCCTCCAGATATGGCACTGGCAGATAATAAAAAATTCGCGTCAAATCTTTTTTTAAAAACTACTCAATACCCAAGTTTCATCAAAATGATTATCACGTCAAGAGTTTCGGTTCTAATTGGCAATGAGATTAATATGCAACACGTGGCCTCGTTATGATCATTCTGTATTCTTTCAAATATACATATTTAATAAGTACTTAAAAGGTAATTCAATCTGACTAAATAATGGAATACAAAATGAAGCACGTAGGTATTACGGCGCAATCGTATTTATCTATTATAATCTACTTTCTCAGCCATTTTCAGAACGAGATAAATTTTTCTCAGCTGAAATACGTTAATACACTTGCTGCATTAAACTCGAGCACAAGTAAATGGAATAACGTTAGATATTTTTAATGATGCACCTGACTGCGCTCATTTCTACATGCATTATCGATATGTTATCGACAAATCGATGGTTATCTGGGGATAATGGTTAGTAGGATCTCCAGTTTGTAGCAAACCTCAAGGACCATAAACGTCGGACCCCCGAGTTTATTACTACAATAAAGTAACAGATACGCAGAAGAAAGTGCAATGTGACACAGCGTATAATGAGCTGGAGACTGTCGTCAGATCTCATTGCGCAGGCTGCATGGGCCGCGTCACGTTTTCGTTGAGTAAAAACGCAAATTCGTACGCGATTTTAGTGTCAATTAAGAGGTGAGCTGGTTTCTAACTAAACTTGTGAATTTAAATGTCCTCCAAAGTAATAAATATTAAAGGAAACTAACCAATAATTGTCATAATAGTAATTCTACTACATAAGTCACTATAAATTATTATAATTATTCAACTATCAAAAGCGATTTAAATAGAGAGAAAGTAACAAATATCTAATTTAATCGTTTTACTTCATTTCATTTCCATACATTTCTTTCCCCACGTTACTCCATTTTTATAATCGGGGTAAGTGCCGGGGTACATATGGAAAACATGCGTTATATTAATTTATCCCGTTCGTGTGCTATGCTGATAACAGCGACGACACTTACATTAGTCGAACCTACACCAGTGTGTTTCGAAACTCGAAAGTCTTGTTAGTTAAGTGCCGAAGAGAAAAGTTTTTATTTCTCAGTCAAGAATAAAGCTATAACTTAACTCACTATGCAAGCAAATAGATAGAGTCTCTAAAACTTAAAATTACTAAATCAAATGATCAAAATTTGGAATTACACCACTATGATTCCCAGCTCTCCATATGAGTCTCCTACAGGATATTTCAAATTTTTCAGTGAAACAACAGCCAACAAGAAAGAAAGCAAAGAAGCCTCAAAGAATATTAGCTCTCCAGCAGAGTTAATCGAAATCTGTCCGAAACCAAAGGCAGAGGATCAAAGCGAAGCCTGAGAAACGAGAACTGCGCAGTACAGTAAATTTTGTACGCGAAGAAAGGATACCTACGTGCCTAGCATCTCGTGCACGGATTTCCTCCCACGATATCGTTTCAAGCATTGCGCATGATGTATCACCGTTTCGTCTGAATCACGATACGTATGTAAAAAAAAAAACAGGGAGAGAGAGAAAGGAAGAGAAAAAATGTAAAAGCTCGCCCACGCACAGTCCAGCGATCCTGCGTCTTGTCGACAAGCATTTCTTACATGTAGGACGCAAGAACGGAAGCACAGAAAGCTGCACGATACACAAGTAGGGCTTACGAAGCACTGCAGCTTTATTGTTTTCCTATATCAGACCTACTTTTGATGGTTACATCCACAATCGCGTATCTGCCTTTGGCGCAGCACTGCAATTTTTACGAACAACTCTGCACGTGAGTCAGAATTCTCCAAACAGCTGAATCTTTAAATGGTGGCGTGGGATACCGTGACATGTTGCGGTATATTGGTTTCTGCTGCTTCCTTCGCGGCAATAGAAACGTAATTCGGAGTAATGAAGAGTAGGTAAAGTACGATTAAAGGTAGAAGGAAGACAGTGGAGTGTTGGTTATTGGAGGTTTTAGGAGAAGATATGATTGAGTAATAGAGTTAGATTTTCGGAGGTGAAGGATTCTTGTTTGGGATGTTGATATTTTTGAGAGAAAGAAATAATGAGTTGCAAAAGTAAAGGAAAAGTAGTGTGGAGAAAGGATTTTCATGTTTCATGCCTTTTCGATTGTGACCTGATGTACTTAAGTTAATGATTTTTAATGGAGCGTGGTAATTAATTATATAAGGAGTCCCATAATGGTGGATACTGTTTTTCCGAACACATCGAGCGGTTACTTTCATTCGTGCTAAGTGCTGTTTGTAACAGTAGTAAGTAAAAGGAAAGTATACGAAGTAAAAGTGGCATATATTGATGAGTAATGAAATATACAGAAAATGTAATTTTCACGCAATAAAATTGAGAATATTCTAGTAGGTACTTCCAACATAGAAATTGCAATTTCGTAAATGATTATTGCGAAGAAAAGAAATGGTAAATTTTTTACCGATGACACAGAATGATAATTAAAGAATAGCAATATATTAAGGATGATATTGACGTCGTTATTCATTGTCTATTTGCCAGATGAATCAACGAATCAATTCGTCCATCAACACATGATTCATACACTCCACTTACTGGAGAAATGAATGCCAGACACCGTGAACTATAATTAATTGATCCTAGTGTTACAGCTCAATCATTATATAATGAGTATATAATGGAGAGCAAAATAATTCGATTGGCTATTTCGCAACTTGTGCAATCGTTATAGTAGTCATCGAATATGAAGAATTCAGTACTTAATCGAATTTTGCGCCGTTTTCATCACTTTACGTGCCGATTAGCGGTTGAAGTACAACTCCCGCATTCTAAATTAAATTAATCTAATTTAGCTCGCAACAAAACCTCAAAACTTAAAACCAATAGGAACTTGAAAACAACACTAAATCTATCATTCTAAATCTATCACAAAAAAGAACAAAGCGTCCCAAACTATTAACAAGCTCACCAAAGTTTAATGTTATGATTCATCGAAAAAGGGCCAACACTATATTTAAAACAGCTCTAAAATCCACAATTTTTAAAATTTTGAAAAATCCTTCGATATGCGTCTATATATCCCTAAAAACTACAACATATCCAAGTTTCAGCAAAATCCAAAATGTTACTCCAAAAAGTGTCCGATTTCGAGTGGAATAACCCAAAGCTAAAATTTTCCCCAAGCCTAAATTCCATATTCTAATAAATCCAGAATTAATTCTACTGCAAGAGGTAGGTAAGCACTGAGAGTAGTCGGCTCCATACAATCTCAATCCGTAGACCGAGAAAACGCAACAGGCGAGAATACAAACGTTCCCCGCGTTGATCACCGATCAGAGTGTCCCCATCTTCGTCCCCAGAAGAAAGGTGTCGAGGAGGAACATTTTTGCTCACCTCTGAAGCGGTGACACTTTGTGAAAGCGGCACGCGGCGCCTCCTCTCTCCCTCTCTCTCGCTCTGCCTCTCTTTCACCGGCTATCCAGCGAGTGTTGAGCTCATTAACAGAGAGTTCTGCGCCGGAGCGATGGTACTTGATTTATTGCCGTTACAACGCGACAGATACGGGCTGGCTGGGTTTTATCAGGCCGCTCGTTAACGGCCAAGGAGCCAGGAGGAGGGAGCACAGAGAGATGAAACACAGGGGACACCCCTGGGGGAAGGACAAAAGGCGATTTCCCACGAGCAGACGACCTAGAGATCCTCGCAGGTATGTATCTGGTACTCGCCAAGACGACAAGTCGAGCTAACGAATCTCCGCGCTCGCAATGCAATCCTGAGCTGACGCAGCGAAGATCGTCATCGCCGACGTCCTGGCGCCGCGATACCTTTTGCCAACGAGCTATGAATTCCACCGAGGGAACGTGTCCAGCTTTATCCTGTCATCCTACTAATCGCAATTACACGAACGATCGAACGGGGGAAAAGGAGGAGGAAGAATTAGCTCGCAATGTATGGGAGATGAGACTGTTTTGAAATAGACAATATGTACAGTACTGGAAATATTTATTTTATTAATAACATTTACGTAATGATTCGTATCCAATTTATTTTTGCCAAAATAATAACGAGCTACACATTTTTACAATAAATCAACTTTAAAATAATGTCTTCCTGGTAATAATAATAAGAGAGGTGTAAGTGATAACGTGTTTAATATTCAAGTGATGTAATAAATATTTCCAGTACTGTAGCAATATAATTTTTTCTGTTTTTGGAAAGACAGAAAGATACCTATACATAACGTGTGAATGCCTTTAAAATATTAGATACTAGATGTTAGATTAGAGAGGGGATACAAACACAATACTCAAAGCCTACTATTAACTTTCTTATGCAGATATGTGAAAATGAGTTTCAAATTTTCTCTGGACCACCATTGTATTCGCCATTCGCACAGCGGACGCTAAATACCAGTAAAGCGAACATCTTGCACAGCTTTGGAACACTCTGTACCTACATGCGCGGCCAGCGTTCTGCTGGAAGCTCCCCGGTGGATCGTTAATAAAATAGAAATTCTAGGATTCCGCGAGTATCGCCCGATCGTCACGAGTTCCGTTTCGCCGATAGCAGCTCTGGAATGTCCACAGATTCAGGGCACGGTCGCTTCTAAAGACACTCTGTCCGAGGATCTCGGTTTCAGAGGTGGCCAGAGGCAGTGGAAGCAACGCCACCGTTTCTATCGCTGGATCTCGCAATCCTTGCTTCTCATTTATACCGGGAGCAACAAATCTTGGGCTTGTCACGGAAGTCCCCATTAGGAGCGAAGCTGCTGGCGAGGAAAAGTAGGATTCCACCGCACACCACGGCGACAAAATAAACAAATGTAGATTACGGGCTCTGGCTGAGGACACACGGCGGTAACACGCAACCTGTGGTCGCGATATTTTCAAAAATCGCCCGCCCCATTTTGTTGCATCGGTGTTGATCGTTTCAGCGGCACGATTGGAGGATCTTCTCGACCTGCGCGCGGTTACGAGCGACTCCTGTGTGAACAACGAGGAATCGCGCGTGGTTTAAAATTCTTGCATGGTTGTCGAATAAATTCGTGCGGTTTTTTATGAATGTAGAACTTATTTTAAAAAGTATTTAGTAATATTTAATCTGTCATCTAGGTATTCTCCACCATTTTCCATGACCTCTTCCCACCGCTTTGACAATTCTTCTGATCCACGTTTCAAAGATTTCACGGTTTTTTACTACAACCAATTTTGGTCAAAGCATCCGCTCAAAGCGTTTTCAATTGCTAATCTGCCCTAAAAACGATTAATCCTAGCGACTTCCAAACATTGTCCTATTAGGCTCAAATTTTCCACAGCTGTTAGTTAGCATGTTTGGAACAAAAGCAATCTCGTGGAAAACCTACATTTTATACAGAAAAAATGAACCACCCTACATCACAAATTTTCCTTTCCATATAAAAATTCTCAACAACGCGCAGTATCTTCGGCGCAAAACCCAATCAATCCAACAATTAATTTCCCTTCATTTGAATCGAAGCACCACGTCGACGTCTCCGTCACCCAGTCATCGGGGGTTTAACACCCAACCGGCTAGATTGCGCCAGAACAGATAGTATCGGCCCGAATTCCTCCAAACATTCCCAACTAACAGCCCAATCGTCAGTGCCAGCTCTCAGCCGAGGGCAGAGTCCAACTGCAGGCTTATCAGCGTGTAATTCGTCCGCGATAGCAGCGAACGGTTTCCCGAGACCGGCTAGCGGATCCAGCGCGGCGATGAAAGGGTTCCACGGGCTGAATCAAGCGCCACCCACGAAAATCGTGGACTGTTTACACGCGTGCCACGTTACGCAATGGGCTGGCTAATGTAACAGCCAGCTCGCTGGTCGACGCGTACACGTTGTAACGAGATCACTTTGCAATGATTGCACGCCGTCGCCGCAATGGCATCTGTGCCTAAGGTAATTGACCTGCAGCGTGTTACGCAATTCTTAACTAGGTTCCAGGAGACTCTGATTCCACGTACGCGTACCTGGCTCCGTGGCACGGCGGCGGACGATGCAACAGGCGAACGAACGTTCCCTCCAGGGTCGCCCGAGCTCCGTGCCCGTCGTCGTCAACATAGAAACGCGACGAGGCCTGCGCCACAGAGCACTGGACCCTACGTTCCATTCGCGCGACATTCTTCTTTCTCCGCTCGTAACGCCAAGTAAGTATGCCATCCGGCTAGTTGCACCATCGCCCTCGCGGCGTTTACTCCCAGGGCGCACCTGTGCTGCCGAACTGAGCGGGAATGGACCGACGCTGCGCGCTGGGAGGCTGAGATGTGGCTGGACGTTTCGGTGATTATTCGCGTGGGAGAGCAATGGGAAGGAAACGCCAACAAGGAAACGTTTCCAACATGAGCATTTTTATTTTAATGACACATGTGAATTTAGAGCATATTGGAGTATGCAAGGAGCAATTTTATTTTTCGGTGGAAATTTACTCTGGAGGGAAAAGATTTTTATGGTGAACTCAGCAGTTGAATTTATTGCATTTTTTTTTGTAATATAAGTTTGTAAGGTGGCGTTATTATTACATATTTTTGAATATAAGACTTCTTCAGTTTTTTATGCACGATAACTTTAAGGGACAGTACTGTAAATATTGATTTCATCACTCTCAAATTTACGTACCTAGCATGCACACTTTTCATAGCAATGTGATTAGAGCTACACATGTTTGCAATAATATTTTTCTAGTGCTAATAAGTGAGGTATAAGTGATAACGTGTTTAATATTCGAGTGATGCATATAGCGATATAATATTTTTCTGGTTTGAGAAGAAAGAAGAATATACATAACGTGTAAATTCCTTTAAAGTACTAATACCAATCAAGTGTCTCGCTTGAAAAGACCCTAATAAAGGTTACTGACGTCGATTTCGAAAGAACGATTACCACAGCCAATGATTTATCCATTTTTCTCTCTCGCGAAACGTCTTAGCAAAGAGCAAATATTATTCCGCCCAGAAGCGTTTCGCACAAAAGCGGAGACGCTCATAAATACATTCCTCTACCGTGACTTTCTCCAAAGTGTACGAGCGATCGAGGAACGGGGCGTAATATCCGCGGTGCGGAGGAAAACGGTGCTGGAAAACGCGGAAGAAAAAGACGGACCGCTAGCAAGACGAAACGGAAGGCAAGAACCAAAGCAAAGCGGTGTATTTGCAGTGAAAAACTAGACGGAACGTGTCGTAAAATGTTCTCGTTTCTCAGGTTCGCGAGAACGCTGGGAATTCTCACTGTGTGGGAATTAAACTCCGCGTTAAACTTTATTTTCTTGTTAAATTAACGAACCGTATCTCTAGTGGGATCGAGTGGAGCCAAGTTCTATATACAACGTGGAGCTGTTTCGATAACTTCGCAAATATTAATTTTAACAAAAATTTTCAATATTTTGGTGAAGGATATTCTTTCAATAAACTCTGTGGAGTGTTGTAAATGGCATGAAGCTACAAGACAAACTATGGTGAAAGGTTCCAGATACCTATATCGTATGTGATATTAAAGGTCTAGCATCTAGAAGTCATGTACACTGCATTTGCACTCGCTAAAATCGAAGAAATTATTTATCCTTATGTACCATTGAAAATAAAATGGTAAATTAAAAAACGAATTCCCCACAAATGAAGAAAGTCTCAGTCTCTATATCCAATTAATGGATTGCATATATTTGACAGGTCGGAAAAGGGGGTTATTTTTATGATTTTTTTTATGTAAAAACATTGAATTTAAAAATCAAGACATACACATATTTGTATATAAATTAAGCTGCATTCTCTTAAAAAATAAATTTGATATCTTGCTTTCCTTCAGAGATTACTCCAAACTTATTTCTGAAGAGAATACAGCTTAATTAATACACAAAAGGGATATATCTTGATTTTTAAATATAATGTTTTTTTTATATGAAAAAATCATAAAGGTAACTCTACTTTCCGACTTGTCAAAGCTATGTAACCCCTTAAGAATAAACCGTACGGTGCCTTGCTACCCCCGATTACTTAATTCGAGTGAGTCGCGTGTCGCCATAATGCTAAAATCCGCTCACGCAGAGCGAATCGAAAATGAAACGAGAGAGTGGACATGGCCAGAGCCAGTTCTCGGCGACGTTCATCAAAGGTGACTACAGAAGACGTCCACTGTCTTGTAAACACGGATGCCAAATCGAGCAGGGATACTTAGTTGCAAGGCTGTTCGCGGCGGCAATTACGGGTAACAAGGATCGAAAAAGGGAACTGGGGAGACAGGGCGCGGAGAACGGAATAGCAAAAGGGGGCTAGCGAGTAGAGCAAGTCAGAACTGAATCGCGTTTCCGCCGAGTTCCAGACCGATGACAAGACCCGAATGACGAGCACACAATGGCGAGGAGGCTGTCCTTCCTAGAGAAGATGAGTTCTTGATTGCACTGATGTTGCTGGAGATGCAATGTCAAGGCACCAGAGCAACGCCACAAGTGCAACTGAATTATAGTGATCTGAAACCGTTTCCTTTGTATGTACCTGCCACCCTGTTGTCTAACATTTTTTTGCGAGGAATTTGGGGATTTTCAACGATTCTTAAATGTAAATGTGGGGTTTATTAATGATTTTGTGTGGCCAATTTTTTTGCATAAATGAATCGTTTTTAATGTGAATTGTTGTTAATAATTTCGCTGTAGTAGTGGAATGTTAAGATAATAGTTTAATACCAGAGAACTGCGCGATCAATTTTAAATTACTTGGAAATTTAAACGCTTGAAACTTTCGGAGGGACCATTTTAAGGAAAAGTGTTGTAGATAAAAGTTGCTTGTTCCCCTTTGAAGTTTCAAGGTCAATATTAATGCAGGTTGAAAGGTTTATGGGATCTATGAAATTTGAGATAAGAGCGATTAAAACTGATCCCTCAGTTCTCGAGATATTAAGTTATTAAGAATTACGCAGGCCACTTTGTATATAATATATTCATTCGCTGCAGAAGCCAACTAAAGTCGATTTGTGACTTTTCCATCGCTGGCAACGTCGATTTTGAGCACACCACAATGTACATATTTCTTAGAAAGTCGTATACGTAACTGTATACTTCCTGGTAAACGGTAAGTAGTAGTTTATTCAAATTTAATTACGTAGCGAAAGAAATTAACGTAGGAATACAGCGACAGATCATGATGTAATTAGGAATAACATCACATTCGTTGAATTCTCCTCCATCCGCATTTATTTCAAGCGAGTAAAAGTGCTTTGGAACCGAAAATACAACCTTTTTGTATCCACCGAAACATTTCAAACATGATTTTTCCATCAGTAGGCACATCAACTGACGAATAAAAACGAATTTATTGTTAGAAAATGCCATTATTCCAACGAATCCACCTATCGTTCGATCCCAAATAACAATATAATAAACGAGACACTGAAATGCCATTTGAAATCTTTATTCCCTTCTCCAACTTTAAACCCCTAACTCTCCCTCTACTTCAACGACCCTCCAGAATCATTCTAAAACTGTAAAAACGCCACATCGTATAAATCTTTCAATTTACTGATCACGGACTGCCTCACGAAAGCCAAAAGCGTTGAATTTCGGGGCCACGGTTGAAAAGTGTCGCGCGATAAGTGTAGCCACGGCAAAGGGACGGCGGAAGCGGGCCACAAAGGTAGCTCAAGTTTTCAGGGTGTCGTGGGAGGAGGGAGGGACGGCAAGAAAAAACAAATAATAACACGATCGTCGCGGCGCTGTAAACACTCGAAAGGGAAAAGGCGGAATAAAACAATAACGGGACAATTGATCCCGTTTCGGCCAAGTTTCCGCGGCTGAATAAAGGGTAAAAAGGGGTGCTGCTGCTCGTCCGTCGAGGACGCGACAGAAACACCAAGGGTGGTAGAGAAAGAGAGCCGGAAAGCAACGGGGACGGGGGAGAGGGAGGGGGCTGGAGGGGGTTGTCTTGAGGCCGACGCCCAGATCGATGCTCCCGTCTGAGGTTCCTGTAGGCGGAGGCTGTGCAGAATTCCCGACCGTAAGGACCTCCGTGGTCCTTGTCGCGTGCACTTCCCCCCGTTATTTTGCTGCGGGGAGAATTTCAAGCCTGACGCCAGCTTGAAAACCTTCCAACCAACCTCCCGCTTCCAGGAACTTTGCCCCCTCGATGGGATCAAGTTCACTTCCTGCTAAATACGACTGGGTCACGTCGATGCCCTCCCCCCCCCCCCTTGCGAAATGGACCACATTGTGCACCGCGATGGAGAATTTTATAACGGATTTGGCAACGAAGGGGTGGTTTATTTTTTGCACATAGTTGAGGAAGAATTGGGAAATGCCCTTTTCTTTTGAAAGAAAATTTCACTTGGGATAATTAATGTCGTTGGTCACGTGGCACAGGGAATGTTGAATGAGGTATCAGAGGTAGCTTATTGCAGTTGAAGGAAAAAAATTACCATCAGATGCCCAGACAACGAACGTTTGGGAGACTATACGAGCAGTTAAAGGTATCGTTGATGGACACGGGTTAACTAATTTAAATCGAAAGCGAATCGAAGAGGAGCTCTGGGTAGAGGGGTGACGAGCAACAAGGAAAGAAAGCTGCTCGAAGGGTTCTACGTTTGCCGGACGATCCACCGAGCCATTCGCAGCGGAGGGGTCCCATTGTGCGACATTACAGCCCTCCAGGGGGAGGTCCAGCAGTCTTAAGGGCACATGTGACAAATGCCTTTATTCGTTTGCTCACACCCCTTCTACGTTCCACGATCGTAAGGCACGTATACGTACCTACTCTGCGAAAGCACTCTTTTGCCCATCGTTGGTGTAACTCGAGCACGTGCCATTACGAAGCTCGGAAAGCGTCAATAACCCCCACGGTCTGGACGATGTAGCCGCACACTTCAATTATTGCCACAGATTATGTTAGCGAGTAGTGGACTTGGGCCAAAAGAAATGCGAGTGAAATTACTGTTTCATTGGTGAGGGGTGTGCGCGAGGTTTAGATCATCGGATCATTCCAAATTTTGCGTGTAGTTAGTAGTGGCGGATTTAAGGGAAAAGCCCAGGTGGCGAACGTTCTGGGATATTTTGTATACGCAACAGAATTATAAATAAATTTACGCGCGGGTGGTATGAAAATTATTGGGGACATGAAAAAAATATATAGTGTTTGGATTTTTTTAGTATTTTTTTTTTACTCACCGGCGCCCATTAAATCTGCCACTGTTAGTTAGTATAAAGTACGTATAGATAATAATCTGCTAAAAGCGGAGAGTGCACTCCTCAAAATTGCAAGGGGAAATTGAATTCAAGGTATCAGCTTTCCCAAATTTGGTGTATGGATTTATATGTAAAACGAGATGAATTTAAATAACTAGTAATGGGAATAATTGATAATTGTAAAAAATGTGTATAAGGATGTGGAAAAGGAAGTTAAATATATTAAGGTTTTGGAAAAGGGGAAACTTTGAATCTCCATTATCTGAAGAAATTTTAAGTAGTGTGCCCCATATGTTTATGACATTGTTGTATATGATGTACACTAATTGTTCGCGAAATTTGAACTAAACTCTGTTTTTATAAGATTAAAGGTATAATATGAAAATAATAAAATGATTTCTACTAGCTGGAAAATAAATTAGGTTTTACCAAACTTTCAGAACATCGCTGAAAGCTGAAATTACAATTTGAACGTTGCATTAAACAATGTCTTAAACCAACAGCTTGAATCAAATTTTAAAATGATCTATGTATGCCAGTGGCACTAAAGTTAATTTCGTTTCCTCGAGTTCCCACTCACAGGATTGAGAAGAAATATGATCAATCTGCGCCATGAAATCGCGTTAAGGGTGTCGCGCGAGCGCAATTTCGGTATGGACCTCGAAAGGTATCACGGAGAACGTTCATCTACAGCGAGGGCAGCTCATCATTGGCGCCGACAAATCCAATTATTCGCACCCACGAGAGAGAACGGAAGAAACGGGAAAAAATAACGTCCTGTTTGAGCAATTTCTCGTAATACCGAGTTATAGTAGCGTTATGAACAGCCTATGCTTGTTACCGTTGCGGTTCATCAATTCCAATTTTAAAATCCAAATAGCGCAAGCTATTGATTCAGAACACAGACGACTGGGTTTTGCGATTACTGTAGCTCACCTAATCGCGAGAATGTGTTAAATTTTAATCTATGTTAGAATGATGTACTACGTATGTTTTAATCAAACATCAAACGAATTTCAAAAAGATTGAACAGGGGAGACAGACTCACAAATTTTCACCAGATAGAACGCACTATGCACAACTAGGAAGTTCTTGGACTGCACGAGAAGTAAGCAGACTTACCTGTAACAAACAAACATAAAATGGTTATTATTTCATCCGCATTTACGTTTACAACTATTAATAAAGTGAGCATCTGCATGTACACCATTCACAGATTCCTTCATATTTTACAGAGCATGAAGAGATGATAGACTTTAAAAAATGATTACTAAAAATGCACGAGTACTCCACTTTCAAACACTTTATCATTTCATTTATCAAAAGAATCATTGTGCTTTTAGATCACAATAAATTAAAGATGGTCTCGTGTGGAGTAATTAAATTATTTTTTCGTAGATATTGATACAAATTCGGTATAAAAATAATCACACCTAAACTGAGGGTGAGAAACTTTACTTTCATCCTCCCATCGCCATTCTAAATTTTCTCTAGCATGATTTAACGTAAGGTATGTGACAAAGAGACAGGAGAAAAAAGGCGGAAGGACTCGGATCATTAGTTATTTGCCATATAATTGATGTTAATAAAGATGACATGATTTATTGCATCATATATTCGTTAGAACATCCTGAGTGTAACGTGCATTTCTTGGGGAAGGGAACGCTAATGACGCTTATTTGCGACACGCTTCTGAACCGACATTCCTTACGTGCTTCGATATTACATTACCTTCCAATCGCCAATTAACTTGCAACCAAGTTATAAAAAAGAAAAGGAAATACAATGTGAAATACATAGAACGGTGTTTCCCAGCCTTCTTTCAGTCGCGACCCCCTTTTATAATATTCAAATAACCTGCAACAACCCACTCATTAGCTAAGGAAAATTTAATAACGTAAAGAAAACACATATATTAAATTTACTTGAAAATATTTAATATATTAAATATACTTAAAGATATTTAATATATTTAATTATCTTATTTAATGTGATGGTTGTGCTTGCATTTGAGTAACCAGCTTTTTCTTTCTTTCATGTATGAAAAATCAGTGTTACATAATTAATCGAATATAGCAACGTAACCATATTAAAATAAATAAGTGCTAAGAATCGTCAACTAAATATAACCGCGATGACAATAATCGATTCAACAGTCGCAAGCCACGAAAGTGTCTCGTGTGAAATGGTCCTAACAGTACATGCGTGTACTTCTGCTTGGAAAAAGTGCGGATCCGATTGTCTTGCGTTCCCATCGCGAGAAAGCCGACGAAACGATTTTCTTGTGTAACGGATTTAAAAGAATCTCGGCGACGGTGCGACGCTGATTTACGATCACTGGAGTTCAGCGATAACACACCAGCAGGCGTAATTCATTGTAGCGGCCGCGTTATGTAACGCGTTCTGTGAATGAATCACAAGTTACGTTTGCCACGGCTTTATCTACACCCGCGAGCTGTGCTTCTTTTAGAATATCGCTTTTTTCCCGCTGGCGCGCGCAGATTCTTTTGATCGCGCCGTTACTCATTGGACACGTAATCACCATCGGCATAACAATGATACTTATTATTTGAAATGCTCTCGAGGCACGATCAAAATACTCTTCCCAAAGAGATTCAAGTTATCAGGGATACCTGAGTGTGTTAAACCTCCAACAGCTGAACGTAAACAACGACGCAACGAGCCGATTGTTGGGTCACTTTTGACCCATATCGGAAATTTTATTTTACGCCCTTTAGGACTAGTTTTTAGTTCAGACAGTGCTTGTGATAATATAGTTATAGTTTTGTCTCCGCTGCACTTAACCGTAAAACTTCAATTGAGTAAACACATTCTTTTTGTAACAAAAAAGTTCCAAACAGCGGTACTTTATCAGAACGTCGCAGTGGAAAGACTCCTTAAATTCTTTCTCTGTTACTATTTCTTATTGTACTAATAGGGCTTATTATCATCAAATGTACACTCATGAGAAACGAGTCTAAAGTGCCCTCATCAGATTTCAATCTTCTCTTACAGGATAACAGGCCTCTATCGATATACGTAAAATCTAGCACACTCAATAATCCTGGAAATATAATATTTTCCCAATTAACGTCCAAGGATCAAATCCTTAAAATTCTACAACACTTCTAGAAAAGTGTATCAAATATACCACGAGTCTTCCTCGATTGAAACGAAACGTTTATATTCAAATTTCCATTCACATTTAAGCACCAATCACACCACAATGCAATGGAATTTCAAAATACTGTAAATAGGCCGACAAGCACAGAATTTCCATGTGTGTACGTTTTAGTTCCCGTCGTGTTTGAGAATTCGTATGAAATGTATTATTCTTATTATCCATGGACTGGCAATTTCTTCAGGGCCCTTGCTTCCTGATGACAGTAGTAGCCTTGAGTAGAGCTCAGACAGTGGAGGGAACGAACCAAGCGGAGTCGAGCAGAGCAAGCAGGCAGGCGTTACAACGTTGAAGAGGAGGCAGAGTTGCGTGGCGTGTATCTATGTTTAGACGGCCGACTACGTCACATCCGGTAGTCTGCGCTCCCCTTGATCGTTCGCTCGCTCTTTCGCCTTCTATCTTGTTCTCCTTGCTCTTCGCTGTGCTCCTTCGTCTGGCTCCTTTTCCGTTGTCGCTGGCATTATAATACAGGCCCTCGTCACGTGGCGTCACTGATTTCCCGAGAACCCCCAGTTTCTATCGACAGGACGAACCAATTCGTAGAACCGGCAGAAATTTTGAAAATTAAAATGACAATGCCGGTGGTCATCGTCAGTGGATTTCAAAGATTTTACAAAATACGAGAATTGGACATTTAAGAACCGCCGAGAAATTTCAAGATTTTTTTTTAAAATTCAAGACTGGGAGTGTGAGAAATTTTAGGGCACATAGAAATTCAAAGATTTTTCAGTAAATTCGAGGTCTGTTAGATTTGAAGAATTTCGAAAAGTTTCTTACAACTTGAATGAAGATTTGAGTGGATCGACAAATTTATTTTCATTGTTTTGATACTTGCTTGGAATACATAGAGCAGGAAAGTATTTGCAGTAGGTATATTTTTATCAATTTCGTGGGGCTGCATGGTTTTTAGGTAGTGATAAGTAATTTCGTAATGATTACTGGAATTCAAGTATACACTTATCCATGAAATATTAAGTCTCGGTCCATAATAACGGTCCATAGGATATTCTCGTACGAACATGACCTATGATAATTTATGGACTGCGACCTTCGGACCGCTACGATGTTATGATTACCGATTGAATCTCTTTTCACGCCATCAAGGCTGACTACATCCGAGCAAGATACAGCCGACATATAGCCAAGAATCAATTCTCCACGAACGCTTAATCACCACCTTACTACCTTCGCCGTTTAATTCATCAGTTTCGACATATGTCACGATCAATATATCCACCTCCCCTCTGTCTTTCCACGAGCCCAAAAATGACTGACAATTAATAAAGTCTCAAATTAACCAACAAAATATGTAAAATTAAACAATAGAGAAAATCTGTCAACTCGTAAATACAAAATAAGCCAACTCAAGTTAATCAATCCAGTCGCACGTTTGAAACAAATTCACACTCCCTACCAATATTTCTCAAAAACATTAGGACACCTACTCTGTGTGCAATAATTATGAAAAAAATTGCAGATTTTACTTTATTTAGTATTTTAAAATGAAAGCAGTGAAAAGTATCCAATCTGTACCAAATATCAGATTTTTTACAAATACACCAGGTGCCCCAAAATGTAGGAACGACATTATACACTTGAATATTTAACGTGGGTCAAAATGGACCCGTTTAACGAGAGTTAAATAGCGTTAGAAGCATCGACATTTAACATAAGAAACAGTCGCTGCGACCGCGTCGCCAATCGATCAATAAACCATCAACAATATAACCCACTATAGGCTAACAATCCGAATTTGAAATCCCCAGAAATTCCTACAGAAGCGCACAATACCGCGGGCGAATTCCGTGTGGCATCCAGCGCTGAGTCAAGCGTAATTCGAATGGGCCTCGGTGTTAACCGACGAAACGGCGCGCTCTCAATTAACCGCTAATTAGTCCCCGAACTACTGTATACGGCATTACGTGGAGCACGTTTTAGGCGTTTAGCTGAATCAAAGCGTCGGTCGACGCGCTCGATACGCGACAATTCAGCCGCGGATCACCATTGATACGGTGTTCCAATTAAAAAGACGTCCAATTAAAACGCCCGACGGAATGGTCCAGCGAGCGCGTGCGCAGTTACGGGTCGGGCACACGAGGAGCGCACGAGGGCCACCCCGGCTTCGAGTAAAGTTTTCATTAACGAGAAAGTGTACGGCGAGCGTATATTACATCGAGTGAAGCCGACTCGAGTTGAATTGCATGCGCGTTAAGGCCCTCGTGCGTCGTCGACGTCCCCTGCGCCCTACCCTGTGTTCCTCTTGGTCGTCGTCGTCGTCGACGACGAGAAACACGTATGCACACGCTCGTAGTCGCTCTGGCAAGGGCCGACCACGCGCGAGTACACCTGAAATGTGTGCACCGTGTATACAGCCGCGATACGATATACTACGCAGTAGTACACCGCGTAATTTCTGCTACAGTAACCAGGGTCGAATTAACTCCGCGTCACGAGGTATTCTTCCCTTTCTTTCTATTTTTTTGGATGACTCTGATTACGAGTCGATCTTTTAAACGGGAATGGGAGACACGTATTGGAGTACAGTGATCATTTTTGGGGAATGATTTCGGCGGGTGTTTAGGTGATTTTGATAGGTACTTTGATGTGGAGGATGGTTCGTGCTTTTGATGGTGTTTCGATGATATTGTGAATAGAGATTAGGTGTGACTGGAAGATTCATTATTAATTGTGATTAAATGTTATGATGCAAAGGAGTTGGCTTAGGAATTGTATCAAAATGTAGCCTCTTAGTAGTACAAAATGGGTGTGGAATAATACTTTGATTGGAATACCTATGTAGGAGGAGCTGATGTTCAAGGCAACTGATATGAAATGGAGCGAAAAGTAAAAGAGCAGTGTGGAAGAAGATTAGATTTCTAAGAGTAATACTCTTTCATTCCATTCTCAGATATCTTCCACTTCAACAGATGTTAATTAATATTCCTATGATCCAAGGACCTTATCTTAAGGTAGTTCCTGAATAATCTACTAACTCCAAGAATTCTCTCAAATTTCGTGCGAAACTAATTTGGAATACAAGAAACCCTTGTACAAGGTTTAAAATCGATTTGCCACTTAGTTATCGAGATGCATTTTAAATGGCGATTTTGAAATAAAAGTGCGATTTTCGTCAGATATTAAAACATGAAATCATTTTGAAAGTGAATACAATAGACATTCTACTTCGTAATACATTTTTCCTGTCGGTTGACAATCTGATTTCCGACCTTGAGAACGATGCACCGCGCGTACGTTGCACTCGTATGAATGCGCTCGAGCGATCTTCGAGGCAACGTTGGCTGCGTTCACGTGCACGCGAATTATGACACGAGCCGAGCGCGCGCTCCGAGGTAATGGAAGCGACCGAGCCAGTAGGTTACACGCTCCCGCTGTAATAAACGCCAACGAAAGCAAAAACACCGGCATCGAGTTAGTATGCAATGCCCTCCCGTCTGATTAAAAACAAGGGGGTGCGTGTGTAGAGAAATACTACGCGTCTCGCAGGAAACCAAGCTTCTTTTCGAAGGGAGCGACTGCATTTCAGATACTCTTCAAACATGCAACGATCGGTAGCCTTGTGTACGATTAGCAGCTTGCAATTAAAGGGGAAATAAAAGGATCTTTAATGAGTTTACATCGAGCTGACCAGTTACCCCCATTTAGATGAAATTGTATTGGAAAATGTATCTAATTGCGAGGAACTGAATTGAAGAGTCTTTGTAGAAAACACTGCAAGTGCCAAAAAACAAATTCTATACTATAGTATTACTATTGCCACGTAGAAGACTTTCTGATAATTTTTTTTTTTCATTTTTGACACTTACAGTGTTTCTTATAAACAAAGTGCTACAGATTAACAAAATAATTATGTAGTGCCCCTTCATTTTGCAGTTACCTTTTAAATGTTCGAGGACTCGCAAAAATACTTAATTGAATGAATTAAACATTCAGGATGGGGTAAAAGAATTTTGAAATATATAATTAAGAGACTGCGAGGGCGATGTTACTAAGAGCAATTCGTTCCGATCGTGAGAGATATCACGAGACTTCCTGCCGAACAAGAAAAGCAGGATACAGCCCCGAGCTATGCGATTTCGTTTAATTTTATGTTGAATTTAATACACGAGTGAAGCTTGTAAATCATGAAGTAATTAATTCGTTATACTTCGAGGATGTAGACAAAAAGAGATATCAACAATTTCATAGCTATTAACTATTTAAAGAGCATTTAACAACGCTTTACCTATCCTTTGTTCACCTTTCACTAGATTATCATCAAATAGCTCGCAACTATTCATTAAGTATTGCAATTTGTAGCATATAATCGCGTACCGTCGAGTCATAAATTATTGACGATCACGCGATCATTGAATCATTGCATATTTTCGCGCCCAGTGTACACCTTTCCATTCCCCCTTACTGTTGCACATCATTTTATAATTTACTTTCATCGTTTTCCTGATTCATTTCCATCGATAATTAAGCTTTACTTTCGATTAATCGAATAATCGAAATTCTGAATTTCTCGAAATTCTGAAGTGTTCTAATTTGCCGCCATTCCGAAGCAGAATTTTTATAAAAATTGATTTCGCCATTCGTCACGACAGATAAATTTTAAAATGCAAATAAATGAGTCACGGTGTAGATTTTTGGTTCGATGGTCAACGATTTTAAAAATTCTTCGTTTTTACTGCAACACTTTCTTCTACTTCCCAGCGCCTTAATGTATTCGCCTTCGTGTCTTTCATTACATACTCTTAACAGTATTTTAATATCTTTCCATCATGCGATGTAACAGTTTTATAATAAACAGTTGTACGTTCTACACTTTGTTGAATTATGCTCTGTGGTCATGGTTACGAGACTTCGACTTCCTTTGCTTCACGGCTGGCAGGTCTGCGAGAACAGAACATGCAACATTGTAGAGCCGCAAGGAAGCACGTAGCTCGTGTGCGAGTCGATGAACGAAAGGATCGATCGATTATGTGGCGAATATGCAGCGCGCCGCTCGCAAACGCGAACCTCCACGATCGATCGATCCTCGTCTTGCAACCCACGCTTGCGGACTCTACTATTTGCCTGCATGCACTTCCTGCATGTGCAATGCTTTTGTTCCGCGACTTTTCGGACTACTTTCCTCGATGTAAAAACATTCACAATTTAGATTACCAAGAAAGCGATTAATTATAAAGTCGAAATGATTCCGCATAATCCTTTCGAAAACGTCGAATAATTTCGTGATAGTAAAAAAGTAGATAAACCTTTAAAACACCACCCAATTATATTACAACACGTAACGTTTCAAATTTAATTAACACAGTGAACAGGGCGTGGTATATCTATTAAAACATAGTTGCAAACATTTACATCGCGTTTTCTCAAACCCTCGGCATTCAAAAATTACAACTTCCTTAATTTCTTAGGGTGACTAACGTTCGCCCCACAGGAAAAGGGGTTCCAGACCTAGCCCTTACATTCAAATTACCTTCCACAAATCTCCTCACAAATGCACTTGCCACCTCGCGTGTAAAAAAGCCAACCCACACATGCAGCAATTACTACACGTACCAGCAGAATAAATCGTTAAATCTGCTGGCCCCTTTACGTATTCATAGCGCTGAAAGCACCCATAAAATTATCCGGCAGAGACAATCTTCGATCTCGTCGGACCGTTTAAATTTTCAGTCCCGTCTACCATACAATAACAGCACCGTGGTGTTCATTTTTTTTCAGCCGCGTACAACAGACAATGCAGCAATCGCGACGTGTACATCTAAAACGAAGAACGCAGTTACACGAAGGCATTCATGACTTGCGTGGCGGGGACGGGGTAGAAAGGGGGGATGATTTCTTGCACGCCAACGCGCGTGCAACTAAAGTCTCTTCCCTCCCTACACCTGTGATATTGTTGCAATATGGCGACTACTGGGTTTGCCACATCGAGGTGGACGACGAGGAAGGGTACGGCTGCAAAATTGCATCGTGATACAGCAAACGAGCGCGGGGATCAACAATGTTGACCGGCCAGGTCAATTACCGATAAATTGTACGCGAGGAGGGAGATCGGCCATTCGTTTGACCGTTGCCTTACATAAGTTACATTCGCGACGTCCATTCTCCCACACGGAAGCAGACGGAAATCGTTCCCAGGGAGTGCTTTATACAGACAGGGAGGGGATGTTTCAACGTGGCAACGGAGCTGGTCATGATTTTATTCGCCACAAAGTAGCGAAATATTATCGCGCTGACGAATCATGGTGTTCGTGCGCGCGCGCAACTCGATACACCGCCGGTCTGGCTTTTCTTGGGTCTAGAAAGCTGCGAACCTACGTGATCCATTTACAAACGCGAAAACGTTGGAACAATGCCCCCTCTTTCAGGCTTTGACAGCACATAGTAGCGGTGATTGTATCAGTTCTATCATTAGAATGTGCGCGTTGGCAACGGCGCAGTGTCAATGCTTGATACGTTCCACTGAAATGTTGCAGCTTTTCGATGCTATTTAGTTAGATGTACGGATATATAAAGTAGAAGTGAAAAATTGAGATAAATTTTGAGATATTTTACGAAAAATAAAATTTTGCATTGTTCAAGCGGTGATTTCACCCCCTGATACGGCACTGTCAAACACAAATTATGCAGTAATTAGCTTCGAAAAAAATGTCTACTTATACAGTTTATCACCCACCTATAGTGGAACACGGGTGGGCCAGATTTAATAAAATACCAAATTTATCGTTTAAAAAATAAATAATTGTGAAGGCCATGAAAATAATTTCATGATACCGTGTTAAAAAAGATTTCATGTTCAGATTCCTATTCGGTGCAATCCGAAATTCGATCACTCCGAATACTCATAATTATTCGAATATTCGAATCTCAAAATACGAATTCTCTGGTATTCGAATATTTGACTCTCAAATTCGAATTTTCTGGTATTCGAATCTCAAATTCGAATTCTCTAGTATTCGAATATTCAAATCTCAAATTCATAATTCTCTGGTAGGGGAGACCGGGGCTAAAAGTTCCGGGGGTAAGTTGTTCCGACGGTTCTATCTTCAAAAGGAAAAGAGCGTTGTACTTCAAAATATTTTTTCCGTGTGAGCTGATCGCGCCACTCACACGGAAAAAATACTTTAAAGTACAACGCTCTTTTCATTTTGAAGATAGAACCGTCGGAACAACTTACCCCCCGGAACTTTTAGCCCCGGTCTCCCCTATTCAAATATTTAGACCATTCAAATATTCGTTACAGCCCCAGTTCAAACCCCCAAAACACCACCTACAATAAATACGCATAAGTATCCCGCGTGAAAAGACTTGCTCCATACAACCATAGTCCCCACCATACCCAAAGCAACGCAGTCCCACAACCCAGCACTCCAGAAACAATCCTCAACAATCACCTAACACGACCATATTCGTTGTCAGCCGACAATGCGCGCCACATCCCATGATTCCACGGGGCACAAGCTCGCGCCCCGCAGTCGCAGCAATTCGGGGGGCGCGCGGCCCTATTTAAACAGTGGCGGAATCGCCTGCGGCGGGCGCGTGTCGCCAGAGCGATTAAGTTTCGAGGCACACGGAAGAAAACCCCGAAGGTTGTGTCAGCGTTCCTTTTCCAAAGGCCGTCGCGGTGGCGGCGTCGGTGGTCGGGAACGAGAAGCAGCTTCTACGTCGTCATGAATCGCTCGAGTAGAACGCGCTGGTGGTGTGGGCTGGCTGGCTGGCTGGCTGGCTGGCTTGGTGGGGCAAGGTGTAGGTCCCGTGACGTAGCAGTACGTATTTCTACTACTACGTTGTAACCTCCGTACATCCAACCCCTCTGCCCACCCTCGCCGTCCGTCGCCAGCCCCGCCACGCTGGAATCAGACCTGGTTCTCCAACCCTCCCTCGTGTGTAACCGGAATATGAGCAGCTACCCCTCCACCGGCGTTCTCTAGCCAGCCAGCCGCCACCTACACCGCCTCCTCTTCTTTCTCCTCCACGTTGCACGTCGTAGCCATGGCAATATTGATCGACCGGCTGGCCGGCCAGCCAGCCAGCCGGCCAGACTGGCTGGTATGCTTGGTCTGCGCTTCCTACGACAGCCAACGAGAGCTTTCGGGGCCGCCGCGATATGCCTTTTCCTCGAGGATCCTTCGATCCAGCCGCGCGAGACTACTACACCCCGTGCACAATGTTACGCAGCTGTGGCGTCCCGCGCGCGTTTTCCCTCGCCACCACCCTCCTTCGCCCTGCGTCCCGCTTCGCCAGCCGAATGATACGCACGCGGAAATTTTGCAAACGGAGCTCGGAGCAAGATCCTCTGTTGTCCCATGTCGCTGAGGTGGACACGCGGTGGACGACGTTCGGTCAGCCCCATGTGATCCGTCGTCTTTTCTAATATTTGAACAGGCAGAGCTGTAGGGAGTGGATACTACTGGCGGGCACGGCGAGTGGCCCTGTTAGGACTCGTGTTTGTGGATGCGATTTATTTTTGCCAAGGCACTCGGCGATGGCTGCAGGAATGCTTGAAACGAGGATGATGGCAAGTGGGGAGATTGGCGATAGCGATGCGGGAGGTAGTGCAGTGGTAGAGTTAGGTGGATACGCGTTGGAGAATGTTAGCTCTGGACAGATGTATGAAAATATAATGTAACTTGTATGGAATAATGTAGCTAGAAGAAGTATGCGGGGAATGGGAACGTAGTATTCCATTTGAGAGATAGAATTGAGTGAATAATATGGAGGATAGTAATGATAATACTACCATCGCCATATGATGTCCACGAATTAAATAACCGACTGCATTATCAATTTAAATATGCTTTTGATATTTTATAAACCATTTCCTAGTAACTAACTGTCAGATATTTGTCTTAAAAATGCCAAGAAATATTACTCCATTTTTATAAGCATCGTGAAATGTCTGTGTCACTAAACCACAATCGATACGCGAAGAAAAATTTAAAAGTCGGCCCAATTTGAAACAAAAATGAAAATAATACAAATATCATATCCTCATTTTTATGGCACACTGAAGATATTTTTAAAACATTTTTTCTAGTTTTCAGACCCATGAAAATATACTATCACATTATTTAATATAAATTTTACGTTAGATTCTTCTCCTTTTTGCAACACACTGATCCAAACCAATTTACTTTAAAAAAAAAACCTATCAAAAAAATCTAGTATAGATATTATTTCTTTTATCTTACTCTTTTTCTCTTGTCCACATTTTTGAACGATGGCAGGAAGCGAAACGTTTTTATTACGATCGTACAAATCAGTTTCTATCAAGAGTTAGTAGCAGAACACGCGGTGTTTGCGTGGCAGTGCACCAGCACAGCGTCAGGGAACTGCAAAGTTCTCGTCGCAAACACAGCGTCGAGAGTTCGTAAACCTCGATGCGCCGTAAACTCGGCCCTGAATGCGGTGCTCCTAACGAGCCACGATACGGATCCCCCCTTCCGCCATTCCCAATACAAACCAATTTTTCTCAATGAACCGCCGCCGATAATAGTTTGTAATTTCTTTCACCAATTTTCTCTCGACTCGATTCATTCTGCGCCAGCCACGTTCCGTTCGGCAGATATTTCTTACCCCAGGGGCGAGGCAATTTGGGAAACTTCTCTGCCAATCTCTTGTAATTAGATATTTTCGGCGATTGGAGCGCGTTAAGATGTACGCGAGCTTTTTCTTTTTCAGTATCTTCCTCTGAATATCGTAACATGTGAAAATGTCTCGACTCTTTATGTTCAAAATTGCAGAGTTTGAGTTCAGGGGATACCTGAAGGTTTTGGAGAAAATTGACAGTTTTCAAGGATTATTGCAAGTACATGTACTGTTTATTTCTTATATAATCGAGGGCTTATGTATCGGGTTGATTTTGAAACATTCCCTTTCAGGATACATATCACCATATAGCAATTTCTAATTAATAAACAAACGTCACCAGTTCAAGAATTCTGTTTTAATGAAACCTCGAGTGAATGTAGAATGTAGAGTATATTGAAGTATGAAAGAAGCAATTTTACTTCAGCGGAAATTGAGTCTGAAGCGACGAAATCAGTTCTTAAAATTATCGCATTTTTTCACTTTTTAATATAACTTTATTGTTCTATTGGTAGGCCATAGAGCATAAAAACTGGACAATTCTTGTATTTAAAGATTTGCTTTATCTCGCTCTGTTACAAAGTTATATTAAAAAGCCGAAAAACCGCGATAACTTTAAGGGTTGATTTCACCCCTTGGAACTGAATTTCCGCAGAAAAATAAGACTGCTCCTTGCGTATTTCAATATGCTCTACATTCGCGCAAACTTACATTAACCCTACAGTGCACGCGTGAATTAAAATTACACCACTGTACACGTTGGGCCTCACAGACCCATACCTATCCCCAAATCTAGAAATGCATGAATATTTTGAGAGAGAAAATATTTTTAAATCAGAATTTCCGGGTTGAGAAGTTTCCCTGTAAGCCACCCAATTCTTACCCACCATTTAATAAACCAAATACCCGATGGATCTCTGCAAACACCACATCAACTATCTCCAAACAAACTCAATCGATAAATTCCCAGCATAGCCACCTGAACCTAAGCCCCCGGTTTCCAATAAAACAAAAGTTCGGCCATACCATCCCAGCATCGAAACGCGAAATCGAAGAACGTGAATCGACAGTTAAGTTCACATTTGCACCTGCCAACTGGCTGCAACATATGGAAAGGTGGCCAATGAAAAATCGAATGTCGTTAACGCTTTACCTCGATACACGCGGGTCGCTGCGAGCGTGGAACGAGGTTCGATCGCCGTGACCCGATTGAAATTTACTCTGTCGGAGAACAATATATATCTGTGGTTGTAAGGAAAAACGACCCATGTCACATATTTTCACTTTCGAGATATTGTCGTTGAAAGTTCTAAACACCAATTCTTCTTATTAGCAATGTTTCCTTGTTTTCTTCTTACGATATAAACCTATATTTCCTTCACTTTGCACAATATTCACTATTCGTACAATTAACGTAAATAATAATAAACAAAACAGTAATAATTTACATACACATTAGGCAGAACGACACAAGTCCACTGGACTTGTGTTGTTCTGCTTGAACGTGTCGCAGTTAAGTAGTTTTACTGATTACTTTTCCTTCTTTTACTTTCTTTTTTTGTCTTCTTCCGTTTTCTTCTGTGCTTTGCGTTGTTTTTTGTAAAATACAAGTTACACATTTATGTATCACTGGTATTTCATAATGTGCTATTTCTAGTAAAATAAAAATATGAAATATAATTTTGCTCATTTTATTTTACACAAAATACGTTATAGTATATGCAGATAAATAAAAATAGAAAATAAAATGCGAACACAAAGGAAAGATACGTCGTATTCTCCAAATTTTGTGGATTTGCGTTGTTTTGCCAAATGCGTATTAATTGAATATTGGACTTCGGTTAAATTGCATTATTTTTTCAACGTATAAAATTCGTTTTCATGCATTTTTTTCTGATGAAAACATACATCCAATAGTCTACAGTTGAATTAATGCATAAACTCAAATTTTTTGAAATTGTGACATGGGTCGTTTTTCCTTGCAACCACTGATATATAGGCGAGTTGGACAACTTTTTTCCCTCGTCGATGAGGGTACAGGTGTGCGCGCACGCCACCAGGCCAGTTCAAAGGACCTGACCCGGCCGACTGGCCGAGATCCATTCTGGGAGCTGACCGAATGCTCACCCAAGATCACCTCCTGCCTCTGGACCAGACACACCGTAAATCGAGCACGACCCCCTGTGACCTATCCCCCCGCCAACCCCTTCCTTCATATCCGACGGCCCCAAAACGGGAAGCAAAAGGTCGAGGTGACCAAATTACACCCATCGGTTAGTAATAATGAATGACAGCACGGAGTACGTCGTTGGAGTACGATATGCACTCAAATGTTAGAGGAAACCCGATATAACTGATATTTTCGTACCGTGGATTTCCTGTGGTTGCTTTTTGTGCAGTTTCGGGAAATACTTCTGGAAATGTCGAGTGCATTAATTACTTATTATTATTTTATTAATTATAGAAGTTCTCTTATAGAAGGCTATATATGTACGTTTGTCGCAAATATGTGGATTGGCATACTGTTTTATATGGTTCGTATAAGTGGATTTTTTTAGGATAGAACTACTCCAGTTTCTAGAATAGAAGGGATCGATCTCTTCCAATTGATATACCGATGAAGCTACTAGAAATACGCCACTGCTCAACTCGCGGTACTATGAATAGATTGGAAAACGCTATGAAGTGAATATTTTATAATATAATAACGTAGATATTGATTGTTGTGCCAGCATTTGTGATCTTCTGGCTCCAAAGTAGCAGAATGGCACCTAAAACGCAGCTAAAGCATTGTTCGATCACTGCAGAAAGGTAGGACGTTAATAGTCACACAGCGACCTTGCGGCTGTGCCTGAGGGAAGGTTAATGAAAACGCAGCAAAGGAAAAGAAAGGGTAGCACGCGAACGGTTGACGTTGTACGTCTTCGGGTGGCTACGGTTTCATCGAGAGGCCCTAGATGCAACGATACCGAAGGTGTTGCGCTTCGTAAGTGCATAAAGTACCCGTGACTCTTCACGCACCAACACCACAAATATTTACTATGGCGTCTACAACGGAACTGAGCTATTTTCGAGGCCTCCCTGACCACGCTATCGACGCCCTTATCGATAACGACTCCGCCCGCTAAGCAAACTCGTAACAGTAGCGGCATTCATGGCATTCGAAAAAAGAACTGAATTGACAATGAGAGAACGAATAATTCCGTGGATCGTCGATATTGGACGTAAACGCCTTTCAACTGCCCACGAAGAATATAAGGAAGACTTTTTAGATACTGGAAACCATCTTCGTTTCGGTTGGGTCCTTTCTTCGGTCTTAGAAATTTGTGGTGAAAAGTTTTAATGGAATATAAATTGGGAACGTAATTATGATTGAATTAGTGGTATAAGACGCTGCAGAGATGTGAAAACAGTTGCTGTCATTCAAGAGTCCATGTAAAACACTTAAGTGCCAAAAATCAAATTTTTCAGGAGAGGGAAGAAACTTCCTTGAGTTTAAATTATTTACGATATTTTGATTTGTTTTGCTTGTTAAATGTGCTTAAGAATATAATAACGAAGAATTGTATTTATAGAGAACCCTATATATGGCACCTCTTAGTTGTAGAGAAAGCTGAATCAGCCATTTGTTTAAATTTGCAAAAGTGGCAATCCTGTCTTTTAAATGAAAAAAAATCTAATTACTTTTTGTGCAGAGCTACAACTTTTTTTACAATAACAGGGAAAGAATCCAAAATTTTTTTCGGCCCAGCCTACTGAATACTAAACAAAGAACCACCCTTGCCACGTTAACTGTCGATACTCCCACGATCGAGTATCCAACTCATACAGATATCGAAGTTAAATCATTTTTATTCTGTAGCAGCGTTTTTAAGACCACCGTTACAATTTTCAGCGGTTAATATGTGGAAAATAATGCCAATCCCACGAACGTCGGTGCAAGTGGTTTGTCGCGATACGTAGGACGTGTGACTTGCGGTGTGCCAGCAATGGTTTAACCGTGCACCTGATATCGTGTTTTCCACCAACTTCTCTACACGCATTCGCTTATGAAGATCGACTTTATCGTTCAGGCGAGCCTTATCAGGACCTGGACTTCGCCACAGGCATTTAGTCGGCGTGATTTACTAGACAGGGGAGGAACTGGAAGCTTCCAGGGACTTACGTAATGAGAAACGTCAGACTGAATTGTGCGCAAAAGAAAATTCTTACCTTCCTTGCTCCTTTGAACAGCGAATACTTTAATCGCGCGTCAAATACAGAGTCCATTATGTCCCATAATTATGCTTGTATAATAATAAGCTTTTATATTATATTCTGATCCTGTTATGATCTGAAAGTCTCATTTTCTTCCAGAATTAACACCAACATTAAGTAACACACGCAGTTTGAAATATGAGATGGGTCGAAATGGACCATGCATCCGCCATTTCCGGGTTAAGAAATATGTATTTCTATCAGCACACATCTGTTGCATCTATAATTTGTGAAACCCTGTTGTAGAGACACATACATTGATTTTACACTGCAACAGAGTTATGTAATATAGTACAAAAATAAGTGTAGAAATTTGTTGCATAGTGCAGTGGATCACCTACGTTAAACGCCCCAATTATTCATATTCTTATGAAGAGTTATAATTTTTCAGAAAAAAATAGTGTGCTGTTGACACTAATAAAAACAATTCTTTAAAATCCCAATCCTTTTATATTCCTCAAAGATATTCATCGACACTTACAAATATACTCAGCCCCTGTTGGAAAAAAAAAGTATTTCCTTGAAATCACAATTTAAACAAAAATCCTCCCCCCACTGTATAATAGTCCAACCCTCGCGGGTCCCCATCCGGGGTGGCTCGATTTTTCATTAAACGCGATTTACAAGTGAAACGACGACAGAGTTCAAACGCCTTTGAGTACGAGTGCAAAATGCAGAGGGGGATGGGCAGTCGCCGCTGGACCACTTCCGCCCATTATTTTATCGAAGAGCGAAGAGAAATCGCGGCGAACCGATGGCCAGCAGAAGAGAAAACAAGAATATAAAGGAGACACAAGGCGAAAAGGAGGCTGCTTTTAACGTGGAAGGCTCGAGTAACCGGCTTGGGACTGTCGTCGGAAAGTACACTTTGAATATTGGTGTGGACCAAGACGAGATGCTCGACGAAGTGCAACCTTAGGCTAGGTCGCCTGCAACGTGGGCACCGAGATCCCCTTTGACTTGATATCTTGATGAGATGAGACAGGGGTGGGGGGCGATAGACTCAGATTTTAAAACTCGAGAAAGAACAGATTACAGTTTCGCCATCTCCAGACCCAGGATACGAGTTTGTACATCGTGGAATATAAATGATGAACTTTTTATCCCTAAACTGTGTTCGGGGCTGAATATAGGGAAAAAGATATAGAAAATTTGCTTGTTTTGATTATTAAAAATACAGTAGCTGATTTAAAAATAGAATTCAGATGTGCAAAGGGATATTCTTTTAATAGCCTTTCTGCTTTTATGGAAATATTACTTCTGGAGACAAATTCCAAAATTGGAAATATGAACTGAGAATGAACAAAGCATAAGTCCATGGTTGCAAGATGGCAAGGAGCAAGGAGCTGTTCGCTATTAGAAATACCGAAATGTTCCTGGAGCTGTCAGGAAGATCGTGCAGCTCGAGCAATCAGTAACACGGCGTGTAACGCGAGGACGATAAGATCCGCGGCTCGGTTCGCGCGATTACTCGTACGTCCACGGATTATCCGACAAAAGGCTTGCGCAGAGTTACGCGCACCGCCCACGCCTAGGCCCATGAATTGTATCTCTATCGGGGTCCCGGAAGTTGGCTCGATATCGACGCCACCTTAGATCATCGCTCTATTCTCCCGACGTTTACATCTGCACGGGGAGGGGATGATCGAACGAGCGGGGGTCAACGTAAATGCCAAGCTGCCAAGGCTACAAATAACACCACGTGGATCCATGATACTTCGCGACAACCACGGTATTTGTGATTGATAAGAGATGGAACACAGCTGGGGATCAGTGCCGACGACAGAGAGGTCAGCAGACTCGATTGAATCGTTTCCTGACGGATATTTACGAGCCGTCCAACGGGTGAATTTGCATTGAGACTGTGGCGGATGAAGGATGATTTGATGCGGAGTGTGCGAAAGCTTTCTGCGTGGAGCGTGGGACGGGGGTGTTCGAGCTTCTTTCTGGGAACGAAGGGTATAGTTTTATCTAGTGGTACAGTGGTCCCCGGATTATTGACAAGCTTTTTTCCCCGGATCATCGGGAAAGACCTACCCACCCCACAGTTTTGCTTCCTCGGTGCGAGCGAGGGCCTTCGGTCCCAGGTAGACCGCCCGTTGACTGCCGAGAGCAATAAAATCGCTAGGTTAGGTAAAATACCCAGTAAAGAAAAATAAAATGTTCATGTTTTTTATAAAAGTTCATGAAAGTATTACCAATGGATTTTTTAGGAATTCCCAAGGAAAATGAGTTCAAATATGGAGAAATTCGGTTCATTTTTAGTGAATGTCACTACATTACACACTATGTACATACATACATACAAACACAACAAGAATCTACGTTAATAATACCAAAAAAGTATGTATCTAATCGTTTTTAAAATGTATGATATTCCGATCTCTTTATTCCACTAACAAATAATATTAATGTTTTTACAGTATCAAATGTTATTCAATATCCAAGGAAAGACACATATGACGGACAATCTTCCAATCGAACCCGCAAATACTACAAGAATTGGCAAATTACTTAGATAATTGTGAGTTAATCACCAGAAGCGTGCTTTTCCCTTAAACCGGGGAACTGGAATCTAATTGTGTTATCATAATAAAAAATTGACCGAATTGTTTCGTGTTTGGACTCATTTTCGTCGACATAAGCTCCCCAATCCATTGGTAGTACTCCCATCAAAGTGTAATCAGTAATATGAAAATTTTCATATTCAATACTGAATCTCAATTCGCCGTAGACCGAGGGTCTCCCACGGGTGCGGTATTTCACTCACTCTCGGTTTACGTCGTTCACTCTCCTTGTCGAAAGGTTCGGGCGAGGGTCCTGACAAGGGTCAGTTTATTAGGCGCAAACTACTTCCCCTGCCCCGCTTTATGGAGAATCCCCAGACCCGAATCTTTCTCGATAATCCGGGGACCACTGTACTTCCTCAGGGCCCGATCTAGTTCTACCGTCCCTTTGGGCAAAAATGATTTTTGCTGCCCTCTATATTAATTACAGTTTTCCTTCAAAACTCTTGAAATAATTTAATCTCCAGATTTGCAAACATCTGAATAACATCACTGTACGAGATATTTTTATTTTCGACACTGCAATTTATTGTGAAAGATATTTCCCGATCCTACATGCGAAAATAAAAGTCTAACATCTCCCACCTTTAATGGTACATTTCACAGAATACTCGCCCGTTACAATACAAGAAAGAAAGGAAGAAGAAAAGGTTTGATTACCCAATTAGCAATACCCACCACGAATAACCATTAAACGCACTGCTGTAGAATGAACCATCAAGCCCAAAGTTACAGCCGCCCTTAATGAAGCGATAAAACGCGGATAACTTAAATTCCCTTCGACTGCTCCCTTCGTGGGTCGCGGATAAACAATGGCCAGCGCCCGACACGAAGAAATCCCCGTTGCGGCAAGAACGGTTTCCGCGGAATCGCAGCGATATTCTCACTAGTCCACGGTCTGGAACGGAATTCCTGGATTCCAGAGTTCCGCAAATTACCAGAAGATACGCGGCGGCAGACAGCGGTCGGTGAAGACACAGACGAGCAAAACAAGGATAATTGGCAAGGATAAACAGGGACAGAGGACGGGCAATGGCGATCCACGGTGTAGGTAGCGGAGGAAAGGTGCTGTTACAAAAAGGCATTATTAACCGTCTGGTTGAACAAAGAGGAACAGTAATTTTGCTGTTGGCATGAGCCGCGAGGAAGTTCGCATCTCCTTCCTCTTCTCCTTCGCGTCTTCTTCGTGTTCTCTTTATCGTATCCCCCCCCCCCCCCTCCCACGCTGCGTTTTTGTTGCGTTCGACTAGAGTTCATCCACTTTTTAGCATCCTTCGAATATGTTATTTTGCTCCTACCTCGTTATAAGGTTCACCGTATCGCATTATGTAAGAGGGGCGGAAGACGAAGGCGTGAGAAGGAAACAGGGTGCAGACTGGCAGAGGGGTGGGTTCTTGGAGTTGCTAAGTAATGTGCAAATTTTTGGATCTTCAAATGGCTGCTCTTAGAAGTTAGCGGATGCGGATCGTGTCTTGTGTTTAGAGCTGTGAGTAGTTTTAATAACTCCAATGGGGGTTGCTGTCCTCTTCAGGGATGAAAATTGGATTTTTGAAACGAGTGAACGTACTTTTTCACAGAATTTGTAGAACAATATGTTTACCATTTGTGAAATCGAAATCTCTATTTGATGAAGTGACGTACAATTTCAAGTCCCACTTTTACAAACTAAAAATTGATATCCTAACAAATAAGTTCGTTTCGAGAAATTTTGAAATTTAGAGAAAGATAGTGCGTCGAGCCTACAAAATTTTTTAATGTTCCGAAATGAAATTATTTTTGTCTGCAAATTCTGTCTCAATTGCGAGTTTTTCTTAAAATTGATCGAATGAATACCAATGTTGTAATTATCAGATTAAATTTATAGCTTTCATAGCAATTGCGTTACTGTCGAGTGTGAATAGAATCTTTGAAAAGCGTTAGCCTGGGATTCAACGGACGTCGTTTTCCCCTCGCATCAAGTGATCGACCTCGATTAATTAGCGGGGCCAATTAACGCGACGCTCGATCTGATCGCGCGTCGATACATTATTTATCCTTTGAGCGCTAATTGGCCAGCGACTAGGGTGTCCGTTTCGCCCACTATTACGCACCTGAATTTTCAATTTTAATTTAAACATGGCGATCTCACCATATGCACCCAAAACAAAATTCCACATTTTCAATTTCAATCGATTAACTAAAATAGAACAAAAAATTAAAAAACGAGTCCCACCCTCACTTCCACCTAAACGCAAAGTGCAGGAGCTTCAACCCAAAAAATGACCCGGTTAACGGGTTAAAACGAACCCCAAAAAAATCCCTCTTTTAGTCAAACACAAAGGACGAACGTAATCCCAGAACAGCGCAAGAAATCACGTCTTACGGCAGACACATACTCAGCGACGAAAAAAAAAACACAATAAGAGCGCGGAATCCGTGGAATTCGCGAAATTTAGCACGGGCGGGCAAGTTGTTGGACGCGTGTTTTCCGACCCGGTGGTTCCCTCTCCCTCAGTCTTCTCCCCCTCTTTCCCCTTTTCCCCCGGTTCTTTCGAACGACCGTTCACAGCTATATTTGTGGCGAAAGACAGGCTCGCGCGTTTCCATGAACGCGTCGGTACAGTTATACGCGCCGCGGGTCTGGTGGGTGGAAAGGCAATGAGGAGGCACCGAAAGACAACCGACGGATCTCGATCCAGCGATGGGGCCCACACGCCGGACGAGCCAGAGAGTTAAAAGACTTTTAAGCCTGTCCGGCCGTGATTTACGGCGCTCGTTTAAAGCCCACGACGAGAGCTGGATGCCATCTTGTCGTTCTTGTCGCGGGGACCGCGATCCTGCTTGCTCCTTTCGAAAACATTCGACGGGGGAAACCCGAGTGTCAGCGTGAACGCCTAATAAAATACACCGCCCTGGGATCGAAACTTTCGAGGAATCGTGTTTTGCTTCATAAACTTCTCTCTTGCTTCTGCCCCCACTACTCCTGTCTTTTGTCACTCCGTGGCTGTCACTGCGATACCACGAAATTTTATGTGGCTCGCCCCGCGTGTTACGTTAACCTGCAGCGAACTTTTCGAAGAACCTGGGAAGGATCCATCCGCAACGTCCCTTTGGGCAGAGTCGTAAGAAAGACCGCTTCGAGGCTTCTTTTCGCTGGTAGCGCTGGCCTGCGTGGGATGTTTACGGGTATTGTAATTTTTTATCGCCGCGGCTGAAGAGATGTCTAGCAAATTGCTGCGGGATCCTCTGTACGGTGATGCATGGACGCTTCATGTTTTATGGTTACTTGCGATGGACGGTGCAGGTTCCCGAGTTTCTTTTCGAGATTTCTTCTTAACCGTGCTGATGATCCTCTGTGTAAAGATGGGAATAGAGGACTTAATTGTTTAGCGCTCGATGGTCGTTGATAAATTTCTCAGAGTAAGCTGATTATATTTAGATTAAGATATTTTGAAATTTCTAAATCTTGCAAAACTTTAGTCTTCTCAATGGCTAATATGTTTCGCCTGTGAAGAATTAATTACCCCGTAGTCTGCCACTAGGTAGAGAAGCTTGAAATAACCCAAAACAAAAATAAAACGCTAGAGAAATCTTACTCTAAAATGTACCTCGGGTCAACTACTAATTTCACCAAACCTTTATTCTACTTTCTTTACGTGACAGTTCATAATCATCATCAATTTTACCCTTTGCCAATTCTCCAGCGTTCGAATTCAATTCAAACGCGCAGAAATCAAGGCCAGAAGAACCCATTAGACGCAACGCGAGCAAAACCCCTGCCCAATTACAAGTCTCGTCGGGAGACCGGAAAGATGGAATCGGCGGTGTCTCGAGCTCGTCTCGAAATCGCGTCTCGGCTGAAATAACGGCAATGAAGAGACTCGGGAAAGTATGCAGCCGGAAAAACGTGCGCGGTGAGGTCATCGTCTGACGTGGCTGCATCCAGAGGCGAACGCGAACGCGAGCGCGCGCCGGCCGATTCACGCGCGCACACACGGCCAGGTGAGCACGCGCGCAGGCATAGGACGCCGTCCGCGGGTAGGCATCATCATCGCGCGCACGCCTGGGACACGGGGCCTCCGTGTGTACGCACGCCGTACACGGGGAAGGTACACGCACGAAACGCGGCCGCGCGCTCCTCCGCACACAGGGAAAGGCGCAGGCCGAGCCGCGGAGGCGCAGTCACAACTACGCACACCCACTCGAACTGCATTCATTCATAAAAGTAGCGAGCAGAGCCCGTGTGCCGCGCCCTGCTAGCCTCCGGCTGGCCTTTTACGAGCACAACGTACACTGCCACACTCTCTCTCTCTCTCTCTCTCTCTCTCTTTCTCTCTCTAACACTAACTGGGATCCTGACCGCGTGCAGCAGAGTACGCGTGCTACGTTGTAGTACTAGCGAGAGACAGTATTGATTGTGATCCATCGGGTTCTGGGTGCATCCGGCGTTTGGGTTTCGGGATATTTAGTGTTGGGGTTTGGATTATAGAAATGACGGGGTAAATAGGGAAATAGAGTTTGGTGGGTGGTAGTAAGTTGGGGGGTGCTCTTGGAAGTGGATATTTTCATTTGGGTGTTTGGGTTGGGAGTAAGTTTGATGGTGATGATGGGATAAATAGGGAAATACGTTTTGGTGGGTAATAACAGGTTGGAGAAGTGGAAGACTGATATGGGAACTGTATTTTAGAAGGTTTGTTCCTGAAAGTTGATATTTTTATTTGGATATTTGGGGATAGAGTGAGTTTGATATACAGTGGCGGACGAAAGAAAGTTTACAACTTTTAAAATCGCATAACTTTTATAAAATTAATCCAAACGAGTAGAGTTTTTCCGAAAAGCTACAAGGATTAGTTTGCTAAGTGACGTGTTTCGTCGTTTTGAAAAAAATGCACTTGGTCGGAATAGCAAACAAAAACAGTAAAGGTCATTTATAAACTTTTTTTTGTGAGCCTGTATTGAAAATTCAAAAAACCCGTTTGTAGATTGAAGTAAGTTGTATACATACCTAAAATTTCATCAAAATCGGTTAACGCTGCTCTGAGCAATAAACGCTTATAGATCGCAGAATAAGGTCGAAAATCGCTGATTTTCGTGAATTTCGCGATTTTCGACCTTATTCTGCGATCTATAAGCGTTTATAGCTCAGAGCAGCGTTAACCGATTTTGATGAAATTTTAGGTATGTATACAACTTACTTCAATCTACAAACGGGTTTTTTGAATTTTCAATACAGGCTCACAAAAAAAAGTTTATAAATGACCTTTACTGTTTTTGTTTGCTATTCCGACCAAGTGCATTTTTTTCAAAACGACGAAACACGTCACTTAGCAAACTAATCCTTGTAGCTTTTCGGAAAAACTCAACTCGTTTGGATTAATTTTATAAAAGTTATGCGATTTTAAAAGTTGTAAACTTTCTTTCGTCCGCCACTGTATGTAATTAGTTTTATAAATAGAGAAATAGACTTTGATTGAGGAGGGGGTACAGAATTACAAAGGCTGATAAGGGAATTGTACTTTAAGGGTGTTGCTCTTGGGTATTTTTAGTTGGTATTTTGTGTCTATTTTTGAGAATATTTATTTCTGAAACGGTTCCAAAAAGAATTATTGGAGCCTGAGATGTGGAGGATGGGGTAGAATTCGTGGTGTAATAGGAAGGGCTGATTGCTTATGTAAAAATGAGTCGGAGACGGAGGGTGGAATTTGTGCGTAAGAGGTTTAATTTTCGAGGAAAAATATATGTTGTCAGTTTCATATCGGAAGTATATAAATCAAGATTAAAACAAGGGGCCAAGCTTTCGAAACGTGTGTGCTACTCATTCTACTTACTTCGCGATTATGTGTTAACATGTTGTATCCCCGCCTTCGCAGAACATTCAAAGGATAAGGATACCGAGTGGCGCACGATCTTAAAATTAAGACATTCTCGAACAACTCGCGCAATTCCCGCGGCGAATGCAGTCATTACGCGAAGATTTACGCCATGGTCTTTCGACTTTAATTGTTCAATTCATCTGTACCCGACAAGCGTAATTATCGTATAAAATAAGTTACACGAACGTAAACCAACCGAACCAGGTGTATAATCACATGATTGCGTTTTAATTGCCCCCTCGTTTCAACTGCTACCATATACTTATACCACTACAATAAATCGAGTCCAGTAACTTAAAAATATATTTCGAAACAATATCGACTTCCAATCCCCTTGTAAACAAACTTCTCCCAAAATATTGTAGAAGTCTTCAAACCCCACAAACACATTCCACGGACAAAATTATCTTCTCATTTTATTACCACAATATAGGGTGAGGCACCTAACTAGGAAACTTCAAATTGCTCGCAAATTGAGTTCATATCTCGATGAAAATGTAAGATAATAAGAAACGAACTTATACACCCCCTTGATACTATACAATTTTCGTTCAAACAATTTTCTCATACAGCAATTGAGGACCTTGTAGCAAGAGGGATGCAGCTCCATGTTTACCAACTCCAAATAAATTAGAAAAAACTATTGATAAAATTATTGCTTTCACTTAACATTGACAAGAGAACATTAATTAAAAATATATTTTTTCACACAATTAGTAGTAGTTATTGAATTGATAACTTTTATTTCATTATTTGGCGAATTTTGCATATCTGGAGCAGCCCCTGTCCTGCACCCCTCTTGCTGAAAACTCCTCAATTTACGAGTACATAATTTGAAGTCGTCAATTTAGTGCCTCACCCTTTAAGCTATCCCACAATAACTAACTGAAATTCACTTGAATCGTGAAATTCTTTATCATTTGTCCACAGCGCCCTCGGAGATCTAAACACCACAGATTACAAAGAGTAACGAGGCATTAGATTGAAAGCATATAGTCGAAATTAGTCTTCCCGTGTTACGTTTCGCTTCGCCCGCTTAGTGTGCCCCCCGCCGTAGAAATCAGTTCGAATTTGCTGCAACATTCTTGCCGACGTCGGATACACGGCTCTTAGGCTGTATAAATATACAGTGGCTAGACCAAGCAACCGTTCCTGCGAGCTCTCCCATCCCCGCGTCTCTCTCGCTGTCTGCGCGCGGCTACTCTAATGCGCCCGGGGAGAAATTGTGTGCTAATGGCTGATCGCTATCCATGCTCGCGGCCTGCAGTAAATTCAACCTTACTTCCCGAACCGCCGCCGTTGCAGCCGCTATCGAAGTCGCGCTATTATTATCCATTTTCCGAGCACACCGAGATACAACACCCTCCTCCTCCTCCGCGTGCACGGCGGGCAGCTGACTCCTCGCATATACGCGCGCAACGGTCTCGTGGCCCGAGGAACCGGGTCTGCCATTTTAGCAGATTCACTTGTAGTCGAATTATAGGGTTGGGATTATTCGAATAATTTAATATTCGAATATTTTACAAGTATTCGAATGCTACGAATAAACTTCGAATATTTGAGTATTTGAATGTTATTATTCGAATACTGGTGTATTAGAATAATTAAATCGTGATTAGTAATTAATTAATTAAATCGTGAGGAAGTCAGCGTCAAAGCTCCATAATACGGACATCTACTCTAGGTGGCGCTTGTTGGTGCGGTATTTGTAGAGTTCACGAAAGAGTCCCATAGGAAAGTCGACGTTGGGGGAATTGGTAACGCGACTGACCAGTAACGCAGAGAACCCGCGGATCACGGGTTCGAATCCCCATCGCCCGAGGTTCAATTTTTCTCCTTTAAATTCAACATCTACAAATCAGAGGTTCGCCTAAAAATCCAGAAGAAGCCAACTCCCAAACGTTACCTCCAAAAACCCAGGACTTCTACCACCTTTACAAGTCACTCTATCCGCATCAGTCTATAGATACAATGATATACCCGTTGACCGCGAAAATTCATCCATTCAAAATGACGCCATCCGACACCTCACGCATTGAATCACGGCCAACGAGGTAACACGGGGCCGCTCGATGGTCGTCGAGGCATCAAGCAGGAGGAAAATAAGAGACTTGAGCGATCGAGACAGCTGGGTATCTCGAGACAGGACGAAGTCGTCCTGGTTCTGATCGGTCGGCCGCGTTCAAGGCCGTATAAAAAGCCCAAGCACGCCGCAAATGCAACCGCAACGGCATCCTACCAGCGAGATATAACACGATAAGTAGAAACCGCCCGGCTGCACCGTTGCACAGTTTCCTCCTCTCCTCCTCGTCGTTAGGAATCGTCCCCTGGCCCGATCGACTCACAGCAATTAAGACGAAATCGACAAGTCGCGGGGCCGCCAAAAATGCAACCGAAAGAGGAGGAAGGGGGAGAAGGAAAGAGGAACCACGCGACGAGGAGAGAACCGCTGGCCCATTGGCCAGAAACCCTCCGCCGAAAAACCAGTCTCGCGAAACTGCACCGGCAACCTCGTTATCTGAACTCGAGCACGAACCGACCGTTTCGCCCCTCTCGAGTCCAGAGAACGGCCAACCGGTTCCGTTCATGTACGCCTCCTTGGTATTTTAACGTCCTCAGCTTCTTTCATCCCCCACCTTTCGCTGTGCCCGCAACATTTTCTCGGGGACCAGCGGGTAACGCGTGTACACGGTATTAAATTCCGCCGAACTCGCGGTTAGGATGTTCTGATGGCCGAAGAGAGGCGTGTGTCCCTATGGAGGATGGTATGAAGGGCATGTGTGCCTCGACACGCTTCGTGCCACCTTGATAATTCAGATTTCGGGGAGGATTTTGAAAATTCTTGGGAAAATTGGAACGCAGCGGTTGTATTGGAATTTATATTGCTTCAGGTTATTTGGACTGTAGCTTGAATTCAAGATTGAAAGGTAACGGTTTTTTTAGTAGGGGAGGGTTTCGAACCTCAGAAGAACCCTGGGTTTTTGGTAACCCGTGTGGTAGGGGACGTATTAAGGGTTTGTGATTGGGGGATTTGAGAGTTTGGTGTGTGTTCAATTAAAGAATTTTGATTATGCATATCCTTACTCCAAATTGAATTAGACTTGCCTGGAAGCTCGCATTTCCTATTTTTAAAGGTTTAGTTTCTTGCTTTAAGCCATCTACTAGATACTGCTATTCTAATATTTTGAATGAAGCTATTACAAATTGCTAAAAATAGTCATCCTCGAATATAAGAAATATAAGAAATAGTTTTTAATGCGTGTTTCCATGGACTTTGCTCACCAAACAATTACAAATACTAAAACAAAAATCAATTCATTCGACTAGACTAGAAAGTGCAAAACACCCTTTCTATTATTTAAGTGTGCAGGAATAGAAGATCAAAGGCAAATGGCAGGTCGATGAACTTACAAAGCGAAACGGAAATAAACGTTAGAATAGGTACTTTATTACGCCAAACGGTTAAGTGTTAGCGTCACATAACCAATTTGAGGAACGTCAATACGAAAAAGTTTTAATTGCAAAGGCGGTAGTGTACGCCCGAGTACTAACCCTAGCTTCATAATCGATAGTTTCAATGCATAGCTTGTTCACAAGTCATAACAATTCGATCGACATTACATTTGCAAAACTAATGTATTATTCGTTGACATCGTTAACTATAGCCAAGGAATCGAAATGGGAACAATAAATGCCTACACTTCACACATGTCTATTCCTATTATAGAAAAAAAATTCATTCACCCTTTGGATACTTCGGTACGCCGCGTGCGGAACTAATCTCGTCGCAACTCTTAACCATAGTCGTTAAACGCCCATCGGAGTTCCCCGCACACATAGGGTTAATATATTCCCCCAAATTTATTTCTGACTCGTAATTTCATCGTATAATTTCAGATACTTTAAATTAGGAACAAAGAGATAGTCTTTGACACCAATAAGTTGTCATAAATATAATAATTTTAATTTGTATGGTAATTTAAATTAAATTTTTTATTTAACTCTCGCGCTCTCGTTTTTAACTTTCAATTTTGCTACAAAATATTACCTACGACCATCTCTTAATGTCAAAGTATCTTCGAGTGCATTAAATTTTGCAAGTCTCTTGAAAAGCCAAGAAACAAGAAACTTCCTAGTATCCAACATGTCCGTTTATTTTTATCGTAAAAACATAACAATACCTATACACTTTTAAAAGCAGAAATACGAGACACTTAAGAGAAAAGAATACGTATGACATTCTGCTACGTGCATAAAACAAATGTTTATCCCACGTATGGAGGATACTAAAAACATATTACACGCATCACGTTTACATAATAAACAATGTTATTCGTAACCAACTTTCTTCCCCCAGGGAGTAATAAAAGAAATTTCATGCATTCAATTGGAAGGGAGAGAAAAATACGAGGAAGAGCGCCATAATAACGTCCATAAACAGTTTCCAAGTGGCAAAGGGGGGACATTTTAAAATGGTTTATAAGAGGATTACAAGGCACAAGCATTTCGTGATGCGACTACAAAACGAATGATTCATCTCGCGATTGCCGTCCAGTTTCCCCTTTGTTGCGTACATTCCGATCATTATACACGTTTCCTGTGTGGAAAAACGCGCGTCTGGAAACGGATGCAAAAATCGTATCCCTCGCAAACCGCGGTGGACGCTCGACCTCCGCGAAGCCAAACTCCCGTCGCGACTTCCGGGGCAGGGCGCAATTATGCAAAATTCTGCCAGGCCAGCATCGATCCCATTTATTTTGATGTTACCGCGGGCCAATTTGCTTTTACGACGACACAGGGGTGGGACGAGGATGTCGCGATTCGTCGGTGATCGGGATGGTAATTTTCGCAAAGTAGCAGCGAAGAGGATACAAGGCATCCAGAGTTGCGAGTGAAGGTTTTTTGGGGATGCAGTTGCATTCAGACGACAGTCATGATATTTTTTGTGAGTGTTGCATTGGTGTTATGTATGGTTCAAAATAATTTTTAGAGATGTTGATTACATTGAAGGACAGGAAAAAAGGTAGAGGAGATACTAATCTGCTGGAATACAAGAGGTATAGAAATATTGTGGGTTTGTAGATGCAATGTTAAAATATTTGGTAGCGTTTGATTAACAATATGTATTTTTTTTTTTACTAACAAGGGAAGTTTGATTACCCGAACTTTTATGGAAACAGACTGAAAGATAAAGAAGACACTAATTTTTGGAAATGTGGGAGGTATAGAGCTGCAATGGACAATCTTTGGCAAATCTTTTAAATGGAATATTAACCCTTTGCACTACAAAGAGTTTTTTAAACTTTTCCAAAATAGAAGATTAGTATTACTCCTATTGAAGTCTTCATCTCCAAGGAACCATCTATTTCCAGATTGTACAATGTATCTATCCTGTAACACCCTGTATATCCATTCTGTATTTCTAGGAAGCTTTCAGATGTCACGAATGTAGCAAAATCTATAGCTTCCCTTACTCTAAACTTGCAAGTGCCTCGCAGGTGCGCATAGATCACAACGACTGACATTGCCAGACGTTGTGCCTGGTGGTTACACTCGAATCACAAAAGGTTTAACCTACTACTGCCATACTTGCCATCATGTTGCTTATCAGTTACCAATGCATGTTACCGCAATAGAAACGCGCTTAACATAACCACTTACATCTGCAAAATGACTGTTACGATTGCTAATAAAAAAAATAACTACAATGTGTCCAGGTGGCAGTAGCAAGTGTAGCTCTAATTCTGATCAATTAAATACGATAATACAGATGTACGATCGATTTCTGGATTCGTTCCGAATAGTAAAACTGAAAGAAAATTCAGGCCGCCAAGTGGGGTAACAGAGACGATGAACTCGTTAAGGGCGCCATTATGTCATCGACGAAACTCGAGAACTCGAGACAATAACAACTTTCCAAAAATAAGAATGAGAAAGCTGTTCAGAACAGAACAGACGAGGGCAGGAGGAGAATTGGAATCGCGACGGTAAAGCAGAGAAGAAAAAGAAATTTTAAGAGAAGCAGAAGCAGATTAAATCACAATTAAGTCATTGTCAACGAGACTCAAGAACAAGTGACAAAGGCGACTTTTCAGGAAACGAGAATGGCAACAAACAGAGCAACATTGAGCAGAGATTCTAAAACCGAAAAAAACTTAATCGTACAGTGAAAGAAGAGGGTCTGAGTTAATCCCGCAAGAACCAATAAAATGACGACAAGTAGAACCGTCCAAAATAAAGACACAATTAACTGGTTATCAAAACTCGAGGGCAATCTGTAAAGAATCGACTTTTCAGAAAACAAGAATGGCAACGAACGCTTAGGTGGCAGTGCAACGTCGAACGGTGCCTGGAGAACAGGAGGAGCGCAGCGGAGAAACGGAGAACGCTTGAATCCGCTGAGAACAGGAAAGAGAGGCGGCAGAAGCGAGAGAGAAACAGAAGCAGAAGCTGAAGAAGGGGGTTCAGTCGACTGGTAAGGTTGAGGTTGGGATTAAGTAAGGTTAGGCTGCCAACGTGGTAGACGACTGCAGCCTGAAAATAGCACGGCACTCACTGTCTGGCTATGTGGCGTCTGTACTCCACTCCCGCCACTCGGTTCCTCCGTTTCTCCGTTTATCCGTTTGTCAGTCAGCCCGTCCTTTCTCATTCGTCTATCCGTCGATCTGAAACCGTACACGCGCCACACACAACTGCGCCAGACTCGCTGCACTTACAAGGGTGGTGTACAAGTTTCGGGTCATCGATTTAGCTAGAATCTTGTACAGCCACTGATGGAAATCTGTTTATTACGCAGCTCGAAATTAACAGGTTATCGCTTATACCTACCTACTTAGCATTGGGTCAATATCATTGCGTAATTATTTATTGGGTATTCGGTGCTCGATGTCCTCGCCAGAAGAAGTTGGACAGCAACTACTCGCGTGTAGATATTAAAATTATGCAATACTAGATTGAGTTTATGGGTGGTGCAATAAATATTTCCAGTACCTATGTAGATAGTCTATGGCATGTATAGTAGCATGTGAAATATGTACAGTGAATTAATCAAAATTCTTCAAATCCTTAGCTACTGTACACTCTAATTAGCGTTCAAGTCGTTGTTCCCATCTTTTCTCGCTTCGGCGATGGACACTTTACTCGGGCACATAAAGTAAATGTCCCAATACCTGGACATTTAAGGTACGCCGGACACTCGTTTGAGAATTTTTCGGTTATACAAATCGATTTATATACAAACGATTATGCAATTACATGGGGCATGGTGTGTACTTTATCATTAAACAAAGAAAACATATTGTAGGATTGAATAATTTGGTAAAATATTGAAAATTCGTAGTCCTTACAATGGCCCAATACCTGGACAGCTTAACTAGTATGTCCCGGTGTCCCGATTTTACTGTCCCATTACCTGGACACATGATTTTGGATGTTTCCTAGGGAAATTAAATAAAAAAAACAACACAATAGTTTTTTCTTTTAGCATATTTCTCCTGTATAAGAAATTTATTCAAATCAGTAAATAAAGTTAAGTAAAAAGAATCTATTAGTGAATGACTAATTTTAAGGTTATGTGTATTCGTGTGTTACACACGAATTTTACACATGAATGAAATATTATCATTAAAGCAAGATACAAAGAATACAAAGTGTTTGCAGGGTGCAAATTATTTTTAAGGTGTTAAATAATTATTTTATTATTGTGTCAACAATAACATGTACTTATTTCACAGTTAGTACACGTGATCAGGTTTGGGGACGTTCTGGGATTTCACTGTACCAGAAGATAGACACGCGAATAAAAAACTAATGCGAACTTTAAGTTTAATTTTCCAATCAAAAAATAATACTACAAGGTACCATTTTTCTAAAACTGTATTAGTTGTACCAATATACTAAACATTATTAATAATATTCGCTTAAGAAAATATAGAGACTGTTTACCAAATCAGACAAGAGCAATATTAAAATGGTGTAAACTGGAGAGTTCAAGAAAATTTACTTTTATTACGATTGTTACAAGTTTACTAAGAAAAATATGTATATGAATATATTTTATTAAATATTTGAGTAATTGAATAAAATAATTCTTTTATGGATAAAGCAAATATTAAACGTAATAATCAGCATTATTTGCACTAGTGTCCAGGTATTGGGACGTGTCCAGGTATTGGGACATTTACCTTACGTTTCCGTTCTTCTAGTCATGATGTACCATAAATGATCGAAATAACGTCGAGACATTCGCATTCCACGAGACTCGCGAAACGCTATTACTGTAAACTGTGAACGCTTGCAGACATCCGAGAATCTAGAATCTAGATTCTGCGGTCAACTGATAGTCTCCGGGAAAGAGTCTCTTGTGAAATAGTCACGAGTAAATATCATCGTAAAAATGTCGTATGAAACTTGCGCCCATCTTATATAATATACTAACCAAATTCCCGCGAATTTTTTATTTCAAATGATCCAGGTCAAAATTAGAGTGGTCAGCGCAAACTACTGGGAAAAAATCGCTGCAGGAAGATCGCTGATATTTCTTTTATTTATTTATATTTTGCATCGCCAAAATTACTACAAGTAGTTTAACATGTCGTAAAGGTTTGATTAAAAAAGCCTTCAAGTTTTTCCCCCCAAAATTCCCGAATATACATGTTTTTCAGACCTCGCAGGAAGGCATAACCACTTAAGAAAATCATCGACACACCTCGCAAAGAAAAACGACCACTTCATACGCTGCAATCGAATATTTCCCATCCCTCGTGTATCAATGTCGCTGAAACGACGAGGCATCGTACCGCAGAAAGCAGTCCCAGCACAATCGAGCAAAACAAATTGAATTTTTCGAACGAAATTGTTCTTGGATCGCAGGAAACCTGTTTCTCGTGACGACCATTTTCTCTTTCTCTCTCTCTCCCAATTGTCCCGATAACTGATCTTTTAATTACTACAGTGGCTGGGCCTCGAGTTAAACGGTTCGATAAAACACGATCGACCTCCAACCAAAAGCTCATCCCATCTTCTATCTTCAAAACAGAAACAAAAACGAAAGAAAGAAAAATCATAATCGGCCTTCTACATCGTTCGATCTAACGGAGGCCACTAATCCGTTCGAAATGCCACGTAACCGAGAGAAGAGTGTTGGATACGAAGCAATTCGAAGCCTTGTCTGCAGGCTCGCTCGTAAAACTTGTACTTGACCCTATTTTCGCCGCGATAACTACTCTTGTTGATGTTATTGCCGTGGACTCTGTACGGCTGGGCGGCGATACGAGCCGCAATAAACGAGGGTGAGTGACTGTACAATCAGAGCTGACCGTTTATCGTGCCGCAACTGCACATTCCGCGCTCGCCTATAAATTATAATCCAATTTTATGGTTTTTTAACCGCCGCCCGCGGACTAAGCCGCGTAATCGGAAATTATCTCGCCGCGTGAAAGAGGATTTGCACGGTCGAGAAAACGTAACCCATTGTGTCACGCCGGTCGATTGAGATTCTTTTCGAACGCCGCCCGGAGTGCTCAAAAAAGCGATTAAGAGAACTCGTGCTGTCTGAGTGTGAGTGAGGCATCGTTGTGGGCACTGAATTTGTTCAAGGTTGTCAAAAGACGGGCTCGGCAGAATTTCCGTGTTATAAAATACGATGGGCGCAGCGAAAATTCGATATTGTGTAACTATCGTAATTACGGAGATTGCTGAGTGGGAATTTTATATTATCGTAATACGATAAAATGAAATTGAATTAAGTGAACTGGAGGCTTGTGTATTATTATGAAATGAGGCATTGAGAGGGAAAACGGACTATTCCTCATTGACAAAAAAAAGTAATTTTTTCCTATTTTATATTAGTACAGTTAGAATATTCGAAAACTCCTAATTACTCGAATATTCGAGTACTCGAATTATTCGAAGAAACTGTTCGAAATTATTCGAATATTTTCAGCTCTACTTCACAGTCTCCGCTTCGTTTCCAAAAGAAACTTTCTAAGAAAAGCTTATCTGCTATGAAAATAACCATAAATATACCCTCCAATCATACGGTACTTTCAATTTCTCTATTTTCGCGACGAAACACGGAAAAAGGGAGAATTTCCACGGACGATCTACATTCGCGCGGTGCGTGTGGAACGCGAGCGTGCAACAACTGCATCTGATTCCGATAACGGTCGTTGTAGAATCAATAACCGACATTCCACAGCTAACGAGTCCCCTTCTGCATTCTTTCGTGGCAGACCTAATGGCCTGGGAGTACGTAATCGTATGATATTCGCGAAACACAGAGCCGCAGACCGGCCCACGCACCGTGGAATGTCGCATGCAGTGCAAGAAGCTGGCTAACACCGCCGATGGAAAAGATTATTTTGTAAATGGTGCGGGAGACACACGCTCGTGTCTTTGCGATTGTGCCAATCTTTGCAGCCTTTACTGCTGGCCACATAACCACCAGTTATCAAATGATTCGTTGAACGAAGCGGTGGATATAAATGGTGATGCGCTTCCTACAAAAGAGGACAAAAAAATTACCACTTTTTAAATCTACTCCTACCTCTATCACTTTTACACAAATCCAGCTAGAGAATTAATAGCTGTATAAAACCGAGTTAATATTCCGATCTCAAATTGAAATTGGAATATTTTAGAATTCACAAGATTTTCAGAAAATTAAACTCTACTCTATTAGCATTTATCAAAGTATGTACACTCATTTCGAAATTATCTCTTTTTTTATTTTTGTAAAAACTGTTTCATATTTTATTGGACGTATTTCCTTCGAGGAAGATTGAAGTTGTTATTAGGAGAAGAGTCCAATCGGTGGAAGAGTAGTTTTTGCGTTCACATGTGCCCTCTTCATGTCGTCCTAGATCAAACGATCAATACTATCGACAGGTATATAAGCGTAACGCGCTTCGATGCTCAGAGGATACTTTGATGAGCTCATCTTCAGACAGAACCAAATAAAGAAGAAAGAACCTACTGGGCTGGAGGACCTACTCAACAATTCAGCCTGGCGAAAACGATCGTTATTCAGCCTCTGACATATGAAATTGCAGCCACATATGAAACTTTTCCTAATACAGTAGAACCACGATTATTCGAACGAATTGGAATACATGATGCTCCGGAGATTGATTTTTCTGGATTATTGAACGAGAAATTACTTCATGGATTATGTATAAATTAAATAAATTCCATGCAGCGATGGGTAAAAATTTTATTTACATAAAATTTCGAATAATGAATAAAAGTTAAAAAAAAGAATTATTCGTCATGTGTCGAATAAAAGTATTAACTTCATTCGTCAAATAATCTAAAGTTAAAGTAACTTAGTTAATTCCCAACTCTGGTTCGATGTACCTAATTCTTTTGAGCTACTAAAGTGAATAATCCTTTCCAAATTAGTTTTTTATAAAGTTACTCCGTTACCGCTTTTGATTCTGTAACTGTTTTAGAATGCATATGAATATTCTTCCCAGTGAATATGATCTTCTATATATTAATTTTCTAATGTCTTATATTAATGTCCATGGTTTCACAACCGAATTCTACATTGTAATCCTCCATCTCCATAATCCAACGCAACAATAAATTTCTTCAGACGAAATAAATATCCTGAATCGAGAAAATGATGAGACGTTTCACGCCACATGGGATATGGACGACCCACCATATTTATCAGAACTGAAATTTTCATCAAAGCACTAAACCTATTTTTCAATTCAACGTTGAAGTAAAATAAAAAAAAGAAGCTAAAATGCTGGAATATTTCACATAATTGTTACTTATCTACGATGAATTACAGGGTAATATTTTTATCCCCTTTTACGGCCCCCTTAAAACCTGAAAGTCCACATTGACCACGACATGGAAGGCGTGAAGATTCTAATAATCGATGCTTTTGATGGGCAAGGCTTGCTCTCAATGAACGTCGAAGACGATACATATCTCAATAATATCGCATCGAGTTCGATTCAGTCGTTTACGACCGCTGGCTGGTATCGCATTTTCAAACCAGCTTTCTCTCAGATCAGGTTTGAACACGAGAATGGAAGGAACGTTCTCACGATGACGTACGCGGTCGCCCCGACTTTTTAGTTTCTTCGTTAAGAACCGAACAGCCGTCATCTTGGCTTTCCCTTCATCGTGCGAAAATGTCCACGCGTTGCTCGAGAAATTCACAGAGGAGATTTCGTTTAGAGTTCAGACAATCTGCCTCTTGGGAGCTCGTTTATTTTTCAAATTTTGTAAGTACTCGTGCGAATTAATTAACACTTCGAGTTATTCTGTGTTGATTTTTAATAAAAAGACGTGTGAAACATTTTGAAGACTTTGTGTCGAGTGTTTGGTCATAGTTTTGAGTAAAATTTAGTTACTTCTAGACTACGTCTTAATACTGATTAATGTCATCGGTTATTTTATGATTTTATTTCCACCTAATTGCGTAGTATAAATTTCGTCGTTCCAACTTGAGCATACTTAAATTCTCTTTATATCATACTAAACATAAACGAAAAGGGTGTTTCTAACACCCGTCGAATTCCCTTAAATCCCACACAAGATTACAAAAAGAATATTGCACAGTCCTTCTAAAAACTAAAACTGACCTTGTTCCTTCAATTTTAAAAAAAAAGCAAACATTCCATACACATCTCTTACATCAATTTATTAATCACCCAAAAACAAAGCGCCCATACAATCTGTTACGCCAATATATAACTCGCTGCAAGCAAACCTAATTCCTCACAGAATTCTACAAGAACTCCCAAAAATCTCGCAGCCCGTTTCAATAAACACCCTCTCCGGTGCCCGAACTTAATCCCATTGCAAACGACAGCGTTCAATGAAACGATGAAAATACGCGATTCTAGATCGTTAAACTCGAAGGCTGACTGTCAGGCCACGGTGTTATCAGTGAAAAAGAAAGAGCACGGCCGGCTTTATTCATCAAACAGTCGCGCCACGAAGCCACGTTGAAAGCGTTTCATTCATCGTTAGCGGAGTCCCACTGGCCGGGGCGCACACAGCCGTCCAAGCCGACACAGACGCGCGCAGAACGCGACGAGCCAAGATGTTATCAGTGCATGCTCGCCGGTTCGGCAGATTAGGATAAGACGTAACTACGCGCGTAACGTCGCATAATAATACCATGCCTTTTTCCCTCGCCTTCTTTCCGTCCACGTAATCAGCGCGGCCCCCTTATCCGTGCTTAGAATCGCAGAAACAGTTGCACACACCGGGCTTCATTCAAGTTTCCATTTAGTGGCCACTCATAGTACGCTCCGCGTACTACTATATCCATTACTTACTACGCTTCATGCCTGTGCCTATGCTGAATTTATGCAATCGCCAACAGCGATGGCTACGAGCGTGCCTCCATTATCGCGCCGCGGATAAATCCGTGAACGAGTTGCCAGCCATTTATCACGCCCCCTTATGAAACCGACTCGAGCGTTGCTTCGTTAATCATTTAAGGTAAATACCATCCTCCCCATTAAAGACCTCGCTCCCTTTATCGACCACTTGCTTTTGTTATTCCGTCGAAAGCGGCAGGTGTGAGCGAATTTATTCAGCGATGCGTTCAATCATTGCGATTGAAGGCTGACTCTTGCTGGGTGGCTTCTGATTAGGATATGCGATACGGAGATCTGGGGATTGGCAAGAATTTTATGATCTTTGGTTTGATTATTTAATGATAAGTGGGGAATAAAGAGTGATGGAATATAGTATTACATGAATAATTGTTCGTGTCTTGTAATTGAGGTGTTGTTTATCTAATCAGCTAAATGTAAGTTTATGAAGGCTTGAAGGGAGTGTAACTGTAATTGGGGAAATTAAACCATTTAAATGATTAAAAACTAAGCTCTCAATAATCTACACTAAGGCAATTTTAAAATTAAAGCTAAACTCTAAGGCAAGACTAAAGTGGAAGGAGTAACGAAAAATTTCAATTTATCACACAGGATGCCTTTCCGAAACAATAATTAAACTGCAACCTCCACTGACACTCTATTAACCACCATTACACGAAGCAACACCGATCATAAACGGAGACCGTAAGAATCCCACCACGAAACGCGATATTATTTATTACTTTAACAGCGTGATATTTATTACGCGACTGCCCGTATAATTTCCGCTAATTGTGGTCGACGCATCGTGGCATCTTTTTACTGCAGCGCGAACATACACTGCCACCCAAAAGTTTCGAGCAACTAATCGATTTTCATTCAAAATCGCATCGTACGAAAAATATACATCCAACTCCACATTAACATTTTAAACAATCGTTACAATTACCTGATTCCAACGAACTTGTAATACGTGAGGTATTTACTAGAATTTATTTATTTAACACATTCCGTGATATTTGATGGAGGTGATTATTTCTCATTTCACTATTGATACCAAAATATATCAAGAAAAATTGATAGTACCACAGAAGAAGCTTACTTTCGAAACATGAGTGGCCCAAAAATCTGAATTGCGACCGGGGAACGTGTTGAACGTGCAAAACACTTGCGTTCCTTGGTCCATGCAGTGTTCGATACTTTTGGTCGTTAGTGTATGCCCCAGCCACGACTGCGCTTTAATCCTGAAATTTATAATGGGCCACTGGTCGAGGACTTCGCTGAAATCGCGAGTGCAACCTCCGAGCGCACACGACTGGGCATCATGTTGCGTGTAGATTCGCGGAACATGCACGCGCGGGCACGATCTCTCACTCGTAATCAGCTTGCCATTGCGTGAGCGTGTAACGCAACGTTAATTACAATTAATAATGTTATGCAATTTCTCTACGTCAGCTGCCGTTTCCCTTGCCCCACGTCCCTCGCAGCCCAAGTGCAACCCACAATGAGGTTGACCCTTTTACCGTGAAGGGTGTAAATGTACGCGTACACGCTCAAGAGCCAGCGTCAACGCGGGACCATTGAATTACACGCAATCTGTTGCTGCTACTTTTCCGTGCTATCCCTGTGACACGTTCGGAGTAATTTTGGGTCAGGTAGAAAGGTACGAAATGGTTGAAGCTGGGCAAAAATTATAGAGTGGAAAGATTGCTTAACCTTTAGAGGGCCGGGCTGGCCACTATAGTGGCCACCTAAGAATTTGGATACTTTGCCGGTCATTTTGGTGGTTTATATGCATAAATTTTAAGAAAATAAAATTTACAATTTCAATGAAAAAATCCCGGCCCTCTAGAGGTTAAGTTCAGAAATAAATTTTCCTTTTTTACTATAAGAATTTTAGGAGTTTGTTTATTTATTTTTATTTTTAATGGTTTGACGTTTTTTGGATTTTAACGGTGGTTAAATGACTTTAGGATCCATTAAAAATAGAAATGATAAGTGATATAGTAATATAATTAGGGAATTTTGGATGGATAATTACGAATGAGAAATATTCTAATTGCTGATTTTGGGTAATAGTTGACTAATTATTCTAACCAGTGTATAATTAGCATATCAGCTGCAAAATATTAGAGATGCAATAGAGTCACACCGATTTTATAACTCAAAAAACAGGAAGCATCCGAAAAACACTAATTGTAAGTTCTGCTTTATACCATTCTTTTCCTACCTCAGCCAATATTTATCTTTCGCTCTGATAAAGATAATAATTTCTGTATGCCACAAAATATTCAATTACTTTCGAAATTGTAAGTGGAAAGGCACGTTCCTTCCTAAGATCTATCAAAAGTCCGTTCCATTCCAAATAAATCAGAGAATACAATTACACAGAGAGTTAATTGGGGGCAAGAAGACTTCATCTACGTTAAACAGGACACTCGAGGCAGTCAAGTTCGTTCACCTTGGACAAACCAGCGCATATAACCTTCCGCGACATGCCTTTGCCGTACCGCGAAATTCGGTGCACGTAAATGCGGCTCAAGTGCGTGGAATGGATGATCGATCTGTAGATCGAACTGTTGAACCGCGAATTCCTTGCGGTGCACACAACGTTATAACGGAGGGGGACAGGTGGAGCAATGCAAGCAGTGCCACCACCAAGGACACTGAAACGAATTGCATTCCAATAAAAGAATGCATTCCAATATATTTACTCCTTTTTTCTGCCAGGCAGTTTTGAAATTATACCACTAAGAGATCACATTTCTCATAGTAGAACATACCTGTCTTAGGAAAATTGATTGCGGCAAAAATCTTAATTTCGAAATTCAGAATCTTGTTGAATTTTTAATTTTAGATGATCCGGCTCAGAGAAATCGTGATCTTTATCAAAACAGCTTCCGCGAGAATGGCCGTTATTCGCTCATTTTTTAATGTTTTTCTATAACGAAATTACTGAGAGTTGCTGCATATATGTACATTTAAAATATGCGAATAATTGTAAAAAAATATACAGTAGATGAGAACCAAGAGAGATGAGTCCAAGAGAGAACCGAATCGAAGTCGAACGCTTCCTATTACCATGAATGAAGCTCGATACCATATCTCCCCATGTTTCTTTCAAAGCGATTGTCCCGACGCTCGAAACATGTATACTTTAACCCGTGGTTCACTTTACGACTACATTACAATAGGTCTCTTACTACGCACGCACTGCTGGTGGAACAGATATAACGAACTGCTCGACGCCCATTCAAGTGGCCTGAAACGCGATACTCTTGTGGGTAATAGCCGCTACATGTGTTGTATTTTCGACGCTCGTTCTCGCTGGCACAGCTATAGAGAAGTCGTAAAAATTAGCCAGTCGTTAAAGTAAACATGTTTCGGGTGTCGTGGCAAGCTTGAGGGAAATAGGAGAAGATAGGGCCTCATTGAGGCTAGTATACAGTTTCCATTAACCCTATTGCAGGATATACGAAACCCTAAAACTGGACTGGATGTATGACCCTCGGTCTTTCTTCCTTTTTGCTTCAATCGATGCCACCACTTAAATGATAAATTTAAGATTTCAGTGTGTGTACGTCTGACAGGAAGTATACTTCAGGGCCCTGCAGCCCTGAATCTCCTATTCGTCGACATTTTTTAAATTGGCATTGAAATAAAAGAAGCGAAAAAGGCGTTAAAATTGTGAAAAGTTTAGTATAATTGCTGCTATTCTAAAAAAATGAAACGTGTTACTCTTCATAACGCGCGTGGATATTAACCCTGTGAGTGACGATTTTTGGCGCCAAAAGTCTATACCGTCTATATTTAAGACTATTGTTAGGTACAACGTGGACTTCGTCGTGAATTGCAAGAAGTGAGTTTGTAGGAACGAGTTGAATCACAGAAATGAATTATAGTAAAACCACAGGTACCTCCGATCTCTGCTGCTCTTATGAATTCAGTACACCTCTTCCACTAATAATACAAATACAATGTGGTCGAGATTTCGGTATATCGATTAATTTCGTTTAATAATTCAGTGTTGAATGATCATTTGCAATCCTTAAAAAATCGTAAGGTTGTTAAAGCGTTAAATCGCAAAAGAACTTCATCAATTCTTCGCACCTTACGTAACTATCTCAGTCGTTACGAAATTATAACCCTTGGCACCCGCACGAAGCCCGAGTAATTATTTTCGTCATCGAGCAACGAAAACGTGCGCAGTAACCGTGTGCTCGCTATTTGTAAACAGAATGTTTGTCAACAACGAACCGACCAGTTCATTACGCCCTCCGTTACGTTTGCCAAGCGACTAGCAAGCCTGCGACCGTTCAACTCGACCTCCTTCGGCTTCTTTTCGAGAACCACCTCTGCACGAGTCTCGTTCGATCATTGGATCAGAAAATCCACATGAAGCAACGATGACTCGTAACATCACCTTCGAGTATGGATAATTGACTTCGTATCTCGACTGCCATTCGATCAAGGCATCGACGCAAAGTTATAATATTTTGTCCCCTAAACTATAGGTTGTTGAGAAGCGTTACTGGTTTTATAAAATAATAATTGCTTGGCAAGGAAGAATTAATTAAGAAGGATGTGTATTTTTATCAGTTTGTACATGGTTGCATATCAATTCTTTGTTTAACAAATATTGCTAATTTGAAGTATGGTAATTGAATTTATTGTAATTTTGAAATTTTTTTATCACAGCTTTAATTTTCTGGAAAAGTGATTTTGAAGGTTCAGAGGATATACGCACACTTACTGCTGATACAATTGTATTTCTAGAGAATTATTTCTGTTTTGGTGCTTAACAATGACAAACTGAAAAATACGAAAAGTATCAAAAGAAATAATGAATTGCAAGTATAGATTCAACTAGAAAAAACTCCACTATACAGATACTTGCATTTACCTAACTGGTGTCATAAGTCTCTGAAAATAATCCTGTATATCTAGTCAACGCAGAATCTACTTTGCCTCCGCACACTAGCTTCTCTTGTTACTGTTCGTTAGTGTTAACAGCTCGGTGTACTAATGGTCATTAGCTGAGGATTTACTGTTATAAGTGGACTCCTAATTGAGACAGAGTATAATACAAACTTAATATTTGAATACTTCATGTGTACTATATTAAATTGCAAACAGTAAATCAACCCCTATACTTGCAATTTTCCCAACAACACCACAATGACCAACATGTATAATACCACTTTCATCACTAAACTATGAAGCATTCTCATTTCCCACAGTGCAAGATTGAAAACCTCAAACATTTGTCACCCAACACAATGCAAACACAGGCGTGGAAACACGCCGACACCATTCAAAGCAATAACGCCAGACTAATCAATGTTCTCAACTTTTTATTTCGCATGAGTTGATCAGTCATGCCCTCTGAATGGCTCATAGAAGCCCCGAAGCATTTACCACATTGCTAAATTGTCCATCGACAGAAAGTCAATAGTACGCCCCAGGCCATGAACGTCCCCCGTTCCACGGACACGTAATTCCATGCAATGCCCTTAATAAATTCGCTGTTACGTGCTCGACGGTTATAGCGGCGACATAAATAGTTATTTAGTTAGGAATGTGGACGCGTGCGGCAGGGGTGTGGCGGGGCGCGAGGTTCTGCGGCGGTTTAACGAGACGTGTCGAGGGGGTGAAAGAAGGAGGACAGTAAAAAGAGCAGGCACGAGGTAGGCGCGATACTCTCGATCCATTTGACCGAGTTTTTCTTACGTTGCTCGCCTTTTTGCCCACGATCTCCCACTCGTGGCACGAACCCGCCTTGCGAGATCGTTGACCGAATGACACGGTGAGCAGAGCGCGACTCGCTCGTTCACCCGCGACACGTTGGTGAGGCTCGGCCGACCCGACTCGCTATTATCGGCCCACGATGGGAGAACCTTATCGGGCGCGCGTCCGCTCTCTGCACGTGCGTTTATCACTCGTAGACTTCGATAAAGACTTCGCCGTGGACAGCTTCGCTGAAAGACTCTCCTTGAAGTGGAGAAGAACGCGGGAAATTGGGGGTGCACTGTTGATTTGGCGTTGAAGAGTAATAGGCAGACAGATGGGGACTATCGAGAATACGTATCCGGTGGAATTGAGGATACCTAGATGTATTATAAACGCACTTTTGGCAACCCTTGTCGACAATTTGTGGTGCAAGATTTATATTTACCACCCCTTAGCTTTTCTGGCATTCGCGAATTTTTGTGCAGCTCCATTTTTATATATATACGTAAAAAATTCTACATTGCTTGGTGCACGTTTCATAATAAATGAAAATAAATAAAAATATTACTATTAATATTTTATTCACCAAAAATAGAAATAAAAACTTATCAGCTCAATAAGTACAGCTTATTGTGTGAAAATATATATTTCTAATTAGTGTTCTCTTTTTAATGTTAAGTCAAAGCAATAACGTTATAAACATTTTTTTTCTAATTTACTCGAAGTTGGTAAAGATGGAGCTGCACCCCACTTACTCTAAGCCCCTTAATTCTTGGCCAATTGCAACAGTAATTCATTTGCATAATTTCACGCCAGAAAGAGAGGATTTTATTCCCTAAAACAGATGTTCCTACATGTACTGTAACTTTCTAGTTCTATGTAGAGATAATGTTATAACTTCTCGTGTCGGAGACTCAACTTGTGTTCAGAAAAACTTATGCCAATAATGTTCGAGTCATATAGACCCCGTGAGGGAATACATGTATACTTTGGCAAGCGTAAAAAAACACATGCATAGAAGTAGCCAAAGTCGACAAGTCCGCCTGCAATAAGATTGTAAATAAAAACGGTGTATGGAAGTAAAGACATGGTTGACTCAGAGTTGACATGGTTTAGGCACGTTACCGCAGACCATTACCGAGGAGAAGTGGATAATCTCTCAGGTAAAGCGGTTAACAGGCCAATAACTCGCGACCACCGTCGTTTCTTTCGTTTTCAGTGGGGCATCTTTGTGTCTACCTCGTTCCTTTTCGGTCTTAAAAAACACTGCAACGGGCTGTCCATCACAGTCAATGAATTCAGACACTTCGGTCACACGTGTTGTTATTACCACGGGTATTAGTTTCGAATACCGTGGCGCTGAATAACTACGACGTTTCATAACTACAGATAAAGAGTTTGATAATTATTATGGAAAAAATAGAGTGCAGCGAGCTAACCCATACGACCTTCATTCAAATTTTCAGCACCTAGGGAATCCCGATGAAATAATAACACTGTCTCTTCGAAAAGTTCATACGGCATAATAGGGATGGAGGAAAAAGTAAGCTGCTAAGTTTAGTTATCTATGAATTATGCGAAACTATAAAAAGTACTGGTCTACGTAATATTGATACTTTGTCACGTATTGTATGATAGTTGGGTAATAGTTGTTTGAGAACACCTACGACGATTGTTTCTACTGTAACAAGGGTCTGGTAAATTTGCTCTATAGCTACTTGAAGGGAGTAAGCGAATGCTAAGGTACAGCTAAATGAGATATGAAAATTATGGGTAGTGAAGGGAACCTAGCAATTCTGAGGGTGCTATTAGAAACGTGGAACATGACAAACGACCAGACGATAAAATCGATTTATCGCAAAGTGTATACTCAGTCGCCTAAATTTAATAATTGATTTGGCTGACATTAAGCTGCAATATATAATGCATAGAGTCTACACAACGTAAATAGGTAACCTCGAAATGAAGGAGGAATAAAATTAATATACTATAAAACTATTTCTTTTTTACAGTATATTGCATCAATGTATGTTTACCATTTTATTATTGAATTGGCTCGCAATATTTTATCAAATTACTGTTCAAATAAAAGATTCCTATGAAATTCTTCGTATAGGAACTTGGGCAAAAATGAATTAAATTCATCTTCATTTACGTACATAAAGGGGACACCGAAATAAACCTCTCAAAATAAATAGATCTTTAGCATTCTATCTTTAATTTTGCAGGATCATTTTTAATATTTACTTCGTAAACAATAAGAAGGAAACACGTAATTCCCACATCATTCAGCATAGTCCTAATGCAGTCATAATAAATATAATTGATCAATTTCCAATTTTCAGCAATTTCCTCTAGACAGTCGACCCATGAAACTTAAATTGTTTAAACTGCCGTGCACACGTCCACCGTTTACATAACAGAAGATACTGCTAGCCAGAGAAGGAAAAAACGAAAAAGCATAAAATTAAATTAGCAAATTTAATTGTCTTCACGACGCGGAACTAAGTAGCCGCGGACTCTCGATCGAAGTTTACTTTAGGAATCATTAACTTTTAATTGGGACGCTGGCGAAACGTACGTTTTAACTTGGTCGCAACTTTTACGTAAGGATTTTTATATAACGTAAGTGGCGATAGAAAAACGACCACGAGACGATGGTAATAAACGTCATCGATTTATCGTGACAACGCGACAGTGGCTCTTTGCAACCCAGACGAAACCTTGGCAAATTTTTTTCAGCCAGACAGTGAGTTACACTGAAAATCGTTTAACACTCTCACATTTGCATCGGCCTTTGTGAAAAAGAAACGTAACACGAGTCTGATTCATAAATCAGACTCGTGTATAATCAATGCAGAAATATTATATGTGTAGAAATATTACACAATATGATGTACATATGCAAAATTTCTAGGAATAACAACAACAGTTTACAAATAGTTCAAGGTCTTGTGTATATTAGAACATACCTATGTATATTTATTTTAGAGCCTTGAAGGCTAATTGCAATGAAGATATGAAGTTAATTGTCGTATAGGATCTTCTTTCTTATTGTTTATAAATTTTAGTTTAGGGTTATACGAGTTTATTGACATACGCATGTTTGAATGCACTTCTCCGTAATTGCTAAAAACTTTACTACCGTGCTATCCAAGATTTCTACAATTTCATACTTAGATTTTTCTTAATTATGATAAAAATATCACTCCATTTGCTTCTTTCAATCTCTCACTTTATGAAAACTTCCATACTGGTATCAATAACTCTTACAAGAAACAAATACATGACTCATGCACCTAAATAAATAACTATATAATTTTCTCCCACTGCAAAGTTCTCTATCCACCAAAACCAGTATCCAACAAAATATTTCGGGCCCCTTCACAGGCAACTATATAACATTATATCAATTGAATCCTTTTCTGAAGCTCAAACAAAATTCTCCATTATTCCCCAGGTTCGACCAAGTGGCAATACAAACCGGATATAGAATCAGTGTAAAATAATGAAAAAGCAAAGATCGCGGGCGATTTCGAGCATGAGTCATGGACAACAAGAAGCTCCGCTGGAACGGTACGAATTCACGTATGGATGCGCGTGTACAAATGTCCCGCGCGGAACGTTGTTCAGCGACGGTGACATGCATAAATACATGAGAATAGTCGCACGATAACTATATTTCGCGATAGAGCGATACGTGGGGGCAGCGGGCCGCGGGTAATGGGAAAGAACAGGAGTACGACATGGCGACAAGTATCCTCGCGTGCGACGATAATGACACCGTATTACGTACGCTCGTTTATACGAACCGAAGGCATGTGGAACAACGTCCTTCTTTTTTTCCCTTCCCTTCCTCACGTGTCTCTCCGCGGTATCGTTTGCACGCGTATTGCCCTGCACTTTGGGAACGGCGACGCTAGAAACTGTTCTTGGTGACACAGTTGGGCAAACGTTCGCCTCGCTAACACGTAGCTGCGTAGTTTCTAAGTCTTTTTCTACACGCCACTTGCGTGTCGTTCGTTGCCCGAGAAACGCGGATGTTACAGTGACTTTCTTGCTTCCAGCTTGTTTGAGGCTTGAGTCGCTGGGAATGGATCTTTTTATTTAAGAGATGTGTCAGGTGGGTTCGCCCGATTATTTTACAATCTCCGAATTTTTAGCTACTTTTGAAGATGTAAGAAAAGGACGCGTGATAAAAGTTTTAAGACGCCCATTTTTCGGGAAAATGAAGAGATAGTTTACTAAAAGCGGGCTAAGTGTAGTAGTACAGAAAAAAATATTTTTTTGATAAAATCGTAACTTTTTTTAGGATTGGGTCCAAGTGGCAACTGCTCATTGACAGTCCGTTAAATCCGCCTCTGCATGTACAGTAGCGGACAAAAAAGTTACCACTTTTTCGATTTGTTCCATTTTTGTTATTTTTTTTAGCACACATTTGGGACTGTGGTATATTTAATATGCATATTCTGATGGAGAATTGAAAGATGTATAAAATCCAGTTAAAGTTGAATTTAATTAACTGACAAGCAAAAGTGTTGTATGATATTAAAGGGGGTAACATATTTTTGGGGCCGACAAAGAAGTTACCACGTTTAGCAATTTTTTAGATTGTCCTAAAAGCAAAATGTCCCCCCACAAAATATTAGATGTTTTTATGTTCAAAAGTGGTAACTTTTTGTTGACTTTAAAAGTGTGTTGTCTTGTTTAATGTTATGTGCGATTTTTTTATTGTTAGTTAAATAAATTCAACTGTAACTGGATTTTTTACAGCTTTCAATTCTCTTTCAGAATATGTATGTTAGGCATATACTACAATTTTGAATTGATATTGAAAAGTAATAGAATTAGGGTGGGTCGAAAAAGTGGTAACTTTTTTGTCCGCTACTGTCGGTACCAAAGGTCTTTCAATGAATCTCTGGTAGAACAAAACCAATTTCGGATCGAACAGACCCCCACTGACCAGCAGATGTGCAGAGTCAGAGAGCTGCAGGAACGAAGCCTACGAATCGTTAGATGATACGCACCACCGTACATTTTCATAAGTCCTGTCACGTATCTCAGCACGCTCGCTCGGCGCAATCCTCATAATTTCCATCGACAGTGAACGATCATTCGCGTTGAATGCTCCCACCGAGCCTCCATTTTCCTTCTTCGATGTTTTGCTCGTGTCCTTCACCTCGTGCGTCGCGATGTCGTGATCGGTTCTCACCGCGATAAATGCAACCGATAAATACGAGCGCGGTATGAACGACGACTTTGGAGATGCTTGTGGGTACGACCAGGAGTGTTTCGTCATCTTGAATTAACATCGAGGGACCGGCGGGGCATGGACGATGAGTAAAAACGACGAGGAAGACCAGGATGGCATTATCCATTAATTGCAGCCGCCGTATCTGCGACATTCGCGTATTTTACGAGCGGTCAGCGCAGAAACCACGGCGACATTAAATCACGGAACGTATTAAAAGCAATTAAGGAAGTCTGATGCGGCTCGTCGGTTTTCCTGCGTGGGGATTACCCGTGGCAGGGGATTCTTCTTGCGTGGGATCATATGCTCTGTTCCCATCGACTCGAAAAATGGGAAATGAGAGTCGAAATGGCTTTGAACGTTTGAAGATTTTTGGAAGTTTGTAATTGAAACTGTGTGAGTTTTTAGGAATATGGCGTTTCTGTGCTTGATGAGCTTACTAACATTTTAATTCAACTGCTGTTAAGTACGGGCTTTTTATTTCTTTGCACAGGTTAGATTTGGTCACTTCTTTTTACTCCAAATTTATTGACTTTCCGTTGTCGAATGCAGGAATTTTATTCCTCACGTGGAGTCTGGAAGACTCTTGCATAATTATTTCTCCTATATTTTCCATCTTTTTAGTCGACCTTGTTTCGCAATATGTCGTCATGACGATAACTTTCAGTGGTTTTCAACAAAACATGCAAAAGTATCTTGTGCGCTGAACGGTTTGCCAATTCGTTTTCAGCGCATAAAAATCTATAAGAAACGGCTATTGAATGTTACAGAAAGAAAAAAGGTAGAATTTTGTTGAACAGTGTTATTAAAGAGGTGTCTGCGAGACTCCACGTCACCGTTTATGTCACAAAGTGTGGCGTCACTGATTAAAGGTTGTCTCGCTTCATAGAGTGCCATTTTGTAAGGAACAGAGATGGGGAATCGATTGATCTTTCGCAATTTTTAACATTCTACCAAAGCCCAATTTCTTTGCTTTTATTTTTTCTTAATTTTATTCGGCTCCATAAAAGGCAGTTTATTGTGCAAAAACGCCCCCCATTAATGGCCCCTGATGAACGTTTTAATCTATCGATTAATGATGATATCAAAGTTGACTTTTGAAGCTGCTTACACAGTCGTGATTACAAAAGTGAATATATAATTATATCAGTGGGGTATCGATCCTAGATCGCCGTAAATCACGAAGGATGCATATGCAGTGGTGTGAAAACACAGGTGCAACGGTCGTTACGCACAATGGCATCATTAGGGTAAGTTGTTACCGACAAATGCCACTAACAATCACCAGTCACGTTCTATAAATACGCACGATGACTCCTGACTCCAAGGTGTGTCTGGGGACAGGTCGCAGCGGGAATGAGACCTGTGTCTATTTTTCTCGGCAGGTGAACAGAAGCAGAAGGAATTCGAGAACGTTGAACTAAAACTATGTCAGGGAGCAACGCGAAGCAAACATTTCGTCTAGATCCCGTTCAGATGAATTTATGAAATATGTGGATAAATTCTTGTTTTGTACTTACTCAAATTTTTTTCTTTTTCGAACGTGAAACTTTAGGATGATTAAATTTTCAGAATTTATGTAAGCGACAAGGAGACTAAGATGGTTTAAAAATGTATTTTCGATCATTTTAGTGGATGTAAAATATTTTGCAGGAAGTAGAATTGAGATTGTGTGTTCAAAAACATGAAATAGAATTTTTATGTTCGAAATATTGTTTCAAGAAAATTGATTTTAGTGGCCTGTCGAGTACGTGTGTGTGTGTGTGTGTGTGTTTTATTTTTTAGTTTAAATTTGTAGAAACTAGGTGAGTGAATCAAGTAGGGAAATTGTAGAAATTTTTAGCCAGTTTTAAACTTAAAGGTGCAGATGTAGATACTTAAAAATTGAACTTAGAAGGAAACGTTCGAAGCCTGGAAATTTTAATTTTAATAAGACTTCGTGTGAATGTAGAGCATATTAGAGTATGCAAGCAATTTTTTTCCAGATATTCACTCTGGAATGGAGGGGTGAAATCAGCCCTTGAAGTTATTGCATTTTTTTAATATAACTTTGAAACGATGCGATATATAAAAAAATTTTAAATATAAGAATTATTCAGTTCTGTATGCTCTATCATACTATCCAAAGAAAAATAAAATTATATTTAAAAAAACGCGACAACTTTAAGGGCTGATTTCACCCCTTCAGAGTGAATATCCGCAAAAAAATTGCTCCTTACAATACTCCAATATACGAAGTTTTCTTAAAATCAGAATTTTCGGTTTGGAACCGTTTCCTTATTAGTCACGTATGCCAAAAACCGCATAAAGTCGAATCATAAAGAAAGAAACATCTCACAACACAGACGCAAGCTGAAATTATTACCAAACATTAAAATGAATCACAATGAACTGGTGTAAACTGCAATTTAATTTGACATCCCCGTAAAATGGTGCTCGAACGATCAACTTACAATTGCTACTGCCACCTCCATTGAAACGTCGCCCAGAAACGTTTCCATCGTACGTTCACCGCGCGATGCAGCCTCCAGCTTTAATAACTAGAACAATCCATGCTCGTGCTTTTACGTGGCAAACATCGATGTCGATTGGCGCGTGTACGCGTTGCTACTGGCGTGCATGCGCGAGCAAATGATTTACGCGGGGCCTGTGTGTAAATTAATCAGCGACGTGGTTTGGTCGCGCATTAGTCGCGCATATTCCTGTAAACATTTCCGTTTGGACAGGGCACGAAAAGAATAAAGGAAGGAAGAGGGAATAAAATATGAAAAACCAGCGGACGTTAAACTTCAGTCGTCTGTACTTCCCAGTTATCAAATCGGTTATTATTAGCGTGCAGAAATACGAAAATTCGATATTACACAGTCACAGGCGTGACGAGTCGATTAATATCACTCAACCAATGGTGACTTGGCCGAGTGCCCGAGTTACGTGATCCCTTTGTTTTTGTCGAATGAATCGAAATGCAGGAGATATGCTGCAGGTTTCACTGCATTTGAAGAGGACCATGTCACACAGAAGCGTGGAAAAAAGATATGGCAGATAGTGGGTAGTGGAAGATCTACAAATCTGTGATGTCCGAATTTATATTTTTCTTCTATGTTGGTAAATTTGAATACCGAAGTGTTTTATAGGGAGAGGTTTAAGGAGGAAGGGTAATATTTGAAACTAGTGGTGATTATTTTTACGTGGTCGCCACGATTTACTTAAAGATTTCATGAGCCACTCATGAGGTATTCTAAATTTCGCTAATGTCGCAAGAGATTTTTTTATTCAGTTTTATTATTTGCTTTTGACGTTTTATTATTAGTTTTATTACTTACTTTTCAAGAAAATGGATTTTCAAAATTCGCTAGGAAGGAATATAATTTATCAATATCGTCAAATGGGGCAACTTTGAACAAATTCCCCTAGCATGTATTGTATAAAAGGTATTAGTCTCAGACAAAATGCATCTTGAAGTAGGCAATTAAAGCTATCCAATGCACTTTGTCTGAGAATAACACCTGTTCTACAATAGGTAGACGGTGGAAGAATTTCTCCAATTAGAAATTACCCCATTTGACGGTAGATACAGCACAACTGCGAAAGAAATGAATGCCGTCTACAAATGAATAAAAACAGTAGAATAGCATTCAAATGGGCTTTAATCTCGAAAAACTCGATTTAGAGATGGAACCGATTTTTCGATCTTCAAACTCGATTTTCTTAAAAACAAAGCCTTATTCTAAAAAGCTATTCCACAATTTTATTTCGTCTTATTTCTGCCCAAGGATTCGCTTCATCAGCGTTTGTGCCATATTTACTGCTACGTTCCACAAAATCTTAGTCAGGCGCATGCGTGGTCAGCAAAATATCCATGTCGATTTTCTGGGAATCTGAGGCCTCCGATGAAAAATTTTATTCCACACTTTTGATTTATTTTTGCATAAGAAATCACCTCTTGTCGGCCCCACTCTGTATATTGCACTACACACATTCATGAAGATATCAAATAGTATACCAAGAGTATTCCTCGCACACTTTGCGTAATTGCCAAGCGTACAGGTGAAAAGGCGACGATCCGAATGGCCGTATTAACGGTACAATTAAGTGGCCAGCCGCAGGAACAAATTAACGCCATGATTGTGTCCTAATCGTGTGATCCTCGTGTGTGTCCCCCCTCGTCCTTGCAATTTAGAAGCGTGTCGCTGGTGCCAGCCTGCACGCGCTTCGTCGCCTAGGAATGCAGAAGGAAACACGAAGCCGCAGTCTCGTATAACGGCCTGCGTTATAACTTCACCGCAGCCGCAGAAGTACGCAGTAGAGTTTTTCGTTACGGCCAGACGTATTCGCGGAGACTAACGTCGCTGTAATTTACTATCGTCGCGAGTAATTCATTTTACTTTTAACACTCTTGTCAGGTGAAATTAAAGTCGCGGATGTTTCTTCGAGCTGTGCAAGAGCTATTGGATTTTGTGTTTGGAAGATGGTAGAGGTCGAGTGGAGGAATGGGGATATGATGGAGAGAAGGTTTAGTATTGTAGGGGAGATTGTGAAAAGGGATGAGATTAGGGGAGTTGTGAGGAATCAATATGGTCGCGACAGGGAAAGCTTGTTGAATGCAACGGGAGGTATATAAAATTGTAGGATCAGTGCTCTTAGGCTAAATGCAATGGTTGAATACTTTTATGTTTCGGTGGAAATAGTGTTTCTGATAAATGGATGTGAGGAGTGCTTCGAAAATAAGGTTAATAGGAGAATGGTTAGGATAAAAACAAATTTAATATGTGGGGGTTAGGTAATTCTGTAAAAATGTAGAAGAGACTAAATGTGGTGGTGCAAATAAATCTGCTCATAGCTTTGTATCCTACTAGATATATAAATTTAGAAGGCATCTTTAAATCATATATTGGGAAATTTTTTAAACAAGTTATTAGAGGTTGTGAAAATAATTAGAAAAACAACAACCGAAGATTTGATTTAGACGAAAAAATAAATTGTCGATTACTCTGTATAGTACTCGACATATAGTCCCAGTCCGCGTAAGTTGCGCGTCCTTCGCCCCCGTTACCCAAAAACAAAGTAATTTCTCGTGGAAAAGGGCCCCTCCTAGGCTCTGACCCAGCCGCTCGTGGACGTCGCGTAATTAGAAACGTGCGAAACGAAATTCAATCCGAGATGAAAGAAAATAATCCGTCGGTTTTGCTCGCCGCTCTCGTAACGTCCCGTCCGTCGAAGATCGGGCGAACTTTCTCTTCTGTCCGCTCGGGACACCTTGTAGAAAGCAACGGCTGTATCGGCGTGGTGCACGGCAGGTATACAGCGAAGCCGAGACACCTTTGTCGGTTCGCTCGGGCTAACCAGAAGGAGGGACCGTAGGGAAGCCCGAGACAAAGGGACGGACAGGGCCCCAAGGAACGGGGAGGGGGACAGCGGAGAGGGGAGAGAGGAGCAAAATGACCCAGATGCTCCGGGGCCCATACGTTTGGCTTGCGTTCAGCGAAGCCTGCTTCAGGAGGAACCGATTGCTGAGGAACCTTGTTCAAACACACCATGCAGATCCCTGCACGCAATTTTCCTCGAAGAGGAACACATCTTCACGAGTTCAAAAAGTGGACGTTTTTGCAGTATCTCAATGTTTAATTTTCAGGGAACCATTTTTTTTAAATTTGACGAACAAATTCGTAGTAATGACACAAGTGTCCCCTCGATCAAGGAATTCACTTCGAACAAATATAATTCATACAACACCCTGGTAGAGTTTGGTCAGAGAATTTAGGAAAACTCTGTATAACACACTACGAAGCAACAAACATACCTCGACCGTGCCATTCAGAGAATACACCGTGCCACGAATAGGCTTCTCAAACACCGCATGGCAAATTCAGCCGCATGAATCACGCGTGTGAAAATGTTAACGATTCCAGGGTTAAGGGAAATTTATTCCATGTATGCCGGTATGAAAAGGAGCGCGTTACTCGACGTCGAGGACGGATTTCCAGGTGCGCGTAACTCCTCCCGCGTCTCAATATTGCGTTACAAAATAACACGACAGTGTCAGGGAGAAAAATTTGCACACATATGTGCGTGAGCCTCTTTCTCTCTATGGGTGGCGACGCTTAAAAGCATTAACATTCACGGCGAGCCGGAGAGGGAGAGGTAACGCGCGAAAAATGAGCGGTGCAAAAAGGAAGAAGAGGAAGAAAGAAGGTTGGGATACGCGACGTTGGCAGCGGTGTAAAGCCACTTATTGCACTTCGTGTTCCGTAGTAGTACTACCATTGGCACGAAAAAGGTGGATGGAGGAGAGGAGACTAGCCCGACGGGCGAAGCACGTGACGTCTGGGTTCCCGCCGTCCTTTCCTACCGAGCTGAAACGCACACGACTGTCGGGATCAAGAGAAAGAACACGGAGGGGAAAGAGCCTGACGAGGGAACCTTCAGTGACGTGTCTTTTATTTTGCAAGTTTGCGGAGGGGGAGAGATGGGCGACTGAAAAAGTCGAATGAATTTTGTTTCCCTGATTGTTATGCTCTTTAGGAATGTGGAAGATACTTTTTGCTGATTCTAGAAATGTTTTGGGCGAAATGGTTGGTAAGAGAAGTGTATAGTGTAGTCATTTTAATGATAATAATATATGAATTTTGAAATTGGTATGTATCCTTTTTGTAAATACAGTTTTTGGAAAGAAACTTTTACTGTGCGGGGGCAGACTTAAGGAATCACCCCCACGTGTATAGAATTTGGCTGTTTAATCTAGTCTATACATGACATTCATTTTCTCAAAAATCTCATTTGGATGTAATAGGTAACTGAATTTTGGAGGAATTTTTGAATCGTGGAATATTCATATTTTTAAAGTAGAATAAGAGAAACGTCTGCCTTGATGGCAAAATATTTTATGTGAATAGGTAAATTTTAGGTTTTAATTTTAGTTTGAAGTTTCAATTTTATTCGCGTCCTCTTTATAAAGAGTTTTGTGTTCTTTCCAGCTTTCTCAATATGTGAAGGAATTTATTACGAATATTAGACAATTCTTATTTTCATCCTGCATGTTATTCTGAACGAAAAAGAAGCTGATAAAATTTTAACGATTTTCCTCGAGGTCGTGCTAACTCCATAAAATCAATCCACTCTTAGAAACTCGAAACGAGCCAGGAATAAAAATCGCGGAGCACTCCCCTCGAACCAGGAAAGTTGAAAGAAAATGGGGATTTTTGTGCCATTTCAGTTTCCTCGTGACAAAAATACAAGCAGAAAGCTGAGGCCAAGAAAAAGCAGGCGCGTCTTCTAAATAAAGAAGCAAGAACAATAAAACAAAACGAGGGGATATGAACAGAAGGGAGAGGGGAAAATGGGAGGCCCAGTAAAAATAAAACGGAGAGGAAAAAGTACATGTGTTGCTGGTAGCCAATTGAAAGGGGACAAAGGGGGAACGAAGTGATACGACGTAAGCTCGTTACAGCTGTTAAGAATTCAAGGAAATGAATGTGATCTACCGACGATGTTCCTCGATAGAATCCCCTTGATCCTTGACTGAATGAAAGCTACTCAGGATCGACGATCGCTTGCTCAATGTCCCGTAGCCGAGTCGATGGGGATAATTAAAAGTACGGAATTAGCAGCAAATGGAACTCGTAACTGAAGATGTTATCGTCGGCGCGCTTGCGAAATTAAAGGAAGCGAGTAATTAAAATTATTACAGGAACCGGATGTGCCAACCACGGTTTTTACAAACCATAAAAGTTAATGCCAAAGTAATAACGGTAACACCATGAACATAAACCACACTTAATAACCGTAAAAATCATTTACTGATTTACTGCCATTTTACTGGCCATAGGAAAAATCGAAGGAAAATAATTCTTTTGTTATAACTCTTCGCATTATTAAGTAGTTTGACCACTCGACTCGCACGTTTAATTAAAATTTTTAGGTTACAGTTTTGGGGTACCGTTTAATTTCATTTCATAAACACTTTATGGTAACACAAAAGTTTGTCATTCCTATGTTACAATAATTGAATATGGAATTTTTGTGAATTAGCGCCTGCAATAAATGTTTCTGCTATTCGAAGCGATATCAGAATTTTTTATTTTCCATATCCTTCGATTTATTTTCACATCTACTCATCAATCCATCCCACTGTTCTCCTAAAAAAATTTGACAGATCTTTGCAATTATCAGCTTCTCCCCGCCTCCCATTTCAATTTTCAAGTGGCGAGGTTTCCCGAGGAACGGACAGAAACGCTGCCATCAATTGAGCAGCCTTGAAGGAAATATATTTGCACGTCTTGAGGAGAGTATCTGAGATCGATCATCTCGTACGAGACAAGGCACGGTTTATGCGCGCGCGAAACCACCCCCCTACCCACGTGAAGAACGGTGCAGGCCCGATCCGAGTTTCGTTAAAAAGCGCAGGAGAGGAGCGGTACACTTTTATTTTTGTCTGGCGAGCGCTAAATGAAAATGGGTCGAGGCGTCTGTGCTCATTTGCGCTCCTCCTTTTATTTCTTTCTCCGAGTGCTGTCGCTACAAAAGGCGCGGCGACTCCTCGAGCGTGCAGCCCTGCGTCGGGCTGCTGCTAACGATAACGTTATCGATAAGACGAACCTCAAGCGCTAATACGGAAGGTGCAAGGTGTGTCTAAAGTATGGGAATAGAAATTACTGATAGCATCGTGGGTGCGCGAGATAAATGGTTGCAGGGTTGCTGTGGGCTGCAGAATTTTTACTTGGAAGGGATGAACTTTAGTGGATGCTTAAACCGATGTATTTTGTGTTTTTTCTTTCTTTTCGTTTTCATGGGAAGGTTGGAGGTTCATTTATTATAAAATTTGTATATTTCATTAAGCAAAAAACGGTGAATTTATTGTACTGCAATATCTTTTATCCTATTCTTTGTTTCTTATATTTCCATATCATTTATTTTGCGTAATAAAATATGTAAGTTATATAATTAATATCTTTTCGCGTTGTCAGTTTTATTTAATTATCAGTAATGTTAATAACACTAATTGACAATGATCGAATATAACCAGAAAAAAATTTGCCGTCTGGTAACAAAAAAAATTGCGGTCATTTATATCGGTTACTGATAACCAAAATTAAATTTCCGTCATCGATAATGGTTATTCATAACCAAAATAAAATTCCCGTCATCGATAATGATTACCGGTAACGAAAAGATTTTAATCATTTATAATGGATATTCATCATCAAAATCATTTAATTAAAGATATTAATTCTTATACCAAAACTTTTCAAATTTGTCTTATAACAGTTATGATGTCTAGATAAGATGAAGTATTTCGAAAAGTACTTGTATTTATCTACAATATAGAATGATTAATGTTTAAAAATTTATCCTCTATTACCCAAAAATTCCCTTATCCGAACAGATATATTTCCTTATTACTTCAACATTTTCAACGCAGTATAGCAGCTCCTAACACACCTTTACTTCAAATCCCTAACGAATACTGCCACTAAAGTATACTTAATCCTACAAAACTTCACTCAAAATGTATGACGTAATCGCCACATTAACTTCTGGAAAAAGAACAGTACATACAAATCCACTCGTTCCATCTCATCCATAATACCTTCAGTACCATCTCCATATACCTCACCCTACACAACTCCCCTTCATTTTTACCTTTCCAAGTAATCACGAGGAAGCTTCTACGTGCTGGCACTAGCCCTCTCCCATTTCCCTGTTTCACAGAAACCGCTCGCAACTTTCCACAAGCGTTGCTCACCGTGTGACCAATTAATAAGAAAGCGTTCCCGATACTTTCCGTGGATTGTCGCGTAACGAGCAAGAAAAGGCCCGCGGCGGTAAAAAAGCAAACGGGACGCTCTTCGTATTTGGTGATGGGGCCTCGTTGATATTCGCAGCGTAGCGAAAGGGGGGCCCAGCGATACGCTCCGCAGAAGGTTTCTTAGTGGGCCAGGGCTCCGCGAAATCCGCCGGCCAAGGTTTGGCCTTCGTCTTGGCGTGTCAAGAAAGAAGGGACAAGGAGCGGAGAGGCGAAGGCGAGCGAGGCCGAACACAAGGGAAAAGGACAAAAAAGAAAAGGGCGGGAGAGGTGGAGCCGCGGCGAAGGAACGAACGAACGAACAAAAGGGACGGAGAGATCTCCTTAAGAGAAATGCGTGGGAATTGAACCATGTGGCTGGCTCGCGAAGACTGGTTCGCGAAATATCGCATTGCGAAAGTACGCGCACACCCGCAAACCAACCATACGCGCGCACACGTGCGCGTGCGTGGCTCTCCTGGGCAGGATATGGGATTTTGTTTGAGCGTAAGAGATATTCGTTCATTGATACGCGAGGAAATTGAGGTGTCCGGAAAATCTAGGAAGGGTTGATTCAAGATCAAAGATTTCTTTCAGTATTTATTTTTAAGGGTACGTTATAGTGGAGCTGTGATAATAATACAGTTTCAGTCATTTAAAGCTTCGCAAAGATGAATCATCTATATCATTAGTGATTCTGAAGAAGAATTATTATCTGCAACGCAGTAAACGTAAAAATTGTGTTGCATTTAATTTAACTGGTATTTCGTCTCATGATTCATCTAAAACAAATCTGTTACGTATCAACGATAGAAACAGCGATAATAAGTTGCCAAGAAGAAGTAATATTTAATTCTCGACGCGTGTACCTACATATTGTTGGTCATCTAGTAAGCGTAGCTCTGCTCACTGCTTCAATGTAAACACTTCCATTATAAAACTATATGTAGAATGTATTTCTACGCTTCGCTCGCGTCACCGCTTTGATCGTTTATCCCAGCTCCAACATAAGTTCTCTTATTTTGTATGGAAGCACTGTGTTTATACCAATTGAACTGTGGTGAATATAATTTTGTTAGTATAAGAATTCAATGAGCAAATGTAACTACCTATTGGATATAAATTCTTGAAGATTTTCTTCGATGTTAGAACGAAATGATTCATGCTAGTGCGATAGTTGATTGGAGGTGATTATATCGTTTTGATGGAAAGCTACAGGAAGTACCAGTTTATCATACTGTCATAGTAGCACCTGCTTCCTGAACAGCGGCTATAGACACTATTCTTCATTCGCGATGGGGACGATAAAACTGAAGACCAACCTTTTCGTGATGAATAACAAAATCTTCTAAGCTTTTAGTACTGCAAATTGCAAGCACTGGGTAAAATATAGTAACAAACGTTTTTCGAGATGCCACTGGATGTTACTTAAAAAATATTGAAATACTATTTGAACGATTCATTATTTTGAAACGATAAATGCTCAATTAATTTCAGACGTGGAAATCGCCCGTATCGTCGAATGATGACCGTTCTACTAGACTTATGTGTTTATTATCTTTACTAGATATTTTCCAAACGTATTATTCATCACCGTGATCTCACTTTCTATTCGAAAACGAAGCATCTTTTAAAAATAAATTATTCTCTAATTTCGATTTATGTTTGCACGAGGAATGGTGCTATCTTTGAGTATATATTACAATTATCATCCCAGATCCTGTATCGCCCTGGATATCGAGGAGAATGACCATGACTATGCGGTTCATAAAGAATTTCTACGATTGTCGGCCACTGAAGGCGCAGTGCGAGAATGGTAAAGGTGAGCACACATGGGCGCATGTGTGTCAGTCGGGACAAGAACCTCGAGTGGCGCGTGACTCGTAATTGCCACTGTGAACTAACAGCTGATTTTACGCGTAAATGCCTGCTGGATATCTACGTATACGCGTATCGTACACGTCGATGCATTCAGGTATCGTCGGGTCACGTGACATAACGAAGAATGAACGGGCACGACACACGTTCCCTCCATTAAATGTACAATTTATACGAATATTAAATAACTGATGGGTTTTAGCTTCCTATACCACATCCTGCGAGCTGTCCAAGCGGAATAAATAAATAAATGACACGTAGCAAAGAGATGATTGTACGAGCCAAGGGTATGAAAAATTCAGTGGTATCGATAGATTCTGTTGGAACCGACCGCGTTAATTATTAAATATCGCAAGTCTTTTGTTTTGGGAAATGGCTACTAGTAACAAAGGAGAGATTTCAAATGTATGAATATGTATAAAATAACAGGCACGAGCCACGAAAGAATTCTACATCCTGCTCTGCACAGAATAATAAAAGAATATGATACTTTCAAAATTCATCGTCTGGGACACGGACCATGAATTAGTTACGCGAACAAGGGAAGATCGCGAACCCGGATATTCAAAAAATTCTGAAACGTTGTCAATATGTAGGGAATTTCCGCATGATTACAAGGCAATTTTTGTTGGCTGCCCAAATTCACTCGAAGGGAGAGAAATTAACCCCTGAAAATGCGGCTATTTTCCAATTTTGTGTTATAACTCGCAAACTGTAAGATATAGAAAAAAAGTTTCAAGACAAAAGTTACTCCTTTTAATTAGATCTATCATTTGGTAAAAAAAAAATATTTTAAACACAAAATCAGAAAATAACCATATTTTCAGGGGTCATTACACACCCATAGAGTGAATTTGGTGCAGCAAACAAAAATTGGAAGTTGGCAGTGAATTTGGTGCAATACAAAAAAAAACATCAAAACGGAAAATTACAGACTATTTCGACTCAGTGGAGACCCTTCCTTACGCCGCCTGTGACCCTGAGAATTAAATATCCCAGATAAAAAGACATTCTCGCATTAATCAAGAAGAACTTCTATTCGACGGTGAATAGCAGCAACAAGCCATACATTTATCTCTAAATTTTGCATAGAGCATGATTCTTTTCCTGAGAAACATAGTCCAAATATGTTTTGATGAAAACGTCCCTAACACGAGCCAGATGGACAGTGGGACCCCAGCTTAACACGGTCAGTGTCACACGGCTCGACTATGGCGTTACAAATGATAGAAGCACCGACATGACTAGGCACACGAGGGCCGATCGGACGGGTCTAGTTTAGCGGCGTGGGATCGGGCGACGACTTTCACATGCTAAAATTAGTCGTACAACGGCGCGCGACAATTTGCAAAAGCCGCCGCCGAAGTCGGCTCCGCGGCGTCGTTCTCGTTGCGTAATATGTACCTCCTGGGTACGAAGCGCGGCAGCGTTTGAGCCTCATTGGCGAATTCACCTTACTCAAAGCGAAGCAGGTTACCGTTTCCGGTCCACGTGCTGACCTTAGTAGGAGCGACACATCCTGTTAAGGACGCCACCATCGCTGCTGTCAGCGGCATGACCGTACACAGCGAAAACCTACGACCGCCAAATAACAAATTCCGCCCTTAAATCCCTCCGGGACAAAAATAGGGAAACATAATCTCGTAGAAGGTAGCGTAAATTTTAACCCTTTATTACCCCCCTTTTTGGATGTAATTTAAATGAGTGTTGGCACGACTGAACGTCGAATATAAAATTTCTAAAACTTCAATTTATTTTATTATTATTGTTGATACTATTTTATCATCTCTAATATACAGACGATGAAATAGAGTTTTTAATATATTCAACGGTTGTTCTTCAATAATATGGACTTACAGTGAAGAATGAGAGGCGAATGAAATGGATACAGCAGAGTGATACTAATTAATAAACGTAACACCACTCTGACTGTAATGCGATATTTGGTAATGGATGATTTCGAAGAATGATGCAAAAAGTGCAGCATAAGAATAATTGTTTGTACGCACAGCACATTTTGCACCCCTTCATGGTATACATCTCGAGGGTCTGGGAGAGTCGAAGCGATCGAGAAAGTGTTGCACTCGAGCGAAATCATCAGCAAAATTAAATATTATGAATTAAAACACACCGCGTGTTGGTGCGAGAGAGTGTAAATATATTTCGTAGACTGAATGCAACATCCTTCTCTCTCCCTCTGATTCTGCGCGTGCAAATGGTGGCTAAATGGATACTGACGGCATTCCTTTGGATAAATCAACCCTTTGAATTCAGCGTGCGTAGAATAATGGTCCAACTATTCAAATATTATTACGTCGACAGGAAGACTAGCCTTACATAGAACACCACGTGCAATAACCGGCACGCCGAATTGGAAGGGTCGATCGACTAACGTGACACGCCTGGAAGCCAAAAAGAGAATGGTACTCAAGCTGGGGATTAATGCTTCCTCCAGCACAGGTAACTTATTGGAGGAAGTGCTACAGATGCGTCACTCGACGAAGAAGCGTTTGGAACTACTATGAAGGATGACAGTACTTCCTTTTCAACAACTCTCATCGATCTCAACCGACGCTATATAGCATGTCTCGTGTTCTCTGGTGTTGCGAAAAAAAGGGGGAAGAAGAAAACTGCTGAATGCGTTAGCAACGTTGCGCATCATATATAGCGATGCTATATTCCGTTGAACGTCTGGAGTCACAGGAATAATCTGTTCATGCCAAGGAGGGTTTCGTTCGTGGTGCTTGAAACTTCGAGCACAATTGATGCTGTTCGAATGTAGACGGCGGCCCGTGAACGAAGAGACACGCGATCGTTGCCCGAGTGGAAGAAAGAGCAATGATTCACTTACCTTGGAAAGTTTCTCGCCCTCGTGATGCGGCAGCAACGTCCTCAACGACTGGAAACCGGCGTTAATACTTTGCATCCGACGCCGTTCGTTACTGTTGGCGATCTCTCGCCGCATCCGCTTCTCCTGCTCCATGTGGCTTCGCGGCGTAACGCGACCGACGTTGCTGGTACCGTTCCCGTTGCTCGGCGCAACGTTCTGACCAGCAACACGGCGTGATAACACGCCGTTGCCCTTCGATTGCTGTTGCTCCTGCGAATCAGCAACAACCTCGGCGACCGTCACGCTCGTCGCCACCGAGCCGTCTTCGACTGGTCCAATGCTTCTGCAACAGAAATTAGCTGGTTTCAACGGCTGATATTTGGCACCTTGCTGCAGAAACTTAACCCTTTACACCCCAAGTATGCCTCGCGGAATTTAATGCTACTGGTGCTATTGAATTGTAAATTAATGGATCTAAATTCGTTTCGATTAAATATTGTAGAAATGGAAGAGTTTACCATTTTTATGTTTAACTAAGTTACTGGTGTTGAAATTACTCCGTTGTATTATTATTAGAAATATATTTGGTTGATTAATGTGAGAATAAAAGCTTTATTGGTGGGTGAGATTTATGGCGAGGACGTGACTATTTTTGTTGGTTAGATATTATTTATATTCATATCGAACTCACATTAAGCACTGACTCATTAAGTCAATAGCCACTTTCCCAATACTAATATTATATAAGATAAGTAATAACGCGTTGAGCATTTGAATAGTGCAATAAATATATCCAGTAGCGCCCACATCATTATAATTATTATCAACGTCTTTATTGCGCAATTACTTCACATGAAAGAGAGTAACATTACAAATATTGCATAAGAGGCAAGACACAGTCGTAACGCCGCTATAAAACCTAATCAGACATACATATATCGAACTCGTAAATTCGACGGTAAAGTGGATCGAGGCAGAAAGACAGAGAGCCGTGTACGGTCCACGGTGTCCCATTTCATCGTTTCGTTCTCTCCTCGATGGGATCAATGGGAGCTGAATGAGAAGTGAGACACAACTCCACACGACCCCGAGCGTGGCTCCTTATTTTCCCACGTTTTTTTTCGCAAGGTCGTTGTTCCGACGCTCGAGGCGTGTTTACTTTAACGCCCGGATGATTTGACCCACTTCCCTATTGCTCGTCCACTGACGTTTTGTTGCACGCGTGGCCAGCGAAATAGAGTCGGCGAAATAGGGAAGTCGGCCGAGTCAGTCAGCCGTTAAAGTAAACACGTTTCGAACGCCTGGACAAGGACGTCGGGAAGGGAAAATAGCGTGGGAAAATAAACACGCGAGCCTTGCTTAGGGTCGTACGGAGTGTATCTCACCTCTCATTCAGCTCCCGTTAATCCCATTGATGGATGCACGGAAGCCTAAAGTGGCGTCGGAGACGTTACTTCGAAGAGACTTACGAGGGGGCCACGTCAAGTGCTCGACAGCGATTTTTAACGAAACTTTCTAAGTAGGTACAGGCGCAATAAATATTGCAGCCATGCTTGGTCTTTTCTATGGACGCGTAATAGATTAGGAGATATGTATTTAACTTGTTAACTGACAGTTGTTTCGATCGAAAAAGTTATCTAGCTGAACAAGGGTAAATAAGAAACGAGTTAACTTGTTTGTAGCAGGTATGTATGTATGAATATGCCTTAATGGATCTTTTCACTGCAACGCTCTAAAAAATTACCGTTGATTTTGCCCTATTTTTGCCACAAGAATGTGTTTACTAAATTGAAGATTTTTCTATTTATTGATACGTGTTTTGAGAATACAAAAAAAATCATATTTTTTTAATGCTTGTCAATTGTTTAGGGTTTGACAGTGAAATATTATTTCTAGTGTAAATAGAATGTTGAAACTAAGGACTGAAGAATTCGCCGATAAATTGATGAAAAAATTATTTAAAAGAAGGAGTAGATATTATTAAGTACATGAATTTTAAGTTTACTTTATTGACCCTTTGTGATAAAAATGGCAAAAAAAATTGAGTAAATGACGACAAAGTTAATTTATATGCGAAAGGACAGAGTGTTATTGTTACAGTATAATGATTACTGTACTAAGAGGAGCAAACTGAAAAGGCAATGGTGTGGTAAAAGGAACTTGGATGATTTCTAGATCAGAAAATGCTTCGACCCTATTCATTGGACTATATCGTCTTGCTTGAATGGAGTTTAAAGTCGTAAGCAGTAATGAAAATTCACTGATGCACGAAGTAACGAGTGAAATGTACTATCCCTATTGTTACGCGAGAGAACAAACGAGGGTAATATTTTTTGCTTCCGTATCTACTTACGAAGTTACATTAAAAAGAGTGACTTTTCAATACAAGTTGCAATCTAGGGAGAGTAATATGGTGGTGATAATCTTGCTTCTAGGTTTATCTGTCCCAGCAACATGATTACTTTAACATATTTAAAGTGGAATATTATGCTTTACTAACTATCATATAATAGGGGTATGATAAGGACAACTGTTTCTCAGCCACCCGTATGCTTGTGAAATTATACACACCACTGGAAATATTTATTGACAAAGTGCATAATATTCAGCTTATTTTGGACAAGATACCGAGCACCTAATTATTAAATCAGTAATCACTTAACCCGCCCCAAATATCAAAATTATTACCAGCATTACTTTTTTTGAAAAAACGGGAATCTCAGATGGTAACAGAACAAGAACGGGAGTTGAAGGAAACTGTTAAAATTTTCAATTAATTATAAAATAACTGTAATTTAACGACTATTATCTTTTGTGTTATAAAACGCAGTGTAGTAACTGAAACTTTTATTCCATAGATTTTTGTGTAAATGAGAAGCTTTTATTTTCTTAAACGTAGAAAAAAGTTCTGATTAAACAGTATCGTTTATTCTGCTCTGAAGAAGTAAAGTTGTGATAAGCAGATTTCCTGAAAATGTTATGAGGTAGATAGATCTGAAGTTGAAACTGTAAACCGTTCGGTGAATATAATTATATAAAACTCTTCTGTATTTATCCTGCTTCCAATTCCTTAAATAATGCTAATTAAAAAAATATTTCTAATTCTTATATTTTACCCTTAAATATAGGGTAAAATTTATGGGCTGACGGGCCATTTTTTCTGTTTAATAATTTTTTATGCACAATTCACAGCAATTCAAGCTCCGAATATAGTCCCCCAATGCATCCAAGCACAGGTGGAACAAAGAAATGGTCATTGGCAGAGCATTATGGCGATAGCACTCGTTTGATATCGCACCCGACAGACTGGTGTCGGTGTCTCTTGAAAAGCGTTTCGACGCAGCCGCCAAAGAGATCCCGAAAATGAAAGGGACGAGATGGAAGAGGACGACACCGACGCCAGACGCGGGTGCCCCCTCGACGCGCAACGTCCACCAGCGTCTGGTTTTGTGGTGGCTTTGAATATTTGATTTACGGACAGATACGGGGCGCAGCGCGCTGAAATCAACGCGAATGGAAATATAAAAAAAACGCCTGTCTGGGCTCAAGGGCTTTTAAGGAAATTGAAAGCGTCGGCGGCTGGTTTGTTTCGCGGGCTGGCCGAGACTTATCGTCAGTTAAATTCGCGGTCAATGAAGCGGGACATCGTTGTCGTCCTGCGGTTAGGTTACAGCCTCGAACACTCGTAACTGCACGCAATTCCTCGCTACATGGAATTATCTTTCCCTCCCCCTTGTCACCTAATATCGCTTCCAACACTAGAATGACACTGAGAATTTTTGAGTGTAGCTGATACTGCGGGGGCGTGAATGACCCCAAATTGAAATTTGAAAATTTCGAAAGTCACTTAAAGTTTCCGAAAAATTATTTTCTATTTCTCTTTAGATATCTTTAGATAAAATATTTACAGCATGTGGCTTTCGTTTACAGCATGAAAATCAAAAGTTGGAAGTGGAAGTTTGAGGTATTAGTGTCTATTGACACTTTTGTAAATATTACAATTTTCTGGTGTCACCGGCGACTCCATAGTGTCGTTCTAGGGTTGACACTTTTTACGAACCTGCATTGCAGTGGTTAGGATTCTTTTTTTAAGAAGCAAGGTGTAGTCGCGAATCTTTTTCCTTTCTTCTTTTTGCGTTGTTTGTAGGCAAGGTGCAAGCATAGGCAGGTGGGCGCGTGTTTAGCTTGTTAGCCGAGGAAGACGAGTTAACTCGTCACCTTAGCATTTCTTCACATTATATAAAATGAATGAATTATTCGCGGACACTTAAGAATCACAGTCTTGTACAGGGAGAAGATACTTTAGTATGTCGTATGCAATATTCGCTGTTATTAAAATAATTAATTGCATCATTTCAAGAGAAGCGGCCCGGTTCACAGGTTAAATTATTTATTTTGAGGTCAATTCTGGATTCTATATAGGAACTAATTGAGGCTTGAAACTCTACTTAAACTGAACTAAAGCAGATTATTTTGTATGTGTGTAATATAGTCAGTATTATTAATATTATTTTAGGCAACCATGATGATGCATGAATATTTCAAAACTTAGTTATAATAATACAAAATTAATTTAGTAACAGAACTGAGCAGATTTGTATTCAAGTGTTTCCATAAAATTAACATAACTTCAAATTTGACGCAATGAAAAAGGTAGTTGCATTAATATGGGGCCAACTACGTTTATGCAGCATACTCCACAGAATTTTCAATCAATCTCTAAAACCGTCCACGTTGACTTTCAGCCATTTAAATATTCATTCTGTTCATTCCACTTCGCCAGGGTTACTTTCGATCCGTGTTCCTGAATAACTGTCCAGTGCCGTTGAAATTTCCTTCGGTTCATTTACAGGCACTGCATGTATCACTAAGGGCAGACTCTACGTGTTCTCGCATATTATCGTCCACCCCGATCCGACATACACACGATCGTTTTTCCATTACGCCACGCGCCTAATATGCTTACAATTACAGTACCACCAGTCAGGTTTCTATCGAAGTATTCGGAGATTTCAACTGCGAGAAGTTTTTCTGGAATATTTTGGAAAAGCTACCATGGTGGGTTCAACTAAAATATTTTCTACGTTAAAGTTTGGTGAGCATAGCACGGTCCAGATATTACTACCTGCTCTTTTAGTGATTTCTAGCAATTACAATTTTTGCAAACTATTGAAAACTCTCTTTGTAATTAACATTTCTATAAGAAATATTCTTGCAAAAAAGAATTGTTTTCACCATTCCTTCAAAAATCAATATTTTTTCGAAATCTTGGGTACATCTCTAGTGTTTCGTGTGAAGATGAGAAAAATTTTCGCGTTTTTGTTCTGAATCCAATGGTGTGAAGGTGCAAAATTCATAAAGTTCATAAATTTTCTCAAAATCACCTTTAAAATTTTCCTACCATTTTTGGCCCAACGAAAATTAGAACATTTCGGTTCACCCAGCTATCTTCATTTCAGTAGCAAAATAATTTTCTATCTTCATTTATTATATATATATATATATATCATCTACATTTATTTGAAATAAGAAAACTCGTGACTTGAAAGTTCGGTTAAAAATAAATTATTTCCGCGAAGACTGAGCCTCGGTTAAAAAAGGAGACCAGGCGTTTCAAGGAAGATTAACTCAGCAAAGTGATGTATCCTTATGGCGGCAGACACAATGAACAGTTGAGAAACGAAGAAATGAATGTTTCGCGTCTGGAAAGACAAAAAGAAAGGAGGACGAGAAAACGAATGGCACTAACACACCGGTGTGGAACATCTGGTAAAATTACACAGACGACCGGGGGAAGAGAGGATGGGAAAAGAGGGACAAGATCGGGATGGCGGATGTGAGATGAGTCAGCAGGGAAAGACCGTGACCTTGTGCCCCGTTCTCTGGAAACATTCGTTCACAGCATGATGATAATAGAAACGGAATATAGACACGTATGCATATGCCTAATATACGGTGTGAAATGCACTGCAACGATAAAGCTAATCGAAATAAAAAAAGTACACCTTTCAAAACGAAAAACACACGTACATTGCAAGTGAACTTTCCGACGAGATTGGAGGAAATTAATTTCAGGACTAGTTTCACGTTCAAATTGGATCAATGAAACTACTGTGAAATTAATAGTAGGCATCGCTTTAATCCCTAATGTACGGTTAAGTTCCCTTAATTGACAAATTCTAGTGAGACACTAATTACTCAGAAACTATACCCCACGATAATGGGTCGTTAAAATATTTAGTTTTACCTTGTTCCAGACTAGGGTTGGATAAGTGGCCACGAACTTTGACCCTTTGCAACGCCTATGGACTAAGTTCACGTGGAAGAGTTAGGAGGAATCAATTCTAAAGATAGTGCACTGAATAGGACGGCGACGAAGCGAGGATCCAAGCATTTGAATGAACTAGAAACCACTGTTCAGGCGGCTTTTCATGACAATGAAAGGTCAACGTACTTACACCTGCTATATAAGTATTATCGACCAGAAAATTATTGTTGTACTGCGACTCGGAAACGAGGGCAATTACAATGTCAAAGGAATTTTCTAGAAGTCATGAATCACCAACTAAGAAAATTGAGTACACATATTTTATGGAAGACACTGATTGAAACGGGTAAACAATCGAAGGTACGACTCCACGATCGCCAACTGTCGATTTCTCTCAAATTTCCCAATCTTTCATTAATCTTTTACAAACCATTCAAACATAATAGTATAAATAAAATAGAAATCTTTAAATGGCACAGTTTGATCGGTGATAAACATAAAATAAAACTGAATTATTCTCAGAATTGAAATTACATATGCGTGATTTCTCGATTTTCATTTATTACTTTCCGTGAACTTAAGAAATAGATTGTATATGTGTCATATTTACCAGCAACAAAACTATACCATTAAAATATTTATATCCGTTTTGATGGTTTTCGAAAACCAACAAATAGTTGAAAAATTAAAGAAAGGTGCGACCGTCGAAGTGTTAAGATCACTTTCTTATAAACGAATGAATCTGTTCACAAATGGGCCATCGATTGGGAGGTGTGCGCTTGTAAAGGATCAGCGGAGGGAAGATACGAGGCAAGTGACACGAAGGAACGTCGAGGAAGCACGTTGAGAATCCTGATAAGTCCCAGACTCATGAAAAATTGATGGAATCGATGGACTTCCTGAGGGATGTATAATAACACGTGGCCCACGAGCTAGAATTCCACATGGCATTCTCCCATCAAATGGTTACATTAGATCAGCTGGTTCGCTTGCTGGCTGGATGGCTGGCTGCCGTGACGTCAGCTTGTTCGTCGGATACCCGCTGCGCTCGCTTGGATCAGTCTCGTGGAAGTAGGTCGACCAAGTAGGTGGCTACCTCCCTTTTCATCGCAGACCTTATATATTCGTCTTTGAAAGGGGTAAACATAATCCCCATCCACTTGGTTAACGAGCCACCACTAATCGGTGCGAAAATTTCAATCCCCCACAACTACAGGAAACTCTGCGTCTCGTAATTACTAAAAGGGGATGCTGAGTCATTATATCTATGACATGTTTATAATTTCGTACACCAACGAACGTTCAAGCAATTAATCAGGATTATTTTTAACCGATTGCACTTCAAGTAACATTTTTAACAATTTCCATTCAGACACACACAAATTGAAATTAAGGTAGCATACTAATATGTAGTTATATTTTACAAAATTGCAAGATTTAGTATTTCGTAGAATTAAATAAATCACTCTACTATACTATTTTCTGCCCCTTCAGCTGTACTCAAGAAGAGCAAAAACGAGTAGATTTAATTTCCCCAATTAACAAGTTAAACCTACAGATCATCCCACATCAAAAGAATGAACACTTACAGAAACTTAGACCTCTCCATCCAAAAGCAACTGCCTCAAAACAGAACCCCAACTATTCATCACACTCAGGCCTTGCAAGAGCATCCAAAACACTCAGGAACCCCCCAACATCCACTGATCTCCAGACCCTCATATCCCGAAATCATCGAAAAAATTCCGAGCCTGAGATCCCAACGCCCATCTCCATCCACGAACGCGTGGCGTTACTCTTTCGCGCAAGCGCCTTCCTGTGCTAGTGATAGAGTAGCCACAGACACAGAGATCGCGTGGTTACGTGTGTGCGTGTCGGCTCGACTCGCGTGAGTCACCAACAGCTGATGGCTGGCGCCACTCAGCTGGTTGTTACCGGTGCCTTCGCACGAGCCTCGCTATCTCTGGCTGCCTATCAGCTGCGAGCAACTAGGAAACGACCGGAAAGGACGTCTTGTTCGGCTCTCTAAAAAAAAGACTCGACAGAAAAAGAGGCGCTCGCGCGGCCGGCGCCGAAGCTACTCGAAAGTTCGCCTCGTGGCCTGGCTTTTCACTGGTGGCCCTCCGGCTCGCCGGGGATCAATGGAACGCGGCCGAAACGACGTGCCAGTTGCGGCTGGCTGGCTCGGTTTCTCGCTCCAGCGTCCCGCCACTCCCGATTGATACTCGCGCGAATGGAAATACACGGTTCGACGGTGTCGCCGTGTCCGCGATAGCCGCGGGTCAAGGTTCGCGAAAACTCGTGTAAATTCGCGTCCCGGCGGCATTCGACGCGATCATTCATCGCTGCGATTCAATGGATTTTCTTATAAGATTTATTAAATCGCACTGTCGTTTATAAATATTCGGGCGACTACTCTGTGCGGAATAGTTGTGGAAAGGGTTATTAAAGAACTTTAAAAATTTTTACTTCATTTGGCATTTTAAATTGAAACCAGTGGAAAGTATTCACTCTGCAGCAAATATTACATTTTTTGCGAATACGGCAGGTGTGATAATAGTTGCAGTCAACGGTGTATATACTTGAGTTCGTTGGGTCTTTGGCAATTTTTTGTCCTTTGTGTGGGATTTGTGGTGTAAGCGAATGCATGTTTTTGGAACGTTTGGTGATTTCGGAAATAGAGATGAGTTTGGCTCGGGGAAGTTTCTAGCTGGGTGCATGTTTCGGAAATGGGTGTGCGGTGGACAGGTATGTTGAGATGGATCTTAGATCTGAAGAGTTCTATGCAAATATTAGGCTCTGAGTTTCGACAAAAATTCGAATTTAACTGGTTTAAAATTGTCTGAGAAATATAGCTTTTAGTGAAAATTACTCGCACAAAATAAATCGAAGATAAACCAGTTGTATAACAATAATATTCGAGCAACTTAATATTTAAATTATTTAAAACTCTTCATCACAACGAAAACTCACTCATTCTAATACTATTTCAAGATGAAAACAATAAAGTAATCGAAAATATTCAATTTAAGATAGTAACAGATCAATTAGAGTGCTCAATAAAATACACACTTTTTAATACATAGTTTCGCAGTTCTACCATCCAAAAACAAAATCAAAATGCACGTAAATTTAGAAAATAGCACCGTTACAGGCGATTTTTTTCCAGTCACCCCGTATATAAACTCAAGGCCAAGTTTGGATAGAACAGGGGAATTGTGTGTTGCTCTCCCAATGGTCATGAACGAGCCTGTGTAAGTGCGTACAGATATGCCGGTAGAGTCCCTAAGCCTGCGTGTGTAAGTGGGTTTACATTGGGGGTTTGAACACCCTACCCATCTATCCAACCACGGGAAACCTCTCCCTACGAACGAAGCCCAGCGAGCGCACAATGGAGACCTATCTTCCCTTTGCCTTCTCTTCGTTTTATTTCCCGTGACAGTCTCGTTTCATTCGACTCGCGGTTCTTCAATGAGAATTTGATCAGGAACGATCATGTTGAAGTAAAGTCAAAGAATCGAGGGTTTATTAAACCTTTCGCGTCAAGGTATTCGGTGAAAATTTAATAAGTATGCAGGCTTTGTGAAATTTGAGGGAGCAATATCTAAATAAATTCTACTTTTCGTTCTTTTAAAGACCCTAACAAGCTTGTTATTATTATATATAGGAGTATTTGAAAAATCTAATGTTAGAGTATTGTAAGTATGAATATTATTTTGTATATTTTAGAATCCGAGTGAAATTGTCCAAATTAACTGAAAGAATTTGATACATAATTCATTTTATACGTATTCAAATACTTGAATTGTTGAGTGTTCAGGTATTTATATATGAAAGATTTAAAAAATCATCTCAGCCTAATTTCTTGCACTGATTTCTATAATAATACTTAGACACAACAATCATCAAAATCTGTCCATTCTTGTATTTATACCTACACTAAAGATTAATCGAAGTCGTGGATAAACTTCTCCCTCTGGAATGACTATAATCTCCTCGTATTAAAAGACGATATCGAGCTCGTTGTTCTTTCAGACTCCACATTACTCCGTAAATGGAGACCGAAGATTGGCCATTTTGTCACGATACATTCGATTACAGTTCATTACAGAGCCGTTTGGCCAGCGTGGCTTCAAAGGAAAAAATAGAAGCGAATAAGCGTAAAAATTGCTGCCAGCAGCAGCAGCTGCCGCTGTTGCGGGGGAATTTTTCTAGAAACGAAGCTGTCGGCGACAGATGTTAACAGGATCAAGAACAAGACCAGAAGCGAACAGTACAACCCATGGCCCTCCCTCCTTGTCCAGGACTCTTCCTTCGACCGACTCATTGTTCCTTATTTTAGACATGACAACAGAATTGAGTGACCATTCTTAAGAATTAAGCTTGCAGACTTTCTTAACCAACACAGTTGTAATCTGCTCCCAAGGCGGATAATTTAATTTCATTTAACTTCTCCTTAAGATACCCCCTGAAATGTAGGAGTTACAGTTAACTCTGAAGGGTTCGTAAGAAATTGCTGTAAGATTATATTAAAATATTACTTCTAAGAATATAATATCTCAGATCATCCCAAAATTTATGTGCAATATCGAGATTTTATATAAAAATTGTCTACTAAGTAATGCATAATTTTTGCTTTCAACTGTAACGAATGTACCCCTAATCATCTTCACAATTTTTAATTAAAACGTGCCCGTTTCATTGAAATTAGAAAAATGCATAAAAGCACTTCTTCATATTCCAATCATCCCTTATGGATCAACGTCTTCCCAATAAAGCCAGCTGCTCCAGAAAAATTAACCAAAGTGAAAGAAAAAGAAGAACAAAAGCAGTCCAAATTTCCTTCAAATACAGCAGGTGCCTTACGCTAATATAAACAAAACATCTTTCTAAAAAAATCCAACACCAGCTGTACAGCCCAGTTCCATTCCCAACCGCAGCCACGAACCAATTCGGCGGCAGCATCCAAAGCTCGTCAGACCACGTCAGAATGCTGTTTGCACAGGTCGTAGTATGCAGTGCATCGCTCGATGATTGGCGAGATCGAGTTACAGAACCACGAGACAGGGGCGAGGTAAGGGTTAAAGATGGAGGGCAATTTCGCGGATGTCTTTGGCAGCAAGGATGCCCGCTGTCGTGTTAGCTCACACAGGATGGAATGAAGAACGAGAATGGGAATGAGATTGGGAACAGCCAGGCATATATTTAGCTGTGTGACGTAAGGTACAGGCCAGCGGGCGCCACGTCGAGTCTACGTGCCTCTTCTTCGTCTTCCTTCTCTTCTTCTTCGTCCGCTCGGGACGCCACTGCCAGTTTATATCCGCGAAATCCTATCGGGCTAAATTGACTTCCTACTTTTATTATTTAATCACTCAGCTGGCCAGAGGCACGGTGTACAGATCCCATCTAGGCTATTTATAACAGAGGAGCATATCGAGCTCAATCGACATTCCGTTACTACTCCTCGTTGGATGAGAGGAAGAAATATGAAAGCGCTAGCCCCCCACGGTTACGTTTCTCTTAACCCTTAATTACTACTGCTGCTGCAACACTCTATTAATACGCTTGATTTATGGACGCGCATTCCGTGGTGCTTGAATAAAACCAACGAGACGTTTGTCTGAGGATACTTAGCGTCGAGTGCGCGTGTAGTTTGCTTGAAACTGTAGTGTATCGAGAAGTCGGTTTTAAAATGCTTTGGAAATGGGAAAGTCGAGTTGAAAGCTCGGAAATATAGATATTTTTGTATTGGGCTTCTTTTGGGAGAAAATTGAAGTTGAAGGTCTGTTAAATAGTTTCACTTTAACTACTTGTTACTACCTGTGGTTCTGTTTCTATATAGTGCCGGAGATATTGTCTGGTTGTTTCACTGAATTATTGGATTTACACGATGATGGGGTATAATTAAACTATTAAGTGGCGGAGACGAGTTAACTCGTCATTGGGAAATTACACGCTGGGTCAACGAAGTTAATTTGTACTTTGATTTTGTACTCTAGTCATAAAGGTGACGTAATATTCCCATTACAAATTTTCTTCGCAAAGTTCAATCTGTAAAAATCTCGGACGAAAATAAAAGTGAGCGCGACAGCGTGGGCTGTGGTCGCTGCCTCGACAGATAATCGAACGGGCCTGTCAGAAATGGCAAGGACTCTCCACGCGTCCTGATACCTGTTCCAATGCAGACATCCTCGTCTATATGTGCATATACAATTCATCGGGCTGTTAATCGGCTGGTGCACCACCTGCGCGACGAAAACAATGACAATTTATATCGATGACGATCGGAATGCGAGTGCCCTGACGCGTGAAACGATGCGAGTCGACCAGCTGTCGGATTTCGACGAGGCAACGCGACCACCAATGACAGCTGGTAGTTTCTACACCGCGTCAGATTGTAAGAATCCTCATCTCTTCTTTCTTTCTCCGTATCGCGCGTCTATTTCTTGACGTCATTCAAAACGTCACGCTTTAGGTATCGCGGATCGTTGAATAAATAATCAACAACGTGACTGATGTTTACCTTGACCCTTTGGGTGCTATAGGCATATATGTACATATATGCATTCATTCAGTGCACGTGATGTGTGCGGAGAACGCCCATGGGCGTTCAGCAACTATAGTTAAGAGATGCGACAAGAGAAGTTCCGCACGCGGCGTACGCTGAGTATTTAAATTGTCAGAATTCAAAGAGATAATATACTTAGCTCATGGAAAAAAATTTGTGGGGGAAAGAGTCTACGGTTTTAAAGGTTGGGGACAGTTATAAAAGTGAAAAATGGCTTCAGGTGGAGAAACGTAGAATGAATTTTGACTTCTGTTTCTATTTGAGTGAAGAAAAAGTGGTACAAGTAGATTGTTTTTTTATTTTCGGATGTTTTGGCTACCGTGCACGATACACGTGTAGTAAAGATGATTTAGAAAAATTGTCAAGGATTCAGATTTCAAAACAGTGATTTAAACATGAATTTTCACAGCGCTTGAGTGTCTCGCCGACCAACAAAGTACTAAGAAGTACTAACCCAGTATCATAAGCCTTGTTTATCATTATTGAGAATTCTCTCAATTATTTATCTAATACTCAAGCAAATATAAACTCCAATCTAAGCGCCTCCATCAAACTGACTTCGAAGAAAAGCTATTTTCAATAGCGAAGGCGTGGAAGCACGTCTAAATCGAGCAAAGCCCACGTATCGACGAAAATATTCCAAATCAAACCACTCGCCCTACCACGTATACAGAATTCTCCAGATTCTACACAATACTTCTCGTCTGTTATGAGTAACAGAAAATTTGAAGCCACGGTCGCAAATTATTCCCGGTAACGTGCATTCAAGCAGCAGAATGGAATTGGTGAATGCAAAAAAGCTGAGCCTTGGACGTTGAAAATATTCAAACTCCGGAGTCACGGGGACGGGGCGCGGAAGAGGAAAGACGAGATGAAAGATTCGCAGGAGGAAGGTCCTTGAGCGCGAGAGAAAGCAAGGAAGCGATAGCGCGCAGAAGGTAAAGGTCTTCGGGTAAGAACCTTCCTGCGTAAATGGCGGGGACGGGGCTTTTCGTATTGTGTACCGCCTAAATCGCGTTTTCGAAGCGTTTCCTCGGATTGGTGGAAGGTCAGGGAACAAAGTGAAACCTGGCGTGCGTATTCTTCTGGGTTTGGGTGCAGCTAGAGGCCCAGGTAGTTTCAGGGCGCAGAGCCGAGGTCTTTGTTAATTCCCAGGACAGTGAAAAAATACAGCGCAGGTATTAAAACGGTTCTCAAGCGTAAAGCAGGTACACCGTCGATTTTGCAAACCTTATTCAGAATTGGAGGATCTTTCTTCTTTCCCTGAACGAAAGCCATTTGGTTTATGGATTGGCAACTTGCGTGACGTTTTTAGTAAAGTGGGTGAATAAGTGGCCTTCCCTTCTCGTTTGAAAATATGTAACGATGGAATAGGTGTGGAGACTCGCGTGGGAAGTTTAATTTATTAAGTGACAAAAAACGTCCCCAACCCGAAGATTCTGATTTTAATGAAACTTTGTGTGAATGTAGAGTATATTGGAGTATGCAAGGGACAATATTGTTCTCTGTGGAAATTTACTCTAGAAGGGTGAAATCAACCCCGTTAATTTTATCACGATTTTTTTAACTCTGTAACGGTGAGAAATAGAACAAAACTTTAAATATAAGAATTGTTCAGTTTTGTATGCTCTATCACACTATCAATATAAAAGTTATTCTAAATAAAAAAATGAATGATTTTCCACAGCAAAAATTGCTAAAATCAGAAACTTCAATGTGGTTCCGTTTCCCTGTTGAATCCTTCATTTTGGACGAAAAGAATGAATTAGTAGAGAAAATAGCCAATGATTTAAAAGAAATAAGCGACTTTAACGATCCGTAGCTGGGATTCCGTTACAAAAATAATTATCTAAATATAACAACTGTCCTAAGATTTGTGAACGGAGGTGTACGTCTACTTCATACAATATTACCTCTCTTTGTGCATGGGTCAGACTTAGGTAATACTTATAAATGGTGTAGCTGAGATTTTCAATAAAAAATTCAAGGATAGGATTATGAAGCGACATTGGTAGCAACGCGCGAACGTACTCGAAAAGAAAAGAAAGAGAAGGGCGTCAGACAGGGGCACTATACCTGTCCGATGTTGGTCCCTTCGCCTCTATCCATGAGTAATACCTACACACACATGTGCATGTAACATGAGTTTGCGGTGCACAGTGGATATGTGGAGCGTAAGAGGTCAACAGAGAAACCATTGTTGTCTGCTCTGGCAGGCTCCAGAACTGGAAGGCGTTTCAAGACTGCAGAGGCCATTTTCGCAGTTTAGCTGTCTACTATGGCAAGATAAAAAAAGGAAATCCGAAGGATTCGGATGGGGAAAGGATATAAAAATACCACGTTCGTCTATTTTGTCGATATGCTTAAACGCATCTTAATTAAGATTCGACTTTTTATACCCTAAATGATCTTATGTGTGACGCACGTTGTTCAAAGTATACGAGCCATTCTTTGTATAGTTAATGCGTTCATTATAACGATAAATTTATTATCTGAATTTATTTAAATAATCTGTGTGTGGTTGTAGAAAACATGATTTTGTTGATCATTTGAAGATAATTAAATGAAATACCATATGGTATTATCCTGGTAATTAATTGCATGAAGAAACTTGAGTTAATTAGCGATTCTTTGGCTTGGATACGTTAGCAATCGAGTGACAATAACTTATTACTTTCTACAGTGACTTGCAAATTCAAAAGAGAATATAAAAATATTGTGTAATTACTGCAACGACGGTTAAGAAATTATGATGGAAATACAGATGTATTATGCGAATATGGCCTTTAATCACTGCCCCAGCTGATGCTTCATTTTTAATCAATGGTACTTTGGACGAATCATACTCGCCTTATCGAAATCAACAGAGAAATACATTTTAAGATTCGTATTTAATTTTGGTGGGCCAGAAGCCTCTGTGGCATATGGATGCTGTTAAGAGGACGTACAGATAATTCTTTATCAATGACATGTGCTCGGAGAAAAAATGAGATAGAAAAGAACGAAAGAGTGGTCTTTCCACACACTCATTCAATCGACGAAGTGAGTCAACCACTGACACTATCATCTCTTTATGCATCATAAATCACTAAAGAATTTCCATGTATGTACATATTGCATATTTTTATTAACTAAACTATATTTGTCTAGCTACACTATTTTGGAGTAAATGCAAGTTCTTAGAATATTTAAATTAAAGTTTTGGTAGACTAAAAGTAGGTCGTTTAAATATATATACCAAACTCTCGATGCTACGTAGATGACATGTAACTAGAAAATACGGAAATAGCTTCGGTTCCAATTGAACAATTGATACCTACACCTAAAGAACACCCACGAGCAAAAATACTCGTTAATACCGTGTTCCATTGAACGTGCACCAGCTGATTCATACCAAACGTCAATTGCGTCACAAATACGCGTGCAACGAAATTACGTATCGATCGAAATAACTACCTAATACATGAAGCTATGTAAAGTGGCTGAATAGCCACCGACATCTGAGCGGAGTTGGGCATTATCTGAATAAAAGATTCTTTAAATAACGGATCAAATAAAAGTTACATTAACATTAGATTATTTGACGAATAAACTTAATTTTGTCATTCGACAAATCATTTTTTTAACTTCTAATCGTTATTCGAAATCTTTAGTTAAATAAACATTTTGCCCATCTCTGCATCTGGGTAACCACGAAATTACGGGAAGTCGAGGAAAACATTGTTTAACGTTTAAAAAATATCATACCATGCTAATATCTTCATTCGCCAAAATCTTACAAATTAATATCTAAAATTCTACGAGGCATATGTTATTGAAAAATTCAAGTATTCATCTAAGTATCTATCAAACTATGAAAACTGGAAATCCGAAGGAAACATTATTTAACAATTTAATGCATCGTACTATCTTAATTCATATAAAACCATACAAATGATTTTCCAAAATTTCCCAAAGGATATATTATTAAAAAATGTTGTTACCTATTTTGTAACACTACGAGCACGCGGGTAGACAGACACTTGTAATCGGTGGTGTAGATTTCTAGCGACCGTAAGCGTGGTTGTAGAAAACGGGCGGCGCGAATGTTCGTGCGACTTAACCCTTGGCCGTAAGTACGGCTAGGTAACGAGATTTGAAAATATACAGTTCCAGTAAGTGTTAAGTCCATTCCTAGACGAGGCCAGCCAAGTGCCGAGATTTTGCAGTGCAATGACGTGACGCCGCGCGACGTATCATCGTGCCTGTTTTCGCCGTGCAAAAACCAGGCGGCGATATTATGCATTCACGGGTAATGCTGCCGCCCGCTCGAAACAATCGGTAATCAATAAACGCAACACACCGTTCTACTTTGGAAATGCATCGCAAATGCACGAATTACGGCAAAGCGCGCGGGAACGGTTGACGCATGCGCGTCGTTAAGGCCACGTGTTTCGCCGATAATTTGGCAAGGAATCATTTCAATCAATATTTAACCTTTTCTGTATGTAAATTCTTGTTATACTTCTACTCTTGCGGATAATATCACTGATATCGTATTTGCTGATATTTATTACTCTTGATATTACGCGCTTACGTTCTCGAAAGTCTGCCAGCACGCAGCGTCATTAATCTCTGTAATAAGGATTCTATTTGTACAATTTGTGGTATTATCAGCAGCTCGGGTATGATTGCTCAGATGGGTCTTTGGAATCGAGATTCCCAATTTAACGCCTCGGCGATGATTTCGTATTTGGTATGAGCTTCGTGTTTTTCGAGGCGTAGCAAATGAAACTCGATTTTAATGATGCAGAGTTATTTCCCAGGGTTTATTTTGTTAGACGCAGCTGATGTTATGTATCTTTTATTCTACGTGCCGCTGGTCAAACCACGAATGCGATGAAGATAATAATTTGTGTTATATGCGTGTGCTTTGGGTTTACATGTAACGGAGGTAAATTATTTTGCTTTTAAAACGTCAGCGCGGGGTGATTTCGTACGGGGCTACTTTGTTAAATTGAATTTGGTCCATTACGGATTTTGGATCCGATCCGATTGTCGCCGGGGCAGATATCAGGCAACCCAATTAAGTTTGTTATCTCGTCTCACTCGACTCTATAATTAACCACGATCGCGAAAAACACAAGCGCGAATTTCGTGCTCCTTATCGTGCGCCCGCAACATCCGTCCACAATGAGCGTGTCAAAAATATTGCCAGGCTTTTTGATGAATGTTCAAACCTTCGGGCAGCGAGATGAATATGTATGTATGTAAATACTAATTCCATACTTTTTAACTATTCTCGTAGAGTCACGGTACTGATCGTCAATATTTCCCATTTTCTTTGTTCGCGAAGTGCCATCCACGAGACGCGACATTAAAAATTACTGCGATAGCAGGTTGACTACTGTAATCAATTACACAATTCCGTTTTAATCGTAATTTGTAATTTGATTACATTTTGCCCAACTCTGTACCAACAGCAACAAGCGCGCCAACGTGCGCCATCGGTGGTACACGCGACCTGAATGTAACTCGCCCAAAAATAGCGCCGCACGGATCACGTTAACCATTATGAAGAACACGAAATATGAACTGATCGACTCATAACTGAACGATGAATATCTCAGGAAAACCCGTAACGTCGTGCAACGTACATAAGGTCGCGTTAAGTGCAAGTGCACCTATCTACGTAGATTAAAGGCGGATTCACACATATCAGTTCCGCGACGGTTGAATGCCATCAGTGTCGGTGATGAAAAATATCGTTTCCCTGCTCACCGAGTGCAGCGGTTCACGCTTGCCCGTATCAGTTACTGACACCGGCACAAAGAGACCACCGACACTAACGGCGTTCAGCCGTCGCGGAACTGATACGTGTGACTCCGCCTTAACTTGGCGCAAGTGTAATACGCAATCCAAGATTCCCTCTCTTGCTCACCGAATCTCTCTTTCTCTCTGCGCTTCTATCCCAGCCTGTTCGTGACGTTGCAGCACAGATAGACGTGCGTGTACAGGCATAGGTGCGCGTGTACTTGCATAAAATGTGAACTGCGTACGATAATACGGTGCAAGCAACGTTGACCGTGGTCAGGATTGGCTCGACCGATTTATTAAGTCGCGCAAACCGAGCGAACGAAAAAGCGCCATCGGCCGAGCGAGATGCCTCTCTCATTCCCCAACGCTTGATAAACGATGTGATGATAATAACCACGGTGAGAGAACAGGCGGTGCCGCGCACGCACACGCACGCGGTCGAAAGGGGGGCCCGACGTAAATACCGAAGGAAAATCGATAGGGCATCGAGCGACAGTAATTTTTATCTTGTAACGCGCCGCGGAAAACCTACGCGATGGCGGGTGGATGGTACGCGCTTCCTTTTCTATTTTTACACATAGTGGTCCGTTATTGGTGGCGCAACCCGATAGTGGGCTGACTCATCATGGAAAAACAAGTCGACATTGCGGGATTACTTTTTTTTCGGCGCGGCTTTGTTCCGAGAAAATCGGCCTCGAAAATGCAACCCGATTTTTGGCTACGTGGGCATACGGAACGGGCGATTTTTTTACGCTGATTTGGGTGAGAACAAAGGCACGCTCGTAAAAAAGTTATTCCACAGTTTTTACTCATTTTTGTACAAGGATTCGTTTTATCCGCAATTGCAACATATTTACTGCTGGGTTCTGTGAATTTTTGACCAAATATATGCTTCTTTGAAAGACGATAGTTCATTGGGCAGAATAAGTCGAGACTTGAAACGCCATCTGTATATAATGCGGAAAATAATAAACCTAAACCTATATGCTTCTTTAACCCTTAACTGGTATCCTGGGGTCAATCATGACCCCAAGCACGCAAAGTTCGATGAATTTTTGGTTGTCTAAGTTTGTAAACTGAATTTCTAATTCATTTTATAATAATGGTTTAACTTTTTAGGTTTCTAGTATTTTATACATTGCCTTAGAACAAAATATTCATAGAGGTTGATCTAATGTTGACTTTACAAATTTCTGTGTCTTTTTTTATGTGGGGTCTGCCACGACCCCAAGATACCAGTTACGTTTAAAAAAAAAACAGTATAGCAGTTAAGGGTTAAGAGATCTTATAAGTTTGTTTTGCCAAATTAAAATTTTTTGAACATTAGGCTTTCGCGAAGAATTGCTCGGTTCGTAGTTGTAGCACCAAAAACGGACCACCCTGTGTATAGATATGAACTCGTTCCACAAGGATGCTTACTCTTCGAGAGGAGAGTTGGAGCAAAAATTCAGATCCCTCAAGGTCATTGGAGGGTGAACTCCACTCTACGTGTTCCGTGCGTGCTCATTTCGTCTAAATGTTTGTTTTAAGGGCAATCTGCGCGGTGCGAAAAGGATGGAAGTATCAGGGAATGCATTATTTTGACGAACGTCTGCAGAAGGAGGTCGAAAAAGTAAATATAGGAACTACTAAGAAAGGTATATATGATAGACTATTAAATTTCGAATATTAAAATTCGAGCATTTGAGGTACGTGCAATGGCGATTGTACTATCTACCCGATCTAAACTTCTTTCTGTTAATTAAATATCGAGTTAAAATAGAATGAGAACTTCGCAAATATTACCGCTGATCGCGAGAAAAAGAGGGGATGGACTTTGAAATGCACACGTGAGTTCGACACCAGCCGCAATCTCTAAACTCATGAACTTGTGAACTTACGATTATTATAAAAAAAAAACGAGGTGTACAGAAAAGACTCAAAAGTGACTTGGAGTGATTATATACGATAAGAACTGTGAGATCATATTGGGGAAAAAAGACGGTCGCATGGAATGTTACCACACTGCTGAAAATAAATACAAGATCTCTCTCGAGGAACAAATAAATATGAAAATTCAGCAGGAAGGATCGAATCCAACAAACGGATCTAGAGAAACTGAATATTGGATTTCGCGCAATTTCCATGGAATGTCTAAGTTTTGCCGTGCCAGTAGCTCTCGAAATATCGATTGCATCGTTTTCAAGACGCGATCCTCTAATTGCTCGGAGCAGAGCAAAGTTTAAGAGAATTAATTAGATGGTCAATATTTGTCGGCAGTCGCATGACCAATTTGCAAATTTACGGCACGAAATGACGCCAGTTAGCGTACATCATCACTTCATTCGTATAGAGCCCAAATGAACTACGAGAGAAAATTTATCACGATCGGCGGTGTATCAATCGCGCGGATTACGTAATGGCGGGACGTTTAATCAGCTGATACGATGGGTCGCGCGATGAGCGGATAAACACGTATCAGATGTTCTTTCTCGTAATAAGCTGTTCCTCGTAATTCGCAACACTTTGCAAAAAAGACCTGGATAGTGTTCCGCGGAATCTAAACGTCGAAGAAAAATCAGATAATGCGACAACGAAGATTACTTCCTACTTATGGCGTCGTACTTCGCTTAAGATTATCTTTCATTACATTTAATTTCCCCTTATAGGCCGTCGCGAATTTTGGCGAAACGCGATATAAACAATTAATAACCGAAACGCAGCGACAATTAATTATTATTAATTTCTTCAATTCGCTTCGATTTGCCAAAATGCGCGAGGGTCTCTTATGTGTTTCATTTTGTAAGACGACAAAGATTTATATAGGGCGAAGCGAAAATCGTGGTATAACCAAAATATCATGAATAAAAAATACGATTTCATTTTTCATTTGCCGAAATGTCGATGACCTTTAAATTTCGACCTCTCCATACATCTGTATTTTTTAGGGAATAACAAGCATATTTGGATGCTTCACTTAGCGTGTCATTTGCAAATCAAAGGAACAAACGTACATAGTGAAAATGAACGTTAGGTATACCGCGTGCATTAACGCAATCATTTACGCTCGATACCTCCAATAAGAACTTTATAGTCTGTAAAATCGCTGGCACATGTATGTTTTCGTGTTCCCAGACGCAACGACCGATTCATCCAAGCTATCTTTATATGGCGTACACTGCTCAGCGTTTCTTACACCATACTCGGTCGTGTAATTTCAGTTAGCTCGCTTATTATCGCGTATTATGCGCCGTGTAGTCGGGTCAACGGTAGAAACTGTGTGTACGATCGTAATATCGACGATAATCACCATACGCAATTGCAGAGGCTCGTTAAATGTAATGCAAATTGCGAATTTTACGCATATACAGAGTCATGAAGGTATTGGCACAGCTCATTTGGACTCGACTTGTCGTTTGACTTTCCGTACACTTTGGCGTGACTACGTGACCAGTAATAGCAGTATTTAAAGCTTGTTAAGAGATAGCTTAAGTCAAGAATATGAAATTGAAAATTCTTGCCTTGAAAATTTTGTAAAGATTATGAAGTGTAAATAGCCTGGAATGTTTTGAAAATGAAGAAAATTCAGACTAAAATATGTATCATATATGACTTCACTTTCAAACTAATGAATTTTGAAGATTCACATTTCTATACTGGCCAAATATTGCAACGTAAGAATTTCCTACCACCTTCTCCAAAACCTCTTACACAAACCAGTATCAGGATTGCAAAAAACTTGTTCACATCTCTGCAGGCTAGAATAACTCTTCTATTCTACTACTTCACCATGCAAAGCGACAAACACTAAACTATCATGGTGCCCTACATCCATCTTACATAATAAACACAATATCACTTTTCATACAATTATTCCCACTCCTAAGGTTCAACACATATCGACTGAAAAGAATTCGAAGAAACTCGTAACAACATACATACAAGGACTTAAGCGTAGAAGAAAGGTTCGCGAATTTTTTGACAGATCCTGATAGATCCTTTCCCGTTGAAAGGCGCTCGCGCGCGCGCGAACAATAGATCGAAGCTCTACGCGAGCGAACGTAATGAGGGGCAGGACGGTGATGAGCGTATGTAAACAAGAAATCGCGGCGGAGCGGCATGCTTGGAGTTATTTATAGAAATCCATTATTGTGCAACAAACGTGGCTTTACGTAACGCGCGTAGTATATACCCCGGTCTCTGTCGGTCAGTCGGCCGTATACAAAGGAACTGGCTTTCCTCGTCCTTTTGTTTTTTCGCCCAGGCTGGCTCGCTTGCTCGCGTCGCGTCGCGTACAGCGGGCAACAGAACTCGGGGCAACTGAAAACCGCTTCGCTCCGCACCGTTCGCTACGAATGTAAACAAAAGCTACGAGAGACGATTCTGAGAATCGTGCACGTTAAAAAAGGAGGGAGAGGACGAGGGGGGAGAAAAGAAACGACTCCTAAATGGAAGAGTATCCAAGCAAGCAAGTTCGCTGCTCGGGGCTGTGCCAGAGAGCTCGATACATATTTCTTTTTCGCGAGCGATTTCGATCGTATCGTGACCGTGATACGTATGTATATAGACACAACAGGCCATCGTCGTTGGCCCGACGTGGCCGTCACGAGGGAAACGTAGGAAACGATTGTTCGAGCAGGGAGATACAAACGCTGCAGAGTACCGTACATGCATTCCAAACCTGTTTAGACAACTCGCGATAACATTCCGAGAAACGATTAATCGCGACTACGGTTGCGCGCCCACCCGAGCGGCCGTTTGCCGCCGCCAGAGTCGTCGCAGAAAACCGGTATGATTTATCCCAGACGCGATATAATTTGCCCGTAGGAATTCTTTGCGCCCCAAATGTATCGAAGCGTGGTAACGATCTTCGTCACTAACGAAGTTTACGATTTTTAATTTCCTTTTTTTAAGGAGGGTGGATGTTTAAGAACTACGTGTGCGGGCCATAAAAGTGGGAATGATTTTCAAAATGGAATTTGAAGGTTAAAGAAGGAAAATTTCTTAAGTACTTATTAATTGGGATCCTGTGATGTTTTTTTGTTTAAGTTGTGAAGAATATGGAGGAAAATTTATGGAATGTAGGAGGTAGCGTTTGTGTTTTCTTTTTTGCAGAAATGGAATGGTGTTTGGTAGTTAGTGAGTTGTAACTATGCTCATAAATAGAAACGAATAGGAAACAGATCCGAAGATTTATTGCTCCTAGAAGTTATTACACGCTCCAGATTTAGAAAGTACTGAGAAAAATGCATGCCAGTGACTACCTCCACAGAAATATCTGTCTAGTTTCTTGATCACACTTTAATAAACTTGAAAAATGCTACCCTCAGGAATATTTTGAATTTCATGTAAACTATGAGTACGTTGGATTTATATTAATATTCCCTAACACACTATAAAAACAAAATGATATGATCAAAAACAAAACCAAATTCCAACAGAAATAGAGAAAACAATTGCAGAAATATTTAAGAAATAGTATTCATCGATGCGTATGCAAATAAAATATTATATAAAATTTCATTCAAAAACTTAAGGACCGAATAATTCCAACTCAATAATTAAAATAAAAACATTCTATTTTGAATTCCGAAATTCCATTAAATAATTGAAATACCTAACGCCGATAAAACGAAGCAAAAATATCACACGAACGTCTAAAGATTCTCTAACTATGAATAAATAATATCCTTCAAAATTAATCGCCACTCTAAAATACAAATACTTTTCTATAAATATTTTCATACACCATGGAGAACTAAGATATTTTGGATTCTACTATTAACCTACTCACTCCACGTTTACGTCAAACAAAAGCGTGTTTCTATTTCCACAACGAAACAGAAAAGCAGCATACCCAAGCACCATTCGAAAGGAATTTCAAAGCAATAAAGTACAATTTCGTTGCAAATACGATAAAACGCAGGAGTTCGACGTATAATAGCCTGCTCACTATTTTCTGTTTGGGCGGTACAACGGTGCATTTCACTCGAGTCCGATCCCCCGCGCCATGCTTGTTTGGGCGTGAACGCGTGGTGGGCAAGAATTCGACACGACGCGTTGGTACGAATTTCCCTGGGACTCGCCGATAATAAAGCACTGCGAATGGGGCGATAATAAAACGGGAATCGATGAAATTCAACTCGAGACATGCGAAAGAATCTCGTGTAATTGCAGCGTGTGAAAGAGACAGAGGATATTGTGCCGGCCGGCCGGCTTCGCGCTTGCCTCACCGGCCGGCATCGCTTCGCGACAGCTGGCCATCGAGTGGGACAGAGACAGAGAATAGCTATACTAAGATTTTGTTTGTATTGTGCACGCGTTTCACGTCTGTGTCACGATTACGGCCAGGCCTGCCAATATATACAGCGCGGCGCCGCGACACCGTCGACGACGACAATGACGACGGTGTCGCGGGGCGACGACGGCACGGATACCGCGGTGGAAGAGAAGGAGACGATGATGGACGTTGGGTTACGCTCTGAAACGGCACGGCTCGATAACGTCGGTGGACAAGCACGCCTTCCTTTGCCGATAAATTTGTGCCATCCCGCCCGTAAAAAAATTCGCGGGCGAGGCGTTACACCGTGCGGTTCAACTCGCCAATGACGTGGCGTGTCAAACCGTGCCGTTGCTCTACACGTTATAGAACGCGGTAACGTGCACGCGAGCGAGAGACCGAACGCATATGTAACGGCGCCACGACTTTTCCGCGAAACGACACATGGCCCCTGCGTGTCGCGCATTTACGCCGGGCCGCTTTTCAAATTTGTTGGCCGGCGAGCGAGGACGAATTACTCGCGACGGGGGAGATAGTATGAAAGCAGACTCACCCGCACAAGTTGGTTTCCTGTTCCTCGGTGGCTTCTACGATTTCCTCGAGCAGAATACGATCCTCACCACCAAACACTGACATATCTCGTTGGTCCGCAACACTGAGAATCCCGCCGCGCGATTCCACCACGTCTCTGTAACCGTCGTCGCGGCAGCGAAAAGGACGACGGGCCCTCTGCTCGCACACTTCCCTCGGGAAAACAATAACGCGCACACTTCTCACGCCCTTTGCGACGCGGATACTCGCCGGAACTCGTGATTAAATTTTTCCTCTGCCGCGGTGGCACGCACCGAGATTCGTCCACGGGACAGCCACTCCGCGCGGCGCACACACAACGCCCGAACGCGTTTTGTAATGGCGATCTTTGGCGGGAAACAGCTGAGGGCCCCCACAGCGTACCACGAATCACTCCGCCACCGGCTTCAGGGCCGTCACTACGCGAGGTTCAAATAGAGCCCCTCCACTTTCTTCCCGTTCGGCACACGCGGCACCCTTCCCTCCTGCCCAATTTCTCGCCAAATTTGTCCGCTTCGTAGCACAATCTTTTTTATCGCATACCTATTCAAGATACATCACGTAGACTCGATAGACTCTGAAACGATCTTTCCACGTAATTATTAACTTCACAGTGCAAATGTCTCGAATGGCACGGACGCGGTAAAGTTCTCGACTTTTGAGAATAAAACTTATCGAGGGAATAATGTCACGGATAGCGTTGCGAGGGCCGGGTGAAGCCACACATTTCAAATTAATCGTCCGATGAACGTCGTGACGCGAGAAATCGTTTTACGTGCTCGCGTCGACGAAACCATCACGTGGCGGCACATACTAAACGCTATCGTCCGTAACACTTCCACGATGGGAATAACACTCGCGCACTGTAGCAGCAATATAAATCGGGGATACAGTTGAACGGACGATAAACTATGTGGCGCCGATCCTGTATGCCGATGAAAATGGAGAAACAGTATCATTTGCAGGTGCACGGGCGTGGACGTGCACAGAGATTCACGGCGTTGGACGCTCAGAAACCATTTTCAAGGCACTCGCGAAAAGTTCAGTGGACGCGGTTAGGGTGAACGCTGCATCGTATGCTGCCCTGGACAACGACTCTCTTTGGACCAATCCCACACCAGCTCATCTTCGGTTTCACGCCGAGTTTCCACAGTTTTCCGCAGGTAGTTGCACGCAAGCCATCCGGTCGTTTCGTAACGGATCACTGGTATACCTAGCTGTCTCCTCGGCGGGCTATTGTTAGAAATATTTAACGCGTTAGATGGGACTACTTTCTCGTCGCGTAGGTTTACGCTAGAGGAATGGTGCGGCCGCGCGGGAAACATCTGCCAGCTGGCAGAAGCCCCGCCCATAGAATACGCCAGTCTCCCCCACTTCCCCCACCTGCGCGAGCTAAACCCACGTACACCACGTTCAGAGCCATCTGTATAGCCACGACCGTGCGCGCGAATACGCGACACACACACACGATCTTCTATCCTGGTCCTTCATCGAGCTCTCTGCGCAATGTTACACGATACAAAAGTTGACAATAAAAATTTGTTTTTTCCCCGCGCGTACGACACATAGTAAGTGGCCTGTCGTGTATAGTTCTATGTAGATGCGCAATGAGATAAACGATAAAGAGATGTGTCTATGAAATACAACTAAACAAAGAATTAATCCTCTGTATCTGGAGATATCGTTAATTTTTCGCTCTTTCGATTTTCTTTCTTAAATAGTAACTGCTTCTTAATACTTTAAACTAACTTTTATATAAATATAATTAAAAGCTTATTTCGTTATATTTGTACCACATGCGATTCTGAACGATCTTAATATTTTATCTTCGAACAGAAATCGCTTAATATTTATGAGGTTTTAGCTTCGCGAACTATATGCGAAATTTGTTGGAATTAAAATATAAGCGTATGAAATGAAGACTTGCGATATCGTGTGTTAATATTCTACGCCCATTACTTCCTTCTTACTTTTCTCGGAAAATAATGGATTTCAATGATACAAAATTAAACGTATGCAATAATAATTGAATCTTTTGAATAGAAGTCTAATAATATTATAATTTACGATGTTAAATCGAATAATACTTTAGGAATTGTACGCGTTCTTATTTAAATCGATAAATTCGCAAAAATCTTGCAGCCTGTGCCATCTGGCGGCCACCCGACGTATTCGCTAAATGTAACGGAACGGCAACCGAATTACAAACACAGATGATTTAATATAAACAATGTACTTCCATCATTATTTGCAAATTTTTACAATATATGTGAAAAACGTTTATTTTTAATCATTCTCTCTTTACTTCTATAAAAGAAATATATGATTGACGAACGTACAAATAAAAAAAGAGAGGAAATGGAAATGTTCTCATTTCCAAACCTAGCATATATCGATAAATACTGTTGTTGATTATCTGCGGCGCGGTCTTTCTTTTTAATTCAATACAATGACAGGCTAAAAATAATATTTGCGGACCGTATTCATAGTTATTGGTCACAATATCTGTTTACATAACTAATATATTACATTGTTAATAAAAAAAAATATGGAAATTGCAAAATCATTTAAAATGGATAACTATGAATACGCCTTAAATGCAGTTAAATAAATGAATATTATTTCTTTTCGTTCCTTTCTCTTTTAAAACAGGTCATTCATTAATTCAGGAATTGTTATTCATAACTTGAACTTTAGGCTCATAAATTTGGAAATATAAATCTCATCTTCCTTCCAAATTTTTAGCACGTCATTTAACAAGACTCAGGAACAATTTGAAATGTGAAAATATGAAATCACGAAACATTTTTGTTAACACTTTATATAAAGAAGCAACCTACTCAATTTTATTTAGCCGATTATATTTTTCTCGGAAAGTTGCGCACATGAAGTATGTCCAGTTTGATTTGAATTTTCACTTCAGTTTAAACAGAAAACATTATCATAAATATGCAGATTTTTAAATCAAGCATTGCTTCATAATAACAGAATCCAAACTTTAATATTGAATTCGCTCTATCTGTGCTGGATTTTACAATGGACGTTACTTCATTTTAAATCTAGAACTCATTTTCAAATAATACGTACAAATCTGCTACAATCTGCGTTTTTGTTTCGTCATTGATATTGTTTTCCTTTTGTACTCACAGTCACGTGATTAATGTATTTAAAGAAACCTAAGAACATTTCGCTTTATAATTGTAATACTATTCATAATGCCTCCCAATTTGTACACGATAGTGGATTTAAAAGAAACGTTACTACTTTGTCTTTGCTCAGCAGATATGGATATATAATATTCCCCGAAATAATAAATTTTTTACATTGTTAATATGAAACCGCATGTCAACCTAACGAAAACACATATTTTAGCATACAAGAAGCTATAAGAATCCTGGTATGATCGACGCAATAAAATGTAGCTCACCAATTGAATATTTCGTATCTATCGTTTTATCAATTAACTGCTAAAATATGTTAGATGCCAATCCGAATCGGCACTGGATGAGATTCCAAAATATTGAATAAATAAGGAGAGTAATCTCGTTACCCTATCATACTAAAAATAGTATTAAAGAGTCCAAGACAAATTAGTCTTAAACTTTGCTCGACTGGTTTGATTTACTGTAATGATTATAAAGCTAGATATAGATACAATATCTGATATACAAATGCATCAACCACTTTCTATCAGTTATGTTTCTTGTACACTGTGGTTACGTTCTCGTCATTTTTCTCTCTTTAAAAAAAAAAGTAGTTAAACCTAACAATGTGCTAAATGCTATATTTACAAGATTAGAAGTTGACAGTTTCATTCTCTTTAATTATGTACAGATGTGTACTGGTTGGTTACAGTAGAGAGTAAATCAACAAATCTATTTATTAAAATATGTAAAACTATTTCAATAACGCGAATTGTATCGTTAAGGCAAATGTGATTAGATCTGTAATGAATCGATATCCAAGAAATAGTTTGTACTTTATCATTTATTTTACTATATTTTTACTTCCTATTTTAATATATCTTTGTTGATTTACTCTGTTCAACGTGTCTCTTTAAATTACATGTTTTCAATTTCTGTTTCCTTAAAAAAAAATGTTTAAATATACATTAGTAATTTTTAAAACGTGGTTCATGCATCTGCAGTCAATTTAGTACAACATGAAAGCATGGATTTACAAATAATGGCGCGACAAAGGAAACAATTACCTTGAATGATAGATTAATTTCGCGTATTTATAAGAAAGTATAAATGTAACGGGTGTACGCAAAGTTTTCTTTACGCATCTTCTAGTGATGCACATAAATGTAATAAATATTACGATAAAATCAATTTTGATCGTTTTTTTAGTGGATTGTTATTGTTACGCGCGTGATATTACAACTTAATTCGGATCAGTTCGTTCTGGAGTATACTCATTTATTTTAAAACATCAAAATTGACATATAAAACTGAAATACACTGTATAAACTAAAATAACTATCTTATTACCTGTTAATGTTTACCGCATACATTACGATAATAAAATATGTTGTAATACTTTAGTAAAAGTAATACATTCGCTATTAATATTTCTATTATAGCAAGACTAATTGTTAAAACTAAACTTTTCCACAGAATACTAGATTTAATATTTTTGTACAGCTGTATTAAAATAATGAACGGACTTTAAATCTTTCCCAAAACGAAGCAATCCTTTGACTCGAATTAAATGCTATTGTCTCCCGATGCACAATAGAGTAAGTTGTAACTTTTAGAATAGAGTAAGATCTCTCTCATTTTTTTTTATATATGCGTGTATATAGATGTATGTTCACATTAGCATATTAATAAAGCATATAACAAAGAATGTAACCACGGTGAAGTATGAATTTCGAGTTATTTGCATCTACATGCCTTACCTGTAAATCCATGTTTATTTTTATGCAATGATGGAACTTATTCATGGTACTAACTATGTACTAGCTTTGTTATAATAACTTTTTCAATCCTAATTTCAACCTTTCCTGAGCTGGATTCACTTTGATTTTCAATTGCTGAATAAGATCGTATATTTTTAAAGAAGGCCCAACTTTAAAACCTGTCAAGTCTATTATTTGGTCCTTAGTGAGTGTCAACAAAGTTTTTCCATCTATTTTACGTTTACTAAAATTATCGCAATACGTTGCACAATCATTAACACGAAGAAATTGTGCAACATCAAACACATTCCATTCAGATGGCACTAAATCACCAGATTCAGAACTTTTTTGAACACCATCTGCTAGCCTTGGGATGTATTTATTAGAGACAGACATCACCTAAAGAATAAAAATTTTCCTTAAAAGTGTAACACTCGATTTTCATTGTACAATATTATGCTCTATCGCACAATTAAAAATTGCCACATTATAAAAGAGTAGTTATTAACATTGAAAAAATTTTCTTAGCGAAATCTTAGCGATCATTACTGCAGGAAATATTAAATCCAATTTGTCATAAAATATTTTACACAACAATACGATTTAAAATCAATTTTTATATTAAATTATATAGCTCAAATTGAATTGTACTTAGTTTTCAATGCTATGTCTCACATATCTGATTAACACATTCGATCTAGCATATAATTGAGTGTCCTTTTTCCAGACACAGTACTTGAATCTAAGAATCTAATGAAAATAAGACACTTCGATACTGCTTTTTTAAAAGATTTTAAATACTTAAAATAATGGAAAAATAAGAAATAACACTTACGTTAATGTATGATGTCGCAGTTCTTTCTTTTGGCGGCGGAGGGCTTGGTGTCTCACTTTGAGTATCGTGTAATGCTTGACCTTGTCCAGTAGTGGGACTAGGTAATGTTTGATCAGGTCCGACTGGCTCTTCTGCCGGTTCTGGTTCCCTATTTCTTTGTTCTGGTAAACTTTCCACGTCATGTTCTCTCTCGATCTTTACTCCTTGAGCGGGCTCTAATTCTCGCTCACGTTCACGAGCCGTACTAATACGTTCACTGTGCCGAGGTAGAATATTTTTCGCGCACGATACTTTGCTGCTTTTCTTCAGTTTTCTCTTAGCTTTACGTTTAAGGCCTCTTGGTGATTTTACTGAGAAACGTAATGTGTGCATACATTTAGAAATGGTATCCCGAATACTCCATTACATATTTCGATATATATTAAATTACGGCTAATTACAGTTACGAAGTATATTTACCAGTAGGACTAGTGTTTTTATTGAGTACACGGGGCCCTTCTAATTTATGATCAACCAGATCGCACCATCCAACTGGATATATGTCAGGGCTCTGACAATCGAGCCATTGATCATATTCATCTTCCCAACCATCGAAGTGTACTCTTAATAACCTTCCAATCACCCTAGTAATAGTAGCAACACAAACTAATCTAGGATCCATTAAATCAGCGGCTTCGAGTCTCATCCCCTCGATAAACCCATGTTGAGGTATTTCCTACAATGTAAGTTATTGTTCAGTTAAAGTAACGAATAAAACGAAAGATAATGAACAGCAATGGCTAAAGTAAGATACATAAGACTCGATTTTTACGAGATTTTAGCTCGCATAGTTTTCTGAATGATCTTATTCTAGAGATTATTAGAGCTGTCTCTGTAATTACCCTATTAAATAATTGCAAAGAGGCAGGTATAGTATTCGTCTCTGATAAATATGCATCCCATGTAAATGTAGTAGGATCGAATCCCTTTGGTGGCGTGAGTGGTAGACCATGTTGGGAACAAAATCCGATTGGAAAAATACAAGGTGAGCATGAATTATAGCAAAACCAATCAGCGCCACTCGTATCTTCGTCGTAACTATCTATGCGGATCATTATATAATCTTCCTTCAAAACTTGCATAACTGTCGCTGCACATATGGCGGAAAGATTAAGCGGATCAATGGCCTCTATCTTCATTCCTTCTCGAAATGTATAATTAAGGTGCAAATGATGGTTCTTTGGCACATAAAAGAGATCTTCAGTCGCGTCGTCTTCGCATAATTTTGATTTCGTTACACGTTCCAAATATTCCGGATATGCGTCCAATGTCTGTCCTACCCTCTTGGCCCAGCCAACAGGGTGTATAAGGGGGGAATCTTCGTGGCACCAAAAACCATTGTCTTCGGGTGGTGAGTCGTAGTATCTCACGTGCAAACGTTTACCGACAATCTTCTGTATCGTTGCTACCTTCACCTGTGAGATTCTATTTTTATCTACTACTTCCAAATGAAGTCCACATCTGAAACGCGACTTCATACTATCATTAACTTTATTATAAAAATTAGTTGGCAGTGTCCTTGCACCCGTTAATCGTCTCATTAGAAAATCCTTCCAGTCTTTGTACTTGTTAGCAATTGCTGCAATAAATTTGTCATAATTAAGAGAATGGTTCGTTAATCACTTATTTACGATGTTTACTTACTGTTAGGTGGAATGAGAGGTTTCCCAATCGTTGCACACCAGCCTACTGGGTGTATATCATTGGAGCACAAAGACACCCAGAAATCTTTATCAGCATTCAGTCCAAAGCCTTCGTACCTTAACAGCGCTCTATATCCAGATATACGTAACACAGTAGCAACCCAAAATGAATCTGGGAAAGCTTCGCATACTTCATCACAATCTGTATTCTCTACTTCGACTTTCATACCAACTGTTATATTATCCCATATCTCCGAAATGGGTGCCTATGGAACGAAAATGAGATTAAAATTTCTACAAATAGTACACCTATCACGGACAGTGATATAAGATATATTTGGAAACATAGCATCATTGCTATAATTGTATAGAAAACTGACGTGTTTAAAACAAGATACTGGGGCAGCACAGAATCCAGGTTCAACCAGCTGCGGAGTCCAATCGTATGAACCTGCCATTTCAGCTGTTCTCTTTCTTCTTACAGGTAAATCCTCTGGCATCACTGGTTCAGATATAACTTTCTCTTTCTCTAATTCAATAGGTTCCCTTACATCCACTTCTTCCTTCACCGGGACCTAAAAAATTCAGAGTATCACGTCGTTCTATTATGATATATTGCCGAATAACACTTACGTTTTTCGTTACTTTCGATTCATTCGGAGAAGCTGGATCTACAGACGTAGGCGCCTCTACCGAATGTGATGGACTGTACGTAGAATCTGCGGTAGGAGCTGTGTGTTCCGAGGATCGTGCGCACGCTCTACTACAAAATCTGCGTTCCTTCGTGTAAAATGCGTGTTTCACACCAATAGCGCCACACTTCTCGCAAACAGCTATGACAAATAAAAGCAGCTTATGAGCGTACAAGGATAATGCACAGAAGTGACTTACAATTACACTTTTAGCTCGTTTTAAATTCTATATCTTACCTATACCATCCTTACGAATAGGAATAAAATTTAAGTCTGTGTGTGGTTGGTACGCGATAGGCGTCTTTAACACAAGTCCAGGGTGTTTTATAGGCTTTATCTTCCTATTACGATTGTCCTGAGTAGTTTGAGTCGCTGCATTGTTTACAACCTGCTCTCGCTCTTCGTCACCAATATAATCTTCTAATGTTAAGTATTCAGTCATTTCTTGCCTTTCGGACTGCGAATCGTATTCCTAAAAAAACAGAAAATATAATTCTTATACGGTTTGTGTAAAGTAGCTTAAAAAGTAATGTTAATATTTAAAAATATTAACACTGACTTGTTGTATCTCTTGGGCATCGACGGCTTCCATAGCTTCGTCGGGTTCCGAGCATTCGTTAGCGAACTGTGGTGGTAGATACCGTACCATAGTTGTAGGTGCGATTTGATGGTTCCTAATGTCTTCGTATGGATTCGAGCCATGAGAGAAAAATGGACTTTCGGCTTGACGAGGATCCAACATAAGTTCATGAGTAGGTTCTCCGTGCACCATCATATCTCCCATCCATACCATCCCTAGTTCCGGTAATCCAGGGATGGAAGCATACACTGAATTCATACAAATATCCATCCCTATAGTCACATAACGATCCAAGTATTACTTTTAGATAAATCAGGCATAAAGATAGTTTGTAGCTTCGGACAACGAAATGTTGTTATTCCTCGGCACAAAACAGAATGCTTCTACACAAATGATAGAATTTTGATAAGATTAAGACCCTTGGTATTTAGGCAAGAGTATCTCTGACTCGTGTAGGAAAACTTATTTCATTAAATCTACATAGCACGAGATACAGAGCGCAGATTTTCAAAGCGGACGCTACAGTATTTAAATGCCAATTTGAATCGTACGAAATCTAAAAAAAACTCATTATGATTTATTTCTCAAAGCGACGCCGAAGCTTCCAAAATCAACATTTATTCAACCTTTTCCACTGGGAAACATTTTTCGAGAGAAGGAGTTTCTCTTTGAAGATACACCATATCCTGTGTAAGGTATTCAATTCCAGGATCATAAATTACGATGTAATTTAACGCGCGAAGATATCACATAGCGTTGGAAAACAAGTACGAACCATTAGAAGCTTGCATGTCCATGACAAAGCAGGACCTGGAAACTCTTGTATATTCAAGTGGTGTACAAATTGTTACGCCATCTGATTTGAACCATTATCGTTACACCGAGCCGGCGGTATATACGAAGTTTTATTTCTAATTCATTATTATTTCATAATGAAGAAAGGAAGAGGAATATTGCAGAAGTATCGCACCAGTATCCATTATGTTTTATTAAGTTCGCATGCGAAGTAAATGTGGAAATCTAAAGCGTTTGAAATACGAACGATTAGAGCATTTTATACGATTCTACGCAACGGTATATTTTACTAGACTTTTTAGTTACTTGATGGTTATTTAATGTACGGTGGGAATATCTTGAAATTTCTATATTCGCGTTTTCAAAATCAAAGACACTGTCTAGAATATTGAACTTTTGATCCTTTCACTGCATGAAATTTGTATTTGTGAATTTGGGCATCATGCGAAATGACGTATATAGCAAAATGGTGGATGCTTTGAAAGCTGCACTTCGTAATAAAAGGAATTTGAAAATATCCTTCCTTGCACGCATTTATAATATCGATTATTAGTTAACTTAAATTGAGATAAACTCAATACTCTTATTATTCCTAATTTATTTAAAACCATCGTTATAAATATAGCCTCTTTTTCGAGAAGTTGATATTATTAGTAGGTAAAATGCGAAGTAAGAATCGATTTCTTAAAATGTGATCAAATGTTTATAGAATTTTATTCAAGTAGAAACTTAATAATTAATATCATTCGTCTTATGCAACGCATCTAAAAATACATTCATTCATGCATTGTGTATGCAATATATTCCTTATATCCTTCCTAGAACCAAAGTTGGTACACCCACTTTTATATCGAATGTAATTAGACTTAATTCCTGTACAAAAACAATTAAATAATCACTTTACGACTTGACGCGCGCAGTTAGTGATTATTATACTTCAGGACCTCGAATATTTGAATTCCTATTCCATTGTCGACAACAAATTCTTTTTATCAATGGAATCGTAATTTTTTACTATTCTCTTACATATTTTGCTACTACGGAAATAAAACGAAATTGTATAATAAATGTTTAACATGTACAGTGCATACATAAAAAATATAATATAATTCAAAATATATTTTATTCATGTTAATAATTGTCTTCATAATTGGTTAAGAGCAAAGGTGATTCTTCCACCATTTAACTTTTAAATAAACAACCCCACAGTTTTCTCTAAATTGCCGCTATAATGTTTGTTCAGTAATTGATATTCATTTGTCATAATTATCTATATAAATTACATAATTTATATATCTATCTGTCAGCAGATCTTATGACTGGCAAATTGATCATTGAACTTTGAACACTACTCTGTACTATCAATTTGCAACAGGTGCTTCGTTCGTGACTATTCTTTTTTGTAATTATAAAAAAAAATACATGTTTTACCAATCTCGTTGTGTGCATAATTTATTAATTCTGTCATTTTATGTTTTGTAGGAAAGATAAGTTCGTGAAGTATTAGACGTCAACATGGTTGAAACGATGGAAAAGCAGGTAACGGAAATAAAGTTACCTATGCCATGGGGTCACATCGCAGGAAGAGTCTATGGGCCTGAGAAAGAGTCAAAAATTCTGGTGGTACACGGTGTCTTGGACAACGCCGGATCGTGTCATCGATTAATACAACTTCTTCCACAAAGCTACCAATATGTGAGCATAGACTTGCCAGGCCACGGACTTTCATCGCCATTTCCACCTGACTTACCATTACATTTCTTTGATTATGTGCATTCAATATTATTAGTCTTGGACGCCTTAAAATGGAAAACTTGTATCTACTTAGGGCATAGTTTAGGTGCTCAGTTAGGCTTTCATTTTAATGTCTTATATCCTGGACGACTAGAAAAATTAATAGCTATAGACGGGCTTATGGCTGAGTCAATAGACGAGCTTGTTCCTTATATTCAGAATTTATACGATTTAAATGCTTATGGTAAAGTGCCAGCGAAGCTTTATACTAAAGACGAAGTAATCTTTGCGTTACAATTCAGAAGACAAGAAACGTTGACAACAGACGCTGCGGAAGCTGCTTTCGAACGTGCAGTTACGAAAGTTGGTAATTTATATAAGTACAATCGTGACCCTAGATTAAGAACTCTTGTGGTCCCAATATTTAGTGAAGAGCAACAGAGGCAGTATTTTAAGACTTTGCCATGTCCAGTTTTTGCAATTATTGCCACTAATTCCGTCAGAGTAAAAATAATGGAGCGATCGGTACACATAATACAAACGTATAGCGATAGTAAAGACAAATTCACTGTGATGTATGTAAAAGGAAATCATGATGTGCATACTAACTACCCTGAGAGGGTAGCGCAGCACATACTTAAAATTTTAAATAATAACGTACCGAGTAAATTATAAAACTTTATTTCAGGGAGGAATAACTTTTCAGAATACATTGTTATTCGTTTAATATTAAATGGTGAACCTTCGTTAATGGTGAAAGTTATTGTTTATATGTATTTTTGTATGTGTGGGTATAAAATGGAATTAAAATATACAGTAAAAATGTACACTTCGAATGGACTATAATTATACGAATTACGATATATCGTTAACATCATTTAACTTTTATTCGTACTACACCTTCCGCTTGCTGAACTTTTATACACACTTCGTTACCTTGTAGAATAGTATTTTTTAACTCGTCTTCTAATAATATCGCTGTATGATTCATGAACGATCCATTTCTTTTTGTGTCGTAACTGTGGTTTAACGTTAGTCTGATTTTGTACCAGCAAATCAATGCGTTTGGTAATGGTTTCTCGTTAGTTGCATTTATCTTTCCAAAGTTCACTACACGCTCAACAATTTCGCTTTCTTTCATTTCTATTATTAAATGTACGTCGGATAAACGTTCGCATAGGTATAAACTTGAATTTAAGTCAAAAACTTGATTTATCTGTAACGTAATAAATGATATCGCAGAAATTTGTGAAATACTATTGAAGTTTATAACGTACTTAAAAATTTACCCTGAATTGGTTAATATGCTGCGCAATCCCGTAGGAATTTGTATTACAAAAAGTATTTTCTTCATTTGGGTATTCATCGAATTTCTGCAAGAAAAATATTGTAAGATACCTGTGCTTATTTTCCTTTTTACTTTTAATTTTGTAGTTAATATGCATTCTTATAAACATACCTTTCCCGAACTTGAGGCATCAAATACAGGCGGTGAAATTGTTTGTAAATTCTCGTCTTTAACATAAACCATATTTGGCAAATCTTCTGAAAATACCAGTTGGCCTATAAGGAATATTTGTTCGGGTAATAACATGCCATTTGGTTTAAGTAAACACCTGCGAAATGAATGGTACAATTCTTGTAATTTCATCAACAAAGCACAACTCTAACAGTATTTTTTAAGTATCTTTACCTAAAAAATTCATAATTATGGTCTTGACCATAATCTTTCAATTCCCCTTTAATATCAAAATCGTGTACAAATATAGTATCCAAAGAAATTTTAATGTGGCTGTACTTTGATACAATATGCAATTTGTCTTTAAAACCATTTTGCTCCGCGATCTGTTCAATGAAAAGGCGAAGCGCGGAGTTCTCAGTTTTATAATACAACGTTTTGCTGTGTTTATTCTCCTTCAGTAACATTAGTCCATAAATTGGAAAAGGAGAAGTGTCCAAAATGCTATTTATTTCTTTGTTAGTTAACGATTTACTAACTTCCGTAAGTAACTTTATATACTCAAAGTCGTTTAAAAATGTTATAACTTCTTTTGGCAAGCGATACAAAATTTTTTCCTCATTATAGTCATCAAATTCAGCCTTGTCCAATGTATAAGAGCATTTCAATTTTCCTTTCAACATTTCCCCTTTAACAGCTAACGTATTTCCTTCTTTGAATAATCTTGGTACCGCTGAGAAAATAACAGTTTGCCAACAGGATTTCCTCTCCGACGTGTCTATTATTATTTCTTCGTCAAGGTGCAACTTAAACCAAGTCACTAAACCATCTATAATACCACCCCGTTTACATTTTAAATTTATGGTACTCTTCGTTCCATCTGTATTAAACTTTTGTAAGTCTGGCAAGTCATTAAAATTGACAGTAAAAAGAACTTTGGGTTCCGTGATATAAGTAACATTCGCGTCTTTTAAATTGTCCGTGTCATAATATTCTTCGTCTAGCAACACGGACATATTACGAAAATGTAGAGGACAGGATTCTTTAACTTTATCAAACACTACTGACGATCTATGCCTTATGTATTCGCATTCAACAGCAGCTACATAAACCGTGGCACTCATAGGTATCACTAAACTATTCCTATCTAAGATATTCTTATGAGCATTTATTAACGAAGCTATTACGTGTTCTCCGAAAAGACCAGCGTCAAACGTTTCTGTCATTATTAACTTCACTCTGCAAGAAATGTGTCTTTAATAGAAATGAATTTTTTAAAATATTCTAAGTGAAACTCGCTATTAGCACCATATTCTAAGGAAATATAGGTAAAAGATAATAAGTAAAAGACGGACCTTTCTGAAATATCAGTAGGTATCGTAAGATCCGTTGATAATTTAGGTAATAACACTACATTCTTAGCATCATTGGTTTCAAATACTTTCTCCGCAATTTTTATCATCGCCGGCGAACATTCGCATGCATAAATTTTCTTTGCGCCTGCGTTTTGCGCGTATAAACTTAACAAGCCCGTACCAGTTCCTATGTCTAGTACAGTATCGTATCCTTGAGAAACTCTCTTTCTTATCGCATTCTCGAATGCATCGTTGCGCTGTTTGTCGTTTAGCATTGGGAAATGCCACCTATCTACGGCCATGCTTAGCGCGTTTTGCATGTTTCTTTCTGCTGGCAGAAAATTAGGATTGGCCTGCAGCGCTCTCTTTAAATACTTCATTGCCTTTATCGGATCATTATTCCTTTAACAACATATTTTTTATCCTCATTACATGGAATTTTAGCGGTCATGATATCTGTCATATTAAAAAGTTGATTTTAAATTAACTAATTGCGAATTTGTCTAAGTAGCGAGTTCGAATTACCTCAGAAGGTGAGCTGCGAAATTATTTAACATACGGGGATTGTTCGGATACATGTGTAAGGAACGTGTATAACATAAAACAACATCGGCGAATCTGTTATCGCATGCGAGTTGCATTCCCCATTGACCTGAGAAACAGATACATATAAATCTTTGCGCATTAAGGAATGTCTAGCACATAAAAGGTACAAACATACAAAGGACATCAACAAACGCTTCTTCGATGTCTGATCGCTTCGCTGGGGATAATTCTGCTACAACTGTATAGTACGCATATGCTTTTCCTACATTTCCAGTTCTGTCATGATCATAAGCCTTTTGCAGTGACTTTGCAACTATCTGGTTTACCTCCTTTTGCATTTTTAATAATACACGAGATATCTGTTGATTTGTGTTCACCATGAAAATGCATACCCCCTTTACAACTAGGTGCAATTAAATGTCCTGAATTTCAATTGTTTATTTCGTTAAGTGGAGGTACGATCCGCTGAACGTTAGCTGAATAAAAACAGAGGTAACTTTAAAAATACATCATGAATTTATAAAGTAATTATTTCGACGCAGACAAGGTATAGGATAGGTCAATGTATAATATAATTTTTATTCTACGGTTCAGGAGAACGCGACCCCTTCGCCATTTTCGTGCAACATCCTACATTATCGATTCAAAATGGAATGATATTGCAACGCTGTTTGGGATAAGGATTGAAACTAAATATTGCGCTCGGTAATAAAGGTGTATCACTATTGATTGACACTACGTTTCGTAAAGAGGGACTAGAGTTTATTGGGCTATAAAGAAGACATGCCAGTTTTGAGAAAGTGTATATAGAAGCGTTATTTTTGTAACCAGTAATTATATTTTTTTTTGAAGATTGGGCCCTTCTGAGCAGGGGCCCGTGCAGCAATTGCTCATCAGTCGCACGTTAAATCCGCCAGGTGTCAGTGCTTTCATCAGATTCAGCATCTCGCTGAAATATTCCAAGTTCCACTTCCAGTTATCCTTCTATCTTAATACTATACTTGTATCCTGGGCTAATTAGAGCCCCACAAGCGCGGGACAGAAAAATGCATTAGATGTTCGGTCTATTGTGTACCTCGTTTGTGGTACTGCCACCGATGGTTGATGGGTGTCTGGAGGGAGGTTCAATTAAATTGGCACTACAAAATCAGTTTAAAAAACCAAGCGGGCTACTTGTTTTTCCATTACTATATTTTTCTTCACCGTCACCCCAATGTAGCCCCCACCTGGAAAAACGTCTATGGACGCTCTTGCTATGGTTGATGGTCGTGTAAGTTTGTTGAAGATCAACAATGATTAAAAATAGTTCACTTAAACAAATAGAACACTTTCGTATCTTCCTTAAGTCGTTATCACAGCTTGTTTGTGATTTAAATTAATCTACCAGCATTTGATACCACTGCTTTTTATAATCTGAAAGTGGTGAATCCTTGGTTCCACAGATGACACTACTATTACATCAGTCCGAAGTGAAGTGGATTCAAATGGACGTTCATATTTACTAATTGTAAGTAGTAAATTACATATATGTATACAAATGTTATTACTGTAATAGTCTTGAGCGAAAATATTTTATTGTTGAAACCAAGATCTAACATTTTTACAAGCTTTTATTTAGCTCCACTTGTGAGTTCATTAGTTAGTTTGTTTGGGTGAAATCTTGTAAGCCAATTTTGACCCACTTTCATATATCTGGTCGACTTGAAACTTTGCACATATACGTAGTTTCGATGACAATATAATATTTTCAGTAAATAACAAGAGAATTTATAGTATTTTTTTTAAAACAAGCTTTTATTAAAATGTACTAAAACAGGAAAAAATAATTTTGATACCGGCCTAAATGACTGCCTTAGAAGAATTCCCTCATATGACTAAAAATAAAAGCGTGGGCGTAAGTATTGAATATTAAAAGTTATTTAGGTTGGTATCAAAATTATTTTTCCAGTTTAGTATGTTTTAATGAAAGCTTGTTTTTAAACAATTTTTTTACTATAAATTTACTTTTATACTTGTTAAAACATTGTAAATAAGCTTGTAGTTTATAAGTTCCTATAGTACCTATATAGTCATCTCTATATGATCTTTAAACACCCATTTGTGATACTCAATACCCTTTTGTAATACTCAAATAATTCGCGACCCCCTCCCCCGTATAAGGTGAGGTAAATTTAATAAGATAAAGAAAACACATTAAAAACAGGTATTTCAGAATATAATTCCAACCTAATAATTAAAATAAACGAGTGGAAAAAATCGCCAACTAAAAATAACTGTATCAATCCCCTAGAAAACACTTTGCGCTCCACAGTTTGAGAATCATTTCTCTAAATCACTTCGCCCTGCTCATGACAACGACAAAAACCATTTTCATTCCAAATTTATAATCGACACGAAACGCATTTAGAGCAAAACTATTTTGGTACCCATTTCGCCCACACGTAGTAGGTACTTACACACAAATTTCATAAAATTGATAAAACGGCATTCAGTTAGCCGTGTATCAGAAAATATGAGCGAAATTTAGAAGACCATATACATAGCTGTTGAAGATCTGGCTACCATCTTTGAATCCGTCTCTTTTGATCTCCCTCGGTGTTCATGAGCTCGGGGTTCCAAAGGTGAGCCTGGGTTTGATGTCGGAGTGGTCGAACCGGTTGCTCCGGGGTATGCTTTCAGCTTAGTCCAGCCCATCACGGAAATTCCCGTACTGTCGCATTCGTATACGCGCATAAAAAGGATCAGAAGATGTTCTAACGCCTGTGTGCTCATAGGCGGGGCGAAATGGCAGAACCTCCAATGACCGGCTCCTCTCGCGTTCAGAAATGGTCCAGCGATGCCATGGCTGGTTCCCTACATTCGTAATCAAAATTCGAGGCACAAAACCTCTATATAAATCAAAAGGGGACAGTCTTATTACGATCTACAGATGAAACCCAGCTAGGGGGACGTTGCACCGGGACAACACGAGTTCTTGCGGCTCTAATGGCGGAGGGTAGTAATTCTTCAGCCCACGTGGGATAGTATTATACCTTTATTCGAGTTGCCTACTTAATCTAATATTCAAACCGGTGCCAACGGATTTTCGACATTGTTATGCGTTTTGTACCATGATTTTTTTATATAGCGCGTATGCCGGTGGTAGTGAGGATTACCTAGCCTCGTGTCTGTAGGTGGCTGAAAAGTGGGAGCCTTCCATTTAAGTGCTTGAATTCTGAATTCTTCGGTAAGGTGAAACGCGTGGATTTTTTTTTAATATCGACCGGTATTCATGCATTTCACTTCTGGATGAGTTTTGGGACCATTTGAGGCTTCTCTTGAATGTAAAGAGTGACCCAAGAAATCGTCTTAATTTTGTAAAACGGATTATCCCCCGATAATTGTAACGTCCCCCTAAATGTTTGCACATCCGTTATACGACCAAAAAACCGTTTCCCCTCATTCGAGAAATTACACCGTTTGCATACGGGTTGCAGTCAGCTTGGGCGTCGCGGGCGAGTGGCGGTAATCAAGGGTGCGCACAATGCACCTACGCAAAGGATTATCGGTGAGTCGTTCGGCGCTTTGTCCGAGGAATAAAGTGTCTTTAGCTGCTTCGTTTTCAGCTTAATACCTTTAAGCGAGTATAGTAAAACGGTCGAGTGACGTCCGCCCGAATGACGAGGAAGGAAGGTACGGAGCGGTCTTTTTTCCTCCCCCTTTTTGTTCCTTCCCTTCGTCGGTCAAAATCCAGGCAAAATCGGTCGTAAAGTTTTCGTGCCTTACCTGCGCGTCGCGAGGGAGCACGGGAGGCTAAGGTACGTCGGGGCTCGGACGGTGCGAATTACCATGCAATAAAATTAATATTGTTTAAATGCGGTTTGAAAGCGTCCCCGCGCACAACCGGCACTCTCCGTAAATGCACGAAACGTGGCGAGCTAAGCTAACCCGGCATAAGCGGGCTTAATCTTTTACCCTAGCCACGTAGCTTTCACAAATTTCTTTCGACCATCCCGCCATGCTTTTTTCCACCCTCTTGCACCTTGCTGTGTCTCTCCTCCTTGGCGAGAAAAAAATCGTGTGGGTGTTATCACGATTTGGGAAATTCGAATGGGCACTTTCAGATGTTTCTTTGCTATGGTGTAAGTTCTGGGGTTTAGGATTTTTGGTAGGGATTTCTATTTTTTAGTGATTAATATTTAGTTTACCTGATGGCGTTGGTTTCGATTGATTATTATTTGTTTTTCGCTGGGGCGAACCACGTGAGTTGATCGTATTGATTAGTTTTGGAGTTGGTGGACTGGTTTAGAATTTTCTTTCTTGAGTGGGAGAATTTTAATTCAAGATTGTAACACCTAGATATTAGGTAGGTATATGTATTTTTTGATCAATTGAACAGTGGTGCTTTTTTGTTCGTCAGTTGATGGAACAATATAGTTCGAGGATTTGGTTTAATTTAAACAACCATTGAAGATGATTTTGGAAAGTTTAAGAAATTTTGAGGGACAAGAAGAAGTACTTACATTCTGCGTATGAGGTAATAGTCTATTGGACGTGTTGTAAATTATGGTTAACGTGACGGGACTTTATGTTATTAACGAACAATCTCTGTACTTACCTGGCACTCCAATCGCCAACCATAAATTTTCTTAGAATCGATAATCCATTTGCTTGTACACCAACAGATTCATTTATTTCAGTTTTGACAAGCGTTGAATGGCGACCAATTGAGGTTTGATGCTTTTATGGCTTCATTGTTTTACCTTCGCGTTTCGGTTATAATTAGAGCCCCTGCAGTTGTGCGTTCCGTATACTTTTATAATGGCCCCGCAGTTGGGAAAACATTATTTCTTCTTTGAACTAATATTGCAAATCGAAATGGAGTCGAAATTGCTGGAATTATCGAAACCAAATATAATTCAATATGATAGAATAATTCATTCTGATAGATAATCCCTTAATTATTTCAGTCTCCTAATTATAGCAATTTTTTATAACAATTACATCTCGTTTTTGTAGCACTCAAACCAGTATTTTTTATAGATAGCTTCGGTTTACTAATGATAGCCATTTTAATTCATTTTTGTTTCATCTTTTGATAAATAATCTAAAGCTGAATCACACCTAGGTCAGACTTACTATTAATTATCTTTGATTTGGGCGTCAAAGACGTTGTCAGTCATAATACTAGCCAGGGCACGGTTATTTCATGGGCTCCATGAAGACGAAGGGCTTTTAGGTACTAATTTTATGTAAAGTTACGAGACGTTGCAGCACCCTGATGTGCCATCATGCTTCCCGCAGGTGCCATAATCAAGAGGTTGCGATTCAGAGCCGCCGAGCTGCAGTATAACTAAATGTTCTACCAGGAATTCCGACTAGCCAACTCGTTCCGACGTACCAACCCGGTTTCTGATACAAAAGGGTAAAGAAGGACCTGTCGATTTCGAAGCAACTATTAAATTGAATCTATAATATTCCCCAACAACCCATCTTACTTCATCCCCCATTCCAAATTGCATTCTTGACAGAAACTGATATTTCCATAAATAGTACATAAAACACTTCACCCATAATCAAGTGCCTGCAATTACATTGTTAAAAACTTTCCTTTTTACGCCCCAAGGCGTGATTCCACCCCCAAACCAAAACAATAAAATTCAATACCAATAGGGCCCCCAATCCTGGGCTCCTATATCTTCGCAAACAGATTTACTGTTAAACGGTGTAGGTATAAAGCATTTTACAATTTCATTCGACTTGGGAAACTGTATCGGGGGATCGAGTCCGAAGCCTGTCTAAATAAAGTGCACCATGCGCGCGCGGGCCTTCATCGGCGACGTGTTTATAGCGCCATAAAAAAATAAAAAAAGAAAACATTTTTACGGCGCCGATCATTAAAGTCGACTCGACGGAAGAAACGAAGATGTTCGTCGATTAATGTCCGCCGGCTCGCCCAAACTATGATTCTCGAACATGCAAAAAGTGAAAAAAAAAGTAGCAAGAGAAGAAAAGGAGGAGAGAGGGAAAAGCGACGACAAAAGAAAGGCCAAAGGACGCTATCGTGTTTTATCTCCTACGCCTTCTTGACGTGCCTTTCCACCGCCGAGCAATATTATTTTTAATATTAACATTCCGTTTGCAATAAAGGTGCCGAGTCATCGCGACGAGCATGCAAATATCGTCGCGTAATTGTACTCTCAACGATTACGCGTAATCCACTTAAAGAAACCATTGACGCAAGTGCCGTGCCCTCGAAGACACTTCTATTTGAAGATACTGTCATCATAGGTGCGCCTATATATTTTGTTTTCCTTCTTTTAAATTCACAAGGTGGGCCTTTAATTTTAGCAAAGTTCGTAAACGACAACTATATGGTAAATCAACCATTGTTTACTGCTCGCTAGACTCGGGTGCCATTTTATAGGCGCCAATAAATTTCAAATTTCTGCCGGTTTGAACCCTTTCCTGCTTTCGAAACACTCTGTTTTCGCTTCATAAAGAATATGGACAGCAAGCCTTCTTTTTAAAATTAAGCTCACTTTAAAGTCGAGTTATGCAAGAGTTAAATAGGTAGTATGTTATTTTTTTCGCATTGCACAATATATTTTCTTCTCGATTGGTGATATTTCATTAATAAATTGATATTGCTACATTAACGTCCAAACTGTATTTATTAGGCCTGCAATTTTTTTTGTGTAAACATGTCATGTGTATTGAAAACATATGAGTATTGAAAATAGGAAGTAGGTAGCTACTCTTTACAGTTTCGTAGAACCTTCGAGTGCATTGGAAATTCGTTGAGTGTGGGGAAGAAGGATAAGAAGAAAGGGAAGGAATAGTGTAGAAACCCAGGATGGTAAAAAAATTCCTAAAAGTTGGAACGGGACTAAGGATTAAGTTAGAGAGTTTTCCATTTTCTAGACGTAGCGGACTTTGTATTATATCGGTGTTTACCAGCCATTACGGTCGTCGTAGCCTCGTACCATTTGGATTCCCTCAGATCCCAAAATTTAAAAGGCACGGAAACCTCAATCGAGACCCAGAAACATTTATGCGACCCAACAATTCTGGAAAGTTCAACTAGGGGTAGTTCCACTACTTCGTTTCTGAAGTGGTAACAAAACCAGTTAATTATTTAAAAAGATCAAATATGGTCTAGATGAAGTACTGAAATATGCATTTGTAGGTATTTATTGATACCATAATACCTCAAAATAATATAATAGGAAATATACATAATATACTAATATAAAAATCCATAATTAAATTCCTTGAAATAGTGAATAATTCTGAAGAATCCGAATGTTTCAATAAATCCTTGCAACAGAATATGTATGCCCGTAAATTGATGGAGTCAAAAAGAGAATACGAAATACAAGATACAAAAATAAAATAAATTACAGAAGTCAAAACAAGAAGCCGAAATATAAGATACAAAATAAAATAAATTAATAAGAAACTAAGGGGAATGGAAAAAGGTGTTCAAGCGACGAAGTAAGCTGAGATACACTATAGCACGTAACGAGTAGGTACAGAAACGGAGTCCACGATGGATACTGCTGCGTTCGTTGGAAAAGGTCCGTCCCTTACAGGTCTTTATGATTGTTGTATTGGGGGCAATTCCACTACAGTTAGGTCGAATATTTTTAAAGAGGTAACTACAATGTAGAGCAATCATCGGGCCTTAGGCAGACTGACGGACAGAAGAAAACAAAAGGCGGTATGGCAATACTGTCCCGCCCTGTTCCGTAGTCGTCCCGTTTTTAATTAAAACGGTAACGTTTTAGGGTCACCCCTCACCCCCATTTGCGAAAGGTCATTAAATTTCCTGGATTCGTTTGTCCTGTTCTTGGAAATAAGAAATTTCCCGTCTTTCGCAGCAACGGGCAGAATAGACGCGTATTAAAACTTATAACCTTTATCCGGTTAAGGAAAAATTAGTTGGATTGATATTTCAAGCTGATGCTATCCAAGCTTATTTCTTTCACACGGTAGAATGCGATTTTTAATTTATCGCTAATAAATTCAAAATATTCCGTTACCTCTTAGCAGGTAGTTACTAAAATGAAATGTTAATTGAACAAAATTTATGCATTTTGATATAACTAAATACAACAAGGTGCCTGAATTTCTGTTTTTTTTCTAAATTAAAAGACAGACAAAGAAAATGTGACCGTGTGTCGAATTACATAGAATTTAAAATACTACACAGTTTTTCATTGTTAGTATAATTTGTAAATTTTTTATGGGTATTCGTTCAAGTGATTAAGAACGAGATTTGTTGCCGTATTAAGGTATCTCCTCGGAAGCTTGACGTTGTCACCGTGGCATCTGGAAAGTCGTAAACTAACCGAGTAATGACAGCGTTTACCGCAACTGCTGTGGACCCAAGTACCGAGCAGCAGGGTTTCTGGAAACTGTGGGTCTGCTTGTAAGAAGCGTCGTGATGACACCTTGACAAAGTGCGTAACTCGTGGGCCATTGAAGGCTGCAGCAAACGGCTTTTGTTGTGTTATTAAGCCATCGATCATCCGGCATCGCGTGGCGTTACGTAAATCACACCGATAATAAAGGGAGTCAATCACTAGACACTTTCCGGCCACGGGGAACAATAAATTCGGCTACTCGAGCCTTTTCTTTTGAAAATACTGAAGACTAGGGATATTAAATCGCACAAAGATTATACCCTTCATTTGTAAATAAACTTAGCAATATGTATCTACTTATTCCAAAATCAAAAATTCATTTAATTCAACGAATCACGATTTCTTCCACTTATACACGGTTTAATAATCATTGGAGTGCAAAGTGTTAATCAATCTCAATTTTCCCAGTGAATGTGTTACCTAATATAAATGCATATCTAACTCCTCATTCATTGCTTCCTATGTACACTAATGTGTTTTGGCAACAGATAAATGCCACATTAATTGAGAGCAAAATTATTGCTACTAACTCAATCTCGCAAAAAATTTGGGTTAGTCCGTTTTCGTTCCCAATGCCTCAATTATATATCACCCGTAGTCGTAGCCGAATGCAGAAAATGAGGGCAAGAATGGGGTAGGATTGTAGGGGTTCGGAGGGGTGTGAAGGGGACCCGGAAAGGCCAAAAGGAGAGAACAAAATGAGAGAGGGCATAGGCGTCCGTAGGCGGAGCGTTTCCACAAGGCGACCGAAAGGGGCTTAAGGGACCACAAATGCTGGCTGCAATCGAGTCAATATTGTGACACACGTCGCCGTCGGTGGGCTCGAGGACAGCTGCCATTATACCTAGAGATTATCTTTGCCTTCTACCTACATAATCGACCTTGCGACAAACCGTTTCATCGCCCGGCCTGATTTGACGGATGTGTATTGACATTATCGAATCACGCCCCGCACGCTCGCATCGTGATTACCGATTCCCTGCAAGGGACCGGGTCCGATGCAAGCTTGAAGAATAATTTACTGACCGCCATTGTTTCCAAAGGATTATGCATCGAGCCCGGACTTAGGGACCTTTCCAACCCTGGTAATTTTAACGAGATCACGTCGCCTACGACAACATTATAATTCTTACGATTAGATACAGTTTAGCAGCTTATCGTCGGGCATGCTACGCACGCGATGGTCCCTCGCTGCGGGCACTTTCTTGCTATTGAGACGGGGTGCTTATAACTGGTAATAGCTGCCATAATGGTTGCAGATTTAATTGGATGATAGAAAGGATTAGAATTAGGGAAATGGAATTAATATTGTTGGACGTGTTTTGAAAGGTAAGGTGGAATAGGTACGATCTTTTAACCATTTCCGATAATTCAACCAAAAAGTGTTTGCAACAAAAGTTAGATTTTAAAATTCAAAAAATTTCCATGGTACCACGTTTCTTCTCATGCCTTAGGCACGTGCTTATTTTGCTTATTGGTTAATCCAGCACTGATCGTTAAGACTGATTATTATCTAAGACTGATTACTATCTGGCAGCTTTATTAATCTACGAGGTTACTGTAGTTTTGGGACACGATGATATGGAGCAGGTGTCTAAAGTGAATCTAAATCTACAACTCGCGAATAATGCTATCTATCAATGGTAAATTGATGTGTTGGCTAATTTCTAATTTCACGAGAGACGTGCATAATTAGTAGGAGCATAGGGAGCGCGTGTTTTGAGTAGCTCGAAAGAAATATGGAATACTGATAAGCAAGGGATATATCTCCGGTTATTGCTTCATACTGAAATAGTTCTGTGTGTTGTCCGCGGTCGGGTGCAATCACTACGCGCAAATGTTTAATTCTCATTTACACTTACGCAAACGTAATAAACGATGATGATCGATCTTAATCATAGTCGCTGGCAAACTCCCGAGTTTTTGGCCTTAAATCATTTCCGCGGCAAGAGGTGATTTATGAACTGCCGCTGCAGTTTATAATTGTTATACATTCTTAATTATGTATGATTTTGTTACGACCGCGCAGTAAAATATCACGTCAATCTGTTGTTATGGGTGCAACGAACGCGATGCGCTCGCCTGCATGCCTGCAACAACGTACTCGAAGAATTTCAGCAGCTGTTTGTTGCGGTTCATCGGGGGAGATAACGAACGATTAATCCGGTAATAATGCATCGATCGACAATAATTGAATTGCTACTTTCTCACGAATGTGGGGGGTTTAAATAGGTTACTCAAGATAGCCGAGAATCACGATTCATTTTTTTTATTTAATTATTTAATGTTACATTCCTCACATTACAACTTCAACTGACTAACAAGGGAAATTAAAAACATTCTGAAACTTTGTGAATATGTAGGGAATTTCCTCCTGTTTACAATGCAATTTTTGTTTGTTACCCAAATTCACTCTAAGGGGGTGTATTTGACCCCTGATAATCCGGTTATTTTCCCATTTTGTGTTATAACTCGTGAACTATAAATTAATTTTTTAACGTATGTGTGTGAGGGAATGTCCATTTTTCGTGATTTTGCGGTTTAGAGCATATTTTGTTGGTGACAACTGGGCCTACCGAATTGTCGAATCACACAGGGTTATAAAGTTCAACTACATCCGTAAGATAACGTTAAAGATTTGGTGTACTGACTAGAAACAGGAAATGTCCACTTTGCACTGATACAAAATACTGAATGTCCCCACTCTTTGCATAAGCACAACCTTCTGCCGTCAAGGTAAAACCAGAAATTATTTAAGAAGATCAACAGAATTTTGATTTCGTCCAGCGCTTCACAGATCTCTTTCTGAATGTCTAATTATTCCCGTACAAAAACTAACACGATAGTATCTACTTTCCAAAAAATCCACGCAACTGTTTTCCCACAATCACACAAATGTTCCTATTTAAATAAATACCTACATATTTTTCCGCCAAAGTCACTTGAATCTATCAAATACATAGATTTTGATTACAAACACGATATGACCTGATCGAGTGACAAAGAACCAAATACCTTCCTCGCCATTAAGATATATCAACTTACTACTATTTACAACAACCGCGAGTATTCTCCCGAGCTCAAGATCCTCGAATATTCCTCACCCCTGCCTCCACCGAAGAGTCCGCACGAGAGGGGTAGCGACGAAGATATATTTTCATAACGGGAGTAAAGCGCGACAAGTGCGAAAAATGTTGTCAATTTCGCGTCGTTTACAAGGGGAGCGCTTCCGCGGGGGCGTGAGGGCCGCCTCCCGCGCGTTCGTTATCAGGCAGCGATATCTCTGGCGGCAGGGAAGCTCGTCGGACGCCATCACGCTCGGCGAGTTGCAGGTCGCACTTCGATTGGCCGTGGCAGGGTTGTGGAGGGGGTGAGTCCGGGCCGTAGGCGGACGCAACGTCGAAGAGCGGTCGCACCCTTCGTAATCACAGACGAGCAAGCAGTCGTCGGTACCACATCGTGAACACCCAAGATACGCAAGTCACGCCGGCAGTTATCGTTCAACCGACAGTCAGGTTCCGGGAAACTCGCCTGGCAGGACGGGGCAGCGACGATCGTGTCGACCCGCGGATCACCACGATCGCCGAGGTCAGTGTTTAGCTCCGGATAGCTCAGAGGCGGTGTTCGTTTTTTGGTGACAAGTGAAGATAGTGTTGGTCGGGTAAAGAGGCACCCCAGGAACGGCAGGTTCGCTGCGAGTCCAGTTTGCCATGGGACGTTGGCTGGTCTGTTGGTAGTCGAACCCCGGCGATCGGTTCGGTCTGGTCGCAGGATCTCTTCCTCCTGGGTGGTTGTCTATGAATCCTGGTGGTCAAGGCTCACGGAGCATCGCGCGTGTTCAGCGACGTCCACGGTCCACCCACTGCCTGCGCATCAGTGCTCGACGGAGACGCGCGACCGTGGCACGTGGTTGCGCTGGATCGTTCGGCCACATGACGGACATCAGCAGCATTAGCATGGTCTCGTACTACAACCCGCTGGCGATGTATCGGCAGCAACAGCAGGCGGCCGGCCAGCAGCCGTTGGTGCAGCAGGCCCAGCAACACGGCCACGCGCAACAGGCGCAGCAACACCCGAACGGAACGGCCGCCGATAGCGGGGGACAGTACTGGTACGGTTATCCGCACGGGCATCCGCACGCGGCCCACCATCACCAGCCCGGCGGCCCGCAGCAGTATCTGGACCATGCGGAGGTCCTGGCGGGCTGGCCGCACGCACACGCACACTACACGCACCTCCAGTATCAGCATCACCAGGCCTACCAGCAACACCAGCAGCAGCAACAGCAGATGAACGGCGTAGGGGACTGGAGCGGCGACGAGGCGAATCCGGCGGTCGGCGCCGGTGAACCCAGCCCGCCGATAACCGTTAGCGGCAGCGAGATCAGCAACCCTGGCACACCGTCCACTCCACCCGCCAGTAACAACAACAACACCATCACCGCCAACAACAACAACCCCAACAACACGACGCCCATGAGACCCGTGCAGGTCAGGAGCCCGTACGAATGGATGAAGAAGACGTCGTACCAGAGCCAACCCAATCCAGGTTAGTTAGACTTACTGTTTCTCCTCGTTGACTCTGTTATGATCCGTGGAATTTCAAATACTGGGTATTTGTCAATCGGATGGGCCGTAGGAGCGTGAAGGTTAACCTAGACGTTCGTCTCGGCTGAGTGGTTGCCGGAGGCGGCAGCCATTCGATGGATGTTGGGATTTGGGTACATTAATTTAATTTGAGGATTCGTTTGCTAATGGAAAGATTTGTGCCGGGTTGGGGATGGGTGAATCTCGAGTTTATAAGCTTACCTCCCGTAACTCGGTTTATTAGTAAGTTTTATGAATATTGTAACGAATAGAAGGATAAGAGTTCGTTAATTTTTGGGACAGTTGAAGATTATACTTGGGAGGCCAATTAAAACTGGGGCGACTATGGTTTCTTTGGTACCGTTTAGTGTTAATTCTTCTGGTACCATTATCCTATTGCCGCTTTGCCTTCTAACTTAATGAAAAGCGTTTCTTCTGTTTCTAACTCGGCTTCCTTTCATTTCTCTGCAAGCGTCCACAGGGGAACGGTACAGGGATTTAAATGATAGTAAAATTGTTATTAAATCCCCATAGTAACTCACTATACTTTCTGATCAACCTTCTTGAACGAAAATTTCACAATGACAATGAAACTTTAAAATAGAAGTAAATTACTGTAAAATCAACATTTTCTCGGACCAAGTATATTGCCCAAGGTTCGTCAAAGTTTAAACTAAACTTTCCTGGTCGAATCTCAAATTTCTGACATTCACGAGAATATTTATAAGGGAGAGTGGGGTAATTGCGAATACCTAAACAAAACGAAAACTATGTGAGAAATGAATTTGTTTATTATTTACAAACATACTTAAACTATTCATCTATAAAGTACTGTGACAAATTTTGGAAAAATTATAACAAAAATTAACTTTAAAGTGAAAAAACAAAACCCTTGGTGTACGTGACAACCGTGGGGTAACTACAAACGGAGTGTTAAATATCGCAGAAGTCGCACAGAAAGCGCGAATTAAATGCTCAATCCATAAAAAATGTTGCTACAACCTATATCTAATGTATTTTTCAAATTCCTCTTCTTGTGCGTTAGAAAAAACATTCCAATTGGTCGGAATATCGAAAAAAATAGTAAAGTTTGTTTATTAAACTTTTTTTTCTGAGCCTGTAATGAAAATTCAAAAATCCCTTTTGTAGATTATTTAAATAAGTTTTATACATGCTGAAAATTTCATCAAAATCGGTTGACGTTGCTAATCTCGAAGGTTCGAGATTACTCCATCCGAGTTGTTCGTCAATGCCCCACGACATCTAAAAATAAAAAAGAATTTATTTGAGAGGTTAGAATCATGATTCAAGCAACGCCTTGGTCCCAAAATGTCGGTAAAAAAGTGCTTTATTTCAACTTAAAAAATCCCAATTGTATCATTAATTCAACAGTAATTACATTCAATTGAAAATGGACAAAATATTACTTGAAGCATGATGAAAATAAGAAATTGTGTTTATCATGAATAGCATGAGCGTTCTATATTTATTACTTTCTGCCCGGTGTTAGATACGACCTAAACAATTAGCTAGTGGAGAGAGAACATCGTTTTTATTTATTAAAACGCCATAACCATCGCATTCGCGATTACCCCGCGTTCGTGTTTACCTCACCCTCCCTTACCTATATCTAGCGATACAAAAATGCTTCTTATCATCGCCTTCACCCCCAAAATACTTTACCCATGTATCTCCAAAAGAATTAATTCCTCCCTGCCATATTTCGAATTCGTATCCTTCGTTTACCAAAACAACCATAAAATTAATCTGCCTAGGCAGGCAACGAAGGACAGAGTCGTTAATCCCAAATTTAATATCCGAAAACAGTCGCAGCCCATTGTGCATAATAAACCAGTTCACGGGAATTATGATCCCCTTTGTTCGGCGGTAGGTAACGAGCGGTAGGTAGCGCGGACTAGCAATTAGTAAATTTGGGAAAAAAACGACCCGCGCACGAGTATACAAGGAAACGGAGATCCGCGACTTTGCAAAGCCACTCGTTAAAATCTTAATGCCATTTTGGATTCGCCAAGCGTGTGTTTACGCGACGGCGCGTTGTTGCTGATGACTGCGCGACCCCCAAGCAGGAATCTCGCGCTCCGAGATACAAACGACGGCAGGACGAGTGACGTTGGGAACGATCGCGCAGGAAGCAGCAGTGATAAATTACGTTTAATTTACGTTTTGACGCGCGACACCATCCTCTTGTCAAACTTGTTTAGGCGAACCTCTAATTGCCAGCATTAAATTAATCGACGACACGCGTGATGGATGAGAAGAATTAAAACGTTCTCTCGCTAATACCGATAAGGTGTCGATTATCCTACGAAATGTTGAAATGCATTGTTCCTCCCGCCATTCATGAGGCAGGCAACAAAGGAACGATTCAAATATTCCTGAACATTCACGTTGAATGTTTCAACGAATGGTTTCGAGGCTCGTACGAAATTTAGGCATACCAACACCTCGTTTCTGTATACCAACATAATATATTTACGACGCGACGTATCATTTATCCTTGTGGCGTAATGGATATACTATTTCGAGAAACAGACACTGCGGAACGTGGAGAATGATTTTATTAGAATTCATTGCGAGAAATTTAATCGAAATCTGAATGTAACATCATTTTCTTTTCTTCGTTACGAAGGGTATTTTAAATTTTAATTTCTATTTAATCGCCGAGGTTTTAGGAAGTTAGTCATTTCGTTTGACAGATAATGGTGGGCAGGAATTAAATTTTCTTTGATATGATCGGTTATTCTAAGAATATATTGTATTCTTTGCTTTCGTGAGAAATTAATTAGCGTTATTTTATTTGATTCTTTAACATAACTATCTAATGTTCTTGGTATACGAGATGGATTAGTAGACAAAGACATCTATCTTGTGACAACTGTTTTGTCCATTTTCTTCTAAAGGTATGTTTTCCTATACGCATCTGAACGCAGCGTCATGAAATTCAAAGTCGATTTTCTCGAAAATGAAGCGAGATATAAATAAAGTTACTGTTTCTTTTCGATATATAACAAGTAAATAAGTCGAGAAAAAGGAATAACATTTTTCGATATTACACTCCATTTTCGAGAAAATCGACTTTGAATTTCTTCATATTGCGTCTAGTCGCGTATAGGAGAAACTACCTTAACACCAGAATTAACTTGAACTCATTGATCAGCTTTACATAGCTACTTATTCTCCTCTATGTACTTCGTGTCACAAGAATTAGAGAATTTTCCAAGATTCGTACTAAGAAACGAGAGTTACTAATATTAGAAAAAGATATATTTAAAAAGTTAGGAAACTCCGCCAAACAATTTAAACGAATGATTTTTTTCTTCGAATTTCTTAATCTAATATATGCCAAAGCTTTTCTATGCGGTTAAATATTCCTTCAAACTGAATTCTATCTATTTTCATCCATCGCGTAGCTTCAGAGTAACATATTCCTGCGCCTAATTCTCATCAAAGCGTTATCAAGGGCAAGGAAGGTTCGAGAGCGAGAAATCGGGACGCGTGTAAATTTGCACGGAAATTCGAGCTGCGGTGAATAATCAACTCAGTTCTGAGCATAGCTTAATTCGATGAAAAATATCGTAGAGGAAAAGCGTTTTTAAGAAACATCCCGCGGAGGACATGGCGCGCAGCGTGCTCGGCTATAAACACGTCTCCGCGGTCTAGATACGGTGAACAATGTAAACACGGTAACAGACGAGCAAACATCTAATTGCTCTCAAATATTTGTGAGATAATCTCCGTCCTCTTGCTGTCGTCTCGATTTTCAACCGGACCAACCGCGTCGAGAGCGCTGCTCGCTCGAGCCGCGGCTCCAAATCCAACCGGCTGAGAAATTCCATTTTCAGTGGGAAATCTGCTCAGTTCCACATAAAACAGCAATCCCGATTATGTTAATGGCTGTCGTACAAATTGGCGATTAGAAGCTTCTTGACTTACCGCGGACGCTAGTTGCTTCGGTAAACCGTCCCGTCGTATGCTAATTCGTCGTGAACACAGCTCACCGTTTGAGTTTCGCATTAGTATTCATACGTCGGGAAGGATTTATGGCTGAGGAAATTCTGACGTAACTTTTCATTCCTCAGGGGACTTTATTTGCCCCCTACAGGAAACAACAATGTAGGGAAATGTAATGTCGGAGATTGTTGTCACCTTGTTGGAAATTGTCGAATGGGGAACTACTGTTTGCATTTTCTGGAGCATTAATTTAGGTGGGAATTGTTTGGGTGAGGTTGATACGGCGAATTTTATTAAACGGTCCATGATTCGTTTAAACTTTTGCAGCGCTATGAGATTGCGCTAACTACTTAAATATTAGAATTGGAAAATAGGCTGCATTGTTCAAAGTTTTCGATAAATTCCTTTGAAGAAAGTAATATACATGTGGCGCTAAAAGAAAATCTGATGGCTCCTTTAAAGAAAGTCTGTGTAAAAATAAAATATCTCATAATGTTGGTCTCAGTAAGCAAGTAAAACGTTAGATGCAGAACGTTCAATTCAGCAGTCATTTTTCTACTGTTGCAGCGTGCAACATAGCTGCAAACTGCAACGCAAGTGCGGGTTCAGCGATTCACGAGCTCTGCACCCTTGACGCCCTTGGTACGATAACAATTACTGTCATTCGATTATTGTGATTCCCTTGTAGGTGGCCTTGAACAGCTAGGTAGCTTGCATGCGTCGATGTTCATTATCGTTGGAGCATGTGAATATTCTATTGACATTCGACCATCAGTTAATCGCTTCGCATTAATGCTGGACATGTCCGTTTTCGTCGAATGGCAATTACGTTCCCACAGAATTTCACCTAACAACTGGAATATTAATGATGTTGATATTGCATTGAAAGGTGCAATTCCATTGGACAATGTGCATAAATAAGTGTGTTGCTTAATTGTCTTATAAATTTTAGATATGTACTTAAATGTGTTTCTATTACCAAGCATATCATACCACACAAAATCAATCGTAGGTAGCTACATATTGCATCAGAATTTACAAAATACTCATTTTGACCTCGTCTCCTCTTCGATTTTTAATGCAGTATCCAAAGGCCCCCGTCAGTACTCAAAATTTGTCTGTTACATATTGCCTCAAAATTTGCAAAATACTCGTTTCGATAGTACACAACTTCGCCCTCCCTTTGCATTTTTCATTTTTTAGGCCCTCCTCGGTACTGCATATCTTTGTAACTTAAACCAAATACCCAGTAGGGTGTGTCAATTTTTTCAATGTCTTAATTTTAAAAACGTCTAGTCGAAAACCGGTACAATTTCAGGTTTAAAATTAACCACTACCTTTGAATGTTGTGTAATACATTATTTACCTAAGTAGTTGGAATTTCATCTTCGCAATCGTATCTCCCAAATTTAAATCATCAGATACGATTCCTACATAGGAACACGACAAACGTCCCTCAGTTCTACGCAGGCAACCATTCCAGGCAACGTGGAATCGTTACCGAGCGGCATGTCCTCACCCTTTCCCTCCGCGTTGTTCAGTTTCACCCCGTCTTTCTCTTTCGTCCACCATTTCACAACAACGCGACCCTCCAATACCTTGTAGTGGCTATTATCTGCATTTTATGGTTATATTGCAGGCAGCCGCTGCCTCGTTTAACGACCGCTCTCGCGTGATTCGGAACGCGCGTATTACAGTTTTCGCGCGTCCGCGCGTCCCTGTCGGTGTGCACGATTTTTACTCGTCACGATTAGTCGCTGCTCCTTGGAACGACCGTGTTCGCTCGACTCTCCGTAATGGCGGCACGCGATTTCTCCGGGCTTTACAGCCGACGCCATTTTGGTTGCGCCGCGAGAAACGGCGCGGAAACGGCCCCGCAGCGACGTTTCTCGCTCTCTAAAATGCTCCACTTCCACTCAATCTTCTTCCAGCTTCGCAATGAATCTTAAAAATAATTTTTATGGTGCATTAACGATTTATCCAAGTCCAGTGGCGAGTTTAACGGGGCGGCTGGTGAGCAGATGCCGCCTGGGGCCCTGCCCAGAAGGCCCCAAAAAATTATGATGAGGTATACATGTTTTTTAAATCAAATTATTTTCTTGAGCTGTTCTATGATCTTTTGTCAATTTTCAAGGTGTACTGAAAAAATAATTTTCCATACACCTAATGCTAGTAAACCACCTGAAAGCTATGCTATGCTAAGCTTTAAAAAATTAGCTGCAATACATCCTTATGGCAGCGTTTCCACCAAAAAGCTAAGCTGCGCTGTTTTTTACGGAAGTTAAGGGTAAGTTTACGTGGGGGCTGCGATAAACGATCAGAGTGGCCATGAGAGCGAAGCACAGAAATACACTCTATAGTTTCATAATGGAAATGTTTAGGTACATTGACGCAACCAGCAGAGTTATTAAGAAAAGACCAACGATACAAGCGGCCGATCAATCATAATTTTTATGGCAGCTCCAATTCGTAAACTTACCCTAAGTTAGCTCGACGTAGCTATGTTCCCGGAAAATTGCTCGCGAAGGAATCCCGCTACGTCGAGCTAACTTAGCTTCAGAAAATAACATTCCTACTTAGCACAGCTTAGCTTAGCTTTTGGTGGAAACGCATAATGATATATCGAAGCTAATTTTTTAAAACTTAGCATGGCATAGTTTAGCTCAGCTCCCAGGTGGATCCCCGACTTTATAGCCCCTCAAACATAGCATAGCTTAGTTTTTAGGTGGATTCCAAACTTAACGATCAATATTTTCCTCACGATCCAATCACAACCGACACTATATTATAAGTACATCTGTCGGAATCTCACTAGAAAGATTCAAACCTAAAAATATTCCATTCGAACCGCCACACGTCACAGTGCCTTCACAGTCTGCGCAAATTACTTCCCAAAACAGAAGAAACTATTCATTAACCCACCTACATCACGGATAAATTGCTATTTCCTTCCCGAATCTATCGCTAAGAGCCACCTAAATAAGTGTCCACCAAGAAAGTTCTCTGACGATAAATGTGAACCGTGAACGCAAAGGGAATCCAGTTCATTCATCGGCGCGACAATTAAATCATAAAACTACTCGGGCCGTTTGTTTTGCCAACAATAAAGGATAATTAAATTGGTCGTCTGCCGAGAGTTCACGGGGGGCGTTTCGTCGTAGGTAGCTTGCCCCGGAGCCGCGGGCCTGCTCCCTGGATTTTTCCAGGGAAAATGTCTCGTCGAGCCGGGGCCGGAGGCCTAGGTATCTCGTTGCGCGGGTAGACGCTGCTCGGACCCTTCTGCCCCATTCTTCGCTCGGTTTTGCCCGCAACTCGAGGACCGACTATTGAGTCGCTGTCGCACGGCAATATAATAATAAGGCGAAGGGCAGATCGGGGACTCCTCGGGGTACCTAGCCGGAGTGTATGTATACAGAGTGGAAGCCACGATTCTCGATTCGAAGGAAACCCGCCGGTATACCTCGATCGGCTAGGTATGCATTTGAGGCATTGTCTCCAGCCAGGCGTCGAATAAACCGTTCCTGTAAGCTATTCAACAAAAGCCTGACCCGACCTGTTCTACCATTTCCATCGCGTCAGCGATTACTGTAAACACGGCTGTAAAGAGCGCGTGTACCGACAAGACGCGCTCGAGTAGGCGATTTAATTAGGTACACTGACCAGATTAGTTGGACGCAACGTCTGGGTAATCCTCATCGATACCTATCTGGGGCGCGCAAGTGACGGAATTGGAGATAGATGCAACGATAGAAGATAAGGAATAGTTTCCGCGACTCAGCAATCTGTGCGGGCGTCTAACAGAGTCTCTGTTTAGCGCGATTGACGGTCTTGTTCTCAGATGGGTGCTAGAAGGTACTTCTGGTTGGATCGCGACCATTTTTCCGGGGCAAATTGGTAGAGTTGATTTGTGTAGAGGCGCGAGGTATGTTTTTGTTTGGCATCTTCGGTCTTTGGAGTTCCAAGGGTGGGTTTTTAATGTTCGTGCAAGGTTGCTGTCACGTTTATTGCCCTGTTTTTACTGCTACGTACGCTACATTTGGTTAATTTGTGGACAGGAGTTATTTTGGAACGCTGGAGGGAAATAGAACGAGGTTGGTGATGTTCTAGATTCTAGATAGATAACTTAATTACTGAAGTTCTCTGACAAACGGAAGATTCGAATCGGTGTTTAACAGCTCGCTGACGTGTATTTAGGTCAGAACAGTTTTAACAAAAGATTCTACTGAATATACAAGTACTATACAGAGTGGTTCGCCTAACGTGATGATCTCAAATTAGTCGTAAATTATTGGCGTTAAAAATATTTTAAACAAAAGTTGCATGGTGCCAAGGGGGGCGTATAGTGCAATAACAACTGTTTTCTACTATTTTACATTTTTATCGAGATATTAGGGTCACCCTCAGTTTTTAAGTAAACCAGCTTTGTCTTCACTAAGCCTAGGCAAAAATATCAGTTACTAATCACAAAAGTGTCTCGTCTAAAATGGACCTTGCTCCCCTCGATCAATGAACGTGCTGAACATACCTCTTCGATCTTCAGGCGAGGCGCACACAGAAATGGAAAAAGCGGTGTGGCAGTGTGTGTAATTAATCAGCATGATCATTAATTTTTATATATTAACTTGTCAGTGACATCACCACTTCTATGCGCATCCTTAGATTACTCCTCTTCCAGAGCAGGGAAGAAATCACGCCAGTAGTGAGGTCGGTCCACGAGATTCCTACTCGCGAGAATGTGCAGAGGATACTTGATATACAATATACAAATGTTGCGCGGCACAATAGAGGCAATTGTGATGCCACTGACGAATGGCACCCGCGCGGGTTCAGAAGCATCGGTTAGAGGAGTCGAAATCGTCGGTGTGGGGTGGAATGGTTAAGGGGGCGGCAGAGGGGTGAGTCGAGGGCGTCGCACAACCGCAGAAAACCGGGGCACGCGCTTTTACCATTTCGCCACGCGAAATGGAAGAGCAAATGCTATAATGGGGTGGCAACGAGCCCCATGAGTCCTGTTTCTTTGCTCCCTCGGTCGCTTCTCTTCTTGTCTCTCTTCTCCCACCTCGCACGCAAAACGTTCGTCCCCCTTTGCTCCCTCGAACATGTAGATACCCCGAGAGAAATAGCCGAATGGAACGAGGAAATCGTGTCGCGGAACGCGCAGGGAACGACCCGCTTTGGTGGCTGCGGAAGACAGCGGGCAGTACCAATTTGCGGTAACTACTCATCTAGAAAGGAACACGTAATCAATGCACTGACTGATTCCCACTCATGGTGAATCTTAGTCGATGGAAACGTGACAAATAGCCAACTGAACTGTGGCGACGAGATCTTAGGATGTAGGTACGCACTTGATGTCTTGTAGAAGCTTCTTGCTTGTAATCCCTGTGCAAATACCTCAAACAGTCAGCGTGACATCCGAATTTTTCCACTTGGCGTGGTTTATATTCTATATAAACTCATCATTTTTCTCTGCCATGTGGTAGAGAAGATTTAACAAAGAAAGATGTACTCATGGGTGGTGGTGGACTGAGTCTGAAGATGTTGATTGCCAGAAGACAAAGAGGCCCACCGACAACTATAAGCCTATCATTTAATTTGTATAAAAAATAAATAACATTTTCAAAAAATGCATACGTGGCAACGAAATATATTAAAATTTTTGTGAAATAAATGTATCCTCGAAAAATGTTTTTTTAAATTTCTTTTATTAAAATAGTAATACAACGTAAACTTCTATTATATTTTCAGGCTACTAAAAGGTCATTAACAGTTTTAAGACGTCACCTTGACCAGTCCGCCATTGCCTGTAGATTGCAAGTTTGATAATTGCTTGGTCTGGTTCTCGCAAGGATTAGCAGGCAATAACGAATGCGCACGCGAGCATGCTGCATGTCAAACATCTTCACATAAAGTAGAACACAATGCGTGGGACAAGACTATCTTGACTGACCTGGCGTAACAATTACTCTATTCAGAGTACTAGTAGATCGAGTGTTGACAAGGAACCGGCCGGATAATCGTAGGTGCGAGTTCCGATATCAGGGAGATGAAAAAGGCCGACGGTAATCCTTGCCGACTCACACAGCCGCATCGTTGGTAAATCGAAAAACCGACCGTTCGCGCCCCCTTCAAACAACGCTCTCCTCTGGGATTCCGATAGACTTTTTCGGATCCGAAAGTTCAAGTGGCGGAACTTGGACGGCTAAAAATCGAGGAGGCGGGGGACACGGAGCTCCACGAATTCTTTGCTATGTCACTTGTACTCTGTTCAACATGAAATTTATCCTTTTTCTTTTTTAATAGTTAGAAAAAAAACTTAATTCCCAGTGTAAAATTTCTTCTTCTCTTTTTAACCGCAGAACAGCACTGTGACACTTTTGGAACACTTCACAATTCACTTAACTTTAGAGGACATATTTACAGCATATGGTTTTGGTTTAATATAGGAAAATCGAAATTTGGGAGCGAAAGCTTAATATTGTAGCGTTTATTGACACATTTGTTCAGAACAGCACAATTTTCGCAGATCGCCGGCGACCCCAGTGTCGCTCTAGAGTTCAAACTTAAAAGCGTCACTTAACCCAGACCCAGGCATTTTTGCATCGACCAATTCGCCGAATTTGTGACGGAAACGCGACTCACGAAAATTATCGCCGGCTTAATGGTTTCTATGTGCGTAGGAAGATCATGTCGCAATTAAAGTAAATGCCGCGTAGGGTTTGGAATTTTTTGATTCGATGACAATCTTAAGAGATAAAATGTCTGTCGATAAGATTTAATAATGTTTTATGTTTGCCTACGTGCATCAGGCTTGAACGACGATTATGCTTAACATTCACAAATATTTGCGAACTCAAAAGTGCCTTTCTTCCCTGTCAATTCACGAGACTTCGTATTGCCGAACGAAACGTCCCCAATGGTGTTTCATAATTCCCATTGTATCGTTAATTAAAACTCGTAAACGCGCAAACTCAGTGGGAGCTGCAAGTTAACTGGATCCTCAATTTAAGTTCAAAGATCGCCCCACTTTTGGCAACGCGGAAACGACAGTTTCCATAGTCCTCTTAATTCACGCGGGAGAATCGTGGCAACTGCATCGAGCGTGTCCCCTTCTGCATACGTACACCTTATATTCGCAACAACGGGCGCTTGATTCCCGGGACATTATCGTGGTCGCGAGGCGCAAAAGGTGCTGGGGCGATAACGATCGGCCGCAATCTGAGCGAGCGAAAACTCGAAATTCGACGGGGCATAATATATTGTTCTAATATTTGAACAGACATGATACGTGTATTTTCAAATCCCGTACGCACACACACAGAGGCGCCGCGTGCGCGGGCGAGCAGCGGTATTTGTACGCGAACCGGGCGCGTCGCGACCTCCACAGTTCAGGCCTCAATTTAGGCGCACACTCTAAATACCATTTCGTCATTTTATGGAACGGCGAGGATTCATATTCACCGTTGTGCCGTTCGTTTTAAATTGGTTTCTCTTTTGTGCGACGGTGACGGTAATCTTGGGAGATTTCGTGCCAGCCATGCTGGATCCACCTATATATACCGTCGAAAAGTCTAAGGTCGAAGCTTATTCGTGATGTCTCGAAGGCCTCCAGCACTCTTATCGAGGAGTGGTGGATTAACGTGCACGCCTTTGATCTCGCCGGCCGGCCTTATCTAATCGTTTTCCTTTCTCCCGTTCCGTCCCGTCCCGTTTCCCCCTTCCACGTCCCGCCAGGCCGTTTCCCACCGCTCCATGCGCTTCTCATTTTGTATTCCGTGCGCACGTAATCGTTCCGAATGCCACGTTGAATTCACACCATCCGCCGATACGCAACCGGCGGCTCCTTTTGCCATCGAACTTCCCCTTGGCCGCGGCGGCAGCCTCCAGCTAGGTGATTCGTGTGACTTCTTTTCTGCTTCAAGCTTTTAATCCGAAATGCTCGCGGTTTGGTGAGAACGACCCACTCGAATCGTAGGTATCTATTTAATTCTAATCGGCTCGTAGAGCCGATATGTTGTGTTTAAATTGAATGCATCGTTCGTAAGGGTGAGAATGTTGCTTCCGTTTTTATGTCCAAAGTAGTTTCCTCGGCACGATTGTGGAAGGTTTCAGTACGCTTATTTTTCGTCGCGTCGTGATTTATCGTGTCGCCTCGGTGCTCGCTCCGGCATGCCTGGATGTTTTTTAAATCTCGCTTTAGTTACTTTATTAATACCCCTCGCGAGAGATGTGGCTGCGAGCGCGATCGTCAAAAGCGTTATCTCTTTAGCGCGTTATTGACAAGAGAATTAGAGAAGTAGATATTAAACGTGTAATAATGTCGAGCGTTATCTTTTTCTCACTTTTTTCTCAGGAAAGACTCGAACAAAAGACAAATACAGAGTGGTCTACACGGATCATCAGAGGTTGGAGCTCGAGAAAGAGTTCCATTACAACCGTTACATCACGATCCGCCGTAAGGCCGAACTCGCCGCCAATCTTGCGCTCTCCGAACGGCAGGTGAGTGTTCCCCAATCTTCAAATTAGATATTCAGTACTGGCAATGGGACGGGGGTAAACGACGACATTTGGTTTTGCACGCTGAAAATTGGATTTTTAAGTTACTTAAATTTTGTGTGCTTAATAATCGCTTCGTATCCTGAAGAATAAAATATTCTCAGTGACACTGTATATAATTGAAGGACACGGGGAAAACAAAGAATCTCCATTTTTCGTGATTTGAAGCATATTTTGCTGGTGGCAACTGGGACTACCGAACTGTCGAATCAGAAAGGGGTATAAAATTCAAATGCCCCCGTAAGATAACGTTAAAGTTTTCCCCCCACTCTTCAATTATAGCATATCTACTCCTTAAGGTACGTCTACACCACTTTTGTGTTTAGATCAAGTGTCTTTTGTGTCTAGCTAGAGCTAGTTGCAGTGTCTTCAGTCCAGCTCGGGCTGCAACTCCCGCGACGATAGGTCGAATTCAGTGTCGCGGACTGCTCTAAGCAGTTTTTAATCTTCCGGAAATTTTTTTGAGTATCGTATACACTTGATCTAGACACAATAGTGTTGTCGTGCAAACGTACCTTTAGAGTTAGTGTCGTTTTAATACATGCAATTAATCACGGCCCTATTGCTCATTACACCTATAAGTAACTTTCAAACTTTAGCTTTAAATACAGAGTAGTCGTGCATAATCTTCGGCCAGACATTGTCATTGCTTTATTACAGTAGTGTTAAAAAGAAAGTTCAAACTGCGAACGGTAAGAAAAATAAGATAAGGGATAGATCAGGGGATTGCTACAATAGGACAATATCAACATAATTCTTAAAGCTTAGTATTACCCCTTCGTAGTCACGCCTTCCTATAATCACAAATTGGTCAAGTCGGGTTCACTGCTCCTAGCACCATTTCCGTATTTAGGAATCTTTTAACTTCTCAGTGATAATTGTACATTCGTAATACTCATACAATTATTATAATAGTCTTTTTCTAGAGATGTAAATTTTGATATGGTGAAATTTGTAATGTGGATAAAGGCGATTTTTTTTTAAAATTCGCCAAATTTTTAAATTTTAATATCAAGATTTAAATTCATTTTGAATTCGTAGAGGCGCGACATTTGAACTCGAAAATTGCCCAGAACACGATACACCGCGTGTGACAACGGAGGGTTAAATTAGCGACGCAGGCATAGGAATGTGAATTTTAAACTTTCCTTTGACCACCACTGTGCTCAAGAAGCACAGAAGAAATTCCCCTTGAAACACATACCAGCCTCACCAAAAGCTGCTGCAATCGTCCCCCCATCAGTCCGACCAAAAACAAAATACAATCCCAAGCGCAGCTAAGGTGGCGAAAATAAAACGACTCGGGGTGTTGAAGAACTTACAGCAAGTGCTAAAGAGGCGAACATTGCCGTTGCGCGTGTTACAGGTGAAGATCTGGTTCCAAAACCGAAGGGCGAAGGAGCGAAAGCAGGTGAAGAAGCGGGAGGAGTTGGAGCAGAAGGACATCAAGCCCGACGGTTTCGGCGGCGGTGCAATGGCCACGTTGGCGCTCAGCGGGATGGGAGGAATGCTCGGTGGATTGATGCACAATGGTGGCTCGCCGCCGCTGGGCCTGGGGCACCCGTCTCACGCGCTCACTTTGGGCCACGGGCCAGCTTCGCTGCACGCGCACGGCCATCAGCACGCTCACCCGCACACGGTGCTCGGCTTGTGACCGGAGGAAACGGCCGCAGAAGCGTGGTCCAGCCACGGCTGACCGCGCAAACACGCCTTCCCTCGTGGCCGCGATCGCGAGAAGATCGGAGACCACGCTCGATTATCCGCTGCCCCCCTGAACGGATGCCGCGCGGCGCACCCACTCGCTACACCCTCGGAATCCGACAATCGCCGATCGATCCGCGATGCCACATGGAAAATATTCCCGTTCTCGGTTCACTGACACCACGCACCACCGCGGACGAGCGAACGTTCAAGGATCTAAGTGGCCAACGCACCGTGATAACAGAGTGATCCGCGCTCCTCGGTTCGGCGATGCCCGACGCGCGGATAACGACGGTCTTTCACGACAAGACTGGAATCTGTACTTGTCCGTCCAATTGTGATTGCGCGTGGACACGCAGATATTGCTCTGCTTCTTTCCGAACATCCGTTCGAACTGTTTCGCTGTCGACGTGTTCGCGATCCAGGCGCCCCGTGGCGGCCACGACACGGTGTTGTATACAGTATTATTTTCAGTCTCGCTAGAACGAAGTTCCGCCTGCGAATCGTCTCTTTTTCTTCGCAATGTACATACAGTCGTGGTTGTTCTTCGTTCGTGGGAGCGGTTTGTGTTGTGATTGTTTCCAGCGGACCGTGGGAGATTCCGCGACAGTTTCGTCGGACGCTTTCAACGCTCTGTCGCGACGGGACTCGCCCGCGGGCCCGTCTCCTCGCGCGGGCTACGATTAACAACGCCTCAGAGATACTCACGAGTTGCCGACCGGCTATCAGATCTCCGGCTTTTGCTGTCACTTGAGAAGGGGGAAAGAATCGATGGAGAAACGTGCAATCTTTTTGCCTTAGAACCACCAGCCGCTGTACTCGTATCGAGTGGTTGCGTCGAATGCGTTATAGAGAATTAATTGAGGTTACGTTAAGTTAGTAGGTTAGGTGCAAAAAAAGAAATATATATGAAGGTTAAGGTTTTTATTACATGTGCGTTCCAAGGGGGCGCCATAGCAGACTGTTTTATATATTTTTTAAAAGTGTAATATGTACAAATTAGTGGAGTTAAGGTGTCCGATGTTGAGTTTGTCGGAGAGCGTGATTTTCGTTTCGGTAATTGTTAGCGAGCACGGAGGAGTCGCGGAGATATTACGAACGTCGGTGGTTAAATAGTTTATTGTATATATATATAATGCTTAGGCGTGCAGGGGTTGCCCAAACAGAGACCTTTTCGACAAGTATGACGTGGATGGGATCAAATGACATTGTATATTTTATATATACATATACGCAACACCGGGTTTCTTACAATAGAACATTTCGAACACGAAAAGAAAGACAGAACATTAATTCATCTCTCTCTTCTGGAATGCGTCGATAGACGTTACGATGCGAAGATCTCATTTCTCTTTCGTTTATTTATCGCTGTCGTAAGCTGTTGGTAATGTTGTTACGGTGTCGTTGCAGTATTCTTTTCAAGCAATTTCGCAGGTTGTTTTATGCGAGTGATGATGGAACACGGTACTTTCGTTATGAATTGTAAATAGAATAAAGTTTATGACGCTGGAACCCCTTGGTACTGCATTAGTATTTACGTTCCCCAGTAAATTATAAAAAGCACACAAACAGAGAACAATATGCGTCATACAAACCTACGCGTGAGAGGGCGCTAGATGTCACTCATATTTCTTCGGTTTCTTTACATCCTTCGAACATAACACAGCATGTCTCGTGGGTAACAATAGCGTTCGACGCAACGATTCCTCGAGAATCTGATTCAGTCATAGCAGATCTTGCTCTTCGTTTCATTCGCCTCTATTTATACCGCTTCTGTCGCGCTCTAAAGCAGTTCGATCTTTCTCTAGCCGTTAGTTCTTCGGGAGCGTAGTGTTACTAGCCAAGCTTTATTTCGGGAATAGTGATATCGCGGGGTGGAGCGCTGATAGTAACGAAGGGCCGAGCGGATCCAGGTGGATCGCGTAACAGGTGCACGTGTGGTACGATGATTCGAGAATCTTCGCGAAGTATATAGGCCCCCGTGGTGTCTGCGCCACGACACAACCGATTTTTCAAATAAAGGGGTGGCAAAGCGCAGGAGGCTTTCATGGGGATGAAAAATTTCTCTACCATTTCTTTCGCGATTGTAGTCCGTCGTGTTGACAATCGAAAGAAAATCATCGACAGATGAGTCGAGTTCTCCATGAAACGCGACCGATTTGCGCCCCCTCGCGGTTCATGCGGGCATTTGAAAAATCGTCGTCGTCGCCGATGGCCCGATTGCTATTGTTGCGCGGGCGCAATGAAATAGAAACTGTTCACCAACAATCGAATCTACCAACACCCGAGTCCGTAGGCACGGCAAGAAACTGCGTCTCGAGCTTCTCGAATCGCGTTTCTTCCAACGGGCGTATATACTTCACGGAAATTCGCCATTCCGTTAATATTCGTACACTGCACCGCTGGATAGCGGTGAGATGCAATCGGTGAGGAACTAATTGGAAAGAGCATACAGAATGAATTTACTTATCGCGTTATTTTCGAAAAGAACTTTGAACGTGGAATTGCCGTGACGTGGTGTAACGTAATGAAGCTTACTCAATCTTGACTAGACTTTTACATCATAACATAACAATATTAGCTGTGTCTCAACAAATATTGTTCATAAGAAGTGCTGGAACTGTTTGCCACCGCAAGACCTCGCCGTACTTCGCCGTTTTGAAAGATCAGTGAAAACTATAGCGACGAACGCAATGCCTGGTACCACAAGAGGTACGCAGGATTTTGTAAAGCAATGTCCCATCTCACAAATTTGTTTCACTGATCGAAAAATCCTTTCACGTTCGAAGTTGTCTTTCTCGTTAATTGCGCGGTGAAAAAAAATTTATACTCTTTAACTTGTCTTTGTGAACCACTCCTCGTCGGTTGTATCGTGTGTTATAGAACACGAGTCGCGTAGCTCCGCGTTCTTGAGTTGCTTCGCCGAGCAACCACGTGTACATAGAATAGGTAAAGTTTTACAGTAGTAAAATATGCAATAAGTGCGCGCAGTATCTTTTCTAAACGGTCATTGAAATCGCCAGACGGAGGAACGCGGACCCGCGTTCAGGCGCGTCGAATTGTTGTGACAATGTGCGCAAGAAGTATGCCTTAATCGACGAGATGGGAAGTCATAGGATGCTCCGTTAATTTTTATTCGTGTCTATTTTAACCTTCGACTTTTGTCATCGGCTGTTGGAACGTCGCTCTCAAAACGCGCTCCTTTTCCTCTGCTCTCAGCATGCGACCGCGTTTCGCGCGGATGTTCCCGCAAAAATTTCGATCCTCGAATATTTCCAAGTCCGACGACAATAAAAGACAAGTACGAAAAGCATGCTATCGGATGGGAGAGGGAGGACGAGCCGGGATTTTAGGTGCCGTGTGCCTTGAGCGTCGCCAACCCGTAACGAGCGATTACGATTTTCTGTGGGCGTATGCGAGCGAAAGAGATCGCAGGTAACACTGATAACCTCGCGTGAGAACTGTACATATACATTAGTGCCGCAATTCGTAAGTTATTAATTACAGTAATTATTAGTATTATTAACACACTATGAATGTTACACGATCGTTAAGCCTAGCATAATATCCACATGTGATCGCATCTTAAATTCCAAAATACACGGTCTTATGTTTAATAACGACATCGCTCATCTCACTTCAGCCCTCCAGTCATAAATTCTCCGCAATTGTGCGTCCAGGTACAATTATTTATCTGCATCCAGCTAAAGCACTGGACCATAGAAGGAAACCATCGGGCCGTTTCATTTTCACTCTCGCGAGATCGCCATGGCGAGAATCGTCGATAAACGATAAGCACTAGATAGCAATAAAATCGGGACGGCGAGCCAGTCGAGACGCGCAATAACGATTAAATCGTTAGAACGGGTCGGGGGGAACTGCTACTACGACTGGCTCTTGCCGCGATTTGTTTGCCATTCCTAGGAGAAGTTCCCCGCGACGGTGTTTCCGCGACGCTTCGAATGGGGCTCGTTAGATCCTCCATAAATACGAGCATAAAAACGTGTAATGCGGTTTATGTGAACGACCAGGCCTGGTAACCGATGCCAGCGTATCCATGGGACACACTGACGCTTCCGCGTGCACACACACAGAGCCCCGAATAAAGCAAGAGGAGACGAAGCTGCGAAAGTGGCAACGAGTCCCGCGGGAGCCCTGAACTTAACTACCAGATCGATGTCCGACCCCAGCCCCTCTTCATCCCGTGAAAACAACCCCAGCTACTTGCACGCAACCCAGCTCACCTCTCACCCATCTCTGTTCGCCTATGGTGAGGGTCGATCGGAGAGGAAGCTCGCGGGTTTAACGCGCGGCACCGTGCTCCGGCGACGGTGACTTCAGCGGCGCCTGGAAAAGTCGCGCGGTAAACACCGCGGCGGGAGAAAGAAACCGCGATGGTTGTTTTGCGCGGGGCAAACGGCGCTTGGGTACGAGATTACGATCGGTGATCACGACGCTGGAGTTGTATGAGGAGGTTGAGGTAACGGAGATGGTTACGCAACGGGGGAGTCGAGACGGTCGCGTATTTTTGAGAGACCAAGGATAGCGCGCAGGTGGTATAAAGATAGTTTGGACGGTTTGTTTTCATCATTTTCGCGGAAGATAATGTGAAGTAGGTACCTAGGGGTTTTTGGGTGACGCGGTGCTTGGTTTGCTGTTTAGAGATGGAGGAATGTAAATGATTACGGTTGTTTAAGAGGAGTAACCATATTGCTACATTGTGCGTAGCATTACCTGTGAAAGAATTGGGGTGATTTGCCTGGTCTAGTTTGATGTATTTAAGTACATTCATCTTTGAATAGACAGGCGGCATTTCTGATCGAGAAGACTACTTGTGATGTAGAAACTAAATGTTTAATAAAGATCTCATGATTTCTTTTTATTCTTGATTAAGGTGAATTAAGGTAGAGCAAACATATAGGAGGGAGCTACAACACTTGAATTTATTATTCACTGGTGATTCTTGAAAAATAGTTTACGTACCTGTAGTCCCTTTTATTTCCTCGTCTGCCATGGAATTAAATCTATTGCTCATAATTCGTCCCTCCTACTTCTATGACAATATCGCCTGAGCAGCTATGAATTTCGAATCTTCCAGCGACCCAACTTTTGCCCAGAACGCGACGTCTTCGCTAGCTTACCCATGATTTATGATGTTAAACGCACGAATTCGTCCAGGAAATAACATAAACTGGCGTCCTGGCGTGTCCACGGCTCTACAAACAGTGACAAAGAAATCAAAAAGTGCTTCCCTTTTCTCCGACGCGCGTAAAACCGAAAGGCCCGTTCGAACGCCGCGCCGTGGACGCTGGAAATCGGGATTAGGAGGACGAGATAAAGGGGGTAGAGAGGGATGCAGTCCCGTGAATTCTGAAGGGACGTTGTCCGGTCGGCAGACCCGTACGTAATTGGACCCTGAGACGCAACAACGTTTCACGTATACCGAGAAATTCCGGGGGATACCCTTTTTGTTCGAGTTGCTCGGTCCAGTCGGTCCAGTCGAAAACACCGAATAGATAGTTTTATGAGGGGGTGCTATAAAGGACCTGAATCGAGTATCGATGGTTCCAAAGGGGCTAATCTGCGGATGAAAACTGTAATAAAACGTCCTTCCTGCGTATGTATCTGAAATCCTTTTGCAGCGCGCGCGCCCCTTACCTACCTTTGCGCGGAGGGCCTCAGGTAGAATTCCCGTGTTCCTGGCCGCTGACGCCTGGGGAATAAGAAACTATACCGCCTTCCTGTTTCTCCTTTCCCTTCAACAATGACACCGAAACCTTAAGCAATTAGGTGTAGGTACGCACCTTGCGACGAAAATAAAAGTGAGACGCGAGAACAGGGGACGGTTTAATACGCTTATAATAAGCGTATTAAAGCGACAACTGTTTTATCGTTTTTAGTAGATACGCGTAGTGACTGAGGGTTGAAGTTCAAACTTTGTAAGTGTAAAATAAGGAAAATATGCAACATAATGGGATTCTGGTTCCTGCAGGTTTCAAGTTATAAGAAATGCGAGATGTGCCATGAGCACGGTTACCGTACCTATTTCGTCACCAGCAAACGGGGACAGGTAAGAGAAAAGGACAGAATAATTTTTTTAAAAAGAGTACCTACTTTATTGTAGTGGGTAAAAAATGACTTACAGTGGAAAATACAATAGTAATTACAAGTACGGTATATTTTTCTGTAGATAAGACATTCTTCAGAAAGGTTTCATTATTCTTCATTCCTTAGTAGAATTCTGTGAATAATTAAGAAATAAGAACACTGGTCTGTTTTGGTTTTATAGGAGGTATAATATATTTTTTGTCTCTGGGACCATTGTTTTGAGTATTTAGGGAAATGATGATTTAAATCTTTTTAAAAGTCGTACCGAATTATGTTGCGCCATCTGCTGGCGATGCTGGTAATGAAAATGCATTTTCCAATTGTTAGAAAACACTATTATAGGGAATATTTTATTTAATATGCAATATGCTGAGTTCAGAGTTTCGTATTATTAGCATTTAATTTCTTGTTATAAATATAATATTTCAATTGCAATGTAGTGTAGTCAATCATGTATGTATCTCGTTCGTGTCTTAAGGGGAGAGACACGTCACGTGGTCTGCCCGATTCGGCCGGTCGGGATTACAGCAGGTTTTTTCTGCACTGAAATGGTATTACCCATAGATACGCCGCTGCCTGATGCACGCGAGAGGGAGCTGTTTGCTATTTCCGTATTCTATTCTGAATAAGGAAAGAAATTCTCACCTATTGCGTTGTACTTATAAAAATTTAAACGGAAAGTCGGCTGGTACTGCAAACGTAGAAAATTCATTGTACATTTCAATTACTTGAAATATTTTTCTTCTGGTTACAGATGAAACTTGGGTACATTTCGCCGTGGACAGGAACATTATATGGGCCAAATGATGGAAATCTCAACAATGAACACAAAGAAAATAGTGATTTTATATAACCGACAAAGTAAAATTATAAATTTTATACATTATTGTAACATTGTAAAAGTCTTTATTCAAATAAATTGGGAGAAACTTGAAACAGACAGTATTATTATTGAGAAATACCTTTCATACATACTCCTATCCAAATTCCAAACCTGCAATTTATCTAAGGCGGAGAAGTATTCAACGCAGAGTCGCAGAGGTTTCGAAAGGCTTTTGACTAAAAAATTCAGGATACCTCCTTTCGCTTCATGTTCTCCTGATACATCGCTCCAAAATCTGGCCAAAATTTTCAGAACGCTCTAAAATGGGCTTCGTAACAGGATAACATGATGTCGAAAGAGGGGGCACTAAGTTAGCGCCTTCGGAGAGAGAATCTAAGGCGGAGAAGTATTTGACGCAGAGTCGCAGAAGTTTCGAAAGGCTTTCGACGCAGAATTTCAGCATACCTCCTTTCGCTTCATGTTCTCCTGATACATCGCTCCAAAATCTAGCAAAAATTTTCAGAACGCTCTAAAATGAGCTTCGTAACAGGATAACATGATGTCGAAAGAGGTGGCACTAAGTTAGCGCCTTCGGAGAGAGAATCTAAGGCGGAGAAGTATTCGACGCAGAGTCGCAGAGATTTCGAAAGGCTTTCGACGCAGAATTTCAGCATACCTCCTTTCGCTTCATGTTCTCCTGATACATCGCTCCAAAATCTGGCCAAAATTTTCAGAACGCTCTAAAATGAGCTTCGTAACAGGATAATATGATGTCGAAAGAGGTGGCACTAAGTTAGCGCCTTCGGAGAGAGAATCTAAGGCGGAGAAGTATTCAACGCAGAGTCGCAGAGGTTTCGAAAGGCTTTCGACTCAAAAATTCAGGATACCTCCTTTCGCTTCATGTTCTCCTGATACATCGCTCCAAAATCTGGCCAAAATTGTCAAAACGCTCTAGAATGAGCTTCGTAACAGGATAACATGTTGTCGAAAGAGGTGGCACTAAGTTAGCGCCTTCGGAGAGAGAATCTAAGGCGGAGAAGTATTCGACGCAGAGTTTTCGAAAGGCTTTCGACGCAGAAATTCAGGGTACCTCCTTTCGCTTCATGTTCTCCTGATACATCGCTCCAAAATCTGGCCAAAATTTTCAGAACGCTCTAAAATGAGCTTCGTATCAGGATAACATGATGTCGAAAGAGGTGGCAGAACGAGTGAATTTGTTCTTTAAAACAATGCATTAACGTAGAGTTTTAAAAGCAGCTCAGCATGGAAGTTTAGGTGTTCTGTTTAGCATGTCTTTTATATGTGATTTGGAATAAGCAGGATAGGATGTAGTGGAAGAGAAAGGCTTATTAAATAATAGTGTTCTTTTATCACTTAACTGCATTTTATTGAAAAAAGTGATATACAATAGAATGAAATCTTATAAATTCGTTTGTAATATAGAAGATGAATAGATGTGAAGATAAATTCATAATTCAAAAAAGCCATGTCTTGCGCAATTTTCAAATCCGTAACTACACTCCAAAATGCAGTCAATGATCGCATGTAACCAGTGCTGTCTTTAGGCATGTACACGCTGGGCAGTCGTCAGGGGACCCATGGCAGTGGGGGCCCACAATTCTGATTTTAAGTCCTATTCCCGTGGGTGGCAGGGGCCCCCAAGGGCCCCAGTGCATTGCTTAGCCCAGGGTCTACAATACTGTTAAGACGGCTCTGCATTTAACGCCTTTTAAAGTCCCTTACCTGTGAAGCAGAAATACACACGATTAATAATCACGTAATAAGTTAAAAAATTATTTGAAGTGGTGTTCACATCATATGCGCGTCCATAACAACGCCGGTTTAAGGGGGTAGACACGTCACGTGGTCTGGCCGAATCGGCAGGTCGGTCTTTTTTTTCGGCAGCAGGTTTTTTCTGCACTGAAATGGTATTACCCATAGATTCGCCGCCGGCTGATGCACGCGAGGGGGAGCTGTTTGCTATTTCCGGATTCTATTCTGAATAAGGATAGAGATTCTCAGCTGTTGCGTTGTACTTGAAATGTGCTTATGTTACAATATTCTACGTTAGCAGTAAGGAATTATAAGTGAAAAGGAAAAATAGAAGATTTTTGACTGGGTGAGGTCTCATTTGAAAGAGGAAGGTTCGATGCAGCCCGCTCTGGTCATCGTTTGAGTCAGAAAACTCTTTTAGTGACCTTAAAATACATGGAATCTGCGAATGCATTTTGTCGATTTTTTCTCTACTTTGGACACTCGTATTATTACATATCAACACAATCTCTTTGAACCATGACCAGAGCGGGCTGCATTGAACCTTCCTCTTTCGAATGAGACCTCACCCAGCCCAAAATTCGCTCATATAAGGAAATCAAGCGTAACTTTCCAAACCCATGTTTCGGGCCAGATTGTGTCGGTATACAGTGCGCTGCATTACCCGTGTCTACCCTCTTAACATCGAAGTCAATAAAATTAACGAACATAAACGACTTGATTTCTACTATGAAAGAAACAGAAGTTGCGAAATTAGATATATGCATAAGTAGACGTTTCGTCAATGCATAAATAATAAATAAAGCTGAAAAGTTGCGATCCCACAGTTTCCTTTATTACGGATCCGGCATCCGGCAATATTTACTTTCTTTTTTTGCCGCTAATAGCGTTGTAATCTCATTCCATTCTGAATCGATAACGTTGGACCACAGACGAGACACATATACATAAAATAGAGCTTTTCACCTAAAAATACTGAATTTCGATCGCCCTCTATGTTTTTCGAGCGGTGGGTGTGGGAAACATATTGTATTTATACAACTGACATTGGTAAACCGGGTAAACGTGCGATTTCATGCTGACGCTTGACGCTCATTTTGAGCGGCAAACCAGTCACGTGATCGGTCCACTGCACTTTCAACGTCAACGCTCGTTTTGAGCGTCAAAACCAATCACGTGACTGACGCTCGACCAACGAACGAGCGAGCCCGATGAGTGAAGGAGCGGCAGGCGGAAAAGTGGTGCCACTTTCGTATATACCGCGTGTTTTGACTTTTTTGCCGGATTTGATTGTCTCTTTTTTACTGAAAATTTCTGAAGAAATGACTTATCAAACACATGACAAATTTAAAATTAAAATATATGAACAATATTGCGTGTACGCCCGTACAAAAAAATAAGAAACGTAAGGTAAGCAACTGAAATATTATAAGAAACTGAAGTATTATAAGCATAAATATTATAAGGATAAATATTAACCTGAAACATGTATACTCCAATTTAATGGAAAATATTTCTCTCACAGATACTTCACTCTGGACAAAGAAAAATAATCATCAATGTTTATAATGAAAAGAAAGCTCAGTTTCCGGAAATGAGTTATAAGGAAATTATTAAATTGCTTGGCAATACATGCGGCGTGGGCTACCGTACCGTCGTCGACGGTTTAAAAGAATTTATAACGGGGACGGGGACCATGACATAACCTTCGTAGAAGCGGGTAAGGCCCGATATAATGCAGAAGATGTCGGAAGAGGAAATTGTAGCAATACGGAAGCATATGCACACCTTTTGGGAACGAAGAGAATTACCGCACCTCCGAGAGTGTTGGCGGCAATCTGAAAGGACGAAAATTTACCAATTATATTGCAGAGTACGTTACATCGCCTCTTGAAGAAAATGAACTTCAAGTACGTACAGAGGCAACGCAATAGGGCCCTTATCGAGCGGGAAGATATAATTCGTTGGCGCCAAAGTTCATCAACAAGATTCGAGAATTCAGAGCTGCGGGAAGGCCCATTCATTATTTGGACGAGATATGGGTAAATGCGGGCGACACGCGGAAGCGAGTGTGGATGGACAACACCATAGGTTCGGCATCGAACGCCAGAGAAAGGGGCCTGACAACGCCTCATTGAACTCCATATCGGATTGGAGGATGATTTTGTCGAAAATGGCTTGCAGTGTTTTGAATCGAAGACCAAGAGCGCTGATTACCACGACGAGATGAATGCGGCACAGTTTAGTCTTTTTGCTTGTCGCTGAAAATCACGTGGACCCATCAAGTTTGAATCGAAGCATACATTGCAACAGTATAGTTGTATTGTATAAGAAATTGTTGAAGCTTTAATTTGTTAGATTGAATTTAAGCTTTTGTATTTTGGACAGTTGTATTTGAAATTTTGCTATGTCAATATCTAAATAAATACTAGAATTATCAAATATTTTATTAGTATCAGAAGTACATTTTTTCATACAAAAAACATCCACGCGATTATTTTCGAGAATTCTTTACGTACCACACGCTGTTTTTTTATAGAACTTGTAGGGTAAAGGCACCAGTAGTTGACACTTTTCAGAAAAACATTTTTCATGTTTTTCTGCAGTAACACTTTTCACAAAAACATAAAAAAGTAAGGTTTTTCTGAAAAGTGTCAACTACTGATACATGGTCAACTACTGGTGCCTTTACCCTAATAAGTGAATGAAAATTGAGTAGAATACTACTCAATTGTGACTAACTTCCTAGGACTCTAGGTGATTGCTGTTTCTGCAGAGCACCTTTAACGAATAAAAATTATTTTCAGTCAACTTTGAATTCGAATCACGTTTACATATCAGAAATGTACATATTTAACATATTCAATTACGTCGATTTATCTTAGTTTAATAACTAAACTTCGAAGATGAGTGGAATGAAACTCAGGTATCATATTATGAACAATTGATTACACAGTTTTCCAATGTCTCAGTACAAATTAAAAAGTAAATAACACGTCCTTTTGTGTAAAAGTACTCGTACGTGCACTACTGACTCACAGAAAAGCGTGTGATCAAAACGCGGTAAAGTTATCACGACAGTTTATTTGATCAATATTTCTTCGTGTTAAAATCGAAGAATCACAATGTACATTATAAATAAATTATTAAGGTTTCCATGCTCTTAGATTGTAACATGAAGATTCCAGAAAGCACATGCATAGAAGCTTTGTGATCGATAATTATTCTACGAAATTGATGCAAAAGCAAAAGGCTTATGCATTAATATATTTTTGTATAGTTATAATATCAGAGTCTATGTGATTGAAAAGAAAGAACGCAAAACTTGTACTATTAAATTATTTCACTGCACTTGAATGGTATTTATAACAAAAATTAAGGTTTTAAAATTAATTGCATTAATACACTAACAACAGGATACTGAGTAGGCTTATAATGTCGTTGCTCATACCTCGATCTATGGTAACTGAATCTTGTGATATGTCAAGTAAAAACTTTGTTTAGTAAAGACTATAAAAATATTGATCTGTCATTTGTAAAATCAAATCGATATTTAATAATCACCCGCTGACAATGTATTGACATGAACCTTAATTTTCGTTATAATAGTTTTATACCGGCTTACCTAAAAAAATAGATTTAAAATATTCACAGTATATATATAATATATATAAAATGATTACGAAAGTATCAGTATGTTTAAAAGCATATTTACATAATTTCATTCTCCTTTCTTGCATAAGCATTACAAATTTCATAGTATGCAGTTTCACACATCATTTTTCTGTATATAGATCGTATTACTTTATATAGAACGAGATTTCGTTTATTTTTATATATAATTCCAAGTTTCGATATGAAAGTAAAAAATATCTTCTTATCGTTTGATATACTTATTATAATAGGCAAATAACTTATAGTTGAGTAAAATTTATAGCATATACGTAAGTCTATATTGTCAAACTCACACCTATTTAGGAAACATTGCATACAAGTGCTACAGTTAAATAGTGTAGCACAGCTCAAATTTATGTACAATTAGTAGAGATTAGTTCTCGATAAAAATAGTATAAACATTTTTATAAAATTTCACTAATAGAATCAGCGTTGCACACACAAATGTTTTACATACTTCACAAATAATTCATGTTTACCGACACTTACTACCAAATACCTTTGAAACGCGATCGATACAAAAGATCCAGTTTCTTTTTAAAACCGTATTTGTTAAATGAGAAATTTCTTTCACGCACTTTGATAATTCTTCCAAAGGCAGAATAATTTTATGAAATATGCCTCCATTATTCTCGTTACTCTATCAGTTGAATACAGCTGTATGATAGGCTTTTACGAAATATCGTTAGTTAATAAACTAACTTGCTTTAAGAAGCGACATGAAAACATTTATCAGTGTCATTAGCACTACTAATTTTCTTACTGCACTATTGTGAGCATGTTACAGAAAGGCTATCTTCGTGTAATTGTGCGATACAGTTCCTTACTTCCTTTTTTTTATAAATCTATTATGCGTGAGCATTAGTGTACATCTTTTTAAACAAGTGGTTATTCTCTCATCGAACACTGCCTAGTGAGAACCATTCAATTGTTTCGTTTGTTAAATCAAGTCGCCCAAGCGGCAAACGTATTCCGCCAAGAAATTCATTTTCTTGTAGAGTATCGTGATTCCATATTGTAGCTTCCAGCGTTCTTTCTTTGATAACGTCTAGAGACATTCTATACTCCAACTATAATAAAAAAATATATATCCGGCGTCCAACATATCTTATTTAAACACGAAGGTAGAAAATTCCTTACCATTTCCATAAACGAAGGATGACAATTTTTCCTAACAACTTTTGTTTTCCGCTTCGTCTTCTTCGTGGGGTCAGGTTTAAGATAAACTTTCACATATGTATTTGGTTCTTGGCCGTTAGCTACTTTAGGCAAGCCCCTTGCATGGCAAACCATTACATAAAATGCCCCACGAGTATAATGAAGGGACATTTTAATTTGTCCACTTTGTACGTTCTCTCTGACTTTTTTCTCAGCCCACCAGTTTCCAACTAATTGAAGAAAAAGGTTATAAGATAGTTACGCTAATTCTACGCGTTGTAGGAGCATATTTTACAAGTTCCGCTATACCTTTCACTTTACGTAAATGAATATCAGCATTTTGTTGGTCTCGCAGTAAAGGATGAAAGAAAGTGTATATCAAGTCGCTTTGTGAAATTTCTGGTGCCATCTTGAACAAGCTTACAAGGAATTTTTCGATATCCGCTCGACGTTTGTCGGCAACTTGCTTTATATTCGATCTTCCAACACTTATACCACTCGGTAAACTGTAACATAAATTACAATAATGTATTTCAGTTTAGTCGCACTGTGTACGAACTGTTTTGTAAATATTTTATACATTATTAATCAGTTGATAAACATTGTAAACAGAAATAGAGATTTCTTTCTTTTGTTATACATAGGAAGTATTTTGTATATGTATATCAAGTATTTTTGTCTGATTAGATAGCATGACAAAAGATAACGAAGCTGAGTTCTGACATTAAGATATAAAACACTTTGCAAACAAAGACGATGTTGCATACTTTCAATTTCTATTTCAAACTGTTGCAACAGTGACAGTGTTAATTGCGTGCTACTGTGTTACATTTGTACATATTTATATGTTCAGATACGGGTCTTTGATCTGAGAAGAAATTATTTCTACAGGTGAGTATAATAATTTCCCATGATATACAATAAGTATATAATATCATATTCTGTGTTCTATTCATAGGAAAATATCAAAGAATTAAAAATGGGCCTCAAGCGATTCCGTGCTCAAATGTCGATAGAACAGAAATTAGCCAAGTTATCTACTACACCAGAATTTTACCGAAAAATACCACAAACCGATTCCTTGGTATCCAAATCACAAAAAAATATAAATGATAATGTAAAGAAGCCAATTAATGCTAACGTCAAACAATTAAATGAATTGTCCGATTAACGAGATGGGATACTGTAAGCTAATTAAATATGTACAAATTGAGTCAATATGTAAATATATTAAACGGCTACTAATTAAATGTGATGCATGTAGTGGAATTTAATATATAATTAACAAAGGGGAAGAAAACAAAAACCTCTAACAATAAAAAATGAGAATACCGAATGACCAAGTATAATTGGTACGAATGAAAAACAGAAGACAAAATATGAAATGATTGATGGAATACAAGGTACTGGAACAAAGATATGATTTTACTTACCTAGCAACTTTTGCAAGAGGAAAGTGAATGCACAGCTTCTGATAAAATTCGCAAAATTCCTTATATGACCTGAATAAATAAGTGGGGTCTACATGACCTTTTCGCTGTATGCGCAAAATGTACATATAATACTTTTCAGGGTCATATCGTTTCTGATATCCATGTACTTGAACGCTTGTTAATTGACCTTCTTGCTGCATTCTGTGTAACAATGACATAAATATACTCAAGTTTTCGAACATATACACAATTGTATGAAATATTTGAACGTAAACTTACGTATATGTACGCGGAATGAATGATAACAATGCTCCATCATTATGATCCCCCGAAAACCTCAGCTGTGCTAAATTATGCAAGAAAAAGTTGAACTGCGTGAACCAGCTTTTAAGCGAACTTTCTATCATTCGGGCAAACGTTGCCGCCGCTTCGGGGTTTGTTTGTTCAGGCAGAAGAGCCTTCTGCACATAACTAACTGCATCCACAGTCACTCCAGGGATTCCAGATGAAGTCATCTGTGAATTTGTGTAGTTATTCATTTTCGACTTGTTCACTAATTCCTTGATTTCAATATCGCCGAGCTTTTGTTGTACAACATTTAGTTTACGTAAATCAGACACATTATTTTGGGGGGATAATAGACCATCCATTTTTTAATTTGTTTAGTATCCGTCTAAATCGATTGTATTAAATTGTATATCACACAAAAGCACATTGAACGTGGCTTTTACTCGAACGAGTTTGACTCTTCTCTTAATTAATTCCGACTGCTGCATGGTACGATATTACGAGAGCTCGGACGATAAACACTAATTAAATACATCGCATATAGTTTAGCGCGATAGCGGACCACTCTCTGATAAAGCGAGTGGATAAGTCCTTCCGTTGCGGTTTTATTGTGTTCATAAAAGAATAACGGTCCAAATTATCATATTATTTAGTTAAAAAGAAACTCCTTTGTTTTGAATGATTGTTGCACGGTAGAGGACTATTTTTCCGAATTGAAGGAGTAGTAATATATTTTTAGCGCGTATGATATAATATAAACATACCAATCCGAAAAGATGAAGAATAAGATTCCCATGTTTTCGCACCACATTAAACGCTTGGCAACATAAATCCACAAAGTGGTGAAATTTAGCTGATGGTTTGTCTCCACCATTTATAACATATGCCATATCAGATGTTAATACGAACGGCGTTCTATCCCTAATTAAAAGTATGGAATGTATAGTAATATTTTGTCAGAACTACAAACTACGCGAGGTTCAATATCTTTACCTTTTAAAATTGCCGAACATTTGCGCGTCACCCAAGAACTTTCCAAAATCGATATGAAAGAGATGTCCCGATGTTTTTAACATGATATTGTCATTATGTCTATCACAAATGCCTAAGATATAAGTAGCGACACTGTAGCCTGCACAAGATGCAGTGAAGTTTTCCACCGCTCTTTCGTATTCTAATTCTGAGGGATTATGCTTTGCCAACCACTCGGCAATTGGTCGATCTTTAAATGATCCAGTTAGGCCAAATTCAACCTGTATTTTCCTTAACGTCTCCGCATTTGTAACCATTTCTATCATCCCACGTTTGTAACCAGTGGGCACGCAAGCGAACGTTACCATTTTAAGGTCAAGACCTTCTTTCAGCCACAGCTTGTCCATAATACGAACCATTTGAAGAGTTAACATGTCTTGTTGCAAATCGTCTCCAACCTTCAAAATTATTTAGTATAAATTGAGATACTAGTGCTAATTACGCAGCAGGTATGACTAATAACATACCTTAAAAATCGCCGGGCAAATTACATCGTCACAACTTAGGAAGTTGATTTTCAATGGAAGAGTAAACGATGGAAAATACGAACAAGTCTGTACATTTATCCCAAATACTTGTTTACTCGGAGATAACGGTAAACATGTACCATCGTCTTCCATTAACTGACAGTGTATATTTTGTAATCCAACTTTAAGCCCATCAAGTCGCAATGATTCTTTCGTCTGTTTGATATTCTCCGCTACCTCGTGTAAGTTCTGTAAGAATAAGAATTGTACTACTATCATTAGGAGAATTCTAAAAAGATAGAACGTATGAAAACAAATCATACTTTGACGAGTAATTGCTGCGTAAGGAAGCTGTTTCTTAATGCATTGCCGATAACGGCTAGTAATGCTCGTAACATCAACTGTAACCTTCTATGATAACGCGCATAACTAATATTTTTGTCATCTTCTGGTGTTGTTTCAGCAGAATTCTGAAAATATAATATTTCAAAGGGATTAGTAAGCGTAAATAATCAGATTATATAAATAGAGAATGTTAATGAAAAAATATTTTGTAAATACAGGAGAGTACATATTTCGTGGAAACTCTTTCCATTTTAGTTTTATAAATTGATGAAAGTTGTAAACAACATAGGATTCGATACTACTCATAACTATAATCCAACCTGTACCTGGGGACTTTGTCCTGGCAATGCTTGCGTTAGAAGCCAATAAATGTGATGAGCTACTCGTGGCGAAAGTAATGCTCGTTCTAATAAAAATCTCGCAAGGGGAGACGTTTCGTATGTTTCATGTTTCAGTGCTTGCAATAATTGCGGTAGATAGTCTACGAGTTCGTCGTTACTTAATTCTCGAATCCATTCAACTGCCATTTCTCTTACTTTCATGTCAGGGAAACTGCAAAATATCTTAAAGTTACAGATAAATACATACAACATTTAGAATTCGTTTAGAATTTTCAATTACCAAGGTAGCAATAATTGCAAAGCTTGAACAGGTGGTAAGGGGCTCCAGACTCTAAGAGACGCGTGAAGATCGGGCAAACATGCCCAATCCCAACTGTGAGCAGCTAAAAGTACTTTAGGCAAAGCTTCGGGTTTATCGTGTAGGTAATGACGTTTCTCCCATAAAATTTCTCTTTCTTCGATAAGTGGCCTGTTAATCCCAGAAATAAGTATTAATAATATGGTGAAAATGATTGTTAACTTAGAGATACTTACTTTGAGAATGTATTCTGTTGAGTGATGTCAATTAATAATTCTTGTGTATTCTGGTCCAGCGAATTGAAATCAAAAGATTCTACATCGAAATCTCTTAGCTCTGTAGGGAATAATACCTTTCCCCCATAATCGGGCAATTCCAAACCAATAATAGGATGTGTATCTCCATGGGGATGAATTCCAGGTGCCGGAGCCGGACCTAATCTTTTGTCAGCAATCGCTGGCCAAAGAGATAAGAAGAAACTTCCTTGACTCATAACTCTGTGACGAAGAAAAGAGAATATATGAAGAAGCATTTAATGTTTTTGAATCTATTTCATAAACAATTATATAATTACCCCTCGTAGTCAAAGAATTGTATAGCACCCCAACCTAATTCTTCTTTCTGCATGGTGTTCTCAGAAGACGAATTAGACTCGTGCTCAGTAGGTTGTAGTGTACGGCCATACAGGACTAACACTAATCTAGCTTCCCTTGGTACTTGACATACGCTTATTCCATGAAACTCCAACCTTTTGCATTAAGATAACAATTCGAATTTGGAAAATAAAATACAATTTCTAAAGGGTAAATTTCGGAATAATTACCATGAATTAAATAAAATTCTGGGATAAAAATTAGAACTGACTGCCATAGGTTCGGATACAACTGGATTCCCGACAGGTCTGGTCCCATGGAATATTTGAGCTGCGACAATATAATCATCGTGTTTCCATGATCCTGGCAATCTGTGTAATGCCCCGACACGAACTAATACAGTGTCTAACACTTCGGACGACACTAATGTATCTGTTATAAAATAAAACATTACACAAGATTAGATTCTCTTAATATGAATCGCTGAACGAAATATTTATAAATATATTTTTCTTACTCGCTGGGAATTCACTCCTGCTGCTTAATTCAAAATCAACTCTAAAGGCGTGACAAAAAGTCTCTACAAGATCTTGTATAGCATCACGGATTTTGCGACAATGAGACGAAATCACATCTGGGAATTTCGTTCGTAACGTTACAACAGAGTAGTCACCATCCTCGTGCAGGATTTCTGGCTTCTTACATTCTATATTCGTCGTATGAGCTTGAGGCAAAAATTGACAACACGCATTCACGAAGTTGTCAACAGCTTCTGTAATTTCAAACGTTTCTATGCTTCCCATTAACGCACTTACTGCCTTTACCGCTTGAACGACACCACGGGGTTGCAGTTGCGGCAAAAGAGTAGAGCTATGATTAGTAGTTGCCAATTGTATAGCAGCAGTCTCCACACGTTCCATTTCCTTTTCCACAGTCTCTGTCATAAAATGTCTCAATTATTCTTTCATGATTTTAGACATGCTTGCACAATAATGTTATAGTACAAATGCTTTAAACCCTCTAGGGACTTACGGACTCCAGAGTCTATATATACTCCCATACATTGTAACGAATTTTGATTAATATCACTATCAATAATTTTGATGCCCACACCAGAAATCAATGATTTTCACATTTTCTGCATTCCAAACGAATAGTTTCCAAATCCGAAGTATAAAATAGACTACTTTAACCCACAGAATAATTCTACGACGAGTTTAAAACACCTCTGTAAGTACCTAAAGAGTTAACTAGCAAGAAAATGTTAGCATACCTAGTAATATGAGCAGCGTATCGTAGGAAATGGGTTGTACAGGTTCATTTGGGAGAATGTCTTCTAATTTAAGACACTGATCCCGATTATCGTCTTGGAGCTATTATAAAACACAGATATGTAAGGCAAATGCTTAAAGATTACAATATATTTGCTTACAAATAAATACTTACAGTTCGAGATATAGATCGTTTTATTTGTGCTTTGATCTGGATAGCTAACTCAATGTCTTTTTCTAATTTAATACACTGGTGTATATATTCGTACTGAGCTAAAGTCGTATTAGGCGCGAAATACTCTGCCAAACCCCACACTCTTAAACAATATTTTTCTATATTTACCGTACCTTCATCTTCCAAGGAACAAGCGACATTAAGAATAACATGTTCAATGCTACAATTCACTGGAAGCACATACATATAATGTACTAAATTATCAAAAAATTATTAGGGCAATTTTATACGTACAAAAACTTACCGTCACAAGTAAAAGTAATGGACGGAGTATTTTCATCGGAATCCATTAATTGCGGATGTACAACCAATTTTATACTTGTGCCGTCGGGGTATAAGTTCTCCATCATTGGACTGACTACATGCCCCATATTTGTACCAGGATCGTTAAATGGAAAATCACCTGCACGCATTTGTCATATTAATAAAAATTCGAAGCATCATGAAAATAGTGAATTAAATATTTTATGCTTTACTAACTTCGCACAGACTTCATCATTTCATGAAACGCTCTAAGATCACAATCACTGAGCGATGGTCTAGTTTTTCTCACTGTTACATTTTCGTATAAGTGTGTCTGCCGTTTTTGCTGCAAAAAATGGATGCTATTAATGATTCAAGTTATTAGGTATTCAGTTTTATATTGAAGTTGTTAGGATACTTACTCTTCTGTCCAAAGAAGTCCTTCTTCGTTCGATAGTGTTCCAAGCAGACGAATTTCTAGGTGGTAGCGGTGGTGGTGCAGCTGGTGATACAGCCGGAGATTTAGCAGACTTCTCCACAGCAACGTATACTGGATCTGAATTAACGCTCTCGTTTGTGCTATACATGTAGTCGAATGGATCAAACGGGTCATACATTGATCCGCTGACTTGTGATTGTGCCTCTGTTTAAACATATCGTATTACTATGCGATGAGTATCAGCTATTTTGCTTCAGTTCTGTATAAATGTAAATTGATTGTTGTAATATTACCATCTTTATGCCTTTGTGCAGTATCATTGTTATCTTCAGTCTTAACAAGTAATGGATCAAACGCTTCCAATACGCTAACTCGAACGTTCGTTCTATCTTCTACTTGATCGAAAGAACTCAAATCTATAAGATTATTATTTGGCTTCTTCTCTATCACTTTCAGTACATTTAATTGTTCGTCATCCATAGAGAATGTAGGTTTTTGACCACCACAAACAGCAGGAGTAATACTTGGTCTGTAATTCATAGGTAACGGAGGTATCTGTAAACAAAGTTTATTAAAACTCACTTTTAAAGAAAACTATCAATTTTATATAAGCTTCGAAATTCTATTAACAAAAAAGGCACTAATAAGCTTGTAACTAATATTTCATATCATTAAACATAACATTGTTATCACGTTCCGTGCCACCGCAAAAATTCAGATTTTTTGTAGGACTATAAAAAGTAGTGAAAAAATGATTCGCGATATTCGATTGTAAAAAAAATAGTAATTGCGTTAAATTCTGTATAATTTTAACTCTTCCACACTCTAGTTTCAATATCAAATTGAAAAATACACTTGTCTGTTGAATGAAAGTTCCACTTTCAATAAATATCGCGAGTCGTCTGTGACTTATGTAACACGGGACGTGTTAAACTGACATTCAGATTAAAAACTTCACACGCAATATACCTGCATAAGAAAAAAACCTTTTATATCACAAAAATTCCATGCAGGCTGCAATGAGAATTATCGATAAAAATTATCATTCTAACGAAACAAAAATATATATACAATTTCAGACGATATCGAACATCGTTGAAAGCAAAAAAATATGTATCGCTTACTTGTGGTGCTATATCAGGTACATTACTGTTAATACTACTGGATCTTGACATGATAGGACTAATTTTTGGAGTTCCAGGTGTGCAGGGTGCTGTGGAAGATCTAGGGTCAGGAGAGAGCGACTGATATCGGAAGTCCCGAGAGTGATAGCCCGCAGAACTACTACTGCGCGATACTCTTGTCTGTTTTTTTAACAACGAGGGATGAGTCTCCCATTTTGGTTCTACTGATGTATTTCTGTCATAGGACACAAACAATTTATAACAGGTAATTCGAGTCAGTAATATTCTTGCATAAATAATCCAATAGGAATCTTACGGCGGCGCAGGTGGAGATGGACAGTAATCTGTTGAAGTGTCCGCTTTCACTGGACTTGTAAAATTGATCAAGTCGAAAGACTGTTCTTGGCTCGTGGTAGCTGACGTAGAATTTCTTCTAGATGGAACTGGTGGTGGTGCTAATATCACAGCATTTTTACACTGATTGGTATTAAAAGCCCCAGGCCTTGGTCGACTCCTACTCTGAAATCTAAAATTCCCTTTACTTACAGATCTGTTAAATACAATGTATTCCTTCGTTGCAATCTTACACATTATCAGACTACAATTATATACAAATAATATAAATTACTTTTCAACTTGCTGCGCACTGTCAGTTTCCGATGTACTACTATGTACAATACTATTTCCTTGATGTACGCCATTCTTCGAAACACATGATTGCTGTATACTACTAAATTCCGAACGCTGCTTCTGCAATTTAAATTTCTCTAAGGCAAGACTCTCCAAACTCAATGCTTGCGCACGTTCCAGATCTTCTTGGAATTGACGTTCATAATCAATCACCGCAGACCTTTGAGCACCTGTGTCTCTATTATAGTGTGACATCTACAATTAAATTAGAAACTACTTAGTACATTAAAGAATGACAGAAGTATAAATATAGACACGCTTTCAAGGCTTAACAATGATCTAAACATATGAATGTATTGGTACATTGCTAACGATAGATATATATCTGAAACCCATACAACAGAAATGTAATGTTAGAGAAGTAGATAAGAAGGGGCTTGCCAATGTACACTGTCATTCTAACCTGCACTTCAACAGTGTATACAAAAGTACTTAATCCGTGCTGTTACGAAAATTCAACAAACGACAATCACAACAATCATATAATTAATATTCTCGTAAGTAATGATTTCTAGGTGTTTAACATACATCCTCAGCAACATTGAAGCTCTGTAATTAACTGAATAAAAAACGATACTCGTTCTAAGGAATTAAATATACATTGACTGTGTATCGTAACATGTGCGCCAGCGAAGGGAAAATGAATACATTATTGACACGAAGCTCGTCGTTTAAAGGGCTCAGTTATCAATTTAAAGAGACGGATGTATCACGAGTGTATATAAACAGATATATTAAGGCTCACCGTAGCATTATTTTCGACGGAATATCTCGCTGTCAGGTATCGCGGAAAATCGGCCAGTAGAAGGACAATACGGATGGCGAAGAAGCACTGTCACCTAATCAAGGAAATGACATTTTCGAATCCTCTAATCGGCCGTCGTATAGAAACGACCTACGGTACATACGTTGGCTTATGTATCTACATACAACTCGCTTTATGAACGAAGAGTGCACTGGCTTGAAGCTGCTGCCACCAATAGACGATGCACGAGCAGAAGGCACGCATAACAGGCCTGGAGGTATCGTCTACACTCTACGTGCAACGAAACACTACCCTGCAGGCGCGCCTGTGTGCACGCACGATACCGTCTTGCATCGACGCGACGATACAATGTGCAACGAAAGACTGGCACTGGTGCGGATGTAATTGAAAGTGGTGACAGTACACGGTCAGGAACATATTCGACTCTTTTCAGTGTGTCGCCTGATCAGCTGGTTAATCTGTTCAGCTTGAGCAGCGAGCCTTATTTGATTACAGTTGATTTAATGCACGGAATGCGTAGGATCGCTTACAGTTAGGAACACCATATTTGTATAGCGGCGCGAGTTAGTAGGTGTAGCAGAGAGCTTGTGGTAACGGTATTCGGGAGTTTTAAGCTACCGTAATTTGACAACAGAAGATTCAAGATGAAATTGGATTTTAAGTTTTAATATGGTTTAAGTTTCGCTGGTGAACGGTTTATACATTGTTTTTATGGATGAATTAAGATCATTGGGAAATTATGTTGTTTCTAATTTGTTTTAAATTTGTATGGAGCACCGAACAAATCTAATTTTTTAATTGGTACTGGAAGAGGGGCGGTGGGGTTAGAGTAGAGAATAAATAATGAGTTTAAACAAATATAAGATTATTATATAGTGGCTGATGGCTAGTCAGAACTCTGTTATGCGAGAGGTTGTTGTGTAGTAGATGAATCAAAATATTATATTCTGCGTTTCAAAGGTCTTTATTATTGGGGAGGGGGGGGGGGGAGAGTTTGTAGACAATGAAGTGTAGGAATGTGCATAGAGAGATATAACTCAGAGGAGATAAGTTTTGTAAATCAGCAGGCCAACGTCATGGACCTTATACACAACCAATGATCTCTACATACATGTATGCAGAGTTAAGGTATTTTTGAATTATTTGAGATTGCGTTTTGAAGATTTATCTTGATGCGCATATACAGGGTGTTTATAGAAATGTGTGACATGTCTTTTAGGATCGGTTATACTCATCGAAATAATAAGAAATGTTGGTATAGGATTTCAGCTCACAGACTCAACTCAAACAAAAAACCAAACTGATTCTTAATTATTATGAGTACCGCTACCGCAGGTGCCAGAATTAGTCATGTAAATCAAAATTTAACAAAAAAATAATTTTTTTTTATAAAATCGGAATCTAAATTTCGGGCGAAGCCGAGTAGTAAAGCAAGTATACTATATTTTCATTCATATCCTTTCCTTCTCGCCTTTAAAAAATTAAAGGCGAAATGATAATCAATATATCGATCCGCGGAAACACAGCTGGGCTTCGTTAAATGCCACATCAATAGACGATTCGGGCACGTGTTTTACGAAATATAAAAATGCTTATAACTGCAAAACTAAGCATTATTGGACATACCTGTACCTATACCATTTTTTTTTTATTATTTTGGTGAGTAGAACCGATCCTGAAAAAATCTCCCACATTTATGTAAGTATATTTTATGGAGTATCTGCCAACAGTTTTGGAAATTTTTGATAAGGTCTGCATAATTTTGTGTGCATTAATACCTTCGATTTTTTAAACTGCCTACTGTAAGTTACATTCAAGACTACTTACATCTTCATATCCCTATGTTCAAGACGTATGATTTTTATACAAATTCTTAAAGACTATACTTAAAGACTAATACTTAAAGACAATAATGGTATATTATATGTTTATTGTAATATTTTGTAGACACACTTTCTCACTACATATAAATGAGATATAAAAGAAGTAAATCTGTAAAATGACAGTTTTACATTTAAGATAATTGAAGATCACAGAATTACAATCTTCATTAAACAGATAATGAACACAGCATAATTTTTATTTGTATGTTTGTTTATTACATCATATACAGCGTATAAAACGTTTATAAAAATATAAATGTTTTATTTGTATAAGAATATTCTTAAATTACTTTCACAAAATATAGTATGAGGACACTAAATTCGTAAAGTACATTCCCAAGTATATCTAGGATAAAGTACTTTCACTTAAAAGTACTTTAACTACTACTACATCATATCAAAATGTATATTAGCAGAATAATATACCAATTTCGATGATGTTATAAATAATATAATGATCTGTTTGTGGCAACGGGAGATGATCGTAAAATAATACGATCTGGGTTTCATGAAAATTGTACCATTTATTTCTGTTAACATTTCTGAGTTGATAACGTGAGTGCTGAATTCTTACAATGCAGTATAAAAATAAAAAAATGTCAAAATCAATTTATCGAAAGAGTTAAAACTTTCATCTTTTTCGAGATATATTAAGTACGCAAAAAACTGTAGGTAACGTTGACGTCCATATATTAAAAATTATCCTTAAAATAATGCAATTCGCAGATCTAAGATGGTTGGACGATCCTAAGCCAGAATCCTTTCTCGCTCGTAATTACAAGACTTCGTCTACTGAATTTTATTGGTATGATTGTTCGATCACAGATTTCCACTTGATGGTTCCTTAAGAACGAAATTATTCCCATTTTGATTTGCAGAAGGGCGAATCGCATTCCTGAAAAACAAAATCCAATTTTTTAAATAGATTGATACAACAACCGAGTTTTGTTTAATCGTAATCGTGTTGTACAATTGTTTAGCTTAAAATACCAATCGAAGTACATTTGACATTTCGAAAAATTATCGAATTCCGTTAAATGAATTGCACGATCTACTTCTTACACGCTGCACTAAATCGAAGTAATGGCGGCAATTAAAGTAAGGATAATTATCGTTAGCGAATAAATCACCTATGCAATTTCGTGGTCCTTCCCCAAACGGAAGATACGTATACGGATGCCTCGTTCGTTTGCTCTCGTCCGTGAATCTCTCAGGGTCGAACGTAGCAGGGTTGGGATAATAATCTGGATCATGATGAAGACCATAAATTGGAATGATCACCCTCATGCCAGTTGGTAACTCGACTTTAGTACCCGGTATTTGGTATTGATACTCGCATCTTCGAGAGAGGAGCGCAGCTGGAGGATATTTCCTTAGAGTTTCTGAAAGTGATTGTAAAAAAAGAATCTCCCATTGACAATCTTACGATGCTGGTACTATTCTGACTCTTTCGATAGAAAATATATAGAATGAGTCAGCGGTCGTTTGAACTTAAAATATCATTCTTCTCAATTACCATGCAGAAAATTAATCGAAGAAAAAAACGTTGAAAGATGAAAGGCAAATCACGATTCTGTAGATTTTCAGATCAGTAATACGTTCTCTGCAGGAGTTACTTTAATGCTTTCGTCACGGGGGTGGATTCATACATCCCCGTGCAATTTTACAAACAATCGAAATCATGCACCATCGTTATAATAATTATACGAGAATCGTTAAAAAATATCGATCCGCTTAAAAAATTCGGTGCCTCGTTACAAAAATCTGTACATATTTGGATATGCGCAGCGAATTGCGTTAATTGTAATCCAGGAAGTAGATAACGATCTGAATTTTTCTTTCAATTTAATCTAATCTGCAGTTATGGGGCCGTTGATAACATCTTATTGGGAATTCAGTGCCTGCGTCGAAAACGCGTCCACTTTTACCTGCAATAATCATATCGAGGTACTTCATGTCCTGTACAGCGTCGTACGTTAATTTGCCATTTCTGTTCTCGATGGCGTCGTGGATGTCGCGTCTCGTTTTCTCCTGAATCTCAGCATTCAGGGCCAGCTCGTGAAGGCAAAACGCGATGGTGTTCGACGACGTTTCATAACCAGCGGCGAAGAACACAAACGCTTGGGCCGCAATGCTGTTCTCGTCCAATTCTATAAATAACGATGCTTATGCGATAAAGCCTTTCAAAAGGAATACTGTTTTTTATCGTGCACACGTCTAATGACTAAGCTCAGGGATACGGGCGCGATAAAATCACGGTAACAGCAAAACGATCATAATTCGGCGGTTTTTAAGGGTTTAAAGTCGAAACGTTTGGTGGCATATTTAGAGTTATATAATTGACAATTACATAACTCGTATTTTGACGGAAGTACGTAATTTAAATGGAACGGTGTCATTCTCGATTAAAATGCAAGCGACTCGATGTGCCTGTTCATTTCCACTTGCTTAGTGAAATGTGGGCTGTCGAATATTTATTTCCTGGTATAACTGCTATCATTACGAGCTGATTATAGTGGTAACTGAGTGAACGGAGATTAATCAATAGTGATAGATGAATATTTCCTTGAAATTAACATAGTTATGAACCAGTGACTGATTTAAGGGGAGAAGCCCATCAATTTTTAGGAATTTTTTGCAAAGATACCAATGCGCTAATCCTTTCGAAACTTTAAGGGTACTTATTTTAAAAATGGCGGAACTTTGAACAATTAGATATGTTTTTCACCAAAAATTCGCGTTTTATTTGTTTAAAAACAGTGGTTAAAATTAATAATTTGGTTAAACCTCGTGGTTCATATTCTGAGGAATATTATAATAGCTCGACTGCTAATAAATAATTAGCACTTGAGAATGCCAGCTTTGTGAGAAGTCCGTGAAACATTCCGTTAATACAGCACGATAACTTCATTGCAACTACGCGGTTCTCAGAGTGGTCATGAATGAAGTACTTACTGCCAATTTTATCTTGATTAATTCGCAACAGAACTGTATCGTTTATGGTCGTGCATCGTAGCTACTCCGAGCGTGCAATGAGCAACCCGTATATTGACCCAAGGGAGTTATCAATTATGTAACGTTCTTCGATTACAATAATTGAGTTGCTTGAAAGCGATAGGAGCTACTACACAAGCAGAAATTGCAAGAATTTTCATATGCATTTCTCTTCTGTATGTGTTATCGTATACTAGCTTTAGTACTCGGCTTGGCTCGGAATTTAGATTCTCATTTTATAAACATTTTTTTGTGAAAATAGTGACATTCATCTGGATTAGTCAGGCATAATGAGCTGAGGCACATTCCGTGATCCCAGAGTTTACCGTTAGAAAGTTTTTAGGCGACAGACAAACACAAACACATCAACTTTACAACGGTACCTCAACTGTAATTCATATCGTAATTCAAAAAATATATTTTCAGCTGTATAAAAATTGTGCTGTACGCTATCCCGTTTCCCCCAAAATACGGTGAAGTCGTTTCATTAGTGCATCCAGCGCACCAGCCCACATGATGAAGCCAATGACATTTCTCTTAAAAAGCGTGCGATATACCTCCGTATAAAATAATCTATACCAATAAACGATAGGGGCTCGACAATAAACTCATCGCTCATAAGGCAAGTTCGTGCTATTTCCACGCTTTCACCGGCCATATCACGCTTTTCCCGTGGACCTAACACCCACAGGCCTTTTTTACGGGCGATAAAGTGACATACCCATCTCTTCAGCCGTCTCTGCGTCCTCTTCGTGGTTGACCTGCCCGTTTCCCGTGTCGTTCTCCAGCGTGCCCTTATTCTTCAATTCGATCAATAGGTCCATGAAATCGTGCCTCTTCACACCATGTTCCTCTCGTTGTTTCACCATCTGCGACACGACGTTCTTGAAGAATTTGGTCACCCCAGGATCGATCACCTGGACACCTAGGATCTTGTACAACCTGGGCATGGCCGTTCTAAGCATCCGCCACAGGGTGGCTTTGTAACTAGGTCTAGAGAGCTTCTTCGCTGCTCGGTGGAACTCGGAATCCTCATCAGTAAGCGCGTTTATTTGTATGCCGAACGCGCAGGTACCGATGACGTCTATTGTAAACTTAGCCGCCAACTCGCGGATTTCGATCGGTCGGTGAGTTTCGGAGGACCTGTCGATTAATTTCTGAAATTCCTCGCTGCACTCCTCTAGAAGGTAGAACATCCTCTTCAGCTTGCCAGACGAGAAGGCTGGGGTCAGCTTGGCCCTGAGGCTCTTCCACTTCTTTCCCTCCAGGTTGAAGAGATGAGCGGACAGTGGGTCCTGGCGAGGAAGGGAAGTTGTACAGAGTAATTGGATAAAGAGCAACGTTAATTGTAAGGCTACAGAGTGATTTATGATTGATGGACATACTGTGATTACTAAATTTCTCTGGAAAGATTTTGTAAATAAGATTGAATGATTTTTATTCTGAAAATCAAATGGGAATATTTTCGAGAATGCACTTAATGTTTGTAATTTCGAGCTTGTTGACAAAATAAGTGCTACTTCATCGATGTCCTTGAAGATGAAGATGCTTTTGTTTTTTTATCATCATATCAAAAGGACAAAACTGCCGAACACGAGTTTTTGAAAAGTGTGTAGCAATCTTGTATCTGGTCACAAATTGCTTTGTGGACTTAACATTGCCCTCTGGCAGATAATTCTACTTATCTTGGGGATGAAAAAAGTCATAATCATGCGTGTGGAAATACTTACTTTTCGAGTTATCGAAGTCTAAAAAGTTTGTATAGTTTCAAGTTGATTTCGACACACAAATTGGTTGTGACGTAATAAAACATTACAGTGGCTACTACGACTACGATATGTGTTATTATTGTTTAGTATTGGCACTAACGCAAATTAGAAACTCGTTTTAATCGATTGTAATACTCTTAGAGAATATATTCCTAAAGTTTCGGAATGATTCACTTTCGCGTCTTCTTTCAAGGTATACGCATTGAAGACCTCACCACTGCTCGGTACACCTGAAATAAAAATTACCTGCGAATTTACTGGAATGCCACGATTCGAGAAGCAAGCGAAATTCTTGACACAGATATTCTTGATGAGATCTGGGTCCCGCAGGATCAGCACGGGTGTTCTAACGCGGAACACTCCGAAGAACCTCTCGTCCTTGAACCACTCGTACATTTCCTGAATCCCTTCAGGCAGGGATTTCCGGAACAGAAGCATGGGAGCATAATTCCCAAACACCACGGTGGGTTTTCGAAACGGCACGCCGCGCCTCTCCCAGAAGTTGAAGGTCGAGGTGAAGAAGCAGTACAAAATCCCTAGGAACAGTCCCAGTAACAGGAACTGCTCCAGGAGCTCCCTTAACATGCTCCACATTTCCAAGAATGGCAACAAAATCTCACGTTCAAACTTGATACGTGTATCAAGTCGCGATTCTTTTATATTTAATCGTAATGTTTATGTGTAATATAATGCGCCCAGCGTTATATTCGCAGCGCGCCACCGGATATCCGTTCAATGGCACACGCCGTGCGCTTCTACTTTAATTGTAAAACAAAAGGACGCATTTGCCGAGCGTGGCGGCTCGAATTACGCAGCGCGACGTTCCAATCGAATCCTTGGGACTGTTTATAGAGGAGAGTGCACCTGCACGGTAGAGAGTGAATCACTTGCCCTGCGGTGTTTGCACTCGCCTGTTTCTCCGCGGGGGAAATGTCAGTGGTGCACAGGCCGCGCAGCTATATATGCGTGCCACTGACGTCTTGATCGCACGTGATTATCGGGTCACTGATTTCAGCACGCGTGCTCTAACTAAGCGTTAACGGTTGTGTTTAACAGCGCCTCGTTTGTGAGCCGCCGCCTTGTTTCCAAACATTTAACCTTTTACCAACGGTTTCACACTATTTAGAGATTGTACAGTTATGTTTGTTTTGGCGTTCACAGCGGTGGTTCAACACGACCGAGCATTCGTTTATGATATATCGAACTGTTCAGCGGTGGTTGGAGAATCGTGCCGAGAAAGCTTCGGAACGAAATTACACCGGCACTTATATCGTAATATGCGACTTTCTATCGCTCTGGATTTCGTGCAGCACGCTGGCCCATTTTCAAGAACGGAATACTCCTCCGCTTACAACTAGTAATAATGCAATAGAGTGTCTCCGAAAGGTAGATGTCCGTGCCACGTTGCTGGAGCTCTTCAAACACTCGATATCTCATTGAATTTTGTAACGTTTAATCCTCGAGGTATCGGCTTCACAGTGGGATCCACATTTCTGTCCATTTTACGTAACGTTAAACGAGGTTTATCGCGGGCGACTGGCAATCCCAATTACACCGAACGATTATCTTTGGGAAGTCTTATGCGAAGGCGGGTGCAAAGTACCAGCGGTGACTTCAGCGTACGTAGACAGCACTGCACACGTTTGGGGGCAACGAGAGAAGATAGAGGGGGATGGGAGGAGGAGGGAATGAGAGGAAGCGGGCGAAAAAAGGCGCCGTGGGTAAGTACGCAATGCGTATCGCTGTTGCCGAAAGGCTGACCTCCCACCGACTGGAGATATACGAACGCACGCACGCATTTATAGAGGCCTTGTGCTCTTGCTCTCCTACTCGAGTCCGGGCTGGAGCTCTTGTGCCTCGTTTGAGAGCCGCTCGTTTATCTACAATATCTTCTTTCTCCTTCCCTCTCCGCCTTTCACGATAATTAGCCGGAGATGTATCGGAGCACTACACCCGGTCAACCGCTTGCCTCTCTCTTTTTTGATCGATAGTTTCGAGGCATCGCGTTGGCGTGCGCCTTTTTGCCTGATGCCATTGTTATCAAGACGTCTCTGTAATGATTTACATAACAGGTGTATACTACTGCGCGGTAGTAGGGCCATTTTCAGTTTTAATATGATATATTAGTAGTTTAACGTCTTGTATTAATTTTAGAGTACTTTAACATGCTCATTGTCGTAGCACATTTGTATTCTATTACATTAGTATTTGTTAATTGTTATATTTTAGTGTAGCAATATTTCAGAATAAAGTAGTACTATATGTGTTTCAATATCCCCTTTTAACACTGCAGTGTTTTAATGTTTTAGTACTGCATTATAATATTCTAATTTTGCTCAGGTATTCAGTTTTTTGCGCTTTTGTCAGTGAAAGGATTGATCAATGCCGACATTGGTGTACGTTACAAACGGTGTGCAATCGTATAACGCGCGTAACTTTTAAGTAAAACTTGATCCCCTGTAAGGAATTCCAGTACGTGATAGTACTACGTCGAGCGCATAGATAACATGGTTTACCTGTCGTTCTGTACGTGTGTCTGTCGGCAATCTGTTGCAAATGAAAATAGATCTTACTTTTACTGTCAACCTGATCTCTCCTATGCTTTTAGATGGAAACAGATGGTAGAGCGGAGGGACACGGTTCGACTTCTTCACGCGCACCTTACCCTACTCTTTATGATATATGAGAGGTGACTAGAAAAAAATACAAGAATAGCGAATCAAAATTCGTTGGGGCACGATGCTTCGTCGTTTCATTTCTTCACCACTGTTCCTGAAATTATTTGCATCGTATAAAACTAACGATCTTCGAAAAAGTACGACACTGCGGGCCGTAAATATAGTTTATAATTATATTTTTTGCGTAAGTGTTTATATTTTTATAAACAGTATACATGTTAGTCTGTAAAGACTGAATAAATATATATTGGAATAATTCTCTATTTTTAATTAACCCTGTAGCGCCAAACAGTTTATACATGTTTAGCGCAGTTTTATTCACTGAAGAAAGTTGAACCTATCTGAACCCTATTCTTTGGTTTTATGCATTATGACCTCTGAAGAAAATAAATTAAAAAAAAAAAATTTTTTTTTTATAAAAATATATAAATTCAGACCATTTTTAAGGATAAAAACAAAACGGGATATTTTTCCTTGAACGGGATCTAGGTGCGGGCGCTAAAGGGTTAAAGAATAACATTTTATTATCATTTCTAAGAACGCGTTATCATGATTAAATAAGAGTCAAAGAATCTATTATCATTTCACGTGCACGTTATTTTGAGTCACAAACAGAAATTCGAATTAACGTTGTTATGACATACTGCACATGGTATGCGAGATATGTGCAAACTTATCGCTCACGCAAGAGGATAAAATCGATAGTATGAAGATTTAGCGATTGGCTAGTCTGAATCCGATACATTCAATCGATAAGCTGATACTTTCAGAGATGGAGTTAATGCAGAAATGCAACTGTGGATACAATTAAACATAATTATATCAAGTTTCCGTATCATAATCATCGACGAAGTATAGGATAGATCTACCCCCAATGCAATTTTTGTCACATGCTCGCGGGCAGGGTTGTCAGGCTTTTCCCTACGGTAGTGGAGGGGGAACACCTACAGCAGTGGCGGTATATATGTGTGTCACGGCGTTATCACACACATATACTTGATAAAAGCCTGGCCTCCCTGCCCGGGTGGGGATTGCAAGCCTCCTTATCATTTTCGTGTCACACCCAACGTTATCGATTCCGTCCAAAATATTTAGAGATGTACCGACTAGTGGTCGACTAGTTTTCTCTCTTCCGTTAAACGGAATAAATTCATAAGACGATTTTTAAATTGTTACTCTAACAGACACATTTGTAAATCGCAGGCTTCGACCACAAACGAGGTATAGGATAGACCTATCACCTTATGGATGTTTGTGTCGCCACCCAAACTGTGTTACCGACCCATAATTTGAGAACTTAATGTAGTGGCACCTGCTCATGAACAGCGTCCAACTCAGCAACTACTTTGAAATGGGTTGAAATGCTGAAAGGTGTGTGCGTGCTTATATACGTGTGACTTGTTTGAAAGCAGGCTTTTGCTACGCTATGCTTTGATTCGGCTTGTCAACGACTCACGCGGATTTCTCGCCGAAAATCCATTTTGGGGATCAAGACACTATGGCGCTCAAAAATGGTATTTCTTCCAAGCCCGTGTAAGCTATAAATTGCAAGATGACATTGTTTATTAGTACTTTGCGTGTCGTACAACCCTTTCACGTATCGTACGCCGAAAAGTATTAAAAATTCACGCTGTTACTAACACTCCCGCAGGTAGTGATTGGATTCGAAGTGCTTTGAACCGCTTCGAATCTGTCTTGAATATCAGGCGAGTACTTTTAAGCACTTTTAACAGGATTCGAAGCTTAAAACTCTTGAAAGTTTTGAAAAGTCTAGAGTCTTTATAGACCTTGAAGGTTTTGAAAGTCTTGAAACTATTGCTTCAAAAGCTTGGTAGGTTTTGGACCCGTATCTACGTTCACCGACAACTCGCGGGACAATACAGTCGTAAACTGCAACCCTGGCGAAACCCTCTGGCCGATCAATGTGGCTAATTTTTAGCAACCGGATGTTCATTTTCAAGACTTTCAAGACATCCAAGACTTCCAAAACTTATTAAGACTTTCAAGAGTTTTAAGCTGTGAATCTTGTTCGAAGTGCTTCGAAGTTTTCGCCATATACGTAGATTCGAAGCGCTATTCATTTACACCCAGTTCAACTAAAATGTATTTATACATTATAAATAATACTATATAATATGTATAAGCATTAACATTCATTTATCGAACGATTAAACATTGAGAATAAAAGAGAATTCCTTCAGCGTAGAAAATCATTTACAAAATCCAAGGCTAAATGTTACTAATTGCGTGATATCTCGAGTTGTATCGATTATAATTAATAATTATTTATACTGGGTGGTCAGGGTAAATGGTGTTAACATGATTTTTCATAGTAATAGTCGCTGGAATGAATATTTCAGTGGAAATATCAATTTTTATCGAATAATTAACTGGCTTTCGCAAATGAAATTAACCGTCGACCTTGTTGTGATTGCGGCTGTTGTTACCCAAAGTGCACACGTACCACCAAATCCTCAGTCGTCGTCGATCCTCCGAGCCGGCAAGACCTCCGGGTACGCGGGAGCTCCTGAACACTCTGGACACCCTGGACACCCTGGTCACTCTGGTCACTCTGGTCAGTCTGGTCACTCTGGTCTCGATCGGTACGAGCCTAATATGTATTTTCTTAGTTCCCCCACAAGCATATTACACCATTGCTAATATAACGTGTTCGATTGTTTCAGCTTTTCAGGTTCACCCTTCTGCGGGGAAGGGAGTGACAGAAGACATCTAAGGAAGCCTAGGCTAAGGCCCCATGTAAAATTGCCAAGTAGTCACTCAATCATTAGCTTTGTTGCTCGTTTACTGGCTGCTCATCTTCGATGAGAAGGTCGCCGCTGCTCCCGTTTCCGGAAACAAGCGACTGAGCATGCAATTGGTATGAGTGGATCAGTTTCATCCCCTGGTGTTCTTGTCGAAAGGGAAAAGTTTCGGGCGTAGGGGGTGTACCGCTTGGTACACTGCCTGCGTAAGTCTCCTGGTCCGATTACCCAATCTCCGCGTAAGCCGGCTTGAGTCAGGTCACACCTAGTGTGCTCCTGGCGGGTTGCATGAGTCGGAGCAACAGGAATCGCCTCTGGGAGACGCCGAGCGCTTTTCCCTTTCGACTCGGATATTAGGGTGGTAGGAACTGCGCCATTCAATACTTCTTTTATGCTCACCTGTAGTCTTTCCCTCTTTGCTGAATTTATTTCAATCGAGTGATTGCTTGGCAGATCCCTAAAATCGATATCTAAACCAAAGGGATCGATGGAACTATGTTTCCACCTATCTCTTTGGTTTAGTAGGCTAAGATTTTCATGTACCGGGCCAAGTAGTCACAGAATTTTATTAACTTTGTTGCTTTTGCGTTGGCTCCTCAACTCGGATGAGGAGGTCGCCGCTGCCTCCGTTTCCGGAAGCAAGCGACTGACCATGGAATTGGTATGGGTGGATCAGTTTCATCCTCTGGTGTTCTTGTCGAAAGGGAAAAGTTTCGGGCGTAGGGGGTGTACCGCTTGGTACACTGCCTGCGTAAGTCTCCTGGTCCGATTACCCAATCTCCGCGTAAGCCGGCTTGAGTCAGGTCACACTTAGTGTGCTCCTGGCGGGTTGCATGAGTCGGAGCAACAGGAATCGCCTCTGGGAGATGCCGAGCGCTTTTCCCTTTCGACTCGGACATTAGGGTGGTAGGAACTGCGCCATTCAATACTTCTTTTATGCTCACCTGTAGTCTTTCCCTCTTTGCTGAATTTATTTCAATCGAGTGATTGCTTGGCAGTTGGCAGATCCCTAGAATCGATATCTAAACCAAAGGGATCGATGGAACTATGTTTCCACCTATCTCTTTGGTTTAGTAGGCTAAGATTTTCATGTACAGGGAGATCGACGGAACTTTGATTCCATCTATCTCTCTGCGGGTCTCGAAACGCAGCAACCTCCTCGTGGTGAGACCTGGTAATCGGTGAAAACCGAGCCGATAGCTGTGCTTGTCAAATATTCTAATCAGATATAAGAGTTGCTTTAAAAAATGCACGCATGCTGCATACTATGGTATTTTTAAGGAAATACCATAGATATTTGAAATTGCAAGTTTGGAATTTGGATAGGAATATGTAAAAGGTATTTCTGAATTGTAATACTAATAATAATAATTATTTGCATCGTATAAAACTAACGATCTTCGAAAAAGTACGACACGGCGGGCCGTAAATATAGTTTATAATTATATTTTTTGCGTAAGTGTTTATATTTTTATAAACAGTATACATGTTAGTCTGCAAAGACTGAATAAATATATATTGGAATAATTCTCTATTTTTAATTAACCCTGTAGCGCCAAACAGTTTATACATGTTTAGCGCAGTTTTATTCACTGAAGAAAGTTGAACCTATCTGAACCCTATTCTATGGTTTTATGCATTATGACCTCTGAAGAAAATAAATTAAAAAAAAAATAATTTTTTTTTTTTAAAAAATATATAAATTCAGACCATTTTTAACGATAAAGACAAAACGGGATATTTTTCCTTGAACGGGATCTAGGTGCGGGCGCTAAAGGGTTAAAGAATAACATTTTATTATCATTTCTAAGAACGCGTTATCATGATTAAATAAGAGTCAAAGAATCTATTATCATTTCACGTGCACGTTATTTTGAGTCACGAACAGAAATTCGAATTAACGTTGTTATGACATACTGCACATGGTATGCGAGATATGTGCAAACTTATCGCTCACGCAAGAGGATAAAATCGATAGTATGAAGATTTAGCGATTGGCTAGTCTGAATCCGATACATTCAATCGATAAGCTGATACTTTCAGAGATGGAGTTAATGCAGAAATGCAACTGTGGATACAATTAAACATAATTATATCAAGTTTCCGTATCATAATCATCGACGAAGTATAGGATAGATCTACCCCCAATGCAATTTTTGTCACATGTTATTTTCGGAACCGTTTCAAACCCTGGAGGAAAGTAAAAAATTATGCGAATACGCATGCGCGTAAAGTCTTTTTCCCTTAGGAGAAAAGTAGAAAACGCGAATACGTCTGAAATTGGTCATTTTTTTCCCGCTCAGCAGGCGTAAAAAACACACATTTTCATGCAGGTGTTGAAAAAATAAATATACACAGACATTTTAATAATGTAAAGATAAAATGTAACAGAAATACAAGGTACTCGTGTCTACTATTGCAAAGAAAGAATGGGAAAGTATAACACACTCACAGACCGTTGCAAACAGTCTCACTGCTATCCACGCGGCAAGCATCCCCCTTCGCTGCTGCTATTCGATCAACAGGCCAATGTGCCGCAGCTGCACCGTCAGTGAATCCGGTCCTCCATCCTGTGGACCTAGACCCTCTCTAGGGCCTATGCTGAGCCCTCTCTAAGGTCCCTTGGGCCTTCTCTAGGGCCCACGCACTAGGCCCTTTCTAGGGCCTAGAATCTGAAAATTGAAGCTAAGCGAAAATTGGACTCTACTTCCGCGAAATAAAGCGATTAGAGCACCGGTGCTCTGGACGAACCTAGTATGCGTAAAAAAATGGCTCTAGTTTCGCGAAGAAAATTCATCTGGAGCTTCGGTGCTTTGAACGAGTCTTAGATACGCAAAAATTTCACTCTAGATTCGCGGTAAAGTTACTCTAAGTAAGAACCGCGGTGCTCTGCAAAATATGTAGATGGACGCGAAAAAAGCGGGGACTCTACGATCGCGTTACGCGCGATCAAAAAGGATCTTGCTAGACTGCAAGATTGTTAGGAAGACTGAGGTTCCACTTCAGGAACCTTTTCAAATTTTTCGCGGCGACTCTATTCGACTCGATCGATTCGCGTTATTTTACGAATTGTTAATCGGAATTGTAAAAATCGCGAGCAACTGTTGTATGGATTTAATTTTCTGGCTCTGTTCTCTAGGGCCTAGAATCTCGTTGGCAAGTCCAAGCTGAAAATTGAAGCTAAGCGAAAATTTGACTCTACTTCCGCGTTAAAAAAGCAATTAGAGCACCGGTGCTCTGGACGAACTTTGTATGCGCAAAAAATTGGCTCTTGTTTCGCGAAGAAAATTCAACTGGAGCTTCGGTGCTCTGAACGAATCTTAGATACGAATTATTAATCGGAATTATTAAAATCGCGAGCAAATGTTGTATCAATTTAATTTTCTGATTTAGACAGACACATGCATGTCACTATCTACGAGTACCTTGTCTGATCATTTCAAAACATTTCCCGCGCCGAGCGCGGGAATATGAACATGAAATTCGTCGAGGCCAGAAATAATATTATATATCAATTCACTTTTCACCACTACAGTCGTAATTGTGAATAGTGAAAATTTTTATATAGAGTTTATAGAAATGAAGGGGACGCACAGGTTTCGATAGAAATGAAGCATTTTCTTTTGCACAAATTTCTGCAAATTTGTCAACTAATGTAAATTGACAAAATTTGTGAAAATACATAGCACTAAGAATTATAAAAATTATGGTTGACTACTTGCAGTGTAGAGCAAGTCACATTAGTGACTTGCAATCTTTTGGGAAAGATATTCGTAATATATTTTATAATCCACGATAGTTCCCACACTATTCGTTAATTTTATTAGCTTCCCATTAACAATATTTCGATTCACCCATAAACATACTCGATTAATTTTATTCCAACGCCGATAAATTGTGCGTTAAAAATATTGCATCTCTTCGTTCTTTTTCCCTAACCTACCATTAACATTTAAATTTCGTGCAGCAAGACTTTCCGCCATACGCTCTTACCTCCTTCGAACACGTTATGTAGTCTCTACGCTTACTATCGCAAAAGACCACCCTATTTCTACGAGTTCAACGTTAACATGTGACTAAAATGTGGCGAAAAAATTATTATCAGCCAAATACAGAAGGTATAATGATGCAACTGTGTTTATTACCTCTCTCTGTGATAATGAAAAGAATCCGGTACAACCCGAAATAACAACGGTATTAAGATGTTTAACGTGAAATTACACAAGTAGTAATATCGGTACAAATTGTGTGGTCCATCTTGCACTGACCGAGATTAATAAAAAATCATTTGCATTTCAAGGTACAGTAAAACACGATTTCACAGGATGGAAAAATTCTGAAAGATCCTTGCAATAATTGTGATAGTTCAAATTCAAACACAATGAAGAAAGTCGATATAACTGCTTCCAAACAAATTCTAATTACAAAATTACTTTTGTTCAATCACAATAGTAAGTAGTGGAACAACGAAAGTGGAAAATTTCTACATCCAAACAATGTGTACAATAGCCACTAAGAAAACTGGAGAGTTTGTAAACGATTAGCGACTATTGAAATTACAGAAATTTTAAACGAATCGCGAATAAAGAAACTGTAGAGATTGTAAACGAATCGCGACTCTCGAAGTTACAGAGATTTTAAACGATTCGCGACTGTTGAAATTGTAGTGATTGAAAACGCGTAGCGACTATCGAAATTAGAGAGATTTTAAACGATTCGCGACTGTCGATTTTGCAGAGATTTCAAACGATTCGCGGCCTTTGAAATTAATTGATTAATTAATCTGAAGTAGATCTGAAGAAACCCTGAAGTACGAACCCTTAAGGTACACCTGCCACTCTCTCTCTCTCTCTCTCTCTCTCTCTCTTTCTCTCTCTCTCTCTCTCACTCTCTCTCTCTCTCTCTCTCTCTCTCTCTCTCTCTCTCTCTCTCGTGCCTTTATTTGTTATTAATGAAAATTCATGGCCAACTACACTCTGCATCAAAATTAAAGCAACGCTATATTTTCCCAAAAATTTTCGACATTTTCAAACGGCTGTATCTCTGCGATAAATGGTCCACAAAATATTTAAAAAACGGATTTTGAACGCTTCGAGTTTCTAGAATTTGGCTCAAGGACTCAATTTTTTGTTCATTCATTATGATACTGTTTTATTAAGATGAAGCGCTGGAAACCAAGTTTCAGAAATTTAGAGAAAATTTGAAGGATCTCAAACGAAAGGGTTCAACTTCAGAAATGTAACTCGCATTCGATACATTAAGCATCCCGAATGATTGAGAAATTACAGAAAAGTAGTTTAGAATGTTTGAAACGAAATAAATTAAAACTTCTATCGCGAATTTAAAATATATTTATTAGCACACGTATTAACGTTACTATTCGCGAGTACTAAGTGTATATTCGTGGTCACTATGCTCGCTACAACAATCATTTTGTTCGATAGCATGCAGAAAGATTGAAAAATTGATAAAGTATCACTCACCGTTCGTTGAAAACAGTCTCACTGCTATCCATGCAGACAAGCATCTTCCTTCAGCAGTAGCTATTCGATCTGGAGGCCAATGTCCCGCAGCTGCAGCTTCAGTATCGAATAGAACGTGTCAAATATGTCGCATTAATTTCGCGATGAAGAAACAATAAGAGCACCAGTGCTCGGAAATAGTTCTAGATACGTTAAAATCACTGACTCTACGTTCGTGTTAACATTACTAACACGCAGGTCGATCATTGTCCACTATGAAATACTTTTGTCTGTGTTTTGTCGCGCTCGGCCGACTCCCAGCTAACTTGAAATTCATCAAGGCCAGAAATAATATTATATAGCAATTTCCATTGCAAAATATTCACTTTTCACAACTACAGTCGTGCACCCCGTACATTCTACACGTATTTTTATCACTGCGATATATGATCAAACACTAGGCAACGCTTCGTCAAAAAATCTTCTAGATGATAATATATTTCAGTGAAATGTTAAACGGTTTTCTATTTAGTCCAGTAGTCGAACTAATTGATGTAGGAATCGAGAAATCGAGACCTCAACTGTTTCCCATGCAAGTTGAAATTTCTCAATTTCTAATGACTCGAATGTAATAATTACTGTTACGAGAGAAGATTTGAAAGAACCCACACGAGAGAGTTCAACTTCAGAAATGTAACTCGTATTCGACACATTAAGCATCACGTATGATTGTGAAATTAAACAATACTCGATTTGCAGTTGCATCCACGCACCCTACGACACTCATGCATCATGCACCTTTCTGCGAGGCTTATAAGAATTAGATTTTGAGCGCCATAGTGTCTTGATCCCCGAAATGGATTATTGAAGAGAAATCCGCATGAGTCGTTGACAAACCGAGTCAAAGCGTAGCGTAGCGAAAGCCTATGTCAAACTCACACTTTAAACAAGTTCACACGCATACAAGCACGCAACACACCTTTCAGCATTTCAACCCATTTCAAAGTAGTTGCTGAGTTGGACGCTCTTCATGGGCAGAGGTCGCTAAATTCAGTCCTCAAATTATGGGTCGGTAACACAGTTCGGGTGGTGACACAAAGTTCCATTAGGTGATAGGTCTATTCTATACCTCGTCTGTGGCAAGATCTATTCTATACCTCGTCTGTGGGCGAACTAAATGCACAGTGGATAAATCGAGCCTATACCGACAGAGTACTGGAAATCTGTCTATTGAATTCTATACCTGACCGCTAGTAGAGTTGCAATGGTATTCTATTCTGAATCGATAACGTTGCACGCGACACGAGAATGGTAAGAGGTTTCCAAAGCCCCGAGCTGCGTGGTAAAAATTAAATTGGAACTTAGGTCATTTCTATATCTCACCGGTATTTCAAAATTAGTTACCTCGAATTATCATAAAATTCATTTCCAATCCTTTCCGCAGATTTAGCAGTAACCTCAGTTCGAAAAACTAAAATAAATTAACTAACCACGTTGCAAATTAAACCAACTAAACTCACGATGTAAAAATCGCCATTTCACGTAATTAAACGCAACAGAAGAATTTTTCATATCCCGAAGACTAAAATAATACTCAATAACCGATACCCCGAAATTTAAATACTCTTTCAAAAACCAGCTCCCGAAAATCCCGAAAGTCTTCCCCAATGATTTTGTGATTCACTCTGTGCTGGTATAGCCTGGACGTACACGCGAGAAGCATTATTTATGGGGCGACTCGATACCACCACGCCATGCGTCACGATCAGAGTTCGAATCGAACGCTCAGACGGTCCCGAACATCTGGACAACTTCCAAAGGCTGCATACCAGACACTCGGTATCGCGCCATATAGCCTAGCGCGTGGCTTGGGCCAGAAATTCGAAGAGAACCGCGGCAACCTTCGCCGAGGCAGCGCGCCGTGGGCGAGTAGGAGTCGGGACATTATTTTCGAGCTGTCTCTGGGAGACGGTTTCGAGAGGATGGTGAAGCTTTTTGGCGCGGATTGCGCAACGAAGCGCGGGGGACTGCATGGCGCGAGCGACGCTCCGCGCCGCGCCGCGATTCCGTCGGTCGGCGCGTGCGTGACGGTGCCGTGGTCCGTGGTCGGCCGTCTCTGAAATGTTGATGCTAAATAAAACTCCTAGCTGGTTGGGACGATGCCATGCGTTCTAATTTTCACGAAGGCACGGCCGCTCGTGGACGTGGTGGCCCGGGTTCTGCCGCGTTGCCGGAGGCGGATACGATAGTCTCGCGAGGCCCTCCGGGTTACCTGTTCTTCGTGCCTAGGAGAGGGAAGTCTAGGGAAGCCGAGGGAAGAACGGTAGCAGCAGCAGCGGCTGCTGAGGACAAAGGGGAACCCGCCTACACGCCTGGTCCTCTCGCGGGTGATCGGTTGCTGTTGTTGCTAGCGCTGCTGCTGATCGTGGCTGGCCGACTGAGAGCCGAGGGACCAGTGCTCCGTCCGCGGTTCTTCCATGTGAACGCCGCGGTGACATGGCTGCCGCCCTTCTGGGCAAGTGCATCGGTCTGCTAGCGCTCATCCTCCTACTGTACTCCTGCTGCTATGCCTTCCGTATACGCGAGCACGGCGTGCAGACGTCCTCAACGTCGGCGGAGCAGCCGCAACGCGGCACCTGCGCTTCCATCTTTGGCAGATGCCAGGAGAAGACGGGCGCGACTACGTCGACGGGCCGAAAGTGGCACGAGACGACAGCATCGCGGCTTGCCAGCGGTCGGAAACCACCTGCCGAGGTGACGTCGCCTGATGATGATGACAGTGGGGCAGAGGGGGTGCGCGCGAGGCTAGAAAGAATCGGGCGCTCGAGGGAGCACGAGGAGCAGGACGTGGACGACGCTGCGAGCGTCGAGGTGGAGGACGATGATGATGATGAAGATCTGGCGTTCGTGGAGGTGGAGGAGGAGGAAGAGGAGGATGTCGATAGAGGTACGAGTGATGAAGAGATAGAGGAGGATTCTGGCGTGGATGAGGAGGAGGAGGAAAAAGAGGAGGAGGAGAACGGTGACGAAGACGATGAAGAAGAGGAAAGGGGAACAGATCGTAGAGTTCAGAGGATGTCTGTGGAAGACGAAGACGAAAAGGACGAAAGAAGGAATGATAAGGATTCGCGGAAGAAATTGGGCGATGCTAGATTAATAGCGAAGAAAGATGTCTCGCGTGGTAAAGTAATAATGATTGGTAAGGGTGCAAGAAGGGCTGTGGATGAAGCAGAGGGACAAGGGAAAGCAGATGTGAAGAAGCCAGCGAGTTTAGAGAAAGGTTCGAAAGAAAGAGTTAGGTATATCACGAAACGAGAAAAGGCTGAGGAAGACGATGATAAAGTAGAGGATGTTGATGAAGATGCAGAAGATGATGAAGAGGAGAAGGATGAAGAGGATAAGGATGATGATGAAGACGAAGATTCTGAAAATGATGAAGATTCTGAAGAAGATGAAGTGGAGTCTACTCCTCCTCCGAAGAAGCTGGAAAAAGTTCGATTCGCGGATAAGGACAAAGTTAAATCTGCAGAAGTTAAATCGACTCCAGCTGTTTTCGAAAAGCCAACGGTTGAAGTGAAGAAACCACCTGAAACCACAAAGAAACAAGAAGAACCCGCGAAGAAAGTAGTAGAAGCAGTGAAGAAACCAGTCGAGAGTGCAAAGAAGTCTGCCGAGAGCCCAGGGAGGTCAGCTGAGAGCGCAAAGAAAGCCGAACTCGCTAAACCAACGAAACCTGAACCCGAATCAGTTAAACCCGCGAGAAAATCGGAGGAAAAGGCTAGTGCGTCTGTGAAACCGGAACTGTCTAAAGTAGCGCCGAAAGCGAAGCCAGAACCACCGAAGCAGCCAGAAAATACAAAAGTGAAAACAGTGCAAGCTACTCCGGCTAAAGAGGTTAAACGATTCGATAGTGAGTATCGTGTTTGAAAGGAGTGATTTGTTGTTTGAGATTCATGGGATACGTTTGTACCACTCGAACGGAAGGCGTTGCTTATGTTTGTTTGAAGTATCAGTGATTATTTTCCTTCGGTTCTGTAGCAAAATTAAAATAATGCCCGCGATTGTTTGTAGAAGAAGAAGAGTCGAAAGCAAAAACGAAAGCGCACGTGGAAGCTCCTCTCACTTTGGCTCAACTGAACGATGCGTTACTACGCGTGCCGACCTTCGTGCCAAATTTCACGGCCGTCGAGGATTTCGAGTGTCAGCAGCACGGCAAGATCTTCCTTCGGCAGTTGAGGGGCTATAAATTGTGGGCTCTCCAAAGTAAGTCGAGCCTGCTCGATTTCTAATTGACACTCCTGATGCGTTGGGCTTAATGGATTCACGGTTGCTGACTTTCTGTCAGAGGAGCATTTAGTTTGGTAGAACTCGAGAGAAAATAACGTCAGGAAATTCTTTTCTACGAATACAAAATTGCGTTGATCATATAACTGAAATTATTAAGAGAATATCTTCCAAATTGGTTGTGATATTGAAAAATGTTTCAAATCAAAGCTAAATTGTTTAAAAGAGAGGTATAATTTAAAGCCAATAGTTTTCTTCCAAGATGACTTGTAGAGGAGCTATGAAGACCAATGTTGTTTTCTTTATATAGAACCATTTAATCCATTGATCAAGTAATATAGTAAAATATATAGTTTCATTAAAAAAACCGAGGTTGACCTTTGTATCTCTTTTATATTTTCACCTGGAGAAAAATTTTTAACACCTAGTCACTCATCCCTGGAAGACATACAATTCTTGTTTGAAACATTTTTTGATATCAGCAACAGATTTAAAGATATGTACCTGAATCTATTTAAATGAGACACTTTATTAATCGTGCAATCAATAAGATTGTACTAATGTTTTTCAAAAGAACAAAAAGGGACCACCCCAAACAACCACCACATTAAAATATAATAGTAATCATCAAACAGACGTAACTAACTCATCACTTAAACTCTGTCATTTTAGGCCATCTATAAATCGATTACCTTTATCCAATGAGTCAATTGCATAAAAATTTTATGCATGCTTGCTCCTATTATATCGTTCTCCATGTGGAATTTCCAGTGTTGGACTCGAGTGCGAAAATCCCGTCGAGTCTATTGCGCGGAAACGTCAACCAGCTCGGAGATTTTGACGAGTGTTTGGGCGTGATGGCGTACGTGAAATTGAATGACAATACGATAAAGGTGCAGGGCAAATATTGCTTGGCCAATATAGATTTACACGCGTCTCACACGGACATGAGGCTTCCGGTTAACATGATGCAGGCTCGTGCTTTCATAAGAGGAAACATGCATGACGTAAGTCAGCGATTTTATCTTTATTTCTATTTTGCAAAACGACGTCGAACTCCTCGCTCTGCTTGTGTAAATGCATACATTTGTGAATGCTCGTGACCGAAGCCCGCAACAATGAAGTGCGGTGCCAACGATTCTAAATCAGGGGCACGTGGGGAATTTTGAAAATGCATGAATATAGGATGATCTTAGAAATTGGGGTAGGCTAGTTTTCAGTAATCTAGTGAGGATAGAGGAAATTTCTACCTTCCGATGTTTATATATTTTTTTAAATATACGCTGATGCTTTTGCAGCTAGTAATTGCATTGCTTTTTTCTTTTAAATAGGACTATAGATTTTCTAAAATCACTCTGTACATTCCAGGGGATGAGTTTCAATTAATATGTACAAAAGAAAATAATTGCGAGGTTCATGTAGAGTCTAAAATATGCAGCGAGTTATTAGTAAATAAATAATTGCAAACTGTACTAAATGAAACTTGTTCTAATACTATGGAGCATGCAGAATGCTTAATAATTACGAATTTACGATGTTTGGATTAGAAAACGTTTTATCTTCCTCACAATATATTTCTTGCAAAATCATGCTGATTTCGCTTGGTGGACTGGTATAAAAATCATAACATCATCGCAATATTAACAATTATTTATAAGCAACAGCCAATCATTCCAGCATATTCATTCATGAATAATTATGAGTATTACTATGCATGCAGTTTCACAATATCATATTCGGTTGCTGGAAAATGTGGTATTGAAATAGTTAATTATAAATGATCTAGATCGATTATCTACTCACATACAATTCTAAAACACTTTATTATATATGAATTTACTATAACGCTTTACATCAAATGTAGAGTGAAAGTATTACACGAGCTAAGTGCCAAATATGAGTTATTTAATTACACAAAGGAAAAATTTAATTAAAGCGGTCACAAACGGAACGAAACAGATATATGAAACGCTTTTCATTTGCAAGGGAGTTGCTGGCATATTGTTCCTTTACAAAATTATTGATAATGGCACGTAGTATACTTAATTACGAAAATGTCCCAATCTAACTAATTTTGGCACTTCGCCCCCTTTGGTAACTTCTACCTTGTAATTATACTTGAACTTTGTACTACTTGCAACATTTTAATTAATTAGGCTTACTACACGTATGAACGAATGTTAATTGTTCATAAATATGAATAATTAACAGAAAGATTAAAATGTCATAGTAGAATTCTTAGTAAGCGATCGGGGAATTTTAATAACGCAGATGTAACTATTACTCGCATTTTTCAGCCTGGTCACTTTATTCCGAAATTTACGACGGCGAACTGGGCATTATGCCTTCCAGCAGCGTGCTCTGCCGAAGACGCTCAGAATATATTGGAACAAGCGTTGAGTTACTTCAATTCTACCACAGGAATCAAATTTACGGTGGAAGTTGATCCTAACATGTGCTACGTCAAACAGACATCAAAGACCTACTCGAAAGAGACGATTGGTGTTTTGTACGTACTTTTCCTTTTCGTATCTGACACTTGCGTTTCAACAAAATTATGTTACAGTAGAATATTTCCTAATACACCGTGCTATCACGCATTACGATAATAAAATAGGACAATCGAGAAGCTTCAATATTTCTTCAAATTAAAATATGGTAATCCTCTCAATACTTACTAAAAAGCAAAAGGGCTTGTGTGATTTATACTAATTGTAAGACGTGGATATTTGACAAATTAATCATCGTTATTAATAAGCTTTCTCTTATGTTTTCCGAAAGTTGACACAGAAAGTTTATCCATTCCATATATTTTAAGAAATTTTGAAAACATTTAGGGAGTCTTATTTTATTACCCCAAAATTTGAATGTATTCTTTCATTTTGAATTCTGTCACAGATACTTCTATGCCATGATCGTCTGCCTTGTCATCGTAGCGACCGTGAGGGACTATTTGGTGGTATCAGAGAGAAAAGGTAGATTCTCATAAAATTTTGTACTCTGTGTACCTAAGTTAGTACACGTAGAACATTTGTTTCTTTATACAAATAACATTCCGTTAGCGAACGGTTTTCAAAGAGCTCGGCTGAATTTATTCTGCTCTCTTCTAGGGAACTATTCGGAGAGAATAATAATGTCCTTTTCTTTACGGAGGACCATGAAAGCCTTATTGAAAAGTGGAACGAGCGAAAACGATATTAGGTGCATTCATGGAATAAGGACACTCGTCACGATTGCCCTTTATCTTGCTCATCAGCTCATTGCAATATCGAGGCTACCATTTTCTAATCGAATTGACCTTACGGAGGTTCGTATGGAAGTTTAATAGTTTAATACATTTTCCATCTTGTCTACGTTTATGTTTGATGTGTGTTGCCGATATAGGTCGCGAATAATCCGATCAGCTCGGTTCTAAGAACATCGATGGTTTATACGGACGCGTTTCTGCTACTCAGTGGCGTCCTAACTGCTTACAATATGGCGAACGAGTATACGATTCGCGGTGAGATCCGTTGGTTTTGTCGTTTTATCGCCAGATATATCAGGCAAGTTTCACTTAAATTTTAAGATTGTTGTATTGACCCTTCCGCTGCGTATTTAAATTTTCGGACGATTCTTGAAAAGTGTCAATTTTACATCAATAAAAACCATCTTATTATGACTAAGTAGTTTGTTCTGGGCAAGTTCCTTAGTTTATCTGAATTAAATTTCGGGATATTGTTCTTTCTTATCAAACTATGCTAGTTCAATTACCGATATAGGTACTGTTTATATTTTCTTGTGGCCATATTTATTTAATCGAAAGTACGTAATGTAATTACTTAATAAAAATGAATCAACTGTGAAAGTATAAGCTTTGCAAAAGATTCATTTCAAAACGATTTTTACACTGAAATGCAAATGAATCGTTGTTTCTAAAAAAATATAACTGATTAGTTCACCCTTTGGCAGATACAAATGGGACTCCACACATTACATATTCCAACTCTGCATTCGCGATCTGATAACTTAAACTGAATTAAAAATGGAGATTATATTAATCCTAATATTTTCTAGACTTACGCCAGCATTACTTGCAGTAGTGTTTTGGTATGCATTTGTAATGGAACACACAGGATCTGGGCCACAATGGAACAGCGTCATACTGCCGAACGCTGAACTCTGCAAGAACAACGCCTGGACGAATTTGCTGTACATACAAAACTTCTTCCCCTTCGAAGAAATGGTACTCCCACAACTTCAACTATCTTCTAAAGATCTTATGTTTCAGTACTGGCAAAAATTTAATTTCTTCCATTTATAGTGCGCAACTCACACCCATCAGTTGGCGTTGGACATGCAGCTGTCACTATTGACACCGATGTTGGTATTCTTCTTAGAATGCAAGCCAGTCATCGGGATTATCATGGTGTTCTTCTTCATTTTATTATCAGCCACGCTTCGTTACGTTGCAACGATGAGCAACTATCTGTCACTGGTCATTTTTCATGGAATGTCGTAAGTGTACATTTCATAAACAAAGCTATATGTATTTTTCAAGTAATAATCTTTGGAAAAAAATATTTGGACTTATCGTCAGACATATAACAGTTTACATTTATTTAAATGGGTCTAGCAGGGTAAGCATAGGGAGAATGGTCCCAGCACCAATTTTAGTATTTATGTTTACCAAATAATGCTCATTGCCTAGAAAAACACTGAGTGTAATTTCAGATCTCTACCCCCCACCTCGTAAGGGTTATATGGGGGTAATGACCCTAAATTTTACACTTTTTTTCTCAACAATTACTTAAGATATTTGAATGCATCGAAATGCACATAGTAGATACCTTTTTGCTTCACTAATTTTGGGCGGTTGGTTTCTGCAAACACCCCTTTGATTGACACCTACGAAGAAAATTATGAGTAACGTGTTACTACTTCGCTACATATTATCTATATAAACAGCAGATGGGTCGGATTGGGGGAAACATATTAAAAAAAAAAATAATAAATCGAATATAAATTACCTAAAACAGTTGTATTTCTTTGATTTCCTTTAATGCTACTTTCTAATTTCAGAATGAAGCACCTTTACAAGACTGCTAATTTAACTTACGCACTGCCCTTACACAGGGCCACGCCATATGTGTTCGGCGTAGGTCTTGGCGCGCTGCTGCATTCCACTGGAAAAAACGTCAGGATCCACAAGGTATTCCTCAACATTTTGTCCAGAATCGTTGTCTATCGAGGAAACGTTGATGTGCTAATTTCAGGTGTTAGTGATCTTGGGATGGTTGATCGCGATGGCCTTGGGATCCTGGTCGTTATTTTCACCATGGCACCTAGCCAGAAGGGACTACGTGTATGATGCTGAAGAGGCGACCAATTACGCTGTGATCAGTCCAGTCCTGTGGGCCTTGTCTATGTGCTGGTGCATATTTGCATGCTACACGAACAATGGAGGTATGTCACTTGATATTCAATAAAACCTGTTGCATATTGTGTTCGTATTCATCGATAATGCCACTGGACTTGATAATACAAACCTACATCAAATTATGAATGAATGAATGGATAAAAATATGTTTTACTCGTTATTGTAATGAAAAGCGAATAATGGGAATACTTAAATCAATTGCAATTCTTGTTTCTGCAGGTATAATAAATAGATTCCTGTCGAATCACTGGTTAGTGGTCTTCAGCAGGATATCCTATGCGGTATACTTGACGCAGTTCGCAGTATTTTTCTATAACGTTGGGACCACGAGGTACTCTACTGAGTTTCAGCTTCATAGAGCCGTAAGTAAACGAAACGCTCCCCACATGGTATTAAAATAATTTTATTCTCATGCAAAATAAGGGTCTTTTCACATGAGACTATTTTGTACCTCGCTCACAGAGCTAATACTAGTATAAAACAGAAAAAGAGAAGTGAGAAACGTGTGAATTGGTTCTAAAAACTAATCAATGTCCTCAATGCCAGAATTCACTCACTATGTATTCGCAGATCGATCCTCTGGAAGCAGCTGCGGTCATAACTGTATCGATCGTTCTCACCTTGCTCTTCGATCTTCCGATGCAAGAGATCAAAAACGTAATAATGGAAAGCACGGACATGTCGGTGGTGGAGGTTGCTACCAAAGAAAGTCCAGAGCCAGTCACCGACGATGCGCAGAAGCCCGCGACAGGAGACCAAGTGACAGAGAAAGTCTTTGAGGACGACGACGAGGTAGCCTTAACCGGATGGGATTGGCAGAAGGACATAATAGGGGGCACGAAACTGAGCAACGAGAACGTGGATGACGAAGAGCAGGTGCACATGCCCATTCTGAAGAAATCGGACGGTCGAAGAAGATCGTTCATCGGTCACGATTCCTCCAGTGCGCCGCTCTCAACGTGGGACTGGATCAAGGAACCGAGCAAACGTCAGTCGATGACCGACGACGACTACAGAGAGAGGGGGAGGAGGAGCAGAAACGATCACAGAGATTATCCTGACGTGGAGGATGAGTCGTTGGACCTTTCCAGGGCGCAACAGGAGCGGGAGGAAGCTGCCAAGCGAAGCAGACGTTCGCTCTCCAGGAGCTTGGATAGCAAGAGGGTGCCAGCGCGGGACAGCGACGAGGAGGATGAGTATTTGCGGAGGAGGGAGGAGGAGGAGCAGAGACGGTACAGGAGATCGGAATCTAGAGGGAGGTCGGTGATTAGGGAATCGGACGATTATCGGTCGTGGGAGTTCGTCGGTAAGGAACGCTCGTCCTCCAGGGGTCCGGACGCCAAAAGGCTCTCCAGCAAATCTGACGAGTACGAAGCTGCGCAAAGACAAACAAGACTTACCCCCTCGAGATCCAGCGACGCAAGGAGGCCCCTCTCCTCGGAGAGCGAGGACGAGCCGTCGCGGAAGAAGGTCGAAAGAAGGCAGCCATCCGAGCCCAGGATCAGCGATGAGGAGGACTGGGAGGACGAGCTGAGGATACGGCGGAAACAATTCATGGAGAAGCTCGCTACGCAACAGGGAGACCCCCTGGCTGAGGAGGACGATTACAGTTCCCCGAGGAGGAGGTCCTCGGCGGAGGGGAAGATCGCCTTGCTCAAGGACCCTTCAGCTGGCGATAACATGGATTCTTGGACGATCAGCGTGGGGTCTCGCGTCGCTCAGCTGGGCTCCTCTCAGGAACGCAGCGAGCCCGAGGAGGACAACGCGTTTCTCCGACGGAGGGAGTACCGCGAGCAAGCGCCCCCTCTTAGAGAAGACACGCAGAGCGAAGAGGAAGTTATCTGGGACGCGTCGAGGAGGAGATCCTACACCAGCAGCAGCCAAGTGACCTCCGTCGAAGAGGACGAGGATGCCTCCAGTTTCAACTTCGTCCTCACGAAGGGCAGCAAGAGGGTCTCGCTGCAGGACCTTTCTAAGCTGTCCCAGGAGGACTCTGACCTGGCGGACTCTGGATGGAACGTTGTGAGAAGTGAGAGCAGCGACGCGTTGCCCAGATCCACGTCGCTGGGGTTGTTTAAGAGGGAGTCGATCGTGAAGAGCCAGGCTAGCGAAGAAGACCCAGAGTACTTGCTGCCAGAGAGGCCGAAGCTGGTGCAGCAGGAACGCGAGCATCCTTTCAAGAAGGCTTGGCAGATGCAGAAGTCCAGGTCCGAGGAGGATGGCTCCGCGGCGTACGCTATTAAGGAGTCGAAGGAGCAGTCGAAAGCCGAGGGGAAACCCAGGGACGATGATGTTCAGGATGAGAAGAGGGAGGATGGTGGTGACCAGTACGATGACGTGGGCTCGTTCGCTGATGATGAATCTGAATCGATCACGTATTCTCGCAGCACAGACACCGAGGAGTATAGAACAGCCTCGAAATCCGAGGAAATGGAGACAGCGTCGACGGAACGGAGTGAAAGCGCCAGTATTGAGGATAACAAAGCCAATTCGAAGTCAGATGCCGAGGAGGACTCTTTAACATTTAATTGGCCGACCGAGGACCAACAATTCGAAGTTTACAAAACAAGCCTGAGAAGTAAGTCGGAGGAGACGGATTGGAACTGGGAGGAGGAGGAGACTTGAAGGGACGGTGGATCGAAATCTAGAAAAATACCAGATAATCACGTAAATAACAAAGTAAATTATTAAGGGAGGAGTCACTCGGATGGGCGAGTGGGAAGGATGAACGAAATATTTTTGGCGGCAGCCACCACTCGGTAGGGACGAAGTAGGTGCTCGAACAGTCGATTGATGTTTATATCATGATTATGCCTGTAAGTGAATAAATCACGAAAGGATCGTTTTAAAACATGTTTCACCACCCTGCAATTTCTGTGTATATTATCTTCTTTGCAGCTTCGTGCATTTTTTGTATCGAAAATTCGTAATTAAGGGTATGTTTATCGAGATTGAAGGCACAGTGATTGGTGAAAGTAGGATTTTTAAACATATAAGCTGGACCCTGATTTGTTATAGCAAATAATGAATAATAAATTTATTAATTGGACATAGGATGAAAAGAACGAAAATTTTCTACAGTACTTAATTTTTCAGATCTGTCGATAGAGAAGGCAATTTGATAATACCACTTAGAAAATTAATGGAATAGGTAGTAGGTGCTTCGTCAGCTTATTGCTAATAATTAATTCAAAATGGAAAGTAACATTTTAAGTAACACTGATATAACACAAAGATCTATTAACAATAATTAAAATGTTTTACAGCAAATAATGAAAGGAGTATTCTTTCAAAGTGATGAATAACTATGCTAAGGCAAGCACAGTGGTTGAAGTACAAATTAAAGTAAAAGGAAATTGTATTTATTTTTCTTTTCGTATCATTAAAACTGAAAACGCGTAATAATAGTAACCAGAACATTGCACCGATCTTGTCAGTCGCATCAATGATAAAAATACGCGAATAGTAGAATCTTACTACCCTATAATGCCACGACATAAAACAGGGAATTTTCAATCCATGTCAATAAGTGTGTCATTTTTGGGAAATGCGATAGGAAATATTGCTTATTAAATTCGTATTACTCTGCGACGCATACCGTGGGTTCATCTTCCGTCTGTCGTGAACAACTCCGTCGATCTCATTACGGTCGACAGGAGAAGACGACCGAGGAACGGAGCGGACTGACTTAAAGTACGTCATTAAAATTCAGTCGGAACCTCCCTGTCATTATCTTTGAATCCTATGGTCAAACGCCCTCGTTATCGCTAATTACCCCGTCTTGCTCAGAAATTTGGAATCTCTCTGCGTATTAACATTTTTAACTTCGTTTAACGCACAAACGGTTCGACGTTTTAAATCTCTACTGACCGACTGTAATTTCGTCCATAAAGGCTGGATGCTAATTATAATTTTCATTGCTGCTATGTTAAAAATATGATAAAAATCGTGCAAAAAATAAATTAATTTAATATTCAATCTTCGAGTCTACAATGTCAATATCGTTTGTACGAATTTGTTCATAATTTTGATATCGCAGAAATGACTTTCGTCGGCAAAAAATTCATTCATGAAGGATAACCATTCTTGATGAAAATAAAAGGGAAAAGAATTTATGTGATAAAAATTCTTCTATAGACTTTCTGTTTTCATGAAATACATAAAAAATTACGAACTTCGATGGCTCGTATTTTTCAAACAAATTCAAAACCAGCAAAATGATGACTTAAACCCCACCTAATTGCAGGTCAACTACATAATATTCCAATTTCATCATACCTACAGTCCCCACTAACAAAAGAATTCATCATACTCTGTAGAAAAGGTTGGCACGTGTCGAAACGAGCACCATTCCCTCGTCGCGAGTGATTTACACCGCGATGCGTGCCCGACGGGGTACAATTTCCTGGCCGGGGCTTCGAAGCTTCGTATTAGCGAGTTTAAAAAGAAGGAATTGCCTTCCTCCGTGTGCTTTACGACGCGAAATCTCGTAAAGAGCTCATACGGCCGCATAATGCTCTGCCGTTTGCTCCCGCGCAACGGGGAGGTGATTCTCGGCTGGACGTTATCCATGTCGGTGATGTACGCCTGCGTTTATAGTGCCAGGGGGATTACTTCCGTTCAGCATAGGTACGATCCGCAAGAGACGGCCGCTTACGGTGGTTTTCATTGCATCGCTAGCTAGACCGCGCACCGTGGCTTGGCTCGTTTCTGCCTGTCACACGGGACACGCCGCCAGCCGACGTCTTCATACCGTGGACATCCCGCGAATAAGCAGAATATCCATGTATACGAGCCACAGAAACTGATTACAAGACCATGAACGCCTCATGCTGCATGCTCAACTTTTCTTTCTTCATCAACTCGTCTCATTCCATTGAAAGTGAAAATTTAATCCTCAGCTATGTTTCTTTGGTTTTTGTGAGGGGGTGGATTCTTTGAGGAGAGTCCCTCGTGTAGATTTTTAATTTAATATTCGAACACCACGGTACATTTGATTTTCTTGTTGTGTATACTCTACTCCCCTAGGCTTGGGGCTTGTTCCATGGGTGATTATTTTCTGGAAGCATGTCGTTAAGGGGATATACCCGTTTGAACTCTCGGAAAATGTGTACATTTTGTGGATTTTTTAACAAGTCAATGGCTTGATGCAGATTTCCCGTTTTTTACTATCTTTACGTAGTATTATAAACTACTTTTCATATCAGATGAATTATGTCAAAGTTAGAATGGTCACCATAAACTATTGAAAAAAATCGCTGCCGGGAGATCACTGATATTTCTTTTATTTATTTATATTTTCTATTGGAATAATTACTACAAGTCGTATAAGACGTACACTTTCGAATACATAAAGGTTTGTTTAAAAAAGTCTTCAAGTTTTTTCTCCAAAAAATTTCGAAAAGACTTGCGTTTTCACATCTTGCAAGTAGGCATAACCCCTTGAGGCGGAAACTGGCGATCCTGGGGTTCCCGAGGTGGCTTACCGTCGAGTGGATGTCAAATATCATATTTAGAATCAATGCTACATCGTCTTTTTTGGTTGTGCTTGTAATCCCTTTTGGGATGCGAAGATTTATCTTCAAGTTATCGTGTTAGAACAGGTTAATCTTCTTGGTACCACGAGCTAACTTTGCGAGTTATTAATATGTAGTCACAATGCTGATGGTCTGTTGTAACAGCAGGTGTAATATTTCTGGCATTGTGCGTATTGATTTATAAAGATTTTCTATGATCTACTAAAGTGTTTCGAATAATCGTCCCGAGAGTAATGACACACTGTCATATTTCATACTTAAGTCCTTCGTGGCATCCTGTGTACGTTGCAGTTACGTCAGGACTAATTACCGTCATCAATTTCCGTTAATTGTCTGGTCTGTCCTGATACACGCATTGTTGACGTACAACGTTCCTCCTGACATCACGGCCAATCGCTTCACCTCGTTCAATCAACGTGCTTCGAAAATCTTGTCCCACCTTTGTACTCTTGTTAACAACGTGTTTAGACTGGGTTTGAATCACCTGAATATCCGACGCATCGGATTAAGATGGATGAACGTAGCCTGATGAATTACCCTTTATAGGATTACGCTGGAGGCAAAGTTTTTAAAAGTGCACTCTAGACACTGTGACGTAAATAAATTTCTTAGTATTAGAAGAAACTAAATATAAAAGACATCGTTTTAACTAAGTAGCTTCAATTTTGGTACTTGATGCTAACAAATTTGAGTCTTTTTTTCTTCTTAAGGATGAACTTCAAAATAAGCAAAAATCTTTGAAAATTGGAGGAATGAATCTTTATGCAATAGTAAAACCCCCTGCAAAATTTTAGAAAAATTGATTCGGTAAGTTTAAATTATTTAACTTTCAATTTAACATGTATTCTTATGAGAAAACACAATATTGAGAAATATAACTACAAAATTAAGAGTGAAATAATAAGCCAATGTCTTTGAAATCTTGTGTAGCTTCATAAATATCAAACTCTGAACAAAATTGTCACAAAAAATCCGAACAATTAATTCGTTTTTTTTTAAAGTGAAATATTTTACGGCGACTAGTTTCACTCACAATTTGGTTATCTACTTTGCTTTCGAATTCTTACCACAACCTTTAATTTCGAGGGAATCTAACAAAGCACGAATTATTGTTCTTGACTGCGGAGTTACTCGCGAATCGCGTAGCGTGTGACCGTGTGAAACAAGGGAAATCTATTTGGACCCATTCCAGCCCCCAATTGTCGCAGCAGGACACGGAGGGAATGCTGCCGGAATTCATACGTATTAAACGCATCCCTGCATCGAGGGACGAGATATCAAATTATCTAACAGAATTCTGGCGCGAAATATACGAATACCCGAGGACTTCGATAAGTGGTTCCGGTCTCTAGACGTTCCCAGGTATGAAACCACAAAATGGCATAGCCATCGTGAACCCGGACGTTCGAGGAATTCGAAACGGTCGAAACGCGAGTGGTACGACCTTCCACAGATCACTTCCTAGCAGTTTGGACTACCATGCTTCACGAGACCGTGGCTGTGCGCGAAAGCTTGGAACGGGACCCTTGAGATTCTAGAATCCAGGGTCTCGAACTGCGTGACCCTTCATAAGCCAGGAATGCAGCCGTGGTTCCGATTCAGGTGTTCTGGATCTTCCGCTGATGACGAGCAAGAATCTAGTCTTTCCTGATCTTACACCGCGGCCAACGTAATAAATTCGCTCCAAGTCGAATCGATACACATACTACATTTCGCATTTGGTGACAGGGATTTTCATGAAATTTACGTATCTATGACTTAGTTCACGTGAAAACAGGCTAATTTGTTTATAAAATACAAGTCGTCAGAGTTCGCAGTCGAAATAATGTCTTCTCTACGAAATAAGACTTTGTCTAAGGTGGCCACTTTAAAATAGGCATACAAAGTTAAAACACAAAATTAATGCAAAATTGAGATAGATCGATCGTGGTCCACTCATGGCCTTAAAGTACAGACGTCCAAAAAGTAAATACATCCCTAGGTGTTCAGCGTCTGATGCCCAACAGAGCTGCCTTCGACACCTGTTACTTTACGACACTCCTATATCTGTTCCACCAAATAATGCAGTCTCTTTTAGCTGGGACGGGCAGGACGAGGTGCAGCGCAGGTAAAAAGGGAGACAACGAAAACAGCTGTTGCCGTGTTTGCAAGGTATTTGCGATTACGGCCGGCCTCCTTGCGCGTGGCAGAACGTATTATTTGGCGACCCTTTGGCCGTGAGAGGCCGCGAACGCGTTCACAGCTGAAATTATGCGCTCGTTTACTCCGCGGCCGGGTTATCATGCGAACAGTTATGACGCCGCGAGCCACGACCGTGTGGTAAAATTACATTTCCAATTCATGAAATGTCAGTTATACGGGACGGAGGATGACTGAGCATGGTCCTCTGCGACGCCGCCCGCCGAGAAGAGCACGCGGACCCGCTCCACCCTCGCCATTCCTGCTTCTTCTTTTTGCCCCGTGTGTTTCGAAACAATGAGCTCGTTTAATCGGATGCCAGTCCAATTTCGGCGGACCAGCGCCGCCCTTGAAACGCCCGAATTAGCTTCTTTATCAGGGGTACTGGGATATTCGAGGTTGCGATAGCGTTCCCAGCGCGGGATGACTCAATTTTTTCCACGATTGGCACTGTTGCGCGTGCATGAGCCATCCATCGAGGAGTTAATGCCGGCGAGGGGTGTTGCGAATGAGTAGGACATTGGAATAAACGAGTTTTAATATTAAATTCTTTAAGGGAAAGCAGGTTTAGTAAGAAAATGTTATAGGGTGCAAACTTTATTTTATATTGTAAAAATAAATTATGCCTTCTATGAACAGGACAGATATTGTTAGAATTACTTCTTAAGGGTTGAAAATTAATAACACAAATAGGGTTTATCATAAAGTCAACACACAGTGTATCCACGTATCAGTATAATTTGGTAAAAGATAAATGCACGCGAGAAAAAGAATTAACCAGAGAAGCAAGAACATGATACGCACAGCCTGGTCATATTTCGTAGACTAACTCTGTCGACCCCTTTTTCCCGAATAGAAGAAACACAGCCCCTTAAGTATAAAACCTAACAGTGACAATCGTTGAACTCCAATAGATATCGTAAGAGTGTTTAATTGTGACTTCATAAATATTATTTTGCAAAACTATTTTGTTCTGGCCATTTAGGAATTTAGCCATCGAAGAGTAATGCTCCTTTGGGTTTAATCCAGCATCGATTAGAGTACGTTTGCTTTTTAACGGAGATGGATTCAGTAGTTGATCTCTATTCGAAGGAGACAGCAATCGAATCTCACTTTCCGCGGCGCGAGGGTTAGCGAAACGTTGATAAAGTAAAACAAATTTCCCCTTCTTTATCTTTTACGCATGAGGAAAGATAATAGCCCCGAGTTATAGAGGATCGGCGCCCCTCGAAGTGAAGTTTTATACTCGTAGCCATCGATAGGTATCTACGGCAATATCGATAACTTTTACGGGAAGCAAATTACAGGATAGTAGGTTTTCCAAAATTCGATCAAGCATCGGTATTCGTAATATTTCTTTTTTTTCGTATGGCCACCTTTCCAAAGGTTCTCCATAGCACCGATAAGGTTCCAAATCAAAAAGGGACGGGAGAGATAAGGTCGCCTGGAGGTATGGATCTAACGGAAGTCCATTTCGTAGGACTTTCACCTTTCGTATGAAATCGAAGAATCGTAAAAGATATTTATGTTCCTTCTCCAACGAGTTCAAAGGAAAATTGTTATTTTCATACTAAGAAAGAATATATTATTACATTTGCATTCGTCTGAACGTGCATGCAGAATTTTAATGCCTACTAAACTTTACTTACCATGTAGATATCAATGGTTTATATTTACAGAATTTCTAAATCAGCGATTCCCAACCTGTGAGTAGTTTTTTCTTTTTTTAAATATTATTAAAGGGTAACACCACTGTGACGGCCGAAAAGTAAGCTGTTTTTAAGAATTTTATTCAGCAATAATTTACAGTTTTTATAGAAAATTGTTATTACATACCTTTAGTACAATGTCGTAGGAAACTAAAAAAATAAATAGAAAGACATGAATAAATTTTAATATATTAATTAATCTTCTAGGGTCTAGAAGAAAAACATGAATAAATTTTAATATATTAATTAATCTTCTAGAGTCTAGGAGATTAATTAATATATTAAAATTTATGCATGTTTTTCTATTTATTTTGATTATACTCTCTTAAGACATTGTACCAAAAGTAGGTAATACAAATTTTATATGAAAACTGTAAATTATTCCTGAAAAAATTCTTAAAAATGACCTACTTTTCCGGCCATCACAGTGGTGTTCCCCTTTGAGTTAAAATTATATTCTGGAGTACCTATTTTTAATGTGTTTTCTGTACTTTATTAAATTGACCTTACCTTATATGGGGTGGGGGCAGGTTATTTGAATATTATAGAAGGGGATCGCGATTTAAAAAGGTTTGGGAAACACTGATCTAAATGGACCATTTTAAATAATGTTTATAGGAATGAAAATTAAATTTAAGACTTCTTATGTAAAGATAACGTTGCAAATTAATAAACACTATTCTTTGTGCAGCTGATAAATTAAATTACTTAGCAAGAGATCTGTGGACTACAGACATCCGATTATTTATTCTTCTCGTTCACTCCAATTTTTCAAACAAACTTTCTTCTTCGCACAACTTTCATGAAAGTAGCAACACCTAATCTAATAATAAACCTAGAATCTCCACCGACTGTAACCAAATATCATTACCAACTTCACTGTCAAAATACTTCGGAATCTTCGTGCGCCCTACAATGATCCCTCAAACGTTCAATTCCCTCGATTCTCATAATTTCCATTCGTCCAAAAGTCACAACAATATTTAAAAAAATTCAATCCACCTTAAAATACGAAAGTAAAAAGTAACACGAATAAAAATCAGCCCAAACGACATACTCCGTCGCCGGGGATGGTCTCGCCAAACATAAAAGTGTCTTAATTCTTTCCACACCCCCTGTCTTCGCAGTATCATTATCATAACCGACCACGGGATAATCTTTTATTTGCTTCCCAGCTGATTTCCCGCCAGCTCGTTCGTTTCATCCAGCTAGTCACCCCTCCGACCGAACCCAATTCCGCTTTCGTTCCCCTTTTACACTCTGCCCCCCTCCCCCACCCCCGCCGGCTAAGGCGCCACTTAAATAAATCATATAAATACGGCTGCGTTCGCCTTCCACCCGCGCGACCGGTAGGCAATGCCATGGCGGTTCATGCATTCGCCGTTTTAATCTAATCTGGGGGGCGCATGTAAGAATATATTAAAGAAAAACTTTGCGCAGTGCTGCGACGTGCTTCTGAAAATTATACCGTCTCGAGAAGCACGGCTCTGTCGAGGACGGTCGGGGAGGACGTGGGCTAAGAGAAGGAAGAAACGACGAGAAGAAGGTAGGGCATGGCGAGGAGGAAGAGATAGAAAGGGGGCAGCGGGAAGATAGAAGGGAAAAGAAGGAAAAGAGGCATAGAGGGATGGAGGGAGGCCAAAGTGGTTTCCACATCCAACTCTACGCCTATACTTTCCGTACCTTCGGTTGCCCACCTCTCACCGCCAACTATCCAGACCCATACATTTATTTACATGTAATTACGTTACACCCTCATCTCGCCCAGTCGCCAGAAACTAATAAACTAATAAACTTTCGCGTAATTTATTTATGAGGACGTCCCTGGCGACACTCGTGGAAAAGAAGGCGTTAAGAAGTTCGTTGTAATGGCTGAGCGTTGGAGTGCGTTGGGGGTGGAGATCGATTGCGGTGGGTGGCGGGAGATTGTAGCAAGTGGTTACTGTGGCGCGAAGGTATGATGTTTATGTATGGTTTCAATCAATTATTTCGACTTTCGTTACAAGTAACGCCGATGAATTGTGAATAATTTATGAGGATACTTTTCATGCTAGAGGGAGTTATTTATTTGTTAATTTTGATATTTTCATTTGAGGATGGTTAACTTCAATATAAAAACGTGACACATTTGTACATTAATTTATTTTCAATAATTTCCAGGGATTCCGATGGAGCTTTGAAGAAATAAACGTTACACGCATTGATTCCACAGAATGAATATTTAATTGATAATTTATGACTAAAAGCTGAGAATTTAATTTGACTGGATGATTGTAGATGGCTTGAAAACTTCTTCTTGTTTGTGCAATGTGAATGAAATGTTTTGAAGTTAGTATTTCATACACCTTTGTTATACGTTTCGTTAGAAATTTTATTCCACTGTTAGATAATGCAAATTTTCAAGTCGTCTGCATACATCAATACTTGTATGAACTATTCCAAAATTTTATAACAGTTCATCTTTTTGTTACAGAATTCATTCACATTGTCCTGTTGAAATTTCAACTTGTCCCCAGTAATATTTCTAGCGTATTTTTCTATTTCCTGGTCAACTAACTTTATATAACCAACGCTATTCACCTCTCCTTTTATAAACTTTAATTCAATCTACCCACGATACCCAATTCCTCGATAAACCAATAATCAATAACACTACTAATTATTCCAACTACCTAGACTACCTAACTTCAATACCTTCTCGTCCCTAAAGGCAGCGTTTCTTCCCCTTTTCCTTACAATTCACCACCAAACTGAAATCCACTATCTTATCCTCGCGAATTACACAATACTAACGATTCTCAACCAAGCTAAATAAATTCCATTAATCCCAAACTTCCACATGCCCAAATAAAATACTAAAACCACGAGCTGGTAAGGTAATTGTCTCGAAATAGTAGCTCCGAGGATATTCAAAATTGAATACGAGTCGAGTTAAGGAGGGACGGAGGGGGTGGGTGTAAAAAGTACGGCCACGCAGATCGGATTTTTGCTTGTAATGCCTGCAGCGAGGCAAGAAGGTAAAGGTATTGACATGCGAATACGAGAAGTCCAGATGATGACTATATACCAGGGGATAAGACGTCGTGGAGGCGTCTAAGGCGCCTAGCACGCGGAGGGCCGTGCAAGCAGACTCCGAGGGGTTGGGGGTGGCTCGCAAGCGCGACTACGTGGGGCTGGCGAGACCGGGGGAAAACGGCTGCCTTATCTCCGCGCACCGAGATTGACTTCCTTTCTATCCATTCAACCGCTCAAATGAGTTCCTTTGATAACTGTTGTGTGATCGAGTGTGCTGAATACTGAAGGGTTTCGAGCTCCGGTCCGCGAACCTGCCTGGGATGCCTCGCCCTCTGACTTCACTATCGGAAGGCACCTACGCGAAAAAGTCTCCCTCTCCCACCGACTGTCACGGCACCCATGCCCTTGAAATCTTCTCAGGTAACGCCGGCTTGAGAACGTTACCCGATTCGGACGATTTTTTTTGGTCGCGAAACGAAATTACCGTTCTTAACACTCCACTGGTGGGACCGAATGCATGTTCAGGGATTTATTGGGTGGGCTTAATTTTGTGTTGATAAGCGAATTTGAGGAATATGGACTTGATCGTTTGCTGGTTATGAAGCTGCAGATAAAAAATTGTGCGATGTGGTGATTAGTGGTTTAGGTATATAGTGACTCAGGTTTCTTTAAATAAATCAACAGGAATAACTGATTGTAGGTATATTACTTTTATATATAATTTTAAATACGAAAAATAATGCTTGAATGAATGCGACGTTCTTTCGTAAACATGTTTATGTGACTGTATTTATTTGTTGCAGATAGCTTTGATTGGGAAGAACAGGGAAAGATAGGAAATATGCGAGTACGTTTGAAACAGTAAAATTGATGAGCTGCATACAACTGGTGTACAGTTTACCTGAGATTTAATGATAAACACAAAATGGAGAATGCAAAGGTTCCGAAGGTAGAAATTTATAACTATCTAAAATGATGGCTTGTTGGAAGATTGGTATATATTCATTGATTTCGTCTAACATTTTAGTGTCTAACGCTAGATGGGCAGTAAATCTTCTTCAATATTAGTATCCGAGTGTTTTAATATTGTTTAATCTTGACTTCTTAGAAAAGTTGAGAAGTATCGTTTAAATTAACGTTACCTTAGTCCCTCCCAGTCATGCTAAATGTAATGTCATTTTTATGGTAATCTCAGTTGAATCGTGTCGGGCTTCACAACTTTAACCATTCTAGGCTGATATATCGTGGACCATGACTACTGCCCACATCGTGGGATTTAGCGACAGTGTTTATTACAGGAAATAAATCCGTTTACTGATGCAGTAGTCACGCAGTTGAATTATACTGTCGTACCTGAATTATAAATGCCCTACAACGATTATCAGATAAATTATTTAATCTAATGAATATTTTAACTGCTCTTTAAAATTAAATACAATTTCTACAGAACAGAGTGCAATACTGATAACTACGATATACACTGTGTAATAATAACAATGTTGATAGACACTACTCATAACAATTAAAAGATCGCTCACGTAAATAAAGTAACTAATATTTTATATTTATAAAAATTCAACGTTCAATAGTGGTCCCACACCTGTAAACCTACACTCCCCTTATTTTTCCTGCAAGGTCTCTTTATCACATAAAAGAGATTTCAAAATAAAAATTATTTTTAAATCTCTAAAAAAACATTCAAGCATTATCATTCCCCCGACCATAATAAAATACTATCCAGTATTATTTCAAATATTCGCCCAAGAAGCAACGCAATCAGCTCAACCACAAAAAGCTAATACCACAAGAAAGAATAAAAGAAACATATCGAGTGCCCAATTTACTATACATACTCTCGTTTCCGTGCGAACCCCGTTTCGGGGTGTTCAATTGCCCTCCTATGTAAATATACCAGCACCCACTGGATCTAGCAGCGTAGCCTAGGCGCCAAGTGGGTAATTGGTACGTTTCCAAGAGCACGTTGTTGCCGGATAATACTTTTTTCGGTGGACGGCGGCGAATACACGATGGTGTCTCTGTACGGAAGATTGCACCCTTTCCAGCCCTCAGAAGCTCTTAATTAATGGCGCAGGCATGCCAACGGAGGCCTTCCCGCACGGTGTAAGGAGGGTTTATGCTACAGACTTGTAATCTCATGATGCCGTAACTTATTCTAAATGCACTAGTGGGACCAGCGAGATACCCTCGGCGTTGTCTAGGAGGTAAGTTTCGGCCTCCGCTCGCTCCTTTGCCGTGCCACCGCGCTACCAGTTGATGGTTAAACACACCTGACATTCCTGCCGGCGCGGAGAAATGCTGTCGGACAGCTGTCTTACATAGTCCATTACCAATGAAACTTGCCGCCTAATTAAAGTAAACGCGGCGTACGCGCGATCTGTAGGTCTACCAGCATGCAATGACGAGCGAGTTATCTCGTGCACGCGCGACGAAAGGGAGTTCTGTCACGTTTGCACGTTGGGGAAACAGGGGGTCTCTCGACTCGCAAGCTGAGAAATCCAAAGGAGATCCTTTATTTCTTATATGATCCTTTTGATTTGTTGAAATGTGTATTCCACTGATGGATTCTTCCTCTAAGATTATGAAGCTCGAAAGTGTTCATCGCTTGCACGATATAATTTTAATGCAAATAGCGATAAAACTTGGTTATTAAGATCCATCTAAAGAAGTCGACACTCCACGCGTAAATTTGTCAAAATTAATCGCGTGACAGTACCTACTGACTTCCTGTGTTGTAAATATGCAGGAGTAATGGGATAATAAAAATAGCTATGCAAGTTTTTCTAATTGCAGTTGTATCTTTACACGCACAATCTGGTGTTTGCGTAAGAACGTTAAGCAAGTGTATAGTGTACGGTACTGCAAGAATGTGTCACCCCCGAGGACGCACACGGAAAGATTGGTGAAAGGTCACGCGAGCCCAAGGGTCGCTGGCAAGTAACGAAGAGGTCGAGGGGTGATAATCGCTGAGATACCATGAATTTACCCCTTGGCCCCACGAGGCCGTAGATTACGAACTCTGCCTCGCGTCTTCCCTTCCACTCAACGAACCCTTCTTTCCTTCCTTATTGAGGCTCCTACCTGGCTAAAATATACATTTGTACGGATGCCACTCTTGTCTTCCGTCCCTTCTTCTGGTATCTCTTGATTTATCGCCTGACAACGCTGTTATTAAGTCTCTGGGTAGATAGATGAGATTACATTAACGCGGGCAGCAACCACGGAAGTCCGTTGCTGATGTGACAACATCTTAGACGTTTGGACAGTTAAAAATAATATTGGAATAGTATTGTATTTGCAATGAGTTGAAGCATGAGTTCAAGAATTGTAATTACCTACTAACAAGAATTTTAGAAATGAATTTTGATATGCTGAAATTTGTATTTGAAAAACTAGTTATGGATAAAAGGGATTTTTCTTCTTTTTTAGTTAAAATTCACCAAATATTTAAATTCTTTTATTAGGATCTAAAAATTTGCAATATTGGCAAAGACTTCACTTTGGGGGGCCAATACACCCCGCGTGACCACGAAGGGTAACATACTTGAAATTTCCTATATTCCTACTTATCTACATCAGCATACAACGCAAAAGTCGGAAAGAACTTCAATGCTCGAGTCTAACAACCAAAGAGCGCATCAGCTAGCAATAATTAATGTAGCTTCTACATTAATTTCCCCCCCGGATGATAGAACTGTCATCAAGCAGCTTCTTTATAAGAATCTCTGCAGCGATTCAATGGACGTCGACATTAAACGGCGAATGGGACACTTAACATGCCACTCCGTTCCAGACGAGCAATTAATCATACGCCTAGCGTTTTTCCATTACAATTAACGTTTCCCCGGCGCGCCTCGCGGGCCGCAGCCGTCGTTTCAACGAAGACAAAGCACTTTCACAACATCCGCGACTGTTTTCCATACATTTTCCGATCTCCCGCGTGTTTCGAGTGCTCCCCTCGAGTGGCTTGGCGGAGCATCGCCGGCGCGGATGCAAAATGAAATCCTGCATCGAGCCCCTGCGATCACGGCGTGCCGTTGGGAAGGAGACGGGAATCGAAAGTAGACGAAACAAAAGGAGAAAAGGGAGGCAGGGGAGGTAAAACATCAGAGCTTTTCGCTCGACACTCCGTCGACATCACTCCGAATGGATCGAACCGCGGCCCGTCGCGTGCTCCCATCGCGTACGCAGCACGCGTCTGGATACACCGTATGCGTGTACACGGCCGAAGGAGGACTGTTTAGTTGCCGCGTCGCAGAAACTCAACGGAAGGATCTCGTGTAGACGCATTGGAAATTCTAAGAGACGTATTTACACGTCAATAAACGTTATTACTGGGCGTTGATGCGAGTCGGCGGCAACCTCTGCGCTAGAGATTCGTTGCGAGCATCCGTTCCGAAGGACGGAGCGTTAGCTCGGTTCGTCAAACCGAATATAGTTCGATGCAGGACCTAGCAACTTCGATATCTGTGAAATTAGTGTAATTGGTAAAGAAAGTACATTAATGTTTTGGTACTCGGGTATAAAAAGAAGAAGAACTCCCTTTATTTGGGATGGTCACTTTAAAATTGATTTTGCAAGGACCTGTGAAACACTGCTACATGCACTTGATCATACTATTTGCATGCTATGCAACTGCTATGTTTTACTGGCTGACTCTTGGTCAATGATACCGTTTCTACGATAATCAAATGTATAAATGATTTCGGGTGAAAAAAGTGTCACTGTTCGAAACCACGAGAAAGTGGTGAGCCTTTCTTTCAAGAAAGGATGTGATTGCATTTATTCCACAAAAAAATATATTATTTTTCATTTTCCCGAGAAATATATCTTCGTCATAATTCACTAATCGAAAGACCAATCCTTCTGGATTAAAACAAAAAAATAACAAACTGTATTCTAAAAGAAACATTTATAGACGTGCTTGCGAAACTAAACAGAAAGTGTAAACGTTAACGAAGTATATTTTTTTAGCAAATTCGAAACCAGCAAAATAATGAATTAACCTCTTTCAAGTTGACGTGGACTTCATCATACCTGCCACAGTTTCACGAAAATCCCTCACATCAATTGCAAAAACTGATCCATTCGTCATGGCATGGCCCCGGTCGCCTGTTCCCAACACGAAGGGCCGAGCTCTTCCTTTCCGGATGAAGCGGCGTCGGCTCGAAGGGCGGCCTCATTGAATACAGAGTGCATTACCCACCTGTGCCATAGAATCAAACGTACGAGGAGGTCGGGCCCGTAACAAACTTATACTCCGCGCCTATTCCCAAACGGCCGCGTGGCTTTCGATTCGAGATTGTAAATAGTCCAGATGTCAATCGACCGTCCCGCTGGGGAGCCAAGTAATTTCCATGGAATCGAGCGGCGGCCGTTTACGCGAAACGCTCAGACCCTACGCGGAAATGAAGCTTGTCACTCAAGCTGCGAGAACTCGCGAATTTCCCGCCGCAATTTCTTGGCGAGCACGGATCTTGGATTCTTTAACGACGTACGCGTGAACGATGGGAGACGCAGAATTGCGGCTCTGCGTTCGCGTTCAGATGGAAATCAGGGGGCCAGGCAGGTTGTCATGAGCTCGCAATACGCGTGTCAGACAGGAAATTGAAATAGTTCTCGTGGAACGACGGACAAAACGAAATTATGAGCTGCAATTGATGTCGTCTGACGGGATAATCTATATTGATGTGGTATGGCGAAGAATAAGTGCGTTCTTAGAAGTGTTCACTATTGGTGTTTCGTACCCATTTTATACATCCAACCATACAACTTACGTTACTCATTACTTATCAATGTCCCTGACTTAAAAAAAATTTTAGATCACAAAGAGATTTACTAGAAACACTTCTCCTTAAACGTGTATCAACAAAGTCATATGTCAAAGTGGACCCCACATCCACCACACAAGAGTGAAAGCATCGAACCATCACACGACCAAAACATTACCCCACCATCTCTTTCCAACACCCCCAACTACCCCCAAATAAGCACAGTCACAGTCAAGAGACCCCTACATCCCCCCCAAAAGGGAACCCCAAGAATTACCAGTTATTACGGGTCTCTACAGATGTCCAAGGGCAGAAGACGGAAAGGTATCGCCGTCGGGGGAGGAGGGGCAGCGTCGGGTTTCCTCACTTTGTCTTCCGTCTTTCTTGCGGCCGTGGTGTGCGGGCCGGATGATATAGCGCGTGAAATTTGCCGCCATTGTGCCGCGGCAGAACTACGCGAGGGTAATACGGCACCGCCGCTAACTAGCCCTTGTTATAACGCCGTTCGTTCGTTGTTCGTCGTTCGTCGTTCGCCGACTGTCACCGCCCGCCACCACCGCCGCCGCCGTTCCACTCCCTACCAACCCCCTCAGCGGGGCCGTGCACAGTGTTTCATTTTGACGGGCCAGCCGGTCGGCAGTGCCGAGTCGTCGAAACTATAACAGCTCTAAATGCCCTACGCTCCATGGATTTCGCCGAAATCCGGTAATTACCTCCATTCTCGTCAAGTGAGGAAGAGGCAGGGGCCGCGAGAGGGTGAGCGGAATTACTCGAGATCGGCGAAGCTTTTGCCTGGGCGCAGTCCGAATTTCACTGAACGAGCAATTTTCTATCGCGTCCCAGCGGCGCCCTTCAATGTGAGCCGCGTACACGCACCCACCTATACCTTCGTTCTCCTGTGTTCCCTCCGATTTTTTTCTCTCTCTCTTCTTTCCTTCCCAGCGTACCATCCACGCGCGCCACCTTTTGTTCCACGCTTGTCCGTGTCGCACGCGCCCCTGCGCGCGCGCGCGTGCGAGCCCGGAAGCACGTTTACACTGTTGAGTATATCGTTGCCGCGATTCGGTGGAACGTTCGATGCGCTCCCTTAGGGGGATGCTGGTTTCTTTTTCCTTTTTTTTGCTCGTCCTTTTGGTCGCGTTAACGCGCGACGCTGATTTCATTGAGAGAATTATGTCGCTGGGGAGTGGGTTCGTTGGGCTCCGTGGGTAAAAGTGAGAAAGAAAGGGCGAAAGTTGCCATTTGCAGTCCGAAAGTTGGCGCTGGTCTTTGTCGAGTTATTTGAAGATTGAGCGTGGATTTTGAGCGGCTGTGCTTTTGAGATTGGTAAAGGGGTGCAGTCAGGGTTTTAGTTACATTGATATGCCACTATCTTTCATTCTTATGAGTAAATATTTCTAACTTTGCTTGTATGTACACAACAAGTAATAATGAAAGTGTGTATTCAAATCTGAGTATATTATGCTCACTTATTCATTCATAAATTATACACAGCTATGTATATTTTAATTTTTTATTGTGTACAACGAAAAAGAAGTGGATGAGAAGTTTTATAAAATAATGTATTTACCAAATACCTTGCACTTTCGTTGCAAAACAAATTTATAGAATGGCGATTCACTTTTATTTCATTATTATGACAGGTCATTATTATGATACAGTTTGATAAAAGATAAAGTTCGTTCCATTTTCTTCCATCAACAATAATACGTAAAATATCTTATCACGTTGAATTATTACCTGAGACCGTTCAGCCACATCTGAGAAAAGGAAACACAGTAAAATGCGAAAATAGAATTCCAAGTTCCACATTAAATAACCGAGATCCATCAGCCTCTATGTTTCTGCAGATGTTACCGTGGAATACTGTACCCTATATTCGATATCTGCCACTGCGTAATTCCTGCACTCTACCCTATATTCTTGTCCTCTGCAGCATCATTGTTCCAACTGAATTCTCGTTTCAAACAATACTCGATTCCACGAGTCGAGCCATTTATTTTTACCCAACAAACAAGCAGCAACCTCAAGCCATAGTCCGCCTAGAAACAATTGTAAAAACTTTGAAATTACACGCGGAAGGAGAAAAGTAGATCAGTTTAGTTGAGTTTGGAAAGCGACTAGCCACGAGACAAAGGTCGGAGGAGAAAAGCCACGTTGTAAAAGGAAGTTGCTACGAAAACACGCAGTGCGGTAAAATGGACAAGAATTTTGACGATATTGAATTACTTCATTGAATGGGGCTCGCACTCTTTGTCCGCAGAGGGCATACCGCGAGCAAATCGGTTCCTTTTGAGCGATAGGAATTCAGCATACGTCCTCCGTTTCAGTACGCGAAGAATTTCAAGTACAGCGGGCAGTCCTTCGAGGAAGAAATACAAGAATGGCGTCCCTTTGTGAAACTTTAACTCACTCGAGACAAAGCCTTGAAATGAATCAGAAGCGAGCACGAGCCAAGGAAATGGGGTTGCCGTGGCTCGGTGACTCGGTGACCACAAGAGGAACGTAAAATAGATGAAAAAAGATTCGCGTCGATTCCCATTAAAAATTCATGCCCGCGCGGCTGTGCTTTACAGGCCGGTTTTTAAAGGGGTCCGCGCATTAGCGCGTAAAGTACAATTTTACGGTAAGTGGGCAGCTTTTGACAACCTCCGTTACGAGAGCTTTTTATGGTCGCCGTGGCTCAAGCGTATACTGTTTACTTTAAACTGCGAATCCCGTGACGTTGATGGTAATGTGCAATCAGGAAAGTAGGAAGTTTCAAGTACGATTTTAATCGAGATAGACAAGGAAAGACGGCAACACCAGCTTGGGACGACGAAATATTCCCTCCCCGGCTGATATAATTTCGAGATGCATAAAAAGAAACCGCGGAGTAAATGAGCGCGAAGACGGCACTGAATTTTTAAGAATCACGCGCAACTTAAGTCGAGCAAGCTGAAAATCGTTCGCCACCCTCGTTTGTGCAGTGAAATTTGCAACTTTGTTATAGAAATTATAGAAAGATATTTGAGAACACAGTGGCTCACTGTTGTCAGGATTTAATCTTGGGGGGCGCCAATTTAAACGGATAGAAATATTTTTAATGCGAATTCAACAAAATTCATTAGGCGATTATGAAAATTTTACGTAACTCATATATGAGGCATTGAGTGCAAAAACGGACTAACCCACATTTTTGGGAAATTGAGTTAGAAGCAATAAGCTATACTAATCATAAATAACAGAAAAAAATAATTTTTTTAATGTGGATTAGTCCGTTTTTGCTCTCAATGTCTCATATAAATCCCTGTTATGCTACTCTGCTGAAGCAAAATTGTTCATCCTGCCAAAGACCTTGGAAACAATTTTCCAATCATTATACGCACGTAGAAGATCGTGTCTAGCAACCGTGGACTTCCTAAACCGGACATCCCACTAAACTCATTAATTTCAGCTGTAGAAAGTGAAGACAGAAGTGTCCCCGCGATTAATGCTTTCTTCGCGAGACTGATTCAAGTAAACGCTTGTAACGGAAATTATTTCCGCGTTGGCGTTTCGGAGGCCGTCGCGAGGCGGGATTCACGGGGTACCGGAAGGAAGGACACAGGAGGCACCATATTGCCTGGCACATCACGAAAAAGCGGGATTTAATGCAGCAGATATTGTAGAGCGCGGGGGCGGACAATAAGATGTCGACAAAAGGAGAACAACCGACGGCGCGCGCCGCCCTGTTACGCGGGCCAGCTCCTGAAGTCCTGAACGAACAGCACGGTGACAGGACAATTTGTGCGCATAAATCACCAGGCTGTTTCTTTATATCGTTTAATATGAATCTACCAGCCTGTCCCGTTCCCGTAACGTACGAGGCGTCGAGAACAACGGTTGTACCGAGATTGATTGCGAGCCACGATTCCGCCTGGGAGCGATATCGCGGCGATGAGTTCGAGAAATCAAAGCGCGGTAGATCCTTGGAGTCATCTGTCAGTCAATGTGCTGGGGAAACCTAGTGAATTCGATTGATGAAAAAATGCATTTTTTTCAAAGTCTTCTTCGTGGGCGATGAAGAGTGAGAAATAGAATGGGTGTAAAATTAAGAGTGTTAAGGGGGTATACATTTTGTGGATTTTTTTTTAAGTATATAAGTTTTGAAACACATACAATAATTTTCCAACTCCAGTATCGAATATTCCATCAGGTTTGATATTACAGATAAAATTCCACACACACACATCGATATCACTGTATAACTCACACACATATATACATACAATTTTTAATTCACTTCCACTATTAATTCAAAACATTATATACAATTTTAAGCAATTTTTCTCCCCTAATGATACCATTTATCTCATTCCCCACTTTAGCAACACAATTTATATAATTCCAAACCTAAGTTCCATTCCACTTCACTATTAAAGCCATCATCTATTCTAAATGCACATTAAGTACACCGTGCAGTACACTACTGCAAGGAAATGGTGTATTAAATACGATGAAAGGTTGTAAAATTGAAGTGAGTAAGTGGGCGATGAACAGCAAATGCCACGAAACGAAAAGTACGATGCCCAGAGCGTGGAAAACGCGGAACTCGCGGTGAATAAAATATTTTCCGCGCGTTACGTCGCGGGCACAGACTTTACGATAAGGCGGCAGCGGACGATCGCTGCATTCGACTCACGTTTACATTTATCCTTTTTGGGAAATGAGTGATAATTCGTCGAAATCGAATTACCAGGCTGTGGCCCAGCGTGAAAGGCGCCGAAGTTGGCAGCAACGGCCAGCACACAGCAGGGCGGTGCGCAGCGCGTTTTCGAAATTTGATTATGACGTACTGCACGTGCACGAGCAACCACAGCGTCGTGTTGCACATAAATGATACGAATCGAAAGCGCACGTTTGAACTGGAAAAAGGTCAAGCGTTGCGATTCCTATAACGCTATCTATAATTTAACATGTTTTTTTTCACATAGAATTTATAATTGTGTAACATATAAAGTCATATAGGAGGGAGGTCGAAAAATTTGGGAGTACGTAGCACAGACAGTGATGGATAGAAAATGTTTAAGTAGTTAGCATACGTTTAATACAACCTACAACGGGTGATCATTTATATCAAGTATCTCCTGCTGTACGTAATTTCTCAATTGCCATTTGTCATATTAGTTGGAATGTTAATTCAGCAATTCAGTGTCAACTGAAACTCATATAGTTCATAAAAAAAAAATGAAATTTGATTTCGGACCTGCTGTTCCATAGTTACACATTCGATTAGCTCGCGTGGGAGAGTGTAGAAGATTAATTAATATATTAAAATTTTCCCGTATATTTCCACTAAATATAAAACACTAACTGTAAAATATTCTTCATAAAACTATAAACAATAGAATACTATAATTATGCTCCACTCATAGAAACTGTCGCATGGAATTTGATATATTTTCCCACCTCCACTACAATTTATTGAATTAACCGATGCATATTAATCAACGAAATCGATAAATCTTTCGTGCACCATTTAATTAACAGAACCGAAGACACGGTCGTAGAGGTATTATTTTATGGATGGAACGAAAGAAGTACTCGAATGGATGGAGTGTCCCGCATACAACGTGCTCGTATGCAACGAATTGCTGGACGATTTAAAGTTGTTCGAGACAGCTTCGCCGTTACGATCGCCGGGGGAAACGACTCGAATTCGACAAAATATTCACTTTGCAAGATTGACCGTCCGTATAAACCGCCGTAAAACGCATATGCTCTGCTGGATGCCGCGCAAATGCACGCCCCATGCGCTGCGGGCACAATCCCGCGAAAGGGATGCAGACTCTGAAAAACGAGTCTGTGTATCCCTGCGGATCGAGCGGTCAGGATCCTTGGAAATTTATATCGATTTATGCCGGAGATATCACACGCGGCAGAGGGAGAGCGAGATAGTGCAGTTTGCTACCCGAAACGTCAGTTTGATCCTCCTTAACTGCGTCTCCAAGCTCGATTTATTACAAAGACCGAGCTGTTTCCGTAGACAGCATTATCGATAAGGGGTGCAGTTAGGGTCGTGGGCCTTCAAATCGTTGATATAATTTCGCAAGCCTGTTCATGTCTTTTATTTCGTTTTTCTAATCATCCCCTTTCAATCTCCTTTGTGGAATTGTTATTGAATTTTGATATTTTGAGTGCAGAACGCTTCGCTTCTCTATTTTGTGGGTAGGGGAGACCGGGGCAAAGTGACACGAAAAAAGTTTGAAGACGAATAAAATTTTTCCCTTTATATAAACATGTGTGGAAATAGATTTATAATATAATTTGAACATTACTATTGATAAATGACGAATAGCAATACTTAAAATAAACATAAAGTATATTAAAATTCAAATTGAAAAGAAAATGCCAAAACTGACCACTTTACCCCATATATGGGGTAAAGTGACTTACTATCCGGGGTAAAGTGAGGTGCAACAAAATAAGAACTTTAATTAAGGATATAGGTAATTATTAACCCCTTGCGCTGGAATGACGTGTATAGCACGGCAGCTTCTGGCTTTTCTGCACCGTGGTTGTCAAAAACTGTGGCAGATATTTCATTTTTTTGAGGTTAGATTCTGTTCCATCACGCCGCGAGGTTTTCTAGCCAGCAGACAGGTTGGGGATATTGCGCACATCACTTGCGCATTGGTTCTTAGCAGCCATTTGCAGCTTAGTTTACCCCGGTCACTTTACCCCGAATGTGTACTCAATGGAAAATTAATTATTTAATAATGTTAGTATTAATGTTTTCTCGAATGCGTGTACATGTATGTTTAGAAGCTTGTTATAAACGCGCAGAAAAAAATGGAGTTAAAATAACATATTTAAGACTCATTTATCCAAAAAGCTAAATTGAAAAGAAAACCAATTGGAAGTCACTAAAACTTCATTTTTAATTTTTTAAATGAATTTCCATTTTTCGATATCTGAATGTGCATAATTATCATTGTGGTATTACACACATTTATTACGTCACCAAAATTTGTAAATATATTCTATTGTTAAAGAATAAATTAAGGAAGCTCATTTTACCCCGAGGTTCACTTTGCCCCGGTCTCCCCTACTGAGACTGCGTATTAGGTATATGGCTGTGTTCCCAAGCTTTTTTGAGTCGCGACCTCTTTTATAATATTCAAATCACTTGTAATCATAGATATTTAATTAAGAATCTCTTTTTTTTGTGTTTCGGATAAACCTTACAGTACTTTTCGTCAACGCCAGGACCACCCGATTATTTTTCAACGCTCTTTTTGTATTTGCTATGTTTTTTATAATGTCACCCAAAAATTTAGAACAATAGATCAAGATACAATAAAACAGCCTGCCAAACCTCAAATTAATTTGTCGAACCGTTTTTGTAGAAAAAATTCATAAAGAATTACCTATTTTTCGGCCCAACAAGGCTCAAACACCCCTTAATACAATATGGCAATGTAACCATATTAAAATAAACAAGTGCTACGAATCGTCAACTAAAAATTACCGCGGCGACCCCTAAATTGCGAACCACTGATATAAAGAGATTAGAACGATAACACTTCCTGTTGACACATAACTCTGCACAGAATTACCATTTTCATAGTCCTGAAGAAGGAGAAATTCCTTAAATCTGCAAAGTTATGAATATTCTACGTGCATGCTTCGAAACGTGCCTAGTTAATATGAGATAGAAGAGTGTCTATCGACCTCTGAACACGAGAGTTTTGATTTTCGCAAGGATTAATCGAAGGAAGCAGCCGCCAAGTAAGGAAGGAGAGATCTGCAACGTCGCTGCAGTCGATAAATTTGCCAGAAGTTTAATTTCATTTTATAGGCGTGATACTTTAGCAAAAGCACCTACACTTTACACTAACGCCACGGTGCTACCGCGAGAGGGGCCGACCTTCTACCCGTTGAGTTAGGAATTATACATTACGCCGCCTTAAATCATGGCTGGAGCGCGGCCTCGCGTAATTATATCGTCGTTTTTGGAGCCACTCTTAATACACCCCCGCAAGCGTCGCGTGATCCTTAGCCAACGTTTCGTGCCGACTATCTTCTTTCTGTTTCCACGTCGTTTCACCCCCGCTCGTGATCGCCCAGCGGAGGTATGCGATAGGTGAACGCAATTTCTAAACGTTACCAAGTACGTACTTTAAGCACCACGACACGTTAGCCTAGCACTGTATGCCACTTTGTTCGACCAGGTAACGACTTAATGAAGAGAATATTGTAGCACCGGGGATATCGCTGAAACGATCATTTGTAGTGGTGTTGGTAGGGTTCAACTGCGTAACTAACGCTGCTCATTTCAGTGTGTAAAGTATAGTAAGTTCCTTCTTGCTATCTTGATTTCCCATGGAGATATGAAAGTCGTCCTCACTTTGTTGAGTGTTGGACGTGGGGCGGGGAATTTGTAGTATGGGGTTGAAAGTTAATAGTTACTGAGATATTCGTCAATCTTTTTATACGATGTACTGTTTTTTTAATAGAAAATTCATACTATTTTGCTAACTACCTATGCTAAGATCCTTTCGTTAAATCTTCAAATAACGCAAATTTCGTATATTAAATTTAAAAGAAAATGGCTGGACCAATAAATATTGAAAACGGAATCGAAGAACGAGACGGTGCAAACAGAAGAATAAAATTCGATAGCAACAGTCGGCTGCGGTATTAACATGGAATTGTTAATCGTGCATTAAGAAACGGCAGCGGGCCGTGGAAGGGTAACTTCAACGAGGCCAGATTGCCGACGAACGAAGACAATGAATACAAGGAAAGGCGGGCACTGATCAAACACTTGATTAAAGAAACTTTCCGATAGCTACTTCGCGAGAAAACCGACATCGGCCGTGGTGATTGGATAAGCCAAGGTACCAGAATTTTCATCGCCCCCCTGGACCACCCCTCGGCTCGCCCTTCTCCGCGACTGCCTCTCGTTTTTCCCCTCATCCGGTACTTGAAAGTTTTTCGACCGCGCCAGGAGACTACTCGGCTGTTTTCCCTTCTTGCCAATCCTTTGTTACCCCCGCTGGAAATTCGTAGTTTCGACGGCGCTTTAATTAAATTAATCTTCGACGCCAACACTTTTTTTTATTCGCTCCTTGCGCTTTTCACCTGAGCTCACGGGGGCACGGTCTAGGTAAAACAAACTCGGTAATGAAAAACCAATAGTACCGGGCCGAACTTCGTTCATTTTACGTAATTACTCCGGGAACCGATATTATTCCATAATTCCTTTTGCACGTTTGCAATCTGCGTGTATTGATTTGATTTAGCCAGCATGTGTGAGAGAAATTGAACGATTGGCAGCGATAATAAGCACGTGTGAGGAGTACGTTAATCCTTGAGTTGTCCATTGGGGTGGTTTTTGTTCCAATTATTTTTCCCATTTTTTGTAATACTTGGGACATATGTGGGGACAGTAAGAAATGATTTTGATGATTCTAGGATCGTAGACGTGGAATAAATAATTAGAGAACTGAATATATATTGGATAATAAATGCAAGTTTTTTAGTACGTGATTTACTTTCATTAATATGTGTGACCTACTTTCGACGAAGCTTGTTTAAAATTCATGGTTTATATTTGATCAATTTTCTCTCATAAACAGTTGATTGCTTTTTTGCATAACATCCTCCAAATGAACAAGTTAGTGGTGGTATGTGCAGCAGTCAATAGTCCACTGCAACCAGAACACTTTTTTAATAAACGATCCCCATTCGATAAACCACACAATTATTGCTAATCAAATCTGCAATTATTAACGTCGAGAGAACTTCAGATTTTAATATCCTGAACCTTGGAATTTCATTTTATTCTGGGGTATATTCTAATTGAAACACCAACATTAGCTGTTTCTTCTGGTGTAAAAATGACTGCAATTTATACGAAAAAGTTGAAAGCCCGAACCAAAATTCTGCAAGTTTTTAAATACAGTGTAAATAAAAAACAAATATTCTTAAAACGTAAATAACATCGGTTCGCAGTTTGTATCACGGGCTTCAGTATCTGTCCAAGGTTCAAACGAAGAGCTGAAGAGAATCTTCTGCAAAAATGAAGTTCTTTTAAATGGTGGTCGCTTATCGCAGCAATTTCGCGAAATTGTAGACGTTTCTTGACTTAACTCTCGACTATAAACGCCCACCCTCGTATATAACTGTGCACTCTACTTTGTACGACGCCTCGCGGGATTTCGCAACTCTTGCGGATTTTATTATTTTTCCATTCAATTATCATTTAAACAGCCGGAAATTGCATTAACGCGACGCACTCGACGATTTCATTCGTTTCTTGACTGCGATCGAGTGAAAAACGTCCCTACATTCGAATGCAAAGTGAAAAGACACTGCACATAGACTAACAAACATGAAGGTTAATAAAAGTTTCACTCACTCCACACTTCTACCTGAATATCGCGATGAAGCGGAATCTCTCAACCATCTTGTCCTCTTACAAAAGGTGTCGTTTCCTGAAAAACGATATTAAAAGCATGAAAACTTCAAAGTCCCGAGATATAATGTCAAAGTTCTTGTCGGAGGGCTCTATGGATGCTGCAAGATGGTTAAAGTCGAGGGGCACATGTTACAGCGGCCGTCGATGTAAAACGTACCCAAGTTTAGACAAACCATAGATGAAGTTTCCACGTATGTAAATGGCGGAGCAATATCGTAATTGATTTCAGAACTGTTGGCCCAGAGGACCTCCTCGACTTACTATCGGAACGTATGCATTCCAAGTTAGCAGTTCGTAACTTGATTTTATTAGTTTTACCTCTAAATGTAGATATAACAAGACCAATGTCTGCATACGGAAAATGGAAGTATTCCTTCGCCAGTTTCGACGAGTGCATTAGAAAATTAAATCCTGTCGCGCGGTCTCACTTCCATGCGCGGCTACATCAAACGAATGAAAATGAGGAAAAGCAGACTGTTCCCCAAAGTACGCTGGCTGAATCTCTGGGACTTAAAACCTCGACTAACTGTTTTTATATCTGATCGTGTAGAAATAATATTTCAGTTGTAATACAGTTTGTTTATTAGAACAGGTTAAATTAACTTTTTGGGCTCTTTAGGGGTTGAAAGTAATTTTGAATCATTTTCAACAGAGTAACATTTTGTTTAGGCACGATGATTATGCGAATTTAGAGATCTACGATTAAGAAGATAAAATATTTACGTGGTAGTATATTGGTTTCATGAATTTCTTAATTATACTGCGACCAATAAGAAACATTTTTTTAGACAATTAAAGCTAAAGAAATTTCAGTTGAAACCCAATCTTTTGTACTTCTCTACTTTGAATTCTAATACTTCAGACCAATTTTACATCGTCACATGAATGCCAAGTTGGTTTATTTCAATGATGCATGTAAAAAAGCGCCGCTAATCAAATGAAAAGATTAACCTAATTTTGCATTCTTAAACACACAAAGCAAGCAGTAAATTCCTTGTCCTTCATCCATTTAACGAAAACTTCTCTTTAGAAAAGCTATTTATATTTACTTCTTTGAAGACTTGCATTAACCATAGTGGGCACAATATTTTTGAGATATCGGGGGCGCACCATTTTCCGTACGCACATAATCGAATTTCAAGACACAGGATAACTGAATTCCGATATATCAATAATGCAATTTCTAGCCCGGACAATCGAATTTCAAGGAACGGGCCGTGGAAAGGTTAACGATATGCAGATGCGAAAGGCCGCAGTTTTTAAATGACCCAACAAAAAAAGAAAAAAAAAGATGAACTCGAATCGCCAGGAAAGAAACGGAGGGGAGGGGGCGAGACAATTCCGAACAAATGAAATGTAAATCGGGAAATAAAGGTAACGTTGCGGAAAATTAAATACCATTTGAATAACGCAAATGGTAATAGAATTATCGAGCTGATCGATTAAAGCAATAATACCTGCCAGTCTTTCCGCCGTACTATCCATTCTATCCCCACCCCATTTTTCCTCCCCTAGATCCGTCCCACCCCCGTTTCACTGTCGATTCTTCCATTCGGCTTCTTTCCCTCCCACGCGAGTCTCTAAAGGCATGTTTTCCTATACGTACCTGGACGCAGCGTCAAGAAATATTATTCAAAATCGATTTTCTCGAAAATGAAGCGTGATATTAAAAAAAGTTACTCTTCCTTTTCGACTTATATAAAGTAAATAAGTCAAGAAAAAGGAATACATTTTTTTGATATCTCGCTTCGTTTTCGAGAAAATTGATTTTGAATTTTTGTAGTTGTGTCCAATCGCGTATAGGAAAACCTACGTTTATCCAACAAAACAGAAACACCCATTTCATCATCCCTTTCGATTCGGTGCCATTTAAAAACTGCCACCTGCCATGCGCTAAGTAAATAACCGCGTTGTATACCGGACGTGATATCTCGATGAAAAAGCCGAAACAGTAACGGGGAATAATGTCAGCTAGTCAGTGTAAATAATCACGGGCGAGGGAACAAACGCCTCGGTACTCGATGGAGGGGTAACTCGGCTAGAAACCGTGAATCTTCGCTATAGCAACGAAGGATGAGGAAGCCCCCTCAAACCCCTGGCTTTCCTTAACGAATGCCACGCAGGTACGATTGTTTAACGCAGCGAGTGTGAGGAGTGAAGCTTTTAGTCAAGACGAATGAGACGACTAGCTCAGTCTCGGCACCAACAGCAGGAAATTGCGTTTCATTGTAGCGAGCCGGTGTTTGCTTCCGAGCTACGATACCTTCGTTCTGCACCTCTCCTCCAGTCTCTCTGCTCACCCTTCCCCCTTCGTCCTTTGCCGTCGCGGCTGCCTACGATAAGATACGAATGACAATTATACCCACTAGGTATCAGCCCAGAACCTCCTTCGCCCGGAGCCTCGTTTGTACGACCTTAAAATTCTCGGCTCGCCCTGGCAGAAAACTCATTTCCATTGTTCCCACGGAGCCCCCTTTTTCACCTCCGACTTGTCTCGGCCGATGCAAACAAATCGATGCACGTGGAGGCTAGTTACATCAAGCTGCTCCACTTTGTGCGCTGTTCGGTGCACGGGACGCGATATTTCTTGCGACAGAGGGTGTTCCTTCCGAGGGGGTTGCTTTCCATCTTACTCTTCCGTGCAGATGCCACTCGAAGCGACTTTCACTTACTTCTTCATCTAAAAGTGGGGAGCAGAGTTGAGGAACGTGACAGTAGCTTCTTCGTAAATGCTTCCATGTGTGAGTAATCGGAGCAATGTTCTTGTCTACTTATTTCGAACCGCAGGATCCTCTGCCTGTAGGACTGGTTTTCATCCACCGTGTAGAGGGGTGGTAAAGAGAGGCAAACAGATTGGTAAGAGCGCAGAGGCACGGGTCTCAGTGTGGCCTGCCCTCCGTTATTTATATTCATATCGATGCATGGGAAAAGTTGGCAACCTTCTTGCCACCGCCATCAGCGACGCCGACGCAGACGCTGCCCGCCTATTCTCGCCCCCGTTCCTCCCTCTGTTCCGCTGGTTTCGCGCCACGCGCTGCATCTTCGCTGGCCATAAATACAAAAAAACTCGCGGGGACAACCGCGCCGGCCGCGATTTATTGCATATGAGTTCTCGGATTTGTCAATCGTCCGCCGTGCCTCTTCTAACCGCAGCCACCTTTCTCTCGCCTGCCCTCGATGCTCCGCTTCCACCCCTAACGCTGGTCGCGGTCGAACGCCACTTATTTCCCGGAACAAAACGCTATGAATCATCGGCATGGATGCTCGGCGAATGCTTCCTCGCAGATACTGAAAGCGGATACAATACGGATACTCGACGTTCCGCTCGAATCGTGTATTTCGATAATAGCTTTTAAGCTTCCGGAGATCGTCGTGTTTTTACGATGTGCATCGTTCAGATGGGATACAAGCCTTTTCCTTCTCTCGGTAAAGGTATTAGTTGGGACCTTTTGCGACCTTGTGGGTCGTGACTGCAATTTGGGGATGTTTTTTAAAACTGGTGGTAATCAAATGCATCCTAAATACTAACGCGGAGGAAAATTTGCGAGAAATTTGTTACCCTCTGGGGAACAAAAGAATTATGTTGGTGAATACTTGTGAGTCGTGGTGTACTGTAAAATTAGCTTGAATTTAAATGAAAATTATTATTGCAACAAATTCAAATAGGTACTTTTATTTATTACGTATGTAATTTACTTCAGTACATTAATATTACTTTCTACATGAGTTTTTTTATAAATAGATGGAGGCCTCTAGTTAATTTTGAGTTCATATTTAATAATGAAAATTAGCTACGGTCAATGTACTCGTGTGCCAATATTATTGTTTCCAAGTGTCTATTACGAATTAAACTGTAGGATACACATTAGAAAGTCTTTTTACGGTTGCCTTTATTTTCCCGCTATTAGATACACCCTCAGAACGCCCTTGCTGGCCGGTTCGATTTATCAAGCGAGACAATTTATGGGGGAAGCAGCGTGAAGCTCATCTCAAAGCACGAAGGTGGTAGATCGAACTTGCGGCCACCCAGAAAATGGAGTGTCCTGAAACGGGCCGAGCGTGTCGGCCAATTTATGACACGTAATTAAAAAGTCAAGCGCCCGCGGCAGCATCGTTCCTCCAGGGCACATTCTATCTGGCGCAAACTCGATAAGACCGATAAGTGGATAACGCCAATCACCAATGTTTTGATAAGAAATAAATTAGTTCACCATTTCCGAGCCTCTTAAGATAATGCAACCGCGAGCACTGGCGCCAGATCTCCTCGAATATTTACGAATTCGAAGCGTGATCAATTATTACCATTTTTATTACAAAAACTTCTGTAATAGTTTCTATGATAATAGTTTCTTTTGCAATTAAACGATTTAAGGAAATTTATTAGCTACTATTTGCTGAGAAATTTCACTTATATAAATTCACTATAATTTGTTGTAAGTTCGTTAGAAAGGACTGTTTATTATAACTCCGAAGAAAGGGATTTTATCGAATCAGTTTTTATCCGCGCATATAACGGCATTAGTCATGGTCAAAGGCAGAAAGAAACAGGACTTTAAGTTCTGTTAAAGGGAAGAAAAGAAAATAGTTTTCTCCTTTCATTATGCCCGGAACACGGTCGAATGCAAGAGTACCCTTCCATTGGGCAAACTTCCTTGGAAATTCAGACTGCAAGGCGGAAACTTTTTTTAATTTCATTTACTCTAATTTGTAAAGTAACTTTTCAATAGTAATTCTCCTGCAGGTACGAACAGGGGTGGGGAGGCAGGGACGCCGGGGAACGGGACAGGGGGCAATGGAAAGGTGAACGACAAAACCAAAGGCTTGCTACTTTGATTAGTGGTAACGTTAAAAACCCTTCTCGCTTATACGTTTATACGAATACCAGGACAGGTTAATTAATTATTTACCGCAAAATCAATGATTATCGAGGGAAACGTTTAAAAATTGCAGTTTAGAATATTTCACGTATTTATTATACGTATTTTGATACATTAGTTTTCGCATTCTGCTAGAGCGTTCTTGTTGCCCGAGTTTTTTCGACTTGATTCCGAGCAGTCTAATTCCTCAATTAAAAATCATGCCGCTCAGCAATTAGTTTTTGTATATCTTTTAATATTCAGTATTTACGCTCCACGCTTTTAATTGTAGTCATATGAGGGAATTCTTCCAAAGCAGTCATTTAGGCTGGTACCAAAATTATTTTGTTCCTTTTTAACAAATTTTAATAATTAATTGTTTGATAAAAAAAATTTACTTCAATTTAAGTCGATTGGATATGTGGAATTGGGTCAAAACTAGCTTACAAGATTTCACCCTAACAAACTAACTAACGAACTCTCAAGTGAAGCTGAATAAAAGCTGATAAAAATACTTTGGCAGAAATGAAAGCTGTCAATGCGTTCGATAAATAATCCATGCTGAATGTGAATTTTCTTTATCTCGACGACATAATAATACTCATTTTTAAACAATCGCAAGACCATCCGATCAATCGTTCCCTCCTGTATCGACAATTTAATGGCCCAATACGAGTGGACCACCACTATCGAAGAGAAAAACTCGGACTAAGTAGTATAAACGTTACATCAGAAGTATTCGACGCCTGAAATTAGGAGCAAGTGAAAGCGAACGCCTTGCTGATAACAGTTGGAAAGAAAAACAAGAATCGAGTTGACGAGGGGAAGAGACAGAGGAGGGATTTCCCGAAATCGTGCGAGATTAATCCAGACTGACGTGCCCCAGGCGCAATTACAAGTACAAACAATGGTACCACGACAGCGTCATTGTCCTGCATGTGATATAAAAAAAAGAGAGATCTACAGAGAAAGAGAGGGAAAGGAAGAAGAAGAGGAGGAAAAAAATGTAAGGTCCCTGGCTTGTAATCACATGCTGCTGCTGTCTGAGCGCTCGAGTTCGGAGAATAATTTAGAGCCGCGAACAAAAGAGGCTCGTTTCGCATCGATATCACGTCGTGGAAATAGCGAAATAATTACCACTCGCTTGCTGCGTCCCGTTTTCTAAGAGTCGCACGGCGTGAAAATCGCGGCGGCCGCGATTCCACACACGTTTACGTCATTTTCAATTTAGAATCCAATGTTATACGGCGGCACGTTTCGAAACGTGTTGAGAAATTCTCGCTACAAACGTCGCCGCTTTAACCCGCTGAATTATACATTCAGAAAAGGTCCCCGCTGAATCCTAAATTCGTTTGCGCTGCCTTTTATTCTTCCTATATTCAATATGTAATATAATGTAATGGGATTAAGTGCGGAAGAAAGTCGAGTGGGCAAATTTAATCCCTAACCTTACTCTCGCGACCCTCGTCCAACGTAGCTGGGAATTAATTAATTCGTCTTTTGACCGGAAACCTTTCAGCAGATGGGGAATCCTTTCTTTTCCCTTTTTCTTTTTCAGAAGAATAGCTCCAGTATTGGCCGGTATTTAATTAATTGAGAATAATATGAATTCGTCTCGATTCAGTTCCGCTACCCCTTTCCCTCGCCCGTCCCTTCTCACTTTCTCTTTCCGTGTCTCCGTCTTCTATACTTCCCGGTCTATTGTTGTCGCCCCCGAAGCGATCTTCGTGTCAAAAGGTATTTCGTAATTAAGCTGTTCGAGCGATGCTTCCGTTTCGCTTTACCTCAGCCAAATTGTAGTGTTTTGGCGATAGGTGATTAGATTTAATTTCAGTGTCATGCTGGAAAGGCAACTGTATTTTGGTGGAAAAGATCGCACGAATGTGTGCGTGAAAGTTCTAAAACTTTGCAAACTCTTTAAGGGCTCATTCTATTTTGAACCGCCGAAAAATTAAACTACTTTTATAGATTTTTTCTCAGTAAATACAACATATAATGAAACAAATCTTTTTGGTATTTATTAAGCTAAAATATCTTTAAAATTAGCTTAATTTTTGCGGCGGTTCAAAATAGAATGACCCCTTAAAGACGAACATGCCAAATTTCAATTTCACAACTTAATGGCACCTCAGAATGGCATCTCTGAAAGTATTTTGAAGTGTGTTCCCAACATTTCGATCTCTTTAACCGTAATTTCGAAATATCGACAGTGTAGGCCCACTATTCGCACTTCCAAGCACCGACCTTAAACATTATCAATAGCTGCAAATTTAAGCAGAACACGCACAACGAAGGGCGCTGCTTGGGCGCAGCTCCGTGCAGACAATTAACGGCGAAAATCGCCTGGAAAGCGACAACAGGATGTTTCATCGGCAACAGTTTAAGGAAGACGATTCACGCGGAGTGCTGTTGTAACGCGCAACAATTGATAACTCGATGAAGACATCGCGCGTTAAAAGGAGGAAACAGTAGTTTCCGAGGGACGAAAGAGCTACCTCCCCCCGAAGTATTTCTACGGGGGCTGGCTGAAAGCACTCGAATCCAACCGAGTCTGCTGTTATTCCAAGTAATGGCGTGTGTTTATGCACGCGAAGTAACTAAACTTACTTACCCTACTCCCTCAAACCGAACGAACCCAACCTTCGCTCACGTTTCCCTTCCCGATACCTTCTCTTGCCGCTCACTCGTTTGCTTGTTCGTTCTACTCTGAATAATAATAAGATTTGGCTCGTTAGAAGTTTCATTAGAGCTTTGTTTACCGCGTCTAGGGATGGCGTGAGGGGTGAGAGGGGGAGGGGATAGAGGAGAAGTAGGGCGAGACGGTGGAAGGCCAAAACACGTTTGAAGAGACGTCCCTGGGTGCATCTGGTGGAGTACGTTCGCCCTCGTGCAAGCTCCTGCAGTTCCTCTTCTTACAGAATCCTTAAGCGACGCTTTAGGCCACTGCAGTAGTTCGATGCACGGGATTTAATATATCCGGTGCGCCAAGAAACTTTGAAACGATTCCTTCGCTTCGAAGCTAATACACGCGTTAGCTGCTCGGGAGCTCGCGAAGGTGTTTGAGATTTTTTTTAGATGCGAACAGGGTATAGCGATAGTGTCAGGGCGTCTTAGACTCTTGATGAAGCTGGATAAAGTAGGCACTGGTGAAACGTCGAGATATTTTGCTGGATGGATCTAGTGCATAAAAGTTTGCAGAGGTTTTTATTGCAGAAGTATGCATACTTGTGGGGGTTGATTTATTCAAGTGTTGTCTTCGGAATGATTCGATCTTGTCATCATTTTTACAGAATTACTTGTTAGTAATATTCGAGCTGTCAATCGGAAAAAGAAAATTTAACAAATCAATATTCACGTGTTCCGTCGCGTATGGGTTAGGAAAACATTTCGGGAAACGTTGCGAAATTTCAGAATTAATTATCAGTGAAATATTTGTGATCCATTCTATCACGTAGGTAAATAGTATGGTTTCACAGAAGGATTGAATATGTCCCTGTTTGAATATGAACGCGCCTATAATTCAATCATTAATTAAAAGATGACTTACAAATTTGCGTTGATTAAATGTTATTTGATTCTTAGCAATATTAATACACGCTCGCTTCTGTCGTAAAATGTGGAATATAATATTATAATATAATCAATCAGTAATTTAGTATTCCAAATTACCGTTCCATCTAAAATACGACATTTACAGGAATTTCTATATTAAAACAGCATATGTTGTTATGTACCTAAAGTCCTATAAAAACTACACTAAATGTTTCTGTCCTTGTTAATATGTATAAAACACATTACACTTTCAATTTATGAAAGAAAAATACCACAATGAATTTTCACGTGAAGAATAAATTAAAATTGATAACTAAGTGTAAGAAAGATGTTCATAATAAATGAACATTCAGGATTCTATTTAGGAGATATATTTATCTTGATCTCAAGAATATATTGTTTCTAAATAAATTTCCCAAAACCATTATTCCAAAGCATGACTCCTTAAAAAATATGTCAACCTGCACGATTCTTAGCATACAGAAAAACTTGAAAACAGAATGCAGTGATTGGTATCGTCGGAGTTAACGAGTCAAGGATTAATTATTCGTTCCAGTGCATGCCCCTTTGTCGGCGATCGCGTTTGAATTCGTTTAAGTTTAGACGAGTAATTGGAAAAAAATCCCGAAAATCAGAGGAGAAGGAATTCGAGCTGGCAACATGAATATCTTTTTATCTTTCAGTGGCCGTGCTCGAAGCTGGCCGTAAGTGCCCATTCATAGCAGGCATTCAAATTGCGGCGGGGAAGCTGGCTCCATTATTTTTTACGGTGAATACGAAGAAGGAGAGGTGCTCGCGTTTGTACTTTGCGAAGTAATTACATCCCTGCGTTGATCATGGTGATCCTTTTTTTAATTCCACGATCATTCGCCCTCTCGCCCCTCCCGACGCTTTGTTTCCCGCTTTTCAAGCAACCTTGGCGAGTCCTCTTCCTTCGCTCTCCCTTGGGACTTCTGTGAAATCTTTCTAATTTTACGCAGACCACTCGATATTATCGCTGAAGTGAGTATTTCTGTGCTGATTGGAATAGTTGAGAGGCGATTGCCAGTCTGTGCTTTTGTAAGTGCGCGTGAATATGTGCGCGTATTAGCAGCGAGTGAAAATGTAAATGGAACCTGTTTCTCGGCAAGGCCAATTAAATCAGTAAGAAAAAGTTACTTTAGGGTATTGAAAATTTATTTTCTTCACTATACATAGCTATTGCGTACCTATACTGCTAGGAAATGAATGTATGTATTCCAAATATCATTTTGCATCATATACCTATCTCAAATTTGCATTAATATCTATCATATATTTTCAGATATTTAACGTGTGACAATCGCCCCCCTGGTACTGTCGTCCCTGATCTACTCTACATCTTCAGAGTATTGGATATTTCTAGACGATCAGCCTTTCACTCTAAACATCGAAATCCATTTTATCATATCTCAATACGCACAGTCGTATGCGCGCGCCATGCGATGGCATTCACGATTCGTTGGTTGGCGATAACAACGCAACGTCAGGCAGAGAAGCGCAGACCTTTAGGCGATATAAGTTCTTCACAATGAAACCGGAAAATTAAATTCCAGCCCTGGCAGTATTCAGCAACTTGCTCTACGCACCTTTGCCCCACTCACGATCGTGATGCTGGCATGAAAATGGAAAGGGCAGGAAAGGGATCACCTACTTGTTAGAGATCCCTATTGATTCGGCCCTTTGTCGAAATGGAGCTGCATTTACAGTGGCTGACGAAATTGTTCCAGCTATCATGATCGAGAACACTAACGAAATAAATGTGCCAGTTAAGTTAGTGTAATACGAGTTTGTATTACAGAAATTTAAAAAATATTTGTTCTGCAAACTGAAGCTGAACAAAAATTACAAAAGTATTAGAGGAATAAGATTATTACTTACTGCCGAGTTGTACTTCGTTCATTTAGCACTAATTATTGTATAATTGAACGACGATCCATACTGTGAATAAATTTTTCTCTGGTGGTTGTATTGTGGACCAAATATTTGGTTCAACTGTTATTGATTTTGTTCTTATAGAATTTGGACGATAATCGAATATATTTGAATTTAGCGGTACATTATAACCTGCATTATTGATAGAACGTCATTCGCCATATCAAAATCTATCGCGACAATTAGGAATCACATGAACGTAAATTTACACAATTTTTTATAATCGCATTCAAGCACGAGCAATACATATAGCCTGCGACCTTCCGTAAAGTCAATTAGAGGCAGGTAACAGAATCATCCACGCAAACGTGTCGATGTGACTAATCGACAGTAACGGATACACGGGTGCAACAACGATACGGGCAGGCCGCGAGCAGGATCGGAGACGCAGAAACGATATTAACGGAACGTTTTAATCAGAAATCGATGGAAGAATCGTGACGTGTTGGTAAATCGATTACAGGGGGGGGGGGCCCTCCCTGAATCACGCCGTGGGGCGTATTTCGGGCAGGAAGGAGGGGTGGGAGAGGACGAGAATGGAAGCTGACTTATTATCGCGACGACTGGGTAGATTGGCCCGCGGTATGAATGATAAATCTCCACTAGGCAAATACAGTAATTTAACATTCGCTAACGAGTCATCTATATGGTAAACAGAGGGGTCCGCTGGCAGCTCACGGCTGCCTATACCGCAACCACCTCTGTTGCCACAATATTAAATACCTCTCGCCCGCGCATGGATTTAACCGATGAGCTAACATTTGGGCGAGTTCCCAAATTCACTTTTACCACGATACACGCCACCATGTACGCAAGAGACGGTATTTCGGGACCCCCTGCCCGGCCCCCCTCCTCCTGGAACAATATCTATCGGCGGCGAGCGAAAACAGCTGCGCCTGTAACGGTTTTCATATTCCTGATACTTTTCAATCCTCTCGTGGCGTTGAACGTTATTTCGCCATTTTCCGAAGCAACGATTAAAAACGTCGCGACCTTACGGTACCGTATCAATGTTGCACCGTTTATTCGAGGGTGACTCGCGGAGTTTCGGCAACTTCAGAGTGTGATTCGTTTGGTCTGTTGGGCACACTGTATTTCTTATGTTATGTTGATCATGGGAATTAGGGTAAACTGTAGGGGAGACCGGGGCAAGATACGTTTCTCAGTTTTCAATTTTTTTCATTTTTGTTTGAATTAATTAATTAATAACAAATGTGCTGAAATATACTTTGGTCCTTCCTCTTTAATATATTGTAAATGAAAAGTTGAAAAAATACGTACGAAATGAATGATAAAATGTTATTTGGACGAAAGTAAACTGTTCCAGGAATAATTACACATTTTTAGACCATTTGCTGAGCTTAGATGCTTTAATCTTCGGAGAGTTCTTTGTTCGGAAGTTAGTCATAAAGTGGGGAAGCTCTATCATCCGAAGATTTAGATGACAGTATCAATTTTCAAGGTCCAACTCCGAAAAGTCTCTTCTACCAGCGAGATGGCCCTTCGATAAAGCTTTATCGAACGAAAGGAGAGCCAGGTCGGTATGCCGGAGCCATTTTTCCATAGCTTGATCTATGGTATCAATTTGACCGCGGCGAATTCTTGGTTGACGTTTGGAATCGTTATTTATTACTTCCAAGTCGATGGAACACTGAGCCCGTCGTGAAGCAAATTCGAACCAAAGGTTGAAAGTAAAAGAAAATTTTCATTTACACGTACTTGCAAGGTCATTAATACCCGAAACAATTATTTCCCATCTGCCTACTTTATGTAACCATAAACGACTTTGAAATCTATAGAGAAATATGAATGTAAAGTCTGTTGAAAAGAGCAGGAATCCTGAAATGTCTTCGAATATTGTAATATTATTAAGGGTATATTAAAAAAGAAATTATAAATTTGTCACGAACAGCTGGTACCTACAAGTTTCCTACAAAAGATCTCGAAATCATTTCTCTGTCTGTTTCATTCCAGATTTGACATTCTTAAAATTACTTCCAATTTGAAAATAGTAGGTACGATGCTCCGATGACATCGAATATGAAATATGTACTTACAGATCCGATTTCACTGTGACATATCTTATATCACGGAATCTCATTCTACGCTATTTGTCAAGCTTGCTACTTCGGGTGGTATTATTCTTGAACCTTGACTTCGCAAGGCTAGCTCTACAATAGAAAATGTAAGAGGTAATGATACCCTCGTGGATACTTATCGCAGACTTTATCATGACACGCAACCGTTTACCACTAAAATATCACCAAACATTGAAAGGTGAACATGCAATAAGTATTAGGTTGGTGCAAAAGTTCGTTCGCTTTATTGCACCAAAGTCTTTATTAGGACTAAAAATATGTGATATGTTTTTTTTATCAAAGTATTTTGTAGTGTCAATTTTCTGGTAAAAATACCAATAGGTGTAGTGAAACAAACATTTCCCAACACCTACCATTACCTAATATTCATGAGATACTTCGAACCTGTGACAGCACTGCTATCTATTGCCAATCGTGAAAAATATAATTTTCACGCAAAATTTAAAATCCATTATAGTTGTGACTCATTTCGAAGTGCAATTAAATCGGCAGTTTAATTTATCGCACAAACGTGCAGCTGTTAACTAGGATGAACATGTTACTTGTCTTTTCCGAAGCTAAATATATTATCTAAGGGGGGAACTATCGATTAAAGTATACGAAAATGCCAAAGGAATTTTAATAATGCGTGGAAGGTTCTCACCTTTAACGAGGCTGTCGTCTAAATTTAAACACGGAATGGTACGTCGTTAATTCTAGCACTACAATTTTCAGAAGCACCAGGCTGTTTCCTAGCGCTAATTGCAGTTATACTTTCATACGTTTAGGTTGTTACAGCGTTTACCTCCGTTTGCTTTGAAGTGCACTTCACCGCCGAGGCACCCTCTGAGTCAAGGTGAAATTTAACGAGACCTCTGTCACAGGGGGCAAAGATACAAAAGCTAAACGCGAGACGCATCACAAACCTCATATAATTGGCCGAGAATTTAGCAGGCGGTAAACAAAGCGGATGCACGGACCCGTGAAACCGCACCGTTTCTAGCTCGCGTGTTCGAGATTAAAGCGGTTTCCATATTCGTCAAAAAAGTTCTTCTGCCTAATTTTCGAATACAATATATCTCTGTTCTTCACTAACGAAAACGTGAAGTAGTGGTCATTTTATTTTGCCTGACACTTTTGATTTTTATGTGTCGGGAATGCGGAGAGTGTATTAGTGTAAGTGGATCCTCTGTTTAGCATGATTTAGTGCCAAATAGACAAGAAAAAAAAGAACACAAGTAGAAAGAGAGCTTCATAAATTAATGGAGCACACGTAAGAGTTAAGTGAAGTTTCATTATATGTATTCGTTGTATTTGTATAATGCAATTGAGGCATTTGATGGAAAAAGGGCACATAGGCTTATGTGCCCTTTTTCCGTAAATCGGTTAAATCGACTCAGGAATATGTTATATATATATAATATATCAAGGACATTTCTTCTCCCATGTTTAAATTAGCTAAATGCTGTTTTGTTACGTAGCGTGAGCGACATGCAGCTACATAGCCGCTGAGCGGTCGCGCTGCCGTGCTGTCTATTGTCTGGTCGTGCAATACGTTTGATTTAATGTAAGCGAGGAACTATGGAAAGTGAGGCGTGTATCGAATCCGCAAGGAAAGAAGCGAATTTAGGAAAGATGAAATTGATTTGTAAGACAGCTTGCTGCAAAAAATCGAAGAAATTAATACTTACTTAAAACATAACATTTTTTGTTTAGTTTTGCCCTTCATTTTGTATTTTTTATTTAAGAAATGTATAAAAAATTGGCAACGAAGTATGTAAACAAAATTATATGTAAATAACTAAACAAAGAAGCAATTTTGTTACGAATTTACCCTATTTACGGAAAAAGGGCACATAAATCACTTGCATAAAACTATTACATAAAGACACATATCATTTTCAAATCATGACTTCTGTTTACGAAACGTTTGAAGGATATGATACTACATCCTTAAAAAAAATTGGATTTGATTGCATTACTTTTCATTAAGTTATACTATAATGAAAGCTTTGAAACCGATTTACTCGAAATGGCATTTTGGCGTATGTGCCCTTTTTCCATCAAATGCCTCAATTTGAAGTGTAACGTTGATCGCGTTCGCGCCAAGAACTACAGCCCATTGCCCGACTATGCACGGGGCGTTTCTACTTGCCCCTTTTATCTGGTAAAGAACTACTTAGTTTCTCGACATAGTTGGAAGAGTTTTCCTTCAGTTTCTACCCTCTATGTTCCCATTATAATTTTTGTATCACAACTATGTTTCACTATGTTAACTATGACATTTTATTCGTCATCAAATGGGATAGAAATGTAGAGTTCTAGGTAAATAGACATTCCATCTTAAAAAATTAAGATTCCCGTGAAGTAAACTATGCACTCCTGTATAAAAAATCCAATCGATTACACGATATTAATTTCAGAGGCAAACAATCACAGAAACGAAAGAAGAGAAAAGATTCATATCTTTTTCAGTTAATAAGTAGTATTACTAGCTGCAATACCCTCACTTTCACCTACTGCATACTATCAACTCAATTACATTTGTGCTCCAACAACGTTTAATTATTCTTCTCAAAAATTATATTAAAATTAAAACAGACTAACCTTGCCTCCCCTTTTATACAAAAATCACTCCTCTTCTGATAACTGCATAATCAACATTCCACTACTTGTACATTCACCTGTCAGCCTTCTTCATCGAAGCAATACATACGGTTTTCGGAAAAATTGCAACAACGATTGCCACTCACTAATTACTTAACGAGTTCCAGGGAAATGATCAAGGTGAAACGTTCGGTGTCCCATCGAATGCATACCTCAGCATCCGGATAGAAGCGGCGGTGGCGGGCTATATCGGGTGCACGAGACAAATCCACGGTGGCGGGCTTTCCACGGGCAGAAAACCTTGAAAGATTTCGAAGGTTGGGGTAAGAGCGAACCGCTGTACCATGCAATGGATCGGATTAAATATTATTATGAGGAAGAACGAGACGTGTCGTGCGGCACGGTACAGCCTTTCGTTCCTCGTCGATCCCCTTCGTTTCCCCTTAACCAGCCCGTTTTCCACCATCCCCCTGCTCAGCCAGTCTCCTCGTCCGAAGAAGCTGCGCGCCCAGCCTCTGAAACCGAAGTCTCGAAAGTTTGGCCCCTTCCCAGCGGTCCCGCCATCAACTACACCGCGAGGAATGCATTTTTCATATCCTCGCGATATTATCGCACCCGCCGGTTGTATTAATCGGTTTGGAAAGGGAAATATAACGAAGGGAAAACTTCGCGACGGCACGACGTGGATTCTGGAAGAATTATGTAAACGTCTGGGGGAGGGGGATGACGGATGCGTATTAGATAGGGGTGCGTTGAACGGATCTCATAAATGATACGTGGCGAGAGAATTCGTCGACGTTCTTAATTGAGGAGGTGAAAAGGTAAGCGATTAAAATGTCAAAGAAAGTTGCAGCACCTAACATTTTCACTTCATCTCGTGGTCCATGCGTTTATGCCATTCGAGGCATTGTTAATTTCAAAGTTAACCAAACTTAATTTGGACAGCCACGATAATAATCGATTCCACATCTTCAATACTTTTCGCCATATCACCGAATAACGCATCTCCCAAGAAATAGCTGAACCGATTAAATCTGCGACGAATCCCCGAGAAGCTAATTTAAATACGTTCAAGCAGTGGAAATATAAATAGAGCTCATCGACTTCCAGACGTAGCCCTGTGGTACAGAGAAATGTTCGATGGAAAGAAACCAGGGTACTATCGACAAGTAATTAAAGCTGGTCGCGGACCAAAGAACGAAGGAATTTAAAGATCTTTCTTCGTCTTTGAAAACGACTTCCTTGTTCCTACCGTCGGTATCCGGCCAACGACGACCACGATATCCGAACGGGAGAGCCCCTATTGGTCGTTAGAGGATCGCAGACGATCCTCGAGAAGGAGGCTTCATTCCAGGAACGGTAGTCACCCGATAATTCCGTGGAGGGCTCCAATAATTTTGATATGTAAATACAAGTCGGTATCCTTGTCTCGTGGTATCGGCCTGATTAAAATATCCCGAGGCTTCGATTCACAGAGGAATCGCCCAGAGAGTTGCCCAGACATCTTATCCCCTGCTTAGGGAGTCCGTCCTTTTTTCTCGTACTCTCTCCTCTTCCCGTCTCCTTCGTGCTTTAAATTTCATTACCGAATCATCGGGACCCAATGCTGAGCAGGCCATTCCCATCTGACCTGTCAGGAGGTTTGCAACACCGTCACTGGTCGCCGTCTCCCTGGCAACGGGATTATTGGCCACAGCACAAACTTTCCAGATCGACCGATCATCGGTGAACGTTGTTATCGCGTGCATCTGGCGGAGGCACTCGAAACAAAGTTCTTGATAGAGAAAAAAACACTTATCGCGAAAACGCTCGAATAAGTTATCTCGAAATTACATCGGCTCCTCGACCCATGATCCCAATTTAACACAGACGGCGCTCCAATTATGAAGTTCCCGGCTTCGCTCGCTCTTTAAAGGAAGTGTACAACCGTTCCAGAAGTTTTTAGGCGCTCGACGCTGGGCGAATGGCGATCGCTAATCTCATTATCCCGGCCAACAGCGAGTTTATCGTTTATTATTTCGCGCGAGCCTCGAATTGGACGCGCCGACGGAATGGCTGGAGGAAGGGGTGAAGGGGAAATGGGGTTGGAAAAAAGGGAAACAGTGAGGGGGGTGCGCGTACGGCCTCGACGAGGGTGAATGAACAATTAATAGTGAAGATGGAATAAGAAGAGCGAGCGGGTGGCAGGCTCGAGTTATAATGACGAGGCATTAAATAACAACGAGAACCGTTAAGGGATGACGAGATAAAAACCTTCGTGGATCGTTAGCAGGCGTCTCAGCCATTTCTTATTCTCTCTCCGACTCTCTCCCTCGTCCCTTCCGCCGCTAAATGGACTCTTTCGCTCCTTGTCGAATACCCCTCTCCCGCGTCGACTGCCTCTGTCCCCCTCGATCACCGTGATTCCTTCTCTCTTTATCTTCGTCTTCCCGCTCAATTCTCGCGCCCCTTAAAGAAACTTTTAATGTAATTGCCGCGGGACGTGAAAACCGCTGATACCGTTACCCCTGGCCTGGAGAAATCCGATCCGTGAAAATAAGTCGAGATAGCGTCCCACCTAAAATCCCACCCACTTACCGTCCCACTCTCCCCTCGTTTCCTTTCGATCTTTCTGTTCTTCTCACTTCTTCTCGTTTTTTCCTCTTCAGAAAGGCCTTTGCCACCTCCTCGTCCATCGAAATATATGTTCACCAAGGCTCGGTTAACGCTGTGCTCAGTTGACTCCGGGTCACCGGAGACCTGCTTACTTTAGACGCAACTATGTGCTTAGGATGTTATCCACTGGGTCGGTGGAAAAGTTCATTCGCTTTATTAAAAGTGAAAATATATTACAGGTTTCTTTAATCAAAGTATTTCCCTTGGCTGTCTTACTTGAATGAGGATGTCGTGTGTTACGAAATTCTATTATAGGTTCGAGTGACTTTGAAGGGTAAATCTGCCCTGAATCATTGGGGATAATGGATATTCGTTAGTTACTTTAAGTACACTGTACATTACTATTCAAGTGAAATAGCATGCATTTCCTAAAAAAAAAATCCCTGAAAAAGTTTATTGCAATCGGACAAGAGAAGAGACTTAGGCCTTCTACTTTAGAATTTATCAATGGTTTGGATTTAATGAATCTCTCAAAAATGGTAAGCTCTACCGAACTTTTGTTCAAATAATATTAACTGAGCATTCAATTTTCTACACGTTTTGTATATATATATTTTTCTCATATATCCAACCATTTTTTAGATAATAGCGTTTGAATACAGAGAGGTCCGCACTACGCGCATATAGGCAATACAACACGATGTAGAGGCGGTACGCTACTAACAGTCATCCGACGCTATTCTAATAAAGTAGCTACTAAAATAACAAAAAAAAATAGTAATAGGAATAATTCTTTAAAGCATAATAATTTAAGCTATTCCAATTAATAATTTGGAAGAGATTTACATCACGTATGCGCAGAGTTCAGTAGCGTTCTGCACTCTCGTACAGCGTGTGCCATTTTGAAGGGGTGTTTCGAACCCTTAAACTGTTAATCAGCAAAAACGAAAAGAAGCATGTGTCTAACAATTTATAATGCCCGAGAAACTTATACCAGTCTAAGAAAAGAGAAAAGAAAGAAAATTCTGTATATTATTCTACGAAAAGAAGAACGAAAGAATATTTGATATAACAATCTAAAATGGAAAAAGAAAGTTTCGCTGTTATTTATTATTTTCAATATGGATCAGGATTAACTCCATCCAGGTTACGTCATTGCGGGTTGAATATCCAGTTTCCATCGTGCAACCTTTACTTGATAATCGCCCCTCACGGAAACACTCTTGCAGCTCCCCTTTCGCCGCGTTGACCTTCACGCCTGGCGTATCTCCCAAATTGTTCCGTCGGTCACTTTGTCGTCAGTGACGGATTGGTGGCGCGTGGATTGCGCGGCGGCCGCATCGACGCGCTGCAAGCGAAACACGCCCGCTTGTTTTTCAAACGATTTAGGCGTTGTTTCCCCGCTGCGGGGCGAAACAGAGCGCGAAAAAACGGGCCGTTTATTCCGCGGAAAATCTAGAATTTTCACTCTGACGGGAATGAGCGGGGCGCATTTGACGCGCGCGCTCGCTGGACGAAATTGATTGCGTTATACGTATCGTTACTTCCTTCGTCGACTGCGTAACGGACCCGTGATGTTTTAAACTTTATTTAAACACACTCTCCCAGAGGGTGGGGGAGTTCCGCCCACTTAGTTATAGGAGACAGTTTCGTCACAATATTTGGTATGAAAAGACTACTTTGGAAGTGTGTGGAAAAAAATGTTTTCGAGACTTGGCAAGTGGAGCTTTAGTGCAATTGCCAGGAAATATATAAGTGTGTTTGTTAATTTGAGCGCTGTTGTAACAATTTTGAAATATGTACGTAGTGTACATGTCTGATGTATGATTGACCCTGCAACTGAGCGAAGGAGCGCGCAGTGATAGTGGTTCGCCCATAGTCAGACGCCATGTATCGTGTTATGCATATTTAAGTATGTACCTATGTGCAATATTTGATGTGGAATTTAGTTTTAGAACTGTTGCAAAAATTCAAGTGCATATTTTTAATAACATCGGCCTGTTTTAGCGTTGCGTAAAGTACCTATAATCCTCCCTTAAACAAAAAGGTCCTACATATCAAATCACTCGTAAAACTTCTTCGTTTTAACCACATAAAACTTCCCCGTACAATTAAAAGTTACAACGCCCTCGTCTACGAAGTTAGAGGGGATGCGCAACACGTATGTACATATATCTGGAATTGTTGGTCCGTTTCCTCGATAGTGAAGTAACGAAAAGAGGCATGCAGCGCTTGGCAGCGCCGAAATGCCTTCGAACGATATTATTACACGGTTCATTTAAGTTAGATAACAACAACTCTATAGCCACGTTGGCGGCGTATCAAGATGGGTAACAGCCACCGTGGTACAATATCCGCTACATCTCTCGCCTGCAGCCTAATTACTTTCCGGCCCCCGGCACCGGTACCAACAGTAACGAAGGTGGAAGCAGAACCGTCGGAGTCACAGAGACCACCTCCATCGAGCCACCGCCACCACCTTCGATATAACTCCCCGTCACGCTGCTAGACGCCTACTAATAAGGTCTCGAGAACTGTCCCTCCCCGATTTCAATGAAACCTTGCAGCTTTGTACAGCAACTGGAAACAGGGGTTGCGTAATTCTTTTCAGCTGTGATAAGTCAGATTTAACTATTCACAAAGGCAACTTTTCGTTGAGTTGAGAAAATACACAGGGCGCCATCGAACTGGTGATAGAATACGAAAGGGGGTGATTTTATATGAACATTTTAGTCTTATTTTTACGTATACAGGTAAAGATTGTATGAAAACCTCTGTGACACCCTGTATGAATTAATGAATGAATGAGCAGAGCAAAGATTTTTGACAAATATTTGTCACTGAGTCATATTGGTTGATGATGAAAATATTTGCAGACGATTGTGAGTTCAGCATATAAACAACTGAATTGTCGAAAATGAAGGCTTTGATAAATTTTGTTATTGCTTTATGCATCATATTTTTCCCCAAAAGCCACAATATATTTGTCTAAGAATCAGAATACTTTGTACCTATCTTCAAAATAGAATAGTTACTCAAGTACCATCAAAGGGGTGAAACTTTGGAGGGTAATTTCCTCCTCTAAAATTCTGCCGCCGCAGCTGAAAAGAAAGCACGTGATCTTTATTTTTTGATCGCCCTATAAACCATCGAAGTTTCATGAAAATCAGCGTCGGACGCCTGGAGAGTATTCCTTGTAAGTAGATACCCGCTGCGGAGGTCAGGAAGATGGTGGTGATGGAGGCAGTGGTTAGGAACGCGGTGGTCTACCGTGAGAACGATAATCCTTCTTCCTTTTATTTTATTTCTTATGCTCCAGTTTAATTAGTTTCCCGATAATACCTGCTATCTCCTCTCCGCAGCGGAAAGAAGGAGCGCCCACCGCCGCCCATTCCATTCCATTCCGACGTACCACCTTCTCCGTGCAATTCCTCGCAGCATCGAATCGTTCAAAGGCACTCGTCCGATCTGATTTGAGGGATCGTTTGCTCCTTCCGAGTTACTGCACCTCCTTGACGTATCCGCAATTTTATGATGATGAGGCGGATGGAAGGTTGGTAGGGGGCTGTAGGTAAATGAAACACGGATTTCTCGAGAATGAGTGAATAGATTGCTTCTGTGCGAGACTCTCCTCCTTTGCTGATCGCGGTTTTTTACCGTGTTTCCTCTTTTCCTGCGGTGGGAAACGAACGGGTCCTTCGAATGGAATATTATTCATATTCCTTAACGATTCCTTAGTTATCTCGATTTCCACAAAAATAAGGTCAAGTCACGTATAATATAAAAGAGTGGTCGAAAGTATGAATCTTCGAACACATACGTAATTCCGATAAAAATAAAAAATATTAAATTTTTTTAAGATTTAAAGTAGATAATAAATATTAAAATTCTCTGAGACTAAAAAGCATATAGGTATTAAAAGCATAATAGTAACAAATTTTGTTTTAAAAAGCAAGCTTTTATTATAATGTAGGTACTAAAAAGGAAAAAAATATTTTTATATAAGAAGGACATTTCAATATTTACGCCCCACGCTTTTATTTTTAGTCATATGAAGGAATTCTTCTGAAGCAGTGATTTAGGCCGGTATCAAAATTATTTCCTTCGTTTTTAGTACATTTTAATAAATGCTTATTAAAGTTCATACCTATGTCATAGATGGGGGTTGCACAATACACCAGTGATACGTATATACATAAAACCTAAATATCATTAAATCCCTTATGCAGGCATACAAAAATATTAGTTTTAAACATTCTTTTAACCCGCCATCCCTTAAATGATTATCCTCGCCGACAAAAAAATTGGGAATGTACCTATAAATGAAGATACCAATCTGTAACCCAGATTCCACGCCCCATATTCCTCCCGTTGCTTCCCCCAATGACGACTGTCTCCATAAATCAAAAGCTCCACAAATTTCAAACCGTTTAACGCGCGACGACCACCGAATTTTCCAGCCGCAGCCTGCAGCAGAGCGGAATCCAGCAGCGGTTGGGAGCTGTCGCAGGCCGAATGCAGATCCTCGGCGAGTTTCGTTGAAAAAATAACGAGTATTTGGAATTGACGAGCTGCGGAATCGCGGCCGGCCCGACGGCCGTAACTCGCGGTGGTCTTTCTATACGCGAGGCCTCTGTGGCGATTTTCCAGGCAGAGTTTCCAGCCAGAAAACGATTCGACCTGTTCAAGTCGTATGTTTGTTTTGGAAGTTGCGCGCCGTCGCGTTCCAGACCACCGGCGGCCCCGCAGCCGCCATCTCGACTCTTCACCCGGGTCAACCAGCAATATCTCGTGCCCACCCAACTGGCCACCCGGCCGATGGTGGCCGGGTGAAAGAGCACCCTTTTGGGGTTTGTGATGCGTGCAGATGGCCGTGCAGAGGGAAATCACGCGTGGCTGCGCTCAACTGCACGGTTGCACCAAATACATGCCAACCGCCAGCGAAACGTTCGACCGACCAACACCAATTAAGCCAATGACGTTCACCGCCGCCGATGATAATGGTAACCCTGCATTTTCGGGCCCCGTATCCTATAATATAACGAGACGTCAAAGAAGTTTGCATTCGAACACTTGCCCCACTGCATTGTAAGAACTCTTGCCCCCACAGCTTCTTTTACATTGTTTAATCAATCCTGTTATCTGTGAGGAGAATTGAACATTTTTATTAGTACTTTTGAATAGAAGAATTTCAGCTTTTTCAGGCGACGTATTAATTAAAATATTTAATGATCAATTTATAGGAATAATATTGGTTCCTAAAAATGAAAATATTACATCAGAACTAACGCATTCTGTATTTACTGCATTGAATAATAACAAAATAATATAAAGCTACATAATTCGACATTGGTGACTCTACCTTGATTGATAATTGACTGTCAATTACTATTGGCAACTGCCACAACTCAACAATGAAGTTTGCATGGTGCAAACTTTTACCCGCTACGAACTTTTACCTACGTCCACTCTACGAGCATGTAATAAAATTTATGCGAGTAACGCCTGACCTTGCAGTAGCAAAAAACAATATCGGCTTATCTTTTGCATACAATTTCTGAATCTATGTTAAAATTCGAATACTATGTAAACTGAAACTCACTTTTATTCGTTAAGCGTAGTAGGTAAAATCACAGTGAGCATTTTCGAGCACCGTGTAAAATGCTGCTAAACAATTTTGTTACGGTTCTAATAATCCTGCCATCGATTGCAAGCGGAGCCAAGATACTTGCTGTCGTCCCGTTCCCATCTTATAGCCACCAGGTTTGGAACCTTTTTTTTGCTTCTTTTCGACTAAAGTCATGCAGAAAACATTTACGATTTAAAGTGTCAAAATAAAGTTGTGAAACACAACCAGTACTGTGATCGTGAACAAGTGTTTCAAAAACAATTTTGCGCTTTGAACTCCAAATTATTTGGGAAAATTAGAGCATGAAACTTTTATTTATAAAAAATGTGTATTTTGTTGTGTTTTAACATTATGTTACGTGGTTTTATATCAACTTTATTCATCTACTTAACCTCATGAATACTCTGCATCAATTTGGCCCTAGCCTTTCGAAACACCCTTTATATTCAAAATGTACGCGACAAATTACTTTTGAAATTATTATAGAAATTTATATTAGTATTTAGTAGGAACCTGCTGCGTTCCTAATCGAGCAAATATGGAGGGCCGAGATTCATACTGGTGTAAGTCACTTGTATGGTGTTTCTCGAAAAATAATGTTTTGTGTTTACTGTTATAAAAAAGCTCTATATATACCTATATTGCAGTTGTAGAAACACATCCAAAGGCTCGAAATGCTACCTAGCCAAAACCGACGTGGCGCGGTGGTAGCCGTTACGCGTGAATCAAAAGCATTGATAAGCTTTGGAATATTCCAAATTACCTTCACCTGCGATATTCCGAATTAGCAACATGACATTGAAACCTGAAACTTCATCTCATACTTTGTGTTCTCAAAATTATCGCAGAACTGAAACGGAACCATAGAAGGAACTTGCAAATGAGTAGATAAAGTGTTTCACTATAAAGTTTTGACATATTTTAACCATGGTTGGAACGATTGAATACTTGCTGAAATAATTTGACAGATTGACATTTTCTTATTCTACAGATTAAGTTGAAAATGTAAAATTGGCGGTTCGTCCACAAATGTCATTAGTTAACAGGTTATTAGCTCCTATTATCTACAGTGTTACACATTAGATAACGTTAGTAATTTATTAGATACGTCGGTATTCCAAATTACCAACAGTATCGTCCTATTCCAAATATGCTGCATTTTTTCTATGTATCGGTAAGTAGATACATAAAAATTTAAAAAATTCAATTTTAATTTTTTTCATTTCTTACTTGTCAGCGTAACGCAAAATTTCATAAAGATCACAGAATAAGGTCGAAAATCGCTGATTTCCTGGAATTTCGAGATTTTCCAGGCTCACAAAAAAAGTATAAAAATGACCTTTACTATTTTTGTTTGCTATTCCGACCAAGTACATTTTTTCAAAACGACGAATCACGTCACTTAGCAAACTAATCCTTGTAGCTTCTCAAAAAAACTCAACTCGTTTGGATTAATTTTATAAAAGCTATTCGATTTTAAAAATTGTAAACTTTCTTTCGTCCGCCACTGTAAGTGACAACATGTTAGTCCTACTTGTGGAAGTAGATGTAAATGCTCTATGTAATCTGTTATTGCAAAGAAGAGCATAATCATTCTATACTTTGCATAGACCTTGTCACCTGCTACCGAAGTTATACACGCACTGTTGGTAAAAAGTGCCCGCCAACCTGTTGCGCCCATTGCATTTTTGCACTATGCTCATTTACCTCGTATTTCGTGTCGTCATAACAAAGACACATCGGGCCATCGAGCAGGCCGTAAAACCCCGCAAAATGGGTTGTAAAACTGGTTCGAAAGGCGCCATCGTGTTACCTGCGCGGAGGCAAAAATTTTTTACGTTTCTCTTATGCAATTTCCAGATAATCTTCAGGGGGTTCATGATGGAATTAGCAAGACGAGGGCACGAACTACTAGTTTTTACACCAATCCCAGCTAACAATCGATCAATGGAGAACTACACGGAGGTTGATTTGCACGTATTAACCGATATATACAAGAAGCAAGTCCACTATTTTAGCAGTGGAGAGCATGGGATTTGGCAGTTTATAACCAGCATATCCGAATTCAGCGAAACAATAAGCGATATAATATTGTCTCATCCAGTGATGCAGCGACTTATAGCTCCGAACAGCACGGAGAAGTTCGATTTGATCCTGATACAGTGTTTGTTCCACGATGCTTTGTACGCGCTGTCGACTCGTTTGAACGCGCCAATGGTTGGAATTACATCGTCGAATATCTTCAGTCATCTAAACTACATATTCGGTATGTGTACGAAGGAATCTTATAAACGATTCATTGCGAATGGTGTCCAAATTTTAGATGCATCGATTCGCTAGTTTCTTTAAAAAAAAATCCAAATTTTGCCCTGGTTTTAGCCCCCCAAAAAATTATTGCCACCTTAATATACCACCATTTTAAAATGGCAATATAACCTCAGTTTTTTCGTCAGAAAAAGAGCAATTTCATAATTCTTACAATAATAATATATTTTCTATTGAAAATAGTCCAATTTTTGGTTATAAACCACGTGCAATACAGAGTGTACCAAAATTAAATCTTTGTATGCAAAGCGATAAACAAAGCGAGATATTTGTATGTTTCACATTATCTCGTAATTTTGAATTTAGGGAAAGTAATTAGCTAATTCAGCTAATAATTTTATTCGCTATGCTGCAGGGCACCCGCCGGAAACAGCTACTGTCCCGGATATGTTTGTTGAGTACACAGATGACATGAACATATGGAATCGAATGGTCAATACGTACTATTACTTCCGTCAGCTCTACGTGTATCGGTTTATCAACACTCCAATTCAAGAGCGAATAGTACGAAAGCATTTCGGCGACACTGTGCCTGGTATTGAAGAACTTCAAAATAATCTCAGCATGATCCTAGTTAGCACTCATCCGTTTTACTGTTATCCTCGGGCACAGGTTCCTGCTGTTATCTACTTTGGTGGATATCGTTTCGGACGTACTAACGAGAGTCTAACGCAGGTAAATTTTCAAACTTTTTAACTTCTGTGCTGTGTAAGTTAAATAATATGAACAAGCAAATGATTTTCGTTTGAATTATTTTATTCTTATCTATTATTTTATTCTCATCTTATCTAATTTTGTATGCGACATGGATGCAAAAGTATCAATGTTAAAATAGTGTAGATTGAATAAAATATTGATTTCTCTTGTAGGACCTGAAGGAAATCCTAGACAAATCGACGTCAGGTTTCATATACTTCAGCTTGGGTACCAACTTGAAAAGTATTGATATTCCTAAGGAATTGCAAAATGTTTTGCTGTCAACCTTCGCAGAACTACCATACACAGTCGTTTGGAAGTTTGAGACTGACGATTTACCTGGAAAACCTGACAACGTGGTCATTAGAAAATGGTTGCCTCAAGAAGAAGTACTCGGTCAGTATTTTCAACTACAAAAAGTTATTTTATTAATATTCGTTTCATAATTCCAATCATGGTATTCACTTTTCACCGATTTCAAAGAACACTGATATAACCTGGGAAACTCAGAAATTACAGCCTTGGAAAATCGATCCTCCCATTTTCATATTTCTCAGACTTTTCCATTTTATGACATAATTTATCGATGGAAAACACCTCGCAACTTACACAATTATTAATCAAACACTCTTCATATTTAAGCATATCTTAGAAACCAACTGCATCTACTTATATCCTTAATCCATTCAGGTCACCCTAACATCCTACTGTTCATTTATCACGGAGGTCTCCAAAGTACAGAAGAGAGCATAGAATACGCAGTGCCAACGATCGGTTTCCCAATGCTCCTGGACCAATACCAAAACGTAAGAAGGTTGGAGGGAGTTGGAGCTACGCGGGTACTCAGTTTCACTGGACTCACAAAGGCAACATTCAAGAGCACCATTCTGGAAATGATCCGGAATCCAAGGTGATTATCCTGCTTTGATCGATACTGGCCGACTCGATACGAGAATCCTCCATCGAACAGCATTCTTCTATCGAGTCTTGTGCTTTCTTTAAGAGACATCGTCCCGCTTTTAATCAGGATAATAGCGTTGCGAAGTAATTAAGAGCTTTGTCTTCCACCTTTTCCTATTTAGTTACAAAGAGAACATCAGCAAGTTCCGCGAATTGTTCCACGACGTGCCGTACCATCCTTTGCAGCAGGGAATCAGGTGGTTGGAGCACGTTATTCGTCACAAAGGGGCAGCCCATCTTCGTACAAAATCTCGAGATTTGCCATTGTACAAGATCATGCTTCTGGACATACTGGCAGTCGTCCTCGCCTTTCTTGCTTTGCTATTTTATATTGCCTTCTTCATTACACGGCGCGTGTGTAAAACGGTTATGCGATACACAAATGCGAATATGAAGGTCACATCTTCGAAGAAAGAAAAGTAAGTTCTAATGAAACGTAATATCAGCATAAGATACTAAAGGGGTCATGCCTAGTTAGCAGGTGTGATTTTTAGGAATTATTTGTCGAAAATGTAATGTATATTCTTGATAACTATTTGCAATTTTCAGTAAATTTGTTATGGAAAAATATTAAAAAATGAACGAATAACAGCCACTTTCCCGGAAGATATTTTTTTGGTGGTGAGCACGATTTCTCAGAGCTGAATCATTTGAAATTGAAAAGTGAAGAAGATTCTGTTAGTATATGAATTTATCTAGTTCGTGAACGAAGGTTTTTTCAAAAAAGTGATTTCAGTCAAAATGGCAGCCGTTTAACGCAAAATCGTGATTTTTCGATGTCTGAATTGTTCGTTTCTCGTGAATTGAAAATAGATTTTTCATCAAAAACAAAAATCCTTCGTTCACGAACTAGATAAACTCATATACTAACACAATCTGCTTCACTTTTCGATTTCAGATGATCCGGCTCTGAATCAGATTGCGCAGTTGTTCCTTGTAAGTGATGTTTTCTAGTTGAACTCGAAGCTCGGGATATGCCCGTAAAATATGCGCTGGTAAGGTAAGTAGTGACGTTTTTTAGAGGAGAAATAAATAATATCTTACCATCACAAAGATTTAAACCGTTCGACGGAAAAATTAGTGGATCCCGCGAGGACGTCGATTCATCGAGACGGTTGAAGGGGGCCGATGCCTTTCAGTGGCAATGACCCGCGAAATTGCTTTACGCAATCGGCCATTATGCGTCTGAAAATTTCGCCAGGCATTCGGGTTCGGGCCGCCGTTTGATGTGATACGAATATTATATATTGTTCATTGTCGACCACATTTGATTGCACCGATCGCGCAATTATCGATGCCCTTTTGTCGTGTAATAAAACTCAACCGCGCGCATCTACATTGATCGTACGTGCACGATGCGTAAACGTATAAACAAACCGTTTCCAAACGCGTGAGAACGCGAATGCAAACGGTTTAGGACCAACAGGAAACGAGCGAAAGATAGAGAAAACGAATATTGGTTTCCATGAATATTAACAACGCTTTTGCTTTTTTTCCTTTTTTGCCATTTTGCGCTACGATATATTCTTTTTCTCCATTTCACGTCAAAGTGGTTTAACTTCGAAAGGTTTTTGCCATTGAATACACTCGTCTTTCCTAACAATAACGTTATAAAAATATTTATGAAAATATCCTTTAATGTCCGAATGGATACTTACATAATATATAATAACTCACGAAATTAAACAAATCTTTTCGTCAAGTATTTTTTTTCCTACGTTGCAACGTCAAAATCGACTGTCAAAATGTTAAAGAATTCTTGCAGTATAATTTGAACAGTGCAAAGTGTTTTTAAATTGTTTAACCATACAATACCATAATAGGTACTCCAGTTTATTTTATAAAAATTGAAACCCAGTAGTACGATCCTTTTATGTTGCCAATAGAAAATTCAAGACATCTTATCTAATAAAAGATTATTTAATATTAAATAACTCTGGAACCCTTTCTAAAAGTGTGCTCCTCGAAATTTTCAATTTCAAGTGACCTTATTATCCATATTAATAATAACTGTAACTGTCCTATTTCTCAGGTACTTCGGTACTTTGCTATATTTTAAATTAATTCACAGTATTTTATTGCCACTGACCCTAACTATGAATTGGGGAAAATGGTAGGGCAAGGAAAAGTGGTGACCCAGTGTTGTCACACAAGATGCTGTAGAAATGGACGAATCGCTGCCGATTTCCAGTTACAGAAAGAGAGAACGTGGATCGAGTATAACGGAGTGGTTGGGCTGAAAGGGGCGAGTACCTTTTAGGAGCTTAGAGATTACACTTGGGACGAGCTAGTAGTAATGCGGAGGTGAGTCTCACAAGAGCAAGCCGCTCATTCCCACGAAGGATTCGGCAGAACTTATAATACCTACGATGTGGGATCGGTTGCGGCACGCTTCCGCCACCCACTGTCACCCTCTTGGCGCTATCGTTTCGTCTTTAGACGCCATCCCCTTCCTCGCATCGCTACGCATTCATAATTCAATGTCAAGCACCACTTACCGAGGTCTCGAAGCCTCCAACCCCTGGGCGAATTTGAGTTTTCGCCCAATCGTGATGGAAATCGAATACGCCAACTTGCATGGGGAAGATTTAACTGGCAAAAAATATATTTGTATTGTTGATTTTTAGCATATACTCGTACGATGTTTACGTATCTTTAGATCGGCTAAGACTTGAACCAGTAACGCAATAGAATGGAATTGTTTCAGTGGTTAATTTTTAATTTAAGAATTTTATTTTCGAAAAGTAAATGTATCTTTGGGATACTCGTGGAAAATAATATGGAGCAAACAGAATACTGTGGAAGTTCATGTTCGAGATCGTTGTTGGAAAACGCGTTGATTTCTATTATTATGGATTATGGAAGGTAGTAATTTATATTGGTTATAAAGTTTATGGTTTGTAAAGTCAAGGTGAGAACATTGTGATTTTAAAGCGCATAAATTTCTAAATATATTCCTTTAAGAATATTTAGAAATGAACTTACTTGAAATATTAAATTTTGCTAAGGCTATAGATTATAGTGTCTACTTTGCATTTTACACAATACCATTCTTAATAATACCTCTCAGCAAATCTTAGTAACAAAATGATCCAAACAGCCCCCAACTACAGGAGAAATATTCCATCGTACGTTCATCATATAACTCCGACTCGTAACCCAAGAGCAGCTGAAGCACGAAGGCGAGAGACGTCGCCTGGATATTAGAAATTAGACCCGGGGATAAGAAAAATTAAGTGTCCCATCGAACCGCAAAATCTTCCCCTTCGGGCGAACTCGGGGAGAACGTCATTTAACGCGAGAAATACTTTGAATAGCAATATCCATTATCGCGGAGTTACACCCGAACGGACACCTCGTTCCATCGTAATCGGATTAGACTCTGGGGGATGAAGTGAGACGGGCAGCGTAGTGCAAACGTGGCGGAGACAGAGACAGAAGGGCGGAGGGCGAGGAAACGAAACGAAGATGAAAGAAAAGAAGAGGAGGGAATTCTTCAAAGTAGACAAGTATTGCCGCGTGAGGGGAGTATCGCTTTAATCTGTCGGGGGAAAATCTTGTAAATAATCGAAGTAATTATCCAGCTCGCTGTGGAGAGGGTGGGAGTGCTGGGGGTGGCGCAAAGAGCTGCATAAGGATTCTTCTGCATCAGAAGGGAAATGAAAATAAGGAGAGAGGCTTATTTCATTATCAACGGCGACGAAACGATTGATAATATTGGCTTGAGCAGATGAGCCGATGCCAAAAGCGCCTTTCCGTCAGACTGAGGAGATGTCTTGTGTTTAGGTCTCTAGCTACGGGAAATTGCTGCACCGGAAATTGAGTGGCGGAGTTCCGCGCGAGTGTTTGACGTCGCGCGACAAATTGAAAGTTACTGCGACACAGGGTGGAGGGAGAAGAACGCGACAATATTTTATAACCTATGCGCGAATAATACCGCGGATTATGGAGGTTTATTTGTCAATTAATAACGGATTCTGATCGACTGCGAGTTAATGTCGTTACACTTTTCCAACCAAACTTGTCCTAATTTTCGATCCACAGCAATCACGTAAACAGTCAAACACTCGTAACCAGTAGTATAGGTATATTCTGATATCAAGTAACAAATTCGAAATATTTTTACACGAAGTTATCGAAACTGCGTGACATTGTACCCCGAGATTTTCTACAATTAATGAAGCCATGGTGCACATTATACACGTACACGCAAAACTTGCACTAACAACGTATCTCCTCTATTCGACGTTCTCCTAGTTACTTCACGAGGAGCTGTCGCGTACTCGCACAACAATCCCGGATCCTGTAATGCGTCGAGGAAAGCTTTCCTTGCATGAATACCCAAGTATGCAAATGCCGGCGCGGCATTAGACGTTTCTCTTCGCCTTCGAACATCACTCGAGGGTCCTTTCCGTTAGACATCCTCCTTTTCCTCCGTATCTACGGGCACTTTGTTACTCCGCCTCGTGTCTAAGAAACGAATTCACAAGGCAAAGGTACGAAAGAAGAATCGTCGTCGACGACTTTATGGTCATCTATATTTGCAAACGTGGAAATTTCGTCCTAAAATCTTGTCAACAATAATGCGCTAATCGTGTGCAAAAATTTGGGCCATTTCTAAACAGAGATTGTCTCTGAGATAACTAGCCGAGATTGGCATTACGTCGAAGTTGGACCTTTGGTGAGAGACGAGGGCCGCAGGAGGGGTTCATACGTGTTCGACTAAAAGCAAACACCTTGAGTGGCCGAAGAGGCGCCTCTTGCGTTGCACAGAAGGCGAACGATGTGTGCTGTAGCGGATAAGACAGGGTCGTGCCTCGGGTTCACGGTACCGCGGTATTTATTTTGGCAAGTACATGGTGCACGGCGTCCAAGGAACCGCGGCAGCTTTGGTGTGCATGCACTACAAGCACGGCCTTAAAGGAACGCATTGTGGAAATCACCCGATTTCCGCAGTCTGGACACGTCGCGGAGGATGGAGAGAAGAGGACTGTCTCGTGTTTGCACGATCCAGAGGATGTATGTATACAGGGTGATCTAAAAAAGGGATTCAGCAGCTTGGGGTGCTGGGGATGTGGAAAAAGAATTTTCTGGGGCTTGCAGAGTCGGTAATGCTAATTAAAGTGTATGAGACTGAGTAAAAAGTACTTAGAGGATGTGGAACGAAAAATTATCGTCAGAGGTAGAAGTTCTTTAGAGTGAAACTTAATAATGCAATAGCATGAGATGAATTGATTAGAACAGTTGTGTTTAATTGATAGTGAAATTAATGATTCTTCTTGTGTCAGAATTTGAAGCTACAGTTTTGTCTTTGTAGTGAATAGGAAACGTTTATAATTTTAAAGTGTACAGAATTCTGCGATGGAAATTGGTGTAGGTACACTTATTCCGAGAAAGTACCTAAGTGTAATGTAAGTCGTTGCTTTATATGCTACGTGAAGTAAACAATAGAAAGCAAGTCACTGGTGTCATTGAAATCGAAAATCAGTTCAAACTTTAAGAATGTTAATTTGTCGACCCATGTTTACTGAGCATAATCTCTCAGTTTAATAATATAGTATACTCTGAGACTTGAACCCTCTTTCCTGTACAATACTGTAGAGTACTCAGAAAAAGAGTCAAAAAGTGTCAAATCGACAAATCAAGCCTGACAGCGATAAAAGCAATTTATTTCATTTATGGAAATCAATACGCAAGCAACAATACGTCATAGCGCGCAGGTTGACCTGCAATATATTCTCTTGTCGATATTTTGCTGATCCCCAGACCTCAAGCCTCTGAATTTCTTTTATTTAGCTTATTTTCTTGCGACAAATTTGTAAAGTAGAGGGCTTACGAACGACAAACATAAAATACCTCTAAAATAATACAACACAAGGTAGAAATTTTTCAAAGTGTACGTAATTCCCTAATACAAAAATTTCAGACAGGTAGATGCACAGAATAACTTTCACAGAAACCCAAAATAAAAAGCTCACTCCAAACACACACCTACCTTTCTGTTGCCTCCTCTCGAATAAAATTCATACGTGGAACTACACTGCCATCAGGTAGCATAACAAATTTCTTCCTAATTTGAATTTAATACCTACAACAATGTCAATATCTTATCACATGAAAAAATTAGCTTACATTTTTCGCTTCACCTACTATCCAGCAGAGATAGCTAAATTCATCATCTAATTCAGCCATCTTCTTTTCAGATCACCCTGTAGAAAAAAACCCACGTCGGTGCCTAGGTGTCTACCAAAGTATTCGTGTATCAGCAGGAGGCGCGTCTACACGTGGACGCTAGCAGCGAAATCAACTACAATGAAGAAACACGGCATTCGCGTAGCCCGCGGATGGGGAAAGCGGATAAGCAGCCTACTAACGAGACGCTGGACCAGAGATCACGTCCGGTAGCCAGCTTTCCCCCTCGTCGAAACTTACCCCGATCCTGCTGGACAGAAGAAGAAAGGGAATCGAATCGGTGAGTGGGAAAACGGGAGAGAAATCGTCCCAGCGAGAGCGCCGATTTCGCTCATCGATAAAATAAATAGAAACGTACCGACACGTATGCGTCGCGTATACGTGCAAACCAATAAGAGACTCTCTGTACCAGTAACGTATATTTCTGATCGTGTTTCTATGGATTTCTCTCGGCACCTTTATGGGCCCTGTTAACTAGTTTGGATGGTGCGATTGAAATTGAATATTGTTAATGAGATGATGAGTAAAAGGAACGTTCGATTGTCAGATATAATTTTTTGACTAAACAAACAAGTTTTTTAAAGTTTGTAATGTTAACAAATTTCATGCCAAAGAACAAGTCTCAGTTTCAATTTGTTTCTTTGTAATTAATTGTAACAGAAATGCTTTATTTTAGACAGGAATGACAGCCTAGTACCCTTAAGAATCCTTTGAACTAGTTGCGACGACAGGTAAACAGAATTCTCAATTTATTGCGTATAATTAACACGCGATTGAAGTATTCTTATTGGTATTGGTTCTAATGCTAATTGAAGTTGAATGTTATTGACACGCGTTTCGATTAGAGGCGTGTGTAAATGGTGTGGTCGAGTTGTTGGATTAAATTTAGTAGTTGAATTAGTGAGCATTGGTGATCGGATATTAGAATACTAAAGTTACATTAGTTGAGTAGATCAAGTTCAGTTTTTTCAACGAATGTGTCAAGAAAATTACAAGTAGTATATAATCAGATGAATTCTTGAAATTATGGAACATCGAAAAATACACAAATTCTTGACGTGAAAAATATTAAAAAGCTTCCTCCTATCTTTTTTTAATTTGACATTTCATTTTTAGCTGGTTGCGGCTTGGGTTTCAACATCCGGTGCGCTCTATTTCAACGTTAGCAGCACTCACACACGAGAAACGCGAGTGTTTTACATAAAAAATATTAATTAAAATGTTAAATGTATATTCGGACGTGGTAACAATTTGATGAAAACCGAGTTTCACTAGTGTAATGACTAAAAAGTGCGCGAAAGTGCTACATGCTTAAATAACGAAAATGACCAGAATAACATCCGCACAAAGGAAAGGTTTGTTATTCTATAATAATTTATTATTATATATTATTAATAAACAGAGTAAAATAATTTCACTGTTTCACAAAGGTTGGTAAGCAGCAATCACTGCGATGCACATACTATCCCTCCTTGTTCTTCGTCTTCCCGAAATACGGGCGAGTGTCAAATGAAGGTAACGTAATCGTGAGATCATCCGAACCAATCAGCGCCAATTTGTCCTCATCTTATGAGATTAAGCCTCAACAGGAGAGCGTAGTGTCAACTGTTGGTATACGGAGGGACGACGGAGGGATTCCTGCGGACCGTTGTAATCCGCAGTACAAACAAATCCTCAGAATGTTCAACGAACGTCCAGTAAACACGGGGGGTGTACGCAACGTCAGTTTCATATGCTTAAATGACGCTTCATTTCCACTTTCTCCAATGGACGCCAGCAAGTAGTAATTACTGGCCAGCTTGATTATAACTCTGGCTAATTGTCTCCGGGTGGAATCTTCTGTAAACTCACACGATCCTCACCGTTCGACCGCAGAGGACCATTTGTTTGTGTAATTTTGGGGGAATTAATAAATTATATCTGAGGGTTTTTTTTTCATTATGTTGAATGTCAAGTTTAAGCTTCCATTTTATTTCCATGAAGTAAGATCGAGTATCTCGCAAATAAAGTATATTCTGAGAGAAATGCAGAGTAAAGGGAATCGATTGTTATTAATTTTAGAAATTATGGTAGAAAGAGAAGCACCACTCTTTTCTACTTCGTTATATAATACTAGCTTTATTATTCGGCTTCGCCCGAAACTACATTCTGATTTTATACAAAAAATTTTTCTATTTTTTGTGAAAATGGTCACATTCATCTGTATTAGTCAGGCATAATGAGCTGCGGTACATTTCGTGATCCCAGAGATTATCGTTCGAAAGTTTTTAGGCGACAAACAAACACACAAACGTGTGGAAGCTTTGTGCTTTATATATTAAGATTTCAGGGGTCCACTGCTTTGTCTACATGTGATTAATTAAATACATCCGATTTTCTCCTACATCATTCCAAAATAGCTGTCGATTCAAGATACTTGAATAATGCTTCTAGTGACGATGCACAGATATTCTATATTAAATTTGAAAACTCAAAGTAGTCGTTAATATTAGGAATCTTATACGACCACGCAGATCTACAAGCATTTCATCTTCGATTCAACAAAAATCTCCAGCTTACAGTACCTATACTTTATATCCCAATTATTACCTGCAAACTCATCTCGTAAATCATCCCCGCACAGAGCATTCCGAAACGAATGGAGTAAGCAACAAGCAAAACTGAACGCTTTTAGTAGAGCATTGTCTCTCGCCTCGAGATAAATCTCGCGTGCCTGTAATCTCTGAAAGTTCTTTATTCTGCCGATAAATTTCTTTATCAAGGACGTTCGTGCGCCCAGCCGGTCCGCTAAAAGAAAATTAAGCTTAACGCCATCTCGTAGGAGATAAAAACAGAGGGAATCCTTTTTGCCAGGGAAATTTAGTGTCTCGTTGGAAGGGTAACCGCGTGCACGTAGCGCGCTGTAGAAGGGAGGCTTGGAGGAAAAAAGAGCTGAAGGTTCGAGAAAACGCGTTACGCGCTCAACGTGATTTATCGTGGCATCCTGCTGGTCACTGGACGGTCGTCCTGGGCCCATTGGATCCTTCGACGCCACGACAACGTCGCACGACGCTGATGTCTGCCGTGGATCGTCCTGTTCTACTTTTACGTTCCCTCGTATAACAAGGAAACGCGTTTTTCCCTAATTTACAGCCAGCCCAACGGAGAAAAGGACGAAGGCTGGAAACGAGGAATGAGCGTGATTAGTTGAAAAAAGAGCTACGAGCTTTACTAAATGCTTCCGCGGTGGTGTTTTCCGGATTGCTGTAAAAACAGCGAATAAAAGGGAATTGGATTGCGCCGTGGGACTGTTTTAAGGGCATTCGTATGTGGACATGCTAGAGAATTGTTAAATTTGGGAACCTTTCTCATTACTGTTATAGATACTAATCAATCATGTGATTGAAAGAATACATTTATATGCCACATAAGTGGGTCTTTACTTATTTCTTAGAATGTGTTTAACCCTAGTTCAGCTGACGAATTTTAGAACTCATTTAGGCTGCCGCTGTCACTCCGGTGACTAATTTTATATATACATCTTGCACGAATAACGTATGTAAGCAATGTTAATAATTACAAGTGGCATTGCTCAGAACATGTGTAGGAGGAAGGAGAATCACTTTGCTAGGAGTAGTGGATAGGTTTATTAAATAACAGTAAGTTCAAATAGTCACCCGGGTGCCTCGTCAGCCGAACGGTTAAAGTAGAAGTTTAGAATGTACTGTGTTTTCTTTATCAACAAAATTGACTAGTCCTCAGCCAGCAACCACACATCTTGTAATATATATTTATAAAACAGACAGGTTACAGTGGCACCATTTATGACTTGATACAACTTTTGTATAAACTGTGTTATTACTCACGAAAAATCAATCACATTTAGTATTTAATATTTCATTTTATCCCCATTACTTTTCAAGTTTTCCATTTCCAAGTTTGAGGGCAGTCGGTATACTTGTAACATGAATATTAGTTGAAAGAAAGAAATATACCTATAGCCGGAGTCACGAGCCAGCACAGAAAACTCTAATGGACAGGTAAGGTAGATTTTACTTCAATTACCATTTTTTTGGAAAGTAGCATAAAGTAGCACCTAATTCTTTTTGTTTCTAAGAGGGAAGGGTTCATGATTTCATATGATATCAATTACACCCATTGCAAATGGTTACAACTCATTAAAATTTTATAAAAAGTTTGTCAACATTTTACCCGAATGTATGGCCTTAATAAAATACACAGCTATGTAATTAACTTTGTAACTAACTTAAATTGCATCTCTCAAAGAAAAAATTTTAAGAATCGCGAATAAAAACTATGGGGAATATAAAAGTTTTTGATAAGCTCTTAACTTTTGCAATTTTGGCAAAATTTGAGTACCAATCACATGAAAACAATAGCAAATAGTAAAAAACAGGGTTTACCACAATATAACACAGTAACTAGTAAGTATGTTAATAAAATGAGAATTGTGATCGGCCAGTAGCCCCCACTTTTCGAAAACATGGGTCTAAATACACGGGCCTAGCACGGGCCTCCGAGGGTTAAGGTCGGTATCAAATATATTGGCCGGTGAGTTTCGTGAGGGGTATTCTCCCAGCACACCGTTTGTTTGCCTCGGTGCTCCTTTTCTCAACGTTTTCTGACTCGCTCTCGTTCCATCTCACTTTCGCCTTCGCAGAACAAGAGTGAGCGAGAAATGGTGGGGATACTGCCAAGCTTCTGGGGTGTAGGCCAACCGAGCTGTCAGCGTAGAAATTCGCACATCAGAATAGGTGTGCGTTAGCAATGAAAAAATTCAGGAGCTTTATTGGTTAGCAGATTGATTCTTTCTCGATAGCTTCATCTCGTATTGGTCTACGCATAGCTTCGTAACGCACACAACTGTAACGATAAGGATATATAACAGCCAAACGGCTAGGTTCAGGCGGAGCCGAGCAGCGCTCCTGTTACCCCACCATACCCTGCGACGACCTCGCAACTCCAACTGACAAATCCGCGATCGTCAGATGGTGGTGGTTGATTTCTCCTCGATCGCTGCTCGCGAAACCGAATTCACCGGCCAATATATTTGATACCGACCTTAGTAAATCCGCTTCTTTCCTCCCTTTTTTGCCCATTTGATGCACGATGCTTTTTCATGCAACTTGAATCACGCTTACGCAAGATGCCTCAACATTGAGTTTATTTTACCATTGAATTGCGAAAGTGGATAAATGTTTTAGTTTTATTCTACATGCATTCATATACCATTTCTGTGCACCACAGTCTAATAACTTTATGAATACTAAGGGGTTAGGTTTGATAATCGACGTCAATTTTGAAAAAATTTATTTTTTGGAAAGTGGCACGTACTCAATGTCAAGCATGTGATTTTCGATTTTTTCTAAACAACATTAAAATTATTTTAAGATGAAAGTCACGCTTTTAGTAATTTCCCTCTTGAATGAGTAATCTAGAATTTCTAAACTTTTTGTAAGAATGCAACATTTAATATACAATATCCCGATCTCTCCTATTATTAAAATAAAGAAAACGTGATTCACCACGTTTTATAGCCCGGGGAATACGAAAAGCTGCGAAGTAGGCGCGATAAAATTCATATCCATGAATTTCTACTATCAGGGTTCAAAGGAACGATCGAAATAAATCAGCTATGACCTTGGTCCATGTCGGAAGCTCGATCGACAAAGTTCCACGTTCGAGCCTGACATTCCGCGGAAAACGAAAGGGAGAAGATAGCAGTGGGGGCAGCAAAAACTGAAACGCAGGCTGGGCGGGGGTGCTCGTGCATCATAGGTTTATGGTTCCACGGTGGCATTTATAAGGTTTGCTCGACTTGGCGAGTAAGTTCCACCAGCGAACTCGTACCAACGTTTGGGGTGGCGATGCTGCAAAGCGCGTCATTATCGTCGTGATATATACCGGGAGTGCCGTTAATGCGTCTCGGGGTTCCTTATTGAAAAATATTGCGTTGATTCCGCATTAAACCGACGATCCACTGTGCTCCCTTCCATTCCCCGTTCTTCACTTTCACTTTCTATTGCTCTATGGGTCAGTTTCAAACGGGCTTCGTCACGGTGCATATTTCTTCCTGTTGCTAAAGTCTACAGTTCAAGGGAACAACCATAACGATAAAACTATTGTATCCCTTTATGTCAATTTCCAATATAGTGGTGAATATTAATATAATCTACTTATTAATGGCAAATCTGTAACCCTGTAACCATGCATGAGATATTAACGCGTGTCTGACCACATAACGGATATCTCTACTTGTGCATCCCAATTTTCGAGAATTTACGATTTGAATGAAATTTAACATATAGATGGATAGTATTAAAAAATATTTCATATAGGGTAATTGTAGGAGAGTTGCCGCACGTTACGCAAAATTGTGACCGTGTCTAAATTTTGCAATGAAAATGTTTTCCAAGGATATATCTTATTAGTTCAACATCTTGTGATTCTACTAGCATTAATGAAAATCAAAATTTTAATATTTGTCACCCTTAAAAAAATTGAAACTAAAAACATCCTTTGGTAGGAGAGACGCCGCACATGCGGGAGTGGTGCCCCATTTCGAAACACGTTTAATTTTCGATTTAAACTTATTACTTCTAACTTTTTATATAAAAAAATAATAAAAACAAAGTAAAATGAAACATTTTTACTTTATACAATTATAAAATTGGAAAATTAAATGGGTACAGTAGGAACAGATATTATATCTGCTTTTCGAAATTTTTTTTATATTCAGTTGGCATCTTGAGATTAAAATAAAAAAAAAATGTGAAAAAAGAGTACATAGTCCACAAATATATTTCGATTATAAGATTATTCATTTAAAAATAAATAATTTGCCTTGAGATACCACGTTAACTATTTGAAAAAACTTTTTCGGTATTTTAAACATTAGAAACATCATTTAAATCGACTTAGTTTCCGAAACACTACAGTATCAAAGTGCGGCATCTATCCCAAATGAAAGTGCGGCGTCTATCCGAAATGCCGGGGAGAGGCGCCGCACTTTCGTATTTCCACATGCTAGGTCGAAAGTAACCCATTCTGCCAAGGAAATATTCTACATTCATCAACTTTAGTGCACCTGTGTCTTGTAATACGCAACTCTAACTTTAATTCGTTGCAACCTTCCTGAAGGCTGTGTAGAGTCCCCTGTGCTGCAAATCCAGCAGCTCGGGACTCTTTTTTCCCAGGAACATGTCTCCAGACATGTCCCAGGACAGTTTCGGGGCATTGGGGTCTGGGGGTCGCAACTCTACAAACGCGATCAGTCATCATCGCAACAATACCTCAAAAAAATATCAAGAATCAAACTAGGATGAGTAATTAAAAAAACGCGATCAGTCGCATCGCAACTCTATGGACATTCAACGCGAAATCGGACACTTTTCGGAGTAACATTTCGAATGTTGCTGGAATTTGAACATGTTGTAGTCTTTAGTGATATTTAAACGTACCTCAAGGGATTTTTCAAAATTTTGAAAAATGCCGATTTAACAGCTGTAAGGTATGGGCTACCTTTTCCTCAATACCTAAATTATAGCTATGTAAGTAGTAAATGGATGGAGATGAGATTTACAGTGCTTACAAAGAAGACATTAAAGTTTTAAGAGAAAATTATTTCAGTTTAAAAAAATAAAAATTTGTACCATTTTTGTGCAATTATTTTAATCAAATGCAGTTTTTTAACATCGGGCGTGATTTTAAAAATCCCCCCAAAAAGGATAATATAGTTCTATCCTTCCTCTGATGGACAAATTTTCAAAAATATGGACATTTTAAAATTGGCCCCGTAAAAATTGTCGAAAGTTGACGTTGCGTCAAATCGCTCCGGCTCGACTGGCTGAGCCGTGCGATATTCGCAGCGGCCAAGCGGCTATATCTGCTATTCTTATACGGTGTTTCCGAATATGGTAAGTATTTGTAAAAAACTGAAGATGGAAAACTTTTACTGCTTTTTATACACAACGTAATACGGTAACTCAATTTTGGGTGTTCGCAATATTTTCCTTGAAACAATGGAGACCCTTAGTTTTTTAAATGAAATGCTAAATATTTAATAGCATTCCATTTAAAAAACTGAGCGTCACCTTCGTTCCAAGGAAAATATTGCGAACACCCAAGATTGAGTTACCGTATTATGTTGTGTATAAAAAGCAGTAAAAGTTTTCCTTCTTCAATTTTTTACAAATACTTACCATATTCGAGAACACCGTATAAGAATAACAGATACCTATAGCAGTCGAGCCGGTACAATTTGACGCAGCGCCAACTTTCGACAATTTTTACGGGGCCAATTTTAAAATGTCAATATTTTTTAAAATTTATCCATCAAGGGGAAGGATAGAACTATATTATCCTTTTTGGGGGGATTTTTAAAATCGCGCCCGGTGTTAAAAAAACTGCATTTGTTTAAAATAATTGCACAAAAATGGTTCAAATTTTTATATTTTAAACTGAAATAATTTTTTCTTAAAACTTCAATGTCTTCTCTATAAGCACCGTAAAGCACATCTCCATCCATTCACTACTTCCATAACTATAATTTACTCAAAAAAGTTAGCACGTACCTACCTTCAAACAGCTGCAAAATCGACATTTTTCAAAATATTGAAAAATCCTTTGAGGTACGTTTAAATATCATTAAAGACTACAACATATTCGAATTCCAACAACATTCGAAATGTTTCTCCGAAAAGTGTCCGATTTCGCGTGGAATGTCCCTCTAATAAAAAGAATACCATGAATAAAAAGAATACCATGAATCAAAAGTAATACAATGAATCAAACTCTAGTAACTCCAATTCAAATTTCAAAATACTAGAACAATCTCAAAAACAATCGCGACTCATTTTTCGGAACACTACAAGCAACCACGATCGATATTTTTTCGCAACACTATGCTGGAACCAAACGCGGGGAATACTTGATTTGCAACGCTAATTCAAACCGTCATCAACATTTAATCGCAACGCTAATTCAAACCGTCATCAACATTTAGTCGCAACGCTAACTAGCCCCGTAATCTTTTTCGCAACCCTAATTGAAAACGCGGGGTGCTCAATTTCGGGGGGGGGGGTATCGATGGGTCAGCCTATCGCCAACCAAACTACTACTACTACTACAACTACCGACGAGCATAATGGCAAAGTAATACCTATGAAAAATGACCCTGCACCCGAGGATGCAGGACCATTCTTCGTAGCCCACATGATGTGGCCTCTTTGGCCGGGCTATCTTCGGCTCTTTGGCCACTTCTTTGCTTCGGGCGGTTCGCCCTTCTGAAAGTTAATAGCGTGCCCAAGCCCGTCCTTCACGACCGCGACCAGCGACAATGTGCAATGTCCCACTGGCGTCAAAAAGTCGACATAGCGAGGCTAGAAGCGAGGGCATACCCCACTCGCGCTAGTCTGGCCGTCGACTTTTCTCACAAATTTCCTGAAAGCAGGTCATCGTGCGGGGAACATGCGATCAGAGAATACGATGACCTGCCCCGGCCCTACCTACTTATATTTAAGTCACACATTCGTACCAGAAGGTAAGTTACCTATTCTACCTAACACCTATATTTAAAAATGGCAAAACAGTCTCTCAAACACAATCATCAGCCAACCCACTCCACGATTCTCAAGCATCGCCGCCCGGGTGCAAAAGCCTACACTAGAGAGACCGTCCCGGGACGGCTCCGTCACCCGAGCTTGGCTACAATCACACTCTAAGTGTACGTACCAGTTTTCACTGAAATCGGCTGACAAAGGCAGTGACCATTGCGTATAAGTATGATTTAAATAGCAATTAATTATTTTCAATTTCAAACAATGGATTACTTGATAATGTGCTTTGTACGTATTATGTACATTGTACATACATCAATCCTTATTACTTTCTCATTTGATTATATGAGATTCATTAAGTTTCATATTCCAAGATTATTTACTAGAATGATCATCGTGTGCAACAAGGAATATGATACATTGGTATCGTTATTGTAATGAATAATAATATAATGTTATAGTTTCGTTAACATGGTCTCTGATGAAAATCTTTCACCGCCGCTAATTCCACCGCCTAACCACACAAACACAGAGGTGGAAAATGCGACGTGCACGATACACTAACGCAATGCCAGCCGCCGACATGTAATTATTTAGTAAAGAAAGTCATCGTGCCCCATTGCCTTCACTCACCCAAGTAGCGCATGGGCACGTGGATGAATTAAAAGGCAATGGGTACGGAAAGATATCCTGAAAATCCTCAACTAGAAAATATGATTAGTTTCTATAGTGTCTAGCAGGATATTATTCTTTCATATTACATTATTAAGCAAAATGACTCGACTTTCAACTTGTGAATACTTTAAAGTTCGATAAATAAGAAAGGACTCTACTTTGGATCAAGAAAAAGCACTCTACTCGACATTTAATTAGCGAGAAAAAGTACTCTAAAATTGAATTATTTAAGAAAAAGATTCTAAATCATGAAGAATTTACTTTAAGTTAAGAATTTACAACGGGCTATTCCATCGTCAAAGTAAATTTCATAAAACAAGAAAGTATGTTCTCATGCTAATTACTTTGAATCTGAAATTTGCCCACCCTCAATTGTCTTCTTGCCCATGGAAATTAATTATTCAATTGTGTGCGCAAACGAGTGACCTTTATAAGAAAGGAATTACACTTGTATGTCTATTATCATCATTTAGACATCAAGTTACTTTTGAACAAGTAATATCAGAAAAATAAAAGAAATTCAAGTCATTAGAATCGTCGCAATGACGAAATCGGAGGGCATCCGATTTTTCCACTACGTATTAAATAAAAATGATTGTAGCCGTGGAGTCTGAAATTATCAGACTTCTTCGCAACATAAAAATTAGCATTCAGCTGTATTGATATTCATACCAATACCTTCTGAATTGCTATGCACCTTTACGTGCGTTATTTAATAAATATCTACATCAATGTATGATCAATGATAAACATTCGTGTTAGGAACCGTTTATCTTGGAAATTATAATTATAATTTGATTCTATTGAAAAGACGCGGCGTACAAGAAGATCCTAGCCCTCGTCTAATAAATACATACACAGACAAAATGTTACAATTCACAGGCATGGTTACGATGCCCGCGGTCATTATGCTCGCCAAAGCACGTATACAACCAGTCACTCGTGTCGATTCGGACCAAACGTCCTACGACATGATTGAGTGACCAGAGGAACCATAATGCATGCGCACTCACATTTCGCTGTGCCCCGGTGACGAAGGCGCCAACACCCCTGCTACTGCTCAGAGGAAGTAATCAAACTGCTAACAAGTCATCAAGCTGCTCAACTGCGCCCAAACTGTAACGAAGGAACAGAACACGATTATAATTTCTTTCTAAAGTTACGATTGTTTCAACTCTAATAAAGAACCTCGAAACAATTCAAAACTAACGAAATTTTTTAACATTTAGGCATTTTAAGAAACAAATTAAAAAAATTAAAATTCAAAAATTTTTTTCTTAAAATGTCTAAGTGATAAAAAGTTTTGTTAGTTTTTCATATCTTGGTGATTCTATTCTAAAAATTAATTTTTTAAAATTTTTTTCTTTCTAAAATTTGAAAGAATGAACTCTACTTTAAAGGAATTAAATGAAATACATAGATACTTACATCTTTCTATTCAAATTCTGCGCACAAATCTCCTCTTCAGCTGATGCCTGACTCTAATTTCCGATAAGGAGTTTTGCTTTCAAAAGTAAAAAAAATAAAGAAATAATAGACTACCAACGCGCCCCAAAGATCATAATTGGCGAACAAAGTCCTGAATCTATTCTCGCGATTGGAAAGTCAGAGCCGCGACGCTCGAGAAAGAATATTAATTGCGTAGAAAACACTGACTCTACCCTCGCGTATCCCCAAATTGTTAACGACAATCTACTATGAGCAACTGTGCTCTTCAAAATGAAAAACTTTGTACGTCATAAACACTGACTCTATTTGGCCGCATTGCGCGCGGTCACAATCTCTGAAAAATAACTAGGATAGGAGAGTGGAGGTAGGTGTGGTTTCATCGAGTATTTGTCGCGAGGAAATATTGTTTTTCTTGGAACCAGCCAAGGGACTTTCGCTCCTTGTTATTTAGAATACAAGGTGTAATGCGAAAATAAAGAATGCTCGCTCGATAGGAGCAGCTTTACATTTCAGTAACACGATATTATCCAGAATATACTGCTTCAGAAATAATTATTACATTTAAATGAATCATAGTAGTGGCTTTCGACATTAAAGTTGTAAGCACGTTCGTGTTATTCGAATAATACTTGAAATTATTAATCACGATCTTTATAAATATCCAAAACTCATGGCAAGAATTAAAATTCGTTAATAAAGAAGAAAACTTGCATCCAAAACCGAACGTAAATGCAATTACAACAGCTTCATAAAGATATATTCTTAAAAATCATTGAAATATCATTGAATTCTACGTATACGCGACCGAAATGCAATAGAATTCGATCATTCCAATATTTCGTAAGCATGTACTGACGCCATTTTAAAAATTTTAAACAAATCTGATTAAAATTATTCAATTTATCATAATTCAATCTTTTCCCATTTGATCTTGATATTAACCGCCTGCAAAGTTACCCATCAATCTCACAGCCAACAATGATTCAATAAAATAACGAGAAAAATACGTATACCACATGTATTGCCACCTTCTTTTTCCAAGGAATGACCAGACGCCATCCAAGCACCGTTCAAATTAACGGTCAAGTGTCATGGCGTCGCCTGCCCTTTGCTTTCGATTCTCGCCTCAACGTCTGTAATCGAACGATGCAACAAGTTTGAAACAAAAGCATTAAAACATTTGTAAGGCAATTAAACAAGAAATAAGCTTGAAATATACCAGAAAAGGGATGTAACTGAATACCGAGACGCGATATGTGTGCACTAATTGCACAGAAATATCGGTGAAGCAACGAAGGGAATACGCGACGAACATCTAACTGTTTTCTCGCGATATTTAATCAATTTCGGGACGAAAGTGTATTAATAGTTGCAGCAAGTGACGATAGATAGTAAAGAAGGAGACTAATACCGGTTAGAAATAATTATGTGACGACAGATAATGTACACGTACCATTTAAGTACGCAGGTATCGAAACGTCTTAATAGAACGAAGTCCACGAAAGGAATGACCCCGCGCCCGTCGCTCTACCTAGGCGAATATTGGCTTTGGTGGGGGGAGACGAGCAGGCCTAGCGAGACGCGAAGTAATACACGCGTACGTATTTTCGAAGTGTTGGGATATACTAGGTCTGTATTATACGCCGAGTGGCGTATATATCGCGGCTCGTGACCGAACCATTTAAACAGAGGTGACTTCCAATTCCTGGAATCGTTTCTATGCACACGTTCTGCTACGGGTAAAATAGAAATATTACACGTAATATATTTCCGTCGTTTATAAAATATGTAGCATCTCCATACAAGAGTGTACTTTAATGAAGCTGGTAAAACTTAACACAGATGGCTTAGTAAGTATATATTCGTAAATTACTTACGTGGTATACAGTTTGTTATTGGAAAACTGTGTGCACTAAATAATAGAAATCTGTGTTAAGTACACTCTTGTATGGAGATGCTACATATTTTATAAACGACGGAAATATATTACGTGTAATATTTCTATTTTACCCGTAGCAGAACGTATGCATAGAAACGATTCCAGGAATTGGAAGTCACCTCTGTTTAGATGGCTCGGTCACGAGCCGCGATATATACGTCACTCGGCGTACAATACAGACCTATACCTATCCCAACACTTCGGAAATACGTACGCGTGTATTACCTCGCGTGTCGCGAGGCCTGCTCGTCAGTCGTCTCCCCCCACCAAAGCCAATAGTCGCCGGGGTACAGCGGCGGGCGCGGGGGTCATTCGTACCGTGAACGTCGTTCTGTTAAGACGTTTCGATAGCTGCGTACTTAAATGGTACGCATACAATATCTGTCGTCACATAATTACTTCTAACCGGTATTAGTCTTCTTCTTTACTATCAATCGTCACTTGCTGCAACTATTAATACACTTTCGTCCCGAAATTGATTAAATATCGCGAGAAAACAGTTAGATGTTCGTCGCGTATACCCTTCGTTGCTTCACCAATATTTCTGTGCATTTAATGCACACATATCGGGTCTCGGTATTCAGTTACATCCCTTTTCTGGTATATTTCAAGCTTATTTCTTGTTTAATTGCCTTACGAATGTTTTAATGCTTTTGTTTCAAACTTGTTGCATCGTTTGATTACAGACGTTGAGGCGAGAATCGAAAGCAAAGGGCAGGCGACGCCATGACACTTGACCGTTAATTTGAACGGTGCTTGGATGGCGTCTGGTCATTCCTTGGAAAATCTTCGTTAATCTATATTCCATCCGTCCAGATTCGATTCCAAATATTTCTTCTACAATTACATTATATTTCTCCAATAATATTAAAGAAAAAAGACTCCAATAGCAATCTTGGTGCCATATTTCCCAAACGGTTGCTCCTTTCTCAGTTACTAAGGTCGGTATCAAATATATTGGCCGGTGAATTCGGTTTCGCGAGCAGCGATCGAGGAGAAATCAACCACCACCATCTGACGATCGCGGATTTGTCAGTTGGAGTTGCGTGGTCGTCGCAGGGTATGGTGGGGTAACAGGAGCGCTGCTCGGCTCCGCCTGAACCTAGCCGTTTGGCTGTTATATATCCTTATCGTTACAGTTGTGTGCGTTACGAAGCTATGCGTAGACCAATACGAGATGAAGCTATCGAGAAAGAATCAATCTGCTAACCAATAAAGCTCCTGAATTTTTTCGTTGCTAACGCACACCTATTCTGATGTGCGAATTTCTACGCTGACAGCTCGGTTGGCCTACACCCCAGAAGCTTGGCAGTATCCCCACCATTACTCGCTCACTCTTGTTCTGCGAAGGCGAAAGTGAGATGGAACGAGAGCGAGTCAGAAAACGTTGAGAAAAGGAGCACCGAGGCAAACAAACGGTGTGGTGGGAGAATACCCCCCACGAAACTCACCGGCCAATATATTTGATACCGACCTTAGTGGTAGTTTTATTTGTACGGCTGCCAGTTAGAGCGGGGAATAATTAGGGAAGGCCGCTCATTATCAATGGAGTCTTAACGAGAAATGGAATTTCCGTTTCCTGTCTAGACAAAGTGCCTTCTGAACACGGAAAAGCAAGAGAGTAAAACACTAAATGATCCAACACAAACAAGACGCACATAGCGATTAGGGCTCTCCCTATTCAATGGACATTATAGTGTTCCATAGCGCGGGAGAGAGCGTTTCAGGGATCAATAAGGACTTAATAACGGGAAATCTTTTTGAAATTAATTAAGCGTTGCCTCTTTTCATTAACAGTATTCGTTATTTATTCCACATTGCATTTCTGACATGTTACATTTAAATTAACTGTGTACAATTTTTCAATTGAATGCACTAAAAATAAAAGTATCTATATTAATCAAGGTTCATAATAATGTGAATTCGAATTGTGAAATCTTACTCTAAAGTTGATTTACTATATAAAATATGTCACACACAGAAGGGACGGATATTCTTGTGAGTAATTTGTATGTGAAAAATACGTCTCGAGTAAAAAAGGATAATTATTTTTCTTATATAAAAAGAGGAACGAAAGAGCCGTGTTATTGATTATTTTGATAATCGCTGCTTATGAAGGGGTGGGGAATAAGTGGGAAAGTAATGGTTTAGAGATGTCTGATCCGCTGCGACCGTACATACTCGTACATGCAGACGCGTGTGGGTGTTAGTGCGACGGTAGCAGCCACGCGGTTATCGCTTTGACAGTTCGCACAGTTCGAAATCCAATAAAAAGCTAATTGAATCTGTGACGCCACCTGACTTCACTAATGAAATTTCGAAGTACCAATTTCACGTTACACCGTTCTGGCCTACCTGATCGACGCTAGGGGTGGCGACCGTTCTAGTGCTCGCTCGCACCGCTTAAATTCCCTAAATTGGAATAAAATGAGCTTCCAAACTTAAGGCGCTGGAGCCGATTTAATTATAATTCTTGATTCCCTTATAGCAGTTTTTTTCAACCAGCGAAACAAACGAAATTATTGCGATGCTGTTAATATTAGGTAATGAAATTTAAATTTTTCACCCGAATGAACTTTACTTAAATTTGCGCCTAATTTACCCTGACATGAATTTCGCTAGAATTTTACACGCACCTAATCGAGAAAAAAATCTTTACAAATAGCTTAATTTTTCGGCCGATCAAAGTAGCATGCCACCTTAAGGTGGAATTTCGCACCTCAAGGAAATGTTTAAATTTATGCTGCGCCACGAAGTACCAAATATTTAGAAAAATTAACAAAACCGATTAGCAATTAGTACCTATTTACTATTTTTACTGCAACGTCTCCTCACCTCTAACAACCTCACACAAAACAAAAAGCCCTACACCCATCACCTAAAATCAACGCAATAAACTTAAGAGGCCACACTTATCGCTTCCAAAAATCTTCCTCTGCCCCCACCGAAGTCAATCGCGCCTAAGGTAGCGCGTCAACAAAAACAACGCCGAAGAGAAGCGTAGTGCTTCATATCCTAGCCTCGCGTAAATAGTAAACGTGTCTAGTCTCCCGGAACACCCTCGAGAAAATCGGCGGAGCACAGAAGGTGAATGGGGTGGTGAGGGGGGCCGCAGGAGGGGGTGAAATTCGTGGACCGAACGTGGCGAAGGGTTCCCAGGGGATGCTGCATCACCGACGAAGAGATATGAATTTTTCGCCAGAACAGAAGGAGAGAACGTGGCGCGAGGGGTGTGGGAGAGGGAAGAAAGGGAGAAAGCAGACGTAACTTGGAGCGATATAAAACTGGAAGCGGAAACTCGACGGGGCACGAGCGGCATCGTGTAGTCACGATATTTTCAGGCCGGCGCGAAATTATGCGGAGCTCGCGTCCGAAAAGAAGGGGCCGCAATTACAGTTAAAAAACTTTTTCGGGGAACGGCGCGGCGAGTTTAAGAAGTGACATTCGTCTCTCGAAATTAACCTGGGTCCGCGCGTGCTCGCGATACGAATGGCCGCCAGCCTTTTTTCCACCAGTCCCCCTGCCCCCGTCGTCTGTAAAAAGGACGCGAGGATGCAACATTAGGCACGGGCACAATGAAATACAGGAGAGGCGAGCCCCTGCCCCTGGCGTCAAGAGATTCCCGCAACTTTCGAGGAAATTATGTCGACTTTTCCGGAGATACGTGTCTCTGGCGGTGTCTCGCGACGGGATTTATAATGGCCAGCAGAAGAAAGTTACGTCGGGCGATGAATTTCACCGCTGCAATCGTCACGCCTGGTTAAAGCGCCATAACGCAAGATGCAAGGGCGCAGCGGCGCGCGGAGATAGTCTGAGGCGGCAAGATGGGGCGTAACAGGTGCGTGGGTGGTTTCGATAAAGTTTATGAGCTTGATTGTATGGGGAGTAAAAATGGCACGGTAGAATCCCTGGTATCTGAACGTTCTCAGAACGTCATGCGAATGTTGTATTGTAGGAGCAGTATATTTCTTTTCATGGTTAGGTATGTTGTATGCAACTATGTTTATTATCGAAATAGGTACGAACGAAGTTTCATCCTTCTGTAACGATGGAAATGATTATTATTCACCCTATTTTAGGATGAAATTGACACTACACACGTTAACGCCTTATACAGGGTGCCGCAATAACTTTCACCACCTGGAATAATTGCGTTACTTTTAGAGATATAAAAAACTTTGTTTTTAACAGTTCATGGTGCTGAGGGGACCATAACGAGACGGTAATAATTTTTTGTGGGTGGTGGGTTGTTGGAGATTTCAAGGCCACCCCTATTTTTTTATATATCAACATAACGTGCTGTAATTTTATATCCTTAGTGGAATAGGGGCTGGTTAGACGATAACAAGGACCTACAGCACTGTAGTTTAGATAGTTTTTACTTTATTTCTACCATTTTAAAAAAAATTCTATAAAATTTCAGTTCGATACACCTCAATATATGTACTTTTAAATCAAAATCAATTCTCTGTTTTGAAAATCGAAACTCTCTTTCACTAGCATATTAAACGACCTTTACATAGAAAATAAAGTGTTCAATTTATAACACCAACGCAATCATATTGGATAAGGTTACTAACAAGCTTCTATGCAACTGAATATTCAGGTGCATTGTAGACGCAAAGAGGGAAGCCCGTTCCTCTCGGTACAGTTGGAGCAAGGGGTGCGTGTAGAATGTCAAATGGGGATCCCTTGGTATTCGCAGATCGCCTAAATCACCGGTAAATGAAATTAATTTATCCGAGCCAATCTGTCGCGTCAGCGTTACGCTCACTAGCCTCGGGGCTGTATGTACGCGTACGCGATGCATGTGACAGACAATATATTTGGCGCCCCTTGGCTACTGGTACCGGGCCATGTGACATCGTAATCCAGCACCATTTCAGAGTTCATCCAGTCAGGCCTCTGGATAAAGGGGTCCCGTCATTTCCTGCGACTTGCGAATTCGATCACCGCGACTGGACCGTGAAAAAGCTCGCGTCCCCGTTCACTCTGACGCGAGTCGTCCAATCACTCGATAAGGGACCCATGCATAAGTTGTCATCGTTGTTTAGCAATTGCATGCACCATTCTATGCAGACAAAACAAATTAGTTTTTCGAAAGAATGAACAGGATTTCTGATTATTTCCTGATTACGCGGTGATGTCTTTGATACGTATTATGTTTTGTTGAAATATCCTTCGTTTTATGAAATACCATTGTAATTATTTTTACAGCAAGTCGTATCGGTGTACTTGCTTTCAGTATTTATTAGATTGCTGGCTTTTGCCAATGAGTAGCTGCATTACATTAAATTCATTAAGTGTGTCCATAAATTCGACAACACATTAAATCATTGAAAATTAATATGTAACATATTCTGGACGTTTCACCATTTTGCTTAATACATTGAATCGGCACGTTTAATCAGACAATAAAATAAATTATCCCATAAAGAGGGCGTAATGGTTCATGGGAACATTGATCTAATTTTATAATGTTATATATGTAATAGTTTCCGGCTAATAGCTGTAATCTAACGCAAAAATTTTCAGAACTTTGGATGATAAAAAATTACATTTGGATACAAAGAATTACCATACTGTGGGTGTTTAAATCAAGTCATAAAAATTTTAACGATAATGTTTGTCCAATGGTACCATTATCAGTACCAATCTTATGTTCTTGTATTTTAAATATACAGTTAGTAGCCTGTACACGGGGAAAACGTGGCGTTTCCTTTGTCTGAAAGCTAGGAGTCAAAGCCATTTGGTGTTTTCCTTTCGAAACCGATTAATATTGCAGTAACAGCATGCGCATTATTCAGGGGATTATCCCTTTCGCTTTCAGGAGAATGGTGCACTCATGCGTGTGTCTCTTCTCACCCCTGCCTGCCCCCACCGTAGCCGTAATCCCCGTATGAAATTGTTATCAGGAGTGCTGTAAGACTGATATATGGTGGATACACGCATAATATGAGGGTCCCGAGGCCCGTAGATATGGCGTAAAATTGTAACTCGCGAATTATGCGTTAGAGACACGCCGCTGATTTCCCCTTCTTCACCTTCGTGCCTTTCGCGAACGATCGGCTGCTTCGTACAGTGGTAGCTTATCCACGCGAGGAGCTTTCAATCACACGGTAGATTTGGAATGGAAAAATAAAAATTGTGAATACTGGAGTGATAATTATAAATCCCTGCTACCTTAACTTAAATTAACGCTGATATAAAGAACAGATAGTTGAAAATTTACAGGATTCAGAAAAATATCTTTTGCAGTCATGGTTGCAGATTTTTACTTTTCCCTGAATCCTTATTACGTAATCGTCAACGTGAAATGTTTGATGAAATTTTCAATATTGTTCTCTATGTTCCATACATATCATTCATGATCCCTTCATTTTTACTGGCGTTGCAGTTAATCGCTTCGTTTACGTCGTCAACACGACTGATCAAATTGTTAAATCTTGCAATTTTCAGTCCCGTTCCGGTAATTCGTACTCGATCCATTTAATATATGAACTGCGACTGCATTTAGCAAACGTTTCACGAATAATACACGTATAAAAACATTTCACGGCAAATTAAGGGAAAATATTTTCGATACGTGTTGGTAGACGATAAAATAACGTTCTCGTAATGGACAATGTTTTCCTGTGTATAATTTCAAATTTAATACCAGCGCGTCTTTATAGTGCATGAATATGTAGATGTTGGTACAGATTTCATAGAACGCTGTTATCAGACATAAATTTCAATGAAACAACAGATAAACAGTGACGCAAGTAATTTCTTTTCGATCACAATTTATTCGCATTTTCTAATCTTAGGAGCACATTGTTAGTTAAAACAAAGTGCAAAAATGTTATTTTCATGAATGTCAACACTATCTTAAAAAGTCAACACTGTTATCACAAGGGTTTTTAACCTTCCTTCATCAAATTTCAGAAATTCATTTCTTAGAAACTTGATAACCCAATGATTTTCATTTTAAACGCCCCAAAATATAATTCTGAGAAGAGAATCATATAACTTTGTAACGTTGCGGGGTAGAACAACCACTTTAAACATAAGAATTGCTCAGTTTTTATACTCCGTAACACTACCAAAAGAAAACTAAAATTATATTCGAAAAAATGAAAAACTTGATAACTTTGAGGGTTCGTTTCACCCTCTCAGATTGAATTTCCATAGAAAAAAATACTCCTTGCATACTCCAATATGCTCTGCATTCAAACGGAGTTTCATTAAAATCAGAATTTTCGGGTTGGGAACATTTTCTTGCACGCGGTGCACATATTCGCCGCGGAATGGACGAGCGAAACGTTCGAACCTAAATCGTATTTATACGGATTACAGGATCGGCGAGTGCGTACGAGTAAACGGGCAATTAAAATCATGATAAATAGGATCCCTCGTCGGCGCATTCCGCCTCTTCCCCTATTAAGCAAATTAACGTAGGTGAGGGGGGAACGTTCGATTTAAATCCGACGGAGCCGTTGCTCATATCGATCTCGCAGATAGAAAATCGTCCGGATATCGTTGATAAAAATCGAGCCGGTTGCACTGTCTGCCTTGGAAACGTTCCGCCGACGTATTGCCCTCCACTTTGGTGGTTTCGAGGTAAACATCGAGCTCCGCGATTTAATGGCCATCATTTACATCGCCGGTCGAGAGCTGAGTAATTAAACCCATCCAAACTCGTTTTATACCGGCGGCTCTATTCGATGGACCACGATGGTTTCAGCCAAAGAGTGTTTGGGTTTATGGGCGGATCGTGAAGGGATTAGTAAACCGAATCCTTTTAAGGGCCTGGCCATTATCTAGGAAGGGACTGCCTCTTCGTTCCTGATCGATCACACAACGGCGACTAGCTTCTTGCCCCGTAAAGTGGCGAATATTTAGAAGGGGTTCGCGTCGTTCTTGCGCGGTCGTCAGTTGATCTTTTGTGATACTCGAGGGTGGAATGATTGCACTGGAGGAGTGGTCTAGGCCCTTTGGTTCACTTAAGGGTTTACTTCCCGTGTTCGGTAACGGGATGGCAGATAATATGTAACATAAGTGACAGATGATTCTTCATCTTTTTAACCGACTTCAAAAGGAAGACATTACGTAATTCGTCATATATATTTCATTATGTACGTATGTTCACGCATAACTTCCGCATTAGTATGAAGAGCTGGTGGTATCATGGTAATTTTATTTATTATTATCTGGATATTCTGGAATTATCTAGAATTCCAGTTTTAATGTATGTTACAAGCATTTATATATTAACATTGACACCAGAACTCCTCCAGTTTCAATATCAATCCCATCACTTTTATGCAACAGAAATCAAGCTGATCAAGAATATGAAAGCAATACAGAGGCCTCCTACGTAACAGAGCACTGGGAAAGTTACGTAATAAAAACAACCAATTACAAGAACTGAAAACTTTAACTCCTGTTTTATTCCGTTTCATCCCCATCGCGCGCCACAACACCGCCGCGCGTACAGAATAAAAAATCAACGAGGAATCGCGAATGGAGCCGCGAGGGCAGCAAAATGGCAAGCGATGAACGACCAAAGTCTACGGGTGTTAATGGACAAATACGTAACGTCTCCTTCTCGGGGCTCTTAGAGGAAGGGCAGAGGCAAAGAAGAAAGTTAAAGTTTCTGGCCTTGCCACCCCCGAGGGCTTCTGGTTAGCGAGGGGATGGAGCCGATTCGAGCTTGGGCTTGCAGGAGAAGATAGGACTGTTGCCTATCTCTCGGGCCATGAATAAAAACACAATGGATCTGCTGCTCGGGCAAGTGTTTCCGAATGAAACTGCGCAACTAATTAAAAGTTCACACCATTACCGCGGCTAATGATACTAAGATTGTATTATTAATCCCGGGCCCCCGTTTCCCGTTCTCTTTCCGCTGCAGAGGCTTAGACGTTGCCCACCCCTGTCTTGTAAACGACAGCAGCTTAGAAATTCATTTTCCCGCTGTTTACAGCGTCGAGGCAATAATCCAGGAGCCAGTGTCATCAGATAACCCCGTGTAATTAGAATTCTTGCCGTTTCGTTGTCCGTCGCCCTTTAACGTGTTCATTTTATCCTCGAGCCGCGCAGAACAGCTCCGGCGTGCATTTCAATGAGGCATTGGCACTTATTTCAAGTAGAAAGAAATCGGAAGATTACATGGCAGTCACGACTTTCACTTCTGGTATTTTCTAATTTCTGTTGTGAATTATTTTTCTGGGGGTTGGGGTAACGAGATGAAGCTTCCGGTGGTATAAAACTTGGACCCAGTTTATCGTTCGAGTTTTCCAAAGTTGCGGCTTTATTCTTCGAATCAATAAAGGAAAGGTTATGGAGCTCGTAATGGGGAAAGTTTATTACTGAAATTAAGAATTGCTAGTCTTCAAGCGACCAGGTTACTGCGCTTCTTGTTTCTCTGGGGTGTACTGAACTTAGCTCGTTTAAATTACTTTTGATTCTGTCAAACTACGAAACAAGTTTTTAAATTGATCCTCAATCGCAACAGTAATTTAACAAGAGGATATTACGGACATGCCAATTATTTCATAGCGTTTAAACTGTGGGACGAGAAGAAAGTTAGTGAAAACGCAGTGACGTGAAATCTTCTCGTGGGATGGTGAATAATTATGAAAGTCAGTTACCTTGCGGGGAACACAATGTCGTAAAAATAGAAGATATCCTTTATTGTGGAGAAAGGATAGCATTTAGCTGGGGATGAAGAAAAATAAAAGACGAAAACAGGGACGGGAAGGGGGTATGAGTGGGTAGCTTGTCCCTTGCATTCGTTAAAACAGTAAATTATTTTCCCAATTTGCGAGGATGCCTATAAGGGTGAGCAGGGGCGAAGGGAACGGGACCAGGGGGTGGGGGGCCTGAAGGGAAAAACTTGAGAAGGGAGGGAAAGCTGGTGAACGGAGGTGTGTTCCCTCGGTATTTCGTGGTAAGAGGGCCGATTATAACAAGTGCATTAAAACTCGCAAGTCCGGATCCGTCGTCGTTCTCGTCGTCAACTTTTAATAGAATTCTTCTCCCCGCTACTCTCGGACAATTGAACTGCAATGGCAGCTTAGGCAAAAGGGCCGAGGCAGGGAAAAGGAGGGATGGATCGTTTTAAAGAGCAAGTTTAAGAAAAAAAAATGGAAAAATATGAATGGCAAGTGAGGTAGAATGAGATGAAAATAGGGACATAGGTGTGCGTGAGGATATTGGGGGAAACGTGAGGGGGTTGAGTGATTTGAATAAAAACATCAACAATTATTTAGTAATGAGTAGGTTACAATAATGAAAACACATTTATATTTATAACTTTTTTCTTGTAAATATATTTATAATTTTTTTTTGCATTGAAATCCATGAAATGAGAATTAAAAATTAAAACAGAAATTATCTCTATATTCATTTATTACTGCAGAATGTGCGTTTGAAGAAGAGCCTGATTTTGGGCTGTTGAGGGTAACTCTTAAGTCATCACTTGACTGATCTCGAATTTGTTTAAAAAGTACGTGCAGAATTTCAGGGACCTACTGCGGAGAATCACATGCACAATCGCTGCAAAAATATGATCCAACAGCAAATAAACAATACTAAATAAAAATTACACAAATAAATCTATATCCACACTATTAAAAGTAATTGATATATATTTATTAAGTACAAAGACCCCCTAATTATAAATCTAACTCAGTATTAGCACACAATAAATAACTAGGGTAAATCAACCAGTAATTGACCGCATACCAATGAATGACCATTAGGCAAAGAAATGTCAATTATAAATTTAAAAATTATTATATGTTTATAAACGGAGTGTAGTTGCACTTTTAATATCCCATATTTTTAGTTACGCGTATTAAACAAACATTAATAAGTACAATTCTTATTAAAAGTATGCGGTCATTTACTAGGCTTCTCATTTGACAATTCGGTCATTCACTGGTTGGTTTACCCTAATAACGTTTCTTACCGTTATAATTCCCTAATTAAAAATCTAACTCAGTATCAGCACACTATAAATAACTAAGTAATAACGTTTCTGTAATTGTATCATCGTTCTCTTTCACTTTAGTCTTCCTTTCGTATTCAGTACCCCACTTACGCACAGTATAACGCGCTCATTGTATGCAGAAACAGCAACGTTCGTCGAGCAGAAAAAACGCTCCGCAGTCTATCGGTTGTAACACAAATTGGTCGGAAAAGAGGGATACAGATCCTCGAGAAGTAACGGAATTGAAAAGGTTCCGGTCGACGTTTCTTTCATCGCGGTCTTGAATTACGGGAAACTGTCTACGATGCCTGGTCCACGGCCGAGGAGGAGGATGGAGTAAAAATCGAATAACGATGCGAGAATCTTGACTCTTGTAACAGCCATTCCGACGAAATTGCTCGGACTCGAGGAGAGTTCCGATGAAAAGAAAGCTCCTTTCGTTAGTTCGCAAATAAGATTCCGCCGTTCAATGGGCGATCTCGTTTGCCTTTAACGTATGCTGAATCGAACGAACAAACTTTTCAATGGCCAATAAAGGTGAGTTTAATTTGTAATTCGTGCCACGATATGAACGTATTTCGTTCTCGATATTCTGATCAATTGATCCCGATCCCATTACCCTCCGAGTACCAAAACTTTGCATCGCGTTTAACCCACTTCGGTTGATGAAAGACGAATCGTTGGGACTAATTATTAACTGCTACACATACAGAAGATTCTACGCTCGGTTCTAGATTTTTCACAAACATTTTACATTCCCCTCTAAACACTCAACCAGGATTCCATTCTACTTATAAGTTTTGTTCTACTCGTACAGTATTCGGATAAATTTTCCCAACCATTTTCCAGCCCAATCTCGGTTGACAAATTCTGTTGATAATTAGTCCGGTGCCTTCAAACGGTGCGACAGTTGGATCTTTAACGAGACACCCGGTTCCTTGTCGGCTGATCTGGACGAATTAAGGAAGCAAGCGATTCGAAGAAACCAATAACGACGGGGGAGGACGACTGACTGAGAGGAAGAGGATAGTGGCCCCCGGTAGCCGCCTCTAAGAAGAATCGAACCGCCTCATTACGTTAATTTCCCCGGAGATGCCTGCATTTTTCTGATTCCATCCATTCTCCGTCGCGCGGCGTTGCTCCAGTTTCTCTGCCCTCTCTCCAGCTTGCGCCCCTCTTCTCCGCCCCGTGATCCATCCGCGACCAGAGGAGGGTGGCGGAGGGAGAGGGAGATTTTATATCGAGACGCAGGGCTGAGAATGAAACCATTTATTGCAACGCGAAGACCCGTGAGAGGTAAGGGTCCAGGATGCCTTTACCCGAGGGAATGATGGGACGAGCTGCCGCAGGCTTCTGCACGGGGTGTGCTCCGGAAAAAATCAAGAAAGAGACGCAGACAGTGGAAATGAGGGACGCGGAGGCCGTTAACGTCCCGACAACGAGTTACATCGCTGAGGAGAACACGAACTAAGTACCGATCGAAGTCGGTGTCTGCTAGACGCGCACGCGGAGGATATAAACTGAGGACGCGTTTTATCGGTCCTCCTCCTTTCCTCTCCCTTGATTTTTCTCTCATTAAAGGAACGAACATGCTCGTCCCGGGATACGTATGGGTTTATTGTAAAGGAGATGGTGAATCAGACACGAGATGAGATTCTTTGGATAACGATGCTGGGGGAGGATTATGGTTGTTGGCTGTGGCAAATTAGTGTTTAGATGGGTTAAGGGGGTACTCTAGTGTAACTACCCGTTTTTCAACGCCGTCTTTGGGAATTTATTTAAGAAAAACTTATATTTCTTTATTTTTATTTTTTTGTTGTGAATTTTTAAAGCATTCAGCAAAACCCCTGGAAATAATTGTTTAAATTATCGGGCTGACATAAATTCTAAGTACGTGTAATTGAATTTTGATGCCATACCGTAAAATGGGGGAACATTGGCAGGTTTTTGAAACATTTTGTTATATAATGTAAAAATTAACATGTTTACATTTGCTTTAAGTATCCTATCATAACATTGCATCTTTTGTGATTATACTACAAGTGTCAAAATGCATAAAATTTTTGTCCTTTCCTTCTTTAATACATGTTAAAAGCGTTTCTGTACCGGGGTAACATTAGCACATCATGTAGATAGCATTAACGGGATAAGTTTTATTAATCTGAGGTCAGTAAACTTAAATTTCTTTATTTTATTTTATTTTTTGCATCTTAACTAAAATCAACTCGTAACATTGCCACATCATATAAATAGCATTAACAGGTTAAGTTTTACTAATCTGACGTAAAACAACGTAATTTCGGCGTATGTCAATGTTACCCTGTACTGCCAATGTTCCCCCATTTTACGGTATATTTTGGAGACCGAAGGAATATCCTTACAAAATCTGTTTTACTTTTGATATTTTTTAATGTTGCGTGCATTTACTCATTGGTACTACTTGATTCTAACGAAACTTAGATATTGAATTGATCAATAATGAGTTAACACTAAACCTGTTCCTAGCACTAATAATATTAATAATAATAAAATATGATGTGGGGATTAAAAGAAGATAAATACACTACCGTACAAGAAGCGAAGTGGGTTTACTAATTGTTAGCAGATTAGTGGTCCAGAAACCACAACAAATTGTATATGCTAGGTTAATTGTATATTTCAGTAATACTAGTCAATGCCAGTTGACACCACGAAACAAATAACAGTACTGTTGGAAGTTCAGAAGATATTTTGCTTGCAGAAAAGTAACATATACTGTTTGGATATAAGTTTTGAAGTAAGATTAGAGATGGGAAGTAGGGCATGTTATTGGTACCCGTTCGCGTATTCTCTGGATCTCTGTGGAACTTCAAATTAAAAGTTACGATTCAATAACGTAGGTTTCTGAGATTTCCGTTATGCAGTGCACTTCGTACGACACAAAGTTAGAAATAAGTAGGAATGTAGCACGTATTTGTTCAGTGACTGTGAGGGAATAGAATCACTAACTTTTCAATCGAAGATTCCCTCTACAAAACCATTTTAAGCATTCAAATATTTGCAAATGTAAGCATATAGATTCCACCCTTAAAAATACTTTCACTTTTACATGCATGCTGTACACTATAATACTCACAGATTACACATAGTACATATAATTCTATGTACTACAAATTATACTTATCATACTTACCCCAGACTAATCACCAGTTAATATCAACCTCTTCTACAATAAGGCTAACCACAACCTCTTTGCACCCCCGTTCATCCTGTCCCCCAATTCACGGTGTCAAGATTGCGTCGGAAATTCGCGAGCCATCGCCTATCCCTTGAATCGCCTCTGGTCCTTTCGAGAAGCAGCAGAGAAATATCCTAGAGCCTCTCACTTCGGCGGTTAATTAATGCAGCTACATTAAGAAGGAAAGGCTCGACCGAAATCCTCCCCCGTTTCCTCTCGTTCGAACTTCCTCCTCTCCATCCCCCGATGCAAGGAATCCCCAGGCAGTGTTATTGTACTCGAACTGTCTGGATGTGGGGGTTAATTGGAAGCCCCCGCGTGTAGTTCCACGCCAACCCCCTCGATCCGTTTTGGGCCGCCGCACCGCGAAGCCTGTTGGATGCCTTCGTCGTTTCCTTTGCCCCTGGCCCCTTCTCGCTCCCCCTGCCCCTTCGTTTTGTAACGTACAGCAGCGATCCAACTTTGTCTCCTTAGCGGCGTGGGTGTTGTACGTGTCGTGGGCCGAATAGCACCTTAATACCGCGCGAAATGCGCGACGGGATATATGTTCCGGCGTGCCGGAAACAATAATCGCGCCGGTAAGTGCGCGTGCAAGCGAAATCGAGCGAGCTTAACGGCCTCGCCGGTGGCTGGATGCTTTGGAAGTTTTGTAAACGACGGAAGAAACCGACGGCGGCGTCGTTGTCTACGTACCACTTCTGCGCTTCCAACCTCCAGTTCTCCAGCGTCTCAGATTTTGCGCCTTGTTAATTGTCTACTGGCGGACGACTTTCCGTGCTGTTGTGTATGATTCAGCGAAGGTTTTGTAAAGTTTGTAGGTTGACAAAACGTGGTTCCTTATGGATGAATGGGTATCATATGTAGGATAATGTCTGTTTTGTTAACGCAGATTTAATGCAGGACTTCGTGTATCGTTTTTGGGAAAGAGTGTCGGAGGGTGGTTTTTAATGTTGCGGAAAATGGATTGTTACGGTGAAAGTAGAAGGGTTTTTGTAAACATCTTGTGGGACAATTGTAAGATCATTTGTAATACAGCTACAGTTTTATACATTTTGTAATTTTTGTCAAGTCGATCTGAACCCCCGTTCATTTGCAACTAGGGGAAAGCCAAGAGAAAAAAAGATTCGAGAAAAATACGTTTAAAGTTTTTGGACAAAGGCGATGCTGTAGGTTGTCGCTTGACCTTTTTAGCTATCAAATAGCTAAGTCAGTGCTGTAGTAATCTCCATGCACTGGTTTGTTTTGCTAATGTTTTACAAAATGAAAAATAATTCTACACTATCAAATCATCCCTTAATCTATCTTATAATTAGACTGCGGATGTTTATGCACGTAAAATATGAAAAAGCATATGCAAATATGCAACGTAAAATATGCTAATATGCACGAAAAATATGCCAATATCGCATATCTGGCGTATGCAACATTATCTGAACTAACACACGAAATTATTCATTAATTAAATTTTAATTAACAATTTATTTATGTTGAAGCGCCATAATTTGCGTTACAATAAATTGCTAGTACCCTTTCCATGTTTGTAACACGTAATTGTTGCCGTTTGTCAGTTAAGATTAATTTAAGTGCTGAAAATGAACGTTCTACATCACAGGATGTAACGGGTGCATTTTTATATTTGTTCCACTAGCGTTGTAATATATTTGTTGATACATATATGCCTTTCAGCAAAGCATATGTCTTTTAACAAAGCATAAGCAATATGCAAAATAATGTTTTCATATAAATATATGCATTCGCATAAACATTCGCAGTCTACTTATAATAAATGCTCCGTTATAAAAGTTCCATCTAGTTACTCGAACACATGTAATAAAGGTTCCACTGTTACTCCACCCCTTCATAAAAAGTGCAACCCAAGTACTCAGACATAATCCTCCATCGCACAATCACAGACCCACCTGTTCTGACCCAAGCAAGCACCCACGTCAAGGTACCAATCGAATCCCAGCACGTTCGCTCATCTACTTTGACCTTCGCAGCTTATCCCCGAAGATTCCCCTCACCCTCCCCTCCATTCTTTCCACCCGGTATAATTCTCCATTTAACACCCGGTTCTCGTACTAACGATATATTGGCAATTGCGCGAGATTCGCCTTTCCCTTTGCCCGCGCTACCAACCCTAAGCCACTGGCTTCCTCCACCCTGGTTCCTCCTGTAACCTCTCATCCTCTTATTCTTCCGCCTTCTACTCCTTGGTTATTGCCACGGTAGGCCGGATGCATAGCAATAGCAAGAGGCGCGCACGCGTCCTAGGGAGCGGTACGCATTGCGGTTGTAATATCGCGGGTCGAGCGTTTTGCCGGTGCAAAGATATTATACCTAAGCCCCACGGTGTGGTTTCTGCCTCTCTGTTTCTCTTTCGGTCAGCCTCTTCCTGGTCTCCTCCGTTATTCCGTTGCCTCGGCGTAACGACGCCGCCATTTGCCACCTTCCTGGATGGCGGAGGAGACGGGGTGGCAGCGGGGGGATGGGAACTGAGCAACGCGGCAAGCTTCGAGACAGCGATATCTTTAAGGGCTGAACGTCCCCCTCGACGCTTCCGGACACGCGTCTCTCGCGGGTCCAGCGTCCGGACGCTGCCCGCCGACGGCGCGCGTCTACCCCTTCGCGATGGCCAGCCTCTCTGTCTGTATACGTGGCAGCCTTACAAATTCACGCGCGTAATCCCCGGTCGTCCATGTCCGCGCGTTCAAGTGCACGCACACGTGCGACTAAGTGCGACGGCTACGAGTCCAGCGCGGAATTCGGGGACAACCCTTGGTAATTTACGGCGGAGACAATTGGTCAGGGGGATGTAGCCGCGCCTAGTGCAACAGGGGGATAATGTAGTCCCCTGTACACTGCGCGGCGACCGTACGAATACGGGGATCACGCGCTGCTCGACGGGCTTCGTCGTGGAGGCTTTCCTTGTTGTTGCATAGTTTTGGGGGTATGGGGCGTGGAATGGGAGGGGTGAGTTTTTAGTAAGTGGGGGAGTCTGAGGCTAGGATTCCGTGGGCTGGTGTTTATGAATAGTAATAGTTATTGGGAATGTTAACGAAAGTGGAAATTGAAAATGAAGTTGGAAAATGTGGTGATCGCTAATGGGGATCGAGTGGAATGCTCGTTGGTTTATGACACATCTTTTGTAATGTGGAATTTAGTTTTTGTAGAGGTTGTGAAGGATATTGATATTATTAGAGCGAAGTCATCGTCGTTACAAAACCAACTGAGGGGTTGAAATGATAAACGATGTAAGTGTCAAAGAAATAGAAAAATAGTTTTTTAAGGGGAAAGAATGTAAATTCTATGCTAAACAGGGTGGTAAACGCTGCAAGTGCTGGAATAATTTATTTTAGTTTCTGGGGCTGACGCAAGATTGTGCTAAAATGCACAAAAGTATGTTTTTGGTTTATACTGAAAATTTTCACTTCTGGCACTTACATCTCCTCAAATTTCTGGAAGTTAAGGAATATAAAAAGGAATATAAAAAGAAGCAATTGTATAATTACTTTCTCGAAGAATTAATTTGATCGATGTGTTTAGTTTGAAGGGGGTAAGGAGATGGTAACTAATCAATTTACTTTCTTGTGAATTATAAGAATCTGGTAACAAAGTCGTAGGTATTTCTACATTCAAAGGAGAGAATAGTGAACTCGAAATGCATCTTAAAACCTAGTTAGAAAATTTTTCTTGGAAATTAAATAATTCTATAAAATATATTGTTTGAATGAATAATTATACACGATACTATCTTCAATGATCACTGTATACTATACAAATTTCTGTATTTTTTGTTTTTTCCATCTTATTTTCATCTACAATCTTCAGAATTCTTATACGTAACTATAATATAATTCCCGTAAGGCGATGAAAAAGCTTCATGGGTTTCCGAAATTCGCTAAACCTGCAGTATAACCGAGCGTTATACGTATAATAACGTCCTCCTTATGCGTCTAGCAACTTATAAGTACCATTACGATAGCGAAGAACCTCAAAAGTGCGTTCACTGCAGAATTTCGTGATTCTCCGAGGATTGTCCCGGTAGCCGTAGTTGAAATAAATTCCAAGTCCGCGCTCGGCAGCTTGCAAATTTATGGTAATGCTGGATCACGAATCCCCCAAATGAATTTTATTTAAAGTTTCTTACGTCCAGCGGCGGTGTGGTTTGCCTGGAAAAACTTTGGAATTCATAAATACAATTTGAATGATTTTCGTTATCCGGCAGGAGGTTTTCATCACGACCAAGGAAACAAGGTATAATGACGATCAGACGCTGGGAAAATTACTCGATATTAAATGAAAAGCTGGAAACCGCCTCGCTTGTCGCGTCTGCTTTTAAATTTCAGTATAAACGGAGTCTCTTAATGGTCGAGGGATTTTAATCGATGGAGTCTGTTAATTTTTTAGACAATAAGGGGACGTTACACAACTACATATGTTCTCATAAAAATAGTGATAAACAAATGCTACGATGTGGTAACATATCAGAATATTTTAATATATATTCTATTTATTTTAATGTTTCATTGTTCACACTGTAAGTGGTATAACTTCAAATTCAACAGTTTGTGTCGTATTTTATTTATAGTAGGTACATCTTTTAATAGTACTAAGACTAGAAAGTCCTATGCAATTCTGTTAGAAAACTTTCTTAGCCATATTAAAATTGAAGCAAAACGGAAAAGTGACTGAAAGTGCAAACATTGGTTCTATCACTTTGGACCAAATTTATGCAACCGCGGAGGAGCATGTTCATCAAGATATCTTGTGCATATAGTCCCGAAGTTTCGTGGATCCTTGATTTTTCGATGTTGGAAAGCCTCCCTTGTTAGCAGGATGGGTAAACCGGAGACGTATTTCATTACAAATTTGCATGGATTTAAATCGTGGCGGGGCGAGAAAGTTGCGCCCAAAGACCAAGAACGTGTAACGATCTGGCCGTTTTCAATGCCTTCTTCCACCATCCCATTTCCAGGACAAAGAAAGTTCCACGGTAAGCGGCAGCAAGTGTGATAGAGTATAGAGTGGTACGACGGGCGTAGACGAGTGAAAGGGATGAGGGGAACAATGTGGGTTGATGGATACCAAGCTCTTTGCACAGTCATCAGGGACTGAGCCAAACGGAATACCATTTTCCTACCTAACGTAAAACATTGTGAACGTGTATTCCGTCGCGGTGAAAGACGATGAACCTTAATCCTACCATTGACGCGTCGCGTTTCATGAATAGTTTGGGACGTAAGCTGCGAGGTAAAATTATTTTCCTTCTATCCTCTGAATGTTTCCAAATCTCGGACAATCGATCAGCTCGTGGACCGTTTTGTAATTTTGCAAGAATGATGTTCAAATGTAGGGCGAGTCACAAGAAGTAGTGGAGATTTTTAGAAACAATGATGGCATTGGAAGACGTCACTGGATAATGTCTTTACCGAGGTATATTTTGAGAAAATTTAATTTTGATTGCTCGAAGGACTGGTGAGCTCGAGATCACTAAATGTCTTATTAAATTGGAACATATCTCCTTAGATCTTAATATAACTGTAACCTATATTAGCACGAGTTCAATTACCATAATTATTCCAGATGAATCAAATTCTGTTCTTCTTCGTCACAATTGCTTTTATCTCGAGTATGTACTATATAACTATTTATATCTCATTCTTCATCCCCGAAACGAGTGAAATGAGTAGAATAAGGTTTCACTGTTGCCATTTATTCATACGGTACCCCATATATATAAATAAAGATCGGAGTCTCCATCATTGAAATGACACGCTCATAGATTCAATTATTTATCCCTCGAATTAACCAAGTACCTAAGCTTGAATATTCAGAGGTCCAGGTGAATTTTTAATAATACCCCAACAATGCCACCACGATATAGCCCCCAAAGGAGAAGTTGCCTGTCGCTTTTTCGCCATCGTTGAATTAGAGAATCGTGTACTCGAAACAGGGTCAGAACCGAAGGCGCATCTTCGTCGAGCTCGCAGTTTCATGGGAACTAAACCGATCTCCAGGTCGGCCCTATCTCGCCCGCGGCAAAGGGTCGTATGTTTCAGTGCGTTCCGCGAGTTTTAAGTTTCGAGTGATGCTCTCGCGGATTTTTGAAGAGGTCGCGCACACTTTTGCGCCTTCCACTTCTCTCCCACGGCGGTGAAACAACTCCGCAGGATGAATAACGCACACACAGCCGTGCCCCGTCGGGCATTCATGCCAGCCGTTCGTGTTCCGTCGACGACCACCTCGAATGCTTTTTGGGTCGAGTGGTTCCTACGTACCCGGCGTATTTTCAGCCGGGCCAGGCTCACCGTGACGAAAAGTCTTTGACCGAACTAACGGAGAAAAGGCCGGCGTCGTTGAGAATCTTTTTCATGCATTTCCCTCGCGCGCAGTTTCACCCGAAAGGGAGCTGCTCTTGGCGTCAGTTTTCTAACGATTCGGGAACCCCTATCTTGTCGCGCTACCATGATCGCTCGCGAATCGGTATCATTAAGATCCTGCCGTCGTAAAGGCTGGAATCGTGGAATCGTGGTGGAGCGCGCGGCTAAAACTGGCAATCTCCAGCCACAATTTATTTTTGCTTTCTTGCAGGTCGAAGATGTGCGCAGGTGATGTGTGTGTGGAGTTGAACGTTTTGGGGGGTTGAAAGGTGAAATGGAAGTTGGTATTATTGTATTTGTGTCTGAGGGAATGTTAGTTCCATACAGAGTTAGGTATTAAATATATAAAAAATTATTTAAATAACAGATCGAATAAAAGTTACTTTAACTTTAGATTATTCGACGAATAAAGTTAATTTTTTTAACGATAATTTATTCAACGATAAAGTTAAACCGGGTTAACGTGGGGAATAATTTTTTTTCACTTCTATTCGTTACCCTAAATTTTTATTTAATTAAAAATTTTACCCATCTCTGAAGTTTTATAGGTTATATACAAAATAGGGGGATTAGAATTTATTCCATTAGTGTGCTCGATATCTTTTAATAATTTTCTGTTACTTTACTGTTAGCAGCTATTCATCTTCTGTCATTTAGTCTCTTCATTGTATAGCACCTTCCAAGGATCGCTAGTTTAGTCGTAGATCCACAGCGACCTGGCAGAAATTCACGCGGTGCAGTAGGGACTTTCTTTGGAGTATTCTCGAGGGTGGTATAGCAGGGGACAGAACAAGGGGGAAGGAAGGTGGTTGCGAGTCTCTTATTGGGGTCCAAGAAATATATGGACGGAAATAAGCCCCTGGCATCGTCAAGATGAAAGGACGATAAAGGCAGGTCGAGTGACCGGAGGCATGCAAATTGATAGTAATAGCTATCCTCCACTGTCTCTACCTTCAGCCTCCCCCGTTCTCCATGTTCCTTAGAGGATTCACCGCCCCTCGTGCCACATCCTCGGAATCCTCGCGTGCGCCATGTGACATCGATCATTTTGATTTAGCACCCCTTCGGTTATTATCCGTAGGAAACACAACGACACAATAGGAAATCTTCCGTCTTGATCAGACCCAGTTGTATTCGATATCGATAGTAGGTAATACAAGCTGCTGATCCTTGTCGTTTAATGTTTTTAGAAGAATACTTCTGAGGACATTTGCATGTGTTCAAAAAGTTCTTGAAGGAAAAGTTCCAAACTATGAAGTCCACCGATGTTTATGAATTGTTTCTATTGTTAATCCATGTTGAGGAAATATTTTCTCTCAACGTACACTGATTAGAGCAATGAATGAAGTGGCTGAAATGACTCATAGGCAAAATTTGCACACTCCGATGCCCTATATTTTTTAAACAAATTCGGAACCAGCAAAATAATTAACTTAAATCCCTCCTAATTTAGCGTGGAGTATTAATACAAATTCTCGGTCACTATGCTCCTCCATTCACATTCTAAATTTATTCATCGAACTAAAATAGTACATTGAAATCCTCGATCCCACAGGCACCATCCCTCCTCGTTAGATAATCTTCCCCGCGTTCTATCGAGGTACTATTGTCCCAGTATCCCATCGTTTTAGTCTCTGTTTCAGTGGAATTAAACAATTACTCCCAGCTTGCATTAAATGGCCGCACTTTTATTCGGAACTGCGTTCGCTTTGTTGTTCTCGCGGCCCGTCCCTTTTTCACGGGGACAGCCGGTGTAAATAACAAGAACGGCAGTTAAATCTCATTGGTCGTCCACGTCGAAAAAGGGCGAAGCCTGCGGATACCAAGAGGGATGACGGGCACTAGAATGTACACCTACCAACAAAAGTTAAGAACAGTTTCTCGCAGGTTTGGGAATACAAACCATGAAATTAATATCACACTGATAACCGAATTTTGCGCACGTCATAACACTAATTCATTTCATACACTGAAATGTGATGGGAATGGTTGCAGATAGAGATGAGCAATTTAACCAGAAACTAGGAAACTACATATTTTAGGGGTCGAATATCGTAATGACGTGAAGGACTAATACTTGTGGAGTATTAAGTAGTTTTAATATTACAATAATTCGAAACGTGCTAATTCACACTTTCATACATAATTTACGAAAAGTAAATAAGTTTAATAACTTATAAAATAAATATTCCTCAAGTCTTATCTCAACGAATTCCGGTCCCATTAATTTAGGGGTATTTTATTAACATAAATCTGTGAACTACGAACTTATATTTCTCAAGGAATAAACACAGTCTAATAAACCTACTATAGCCTCCAAAACAGCCATAAATTTATCACACATGTGACATGTCATGTGATTTCTCTCAAAATTCGAAAAGTTTAAAAAGGAATAAGAACTCGATCGGGTGTAAAAAGCCCAAGGGTGATAGCACGAGAGAATTGATCGGTAACTGGTTTGTTTCTTAACTTTTTCCAGCAAGTGTATGTGTATCGAGTGGAGAGTGTCGAGCGATAGCATCCACGTGGGAGCAATGCGTCCGTAGCCAAGAAGGGGTTGGCAGAGGGCGGTTGCCTCTCTGATTTACACCGGGCCAGACTTCTTCTGAATATTTAACGGGGCAAGCCTGAACATCGCCAGTTCCGTCGTGCCGCTGATCCGGATTAAGGGAAAGTGATAAGTTACCCCGAGGTTCGTATGCGACTTCCACTCAGCAGCTGAATGCCTCCGCTGGCTGCTGTTTCGCTTTTCCACCCCTCTTTTATTCCTCTTCTCGCGCTTTTACTCCGCCACCCTCTGTCGCACCTTTTACTGCAACTTCGTGTCCCGGCCAACTTCCTCGAAATCCAAGACACTGAACGTACTTCGTTTCGTTTCAAACGCGCTGCCCCTCGCTCCCACCACCGCCACCTTCTTCTTCGTCTTTTATCTTCTCCTCTCGCGGGGCGTACGAGTGCTTCTTTGTACCTGCCTGTCGAGATGCTGCTAAGCGAGCACGCTGGTATTTAGCAGCGAGAGGCACGGTAAATGCATGTTAAAGAGTGTTTATTACCGTGGGCTGCTTCAATGGCACTTGGAGCTTGGAAAGACGAGAATTATCACGCTGTCGTTTCGAAACGAGTTTGTTACGGGCGATGCGCTGCGGCGGAAACAGGGATGCTTGATAGCTCTTTCGAGATGCATAATTGTGATAATTTTTAAATAACTGTGTGGTTATTCTTTCACTGTCGTGAGTAGTAAGAGTAATAACTTTTGAAAGTACAGATATGATACGAACTTGATTCGACGAATAAAGTTAACCCCGCGCCAACTTTATTCGACATTTATTTGAATAATTCGTCTACTCTCCTCTATACAACCTGTAGAGTTCAAAATTGAACTTTTAATCCCCAAAACTGATTCCCCGATAGAGGAAGTCTATTGAAGTTACTGGACACTATTTCTATGAACAAAAATGATAAAAAAGATTACGCCTTTTAATTGGAGAATAATGAATACAATATTAAAAAGGCGCAAAGGAAGCGCGAGTTCGTCGAGGGGAATTACTACACGCACAGAGGAAAAGTTTGTAAATACCGAAACTCGCAGGTGGCTAAGCACAGCTAGTAAAGTATGGAACGACAGGGTATTGCTCTGTGGTCGGCGATATTGGTAACCGCATTTAAATGACGGGCATCGTGCGGTTCCCCAAATAGGATACTTTTGAATTGTAACGCCAGCATTGGCGGTACGCTCTGACAGAGACCAGAGTTTCTAATGGACACTTAACTTCAATTAAACTAAAATTCGAACTACCAGCGGCGATGTTAGCGACGTCGTTGCGCTGGTTATTATACTCCCGATCTGAATCGCCGTGAACCAGCGCGGAAGGATACTGAGAGGGTGAATCGGAGCGTGTCCGAAACGCTCAAGCCGATTCATTAATGAGAAACAAAAAGTGGAGGCGTGTAACAGTGTCGTATGTTCCCGCTATTAACGTTTCAGTTACTTCTGTCAAGCAGAAGGTTACGTGTTATTTATTTAGAACTACTGAAAATTTTTAGTATACACTTACCACCACAGCAGCAGTTCACAACAAACCTTAGAAATTCTGCTCTATTAAACAGCCACTATTCGTAAAAACTTATTCCACCATAAAAAACGGCTCCCTCTAGTAGATACGAAAATCAGCGTCAACAGTAGAATTAGAATGCAGTGGCGCGCCTATCAAAACGAATCAATGCGTGCAGAATTATTAACGAAATCGCGGTTGTCAAGCAGCCGGGGGGTGGCGCCGACGAAAAGCAAACGTCATAATTGCCACGTAATTATGCGCATTTTAATTCGGGAAACCTCCCCCTGTTACACTTGGTTCCGCCGTGATATCGCCTGGGCAGAGGGGGGATGGCGCGCGCGAGAGCAATCGCAGCAAATTACAATCATGTCTGTTTGACGTGCGTGAGAGTTTGATTTATTAATCATCGGCCCGCAACGGGACAGTTTCCCGAATATTTTCGCGCCATCGCCCCGCCGTAATTTTCTCCGCTCGCGACCGTTGTAATTTATGCCCGCTCGCTGCGAAGTATCGTCGCCGGTGTTATTTGTCTCTGCGCCACACACCCTCTTCCGCCCTCTGTCTCTCTCTCTCCCTCTCTCTCTCTCTTTCCCTTGCTCCGTTTTTAGCCCCCTTCCCACCGCGATTTCGCGTGGCGAGCGTCGCTTTGTCGAGCAGTGCTGGACGTGCGGTACGTTTCAGCGGTACGATTAAACGATTATCTGTATCAGCGAATTTTCGCGAATTAACGGCCCCCGCGACTACTCGCTTCCGGCCGGCCGCCATCGGCAACGCCATCATCGTCGCCGCCATGATACCTCGAATCCGCGCGATTCCGATCGGGAATTTTGGATTTTTCCGCCTGCCGACAGATCCGAGCTGAGGGAAATTTCACTGCTGACACCGAAACGCCTCGTTAATGTCGGTGAATTCGAGAAAGCCGCGCGGGGGGTACGGAGGGGTGGGGGCGCGGCATAATGCGCCCGGTGTGCGTAACGAATTTGTGAATGACACTAACGAGTAAATAATACAGACGCGACACGTTGACTCTCGCAAACAAGTCGGTTCATTATGCTGTGTTTTCGCTGCCTGGGCCGTTTGATTACTAATATTTGATCGAGTCGCGCGCGGTCGTGTTCGATTTCGCTGATTCTCGCGGCCACCGCGAAATGTTCGATTAACGGCTGTTAAGGCGCCGCGTTGCACGCGGCGCGGGAGGGATGCTGACTGATTAATGGGTAACTGGCTGATAAACGTAGGATGCATCTTTCGAATAGTTCAATAATGGATTGATCTTTGAGTGTTGGAAGTGGGGTATGGATTCTCTGTTTGGGGTGAAAATGGATGGAACCGTAGTATGAATCTTATTTAGGAACATTAATCCTAAATCGTACTTTCTCCATATTAAAAGTAAATCATTTTTATGAATAGAAGTTGATTATTTTTTGTTCTTTAAGTTTATAAATCTGTTTATTTTATTAATAGAGTTGATTACCACTATTATTATTTCAGTTTCCCTGTTATTTTTCATGTAATAAGCATTTGTTCTTAAGGAGTACGATTTGGGCAAGTTTAACCTAGGTATGTACTCTTTCCCACCTTTTCATTCCCCAGTTACTCGATACGTAACATATACTAATACAATTTAATATTAAAATTGAAACAAATGATCGTAGTCCATTATTATTATCTAAAGAGAATTCACTCGAAAAATCAAAACTTCTCAATAATCTCTAGTTTACACTACTTCCTTATTTTAATTACCACAGTAATTACTTTCCCACATTTTTAATGCACCTATTCCTACTGGCACGTAGCTTTAATATTCAAACTCGGGATAATTCCTCCCCACAGTGCTCCTACAGAAACTTCTTTCCCCGAAGGTGAGACGTCAAGTGAGTTTTTTGTTTCGTCGATTGCGAATGCCACAAAGTCTAGACAGCAGATCCTCCATACGCATTATACGACTTGATTTCTACCAGACGACCGCAGGTACTGTCGCATTGTTCGGCCGCTGATTGGAATTTAAATTTTATTCATAGGCTCGTTTATATCCGGCCAGTTATATATTCAAATCGGACCGTCCGAGCGCGGGAGCCCGTTGTACGTTTCTGCGTAGCTAACTCGGACCTGCGCGACGGCCATGCCCGGCGATAATTTCGCCGATTTCTATCGAAATCATCGAATCGAGGCGAGTTTGAAAAGCGGAAATTCGTTGATTTCATTCTGCCGTTTTTCCCGCCCCATCCTATCGGAAAATTTCCGCGACGACGCTGACCGAATCAGGCAGCAAATCATCCGTGAAACGGACAACAGCAGGAAATGATGGTTCGCTTATTAAAGCGGCCACGAGATTCTTCGAAAGGTTTCGGAGGCGGCAGATCGACCGTTTACGACCCGTTCGAAATTCCACCCGCGCAGAGGGGCCAGCAGAATTGCCATTATTTCGTCGGTTGTTTAATGATAACTCCGCTGCCGCTCCTCCTGCAGGATACAATACGTCGTCAGGATGATTCTGGACATCTGTATTACGGGCCGTCCTTCTTCTCCGACGTTTGCTTCAATCGCCTATTGCGGCGTCGCTCGTGACTTATTCCAGACGAGTAAGGGTACGTATTTGGCATGACGTCAAACGTGGATATTAGGATTCCCCGGAGTAGATGGCCAAAGGGGCCAAAGGAGACGAAGAAGGAGAGAGAAAAAAAGGAAAGAGGAAGGGCTATGTGGTACCCGTTCGTGCGTCACATCCGTGACCAGCCTACCAGCGCGCGTGGTCCTTGCCATCGTCATACAGTTCCATTCGAGGAAGGAACCTTTATTTTTGGAACACGTTACAGCTGCCTCCTCCCCCCGCTTCACGTCCAATGTCAATTTCATGTGCGGGGTGTTTCCTTGTCAATGGACGTTACTTCGAGAAATTATAAAAGGAAGCTTGTATAAACGTGGGTGGTATCTGATCTCTGTTTTGAGTTAGGGGAGAATCGGTAAAGTGAGTGTAGAAAAGTTTGAAGTTTGGAATAAAATTTTACACTTTGAATAAATATGTGTAGAAATAAATTTATAATATAATTTAAACGTTACTATTGACAAATTACGAGTAACAATATTTAAAATACACTTAGAGTACCTATATTAAAATTCAACTTGAAAGAAAAGATGTAAGAAGGATCACTTTACCCCCTTTCTGGGGTAAAGTAAGCTTCTAGCTTTTTTGCACCATGGTTGCCAAAAACTGTGGCAAATTTTTCATTTTTTTGAGGTTAGTTTCTGTAAATATATTCTATTTTTAAATAACAAATTAAGAAAGCTCATTTTACCTCGAGGCTCAGTTTACCCCGGTCTCCCCTATAAGCGTTTTACTCTCTTTTAATACAAAATTGGGAAATATGAGTGCCTCTGCCAAGCTATTTAAGTACCTAATGATTAAAATGGTCACTTGCAGGCAATTCTAAGACAGCCTGTATTTTCAATTCCATTCCATAAAACATTAAACATTATTAGCAGACGCACTATTCTACCCCCTCCCCCTGATAAATGGAACAATTTCCCTTATTCCACCGCGCATATCGATCTTCTTTCCTGGAACCACCGTAACATCCTTATCTCTACCCCAACTTCCCTCTCGTTACCGCCGAACGTTTCTGATTCCTCTGTTCCGCGACGGACGCGAACTTGTCCTCCTAGCGACCCTCCCCCTTCCCGCCGGGCTGCTAGCAAAGAGGGCGGCCCTCCTCCCTTCGCCTCTTTACGAATTGCAAATTTTCGGCAAGTTTTCGTTAGGGAAATTCAGCCGGCGGTGTTCACTGTATACAAAGTGGCACTAGAGGATAGAGTAGATAGCTAAGAGGAGGCAAGAGAGGGGCCTCGGATACGCGCTCCACGGTAAAAGCACAAATATTTGACGGGTAAATAGAGTGATACTTGATGCGGCGCTGGTTGGTGGAGGATACTGCCAGCGGTGCTGCTACCCGCCGTCACTGCTGCGTCTGGTCTCAAAGCTGCCATTGCTGCCTCCGCCGATGCTGTTGCTACTGTTCCTCCCGGTGCCGTACTGACGATAGGCTAGGTTGCAAGGGGGGCGAGAGGGGGCTTGCACGGTACGCTTCCACGGGAGTGTTTCAGGGAACCCTCCTACGCCGGCCGCCCAGTTTGCACGGCGGTGAGATCCATCACGCCCGGGCAAATTGCAAACATTAGCTTGCAACTTGCAACTCTTCGGCGTTGCACTTGCGCGACCACCGTCGAACAACGGATTACCCCAGACGTGGGTGACCGTGACTCAGATTCATCTTGGTTTCGAGGTGGATCGATCGTCGAGTGGCTTGAACGCTGTTTCGATTGCGAGCGCACTGAAGATCATAATCTGCGTGGTGGGAATTAAAACGTAGCACGATGAGTGAGTAAATGGAGGCTCGTGAAATAATGAATGAGGAATACGGAGGGACGTTTTTATGATGTGAGAAAGATGTGGGATGAATTCTTGTGAAGTAACATATACTGAGGTTCAAAGGAATCGTTGTTATTGGACAGATTAAAGTAGGCATGCCACCCCTTCGAGTGGTTGTTACGTGTCTGTAGAAGACGAAATGAAATTCCACTCTGAAGAAGTTGTAGAAGAAAAGAATCCCCTGTTGAAAAGGAAGCAGGGGTCCGTGATCTCTTCGTCGCTTATCCACGAACACGAACGGTTGGGGTGGAGGGTAGTAAGGAGCAATATAATGTGTTTTTAATAAATCGTGGAGGAACTTGTATGGAGATCGGTCTGAATAAATTTGATTTAAAATCCAAAGGGGGCTGGGTGACAGAGGAACGCGTGAATGAACGCTGCTCGTGCCAACGAGGGGAGTCGAGGAACATTTGTTTGGAAGTGTCGAAGTATCGATGATATGTCTTAGCCTCAGCCTCAATTTCCTTACGCTTTATCTAATCGGCTGCGACTTTAACATCTTCTTTCACAATTTCTCTAGTGTGAAATTTTGTGGGTTTTTTCATGTTCTTTCTTATGGTCAACATTGTGAGTACAACGAAATATAACCAAATTTTTTGTGTTAAGTGTTATTATACATGGTATTCCATTAATCCTAACATAAAGGGTTTTATCGAGAATATTTTAATATAGTAGTAATCCTATTAGTACATTCCATGGTATGAACAAACTTTGTGATACTAAGGAGAATATATAACTGTATGCTTTTCTTTTAAAGTGCTTGATACATTAACGTTAACAATTACCAGCAGTAATAGATATTAAAATATAGGATACCATTTAAAGAAGCAAAGGCGAACTATCTCTAGAGTGACTTCATTAATAAAGAAAGGAATTATTATATATTAATTATTCCATATTTATCACAGATCTGTAATCTTATTTTGTAAATTTTATGAATCTTAAGCCCAAAGCTTCCAAGATATTCAAAGTACTAAATCATCAACTTTGCTGTCCAATAATATTAATCTTTTCCAAGTGATCGTCTCTACAAACAGTGTCGTCACATTAAGGTGAGTATCTAGATGATTTGGGGTTTGGATGTTCGCAAATCGAAAGACTAACAGACAAGGCCGATTCGACGCGCCTATTCGTCACTGGAGAACCCTAACGTCTACCAGCCACGATAAACCGGGGCTTCGATTCCCTCCGTAGGCTACCCTAGCCATTAAACACAATGCCGCTGCTATTACTCTTCACGGTGTTATTGAACGGGCTCCATTATCATCGTATAATATCGCGATATCTTTTCACCCCGTTGGGAGTGCCCGCAGAACGGAAGAACTGCCAAATCGTAGCGAGCTCGTTTCGAGCCCCGCGCGCTTGGAACATCGCCTGAAAGTCCCTGGCAAACCAGGACACCCGTGGAAACTAATAGTTTTCAAAAATATACCCGGAAACGGCTCACATTTTCCAGCTTCGAAAAATGCTCGCCGCTCGTATCTACGTGCCACTCAATCTTCTTTCTTATTCGTTTTCGATATCAGGGGAACAAAAAAAAATTCGTTGCAGTAAAATAAATTTGAATAAAACGCGGACACTGAAGTCTTCCTTTTAAACGGTTCAGAAATATTTTTTAATACACTGCTGTATAGAAATTTGGAATCACAATGTGGATTAATGGGTTTGTTGGTTGCTCGCGTTTTATTGGAATTGTTACTGAGAGTATTAATTGGGTCAGAGTTGGCCATTAACTAAATGAAAAATTATTTCTCATAAAGTAACGGATCAAATAAAAGTTACTTTAACTTCAGATTATTCGGCGAATAAGGTTAATTTTTTTATTTCCCGAGAATTTATTCGAGGAATAAAGTTAATTTTTTTATTCATCGAGGGTTTCAACTTCAGCGTTAAATAAATTTTTCAATTTTAACTGTATTCGACGTCGAACCCGGGTTACCTTTATTCTACACCTGACGAATCATTTTTTTAATTGTTATTCGTTATTCGTTATTTCTGTGACATTCAATGGCATAAAATTTACCTAAAACAACCTGCCGACTTGCGGAACTATTTTCCTAATGTAGCCCCTGTCATTTGTCAAAACGATTTCTTAAAAGTATTCAACAACTTGTCAAACAACTTCCCACAAGTGCGCAACAACTTGTCAAACCTCTCGTGACACCCTTTCCCACGCATATTATGTACTTAACGCCATAAGGCACAGCAATCTACCACGAAAACACTGCATCCCTCTCACCGCAAGGCTTCTTCCAGCGTCTCGAATTTACCGTGCCATCGATTCCGCGTCGACACGGGCAACGAGCTAACGAACGAAGCCAACGAAGCTGCACCGCGCCGCAGCGGCGCGTCCTCGTTACGGCAGGAGCGGCTAAAACGGCAGCGGCTCTACCTGTACAAGATAAACAGTACTCAATTATAAATTCCTCATATGCAAATCCCCAGAGCTCAGCGGCTGTGAAGCGCCCTGCGAGCAAGTCGTTGCTTCCTTCCGTGTGGGCGTTCAAGAAGCGGAAGAGACAGCGCTGTTGCGGAACACTACCTGCGAAACGAACGACAAGGGACGAGGATGTGGGGGCGGGAGGTGGGAAGAGGGGGAGGAATGGGGTCGAAGAGCAAGAAGAGACAGAACGAAGTGGCTGCAGGCGAACAGGCGGGAAACGGGCCTGAACAGAGGTGCACCGTGAAGGGGAAAGACAAACCGAGATGAAGAAATAGAGGGGATACAGAGGATGAAAGGGTGAAAAGGGAATGGCGAGGGGTGGGGTTGGGCCTGATTGGCGGCGGCGTTAACTGGGAAAGCTAAGCCAGAAGTCGGCTCGCCTGCTGCGTCGTCATCCGTGTGACAACTTATAATTTGATAGAAACCCAGCTCGTACTGCGCTTGTACCAGCTCTGATACTCATCCTCTTCTTCCCTCCACCCCTCGGCCCCTTCGCTCCGTTGCCCTCCCCTACACTGGCCTCCTGCGTTTCGTTCTCTTGTACAGCTTGATACTTGCGCACACACACAGGCGTCACTTAATCTGCGCCCACTGGTCCAAGGTGTCTATGCTCATCGTCAGCCTAACCGTCGGCAGGGGTTTTTGGGGAGAAGGAGTGCCTCCATTGGGAAGGTAGGATCGAGCTGGATGGGATAGTTTAATTCTGCTGATCATATCGCGCGATGTTTGCACTACGCTCGGGGTGCTCATCGGCTGACTGGATGTAAGAGGATTGCACAGGTGTGATTCATTATGCACGTGAGGCGATCGTGGTGAACGAAGTTTTGAAGAATTTTAGTATGTGGTATATCTGCAGTGTGTAGTGGTGTGAAGAATTGGAAGATTAATCTTGATTGAATGGACGGGTTTTGATAATTTGGGGATTAATCTGTGAATATGTCGTATAAATTGTATTTAATACGTTGTGTGTCACTGGAGGGTTGAACATTCTTGATAGGACAGTGATGGCGAACCTTTCTGAGAAGTGTGGTGTGGGTAATATCCAATACCTATTAAAAAACGCGTAAAATATAATATAATTATAAAACCTTCATTACTATTATTTCAGAAGTCATGAAGAAAAATATTTTAACAAATATCAACTTCTACATAAATTTATTTTAATTTATCTAGTAAGCGATAATCACAAATAAAGCTTTCGTTGCCGTCCAATAATAAATAATAATAATAATAGATTCCTAAAATCCAAGTGGTACAAAAAAGTCAATTCATCAACACAACACCGTTTGCCATTGCAACTCGAAATTTTTAAACTCCTCTGGATGAAAAACTACGACAGTCTTTGCCCTGTAATTAATCTGACATCACCGTGAGGCCCACGAATATGAATGTGTCCACCAATCGTTGGCTGCATATCGCAGCTCTTCTCTCAAAGAAACAAAGATACCCAGTCTGACCCATGTACCCAGTTCTACCGGTTCTTACTTTTCAAATTTTCACTAATTCAAGTTTGAACACGCAGAGCCTCCATTCCACTCTGTTTTGGGACCACATGAATCGCGGAAAAATTCTGCCCTTATCGATCGGAGCCAGCAGCAGCATGAATTACGAAGAGATAAACAAGTCACAGTAGACATGATGAGGTGTGCAGAGCTAAATGAAAGCTGGGATACGAAATCCACGCAGCCAGCGTGCGTTGGGCTGCTCCGCGGGGAGGAATTTCGCCGATGAAAGAGAAGGAGAGGTGAAGAAGGGAGGGCGCGTGAGGCAGAGAAGGAGGAACAGCGACGGGTGGGTGGAAAAGGGAGGCGAGCTTGCTCAGCAGATTGGTATCAATGGAGACAAATTGAGTTGGCCGGTGATCGATGAAGCTCACCGTCCGTGACGCGATGTTACGGTAGCGTGCACAACGTTTTCCCTTCCTTCTCCTTTCGTATGCTCGGCCGCGGCATAGAGGCGTCTCTTTCTACAACGGCATTCGTTTGAGAACATATCTTGCGGGCCCGAGTATCGCAGCCACTATATCGCCGGTGAATTTACACGTTCGCCTACGAACGGGTCAGGTTCGATCGAACCTGACCTCGGGAATTCGGTTATCTTTCAGACACGCCTCGCCTCGGTGAAATTGCTGCTGGCTGCTTGGAGAAGAAGAGAATATTGCCTGAACGATTCAGTTATTACCTAAGCCGTAGTTTACGCGGGCTGTGGCCAACGGGAGTATTTTTTTGTATTGAGTCGATAAGAGAACGATGAGATCTATATTCACCATAGTACCTACGCGAAGTGTTCTTCTAGTTGCTCTATATAGTAGCTGATTTGGATTATAAGATATATTTCAGAGAGAAGATTCAGTTCTTGTTTAGAGTAAGTTTTCATACGCTTTGTTCGAAGATGACTTTAGTGCATAGAATTATATCTGCGTTCGAGCTTCTGAAGGGTAAGGAGATTTACACAGACTCGTTAAGTGTTCCCTTGTTTTTGGTAAATCGAAGAAATGCATGGGAAAGGAAATATCAAAATGGAATATCCACAAAGTCGTTCTCGCATGAATAAGGACACCTCGAAGTCGAAAGATTTCCATTTTGCCCATCAATGTCTTCCAAGTGCCACCGTGAGTGTAATATTCAACAGGAGCATAGGAATCGCAAATACCAAGTAGTCGATCACAAGACAGTTCGACGTATACGAAAAGTTTGGGAATTCGTTTAAATCTGTGAGAAGTTCCCGAAGAAATCTTAGCAGCGATATCCCGTAAGAACAACATCCTCATCTTTCATCTGCTACCAGTTAAGATAGAAGACGAATATTTCACTATGTAACACAAGACGTTTAGACACCTTTATCAAGCCCTCGAGCGTGCTCTGATAATAGCGAGTACAATGGGTTCACCTTTAACACGTAATCAACTAATGTCGATTACCATGGCAATTCGATCGCCCGCCTGTACATACATATCTGCATCTTCTGCTTCCGAGCTGAAGGGAAGCCCACTGCCGGTATGAGAGATAGACGATAGTGGGCTATTGAGACGCGGTGTGTAAACTCAGACTACCAGCTTTTAGTTGATTAACGCACGCCGACCGTGACTCACTGCGGATCTCGAGTACAATGAAAATAGCTTCCGCTGGAAAGACGGATTACTCCAGATTATTGACTTTCGACTCACTCCTTCGTCTCGCCGCGAGTCAGCCCGGATAAAGAAAAGAAGGGATAAGACGATGAATTCCTGGTCCCCCTGGTTAAGTCTGACTTGGCACGGGACGCCTCTACTGTCTGACGAATTATACGAGACGTTCCTTACTCTTTGCTGGTCTCGTGCTACTCTTCCACTTATGGTGTATCGTAATTGTTCTCTAATGATCTGGATGATTATGATTGGGGAGTTCTCTGTGTCACGGTTTGTAGGCACTTGTTTATTAAGGGGAAAATAAGTGATTTTAGGAATTTTTTAGGGATTGTAGTATTACTGAAGATTGAAATAAATTTTAAATCTGACCTTACTTTTCATACTGACGCACTGATTATACGTTCTTATTATATAAATTAGATAAAGGCATCGCGATACTATATCTATGATGTGTGTTCAATATGATGAGATGGAATATTAGTAAATTGAGAATGGCAATTAAAAAGAGGTAAGACGTACGGAAGTAATTAAGTTTTCTGTGAAAGATCCTACTTACCTAAAGTATTACCGCTCGAACGATTAAACGGTGACGACGCTGTTGGAATCTTTGAGAGGCTTTACATCATTTTACGACCCATAAAAACTTGTTACTTAAAGACAGACACGGCTTACAATGGAACTCGTAAAATGCTTATTTTCATTGTTAGAGTAGTCTGTGCTAATCGTGTCCACTATTAAAGAACGTTAATGTTTGTATGTAAATATCGAGTATATAAATGAGGAGAGTTCTGAAAAACAGTCATCCTAATTATTTTAAAGAACTAATCTAAATGTTCCTTACACCACGATGTACTCATCATATTTAATCGTAAATAACAGTATTCATAATATGTAACAAATTATTGCTCAAATTGAAACACCATTATTGCGAGAAATTGTTTTCAAAACATAACAATTATTTCAATATTCTGCAAATTAATTGGGTCTCGAAGGGTTAAACATTTTTGTACTCGTTAATAAATTCATTGTAAACTGTTCGAGTTATTTACACATAATTTCAATATTTCAGTTATCATCTTTGTTCTAATGTCCACTGCATCTTTAAATCTTTTACCCCTCAAGGTGACTTTGATGTTAGAAAATAAGAGGAAGTCTAATGGGAATAAATCAGCATATACGAGAATACTTTTAATTTTGAAATCTCTAACTTTCCAAAAAGTACTTTACTCTCACTGCACTATTTCCTCTAACTCAAAAACAAAATCTTCCTCAACGAATTCTTTCAAACGAACGACACACGAGTCGCACATAATATTCCTCATTCACGTACCCTTAAAAAGTTCAAACAAATCTCCACACAATTTTACCCACTCTCAGAATATAATAGCAAAAACTCGTAAAAGCCATTAAAATTGACACGTATTCGCGCGTATCACCACCAATTCTTCTGTCCTGGAGGTTTTTACTTAACCGATGTGTAAAAAGCAAACAAGTGTGATTTCAACATTTGTCAAATACGCGAGGAAGAATTGGCGAGCTATCAGGATCGAGCCGTCGTCAATGGCGATTTCGTATTTACGAGGCATGAATTTTACAACTCGCTCACTGTAACCTGATTATCCGAATTCCGGGCCCTGGCGGGAACGCGGACACGCGAGCGTGTCGATACACGTGTACGCGTGGAACCGTTTCTACTCGCTCTATTTCCCAACATGCATAATGCACGGCTGAGGCGAGTTTACATTGCCAATGGCGAATCGAAAAAGTTCCCATTCACGCCGGAGGTATTTTTTCGGCCTCGTTGTTTGTCGGAATTTCGAGAAAAAAGTGTTTCAACAAAATTTTCGTCCAATCGTCCGAGAACGCGATACTCTGCTGCTAGTTCTCCGTTAAAAAAGTTATTCTGTTTTAAATAGTATTCGAATATTATATTTGTCAGCCTATACTTGTGTGCCTTAGAATTTAGATAATTACCTTCCTACAGTCCTGTTCAAAAAAGACAGAAAGAAAATAGAAAATGCGCGAGCCTACCCAAATTACTGACCACAGACCCGCAGAACTGTCCCGTATGGAAAGGCTGATCGTTTCGAAAGGCTCGAAAGTGTACGTCCACGTTGACAATTCCCGAGCTGATCGATAGGCGCGATATACGAATGATTTCGTCTAGACGTTCGGCTCAATCGGTCGGAAACGATTTGTCCCTGAGGCCGTTGGTGAATTCGGATGTTCGCCGGGCGCGCCGGAATCTTGGTTCGTTGATGGAAAAACGCGGGCACGGAAGTCGGTAACGACCGGCGTGGAAAAAAGTTTTAAAGTAAATATCGTAAAAATTCATTTCCTACCAGCAATACGTTTCCATTCGTCCTCTCGCTCTTGCTGCCTCCCCCGCACCTTCTGCTCCCACCCCCCTTTCGCGTCTCACCCTCTTCTCTCCTCTCCGTCCCCTGCCCCCCGTTTTCTGGCTTCGTTTTTGCCTCTTTCTTTCCTCTCGGCGCCTCTCCAATGCCGCGAGTCCGAATACAATAATCCTGGCCGCTCGTATTCGTAAGCGTTAGCGGGGTTAAAACGCTGGCCCGGTCCAGGCAACGAGGGGGCGGCTGCAGGTGTTAGCGTACATCGTTTAAACGGAGTCGGTTCTTTATGATAAAATTAAAACAAGCGAGCGCGCGCGTAGACATCGGTTAACAGGTATTTGCCGACACGGAATCGGTGCTGCGGCTTCTCACCGGGTCTGCCGACCAACCAGGCGTTCGATTCGTTCAGAAGGTAACCGTCTCTGTTCGCTATCCAGCGACGATTACGCGCACAAAGTGTGACCTGGTTAATTGGGGCCCGCGCAAATTGGACGTGATTAATTCTGAGATCGATGCTTCTGAGGGCGATGGAACTTTCTTTGGGGATACTTCTTTCGGATTTAAAGATATCTATGTTTAATGTTGGAATTATTAGTGAAAGTAACTTACTCGATTATTGATACTTGTAGGGGTAATGTTTGATGGGTGACAGAAATACTTGGGCTTTTGGGGTTTACTAGAGTTTCGTTTATTTTTTATGCAGCTGGTTAAAAGTGCAAGTATGATATTGGAAAAATAGAGGATAGGACACCTTCTGACTTGTAGAAAGTTTTGCATCTTTGGATATTTTAAAATTGCTTCGTTAGCAAGTCTTCGACACCGCCATTTTAATATTGGCATTCTTATAGTAGAGTGTTATGGTTTTGGTTGAATATTCTTGGAGTTACATTGCCTGCAGATTGAAAAACTGTCGTTTCGAGAAAAACGCATTTAAAGTTTTCTGGAAACCTGGTGCTCCATAGCAAAACCGGCTATGTGCGCTTTAATTTTTCGAATTTCGTTTTGCAACTTTGGGAAGATATTAACGTGATGTTTAATTATTGATTTGTGAAAAAATATTGGTTTCATCATCTCGCTACACCAGGCTCCTCCCTTAAGTAGCAATGCTGCTCATACCAAGTTCATTTAGGTATATCATTTACCATTTTCACTTTTCGATGGTTTAGAACGATGCGTTAATGATCCCTTTGCAGGAGTAAGGTGTAATTATCTGCGTACCAATCGATAACCGACTCTATGTCGATCATAGATGTCACAGTAGCGTACGAGTATTATTGACGATACAAATTATCCCTCGCATCACGATGAGATCTCCAGGATAACCAATAGGGTAATATTGTACTACAACCCGTCTAATTATCGTACGTGCCTAATTTCAAGGTACCGAGTTGAAACGTACTAGCCGTAACTAACGCTGATCGGTAAACGCTATTAATCTAGAGCTTGACGTCTGCTAATCAACGGTCTACAAAATGTGAGCCAAGTTTCGCTCGTTCATAGCAACGAAACGTAATAGGTGCTGATTGCTAATACCATATGCAGTAAATTCAGTTCCTTTAATAATACTCAAATAATGGATTTTTGACTTATTTAATAATAATTAATATATTTTAATAAGATTGTACACAAAAGTTTTACACTTCATTTCTCGAACTTCATAAACCCTGAATCTCGTCCTCCATAAATTTTCTTAACTCTACGTCTTCGAACTTAACACTGTCAAGTCTTGTAATTATCATCATTAAAACCCAAAAACTGTCACTGTCAATAAATCATCCCTTCTGCTCGCGACTAATATTCCCATCTATTTAATAATCAATTTCTCAAGACGCGTGGGATATTTCGCAGATATTTCGGGGGTGAGTTGGTAAAAGCTCAAATTTTGCCCCGGTTTCCGCAGCGGCGGATCGGGGATCAAACGTTTTCACGATCAGCAACGATTCCGACGGCGTGATTCCGGGCAAAGCGGCCTTTTCAAAGCCTGCGCGCCTCAAATAACGTTAACGGCTGGTCTGCCGTCTGCGATCATTATACACGCGGCCTTAATTACGACGTTTAAGCGACACGGTCGAACGATCTGGCGACGCGAGAGAATTTAATTACATGCCAGCCCGAAAAAGGCCGCGAAGGCGAAAGTGGGCTGCCGTGTGCCCCTGCGCCTCTGTACGGGGCCTGTGGTGGGAAGGTGGTTGGCGGCGGAGGGTTGGAGAGAAAGACTGGCCAGGGCAACCGGAATTAACCTGGGCGTACAGCCGTCGACGGCAATATAGCAACCACCCTATTGCGTAACAACCTTTCCGCAGCCGACATCGGCTCGCTCGGCGAAGAAAGAAAGGGACAGGACGCGTTTTCGAAGCTGGGAATGTATGGACTTGATCTCTTCATGAATTTGAAGACCGTTGACTTTATTATTAACAAGGAATTAACAGTCGAAGCTTGGGAATACTGTAACGTAGAATACACTACTTTTTTGTGGGGATATTCTATCTTTAAGGGCCTAAACTCTGATATCATGGGGATTTTTTTCAATTTTTTGAAACTCTCAAAGTGGAATAACCCCTTAACATTACAGGGATCACATTACATTTTAATTTTATTAAAACCCCCCGTACGACCCATGTCTCAAAACAGTATCAATAAAATTAACACAGAACACAAGATTAAACAAATATCCTAAACAATACATACATCCTTATTAATTCACTCTCCTTAGCTTTCCCTCCGCCACACCGCCACAAATGATTAACAAATACTTCTCAAGACAATCCAACCGCCAGAAACGTGACAAAAGTAGCGTTGCGAAAGCCAAAAACTGGTCGTTCTAAAAAAGCAGGGGGTAAGAGAAGCGGCAGGAGAAGAAATAATTGAAACGAAAGCAAAACGGTATCAACGCGACCTGATGAAAATGGCCGGGTATCGCGGCATGGAGTGAAATAGCAGCAGGGGTGTGCAACCGCGCGGGCTCGTACAACGTCGATGAAGTAAAACGCACCCAGGGTAATTGGCGCACCTTTCAGATGTAAATGCGGTTCGTTAGTGGGTTCCCAGCGAGCGATGCATCGCCGACGGCTACGCTAGGGTGTCGGGAGCACTGGACCCGTCCAGTTGGAAATACACCCCAGTCATCCGTAGACTGACACTGTTCCCGTTACCACCATTCCTCTGTCACACCAGCAACGACCCGGTATAAGTCAGCTAAGGTGTTAAACGCCATTCACATTATCATGGTAATACGAGGCGCCTGGAATTTTTCCCCGGTGTTGGATGTCAACGAGAATCGTCGCGATGATCACCCAGCTGGCATAATTTGTCGAAGGCGGGGTGGCTGAATACATTTCGCGTCATTTTGCTTGGTATTTATTCAGTGACTGCAACGATGGTCGCAAGATGAACTGGGGACCAACAGCGAGGAAGGTGAGACTTGAAGGAATGAACTTGTGACCACAGGGATCGTCAGAGGAATTATGGTGAAGTTAAATTAATGTTAGTTGAAGTATAGGGCTGGCGATTTTGGAATTGAGTAGTGGTAAATAATTAGTAGAGGGTGTGGGGAAAGTGTGGGTTAGTAACTTCTTTGGGAGATTATGTCCTAGAAAGGATAATACGTATTTCAAAATGCTAGATTATTAAGTAGGTATTGAAATTAAAGTAAAGTTACTGGAATTTCAAAATTTATGAATGAAATGTGTGAAAAAATATTTCATGTTCAGATTTCTATTCGGCACAATCCGAAATTCCAATATTTGAATACTCCAAATTATTTGAATTCTCTGGTATTCGAATACTCGAATATTCAAATACTTACATTATTCGAATATTCTTAACATCCCTAATCTGAACGACCTACTCAAAATTCTATACAGAAATTTCATATAGGTAATAGATATTTCTCGAATCGTCACTAAAAGTACAGCTAAACCCGCATTAAAATTGCTCTATTTGTCGGCATTTGTCACAGCAACACTCATAATATAGTGCCACAATAAATAACGATTGCGTTAGGAACGAAGATTGCGTTTTCCATTTGATTCTCTGTACGCTGAAATAAAATGCGTCGGCCAAAAACCGTGCCTTTTCCAGCGGAATTTCGGCGATGGAACGATATACGTACGTATATCGCTGGGCGATAGATGGAATCTCGATTATCGACATAGAGAAAACGCGATATCGATTAGTTTCGAGCGTTATCGGGTGGTTGTATGCCGAGATTCGAAACACACCTCGGAGGGCCTCGTCACGAACACGATCCCGTATAGACCAGCACGGTAATTATCTGCTCGTAATTGCTAATCGATTGCCGTCAATCTCAGATCACCCGTGAAACAGTATCAATAGAGGGAGGGAATGTAACATCGTGGCCGTAGGATCGTAAGCGCTATTGATAAATTTTCATCAGCCACCCGATTCAATGAAAATCTAGCTGAATTGGCGCGCATAACGGTAATGGGGGACAGGCTGATTTCGTGAAAGGAACATTCATTCAACCGTACATTTTCTTAACTCTGATACGTCACGCATTCAGTAAATCAATAAATCGTGAACTATTGAACGCCTTGTTAATTTATGAAACGGAATGTTGATATTTCAGTATAAACGAAGTCAATTATTAGCTACTAGGTATTGTCGGTTTTTAAGAACCGAGTTTAAAAAAACCGTTTTTCTTAAAAATTTATAAAATTCGAAAACTGTTTTTTAAATTTAGGAAACCGGTTTTTGATACTACAATTAATATGTAAAAATGAATTAATTATTTAATCAAAAACGTTAATGCATCAAAATAAATTACAACCACACCACTCTCACCAAACTTGAAATTTTGCCCATCTGATCTCAAATTACTTTTACACACCCAGAATAAATTACAGAACCAAAATTTTACGAGGAATTACGGTCGCGCTGCAATGCCCCAAAAAGGTTGGGAACAATTAATTGAGTCGCACAGAATGCTATATAAATTAATTTTAAAATAAACATAATTACAATTCAAAACTCCCCAACTTCCCTTGATATCCAAACACACCAAACTTCCACCTGAAACGATACATTATTAGAGAAAAAAGAAGCATCACTAGTGCAAATCACGCGGAGTGACCATTACTGGGAGCGCCCGTAACGAGAGCACAATTACATTCGTAATAAAGGAAAACAAATGTTCCCGGCTGTGCTCACTATTTAAAGACACAACGTTATCGTGGCCGTGGCGTTTCAGCGGCAATTTAGCCATTTTTGCCGCACAACAGCCCGGAGGGAACGCTTTGAACTTTGGCGCGACTATAATTTTCGCGGTCGCGCCACCAACCGAGTGGAGAGTAATGGACGCGTCGACCGGAAATGTGTTAGAACCAAGCAAACGTCGCTTTGGACACCATCAGGTGCTGGCTTCATCTGTTGCTCAATTTTTCAAGTTCCCTCGAAAGAACATTTTATTTTGAATATTTCGAAATGATATTTTGCATATTAACGAACCTATATATTTACCAAAATTGTGTTAAATTCAAGCAACCGTGGTTTAGAACGCCATTGGGGCCTTCGGAGTTGTAGGTGATAGCTTCATTTGTTGCTCAGATTTTCGAGTTCCTTCGAAGGAATAACGTTTCGTTTCTCAAATCATTTACTGCTCGAATTTCTCTCGGTGGTGCGCCACTGAGGCGCAACTTCGAGCCCACTGAACGAAAGGCCGAAACTTTTACCGCCTGGTCAGGGTAGAACGCATGAATCCACACTTTTAACGTGTTACACACGCTTTTGTAGGAAGCGGCGCGCCTGTGTTCGTATAACAAGCGACGGTGGCGAAGAGGGTGATATTAATTTTTGTCAGAACTGCCGTTCCTCGGCGTCCCTTTTGCGCCGCGTTTTCGACGCTGCTCCTTTGTCGTTCGTTCATTAAACGCGGCCAGAGCATTTTTAATTTACGTTTGCACGGCAAGAGAGAAGGAAATCGGCAAACGATGCGCTTTGTGACACATGGACTGTTGTGTCTGCACCTTAGTAATACCTTGTCGCGGACAGAGTGGCATTCTGAGAAACAAAAGGGGGTGAAATCTATGTTTCTGCTAAATTGTACCCTTAAATGTGTACCAAGTTTGGAATCTTTGATGAGTGTGTAGCGTCGTGATAATTCTGGTTTTGGTTTGGAGGATGGATTTAGGAAACAATAGAGGAGGTGTCAAAAATCTCTCTTTTGGGAATTATTTCTTCACCAATTTATAGGTACTTAAAATCAGTAAAACTATTATTTGAAGTATTTCTGGATATCTTTTATAATTTAACACTTATATACGCAAATATAAAAAAAGTGCCTCGGATAAAAGGGGTGGTTTCTCCCTTAAAGTCGAAAGATAGCACCAACCACCCACGTCAAAATTTTTGCTTGTGGACAATAATTATTTGCATAATTATTATGCAAAGCTCCATCAAAATCGGCGGTCGACACTTATCGAACGTCCCTCATAAGTGTACCAACGCTGCGCGGGCTACGCGGGATTATATTTTTGATACGATGCAGAAGTTTCCCCCGGGGATAGTTGGAAGAGCGCATTTAACGTTTACGTTGTCGATAAGAAAAATCTCGTCGGGGACTTCTCTCGGCGTCGCGGAACCCTCTTGCCGGTACTTTCGATGTCGAGGTGCTTCGTTAATTCGCCTTCAAGCTTGGAAATAATTTCCAGGCGGAGAATTTCATCAGGACGCGGCTAAAGTAGCCCTTGTAACGTCTGGCAGCCGGCTTAACACTCGTTTAAGTGTGCATGTGTACGTACGGGACAGCGGTTTAGTCGTCGCTGACGAAATATTACTTTCGTTATTGTCTGTCTCAGAGCGGGCAGCAACAACCGGTACGGGGGTTCCTTCTCCCCTGTGAACTGTTTTAATTAATCCACGTCGAATTAACGGTTAAAGCATCGCGAACTAGACAGACCTGGACCAACGTTCTATCTCGCGTAATCCTCTTATTTTATAGGATTCGTTATTGTGCGTGTTTCGTTGGCTACGATGCTTCTGACGCTATTTATTAACGAAGAATCTTGAACCGCGCGCGTCTTGATTCTCTATTTTACTGCGCTACGATTCATCGATGCTTATTCTGGGAAGTTTGCGTGCTCCACTATTTGAAACCGCGACGCTTTTGAGGGAACTTATTTTTGTCTACTTGAACAGTGTTCAGGATTTCGAAGGAAATATTCAGTAAGAAGGGGTTATTTTAAGCCTTCATTGACATACCTCTTTTTTGGATCAACTTTGACATACCTGGGTGGTTCACACACAGAACAAATTTTGGAATGACTGCCATTCTCATATAAAGAATTTAATCGCTATGAAAAAAGCATGGGTTATTTCCAAGGTCTCTAGAATGTATTCCAATAGATTTTTTATTGAAATTTTATCACAGTTTCTGTGGAAAAATTCTAGATTACCATATGTCGAAAAAAATGAAGAAAATCGTCAAAAAATTGTAACTTTTACAAATTTCTATATTAGAAGCTAAAAATCTACAGATTTGTTTTTGAGATATAATATTTTCAGAAAAAAATAGTTTATAAGTCGGCTTTGGAGAAAAGGTATTTATTTTCACATATTGAAGGTACAGAGCGTCAAAATCAGCTTATGTGTGGCTCACACCCAGAGTGTCAACGAAGGGTTTTTGATTCATGAATTTTCAATTTTCTGTTGGGAACTGGGAGAAAGGTAGATTCAAATTCTCGCCAGAGGTGTGGGATGTATGTAGAAAGTATGACACTGGGAGGAAGAAAAGTTTTTTCGAATTTTTGTAAATACATACACATGTGTGCGTACAATTCATACGTAACTACCGTTTTTCCAAATGCGAACAATCAAGTAACAGGTATTTTTCTGTGTTAACTTCACCGAGTACTATTTTTTAAGGAATTGTTTAAATGGGCCAACTTGTATTTTGATACAAACTTACACAGAAGTCCAATATTATCACTAAAAACATGAAGCATTTCTGATCTCGGAAGCTCAGAAAATATTCCCACTTAAAATTACACTTGACTACAAAGTATACTACTCAAGGAGCTATTACAGATGTACCATCAGAAATGGCAATTTTAAAACTTCTAAACCTACCCTTGAAAATACCTTCTGGCATCAGAAAGCCTTCGTCGAAACAATCATTTGAAGTTGCCACCCGTTGGTCGAAGTAGTCCGTGGAAAAAGTTAACCCTGGGTAGTTATTTGTGAGTTCGCCGTCTCGATGAAGTCGCGATCGGTATTTCCCCTCCTAAGTGGACTCGATTAATCCACGGTCATTAGCGTCACTCTAGACGAAAGCAGGTTAGAGTAGAGACTGTTTAACAGCGACATCGGGTTTAATTTCTGTCCCCGGTAATCCGGCATTCACGTTAATCCGAGCTTCACGGTGCTGTCCGAACTACGCCCGTAATGGGGACACAAGACTAATGTGCCGTTAATTCGGAAATAATTAGCGACCGGTCTTCGTCGGGTTCCGCTTCACCTGTCTGACACCAGATCGTGACTCCCCTTTAACTTGGCCTAATTTGAACGCGAAACACAAGACAGCCTCCCTGACCAATCGATTAAAAGTTCGCCCTTTGAGCACTGCCAGTTCGAAAGTTTAACGCTTGGTAATTTTATATTTGTCCGTGGAAAGTTGCCGTCAATTAATTGATCACCAGGGGCCGTCAAACTTGAACCAGTAATTATTATGCCTGTGAAGAAGTTCTGTCTACTATCTTAGACGGTGTTCTGTGATGCGAGATGAAGGAATTAGTTTTTCGTGCGATGTGTGGTAGTATTTGGTACTGTGAAGGTAGATTGTTTATTTGATACGCATTACAATTATTTTTTTAAGTTAAATTATTTGATAGTTGTATTGATGATAAAAGTAATGAATTGTTAGGGTTGAAAAAGTTTTTCAAGAACATGATGGTATGAAATCAAGATAATGTACTGGATGGATAATTGCTTTAATAAAAGATATCAGGATACATGAAAACGTGAGGTTTCTTGTGAATTAGTATCTAATAAAGGAAATGGTGTTATAAGAAAAAGGTATGAAATTGTTGGAAATGATTCATGATTTAGATTTTAAAATAAAGACGAGTGTTACAGCTATTTAATAACAATTTTCATATATGATTTAAAAGTTACAATGCTCATTGTGAAAATTTACTTTTGTCACCAATTTTATTTTGATGCCTGGTGAGCACTTGTGAATTCATTTGTTTAAAATTTAATTATGTACCTTACTTTTCACATCCACAAAACATAGGAAACGAGAAAGTATTAAGAACCATGAAATTTAGATAGGGAGGAAACCTAGTCCAGGGAAAGGCGGTAATGAAAGAAAATGAAGAAATTCCCTGTGAGAAAGGTACGTAGAAAACAATGCCGTAGTTAAACCAATAATGTGGTCTGAGATAGGCCGTAAGAGCATTCGAGAAAATTAGCTTCATTTAAATTCTTTGTACGACTGGTCGTGCTCTTCACCGTGAAACGAGCGCTCGAAGTGTAGGCCAACAAACTTTTATACGTGCACATTTCTTTATGTACCGCTAATGAGTCAAGTAAATGCTGCTAATTGATGGACATGAACGAAAATATCGAAAGAATTTGCTGTATTTTTAAATAATCACACGAGTAATAACAGTCCCCCTTATTAGGTACAAATAGATTTTAAATGAGATATTAAATCTTTTAAAAATTTTGAACAATATATCTTTCATAAAGATTTTATTTAAAAAAAAAAGTAAACGTCATAGTGTTAAAAAACTTTTTAGGCAGCATTGTACATAGACAACTTTTTGTATATCATTGAAGATAATAAATTTTTCTTCCATATTTTATCTAATACTGCTGTCTGTTAGTGTCTATGACTGTTGTGATAATACAAAAAGTCGGATTATTTTTGTATCACCAGGAAAGTCACAACCAAGAACACAGCAGTATTAGATAAAATATGAAAATTTCTTTATTATCTTCAATGATGTACAAATAAAGTCCAAAAATTGTTTAACACTATGACGTTCACATTTTTAAAATAAAATTCTAAAAATGACCTATTGTTGCTGTGATTTGATGGGAGGGTACTCTTAACTTGTTAGTAGCAGAACTCATCAAGAGAAACATATAAATCCATAAAGATCTATTTCTTTCTTTCCATCACAACTACATATTACTATCGAAGCCACTTTCCTTATTTCTTGCTTAGCCTCTATATCAATTTAAAGCAACTCCACACGCTTGTTTACATCAATCATCCCCAAACCACTTCATGAATTCTCCTCATTCAATTCCACTTCCACAGTCCCCGAAACACTCTAAATATCGCCAAGAACACAACTCCACAATCACTAATTCGTATTTTCCTCGCCTTCCCCGAAAACAGTATTGCCTGGTCCATTCGCCAGCCTTGATTGGAACCCAGGAAGCCTCTCGCAACACGTCAACCCCCAATCTTCCAATTCAGCCTGTTCCCGGCTATAACAGAAATGGAAGAATATTATCGTCCCCCGCGGAACTATTATCGCTCTCATTACTTTCCATCGTCGTGTTTCCGTCGAAGTCTCTTCACACCCTCATCTCGGTCGCATGTTTCCACTCGCGGGCCAGCGACACTGATATCGATGCGAAACGCTTCCAGAATCGGACTTGTATCAGCGGTATCGTTCCGCTGGAGGGTTATTGGGCGAGAAATGCCTTTTTCCGCGGACAGCAACCGCAACACGGACGCTCATAGGCGCCCGGAGTCTACGATTTTACAAGCTTTTGTAAGTTTCAGCTTACAGGGGGGCCCACCATTATCGAACAATGCGACCCGATACCAATCGTTTCGCCCTCTGCTAGAGTCCAGGGCCGAGACGCTACTACCTGTACAATGGAATTGCACGATCGAATGGGGACGGGGGTGGCACGCAGCTCTGGCCAGGGACGATCAATTTTGATAATAGAGCATTCGGGATATTTCGCGAGAGACCGATTTTGGGAAAAATTCGCGCCGGCCGCATTATCTGGTGATTGCTTCCCAGTGGTCGGATTGAAACGGGAGAAAGGAGAGTTTTAAAATGTCGAGATAAAGGGAACGGTTGAAACGGAAAACGACTCTTTCGGCGTGCACGATGAAAATCGTGATTGTCTGGGTTTAATAAGTGGAAGATTACCAGCGAAATTTCATGGTATTGTCTTCCTTCCATTTCTTTTTTAGGTTGGTGATATCGCTGCCTTAAGGAAGTTTGTAAAAATCTGTTCCCACAGTGGACGTTGGTGTATTTTAATTTTATTTTTAGCGGAGATGTATGTGTATTAGCTTTTAGAGTTTTGTTTCATTTTATTTTTCTCCGCTTATTGGGTTTGTTAATTGCTACTGATTTGTTGTATCAAACACAAAAATGGGGTATGTGGAATATATTTAATTCTTATGAAATTTTATGTTAATTTTTAAACTAGTCTCTATAAAATTCTGCAATGATTAATTTTTCTTTATTAAAAACAACACGGCGTGTCAGTAATTCTATAAATATTATTTATAAATTTTTGACACGCGCAGATAAAAAGATTCGCCATCCATGCTCTATAGGACACAATCATTCTATTTTTATCATTTTAGTATCACTTTGACGCCGAGAAGGATTTCCGCTGTGTTCTCACTGAGGTACAAACTTTGCGACTTAAATCCACAAATTCGTAAGTATATTTTGGAAATATGTAAAATACAATTCTATACAGCAAGGAATAATAAATATTTAAATAAAAATAGGCCTCTTGTTCGACAGGCTAAGTAGAATGGACCCTTAAGCAGAAATATAGGTACCACTTTACAATTCCCAATCTACATAACATCACCCTAAATATTTACACAAGCCTAATTCCCCTTTAGGGCCTATTCTCGGTCCAAAATGACACAAAATATGGGTTCCTATCTAACTCACCCCAGAATACTGACTCAGTACCAACGATCACCAAGGAGACGCCAGAAAATTTTCCAAATTAAACCCAGCCCGTAATTATCGCTGATTGATCAATCCGCTGAAATGTACAGTTTGCAAATTCTTTTTTCTTTTAGGGAAGCCAACTCACCCCCGGGAGGCGAGCCTCCCTTCCAAGATTCCGAACGGAGGGAATCGAATACGCGGGCTCGTAGTTTTGATCGAAGGGTTAGCTTCCCCCTTCCCTTAGCCCCTTATATTCCCGGATCCTTGAGGACCAACTGTTAATCTCCCGCAGTGCTTTGCCCTCCAGATTGATGCCTTTTAATTTGTCCTCCTGTTAAATTAAAATCGACTTAGTCTTTTCCCTCGCCCTACCTCCCTTGTTCCCTCCCCTATCGAGTGAGTCGGTTCGTTCTCTCTCCGGGTATCTACATCATTTGCGTTCGATGAGCCCTCTGATTCGCAGGCATAAAACACTCTTCATCTACTTGGATGCACGCACCGTTCCGTACGCTTTGATCAACCCTGCCCCCACCTCCCTCCCTCCTCCCTGATCCTGATTCCCCTGACAGGTGGTGCGGCGTGTCTCTTCCATTGACGTGATGAGTCTACCGTTTCACTTTATCACCCTTCGCCGACGGATACAGGAGGCATAGCCAGCTACTATTATCGGTGCGCGCTTTTATGTCGGTCGCTTTAGCGGTTGCCATGTTTTTAACGAGGGACAATATAACCGGGGAGGAAAATAAGAGGACCGACACAAGAAACGGTTCCGTTTTAAACGCCCGAGCGTCCCGTAAGAAGCACAAAGGACTCCATTAAATCGAAGTCGCTCGAATCGTGTAAACGATGTTACACGCCACGGTTCGCATAATCCGAGCTTCCTCCAACGCCCTCTCCTCCCGGCGTATGCACAGCGCCATTCCGAGCGGAGTACTGAATTAACACGTTAACTACTGTATGGACGCGTGCCCCGTATCGCGTTACCTCGCTCACCAGATGTGGAACTCTGTATTATTCCTGGGGAACGAGGGTCCGGTTGCGGTGGTCGCTATTTATTCAAGAAATTGGCAGCGTACCTCGCTAGGAACGTAAAAACAATGTTAACTGGGGAAAAATCACTTTATGAATAACAGTAAGAAACGACAAAATGAAACTATATAGTAGGTGAATTTATCTCTTCAACAAAAATAAGTCGATATTGTAGAATAGCTTTTCCTGAAGCCAACCTCTGTTTCCGAGAAAATCAGTTGTAAACATAGTAGAGAGGTACTAGATATGTTTATTGCATCACTCAAATTTACGTAGTACGCAGAATTTTTATGATTGATAACATCATTTGTATCCAACTCATTTTAGTAAAAATAGCGAGCTACACATTTTGGCAATAAATAAATAGTACAATAATATTTTCCTTTATTCGAGCGATGCAATAAATAGTTCGAGTATGTACTGTTTGTACATGAAAACTTCACCCTTTTTACGTGCACTTGGAAATCCACCACCCAGTATATAATAATGGCTGAAATGGTTTGAAAGATCCAGGATTGGACATAGTAGTATAAAGGACGAGCTTTGCTACACGTTGATCGGGCGAATAAGTTTCAGAAATCGTTGGACCGTCGAATATGTGCGTGCACATCGGTGGCCACGGTGCATAGGTGTTCGTGTATGTGCGTTCGTAGTGACTCGTTTGAATGCGTTTGTCCAGCAGCGTCCACCGAAAGCGCAATAGTTCTGCCGGCCTGGCAACGACAATGGCATGCATTAACCTTTGTGCAGTTGTAACTGCAGTTGCGAGATAGTGGCTCGCCCTTTGAGGGGGTGAGGAAAGGGTCGCCCCAGCAGACCAGAGTTCTCTTGGCATTTACAACCATTTCGCGTAATCTCAACGAATACATTCATCGGACGGGGGAGCCGGTGTTAAGTGGACGAACCAATTATTGCGCTGTCTGGCCTTCATCCGTCGTGCGTCGAATGCTGTGCCGATATTTCGGTATCAGCTGGGAATAGTTCGGCGTTGCTTTGCATCTAGATCGATCACTATCGTCGAATTATCAACGGCAGCTGACATTTGGAGATGTTCATAGCTGTGGCGTTCAACGCATCATGAAAGTAAAGATTAGATCATATCGTGGTGGCATGTGGTGGCAGAGATGGGTAAAATTATTATTTAAATAAAATTTCGAATAACGAATAAAAATAAAAAAATTAATTGTCATGTGTCTAATAAAGTTAACTAGAACAATGTTCATTTTTTATTCGACGAGAATTTATTAAAGTTAACAAAATTATTCGACGCTGAAGTTGAAACTCAGGACGAATAAAAAAAGTAACTTTATTCGTCGAATAAATTCTCGTCGAATAAATAAGTTAACTTTGTTCGTCGAATAAATTCAGAATATCTGATTCAGCATCTTTATATAAAATTCTCAATGAACAAATTACATCTGGAATCCAATGAGCGAAGTAGAACTTCCTCTGTAGCTTTCATAATACCCTTGCATTGAATTCCATAACTTTACCTTCAAACTTTCCTGCAATGCCTCATCAAGCTTCAATAAGATATCAAGAACATTTCTCTCCAAAACCTCACAATTACTACTAGCACCATTGTTTGATTCAAACCACTATTAAAAAATTTAATATCGATTCAACATTGTTCCATCTGACATCTACACTTTATTTTTAACTTAATATTTCTGCCTTCAAATCTTGCATGAACGATGCACGCGAAAGAATCACAAATAGTGGCATGTTTCTATCGAACCAAGCCGTCATCAAACGACAGGATTAACCAAACGTGGAACCGGAGCAGATAATTTTACCGTTGATTACGAGGAGCTGCGGGTTCGTCTGAGAGAGAAGCGTCGCGCGCCTTATCTGCTAACCAGGGAGATCGATGAATCGGAATATCACGGGTCGAAGAGAGCAAATAGGGGTGTGCTTTGACATCGTCTTGCGATGAGTAAAAATGGGAACGGAGAATCTCGGTGCCCGCGTGTTCAAGGGGAAACCCCGACGATTATGTCGGTAATTGCGTTCCGTCCTTAGATGACGTCGGCAACTGCCGGAAGCGATGGAGGAGGTCGAGGGATCCTCCACCTTGTAATACGAAAGCTTTTGATGTACGGAGGGCCACGATGACGTGGTAATTCGCAGAAACAGATCCAACGCCATGAGATATCATATTGTCAAGGCACTTTTAAAGTAATAAGGATCGTACAAGTTACTTATACCTCGTGACGATGCATGATGTCGATACGCGATTAGATTTGTTTACTAAATTTCGATCACCATTGTTTTATTATTTTTTATAAACAGCAATTGTCATTTTGTAGCGTATGTGTTCTGTTTTGGGGGTTTCTGAGGTTTATTTGTAGCTTCCTTTTTGCGGGATTAACTGTTTTCTTTATAGTAAAATACTCTTTACATGAAAGAATAGCGTAGTTTTTTGTCTTACTTAAGTTACGTAATTTACTGAGCAACTGAAGATAAAATCCACAATTAATTAAGTTCCAGTGTTGTGTACAAACGTGCAACACAGAGGTAAATTCATTTTTCGACATTATTCAGTGTCTGTTTCCTGACTAGATACAACGGGCAAGTAGAAACACACAGTAATTAGTCAGACAAGCATCAATAGCTGACGCTATGGAGTCATTTTAGGAAACACCTCAATTAAGATTGAAAATATCACGAATCAACAGTAAATATAGAATTTTAATACATCGTATTCGAAATTTATTAATTCAAGAATACTTTTTTTTACTGAATAGCAGCAGAAAGCTTAACACATTTCATTGATTATTTTACCATTGTGAATTTAAAAGTACATAGTCATTTTGCTTTTTAAGAAGTGGGCCACAAACATAAATAATTAAAAATTTATATTGCGTCTCAAAAATATAAAAATAACCTAGTTACACTTTGCACATGTCTACCAAGAAAAAAAATAATCCTATTACACGTTCTCCCCTTCGCATAAAAAAGTATTTAAAAAACAAAAATTTCTCGTTTTGCTTCAAGTATTTTAGTTTGCTATAGTCATACTTGTGTATCTTGTACAATGTAAAATATAAAAAGGAATTTAATGAACCGTATAGCGAATGTTTAAGCCGCATACTCCATCAACTCACGTTGAACGAAGTGAAACAATTTATTCCAGAATCTTGACAAACGGTCGTACATACGTTACTTTCCGTTTCGCTTTAACTCGAATCCCGGGGCTAATGCATCGTCTGCTGTCGCAGGGTTAGCATAATGTGCTTAGCAACCCCAGGATCGCACCACGGTCACCCACCGAACAAGTACTGTACAAGAGCCAGCACTTAATGTCTCCATATAGGGGTGAGAATTTCCACTCAAGGCTTGATTTTTATTAGAAATCCCCTTACACATCGATGTGTTTATAATGATAGCTTTATGCGGCACTTGCAATTAATAATGACACAATTATATTTAAGGAAATTTAAAAATGTACAAAGTAAGTAAATATGGAGAAAATCTACGATCATATTGTTTATTTATTTTTTAGGAGAAATTAGTTTGTATGTATAATAACAGTGTACGCTAAATGTTAAGTATTAATGAGTTTAAACCAATTAGTTTAGGTATATGGATATACGATATTTAGATAGATTCACTCGACTAAACATTGAAATCCATCTGAAATAATATTAATTGAAGGAATGTGAGGTGCATATTATGATGAAATTACAAAACAAAACGATAATAAATTATAAGATTATGTTCTCTATGAAATTTAATCCTATAACATTTAAAATTGAATAACTTATACTCTAGCATTTTAAAGCATCCGCCTTGAAGGGATTATATTAATATTAAATTATGAATCATCTTGGACCACGTAATTTCAGTTCATGAAGCGATTAAAATAGGCCACTTGTCTTGTTTTTCTCCGAACTTTCATCCTTGCTATCATTACCCTCTAAATTCACGAGTTTATAGCAAACGAGAATTTAATCTCTTTATGAACAACGATGAGGAACGTTTTTGGAGGGCTTTCTCCGCCCGGCCACGTGATTTGCAATTAACTTACATAGGAGTTGTTCAACGCTAATTAATAACCACGTCAGAAACTTAAGGCTCTCCACCCCGATCGGGTTACTTTCAAGTTACCGAGTTAGGAAATTAACGATCGTGAAATTAAATCTCAACTGCATTGGCAAATAATATCAGAACTGGCGTCAAGTAGGTACTTAATCCTTAATAAATTCGTGTTTCACAAAATTATATCCTCTACATTCTGGCACCCACACTCCTCATATTCTTTAAGCTTGGTAACAGCCTTACTGTGTTTTCATAATCACAAATTTACACTACTGACACAGATCTTCAGTAATTATCCACGTACTTTCTAATAAAAACTTCACCATCTAAATGTATTTCATATACAGTCGAACCTCGATAGTGTCTTGTAAATCAATATCATTTTTAATCATGAATAATGCAGAGAAAACATTTTCCTCAATATTTTGAGATCTTTCTACAAAATTTCGTAATACATATGTAAAAGTAAACTTCGACTTGTAGTGATCGGAGTTCTTCTGAATTCGAGTTGTAGAGGTGAAATACATAATTTAAGGGGGAACACCACTGTGACGGCCGGAAAAGTGAGCCCATTTTTAAGATTTTTTTAAGGGACAACTTACAGTTTTATTATAAAATTGTTATTACCTATCTTTAGTACAATGTCTTAAGAGACTATAAAAAAAAAAGTAATAGAAAAACATGCATAGATTTCCATATACAGTTAATCTCCTACATCCCTCACAAGAAAACATAGGTCGCTTATCGAAACGATATCTTTGGAACGGCAACTCTGAAATCAATTTTTTTTTTTTAATATAATCGGTATGAGTGTAGTTTCCGTTGTGCGTACCGATTTTTAAAAAAAATTATTTTTGTAAAAATGGTGCGCTTGGGAAGAAAAAGTTTCGAAAATCCGCAAAAAAATGGATAGTTTTTCGAGCGTATTTAAAAAAATATGTTTTCGATCAAAAAATCGGTACGTACAACTGAAGATACTCTTGTTTTAAAGATCCTATCAAAATTTCAAGTCGATCGGATAAAAATTGACAGAGCTATGGATTCGATCAGTTAGAAAAATGTCGTTTCGAGATAATCGCGTTTAAAGTTTGCACGGGAAAAATCACACTTCCGTTCGTGACGTTCACTGTCACTCGAATGCCCGATCAGCGGTTGCATTTCTTCGATTCTCAAACGAACAGCGTACCGTGCATAAAAACGGGAAAAACCCAAAATTTATAACCTTTAACAATGTGGGGGAACAGTGGGTAAGAAAAATGTCGGCGCGCTATTTGCCGCTAACATAGCGCGCTCGGAACGGCATCGTGACGCGTCTCACAAAATGCACTGTATCTTCGTCAATTCTTCGAATATCAACTTGAAATTTTCAGAGAGTATTTTTGAAGAGTTAAACATTAAGAAAGTGAAGAAAAAAAAATCGAAATTTTTTCAACTTTCACAGTGGTGTTCCCCCTTAAATACATAAATAAAGTTTTATTTCGAGTTGCAGAGATGTTTACAGGGGAACGGAAGGAAATGAAGAAAATTTTCCTGTATAATATAGAGGTTTTTGAGTTATCGAGGTTCGACTATACCTACCCCACTACTGAAGACACAAAAACAGTCAAAGTATCTACTTCAACCTTCCCACTATTCATCGCAGTTCCTTTCAACGCTAAAACCAGCGCGATGCCTTTCACAATTAGTCATCCCCTTCGATTCAAAGACCGAAACCATGAGTCACGGCGCCTTATCCAAAGATTCCCAGTCCACGAATCCGTTCCCCGCGAAAGTCACGGGAAACGAACACCGCGATCGAAGATCTTCTTCCTCGTGGATACTTCGATCTCCCCGATCTCGCGCTTCCGGTAGCCCCCGTGGCCGGATAGGAAATAAGGTGTTCGTAGAAATCTCATATGCCCGGGTCTCGCATAAAATAGGCTGAATAAATCACGTAGTCGAAGAGCAGAAGGAGGCTCAGCCAGAGGGGGTGAGGGGTGGTGGTGGCGGTAGGGTGGTCGTCGGGAACGGCGTTGGGGTGGGGGTATGAGAATCGAAGGGCAGAGGGACGGCAGAGAGAAGGTAAGACAAACTTTCCCTCAGACCTGGTGCATGCTTCCTCCTTCTACCTCCCTTGCCTCTCGCCCGCTTTGTTCGCCCAGAACCGATCCACCTTCGACGCCGTAGCCGTCGTCTGGGGCGCGTTTCGCAGTTGAGCGGCGCGCCGCTCTAAGGAAACTGATATTGCCGGCAATATCCAGTTGTTTGCATTGATTCGGGCTGTCTGAGAATCCCGAAGAGCTATTTCTATCCCTGCCTGCCTTCGAGACTTCGCCAGCGAAAATTCAGACCCCTCCCCCTCAGTGCCTCTCGTTTCGGTGTGCCCGCTTCCTGTTCCTTCTTTTTGGTAACGGGCCTCGCGGCGTAGGCACAGCTCACGAAGCACGTGCGCGCATAGATTATTGAAAGCCCACCCAGCGAAAATTTTCGCGGCTCGGTACGCACCTTCGTTTAACATCTTGTCGTCGATTTCGTCGATCTCGTCCCTTTCGCAACGTCCCCTCGCGGCATTTTTATTCGGCGATGCAAGCCTCAGGCAGTCTCGAATCATCGGCCAGGAGGGTTGAGAACGGTGCATGTTGATCGATATTTTGCTCGATTTGGGGGTAACTCGGTGGATATTTTGTGGGTATTGAATTTTTTTGGTGCAAGGTTTTAATCGGTTTAGACCTTGTTTTGGGTGTTACTTGTTTTGATGAGCCTTCTGCTTCTTAATCGATATATGATAAGTTGAAGATGCAAGATGATTTTAGGAAATATATATATTTTACTGGGTGTTGAGAATATTTCACATTGTTAATTTATCATGCAGGTATTCTATGAGAAAAGGGAGACTTCTCTCTGACTTACAGAATTTCAGAAAATTATCTTATTTTAAAACGAAACGAATTCCGAAAGTAACTAATTATAAGTATAAACTAAGTAACAAAGTCTTGTGGCGATTAAAAATTATTTTTATATAAAGAATCTAGGCATCTTCATTTTCACCGCAAATCATAGAACATTATTAATATTGCACTTATTCACATTGTTATTAGCTTTAGAGTTTTTCAAGTTAACACAAAGAATAGTAATTTCTTGGAAAGTTCCAAATGTTCCATCCGACGAAAAAATATTCATGGAGATTGCTCCTGCGTCTAGGCGCGCCGTGGAAGGCTACCCTCGGTGCCTAAAATTCAAGCGATCTATCACAGGCTGACGTCACCGTCCTATAGGAACGACAAGGGGTGTCCCAATGCAAACTACCCCGCCATTCGGATGATATATCCATCGGCACCTGTTAGACGACAGCGTCTGAACGCGTCCCGGCGCCACTCTCGTACCCTCGCGTGGATGCACGACTTAAGCCTTCTTACCATGAATTATCGAGTGCCGTTCGCTGGAAAGTTAAGGCCTCACTCGCGTGTCAGCGTTGGGATCCTTGGGGGCACGATACCATCGACCATTCATTGTTTTGTCAAAGGGACACCACGGCGAGATTACGACGACGATACATCGAGCTGTTCGTTGTCCATTGCACTTTTGAAGTTGGTGCTCTTTTGTGAGAAGATGGATACTTGGAATTTGGAACAATTCGCGTAATTTGCATTGTGTGAATTCATTGAGTATATTTAGTACCCTAAATTTATTAGATATGTTCAAAGGAATTCAAACGATTTTTAGATAGTGGCTTGAAGAGTATAAATTGGAAATGTGGTGACTATTTAGAAAGCAGTATCGATTTACGATTAATGTCATAAGTGATTATGGAATTATCTGGGAAATTTGTTATTTAAACAATTCGTTGAAAATGCTACGGATTAAAAGATTGCTTACTCGAAGAGATTTGTTGAAACATTTTCATGTATTTAAATTCAATTACATTTTTTTATTAAGAACGATTACTTGAACTCCATTTAAATTAGATGAAAGAGTTTACTTAGTTCCTTTGAATCCTTTAATCCTTTAATCCTTTAATCCTTCGCAGCTCAGAAGCTATAGCATGCACTTGCTAACATCGTATAAAAATTTTCACTCATTTTAGTGTTCAAATTCATTAGCAAACCACTCTTCATCTCGAATTCGACTTACAATAACAACACCGAAGTCCTTCCATGAAATCGTCAACTTTTCTAAAGTTCACTATCAATTTCATCCTGTTTCGCAAAGTTTCACTTACGTGGCCTGGATTTAAGTAAGATAGCGTTTCCCACAGCTCATGTATGCGCAATACTAAAAGTTTGTTTACTCCGTGGTGTACGTACATGGAGGTCCCTTGGATCTTTATGTAAACGAGTCTGCGAGGCTGACTTGTGTCGCGGCGACGGTATATTTCTCGTTCAGCTGGGAAACAATAAATTTCAGGAACGGTTAATGTAAAAGGGCCCGTTACCGATGTCCTGCTAGTCAGGAAGCGTGGTAATTTATGGGCCACAGTTGTAACGGCGGACACTGAATCGCTACTGCCTCACTTCGATTGGGTTAAGCCTAAAACCCCGTTCGCATGATGGTCAGGTTCAGGCCTCCCCCTTTTCCGTGCGCACCGCAGGTTAACGTTTCCTTCGACTATGCATCAGGACTCCCTGCATTTCCGGCTGGACAATGCACGAGCTCTATCCCTAGTTTCCGTAAGAAGTCAATTTCGTGCTGTTCCGCGTGGTACTGTGACATTTGACACGCAGGGGAACATTTTCATAGCCGTGGTTAATTAGCTATGGTTGGCTATTCTGCGGGAATTACGATACTTTGGTTTATAATATTTGGTTTACGATTTAAGGGGGGTTCTGCCTTGTGGGATCGAAAAAGTAGGTGATATTTGCGATTTTTTTATAAAAAAAAAATTGTTGAACGGATTTATTTAATACCACAATTAGAGATTTTAAATTCAATAATATATTTTTCTCACCAAATCAGAAAAATTTCAATGAGCTAATTTTATGTAAACTAGTATTATGTAAACTTCGAAATTGGAATGCAGTAGAATGCAGTACGTAAAATTTATATTCAGGATCTTATACCTACATTTATGTTTCACGTACTTTAACGTTTTCCCAAAGTGTTGGTTTCAAGCACACATTTAATATTAGGTCAACTTAACTCAAATTTACTCAGAAACGGTATATTTGCAAACTTCACGGAAGGTTTAATTTTCTTACTAAAAAAAATGGTTTCTGAATGAATGATGAGATAAGGGTGTATAAATGGTTCGCAAAGGTAGAAAGAGTGTAATTTCGTTTGAGGGTCTCATTGCTCCTGCCAGTAAAGTAAATTGGTTTATTAAAATTTCCCTTTTATATAAATATAATGGTGCACGTGTTACAGCGTATGTTTTCATTCAACGTAAAGTACAATAAATTACATCTATAAATAACTCGGCCACACGAGAAACTATACCGCACACTGTTGCGTAGAAACATAAATTCACCCCTCCGATCCGCAAAGTGTTGAAATTTACGGTGAAAGATTTATTAAATCGTTGGGGCGAAGATGAATTATCGTTTATTAATTTATCCCCATGTGAGACAATTAAAAAATTGAAATTTGAATATAATGAGTATTGATGTGACGAAGTATTTGTTTCTATTGTATTATTTCAATCCCCCATTTATCAATTATTTAAATGTTTCACTTTTACAGCAATCTTTTATTGCAGTCACTTTCGCTTGTAATAATGATCAATGTATAATTAATAGAAAGTAAAAAGAGGCTGTTGTTGGTTATAGGAAGAACGTCATTGTATCTGATCTCGAGGGATCAAAAGCGTAGGAAAGATCGATCACGACGCGAGAACGCGTGCATAAGTATAGGTTTTATCGCGGTCGAGGATGGTTACACGTCATTAACCACCCTTTTAGTGGATTTCATAGTGCGCGTAACCCTAGAGTCATAAATGCCGCCAACTGACGTGTCAGCTTTGTGATTGATCTATACTACTTTGAATGTACTACGCACACCCTTATTACGAAGTTTTTGTGTTATTATAAAGCTTCAAGAAATCTGTAATGGATGAAACTTTTTTGGCTTGTTACACCATTATTAAGCCATATGTCCCGACACACACAAACCTTTAATACCATTACTATATCTTTGTGAATTACTCGCTCGAATTTAGCAGTTAATACGTGCTGTACGTTTATGAAGATAGACAAATGGATTTTCATATTTGTATTTTTGTACTTTAAAAATTATTGTGATATTTCCTGCGACGAGAATTATAGTGTAGATTATATACTTTCTATGGAATATTGCTGCTTCTATTTGGTGGGATTTACTTTCAGTTTCCTTCAACTCTTTGTTGCAAACAAAAACAGCTTATTGACGTTTTTTTACTCGAGCAAATTTTACTGAAAAGTCTTCTCAACTTACATATCTATTACATTTACTACCTATTTTTATTAGATAAAATTATTTTAAGTTACAACATCAAAAAATGATTAATTTTCATACTCACATTTATCAATACCTTTATATTGAGTTTAATGAGTTCTACTCATGTACAATAATTGCACCATGGATGAATAAAGATTCTTAGACATTCTCGACATATTTTACGTCAAATTTTTAAATATTTATGCTATCGGTGATTGAAATTCATGTACATAAAATTTATTCGTAACACAGGAACTGTACAGAAAGAGATGTTTTTCGTTTGCTAACTACTCGATCATCCCTAACGGTGAATTTATACCGAATTTTAGCAAGACCACATACGGTTCTCACACAATCGACGGGCGGTTAACGCCAGTGATCCATCTTGAATAATTAAGCGACGTGGCCGCGTTGATAAAAGTATTCCATTATGCGAGTTGTCCGCCACTCCACGCTGAATCTCTTCCATGGTAATGGCAATTCCTCGTTACGAGGTTTATTCCAAATGCACTGGTCGATTTGCGGTGCTCCAGATACTATAGCAAATCCTAACGATATTATTAGACTGAACGTACCTAATTAATAATAAAATCCAAGCCATTAAGTTACAAAAATATTTTCTGTAAACATAAATCCGTACTCCCACAGTGATCACAATATTTCACGAAATAAAACAAACACTTAAAATTAGGGAATCCAAAGTAGAACACCATTCAACAAAATAATTCGAACCAGAAACTTAAAAGTCCCGAAACCACATCATCATGTTCAATAATTTTCATGAAATCAGAATTAAATGCTTCGAAACCTCACAAAATTTCGAGCGTTCAGATTCCCACACCCCGACTCTCTGGAATAATTGAAAAATTGATTCCACGTGTCTCGCCAAAACGCGGGAAAGCAGCTCGGGGACGAAAATCTCGTAACCAACCAGATTTCATTTAAATGCAGATGACCCCGCGTAAGTGCCATCACGTCATTCGACTTTAATATCGATGGCTATCGTTAGTTCACCCCCGCCAGTGGTGCACCACCATCAGTTCGTTCTCCACTCTTCCTTCCTTCCTTCCTCCCAGGAATAGATCTGCGTTATCACGGTTTTGCGAGAACGACTCTACATATATACGCGGGAGGATATTGCAGACACGAAGTACTCTTTCTTCGAGGGAATCGACAGTGTTCCGCAAGGAGACCAGCCAGCAGAAACGTTAGGAGGGAGCTCGGATAATCCCGCGAGAAACGTATTGTCCCGGGGGAGTTCAATAATTAAGGAAAGTATCATATCTGAGGGGGATGAACGGGTACCATTGCATTTTTACTGGCCCTGTGGCCTGGACTTTCAACTTGCAAGGCGGAATTTTAATGCCAGAAGTTATTACTGCCGCGATGGGGGGTATTTAGTCGAACGTTATGAACGGTTTTATTACGATAGGATTACTTTTTCCATTCGGATGGCACTCGAGCAGAATGGGGCCGAGTGATTTAGAACTAAGTGGCCTTTATGAGAAATTTTAGCATCGACCTGGGTCTAGCTTAATGATTACCGCGAGATTAAATGCTAGTTGGCCTCCCCTGGCTCGGTCGATTAAAATTCGTGGGCAACTGCATGGACGCGGGCTGGCGGAGGGTCAAGAAAGGAGAGGTCGGCGGCGTACCTTTTCTCCATCGATTCCGATCTCCGCTCGAGCCGAGTTCCCCTTCGAGAACTTTATCAATGGCCAATTCCTAACTCTCCTCTTCCTTTCTTCCCGTATTTTAATACGAACGGGAACAAGCGGGTAGGAAAACAATAGTACTTCAACGGAGCCAGTTTGGAACTTTGTTTTTAAACACACACTTCCTCGTCCCCTCGAGCCCCTCCCGTCCACCCACTCATATCCCTCTCGATCTGCCTTGAAAAATTTTGTGATTTTACTTCAACCTTCTGTGAGCTTATTCCAAGTTAACGTTGGGCGGAGATTTGTTTGTTGTTGGAACGATGAACATTATGGGTGCTGGTAATGAGGTAGCAAATGTTTTAATTAGAAGGAAGTTGTGCCTCGTAAAATTAATGTGATTGCAAATGTAGAATGTTTTACTTACAAGGGAAGATTCCAAACTCGAAAATTCAAAAATTCTGAAACTTTGTAAATCATAAGCTAAACAATCCATCTTTCAGAACATTTCACACTTAACCCTAATTCCTCCCTTAAACGAACGTATTGTTGCCACAATGAGTCCATTTACCCCAACACCTTGAGCTTAAACAATTCAATACTCCCAACAGCTCGTGTTTCTTTACATTTCCGAGAGGCAGTGATTCTCCGTCGCAGATTGAACGGATTTCCTCGTTGCATTCTTCTAAACTGTCCGAAATCGGCGCAATAATGGCGCGAGCCCCGGCAAGAAACGTAAACGCATCCCTTAACGCCTCCCGATAAAAACACAATGGCCATCGTTGCCGCTCGATTGACCGCACTTAGAGGAGCCTGGAACGTTTTACCGACTTCTGCCGTCGTCGTTGTTAACGCGGAGGGCGGAACGAAATGGCTCGCGCGAGAGGTAGGCGCCGATTAAGGGGATGCATTCGATTCCAGCCTCGCCTTCCTCTCGTTTTTTCCCCTCTCCTCCCCCCGGTCTCAGGAGCACGGGAAGACACAATAGTTTTAGCTTCGACAATCGGTTGATTGGGAAGAATTACGAGACGATTGTTCGGCCCCGTTGGCTCCGTTTTAGCGAAGTGGATGTGTCGGAAAGGAGAACAGCGCGTAAACGGGAGCACGGGAGGGTGCTAACGAGGGGCCAGAAGCATCCCTTTCTGTGCTACGCTCCCTCCTCTCTCCTTACGGTCGCCAGTTCAGCGTCATTCACACCGAAGACCAACGTCATTTAACTCGACAAGGTCCCCGGTAGATCCACTTGCACCGTCTTCTTTCTGGCCTCGTGCGAGTCGCACTCTACCTCGACGACGTTGCCACTCCGCGCGGTGAATGAGGAGCACGCATTCACCGCTGTTTACGCGCCTTCAACAGCCACTTTTTATGAATTTTAGGCGCAAATTGGCGTATTATGCGAGGTGTCGAGTGTGTTTTTCAAGATCTGAACGTAGGTAGTGGTTTAATGACGATTGTAAAGGTTGCTTTACTTTAATTTGCTCTACGTGAGTACCGATGTATTTGCGCTTGACTTTGCTTGGCGTAGTTTGCGCTTGGTCTCCCAGATAGTTTATTACTGGACGGATCGTTCTGTAATTTCACCTTATTTTTTAGTAAAAATAACAAACTGAACAACTGGCCTATCAGCACCGATTTTCCCTACTACTACGAGCTTCGGTACATTAAGAGAATATTGCAGATGAATACGTGACATTTCGAACGAGACATCAAGATCAGCTAATATCATTTAACCTACCAGGCTTGTACCCTCTACGAATATTTTTACATCCATTTGCCGCATTAATCCCTGAATTTTTGTCCCCCATTCGTCAAGCATGCCAATGCCACGTATCGTCTGTGATCTACACAGATTTGAGTAAAACGAAAAGAGGAGTATGTAGAACATTTTGGCATTCAGCGACTGGATGAATGCCTCCCCTATCAATTACATAGTGGCAAGTCGACAGAACTCTCATTACACGTTACGGAGCTCATGCATATCCCGTAACAAGTTTCCGTCATTACGTTCGCCACGAAAGCGTGCGCTCGCTGCCATGGGTTTGATATCGACGATAGCACAGATGGGAATGCAGCCCTGTCTGTACCCTTTTTCCAGTTTTCAATACCTGACGCTACCATTCGTGCCAGTCTACAAGTCATGCTCTTTTTCAGCCAACATCCATGCTTCGTGTCTCTTATTGTTAGACACTTTTAATATCGGTTTTGATCACGTTCTGTAGCTAGGAAGTATGAATTTGATAGCTCTAACAGTATTTCTGGGAACTTTAATATTAATTCGATAGTATGGGGGATTATTAAATATATTTGTGTTGTATAAAATACTGATTTGCGAGGTAAAATATATATTCTGATTTTGACAATATTAAATTCAAGATAGACCGCTGAGTAAATTTAGTATCACTTCTAAAATTACTAAAATGTATTTGTAACCCAAAAAATGGTTCTGTATTTCCACTCTGCAGGCTTTAAGTTATCACTAATTCTTTCAGTTTAACAATATTCATCAAATATGATAAGAAAGAATTATACGAGGTTTTACTGTGAACTTTAAAATGTTCCATCTATGATTTATTTCCTTTATACAAACACAAACAGGCAAATTTAACAAATACTTATGCCCAGTGTTCACGAGCGATCACGTTTCGATTCAAATGAAAGTAAATTGCCGGACCAACGGTTGGGCCGGCCTTCTATCGGCAGATTGAAGGTGGTAGATTAACGATTCCTAACTTTCGATCCAACAGGCTGCCACGGCACCCTCGTAAATCGCCGACGCAATAACGACGGGCGCTGGGAACGTGCGAGCCGACAGACACGTCGGGAGCTGCATTAGAAGCTCTTCCTCGTCTTTACGTTCGTCTAGGACAATCGTAGCTTCCAATTATCCCGCGACACTACCCTTTATTGCATGCTTCGTCGTCGTTCATCCGCGCGGTTCTCACCGTTCCCAAACGAGCCGTCGTACTTGATAAAAGGATGTCAACCTTCATTTCTAAAACGGCGTCATTACTCTTCCTAGCGGAAAAGCGATTTATCATGCTGCTTCACGTAAAAGTGTCGATAATTTCCGTCGACCTCCAGGTCGATTTCATCTAGGCACGCTGTTCGTATTTAGAAATTAAGATGCTATCACGTTTTCTTTTCTTCATGTTTAATTAAATAATTGTTAATTAAAATACCACTCCCAGACTACAAAAGTGTCCCAACCAAAATGTCCTCACCCTTCCAATCCACTTCCAAGTCACCATCACCCGGCGCGATTCCACCAGCGATGCAAACAGAGGTTCAAAGCATCGGAATGTTAGATTCCACTCTGGTCCCCGTAATGACCTTAAAAATTCGCGGATCATCGTAACGAAGTACCTACTACATATGTGCAATTCCCTTCAGGTGACCGATCGTGCGCAGAATTTGAACGTCGCCGCCTGTTCGAGGTATCACTGGATTTTTAACCAGCCCTAGACCCCCGCACCTTCGGTTCAATGACATCCAATAGAGCAGGATGCTTTCGGCCCGTGGCTCGACACGGACGCTCGTCTTTTTCGGTCCCACTCTACCATGACTAATCTAGGTTTCCGTAACGCTCGGCAAAAGACGGCTGGTAACTGTCGCAGCTTCTTTCGGCTGCTGATCACGTCTTGACCGCACCTCGTCTCATCGAATCTGCCCCTGCAGCCGCTCGGGCCTTGCTGGCCAACGTACCGTAAAGCAGCCTTGATTGTCCATATTGTCCAGTAGCGTTAAGTTATGGAGATTCCTAATGCTAACCGGGTCGTCCTTAACCAGTTGGAAGATCCAGCTTTTCTAAAGCACAGAGCGATCCATTGTGTGTCGGGAACAAAACGATTCCTCTGCTGCCCGCATTATGACATGGTTTGAGCGAACGCGGGGATCGGGGGCGTGTCGTGGAATGAAAGTAGGTATCGAAACTCTGTATATAACAGGAAGAATTTCTTTAGGTTCGATGGTACTTCGAGCATCGTCGCGTTTCAATGAATTAGCTTGGTGCATATGAAATTACAGTTTCTCGTAGGGAAGTTGAATGATAATATTTTTTGCTTTTTATCTATTTTATTTATTATATTTTTTTTAGTCCCTTTGGAACTTTTATGCTATCCGCGATTGGCAATTTCATATGCACTAATCCAATATATTTCTTTAAATCTGATGGCGGAATAAATATTTTGTGGTATTTTCTGCATTCACGCTTCTTGTTACGAGGTGAAATATGAGGAGTTAAATATGACAAGGGTTGCAGGTTTTCTTGGATAAAAGTGTTTACTGGAAAGAAAAATTGTGTTGGTCTGTTAGAAATGGAAATAATTAAGATGATGGTGCTATTTGACTTCTTTAACCTAGCAAGCCTATTCTCCTTTAGTATTAGAATGTAAACTTATGTTTTACTTAAAATGCACACACAGCACAATCGAAGTAGAAACTTAAAAAATTTATAATTAAACTTCAGTAGAAGAATGCGTTATTGTACCCAGCAGAATAATTCCTTGCGAATGTAAACAAAGCAGGGCCCTTATATTATATCACAAACTATTGTCGCGCAGAACATTGTCCAAGAACAATTTACAACAGTCTTATATTAAACAAAAGGTACTTAATTATTTTTTCAACGATTGAAGAAAGGGGAGGGCCTGTGTAGTCTGGCTTCTCGCTGTTGTTTTCCTTTCATCAATGTGAAAAGCGCGACGACGAGCGAGCTGTTCGCTGACAGAGCTCTCTGCCGTCGTGACAATGAAAGAAGGGGAAAATAGGGGGAAAAATATTTCGCGTCGAAGAAACGAAATCACGCTTCGACGAGGTCGCCCTGCGGTTCTCCCGTTCTCGCAACACGGGGGAAAGAAACGCGGCTTAAACGCTTAAGAGCGCGACGTGTAAACGTTAATTATCGTGGCTGGCACGCGAGGCAAGCGACGAGCAATAATTATTTTCGCAACGCGCCGCGATTAATTCAAGTGGTTGCGGCGACTGTAGAGGGTGGCGGTGGACAAGCTTAGCACCCCGCCTAGCCCGTACATAAAAGCAGAACGTAGTCACGAGCACTTGGCTTGAATATTACGTACCGCCACGTAGGCCGTTCTGTGTACATCGCTTATGTACAGTCAGCTAGATTAGTACACCTTCCCCTGAATTTCAGCAGTCTGGTTATTTCAGGACGTGTTACATTTAAGCTCGTGCTCTACTTTTTTTCATCGCCCGCCCTCGTTTCTCCATTATTATAGACCGTGGTTAAACGACCGAATGCTTTCACGTCTTATCACGCTTCTTTAAATAACTGATCGTGATTCGAATGATTCGATGGTTATATTTGTACTCGTTTTCGGTGATTTTTGTCAAAAGTATTTTTTGGAACTTGGATTATTCTTGGGGTGTCTTGTGACAGTATAATGATTACTGAATCTAGGAGAAAATTTGTGAGTTTCTATTTTGTGGAATTCAATTTGTTGGGATGCTTAGATTTCTAGTTGTTCAAATAGCAATTGCCTCTGAAATGTGTGCCCAGATGCAATAGCATTTCTTTCTACTGTCGTGCTTTATTCCATTTGTAATAAATATTGTTATTCGTTTTGAAATATTATCATCATATGACAGGCGTTTCTATATCGCATGTAAATTTTTAAACCCGTTCTGGCATGCAACGTATAATTGGAGAATTTTTATGAAATTGTTGAAGAATTTATAAACATTTATGTAGCTTTTGTTAATCGGAGTAATTTCTAGTTAATGCAATTTTCAAAATTATGCTCGCATTTTAAATGACGCGAGAAGGAAACTGAATATGAGAGCAAGTAGAAGCAACCTGTATATGGTCAGACAGATACTCCATATCTGTATCTCTCTTCAACTTTCAATAAATTGTATTATTATAAAAACTGTTACATGCAAGATATGTTCAGATTAAACGTACAAATTTATAAACAATTTATTTAATATTCTTAACTTATCTCCGTTCACTTCTTTAGAAGGAGAATAGTGTTCTTCTGTATGCAATTCATAAAGTTTCTTCAAACTATGAATATCAATAAAAACGGTTATTTCTAATTCATTCTAGTATTTTGGACAAATTTTTCGTGACAAAAATTATTTTTCGAACTTTTGAAGAGTTAATGTTTTCCTGATTACATACCTACCTGCATGTTATATACTGAGTGCGGAGGTTGCAATATCTCTTTTACATATGTACATATTTAAATTGAACCTAGTTTTAGTATCCTTTCATTGAGTATTACAGTACCCAGTTAACAGCGTGACCGGGTTGCATTTTTAATCGACATTTACATGATATTATCGTTAATATTCTAATTCCATCAATTCCACGTTATAAATTTATAACGTTAATGAAACTCGGTATTTGTAGCTAACATTCATCAGAATTCACGATAAACGACTGATCAAATGTGTACACTATTTATGTACATTAGATATAACCTTCAGACCCCTACCACTACACACTCCTGCAATTCCATTGCAACGAATGGAAAATAAAATTATTATCTCTATAAACAGTAGACTCACCAATAAATCCACGTTCAGCCCTTACATTTATTTTTGAAAATCAAGTAATTTCTCTGCACACTTTCTAAACACACTTGAATTCAAAACTTTCTACCATACCAAGAAGTACTATATCATTTTTCCGAACACTCGTACAGAATTCAAACACGTGCCAGCAATTTTCCATCTTACATCTGCCACTAAAAATCACGCTTCCTCCATTCCTTCTATGGAGAACAGCGCAAAATCCATGCAAGCGAAAAAACCACGCCACCGTAATGCCATGTTGGCCAATTTTCTTTATCGCCGCTGAATATTCATACATGTACAGTTAATTGAGATTTTTCTCTCACGAAAGTATCAAGGAAGAAGTTCCATAGTGTTTCTCGAACACGCGTTCACTCGCGTGTACGTAGACCTCGCTATCAGTGTAATTTCTTAGCGAGAATAAGCCAGATAATGGTGGAAGTGAGCCAGTAGAATTAAACCGTCAAGTGTCAGTCGTTGGGAGGCAACGCGGTCAGATAAGCGGATAGAAAAATGTTCAGCTATTTCTGCCGCGCCCTGTTCAACCACACGTTTCGACGATGGTAAATGCGTGCTCCTGGAGAATGCAACACGTAACTTGATCATTCCTGTTCGCAATGATTCTGCGCTTGATATCTGCACTTTTGTAAACGATAGCGACCGGACGTTATTATTTACGTACGCGACAGAGGGCTATTAAAAAGAGAAACGGTGCTCGTTAAGATACGCGCCTGGTGTTGCAGAAAAATCGCGAGCGCAATAATCGGTAGTCTCTCTGCTTCTATAAGTTCACTTTTGAGCCGAGATGTGTTCGATGCAGCTGAGAATTGCTGGTGCGAATTATTAGATAGGGGGAATGAGATATTATGTGAGATGATGGTTATTTGAGAACTAAAATAAAATAAAATTCTATTTGTCTAAAATCGATGAAGAAATTGCCCAAACAATATGAACCTACAAGGGAATGGAAACACGTTTTATGAAAGCCTCTTGTATCACTCACGAAAAAGACTGTACCCCTTCGCACGAAAGGGGTGAGATAGTTGAGGGTTGGTTTAAGGCGCGGCAAGGCAGACCGAGTTAAGGTTAGGCAGGGGATGTTTCCTCGCAATTACGCGAAGCTACATCCTCCCGTTGCTTTATAGACCGACGGTTGCAGCAACCACTACCCACCCTACTGGATTCCTCGGTTGCTTACGTTCCGACAAATATCCTTAAGGACTATCCGAATCGTACATTTCCACCCTTTCGCCCCCCTATCACGATTAAAGCAGATATTAATGACGGTGCGTTCTGTAATTTCTTTTGAGCGTCGTGTCGTGCCTCCTAAATGGCCTTGTAACGAACGTTAACGTCGTTACGTGTCCTGGATGGAGCGCTGAAAACATAGAACCGCGTAACACGCGCCACGTGCCTGTATTAAACATAAATTTTTAATTAAATTTAATTAAAGGACGCTGTACAGCTTTGATACGAGTTCGCGATGCATTTACAAGCGCGAGCACCTTCGCAGATAGAATTTCGCGATATCGAGAGATCGAGGATAAATGTGAGCAAACTAGATTCTGTTTACTTTTCGTTTGTCTGACAATTAGTGTATTGTGCATGTCGAAAGAAACATGTTTCGATTAGTCAGTTAGTATCACTGGTACCACCTTTTCTATGTGTTCATATGCAGTGTAGATAATGTAGGATTTAAAACAAAATTTGTTCTGATTTTCTGAACTTTAATGGTAGACTTTGAATATTCTGCACAAGTTTCACACATATCGTACATGATTCCCACATTTCGCACATGTTTTGCATATCTGCATATGCTACACGTACATAAACATCCACTCCGCCCACTCCTAAACTGCACAATTTTCATACCGAACAAACACTTGCATCTATTCCTAAATTTCTAACAGATTTTTCATATTTTTTACTACGAGAGTATGACACCAGAAATCAATTTCATACTGCCAAAGTGCGCACAGCATCAATAGATTATCTATCACTTTGAGTGGCGTCAGCGTGTTCTCACGCTCTGGGATTTACATACTGTGCACAGTTTTGTGGTGCTTTTACTTTGATATTTTCAAAAAAGCAACTAAAGTATTGTTCGAGAGCACCGAATGATTACTTTGAAACCAAACCGCCCTAGGATTTCGCTTCGTACAAATCTTTCCCGTCAGAACCAATCACTCGGAAACATCTGACCGACTTCAATAGGCATTTTTCAAAACCTTTCGCCACTCGAAGCGTTAAATTCTACATTCTCTCTTACAGCTTCACCAAACCGTCTTGACCGACTTGAATGGGCATTTTTAAAAATCTTGCGCCACTCAAAGTGTTTAATCTCTATACTGTCTATTACATCTTCATGAAAGTGTCTTGACCAACTTAAAGGGGCATTTTTAAAAACCTTCCACTACTCAAGCTTCAATGTCTATATCCTGCATTAGATCGTGAAAGTGTAATGACCGACTTGAAAGGGCATTTTTCATAACCTTGCCCCAATCAAAGCGCTAAATTCTATATTCCCTATTAGATCTTAAAGGACCATTTTTTAGAATCCCGCGCCGTTCAAAGTGCACGAAGAAAACTATGCCCCACAAAGGGACACTCTACGATGAAAAGGCTTGCCGGTTACACGCCGCGTTACCATCTCACAGCGAATTCCTGTCACGTAACCTGATATTCGGGCGCAGAGGGGCCCGATTAATTGATAATTCTAACCGCTTTAGGAAACTCGCCGTAACGTCGCTCATTCGCGAATTGCATTAGCGGCGGCGGGTTCGCGCGCGGGAATTTTCACGCTGGTCGATCCCGGCGATCGGAAACAGAGGTGGGGACGGCCGGGCGATTTAATACGTGCTCGCCAGGCCACCGATACTCGGGGCCGACTCCCCCGCGCCGATCAATCTTTTCGCGTACACGCGACGACTTTCCGCCGCGACTGATTGTATTTCACGCGTCGTTTGCCTTTCTCATTTATCGTGCTCTCGCATCTGCCCCTCTTAGCGGGGCCAGAGAGATCCGCAGGCGTATCAGTGGGGGCGAATTAACGCGCGTACCCCCTTGTATCGGCCGATCGACTTTTGGTCCCCGCGGACGGACGCGATGGCCGCTTCTGTTGCAGCGTTCTGCTCTCATATCTCTCGGCTATCATTCCGTGCGATTAAACAGAGACCCTGGAGAGTTTAAAGTTTTCGAGTTGCAACGGCTGAGGGGAAGGGGGTGGAGAGGGTAGGATTTCGGAACGGGGTCGCCCCGTTACGGGCAACGCTCAAATTGACGGGGTGGGACAGACAATGGTTCAAGACTCACGGTTCGCCGGACACTAATATAAATGCAAATCGACTGTTACACACTTCTGAATGTCTCGTAAAACAAACTGGACGCGGAGGTCAGCTCGAACCAGAGAGAGGCAGGGGGTGGCGATGAAGGGGGTGAGATCGTTAATGATCGGTTTCGACGACGTGGTCCTGACAATTTGTCGAAGGTAATGTTTGCCGAGCACTGATGGCGCCGTGTTACGACGAAATGGTCATTGGGAATTAGCATTACTGGGCGAGTATTGTTTGAGCGCTGTGTTCTTTTCGGGGGAATATTACTGCTCGTTGCGTTCGTTTTGTGTCACGCGTGTGTGGGCTCGCGGATGATCGATACGGGAGTTTAAAGAGGGTCGCGGAGGCTATTAATTGGCTGGAAGTTGAAATGTTAATGAGTGGGATCACAAATGAAGGGTAAGGGGAAACAACTGGGAATGTCCAGGTATCGTGATTTTGCGATTTATAGCATATTTTGTTGGTGGCAACTGGGACTATAGAACTGTGGAATCGCAAAGGGTTATAAAGTTAAAATACTCTCGTAAGATAACGTTAATGATTGGGTATAAGTACTGGATGGAAACAGGAAATGTCCATTTTGCACTGTAATAAAAATACGGAATGTCCCCAATCTTTGCCTATGCATACCTAAGCTTAGAAATGATTTAAGAAGGAAATTAAATTCATTGAATCTTGTTTCTTTACTGGTGGACTAAAGTACTAAAACTCAATTTTCTCCATAAAACTGTTTTGTGACATTTCCCATTTTCCCCCTTACCCTTCAAACATGATTGTGTGTCAATATTGAACAGGTCTGTATTTATGCTATACAATAATATTTCTGCTACGTGTGCCTCTAGGAAACTTCAAAACCCTTTGAACGTTCTTGTTAACTTTCCTTCTCCTAATGTTCCTTTACCTTTCTCACCTCTGAATTTTGACACATTTCCTACATTTATCAAACGACAAGTACACCTTCAAAAGCAAGTTACAGTAAATATCTGTTTTCATACAATTCTGCATTGATCAATGCAAGACAACATGCTATCCACCAAACAGCAGCACACAATTACACGTTTAATTCTTAAATCCTACAGAACATGTTTAAAAAAGTTCCAAATAAATTGCATAAATCACATTCTGAAGGAAGCCACCGAAGTGAAGAACCGTAGAAAGCCTGAGAAATTCGACAGTGTCAGGCTCCCTCGTGTCAGAGGGGAAAGTAACAGATTTTGAAAGAACAGGGAAAGAAGATGAAGCCTCCGTGAAGGAGATGAGCCCACCAAAAAACGAGACGGGGAAGGTCTGAAGCGGCTGCTCGCGAGTCACACGCGTAGGGAAGATCCAGCTTCGGGGTTGGAACGGCGAAGGGGATGGAGGGGTGGAGAGGAACTAAGCGCAGAACGAGAGGGCTAGGAAAGAGCAGCAGTTCTTAGAATTGTCTCTCACAATAAGAGGCTTGTCGGACTAAAAAGAAAAGTTTACCGGTTAGGGGTGAAATTGTACGGACCATGCGTCCGTGCAAGAATTTTTCTCGTCTCGTTCGCCTTCCTCTTCCGACCCCGCGCCGCCCCTCGTCATCGTCTACCTCGCTCGCCGTACCTTAGTTTGTATAAACAAGCGGATTTCGAGCTTAAGCGAGATACGCCGAAAAGGGGGATAACTCGTTTTTCGAGGAATTCGAAGGAACTACCGTGCGGGGCACTGCGGATCTACGGAGGTAAAAACGAGAAGAAAGAAACGCGGAGAGCGTCTCATTGCCGTTTCCGGGTCCGAGGCTCGCCAAACAATGCTCTGGAAAAGTTTATCTCCATAGATTGGCCGACGTCCGTGGCTGCATAAAGAGCGCGCTCCTTCTGTGCGCGGATCAGCCTCGCTAAGGGCGATTACGGACGTGACTTCGATATTTCCGAGATTATGCTCGACTGTTCGAAGTATTAAGGAGGCTAAGTACTTTTGATAACCAGATTACTGGATTATCGATTGAAGAGGACAAAAGTGGGAAGTTGATGGGAAGGAATAATTGTGTAGGGAAAATATATGATTCTTTAAAAAATTGTAAGACACTAATTTTATTGTCATCTGTATGTAATTAACAGGCTAATGAACCTTTCTTGTAATATCTTCTTAGATATTAATCTGAGAAATTCTGACGCAGATTAGTGACTGATATAAATGAAGATTCTTAGGATACTGATGTAGATTGTTTGCTTTATTGCTTGCTCCTTGTAGAAAGAGAGGCTTTAATACATTTTTTATTATACAAAATAATCCGTGATTGCAATTAATACGTTTCTTCTTATAAATACGTGTTTCAGATATTAATACTTAATTCTAAGTGGGGCTAGATTTCTATGCCGTTAGAAGCTTTTATAATCCTTCACTTAACAAGCAAGTGTTCTATCATCTTATAAGAAAACTACGTACTGAATCTCCACAGAATAATTTCGCATGGTTCAACAGAGCCTACTTTTATTACTAAATTGCTCATTCATTCAAAATATCATTCCATCAAATTGGAAATATTCCTTTCCATTGCTTATTCTAAAACTGTGTGAGTCACAATTCCCTAATTGTGTTGAGAAAGGTGTACATATGTGTACAGCGAGATTGAAACGTTGTTAAAAGAAAAGGGTTTACCAGAGAACATGTTCATCGTTTAAAAAACGTCCAAGGGGAAGTTGGAAGTCTTTAAGAAATAGACTATGGCGGCGTTTGATACACACGAGATTTAACGGCGTAACAATATCTCGTTATTACTTCCCAAAGAATCCGCGAACATCGTTAGGAAGCAGACACCATGTAACAGACTTAACGGTCTGCAAAAGTTCCGCTTTATTTGACCAACATGTCTTGTAACTTTCTTTTCTAAGTTCCCAGCTAACGATTTCTCCGCGGAGTTCTGAATCCTTCCCACACCCCTGAAACTGCAGAGCATAGCGGCGCTTTTTCTACAGCTCGCAGTTTGTTTCATTAAGATGGTGCCATAAAGTCGTATGACCTCCTTGAACGAAGAGTCTTTATCTGACCAATTATAACAGAGACCGCGCGAATCTTCCCTTATCTTCATAGTTGTCGCTGAAGAATATGTAGAACGTACCCGTAGAAGCAAGCTGGTGGGAATTAAGATTTATTAAAGCACTTTAGACGAGGAGCGCAGTGCAGCTTGTTTGAAACCAGCAAGAGGGAAACGAGAGGAAGAATCTTATTACCTTTAACTCTATTCATAGAACTATACAAGGTGTGGCGTAATAAGTGTGTCAAACTTCAGGGGTGGATTCAACTGTGAAAAGCAATAAGAAAAGTTCATGAACACGTGTCCAATTTGACCTACTTTCTGAGTTTCAGCAGGTTTTGCATTCCAATAACTCATTTCATGAACCAACGTTATTCGTGGACAGTCGAATTCAACATTCGATATTCTACAAATAACGTTGGTTATGTTATAGACGCAAATATTATTAATACTATTTAGTTTCTAGAATGGAAAATTCGCAGAAACTCAAAAACAAGATTAAATCAAATGAGATATTGAAAGCAAAAACGGACTAACCCATATCGAAAAAAAATTTCCTACTTTTTATATGATTAATAGAATCCATTGGAAAACATTATTGCTACAACTCAATTTCATAAAAAATGTGGGTTAGCTAATTTTAGTTTCCAATGCCTCAAATGACCCTTTTTAATATTTTTCAATACTGAATTCACCCTCAAAATTAGACACACTTGTTACGTTACGCCCCGCGTATGAGTTATTACAAACACAACGAACAGCAATGTGATTATCAGTGCCCAGGGATGCAAACTCTAACAACGTTCACCTCCAAACGCCAGGATCATTAATGACTGCAGGGCGTCTACGTACCTTCATTAGCGGTCGCGGCGGTTCTTGACGCCCGTATTACCTTAAACAGGTGAACGTGAACTTCTCTTGAGGCGCACACGCAACTAAACTCATTGTTTCAGCGGGAGATGATGGGACCAGGGAATGCGACCACGGGCCAACAATATACGCAAACGTATGCTCGGGGGGTTGGATCTTCGCGGCGAGATAGTAAACAGCGACATCTTCTCGGTTCACACTTGGCAACACCCCGAGTCCTCAAGGGCGCAGTGCCTTCAGCTGCCCTTGCGGTTGACCGAGCCCCGTAAACCCCATAAATAATGGTGGTCCCCGAGCCACTGTGCCAGCTGCGCTGCGGCTCGTTGCTTTTCAGTTTCGCTCTTCCACCTTCGTTTTCCCTAGATATCGTGTGCATCGTGTTGATAGGGAGTCGTACAATTTGTATTCTTATTTCATGTGTTATCAGTGGGAAATTGTTTCTTTTTGTTTCTTGGACATTTAGACACCTGTGGAGAAGATATTACAAATAAATAATACATTCAGAATATCAATTTAACTGTGATAATTATTTAATATTTATTTTTTTAATATTAATGAACAAAATATCTGTTCCTGTTATATAAAAAAAATTATTTTTAAGTTTTATAAGTTCCATTCCAATTAAAATTTGTATGTTTAGGAACTTTTCTATATCGGTTTTCATGGGAACTTATAACGTGAGGACATTTTTTAAAAAAGTTCCATGGTCCGTGTTTTAAATAGAACCTATTGAAAAGTTCCAGAACTCTTTCGATCCTTGCTTTAAACTCACCTCAAATGAACACGGTGCACACTATAAAATAAAATTTTGGGCGTTTATAAACCATTACAAGTAGAATCCCCTTGCAACACGTATCTATACCAGCCGGTATCGCGAGAAATACTGTGTTGCTCGGTGGCGATAAACGATTAGTTTCTCGTTCATTTTCGAAAAGGCATTCGCTCACTGGAACGCCGAAACATTTTTCGCCGCATATGGCGGCGTGGTTTCGCGCAACACCTGCGCGGGCAATACGTTAATGTGTCAAATTGATGGACCCCTTCGTAATTAATAGAGGAGACTCGGGACCGTCGACTGCGCGGCTGCAGAGGAACGCGAGGGGTGGTGAAGGAGGGGCGAGGTGAACGCCAGAGAGATTTGCAACGTGGCGTGGACCGATTTAAAACTGGCAACCGGCACATAGTAGGCGCCCGCTAATTGATACGTGACCATTAATTACTGTGTCATTTTCGCGGAGCTGTGTTGCGGACCGCGCACGTGCTCCTGACAAGAGTCTACGCTCGGCTTCCATGGAGGACCGAGCGATACGCGCCGACGCCAGCCAGACGGAGAAGGGTAGAAAAAATAAATACATATTCAGTGAGAAAGAAAGGAGGTCGTGGGAATCGGTGTGAAACAGGGGACACGCGTTTTCGCGATAAATGTACGATTTATACTTGTAATATTGTTCTGACCCCTTAATTAAACCACCCCTTCTCGTTCTTACACGTATGTGCGCGATTTTTAAGTGGATATTTCCCTTTTCGGGGTAGTTCTTAGGGCTTTTTTACGCGAGACGTTTTTATGGATTATTACTAGAGTTTTTGGAAGTATAATATATTCGATACATAGATACGTAGGGTGAACGTACCTAATATTACCTAGCAAAAGTTAAATCGCTGTCAATTGAATAATAATTTATATTTTTGCATGCATTTCGTTTCAAAGTAAAGAGAAATTATTCATCTTTCATGTAGCATAAGTTAGAATCGTTGAAACTTACAAATTTTTAATGAGGAATTAAAAACGTAAGACATGCAAAAATTCGGTTTTGAAAAAAGTGTACCGAATATCGCCTACTCAAGAAATATTGATTAATTCATGTATATATGAGTTTTTAAAGTCTTTTCACACGTGCTCTATAAATGTTTTTCTATCCATCTGTGATTTTATTTTTATTACAAAAATATAGAAATAGTATTACAAAATATCGTTTCTTGCCACGCAAACGATGAAACATATTCGTTCCGGTTTTTCTCTTGCCAGTGGATTTTTTCAACCTCTACGATATCTTGTGAAGTGAGCCAACCAACTGCATGAGAACGGGACTCGTTAATTTGAGGGGTCGCCCAGTCGAAAATGTGAACAGCCCTTCTGTCAAAATGACTGAATATGAGAAACTTTTGGATCTCTTGGAAACGATCGTGAGAATAAATAGAATTGGACGACCGAGTGTTTAATTGAATGTGCTGTTAAGTATGATGCAGCGAAAAAAGTGACTGAGCATTAAATGGTACGAAAACACAAGTAGAAAGTACTTCATCCATTTATCCGTTTATCTGTCAAGGCTGGATTCGACACTTTTCAACCTGAGTAGTTTCGAAACAAGATTACTTAATAACCGATGCTTAAAAGGAAAATGAGGGGAAAATAGTCATCTATTATATCTGTAACAACTTAACCATCGCAAAACTGCTAATTACTTTATTGAAAATAATATATTGGATACCGCAGTAAAGAAACTGAAAGTGAATCTGCTTTCTCGGTAGATTTAACAGTTGAATGCAAGAAAATCCTGGTTGGAGAAGAAGTGCAGGGGTAGATGAAAATAGACACCACCAGGAAAATCCAGAGTGATTAAATATTGATTCGTAACCAGTTCGTATTGCATCGCTATAAGGGGCTTACGAGATTTCCTTCTTCATTTCATTTTCTACATATTCGCATAGGATTTCCAAGTGTGCCTCCTGGCTTCGTCTATTCCTTCGTCCTTGAGCGTCGAGAACAGATCGAATCAAAATTGCGTCTCCCCCTGCAACGTCTGTAATTAATTCTTCCTCCGCCTTGCTTCGCAGCAGGAAATCTGTCCTCTGATATCTTTGTTCGCCGGATTTCATTGAGAAGTGACAGGAAAAAAAACTCGGTCCGGATATGCCTTCTTGGGGACGCTCCCGACAGGTGGTAAATTCCCTTAAAAAACCAATCTCGCTGACGCTTAACAGCTAATTTTTCTCGTAGAATTGCCATTTACGCTCTTGATGACGGGAAGACCGATTATCCTTCTCGCGCGAATGTATTTCACAGTACTTTCTTCCTTTTTCTGCGTTACGAAGATGATATTGAAGAGAGCGAAGTAAAGAGTATGATATTTTTATCTAATAATACTCCGCTTCGTCAACTTGAAAGGGAAATGTGTTTTCTATTATTTGTGGATACGCTCGTGTATAAAAATGCCATGAATTCGGGGAAATGCGATGTGCATAGAAGTGCAGAAAAAGGTTGAAATTGGTGCATCAAGGAGTGGAAAATGTAGACCAACCTGCTGTAATGGTGGCCTTTGTTTTCAGGGAAATGTGTGGGTGGTAAAAAATACACCTGAAGTAGAATGAAACTGGGTTGAGTGTAGAGCGTATGCATAAGATACATACCTATATAGTTACAGTGTATGTACTGAAATTTTAATATTATAGCAAAGATACTAAATGATCATCCTAATAAAAAATAGATAGTTTTCGTGGTGTTTGAAATGTAATATTAGATTAACTCATCGAAGCTTATTATTTTCAAACTTATTATTTTACTACAAACGTTTTAAAATATTTCATATAATTACAGTATTATTTAATTTATAGAATTTTAGTGGACATAAAATTATTCAGATGACTCCTTTAATTTCAGAACACATTCATAGTGGAACAAACGCATATTTTCGCATGCAAGTTTAAAATTAATTTTTTCTCAAATTAATCATATTACTTTACATCTTCGATTTATTTTTTCACACTTGTACCATCCCCCTTCACTGCCTGTCTACTTTTGGAAGACACTCAGCGGGGGTAGTAGTGGTAATTGAGTCGCATGTCTGATCGTTCAATATGCTATCACTGCTTGTGTGGGTCTGTAATGAATTTTCTGTAGCGCAATTGACTGCATATAAACTGTTGTTATCGTTGGCAGTTTATCATCGGTCCCAAGAGCTCAGAAGTCGTTGCTTAAAACTGCATTATACGGTACTTCGCGGCAGTCGTAAAGCGTTTCTGTCGTCTCATGGAAGCATAGAATATTAAGCATGAAGTAAACACGAGCAATGGTCAGGCAATAAAACGATGGTGCCATGAAAGTAACAGGAAAATTTATTAATATTCGTCTCGTTTTCAAATGTCTCTCAATGTAGTTGAAACTGTGGAGAAACTGTATTTCTCTCGTTTGATTGGTCTCAAAGACCACGTTACATTTCAAAGCATACTGCAATCACAAAGCAAAGCTTACTTTCAATGACCTAACAGTGATTGCAAATTTAGCATATACCTACAAGGAATGACACGGGACCATTGCAAACGTTAGTAGCAAGTGGTAACCCTGTGGCTCTAATCGAAATTCGGTTTCAACTCCGTCGGATAAATTGAACTTTCTGGATCAGCATCTCGGAGGCATTTCTGATCAAGATGCAGCTTCTCGAATCGAAGGCAATCACAGCACAGTCGCTGTATCAACGCTATTATTGCCGTGGAATATGATAAGCACGGTGGGGTATCAGCTTGTGGGTAATGGTAATTACATAGAGAGCCTCGAGGCAACGAGGGAGGTGGCAACAATACCCCGTGCTCCGGGTGACGCAGAACTATTAGCTCCGAATCTGATACCCATAATTAGACTCCTCTCAGATCTTACGCTGCCCCCCATTTGACAGGCATAATTGAAACTCTCAGCCCAAAGAAGGCTTTGAGCAACAAACACCAAACTTTTCTGGGACGCATGAAATAGAAAAAGGAGACTTGCAACTGTTGGTGAAACTTATTCCTGGGAGTAATGAAAGATTGAAAGTGATTATTCTATGATTCTATATACAATGAGTTGATAGGACGAATCAGGTAATATCCTTTTTAAAGTGATAGGACACTTTCATTTTCCTTAGCGTGCAATTTGTTTATTTCAATTTTGAATTTATATGCTGTTGTGTACTGCAAATAAAATATTCGTTTGGAGAGTTTTGAAATTTTGTAATTCATGTTTATGAATTTCGAATTATTTGTTAGACTCCTTAAACATTGAAATTTTTGTCCATTGCTCGAGGAATTTTTTATGGGGGTGGTGAAGGGTATGAATGAAGGTAAGGCTCACAGAATTCTTGGGAAAATTTATTTTGTAATATTCGCAGATTTTAACATTTGAACAATAACAATAGTAACGATCAAAAGCACCTTATCCTATGCAGGTAATAAAATACACAAAAATTATCAGTATCTTCACGTTTTACTTACAAGAAAACATTAGTAACTCAAAAGTCCAAATTTTTATAGTCCAAGTTTTTACAGATTTGTAGATTAATTACTAATTACTTATTAATTTACCTTATATATCTCATCAATGTCAAGCTTCTTTTCTCAAGCTACTTTTACTACTACCAATGTATTATACCAATTTTTTATACAAATTGAATAGAGCCATACACTATCTACAATGTGAAGACGTAGATCGAACTTGGTGAAAGTTGGCTTACGATAGATAACCGATTAGATGACTAAGCGGCAAGTTTTCCGTATCGGTCCAATTACCAGGAGAATTGCAGGGGCAACCAAATCTGCTAGCTAAGAACATTTCTCCGTAACGCGGGCTATACATCTTAATCCAGATTATTAATTAAATTTGCCGCATAAAGCTGTTTCGGCTGGCAAACTCGGAAATATATTACCCCGAATCAGTGAATTAATGTAGCTGCGGGTCTGCTGCACGCAAATATTTTGTCCACGGATCACAGCCAGCCTGAACCCCCTCCACCCACACCCTAGCCAAGTTGAAAATAAAATGCAGAACGAGATTTATTGCTAAAGTACGGGCGATATATTTCGCTGAATTGACGTTATCTCTATGTCTCATTATACGTGTTAGTGGACACGGTGCACGGTATCCCATAAATCAACGTGGATTCGCGCGACGAAATAATTTGACGATTAATATAGTCGCATCGTGGACGGGAATCCGCGTAAATTGATATTCGTTTGGTTTACGTGTGTTACGAAATGGGCCGAGAATGACTTTTGCCACCAGAGGGACGATTTTGCTGAGATGAAGTTCGGTGGTGATTTCTTCTCGTAAATATCTCTGATAACTGAGCATTTTTGGGGGAATAGTTGGTGCTCGTCAAAATATGGGATATTTCGTACATTAAATAAATTCTGGATTATTATAATCCTGTGTCATCCTAGTTCCAACGTGATTGAACTTAATTCACTCATTGGTGTCTGTTCCCCTTAAATTTTTAAGAAATAGTACTTGAAAAGAACAAATAAACATTTACAGCATTTAAACTTTCAAAATTAGGAAAAATATTCTTTCACTTTCTTTCAATTTTTCGGGCTTTTTCAAAACACATTTGTCGCACGACAAAAACCAATACAATATAAAAGATGCGCGTTGTCTGGCTATACCACTTTTGTTTGACACTTTTTTTTTGTGTAATGATTAACATAGAGGTAATTAAATAAAATCGGCTTTGTAGTCAACGGCCCAGGTCAACACTCTTCTCCCCTTATCCATTCTGGCACTAACTTTACTCAGATTATTTTTATTATTTGGAACTATTCTAACGTGTATCGCGAAGAAAATTCAAAAGTCGAAAATAAGAGTCACCCTAATATATATTCCTTAAAACTATCCCATCATTTTCATTCATCTATGATGCTTATACCCTCATTTCATCATTCAAACAACCACCCAATCCCTTAAAATATCTTCTGTCAAACATCCCTGGGATATCATCCCCGCGCGTAAACGTCTCGCCGGGCGCAAGGGGCATCGTGATTCGCGTCACAATTATCGTAGAAAAGAATCTGCACGAGGATAGGAGTAACGAGGCCGCATTGATACGTCGCGGCGATTTGCAGGGCACGCGATCGCGCGTGTAATAAAATCCAGTCGCGCCGCGTATTCATATCGTGACGTAGGGTTTTAGAGGGTTTTTCAAAGAGACGCGCGGACGACCTTTATGCGAGCCGGTATACGCTGGGAATATGATCTCCAGCGTCGATTCAAAACGCGGAAATATTTATCCGCGCTGGCTGAATACGCGGACGGGAGCAAACCGACAGCAGAGTCAGACTGATAGCGCGGCCCGACGTCTCATCCTTCGTCATCAGCGCCACTCGTGCCTGGTATATTTATTTTATCGTATGAATGGATCGTTTGCTAGCGAATATAAATTGAACACTTATCGAAAATAAAAAGGAACAACTCAGGCATTCAGCGTCAGCTTTCCACGATCGGGGGCTCCTGTTATTGATTTCCTACGTGTTAAGTGGCCCTATGCGAGGAATGTATGAGTTCGATTGATTCCACGTTTGAGGAATTAGATGGTCCTCTCCTGGCAAGGATATCTGAAATTTCGTGGACTGCTGAATGGTAGTCGTGGGGGCAGTAATAGGTAGGGATGACGGGGGATGGTTGTTCTCATTTTCTTATTTTGATTTTTTTACAGGTTATAGCCGCAGGGAAGTTAACTGTATTATGAACCTTCCTACGATTGGATTTGTGTACCGTGCGTACGTAGCTATAATGGATGATTATTCGCGAATTAATAAGTAAATCGTTTCACGGGGCTGCACGTCTGCTTCACGTGGCTGTCTTGTAAAACAGTAAGGAAAATATATTATCGAATAATTTTATCCTTTTGTGTATTTTATTTGATTCACTTTTTAACGCGTGAAGGATACAGAGTTATGAAATAACCTAATATATCAAAATGCTTACAGAGGTACTTTCAATATTTTTTCAATATTTTTATTTCAATGAAATTCGGTTATGACAAAGTTAAGATTGATTAAGGGGTTGAAACGTTGATCGTCAGAGTGTTCAGAGTGTTCAGTAACGAGTGTGACCTATCCGATCTTTTATTTTCCAACACATCAAAGGGATTCAATCAGTTCCGACTGAGTTTCTCATTAACTCGTAAGATCGATAATCCGTCGCATTACACGTCCAGCCGAAAATAGCTACAACGAGCAATTAAACGAAAGTCTGGGCTAACTGATCAAGGGGGACAGGCGGCGGCGGCCCTTTGAATTCAGGGAATTCGATAAAATGATCAAAAGCATAGGTCACCTGTAATTTGCACTAGCAGAGTCATCGCACTTTCAACGTCCTCGTCAACGTTGCTCGCAGAACTGACGACTCGCAATCAAATAAAAGAAAATATGCGTTCGGATTCCTCGTTCGTTTGAACGCCAGCCCGATCGTCCGCCAACTCTAACAGATTCATTACCTTTCACCTTGTAACGTTGCACCCTGTATCCCGTGTCCTACGACTTCATTTTAGTTTCTACATTCAGAGTGCGCACACGTGTAGAGTTACAGAACCGGGTGAAATGCTTTTCGTAAAAATTGAGACGAATACACGGTAAAATGGATACAAACATATAAATGTATCGATGACTTTGCACATCGAAGCTCAAAATAAGCCATAGAGGATGAAAAGATTGATCAACTTTACATTGAATATTAGAATATTAGATACATAATCTATAGATGAGTGTTTCCCAACCTTTTTTGAGTCGTTTATAGACTTATTTAAAAAACATATGAATATATAAGCTCCATAATAACAAAACTAGTTATCGAACTGACTCTGCGAATTATTTTCGAGTTATTTGACCAGACTGTTTACCAACCCCCAACTTTGAAGCATAATTTCACTCCCTAAGCATAAATTCCCCCACTAAAAAAATATGTGTCTAATATTTGTAGATACTCTATACGCCGAGTTTCTCTAAAATCAGCGTGGTAACAGTTGTCCAATATTCCTCTTAAGCATGTCCAATGCTGCACCAAAAAGCTGCATCCCCCTAACCCTGCTCATTCGTATAAACATTCACCTACCTACTCTTACATAGTCGCAAAACCGAAATACCTGGCCGCGAGCCGGTCGCGACCGCTGTTGCCTCAGTTCTTTCACCTTCGACGGGGGACATCGGCGACGCACAAAGGGTGGCTATTACAATTAGTGGACATTATGGCAGTGCGTAGAGCGGGCTGCAGCAACGCGAATGGACCGACCAACGGATCGGCACAGTCTATCATTGCGAGGCCAGGGTGTACAGCTCCGCCGAACCGCTCTCTCACCCCTTCTAACCCGTTTCCCAACCGAAATACTATCCCCACCGACCAGTTTCACCGTTTTCCACCACCACCACCGGCTCAATCCCGCTTCTGTCGGCCGTTCCCCCGTTCGCCCAACATCCCTTCCTCCCCCTGCTGCTCCCCTCTCCCCCACGTCCTCCTCCCCCCGTCGTAATTACAAGCATTCATTTCACACTAAAAGCCGCTGGCGCTGTCCTGGTCTGTCCGAAACGAGCCCCGCGCGAGTCGCATTTTCGCTACGGATTGCCACTCGTCCGCTACCAACCACCGCCCTCCCCCCTTCACCGCCCACAGACCCCCACCGCCCACACCCTCGTCGTTCCAACGCTTTCCCCGTTCAACCCTTTTCCAAATTTGCACGATTACAGGGCGCACGGCTGCTAACGCCGATAGTTCAGACGCGCGCTCGTTTCGGTTGACGTTTTCGCGGACGAAAAAATTTTTCTGTCCGTCACCGTCCGGCTGTTTTTCATCGCGCCGTATTCGCATGCGAAAATATTGATGACTGCGAGAGCCCGGCCCCCGTGCCCATTGATGGATGACGCAGATTTTACGTTGTTCTGGAATGAGGACACGTTTTCGGGGATGTCGCGTGCGGATGTTACTGTTGTAGGGATTTTTTAAATTGTTTTGGAGGGGTGCGGGGTTCGAGGCTTTTGAAATGCTTGAGTGGTATGTTTGGATAGAGAGGAAGTATTTGTTTATGTTGCTCGTGTGGGGGTATGTGTTTTCTGTTTGAAGTTTTCGAATTCTTTTCTGTAGTGTGGTAGAATATGTGGTTAAGTTTTGAAATTTTGGGGGCTTCGTCTACTCCTAAGGAGACTACTACCCTTTTTTGGTAATTTAAAAACACTTGGCTTTTTTTTAGATATAAACGCTTTCTGTCCGAGGTACAATCTTGAGATGATTATTTATAAACCTCACCTATGAAACACAAATGTTAAGTTTCAGTTGTCACACCTATTTTTTCGAACGTAAATTTTCAATCAGCTACTGTTCAAAAACTATCTGTCAAATTAAGTCACAAAAATTCTGAGAGAAAGTTTGAACATTGTAGAATGTATGTTCATCGTTGAAATTTAACACTTAAAGTATCATCATGTTTAAACATTTTCAACGATGCCTCAAAGACATTTTACCTCAAAGTCAAATTTAGCTCATTTTGACCCAGGGTGACAACCAAAGGTTAAAACACCTTTCAACCATCACTGTATTCCAGCTACTATCCAAATACTACTACCTCATGTTTGTCAGTGGACACCATCGATTATTGAAGCACCCCAATGTCCAGTTCGAACCAATATCAATACATAGAGGACGAAGCTTTTCCAACATGATACTCGACTAACAATTCCCTTTAACTCCACTCTTTCGATATTCATCCTGTGTGTTGCTAATTTAAGTACATTACAAAGAACACCGAAAGAGTGAATACACCTTTCCTTTGCCAAGTACACAAGGTCGAAACGAGGGGTACAATGCCCGTGGATTCCACAGCCATTCTTCACGTGCATATGTCGCTGGTAGTGGTGTGAGGTCGCGTACGTGCACGCGGAGGGAAGGGCAGAGGAAAGGATCGAAGGAACAGGATGAAAAAGCATCGCTCACGGCGGAGAGGAGAGAGACAGAATGGCCAGGAAGGGACAGAGGGGAGGGATGCTGGGGAACAGTACCGTGGAACTCGGAAGTTTTTTATTCTCTAAATATCGGACCCAATCAGGCACCCTCGGCTCTCTGCGCGCGCGAATATAAATGCCCTCCATCTCGTCTATATAATCATGGGAGTGTGAAATTAACCAGCCAATCCGGCAGCCAACCGCAAAGCCCGCACACATTGCACGCTCTGAGCCGACGGCCAGCCCCGATTGGCTCTTTCAGAATTTTCTGCGGTGTCTGAATTTAAATGCAGAGCCGAAGGACGGGGTGTTGGTGTTCTTCCGCCTGGGGAGGCTTCGACGCGCCACTGAGAAACGATAAACGTTATCGACACTATGCACTGCCTATCAAACGTTTCAGGGGTATTAGTATCGTTCGTATTTTCCTGGTGAATCGAAGATGAAGCGTGGGTACCTCGGCCACTTTTGAACTTTGCGACGACTTAAGGTTAGAAGCAAAATGCACGGAGTCACGGATTGGGCTAAAATATCGCACACAGTTGGTGTGTGTCGATATTACCAAAATAAATTTTCGCAAAGCTGTGCGTGCGCGCAAAAAGAATGCGGAATTTACTCGCGCGGCGGAAACCAGCTACGGGGCAGGTTCCCCGTCGGTGCCTCATAGACTAAAGGAAAAAAGGTGAACCGACACCAGAAAAAGGGTAACGATGCCTGTAATGCGTGCAAGAATGGAACCACAATCCAGAGCGCGTGCAAGCGGGAAAAGAGACGTTGTTTACGCTCGGCAAAAAAAAAAGTAGGTCAGTCGAGGCTTGAGTCGAGACGAGCCGGTTCCTTGCTAGAGAAAAGAGTGTGGACTAGTTCCAGAAAAAAAGGCAGGCGACGAGTTGTACGCGTGTAAGAAGGACGAACGTAGGCGTTCGTCCTTGCGAAAAAAAAGAAAGCTGTTGTACGCGCGAGCAAGTAAACAGGGGTAGCCGAACCCCGAGGCTAGACGGTCGCCTTTATTGTCGGTGCTCGATGGACGAGGCAAAAAAGGTGTGAACATGGAGTTCCAGAAAAAGGACAAACGGGGTGTTAGACGAGTGGAAGAAGGACGAAGGAACTTGTACGTCCTCGCAGGAAAAAAAACAAGGCAGCTGCGCGCATGTGGAAGAAAGAAGGGGAGCCGACCCCCGAGGCTAGGTCCTTTTTATCGCCGGTGCCCAGTGGACGGGGGAAAAAGGTGTGAACAAGTAGTCGTAGGAAAAGGACAGACATGGTGCTAGACGAGTGTAAGAAGGGTCGATGTGACTACAGACGCGATTTTGTGCGTGCGTGAAAAGAGGGTGGACGAAATGCGCCTCGCGAGGAAGGGGTCAGAAGCTTGACTGGGGTCCTTGATGATAATTTGTAAGCTGAGGAAGAACGTGTGGATAATTAGTTGCTGATGAAAGTGGGGACATTATTCAAGTGTGCCATGAGATTTTTGTATTGAGATAGGGTCTAAAGTAGTTGATGTGAAAGGTGTAGTGACTAACCTGTGACTAACCTAATCAAGTGGTGTGCAAAGCGATGCCCTTGAATCTAGTATCAACAAATGTGATCTTCATTATCTAGTAAAAACCCGACTGCTTAAAAAGCGAACTAAAATGACAATAATAATAAGATGACAATTTAATTTAACTCAATTGCCTGCAGGCGAAGGCCTTAAATCTCTTCTATCCCATGATGTAAGGACCCTTATATAAGAGATTTAAGGCCTTCGCCTGCAGGCAATTGAGTTAAATTAAATTGTCAGCTTATTATTATTGTCATTTTAGTTCGCTTTTTAAACAGTCGGGTTTTTTAAATTATTTAATTTTTTTATTTTTTACTTTTTTGAAAATTATATAGCCTATAACATTCGGAACGTCAAGACAATTCTAAAGACACCTCATTTGTCCAAATCGGTGTATCCGTACAGGCTCTAGAGCGAAAAATGGACATACATACATAGCCTGATAAACACAATACCCTCCTTTGCGTGCCGCAGTCGGGTAAAAAGCTCTTTCCCCACCAAATTCAAAACCAGATTGCTCTTCCGACAGTAATCCGTGCAAATTAACCTAACTGACACAATAACACACCAAAATGCACTCTTATATACCCGCACATCCGATATCACGTTTCACTTTTTGCCCCAGCGCATAACAACTTAACGAGATCGACGTAACTTTAACAATTTTTACGTTCGCAGTGCCCACTCCGCCTCGCCCCTCGCAGATTTATGGACGATAGTACAAAATCCACAGCCATCACTACTTTTAATTACATTTGCATGGGATTTGCATATTTCCGTGGCGGCCGCGGTCGCGTCTTCCCCATCACGTTACTACGTGATTTTTTCAAAAATGCCCCACACGAAAAACCAGCAAATCGCGGCATCGAATGGTGCGCGCTATCCGAGAGGGAGAGAAAGCAGGAAAGACGATTGATAGGCACCGCGACGGTCTGACAGAGACCGCTGATCGTGATCGCGACAGAAGGGGCACGGGCGAAGAGATACAAAAGAGAGGACGAAACGCAGGAGGACGAGCTGGACAAAGAGACAACACGAAAATCGGGTTTGCGCGGCACGGGAGCGGGGCCCTCGCACAATGGCGGAGATTAAACGAAACTGCCGCGCAACAGCGGGGGTAGTTTCTGTTTATCGCATCATATAAATACGGAATTAATTAAAACTGCGGAGTTAATTGAATTTTTATAACCTTTTGTAGGGACTCGGGGTCTCGTCCGACGTCGCCGTGGCCGCACTGCGTTAACTGGGTAGTTACCGAGCCTCGACGCCCTCCCATTCCGGTAAGTGTAATAGCGTCACGGAAATATTACCCTTTTGTGGAGAGAGGAACGCGTCGGTTGCACCCTCTGCCCTCCGTTGCAACGCCCTCCCACCACCCACCCTCCGTTACTGCTCTCTGTCTCACTCTCTCGCCCCCTGATAAAATCGCCTGGAGGTATTTACGACGACGATGCACAATCTGCTCGCGAATAAACGGCCGTTGTGTACTTTTAACGAGGTAACCGAGTCGCGCCGCTACTCGTGCGCGAGGGGCGGATTGGGGGTGGCTGATGCCAGCACGCTGCGAGTATCATTGTCGCTGTAACGCGGGTGCCGCGATTTTTTCTAACTTATCGTTACGATTTATGAAATCGTATCGATTTCACTTCCAGGAGTTACCTGACTCCCTCTGTGAACGAAACACGCACGCTTCGGTCACGTGCTGAACGAAGTTTAGTTGGAGGCGATTCTAGTTCGCGTTGGATCTGTGTGTATGGAATGTTATTGGTGGCGTTAGGTTTGTGGTTAACAGTTTTTCGAAATTGGATGGTGATTTTACTGTTGTGTGTTCAGAAGCCTGTTAGATTTGTAGGTCACTGAAGGGTATGACTGGTAAGAGTTTATTGTATTTCGAAGTAGGGTAAGTGTATCTCATATCTCTGCATTACAGTGAGTGTATAATTAATGAGTTCTAAAATTTTTGTTAACACAAACTGTTTATTGTGCCTGGGTCAGCATGCACTCAATATCGCTTATCAGTGATTTCCGTGTGGTATTTTCTATAGATTGGAACACGATATTTCCGGAGCTCCAGGGCTGAATTTCATTTGCCCAACATGTAACCGTGATCGTCCCAAAAAATAATATGCAGGTAATGATGTATAAATATTTTGAAAATGTATTTCTTTATTTTTGTAATAAAAACATTTTTTTAAACATGGTAAGAAACCTTCCAAATATTCATATGCATGGCACTAAATAATCAATACACATATAAATGTAACATTAAAAGTTCAAAAATAGGTACATGAATGAATCAATATTTCTCGGGTAGCCGATATTGTATGTATTTTTGCAAGATCCTGATTTTTGCTTGTCATGCTTTCTCCTTAGGCTAATGAGAAATACAAATATCAATTACCCTTTAATTGAGAACGATTTGAACTTGAGTTGGCGAAATTAGATGCCCATTTATATATGTATCAAGTTCTTCTGAAATTATAAGAGAGCATTTACAAGCCCAAAATGATTTTATTGTTAATCTGAAGATTCGCGAGAATAGTGTTAACCCTCTATAACCGAAATTTGTAGGACACTCGAAGGCAGTAAAGACAGTACCTACATAAATTAACAGATGAATCTCGATTTCATTTCACAAATATTTTACTATAAAACACAGGCTTATCATTCCCATATTACAACAGTTAAATATACATAGAACTTTTGTGAATTAACACCTACAATATGAAACACACCTATTACCTGAAAGTCACACGAGGGTTATCGAAGCAATACTAAAATCATTAATGAATCGTTGAAAAACAAGAAATTCCACTTACACTCCGACGTGCCACAGAAGCCTCCTGCAAGCAGTACGTCGCGCTAGTTCTTCTGAATTTAACCCAGCAGCGGGCGTGTTAAACACATAAAGCGCACAATCGCGTTTTAAACACCCCCCGTTAGAGCGGCGGGGGAGAAGGAAAATTGTCGTCGCGGAAAAGTAGTCGGGGGAGCAAGAAACAGTGAGTGTACCTGTTGCCTCGGGGCTTCAGCCTTCAGTGACTCGTTTCCTCGCGGTTTTGACAAAATGTCCCCGCCGTGGGTGGAAGGATAACCGCGGCGGGTGGGACGCAGCACCCACGTAAGTAAACCTCATAAGTAATCTCGCCGGGGGCGCGTCTTCGATTTGAATTACCCTTCTGTTATTTCTTGCCCGTCGTCGGGCGTTATCAGAAATCCGCTCGCTCGTCGGATTAGCATGTCTGAGGTAGCGACCATCAATTTCAATATCCACTCGATAAATATTCCTTTGGAAACCCCGACTTCTTTCCTCTGCGCCGATCAGCCCATCCCCATCGGCCGGCCCCCACACCCCCGTCTGGAGATCCGTAAGATTCGATGGAGCAACGAGACGTACGGCCCGATAGACGGGTCGCAGACTGGCTTTAGATAATATCCTCCCCCAATCTCTATACGGTGAGACTCTGCAACGATATTTTGCCTGGAAAGTTCGACGGTGTAGCCATATAATGTCAGGGGAAAGGTGTGCCCCACGGAGGATTGCTCGGTGATCTGGAACCGCTCTGCGACTAAAGGGATTTTTCCCGCGCAGCGTCAATGTTCTGTACGGTGTCCTTTAACTTGATTAATTTCTGGTTACGATTAAGGTGGCAATCCACGATCAGATTTTACACGAAACTCAGCAAGAACTAAATGTAAATAATGGAAGTAGTCGCGAGGGATGAGATTTTTGAAAATATATCATGAAACTTATCTCGTTAACAAAATAATTAAAAAATAAAAGAATAATGAAATAATTGTCTCGTGAGATTAAAGTCCCGTGTGAGACACGATATTTTTGTCTCATCGTGTATTTGCACCTTTAGAGAGATATCGAGTGGTTAAAATTACTTGCAATTATTTGGGGATGAATTGATAACTGAAGAAAGATTTTGAATGATGTTTAAGTGTGCTCAAATATTGTTATCATACATGGAAAGCGATGTATCGAGAACCAAATTGTTGGTAGTTTGCCTGGCAAGGGGTAGGAGAAAGGACACAGGGGGACAGAGTTTCAGCGCGGCTATTCGGGAGGCATTTCAGTTTGAAGTCTGGGGAGCAAGCAAAGCTTGGCATCAAATTTTTACTTCGTTACATCTTAATACTTCGCTTCTTTGCGGTGTATACCTTCCCCGTCCCGGTTCTATTTGGTCAAGCACCGTGCTGTTTTACTTTTCCCGACGGTAACTCGGCGGGCGCGGGCATAAGTAATGAAGAAACCTTGAAGACTTTTCCTGCGGATCTGAAACTGTACTTTCGCGGACGAAAGAGGGAAACGAGACTTTGGCAGAGGAAACCGGTGAAAAAGGGAAAAGACAGAAAGTGGGGGCGGGTGGGAGTTGGAGAGAAAAAAGGGACGGGAGATCAAGGTAATATTAATAAGTAGAAGGAAAAGTTGGTTTGATCAGCTAACCAGGACGAGTCCAGCACTAGACCACATCACAGAAGAGCTCGAAGCGCCGAAGCTATTAGCATAATTACAATACTTCCGTCTGGCCGATCCAACTTTCTGCTTATTTTAAGCTACGGCTCTGATATCTCTACCGTGATGGGATTGCGGCCGAATCCATTACGCTGATGCAATGTTAAAGGGCCAAATCATCGGGATGAATGTTCCGTTAAGCCGTCATTGATTCCAGAATTCTCGTGTCGGGTTTAATTGGGCAACCCGTATCGCTCGTTTCCAACGCCCAATCTGTGCTGCAGCAATGGACATAAGGAATTTTTACGAGTTGGTGGTATTGAAGGAAAAGTATCGAGTACTTGTTTTTTACACGCTGATCAAAGTGTTCGACACGTGAGAAAATTCTATGAATTTTTTATTTATTTTTTAGGTCGTAATATGAACAGATATTAGGTTCAACTTATGATGTCCATTGTTGGTTGGCATTGTTTGTCAATTTGCATGAATATGTTCATGCAGAAAATATTCATAGATTTAACAGATTCTGTAACGACCAAAATAGATGATAATTTAACCCCCCGTAGTCACACCTTATGGGGTTCACTGCACCCTAGGTTTATTTTGAATTACCATTTTCATATTATTTAATCGTAATACGTGTAGCTTGAATAATTTCCATATCTCGATACAATTTTTTAATCGTACAAAATATTGGTTGCTGTACACCGATCTATCATTCCCTACTGCATGAACTTTAATGATAGTGGTATCGTGAGCATCCTAGTGCACCCCATGATCTATTACGCATGATAAAGTGTCCTTTGAGATCGTAAGGGTGCAAAGCTGAATCAGCTGTAGTTACCGAACCGAGACACCCTTCGCAACTTCTAGCTCGTTTGTGTTCCTGCCGAAAATAAATCTGATTCGTTACGGTATATGCCAGTTATTTACCGCTTCGAGTCGATAGAAGGACGAAAATTGTGTGCTACAACTGAACGAGTCATCGTTTTTTAAATTAGTTCGCACTTTCCACTTCAGTTCATTCGATCTTCTATGGGAACCCTTCTATACCAAACAGAATACGAATGCAACACTAGCAAAGTATATTTATGACTTATTACAACATAACAATTATAAAATATTTGTTTACTGTCAATGCGCTAACAGTGAGACCCTGAAATATATTATTCTATTTCAAGTACACATATGAAATTAATTTCCAAGCTGTGAAGCTGTTGTATATACACTTATTTCACTTAAACACCTACCTGATTGTGTTCTCCATTCAGCCAAACACAATTCACAATTAACTTATGCAATTTCACAGAATAAAATTTATCAAAATAGCTCTTCATTCGATATTATATATCGGTAGGCTGCCAATACTATTCTTTAAGAACGATGTGTATACAATATTATCTGTATTATCGAATCTGTATACAGCATTTCCCATTGAAATTCTGTGTATTCTTGATAATTAAGTTGCAATATTGATACTTGTTATTTCATCTCTATCTGTTCTTTTCTTTTCTATTTGTCAACTTCAATCTTTATCTTAAGGTTATCTTATTTGTCCCTCTTCTACTCATGTAGTTTCATGACACTACAATGTGTCAAAGGGTTATTACGTGAAATAAATAATTAAATAAAAAAACTTAGAAAAACAACCATTGCCCACCATCGCTAATTTGAGGAACAATGGAATACCCACGTACACTTTCATCGAACACAATATCCATGCGATGGTACCCTCTCAAAATTTAACCGTCAAGCCCTGTATGTTGCGCCAACTGTGCCCTGTTCGCGGAATCCAAGAATGCCACCCGACAAAGCGTTATCGTAACCTTCGTATCGTTACGCCGTAATGGGAGCCCAGCGACGTCACAGTAAAATGAACGATAGTCCAATGGGCCTGACAACATTATCAATGGATTCGTCGGCAGCAGAGTCGGGATATAATAGAAATCGCAACCCCCTCCACCCGTGGAAGATTAATCGTTCGTACGATCGAATCAAATTGCCGATGAGACGTGAAATTCAACGCAGGGATTCCCCCATTCCCGCCAGCGGTGGCTGCAAATAAACTTTCGTCTTTCCATTCACGCCGCGGAAGGGAAAAGCGGTCAGCGTAGCTGGAAAATCGAGGAAGCCGGTTCCAAGCGTCGGTTCCTTTTTCTCCCAGCGAAAAATCACTCATACTTGAAATACTTCTCGAGTTACACGAATCACGTTGAATAACAGCGAAAGAAATGCCGTGGAAAGGGCTGCCGTCGATATAGTCGATCTGCGAAAAGTTGCACGCGAAGCGTTGATCGTTTCGTAAATCGTGCACGCGGGAAAGAGGGAAATGAGTTAAACGAAGCTGGTCGCGCGCCGCGCAAATGGAAGCGAAAAGCAAAGCGGCCTGCGGTGCCAGTGACAGAGCTACGTTGTCGCGTGTAACGAAGTAGATTAGTCAGTGTGACAGAAGACCGTAATTTCCTAGGCAAATGACACCGATCGTGCAACCAACGCACTGTGCTTCCACCACGCCCGCCACGTGTTTCCGTCCTCGTAAAATCTGCACCGTTCTGTTGTATCGCCGTGGCAACGGGGTTTTAATAAGGGGGCATATTTTCTGCTCGTTACTGAATGCTGAAGGAGCAGCATGAATTTGGAAATTATGGAAATCTGGATTCAGATTATGGGAACTGAAATTGTGGAGTTTATGGGATAACTGAAATTGTGTAATAGAAATGTGTATTGGCATGAAGGATTGCGTTCAGCAAAGACAGTACGAATACAGTGACGAAACATGTCAGCTAGTAAACTAATCCTTCTAGCTTCTTAGAAAAACTCAAGTCGTTTGGATCAATTCCAAAAAAATTATGCGATTTTAAATGGTGTAAACTTTCTTTCGTCCGCTACTGAATGTCACTGTAAAAGCCTGAATATGGTGAATCCTGAGAATTGCCGATAAAACATGAGATTTACCAACCAAGGTTGGTAAAAGCCTGAAATAATGCTCCGTCACGGGGGGTCGCTAGCTTTTGAAAGATTTATTGGGGTTTTCTAGTTTGGAGGGCACAAAAAAGCAAATTCTTGTTTTATTTTGACCTCTATAGTCCTAGAAAGGACACACTGAAGGTTTTCTGACGAAAATTTCAAATTAGCTGATGAAATTAGTTATAAACGTTTGATACTTGAAACGTATGGTTAAAAATTATGTCATTTTCGTCTGAACCACGATTATTCACTTCGACGAGATTCTTTTTTTTTCGGCGGTTGATAGGGTAAAATATTGGAAAAGTTCCCATTACATTGCTTTGAACCGTCGTTATTTTGAAAATTACTGTTCAAAATTAAAACACCACTTATGTAGATTGTAATACAATTTTACTTTCTGATTTCTGACTATCCGTTAATCCGGTAGGATGGCAGAAAGGGGGAGGGACGATCACACAGAGCGAACGTTCGAAAGCGACGTAACGCTGAACGATTCCTGAAACGAATATTTACAGATAAAAATGTTTTTTAAAAGTCAATAAATGTACTTTAATAACATACATACGTTTGAATGGCAAACAATATATCTCTTCTAGAAAAAATTATTTAAAAAAACCCTAACATATACGCTCCCAAGGTAGAAAACTTCCTTTTAAGATAAAAAAAATGTTTTTCAGAAAAATACTCTCACCATCTATGAGTTGCTGGTTCAAATCCCCATGACCATCCATTTCTAAAACACATTTTTTTACCTTAAGTCTTTCAAAGGCTGACAAACAAATCTAGCCTGGACGAGCTCCGACAGTCGACGCCAACGAAAACAGAAAACGAGTGGATTTTCCTAGAATTTTCCGAGCTGTCCTTTGTATCGACTTTCGAAGTTTGTTGGGTTGGTTTTATCTAACATAAGAGTACGTCAATGCCCGGTCTACGTTTTTTAATCTCAAGAGTTACCGATATTCGAGCTTTTTCATTCAATGCGATATACATGATAATTAATAGCTAGCAGAATCTTGTAATGGGGGCTGAAGCTATAATCCTTGAGAATAGAGTTTAGTAACAGTAATCGTATGTCGCAACGACACTCCAAATATTATTAGAAACAGATCCTCAGATAATAACTCTAAAACTTACCGAAAAAGTCCAATCCTAATACTTCTTTCAAAGTAGGAATGATCGCAACTGAAAGATTTCCCAAAAATACTCCAAACAAAATGAACCCTAAAATTGAAGACTGTTTCAACGATGAACATTGTACAAATCTAATGCATAATTATGAACAAATTACCAAAACTAAAATCCTCCGGTACTACATTTCCTTTATCACAAATTAAAGTACCTACCTACATACTATAAAGTTGCCAGGATTCAAACCTTCAGGATTAAATGCTATCACTAATTCATTAATACAGAAGAAACTTAAACGCGAATATATCGTCAAGGGGGCGAGAGGAAGCTGTAAATGGTTTCCATTGACTCCGAAGGAAAGAAACCAAAAAGGTGGTCGAGGTTACTTACACGTTGGTCTAAACTGGCGTTGTCTGATTCTGCGGGCCTGGACAGCGAGTGGTCGGAAACGATTACATGTGATTTAAGGAGCTCTCCAGTCTCGGACCTCCAGGTTGGCTGGACCACTGCATCTAGCTTGCTCTAGAGTCTAGACCCTAGTCTGTTTTATCTACGAAGTGCAGCAGTCGCCTCCACTTAGACGCCTATTGGCCCCCGTTCTTTTGCACATAGACCACTTTCTTGCATCTCAATACAAGACATACGACGCGATCGCTGATCGATGCAATCTCTTCCATTCGTTTCTAGTTATGGGAATGGATACATTTTTGTGGATCTGTTATCAGTGTGTTATCATGTGTTATTATTAGACAGCGTGGAATGCGAAACGGAGTCGTCTTTAACAGATCGTCATGAAGTTAACTTTAATGTGATCATCCTAGACTTTAAAGAATGTGATTGTAGTTCTCGGATTTTCAGAAAGGCGATCTTGAAGCGATATTTGAAAAATGAAAATTTGTTTGAAAATTGACAAAATGATGACTTAAACCCCCACTAATTTCACGTCGACTACATTATCATCAAAATTCTCGGCACCAAGTGCACTAAGTGGTCAATTTATCACCGAATGTCCTATACACAAAAATTGCATACTTCAACGACTTGTATTTGTTAAACAATTTTAAATCCAGTAAAATGATGACTTAAACCTCAAATAAACCCCAATATTACCTGAACTACATTATACTCCGATTTCATCAAAATCCCTCACACCAAATACAAAAAATAATAAATTAAGCACGGATTACCCCCATGCTATGGAAGAAGCTACGATTATTCGCATTAATATTTTTTTTCATCACTCTGGGATTAGTCAAAAAGACCTTTGTTACTTGATCTATGATTATAAATGATCGTATAACCTTGAAAAAAGCCTCTTTACTCCAAGAAGGAACGTCACCACCTGAAGAACCGAATCCACAGAGTTACCGAAGGGGCACGCGACACAATGTTAGTTATTAGTGAATGCTATTGTCATGTCAGAGTCACTCGAGCGATTGATGAAGCAGGTACAGACGCTACCGTGTCCTTGGACAAGACGAGGTAGAAGCTGGTTGCAGCCTCTCGAGACAAGTGGCACCATCGACATGGTAACGGCCTGGTAACTGCCTCGTAAGCTATCTAACAGAGCACCACCGACTCGAGCGGCCGATACTCGTGTGGTGATTCGAGCTTTAGGTTCAATAGCCTCTTCATCAAGGATCACACGTCTAAATCCTCGGAGTTGGACCATGGATCGCCCACTTGATCGAGCTTCGTGGAAATTCACAAGGACTGTACAACGCGCGTACTCGCACGAGACCCATGAAAGTCCAGGGCCTCCAAAACTGCTGGTACACGGTCGATCCTAGGGGATGTTTTTGCCTGGGTCAATCACGATAGTCGTAGAATATCGAACGTTCAGAACGATGTCTGTATCGATCACGATGTCTTTTTTTCTTCAAAGCTCTGAATTACAACTGGATGTGCACCCTTCGCTCAATTGGACTTCAAGCTTTCGACTATGGTAGTGACTAGGCCGGCAATCGAGGCGATCATGGCTACGCTTGTTGCCGCTTTTGACGATGATAGCGATACAACGCTTGGTAACGATTGATTGGTCGAGATCGTCTGTACGTTTCCCCGATAATGCTATTCTCTTGTTTCTCTTCCGCTTGGATGAAGGGTGTATTGTGGCTGAAGCTATCTCATTACAGGGCCACTGTTTGGTCTCGGTTAGAGAAGGACGCCCCCATCCCACCCCCCGACAAATGGATCACTTGGGACGCCCTCGTTGATTAATTTGCATTTCCAACTTGAGGGCTGAGCGTTCTTTCCTGGACTTTGTGTTCTGTAACTATAAAGTGCCAGATTTGAAACCTTATACTTTCGTGGATAAATACTGCGATTTTGATTCATTTTTTCTTACGACGAGTGGGTCCTTCAGGATCTCGTGCTTTGTATATTTGGATGCAGAGATAATGGTATGTAATGAAAATCGTGAATCTGGCTCGAATAACGCTACAGATTTATTTGTTGTGTTCACAAATAATTTTTCGTTGAATAAAATCGTTATTCATTATTCACGAATAAATCTTAGGGATTTTATCGTTACTCTTTATAATAATTCAAGGAGACACTTAAGCACCTTGCAAGCTCACCATTCAAGCTCAAATCTCCAAGTGTCTTACCCACAAATTTCGATAAGAACACAATAAGTACCGATTATTTCGCACTTTCAACTCGTCACGGTGGATCATCAAAACTTGTCCTCACCCGATACATTACTGCTCAAAGTCTGTCTTGAAATCCATACAACTATGCTAATTCGAAGCAATTGGGTTTCACGGTGCGGTCAGACGCAATTGCCGGCGATATCCCGTATTTGCGGCGACGAATGTTCGACTCTCGTAGAGAGTTTCGACCGCGACACAATAGGGCTGTATAAGAACTCGTTAGAACGTATCGATACTATGGAGGAGGATGGTTGTTCACGAAGACACCCGTGTTACATGACAATGGAAAGACGGTCACGGAAGGCGAGCATCCCGTTCAACGAGCTTCTAGGCACAAAACCGTAAAGACGTTTCGACGGATGCTTTTACCGTCCTCGAGGAGAAATTGGCCGGTGTCGGTGTTGCCGCGCAGACAGCGATCGGTCTCCCTGGCCATTAAATTGACATACAGTGAATCGGTGTCAGAAGCATCCGGGCACCGTTTGAATGGGTTTATTTAATGCAGAACCAGAAAATCGTGGAGATAGCCTGTCGACTCCGGAAGAATCGCGCCCCCTACCCCCTGCACACACACCCCAATCGAATGGAAATATACCGGTCGCCCTTTTGTCGAGCACAATGCCCAGGCCTTACGATCGTCCAATATTTTCCGTCAACAAACTGCACGCGTTCATCTCGTTATAAAGTCTGTTTGATCGGCAAACATTGCAGCGTCGATGCATGCGGCCTGCATCGCATCGCCGGTGCATGTCGGGAAAATACGCGGAGGAATCATTCCAACCACCCCCGTCCTTGTAACACTTGATTGCGGAATCGGTTCTGTTCGAACGAGTATTCTTACGAGTTCGCGTTGCGAAGTATTCATTTTATGAGTTACGTGGAGTCTTGAGTAATTTAATATTTTGTGTTGTGAAATGATACATAATTGAGAAAGGCTACGTGTACTGTATACGTTTGGAATATTAAAACAGATACGGTAGATTTGGTGTAGGGTGTCGAGTTTAGTGAGTGTATGTCAACATTGTCAACAGAGGTTCAGCTTTTGGAGGTCCTGTGTGTACAGTGGAGTCTTCCTTCTTTCGTGTGGAGCATATTCAGTGTAAAAGCTAAACACTTTGCTTTTACACTGGAACGTTCCTTATTTAGAAATATAGTAGCCTGCCGTTAGTATCCACGTGTAGAGGATGTAGGATTCTGATACCTATAACTTTGTTAGTGGTCCGAGTTAAGTATGGCTAGCGAAAGAAGGACTAACATTTTCAAAAAATTACTCTTTTTGTTACGAGCTGGATTTGAAATTCTTCCTGAAGTAAAAAGTTTTTTTATTACATATAATTATTATCACATATAAAAGTATTTTTATCACATAATAAACGAAATTCTTAATTATTTTTGGTGCTTTTAAAAATACTGGTATTTCTCGTTAGTTTCGTAGCTTTGTGTTTGGTTCCAATCATATTGCCAGGGGTTGTAGTACCATAGAACATATTATATACATACATATGTTTATTAGAACTATGTCCCTTGTTGAAACGATCACTATGAGCCCTCGACTGTTATATAACATACATCCTTACGCTCTCAAGTTTTCACACCCTACTTTGTTATATCTTCTACCCCCTATTACATTCACAACCTCATCATTATTCCCTCCACATCTCAATATTACATTCAAACACAAATTCATCACCACTTTTTCACCTATTCAGACCAGCACCATGTGCCCCAAAAACTTGTAAACCTCTTCTTTAGATACCTCGCATAGAATCCGCCATTGAGCACTTAACTCTCAGCCCGCTATTGCGCTACCGTCTTTACCCTCCACCACATTCGCAGCCACCCTGTACTCCTTTCATCCACAATGCCTACCTAAGAAGATAATTGATCCCTAGCGTATCCGTTGGATCGCTTCGAGTATTATCAAGGCCGTCAGCAATCTCGACACTTTGCATCTGTGCCCAATATCACAGCCTTGGAGTTCGTCTACCCGTGGTAGACTTACGTCTGCGCCAGTGAGGACAGCTCGCTTACGCGAACCACGATGACAAACGCTGCCATCTAAACAAAGGGTCCCGCGCTATACGTGCGGCAGACACGCAATTTCCGTGGCATGTAAATCGCCGCGAAATGAATTTCTGCCAATCACGCACGTGCGTCAGAGGCGGCGATCGTCAGTAACCCTGGCTGTTTGTTGAATATCACCGAAAAAAATGTAAGCTCTCTGGGCGAAATTCGGCGTTGACAATGAAAACGAGCAGGGGTGAACGTAAATAATCGATGAAACCGTGAATATTTTCGTTGGGAATATCTCTGTTTGGAAACAATCCGTGCCCTTCGGGAGCAGAGGAAATAAGATTATAGGATTAGCAAGATTGGAATAACCTTGGAACATACATATAATAATTAATAAAGTGTACATGAATGGTAGTGTTTGAATTAATTTGCAAGTGTGATGCGGATTTATTTCTATTCTTGTAGTTTTTAAGTGAAGTAGGAAAATTGTGCAACCACCAATATCCACTCATGCGGCCACTTACTTTTGAGTGTATCTTAATCATTCAGCTCCACGACAACAAACTCCCACGATTTTCGTACAAGCCCAGCGGTTTTAAAAAATCACAGAAGCCTCAGGCACAAGTAGAGTAGGGGTTACATCGAGACATCAAGACTGTGCTTTTTTTATACTCGCGCATTCATCCGACCTGTCGATTCGAGTCTCGCGATTCGCATATGCCTGCTCGATGGCCCGCCCCGTCGCGTCGGTGCTGCCATACCCGTGATTGATGTTCGGCGTCGTTCCACAGACGCGACTACATAAATCAAAAGGCGCCCTTGTACGCGCGAACCCTTTTCTTGTCGCTTTCTCTCCCTTCCTCCTTTCGTTCCTTTTTTCTCCCCCCGCTCTGTAAGGCGCCACGGCGCGTTATCAAATCCGTCGATGACAGACGAGAACGTATTAAATACCGAGCTGGGACGGGCATCGATTGTCGCCGAGTGCCAGGCGAGGTGGTGGATGAAAAAGGGTGCGAAGCAAACGAACACGCGCATCATCCTTGAGGCCCCCAACGATTGAGATACGTTTTGTGCGCCCTCCTTCGCCCTCCTCCGCGCCACCCTGATTATGTGTCCCACGTCGCTTGTTCTGTATATATTATTTGGCACTGCAAGGGTGCTTTTGACAGATTCATCGTGAAAGTTGTAATTTTTAAAGGTAACGCGCCGGGAAAGGACTTCGCGTGTTGCCCTGATTTACGAGGGCCAGGCATTGCCTGTTTGCGTTCACTTGGAAGTTGTATTTTGTTGGAATGAGAACGAAATGAAGACGGATAATTAGATTTTGTTGTTTTTCTGTAGGATAACTAGAAGTTTGTTATATAATATTACGTGGTTGCGGAGTTTTATGCGGTTTTGCATTGAGATCTGAGAATTCTTGTGGAACGGGCTAGGTATATTATTATCGAATTTCGAGAAATAATTGGGTCAAAGTCAGATCTGTATTTCAGGATGGAATATCAGGAAATATTGTTATGATACTTATAGCAGCAGATATTTATATGATCTAAATTGTTGAAAGCAAATTTAATTAATCTTCGGGAAATATAAAAATAATTTTTAAGCATTCATGATTGAAACCAATATACCTATAACCCGGTGCAAATTAATTTGTTGTATGGTGCAAACTTCTGGAGAAATATTTAGCACAGGAAACCCCCAAAAATCCACTATAAAAATGAAGCAAAAATTAATCGAATGGTCCATTTTAATAGATGCTGCCTGTACAATGAGTGACGCAGCTGTTAAAATCGCTTCTCACTGTTGTTCCATGCGGGGGGGATCCTAACGTACAAAAGCGAAGATTCATCCGTCTCTCACAACTCTTACAGCTTCCCTCCTTCTCCCCGTCTCCAGATGGTATTTCTTGTCAGAAATGATGTATCGATACAAGCAGGGCCCACGAATGCACGCGTAATCGCGAGCGTATCAGACCATGCGAGTGTGTTGCGAATGAATGAAATTTCACACGATCCACAGCTTGCTACACCGTCTGAAAGCAGATTTAAATATATCTATGAAATGGTAATAATATTACACGCAAAATTACAAATTACAATAATTTTGTTGATTAACGCAGTACCGCTCGCGCCATCCGAGCAAGTCCGGCATTTCTTTTTAATACTTGTAGTGTATAAATGAAGAATAATCGCATATAGAGTTAAAAAAATGTAACAATTCGAATTCCAAACATGTTTAAGATCACGAGATCTTAAGAGGACATTTTACCCTCTTGGCCAAAAATTCGGTCACTTTTCGGTGATGATTTCTGTAATGAAATAAACACTTAATGTTTTCGTATTTTAGGGCGAATATCCACTCGAAAAGTAGTCGAATTTTCAATCGAGAGGGTAGAATATCCCCTTAAGATCCCCATATATTCGCTACTGTCACAACAGAATAAAATTCACAAGAACCTTCCAATTATATCCCATTATCAAGTTCGTCGCATGCGTGCAAGTGAGTTCGCAGGGGCTAAGTACTCAGTTGCCATCGTCGGAACGACAGCATCGAGTTCTTCGTTCCTGCGAATTAAGCGTCGTCGAAGGACCAGATTAAAGTGTCTCGAGATCATCGATCCTGAGGCGGAAGGACGATGCCTGGCATAGTCCTGTCCGCTTCTCGGCGAACGCTCGGATAAATAGTTCGCTCGCGGGAAAGCAGAGGAGCTCTTATTCGAATTGGCTGAATTCCAAGGACGAAGTCGATAGAAGGAGGCCCTTCTTTCTTTGTCCTTGCGCCGTTCCTTTCATCTCTCCAGCGGGCTCTCTTTTAACGGGCCAAAGATCTGAGGAATAGTTGAGAGTTTGGTCGATAGTTCGAGGGGCTCGTAGCATTTCGTTCCGCTCGAAATTCCGCAAAACATGTGGCCGACCGCAACCGAATCGAAATAAATCTCTGCTGGAATCAGACATGGCGGACGCTCCTTTGCGCGACACGCGATTCAGCCTCCCAGCTTTGCTTAGGACACGCGCACCAGGACGTTCTTGGTTGTCGCGTTAGATTGTAAAACACTAGCCTCGTTTACGAATCGCTAGATCTCTAAAAGGGAAACTTTCCGGGCGGGATGCCACGTGTTCATTTCCTCGCGAACATTCCTCCGGCTCCTTCGAGGATTCCACTGCTATGTCGACCGCGGGCTGTCGAAAATTCCTTTCCAACTCGCGGAAGAATTTAAATTGGAAATCATATCGCGCTCACGATATCACGGAGCCTACGCTGCGATGGAAAAATTGATGTTAATATTTAGATATATACGATGACTTTAGGAGGTGTGCTTTTGGAGTCATTATGAATAAAGTAAATGGTTCCGATGTTCGAAATAGGAGTATATTTGCGTGAGGTATGGATTATCGAGGATGATGGTCTGTTTCGCTTTGTTTAATTAAAGAAACTTTGAGATGCAACACGAATGGTTGCAATGATAATGACTTCATTGTAAAGTGTAATTAGTCTGTTGTTCTTTGTATATGTAAATCTACTTGTGACTACTGTTGGCAACTGTATGTAATTGCTATTGTTCACGTGTTTCAGGTATTCGGTAAACAATTTTATAAATACGTTTTTCATTCTTTTCTTTAATTTAAAATGATTATTTATGTTTGTTTCTGTTTTGAAGTTTTTTATATACTTATCACTTTCAACTTTTTATTAGATTATGAATAACTGTTAAAGGTACAGTGCATTTACACTTCCCAATACAGTTTCAATTGCTGCCTGATGAACCACAAATATTGTAAAAAGTCATTTAGATTCTGTTATATACGGAGTGAAATGTAAAAAACTATTAAGAACATACAATGGGGCTATACTCAATATGTAAGCTTGCTAATGTCACCTAAATTCTGTAAGACATACCCTTTCGACGGAAAATTTTTAGACAAAACACTGTGACTTTCAATTCTAAAAGTCTCAATAAATAAAATAGTCAATCTATCATAGATGCCTTATCACATTGAAAGATACTTGTTACATACTTATTTATTCCACGTGTGCAACTAGTCGTCCGCGAATTACGTCTGTCAGAGAATACCTAATGACGGTTTGGAAAATGTTTGACGACTCACATGTGCAATGATAGTTGCACGTACTTAACATAATAATAGATTACGAAAGTCGAAACGATATTAGACGAAATCATTTGTTATAGTATGCCTTTATATGGCACAAGTGGGAGCGTATGCGCGAATCCATTATCTTCGCTATCAATTATTCCTACGTGGATCGCCATTCATTGGCATCGTATAAATATCTGAGAAATTCGTGGATGGAATCGAGTCGTATCCAAGTAACGATCCGAGCATGAATAAGGCAGTGTGTTTGTTCCTCCTCGCTATTGCAGCGGGTGCCTCGTGCACCATAATTCCACCAAGTGCTATAAAAGGCGTAAGTTTGTGCAATTCATAAAATCTTTAGTATCTTTTTCCCATACACTTGTTATGTACACAATAATTCCACACTTCAGTGGCTGTATACGAGATTTGCACATCATAGAAGAGGATCATATTCATACTTAACATATATTTGATTGTTGAAATTGAGTTACTAAATATATATTTAATTTTTTAATTGCAAAATAAGGCGTAATTTACGATACCTTCGAAAAAGTGGTGATACTTTGTGAAAAGATATGTAAGAAACCTTCCATCGGAGGTTTCATTTTTGAAAAAATCAAATTGGAACGTTCGTGGAATGTAGATTTTTAATCGGTTTTGCTACCCCTGCATTAATATCTGCCCAGTTTCCCATTCAAATTGATTGCATGAGAAAATAGGCGAGTATTTTAGTCAATTTTTTAGGAACACAAATCAGTGTAATGAAAATAAGATTTCATAAAAAGGAAGATTACAGTTTACACCACGTTTGTACTTATTTTTTCTACAAGTAGTCACCTTTTTTCGATTGTGCCACAAATCCCACGAAATCTATCTCTACCTCATAAACAGGTTCGTGTGCACATATCGCTGCCACGACGCATTCCTTTATTTTGCTACTGAAAATGTACAAATAATTGTGAAAACAATTTTTCACAATCGGTACGGAGTCACCCCTACCAAAAATATTATAATACATAATCGTAACCGTCATTCAGTAATTCTAATTAGCACTGCTATCATCACAAAAGTTTTCCAAAAAGTTCAGTCACACGTTCCAAAAAAATAAAATATACATAGTGCCAATATAAGATTATAACAATATGTAAGGAAGGCATTATAATGCTATTGTATAAACCAAGCTTATTTGCATTTGAGCAGATAGTGGACAGGGGATCTTCAATAATAAGACGAAATCTGCCAATACCAACCACCACCAAGGCCCCGTATGGGCCACAAGAATCTCCAGACACATCATCGGAGGAAATAGTTCGCAATGCAGTCGAAAATTTGACACAAAAACTGAAAGATGCAAATAACTGGATAGACAAAATCGCACCGAGTTCTGAAGAACAAACCAACCCTCCTTCAACTACTGCTGCCAGTGAGTCTTCTTCCACCACTCGACCCTATCCAATACCTAGCACCCGTCAACCGTATCAAACACCCAGCACTGTCCGACCTCTTTACACACTACCTACGATCAAGATACCAACTCCAACATTTAGCACAAGTAAACCCTACGAAATTCCTACCACTAGAAGGCCGCTTTATACACTACCCACGGTCAACTTAACACTTCCACCAATTCGCATAAATAAAACGTACGAAATTCCTACCACTAGAAGGCCGCTTTATACACTACCTACGGTCAACATAACACTTCCAACAATTCGCATAAATAAAACGTACGAAATTCCTACCCCTAGAGTACCGCTTTATACAGCACCTAGCACCCGCCAACCCTCCTCAACACCTTCCACTAGCAGACCATATACGACACCTAGCTCCACCCGCCAACCCTACTCAACCCCATCCACTAGCGGACCATATACGACACCTAGCACCACCCGCCAACCCTCCTCAACGCCTTCCACTAGCGGACCATATACGACACCTAGCACCACCCGCCAACCCTCCTCAACCCCATCCACTAGCGGACCATATACGACACCTAGCACCACCCCCCAACCGTCCTCAACGCCTCCAACTAGCGGACCATATACGACACCCAGTACCACCCGTCAACCCTCCTCAACGCCTTCCACTAGCGGACCATATACGACACCTAGCACCACCCGCCAACCCTCCTCAACGCCTTCCACTAGCGGACCATATACGACACCTAGCACCACCAGTCAACCCTCCTCAACACCATCCACTAGCGGACCATATACGACACCTAGCACCACCCGCCAACCCTCCTCAACGCCTTCCACTAGCGGACCATATACAACACCTAGCACCACCCCCCAACCCTCCTCAACGCCTTCCACTAGCGGACCATATACAACACCTAGCACCACCCCCCAACCCTCCTCAACGCCTTCCACTAGCGGACCATATACGACACCTAGCACCACCCGCCAACCCTCCTCAACCCCATCCACTAGCGGACCATATACGACACCTAGCACCACCCGCCAACCCTCCTCAACCCCATCCACTAGCGGACCATATACGACACCTAGCACCACCCCCCAACCCTCCTCAACACCTTCTACTAGCGGACCATATACGACACCCAGTACCACCCGTCAACCCTCCTCAACGCCTTCCACTAGCGGACCATATACGACACCCAGCACCACTCGTCAACCCTCCTCAACCCCTTCTACTAGCGGACCATATACGACACCTAGCACCACCCGCCAACCCTCCTCAACACCATCCACTAGCGGACCATACACGACACCTAGCACTCGCCAACCTTACTCAACACCCAGTACTAGCCGACCATATTCGATACCTACGACCAGAATACCACTTCCAACAATTAGCACCACTAAAATATCGATTCCACTACCTACGATCAACCTACCAATTCCAACAATTAAATTGTATTAAATACATAGCACCATTCCACTCTACACAACTCCTAGCACCAGCCGACCGTATCCAATCTAGCTCCAGTGAACAGTACGCAACACCTAACACTAGTCGCAACATCTAGCTCTAGTGCACCCTATGCAACTTTCACCACTTGCCAACTATATCCAACACCTAACTCCACTCGCCTTCTCTAGTACCTACGACCATGATAGCAATTATAACACTTATAACTATCCAGTCAGCCCTTCCGAACATGCAGCTCGAGTCACCCTTCCACAGAGTCTAATTGTAGTGAATCCTATCCAGCGTCTAGCTCCATTAAACTTTATCCGTCACCCACCAGAAGTAAACCCTATCCAGCACCTACCCCTCGTCAACCTCGTGCAATAGCTACCAGTAGTCAGTCCTACTCGACCTCTGCTGTTTCCGTCCCTCGTACCACTATCAGCAGGAGAAGGAGACAAACGAGGGATCTTGGAAAAAACGTAGCAGAATTACTCGGCCCAAACGATTTCGCTCAACTGCTCGACTTCAACCCTTTAGGGAATCTGGCATCGTTGCTGTCCAAGGCTGACCTCTCTCACGTCACCATCCCTGTACCGTTGATACCAGTGCCAAAGGACCCTCCCAAGCTGCCAGTTCTTCCTAACCTGCGTGAAAGCGTAGAGAACGCTAGGAATCGTACGGCACAAGCATTGGGTGGCGCATCTGATCTGCGTAAGGCTATACAAAAAGCCACAGAGAGAGCAATACACAGTGTGGACCCTGTAAATGCTGTGGCATCATTGTCCAACAAGATTCTCCAGATATATTTGACCTTGGCGCAGAATTGCCCAGTGCGACGAGTAGGGGCTGCTGTTTTGCAAGATGGATTGATTATTGTCGGGGACGTCATGAAGAGTGCGCTCAGCGTTGCATAACGTGATGCGGCGAAAGTTGCAAATGTGCTTGGTTGAAGCAAGTAGTGCCGATACACAGCATTGACGAGTTCCGGTGAAGATTGTGATGTACGATGAATAGAAAATTGGATGCATTAAATGTATAACTAGAAAAGAAATATAGTTGCATTGCAAATGAGCTGCAGGTGTATTGTTTTCTTATTTCAATCTAACCAACTTGAATTACTCGTGACATAAATAATATGTGGATGCAGGAGATATAAAGTCAAGAAAGGTTTATGAACGCAGATGTTAATATTTTTATTCCTAAACCAGAAGATTTTTTGTTTTCACGGAAATCGAAGTCGTTTGCTGACACGTAAATGTGACTAAAGAACTTGAAGAAGTTGCATTGAATAATAATTAGAAGTCTTCACCTATTAAAAATAAATCAAGTACTTTGATTCTTAATTCAATTAATGGACCTACAACACAAATTTCATCGTTTTCACATAAATACAATATCATCGTGCAATATAATTTTGTGCATGCTCTATGAGGTTTAAATTTTAAATCAGGAGACTGACTCGATCAGTTACTAAAATTAACATCTTCATAAATGAAGCACACTTTCACCAGTCTCATGGAATATTTAGAATCATTCCATTACAGCACTTATCCCTACCGATATGCAGTATGGAGTTTCCCAACTTGTCTCTAAATAGTGTTCAATATCAATAATTTCTTACTTGAGATCACTTTATATTCACACTGCTCAATATTATACAACTGTACCAGCGGCCGTGGCCGTGATGGAAAACACCGGTTCTCGTTAGAACACCGAAGTTAAGCATCACGGGGCGGGTACTGGGGAAAGATGGGTGACACCTTTCTCCCGGTATGCCGCTGCTGCTGGGACTCGAAGGAGAGAGAGGAGGGAAAAATAGGACTAAGTTCGTTGGGCAATATAAGCGAAAAAGCTTGAAACGCCATCTTGTTTAACAGGAAAAAAATATATACATACATACAACTATCTCATTCCCTAGCTTCCATCAATAAGCGTATACAATAAGAATATACATTCCCTTCACCACTACTCACCCACCCCACCTTCCAACTTTTCCAAATACTCTTAATTGTCATTATTTTCCATGACTGAGCTAGTCGCGAAAAAACGATGACCAAAGTAACCGTGGCGAAACGCGATCAACCGCCAGCAGATTCTCGAGCACGTCCCGAAGACGTCGTCATCAGCGGGGACGTGCAACCGCCCTCCCCCGCCACTCACTTTCCCCCGGATGAAATTTATGTATGGAAATATCCGCGTGAGCATTACGCATGTAGAATATCACGACCAGCAGCTGGAGGCCCTCCCGTGACGACACTTCGTAGGAAAATGTATTTTAGCGCTCACGATGGAGGCGGCAAGGTGGAAATATGCGCTCGAGCGACCCTTTCCTTTCCCGCGCCATTCGTTTTCCCCCGGTTTTCCCTTGCTACCCGCGAACCTCTCTCGTCGAACCCACCGACGAGCATCCACCATCGACAGCTCCCTGCAGGCATCGAAGCCGCAAGGACTGTATAGTCGAGAGCTTCTTTCATATTTCTACGTGTAGATTTGCGGCGCAGAGGTGCATCCACCGCGTCCTGGAACGTCCTCATGTTTTATGCACGCACGATGACAATTTTATGAGCGCGGGAACAGATTGTTAGGGGGAGCAGAGCGGGGATGAGTCGGTCAGCGACGTTCCCTCGCTCTCGAAGACCGCGCGCGCCTTTTCTGTCGAAGGATTCACGTCTCCTCAAGGGTCTTCCAGACGGTAGGAAGCTGTGAAATCGTTGATAGGATAATGATCCTTAACACTGACGTCGTGTTTGCATCGACCTGACGGCAATCTTACGATGATCATCCTGTTGGATATGTATTTCCTTTGGAATGTTTAAGGGGTCTCCCTACTTTGACGGCGTGAAAAGGAGCGCGACATTTAGGATATTTTTTAAGAGAAAACCACATAAATCCGGATCTAACCACTATTCTTGCAAACCATTTGTTTTCATATTCTCTAAAAATTGACAAATAACGCCACAAAGCTGGAAATAAATATATTTAATGATTTTGTTTTAAAAAATTCATAACTTTAGCATAATTTTTCATCTGTCAAGGGAGACCCCTTAATTTAACGCATTTAGACTTTGTTATATGTCGAGTAATTATTTCAAACCATGCTAGGATGTCGAGTGATAATTTCTAAGGAAGGTAATTAAATACGCACTGAACAAGAAGGTAGTAGTTTCTTAAATGTACTTTGACTTCTTGATATTGAAGGCATATCTGTGAGAGCTATAATGATCCCCGTTAAACCAACGTTAAAAACGAAACTTGTCTATAGATACACAGAAATAATATATTACCATAGCGTTGTATATTCATACAATTATCCTCGTCAATCAGACATTTTTAAGAATAAAAAATCTCGACACAGGTGAATCACGTGTGACAATGAGCGTATGAAAGGGCACCAGAATGGTTGTCGATTTCTCGAGGACAGATTAAATCGTATTACGAAATTGTTATTTACTTTCGATGTTGTATAGGCGAATGTTTCATTCTATTGTCACCTTCGCGACGATGTAAAATACTTTAATGTTCACTTTGAATATTGAAGTGACGAATTTATGTTTACGTTAAAGCCGCGATTGTCAATTCTGCGTAAAGAGGTTGTCACGTTTCCTTTGCGCAGAAAGTAACGCTTAACACTTTGATTTTTCTTTCTTGCCGTCAGTGTCCGTCACTCGGCTATATCGCATGCCCGTATCGATACGTATGTTCTCGCCGTTTATTAATGGATTCTCGATGCACGCTTGGATAAGATGTGCGATTTCTTCGCAGTATCCGTATCGTTTTGGAGTTAGCGACATAGCGACCCAACGTTTCCTGTCTTCTGCTTTCTGTACAGCTGAATGAAAGTAAATACTTTATTAGTAGTGTTATTCACGGCGTAAATGTTTGCAGTTTTATACTTGGAAGCCTTTAAACATCTGATTCTGATTTAATTAATTTCAAACCTCGAAACTAGTCATCCCTATCCCCACAGAATCCCCTGTGCAAAGCTCCTTCCTGTTTGCGCATGCGCATTGAAACCCTCACAACTGCCCAATATGCCTATACACTGATTTACCTGTCATAGGGCTGTCTACGAAGCCAGGACATATACCGACTACGCGTATTCCTTTCTGAGCTAGTCCTCTGGCTAAAGGTATAGTCATTCCTGCAACCGCGGCCGTTGTGCCACCGTAGGCAACAAATTCAGGTGGAGCGTCGAACGCCATCGTACTCGAGAGATTGATAATGATGCCCCTCTGTTGATGCGAGTCTGGTTTGTTCTCTGCCATCATACCCACCATTAGTCGAGTCACGTTAAATAACCCCCACACGTTCGTTTCGAAGAGACACCTGTACATGTCGATCGAATGGGGCTTTTTGTCTTTGAAATTATACACCTGCTCGGCCCCAAGCACACCGGCGGAATTGATTAGTACATTTACGCCGCCGAATTTCTCTTTCACGCACTTCATGCTCTCTTGAATGTCTTTCTCGATTCTAACCTGCGAAATAATTCCATTCTGTTAGTGGTATCAATGTTTTATTTTAGTTATGTAACCTGCGTGGGAATAATATATTTAGTAATGCCTGCAGCAACAATTTTGTATCCGTTGCTTTGGAAGAATTTGAGGACCTTGTAGGAATAGTATTCAATAGCATACCAACTTCAAGTAAATTAGAAAAAAATGTTTATAAAATTATTGCTTTGACTTAATATTAAAAAGAGAACACTAATTGAAAAATATATATTTTCACACAATAACTAGTAGTTATTGAGTTGATAAGTTTTTATTTCTACTTTTGGCAAATTTTTTGAATCTGGGGCATTCGTATTTCGAAAAAATTTGCAATAAATCGCTCATTTGTCATCGGATTTACATCAAAAGTGTACCAAATGATGTAGAATATATATTATATGTTCTACATATATTACACGTCATAACTCAAGAACTGTTCGAAATGGAGCTGCACCCTTTTGCTGCAAAGTCCGCATTTTTAATGATAGCGAATTTTTTTTTACTATTTTTTATAGCAAAGCTGTGAAAAGATGACGATAGATGAAAAATGAATTTTAACCAAAATTTTTAATGATATATTTATACGATACTCATTTATGCGAGAAATCATACAATTTTGTATCTGTATGGAATTGTAAGGCTGCATCAGAGGGATGAAGTATTGAGGAATAATTTATAATTTCACCGAAGAGAAATATGCACCCCTTTTTTTGTTCATACTACATAACAGAGACTTATTAAAATTTTAATAATTAAAATAGCAGAACATTAAAATGGTATATAGAAAATAAAACTTTTCTGCTGTGAATATTTTGCGCCTGTCCTGAACTACTGAATCTCCATTTCTCAAACATCTCGCTTATTCATTTTGTCAGCAATGTTAAAACTCATTTGCATTGATATTAAAAAAAATATATGTTACGTGATATTGTACCTGTATCATTTTAACATTACGATTCACAATTTTCAGGAAGATATTGCACGTCGTGTACGGATTAAGATAGAACAAAATGCAACGAATTGTGATCACTTTCCCCTAAACCCTTCTGGTGTGTTTAGGAGTATATACCTCCATTGGAGGCAGTAAAAATATTTACAACTCCCAAATGCTACTTTATTCGATATAATGGACAGGTTTATTCGTGCAAACGGTATTGAGCCAAGTTTTGTAAGGAAGTCAACTTACGTCGGTACACGTAAATACAGCTCTTTCACCCATGAGACCGGCTACTTTAGCTCCATTGCAAGATATATCGACCAACGCCACTTTACCACCTTGGCAAAGAATTTTCTCGGCGACAGCCTTCCCTATACCGTTCGCACCTCCAGTTATGTAGGCGACTATGTGCTAAAAGTCATATTTAATCAAACATCAGCTCCTTTTGATCTGCTTCAATGAAGAAGGCTAGTGAATCGTCGGTAAAATTTCTGCTGACAAAATGATAAATGTTTCTGCCTATCTGCAGGATCTACAGAATTCAAAAAGTTCATGGAATTTTTTCTTCAAATTTCAAAGTAATGGCCTTTTTCGAGACACGACTGCTGTATTTCGTCATATTACCATAACTTGTCAAATTATAGAGAAAGGATTGAAATAAATATCACTTATTTTCAGCAGAAATTTTTAATAATGCAATAATCTACATTGTATTCTATTAAAAAAAAATAATAAACAGGTTACCATGGATAACGCAAAAGGACCATTCCTCTCTAAAATGTGGAAAATGAATTTTATCGTTATTTTCTCCTGTCATATCAAGTGTTTCATTTTCACATTTGGTAACGTTTAAAAATTCAACAGAAATTTGAATTACATCGTTTCTGAGAAATTCAGGATGGTGAATTATTATATCGCTACCTGCATTTTCCCCATTTTGACATTCCTTGGTTATTACACACCGCCGTGGTCGAAATTGGATTTCTCCTGTTTCTTAACTTCCCCTCGTTCGGTCTAAGAAGATTTCAAGTTAGTCAAGTACTTGGGACATACTAAGGAAAACTTTAAAAATCCGATGAATCGAGTTCGCTCCCCTGCCGTCCCTTCGTAAGTACTTATTAAATGATGCAATTACTTTTAATGAAAATCGAAGACGTCGAATTTTATCAAGCTCCTCTAAGTATTTTATCATGGAAATTAAAGAATTCATCCAGCACTAGTGTATAGTAACAAATATAGACACGAAACATGTGTTTCTTACTTACCAATTGTTCACCCAGTTCCTCATTGAATTTCAAATTAGTCCGTTTATTTTTGAATAGTATCGATGACAGATCAAACATTGAAACGGATGGAAGACAAAAGCGAACGACTATCATTCTGTTTATCGATACTGAGCTTTCTTCATGAATATCACCTATACCTACATAAATAAACTATCATTTCTATATCTTTCCGCACAAAAGGAAAAACTGTGCCGTTGACTACATAAAAAAATCATTTAAAAATAAACTGGCCAGCATCCTGAAAATTTTTCATTGTAATTTCTCGTGTTCTATCATTTCTACACTTGCAGACAAAAAGATAGCAAATCTGTGCCATTTTTCATGAAGATAGATTTCTTATACGCGACTGGACGCAACGTCAAAAATTTCAAAGTCGTTTTTCTCGAAAATGAAGCGCAGTATTGGAAAATTGTATTCCTTTTTCTCAACTTATTTACTCGTTATAAGTCGAGAAGAAACAGTAACTTTTTTTTATATCGCGCTTCATTTTCGAGAAAATCGACTTTGAAATTTTTGACTTTGGCGTTCAGTCGCGTATAAGAATACCTACTTTAATGAAAATCCCGGGTGTTGAAGCTGATTTGAGCGTAAATGGAATTCGCCCATTATGAAGTGAAGTCCTTGTAGAAGACATTGTAACAGCCAGAATTAAAAAAAATTTTATCGAAAAATGTTATATTTAATTTGATTTCTGGCACTTACAGTATTTCCTACACTAAGGTCTCTTCAATTCCTGAAATTTGGGCGATTCGGAATTGCTTGTATGAGCGTTGCTATAATAGCCGAGGAACAGATTTTTGTCCAGCGGGAATTCGCTCGAACCATCGATCTGTTAAGGGGGCAACGTCACCCGGGCGATATAACCTAATTCTCGACGATTAAATGCAACGGTTCAGATAAGGCTTGTAAATTGAGCGAATTATGCCGTCGGTAGCGTTGCTCGACGTAGCCTCGGCCGATTAACATGCGCATTACGCGAGGTCGGAACGCTCAACCTGACATTTGCATTGGAACGTGTCGAACAACCTGAGACCTCTATAACACCTGGTGCCTCGGATTACTTGTAATTCTCTGCTACATTGATCGTGAACTGCATCCTAAGAAAGTGTTTTAACGTTCGGGAAAGAAATATATAAAAATGTATGAGAACTAAAATAGAAAACAAAATAAAATTTATTAAGGAAGTGTTTTAAGGCAATGATACTTCTATTAAACCGTACTTATATTAAATGGTAATTGACAATTATTATCAAATTTTAGCTGAAAAATTAATTTTATCAGGTAACTTGTCCCCAAGGCGTTGAGTGGCATGGGATCCTCTTCCACTACGCATTTGCTTTTCTCAGCGTGAAGAAAATTTAATATAATTCTGCTCGGTGAAACGTATATGTTATTATATAAGGAGGCGGTGGTATCACACTACATTACAGAAATGGTAAAAAGAAACGAAAATTTATGCATATGTGACATGTGCCTATTTTCCTCTAAACCCCTCAATTAATTCCTCTCAATTCTTCTGAATTCATCTAAAACCAACCGGAAGCCACTGTACATTGTCAAAGAATTAATCGATCTGCTACGCGCGTCGCCTAGTAGGTACCCCAGCACATATGCCCGACCAATTTCAATCCACCGCTACTTCCAATTTCCTGGGCGTCATTACCGGTGTTCGTAAACCTTCGACCACGGGAAATCTTGCGCTGTTCTCGCTGGAAGAAACCAGTCCTACCCTAACTGCCGGCGGAGCGTCTGCTCGCGACAGCCATCGGCTTTCGTTCTTCCGCCCGTATCCGCCGCCGTTCCCGCCCCTCCTTAGACCAATCGTCCCCGCAGCTGGCAATATTCAGCTGGTAGCGAGGACTACTGCTCGCCACCCACACACGGCGTCTCTCTGCTGTTGCGTATCGAGCGCGGAGGAAGCCTCGCAGCCCCCATACCTGGGTCCTTCGTTTTGCACACGGGTGCGAATCCTGGAGAGACGCCGCGCGGAGAAATGAGGTGGCGGTAGGCGGTGGGAGGGTTCGAGGATCCAGGCTGAGGCTCAGCTACGTGAGAGCACGGCTACGTCGAAATAAGGGGATGGGGACGGAGGTCGCAGAGGTCGGACACCACGTAAATTGCATACCCGATTGCGGTCTACTGAAGAGTGGCGCCCTCCGCTGGGCAGCCCTCCCCTTCAGACCGTACCAACCCCAAACTGGATCTAACAAGCCAGCAACCACAGACTAGGTTCAGCTTGCAACGGGACTGCCACCTCTGGGGACCGCCGGCGGGTAAAGCCGGTGAACTGTCCCTCATGTCCTGACTGGAAAACCCCCCTGCCCTTTCCTCCACGTCACCCTTCCTATCCCCCGTCTTCAGCCGTGAAAACCTTCGAACTCATCCGGCCGTCCTAACAAGCCCGCTTACGCTCAGCCTGTAAACCTACTGACGTCTACGTGCACTCGTCGCGACGCTGTTTCTCTGATCGCGAGTTACCGCGGGGTGGTAACTTACGCTGGGATCGAAGGAGCAATTCATCTGATCGCTGGTGGATGTTTCGTGATTGAGAGTCACTGGCTTTTGTGCAGTCGGGATTGCTATTAGGGGTGTTTCGTGGGAAATAAGTGACGCAGTGGAATCTGGAGTAACTTTCTCGTTGTTTGTATTGAATTTAAAGGGTGGACTTTTTAGTTGGGTATGAAGTGGCTCAGAGTGTAATAAGAGAGTGAGGGATATTGTAGTTATTAATGTATTTGAAGCAGACAATTATATCACTTGTGTCGTTGTTATTTAGAGAAATGAATGCAAGAGGGGCTGAACTGGTTTGAAATATTTCCAACGGTGCTTCTGCGAAAGAGGTTAATCATTTAATCAATTTTTAAAGTTTCTGGGAACACCAGTTATAAGTAGAGAATCTGCGTATTGCGAAACTTGCGAGAGAATACCAAAAAGGTTACCCGAATTTATAGCGACTTTCAGATTTACAGTGTGCAAAGTATCGTTGGTTTATTACCACGTTGTTTAATATGCCATTTAATTATATGCTCGAAAAATGAATTACAAATATGCATATACCTAGGGGTTTTTCTTTCAGCATAATAGAACTTTAACATTTCTGAATTTCTATATCCCTGTACTTTGTAGAACGCATCTCAAATGTTGTTCTAAACTCGGTGCATTTGCGAGACCAGCTACCTATTGTAATCGCTGGATTTTATGGGCGCACAGCTGCGACAATACCCCGAAGACTTTAACGAGTCGCAACAATATGGAGTCAGGCATCACCTCGTTGCTGGTAAGGACAGAAAATCCCCGCCTGCCATTTCCCAGCAGAGCACCACAAACGTTCCAGTTAGAGGACTCGCCCTAATTACCGCTTCTGGATGTTACAGAATGAAAGAAACCGTTTCATAATAAGTGCCACTGGCAGATCCGAGTGGCGTCTTCGGTTGGCAGGCTTAAATAAACTGCAGTAATCATCGCACGATGCCACTAATTGCTGGTCGCTATGCCTTGTTAGGGAGTTTCTTACTCCTGCATGACGTCCAATTGTTGTCGAAAGCTGTGTTAATACTCCAACGCCATCATATTCTCCCCCTTCCCTCTTGTCACTTTCCTTTTCACTCGTTGTTTCCTTCGTAACACTTCACCTTTATTTGAGACTCCGTTGATGTAAGAATACAATGAGTGTGGTGGAAGCGCGACATTCTGAGAGGTAATTATATAAATTTCTCACTTGTTCTATTAAGGATTTTTGTTGGATAAAATTAGATACTAATTCAGTCTTTGAGGTGTCAAATTCTTTTATTATTTTCTTGCACCCACGCGATCTCTCTTCAAAATTCGATTTGAGCAAATATGAAATGAGGTTTTAATCGAAATATTTTTGGATAGGTAATTGTGATAATTTCTGTATCTTCTTTCTTATATTCTCATTTCATGGAGTTGAATATAATTAAAAATTTTGAAATAACAGTAGGTACACCTTCCCTGTTTTCATTGTGCCCCACTTTTTTCTTTATTCAAGATTCTGTATATGCAATTGTAAAGGAAATACACCTCTCTCATTGTTAGCACTAGGAAAATATTATTGCACAAATAGCTCTCTACCTCGGTCAAAATAAATGAGGAAGATGACTGCAACTTTTTTCCACCCGTGACGCCACCAGCACGCATTCCCATTTATACGATACATAAATGAAAAATTCGCGCGCAAACAATTCACACATACGCACTCGGGCACAACCACAAAACTTGCGCTAGTGGCGCCATCTGCGTCGAGCTTTGCGTCATCTTCCCCATTGAATACGCATCTTGTTATCAATCACATTACTATAAAAATTGTGCGTACATACTACATGAATATGAATGATACAATATATATTTTCAGTACTTCTTTTGCGCAAAATGTGACGATAAGTAAACGACCACTAATGACCCAATGAAGTATCTTAATTTTGAACCCCAGTATTCGCAGTATGTTCCAAAAACAGTTAATTATATCAGAAACAAGTGCTCCAAAACGCTGCACGCCCGATGAACGTAGGTATCGAACGAGCGCTCCGTTCCGGCGACAAAAAGGAAACGAGAAGGGAAGAAGTGCGCTGGTGCAAACAAAAATAGCAGCAGGAAGTGGAAGATACAACGTAAAAACGTGTGCCGCGAAAAATGTGGCAGCTTACCAGTAACATTTTCCTCCGTATTACCGTCGCTTGGCGTTTTATCTCCCCCCGCGGCCTTTTATTACGTTACTTCTGTTTCATTTGCACTCGTCGAGCTATCCGTCGCCCCGTCTCCATTCCGACCGGCTTCCTCATCGCGGCCACCTTCTTTCCCATCCAACGTCATCCCTCAGCCTCGAAATCGAGACCGCGCGAATGCAAATGGGGGCGGACGGCCGCGGAGCTCCTTTATACGAAACAGCCCCAGTTTCCAGCCACGAAAAGTTCCGAGTAAATCAGGCGCGTTAATGCATTCTAACGGCGGGCTGAAGCTTCATGAGGGAAGAATAGCCAAGTGGCATTGTGAACTTTTCAAATCCTATTAATGTAAAATACCAGGAATTCCGCGAACGATCCTGCAGGATGTCCTACCGCGCGCCGAGCCATCCGCGCGATGTGTGCCTTCCGCTGGCCGCGCTCGAACTCGCAAGAATTTGAATAAAACGAACGACCGCCGCATTCACGAGCCCCTTCGAAACTTCCAACAACCAGCATCGCACCTGCCATCAGCCGCATGACCCGGATTTGAAGGATTACTCGTTTCGATGGGACACGCTAGCGTTAAGCCTGGCGTCGGCTGCTCTGTATCGGGGACGCCGAATAAATGTCAGTTTTATGCGACGCTCGGAGATTCCCGGGTAAAGTCTCCGACGCGCTAAATCGGGGACGAGTGCTTACTTTCCTCTGCAATCTGCAACCCCTTATCTGCGGGCTCGCTTGAATTCGATCGCTGGAGTCGTCCGCGGCTCGATAGTCATCCTGGCTCCAGTGAAAGGTAGTTTGAGAGGGAGGGTTGTGTTTCAGGTGTCGAAGGAGAAAAATATGCCGGAGATGGGAACGGCTGGGGTGGGAGGGGGTGAGTGGGATGGCTGGTGAAGGGTGAGGAAGAGGGAGGGTGTCTGTGCCAAGGTAAGAGGCTGAAGAGCCCATCTGGCTTCCAATCAGAGTGTTGCCACCAGCACATGTGTTCACGGCACGTTGAAGGTGGCGGCTCAATCAACGGGGGTGCATCTCTCTTTGGCCCACCCTTCCTTATCCCCCTCGCTGGCAACTTTATATCACATAATCGAGCTTCGAGGCCGCGCTCCTTGCCTCCTCCTCTCCCATCTTTTCTCTAACATTTTTCCTTCTACGTCGCTGTTATCGGGCCCTCGTCTTCCCCTCCCTTTGAATTCGACTCTTCCACCTTTCTTCACTGTAAGCCACCACTTCGCCCTTGCGACCCTCTCTGCTCCCTCGCTCTTCGGTGTCTTCGACGTCATCAAACCTTCCCGAGGCCCTCTTCAATTCCGGTGAACAACATTAAGACCCGTCAACAAGCCTATCTAACGGCTTTGGAAGGTGTTGGTGATTACAGGGACCGTGAAGAGGGGAGATTTGTTCAGTGCAGTGTGAGGGAATGATGTATGTGTTCGCCATTGGAATATGCTTGTATTATCTGGCCACCTCATCAGGCCATGTATGTATTTTCTGCTGGAGAAGATACTGGATTCTTGAGATACGTTGTTTTTGAAACTTATTACGAAACATTAATGCAATCTTTCAACATGTGTACATTACAAGAATGCAGAACTGTATCTGATATTCTATCCTTTCACGAGATTGTAAATGGTATCGTTAACTCTTCACAACTTTTGCGGTAATTTACCGTGGTAAATAATTAATTTACAAAAGGGCAGAACTAACTTTTTCAAATCAGTATAATATATAAACGTATTATTTATCAAAACATATTTGAATATCATTTAATTTGAAAGATATTCAGATGACAAGTTGAAGTGTTCTTTCGACGAACGAACGGATCAGTTGTGTAAGAATCAATCAATAACACTTACTAAAGCTATTATACTCAGACCTCATTATTCCCTTGATTAACATAATAATGACGCCGCTTGTTATTTCCCTGCAATTCATGCTCCACATCGATACAGGATTCTTGCTGAAAAAACATACGTATTCATGATGGAAAACCTTCTGGTCTGCCAATTTGAATAATGTTCCACGTGGATGTGTATCGTTGCGAATAAAAAAGCATGTCAGATGCGATTGGAAATAGTTTAAGTGGCTAACCTTAGTTGTCAAGTGATTTTTGAAAAAAAAACATCTGCCTTATAAAATGCAATGCTCGAATTCAAACATAATTTCGTAGCAGCCGCATCAGTTCACGTGGAAGGTTTTGAAGCGTCTTTTAGGCAAATTCGATCTTTCTTTATCATGCAGATGCGAGACTCATGCTGCTTGTTCAAATTTAAACGAGTCCACTCGTCGTATGCTAATTTATCGATGCCCCCTCGAGTGTATACCACCGTCGTCCCATCTGCAAACGAATACAACTGTGCTATTCACACATTGCTCTCGCATAAACGTGAATGTGTTTATAACATTTTTATGCACGATATACGGCGAACGTTTAACTTAATCTCATTTCTCGCAAAAGATCAATAATCCCTACATTCAAATTTACATATGTGCTTGTCCTAATCCACGCTGAAAATAAAAAGTGGAGGATGCCAAAGGTTGACAATTAAACGTGCAGATTTTACAGATAAGGGAAAAAGGAAATATTGCATGACAGTGGGACAGGATAAAAGTGGATGAAGGAATTAAAGAAGAGAATAAGGGAACAGAGGGATGGGGAGGAAAGTGTTAAACAATAAAGTACAATAGAAGTAGACGTAGAAGAACACGAGGGATAGAAAAGAAACGAGCCTAGAATAAGTTGTAGATGTAAGGTAGGGTAATTAGGATGAGTAAGACAGTATGAAGTTGATTTCAGAAAAAAATATAAAGTAGATAGGTAAAAGCTTTAGCAAATAAGGTAATTGAAGTTTAAATAGACTGGCAAATTATAACCAAAATTTTAAAACAAAGAAGCAATAAAAGTTATTTATACATAGGTACACAAATAAGGTACTCTGAATTTTGATTTCACAAAAGCTGAACAACGTTATTATATTTCAAATTAGCAGGAACATTCGTTTCTCAGAGACAGAAACGTTAAAGCACATTTATTTATTTATTTATTTATTTATTTCGTTTCGGGGAAAGATGAAACGTGAATACGACACATCAATCGCTTTGTCTTCAGTAACGACCTGAAACGTTCTCCAATCATAGTTCGCTTTGTGCCTTTCCCTGATTGTGTGCTCGGCGAAGAAGCATTAGAGCTCTTTAATCGAATACACGGCACACGATTGTGCTCGGACATTCGTAACGAGTTTTTTGTTCGTCGTATAACGTGTTTGCACGGTGCACGGTGGATGGACGGGATCAATCCCGTCCTCGCAACCCCTTCAAACACGTGCACCAGGGATGAAGTAACAGTTTTGTTTGACGTGTGCGGGATTACGATCATAAGTACACAAATAAAAGGAAATCATACTTAGTCAGCAGACTAAGAAAAATGTTGTTATTCAGAAGGGGAAATTTATTGTTACTGTTTTGTTATAAAACAAAAAGGATTTCTTATACGCTCGTTGTTATTGTATTGTTTGCAATTGTATTATACGTTGATTGTATAATTTAAATTTATTCATAGTGGTAGAGTAGCAAGCAGTTTCTGTTTGGTAGAAGCTGTAGAAATTTCGTAGACCGTATTTAATAACCAGGTAGGGTAAACGATACAGTAGTTGACCACTTAAGAGCTTCAGTTTAGGCAAACGTTATGGAATAAGTAACTTGAATTTTATAAATGAAGTTTTGTTATACCAGGCGGAAAGAGAAGTATTGAAACTCATTATAACACCAAAGAAACTTTGAGAAATCAGTAGTTTCAATGTTATACTATTATAAAGAAACATAACACAAAATTGTATTTATTGACCGGTCCAATAAGCATTCAATATTTTCGAAATTCCAATGTGGTATGTATCTAGAAACTCTATAGAAATATTATCAACCTCTACTTAACTAATCTCAATTTTTCTCGATATAAAAATATCACTGAACCAAACATGCAGTGTTGAAATCATCTCTAAGAATTAATTAATTTTCTGCATAATCCTTCAATAATTTCTCTCCTTCAGCCATTTATTTACTTTAAAATACTCTTTCGAGCTGCAACAAAACTTCTTAATTCTCAGCACATCAACCTCACCACCCCCGTAATCACAGTGTTCACAGTCGGTCTGTTACGAGAACCTAACCATGCCACCCCATATACTGGCACCGAAACTGTACAGTCAGTAATTACTTTCAGGCCCATTCGTTCAATAACGATCTCAATGAAAATCGCTTTATCTTCCTTACAGCAGATTCTGGTGGCGAATTAAGTGAGCGCAGTTTATTTGCTCGTATCGTCGGTGGTTTAGAGGTGAAGAAGAGCGAGCACGGGGCGGGCATAGAGGTAGAGGGAGAGAAAGAATGGGGGTGCAGCAGGCCGAGAGAGAAGATGAAAGACCGAAGAGAAGCGGTAGGTAGCGGCGGAGGATGGTGGGTGGGTTGTGCATGGACTCGCGAGATACGAGAAATAATGGTAGCACGTATACGCGCGCTGCTTGTACACACAAGACCACATGCACCGAGAGAAACTGACCACCGAACAGTTCCAATGGGGCCTGCTCGCCACTCCGGCGGTAATAGTCTCTACAATAATCATTTATTGTTCCTCAATGGCGTCGACGCGGTGGCGGAGGTGGGCTAACAGGAAGGGTGAAGAGAGAGGGGCCGAGGGAGGTGGGGAATAACAATTTAAAGTCGATAGTAAACCCGATTCAACCGTGCAGCTCCCGCGTCCTCCCTTACGGGGAAACTGTTTACCAATAATCGGACGATTATAGAAGAACTTAACGGACATCCACTGGGGGAAAGTGTTCACCATTGTCGTTCGCTGAGTTTGCCATACGATCGCGTGTTATTTGCTATATTTCAGTTTGGGTGCTTTAGTTTATGCGAGAAATCGGTTCGATGCCGGCGTAGAATAGGTAGAAAAAATTGGTGTTTGATAGTTGGAAATTGAGGCTTTCAGTTTTCTCTTTCGTCACAGGGAATGGATGTATTGTATTCTAAGGAGTCCTGGAAAGGGGAGATAGAAATTGGTTTTACAGTGGTTGCGACAGTTTTTTAAGGGTAGATATGTCATTACTCTAGATTTTTAAATTATGTCTTGGTATTTAGGTTTTTATACATGAGACTAGGGTGACCTGTCCAGTGAGTGAACGCTTAAGCTGCATGTCTCTTAAAATTAGTATTCAAAAATCATTATTTAATCCCCTGAATGTTATTGCTGTAAGCGAGCTGTTTTATTAATAAAGTCAGACATTCCGGAACACAATTCTAGCAATATTTGATAATTATAACTTTCATTAAAAGTCTGGCAGAAGATTAAATAAAAAATTGGCCAATGACCAGTGAGTGAACATAAATTTCTAATGAATGAACAAGGTTACCCCAGTGAATGAACGGGATAATAACAGGGGTTAGGTTTCCAATGTATTTAGACGATATTTTGTATAAATAATTTTTCATTCTCCAATTGCAATAATATTATTGATTTTATACTTTACTAGTCTTATAAGATCATAATCATGTAGAGCTGAAATTAATTTTCTGGCGTGGGTTAAGAGAAAACCTGTCACGAGAAAAAAAGACAGGTTAAGTTGTTCATTCATTGGTAAAGTAAGAAATGTCCGCGTTTGCCAGTGAATGAACGGTCGCGAGGACAACTGTTGAATAAACGGAATTAATACCGTACCGGATATAATTAAACGGAAAAATCGCTTTTGCGACATATCTGTAGGTCTTCAGTCTAAATTTCAATGTCAGTTTCAACGTGAAGTGAGTGCCATAGGTGTTAATTTTTCGTATTATATATGAGCAACGTTCACTCACTGGGGGGTGTTCACTCACTGGACAGGTCACCCTATCTCAGGACTTTTGTTTATGATACTTTTGATTTCATTACAAATTTTTCAAAACTGTCTTGTCTCTTCGTATGAAGAAATTCGAATGGTTAACATAAATACATTCCTACAGTTTGCCCACCTATTTCAGTTACACTGTGTACATATGTACATACATACTACTGAAGGAGTCTGACCACTGTTACTGTTATCTCGTCTATGAAGGTAGCTACTGACGCCGTGACTGAAATCGAATTCCTCGAACGTTCTCGGAAGAACTGGAACCAGTTCGTAGATAACCCTAACCCAGCCGCTTAATATTCCTTTCGATCAGCAGTAGACTGACCCTCTCGGATTTCTCCAGATAACGTCCCGCCTCCGGAATGCCGCGTCTGATAAATCGCCCGTGTCGCGGACGATCGTTATTCCGGGTGTGCCCTTAGATACAAGGGTTGATGCGATTTAAATGGATAGTAATAGTTTACGTGTGCCGTGGCTGAATGAAAAGAAATATCGACCCTCCCGCGTACTGATCCCATCGGTCTCAAATTTTCCCCCGTGAAACGAAACCGTTCCTACGATCTGATAAACGTATAATGTGTTGTAATTCAGATCGCTGCCTTCCGTTTATTTTAGCCATTGTTGGCGCGCGTGTTCTTCACTAGGTATTATTCCGTGACACCTTAGCCCTTGCGTTGGTATTCCTGATCCTTATATGATAATCTCTTATGTCTGATCAAATTAGTAATAAGAGCCTCGTTCTCATTCCCAGGGGGCTATGTAGTCTCAAATATTTTATTAAAACAGAGGATATTTTGTTTTATTAAAAATCTAGCGAGGTCGTAGTTATTTACGACTGTTAATAATTGGTAAAGTGAAATTGAGAAATAAAGGTCTAAATACACCAGTGTCAAAGTATCTTTCGACCAATACTCTAAGTTTGCTCGAAACCACTGTCAAAGTGTTAATGATACACTGGTTTCCTAGTAGTACGCGACATTATTCGCAGAATCGGACATGGCGTCGCGAGAAGAGTAACAGGACTACCGAATCCCGTCTAAGTCGACGAAAGGAGGAATTACTAATGCGACCGCAGTGTGTATGTATATATACTCATGCACAGAAGCCGTAGCATTTGCATGGCGCATCGGTAATAAACACTTGCTGAGCAAACGGTGTGTGCTAGACGTTTGATTGGGCCGGGCGCGTAATGACAGGGCATTGTCATGCAAATCTTGTCGAAGCCCTGCCGCTTATGGCCCCGGGGCCCATTAAGCCTGCAGGCATTCGCTTATCGTCCTGTTTGGTGACCGTAAATCGTCAATTTGCGAGTCCCCCGAACTTGACAGGGTTACGTGTCCTTGGGACGATCCTTAATTCGATAGGAATGGATACAGCGCGCGGTTCGCCTCGAAACTGTTGAAAGGAGGATTCGGAACACGGTGTGAACGTCGTGTTATAGCATTGAATAAGAGCCTTCCTGATTTTGGCCGGTGGAGTTTGAATTTCTCTCGTAACCTCCGATGTGTTTCGATTGGTAACGCCTGCACATACTTTGATGAATAAGGTAACACGTTCTGATATTCAGTTTTGACACAAGTTAAGTGGAGAAGCATTGTGTTTCATTAATGAGGGTATTCGAAGTAAAAGTTTCGACAGTGACAGGTTTATTTGCTATCAGTCGTGTGAGAATGATATACAGTTGAGGAAAGTTTTGAATGTGTTAAGGATTAGCTAAATGGAGTGTTTGGTGAAATGAAGTTGCAAAGGCTGAAGGGAATAAGATATACTGGACAAGATAATATTTCAGGGACGGAATGTTCCCTTTTGGAGTTTTTATAGAAAAGAGGGAAAATTGTTTAAATATCGTTGCATTTGGTGCAATGTTTTCGAGTTTCTAATTGCTCAGTGCACTGTTTCGCAACCTTTTTTGAGTAGCGGTTCTCTTTTATAATATTCAAATAACCTGTGACTCCTCTCCCAGATAAGGCAAGGTAAATTTAATAAAATAAAGGAAAAACATTAAAAATATGTGTTTCAGAACATTATTCTAAATTAATAATATTTAAAAATAAACCATAGTGGCCCCCCAAAAAACACTTCGTGACTCACAGGTTGGGAATCACTGTCTTAGTGAGTTGCTAAATTTTATTTGGGAAGAAAGTTACTTGCGATGCATTTATTAATTTTAAATTTCTGAAATAATTCTGATTTTAAATTTTACACTTTATTGTATAAACTATCACTTGTCATATTGTCAAGAGATTAAAATTAAAATTGAAAAACTGCGTTTGCGCCTGTATTTATATTTAATACTTCGTGAGAAATAGTACCAACTAAAATAAATAATATCGTGATTGAATTAGTAACGGTTACAACAAGTTCCATTGATGCTTCGTGTAAATGGCTCGTAGGCAATCAAGGGGTACGAAAGTCAATTACAAGCAAACGAACAGATGTGCTCTCGTGGTGTCTTGTCCTCGTGGGGTTTTTATGACGATGTTATTGTCAGAGGGGTGTTTATGATCCCCGTGATTTAATTCTGTTCTGAAGTGGATGGTTTCTATGTAGCCTGCTGGAGCAGGGCAATTTGCTCGTCCTCGCGATTTAAGCACTCTTGTTTGTAATTCGAATTTAATATTCAGTCTGCTTATAGCGCTGTCGCCTCCTTCATCTTACGACACCGAAAGATATCATTTCTTTATGAAATCACTAGCAAAATACCCGTGCTCCGCAACGGTATAAATTAGACTTTCGTTCTCATTTAATTCAACATTTAATTTTAAAAGCACGTGTTGCGCCCTGTGCACATGGATTTTGGAATTATTCTATAGACTATAACAGTCCTATTAAAACAGAGATTCCTCAGGTACATGGTTCATCGAAATCGACACACAGTAGCTTTTGGAGTTTTGCGCTTTCAAACATATATACATACATGCACTGAAAGTACTGTCTTTACTACGAAAGTATTGTCCAACTTTCTCGTCAGAACCGATCACTCGAAAAGATCAAACCAACTTGAAAGGACATTTCTGAAAAGTCGAAACCTTGCACCATCCAAAATGTTAATTTCAAATCTAACATTCGAAACCCCTTCCATCCTAAAAAACTGTCAATCACCAACTACATATTCCTCCACTTCTCCAAATCACACTCCTCCAATACATAACTATTTTAATAATTGCCCATCACTGCAGAAAATCGTATTCTTAACTTATTCTTAAATTAATCGTTGCACCTACCTGTAAAAATCTCGATACGAATCTAAAGCAAAACGGGTGCGTTTAGGTACGTAGGCAGGGAGCACGGCCCGCCCATGTTCATGCGTATCTGCAATAACAGGATCACTGGCTTATAGCCGGGGCTTAGAGGGTTCGATCAATTATTGTTCACTTCCTATCTACGTCACGCCGGCCTGGAGCGTCGACCAACAACGAAGCCAGACCGTGAGTTGCACTCGCTGCTGCACTTCCTGCTGTTATTAGGAAGTAAGCTATCCAGCCCTCTAGAAACTGTCACGTTATGATGTTTATGCTACTGCATTCTCGGGTTAATATCACGAGCCGCCAGAGATAACGGTTATCGAGGCTTGGTGGCTCGATAAGCGTGTATTTCTATTGTGAACGTAAAACCGTTGCCTGGAGATTGCTGCAGGAATGGGGTGAAATTTGGGAGCCCTCTCAGGGGTGTTAAAGTTTCTTCCCCTTCCTTAATTGTTTTGTATCATGGTTAATAATATTGTTAGTGGATGTTGAACGTAGTGGAGATTTAGTAGAGAAGGTTATACTGTAGTTGGAATTTTTAATTCGAATTTTGCGTCGTCGAACGTTGCTCAAGTGTTAGCTGAACGTCACAGGCTGTGACAATAGCCTGGATTATCGTAGGTGAAACAGCCTATACACCCATCAGGACCAACTATATCGTCACGGTTAGGCCGCTTATCTCCGTACGGTGGCATGCTAATCAACGAGCTACTACACCTACATCTATACGGAGTAAACGTGTCTGGATAGTTATCTCGATTTGTCGAAATAATCCTGGGACAGATCACAGCATCCCCTCTCAGCTTTAGCTCCGTCTCTACTTCGATAACCCTGGGTCGTTATTGCGATATCTATCCTGCTTTGTGGTTAGTAATTTGGTTTCTTTTTAAATCAATTTAGGAGTGTTAATGACTCTTGATAAGTATCGATTTTTGGGTAATTGTAAAGAATTTACATTCGAAAGTTTGTAGTTCGAGCTGCTGCTTAGGAAAACTTGGGGGAACAGGGGTGGATCAAGAGTTGGGTGTAGAAATTTAATAGTCATTAAATATGGTTGGGGGTGTATTTATATTTAATATTTGTTACTACCCTTGCAGAAGAGATTCAGGGCAACGAGGGAGACCAAGCTGAGTCATACACTTTATGTACTCAGTGATTGAGGTCAATTGATTGAATATTAAAAAAGGAATAATTAAATAGCACTTTTGTTATATTTTTAATTTAACGTACTAAGTTCAATAAATTCATGGGACTGTTTTTTAATGATTCTTTTTATGATCGTATTCAACAATAGAATGTAATATTAACTTTATGGGGTTGGTATATTTATGACGTGCACTGTATTTGAACTAAATTTATATTGTGATTATGTAACTTCGAATCGTGAACAGTTTTTCTACATTTTTGCACACTATGAAAATCTAATCTTTGCACTCTATAATAGTCCTGCAATAATTTATCATCTTATGTCATAAAATAATACACGAAAACTACTATTAATATAAGATATTGGAAGATCTAAATCTAAATATGCTCAAACCTTCCGTGAGCTCAAAAATAAATTTTATTTCAAACTTATCACCGATAAATCCACACCAGTCGGAGGTTTACAACCTAGTGAAACCTACTAAACAGTTTCAAAATTTTAGAAAGATTGACACTGCCTGTAAGTTTACTCCAAAATTGTCTAGACCCCCAAAAACTCGATATCTAGCAACCACCCACAACGAGCGCCCTAAACCAACAGCATAATCATCACACTAAATTTCCTCGTTGAAAGTTCTCCCGAAACAATTGCCCAACAGGAATTCAACAACACGCCACAGAAAATTGCGTTTCGTGGATGTTCAACGAGAACTTGGAATCGCCTAAATCAGGAGCAGAAGCGCGTGAGAATTTCCCCGAGTCCGTCACTTGCCGGAAATAAATTGCACTTTATCTCGACGATGGGGAGTAAAAGGAAGCGTTTTCGGCAACGAAACACTGCCAGCAAGCGTTACAGGTGACGGACTCGTTTGCGGTGCCGCCGGTCGAGTTTCGCGAGCCGCCGTTGCATTGATTACGCTGCTGTCATTGGAAGGCGGGCGAAAGAGCAACGAGGGAGTTTTGCGAGCGAGAAAATCGGGGCCGGAACCTAACGAGAATATCGAGGAAGTCCTTTACAAGAGGTTTACGACGACGGTAAGGCCGCCGCGAGGAGGCGGGAACGGGAAGACGGAATAATATCGTCCCGTGACGAAATCGTTCCGGTAAACTCCCTGGTGGCGGATCCCTACCCCCGCGCCCTTCTCGAAACGAAGGGAAAATTGGAAGAGACTGGAGGCGACTGGTTGCACGGCGGATAAGAGAAAGAGCCGCCGAAGAAGCGAGGCCGTAGAAGAAAAAGGAGGTTGGGGGGTGGAGGGCCCCCCTTGAAACGCGGTTCCTCTGGGACTCGCGAATGAAATTTCATTTCGGGAGCGCCGTAATCTCGAAATTGTTACTTGACTTCGTTCGTGAAAGGAGAGCATGAAAGGGATCCTCTGGATTCGTTCTGTAATCGGCGAAATCACCTACACTTCACTCTCCGTACCCCCAACCCCACCCCCCGTCCGCTGCCCCATTTTATCCCGTCTTCGTCGACCCATTCTAAACACCTACAATCTACTTTCTGTGCCCCTCTCTCTTTAAGCAGCAACCTTATTGTTTCGTACACCTGTGTCTTCAATTGGCTAGAGTTCCCGGGGCAAAGGTGCCGAGCAAACGAAGCTTGATAAGGCTCTAAAGGAGTTCTAACTACCTCGGAATCGATGCAATCTACGAGGAGGCTCGATGAATCGAGTCATAACGAAGGCCAGAGGGGGCGGATAAATAGAGGGTGTTTCTTAATATATGGAAGACTTCGCAGGCGTGGATTTACCCGAGAAACATGGAAAAGAAGGGGGCGCGAGGGTGTAATAGAAGTGGGAAGGTGCTTGCTTCTATACTGCATTCTCATATGAACACGTTTGGAAGCAAACTGATTGAGTATGTATAAAATAAGAAGTAGAGGGAATGGAGGAGTTGAGCATTAATTATGTGCTTAAACCTCCGTGGTCACACCTTCTTATAATCACAAATTGGTCACATGGATTTCACTCCACTGCAGCGTCACTTTTCAGTTACCATTTTCGTATTTTTCAATCTTTTAACTTTTGAGTGATAATTGTAGGTACTAGATAGTAGGTGCTTTTTCAATTAAATAGCACACAACACACATATTTTAGTCTCATTTAGATATAAACATGTACCTCCAAAACACCCTCATTACGTAACAAATGCAACTTTCACTGAAGTGGAATACCACCTTGCAAATAATTTTGTAAAATGGTATTAATAATGACAATATTAAAAAATAGTGCTGCAATGAAGAGAACGCCTAATATGGATCTAAAGCAACGCGTCTCATGATTTATAGCCGCTTCGAATCGATATTTCCAGTAGGAGTAGAATGCATAACTTCTTCGAAATGTGCAATACGATGATTAATCACGCAGCCACCCCACATTCAGACTTATTGTTCGAGCATTCCGGATGTTGGTACTTCGCGGACCCATTCTTCCTGAAATCTCACCGCCATCCATTACTATCCTAGCCCAGTAACCTAATTTTCGATAGGAGATTAATCGTATAATTCAGCCTTGGTCGACGCGGAGACGCGGCCGATAACGTATATGCGGGCCAAACGGTATTAATGCCGGATCCAGGAAAGTCGATCCGATCATTCCGCGAATGAGAGCGTAAATCAGAGAGGGAGGAGGAAATTAGACCGCGAACAGTTCGTTCCAAGAATACCTGACGCCGATTCGATACGCTTCTAACGCGTTGGAAGCTCCTAGTCACTTCCAATTCTTCTAATATATTTCTCCTATATTATAATCCTTTAAGGGATGCTACTTCTTAAACTATGTTTACTATGCAGAGTATTGGAAAATTTTAGATGCAAAAATTAGTGACTTCCTATGAAGACTCTTTAAATTTTAGACTCTTTAGAAGATAAAGAAACATAATATGCACATCCACTTCTTATTGTATTTTTATCAAAATTGTAGACCGGATACTTTTCTTTTGCTTCCTCAAGTACCAACTTTAAATAGTTTCAAACATTAAAATACACTTCACAAGGTATTCGCACCACTTGCACTACTTAATAAATATTTTCCTTTCCCATCTCTGGATAATCTACAATTAATCAAACAATTTCTAATACCAAAGCGTTACTGCGGTATATAAAGCCTCCACTAAATTCTCCAAAATACAGCAGGTATTCGATAACTCGTTGCAAAAACTATCAGACACGAGATACCTCGTGATCCAGGGCGCAACCCTCGAACGCCGTCAACACCACGCGCGACAAGCATTGTCCCACCCTCGAAACGGAAGAAAGGCTCTGGTATCTCGAAACCGCGATCGTTTCCCGAACTGTTCCCGCGGTTGTCGCCTGGAATGCAAAAGGAAGGTGAAACAGGTGATATACGGGGAAGCGACACGTACGCGAGATAGAAAGAAAGAAAAATCTTGGAGAACGAATGAGGGCGGCCGTGGGTGGTAGTCGGGCGGTGGGGAGTAGACGGTGTCCCAACGTGCGATTAGATGACTTGTCAACCTACGAGAAAATTGCGTTTTACAAACTTGTTTCGAGAAAAGAATTGGAGGGAATTGCGTATGAGGGCGGTCGGAAGGAGGCAGGCAAAGCAAAAGGAGCGCAGGGGGACAGGGATGGTGAGGTCTGTCGTGGAACAGAGGGACACGGACAGGTGAGAGAAGGAGAAAGGTCCGGGGGGATGAAGATGAGGAAGAACGAGAGAAGGGAAGAAGAGGAGCCCCTTCTTATATTAGGGCGAAGCGGTCTGAACCGAGCTTCGAGCGATGCAAAGTCGCCGCGCTGCCTCTGCAGCACCCAGTCCTCCCTTTTTCTTCTTCCTGGCCTCCACCTACTCCTTACAAAGAGAGACACAAATTGCCTCGGAACTTAGTTTCGTCGGATATAAAGGACTTTCCGATTACGTTAGCCGTACTCCGTGATTGATCCGAGATGACGATTGCGAGAGCAACTCGATGTGACCCCCTTTTCTGTTCCTGTTCTCCTTCTTACGGCGACATTTACCATCTTCCTGGCTCGAAGAATGCGAGCGTTTATAGGGGTAGGATTAACTGGAGAGTCCGGAGTCTCGCTCGTGGAATTTCAGACGGGTAGTTCGTTCTCGATCCTTGTAGCTACAGTGCGAACGGATTTATTAAGTGGATGCACATGGTTCTGCCTTCGACCATTGCATTCTGAGTCGAAACGAGAAAGTGGAAATCGGGAAAGTGGAAACTATGTGGGGAAAGGTTTATATTTGTCAGTATCTGTGTTGAATGATATTATTTAAAAGGAACCGTGGATTATGGTATCAGCTGCTCTCTCATAGATGACAAACAGAGACTTCATTATAAAGTAACTACGAAACTGTTTTTAGTCAAATAAGAAATATCATATTTATTAAACTTTTTTTAAACAAAAATATGTTTCCAAACTCGAATGGATATACACCACGTGAAGGGTGGTTTTCAATACTGTCACGAGAATTCTACAGAAAAGAAAATGCTAGAATATCAAACAGGTGTTAAAGTGTTTCAGAAAATAGTAGTCAATATAAGTTGCGTGTCCAACAGCTATGACTTGTTCCAAGCCTCATTTTTAATATTCCTTAAATAATCTAATAAACCCTCGACCAGCTTACTCCGTCGTTCCACTAAACAACCGATCGGTGTTCAAACCAGACACCTACCTTTGATCGTAATCATCAAACTGCAGAGACCAGTACAGCGCAAACAGCATTGCAGTCGCCATACGCGCGAAACAAACTGCGCAGCCATCCCACCGCCTAAAGGAGCCCATATGTGAGCTGGACACTTATTCAAACACGGCAGGGGCAGACTTTTAGGCGCATGGTCAGTGACAAAGGCGAAGAAAAAAGAATCTGGACGTGGTTGTATAAACAGGGTTAATTCGGTTTGTAGCTACTAGCCGCTTCGCAAGGGGTGGACCGGCTCCTCTGAAGAGAAATTTTGGCCAAACAACCGTCGAAGCTCGTTTGGCCAGTCTTCAGGAGACCCCTTCGGGCAGTGTAGGCGATGTTTATGAAGTTTACATACGCGGGATCGAAAAAGGCTTTCGCCCGTATAGGAGATAAGCTCCGTCGATGGCCCCTCGGACCTTTCGCTTTCGTCCCCCTTTTTTCGCCTAATATGACGATAAAATAAGGAAAGCCCGCGGCACGGGACTAAAAATGATTCGTGCCGGAGCTGTGATTCTTTCGGATTTTACGGTTCAGAGGTATCCAGGCTCACGACCTTCCGCATCGATTGGCTTTCCACGTAGGGGTGGCACGGTGCAATAATGAATACGCGGAGCCGTCTTATTTATACGCCGTGGATACGGAGTTAAAGGGCGGAATTATTATTTTGGCACCATCCATTTATTCACGCGTCTCTGTAATCTTCTCGTCGAACGAATCCGCCGCTTCCCGCATCCAAGGGCTTCACTCTATCGAATTAATCCACGGACGTAGGCTGTTTCCGTCTTTCGAATAACAGTTGGGTAATTCCATCCGACGTGGAGCGATTTGGATTGACTCTTACACCCACTGTGACTGATAAATGATCGTCACATTCGATTTTGTGTTCGAATTGTAGAAGACTTTGCGTTTTGACAACTGAGCTTCCAGAGTAACATTGGAATGAATGAAAAATAATGCAATAAATATTTCAGTTTACTAAAGCTTAGGTGAAATTGACGACCCCTGCTTTTAAGTAGCTTAAGTTAAGTCAGCTCTTTGGTTGTTTCGCTGCGAAATAAAACATCCCTACACCATGAATGGAACAAAGGTCAAAACCCTCGCGGAATGTCCTTTTCTAGAGAATGACCACGCCAATCACCCAGCCTCGCTGTTGGAAAGAAACAGCCAGCAAAGGGCAAACATATTCTTTCACCTAGTCCAACATAAATCTGCTTACGCGGAAACGTAACGAGCCTGCGATGCTTATCGGTGCAAAAAGAGCACGTGGAAAGCGGTCGGTTGCATGAGCGCGGTAACGACCAGAGGGCCAAAGGGCTGGACAAACGAGTTTTCGAATTTTCCAGCCGACCGCCCCGATGCAAGGGTCAACCAGGTTAATGTTTCCCTCCTGTTCGCCCCAGCATCGCCCCTCATCCACCTTTCTCTTTCGTTCTATCTCTCGTTTCCTGTGCATATGCACGGCTGTCCTTTCCACCACCACCCTCTGAACCATTCTCCACCCCCTCCTCCCCATCCACTGAACCCTTCTTCACCCCACCTGCCCTCGTCCACGTCTTTTCTAACATGCTTTCCCAGGCTGGTTGTCTCTGGTCGTTCCAATTTGTGCTCAGACTTTGACCCGTATTTTTGAGAGGCGGGGGCAGGGGACAGTCGGGTCGGGGGCATTGCTTGGATGAAGGAAATCGGTCGATCGGGCCCGGCAGCAACGAAATTCGAGGGAAAAATTCCTGCCGAATGAAATATTCCCCAGGGTCGATTGTGAGTTTGGACGTTTTCCGGCTGATCGGACGTTGCAACGTGGCCGCCGACGCGGAAACCTCCATCCTGTTTCCGGCAGACCGAGCCCGCAGCCGTCACTCCGTAATCTCTGACACCTACTTTTCGCTCGTACACTTTGAAGAATGAAAAATTGATCGGCAACATTTTCGCGTTTCCTACGGTGTTTGCTGCTTTGGGGACGATCGCTGACGCGTGTGTTCGTTGCTGACGCGGGAGGTAAGTTATTCGGACGTTCGGGACAGCTCGTGAATGGTACAGGATAAGAACTGTTCGAGCAGGTCTGTGAAATGAAGGGAAACGGGACTTTGGCGCTAATAAGAAATAAGACTGGTATTTTTGATACGAGGGAAGTGAACCTAATTGCTCGCACTTAAATTCAAATCGTTCTCAATTGAAGGGTAATTTATATTTTTCCATATTACCATCTCCCTTTTACTGCCCACTGGATGAAAAATAAATTATGAGGAATTTATGTATATCTGTCTCGACATCTAGTTATTCGAAGGTACACTTCACGATTCAGCCACATCCAACTAAAACGCTCGAGTACGTACCTTTAAATAGCGTGGCCCGAAAAGACGCATCATAAACGTCCGACTATTAAAGCGATTCCGCCACGAATGGTCCAGGTTTAGCTGACCCTTCGTCCTGTTTTACCCCAGAGCGATCCCTGATCCATTACTACACGAATAAACCAAGCTTTCAGATTATTACGACGAAAAAGGGGGAGAGGAGTATGGCTTCTAAATTTACTTCGAAATCGTCCAAGCCGTTTTGCCGATACACATTGTCGAGGGTACACGGGAAAGTTGCAGCCGCGGACCGGAGAGGAGCAGCCTGCGATTGACTGGCCGCAAAGTTTAACAGTACAATACCGCCATCGTTACAATAAGGCTTCGAGAGACGCGGCGCATTACCGTGGACCCAGTAAATTCCTCGTATTTCGACACAGTCGCGATGCACTGTGCCTTCATATCTCTGGCTGTGGATATTTCGAGGGAATGGAGGCAACGTGCACTCCAATCTGATCCCCAATTTTTTCCTAGTAATAGTATTGCGAGCCATTGTTGCCTCCGATACGTACAGAAACTCCTGCCACATGTTTTCGCTGGTGGTATAAAAGGGAGGAACCAAGGCTGCCACGAGATAAAGAGATATCGATTCTGAATCTTACGTATGTGCTGGAATGCATCTTTGTTCGATTTTGCCTCCCGATAACCCATTTCTTTCGTTTCGTTTTAAAAGCGATCCTTACTTCGCGTATGGTCGATTATTTGTGTGGTACGAGCGCCAATATGAGGAATCGATTAGTTTAAGATAGATTCAGAAATTTTTAGCATTGTGATTTTCAAGTAAGAAATTGTGGCTGATGTAATGAGGATTCCTTTGGAGTAGGATATATCTTGGCTTCTATTTGAATAATAATACAGATTTGTTTCGAACGTGCATTTTTATTGATAAGAAGTACTTTCAAGCAAAGATGACCAAAACTAATAATTCCGCAGCTCTTTTGACCCGCGCAATTAGTGTCGCAAGTGTACCCTCTGGTTACCTGATCGTTGCTCCTTTTCATGTCACAGGTATAAAGGGGGTACTCTCCGAAAGACTGGCCTCTGTTTCGCGTAATTTCCATTTATTTGCAGTTTATCGTTCCGAGACGCTTCTCGTTATTCCACTGTTGGTCTTGTTAGCACGGAAAATCCAGGGAGGGGGGAGAGGCGGAGGGCCCCTGTTTTCCCTCGTTTCTTTTTGACATCTGGATTCCCAGCGCGGATACGACCGGATCGAAGGTTTGCGCGGGACCAGGGACAATCAGACGAGTATTGAGGGCAGAGACAATTGTCGTCCGACCGGATGGACTTTGTCGCTTCCACCTCCGATTATCCTTTGACCGACCTAGAGATGAGACAATAATACGAGAGAGCCACTCGTAGGAAAGATAAGAGGAGGCCAGTGGATGGTAAGCGGGAGGACGGGGCCGTTATTTCTCGTTATCGGTTGTTACGTGTGCGAAACAAACGAATCCGACGACGGTAAAACCCTTTGTGTTCTTGACGAGCACACCGAATCCGACCGCCCACCGCCCGACAATACTTTCGTTTCACCACTCTTCCCCGAGCAAACTTTCAAAAAGATTTCATCGATTCGAGAGGGCTGGTTTGTGCCTCCGCACAATGCCAGTCCAATGAAATTCAGCCGTTTGTTCAATTTGCCGCGGACTGGTTGATTCGGCCGCTAGAGAAGCACGGGCTTCGAGTTGATTATACAATGCTACTCATAAGTATTAGGACACCTACTCTGTGTGGAATAGTTGTGCAAAATGTCGCAAATTTATTCAACAACTCTAGCAAATTTTACTTTATTTGGTATTTTAAATTAATAGCAGTGGAAAGTATTCAATCTCTACTAAATATCAAACATCTAACCGGTTACTCGCAAGTCTATCATGATACTGACGTATACTAATGTAAGATTTACCACCAGCTGACACTGAAAACGCAACCACCCGAATAAAAAAATACAGGAGGACGAAATTAGGCGTAGGGACAAAATTTGGGCCCTTTACCCTATTTATAATAGTGAAAATTACTTGTGTGATCCGTGTTGAAAAAGTATTATCTAGGTTCGATGGGTAGTTTTCCCTAAATTCTACCACGCTGTGTACACTCCAATGGCGTAAGCCTGTTGCCACATTCGTAATGAATGCGCCCCGCGTTCAGCGGCTGAGCAAAGAAACATTGGCAACGAAAACAGCGGACACAATGGCGAGCTGACCGGGCAGAATTCATTATTTCAAAATCAGAGAATTCGGCGCGCCCTCCCGCCGACAAAGGACCAAAAGGCTTCTGCCGAACACTCGTATGGGCTCGTAGTCCAGCAAAGCTTGTTGAAGCTCATACATGTATCAATCTGCGTGCACGCAGATACATGGATGCTGCTGGATGCATGGATGAAAGCGTGCGTGACTATGGAATATGTATTCGGGGCTCGGTGGCGAACGAAAATGGGAGGCCATTCTGCTGTGGACTTAGGAGTATGGAGGAAGAGGGACTCTGCCGTGGTGGTTGGCGAGAAGGGAGGACAGAGAGGGTGAAAAGTAAGCGTGTCCATGCCGAAGGACTGGGGAGAGGATTAGTCGAACTGCTCCCATGAAATTGTTGCTGTTGCAATGGAATCGGGTTGCTTTGCGTTGACTTCTCTCTCAGGAAACGGCGCGCCACTCAGGATCCTCTGTCTGGCGCACCCTTATTTCCTGGCATTACGATTCACGGGAGAAGGAAAGCGTCGGGGCAAAGTCGATGCGCTCCGTTTGATTACACCCTGCGATCCGATTATATTCTCTTCCGGGCGAGCGTACTTTGTGCGAGGTCGACGCGTCAACTTTCCAATGAGAGACACGGGATGCAACGCGTGCAACGTGCTTGACGGTTCACTCGGTTACGTGTTCTTTATCGTTTATTCATTGAGAGCTGGGTTGTTGGGATGTGACGTTCGCTACCTCGACATGCAGGTGAGATCGTGCAGTTACAGTGCCGATGGTATTGTTTGAAAATGAAAATAAATATTTAAATTTATCGCACAGTATAATTTATGTATACTCTAAATTACTAGAGCTTTACCTTAATTTGTCCAAAACGACAAAAATGTGGAAGACAATAGGTAAAGCTAGAATTTCTTTTCCAAAAAGTGGTCGAAGTATCCCTGACTTACAATTCCTACTGTGGAGATATCCAATTAAGAATGATCCTTACTTTTTAGAGCGTAAGAGGAAAACACCCAGAGGGAAAATAAGAGGAAAAATCCCACTTCTGAAATTGTAGGTGGAAAAATCATCGCGTAGCGTGCGCGACAGTGGTACCAAACACGTTGAGAAAACTTAAATGTCTGATCGACGATCAACCGACAGCGTTGATCACGATCCCCTCTAACGCACTACTTTGAGAGGGAGCGATCGTTGGGCGCAGAGGACGGGGGCGTGCACCAGGCTTATGAATACGTCTGAAAAGTGTATCGGCAATTGCCATCTCTTTCACGTAGCGATATCTGCCCGCGGTATAATCGGGTCCTGCCAGTGGCAGTAGCGGCAATTGGACCGATAGGAATGGCTACCATTAGAGTATCTTGGACACGGCCCAGGACCTGGTTCTGCAGTAAATGGATTTTCTTTGAAAGACATCGTGTACCCCGGTAGCCAGTAGCCGACAGCGTTTTCATAACTCTACCCGATTCATCCGCGAAATCAGCGTTCCCGTTTCGATACCGTCCCGAGCTGGAAAGCCTTCCGCGAATCGAACGATAATCCGTTCCCCCTTGAATAAGAAACCTCGTAATAACGCAACGTGTAACCAAAGATTTCCATTATACGTTCGAATTCCATCGTTGATTTTCCCCGATACGTAGAAAAATACACCGGATATTGCTGCCGCGACGGAAATTTACGGGGACCACTACTTGCTACGACGTTTGCACATTATGCTTTCCCGCCATTTGCCGTACAATCGAGTAACGTTTACGTGTTGTGTATCTGGCGGGGAGAGGTTTGAGATTTAGTGAAGTCTCGATTGTTTCCTTTATAAATTTGTGAGGATTTAAAATGCGGAAATCAAGGTTGTTGGCTGTAGGTATAGAGTGTTTGGTGGAAGATAGTATAATTCATGAAAATTGGTGTGCTTTGGCGCATTGTTTACGAGGAAAGTGACTTCGAACTTGAATGGTCACCGTTAAGGGTGTCAAGCACGACGTTGAATGGCGTATTGAACAAGGTGATAGTATTGACACAGATCATTCTGGAGCACATAAAACGTGCCGTTCGAACGTTGGATGAACCAAGTCTCGTCGAATCGGCAATAATTTTGGTTATTATAGGAACGGTGGCACGACCGACTCCTGATCCCCATCGCAAGAGTTATAGACTAATTAAATCGGTGACAGAGCGTATTTGCGCTTTCACCGAACGCACGCGACTAATTACCAGTTTACGGCGAACCAATGGCACGTTAGGTGTAGGCGATTTGTCGGTTCCCTTCTAATTGCTCGCATCGACGTTCGTTACGAGCTTGTAATTTTGCGTCACTCGCATACTGCTGCGATTTGTTACGTGCTGGCGTTGTGGGCTAAAATGGATCGCCGTTGTGAAAAGATTTCCAGCTGTTTATTGAGAATTATTAATCGGTTTCTCGTTTGTAAACTGTGTTGAATTTATATTTTTGAAAAATGAGGATTACGCGCGAGTGTTACACGGTGTTTTGGAATATGTATCTTAGTTTGTAATATTCAATTCATTAGTGTCCCCCGCAAATTCTCCACAAATATCCCCCAATGATTTCCAGCTAAAAATAATAGCGAAACCACTGATTACCCTCACTCACACTCTGTGGCAACATATCACCGGCAGTAACGGAACTCACGTTCCACTAAAACAGCTCTAAAATGACACGTTCCCTTCCCGCCTAACGTTGTAATCATCCCTCTCACGCGGCGCCTATACCATCCATACCGATTCCCCTTTATCTCCCTGTCTTCTTGGAGATTGCCCCTCGTCGATCCGCCCTAACCAACGGAACTTACGAACGTGAGGCACGAATAAAGTGTCGATTCTTCCAAAGGACAGAATTAGGAGGTTCTAGGAGGCTGGCTGCTGGCCAGCCAGCCAAGTTTCCGATATGCAATTCCGCTTTATTTCCGGATCGTTTGACGCGGCTCGCGCGTTCGCGCAAAGGCTAATGTAATGGAAACGCTGGTAAGCCCTCCTATGCATATTATTGTGCTACTTCCATGCCGCGTCGCAATGCTAATAATTGTTATGGCCCGATAGAGTGCAATTCCACGCCACTCGACCGCCGCGCCGGCCGGATCGCCCGGCCATTCCACTTTGGCATTGAATAAATTGCAACAGTTTTCCCGTCGCTCCCCAATTCGTTTCAACTAGAGGATCATCGTTCTGCCCACGTTAACGTCCGAATCCCCTACGCGCCCAACCCCCTTTCCACCCTCCACCTCGCCGCGTCATCAATTCGATTTCGTTCGATTTGAATCGTTCGAATTGATTTGACCTTTGTCAGCTAACACTGGAGGGACTGGACAGAGGAACGGTTCCCCGTGCAAAGACGAGTAAAAAATGTGAAATAATTTCTTTTTGGCGGGTGCATACTTTTCGGAGGGGGTGATTTTGATGGTGGAAGTAGTTTGGGTGTAAATTTGTGGGGGTGTATAATCTTGAAAATTTAGATATGAAATTATTTGGGAAATTTAAAGAACTCGGGAATGGGAACTTGGTGGAATTTGTTTATGGCAACTTGAAATATGAAGACCACAATTTTGTTGGCGACAACATCCACGATACTTTCAGCAGTTATAAAAAATTAATGTCAGAAGTTGTATGTTGAGACTATTACGAACTTTCTGCTATTTGAGTACAATATTGTTATTTAATGTATATTATACTAAATTTATTTGAGTGACCAAACAATGGCATAATTTCATGCTGATTATCATTTTATTATAGTAGATTTTTTATTTTCTTTTTCGTAGTCTATGCTAGGATTCGTTAGACACCCTCTATGTATAAGAGTGGATTGTCGTTCGACAAGCACGGAGCGTTTCGAACGAATACTGCTATGGACTCTGGAACCGTTTCCACAATCGATTCTTTTTTCGCACAGTAACTGCAACAGCGTCAACGATCGTAGAGTTCTGTTGCATTCGGCGAGCCGTGTGCTCCGACCACAGAATTTTTTATTTTATGGGTCGAATCACTTGGTAGCGTGGACCACATAGATTTCGAGGGAATTCGTCAATTGCAGTTGGGTGTATTCAATGCGCTTGAAAATTAGATCGAACGAGCAACGATTGGGAAGAATGATGTATTTCGAGTGCATCGACTGTGGAAGGATTAAAGAGAGAGAAATGTGTAGTTGTACATGCTGCTGCAGTGAAAAAAATATAACTTTGATCAGACGTATTGGAAAATATGGAACTTGTTTATTTTTGTAAAATAATATATATTCGTGTTAAATCTTCAGAAGAAGAAAATAATATAGATTTAATGCTTTTATAGGTATTTACAATCACTAAATGGGAAGAGAATTTCACAATTATTACTTCTGTACTCTACTCTTTTACGTTTCGCATATCTGTTTCGTTGCAAATAATTATTGCAAATTAACTTTGTTCGTCGAATCATTTTCTTATTTTTATTCGTTATTCGAAATTTTATTTAAATAACAATTTTTCCCAGTTCCGTCCAGTAAAGCATATAACTTATCACAATGAAAAATAAATAATTGCCCAAAGTTTCACACATCTTCCATCATACATGCCCATCTTTGTGTACGAAGTACCGTTTCTCCATAAAATAATAAAGCAGAAATGAAATCGGTATCAAAACCTCCTCATACCACTGAAAAATAAAACACCGATCCAAAAGCCTCACAAAATAAAGAAAATCTAACAAGGAAATTTACCCCCACTAATCCCTAAAACCATCCATCTTTTACGCAAACTAATCCCAAAACTCCACACTACTTCACCTACACATTCATCCCTTACTCAAACTTATTCCACCTAAACTTTCGCTGCAGCATAACTCGACTTAATAAAAAAAATACCAATAAAAGTACCAATTCCCTCAACACGAGTCTGACCATTATACAATGGCCGACAAAAGGGGCAACGGGAGGCGTTGAAAGGATTTTCACGGCTCGACCCCAGGAACGAAGTAGCTTGTCTTCCTTTATTGGGCTCAGAGACGTAACCGGTAACGTTTCATGCAAAACGCTTTTCAACTTAGGCCAGCGGAGTCGTTAAAATTTGAAATGTAAATGAGCCCGCCCCCCTCTCCCTGGAAGGGACTCGATAACGTCGAAATCCCAGCAAAAATCACTCGGCGTTACTGCAGTTTCGCGCTTCCTATACAGCAGATGCTACGATTTTATTTTCCTTCGCCAAGTTCTGAGCGGTGCCCGGTCGCCACCGTTGCTCCGTATCGGCCAGCGCCGCCATGTAAACGAGGAGATTCCGAGCTGTAACAAGCGGTAACTAAACGCGTAAGACCGTGCCGTACAACCGTGCCCGGCCATTGGTTTAACGAGAGCGTAAAAGTTAAAACAGTAAGTGCCCCTTAAAAGCGCTTTTCCACCGCGGCTTTAAACAGCACGCACCCCAGTATTTTATACGCGCAACTCCTTCCTGCAGTTTTTACTTGCCACGGATAAATGAACCAGGCAAATTTTCGGACCACTCCAGCCGAGCCCTTGATGTCTTTTCTTAAGGGGCAATATACACCTACGACTAAAAAAACAGAGGTGAACTTTGACAATTTTTTTTCACTCAAAATATTTTGTAAATTTAAAACCATTATATGCATCTTAAAAAACATACTTGAATTTAAGAATTGTGTAAATTTAATTCGAAAACTAAGAAGATTGAATATGAAACAGCAATTTCCGTTTCCATATATTTGATACTTAAATATAAATATATGGAAAATTTTGATTCACATTCGCATTGATAAACAATACAAATTAATTTCCAACTCAATCGTTATTTCACCACCAACTGTTTATTCGAGTAAAAGCTGAGGGGGGTTAAGTGTCCAATTTCTTTCCACCGAGGAAGGCACTAAAAGTAAAGGTTAATATCGGAGCTGGAATTATAAAGGAAACGAGAAACTGTCGCAGAATCTGTTAGTTTGCCGTGCTCTGTATGTACAGTAAAGGCGACTCGATTTCAGGTAGTCATAGCAATCGTATTAGTTCAATCGCACAAGAAATCGAAGCGTACAGCTGACTTTCCGCCCGTGGACTCTCGGTACATGAAATTTTATTGAACAAATTCCCGAGGGAATAAGTGTTTCCCTCTGCTCTTTGTTTCGAACTTTCCGCGCCAATAAAAGATGCATTAGTCAGCGGCACGGGCATAAAAGGAAAGCAAAAGTTTTCAGTGTCATCCTTGGCCTTCCGTCGGTAAATTTTGGAGAACGGTATAAAGGTCGGGGACGGAGGGGTCTGAACGAAGAAATGTAGCAGCAATGGCAGAAAGTAAGGCTTGGCGATGCGCCATAGCGATTTATTTATTTTCCTCCGTGCAAACTTCTCTTCTGGGAGGGGGCGGCTAGACAAACAAGGGAACAAAAACGTTTTATTACGCGATTAAGCTCAATGATGACGATATTTCAGCAGGCGATAAAAGAACTAGCCAGACGCAGCTACTGGAAAAAGAAAGAAACGGGGTTGTCCGACAATTTTCGACGAATTTCGATTTATTAACGAAAATCCCGAGAGATAATGAATGGTAAGAAATGGTAACGAATCTCATTTTCGATGGAGCACCCGGAAATACAATTATAAAGTCTACGTACACTCAAATTTATTATAATTATCAAAATTATTGCGTTTTTATAACATCTTTAATTTATGGGGCCTTATGTGATGAAATGGAAAAGTTGAGCGATTAATTAAAATGTGAAAGTAACACTGCGAAAATTGAACATCTTCAGAATTTAGTATAAAATATATTTCTTTGAATGAAGATAATTTAAACAGAAGAAAGTCAATATTTTCTTAACCGTACTTTGTTATGTTGTTAAGCGGTAGAGTTTAATATTTTTTTCAGATCACGAAGTCAGTGTTCTCTTGGTAGGAATTTTTACTACTTCAGGATTGTTGATATTTGCTAATTTCAGACAATACGCAGCCTCAAGGGGAATCGACGTTCGAAGAGAAAGAAGGAAAGAAGAAGCCGTAAAGAGCGTCTGTGTTCATGAAACATTTATGCGATCATAAAGACAGTTCATAAAGTTTGTACGTGGGGATGTAGTCGCTAAGCTGTCGTACGCATACACTGATGGCGATATCGCGCGGTCGAAATGTTCATGAGTCGTGCTACCATTAATTTTACAACTTGGAAAAACTATTAACTTTCCTCTGCCACGAACTTATGTAATTGGAATTTTTGGTGGCAAATCTAGATGGATTGGTAAAACATTATCCCTTTTTTTTCCAATCCTATTTTTTTAACTAAAAATATAGCAAAATTTGGATTTTTTTTTAAATACTAATAAAAAAACTGCAACTTCTTCAAAAATGCATAGAAACATGGTTCAAATTTAAGACGAATCGAATCGTTAGTTTCTTAAAAAAAATCCTAAATTTTGCTATGTTTTCAGCCCACAAAGTAGTATTTCCTCCTCAAACGAATAACTAACACAACACAAAGGAATTCCGACAGAAATTGAAATAAATCTTGTTTTCCCCACACTGTTTCATTCACCATGTCCCATGAACATTAATTACACGTTCATCCGAATAGAGTAACATCTTTATTCAATCGCGGTTAGTGCAAACTCGATTGTTTAAATATTACACCGAAATCGACGAACACATGTGTACACGCAATATTCAACTACAAAAAAAATAAATAAAAAACCTTCGAAAATGTGGGAACGAGTCCAAGAGGCGCCATCAATTCGTTTCTCGCTATCAAAGTCCGATGGGAAGCAAATTTTACGACGAAGTCGTTAAGCGAGATCGGGCAAAACAATAACGAATCGCTGGCTGGAAGGATGGCCGGGCGATAAATAATGCTTTTGCAATAAATAATCGTATTACGTGGCCACGTGGGGCGTTTCGCGATCGGCGGACAGAGTCCATGGGCCAGCAGATCGCTGCTCCCGTACGTACGGTCACGATGGTATCGTGATAATCGACGTTCGATAATATCCTCCAATAAATTTGCCCTGATAACGGAGAGGATTTATATTATTGGAGCACCGCGGATTATAAACGCGGGGTTACGACGTGCTACGGGGCCAATTCGTTCTCCTCTGACGGGAATCATCTACAGCTGAACGATAGCGATACGGTTCCTCTGCGTTTTCTTTCCAAATATATCGACGCTGCTATCCTGTTTTCACTTGCATTTTTATTATTCGTGATTATAGACAGTCTATTCTCCATAATTAGATTGTAAAGTCCCTACAAAAGTTGTAAATGAAGGTTTTTGACACACTGGGGTGGTTATGAGATAGCTGCCACTTAACATGTTGCATTGTTGTCTTGTGATAAATTCATATTGTAAAGTACTATGTTAGATACTAAGTAATTGGTCTTCAGGTGTATTTAATTTGGAATTTGCAATTCAGGTTTAGTAGAAGGTAATGAACGTATGCACCTGCTAGAGATTTGCTCGATTTCATTGGTTGTTTTACTAAATAATGTGCCAGATTGAGCAGTTGAAGACTGCTTGTAGGTCTCCCATGTTTATTCTCTCGCGAGGGAGATAATAATGATCGAGGAAGCTATAATTGTTACTGATAAAATTGAAAGTTAGACTACCATACAACATTACAACATTATTTCACAAGAATTATATTTTATTTTTCTTGTTTATTTATAATACTGGAACAAAAACACAACATTCCACTGAAAGTAAATTACCTTACGGGTCAAAATGGACCCCATGTTTGCCACGCAGTCAACTGGTATCCGCCGCATAAGGGTTAAAACGCAAGGAGTGGCAAACAGCTATACATCAAGTCGGTTGGAGAGGGGTAAGGAAGACGAAGGTGAAAACGAAGGAATTGGGCCACTTTCCCTTGTCCCGCGATGTAATTGGAAACCGTCCCCGAAGATCGTCCTATGTATCAACAGCCCGCTGGATAACGGAGCCGTTCTCTTCCGCTTATCGGATAATTACGGGGATGAATCCGCCTTGCCGCGGATTGGAACGAAGACTGGCTCGTCCCAGGAACAGGCTCCTTCGGTGGAAACGATAGCACAGGGAGAAGAAAAGGGGCCAGGAGAAGCAGCAGCGAGGAGGGGGAAGGTGGAAGAAAGAGAAGTCGTTACAAAAAGTCAAGTCGGATCAAGTCGAGGGGCTGCACACTCGTGAAAAGGGATGTAGGCGTTAGATTAGCGTGATCTCCAGTGATAACGTTCTCTCCCCCTTCATCCCCCTTTCCTTGTTCTTTCCTCCGACAGCCTGGGTACCAGCTCCTCCGCGTTTCCCTCGTCTGGGCGTCACGACTCTCATAGAGCCATGGCCTGGGCTCCAAGAACGGGCAGCATCTTAGCACGTTGCTAGCGTGCAATTACTGACCCCTTAACGAGGAGGGTTGCGGATGCAACTTTTGAAAATCTCCTATTAGAAATAACGGCCCCCCGGGCGTACGTGTCTCAAGCTCCCCGGCAAATTGGAATCTGCGCGATGAGAAGGGCGCGTTCAGCTCCCCCCTACAATCCCCGCTCAAAGTAGTCGAAGACCGCGTCGAAGGGAATCGATTTGTGTACCGGCAGTTTCGTTAAGACGCGATTAAGGCAGCCGGTTTGTTTTCCCTGGGAGTCGACCCCCATCCCCTGGATCCCCGTGAGACTTTTCCATGCTAATTCGCGAATCCGGGAATAGATTGCGTTTTAACGCGTAAGTTGCTGTGGGAAATTCAGCTGAGCAGGCGAGAGATTCTGGAGATTGTTTGATAATTCCTGTTGGGGGTGATTGCGGTTGAGTTTTGAGAGGATCGTGGAATTTGTTATGATTAGTTCGTGGGTTATTCGGATTCTGAGGACAATCGAGGCGCAGGTACTCATTTTTAATCTTCACTTTGTGGAGAGGGATGCAAATACACTCCAAGCTAATAAAAACGTAAGCAAAATGTTACCGAATGGAATCTTTCCCAAGTATCCTTGTAGGAATGCTATCTGTGATATTTTTCACACAGAGTTTGATCAAAATTTCATTGAAATCGCTGAATTTGAATGCAGTAGTAGGCTTCAAAGCCATCTGAGCACTTAACCGTGCACTGCCCGATATTCCCCATACAAAAAACAATTTTTGTAAGCAGCTGCGTTCGTATTTTTCTACAGTGTGTTTAGTATTTACATTCCTATTGCCTAAAATATATGGTTTTTAGTAATGTTTGTTTCAGCGTTATGTCATAATCTCTAAAATAGTTTGATGCAGTTTCATTTACTTATACCGACAAATTTGAAAATATAGGGCCTTGCTCATTATCCTTGAAAAAAACATTTTTCAAATTACAAAATTTCACAAAGTAGAACGAACTATTTCTAGCTGAAAGTTCTTAACCCTTTCCATCTCCAGACACAACATTTTCGTAGTACTAATGACACATTCCTTCATCCAGTACTGAGCAGAGCAATCAGATATACAAACATGTCACGGATAAAAAATTAAAACTTCAAAAATATTTGGAGTTACAAAAATATAATATCAAAAACAGGATAAGCTGGGACGTCAATTAGGTATTTCAATATGATCCACAAAGTTTCATTTCAACGCATACAACGTGCGCAATCCACGGTCCCACAATCTGATCAATTTTTCGCATAAACTGCAGCATAGGCAACGAATCTTGTCCTACGAGAGCGACAAATTCATTTGCACCTTCGACAATACAAAGTAACGAGCAAAACATCGGTAACGGCATTACAGCGTCCATTGTAAAAGGTTAACGCGACTCGTAATCACTTTCGGATTGTTACGCACCTCTGCCACGGGCGGCAGTCAATAAAGTTCATTTGTATTTGTCTAATTAACCGCAGCCCTATTGTCTATGACAATCCCCGGGCGTAACTACAGCCACGTGATTTCGCGACTGTTTGGAACTCGAACAATACATCGATTCAGAGGACACCCGTTCGTCACAGCGAGGAGGAATCGATCTCGCCTACCCCCTCGTCAGATCTACGGGACGTCAGTGTACAGAACTTCGCGAGATCTCTGTTATTCTTCTAACGAGTGCCCCACGAACGTTAAAGACCCGTTAATGGCTTTTAATTTCACAGGACACGCGCGAGCGATTCGCAGCGATGTTTATGACAAGGAGCTTTGAAAGCTCGCTTTCGCATAAGCTTGTTCGCGTCCCGGGAACACGGAGGAATTTTCCCGGGGAAAAAAAGGTGTGTCACACGCGTCGCGAATTCCTACGCTTCCCTGTTGCAGAATAAAACGCGGGGCGAGTATGCGGCACGTCAAAAATATCCCAGTATTTACGTCGTCGACGGGCGGGAGAATAATGGGCTTGAATAAATTTATAACGAGCAGGATATTTATTCGTCACTGGCAGCAGAGAGTTGCGAATAACGGATGAATCTCGTTAGGCGAAAATAATTATTGGCCGTACAAAGTCAGGCGAATCTGTAATTCGGTTACTGGAATAGTGAAGTCGAATAGTGAATTACTTATTATTTATATCTTATGGGGGACAGAGGTGGTTGGAGTTAGTGGTGTAATTGGAAAATGTAGGATTTAGGATGAAGATATACGTGGAAATTCATTATCGAGGAGACTAAACCTGTTGAGTGATTCGAATAAATTATATTAAGATTTATAACTGGAAATTGATACACGTTCTTTGCTTTGGAATCTACGTTTTATTCCCAAATTATAGAAAAGTTCTTACACTTTCTTATTTTAATTTGCTCCCTGTTAAGGGGTTACATTCACCTAAGTAGAATGGTCGAAACAATGGTTTTTTCCAATAAAAAATTCTATGGTCCCGGAATTGACGATTTTCTGTAAGTTAAAAAAAAATTATCTCACTTTCACCTGTACCTACCTTAAACTTTAAACGCTGTTTTCTAGAAACTACATTTTTCAAATGATATTTCGAAAACTACTGAACCAATTTAAATGAAACTTGGCTCGATTATTTCTCACATCAATCTCTAGTCTTTATCATAAGAATTTTTTTTTAAAGCCACAGTTTGTTTTCAGTCATTAAAAAAGTGTTGAAATTTTTCACAGAAATTCCATTTTACAGTTCAATAACTCAAATATTTTTAAAATTAAAATTTAAAAACTAGCGTATGATAAAGACTTGGTGTGTTTATCAATGGATACCAAGTTCCTTGGAATTCGACAATTCGAAAGTCTCCAGCCGTCCCGCTGGATCCCTTCCTCAAGCCCAGTCATTTCCAGGCGGCTCGTTCGCGCGTTAAAAAGGAAAATCGCTTTATTACGGGGTTTCGGAGATGGTGGCCGGTAATTTCCGAAGGTGAGTCTTTGACAATTGTCGCGGGCACGTGGAAACGCATTCAGAGGGCGGTCGGCGGCGAGGTAAATGAAGAACATAGGAAATCCTGCGGAAGGAAGAAGAGTAAGCGGGAGAGAGGAAAAGATCTTGGTAATGGCCGTCCACCGACGGGGGGTCAATTTAGACTTCAAAGGGTTCTCCAAGTATAAAGGATATATAAAAAGGAGTCTGCGGACCCCGTGCATCCAGAGGAGAATTCCATCTCGGCGAGTTATCGGTGCCTACGATCCACGAGCAAACTCGCTCCATTATTTCCCAATAAATTCTCAACACTTAGAAGGCGGTCCATCCCCACCCCCGCCCCCCATGGTTCCTTCTTCCATCCAACCACCCCCACGCGCAGCCACCCCCCGATTCTGTCTATCCTCTGACGCTCGGTTCACGTGCAAGTCCAGCACGAAGTTTGAAGTGGTTTTAAAGTGTCATCGCACACTTTTGCGCAGACGACGACGATGCCATCGACTCGACTCGTTTCGTTCGCCGTATCGATAAACTATAACGAGACAAATGGATGTGGGAGCCGTGCAAGCCTCTCTGTACACTTTCCCTTGCCACCCTGAACGATGGTCCCCGTCTGTCCCTTTTTTCCCTCTGCGCCCTCTGTCCTTCCCTTGCCAGCCAGTTTCGCCAGCCATCTTTCTCTAACACGATCACTTTTGTCTTCTACCCCCTCACGTGTACTCGTTCGCCCGACTCTTCTACCCGTTTCGTCCTGAGCGGCTGGTAAGAGAGGGAATCAAAGTTGTAACTGCACGTGGCCCGACCATCCTATTTTCTCTTCATCCCTTATCCCCCGTTTCATCCCTCACGAACACGTACTTACGCTCGCCGAACTTACCTTGACTCCTCGCGATAGATATAAATGAACTCCTTACTTTCGATCACTCCAACCCCCCGCGTTGCGCCGGGCTGCGGGAACTGAACGCAACAGTCGCTTCGTTTCCATTCTTTCGTTCGTCATTGGGGTGGTTAATGAGAGTGGATTACGTGGTAGTTTCGATGGATTTTGTGCCCCCTGGTGCTGTTACGTGGCCAGGGTTGTTTGGAGGTGTAAGGTGTTTGGTGGAGACTTTAAGTCTGTCCAAGAAATTAGATTGCAGTGTTAAATTGGTATATTTTTCATGTTTCTTGTAGGGACTAGTCTTACGTATACACACAGTGACTCGTGGGTTTGTTCATGCAAATTTAGAACTAATTTTAAAATACATTATCTTGCTTTGGATAGATGGTAGATACGAGATCTATTTGATTTTCAAATCAGAGTGTTTTATTTATTGGCTCGTATTCCGTAGTGACATAAAAGGTATTAAAATTTGTAATAAACAGTGCTTTGTATTTTAGAAAATTTTGGTGAAATCGGTTTGCCATGTAATGCGTTATAGGGATGTTATAAGTACGGTGAAGTTGTCGTAGCTTTAGGTTGCATCTTTCAGAAACTATAACCTCATAACATCGAAGAATGACAACATTCTTCATAATTACTTTTTATACATTTTTATATTTCCATTAGACTGAATTGAAATCAAGTAAGTTGGACTAGTGTTCAATTTTAGCTTCATGTATCTAGAGTAAAACATTTTTTACTTTATATATTGATTTTCAGATTATTTATCCTACAAATCTTTTTAATACCATGCTATGTGATAAAAAAGATTATCTAATTCATTTTCAAAATCGAACTGTCTTCCATTTTTACAGTGATCCCAATCTAAGCCACGTTACAAGCGTTCATCGAAAGGATAAGTAATAGCGATGCAGTGCACAGTGGGACAAAATCCCCAAAATTGGAACGAACGATCGAAGAACCCATTGCAGTTTCCATTTGGAAATGATTGCAACTATTAGAGGGATAAACCCCTTCAAAGGAATTTGTGAATTGTTCCCTTTTTGTACAGTTTCCTTTCGTTTCTGTTGAATATAACAATATCGTAGCACCATGGGCTTTTAAATGATTCTTTCAGTTTTTTTTTTATCATTTTTAAATTGTTATCGTAACCTGTGGATCATAATAAAGGGATATGAAATTAATAATAACAATTTCAGGAACAATTACGGATTTAGCTAACGAACAAACTACAGAGTCTGACTTGCTAGTGATGAATTACATTTGTCAAAAAAACGTTTCCTTAGTTGCGTTGATACCGAATTCATCATTTTTAAATTATATTGCTTCTACGACTCCTCATACAATAAAAGAAAGTAATGTGTAAACTGTGGGGAGATGCCTTTTCGACGTTAAATTTTAAAATGTCACCTGAATATTTTACTACTGATAATCCATTTAAAAATTCTAAAACTAAGATTACGTTTTCATAACAGAACTTTTTAGTCATTACTCCAAGAGATTACATCCATCATCAAAGCAGAGGAGTTCAGTTGTAATAGATGTATAAGACTGACATGGATTACACTTGAAAATGTATAAAAAAAAATTTATGTTAAACGATTTTATTAAAAATGCACTAAAAACTAAAAAATAATTCTTTCCTTGTACTACAATTTCGATGGTATTTTTTCACTTTAAATAAAATCGTGGAGCAGGATATGTCACAACAAATTCATTTCGACGCTTGATTCTGTATTAAATTGATCATATTCTGTTATGACATATCCTGCTTCACGATTTTATTCAAAGTGAAAAAACTCCATTGAAATTGTAGTACAAGAAAAGAATTATTTTTTAGCTTTTACCAAGTGTGCACTATGAAGTGATAAAACATAGGACATAGGCGATTAAAAGTAGTAGAGATCAAGATTTCATCACGACGGCTATGGGTGTATATGATGTCCAAGAGATGGCGGCACTTGTACCACACTTGCAGCATCCGGAAATCGGACTGTGGAAGGAAGAGGAAGTGGAGAAATTCGCGTTTCTCACGGAGTTACTTATTCTAGATCTATATGAAGATTAAACAAGTCCTAGCATATTTTGTGTCTAGACAAAGTTTTGATGAAGCTAACATTTGTGGAGATTTCCCATAAATGAGACTCTGATTTTCTCGTGGAAATAAACTGGAATCCTTTCTTAAGTTTCCTGCTCTATTAACTAAAATTGAAAGAAATCTGAAATAAGAAAAAACTGAATATATTCATATTCACTGAAAGTAGTCCTGACCAATTCTTAATAAGGTATGATTATTAGAACGTCATTTTAGCCTAGATTGTCAAACTCCTCTTGACGACGCACAGTGCGTTGATGCATGGACAAAAAGTGAAAAATCAAATATTTTGCAGGGTGATAATTATCATCTAATATTTACATTAAGATGTTCAGGAATCGAGTTCGGTTATGGTTGCTAGGATACCGTAGTTGTTTACGATGTTATTTAACATCTTAACTTGGAATCTCAGGACTTCAAGCGTCACTGGAAATTCATATGCGGTAGAGTTACTTTCTATTTTTTCATTTAGACCTTAAGAAAATTTATTATTCTTGGCTCATTTTATTCACAATGGATTCTAGTATTATGGGTATGTGTGTTTCAAAGTTATTGTTTAGGCTTATGCCCTTACTGATCATTAGAAAACTTCTTAGTCCCGAGAATGAAAATTGTATTTCAACCGACTTTTTAAAAAATACGTATCAAAACGTATCCCTGATTTTTTTATATTTGGTTCCCCTAAGTGTATACTTTATGAAAATATCGCGGTTTCCTGCTACTACGTGCAATTATTTGAGAAATAAATTTTTTTAGGAAGACGTGTGCGCATCAGCAATTCTGATGTCTTTGAAAAGTGGTTTTCTTTAGACCAGAAAAAAAAATAGATGGAATTTATGACCACATTTTGGTTTTTTTGAATATAAAAGAGTGTCTTTTTTAGTCTAAATAAGCTTATATATGTAAAATATATTTCAATGAAAAAATTTTAACTTCAAATGCACGTGATAAAAATACTTTGATAAAAAAATGTTTCGAACAAAAGTTAGTCAGTATTCAGTTGACAACGTATTGCAAAAGTAAATATTGATAAAAAACTTTTTATTCAATAAAAAATCGAGATCACCTCAATTTTTTTTAAGGCAACTGTATACTTTTTAATACACCAATCGATGCATCTATATATTCTGGTTAAAAAAGTATTGGGGTATATAGGTCGAAAACTGATCAGTTCGGAAGTTATGATTTTTGTCCCAACTTCCCATTGATTCAACGCACTGTGCGACGTCTCCCAGCTTACACGATTACAAAATCTTATTTAGACTTCAAATTTGTTTTATCATCATAATTCCCTTTTTCACCGTGTAACCTTTTCCTTCCACATTATCTCTCACCTTCTCAAGCAATGCAGATGATAAATGGAGGTTGCTGAATTTCTCTTAATATTAAATCGTCATTTCTCTTAATATTAAATCAATATTTAATCATAAGAGAACTATCACTAATCATATCTTCCACATCTTCCAAAATATCTACAATCCACTAAACACAAAATATCCAACAGAGGCCACTAAAACTCCCATCGATCCACGCAACTTGAAACATGCCCACAAGCCTAGCACTTAATCGAGTCACTCATTTCAAAATCCAAACTCTAGTAGACTTCCCATATCACGTTTGACATCCAACGACGACGCATGTACCATTTTAGCTACAGAAATCAGGGTCGCAGGATTCCAGTAACAGAGGCTGGGGCGAAGGCGACAGATGCGTTATCGCTGCAGGCACCCCGCGAATCGAAATGAACTGGGAATCTCTTTCTAACTCAGCACCCCTCAACTGACGCCTTCCTCTTTCGACATGCTTGCCTTTGCTCCCCGTCTTCCTCCCTCTGAAGCAAGCCCCCTTCTGTCGCTCCCACCCCCTGGATAGTTTCCTTTCTCTCCTCTGCTCGGCATTTCGTAGGTCTGCCAGGGCTACACTCGTAGCCGGCTGCCTAATATATGGCTCCTTGTAATTGCCCCGCGATAAATTAATACGATTTCGCACGCATGTGCCGCACGATATATAGGCCCATTGTTTCAGGGCCGTGAGCGCCCTGCAGGAACGAGAGGGCGCCAACAGCGCCCACGACTCGGATACTTGCTCCTCCACGGTTGCTCGTCTTGGTGCCTTTCCCTTTTTTCTTTCTTTCTTACGTCGATATCGAAGAAGAGAAACACCTGCCGCGCGGTGGACGATCACAAGGGGAATCCGACGACTCGGCTTGTTCGTTACGAGAACAATGCGGAACGACGTAATTTATGGGTGAACTGGACGAGATTCGGTAACGGGGGTGGGCTCGATTTGTAGAGCAAACGGGAATTTAAATAGACTCCCGTCGGTGCTCGTGCAATTAACGGCGAAGGAGTTTGGTCCCGATTCGACGGCCTTAATGTGGCTGCTGGTGAAAAATGTACCCGGCCCGTTTCGGGTGACCAGGCTCGTGTGCCAAGTGTTTGCAATAGAGAGGATAATAGAACGTGTGGATGGATATTAAGGTAGTAAGGGTGAAGAATTCCGCGGCGATGAGTTTGTGATTGAGGCATTTGATGGAAAAAGGGCACATTATAGGTTTATGTAGGTACGTTAGGTACATGTTATATATATAATATGCCAAGGACATTACTTCGAGAGAAGTTCTTCCACACCAACCTCACTCTAATTATTTACACACCCAAAAAATCCACAAACTACGGGACACATTTTATTTAATTAAATGTAAATGAGAAAGTGAGAGCACTAACGAGGACAATTTGATATGCGAAAAATTGTTGCTGATGCGTGGCAGCATTTCCAGGAAGAAAAATGTTGGCCTGGCCTGCACGGGAATTAGCATCATTACGCTTGATAAAGAAAATGAGGGGGGCGCGGGGGGTGGGTCGGTTGGCGCGTGTGCGTAAACAGGGGTGATTATCTGCGTACACACGCTTTAATGGTGAGTTTCAACAAAAATTATCGGCCGGATAATTTTACGGGAGGCAGCGGTTTAGCATTAATTATTCCCGCGCCCCGCGTCGCGCTTCGTTACTCGGTAAATTGAGAACATAAATTAAAAATAGTAGTTTAGTTGTAGCCACCATATGTGACGCGTGCATGTGGACGCAACGCACGGACGCGTATGTCTATTATCAGGCTCATACGCGAATTTACATCCTGCATAAACATTAACGTCGATTCCCTGGCTCGTTGGTGAAAATCTGCAAAAATATCGTCGCCATCCCGCCGCGGCTGAGCCTCCATATCGCCCTTCAAACCTTGCCGTTCTCTATCCATTAAACTACCCCGACGGGACGTAGGGGAGGGGGGTAATTGATCCGTCTGAAATCAGTTTATCTATGATCAATTACGGTGCCCGTCCTGACGATAAACAGAAAACGAGCGCGGGACCTCTTTCCGTGGAGAGTTATTGTTATAGTGTCGCGGCCGCTTGAAACTCCGCTCCACTTGAGCGGTGGATATTCGCAAATTCTGTTTGCGGCAGTTAGTCCAGGGAGCCGTGTACTGAGCCAAATATCGTCAGAAACGATTTCGCGGGCTGCAGGTCTACGGTGTACGTTCGCAGTGGCACGATAAAAGTAACGGATACGGTAATTTAGTTCGTTAATGAACTTCCAGTTGGCAAGCCCACGGTCTTGCTTGCGAGAGGCTCGAGCCAACTGAGAAGATACATCGTCCCTGGAAATTGGAATACCACGGGGCTCGAGGAGCATCGTACAGATTCTGCACGGCAGGAGAGATAAAGAGATGGGGGGATAAAATTGTACGACGGGGGATACGGATCCTATGAAGTGGATCGTATTGTTGTTGATGAAGGAAAATAAGAAAACGTTCCGTTTAACAGGGGAAACGCTTCGAGCACGTATTACTTAAACAACGCTTCGAGGGCCCTTACTTCGCTGCGCAATGTTTAACAACGCCATCGAAACGTACTAAAAGGTACAGACGCGAGCGCTCAAGCGTCTCTCTGCCTCTGTCAGTGACCTTCTTTGGGCGTTTAATGATAACTTCTTTTCGTGAAGGGATTCTTACTTGCCGTGTTCATAGTTTGTTGTCATCCCTTCAGGAGTAATTCTAGCAGCTCTCAGTCTGCGACTCAACTACTTTCACCGGGGAATTCTTCTGCGAGGCGTTAATGTTTAATGGAAGGGATCAGTGTGCTTTGCTTAACAGTGACTGTAGGCTGGCAAGAGTGTGTGGATTAATATGCAAACTGGTTTAGAGTGAATATTAGTAATTCAAAGGCATCGTGTAAACGAGCATTTCGACTGATTGAATAGCTACAAGAGACTTGTGTATGTATTTACATTGGACATACATAGCTTGCATGAGGATCTGCTTGAATGCTTTGGATTAACGCTTTTTGGTCCACATAGTTTGGCTAAACTGCAGCTAATTACTCGGACCTTAGAATCGCCACCTTTATATAACAGTATGTACATACACTGTTTAAAAAATTTAGCAAAACTATGTATTTTCTGTCTGCAATATGCTTCTTTGATGTACTTACTTCACTCCACCCGCAGATTTCTCTAATCAAAAATATTTCCTGCCAGATTTCCAGATATCTACAAATTATACAGACTTGGACCCACTCGAAACAAAAGTCCTTCATTCATATATAGGTAAGTATAATTACCAAATGTTCTTTAAATGTTGCTCTTTCAAGAGCAAAAAATTCTGTAAAAATATATGCTTCCACTTTTTCAAAAAAAATTCACAAACATTCGCCTTTTCTCGACTGCCTGACTAGGTATTACACCTCAATACAGACCCCTGATAAAAAATCCTACCTAATTTTCCACAACATGATTTTCCTCCACTTGCAACAGCATCTAAACCAACCACCCCTTCCACCAGACAATGAACAATAATAACAAAACATCATAAAACGCGAGGAAACCATATACGCCAGAACGACAAGCTTTTCGAAACGACGTTAAGATTCATTTAGCCGCGTCGCTAATGGGATTAATGCCCGCCGTTAAAAAGTCGCGGATTAATGCGTTAATGAACCGTGCCTGGTGGCCCGCGCGTGTTTGCAACGGCTATTCTATTATCTCCGCTGAATTTCGCGCCCGCCGAGTGCTTTTAACATTTTATCAATGACCGCGCGCGGCACTTGCGCGCGCGTCCACCCGCCGAGGGTAAACCGAGGCGCGCGTTGCCGGCTGCCCGCCAATAAATAGCGATAATGTCGCGGCATTATAGCAATAAACGCAAAATATAAATACAAATTTAGTGGGTGGCCGAAAGTGAGCCAGCCAACAACGATACTGCGGCAAGTGCGTTGAGGACGGTTAGAATGGGGGGTGAGGGGGTGAGCAGAAAGTTGGGGAGGGTTAGGGGTGCGGCGGGGGAGGTGAACGCGAAACCGGCTTATTATAAATTGATCTAATCTATATGCATTAAAAGCGTGTTCCGATACGCATACCTGGCCACTTGGCTGCCAACGATATCGCATTTTGATAATGCGCCCGGATATTCAAATTAGGCGAGTTTATCAGATTTAGCGGAGTGTCGCCACGGGATCGCAGATACGGGGATACGCAGGCTCCTCTCGCGGCTATATCTTATCCAGCCGATTTTTTCGCAATCCCCCCCTGCCATGGATGGTGGTAATTACCGGCGTTTTCGCGTGTATAACTATTGCTGCCCGTTCGTACGCCACTTATCTGCTACCGTATCGGTATAATCGTCGTTTTGGAAGATCGTTTTTGCTCGTCGGTGATATTTGTATATCGTCGCGCGCTGGCGATAACGCGTGTAATATGGACGTGGATCGATTATAGTTGTGGCCGAGCGAGTTTCGCTGTTCGATATCTTGCTGTTCGCTTGAGGGGACGTGCAGTCGTTGATTTGAAAAAGTGTCGGTATGCTCGTGCTTCTTGTGTAACAGCATGGTCAATATAGGCTCCCCAATAAATCGGGGTACAACCAGTTAGTAGATGATTCTTCGTGGAAAAAGCATATGTAAAATATGGAATGAATTAAAATATATTAAATAATTGATATTATTTGTAGTCTGCATCGGATGTAGTTTGGACATCAATCATTCCAACAATAGGTTATTTTCAGGGTTTTATTTTAAAAAAACTAAACGTCATGGTGTTAAAAAACATTTTGAGCTGTATTTGTACATCACTGAAGATAATAAAAAAAAAATTTAGCGTGTTAAATTTGATACTACTCTCTGTTGGTGACTGTGACTGTCCTGATATCGATATTTCCACAAGGCGTTATAAATTCCGCAGATTTTTTGTATCACCAGGACATTTACATCCACCAATAGACAGCAGTATTAGATAAAATATGCAAAAAAAAATTTTATCATCTTCAATGATGTACAAATACAGCCTAAAAAGATTTTAACGCTTTGACGTTTACCTTTTTTTTTAAATAAAATTCTGAAAATAACCTATTTTTGGAGTGATTTCATGGGAGAGTACCCTTACATGACATCGACAGTTGCTTGTGTCCTTTTGAAGTTGTGTTTGCGCAAAAAGTGTTGGATTTATTTATGAACAAAATGATGTAGGTACATTTATAGACCTGTCTTCTAAATTTAAGAAATATATTTTATTTGAAATAAATTTTCTTTATCCACGTTAAAATTCGAAATTACATCCCCCTGAACGATGGCCAGAGTTCACTGTAAACAACTTATGAATCGTGGTTCAAAATGCAACTAAATTCATTTGTCGTGTCACGTGATCCAGGGGGTGGAATAAAGGAGTCGCTATGAAGATACAAGGGAAACCCAAAGAAGAAGAAAGGAAGAAGACAACGACACGTACGAGGGGAAAATGACAGGCGAATAGAATGGAGGATATACTCCGGATAGCGAAGGAAGATTTATCGGCGAGCTGAATCGGTTCAGAGGTGAAACTTAACACGATCTACGACGTGACGAGAAGTATCGTTGGGCAGAACGTTGGCTAAAGTGATTCATAAGACGCGCCAGCGAGGTATTCACAATTTCATCGAATTTTTTTATCGCCCATGTCCACGTATGGGGGTCGCGAATCTCGCAGCCGGAGTTGCATGGTGTTGGCGAGTGGAAAACAAGGGGCAACGCCGGCAACCGACCAGCGCGGGGGATTATCCGACAAGTCGTGGCTGGATAGGACCATAAATTATGACGGGGAATTTGTCCGCTCGCTCTATAATTCCCTGAGAGTGTGGTGCATGAAAAAAAACGAGGGAAATGTATGAGCCCCTAAGCAACCGAGTGATCGTGTTTTCCAATGGCTGTGTTTCTTTTTTTTTGCAGACATTGGAAAGGCTGTTAACAGGTTTACTGTTGAATATTCAAACGCTCTCTGATAAGTAGAACATAAAAATAAAGGGTGTTACATTTGAAGTGAATCACGCAATTTTCTTTTAAACTATTCTTTATTGAAAAAATGTTTCAAGTAAAAATTACTTTGTTTCTTGCAATGGTTACAAAGCTTATCTATTTAACCCAACACTGCGCATTTTTTGATGCGAAAAAAATATTTTCTAACGTAGATTTCACCTGTGAATTCGGGAAAAATAATGACAAAATTAAGTAAAGTATCTCTGATGTGATAATCTTTATAATATGTTATCAATTTCTTACTCTGAAAGAAATTGACTTTAATAACTGCTATCATTAAAAAGTTTAATAATGTTCCAGTTACTACAACAGCAACGATATATCTGGTAAAATTGGCAGCGATTTGTTACAATTCACAAAGGATTAAAATCTTTATTCGAACAGTGATACGCGTCTCTTTGAGACTTTAAAATCGATCTGTCTACCCCAGAAGCGAGATTGGAGCCTTGCCTCGCCAAGTCCGCGCGTAGACATTGTGTGGAGGCGAATGAATCACCGGGGATTATCGCATTCAAAATTCGTTTACGCCACCTTTTTTCCTGAACGCGAGACGCCTCGTAAGGTAATTTTATAAAGGGATTCAATTGGCTTTACATCCGACCGGTGAAATATGAGGCTGCGCCGTGTGAAATAAGAGCCGATTGGATCGGAAGAGTATCTATCTAGACGGCCACTTGGTGTCTACTTATACACGACGAACGGACTCTTCCTTCGTGCTGCACCTCCCTTTGCCAGCTTATACGGTATTGAAATCTCGGTTGCCTAGACCAGCTAGGTTCGATGCTAATCGCACCCTTCGAGATTTCCCACTCTTCTCTCTTCCAATGGGAAGATAACAACAATTCTGTTATTTGAATACACGTGAAAGTACAGAGGTGTTTCGTTTCATGCTGTACACTGGAGTTTGGTGGGATATACATTCGTAAATACCTTGGCGATGAGGCGTTTTTGAGTTACTAACAAACATAAAAAATAATGCTCGATAGCAACGAACATTGTATTCTAAACTGATTCCAAAATTTCGAAACACAACGCTACAAATGATGAGTGATAAGAATCGTACCAGTTGTTGAAATTTAATTACAATCTAACTCTCGATGGGTTGCATAGTCAAACAGAGATAGACTGAAGGGAACATTTAGAGGGGCCATGTCGAAAGAGAGAATCGATACTCTGACGAGATTTTAATAGCTACAAAGGACATGCGAAGCCTCCCTTGAGGATTGTACCCACTCTGAAAAGAGAATGACGTGTTTACATCGTGGTAAAAAAGGTGCTCGTCATTCACGTCCCATTCAACGTTACAACGCCGACGCCGGTTCTTTCAGCGCAGACAGTCATCGGTGATTTATCTTTGTTATTAATTTTTAATTAACGTACCTGTCAATAGCGGCGAGGATGTGTGCGGACGGGGAGGGGGATCGAATGAAATCGCCGTGAAAGGTACCTGGAAGGAGAAAGAAAGGGGTGGATGGCACGCTGACTTCGGCGCTGTTACGTACCGCAATTACGTGACGTGTTAATTATCAGTCCGCTATTATTAAATCTCTCAGAATTGTGCTTTTGTTCCCTGGGCTTATTCGTTCGGGGCTTCTAATTGTTGTGAGGAGCTAATATCAGACACTGTAGACTGGTGTATTCTTGTACGTGTATTTTGATATTTTTGTACCCAGAATGAAAAGGGAAATCGATTTATCAAGGATACATGAAAGCGGATGACACAGAAGTGGACCATGCTGTCTTTACTTCCGTCACTCAGACATTTGTTCACAAAAGACTGCCACGTTCGACCACACAATGCATAACAACAAGATAACGACATTCACAATGAGTTATACTTCGGAATTGATGTGAAGAAACTTGTGAGCCACTGTAATTCAAATTCCCTGCTCAGATGAATGGCTCCCAAAATTGTAGCGGTGATTATAAAAGTGGTATAAGTCATGTATTGTTTGTTTTTCTTGTATACGAAGGGTAACATCAAACTAACTCACTTATAAATAATACAAAAATATTAACAATTTTATTATAAGATAACTTTTCGTATCGCAGAACACCAGTTGCGAAACGCTGACCTGCAGCTATCTAATCGTATCTGAATGAGGAAATATAACCAATTGAAACGTGCAATCGATAATGAAAGTAATTAGAGTCGTTCCATGATTATGTAGGATACTATTAAAAGTTGCTTGATTATTTTACAGTGTAGCGCGAAGCACCCGATACGACGTAAATATCGATATCAGCCCCGGTGGTATTTAATAATCAACCGCGATCAGCAGCGGAATTTACATAGAATTGTAGCAGTGAGCATGTACGGAAAGAAGATCGCGGCTATCCGTGTATAGAAGGAAACGAGGTAGTAACGAATAATCTCGATGCACACGGTCTCATACATATTTATTCGGGACTTGTGTACACGATGAAAGCACCAACGATCCATATGCATGTGACGACCGAACCGCACATTCGAGGTGCAGGATAGCCTTGTAAAGGGCCTCGTTGACGTTCGAAAAGCGCAATCGCTTTCTTCTTCATCGATTAATTTAGCATTCGACGTAAGAAGCGTTTTTGCAACATCGACAAGGGGAAGGGAAGTAATTTGATGAAAGCACAAAACGTGAACCTATATGCTTGCTTTACAAATTTTTATAGTGGTTTGAGTCTTTAAATTAAAAAAAAATATTTTTCTTAAAATTCACCACTACATTTTTTATTGTTCATAATTCTTCAGATGTGATTAGTCTAAAGACCACTTATTTTGTGTTTCGATTTACATAAACAAACAAAGGACCCTCATCCACAGTGAACAATCTCGGAACCGTGAAATTGTGATTACCTATTTACATTCAGTTTCACAGGACTAATAGTCATGTTGAATTAATTACACTTTATTAGTCGATTATGGGCTTGCACGTGAAGGGAATTGTGTAATCTGATATGGCGGCGACGTAATTCCTTTCTCCCCAATGGAATTGGAAGCTCCGTGATTTCAAAGGAACAGGTGTGTCCCGAGGTTTTCGAATTGAGCTTTCATCGGTGTTGATGTTTCTCGCTTTTGCTGCCCGCGATTCGGGCGATATGTAGATACCTTTTACGCAAATGAAAACTGCATGTATACGTGGTAGCGGTCGTGTGAGCTGGGCGTTTCTACATCAAACACAGGAGGATTGCGAAGGACGAAAGGTTCGCGGCTAATATGGAAAATTAAAAAGGAGCCTTCCGTCACTGATTCGCCGAATTACTGGATTTTCCATTTCATGGAGAGTGCGAGTGGAAACTCCAACAACAGGGAAACGTGATTTTGCGTAAACTCAAATCGTTTTGACCAATTTTAATAAAAGTTATTCTGTTTTAAGGGGGGTCCCACTCCTTTTGTCTGGCACTGTACTTCTAAACACAACAGTTGCATCTTTTACGTCACACTTTCACATCATATCTTGTAATAATAAGTTGGAACATCTCCACATTGATCACGAACATGTTTCGTTCATACATAACATATTCGACAAAGATCAATGCGTAGGCAAGAACGATAGACGATTCTCAATGTACGTTACAAAAAATAAGTTCTTCCAATCGCTATAATTGTAAATGGAGCGAATTTCCACAATATTCCCTAACGAGACACTTTTGTAAGTTGCTGAATCGAAAGTAACAGTCTCGTCACATAATGTGGTCTACGTGCAGTGAGTTTCACCCCCCTCTTTTCTTGCCCCTTCCCTCGACGCGGCACAAATCCTGCCCCGTTACAATGTTATAGGGAAGTAATGACCTCGAGGTCCGCTATTAACATGAAAATGCTTGTCATACATCGTGATAAATAATGCATCGGCGTCAAAGGCCCTGCTACTCGTTTTTTCCCTCCGTGTTCGCCCACCCTTCGTTCCCATTGCAGGAAACGCTCTGAATGCAGTTCAGGCGCGATAACTCGTGGCCTTCGGTGGTTGCAGCGGCTGCATACAATGTGGCACAGCCTTGCGAGCGCCTCACGCTTTTCGTTTAATGAAAACCTTTACGGATCGGATTTTTGCTTCTTCAAAGGGAAAAAGGCGACAATGCCTCACAACGGTGGAGGTAGCATGCGAAAGTGTCGTTTGAGTGTTTTAGAGGATGAAAGTGATGTTGGGTATATTTTGTTTTGGAAAGTTGGTGTTTGTATTATGTAATGTGTTGTACTCGAAAATTGGGGTGCGGGACACTAATATTTGGAGCTATAAAAGAATGGACAATATAAATAGGAACATGAATTTTTAATATACAATTTATATATTTTATGTTATAATATATTATAAATGTTAGTATTCTTCGTTGACTTTTAAGTATCTGTCTCCCATTGCTTTAGTTTTTGGATGTTTTAAAGGATCGAAAAATAAGAAATACGTGTCTTTTTAAGTTCATAAGCAGAAGTCCAGAAAGTTTTATTTTGAGGTAAAAAAGTGACGTGAAATTTTTTAAAACGTTTTGCTCAATTACGCAACATTCTTACAAAAACAGTATTTTTTTATTTCCTCGTGTACTTCCCGAGATAATCTTATATAGAACAAAGCTTAATCGCTGATTTAATCCGTCAATATTTTTATTGACAATTTAATAACAACGCCTATTCGTATACACTTGCTCCACAGGTGCTCCGAAAAGAAACACGTTAAAAAACTCATATAATCAGTGAACAATCGTGCGAATACACATATTACGTAATGGAAAAAGTACCTTTGTCACGAAACACGTGTTCGAGTAACAATATTATCACAAAGATCGGGGTTCTTGAGGCGCGTCTGAAGGGATCCACAAAGGGACGTTTAGCGGAGCCCTGTACTCTAGCGTCCTAGGAGCATTATTACGTTCGGAGTGATCGATATTCGCAGAACCTGTGAAAGACAGTCGGCAAGCATGAAAGCAGAGCCTGTGAGAGGATCGCGTGCCATTTTTCCAGCGGACCAGCGCCAAAGGGTTCGACGAACCACCGCGTGACAATACTAACCGGTTTCACGGTGAGTTCCTGGCCAAGTGGGAGCGATCGTGCACTCCTTGCTACGTCCCATATGTCAGCATGGAAGTGCGGGCCTTCGAGCACCGCTGCCACAAAATTTCGAGGACCTTCATTTTTCCCAAACAGCCCGTCCATTGGCCACTTTCGCCGGATGACGCGCCAGACGCCATCGGCTTCGCCCAGCAATTTGTCGTGGCTGTGGCGCTACCGATTCCCTGACGGCTGCACGAGATCTGTGGTGCATTCTTAACTGGTCCGAATCGATATCGCATACATACAGAAATATTAGTAGCGGTTACGTAATTGAAGACCTTGTAGCAAGAAGGGTGCAACTCCATATTTTGACAGTTTTTGACATATGTATGACGCGTAATATACGTAACGAAAAATCTACATCGTTTTGAGCACGTTTGATCCAAATCCCATAACAAATCAACGATTTATTGCAATTTTTGAATCTACACCCGTGATTTGCACAATTCGGATGCTTCGGATTTGAAAAATTCGCTATAAATGGATATAAAAAGTTATCAACTTATTAACTACTACTTATTGTGTGAAAATATATATTTTACAATTAGTGTTCTGCTTTTTAATGTTAAGTCAAAGCAACAATTTTGTAAACAGTTCTTTTTAATTTACTCGAAGTTGGTAAAGATGGATAAATAGAGAAATAATGATAAGTATTAAGGGGTTATTGTTTTATTAGAAAATGTATTCAGCTTTAAATACGTTACAGTAGGATAATTCTGTGTGGAATAGCAGGATGAATGTGTTTTGATTATTTTTTTTACACAGGTTGTGCATACAAGTTATTCATCTATCGATACCGAATCCAGGATCCCAAGCAGCTTCTTCACGTGCAGCATGTTTGCACGCTTCCACCACGAATTACCTGCTGCTGGCCGTTCATCTTCGTCCAGGAAACGAACCAGCGGAAACTGCGCCACGCAGCCGCCATTTTTCAACGGATAAACAGGTACAAATTTTTCGTGGACTCGTGCCACTGGTCTGACCGGGTTTAAAAATTCATAAGGCAGTTCGGGCGAAGATACGAAACAATGGGGCGGTCGTATGAATTTTAGAAGAGTGGCGAATTTGAGACGCACCGCTGGAACATTTTATCCAGTAGGAAAGCGCAATCCAGTAACCGTGCTTTATCTCCTGGGTCCGCTAAATTTAAGGGATTATCTGCTGGAGCAGAAGTCGGTGAAGCGCAGGTGCTTGCCGTGTTGACGTTGCAATGCGAAAGAACTCGAGCTCACGAGGGGGTGGCAAGAAAACCGCCTCTGATGATGACGTCTCGTGTCAAATAGGAATTATGTAAGAAGCTTGTAGAAACAGGTGTCTACGAGTTGCAGAGCTACAACCTTTTAGTGTTGGCTAGGTGTTGTTTAAGTGTCAGTCTTGTGTATATGATATGGAGGGACGTTAACCCTCTACCACCGGAGTTGCAAATTGGCGATTGTAATGGTGGTCTGAACACTCCTGACTTATATTTTGTATGCTTTTAACTTTCTCAGTGAACGTGTGGATATATTCAGGGATAAAGCAAAATACAAGACCAATGTACTGAATTGTAATATGATTTGTTCACTGCTGTCATATTTGATTTCTCATAGGCTTCGATCTGTACTCTGTGACTCACAAAATGGTACTGAAGCCAAACACATACTGCATTCAGGTGTATGCAACTATGTATAGCTGATTAGATCTTACTTGTGTTCAGAGCTAAGGTCCCAGACAGAGAACTTTAAAGAAAAAAGGCAATTTGTCGACCGGTTGCGGTAAATAAACAGGCGATGAATTTTCCTCAGTAAAAAAAGAAGCAAAAAGAAACAAAAATTGAGAAATTGATTAATCCGACAATATAAGACTTTGCATAAAGTTAGATGAACAAAAGAAATAAGAATGAATTATAGAATTTTAAATTAAATTTTAAAACCGGTCATTTGACCGGGCCTGGTACGGTTAATGTTAAAAAATATAAAGAGTGACAGAAAACACGTGAATTTTTTAAAAATACCAACTAATAGCCGCAAAAGTGTCACAAAAGAAAACGTCCCAAAGTTGATGACCTCAGCATCTCTTCCCACAACATCGTTCTTTCTTCACCCCGTTTATTTCGCGGGGGTGAGAGATTCTCCTTCCGGTTCAGGACCGCATATTCACGGGGTCAGCGTGTGCGTACAGGCGACAGCGCCAGTAAAAATAACACGATAACCTCGCAGATGTCACCTGCCAGAACACTCGCGCGCCCGACAACTGCATCTGGGCAATGAAAAAGGAAAAAAAAACGCACGGCGGCCCACTTATGGAAAAAATCGTGACGCGCTCTGTCTTCGTCCATCCCGCTCGGCGCGGGCTTCATTGCGATTTTTAATTAGCGATTATCGAGGCCCAGGTGGCGGTGACGCGCGCGACTTTTCGATCGGATTTCGATTGCGTCCACTTGGAATATATTGCGCGCGGTGCTTGACCGCACGCATGAGTTATAACTTTAATTATATAATAAATCCTTCAATTTCGGGCGAGCGTGCGCCCCGCCGCGGCCAGACTGTTGCGCAACAATGTTTCCAGATCGCCTCTCGCGCAATCTGGACTTAATTCCTGGAGGGTAGATATCGTGATTACGTGGGAAAGTTACGCAACCCGGCTGCTTCTTTAGTGGAAGTGTCAATGCCATGAGAGTCGTTTTTTTAGTGACATTTATGTAAACTGTGTTGGATGAGGGTGGCGGAAGAATGGGGTGAATTTGACATGAAATGAATGGGGTAAGTGCACCTAATTACGCCTATCCAAATTTAAATCGTTCTCAATTGAAGGGTAATTGATATTTTTGTTTCTAATTAGTCTTAGATAAAAAGAAATTGTTTGTATTTCATGTATGGCAGGTTAGAACTGCGCGAATTTAAAGATTTTCAGTGGCGAGTGGAAAAAAGCCAGGCAAGGAAAATCTGGATCTTGAGAAATTGCACATAATATCGCGTACCTTAAATTATTTATTGATTATTTCATGTATTTATAAGCTTTTAAAATTAGATTTGTATGTGTATTTATTATTTTTCACCATATGAATATTTTGGAGATTTTTGGTCAAACTTTTTTTATTGGGATTATACAGTGGCGTGCAAAAGTATTCGGCCACCCTTTAAAATCGCATAACTTTTTTAAAATTAATCCAAACGACTTGAGTTTTTTTGAGAAGCTAGAGGGATTAGTTTGCTAAATGATATGATTCGTCGTTTTGAAAAAAATGCACTTGGTCGAAGTAGCAAAAAAAAAATAGTAAAGGTCTTTTTTTAAACTTTTTTTGTGAACCCTATTAGAGATTTCTTAGTCTTCCCTTCATGTACCCCTGTTTCACACTTTCCTATCATCTCCACATCTAAACCATGCCTGAAAGTCACACTATCCAACCAAATTTACAATGAGGAAAATAAACTCCATCGTCCACTCGCTATAGTTCCGCCTGTAGCCGAAGTAACGAATTACGAGGGCAGAAAGAGTCGAAATCTCAGCCGACCTGCCATATGGTGTTTTCTCTTTAATCGTTCCAGATTGAAATGTACACCCTTCCAGTGCCGTGTATGAATATCGAAATTGCCAGAGAAAAAGGAACAGGTTGTGGGAGAAAGAGGTGGGAGGGGAAGTAAAAGGAAGAAGAGGAGACTTCGTCGCGATTTCCCAAGCGGTGTGCGCGCACCTGCTCTGGGTGCCGCTCCACTTCTCGCGTATACGATGCAGATCGTCCTGAAAGATTCTGTCGCCCCGAGACACGCTACTCGTGTTTTCTACATGCTCGAGGGGTCCTTATGAACACCTGATTGCTCGCACATGTGTCGTGCCAGAGGACACGGAGAGTATCTGACTGGTCTACATATGTATGTACGTGGTTCTACCACGGTCGTGAAGGGACACCCAGTCGCGGACGACCAGGTGGGTCCGCAGATGCAGGCGATTTTGGCTGAAGTGGTGCTAAACGCGAGCAACGATTGCGAAAGACGAAGGACGAGGCCCAAGTATGTCGCGCTAATTGGGTACTTTGAACGGGGCTTCTGAGGGATGCTGTCGCTGAAAGGAATGGCAAATGAGGAATTTGAAAATAGTTTTAAGAAGGGGTTGGGGTTTCTGAATGCGTGTAATGTTAAGTCGGGAGGAACCTCTCTTAGAAAGGGTATTACGTAAGGATAAGTAATAATAAATGTAGTAGGAACTCCATTGGAGCGGGTACACCTAATAATATGTACAGTATAATTTATTTTAGTAACTACTTAAGGGATAATGACAGTAATGACACTGTAGAGCAAGGAAAGGAAGCCTGATTTTGAGAATATTTTTATGCGTGTGTAGGGAATGGAATACAAATTTTGTGTGAAGGGTTTTATTGTACATTCCTTGAAGTATGATCATAATTTTTTATTAATTTTTTTTAATACAAAATGACGGCGCCACAGCTCAACAGAAGACGCTTCTTTTGAAAAGCAGTGTTCCGCTGCAGGAAAGATTTCTCTTAAAAATTTAACCTAGAACAAAAAATTAAAAATTAAATACTGTAGAACTTCCCATATTCGAATGATTTACTTTGTGTTTGATACAGTACATAAACGTAGAGATGAAGTAAATATTTAGTACTCGTTTCTCCTATAATAACTTGAAATTTAAACAGAACGGTTATGGGATAGAATCATGTGGAACGAATGTCAGAAATAATGAACTCTTGACACTAGTACAAATTGGAAATCGGAGAATCTGGGTCGTAGTAACAACTTTCCTTGCTCCAAATGATCAAAGTTATTAGCTTTGACTTTTCAGTCGAAAGCGCAAAAGGTAATGAGCATACTTCAGGTCAGCCGCGTTTAAAGGAGAAAAAGAAAACGGTTCAAACGAGTGAAAATCACTAATAGCGACTCATTAAAATTTTTTCGTTAATTGCGAGAAGTAAACTAAAATTGCGAAGCGAACGGTAAGTGAATATATTGTTTGTGGCAATTGAGTGTATTGAGTGTAAAAATCTTGCAAACTACAGTGAGGTATCCAATTTGTTGAAAGTGAAAAATTCCATGCAAAATCGATCACATTTTGAACTTACTGGTAAGAATATCAGTGAAATTGAAATATCATTTAAACCACATGAAGTGAAAGGGTGTTTAATTGAGGGGGATGTAAAAAGGGTGGGCTGAAACTATCAAATTTTGGAATTTTTGCATATTTCCGCCAAAGGAGATCATATAAATGATTTTTATTCTCAAAACCTGTCAATTCTATAGAGTTCATTCTTTGTTGATTTTAACCCATGAGGTGTGTCGGCTTAAATAAATTTTTGTTTGAGCCGAAAAGATATTTTTCGAGCATGAAAATACGTTACAAGTAGTGGAAAGTGAAAGCGGCTGTTTTAATGCGGAAGTGTGTTAAGATTGGAAGCTTTATACACTAAACATTTGAGACTTCGCCCAGTCAGCGCCATGTGGTTGTACAGGGTGTATAAAAAGTAATGGACACCGCTTTCAGAGGTGAATCTACACCTCTGGGTCAATGGACATTTGTAGAACAATCTTGTGGCAAGTTTTTTTTACAAATGTCCACCGATACAGTGAGTAGAATATAGATTCACTCCTGAAAGCACTGTCCATCACTTTGTATACACCCTGTACATACAGCCAAGTCAGCCAGGGTTGAATATGCCACTAAGTAGTACGCAACACCTCGGGAATGTAGGAAATAATGTAGATGATTCTGGCAAAGTGTCTTAATTTACAGTCGACACCGCTGTATCGATACACGTGTCTGCCCGAATTGATCACGTACGTTTCCACTGATCGTGCTCCAGTGCTTTCATCAGGTAGACGTGACCGGTGATTATCGATTAGAGGCATCTTCGATCTAGCATAGTAATGCGATCGTACATCGTGAAATCACGTAATACCTGTCGCGAATGCGCAGAGGGATTTGCATGTGTCAATCCTGCGTCACGTGATTCTCACCGTGAGCGTGTTTAGAATGGTACTACGCCCCTATTTGCTTTAATTTTTCTAATTAATAATGCCCTTCGTGAACTCTGTGCCTACATACTCTATTTTTTAAAGGTACACGTGCTTCATTGGGTTACAATTATTTAAATATAAATCTCTAAGAGATATAGGAAGAACTCGTAATTAGATATTCTAATTTTGATTCAATCCAGTACTCCAGAAGTGTAATGAATCAGTTTTTATAAAGATTTAAGAACAAAGAATGAAGAGTCTCTATATTTAAGTTGCACTCAAAATTCTCAGCTGAATTATGACATCGAAAATGGATCCCCACATCTGGGTCATTCAACGCCATATTGGTCACATTTTATGGCCAATTGATCTGGGATTCCGATGAAACTGGAGTATAATTTGGTCCACACAAAATTAGCTCGAGTTTAAGTCATCATTTTCGTGGTACCAAATTTGTTTAAAAAATACAGGCCATCAAAGTTTGCCATTTTTGTCCATAAAAAAGCACGGGTTGTAACAAATTACCCTTCCTTGCAAACACATCCCATTTTGTAAATAAAAATGCAATTTCAAACAACTCCAAAACAGTCGTCCACTCCATACCAATTAAAAAATTATCTACGAAAGTACATCTGCTTGCAACAGAAAGCATTACAAGTCCAAAACCACAACATATGCGGATTCGTAAAAGGGACACTTCCCACGTACAAATTCTCTTCCTGCCAGCTTCGCATTGCATGAAAATGAGAAGGAATCGGATCCCTCATTTCCCTCGAACATTATCGACCAGAACGAAAAGCTTAACAACGATCGACTGTTCTGTTCGACGATACTTTCCCCTCTATTTCTCGATCGCCTCTGTGAATCGTTATTGCTGGTTACACCTGTAAATCAGACCCCCGAGGCGGTTACCACCCACGGGATTCGTGGGCAGAACACGCGCGGTCAGATCTACAGATTATACGGACGACTGGTATCTTGTTGCTTTCCTTCCCTCTCCTCGTGTTTCACCTACGCCGAGGCCCCTCGCCCCTGCACCATTCACCCTCTGCATACTGCCGTTTATGTACGTAGATACATACGGCTGCTTACCAGGGGCAGCGAGCAGCATCGGCTATCCCGGCCAATCTGAAACAACCTTCTGCCTTGGTCGCAATAAGCCAGCGAATAGGTAATTTAAGATCGGTTTCTGGTTCATACGATTAATTTTCCAGTCACGAGTACCTACCTACCAGATATTTGCGTCACACATCTAATAAGTTAATCATTTCTTTCGGATATATCTTAATTACGTCTTTTCTCCTTCTTACTCTTTGAAACAATGAGATGTAACGGTCCGATGATATCAAGAGCAATTCGTCAGGTCTTGATTCTGTGCACACAAGGTTTTAAAGCATGGAAAAAATATCATTCTTCACCACTTACTGCCAATTAGCGAGCTATCAGAAGAACCGCAGCAAACGAAAAATAAAGAATACAAATATTGCCGTTACCATAACGGACATAACAGTCCAAAAATTTCTCGAAGTGCATAGAATCAAGACCTAATGAATTGCTCTTGATATCTTCGGACCGTTATATCTCATCGTTTCAAGGAGTAAGAAGGAAAAAAGATGTAATTAAGATATATCCGGAAGAAATGATTAACTTATTAAATGTGTGACGCAAATATCTGGTATATCCTGAGTCAGGAGACAGCACAGAAAACTCTGATGGGCAGGAAGGGTAGATTTTACTTCAATTATCATTTTCTTGGAAAGTAGCACAAAGTAGCACCTAATTCTTTCTGTTTCTAAGAGGGAAGGGTTGATTCTTTCATATGATATCAATTACACCCATTACAGGTGGTTGCAACTCATTAAAATATTATGAAAAGTTTTTTAACATTTTACCCGAATGTATGGTCTTAATAAAATACACAGCTATGTAATTAACTTTGAAACTAACTTAAATTGCACCTCTTAAAGAAAAAATTTTCAGAAATAGTACAAAACAGGGTTTACCACAATATAACACAGTAACTAGTAAGTATGTTAATAAAATGAGAATTGTAATCGGCCAGTAAATTCACGGGCCTAGCACGGGCCTCCGCGGGTTAATATCACTTATATTAATTCAACTTAAAGCCCGTAAATTTGCGGTTAAATTGAGCCAAATTTCATTAAAATATCTAGAACAGAACCAAAGTTACCTATAGATTTTTGATCGCTACCGGGTCGTTTTATCCCATTGTGCGACGCCTAAAAGGTGTATTTAATATCAATACCTATTTGACGAAAATTAGTTCTCGCGATTGCTTCTCTTACTTCGACCTACTTTCCGTGGAGCTTTCATTAGCTCTCGTGTTAATTACGTGCTCACACAAATGTATAGAGAATGAGTATTCATTTTATGTACAGATCTTAACACGGGATTGGTATCGCGACATTCTCGAATGTATTGCGAAGCTTGTACAAAGTTTTCCAATAAGAAACTGTATACCACGTAAGTAATTTACGAATATATACTTACTAAGCCATCTGTGTTAAGTTTTACCAGCTTCATTAAAGTACACTCTTGTATGGATATGCTACATATTTTATAAACGACGGAAATATATTACGTGTAATATTTCTATTTTACCCGTAGCAGAACGTATGCATAGAAACGATTCCAGCTTTGGAAGTCACCTCTGTTTAGATGGCTCGGTCACGAGCCGCGATATATACGTCACTCGGCGTACAATAACAAACCGATATCCCAACACTTCGGAAATACGTACGCGTGTACTACCTCGCGTCGCGCGAGGCCTGCTCGTCTCCCCCCACCAAAGCCAATATTCGCCTAGGTACAGCGGCGGGCGCGGGGGTCATTCCCTCCGTGGACGTCGTTCTGTTAAGACGTTTCGATAGCTGCGTACTTAAATGGTACGCGTACATTATCTGTCGTCACATAATTACTTCTAACCGGTATTAGTCTTCTTCTTTACTATCTATCGTCACTTGCTGCAACTATTAATACACTTTCGTCCCGAAATTGATTAAATATCTCGAGAAAACAGTTAGATGTTCGTCGCGTATTCCCTTCGTTGCTTCACCGATATTTCTGTGCAATTAGTGCACACATATCGCGTCTCGGTATTCAGTTACATCCCTTTTCTGGTATATTTCAAGCTTATTTCTTGTTTAATTGCCTTACGAATGTTTTAATGCTTTTGTTTCAAACTTGTTGCATCGTTCGATTACAGACGTTGAGGCGAGAATCGAAAGCAAAGGGCAGGGGACGCCATGACACTTGACCGTTAATTTGAACGGTGCTTGGATGGCGTCTGGTCATTCCTTGGAAAAAGAAGGTGGCAATACGTGTGGTATACGTATTTTTCTCGTTATTTTATTGAATCATTGTTGGCTGTGAGGTTGATGGGTAACTTTGCAGTCGGGTAATATCAAGATCAAATGGGAAAATATTGAATTATGATAAATTGAATAATTTTAATCAGATTTGTTTAAAATTTTTAAAATGGCGTCAGTACATGCTTACGAAATATTGGAATGATCGAATTCTATTGCATTTCGGTCGCGTTTACGTAGAATTCAATGATATTTCAATGATTTTTAAGAATATATCTTTATGAAGCTGTTGTAATTGCATTTACGTTCGGTTTTGGATGCAAGTTTTCTTCTTTATGTATAGGAATATCGAGGACATGCCATTTGAGCATGAATAATTAACGAATTTTGATTCTTGTCATGAGTTTTGGATATTCATAAAGATCGTGATTAATAATTTCAAGTATTATTCGAATAACACGAACGTGCTTACAACTTTAATGTCGAAAGCCACTACTATGATTCATTTAAATGTAATAATTATTTCTGAAGCAGTATATTCTGGATAATATCGTGTTACTGAAATGTAAAGCTGCTCCTATCGAGCGAGCATTCTTTATTTTGTATTCTAAATAACAAGGAGCGAAAGTCCCTTGGCTGGTTCCAAGAAAAACAATATTTCCTCGCGACAAATACTCGATGAAACCAAACCTACCTCCACTCTCCTATCCTACTTATTTTTCAGAGATTGTGACCGCGCGCAATGCGGCCAAATAGAGTCAGTGTTTATGACGTACAAAGTTTTTCATTTTGAAGAGCACAGTTGCTCATAGTAGATTGTCGTTAACAATTTGGGGATACGCGAGGGTAGAGTCAGTGTTTTCTACGCAATTAATATTCTTTCTCGAGCGTCGCGGCTCTGACTTTCCAATCGCGAGAATAGATTCAGGACTTTGTTCGCCAATTATGATCTTTGGGGCGCGTTGGTAGTCTATTATTTCTTTATTTTTTTTACTTTTGAAAGCGAAACTCCTTATCGGAAATTAGAGTCAGGTATCAGCTGAAGAGGAGATTTGTGCGCAGAATTTTAATAGAAAGATGTAAGTATCTATGTATTTCATTTAATTCCTTTAAAGTAGAGTTCATTCTTCCAAATTTTAGAAAGAAAAAAATTTTAAAAAATTAATTTTTAGAATAGAATCACCAAGAAATGAAAAACTAACGAAACTTTTTATCACTTAGACATTTTAAGAAAAAAATTTTGTTAATTTTAATTTTTTTAATTTGTTTCTTAAAATGCCTAAATGTTAAAAAATTTCGTTAGTTTTGAATTGTTTCGAGGTTCATTATTAGAGTTGAAACAATTGTAACTCTAGAAAGAAATTATAATCGTGTTCTGTTCCTTCGTTACAGTTTGGGCGCAGTTGAGCAGCTTGATGACTTCTTAGCAGTTTGATGACTTCTTAGCAGTTTGATGACTTCTTAGCAGTTTGATGACTTCTTAGCAGTTTGATGACTTCCTCTGAGCAGTAGCAGGGGTGTTGGCGCCTTCGTCACCAGGGCACAGCGAAATGTGAGTGCGCATGCATTATGGTTCCTCTGGTCACTCAATCATGTCGTAGGACGTTTGGTCCGAATCGACACGAGTGACTGGTTGTATGTGCTTTGGCGAGCATAATGACCGCGGGCATGGTAACCATGCCTGTGAATTGTAACATTTTGTCTGTGTATGTATTTATTAGACGAGGGCTAGGGTCTTCTTGTACGCCGCGTCTTTTCAATAGAATCAAATTATAATTATAATTTCCAAGATAAACGGTTCCTAACACGGATGTTTATCATTGATCATACATTGATGTAGATATTTATTAAATAATGCACGTAAAGGTGCATAGCAATTCAGAAGGTATTGGTATGAATATCAATACAGCTGAATGCTAATTTTTATGTAGCGAAGAAGTCTGATAATTTCAGACTCCACAGCTACAATCATTTTTATTTAATACGTAGTGGAAAAATCGGATGCCCTCCGATTTCGTCATTGCGACGATTCTAATGACTTGAATTTCTTTTATTTTTCTGATGTTACTTGTTCAAAAGTAACTTGATGTCTAAATGATGATAATAGACATAAAAGTGTAATTCCTTTTTTTTAAAGGTCACTCGTTTGCGCACACAATTGAATAATTAATTTCCATGTGCAAGAAGACAATTGAGGGTGGGCAAATTTCAGATTCAAAGTAATTAGCATGAGAACATACTTTCTTGTTTTATGAAATTTACTTTGACGATGGAACAGCCCGTTGTAAATTCTTAAACTAAATTCTTCATGATTTAGAATCTTTTTCTTAAATAATTCAATTTTAGAGTCCTTTTTCTCGCTAATTAAATGTCGAGTAGAGTCCTTTTTCTTGATCCAAAGTAGAGTCCTTTCTTATTTATCGAACTTTAAAGTATTCACAAGTTGAAAGTCGAGTCATTTTGCTTAATAATGTAATATGAAAGAATAATATCCTGCTAGACACTATAGAAACTAATCATATTTTCTAGTTGAGGATTTTCAGGATATCTTTCCGTACCCATTGCCTTTTAATTCATCCACGTGCCCATGCGCTACTTGGGTGAGTGAAGGCAATGGGGCACGATGACTTTCTTTACTAAATAATTACATGTCGGCGGCTGGCATTGCGTTAGTGTATCGTGCACGTCGCATTTTCCACCTGTATGTTTGTGTGGTTAGGCGGTGGAATTAGCGGCGGTGAAAGATTTTCATCAGAGACCATGTTAACGAAACTATAACATTATATTATTATTCATTACAATAACGATACCAATGTATCATATTCCTTGTTGCACACGATGATCATTCTAGTAAATAATCTTGGAATATGAAACTTAATCAATCTCATATAATCAAATGAGAAAGTAATAAGGATTGATGTATGTACAATGTACATAATACGTACAAAGCACATTATCAAGTAATCCATTGTTTGAAATTGAAAATAATTAATTGCTATTTAAATCATACTTATACGCAATGGTCACTGCCTTTGTCAGCCGATTTCAGTGAAAACTGGTACGTAAAGATAGAGTGTGATTGTAGCCAAGCTCGGGTGATGGAGCCGTCCCGGGACGGTCTCTCTAGTGTAGGCTTTTGCACCCGGGCGGCGATGCTTGAGAATCGTGGAGTGGGTTGGCTGATGATTGTGTTTGAGAGACTGTTTTGCCATTTTTAAATATAGGTGTTAGGTAGAATAGGTAACTTACCTTCTGGTACGAATGTGTGACTTAAATATAAGTAGGTAGGGCCGGGGCAGGTCATCGTATTCTCTGATCGCAAGTTCCCCGCACGATGACCTGCTTTCAGGAAATTTGTGAGAAAAGTCGACGGCCAGACTAGCGCGAGTGAAGTTTTAAGAAAAAATTATTTCAGTTTAAAATATAAAAATTTGAACCATTTTTGTGCAATTATTTTAAATAAATGCAGTTTTTTTAACACCGGGCGCGATTTTAAAAATCCCCCCAAAAAGGATAATATAGTTCTATCCTTCCCCTTGATGGATAAATATTCAAAAATATGGACATTTTAAAATTGGCCCCGTAAAAATTGTCGAAAGTTGGCGCTGCGTCAAATTGTACCGGCTCGACTGCTATAGGTAGCTGTTATTCTTATGCGGTGTTCTCGAATATGGTAAGTATTTGTAAAAAATTGAAGAAGGAAAACTTTTACTGCTTTTTATACACAACATAATACGATAACTCAATTTTGGGTGTTCGCAATATTTTCCTTGAAACGAAGGTGACGCTCAGTTTTTTAAATGGAATACTATTAAATATTTAGCATTCCATTTAAAAAACTAAGGGTCCCATTGTTTCAAGGAAAATATTGCGAACACCCAAAATTGAGTTACCGTATTACGTTGTGTATAAAAAGCAGTAAAAGTTTTCCATCTTCAGTTTTTTTACAAATACTTACCATATTCGAAAACACCGTATAAGAATAGCAGATATAGCCGCTTGGCCGCTGCGAATATCGCACGGCCCAGCCAGTCGAGCCGGAGCGATTTGACGCAACGTCAACTTTCGACAATTTTTACGGGGCCAATTTTAAAATGTCCATATTTTTGAAAATTTGTCCATCAGAGGAAGGATAGAACTATATTATCCTTTTTGGGGGGATTTTTAAAATCACGCCCGATGTTAAAAAACTGCATTTGATTAAAATAATTGCACAAAAATGGTACAAATTTTTATTTTTTTAAACTGAAATAATTTTCTCTTAAAACTTTAATGTCTTCTCTGTAAGCACTGTAAATCTCATCTCCATCCATTTACTACTTACATAGCTATAATTTAGGTATTGAGGAAAAGGTAGCCCTTACCTTACAGCTGTTAAATCGACATTTTTCAAAATTTTGAAAAATCCCTTGAGGTACGTTTAAATATCACTAAAGACTACAACATGTTCAAATTCCAGCAACATTCGAAATGTTACTCCGAAAAGTGTCCGATTTCGCGTGGAATGTCCATAGAGTTGCGATGCGACTGATCGCGTTTTTTTAATTACTCGTCCTAGTTTGATTCTTGATATTTTTTTGAGGTATTGTTGCGATGATGACTGATCGCGTTTGTAATTAGAGTTGCGACTCCCAGACCCCAATGCCCCGAAACTGTCCTGGGACATGTCTGGAGACATGTTCCTGGGAAAAAAGAGTCCCGAGCTGCTGGATTTGCAGCACGGGGAACTCTACACAGCCTTCAGGAAGGTTGCAACGAATTAAAGTTAGAGTTGCGTATTACAAGACACAGGTGCACTAAATTTTTATTAGTTTTGCGTAAAATGAAGCCACCCATCTGGTGGTTCTGGATAGATTTTTATATTTGTTAGAGTAGTATAGCTCCTTGGGAGCTTTTTCGTTTGCTATTCGGGATTTGTATTGAGTATAGTAGAATTTGCAGTAATGAAGCACCATCCGGGAATTTTGAAGTTGTTTGAGAAATTAGTGCTGCGAGTAGTCCAAAGTCCTAGTGACTGTGCTCGGGAGTTGATTTTAGTCTGTAATAAGTTAGCGTTGCGAAAGATAGAAACGGTCCACTCACGGGTTTCTTGCATTAATGAGTGGCCAATGATCAGCTGCCCTTCTGGCTACTGATCATTTTTTTCAGCAGCCCTAAGTGGCTGCACCATCCTCCTTCTCCTATCACCGCCTACCCACCCTTGAATCGAGTGTTTGTCACTGGAAATATATCTTGCAGACAAATGTTTTTTATTTTGTTTTAGTATATTTTTAAATTTCAAGTTCTAATTTTCATGGAATGGCATTTGAAAAATTTTATTTTGTGACTGAAAGAATGGCGATGAAAGGTGTAATTCATTATTTGTACTAGAAATCGCAGACTTCTGACACACCTCCATTCAATTCAAGTTCTAATTAGAGTCTTTGAAAAGTAGTAGTAGCTATTCCTCATTAGCGTTGCCGATTTTTGCATAGTAACTTCGTCAATCCTTGTATTTATTTTCAGATTGATAAGAAATGTAGTTTTTTATTTTTATAAATTTTCAACATTCCTTTGCATTGATCAAAATTCACCCGCGATTGTTGCTTAATTTGATGATATTGAAACGAAATTTGCACTGAAAAAGTAGGTAACTGCAATTCGGCACTTTATATTGATAGTAAATTTTCAATATTAACACGTGCTCGCTTTTCCTCAATTACGTTCACCGCTATAATTTCCGTAATTATTCGAATTTCCTGATGAAACTTTGTTGTAGATATTCACAAAGGATGGCACTATCAGAATTAATAATAATAAAGAAATCGATTTTTCGAAATTTCAATAGTCCTGTACCCCTTTAATACTTATATACATCGGTAGAAAAGTTTATGAGAATAAAGACGTTTTTCTCAACAAATTTTCAAAACCGATTTTCTCGAAAGCAGAACATCGACCGGAAAACTTCATTGGACGTTTCCGATTGACTCTTACATAACGCATTGTGGCCAACGCTCTGTATTACCTACATTCCTAAAACGTGATCAGTCCGCAATTTTCTCGCCCAAAACTCCACCACATCGCTTCCCATGTCAGCATATCTCCGCTTCGTACACCGAATAATCGGCACAGTCATTACCGCGAGGCGTTCAGCGAATTTCGAATTACGACATCAGCGGAAGAGACATTAATTTGATCACACAGCCTGGCTGGGTTGCATTAAGTAAGTGGTTAAATGCACCGTTTGCCCGCGTTGCAGCGGCGTCTTCCCTTGCATCTGGTTTGTTGCCCGGTTATTATCGTGCCATTTTCGCGCGAGCAATTACAGAAACCACGAAATCTCGGCTTTCTTTCCTGCACCGCCGTTTAGGACAGCCGTGCATAAAATTGCAGATTACGCAATAGCCAACGGCGCCATCGCTTACTGGCTGCAACGGGGCTTAATGCAGTGACGTTCGTTATACGCGATAAACCGAGCTTCGGATTCGCCACGGAGGGAACCTCCGGGGAATTCGTAGCCGGATTCCCTTTTGCTCGCTGTACGAATTTTCCCGGCGCACCGACCGAAAAAGAAACTATTATTTACGTCGTGCCAACTGCTTGGTCGTCCATGCTGTTTAGATAAAGGATGGTTAGTAAAGTGTCGTGGCCGAAGGAGCACCAAATGTCTGGAACGTAACATATAAATTGGTTTGACGGAAGCACTTGATACATCTTCCCTGAATTCTTATATAAGAGTTTATATTCATACGAAATATGAAACACTCAATAATTTAATTACGTCACTGCTGTAAATAATTCCTTCGAGTTTGGAACCTACATCCTGTTGGTCCCAAGGGACTTTTACCATCTCTTCACACGACACAATACAATTTTTGCCAAGCAACAGCACACAATCTATCAGTTGCGAGTAAAACAAAACTCCCCGCTAAATCCGTCGAAAGCACAAACAAATCGCGCCGCAAAATCTTTACATACTCCATGTTTGTGCCATCGGTTGGTGCGTTCCTGCACGCATCAAAGAAAAATTCCGCAGGAACGTTACCGCGCCCGTTCGCCTAGCAAACCGTTCGCCATCCCCGGCATTCCGAAGCGGCCGTTAATCCCATACGTATCGCGGGCAACAAAGTTGAACGGAACTTAGGTTCGAGAAAAATATCCGCGAGCTTGCCGTGCCATGCGGCATCAAAAGGGCACGGAGGGAAATGGAGGGAAACGGCCGGACGTGGAATAGCATAGAATTCCGAAACAGGGTTTACTCTGTGGCGAGTAGAGCAGGGTGGTCGGCCCTATCGATGCAACGACGAATGGTCGGGAGGAGGAGTTCATTACGCATGGAAAAATAAACTAAAGGGAGCTGCTCGACTACAGGACCGCTAGAGGAAGGCCGTTGCAGCATTCAATGCCACGGCCCTCTCCCTCTTCCTCGTCTTCCTCTTTCTCTTTGTGCCCCACGGCAGGATCCCTCATCGAGAGTACCTCCATGGCCCTTATCCTCCTTTACCTCTTCCTCCTTCATATTGTGTCTGCCCTTCCCACCCCTCCGCCCTCGCTTGCCCCCCCTTGCATCTCGCCGTCTCATTGCTCTGCCTTATGCCCACACGAGCCGCCCGTAATGATTTAACCTCTCCCGCTATTAATCATCGAAATTAACCGGCACGGAGTACCGCGATAAAAGAATCGGGAGAGTCTCGATCCAATCCGAACTACTCTTTATCGTGTTCCGCTCTTATCCCCCTACCAACCACCCCTCGCAGTTCCACCCTGTCCTCCACTCACTTTCTCTCTGTCCCTCGGTTCGCGGAGGATCGGGCTCGCCTGCCGTATTGACGTTATGAAGAGACCTGATGGTACTCGATGACGCACCGACAAGTGGTAGAAAAAAGGTACTTTGGCATTCACGTGGATACAGAGGAGGAACGAAGGGGCCTCGAGGAAGCCGCGAATCCACGCGGAGAGTCTGTTTCCCTATTTTTTACGGCCTATCTCGGGACGATAAATATTGGAAGCGTCAAGGGAACGAAGATTTTTGTCGCTCGCGCTGCGCGGTCGATGTGTCGCTCTGTCCGCTGGTGTCATCGATTATTGACGCTGGACGTTATCGACGACTGATCGCGAGCAATTAACACGGCATTACAGGTAGCCAGATAGCGAAAATATGGGCCGGACGCTGTGACGCGATGGTGCCCTCCTGTAAAGCGTGATAAACACGCTCCCGTTTGACGTTATCGATCCACGTGTCAATTCGGCATCGCACTTCCGGCTGGACGTAAGTGCGTCCCCAGGGGCTAGAAATCGGTTATCGCTGCACAACGTTCCGCGGACTTCGCGATCAATCGTACTCCCGTGTGTCGACCATTTGATTCCATTTGTTTGTGTGTGCATGTTGGTGCTGTTGGTGCATAGCGATGGTAGTAATATCGATGAGTAGATGAAGTTTGGAATCTGTTGCTATTACAGAACCGTTGAAATCAAATTAGGGTAGTTTAACGTGGATATAAGCAAATGGTAAGCTTGAATTTTGGAGAAAGGATTGAGGGGGTGGGGAAAACTGAAAGAGTGGGAAGCACGTTTGTAGGTGTAGAATTGCAAAGGTTGTACATAAATAGGATGTAGAGAGAAATGAAGCTTGAAATTTCGCCATGCAATGAGAAAGTACAGCAAAATTTAATGAGATCCTGCTGGGTTTCACTGCAAATGTAAAAATATCACGTGAACTCACGGAAGTCTTAGAGCAATCACACAATCAAAACGCTGATATAGTGAAATAATATCTTGTGGATTCATTGCTGTAACCTGCGTGTCCAAGCTCGAGCAATGTGAACGCACAGACCAGGAGGAGAAAAGGGACGACTAGGAGGACGGAAGGGAGAGGAGACAGAAAATAATGATGCGTTTCATTGGATCCATTGTGTCCAGAATTCAAGTTCACAGATACAATTGATGTGTATCTATTGCTGCCACTGTAGAGCGACGCCATTCAATCGACTTTCAATCTCTGGATGGTGTCGGCTCGCGGGCTTGGACGGAAGAGGGCTGGGCGCCCCCCGTTTCCAGAGGACATTAGGTGCATTGTGTCTATCGATTTGGGATGAAATCGTGGTGGAAATCTTTTTCCGCGCCATCTTCATCAATTGTCTTCTTTTCTTCGCTATCATAGCGTCTTTCGCGATACGCGTGGTTTTACCCTCTTCTTATCTAATCCTTTGTTCGTATGTTATATTTTTGGACCTTTCAATTCACTGGGTAGAGAAAATGCTTTTGTGAATGTACTATGCTTCTTATTTACTTTTCTACTTCTTCAATATTATTTTGAGAAGTTACTTTGATGAAGCTAGTATTTGAAAAAAGCTTGGAATGTAGTGTCATTTCTTCCACAGTCAATTTAGTGGTTCCTTTATAGGACACCGAGGGAGATAATTTCAAATTTTTTTAATCTCCTTACCGCTGACACACCTAGGTATATTGTTCAGGATGCAGCCTCTATCTACCCTTGAATGCCTTCCTTTTTTCGTCCTTTCGCTTTCAGTAATATTCTTCCTTCCTGTAATGACTACAGCAGAAAGGTGGAGACGTCGAGCACAATAAGCAGTATTCCCTCCTACACAGCGGGATGATTCCCTTTTACGCCCGCTGGAATCGTCACATCTCTATAGAATACCATTGAAAATAATTTCGCACGAAAGTCCGTCTGATTATATGATGACAGGCCATTATGTAAAGCATTGCCGTTTCGTTGGCTGGTAACCTTCAATCTAGACGTATCGACGATTACAGTAATAACCACGAACAGTCAATCGTAAAATAACGCTATTATCTTGCACAAACGACTGTTTATCCTCAGATCGCCTGCAGAATGCAGATGAACGTGGTAGATCGTCAAGCTTTGCCACATTCACTCTTGTGACTAGTAACTTTCACTGATGTATTTTTCGGTGCACTTTAAGAATGAGATTGCAGATGTTACGTGAGCGTTTGTCGTGAAAGTATGATATAAATTGAGTCCACCTAATGGGAGTTTCTCCTGAGATCGATTGGGTGTCGAACAGAGGCTGTTAAAAATCGTGACGATTTCGTTGTTAATGAATCAAAGTGTCCATCGACTGTTCTCATCAGCAAAAGCTGGAGTTGGAGCAGTAATAAAATTTATTTTATTAGGCGACGCTTTGTGATACTGTGGCAGTACTTGTGTCAAATTATTCTGCAAATTCTTTGACAGTATAACACTGTGTGAGTTTGCTCCAGTTATGATTTTCAAAACAATGCTTCACGTTTTATAGATTTGCTTTTATCTCTGCGTGTTAGATTGGTATTATTAGAAAGGGATTGCAAAACAAATGACCAAAGGTGCGTGTACACTAAATTTTCGTTGTAAGCTCACATTGTCGATGCGTTGTATGCCCCATCGCTATCCCTATCATTTTTGGAATCCTTTGGTCAAGCACTCTCATTAGAGGCTCGGAATAATCGTCTCTATGCGTTGTAAATTTAAAAAGCCTATAACGAGAATTTACTGTATCAACGTACCCTTCCTGAAATGTGAAGTTAATTTAACTACCGCTCAATTTGAATTCGATGAATCAAAAGCCTTTTCCAATGTTCAGATAAATCACAATTTCGATATATGTGTTAACAGATTCACATGTTTTGCTACCCTGAAATTTCAGCGACACCAGATCCTTTTATAGGAACATAATCACGAGGCGTTCCTTATCACCGTAGAAGGCTTTTAAGAAAATGCGTTGCAGCATGCTGCAGTAATTGCGTCCCCCAAAAGCCGACGCGACGTATCGCCGCTCGGTCGCAATTACGGGCGATCCCGAGCTTTTTGATCTAAAAAGCGAGGGTCGGAACACCAGGAATCCCGTAGTATTCACGGACCTATTGTCACGAAGAGATCACGTGTGTGATGCGTGAGAATGGAACTGAGCCAGTCTCGGTACACCGAATAATAGATATTACCACAAAAGCGGCGTGTGCCGTCACGTTGAAAATTGATTGGACATGTACCGGTGGTTGATAAGGCAACCTCTTGTTACACGTGATGCGATATACTCGCTTATCCACGGCAACGAGAGTGCACGAGCAAATATAAATCGCGAATACTTTGCTTTTTCGAGCTGTCGAAGGGGGCGCGTGCGAATGAAATCAACGAAACGACTTTGGATATGTGCCACTTAAGTTTTGCGTTTTCTATTTTAGTGTGTCTAGTGTAGGAAGCATGGATGATCGTTTAAATTAAAATGGAAGTGCAGCTGATCGCATAGGCCGTTTACTTCAAAGCAGGTTTAGTTTTTAAGAGTTGGTTGAAGTGTCAATTTTAATGTGGTACCAATCTGCGAGCAGATGAAGCTTTACTTCGGGTCATTATTTTCTAGGAGTCTTGGACACTTAGCTTCGAAGAAAAATTTTAAAAACTAGAAAGATCAATCCTTTTTTATTAAAGTGAAAGACAAGTGAACTCTGTATAATTCTTAATTTTCACTTTAAATTCGAAATTTGGAAGATGATGACTTAAATCTTCTCTAATTTCACGTAGCCTACATAATCTTTCAATTTCATCAAAATCCCTGGCATGAAGTGCCTGAATGTGATCGATTTGATATGACATGGCCCGTAGGTAAAAATTGAAAATATTGAGCCTCAGTATTTTCTAAACGAATTCATGATGATTTAAACCTCCTGAAATTTCCATAGAAATAGATACGTCACATTTCAATTTTAAAATCCCTGTCGGCATGTGCCAAAAGTTATCAATTTGTGGTGGAAGAATCCAACAGTGCTCTTTCCCTCTTATTGCTTTGTCCGCGTTAAAATCAATCGGTTAATTATAAAGAAATTATCTATTTGCGAAACAGCCTCTTAAACTTCAACCTCGAATAGGTACACTAGCAATGAGTGTCTTCTTGTATCTAAACCTAGCTATTACCATTGAAACATGCTAATCATCATGCTAAATTTACACTTCGCATTGTAAATTCAAGCAAATTTATCCAATATAAAAAATCTACACCAATGCTTCCAAATGGAACTTCAGAATCATGTTCTTCGTACTACTCCAACAAACTGTCACCAAAATACATTCTACCTTGAACAATATAATCTCCCCATCTTCCATTCAAATCCCAGCAACCACGAGAAAGCAACGCCACCGCTAATAACCAACAGTAGTCGACTCAGCCTGTAGCAGCTCCTGACTCGATTCTCGTTAACGCTGGGATCGAAAGTGTGCGGGTCGCATCCAGCGCGGGCGAACAATTTTTTTCGCCCCCTCCCTCCCGAAATTATCAAACACACGCTAGCCCGTTACAGCCTCGTCGTTTCTGCGGTATGGATGCTTCGTTTTCCTGCGCCCCGTGTCTCCACGTGAATTCCCCCGCTCGTCCAGAGTGCGGATAATCTAATTATCCTGGACGACAAATCTCGTTAGCCGCGCTCTGCCCATAGCCGACGACGCGACACGACAGCCAGGACAATGTCGTCCTTGACGATGTAAACGCAACGGCGTAACGCAGTGGCTCGTTGCAGTCGGAATAGAAGAAAAACAGGACAGGCCGCGGCGCAGGTAGGAAGGAGGCCGCGTGCGCAACAGAGAGGGGGATATCGTTAACGTAATCACGAATTTCTCCGTGAAAATTATTCGCCCCCCAACCCCCCGCCCGCTGGTTCGCCGACCAGAGGAGGCAGGGAAGAAAAGAAAAACGTTTACGGGGGCTTATGCAAATGCAGGTAATTAATTTCGCGAATCCTATTAGCTCTGCCCAACGGTCGTAGGTGCAGGAAGGCGGAAATTCTACGGGCACCCTCCCTCCCTTCGCGATACTCGACTTTTCCAGATCCTCGACTTTCGAACGTAGCCGTCCCCCCACCTGAGGGTTCATTTCGAGGTGAACAACGATTACGCGTGCACGGAAGTATTCGGTTAATTGGATCGCCCCGCGCCCTTCTAAACTTGCGCGTCCGCCCGAGGCTATCGAATACGCAATCTTCGTCTTGATTCGCTTCTAAATACGCATTTTCCTTGTTCAACGAAGTTGATTCTCGCTATTGTAGGTGTCGTGGTACAGAGTGGTGTATAGTGGTTGGTTTCATCCTTTGCACGTCGCGCTTCACGATGAATTAATCTTGTAAGGGCGGCTCAAGGGATGGGGCTTGTTGTTAGTGACAGATTTTTCAGAGAATTTAACGTGACAATCATAGTGATAATTAATAAAGAAATAGGAGAATTTCAAGAACTTTGTTGTTGACTTAGGTTTACTTTAAGGGGATGTTCCGGTCTAGAGTCGATAAAAATAGGTGCTGATTAGGAATTAATTAAAGGAAAACTACCACAGATAATGTAATGAAACTTCTTGCATTGTATTAAGAATGGTTTAAAATGTAGAAATATATTTTTTTCCTGTAATTAATCATTGCAAATCCATAAAACAGGAGTCCCCTCTTAAGGCACATAACTGTAACGTATGATTCTCTCGTTAGCCAAAGGCTGCAGAAATACAAAACAATCTCTTCTTTTTTATTCCACTCTACTATTGCGCGTTATTATTAGAATTTTTCGTCTGAAAAATTTTCAATGAAGGTGTTAAACTTATCGCTACTCATTTCCGTCTAATTACACCTACAACCCCAAACGCAACCCCACCGAAAGCAGCCGAGCATTTATCACACACATAATCACTGAAAATACATTCCCAAATACAATAGCATAATAAATACACCCCATTAGCTCCCAAGCCCAGCATCCTCGCCACTCGAATTTCTGCACAAAAACATGCCATTCTGTGCCTTCAAATTTATTCTTCCACAGTGGATCGTCTGTTTTCGATCGCGCCGCGAATTACGCCCCGCTTCATACAATATTTCTCTACAGAAACGCTGCGTCAAAGTGGTGTCCGCACATAACCCCCTTTTTTCCCAGAGATACATTCGGTTGTATTTCTGTCATTCCGCGGCATCGGTCCCGTCATTGTCATAAACGGTTCGACGCTTCTGCTGACCCAACCGCGGCAGCAGTTAATGTGCCTATCGTGAAAAATTCGTTAATTTCACAGTGACTGCGCCCGAGTGGTTGTTCCACGTCGTTGTATACAACCGTCCCCCTTTGTCCGTACGTGTCGGCGCGCGTGTACGTGCAACGTGGGATCTGTATCGAGCCAGGCAAAACCAGGGCGACACCGCTCCCGCACCAGCTTTTCGGGTTCCCATCGGGAGGGTTTCTGCCGCCCTTCCGGCGTCACGTATTATTGACGGCTTAAATTCATTAGATTCTCCCGCGGAACCATGAGAGGAGGGTGAGCTCCGTTTGGGGTGCAGTTGAAGGGAGAGGGAGGATAGCAGGAGGACGCGCGCGAGAACGCGACATCGTGATTGTTGAATTAGGAATGGGAAGATTCGAATTTTCGGGGATATTTTGCGACTGGTCCTTTCGAAACGATTTAATTCATTGTATATCTTGCCGTGTGCACTCGTTTTTTCGGGGGGTATTTATTCTCTTTGTTGTTGGAAGAGGAATGTTCTTGGATGATAGGGGGGTGAAGAGGATGATGAATGTATGTGAGATTTTTACTTTTCTTACTTTACTTTACTTTTTGTATTATTCTCACGTTTAGCGTTAAGTCTTAAGATTACTTTTAATATTTGTTGTGTTTGTTTGTGTTGTCTCTATTTTAGTTTCACGGTTAGGATTCCCAACAGTGTTACCACTGCAGCCTCGCCTTTACTCTTATTGACTATGCTAGTTGTAAATACTCAGGTTTCTTATTTTTCGAGTAGTGAGAACGATTAATAATAAAATAATAATAATAAAAAATTTCGATATTGTGATTGGTGAATGGGGAAGATGAAGTAAAGCTCGGCACAGAAGGAGCCAGTAGCGCATGTATCGCGGGTTTGTATGAGTGCGCATGTGTGAATGGTTTGCGCACAAATTTTTCATTTGTGAACTGTATGAAGTTGGCAGTTAATGTTTTATAACACACGGATGACAAGTGTCATGCGTGCTGTTGGCGTCACGGGTGGGGAAAAGTTGCACCCATCTTCCCCATTGGGAATTGCTCATTTTAAAACGATTTAATTCACTGGGCGTATTCTCGCTTGCATTTGTTTCTTTCAGAGAGTATCACACTTCTTTATTTTGAAAGAGGAATATTTAGGTATAGAACGAATACATACTGGGGTGTTGTTAAAGGGGAAAGAGATCATGATTGTGGAGTTCCAAGTTAAAAGTAGGAAGAAATAAATTCTTGGGTACATACTATTAATTTCAAAACGATTAACAATTTTATATTATATTACACGTGATTCAGTACATCAAATTGAATAGACTTATCTATGTTTAAAATTACCCTTATAAAGAAGCAGCTGTCCACATCATTTACGAAGTTCATTACATCTATTACGCTCATTCAGCAACGCCAGAGTCAGTGAAATATGACTACAAGATTTATTATTAAAAAATTTCTATAATAAACTCATGAAAATTTTCTCTCTATTCTGATGATAAACACGGTCGTGCTGATGAGCTTTAATTCGCTTTGCAAACAAGTGAAAGAAGTTATATACCTACTTTCCACGAAGCCCCTGAGGAAATTGCGTGAATCTTTGTACAGACGAGCCTCGTTCAATTTACCATAAAACGAGTGATTTAAGATTCCGTCGGCATTCTTAGAATTATATCTCCATCATCCATTTTGTATCCTCCAATCGCTGGTCTGGTGCAAACGCATTTTTCTTCCCATACCCTGGACGGGAGCAACGTAAGTTATTTCTTTGGTTCAATGCTAGGAAAGTCTTCGAGGGGTAACGTCGTCGACGATGCCCTTCCCACCCCGATTTGTTATATTTACGAGAAATTTCATCGAGGCAAACGCCCCTTTCTGCGAATTAATACGTGGTGCTTGTACTCGAGAAACTTTTATTTTAGAAAAATGTGCCTATACAGGGTGGATTCAACACTGAAAAATAACAAAGAAAAGTTTATATAAACACACAAGAATATCTGATTTGACATTGTTTCTAAATTTTAACAAATTCTTACATTCCAATAATTCATTTTATCCATTAATTCAATGTTACATCATCAACATTTTTTGGCCTTCCTCGTTTTGGGGATTTGTTTAAAACTGTAAATTTTGCATCTTCTTTTATGTATATATTATGAGACATTTATATGGTCTATCCCTATTAAATTTCATCCAGTACATCTTCAACCAATTTACAATATCTTCGTAACTATTCTCCTCTCCCTTTGAGACCGCTTCTTTTAAAATTTTAGAGTATACCTTTCAAGTTTAACGCACTCGTTACATTATGCTCCATAAATTAGTAATATTAAAAAAGAATTAAAACTTTAAAGACATTTCTTTTCCAAAGATTTCTCCAGAATCCATTATATTTTCCCATAAAATGCATATTTCACGATTAAAATCCCTTCTTACTGGTACAATCATATAGAGTTTCGGAAATTTAGTCTGCAAATGGCAATTTTACGTTCTCTCCACCAAACTCAACTAATCGTTCCCAATGATATTGCGCTTCGAACACTATAATACCTATAACTCATTCGATTATTCGGTTGGAACGTCGAATTGAAATATTCCAGGTAGCTGGAGCAGTTTAAAGGGCTTTAAACACTCGGGCGGATAGCTGTCCTCCTACCACCACGCCATCATCTTTATCGTCTGGTCGGAGTGATTAACTTCCCTTTCATTAACGCAGTATTCGTGACCTTCGCATCCAACGCGGTCTCTTCCTCGTCTCGTGGAGCGTTCTCGCGCATTCCTGTCGCATTTTAAACCCCCCCCCCCCCCCGTTATATCTCACCTTGCCCTTTCTATGAAAGTCTGTCGAGCCTCGAGTTAATAATGTCCCCGCAATTAATAATCGTGAAATTAATACCGAGGCACTGGAATAAAGATGGATGGAGGGACGTCTTCTTCTTTCGTCCTTTCCCTCAGCCGCGACGGCATTCAGGATTAAACCTTTATCGCTGGCTTCCTCCTTTCCCCCGATCGTGTCCTTCGCGCGATCTTCAGCCCGCATCTTTTAACAGAGGCGCTTTGATTCGCACTCCTCTGTAATTTAATCGGATTTCTGGCGGTCGCCTCCGAAATTTTTGCCGTGGAAGTTCCTTAATTCTATGGCGCCGATTTTTCTTTTGTTGCACTGAGATCTTTTGGTGATCGTATTTCCTTCTTATCGTTGCTGGAAATCTGTGCAAACATACCTAATGAAATTATGAGAAAATTTCATCTTTCGTTCATTTGAGTTTAATTGTATAAAATAAGCTTTTATTGTATTTTTAGAATTATAGTTTGTCGGAGATTATTATTTCTGGAATTTTTACTATGCTCATTATTTTTCTTTTATATTATTTTTCATGTTAGTTGACTAAAGCTACTATCTCTTGGAAGTTGAAAGCCTTTTAAAATATTAATGGTTGCGTCGGCTCTACAGATGCACTGTGTGCTACTGCTATTTGTCAATAAACATTTCAGATAAAAGTAAGAAGATTTCGACGTAGACTTTTATGTAGTAACGATCCCTGAATCACATGCAATAAGAAGTATCTCTACAGGTGCATCATAGTACACCCACAAACGTAATAGGATATTCCTGAAAGAACAGTACAAAAATTCCTCTTCTCGTAGAATCTACAGAAATCGAATATGATTACCTCAAAGCAGAGGCTAAATCCAAAGAATAAAATGTTTCAAGAAGATCGTGCAACTATACATAATTTAAAACAGATGATAGATATACTTGGGAGTGGATTGAATCCAAGTACCCAAATTGAATAACATTTTTTCGAGCATCAAACACCGAACACTTCACTTCCTGTATTTGAAACTAACTGACAAAATAACATTGTACAACCATAACCAACGGAAGCCACTGTTTTCCCTTTTCCTCTGCATTTTAATACAAAAAGTACACAGTTCCATTAACAAAATAAGGGTAAGCTGGAAATACCTACACAATCTCGTTCCCAAAACCACCCCTTGGTTATTTTGAATAATGTTTTATATCGGCAGTAATTCCAACGATTCTCGCGTGTACCAATTCAAATAGAACAGCTTCGACGAATGTTCCCTATGACCTAGGAAAACGCTACAAACTCTTTATGAAGCCCTGACAAATTGACAGCAGAACCGCGCAAAATCACTGCAACGTACTTTGGAAGGGACTCGAAAACTGTAACGACCCACGCTCGAACGTCCGTTTCCAATCGGGGAACGTAATCCCTGGCGTTATGCTTCGCTAATACACACACACATACACATGCACACATGGTCGCAGCCACACACACGAGAGTGCAGAGTCACGGGCAATTCGTTGGACTTCCTTTCATCCATCGATTCATTTATCCATCTCGATTGAAAGGCCACGACGAATCGATGACCTATCCTACTTTTAAATCAATTGCTGGCTACGTGGGAACGCGCGTCCGATGAAAAGCCATCCGTACCATAGACCCGGCCCGATGAAATCAAACCTTGAGCTCGCCAAATTCGTTTCCAGAGAGCACTCGTCGGGTTGTTCATCGGCCAGAGAGGTTGGAGGAGGACACGAAAGATCTGCGGAGGTCTGAACGATCGCGCGGGGGAATCAATTAATTCTTTTCCATCGGTGATTCCGCTGAGTCGAAATATTTTATGCCACAAAAGCTTGCAGCCCCGCGTAACGGTGTCGGTCCGATAGCCCCGGGGAAAATGCTCGACGCGTCCCCTTTTTTTCTGGAAATGTAGGACGTTCGATGTTCGCCACTGTGAGCTTTAATTCAAATAATGTGGCGACAGTGGCTAAATTGGCAGGACTTGTACGAAGATAAGTATGTTTAGAATTCGATTAGCAATGGTCTTGAAGCTCTGAACTGCGAGAGAAGAACAACTGAGGAATCCCTTCTAGGAATATGTTAAAGACGAAAGAATTTCTGATTTATTGTGAAATATTGGTTTTTGTAGAGCAATACATTTACTGTTCGCGCGTTTTAATGGAAAATAAATTTTGTTAGCATCGAACTTTATATAATCAACCCTTGAAGGGTCAAATCTAGATCTGGGAACAGATCTTTTTGTAACATGTCTTACCTTTTTAATAGTAGTTGTGAACGAACATATAAAAGTAATTCCTTTTAATTATTCTACCGTAGCAAAGCACGGGTATTCTACTATAGTATTGATATAAAGAGGTCACCTAATCTTTCTACCTTATGTTCTCGCGTTCTATAATCCATTAGCAATTAATAATCTGTGCATAATGTTGCCATCATCTAATTCTAAGGTTTCTAACTGTGTCAATATTTACTTGATATGCCGACCCCCTACATTGAATATTTCCTTGCAAGATTCAAACAATCCACCTTAATTTCTCCCGAAAAGTCACAGTTACTGTTCACGCCAACATTTTCTTAACCAATATCGCGCGAGTGGCGGAAGAAACGAACGAGGCCGAACGTCACACAGGTTCCACGTACGTTGGCAACGACAACTTGCCTCCCCAGCATGAATAGTCATGCAAGCAAGCATCCACGCGGATTGTAAAGGGGCGAGCCGGTCGCAATTATACAGACTGCAACTGGCATTCGTGGCAAGAGCTAATTCGGAGACGCGCTAACACCGAACACCGTCAAAGGGTAAATACGTTTCTTTAACGCGCTGCGAATCACGGACGGTTACGGAATCCGAGCATATTCAGCTTGCGCCGGGTGCTCCAATATTTTAACCGAGAATTTTCTTTGATAATGCAGCGGAGCCACCCATATTCTGCGAGGAACGCATTCCCTGAAATTAACGTCACCGCGATACCCGCGCACACGGCACAGAGGCGTGCAGGGGAAAATCGAGTTACGTATTGTCACATACTCATTTCGGAACGCGAAAGCATTAAACGCGGTCACTCGTTCGTTTTTTATGAAGGCGAGCGAGAACGTCATCAGATATGTTTGAAATTTTGTTCTACTTTGTGACTGTATGTGGTTTCGCTTTATCTCTTGAAATTCTTTCACTTTGTGAAGATAAATGTGAGGTGAGCTAATGCGAATGGAGGCAAGTCAGAGGTAATAAGACGTGTTATATACATGCATAAACTGTGATAAACATGACACGATTTTTTGTCAGAAAATATTCTGGATTTTCCGAAATTGGAAGACAAATTGATGAAAATATGAAAGCTGTGGATGTGACAGAGCATCGCATAATTCTGTATTGGCTTGAAATTGAAGGGATACAGTGATCCTAATTTAGAACCTTAATATTTTCGTGTATTTCCTTGTGTCATAAGGCATGCCACCTAAATACCTAATTATCACTGATTTTAATTTTTATATTAAAATGTTTTACCTCATTTTAAGCCGAATTAGAATCACACGAGTCAGGTCATTCTCAAGAAGAATGTAAACCGAGTACGAATTAAAGACACAAGCATGTTGATTAATATCAGAGTAAAACTTATGCTTCTTCCTAATCTATAAATCGTTATAAATCTTGTACATAAAAGACGAAAGCATTACCTCTAAATTTGTACTACTGACACTCCCCCACCATTCTTGCCTACTATCTAGATCGTGCACGTATTCTGAATATCTAGGTAAACATTAACACTTCTCTGATTTGGAACCTTGCTTCAAACGTTCAGTATTGTTTTGATAGTGAAACGAGAAGGACTATGTCCAAGAATATTTCTCGATCACCGTATCTGATGGTGAAACAAATTTCGTTTGCAGTAAAGTGTTTTAATCCGTAATCAGAAGTCGGGGAACCAGTGAGTGTCACTTTGTGTCCTGGCGTACATTACATTCTCCCAGGACGAAGGTAAACATCCATATCAATTACATATCCAAATGTGTGAGTGCTTTCGAATTCCTCCCACTTGATATGACCCTTCCATCGAAATTATGCACATTAACCCTATTTATAGAGGCATTTCTCTCTCATTAAAATGATAAAAACAATCTCACGTTCCATTTCCATTAACGATAGCAAGCACTGCACACTCTTCAATCAGAAATCATTTTACACTCACAATGTCCATACCAATAAATCGATGTTTTCGAACAAATCAGCTGAAATGCACTTTCCTTAGACAAAACCACATAACATAAAACATTTTTGGAACTACCAAGGACAGGTTCCCAACCCGAAAAATCTGATTTTAATGAAACTTCGTGCGAATGTAGAGCATATTAGAGTATGCAAGGAGCAATGATTCACTCTGAAGGGATGAAATTGGCTCTTAAAATTATGGCGTTTTTTTAAATTTAACTTTCTAGCGTTGCGAGATAAAACAAAACTTTAAACATAAGAATTGTTCAGTTTTTTATGCTCTAACTACCAAAAGAAAAATAAAGTTATATTAAAAAAATGAAAAAACACGCCCCCTTTAAGGGTTGATTTCACCCCTCAGGGTAAATTTCCGCAGAAAAAAAGAAATGACTGTTTGTTTACTCTATACTACATTCACACGAAGTTTTATGAAAGGCATAATTCTCGTTTCATGAACGTTTCCTCGTAAGTAGCCACAATACTCGTCAATCATGAATTCGAAATGCCTCGATATTTACGAGGAACTAGAATCACCCTAGAAATCCACATACCCACGAACTGTTGAACCTCCCAAAGCAACCCTTCCCTCTCCAACCAGCTCCTACCTCACGCGTGCCACGTATAATCAAAAGTGGCGCTCAAGGAAATTAGAAAGTCAGTAAAGCCGGAGAGCACTCCAGCGGTGCGTAAGCGACGCCATCGCGGTGGACATCTTGCAACCCTTGTTTCCCTGCTAAACCATTTCCCTCGTCGACGCCTACCCTCCATACCTTTTCCATTTCTCTATCCCTCCCACCCTCTGCGAATGGAAAGTGTTCGCTGGCCGCGAGTGCAATTAACTGCAGCACGGATCCCAAGCTCGGGACGGGAGCTCTCGCTCGTAATTCGTACGGTATTTCGTGCGGTTAGACGAAACTTGGTAAGTTCGGCTCGTGACACCTGCCGCGCGTAATCAACCTGCCGAGTTAACTGGGTTCCTCGTTCCCTTGGCCGTGGCCTCCCCCTTGAACGCGCGTTCCTCGCGCAACTGCACCGCCAGCCGACGCGTATTGTCTGAATCTCGGGGTTATCCGGACGTCGCGCGGATTCATGCTCGATCGGCCAATGGGAACGACGACGTGTGCAGTCGTCGACTGCTTCTGGGACTCCGCGGCCCTGTTACATGCGAGCGCGCGAGACGCTTTCGTTGATAGCTGGGCCGTTCCTCGTTATCGAAATACAGCGAGCGTCTGCTGCGCGACACTTCTCGAGGCAGGCTTACGAACCGTTTCTGTGGGAATGCTGATGCATTTGTGTATTGCGCAGATGATGGTGGCGAGCGTGAGGTTCGGTTAAGTGGGGAACCTGGTGTAGCGGGTCAAAGAAATCGATTTTTATTTTTTTGCATAAATCAATAGTTGAACATTACGAGAATACGTTTCCAAAGCCGCAAAACGAAATTCGAAAAATTAAAGCAGATATGGCCGGTTTTGCTACGGAGCGCCAGGTTACCAGAAAACTTTAAGGGGGGAACCTGGTGTAGCGGGTCGAAGAAATCGATTTTTTTTGCATAAATCAATAGTTAAACATCACGATAATATGCTCCCAAAGCCGCAAAACGAAATTCGAACAAATAAAGCGGATATAGCCGGTTTTACTACGGAGCGCCAGGTTACCAGAAAACTTGAAACGCGTTTTTTTCGAAACGACAGTTTTACAATTTGCGGGCAATGTAACTCCAAAAATATTCAACCAATCGACTTGGCCTTGTGCACGGATATTTGTGAACATTTTCTTTACAGATCTAAGCTATGGGTATAATAATATTGTTTAAATAAATAACTTTTTTTTTACACATTTAAGGCAAAATTTCGTTGGAAAGAGGGACCTTTTTTTTCAAGAGGCCGCCATTTGTTCAATTTTGCATCTTTTAAGAAATAAATTGATACGATTCATCCGTACACTCATAAACTAAATGAAAATTGTTCGATTTTTGGTTTCATCTGAAACCAAAAAACGCTACGTTGCCCGCAGTGTACCAATTGCGTCGCCAACGGACTGGGCATAAGCACTTATAACTTTGTTATTTGTTGCTCTTTCTTAATAAAAATTTTTTTTTACCTACCTTAACCTGTTAATACAATATCCTGAAAGTTTCAGAAAGATCGATTAAATACTTTCTTTAAAAAAAATTCCGGAAAAATGCCTCGATTTTCAGCTAGTTACACCAGGTTCCCCCCTTAAGTGGGATTTAGAGTGATACTCTTGAGGGCATGTGGCGATAGATGCGCTCTAGGGTTGTTGTTACAGGGAAAGATGGATTATTTAGAACGATTATTATGCATAGGACGATTTACGCATTTATTATATTAATAGGGATGCGTATTATGTGACAGAGTGACACGTAATTTTACTTTAGAGTCACACATTGAGTTATTTTTAAATCCGCAGATTTTAATGAAAAATTAGTAATTAACTGTACTAAATTTATTTTGGATATAATATTTGAAACTGCATGTTTATTACACGATACATGCTGGAAGATATGGGAAGGCGCGACTGATCCGTTTGGTTAGAGTACGCGAGCAAAGTAGTATAAGCGCACAAGGGAAGCAGGAGCGTATATGGTCAGACGCGCGCTGCGAACCAATGTGGCTAAAACTACATTTCTTTGTAACTGTTCGCAGGTAGATCATTTTAAAAATTATTTTGGGTGGAAGTTGCTCATGTGGATAAGAGTTTTAAAAACATGCAAAACTTTCTAGAGTTACACCCATGTTTATAAATTTAGCAGAAGCACAAGATCTTATAGCATTTTCGATATGTGAATCTTCTGGTGAACTATGTTTGCTGAAATTTAAATTCAAGTTGTATTTCAATGCAGAGTGTATGCAGTAAATAAAATTTATTTCTTTTGGATACTAGTAACGAGAAATTTACAATACACGCAACAAAGAAATAATGTTATGTGTGTTGGACGTATTTGGTCATTTCAATCTCTAAATATCAATAAAAATGTTACACCGATACCATTAACCGATTCTCGGCGAACTTTTTGAAACAAATGGATATCACGTGCACATAAAAGAAAATGTATTTGTGTACCTACGTAAACATATATACATTACAGTTTACACCATTCAACTTTGCAAGCACAGCCACTGTGGGCTTTTACTAAATATTCGTCAAATTCAAATAAAAAGAAATCACAGAACGGTTACTACAATTTTCAAGTTGAGAGATTTTCCGCGAATCGGTCAAATAAATAATTAATGCGATACCACGTACAGACTATTACTAAAAATAATATTGTGCACTAAACTCTATTCTCGGCCACTTATACGAAATTAGTCGTACTAAAATTTCGAAAGCATAACAGAAATATCCTTTCCTGAAATTACAAAATCAATTATTGTTTCGTAATACACTTTCAGTCGACGGTGTCTCTTACATTGAATGGTGAAATCAAACTTGCTCTTGAAATTTGAAATCTATACAAGGCTGAATCGTTCATCGAATGAAGCTCGGTCTACGCGAATACCCGTACTGATTGGAACGACCGAGGACGTATTTTATTTTGCTGGGATATCTTGATTTTGATTACCCAGCGGTTATTTCTTTTATTGGATCGCGGCAAAAGTGGGGAGATAGAGGGTGGTTCGGCCCGCGCAATAAAACCAGGATCGCTGATCGAATCGTAAAATACATAAATTTCGACACAGGAATTTGTATAGGAAAGATTCAAAGATTTAGAGATGCTAAGATTATGATAGAGACACGCAAGAAACTTCCTCCAATCTCCCGCTACAATCTTCCCATAAAATTTCGCACAAAACCCACCCTATTCCCCACAAAATTCTGCAAAATAAATACATTACTAATTTTTAAAAGGACATTCAAACCGCAAAACGAAAAGCCTTTCAATTACCAAAAATACAGACTCACAGAGTGTTATATAATTCAATAACACATTCCCAGAAGCAAAATCAATCCTTCAACCCAGAACCGATTACTCCAAGACTCGGCAGCCGCTTGAGCGTGCAACGCATCCGCAGAGAATACGAGAGCAGACATGTAACAAGAGCAAGAGCAACAAGTGCTCAACGGGTAATTACCCACAAGTTCGCTACAGAGACCGTTACACGGCCAACAAATTCGCGTGCCGCGGAAGCAGCGATATAAATCGTCAAACTTCACCAGAGACTTCTGTCGAACGGATTCATGAAGTGCCTCTTTTCAGAGGATCCTCCACGCGTAAATACGAAGGGAACGCTCAAAGACACGTCCTCCGCAGGAAGTAAATTCAATTTGTATCATTAAACGAATCGGGACGCGTGGCGCCCTGAAGAGAAGAACGAATCGGCGCTAGCTTATCCCTTGGTGTCTTCGGGTCTCTCTTCCACGCGAAGTGGGTGCAGCAGAGACACCGGGGATCCTCTGAAACCATCGATACACGCGAGATCCGCGATACAGGATCGACGAGATCTAAGGGTGCGCCTGTCTCTTTGTCGCTGGTGAACGCAGAAGAGCCTCCCTGTCCTGCTGAGGAACAGCACGGCGAGGGGTGAAGGGTTGGAAACCGAGGAAGGAAGACAAGAGGAGGAAAAAGTCGAGAAAGATGGGAAAGACGGGAAAAAGGAGGCCCTTCGTAACACCCTGGCGGCCACCCTCCCGTCGGTGGATGCACCTCCGCGAGTAGCAGGAACAGCAGCAGCAACCTCCCTCCAAAGCGTGGAACGTGGCGCATGCCCATCCGGGAATCGAACCCGCGGAGGCACAACGTCACCGGCGAACCAGCCGTCGGGATCGTCAGTGCGTTTGGCGAACAGTTCGCGAACGGACGTGTCCCTCGTGGCCTCTTGGAGAACGATAGCCCCGTCCCCAGTTATAAACACGAGACGGAACGAGGCGTCTGGAGCGAGCTGGCGGGATTCACGGGGCGTGATCCACGCGACCAGGTGGTAGACGGCTGTTAGAAGGCGCGTGATGACAAAAGCTGCACACGTCGCAGCCGTTCCTTCATGGTCGACGATTACGCCACAGAAGTACGAGGAGCTAGCGTGTTCTCGTCGTAGAACTCTTTCCCCGTAGATCGTCGACGGCTGGCCGCGATCTAGCAAGTCCTCGGCGATCGTTGGAACGTCCAGGGGACGGTCCATGCATGCGTTGACCTTCTCGGAGGAGCGTGCACCAAGGTCGCCCGCGATCAATGAGCGCCGCGTCTGACGCCACGTGACGGGACTCGTGGCGTGCCAGCGGGCTCGTTCTGGCGGCCTGACCCGCGAAAACCGACCGAGCACGGAGGACACGATCGGCTGGAAGCATCCTCGAAGTCTGTTCTAGCTTTTATCAGTCGTCGCTGTTGGGAACCTTGCTCCACTGGCTTCCCTCGAAATCGTGCTCATCAGAGTCCCGATCGCTCCGTTACTTACATTCGACTGACTTGGTCCAGATCTTCGAAAGTTCAGGGAGCAAGAATTCATTTGGGAGCACGTTCCCTCGCGCTGGGAATCTCGGTCGAATCGGGGGTGAACTGTCTCGAGGAGATTCCTCGATCTCGTGATCGTGTGGTGTGAAAGGAAGGAAATCTTTCCTTTGGTGGGACGGTTGTTTCGTCTGTACTACGTCACGTCGAACTTGCGTTGTTTTCAACGGGTGAGAAGCGGGAGAGTGAGGATAGAGAGACTGGGAGCCGAGGGGAGAGACAGTGAGGTGCAGTGAGATCTGTGCTAAGGAGACTCTGGAGACCACGACGTGACATGACGCTGTAATCATAAACGGGAGAAGGGTGAACGAGGGCTGAGGATCGGGAAGAGGAGCCGATTCGCTGGATCTTCCTGACGCGGGATCTTCCGTCATCGTGGCTGGTGAGTCCCATTGCATTCGCAGCTAAACTCTTGCTTTATCGTTTTACGAGAAACGGGGATGAGGGCTGGTGGGAGGATTTTAACGCGACTCATGAATAAAAATGCACCGCGCTGAATGTGAAACGGAAGCATCAATCTCTCGCAAGAAGTCGAGAGAAAGAGCAACAAGTGTTGCTGATATCGCACCGCGGAGACAATCTTCGATATGAATGTTATAAACACCGGCCGAAAGCGGGGCAGAATTTACTGGTGAACGAAATCATGAGATTTTCGTTAATCTTGTCGCTGTGAAATATGAAATACCGATCGCGCGCTTCGCTGCGATAAATCCGATCAAATCCCCCCCCCCCCCGTCTCGTATGTAATCATCAAAAACGTAGGCGTTAATGTCCGTTACATCGAAGGAGCATAATTTCAGCGTGAATGTGTTCGGCGCGATCGATTCAATTGAGATCCGCCGTCGTTAAACATTGAAGCGTGGGCAAAACTGTAAAATACCGTGCGCGTAATTTTCGCGTGGATTTCTGTCGAGATAGGAACGGGTAGGGAGGAATTATGTACTGGTAAATATTATTCGCGAGGGAATCCCGCCATTCGTTGCGCTGTAAGTCGAACTGATTTTAATTGGAAACGAATTTCGAATGATTAATATTTTCTGCTGGATACAAATGAAGTTGTAAAGTATTGTCATGTAGTGTAAGGTGGCAGAATTACTTTGTTGGTCTGTAAGTAGTAGGGTTTATACAGTAGAGTAGCATGTAAACAATGCGCAGGGTCAGGTAGGATCGAAAGTTTCAGTTTTAGATGGTTTTTTAGAAATGGTACAGTTAATTGTTTCGTTTGGTGGTGAAGAAATTCTCTGTTTCATTTTAAATGATATTGCATTTAGGGTATTATTCATTTGATAAATAGATATGCAAGTTTGTAAATAGGTATTCTGAGGTATTTTTTCTTTTCTTTTACGTAGAATAGATTTTTCATCCAAAGTCTACTTGTATTTTACCTTTGTTCTATGTAGAATATGATGGTATTATTATTAAAAAATGACAGATAATTAGGCACTCTGTTTATGAGAGGATATTATGTATAAAAGACGAGGGAATACCGTTGGGACGACTCGCTAATTGATCGATACCTCCCCAGTTAGTGGGATTCATTAAGAAGTTTAATATTAATTGTCGTAATCAATTCAAATGAATAACCAATGCTTGATAGAAATCTAAGAGTTTCCCTGTCGTGTATTCCCGGTAAAAATGAGGAGAATTTCATTGAAAGTTAATAAAGAGGAGTTAAAAACAAAGAAATGTTTACGAAATGTCATCAGAAACTATAATATTTTGGGTTTACTGAATTAGGTGCATTCTCCTACATCATTCAAAGGTATCACTTGTAAAATGAAAAATTACCCTTTCTTAATGGATGCATGACATCAGCCCATGCAACAAGTTTCTACTTTGAAATTCTATAACTTCTTCTTAAACCACTTCTTACTGTGAAAAATAATAAAAGAGTTTCTCGAGCTGTTAATGCTAAGTACTCCGTGCACTATGTGATTCCAAATTCTTAACAGCTTTCATTTAACACTAGTAGGGCTAAATAATAGAGTTAAAAACAACTAAAGCTGGTAGGAACAGAAAGCAAGAAGTCAATGATAAAAATGTTTTAGCAACCAAGAATAATATTGACCTAATCGAAATGAAGGGAGCCAAAGGGCGTCATAGGTGATTTGCAAAGAAAATACAAATAAAAAGAAGATGTTAATGATGTTAAACTATGTGTTAATTTATTTCTGAATAGAACACAGTACAATACAAAGAAGTATTTGATTCAATAAATTATATCTAATTCGCAGATATTGTTACTAGTTACGACTTAAAACATGTAAAAGAATTTTCAATCCGAAATTTCGTAGCTACAATGATTAGTAAAATATCTTTATACCAGTTTCCTACACTTGATAAATTATCTTCGTTTAATAATATGCTTTGTCCTCATACCTTAATACAAAAGACAAAATGTAACCACTTGAAGGCGTATCAATCACGTCTTTCCCCGTAACAAAGTTTCCAGATTGCGCAAACTTTTTACACATCATAGACCGTACGGGCGTGCAGAAATATCTAGCAGCATGGCACGCAATGTTATTTTCTGGAAAACTTGCGTTCACGAGGCAGCAAAACGAGAAAGTAAATACCGATAACTGCTGACATAAAGTTAGACCGGGGAAACCGGAAATTAAAGGGTAAATAACCTCGTACTTTATTGAAGGTAATTTTGTTCAATTATTGAGTTATCTCTTAAACGTTGTTCCCGTTCTCCTGAACTAACCGGCGAAAGATCATTCGACTGAAAAACTTTTAATGGCTTCTGAAATATTTTCTAAATACCTTTGCCTTTGCACCTGCCTCGTAAGTTTCTCGTTATTGCCCCGTTTCTTGCTTCACTCCGAACGAGATGTTCCTCGAGTATGGAATTTAAACGTTGAACGTGAAAAAGTGGTGCGAATTAACTCGTTTAAGGCGTGTGTGTATTTGCAAGGACAAATTGTTGCAGTTGTATACTGTGTGAACATTTCACACGAGAAGTTTAATATCTCAGATATAATTAATTAGCAAAATTGGCAATCTGTTTGTACCTTACCCCATGTGAAACACATAACGACTGTTCTCGAATATTCATATTACTACGTGCACAGACATCATCTCATTTCATCCTCACATTTTCCTCAGTCCTCATGTTTTCTTTTCTTTCCATGTGCTCGCAAGTCAGGATTAAAAACAGCTAATCCTCGCCTCGCCTTTTCACCAGCTTACGTTACTATTATTTTGGTATAATAACGACGATTTTGAGGTATTATTATTATTACAAGACACTGTCTGCATTCAGCTACCGCCTACCCCCAAATAACAACTCCCTTTCCCCTCCAACCAGCTACGTCTTATCACTTTTGCTAACGCATACCTACTTACTGTCTACCACGAATTCGCAAACATATTGCGCACAATATCCTTGCTAATCCCATTTGCACTGTGAGCACCTCCACAACATTCTAATAACCCTGATAGCTCTCCTATCCATCATCCACCACGAATCAATTATTCTTCCCCCAACAAGGCCCACAAATAAACACCACACAAAGTATAATTAAAAAAAACGTAGTTATACAATGTTAGACATTCGAACCAGAATCGAAGGCCATCGGCAACCATTTCATCTCCGTCGATCACGATGCTAAACACGCTGATGGCATGTACATACTATCACCGCGCGTTGTTATCGCGTCCCCGTATAACGCAGCCGCGCTGTATCCTGTTAATTTAAATTATAATCAAAAATTAACGACCAACCAAGTCGGAGGTTCGCCCGTCGGGTCGTCGAGGGTGGATCGATGTGGCCGTATCACGCGAGGACCGTTTCGGTGTATCGCGGCTTATCGCCGGCCGGAATGAAGTCGGGAAAGAATTCGCCGTCTCCTCGAAATGGCCCAGAAAATATTTGCACGGAATTCTTCTGGCGACAGTTCCCTCCGTTTCGCTTTACGTCCGTGACAGGCCGGCTTCGTTTTTGCGACGCAGCGTTACGTGGGTCGATAATGGCATGTCGACCTGTTAGACATTACAAGCCCCATTACGCGGGAATTCTGCCCGATAACGAATCCCCGCGCAAAATGAACGGGGCCCTCCACCGTTCTCTCGTCCGACGACGATTCGAGGCTGCCACGGCGCGAGGCTTCTTATTAGAATCGAGAGGCTAGGCCCGTAACAATCGTGGCTCTTCCAGGAAATCGTCGCGGTTGCATGTCGCGAGGACACCGCATTAAGGGCGCAGAATCATCGCCCTTTTCGCGCACGGGTGCTCGTGTGTCATCAGAGAGTAGCGAGGAAGAGTAAAAACTGGTAATGCAGTCCGAAACGTTGGATGACAGCCGGTAAACCCTCATCCCGATGGGGCTTATACTCGATTGGGCAAATTGCCGCCAATCATAAATAATTGACAGACAATCACGAGGGATTTAGGTTTTCCAGCTCGGGACGTCCATTTTGATACTGATTTCGTGGCGATTCGGGATTCTAAATTTACAGTGCGCTCCTCTCGTGTTTGTGTCGCTGGTTTATTTTTTTTTTTTTTTTTTTTTGAAGATAGAGTTCGACGAGTTTATTGGACTGATAAATTACATGTACTTGCGAAAGGCTGTTGTTTAAAAATTCTGGAATTGAAATGAAAATTGACAGGAACTGTGGAATCGTTGATGGCCATTATAGCACTGCAGGAGTGATAAAAGTTGGGTCCGTTTAAGCACTTAATATATCAGTAAATATTTATATTAAATTCCATCGCTGAATTCACTGGTTCGCCATATTTCTGACAACTTCTGCAATTCCTATGCTGAAGAATCCTTTTTCGAGAGGACAATTTCACTTATGTCGAATTTTACTGTTTTATAACGACCAAAGCGAACGAAAATTTAATGGTGCACCTTAAGAAGATATGTCAATTAATAATTTGTTAAAATTCCTTAACGAAGTTTACTCCATTCTTTTCGCATTGTAACGGTAATAAAATTTATTTGCATTTTTATAATACAGATACATAGTTTTATGATGAATAATATTACAAATTGACAAATCTTGAAATTAGACAGACACATTATTTCTACAGTAAATATTGCTTTGCATCCTAATGAATTACATAAATTCAGAGCACAAGGATTTTTGACATCCACAGAAATTCATCATAACAAAATCACTTCTTCAGTTTTCGGAAAGGTGCAAGGTTTAAGCACGTCGCGCGTACGCGATGAATAGAAATGAAAGCGGGACGTTATCTCTAAACCGCAACGGTGTGCCTGTACGTGTCTTGGGCACGATGCAAAATGCGAATCGATGCGTCTGAAACGAACGATAAAGTTATTCGTAAGTTCAAAGGCTCTCCTTTTAGAGAAAAATCGCCGGCGGTTGGATCGCGTGTGCCTCAGAAATTTGTAAGGATCGCGCGTGATTCGAGGAACAGACGTCACGGACACACATATACATCAAGATCGCGAATACCGCGGCGTAGCATGCCTTCCCCTAATCAGATAAAAGAGGACTGCAAACGAAATACCGCGGGGGTATTTTTACCTCTGCCCACCCGACAAAATGCCGCCCGCGCACATTCAAACGACACGTATCGCGGTAATTTGTAAAGCAGCCGTTCAGATTGCGATCAAAGAAGAGTGAAATTCAGTGCTTCGTAACTTATAATCCGAACGTGTCACTGGGCAATTGATTCTTTTCGCGCGTGTCCGCATTATGATCCAGCTGGGCTTTCCTCATTAGCGCTGCATTCCTGCGTTCACTTGTCAGTTGAGCAGGTGCGTTGAATGAGTGCCGTTAAGTTCTCTTTTCTTTTCTGGGTGTTTGTTAGAATTGTGATTATAAATTGCGAGGTTAAATTCTGCTGGATGCTTGTGACAAAGTGTTAGTGATAACATAGTACTTTATTTAGAATTGCACTGAATAGGGGGTGGTGTATAAATTATTACAAGCTGGTTTCTTCGCCATTGCTGAGGACCATGAATTTTCCCTTCGCGTTTTAGAGTGTTCTGAAGTTCTTTGTTCAGTGTGATCTAAGAAAAGGTAAAGTAAAGTATAGATGAGTTTACATAACAGAACTCTCAATTTTCTGTTGCTAAGCATTCCACAACCCAGATAAGGCAACGTAAATATAAATAACAGAATGAATAGCAGGTTCAGAAAGTGGTTGTGCAAGTTTGCAGAGTAATTAGATTGCAAGTACCACTACTTACTGCAACTATGCACCATAGCACAGAAATATCTTTCTAAACGACCTAACCAACACAAAAAATGAATACAACCCTCGATAATTTTAAACAAAGCAGTCAATGCCTCGGGGTCATGACACAAAGTTTCGTTTTATATACCGCAGCTAAGAAAAGTCAAAAGAAAGGGTTCTCTACAATCCACGTTCCGCCGTCTCCAATACCAACTTACACTCGCAAGATGGCGCAGACCAAACGACAGATGCGTACGAATCTACATAAAAAAGAACGATAGCACTTTTACGGATAATTACAAAAGATAAGATAGGTACCCAGGTGGCCGTTCGGAAGTGGAAGTCACCGCACTGCCAGATGGAAAAGTCGAAACCAGGAGTCGTGAGGCACGAGACCGCGACATTCAGAAAGGGCCAGGGTGAAGTTTCCGTGGGGTTTTCGGAGCGCCTGGAACTCGTTCGTAACTGGAGTCCGATCCTGCCCGTAATTACAATTCGAACAAAGTTATGCCGGCCTGGATCGGGCGGGGATGTGTCAAGTATTTAATCAGGGCCGAGTCGAGTCTACGAGAGACAATAGATGGCGACCAGCCCCCCTCAGCCTATCCCCTCCGTTACCATCTGCCTTACCACCCGTGCCCCTTCATCTCCTTCTCGCCTTTCCAGCTTGGTTCCACTATGACTAGGGGTGCAATTATGTCGACCTCATTTCGGGACAGCTTCACTCCTCCCCCCAGCATTGTACTATTCCTCATCGTGTCTCTGTCTGCCCCTTGATCCCCCCCTCTCACGCCTGAAGATCGTCCTTTACGTAGCATTCTTTCTCCCCTTCCCTTTCTTTCCCTCCCTTTTCTCAGCTTCTTTTAATGTTATCTTGCAGCTTTTTGCTTTCTTCACCCCTCCGTTTATTCTCGCAGGATTATCCAACGTAGATTTTCTTTGTGCATTCAGTGACCCCATGCGCCTTTTTTTCTCAACTCTCTCGCGACGTTCAGGTTCCCTGTTGTGATAGCGTTAGATCATACAATAACTGTTCAGAAAAATTGTTGTCCTGTTGAGAGGGCTCCGTGTGTTACTTTAACATCTCGAAGGATTAGAATTTTTATCCTTTATGAACCTTGCGAATCCTTAAAGTGTCTGTAGTGCTTTTTAATTAATCGGCGGTTCAAAGTAGAATGACCACTTAATAAATACACTGGTATGCAAATACGTGAACTCTTCTCTTCAATAACCCTCTTATCATAATTTTCATAACAAATCAATCACATACATGGGCAGTTCTTAGATTGCTTTACATGTGCATTGGATCAATAAAACGTAAACAGACTTCTAATAATCAACAAATTAACGTATCATTCATTTGCTCTGAATTCACTTAGTTATTAAGCAAGGTAATCATAGAAACAGTTTGATAATTACATTGGTGTGATTAAAAAGTAATAGTAACGTTATTGGAAGAAACTGTGTTAAGCAGTGAAAGTAGTTTACGTAAGAATGATACTGTAACTTATGCCTTTCGTAATAAAATTCATAACGAATTCTCGTTGCAAAGATTGTAAATGTGGTGTGTTATTCTTTTCGAGAGTTTATGGCTGCAGAGGGGCCGCAACCACTTCACTGGTTTCCTCAAAAATAATTTCAACGTCGCCACAAATTCAGTTTAACGCTACAACAAACCTCTGGGTAATAGTTAGCGAGTATTTTACGTCATGATTAATTCAGACATTTATGTTCTTTCTCGCCATCTTGAATTAAACAGTTGAAACGGAATGTGTTTTTGTTGTTGCCCGTAGGATTGCTACTACCCCATAAAGATAACAAACGGGTTGCGTCTTTCTCCTTCATGAATTGCAAATTTTCGTCCTCATGCTTCTTCTGCTTTCTTCATCAGCTCCGCCACGTGTGTATTTTTGAAACTTTAAATCCGTTTTGCTCGTGTATTGGGGTACATAAATTCAGGGATTTTTGGCACATCGTGCTGACATTTTTTGCACTTTCGCAAGGGAAGAACTGCACCGTGATTTATAAACAGAGAATAAAATTATTCTAATCCGCTATTGTCCATTTCAATGTATATTGAAAATAGTTATTTAATAGATGCAATGTTGTTGCTGATAATCGATTATTCTGCACAAGAAAGTTGTCACAATTGGAGTTATCCCTTATAAATGCATATTTAATGTACTTTCAAATTACAGAATCGCCATAAAAAATTTATATAAATGAATTTTAATAAGATTTTTTTAAAGTTCCATACATCTGTAAGATGTTTCGTTTCTTATGAAGAAGGTAACTTTAAACTGTGTGCAAAATACTGCAACTGGATAAATTTGTTCATTACCACAAAATATTTGTTAACCTAGAATTTTTTTCAAAACAGCGCACATCTTAAATAATATTACACGCTCGACGTGTGATGGAGAACGAAATATAGGAGAACAAGGGAAAGTGGTGTGTATATAGTCAGACGCGTTTTCCAGTTGCTCCGACTAGAACTACAATACCTTCATAACTTTTCAAACAAGTGAATGAACTTTAGGAAATTGCACGTAAATAGTAACAATTACATTTAAGAATCTGATATTAAATGTATCTGCTACTTCACCATATTAGCTGCTCTTACTCAATAATTATATAATGAATTTTAAAATCACTGGCCATTACGGAGTCATGTACTCCTGTCGAGCATAACTTTCGTAAATAAAACAAACATGATTTGCATTATGTAACGTCAATTCCTTCATTAATGGTAAGTACCTGTCACTGCTACTGCAATTCATTGCAACGTCAAATTACCCGATCGAATCGAGATAGCAACTTTGTAAAGTACCTTGATACGAAACCGGTTTTATCGATTGAACAGGGCCAAACTTTACGTCCGCTTTCAAGCAAAGTTCTTCGCGTAAGCATCGCTACCTCTCATACAAAACCATTCAATGAAAATATTATAACTAGTCTTGAAATCCATGCTTGCAGCTCGAGGACTGTTTATTCGAACAGTGACGTCCACCTGAACGTTAAATTGCAGTCACTGGAGGAGGTACTCGATCGTTAATTGCCTAAACATTTCGACCAATTACAGTCTCTTGCGTAACAGTGATATCCTCGAGGAGATTAAGCTGAAGTATGAATGTAAAATTGTATACTGTTAGAAAGTACATTTAAAAAGTTACCAGGCTTCAATTTTATAACGAGTTTCAAGTTTATCCGTTGGTGATTGCTGTTTGATAACGTTTCGGGGCAGTTTCAATGAATTTTGAGAGAACAGATGAAAATTGCAAACTTTGATGGTTTATATTTTTTAAACAAACTCGAATCTAGCAAACTGCTGACATAAACCCCCTTCAATGTTACGTTGCCTGCATCATATTCAGACTTTGATGTCCTGTATTTTTTATACAAATCCTAATCCAGCAAAACGATGAATTAAACCCCCCGTAATACCGGATTAACAACCTAATATATTTCAACATTATCAAAATCCCTAAACCCAAGTGCTCAAACAGATCGATTTCTCCTAAAATATCCACTGCATACACATTCAGCTTGCCACCTTCCTCCACAAATCCCATCTTAACCACCTCGCGTTACCGAAAGCGTGTACCACGGTTCTCAAGACAATCGCCGCAGCTTTTCCACCCCAAAAGCGAGACCAGTCGTGGATGTTTATGCATCGAGAAGGCGGTAGTTCTCCGCGGTCCCCGCTCTCGCGAAACAACGGCCGCCCGGTATGAAAAACCGTCGGTTTATTACCGAACGGAATTTCCCTGCCCGCGGCTACGTCGCCGCCGGATTATGCAATTTAAAACGAGTTAATTGAAGTGCAATAAGTCGTTAAAACTCTTGAGCAAATTAATTAATATAAAAGCCGGTTAGAATAGCGCGCGGCCAAAGCTTTGCCCCTCGTCCCTGTCGCCCGCCCTTTTCCTCGCCCTTCGCCACCCCTATCCGGGCAGAGGAAAGGGAGGGGGCCGCGCGGTTACGACAACGATGGTGGCAACGATGAGGTCTGGGGGACGTCGACGGCGGGGGCCGACGAGGAAAAGTACGGTTAATGAAATAATGTACGCCCGACGTAGTCCTCGAGCACGCAGCACGCGGGATTTAACTTTTCCATGAAAATACTTGTGCAAGCTAAAGAGGCGCCCTCCCCCCCCCCACGTTCGCCTCAACCACCCCACCACCCTCCCGTCACCGCCCTCGTGCTTTGAGCTGAAATCGCGGCGAGGGTGACTTGATCGTTGAAATCAAAGGAAACGCGAGACGTAATCTGTTTAATCAAGAACTTCATACGATGGAAAGGTATGTAACGACGTTGATGGGTCGGGTGGAGCGCTTGCCTGGAGCCTTGCACCACCTAGCCGACTGCAGATTCAATTTCCGACGGGCGATTCGTTTCTCCGCGCGGGGCTCGTTAGTCTTGACCTTTTTCCTACCGCTGATGTGCTTAAAACGTTAACACGCTGTGCGTTAAAAGGTGGTGGCTGTTTCTAGTGGCAGCTGCGACGGAGTTCTGAATACTGTTTTGATCTGCATTTGTGTTTGATGTCCAATTCTTGATTGCTGTGTACGCGGTGAACAGTACCTGTGTTTAATATGAAATCTTTCCATTTGGGGTATACACTTTAGGGTATACCTAGAAAGTAGAGAAAACTAGTAGAGGACTAATACATAAAAGTGGAATTACAAAAATGAACAAAATAAAGGAAAAAAGAAATAGTATCTAGTAAATAAAAAATAGGCAAAAGGGAACAAAATACAATGAATGTAAATAGAAGTTAACGGGAATTGTTAACCGCCTTCCTCACTGAGTGCTTGAAAGAGTATAGTGTAAAATCGTGCAAATGTTTCACAAGTGTCCTACATAACGGAAGGAGACAGAAAGAATTCCTTCAATATTCATATAACGAGGACGCCGCAATACGCACGTGCAAGAATGCGACTTATGCACGCACGTCGCGGCACCAATTGCACGGAATGCTCTCCAAACGTTCATTAAACGCCACGATTGTTCTACAAACATTTTTAATCATACCGTAATTGTCCCCATTCCCCGCGACATTCAGCGAATGTTATCCTACAATTATGAAACGCAGAAGATTCATTTACGTTGGAGTTGCAGCAAGGCAAGGGCACGTCGCCGCGATGCGCTTCGAGCGTCCTCGAATGATCTCTGCTCCCGGGCCCCGCGATACCCTCCCGCTCCGTAATGAAGCCTCGCGTTACGCAATTTCGTTGAATCGATAATGGCTCCGAAAGAGTGGCCCTTTCTTCTTCCGTTTCACCCTTTCATCGGGCGGTCCTCGGTTATGCGCGCGTCCGCTGACTTCACTGGAAACATTTAGCCCATGGCGAACCGGTTTTAAAAGGTCTAACGAACTGTGAAGTCGAGCTAATTGAGACTGTTGCAAAACGCGGCTGTATCTCCCTCTGCCGGAACCAGTTTACGGAGCTGCGACAGGTGTAACGCGAGGCTGTTTCATTGCTTTACGAGTGCTAATTATCTTAAACGGAGGAGGAGGGAACTGCCGGGCCGCGCGTGCAACAAGGAGGAGAGGAGAAAAAAGTGGCAGCAATTTGCAAATCATTCGTCGCTTTGCTTGTCTCCCCGTCTCGCCTCGCGCCTGATTATTTCGTACGGCCGTCTAGTCGCAATTTATTCCTCTTGAGGCGACTCTCGGCGAATTTTTGCATTTCACACGGGAACAACCGGGTTCCCTCCTAATTGCATCGGAACAGGGAATGATTTAATAACGTACACACGCTGCGCACGCGTCCTACTCGTCTTCCCAATTTCGGTGTAATTTAGGGATTTTTGTCGTCCCCTCGGTAGGGATCACTTTTTGTATTTCATGAATCGAAATGTAGCTTCTTTCTTGGGATGAAACTAGAGCCTGTGATATGTCGATGCAAGGAAAGTGGGTATTCCTACTGTAATTTATTGTAAATAAGAAGATTCTAGCTGAGAACAATTATTTTTGTCATTATTTTGTCCTGTACGTATATATACTTTATTTTTAATGCTTTTTTTAGTTATTTATGACTACTTTCTGCTTGTTTTTGTGTGTAAGTAAGAATACAGGCGTTCTCGATAAAAGTTAATGGGTATTTCCATAATATAATCAATTAGTTTAATGGAAACTTTACAAATGGGCCTCTTGGTGTGGAAAAATGTATGATGAATCGGAGGGATAAACTCTAGCAAATCTAGCATGACCTTCTTTTTAGCCGCTTTTGACAGTCACTTTGCTTAGGCTGTAAAATTGGCTCTTATTTTTTATTAACATAAAAGAAAATATATGCAAGTTGGATTAGTAAATGAAACAAGTATTCTTAATACTTACTATTTCTATAATAAACTAATTTTTTGTAATTTGTGCCACTTGTCAATTGAGAGGCTCAAATAAACATAAGTAATTCAGCAAAAATAAAACAATGCATATAATTTCTTTGCTACTTGGATAAATACATTAATAGAATTTAAGGACAACTTTTGCTGGTTTTTGCATGCTATTGAAATTCAGCTATTTCCTTAAAAAAATCTCTCGTGTGTGGATGGTAAAGGGACATGCCGTGTACAAAATGCTGACTGTATTCAAAGGACGTACTTGCGATTTCTTTCGAATAATGCAATATTGAATTTCATATAACGCTGGATGTAATATTCCTTGCGTCCTTTCTATATCCGTTTCATCGTGCGAAATCTGGAATCACGAGAGCCGATCATACGTAAGTAGATTTCTTATTTGCCCCCAATGCATCGTTGCAAGTAGGTATGTCATACGTTATTTAATAAATCTTGCCATAATTCGTGAGTGCTTCTAGAAAGAGACTTGGGGCTTTGAAATTATTTAGTACTGTCTGAATTGAGTATTAACTCTCATCAACGTAAACTGGGGAATCAATCTCGTTAGATTAAATGCGATTCTGTGATTAGATAGTGACAGGAATTTAACTGTTTTCTCATTAATAAGGATATCGTAACGTTATAGTTGTGGTTAATTATTGCAAACGGGAACGTCCCACATTTACAGAAACATAGGTATATAAAAATAGCCTACAGTGTTAGCGATGACATCGTGACGTATGTTAAATCCACTAAAACAAAATAAAGAATTGAGAGAAGATTAGCTACCCTAAATATCACCAACGTACAAGATTCAAAAACACATCTGAAAAATCATAAAATAAATCTGCATTATTAGCGAGACTTTTGACAGAGTTAGTTACAGGGATGTTGTGCGTAGAATTCGACTGCAAACTATTGAATTATCTCATTTATTTCGAAAGATATTATAGCATCCTCTGTACGAAATAATGTTCACTGGAAAATATTGGTTGTCGAAATTTAATAAGACAATTAAACAAGGTACAAAGATGTACTCTAACCTCTGATTTATTCCAAGTATTAAATTCCGTTGTGACACCGCCTGCACGAATGACATCTCGCACTCGTAACGCTGCCACAATACGCATCAGCGAATCCACCAGAATTTCCCCTGAAGTCTGTAAAAGCTAGCCACAGTCAGCATCGAATACGTAAAACACCGGACGATAAACTCTTAATCCCGCACCCCGCAAAATTCATTCTACCCTCGCTCCTACAAAACGCCACCGACAACACAACTCTGCGCGCCGATACCTTCCGCCACGTTCGTCACGCATCCCCGAAATAACTCCCCTCGTTTAGCCGTCAGTGTCGCGATTCGCGATAAACAAACAATAAACGTTCGGAGCGGATTCGTCGGGCGTAAATCGGGCTTTCGGTCGAGCAAAGATCCGGCCACGGTAATCTTCCCTTATCAGAATGGATCGTGTAATGCCTCGTAACGAGGATGCAATGTCATCTGAAATCCCTGCCACGTAGGAGGAGGACGAGGTTGGGGTAGAGGCTCTGCGGAGGGTCGTTGGATTCACAGGAATGACGAAACGCATCTCCGTATGTAACAGTACAGGTACACCCACCGATCCCGGCGCACATGCACGCCGGGCTACGTGCATTTCGGGCACGAGCAAGAAGCACACAGCCACGGGGCGTTAGGTGGCGCGGAACGGGGACAGAAAGAGCGGGTGAGGCCGTGGAACGGAGAGAGAGAGGGTTGTAAACGGACGAGCATGCGAGGCAAAGGCAACCAAGCGGGGAATCGGCGGGAGCTAGAGCTGAATTAGCATGGCTATCTGGGTAATATATTGGACTGTATCGTTGGACACGACCAGCCAGAGCCACGTGATATACTGACACCCCGGGTTTTATTGGCAGTACGTAGTCCACCCTCTCTACCCTAGCTTTTCAGCTAGCCTCACCTCTGCCGGCCCTTGACGCCCGGCTTATCCACTTTCCCCGTTAATCCGGCAACCGTAGTCGGCCGCCAGCGCTAAAAAATGTATTCCCTTTCCATTACGGTCCCTTTTTCGCTGCGCCGCCTGTGTGACGAGGCTGTACACCCAGCACCGCGATGACTGTTCCCGTATCAAGAGATTTTCGCGACGGTGTTACGATTTTGATGAAGGGGAGGTAACTCCGGCGGGATTTCTTCAATTCACAGATTTGTCAGTCGAATTCGGAACTAGAGTTTATTGGAAGGGACGCCTTTTACAATCAGAATTAGAACTACTTTGAGGTTTTACTGTCTTGCTTAGGGTTGGTTGCAAGGGTTTTCATACAGAAATTAATGGAAATATTGCACCTAATTCCTTGAATTTATTTTTTATCTTTAATTGTATATTATTCAACTTTTATCAAACAGGAATTCATTGGTACTAATAATATCACCCCTCTTCAGGTTTATCTAATATAACTACTACTCGTTATTTTAATTTATTCACATAGCATGATGAAAATTATAAATGTGCAAAGGAAAACTAACTGATGGTAGAATATACAATATTCAATGCGTGTAGACCAGTGGATATTAAATGATCATTTCACCTGCGCGTGAGTGACAGACCTCAATAAAGAAAGTCTGGGTCGTGTCAAATTCGGCATACTGCGCGTACAGTATATTCATCTGCCCTGAAAAATGTTGAATATTACTGGCTCCAGGTTCGTGCTTACGCAGCGGTGTGCGTGTGCGTACCTGTGTACTTGACAAATTCAATAGAACTTCTGAAGAATTGGAATGCGCTGTGCACGCATATCCATGGGAAATGACAGTAGTAAAGTATTCGAACGATCTCCCATTTTGCTCTCTAAAAATAAAGTTGATCCAACGTCGCTTTATTCCAGCTCCGTTCTTTTACATTCCCATGCTCGTTCGAAGTTTCATTTGAGATATGGAATTGCATATACGTATTCCGCTGCTGGCATCGCGATGTTTAATTATTCATTCTGTGTTAAGACCGATAATTACAACGGTCGATCTTCTTGCCGTTTATTTTGGATACATGGCAATATCGAGATTAGTATTCTGTAATTTTGGACCAATTTAGGATCAATTTAAATCGTATAATGTTTTGTGCTGTCACTGTTCAAGTTTCTACAGTTCTAATTCCGTGTTTAATGCTTTATGGAGTATATTTCGAACCCTTCTCCCAAGGGAAGTTAGGCAACCCGGAAATTCAGAAAAGTATGCAATTTCTTGTAGTTATTAAGTAGAGTTATTCATCCATAAAACAAACCTATTTTTGGTTGGTGCCATTAGTCATTAGTAAAAATTAGTCGTTAAAATAAATCGGTGGGTTTTATTAAAAATAAATCCATGGCTTTGGCGGGACCTCGAGGCTCGCGCGCGACTATCGATCGCGGACGGTAATTAACGCGCGGTACACCGGAGAAAAATCGAAAGCGATCAAGCGTCGGTACGCTCTGCTAACTAATTACCCGCCATGGATCGTGATTGCATCGCTTTGTCAGTCTCTCTGACTAGCCCTCGCCTCACCAACTGGATTTGCATTCCGATATTTGTTTCACGAAACTTGTATTCCGCCCCTTTTTCCCCGATACCTCGATCACAACTAAATTCGATAACACTTTACCTCAGACTATCCTGTCTGTATGTACCTACATCGATATTTCTAGGTTTGACAATTGTCAGCTGTATACCGTAAAATTACCAAATGTTCTTTAAATGTTGCTCTTTTAAATGCAAAAAGGTCTGTAAAAGTATATGATTCTGCTTTTTCAAAAAAAAATCACAAACATGCGCTTCTTTTCAGCCTCCTCACTAGGCATAACTCCTTAATTCTCCTTTCATTCATATTACAGATTTTTGTTCGATATTTATCTCAGTGGTTGCAAGGAAAAACGACCCATGTCACAATTTCAAAAAATTTGAGTTTATGCATTAATTCAACTGTAGACTATTGGATGTATGTTTTCATCAGAAAAAAATGCATGAAAACTAATTTTATACGTTGAAAAAATAATGCAATTTAACCGAAGTCCAATATTCAATTAATACGCATTTGACAAAACAACGCAAGTCCACAAAATTTGGAGAATACGACGTATCTTTCCTTTGTGATCGCTTTTTATTTTCTATTTTTATTTATCTGCATATACTATAACGTATTTTGTGTAAAATAAAATGAGCAAAATTATATTTCATATTTTTATTTTACTAGAAACAGCACACTATGAAATACCAGTGATACATAAATGTGTAACTTGTATTTTACAAAAAACAACGCAAAGCACAGAAGAAAACGGAAGAAGACAAAAAAAGAAAGTAAAAGAAGGAAAAGTAATCAGTAAAACTACTTAACTGCGACACGTTCAAGCAGAACAACACAAGTCCAGTGGACTTGTGTCGTTCTGCCTAAAGTGTATGTAAATTATTACTGTTTTGTTTATTATTATTTACGTTAATTGTACGAATAGTGAATATTGTGCAAAGTGAAGGAAATATAGGTTTATGTCGTAAGAAGAAAACAAGGAAACATTGCTAATAAGAAGAATTGGTGTTTAGAACTTTCAACGACAATATCTCGAAAGTGAAAATATGTGACATGGGTCGTTTTTCCTTACAACCACAGATCTGTGTACCTACATCACTAAAATAAATGAGGTCATTCCTCGAAACGTCGAAATCACAGCTTCGAGATAATTTGTAACAGCAACCTGACCTCTTCATACCAGTACACAAAAATGTACACTGCATTCAAGAAAAAAAAAACAAAATGTAACACAATTTACAGCGCGTAGATTCCTAGATCCATGATAGCAACGAAAGTGTTAAGAACGATTCTCACACATCGTTCCCGTCTTTCGTTCTCGCTCGTCGCCCATATTATCGGCACGGCGGAAGTTATTCAGGAATAAAGGTCGGACGTGGGCGCGCGCTCCTCGCGCGTCAATTTCCAACGGTAGGAGGAAGGGAAGACGTTCGCAGACGTTATTGGGGGGAATTGATATCGAAGGTGGCGATAGGAAGCCCGTACGTAGTCCTTCGCGAAATAAATTGATCCGAGGGATTCGTTGGTGCAACAGCATTCTTACGAACGTGGTAACGAGTTATATACCGTGGCCATTCGGCGCAGGTGCGCGCCTCTCGCTTGCTTCCTCCGTGTCACACAACTTTCGCGTTATTGCGATCTGCTCTTCGACACAATCGACTTATCCCCGTGATTTACTCCCTTTTAAAGCGGTCCGAAACGCCTCGACTTCACCGCGCCCCGATCGTTCCTTCTGCTTTCTCATGGCCCCCCTTTTCTTGCCCCCCTCAACGAAGAAGTTTTACGATTCAAAGTTCTTTCGTTGTTCGTTAAAGCCGAACGAATTCACGGGCGGAAGATTGGGCGACGGGAAAGCCACTTTTCAGAAACGCACGATCGTATTATTTTACTGGAAAGGCTCGCATGCCCCCCGTTCCCTCTGGTGGTGTTAAAACTTTACGAGCACCTCGGAACGCGGCGGATTTCTTTCCGCCGCGAGACTTTTCTCGTTCGTTTTCTGATCGGCGACCTTGGATCTCAGCGTGGGCTGAAGCCTTGCCACGGCCCTGCACTCTTCCCGATATTCGTTCTTCCTCGATTCGCAGAGGAAGCTGTGCAGTGAGCTAGGATCTTCGTTGCTAGTGATTGATGCGGCTCGACGATGAGGATTTCGTGGGGCGTCGTGTATGTTGGAGGAGTAATGTGTCATTGTTTGGGGAAAGGTATGAAATTGCTTCGTACCGTTTTATGAACGTAAACTGTGGTGAGGATCTCGGAAGATGAATGAAAATTTGGGAAATGGAAGGAAAAGAATTGCTTTGAAAGTGACCAGAGTTTGAATTTTTTGTAGAAATGTTAATAGGGTGAGGGATCTCTGAGAGAACATAATTGCAAACATTTATATTTATTCTGTGGTATTTTCTAACAAAAGGCTGCTCATTTGGAACAATGGGTAGTATAATTCGACGAATTGGCACTTCCTGAATCTTTATTACTGTTTTAATTACTGGTACACTCATAATGGTCAGTATGACAATGCAAGATCCTGTGGGGTAGAAAATAAAACTTACTTTTCACATAATTGATTCGCTCTTCAAGGCATGTCAGCTAATGACTTTCGATAACGTTAATTGCAATTACTTTGCTATTCTGAAGACTAATTACTATGGATACAACCATAGGGACTGATTGTTCGTTAAGTTGTGACTTTCGATCTGACGATCTTGTTCCTTAGGGGCAGCCATTTTAACGTCCATCACTGACGTGCAGATTTCTTTATGAACTCTTTAATTAGAATACTGTCTTATCGAAGCATCAATTAAAATCGATATAACAGTTTTATCTTGCGTTGTCAGCGTGAAAATAGGTGTAATAAAATAAAGCAGTGGGTTGAATCTATTAGTAAGTTTTATTGCTTTTAAGAATGAATTGTCAATGGAGGATATGTTTTAAAATAGTTCATTGATATATTTCAAACAGTCTTATAATTTCTTTAAACTTAACTTTTGAATTTAATACACTGAGATTTCCAGGGTTCGAAACCAAAGCTGCATAAAGAGTTACTTAATATACTTAAGGTTACGCCATTATTTTCTCTTATATTTTATACATTGGTAAATGAAATTAGTTTATTAATTTTTACTTCATGGTAGGAGACATATTGAAGAACGAAGTTTTCTTTAAATAAAGAGAATTAAACCGAGTGGTTAATTAACAAGACCCGAAAGAGGTTTGGAGGAAGTTTTCTTGTAAAACTTGGCCTACATTTACCTGAACTTTAAGAAATTTAAACTTTTCCTCAAAAAGCGTACTAGATATGTAGAATTGACTCTATATTGGGTAAACTTTCCGTCTCTCTACTTACTTTGAGAACTAAAACCAACAATGTTCTTTCAGCAAGTAAAGTCGGGGCTTCCAATAATAACATAACCCATTTTTTAATAAAGCTTTTACCACTTTTATTCGGTTAATTCGAGGTGAAAAATACTGCTCAAGAGCAATAAGGGACGAACAAAATAATGTTTACTTATGGAGCGATATTATAGTCATATAAATATGCATGTTCTTTTACTATCATTATTTAAATTTGCTTTATTTCAACAAATTCATATTGAAAACCTTTTCCAAAATACACTGTATTTAAATCTCAAACAACACATAACATAGTGAGTGCAATCGAGAAAAATAGCAATATGTCAGCCATTTTGTGCCTCATATATTGAAATTTCAAAAACATGAAATACAGTATTGCAAATTAAATCAGTGAAGATCCCCATATCACATTACTCTTGTAAATTGTCTACATACCTCAAATATTCCATTGTTATTAAGACTTATTAACTTAAAAATTATTCAAAATACCCACGTTGCTGCACACATCCCCTATTATTCACAAAGCACGACTGTCTAAAGGGAACCTCTAAAGGGAACACCATACAAATTTTCTCAATTTTAAAATCTATCTTTTGTTAGAAACACTTTTTAGTCAAATTATCGAAAATGCCTAAGAAATCGAGCATTGCATTGAAGTGACCACCCTGTACTTATAAAACCTCAATTTTTTTTAAGTGAATAGAGTCTCTAAAGGTTTTAATCCGCCCCTGACCTCGATGCACCAGTACTCCAGTAATATTTCAAGTGATTCCTCACAGACTGATTCTCATTGCCAAAAATATTATTCTACACTTTTAATTAATTTTTCCACAAAGCACCAGCCTCTTCCCGATTGTTCAACCAATAACAGACCACTCTGTGTGGGACGAAAGATGAAGAGGAGGGAAAGAAATACTACTGCATGCACGTGCATGGTGTGAGACAATGAATGGAAAGAATGCAAGGAAGATAGAGTGAGAGAGAGTGGCGGAAGAGGGTGGAGGAACGAAAGACAAGAGGGAAATGGCCGACAGAGTCAGGTGGAAAGATTGAGTCTGTTCAGCGACTAGCAGCGGTTTTTACGCGCGACCTGTTTACACGACAATACCTTTGACACACTCGAGCCTGCGGTATCACGACTTGAAGCGACATTTCTATCTGCCCGCGTGCGTTCTCCCTGGAATTGTACGTCTCCTGCACCCGTGTGCCATTGTATTCTTTAGCAGCGTGCCTCGTAAGAGGTGTTTTCAAACAGCCCACCGAGTAACGTTGAATCGCTCGTCGGGAAACCCTCCCGATTCCCTAGCTTCTTACGGCCACGTAGAATTGTTCTCGGGTTGCTTACGAATCGGGTCACAAACGACCACGACGGTTTCTTGCTACTTTTTCTTCGGTTCTAGAAATCTATTCAGGATTTGGAGTCGCGCGAGTTTGAGTTCCTGCGCTTGCACACTCGTGAGGCTTCTTAAGGGGGGATTTTACTTATCTGTGACCGCAAAGCTGATTTTCTTTTGTATTCTACTGTAGTTTGTAGTGTTAGAAATATTCTAGTAAAATCTTCGGTCGAAATTCGGAAAATTAACAAAGTTGCGATAGTTTGGAGGAAGATGCGCAGAATGCTGTGCATTTGCAACTTCCCACGACTTCTTAAGGGGGCTTTCTACTTCGCCGTGACCGAAAAATCGATTCTTTTTCTTGCATTCCCTCGCGGTTTATAGTCTTAGGAATACTCGAGTAAAATTTGAAGTCGAAATTCGAGAAGTAAACAAAGTTAGGAAAGTTTGAAGCAGGTGGCTCGCAGTGTTGACTTTCTGCGTTCGCACTTTCCCGGGGCTCCTTAAGAGGGCTTTCTGCTTTCCCGTGACCGAAAAACCGATTGCTTTTCTTGTAGTTTATAGTCTTGGAAATCTCCCAGCGAAACTTTGAGTCGAAATTCGAGGAGGTAACAAAATTACGAGAGTTTGAAAGAGGCGATGCGCTTCTATAATAACGCAAGGAGAAAGACCTCGTGCGTGCACAGACTCTCCAATGTTTTGGAAGTAGATTAGAACTGAGAATGATTTTTACCCTGAGTACATAATCCGATTATCAGAATATGTATTTATCAAACGTAATTTGAATTTTCGATTCATCAAATATTTGTATATCTGTATATTCATGTTATTTGAATATACATATATTTAAGGAATATAAATCAGATTCCAAGTTCGTTATTTTTCTTTAAGATTTTGTAAACTTTCTAGTTTCTGCATTCAACTTTTTAACTACTTAGCACAACATTACATCATCTGTGAATTGACTTAACAAAATGATTTCATATCTATTGCTTACTAGCTTAAAGTAATTGTAAAGTAGTTTTTATAGGACAAAGTGCCAAGGGGATGAAATCGGGGGAGGGGTGGGATGTCCGGGTTCCATGGTAGCTTATATTTTCCAGAGGGCCCTAGAGAGTAACTATGCAAAATTTGGTCCAGATAGGTCAAAAGGTGTAGATGTTAATAGGGAACATACAGACAGACATTTTACGTTATATATAAATAGATTATTCGAGATAGAATAAAAGTGACGTTGTCCCTTTCTGCGGGTCGCGACAGCATAATGTAGTGCTGCTGCTAGACGGACCCAGTCGTCTCATCGTCTGAAGTTGACAGCCGCATTACGAATCAGACCGCCAGCAACAGTTGTGACAGAAACAGCTTTTATTCCTCTTACCAAAGAACGAAGTGGACTTACTTCCTAGCGCTCCTGCCTTCACCCTTCACTGGTATCACGTACTACTTATCTCTGAAATCTGTATCAATACTCACGAACTTAGTTACGTTTAAAATTCACGCGTTAAATTCGAAATTAAGACGCCCATTTCCACGTGGACCACTCATGTCCTACAATACATATTTCTCTAAACTGAACATTTCCTTTTCATTCTGAGTAACAGATCCTTCAATTCGATTCGATATCGAAACCAAAGAGAAACGAGAAAGGATTTAACACAAATGCAACATTCCTGCAACTAAATATTACAATCCAGCATTTTTCTCCACTGAATCTATTAAAAGATATGGAGTATAATCGCGAGGGAGTAGGAAGAACGCGTTCAATTCGAGACGAAACAGCGGCGAACGATCCCCAGCGGATTAAATTAACTCCAATCAATTCCGTGGGGATTAACTCGTTATTAACTGGCCCGCCCCATTCCCTTGGTCGTTGTATTGGCGCAATTTGTTTTTTTGCTCGCACTCGCGGGCGATGCGCCTGTGATGTAACTGTAACTGTAATATATCTATGGCCGAGCGAAATCCGCGCAGCGTACATCCCGGGCCGCCGATATCGAGCGTATCAACCTAGTAAAACGATATACAAGCAAACGAGTGAGGAAGGGACGGCGCGGGCGGTGGGTCTGTGACATCGGAGCCAGCTTGTCGAGTTTGTTTCCGATGTTTGCTAAATGCAGTCAAAGTGCATGTGAATTACCGCATTAACCTGGACTTCAAGCTCTGCGCTATCACCGTCCCCGTAATTAAAACATTCTTGTCACCGAGCGAAACGTCACTGCAAACAGGCATGCCGATCATTTCGATTTGCACCCATTTGCCGGTCAAATTAATTAGCGGCCACGCCGGCAGGTGTAAATCGATAGGGGACTAACAGCTGGCGAAGTCGAAGAATGCGCTCCGTCAAATGTGGGATCGAAGATCCTGTGATAGAGTTGTGTTTGCGGTTATTGGATGGCTGGGACTTTGTTAACTCTGGCTTATTGGTGGTACTGGCACACATGGAGGTTTCAGAAGCCAATCAGTGTAAGTCCATTAGCATTAAACCCGAGATTTACACTGTTGGTCCTCTGAATAATTTTGCCTAGTAATTTCGTGGCCAATAATGGTCATTTATTGCTTATGTATGGAAGCAGTGACTTAATTGATTTATCAACTGAAAGTTTTAACAATGAAGAGGATTTTGAACTACGCAACTCATTTTCAGGGAAGGTTGGACTTATTCTAAATTGGCTTCTGAACCTTCCATATATAAATGCCATTTCGTGGTTATTTCTATTCGATATTATAATTTTATTCACTCCGTTTAGTTTTCATTTTAAAGGTTAAATTTGAAGAGAATCTGACTTATTAGTGCAGGGGGTGGGTACTAAGGTCATTTTGATTTTATTAAACATTTTGGTATATACAGAGTGGTTTCTTCGAGGTGGTCGATAAAATGTCCTAATATATTTGGCGCATCTTTATGAATAAAACAAGGCATCTACGTGAAAAAACAAGTCGAAAATGTAGAATAATTTTTTTTACATTTGAATTTATATCCTCTTCTATCATTCACGCGAACATTCCACTTCCAGTGGATCGTTTCATTGATTTAAAAGCAGCGAGAACGAGATAGAACCGTTCCGTTGCAGTTACGCTTTGTTAGTGGTACCGAAACGCAGCGTTTAGACCGTCCTCATCCGTCGAAATTTCCTTTGGCGGTAAAAGGAAGGCCATTTGTCTTTAAGACGTATATATGTCCGGTATTCTGGAACCGTTTTCCCGTTCGTAACGATACTGTGAGTTAAGGAGCTGCTCGACCCGGTCCAAATCGATTCTGGATTTGGTCCGCGAACGTTCCCGCGTTTCGAGGGCCAATAAATAGTGAGAAAACGACCATCGGGCAAAGAGGTACCGCATAAATAATCCCATGACTCTGACAGCAGAGTACTCAGGCCGCATGGTGGTTCACAGAGGGCCCTATCCATGACGAGTGCCGTGTTTTATGGTATGTTGAATCGCATTTAAAGCCAAACGCGACATGCTTGACTCCGGCAACGCGCTTACATGCTGCGAATGGTTCGGCTGTGGCTGTTCCGAGGATTAACGGCTGCCATTTTGTTTCCCGATACAGGATTATCATGTAAGACACTTATCACTTCACCTGACGATTTTCTACGAGACATTATTATTGGGTGTGTATTTTTATAGGGGACCACGGATTAGGTCCATTTGCACCCTTAATATAGTTTCGCGTATGTATATTTAAGAATAAGTTTTTCAATTGAAGTATGTAAAGTATTTTCTTAAAGATGTGATGTTGATTAATAATCGATATGTATATAAGATGGGTCAAGATTGACCTTGAAAGTACTATGGGAGGGTTGTACAAGAGATGTTGAATATAATTTAACTATTCTTGTTTAGAAGAAATTCCAGGGAAACCTATTCTGCTTTTTTATTCCACAGTATCTGACACGTTCGTGTCTAGTAATAGTCTTCTAAATGTTATTGGATTTGTACTTCAATTCACATCACTTGATTCTTTTACATACCTATATTCGGTACTAGAAACCAATTTAGTGATCGTGGTAGTCGTAATTTAATTAACATCTTTGAAAGAAGTTTCTGTCGAACGAAGAAAGACACATCCACAGAAGTTTTTTATTCTCCGAGCTGGAGTCTTTCTGTTGCCTCCTCAAAGGTCAAAGCTCCTATTCTTCGCCAGGTTTTCTCATCCACTATTGGCTCGTCTGTCTTATCTGCAACAGTCCGAAAGGCTTTTCTGTTCTTTGATTCGGGAAACAAAAGGCTGCAGATTGAAATTCGCTTGTTGTAGCTTGGCTATCCTGTATCGAGTGCCATGTTATACTTCGATAAGGCCAATGAACTCGGTTCGAGATTTTCGCTGGACGATGGCCTTGTTTGATATTTCCTTGCAAGCGGGCGATTGGGACTTGTGCACGTCACTCTCGATGACCTAATGTGAATTTTGACATAAACCTACTCAGATTTAATTTGAATTCAAAATAGAAATAGGTCTGGTTCGATATTATACAATTTCGTTAATAAATAATGTTTTAGTTGATTTAACAGTGTGAAAAGCAGCCACTTTGTTAAGAAGAATAAATAACGTCGCTTCTAAATGCCCGTGGAATTCGTAGCGAACAGTGACGTTCGTATATGCTAATTTATCGCGTCGCTGCTGTGCTCTTGATCTTTGTATTTGAATGTCCACTTTATCCCCTTTATCTTCTCTGTCGAACCTGTCTTCATTCCTGACTGGCGTTCCACACAGGAAAGCCTCCCACGACTCTTGTCAGTCCTTGCCTTATTAAAATATTTTATGTTTGAACCGATGAAGGAAACGTTCGATGTCTGATCGCTTGGATTTAGCATAACCCTTCAACGGATCCGTCTTACAAACGTTTCTTCAAGAAACCTCGTTGAAGTTTGAATTTTTACCATTCCGCGATCCCTTCGCAGACGAGTAACGTAAACTTTCGTCAAATCTCGAATTTTTAAAATTGTAAAATTCCGTCCTCGACGAATGACATGAACTTTCGTTACAGCCTGGACTTTTATCGTTACGAATCCCTTCCCCCATGAATTACCGGAGGACGCACTGGCTTTCTTGGTAGCTCCAAGTCGAATCGGTGGAAGTTGCGTTTAAAAAAGGACTGTAAAATATTTTATATTCTATGGCGAAGAACTGAGTTTACTTGAAGCTAAGAAATACACCTTGTGCGTGTACCTTTCCAATTTTATTAACTCTTCTCATTGAAATTACATGGTCTATAATGTTTTTGTCTGTTCAAGAAAATATTATAGTTATCAATTTGTTGTGTTCTTGCCACTTGTTACTAAAAACTCTTGAAAATTTTACTAAATTTTGTTCTTAACTTAACACTCGCCCTAATCACTGCCCAAATATTCACAACTCTACGCGAATTAAATGAAACGGCAGCGATTGAGATACCTATCATTTTACATCTCGTCTTCAACTTCATCGTCCATCAACCTTCAAATTTGTGCACGTTTCTCCGGAAATCAATTTTCTAATCCCATCTGGCGTGCCGTCCTCGCCACCAGCTAGATGTTCGCGCAGGGAGCGGTCTGTTTGCCGAAGACAGTGGACAAGGGCGATTCGAACGAATGGCCTCCATAAAGAACACGATTCAGAACCCGAAGACGTTGGATTTTCCTTGTTTGCGTCCACATACCCGGTCGAAGCTGCGGTAAAACATTGTTGTAAGCTATGCAGGGCTGCAGCTTTTCTCGGGGTTGTCCTTCTTTGAAGAGATACGAGCATTGGAAGACGTATCTGGATACTGAGAAGATTTCGCGCGTTGCCTCCAGCTTCTGTAATCCCTTTAGTTTTTGTATTCCGGGACGTAAAACTTGAAGGAAATCCCGTATTTGTGAAAATACGAGATTTCTGTTGAGAGGGGCCGGCGTATCGTATCATTCGATGAACATGGAAACCTGCCTCGTTAGTCAAACAGACAGAAAAGTATTTGCTTATATTTTTAGTGTACACGCAGGCATTGGTACGTTATACCCGATCTTTTGCATTTCTCGTCTCTTATTCGAGGTTTTGTTGAGCTTCTTGAACAGCAGTAAGTAGATAGAAGGCATATATGGAGTGCACTGGGAGGATAGTATTTTAGTGACAGCTTTTTCAGCTGGTTTTCTGTAAAGGATGTTGTATCGACACAAAGAGTCTAGCCGGGTAAGCATGGGCAAACGGCCCCCACGCCGATTCCCGGAGTTGTTATTTTTTAAACAATGCTCCTTGCCTGAAAAACCATTGTGTAAAGTTTTAAATCGCTACCCCCCCGTTTAAGGGTAAAACGGGGGTAAATGCCCTTAACGTTATTATTTTTTATCTCGGATACTACTTAAGATATTTGAATTAAAAAAAAAAGAAAATATAGCTACTTACTAACTGTACTTCATATATTTTTTCTAAATTTTAAATCTATTATTAAGGGTAGAAAAAAAATAATTAATTGTTTGGGGGTGGTTTTTGGAAACAACCCTTTGAGTGACAACCTCCAAAAAAATTAAGAATAATACTCTATTATCAATCTATTATATAAAAAATCCTGGAGATGGTCGAGATGGTGGAACATAGTTAAATAATTTAAAGAAGATCATTATATTATAAATATGACGGGTTTTGTGGCCAGAAAGAGTACTTGTCGCGAGCCTAAGCACGTCATTTAAATGCGAATGGACGAAACGATTGCGGTTCGTTTGGGAGATCGAAGTGTGAAGGTGAAGGTAGCTGTGGAACAACGCGCATGCGCTAAATACGAAAATTTCTCGGACTCTTTCTCGTCACAAAACCCCTCATATTTATAATATAATGATCTTCTTTAAATTATTTAACTATGATCCACCATCTCGACCATCTCCAGGATTTTTTATATAATAGATCGATAATAGAGTATTATTCTTAATTTTTTTGGAGGTTGTCACTCAAAGGGTTGTTTCCAAAAACCACCCCCAAACAATTAATTATTTTTTTTCTACCCTTAATAATAGATTTAAAATTTAGAAAAAATATATGAAGTACAGTTAGTAAGTAGCTATATTTTCTTTTCTTTTTAATTCAAATATCTTAAGTAGTATCCGAGATAAAAAATAATAATGTTAAGGGCATTTACCCCCGTTTTACCCTTAAACGGGGGGGTAGCGATTTAAAACTTTACACAATGGTTTTTCAGGCAAGGAGCATTGTTTAAAAAATAACAACTCCGGGAATCGGCGTGGGGGCCGTTTGCCCATGCTTACCCTGCTAGACTCTTTAGGGGGGGGGGGGGGGACCTTTTTAAAAGAAGTATTTTATGTTAAGGGATTAGATCACCTTGGCCAGGTCAAGAAATAGGTACTGCATATTTGAAAGTTTTGGATATTTCTCGATATTTTAATTTTTACTTGACTTTTGATTACTGATTTTCTTACACACGAAACTGAGCTTCTTGGTTCTAAGTATAGCTATTTGGTTAGTTCTCAGCCAATCCACAAAAATTCAATGTATAAACAACTCAGATTTATTTAATATTCTATTGTTAAAATATTGCCATGGTATAATCTCGACCGCTATATTTGTTTTTAAAGAAAAATTGAATAAAAATTGCATATATCATTCAAAGATTTCTATCCATATTGAAATTTTTTAATCGATAAAAGTGTTTTTGTGATATAGAAATATATTTCCCAATATTTCTTGATTTGGTCAAGGTGGTCTAACCGCGTATGATATAGATGGTCAGTTATTGGAATTTAGTGTGTCAAATAATTCAAGCTCATGCAATATTTCAATATTGATATATACAAAGGTTTATCGGGGTAGCATATTTCAGGTATTTATAAAGAAATTAGTGAAATTGTTTCAAAATTCCATTGACGATTTCAGCTGTAAATGAAAGGCTAATAATTATCGGTCACATCAAAACAACTTCAATCACGTATCTTAATGAAAACATAAAATAACATTAAACTGGAAAATTTCTAATCGACAAAGTAATAAATCCAAATGGTGGAATCACGGGTACGTGGCAGCGGTTATCAAAGTGTAAAGAATAGTTATAATTCCGAAACGTTGGTCACTACTTAGTAACCCCTATAGTAATCGACATCTTAATCATGAAGCTAAGCGCAGCCACGTGAACTGAGTCGTGAGTGGTGGAGCAGCTCGAAAGTTTGACGCTAGGTTACCAACGATCCAGGCACCATTTTTCCACGATCTTGCGTCAGACTTGCTGGCTGCACAGCATCCAGGAAGGCATTACATCAAATTTGAATAAACTAGCTGTTGCTCCGACACCGTGGAACTGTACAAGCGTTACCGCGGCTCGAGTGGGTTGCTTGCTCGTTGCGGTGGCCGACGTCGACTTTTATGAAATACTGCCTGGCGAAAGTTCGCCGTTGGACCACCGAGCTGCTGACACCTGCAATCTGCGTTCTCAGCTGCATTCGAGATGCACACTGGCACGCCTTACAGTGGTAGCGGTGTTTTACGATTACTTCCACCACTGCCTGTTGGTACGCGCCACATCCCACAACTCTTGATAGGTGCTGCGTGTTCTTTCGTCGTAATTTTTGGTATCCTTGAAGAAACTGGTCCGAAGACTTCCAGTTTTGTTAGTAGGTCCAATGACATTATTGGAAGATTATTGGAAATAGGATGGCACAATTTCTTGTGAGTTGCACGTTACCAGGTAGATTATCTATGAAGTGGATTGAGTGTCTGCTTGACACGTCCATGTTTGGAATACATTCTTTTTTAATTTAATATATCAGCAATTAGAATTGGGTTCTATAGACTGATGCGTTGACTTAGAACTCAACATTAGAGTCCTTTGTGTGGCATGATGATTTCAGTGAAGTGACCACCTTCCCTCATCTGAAGTCGATTGACCTAATGTTCAATGTTTTTTTTTATTTTTCTTCTATCTTACACTGCGTGTGTTTGTGTCTGTATTATTTTAGAATGATTCTATCCCCAGAGACAATTAGGATTGAAGCAATAAAATTGTAGATAAATCACATGGCAACCACATAGAAAATTATTTATGTTCCATACGCGTCCAGGGATCCAGAAGTTTTAATAGCTCGGTCACATTTGTTTTCCAATGGGGGTGCACACGACGCAACGCATATTGGGATTCCTCGGTCACCGTCTTGCCACCTTATTTCCACAGAAGTTCCACAATCGAAGTTCCTTGAGTTGTTTATGACGTCGACCGACTCACCGCGAATGTCCAACGTTGAGTTACGACGCGTAACTTCAATATTTAAGAATCTCCTTGGTTCCATCTCTTCAAGTACACGCGAGCATCTTGAATCTTCGAAAGTCCATGGTAAAGCTGGACGAAACTTTGCACGTGGTGCGAGGAAAACCGTGGTACAACCGAGAACACGGTAATTTCTCTCGAAAAAAAGCGTGGAGACTTGGAAATAAATTTTTCACGAAACAGTGCGCTTGTAATTGCATCCAGCAGTCGTGTTTGCATGAAATGTGCAAAACTCATGCCTAGAAATATTTTCAAAAATGAAACAAAACTAGATAAATCTTTGAACTTCTATAGTTTCTTTTCTTTAAAGACCTGTTCTGGTTTACAAATCGCTGAAAAGTGGCGAAAAGAAATCAACTTCTTTCCCCCCATTTTATTTCAACATCCAATAAGAAACTACACTTAAAGTTTCAAAAGTCAAACTAATCATTTCCACTTTCTGTAAATTCCTCATCGTCAGTACCTCAGTACATAATAAATTCTTATTAATCTAAATTGGAACTTACTTCCAAAGAGGAATGACATATCTAACAAAACTCTAACTTGATTAAATTTCCCAAAAACTACACTAAAAAAAAACACGATAACGCGAGTCCAATCGATGCACACGATTGCTTGGTTATCACAAATTAATGAAGCGACAGTGTCACGGGCGGCTATCTGGTAAGATTAATTAACCCCGCAGGACGATTAGCATATCCGTCTGTTGACCCGTTCCCAACGAAGCGAAACCCCGCGAATCTTTATGCGCGCACATGCCTCCCTGCTCCTGCTGGCCGAACAATAGCAATTGTCAGCACGGCTGGAAGCCACAAAGAAGTTGTCGCATCGACTCGGAACGGATTCTCGAAATTCCGCGAACGCCGTCCAGGAGCTGCTCGTCCCACGGCGGAACTCTGGGAAAGAGAGAGGAAGGGAGACTGAATTATTTATCGCTGAATTTGACTCCGATATTTTCAGACCCCGCGACAGATTATTCCGTAAGCCGCATACATAAGCGAAGACAGTGCATGATTTATAGGACGTTCGTTGTTTCATGAATGGGTGAGTATGCCGCGGCCACTACTGGCGGAGTCATTCGCTTCCTCTTTGCATGCGCCGCTCACACATTACATTTGCAAAAGAGGTGGCCCAGCAAAAGCAAGATATATTGGCAGCGGCGAGCGAGCCCGCCTTTGCTCTGCGGGCGAAATGGCCCCGGAGGAACGTGCGAGCATGCTCGTTCGCTGATCGTAATTGTGTGTTACAAGTGTTGCGCGTCGAATGTATGCTGAACCTCTGCTATCCTTGATTGAATTGGAAAATATACATGATGGGGCGTAAATTGGATAAAAGGTTAATATATGAAGGGTAAAGGGAAAACTGGGAATGCTTGTTTTTCGGGATTTTGCGATTTATAGCTTATTTTGTTGGTGGTAACTGGAACTACAGTAGGGTAGGATGGGGATAAAAGTGCCGTTTTTCGTATAAATATACGTAAAATTTAGTACTAAAAATTTAGAGAAATCTAAATCATCCTACCCTACTGTCGAATTACAAAGGGTTATAAAGTTCAAACACCCTAATAAAATAAAATTAAAGATTTTGTATTCTGGTTACAAACAGGAAATTTCCACTCTACACAAAAATACGGTATAGACCCACTCTTTGCCTAAATATGAGCTTCTGTCGTCCAGGTAAAAAAAGAAATTATTTAAGAAGAAAATTAAATCATTGAACCTTGTTTCTTTAGTGAAGGACTAAAATATTAGAATTTAATTTTCTCGATAACGCTGTTTTGTGATATTCCCAGTTTTTCCACTACCCTTCATATATACCTATATTCGGTTTCCTCCACCGTTTAACTTTCCCTGTATAGACTATTAATACGATTTCTTCTGCACAGAATTCTGTCAGTTGCAAGTGCTATGACTCTATTGTGTTTCTTGTAATATTTCAAACTGGGATGTATGTAGACTTCTGTACATTTGGTTTATGCATAAAGAATAGGAAAGTAAACGTGGTATATGATTTGAAGCGGGCTCCACTGCAGTAAAATAAATAAGATTACATTTTTACGTCAATATTACCCCGCACGGTGCCCAATGATCCGCCAGCTAGAATATTCAGTGTTAATATTGACAATTGAATCGCTCTGGTGCTTCTGGGACCACGGAGAACATTTTCCCGCGGACCATAGGGAAGGAATATAAACGATTTTTTTTCCAGATTCGACGGCGGGTAGCCGACGGTATAATTCGTGCCGAGCGGGGGCATTTATTTTGTTCGTCGTGCTTCCTATACGCGCTCACGTATCGGAGAACGCAGCCGGGGTAATCCCATAAAGTCAATTATTCCGCGGGGAATATTCCATTGTAGGGATATCGACGAATCATCGACAGAAACGATTGACTCGATTTAGGGTGGGAAGCGAGCGGGAAAAGAAAATTAAATTTACCCAAAATTTCTGCGGTGAACGACGCTCGCCCGACGTGTCCAGACTCCCGACATCGATTGAGAGCGAGGGAACAACAAAAAAAAGAAGATTTCGACGTGAAACGTGTAATAACTGTGACGTGTAACGTTTTTTCAATGGTAATCCGTTATTCGACGCTGGGACGCGATCGAAATCAAACGCGCGTTGGGTAAATATCATTCCGTACTTTATTTTTATGGCACTGGAAATCACCATTTGTTGGATCAACCGACAGTGCTTGATATAGGGTGGGGGTGAATTTTGGATTTTACGGGGAGACGCGCAATTTGTAAGTATAGGTAGGGTAGATCAACCACTAAATGAACACGTACCTGGGAATGGACAATTTTTATTCAAATGAGTAAAATAAGCAACTAATTAATTAAGGACTTCTTTTAATTTCTTGCTTCATATCCAAACAATGTTTGCAGCACGTCGAATCAATCGCATTGTAAACATAATTTTATGAAAGTGTTCATTTATTAGCCTTAAGTGTACATTTATTGGTGCGTTTTCCTTACTTGAACTCGAAACGGTTTAAGTTTAAGAGAAATTGAGTAGATTATACTATTTTTGGTAGGTTAATATAAGATAATGGAGATTCATATGTAATAACTTCAGATTTAGAATTGTCTATCCGATTTGTCTCCGATTCTCTATATGTATCTACATATAGACAAATTGGTAATTCTAAAGTTCAAATAATTCTTTAAAAGTAGAACAAAATAATTTTGCTAAATTTGAGCATCTAAAGCGAAACACGCTGCTTGTTTAAGAATTTCTATTCACGACACGAATATCCCCCATGAAATCAGCACACACTCATTTTCATAACTCTTCATTCGGTCGAATACCTCCGACGACAGGTTATCGCCCGCCCTCGTGAATTACTCCCGAATTTCAGCTGCGCGTTTCGACTGGAGCCATCATTTTTGCGAAATTACTCGTCGCTACGTAGCAACGAGTATCGCGCAATGTTACCCGCAATTCGTCAGTTGCGCGCGGCACATTTCGGTCTCTGCGATTTCGACTCTTTAGAAGAGGCTAACCGTAGCAGGAAGACCTCGAAAAATCCATTCACGGCGTTCAGAATATCCGGTTACGAGAGCAGAGATTGGGAAGCTTTGACAATGAACGAAGGTCCGCGAACGGACGCGGTGTACGCGACGTTTAAATGACCATCGCCGCTGAATGTTGCACTCGATGGGCCAGAAACTTTATCCTCCACGGAACTTTCGGGGCTTCCTATTTTAAATGAAGTTCCAAAGACCTGGGCAGCCTGATTGCCCGAAATTCGTATTCCCGCCCAGCACGTGTAAAAGTACGCTAACCCTGCGACGACTTTGAGTGTGGCGAGTTTGAGTTTTAGGACTCCGGCTTGAATTTTGATAGACCCGGTTGGGTTACTTTGTAATGACTGTGGGAGACTGGATTTGTAGTGTCTGTGGTAATAAATAGGGACATCTGAACTGAGGTTTGGATGAAGTGTAGTAAATGAATTAGGACACTCTAGCTGAGATGATTAATTTAGAAATTTTTCGTTATAGTGTAATAAGGTGGTATGCAGGTATTAATTAATTTAATTTGGGGGAAGCAATGCTACCTCCAGAAGTGTTATGATTAATAATAGGTATTTGTATGTACGTTCTACGATTGTATGCATTTAAAAAGAAACATATGAATTCAAAATTGGACATAAGTATTTATAAATATCTTTAAAATTAATTACTCTGAAACTTTATATATTCTCTTTTACTTTCTCATACATATTTCGAGTTCATCTGCATGTATCACTCAAAACTTGTCACCCTTTTCACGCCTTCGAATACTCTGTTTTACAGCATAAATTTGACTTTGAAAGTAACAAAGAATCCGATGAAGATAAATCAAGAGAATATTGAGTTGATTTACTTCTATAATCTTTTGTTCTGCCAGAAGCTGTTTCAACAATACTACAGAACGAGATCTGGTATTGTTTCCTCTTTCGTGAAACAGAGGTCCTTTCCTATAAATTTCCCGAAGCAAGCTTATTAATGGCCACGTATCTTATCAATCCATTCATAACAGTCTGCCAAGTACACGTAATCAAATCAATTCAAGAACTCGAACCTATTTCATATTCCCAAAATAGATATTCTCACAACAATCCCCACAGTTTCTATTTATCCGAATCCCGCATTTATCGCGGTTCTTTCAAACGAAAGTCATAATGACCTGAGCCACGGAAAACACCATAACACGGGAATGTTTGGATTTTTCTGCGTTTCGAAGCTACCGAATAACAAACACATTAATTAATCAAATGAATTACAACGCGCGGAACGTGATTACCGTTTAATATAGGACGTGTATTCGGATTCAATTGCGAGACACGTATTCGATGTAATTATTCGTATCGAGCAGATAGCAGAGCAGGAAGAAACATAGACACGGCTCATTTTTGTGCAGACGTACACTCGTGCGCGTGGTGGCACGTTAATCGAGATAAATCTCGATATTTATAGTCGACAATCGGCCGGATACATCGGGCATTGTACTTCTATAAATGCACCGACGTATCTGCAGCTGCAGCCAGGTTCGGGAGGAGAGAGGGTAGGGGGATATAACGTTTGAGCTTATTATACACGATCGCGGTATAGCCAACGCTTGACTGTGTATTTTTGTTTTACGTTCAGGTACCGTGAGTGAATACGGAAGAGGTGAATGCGGCTGGTGATTTATAATACACACCGGCTGGGAAAAATTATTCGAAAATGCAGCTATATCGGTGGGAAACAAAAATGTCCCCTTTGAAAAGCTTGTAAATCATGGAATGCCTGGTTCGAATTTGAATCGCCAAAAGTAAGTTTCGTTGGATGATGTTTAATAAGATACAAGTGCTCCTTTTGAATTATGCAGGATAGTTATTTCCCATTGCAACGTGATTATTTTGATTGGGGTCGAAATTCAAGTGAAATATTATTTAGCTTGTTTCACTAACTATGCTTTAAGAAGCTTGCACGATTGTGTCTTCGATGTTGAGTTGACTTTTTATGTTTCGTTGTGCAAGAAGTTCTTTTATTTTATGTTTCTATGATATTAAGTTCTTAGGAAGAAAATAGGTGGTGGTACAATTTGGGAAGCTTTAATGGAGTTGTTGATTTTTAAGAGGTTTCATTAAGTGAAACTCGTAAGTGAAACTATTTTAAAAGGAACATATATACAATGATATGTAACAGGATGTAGATAGGCACAACTTATCCGTGCGATTAGAGTCCGAGAGCGCAAGGGAATTGGGATTGTCTATGGTCAGACGCACTCTGCGAACCTATTCCACTGGAAATGTATTACTTTATGTATGTGCCTGTAGCTTTCCAGGAGAGCGTTAAAGTAAAAATTGTTTCAACTAAAGTTTGTCTAAATTGATACCAGCTTTAGGAACGTGGATAAATTTTGCAACCATTACGTAGAAGACTTTCAACTTTTGCTGTTTGTTGTTCTATTAAAAGAAACCTACTTTTCTGTGTATTATGAAATTATTTTTTATATCGCAAAGTTTAATAAGAAAATTAGGATGATATTATTGATATGCTTCTGTAAACTTTTTGTAAGAAGCTAACAGAATATTTTCTAAAGCTGTTTCAAGGGAATTTGGGGGATTTATTGAGGTATAGTAAACCAGTATACTGAATATCTATGTATGTTTCAATGTAATAAAGTTAACGATCCCATTAAGGATAACTTTATTAATCAGTCACTCTCCGTTTTCCATTAAAAGTGGCAAATAAATGAATGCATTGAGCAAAAATGTTTGGAAATGTAATGTAGAATGTTTTACCCATTAATTTATTCATTACTTGGTATATTATAAAATACATTAACAGTCTTGATGAAGATGAAGCTGTGAAGCAATTAACTGAACAAGAACGGACAAACTGTAATGCATGAATGTTGTGTTCTTGTATATCATTTAATGTAATATAAAATTTTAACAAAAAATTCAATTAGTGGGACCACGACGTAATCACATAAAATAAACGAAGAACTAGACCTACTTTCCAATGTAATTTCACTTAAAAAATGTATGTCATTCTCAAAAAAAAATTTGACCGAAGCATTCAGAAAAACGTTTCTCGCAATAATTAATATAATGAATACTTCACATTACATTTTCTAAGTGTAATCGAAGGATAATTCTTTTTGTACAATTAATAATGTAGTTCTTTACATAGTAGTAATAGTTTACATAATAATAACTGTAATACTATTACTGCATTAGTTTACATAATAATATTGCTGTAATACTATTGTTGTATCAGCGTACGTGAGAATGTAATTCTCATGTAACTGAATATTTCTTACTTTTGTCACGACGACGGTATTAAATCAATAAATATATGATGATATACTTTGAAAATCTGACAGAAGAATGATTTCAAGTGGCATTAAAACTAATTAGAGGAGGATATTCGTCGTCCAAGCGCAGACGATTTTTCGCCCGCGTTTCTTCCTTCCTGGAAAGGCGTGTAGCAAAAAGCCGGCGTGAGAAGTTAGAGAAACGGCCGAGAAAGAAGCACACACCTCGTAAGAAAAGTAATTGCTGGCAACAGATCATAGGGTCGGCTTCATCATGGCGTGCGCGAGGCATTTGACCAAAGCGGACGTAATAAAGTTTCGCTTTGCCGCCGCAGCCCCCGAGATCTAATATAAAATGAAAATAAATCAAAGCTTCTCTCATCAGCCCAGCCATTAACCTCGGCTTCTTTTGTATCGCCCTCGTCGCAAGGAAATTATTAATGGCAGAAAAACAATTTGTCCTAGTGTAATGAAGGTGCTCTCCGCAGAATAGCTTCCTCGTGCTCATTATCAATTCCCTCAAATAGCAAAAATGTTACGCAAAAACTACTGCAACGTTTATGGAAAAGTTAACGGTACTATTTAGTTTAATTTGACCTACTTCTTTCCTTTGAAAACTGTTGCAACCTTCACCGAACTGAGCAAAATGGAATTTTAAATGCAAAATAATTGAGAGCTAAAAATTGTGCAACGGATTTGAATGTTAATGTAATAGTTGATAGTGTAAAGTTTGAATATAGTTATATTTAGCTCTGAAGAACTAATAATAGATGCAATTCATAGTAGGAAATATTGACTTGTCAGTGAAGGTACTATTAATTTAATAATAAATTGTTTAGTATAACAGCATCAGTAAAAATTGCACAAACCTTCGTGAAAATTTCATTTAAAACTGTTCTCTCTAGTGGGAACAATATTTCTTTTAACATTCGCCCCAATTAACTCACTCCTCTTCTACAACGGTCTGAAATATAAGAATTTTTCTCCTTGGAATAAGTTAGTTCCCTTGAAACAGCACAGAGCTCTGTATCGCATCACACAGTTAACAAAGTTATTCTATAAATCTACACATTTCAATAATATCCACACCTGTGGACATAAATTCCTCAACAACCAAGTGTGCCAAAAAAATTAGTCTTCAGCAATGCAAATAATATATCATTTAATCGTCATTAAACTCATTAAAAAAGATATTTTAAATATCTATTTTCATCAAAAATACAGACAGCTTCGATTAAAAACTGATTTAAAACACAGTCATGAACAAAGCTACGAGCTTCAGATACATTAGTGAGAGCAGACCATGTATCACTAAATGGCAATTAACTCTCAACACGTGAAAAATGTCTATCGTTCGTGTCTCAGGCGATCAAACAGATGTCGCGATAAATTTTTAAGCTTACGCATATTTTCCCCACGCTAGAATCGGACTCGTTGATGTCCATCGTGGCAGAAATAGAATTAGGTAGCTTTTAGGTATGCACTGCACCATGACTTAGGTACCTTTTTATTTATATTTTTAATTCATGCATCGACTGCCGTCCAGTTTCCCCTCTGGCAAAGAAAAGTTAACGAATGTCGGCATAATTGTAAGAGAGAAAAATACATGCAGACGTACAAATACGGTTCAAGTGGGAGCGCAAAAGTGCTCGTCGGAGGGCTGAACGTTGCGCGTGTCAGGTGTTAGTGTCCTTAATTCTTTAAACGCAACGAGCAAACTCGTGTACATTTTTCCCTTACTTAACCAGCCGTCCTCTAAATCTACTATTAAAAGTTCCCGCGAATGTGCTTAAACTATGACGCTGAAACGAGACTCCACGCACGTAATAAACCTTTGTCCCGCGACCGCTGTGAATGGAACGCTTTACGCATTGAACGTTCAGACGTCTACGCGGTGAAAGGGAACATTCGCCAACAAGAGCATCCGAAATTGTAGGAGAATAAAGGAGGGAATAAATGTCGAGCGCGAAAAAATGCTATTGTTTGCGAAATGGTTCGATTAAAGTGCATTTGAATGATGGCAGGGGATGCTAAATTTTAGGTTTAAAACTTTAGTTCTGGTACCTACGTAATAAATCCAGAATGCAATAAAATTCATAGAATGGTCCCTGGAATTATTAGACTTTAATCTCATCGAAATATTTTAGGGCCAAATATTTTTATATTAATATATTAACATTATATACTTCTTTTATCGTAAAAGCTATCACATGAGATAATATTCTTTCATATCTTTCAACAGTTACCTGATTCATTTCAGATTTGGTAAAATACCAACTGTTTAAGACTTTTGAACGGTGGGGTGTATAAATTTTGAGTTCTACATCTTCAGTTGTGAATTCGGAAGCTGTTTTGAATCTTTTCTTCCCGTGACTAATTTCATATAATTTTGAATTAGAGAGCGAAGGTAAAGAATAAACTTAAATATGCTTCTAGGAATGAGGCATACTACCTTCATAAAAAATGTCTGATGAAGTAATGGATCTTGATGTTCGTAATTTATTCTTTGTGTGCATTTTTAAGTAGACAGACGCTGTCGAGGCTTGACACGTCAACATTTATGATAGTTGTTTGGTAGCACACCATTTTTTACATATAAACCCACCGAATCGATCTTCGTGGAAAGATATAATAGGACCAAAGAGGTCCACGGGGTTAAATCAGGCTAATCTATTCGCTTAGTGTCACATCTTACAGCTGAACACCTCTTTACATTTCGTCATCATTCTTAACAGCGAATCATTAGCTACTTTCTCCTCTGTTGATGTTCGTTGTTTGTGGACACAGTCGATCCACTTGATAAATCGATCGTGTCACCAGTCTGATCGTATTTCACGTTGCAAATCATTACAGCTGGCGTATCTAATGCTTAGAAATGTCAGAAATTGTGTTTCTCTCTTGCTTTGGGTGAATTTGTAGTAGATGTTGAATCTATATCCGTATTGCACAGAGCCTAAGGACACGTTACACACGAGATACTTCTGTGGCTCATGACTGATACCTGGGATAAATTTAATCTCAGTGTGCGCTTTTTTAAAAAAAATAGAAGAAGGTATTCTTATACTCGAGCTCATTTTAGAAGGAACTTGCCGACCGACGAGTTTAGATCGGTTCTGCGCATGTTGGCGCCGAAACAAGCTACTAGTGGCTATACATCAAACAAATGCTCCCTTGGAACCAATGAGCTCATTCAACATGCGCGAAATAAGTTCCTTCTAAAATGAGCTCGAGTATAGAATGTTTAAACTTGTCCCAAATATTCTAATATCTAAAAAATATAAAATAAATAACAAACAAAATTAAATATACTAACACAGTGTTTTTATCGAAGGAGTTCTTTCTCAAATCATATTATAGGTAGCGTTCGTGTCACGGAATGGAACATAGTTTTCCAAGGAGCTTACTTTACGGAAAGTGGAGAAAGGTGTGGATCGTCTCGCTTTATGTGTTGTACACATGTCCACTGCATATTTGAAATCGATATCACCACACGATACATCGTGTTGTCCCAGGTTATTTATTACCTCCCACGTGAAACAATTCAATGGAAATTATTCTCTGGATTTATAATGAGTGCATCTACAAATTTTTTTATGGTTTCATATTGCAAATGTTAGTGGAAATATTTATTAGGAGAGTTTTAAATTTTCATTTCGTAAATTTGAATTCTGTGGTTGATATTAATCACAAAATATTGTACGTGGTGAAAATTTTATTCCTTAATCTACATTTTGACAAATTAGAGTCTGACATTAGATGATAAGAAGTAAGTAAAGACATGTGAAGTTTCTCGACTTGCATTAATCTTGAAGTGCTGCGTTCGCCCAGCATTCAATTTTTAAACTTGTAGAATAATTAAAACCTGACTGAGAAAGGTCGAAGTGTCAAGAAGATGTCAAGGAAAATATTCAGCGAGAAATTAATTATTCCAGCATTTGGCGATTAAGATGTAAAGTAATTTACCTCCGCCTTACATGAAAATAGTAGCGTTTATGCATTCAAGTTTTAAATACGCAGTTTTTACTCTAGATATACGTGGGCGTAATTAATTTACGCTGACTCGTTCTCCTGTTTCTGTAAGACTACGAAAAGTGGAATTTATGGAATTATGCAGTTTTTCTAGTTACAAATTTAATTAGAAGATGAAGTAAAGATGTAAACTAGGTGTATATATTAATTCTAATAATGTTTCATTTATATTGCAGGTACGTACACCAATACATATTCTATCGCTAATTTTCGTTAAGCAACGATCGGTGAGTAGTTCTGTCGTCATTGCATATTATAAATATAAATGAACAAAAAGATACAGTAATCGCATATAAGAAGAGGGTGAAGCGTAATTAACCCTTGTATAATAATCTTATAATTAACCACTTTTCTTAGCAGTAGATGATGGTCACTTACGACTTTATTCGCGAGTGAAATTCTCAATTTGATCCAATTAAAAAATGTTAAATAGAAAGAAAATTATACGTTCTATATCTACCTAATTCTAATAAATTCCAATATAGAGCTAGACTACATATACACCTATGAAGCACGTAATACAATAATGAATTCCCATCTACTTAAAACGCAAATGATTAATGTAAACTCGTGTCAAAGACAGAAAATTGCTTTAAAACGCTACGTCACAGATCTCGATACCATTGAAATATTTCCCTATCATGATTTACTAAAACATATAAAAAAAGCTGTGCCCACTAATTGCTCCACCCAACACACTGTATTCTATCTCTCTAAAAAAATGTCAGAGATAAATCATCATACACCTAACAGAGTAAAATACACACCATCTGGAATTTCCAAACGATCAGGTGCTTTCCTGACCGATAAAGACGTTCCAACAAAGATTGAATTTCTGACGACGCGACCTGTGGCGGGCAAAAATTCGAGGAAGAAGTCAGCTAATAGACGAGAAGGAGGAAAGAACCAGAGTCCGCGGGCGGAAAGGACGTTTATCGTTCAGAACGGGAATGATCTATCTGTCGAACCACTGTATACCGACTCCCGTTTCTTCCCTTGGCGCTGCGGTGGTCGTCGACGGCCGTCCTGTAATCAAAAAGACATTACCCACGGTTACCCGCGAGCCCTTCAACTTCCCTGCTCCTGGACTTGGCCACAACTCCTTTCGAACGTTCCCGTCATCGGGGCAATGCGAAGCTGGAGACAATGACGCTACTTCATATTAATTTCCCTCCCGATGCTATCCACCGCTCCCTCCCCTCGAGCCCCTCATTCTTTTCGTCGACAGTCCTCACTCGACGTCTCCTCTCGTCCTCCCCTGCTGGCGCAGGAAACCACATTGTTACCAGTTACTTTCATCTTCCGTTTGCCCGGCCAATTTTGTGGCATCCCCGCCCCCCATTTGCGCATCCGCGCTCCATACGAAAAACTGGAAGAGGGCCGGTTTTGGTTTGGCGATTATTACCTGGCGGGCTGCCCGCTCCACGGTAGCATTGATCGCGCGACGACGAAAATCAGGATAATTGGAAAAATAATTATGAAATTGAAAATGAAGCGTCTCTCGTGAAATTTGAGCTTCCTCGTTACGCAATGCTTGCTCATCCGAGTAATTAGCGCGGAGTATTCGAGTTTAATACCAATATCACACTGAACCGTTACACGTTGCAACACTCTCAGTTTTCTATAACTCAAAGCAAAGTTCCCATACAGCACGCTTCGTTGCGGCAAAGTTGCAGGATGGTTGCAGTAACCTTGCGATGTTGCATGGTTGCAGTAACCTTGCGATGTTGCATGGTTGCAGTGCAATGTCGATGTATGGTTGCTGCGACGTTGCCGTGCAACATTGCACGGGGCGGACATAGAATTGTTTCTGCATAGTTGCTGCATAGTTGCGTTGCAATAATGCACTGCAACTTTGCCGCAATTATGCCGCAACTATGCAGCAACTTTGCCGCAACTTTGTCGCAACTTTGCCACAACTTTGCGGCGTTAGCAAATTTTAAAACATAATATCTCGAAAACCAGCTGAAATAAAGTGTATACATTATACTTTATTGAATTCGTCTTGAAACGCACTATCAAGTGATCTGTTAAAAAAAAGAGTTCCGTAGAAAATTTGCCCGCTCCAACCACGCAATTTCATGTAAACAATTTCTTTTATATCTCCAATACGTTAGGAAATATCCAGGTGTTTACTGTTCCCGCGGATATCCAGTATAATGAACTAAAATATAAAATATATGTTGGAGAAGGCAACCATTTAATCAGTTCCAAGCATAAGTCAGAATCTACTTTACTGGTGGCACGTGCCAAACTGATGTTTCCGTGAAGGCGAGCACGGCGCACAGTGATTTTGGAACGACAATATATATATATATGGGGGTCGTAGTACTCATGTAGTATAAAAGTTTTTAACGTACGGAGTAATCAATATATATACCATCTACAGTACTCTACATCCAAGAAGGTTCCGTGGCCACAACGGTAGAGCGTCAGATTGTCATGCGGGCGGGCCGAAGTTCAAATCTGTCGTAACCAATAACTTTTTTTATTTTTTTTTTAACAGTTTTTCGTTGCCTCAAAGTTGCTGTGCAACGTTGCAGCAGGCGGACATAGAATTATTGCTGCATAGTTGCGGCAACGTTGCGTGAATCGTTGCAATCTTGCACCGCAACTATACTGCAACTATGCTGCAACGAGAGTGTGCTGTATGGGTTGGGTATTAACTAAATAAAAAATTATTTAAATGACGAATCCAATGACAGTTACTTTAACTTTAGATTATTTAACGAATAAAATTAATTACTTTAATTTATTAACCCGGGTTAACTTTATTCAACCCATGAGGAATAAGTTTTATAACATTTATTCGTTATTCGAAATTTTTAATTAAATAAATCTTTTACCAATTTCTCACTAAAAGCTACTTCAAAAAGACCAAAAGTGCAAAACGATCAGAATACGTCCCCCAAAATAATGTCCACCATATTTACCCTGTATAATTTCTTATACGTCTTTCCACGGTACCAAATTCCTGCATTTCCTGCATACAGGCACCTCGTTTTCCCCGAGGTCGTGTCCAATCACCAGTACAGGAATAATTTGCCGCCCGTTACGCTTCTAATCCGAGCTCACGGACGTTCCGCAGCCTGCTAGGACTCCGATCGGTAATAAAAGAGGGGCGACATCGCGCTCCTCGCCAGGACACTGTTTGGCGATACATTATTTAAATCAGCGCTACGCTTGTTTGCTGTCTCCGGGTGCAACATGTAAATACACTCGCCGCCGCGCAACCCCACGCTGGCCCCAGTCCGATGAGGGACAACCACCGAAAACAGCCACCGACCCCATCTCTCCCTCTGACGACGTGGATGATGGCGGACGTGGCGGTGCCTGCCATCCCGCAAACTCGATTCCGCCGCTTCTATCGTACACGCGACGTTCGGAAAATTCGCCGAACGCCGACGCGGCGGATGATCGAGTGGCGATCGCCCATTGTGTGATTGGTGTTACGATAAAAAATCTTGCCCGCGTTTGACGTGTTATTTATTCGGAAAACTGGGAGGGGGCAGTCGGGTTCCGGTCGTGCCTGGTATTTTCGCGTTTTACTCCCCCGTGGCGTGAATTCGAATTATCGGTGAGCATTTCGCATGACGGGAAGAACCTCGGCACTAACAATATCTAATTCGTCGCTTTTCGAGTAATTTTTCTGTGACTGAGATCGATTATTCTGTACGTGAACTATTGGAAGTATTGGAATATTGCTCGTTGGTACGACTCAATAATAGTTTGTTGATTTCTTATTTTTCAATGGGTACTGTTGCACAGAAGGTATATCAGAATATTAATCCTTAACTGGTGACGACGGGCCACATTTTAAAACCTTACTCCTCGCGAACAGCAATATAAAAAAGCAGCCTAGTTATAATCGCAAAATAAAATACTTCTTAAATATTAGATTCATAATGTAAAACCTAGAGCAGGCCTGCCCCATCGGGTGCAAATACCTCCTGAATTTCTGGGACCCGGGCAACAGCCGAGCGCGGGACTTTAAAGTTGCTACACATTGCGAAATTTGTAATAAGAGAACTGCATGAGTGTGCGTCCATGTAGGCTCGTACCACGACTCTTTGCGATTCTGGGCGCCGGGTCAGGAGCCAAGCATGGAGCTATTTCGTTGCTCGGTTTCACGCTCGGCTGTGCTATTCTTTGCTACTATAGAATTATTTATTATGGTAAGGAACCCCGGGATGATGCATATGTGTAACAAGCAATAAAATTGAAAATATAGAAACGTATTATACAATTTCACCGAAACATAACATATTTAGAATGTTATTACTATAAAAATAAATAACTTACAAAGATAAAGAACAGAATTTTATTGAACGATATATATACACACACATTTGCAAAAGTTAAAAATTATATACTAATAAATATATACATACATATTATATACTATATAATTATATATTATATAATTATATAATTATATATTATATATTATATATTATATATTATATATTATATATTATATATTATATATTATATATTATATATTATATATTATATATTATATATTATATATTATATGTTATGTTTCGGTGAAATTGTATAATACGTTTCTATATTTTCAATTTTATTGCTTGTTACACATATGCATCATCCCGGGGTTCCTTACCATAATAAATAATTCTATAGTAGCAAAGAATAGCACTGCCGAGCGTGAAACCGAGCAACGAAATAGCTCCATGCTTGGCTCCTGACCCGGCGCCCAGAATCGCAAAGAGTCGTGGTACGAGCCTACATGGACGCACACTCATGCAGTTCTCTTATTACAAATTTCGCAATGTGTAGCAACTTTAAAGTCCCGCGCTCGGCTGTTGCCCGGGTCCCAGAAATTCAGGAGGTATTTGCACCCGATGGGGCAGGCCTGACCTAGAGGCAGCTGAAAAAACTTGTGAGGCCCCCGCCTTCATTTGAAATACCTACATCATTGTTTCCAATTGTTACAATATAAAATTAACAGGAACTGCTCTATTGCATAAAATTCATGTAAGTGATCATACCACCACCGAGGCAAAAAACTATTTGGGTAATAGCTATTTTGTTTCCTATAGATATCTACACACATATTTCACACAATCATAGAGATAGACTTGTTCTTTTGAGTCCCAATAATGATTTGAGGGATTTAGTGCCCTATCAAGTCCCTCAAATTAAAATGCCAACATTACCGAAATATCAGGGCAAGTTATCGAGAATTATTCAAGCTCCGAGTCCTTTATCAGTGAACAACTCCCGCCTCGCATTTCACAGTGCTATTGACGCAGGTAACAACACCCCGCGGTCTATGAGACGGAAGAACGCGGAAAGAAGTTCCCGTGATCTTCCATATAAATTTTCCTTGCAGCAGACCCGTGCGAGCCTGTTCACATGCAGCGCAGATTTGTTGCTATCGGATCGTCGCCCAGGTCTACGCATCGCAAACGATTCGACTATGACGGTGCCACGGCGATGGTTCCCTCGTTATTCTCGCACCGATACTTTCACTGAAAGAGTAAACACGCCGCGCCGTAATCCTCGGCCCCGTTGCGCGCTGAAATTTCAATCTTGAAAATGACGCTTTCAACGGGCTCGACGACGTGTCGACGACCACGAATCCGCGGGAGTCAGTCTCGCGATGGTGTGCAGTTTCGAAATGGCACTACTATTGAGACTAGACGTAGGGAACGGAATGTTAATGATATCAAGGGAATCGTTGGGGACGTTAACGCGTGCAGTCTTCACGGGTAACTTCGTATTTCTTCGTCGATTGTTTCCTGACTATTCCAATTTTTACGGAGCCACACCGCGCTCGCGAGAGGTACGCAGAATGTTTGGTAACAGGTGGTACATATATACTTGTAAAAACAATAGTAGGGATTGTAGGGGATTTTAATATGAAGTTCTGTTTCTCAGGAAATCAATTTTGTATACTCGCTTGGTACCAGAAGTGCAAATACACCCTCTTGTTGTAAACTATCAACCCCAGGCTGGAGCCAGATAGCAAATGGTTTGAAAAATTTAAAATGCCAATCAGCGTTGCGTTTCAAACGTATATATTATCGATCGATCGTTATCGTAAAAGGCAATGGTCCGATCGTAACAGCACCCTGGTAACTGGAGCTGAAACTGTCGGAAACCTGCGCGCACACCTACAAATTTTTTGGTTCTACTCCTTTTCCCCCTCGTGTCTAATATTTTACCATACACATGTGCAGACTCGTTTCGGTGAAGTTGAAGGTTTACGATTACAGACTTCTTCAGTGGTTAATAACGGTAATGATCAATCTCTTTAATATTCTCTTCCTTTAAGGCGATCATAACCATTACATAATAATCTGAAGAAGTGTTATAGGCATACTCTTCAGTGTAATAATTAATTGACTCATGGAGAAAATTATTCATTTTGTATCAGAAGGTATTTAAAATATCAAATAATTATGTGACGCGTGACTTAATAACGGTGCTTAACTGTAAGAAAACTGGGTTCAGAAAAGAAGCTTATATAAAAGAAAATAGAAAATCACTGTTTATTTTGAAAAGTTTGATTTGTAGACCTCTATTGACGAAACAAATTTAGTAATTGTCACAAGCCTTCAAAACTTTGTATGCACATTTCTTCAAGGGGCTTTTAGGCGAAAATTCGATTTTTTAACCGCTCTATTTTCTTAATAAGCTACTCCACTCACAGCATGCGAAGAAAAAGCTTCCAGTGTTGTAGGATGATTTATCCGGAAGATCTACCAGCATTGGATGAACAACGCGTTTCCAGCTATCCCGCGAAACGTAGTTTCCTCATTTCGATTTCTGCCAGAATCGCAGATAATGCTGAACAATGCCGCCATTCAGGTGGAATAAGAGACAGGGATAGGAGAAGAAGAGGAAGGAAGACATAAAAATTGAATCGAGACCAAACACGGAACATATGGGGAAGACAAGGAGCGAGTAAGAAATCTGCATGAGGGCTGGCAATAAATTAGTAGCAGACTGCTGTTTGGTATCGTTATTTATAGTCGGTCCGGTCGTTTACATGGAACGATAACATTGTCGCTTGTTCACCGGCGAATGGCGTTGCCTCGCCTTCTTGGCAATGCCTACTTTAACGTACTGTGCGTCTGTATCGGTCGAGGTTCACCCTTGATTGCTCGAGCTTCCGCAAATTAATGAGCGATAGCTTTGAGCTCGCCGTCCCGCGGCTTCTTCCTTGATTCGATATTATCTCCCGCTGCTTCCTCTGATTAAATTATTCGTTGAACCACCTTGACCTTCTGGCTTCCGGTGAACGCGCTCGACGTGGAGCATGTGGCCAGTCGGCCACTCTAGAACTTTGGTCTTCGTTAAGCAACGGTTCTTATTGTTGATGAGAGCTTCATTGGCCTATAATTTAACTCTGAAGGTGAGCTGAGCTTATTTAGTATGCATGGTGTAATGTATGTAATATGTGGGTAACATTTTAGGAATCAGTTCAACGTTTCGATGTAATGAAATAAGTTAGTGTAGGGTTGGAATTCCACACAAAAGTTTGGAATTATTGGGTGATTTAAGGAGGGCAGGGATTTTGTGGCTAAATAAATCAATTTAAGCAACTATTCTGTGTGATGACATATTCAAGTAGATTGGAATAGAAATGATAGCAGAAAGTTTTACATGTGACACAATTGTAATGGATGATTGTAACACATTGTGGTAAATAGAAAGAGGTGAAGGTATATTCATTTATATTCCAGTGATAAATAACGTAATGTTTGATTGAATATCAATAATAATTTGCACAATAACTTGGACGTATCTATAACTTTATATGCATTTTAAAATACTTCGAGTATTCTACGTCAACTCGATCACGTTTTGAAATTAAGGCAGGTTTGAGTCATCATTTTCCTAATATCGAATTTGTTTAAAAAATACACGTCGTCGAAATTTGCAATTTTTACCCATTTTTGCGTAAACGATTTCTCCACACGAACTTTTATCTCCAAAACCGTCGATCACATGAAATTCGATCTTCTATTATTTTAACCGAGATGGATTTCCATATGTAAATAAATTTATTCCAATACTCGTCCTTGTAACATGAATTTCAATTTGACGTGGAATGTCCCACTTTCTTCTCAACGTGCATCTTTTTCCTCCAAAAAGAAATAGACCTCTTAAGAAGCCCTTTTCAAGTGTACACTGTACACGAAACGTTACAGCAAAGCTTCCCGTCAGCGCATAAAAAAATCCACCTTCCCCTCGACCAACAATCAGTCCGATCCTTGAGCAAACTTCGTAATAAGTCTGACTTGCCCGTTGCGTGCCTCTGGTAACCGGAGATCCAGGATAAAATCTTGCATTTTCGAGGGAACGTGAAACGGATATCGGCTTCCTAAGTTTCAATCTTGATCCTTGGCAAATACACGCTTGGATCGGGGTCGTGTAACCAGGAAGCAACCCCCTGTAAGAAGAGGCACGCTCGTCACGTCGTTGACACTTGGAGTATATCTGTCTTCGGTGGGAAACGGTGTTTGTACGGAGCTTTCTTTTCCAAACGTGACTGGCTTATAATCGAAAGCCTCGCGCCAGCTTAAAGTGCTCCGCTACAACTGCGTGACCGGATGTTCCGACGAGGGTGAAAACGATCGAGTTTATTATTCCAACGACCCCGCCGACGTCGGACACTCTTTCCACTCTCCAGAGCCCAACAGAGCGCAAAAACACTTGAGAACATGTGTCCTTATCCATGAAGGGGTTGCCACTGCAGTTTCTACCTCGAAATCGTATCCTTCTCGTGTAACCCGCGCGAATAATATCGCGTTTCAATGGATTTCATGGAACAGAGTTGCCCCGCGTTTCTTGAGGCGAGTCGTTGGTACGTACGTGTTTTCTTTTTTTTTTATAATAAAGCATTCTTGGGCGGGATTTATTAACGAATAATCACTTACTGTGATGTTCATGATGTCCTCTTTCGAGTGTTGCTGCTCCTTTTAGTGTTTTCATTTCTTCCGTTGCTTCTTAGAGTTGTGTATAGAGATTTTGAGTGGGAGATCTTGTTAGAGTGAGTTGATTGTGAACGTTAAGATTTCAATATTTTGTTTCTTTTATGTAAGAACGATTGGAGGAAAAGATATGATGTGACTTCTAAAAATATGGGATGACCCAGAAAGGGTTTTGGAGGTAGAGTATTCGCCTGTGGTTAAATATTTGTATTCATTTTGTAGCAGAAATTAGTACTCCCCCCAGGGGTAGATTTGCATGAAAGCTAAGTAGACTACAGCCTGGGGTAGCAAATTTTGGAGGCGACAAATTTTGTGGAGTGACAAATTTTGAGCGCATGAAATTAAGAAAGGTTTAAACATAGAGGCTGAGACAACTTTTAAAAACTAGTTACTTCTTTTTCATATAGCGAATTACCAATAACTCATACTGTGAGTTGATGTATTGAACTAATTTTTAAATTGTCTCGACTCTTTTAAATTAAAATATTTTATGATATTTTGCGGAAAGGGCGGCAGATACTTGTTAGCCCAGGGGTGCCGAATTTCCAAATCCGTCTTTGATACATAATTATAGAAACTTCGAAAACTGTAATACTAGATTAAATTAATTACTAGATTACTTTTAGCAAGTTAAACTAAATTGCTTTCTCAACCAATATGAACACATGTTTTATAAATGCCTCTCGAATATTGTAGTTACAATTTTTTGCTGCTCCATGGTGTTCAAAGGAACCTCAAACTGCAGAATCACCGCATACGCAGCGCGAAATTACGTTTCCTCTTCGAAGAGGAAAAGTAGCAGAAGAAAAGGAAATTGTGTGCAGACCTCAACGAATCACGATTAGAAATGAATTACGTTAATACATCATGATAGGAATCGTGACCGAGCAGATCTAGGTCTCGTGCTTATTCCAACTTTCTCCTCTAGCGTACGCACATAATGAAAGAAAAATCTCGTTAGCATATCGTGGGCGAAGCAAACTCGGTTACCCTTAATCATATCGTAATCATTTACAATTACACTCTCGCCTCATCGTGGCCGACGTTGATAAATGTTAATGAGGGTGGCTCGTAAATCCCTCTAAATCCAAACGGGAAATTTAAGTGGGAAAGAAAACGGTAGGTAATTAAATACGGTGATTGACACTAGGAGTTCTGTAAATGAAGATTCTTTTAATTAAGGCCACACCTTGTGTACACCTTGAAGCTTCTCCCTCTTGTCGATCGTCGTCGAGCTTATTTTCGGAGATGTTTGCGTCTCACAGTTTGAACAAATTCTGCGTCAACTACTAGCGAAGTGTGTTCAGAATTTAAAACATTCAGTTGCTCCTTTCCACGAGTCTGATTCAGTTCGTTGAAGGAGAAAACACGGAATTATGCTGTTTCATGTTTCTACAGTGTTTAGTACATTACAATATTTTCTAAAATGTTTGCAACAGTTATACAGACATTTCTTCATAAAGAAACATGCCTCCTTCAACTACACAGCCTTCTCTTCTTTAACGCTTTCCTATCCCAAACTAGAAATATCCAGGAAACATTCGTAAACTTTCTTCACCCTTGCCTCCACTTAACCAAAACTATACAAAATATCGAACACACATAACACCTAAACAGCAATGAAACTACAGCGACGACAGCTGCAGCATCCCCTTCAAGAAACTTCCCCCGCGCAGCTACAGCATTACTTCATTCCAGGCTCATTCGTATGAATTTTGAAGGTTCACCGTAAAGTCTCGTTAAGCGAACGAGTTTCTTCCGTCGTAAAAATAAATTCTCAGCTGAACAATGTCTGAAACGCCCTCCCTACCCCTGGAGTAAGTTTCGCCCAGGTAGACGCGGCGCGCGTAAAAAATACGCGTGGGGGGATGAAATCGATCGTAGAAGCGGATTAAGCTCAGCGTGGCACCGTAAAAATGTGCTTCTCCACTTTATACATACTTTAGCCGCGCACGCGGCATCTCTCACGCACTCTGTTCTTGCGCCGCTTTCGGTAATGCAACCATAAATAACAAAATAGCCCGGGCAGGCCCGGTGCTCGCACGAAAACGCCACCCTGCCGTATCACAGCACGGGACGGCCGTTTTTTCGCAGATGTCCCCCTGCGTGGCAGCTACGACGAGCAACTATATAAATGATCCATCGAGATTCGCTTGATAGATGCACCGATTTATTCTCAACGCTATTCGAAACCCGGGAGTGAAACATTCATGGACCGATTGTACTTTAAGAGTATAATGATTTCGGTAAAATTTTTACAAATAACTAAATTTTTCCGAGGAGACAGAAAATAACAAGGAAATTTCGATAACTCGAAAATCTTGAGTTTTCTTTAACTTTGCTGGTATGTAGGGGGCCTCAACAGAAGTATCAAACATATTTTCTGCTACAATTTGTAAGAATGGCCCGATTATTGTGGTTACTATGCATCATTAAGAACAGAATCTGGTATCTTGTTATAACAAGAAACATCACCCAGTTCGTACGCTCAGATTTTGATCAAACTTTGCTCGCAGGAGTGGCGAATGCATTTCAGTATTTCCATATTAATGGAAAATTGGATATTTGATACGATTCGTGGAACAGTAATTGAAGTACATACATTGATTCCACAGGAGATGTATTTTGCAAAGATGCGGAAGAATCAGAAGATAATACTCAGGAAGGCACACATGAAGTAAATGAAAATTTCATACAATATGTACGCACGATTTTTCGCAAAATATAAGAGAATCAATGAAAACAAATTACCCATTTTGTATGTATCGGTTTTAATAAGTTGTGCGTTTAAAATGGAACTCTCGTTCAGTGAACCATTGATGCAAATAAAAAATCAGAGCATGGGACAAGTGGATGAACGCGTACAGTGCATTTCAATAGCTTGAAAAAGCCGCGTCGAAATTATTACAAAAGATTAAAAGTATCCACTTCGTTTGGTTCGTTACGACGGCACTAATTGAATCATTGATACCGAATAAGCGAATAAACATTTGTGCCGCCCGCTAGAAGTCAATTAAAGAGATACGTCACAAATAGCAGAATTTATTACGCATATTTTTTGCAGCTGGAAGCTCAAGGTGGAACGATAAATAATCAGTATTTTCTGAATAATATCTTGGACAGAAATCTGACAAAGTAGATTTGAATGACCTGATCTATTTCTAAGAGAATAATTGTGCTACAATAATCGCTTCTTATGATGCGTTTCCACTGCATAAATCTTTCAATATCATCATCCAGTTATAACAAAGAAAGCTTAAAATTGCTACTCATTCATTCTATTAATCCTTCCATTCTATTCGTCTATACCTCTAGGCTACCTTATAAAATATACAACACTGCAGAAATCTGTTCCTCCATAAAACGGCACGATTATTTCATCTGTGTGCCTATATTTAAAATCTGGAGCAGTCAATCCTAATATTCCCGACAGTGGGTTGAATTATTATATATGCACTCCACTATACCACTTAAATTGTCCCCGTCAAAGTTGAAAGCTCAAGGTAGTTAATCTATTTGCTAGTGAAGAGTGGACTAATTATTATTTATTATAGTAAGAAGCGAGAGTTGTGTTTTGCGGTGTTAGTAAAAAGAGAGGTAGGTAAACCTTTAAATTCATAATAGGTGCATACAGGTTGAAAAACTAAAGAAGCTCCAGAAAATCTATTTTCCCACACATTATATTGAATAGGAACATTCGAACAGACATTATTCTACGACTTTCCCGTCTAAAAGACCACTACAACTGAGAATAGTACTGTCGTCGTGGTAAGATCTTGGAATAGGAGTAATTAGGCGTAGTGAGAGTAATTATGGACCTTTCAGTCGTATATACAGAAATGTGTCCCAAGCTCGTTCCTGTATACAAGTACAGTTTATCTTTCCATAGAATGTACGACGCCGAGATACATTATACTGCACACGTCATTCATCATCCACCGCGAATCGTCAACTCGGTGCCATGGATTTGTCAATACTGATCATTTCGGCGTAAAGGACCACCCTGCTCGGGTCGAACGGAAATGCCTGCATCGCGGAGGATTTCCAACTGTAGAAACGGACGTCTACAGAAATATCGGCTTATGTATGTCGCGAGTGCGACTATTTTCGGATGGTAAAACGCGCCCGCGAAACAGCGTCACTGAGAGGGCAACGAAAACGATGGAGATGACGATGGACGGTGGAAATCGGCCACCCAGCTGGCACGTTGTAATGGCCTCAATGACTGAATACGCGGGACGAATAAAACCAAGGAGGGATAGCGATCCTTTGAACGGGCTCCGTTGCTCGGCAATCTGTGAGACGGCTGAAATATCTCGTGGCACAAAAGAAACGGCGGATTTCGACGCGATAAATCCAAACGAAAATACACCTGTGACGAATCGCGGATGTCGCGGGCGACGAAACGTTGTAAAGCTTCAAACGAGGTTAAATGTTTGCGAATAACTCTCCTCTCGCCTGTTAAAATTTGTCGCTCGCGATACTGGCGTGTCGGCGTTTGAAAAATTTCTTCTGGCTCTTGTACGTGGAAATGTTCAGTCTTCAAAAGCTAAATGCTATGCCTGGGTATTGTGACTGCGAGGTGTTTTGCTGCAATGCGTCTGTACAGTAGGTGATTACTGTTTGTGTGAATACATCGTTTGAATTTCTGATAGCTGAAAAGTTTTTGAGTGAGATGTTTGCTTTATAGGTGTTTTTGATATTCTAAGATCACTTGTGTTTCTTGAGGGAGAGTGTTTATGGATATAGTTTGGTTTGTGAGCCATCCTAGGTTTAGGATAGATGACGCTAATATACCTACTTGATTAATTAATGGAAGAGAATTTTAGGAGATAGGGAGATTTGATGAAATAAACACTCATTCTTGGTCCAAAAGTCGAGGAAGGGGTGATTCTTCGTGAAGAAATGAGTTTAAAGATCATTGAAACTAGAGAATAGGGTTTCTACTTTCTACTTCAGCAATTTTTATTTAGGTAAACTATATTTTCTTATTTCAATTAATCTGATACCTTTTTATTAGGAATTCACTGTTATTCTATAAATACTGTGTGTTTAAACAAATTTTGAAACTGTACCATTTTTAAATAGAAATTATTTTTTTATTGTTTTCGAATCGATATAAAATTTCCTTTAGTTCTTAATGTTATGCTGCTTCTTGCGTTCAGTAATTTACTAGAACGAAGCCTACATAGGGATTGCAATGCACTTGCTGCAAGCCATTCTTTCCTTTTAAGTTTTCCTGGTGGAGTAATGCATTTTTACGTTGACTTTTAGTAGACCTTAAGGAGAACACAGCAAACACAAGGAATATTATTTCCACTGTTTTTATGAGAGACATTGAAGAATGGAGTTTCTGAAAATACTGCAACGACACTGGGAAGTATGCAATAAGGAATTGTAGATACATCTTCATCTGTAGGGCTGCGTTACTGAGAAAAGCTAAAGATTCATTTGTTCACCGTCTAGATGTGACAGATAGCATTCTGAGTCTATTCATTCAAATGGCTGCTTCTTCAAATCTGTTTCACCTAGGTCAATTTTCTTTCCTTATTTACTGTACCATTATTCTTATTATTGATAGTAATCAACAATCTCACAAATCTCCCATTCCCATCTCATGGAATACCAATATTCCACAGAACATCAATGTACGACCACAAAATTCAATTAACTACGAAAAATTCATTAACTACGAAAAACGACTGATTTAGCACCTTTTAGTGCGAATAAAACCATATCAAAATATTTCCTCCCTGCAGCTGAAACAGGCTCCACCTTAAAGAAACGATTTGAATTCTAATTTCTAAAGGGTACTATGACGCGTGACAGATGAGAATTGAGGGAAAAGGTAAGACTCGATTACGTTCCAACAGTACAGTCAACAGTACACTTTGCTGTCGCGTGGTAATGAAATAAAGTACCAGTAACGTGACAATATCACGCAATTAGTTTGCCGCGTAATGAATCGTTTCGCTGTGTCAGTCAGAATGCCAAGTCGTTGAAGGTATTTCACAAAAGCTGGCCGGTTGTGCGTGAAGGTCTACGAGCACTGTTACACGGATCCGTTACTTGCCATCTATCGGTGTAGATGTTGCCAGACTCAGCGGCGCCTAATTTAATCACTAAGTAATTGTGTAATATCCAATTTGTAATGTAGGCTGCGTACCACTATGTTCCGCGCCGAGCCACTTCAGCGCGCATCTAAGCGTTCGCAAGCTGTGCAAGCCCGAATTATTAGAGATGCGTACCACGCAGGCTGAGTTCGCGAAACGCGAATTTCACGATTTCAGCGTAACTCGGGCGAAAATGAAAATTTCGTAAGAGTAATTACTCCGGATCGCGTTTAATACCACTGCTTCCGCGTAATCGCTTAAGCTTTTAAAGGAAAAACCGCCCGTGTAATTTACTTTTCTCGGCATTTCCATTCCACTAGTTTCGCCCACTCGAGCATAATTTTTTTTATAACAGGTAGTAAATAAGATTCGTCAAGCTTACATTTATGCTTTATGAAATTTCTCACGTTTCTTTGAGATAGGGGCAGTCTCTGCAATCGTAGAATGTTCGTGATGTACATAACTGGATAATTTAACAGAAATACGTGGCATAATGGGAGGCAATTAGAAATAAATTCAGAATGAAAAATAGATTTCTTTATTATCCTATGACTTTGAGAAAACTGAGTTAAAATTGAATGAACTAGAGCCTCAGTGGCTCTTGTTTGAAATATCTGCCATATGTGTACGTGTTATAAAATAGCATCAAGCTGTAGTCAGAATTTTATTTTCCTAACAGAAATGTAAAGACACAATACAGTTGAAAGGAAAAATTGTGCCACCCTTGCAAAAGTGTTTAAATAAATTGAACATAAAGCAACCACTACTATTAAACCACTGCAATAGTGTCATCAATCCCCTATATTGTATTATCGTGGAAACACAATTTGAAAGAACCACCTACCCCATATCTCATACTCATTACACCCAGAGTTTATGAAATCTTAATCTTGATTGCTAATCAGCTGCATACACGCACAATTTACATTTATTCTGCTCGAAGTCAAAAATAAGACGAGCAAAATCCACCTTGGAATTTCATACGAAAATCGACCCGCCTGCTATTGCACCACGATTCCCATCCAGCAGCCTTCATAACTCACGACGCACGCTTTATTAAGAGATTCCTGAGAACCCGGACGCTTTGTTTCAGTGGAGATCGAAAAGCTCGGTCCAACAAAGGGAACTTTACAATCGGCTGATTATACTTGCTCCCGTTTACTTTGTCGAACACGTGACTATGCGTGTCCAAGGAAAGTTGGGATTACAGGGCGAAACGATAGTTATCTCTATGCGAAAATTCGTTTCGCCTGAAAGGTGTGCCGCACGGGGGCCGCTATTTTTACACGTAAGCAGCGATATCTCTGTGATAGTAAACTTCACGGTTCGTTTTCGAAGTTAAAGCTGCGATGTATCTCTGATACATCCTTGTCTTCCCCGTTTCTATTTTCGCAAGTGACTGCTGCTCGATATTGCTCAACTCGAGGGGAATGGATTGAAACAGACCGGCCCGATTCCTGCTCGTCCTGTGCTGCCACCTCGCACTTGACATGAAGTCTACGCTCACTCTACAGTGGAATCCCAATAATCCGAGGTGGAGGTAGTTAAGGATCATTCTCATTATCTTCCTCCGCTGTCAGATGGCCGTTGAAAGATTCTTCAATGGTTTGGCACAGTGATATTAACATTCTCTGTCATCATTTCGTCAAAGAAAATTAAATCGCGATAACTTCATTGGAACACGACTTTGAATTATCGGATATCGGTTGAAGCTAGGTTTTGATGAAATTTAAGACATTTATTACTAAACCTGAAGTTAAAAATAATGCAGTCTATTTTCAGAGATTTATATTCATAAAATTCTAAGAAAGAATCAACTGCAATTAATATTAATCTCACTGAATACTACCAAATGAAATATAGACTGTAATAAATCCAACTCTGCTATATGACTACGAATATGTTTCTAAAAAATGAATAACAAAACCAAAAGAATTGGTAGTCCATCAATTATTTCCAGCACCACGACACGTGTCACATACTTTCCACCCCACGAAACCGTCTTCAAAACAGTGTCAACTATCTCCGAACACTTTATTCTCTCCCACAGTACAAATTGCAGACACCACTTTACGATTTCTTTCGCCACGTTGGTGTCGCAACGATCTGGCTGCCTCCCACAGAATTCCCCAAGGAAACTCGTCGCGTCAGGTCAGACGGCCGATCCTCCGTCGTTTTGACTTCTTTTCCTCGTTCGCGCGCTGTTTGCGCACGCTCTAGTCGCGTGAAGAGTTATAAGAATATTTGTCGATGGCCCCCGGGCCCGTAGGAACGTGTCGGCCCGTTCGTCGTGCGTGTTGTTACACGGCCGAGAGATGGTGGACGGAGAGGATTCATTCTTTTCCCGAAGAAAGAGGACGAAAAAAATGGTTGGGCGGACGGGGACATCGGCGGAAAGGCTGTTTGCTTAGGATGCGCCCCAAAAACTGGGTGGTAAAAGCGACGCGACTCGTCGAAACACTTGGAGTCACGACTTACGTCGAGTCTGGGAAACGTTTCGGATAATGCATCGAGGCCGCCGCGAGAGTCAATATTTTCATTATTCCACGAGGGCCGCGCGTTTCGGCGCGTTGAAACCAACGTGAAAGCAGCCGCGAAAAATTTCACTGATTTTTTTGCCACCCTTCGACATACCCCCTTCCGCCGGAAGAAATAGCGTTGCTTGTTCTCCTCTTTTTGTTTGACCCTCTGTGAATATTTCTTTTCTGTCGAAATGCTAAGGAAAGAAGGGTCAAAGGATCTTAAAATGTGGAGTGACAGGGGAATTGAGTACGTGAAAGTTGAAAGATTTGGGAATCAGATATTATAGGTGGGTTCAGTTCAGGTTTGAAGGTCTTGTTAATTAGTATTTTGAGTAGGAGTGGGGTTTAATGAAAATGGAGTTAAAAAGCGAGTTTGTGGGATGTAGGATATATTGGAAGGAAAAGTGGGGATTTATTTCTGGATTGTGTAGTAGTATGATACACGATGGATGAGTTATATTCGATGCAGTTGTCTTTAAGTGGCTGTACAAACCATTTCGTAGAACCGCTAACTCGGACTAAGAATCGTCTTCCATGGAGGTCTTTCGTTCCCTCGGCCTCCTAACATCCTCTTCCGGTCCCTCGTCACTCATTACTTACTTCCAGATGCTACTATCGTAATTTTACTACTTAACTATATAAGATGTTTTCACGATTTTGAGGGATATTGGGAATTAAGATGAAGTTAGGATTGATATTTCCATGAAGGTGGAGTTTATGGTATAGCAACAGATATTTGCGCGAAGATATTAGTTAGCATGGTGCATAATCTGTTTTGTTTTTTCATTTCAAGGTTTTTTAATGTACAATATAAAATGGTTTCAATGAGATGTGTGAAATACAGCTGAATATAATAGGAAGAGAAGATTATTACTAAATAAACATCATACATATTTTATATTGAAGATCATATATTTTTTCAGGACAGACATTTTAATAATTTTAAAATGTCCTCTTAATTATCACCTCTTAATTGTTTGCAACTGTGCATATTCACTGATTAAAAAATCACACGAAATTGGACAGGGAATAAATATTTCATATGTTACAATTCCATGAAATATTTAGTTACTCAAAGAAGAAAATTACTAATCTGAATCTTTCTTTCGGTTTCAGGTGAGTCCAACAGTTCAATTACGGAATACGTAGTTGTAAGTAATTTCATATAAATAATTAGACCCAGATGACTATTATTTTATGTTCTCGTGATTTGTTGATCTTTATCCGAATTCTATTTCTCCTTTTTCAAATGGAGCACACATCAATATCTAGTCCTTATGATATAGATTTTTTAGAACCCATAGTTTATTTTTAATCATTAAAAAACTGATGAAAATTTCATACAGACTTGTCGCAATTTCTATTTTTGGAAATATTCTTTAAATTATAAGCTTTCAAGTGTATATTACGATTTATAGATTAACAAAATTACTTAAGTGTCCTCTTTTCACGGTGCTAGGTGTATGTAACCCCTTAAATATATGGTTGGTGAAGTGTCACGAATGGTTGCCAGTAATAGCCTGGCAGAAGAGACGAATTACTCTCGTATAAATAACAGCCGGTGGCCCCTCGTCCCGAGCAGGCAACGGGTGAAAGACATTCGTCTGTTTCGACAGGTGCGTGCTGGGCGCTTCCGCGGTCCCTAATCGACCAGACACACGTTCCTCCATTAAACGTTCCTCGAACAACAACCAGTGCGGTTTCTGCAATCTTCTCACGCGTGCACACGCCACGCGAGACCATAAGGGCCCTTCTTTCAGTCGGCCCTTCTTGATCATGGGGTCTCATCGACGCGTTTAAGAAACTGGCCGCATTGCCATTCACGCGGAGAACATCGATTAGGAGGTGGAAAATAAACCTGCACGAGCGATTCGTCAAAAATCTGACGCGATTCGCGAAGTGGTTTGCTGAAGGAAGGAAGGAAGAGTTGTGGCACGATTCATGACATGCCGGAAATGATAGGAATTTCAATTTTTGTGCAACGCGTGAAGTTTGGATTCATTTGTTTTTTGCTTATGTATTATTTTGACGAATTATAGAGGATTGACTTTGAACGTAATTCAGGGTGAGCGAAGGGAAATGATTTAAGGGTAGAGCGGCGCAAGTTTTCACGCAGGGACGAGCAGAAACGAGAACTGTTTTCAATGCAGGGGTAAATGAGCATATAGGCAAACTATAAAACCAACTTTAGTTGGTGGAACGTGTACAGCGTAAACGAGTGTTTGTGCTGGTATACGGATCTGTTTACGCGCGCGGTGGATAGGAACGGATGAAATCCTTGATGGTTCGTTGGCGTAACAGCGTCTCCCATGTTGCTATGCGTCCGTCTCCGTTTCTGTCTTGTTACCGAAGTATAATAAACATTGAAACGTGCCACTTGCGTTTGTCTTGCCTTGGCAAACCAAACGGAAGTCATCGTTGTCTGGAGAAAATTCTTGGCCCCATTTATGCGCCATGCATCTTGCAATTTCATTGCAGGCCTGTACCGTCTTCCTTTCGACCGCCGATCACCATTTTATGGAACCATCAATTGATTATTATACGTGATACTATAACGGATAGTACATACAACTCCTCATCCTCTGTATCCACTTACTTGCTGTTAATCTAAGAGATTGGCAATTTAAGAACTCAAGAAAGTATTACATTAAATAGCTATTCAGGATCTGTGCAAGAAAATGAAGAGCACGATAACCATCACTTTCAATTAGTTGAGCGTCTAAACTCTTTTCATAAATCTCTTAAGGAGCTTTCTATCATGGTCGAATTCTCGTTCCATTATTCATCAACATATTAATCGATTTTTCTCCGGTGCCCTGCTCTTCGTTGCCGGTTTGTTCATATTCCAGAGAGTTAATAATAACGCGACGAAGCTCGATGTAATCGCGAAACCGCGTTAATTCGACGATGCCCAGGATGCAGCTAAGAGTTTAACGAGGAAGGAGTTTCGTGAACTTAAGACTCGTCGGCCATTCACGATGGCGGGAAAATGTGAAAAGTTTTTGGTCAGAGCCCCCAGCCAGCCACCGTTCCCGTCTGATATTAATTAACATCACGGTCTCTCGCCCGACGCTTTATCCTCCTTTTTGTTCTTCTCATTCTTTTCCTTTTATTCTCGCTTCCGCAGCGTTCGTACCTATCATCAGCAATACTTGTCAAGTACCTCTGAAACTTTCTGATCGCCTCTAGCAGACAGAAACTCTGAAAAACTTATCTAGACGGGACATGATAAATAGATTACCATTTTTTAGGCCGAAGATTTCGACCAATCATAGGATATTTTGAGAAATTTTGAGAGATTTGCATTAATTTGTAAAATTAGTTTCATGAGTTGTCGAAAGCATAAGAAAGCTGTGGAAATAGTTTGATCAACATTTTCAGTTGGGCTATCGCCCAATTTTGGGATTTTTATTTTACTGAATATAGTATGTTACTTTGCAGCCTACTATATTTCTGATAATAAGATCGAAGCCTTGAATAGGTACTATGTACATTTGTATCATTAACTAAGCTCACAAGTTTATATTTATTAAACTTCTCAAGACCCTGGCAAGACATTGAATTATAAAGAAATTAGTAGATAAAGTACAGTTTTGTCTCCACAAGTGATCGAGCCTCGGGACCCGCCGTGATCAATTTTAGGCTTTCCTTTGCTCTCTGCCACGGCGAGTGAGAGAGCCTGAAAATGAGTGAGAGGGCTCACGACTGCGACAAGCCGTAAATTACGGTACCCTTTTACTCATTCTCAGTCGCTCCCACTCGCCGCGGTAACTACAAAAGAAGTAGTTGGGACAGCGGATGATCTCTCTTGAAAGCAGGAGACCCGATCACTTTTGAAGACAGCACTGTATTTCGAATCACAGCTTCGCTCGCTCGATACATCTATTTCGTTTCATAAAGGAGCGATATGAATAAGCGAACTGCATCAATTCTTCACCCGCGGCCTCTTTTCTCCTGCCCCTTCCATACTCCTCTAATCTGATATCAAGACAAGCAAGACAAGTCTACATACACCGAAGTCCAACGAATCCTCAAGAAGTTCATCGATCTCCTCCCAGCAGCTGACTCGCAAATAATTTGCACTCCTCGATATAATCACTACTCCACCGCATCCCGCTTCTCTCCCACGAACGTCCTCTACACGACGTCCAAGCACACCTTCGGAACACGAAATGTATTTGGCGAAAATCATCGTCCAAGAAGCAGAAAAACTTGCTTCGAAGGTGGATCTTGAAACTTGCCCCGTTCGGATGTTAATTAACATCGCCGTGGCTGCGCCCTCCGCTCGACATCCGGGCGTATTATCGATCCCCGCGAGGAAAATTGGAGCAGAATGTCTTTCAGCGTCTTGGACCGTTCCCGCCGCTGGAATCCGCGCGGGGGCTCCGTCCATCCGTTTGTTCGATTACCGAAACTTCGCTGGCAGTCCCGGGGAAACGGCAGGATAATTAAAGCATCCTGCCGATAATTGTTATCGACGTGACGCCAAACTTTCAGGAATGCAGTTGTCAATTGGGATAGGGAGCGGCGGCACAAGGGGGTTGGATGGGGGAGGTTTGGTAGTAAATGGTGGGCAGAGTCTGCTGAGCGGTCGGCGTGCACAAGTCCAGCCGACTCCATTCCTGATCTCTGTTATTTATGCCCCCAGAAACACGGGGCACGCTTTGAAGAACACGCCCGATGGAACTTTTAATTGAACGTTTTGAATCTTTCAACGGTACAGCCGAAGTTTCTTCCGCGCGGTTGAAAGCGCCTCTCGTCCTGCTTGTTCCGACTCCGAGCGGCGGAGGGGACCGGGCTGGCTTCTCGACTAATCCATCCCTTTCTCTGCCAACCCCCGCAGCCCCCCGGTCGGTCTATTTATCGACTTTAATTGCTTCGATTGTCTCGACATATCCTTTGGTCCTCGAATCTTCGACGGCACCGACGACCAATCGCGGACCGATAGTCGAACGGTTTCATCGGACCGTCCATTGTGCTGTTGTTATTGTCGAAGACGTGGGCCAACATAGCGGGAAGGAGGTGGCTCCTCCTGCGCGTGGCGATCATCAGGCTCTGGGTATCGAATCATTTTTCTTCGTGGGACAAGGAATCGATACAGTGTAGGGAAACGGTGTTTGATTTGTCGGAATTGAGTTCCCTGATAAATTGGGATTAAGGAATGGAGGGTGGGCGATGTAGATGCTTTGTCTGATAGGGGTCGTCTATGTTCTGGTTTTGAGGGAGACTTTGGCATGTGATTATTCTATGGGCGTTGGTGGGACTTGGTGTATTTGAAAGGAATAATTTTGGAAAGAATGTTTAAAGAAACTGAATCTATTAAAGTAACTGTTGCAGAACGTTAGAAGCTTGATTATGAATGTGTGTAACTTAATTCTACGCGAATGACTAACTTTAGTTAGAAATACTAAATTCATCGTGGAACTGGATTTATTATAATTAAAATTAAGTGGTCTCCCTACCTTGACGGATAAAAAAGATGCCAACTTTGGAAATTTTTTAAAACAAAACCATTAAATATATTTACTTCCAACATTGTGGCTTTATTTGTTTGAAAAACGAGTTTAAAGTTTCAGGTACCATTTTTTAAATTAAATCTTTTTTAAAATATTTTCAATTAATATATTTGAAAAAAATTCCAAATATCGCGCTCCTTTTCAGGCCATCGAAGTAGGGAGACCCCTTAATTAAATTGAAATCCTCTGCAAAGGTTAATAATTATTTCCAGTAACAGGTCTTGAAATCATGCCAAATGTATATTTGTCAAATCGAACGAAATGTGTTTTTTCAATCCTCCACACGTAGTGGTTGCAATTCTTGGCCGGGTGATTAATGATGAGATTCTTTCTTTGAGAAAACCCACGCGATCCACGTGCGTGCGTGGACACACTTACTTCCGCGTAGATATTTTCAAACGGCTTGACAAATGGTCCCCGTCAGCGAATCGAATAAATTCCAGTTCAAACGGCGTAATAAAGAACGAACAGCGCGATAGAAACGCGGAGATAATTTAATTTCAGGCCAACAGTTCCTCCAGCCACGGTTCTTGTTTCTCAGATTTCGAGGAAACTCTTCGAAACAATCCACGCCGCATTAATCGGTCATCGGCTGGTTGCGCTGGGGCTGCACTTGAGGGCGATATTAAATTTTCCATCGCGGAACTTTGGTTGGTTCAATTAACCACGTCAAAAATCGAGCAATAATCTCGTCTGCTTGATCGAAACTCAATCAGTGTGAAATTGCGAGGAGCATCGTGTAAAATTGTTGGAATCTTAGCCAAGAATAATTGAGTGTTGCTTTTATTACAATTGGGAGATTACAGTTTGTACGTAAAGTATAGGTAATTGCGATACAATTAAAAGCAATGAAACATCATGAAAGTAATACCAACGGAATCGCATTATAAATGTTACAATATAAAATTATTCTTCCTTCAGACACATTTACGTGATTGAAGCTTGATAAAATTTAAACTCGAGTCAAAATCAAGTTAAAATTCCACTGATGGACATATGATGAACATCACTTAACCTTAGCTTCTACGAAATCTCTCTAAAATTTATAAAATCCAAAATTCGAGCGATTAACATGTCACCACTTGACACTTCTACGTCTAGATTAAAATAACTCATCAGCATCTACACCATTAGTATTATACATTTATGTGATCCTTCAAGAAACGGAAGACTTATTTCATTACCTACTAATAATGAAAAAGAAATACTGAGCACGCAGGTTGACCTAAGTAGTCCATCAGTCATTATTTCATAAAACATTTTGACACAAATAATTTAGAGATACGCATACGAGACCATAGCGACGTGTAGCGGACCACTAGAGGTACCACACGCCGAAAATCGTTAATAGAAACTCTTACGAATTCTTGGCTGGCCCTCGAACACGGGAAGAAGCGGAAGGCAAGAGGACGTAGCGCACATTGGTACAGCAGTATTTTGTTATCGCGTGCAAACATTCTCGACAGGTCGAAGGGAATCGTTCGAAGCCGAAAAAGCTTCGTGGCCAGCGTGGAGATCTTATAAATCATCGGCGCTCGGGTCCAAGCATCCGTTTTATCATCGTATGGAAATCCAGTGAATTATATGAAACGCTCAGTTTCTTATTTATGGTCGATCCCGATCGTAATTCTGGACCGAAAACCTTTTTTCCGTCTCCGCGGCCTTTTTACTGAAACCCTCGCCGTACGTACAGGAAACCGCTACGAAATTGTTAACTCCTTTCGCTGCGATTTATTCCTAGGCCAATCGACCAAAGATATTTCTATTTAATAATATTCTTATTACAGACAACATTTTGAAACAGGAAATAAAACTGTGGAACAGTTTCAATACCCGTAATTTATTTAATCATACGAATTAAAAGTTCTTTCATTTGTAAGGGATAGATTCCGAACCCGGAAATTTCCAAACCTTTTAAATCACCTTCACGTTATCATTCTGTACACAACCGTTACTGTTATTCAACAACTAAGAATACAACACAGAAACAAAAAAGACTTAAATTTAAACATGGTATAGGGTAAACCAACCAGTAATTGACCGCATACCAGTGAATGACCATTAGACAAAGAAATGTCAATTATAAATTTAAAAATTACTATATGTTTATAAATGGAGTGTAGTTGCACGTTTAATATCCCATATTTTTAGTTATACGTATTAAACAAACATTAATAAGTACGATTCTTAATAAAAGTATGCGGTCATTTACTGGGCTTCTCATTCAACAATTCGGTCATTCACTGGTTGGTTTACCCTATATACTGCAGTGTTCCTATTACAACAGAGGCTAAAACTGTGAATGGAAAAGTGAATAAATTCATTTAAAAATTTCTGCATAGTTTTTTCACAAGAAATCATCCTGCTGAGTTTTCTGGCACATTGTAAAGAAGAAAAGCACGACCAAGCTGCACAGCGCTGTCAGTAGAATCCAGCTTAATAACCCAGTGGATCAGCGAGAAATCCTTGATCTCTCCGACCCGGCAGGATAATAATGTCCATCGTCCCTTCTCATTTCGTTTGAAACAAAGGGTGACGAGCGACGGAGGAGGCGAAGAAGTTTGAAAAGGGGCCGGAGTCGTACGATCGACGGGTCCTCGAATTCCCGGGACGTTTTCCATGGGACGTGGGCTCGACAAGGGACGAGTTAATAATACCTCGAGCAGACTGACTGTTCAGACACCGTTAATTAAAGTCGGTGGCCCGGGTGCGAGGTCTGACCTCTCCTCTGGCATTTCGTTACTGGTATGGGCCCTTTCCCTTCCACCTAATTCGTACAACAATGTCTATTATTCAAGTTGTCCCCGCGGTACATGGTACAGCCACCTAACAGGGCTGTTGTCGCGCGTTGTAGGCCGAGGGCAAGTTTGCCAGAGAACGTATAACTCCTAAGGCTTACCAAGTTTGCCGCATCGAAAGTACTAGAAACTCAAGAGGGGGTCGCCTACGTTGCTCGCCGTTGCTGCATCGCGCAACGAAAGGCGCGGCTCATGACATCTTAATTAATCCGGTGGATTAAACCGCGCGCCCTGTAACGCCAAGCTGATCCCGATACTTTTACACCGCCGTGCGAATCTTCCAGCTCGCCGAAGTTCGGCTCGTCTGCTACGTGCATTTCACCGTTTCGATGTAACTGGCGAACTAAGCCGCGACGAACTGGTAGAAGGCAGCGTGGGATTGAAACGTAATTCATTTTTTATTCGGCTCCGAATTTCGGAGCTTTGATCGGTGTTCGTGAAAAAGTTAATAATCACGGTTTTGGAAGGGCGGTGTCAGAAGTACGTGAGGGCTAAGGATGGTTTTAGTTAACAAATATTTGTCAGAAGTAGTGACGTGTTAGGAATCTGCACAGCCAAGAAATCTGTGCTCTAGAAGTGAAATTTTAAATTAAAGGTGTGTGATATCCGGTAATATGTGAGTCAACTAGTATTGTGAGAGTTTTGTTTATGAAGTAGGGCTACACAATCTGTAGCAAATATTTATGTCCAAGGGAGGTATTTTTTTTGTTAGCATGAAAATAGTGACGAATATTCTCTAAATTAAGATACATTGTAACGACAAAAGTACACAGACGTACGCTGAAAATATTATGCTAGCTCGTTGTAAATGCAAAAGTGGAAAGCAATCGTCGAACAAAAAGCAGACCAACAGGAACGTCAAAACAACTACATCCAAGAGTTCTTCCAACTTTCAGAACGTGAAAGACCAATAACTATACTTCGTATGGCTGCAGTACTTATTTACCGTTCCCTTTGCAAGAACTAATTAGCATACCTGGTGCTGCTTTTTAACCGTTAGAAATTCATCAGTGTTGATTTTCCAGATGAAACTCATCTTCTTTGTTCTATTCCGCGGCCGACCGACTTCCGCGGCTCGCAATCTACAAATATTATTCTAGCCCCGGCCTGGAAAACGACACCTCCTTGCATTTATCCCATAGGTAACTCGCTGTTTGCTACCTCCAAGTCAGCTCGTAGAACCAAATATATAGCAAGTAAAAATATCTTGCCAGCGCAAGAAATAATTAAACCAAGCAACTATTTAACCTGTTGCTTTATAATGACAGTGACACTCGCGACGTAGCCATTATGCTTTTGGATTTAAGAGGGGAAGTCTATTCTTTGGGCTAAAAACATAGCAAAATTTTGGATTTTTTTTTTAATAATCCAGCGATTCGATTCATCTGAAATTTGGACCATATTTTGATGCATCTTTGGAGAAGCTGCAGTTTTTTTTTATTAATTTTTAACCGTAAATATAGTAGTTATAGTAGAAACAGAAAAATAAAACGGCGTTTTATTTTATACGTATGTAGCTTGAAATTGATGGACCACCAAAAAACAAAACAATTTATTGAACGCTGTGGAGAGTTTTCAAACTGAAAGGCTTGAACCTTTAATTTTTGCGATTCAATTTTGGGCCAATTTTCTTATGCAACAAAAAAGTATAGAACTTAGCGGTATTCTGGTTCATCAAATTGAAGCCACATATGTACAATGTAAAACGCCGTTTCATTTTTCTGTTTCAGATTACCTGGAAGGTAAATATCGTGCACACCAGTGGACGACGAGTTTTGCGCGGCGTGATGGATAATTCCCATATTTATTCCCATAATAATTTATAATAATCTTTTGTTTACCATTGAAGTGTTGCTTTACCAAATCAAAACTCATTTCATTGCACATCACAGTGGCTTGCAATACGGGGAAATTAGTAATCCACGATTAACACTGTGCAATTATACACAAAGGCTTCTAATCCTAAAGTCCATTGTACTAATTATCATGGTTTACAAGATTTACAACCCATTATCGAATGATAGAAGAAAATTATTCAGGTTTCCCATAGCCATACTCTTACAAACTATTTAAATTCGACGCAGAAAAGGCAAATGAAAAATGTTCTCAAAAACAGAAAAGAAGTGTCGTCAGTGAATTAAACACAATCCTCGTTGCCCTCCACGCTGTTTGTTGCGCCAAGAAGTCGTCCAATGGCGCGCTGCCCGTCCAAACTTCCGCTCGGGCAGCGTCCCAAGAAAACGGAAGTGGGTAGCGACAGCCTCGCTGCTTTCTCGAAGCCACGAGAAACACGGCCTTAAGAGGGAGGAAAATTGCGGAAGGACGAAGTTTGCCTCGCAATTCCTGTACTGTACAATTAAATTAATCTCGCCAACGCAAAAATGGGGCCCGCCCTATGATATTGCAGCAGGAATCCCGCTGCCGTGTTGTCACTCTCCTTCTTCTCTACGTATGCAAGCACACGCACGTGTACGTGCCATTTGCTTCACCGGCTCGTCAGCATCCCGCCATTCTTTCTCCATTCTAGATGCATTCCCGGTGAGGAGGAATCCTGCGAATGCCCAGCCGCTATAAACGGCCAATAGGACGCGTCCAGGCGGTCTTTATTTGCCCTGAAAATGTGTCGAGTGTCAACAACTAAAACGTGCTCTTTACTGTCTCTGAAATAGTCGATGCCTGTACGTTAGAGTAATAAGGAGTCGTGGATTCTTTGTGTTTTTTTGGTGATTTTTAACATCATTTTCTTTGGATAAATTCAAAACATTTAGAACGTGGATCAGCACAGATCACTCAAGGGTTAATTACAGTACTGCATACTTTATTAAATTGAAATAGAAGAAAGTAAATGGATGTTAAGGCTTTCTTGTAATTAATATGTTCGTAATAGCTTTGTCGAGATTTGAAATAATTGATCGAGGAATGGAAACTAGTCGATGAGTTGTCGATATCTCAACAATAGTTAGCAGTTAGCAGCATCTCTGGTTGCAGCATGAAGCTTCAGGATCTCGCTTGTTGGTTTACTTGGTAAATTTGAGGACGATGTTAGAATAGCACAGTGGATTCCGGATTAATCGAAGGTGGATTATTTGTGGATTATACAGGAAGTTCCAGGAGTTTGCATGGAATACTTCTCAATCTTCCTGAGTAATCGCTCATTGTTACAGAAAATTCTTTTAATCCCGAGAATTTTCCACCTGATACGAATTGTTAAAACCTTCTCACTCGATGTGCAAATGCAACTACTGTTGGTAGCACACTTAATTTTAACAAAATCTGTTCCAAACACAGGGCTAAGGATATAAAAAGTGAAGATCAAAAGAAAATTGTAACAATTACCACTAAAAAATAGATTGATTTAATTACTCTGTCAGATTCCCTTTTCGAAACAAAACCATAATATCCAAACCATACGCTACCAGCTCAAAATTAAAGCCTCAATTGAGGACCTTGCAGCAAGAGGGGTGCAGCTCCATTTATCATACATATTTTTTAGTTATGACGAGTAATATACGTAAAAGAAAATTCTACATCGTTTGATGCAAATCCAATAAGAAATGAGCGGTTTCAAAAATCCCTCCAGAATTCGAAAATTCATAAAAAATAGTAATGAAAACTTATCAAATCAATAATTGCTGCAAGATCCTCAATTCCTTTCACCACCTCTCTCTCACCTTTCAAACAAGATTTTACAAATTCTAAATTCATTACTGATTCCCCAAAATGATCCATTCTCAATGCACCAGATTCGAATAACGCTTGGTTATAGTGAACTACAGAATTTAATATTATACACCAACGATACCGTAGAGTTCTCCATAGTTGCCAGTGATATTCCAGTCTCGCCGCAAGGAACCACTTTCTCAGGTGATAACGGTTCGTTACCATCTAATGGAGTAGTACTTTTTCAAGCTCTAGTATCGTGGGCGGCAGGCAGTGTCTAAGAAACGGCGGACTTGCGGGATCGTAAAGCTTCATAGCTGCATCGAATCGACCTGGCGCGGGTTAATAACATAAAGCTTGCCTGTAATTAACACAGGCTCGGGAGGGGGGTAGGTGGGAAAATAATATCTCGGTGAATTCCGTGGGGCTCCGTTGGGATATCGTTTCACGGACGAGCAGTGACCCGAGGCAGTTCGGAGGCTGGTTTTCGAGAACCTGGGAGTTTCTTAATCTGCTCGTAAGTCAGGAGGGTTCCGAGGCAACGAGCGAGGCGTTGCCCCAAGAGTGCGATTCAGCTTTTCAACTAAGCTCGTATTACGCCTCTGGCCTGCTCATCCTGGCATCTTCGAGGCTGACGCGATTTTTCACCGCGATCCTTCGGATAATTGGGAACAGCCTTCCTCCCCGCCCGTTTCACCGTCCTCGATTCTTGAATATGGTGGCTGTTCTTATTTAGCATATTCCACTTTGTTCTTCTTCTAAATTCATACACTGCAGCATCTACGTTAACGCTTTGAGTGGTGCCAGGTTTTGAAAAATGCTTCTAAGTAGGTCAGGCCTTTATAAGCGATCGACTCTGCTGGGAAAGTTTTGTACACGTTTTCCAAGTAAATATTCAAGGATCGTAGAACAGTACTTTCGATGCTTTCTAGAAAAATCAGCGCGGAGATATGCTAAAACCGTGCACAGAATGCAAACCCCTCGGCGTGAGAACACGCCGATGCCAGTTGACGTAGGCTGTGGTCCTGTGTTAAGCAGAGTCGAGTGCAAATACTCGAGGATAGTTACGTGATGTGCTATTAAATGTACAATGAGGAAGAAGGGCAGGGTACAATTAAGATGAATTAGTTTCGTTTGTTTTTTTATTCAAGATTTATTTTCGAACTTTTGTGAGTGTCAACATTGTGAATGGTGCTGTGCATGTGGAGCATGGATCACAATTTGCTTTTATATGTTGCATATAAAGTATGTTGTGCCAAATATTAATTGAAGTAGGTTCAAACATGTTGAAACCTGTGAAGAAAATTTACTTCCACTCAAATTGTAAAGCCACTTACGTTGAATACAAATGTACCACGTTTTAAACAATTGTAATAAATAATCCACGAGTTAGCGCACTTCCGCAGTGAAGTACACTTCGTGTTACATGAATGAATCCTAGTGTGTAGTACACTGCATACTGGCTATCATAGTAGTCATGAATAAACATTTATGCATATGTTATACCATGACTGCGCGATGTATTTTAATCGGTTGGTTAAGCATTAAAAGAGTAGAATGCTGTATAATTGCTCTGTCTTGAATTAGAATGAGTCCAATTTGATGAATTTCATTTAACAAATGAATCACTTCACATGGGAGAATAATTGAAGGGTCTTTGTAGAAAATACTCTAAGTCTCAAAATTAAAAAAAAATATTTTACATAGGAAAATGTTTTACGTGCGAATGGTAATACTATAGTATAGAATTTGTTTTTTGGCACCTACAGTCTTTTCTACAAGGACTCTTCAATTATGTTGTAAGTAAATGAAATTCCCACGTGCCACGAATTTCTTAATTCAGAATGTTATCTATGCTCACGAGCGAGATCTTCATGTCCAAAGGAAATATAGGAGCCAATTTTGGGTGTTTTCCTTCGAGGAAGATATTACCTGCAGCTAGCCATAGTCGTTTATCTTCCCTATCCGCTTCAATTTTAATCTACCACGCCTGTGCTTGAATGTTTCTTACTTATAATCTTGTTCCGCGTCTCCTTCCTTAAAATGCAAATGCGAGGTAGCCGTTGTGGAAGAAGGTTCGTGTGATAAAAAGATTCGCTAATTCGGCCGCGTTCCATATTTCGGAAAATTCAATATGAGAAGCTCTTTTTTTCTGTGCGTGAAAGCTTTTTTTCATAACCATGCTTTTTAGACACTAATATTAAAGAATTCGTTATAGTGGTCTCCCTTTGGTTACACTAAGAGTACAAAATTCATATAAAAATAGTAACAAGTAAGTTGTCTACAATTCAATTGTAACAACTTTCTTATTTATTATAAGGAATATTTAAAAATAAAATTGCAATTTCATCGAAATCCGTGCAACCACGTGCAAAATGTGGTCAATTTATCTTAGAATGGTCCATAAGCAAAAATCGCAAACTTTAAAGTACTACTTTTTTTTAAACAAATTTGAACCCAGCAAAGGGATGACTTAAACCCCCCTTAATATCGTGTAAACCACATCATATTTCAATTTCATCGAAATCCCTCGCTGCAAGTGGAAAATATGATGGATTTATCTGCGAAAGACACACATGATTTCTCAAGAAATATGAAGTAGGCATCACACATCTCATTTTCAGAAAATAAATTCAGAATGACAAGAGGGATACCTATATCTGACAACAATATAAGCTTCTATTAAAAAACAATTCAATTGTCCCACTGTAAATACAAGCATGCACTTATGAAAAAAGTGAAATCACAGGAAGATGGACAATTTTATACCATTCAAGTGCAACCTGCATTATTTTTAATATCTTCCAGGAAACAGAAGATACGACTAATCTGAACCGCCAGACACTCTCTGAACAATCTCCTTTCGTTCGAGTGGCAATCGCCTCGAACTCGTCCCGCGGAGTACATTCCATTCGTAGTAACGTCGGCAATTACATCTTCACTTTTCGGCGAATATTAGGACTTCAACAAGGCGTGAAGTTTGAGGGGACGGCTTCGATGCAAATGGAACAGTGTACACCGTCCGGCAAGCTCCTTTTAACCCTTTGTAAGCTAACGTTCAGGTAACTACAGAACATTGGACGAGCGAGTCTGTTGTTCTGGCGGCGGTTGTTGGCTTGCTAACTGCTCGGTCGACCACCTCTCTCGCAAATTACCTCCAATTTACCACTAAAGTTGCATCGGTGCCTCGTTGTCCTTCTCTCTAGTCTTGGATATCCATTGCTCACTCACTTCCCTCCCTCTCTGCCAAATTATAGCATCGCCTGCTATGCGTCGCGACGCAACCAGACCTGCTTCCTTCCCTAAATTCGAAATTTTCGCATCGTTTCTCCTGTTTGTATTTTCCTTTATCGACGGTTTCGTGATTAGTCACAGTTATAATTTGCTTCGTTATACCATTTACGATATATTGATCTTGAATTTATTTGACAACTTTCTAATGACAAATTCTGAAAATTGCGGAGATATATTCTTCTTTTTTTTAAGTGGCATTATGAATTTTTTTATGGAACAATCTTGGTTGGAGTTCCTGAAACTGAATCTATATTGATATTTAAAAATGTATATTTCAACTCTGAAAGAACGAAAGAAATAATTTTAAAATTTCTATAAGTATTGATCTGAAGAAATTGCATCCTATTACAATTGCATTTCCACTTTCGAAGTACAGAAATGTTTCATAAACAAGAAGTATTATGCAAGTTACAACGAAGTACACCCTATAAAAGTTATATGCTTTTAGAGTGCAAAGACATTTCAGAACCAAGTGCTTGCAGCTTTCGCCCTTTCTCCATCACAAAGGCTGCCACTTCTTTGAAGATTCCACGCCTTCCGTTTTTTAAATTTAATGTATGTACGACCTCTGTTCATACAACATGACACTTGTTTTCTAGTGTGCACATTTACTCCGCGAATTACTGCCTTGCATTTATGAATCATCTTGTAAGCCCGTGAGGGATGCGTGCTCAAGAAAATACTACGTTTTCTCATCTGGCAGCTTCAGTCAGGAGAAACGTTCTGAGAGATTTCAAAGGATTTACTTCATAGAGTGTCTTAAATAATTAAGAGAATTTCTAGCACTACAGAAAATTACTTCACGTCTTCCTCTTACATCCTCTTCTCCACTATTTAATACAATCTTTTATATTCAATACTGATCCAAAACCCAAATGGTTTTCAAATGGCACTAAAAAAGAAAAAATAAAAATGATCATTTTTCACCTTTTTCACTACCAACTGCACTTACTACACAAGTAGATGCATAAGTACATAGATTATTATATAATTATATAATAATTAATGGAGGCGCCAGTTACTTTTAAAATATTACATTATTCTTCTTTGATTCTTACATTTCCAGAAATTCCGATGTTCTAGATATAAAAAGCCCGAGCAACGCCGAGTACTTGAGGCTAGTTGCCAATAATTTTTATGGTTCGATATCTGGTATCCAGCTTCCCTTATTTCCTCCCTGTTCAAACCGTGTCACGGCGCCCCTGTTTCCATCGAGATGTCCCGATTTCATTATCGAAAAATATGCCTCTTAAAAGCGACGGGACTCGTCCGACGACGACGGCAGACCTGCATCCAGCTGCGGGGGTGTGCGCGTACCGCCAAGGAGGAATAGAAGGCCGTGGAGAAGTCCCCGGTAGAAGTGGCGGTATGCAAATGCCCGGTCCCGGCAATCTGCTTAACTTCTCGTCTCGAAATTTCCCGACTTTCCCCTGGAGCTTATGTAAAGTCAGCCGTCTATTAATAATGTATTAAGTAATTACGAATACGGAAAAAGAGATGTCGGGGCCGCAGTTTCAAATACGATTTGCACACTTATAGACGCCGAATACGAACGGGACGGTTAAGAGGCAACGGGGAAACGTTTCAGCGGCGATAGAAGAACGCGAGAGGGTGGGCCTCGAGGACGTGTTCCCGCGCATGTAGAGCAACCCCGAGGAAACGTGGGACGAAGAACAGTGCGGGGTGGGCTTCGATAAAAATCACCGATTTCCATGGCTCGCGTAAAGCGCGAAACTTTCGCGATCAACTGGGTCTATGGATGTTCCACGGCTGCCCCTTTCGCAGCTGCTCCCTTCTGCGCGGGTGGAAATTTTGCAAAATCTCCTGGCTCCCGGATTGCAAGGAGTTCTGTGAATTATGCGAATTGCTCGGTGGTTTTGCGGTTTGGGGGTCGGGTTTCTAGTAGTGGTGAGTAATATGTGTGTAATTCGTTGTGTACTGGTAGGCGACGAGCAGGGGTTGAAACAAAATTCTGGGGTTGCAGAGTATGGAAATAGGTATTAATGAATAAACTTGATCGTTGTGATGACTTCTTTTCTGCGCCAAATTGGGGTTCTTTCACTTGAGGCACTTATTTGTCTTACGACTAGGGATCGAAAAGTTCTAGAACTCTCGTTTTTAAAAAAATTTTGTTAGAACTTAAATGTTTCGTTTAAGAAAACATCTGTTCCTGTGGAATTTTTATTCAAAGAAATGTTACCCTTAGGAACTTCTTTAAAAAGTGGTCGGATGGCACTATTGTTGTAGTACTATTCATTGAATAGTATTTAGTATTTATTACAATGATTGAGAACTTTTTTAATATTGATGAACAAAATATCTATTCAGGTTATAGAAAAAATTTATTTTTATATTTTATAAGTTCCATTCCAACTAAAACTTTCATTTTCAAAAACTTTTGCTTTATCGGCTCTCATGGAAACTTATAATGTGAGAACATTTTTAAAAAAGTTCCGCGGTCCATGTTTTAAATAGCACCTATTGAAAAGTTCCAGAACTCTTTCGAACCCTGCTCACGACTGATATTTTAGAACACTCACACTCTTTCTATCTTTTATAATATTAGGTCGGTACAAAAGTTCGTTAGCTCACTATTAGGTGTACTAAAATGTCTTTTTTTATTTCATCTACTTGTACTTTTACCAGAAATGTAGCAAAAGGTCAGGCAAGGAAAATACTTTGATTAAAAAAACATGCAATATATTTTTGTTTTTAATAAAAACTTTAGTTCGATAAAGCGAACGAATTGTTGCACCGACCAAATAATTTTTTTAACTTTTAATCGCCATCCGAAATTTTTATTTTAATAAAAATTTTGCCCATATCTGATCTCAGGCATACCAAAATATAAATTAGGTTTCCTATTCCTATTAAAAGATGTTTGGTTGATTGACAAACAAATAAGTTGCAGTGTACTGAATTAAACTAACATTTTTTCTAGTACCTAAGTGAATATATTCGGTATATCAGTCACCAATCACAGAAGTGTCTCCTGCGAAATGGCCCCTATTTCATACAGTCGCACCTTGCTCAATAGGTGTAGTTGGTTCGAAGATTGAAGATGCGGAGTTCTTCTATAAGCGCCCTATAGTTAAATACCTACGTTAAATTGTGTTGTACAAATGAGGCGAAATGCAGATTTGGTGGCAACTTTTATGTACCTATTAGTTAGAAGGTGTAACTAAGTAGAAACTCATTTGTGACTGAACTTTTCGCTAATATGAGGACTCTTGAGTATTTTCAAGGAATTTAATTGGATGGACAGAGTGCGTCTGTGGAATTCGAGTAGTTTTGGGGTTGAATGGAATTTTGTGGGCGTTGGGAGAAGTGCATTTGGAGGAAGTGGTAAAGAACTGGTGCACGGAAAGTGCCTGTGGCTATGGTTTCGAACTGGGTGTATTGTTCTGAGTTCTAGGAGATGATGGTCTCAAGATTCCACATCTAGCATGCATAACTTTTGGAAACTAGACTTCGAGAATCGATGTGACCTGCTATGTATTGGCAGAGATACTTTTCCAAGATTCCTGCACATCATTGACTGAGCTTTGTATTCTGATCGCAACAGATGCATCTTTCACGCATTAGGGAATCGTGAAGAAGTTAAAGTCGCCTGCTACAACAGTTTTTTAGTATTTAAGAAAAATCGGGAATATCTCAAAATTTCAGAAATGAATTCCACGTACTTTAAATGAAAAAAAAAATGTTTCTAGAGAATTCTGGTTGCGACTTAATTGTTAACATGGCAGGAATTTAACATTCCAATATTATATTTTTTGTCATTGGAATCAATTTACCTAAAAAAATGGTTGGACGCACGAAAAAATCATATTTACAGTAAATGTAGAAAATTGAATGCTTTTTTAATATTATTTGAACATAATTTCGATAGGGTTTACCATTTTTGAAAAATACTTTAAATCCAAACCATTGACGAATTTTGAACTTTAAGGCCTGGTCGGCACCCTTTCCTGTGGTCCGATTGCAATAATATTTTCCAGGGACTCTTTTTTTATGAAATTGAACCGGGATAATCTAGGGATAAGAGCAAAGAAATATAAAAAAAATTCGTCACGTAAGTATAAATAAGGGCCACCCTACTGCATAAACAACCATAATATATTTCTACTGCCTCTTGCAAAACATTTAGACATAAAACTACCCCCATTCCAAGAACCCTCCATTAACACATTCCTTCCAACTGAAGTAACGCGCGGAAATGGCATCAGGAATGATTAAAGATGAATCAGAGTCTAATTAAATATTTCGTCGCTCTCAAGTGATAGGGACTATCGGCTAATACAGGCGATTGAATCGAAGCGAGAATAGGTCAGCCGTGCAATGAAATTAGTCGTAATATCGCTCTCCGAAGACTTGCAGAACTAATATCGCGTAATTGAGGATCACTCCTCTCGGGGCAAACATTTCCTTTATGCGCCCGTTTTGACGGCCCCATAGAGAAGTATTTAATGAAATTACGTTCATTGGTATTACGTTATTACCGGCCAATGACGGGATGGGCGGGCAGAGGGATGAACAATCTTGAAAACAAATCCTTGGCGAAGCTCGAAACTCCTTCCGGAATTACTGACTCGGATTTACTCGGTAGAGAGGTTTCAGCCGAGCTTTCTCTGGTTCTTCCGTTCGGCAAGCGCACGGCTAACTTCAACGAAGGACGAGTGATTCGATATTAATGCCGTTACGAGTTCACGCCTTACTAACTCCCATATGGGGCGACCGTTTACGGATCTACACCAAAGCGGGCGGAAACTTTGCGCTGCGCACGTGGAAGTCTACCGCTCTCCTCGTAATTAATGGGCAACTATTCCACCGGCTCTGTCTCAAAATCACTATTCCGCAGGCATTTTCACTGGCTGCGAATTCGTAGGCGGGCTAGGGGTGCAATAATGACGTCTGGGTCGATTATTGATGGCGCGCAGGGTGCTTCAAGAGTCACTGAGCGGTTTCAAGGAGGGTAAATTGGTGAGTGTGGTCATTGGTGATCGTGCTCTCAGGATCCTCGGTGAAAGGTTGTGGAATTTTCTGGTTAAACTCAATTTTTCATTCACGTCCGAGGGGGCGAAGGAAGTTAATTACAGAATTAACGCATGGATCATTATACAAGTTTAATTTCAAGTTAAATTGAAGGGGCCTTATTGGATTCAACCGGAAATAAATTCAACATTCATTTGTGAATACATTTATTTCAGTAGAACGACAGGGTTAATAATATTTCAAGTTTCCAATTTAGGTTTTCAGAGACAATAATGGAATATGCATGAAAGTAAATACTTGTATTTTATATAGAAATATTAGAAGACATTTGAAAAAAATCTTTGGAAGAACCTGCAGAATTACGTGATCAGAATACTTTAAAAATTTGGTTTTAACCGAACAGTACCTATAATACAAATTCTAATACAAAGAATTATTTAAAATTATCTTTCAAGGAGTTTGCGTCCCTTGACTCTAAAAACACCATTTTTACACGAAATTGAAATAAAGTACCACACGAATTAATATATTTATCAAAAGGATTATCTATAAATTGTAGAATGCGTAATGTCATATTACTACTAATTGTATCAACGTGATTGTTAATTAAACGTCTACTTTATTAGATTTTCATGGTTTTATCCGACAAAAGGATGTTTCGCGGTTCGCTGGGCATCTGATCATCCACAGAGGTAGACGAAGGCACTTCTCATATTCTTTGACTGCAGATAACATTAATTTCTCGATATCTGGCAACGGTTAAGACTACTGGGAATACGGCTGGTCAACGATCTCCCTCGTTCGCCAACCCTTTCAGACCAACCCCCATGCAGTACAGTGAACGTTAACTTTTTTCCCTCGATATTCCTCGCTCGTGGTTGAGATTCAATTTGCAAAGGCTATTCCGCTAATTGCATAAGTACCGGACCGCAGTCACGTGTGGCTATAACTCGATCGTGCCTTCTGAGTCTGCGCCTCTAACACGCTAAAATTCAGGCGGACGTTCCATGGAACATGTTGAACGAAACTGCAGCAAACTCATCGCTCGAAATATTCAGTTTGGCTTACTAGATTTGAATAAAAATAATCTGTAACTGCAATATATAAATTAAGTATTTCCACATCCAAAACGGTGTTTCATCCAGAAACTATGAAATATATCAGAGAAAGAACAAACTGCAAACTGCGAACAGTAATAAATAATTCATTATATGTCAATACAGTGTTTAACATAAATATTAGTATTATTATTAGAAACGAGTGATCACCCTCTGGTTACATACAAAGTATCCACATGAAGGAAAATCAAAGTTAAAAGGTACGCACAGTGTTTTGCAAACAGTAATAAAATTTAATAAATTTAATAATTTGATTATTAAAGGAGATATGTGAGTTTTACGATCTCCGAAAACAGTGGCGTGCTTTCTTGGATAGAAACGTGGAAATTTTATATATTACTATTAACGCTTCGTTGCATCATGGAAGTCCGGAGGGGAGGGCGGAAGGGGCAGTTGCCCCTTTTAAATTTTTAATTAAATTCGCATTACAAAATGGGTTAAAAAAAGCAAAAAGGCTACTCTACTCGCACCGCGTGTTTCACGATCCGATTCGTCGATGTCATCTCCAGGATTGTTTTTTTATTACTATGTTTCTTTACCGTCACCCCAAAGTTACCCCTCCCCCTGGAAAAAAATCTGCAGATGCCCGTGCGTTGCGTTAGTGACACGCTGTAATATTGAACTGAACAAAAATTACTTGATACTTTCCAAAAGTAGCCTAATTCTACTGATTTACATATGCTCAGCAAACGATCGCGTAAAATAACTTGCCCCAATGAGTTAAACCCCCAAAATAAAATAAACTCCCCTTAATCCTCGGTAAGGAGAGCAATTTTATCAATCCTTGTACAACAAAATAATTACCCAAAGCCCTTGAAATCGTGGATATGTTTCCTTCAAAATCAAGGGAGGGAGGGAAGAATGGGAATACCGTTGATCGCGTTACTTTTCCCTCGTCGATTCGGAAATGTCCCTGGTAAGCATTTATTCATCGAACATTCGCACGTATTCACGGGGCAACGCGCTAGCACGCGGCGGGATATATAGTCTCCTCCCTCGTGAATACGTTCTTCGTATGCTCGGGGCGAGATTGCTCTAGTTAACGACAGGTATTTCAACGCTAACTACGCGACTGACTCGGCGTTGTTCGAAATGTTCCACGAGAAATTGCCCGTGCGGCTCGCTATATCCACACCCCCTCCTCTTACCCTTCTCCCCCCTCTATTTCTACGTACACGTCGTATAACAGTCATAATGCGATGCGCCTTCTCCTCGGTAACGGGAAAATTTCATGGGCCACGGAATAATTGCGAAGTATACGGGACGATTTCGTCGAGTTTTATCGGGCGTCGTCGTATTGGCGCGCGTGCATCCGAACGCTCGACGTGCCTCGTAAAATATCGTGACGGAAAAAAGTCAAACGGAATATCGAACTGTTATAGTTTATTCGCCTCGGCGGGAAGCTTTACGATATTTCGGGACGAATCGGCCGATGAGCTTCTTTAGCATGTTACTTGGCTGTACCTACTTCTCGAATTTATACGATGTGATTGCTACATTTTTTTAATCGTGTAAGGTGTTATGTTAACCTTTTTAAGCGAAGTAATGGTATGATTGGCGTTATTTTTTATTGGACATCTTCGGTTGGAAAGGTTTTTTATATTGCATAGATTTGCGTTGCTATTGAGGGGTGAACGGGGGTGGAACAGAGAAATTTTATTGGAATTGCTATTAGATTTGCGGATGTTTATAAAGCACTTGTTAGTGTGGATTTGGATGAAGGAGTTTTTGAGATAATACGTATATGGAAAGTTGTAGGGAGATTATAGTTGGTGGGAAAGCTTGTCTGACCAAAGACAATCCGCTTTCCCTTGTTATGCTGTACGAGGCAAGGTGCTCGAAATTTCTAGCTTGATTTAAGTCGATGTTATTGTTTCTGGTGAAAAATGGGTCGAACTAAAGTTGCACGGTTTTAAGGTAAACTTCTTGATGTTCCACTCGCTTCTTGAACTTAAAGTCTTCCCTCTTCGAAGCATCATAAACTAGTTTCCAAATTACTAATCTCTGTAAATCGACAAACTTTACTTCTCAAATACTTTCACCTTTCTAGTAACTCAAAGCTGCTCCACTTTTTCCTCTTTTATGTTTGAAACTAACACCTCCATGGATCCATTCCAGAATTCGATATAAAGATATAGGGGTTAATAACTAAAATAAAATATAACAGTAGATTCATTCACAGGAAAGTAAAATTTCAAAACAGCACAGCACAAACACGAGGTTTCATTAAAGCTCACAATCTTCAGAAGCTCGACAAATCTCAGAAGACACATTCCAAAAAAGGTGTCAACCACTAAAAACATTAAATTCTTCCAACAAATCTGATCAAACTAAATAAATCCTCCACAAAGGTCTACTACTATCACACATGTAAAATAGAGTAGGCACTCGTTCTACTTTCTCCCAAATTAGAGGTTGCATCGGTCGTAAATCTCAACGCGCAAAGACACCAAAGAAGAAAGGAAAATAAGAAAGAACGAATAAATAGAAGTTGAGAGAGGGAGAGAGAAGCCGTCGAATCAGGACGCGGGAGAACGTGTTAAGGAGGATGGCCCGTCGCTGCGATGAGGATTTATGGCCTGTTCTCGAATCGCGAATACAATTTAAGCGCTGTTGATCCCGCCGTGACAAAGTGGCTCGCATGATGGATGCGGCCGTGCTTGCGTTTGTTACGCTGTCATTGAACAGAGACGAGCCAGGGGGTGACAAACGACGGAAACAGAGCTGGAGGGAGAGAGAGAGGACTGAGTAGAGGGAGTGAGAGAGGGAGAGAGCAGGATCGACGAGAGTAGAACGTACCGGACGAACTATAAACAGAGCAGGCCTGGGCTCGAGGAGCAAACAGCAAGTGAAAAGGAGAGATGGCTACAAACAGGGAGAAAAAGGGAGAAGCCGTTTACAGTGACACGAAAGGGGGTGGGAATGGGAAACGGCGGGGGTGGTTGCCGCGTGACATCCTATTTAGTCTGTAATTCGCGATTCACTCGATGGGCGATGCCCCAAGTTCCAAGTTTCTCGACCACCATCGGAGAAACTTGCTCGTTGATTCGGCAATAAAAAATATGGGGTTGTATCGACGGCGGGGTCGTTAATAGGAAACTTCTCATTCTGCTGGCGTCTGTTGGGCCACTTATTTCTGCTCGCAATTCTATTGGAAATAAGTAGATCGGAGTAGGTACCCAGTGGTTCAATGAACGGTGTTGTAGGTGGTGCGTTGTTTTATTTGGAATATTATCGTCTCAAGTAACTTGATTAATTTAGGAGTGTTTATCGATGAAGCTTTGTTCTTTTCTTTGGTTTTTTTTTAACACCGATTTTCATTTAAACAGTGTGCTGTTGGACAGTGGGAGTGGTTAGAAGTTTGGGAAAGAAAAATCATGGGAAGATATGAAAATGGTAATAAATATCTATTTGATCAAAAACACGAAGGTATTTTTTTTAAGAATTTTCAATGTAGTGATATCTACGTTCGATGTAAATCTTGGATTAGTTTTCTCTTCGGTCTAATTAGTAGAGAAGTTTAATGCACTGCAATGCAGATGGAATTTAAAAGTCAAACCATAGATACCCATAGTTTTAATGCCTGAAAATATGAGTTCAATTCCTATCACTTCTTCCTTTGTCGTTTGTTGTTGCCGGGAATATTCTCAACCTCTGACTGCATTTTGAATATTTTCTTTCGCAATTTTTGAGTACTCCACTCATCAGCTGAACAAACAGGCTTTAGCAGGATTGTTTTCGATGTTGCGAGACCCGTGCATGTTGTACAAGATTGAGGATGATGTCGTGCTAATGCATCAACTTTGTTGCGATTTGTGTACTTTGGCTCCTCTCACGATGCAATTAGTCCGAGAGTGCTGTATAATGGGGAGCAAAATTCGTAGACAGACAGGGAAAAAGTAGAAAGATTACAGACATAAATTTGATGCAAAATACTTGAATGAGTTTTTTGTAATTATTACTCTAAAAATAGCATCTCAAATAAATAAGTTTAAGCAGTAAAGGATCGGCATCATTTTAACCTTCACTCTGCGTACTACCAGTTTAACGTTAACAGTGTACAGGCGTGTAATTACACCGCAGGCATTTTCAGTCCCAAATGTACAGAATTAACTTTGGCTGCATAAGTATTTGTGAAATTTTATTAATTTTTTAAAAAGTTAATTCTAGAAAGAATTATAAATATTTAATTTAAAATACAAAAATTTAAAAGTTGTATATAAATAATGAAAAATAAGTTTAAAATGCATCGTCACAATGATAATGACATTGCGTTGATCAAAAAATGACTTAAAACTATTTATTTCAGGCAGCAGGAATGTAAATATAAAACACACTCTAGAAAAATAGTAACGCAGCTGCTTATGGTTCCAAAATCTTATGACTACTAAAATGCTTCACACAAAAGCTACCACAATCCAGTATTAAATTCACCTTATCATTACCCTCGACTAAAATCACAACCCCCGTGTTGCCTACCGCACTAAAACAAGAGCCAGTTATCGAAAGATATTAAATTATTCCTACATAATCGGTCTCCAAGTCCCTCACCCAGATTCCCCCATAAACTCCCTGGATCTCAATAACGGGATAATCCAACACTTACACCTTCCACTCCACAGTACCACCCTTAATTGAGAAAGTTGAACGAGCGAAGAAGGCCGGCCACGCTACACATACCATTATCTCCATCACCATATGATACTCCTCCACCCAGTGTATCCAAGCTGAAACCCTTATTAAATTCGAGAAAATCACCACAGCCTCTCGATACAATACACATCGCAGTGGCAGCCCGAAAGAATCCCACTCGACGTAATACATGCTTTCAACTACGACCGACCAAGGAAATCTTACCGCGAAATGCAGCCCGCTCTTCCTTAATCCCTCGTTTCCCGTGCAGCAACAATGCAGTCGACGCAAAGGCAGATACACCAGCGGCGAAAGAAATTGCAGATAAATATTTACATGGACCGCGTTCATAGCGTAGCAGCGGATAGGTACCGTGGCGACGAGATACCATCGCGACTCTATTGTTTCCGCGGTCTCTTAGCCGCGAGTGGCCCTTTATCTTGGCTTCAGGATGAACACACGTTCGCGACGCCGCCTGCTACGTAGCCGGGTGCCACGATCGGTCGAGTTCCATTCGAAAACAGCGGAGAAGAATGGTGGCCGATGGTCGCGACGGACAGGCTGGACAGGAGAACGGCGGAGGCACAGAGGACAGGAAGGTGGAAACTGCAGTGCATGAATATTCCATGGATGGACGCTTGGGCAATGCGGCTATCAAGCCAGTCAGGTGATTACACCGTATCGTACGTCACTGGCCCCCGGTGTGAACGGTTCGTGAAGGTGGTGCAAAGTCCTATGCAGCGGCCGGGTCACGTTTCAAGCGCACCCGCGACCCGCCAGGGGAGATTTCGGAAGTCACCTGGACGTTTCCTATTTACGGCACTTCCTAGCGAGCTAAATTAACCGAGAACGCCGTGGCGATCCTTATCCCCCCACGTTCTCACATTTTGCTTCGTCCTGGAGGACCAGCCGAGACGTCGGTGACTCTTCCAAGGTGGAACGGCCGGTGAGGAAGGGAAAAGGACTGAGGCAGGGTTGGGCGGCAGCGGACGCGAGGGAGCGTGCTGCGCTCAGGGCGGGACGCTCTCTCCTCGCGTCTACGTGACCGAGCAGATAAGAGGGGCGAGGACGTCGTTAGTCTCTGGCCGAGGCGGAAGAACGTCCACGTGCACGCGAAAACTGTAGCTGCGTCGAGATTATCGGGCGTTACTTCGTTTACAAATTTCCCTCGACCACCCCCTATCCCGTGCTCAGCCCCATCGCTCTGCCGACATTCTCAGCGGGCCGGGTGCGCTTTTATCGTATTATTTACCAGCTTTCACGTATCCTTTTCCACGTTCCGCCGTCCCTTGCTCGTTTTCCTCCAGTTTATTACCCCATCCAGCCGCTGCGGGATCCTGACGTACGAGCTCCTCGCCCTTTACCGTGTATCTTTCCCCTCCAGCCCTCGCGCTTTCTTTCCCGCTCCTTCGCCCCCCCCCCCCCTCGATTAATTACCATCGACCGTTCTGTAAGAGGATTTTAAAACCCGCCCTTTAATCTGCCTTCTCTCGCGCGCGATTGAACGGCCACGGTGTATTATTAATTCCCGAAGCTTGAATCAGCTTGTCGATGGGAAAGAGATTACTGGGGTGGAAGAGGCTCGGCGGAACGGTGGGATGACCCGGGACTGTGCGGGCCGACTGGTGGAAAGCTGGCTGAGAGACACTGGCCGCGCTGATTTAGGACCTCCACGCTGGTATAGGTGCTCGGTAAATTCAGCTAATGGAATTTATCGCGACGTTCCCAGTCTAGATATAGAAACTCCCGCGGCTGGAGTTACCTTTTTATTGGACTGCGAGCGAGCCTCCGCTACCTGTGGCCGCTGATATTGTCTTAAGAGGAATATCACACCTGTCTGCATCATTCAAGGAGAATTACGCGCCTCTGGAAATTACTTAAGAAGGTTACTAATCAATAATTCCCTTGTATGGGAAACTTTGGGATTATTAACTCCAAAAGTACCAGGTTGCGTGTAACCATTATTGCTCACAATCATCTTAGAAATAATTTCCGCCTGCATCAATATGCAATTGTCAGAGTTTCGGTAAGTCCTCAGAGTGCTTCTGGAAGCTCTTTTTGGAATGCTTCCCAGTTACGCTGTTATAATTACCTAAATGACTTCGAAGTTGGCATAACGAAAGCCCTCCAATGCTCGTTTAACCTGTGCAAGTAAGAAAACCTTACAACGCAATAAATCCAAAAGAGAATAATTATAAATTTCGATGGCCATTTTACACAGCTCGAAGCAAGAGAATGATCCCCCTATATTTATCTATTGTCACAGTACAACGCCAGTGAAGTTGCTCGTAACTATCTCACAGTTTATACTCACTATACAATTGTTACGTTCCAATGAACGTTTCTACAATAACTGGAACAAGTCTAAACATGTAAACGTCCCTTTCCTTCCCTTCGAAGTACATTTATGAATTCAGCCTCAGAACTTTCCAGACATACGTTACACGAGCTGAAAGCCCATAAATTTTATTTGGATGAGCTTGCAAATTCGTAGCAAGATGTAAACCACACCTTCCACTTGCACTCCCCTTCGCGTTCCAGCACTTGCACGACTGCGTCCACGTTAATCCCAAATTAACTTGCAACATGAGAAATTCCCATCAAACCATAATTTCAATCTTCTTACACCACACCCAATCATACAACAGATCGCAGACACAGCGCGGGAAAGTTCATATATATGACCTATACCCAATCAGATGAGACTGATCGGAGCGAAACTGGGCCATTTCGATTCCACCACGTCAGATTGCGATTTAATGTGTGCCACTGGATATTATGCTATCGAGGGGTTGTTTGTTGTTTCGACGAGGACGGTTCGTTCGCAACGAGTGCGCCGTAACGCCTGGAAGTAACGCGTGTCGTGGGCAGATTTGGGATACCGTTAATTATATGTAGAGACTCGATAGCAGGCGACTGGCTGTTTGAACGGGACACGCGGAACAAAACCGTGCGAGTCGGAATGATATTCTGAATAATTCGGCCGCATTTCCGCACCTACGACTTACAAGCAAACCGTCTGAATCCGTTCATAGAGTTTTAGCCGCTCTGGCGTGCATTATTCAGCAGGCTGAATATTTAAATCACAGACGGGGAAAAAGAGAGTTCCGACGAAACTCGGTTTAACATGAGTGGCGATACACCCGCCGACTCCGGGCATTTACTTATTTAAAGGGTGCAACGCCGGCTATGTCGCGGACAGAACAGTTTTCGAGCCTATCTGCATTATAGAAAAAAGCTTTAGGGCGACACCGTCATTTCCAAGGATGTTATCTAGCAGGATTAGATGCACTCGTATGGAAGGGTAAGGTTGCTACTGGGTTTACGATGCACGTAAATAATTCCCCCTCGGGATTCGGTAGGGATGGGCATTGGGTGACTTCTGCCACCTGAAGGTTTAAGGTCGTTTTTGTGTAGAGAGAAAATGCAGGTCCATTTGTGTGTGTCCTTTCGTAATAATGGCCATAAGTATTAAGTATCTTTTGTATTTGAGGTCAAAGAAAATTTCAATAGAAAGTTAATAAGCTTCACGTAGATTTTTACATTTTTTTAATAACCAATTTTTGCCTCAGCTTTGTTCAGTAATGCAAGGTACGTGATGTTATCAGGGACGTTGGTTATGTGTGGTTATATTTTTAGATTACATGATTTAAGGAAATGGTATACATGTGTTCAAGCTTCGATATTCGGTTGACTGTGAAGTAGTCTTATATCTAGTGGTATCTAGACGCAGTTTATATTTGGTTAATTTTTTCATACAAATGTATCATCTTCCTTTTCAGCACTGGTGCAGGCCTCACCCTATATTTACTAAATAATACTCTGTGTCACAGAATTTTACTTAAAATTAATTACTTTATTCCTTTACAATATTATCGAATTTTTCATAATTTGAGATGTCAGATTATAATTATACACGACGTTTATGGGGCTATAAACAGCTTTCTCGTTTCCAAGAAAGTATACAGACTGCTCCACTATAAATAGAGCTTTCACGTTGCTGATATCTCGGAATCGTTTTTAACTCGACGATGAAACGTATATAAGCTTGCTTTTTCACTTTTGTGTACACGGAGATCTCTGGGGCGAAATGAAACTTACAATTAGGAGATCGATTCAAACAAACTTTGAGGTCGATATAAGAGCATCTTGACAGAGGAACGTACAAAAAGTTGACTTTATTCTTGTTTCATCAAAACGATGTTATTCTTTCCTCTATTCCTCCTACAAAAGCATCTCGTGCAATAAAATATTTCTAAAATGGTTTGTATAACACACAGTTGGACCACGGAAAAGGCAAGCATATGGTGGTAGCAGTTTATAATGTTTATCGCGTGACACGCCGTCTGTCGCTGCGTTTCTGTGTATAAAGATTTGTGGACGTTAGTCTACCATAAGAAAACGTTAGTAAAGTAGTTTCTGCGCTTTATGACCGGTATATGGTCGTAAGATCTTAAGGAAACATTAAACGACGACTCATTTTAATTTGTAACTAGACTTTCCAACAGGTTTTATATTTATTTCACATTAATAACGCAATTTTTAATTAGCTTGCATTACGGTACAGATCATTAGATAATCTTATTACTTTCTAAATATTGCATCCTATTAAGTGAATAATTATTTGGCTAATCCGCCGTGCCTGGTCCGGAATAAAAACCTTTCGGTTTGTCCATAAAAAAAATACAGGAAAAAGTTAAAAAAAATCGCATGTCACAGTAGAATACACCCCTATACAAAAATACGGGAAAAAATTTGGCTAACTTCTCAGTCATCTCGTACTCAGCACCAGATCAATCACCACGTCATATTCAACTCCTTAACCAAACGCTTATTATTATTATTATTAAACGTCTTTATTGCAAACACAGAAGAAAACAACAAAAGAAAGTAAACAAAGATACAAGCAAAGGCGAAGTTCAATCAGAGACTGTTTTACAACTTAACCTAAGATTTATCGCCATATCACTTTCAAACGAATTTTGTACCACTTGTTTATCATCTCCCAAAAAATACTCTAATTAAATACACATCTGCCTCTCCAAATAATAAAAGCAGTAAACTTCAACAATCGAACTCGCTTAAATCTCGTACTACCAAAAATCTCGAGTTCGGAATACAACTTCCCCCAATTTCCATGGCCCAATTCCCCTAAAAAAGGCAACACATTCCGTTCAACACCAGAGCACAAACCCATTTTACTTCATTTTCCCCTAAACATTCACTACACCAAGTAATCAACCGTCAAAGATCAACGGTAAAGAGAAGCAGAGAATCCCCTTCGATCGCGTGACCATTCAATGCAACCCTTCCAAGGCAAGAAAAAAAGGGAACCGGGTTATATCCCCCCAAGCGAGGAAAAGTCAATCGTTCCATTCTATCTCGGCGCTGGTTGCCAGTCACCAGTCTGCAGGACACGCGATAGCTTCCTTGGTTGATTTTTACCGGCGCATATCGACTCGGCGTCAAAGTGCATCGACCTTTATCGGCGATACGATGTTTGCCCTAGCGATCAGCGACCTTTGCGAACTGGATCAGGTCGGAGGTCTCTTTAGCCGGGATCCCTCGCAGAGAGACTGGCTAAACGGCATAACGTGTCGCCCTTTAAGGGCGCTTCCACAGGAATGCGACGCCGTGCTGACGACGTGACACGCATCGGCAAAGCGCGATTCACGGCGCATGCTAATGCCCACGGGCTGAAAATCTGAAACGTCAACTGGAGCAACGTTGGAACGGTGACACGGGACGCCTACCGGGATTTCGTGGAGATTCAATTCGGTCCGTGGCGACGTTCGCCGAGTTCGTGACGATTTGCACCGGACGAGAGGCTGGCGGAACGGTGAGGGAGGGTTCAATTTGAACGTGTACACCCGTGTCGAACCGCGTCGCCAAGAAAGGGCCACAGCGGCCGTGTAAATTTGCACCAGCTGAACGAAATCCGTGGATCTTTAATAAATGTAACGGACACTCGTTTTTAACCCCCTCTGACGAGAATAATGGAGGCGTTCTTTGCGCAACTTTGCATTGTATTCGATTTCAATGCTGAGGAGGGTTTTTTGTATTGATGAAAAAGAATGAAGGGATTCTTGGGTTCTGGGAGCGTGGGCTTTTAACGAACTTTGCGGAATAGAATGATGGATGGATGTGATAAAATTGAAAGTATTTTTGAAAGTAAAATTTTTTTTCCTTGTCAGGTAAATGCATTGAGCCCACTTAGGGGTTTCAGACATATTGTTTTATGTTATGTAGTTTCGTCCATACATCTCACCCTGCCGGTTTTAATTGCGCTGGATAAAGCATGGTAGGTTGTGTCTACAGCTGAACGTAAATGATTTATTTATTAGATCATTGATGCCCATCTTAAACGCAATCAAACTCGATCATCGTGTTCATCCAAACTCGCTTGCCTCCCGTAAATCCGCTTTCACAAGCGGCGCAATAAATCGCTTTTTGAAAGCTTTCAGGCTTTTTCGGGGCCAGTGAAACATTGCTCTTGAAAAAACGCTGCTGAAAGTCCTACCTCAAATGAAAAACTAACTGCACAGTTTGGAAAGTGACCAAGCACCGACACGATACCCTAGCGAACTGGTACACGGCGAGTTAATAAATTGCTGCCAAAAGTGATCCTTACCGACGTACGAGTTTTTAGCTCGCGATTTAATTGGTCCACGGAAATAAACCTTTGACATAGCACCTCCGTGGCGATATACGGGGTGGTTCACACAAAGGGTGATGTTGTAAAGTTTTTCGGAAACCGCTAGGGACGACAGACGAAATTCGTTTGTAACTCCAGAGTGGAAGCTTCCGTTTAATATGCACGGTGTGGCAAATAATACAGTTCGACAGCCATTTGGACTTGTAAGATTCAATTGCCGTTTCCTATAGGTTTTCGTGCGTTGAAAATGAATCCGCAAACCGTTTGTCGTCATCACCCTCGCGAGTATAATATTTCGAAACCGTGGCAAGGAATTTAAAAAGTGGAGTCCTTAGACGATTGTTTAGCGGTTATAGAAAAAATAAATTAACAGCACATGATCCTGTGTATACCTAATTCATCAACGTTCCCTTGTAAAATTAATCGTTAGCTTTTTAAAATGACACCCCAAACTAAAAACTAGTAAAAGACCTCCATTCTTATCGTACAAAGAATCTTTATTTTTTACGCAGTTCCACCATTTCAGTGTATGCGAACATGTCCCCAAAAATTGCACAGAAGAAGTAGCATCGATAGGAACAACGATATTCCATACGTATTAGGTATCCCTAAATCAGCGCGATAAATCTCGAAAATGGACCCAGAACGGCAACAAAGCTTCCTTGGAGTAGTGTTCCACGAAGGCGCTGCAGCGACTTTCGAGCAGAAAGAAAGGGGTTAACACGTTCCGGATGGAATCACCCGCCAGTTGGTCACTGGTGAAAGCTCCCATAAGCCTAGGTGACTCACCGCTGGGTCACTGAAAGCAAAATGTCCAATGGCATAACAAACTGACACAATATAAAAAGGGCTTCTCTTTATTTTCATTCTGTTAAATGAAAATGCGCTGTATATTAGATACTTTAACACCAGGATACGATTTTATAATAATAATAACGAAACATCTTTATTACACAAAAAAAAACAGAAAATGTAACAGAATAGAATTTAATATACAAAACAAAAGAAAAAATGTAGATAAGAGTGGCGAAAGAGACGAGGCTTACTTATTACAATAATAATGAGTAAAATCGAGCCGCTTGGCCCTAACAAGGTGTTTGGGAAAATATGTCGCCGCCCCGAATGTGTTGAAAAGAAGAAACCACTGTTGGAGGAGCACGCGTCTCCGCGAGTATTGTCCTCAGCACACGTGACGAAGGGAGGACCGATGAAAGGGATGAGAAGGGTGCGTCGCGGGGGTGGGTAACCGTGCATCGACGTCTCAGCAGTCGTCTCGCGTAGCTTATAGCGGACTAATCGTTGAAATACGCGCAAATATTTATTTTCCAGCTGTCACGAACAAGCCACTTTGCTCTGCTTCCTACGCGAAGGCGAGGTGGATAGGTATGTAGTACCTGGGAGAGGTTCCAAGAAATACGACTGCTGGATGCATCCGAAGCAGCGCGCGGGCACGCGCGTTCTCCTTGCGCCCCGGAACTTTTTATTTATGTTATCCTGCACAGTTGCGCTCGCTCGCAGAAGCAAATCAAAATGTTTTCCCAACTTCCCCTCTGTATTCCCCCGTCTTCAACTGCTTCACTATCCTTTTCCCCACGTTAGAATCTAGACGTCTGGTACACTGCTCTTGTGATTATCGAGAATGCTTTGCCCTCGGATGCAGGACTCTTTATTCGTTTAAATAGTGGGATAGTCGTTTGGTTCGACAAGAGGTGAATTTAGAAATTGTATTTGTAGGGAATGATTGTAACTCTGTTGGACGAGTGATATTGTACCAGTCCACAGTGGGAACTATGTATATGTAATACATACTTATCAGCAGAGTTGGGCATTGGTCGAATAAATTTTTATTACATTTACTTTTTCAGCCTGTTTCAACTGCTTCCTCACCAGGTACGACGCGCAAGTGGAAGCGCCCAGTATATAGTCAGACATAGACGAGTAGTTCAGGCCGTGGACTATGCACGCGTCTAATGTTACAGTACGTTTGGTCAGTAGATTAGTTTAGTATTATATTAAACATAATATTGAAACTCTGTTATTTCTAAAATTCATTCCATTCTTGCAGTTAGAATTGAACCCTTCTCGATTTTTATTCACTCTATTTCCGTTTTGGCCCTAGTATGATTTCGACAGTCAGGTCATTTAATTTTTCAAAAGATGGACTACAAACGTAGTAGGTGTTTTAAAGGCATATGTTGCCATTTAACGAAATTGAGATATCCTTTGCGTGACTCACATATATTCATTCCTTCACATATTAAAAAAAATGAACTCGATATCATGATATACTTTTGATTTGTTCAATCGAAGATATGTCATGTACAGCTTATCTACCAAAAACAAATTGTTAATGTAGATTTCGACGACTGTATTTTAGATAATATTGAAAGGGTGAAAGGTTTTTCTTCTTCAACAATCCATAAGTCATCGATGTGAGCTTTCTTTCCCTACTCACCATTTCAAAGAATTACTTTAACGTACAAATTTGGAAAAATGAAATTACAGACCCATGCTAACGTGAAACATTATATCATTAAACTATCTGAAATATACTTCTAAAGTTTCATCCTTAACTTTAGGAAGAGCCTAACACGCGTTAAACTCATTTATAACAATTTCACATGATTGTTAGCAGCACCTCTGTCGCGATACAGGAGAACAATAATCCTGCGTCGATCATCGTTCACAGAACTCACTGGTTTCGCTTCATTTCGTCCGATACATTCCATTAACCGCATCAAGTATCGAGGTACAGGTGTCGATAGTAATGAGTCCTATTACGCCACTGACACCAGACACGTTTAATTCGTAGCCACAAGAATTTAACGATCGCGGGGCTTCTAATTCTCGAATGTGCCATCGGTGCACTGATGAAGCTAGCTGAAATCGATATTGGGTTAAGCACTCGGCATTATTTTTGTAAACGACAAATACAGTGTCTCACGAACTTGTTCAAACTAATCTACCTTGTTCACTCATTGAAACAGTACAGTACTATTTTTAATAATAGACTGAGATTACAATACACGTGGAAACGGCGATTAGTCTTCTAGGAAATACACATAATTCTTCACAGATTTATAACTATCATACTTAGTAATTAAGGACAATGTTGCTGACAGATACACTCAATATTTAATTACAAATTGCACAGAATTGTCTATTTCGCTAAGAAATGTGTCGAATATATAGTCTATGAGGTTTCGCGATTTTTCTACCCAAGTTAATATCACGAACGCACGGAATTTGTATGAGTGAAGTCACTTTACCTCAATTATGGTTTCATAAAACCCCATGAAAACTACACCAACGAAACGCTGCAGACTGTAAAAATCACGTAAGAACATCACGGAAATATGCGTCTGCGACTATGCTTCGTTAGCAGCTTGATGCACCTCCCGCCTAACTAAATTCAGACGAAATCGCGAGAACCCTTGTGCATCGACGGCTGCGCCTCGCGGAATCAAATTATGAGGGACCGAGGACCAACGCCCTTCTCGCCAGCGAATTTCACTTCCGCCCGTGGAGAGGTACAATAAAACGGACATTTGATGGACTCAGCCATCTACGGCTGAGAGCACAGGGAAAGGAATGTATACAGGGTGTCCAGCTAGGGAATTGAGAAACATTTCTAGCGTGTTCGACAGGTTATTCCGAGCAAAAGAGATCGTAAACTCAGTGGGTCTATTTCCATTCGTTACCGAGATAAACATTGTTCCTTCTTGGCATCAAGTTTGTTAGCAACTGATGAATATGTATAGAGACTACTACTGGCGCTTATTTTTCTTCTACTTGTTGACCAGTGTACTTCCATTTACTGTGCTGAATGCATGGTATGTTGAGAAATACACCGATATGTTCGTTATGGATATATACGAAATCTAAAGTTTACAGAATACACAAGTTTCCCAAGGTAACTGGCTCATCTCCATGCTGCACTGAAAAGTAGTACACTCGTGAAGATATTACATGTAAGCTATGGTTGAATTTAGTTAGTTATTCTCTTCGAGAATAAAGCTACCTTTACCACTACGGTATTAAAAGCACCAAATATTGTTATCCCTAGGCATAACCACAAACGTCTTAAGGGGTAATGCTACAGTAGAGCCCGGAAAGGCAGCCAGATTTTGAGAATTTTTTTATGCGAATATAGTGAATGGAATACAAAATCTATTCGAAGGCCTTTATTGTAAATACCTTGAAGTATGAACCCAATTTTTTGTTTAATTTTTTTTATTATAAAATGGCGGCGCCACAGTTCAACAAACGAAGCTTCTGCTGAAAAACGGTGTTCCGTGGCCGGAAAGATTTCTCCATCAATTTTTGACCTAGAACAAAAAATCAAAAACTGTTTTTCAGAAGCATCGTTTGTTGAGCTGTGACGCCGCCAATTCGTAATAAAAAAATTAAACAAAAAATGGGGATCATACTTCAAGGTATTTACAATAAAGGCATTCAAATAGGTTTTGTATTCCCTTCACTATACTCGCTTAAAAAATTCTCAAAATCAGGCTGCTTTCCCGGGCTCTACTGTGTCATTACCCCTTAAGACCATTGTAGGCCCCTATGCAAAGCAATGCACTGGGGCCCCTGAATACGACTTAAAATCAGACTTTTTTTATTTGGAGGCCCCTACTATAATGAGACCCTTAGCGACAGCCCAGAGTGCTCATGACATAAAGACGTCACTGGGCATAACTAAACTCACAAGAAACAATCACGCTTCTCATCGTCAGTATCAATTCGCAATGAATATAAAAGCCTTCACACCGCTCATCCCGAAAAGAGTTAGACCCAGTACACCCCCGCGCATCTTCATAGACGATGCTTCCTTTACCACCGCGATATTAACATAGTTAACAATTTTATTCCCACGCGTGTTTTTCACGAAGAAATTCATGCTTCTCAGTAGCCACTTGCAATGCTTTCCCAAATACCCTATGTCCTTCAACAGTTAGCACCAACTTGCTTAGTGCACCTAACGCTTCAAGTTCGGAGTGACCTACCGCAAATTTAGGTTCGTCGATTACCTCGCGGGACACCCTGTACCGCGTACACATTTCTACAGAAAGAAAACGGGAAATAGAGAGCAGGGGAAAGAGAAACATATTAGTGGCCTCGTGACTAGAGCCACACAGAGGGGGCCGGGGGTGCGGAAAAGAGCATGCGAGAGCGCAAAGGTGAAGGGACGCCAAGGGACGGAGGTGAGCGGCTATGGAATTACGGGCAGGTAAATGAAACTGTTCCAGAGTCTCGTGCATGCAGCAGCCGCCTGGTTGCCGGTACCAACCTAACCCCGGCGCTGCAACAGCGAATGGTGAGGAAGACTTTTATTTTTATTTGCCTTCCGCTTTATTTTCGCTTTAATTTCTCCCTTTTCGTCGCCGCGCTTGCTAATGGGGATGCCAGTGGACGCGGGGAGGGTTGGACGCTGCACGGAGCAGATAGGAATGCAGAAGCAACCGGCTGTGCCTTCCCTTCTTTCTTCCAGTTGCCGGTGCTCCTCTAAATCCTCACCGAAACTGCAATTCTTCTTTCGATGCCGATAAAATTAATTATCCTGTCCGCTCCGCTTCCATTCCGCCTTACTTTCCTTTCGCAGCTCGAATTCTCATCCCGTCCCGCCGGCAATCGTAAATTCTGGATATTAGGATTCGAAAATCCTTGGCCCGCAGGACAGAAGGAGGGGAAGGTGGCTACGGGCCTGGCGCGCACCGCTGCGTTTCTTGCATTATAAATACCCTTAAGGGTGGCCCCTTCGCGCGCTAGTTTTCGGAGCACTGAGCTCGGCATACCAAGTGTAACGCCTCGTACCGTTTATTGGGAACCCGGGGAAGGAAAATGAATGGTCTGGAAATTGGCGCGAATGAGTGTTTGATTAATCTATTTCTATCAGGCACGTGAGAAAGTTTAAGTATTTTTCAAAGAGCGAATTCTTTGGTGAATTTCTTGTATTATATTGCAAGCATGTAATAGTAGTTGAAGTGGTTCGATGGGGGGCTCTATTAGGTCGGAGTCATTATTTAATATCGGTAAAATAATACATCGAAGTACCTAATAGGAATTCAAGTTTTACATGAAACCCAATGCAGAACCAGCAGCTTAAGGGGGAACACCACTGTGACGGCCGGAAAAATGAGCCCATTTTTAAGATTTTTTTAAGGGAATACTTACAGTTTTATTATAAAATTGTTATTACCTATCTTTAGTACAATGTCTTAAGAGACTATAAAAAAAAAAGTAATAGAAAAACATGCATAGATTTCCATATACAGTTAATCTCCTACATCCCACACAAGAAAACATAGGTCGCTTATCGAAACGATATCTTTGGAACGGCAACTCTGAAATCAATTTTTTTTTTTTTAATATAATCGGTATGAGTGTAGTTTCCGTTGTACGTACCGATTTTTAAAAAAAATTATTTTTGTAAAAATGGTGCGCTTGGGAAGAAAAAGTTTCGAAAATTCGCAAAAAAATGGATAGTTTTTCGAGCGTATTTAAAAAAATATGTTTTCGATCAAAAAATCGGTACATACAACTGAAGATACTCTTGTTTTAAAGATCCTATCAAAATTTCAAGTCGATCGGATAAAAATTGACAGAGCTATTGATTCGATCAGTTAGAAAAATGTCGTTTCGAGAAAATCGCGTTTAAAGTTTGCACGGGAAAAATCACACTTCCGTTCGTGACGTTCACTGTCACTCGAATGCCCGATCAACGGTTGCATTTCTTCGATTCTCGAACGAACAGGGTACCGTGCGTGAAAACGGGAAAAAACCCAAAATTTATAACCTTTAACAATGTGGGGGAACAGTGGGTAAGAAAAATGTCGGCGCGCTATTTGCCGCTAACATAGCGCGCTCGGAACGGCATCGTGACGCGTCTCACAAAATGCACTGTATCTTCGTCAATTCTTCGAATATCAACTTGAAATTTTCAGAGAGTATTTTTGAAGAGTTAAACATTAAGAAAGTGAAGAAAAAAAAAATCGAAATTTTTTCAACTTTCACAGTGGTGTTCCCCCTTAAGTAAAATGGCACTTCGTGAAGTATTGTAAAGGACTCAATAAATATATAGAATACTTGTAATTTTACAATATTGAGGACATTCAGCAATGACACTTCATTTGTCATAGATTGGGCTCTGATGAATCGTAGTATTGGAAACAGAGAGTGTAGCTGTATCAGTGATACTTTTATAGCAAACATTTCATAGCCCTCTATATGATCGGGCGCATGCACGCGAGAGTCTAGTGGATGTAATTAATATACGTCACCGTCAGTTCATTTTCGATTGAACATTTTGAACGCTAGCACAGCAGATCGTAAATTACGGTCCATTACGCTCATGCGCATAAAAGCTACCTAGCAGTAACCGCTTCTCTAATATTCCTGCATATTAGCTTTGGATGTAGGTCGAGTCGGGAGTCTGTGATACCGATATGTAAACGGTTACGATTTTCTGGCACGAGACCTGCCATCAGGGTAAATACGAATCCCCTATTCAATTTAAACGAATTAAACACTTCATGGAATCTACAAAGCTTTTCAAACACGAATTCGTGCCATTTAATGTCTCAATTATGAGTGCCAGTTCTCATTATCTACTCCGTAATAATACAGCTAAATTTCATGATAATTATGGAAGTAGTGTAATTTCAGTAAAATTTTTCCTACTCAAAGTCAGTTGGAAGCTTTTATGGTTTTAGGTTTCCATTAACGTTTACCTTCTCTCTTTCAACCACTTGTTGTTACCTTCCTATTAAAATTTACAGATAAATTAATCTCTGATAAAAAGTATCTAGTTCTACTTAAAGGAAAATACAGCCCCAGAAAGAAATCATCCTTCAGTCACATTCTTCCCTTTCTCCCAACAAAACTTCTCTCTTTTTTTTATCATCCAAAGTAACACAGATTCTTCAGTAGATTGTTGCCCCACCCTGCGTGAAAGCTAACCACCTGAAATTGATATTCTATTAGGAATCTGATAATTCCTCCCTCCGAGCGCTGACTCGGTACCTACGAGTCATCAAGTTTCGCAAGCCCCGAGCGCGACGGGCGCCAGCGATATTTCATGACATCCGAATCGAGATTTCGTGTAGCAGATATACGATTTAACGCGAAACCAAGGGAAGACTCGCGAACGGAGAGAAATTTCGGGTATTGGTCTCGAGGTTCCCTAGCAATGCAGCCGCTTGTCGGCCTGGGAACCTACAACGATTTCCACTTACTTCTTTCAGGACTTGGGATAGAGATAGGGCTCTCCTGTTTTTTTTTTCCTCGGCTCTACTTTTACTATTCCCCGTCCGTGTTCCCTCCCCTTTGCATTCCACCTTCGTCTTCCTGCGAGTATCCCGAATTGCGGAGGCTAGGTATCGCGGAAACAGCGTCAAGGCGGCGGCGCGTCCGGCTATCTCCGACTCTCTCTTACCTCGCCACGACCTCGTTCTCCGTCGCGCTTCCTCTATCTAGGGGTGGTATCGCGCCCCACCGCCACCCCCCTTTGCACTCTCCGTCCCGGTGGCCCTGCTCGTGCTGTCAGTCGAGTCCAGAGGACTCCGCGAATCACAACTTCGACCTTGCCGAGTTCCCTGAATTTCGACCCCTCATGGTCGACCGTGTGACTCGCAACTCGCTCGAGTTTCTTCATGCTGCCTCCCCTGCGACTACGCTGTCTCCTAGACAATCAGACAGCTGCGCTATTTCAAACTCCGGGATTACACTTAGCGAAAACGTGAGAACAGGAACGATGTGTCAGATTTAAGCAGGATGCTACTGATGACTAAAGAATAAATCCTTTCTGGGAGACGGTTTTCTCAAATATTCGTTTGATGAAGAACGTGTGGTACAGATGGTACTGATTGATATCATTTCGCTCCGCTCGACGGAATAAATCGTGACGCCTGGGGAAGAACGTAATTCCAGGGAGTATGTTATTTGTCTGTTTCGAGTGACTCTCTGGTAGCTAAAGAAAATCTTTCGGAAGCGTATCCCTTCAAGGTCGGAGGTAACGCGATACAGAGTAAACACTAAGCGTGAAGTGCATCGTTTCGCCGCCATATTGACAGGCGAACACGTGAGTTCTCTCGTGCTTTTCCATCGTCCTCCTTCACTTGGTTTCCCAAGCACTTTAGATGATGTTATCGAAGCACTCTGGCTGAATCTTCGATAGCTGGACGATCCTGCGATGTTGCATTAGAGCTTCTGGGACGACATCAAGCCACCGTGAAAAATTAGAGTAACCTGGTGAGGTGTGTTTAAATATTCCTCGGAGCTACGCACGCGGTTGATATATGCACTGTATTTCAACAAGACTTCAAGGGCTACGTGTCGAGAGTACGGTACTTTTCATTCAAGAATCACGTGCAAGGGTTCTGTAATAAAACAAACCAAGAGACTCGTTTGCAAGCAAGTTCGAAGCCTCTAGGAGAGCAGCCAGCAGCTATTTTGATAAGACTTTGAGCTCCGACATTTGGTGTCGCGTGACGCGAGCCTTGACCTTGAAGGATTGCTCGTTGCTGAACTCAAAGTTCCGGGGGTACAAAAGTTTAGTGAAACTGTGCGAGAGTTTCGAAGCTCTATACATAAACTCGCGCCTGCATGGCTGTATGTGTACGCCCGTGTAGATATATTTTGTACTCCGTGCCGATCGATCGGTTGAAAGTGGTCCGTGATAAATGTGTCTTGATTCTTAACTGTCGTACGCAGATGGTGACCTTCGAAAAATTCGGCAAGATTTATTTTTATCGGTGCGCAAGTAAGTGACGGTGCAAGTTTCCTTCACAAATCGCCTTGCTGGACTTTTTGTTCAATTGAATGCTTCTTTTGCTACGTCTTTCGAAAGTGGGTATACTTTTGAACATCCTGTATCAATGTGACCAAGCGTGAAGCTGACAAAAATATTCTCAAGTAAGAAATTTACTTTCTTCTCTTTTTTACCTTTAACTTATTGTTAGATCGAGTAGAGTGAAGAGATCTGGGTAATTTCGACTGCACCTTTGATATTTCAAATAAAGAATATCCGTGGTGCTGAAAGTGACTAAATATTCTTTTCTGTTTGCAATACGGATTTGTGTAGATTTATTTCATATTTTAATGCTGTTAAGAATTATTTTACCATTTAACGTTTTGGAAGACGTAGGAAAAGAGTATTGCCAAGACCTTCGTGTAGAAAGGTAATATGAGCGAAGCACATGGCTGCTGCGTGCACATGGTGCAACACGTGAGAATAACCTGTCAAATATATTATACACCGTATTTTATTATATTTCCAATTTTTCTATATTACATCCTTCTGTCTTAAGTGTTTTTTTTCTATGTAGGAATGTAATATTTAACCTCATTTTTTAAGATTTCTTGAACTTTATTACGAGAAATCCTGCAGTATGATTGCAGCGTCTTATACCACATCGTATTATATTTCTTACATCTATCTTCAAGAATTATTATCTGCGCCATTTTATTTTTTACATCCTCAAGAACGACATACCGTCCAACATACTGTTTTTATTGCGATCAGTAAAAGAGTATCGCCGATAAAACCATGTGGGTCACGCTGCAACCCAATACGCGATTCCAAGAGTAAAATTAATCTTCAAATTTTATTTTTACGATATCTTCCTGGAATATTATATTCCCCGCGAATGCACTGCTTTTAATACTGCACTAGCCAGTCTCATTTGGAATACTTTTAGCGCTGTCCCATATGCGAAACCACCTAGGTAGTTTTCTCTAGAAAATGAAATTCCCCATAACCCTAGAAAAAAAATTTCTAACTACGTAACTACATTTCGTAGTCCACACTCTGCAATAAGCACCATAACCATTAACCACTATTTCCATCGTTACCAATTGTGGGGTAGTGCAATTATATTCCAACCTACCACCTAAATCTGCCAACTGTTTGCAACAAATGGCAGCTGGCTCTTTCTCGCCAGCGCGTTAAGACTTTCATAACACGCTCGCCTTCTATTTTACACGTTGCGTATGCAGAGACACGCCGTCATATAATATTGCCTCAATAACGGCCATAGCAAGAGAGATGATCTGTGTGACGCCTGAGGGTTTATTACATCCCAGTCCACCAATATTGGCCACTGGTCGATCGCACAGCTTCCCGAGAAGCCAAAGTGAGATAGATAGGGAATGGCTGGGTACGAAGATTAAAAAGGGAACAAGCATCGTTCATATAGTGATACTATCACAACCTGTCGTTCATACTCGGTGCCACACGTGTTCGAGTTTGCAGCGTCCCGGCTCCGATAAACAACTCTTTCATAGCTTGACTAATTTTTCGCGAGTCAATTATTATCGTTCGAGGGCGATAGTTCGCATGCGGTTTTCGACGGAATTGCTTCGTACGGGTTTACGAGGAACTGGCTGGCGTTTACTGCAACAGAGTATTGTATAGTAACAGCTGTCGAGGAGTTTTAGTGGATGCTCTGCTGAAGGATTTCTATCGCTTTTTGGATACTTGCTTCGATTATGGGGATAACAGTTCCATAAGTCGTCAATCTCCATTGGATTACTATTCTTTAGGGTCTTGATGTCCAGTTATATGTAACTTTTTAAGTGTGTTCTATTTGAGTGATCATTTCCTTCACGATTCATATGATTATTATCACTAAACATAGCACGCCCGGTCAAGTGACAGGTTTCAAATCAGCAAAGAGCGAAACTCTGAGCATGGAAAAAATGAAAAAATAAAATTATTATTACTTATTTTTTTTTATTTTTAAGTTCAAAGTAAAAATGAAAATATATCATTTTTTTATTACTATCTCAAAGCTCTTTTGTGCATTGTTTCCCATGTTAAATTGACATTACTTATATCCAATTTGCAAAAATATGACCATTATTTCCTAATTGATCGATTGATCTTCACATGGTCCACAGTTAACAACGACTCGAGTGCTTCGCACTCCACCTGTTAATCAATTACAAACTATAAACGATTTAGGAGTACTCGAGCTTTTGATCAATAAAGTGTATTGCATCGTTCAACCTACTGTACTTGAGGAATCACTAGACATGACAATATTCGCCGATCGATTATACAGATAGTCGAACGTTCTATTAGAATTATTAGACGATACTCGATCAATGGAAGTTTCAGTAAAAGATGTTCACAGAATCGAGCTTCCACCGTACCTCTGAAACGATGAAGCAATCAAAGAGTAATAGGGGTGACTATTCTCATCGTTTATCGTTCATTCATGAGGGAACGTGATCCCGTAAATTCGATAAGTCGCGGGCACAAGCGGTGCCGCGTAATTCAGCACAGGGCTGCTACCAAAAATCAATCGAGACCCGTCGTCTGAGGAGTTTCGAAGCGCACTGCGTTCAGGGCTGGCTGAGAAGGTGGGTCTGAGGCACGGGGGATGAGGGCGAACGGCACAGACCCAGAGAGGGGAGCGAAAGTCGAATACTCTCACGATACGCCCCGTCCCTCTCCAACCTGCAGGATTCCCGATAAAGCCGTCGAGCATTTGCTCGAAGCCTGCAGTGTACTCAGCTAGTCCGACTTCCGGAAGTTTCGTCCCTGAAGTTTACCCTTTCGCTCTGAGAAGCTCGGAACGTCGGAGGAATCTCGGGGAGGTCAAAGCTGCACGCAAGAGTTTGAGAAGCTGAATAGGCTGGGCCCGGGATAAAAAGGGAACGAATACAGATAACGAGGAAACGTGGAACATTATCGTGCAAGCGAGGATAATCTTTCCTGCCCCTAATTGCGAGTGGTTATTAAGAGAAAGAGTGGCGCAACTGTGCGCGCCTCGACTGCGAGTAGGTATTTAGCTCTGCGGGATTACGCGTTCCTCTGATCGCGCTGGATAGTTGACTCGCTTTTACTTCCCTACGATGGTACTGTAAAAAATGTTGTTAAACAATCTTACGGGTAGATAATAATATGTTTGTCTTTCATTATACTTACAATTAGATTTTCATATCTTATTGAAAAGTAAATAACATGAATTCTTCTCCAAAGGGGTGGTTTTATCTGGATTCAAATGTAGTCAAAGGTATTAGCATTTTTAAATTACAGAAGTAGCTTTTCTGGTTCAAAATCCTGTGAAGTGTTATGGCGGGCTTCATATTTAATTAATATAACATTATTTCGAGGAATGTAATCCACCGTAACCTTATTTTTCGTTCGTTTTAGTTTAGAGCTAGCTATGCGAGCGTATGATACTGTATAGGCTGATGCTGATTTGTCAGTTCCTTTTGTGGCAAAACAAGTTGTAGAGAGTTTTCTATGTCGTTGAATTTTTGTTCTTTATTCGCATGGGGATGCATACAAACTGTGCAGTTATGATGGTGCACCGAGTTGCAATGCGTTCGTGCGAAGGTATCGTGGGTGGAATGTTAAAAACAGTTTCGATGGAAACGGAAGGCAATGCTTTTTGCTGGAATGAAACTGACGATGCATACTAGTTTCCGTTACATTTTACACTTCCATTTCATTTTACAACATACCTGTCCAGATTTTTTTTCGAAGAATCTTTTAATTAAATTATGAAGCAGGTAATGAACTAAAATTTCATATTCTTAGAGTTAAAAGGTTCGTGGCAAAATTCAGCCATAGATTTTAGGGTCAATTCGTAATCTTCCCTCTATTTCATAAATTACTTATAGATCCTTCAACTCAATGATTTATATTTTTACACTACCAAACATATAATTTCATAATAATTTTTGCGTATACAAAACAACATATACAAAAAATCGATTTTTTGGCCGGGGGTGCCCTTAATCGATATGGAAGAACTTTAAAGTCCCGTTTAACGAGTCCATTAAATGCAGTAATTTTGAACATTATGCTGCTGCAAGTCAGGGCAGGTCCAGAATTGAAATATTCGCCAAAAATAGAAATAAAAACTTATCAATTTAATAACTACTGCTTATTGTGTAAATATATATATTTTGGAATTAGTGTTCCTTTTTCAATGTTAAGTCACAACAATAATTTTATAAACAGGTAATTCATCTGACATTTGTAGATCGCAATGCACACCTCTTCGAATATTATATTTTCTAACCCACCACGTGGAAAAATTCGGAACGTTGAGAACACATTATGTTCCATGTCCATTATATCTTGCTGATATTGATTTCGTTCTCATACGCACTCCATAAATAAGTTTCCCTCCGCCTTCCATATCTTGAGGACCAGACGATAAATCTCTTCTCTGCTCATCTCGATTTACTCCTTTTTCCTTTCCTTCCCTGCTTATTTGTTTCCTCTTCGTCCCTTCTGTGCCAGTATGTAGTAAGCAACACGGTTGAATCTTGGCTCTTTCGGCATTCGTATTGCTCTCTCCGAGGTGGAAGCAATAACTTCCAATTTTCACGCGAAAACTCGGTGCCAAAAATGAATGATATATTCGGGCGATCCGTGACCCATAAACGTTATTTACACGACACGTCTCTTTCTCGTTGGATTTCGAAATTAATAGAGAAAGAACCTACTTTTGATTTAAATAAGAAGTAGTTGCATTATGTGCAGCGAAGAGTGGAATTGGTACCCTTACTCGAAAATGATACTAGCAATAAGAGATCAAGAATATTAATAACACGTGTAGTTATGATAACAGAATTTTACTGTTAATCTATGTTTATAGTTAGTTCAGCAACTCCAAAGTAATTTTAACTACTGAAAAAATGGTGTCACATTGTTTTCTTTTCCAAACGTCATTTAATTTATACATGCTTCGTTAATTTTGGTCGAAATTAGTGAGAAGTAGAAATTTGCCAATACAAACATTTGAGTGAGCACTACGAGAAAACAAATATTTTGTAAAATTAATATACAAAAAAGTTTTTTTTTATTCTTGTGTCTTCATACACTCAGTGGTTAATAAAAAGTTCAAGAACTCCCTTAATTGCGCTCGAGGGAAGCACTTTGGGGTTTAAAGGGAATTAGGTACTGCCGCCAATATCAAAGTCGTCAATTAGTGGGGGGCATATCTTGGATTAATTTCTCAATAAAGATTACAGTGCACGTTTAAGAAGGATTTGACGTCATCCCCTGCATTGTGTGACGAGGGTAATCAATTTACGTGAGATGCGCAATCATTATCTGTTCCCGATACAACAGCTTGGTGGGAGATCTTCGACCCTAATCAATACACTGCGCCACGACAATATCATTTACGATAAATTGAAGATTATCCCTAACGGTTCGGTAGTTTGCAGGAAGTTTACGTCGTGCTAATAAACTTCTCGGTATATCGAACAAACTCACGGCGTTTACTGGGACACTAATCCGACGAGATTTACAGCTTAAAAGGTCGTTAAAAGTTTGTTGGAAATTACAATGTGGCAGGCGGGGAACGTATAATTGCAAGAATTCTTCGATAATTAAGACCGATTTTCTTCCCTTTTCTAGGACGACAGAAAATGTCGATGAACCGTGCAATAAGTTTAGGGACTTGTGTCGAATTCCGAATATAATGTAACTATCGATAGGACTAAAGGATCTACAAATGTAGTTTGAAAGTCTATTCGTCTGATTTATTATTATAGTTTATTATTGTCAAGCATCTTCACTGTACATTAAATTCTGCTTTATGTGCCTCTGATCATTGTCATTATTAAATGTAGTAAATATTGTTTATGTGGTCGTTAAAAAGAAAGGAAGAAAGGAAAAGGTGATAATCAGAGGTAGGTATTACTGCAATAAAACTACTTAGTCACTATTCTGACTATATCCCGTGATAAATTTCATAAACAAGTGGTTTGAACTAGACTCACTCACTCGCCCACCTTATCTTTCCTGCGTAAGGTCAGTGCTGTTTTGGTTCCGCGAGTGAGAAGACCTACCTCACGGGAGAATTTCTTACACGGCGTTACCGCTATACCGAAGGAAGAATCATAGTGTTTGTGATGTACTAATAAAACTAAATTCATTTTCTTTAAAGTTTTTCGGGAAACAAACAACTAAACAAGCTCAACAAATTATTATCGCGTCTTTAATAATTCTCGGAACACGTGTAGAGATTTTGAAATTAGAGCAAATTAGCACCAGCACCAGAACCTTTTTTTCTATGAGCTTACATAACTTTCTATTCGTATTCCTCGTGTGTGAGTTCATATGCTGTTGACATTTAATCTCCAAAGGCAAAACTGTCCATATCACGAAGACCAAGACTAGTATTATTAAATGGTAAGAATTTTTAATTTTTAAGCATGAATAATTTCTACATTTTTGTTTGCCTTTTAATTCTGAGACACTATTTTAAAAGTACCACTTTAAATACACCTTTCAACTGTCATTTTTGTGTCGAAAAGAAATCGGATTGATAGACCTCCCATCATCCCTTCTACATAAAATAGAAAACCTTACCAACTGTGAACCAGGTTGATCCTTTTTCAAACCACAATCAATTCTAACAAACTTCCGATGATCGATCATATACATACAATGTTGGTGCAACGTGACAACTGCTCGTAAACACCTCCTTAACAACCCCGCGGTAGTGTCTGATACGTGTACCTGGTGGCTGACTTGCACGTTACACCTTGTAACATAGTACTTTACAATGATTCACGACACTGAAATAAGCGACCGTGTATAACCGTTAGTGTTACCAGACATTTTTCTTAAAGCGATTGTTACTACCAAAAAGCTCCAACTTTTAAATAGTTTGGGATACCCGAACAATAATTTCAACACTTTTCAGAAAATACGCATATCCTTTTCACATGAGATACTTCAGTAGCCAGGGGCGGATTTAAGATTTAGCGCTTTTAAAAGAGTTAAGACAATTTCGAAATTAATTCAATATGACAACTCACATATGAGTTATCGCTAATTTGCTAGATGAAAGAAAAGTGAATTGTTTTCAATGTTATCCTAAGTCTCTGTGTTTCAACATTTATCAATACCTTCCGCCCAAAAATTGCCACCCTAGCCTACAGCCTACTTAGTCTATATACAAATCCGCCCCTGTCAGTAGCTCAGGATAAAAAATACAGAAAATTATAGAACTGGCGTGAATTATGTAAAACAAATTACGTGAGTCATGAAAGTGTTTCTTGTAAAAAAGCCTTAATTAATAATCTGTAAAATCATTTGTCACTCGTCTAACAAGCACAGAATCGTGACTACCCCGTCATGACCCATCCAGTGCTCTCGTTTCTAAAAAGAATAATGACCGATCGTCCTGGTACCCGAATCATTCTGCCTCTGAGGAAGTCCTTTGTCCGTCAACGATCACGGAGAAATTACTGCCGGTGTAATTAGTGGATGATGCATCGCCGCGTTTAATAGGCATTCCGTTAACCGTTTGATGTAGTCGTGTCGTTGGACAGTTCTATCTGGCCTCTTCGAAGCGCGGGTCGACGTACTTGATTACGTCTAATCGCATCGCCGTAATACCGTCCTTCCATTTCTGTTCGGAGTAAGTTACGCTCGACTGGTGTAATTACATATGCGCTTGATTTGTATTCCTGCGCGTTTTCTGGGACAGGTTGAAGGACGACGCGAGGGAAGAGCGAGGTGTCGAGTAGGTGGCGGAATAAATTCTGTGGGGTAAAGCATACTAATAATTGAAACTTATTACTGTTAGTTATATTAGACTGGATATTGAAAAAACACGTCCAACAATTCTGGGTAAAAGTATTGTGGATTTGAAGGACATTTTTTGCACCCTTGTAAGCAGCGCATGTCTCTAAAGTTTACAACCCTTGCTGCTAAATGCTAGGGAGTAATTTGAGTACAACTAGCAAAAGTAATGTGTGTAAACGGTCATAAAAGGTGGACGAGAATTAAGGGTTGAAAAATTTAGGGACATGCTCTGCTTACAAGGGTGGAAGTAATATCAATTTATACAGGTTGGTGAATCGATAATGTTGAAAGGATATGCAATTTCAGTTCCATTAATCTCAGTTGTGTACTTATATTTATTTTTTACAAATAATACTGACGCGGGGGAAATAAATAGTAGATGTTTCGGTCCCTTTCTTTATCGTATCTATTTTTGCTTTTTCAGATATATTTTCAGAATTTTTGTAAGCCATAAAATAATTTTATCAAGTTTCAAAGTCACGGCTATCAATAAAATTTATTTGTGCAGAATATATTACAAATAATTGCTTATGTAACAAATACACAAAATCTCAAGTTATTTTCTGCTAATATTGTGGAGTTATTGATTTCACACTTTCTGTTTACTTGCGCAAATATTATATGCTTTAAAGCTCTTCCATACTTTTCTTTTTTTTTTAATTATTTAAATGCATTAAGTTTGCTCAGTGAAGAATAAAAATTTCAGAATCCTTAAAACGGCAGTTTATTAATGCAGAAAGAGAATTAACACTTTCTAATATGCAACAACTGGGAACGTAAACAGAGGAGTGATAGTTCAGTTGGTTGCCTGAAGTTCCACTATCGGTTGAATTTAGTGCGTGCGGAATTAGCGTGATCATCCAATTTCCCATGAACTATTATCCTATTTGAAATTGCTATAGGCTGTTATTGCGAATGATGTGATGGGAGAAATCTGCGGCATGGTAACTTGCATGCTGACCACATGTTATTCACTGTAAATTAGTTTACTTGTTATGACGTAAGCTGATTTCGAATGACGTCATGATCGGTTTATCACTATATTCCATGCACAAGTTTGCATTATGCAGCATATTCTATTCTCTAATATTATTAATAAAGATTATAATGGCTATATTTTAATTTGTACATTGACATTTACATTACATTACATTTAAATTTACATTTACACTTATATTTGATAATTTGTTAAATTTATTATTCAGAGGCTCAGACATTAGTCAGGGTGTGTTTCTTGCTGTCAGGGTACAATCTACTAATTGTTTCACTTGGGTAATTCTACATCAGATGAGGCACAAAGATACATTTTCTCAGTTTCTATTTTTCTTAACGAACAAGTGCATTTAAAAAATTTCTAGATTTCGATGCCCTTCCACGACCATTGGAAACTTCCCCATCATTGAGCTACCCCTAAATATTTGATAAATTATTGTGCTCACATTCTGCTCGATTTTATATTTTATAAAAATGAGCAAGTTGCGATGGTAAGATCATATTTTCATAGTTGAAAAATAAGATTCACCCTAATGTGTAAATATTACTGAATCGGAAGTGAATTTCATTTCGACTGGAACACGTTTGTCCGAAAGCAGGCGGGCTGTAGGATTCCGTTTGATTTTGACGAGAAATTTCTGGAAATCATTCGATAAGGAACAAAGAGACTGTCATAGTCGTACGTGTCCAATCACAGTCGCTTCCTGCTGGAATTGATTATTAATTGCCTGCACGTGTGCCACGTGCATCCATCTGAATCCCAGACGATGGCGCAAGGACATTGCGCGCGTTTCGGCAGCCGATAAAGTTATGCCTGTCCATCGGCTACTAATTAGCGATTGATTGACTTCCCCCTCTTTCCTTCCGGTCAGCATCGTCACGGAGACAAATTCGAGGAACGATTATTCAGGCCCTCCGACTGACAAAGCTTCCGTGGCTCCACAGAATTTCAATGATTTCTATTTAAAGAAATCGCGGGATATGGTGGGAAATGCAAACCAGAAGCCCAGGAAATGTACAATTCCATTTAGAGCTTTAATTAACCTGAAAAAATTAATTATTTCTAAAATAAATTATTTCTTGTTAACTGGTAACCTATTTAGAGAAATACGTATTTCCACGTAATTCACATTTCTGAAAGTTAATTTGTACGTTCATTTACAAAACTACAAATTCGAATCAGAATTTTTGAGGATAGGGAAAAAAAGAACATTTACTCGTATTTTGCAAAAGAATACTTAATCGACTTGTGAAAGGCGCTACAAGTGCTTAACAGACGAATATTTCAATGCCTTTGAAAGTGTATTAAATTAAATTTTCCGCATCGCCAATTCATTACACTCTCATGGATTTTTTACTTAACGATCCCTTTGCCACATTATTTTAAATATTTCTTTATCATATTTTAAATGACTTTGATGTCGCGGCGAGTGTCACGTGTTACTGACTGGCGGGCGATGTCTTTGTCACACACAGAAATATAATTACATCGTTAATAGCTTCACAGACGAACGCGAAAAACGTATGTCTGTCGATGGACACGCGTAACCTGCCAATTTCTGCTCGTTTAATGCATGCGCGGGATTATAATCATTTTTACTTTCATGCCGGGGGGCCAATTCCCTTTTGCAGAATATTAAATTCCCTGGATTTTTTGAATGACAGGAAAGTAGGAGCACTACGCTACTAAAACGCTTGCCAATGGGGTTCGTACCTCAGAGTGCAGAAACGAAAATATACAGATCCGACGTAGAAAAATAAATATAAAATGTGAAATAAAATTGTTTTATATGAGGCTTCGGTTTCGAGAAAATCAAGTTTGTAAACTGGTCTGCTACATGTGCATGTGGCTAAATAAACATTGGTAAAATGTCACAGAAAGTATGACTTTAAAATCTGGGTCCACATGAAATTGTGGGTCATCTGTTTGTTGTATGATGATCAGATTTAAAAAAATTTGCTTTGAAGATGAAGTTGATTCTCAGTTATCTGAACGTGTACTTGATTAATATTTTCAAAGTAATCGAAGAAGGTGTTTTTAAAATTTATTTTCTAAGAGTTCAGGCATCAGATGAGTTAATCATATGTTTTACTGTTTTCCAATAGTTGTGACGTTTACGAGACTTTAATCATCACCTCATTTTCAATCATGAATTCATTATGCAAGAAAATTATGGCACAGATTCAAGCTGTACTCGTCACTTTGAGATACGGTTATAATAGGCGATAACTGATCAATAATTATGTTATAATCGCATTGACTGTGTTGTTGGTAATCGAAAATCCGAATTGCAATTTATCAAGACATTGAAAGTGATCGTTATTCATTTTAAATTAGATTTCTGTGTCGAAGTAGAAAGTGATAGGCGAATATGGAAAATTAAGGAACAATTTACAACGACGACATTTACTCTTGCTCTTTGTACAGGAATGTTTAAGTTGAATTTTCTTTTAGAGAACTGCATAATTTCTCAAATCATTTTATTGTACTTTATTTCTAAGGTGGGACTATCAGTTTGCTGCTTTACGTGAAACTGTGCTGTCTGTCAGATTAAGTGAGAATATCTTGCACGTCTATCTCTCTCAAAATTTCCATAATTAATTGCGGTGGTAATTTCGGAAACAGTCGATAAGTCGCAACAGTTCATTTGACAAATGAGTAATTACTTCGGTGGACGATTAGAAATCTGTGGTGAGAGATATCGAGCACGAGTTAATAATTTATAGAGTCGTGAAGGGCGGCGCTGTATATCGCAACATGGGTCGGCAATAAATTATTCTTGGATGTTACGACACGAAAGCTGTTTGGTACACTGTAAATCACACTACTGAAACGTTAGTGACGCATGGTTTTCCACTCTGATACTTTATTCTTCTTCAGTTTAAGAACTTATATGTAATAAATACCTAAAATAGTAATACAGTATCCTCGGGACTAGCGACGAGCGCTTAGCGGAGGGGCCAAAGCGAGCTTATAGCGAGAGGACACTGTATCACTTATTTTACAAACATATGTGATACTCAAAGAAAATTTAACCATTATTAAGGGAAATATTTTTTCTTCCTTCGATTATTTCGAAATTACTTTGCATCTTTTAAATTGAAAAATAGTCCTATAAGTATAAAATATCAAATCCAAAAGGATGCATTCGAAATCTTCTGAAAGAATTTATCTCGTTATTTAACATCTCGTTAATAACAAGAAGATATCGTATACGTTATTGTTCTTGGTAGTTACCTAATATAAAATAATGCAGTGCTGTATGATATGGTTAGCTAATTTTTGTCAAAGAAAAATATATATCCCACAAAAACGAAAGGAAATGCCAGTAGCGAGTCTGGCTTCGTTGTTAACCCCAAAGCAATTAAGTAAGGGAAGGGTCTGATGTCTTAAGTAGACTTGATGAACGTCGTAATCGTCATTCGTCGGGTTGACGTCCGTATTTCATTAAATCTTATCTTATAAGGAAGAAACGCGTCCCCGAGGTAAGACATATGGGAGACGAGGCAGGCTTGAATCATAGCGCGCAGCTCAACTAATATAATAAACAATTGCCTTAACGAGGCAACAATGGAGTCGCAATATTGGTTGTGGCTGCTTGCTAACGATGACTGACAGCGGTTTTATGAAGACTCTTACACGGTAGCTCGAGGCTGCGATTTACTCACGGGAAGCAGGGAATGCCTATGTGTGTAAAAGTTGATTTTGTCGTATATTACTAGTTCTCGAATTATTGAAAAATATGGACTCAATATTTTTTCTAAATAATTGGTATCGGTTATTCCCTCTCTTTCTTCCTTTTGATTTATCTGAGGGAACCTTGGTTTGACTCAACTAAAGTATTATTCTGAGCTTCCATGATTAGTCGATTTATAGATTAGCCTTTCCTGAAATGTGTTTTTAAGGTATCTTCTTCAATACTGAAAAAAGACTGAAGACGAAATTGAAATATACAATTTCATAGAGCATAAGTTTCTTATAGGTACTTTGATTATAGGTACTTATAGGTGCAAAAGTATCAATAATTCACTTATTTTACTATTTACTGTCAAAACAACCCTCCTAATGGAACTTCATCCCGTTTATTGAAATAAATAAAACACACCTGGCCCGGTGAAGAAAATTTCACACCATTTCCTGGTGGCCAATATTCAACTCGATCGCCGTGCGTCAGCCCATCGAATTTGCCAATTACGAAACACTTTCACGAATCGGCTCGCTGATCGCGTACGAGCGACTGACTAAGAGGGTAGTTTGTCACCTCTTTCATGAATCATACTTCATCCGGCCCTCCCAAACGATACCCAATTAATATGCCGCGATAGCCATCGAATTCGTGGTGGCCAGCAGGAAAGTCGAAACCGTGGTGGATGCGTGTGGGCGACATATGCGTGGCCATCGAACCTGCAGTTGGTTCCAGCTATGGGACATCACTTCCGCGACGAAAGCAGCGTGGTTTCGAGTCACCAAGTCGTGGAAGTAGTGAAGTGGAATTAAATTTCTCGCAGCGAAATGACTCGTTTTATTCACGGATGGGTATAACGCGTATACCCGGTGCTAGCGTGCACGTGGGCGTGTACAGAAACGTTTTTCTCGTTGAACGTTACGCACATGATAATGAGGGTGGGTGAGGCATCTCGTTTCTGCCGCCGGATGTCACGTGGTTCTTCGACCGATGAGCCCGCACGCATCGTCCCTCTCTGCCTCACGTTCAGGTTGAAATGACCGTCACTTTTCGTGGTAATGCGAGTTTTATTCTGGGCAGTTCTATGTATTTTACTGTTTTAATACATTGTCTCGATAGACCTGTAACTTAAGGGGCAGATACCATTGAATCTAGTATTTGTACTAGAATCTAGTATTTGTCGGCGCTGATTTTGAAAAAATTTATTTTTTGTAAAATAGCACCTACTCAAAGTGATTTTCGACCTATGTTTTCATCTTCTTTTGTCAATAAAACACAAAATAAGGCACTAATTGAAAAGTTGTCTCGACAAGTATTAAATTATAGTTTTAAGAATATTCGTGCAAAATGTTATTCAAATCGGCTCAGTAATATCTGAGATTATCTCTGAGATCGGTACCACAAATACTGTAACTATGAAGAGGCCTTGAAAGAAGGGACGACTATGGCACCATTTCTTCAGATATCAAATTTCTTTTTTAAAAGAATACAGCTAAATTTATAAACTTATGATGTTTATTTAGCACAAGTTAGATATACTATTGTCGTTTCCAAAACGAGAACACCAGTTTTGATAGAACCAAAAAAAAAACAATTTTACGTGATTGATAGATGACAGACAGCGGAAAATGTGCAGTTTAATATTCTGTGAATTAACAAAAATCTGAACGATATGTCTCATCGTTCACTATTGCGTGAAAATAGTTGTAATTGAACGAAGGGAACAATTCGAGCCACATATTATGATTTTCTGGAAAACAATGTCTGGCTTCACCCTGGAAAAATAATGTTGCCACTTTTTGCGTCTATTCCGCGATAAATCCGCGGCGCAGAAAAATGCAGATTTTTATTAAAAAGTGAGTTCGGGGCCAGTGGTCGGAGAGAAAATGTTGGCGTTAGCATAACGCGGCGCAGTGTGTTCACTATAGTTTTCTGAAGCTCTGGGGGAGCCGCAGAACTGATGCGGTAGCGAAAAATAAATCCGTACTCTTCGTGTCATCCAACGTGCAATTTTAAACATTGCAACCGTGACGTGAAAAACTGTGGGACTTCATCCGCGAAAAAAGTGTACGCGGATCTGTACAAAACTGTTTGCTCGCTTCGTAATTACAGTTCACTTGTAATGATTCCACTTCACGGTACATAGTTCCTTGCGATCATTTGCGTGTTTTACAGTGCACCTTGGAATAATATACGCAACTTTTAATTATTAGCAGAAAGTATCACAATTTTCGGCATTTATTAGAACTGACAGGACTATCATTTCAACTATGATATTCTGAAAAGAATCGAAATTAAAATCTTATTAGTTACGAAACAAATTACAAACTTAGGAAACTCAGAGAAATATCTATGATTACTCGTTTGAAACGTAAACTTTATTTTATGCTTATAAACAGATAGCTTATACTCGATGTCATTATCAAAAAGAGAAAAGAGAAGAGAATATTTATTTTTGACTTCGTCGTATATGTGGTATTTAATCTCGCATCGCATTGAGCGAGGGAAGCTCAACGTTGAATAGAAGCAGTTGAAGGTGGAAAGCATTTTTTGCCGGAAAATTTGTTCATCTCTCATCTCAGCGAAGAGAAATATTAATTAGACCCCACTTATGTTTTCCTCCTGTATCCTTTCAACTGTTTTCGTTGCGCTTCAATGGGAACCGAATTGACTGCATTAAATTTACCTCGACTCCTTCAAACTATGCGCGTATCGTTTCTCTTCCTACTTATGTAGGTACTCCAACTTTTTACGTGTCATCTATTATATTTACGTGCTTTGTTCCAACTCGGTATATAAACTGTGTGGAAAGTGAAGAAGGAAAATTTAAAATCGTCATTGCTCCATCTAGTAACGTAACTACGAAGTTCAATTAGTTGGTGTTACATATCATTTTAATAGGAAAGTTGTGTAGCTACTTGCGCGAGTAAGGTGCAGGGGATGGTAAAGCACTGATTATCGGAATGCAGCTTATCTGAAATTCCCATTATACGAAAATCTGTTTATGCAGCATGGGGCGCACTTTGGAATTAACTGCAATGGGAGTACGCTCAGATGTCAAAGTATTTCGTTCGGTGTAGCCGTCGAGTGCGTCTGGAAAATGTGATAATTTATCTAGAATTTTTAATAGTATATCCTACAAAATGAACGCGAATATTGTCAGAAAAATATTATAATAATTGCTAGCGTCAAACTGAATGAATATTTGAATGAATATGAATATTAAACCTTTATGAATATTTCATAAACGACTGACAAATCAATATTTCAGATTCTTATAGTAAAAATCCCAATTTTGTATATTCCTATCTCTATTACTCCTGAATGCACGTTTAGGATACAATTTAGAGTTAGAATTCGCATTGAAGATCTGTAAGATTCAAGTATGAACAATTTATTATTGTTAAAGAGGCCAAATTTTTCTTGAATCGAATGGTACATCAATTTTCATATTTTTACAGAGTTCTTTAAAAAAGAAATAAATCTTATTTAAATTCCGAGGAATATCCTATTACATTTGCAGAAATTTAGAAAAAGTAATAGTTATATATATCAACACATAAGCATACCCTTTCAAATAGAATTTGATAAAGATTCTAACTCCTACGTTTCTATCCGTACTTTAACTTAAACACATTTTATTATTTTCCTGTACGAAAACGCCGTTGCCAATTGGCTGGAGCTCGTCAGTTCGATCACAGCATCGCTAGAATGTAATAAAATTTACAGAGCGGAAATGTTGACTGTTCCCTGGAGCGATTGTGTGTCGAATGTTTGCTCGCGACGTCTCATTAAGACGTGCAATCTACACGGAGTTACAATTGTTTATCCGTCGGTAGAAGAGGCGAAAACCGGAGGAGCTTCCTCCGTTCTCCTCCATGCCTCTACCCCCTATAATCCTAGAGATTCTTAGTTTCGTCGCTCCCCACCCACGTTGCTTTCCGTCGTTTCATTTTATTTGTCTTCTGCGCTCGAAAAGCTGCGTTCATTCTTTGGACACGGAAGAAGGATTGGAACAATGCTCAGGCGGTTATCGGAAGTTGTTTGTCGACCAATTAGGATAATGGTTTGCCTTTGCTCGTTCCATCTCGGAGTGGCACGCCGATTAATACAAGGGAGGATGAAAGAACTTTGTAATGTTCATCGCGGTTCGGAAGCGACGGCCAGAAGAATGAAAATAAATACGCTTTTATGGAGCGTGCTGCTTCTATTTAAATAAACGGATGCACTTTAAAACATTTTAACGTGGTGCACATGAATGCAGGAGTACGAATCGGTGAAATATTATTCACTTTGATCGTGGATGATGCTCTCGTTTCGTCGATTCAGGAACGACTCGTGCTCGCGAAACAGATTCTTCTATTCATTTCGCTGGAATCTAAGATCAACTGTATTACAATACAATCTCGAACGGTGTTATTAAATTGGAAATATTTTGCTGTGTAGATAAACTATTTATCTACGTTGTTTCATTGTTGGATTTTGGATAAATTTTTACGGGTTTAAATGCATTATTTATTATTTATTAAGCTTGTACTTAAACAGAGTATGCAAATATTTTGTTATACAGATCGCGTGTTACCTTTTTGTTGACTGATTTTTTATTGACTGATACACTGACGTGACATAAATTAAAGAACTCGTTTTACACTGATCGCGGGGAAAACAGGTGGTTCGCGTATAGTGGACGTTAAATTGCGAATGAAATAGGCAATCGGGATCTACTTATCGTTAAATAAGATAAGATTGGCGAAACTGTTGGTATTCTAAATACCAAATTATATTTATTAACAATAATACGAGGCGCTTATGCAGCAAGATAAATTAATTGATATAATATCAAATCAAATTTAGATTATTTAATAGAAGTCACATAAAGAAAACTTGTACTTGTTACCATTGCTATAATACTTTTATTCCTCGTGCTGTGGACATTTCTGTTCACATCAATTGTCATGTAATATGTATTCTTTTCTGCATTAATAATTCCGATTATGATCGCGAATGCAAACCTTATTGTTAATTACAGTTATGAATTCATAATCGTTGTTGTTAATTCATACGTATAAATATGATTCATAATTCACGTTCGTGTTGCTAGGTCATATGCAATTACTGTTTCGTATATTCAAACGATTACAAATTACAGTGAGTAAAAGAGATTTTTAATATTCCGGATACTTAGCTTTCTACAGTTTGCAAAAATATCCATACGCGATTTGCAATAGATTTAGATGCATTGTAAATTTCCTAAGATTTGAATTCTATTATATTCTGTAATTTTATGCAAAACAGAATCATTATTTCTGAAAAACCTTTTGAATAATTATATAAATATTAGATTACACTTTTCACGTAGTAGGCAATCTACGATTTGAATAATTTATTACGTTATTGTCACATGTAAACAAATAAAATTATAGAGTTTTATTCTATTGTAATGATCCAAGGTACTAGAAATTAATGTTAGTAATTTATCATCTCCATCAATTGGAATTATTTAAAAGCATACCTAATTAATGGGAAATTAGATTTGGAATGTTTCGTGATTAACGTACCTAAATGAAATATGACTCATGGATTCAGCGGAAACACCTCGTAAAACGTTCCTTCCGAAGGAAATTGTTATTCTACGTTGATCGTGTTCGTGGTCCATTGACGACTTTAACGCCAGATCATCGATACAGAGATCCTTGTCTGAAAACATTTACAGCCACATTCGAGGACCTTCTAATAAATACCGTACGTGTTACATCCTGATCGCAAAGCTGTTCTTAAACAGCTACGAACATACATAGTACGTGACGAGGTGTCAAAGAGACTCGTGACATCCTGTCTTTTGCATAAATTTCGTAAGAGCTGAGTGAATCCTCTTCGCGTTATCCTGTTGTTTATTAGCACGTTCACCGCGATGTATACGTTGCATTGAAAATGGAGTTTTAACGCGTCGCGTGCACCAATCCCTTCTATAACAGCATTATTTATAATGATTATTGGATTTACATTTGTGACGATAGTAAATTCGAACGCGATGCATTGGAAAATTTTCGAACATAAACTGATTACACTTGGTCTGCTGAAAAGTGTGTGAATGGTGGACGATAACAAATTATGTTGACACACTGGATACCATTATTTCAGGTAAAATATGGTTAAACGATTGAGAATTGTATGACATTGGTATATTAAGAAAAAACTGTGTGTAGAAAATTTAATATTTATTATTTCGGAAATTCATAGATCGAAAGAAATTGTTAATGAATAGTAGTGATAGGAATCGTTCACGGAACTAACAAAGGAACATATCGAACTCTGCAGCTTTGCAGAATAGTCAAAAATATTTGACACGTATTTTTCGTTTTCAGCAATCGTCCGTGTTGAAGGGGTGAAAAGAGCCCGTAAAGTTGGAGTTCGAAAACAAATTTTCTAAAAATTTCTAAAAACTGAGCAGAGGTCTAGATTCGTTTTTAAAAATTCACAATTTAAAAAAAATGACTTACGCCTAATAGTTCTCGAGATATTCCAGGAAATATGTTTTCGAACCTCTACTTTAGGTGCTCTTTTCACCCCTTCAAAATGGACGATTGCCAAAAACAAAAAATAGGTGTCAAATATTCGTCACTATTCTGCAAATCTGCAGGCTCTCATCAAAATCGGCGTGCGCGGGTTCGATATGTTCCCTTGTAAATTCCAAACCACTGAAAACCGTCAAGAATTTTGCTGTTTGGCAAAGTCACTTAATATATTTGAGGTACACGTTATCGTATTGTTTTACTGGAGGGGTGTGCATCCACTGCAGGCCATTTTCAAAGTAAACGGGGGGAAATGGAGGACAGGGTAGAGAATCCCGTGGTTGCAAATGGGAGACCTGACATCGGAGCGTAACTTGAGGGACGATTTTACGACGTTTTTATGGTTCATTCCGCGCGAGATATGTGTTCGCTATCGTGAAGTGATCTCTGTTTTACAATCGCACGGCCGCAACTGCTGTTGCAGCGGTTGCAACTGACGTTTCGCTTGAATTTCTTCACCTACTCCTTCCTATTGCTGAAAGAAAATAAGAAGTAAACGGATAAGTCGCCAGAGAATTGCATAGTCTCGCGAATCCTGGATTTATAGTCTACCCTCCTACTGACGGAAGTAGACTATTCCTCGCAACAATTTAAACGTTCGTGAGTTTCAACTTCATCCCAAGTTTGAAATACTAACTACACTTTCGAAGAATCTGCATATTTTCGAACTCCTTCGCGTGGGAAATTGTATAGCAAAATAGAACTTGCCCGATCCATCGGAGAACTGTTCTAATTGGGACATCTACGTTAATTTCTGCTATTTTAAGAATCTACATTTATTATAATTATTATTATTAAGCGTCTTTATTACACAAAGATACAAAAGTAAAGAATAAAGAAAGAGAAAGAAAAAATAGGGTAGATGCGAGTTTTCGTCGTACCTAACTTTGTTTTGCAATCTAACCGTAATTTATGAATTACGGTTAGGTTGTTCTTGTAACAATTTGAAGTTGCAAAATCTAGAAAGCACTTCCAGTTATAACTCAAGAACATCATAGATTTCTCGACTTAAGTACGATGATCGTAGAATATGTATAACATTCCAAAAGTAATTATTCAATTTCACAATAAAAAAATTCTTAAGCTTGACTACTTAAGTTACCTAATTAATTACAATTTTTGTGAAAAAATTCACCATTCCACTCTATCAAATTCCGCAAGTAACCAATGAATGTTACAACGGGGCATAACTAAGCACCCCGGATATGTGCACGTTGATTAACAGCCGCGACGTTAATGGAAACGGACCCCTCGCGTCAATCGCACTTTCACGGTTATCGCCGAGACTATACGACTGCTTCCGTGTCGCTCCATCGTCAGGATAGCACTCTGCTTGACTCGAATAATAGCCGTGGACAGTGGATTCGTGGGCGGCCGATATCTGTTCGAACGATCAGCTTCGAAACGCACGTAACCATTGTGTGCCGGGATTTTTTTCGGCCATTACGCACGACACGGCCGAGGCAGCGATGGAAGACAATAATTAAGGGGCCAGGATGCCGTGAAAATCGGTGTCGCCTCGGGTCGCAGGCCCGTGCTTCCCTCGCCGGTTGCGTGACGCGCCGTTGCGTGACTCGGTGCGAACATCAAGCTGACCAAGTGGATACGAGGCCACGACCCCGTCATTATCGGTGAATCGTGTTAAACTGGCATAAACCACGTACCAAAGACTCGAAGGCGCTAACTGGACGTGAAATCTGCCCCCCTCCTTTCGAACCACCGCCGAAACGCAATCCTCTGCGTCCAGCTCCCTTGTTATCTAACGGGCTGAGCAATAAGTTTGTTTAACGTCACCCGGTATTACGATTGCGCGGAAAATGTCCAAGTAACGCATGCACGGCTCTGTTCTATAATATAATGTATTCTATCAACGTCTTCTGAATCATTCACTGGTTCTATTGACGTAGAAGGTAGAAGCTTCCATTTCTGCTTACGAGGGCTTCATCTCTCACATCTATTTGACGGAAGATGCTGTAACAAGTGTAGGGGATGCATCCATGTATCTATCAAAGGAAAATTGCAAACATTGTTTATCTCTTTGGCAAAGGTAAACAAAGTTCATAATAACTACGGTTTTTTTTAAAACTGGAAGCAGATTATAGGAATCAACTCTCGCAGAGGGTTGAAGATAACACATCAGCAGTGTCTGAGCGAACTTATTACCGAATCTAAGAGCGTATGTTCATTAATAACGTAGACAAATGTGCGGCCGTCTTCTACTTCTGGAGTGCGTTACGATGTTGAGGATTTCGGGGGAGAAAGTAATGCAGCCTCCATTACTCGGAGTCGAAGGGAACGATTTCTTTTCTCTGTCTGAAAAATTCATCGGGGCTAGGCGTCAGGGCGTGGAAAAAAGGAGGGAACATTAGGAGGAAGATAAACACGGGGCCGAGATCCTTTGAACTTGACAAATCGGGGAAGAAAGGTCACGGGAAAAGGGTAAACGAACCCTTGGTCCTTGAACCTTCCTCCCCCATATGTGAGCGTGTGCGTGAATTACACGAGGCCGCCGCACCTCTGGTAATGGCTTCTTATGATTTAGCGAGAGTGTTTTCTTAGTTTTCGCGAAAGTGGCGCTCGCGTAATCGTTTGTCAAGCGCCCGACGAAATAATAGCCGGTGCCGCCTCCCTCTTGGTTCAGCCTGTCTCCCACCCCGTAAAATCCTGCCGCGATATTTTACCATCATCGCTATTAAAGGCCATCCCGTAGATGAAGAGTAACGACGCGTCCTTCGCACGAGCTAGCGACCGACGACGTCGCGGACCCCATTTTCCAAGGATTCGACCTCCTGTTCTTTAAGTACCCTCGGAGATCTGGCGTAGCATTTTTTCACCGGAATGCTGCTGTTAACGGGCAATCTTCGCCATCCGGATAGTGAAGGATGCTTGTAAGAAGTTTTGAAAAGTTAGTAGGTAATCGTGGCAGTTAAAACGTGAACTGTCGGGCTACTTGTTGAGACTCATTCTGGACATGATTTGTTTTAAAGTAATAGATAGGTACTACTTGTTTGGCGGATGAACGTGTTATGAAAGGTTTTAAGGTAGCTTTTAACTCTCCTGGATGTGGGTTGAAATGGGTGCAATCTAGATATTTATTTTTTTTTTCGTCTTTATTGCACCAAATGACCAAACATAGTGTGGTGAAAAGGTGAGGCCCAGCTGAACCTGCTATAATGCCTGACCTCTGTCTAGAGTGTTAGAAGATGAGACAAGTACAAGTACAAATTAATGAAAAATCATAAATATATAAATACTAGTAAAATACCCCCGCGCTTCGCTTCGGGTCTAAGAGATATTAAGGACTCCATGAGAACACATTTTACCCCTTTTCCACCACCACCTTAGGGGTTGATTAGGGCAAAATCACGAAATTGGTTTTGGTTGTTAATGGTGATCCTAAATAAAGGTACTCTGTAATTTGCTATAATATCGTTCTTTCTCCTCTTTCAGTTCATTTTCATTTGTTAAACATTTCGCAGCAATAGTTATTTGCGATGTTATCTTTTGGCGATCGCATAGCGTGATTTTGCGTCATCGAGCCATTTTAAGCATAAAATTTGTACCTATTTAAACTACAAACATTTATCGTCATTTGTACACGTGTGTATTTAATAAATATCTAACGAGGTAAATATTTCCACGCGTGACTACAATCTACATATCTTTTATTTACCAGTTGTTTTTAGTTTCCCATCAAAGGTGACACAAATAAACGAATGCATTCAGCAAAATGATCAAAATTATAATTCACTGTATTTTACCTATTGAAATTATTACACTTATTTATTCACGATTCCATGTATCGCCAAATCTATTAATGGGCTTAACGAAAATAATGTTATGAAATCATTTATTGACACAACAGGGGACAGATTTTAATATAATATAAACGCATATTATTTGAATCGTTCAATTTAATCTGCGAAATCTATGTGGTTATAAAACAAATTATCAAATTCAATCAGAGGAATCCAGTAATATATGTGCTAAATACAAACAGAACTTTCAATTTAAATTGATCATAAAAGTTCATGTTGTAATGGACATGAATATTTATGAATTCTTTCGGTTTCAACACTAAACGTGTCGATCTCTTCATTATTTACATGTCGCGTCAATTATTCTCACATATCAGTGAAGAATACCTGTTTTAAACGATTATATTCACAGCTGTAGGATGAAAAGACGTGTTCACCATAATTCAGAATTCGAATAAGCGCGCCAAACCAGGGCAAGAATAACAGCGCCGCGGTTACAATGCAACAGAGGGTGGGAATAGCGAGACACCGTGAAATTCGGTAGTGGGTCACGGAGTGTGAAAACGAACGGGTGGTATCCGATTATTAAACCCGTAAAATCGATTAAAATGTATCAATCTTTCACTTGAATTGTGTGGATTCAGTGCAAGTAAATTCTCGATAATATACATAAACGTTACACTGACAAACCTCCACGGAAGTTGCTTTCTAAATAACACTGAACATAATCTGAGCTGGTTTCGATATTTTATAAAGGGAATAAAGATAGTGGTACACACTGATTCATAGTTAATAAAAAAATATGAAGTTACGTCGTGAAAATAGGACAAATTGAAGCACTTGTTTTAAGTTGTAAAAAAAATTAATTTCTTGAATAATTTACGTATGTTTCGTATACTCTGTAGCTATTACCTATAACTGCAAATTAAAATTCATATGTATATATTTGGTTATTAGAGGATTGACGATTCAGAATACTGAATGCAGGTGAAAGGGTTGATAGCGGGAGATTAAATGTAACATGTAGGGTGGCTCTTGATTGCAAATTTAAGTTTGTATTAATATTGTAAATTAGAGGAATGAAAATTTCGAAACTACGCAGTTGATCTTAAAACAATCAAGGGTATTGGAAGTTTTTATATGAGACTGCATATACTTCTTCTTATCCAAGGGCTAACTGAACTTGGATTTTTAATTTAAAGGGTGCATTTGATAACAGAATCGACGTAATAAGTCGATAGATTAATCAAGGACACGTATTAAAAATTGTTAACGTTACATCTATATGTGGTTGCATTATTATATAATAGTAACAACAGTATCCAATTTTTTTTTTAAATTTGCAGTACGCACTCACGTTAATTATTGATTTAGGCTCCTATTATTAAACAAAAGAACCCATGAACAGTAGGTATATATAGATTTCCAATCACACCGTACCAAACTTAAATAACACACAGTCACGTAATGTACACCAGTAGAACAGAGTTTAAAAAACGCACCCTTAAATAATATTGCTTAATAAGAATTTCATATAAAATACAATTGAAAGTCACCCATATTCTTCGCAGTCGATATATTTCCATCAATATTACAAAAAGAATCATATTACCCTTTTCGTAACCTCGATACAACCCACAATTTGACGAAAAAGTCTTCCAAATTTTTGTTCCTCATGCAAAGTTCCTGCGAGCTCAGTGAAATCTTATACAACTTATACCATACCTCATACAAACCCCCACATAATTATACTATTATAATGTCACATAAACTCCATTTATCGTGCGCAATGAGTAATCACGAGCACTACTAACGACAAAGGAATCGTAAAAGGTTAATGGACGATTCAGTAACCGTGAGTCACATCGGGTATTTTCGAGCAGCTTTGATATTCAGTCGATGTCATTCTGCTTCGTGTACTCCCTTGAAAGTAAGGGACCGAAGCAACGGGTTCGGGGAGCATGATTGCGCAGTGTGGCATTAGCATGCTGTCTCTAGATCCTATGCGGTTATCAACACTGAATTCCTTACTGCGTGCCTGGACTCTCAACTTGGCCCACCTCGATGTTGCATTCCCCTTGTACTTTATCGTTCATGTCCGGCAACGTGCAGTCCGTACATCTTCGCGCGCGCCTTTTGTCATGAATTTTCAACGCGCCCCACTCCCGCTGTTCTCCGAGGTTTTACGACACCCAGCCCCGTTCCTCCGGAAAGCTACGGTCCCCTGGACTTTGTACGACCTACCTTAAATCGTAGGGACGCGAGGTGCAATTTTCTTTGGCCATTGCTGACCTACTTCTCCCCTCGTTCCAACCACACTTCCCACCACTGTAAACTATTTGCGCATCGTATTCCGAAACGGACGATCTTTTTTCATTGTGCGCCTCCGCGTTCCTCCGGCGCTTCAAGTGAATTTCATTTTTAATGAAATGTCTGCCGCCGATGGTTACCGCAGGGAATTCCCCAGGTTTTTGCGCATGTTTTTTGTAAATAACTGCGAGAACTTTTGATCACCGTATATAAAATACTTGATCGTTTCTATAGTTGGATCGTGGTAGGTTTATTGTCTTCGTGGGAATGGGGATAAAGCTTCCAGATATTTTCATTGCAATATTTAAATAAGATTCTCTTATTATCCACATTGAATCAGGGAATGCTGTGTGGTTAATTATAAGATAGGTCGGCATTTTTAATTAATTTATAACTTTAGAATTGCATAGTGCAATGTAAAAGTAATAAGACTAAGGGGGGGGGGGGCGTAAGCTTAAAAGCTGTATTGAATATGTGTCTACAATGTTGGTATAAATTTTCAAAGTACTTAAACCGTCTTCGACTTTACTAGCGTTTATTCCTTTTTTTACAATCTTCTGTATGTCAAATACAAACCTAAAACGCTGATATGTAATTATAGTCCGACTATTATGAAAGCTGAGCTCCTCGACAAATTTTGGGTTACAACGTTGCTTCAATTTGAAATTACTGGCTTCCTGATAACACGGGTTCATAAAGTAAATTTCTAGGAAGACCTGTAACTCTTGGTTGCGTAACCCGAGTTATGTTTCAATATACTATACACCTTGCTTTCCTAAATGGCTGATATTTGTGCAAAAATTTGTTGCTTGCATTTGTTATGATATTTCGCTGAGTGCCTTCACCATCATTTACTCTTAAATACCTTCTTGTCATGGAATATGCACTTGTACCTCAAAAAATTATAAAAAATAAGTTGTAGGTACATAAAGTAGGTGTGTAACTGGAATCTTCTAATAAATGGAAAAACACAGCCTCTCCTTTTTCGATGGAACTGTAGGGATGTTCATCTTTTGACGATCAAAATGACTCCCAAAGAAGCAGTAAGTGAGTCCTCGCATAAAAATCGTACGTGACCAGGCTCTATTTACACTTCACGCCGCGATCATGGTCAGAATTTCTTCGTTATACGCAACCACACGAAACAGACGTTATTCTTGACCCTCAGCAACAGCCAACATCTAACTCGTGGTTATCTTTTCAGAGCAATTCGTATGAATAATTGATACAGTACACTATATCTTGCGTTATTTCTTCCTTCTCTTCTTATTTGGATTAATATGCTTCAGTTATCTACTACAGTGCGCCATAGTTACCAAAATAAGCGTTATTTAGTCTTGACGCAAAAAGTGGTAGCTACTATATACTGTGCTTGGATTGGTCAGTTCGCTTTCATTTCTTGATTAGTCTATTTCTATTCACTGTGTATGAAGCTGGAATATATATGTTACCGTAAAAACCCAATATCGATAAATCTTAAGATTTACCAACCAACGTTGGTAAAAGCCTGAAGTAATGTTCTCACTGGAGAGTTAAAACTTAAGATTTACCAATAGTTTATGGTAAAACTTGTTGTAGTCATTACTTCGTGCTTCACGAGGTTCAGAGGACTTTGAGGGAAAGTGTAATATGCATGTGCACCGCTGCACCCAAGAAAAGATTTATTTAGGTACATATGTCATAAAATGATAGTCTTCATTATAATATTCAAAATTGCCTTTCTATCAATTTTTTGTACCTTGCTGCGGAAAATGGCTACTGCTTCTGCCAATTTGTAGAATAATCCTGTACATGTTAAAGCATGTGAGTAATTATGTTATCAATAGTAATCATTTTCGCCGCTGCATATATCAAGAGCTTTTAGTGTCTAAATGCAATGAATATGTAATCTAGGCTAATGGACGAATACCTCGTGTCCATCAACAGGTAGCACGTTTGATATGAGAAGACTGAGCAACGCTTATCTCTAGAACGAATTCAATAGATCTCACAGCATACACGACCTATTTAGTTCATAGTAATGTGACAAGTAGTAAGATACCCTATGTCGACCTGAATTACATGGACATATGTATATTTCTAAGATTCTGTCGCAAATAATTATTATGTACTGCAATCAAATGAGAATCGTCGCGTGAACCTATCTTCGAAATTTTTGACGGAGTTGAAAGTAGGAAGAACATCTAGATTCTAGAATATCGACAAATCCCTACTTCCCTCTTTGTCCTCCTTTCACGCCTAAACGGCTGAACGGACTTCAATGAAATTTTAAATATACATTACATACGTCCTAGATTAGATTATAGGCTATTTCTTTTATCCTTTTTTATTTTGGAAACATCATAAATAATTCCCGGATGAAACCGGGCAACGGGTCAGCTAATTAAGAATAAATCAGCGTTTTAAAGTTACTCTTGGCAGAATTCATTCACCCATATCCGTGATAAAGTTTTAATATTCATTATTCATGGGTAGGTGATTGATTTCTCAAGAAATAATATTTACACTGTAAAAATTACCTTATTGGTATAAAATACTTCAATCACAGCCTCTAAACATTAATGTTTGTCATTTTACGCCTCTATTCAATAAATAACACTTATAGAAGAATCCTCAACAATCTTTAAATAAAGCAAGCGTCGTCAAGAATTAAAAACAGACATCATTTTCCAACAATTTATGCACTGTCTAGATGCACTGTCTAGAATACAAAGAATGAATTCTCTCAAGCACAGCATCCTCTTCACCCCAAAATTTCGTTTCTTCTCCCACACTAGTTAAAACCCAAACTCTCCATCAGTTCTTATAAATTCCACAACCGCTGCACCCAATCACCCAATCCCAACGATAAATCCATAACCAACGATGATCCACCCCAGAACAGAGAACGCTAGATAACCTTCGATATTTTAACGAGTTCACATTACAGCAATGTAAATTCTGAGTTCTCGAATATTCGAAGAATCGAGCGAGAAATTCGGTCATCCTCCTATTGCTACGCATGGAGGAAGATGTATACGTGTACATATATACGTAGATATTCTAGCGGAGAAACGTTTTGCGGAAGGTTATCGCCTCTTTTCTCTTCCTTTCCTTCCTCGCCCCTCTGGCTTCGTCTTTGCCTCATCCGCTGGCAGAGCTAGGGGAATGAAATAAATTCCGCGTTTCTGAGAAATTGGAGAGCCCCCAGGGTAGAAGACATTTTCTCTGGACCACCCCCGCCCCCATTTCACCCCCAACCCCGGGAAACTCCTTATTCCGCGTCATCTGCTTTTCAATCAAGGTCGGGTATCGGCTCGGCTGAGATGAGAAGGTGAACTCGCCTTCGAACCCATGGAAGGTCGACGGCCACCTTGCCTCTAGGTTAGAGATAAGTTTCAGCGACCTTGCGCCTTCCGTGCTCTTTTTTAATTTTCGAACTGCAGGGACAGTGACTTACGGCGTTGACCGTAATGTCGAATGGAAGTTATTTTCTTTGAGAGAACATCACCTTGTTCGTAAGTTCAAATTTTGAACTTTGCGCACGAGTAATATAGGCGAAAATATTTTAATCGAAATTATTTTAGGGGATGATGAAATTAGAAGCTATAAGATAACGCCTTTGGTATCTTTGTACTTAGGAATACTTAGCCAATGATTCAAACTTTAACAATAGAATTATGAGTCTAAAACACTAATTTTAGCGTTTAATAGAAATGTAGGGTTAATTTTTCGTGTACCTTACTATTTAGCCACATATTTGCAGCGAATTAACGGTTAAAGGATGATTAAACTACTTTTAAAACGTAATTTTCTTCAAGAATTCAATTTTTCTTTTGAACGAAGAGAAGATCGAAAAATGCAGCAGAGAAACTTAAAAGTTGTGGAACCTATTGAGTTACGGGTTGCGTAGTTTATTAGGAATATATTTTAATATTTCATGCTGGAAGTATAGAAGTAAAGTTTACTCCCTCGTGTCTGGCGCCTCTTCGTTCGAACATATTCGATATTCTAATCAAAACGAAGTTACGTATTCAAGCCACGAAGCGTTTCCAGTAACAGCGAGGAGAATAAAATATTATTCGAGCACGGTAACGTTTTGTCGCCGAGTCCGTAGATACAAGTTTTGCGATTTCGCTGGAGGCGCGATAAGTTAAAGTTTCTCCTTTTTATTCTTCGCAGGCCCGAGTTTCTTTCCAAGTTTATACTTTCTCCACCTTCTTTTCACTACCCAGACAACCCTTGTTTCTACCACAATTTTAGTTCAGTCGGCCGCCAGTCACGCATAACAAATGATTCTCTTTCTCAATCGGTTCTCTCGTTTTCTGCAAACTCCTAGCAAGCTTCTCCTCGTCCTCGTTTCGCTCTTAACCGCAAAGGCGCGGATACAATGAATCACACATAAAGAGAAGACACTCTGGAATGCTTGAGAATTCGGAAATAATATAAAACTGCAAGTATTTCTGCAAATACACTTCTAGATATTTATAAATTGTAGGAATATTAGTCTTCTTCAATTCATTCGTAAGCAATATGCTTTGGGTAGAAAATAATTAAATATCTTTCTTGGATTTGATAAAATTGACTTGGTAGTTTTTAAATTATTTAAATTGCAATTTAACGTGTAAGTATTCTTATGGGAAAACACACTACTGAGAAATATAACTACAAAATTAAGAGTGAAATAATAGGGCAAAGTTTTTGAAATCTTGTGTACAGAAAGATCAAACACTGAAAAAAATTGTCACAAATGTTCCAGACAATTGCTTCAGAGTTAGCAATACACACGCCAGACCTTCACTTCACGAAAGAACACCAAATAAAATGCAAACAGAGCTTTTAAATGTTCAAAAATATGTATTTTGACAGATCCCGGAAAGTCCTCTACTTATATTGTGGAGCATGTACTTGTCCGAGTTAGCCTGTTCAAATTGTGGGAGAATTGAATAAAGAAGAAGAAAAGCACTACTCACATACGCCGTAATAAAGTTTAGCCTAGGATCGAGCGTCGCGTTCTCCCCACCAAATAATCATCGCGAAAGAGGGTAGAAAGACTGCTGGAGCAGCGCCGGAGAACACGGGGGACCAACGGTCAATCGAGTAACCTTGGCGTCCGAGTCGTCCGCGGAGAAAGTAGCGCGTCACTGGCCAGAAACAATTGAAGCTTCATCGTGCTTTGGGAACGGTGGATGTTAGTTCGTCGAGAAGCAGCGGAGCGGGCCGAGCCCGAGACAAGGAGGGACGAGTCGAAGAGAACAAAAGCGTCGGACGAAAGAAGATGCTGGAACCAATATGTAGCCCACTCTTCCGTCTCCATCCTCGCTTCCCTTCCGCCCACTTTTCGTTTCTTCCTTCTTTACCCAGAGGCAAAACCTTTGTTACTTGTTAGTGACTTTTATCTGGCCGCCCCGGGTGCTCGATTTATCTCGCTCTTCTCTCCTCTCCCTCGCAGCTTCTCGCCCGTCTCTTTCTCTACTTCCCTTTTCACGTTCAGCTTGCTATCACCTACCAACAGCCCGCAGCCTCGAACAGTCCGGAACTTCTTATTCCGGATTTTAGACCCGTAGGGGAAACTCTTTCTCATTCCTTTTCTTCTTCCCCCTACCACCCCTTTTTACCTTCCCCTCCTCCTAGCCCTTGCCAGTTCCTCCCCCCGTTTCGTCGTTCTTTTTTTCCTTCCCTCTGCTTTCTTCCCTTATTCCACTCTTTCCAGGACCTACCACCTGCTCTTCTTTATCAGCGGCAGCTTAATCTCTCGCACGACTTTCGCTAGAGCAGACGACCGCGACAGCACGCGGCCAGCAACCACGGACTTTCTTCGGGCAAACTACCCTCCCTTATCTCCGCGCACTCGTGCACCGTTCCCCATTCAAACCTGCCGGATCCTTGATTCCCGACGTTTGATCTAGCACCAATAATCCTCGGCGCTCCTTCGTTAAATCTGGGGAATTACTTTACCGAGGAATGTCGGCCGCGATAATTCCCTTCGGAATCGGACGTCAGGAATTATTGCCACGGCTCCGAGCCGAGATTCTTCTAACGACGCGGTCTGAAAATGGATCAGCTACCTCCGCCCTTCGTCTCTGTCGCCTCCTAGAATTTCCAAGGGTGATCGGTGAGAACCTCGATTCAATCGTGCGAGGGAAATTTGTAAGAAATTGAAGGTGGGAGTATGTAGGGTGGGATAGAGGGTAGTTCTGCAGAGGGGTAGGTAGTTGTTGGTGGTTGGATAGGGGGGATGGTTTAAACAACTGTCAAGAGGGTGATTCTTAGTAAAGAACAGAGTATTTATGTTTCTTCTTTGGCGAAAAAATAAAAAAAAGACTAATTTCAGAATATCCAGAGTTGAAAAAAAGGTAAAATACACAAAAAGAATTAATTCGCTAAAAATTGGATGAAAGTAAAGGAAGAGAACACAAAGCAATTTATAAATATTGTATTACCTGTGCTCTGATTGATTTCATTCTGCCCCTTCCACTTTACCGCTGGGTTTAATGAAAGAGAAATGTATGAATTTCATACACAATTTATAGCTTACAATGGTTGTTAATTTGTTGAAATAAACTAATTTAGCACACTGTTGCGAGCACCGTGTATAATTGCAGCGCCTACAGGTGCTTGTATCTGAAGTTAGAAGACAATACCGACCGACCGAAATAAAATTGTTATTGATTTACTGTCAGTCTTGGCTTGTCCGAGCTGATCAGAGTTGATTGACGGAAGTACCAGGAGCACTCTATCCAATACTTTTGAATCTTGTATTATATTGTACAGACTTATTTAAGAAAGGGTCCTGCTACAACTAGTTTATAAAATGTCTAGCCAGGAATGTGCCAGAAATAGCCTATTATATTTACTATAACTAAAATTACTATTTATGTAGTAGCATGTAGAAAACAATATTTCACTTTACCCGAATATCTACTACAATATATTTACAATTTTACCACGAAATGTTCGCAATGCCTCTACACTCGGCTCACAAACATTTCTTTGCAACGTTCCAATGTCCTTGCAAAAATACCTAAACATTCGTATTTCTTCATTACGCATAGTAAAATTTCCTAACTGAGGAAAATTAGAAAAAGACGAAAGTCCCTCTGAATACTGACACCTGCAGTCTCCCAAAGACGAATCAACTCCCCAAGATAAGCCCACCTTCAGAAACCGCCAAGCTGCATACTTAAACAAGAGGAACTCAAATTTCCCAAGAAATTGCTCTCAAGAGCAGACATCCGCTGGCAAACTTCATCGACTGGATCTTCAACAGCAGCGAAGTTTGCTGCTGGTCGATGAAGTCCAAAGTGAAAGCATTCAGTTGGCTAGACAGCAATGTCATAACATCATAAATCCTTCAGGGCAAGAGTCCACGTTCCTCTTCAACTGGCTGCCATTAAACCCCATCGAGTTTAACGCTCGTCGATATATCAAACTAGAAGTGACGATCGGGCGAAACAAAGCTCAGCTGAAACTGCATCATTTTCCTCGCAACGCGACGCAGTTTGGCAAACGCGTCTGTTCCCCCACAGTGTTGATCGATCGTTAATCTCGCGCGTCTCCAATCTTACGAGGATGAATCTGGGAGGATTCCGAAATATCGGCGTGCGTTGCCACGCAGAACTCGGGGAAACGCTTTCGTGTCGCCGGAAGGAGCGCGCTTGTCCTTTCCACGATGCCTCGGAGAGAAATGACAGATGTCTACGGCGCACCTGTGTCTGCTGTCTCCGCTGCGTTTCCCGCTCGTTGCATCTGTGTCCTTAACGGGAACAGATCGTGTCGCGCGCATCCCACCCCACCTCCTGATCCTTAATAAAAGAACGATACTTTCGTACGCAGACACGGAACGGATCCCTTTTGTGCCTTTGACGGGACGCTCGAAAGCTTCTTCAATCGCGTCCGCGTATCTTTCTCGTCGCTGCACTATGAACCTCGACGCTCGGGTGCTTGAAACATGGGGGATTATTACGAGGATTTGGGGGCACTGTTGTGTCAGCTACTAGGCAATTCTGACATTAACGAAACGGTGAAAGGAAATGTGGGAGGAATACAATAAAAATTGATATCAGTGTTAATTATTGTAATTCTAACTTGTGGTTTTACTTTTGATTTTAACTTGCTATTGCGTAACGATAGCATACAAGTCGTTGTTGCTGTATAGATAAGAAGGGGTGCAGATATTTTATAATTTTAGGGATATAAGTGGTTTTATTTACATATTTTGCGATTTTATATTCTTAATATTGTATTGTCATAGATCCTGCCAAGTATTGACAGGGGTTCATACAATTGTAGATCGGTTTCTTAGTCCCTTAGAAACTTCTTGCGTATAACTATTAGTGTATAACTATTAGAAATGAATTTGCTCCAAGCAAATAATTTTATTTCTAAGTTTAACGTTTATTTGGAGAGTTACAGTTCTGCTAACGCGTTTTGCATCTGAACCGCAAGGGTTACGTTGCTGTTTACACATTCTCGCGCATTCAGCTGTCTGCTGCTAGTCTGAGCTCCAAAATTACGAAAGTTTCGCGTTCTAGTTAAATACGCTGTTTTTCTACTTGGCCTTACGTACATCCTCCACAATTTACGCAAGTTGCTATTGCGTAGTGGCACTCGATGTTTATTCATTTATAATTGAAATGCCAAGCTGTGTCGACCGACTGTGTTTCCTTTTATGTCACTAACAATAAGGCGAGAAGGTGAAAAGAATAAGTATTTGCAGGATATTCTTCTGCAGGTGTACCTCACATGGGGTTTAAACATACTTCCATTTCTTTCAAGAATCTAACTAAGTAGCTTAAATGATTTAAAATTGCAGAGGGACTGCTTCTTATGCATTTATAGGATTTATTAATAATTTCAAATTGAAAAAGTAGTAATCGAAAATTAATATCTTTTATATTCGCAACTTGAGTCTTCTTAAATTAAATTTTTCTGAGGTTCGACGTACATAATCATAGTAGACAGTTAGACAGTTAAAAGATCAGAATTAATAGACTTTAATCAGGAGCTGGTAAGTGTTATTAAACTTTCACGACGAATGAACTCATCTTGCCCAAATGGAATAGGTCTTTACCAGGATCCTATCGCAACAAGAAGGTAGCCGATTTTGTTCTAATTTCGCCTCACCTTCTTTACTCCGTTCAATCACCTGGAAAAAAGGCAATTCCTTTTTTTATCGGTCACAAGACGGAGGATTTATTCTTTTTCTCTGCTCCAGCGTCACTTCTTTAGGGAGGACACTGATTTATAATGTACCCTTGGGGATCACGTCCCTTCAAGCTCGAACACTGAAAAGCTTAGCGTGAAACCAATCGAAGAATGACCCTATTCGCATCTTCGGCGCTAAAACCCTATCTAGATATCGAAAGTCCATTCACGCGAGCATAATAGAAGACTAATCGTGCTGTCCGTGTTATCAGTGCTCGCTGATCGATATTGATTCCATTTCTGCCGTACGAACCGTTTCAAAGGCTCGTCATTATCACATGTGACAGTTGGCAACTGAGTGATTGATAAAGTTTCATTGACACGCGTGTTAATTACCTACACCATTAACGTTTCGAATTCAATTAATTGTAACCTCTATGGAAAAGTAGACAATCTGGGCATTCTTCAAAAACAATTATGTGAACATAAAAAAATGATATAATCTTTCTTTATGAAAAAATATGGAAGAGAAATTTGTTACTACCACTTTTTACAAAATTTTGTACGATTTAATTAAAACGCGTTGCAACGCCATCATATGGAAAAACGTCAATTCTTCTAAAAAAAATATATAGTTGCAATGTCAAAAATGTATAAAACAATTTGGTACTGAAAGTGGATTCAACTCGAACAAATTTTTTACGTAATTCTTCAGGAAAAATCTGCGTGTTATTCAGTGTAGCACAATTTACTGTACATCACTCTGTAGTAAAACGTACATAGTTTAGTTCATATAGACTGAACAAGCTATTCTCGGATATTGTGCAATACAATTACAATTGCATTGCATTCGTGTCTCTTTGAAAATAGCGTCGAGACTCTCAACAAGATTACTTTTCATATTGCATTCCGTTTCCTTCGCCGATATCCGGATTGCACGTGCTTCCGTATTGACCCAGTTTCGATTCAACTTCTGCTTGATGAAATCTCTGACGAGCCTACAGTATTTGCCTTTGATGCTTACGGTAAAGGTCATATACCTGCATTTAGGAGAACCGGTTGATCGGCAACAAAGCTACACGTACACCATCAGCTATGCTAATTAAGAGACTTGGATTGATGAGGATCTGCCGGTTGATTTACTTCTGGAATTGTACAAAAGACTCTGTACGGGATGTTGGAAGATTTTGTCCATTGTTTAGTTGCATCATTAAGTTTTTTGTGGTGTACGTACAAGATGTATGATATTACTTGAATAACAATTCATCTTTGGTTTATATAAAGCCTATTTTTTTATAATACATTTTTACTGTCATATATCTTCTAAAACTGATGAAATATTAAAAACTTCGTTGTTCATGAGAGAATTGTGCAGATGCATCAGCAAAATATGAAAATATTATGAACTCTGATAGCCAAGTATAATGCTTCCACTAACGCTAATTTATTCTGTTTTAGGTAAGTTAAGCAGCATCAACGTGACTTTGCTTTCATTCTACTTCTGCTAGAAGTGTAAGTACCACTGCAACAATATCCAAGAGATCATGGAACATAACTAAATTAAGACTATAACAATTCAATGAAAATTATTCCACAATCTTCCAAGAACAAATCTTCTAAATACATATATTGAATTTAAAAAGTGTAAGCCTCAGAGAATTCAAAGGTATTTAGAGATTTGAGTCTTGCAGAAAATAATCAATAGATGGAAAGTCTAAAAACATCCTGTACATTTTTAGTAGACACTGCAGCATACGAGAAACTTTAATAGATTGGATTGCAAGTTTCCCACATGCAAAGGGAGCTTCAAGATCGTTGCTTCACGGCACAAACTTGTCTCAACGATCGCCACAAATAACTTTTCAAAAACGAAATTAACCGACGTCCGTTATTGCGCGTAATGACCATTAGCGTTTCGTATTCCCTACAATATTGACCGTAATTAGTACCGTGAGGAGATTTAGCTGAGTGGACTTTGTTGGAATGCTGTTTCTGCTCAGTTGTTATCGGGCTCATTATTATCGAACCGCTTTTCTATTTCTGCAACTCATAAAAGTTGTATCGTGTGATTGACTATGTACACTCTACTATGTTCTTCTACTGACTGCACAATTTGCATGTCTTATATTTTTCTTCTGCTATCTCTTCTTTCATTTATCTTTTCACGTGTACAGTTAGTGTCTGTGAAATGTTTAGATTACATATAGATAAATCTTAATTCAGGAAGATTTCGTGTGTCAAGTTTTGCACGCGATAGTGTATTTGATTAATGAAAGAAACATACGTTAGGGACTCAACTGCAGCTCGTAGGAAAATTTTCTCGTAGAAGGCATTTTAATTTTTAAATTATCATCAATATTATCAATAACTTTAGAGTTATTCTTGGCATTACATCATACTCGGCTGAATGCTTTCTCTCGGTACATTTGAAGTCTCGATATAAAGATATAAACTTGAGGTAGAATTATTCTGTATTTATTTATCTTCTTGAACGGAATATGTAGTTCCACAGATGTTTCTTCCCATTCTCTAAACCAACGGAGATGTTTTGCGGTCTGATGTTACATGACTCATTTTCTACAAAATATGAGTCATTCCATACCAGGTCGATTATTTTTCGCATTTGATGTCGACGATTTTTATGAAATTGAAATATGATATAATAGGTACATGCGAAATATGGAAGAGTTTAAGTCACGAATTTGAAAACATCGTATTTATTTAAAAAGTATAGGTCCCTAAAGTTTGCTTCGTTCGACTGATAGTTTTGAAGATAAAAATTCATTTATACATTTTTCTTTTGGTAAATATCAATGAAAATTGCCACTTCAGCTGGCAGTATTTTTTAAATAAATTTGAAACCAGCAAAATGATGACTCAAACCCCTCCTAATTTCACGTGAACAATATCATACTTAAATTTCATCGACATCCCTCTTACCAATCGCAAGAGGTGATCGATTCATCATAACATCGCTCCATACATGTTTGCATTTATAAACTACAATACCTCCAAGGTTCCTCACTTTCTCCCTGCACTTTGCCTATTTCTTTCACCGTGTCGAGCGTCAGTCTTCCATATCGATTAACAGCTCCAAAGCGTATCCGCGGACCGGGTAGTTCCACCAATTGCCAGGAATCGGGGAATTTTTGGCGCGATTTCCGGGTTACGTGGATGGGATTCCAAAGAGGGTCGATGGAACTCTAGAATTCTCGCAATATCCGGTTAACGTTCACGCGGGGATCGCCGCGATTACCGAATTCAGGGGAAGATTCCGCGTGTGTGAGCGACCGCGGAAAGGGAAAGGGCGGGGGAAAGGCGGGAGAAAAATGGAAATGGAAGGAAGGCCAGAGGAGGAAAGGTGCACAAGAGAGGATGAATCGCCTCTCGCGCTCTCGAATGACAAATGGAGACCACAAGATTGCGCCTCCGACATCCAATTAGCCCGACCTTCCCCCGGTCCTGTTCGTCTTTTTTCTACACCTCCAACCCCTGTTCGTTTCGTCCAACCCTTACGACGTCAGGTGCAGGACACACCGGCGCGGATTCATCCCCTACACGGGCCGAAAAGCCAGAGGAGTCTGCCCTCTGTTGACATTTAATCAACAAAGTCCAAACTATTGTTCCAGTCGGATTCACGCATCCGCTGTTCTCCTGATCTTCAGCTTTCGAACGCTCTATCCCCGGCCGTTTATCAATTTATCGTCCCAACTGTCGAGGAAGCGAACGCTTAGCGAAATTCGCGTGGATTATTGGAGCAGCGGAATTTGATTCTTTAACTCGTTCGAAAGGGTTTAGTCGTCATCAGAAGTGTTTTATTTCGACGTATCGACAAAATCGAGGACTGTTTAATGCGCTGCGGTGCAGATAATATTGATGAAATTCTTCCTTTAATGGAAGCCAAAAGAGGATTTCTCCTTGGTACCGCTCAAAGGGAACTTTTCCTTTAATGCTGCTCCAAGTATTTCTCCTGTTAAAGCCTGTGCCCTCAAGTAAATTTGAAGCAAGTCCGCAGAAGATTCGAAGTTCCCGGAAGAGATTACAATTTTCTGCTCAGGCTCTGTAAACGGACTCGCGTATTATGCGAAATATATTTATCGATAACGGTGAAATGTCTTCGAGATGAAACTTTGAATAGTTGCCAAGCGGTTTTTTTTTAAGTATGTGCTTGAATTTGTTGGGGGAAAGAAGACCATTATGGCACATGAGTTTTGGAAATACTGTTGGATATCTTAAAGATATTATTGCATGTATCGTTGAATGTGAAATGTCTATTTTCTTGGTTGTTGACAAAGATATTAGGAAACGGAACTTTACTTTTGTAAAGTAAAGATTCAACTTACAATTATCAAAAGATACGTCTACCAATTATAAATTTCTGTTACAATGTAATACTCTATACTGTGTAAACATTCTCAAACTTCTAATCTACAAATATCAGAATCATTTATGCTGCTCCCCTTTTCAACGCCTCCAAGTAGTCATATTTCAATCAGCAAATTGGATAGCATTTAGAGTCCCCGACACATTAATCTTCGCTCGATTAAGCAGAAGATTCTTTACCCGGTGAATACTCCCGAGGATGTGGTATCGAACAATGGATTTGTAGGATTCGCGTGAAACGGGATAATAAATCTCTAAAGGCACAATGTCGTTCTTCCGGATTGTTGCTGTCTGAAACTCCTTTACTAATTGCTCATTAGGTTGGATCAGAAACATTCCTGTCTGTGTAGCCGTCGAGCATTTCTCCTCCACCAAATGCCACTTTGAATTCCTGACCTCATTGTGTTCAATTAATTGACGAACTGACTTTGTGTCTTTATAAATACTGACTTGAGAACCAACCAGCACTTTCATACAACCACAAAATCGCAAAGTCGCGCTCTTCCTTTCATTTCTTCGACGTCACGCTACTGACACATTTACGGCAATTGCTTTTTGCAATGTTAAAGTAGAGTAAACTTCCGCTCAGCCTTTGAGGAACATATATACAATTAGCAGAATAGATTATAAATATTAAGATTGAAATATAAGAATGTTGAAGGCATAATTTTGCAAAACTCTGAAATCAACGAAGGGCAGTTAGAAGTAACAGTTATTTATAATTTAAATACTAATAGAAACATAGAAAGTAACCATCAAATATATAATATTATCGAAGAGTGCAGGAAATTAGATGAAATAACAAATCCATTTGAGAGAGTGAAAGGACGCTATCGAGAAAAACCGTCGACTCGATTTTCATTGCACCAATGAAAATATTTGAGGACTTTCTAGATTTCTGGAAAGGAAATGGAGGATGGCATTCGTAAACTGTTATGGTGGACCCTTTCATCGTTACATCCCTTCAGTCTACTGTCTTTTCAGCTGCATTCCTCTCTTGCCTCTGTTGTTCCCCCAGTTTTCCATGATTAATTGTTGCGAATTAATATCTCGCTGCGTGGTAACACCGTGTGGTTAAAGAGCGTCTCTATTCCATGTTTGCATTAGAAATTGTAACAAAATACGTGGCTTGTTGGTACAAGTGTTAAATGTGAATGGAGAACTTGCTCTTGCAAAATGTTTCTCAGGATTAATAAATGGTTGAAGGAATATTAGAGCCTTCAATCTCCCTTTTTTCGCCAGCATACACTATTGGTGAGTAAGATATGAACTGTAAATAAGAACAAGTTGCAATGGCGTAGAAGTGAAATTAGATCGACAATTTCTGGTTTGCTTTATGTGTTTTCTGTTCTCTCCCTGAAATCTCCGAAAAATATTATGAGGAATTTATTCGATACCTAGATGCCTCCCAAATTTTTAATTTCAAGGTACGATTTCGAAGACGTTAATTAGCTGCGAGATACCTCTTAAATAACACCTCCTTACGACCAACACTTTTCTCACCGAGAACTTAAATACTCGAAGCAATGTTTGGAAAATACGATGAAAAAAATTGGGCGAGCTTGCGTCGAGAGGGATTCTTTAATTAAATTGGGATAATTACTACCTTTCAACGGGTACCTTTAAACAGCGTTTTCACATAGTAGATGCCATTTATTCGTCCTACACACTGGTGTAAAGTAAATCCTAATGCTATCCTTTTAAACATTTCCGTGGAAGTCTCCACTGAAATTGCGTGTTTGCAAAAAAATATCGTAAAGCACATTCGCTGTATTTACTTAGTATGTGTGCCTTTAATCAGAGAAATTCTAATTGTTCGGGCACTCGTTTGCGGCTGGACTTTTTATGGGGCAAATTTTATCACATTTATCTCGTGCTGCTAAGGAACCACGTCTGGTTATAGCCGTAAAATCCAAAAATACTGGCTGAAATCTTGGTTGAAACGGTGCCCTCGTTGCAGTTTGCATAATTATCCAATAAAAAAGAACCTATGACGCTATAAAATAAATAGAGCGATTCTAGCGCATGCTCGAAAACGTGGTGTAACAAATGTGACGCCATAACAGTAATGAATTCTTTAATCCCCGATGTTTCAGGCGGTTAAATAAACCTGATAAACAAGGGATAATGTACTCGACCTAACGGTGCTTCCCTTTGGGATAAAATTCTAGGAGCAACTCTGAATTTTAATCCTAGCATTGAATGCCGGGTAGGGGAGAGCGGGGACAAACGTAACACTTTTTACATTTCGCCTAGCTGCCAATTACCTCTTACAGATATAGAAACGAAAATTATGCCTTAAGATAGTGTGTTTCTTGCTCTATCATTTGACCACAAATTCAGCCTTCCACAATAAGTGGTCAAAGAGTTATGGCAATTTTCCGCAGTGACTGTCATTGTTTTGTCCTGCTGGGGTAGGACGAAAGTAACATACCATGGGAACGAAAGTAATACTAATTATTTTGAGAAGAATTAAGTAAAAACACTTCTCCCAAAGCAAAATAGGATTTTTTATTATCAGAAACGATAGAAACAAACATTTAAATAAACATATTTTAAGTAGGTACCGATAAAAAAGTATAACCAGCTTCAAAAATTTTTTTGATACTGTGTATTTGATTTAATATGGAATCTCGTATAACTGCCCCAAAAGTAACTAATATTTACGCATTTTTTTAAAAAAAATTATTGTTAATATTGGATTCAACTACTCCCCGTAGTGACGTGTTACTTTTGTCCCCAGCCATGTTTTTCAGCATAGAACTGTTATAACGTACAAACTCTACAAGACTTATTGAAATCAAATACAGGAACTTATAAAGACATTATCTAAGAACGCTCTAACAAATAATTGGATCAATGTCTATCGTTTAACCATGAATATTAACAAAAAAACCAACAGAGGAGACACTAACCTGAATGATAGAAATAACGAAATCAGCTTGCCCACGTTATACGAATCGTTGTATTGCTTAGCGTCACTCCGTGAAACAAAAGAAACACTAAACACGCGTAACTATGTAAAGCAAACGCTTTGGAACCTTTTCTGGAAAGCGGGAGAAGACGCGTTACTTTCATGACGCCGTTACGTTTGTCCCCGCTCTCCCCTACACCGTTAGAAAATTTATTCAACGTTTCCAATAGATTTTCTACGTACTCGCCATAAAGCAAATTTAATTGGATATGTCAATAATATACCGAAAGCTTCTGTACAGTCTTTCGTAAGTCATGTCTTCATCAAGTTTCAGACATCGTTTCAGAAGTACTTATACACGAGAGCGTCAGGCGGACCCCCAACAAATTTTCGCGGTAATTCCTTCGCCTGTATGTACCAACGATTTTTAGGATCGGACCGACGCATAAGCGGCTTGGGTGTAAAACATACTACCCCCGAGGGTAAAACGTACCCCTCATTATCCGCGTGTCCCGCACTTGAGTTACATCCCACGCGCGTATACCCTTTATGTCAATTTGCATACTAAACTCGTTGAAACAACTAACAAGGATTCCGCTGGAGGGTAGCATAAGCTACTAATATGTAAAATGTTAAAAAGGCCGCTTAGAAAGGAGGGAAAAGTGCCTTCATTTGTCTGAAAGAAGCACTGTCTCAATGTGTCTGTTGAATGCAATAGCTTCTATGGAGTAAAAAAATTTAGAAGCAAATAATGTAATTTGAAGATATTACTAAATGTCAATCTTGTAGAATCACAATTTACTATAGGCTCTTATATTACACTTCACTCTCAGCTATTTTTCCACGAAATATTCAATCCAGCTAGCCCCTTAAAAACACATGCACAGACGTATTTTCCGGCAAATCTAAATGAATTACCTAATGTGACATAAAATGATTAAAACTGTTAATGCCATGATTAGTCAAAGAAATATAAATTAGGATAATAGACAGAAAATTCTTTCCTTTAATCGGAATTCTTGTATAGTTGTATAAAGAGTCCAGTGATACGACGAAATTTTTATCAGTACTTCCCCATTGACTTGCCGGAAGGGTTGCCTCCATCCGCTGGCGCCACAGTTGAGAAACTTCGGTACTAAAATCCCGAGGGAACATTAATATATTCCATAGAAACGTTCTCTAAACCTTTCACGAACCCCTAACAAACTAAACAGATTTTTTTTCAAAATCTGCTGATAAAACACATGTAGGTACCCTTAAACTCCAAAAATATACTACAAAGTGTATCAATACATATTACCTAACTAAAATAACACAGTACCATTTACCTAACATTCTCCAAGAACGAACTCTTCGCAAACCAAGATCTATATCTCCTAATAACACGTGCAATAAATATTTCAAGAATCTAGGAACTGCTTCCATCAACTCTCCACCATCCACAGGCTCCACTAGCAGACCTAGAACCAAACTTTTTATTGCTTGATGATAATAAAACAATTCCAGAAGAAAGTAAATCATGTCGAGCCCGTAAACGTTCTATAGACGCGCAGCGCCAGTAGTCATTCGTTAAATCCAGGTCGTTAAAAGTATCACGGGCCTGAAGCGTAATATCGAGTCAGGAGATCGATTGTCGCGGGTACCGTGAACCACGGTGCAATAACCAACGCAACCCTTGCTGTAGATAATCGTCTCATAATTCACATATCCAGCGTCATTATTATTCATACTTGGAGTGAGACCACGGTATGCGGAGGCAAATTGCCAGCCGAGCTTGGCAAATACCACGTTGTATTCCCATACGTAGCGTACGTAGGAGTTTAGCTTTTCATCGGGCATTATGTAACGCTCAAGCTATGTACAGAGTGTGCCACCGTGAAAAGAGTCGTTTTACTTTAGAAGTTAATAACGCGTTAGGCAGCCGAACCTGCGAACGAGTTTCCCTTGTTAAAGTAGACAGACCGTGAAACAGGTTTGCCGTTCCCCTATTAAGCGTTAAGAGTCGCGGTTAGGCGAGGAGATTGAAACTTAATTCGGGAACACCGTTAGACTTGGATCAATCGCTCTGTAGGAGCAGTGGCTTTGCAGCAGGTGTGACCTAGTCGCCGAAGAAATCGAGATTATTCTGAACGAAGGCAGAGTGTAGCCCTGTTAATACAACCATAATCGACAGATTTTGTGCTTTTGCGATAGGAAGAAGGGTTGGATGAGGAAAGTCTTTGTGTTGAAGGAAGAAATGCTTCTATCGATGTGAAAAATATTCTATGTATGTTTTCTAAGATTTTCACGTTATTTCTGTTTTTCTATTTCTTTCCCCTCGAAATTGATTACTGATTTCTTCAAAATCGTATCCTGTTTTTTGTAAAGCAATTGTATGTTTCCCGAGAATGTTCGAAATATGGATGCTAAGGCGAATTTAAAGATATTTTGGAATATGAATGTCAAACAATCTTTTTTTTTATTCAAGGTTTTTATTTGAATTAATTTCGATATAGGTACATATTGTTTAAGATAACAAAGAACAATTCTTAAACTTTTGAGTAACGAAGTGATTTATACAAATAGGTATGACTTCGGGGAAATATTTGTATTTGTATAAAAAAAAGTCAATTCAAATCTGTTCAGCTGGAACCATTTAAGCAGTCTGGAGTGCTCTCAATAATCAATAGATTTATGATGTGCTTCGAAAATATTTAAATTTGCTCGTTTGAATTCAAAAAAGATGAGAAGCATTAACCTTAATAACGCTGGAAGCCTAATTAGAGGTTGTTCGATGTGTTCTGTCATATCATATTAATTAAATCTCGCCCCTATTCGTTCAATTATGCAAGGGAGTATGCTTACGGTCAGTCGATCATTTTCACTGCACACCCCATACGTTTCCTAGCTGTTGATGGCTAGAAAAAGGCCAGGAGGGGCTTCAGCGATCACGCGAGCCCCGTAAATGGTTATCGCATCACTCGCCCGGAAGTACACCCCTGCTGGCCGGAAAAAATAGCCGGATACGCACGTCCCTGTAATTATGCTTCGTAAAATTCAGCAGTTCCCTCGCGTGTCAACAGGCCAGATTGGATCGTTCGAAGGATGAGACCAGACGGAAAATTTAAATCCCCGCTGAGTGGCGGGCAGCCTTTTACGGGTTAGCTGTAATTTCCTCTTAGCTAACTGCATTTCGAAGCGTTGCATTAAACCTATCGATCGAGCATTTACATGTGCGAATGATGTGCTCCTGTGAATTATAACGCGAACACTTGCAGTTGCATGCTAGAATATTCATGATAATAGGGTAAGTGTGGGTATTACTGCGGACTTTTAAGGTAGGTTAACTTTAGAACCCTCGATACGGCGTTCAAATGAATGAAAGTTCCTCCTTCTTTTTTTAAAAGAAAGGTGGGACCTTAATAATTCCACAAAAAAAAAATATGAGGGCGGGGTAATATGTACAGTTAATTAAAAACACAGAGATTTGTCGATCAATGTCATTGCATGAGTTACTGCGGACATGCATGTATTACTGCGTGCCAGTTACTAACGAAAAATCAGTTACTGCGCATGTATTACTGCGGTCTGATGTCAGGCGAAACATAACCTTAATACCTTTGCAGGTTACGTAGACAGAAGTGAATACGGTCGGAAGAAGGTTAGGTGGCGCAATGGTCGGTCCGCAGTAATACATGCACATGGTGTAAAGTACTGCACCTAATACTGCGGTGACAAATAAAAATTAAAACTCAAATGTAGACGACTGATTGATTGTTTTTCTGGAAAAATAACTCTTATTCTACCGAGCAATAATGCTACATTACATGTATTACTATTAATAACAAAAATATAAATGTTTTTCTAGTAGGTGTTCATGACCGCCATATCGGGAATCGACCGAAGTTTCGCTTTGACGAATTTCAAACTACGATAAAAGAATTAATAATAACTTTGCTGTACATATTTATTAATAATTACCTGTAATAGAGTTTAAAATAATTTTATTAAAAATTTTCAAGAGATTATGTACTTTCTAACATTAAATATGATCTGTTTTAGAATATCCGCAGTAATCGGGGCATCCGCAGTAATATCCACACTTACCCTACACATTCTCTTCTCCCAAAAAGTAAAATTATTGAATTTACATGAAACTTGGTTAATTTACCAGCAAACACAGTTTCCTTTTTCGCTGTTAGGATATTCGAAACGTCTTCTTATTCTCATCACCTGAGCTGTCTTCGATATCTCGGTTCCTTAGGCAAGGCCGTAGAAAAAAATCGATCAGAAACGTTTGCAGAATCAGGAGGAGCGCGCGGGGGTAGGCTGTCCCCGCGTGTCAAATGAAAATATGTCACTGCCAGTCGGTGGCAGCCGAAATCCGGATGCGGTGGCGTCCTCATCAGCATGCGAAAACTTTGTTATTTGTTTGAACACGTTCAATTATGCATGCGCAATATGCTGACAGTTTTCAAGGGTGCAGGGCGGGGAGTTTGAAAGGGTGGTCAAGGGAGACACGGGAGGGTGGCCGTGTGCCGTATTACGTCGCAGAAGAGGAAATGGCAATCCTATTGAAGGGGTGCGCTTTCGCTCAGACCTAATTGAAATAATAATAAAACCCGGGCTCGTGACAATGAACGCATCTAGTAACTTTGTGCTTTTTCACCTCTAACTGCACAATGGGTGGTGCAACGGGAGCACAAAATGAAATGGAAGTAATTAATGCATGAGGATAGTTTAATAATTTATTGCTAATGCTATGGAGCGTATTGTTTAAAACACTGTACCTAATGAGGATTTTAATGAAATTCTGTAAATTAATAGCTTATATTTCAAAAATAACGATAGTTCAGTAGATAAAATCAACGCTTTACTCGGCACATCGAGTATCAAATCTAATTTTAGCATAATTGTAATCATTATACTTTACGTGAGTTTGCACATCAAACAGTGTTTTCTAAATATTAATACCCTGTTTAAATTGATTTCTCATCAAACAGAAGAAAACACAGGAATATATTAAAATTATAATTTTTATTACACAATAAACGATCAAACATGGCTGAAACACTTGTTCTCCATGAGCCAACAAAGTTTTAATACCATACACACTTCACGTGGTCCTCTCGCTAAACATTTCACGTGACAATTTGTATTTCTTTACAAAATAAATTCGCCATTTAAATCCGAACTTGACAGCACCTCGCACCTAGCACCTGCCATCGACCAACAATTTCTAAACGATAACCGAATTATACATCGTCAGCGTACGCATTCCCCGCGGCCACGAGCGCGAAAAACGCGGCTGGGAGCGACTCCCTACACATTTTACATTTGACGTGCGCTCGTAAGTTATGCGCACACTGAACGGCGCCTGTGTGACGGATTTTTTCATCCGTCAACGAACGGCACGAACGAACGTGACGCGGCTGCGCTAATCAAAATCCGATGCAGCAACAACGAGCGCCGATTAAACAAGCCCTCCTGCTGAACCCTCGTCGCGTATCCGGAATCCCCGACGGGGTTGAACGCTTTTACAGGGATGTCCGCCGCGTTTCATGTATGGATATCGCGCGCGAAGCCTGGCTTCTGCCTCGACCACGTCGAACCGTTGCGTTGACCCATGGAATCGCCCAGTCGTCGCGGCATCCACTTGGCGAAGCATTAAACTTAGCGGTAACTAATCTACAGGAAGTTCGCATAATGCGGCACCAGTCTGCTGGGAGCGAAGGGGTGGCGGGGGTGTCGAGCTGGTCAATTGGAAATGAGGTGACCGAGTTTCGAGATTCCTGCCGGCGAGGACCGTCTTTGCCTGGATCGCGTCGTCAGCCCTGGCATATCGAATTCTTCGTTGGACTCCGTGGAATGTTGAGAACCGAGTCGACCTTCCACCCACCCTCTCCCATTCTTCTTCCTATTGCCACCTCCGTTCCCCTTTTTGCCGCGTGGAATCGCGAGGAAATACTCCCGAGTACTTTGACGACTCGCGAGTCTTCGCTCAATGACCTAGTTCACGCTTGCGGCGGAGCAGTTGGTTAAAGAGGCATCGAGTTCTGAGGTAGGCAGTACTTAGTGGTTGTTGATGACATGGGTTCTTCAGGTGAGGGCTGGGGCTCTGGTGGATGGAAAATTTGGAAATGGATTAGTTGTACTGTAGTAATGTATTATAATTAATTTATGGAATCGAGATCTATGAAGAAATTGTTGGGAGAAGAGAAAGGGGAAGGGTTGAAAAGGGGCAAAATGTTTTTTCTCGGATTCCTTAATTTCGCTTAGGCTCGATTAGATATCAACTCGGTTCTTACTCGCAGAGATTGCCCACACGAATACCTAGAAACCAATTTCAGGATTTTGTCCAAATCAACCCCTAAGTGGGTGAAAAGAGGTGAACTGTGTTTTCTCGGGCTTCTCAATATCTCTTAGGCCCGATAAGATATCAACTTGGTTTCTACTTACTAAGGTTACCCACACAAATGCCTAAAGATCAATTTCAGGATTTTACCCTAATCAATCCCTAAGGGGGTGGAATGGGGTAAAATGTGTTTTCACGGACTTCTCAATATCTCTTAGGCCCGATTAGATATCAACTTGATTTTTACATAAAACGGGTTCCCACAGAAATCCGTAAAAATCAATTTCAGGACTTTGCACTTATCAACCCCTAAGGGGGTGGTGAAGAGGGGTGAAATTTATTTTCATGCAGTCCTTAATATCTCTTAGGCCCAAAGCGAAGCGCGGTTATATTTCGCTAGTTTTTTATAAACACCTGAGACTTGAATGGGAAAGGCAAGTACAAGTTTTACAAGTACTAAATGTAACTATCCATCATTTTAGTGTAATTACCTATACAAGTCGTCTACCATAAATAATCTACATGATTTCAGACGTAGATAGGTATTCATATAATTATACAAAGTTATGAAAAAGACCTTGACTGCTTTAAACGAGCAACAACTTACAAGTGTATGAAATGTACTTGCGTGGTATTTTTACACCTGAATACAAGTGAAACTGAAATGGTACACACGCAATGGCGCACACGTGAATATAGTACTGAAGTGCAGACACGTGGCTTGTCGAGACCTTAATAGCTCAGTCTCACGGATAAAAGGGATTTGCGGCAGAAAAGCTTTAAGGGTGGAGCTAGCCTGACTGTTAGCAGCTGCATTTTCAGTTATTACACACATCCAATTTACCCCTCGGTAACACTGACCTACATTTTTGTCTGAACGGACGCGGCAAAGTGCAATCGATCAGGCCTTTCTATGCCATTGATTTTTTCTAATACCTTAGGTACAGGTTCTATTTATTACGAAAATTGTGTGCATAACTAAAGTAAAATAGATTGGTGACAGCTTGCGTTTCACAGTAGGGTATAAGTTATAAGCTAAACTATCAATTTAAAGGGGGGTTTAAGAAGCTGAACCGATAAAAGATAAAAAGCTCCTTTACGAGCAGGGATAGAAAAAAGTATTAGAGGAACATTTTATGTAGACACTAAAGTGTATCTTCATTTTCTTTTTATTCTGTTCTACTATAAAAGAATTTTTTTAAACTTGTGCTATATTATAAGTAACACATAAATATTTGAGAGAATTGATACATAATAATTGAAGAGTCCGTGTAGAAAACACTGTAAGTACCAAAAATAAATTCTAAAATTTTTTTTAACTTTGAGACTTACAGAGTTTTCTACAAGGTCTCTTCAGTTCAAGGAAGAAGTTATTGTTCACACGATTGGTGCAGTGATAAAGAAATAAGCTATAGAAAAAAGAAGCATTTATTTAAATTTTTTGAATGTAACACTTCGTTTATTCCAGAGTCTGGCAGAGAGAAAATCCGCCTGTCACAAAAATGACATACCGATGCTCATTCACTTGACACTTCCGCATGACGGAATAATTTTCTCGCCTATTTGGCATACATGAACCATCAATAGCAGAACACTGACGAATAAAGAGAAAAATAATTTTAAGACAGATTTCACTGTCAACTTTTCGTGCAGTTACCGTAATTCCCACTCGAAATACATCACACTCACATAATTACACGTAATCATCAATGTTCAAGTTATTCAGGAAGCTTCCTGAACAAACTGCATTCGATTCATCGTTCTCGCGTCACGTCCAATATCACGATCCTTTCGTCGCCGTCGTGAACGTTAGCTGCGACGCCGGCGTCTCTGGCTTCCGTCTGGAACGTCATGTGAGCTCTTATTAAAGGTGGCGATTTATCGCTAGTAATAATGGTGTGGTCTAGTGCTGGTACGCAGCGAATGTCTGCCTAAGGTTCCTAGGGAGACGACAGTGTCAGAGGGTTGAGCAGCTAAAAACTATTATGCTGATGATGATAGCAATATTTCTAAAAAATAAACACTTATTTGAATTGGAAGAAGAAGGGATAATTTGTTTATGTAATAGTTTGAAATGGGCTTCTTTGCAAATACCTGCCTAATATTCCTAGGGGAACTACGGTGTCAGAGGGTTGGAGGAACCGAAGAATCTTAGAATCGAAAAATTAAACATTTATTTGATGTGAAAGAACAAGGAGTAGTTTGTGTATACAGTAATTTAAAATTTGCTTCTCTAAGCATGTTTGAATAAGATTCCTAGGGAATAACGGTGTCAGAAATTTAAAAAATGGTAAGAATCTTTTTAGAAAACAAATAATCGTTCGAATTGAAAGGGCAAGAGTTAATGTGCATATAGTATACGTTTCAAATTTCCGTACTTTACTCAGATAAACTATAGTAGCCATACGTCTTTCGATTTTGGAGTCTATTTTCATATTTATCGGTTAAGATGTGTAAGAGAAAATCGGATTAACGTTGGATTATTGTGAGTTTTAGCAAGATTGAGGCCAAATAGATTCTAGGTAATATCGAAATCTAATAGGGAATGTTTAAATTATATAGGGCAATGCCCTAAGGGCATGCTTTCAAAACAGAAGCAGCACGGTAGTTGAACGAGTAGTAGTGTAGTCGAACCTTGTACATGAGGGCCATTTTACTTGAAATCGATCACCTGTGTATTTCTCATTAGGGGTTTTGCTATAATTATAATATAATGCAGAGAACACGAAACTAGAGGGAGTTCAATGCATAATTTTACTAGTCTCAAATTTTTTTTAAAAAATACAAGTTGTCGAAGTTTGCAATTTTTGCCCATTTTTGCAGAACCAAGCTTTATAAATTGATTTTTGTTTCTACAACTGTGAATTAATTTACTTAACGTATCACATGTTGCACTTGGTCTTAGAAATTTTGATAAAAAGGTATGAGGGGTTTAAGTTACTATTTTGCTAGCCTCGAATGTGTTTGTTTAACACATACAGGCAATACAAATTTCCGATGTATGCCTTTTCTCGTGAAAACTGGTTGAAAAATAAATTTTTATCTCCCAAACTACCAGCCATACACACTTTACTTTTCTTTTATCTTAATCAACAATGATCAGCTTTTCTAACTACTTTGTTTAGTTGTAAACCCTTATTTTCCTATTCCGCGCGTGCCATTACATGGCGCAACCACTATCACTCTGTGTTAAGCGTACGAGCTGCGACAGATTAACAATTCTTGGCATCTTGGTGGCAAGCTTCGGATGCGTTGACGTTCAACCACCGAGAAGCTCGACTGTAACGAGCTTCAGGATTGATTAACCATGGCGTCGAGCGACGTGCAACCGAGTCTACTTCTGCCAGGTCTGGGCAAACGAGTCGACGTCTCGATCCCTCGGCAAAAGATCAACGGAGCCTTAATTATGGTTGATTAATAGCTTCTTCGACGGATTGTTGGGTGACAGGGAAGTCGGCTTAACCGAACACTGTTATGATTTTTTGTAGGCTCATTTACTGGCGAATTTTTAGTGTACCTACTGCTTAAAATAAAACGAAGCGAGATAGAGGTTAGGACTAATTCAGTCACGCTGTATTCGTGAGATGTAGAATCTGGTTTATTCAGAACGAAGGTTTATGCACTTTATATTCACGCAATAGCAAAAAGTAGCCCACGCCATTCAAAGAATCAGGCCATTGGAATAACTGTAATTCAATGCTGGAAGACTTCTGTTTGCTCGTTCTATCGGTATCGATGATCCATGCTTGACTACTTATCGAAAACTATTCATCGACTGGGTGCTTCATCGAAGAAAACCTTATCGTACGATATTATGAGGAAGGGGTGTGCTTAAGTCGAAGATGTCCAGAACAATCGATAATGGGATAGCTTTGATTGACAGCGATAGATGCCCTCGCGTCTCCAGTAACCGAACAATGAATCATTTGTTGTAGACTGCCTGAAGAATAGATCACCGCCTCGAACGGTTAGAAAATCGAATAAGCATTATTAATAGCGAAAACGTCCAACCTTAGGATAATCATCTCATGAATTAGTAAACACCGTGGAAGCAATCTTCCAGGACCACCTACGTGAGAGGGAGATAGAATTTTAAGTCGTCCTTCGATTTCTCTTCCTGCATCTACTTGTCGTGGGAACATGGTAATTACCGGCTTAATTGATTTGGAATAATTACTTTCGGCATGATTGATAGACTAAACGTGGCTTCTATCGTTTCATTTTCGATGGAAGTACAGCTTTTTTCGTCCTCTTAATAAGAAAATAATTGGGGGAAGGTTAATTATGCCAGCCTCAGAGGACAAGATATATATTTAAATAGTTTTTTACAAGGTTTATGAATTTTAAATATATAAAAGGATAATTTTAAATTTTTAGTCTCACGGATTATTAACATTTGCTGAGAGTTTTGCAGTAGTACTACCGTTATAAGTGTAGGGGATTAATTATCATATGAAGTTTGTTTGCAAATCCTCCAAAATGGTAAAAATAATAATGAAACGAGATTTCTTTTCCTTGCGTAAGTATTATCTGCAGAACTCCAGCTTCTCGAATGCAACTATTTATTGCATCACTTTTAAATTTACGTGGTACCTACAACTTTCATAGCAATATGATTGATAACCAAATACTCTATCTATACAAAACCAAATAAATAAAAAAAAATAAAATAACTAAAATCCGTACAAAATATGAATTATAAATCTTTCATGTAGTATTTTTCTTTCGAAAATATGAACTCATGAACACTAGTTTTACAGTAAACTGTTACATACTACAATATGCTTACGACCGAGGCGCTTTCAACTCAAAATGTTAACGTTTTTAATTAAATAATTAATTCATTTTTACATATTAATTCTACTATATAAAACCTTTTTTAAATTTAAGAACCGGTTTTCGAATTTTACATAATTATTGAAAAAAAAACGGTTTTTAAACTCGGTTTTCAAAAACCGATAAACCCTACATACCGCATCTTCCACACTTCTCCAACGTTAAGCATTGTTCCCCACATGTTACTCGTTTAAAATCAATTCCCTACGTATCGTACATGATCATTCAAAGATTGAAAGATCAGGGAAAACCTCGAATAGTATTAATTTCCGGTAATACAAAATCCCATGGAGTCTGAGAAGATGCAACTTTGAGGGCATCGCCTACAGTAGTCTTTGTTATCGCAGTCACAGGAAACGTTTTCAAACGGGAGGGGAAATGAGTTAGCGGTCGTCTTCCGTTTTCCCGAGCGGCCGGCGTGGCCGTTGAAAACGAGCTGCTACGACGCCCAAAATAGATTACAAACGTAATATTTCAACTGCCATAAATATTCTCTGTTAAGTCGTTGGCAGTCGACTCTTTCGCCCCGGATTTGCTGTTCGTTTTTCGGGAGGGCCTTTCGCGGGCTGCTAGTTGCCAACGCCGCGATCTAATTGGGATAAGACGGATTTTTGTACCAGGTGGCCCTTAATTGGTCGGCCATCATTACGGGTGGTCTCGCGGTTCTAATTACTGTAGCTGCGCGGCAGACCTTTATGCATCGCGCGCGCGGCTCTCAAAAGATTTTCACGGCCGTCGAAACGCCGCGCCGTCTGTGGATGCAGCGAATTATTTATAACGACGATGACTGCTTCGAATACTTTGTGGGTCCAGATTCGTTTAGGTTCCGTCGCATAATTTTAAGTAGCCTAATTAGGGGAGATTTTAGAGAAGAATGTAATTGCTGAATTGAAACGTCGTTGGCACTAGCAATTATTTCTGTTCTTCCTGTGCGAGTTATGTGTTTGCGGTTTTTTAGAAAGTTTATACGCGAAGAGGGTTTAATAGCAGCAGAAATAAAGAGGATTGTTTAATTATTAAAGAAAGTTCTCGTTGTAAAAAATGAGAATGTATCGCAAACGAAACTCGGTCGAGGTGGCGCTCTGATCGGAGTGCGCAAGATGGCGTCTGAGCATGCGCGTGATGACGCTGTGACGTCAAATCAATCAACGCCAAGATGAGCTTGGTTTTGCGCTTGCGTCGATTTGCGCCAAGATGAGCTTGGCTTTGCGCTTGCGTCGATTCGTTTATAGTGTTTATTATTATAACCTTTTTATTTCAAATCAAATATCATGATTTTTGCGTGCATCATTTCAAATCGGAGCAAATTATTATTAGAGAAAGTGTGATTGGTTTGACGTCACAGCGTCATCACGCGCATGCTCAGACGCCATCTTGCTCACTCCGATCAGAGCGCCACCTCGACCGAGTTTCGTTTGCGATACATTCTCATTGTTTGAAATGTATATGTAGGAAGTTAATTAGGTGGGGTGTATTCTGATAATATTTAGCGTATGTTTTATAATTAACCAAATTACTGCAATATGCTTATTTATTACAGTTCATTACTCATAAAAAATGATGTAATCGAGTGTGCAGCATATATCAACACAATATTTGTAGGACAAGGAAAATTTATTGTCGTGTTCTCCTGTAAAAGGTCTCCAAAATAGTGTAGCTTATAAAAGTTTGCACCAATCGTCCAATAACGAAAATATAATTACTATAACAAAGTACGAAGCTAATAAGACTAGCATTTTCTGCACCGCCGTGCATTGTTTAAAAATGATGGAAGTTTGCTCTTTCTTACATTATAGTTAGCGAATGCATAAATAGTATCGACGTTGTTTATAGTTGAGCAATTGTCAGGAAAGATAGGCACTAATTTCAAGATGAAATATTACGTGGCTCTTGCGTCTTCACTCTTCAGTGGTTGCTGGCGGCGTATTCCATTCTTGAATTTCTCCCGAGCCGAACAAAACGTATACAATAAACGCGGATACTTGGGCAACAACATTAATCCAGATTACGATCTTCCAGCGTGCCATAGTATGCTGCATCATAAAAGTATAAAATTAAGCGAGATAAGCAGTGGTTATATAAGCCTTGTCTGCAATCCCAATTGCTATAATTACTCCAATAAAATGGGAGATCCTCCTTTCTGAGAAAGAAAGAAGATTTGAGAAACAAATCTATGTTACCACAGATGGAATCTCTGTAAGATCTTAAAGTAGAGGAGTGTCGACACAGTATTGCATGCATAACACGTGCGGAAGTACGTACTTTAATCTAGATTCTAGGAATTTACGATATCTGTATTTGTGGCCTGACGTTTGATGGTTATCGAAAAGCAAACTGACTCTCATCAGAATGTTTGTCTCGCCAGAGTTGCCAATGTCATGATGCATTGGGTTAGCCAAAAAGTTCTCTGGAATTTTTTGAAGGAAATTTAGACAGCAGGTTTATACGTGAAACCAAAACTTTGGATACATTTAACTGGATTTTGATATACTACATACATCTATTGCGTGCCTTATCAATCATTTAGGTCGATTTTCAAATTTTATTTGCATAATGAAAGGAACAATACTTTTTGGCTAACCCAATATATTTAAGTAAAAAATATTGGAATTTGTGCCTAAAATTTGAGAGAAACAGCTTTGGTCTTTAGATTGCCTACCAGAAAGTAAAGCCATGTTCCCACGCGTGCAACGCGTAGCGTAGAACATATTTGAAACAAATCTTTGCGTCTTTGAAAACCAACCATTATTGCCCTCAAATTCCAGTCGTTTATTCCTCTTTTTTATTTTCGATTTTATAAGCTGTTAAAATAGAATATTATAAAATGTATTTTGTCCCCAAATTTTCGCAGGTATCTTTGAAATAATTCATAGCTAAAATGTTTAGCCATGCGAACATTAAAAAAGAATTACCAGAAAGCTAGGTGTCAGGTCACAACAAATACATTCCCGTTTACTCTGCTTCACGTGTCGCACTCGTGGGGGCGCGGCTTAAATCTACTCAGCAAATTCAAATGCAGGGAGGGCAAGAATTCATTAAACGAATTCCTTGAGCAGGATCTCATTTCGAGTACTTCGCTACTCAAAAAATTCGCCCAACAGCCCTGAATATTTTCTCTCTCTACGTCTAATATTCCAAAATTGCTACTATTTATACGTATATAAGTCTAAAATAGCAATTAGACTTTCGTATTCTTACCCCTTGCTCCATGATCGCCCCTACCATGGCTGGCAAAATGAATGCTGAGATCGATCCCGGGGTATTTGTGATTCCCATTAGAATTCCAGCATAATTCGGTGCCAGGTCGTTGTGGTTGCATAAATGACCAACGAAGATCGCGCCGCAGACCACTATGCTCAGTATCAGTAGTACTGTGGAGGCGACGCGATTGCAACCAACGTACGCAATTGCGAGGAGACAGATGCTTGATGGAATACAGCCTACGAATCATATGAATTGTAGCAGTTTGTATCGTGTTTGTATGGTGCTTCAACAATCGATATGTAGGATCTTCAAAAATAAGTGTTCAATGTTCTAGAACAGTGTCTTCTTACGGAGTAAGGAAAAATGGCCCCTTATGTGGATTTGGCCATTTTATTCAAAGAATATCGTACAAGGTGCAAAACAATTATTTGTCATGGTTTTTATTCTATACGCTTGGTTGACAATGGTTTATTGTTAGAAAAATAATGCAAGGACAAAATATCTTGTTAAAATTCGTTTTACTGAGTGAGAGGATGAAGTATCGAAGGAATCATTCTTTACGTTCATTATATTTGGAACATTCTTCCTCTGATACTGTTCATCCTCTCAATGAGTAGAATACGTTGCAACAGAAAGGTTTGAACCTTGAATTTTAAGGATTACGTCAATTTTGTGGCGCATTCTCTTAAAAGGTGTAGAATCACATTGTAAAAACTGTGACAAATAATTCTTTACACGCTGTAAACACGCTAGCGTTATCCATAATTCGACGATGTATTCGGCTGACACAAGCAACTTTTAAAAGTGTAAACATATGATTAGCGACGTTATTTATTTCCATACCATGTTTGGCGAATAAAGAAAAGTTGTTTGCATTGCTGAAACGAGAATATACGAGATATTCTATGCTTACAAAATTCGGAACCCTTCTGAAGACTCTGCATTAAACACTGATAACGTGACGAAACTCACTTATAAATACTGCAATTTTTCGAGCATTCGTCTGGCTCCAGTACCCATTTTGTCTGCCCCAATCCAATACTTTGCCCAGGACTGGATTTACAACTGAATTAATAAGGTAAGGGGAGCAACTAAGGGAAGCGTTCTGTGGAATAAAAAAAAAATCTTGAAAAGCAGGTTCACCTTTCGAGAATTACAGTTCAGCAGCTAATTAAAGAAATTCATACTAAATCTTTAACATTACACATCCACTACACTATTAAATATATATACTCGAAATCATACATCGTTCTCGAGCACTATCACTGTGCAAAATCTCATTAACACTTTGAGTGGCGTAAGGTGTTGGAAAATTTCCCTTTAAATCAGTCAGGACTTTCTAAGCGAATCTCCTTTGCTGGGAAAGTTTTGGACAAAACGTAGAATACGTACACCTTACTTTTCGAGGCAAACATTCGGGGGCTCCCAACAATGCTTCTGATGGTTTCCAGAAAATATTGGCGTGGGAACACGCCGATGCCACTCAAAGTGAGAAATCGATTGATGCAGTGAGCACTTTGGCAGTATGAAATTGATTTGTAGTGTGACATTGTGGTAGCAGGTATTGTGAAAAGCTGTTTAAAGTCAGCGTTACAGCTGGAGTGCTTTCCTCGTCAGAAAATTTATTTTCACTGCAAGTTAAGTAAGATTTGATCCCAATTTTGTATGTAGGATGAACCAATAAGAATTACCACCTTTTACATCTCTGGAACCATGGAAATAAGAGAAAAGTTATTCGAATGAAAGTTGTTTGGTATGAATGGGGTCGTCCACTAGGGTGGTCCTTATTTCTCAACTTTAAAATTTGTATTGTGTGATCCTCTTAAAATCTTCTATTCGACAAAACAAAAACATCTTCGTTTTCCATAACAAAACCATAACCAAATGGTCAATGAACTATATTTATTGGTCCGCTCCATTATATGGAGATATAATATAATACTACGTAAAGGGCATAGGCCACATTATTTAAAAGTCTGCGAGACATTCGGGTTCAAAGTTCGATTCCTCCAGAGCCTCAATGCATACACAACGTAGAAACTCGTATTTAATTAAGTTGCAATAGCAGCTCAATTGTATTCATATGGATTATATGCATAATAAAACCATTATATGTATATAAACCATAGGTATCCATATTCACTAATTTTTCATTATCTCTGCGATTGGTCATTCAAATTAGCCTCGTTCTTATGCAAAGGTCGACATAAAAGATTTGAAAAAGACGAAACTTTGAACCTGATTTTCTCACAAAATTTTAACTAGCGCGCCCTACAAATTCAACACGTCGCAAAATATGCCACGGATCAAATATATGCAAGATTATGTGTCCTTGCCACTAACTCGCCAGCACAATTTCTACCAATTTCGTGTCACACGGCAACTTTCATCATCCGGAGTGACTTACCGACTTGATATCGAACCTGAGTACTTTGTTCATGTACAACGGCAATTGGGTGAGCAAAAGGTACCAAACGAAGTTGCCAAACGTGTTCGTGTAGATGAGCGCCCAGAAGGGTACCGATGTGAATATAGCCTTCCAAGGTACTGCCGCCTTTGCAGAGTGGGGGCTTCTGTGGCCGTAAGTAGTCACAATAAGCTGTCTCTCCGTCTCGCTGATATATTTTTGCTCTTCTGGACTGTCTTCAAAGAACCAATAAAAGACGACACACCAAATCAGTGGCAGGGCGCCGTGGATGTAGAAAACAGCTTCCCATCCCAACGAGTTCATTATCATTCCAGAAGTGAAGATAGATACAACGGTGCCAAGTGATGTCCCAGCAAAAATGATCGCGACCCACAGGCTCTTCTCTTCGTAAACTACCCATTTGCCTACGAGAACATTCACCACTGGCAAATTTGCAGCGCTCATGACGCCCGTGAGGAATCTTACGATGTAGAGGAGAACGAGTACATGAGCGGTAGCTGGTACCAGTAGCGTTAGAATCGCGTTCGCCAGCACGCAGATCAGTAGGACGTTTTTGGTGTTGAAGCTGCGAAATATCGATGAATGGATGTGATTCTTCAAGTCGTTCATATCCTCATAACGGTTTCGATTGGATTTTAATTATTTGCACAAGTCGAGATAGAATAGTTTGGGTGTTGAAAAGTTTCTGTGGATGGTAATTTTTAGGGTTTATACTTAAACTGAATTTTGAAAAAACAGGTTATCGAATTCCACTATTCCCAAAAAAACGATTTTCGAATTTTCACAAAAAATATGTCATTACAATAGTAAATAAATATTCGTTTCCTTAATATTTATGGAATTTCAAAAATATAAAAAAATAAAATATACTCTATCTATAGAAACCCAAATAAATAAGTAAAAATTAAATTAACTCAAATCTGTACAAATCCGTACAATTCTGAGTTCATTATCTCATTATCATTGCGATGATTGGCATATTTTTACAAAGTAGTGCACAAAAGCGAGTAATTTTACGCATAAATGTACAGATAGAAAAGAAACTCGAATTTCAAAAAATTTTATTATAGGATACTGTGACAGCGAGTCCAATTACGAATCAAATGCCTCAAGTTGTTTTCGAATCGATTCATTACTGATGAAATTGTAGTTACCGTTTCAAAATATTGTGTTTCGAGAAACACGTGTTCAAAGTGTTCTAGACTCATATCTGCGTCCAGAGTTTAAATTGCAGAATCTATACCGTTACGAATTTTGGTGTGAAATTTTCACCAGATTATTCTCGAGATGTTATACCACGAATATATATATATAAAATCAATTTTCTGACAAATTTTAACCGGAGGGTCCCCTCAAATTTTGGTCAGCAATCAGTGTCACCCCCAAGTACAGAACCTTACCGATCTGAGAAGTATCCAGAAGGAAACATCCCTACGAGATAGCCCGCGAAGTATATACTGACAACTACTCCCTGTTCTGTCGGCGTCCAATCGTAAGGTCCCTCTATGTCGATACTCGATCCACCTACATCAGCGAAACCGCATTCTTGGGATGCATCTCCTTGTGGGTTGGCCATCTTCCTAGCCTTGACCATGCCGACGATGGTCGTAGCGATATTGACCTTCAGGCCATAGATGATCATATTTGCAATGCAGAGCATTATAGCGAAAACGAACCTCACTATATCCGCTGTTGAGAAAACAGAAATACTTGGTTGGCGGCTTTTCTTATGACACGTGGCTGCGTAGATTAAGCGGCCGTCCCGATGTTTCCAAGTGAAAAGCATCACTGTGCGACGGGCTACATCACCGCGGAAATTATGCTCTAAATTTCACATCGAGATTACAGCGAAGAGCGGAGACTATGAACTATTAAAACGTTATCGGCAAAGGTTAACTCTCGGCCGCAATTTGACACTTAAAATCGGCCTCGTGAATATTTAGCGGCAGATTTGCATAATAGTATGGAACGATAAAAATTATTGCCCCGCTCACCCATCCTTTATGCTTCAGTGTATACTTTCTTCCTCGTCTTCGTTGGTCGCGCTGATAACCATTACACCCGAACCAGCGCCCCCGATGCCCGCCGTTAACTCGTCTTTTACTATCGACCCGATCTTGGACCCGCGAGTCCCGTTCTCTCGCGTATCCAACAGCTCGGTGACGACTATCGAATTATCGTTAACGACGAGCTCGAGCGAACGACGCTGCGATTCCTCCTCCGCGGATATCTTCTTTGACACGCGGGCTCGACTGTTTCTGTCGGGGCGAGATTGTAACGGTGACGCTACCTGATCGCATTATCATTTGTTTTAAAAATTCACATACATAACAGTTGCGTAATGACACGTTCACGTTTTATTAATCGCGATTCGGGAACGGTTATTTGCTGGTGTCATGGGGTCAACTAAAGTGGACGCACTCGGGCTCATTTATTATACTTTATTATAATAATAATTATTTTAAGATATTTTCGATAATCGTGATGCGATTAGCGTCACGAACGCAGCAGCTTTTTGTCGTTTTCGCAAAGGACGCGAATGGCCGATTTCAAGTCGTATGGATTTGTGATTATGGGTTATATTTATTGATGACTGGGTAAGTAATTTTGTCACCTCCACGGGTTAATTTTTTTTTAAATATTGTGTTATCATCCAAACGCCTGCAAAATTTCAAGACAATCGAATAGTTGGAAGTGGGTTAAATTTGAGTTGTCAGATTTGAACCATACATACGTCAAGCAAACATACAAACAAATAAACAAACAGAGGATCGAAGTTGAATAAAATCGTTAAAAATAAACGGAGGCCGTTAATTAAAAAAAAACTGACCGTCAGATATTAGAGACGAGTTTTTCGTACAATTAATGCCCTTGTCCATGTCAATTGGGCGTATTTCAAAAAATGTGAAAAAGAAAAAATCGATTGTTCCGATTGTTTACAGTGTTCCCCCCTTAATAGCAGGAAAGATAAGAGGATAATTATTTAGGAAGATAATAACTTGCAAAATAACGACTGCTCGTATTAACGGGTTTTTGGAACTAAATAATCCTGCTTCCGTTTTGAGGAAATTTTGATATTCGGCTTTTGAAAAATAACTCCTCACATGTTTCGTTTGGGTTTAGAGCATTTAATTGCTTTAACCTTGTCTTAATTGATGGTAGCATCGTTCTTATCTAATGTCCGCGGTAATGTTTGGAGAAGTATCGACCGTTTAAGAGTTTTTATTGTGCGACGTCAACCTGTTGAATGTTCCCGCTATGTACATATGTACTTATATTAAATGTTCACTGTACTCTCTACGATTCTGCAGACACTAATGATCATTACCAACGAAAGAGTCTCTGCGCGCCGTTGAATAAACATAAATATACATATTGTGTAAGTTTCGTCTTCATTAACATTTAACTTTCTTCTCAAAACTAAAGCTACGTGTACTGATTACATAAAACTAATTTCAATAATATTGATAGTTCTTACATCAGGGATAAAAATTGTGATTACTGTAAACAAATACCAAGGTTAGGTTTATTAACAATTCCTATTGTTGCCTCGCCCTTATTCTAATTTTACTATCTCTATAAGTATTATATTTTCCACTTAAGGAGTAACAAAGTCGTAATAATAATAATGTTGTGGACCAGATCTGTAGTGATAGATTTTACACTGGAAATTAGTTGCAGAATATTATGCTCATATTCCCCCCGGATTATTCTATATTCGTACTCATCTTTATCAATAGAATACTGTCCAGGGTAAATGAAATTCATTTTATCTCCATTTTACCTACACGGTTCTAGATCAATTTGCTTTCTGTTAGCCCAATCACAGGCACCTATTTACTGTACACAATAGTAGTGGAAGCGAGTAATACGTACCGTATATTCCATGCAATTTCCACTATCTAGCGAGGCTTCTATAGCTCTCTCCTTGAACAAAAGGCTATTGACACAAAGTGCTGATAAATTAGTGCATAGTCAAGTGACGCATAAACAATCTGACCAGAGATAATGTGCAAATATAGGTTGGTATACAACGTCACGATTATCACTACCTTTACGTAATCTAGTGACGATACAAGATTGATATGCACTCCAATGTTTCTCCAATAAACAGGAAACCGTGCCGCATTTTGTATTCACGTCCATTTACACCACTCTCGACTAATACATTGATCAACACAAATTTCACGAATAGTTGCTCTAAACCTGAATCTGAAAATCAACTTTCGCTTTCAATTCATGAATTAAAAGTGAATCGTTTAGCATAAAATCGACCAGCAATCAACAACAACCAGTGGGAAATTTCTTCAAACGTAAATATCGAGGCCCTAATTTACACCCTTCCTTATTTTTATCTATTAATTCCCAATCCTCCTATTCGAATCGACTTGACACGAATTGATTCCTACTGAACTTACACCAAAGACACACAGAACCTTACGAAATAAAAAGCTTCAAGCTCGCATCACATTGATAAAAGGTCATTGACTCAAATGATAATTACAAATTACCAAGTTCTTTAAAATACATCTCAATCTCCCACTGCAGACGATGATTAAAACTTTTATGGGCATCCATTGCCCTCTCTATTATTCCATTTGTCTCCATCTATGGCTCCAGGAGCTTTCACCTGCACCAGCAGCCCATCCCACTCGCCGCCACGCCTGACAGGTATTCGACAAACGTACACCTGTAACGGCCGACAACACGTCGATCGCCGATCAGAGATAATCAGCTCTTAGTATCGGCGACCTTTCGTGTGGCGAGAGAACGACAGGCGTAACGAAAGGTTCCGCAATAGAACGAGGACATGAAGGATAGGGGTGATTACGACAAAGGCCTACCAAGCTGGGTGGCGCGCCAAGACAACCGAGTCGGATATAACACCGGCGAGGACTATCGTCCGCGTTCAGTTGAGCCGCGCGGCGCGCGTAGCGCTTCCACTCGGCTCGAGGTGAACGCTCGCGCATATCCGCGCGTGGAATACGGCGGCTGGGACAGAAATCCACTCGAGGAAATGCGAAGTCTCGACACGTTAAAAATGAATGTGCCATCACGCCCGTGTGAAGAGGCGAGGAGACGAAAGAAAGGAAGGCGAGCGGGTAGGCCGGGGATCAAGTAGACACCGGGGGAAACAGAAGGAAGGAAAAAGAGAAACACGGAGAGGTGCGTTCCAGGAGAGGTGGCGACTCGCTTCGCGACGGCTCACGGGCACCGAGGAACTCTCAGAGGCGTCAGGGCAACTGGATGCTGGTGACCGATTAGACACGAGACGCGGCTGTGAAAATCCCCGGGACGGGAACCGGTCTCAGACGATTCTAGGCCCTCGAGATGCCGCATTGTTCGGTAGACGTTGGTCAGCCACTTTCCTGTCTCGCGGCTCCCTCTAGAATGTAAACACACCGAGCACTCGGAAGGCCGCAACCTACTCGAAATAGAATCAGTCAAAGTCTGACACTTCTCGCCCGGTGGAATACCAATTAGCCGCTGGAACTCTGGAAGTCCGTCCTGCTAACAACCGTGATGCCCTCTTGACGTTCTTCGGCGTTCGTTCGCCACTCGGACCACCTACCGCGAAAGTAAAGCGAAACGATACAAAGGCGAGGCTCTATCACCCCGACCCCCTCGCACGTCCAGCCGCGGCTAATTATAAGAGACGTTCGTTAATTTCTTTCTTTGCCTCTGCCTTTTCTTAGCAAGAAATTCTTACCCTCTTTCCTCGTCGCGTTAGATAGTTCGCTGGCTGGCTCCTCGGACTGCAACTAGGCTGTCTGTATGCAGAGTAATTATTCGTTTACTCTGGGCGATGGAACTCGCTTGTAGGACTGCATTAAAGATAGCTTTCGATCTGGCAGAATAAAAGAACTGCTGGGTGCGAGTTAATTAGCGAGTCCACCCTCCAAGCACAAAGAACGCAATATCAGAGGGGTAATAGTCGCATTCCAAACAAGTCAACGTAATTTCCGATAGTGTAATTGAGGATTTCCGTTAATATGCTGCAACGACAATTCGTGTTTCCATTAACGTCTGAGCGCACCGAAAATCTAGATCAGTACAAATTGCGATCCAGATATTGCGTTGGCGCGTTCGATATCTGTTAATATCTATCTCTGTGCGGTTCAGAGGAATAGCTTCAAGTGATTAAATATTGTTGTTGTGGCCTGCGGTCGTATGCGTCGCAAATGTTTATGCTCGCACATGCGAATTATAATTGCACTGTATTTCGTACAAATTCATGTTCAGTATAACGGGATGTAGATATATTTTTTCATAAATATATTTGTTTATACGGGTTCCTAGCTATTGCAGCTTACGCGCAAATATTAGGGGAAATTACAAATGATTTCAGACCTTTCAATCAAGACGTGTTTGTCTGTTTTTTTAATATCTAATCGGGGATGTCGATTTGAAAGATATTCGGAATTATTCTCCGTAACATCTCGCCACCTTTTATGGCTACTTATCAATCTCATTTCTGTAAGTCTCTCTTGGGTGTGATGAAAAATCCTTTTTCCAGTTTAGCGAAGCACGAAACAAGTGGAAATTTTCTGGTTTCCATTCCGATTGTTTCATGAGTTCAGTTAGTTCTTTCTCAAAATAAATATTAATTTTTTATTCAAACTATTATTCCATAAATGTGATGTAACCATGTAACTGGTGATATAATTGGCTCATGGAACATGGAAACCAAACTTAATTCAATTTGATTCAATTCTGTCTCTACTCTAAACAATATTCGTTAGTCCTATGTCTACTAGACTCTATAATTTGCGGTAGAAACCCCAAATGATCGACACAAACACCACGTGAAGTTTACAGAACAGATCATCATCCATCTCCAAATTGTCAGTCACGTTTAATATCCAAATGGGTGGCCATCTACAAACTCCACACATATTCCGATCCTCTAAAGATTCCTGTCATAGTAACAAACAACTATTCCACTAATGTTAACAAACAATAAAATCCACAATTAACACACTTCTGCCATCAGATATTTCATCGCCACAAATGTGTCAAAACATCGAATCAAATATTGCACATGCTCGTCGTAAATATCCGTTGTAATAAATAGTACCCCTCCCCTCTAGCCACTGTCGTTCGTTTCCTATCGAATAAATCTGTGGAGCACCGATAGACACGTTTCTGATACGAGATCGCGCGGATTGCGAGCAGAATGGTACCAACCATGGGTGACGCTTAAATGGAAAACTCAAAGGTAAAGCGTCCAGGGGCGAGTGCGCATCGTATCACTAAAAATATACAAGGGAGACGAATGGTTGATATATGCGGGCATTAGTTATACACGAGATATATGAAGCAACGCGGGCGTCACTCTCACTCGCTGTTGGAATCCAGTGGTGCCCCGTGCGCATCCAACATAATCGGAGACGACCCATATTTCCCCGCCGCAATGCGTCAACTTCCCCGCGATTCCGTTTCGTGCCTCCATTTTTCATTCCTGCCCCGTGATCTCGGTGCCCAAATTCACCTTCCGTGTCATCGAGAGCATCTACTATTCCTCCGGCGTCATCCCTCATGCTTACCTCTGCGCGAGCTCCCTCCAGCTACCGAGGAAATTCCACCAGGGACCGACGAAGACTACGGATCAACGACGGTTGCATGACAAACAGTCACTGATACTTTGGACATGTTCGATAAAATTTTTCGGTGCTTCCGGTAGCTAAGAGTGGTTTAGCAAACGCGTTCGAAAGAATGTAGGTACTCGTGAAGTTGAACTTCCATTTCAGGTGTGAAATTTGTGTAGAACCATATTTAATCACCTTTTAACTAGAAACTATGGTTATCGTCTTTTCCAACAAGTATTTGATATGTGTAAAACACAGAAAACTACACATCTACTTAGGTTGCACTTTAAATTAATATATCAAAGATCTATTTCATCCCTGCAGTGTATTTACTCTTAGGTACTTAGGTACCTAATCATGTATTTTAATTTGCAATGTACTTAGAAATAATTGACTATTGAGGGATGTTTCAAACAGAATAGAGATGATTCTTATGTACGGGTGGGAATCTGTTGCTTTTATAATATGAGTTGCGTTTAGGTCTCACACGTATGCCTCCGTATCTAAGTACATATTAGAGTACTTTCAAAAGTCGTAGACAAATACAGTACACAACGATCGATAAAAGAATTGTAAATATCGGCTGGACTTGGTCTATCCCGTACACTGACCTCAAATGTATGCATGCATTTATATGCACATATATGCACTACAGCAAACTGAAGACGATAGTGCTATTGAACGACCATGGAACGTTTGTTTGTTCCCCCAGTTTGCACAGCTTTCAAAGTCCACGGCAACTTCCGCCCGACTGACAATCGGTTGAATGAAATGCTAACGATGATGGATGGCCGACGATCTCTTTCTTCTGTGTAAACCGATGCTCGAAAAAGAAAAACGATAAGAGCAAACAAATCCACAGCTTGGTCGCGCGGTCATTGTGAAATAGACTCACGTTTCGAACTGTTTCACAATCACTTCGGTTGGTAATGAGTCACAGGATACCCGCTCCAGTATTCAAATTAACCTTGCGCAAAAAATTCGAACACGAGCTAGAAATATTCATGGTTCTAATACGCTGATCTGGTTTCGTGGAGTCGGCATAACATAGACATGGGACGTTAGCTTCTTTTTTGTTCGAATTTTTTTTACCAATTCTTTGCTCTCTGCCTCGAAACGAGATTATGGATCATCGAGATAGTATTTAATGGGAAATCGTCGACTAAGAGAGGTTAATGGCATCAAGTATTAATATGGTATTCAAGCGTGTATTATTTGTAAGATTGTAAATTCGACAGATAGAGAAGGTTGTTTCACTATAGGGAGTTTCATAAACTGTGAGTATATTGACAGTGGTGAATTTAATATTATGCTTGAAAGAAATAGAGACAGCACATTTATGTTTTACAGCTACTATAGTTGTTTAGGGTTAATAGTGAAATATATATATACAAGCGCTGCAAGGCATAGAGTTGCCAGACAAGCGCTGCGAGACACAGCGTTGCCAGAGAAGTGTTGGTAGGCGGTTGGCCGGGAGAACTGCACGGCCGAGGCAGTCTGCGTCGAACCGAGTAGCGAAACACGTTATCGGTACACCTCTATTGTAAAGAACTTAAGAATATATATATGCCTCAGCCTCGCAGTTCTCCCGGCCAACCGCCTAGCAACACTTCTCTGGCAACGCTGTGTCTCGCAGCGCTTGTCTGGCAACACTGTGTCTGCCGTAATGCGAGCCTACTACAGTTGTTATTGGTATTACTACCAGCGCGATAACCCTGGTTACATTTGAATTGCATAGACAAAATTCACTTTCGTTTTAGTACCGACAATAATGATTCCATATCGTATTCGTATCTTAAAGACCTTAAGCCTGCCATACTGATAATATTTCTGTCACCCTATCTTATTCTTGGCCTGCCTAGATATCTTCCAATAGGCTTTCCTCCCATTACAATTTAATGTAATCACTTGTCATCCTATCTTGCTATTTTGTCCACTGAAAAATTCGTTATTTCATATCCGTCACTGTATCTGCTCTCTTAGATAGCTCCACCAATTCTCATTCATATTTTCTTAATAGGTATACTCCAAAATAAGTTTCGTCTGTTTCCGGTCCTCAGTCTTTTATTCCCACTTATAATTATTCTTCATTTTACCACGTGTCCATTTATCTTCAGAAACTGTGTATTATTATATTGGTCCAGTTTTCCCAGCTATACTGTCTCAATATCTCGACCCTTTCTTTTTAATCGCCCTCTGTGCATAGGTGTATTACCAATCGGGTCACCTTTAACTGGACAAGATAGGCTAGAAGTAGATACGACACCCTTTATCGCATTATAGGAGACGAGCCGTCATCTGGACAGCTACACCCATTCTACCTACACCCACTGCCAAGGTTCCCCTCTGCTCGTAAGCACGATACGAGCAACCTTCTCGCCTTTCGGATCAAACTGAAACGTCTTACCGATCTTGAACGCGAACGATATGATCCTCTTAATGTGTCCCACGGCTTACGAGTATTATGATATTCCCTCCACCATCCCTAATTCTTATCGCTGCCAGGGTCCACCCCTTAAGCCGGACGACGAAGCCCTCGACGAACGTCGGCTTACATACATATTTGATGCTCCGTCCGTTAGATGCTTATATATTTATACAGCAACGTGAACTGTGGCGGTTTTTTTAGTGAATCAGCTCCGTTTCTAGCATTCCTCCATGATTATTCAAATCTGATCGTGTGAACGTTAGGTAATGTTTATATTACTCGAACCTGTTTAATATAAATAGACTTTTCAGTTCCCCATACACGTATTCTTTTATTCATAATTTTACTCATTTTCCTTACTCTGTTCCGTATTTTGAGGGGGGATTGCGCCTTGTTGGGGCGAAAATAGGTGATTTTTTGTGAATTTTTTGTACAAAAACGGTTCGACAAATCAATTTGAAGTTATGGTCAAATAATATTTTGGTAATTACTCGTCGGTTATATTTGTGTACCTCTATTTTATTTAAGTCAAGCTTGATGCAAAGTTTTGTTATGCATTCACACTGATGTGCAGTGCTAAAAAATTGAAGAACACCATCTTTTCGACTAATCAGATAATGTGTACCAAAAACGGAGCACAGAAATTTCCTGTAGACATAACTAACACTGATAATATGAATGTTATGTTATATATTAGCTCTTGTTAGGCAAATTAACAATCAATTATAATTAATGTAAAGACCTTCAACTACTTATAATTTTCAATACAAGTTAAGTAATAATGTCCTATTTATTATATTACAAGATGTAGTATTTTTCCGAGAAATTTCTTAAGGGCCTGTTGAACCTTCCGGCTTCTACCTTCTAAAAGAAAAAAGGTAAAGAGAAAAGCAGACGTGAGTATCCGAAGGGTCGACTTCGAGGCATCGTATAGTTCCATCGAGCACATCTACTTTTCTCCCCTTCGATGATGCTTCCCAGTTTAAGGCCATGTTTACGAACACTCGACTGCTTGAATCTTCTCTACTCCGGTAGGTGAAATCGAAGCACGTAGGTATACGAAGATTTCAACGTGAAACATCACAATCGATTAGCCTTAAATAATTCAATACCATGAAAGGCTTAAAAAATATTTCACCACTTCGTAATCCAATCAGCTGAAAAGGAAATAATATAAATAATATTTTCTACGAATATTGCTAGTAGCAAGCATGTTCTGGGGAAAATGAGTAAGTGTGCTCAACACTGGCCATCCCAAGGGAAGATTGAAAATTATTTCCATTTACCATTAAATACCAAATGGAATATTTCCAACTAAATCAAATCCAACATTCAACTTCAATACACTTCCGCCCGACGTTCATCCACAAGACCTGCTTACGAATATCCAGCAACCCCGTCATTATTTTTGCAATTAAAGGGGTGAAAATGAAAGAGGCGGCGATACGTGATTTAAAAAATAAAAAGGGCGAAAAACAAGAAGAATCGAGTTTTCAAGAATGCGCACGGCGTTGTGTTGCACGGCCCTCGAAAACGAGGTTGCTTTAACGAGTTCACGGCTCTTCTCCTAGCCGCTTTTTGATCTTTTTTACTCCGGTTTTCTTTCTTACATCTCGTCAACGTTCCTCAGGGGGTCCATCTCCGTCTCTCTGTCGCGCCGAGTAGTTCGGAATTCGCGCAAGCTTTCGGTCGCGGCTGCATCGTCATCACCGTCAGTCGCGATAATGAGGACATCTTGTACCGCTAACAAGACGAGTGTGTCACATCTCCTTGCGCTCGACGCCCGGTGTCTTCCGCTTGGGGCGCGTCTCGCGAACATAGGAATATCATAATGCGGTTGGCTTGCAAATGTGCTTAGTCGACGGTGCGACGTTCAAAATTGCGCGTCGGGAAAGCGCACGGATCGCTTAGCAGAGCCAGCAAGGAGACTGGAATCAACATTTCGCAGTTACGATAACTCGCAGACAGGTTCCCCGAATCGTTGGCGGGAATCGTGATCGCGGCACGTAGCCGTGGCCCGCACGATAGTCAAATTAACGTCTGCCGCTCGCGTGTCTTCGATTCCCCTTAACGTCTCCTTTTCCCGTCTTCCGTGAGTTCGTGAGAATGTCGCGGTTACTGAGAAAGGATTTTGTTAACGTTAGATCGAATACGTGGGTCCAATGCTTTTAATTCGGGGACTGGCAGTCGGGAGTTCGTTTGAAGCTTGAGGAAAAAATAGGTGGAACCTGTGGTCTTTTATATTGGAAAAGGTGTACGAAATGTATAAATTGAGATGATACAGTACATGGTATCACGGTGTCTCGTGATTAGAGAAATTAGCTAAAAAGTAATGATTTTTCATATATCTGAAGGTATAAGTAAAAAATGTAGGACACCACTTTTTGATTTGAGACTTTGTTTTCAAAGAGAATCACATTGGTAGAATTCAATTGGTCAATTGATAGAATCGGAAGATAGTACAACTGTAAATAAAATGAATCCTTGTGCAAAAAAATAAGTCGAATTGGAATAATTTGTTTTCCAACGGGGTTTTGTTTTCATGATAATCAATCTTGATTTCCTCGAAAATACAGCCTCGTTTGAAAAAAAGTGCCATAGAATTTCAATACATTTTTGCACAAGAATTTATTTTATTCGCAGCTGTACTATATTTTCAATCGCGAATGGATGCTAATGAATATTCAATATTCAAATTTGTTTTTCCACATTTTCAACATATTTTTCATGTAGGTAGGCACTTTTCAGCTCCTGCCACTAGTTATAGGATACTGGATTTCAACCCTATGTAGACTAAATATAACTGGAGATACATCTGTAAGTTAATTGCTCCTAAAAAAATAGTTAGTGTTCGGGTAACGAATTATCATAATCAGAGTTTGGATAGGCGTATAAAGGCATTCAAATTTTGATTGATCTTCTGTGACATTTCTTTATCTTTTTTTGTGAGTTGACGTACATTATTCTAATAATGTGATGATCAAGATTCGTACGAATTTGGATCATAAAGTGAAAAGTCTGCACATACAATGATGAGTAATGTGTTTCCGAAGTAGCTGCTAGACGACACTTGTCAGACACTGTAGAGAATCGGGTGTTACAGAAAGTTGGGTCATGTAACAAAGACACAGTGAACATTAAGTTCACGTATTTATTTTCATCATTAATGCAGCTTAGTACCTGAAGTTGGCATTTACTAAATGGCATTATACTAAAATGTACATAAATAGAAAAAACGGAAATCTAAGAATCTTTATTTACACCAATTTCGAGATAAATACCATGCGAAATAATTTGTATAAAATTTTTTAATATAGATCCTTTTCTGTGGCTTCGTTTCCACGTCAGGGTAATTCATTCCTGCATATTTATAAATTATTCGTGATTTTGAAAATAATTTAATAATATTTTGAACAAAACCTTGTGAAGCCTTGTGGAATACATATTCGCAAGCCTCCCTCATATTTTCGGTTCTAGTTAATTTTCTTTGTAGGGAATGCACTTCTTAAAATTCAATAGCTTCAAAGAAATGCAAACTTCCGAGGACACTTAAACATCGCAAACTGAATATTCAAGCTACTTCGTCCTGCAAAGCTATTCGGGATAGCACGAACGAGTGCACGTCCATTTAAGTTCGTCCTCGGGATCAAAAACGGAAAGAATCAATTTAAAAGGCGTGCGAGAAAGTGTATACAAAGTAAACAAATGAAATTATTCAACAAATGAACACTATTTCAAGGGTTACTATAAATTGTAAGGTATTTAATACTGATATCTGTGTCTTTCTATAGACAGCAAATAATATTTTCATTCAATTAAACTATTGATATAATTTAAATATTTATTACAGCAGCTTGAATCTTTAACAGTTTGTTATTCACGTAAATGCATCATATATTCAATACTTCCTCAATGGAATATTAAACTTTCAATTTGGGACATAGATGGTTCATATTTGTTTCAATATGCTTAAAAATTCAAATTACTTCATACGAATTTTACACAGCACCCGTATCAAATATGAAATATTTGTGTATGTTACTGTTTACAGGAATTCAAAGGTTTCAAGGAATGTATGCTTCAAAATTTTTAATGAAAAAAACAGTAATTGGTGTTGTGGATATTCACATTGGAAATTCACAGTACGTAATTTGATGTACAGAGATGATTTTTTATATGAATACTAATTTGGGGTCTACAATGTTTACTACTTCTAAAATATATCAATTTAAGTTTTACTGCGTGAACAATTTGACCACTTTCTAATTTTCAACTATATAAAACACAAAATAAAAATTATTATAACCGTATTATTATTTGCGTATAAATACCTGCAGTGGCTCAGCTTTCGGAATAAACAAAATTTTCATACGCTAGCTATTCGAATAATGAACTTTCTCTCAAAATATTTATTCCCTTAAACATTAACAACCATCACAAGCTCATACACATTATTATATATTACAGTGATTGCAACATTCACATCAATAATAACCCTTCAAAACATCATATTCCCCACGACAAAATATATTTTCAAAAACCTCTCATAATCTCAGCATTTAGTATGTGCTTATATTCAATGCTTCATTTGAAGCAGAGTTGCAAATTTATTTTCACGAATTCCCTAGTAAAACGATTGTTTTCATAAAAGTTATAAACGCTCATTATCCAACGTAACAACGCTTTGAAAATATTTCACGTACCACCATAACTAGCCCAGCAATGATAAAAATAATTTATCAAAACAGGAACACCGTACGAAACAGTAACAGAAAGGCGAGCGCTCGTATATGCTTTCACGTGCTTAGCCTCGGATTACTGGCTCGTGAAACGTTAGAGGGATAGCACACATCGGTGCGCTGTCGACCTGGAGAATAATCGGCCAACCTGATCACGATAATCCATTAACGGACTTTCGCTTCCTCTAATTTCACCGGGTCTAACGGAATCGACAGCTTTTTCACATAACGGCGAAGCCCACCTGTCCGGGCATACGTAAAAGCCTTGCAACGGTGCCGAGACTTCCGACATTTTATCCATCGATCTGGACTTTCTATCTGCACGAGCCCCCGCTTACGGACCCCGTTGCAAATCGAAGTTATCGCGGGGAGGAAGAAAATGTCGCTTTTAATATCCCGTATCTGTTGAATCTGAACTGTTTGGCGTCCCGCAGGGAGACACAGCTCCGTCCTTTCCTTGGGCGAATGAGCTACGCTTTCCAGAGGAACTTTGTTTCCCGCGATAACATTCCGAAGTCAAAGGGTTCCCTGTCTCTTTGTTCGATAACGATCGCCCTTTTCCCCCCTCGGCCCTCTTATCTCGCCGCGATTCACGACCCGGATTGAAGAATATAAGAGAATATCGCGTGAGCCTTTGATTTCGTTCCAAGGGCCATCAGATACGTACGTGGCTGAACGTGAGGCGGGAGGACAGCGACTTGCACAAGATGCAGAAGAATTCTGGTCGAGTCGTGACCGAATTAATGACAGTGGGAGGTATACCGAACGTTGCACAGCGGGAAAAGAAATTGTACTTTCAGGCGTGCATACTACCTACGAGTTGGTTAGTTTCTGGTGATGGTGTTTATGTGGCTATTTTACTTTTCAAACGAAACGTTTCAACAATTTCGAGGTTGTGGCAAATATTCGTTTTAGTCAAAAGTAAATCAGAAATGGCATCCATACATTCATACAGAAGATAAGCTTCTACCTTAAATATGAAATATTCTTCACGCCTCATTTTAAATTTCCGCAAACATTATTATTGAAATACATTACTCCACAAATCAATACCCATTCCAGCATACCCAAAGAAAACTCCAAAGCCAATATTCTCATCCCTTCGATATCCACATCGACTCTTTATTCCATTTATGCACTCCTCAACTCATTCGTTTCTTCATTCCACCGAAACGATAAGATAAGGCACTGAAAGCCAGAATAAAGTGATTAAAAAGTCATAATAATAAGAGAAAGTAAGGCTCTCGATATTATCGCTCGAATACATCGTCCCCGAGAACGATTCATAAAGTAGAATAACCATTCGTTAGCCGGGGAAATATCTGGCTGTAACGAAGCAGTGGATGCTATCGATCTTTGCGGTATTCTCCTTCCCCGCATCATTAATCCTAAATAAGGTTTATAAAATAAAGTAGAACGAGACCAGGGAGATCGATAACCTAGGGGAATAGTAAAGGTTATCCGGCCTCACCTTGTATTCTCATTTCTTGCCGCTGCTTGTTCCTCATACTTTCGATTGCTAGATTCCCTTCTTTTTCCTCTTTCTCTCTTTTTCTCATTTTTTCACAGAACCTCTTTATAATTTATACCGATATCTCTACGGCGCGTTGGTCCAGTCACTACCGCAATCCAAACGCTTCTGCCTCTGAAATTAAACGTGGAATTTTTATCGAACCTTTCGGGATCCAATTCGTCCCAGTCGTACCGAGTTTTATGATCGATACCGCGCGGTCAGTGGATCCCGCGAAATAATTGATAAGCTCCATCGCGGTTGTTCCGTTTCTTCTTCCGCCTAGACTAGAAATAATCCGTATCTTGGAGAATCCAGCCGATCGGGCTAATTGGTTTATTCATTTTTCAACCACGCCAAGGTTTCCATGCTGTCGGCGGAACGCAAGAACGTGCATTGTATGTAATCGGGCGTGTGTAAAAGGAATAATGCCCCTCTTGTTCGCGAAGGCTCCAGCACTGTATTTCACAGTTATACGCGGCTCGTATTTCATTCGATACGTTTCACAATATCCTAGCGTTTTTAGCAATTTCCCGTTTCAGCAACTAGGGCGGAAGGAAAAAACAATCCATTCCAGACTGCAAAATGGAATTACGAGCAGTCCCGGTCACTGCGCGCCGGGACTAAACCACCGGTACCCGAATGTATTAAGCAGACGTTCGTTTTTACGAATACTAAGGGTACTATGTATTTAAATATTCGGGGGTGTTATTATAGTTGATAGTTTGTCTTCGTGAGATTCTTGCGGGTGGTCAGCCTCAGCGAGTTTTAGCGAAATCGGCTTGTTTTGCGAAATTTTTGCATGTCATTCTTTCGCAGCGGTACTCGTAGCTGATCGAGGAATCCGTGTGACGGGAAATCTATAATTTGATTCGACGTGACAGCAGGATAATGGATTCGAATGTCGATCATCTTCCAATATCGTGGCAACCGTGTTGGAGAGCGATCGTCAAGACAACTTCAAATCTTATAGCTTCAAGTGACACGCTGGAAAGGTCGTTTGATTCTTCTACCGTGAATACAAGTCAACTTCGAAATGGAACTTTTTATTATTGCGAAGAGGTAGTAATTTTTGGAGTCAAATTAGTGGAAGTTCTGTGCACACCTCAAATGAAGAATTGTATCAAGAATCCAGTCAGCCATCAAAATCGAATAAACTTTCATTCGTTATTCGAAATTTTAGTTAAATAAAAATTTTGCCCATCTCTGCTCTTAGGTCCGATTAGATATCCACTTGGTTTTTAGTTACAAACTTTATCGACACCCTTTAACATTTGTTCGTTAAACAAAGGTTACTTTACAAAAATTAATTAAAAACAGACATAACACTTATTACATTGTAATAAGAAATATTATCAAAGAGCACATTCGACATATTGCACTAACACAAGGACTTACCCACGTCAACATGGTCACACATTTCATAATCACTACCCCCAAAGTATCATGTTACAACACACTCTAACAATAAGTAGCATATTATATCAATTCCACCACCCATTTTCCCCAATTATTCATACTCAATACATACTCGAGCCTCAAAATACGCGAGCTAGCGCTCTTCCTCTCTCGAGACTACAGTCCAACTACTTCGTCCTTCGTATTTTCCACTAGCGAATACCTTGAGTCACCTTCTCATTACCTCTCGCCGATGCCGCGTGCCATGAGGATGGCTATGCGATGGCACACGGTAGCGTTACGATGTAGGAAAATCCTCGTACTTAGCTAACAAGGAAACGTTCCCAACCCGAAAATTCTGATTTTAATGAAAGTTGGTGCGAATGTAGAGAAAATCACACTGAAGGGATAAAACCAGCCCTTATGGTTACCGCGTTTTTTCGTTTTCTTAATATAACTTTAGGTACTTTTGTTTTAACAGTGTGTAGAGCACAAAACCTGCATAATTCTTGTATTTATAGTTTTGTTCTATCTCTGACCGTTACAAGGTTCACCCCTTCACGGTTTCAAAGCGCAAACAGATGGGAATTTTCAATCCTTTGTGGGAATTCTTGTTGACACAAGGGAGGATCCTGTCCTGTGAATAGATAATAGTGTAGTCGTATAGTAGCTGGAAAATCTATAGACAATGGCAGACTAGCCAGGGTGTCAGCTTGCCCGATGACAAGTGGGACCCCTTAAACATCAGACAATATGTTAAAAATGTTAATGACTTTTTAATAGCTTCAAAATATAATAGAAGTTCCAACATTATTATTCTATGCAAGTAAAATTGACGATTTAACTAACTAACTTTTACACTAAAATTTATAATTATGGGTGGGTCCCCCATGTCTCCTGGCAACCAATATTTTTAGACCCAGTCCGCCACTGGCTATACATATCGAGGTTGTAAGTCAAACCATCGAGCGATGGTAGGTACTGACATAGTAGCTCTGATCGAGGCTTTAGAACCTTCGGGTTGTTATCTTCCAATATTTCTGTCAATTCGTTTGTGACGATCCTCGAAACATAACACCGATATTACAATGCTCGCCATACCTCTTGTAGCTACTATAATCGTGGTTCCGTCGCAACAAAGGCATCGTTATTAAATGGCGTGCCCGATGGGAGACGGCGCGCGTGGACAGTTCCCGTGAGGAAAGATGGATACGTTCAATCCAATTCGCAGCGGCTGGCATCCCACTTCGCCCACAGGCCGGAGGGTAATTTTTATAGAAGCCGCGATTCACTGTAGCACCGTTACTCTCCACCCCCTCTTGTCGTCTTTCCAGCGAGTAATTTCTTCTAGGATCCCCTTCGTCTTCGGCCTCTCCTCGTCCGGGGCTTCCCTTCCTCCACTTCTTCTTCATCTTCTTCTTCTTCTTGCGCTCCGCAGCTGCCTCCGCCTCGCCGTCCAGGCCGGCGGCGCCAAGATTCTAGATAAGACTTGGAGAAAAATGCGACCGTGTATCTCTTCCCTTCTACGTACTTACCTAGACGTAAACGATTTCGTGGATTAAAGATGACGCTTCGGGGAATTCTAGTTACCCCGGCGAAGTTCGAGCTGGCTCTGCGCGCGACTCCTTTGCACGGGATGCGATTCTAAGGGCCTTTTCACACGGGACACTTTTCCCACGCGGCACTGGTGCTTCGGATATATTCACTTGCAAGAGATAGCCGTCGTTTAACAAAGATAAAACGAGGTCGACCGGTATGCGAATGTGTTTGGAATATCTGAGGAGAGCTTGGAAAGTGTCTAATGGTTGATGTTGTCAGTGGTGACGCGATAGAAAATTCATGGGACTTTAGGTGGTGGCTGTAAGCATCTGCGTTCATGTTTCTAATCACCTTGTATGTATTAGCTATCCGGGAAAGTTCGTGCGGTTTCTCTCGAGTGGAGACATTCTTATAACTCTTAAAGATTAAATTGACGCGAAGAAACGTAGATTATTGAAACAATGCAACAATTAAGGATATCGACGTTGCACTTTGTTATGTGTTCCTTGGTTTCCACTCATTTTTTATTCTTTAACTTTGTCATTTTTGAAATGGAAAGGAATGGGCAGCTTTTCGAAGCTATGTTTCATTAACATTCAGGGATTACTATATTAAAAATGTTCACATGCTTTCTTTGAAATTTTGTAATTTTTCAGTCATAGAGAACGAACAGCGAAATGAAAAGAGTTGGAAAGTGTGAGACATATAGGCATTAAAGAGTTTCGTCGGTGTTCCTATGAAGTTCTTATGTTGACTCTTCTAGAGGGAGGAAAGAAAGGCTTCTCTGTAGGATCTACCACCAATTTCAGGCAGTTAGAACCGTGTTAAATTGCCGTTGGGCTTGATAAAAGGAACGGCCAGGGCCTAGTTAGTTCCCATTACACGCTAATACCTGTGTAAATCGGTCCTTAAACAAGGCCGGCTCCACAAAGGTAGCAGCTGTCGCGTCAGGTTCTCAGCTCAAGGGTTCGCCATCGTTCCATAGACAGTAGACGCACATTTTTCTTTGGATTATAGCCTGTCGTGAATATATTCGTTTTTTCAGACTGATTAACCGCAGGACTTTGACTATCTGACTTAATTTGAGAACATTTATTTAGTTTCAGTCACATTCAAACGCATATATTTTTAATTAATTATAGTTATTTATATAGTTATTTATTATAGTTATTTATATTTATAGTTATAGCAATTTATAGTATCTCCAGACACAAGGAAAGTCTTTCTAAACAGAGTTCCATCAGTCTATGTCTCATTATCTCATTACATCGACTATTTCCCTATTTTCTAAACGCTACGTGTCGCAAGAGCAGTCCATCGGAACACGTTTAAAGCAACTCTTGCTGTACTGCTCATACGTTACCACCTGTCGCAAGCGTCCTCCACTGTTCCAGCCAGCTCCGCTTGTCAGGGCACTCGTTAGCCAAAGATTTGTGACCCCTCTGTCCCATTAAGATGTAATGGCGAACCTTGTTCCCGTTCCCACTATATTTTCCACCAATGTAATCGCCGTAAAATTCCACGTTTCCGAACCCAAACAAGCAGCCGGAACACCTCGCTCCTCTAATAAAATCGATCTTAACCGTACGCCGCTCTTCCAGAACTTCGTTAAGTACCGGTCATTTAAAAAAAGATCCAAGCTTCCGAATCTTCGATAATTCTGGGTCTGAGAGCACGAAGGGGCCGATAATCGCGGTAGAAATGGGAGATTCGAAAAGGGGTTAGGTGTCTTTAAGAGTTCTTAATGAGAGGGAGCGCGCACAAGCCGAGTTTCAACTTGATATATATCTATTCCCATCTTTAACGAAAACCCAAAGATAATTGCGAGCCCAACGACTGCTCTGCTTTGACATTTGAAGGACGCCCACGCCTTTTCTATTATTGCATTCTTTCGTCCATTCGCTCGTCCGTGTCGTGGTTTTTCCTTCTTCTTTTCCCAAGTCAATTTGTAGAAACTTACGTCCGAGCACTTGGATAAACGATCATTACGGAGTCGCTCTTACGAACCACCCTTCAGAGGGAGACTCATTAGTAACAGCAAGTGTCACGGTTCGTATAGGTGGGAGACAGGTAAGGTTTGACAAACTTCCTGTCCTAAGTTAAAGACCCGTCATGAAGGTTTAATCGTGCACAGGATTTTTTCCAATTAATTTAATTTAATTTAATTACAATAGATAGGGTTGACAACCCTTTTGGTACAATCAATTATAAGTGAGGTAGAGAAACGGACGCACATTAAGAGATTCAATACAACAAACGTAAAAATTTTGTGTGCATATTGACTGTGGAATCAGAGAAAATGTCAAGTTGCGTGTGATAAGAATTAGCAATGATACATATGCGATTAACAGGAATAAAAGAACTGTATGAAAGTGTAGTAATATACGGTGTTCTGTACCTAAACTATCCTTTTCGTGTGCCAAAGCTAATCGAATAGGTATTTGGGTTACACTCTGTGGAGGGAAGACTGAAACTTTTCGAGCGGTACATATTTTTCGATTGTTGTTTCTTTGTTGTATGTTTCCCCGTAGATTTTATCGTGGAACAATATTCTCTTTTTTATTAAATATCTTGTTCGTGTAACTATAATATTTTTCTTGTTGTATAGAAATTACAAATTCCTTTTACACATTGCACAGTGTTATTATTGCGAAAGTAATCAGATTTGCATTACAAAGAGAAAATCTGACAATTACTCTTTATTTATCATTTGATTTCTCTATATTCTAAAAAACCCCGCTTTCCGTCGTGCACGGCGGAATATTTAAGTTAAATTTTTAAAAGTGGTTCTGTTGCTAGGCAAGCAGGAAACGAAGGGGAAAAATTCGAAGCGTAATGTTCGTGATTTTTAAATTCAAACAGCCTTCTCGCAGTTCTGAACAACTTGACTTTAAGTAAACGAAACTGTCAAGTTTCATTAATGTAATTTACTTCGACCGTGTTTCTAGTTCCTCAAACGAGTAAACGCTTCAACGTTTTGAATGTATACGTACGTATGTAGGTGCACGACGATATAGACCCACGAAAATTATTAAGCGCCCACGTTTAAAGTATTTCTGCAGTTAGAGGAAATTGCGGTACTTTCGCGACGAGTGTCTGCATCCCGCTGAAATAATTCTGAATGACACACGTGGCTGTTAAACTTTCTCTGTTAAGTTAGAAAAAGTAATAGGAACACACGACTGGATGGGAACAAATTTGTAGAATAAAATAGACGACTTTGTAACGCTAATGAATTTATATATACAGAAAATAACATAGGGTAATTGTGGGAGAGATGCCGCACTCGGAGAGACGCCGCACTATCGGTATTTTAAGGATATCGGTAATAAAACACATCATTGCCGATTTTATTTGTTTAAGGCTGTTCATTTAGGTTAGTTTGTCAAGCCAGAGCGTGTTTCCTGTATTATTGTTAAAGATTTTGCTGTTTTTCGAGGTAAGCCTAGCGTACTTTGCCTGAATAGTTATACGTCGCGTCTATTTTTACTAATATAGTAGCTAAAAATTCATAGTTTTTCTTGATACAACATTTGTAATACGTTAAGGGGACCATGTAGAATATTTAAAGTGCGGCGCCTCTCCCAGGCATTTCGGATAGACGCCGCACTTTTATTTGGGATAGATGCCGCACTTTGATACTGTACTGTTTCGGAAACTAAGTCGATTTAAATGATGTTTTTAATGTTTAAAATACCGAAAAAGTTTTTTAAAATAGCTATCTCAAGGCAAATTATTTATTTTTAAATGAATAATCTTATAATCGAAATATATTTGTGGACTATGTACTCTTTTTTCACATTTTTTTTTATTTTAATCTCAAGATGCCAACTGAATATAAAAAAAATTTCGAAAAGCAGATATAATATCTGTTCCTACTGTACCCATTTAATTTTCCAATTTTATAATTGTATAAAGTAAAAATGTTCCATTTTACTTTGTTTTTATTATTTTTTTATATAAAAAGTTAGAAGTAACAAGTTTAAATCGAAAATTAAACGTGTTTCGAAATGCGGCACCACTCCCGCATGTGCGGCGTCTCTCCTACCAAAGGATGTTTTTAGTTTCAATTTTTTTAAGGGTGACAAATATTAAAATTTTGATTTTCTTTACTGCTAGTAGAATCACAAGATGTTGAACTAATAAGATATATCCTTGGAAAACATTTTCATTGCAAAATTTAGACACGGTGACAATTTTGCGTAACGTGCGGCAACTCTCCCACAATTACCCTAAATCTTAAAGATGACATATAGAAAGGGGTTTTTGAGAGACTTACGTGTTGAATATCAAATTAACTGTTTATTTAAGGATCACATCACACATTTCTAATACTTTAACAACAATCTCATTACTTCCCAAACTTTGAACTATTCTCGAACAAATTTTCCACGCTTTCCTTATAGCAGAATATATTCACAACCTTCGCACTTACAATTACTATCTCTAAACCAAAAATTAACCTAGAGAAATGAATATGTCACAACCATACATGTACAACTGTACTCTCCAGAATTCATATAACATTCAAACACTAAAACATTTTCATAACCCAAGTTTATATAGAAGCTTCAACGTCTATCCTTTGTATCGATCAATTAATTGTTATGAAAGTGATCAACACAGTAGCACGGGGCTCAGGTGCAACATGGCGTCTGCTATTAAAGACGCGAGCCACCCCCGGAAATTTGTTGTTTCGTTTCAATGATAGGTCGCGACGAGCGAGCTAACAATATAAGGACACGGGCTCGGTGTAGCGAACTGGATTAAAACCGCATCAAAAGCGGAATGGTTATGTAATTACGTTAGTCCCCGTACTATCGGTTGAAAATAATAGGTTAGACGCGCTCACGGGCTCAGCGAGCGATAATTAGGTTGTATCGGGTTCGTAAGCTGCGTCCTAAGCGCAAACGTAGGCACCTTCAAACACATTAGACTCTAATGGTACCCTATTATGTTTCGTTATAGCTATAAAGTGTTATACACAAAGTTTCGAAGGCCCAGTTTTTTGCAGCATGTGTCTCCTTTAATTTGTATCAACTGGACGTTGCTCTGAAGAAACTCTGGAAGCTGGTTAATAAAAGTTCGAGGAAGAGATTGTTTAAGGGGTTATACCTAGTCAGACGGCTGAAAAGAGGCGAATGGATGTGAATTTTTTTGGCAAAGCGGAAGCATATATTTTTCCAAAACTTTTTGCACTTAAAAAAGCAATATTTAAAGAACATTTGGTAATTTTTTTGTAGAAAAATATTTACGTTTATAATAAAGTTGCAACGTGCATTCAAGAAGCCTTTTTAAAAAGCTGTTTTTGCGGTGAGCAGTGCCATTCGGAACTAGGGTATCTAAATTCAGAAAACGAAAAAGATTTCATTAGTACATTAATGTATCCTCTGATTAGCGGAGGGAATTTCCGAAATATTAATTTAAAACAAAATAGGCGGCTATTGAAAGTTGAAGTCCTGATTTTTCGCGCAAAAATCACGTCGTGGTATTAATACTCATTTAAAGATAACACTGTTTCACATGTCGTCACAAAGAATGCCAAATTTCATAAAGCTCGATAGAAATTCTAATCGCTAGAGTAAATTCATGAATTAATAATTCCCTTAAACAGCAGTAATATGAAATTCACGAGTCACTGTACATCGTACTACTTTTAAATCGCACAGGGGAAACTAGTCGTATAAAGGAGCTGCAGTAAAATTGTTTTCAAAGGGGATGTAATTTGGTGAATAGCAAACGTCAATTTCTGCGCGTCAGCCCGCGAATATTATATCTGGAAGGCTGTATAACCGTGGAGGGCACCAGATGAGCTAAAGTTCCTTTGCCGTCGAGTTATGATCAATTACGGACTAAAGAAAGAAAGGACGAAAAGAGGGAAGGGCTTACGACTGCGCCTTCCAATAAAATTCCGCGTTGCACGGGACGAAATTATTTAAAGCAGACTGCTGGGACGAAATCACTCCACCGCGGGGGAACCGGTGGGGAAAAGCGAAGGGAGCATCTCCCTTTCTTGGTCGTGGTGGGTGTCGTAAGAAAAGAGACCCCTACCCCAAGCTATAGGCAATTTGACTTTTCTGCCCTTTGAGTCCGGTGATCCTGGTTGTAAAGAAAGAATCAGTCCCGAGCAAGCCTCTCCACTAGAAGGACCTTCTGAATAAGGTAATAATCCAAAAGAAATGTTCTCTCTTTCCGATATTCTCTCCTCGAGATATAAAGCTTTGGTGATCAGTTAAAAAATGCTTACCCATTCGTCCCCCTTCACCGTCAACGATGTCGTTCCTTTATTGCAGCTCTCGCGGTGCTACCCCGAATCGAGTAATTTAAGCTCCGAACGAGGGAAACTATTTTACGAGCGTCACAGCTTTATTCATCGAAAGTTGGTCTGATTCCTTCAGATTTTTTGTGGCAGAAGCTATTGCCTTTTGTGAGTGGTGAATCTAGATAGGACGTGCGTTGGAACGAAAGACACATATAAATCAAAAGCAATGGTGTTTTATTTAAGAATCTGTAGACTTGAAAACTTTTTAATGCATTCACTTGATCAGTTGTTATAGGTACGTTTAACAAAACAGAAAATAAAACAATTTCGCATATGCCTGTGGTCCAATTTGAAAATTTCTTAGCTTCTTTTTTGTTATCTTAAAGTAGTTTTCGGACAGTAATTCGATTATTATTATTATTGATAGCTGTGGTTTATATAATATGAATTGAAGTGGAGAAATTACACGTGTCCTAAGAAAATGGTCTAGCAATTTGGCAAAGGCATGCAATAATTAATTATGTTACGTTTCATTCCATTTTCTACAAAATTCAAAAATGGAACACTCGGACTTCGCGAAATGTGTATTTTTCATTCTCCTTCGATGCAAAACGATTAAGAAGTTAGGTAGCAGTCCTAAGAACAGAATGGAGAAAAGGGATGCTCGGTTGATGCAAAGTTAAAGGCGATGAGGATATATTTGGGGGTGTTTCCATGTACCTAAAATTCCAAGTAAACACGGGGGATACTTATGCACGAGGCTTTGAGAGTAGTTAAGAAATATCCGCGTTTCGAGAAGGATAAGATTGTTCGCTTCGTGGAGAATTTTCGAGGAAGTTTCTTTTACGCAAGTTTCGCCACTTCCGCCGCCTTATATTTCCGCCGATCCTATAAGCTAACTTCTGAAACTATACTTAAAACGTGATTTCGGTGCCGTTGTATTTTTCGACGGTGTAATCGAAAGTACGCAAGTTGCAAACTGGGTTACATTGTTAGTATCTTCCTGCGCGAACTTTCCTGTCGTTATTGACCAGCCAGAAATCAAAGTTCGCGCTTAAACCGCGAGCTTTGTTCGGTCACGAATTAATTTCTCCCTTTATCTTTAAGTTCAGTTGTCGTTTCGTATTCATCGTTGACATGATCCGTTTTCTACGTTCTTTTAATGTGTACAACTTTAAAAATTTGTATAAGCAAATATTATGTTCCTTTAATAGAACTTCAAAAAGTATTACTTATTTGGAAATGGATGCACCGAAAATAAATTTTTGTTAATACGCAAACATTCTTCATCAAAAGCTCCAATGCAATTAAGCAATACCTTTAATATTAAACATCGAAGTGACACTTATAAATTGCCTGAGCAAAACAAAAACTAAAACTCATACAAATCTCGATAATCTTATCTCAGCCGAATAATTTTATCAATTAATGAAATAAATTTATTTTTTAACGATCGCATTCGTGTATGCCTGATAGTGTGACTATCTATCTTATCAACTGCAGATTAAGGACAAAGATAAATGTGAGGATTAAAAGAATTATTGACATTAATGAGTATCACAAAATTCTATAGAATACTAAGAAAGAATGATCGTTGGTACGAGGTCATTAGAAACATTGCTTTTCCTCGCCGCCGTCAGCCATTGAGAAAGATAACCCAACTCATTCGAAGCTAGTTTCCGTGAAGGCGAAATTGGCATTCTCACCGACATCTGAACACCGAGATTCGACGTTAGATTTTGGACACAGGATATTAGCAGAAGCGGTAGACGCGAGGGGAAACGTGCAGGAATTCAGCTTGGAAACAATCTCCTCTGGCTGTAGTATCTGTTTCTCTCTTCTCCCGAATTCTCCCTTGCAATCTTGTTGGTTGGAGATAAGACTAATTACCATTGTATCCACGGAGAATGGCTCATACACCATCATCCTGGAAATCTTAACCCTTAATAATATCGCTGTCAGTTACTAAGCTATGCACAACAAATCAGTTAATCGTATTTAAGCAATAATGCAACGGAACAAAATTCCTTTGACATTGTAATACCTTCGGATTATGGTTACAAGTGCTTGCAATTATAGTTGGGTAATATTTGATAGCGAAAAAGTCTTTAAGATCTTCAGATAATGGGCAATTACAGAATTTCGCAAGATTTCAGTCACACTTAAATGAGTCATTCTTGATAATTAAGACTGTAGAATCTGTCGCCTATATGGACAAGTGTTTCATTTTTCATTTTGATTACTTGTAACTCAATTATATTCGATTTACGATTAAGTAGTATGCCAGTCGTTTTACACTGAATTGTACAGTACTCTGTAAGAGTTAACAAATTATTCGTCGGGCGTCGATTAAAGTTGATTCGGGTTAACTTTATTCGATGAATAATTTTTTATTCGTCAAACGTTTCCACTTCAGCGTCGAATAAATTGTTCAACTTTTACATTAACTTTATTCAACGTCGAATAATTGTCTGGCGCGTGTTCGAGCCGCCGAGGCCCGGGGAGTTGAGGCGTTGAGTAAAAATATTAACTTCATCCCTCAAATAATCTAAAGTGAAACTAACTTTCGTTTGATCTGTTATTAAAAAATGTTTTATTTAGTTAATTCCCAGTTCTATGCATCAGTGATCTTCAAAAACTCACCCCATATGCAAAAATACACATGAAAGGTTCCCACTCCCACAAATCTCACATCCACCTTAGAATCCAATATCCTAAAATCACTGGCACAGTGACCCTCGCGATTCAGCACTCATCGCGCCAGTTAAATCTCCATTTTCGTATCTAAGGTTAGAGGCCACTGCACGAAAGTACCCGAATCGTGGTTCGCCATTAACACGGTGAAATACGTAAGACACACTTCTCGGGGTGGCGCGCACCCTGTCCCTCCCTGAGAAGCGACGAGTCGCCCCTTACTAATGGCTCCATTCCCCCCCAGCTCCCATCTCGAAACTTGGCGCGGACGTTATGAAAATTTACGGATTTTAAATGCTCGCGGACGGGCGCGGGCATTAGAAGTTTTTACCCGAGCGAAAACTTTGCCCTCCTTATCTGCCTTTATGGTCGAGCGCCGTTCGAGAAAGTGGGCTAACGCGAGGAGTATCTCGAAGCAGACGCATCGATCTCCCGGGACGCTCATAAAGACGTGCAGCATCGGGGACGACGGTGCAGCGACGGAGGAAACGGGGCAGGAAGTAGGATACAATTCAGGAAATTGTAGTGGACATTGTCTACAGAAGAAAAGTAGTCCATCCCTCATGGGAGGAGACTGTCCGTCAGTGTGCCAGTGGCTCGTTCACGACGTCTGACGCTGATCGACGCGGGGGCACCAGAGTGGTCGAGCTGTCCCGCGACGTTCCAATTGCGTGTTTCCTTGTAAGATTTCCAGTAGACCGGGTGATTGAAACGTTGCGCCATAGAAGTGAAATAGCTGGGCTCTCAAGACTAGGGAAAATTGAAACAGGCATGGAAAAGTTAACAACGTGACTGCTTGATGTGTTAGGCAGTAATTTTAGAGGAAGCTTGTGGGTAGATAGAGAAACATAGGTAGGTACTTGATTCGTGTTTATTTGTTTCTTTGAATATTGTACACTTCATGAGGTACTTAATGATAAATGCTTTATTTTACGCGATGATGCCTTGTGGTCTTTAAATTCAGACATCTTTGGGGTAAAATGATAGCCTAGTGAGTAGGCCCTAGTAGTTGGACTTCATTTCTATACACAGCATTTCGTAGTTACTTCCTGCGCTTTCTTAACAAGTTATCCCACAAACACTATTCCGACTTATTATCAATTTCTTTTTTCATGGTACCTCCCCGTCCTCAAAATTAAACTTCTTTCATATGCCCACAGTTGAGTGACAAATTTTTCAGGAAAGCATATCAGGTAGACACAACTTGGTAGCAAGCTCTGCATTAGCTTCGACGCCCGTAGTTGTCGACTTAATTTATTTATACACCATGGGTTGGGAGCACCGCCATCGAGAAGCCCCCGTGCAAGCCTGCTGAGGCAGCAGTGACAAAGAGGGCCAGTGTCGGGAAAGTTGCTAACTTTATGCTCCGCTTGTTTAGATTGGGCAGGAAAGCGGTTCCCCGGTTCTCACCATTGTTGGTAATTTGGCACCGAGTTCGTTACCAACCAGCCGGTGCCGTCAACGATTTAGCCGTAATCACGGAACTGGACGAGTTTCCTCAACTCCCAGAACCTAAGGACGCCCAAGGTGTTCGTACTGTGCTCGTATAGGCATTCGCTGAATCTTAGATTGAAGCTCGAAGACGGAATATCAACACCAGCTGGCTACAACCGCTGAACACTTGACCTGGTTTCTCCATTTATTGCCTGGGGAAGGGCACGCGCGATTATCCACCCTGGCTGATATCCACCATGACGGCACCCTTGCGTAAGAAAGGAATTAATTAACTCGAATTACGCGTGAATGCGTCTGTTCGCTATGCGGAGTTTAGAATGAAGAGACAGTAATATTTTTAAAAGTGTGCGTAAAGTCTTTTCCATTTGTCTCATATTGAAGTTCAGAATTTTCTGTGTGAAAACAGGGTTAAAATGAATGAAATGAAAAATCAATGATTAAGGGTGAAATAATCGCACCCTTATATAAACCCTTAATGATTCAGTATTGCTATAAAAATCAGCTTAAGCATAAAGAACGAAGTAATCATGTCGACTTTGTTTCCCTTACAAATTTTAGGCCATGACTTAATTATTGTTGATGTCCATTTGATTGTTTCATATGCACAACAGAATGAAAGAGAATTCAGTTTCTCAAATCGAAAGACTGGAGTCTTTCGAAGCTTGACTTTCATTAATTATGGTAACTATTGTTTAATAGAGAATCTGTAGTTATAAGTGGTATTTTGAAAGTAGTCAGTCTGGGTAGTTAGATCGTTTTAGTGACACTCGCGCTCGGCCGTCTACATGGTAGGTATTTATACCCCAGTTCCGCCACTTGCTGCAACTCATCGAGCAGTTAGAACTTGGAGGGCGAGGCGGGATTTCTCTGAGTATACACATATCGTCACTAAAAGCGATATTCTAACCCGAAGTGCACATCCACAAACTGAATCATGTTGACTCGTCAATCAACGCTCGCACCTCCCACGTCTGTGCTGTTTTACAAAACACTTATCGCCTACCTCGACCACTTACAAGGAACATCGCCCAACTGTTACACGCCGATTTTGATGACAGTCGGCATATAGGTAGAGCACCTAAAAATATTAAACACATTTTTTTAGCGGCGTAAATTCATGTTTAAGTGGTTGAAATTATTTTTCAAAGTTGGGGTTGGAAAAATATTTAGTCGAATAACTGGAAAATTACTAGGGATAGAAAAAAATAATAAAAAAGAAAGTTGCATGGTTTTTTATAACGAATAACATGCTACAAACAGAACTTCTGCAAAATCAAATATTTTTCATAAATACTTCTTATACATTATAATATTTTTGTTTTCATAAACGCTTGAGTACACACAACAAAACGAAACCTACCTATGTATATTTTCTTCGATTGTTGAAAATTATTGCCATTTATAATCGGTGTGAAACACTTGGTTGATGTTCCTTGTTAGTACACAGAACAATTTAGAAACAACGCCTGCTTCGACAGTATGAAAAATTGTTAGAAAAAACTAAAACCTATGACGTTCGACAAATATCGAGCTTAACTACTTAAATGTTTATTCTCTTCAATAAGAATCCATTCAGGAAAGAAACACAGAATTGCAATTCGAAGTTGTTTCCATAAGTACCAGCTATTGCTACTATGAAGCTATAGAGAAACAATTCATTGATGTTCCATCTTTCTCCTCGAATCAAGGCTCTTCTTACACTTTAGTAATTAAAAGAATATCATCAATCTCACTTAGTGACTTTACTTTAAACACATAAACGTTATCCAAGGAAAACTTCAGTTCAACTTAATGAAAAATTCAGGACGCAAAGGGGTAGTTATCTATAATCGATGGTTCTTAATTCCACGATCGCCAGCTGCGTGCAAGTAGGTACCGTTGCAACGAGTAAAAACTTATGAGGCATGAAAAAAAAGAGAGAAATGGAGAAGGAGGAAACACACCACGTCGAACCCTTACATCCTATCTAGGAGCCGTTTAGCCAACCATTCGCTTCACTTCCTCGCTATGTACTCGCCAATAACTTCCCCCAATAGTCGGGACGTCACGAGTTCCAACGAACGAGTGGACTGTTTATACGCTTCCAATAACCGCAGAACAGTTGCCAACTGTCGCACCCGTCGATTTCCACGGTCCTTCCGCTCGCGAACTTACTTTCTCTACTTGCCAATCTCACCGGAGGGGGATGTTCCAATGTAATCCCAATTTCGGAATTCTTCGCCACATTCCGCTGGGTACCTTCATAGCTGGCTTCCTTAATAAGGAGGAATGGTGGAAACGGTATAACGCGCGAGAAAGGTCGATTAACTTTTTCACACTCTGCCGAGCTCATTCGAAACGGTATTTTACGTTTCGGGCTGCGCGAAGAATTCGCTTCAAGGGGGAAGGTAACACCATTTACAGGAAATTAGACGGGTTGATGGTGTCAGTGAAGGAGAGTAAAAGTCTTGTTCGGTTATTATTTTCTTTCTGTGAGAGGCATTGTTTGGGCTCGATTTTTCTACACTGTCTGTAATTTGAACTTAAGTACAGTTGAGTTGTTAGTGAAGATGGGATTGTTTAGAGGTGAAGTAGAGTACATTTTCGCGGGCCGTGGTAGTGTTCACTTTTGGAGTATATTGCAGGAATCAGTGGTAGGTAGTCTGTAGAAATTAGTAGTGGGCAGTAATAGCAGTTAGAGACAGTACACTCCACCTAAAGTAAGCAATCTCATATTCGTAGACGGTTCAGTAACTGTTCTGTAACTGTCGGATAACAGATGAGTGTTTGGAATAGTAGTGTGACTTTGTTATTTTAGATTTACATTGCCTTCCCTTTCTGACTTCTGTCATTTGGAAAGTTTGTAATATTTGGTTTTCTTTGGAAATTGCATTTACCTTGAAATGTACTTAAAATGTGCTACACTTGAAATTTATCGTTCATAGATTAACTTTCGGTCTTCAAAATGCTGTTCACTTGTTATATAAAAAGATAAATATTTCTTAATTGTTTCTGAATGTTTAGTAATGCAGAAAAACTAACGCTGGACCTGCTAATTGTAAGTAAGTGGGGCCTGTGATTGCTCTTAGCTCCAGTATTATTAACGAAGTTATTTATTAACAATGTTAGCTCGAATTAATTGCCTATTTATTACTGTCTCCAGTGTCATTTAACAAGACAAAGGATGGTAATGGGATTCCTGATATCAGATAAAATACCTCTAATGAGTTTAAAGGGAAAGTAACACGTTGCGTTAACGCTCATTATTTAAAAACATAGTTAACGTCTGCTTTAGTTTTAACTAACTAACTTAAAAAATCCAACACTCCCCTTTTTGCACAAAAAGTCTGTTCCTTCGTGAAGCATATAGACACTTCTGCTTAATACTTGTATGCGTGACTTCACAATTTCAATTTACTACTTTCAGTGGGCCTAAGAAATCGACTTAAATTTCTTATTTACCACCAATAAAACTACACCATTCAAGGATTCATATTCCATTTACAGCATACTATTTCTACAACTTCCAAGAACCAATAAACACCTACTTATAAAATTTCATTAGATCGACAGTGAAGATCGCCAAAGTGTTAACACGTGCCACACAGATGTTCAAACTACATCCCGCACTGCCTCTCTCAATGTTAAACGTCTGCCCTCGTCGTGCTTCCTTCAATCGGCGAGCAAGGGGATGTTGAAAAATCTAGCAGGTCCTACGACAGCGATCTCCAGGGTTAATCGAGCGTTTCAGTGGTGGCGATGCCACCCAAGTAGACACCCGGAATGGGTAACACGTGTTTGCAGTCGCGAGCAGAAGGCTGTTCCGCGCGTCGCGATTAATCTTACAATGCGTTCCGCGAATTTTGTCTCGGGACACACGCGGGAACCGCGACCGAATCCCACCGTGCAGTTGTTGAAACGCGTGGAAACCGACGGCCTCCAGCGGGCCGAGGTCACCAGGAGGTCGAGGAAAAGTCATCATCATGATGAAAAGCATCCTGAGCCTCCTCCAAGCACAAGCACAGGGGCATAGGGCTTCCTTCATCTGAGCCTTGCTGCTTTGTGTCTCGGCTTCACCTTTCTCTCCATCATTCCTCTTACAATTATGGAGAACTCGCTGCGCGCAAAGTGTCATTGCAACTGGTCGATCCAGGCTCTCCAAAAACTTGAATATTCATTATACTTTGAAGACTAGGTAGGAATAGAGGCTAGTTTCTTGGAGGATAGAAGAGGTTGAATAACTTTCTAAGCTTGAACAACTTGAATAACTTTTTTAAATTAAGAGGATACATTGCTTTGTCTAAAAATGGTCACTATTTTATTTGAGATCAGCTAACATGTTTCTAATTTATTACTTCAGTGCAGAAATGTTCGCTCACTGTTAGGCGATCTTAGGTACACATACGGAAATTTCTTTTTTGAGTAAACCTACTTGAACTTTTACTAGAAAAGTGGCAGAAGGAAGATACTTTGATTAAGAAAGCCTGTAATATACTTTTACTTTTAATAATGATGTTCAATAATTTTTTGAACCGACCAAATATCTACGTTCTCCTGGTTCGAAGGCTAACGGTATTCGTTGGGATTTCGACTAATTCAGAGAATCAAAGGATTACGGGGATCGTGTATTACTCGAGGCCAAAATAAGGCTTCGAGATTTTAAGCGGGGCCATCCATCAATGCTACAGAAGGGTGATTAATCAAATTCGTTCGATTCACCTGGACGCGTCTGCCTTTATTCTTATTAATTACGTCGACCAGCGACGTCAAGTCGTCGTAGCCGAACAATGACGGCCGCGTACGCTTGGTTGTTTCGAGCCGGTTGGAAAAACGCGAGAAAGATGAACGTCATTGCTGTGGATATTGAATATGGAGATCGCGGTAACCGTGGTGAAAGAGAAGGAAGAGCATAATTTGTCAAGTGTTGACGCTAAGCTGCTAACTTTGCTGTGTAACGTCGCAGCGCGTCTCGTGCAGCCCTTTTGTGATACTTTCATGGAACTACGGTCGTTGCCACTTGAAAATAACCGAAGAAATCGCTAGCAAACTAGGTGAGAGGCTATTGGTATATCGATGATGATAGGGTTTGTTGTTGATTGCAAATAGCTCAAGAATGCATAGAATTCTATGTCTCTTTATTGATTGGAAGTACGTCCAATTGCTTTCCTCGTGTTTCGTCATTTCTGAAGCAAGAATTCACATAAACTGATGAAGAACTTATCACTCACCATTTGCAATGTTATATTTCTGGTTCTCTACACATCCCAGGAGAAACACAAGAAACTCATCAAAAGCAGCGTAAAGAATCCTACCACCGCCCACGACGAGAACGTCACGAAAGGCCACGGTTCTTCGATCAATTCGTCGCAGAGTTAATCGATCCCCGTTCGTCCCCCGATCCACGGGGAATCGTAAAAACATCACGCGAATTTCATGGCCGAATTTATCGCGGGCACGATTGCTCGTAACAATGCGCGACGGTGTCCCGCCATGAAAATCCCGGCGCGTCATGATTCCGTGCCGCATGGTGTCACAGCCTATAAGGAACAAAGGGAAAGAGAGAGAGAGATCTGGCCTGCATTTTTCACGGGCGATTCTTCAGGAGAACTCACGAGTGTTTCGTACACCATCGGGCCCGTGCGGCGGGATACATTATTCGTGGATCAGAAAGGAAACCCCGGGCTTTTCGAACGCTCGTCCGCCGCTGTTTCAATAAACTCATGGGAATCGACAACGCGGTGTATAGGATGTGTGTCGCCGAAACCGGTGGCGGTGCTGGTAGCGGCTCTGAAATATTAAACGACCGAATGCAGGCTGCAGTATGCATTCGTGCGTGTCTGACGCGCGTGAGTGGTGTGCGCGAGGCTCGGCACACCGATCTACTATTTTGCTGGACCGCCATGTACCAGCATATTAGCTGGCTCTGATGCAGCTACGTGTATAATTAGGAAGATGCTCGCGGGTTAAGCGTACACACGATAAATAGTATAATTAGCCGGATCGGCGTATGCACGCGCATTCCCTTGATTATTCTTCGCATAGGAGATGACGGTGACCTTTGATGGCTGCGCGGAGATCGGCCATGTTTGCCCGGAGCACGGGCTGCGTATTAATTGAAGAAAAGAGGAGTTGATCGAACGTGTCACAGCTGGAATGTTTGAGTTTCTGATGATATAAAAGGTGCAGGATCGTTTGCTTGCGTATGAGTAATTGATATGGAACAGAATTATGCGCACATGGTTTTTAACCTTTAGGTACTGGAATAGTTTTCATGGTAATGGAGGGCTCATTGAAGCAGTAGGGTGGCCTTTATTTTCAACAATGTGATTTATTTTCCTCTCACCCCCTAGAACGGTGCCATTTGATAAAAAAATGGTCTCTGAAAAAGTTTATTGCAATCGGACAAACGGAAAGGGTGCCGACTAGGTCATAAAGTTTAGATTTCATTAATAGTTTGGATTTAAATAATTTCTCAAAAGTGATAAGACCTATCGAAATTTTGTTCCAATAATGTTAAAAGAGCATTTAATTTTCTACAATTACTGTATATATAAGTTTTTCGTGCTTCCAACCATTTTTTAGATAATAGCGTTTGAATATAGAGGGACGAACAGAACGCAACGTTAGGATAACGGGTGACTCGAAACAATTTGATACATGTAAAGTGACTTTGCATGTCTTGCAGTCCCATCTAACGCAATCATGTTTCTCGCGAAATCTTCACCACGAGTCTCACTAGATATCATAAGACAAAGAGTTAACTATCAGTTCCTGCTAAACCAATATGAGCTACTTCTCCCAAGAAATGTCCCAGTTAAATATGTAAACAATCTTAAACCTCAACTGTCACTTAAACATACCAATAACGAAATCCATCACCTCCCAACAGCAACGACAACCCCAATTCACAACGTACTCCATTACCCCATCAGCCAAAGCTCACTTTCCCCAACACGAACGTCCAGTGAAAAAAACCTACCCTACCATTTCAAGCCATATCGATACACACAATCTTCTTCCGAATACCACCACGTAATCCACCCCACTCCGTACATCTGACCACTCTTTCGAGGCGGGCGCTAATTATGAAATGTTCCGAGCGCGACCCTCCAGCACCCAATCGGATTACAATGCGCCACTGTATATTAGCCGTGTACCCTGTAACCTGTGCCTGCGTCGCGTCGCGCAGGGTCCAGTAAATATTACAATTAGCCCGTTCGGTAACGATGTAACTCGTTTACGCGACGGTTCCCCCGCCAGCGCATAATAGCCAGTATGGCGCGACACCACGATCCTGGACAACGCGGATCGGGTCCCATGGCGATCCCGAACCACTGTATTACACGTAGCCCAGGCATTACGGAGCAATCGTCCGGTGGTCGGGATCGAGTGACTCCCGATTCCCAATGCGCACTCTATACGGCACGTCAGCCGAATTTCGTGGAAAATACGCGTCGTTATGCGGGGCGATACGGTGGCCGGTGCTACGGGACGCTGATGCGCCTATCGCGGTGTTAATTAATAAATGGGGATTCGATTTGCCCTGGATAATTGAGGAATTAACAATGCTCGATCGAGCCGATCGTTAGCTGCTTGAGCGTGAACAGGCGGTTCATCTAATGCGCGCCACGAGGCGCATTAGACTTTCGATAGGTTTTAGCGTGGCTGAATGGTTGGATCGCTTCTATCGTTTGCGTTGATCGTACCTATTTGGTATTAAGCTCGACTTTAACTTTGGATAATTTCTCACTCTTCTGTTCATTCCCTTCACTTGGTTTGTGTTTATACCTTTGGCCCAGATGACACATACCTATGCATGCAATTAAATTGTAAACATCCCTGAACCAAATTGTTCTGGTCTTCCTTTTCGAATTCTTGACAACCCACTACCTGGAACTTCTTATTTTTTACTCTGTAAGCTTCATCAATCGAAATACATAGTTGGTAGAAGGTTAATCATTTGATCTACCTCACAGTACCACAATTCACGCATGAAGTCTTTATAATAATTTCGAGCATGTTACATTTCCATCGTCAACACTGACCTTACTTACCATCCACCTAAACGGGTCTTACAAGCGTCTCACACGCGCAGCAAATTATGGCACCTGCGAGCACACTCTGAAAAGAAAGTTAACTCGCCGTGAACAGCCCAGTCGCGAGTCTCCAAGCGAGATCCTGTCTCTGCAACGAATCCTGTCGGCGCGTAATTTGCATGCAACGCGCGTGCATACTCACTGTGCAGAGTCTGCTGGCTCGGAGCAAACGCGTGTGATTCCACTTTCCTTTTTTATGTCGACACGTTTAAAGGATTCCACGCAACGTCAGACGGGAATGGCGTTAGGTTCGAGTGGCGGAAAGTCGCGCGTGCTGGTTGGCGCGGGTTAACGAGACGTTTAATCGTGAGTCGTTCAGGGCTGCCCGCTGACAACCGAGCATTTACCTGTTTCGCGGGCTCCTCGAACGGGAAAGTGATGGCCGTCCGTTAAAAGTGTAATAAATGGCGGTGACACATCGTTCAACGGCGACGTGTGCGCCATATTGCGCTCGAAACGCGAGCCTGCTTCGCGCAATAAATATTGCTGGTTGAGCCCCGTTGAAATTGCTCCGCTCCGTTTAATTCCTTTGCGTGGGCAGCGGGATATCCTTGCCTCCAGTCGCGAAGGAATGAAAATATACGTAATTAATCCTGCGGGGGAAAGGATCTGGATGATGGCACGAATTCTCTCGTGAACTTCTGTCGTTGGTGATATTCTTGCTGTATTAATTCGTCCAGGAACAATATTAAATGTACAGTGTGACTGATTTTTAACTGTAAATGGAATTATGTTTCGAAGTGCGATGAATTGAGGAAATTTACTGTGTGGGAGTTAAAGATGATAAATGGAGGGCCAAGTTCTTTTTTACGAACTTTAAGGGAAATTTTTCCTTTTTTCATTTAGATGACACTCGAAGGAGATATTTTTGGCACCGCAAAAACCCTTTTGTGACAACCTTGCTTTGTTCAACAGCCGCTACATGGCGAACAATTACATAATTTTTACAACTATTATAATTTTTTTTAATATTGTTTAAAATCCAAGCTTTCAAGTGTATATTACGATTTTTGTTTGACTAAATTACTAATAGGTAAAAAAAATCATATAAAAAGTCCCCTGTTTTCACGACCCTAGGTGTATGTTACCCCTCAGGCATATGCCCTTTAGTGGGGATAATCATTAACTTATGGAACCCTCTTCCAACACCACTGACAATTGTGAAATCGAGTAAATGGTTATCACAAACTTTAAAACCGTGAGAGTACCAAAATTTCCTAGAATGTTAAGCTTCCTGTGATAGTGGCACAAAAATCTCCGAGATTTGTAAGTCAAGATATCTGAAACCCTTGGCACACCAAGGTTCCTTAAAATTCCGCCAGGATTCTGAATATCCGTGGTCCCATAAAGCTAGAAAACTATGAAGACATCTTGAACTCGTGATATCATCGAAGATCATTTTATTCTCGAGACATGTGGGTACTGCAGCTGCATTGCACGACTTTGGGGTCCAGGTTGCATAATCGCGAGTCCCACGACCCTGATGTTATCAATATCTGGCCTCATGACCCGATGTCGTTGATCTTCTGTCCCACTATCAGAAGATCATGTGTATCGGGTTCAATGATCTGAGAGTCGTTCATATCGAGTCAGACGTGTGCAGAGTTGCTTGTGTCCTCATTCCACCGCCCAAAGATCGTGGGAGTAGGTATAATGGATGTGAGGCATTCTTGTATTCGAGTGACTGTATTGCAAATCTATCAGAAAGAAACATAGAAAGTGTGTAGATTCCTCCTTCAAGTGGGTTATCCAGTGAAATTTCAGAAAAGTATAAATTATGGGAGGGATAATAATATGAAGACTACTAATTATGGAGTGTACGAATCCTCTTCGTCCCTGATTCAAACCTATTATAATTCAGAATCTAAAAATGAAAATAGTTATCTAATATAGATACTAACAATTCCAGATGCACCTTATCCAAAGGCTTTACCAATTTTTTGTCAAATTAGTTTCTACCTGATACCATGAAACCGTACTCTACTCTACTATGCCTATTCTACATTGGGATCACGATAACAGCCAACTGCGACTGTTTTTAATGCACCATATGGTAATCTTTCATACTGAATTGCACACGTCATGGACGAATTGAAATATATTGACGAAGATGAGAGAATCCTGACGGAAGGATGAAAAGGGTGAACCGCGGCAAGGGTTGAGCCACATTCAGACTGACGTGGTAATACTGATGAATCCATTTAGCAACCGCAATATCTCATGACAAAGGCAGGAATAGAAGGGACATATAACGAGGAAGGGAACTAGCGAGGTATAGGGAGAAAGAGGAAACGAACGGGAGCTGTAACATTGTTCGTCTCACAGAGTAATCCCGTGCATGATGTACATTTTCTGTCATTAGTGGCTAACTGTAATGGTGTGTTCCACTTTTCGGTGATGACATTTAATTGAATATCATGGAGAATGTTTAACCCATTGCTCTCCAACTTATTTAATCGCCAATTGACCAGAGATATTTCTCTCAATGTTACACTTATTAAATACAGCATTTCGAAATAGGACAAAGTGTACTATAGCGATTGCAGAATTAATAACGCATTTAATTCTACGAATCACAAATTTGTCTACTTTTATAATGTGCAATGATGTCATTATGTGGCTTTAATTTAAATTTTGCTGTGTCTGAGAATCATACTTCTAGTGCAAAGGGCGAAAATATAATTCAAGGAAGAAAGGGAGTTTCACCAGTAGTAATCTTAAAGCTGCAGTGATAAGAGCTTCTTCTACATCTGTTTGTGACAGACAATTTACAGGGAAAAATAGAAATGATAGTTCAACAAGATTCTATACTAAAATTGTAGAACCTAAGGTATTCTTGGGACGGAATTTTAGCTGGATCTTAATGTACGGTCAGAGATGATCTAATCGTGAAACAGATAATAGATTCTGACAAACCCTCTCCTAACCCTGCTTTTCTAAAAAACACCATCTTCCCCAACAATGTCAAGGAAAGCTTTAAAACATCCCGCACGTCACACTTCGCTCTACCAAAAGCACACAAACTTTTGCTTTCCTTACAAAGAGAAAATGGCTGACGGAATGGGTCAGGGGCGCGGAGTCTCGGAGCGAGCGCAGGATGCAAGTTGCTCGAGTAGCAAATCGCGATATAGACGTTCGCACGGGTTTCCTTCTTACGGCCGTGAATAAATTCTCCACGGCGCTTTATCTCATATAAGAACAGTTCTCGGTGGTAACGTGTGGTAGTCCCGACATTGCAGCGTGTCTCAGCCCCACTCGGCACCCGCCGAGCTCCGCTCTCGACGTGTAGGCAAGCGGCGGGGGATTTAGTTGTATTTTATTCAGCCACTTTATTCCGGGAGTTGTCACAGTTTTACATTTCCATCGGCTGCAGGCAGCATCTGGCGCGTCCACGGCTATTTCTATACACGTGCACACGCTCTACGCAACGTCTCCGCGAGATAGCTACCTCATCAGCAGCACTTCACCAGCCTCTTCGCCACCATTTTTGCACCACCCGCGCATGGTCACCCTTGAACGGCGCGCACCGGTTTCTTCGATGCATCGCCTTATCGTCTTACGGTTTCCAGCGACGCATTGTTTCTCCTTCGTAGCAGAACTCCCTGCATACTTTATCATCCTGTTATTGCTTTCAACCGTGCCACCTCGCTTTTCTATCCTCTTTCGTACATAGGGAACAAGTTCCTGGAGAGTTTACTGCAGTGCGTCGCTGCTGCTTCGGGTGCTGACTTCATAGGCTAGTTTGTTACCTGGTGTCTCTGTTGCCCTCTTCGAGAAAGACGATTCTGGACTTGTTAACAATGGTGAAGTAAATTTCTTAAAATTTTTTGGGTTAAACTGACTCGTTTTACTAGACAATTGTCGAAAACATCTCTTTAAACGATTTTATTCAGCTTTGATCCTCTGTTTGTTTGTGAGTTTGTTTGGTTGTATGTTTTCAATTAATCACAAAATAATAAATTGAAGCTGAGACTTGTTCTTTGACGCAACGTTTATTAACATCATAAGCTTTAAAGAAACATGTTTGTTTCGCCAAGAATATGCATTATACAAAGATGCAAAATGGCCATGGAAATTGAAGGAATACACACAGACTATCTTTTCTAGTCACCAAAATAGACAAATTGTCAGATATTGTAACTATGAAATTATAAAATATTAATTGTTCCATCTACATTCACCAATTATCTTCACTCACTTCACTCAGTATTATTTTCTTAAATATCACATATTCATCTCCATCATAACTGACCACGCTACCCTCAAAAATTGACACCACAAAATGATCATCAAAATTGAAAGAACCATTTACAAATAACCGCGATAAAATACAACCTTCATCCTCAGCCACTTTTCTCCGTCACAGGACTCTGTCACACCAAATTGGCGACACGAATTTATTCCATCGCTGTTCATTCATGGTCTCGAAAAGATAGACAGGACTCAGTGTGAAACGACAGTAACACTCGTCCGCATTCCAGGGACCGTTCCACGCCGTTTCCATTCCTCTTCCGCAGGTACACATACCGTTGGGCACACCTTGGATGACCGGATGCATTATCTCCCTGTTCGGACAACGTGTAAGTGTAATTAACACGCCGCCGCTCATAACGAGGACGATGTACGCAGTCACACTAACGAGAGCAAATTAGCTCGTTTGTGCCAGTTTAGCTTCGTCTCCTTGCTCCGCCGTGCCGCCATCTCTGCGCCGTCCCCTCTGCCGCTATTTGCGGTCAAGAATGCAAATTTGGTCGTTTCGTGCTCTCCTATCTACACCACGGTGAGCACGAATTTCTGTCCGGCTGCCGCTGACGAATTCAGTGGACCAGCCCGCGTTTGTGGCGCGCAGTTTCAAAATTCATGGTCAACATGTTACCCATACCCACCCCTTTGGCATCCGCCATCGCGGGACAACATTGACATTATCTGTTGATCTAAATGATGAAACGTCCGCCGTTCGCGTTTTCTTATCGTGCTGGTTACGTTTTTCCCCCGTGACGATCGACGGCTCTCGATTGACGTATCGCTTTTGAATGTTAAACGTCACGTCGCTGATAACGACGCGGAACAACGATCAGGAAATTTCGTGATCTAGAGAGAGTGTGATAGCGTGCTGTTCGTTTTAAGGATTAAGTTTGGTGGGTTATTATAATTCTGTATTGTTTCGATTAAATAGAAGGCTTTTGAATTACCTAATCGCGTTTGGGTGTGAAGGAGTGGAGGGTATTTCTTGCAATTCAGGAAAGTCGAGGAAGCTGTTCGAAGTCGATCGTAAAATAGACCCGCCCCTGTAACAGACGTTTCAACGCTATCGAGGCTGGGATACCTCTAGAGATTTGCATGGAATTGAACCATTGCAGCTTCTTTGAGATGCTGATAAGTGTATTTTATTCGAGTCAACCGATTTCCTTCCAAAGGAGGGTATTTCTTCCATCACTTGTCGCGTTGACACTCGAAAGTCTGCGATTCAATGTTCAGCACGTGTAGCAAATATTAATCTCACGTTTCCCTTTGTTTTTCTTTTGTTTAAAAAATGATATCCCGTGATACTTAGTTTGAAATCACATATCCTGGGAGCTTTTTGGAGTTGAAATATTCTCAATTCAAGTTCATTCTACTTGAACTAAATAAATGTTTTGAAATAATTGAAAGAAGTCCCAAAAATCAATATATTGTTATCTTCAATTCATTAAGGATAATTTATATTCAAAGAATTTTAATATTCTCCTCGCGGAATCTGAGAAAACAGGAGTTTCAAATATCGTAGTTTTATTTGCCATCGTTAGTCACACAAGTAGGTTATTAAAGTTTGAAATGAAGATTACAAAACTTGAAATTATGGAACGTGGTGGTGAAGCCGCGTTTTCTTTGCCATACTTCGTTCATATTTGGTACTCGACCGATGTAACTACATCCACCCGCTTCTTTCTTTCGTTGCTGATCTTTTTAAAAAGTTTGATAACCAAGTTTTATTACATCGCGAATACATTCAAAGTTTCGTTGGCCGAGTTAGCGTCATTGAAGCAATGGTACTTATTCCTGGTACCATTTCACTTTCTTCCCTTATTCGACTTGCTTTCATTTCTCTTACTTTTCGTGTCTCCGCTCGCATAACAAAATTTTAATGCAGCATCGTAGTTTTTGCACACCGAGTTGCCTCGTTTTCTCACCTTCTTTTTCTCTCCTTTAACAGAGCCCAGTGACAATGGCATCGACGATGGTTTTTGTTAGAACGAGAACAAGCCAAGTATAAGCGACTGCGTGGAATATTCATGAAACGAAGTACGCACCGACTTCGCTCTAATTTAAGTTTCGCCTTAAAGAATCTAACTGTGTAGTGTTTAACTTTTTCATTTCAAGGAGTTATGTACGCTACGTGTTAGCTACACGAAGGGAATTTAAATACGTACCAACGAGTGTACAACCCTTTGCTCAGGAGTACTCGAAATTTTTCGTTTCGCGAAGGGATTTGCTTCGAATAATGTTCTTTACGTTTTATCAATATTCATATTTCATACAAAGTTCCTCAGCGAGTGCAGTTTTCATTTTATCAGACACCAGGTTTTATTTGAGCATGATGAGCTAATATATTTAGAATTGTTAAATGTTGAATGAACTACCGTTAAATTCCGTTTACACTTCCTTTTAAGTGTGCTTCGAAATTTAGTGTGTGGTTTATAATAAACAAGCAAGTATTAGAAAATACGTACTAGATTGCACTACAAGTATCAGGATACTTATAATTTATTGATTTAAAATTAACTAATTAAGTTACTCACTACTCCATAAATACTGAACACTTTTATCAAATAGATATAATAATCTATCATTTTTTTTATAAGTAACGAATACTTGTTACTGAGCCTTTTTAGTTCCTTCGTCATTCGTAGATGAATATTAAACCTGTGAAGTATTAGAAACTTTCAAAGCTCTGAGACCATTAGCAATGAATTACGTTTATTTTTATTATCATCTATTTATCCGACAAGACGGTTTCCACAGAAGCAAGCCAAAAGGCTACTGCATGCTTGAGTGACGACGAAAACTCGAAGAAGATACCTTTGTACAAAGTCCAGAGGTTCTTGGTTAAGTTTACACGCAGGCTAACCGCAGTGTCAGGTTGTAATCCTTGTCAAATGGGGAACTATGCAAGCCAGAGACGTGCTAGTAAATGCAGTGAGAGAACAAGTGGAAGGATAAACACTAGGATAGTACAAATACCACAACATTTTGGATTTACAATTTATAATTCGATATTTCTATCGAAATCAAGTTTCGCTTTAGAGTAACTTCCACGTAAGTTTCTTGAATACTTGGGACGTTATACAAATGTAAATTTGGAATTTGGGGTGGAAGGGGGTGAAATATGTTTTCATGGAGTCCTTAATATCTCTTAGACCCGAAGTGAAGCGCAGATATATTTTGCTAGTAAACAAATAAGGAAATTCGGCAATGGTACTACTTAAAGCTTTTAGAGATAAACTACTTAGTTTTCATAGTCTTATAAAACTACTCCCACGTTTCGTTAACATTGAAGAAGACTTCAGAGGCCTTTTGACGTACCATACAGTACAAACCACAGTGTACCTAATTTAGATCCTCCCAAAAGTCAGAAGACCTTTCCAAAAGCACCAGTCTTACTCCCTAAAAGCCTCAGTCAGTACTCATGTTGCCTAAGACCTCTTTGAGGCTAGACACTTAGCCACTACTGTCTTCTTCGTAACTCAAGGAAAATAAGAATGTCTCAGGATAGAATCTGTAATTTGAAAACCTCAAGGAACCTCAAAGGAAAGAGATGAAGGTGTTAAACGAAGCAAACCTCTTACTCCATGCGCATTCCTCAGCACGGGTTTCCTGGTGCATCCTAACACTTGTAAAAGCATCCGTTTTACATTCCAAAAGGTTCAAACAGTACCTACTCATGTCTCCTAAGAACTCTCTCAGGTAAAGTCCTTACAAAGAAACGTTCCCAATCCGAAAATTCTGATTTCAATGAAATTTATTGGAGTATTCAAGGAGCAATGTTTTGCGGAAATTTACTCTGAAGGGAAGTCAGCCCAAGTTATCTTTTTTTTTTTAATATAACTTTACAGCGGTTGGAGATAGAACAAAACTTTAAATAAAACTTTAATATTTTAAATTAAAATATTTAATGATATTTCGCGGAAAAGGCAGCAGACGCTTGTTAACTTAAAGGCGCCAAATTTCTAAATCCGCCCCTGCGAACATTACCTTAGAAAATGATAAGAAACCCGCAACTACGGTAGCATTCGCGATCCACCGAAGTGTGTCATTCAAAAGTGACCCAAGACTCTCCAGTTTGAGAGTCTTGGGTCACTTTGAAAAGTGAACCAAATGAAAAGATCGTCCTGCCGGAAAACACCCTGCGCCGATGGAGGTGTTAAACGAAGCGACTCTCTTACTCCATGCACGTTCCTCAGCACGGTTTCCCTGGTGCATCCTAGCAATTTCCGACCTGCGAGCCGTGAAACGAGTCGGACCTGCTGATCGTCGACCGCTTCCGCAGCGGTTTCTAAATTAAAGAGATCCGTGCGTAGGCACACTAATTGCTCTCGTTATCGCCTCTCGAAGAGGCCACTCCCGCCTCTAACTGTACCGAGCCGCGTCCCTTGTCCTTTTTCTCCCTTATTTCCTTTTTAAATTTTATACCCAGGAAGTGCATAGCTCCCGCGGCGTTTCGTAGAAATGTTTTCATTCAGAGTCATAGCCGCCAGCCAGCGTAACGAAGACTTTCTGGGTCAGGACGAAACGAGTTCGCGTAACTTTGCGAATAATGAAATGTTCTCGATCGACTATTGGACAAAGTTGACGCATCGGCAATTGTCCGGCTAATATATACTGCACAGAACGTGGTAGCTCCGTTGCACGCGCGAGAGAGAGGAAATTATTTACACGCGGACGGAGCAATGCCGTAACGGTTATGCACGTAAGTAACCGAACGTATATACCGAGCAATCGGATGGATCTTTCTGTACCTTCTTCCTTTGTGACACGTGCTATGCAGTGAAAAGTGGATCGAAGGGCTGGGAATGAAATATAGAAAGTCGCTTTCAAAATTTTGAATAGCGTTATGGAGTACAGGGAGACATGCTTTCTCGAGGATAATTGGTTGGGGTTATTTCAATTTATAGATTTAAATTCAAGTACCTAAGTCAGTGGTTCCCAACTTGTTATTCTTAATTGACGATTCTTAGCACTTATTTATTTTAATATGGTTACATTGCCATATTCTATTAATGGTGTAATACTGATTTTTCATGCATGATATGTATTGAAATAATTCCATATTATTAAGTTAGAATTATATTCTAAAAAACCTATTTTTAATGGGTTTCCTTTCTTTACTTTATTAAATTTACCCTATTTTATATGGGGAGGGGGGTCGCAGGTTATTTAAATATTATAAAAGGGGGTCGCGTCTTACAAAGTTGGAAACACTGACCTAAGTAGGTATTAATATATTTTTTGTTTTTAATGTGGAGAGTGAATAAGAGTATTCGAGATATAAAAAATTGACAATCTTTAAGGGTCTTGTTTACAAAAGTACACCGAAATACTCAGAGTAATTGTTTGAATTGGGGTTGATTTAGAAGCATTAGATTTTGTTGAAATCGTTATTCGGCAACGAGGCAAACGGCGTGTATTGTGGCGCCTGTTCTTAACAAACGAAATTTAGCACGCCATGGAAATTAATGTCTAGTCATTTGATCAAATCGGAATTATCGTTCAATTAACTATCGCCAGAACACGTATCGGACAGGGGTGCATTATTGGATCAATCGATTCGACATTGAAGTCAATAAATGGCGTAGTTTGTAATACCAACGACGCGCGATTAATAATTACCATTAATTAGTGAATCGTGTTGCGCACTAGTAACGTAGGGCGATTGTAATAAAAGCGAAATGAACGGTGGACCCTTGTTTGATGTATAACAATGATTGTGCCTCGCTAAGCTGACGTTTCATCATTTGTATGTCACTCACCAACCCCACATCTTTCTTCAGTGATATATAATTAAATTTCGATCGAGTTATCAACGTAATGAACCATCTAACGTAATTGTCTGAGATTTCTTGAAGTATTATATTTTAATTTTATCGAAATCCAAGACTTCAAGTTCAAAAGTAATGGATTTGCAATAGTTGCAAACTTCAGTGATGTATACTGTTTAAACAGATTCGAAACTAGCGAAGTGATGACTTAAACTTTCCCTTAATTTTACATGGAATAGGTACATCATACTTCAATTTCACTAAAATCCCTAAATTCGAGCACTAAAATTAACACATTTACCATGAAATGACCCTTTCATGGTTAATCAAAGAACGCTGTTACTTCACACCCAGTACTTTGACATTCAAAATCATTTCCCCGACAACTACGTGACCAATCAAAAAATCGTGTTGTACAATTTTTACTCGTTTTCCCGCGAGGAATCACGTCTGGCCCGTTTGTGCCACGATTTACCGGCCATCCTGTATTACAGCCAACCTTTCGCAATACGAACTACCCTTTTGTTCCGGCGCCGGCTGCACCACGCAGTTCCGACACCTTGGTCCCGTCGAAACGCCAATTTCCAGGCGCACGGAGACGCGACTGGTCGTCAGACGGAATACTAATTCGGAATCGCAGATTTACAGGTTCTTAATTTCGTAGGCAGCTTTATAAATTGGAACAGCGTGGCGCGTTGCTGTGCTGAACGCCAATGCAACGCCATGCTCGCCCCTTCCGTCCTCTCTCTCTATCCCGCTGCTGCTTTGTTCGCCATCCTCAGCCCCTTCGTTCGCCCCGTACAGTCGAGAATACTAACGACACGGAGGTAGACTAATAAAAATTGTAACGACGATTCGTGAGCAAAGCAGAGGCGTGCGAGACCAAAACTGACTTCGCAGCCAACGTCAGCCATTTGTCTCTTCCTCTTTCCTGCGATTTCATATCTCTAATTCTTACCCTCTGCAATTGAAATCCTCTCTGGTTCCTGTGTCCTGAACATCTTTGATCCTTGTCCGTTTTACAATTCTTCAGATGCTTTGCTTTTTTTTCTTGGCGCTTACTGTTTTCGATATACTGTTTCCCTTTACTGGCATGCTTTCATTTTAATTCGTCTCCGAGCTTCGTCGTTGGTCTGATCCTCAAACCCCCATTGTTCGACAGAAGAAATTAACAGGTCACCGACACCACGAGTGAGCACGACGATAAAGCTGATTAGATTTCACTCGTCGTTTAATCTAACGGCGCTTTTAAGTGCCATTAAATCCACGATGGAAATTAGCACGCCGCGAGCTCACGGTTTAACCTTGTTACAGGTGCCTCGTTACGTCCCTGGAAGCGACCCTTCTTATGCATGATGGCGTATTTGTCGATGGTTTGCGATCGTTTCCTTGTGGATCTTTCTGTCACGCGACGCGTCTGACGTCCAGCCTCTATTTTCAAGTGGATTTCGTTCGGTTTAGAATTTGCAAGTGCATTTTTGCAGTCAAAGAAAATTCATTGAGATCAAAATACGAGAATGTACGAGATGGTACACTTAAAGTTTTACAATTTGTATCTACATATATACCTACCGCGTTTGAATTTAAAAAACAATGAGGAGAAATATTTTTTGCCACAATCAGTTTAATGGGAGAAATGTGATAATTTAAAACGCTTCACATGGGTCATCTATATATATAAAATTCAATTTCTGTCTGTTTGTTCGTAATGGCACATCCGAGCGGAGATCAGTGTCTAGGTTTCGTCACATTTACGCTCTCTTATGTAATGTTGTGCTTTTTCAATTATAACTCGCAAACGACTTACTCGATATAAACAAAAGTAGATTTCTTCTTTTTGCCTTTCTCGCTAACTTTAATAACGCTATCAACTGTTTTGCCGTCTATAATACTGTCGGCTTTTATTTTCAAACTTGCATTAACCCGGGTAACACCGGGAATTTCAACTAGTTCTAAATAAACAAGTAAATATAAGTACCTATCTCGTTCAACAGAAGTGTGAGATTAAGTTCATAACGTTGATCAGGAGTAAAATGAAATTATCTGGAATATTTCTGTTTTGTTAGAATCATTTTTGCTCGCATAGAACACGGATTCCTATGAAATGAATTTAAACGATTGAAGGAACATGAAAATCCGTTTTTCATGCATTTCACGTGTACACTTTTATTTCCCTTTTATAAAGACGGAAGCATATAGGAAACCGTGCAAAGTCACGGCCAAACGATTTATGCATAGACGTTACTTTCCATGAAAACTTTCGCAATCTCGTTCAAGCGTGCAGTGTAGGTTACCTGGGATCGGGTAATATCAAGTTACCTCGTTAAATTGGAAGGGTTCGGTGGGTTACTTCCTCCTACTCAGAAATTATTCCTTGACTTACATTACCGAAAATAGATATGCGGGGCTACATTTACGATGAATTCATTATATTCTACTGCAAACGTTATATTCAATTATCTATGTATTAAACATATGCTCTTACAATGAGGAATACTATTCATAGATATAAGCTAAGTAGTGTTAAATGCCTCAGCTCTCTGTTTCTATTTTATTTAATAGACAGTTCATTGGTTCTTCAACAGCTCACTGTGTATATTTCAAGAATTCTATCTTTGATGTGATATCAAAATTTATTTCAAGTAGAAGGAGCTAACTTCCAATTGTCGGTTGTATTTAGAATTTGTATGGTATGAAACGATGATTGTTCTTGAATAATTCTGGGGTATGCTAGGAAAGTGGCAATGAACGTTATTTTGGGAAGATCAGTCCAATGATTAATCAGTTTTGTATGATTAATACAAAGTGTACAAATACGAATTAGTAGATGAATTACATAACCGAGTGATTGATGGCATTAAGAATTAAGGATCAAGGAATCTTTTGTTGAAAAATGTGTCTTCTTATTTTTAGGTGCTTTTAGACATCACATGTGGAAGTTTGTGATGAATATAATAATATTTTATATAGTCACGAATATTAACACTACTTCATCAATAACCTCCTGTAAAATCTAACCTCTCCCCCTAAATGTAGCGCTAATTTCGTACAAAACAACACAGCTTCATGAAACGAAACTAAAACTGAAACGAAACATGAATATTACAGAAGGGGCAGAACACATCAACCGAAAATATTTCCACCAGCCTACGCGTTAAAGAACAGGCCCAATCTCGCTACGGAGGCAGTAAGTGCTCCTACATCCCCCATGACTGTGCAACGACGCCAGACCCCTAGCAGCCCGAGGTTCCTCGAACCTCGCAAGCTCGAAAAGTTGTATCTCATCGGCGTAATTTATTATTCACGGGCCTGGTGCACAAATATCCTGGAAATCTTTGTTACTGAGCTTAACGGGGGAACGATTTCGCCACGCTTGCTCAATTATTTCAGGGCTCTCGCGAGTATACATGCGTACGTTACAGAGTGATGGATGACGCGCTCAGAAACCCTCTCTTCAGTTCGCCCCCTCTCTATCCTTCCCTCTTACTGTGCCAGTCCCTCTTCTACAACCCCCCCATGTACCCTTGCGTGACTCTCCCTTGCCACGGGAGATGCCGGTTGAATAATTACCCCCACGGTGTACTAAACTCCAGCCTGGCTACGTGAAATCCGAGCACTGAATTCGCCAGACCGCGGCGCGGTACTTTAAGGCTAGACCGCGCAGGTGCTTTAAGGGCGAGCTTCTAATTAATACGTCGGGAGCGACGGGCTCTGGTCAGGTCTGCAAATTTTGCTGCGTTGATTCAAAGCGGACCTTTGCTCCGCGGCGAGCGTTCAACAATCAAAGCGCGAAGAATTCGCACAGCGCACGTTGCTCTCCTTAAAGCTACCATATCTCGCAATATCCGAGCTGCTGCATTGCTGCCCGCGTAACGTTAGGCAACACTTAGAGCGTAATAAACGTGCTGCGAGGAAACGATGAAGAACTGGAGCGCTGGAAGGCCGATGTAAACGGTGTTTCATGTTTGAATTGCGGAAATTTTGTGAAATTTCTTAACCCTAATACTAGTTTACGGAGAATGACGAGAGGATTTGATCTGCGCAATAAAAATATACATTTCCATTTGAAAAAGTGGTGCAACTTTAGAATGCACATGCATTGTTGTACCAGGGAAAAAAATGTAGTCCTGTTTGGACCATTCTCCTTTTTCTAATTGCAATCAGAAAAGAAGGATGAATTGTTCCAGTTGCGTCTTCTCTTTCAAAGGAGACACTTTCGCTGCTCCTGACTAGTAAACTTCTTAAATAATAGCCTGGATACATCGACCCAACAGAAACAGGGCTGCAGAAATATATGAATACATCTGAGATGTCATTTCATCGCCAGCAACAAAAGTGTCCTCCAGAGTACCATTATGCTACTACATTTCAACTTGCAACCGTCGTCGAAAGTTATTCCCAGTGTTGAAGTCACTCGCGGAAATTCCACGTGAATGATCAGACTATAATCAACACAGATGCGGCCGCAAGAGTAAGACCTGTGTTCACCTTGTCGGGCAAACGTTGGAGTTTGGCCCAGCAGGGATCAATAGCTGAGGGTCGAATTGTGTAGCGATCAGAACCAATCGGTAGTCAGTGGTGGTGGCCGCGTCCCGTTACCAGGGGAGCCTCAACTTCGAAATTCGATTTTGCGTGGGAGCCTTTTTTCAATCAGCGTTATCGGCCAGTTGGCAACCCTATCGGTCGTAGGGGACGGGTAACAAGGTGGAGCATGGCGGGGGATGGGCGAAGAAGAGGCCGATTGTAATAGAAAGGACTGGGAAACAGGGACGTGGGGGCTGGGGATCTGGCCGTATAAAACCGAATAACAGTGAGCCTGCTGCTTCTGTCCGCTGGCTTCTTTGAGGTCGAGAAAACGGGTGGCGGCTCGACGAAGAACTGCTGAACCTTTCGAGACTTTAAGTCTCGGCACGTCGCCGATGAATGGCCTGACGAGACTCCGCGAGACTTTGTGAGACAATCGCTGGGGAAATCTGGGGACCCGCTGATCTACCCTTCGTCCTCATCTCGCCTCATCCTTCTGCCTCGGCTGAGACGTCTTTCGGCGTACCCTTGCGCTCTGTCCTGCTCTATTTCGTCCCTCGGCCCCTGCTACGCTCACAGTCTCGCGTGCGTTGTCGCTGGTGGCGTTTAATCGTGCGAACGGCTCGCGATTAAATTTCTCGCCCGCGCCGAGAATTGCCTTGGGTCAGTGGCCCGTGAAAACGCCGCGACCCGTCCACAAAAATTACGACCAGCTTGCGCCACCATCCTCGCTTGAAACGCGACCATCCTTCCTCCAAGACGTCCGTGCACGTAGAAGATTCTTTCTGGAGCTGGAAGCCGTTTGGGGGAAGTATTGCGTGGGATATTGGAGGAACTGTTTCTGTGGGGAAGACAGTGATTAAGGGGAATAATGAATGCAGTGGGTGCTTTGGAAATTGGGGGATGATCTTGAGTAATTTTAAGGGGAAAGCTGGGGGAAGTAGACGTACAAAGGAAAATGTTATGTCTTTAGAGTCATTTGGACTAAGGATCATTTAGCGACTGGTATACCTAGGTACGTTGTTGAACTCTCGTTAAGGAGAATTGAATGGTACCAGTTTTATTTCGTAGATAGTGATGGGACTGATACCGTATCGATACATATCGATACCCTTCTACAAATTTCAATCTGGTATTGATACATATCAAAGTCAAAGGTATCAAAAGGAATCGATGCTTCTTTGATATTTACATATCAGAATGTATCGATACCTGTTTGATACCTACACAAAAATATCGATACCTACTTGATACCTATACGAGAATATCGATACCTGTAATATCTTTACCTCACGCTGAAGTGTAAATATTAAATGTTTACCAAATGACTGAGACAAGTATCGATAATTTCGTAAGTATCAAATACTTAAGTATCGATAATTTCGTAAAGTATCAAACCGGGTTTGATTCGGTATAGTATTGATATGGTATCGGTTGAAGAAGAATCGGTATCGATGATTGATACCAAGTACATAACATTTCGATGCGTATCGATATTTCCTATTGAGTACTTTGGTATCGAATTGATTGAATATCATCAATAGTATTGGTATCAGTCCCATCACTATTCGTAGGCGTCTGAAACAAATGATTAATGAAAAATTGTATTCAGTAAGAATATGGCTATCGTCTGAATCGAGATTATTCATTGAAATTAATTTTTCACAAAATGATGCCATGTTAAACAGATAAGTTCGTTTTTCTGGCGGACTTTTCTCCTAATGATTGCCAGAATACATCCTTAAGGTGTTCTTATTTCGTAATGAAATAGTAATTTGCTTTACTAAAAGCTTTCCCAAATTGTCACTTTCAATCCTATCATTGTCTAAAATATGCAAGTGTTTACAAATAATATCTATATTCCCGTATGCGTCTTTGATATTTTGTAATGAGCACATTCTCACCTACCTATTCAAAAGTTTTCAATTTAGTGTCCCATTATGAAAAGTTATTATCAGTTGAAATCAAGAGACCGCGATGTATGCACGCCACGAGTGCTACATGATGTAACAATAGCGAAGCAATATGACGTAACGACCACAGAATGTTTTGCTTGGAACCTAGTTCTATTATTCGACAACAAAGTTGGACGAAAGTGATATTAGCAACTGTTCCCTCCACCGTTCTAATTATTCCACGGAATGGACGTGAGCGGGAATAAAGACATTACGCTGCGCGTATACCTCGAAATGATTGAATATGCGTCGGAGTGAATTAGTGGCGGCGTTGAATTAAATATAAGACGCTTCAGGGGACGGATCTTGGACGGCAGCCGCTATTAATGTCACCAACCCTAACCACGGGTCATGGATATCGCTGGGAGGGTGCATTCTTAATCAGGTGCTCCTTTCAGTACAGCAGCGCGCCCCTAACGCGACGAGATAATAAAACTGCATCCACGGGCAAGCCCCAATAATTTCCCAAAATCTATACCGATCAGTTTAGGATACCCTACAAGGAACGCCCGACGTAATCCTACGTAATAGATCGTACAGCATAATTTTCACGCATAAGTGATATGCCTACGTGCTGAATTATTACACAGAGAAAATTGCGGGGAATAAATGCGCGTGATTGAAAACCAGCGATTTAAATAGTTTAATATGTATCAGGCTATGAATATACTTGGAAAAATACGTGCATGCGTTTCATGACTGTAACGAGGGGTGTGTATATAGTGACTGTCTGTTAAGAATGTTTGGTATTAGGAATTGAGAACATTGGGGTTTGAGAAAAGAATGAAGAGAAAAGTGTCGTGATTTGGCAGGGAAGGACTATAATAAAATATGACAGGCAGAGATAGAAGATTTCTGGTAATAGATGCAAGTTCAATATTAAAGTTATTATACAGGGTATATAGAACTTTTTTTTTACATAAACCTTTATTTTCGAGAAAATCAGTTTTGAAAATTCGTTTAGCAAGCGTACACTTGTCTAAACATTGTCAGAATAGTAGAATAAATATAGTACGATGGTGGATGAAATGAATCCTTATCCATAAAATGTGTTGAAATTGTAGAATGATTTTTTTTAAAAAAAATCGATGTGAAAGTCGAAGTGGGTCCAGTGTGCGTGCACTCAATGGATGTTCGATGTAGTAAAGTCTAGTTCGGAAAAACATTATTCTACAACTTCAAACTACTTCAACACTGACTCATTATATTCACAGTTGTACCATATATACTAATAAATTCTGATGAATCTATAAAGCCACTTTTCTGAAAAACAGTGCATCGTATGAAAATACTTCGTTCTAAATGTTTGATTTACTTTTGCACGAAGATTCACCTCCTTTTCAGTTATTCCTACCATGATTTCGCATGCACCCTATATACAAAAATATTAAAGTTAATTTCAAACACTATTATAATTCTCGTCTTTAAATATTACATGAGAATTTTGTTAAACGATCTACTCGCTATGACACCCCGAAGTATTTAAAAACTGGTAATTGTTCTGGGAAAAATTTATAACGCATAAAGCCGGAATAATTTCGTGTTATCTCTGCTCCATGTCCAGCTATTCTTCATTTTAACACGCAGCACGCTGGTCACGTAAAAGTCATGCAATAATAAACGATCGCCCTACAATAGAAAATATCACTATATTCCACGAGCGTTTTTCTAACAGCTTTTTATTCTTCTTAAAACATGCACATATGTATTTCGAACACGTAGAGCAATTTCGGGAAGATTCGTGAAGAGGAATAAGACCTGCTGTCTGCGTTTAGTGTGAAATAGTGGGAGAACCTGATATTCTGTTAAACACTATCTCCCGCACTGTTTCGCTTAAAAAATGTAACACTTCGGTCCTTTTTGTTTTCGTTTAAAAACTACATTGTTGACAAAAATAGTAAAACAACTTTAAATTTAGTGACTCGAAGTAGTTGACCTCTTTTAGGCGAAACTACAATCTTATTTTTACAAAAAATTATTTTTCTTATATTTTTACAAAAATGGTAAAAAAAGAACTTTGAATTTAGTGACTCGGAACAGTTGACCTCTTTTCAGCGAGATTACAATCTTATTTTTTACAAGTGCTCCCAAATTCGCCTCCCGTTTTCATAACACATATTTTCTAAGGAAAGTTCATTAAATTAAGCAATATTCATATTACAGAGTAATGCGTTCATTTATTTATAAATAACAAACACGATACGCGTCAATAATATTGCACACATCACGCAGCGTGGAAGCATCGAGCAAATTAAAATTAATTGCTTTAAGTAATTGAACGTGAATGAACATTCTACACCTGCGAGATCGTACGTTTCATTTCCCTCGATTTTTTGGTCCGTCGAGCCATTTTAATTTACGGCGGAATAGGTACTATTATTTCGCAAGTATTCCACGATTCTCTGTGCCGCTCCTTGAGAATTTTTCATCTGTTCGGCCCTCGTGCCGTCGCTCTCTCCGTTTCTTCAATATCTCTTTCCATTAGGATCGCTAATCGTTTTATCATCTCAAGATTAATGGGATCAACGGGGCGCTTTTAATTTCTGTCGTCAAGAATCCACCGCTTACGTCAGCTCCTTCGTCGGCAGAGGGAAATGAAATTCTCGTTTCATATTCGAGATTGAAAATCCTTCTTTTTCCTGGAGTGTTATGGAAACGCTTATCCCCTGGCGAAATATACAGATACACGAGACGTATCTACACGAATGACGTTGCGGGGTAATTTCTCAACGTCTTGTATGAACCTAATTTCTGTAATTAGAACGAGTAATGGTACATTGATTAATCGACCGTTCCTTATTTGAATAACGTTAACCTGATAAATTAGAAAGACGTATCTGTCCGCTTGAATACGACTTCGTTGTCACGTTTACAATGATGGATTAAAACCGTCGCTGATATTGAATAATTCTAAGGAAATTTCAAGGTATCATTTGTATCTTGCTTCTGTTATGATAACATCGAAAGATTCGCCAGAAATGAAACGTGTAATTGTCTCCTTTTCCTGGTTAAAGATAGGCGTGAAGGATGGTTATTTAAGGTAGAAGTTGGCGAGACAGTTCAGTTCAAGAAGTTTTCTTCAAATCAAATAAATTGTTTCGTGTGCTTTTTGGGGGGTAATTTTTTTATTTTCATGATTTATACATTTCGATATCAGGTACAATATAAGGAGTCAAAATTTATATAATAATTTTGATGTCCACTTAGCAATATTATTGGGAAGAAATATAAAATCCAAGCACAGTACAAAATTAATGGAAACTTCTCGGATTAATGGATGAATTAATAGAAACTTAATGAAAATTTCAATTATTTAAAGTTTTCATCCTTAATCATGCAATGTGTGAATATAATAGAGATACAATTTGAAACCGTATGAATCCTCATGAAAAAAAAATTATTTAAATTATACAACTTCCACTTCTTCTAATCTTCTCCTCTTCTTCTCATCAAACACAGTGCAATGCTCTATAAGATGATTCCCTCTGAAAAAAGTAACGAATCTTCATTCCAAAAACATATTGTACACGTACCATTTACTTATACCTGAGGAACTACATACAACGCCACTATCACGACCCATTTTATCAGTTCTCTACCAATTCAAACCAAATCAGTTGCCTTTATCCTACCTAACACAAGAACAGTCTCCATCATCTCCCATTTCAAATTCCCCATACAGAGAATCCCTTTAACCATACTACATCTCTCGGGTGTCCTTTGACCCAATCATATTCTACTTTCCTCCACCCTACATCCCTCGGGTCTTTTTCGACCCACCGGCGTTTCCATTCCTTCGAGAACTCTTCCAACTTTAAAAAGAATATAAAATAATTCTAAATATATATATTTCTTGCCCTTCGACATCATAGTAAATTTAGAACTAATAGCCATAACATAGTTAATCGTGAAACGACGTCCCTAACCCGTAAAGCGATTCACACATATCAGTTCCGTGACGGTTCAGTGCCACCAGTGTGATTGGTAAAAAATATCCTCTCCCTGTTTCGAAATGGAGTAGTTCACGCTTGTCCGTGTAAGTTACTCACACAAACAGACCACTGACACTGACGGCACTGGACCGTCACGGAGCTGATATGTGTGAATCCGTCTTTAATCGACGGTTCCACCCATAAAGCTCCTCCATTGCTTCTGACTCATTGCAACAGACGCGACGTAAACAGCGCACCGACGAATTTCGTGCAACTTGTATCATCCCCCGGGCGGAATCGTAAAGGGTTCTACGTCCAGCGTTCGCGCACCCACACTTTCGCAGTTTTACGACGTTCGCCCGTACACGATCCAGCGGTTACTTAACGATGCGGTGGGCTTTTGTGGCTGCAATGAGTCACGGGTGCACATGTGCGGGCCAACGCGACGGTTACCGCTAATAAAGCATCAGTCCGCCGGCCGACCATGGCCGAAGACGAAACAGGAACTGCTGAAATTAAATTACGAATTATGAAGCGAACGACCGAAAGTATAGGCGCGTCGCGACTACCCGTCGAGGGTGGAGATGGCTGGAAATTTTACGATCGGTGGAGATCCTTGTCTGTCGGGGAAGGGCCGAGTTTTCAGATGGGGAACGACTCGCTAGCGACACGGCCTTCGAACCCTCCCTCGTTTCTTTCGCCCATGAGAAAGTCCCGCTGCACTTTCCCTACCCCTTCGCGTTTTTCTCCTTTTCTGCCCGCGGATACGCCGCTTCTTTGGACTTGGGCGAAAAGTTCCGGGCAACTTTCGACACCCTTTGCGTTTCTTCGGCTACAGAAGATACGGACGGTGGAGGAAGCGCGCGTCCCTTTGATGAACGATCGGCGATGTGTAATTTTCTGAAAGCTTGGATTCCTGGAGGTCTGCACTGGGGGTGGGTAGGGTAGTTTGGTGTAATTGAGGGGCACGGTGAATGGTTTCATTAGTGGATGTATGGGTGTGTGATTGTTTGGATGTAATGTGTTTCGTTTACTTGTGCAGTTTTTGGGTGAGACATAATACAATCGCAAATCGAGTTTTACACGCGTTCCTACAAAATAGACAATGTTGGTCGATTATTCGCGCAGAAAATTAGAACAATTTCCATGAACTGTGATCCGATGCACAGCTACGAGACGTCGACATCTCGCAACGTTGGCGAGCGTGAGCAAACATTTCTTCCTGCTTTCTGTAGACGCCCGACACCGTCGATATCCCCAGCGAAATCCTCAGGATAATTTGCTCGCCAACTCCGCAAATAAGGGCAGACAATGCCTGCGCGATGGAGCTCAGGGGTGCTCAACCTTAATGTCCGATGGTGTCGGTCGTTAGGTCAATGCACCAACATCAGCCAAGTATTAACCTGAAATGAGCGTATAATGGCCGTGTCGGGGATTTGATGCCAGTATCCAGGATCGGATCGTATGGCGCTTACCACCGTGCACGTTGCAAGGTATTGAGTTTACATTATATACGCTTCCGGCGTCGTTAAAATTAAGCGATACATCGATATGCGCATCCGGATTACGAGTTGATGTCGCGAAATCGAAGACGAATTTTGAGTGGAAGATGGAACGCTCGCAAAACGATTCACAATATTCTGCTATCGCAGAGGCTAGTGTTGCGATGTAGAGGATGTTTCAAAAGATGTGGGCATAATTTTAGGGTGGACTGGGGGTAGAAAGATTTCACCTTGTTTCTGAGTTACGAGCAGTTTTGTAGTGCAGTGGCTCTTGTTAGAAACTAGGGTAGCGTAACAGTTTTATAGATCTTTGTCTTCACAGCAAGATAAAATTTTATGATTTATAGAGTATTATGAAAGTGGTTGAAAATAGATAGATTTCTCAATTACTGTCATTTTATTGAAAAACCTGCACGTGTAAAAAATAGTGTACAATAATAATAATAAGGAGAAGAAGAAGAAGAACAGTCCCAATTTAATAATATATTTTTTGAACACTATTCCTTATACGTCACGATTTTATTATTAAAAAACCACCTGTCACTTGGAAACTTGGTCACATAGGATCAATGTTTATACGAACATTTTTCATTATCCTTGTGCCACTAATTCACCCCGAAGAGATGGAGGTATTAATCACTCCATACCGTTAAGCTATTAGTATATCTCTCTGTATTTATAAATTTTTCATTAAAGAAATGGAAGTATTTTAAATGATTGGTACCTACGTGTATGTTGTGGTAGATATATCTACCTTACAACTACAACATCGTCCACATAGTAACCTAATTTATTGACGCTCATCATCTACCTAATTAACCAACTAGCAATCTCAGTATTAAATCACCAATAATACACTTTATTAGAGTGAAATAAGCAGACCAGAGAACTGCGCGTTGGACAAGAAACCTGCCACCGTAAAGGATAACTCTGGCCAGCGATGGGGGCCAAGGAAAAAGGAACGAGAATTTAACGAGGATTCGTGACAATTGAATCCCGGTTGCCTTTTCAATTTTCACCTTTCGCCTTTCACCTTGCACCCTTATTGCAGGCCATAGAAGGGGGCAATTCAAGGAGCAACTCGCATCTCGAAAGGGTTCAAAGAGCAAGCTCTGGCCAATTCTTCTTTTCTCTCTTCAATTTCCTCCCCAGAACTAGGCGCTTACGCACGTACAGGCCCGCGCGCACACGCACACACGTGCAACACGCGTCGAGCCTTGCCAGATCCTAAGGTTGGTCTTGATTCTTAAAATTCCCGATGCAAGTCTGCGGGCGCGGCCCCGCGGCGATATTGGAAAACCTATCGATGCCTTCTCATCTACTCGTTGGCATTCAATAGAACCGGACGAAATATTCGGACGCAATTTCTTTATGATAATTCAATTTTTCTCGTGCTCGTGACCATCCCTAACCCCTGCCCCCCGAGCCCTTCTTGGCTCTACTTCAACCGGGGGAAGTCCGCCGACTGGCCTACATGATGCCTACATACCTGACGTACCGACGTCCAACCTTCTCCAACCTTTTATCCTGCAAATGGCCGAACCATATTCGCCCATATTGCCGCGAACAGGCTCCTGGATAAAGATTCCTATCCACCTTTCGTGAATTCATTTTGAATGCTCCATCCCCTTACGCCCCCCTCAGGACCATCTGGGCTCGTTCTCTTTTCTGGGAGGTTCATGGAAATTGATCGATTCATGCCTCCAGGCGTAAGGGAATTCATGCTGCAAAATATTCTAACCGTCCAACGATAAGGAACGTGGCTTTTCATGCGCGCCAGGGATCCTCCAGATCACCAGCACCAGCGTTTGATGTGTTGGTTTTTTGGAGGATCGAGGTGGGTACGTTTAATGAAATTTAATGTGACTTGGAGGGTATGTATATTTTGTGAATACTTTGTTACAGCAAATAAATTAGATTTCATATAGGTTCGAAGTTCGAATTTAAAGGATCAGAAGTCGAAAGTCTTATACTAGTAGTATACAGCGTTATAATTCAGACTTAAATCTAAATAAGTGATTCCATTAGGATGTGCCGAAGAATTTCTTCACAAGTCGAATATACAAAATACTCGTGCAGTGCAGCACAAGAGCTGAAAGTAGTTCTAACTTCGAAACTAATGTAATATCAACTTGTGGGAGCTAATTTCCCACTACAACATGTTTTTGGTGAACTTGAAATGTAGATGGGAGTCACAAAACAGCCCATTGGGTTCGTGTAAATTCTGCAAAAACCTTGTTACATGTTGCCACGTCTAATGCACTGTAAGAATGAAACACAAATATTTAATTTTGAGGAAATTAGAGTGTCTTGCTCTGAATTCAGAGAAAGTCTAATAGAAACTATAACAATGTATCATAATTTGATAAAAGGGGACTTACCCCTCGATAAGTAAAGAGTAGTATTAAAATTACTTATAGGCAAGTGTAATAACGTCAATTCCAAATTCTCTTCTTGTTATTACTGTGCATTTGTTATTTTTAAAATGCTACGATTCAAGCAGTTTCTATTTGAACACATAATCTGTCTACAATCAGGCAACCTCAAATTAAAATATATCTCCTGTTTAAAGTATAAAAAGAATATTCCCGATGGCAGTGATAACTAAAATATTTTTCGTATTTGTTTCAAATATTTGCAAACACTTTTATGAACGTAAAACTGAATATAAGCAAACGCACTTTATACTTTCAGTATCATTTTTCGAGTATACTTCAAAATATTTCCATTTAATGTGTATTTTTCAGTCGAAACACATTAAATCAGTTGCGTTACTTGCAATTCTATTTTTATAATTACTCACTACATAAAATAAATAAAAGCTTGAGAAAGTATTTACATTCTGGTAAATTGCAGTAATCATTAAACTTACACAGCTGATAAATAAAAGTAATAAAGACCAATAAATATTGCTAAACTCAACATTTAAATTAATCACTCTGAAACCTTACATATTTTCAAACTCGATATTCTCAAGCATTCCCTCACATTTTTCATTCTTTCTAATTGCAAGCAACTAAATTATTATACACGACGAATAGGAAGCAAATATTCCGTAATTTTGTACTTATTTTTTTCCACAACAAATCACCTTCTCGCAGATTGCACCACGTTTTAGCGAACAGCTGATATACTCCCTTCGTAATCCATCCCGCATCAATTTATCTGCAGCGTATCGAATCGCGCCCATAAGTGCTCCTTTCCTCCTCTTATATTTCCGCCCCCAGAGTTCCCTGTTCCACCCTTGTGTCTTAGAACGACGCACGTTATCCGATTATTTCGTCCAACCATTCTCCGTCGTGGCGCAAAACGCATTCTTCGATTACCACCAGTTCCAATTGTATTTTCCTAAGTGGTATTTGCTGAGACAACTTCCTCCACTTTCCTCTAATTGTCTTTCTATACGTCATCCTTCCTTAGACGGGCAGTGGGTACGACGGAGACGAATGTCTCCAAACAACTGCTAATCAAGTGTCCAGCAATCGGAACGAGTGCTGTCAGGCATCCAACAATCACTTTGTAGGAAATCCGTATTTGGTTCGCAAGCAACGTTTCATTCCTACGGTTGAAGAATTTTAATTAGTATGTTGCTCCAATTTGGTTAAGAAGTGGTGAAGGAATGAAGAATTCCTAATTTGAGGAGAGAAATTAATTTGCAAGAGCGATTTCACAAGTGTTGGGAATTTTATTATCAAAATCTAAAATTGATAGATTTTATTATATTTTCAAATTCGAACCTGTGAAATTTCGGGAGCTCTCTTCTGTCGTCAATGTCCATGATTTGATAATTGAAAGATAGTTCTGTATACAAAATTTGAAAGTTACTGCCAACGTGGATAAACTAGGTATAAAGAGAAACGTGGTCAAACAAACTATCACGTCGACAAGAATACAAAAATAAACTACCCAACATCCCGAAATCTGCTTTTACTCCGCAAGCAACAAATTAGATATGAATTCCCACGATTAAAGTACATTCGTACATATATAATACCCTCGCGTCATCCAGTGTCAATTCTCAGGAAATTAGGGGCACTTCGATACAGTGTTTCTACCGTAATTGAAACCAGCAAACCTTAAACTCGCTTGTTCAACGATGGCTACCGTTCGAATAATAAAATACACAAGACCAACTTTCCACCACCGGTGCGAGATCGTGTCACAGAATTATGTCGGACTATAAACGAGCGTTACGTGCGACGCGAAACGAATAAAATAGCTCGATACGTAGGAGTTATAGAGGCAGCGCTCCAATTCGTTTCATAATTTGCTAATTAGCTCGCCAGATGGACACGTCGTTCGCGGTGGTATTGGCTTAGTTAGCCAATAAGTCCTTCTCGTATATTGCCACCACTAAGGGGGTTTAACGGGTCTGCGTAACCACCCTCGTGGGTACTTCGATTTTCCAATCGGCATTGGAGACGGGTGGAGAGCAAGACGAGCGAGATGGCGACGGGAGGGGTTACGAACTTCGTGCAACAGCTGATCGATAGTGCTGCAGCACGGAGATGCTGCTGACAATAACGTTGTTGGTAAATTGCTGATGAATATCGGTAATTTCTCTATTCATATTCAGTGGTGGATCGTTGATTCATTGAATTGTGATTTGAAAGTCTAAGGAAAAGCTTAGAAGTTATGATTTCAGTAAACGAGAATAAAGGGCGCCGATGTTTGGAAAAATATGATGCGAATTAGAGAATTTGGTCGCAGTGTTTTCTGGAGGTTTGCCACAGGTTTTTGAGTTCTTTTTAATATTATTAAGTTGGAATTATATTCTGAAATACCTATTTTTAATGTGTTTTCGTTACCTTCTGAAATGTATCTTACTTTATATGGAAGGTCCCGGGTTATTTGAATATTATAAAAGAGGATGGGGCCTCAAAAAAGGTTGGGGAATACTGATTTAGGGAATTAAAGATGAGGGGTACATTGAAATTGAAAGTAGAGGAAGTGAAAATTTGGAAGAAACGGGTCTTTCAGGTGAAATATTCTATATCGAACTACTGGTATTTCGAAGATCACTTGAATGTGATTCCTTAAGCCTCGTTTACATTAGTCAAGTTGTATTTCAAGGCAAGTGAAGTTGAAAGAATCTCTGCTTCACTTGAAACTTCAATGAAACCTGAAAGGATATTTCAAGTCAAGTAAAGAACATGTTCACATTGGTAATGTAGTAATTCAACCGACGTGAAGTCAAGTAACTTGACTGATGTGAACAAGGCCTTAGAGTCTAGTACCCATGAGACAATAAACTTGTTGGAGGTGAAATATTATAAATGAAGGAGGAATTGCTCAACGTTTATACTCAAAAGAACAAAGTAACGTAATAATTGTCTGGTTTAATGGAAGATTTTATATACTTTCTGAACTTATTATTAGTACCATTCTAGATTATTGACAAATTGGTTCGAATAGAAAGAATCACTTACAAACTTGAAGGGGTAAGTTGTAGGTATAACAGTTTCCAAAATTGCTTCACAAAAAGTCTGGAAACTGGTGCGAATTACTATAATAATTACTAAGTATTATCAGGTTTTTTTCTAAAATCGCTCCTAAACTTATTTCAACCGTTAACAACAAATTGAAATCAATTAATTCCTCCTTCTCTCCTGTCTGTCCAACATTCCATCATACATAACTTTTGATCTAATCATTTTACCGTAGCACAATCATAATTACATTTATTCCAGACGATCCAAATTTCTGGTTACATTGATTTCAGATAAATTCGTTTCAAGCTTTGTGTGTAGCCGTGACGTTTATTCGATGTGATAGATTAATTATTACTTCTCTTGCAATTTTCATTTTCCTCTGCTCTCGTTGGAATTATTATTAAAGTACCTGTTGCAATAATTTCAGGCAACCTTCACGTATAACTACATCTTGTAGCTGAATTACTGATTATTTCATTATCTCCCTAAAAAGAAGTCCGAAAATGGCAATAACTTTGCTTCGTTATGGTTAAGGGCTTACGCTAACGTAAGCCCTTAACCATAGAACTTAGAACCATAGAACTAGCACTTTATACAAAACATTCATGTAAAACTTTATGTTCTGTGTGCTGCGAACATGTTTGCAATGAGCATCGTGTAGACATAAATATATACTTAAAGCATGTAAAAATTAGTATTTAAAGAAATGCGTGGGGTGGCTAACAGCCCCATATATGCATTCTAGGATGAATAACGATCCAAAGTGTTTGTCAACCAATACCAGCACCTTTAACATAGGAATCGATGTCTGTTTCAGGTGGTAGCGTGTATCCGTTGCGATCGCGACTCCGGCCAGGAGTATCCATCGAGGTACATGAAAGAGGGACATGAGCTACTCTCAAGGTAAGCTGCTGCGAATTTGATCCTCGAATCTCGATTCGTCCAGGTTTACAATTTCCATCGTGTCCGCGGGCATGCCGCGTTGGTACGCCCTGCCCCGTTGTACACACACGCCGCGTAGGACAGTGTGCACGCGGAAAATTCGCCGTAGGTTTGTCGCCGGTCCGATCTCGCTGCGGAGCCCCCGAAGCTGGCGCGAGCGGTCTGAAACAGTTCGGAAATTCACTCAACTAATCAAATACCGCTAAAACCGCTAAACAAGTTAGGTTAGCAATCTACGTGCTCCGAATGGCAACTCCCGAACTGCTCTGCGGCTGCGAAGCGCGAAAACGCTCGCGACTGCTTCCGCAATCCGCACGCCTTCTCCGTTCGCCTTCCTCCTTCCACCCACGGAATCCCTTAACGAGGAGAAACGACTCGACGCAGACGTGTCCGATTCCTTCTATCCGCGGGACAAATATACGGGGTGGTGCCGGCAACGATTGGCATCCCAATATCTTTGCAGCTGTAGCGGGAAATGTTTCTTTAAGCTTTAGACACCCTTGTCTCGTGTGTCGAGATTTTAAGCTTGAATTTTTGTGTGCTTTGAGCGGTTGAGTTCAGTGGCGTAACTTTCCTTCTTTATCTTTTCCAGTTTTACTGGAAAGAACTATGTCTGAGTAAATTCTCCATGGTGTCTGCTATAATATATATTACAAGCGATAGAAATATATATTTTTATTTAAAACAGAAGTTATTAACGAAATGCCCACATGAAGGACAAATTAGTTTAATATAGGTACATTAAAAAGCAAACAAATTTATCATCACTGTTGTCGAATATATCCTACTTTCTGTATTCCCAGTTATATTAGGATGGCAGTAATTACTACGCCATTCCGTATCGAAATCCTGTCTACTGTGATTAGAAGTGATAGCAATGTGGAACGGTTGGATGTTTATTCTGATTCTCGATCGTTGCAACGAATTTAGTTGTCCTTTTGTTTATTAGACAGTTTCACAGGTTGTTTGAAATTAATACGATAATACGCGTCAATAATTCGTCGGGCATGTTTCAATGTTTGCTTCGTATTTTATTAATAGCGGAAGAGTTTGAATGAAACGAATTTATATCGCTGGAACGTATTGAAACGAATCTGTTCGCGTAATGTATTAAAATATAAACGCGAGATTTTCTTTCCTGTCGTTGATGGCCGGTAATGTAAAATTTAAGAGCTTTTTCGCGTGCTTGCAGCGTTCACATATTATATTCCTTTTTTTCGGAATTCCGTGTAAATTAATTGATCGTAAAACAGAAGTTATTTCGAGCCTCTGTTTCAAATAATAACATTCTATTGTTATTGATTTAAGTTCGACGATATTTCCCGCCATTCGTGTATGGAAATTTAGGAGACCAAAGACTTCTGATCATACAAAAATTATTACTTCGATCTCAAAATTACTTCGAAAAAAAATTACTTTGATCTCATTTTATAATCCTGCCAGACCTGCATTGAGACAGTTCCACTGTCACAATAATTTTTAAATTTATTGTAACCATTACAAAAATATTTCCCACCACAAAACAATTCCACTACAGTTATGTATTAACCTACCCCCCTTAAACCACTCAAATACTTTCGCATTCACATACACCTCCTCTCACCACAAACTACACTTTTGTCTTCTTCCCTACTTCCTACTTGACAATACTCCAGCTCAGATGTGTTTAAATCAGATTCTCTTGCACTCCGTCGAAACCCACAAAACATTTTAACAGCGCACGTTTCCACGTAACTGAACTTTGGAAGAGTTTGACCGGACGTGCTCTGAAATTATCGTACAAAATATTTAATATCCTCCACTAATAGTGATAAAGTGTGGCGCAAAAGCATCTCTGAAAACATCCAAGCGCGATGATCACCGGCGATCCCTGTACGGGTTCCCGAAGAATTTAATTTCGCTCGAAAAGCCATTATGTAAAAGACTGGCAGCGACCCTCCGCCGTTATGTGGGCAAACAAAAAGTCACCAGAAAGCGTCTATGTAAACCGAACGAGTTTTTAATTGTAGAAGCACCACGTATAGGCCCTCCTCGCGTCGAACGCCAGGGTCACTTTGTCCCGAGGGGGTGAAAAGACACGTGTGTGGTTGGCCCGTCAAGATGTTTTCTTCTGACCCTCTTCTGTGCCCCACCCCCTTCCCCTAATTGTTCTCATATTTGACAGGCGACGTTATCTCGCCTACCTGTTCGCGATGAACAGCCCACTTACAACGCTCCTCCTAATGCATACGCGCCTTTATGGACATTCACATGCAAATGCATACGGTGTTGTCTATTATGCATACCGCTGGCAAGCCGATTCAAATCGCCACGCAACGAATTCCACGTCCTTTTCTTTGTCGAGGCTGACTCTCGTCTGGTTGGCCACTTTGCGGGAATATGGGATGGTAGAGGATACGAATGGAAATTAAGTGGTTGGTCTAAGAAGAGGACGTAGAGTGCATTGAACGAGTGGTAAAGTTTTGTATGTTTAATTCTGTCCAGGCTATTGGATCGTATGGTTCCGATGATTTTTTGGATTAGGTTGGTTTGGGGGAGATTAAATTTTTGTGTTGTAATTTGTGTATTGTGGATGTAGTGTATATATGGAAGTTATATAAATTTGTGTATTTATTATTTGAATAGGTCTATATGGTGATATGGAATTATATGGTAAAATGTTATAACATTTTCTTGTTATTGCTATATAATCCGAATCCTTGTCTTTGTGGTTGTAAAATTCACTTATAGCATTTTTCATTTCGGTAATTATTAAATACTTTGACATCGAGGAAGTTTAAGTACAAAATGTCTAAATCGTTTAATTTTCTTTGCATTGCTATTCCATGGAGAATTATTATTGGGATGAAAGATCACAGCTCTGAAATTGACCAAGTCTTTGTAATTACGTATTTCATAAAATAGTCTTCACAAATTAACCATAAATGCAAGTTTCTGCGGCATGTCCTTCAGGAAATTAGTTAGTTATTTTCCACTTACCGAAGAAACAGAAGTGTTTATAAAATAATTAGTCAAATCTTATTATCTTATTCTACTAATGATGCTAATGAAAAAAATATCACAAACTTAGGTTTGCAAATGCTTTTCTTCCAGCTAACAAACATTGAATGTATCCACGTTAACAAAGAGATATCAACATTCGAATACACCAATTAACATAATGAAGCGTACAATTGAAATGGATATAAAATTCTAATTTTAAAGGCACCCAGTACATTAAGTTTCCAAAAGAATTGGCATTTCATCGAACACGAGGGGCCCGTCTAGTGGCGGTATTGCATGATCAATAATACATCCTGATTTGGAATATTGGATTGAGCGTGTGCTATCGCGACCCTCCGAGAATAACCCTGCGATCGAAACTTCCTTTCGAGGGTATAAAAGGAAACTCAGAAAAACGTGGGCTGTATGCCAGCGTACCGAATAGAAGGCAAATAATGAATTTAGTCTCTTTTAAAGAGGTTATTGACGGAATCCATTGCTGCCTCCTAAACGCATGGCCGACCGAGCGAGAGCACCAGAACCTCCCTCGTGCAACCCCTCTCCCCTTCTAATGTAATTACGAAACTCGTCCTGGACCGTGCCAAAGGGGTTGTTTCTTTGTAAATTTTTTCCCCGGCATCCTCTGTGAAACCGATGTTTACTCGGATGACCACTTTCGCCACAAATCTCGATCCCAAAGTTCACGCAGCGGTCGAAGCCGTAGCTTAACTGGGCTCGTTAATTATTTAACGCGGCAAAATTCAAATGGTGCAGTACAATAGCCCGTGTTTACTTACTTTTGCAAGCGTTATTAATGCTTAATTACTTACACTAGGAATATGCAGTTCATACAAATTATATATAAAATTGACATGTGTGCAAAGTTTTAAACAAATCTTCATTTGAATTATACATATAGGTAGTTGCATTTTTACAGTTTTCATATAAAATTATCAGTACCTATATATTAACCTAGTAAAGAATAGAGAACATTTTTGTGGTACGCTTTCCTTAATATCTATCAAAAACGAGAACAAGCAATACTAAAAACACAGAAGGTTAAGAGAAGAGCGTTTACTAATAAGACAATTTGCAATAGGTAGGTACACATGACACACAAACTGAGCTACAGGTTACCTTCTTCGCACCCCTTCAAGAATACCTACCCTAAAACTAAAGTACCCTTCAGAACTGACACCTTGTACACACTACTCAACATTCTATACCCCGAACAGTGAAACCAAAGAAAGTAGCCCAACACTCGCAAGATCGGGGACCTGGAACAGAATCGAGCACGAAGAAAACATTACAAAACGCAATGTAATTCACGCTCGTCTCCGAAGCAGCGATTCTTCAGACAAGCCGAGGCGAATGAAATGCAAAGAAGCAGGGGAGCAGGCGCCTCGTATTGTAAATACCATGTAATCCGATGACCTCTCGGCGACGGTCCCTTCATTACCAGCGCGGTTGCCATTGTTCCGTTGCTATAATTGAATTCCCAAGGCAGCCGCTGGCAACCAATCCTCATCCTCTCAGCATCAGCGATCCGAGACCACCGCCGATTCCACGTCGAAACTCTACTAGATCCTGATTTACCCCATTCAGTCGGGAATAATGCGATATCCCGACCCCGAAAGCCTCGTCGAACCTCTCTTGGAGCGGAGTCATCTTAGCAAGGAAGGGGGTTAGTCTGATCTCGTGCACCACCGCTCTAAATGTCGGTGTTCGCTGGTCGCTCTCAGCTGCCACAGGTCTGCCCTGTGAACGTGATTTCCATCTCGAAAACGGACAGAAGCGGCAGGATTTTATCGGGAGAACCGTCTGCGTCTGATAACTTTAAACGGACGGCTGTTTAGCCTGGCCTAATTAAAACACGACGGACAGCCGCGGACTAATGCACGCATTAACCTGATCTCGCTCTTCCGCGAGATCCTTCCTCCTTGTCGAAGCGTGTTCCCCTGACATCCTACGTCCTCGGATGGATGGGATTAAATTAAGTCTGAAATAGAATTAAATGGTGCGCCAACTTCGCGCGGAACGGCCGAAGATCCTGTGATTCCTGGATGCTGTGGATTTGTAGTGTCATGGGAGAGGACGTTGTGCTTCATTTTGTTTATTTTAATGAACAAAGGAATGTGCTAGAGAATTTGCGGAGAACTAAATTGAGATCGGTGCAATGGGTGATGAACTTTTTTAAATACAATGCTAATACACTATTAGATATGGCCACCCATCTTGCATAAATGCAATAGACCCTAGTGGGATAGTTTTAATACCAATTGTACGAACCTCGAGACACTTTGTGGCTTGCGAGTGGTATATACATCAAATATACACATCTAGCTTCTCCCATCATCGTATAAACTAGAGACCCCTATTTCATGGGTATTTCAATACACGTGAACACGTGTATTAAACGTATCCGTACCTCAATCCGTGTATGTTTTAGTACACGGGTACCCGATTTTGCCGATCTGTCACGCGAAAAGTTAAACGAAATTCCTGCAAAGTAAATAGTATATCATCTGATACATAAATGGCATTGTTTTACATTATCAATTAGTAGTTAAAAGAAAATGGCGTATTGTTTCAAATTTAAGAATCAGTAAACAATTAATCGTGGAAGCTTCTGCATTGCTTGTATGCACTTAGCTGCATCATGTTAGGTTTCTATAACCAACTGATGCCCAGGTCCCTTGAATTTCCATACGCACAATAGAATGACTCACACAACCTAGAGGGGGCATGTAACAGCCCTTCATGAACAAAGTGAATCACTGTAAATGCAAAGTTTCAATGAATCCGAAAGTCCTGTTAACGAATCAACAATCCCAATTCGGGAAGCCCGAAACAATTTCTCTCGCCACATTGTCGTAGCTTTCATTCCAGAATCCACTCCCATCCACCACAATTCGCTGTGTCGCCGTCTCTGTCCCACTTTGCCCGTAGACACTGTACCATCCCCACGTCATCAAATGCAAATTCGGTGTGTACAGCTTGGATCGAACGTTCGCGCATCCTCCATCAGGAGATTGACGCCGTTTACCTCGAGTCATCAAGGACAGGGCGCGAGAAGGGTCTTTGTGCGTGGATGTACTATATACCCACATGCGAAGCCAAGCAGGAGGCGTATAAACGGCCGCGGTCCGCGCCTCCACGAGCCTGTCCCCGCCATGACTGATGACCGGCATTACGATTTGTCAATAACAATTGTCCCGGGTATAACTGCGTCCCCCCCCGCGCAAACTGCAACTGATGGCTAACATCGATTGTTCACGTCGACGTAACTGTCCGCCACCGGGCTGACCCATAACGCATCCGCACCAAAAATCTGCCGTCGACAGACCGACGCGAATCCGACGGAACGGCCGCAACGTTGTTCGCGCTAATATGCGGTGTATCTGTACGTTGATTAGTCGCTGCGCCGATCGGAACGATCGACTGTCGTTCCTCGTTTCCACGCGACCCGTTACGGAGATCACGTTGCGGCGACAGGGCTTGCATTTGTTGCTGTTGGCTTTTTGGGGCGGAAGATGAGGGTGTGTGAAGCTTGTGGGGTGTTGGGAACTTTTTGTTGGGGTATGTTTTAATCATACGTAAGCTAATATGATTGGAGGACACTGGTTTTAGGTGATTATATCGCTTATTCAGGTAGTTGGTGGGTCGTGAGTTTGTGGATGATGAGTTGGTTAGATGCTGCTTGTTAATTTGTTATGGGATCGACCAAGTGGAATGATTTGGACGTAATTTGTTTGATTGGGTTATGGTTGAGTTTGAAATGCAAAGAGTGTTGAAGATTTTATTTGGTTGGTTTGGTTTCATTGGGAAACCAAACAGAAAAAAATAATAATTATGTTTAAGTTTCTATATTTGAGTTGACTTTAGGCTTCACCTTATAATAAAGGAAAATGATAGTTACCTACTGTTAGAAGAATGGGGGACTGTGGCAACGGTAATCAAAATTGATAAAGATAAAAAATACGTATCTGTACTAAATTACAAATTATCGCAGTAAACATTAACAATCTTACGCATGCAGTTTGTCCAACTTTCACACTGAATGTTCGATAGAATTCAATGTGTATGTAAACGTTAATTTAAAAATAATTCTATGTCCTCGTAAACAAATTACAGTAGATTCTCGTTATAAGCTCATTTCGCCTATGCGTTGTAGGCTCGGTCGCTATCCCCACCATTTCTTGGAATCCTTCGTTCGAGAGTGAGCGAGAGGGGACTCTCACTCGCGCAACACTCTCATTGGCAGCTCGGAATAGCTCACCGCCAGCTCCGAGCGTGGAGCCTATAACGAGAATTGACTGTAGTTCCAATGCTTGTTCATGGTACAGTTCCTACGGTTTCACTAATACAAACCATTATAGAATCCTTCCATTATAGAATCCTTCCATTACAGAATCCTTTCCAAATTCCACCTCGAGTGTCTCAAAAAGATTCGTCCTACCAAACCCACTCCCCACATCCTAAGCCTACTGCAGTTGTAACACAACCACCAACTTCGTACATACATATAATTTTCCAGCCCTGTATTTAGTTCCCACCTCAGCGAAGATGGATGTATTTTCATTACAATTATATTCCCTGAAAACAGAGCCACAGGAAAAAACGCCGCGGGGCGCTAACACATGAGACTATTCAGGCTGACGAGGAAAAAAGATATTGACCGCAAATAAGAGGGCAACGTTCCCCCGGTCTATTACTCGGAACAATCCATTACCCATAACAACATTAACAAAGCGAGTTAACTCCATTCATCTTCCGCGGGAAAAGCACGAAACACCGTCGGCCTCTCGCGGCCTCGCCACTGGATGAGAGAAATATAAGGAAACGAAGGAACGGGGCGCCACGCGTTATAATACGAATGCTTCTTCCTTTTTTTCTTTCTTCCCTCCCCCGCAAAATAGAAGATAATGTTGCCTACCTTAACGAGATTTCCGTCGTCCCGTGCCGCTTTCTGTTTCACCGTAATTTCGCTAGAAGGCATTTCACGCGACATACGCGCGGAATAATACAGGACGCGGCACTGTTTTCGACCTGGATCCGTTGCAATGAAAGATCGTCGCGTCGCCTCGCGATTGCCACCGATGCTGAATGTTTTCGCGTTCCTTCGGTTTTAATTAAAAAAATCCAGCGCCGTACCCGCGGCTCTCGTTAGGGAGGAATTTCACGGCTTCTTTTTTAATCAAAGTACCGTGTGTAAATAGCAGAACCGCGGGCCCAGCGGTTTATCTCGTCGCGGGAGGGAAGAAGAGAACAGGGGTGAAGAAGTTGCCGCGCGAAACACTTGTGAAATCTGGGGCGTGCAGGGTGCAGTCATGCTGCCGTGCAATCGATAATTAGGACCGGCGTTACGATATAATTGCTAAGGGAAAGGGGGTCAACGCGGTCGCGAGCAAACGAGGCGCAATTCGGTACACCCTTACGCACGTTCACATGGCAAAATTATCTTTAAGGAAGAGGGGGTGGTAGGAATTGGTGATAGTGTCGAGGGGAAAATCGCTTGTTATCTGAATATCGAAAAGTGGTTTTTATGCATCAAGTGGTATTTTACGCGATTTTTTAGGGTTTCTTGAAGAGATCCCCTCTTTAAGAAATAGAGATCTAATAATCACCTGTAGATATTCGAACAAGGGAAATACAGAAAAATCTGAAACGTTACAGAAGTGTAATGCTAATAACGTATCTATTTTTTGATTCGGCGATAAAACGGCCCTAAGGGCGAATACACCCCTTGGAAAAAATGGTCAGTTTTCATATTATAGTGAATATTGGCGAAACCGTAAAAGATATCGAAAAAAAGTTCAATTCAAAGTTTTATGGCTTTTGATGTCTGACAATGTGGTGATACAGAATTGTCGGACACGGGTGGTGGGGATAAATTTTGAAAAAAATGTTTTCAAAAAAAAAGGACATACAAAACCACACAACTTTGAATCTAACTTTCATTTGCTATCTTTTAGAGTTTCGTAAATATGCACGATAATCTGAAAACTCATCACTTTTTCGAGGGGGTGTTTTATTAGCATCACTTGAGCTTCCATTGTTTTGAATTTTCAACTTGCTGAACTTTCCTTGTGAGTTCTTAGGAGTTTTGACAATTTCTTAAAGAGTTTAAGAAATAGAGATGTCACCTCTATTCTAAGTTCTGAAAAGATATTGCATTGAATATGCTTTAGATCTCAAAAAGATTCACGTTTAGTGTACACCTGATACATGAACAGAGAAATGTTTATGCTACACGTGGGAGATTTATTCTGGGATTTAACCTTTCCAAATTTATCACGCCCACAATGTCCTTATTTCAGTCATACCTGCAATGCAGAAGTAGAATTTAAATTTTACACAAGATCTCCCATACAACAAAATGATGACTGTAATTTCGTATTTCGTACGAAAATTATTTCAATTCAAAACTGAACGCTATATGCAGAAATCAAATGTGTGTACTACGTACTCCGATCGAAGATCGAAAGGCAAGTGCGATGGGTGATTTTAAGCTGGAGCCACTGCGTATGATAAAAGGCGCGGAAGTGAATCGACAACGGAAATTGAATTTGATCGCCAGCACGATTCTCGATTGGTGGACAGTTGCTCGCGGAGAAATAAGGGAAGAATAAGACCGAAGAGGAAGAGGAAAAGGTGCTCGTATTGTGCACCGCGCGAGACGTTTCTCGTCCCTCTTGGGCCCTCTCTTTATTTTTATTTTTCAGAGCAAATTTATCGTTCGTTTACTCACAGCTGTAGTAGCACGCGGTAGCCTTGGGAGAAATTGGCGAGTGTCCTTTCCGTTTTCCTCTCGCTCCCCCTCGACCCCCCTCTCCTTTTCACTTTATTCTTCTGCGATTCAAGATTTCTATCGTACTTCCTTCTCCAGCTTCCCTCAGCCAGGTTGTTACATGCCAGGGACAACGTGTGGCAAATATGAAACCGTGTGAAATACGAAAATAGAAAATAGGAAAGTATTACGCGTCACCTGATTCTGACAACTTCCTGCTGCTAATATTTTCACAGAAATTACTCGAGTGTCGACCATCTTAATTCCACTTCATCCGTCTATATTTCTCAACGTGAGTTTTTTAATCAGAAGACTTATAGTATCTCCCAAAATTCCACCACTTAAAAATTAAAACCCTCGTTCTAAATAATAATATCATTGCGAACATTACCGATTTATTTTTGCGCGCAGCATCTCCATACGCCGTATTAATAATAAAGCATTATTAATCAACTAACAGAGTGATTAACATGACGACCGCGCGATTATTTTAAGGAGGAACAGGATCCACGACTTTGAACGGTCGCCGTATTATAAGACGGTAATCCGCTCAGCGTCGCCCGTCGCAATTCTTATCTGTGAGTAAAATTTCCGTTGACGAAGGAAAATTGGAGGACGAAGAAGCCGTGGCTGGTGGTCTTTGATGAATTGCAAAGGGGCATCGCTCGCATACCCATCACCCGCGCCCAACGGAGTACGAATTTCAATCGTACGAAGACTTTGTCCCCGTTGCCACGGCGTTTGTGACAGAGAGACCGCCGTTGGAGGGTGGAACTTAGCTCAGGCGTGATCCAGCATAATGCGAGAGCAATTTGGTGAATGGAGTTAATTCAATAGAGGCCCTCGAGCACGCCTCCGGTTCTTGGTCGAGGCCAGCTTCTGGTGAACGTTAACCTCCAACAGCCGCTGCGCTTCTTCGCTCGTCCGTCCATTCAGAGACGGCACACGAATCGCGCTTTTTGCCGGCTTAGTTAACCGTAACGCCGCCTAAATCAGGCGTAACTGGCAGGAATAAGAAACGATCGTCCCAATCCTGGCCAGCTTAATCATGGAAAATGTCTCGTGTCTGCTTAACCCGTGTTCGACTGTATTACGTGCGATTATGCTGTAAGGATTTATCTTAGAGGGTGGATCCAAGGTTTTGTGGTAATTAATATAATAGCGATGAACTTGAAAATAATGCGCTCGTGGTTCTAAATTTATCACTTTTATTCTACATTCATTGTTGACACTGTGGGCTGATAACCCTTTGTGGAGGTTAATATAAAGCGATAAACTGAAAAATAATGCGCACGTACCTTTACTGACTGATGATTTCAAAATTGAAATGACAACGAAAGGAGAAAATTATAAAATATTATAAAACGTTTGAAATTTTTTTTTCTTTTACCAGATTTGACGTCTTCATAACCTGAAAGATGCAAATTTATATTTTATATCCACATAATTAATAATAGCTAATAAGAGAAGTAAAATAAGATAATTTAAATACACTTGAAGCACCGATAATAAGTGCTGGCGTCAGGGTTGGGAAAAAGTTGCAGTCAGCTTCCTCATTGGCATTAGGAGACGTATTATTTTAGAAAAGTCAAGTTAGGAGGATAATTTAGATTCCCCTGTTCCGAGAGTAATGTAAACGAGGAGTAACTCTCATTCGTTGAATGATCTCATCGTTCTTCCTTTTGTTTCACAAATGTTGCTCCGTGGTGGCTCTATTGAAGGTAGTTCTTCACGAAATCACCACGTTAGGAAGAAGAAGCCTTTGCGGGGCTTCTCCGCGGAGGTTGACGAGAAGTTAGTGTTATTACCGTCATTCAGGGTGTCCAGAAACGTATCTCAGGTACGAGCCTTAATTTACCGCGAGACCCACCCAACAATCCTTTCAGAATTTAGCTCCCCATCTCGTGGATCGGTGGCTACGTGGTGTCTTCATGATTCTTTAAAACGACTGCACGCACTCATAAATGAAGATTCAGAGAATGCTCGTTAGAAAGTGAACGTACCCTTCAAGTACGAATTCAACGCAGAGAGCTAGCCATAAAAGGGTTTACACAAACGTTTTTCCTGAGTGATGATACTTCTAATTGATAACAATGTTTATGTCCCAATAATATGATTACTTAACAAATGTGCAAAGTGGGATATGCAACCCCTGCACTTTACAATCCCATTATCAGTAGTCGATACAAGTCTACAAAATCAAGCACTAAAATTTTCTTTGCCCTTAAAATTTACAAGCTTTAAAATCATCTGTTTAAACCCAAGAAAATACTTGTCCACTATTGGAACTTAAAAGTGATATTAGAACACAATCTCAATTACATTCAGCAATATTAAAACACAGAACTAATACAGAATAAAAATTTGAAGATCATATGAACATCCAAATACCTGTAAATAAAAAAATCATATTACTCTACGTTATGCCCTATAAACTTATTTCTATCACGATCAACATTTATAATTTTAAGAAACGCTTTTTACACACTCGGAACCAGTGCTCATTTATTCGTACATAGGCCGAGATTAAAATTCTGGGGATTATCTTGTTCATAGAATGGCGGTGTTACGAGTTCGGTGGAATTCTATTAAGTCATTGCGCCGCGTGGAAACGCGGTTTCCCTTATCGGTTCGGTAATGCACAGAGTTTTTATACCTGGCTTGGCGAGTTATGCCCCCTTAAGGTGGTTGCAGTTTAGGTTCGTAATGAAATTTAAATGGCAGTCGTTCTAACAGCGACAGCAATTGCAGCAACGCCAGCCGACAAGTCACGTTACGGGACTTCTTATCGGACGCGTGTCGTGCACACTTACCACCGCGGCAGGTGACTAAGCCATCCTTTCTACCTACTCATCGTCACGTGCGTTTTTAACGTTACACTGAATTAATGCACACGGTTTTACCTTTCTCGTGGACATTCCTATGCCTTCTAACTATCGATATTTAATCCTATTTTCCGCTGTGGTAATAATAACAGTGTTAGTACTCATGGTAATAGTGAAGTGGATAGTAGAAGTAATAACAATAATTCTTTTAAATCTGCACAAAGATAATATCGTGATAAGCATGTACAACTTTGCTTCCAGTAGAGAAGTTCAACAATTGCAGAGTTTACAGAAAATATTTTTCGAAAGTATCGGCTAACCCAGTTATTCCTGGGTTCGTCGAAAGCTTAATGAAAGGGAAACTAGGAAGAAGAAAAAGACGAGAAAAACTGAAAGAGAACATTGTATTTTTATGGAATTATACGGTAGTATTTTGAACGTGCAACGCTATTCTTTCACAAACAATTCGTCGATCGCTGGTCGAAATAGGAATACCCGTAACTGCGAGGCAACTACGCTGATGGAAAATTGATGATCGATCACGATAATTGAATCGGGAAGAATAAAAGAATGGACATGGAACAAGCTGTAGTCAAAATCAAAACTCCATTCTTCGAACCTCCGTTGTATAAATAAAATTATACGAAGCTCCACTATTGACGGTCCATTATCCAAACAGAGCATATCTTGCTTTTATTGAAGCTTCTGCTATAACTGTCGAAACTAATTCTAATCGTGGCAATTATGAAATTGATGTGAATATAAATTCGTGCACAGTGTCCAAACGAAACTGTACAATGTTAATTATAGATATGAAACAACTGGTTATTATGGAATCCAGAAGTGGTACGAATGTCATAAAATTAGCTCGAACATGTGTAATTTAATACCTATAGGACGATAATTACTATCATTAAAAAAATGTTTAAGAAATTCTTTCATTTCTTTTTTTAAGAATAAAATAGTTCCATTATCCAAAAATTTATATATTATTACTATATATATAAAATAACTACCATCTTCTAGTAACTATAGAAAAGGAATGCAATTTTTAAACACATTTTTTACATTTAAACTACATTCATCTCAATTCTAATTATAAATAAAGCAACAAAATTCTGAACAAAAACATTATATCAGTGGCTATTTTTCAGAAGCATACACCACTTTGTGTGAAAGTAAAAATGATTCACTTCCTAACTCAAAGAAATCGAAGAGCAAATAACTCGAATAGTGGTTCCACTATAGTTTTATCCGTCTGCAATTTTTTGTATTAAAACCAAGTAGTCGACCCTCCTAGTCCCTCACTCTGGGGTACGTTTTTTTTCGCTCATTACCCTCCCACCGGCTTTCACCTTAATTTCTCTTTGCCGTTCACCCTCTTTCGCAGTGTCCGACCTTTCTGGCCGCTTGACCATTATTTACACCCAGCCCCGTCGCCCCCGTGTCCCCTCCCCTTGTTCAAGCTCGATTGTATCCCAAGCGTAAATAAATGACCCCGTGATTTTTAATTGGACTCCGCCGTGCTCTCGAGTTCTTCAGAATAAACGAGCTGTCCGACAAATAAGATCGCGACAAAAGTTGAAGTGGGGCAGGGAGCTGCGCGTCGATTTCCTGTTAAACTTTTCCCTCCGAGATGCACCGACGTACCCTTAGAAATCCCTTACAATCGCATTCTGCGAGTTAATGTAGGTAGTTTACTACGGCTTTAATCGATAACCGTGCTTCCTCTCTTTTCAGACGGGTATCTGGGCATTTTTGTAGTAGGTAGATACTTCTACTGAGACACCTCCATTTCTTTTGAAAATGAAAGGGAGTATAGACACGGGGGCGGTTAGATTATGCTGGCTAGAGGAAGTTAATTTTCAGATACAATCTGTAGATTTCAGTGTAATTAATGTTATCATACAGGGGCATTTTACCTTTATAGCTCTTTGTGATTCCACAGTTCTGTCTTCCCAATTGCCACCAACAAAATGCGCTATAAATCGCAAAATCGCGAAAAATGATCATTTGATTTGTCCCCTCACCCTTCAGTTATACTTACATAATTAATAAAAACAGTTCGGGTCCATTTACACCGCAATCATCATATCACGAAAATCGAAAGAAAACATTAGCAAAAGATAATTCTTGGGAAACCAACAGGCGTTAGGCCTCGGACGTGAGTTGCTTGCGTCCAAATGCAAAACGAGAGATTCCGTGCAGAGTCATTCCGCGAGAATCCACCTAGCCAGGCCCAATGAGGAATGTTAAATACGTATTCGACGCGATCACGCCACCGCGAGCTAGAATCCTGACCCACTTTCTCGAACGATGCAACGAAGGGGCTGGTTGCACGCGTAAGACAACGATGGCATAGACTCCGCTGCATCACGCGCGCTTGTTACAACCCTCGGAGAAGAACTTTCTGCTTCGAACGATGCAAACGGAATCGAGGTTTTACCATGCGAACCTCGGCGTTCCCGTACTTGGGAATACGTTAATTACTCAAAGGAATTTTTCCAGCCCCCTCCAACCCCCCAGCCGCCCTTGTCTGAGCGTTATCAACTTTCATGGATTTAGTAGCTACGCGTCACGGAATCGTCGCTCTGAAACGCTGATGGGTAGAAAAAGGAACCCGTTAGCACCCACGCGAGAGTAATTAAAACTTTAAGAGATTTCCGACCAGCCTTCCCAAAGGGGATAAGTCTTATTATAAATCAGGAAAGTGAAGAGCGCTGTAATCCGAAAGATCTCGTTGCTTCTGAAACGTTAATACTGTCTGGTGTGCGAATAACGATGACGACCAAAGGAACGACGCATCTATTAGGGCATCCCCGTCGGTAATGCGATTCTTTTACTCCGCACTCGTGACGTGAAAGTAAACGACTATCCCGTTAATCGTTTTTCGCCTGTCTGCCGACTTTTCTGGACCCCTCTTTTCCTGCGGACACCTCCGGCTGGGTCTCGTAAATCCCTCTCGGTGCGGTTTTAATACCGTCTCTGATTCGAGCATGCTTTGAGTTTTGAGCCGACGTTACAAGCAAACTACGAAATGTAAGTGGAAATTCAAGAGAGGCCTCAAACAATCATTTTTTACTCTAATCATTCTAAATAGTTTTTGTAACTCACGTTCATCCACATCTTATCCTTTATTTCCCCTAGCATCACATAGTTCCTTAAACAAAATTTTAAATATAAGAATTATGCAGTTTTTTATGCTCCATCGCACTACCAAAAAACAAAATATGGTTACTATGTTAAGAAAATGAATAATGCGATAACTGTAAGGGCTGAATTCACCCCTTCCCAGTGAATTTCCGCAGAAAAAAATTGCTGCTTACATAGTTCAACATTCACACGAAGTTTCATCAAAATTTGAATTTTCGGGCTGTGGACGTTTGCTCGCCAGAAAATTCGAGTTTCTTGTAGCAATATTTTTTCGACGTATATCAGCGAAGGTACGCGCCAGTGATCGAGAGATTTTCAATGTGTCGCGCGTCGTGATAGTAATTAAATGGTACGATCGGCAACTGAACGCAACCTAGTTTGTAATAAAGCGGGAGCGGGCGAACTCGTTCACGGTGACAATAGTCGGACCAGCTCAGCACGAATCAATTAACTGAAGTTGACGCAGCGAAACCGAAGTGTCATTATCAGTGCAGGCTAATGCGTAATGCTTTTGGAGATTGATTTCGAACGGTTCGTTTCGAAAATCACCGAGCAAATAACAAACGGGGACGCGTGCGACGAGTGTGATTTGTCTTTCGCAATTTGAACGGGAAAAGCGAACGACCGTTCTATGGCGTTCTATCGTCGGACCCGCTTGATTATTGCGTCTCTGTTATTTGGAAAAAGAAGGGAAACTTTACAAACGTGACCCGTCGAGTTTGGCTGCTTTCTCGAGAAAATCACGTATTAAAGGGTTGTAGACATTTGTCTAGAGTCTAGAGGTAGGTACGATAAAAGACACAAAATCAGGATTTTTTTAGGAAAAGGTAATAGTGAAAATCGTGTCAAATAACTTTTCACTGAAAGGTATATTTATTAATTATATAATATGAGTGAATTTACATATATATTTTGTCGGACTTCTATGTAAATGTGCCGACTGAAGACAGTGGAACTGTGAGTAATAGAAATCTGCCTGTCAAAAAAAAGGAGATTAATCTAAGCAGTGATTTTTTTTTATTTTGGCTACATAAGATCTATATAATATGTGTATGTAAAATTTGTAACTGTATTTGTTATTGTATTGTAAGAGTAAATGTATGCCTTATTTATATGTATATCGCTAATATCGCTCTGTAGCAGTTAATACGACAATAATTCATAAGAAAAAAAATGGAATATGCGTAAATAATGTGATGATAAGTCTAATAATTTATTGGTAAAAGCTGGAAGTATTGATGATCGTGAATCCATGTGACAACGCACTATTATCGTCGCGACCGTTGCTTGTTCATTATTCAGGGTAGATACTGTTTACATCGACGATGCACGTTAACGATAATACGCGAATGGATTATAAGAGATAACTGCATATGACTGGAAGCGTTAACGGCAATCATGTAACAGCTGACTGGGAATCAGGATCATTTCCTGCGCAATTATTCCATTAAGTTCGCAACTGTGCCCATTGAAATCAAAGGTGGATTCTATGTCTTTTGTGTATTATGTGTATTTGGGTGTTCGATGTACTGTGAGTATTGAGGGCATTTAAACTATTTGAGACATTCGGAGCATTTCGAGAACGTATGGCATTTGAAGCATTTAAGATGTTTTGAATATCTATAGCATTTGGAGTATTTAGAATATCTGGGGCAATTGGCACATTTCAAACAATGTTATTGTAATTGGAAGTTGATACTATTTCGGGAATATACTTTTTAAAAATTCGTTCACATACCCAGCACAAAGAATATCTACTTAAAAAATTAGAAATTCCTAGACGCTTCTGTTTTTGCTATTTTATTGATAACCAGTTCAGCGCGAAATAAATAAATCGTAAATACAGCTCTACGAATAATTTAGCTAACATGTACACGATCAAACATTAACATACATGCATAATCACTAATAATCCATTGAAGACACTCCTCATGTAGGAGATTAATATGTATAATGAACATATGCCTGATTCGCAGGGTAAACAAGCTTAATTCTATGTAATTGTCGAAAAGCCTAATAATATAATTATAATATACATTATCAAACAAATACGTAAATATGGAAACATCCACGAACAATATTACGAGCTCAACAGTATGTCAATACCTTTTCTATTTATTAAGCATTAGGCACCAAACAAAAGCTACACGAACTTTCATAATTTGTCTCATATAAAAAATCTGTCAATCTTCCATTTTTCCACTTCTCCACTGAATCACCTAAAAATGATTATTCATACCACCCCCCAGCAAAACATTCAGAACCCAAGGTAATAGCAAGGAAATCTTTCGAAATACAATCCCTCCATAATTCGCGAAAGCGCATTTCAGGCCAGTGGAAGAATTTTCATATAGAATATTCCATTTGAAGCGTGCCAAACGTTGTTTCTAGGCCACGTATATATTATTCAATCCATGAAAAATGTCCAGAAACGCTTCGTGCTACCACAATCGAAGCTAAAAAATGACAGCGGTGTACGTTTCGTTTCGTACAATCCGTAACAAACGTCGAACGAATAGCTGCGAGGCTGATTCTCGATCGTTTTCGAAATGAAATTGCGTCCCCGCGGGACAAGCATCGCGAGCGAGGCGTCGAGCGGGATATTTTGGATCGGTGGCAATGCCGAAGCACAGTAATGCCAGACACAGATTGGTTCACCGGTGAATTCCTCTGTTTCCTCTTTACCAACCGGCGAGGCGATTCAATTTCACGGCCGCGTGGCACGCTGCACTTAGAATTCGAGGCGTTCGTCTGGCCATTTTTGGATCGACGGTTGTCGCAGGAGGACGCGCGGTTGGATGCGCTCTCTACTGACCCAAATCCGCGTGACCCACGTAGACCAAGAACGAAGGGGCGAGAACTGGGAAAGAGAGGAGCACAGAAATGGAGAGGAACGTACGTAGGTACACTTGGCAATCTGCATATCGATTTCCCGAGGAAATGCGTTATTCATGGGAAACGGAGTCGTATGTCGTGGAAACAGAAGCTGATACGCGCGATCGCGATACGCCGAGCCCATTTGAATTGAGACTCAACGACGACACACCATCTTCCCCTGACAGCAGGGGACGGGTAGGAAATGCAAAGAGACGGCCGCGGGGGCGGACAGAGGAACGGGAGAGAGAAATTTTCTGTGAAGAAGGTATGGTGTAACTGATGTTTCCTTAAGGGGGAGACACGGGTAATGCAGCGCTCTGTATACCGACATAATCTGGACGTTGTTTGTCCTTATATGAGCAAATTTTGGGCTGGGCGAGGTCTCATTCGAAAGATGAAGGTTCAATACAGCCCGCTCTGGTCATGGTTAAAAGAGATTGTGTTGATATGTAATAATACGAGTGTCCAAAGTAGAGAAAAAACCGACAAAATGCACTCGCAGATTCCATGTATTTGTAGGTCACTAAAAGAGTTTTCTGATTCAAACGATGACCAGAGCGGGCTGCATCGAACCTTCCTCTTACGAATGAGACCTCACCCAGTCAAAAATCTGCTCATATAAGGACAAACAACGTCAGCCCGAGATTGCATGCCCAAATACGAGTTCCGCCATATCGGCGATAATACAGAGCAAATCACGTGACAAATTTAGTTCAATCGCCAAATTTTTCGAGTCGCCAAAAATCCTTCTCGCAAACATTATTTTTATGCAAAATGAATTCGTCTGTTATAGGTAAGCAATCCTTTCCTTTGCAAGCGTCGATTCGTGTCAATTGGTGTAACGAAAATGCACTGGACGAGTACAGCATTTGCAAATATGTGATTTTTAAGTGGAAGTTAAACATGAGTAACTAGACAATGTAATTATTATATATCACTGTACATTATTCAAAGTATTTTAATAAACCACATGTAGAGAAAACCGCATTTTTTAATTTAGAACTGTAACCTATAACTTCCATCTCCTAATTAAATCACAAATTTCACAATCACAAGTAAAGTCGGCCTCACCGTTGATTGGTTAGTTCTCCGTCTTCCATTCTCCCTCCGAAGGCGCTAACTTAGTGCCATCTCTTTCGACATCATGTTATCCTGTTACGAAGCTCATTTTAGAGCGTTCTGAAAATTTTTGCCAGATTTTGGAGCGATGTATCAGGAGAACATGAAGCGAAAGGAGGTATGCTGAAATTCTGCGTCGAAAGCCTTTCGAAACCTCTGCGACTCTGCGTCGAATAGTTCTACGCCTTAGAATCTGTCTCCGAAGGCGCTAACTTAGTGCCACCTCTTTCGACATCATGTTATCCTGTTACGAAGCTCATTTTAGAGCGTTCTGAAAATTTTGGCCAAATTTTGGAGCGATGTATCAGGAGAACATGAAGCGAAAGGAGGTATGCTGAAATTCTGCGTCGAAAGCCTTTCGAAACCTCTGCGACTCTGCGTCGAATACTTCTCCGCCTTAGATTTTGTCTCCGAAGGCGCTAACTTTGTGCCACCTCTTTCGACATCATGTTATCCTGATACGAAGCCCATTTTAGAGCGTTCTGAAAATTTTTGCCAAATTTTGGAGCGATGTATCAGGAGAACATGAAGCGAAAGGAGGTATGCTGAAATTCTGCGTCGAAACCCTTTCGAAACCTCTGCGACTCTGCGTCGAATACTTCTCCGCCTTAGATTTTGTCTCCGAAGGCGCTAACTTTGTGCCACCTCTTTCGACATCATGTTATCCTGATACGAAGCTCATTTTAGAGCGTTCTGAAAATTTTGGCCAAATTTTGGAGCGATGTATCAGGAGAACATGAAGCGAAAGGAGGTATCATGATTTTCTGCGTCGAAAGCCTTTCGAAACCTCTGCGACTCTGCGTCGAATAGTTCTACGCCTTAGATTCTCTCTCCGAAGGCGCTAACTTTGTGTCACCTCTTTCGACATCATGTTATCCTGATACGAAGCTCATTTTAGAGCGTTCTGAAAATTTTGGCCAAATTTTGGAGCGATGTATCAGGAGAACATGAAGCGAAAGGAGGTATCATGATTTTCTGCGTCGAAAGCCTTTCGAAACCTCTGCGACTCTGCGTCGAATAGTTCTACGCCTTAGATTCTCTCTCCGAAGGCGCTAACTTTGTGCCACCTCTTTCGACATCATGTTATCCTGATACGAAGCTCATTTTAGAGGGTTCTGAAAATTTTGGCCAAATTTTGGAGCGATGTATCAGGAGAACATGAAGCGAAAGGAGGTATCATGATTTTCTGCGTCGAAAGCCTTTCGAAACCTCTGCGACTCTGCGTCGAATAGTTCTACGCCTTAGAATCTGTCTCCGAAGGCGCTAACTTAGTGCCACCTCTTTCGACATCATGTTATCCTGTTACGAAGCTCATTTTAGAGCGTTCTGAAAATTTTGGCCAAATTTTGGAGCGATGTATCAGGAGAACATGAAGCGAAAGGAGGTATGCTGAAATTCTGCGTCGAAAGCCTTTCGAAACCTCTGCGACTCTGCGTCGAATACTTCTCCGCCTTAGATTTTGTCTCCGAAGGCGCTAACTTTGTGCCACCTCTTTCGACATCATGTTATCCTGATACGAAGCCCATTTTAGAGCGTTCTGAAAATTTTTGCCAAATTTTGGAGCGATGTATCAGGAGAACATGTAGCGAAAGGAGGTATGCTGAAATTCTGCGTCGAAACCCTTTCGAAACCTCTGCGACTCTGCGTCGAATACTTCTCCGCCTTAGATTTTGTCTCCGAAGGCGCTAACTTTGTGCCACCTCTTTCGACATCATGTTATCCTGATACGAAGCTCATTTTAGAGCGTTCTGAAAATTTTGGCCAAATTTTGGAGCGATGTATCAGGAGAACATGAAGCGAAAGGAGGTATGCTGAAATTCTGCGTCGAAAGCCTTTCGAAACCTCTGCGACTCTGCGTCGAATACTTCTCCGCCTTAGATTCTCTCTCCGAAGGCGCTAACTTTGTGCCACCTCTTTCGACATCATGTTATCCTGATACGAAGCTCATTTTAGAGGGTTCTGAAAATTTTGGCCAAATTTTGGAGCGATGTATCAGGAGAACATGAAGCGAAAGGAGGTATCATGATTTTCTGCGTCGAAAGCCTTTCGAAACCTCTGCGACTCTGCGTCGAATAGTTCTACGCCTTAGAATCTGTCTCCGAAGGCGCTAACTTAGTGCCACCTCTTTCGACATCATGTTATCCTGTTACGAAGCTCATTTTAGAGCGTTCTGAAAATTTTGGCCACATTTTGGAGCGATGTATCAGGAGAACATGAAGCGAAAGGAGGTATGCTGAAATTCTGCGTCGAAAGCCTTTCGAAACCTCTGCGACTCTGCGTCGAATACTTCTCCGCCTTAGATTTTGTCTCCGAAGGCGCTAACTTTGTGCCACCTCTTTCGACATCATGTTATCCTGATACGAAGCTCATTTTAGAGCGTTCTGAAAATTTTGGCCAAATTTTGGAGCGATGTATCAGGAGAACATGAAGCGAAAGGAGGTATGCTGAAATTCTGCGTCGAAAGCCTTTCGAAACCTCTGCGACTCTGCGTCGAATACTTCTCCGCCTTAGATTTTGTCTCCGAAGGCGCTAACTTTGTGCCACCTCTTTCGACATCATGTTATCCTGATACGAAGCCCATTTTAGAGCGTTCTGAAAATTTTTGCCAAATTTTGGAGCGATGTATCAGGAGAACATGAAGCGAAAGGAGGTATGCTGAAATTCTGCGTCGAAACCCTTTCGAAACCTCTGCGACTCTGCGTCGAATACTTCTCCGCCTTAGATTTTGTCTCCGAAGGCGCTAACTTTGTGCCACCTCTTTCGACATCATGTTATCCTGATACGAAGCTCATTTTAGAGCGTTCTGAAAATTTTGGCCAAATTTTGGAGCGATGTATCAGGAGAACATGAAGCGAAAGGAGGTATCATGATTTTCTGCGTCAAAAGCCTTTCGAAACCTCTGCGACTCTGCGTCGAATACTTCTCCGCCTTAGATTTTGTCTCCGAAGGCGCTAACTTTGTGCCACCTCTTTCGACATCATGTTATCCTGATACGAAGCTCATTTTAGAGCGTTCTGAAAATTTTGGCCAAATTTTGGAGCGATGTATCAGGAGAACATGAAGCGAAAGGAGGTATGCTGAAATACTGCGTCGAAAGCCTTTTGAAACCTCTGCGCCTTTGCGTTGAATACTTCTCCGTCTGAGATAAATTGCAGGTTTGGAATTTGGATAGGAATATGTATGAAAGGTATTTCTCAATAATAATACTCTCTGTTTCAAGTTTTTCCCAATTTATTTGAATAAAGACTTTTACAGTGTTACAATAATGTATAAAATATATAATTTTTCTTTGTCGGTTATATAAAATCACTATTTTCTTGTGTTCATTGTTGAGATTTCCATCATTTGGCCCATATAAAGTTCCTGTCCACGGCAAAATGTACCCAAGTTTCACCTGTAACCAGAAGAAAAATATTGCAAGTAATTGAAATGTACAATGAATTTCCTACGTTTGCAGTACCAGCCGACTCTCCGTTTAAATTTTTATATGTACAACGCAATAGCTGAGAATTTCTTTCTTTATTCAGAATAGAATACGGAAATAGCAAACAGCTTTCTCTCGCGTGCATCAGGCAGCGGCGTATCTATTGGTAATACCATTTCAGTGCAGAGAAAACCTGCTGTAATACCGACCGGCCGAATCGGCCAGACCACGTGACGTGTCTACCCCCTTAAGATGCTGATTTATTGCGAGCTAGTGGGGGCAAGGCTCGCGAACTGTAAAATGTCTGCTTCCTTAAATATTTTACTGTTTATGGAATAAGTATTTGTTTCACTTCAAAATTACCCAAGTCAAAGAAATCTTTTGACAATGAATGTCTCATTCCGTGACTACACTATCAAATTCGAGTATTAAGGGCGGCGATTTATCTATTTTGCTATAAACTGTGTTCGTGAGTTGCGGGCATTCATAAATTGTCTTGACGGAAGGGTCGTTGTTTCTCCTAGACGAATGAGGGCAAAGAGCAACTATGGGAGACGCAACAAAGATGGAGGATCCTCCTTTCCTGGCGCGCGGTCCTTTCGCGAAAATAAAAAGACCTGAAACGCCCTGAGCGATTGTAGCGCAGACGGGTTATGCGTTTTGAATGTGCTTTATTATAAGCATCATTTGTTATCTGTTTAAAAATGACAATGCCAGGGGTTCGGCGCGGGTGTGGGGGGAGGGGCAAAAGCAGACACGGGGAACTATTTATCAGGGGGCTCGGTGACAGGGTCAGTCATCTCCTCGTTCGTATTCGCCATGCTGTTATACCTGGAATCTTGCGAAGATATTTATCTTTAAAGTAATATACTATTTGCTATCTGATGCCACAGCGAAAATTCCAATCATATTAGAAATAATGATTTGAAACACTATCATTGTAGTAGGTACACATTTTTAAATAATGATTTTCATATTTCAAAAGTAATTCGGTGGTCTAATTCTCCTCAATTTGAAGAAGAAAAGATAGGATAGGTATCGAGCGATTCATAGTTTTATGGGTTTCGAGAGGGAACTTCGTTTATGGACCCTGGTTTAGAAAAACCAGATAAAAATTAGCAGAATATCAAGTTTTAGTTATATTTTTTAAAGAAATTCGAATCTGAAGAAATTATGACTTAAACCCATCCTAATTTCATGTGAACTATGTTATACTTTAATCTGATTAGAATCTATGGCGTAAAAATTGCGATCTGTGTTATGCTCTATTTTTTAATCAAATTCGAAATGAAGAATATGTTGAATTAAACTCCTATTAATTTCACGAGGGCTATATTACATTTCGGTTTTATTAAAGCCGCAGATATCAAGTCCAAAAAGTGGCCAATTCAGCGTGGAATGACCTTATTGCATCGCACATTCGTTCTTCCACTTTTATGTATTTAAATAATAATACTATATTACAATTTATACTCTTGCAGTTAAAAGTACTACGTACTGATAAATCTCTAGCAGCTGCAACTGCAGTCATTAATTTTGCTGCCCACGTTCCACCAATTTCCAAATTATACAGCGAGCTAAATAATAACTCTCCGTACAAAAGGAACTTTTGTTTGGAAATAAAAAATAGCACCACTCCGATGTAATAAATAAAGGAAACGAATGGTGGAAATTTGTCCGGCAACTTGTAAATATCAAATCATAAATTACACGTAAATGATGCGCTGATGTTTAGCACGAACGGGGACAAGGTAGAACGCGGAGGGATATTAAAAGCGCTAAGTTAGAAGTTCAGTGTTGACGAATGGCGCGTGGGACGAAATTTTAATGCAGACCGCTTAAGCTGTACACGCCGATAATGGCGGTTAATCGTTATGTACACGGGCCACGCGTTTACACGAAAGACAAATTGATTACACCAGAGCGATTTATCAGGCAGGTTTGTAATAGGGTCACTTGTCTTGTTCTTGTTCGCTCTGCCTTGCTGGACGCTGTCGTCGGGGATTATCGATCCTTATGCACAGATATTCGACGTTTCATACACATCAAAATTCCTTCATTATTCGCCGGCATTCTACCCGGGCACGTTTGTTAGCATAGCTAAACGTTCGTTTGACATAATTTAAATTCTACTTCCACGTCAAATATTAATAAATAAATAAACATCTTGCCCCAATCCCTATACTAATCATTCTCCAAAAAACATCTCGTAACAATTCACACTGTTTACCCTGTAGAAAATCAGCCCTACTTTCAATTGGCACAGAAAATTCTTCATCGCAACCTGGTGCTCCTGAATAATGAAAATCGTTCCCCGAAATAGCGAAAGCTAATCAAATATCCAGCACCACTTGCCAGTATAATTCCCTTAATCGAGGCTAGGAAATCCAAAGGTGAGGCCAGAAATACTAAACGCCTGACTGTCGCGAGGTAGAAGATGCTATTAACGTCGTGTGGTCTGTTCCCTCTGAATTTCTCGTCGCAGGTGTATCTATTAATCTTGTTTCCCATTCGTGGAATATGCAGGAGCGTGGCGGCAGCGCGGCAAAGTCGCATCAGTCTTCGCTCGCTGAAGAGAAAAGCATCCCGCGACAGGCAGCTGCGAGGTAATCTGTCAATTTATCCGTCAACGGAACTTTCACTGGGTTAGCATGGCGGTGCACGAGAGACCCGGGGTATATACCTTCTTTTCCCAAGGCGCTATCTTGTTGTCGCGTGAGGAGGTCACGTACCCTCTGATCCTGTTCCACGGGCGTCGGCCAGAGATCTCTCGGAACGATGACGACCCTCAGGAACACAAGCCGAGCATTTCGAGCCCTGACATGAGAGGAGCTCGTTATCGGGTAGTTCGATGAGATTCGGTCGATCACCTTGCCTTTCCGTCGCTCAAAGAGCCTTGAAATTGAAAAGGATCCCTTTTTCGACGTCACAGAAGCGGTCCCTTCAGTCCAACGCGGAAGGCTCGAGGGGGACTTTTCTGCTTGATGTGAAGTGGTGTTCACGTCCTGAATGGGGTATTAGAATTTCTGAATCAACTGAAATTTTTATCCTCGCGTCGGAAGATTTTCCATTTCTCGCGGCGCCCTCTCTGTGGGTAGAGGTTTATCGGTTCTATTAAATTCCATTGATTCGTGTAACATCACGACGGCGAAGGGTTCGGTGTTCTGGATAGATGTGACGCTTGGAGGGTATGAATTAAGTTCCAGGAATTAAAGGAGTTCTGCATATTTAGTAGATAGCGCCACTTCTGCTCCATATTCAATTCGAACGGCACGAGTAGGTTTTCAAATACAGTGCTGGAATATTTATTGCATCACTCGGATAAACACGTTGTCACTTATACCTCTTTTATTATTGGTATTAAAGTCAGTAGTATTATTAGTGGAAAAATTATTTTTTAGAGAAATGTGTAACTCACTATCTTGTAGGGTTTGTCGTTTTTAAAACCCGGGTTTAAAAACCAGTTATCTGTGAGGAGAATTGAAAACTTCTATGAGTATTTTTGAATAGAAGAATTTCAGCTCATACAGACGACATATTAATTATAATATTTACTCATCAATTTATAGTAATAATATTGATTCCTAAAAAGTAGAATATTACATCAGAACCAACGAATTCAGTACTTACCGTATTGTGCGATAACAAAACGAAGCACAGCTACACGATTCGACACTGGTGACTCTACCTTGATTGACAATTCACTACCAATCGCCATTGGCAACTGCCACAACTCAAACAATGAAATTCGCATGGTGCGAACTTTTACCCGCTGCGAACATTTACCTCGCTCTACTCTCCCATACCTACTCACTCTTTTAATCCCAATACCAATTGCTTCATGGGATAGTGAGCACTATGAAATGCAAACTGCAGAATCCCATACAGAAAATAGTTGCGGAAGCAGGTCGAATAGATGGATATCTGCCTATACGCGAAGCCAGGAATGGCACTTCGTCATTGCCTTACGGTAACGGTTATGCTTCTCGAAAGTTTACCAGTTTGCCAGCGTCTATGCCGTCTTTCCTCCCCGTTCCGTCTACGTCGTGCACGTTGGGCCGTTTTCAACCCTCTTCGGAGTGCTGCACCTCGTTGCTAAGAGCCAAGTTGTACAACAGAGTACCACGGTATTGCATCAGGAAAAAGAAAGAAGAGAAGGAGGAAAAGGAACGTAACACGTACGCGCATTCCGAGGCACGTATTTCGGTATGGGAAGAGAGAGAGAAAAAAAGAGGGAAATAAGGGAGAAAGGAAACGTGTCGAAAGTTGAACGGTTAAAATAGCCATGGCAGATTATCAAGCTTGAACGAGGCGAGCCTGGGAGTTGGAGAGTTGGTTTATCGGTTACCCGATTAACATGATCACTGTACGATTACGTGACGCGGCGGGACTTACATGTCGTGCAGCTAACTTTCCCAAGGGGTGATACAGGAGGCGAGTTACCAGGAACTTTCTCCTGGACCGTGTAATTCGCCGAAAGTTCCTAACGCGTTTACGGATTTCGTCAAACGAAAGGCCGTCCCCTCGTTTAACGTCCGGTTAATTTGACGCTCGCCAATTTTCCTGGGTCCATGACATCTGGCCTTCCACGCGAGAGTCATCTGGGTGGACAATAAGCTCGTTGGTTCTTGATCGTTACTACTTATCTGGGAACATTGTGCGAAAGCTTCTTCTACTACTTCTTCTAGAGATTATTACTCGGCGTATTATTACGGCAGCGCACTTACTTTTGCCTAAGAAATCACCTCCTTTCCATTTCTACCACTATTTCGAATACAGCATTGATAGGTACACAAATTCTGCATTCCACTCGAATCACCCTCACAATTTTCAGTAATATGCCCCTTGCGTGTAACATGTTATTACACATGGTATGCACCAATCACATGCAAAATTTTAACGAAATCGGTGACCCAAACCTCGAGACCCCGCCCTGTCCCTGGACATGCCCTACATAAAGCACCGTTTAAATACTCTTGGAATCGATATCGTGCAAATCAACCCCTCCACAGAGAAAAGACCGTTCCCTCTATTTTTGTTCCCAAGAACATTTAAATAGGCCCTCTGACGTCCTTCCCGATTTCAAAGTGGCAGCCCTCCCGGTTGTCTTTTCGTTGAATGAAAATTTTTATTTCAAACGGAAGCACGTTCCGAAGTGGATCTGGAAGCTGGAGAAATGGGGGAGTCTCACGGGACGCCAGCCCGGATTTTCCGGCTGTCTCGTCCTTTCGAAAGACCCCTTCGACCCGTCACTTAATAATCTTTATCCTCTAATTCCGTCGGATACGTAAAGTCGAGCGGTTAAGTCCGTCGGATTAGGCCATGGCCGAGGAACAAAAAGACGAGGGTTGTCGGCTGCTGGCCGCCCACGCGGTCGTGATCGAGGGGGGTGGGACGGGATTGGAAAGGGATCCGCTTGTTACGCAAGCTCCGCGAAATATGAGTACTCGCGGGACTACGGAAGTGAGAATAGTTCGATTCCAGCGACTTACTTCGATATTAAGCCTCTAACAGCGATACGTTCTCCAATATTGACACGAGCGATTGCATCGTATTACAAACGACGATTTCCAATTTTTCCCTCCTTTTTAATATCGCCGTGCCACGTCGCTGTATTGCGCTATACGACTCCGTATTGCATTGGATTTTCGTACGAATATAAAGCTGCTGTTCCAGAAAGATACCGCGCATCGATGTCCCCTTGCTGAACGCAACGCGATGCAATTTGGACGTATTTAGCTTTATGAAATAATTTCATTATTTCGGGGTATTAATTGCTACGCTACCAATGTGTCCAAGAAAATTTGGGAATTTGTGCATTTAATTTACATTTTAGTAGATGTTGATTTTAATTTGTGATCGATTGGGTGGTTGGTTAATTGGTTTTTATAATTTAAAATATATAGTGCTTGCAAATAAAGATTCTTTTAGCTAGAAGTGTCTGGAGTAAACGTCCCCGGTATTAACTTCTTCGCACTGGAGCTGGGAATCTCCTCCTCGTTCGGTGTCCTGTTGCCACCACTTTGGCAGAGGGATTTAGCGGCGTTCTGGTTTCCGCAGGGTATTCTTCCAGGATTGCTTTAGGCCACGTACGCAATATCCGCGCGGGTCCGTGCCCCCGTCGAAATCGACACAGCTAATAATTACCACCCTCGAGAGAGATTCTCTTGCTGCCACCCTTCGCGCCATTTTACGCATCGCTAAGTTCACGCAACGATTTCGAAGGTGGCCCGGCACCAGCCGCCTGAGTGCCTTCACTCGTGCCCGTTCAGATATCTTGCCCCCGGGGCTAAAATCTTGCGGGGGCGATGACTGCGACTCGGTGAAATCGAGGGGATGAAATCAGCTTTCGCGTCACTCCGCCGTTACGTTCTTCTTATCGACCGTTTCTCAATAGATACGCAGCGATTCAACCGTGATATTGTCGGGAGAAATTAAGCGGAAAACGCAATGGCTAACGACCGCGTTGTTTTGGTAGTTTCTTCGTCTTCGTGTCCTCCTTTGGATGTTGGGTGGTTACGTACTCAGGTTTCCTTCTTTGGAAGATGGCGAATAAATATTGAGACCTACATACGAGTTTTGAGAAGTTGTGACTTGTTCTCACTTGGTATATGTATGTATAATTTGAACAGAGCAAAATGGTTGGAAAGACCTTCAATATTATGAAAGCTTATTTTCGAGATCATTTCTATCTACTTGAATTGAATTATATTCTGTTTCTTGTATACATTCAAAGAGAGGAATGGTTGGAAATCAGACGCGTGTTGTATAATATTATTTTACCATTTATAAATAAATCACGAAAATGGAATGATTGAAGAATTTTATACTGCATTAATTCCAATTTTAGATTAGAATTTTACCACATTCATTATTAGATATTAAGCATAACACTACTGAGGCAATAGAAAATGCCAGAACACAGTGTAATAGATAACAAAACACAACATCCAGGTTGCCCAGTCCTGCTAAATACACAATAAATCATATTAATCAACACCCTCTTAATTTCATATATTCACAACTATTTCCTCGTGACAATATACCATTTGTTTTCAACACCCATAGTACCATTGATTCTGTACACCCTCATGTATCTCAACCATAATTTGTACCCTTGCCATTCGTGTTCCTAATGCAACTCAACTTACCTCGTTAACAACATTATCCCCTATATTACGTCCACGTAAAATGTTGCTACTTACAATTATCATAGTACACCCCCCTCAAACGATTATTTCACCGAGAACATTGGTATTGTCCGCGAGCTGCTTGCATCGGGGTCTCGCCAACGTCGTCGAGTGGCACGGGACTGCAAAAATCGCATGGCCACATTAAACGTTCTGTAAATTTACATAACATACTTTTCAGGCGCACGGTTATAATGGCCATCGAGTTGTTTGCGTATTGAGAAATTCAGCGTGCCCATAAACAGTCTTGTAGGCCAACCCGCGTGCTACGTTGCAGGTGTTTCGAAGCGACCAGTACCAGCGAGCTGCATAGTTGCATTTTCGACGTTGATTTGTTATTAATTCGAGCCCGACCCGGTTACACGTGTATGCGTTGGACAAAGTAATTCCTCCGTGGAGACGGTGAGAAACGTTCGAACTCCCGAGTACCCTTGAATTAAACTGCACAGAGAACACCGACGCTGCCGAGCCCTGCGAGTGTGTTGAGCTATAAAAGATCGTTTCAGCGGGCCGCAGATTGGCTATTAAAACCTTCCATACGAAGTACCTCAAGAGCGTGTTCACTCCTACGAAATCCCCTAACTTCACTCCCGACGAGAAGGGTTGTTTCCAATTTTCCTGAATTACGCCCGCCACGGCGATGCTTATAGTTGATAAAATTCGTTTTCAATCCCTCCTTCGCGAATGGACGGCTTAATATCGTTGTGACTCCGGAGCATTAAATGGCGTCGTTTAGATCTCGTCGCTCGAGCTCCCGGGTTGATTTCTGCGCGACGTTTTCGTTTCTTAAAATTGAGGGGCCCAGTGGAAAATATGCCACCGTTTTATGATTTCAGAGAATAGCAAGTTGGAGGAAAAATTGTTTTCATTGGAAATGCGATACGAAATTGTAATTATTTTAAAAGGTACTTCAATTAGATGGTACCTACATGGCAACTATTGTTAAATTTTAGCTGAAAAATTAATTTTATGGGCCCCTTTTCTACTACGCATTTGTTTTATCTCAACGTTAAGAAAATATAATATGATTCTGCTTGCTGAAACGTACACGATATTAGATTAGGAGGTTGTGGAATTGCACTACATTGCAGGAACGAATTAATAATACAAATAAACATAATTAATATTACACTAATTATTATTCTGTAAAAATTGGGTAAATTAAGATGGACGTGCCCAGGAACTAGAATCTAAGACAGAGAGGAAAGGGAAGTCTGAGACAGGGTACAAAACGAAGAGGAATTAAACGTCAAGGATGTTCATCCTTATCTTGTCTCCCATTAACCATCCCTCGATATTGTTCTCCACTGGCCGAGTCTCATAGACGTTCCCTGCGTAATTGGAAACAATCGGGCCAATTTCACGGTCGATTCCTCGGTGACCCTCGCATACAGAATCGGTATACCGTCTTCGCCGGGCGTCTAATTGCATTTTTGTTAGGCCTGGAGGACACAAGGAGGAAAAGAATAGAGTCTGGGTGTCCCGACGTTGGATATTCGATGGAGAGAAGCGCCATGATAAGAAGGGGCTTCTCATGAATACAATAATAGCTCTATGCCCTTCCAGCAACGAGCCCCGATGTCGTGGCTTTTAATGAGGAATATTGTCAGCGAAGACTACGTTTACCGAGAAACTGTATTCCCGTGCTTCTTTATTAATTTCGAAAGTAATAAGGAACGAGTTACTCGTTTCCATAAGACGGTTCACTATCGGTTTATTGATTTCAGAATCAAATTACAATACTTTAATTACACGAAACTATTACGCTAAGAAGTTGTAACGTTTTCACCGAATAAGAATAGAAATTCTTCGCCAAGAATACTGACTTTTGGTTACGTTTTCTGGGTAGTAGAGTATGCTAATTCAATTAATTTTGTATTAAGTAGGAAAGCATACATTACGCTTAACAACTTAATATTATGAATTCAAAGTGAATATACGTGGCTTCTGAAATTTTGTTAATGTTCTCAACATTTCTCTTCATGAAAGAATACTTTTAAAACACCATTTACTTAAAACCAAGGTGCACTATCAACCCCTTTTCAATTTCCAATCCAGCCATCAAATAAAAGTATAAATAAATTCAAATGTAGCCCATTCCAAAAAGCATAATCAATTTCTATTCTCTATCTCAGAGACACACCTGTTTAAACGATTCATCAACCCCGTCCTCCTTCGCTTACCCCAAAAATCGAGTTCCACTGCCCACAAACACAGATCGTATAACCCTGACGATCTAGGAAGCTTCAATTCGAAAAGGAAAAAGCTGTATTAAAAAAGAAAGAGGAGGCACGCATTCCCAAACTCCCGCGAATTCGATCCAGGCTCCTGCGAATAGCCCATTAAAATCCACCGCCTAACTTGGAATCAAGTAATCGCTGTTTGCATATTAATTGTTCATTATGGCTCCGTAGCCTCCGGTGGAAACGCAGACAAGGGGCGGGTGGAGAGGGGTGGCTCTTGCCCGACTACCAAGACGAAATTTCGTTGACTACCCCCCTAACAAGAGGACGTCCATAACGTTCCTCTGATGTCCAAGTCATCCCCCGTCGTTAAACCTGACGATCGTTCCAGGGGAAAAAGAAATCTATGGCCGCCGTGGGAGCGATGTATGCAGATTTTTTTTACCCGCCTGTCCCTCGACGCGACTTGGAAAAAAAACGAAGCGTGGAGTGACATCGGTAGGCTCGATTATCCGTTGTCGTCCTTGTCGCGCGTTTCACTTTCCCTCTCGCCGAAGAAAGAGCCACGACGATGGAGGAGCTCCAGTTGGGGAACGGAGCAAGAAAGACGAGGAGAATTCATACCTCATATAACATTCATTCGCGACCCGCTGGGAACGCTTGAAGCAAGCGTTCCTCCCGTCCTCTTCGGCCAAACTCGCGTTGGAAAAAAACATTTGTTCATGGTTTTCAGCAGCGACGCGGTGACGTTGACACGGGAGCATCCCTCTCCTACGACCATCCCCTTTAACCAGGCATTACGCTCCTTGTTCACGCTGTTCCACGTTGTCTCGCGACGCGTGCAAAACGCCACGGATATTTTATGGCGCGATAAAGCACAGCGGTAATTAAAAAATTCTCCCATTTCTATAAATTTCTCATCTTACGCTTGATTCCCTCTTCCGCTGACGCGAAACGGATTATTACGGCCGCGGCGCGGCGGCTGGGCGAGTGTAGTTACTCTCGCCAACAATTGGAATAATGCGTTTAGTAATAGTTGGGACAAATTATGCAGAAAGCTATCGACCTGCAATGATCTCAAGTCGAGTAAATTTAGTTTGAATTGGTAAAGAAAAGTAGCTTTATTTCTATTGGGTATATTTTATTTCTTGATATTGTTTTCAATGTTTTTTAATGGGTTATTTGGTAGTGAGTGGTATAATTATTAATATTCTAAATTTTTTGTAGCTTTTGTTTTTTAAGCGTAAAATGGACCTATGGCTTGGTATTTTTAATAATTGTATAATGCAAAAGCTGTTCTGTGGGTTGGTAATTTTTACAAAATGAAGATTACGACATTATGGGATCCGCAACTTGTTTAACTAATTTTTTGGCGTTTTGGGGGTTGATAGGTTTCTGCATAACTTAGCCCAGTTGGAAGTGGAAACGATAAAGACGTGGGTTAAGAGTGATGAATGGGGGGTTGCCTTCGAGAAACACGAGGTCATTCGAAGTAATATTAAGATTTTAATTTTTTCTGTTTTGGGTAGGAGTGACAAGAGTGCAAGTGACGATTATGTAAGATGATGTGGGGAAAATAGAATTCAGGGAGATAGGAAATGTCTACTTAACATGCAGGTTGAACGATCAATCTTGATGAAAATAAGTAAGCTAAAGGTGGCTGCGCATTCCGAACCCGATTTTTGTTCGTGATTTTGATAAATGATGTTCTACAACTTCTCTTCTACTTTGACACATGCATTGAGATTTTTGTGACAGGAAAATAGATGCAGTTTGAAGAATTTTCTACAAGCATTTTGTATTTGTCGCTCTAAATCCCGTTGTTGGGAAAGTAAAAGCATCGTGTTTTTTGTAAAAAAAAATTGAGAGTGTTGGGATTTGAAGTTTAAGAATATCGACAAGGTAAGTGAATAGTGCAGGTCAAGCTACAAATTGTGTCGATTTTCGTCAAAGTTCTTTCGCAGACCGGTCGATTGGACATTTTTGTCCATTTTTGAGCTTGGTGTATTACAAAATATTCGTAGTATTTGTTTGGAAACAGGCAAATTTGTTTCATTGTCATTCGGAACTATTATACTTGCAGCATTCCCTAACTTGTAATACTTTTCATATAATATTTTCCATATATTGAATTCAGTGGCGGATTTAATGGGCGGACGATGAGGAAGGCCCCCCAGAGTCCCATTTTTAAAAAAAAATGATGATTGTAGAACATTATATTTTTTCTCATGTTTTTAGACAACTCAGGAAAATAAATCTAACCTCTGGAACATAAATTTAACTGATACCCACAGCACATTATAATTTTCAAAAGATTCATGCTTCACTCGATTCTAACCACACCCTTCATTTCTGTTGCAGGTATGTACACTCCAACTCGTGCAGTGTCAATCACTCTTGATAATTAACGAGGGGTGAGTATTCTATTATCACTGTGTACATTAAGTTAATTGAAAGATACAGCTCCAACCACAGCACATTTTGGAGCTAATTTGTTGCAATTCGTCACATCTTTCAGCGCATGCCACTCACTGATACCCGTAAGTCCACCCAGGTGGCGTTCTTAACAGAGTAATTCTAACAAAACTCAGAAAGCACCTTAAAATATCCCCAAATTCATAGCTCAAATAATACTAACCACCCCCTTCACATAAACAAAAGCACTGTCACAAACAAATCTGTCCCCCAACAAGCTAAAACATAACACTCCAACAACGGGCCCAAAAATGCCGCAACTAATTCATCCCCCACAACCTTGAACTGCACCAAACATAATAATTCCCAAATCAGTTTTATTTCGCCGCAACCGAAGCCTAAAAAAAACTGCACACATCAACGAACAATTACTTGGACCTACGCGAGACTTACGTGGCAAGACCCCTCATCGCGCGACGTCGCGTGGGGTCCCAGCAGTCCCGAATAGTGGCAGCGAGGGTTCATAGAACTGATATATCTGCAGTGGGCGGCGATGAGGATAAGAATCTCGTCAATACGGTTCAAAACTCGAGCAACTCGAGTGTGGAATAAGAAAGGTCGAAAGGTGAGGGGGCTAGGCGATAAGGGTGGGTAACGGTGAGCATGGAGTAACGTTTTTGACCCCATACCGGGAGGGGGGGGGCGCAGGAAGTGTAAGTACGTGCATGGCTCCGGGTGACGTGCACAGGCCGATCTGCAAAAAGTTTCCGTTTTACGACAGCGCGCCGCGGGCGCCTTGATTCTCGCACGGCGACGCGATACTGAAATGCGACGACGTTGAATCGACCTGGCGCGCGTACAACCCCCTCGCCGACTGGCGCACAGCCCCCTACCATGTCCCGCCGTGTCGTTCCTTTTCCTCTGAATTTGGAAGGCTGCATTGAACGCTGGTAAAGCCGAGGGATATATATAGGCGAACGTCGAAGTACGGTAATATCAGATCTATTTTACGAGCACGTCGATGCAAACGCCCCTATGCTCGCCACCCCGATGATTCACCGTAACTTTTAGCTCCCATAACCGATGCCATTGTGCGTTCCTGGCGAATTTTTATTCGCGCGGATAGAGTTGTGATCCGCGCTTCCTCTTCCTGCGCCCCCCTCCCACGCTTCTCGCTGCGCTGTTCTACGTGTCTTCTCTTTCTCCTGCGCGCTCGTTTCTCTGTCTCCCTGCCTCTGTTTCTGTTCTTTACGACCCGGGCGACGAAATAAATAAACGTTTTTGGAGGAAGAACCGCCGTCGCGTCGTATCTCTTTCACATCGACGCTTCAAAGGGGGATGATCGAAGCACTGTCCGACAATCGCTCGCGGAATAGTGTTTTAACGTGTTCTGTGTAGTGGTGGGGTGTCAAGGTGTTCTATAGGACCTCTGGAAGTGGTCGGAAAGTTGGGCGATTTGATGCGGTTATGGGAAAGTCACAGTGGGGTTGGATTCTGCTTTGTTTCAGCTTCTACGTCTTTTGCTTCGCTTCAATATTGAATTGGTAGATATGCTGGGTGCTTAGGTAAAAATTTTGATTTTTAGATTCGTCAGTGTTGTGGGCTTCAAGTGATCCACGTGGTTAAGAGCGCGTTAAGAGGGAAATCCTATTTAATGGGCTAAATAAATAGCCAAATTTAGGATTTTTTTTAAGGAACTAGCATTTCGATTCATTTGAAACTTGGACCATGTTTTTATACATCCTTGAAGAAGATGCAATTTTTTTCTTATTCATTTTTAATAATAAATGTAGCAGTTATGCATCACACAGTCCAATACTCGTCGTCCGCTGGTGTGCATGATATTTACCTTCCAGGTAATCTGAAACAGAAAAATGAAACGGCGTTTTACTTTGTACATATGTAGCTTCAATTTGATGAACCAGAATACCGCTAAGTTCTATACTTTTTTGTTACATAAAAAAATTCGCGTAAAATTGAATCGCAAAAGTTGAAGGTTCAGACCTTTCAGTTTGAAAATTCTCCACACCGCTCAATAATTTTTTTTGTTTTTTGCTGGTTCCTCAATTTCAAGCTACAAATGTATAAATTAAAACGTCGTATCATTTTCCTGTTTCAGATTACCTGCTAGATAAATATCATGCACACCAACGGACGACGAATTTTGCGCGGCATGATGGCCCATCATGCATAACTACTATATTTACGGTTAAAAATCAATAAAAAAAACCTACAGCGTCTTCAAAGATGCATCAAAACATGGTCCAAATTTCAGAGGAATCGAATCGCTGATTTCTTTAAAAAAATCCCAGTTTTACTATGATTTGAGCTCAAAGAATAAGATTCCCCCTTAAGTGGAACGAAGGATAGATAGGCTCGGCTAGTAGTAAAGTCAACCATAAGTCATACGTTCACGAAAAATGTGATAATATTGATAAGATACTTAGTGAAACTTTTCTTGTGTGGCAACTGGTTGCTGATTTCGATTTGTAAAGAAATGTATTAAATAGTAATAAATTGATAGTTCATATCCATTGGATTATTAATAACACTTGGTGGTCTAAGGGAGGTTTGAGTATTTTAATTTGCAAAGTGGATGTGTAACGTGGAGAATTTGGTGATCAGGGGAAAGACTATTTTGGTTCAAAATCACCATCACAAAAGATTAAAACGGTATTGCACATATATATAAACGTAGTAGTACCTAACTAGAGGCGATTAAGTGGTATCAATTTCAGCAAGTGATATTTCTGACAAATAATACTTAGTAAATCTGATATAAGAATATGAATGTAAAGCTATTTCGTAACCCAAGTAAATTAAAAAATTGATTCATTTATTTATACGAGAAGTTAAGTTACTAGATTGAAAAGTTAGATTAAAGAGATTGAAAGGAAGCAGCAGCAAATTCAACTAACTCTATTTGGAAATTGGATAGAGTTGAACATGTAAAAGTGCCCTCAGTGGTTCAAGAAAGCCTTAATATCACTAATGGATCGACCTAAATTTCGAAAATTCAAAGAGGCTACGCTGGAACGTCCAATTGAATCTACTCTTATGGCATGGATGTTAGTCTTTGGGATAAGGTCTGATTTATATCCCACCCAGGCTTCTTTCGATTATGTTGAAAGTGGGTTCCGGATTATTAAGATGCGAGCTGTCGCGACGTTGGGAATTTTTAGGATGATTTTTCTTCTTTTTTCTCGCCCCGCGGATACGGCCCAGCGTGATGAAAAAAATTTTGCGGGGATAGTGGACGATGTAGCACCCCCGCGGCGGAATATAAATTACGCAATTTGTATAAAGAGCGGAAACTACTCCTGTTTCGCTCAGAACCCAGTTCTCTACAGGGTGCATCAAAACACGTGATGCAAAGTGAAATATGATAATTCCTATAGAAAAAATTGATCTAAAATATACAAAGAGGTGCATGCATTTACTTTTTCTTTCCAAAACACATTGTGCTCATATCTGTTTAATCAAACTCGATTAAATAATGGATGTACAGTATTTTCGATACTATACAGAATAATGAAATAAAAAAGAGACTAGAGAGCAAAGATTTTTTAACAACATTAGCCTGTAAATTTCTACAATTTCGGTTTACTAAAATATGTTCCTTTGAAATTTTTTTGCAAAAAGTTGTTCTCTTTCATATTTGACGTACTTTCTCTTCCTTCCTTTGTTCAAAGGAATTTCTGTCTGTAAATTAACGTCAAATAAAGAAGTAGTCAGCAAAGAGGAAGCAATCCACCTTTAACTCTTGATTTAATAGCGGTGTAGATATTTTTATTTAAAGAGAGACGTGTAGGTACAATATGCATCTACATAAGTAAGACAAAAGAACTTCTAGTTGTTTTTCTACGGGATATCGAGTATGCTCTGAGACACCCAGTGTAAATGTAGAGGAATATACGATATACATAAATGTTTTTACGCTCGGCAACGTCCGCGCGATCAATTCGAAGTCCGCTCGCGGAACGCATAAAAGGAATGGAAGACGGAAGAATCGTAAGGAATAAACAAAAAGGAAAGGTGGTAAACAGTTCTACGAGAAAATTTATTTAGTAACTGCAGTGTGTCTGTACTTACAATTCAATTTCTTTGTCACACCGATCAAAATGCAAAGTGAAACGTTTTCATTGCTTTCCATGATCATGGAATATTTAAGCTTCACAAATTATGCAGAATAATAATCATATTCCAAACATCTCCAGAATTTGGAATGTGTAAAAGTTCGCCCTCCACCCAGTTTTCAACTTTACACGATATTAACAAATTATCCTCCACCTTGATCATTTAATCCACTGCAACAATATCCACTGCCTTCGAAATGCAAGCTAACCCAGAGGACAATCAACGTTACATTACAAATCGATTTCACTATCTGCACGGCATTTTGCCGCAACGAACAACGACTGACAAAGCTGGAAAAAAGCAGAGCTCTCCTAGAGGCCCTATTTCCAGGCCATCTATGCTTTATTACAGCGGATCGCGGGCGAAGCACGGGCCGATGCACCGTCGCTTTATCCCAGCCGTGCATTTGTAATATACGAGTCAATTTGTTTTCATATAACACCCTTCCGCGCGGTTTCAGACAGTGTTCAAGTGCATCGAGGCCCGTGCAGTGTCATATTAATCAATTAGTCGAACAGCGGCCGTACAAAGGATAACCGAATGGTTCAGTCCATTATGCAAGTGGAACTCTGGAAAGCCTGCGGACCCCGCGCAACTCCCTGGGAGCCACCCCAGAACGTAATAGACGGGTTGTATGCAAATTAGTCGGGCAGGCGTTCGCGTAAGGGTTAATACTTAACACGACGGAACGGGAACGACGGGTAGTAAAACGATCGCGTTTAAACCAGCGGCAGGTCCAAGAATGAGCCTCGCCACCGCCAGACTGTCCGACATTAAAATTTGACGCATGCCAGTGAACGGCGCGATGCAACACGGTTGGTCAATTATTCTCCACGCCGATTGTGACGTTTTACGAGCACCGCCAGTGGACCGGAGCATCGGTCCTCATTCGTGAGCTGTTCGTTTGTAGCAATTTGGAAGAAACACGTGTAAGTGTGCTCCTCGTAATTTCGAGCAAGAGGGGAGGAACTTGGGGATCGTAATTTCGCTGAAGAGGCTATTTATCCCAAGGACTGGCGTCACCTAACTTTCGCTCGCGCATAGAAGCAAGTGGCTGCACAGAATTTCGGGGCTAAATGAAGTTGATACTGGGTTTAATAACGCGCCCGGCCGGTGGAGCGAGCGATCCTCTCCGCGAGTAAGGTGCTTGGTGGCTCGGTTATTGAAGAGTACGCGTACGAATCGTTTAATTAAAACACCTGCCCTTACGTCCCTTCGACGGCCCCCTCGCACGCCGGCGGCCGCGGAATTGTTTAACGAATACAAATTCGCCGGCTGTCATTTGAATGCGCGACGCTGATGAACAAATTATAGGCGTCCCATTGAACGGACGGCCGTTACCATTTAATTTAATACCATTGTGCTCTGTCACTAATTACTTCCATTGTGTCGGCTGACAAATTGACAGACAACTTCTCGTTCGGCTCGTTATTCCGCTGACAAATCTTTTTTTGTTTTTTTTTATTTATTCCCCCCTCCTCTCGCCTTTGTTTCCCGCGCGTTCGATCTACGAGGGTTTGCAACGGAACACGATGATCGAGCGCTGTTATTGCGCCGGATGAACTCTTAGCTGTCGTTTATCGGAACGATCCAAAAAGTAACTGGCTAGGGGTGCATCGATGTCCCTGGAAGCTCGTTACGTTGCTGGGAGAGGGAGGGAGAAAAAATTCTGTTCCTTCGCCAAGAAGAAGATCCTTGCTTTACTCTCGTCTGCCGGGGAGCATGGTGAACGAACTCAGTACTGTATACGATGCCCCGGCTGGTAATTAGAAGATGGTAGACTTTTTTAATCGCAGCTCGTTACCAGCAAGTATCCAGTGGGGACTTGAAACGCGCTCGTATATCGGCTCGCGTATAGAGACTTGCGCCGCTGCCTATCATTCGATAACGAGAATCCGTATTTATGGAACAATGAAAAAGCAACATCATCAATCACCCGTCTTCTTTCGCCCACTGTTGCATCGGTACCACGTGGTACGACCGGTGAAAAATGACCCCCGGCCAATTATGACGGTCTGACCAGCGTGGCAAACAAAGAGACGTTGGATCGATTAAAACGATTCGAACGGAATAGCTGCGAATTTGATAGAGGGAGCGAATTGAAAACGTGAACCGATTAAATAAAAATGCAAATTCGTGCCTTAAACTCGATCCAGTGAACAGTTGATGTACCTAGTATCAAATTTAAAGTTTATGCGATGAGGCAATTCGTATGCGATGATAGTTGTAATGCAGTAAGGACGTTGGGAATGTTGAGTTAGCGAATGAAGGTTTCAATGTATTGGTAATACAATTTGAAATTTTATTGATTTACCGACATTTCCTCTGAGAGTGGAAGTCTAGAACACGTGCACCAAGCTTATGCCCTCGTTATGCAACTAATTTGATAGGTGCTGTGTTTCTTCCAAATTCACACAAACTTACGAAAAAACGATTAATTTTCTAAAAAAGGGGAATCTTTGAAAAATACTTATTGTTTGTAAATGATAGTATTATATTATTGTCTTCCAGTAATACTAAAATTATTTAAATGCTTATGAAGCGAAAAATTGATGGCGAAGGAATTATTTCAACGTTTTTATCATGGCACCGTCTCGGTTTCCATAACCATAGTAATAGTAAGCGCGGTACAATCGCTTCAAAGTGAAAACGGACAAAATGGAAGCATTCAATTTTCGCAAAGCACCCTTCGCGAATCGTCAAAGCCGTATCCTCTTACTGTAACAATAGAAGATCATTCGATGCCTCTGAGAGACGAGTAACAACGATACTGTAATGGAATGACCAGGAATCAATGAGAACTCACCTGGCGCGAGTTGCGCCCGTCCCTGTACGTATGTACCTACGTTAGCCGATGAAATAGGATTTTCAGCGCGGAAGGGAGCCGTGACACATGAGCAATAAAAATATTTGCCATTTCAATCGACTGAACATCGTTTCTCATCGATACGGGTCCCAATTTTAACTAAATTTTCACAAACTGTCGTTCCCAGAGGTCAGACCATTCCGTAACTATCCAGAAATTGGCGTTCTTTAAATAATTTTCTAGAAATATATTTTTGACAGTGTGAGAGAAGTCAAGGATCGAAGTCACTGATCTACCTGTTACTTCCCAATTATTTATATTTAAATTTGAAAATATCAAGTGTGTAGTACAGGGTATTTTAGAATTATAAGATGAATGTGTGTTGAATTATTTAGTAGAATTTGTAAAAATGTCTGCTGCATCACGTGGAGTAGTCAGATTTTCTTCTAGACCTATAGTTTTGGAAATATATAGAAAGATATCTGCAAAAATTGGTGCGTTTCGGGTACCCTTTTTCCTTTGAACGTTGTTTGAACATATTTAAATGTATATCATTCAATAATAAGCTATATTGTTGTGTTCGCGAGGGTTCTAGGAATAATTTGACGGACCAAGCAACCGAATAACTATTACTGTTTGAACACAAAAGATGTTTAAATTTGAAAATTTCCATTTTTTTCAAAATCGAATTTCTCGAAAACTGAGGGTGATGGCGAAAACCGGTTAGTGGATTCGTTTTCAGCGCACAAAAATCTATAAGAAACGACTATTAAATGTTACAGAGCACAAAGCAAGTTAAATTTTGTTGCACAGTGTAATTGAACCTGGTGCTTTGTGCAACCCCTATTTTCAAAACACGGGGTACAAAGCAACGCGACGTTAATAAAGAAAAACGCATCGTTCGCAACAAATAATTCAATCAATTTCCATTTAAATTCCGCTGGTCCCGTAAAATTCTCAATTCGCCTATCCACTCAACACATGGTTCCTTTCACCTTCTTTTATCCATTCCCAAAACTGTATCAAAGCCGAATTCACTAAACCCGTTTAACCGCCGCGACAGATCGAATTTTTCATGGGATATTTTTTATTTAACATACCGCGGGTCTTTTCTATTGACACTCCCGTTGGGTGAAAGCGCATAGTGCCGGGTACAGCGCGCGCCCCGCCGTATCGATGAATCATGGCGGCGAGGGTTGCGCGAGTATCGCAGCCGCGTCAATACATTTTCATAGAAGCGCAATTCGTCGATGCCTGATTCAATTTGATGATCTATGAATTACGCTCCGCGCGGCACTCTGAATAAGGAAAGTTCGCTGCGAGCTGAATACGAGGGCCTGGAACCGTCCCACGTTGGGTACGCTCCGGGCGCTCCCTACCTGTTATATGACTTTGGGGGGACTTTTGGCGTGAAGCTTTTTCACCGCTCCACCGTATTCACGTCGGTATGAATTCACGGAATGCCACGCTGCTAACGATCGGTTCTGTATATCCCGATAGATCGATAGGAGGTGGATAGTGACGAGTTTCCATTCGATGGCGGCCATTCGAATAAGAAGGGTTTGCTTTTCGTTTCGATCCTGCTTGACCCCTGTCGGCACCAAGAGCACTGTCGCTGGATCAATCGATGGTCGATGCACAGGTACACACGACAAGTATGTGTTTCTTTCTCTCGTCCCTTTGCCAGCGCGAGTTGTGTGCCGGTGTGCGTTCGGCGCGGGTGTAGTAATGGCCGCGCAACCGACTCCCTCGTCAATAAACGAACTCGCCTCTATTTACTTGTTACTTCATCATTGGAATCCGTACTTCTCTCTCCCGGCGGTCGCAATCTACCCAGCCACTGATTTACACGGCTGCGCGAAAAAATCCGACGGGAGATAAATCTCGTTCGGTGGCTGGCAGACTCTCAATGACGTCCCTTTATGGCATGAACGGCGGTGCGGCGTTGATCGATAACGCTATGAGCTCTGTACATGTTTCCTTTCGCTGCGGGTTAGACCACGTTCGTCAATTTTTTAATGTACCATCAGCGGGGACGTTGAGAGACTAGAAGCTGATGCCGCTGAGGGGATAGTGTTGCCAGAGGGAATCAAATGCTTCGTTTAGCAGTCGAATTAATTCATCATTCTTGGCATACAACAGTTTGATCGAAAATTTATAGAAATTGTGATAAAAGAGATTTTAAACTTTGGGGTATAATTGATAATATTATTAAATTTAAATAGCACCACCTTCTTCTTGACAAACAATTATAAACTTTGGGATGTAATTGATAATATTATTAAATTTAAAAAGCAGCACCTTTTTCTTGATAAGAAATTATAAACTTTGGGTGTAATTAATAATATTATTAAATTTAAATAGCCCCACGTTCTCCTTGACACTACATTCCTGCTTCTCACCGAGCCAAAGACAAAAATTCAAATTCAAAATTCAAGAGTGAACTAGCGATCAGCTCTATTTATCAAAAGCAGTAAGAAATTCTACTGAACTACATACACATTAACCAAGAGAACGATTCCATTAGCCGAGGACAAGGACTCATGTCAGCAGGAAGATTCAAACAAGTAGCACGAGTCCGTTTCGCTGTTGCACCGTCCCTGCCCTCCCCAACGACGATATTACATGCACATTCGTGGCCAAGGCAAAGGATGAAAATTCAATGGTGCAGTTAGTGGCTACTCAGTCAGTGCTTGACTTTGGCAGTCGTGGATACAAACAGGGAGAGCAGGCTTTTCGCGAGTTTGGCTGATTGCGTCGGTTTGAATGTCGATGGCGGCGGTCGAAAAGAGGGGTGGTGGGGGTGGGCAGGGACGCGGGGGATTCCCGTGCACGTATCCGCCGCCCACGGTGCCGCGTTTGGATCGCAAAGGATTTTATCGTTATGAATTTAATTTTCGTACAAACAGTCCCTTTCCACCGTGCCGCCCCTCCTTCCCCTTCGGGCACTCGACGAACCGAGCGTTACGTGCCAATGCAGACGTGCTGCACAGAGTACTTAGAGGAGGGTAGCCCGTGCCCGCTCGCTCGAGTGCCGTACTGTGTCCCGGCTGGTTACCCGTAATCCAATAAAACTGGGAGACGCAAACGAAATTTAATATCCAACACCATCAAAAGTCGTCGGAATTGTTCCGAGCTAGTTGTAACTCTTGTCGGTGTACTCGACGTATCCCGGCGTTCTCGTTCGCTCGCAGGGGGCAGATGAACGCGTAGACGGGGGTGCGGGGGAGAAGAGTTGCTATATTCACGGCAAGGCATTAGGGTTTCATTTAGGAGACGGAGGCTGCTCGTTGAATTTTCGTGTGCTCGTATAATTTGGTGGATATCCGAATATAATTGGAGTAAATTGAATGTTTGAATGTCCGAAAGTGCTTGAATGTTTGAATGAAAGTGTACAGTGGATCAAGACACGCACTAACAATGTTACAGAAATATTCTTCATTTTATCCATTTTACAAAGGGGACATATCGAAGTGACAATCGCCGATTTTTATGTAACTTTGGTAGAAAACAGTTCTTACAAAAAATATTTGACACGTATTCTTTTTTATTGGTTGACATTCATGTGGAAGGGGTGAAAACAGCCCTCAAAGTTGAGGGTGAGAAATATGTTTAGTCGAATATCTTGGAAATGGAAAAATTGTGTATTTTCTAATAAGGGATACAGTTTGCAAAAAGATTCGAAAAAATTAAAAATTTTAAAAACAAATAGCATTTTTTCTTAATTTTGTCACTTCGATATGTTACCTTGTTAGCAGCTACTACACAGGAGAATTGAAGGCCTTATCTGTTCTCAGATCTGCATAAAGAATTCGAAGTTCCATTTTAGCATAGTAGCTAAATATTTCAAGTCAAATCTAGTTTAATTGTGTTATTAAAATATCCTTGAAAGACACCAAGAATATTCAAACTCCTGTCTGTCGTAATAGTTTAATGTAAATTTTCTACAAGTGCTACCTATCGTCACATTTTAATGAAATATTCAAAGTCCTGTCTATTCTTAAATAACATTTTCTCAGTTCCACACGTCCTATATCAACGTCCAGCCAAATAAGATTTTGAATACTCCGATAAGATATTGGAACTTAGAATGCTTTGCCAGGACGTTGGAACAGATGGAACTTTGAAAAATTTCTAAATTCCATATGTCACAACTTGTTAATGAAATATTCCAAGTTCTGCCTGTCGTGAGTGTCTAGGGAAGGAAATTATATTTTAGGAAATTATATTTCGAATTTTAGAGTGTCTGAATATTACATTGTAATATTCGAGGAACTTGGATATTATACCCCTTGAATACGTATAATGTGAACCATGAATCGAATTCTTCAAATTCCTATTTTCGTTTGAGATTTCATATAGGTACTTTATAAATTATTTCTTCGTAATTTAATAATTAACTTACCTATAACATATTAAAATACATATTTTCGTTTGAGATTTCATACAGGTACTTTATAAATTATTTCTTCGTAATTTAATAATTAACTTACCTATGACATATTAAAATTCATTTTTCGTTTGAAATTTCATATAGGTACTTTATAAATTATTTCTTAGTAATTTAATAACTAACTTAGATTATAATATATTAAATAGCTTCTCCCTTGCGATTTTTCGTAACGATGATTTCAATTTTCCTGAAATTTATTTGTGCTTAACATATTGCATATTCACAGTCTGCATTGAACGTCGCGACACGATGTTTCGCAAAACGTATTTTAGAGGAATGGTGTGAGTGAAAGTGTAACACATATCTCCGCATTAACAACTAAATCCGACCAAAGTACTTACCCTATGGTAATCTGCCGTGCCACAAGTTTATCCTCTGCGGTGTAGACGCATTCGTACTTATCGTTATTAATTAGTTAAACGTGTCCTGCAAGGCGGGCAGGGGTTGAATTACTGTCTCGACAAATCCGCTTTCCTGAGTTCAATTCTGCGTATGAATACCAAACGGTACTCTCATTTGACTGTTTATCTAACTTCTACATGGTAGATAACATCAGCGTGCTACCAGAATACAATCAATGTCAAAACTGTCGTTGCAAGTTTGACAGAAATTGCATTGTTAATTCGATTTATCGAGTTCCTTATAAAATGTATTTGACTCATTCATGACTTTCATAGAGTAGAATTAGAAATTTGCAGGTGAGAACATTTATAAAACGATGGTTAAAAGGACCTTTAAGGGATGCAAATTGCAAAGTAAGGAATACACTATAATTTTCTAGGAAGGTACCGAATCACCACATATGTTGCATAAAGTAAAAAATTTCTCCAGAGTGACGTTCTCCTTTGACAACCAGTATAGTGAAATTTTTACATATTCAAGAGATGTAAGTTGAATACATAAATATGTACGAATAATATAAGATTTTCCTTCAGTAATTTTTACCTAATTATTTAAAATCAATTCTTAATACGTTGCCATAGTTTTTCAATAACTATTTTTTATAGCATAAATATATTCCTCATCCAAATCTGTTTTCACGTATTTAAATTGTCCCGCGTGAATTAAAACATGTAGGTAGGTACATGTATGAAAGGTACACGTAAAACTTATTCTACAGTCACTATCTACTGAAAACCTGCTATTTAAAACGTTGTACTAATGATGCAGATTGTGAATATAATTAAAGTAATCGAGGATGCATGTACAACCCCCCAAAAATAATTAGAATTATTATAACATATTCTTCAACCTATACTGCAATAAGAAATCATTAAAGAGTACACACGTGTATATGGGTGTATATACACAGTTGCCAAGATAATTAGAGAGAAAAATAACCTTCCACCGGAAGATGTTCGTTTTAGTAGAAAAACGGGCGATTCGAGAATAGGGAAATGAAACATCTGGCTTCTTGTCAACGTAATGTTTCTATAGCCTCCCTTGACTGATCTTCGCGTTGTATGTTCAAGTGTTTAACGTCACTCTGTCGGAGAGCCTCTGCAGGAGCCCGAAACGATATACAATCCTCTACTTGGAAAAATAACAATAACACATGTGTTTCCCCTGCAACAGTAATTGCACAGCTTTTGAATTCTGTTATCTTTTCTACCGGGAAAAGAGCATTTTTAACTTATAAAATAAAACCACTTATATACATTACCTAAGATAATATTTATAAAAATTCCAAGATCTCCGTATGATTAATCTATTTACAATATTCACATTTAATCTACTTAAACCCCCAAACTGAAACATGCTATATAAGAATTTGAATCCACTCCAACTTAACCCCCTTTCTGTAATTAATTTTACCAAACAAAACCCAACATCATCAACTGACAAAATTGTTTAAATATTATAATATCTACTGTACTTCTGACGGACGTATTCATGCTGCCACAGTGTTACAAGTGGGAGGGATCTACAACCAACAGCTAGCCAAGTGTGTGTGTAACGCTATATTTTTGAGAGAACAAGTCTGCAAATGAGCATTTCACCACTCATTACAGAGCTGCACGGCGAAACACCTGTCCACATTGTCCTACCCAGGTCCTTAATCTACCACGACCCAAAAACTGTACAGAGCGTGTCCCTAAGCTCTCGACTTTCGGCACTCCCAGTGCTGCACCATTTCCGCTCCCCCCGCCACCCTTACCTTCTTCCACCCGCCGCATGCACCATTTGCATCTGCTATTCACGAATTCGAACGCGTCCTCGTAATGTGTCCGTGCCGGGAACTTTTCTTCCCGCCGCGTTTCGGTTGGTCGGCAATAACAGTAGATCTGCTTAATGCGCCCCTAAATAAGGGAAAGTAATTTCATGTATTTATGCGTGAATTACTGTACAGTTGAGGGTACCTCCGGAGGCAATTAACGCCGACTTTGTAAAACCGGCACCTCCACGAGCCACCAGGAACATCCCGCCAGGAACACGTCTACAGCACACAAACGAGGGTAGCACTCGTGTGTGCGCGCGCGTACGGAGCCGACCTTTTGGGATGGCAACCCTTCGCTGTCCCTGTGAAACGAAATAATTGCTCCGGTCCAAAATAAATATAGCCACGCACGAAGTAGGATTACGGTTTCGGATGCAGCGCGGGTAATTCAGTAACCGCATAGACGCTTCGGCTAGATAATTGCCTTCATGCCAAGTTTTCGGTCACTGGAAGGCATCCTTTCTGGTGGGCTTCGCTGTGTTAATTGTTAAGAAACCCTCCTTGTGCTGGCAAGAAGGGGCTTAAGATGTATAGTAATTTCAGAGTGGTGTGAGAAAGTTTGAGGCTAGATTATATGGTTCAAGGATAGGAGGAGCTGTAAGAATAATATTGATTCGTTATCAGCGACCTCAAAAACCCTTGATCACCAAGTTTGAGAACGATGAGAATTTTGACCACTAAAAGTAGGTATCCAGACCACTGTGCATTTTAAGAACAAAAATATTTTGCGATATTGAGATAGTAGCAGTACCTAATGTATTCCAATAGGTTGTACTAATCATATAAAATATGAAAAATTAATTTTTTTCAATATGGGTTAGTTCAGTTTTGTTCTCAATGTCTCAATTGAGTTTAATATCGGACTCATTTCTCCATCAACACCTCTGCCTCCCTTATATGCATTCCTTTTTACTTCTCTCTACTTACGCGCAATTTTCTTAACCCGTTGCCACGAGTTCTCAATAACTCGACAGAAATCCGTATCTTCGAGTGTCTCTTGGGAGGCAGACACCCAGGATGCTGCCCCAAGCCCACGGGGCCCATGAAATCCAGGATCTCGAAAGTCTGTCGGATTAAGCGCAGCCGGCTGTTCGCAGAGCGGCGACTGCTTCGCGTTGCACGACGAAAGGATTAATCGTCGGAACGGGGCACGTGTTGGCCGTTAAACGAATTCCTCGAGACACTTTAGCGTGACCGTTGCGCCGTTTAAGAGGAGTCCCCGGCCTGGAAAATGAGCGTCGAGAGTAAAAGTTCCTCCGAGCCCGATGGGCGAGCCATTTCCTCCATTAATCCCTTGAACATGACAGGAAATTCTGTGCAAAACTCATGGTTTCGATAAAATGTCTGGAAAAAACTGAAACTATGCAAGCTGTGAATAAAATTCTTCTATTTGTACGATGAGAAAAAAGTAGGAAAAGAGAATTGCTTTTTGGGGGTCTGCTCGACTTCACTAACTTTATCACTTCTTTGCTGTTCCTCTCCCTTTAGATTTGCTCGTGGCACATATAAAAACTTGGCCCCCATCGATCTTCGTATGATAGAGTTTACAAACGCGAGAACGTAACAAAACATAGTAAGCTACATGAAGCTCACAGATCTTCACCGTATATACACTTCTGGTGGGAAGGGTGAATACTTTAAACTCCAAGTAGGTATGCCTCTTAAGCACACTAACGTTTAAATTAAAACAATGGACTGATATAATTGAACCTCATAAAAGTGGAAGAATTGAAGAGTCCTTGTAGAAAACACTGTAAGTGCCAAAATTAAAAAAAAATATATCACAAATGTTCTCCGTGCAAATGGTAATTGTATTAATTAGGAAATTAAAAAAAACTAACTATGAATTATTTTTTATGTAGAATAATAATTATAGTGTGGAATTTAATTTTTGGCACTTATAAGAACGTATCTTTTCGTATTCCCAAGTTGTATATTTAAGTAAGAGCAACGTCGAGCAAAAGATTTCTAATCGATTAGCAAGAGAATAAATTACACTGCGAGTGGTTGAAGAAATTGCAAGCAAGCCCCAGGATTCACCACCTCCGATATTTAAGATCGCGCTGTCTGCCGCCGCTAATGATCATTAACCAAACGATCCAGCGCGTGTTCAGCCTTTTATTTATGACACGCGCGTGGATCGCGAAGGGACGCCGCCCGTTCCCAGCAACAAACGCGCAAACGAGAAAAAAGCATCGAGGACGCTGCAGCCTATCCACCTACGACAGGATTTATGGCCCCGCGCAGCGATGATCGTGAACGGGCCCCAGCCATTACGACACTACGAAACAGCTTTTAATTACTGCCGGTTGATGCATTACAACGCTGCGTATCGCCGCGTATAACAAACAGTTATTAGCCACTCGTCGGCCTCGCGCGTTATTACGCTGGCTGGCGATAGTTGGCGGGCAGAATTTTCGATGCTGCAACTATCTGTCATTTTTTGTGGCGGACTCGTGTTTCCGCGGTGCCAGTTTTTAACGCTGGGAAACGGTGGAAGATTATTTCAGCATCGAACAATCCAGGGGAACAAGGGTTCTGTATTTATCTTCTTTTTTATGTTGTACACGTTGTAGGTACTTGTGACTGGCCACGTGTGACAGCAGGTTTGGATTAAGTGTGTATGGTTGGTTGTTTCTAGAACTGTTGGCGATGGAAAAGAATTTAGTTGTGTAGACATTTTTGAAACTTTAATTTGATTGTTGCTTTCGCAGACTAATTAAGTAGTGGATTGATATACAGATTTACTAAGCATTGTAGGTATACATATAGTTAATAGTGAATGAAGTAGTCTGTTTAAACTTCGTTTTTATCTATTTCTTTTTATAAAACCTCAAATTTTTGTATACCAATGATTATACTTTTATGCTGACTATTGTTTTTAAGACAGCACTAATGTACATACAATTTTACTCTTCCCAATGACCAGCACCCTCAATTTCATACAATTCCAAAAACCCAATAACACATATTTTTCCATCCACGATCCCAACTCCCACCACTCTCGCTCCACACCGTCACTCGTTCGTCGAACGTATCCAAACCCGCTCCGTTTAAATCGAACTCCACCAAGGGCACAGCGCACAATAGGGAAAAAGAATTAATCAGAGTCATAATGACATGAACTTTCATAGAAGCGATAGAGCACAAAGGTCCGTACCCGTTTCCACCTACCGTCGCCGTAACGTATAATTTATCGTGGTCGCGTATTGTACCAGGAGGTAACGCATTCAGAGAGCGCGGACGATTCGCAGGACAGGGTGGGGTACGCGAATAATTGGCAGGCTCGCAAGGGTGCTCCCTTACGTTCAACACAAGCATTACGTAATAACCAGTCGGTTAAGGGGGAGGGATGTTGGAGGGGGGGGGGGGGGGTTGGAGCAGGGTAATTTGCAGAGGCGACCTACGTGCAACTAGGTGGAAGCCTTTTTGGGAGTTGATAGGGGTCGGCGCACGCCCCTTCTGCCAGGCGACGGAAGATTTAAAACTGGCGCGACTCGCTAATGACCATTAACTGGTTGTCCTCCGCTCCACCTACCCGCTGGCACACGTTTGTCGTGTCGTTCTGGGTGCGTGCCGTGCTGTCACGCTCGCCTTCCTTCCCTTGGTCCCACATACAGAACGAACAGCCACCGACACTAGCTACATCCCTCCCACCCCCGCCGCCACCCACCTCACTCCTCCCGCGAGATTTATGCGACGGATGTGACTCGGCTCCTCCATGCTTTATGGTCTTCGAACGTTAACCCGCGCATGACTGCGCGCGACTACCATTCCCTCTGTCTTCTTCATTTCGGAACGCGGTGAGCGGTGCCTGCCTTGATGGATCGAATCGGCGACGATTGATACGTTACTCGATCGTGTTTTGGTTGGGGGAGATATAGGGGTGGTCTTGTAAAGCGTTGTAGTAAGGTGCTACAGTTCACCTAATTTCGCTTACCCAATTTCAAATCGTCCGTAATTGAAGGGTGATTGATATTTTTGTTTCTATTTAGCCTTGGATGAAATAGAAATTTAAACACAGAGCGCCAAAATCAGCTTATGGGTGGCTCACACCCAGAGTGTCAACGAAGAGTTAAGTTTTCTTCAGCTGACAAATGAAACACAATCGCTTAAGCTAACCTTCACGGATTAATCTATCATGAACTACTAAACACATTAAGGTTCATTAACTAATCATCATACAACTATCTGCTATACCTCCCACTATCTGCAACAGTGCACTAGCTCAAGATCTCGCTATTCAACATCAACGTTCCACCCTCGTTTTACTTCCCTATCTCGCCAAAATAACACTGCACTAACGCCACGCACTTTATCTTCAAACCCCACATTCTATAAAGTGCCTGAACCGCTTTTTACCACGAATTAGTCGTCCATGTTGATACTAAGCCAGATGTACTCGCATGGAAGCACGTGTCTTGCAAAACTTTTTCTAGACTCGACAGAAGTATCGTTCCTCGTCAAGGAGAGTGCGTAGCTGCTCGCCTGATGCCACGTGCAACGTGCAAATATCGGGGCTGAACGCACTCGAAGACCCATACTCGCTGTATGATCCGCGGTTGAAGTCCGTGGAAACCGTCGCGTGTGATTTCAGTGCAAACGCGAATCATCGACGAACAATCGATAACTTCATCGCCTCACGTAGACCTGGTCTGCGATGTCAATATGGAGCAACAATTCGGGGCGAGAGGAAGAAAGTTACGACGACGAGCAGAAGGTGAACAATAACGCGGCTCACGGATTGGCTGGACGCTGAAGAGCCAAGCTTGCGGATTCTCCCGAGAACGGCGAGATCGTCTTGAAGCACGGGGAAACTCGCGAGGCACGACAAAACAGTGGGAGGGAGAGGAGCAGAGAGGAAGAGGGTCCGAGGGTGGAAAGGACTGGGAAAGAAAGCAAGAGAGAGGGTGGAAGGAAGGGGCGAGGGACCGTCGTAATATCACAGGCAATTTCCTGAAGGAATTTGATCGGTTCCTATATCGCAGGGAATATTTTTCCCCGTCATTTATTTTTCGAAACGTCTCGCGAAGCTGCTACGATCTTATCGTACCTATCTACGCGAATATGTACACCGCCACGCTGGGACCATGAGCGAGTGGATTTATGGGGCGACGCGCTTTTCCTTACGACAGGGCTGCTGGATTTTCTGTCCTAGCTCGACGATTAGAACGATTTTTACGGGGCTGTGCGATCACTGGGATTCTGTGAAGATTAGAATAGTGCCAGTTTAATTTTACTTGAGGGTGAGCAGCCTCAACATATTACTATAATTAAAGGGGACTCTGGTGTAATCGGTAGAAATGAAGGTTCATTTTGGAAATTTTTGTTTGGAAACTATACGCGCAATCTTTTTAAAACATTCACGCGATATTATTATGTATTTCAAAATGTGAATTAAATATGTTCTGATATAAAAATAGCGCGGTAATTCCAAAGGGCGCAAGGGTTTCGCAAGGGAGAGGGGGTTTCTTTTCGATTTCAGAGCTTTCAATTTCACGTCTCAATAAAAAAAAATTGAAAACCCCATTTTTAGGCTGATTATGTTCAAACATCATTTGTTCTGGACGTAGCCTTTTCTGGTTATAGATTCATATCGGGTATTGTTTGGAAATTGAGAGCAGGTTTTTAAGATGATTGCAGTAGGAATGAACATTGCACAGAATTGCACAGTTAGTTTCATTTCATTCGTGCAACATTATGTGTACCAGGTTATAGAATTTGCATGGAATTGAAATTCTATAACTTTCGAGGTATTCACTTTGTCAGCCACAAGTGAATCCATAAACGCGAATGAAGGAGCTTACATACCCCAGATCGGAATGTATGTTTGATCTGACATTGCTGTTTTCGGTGTTCTTTCCCTTCGCGTGCACCAAAGCGCGCTCGACCTTTGACTGGGAATGCAAGAAAATCTTCAGAAGGTATGCTTTCGAGGTATGTCCAACAAGAATTGTGGAAGTAAATCGTATCTATCGGTGACTCTACCGAACTTTTTTGAACAATTTGCGTACTCAATAGACTACTTTTGACATTTAACGTTGCAATTCAATAGGTTTCGCAACTGGGTATCGATTTATTTTCCCAATTTCGAAGTACTTACATCAAAATTTAGAAAATCCATTTTAAGCTGCGAGAACTACTTGAAATGTCGAAAGATCTGACCCAAATAGCTAATTGCGATAAAATATTCATCTTTAAGCGACAAAAATTAAATATTTTTAGAACACTGTTCGTCATTGAATCAATTGCCGTTCTTCGTTGGCCTGTTTCCTGGACAAAGTTACTCGCTTTTCATAATTATTTGGATAAATATGGCGTTTCCAATAACAGTTTACGTTCAATAAACGTTTACTTACTACAATTCAGATTGCTATTACGGCGTATGCTGGGAAGATAAATACTGAACAACATTAGCTGGATAATTATCATCATCACAACATAATTATCATTATCGCAACATGACAGCGAAAATGCAATGTTCCATGCTTTGTAGATATAACGCAAAGTATTCAAAGGAAGAGAACTTTCTGCCTGCATGATTTTAACATGCAAGACAATTAAGCTCTGTTATGTTATTGGAAGACTCTACATTAATGACCATTTTATTACAATTTCAATGTGTATTTTAATTATAATCAATTTCATATATTGAACAATATCTGAAATTGAAATTGGTCTAAAGAATAGAATTTAAAGATAGTTACATGTCACGACACAAATACAATATTAGCAAATCTTTATTTATTTGCTTTCTCTGGAAGAAAGAGTCTGTTAGCAAATACCTATACCATTATACAATACAAATATTCGTGACATGTATGTATGTACATATGTTTGAAAGCCAAAAACTCAAAAGCTACTGAACCCATTTCGATGAACCATATACCAAAAGAATCTTTATTTTAATGGGACTGCTATAACCTGTAGAATAGTTCAAATTAACTGTAGTACTAATCAACAACGAAGCACGGGTATTTTGCTAGTAAACTATAAATTATTTAAGATACTCGTTTTCAATCACAAATTTCTAATTCCCCAAATCTTCCAAATAGCCGCATAGTTAACATACCCCTGGTAATTAAATTCTAATGTTCAATTACTGAAACCAGTGGCCCCATTAAATTCCCCGTTTCTAAAAAAATTGAATCGACAATTAAAGTTGTTATCTTGGCACCAAGGTACCAAATTCTTAAACCTATGCTCGAATCATACAAAAGTGATCATTCTGACTTTCTGTTTTACTCCCAGCATCATATTCCTCGCGTTAATCAACGATCTGCCTAAAAACTACTTTCTCAAACAGACTTCCCCAGGGAATGAAGACGGTTCAAACGGATGAAGTTAACCTCCCATCTTCTACTTACTAAAGCAATATGGTAACGTTCTTAGACGATGCTCGCAACGACGCAGCCCTGTGCAAGCGTGTCGTTATTCAATTAGCTTATTGATTGTGCAATTTTCGACTGCACAAAGTACACAAACTGCGACTGGTACGCGATTACCCGCCGAAACGCGGTCCTTGCAACCGAATTCTCAACAGCCACTAGCTGGCTCAATGATTTCTCCTCTTGGCAACCGAACTCCTTACCTTATCCCCGTTGCATCTGCAGCTAGGTGCACGTATCAATGTTTGTGGCGACACTAACTAGAAGAGCATATTTGCCGTGCAGATCCCGGTTATATGCAGTCCAAGTTGGCCAGACGAAGAGGCACTCGCTCGGTTTGCCACTCCACGTCTGCTTCAATGAAACTATGTCATGCTTGCCCAACTGTTTGAGTAGTCGTCGAGGGTATATCGAAGGAACCCCAATCCTTGTTACAACTACTTACGCTTAACGAATTTCGTTGTATACGTTAGCACATTCGGCCCGAGTGATTTTCACGTAAAAGCTTCTAGGATGCGGAGTGTACTGTGACATTAAAGAGGACTGTTTAAACTAAAACGGCACTTGAAGTTCTTCAGTCTCATTCCTAGCAAAGTTGAGTGAGTTTTCATGTTTGTGCAGTGGGGATCCTTGAAACATTTATTGGGTGCTGTTTGTGATAAATCGGGTGTAATGAAAAATTCAAAAGATGGAGATGTATTTAACTCTTCGGGGTCACACGAGGTGTGTCGCGCCCCAAGAACAACTTTCGAGTTCAAGTGTCGCGCCTTTACGACTTCTAAAGGAGATTTATCGAGCAACAATAATCGCTTTTGTGCACAATCGCGGAAAATCGCTGTTTTTCAATTATAAATTTCATCACATCAAAATTTACATTTCTAGAAAAATGCTATTAGAGCAAGATTGCATGAATATTACGAATGAGTATTAAAATATTCACAAAACGAAAATGGTAACTCAGAAATGACGTTGGGATTCCAGTGAACCCCATGTGACCAATTTGTGATTATAAGAAAGTGTCACCACGAAGGGTTAAACTGGCAGAATGGTGTCGTGTAGAAAATTGTTATTCCGCAAACTACTTAGACTTATTCTTGAACGGTGAATCCCTCCTTTTGTGTGTACTACGAATTGCAGACTAGCCTTTATTTACAAGTTTCTGTGGCAAAGGTTCCACGCCCATTTCCCAGCGTATCTCTAATCAGATATGTATTTTTCGTTATATCTCCGAGCGGTATCCCACAATATGGTAGGCATATAAACCCAGCATAGCGTTCTTCCACCTTCCATTAGTTGTTGCGTGTACCAGCGAAGGTGGTGAACGTAAAGTAACTTCCGACACAGCTGCTAAACGCGACAAGCGTGATGCAGATCATTAACAAGCGAATCGCTGTACAGGGTGTCCTGAAAAGCAACTGATACATTTTACTACCACGTTTGGCGGGTTATTCTGCATCAGGAAACTCATATGCGTGATGGGACTTGTTCCGTTCCTTCTTGAAATAATTACTGTTGTCGTTAATATCCTAGCAAGTAAATTGAGCTTCATCGATAAAAATGATATACAGAAACAGCAAGTGTACTTCACATTTAATGATCGAATACAATCAGTTTTGCATACGTTGTGAGACTTGGAATGATGAAAAACTCTGCATTTCAACCACAGCAGATTTACCATAACTATTGCAAAATACAATATTGGTTAAAAAGCAGAAGGAGACTCAATGCAACAGTAGACTATTACCTCAGCATACCAGTGCATCTTCATCAACTAGCAAACTCTATTTCAAGACACTACCACTTCTCCCAATAAACGAGTAAAAATAGACACATTGCCTCCATGAACATTTTCATTCGAAATAGGTATCCAAATATATCAGAAAAATGCATCAATCACCTCCAGCAAACATCCTAAACACCATCTGAGGTTGAGCAAAAATTCAAAAATATATGTCCCTCAGATTTTTGTGTTTATGTAGTAGCACATTTCGAGGAGAGAAATACCGGCACGAGACACCTCGCCGGGTGTCCCTTGTTAGTCTTGTGGCAGTTACATTTCTGTCCATTAAAGACAGAAGGGCATCACGGGTTTAGAAGGACACGGGTGAAAGGGGATGATCGGAAATGGGAGTCGAGGAGGGTAACCGATACGGGAAAAGAACGCGGGCACGAGCCTTTTGGAAATATACATAATCTGTCTTCCCCTCACTTTTCGTATTTCGCTACGTAAATAGTGGCACGTGCAAACCACCGTGCAACCCCTTTCGGCTCGTTGCTACCGAACCCTGAGGCCTTTCGGATCCGGCGCTGTTTACCGGCACAATATTTACCCGCGACTTATAACCATCGACTGTTAAGCCGGGTGTAAAGCGGTTACACGATGTGCCGAATATATTCATATTTATTTACACACGACAATCTCTCTGGACGCGTGCGCACGTGTATTTTGTTTTATTTGATTTCACTTAATTGCTGCAATCCGGATCATTGGAGGGAGGCGCGGGAGTGATTCAATTGTGGGCATGCGAGCGATAACTATTCATATTCTTTCCTACTCTCTGAAACTTCTTTTATCCTAATCCATGATTATTTCTTTATTTGACTATTGTGACGGTGTTTATCTTCTCGCCTTTCTTCCTTGGTCCAGCGTGTACAATATTCCTGTCTCTGTTTCTCTTACTGTGCCCGCAAGTTTCATTACGTTTCTCCCTTATTCGTAAAATGTTCCTGGTTACATATGTGGCAAAGATGGATATATCATTTATGTATTCTTATTTATAAAATACTTTCCTTTCGTAGTCTGATACATCTTTACAATATTTTTTACACTGATCTTTCTCACCACACTACCTGTCCTCATTCTACACGACATCGATCGCTTCTATTCCATCGATCGGTCTATGTGAAGTAAAGTAAATTTAATAAGGTAAAGAAAACACATTGAAAATAGGTATTTTAGAATATAATTCTAACTTAGTAATATTAAAAAATAAAATACTGTGGCCAACCCTCAGAAAACATTTCGCGAACCACCGGTTGGGAACAGAAATGGGCTAAATTTGTATATAAATAAAATTTCGCATAACGAATAAAAGTTAAAAAAAATCGCCCTTCGTTCGTTAATCCGAGTTAACTTTATTCGACACATGACGTAGAATTGTTTTCACTTGTATTCGTTATTCGAAATTTGATTTAAATAAAAATTTGGCCCATCTCTGGTTGGGAATCACTGCCTTACGTATTCTATTCTTTCAATCTTTGCATCTTTAACTCTGTCAATTTGTTTTAACTTAAAATGAAGAATTCCCTTTTAACGAGAATAAGAATAACAATTACATCTGCTACCACGATCTCTATTATCACGCAAGTGCCTTGCAAATAACAAATTAAACCACCATTTCAATTTCCACTACAAAACACGTCAACTCCAACAGCAATAAACACCGTTCAAACGAATAAATTTCCAACACATTTCGTTGCATTTTCCATTCTCAGGTCACGAAGGTAAAACAAGTTGGTTCCTCCAGAATAACGTTTGCTAGTTCAAAGAATAGCCGCTGGTTGACGATTGACATTCATCTCCCTTGCAATAATCACGAATCCAGGGCAGCGTGCGCGAATTCCTTAACTTACCGTCAACTAACAGATCGACGCTCCACCCTCACCGAGCATCCGTTTATTCGTCAACAAGTCGTATATTCCGTCGACGCTGGTCGTGACGAGAATAAAACGGAACGCTTTGAGGCGCCATGTCGGAATTCAGTAGGTCACAACGTTTCCCGCCTCGTTCTCCTCCCTTCGCGATTGTATATTTCGCCGCGTCGAGGGGGTTACATGCGGGATGTTTCGAAGCGGCGCAAGGATAGCAAAAAAAAAATAGAAAAAGGAAAGATGAGAGAGGAAAAATAAGAATTCGTTTTACGATTATAGAGCACGTAGTCGCCGCGACGTAAAACCCCGGCGGTAGCACAAAGCGCCCGTAGTTTACAGATAGCGTCGAGTTATTTGTGGTGGCTGCATCCTCGACGAAGCAAAAAAGGAACCAATGAACAAACGAAGGCCCTTTCCTTCCTCTATTCCTCTACGTTCTTTTTTTTATTCTGTAGCCTCTCGTCGTCCTCCCCCCATTTCCAGCATCATTGGCATGCGGACCCCCGACATAGGCCGAATGGCGAATTAGATCTGGCTGGCGTTTCAAAAGGGATACACATGCAAATTCTTACTTTGTCATCGCCCGCTGTTGCGAGGTCGCCTGAGCATGCTGCCAGTTCGTACCGGAGAAATTTCTGGTGGACGTTGGTAGTGGAGATTTTTAAGGGACAGGGTTGCGGAATTTTAGATTCGAGAGAGGAACACGAGGGTATGCTGAGAATTGTATAATGGGTATGCTTCTCTGGCAGTTTCTTATGGTACCAATTTAGAGTTGTTGAGTTACCTACTATCGATAGCAGGACTCCGATCTAACTCTTCTGCCGCTCTGGGTATACCTAAATGATTTTTGCCGCCGTTTATTTAATTATAAATAATGTTTGAAAGTGAATGAAATTTTTGTAGGTATTTTTTAAATAGCAAAAGCCTTTTGTTTTGTACACAATTTAATATCCATAAATTATCAATTAACCAATATTGCCGCCCCCAAATTTGCCGCTACTTACGCACCCCTAGATTGAACCTGGATCAAAAATTATGGAATATGGAGTAAGTGAAATATAAACAAGAAATATATTGAGGCTTCCCCAATTCGAAACGTCTCCAACCCCAAAATTCTAATTTTAATAAAACTTCGCGTGAATGTAAAGTATATGCAAGGAGTATTTTTTTCAGGGTAAATTCACTGTGCAAGGGTGAAATCAGCCCTTAATGTTACGCGTTTGTTTTTTAATATAAGTTTGTAACGGTGCGAGATAGAAGAAAAGTGCAAGAATTTTCAGTTGTTTATTCTCTAGCACGCTACTAAGAAAAAATATGTTTAACAGGCAAAAGAAGACAGAACGTGTATGAACGTATTTTGGATATGTGTTTTTTACAGACCCGTTGTAATTATCGATGTAAAGCGATGCGGTGATGGCAGAAGGAATCGATGTGTTAGGATATTGACACATCTATTCGTTTTGACTCTACAGGCTCAATTTCCCCCGTTGTTTACCTTGCATTAATATTCTGCTCACCAGAATGTTTCACGCAAATATTTCCACTAACAAAAGTCACGTGAAATAATTACTGGGTATGTGCGTGCGTGCGAATTGATGATTGTATAATCCACTCACCTTTATGGGCCCACCCACCTGATGTTTGCGGATGAGCGATTTATGGATATTATCCCCTTTCATTTAAACGATACATACGATAATCAAATATCCCTTCAGCATCATTGTGTACCATCATGATACTGTAGCTGTGTAATTATTGTCGTTATCGCGTTCCACGCGTCAAACGAATCATCATCGAGTCGAATACTGCTCGGAAGTGGTACGTACCGACCCTTGGAGCATTCATATTCGGCGTTCAAATGAAACTTTTATCACCCACATACCTCACAAACGCCACACGATATCGTTGATTTTAACAAATTAGTTTCACTTAAATTCAAACGAACAAAATGCTGCACCTGATCCCGCAATTATAATAAAATGTGAGAGTGGAATAATTTGCATTTAGAAGGATAAATTTAAAACAGCGTGAGCGAACAATGTCTTCCGATAGGTACTTGGGCGATTCTTGTACACGTCCCACAGAAAAAAAGGGGTCAACCGAGGCCTCGGCCCGTGGCCATCTTCTCTTCAATCGGTGTTCAATGGACTGGGCAAAAAAAGGTGCGAACAATGCGAAGTAAGAATAAAAAGACAAGCGAAGACTTAGACGAGTGGGAACGGGACAAACGAATCCGTCGACAGGTGTAAGGAGGACCAGCGAAATTATCTGTGCGTGCAATACAGGCAAACGCAGTTGTTTACACGTGGCGAAGAAAAAGCTGGTCAACCCAGGCACGCGCCGCGGGCAAACCAGTTTTTTGTCGGGAAAAAAAGTGTGAACAACTAGGTGCGAGAAAAAGAGAGGGACGATGACTTGCAAGGGCTTAAGAAGGACGAACGAAGTCGCGCGCCCTTGTAGAAAAAATAGAGGCAGTCGAGGCGCCCGTAAGAAAAGAGAGGGGTGCCGACTTCGAAGCGCGGTATAAGCCGCAGAAAATGGGACACAGTGTTTTAAGGCAGGTATCTACTATCGCGTCCACACTAACATGAAATTTCAGGAAAACGGTGGAAAGAGAAGTTTTTATATGACACGTTCAGTACCACACGTCATGTGCATTTGACACCCCGACGGAGGAAGAATTCAAAGTAGGACGAAATAGGAAATAAAATGAAGTAGGTGTGCGTTTCGTTCTGAACCTGCTAGTGGAGTCATCAGTAAGACTTTGCGGAGCCTTACGAGGGAAGTTCGACAACTGGAAAATTCAAATAACTCTGAATCTTTGCAGAAATGTAGCTCAACTGATACTAATACCATAACTATTTTTTGATTCGGTATTGAAACGAATTCTACGGGTGAAAACACCCCCTCGAAGAAATAGTAAGTTTTCAGTGAAAGATATCAAAACGAAGTTAAATTCAAAGTTTCATGATTTTTTATATCCTACAAAACCGCAATAAAGAATTTGCGAAAACCATTATTATTTCCCAAATTCATCCCACCGCCCATTTTCGACAATTCTTTATCACCATATTTCATGTTTCATCACGGAGGTGTCTTAACGCACGTTAATTAAAGTCCCCCACCCCTGCGTGCCAGAAAATTTAATAAAAGCCGCGACTTGGTAGTCGACTGACTGGTACTGTCACGTCAAACGGCCGCTGGTCCCGCGGGTCCGCGTTAATACCAGGCGTGTCCCGAAAATTACAATTCAATTAATACGAGGCAGGGCGAGACGCGCTGCGCGGAGCACAATATACATGCCCCCACCCCGACCACTCTGAAGCCGGTCGTTGTATTTTTCGTGCCGATGCACATGTCAAGAGCGGTCGCGTTATATTGCCTTTAATTGTGCGCCGTATTTGCCGATATGATTGCGGGGGTAAACAGGGTGAAATCGGGACGAGCCGAAAGGAAGAGGAGCCTTTTCGCAGCTGCCGTGGACCGCGCGAGCCCTGGTCACGTGCCTTCCTCAAACACAGTCATCCCCTAAACACGTTCGGCTCGGCTTACTGCTTTTCATTTATCCAGCCTCCTTCGTCCATTCACCTCCACCCAGCACCCTCCCCCTTCTATCGTCAACCCCCCCACACCCGCCCCTTGTTCCTCTATCTGCCGTGGCTCCTACGTTCTCATTCCGTGGCCCTCGCCACCCCGCGACGGTCCCCACCGTTTCCAACCCTCCTTTCTTCTGGCGTGGTGCACCACCCTGAATCGACAGATGTCACGGAAGGGCAAACACGCCTGGACGGACCTGTCAGCGCGGCCCGATGTCGACGGTAATCGTAATTAGAATCCTAATCCGTGCATCCGTGCGCTACGCCGTAGACGGCCTTACCCGGGAGCATAGAATATTAATCGGACCGGATGGACGCAAGAGGCTGATGTAAGAACGTCGATCTGGCACGCTCGGGGACAAGTCGACGGTGCTCGGTGAATATTTCATCGGGGCTACGATCGCGATCGATGGAACGGCTTAGCGTCCGACTGCGTGTGTAGATTGCCTCTGTCGCTCGTCGCTCCGAGTGTTCTGGGAACAAGTCGACGGTGTCTGGTAAATGTTTCACGACGATCCTGATGCTTTTGTTGCAGCAACTATCCGTTGGTATTCCGGTGGACACTGGGGGCTGTGTGCAGAGTGTAGAGCTGGGTAAGGGATGATTCTTTGTACAAATATAGCTAACAAGGGAACATGTCGAACATGCACACGCTGGTTTTTATTAGATTGCAGATTTGCAGAATAGTGGAAAATATTTGACATGTATTTTTTGTTATCTGCAATCATCCATGTTGGAGAGGTGAAAAGAGCTCCTAAAGTCGGGGGTGGAACACATATTTTCTGAAATTTCTGAAATTTTCTAAAAACTGAGCAGTGGCCTGGATTCGTTTTTAAAAAACTCACACTTCGGAAAAATTTTGTCCTACGCCTAATATGTTTGCGACACCCAAATTTGGGGGCAGTTTTCACCCCTTTAAAATGGTCGATTGCTGATAATAAAAAATAAGGGTAAAATGTTTTTCACTATTTTGGAAATCTGCAGTCTCATCAAAATTGGCACGTGCAGGTTCGATGTGTTCCCTTGTAAGTTGAGAACTTGTAAAGTCCCCAACTTAGAAATTCTAAAAATAATGAGACTTTGGGGATATGTAGAGGATATATAGATGTATATTACGCAATTTTTTTTGCTACCTAAATTCAATCTAAGGGAGTGAAATTGACCCCTGAAAATCCGGCTATTTTCCGGTTTTGTGTTATAACTCGCGAACTGCACATTACCAAATGATAATCCTAATTAAAAGAAGTAACTTTTGCCTGAAAACCTTTTTCCTATTTCCTCCAATTTTTCAGCTCCTTTGGCTCTTTCTTGAAGGTCTTTCACGGTGTTCGTAATATTCACCAATGAATTTTCCGTGTGTTTCTTGAGACGAGCATTTTTCCACATTCCTCGCGGTTATTCTTCCGATGGGGTTACTCTACGGTTTGTTGTTTTCTCAAGCTGTTACAGCAATGGTTGTGGTTACGATAACGATCCCAGTTGCGCTCTGTTTGCTTTTTTCCTTTTAAAGCGTTTCCCTCGCTGCAGTAACTATAATTTCAGTCGGTCAAACTGCAATTCTTCCGTGACACGTTGCTGTAAACCTGGCTGTTTGGAAAACAAGGGCAGTGGCTGATGTTGCTCCACAATTCCGCGATAAATTGACGACTTCCACGGCAACCGTTAACACGTTGAACGTTGCGCGAGTTGCCAGCGATCTGTGGCATTTAGCTGGAACAAAAGTTCATGTTAACAGCCCAAGCATGTTGGCTGATTGTTAGGGAAATAAAAGGATCGAAAGAATTAAAAGCAGTCGATATTTGACTGTAGAGTATTAAGTGTTCACGTGCAAATAGGAATGATAAATGAAATATTTTCATAATATCACCAACCCGTTTTTATTATTTATAGGAAATGAAAAATTGTTTTGGGTACAAATAGGTGATATGGAAATGAACCATCGAGTGATTACTTCCACATGAACCTATAACATTTACACATGTAGATAAGAGTCCTTTTAAAAGCTTCAAAATTCGAAATATGAAATAAAAAAAATCGATTTTTAGACCGGAACCTCCCCTTAAGGGATGTCAGAAGTAACAACCCCCTAAAAATCAAGAAGACGTCCAAACCTTTGTTTCCTACGATCAAGAATACAGAGCCTCCCATTTTCCCCCAAGAACCCAAACTCAGTCATATAACTAAATAATCCAACAAAATTTCACCCCTCGTTTCTACGATCCCACTCAGCACCCTAAAAAACAGGCCGCTCACTCTCTAACCCGATTCGTCGACTAATTCGAAGTGTCCGCCGCCAGCGTATCGGGGAAAAAGCAAAACGACGAGAACAACGTACCATTTCAGACGTTTTAATAAAGCGACTGCTTTAATAAAACGAAAATAATGACTGGCTAAGGCCCCGCGAACCAATTTCACCGTCCAACCCGGTCGATGGTGGATTCTCATTTCCGGCGCTATTTCACTTCGTAGTTCATTCGCGGATAGGTATATAAAACGAGATTAAAAAAAATAAAAGACAACGCCCGATAGAAAGAGCTGACCATGGGACGGGGGCGGTAGGTGGAGAACGACAGGGTGGTGGAGGGCGAGCAGAAAGAATGGGGAGGGTAGGAGCACTGAACCGAAGTTAAGAAGAGAACGGTAAAAGGGAGGACGGTACGATGTGTAATCTGCAATCCAATCTTAAGTTAAATGAGAGAAAAAGAGGGAACAGCAGCGACTGCGGCAGGGGGAGAGGGAAGATTTCGCAGAGGGTAGAGGACACGGCGGGTGGAGTGGGGCGCGAGATAGTCAAAGATAAAGCCGGAGACCGCGCGATTACGACGAAGAAAGAGATGCACAGACAGAGGGAATGCTTGGTAGAGAGTCCTTGGCATCTATACTCTCTACACTCCGGAATCCCTTCAGGATCTCTCCAAGATCTCTTCTCGCGCTGTCTGCAGAAGTGTGTCGACCGGGAAAGAGGGACGAGGGTTGGGGCGGGGGTGCGGAGGGTGAATCAAGGGAGGGGGGAGGCAGAAGGTGGGGAACACGGGCAGAGGAGACAGCACAATGCGCGCGAGGCTCGCGAGACATTGTCACCCCCTTCTTGCTTCCCTTTTGTGTCCCACCCCCCCCCCCTCCTGCACCCTATCCATCCGAAGCCACCGAAATCCTGGAGACTCCTCTTTGTTTCTGGCTTCTCGAGCGTGTGAAAATTCCGACACGCAAGCTGCATTCGGGCCACGGAGGATCGTTGAAGATGTTCAGGAAACGTCGTACCGCGCGAATTATCCACGACTAACGACACTTCCGGCGGGGTTAACTGCACCGTCTACGCGCATTCACGTCAATTTGTTAGGCCTCGTGGTTGAGATTCGACGGCGGTACTGAGGATTCCGCGCCGCCTCTGCTGTAATTTCTGTACTGGCGTTTGCACCTTCATTCTCGAGCTTCGGATTTGGTGAAAGATTCGATCGGGTGCATTAGGTATTCGGAGATTTCAACAGGGAGGGGGTGGACAGGGTGTGCACTTGTAAATGTATTTTTTCCTTGGTGGGTGAACGGTGGAGTAACGCTCGTGATGAGCTGCAGTCGATTAAATCTGGTGGAACAAATGTGGTTAAAAGTTAAAACTATAACTGTTTACAGGTTTCATTGGGAGTTTTAATAAATATGAAATAACGTGGTTGTTCATTGATGCAAGAGTAGATAGATTTGCCAAGATTAATAATAAAGATACAATTAAGCATCTAATTGACAGGGATGTGAGATAATCAGCTGTAACCATAGGTAATTCGATACAGGAAGGAACAAAATAAGTATTTCGAGGGGCCATGTCTAGTTGGCAGGCAAAAAGGACGTGATTTCTGGGAATTTTTTCTGGAAAATCTAATGTATATTTTCTACAACTATTTCCTTATTTTAAAAGTACCTATATTTAGCAAATGTCGGTAATTTTGTTATAGAAATATATTAAAAAATGAACGAATAACAGCCACTCTCGCGGACTCTCTCTCAACCCAAAAACTATTTATTTTGTATTTCTTATAATTTTACTGTTATAAAAATTTTGTTTACTTGTTCTAATGTTAAATGATGTACCCTTAAATTTCCAAAAGGATTAGCGCATTGGTATCTTTGCAAAAAATTCCTAAAAATTGAAACAAAAATAAGCCGCTTATACAAGCTTCTGCCCTTAACCATCAAAATCCCCACACATCCAACAATACCTCCGTCTTCTTTACACGAACCGAATTCCACCAGAGTCAAAGCTGCTGTTCCACAAAATTCCCCTTTGCAGCAAGCAAACGCGTCGAACGAATGCACAATACATACCTACATCCACCGAGCCGTGGTAATTCCTCAGTAATAAACGCGTCATTCTAACGGATTAGCGACGAACCAATTTGCAGTTCACGTTCAATCGCTAATACCGAAGTGACGTCGTGATAGAGTTACCGAAGTTTCTGGGACTGTGGACGAGGGGCAGAAGGGCGAGAAGCGCGCGCGCGCGTGGCTGATCTCTCGATAAGTCGTTGGGCTGTGCAGCCCCGGTTAGTTGCCCGATATGAAAGAGAAGGATGACGCGAATCCGCGGGAATCAGCGGTTCCGTGGCTGCCGACGCAAACGTCTTCCACGACTACCTAATACTCCCGATGAATCAGCTATGCGATGCAAATCCCTGCGTCGAGTTACGATCAGACTGGCATACGTGTGCGCGACGAAGGCAGAGGGGTGGCGGCGGAAAGATGTTTCTCGTTAATCCCAGGGCGATTCGGCCGGTCGGACTGTTGGAAGCTGCAACGGTGCTTCGAATTACGAGTGACACGAAATTGGTTGTAATCGGGGCCATAGGAAATCTCGCTAATGACACTATAAAATTACTTATGGCGCATTGGCTCCCGTGACGGGTACTAATTTTAACGCCGGGATAATGAGGCGCAACGCGGCGCGTAAATAACGCTTAAATACGCTTAATCGGCACGTGCGACGTGTCATTGTTCACGTTGTAACGGGAGACACTTTTGTTCTGCTTGTAATTGGCGGGCGCCAGGGTGACGGGGAGTTTTGTTCGTTTCAAATTTGTAGGGAATATCTTCCATGGGGGTTTGTTTCCGCTCCTTTGATTGGCTGCGTTTGGAGGGGGGTATGTTTGTCTGTGACAAAATTGTAAACGATAATAATGAGTCGGCTTTGTTACACGCTGACGTCGCGAAGAAGAAATTTGCAAAATGGTAAAAGGAAATTTTATATATGTGTAATAGCGGTATGGGAAGGGGTAAGGCGTAATTTGATATCACATGTTGAAATATTGTTCTTCATGTAGTAGTTTCGATAAGTTTCTGTGGTTTAGTGTGTAGGTAATGATCGGTTGATCTTATGAGGAGGTGTTTTGGCTATCCAAAGAATTTAGGTACTTTAAAATATCCATATGGTCAAAATGGAACATCTATTTTCACGTTTAAGAAAGTGATTTTGGAAAGGGATATATTTTGACGCTAAGTACAGAGAACTAGTTCAAATAAAATTGTAAATGAACGTTATCTTTTTTTATAAAACAGCAGAGTAGTCTGCACAACATGACAATGTCTTTCCATTTATCCATTAATTTTTATTATCGACAGGAAGATTCTCCAATTGCCTGACATCGAATTCGTTGTAGACACTAAAATTTGAGACATATAATCAGACACCCTATAAATTTAAAATATAAAAAATACAGTATTTTCAGTAACTTTGGCGGATGCATATATAGACTTTCATAGCAATACAAATTTTTAGCTTCAGCTAAATCTTAGATTTAAAAAATCAAGACTGCACTGCCTATATCAACTGCAATGATATCCACATTATCTACTCAGCGTTCTCAAGCTACAGTCAAAAGATAGCGTCCATTGTCATTGTCGAAGAAATCTGAAAGCATGAGAAATATCGCTGTGCAGAAAAGAAGCTGAACGTGATTCCGCGAACCCCTGCACGAAGGTAAGTTCGCGGGAACCGCGGGTAGGGGGGTAGATGCCCTCGTTGCTGGAAGTATCATAAGTGAGAAAACGAAGGGAAGAGAAAGGCGGTAGAAAAAAAGGAGGATAAACTCGCCTCTCGGAAGTTAGGAACGAGTTGGCGTTAGGGGAGAAGGCAATGAGCATCCGGGGAAATCTTGCGAAATAAGAGGAGCCCAGGGTCAGAAGAAGAGGGAAAGCAAGATCGAGGTAGAAAGAGAGAGAGAGAGTGCGAGAAAGTGAGAGAAAGAGAGGGGCTCGTGTAGCTTCCGGGTCCAGTTACACCGCAAACCCGATAGCCCAGTTCTCTCGTTCAGTAGCCTGCTTCCTACTATGTCTAAAGATACCCTCCACGCCTGAGAAGTCCCGAAACTTTTCGCGATACCGCCAAATTCCACCTCTCGCGCAAAATTTCCATGGGCGACGTCCCGTTTCCCGTGATCTCTCCGCATCGCGAATATCTCCGCCAAGGGGGAAGAATTACGTCCTCCGTGAAGCATTGTCGCTCCATCGACGCGAGCAACGATTTCTCATCCAGCTGACGAGAGAAAGTTTCGCGTAGAACTGTCCGCCTACCTCCACAGTTTAGCTTATCGATGGAACTGATGTGCCGCAAAAAGTTTATCACCAGAATCTGTGATGTACATCGTAGTTTTATCAAATAATGGTTGTTTCGTGAATATTCAAGTAGAGTTTCTCTTACTTAATTTAAGGTACTAATTGGCGTTTAATTCTCTTGGTAATGGGTACAACGCGGGAGCGTGCGTTTATTGATTCGAATATTTAGTGCGTTGGAGTAATATCTTTTTAAGTGAATGGCTCTGTGCAGGTGATACAGTTAATAAAAAAAGGGGCAATATATGTCCGTTTTAATATAACACGCACCCCTCGTGCGTCGTGTTAACGAGAAACAATTCACTGACGTTCAGAGTGTCTTTTTGGACACCCTTAACAGTATTTCTGGATTTTTTGTGACTTTTCTAGGACTCCCAATTTTCGCAGCAGTAAAATAATTCTGATTCTTCCATTCCTCGAAACTTATATACTCAGAAGAATGAAAAGAATTAACTTCTATTTAAAATTAACTATCTTCGCATAGAAAGAGATCTACCATCCTCATATTCTCGAATCACCCTACGTAGTCAAAGTCTCCAAGTTCGATCGTAAAAACGAACCCCTTTCGATTTACTACACTCCACTTCTCCCATAATCGTCTCGATGCTCAAATCATAAAAAAAAATTCAACACTTTCCTCCACAATTACCCATATCCTTTCTGAGCAGCGTTGAACCCGTCGAATAGGAAAAGTGGCATACACGTGGAGGCGATGGCGCGAGAATCGAGCCGGTTTTTTCCAGCCTTCGTCAAGCGTGCTCCCCAGGGGTGATCGGCATAGAGAATCTAGAGGGATGAGTGCACGTGGGGGGGGGAGGTTGGCAACGAAATATCGACACTGTGAAATTCAATGGGTTGATTTATGACCGCCATAAGTCATCAGTGACGTCACGCACCACCCTGCACACAGGTTGGCCGACACGAGCAACCCCCCTCGAACGCGCGAGCCTCCCTTTACGACTGCCGTACCCCGTTCTGTTCGCGCGCTTCCCATCTCTCCTATGAATGTTCGTTGATCCACGCTGCTTTTTCTTCTCCTTTCTTTTCCGTAGCCTCCACCCACCCCATGCCCCTCGTTTGTCCATCCTTTTTTTACGAGGATGAAGGGGGTTGGGCAGTGAGGGGCGGGGTAATAAATGGAGGAAATTAATTGCTCGCGCGCGCGAGCGTTGGCGCGCGATACATCGCTGCCTCGTTTGATCAGTCACGCTTCATGACGCACTTTACAGGCTAGATCGAAGCTCGTTTCCCTGCGCGAGCTGGGGATTAACTGGCACGACCGACTGCACGCTGAACAGAGTCCAAGCGACTTCTTCGAGATTTATTGTTTTCTGTTTTTTTTTCCAGGAGGAAGTGAAGGGGAATTTTGGACGAGCTGTTACTAAATCGTAGTGGCGAATGGAGGGAATTCTGGTGGATGCGGGAGAGCATTGTGGTCACGGTTTAACTTTTAGGTGGTTGTTTGTAAGTCGAGTTTTGGATGTTTGGTAGTTCGGTGTGGCAATTGGAAGTGAAAGCAGTGCAGTAGGCAGAGGACGGTGCAGACGGGGTTTCTGAATTGAGTTTGATGGATTCTACAGTGTGGTTAATGTGGGTGTTAAAATTTAATTTTTATATTTGAAGAATCTGAATAATATTGTATCTGGAATTAGCTGATTCATATTTATTTAATGGTTTGGAAAAGTGAAGAGTTAGGAAATGGAAAATAGTTTACTCGTGATGCAAATAAATGGGATCTAAAAATGTAGTTTCTCTCAGGTTATAATAACAGCTTCAGTAGCTTCCTTAATATGTAATATGTCGTTGTTTTATTACACTTGTGATTTGAGAATATTTGGTACAACTGAATTTTAATATAGCAAAGTACCTATGATTATGTTCATACACACTCTCTTTAACATACAACTATTACATCTTTTCTCCACATAAAAAAAATCTAGCATTTTTCATAGTTTGAAGTTTGCATTGCACAGTTAGCATTTGTGTATTGAAAATAATATTTCAAATTTCTTACACAGGGATATATAATTTTATCATTTCTCGACCATCGCGCTTTCACTCCTCTCTTTTCAATTTCCCGTTAATCATAAATAGTTTTTAAATGATATTTTTTTATCTTAATCACAGAAGTAATATCAACGACTTTATTCATCATAAATTCGTTTGCTGTCCAAATAGTGAACAGTTTATGTCACCTCCCTAAATGTGCAAAGTTTTAGATTTAAGTTGTGGTTAAATTAATTCCAGACAGCACGATGTACAAGATGTGACGACTGTCACATTCATACAACCATCATTCATATTGATGGTAAACGGGGTGCAGCCGGATATGCGTGACTTTCCTTCTAAATATTGGCAATGGCCTTCGATAGGATGTATATGTCTAATGTGTTTTACGTGACATCGATACCCACGTACGGATTATTTGCTTCATTTGTGATTCGGTAGAAGAATATTACAATTGAAATGAAAACTTGAGCATTTAATTAATTTACACATTCGGCCAAATACCTTAAAGCAGTAACTACTCTTACGACAACTGTATCGTCATAGTTTTCAAGAACTGTTTGGGGATAAAAATCAACCTCATTGTATTTTGTTAATTTGCTGTAGCATACCGTTATCTAGGTAAATCAAGTACGTTATGAAGGTTTAAAGTATTCAACTAGATATAAAAATGCTTCCAAATTTAATAAGAAATATCTGAAATTTTAAAAAACACGTTAATTAGTATTCTTAAGGAACATTTTGAGTCGCGAAGACTCCCTTCGAAAGAAATACCATTCTCCAACTCACAACTTGAAATCACAATACAAAACCACACCTTCAATTTCAAAAACCCTTCTTTCATCGACAAATCCTCCTCAATCCACACTCCTCCATTCCACTTGCATCGTACTTCCGCAAAACTCCAAACCCGATTCCTCCAACCAGCCCACAGCCAACCCTTTCCCGCCACATCACTATCAAAGACATCAAACGTCACCTGAGTGCGTAAATCCACTAACGCGTCAACAATATGCCGAAACCAGCCAGAGGCCACTTAATTCACTTAATTCGGGCCGAAAGAAACGCGAGCATTTCAATGGAAGCGAGAAGAGATACAGGCATGCGAGATCGACGGTGTGGCTCGTAAATTTCTTCGATAGGATCGGTGGGCTCGGCCCCGAAGAGAAGGCCCAGGCACCGAAAATTCTATCAATGCCTCGTATCGAGGCCTGTCACGCGAAAACCACGGATGGCCAAGGCGACGACGGAGGAAGGGCCATGGTTTCACCGTGTTTTTCAGCGCGGGCCGGTGAAAAGGGGGACACGGTCCCAGAATTCTTTTGCGCCGATGTAGCAAACGCACGGGCCGTGCTTGAGTACTTATCGGCGGCTGGTGGCTGGCGGCAATAATTTATACAATTAGCCAGGCACGTCGACGTTCGCAAGGGGCCTGGTACGGCGTATAAATTAAATTATCAAAGGCCGCCATCCCGTGGCTCGGGCGAATGCACTTTGTTGTTGTGTCGTGCAGGCACGAACCAGCATAAATATGTAGCTGCATATAGGATAGACATGTGTGTACAGGCGCATGCCTCCGCGCCACGCGAAACGACGTTAAGAGCTGATATCGGTGTGCACGCGCTAGCCGGTCATATTTACGAGTACAATTATATGTGTTCATCCAGCGCGGCGCGCACACACGCGCCCGGGCAGTTTATGCGAGGGAATGTTGTTGCTGCCGCTGCTTGAGCGCTGATTTCGCGGCGGTGGCACGGAAAGGTGGCTGCTGAAGCTAATTCCGGAGGCACGCGAGCCCGAATCGATGCTCGGCTCATTGTCTTGATTTATACATGCCCCGCATGAAGCGTCTAATTATTGCCTCTTCGGGTCGCCTTCGGACGAATTCGCCACGTTTGTTTCGCTGGCGAACGAGGGGTGCTGTCGAAGTTCGGTAAATTTTCAGGAATTTTGTGGTGCTTCAGAATTTCCGTGTGCTTCGTTCGAACTGGGTGGTTTCGGAATGGTTTATGAAACCTTTTGAGTAGAGTGCCATTTCGCTGGGAGATTGCTTCGTGGTGAGTGGGGAACGATACTGGGAAATTATTCAATTCGTTGTTAACCTAGTGGACCGTGGTTGTGACCTGTAGCATTCTGTTCCCCAGTTCTTTGTATTTTATTTAGGTATTTTATAGAAACTTATGTATTTTATAGAAAGATCTTTCAAAACCATATGGATAGGATTCTTTTCTCCAAACTGTCACTCATATCTATAATGATATATTTCTAACTTTGAAACTTTGCTTTCCATTGTTCCAGAATTTTATTTCACAAAATAAAATGAAAAGCACTTACATTGTGTAAACATGCATAGTCTAACATCTTTTATTCGAGTACTGACTATATTTCTTCTATTTCTTCTTTCCATCGATACTTCGAGCGAGCAATAACTTTACGTTAAATGATTAGTCGGCAAGATTATGTTGCCCACGGTACGTTCGCATCTCCAGGATCAAATAAAGTAGTCTGACCGACTAATAAAGACACATATCGCCGGGAACGGTCCCTTTGGATACAGGAACTTCCTTCCCCGCCATAAAGATCAGCAATGGCCCATATAATTCGACAAGGTCTGCCTGAACAGCGAGTCGTCTTCGGAGAAGCCTTAATTGGGAGACGAGAAATTAAGATAGTTTGCGGGGCCGATAGCTTCATAGAATAAGGGCCATTTGTTTCTTAACTCTTGTCCGAGTGACTCACCGTCGAACCCTCTAATCAATACGAATCGATGGCGTTCTGTATTTTTGCTGAAATGTTCTCCCGTTTAAGAGTAATGCGCAGAGATAATTTCCTTTGGAAGTTCAAAATTTGTTCAAAACACTCCAAAATTTTGCACAAAGTTTTATGGTACTTTCAGTTTCATATATATCTTTCGTGGAATTGTATAATTATATACACAAACTTATTCCCACATTTTGAAATATATTGTAAGCTTGAAAAGGATACAGTTTACAGATTACCTTATAGTTGCAGGCTTAATACAAAGCTTCTTGTATTAAGACGTGAATTCTTGTATCTACTATAGTGACTACTGATTACGTACATATATAGTAGCATTTTCCTGACCCACTTCGGTGTTACAATGCATTGTACCGTCTATTGTGCGGGAAACTGCGGAAAGTTTCATGGAATCGCCGAAAAGGGCATAGACGATGCAGCGTAGATCTCTGTTAAAGTAGACAGGAACTAATTTGAAACAAATCTTCAACGGTGGAAACTCATTTGAAATAAATCTTAATCAAATCTCGAGGGACTGCAGACTACAATAAGTAATGGTCACTCTCGATCACCATTGCCATTTCATTCTTAACCATTGATCTCAATTCCCTTTCCATAGAAACTGCACTAACAAAGTACGAACGAAAAATCGCTAATGAATCATGCATCTTCATTTAATGCAACATTAAGTACACTATTACATCACCTACTTCTTGACAATATAATTGTTACGCATTCGTTAAAAATACATTCCCTAAAACTATAACATAGAACGTACTATCCATTTTATCAGCAAGAATCTACAGTTTTCCACAAACTCTTATTGCTTTCTGTATCTTTTCTAAGCTATCATCAAATATCAGATATACAGAAAGCATAATCTTCTAGGCTTAATTTGAAAATTGTTAACCGAAACAGTATGAAGTATACAAGCTCCGGGGGAGAATACACTCGAGCAATAAAAAGTTCGCAGTTTTACCTGATAAAACGTGGAAAACAGTATCTCGAGCAACTTTCCCGGAAAATGTAAATTTCCCCGCAGAAAAGTGGAGGACGTTATCCCCGCGCCAATGTAGAATTACTTACGGATAAAAAGATTCCGTAAAGTTGACACAAACTCGAGACCCCGACTGAACCCGCCAACTTGGGGAACATGTAAACGATCATTGTCAAACAGTGTATACCGTGTTTGCCGGTGTGCGTGCACACGCAAGGGGTACACAGTTCAACGTACAAGTGCCATAACCGAGCACTCTGCAACTCGCTGGATGTACAAACCTCTCGAGTCGAATCCCGTTCTCTCCCTCTGACTTTTTTCCTGCAGCCTGTGCAGCCGCTTTATCTACCCTTCATTTTGCGCACTATGCAAAGATTTGCTCAACAATACATTCTATGAAGTTGCGGTGTCTTAACCTTGCTCGCGCATCGAGACTATCGGAGTTCGTCTCAGTATCATTGAAACGCGACGTGGCTTCGTAATCTTCGCGATTTACAGGGTGTAAAAAATTATATTTGGCATAACACAATTTCGGAAATCTTACTTTAAATTCGGAACCGACGTCCATTTACTAAGATGTGTACAATATAAAATCTGAAGTATCTAAAATTCTTATTACAAAGTTCTGAGTTGACAAATTTCCTAACTGCTCAAATTCTAACCTCCCAATTTGTCAAATTTCGAAGTTCCCAAATAGCTAACAATATACCTCTGAGTACCATTTTTCCACATATCTCCATTCCCTTCTCCACCTCTTACTTAAATGCCACAAGACAAACTTCACGATGTGCTCAAGACTTCAGACAGCAGGTGCACAAGGAAGACGCGTGCATCCCGAGCTCACGCACAAGCCAGACAAGTTGGCCTTTAGTACGTACAATCACGCTCACCCAGCGCAAAAGTTAACCTTTCCCCGCGAGTCAATACAGGTCTCAGCCAACACAAGCATACTCTCGAATGCCTAGTTACCCCGTCTTCCCCGGTTAACAGCCCAACCGGCGCGTCGCAAAGGGGCAAGCCTCGCGGTCCACGCTTCGCGTTCGATGAGTTGGTTGCTTCGGTCCCTTTGTCGGTTCTCGGTCGAAAAAAAAAAAGAAGGAAATGGAAGGACAAAGGAGAAAAGGAGCCGTGTCCCCCGGGAGTCGGCGATGCAGATATTCTCGTCTTGGTATCGCGGGGCTTTGGAGCTCGTCGAGGCAGCGGGTGAACGTGGAAAGGCGGATAGGGGGTACGAGGGGGGAAGGGCACATTTGCATGCCGAGCCGCAGCCTGACTGCGGTGCAGTGCCCACCGGTGGCCCCAGCCGTTTCGTTCCTTCGTTTCTCAGCCAGTCGGCATTGGGATTCAGGACGAAAAGTGAAAACGGATTTCTCTCGCGTCGTCTTCCTCGGCTACCCCCTCCAACACCACCACCACTAACACCGACGACGACGACGCGACGAATCTCTCTCGTTTACCAGTCTCCGTTGCCCCGCGATTTCCAGCTTGCCTGTTCCCTCGACACTTCGCCCCAGCCCCGTCTCAGCCTCATTGTTTCACCTATTTCTCCTTTCAGCTTGTCGTTATACTCTGTTAGACGCTTCGCCGTATCCAGGTCGACCTCCTCCCGCTAACAACATGGATTCGTGCAGCTTTTCAACCTCGTTGCTTCGATTAATCTACAAACGCGATATCCTGTTGTTCGGGCGAGCTCTTTGATGGTGGAAGTTTCGGTCGAGCTCGGGCATGCTTTCAGGGGCAGCAGTTGGTGTGGGATGGAAGTGGTGGAATTTGGAGATCGATGGCTGTTGTTATGTGGGCGATGCTGCTTTTTTGTGGGATCTTGTGGTTAAGTGGCAGTAGAGCAGGGGAGGTAGTAACTATGCTTTTGATGGAAGGAGTGAATTAAGATTTGGGCCCGTGGCAGGGTCTGATGTATGCAGGGCGAATATTCCGGTTGCTTCAAGGTTTTTAAGTGAAAGCTGGGCGGTCTTGAAATACCAAGTACATGTGGAGGAGTGTGGAGGGTGATAGTATAAGACAGTACCAAAGTTGATTTAATAGATTCGATGCTCGGTTCGTTGCTTTCATTGGGAGGAAGGTGAGTTTTAGCTGAAGGAATGAATGAAGAAATTTCACAATTGTTACTATTGAAGAAGTGGTTCTAATTTCAAATTGGGCTTGCTGGATTCTATAATCCACTGTTAATTTGAATGCATTGGGAAAATGATAAATGTTGTATAGCAATGCACGAAATGTCAGCAGTTAGCCATCAGTAATGACTAATCGTGTGTCCAGTTGGTCTTCTCAGGATGATGAATGACCTACTTGAATCGAATTTTTATGCAGATGACTAAAGGAGCTATAGAATTGCAGAATTCTGATATTGAATTTTCTAATATTATTATCTACCGATATCAAGTAGGTACCATAATTGTAGGAAACAGCCACGTATTCAATAAACGGTTTAACGCTTATTTTTATCAATTGAAATCACGATTGCATTAAAATATTTTCGAATACACATGGAGAAGTAATACCAGACCATTGCCGCTAGTCAATATTCAACTGCTTCAAGCGGTGTTTCCGAAACAAAAAGAGTCACCTGTTGCTCTGGGCAATCGCAAAAAAATGCAAACAATTGAATACCCATAATCGCTACGGAAAAAGAAGTAGCAAAGCTTGTACTGGAGCAGAGAACGTCACAGGCTGCAGATGAATTGCCTGTGCCAAGGAGAAGTGAAAAGAACTTGAACTGGCGTCTATGGTGATCGCAAAAAGTCACCATTGTGGCCAGGAGATGAAAAGGGAAAAGCTTAATTGCACGGAGAAAGGTGTTGATTCAGAGAGGAAACGATGAAATTCCGTGTCATGGAAATCTGAAGGAAGTGGGAAAAAATCGTTTAAAAATCCTTGGCTTCGCGTGTAGATGTGGTAGTCGACATTATCTAGAGGGACAATGCAGCTGTACGCAAGTCTAACTGCATTCAAATGGAAACTGCCAATGCGAACAAGTGGATTGTGATAAACTCCACAACAGGGATATCCATTTCGTTAGCTGGCTGACAGGATGACAGTGGCTACGACCCCAAACAATGTATCTGTCCCCCCTGATTACTTCGTTACCTCTAAATGCGTCTGCAATCAATGTTCATGCATACATTACAAAATTCCATTAGCATTTGAAGTTGTACAAATCCTTGTCTTGATCAATGGGAGGAATTAAGGCAATGGAATTGGGATATGGTGGGTGCATAAAAATTTGAAGATGAATTTTATGCCCGATATCATCGAAAATAATCGCGACATATGTTCACTCCTAAAATCGATCTTAAATCTGCTTTATGATCTTTTATTTTATTTTTGCTATAGAATTGTTATAGACGCTGAGCCTACTATGTCACATGATAACATTTGGGTATAACCATTATTAATTTTTATACACAATTTGGTTTGTTGGAACATATGAATATAAATTTCTGAATTTGATATATCGAACTCGCCAAATCTATTACATTTCTCAAGTTCCACATAAAATATATTGCCAGCCCATCAAGATCTTCCAAAGTTCCCAACACTAAATACAACTATAATCCCCACAACCCCACCACACTATTCTCAATGCTCCACAACCATTTCCCCCCAAAATATCGTTACAAGGAAACAGCAGACCGTAAATTTGTGGTTTCATTTCGATCTGACCACTGAAACGAGAACGAGCGATGGTTATAGATGCAAAGGGATAGATACAACAGTAGAAAGAAATTCGATGTAGTACCTAAATTGAACGCATTCCGCGTGACAACACTAAACCAAGCGAATGTCAACGGTCGAACCATTCGTCTCTCGATTTACCAGGCTGGAAGGTGTGAAACGAATTAAACGCAGACGGTGGCGACCCCCGTTTCGTGCCACCCACTGACACCCTCCTCGGATGGCGGTCTCGCTTCATCCTTGGAGTGTTTCGCTGCTGGTCTCCGTCGCTCTTGCAACCAGCGAGGACCAATGAACACTGGATACTCGAGATAGAAAATATGGGTGGTCGGAGGTGGAGGCTGGGGTGAACCAGCCCGTGGATCAGCAGATGATTACGAGATCGTAAATCTTACAGGTCCCACCGCACCGTCGGCGGTCCTCCGCAGTGCATCACGTTGACAGTGCACCCTGGAAAAATTACCCGAGCCTGCGCTGTTTTCCAGCAGGCCTCGTGCCCTATGTTTGTTAATTGAAAAATCATTAGGAATGCATTGGTCGCGTTGTCCCTGCAGCTGTCATCTCGTGGTCGTGACCTGCTTCGTGGTGCCCTTTCTCGTGACGTAGGCCTGCTCGAGGTCGATGGTGTCGTGTGGATTGTAAAGATGCATGCTGATATTTTTTTTCTTATTGCATTCTTTGAAATGTGATTGATGAGAGAGATTGAGTTGTCAGTTGATGGGCTTGCTTGTGATACAGACGGTGTCGTACTGCTTTTGAGCATTGTGGCCAAAGAATTGATTTTCTTTAGTATTATTGTGTGAAAAGTAGTTTAACTGAACATGTTGTAGCTGTATTGCAAGTTATGTTGCAATGCATTATCTATTCTTCATGTTTCTATATTAATGAAAGTGCAATAGAAATTGTATGTAGGTATATTATTTCGAAGTTGGAACTCTGTTATTGGGGGAACTTTTTAAAATGGTCATCAATGTGTGAGGATTAATATGAGCAATCTGATAATGATACTTCGGTTACCCGAACATTCCGATTTTTTTAAAACTGTATAGATTTGTGGAGGACCTCAATAGAAGTGTCTGGGAATTTTTCGTTTCTGCCCATTTTAGGTTCTTCAGGATGAAAACGCACCTTAGAGGTCAATGTGTGATTTTCTACTTTCCTGTATATCTTCAAAACTGCAGTATATATAAAAAATTATTAGAGTAACAACTTAACAGTTTTCCAAAATTTTACTGAAGTTCGGAGTTCACTTCGCGAAGTTGCGAAGTACCAAATACAAAGAACTATGGACTATAACATTACAGTCTACTAATTAACACATAACAACAGTATCTTCTTCTTAACAACAGTATCGTTGAATAAACCAATTAAACATCCACCACCCCCAAACATCTCAGAAATCAAGAATTCCTCCCCCACTCGAAGAACAAAAAATGAGCAAACACAACGAAGAGAAAAACCAGGAAGCAAAAACTTAAAATCGAGCGAACGCTTAAAATAAAATTTCCAAGCGATTCTTTAATCAAACTCCGCGCGGGGAACGATTATCCCAAAAAAGTGAGCTCGGCTACCGCGATCGGGAGCGGCGTATCGTCGTTGGTGCGCGAATAAAAAGAGATCCACCACCACCCCCTTCGTTGCATTCGAATTTCGAGGGAACTCGAGCGTGCAGGGGGTGCCCGTATATATCCAGATTCGTAACGAGTAATATAATCGGTATATCGCGGCGCGATCGTGCACACCACCGATGCGTGATACAGAGTCGAACCGTTTCACTCTGCGGAAGGGTGGAGGGTGAGTGGGCGAGGGAGGAGGCAGGAGGGGAGCCGTAGGGATATTCGATTTGCCCATTGCCCGTGAGTAAGGACATTAAAGGATTAGGGTGAAAATCCCCGAAATTATTAGGCGATATCCAAGTGGAAAATGGAGCGCGGTTTGGGAAACGCTGACCGGTCAGCGGCTGGTCCACGGTATACGGTTTGTCCATCTGTCCCGGGGGGCGCTCGGTATACGGTGTCTATGCTAAAAGGTCGACTGATGGCCGGCAGAGGCGCTGCAAGGGAATGGCACGAATCGGTGGGTGGGTGACGAAAGAGGATGAAGAACGGTATTGTGCGTGTAATCACGCTAACCGCCCGGAGAATGGATAAACTCGAAGCAGCCGATACGAGCGCGGGCGCGCGTCCCATGGCCTGCCGTCAATTCTTTTATGCCGTTTTTTCGACGAATTTAAAAATGCACACCGACTCGTCGCGCTTAAAGGACGCGCTTTCACGATTACGTGCCTCGCATGTTACAGAACCTTTCACGGAATTAACGAGCCACCCCTCTCGTACACCGTTCGCCCCACCGTGGTCCTTTTTTCTCGCGCTTAATTCGTGACGCGATCGAGTAACGACGTTACTCGATAAACTGATAACGTTCAATCGCGTTCCTCACTCTCTCCCGCACTCGATCCTTTGGGTTTTTACTTTGGCAGTCTCAGTGCAGGGTTGTCATTGGCACGCGAAGTGGTGGAATAAGTATGATATATGAGGGGATATAGCAATCGTTTATAAAATAAAGAACTGAATAATATATTTAGTAGAATCTGTTCGATCCTTCCTATGAGCTGTGCTAATCAATTCACTCCACAGTAAATTACAATTACACCATTGCATACGTTGGGCCTCACAGCCCTATATCTCCAAATGTAAAAATGCATGGGTATTTTGAGAAAAAAAACTTTTATTATGAAAAATATTTCATTATAAACTGAAATACTGATCAAATATCTCTTTAACAGTACGAGTCATCGTTATCTGAATCATTGTCAATATCATGACAACTGTTCACTTGTGCACTGTAGGGGTAAAATTGTACTTACAGCCCCCAAATTCCCTATAGGTCACTCCACCTCAAATCGATCACTCATTGTGGTAGATATCTGGGATTTCGATGAAACTGAAGTATAACGTAGTTGACGTGAAATTAGCTGGGGTTTAAGTCATCATTCCGCTGGTTTCGTATTTGTTTAAAAAATACAAGCCGTCAAAGTTTGAAATTTCTGCCCCCGTCTTCGCGAAAATGAATACCGAACCATTCGCCCTTATTTCTTCAAATAACCCACGTCCAATTATAGACGATTCTAAATTACGTTGTTGCAAAATACTTTGAGAGATGAATCTATTCCGCAATACGATCACGTCAAGCGGACACATTTATAATGTACCTACTTCGATTTTTAAACGGACCATCGGGCGATTTTTACGGTATCCCCGAAGCGGACAGAATGCACGTGTACATAAAAGTGTGTTTTTCAGCGCACTGCAAGTCGTTAACTTGAAAGATTGACCCCACTCGCGAAGCATTTCCCCGGTCATTCGATGAATCTTTCATCCTGCTGTCGTAACAACGACGATCGTGAATTCTCGGCCACGAAAGTGTTGGTAACCTATCCCACGAGCACATCGAATCACGAGGAGAAATCTCAAAGGGATTCGCTGCGGGATGTTACATAAGCCAGTCCATTTAATGTTATTACTCGCGGCAAAAAATGACTCCACCGAAGCTCGCTGCATCAAACCACGTTCATCTTTCGCCCACGACTCGTAATGGTTTTGCCTTATTGCCGCTCGCTGAAGGCGTACGTATAAATGTATCCTCACTTCTAATTCAACGTCTGTTGCCAACATGAATATTTCATTTTACACTTTAGAACCATGGTAGGAAGCTTTAAGAACCTGCCTCGGTTCCAGTGTCAAAGCTTCTTATTTTCTGCAGGCAAGTAGTTAACGTTATCGTAAAATAATGAAGCCTTACCTACGGAGCTTCTTAATTGCACGTCAATATTGTAGGGGGGAAATGTGGGTCACTGAATAATATCACGTACATATTCGTTTAAGTACTATTAGCAAGGATGAGATCACAATTTGTTACCTAATACCTTCTTATTTAATGAAATATGATATAACGTTATTTTTTTAAACGGGGGACATAATTACACATACTTTAGAACATTATTCAAGATGCGTGGAGAAAACTGGGAGCATGTTCCACAGGAAATTTTCAATATTTCGTGGATACAAAAATGCTAACATCATTTTCATGTAGTTTTTCTTGAAAACGAATCTATTTTTTGAGGAGAATTGTACGTGCGTTAAATCACATTCTACACGGTTTACGAACCTAAAATTCATAGAATAGACTATAATAGTATCAGCATTATTATTTAATTTTCCACTTAATAAAGTCAGGATGTCGTTGCTTGATAACGCAGCGATGGAATCAATGGTCGGTTTCAGGCGACTGTAGTTTCATCGTGCCATTGTTAATGCGAATTTCTTTCCAAGATCGTTGAGCCCCTCGATTAACAAAACGATGGGGTCTGGGTCTCCGTTCCTGCAAACTAAACGATAAACATAAAGTCTAATTGAACGGGTCATTCTCCTTTAAATCTCGAAATCCCACTCAACTGCGCGCTCACCCCCGCCTCTTTCTCTCTTTTTTTTTGTTTTATAAAGCGAGACCTGATGGCTATCGGATTTTACGGTAAAACAAATGCATCGCTCCGATAATCCTGAAACTGTCCTTCTGCCGGCTCAATTTATTTTACAGTTTTGTTTTTTTACATTCGATTTCGCCTCCCTCTTCCCTCCACTCCCTTTCTTCCGTGTAATCATCCCCTTTGGCTGGCTTCAGCGTAGCCAGTGGACTCGAATGTATAGCACACACGGTGTGCCACGCTTGTGTGGATTTCCGTGATAACGTATTTCCAAGCGTTTTAATTTATTTTGGCTGTTTGTAATAGTTAATGTATTATACAGTGCGACTTGTGATTGTATATTGATACAGAGAGGGGTAAATCTAGAGCAGGAATGGTGTTTTGTTAATGTAGAATACTTGAGCTTTATTTGTCGATTTATCAAAAATTCAAGAAAAATCTGGGGCACGTGTATCATAATTATCATATCGTAAATTAAGCTATAATGTATTTCCTAATATTGGAATTCTTCTTCTATTGTCGATGTAAAGTACTGAACTCATATTTCTTCTACTACAATTTCGGCAAATATATTCAGAAAAATTGAAGGAAGTATTTGAAGTTTGTGCAAAATTAAAGAGAGTTCTAAAATAGTGTCGATGGTAAATTTACATATCCTTATAAAGTATTTGTTTGCTTGTCCAACTGTTACTCCAAACAATTTTCAAAATAAACCGGAATTAAAAATCGTTTATTAAATCACTTCCTCGTTATATATAATATTCTAAGTCGCAATCGATCTTTATGTTCAAAAGTTTCAAAGGAAGTGAAAACGCGACAGTAGAAATGGATCGTCTATGGTCAGACGTGGTTTCAATCCAATACATTACGAATTGTATCTCGTCCCACTTTCTCATAAATGCTTATTTAAAAAATGTTTTCACTATAAATTATTACACATTACTACACCTACAGCATACGTGCATTCGATGAAAACACAATTGCCAAACGAACACAACGTTTACCGAAGACATAAACGATGAACTGCAGCGCTAAGGAGATCAGAATCGCATTAATCATCGACCATGTCATTTTCCACGTAGTCTAGCGTTTCGAAAGCCGTGCTCTGTTAACACCGAAAGGCAATCGATTCGACCTCGAATGCATTAACGAGTCAGGCAGAGGAAAGGCGGCAGCGTGCCACATAAAAATTGATCGATGGATCCGTACGATCTGCTGATGGTTAACCACTACACTATGTACCTCGAATAGTTGAAGTCTCTCGATCGCTTAGAGATATTACTTGCACGTAATAGTCGTAGTAAATGTAATTATTAGCAGAACATACTACAGAAGTAGCACAAAATTGAAAAATCGTTTGATACGTTTAATTTTTGTATACCCTTTTGATCTCTCTTAAAATACTTTATAACATGGTGAATGCAATAAAGTCTATTTGGGGTTTAACAAGTCTTGTAAGTTTTAATCTTTAAGCTGCCTATAAATATTGGTCCTTATTATAACAAATCTATGCACTTGAATTTTATTTTTTATTATGAGTCAGAAAATTGGTTATGTTCCTCAAGTAGTTAGATAAGAAAAGAATAATAATATTTCATATAATTTCATAAATAGTAAGACTTGGTACCTTCAATGTCGCCATATTGTGATGATTTTTAATATTAAGGTAAACATTTTGGATCTTTATATACTTTTTATTTAAATCATAATTTCATAAATAGTAAGACTTGGTACCTTCAGTGTCGCCATATTGTGATGATTTTTAATATTAAGGTAAACATTTTGGATCTTCATATACTTTTTATTTAAATCATAATTGATAAACATGTGATTCTATCATACTCTTTTGTACATCAAGATATACAAATACATGCCCCTCTACGAAGTACTCCTTTAAATAACAAACAATTTCAATCAGAATCGCGTGAAAGCGTTTAAATAAAACACCCACACCTTGTGCATCAAATATGTATACGACAGTAAACAGACTCTCTTTTTTACTCAACCATTGCCCTTTGAATATTCAGTGAAAGTTACTGTATATCCCATTTATTTCAAGCTTCCACATTTCAATCAAACCTATTATTTTTCAATTTTCTCATCCATACTGACTCGACTCCCATAACAATTCCAATGAAACGAACTCTAAATGCAAAATCACAGCGTTGCGATTTGCACAGTTTGAAATATTGCTGCTTCTAGGCTGATGTAACGCCATTTAATACCACGCATCAGCCTCAAGTTTAAGCCGTCCGCTTTATCCATGTCGTATCGCTTAATTGACGAACAAATCCGTAACGGCGAGTGCACGAAAGCATTATAATAACGTGGCACGTATACATTATACAAATCGCAGGCATGCCTCGGAGCACATCAGCTATATACGCCTCCGCGTCTATTTCATGGCGAATCTATTCGAATGCGGCCGCGTGCTTGAAAGTTTGAACGCGAAGGAAGTTAGGAAGACTTGTTATCACGGTCGTTTAATCATTGAGGAGTATGTAATGGGAAGAATGTGAGGTTAATTAACGCTGGCAAGATACGAACTTGCGGTTCGACGATTACTCTTTCCAGAATCTTCGACCCTTTTTCCCCTGCAATAACTCCAAGCGATTACGCTCTATCCATAGCCGAGAGAGTCTCGAATATATCGTGGGATCGATACACGATAATGTTCTGGAAGTAGTTAAGTGCAATTTACAGGTTCATGGAAACCTACATATGCATATTTTGCAAAATTTTTATTGACAACGTGACTCGCTAATTTTTTAGGTGTTGCTCACTTAAGGAGTTACGCCTACCTGTGAGGTTTGAAAAAACATGTATATTCGGGAATTTTTGGGGGGAAAACTTGAAAGAAAGTTTGTTGTTATTGGTAAGTGGTTCTAAATAACATCAAAATTACTTTTGCCGTAAGTACATTCATATTGTGGTATTTGCATCCTAATGTTTTCGATTCAAAATATGTTTTATTACTTTAGGAACATTCGTGATTTGTTCATGACCTGGGGGTGAATGAACCACTGAAAAAAACGAATATAAACTGTTTGAGAAAAACTGCTAAAAATTTGTTTGGAATGAAAAATGAAACAAAAACAATGAAAAGTAAAAATATTTGTCATATTGGTTTTCAGTGTGATTTGTTCAGAGTAATAAAGTTATATTTTTGAATTCGAAAATGGTTATTTATTATATATAATTCTAGACTTTTTAGCCGCGAAATATGTATAAAAATTTATTGTTTTAGTTAAATAGTAATCACAATACTTCAAGCAGAACTTTAAAAAAAACAACCAATAGAGAAATAACGACCAACAAAAAAAGTGGTTCAACTACCCTCACTCTCCCCTACATATACTCTTTCCAGACTCTACTGAGTAAAATCTTACCGATGACTCCAACTATCAAGCCCAGCACGAAACTCACTAACATCCCTTAAACCTTCCAACCCCAACTCCTCTTTTCACCATTACCCTTCGGTTCGCTCCACGAGTTCATTTATAAAAACGATGCCCGCGAACGTGCCTAGCAGCTCGGCTCCTCAGCCGTTGGTTGAGCCTGGCCGCGATAAAAAAAGCGCGACGCGGGAAAATTTCACAAAGCTACGCTCCCGCGGTGTTCCCTCGCGTTCGCGGAATCCCTCATTTCGCACTCACCGCGTGTGGAATTCCCTCGCGGATAGCTGTCCGACGCGAGCCGTTTTGCGCCGCTGGCGAAAACATAAATTCCCACCAAAAGTGAATTCGCCGGGCGTTACCCGTATCGAGCCGCAAGGCAAATGCGCGCTGAACCGCGCGGTCCGCGTGTACCCGTGCACAGGTACGGGTTGCGCGCTCCCGACCGTGCTACACGGGAACACGCAGACAATCGTAACGGGGGCTGACCGTCCGTTGCCCGTCGCTTTATCAACGACTTGGTTCTTCTGGCCGATTGCCAGAGGCGAGAGAGTAACTGGCCCCGCGTAAAGGATGCGGAGGAAATAAAGCAGGAGACGCGGTCTAACGAAGTCTGAGCCGCCCGCCCGATGCACTTATACCCGCTCCTCCTCGTTTTTTCCACGCCTTTACGGCCCCTTTCTCTCATTCGCCGCCTAAATTTATCCGTTCCTGCCGGGTAGGTGTTCCTTGTCCTCATCTACACTGGTCCTCGATGATGCTGGGCGATTCTGTTTTATGGCCAGTAGTTGCAGCAAGAAGTTTTACGAGATGTTCTTTTTTTTTGGCGATGGAATAATGTTGTTAGCGAGAGTGTCGGGTTGAGTGTCTTCGTGGGGGTGGGGGTTGTAGTTGAGAAGAGTGAGGGGGATGATGATTGATTCATGAGAAAAGGGAAATGGGTTGATGGGAATGATTTTACTTTTTAAGATTGTCGACTTTGAGATTGTAAGATCGTTGATTTTAGTTTGTTAATGGTATTGTGTGTTTTACGGTGCTACGGCACTATTTCTTTTTCAGGAGAATATTCTCTATCTTTTTCATCTTGATTTTTAAATATGACAGTTCTTTACGCGGAAGAAAAATTATAAAAGTGACCCTATTTTCCGACCTGTCAGGGGTAGGTATGTAACCCCTTGATTGGTCCAATTTCGTTCCCACAATTCTGTAGCGCAGGCCATTCAAAGACTTGCAAACCTTTTTAATATTCTCACGTTTGCAATTACAACAAGCGCACTAGTTTCATTGAAAAATAAGCGCATGGACTGGTCGAGGGAACGACGTCGAGAAGGTGCACGCGGCGAGCGGTTACATTCGAATAGCTTTGAAAGGAAAAGAAGAGGCGGGAAAGCGACGAAATGCTAACACGGCCTTTAGCTCAATGAATATTTCAGCGAGTCAAAACCCCGAAGCCGGTTTCCAATATTCCGGCATCCATTTTCGTTCTTTATCCAACGTCGGCATTCTCTCGCCCGACCGGAAGCCAGGGAGGAATAGAGATGTCCGCGCGTCGTGACACACCGCTGTCGAAAGATACGAGACGAAACCGATAGCGGAGGGAAACCTTTTGAGGAACGATTTCATTTTATCCCGCCTCTATTCTTCAAGCGTAGCCCCCTGATTGTCTGGATTTCCGGCAATATTCGGGCGCGTTACACAATCGCGAAATTCCACCACTGAATCGATCAGAAATATGCGATAACTCCAATTAATTGAGCGAGGAGATGGTTTATAGAACTTTGAACCGTGGAGAATGCAGATTGCATGGGAGCAAAAGTTGCAACTAGAGAATTCTTATCGAAGGAAATTTATATTTTACCATAGGGTTGTTCAATTTTTGTTTCGACTTTGTGATAAATTTAAATATAGGTAGGTATGTATGTGGAATGTTCTGTTTAGCTTTAAAAACACATGTTTGTTTAGTCAAAAATATGGGTTATATATGACGCTACAGATGAATCTAACAAACATGTTTGTTTAGTCAAAAATATGCACTATACATGACGCTACAGATGAATCAAACAAACATGTTTTTTTTAAAGTTTATGATGTTACTAAACATTGTGTCAAAGAACACGGTTCTTTTTCAATGTTTTTGTTTGCAATTAATTGAAACAGAAATGCTTTATTTTTTACAAAAACGACTGCCTAGTACCCTCAATGGTCTCTTGGAGTGAAATAAATTGAGTAGGGTATTGGTTAAAAAATGGTTTGCGGTATTTTAAGATTTGTGGGACAAACGTAATTTCTGGAAGCATTTAGGAGCATTCTAGACTATTTTAAGTAAGATGTGTGATTCTCTGGTCAAGACGCTCGAAAAATAGGTGATTTTTATGAATTTTCACAAGGAGGTGTTATACGGTATCCTAAAAAATGTGTTTCGCTTTTATTAATACACACGTTCGGGCACAAAAAAAATTGTTTCACGTTTTCCGTCTTGATGGACTAAAAACGAAAATGAAAAAAGAAATGTCTAAACGGTAACATAGAAAATAATTTTTCATAATTAATCAAACCCTCCTCGACCTATCAGTAACATCTTACCCCCTCCACAATCAAGTCCCCTATCTCAACAAAAATGGAGCAAACATTAGCAAGCAATCTTTACATCCCCAACCACTCCGAAGTTGCCATAAACGCCAAAACATCGCGAACCCCAAGCATCTTTTATCAATCGATAAGCCTCCCAGATTTCTACACGCCGCCGGGCAAGTAAAGAGCGTGTTTGCTGCGGCGAAGAAGGTCGCGTTCCTCGCGGGAACATCCATCAAGCAATTCAGTCCTGGAGGCCGCGTAAATGTGGACGCGAGATAGGGGACAGGTGGTCCCATCAATTTAAAATCCTCGCGCCGCGGGGGTGCCCGGGCCCCGTTGCACGATCCAAGAAGATTTGCATCGCGGAAGGTGCAGGCGTGACGAGATAAGACAGGAGAAGGGTCGTCGGAGGATTTCCATCCTAGCGGGATTACCACGTCGCGCGCGCCCTTCTCTCGCGAAAAAAAAACGCTGGAAACTCGAGCAACGCGCGCGGCCAGAGTCGCGGGAAAGGCGCACGCCGCTGCGAAAAAACACGAGAGTGCGTGTTCAGATAAATTAACCGGAAGCGGAAGCGCGGCTGGCGCGATAAGTAAACGATTGCGCGCAGTGAATGGGCGACCTCGTCGAAACGTAGCTCTGCCTAATACAATGGGCAATGAAATTGGAAGTTTGTCTAATGTTTGAGTTTTGATTAGCGCTATACAGGTGTTTTTACGTAAAGAATAGCAATATCAACTGTGTTTCAAGTGTACGACTAATATTGTTCACAAGGTTGTGGTTACAGTGACCGCGATATCGTGCGAATCAAACAGCGCGGGATTTCCCACGTTCACTGTAACCAAGTGCTAGAACCAGGGCAAGGGAAAATAGATTTTGGAAATAAATATTTTTTCAATGTAATTTCACAAAGGGTAAAAAATCACAACAACGAAGTCATATTACAAGCCTCCATCCGTTATTGGAATTCTTCCAAAAGTAATAGCAATAATTCTCAGTAATAAAAACGTCCATTCATTCAATTTCATTATCAATTCCGATAAAACGACGTGACACACGAAGTGCTGCATTATCAACTATACATTAAGAAATGCCTCTTTATCTCCTAGCTAAGTGAATAGTTCGAAGGAAACTGAATTGATATCAAGTCCTCTCCTGTCCATTGTACGAAGATATCTTCATTCATACGATTGGTGCGTAGCGCTCGAGTTTTTCTGACCGCTGATACCCCTGATTCTCGTTCTACGTACAATTTTACCATTCTATTTCGGGCAATCTGGTGGCTCCTTCCGGTATTCAGCCCTATCTCTCCTAACGAACGAACGGGTACAAAACCTTATCTTATTACTGGCTCCTGATGATGGACCCAGTTTTTACAGCGGTTCGCGATACCGTCCCGTAATCTGTGTTACTCCGAATTCCTTCGTTCGCTAGGAAACCAGGATGATGAAGAAAATGACTCTCATTGTCCCCAGCTCGATATCACTGCCGTGATCCGGCGGCTTATCATCCAATTCCAAAAAATCTCTATCGGTCTAACAAGGCCGACGAATAAAACGAGAGACACTTTGTCGACATCCCCCCCACGCAAAATAATATTTGCTGCTCCATTTTGTGATAATTCTCAAACATTCCCACTCGTTTGAAGAGGAAAGTTGTTCGTCCGAGTCTTTTTTCCGAAGCTTCTTAATTAACGCACAGAATGGACATTCCGGCACGAGGTATTCCCGAATACGATACTTTATCGTTTCCTTCGTGGTTCTTTTTTCGAACTCGTTACATTCACAAAGCTCTATAATGGGAACTGTGCCTTAAAATGATCAAAGGGACAGACCGTGCTCCTGAAATACAGAACGAAAAACGTCGAGCGACTTTCTGACGGGGCAAAACGACGTATCGTTCTCATCTGACGGGCGTAGGACGTCGGGCAAAGGCTAACGTTAATTAACATAAATTGTTTACATTTTCCCAGCGACACTGCCCCCTCTTTGCCATTTTTTCCCCACCCCCTCCCCTCGTGTTTTCGCTTCTGATTACGCATTACCATTTCCACTGTCGCGGTCTTGTGATGGCGCCAATCCCTCCTGGGTGGAGAAGGATGGAAGAAAAATGAAGCGGGTTGATGTATTTTAATTACAGCCAGTCGGGCCATGGCGTAGACTCGCTTTGTTTCTTTGTGAACGGTTTCATATTTATGTTCTGTATACGCTGCGTACTATGGAATGCCTGCAGTCGGATAAATCTACGCAGTTTTTATGTGTAAATGTCTGGAAACGGAATTCAAGCGCGCAGGGTGCACAGTAATTAACAGAAGTGGGCAGCGTGTATAATGAACTATGAAAACATAGACCTCTGCTGAATATACAGGTTTAAACCAACTTGGATGGACAAGGTTCGAGTGAGGCTTTCGATGTGAAATGCTTGGGTTTAGTAAGTGTAGATAGGCAGCCTCTGTGGTCTTTGGTTCTACATTCGCTGATTTTCTTCTGTGTGGTAATATGTACGCGCAGAGTTTTGTTTAATATAATATAGGTACTACTTAGAGAATATTATAAACATTTGGTTTTAATTTTCATTAACTGAGACTTTTGCGGTTGTGGGTGAGAAATGTACTAAATTCTTCAAAATTTCTATATCGCTTAAGGGGGTAGGTTACCCTTGAAATTTTCGAAAATGGATTTTTAGGATTTTCTACGTATTTTAAGTACAGCCGCGCCCCGCAATTCCAAAACTTGAAGGAATATGGACACCAGGAGTACCCACAGGAATAATTAATTTCCCATAGTACCTAATCTCCCCCAGGTTCTTAACATTCCACCCGATAACACGGAAGGTGAAACGATGGAACGGTAGTCCAATTACCAAAAAATTCGTTCATACGTGCGCACATGTTTGCCTATTAGTTGGAACAATAGAGGCGAATGGTACACGACGGTTCCGAAACTTTCCACGGTAATTCGAAATCCAGATCCCGCTTTGGGTATTATTTTTTGTATCTGCCCGCTTGTTTGCTCGTTACTAGCCCTTTCAGTCGCGCCAACCAACGGCGAGGGTGACCAGTTAGCCGCGCCGCGTTTCGACGGCGTGGCGAAAATAAATTCTTAACGAGGCGCGTGTGGCCGAGCGGGGAAATACATACGCGCGAAAATAATTCATGCAGAGGAATAGAATGGAAGCGCGCGCGGCCAGTGATAATTGCATAAACGAGATCGGCGGAAGTAGTCGTTAAAATTTAGCAGCGCGCCGAGCGATAGGAGAGGCGTCGCCGCGATTTATACACAGCGGGTCACCCGCGATATCGTTCACGAACAATTATGTGCGGCTGATAAAGCGTTCCCGCCAAATTCCACCAGCGAATCCCCGACGCCCGTGCAATCCTCTTAAAAGCTATAAATCAGTACGTAGGCAAACTTGTCGGCTGGGAACCGAAGCCGCCATTGCCCCAACGAAAGTCAACTATTACAGGGTGATTTTGGTAATGAGGAATTAATAAAATCTAATCCCGTGGCACTTGGTTCGACTGGCTGATGAATGAACATTTAAATCAGAGGAATGAGCACGAAGCTGTCTGTGAAGTTTGTTTGAGCCGGTTTTCACGGATGGTGGCTTTCAAGGTGAGTTCTAATAATCGGTAGTACTGGAGAACAAAAAAGTAGAATAAAAAGGATTGTTTGATGTGAATTTATAGGTTCGTGGATTTTTATATTTTCGACGATATAGCTGCTGTTTTAGAGTGTTAAGGATTAAATACCTTTCAATTTTAACCGTCAATCGAGTAATTGATTAAAGATTAACTGTTGAAATTCTTTTTATAATAAAGTTAGTATTTCATGTAAGTCTTTTTCATTCTATTAGTATGTTAACATACTAAAGCATTCTAGAATATCCATTTATATATAAATATGTATATCTCAAAAACTGTAAGAGAACCTGTAAGATTAAATTAATCGCCGATTTTTCCACGATTAATTTTTTTTAATCAACGGTTGACGATTACTATCATCAATCGATTAAATCAATCGTTGATTTTTCAACGATTAACTGTCTTTAATCAGCGATTGACAATTAACTTGATCAATTGATTAAATCAGTAGCCAATTTTTCGACAATTATTTATTAATCGTAAGCATTAATCAATCAATCAAAATTAAAATTTGAATGAAATAATGCCCAACTCTGATTACAATGTAATAAAATTAAAACGTTGCAGGAAATATTCTGAGGATCCAGTAACTATTTCAAAATTGTAGATTTATATTTAAAATGAACTACATATATGTTACCAGCAGGTTTTCAGGAAAAATCATCGTGCGTGAAACTATTGATACAAGGTCAGTCAAAAACGTGTTCCAAAAAACACGTTTCTGTTTCCCTTTCCATTAAACGTGTACAGTAGATCGATTAACGAGGGACAACAGCGATAAGATGAAACGACGAGATATTAGTCGATGTGGATTTGCAGGGACCTCTATTCCCGAATAATCTGTGAATATATTGCGACTAACGGCGGAAGTACCGCTCTTCCGACTGGCAACTACGGAAAATTCGGGTCGAGAGGATCCTCCTCGCGTCGTTCGCCTGCAATTTTTTCCCTTCATCTGCGGGAGGAAACGAATGAAAAAAAAGGAGCGCGTAAAAATAGGAAACGGTCCCACTTTTCTGCCGAATGAGAGGAAGTTACTTATCTAGTATTCTCGTCGAAACTGTACTCTCTTGCTACCCTACGCGTTTCACTCTCATTTCCTGGAACGATACAGTACAGGCCATCCTATGACGTTGAATATCCAATATTTGTCACTGATTTCCCTTAAAATGTATAAAGTTATTTGCTCCTAGTTCTGCTTAGAAATACGACGTACAGAACAGAAATACACATATAGGATTAGTTGACCATGGAACACTTATTGCAGGATTTTCTAAGAAAATGTAGAGAACATCTATGGATTTTCTATAAATAGTTAAATATGCATTTCAATATAATGTTGTATGGAGATGCTTTTTAATTGTATGGGTAAATGATGGTGTGAGACTGCCAACATGGGTGGTTTAAGACTTCGGTACAGTACTGTATATTAGGGTGGCAGTAAAAATGTAATTTTTTAGATTATTATTATGAGATTTTATGCATCTTTTTGAAGGGCAAAATAATATACAAACTATTGTTTTGAAATAATCCTCCTAAAGTGGACTCAACAATTTAAATCAATTTTTTATATTTCGTAATCGATCAAAGTGCTACTCGAAACCTCAAAAATCGATAGATCAAAGCATCTCCTAAAACTGTTCTTTTCCATTGCCTGTGTGAATTATTTATTCGCTTCACGTACTTCCTACTTTCCTAATATTTTGCACTGTGCTCTTACTTGCATAATCGGTAAGTCCAATATTCATAACATACTAATCTTTCAGTTTATCTGGATATTATATGTCAAATATGCAGACTGAGACACATAAAGCGCAACAAGTAAACAGCTCCAAAAATGTCGGAGCTGCTAACAAATTTTATTGGACAAGGTGGAAGGATTTCAACAGGCGCACATTTCAGACAAACACATTTCTTGTACATACATTCCTCAAAGCGCTTTCAAAACCATTAACTTCCTTCTTTAAAAGAGAATCACATATCCTTGCAACGTGTGGATTAATATAATTTAAACAACCTCGGCTTCCAAGAAACTAAGTGCACCGAAAGAATATAACCTACTCAGTAAAATCTCCTTCAAACTGCTTCCTAGCACAATCAACTCCATCTTCAATCACAGTTCATTAAACCATGAAACCAGCATAATACAGTAACAGAAATCAGGAGTAAGCTACAACACACTACATCCACTAAACTGCGTGCAAATTTCGAGCATACCACTCCCCCATCTGAAAAATCATTAAATTATAATACTACCAGTGGCTCTACGTTCTAAAAATTAAATTTTGAATCAATTAATTGATCAACCAAACCCAAACAAGATTGAATAACGAAATCGTCACAAAACCAAGAAACAAATGTAAGCGTTTCAGAAAACAACCGATAATCGCGAACCCTTTTTGCCCGGTGGTGCTCGAGTGAACCAACCCTGTTTCTGGTACACGTCGATGTCGCGGTGTCTTAACGCGTAGTCTCGTAAGATATTAGCGGATCGACGGGAGATTCCGCGTGAAAAATCCGTTAAAAAGTTGGACCGACGTTGCACGCGGCGGGCAACGCAGTATTACAACAAGGGTTGCCGTATTGATCGTGAAGGGGCGCCGCGCGCAATGTTCAGTTCTCGGGCATCTCCGACGATCTTCGTGGAATAACCTCACCCTGGCCCTTAATGTCTGTATCCTCCACTAACACGTGCTTTCCGTCATTTCCGTCATTATCGCGATAGAAACGGAGATTTAATGAGACGTTCGAGACGATTCTGGCGAAAAATCGAGGGAGCATGTGGGGTTGTTCAAAGCGAGGTCTGTCGAACACACAGCACGCGTATTCTATCCTCGATATTTCCGAGAAGATCGATCTTATACGCAGAGTTACATGCCACTGGGAAGTTGGATTAAAAAGTTGTGTTTCTGTTTGAAAATTGGGTCAACCTCCCACATTGACGGTCACAGGGTGATAAAGTGCTGGGGCACTATCGATAAATTGGGAGGGCAAGAGGCTACCATATTGCGCGAGTGTGTTGCGTCGGAGCTTTGAAATTTAAAACAGGTTTTCTTTGAGCCTCCTCCTTCGTAATTTACTAAATTGCTTCCATGAGATTAGCAGTTAAAGGTTGCAATTGAGGATCTTCTAGCAACAGGGGTGTAACTCATTTTTGACAGTTTTGAAGTTATAACGTGTAATATGTATACGTAAAAAATGTACATCGGTTGGAGCACGTGTGATGCAAACCCGATATCAAATGAGCGATTTATTGCAAATTCTGAACCTGCACAATATTTTTGTTTTGGGGAGCTCCGGATTTGAAAAATTCGCCAAAAGTAGAAATGACAACTTATCAACTCAATAGCTACTGCTTATTGTGTGGAAGTATATATTTTTTAATTAGTGTTCTCTTTTTAACGTTAAGGCAAAGCAATAATTTTATAAACAGTTTTTTCTAATTTCCGCGAAGTTGGTAAAAATGGATGCACCCCTCTTGCACGCACTGCACACTGGAGTTTGGTGTCTACTATCGTTATTCTTCCAGAGCATCTACTTCCTACTTTCGTCAGTTTAATTCTCCGAATACGTTAAGAGGTTCTCATAGTAGAGTTTGATCGTTATTTATGCACTGAAGCCAACAGTGAATACGGGTAAGTGCTGAAACCATGTACACAAAAGCAATTCTAACATGCAGCTTCACTGAGCGTTTGATAGCGGAATGGATTAACGTAGGTAGATCAAGCTTATCTGATAGAAAGGTAAACGTAAAAGGAGGACTCGCCACTAGAGACTATGCTGTTGTACCGAGGTCAAGTGCCTTCACACGCGATTTCAATGAAAACGATGATTTTTAATATCATTCAGTGTCAGACTTCTCTAAACGATGTTTTATAATCACGATACTCACATATTTTATTCCGTTCTATTCACTTATTGTACTTATAACTTTAAAGATCCGTACGGACCGTTTGAAATAATTAAGAATATATAAATAAATATTTTAAGTTCAACGATTTTATTCAATTTAATCAAAAGTGGTTAAAATTGAGCTACAAAATTTGCCACCGCTTTCGGTGACCGCTAAGGGAGGAAAGAAGAGGTTCTCTGAGCAATTAACCAAACACATGAACCGAGGCAAGCTCAAATAACTTCATATACGGAAAAACCGAGGCGACGCGAACCTAGATGTCAGTGCGAAAAGAAGTTGCGTAGAGACACTGTAATAAGAGTCTGGACACGAGGAGGCCACTTTTTGATTGGTCCGCCATATTTGATCGAAATCCCACGAGAGAGAAAGAGATATTCACCATTTCACTCTTAACCACTCTTAACAACTCTTACGTTTATGGCAATATTTTACTATCTATTAATCTGAAAATGTGCATTTGGGTTTGTGATTGGCCCGCCATTTTTCATCTATTCCCGCTGATTTTTAAATCTGTCAATTATACCAAGATAATGAAGATATAAAGTAAAAAACCAAATCTTGTGTTCTATTTGATATATGTTTTTTTATTATACTTATTTAAATGCGCAATGCATTGCCATAAATTTGCCGCCATAAACGTAAGAGTTGTTAAGAGTGGTCAAGAGTGAAATGGTGAATATCACTTTCTCTCTCGTGGGATTTCGATCAAACATGGCGGACTGTCACTCGTGTCTAGGCTCGACTCTTATTACAGTGTCTCTAAAGTTGCGCCAAGGCGAGGCCAGGTGTAGCGAGAATCTACCTTAACAGTTCCGCGCTCGGCTGTTGCCCGGATCCCAGAATCTGAGGAGGTATTTGCACCCTAAATGACAGGGCTGCCGTAGACAGTAGTGGAGGCTGCGCAGCTCGGTCGAAAATCGGCAGGGGCGTAGGGTTACTCTTAGGATGAACGCAGCGCAGCTACGAATGCGGTGCAACGGGGAGCACCCTGTTCCCCTGATAGAATCAGTTCGCGGTAATGGCGATACAAGGCTTGAAACGTTCGGTGATCAATGGACACGGTTTTCCACATCGGTGTATGCTCCTCGTTCTGTAATGTGCGCGCGTACGTGTGCGTTCTTCCCTATTTAATCCAACGAGAACGTCATCGAGCATGGGCTTCTTAAAGGGTGCAATAGGGGTAAAGGCAAGGAAAGTACGGCGGCTGTAACATCAAGACGGATGGTTCTCGAGTTCGACGAGAACTTAACGAGCGTCGGTGCCCCTTAAAGCATAACGAGTGCCTCCTCTCGACCAGGGAATAAGAGACACCGCTTAAATTGGATTTTAATTTGAATTAATCTTCCTTTACAGACGGCAGCGTGGCACCAAAGCTTAAAAGGGGCGATTACGGGCGGTTACGTAGCAGATACATTGATTACCGCCTTTGTTTCCATGCTTGGATTCCTGCCCCGTAGGCTGTGAACCTTTGAGAGGAAATTTGATATTTATTTCATCACCACTCAGAGACGACGAGGCTTCTGTCGCGCGATAAATGTATTCTTGTGTGCAGCGAACCAATGTCTCTTGGTGTTTTGGAAATATCGAAGATTATTTGGAATTATCGAGGTAGCTACCATTCGAGAATGTATTCGGTTTTTTTAAATATATAATGTGTGTAAATTATTATAAATAATACAGTTACTATACAGTTAGCAGTAATTTTTTAAAACTGTCAAAAATTTAGAAACTTCTTTGAACAATTTTTAACATTTTTTTGTAAAATTTGTTGGATTATCTGAGAAAATATCAAAATGAGAGGCAAATCTATGATAAGTAGATTCAAAGTTTACTTATTAGTGGTGGTGACATTTTGTCACTAGGCAATGATGAATGGAATTTTAAGTGAATTTATTTTCGTCGTTTCAAAATGGAAAACAGTCGAAGAGAAAATTGAATTTAACATTTAAGGGAACGTGAATATTATCAAACAAGGCGTTTAGATGTTATTCGTAGTTTCTGCGTAGTGAGGATGAAAGAAATTAGAATAATTGTTCATGCACGAAATCTGTAGGGTTGAATCTTTGACGCTATTCATGGATTCAGCGGGAGGCTATTTATTTTAGCTTAATGAAATCTATGCTTGAATTTAATTGGACGGAGACGCTCTGTGTAGGAACTTCTTTGTCACGTTTCAATAAAGAAATCATGTCTTTGATATTGAGATTCGAAGCTTCGGGTAGAAAGACAAGTAATTTCCATGATATTGGACCATAAAAGGAAAGAAGGGAATTTTTTAATAATTGAACCCCGGAGATAAGGCAATCGAGGAATAGAGCACGGTATGCCTTGAATACACTGCCTAAGGAATCCCTGACCCACATCGGGATCCTAAGCCAATATTTTTCTATTCTTTTGAGGATCTCCAGAGCTCACACGAGATCCCCGCAGAAGCCATGAATATTCCACTTTGCAAACGATAGAGATCGACAAAAAGTACTGCAAGAATTCGTATAGCGCATTTTTCAGCGGGAAATTTATTATTCGTCATTGCGTACGCCTGAATGATTTTACACTCGTTTTTCCAATGAAGGTGACTATACATTTGTTAAATTAACCCTGGGATCAATTTTTACACTAACAACACCAAAACAAAATATGGCCGATTGTCCATAATCAAACATTGCAAACTTCGACAACCTGTGTGTTTAAACAAATTCTAATCCAGCAAAATGATGACTTAAACCTCCCCTAATTTGAAATAGACCACATTATATTTCAGTTTCGCCAAGATCGCTAGTTCCCAATGCGAAAAGTGATGGATTTCTCATGTAACAAATCTTGAAATTTTATAGGCTAAGCATCCACCTAATTTCAACTCCAACTAAACAAATTTCCACCATACTAAATGTTTATCCTAAATACACTGCAAACATTCTAGTTGAAAGAAAAGCTCACAACTTAGATATCCACTTTACAAACTACCTACTATACGAATCTCTAAACCTCTAATAATCTAATGATATAATAATCTTAAGAAACCAACGCTATTAGACGAATTACATGTACCAGAGGAAAGAGGAATTCCCTTAACTCTCCAATTCTCGATTCCACGGGGATTCAACTGCTTCAAGCTCTATTCCACGCAGAAGGAACCTGCACGAGACCGTTCGCGTCTACTTTCTGATTTCAAACATTACTCGCGCCGGTGGTATTATCCTCGTCAACTATCGATGTAATTATCGCGAAGAGGGGTTTCCAAGAAAGCGGAGGGTGGTCTGGAGTGGCTCGGGAAGAGGTGAACGGAAGCGTAAGAGGGAAAGGCAGGAAGGAAGAGGTGGAGAAAAGAGAGAGTGGAGGTGGCAATTTCCAGTTATAACGGCTAATCCGTATTTCATCGCCTAAACGGCGCTCGTTCGTCTTCGTTCCTCTGCGGTTGAGAGAGCCGGGGATGGAAGTCGGAGTCGAGTCGCAGTAAAATATAATTGGGTTTCGGGGATTATTCCGCGGACGACGTAGATCTCCGTGCGACTGGTTCCACTAGGTGTTCCTTTTGGCCTCCAGAATCCTCGCCAGCTCATCGTCCCGAGGAAACGCGGGGGAGGCGTTCTTGCATATCTATCCGCGAATTTATTAATCTACACCGTCTACCACTCTTCGCGGCGATTTTTCACCTCCCCAATTACGAACCCTCGCTCCTCGTAGATGATAAATATCGATGCAGACTGGCAACTGTCAGGTATATAATCTTCTATGCTCGAGATACCTGTGGGCGCACGTATTCGTGTCTCTGAACGTGAGATTTCAGATTAAAGTATTATGTGGGAAATATGTTTAATGCGAGGAGGGAGTTAGTGATACCACGAAGGGGTTGTTTGATAGAGGGTGATTAAAAGTGGGATATTAATTCATGAGTTCTTAGCTTTATATGTGTATTATTAGCTTAATATCGTTCTTTTCTAAAGCTTTCACTTATTCTCTTAGACAACTTAAGGTAATGAAACGCTATAAGAATTTTGTGATCTATAAAATGATAAGGAATTGATTTTTATACTGCTTTAAACTAAATATGATCAACGTCGGGTATGGGAAGGTAAAACATCAGAACTTGAGTTCTTTAAATATGTATGTAATATCACAATTCACTTTTAATATCACAATTCATTGCTAAGTAAACGATCCCCCGAGAACTTGCAGACATCTTGATAAGATTATGAATCGTTAAACCTCATAATCTGTTAAAATATCATTTGGAACTTGCAATTTATTTATGGCCTGCATTTTTATATATTTATTGCGATTTTTGAATTAACATTCTCATTTCCTTCGTATACATCTTACTGTATCTTACTTAAGGGGGGAGACCACTGTCTCAAATCTGAAAAAAATTTTTTTTTCTTTTTACATTTTCTGAGAGACGTGTGTTTCAAGAATGTTTGCTCCAAATTTTATGAAGAAATTCGCAAACTTGATGGAAATATGGTGTTTTTCGTGAAGCGGTGTCAAACGCGCGATTCAGCCACGCGGAACTTTGAACGCGATTTCCTCAGAATGACATCGAAAAAATCGATTATTACTAAACATTTTCTGAAAGACGTATGTTTCAAGAATGTTCTCTCCAAATTTTCTCAAGAAATTCGCAAAATTGACGGAGATATGGTGTTTTTCATGAAGCGGTGTCAAACGCGCGACTGAGCCACGCGGAACATTGGACGCGTTTTCCACAGAATGACATTTTTCAACCGCGTTGACAGTCTACAGAAAAAACTATACGTCCAATTGGCATGATCATGGACATTTATTGTACGGAAAACCCGTCGCTATTACGTGACGATCAGACATTTTCAATTTTCGACCTGCTTCTATTTTGTTTAGCAACATTTCCCCAATTTTGTACCCCGAAAACATGACTTTTTTCTTCAGTTGTCCGCCATTTTGTTATTTTTTACAATTTTGACATTTTTCGATCGTCACGTAATAGAGGCAAGCTTCTAGTTTCTAAATATTATTGTTTTTTTGAATTTCGATGAACCATATGGCCTGGGAACTGTCAACGCGACTAGCATGTTTTTGCCGGAGCGCAAATTTTGACGAAGAGTATACACGAAACGGATTTATGAATTTGATTGAAAAAAATTTTTTCGTACCCTTCGATATGTACACTATTAACTATACTAAGCAATAAATTGATTTCCTTGCGTTGTTTGGTTGAAATAAATTCCCGAAAACACCCTTACATTTCGGACCGAGACAGTGGTCTCCCCCCTTAAGGTAAGAAGAACACATATTCCTACTATCATCGCGAACACAGAAATAAATCCGTGAAAGCGAAAAAGTGCAGGAAAAATTAGAAAAAGTAAAGAATGAAACATACAAACCGACTAACCATTCGATAAATTGGCTTTACTCGCTAGATAACCTTTTTTCAACAATGTAGGGGGCTGCATCATGAATCGTCGTTATCGAATGTACTATGAACATGTTCATTCTCTTTCGTTACTGCCAGCAATTGCCCGACGGTAATTAATCTCTATAACGAGACGAAACTGGCGGTCGATCTATTCGTCTTTTTCCCTCCTTGCTTCTCTTTTCCTCCATTTTTTTTTTAATTTAAGGTTTCCACTTGATTCTACACGTTCCATTCCCCTCCCCACATTTTTTACATGTTTCGATTATCCTTCGCTTCTATCTCGATTTAATTTCAATTTCTTTTGCTCCGATTACAAAGCAAACTCAATTTTTCATATTCAATCCATCGGGCGGAATGAAGGAGGAAGGGTAAAAGGACGAGTAGCGCTGTATCAATAGAATAGAATCAATGAAGAGGCTGAAAGTACCGCTAACGTCACCCTGTACCTGTTAAAAAGTAAAAGTTCCCGGTTACACATCGAGCGCCGTAGTATTTACGCGACAGAGCCGACAAATCGAGTGCAGAAAAGCATGAAATGTACATAAAGAAGAGGAGAAGAATGAGATTAACACTTGGACTGCTACGTCAGCAACACAAAATGCTTCTTAATTTGTGGAAAGTGTTGTGGGAATGAATTCAGGATCCAAAAATAAAGAATTTAGTGATATTTAAAACAGAAATATTAATATTAATATTTAAAATATAAATATTTCTTTTAATATTTCTATTAATATTTATTTGCAATAAATCGCTCATTTGTTATCGGATTTACATCAAACGCGCACCAAAGATGTGAATATCACACGTCATAACTCAAAAACTGTCAAAAATGGAGTTGCACCTCTCTAACTACAAGATCCTCAATTATCAATTGAATTAAAAAATCCCAGTATTTGTCAGTTTACTATATGTGTCTCACAAACGCGTAATCGTCGAAGAGGGTAAAGATCTGGTAAAGATGCCTTCATTTTCTTTTCTTAACACAGTGATCTCAAAGTCCAATTGACTAACTGAACACACTGTCCACCCTACACTCTTAAACAGACTAACATCCAATGGCAACGTCACCTTGGCAATGAAACAGTTGGAAGACACAATGCGCGGCGTGCCATGGGGATGAAAAATACCACAAAACGAGAGGAGGGAAATAGAGTTTGCTGGACGTTCCGGGCTGGTACCCGCGGAAGCTAGAACGGCGTGCTAGAAGAATTCCGTGAGAACACCGATGGAGCAGAAAGAGCAACCCGCTGAGAAGAAGTATCGCCGCGGCGAGGCACGGAAAGAGAGAAAGGGACGAACGAGGAGCAGAGAGGCGCTCGAATGGAATGCGGCTGACTGCATTGTGCATGAAGCTCGACTAATGAGAATGGAAACTATTAGAAGAGGGGAGCAACGCCAACACGGGAGCGTTGCTGAAGGTAGAAACTTACAGCGGTGGTAAGGTAAAAGGACAAGGGCTTAAGAGAGAATGAAAGAGGGAGCACGATGGAACGGAACGGTTTTAAGCAGCCGTGGATAAGGATAAGCAGATAAAAGAAATGGCTTCGCCCGGCCGACTCGCCCCACAGCCAGGCGGAAACAGGGAACGGAATTGTTGACGGAAAAAGAGGACTGGGGGACACGCGTGCATTCGGTTTGGGGATGAAGGAGAAGGTTTTTGTACAGCGGATGGGAAGAAATATAGTGAGGTACTTGAGGTACGCTTAAGTGGCGTATGAAGGGGTGTTCTTAGAGGTATGCTATGTCAAATGTTTTTCGAACCTAACCAAAACACCTGCTCGGCTTACAAGGAACGTCAGCCAACTGATGCACACCGACTTTGATGAAACTCGGTATATATGTAGAGTACTTCAAGTATTAGGAAATTCATGTTTAGGTGGTGAAATTAATCTTCGAAGTTGGGGGTTGTGCAGTGAACCCCATGTGACCAATTTGTGAATTTAAGAATGTGTGATCACGCAGGGCTAAGTTTCTAAGTAACAAGGAACATATTCCTTGGTTGGTGGCGTCAAAAAAATCGCTCTGCGTGCTTTTGAAACCCCTGATACATCCGTCTGTTGAAAATGTCTCCTTGTCCTGACAGGAGAGAAAGAGTTTGGAAGAAATATTTAAGTACCCAGCAAGTATCGAGAGGCATATACAGGAAAAAGATCGCACTGCACATCGCGTGGGTGTTGTTTCGACTGATACCAAGAATCACACGCCGGATTTCCTGTGCTTCCTATCCAGAGACGACTAACGGACAGATAATGCACAGTGAATCCCTGTTTCGCAACTATTTCGTGGAAAAGATTCGAGGAGCGAGCGACAGATGAAGCTATGCGTAAGTGAAGTCGACGTGCTTCCTCTTCCTGTATTTGAAGTTTGCTTAGGCGAGGTGTTAATAGCGAAGCAATATGCATTATGACTGAAGTGTCAGAAAGTAACAGGAAACACTGAAGTTAGTCACTTCCTTTCTTGCTGCTGGGAAACACAGACATACGATTTTTTAAACTGCACGTATTCCTGAATGACTTTATAATAAGTGAATAACTTTGAAACTCAAAATAGATGAAAATTGAATATAATAAAATCTGGTTTGAATGGAAGGTGGATTAATGTATTTCAATTAAATTTAAATGATTTTATCGCGTCGTCAAACACGTCTGACATGAATTGCACAGGCATCTCGAAGCAGAATACCTCTTTTTTCAAATATACAATTTTTTATCTTTTTCCATTTGCTGCTTTCAAAAGCACTTCCACGAAATTTTAATAACGAACATATTTCACCAAATCAAAAACTAATTGCAGTTGAATTTCGTATTGCATTATATTACTCGATTTTTATTTACCGCTCGCGAGTTGGTTTATAGGTATTTTTAAATCTTATTCGGCATCATTTTCCAGGTATTCAGGATATTAAAAGGTAAAACTTGTACAGCATTAATGAGAATTCTTGACGTAATATTCGTCACTTGCTAGTGATCGTCTCGATTTAATCGCCAGGGCTCGCAGTATTCGTTAGCGTTAGTTCTACATGAATAGAGTTCACCGGATTTCAGACTTAAAAACATTTACTTTAACGGCGGGAAATCCGGTGGAGCGAGTTTCAAGGGGATCAACATTCTACACCCATAATCGACTATTTTCCTTCCATTGAAACCCGCCCCGACGTGGTTTCGAACTTTTCTTTCCCATGAATCGCACGAAATCCCTTGGAACGTGTTCCAAATAGATCAACGTACCGCGTTCACAATCGGTTATTTTCTTGACTTTTCAACCCCGCACATTCGAGAGAAACGTTATTGGGTAAATGAAGCGTTTTATTCCACCAATGCTTTTCACAGCAACTTTCGTGCTGTATAGGTGTCTGCTGTAATGAAATATTTTCATGTTATTTGGACTAGATTATTTTGAAGATGATATTACCATAAAGGAATCAGTAGTTTCTGTTGCTACTTTTTGCAGGCGCAATAACTTAATAGGGTAAACCAACCAGTAATTGACCGCATACCAGTGAATGACCATTAGGCAAAGAAATGTCAATTATAAATTTAAAAATTATTATATGTTTATAAATGGAGTGTAGTTGCACGTTTAATATCCCATATTTTTAGTTATGCGTATTAAACAAACATTAATAAGTACGATTCTCAATAAAAGTATGCGGTCATTTACTGGGATTCTCATTCAACAGTTCGGTCATTCACTGGTTGGTTTACCCTAATCTTTTTTAGTCTTTTAATAAATTATTTAGAAACCTGGATAATCTGTTTAGAGAAATACTAAAATAATACACACATACGTAAGTGATATGCACATATAAATCTTCCGACATCATGTAACTACTCAGTAATAGATCTCATCTTTTTTGAAATTCAGTGCCTTAAAATCATTTATATTTTTTGTCAAATATTTCAAACACATTACCTTATCCACCCCATCACCTTATTCACTCATCACACGAGTCACAGGGTCACAATTCAACGAACCTTACATGTGAATAATCCAAAACTGATAGCCTCTTACTTCTCAATTTACCTCATAACTTTTACGAAAATTTTTGCGCTTGTTCTCACCCTAACCGATTGATATGAGGATGCAAATATTCACTAGTAAAAATTCGTTCCCTCCCGCCTCCAGGAGAAAACCCTGCGCCATCCACTCGTTTCGTCGACGAGCTAATTAGTCGATATTTTTCAAGCTCTCGCTTTGAGATTAGCATCTCAAACATTCGTCGAGTTGGGTTGTAGCCGGGGAAATCTGAAAATTACGGAACACGATTAAACAAGCGCAGTAGGAGGGCGGAGAGGGAAGGCATGGCAAAAAGTGGCGGGGCTCGTGTAGCTGCGACGTCGATAGACGGATTATATTTGCGTATCCCTGTGTTGCGTCGTACGAAAGCTCGCGAGACTCGCGGAAAAAGCGGCCCTCGCATTTTCGAAGCGGACTACATACACGGTTACGCGGTGCAGTCGTCGACGGGCACGGCGGTCCCCCGCCCCCTGTTCCTCCCCCACACCCCCATTCCGTTTCTGTTTCTCTCTTTTCTTTCCAACAGCATCGCGAAAGTTTCGCGAGCTGCGCGCCAACTGTTCGAAAGTTAAACGAACGACTCCAATTATGCAGACCACCGTTGCAACGAGCCACGATCTCGACCCTCCCCCTCCGTGCCAGGGGCTGTTTATTTTACAAATTTATTATTGGCACTACGTTACGAAGAATTACCAAACTTGCTTGCTTACCGAATTCGTTCCTTTGTTTAGACACGCGTATCTTTTCGGTTTATAAGCAGACTAGCTTAAAGTACTGGGCATTGCACGGGCTTCGTAAATGTATATATAACTACATCAGCATTAATATTTTAAAATTAACTGAGGCCTTAATTAATTATTAAATATCCTACAACCAGGAAGAAACTTGCATTTCTGCATGCGGCAATCAATTATTATTCGACAAAAGGTATCCAAGCAACGTACCTATAATATTGCTACATTGTAATACTTCGCAGACATTTTCCTCAAAACCACCCTTAACTTCCTAACCATTCACCGAACACGATAATAACCGAGGTTTTAATTACGGAAAGATCCTGTGGCTCCAGAACCATCGAATTTACCACGAATTCATGGCGGCGGAAAGCTCACTGATTCATTTCCCTTCTCTCTGGTCTCACGCAATTACGATGCGCGAATTTAATCAAACAGTATTTTACAGTGGCTAACCGTTCTCGGTATGGTAGCGGCCTCGCGCGGGAGGGGACGATAAAAAACATCGCTGCACATGGGCGGGCGTAGCCTCATCGGTGCTGAACGTCAGTCAATTTTCTGCTCGCCAGCCTCTGCCATAACAAGTCGTAAAAAATTCGCGCATAAAAAACGAGCACCATGTCTGAGGCTAATGAGAAGCTACCGATCGTCACGCTTCCCCGTGCCCCTTGCCATGAATAATTAAGCGGCGGCCTTGCCGCTGCCATAATCCTTAGACGTCGACCGTAAAAAGAATTATTAAAGCGTGCCCTCTTGTCCAGCGGGATCGCAGCGCCGTGGAAGGATCAAGCTGCTCCAAACAGGCGTATCGTCCGGCAAACCGTCTTCCCCGCAAACCACCTGCTAGGTTAGCTCGCCGAATTTCTCGCCCCTGTCGGCTAAATTCGTCCTACGCCGCTGCGAAAAAATTGCTCTGTCCCCGGTGATAAACAGTGCGTAGACGCGCGCTCCTTCGTTGGTTGGATGGTAAATGTTTGCCAGTTGGCGGGATTACTCGTGGTACTTTCGTGTGTTGATGTGAAATGACGATGAATGAGATGCTTGGATGATTGAGAGTAACGATACAGGTGGATTAACAAAGAAACACCGCGAACCCGCACTCGTAGTTTGCAACGCAACTTTGGGGGTTTATAGAGTGAGTCAAGACAAGAGGAGCGATCTTTAAGGGGTTATAACCGTTTGAAAGTGTTAAAAATTTCAAATAAAAGTTTAATGGTACAATACGCGCTGTAAACTTGCGTTGACAAAATTTCGAGAAGAGTTTAAAAAAAAGACCTGACGTAAAAAATCTGTTTTTCAAAATGTTGTTAACGCAAGTTTGCAGCGCTTAGTGCAATATTAAACTAACCAACCCTAGTAGTAGAGTTACCGTAAAATGGGGGAACATTGGCAGGTTTTTGAAACATTTTGTTATATAATGTAAAAATTAACATGTTTACATTTGATTTAAGTATCTTATCATAACAATTGCATCTTTTGTGATTGTACTACAAGTGTCAAAATGCACAAAATTTGTGTCCTTTCCTTCTTTAATAAATGTTAAAAGCGTTACTGTACCGGGGTAACATTAGCACATCATGTAGATAGCATTAACGGGATAAGTTTTATTAATCTGAGGTCAGTAAACTTAAATTTCTATATTTTATTTTATTTTTTGCATGTTAACTAAAATCAACTCGTAACATTGCCACATCATATAAATAGCATTAACAGGTTAAGTTTTACTAATCTGACGTAAAACAACGTAATTTCGGCGTATGTCAATGTTACCCTATGCTGCCAATGTTCCCCCATTTTACGGTATCAGGTTGACACTTGCCAGAAATAGTTTTCTTTGAGGAATCTATCGATTGCTATACGCCAAGTTCAATTTGGTTTAGCAGACTTTTATTTAACCAGCTATACTTGAAGTCATTTTAGAAGGAACCCATTTCGCGCATGTAGAATGAGCTCATTGGCTTTGAGAGAGCGTTTGTTTGGGATATAACCAATAGTAGTTTGTTTCGGCACCAATAAGCGCCAACATGTGCAGAACAGGTCTGAACTTGTCGGTCGGCAGGTTCCTTCTAAAATGACCTCAAGATTAGACGCTATTTTAATCGCACGTAAATAGGAACAGCTTGCCAGACATCCTCGAGCTACTTCGAGAACCGTGCAGCAGACGTACGATATCCCGGAATCCCTTGAAGCTGACACATTACAGATCAATCATTACTACGCCCCCGCCTTTTCAGGGAGGAATCGCGTTACGATTCCGCGGCACGCGTTCATCGTCCTCCGTTGCGATGGCATTAAATCATCGGGGGAACGGCTAATGCGTATTCCTTTCGGTGTGCAGCAATTATCGAAGGACGACAATCATACGAATGAAACGTTCGTCGGCGCGGAGGCATAATTCGCGGCGAAAAGCCAGTGTGCATCGGCGGAACGATGGAAAGCCGCTTTATACGCGTTTATACGCGTCGCGTGTACCCTATAGGCAGGATTGTTCCGCGCCCGGGATACCGTTGGTGGGCTGAAGTTCCAATAGCTGTCGAATTATTGGCGAACGATTAAAGCAATGTAAAGTCTGCCCCGGCTCGTCCCGCGACGAATAATTTAAGCGTGTGATTGCTGGCGGGCAAATAATGCCCGTACGATAAACAACGGGCCCGCCGACGCAAGTTAATCGCTCCATTGTCCGATTGCGTCGACGTGCGTGAACGAATTCCATCGGTCTCTCGTGGCGGCGGTGTGAATATGTCTAAAGCTGCCCACCCAGCGCAGCCTCGATTTCTGTTCCATTAACCAACCAGCCTCTACACGCGCGCCCCTGCCCTCGCTTCTGTACACATCCGCGATGCCCGCGCGCGCCGTTATTGTACATAAGCACGGGGTCAGTGCCTTAAACTATGCAGCCTGCTCGGACATTAAAAGCGAGATGCTACTGGAAACCTTCGTTTTGGTTGCTTACCATAATCCGGGGCCGGGTTTACGATATCAAGAAGAGATGGGGAGGAAAGAGGCTGCAAACGAGCCACAGAAGTATCTCAGGCGAAGAGGCTCTTAAAGGGCTGAACCTTGCGCTCGATATGCATTACAAAACCGCGAAATATAAGAAGACCCATTCAGCTTGTGAGAATGGAACATTTTACCTTCATCCACGCGCATACGCCTACGTACACGATCGTCCTCTGTGCACGACTGAAGCCAGGACAATCTGCGAAGAATTCATAGGGTGATTGCGTAGGCATGGATCATGTTTTTAAAATCATCTCAAAGTTAAATATTTTTAATGTAGTGGATGTTAGACTTATCAGTTCGTGTAGTAAACTATTTTTAAACGATTTTATTTCTGGAAAATGTAATGATCATAACACAATATCTATCAAATATCTACGGAAATAAGTAAATAAGATTTTGGAATGTGGTCCCCTCTCACTTACTACTAGGGGTGAGTTCGACCACTTCGATAAAAGTTATATTCTTTCGTTAAATTGACTTGTAGCAAATATTTTTGACGGAAAGATTGTATCAGTAAACAAAAAAAAAATTAATTCTATTCCTAATATTATTGTAAGTACTAAATGCTTATTTGTTTTTTGTTTTTTTTTCCACAATAATCACCCATGTTTTTATTCCAGTCTTCTTAATCATCTTCACTTGAAATATGTGTCTCATTTCTTTGTTCTTCCTTTCCAGAAATTAAATTGTTGATTTTTATCAACATTTTATATGACGTAAAATTGATGACACACTGCTCATTTGCCGGATAGTTTGAAAAATCCTTAACTGGTCCGTCCCTCTCTACAGTGCATCTCTCCCGGAATTACCCTATTCGGATTTCATTATTGCCAATACGTATCGATAGGTGGCTATCGAGGCGAATCGGACCCCGCCGATCTGCCAGGTTTCAATCGCCGGGATCCCGCGGGGTAATCCGATAAGGAGTTAGTGCTTTTCGAGAAAATCTCATCTGACGGCGCGCGATCTCATGCTCGATTGGGATTATGGCGCCCTACCGCGCTAACAGACGGGGACTTGTAGCTCCTGCGGGCCACGCGAGGGTGGCCACCGCGCAAAAAGGGGGTTGGCCTGGTCGTCGTCGCGGAATAAGGGAGGAGGGGTAGCACGTAGCTATGACGGAACGCGGAACACGCTAGGCCACAGTGGTCGAAGGGGCGGAGGGAGGCAAAAAGTCAATCAATCGCGGCCAGGGCATTGTTTGCACGAGGCTTAACGTTAATTCCTATTTGTAGATCTGATTGAATGGAGGACCGCACACGAGGATTTCCTTTTCATAATCCGTTATACGGACGGAGGCCGAATCGGTGGGGGGGATCGTTATCGTGCTTGAGAGAACGACGACTCTTGGCCCCGGCGATGATAGATTGCTTGTCTCTCGTCGGGCCCGATCGTTGATGGATAATTTCGCGAAAACGCGCCGCGCGTTCCCGTTGATTAATATGCTTACTCGATCATCGGTCGAGTAGCCGCGATAAGGGTATTGGAAAATCTTATGCGATGAAAATTTCGGTGAGCGGGTGTATTCCCGGCTCGTTTATTCCATTTAACCTGCGCACGGTTCAAGAGGTTCGCAACGCTCTTGTAATTCGAGTTGGATTAGCTGTTATTCCCACTATTGGAAGTGGGCTTTTGGTGAATTATTAATGTAGGACAGGTTTTTGTTGGCGCATTTCACCCTGAAGGATTGAAAATGGGCACAAACGAAAAATTACCTCATTCTTCTATCTCAATCCTCTACGAACCTGCACAGTTTCAAAAAAATGAAAATGTTCGGGTAATCAAACTTTTTTGTAACCCACGTTTATGGACCATATTTTCACCCTTAAAGCAAGTATGTAAAATACACTCCCAAACATGGGGAATTGGCCACGTATACGAATATACCCTACACCATATAAACAAACAAGTAAAAAATGCTACGCACAGTTTCATTTAGATACTCTCCAGGTACTCAAGCGAAACAACCTAAGTAAGTAGAATCAATAAGCGCGTGTGACAAAATGGCTGATCATACTGATCCGTAAGTACGTCGTAAACACGTTCGTACCATTGATGGTCCTTGAACGTGAAAGAGGGTTGGTGAAAGTAAATTGACGGTTCCTCCAGGCAGATTAGGTGCTCACGAGCGGCCGTTACCTCGTTGTTATTGTCAGAAAGGGTCGCGAGAGCGAGCTAAAAGGCTGCAGCGGGAGCACATTGGTCCGAGACGTGTGCCGTTCTGTCGATAATACTTTCACCTAGGACGGAAACCCCCTTGTTCGAAGAAAGTGCGAGGATTCGGCGAGCGCGGAGGAAACTACCAGCAACCCCTGGTTCCCTGGAATACATATCTATTCCTGGGGAGCCGTTAGCCCGAGTATGACTCCCGAGGGAAACCAACTCTCAGACTCATCCTGGCAAGTAACGACTGTGTGTTCCCTCTCTTATTCCGCTCGATCTGGGCCGTTTGCTTCTTCTATCCTCGTTACCTAGCCGACCTTCGCTGATCTTTAACATCTCACCTTGCACGACCATTTAGCGCACCTTCCGTCCGTATACGTTTCTCTTCCTGTCTCCCTCGCGAGTCAGGGAACACAGCAATTGGATGCGTTTATCAGGATTTATCGACGAGGTTTGCCGTTCCTGTCTCGTGGCGCTAAGAAAGATTAACTGAGAGTCTCCGAGTTTCCCGTCACAGATGCCACGGTCTCTTGACTCTGCTTCCGTCTGGAGGAAGGATATTTTATTTCCGCGAAGTGGTAGTGTTGAGACTTGTTTCTGGTGAGTGTTTTGTTAATGATGAGTCTTCCTGCAATTTTTTTATCAGAATTGGCTTGAAATAGATTATGCTTAAGCAAGCTTACAATGCCAACAATATAGTGCTCTTAGCAAATTAGCTCTTAGTTCAACAAATATTGTTAAAAAATTAAAACAGACATATAAAATCTTTTACACAACCAGTTAACCAAATACATGCAAGCCATTGCCTGCTTCCCACAGCTTCTATTGTGCCTCACAATCAATCGTATTTTTACACCTTTTCCAATAGAGTGAAACACCAGCTCTAACCCAATACTTCAACTTGCCCATATTTAGACCCTAGTCTATATGTGCACCACCTATTTTACCCATTGCTTTAAGGAAACCCTGTTCAAGAGTTAACCATTTGTAAGTTCTACACAATAGCTAGCTACCCCCTGTATCACGAGAAGATACAAACCTGCAAAATTTGAAAAAGTTTCACGTTTAAGCCGCCCCTCACGTAACCTCAATAACCTCAATTTCTTGATATGAACCCAGACTTTCGAGCCACAGTGTACGTTCAAATAGGGCGCACCCCACAATCCACATTATTTTATGTAAATCTATCTGCCAGGAAAGCACGGAACGAGACTATCCTTCCGTTTCGAATCCCACGATTCGAATTATGTCGTATACGACGGCTAAAATGTTGATCTTCTGGCAGCGAAACGTGCCCCGCTGCTCCGTCGTGAATTCCCCGGCGTGGGAGGAACGTAAGCGGATAGAAGGCATAGGGACGGCAAAAAAGACGCGGCAAAATGATACGGGTCGGGTCGGACGCAACAAGAACGCAATACTAATTTGTCCGACATCGTGAACAAGGTTGGTTAATATGTATGATGTACGAGTGTCGTGTTACGTGTGGTCGATGTCGCGTATCATCTTTATCCGGGCATAACGAACACGACTTTCTTGTCCTCGGACTCCGAAACAATGGTCTTGAGGTTGTAAAGGGTGGACTCGACTTGTTAACGAACCTCCGTCGGCCCCCTCTCGTTGTGTTCCCCTGCATATGTGCCTGATTACGAAACCGGATATACACAAACGGAATGAAGTTACAGCGTATGGAAAAGAGGGTATAACTTAGTATCTACGGGGTGGTCCAGCTTTTGCAATCGACTTGAATGTTTCCTTTTTCGCTCTCGATGGTAATCAGGGACAAGCTGTGCCGTTGAAGGGGGCAAAGTTTTGTCCTGGAATACCGCTTCGTACGGGGTTAGAGTTTTCGAAATTTTTGCGGCTGTTGGTACCTGCTATTTTTAAGTGGAACTCTGCACGGTAATTAAGAAGTTATGTTGGTATACATTCGGGGATGTAATTAATTTTAGAAGATACCATGTTGCTTTTGTTCTCTTATCTGTGCCACCTTCGGGTTGCATATTCAACCGTGGCTTGCTTTTTGTGGGAGCTTTTTCACGCGAAACTTTTGTGTAGCTTGCGAATGGTGCTTTAAATATAGTTACATTTTGCATATTTTTCTGTTTTATTTCTATATTCTATTTATTTTATTATTTATGCTTTATTTATTTTCCAAATTTGAGTATAACTTGAGAATTATATGATAATGTTTGTAATATTCCAATACAGAATGAGCTTTAGTTAACAATTAAATATCACAGTTTTAACTACATGCGTAGAACGATGGGAAGTCAGAATTTCTTTTTGAAATAGCGCCGAACAGTCCAGTCGAAGTGGAACGAAAGTCTGAACGTCAAAGAAAGTCCGAACGAGGCGGGAAAGGAGTACAAAGAGACTTTGAAGTTTATAAAAACAAGTCGGTAAACATTAATCGAATCCTTTAATCAAATTCGCTTTCATGTTTCGATAGACGGTCTAAAGTGGGGAGAGGTTGCTTATCGATTCAAACGACTACCCTTAAAACGGAACTGGAGTCAATTCGCAAACCCCTGGACTCAAAGAAAGAAGGGGTGAGACGAATGAAAGGATGAAAGGCAAAACCGACGGGGGAGTAATGGCGGAAGATCCAGCAGGTGCAGCAGAAACTTTCTGAATTCCTTGCGTGAAGCCTCGTTTTATCGAGTATCTGTGGAAGCAGTATATTGTACAGAGGATCAATGACTCAGATGAGAGTTGCTAGGTATATTGAATTAATTTTGAAATTGTCTCGACTCTTTTATTAGCCTAGGGTCGCAAAATCCTCAAATCCGCCCCTGCAGCTCCTTCCCCCGCCCCAATCGTACAGACATTTCTTCCAACCCCCGTCCCACATTCCTTCGTAAACGAACCACACACTTTAAACACCAATAAACTCGATCGGACGTGTGGTCCAGCGGAAGCATGAGAACAGGGCGTCTGCTCTGCGAGCGATTCACGGGGCCGGCGCGATAGGTTAACGCGGATGGGCATCTATCGATGCAATTACAGTTAACGTGTCTTGCGTGGGTGGTACGTACATCCTTGTAACGACGTCGGAACTTTGATCGTCTCCCGATGTCGGCCGCCGCCTAATTCGGCCCTTCGATTCGACGACAGCCGCACGTGCCCTCTAGAAGGTGGCGCGCACGTGCTGGATTACCGTGCCGCCGGGCGCACGACCTCAGAAGTAATTCCGTCGCGGTGTGTACTTCGCGGCCGCAGCGCAATATTAAAGCGGCAACGCGAGGAATATGGTAATGCCGTTGGAGTAACGAAACTCCGACAGAGCTGGACACGGGTCCGCGCTAAAATCCGCCGGAACAAAGGAACACGTCGAGCCCCGCGCGTTATTCCGTTCAATTTCACCGCCCGGAAGTTATCCGCGCCGGGGCTGGCTACTCGCGCGTATGCCGACAATAACGGCGCTCCTATTCTCCGCGTTTTCGAATTTCTCGCAGCACCGTAAAGCCCCATACCTCCGTCCGTGATACTGGGCAATCCCAGATTTCGCGTGTACTTCGAAATTCGAGTTCGGCAGAGCCCTCTTTGACATTCAAATCGGTGGCGCGTACAGCCCGGGGCAGATACTATTAGTTGGAAATATTGTAATTGCGGTGGCTGGCCTTCTTTTCGGTGTACTGGTTTGGTGGTCCCGCGTTAGAATGTGAAATAAGTACGCTGGGGTTGAGGGTACCATCAGGGTTGACCGGGTTAAGAAATAGAATACAAGAATAGAATAGTAAAGGATTCACCTCAAAGTGAAGTAATGACTAATTAAGTGATGTTAATTCCAACTGTGACTGATACCTGCTTTGCGATTCCTCGTGCGTTATCACGTGGATTCGCTTCGCAGTGGTTTCCATCTTTTATTTAAATACTCTTCAACGAACATCATGGACCTCTTAGTAATACCAATTTACCTGTCGGTACCTTTCCCCTTTTATCAGAGCTTGAAACGGTTCCGAAAATAACTGTTTAAAACTGTTATATAAAGGCCCTAATTAAAGCAGTTATGGAGAATCTTTATTCTGAATAACTGTTATGAGGAACCGAAATTTCCAGCTATTATCTGTTTCGGTTACGGTTCCTACTTCCCTCCTCATATCGGTTCCAATTAATTCACCAGCGGTGAATGTAAAAGATGTCCACCTTATTTATTTAGTTCAACGTTTAATTAGAAATCAATGGAATGTAGGTATAAATGTTTCTCTTTTTTTTTTTTAAAAAATTAGGGGGGAAATAGGAACCGTAATCGAAACAAATAATAGGGTGACCTGTCCAGTGAGTGAACGCTTAAGCTGCATGTCTCTTAAAATTAGTATTCAAAAATCATTATTTAATCCCCTGAATGTTATTGCTGTAAGCGAGCTGTTTTATTAATAAAGTCAGACATTCCGGAACACAATTCTAGCAAAGTTTGATAATTATAACTTTCATTAAAAGTCTGGCAGAAGATTAAATAAAAAATTGGCCAATGACCAGTGAGTGAACATAAATTTCTAATGAATGAACAATGTTACCCCAGTGAATGAACGGGATAATAACAGGGGTTAGGTTTCCAATGTATTTAGACGATATTTTGTATAAATAATTTTTCATTCTCCAATTGCAATAATATTATTGATTTTATACTTTACTAGTCTTATAAGATCATAATCATGTAGAGCTGAAATTAATTTTCTGGCGTGAGTTAAGAGAAAACCTGTCACGAGAAAAAAAGACAGGTTAAGTTGTTCATTCATTGGTAAAGTAAGAAATGTCTGCGTTTGCCAGTGAATGAACGGTCGCGAGGACAACTGTTGAATAAACGGAATTAATACCGTACCGGATATAATTAAACGGAAAAATCGCTTTTGCGACATATCTGTAGGTCTTCAGTCTAAATTTCAGTGTCAGTTTCAACGTGAAGTGAGTGCCATAGGTGTTAATTTTTCGTATTATATATGAGCAACGTTCACTCACTGGAGGGTGTTCACTCACTGGACAGGTCACCCTACTTGGAAATTTCAGTTTTTCATAGCAGTTATTCAGAATAAAGGTTCTTTATAACCTGCCTTCTATTAATTGTTCCGCTGCAGTCTCTTTGACAAATTCTCCGCCCCCCTTCAGTATCACCGCCATTTTCTTTCACACCTTTAATTCCAAGCCTCTCTTTCGCTGCGTACAACGCCAGTGTAGAATGCAAAATTTCACCTTGCACCCTTATCGCTCAGGGTCCACGGATATATTAATTCGCGTTTATTATTACTTTCGCCAGGGCGCACATAAAATCTCTACTATTTTCGCGTCGCGTGACGACTAAATAGCAGCGGCCTGCAAGGCATGCCGAGCACAACGCGGCATTCGACGTGTTAATATCAGGACATAAATGGTTCGAGCATTCCAGGAATTCCTTTCCGAGATACGACAGGAGTTACAAAACGACTCCCTCACCCGTTCCAGCTGCACGGATATCGCTTTTGCAATCGACTGCCGCGGATGATCGTTTGCAGGAAAAATCGAGGCCGCGGATAACTTCATCCGTTCCTCGACCCGCGATCCTTTATCCCTCGAATTTCAATGCATTTCCCGTAACATCATCGCCTGACCGCGCTATTCGGCATCCACGTGGCCCACTTCTGAAATACGACCCATTTAAGCCGATTCCTCCAAACGATTTCACTCGCACACACACATTCTTCGCGCGTGGAGCTCTAGCCACCCACAACTGGGCAGAGTTCGCGACGAGCCAGCAACTGCCAAGATAATTCGATCCAATGCTGAGGAGTAGCTTTTGGCACGACTAGACGGGCCAACGTTGCCTGGACGAGGGAGTTAGAAGCCCCTGGAAGGGAATCGAGAGAGGACGGGATGTACATTGTACAGTCAGTCACATAACACCGAGTCCACGGTATTTACTAAGGGCGGCATGTGAAAATGAAACTATTGGTAATGTATGTGTGTTGCGTTTGCTAATGTGTTTCGTATGAAATTTCTTGGTATTGGTTAGGGTAAGTGTTTCCATTAGAGACGTTAGTTAACGCAGACTGTGTCCCCTTTGTTGACCATTTGTATCTGCTTTTGAATTGGAGAAGGGAAATAAATAATGTGTTCAGTGAAACAGGTAAAAGTTGAAGTTGGGAGTACTTAAAATATTAACTTATTTGTGGGTAGATGTGTTATGAAATTTATGTAGTTTTAATGTTCATGAAGTTATAGCGGTAATCATTAACTGAAAGGTGAAGAGATTTTAATATAAATGTAGAGTGTAATAAGGTAAGTAGTAGGTATTTCAAAATACTGGGTTTTGATGAGATTTTAAAGGATAATTTTACCACAATCTTACTTTGATATTTTCAAAAGATTCGGCTTCTTAGGCTTCAGCTTTTACACGCGTTTTAATATTTCTGTACCACAGTAGTGTGTACTCTTTCAAGAATTCCTGGTCTGGCCTTGACAGGCATTTTCTACTTACTAAAGCAAGTTTCAGTGTACATGCTTGCAGTTCTTTCTGCATGTCCCCTAATACTTTAAATATTTAACTAACGTCCTGCAACGTAGTTAAGAACCACGTCGACCTAAGCCAGAAAAAGTGCCCACAGTGTAACAATCTTAATCTCTCTCGCACACTACATTCAAAGCGAGCGTCACAATTTCATTCACCACTGAAATTGCCCAATATTAACCCAACCACAACCACCAAATTAATTACAAAGCAAACGCTTCCAGTACCTATTATTCTAACTTCCTAATCCTTCCACCACCGCCTACACCCGCGAACCTCACCGTCAACCCATAACCACTAACATCCACAATTGCACTCGCATCACTAACACCGCCATATCATTTTAAACGTACTGTCAAGCAGTACGTAACTTTTTCTACACGGTATTAATCTCCTCGAAGATATCAGTGAGGGTTAAGTTCTCGTGTGACAGACTGGCAACTCGGACTGTACTCTGGCTATCTACACGGTAAATCTGGCATCTAACAATAAGAGCAACGCCCACTCACACTCGGCGATCGTGTGCGCGTCCCTGCGAGACCAGGCTGTTGCGGCTGCAGCTCCCTCTCGAACGGTTCCACACAGACGCCGGTGCTCGTCGCTGAGGGAGCCCCGGACAGGTAGGCCCCGTGCCCACCGCGATCCGCACATAAACGCGGCGTCGAGGGTGGATCGCGCACAATTACCCATTGTCTGATACAGAAATTTATGTGTGGATAGCCTGGGCCCACGTAACTAACGGACGGCCAGCACGGCCGGAGATCCACTAAATCCAAAGGCTCGCAACAGCATGCGCCTTAGACCGTGCAGATAAGCGACGGATAGGGTGCTTGGGGGGAGAGGAGGGTGCGCTTTGTGATCCGGAACCCGCGGCAGAGGCTGGCCCACGCTTACACTTGACGGGACCCGGTGCACTGACTCTCGTTGTATGTAAAAGAGCCGCGGTTCCTTGCCGCGGTAACCGCGTAAATAAAGAGGGAGAGAGATCGATGGCTTTACACCCCTCGCCGTTGCTGCGGGAGATCGCATCGGAGAGGCAGATCTTGCAAGTTGGTCCTCTGTCTTTTGTGAAATTTAAAACGATTTTTCCAGGGTTTTGTGCATGTTTCGGTGAACTGCGGGTGGGATGCTCTGGCAGGTCTTGGATGAGGGTGGTTTTGATGCGAATGATATGTGGATGCTGTTTAAACTTAAATTGAAGGGTAAGGGGGAAACTGGAAATGTCCATTTTTCGTGATTTTGCGATTTTTAGTATCTATCAAATGAAATTGTACTGGGTAATAAAAATTTCAAGTTCACTATTACATTTCTCCATTCAAAATAATTACATGGACACACATTTAAAAAATACTTTCAAATTAATTTCAAATTCGAACTTCACTTACCACACACAGTACCTAATAAAGCGAAAAATGCATTCATTCTTTAAAAAAAAAATGGTAAAATGTAACTTCTCCACCATCTCAACTGAAATTCATTATCCTTGTAATAATTATGAACACTGCCCCATATATTCATATGTGCGAAAACATGTTCGGGCAAACGCGGGCGTCGAGTAGGGAATTTTGAGACCTTGAGTAGCATCAAAACGTTTAACGAGGCGAGGATAACGGCGACTGTGTAGTTTAGTGAGTGACGGCTTAGTCGCAGATACACACGCTAATTCGTCGCTAAGTCTCCGCAGCTCTTCCCTCGATAACGATTCCCGCGTATATCGCGTTTAGCTGGGGCACGTAACACCGGCTGCCTCTATATCGGTTATGCCCGTGTATAAACGTGCTCGCACAGGTGAATATGCTGAACGAAGTTTCCTCGACTTCGGATATCGGACGATAGAAGCGCGGCAATTTCCACCTCCGCCGCGCTCGATAGGAGCAGAAATTCCTTGATCGCATCGAGACGTAAAATTCATTATGACCGGCCTTCCCTTTAATTAAATAAGCTATGGAAAGGCTGGAATTACTTTCGTGCGGATTCAAGTAATCCCGAAGTCGATGCACTATGTCGGAGCTAGCGGCGTAGGAAGGTTCTTTGGTACTGCGTAGATTGAGTATTATATAGCGTTAATGGAAACGTTATTGAAAGGGGGGCATTCTAGACTCTGATGCGGAAGGATTGTTTTCTTTGAACTCTGCTTTTGTATTTTGTGTGCTAAGCTTGTGAAGTGATTGGACTGTTATTTGAAATTCGGTAGTGAAATAAAGTAGGTACCTAATTAATAATAGGTAGGTACCTATATGTCCTTTAGATGATGATGAAACCATATTTGTATAAAGAAGGAACTGATTATTTTCGTGTAGAACCTTTACTGGGGGGGATTGTAACAGTGAAAAAAATACATGGCGGATAACTTAAGGGGTCTTTTCACTATAACGCCCTATAAAATTACCATTGTTTCGAACTTTTTTTTGGTCGCAAAAAGAATGTATTTACTAGATTGAAGTTTTTTCTATTTATTAATATCTATCTACGTGTTTTGAGAATTTGAAAAAATATTTTCATGTTGTTTTAATGCTTGCTTTCGCCAAAATAGTGGGTATAATATGCACTGTAAAATAGACGATTCGATTGCGCGGTCGATTTTGGAGAAATCATGCGTCTGAAAGCAAAAGACCAAAAAGATTTATAATCAGTATGAAATTCTGCCATTATATTAATTTGTCCGCGGGTTAATTAAGAACGGCAATTAAATTACGTCCTAGAAACGGTGATAAAAATGACACGAATATTTCCCACCACTGGGTATAATCCAAGTGGCAAATCAATGTTTGAGTATGCTTCCTGCTCCACTTTATTTCCATCGCTCCGTCGAATAAAGCACCTTAATTGACTTTTAATTTCGCAATTTCTCGGAGCGTGCTATTTGCCGCGGAAATTCGATAAGTATTTAGAGTGCAACACTGTACACTCAGATTCATTAAAGTTACTTGGTTCCGTATGTTTGTCAGAAAACACAATGGAAATAGAACGATGCCGCCGTGTTTGTCACGGCGTGTGATTACGCGTGATTCCTCTTTACGAAGTTGCAGTATGTTTGTCGAGGTTGTTACGAATTGCGATTCGCGACAGCGCGATTTCCAATCCTGCTCTGGAAATTTTGCCACCCGTGAAGATTTACTTCACCGCACTGAAAATACACCAGTACGTTCCAAATGTGCCCCACTGTGCTGATGTACTTCCTTCACTGCTCCAATAACATACCGAATTAATTTTCAGTTGTATATTTAGCTTACATTGTTTCAGTCAATGCACTCAGATAGGTAACACGTAAATTATTTTCCTTTCTCACAATGAAATATATTCATTTTTATTTAAACCGCGGAAAATGACGCCATAGATTTGGGTGAAATAAATCTCCATAATAATTATTAGTGAATTATTCATTTAACCCTTCATAATCACACCTTTTTATAATCACAAATTGGTCACAAGGGGTTTACTGCACCCCAGCGTCATTCTTGTATTACCATTTTCATATTTTTAAATCATTTAACATTTCAGTAATAATTGTACATTCTTAAACTCATACAATCATGCTCCAACAGTCTTTTTCTAGAAATGTACATTTTGACACGATGAAATTTGTAGTTGAAAAAATAGCTGCGAAAAAATCAATTTTTTTAGTTAAAATTCACCAAATTATTTTAGTACTAAGATCTACAAATTTACAGAAATATTGGGGAAAAAATATCTGGGGTGCGATACACCCCCCGTGACCACGAAGGGTTAAATATCTTCATTTAGGTTTAGTCTGCGTTAATGAAAAGATTATGTGACTCACAAGTCGTCAGTTGAAGAACAAATTCGAGTTGCAGTTGACAAATATACCATAGTACTTACGAAGAAAAATACGCACAGAGGGGTAGAGAGCTCACTAAACCATGGTGTACATTTCCTACCCCGCTTTCCTTCGTTCCTTCTGTCTTCACTGAAAGTGTACCTACAGCCAGTTTCAGTCCCTGTAATCACCCTGTATAATTCACATCGAAAACTGTTTCCTGCCGAAAAAGTCTGATAAACCAAGGGTGAGGGCTAGGAAAATACCGTCAAAGGGAATGAGGAACGTCGCGCCGAAGACAGCGTCTGGACAGTCAACGAAAATCTCTCCCACTGCGGGGGCAAAACTCGTCGCGGGTAGCGCGGACCGTGATTTACGCTCCGAAGGGCTTCCCAGCTAAATCCTGTATGAGAAGGGTCCGTGGAATTTTTCTAAAGCGATGGACACCGCGAACACGTTTCATTTGCGCGGCAAGGAGGAAAAACTGTTATGACCGCGACGTAACGCTGTTGAAACAAGCATCGCCAGCAGGTGCATTAAAATGGCCACGCGGGGACGAGGGAGCAGGCATCCCTTATTTACCCATGTAGCAGGGCAGCCACTTAGTATTGTGATATTGCCGGGGTAAATAAAAAGCACGTGGAGGGGAAACGGAACGGTTCAAAGGGCGATGTTTAAACACGCATGGTCGGGGGCAGCGACAAATGAAGAGTGACATGGCGAACCGCGACACAGCTTTTCGAGAAAGGGAATGTGATTCTGCCAGTTGTTCCTGTCCATTCTCTTGCTTATCACTTCCCAACATCTTCCACCGTTTCGTCTCTGCTTTTCATGGGGGCGTCTGCTTTTTTACGTTTGTTTGTACTAACCCATTAAGCGCCAATGTTCTAAAAATTTGTTCTCTGTGGAGTTAAAAAATAATTTTCATGTTTATTTGTTGCTGATAATAAGGCGCATAGTAGTTAAAGTGATACGTAGAATGTATAAGGTTTGTTTTTTAAGGATTTATATTATTGGTACATGAACATGGAAATTGTAAGAATTTTTAAATTGGATGCTAATTATTTTAGAGGAAAATAATATTGTCGTTTAGGATTCATTTTGCGTTAAATAGATGTGAAAGGATGGGGGGCTACAATAAAAGTAAAACGTGTTTACTGAAAGTATTTGCAGGGTTTGCTGTTTAGAGTGTTCATTTTTTCAAAATTATTTAATCGTGGCGGAAGTAGGGTTACCAGATCTACAGATGAAAAAGAAACAATTACTATTGACATTAAATAAGACACAATTGGAAGCAAAATAAGAATTTTGTAGGTACTATTCAATAATAATAATGCAACGTCAACTCGAATATCCAATAGAGTATCCAAAATGAGTTTTTTAAGAGAAATAATTATTTCTGATTCGAATCACAAGCTATCTTACAATTAGAAGGGGCATTATCCCTCTATTAAAAGGAATCCTCAAACCCTATTTTTCGCATGTAAAGTGACATTTCGTTTGAAGCAAACGAAAGTTGATTTTTTTCTGGTTCGAGCTTCGTACAGTTCCAACCGCTAATTCGACAGGGAACTTCGAATACCCGATGAATTATTCATACCCTGTCCCAGTTCCATTTCGTACGCACCGTTAATAAATGCCCTTACAATAAGCAAATATACGGGACGTGGACTCCGTGGCCGGCTCGAATCATCCTTTGTTCTGACTCATCGGATTTTTAACATATTCCTTTGCTGCACGCGCTCGCTCTTTGAATTCGGTGAATGACTGAGCCAACAGGAACCAGCTAATTCCCCGTTTATCGCGCAACGTTGAAGCGTGCCCGAGATTTATGTAAATTCGAAAGTCAACACAGAGTTCGATAATGTCTCGACAATCTGGCCGATGGTTCACGTGCGTTTGAATATTGATACAGATAAGTCACGTGAACACACTGGTCGCTCGCCCCGCCGGATGTCAAGGGGTTATCCTAGCGAGGAAAGGGCCTAATCCTCCCTTATCAGTCGGCTTAACTCTATCTCGATCTTTTGACGATCGCTTACATCCTTCTCCAGCTAATTGAAATTCCACCGGCTCTGATTTATGCCAGATTCAGATTACCTTTTGTCCTGTGCATCGTTAAATCACGCCGTGTCTGCCCGCGGACATTCTTATCTCGGGATTTCGATGTCGAAACGGATAGCCGATTTTCTGACGGGTAATTGATTGCACGGTGGTGAGTGATAAGTGGGGAGCATTGTTAACCCAGTTTGGAAATTGAATGCAGAATTTTCAGACACGAACATGGAGCGCGCGTGTTTTACAGGGTGAGTCGTTAGAAAGTTCGGTAGAAATGAATTTTGCCGCGGCGAATATAGGAAATGTTTCGAATGAAAAATGGTCTGGTTGAAAGGCAAGATCACGTGCTAAAAAAGATTTATTTTTAATGGCAACAAGGATAGAAAGAATTTCAAATTTTCAAGTGTATTTTCATTTTCAGAATCATCAGATTTCTACCTAATCAATAATTATAAAAAATGTTTAAGTTTGGTTTATATCTTTTAAAGTTAAGAAGAATACTTCGTTTTAAATGTCGAAGTATTTCAAACATTTTAAACAGTCTGTGACTTCAAAAATAATTTAAGATGACACTTGCTTGGTTATTTTCTGTCATAAAATAATACTGCCCAATATTTTCAAAATACCTATAAAAGAAAATAACAGAGTACCTACCTATCGTGATTGGACTATATTATATTCTCGATGAAAAAATTTACTTACCTATAATAGCATTATCTACGTCATAAATATTATTAACGTTCAAGAATAATTGACTTCAGATATGAACTGGTTATTCTTCTAAAATAAAGCGCGCGGATCAGAAGTGATACGAGGGCGAAGGAGAGCACAGTTTATCAATAAAATAAAGGTTCATTATTGGATTCCCCGTAATCGGTATTAATACACCCAGAAAACTTTGAATTTATGAACATTATCGTCGGAATAAGTTTTCTAATTGCGACTACCATTCGACCGAATTGTAATTGCTGTTTGCGAATTTATCGCCCTCCCACCACCGACAGATTTCCGATTCGATAAAGTGGAAAAGTTAAGAGGTGTATTCGAGACTTACACCGTTTCACGCTCACCAACGAGCACTTTCGATCGAAAAATTTAGCCAATTACATACGGGTGCGTTATCATGCAATCCAATTTCCTAATTACTTGGAACGTTATGCGCAACGCTATACGCAAACTGACTCTGCTCTTCAAGATTCAATTAGTAATATTCAACTTAATGCCAGATTTAATTAATAACACTTTACGTAATGAACACGCTTAATTAACGCGGTTTTGTGTCAAACAAAACCGAAATCGTAGTCTGCTGTTTCGTTAAGTTATTGCAGTTATTGTAATAACATGAGTTATTGTAGAACGTTGTTTAAGGAAAGAAAATAGTTTGTACTCGTAATGTGTCGTTTTTGTACATGTGTTACTTTCGGAGACTGTTTCGTGTAGGTGCAATTCCATGATAAGACTTTAATCTCGTGAGACAATTATTTCATTATTTTATTACGTCTTAATGTAGTTAATTATTTTGTCATGAAACTAGACTTTCATGGGATAAGTTTCATGACATATTTTCAAAAATCTCATCTCTCGCGACTATTTGAATGAGATTTTTCTCTCATGATACTAATTTACTATGGTGGAGCACAAGTCTCTGACACTAACTGAATACAGAACTTTCATCGTCATGCGAAACATAAGCACATCCGTCTGTGATACCGAAAAGCTCTCGTACCTACTCTCGTACATAGACGGCTCAGAACCATCGCAGTATACAAGCATAAACCCCCTGTATCTGTTCTTAGAGAGCCCGAGTGCGTGGTCGATTCGATTTCACGCATGTGAGTCGTTCAAGTAGAGTTCAATTAGAATTTATGAGAGAAGACATAACACGGTAAATCGATTTCGGACGATTCCCTTCATACCATCGATTCGAAAGCAACTCTGACGAGTCCTTCACTGCGTTTGCTCACCTCGAATCTCTGCATAGACATGGTAATTGGCCTGTGCTCGAAGTGTCACATGGAAGTGCTGTTGGTATACACTTTCAATAGACACCAGGAAAGTTCAGAAGTAATAAAAGGATCTACGGTAGCTGCTGCTCATGGACTGGCCATGTGGCAGCCCGTCCAGATCAATAGAACAGTTCCGTTAGAATTTGAGACGCCTGTCAAAGTGAAACTGATTCCACAACTCGAACCAAACAGCCGGAATCCATTGTAACCGGCTGCAAACTTTCGTTTGTGTCCATCCGTAGGTGTATTTCTGTGAAACTATAATTGTAACGAAATTAATTCACCGCAGAAATTGGTCACGAAACTTCATTTCGTATGTTCAGATTTTATAAGATAGCAAAGCATGCTAAGCAAGCAAGTATATACCGATGGTCACTACTACTGGCCAGAAGTTACGTGCCAGAAGCTCTTTTACAATGAAAATGTCATCGTCAGTTCGTTGCCCAATGCCACGTTGGGCGTGGACATCGGTAATAGTTCAAATTGGGGACCTTGCGGAAAGAGGGGTGCAACTCCATTTTTGACAGATTTTGAGTTTACGTAAAAAAATAGTTTGATGCAAATAAATAAAAATAGAAATATTAACATTATTATTTTATTAATAGAGATATTAATATTAAAATAAAGGGTCGAAAAATACGTAATTAATGATTAATTGCACCTATCATCATATTTAATTTTATTTAGAATAAATCTCCATTTTAAAAAGATATACGTATTTTATTGTATGTTTATTACAAAAAATTGACATCCCTGGGTCCCGCTTTTCAACCAATGGAGTCCTCGAAGGTTTGATAACCCCGGACCTCAAAAATCTTAATCCTGCTCATGGAGCATCAATTGGATGAAACGATGAGCATTGAACGCGGTCTGTAAGTCACCAGGACTCCTTAATTGCTCGAAGTCGCAAATAACAGACGCGCATATAACCGGGGCAGCGTATCCCAATCGCTCGAACGTCGCGTGCTCGGAATTATCACGCACGCGAAACAGTCAGCCCACCGATCGCGTTAATATTATTTGAGAATCGGTGCTCGATGGAATCGCATCAATTATGAGGGCCACCGCGAAAGTAATACGGTGAACAATTCAACGGGCCGCTGCATAAATTCGTTCTGACCCTTGCATCATACACGCAAGCGTGATAAATAACATAGCGGGTAATTAACGGAGGATGGAACGAACGTTTATCTATCTGCGCAGACGCCTTTATCACGCTCGCAGCGTATAACGCCGTATACGTGCACAGGAGAGCATATACGCGGTGCGTAGCACCGCATAAAAGCAACATTATGCGCCCCACAAATTGCGTTACCGATAACGTACGACTTTACATCCTCCGCGACCTTTCCGCTGCTCAAACTCCGCGCGTATTTCAACGCCGCATAACCTGCCCGTTTTATGCCCGCTCGCCGAGCAGGCTTCGCGGTCTCATTTTTCCTGATAAATGAACGCCTGAGCCATAGGTGAACGCAACATACACTAGGAGATCGTTCCTTGGACTTGCGGAAGCTATCAACACCGAAGGAGAGGATGAACGACTGGATCGATTTTGGAAAACTCTTATCCAATCGGTAGGATTCTGACGAGGTGTTTCAGCATGCTGAAATGGGGCGTAAACGATATGCTTGAGGGTAGAAGCTTACCAAATGAGTACCCCGCTACTGGCTGCTTGTAAAGGGTACGGTTTCTGTGGTTTCCATTCTGGAGGACTGAAATTACCTACTTGGGATACGTTTCGGTGTCACCAACGTGACTTTCAGCACAGTGCTCTTACTCCAGCGAGACGTTGGGCCTTGAAAATAATGCTTGCTCAACGCTGTGAAAAATCGGCGCCACCGTTTTGCATGTCCCAACGAAGAACGATAAACATTTGTCACCGGCGTGGAACGCGAAACGATTCAAACTATCGCGCTCGGTAACGCGTCCATCACCTTCGAAATACCTGCGACTCCAACTGTCGATCCATCAAAGTTCACGGCCCCGGCACGCCTTAAAAATTTGCCAATCGGTCGCGCGAACGATACCATCGTTCTATCCGTGATATCGTTGGCGACTGGCGCAATGGAAACGGATCGTCGCGTGGCGGTTTGTTTTTTAATCCGAGCATCGCGATCGACCACAGCGGAGGAGCTTATGAAAGCCCCGGCGAGCTAAAACAAGCGGACGGAGCATTGTGCCCCTCCCGCGAACGCGTCCGCGGGCCATCGATCACCTGTGCACGAGCACAGGGAGCACCGTGATCGAGCAGGAATTTACGACGCAACGCGAAAATCGTTTCGCAGTTTGTCAGGCGGCCGAGCCTTCCGGCAGCTCATGGCTTCACGTGCTCTTCTCGCATAAAATATGAACCGGCCGTATGCAAAGAGTCATCGGAGAAGCAATCGTTCACGGCCGCCCCGCAGCGCACGTATCCGCGGCTGGAAGAAATATAGAGAGGCATTTGGGGCACGCTCGAGTGATGGGTAAAGCGATACCCTTGTAGAATCGAGCCCTCAAGTGTGCTTATCGATAGTCATTAGAGGGTTGTGGTGGTTTAACCTGTTAATCGGGCCGTTTCCACGCCAGAAATGTTCCTTGTGCATTTTAACACTCGCGGTTGTACCTTTTGTAACAAAATTACGCCCATTGGCGAGATTTTCCAAATTTCCTAATTATTCAGTGGTTTTTGAAAGGCATCAAAGCATCGTATTGCAAATGGGTTATCAATCTTTGGATGGAATATTTGTTATTGTTGATGAAGGTGAAATAAAGTGGAATCGTGGAGTAGAACTTTAGATTTGCAAACTTGTGAACTATAATATTGTTAGTTGGAATGATGGATGCATGAGTTAATTCGTCATTGGAAAGTTCTTGCTCGCTGAGTGATAAGTAAAAAATTTGACTGTCATAAAAGCAGTAAATTATGTAAGTCTCATAACCCAGTAAGAAGGTTAAAATATATTGGAAAATGATTACGAATTACAATTAGTATCTGCTAGAGTATTTTCTTCCAGTGCAGGATGCGACTATTTAGTTTCCGCTATTAATTTATTCAGTTTGTACAATGTGATGGCATGTTTAGGTGACGAGTTAAGTCATCTTCCCCGGTTAAGAGGTTAAAACACCTGTTTACCTAAATAACTGTAACTAGGTTCTTAACCCTTACAAGACTGGGTTACTGGAGACTGGTGATCCGCTTACTTTAGCGCAACTGTTTGGAGATAGTATGGCGATCGTTTTTGCAGCGAATTCGCAATGCACAGTATGGTATTCCGCAAAGCTTTGAATGAGGAAGTTGTGGCTCACGAGGTTGCACAAGTTAAGTGGTATAACAGTGCAAAGTTTCGATAAACTTTTAGGAATTTCGTGGTACACAGAACGTGTTCATAATGTTTGAATAATCGATGAATGATTAGTGTGCTGTAGCCATCTCCTGGATAGTCAAAAATAATAATTCTACCTACAAACATGGCATGAATTTTCCAACGATTTATTTATCAAACTTTCATTTTCGGGAATTTCAAACGCAATTCCCGAAAATCAGCGATTTTCAACCTTATTTTGCGGTCTTGAAACGTGTGAAGCTCAGAGCAACGTTAACCGATTTTGATGAAATTTCAGACACGTATATAACTTACTTAAATCTACAAACGGGTTTTTTGAATTTTCATTAAGGGTTCACAAAAAAAGTTTAAAAAACGACCTTTACTATTTTTTTTTGCTACTTCGACCAAGTGCATTTTTTTAAAAATGACGAATCATATCATTTAGCAAACTAATCCCTCTAGCTTCTCAAAAAAACTGAAGTCGTTTGCATTAATTTTAAAACAGTTATGCGATTTTAAAGGGTGGCCGAATACTTTTGCACGCCACTGTAGTTTAGATTCGAATAATGGAGACCTCTTGACTCATTGGACAAGTTATGAACATTTTCCTTCTGTTGTCCAAGCTATTCATCCGTAATAAATACGTAAAAAATCTCGAAATACTAAGCTCGAGATAAAAGTATTCATAGTGCCAAATAACTATAGAGTACATCCCCGTTACATCCTGCTACCATTCCCACCCCCTACGACTTTTACGGCCTCACTAGATTCCTTCCACCCACTGTACACACCCGCAAGCGTGCTTCCATACTCGCGGTTTACTCCCCTCAGCCATCGTAATGAACGATAAGCCCCTACTTATCGCGTTAAAGTCGCGTTAATAAGTTACGTTAACAAACCTTTCGTGCATCCAGCTGGATATTTATCAGCCGGACCACGGCAACGACAGTAATAATAGTAATCGAGCAGATGAGCGTTCAACCTGTGAGTGATCCCGACTGATAGCGACGGAAAAAGGGGGATAATGATAGTAATTGGCCTGCCCCCTTTTATGAAAAGCACTCTTCGCCGCGGATGCATTTGTTTCCCTCTCGACGATAGCGCCAACCAATGCACGAATGCAACTTGGCGTAATGGAGTGTGTTACCGTGCCTTATTGCCATTTTCCACGATGCATCGTTTAAACAAACTGCTCGAAATAACCGCTGGATCGCGTACTCGAACGAGGGAAGTAATGCCCTGAAAGCTACTCAGTCTGTGAGCTACATGTTTAAGGGAAGTCTCATGGTGCAGTTTCAGCGATACTTTTCTTATCCTCGATCGTCCCCAGCCGCTTCTCCAGGATCTAATTTGGTTCTGGATACGAGATTCTCTCATTATATTATTTTTAGAGGCTCAATGGGAAACTCGAACGAATTAGACTACTGTGCAATACAAATTTAGATTAAGATTAAAGTAGTTCCAGTTAAGGAACGATGCTAGCCATACTCTAACAAAATGGTCCCTACCAACATCGATTTTGGAAACATTCTACTGGCAGGTTTGGTTTCAAAAGTGAGTGCCAATCAATTTAAAGATAGCTTGAGGCACCGAACATCAATTGTTTACCATCCAGAAAATTTGAAAAGAATGTCCTCCTTCTCACAACATTGCAAAAGTTAACAGACGAGAAATGTTATGATATTTGTTTAACAAATCCAGTCACGTCGTAACGAATTCCCTGTTTTATGTCATCTACGAATTACGATCGAATGCTGAACTCATCCAAGTTGCGCAACGTTTGTGCCCGCATTTCTAAAATTGCCAGTGTTGCTGAAGGAGCATGAACGCTGGGAGAGGAATTTCTTCGCGGCCGAAGAAAAACAGACTTCGCCAGTATCTTCGACAAGTCGCCATGTAGGGAATAACGTTTGATGTTCCTCCGCTGACGGGTGTTTAGAGGAAATTGTAGGCTTCTTGCGCTGCCAGCGTATGGCATTCACCTGGATGAGTGTCGAGCTATGTAAGGCGTGCTTCGAATATCGATCTAGAGTCAACGGTCAGCCGAGTACATTTCTAACTATCCACCGTTCCCGATGAAGGGGCATATTCGATTTCTTGCCCCTTTTAATACTCGATGAAAATTTCTGCACGCAATCGATCGTTCCTAGAATGAATTTTGTAAGTGCTCGTCGCGAAGCCTCTGCTACAGACATGAATGTATCTATAGCAATGTGTTTATTTGAGAAACATCGTGGCTGACCTGAAAATTCGATAATATATTACGTTCGCCCAAAGCTCGCGATAGTGAGGTTCTCTTCTATACTTTATTGCAGCGCAAAGTTATGCATAAAGTGTTTGCATGCAGGGTTAATTAATGTACGTTGATAACAGCCTGCTAAAAGATCGATCACTTTCCTGTAGAACGAGTTAGGTGATGGAACTTCTGGGTTTATGCACAGCTTTTGTCAGCGCCACTTAACGAGTCGAATAAAAATAGAGGCGGGTACGCGTAAGGTCGTGTAACTCGTTCGCTATAGGAGCTCTCGTTGTTGCTGCGTTTGCACCAGTAAACCTGCATAATAGGTCAGTGTGCGTCAGCACACTTTTGTGGCTAGTAGACGCATCGATCCCCTATAACTGTGCTCTAATCTGCACTCCTTAGGTGGACGATGAAATTTTAATCTGGCACACCGCGGATACTAGTGCTGAGTTACTACGAAGCAGTGGAAGAGCGTCTTCCTAACTACTTCTGCAAAGTACAGTTTCAAAGTTACAGGCATCCACTTCCCCGCGTGTTTTTCAGGAAATTGCATTGTACATTGGAGTAACCTGCTACCTAAGTAGCGCTGTTCTGGAGTAAAATGCACCTGGATAAAATTCTAGTGCACCTCATAGGCACTCCGATATGTAAAAGGACAACTATTAGGATGTGATGTGAAAATACTTGAAGGTTGGGAACGTATTTGATAGTTCAAGTATTAAAATATAATTATAACTCTTTATGTTTGATCAGTTTCACCCCTTTTTACCCCCTTTGGGTTGGAATTTCAAAAAGCCCTTCTTATCGAGCACTTACCCTCCGAATTTCATGTTTCTATGGTCAGCGGTTTGAGCTGGACACTGATGAATCAGTGACACAACGATTATATAAGTATACATTAATTTAGGAATACATGTCCCTAACTTTGTTATGATATTCAAATCACAATTCACAAGTAAATCCTCGGCATTCCACATTTACGGTGAGCAGATCAACATACCTCATCCACCCAAATTTGCAGTTGCATCATAGTTGGCATTTTAGGTCAACAAATGTCCAAAGTTACCGTGTTAAAGTATCAAACAACGTTCATTCCGACCAAGAATTGAACATGTTCCGCACACACAAGACCTTCCCAATTTAAAACCACCGAGCAGCGTCCTGGAAAAGTTACCCGACCACGTTGCGGGGCACTACTGCATACCCGATGGACGTTTTACGAGCGCGTCTGAAATTCGTTCATCGAATGGCATAAAAATCCCAGACGACGCATCTGCGCCAGGGATCTCGTTAATTCATACACCTCGCGTTTTTTTACGAGTCGGCTTTATAGGAGATGCGCCCGGAATGTCTTTGGCAAGCGTCTCTTGTTTCCGCACCGCGTGATTACGTCTAGCGTGTCCCACGCCACCGTGACCATTTTCTCGCGCGTGGCTCATGCAAAGTTCGGCGCGACCGCGCGCCCTATTAAAGCGGGACGGTATAATCTCGAACTTTACGAGCCGCCGACGTCGTCCCTTGTCTTTTTTTCAACCGAATGTCACCGGAACGACCCGTATACACGTGATCCACCGTTTTATACTCTCTCGTGGGCACGAGTGCCTCTTCCCAGCCACCCCACCACTTTCTTTTAATGTCACTGTTCCTCAGGCACGTTCGCCAGCGCTTGTACCTCCCGGTGGAACCGGTCCAAGGAACGCAAAGCTCAGGCACCAACGGAAACGTGCACGCGTGCAGTCACGCGTGCGCGCAAGGTCCTTCGAAGACGCATAAGTCGCCGCGGATAATTGGCCGGTGGCCTGCGGCCAATGCCATCGATTTGTACCACCTGCTCTCCCGCATTGCTGTGTCGAATGTTACGGGAGTATTTATTCTTGATCTCGTTAAACGCGGCCATCTGTAGACTGTGGGCGCGAGGCTTGTTCCGTGAGAAAAATTGAAAAAGACGGCGGTATGGCGAGGAAGAATTGGCAGGGGGGTATGGGACATGGTATTGAAGCAGTGTTGATACACAGGGTGGCCCGTGATTGGTACCTGCGTTATTGAATGTCGTATTTCCTGTTTAAATTCTTGCCGCGTCAACTTCTTTATGTACATGCTTGGGGAATTAATTGGTGTCTGGTTAGTTTTGCGGGTAGTTGAGTCTTACAATGCACTTATACATAGGCGACGGAGGTGTATAGTAAGGGTAGGTTCGTTGACGTTGTGACATTGTTGATATAGACTATAGGCTTAATTCATGGTAGTCTAAATATTTTTCCAATACTTGCGCATGATCTAGAATTCAGAAAGCTCCTGTACCTTATACCCGCAACTCGTTCGAATCTCTTTGGAATAAAAACCTTTATACATACTACCTTCGTGATAGCATCACAGCCAAGCCAGCACCTGCATAGTAGTTCCAATGAAAGTAATTGATTACGAAGAATCGATAGCAATAGAATCTAGCTCTGAAGATCGAACCTACAGTATTAACGGGCGCAGCGATTTTATCTCGTCGAGCGCCATCGTCGGGACAAGTCGATTAGTCGAAAGACGATTCCAATGTCGAAGGATCACGGCCGAGCCTATCCAAGAGGATTCCAGGAGGCTTCCATCCAATTTCCCGATGAAGGGAAATGTCCATTGTCCTATCCGCGACGCAATCTTTTTACCTGTGATATAATCTGAGATAACGCGTCCATCGCTTGGGGGGGAAATGGACGTAGGAGAACTCGTTTACCTCGTAACCCCGTCAAGTCGTAGCTGTTCGCACGGGGCTCGGGGGAAAATCGATAACACGCTCCCGACGTCGACGATGCCGTGCCGTGCCGTTGTGTTACGAGCGGGCCCGTTCCATGGGGTTCTGCGCCCTCGCCGAGCGGGGCAAATACGACGTTAGATAATCAGGTGATACCGATATATCGTTATCGACTGGCAGTATTATTTCATAGCGTCATGAGGAACGGCGAACAGGCACGTACAATGCGCGTCATTGACGGTGGGGTGTACGGGGGCCATTCCCATCTCGCGAAGTGGTTTCCGGGCGTCGGGCGGTAATAATCCAGTGCGCAGTATCTCGGGCACAAATAATGCGCGTGGAAATTAGAGAAGTTTATGATAACGCGGCGCGGTGCGGGGGAACACTGGCGCAGTATAGTTCGCCCGAGGTTTGAGCGTTGCTGAAAGTATTACTGGAGCTTAGAGGCGGATTCGTTTTCCATTAGCGCTGAAAGCGGTACGACGACATGTATAAATGAGCTGTTCGGAGAATGCCAATGTTTAATCCTCACGGAGGAAGGTGTTGCTGTTATTATGATTACATAGGAACGAATCTTTTCGATTTAGGGGTGGGTTCTGATTTAGCACGTTGTAAAATAGAATGACGTTTCAAAGACGGTGGGTTTGATTTAGTATCCGCGGTCCATGGCAGACAATTTTCCTAAAATTTGATTTCTTTATTTTTTTCAATAGGCTGGGTATTGTAGTGTAGATAATCCAGATGAAAATGTACTTTGTGGTAGTTGTTGGGGTGCAAAGGGTTTACAGTAGAGGCTTGGTTTATTGCTTGCTGAGGTGGTAGGTTTCTCAAAGGATTGAATCTTCTTTGGGTAGTGCATTTTCAAGGACACTCTCAATTATCCTAATGAACTTCTGTGTAGCGGATACATTTCTGACGCTGGTTTACTTTCCTTTCAACAGCTCCATACGAACTGTATCAGTTTAATCGAGTCCCAAAAATTATAATACACACTTTGAACGTTGTAAGATATGGAATAGTCGGATTTTAGTAAGAAATTAAATGACAACATGTACCAAAAAAATATAACTGCAATTGGACATACGCGTATACCACCTTTTTGTAATATTTTAGCGAGTAGAACCGATCCTGAAAAATAGCTTACCTACATATTTATAGAACACTCTGCTACATAAAGGCATCCAAAGACAATCCAGATATAAGGAGATCAAATATTAACTATATCAGTAATCTATTTTTAGAAAGAATGGCCATATAGCCTTCTAATAACGATTGCAACAACTGCTCCCACATGTCTTAAATCACAGAGCACTAACAATCAATGCTCCTATTCTGAGAAATAAGAAAAGAAGCCCATGCTTGTTACTGAAAAGCTGTAGGTACTTTCATACAAGTATGCAATCTGCCTGTCAACCTCTTCTAACACTGACGTTACTTGCCAGTTCGTTGCATAATGACACCTACGCACGTGCACACAACTACAATAATCTATTGCAGGTCGCGAAAGTAACACATTAAGTATATTCTTAGAAGGACAGTTATGCCTGAACTTTATGAATGCACGCAAACTTCTTGACTTTTATGGAATTTGTACCGAATCTCCAGGTCGCATAAGATCCACGTTCGTGTATACCGGCAAAGGAAGCGCAAGCATCGTGAACTCGTTCTGCCTGGTCCAAAGAACTGGCGAAAATCTTTATCGGTAGAAAAACGTGTAACGCGGGTCTTTTGAAATGCGGGATAAATTGGAAGCGTCGCTAAATGAGCTTGAAGCATACACGTTCACGTACACGTTGAAAACATGGAGTTGGATCGTATATCAGGGAAAGGCGAAAGTTCCCTTTTATCGGGGGAACATTTTTCGCTGGTTGTAATTCATTTGGTGGTCCAAAACTGTCGTAGTTTCATAACATTGAAAAATCGTGGGGTAGCTTGGAATATATTGAAGTATTTTTAAACAGAAGAGTCACGGGTCGAATACGTTGGAATTAGGGGTGGGACTATTTGTCGAATTTTTCGGTAATACATCAGTATTCGAATAATAACATTCAAATACTCAAATATTCGAAGTTTATTTGTAGCATTCGAATACTTGTCAAATATTCGAATATTAAATTATTCGAATAGTCTCAGCTCTAGTCGGAATGCCATTCGATATAATCGGTACATTTTGTTAATGCGATCCATCGTAACGTGCTCATAAATAAGAAAGGGAATCGTGGAAATGTTCTTTTCCATTTGCAAATAAGCTGCTTTTTGTTGGAAATTTATTCCTTAATCGCGTGTGTATTATTACACCAAATGAGGTAGGCGTAAGATAAGTTAGTTGATTAATAAAAGTGCAACATTAAGGGTATTAGAATCTGTTACTGTATACAGCATTCGTGTGAATTACATTGGTCAGTTGGTAGAATTGCGATAAGAGTCAAGGTGTAGGCGCTTTCTACACAAAATTGTGCTGAAACTGTGAAACATAGTTTTGAAATCAAAAAGAAAATTTATTTAAAAAATTTTCAAGGAATGACATATCAATCGGGGCACCATGGCATATTTTGTCGTCAAATGATTAAGTTTTTAGATTAAACCCTGCGATATCGTATATCATTGACCTCGATTGTTATTTGTGGCTTCATATTTAAATACCCTCTCTTTTTGAACACTACACGAGCGTTAGACAAAAATAACGTTGACAATTTCAATACAATCTACGATTACTCAAAGCCCCAGATAGAATAAATATTATTCAGTCAGTCTTGGTATCTCAATTTATACCTTATAAATCTGAAACAAGTTATAACTCTGTTCTACGCGAAGGTACAGAAAACTGAGAAAGGGGAAACTCGAGTGCCATAATAAAGACTATCCTACCCTGATATCATTTTCTTTTAACGAAGCTATTACCTTTATATATAAATCGATCTTTCCAATAGAAGATAATCATTGATCTATCCCATCAATTTCTTGTACCACCGCGTAGAAATTAATTACAGTTTCCACCACTTTCTTCACGATCCAGTTAAATAAACGCCAGTACTTGTCACAAGTGGCTAAAACAGGAACTCTTAAAAGTCCCAGAAGCTCCGATGCATTTAGAAGAAACTTTCCGAACTCGCATTTAAAAGTATCCTTAATCACGATCGATCCGTCTCCCGTGCCGGTACGACCGTGGAATCGGCGACGATCATTTCCGTGCCCCTTTAATGATATACTATTGTCCGTGCCCCACGTTAATGGAATTATAGATTCTCGTTTGCGCGTTGTTGCGGTATCATGGGAACGATGATAGAATTATGTGGGTTAACACAATCCACGTTCGAGGTTAGGAAGAAATTTACAAGCCTTCACGCACGTGCGCGCATAAACGGCGGATATACGATCGCAGGAGTCTCTATGGTGGCCACAATATTCCCCCATGGTAACTCGATAATGTATTATGGATACGTGAAATTCGAAGAGAATCTCACTGACCACGCATACCGGGAAAATACAAAGTGTTTGGCCGCTGAGTATCCGCGTGGAAGAGATCGTTTCACGCCTCGTCTATGTTCTCCTTCCCACGCCGTTCCGATACCGTCGATCCCTTTGTCCATTTTCATTCCATCAGCTTCGAATTAAACTAATTTACCTTCGCGCGGCGAAGATAACACGCTTCGGCCATCACCGCTCGATTCGCTCAATGTATCGACTTTATTGACAGAAAATTTTTTTGTTCAACAAATTTGATTTATTTTCTTAGGGTAGTAGGGTAAGTGTGGGTATTACTGCGGATGCCCCGATTACTGCGGATATTCTGAAACAGATCATATTTAATGTTAGAAAGTACATAATCTCTTGAAAATTTTTAATAAAATTATTTTAAACTCTATTACAGGTAATTATTAATAAATATGTACAGCAAAGTTATTATTAATTCTTTTATCGTAGTTTGAAATTCGTCAAGGCGAAACTTCGGTCGATTCCCGATATGGCGGTCATGAACACCTACTAGAAAAACATTTATATTTTTGTTATTAATAGTAATACATGTAATGTAGCATTATTGCTCGGTAGAATAAGAGTTATTTTTCCAGAAAAACAATCAATCAGTCGTCTACATTTTAGTTTTAATTTTTATTTGTCACCGCAGTATTAGGTGCAGTAGGTACTTTACACCATGTGCATGTATTACTGCGGACCGACCATTGCGCCACCTAACCTTTCTTCCGACCGTATTCACTTCTGTCTACGTAACCTGCAAAGGTATTAAGGTTATGTTTCGCCTGACATCAGACCGCAGTAATACATGCGCAGTAACTGATGTTTCGTTAGTAACTGGCACGCAGTAATACATGCATGTCCGCAGTAACTCATGCAATGACATTGATCGACAAATCTCTGTGTTTTTAATTAACTGTACATATTACCCCGCCCTCATATTTTTTTATGGAATTATTAAGGTCCCACCTTTCTTTTAAAAAAAGAAGGAGGAACTTTCATTCATTTGAACGCCGTATCGAGGGTTCTAAAGTTAACCTACCTTAAAAGTCCGCAGTAATACCCACACTTACCCTATAGTGTCTTTCAGCGTTGGATCGTAAAATCAGTCCCACGTTATCTATTATAAAAGCTACTGTACAACCACAGTCTCCAAGTGTATCAGAACAGTACACTCGATAAACCAGTGGGGCAGTTTTTTATAAACAATCTATTTTCACTGACGTCACTGTACGCGATTCAGTGACTAGAAAATTCTCCAATCGACGTCTCACGTACGATTACGTATAATCCAATTACAAACTCGCTGAACCTGTTAAGAGGTTGAAGATCGTAAGTTCATTCGGCGCGAGACTACAGCCGATAGGACGGGCGGGAGCGGCGAAATAAAAAAGTTTGAAAGAAAAAGAGGGAAAGCCAGGGGCGGAGGGCTGGGAAAAATATCAGAGGAGCGGGAAGAAAAAAAGGTGGACGGAAGATATAAGACACGAGAACGAAGCGATAATTCGATTAGCGGTGAGTTAACTTGCTGCTCGGTTCGATATATTATCCATTAACGGTATGCGCGTAGGAACCCGGTCACAAAGGCTGCGCCGTGCCATCTCGCGATCGCCCTTCTTTTTAATAACACACGGCCTCCCTTTCGCGAGCACAGCGCAGAGCTGTAAAAAATTATTTGAAAACCCGGCGAGCCTGGTGTAGGGGGTCGCAAACTAGATGCACTACACGCAGACCATAATTAAATGTCGAGCAACTCGTCACTGATGGGCACGCCTAATTCCATTCGCTGCCATAATTACGTTAATAAATTCCCTCCCTTTCAACCTGCCCCACACTCCTTCCGCCCATCGAGTAATTGTAGTTCAAAAGATTTTTCAACATGGTCCGATATTGTTGCGTGGGAGCGAAGGGTCCAGCAGTGTAAAGAAGCCGAGGATATCCGAGGCGTCGTTTTTCGATTAAGTGATAACAAATCTCTCCTTTTTTCGCTTTGCGGACGATGGTGACGCTCCCCTCGGCAGCGGTTCGATCCAGGGAGGCTGAAGACACCGATGCACAGCAAAGTACCGTTGCCAAGGTATCGATATCTCGATAACATGGTTCGTTGACGGTGGCAGCTCGTAGCACGCGAGTCGAGTCAGAGGTCAAAGGGCGCTGGGCATCGATCATAGCTTTCGCGCGATTTACTTCGAAACGCTTGATCGCTCCGTGCCAGGATGTCGTCATCGGTTCCTTTTTCTTTCCTACGTCCAGCGCGGTCTTTACCATGGCTGAAAAACCAGCCTTCCTGCTCCCATGTCACCTAACACAACATCTGCTCCGCCTTGGAACGTCCTCTGGACGACAACTCGCGGTCACCCGTGGGATCGATTAGTCTTCTCTCGTAGAAGTCGCGCGCCCCTCTTCGTGCTTGCTTTTCGCGGTAAAAAACGCGGCAGAAATATCATGGAGCGAGGCTGGCCACGGCGAGCTGTGAAAAAGAACCAAGGCGACGATACACTGGCCTCACTGTCTCCGTCGCTGGAATCCAGAAAGAATATTTTTCGGTTCGGGACGTTCCCCTCGGGTGAGCCTCGACCGCTTCCAATGATACGTCCGGAAGTCTCGTGTTTCTTACTGTGTTTGCCCAAGTGCGCGCGACGTTAGAATTGTTTTGCCACCTTTTCGTTTCGAGACCCTCCCCAGGGCCTTAATGCACCGCGCGTTCCTATGTCTTTGGTAAATGGACACCGGCGGGGTAGTGTTCTCTTCTAATACCTTGATGGTTTGCAGCTTCCTAGAGGATATCTCTTGTTACCTCGCTAGAGGGCTGGTCCATTGAACCCAGGCGTTATAGAATGGGACTTAATTATGGGGTGCAATATCAGTTTATATTCCACATTCCTTTTCAAATTTGTTGGACTTTGTAAAGACCCAAGAAACTATTACGTTTGTCATTATCGAATCCCAAGAGTCTCTGTGGTTATACGAACGCGAGCAATCGCAGACCAGGTGATTTTATTTGATGATTAATAAATTGGTAATAAAACGATATCCCATTTATCCATAACACAAAACGTCCCCGATGTGCACGCACACGCATCCTGGCTTCGATATCGTTTTAATCCGCGCCACCATGGTTCTTTCATTCAGGAAATTATCGTATAAATATCACGGATGCCGTGTATCAACCGAATACCGGAATAGTGTAATAAAATTCCTGGCGAAAATTCAATATCCCGACAGGGACCTCTTTGGTCACACAGTTTTCATGCGTTTTACCGTCGCAATGCATTAATAACCACTAATGGCATAGTATGCGCACATGACAAAGGATCGAACGAATATAAACGAGGTTTACACAAGGTGATTAAATCGGGTATGATAAAATTTACAAGTAGGACACAGTGTAGCTCAAAGCTTAAGAAAAGATTCTAATTTACATGCAATATGAAGTCTTTAAATATTACAAAAATGCATTCATATCGCACATGGCACAATCAAAAACCAACCAGGAAAGGTTAAACACGTGTATATCTGAGAATGAAAATCATTTTGAACGTCCACTGTGAAATAATGCTACAACAGAAGTGTATTCATATTTATTTGGTTGCTTTTTCTACTTCGGTAGGTATGTAAAACTGAAAATGAGAGAAACTTTCCAACCAATACAGGGAATTTAAGGACAATTGACACAAATACTTTCACGTAGTTTTCATGATACTGACAATGAGATAGATTCAAATAACGATGACCCGTAGTGTTCAGTATTTCTTTTTGTTATAAATATTTTTCTTACTTTTGTGATTCACTGCATATGCGTTTGCTACTAACGAAATAGAAAATTCACAGACACATCTGTTATCTGTTTTTCAGGGAAGGGACGGCTTTACCCGGCCTACAGTTTGAGCGGCAGCGAGGGTGAGGAAAATTCGCCAAGTCTGCGAGGTCGAGCGCCCGCCTACCCACAAAATAATCACCAGACCACGCAATCGCACCTCAATCACTACAACGCCAGTCAGCATAAACAACGTGCCTATCAACAGCAACAACAGCATCCCCTGTATCATATGCCCAGCACTGGCGCTGGCCTCAGTGACACACCAACCTCGGGTAACGCGTCCGACGAGACTCTCACCGACAGTGACCTAATCACTGTTGCCCGCGACTCTGCTCTGCTCGTTCATAACGGTGAGTAGCAGCATTGTAATCGATATGCAGGTGTAACAGCGTATTCTATTGTCCTATTCTGCGGCCGTTAATTCGTGTACATTCAACTCGAATTTCATGAAGAACGAGGAAATTTCAGACCCATCAGCTGCACGAGCTCTGTGGAATCTTTTGCAGAGAGAAAGAGAGAGAGAGAAAGAGAGAGAGAGAGAGAGATGCAGCTGGGAAATTATAGTCAGATGTAGAAGGAAATATTTTGGAGTCTTGAAATTAATTTGTTCGACACACTTGATTCAACTGTTTGTTAAGGTAAATGTTAAGGTACAAAAAGGGAACGAAAAATGAAAATAAGTCTGCTCCTCGTTACGAGATGTTTCTGTGCTGTTTCAGTTTGTTTTCATACTCCTTACCAAATTATTAAAACGCTTAAAACGCTTAAAACTCAGCACTTCTTCCCACCGGTACCTTTAAGATTATTTTGTGGTGTAGCCAGATGGAAAATGTGTAGTTCAACTACTGGAATTTGCAGTGTTGTAGTGAAAGAAAAATAAGAAATGGTAGAAAAGTACTTTCTAAGCTCATACTTCTTAATATTTGACTTTTTAATCAGGAATGACAGTGATTACAGCATTAGTTTACCCTACTTACGTAGTTTCAGTAGAATTCTTGAAGACTGATTCAGGGACTATATTTAGATCAAGTTTGTTTTCACTTGTTTTTAAGCGGCCGGGTGTGACTCGAAGCTAGGGGTGCAATCGATAATGTTACTTAGGTCGTTCTATGAGTAATATGACTTTTTTCGATACGTTGGTGAGGTGTAAAGTAAGTTTCTGTTAATGGTTACTCAACAATTTCTCTCCTATCTGTTTTCTAATTATAAGCTCTCAATTCCACTTTTTCAAATTCCCTTCGTTTTATTGAAATACTCTTCAACGACATTTCTCGTTTCTTTTCGGTGTAAGTAATTTTGCAAGCTTTGAAAGGGGTGAAAATCTGACGGGGCGTCCAGTGAATATGGTGGCTGGTCCATGATTTCCCAAGCGAAGTGCTGCAGTTACTGAAACGTTTCCTTTGCGTCCTGCGACCTCGCGTTGCCCTGATGAAACAGAACTATGAGACGCATAAATAAAGCAGGCCGGCTTTCTTCCAAAGCAGACTTTAAAGGATTTAATTGCTCACGATAAAATTGTATTTAACAAAACCTTCTGGCGTGGTATACATTATTTGCATTTTGAAAGTGGGGTTTATGAATTATTTCTCGTCTCCTAAACTTGGTTTCACAGCGGTTCCCTTTTCAACTTAAAAATGAAAGTAGTATGTACACTACGCTATTTTCTCAACCTCCACAACCCAAAATTTGTATAATACATATTCTTCGTATTTACATACAACTATTCTCAATGTTCTGGAAGAGGTGGGATTAAGTCTTTCAGCTAACTCTTCCAGAATCATAATTGAATTTTGTGAATGCCCAGATGTAGCTCTATGACCCTGACACCTCCCAAAGAAGTACTACAAAAGAATTCTTTTGTAAAAAGAAAAGAAACTGGATTTTATTCTTTAAATAATTTTTTATAATCATCTAATACATTTAATTGAATTTGCATTAAAAATAGTTTTATGCGTTCAACTCAGCTCCCCTCAACATTAAATCTGCCACTGCTCCATGCACCATACATAAAGTTTCTCTGCTACCACAATTACCCATTTCCCAAATCCCATTTCAAACTTCCCCAACAGGTGAAACACTGGAATTGCATAAATCAGACTACAACATAATATAGAAGGAAGATTTCTATGTACAATAGTATTTATACCAAGTAGGCAGAACACTGCTGCACAACGTTGTCCCTGGAAAAGCCACATTTCCAATGGGATATTATAACCTAATAGTTTCCTGCAACGGAGGAACAACTTCTTCGATGATAATCGGGGCGAAGCAGAGGGACGTTGCTACGGCAGAATCGGTCATTCGCAATAACGCGAAATCGTGTCCCTACATTACTCAAACATGATGGATGGCCCTCGCCGCGATGAGGTGCGAGGCCACACACGGGGGTTCGTCGGAGACGGAGGTTATCGGCACACCAGCTTGTCAGGGATGACGTATCGCTGCGAAGGTACACAGCAGCGCAGTTCAGACCCGTCTACCCCAACCTGTGCCACCTTCGCCGAGCAGAACACCTGGAAACCCTCTGGGTTTGGACAAGTCTTTACTGAACGAGCTGGACACTTGGTCGTGATAGGTATTTATCACCCCAAGATGACACAGGACGAGTCAATCCAGCCATTTAACGGTGAACTTCCGCGACAACTTCGTCCCGTGTTTCTCGAGGCGCGAAGGATGAACGGAAAAATGAGGTGCAACGGCCTGTTAGCAGGAAACAGGGTTGCTCTTGAAGATTGATAGGGCCAAAGGCTTCTGAAGTGTAATCTTGTCGACAAGATTCGCGCACGATTCTGTATTAAGTCGCTTAAGAGTTTGGTAAAATCATGTGTAAGTGACAAGACAAAGAGAGACCAAAGAAAAGGCCCGTTTTTGGTCCTACGATTTTGGAACTGAATTTTGTGCCACATGATGCTTTTATGCCCCTTATGGTGAGACATTAATCACAAGAAATTTTCTTGTTGAGTCAAAGTTAAATAAAAGACACTTATAGGTACTAGATTTATTTTTCTTGATTTTGATTTTTGGAAATTTTACCCTTATCGGGATTGAGTAGACATGCAGCCTATGATATTGATCATATCCGAGGAACCATAAATTGTGATAATGTGGTTGCAACAATTCGAACAATACTTTCATATGTGCAGTAATATTCTGTGATAGGAAGTGTTGTTCCTATCATAAATACAACACAGTTCAGTGTCCTCAACAGCGCAGACTCCACATCGCAAGTCGAATTATTCAATCCACTCTCGCGCCAGCATGTCCTCCAGTTCTATTCAGTCCATTTTAAGAAATTACGCGTCCAGGATTGAATTACCATTACCCATGGCTGCGCTCATTGTGACCAAGCTGGTTGGAATCTATTAAAAGCGAGTCGTCTTGCGCCCGTTTATGTCTACCTCGCGGTAGTAACAGAAGCAGGATATTAGCGTGGATGCACGTTAATGGCTCGTATTGCAAGCAAAGCGTTTAACTGCGATCGTTTATTTCAAAGATACCATCTCGTTCCAGTTTACTCCGAACGAAAGGAGACATAACGTTACGGTAATATATCCTCGTGAAATCTTTTCCGCGAGATGAGCATCTAAATGGAAATGCTCCCCGCGACACGGAGAATGGATCGCGGACTAAAGTGACGTCACTGTTGCTAGTAAGGCGCCTCTGCACCCTCGAACCCAACCCCCCCCCCGTCCCACCCCCGGACATCCCGTCTGGAAAAAATGTGCTTCGAATCTCCCCCTTTTATTGACCGTAATGGGAAACAGGCGAGTTCATAATAGACGTTCCACCTCGGCTCTCGATACTCCATTAAGATTTCAGCTGAATCACAATGACTCTCGCTAGTCGCTGGCAAGACGACAAAGAGAATGAAGAGGCCGCCGCGGATTTCATTCTCTAGCGTGACGACTCCGTCTATTCTCCGCGAACGTGACGTTAGGTGATGTCCCCCCATCATCCATCAGACATGCGATTTTGTTCTTCCGCGGGTAAGTAATTCCAACCCCCCTGGGACACATCCTGCGCACGCGTTATGGCTGCGGCCAGAATCTTACCGCGAAGTCGTGCATAAATCGGCAATTACGTCCTCCCACGGATTAGCATGACAGTGGAAAGCACCTAGTCACTAACCGGGGGGTGCATCTCGCTGTTGTATCGAACGTCGCGCCCTGTGTACTACACTGTCATGGATTAACAATAATGTCTTCGATCACGAGCACGGATGACTTTGGTCGACGAATTGGCGGGACGTGACTTCTTGTGATGGATGGTATCAGGTTTTGGGCGGTGTTCAGCTGTATATATTTCTTCATTCTTCACGGTGTAACGTGAAGAACTAATGGAAGCGATTTATGATTGCAGTATCTGTTGTGGTATCCACGTGCGTCATTCTTATTTGCACACGTTGGATTGTGGGAATATAGGAAAGTTAATATATTAATACATCTTCTTCAGCTGAAGACACGTCTTTTATAGTTGCCAGGCCTAGTCCCAGGTTGACATTTTTGACGTAATTGATATTGAGTACCCGGTTATATCCTGATACTCGGGTACTCGAATTTGAATTAAATAAGTATCCGGATATCCGAATATAAATTTTCTGGGTATCCGAGTACTCGGATACTGAAGACTCGGATATCCGTAAATCCGAGAAATAGTAAGAGCTCTACTCATAAGTTATGGGCCACCCATAACAGAGTCGAATATAATTTTACTTTTAACGCCAAGTGTGTGTAATAGATTCTAATATCTAATATCGAACGATTCTAGAGTATTCGAGTGTCCAATTGCGTCCATGATTTCCTATATACTAGAATGTGTTTGATACTATCCTTCCTGCCCAATAGAATTTTAAACATCCCTTCAATCAAAAATTACATAGACGAGGTGATGGTACGACTCCACCACACATTCCCCTAAGTCTGTAACATATAACCAACTTCCTCGTACATATCTCCGTGAAACTTTCCATGAAAATGCTCGACCGTTTTCTCCCGCTACCAGAGCTACTAAAATCTTTTTAATACCTCCCCTTTCGACACCGTCCCGGCGCATACCAATACCATCGTTCTCCCGCAGTTGCGCCAAGTTTTGACAGAAACTATTCACTAATAGTCCGCGATATGTGAACGAACGGTATGTAACGTATAATAGCGGCCAGAGAAAAGAGAAGTTCGCGGCGCAGTGTACTCGTGGAATTCAAGGCAGCCGAAGAGGGCGGTTGAAATGCGGAATGTGTAGATGGGGATAGAACGGTACCAGTTTGCCTGTTCTTTCCCCCAGACAAAGAAAAACCCCGGGGAAAATGAATGGCGGGTGTCGCCGTACTGGTCATATACAAATTTTTCTCCGCAGAATTCGAATATGAATTTCTGTATTTCCTTCTTCGCCCCGAAGGATTGCCCCACCTCCCTCTATCCTCGCCAGGATGAACCGTGAAATCAATCAGGAAGATCATAATTGTCCCAGGCCTTAGCCCTCGCCGGGAGGGAGTTGCGCAGGGACAAAATAGTCGTTTGCCCGAAGGGGTGAGCGAGACTGGAGGGGGCCGTAGATCAGAAGAAGCTTCCGGAATTAACGTTCAAAGAGAAGAAAGCGATATAGCAGAAGGGAGATTAATTATCTGCGAGACGATAATTCGTAAAGAGGTGCAACGGGAAGGTGTGCGTTCGTGATAAAGCGGGACCCTCCTTCGTGTTAGGGCGTCGAAGGTCGGAAACGACGTGGATTAGAGCGCGCGACCGGAATTTCGCGGGGAAATCCATTCCTGCGCCGGAACCATGACCGACCCCGGAGAGCTTTCAACCAGGACGAATGAATACCAGAAGCGGGGGCAAGGGGGGATTACTTCCGTCTCATTAGCGTGGGCCACGATTCCGCGCGGCGAGATCGAGGAATTCGTCACGCCTGTCGACCGAGCGCCCACGAAAATCCTAATTCATTCGACGACCGACGATGAAAACGTCCGCTGATGATTAACCCCCCGAATGACGAGAACCTTGTTTATCCAGCGTCTTCGGATGAATTGCAAGGGGTGGGGCACTTAATTTTAAGTAGCCTGGGTGCTTTGAATGTGGAGCGATCTTTATTTGGACAGTTTGTTATGGTGGCTTACTTCAGTATGTTGTTTTTTTTAATTCAAGCTTTCGTCAGAAGCATATCCTTCGAGGCGATGTCGATGTAAAGAAAAGAAGCTTAAATTGTACTGTTGGATGCAAGTGTCAGAAGTCTGTAAACATTACGAACTTATCGTTCTTGCATCCAACAGTAAAATTGTGAAGAATTTAAGCTACCTCAACTATCCTGTAATTAAACTTACCAATCAACTGTTTTGAGGATTTTTTGAAGCCCCATAGAGAACCTTAATTTTTACTGCGGCACATAAATGCAATTTAATTAATTAATATTGAATTATATTGTTTTTATTTTAGAAAAATTGAAGTGCACTTCAGTAGATCGAACATTTCTGTTATGTTTTGCGAAAGTTCCAATCAGAGTATCTACTCTACTAATTACGCTCCGAAATTCCACTACGCTTAACTCGTGATTGATCGTCGAGCGACATCAAGACCTTAAACTTCATTCGACGATGAGACGAGTTGCTCGACCGTTCCCGACGCCAAAGTCACGCAACTAAGCGGAGACTTTAACTTCCCTAACTGCACTTAATAACTGCACAATCCGTGATACGGTGTACGTATTAGTTGAACGGCGAGCGTGGATAGTACATCCAGTAATTTCACACCCATCGGCAGGGCGTACGTGTAGAAATTAGATACCCATTGATGATAGTGCATGTAGTAATTATACGCACACCGATGATATTGGGTGTAGTAATTACATACCTTACAATAACGAGGCAAGCAATAACCTACATGGTCGTCGCCTGGCAGTGATACTTGTCAGGGATAACGCTGACACGGTGGTTTATATGAATAGTAATGACTACGTATCCAGGGTTTCTTCAGGCTTGACTTTGTAACATGAATATGGAAAGTAATGTTATTTCTGAAAAGTAGGGACTTCAAACCGGTATGATTTTGATACCGGTATTGCATCAACAAAGCTATACCAAAACCGATATCGTACCAAACCAGATGTGTACCGAAACCGTTATAGAACCGAATAAAGGTCATACCGAAATCGTAAAAATACCGAAACTGAAATAAATACAGATATTTTTCCGGTTCTTCTTTCGTGTTCGACCATTTGCAATCATGAACAAATAGAGTAATTAAGTTGAAGTTTATAAAATATTATTATGTTTATTATAAGGTATGGGTATCAGAATTGTATTACCAAGATTCAATTTCGTATTTTTGTATAATTAGTGCATACGTTGTTAGATTTTATTCAAATCTTGCCAAAAAAATCCTGACATATTTATTTTGTTGTTGATGCAATGGTACTTTGAAAATTTGGATGTAAACGAATATTTTCTTCAGAGACAATACACCCAACAGATTTGGAAGTCTTAGTTTTCCTATGTGCGGGTATACAGAAGAGTGGCTGGACGTTAGAATATAGGAAAGCAGTATAACATTGACAAATTTGACAAAACTTTGTATAGACCCGTATTAATACGCTGTGTACCATGTGGCTATAAAGCTTTACTTTTTCTCACTGGTAACATCGAACTGCGTGGAAAACGATACTCGTAAAGTCACCTGCCGCCGGGATTGACCGCCATGAATCACGAACACTATCAAACTTGTACCAGTAATCCATTTCACGATTTCTGAAGACGTATACTTCGACAACCCCCGTTAAATCAAGACGTCACATAAGTCCCGATCGAAAGGTTTCTCTTAAATTACGGTCGACGAAGTAAAAATGGAAAGAAATAAACAAGACAAATCTTGGAACAAGCAAAAACATTTTACAGATTTATTAAAGCATCAATGAGAATGTTAGATAGATTATTGCTCAAAATTATTTGAACAACTGTACGAGTGGCAAAAGTTGCAAGTACTTAATCTAGGTTACATATTATGAAAATAGCAAAATGTGTTATTTCATTTTTCATCAAAGGGAACAATCTTAAATCACTTTGAAGATGCAGAGTTTCAATATTTATGACAGTCACTTCTGTCAATGAAAATAAATCATAACTATAATTTTCAAAGACTAGCAAATGTGTTTCATACAGCATGGTAATAAATGTCAGCAGGGGATGAAATATGGACAAATACTTAATCTTACTTTTTCATGTTCGTCAGCTCGAAGGATAATTATACGAAAGTAATGAAAAGGTATATATTTAGAGTATAGTTAAAATTCACTATTGCTCGAGTAATTATTAGCGATACTTTGACGGAACAGCTAAGCACCCTTGGAGGTAGAATGTAAAGGTACCTGCCTCATCGTGTCCCTGTATTTATTCGATACTGGTTGTTAACGATATCCGAAGATCCTTTGAGAACGGCAGTATGACTACAGTTCGTTACACCTAAGGAGTCGGTGATTTATGTTTCAGAAAGCAAAAAACCTCTTTGTTGTCTGTGGCGTTAAAAGGGTTGAACTAAAGGGCTATCGAATTTCGTCTTCGCCACTCAAAATTAACGAGCGCCAACCCTTTGCGAATCTTTGTAACAATCGGTGCTATTTCAACAAGTTACAGCCTCGAAGCCTTGTTAACAATCCGTTTGATCCTATTACAGACACCTTGGCGACGTCCTGCTCACTTTGCTCTCCTAAAAGAACTATTTCAATGGAAGTGGAGACTGCTGGTAAAGAAATGCAGTGCTAGAAATATTTCCTTAATGTTTTATTTCCAATATCTGTATCTAATCGCTGGTCAGTTCTACAATTTCATCTCTTTAACTCTTGTCAGGCGGCATAGGTACAATTGTAACTTTTGCGTTTTTTTAAATTGGGATTACTTTTTTTCGAGAAGCCGTGGAGAGCTGATGTTTCGTGTCTTCTCTAAATATTTGGTCTCGATTACATAGACCAAATTTCAGAATAATATCTCTACCCCCTTCGGAGATAGGGGATTGAGTTCAGGATTGCAAAAATTGTGCCGCCTGACGAGGGTTAAGAATCTTTTCCATATAATAAGTAATGCAGATATGTAAAAAGTTACATTAATATTGTTATTTTTACTGAAATATTGCGTTTAAAACACGAAGCAATTTGCAAGCAAAATACCTTATTAATTTTCCAAGAAAAATATAAAAATGTTTCTCCGATTAAATTGTGCCAAAAATTGGATTGAAATTATCAAAACCAAAATATCATTGTGTTTAACAAAGTGTGTAGAGCTTCCTTCATACTGTTCCATTAAATTTGATATTTTTTACGAAGAGATATAAAGGAAAGTAATCATAAATATGCAGCATCACATCCACCGGGTACTAATACTAATCTATCAATCAAGATACACAGAAACTCCATAGAAATAATGTCTACATAGCACACCAAGTTCGAAAGAAGTTTCACGTCCCCTATTTTCAATCGAGGAAACTATATCCTCCGCGTAATAACTCACTGCCTCGAATAAAACACGTTTATAGAGCGATACACGAGTTCACTCTCAATGATCGCGTCAATCCGCGTCCCTCGAAACGATCACTCAATTTTCCGTTACAATCTTCCGTATTTGCCACCGCTCCAAAATCCTTAAAACCTGCGCAAAATATATAATTTCGAAATTCTTAAAATAGTTTAGACTCGGTACAACTCATAATGAAGCTAGTTGTACATGTTGTCATGTATGACCATTTACGAAGCTGTCATCTGAACCAAATGATTATTTATCAGTATAGTACTTATGTTTCTGTTTTGTCTTCTTTGCTACATAGTTTGCAGAGATGAATACGTAGCAGCATAAACGTCCGTGAATATCAAGAATTTGAAAGTGAATAGTACGTATTTATTTAGTGAAACTTTACAATGTCACAATGGGGATATGGTATAATTTATTTTGTCCATAACTACATTTATCGAAATTAATTTTTTTCCCCATGTTTTGATAAATGTCCGTTGTATCTTTCTGACATATAGTCACTTTATACTTTAATGGAAAAATCCTCAGAACCTCAGCTGCAGTTTGTTGCAGTTCTTATAGTTATAAACGTTTGACATAAGGGGTGAGACCACTGTAATATGTTGTCTAAAAAGTAAGAGTGCTTCCGGGATTTTTTCAACGAAACAACGCAAGTAAATGAATGGATTGTTTAGTATAGTTAATATGTACATATTGAAAGGTAAAACAAATTTTTTTCAATTTAATTTATAAATCCGTTTCCAGTATACTCTTCATCAAAATGTGTGCTCCGGCAAAATCGTGCCTGCGGCGTTGACAGTGCCATAACCATATGGTTAATCTGAATTCGAAAAGACAAAAATATTGAGAATTCTACGTCCATCGTGACGATAGAAAAAATAAATATCGCAAAAAATAACAAAATAGCGGACCACTAAAAAAAACATTTTTTGAGGGTAAAAAGTTGGGGAAATGTTGATAAAAACATAGAAAGGGGTCGTTAATTTAAAAAAAAACTGATGGTCACGTAATAGAGGCGGGTTTTTCGTACAATAAATGCCCCTGTCAATTGAATGTATGATTTTCTCTGTATACTGTCAACGCGGTTGAAAAATGTCGTTCTGAGAAAAACGCGGTGAAAGTTTCGCTCGGTTTAGTCGCGCCCCGTGACACCGCTTCATGGAAAATACTATATCTCTGTCAATTTTGCTAATTTATTTATAAAATTTAGAGAGAGCATTTTTTAAATATACATCTTCCGTAAAATGTGAAAAAGAAAAAATCGATTTTTCTGATTTTTTACAGTGGTCTTCCCCCTTAAGTAATATTATATGTCTAAATTCATTGCACATATTACAAGAAGGCGATTTTCATTATTTCCCAGCAGTTTTAGATATTAAATTTCTAACACATTTTTAGATGCTTTATTTCCCAAATATAATCCGGCCCGGTACTGAGATAGGCACACAACATAATATTTTATTTTTTAATTTATACTGCACAGATTTTGTTAATAGACCACTATGGGAATGTCCAGAACACACTATCTGAATTTCGATCACGTTTTCAAAAATGAGTCTCAATGTACCCTGGTAGCGACCAAGAATCGATAGATTACTGGATGTCTCGTTTCCGTGCGCGGCTGTTTAACGTCCCCTCCCCGTCAATGACACACTCTTACGTTCTTCGTCTTCGCGCTCTGTTTCGCGCCCAATTTGCGGCCCATCATCGCTGCGGAAGAAGCAATTTCTAACTTAAATGAAACTCCCTCTCGCTCGCCTGCTCGCTCGCTCGATCTCGCAGCCCCCCCACGATCGACAGGACACACCATGCCGGTGTTCGTCTTCGGGTTTCATCGAGGGACGCCACGGAAGTTCTTCTCTCGAGACGACCGTGCTACGAGCCGGCCTCTGGAACACCTACACGCAACTCACCACCTTCTTGTCAGAATTTCCAGCCGAGTCTAAACTTCGGCCCCGTGCACGCAACTCAATCCTCGTGCGATAGGGTGGAATCGAGGCGACCCTTTCTGTTCTTTCAAGGCACCACGTCCAATGTGGATTTATCGTTTATTTGCTGCATTGATTTTGCAGATTAAAGTTAATCCGTTCTATAATAAATTTATTTGCTTATTTTTTCGGCGGGCTATTCGAAGAGGGAATGCTACTTCATATTTTATGTACTTATGAATTTTTGTTAGCAGTTCTTGGTAGTGGTAAAGTGACTCGTTGGTAATAATTCAGAAGTAATAGCTTTTGATGATATTTAAGTAGTTATTTATTTTCTGACATCTTGTAAAGTTGAAATACCGTCTCGTTATCATAATACCACGTTAAACAGACGCAAAGAGGTTAACGAGTTTGCGTAAACAGAGAAGGTAACCTGTAAAGCTCTCTGGATTATTCAGGTGCATCTTTCATTTCCATGTTTTTCAGTCATTTTCGTTGGAAAGATTTCTACCTGTTTAACGATTAAGGGATGCGATAGGTATTTAGCAAAAAGTTTTCCCCTTTTTTCTTTATTTCATTCCTAATTAGTGAATAATTATTATTTCCTATTCATTAGGTACTAGGAAATATGCCAGTGTATATTTGCTATGCTTACTTATAATACTAATAATTCCTACCTATACGAGCGCTCGTATTTAATAATTGCTACTTATATTTAGTTATATGCTACTTATGTTTAGTTATATTTAGTTATAAACACTGCAGTGTTTAATTATTTCCTTAAAAACTACTGAATTCTATGTGGCCACTAAACACATTACCTCATCATATACATATCTACTTAAATTTAAATAATGACCTGCCTAATAAAAATCTGAAATTGTCATGTGTTTCTTACTTCCCTCGATGGACCCACGATGTTACCTGAAACATTCTCAAAAGTATCTATTAATAAAAATTCCTTGAGATTTCGTTTCTCAAGGATGATGAATCTGAAATCATATTTCTGAAATAATCTTCACACATAATATATCTGTAACAGAAACTTTCTCAGTGAATTAGTACCTACAATCTATCTCGATTAAGTAATGTAATTTCAACAGATATAGGGTAGATGTAACGTTTGTGGCCATTGCACTGTTTTTGGCCATGTGCATTATTATCTTATTTTTAAATTGCTTGCAGATCATTATTCTGTGGAGAATTTCACATCATAAATATTTTATTTAGTATACCGCCCGAAATATAAGGTTATATGTATTGCTTAAACGGAAAAATATTAAATTTTTTAAGAAGTGGCCAAAATTGGTACAATACCTTAAAATGGTCACAAATGATGCATCTACCCTAGTCTTTTCATTGAATCACTATTGCCCAAATATTGAAATATCATATTTGAAGCTACAAGCCAAAACTCAATATGAAATATCGATTTGGTATTAAGATGAAAGAAGGAAGAGATTAAAAAATACTGCTTCATTGTCAGCAGACAAAGTAGGCAATCAAAACTTTAGCAATTCGTGAAAAAGAAGCTACTAATGATATTACATTTCATTCCGAAACAATTAATATTCATAATATTAAGCACATTGGGTGCTTTGTTACATCAACACAATAATTTCCTTCTAATTCCTCATTAATTGGCATCTTCAAAGTTGATGTATCGACAATCAATCATAATATACTATAGTTAATCAAAAACATTTATGCAAATGTTGAAAATTGGAATAATTGCACTTTACTGCACAGTATTTGAAGTTACTGTCATACAGAAAATAGCAACAACGAGCACGTGTTAGGTAATATTGAAAATTTACTATCAATATAAAGTGCCGAATTGCAGTTACCTACTTTTTCAGTGCAAATTTCGTTTCAGTATCATCAAATTAAGCAACAATCGCGGGTGAATTTTGATCAATGCAAAGGAATGTTGAAAATTTATAAAAATAAAAAACTACATTTGTTATCAATCTGAAAATAAATACAAGGATTGACGAAGTTACTATGCAAAAATCGGCAACGCTAATGAGGAATAGTTACTACTACTTTTCAAAGACTCTAATTAGAACTTGAATTGAATGGAGGTGTGTCAGAAGTCTGCGATTTCTATTACAAATAATGAATTACACCTTTCATCGCCATTCTTTCAGTCACAAAATAAAATTTTTCAAATGTCATTCCATGAAAATTGGAACTTGAAATTTAAAAATATTCTAAAACAAAATAAAAAACATTTGTCTGCAAGATATGAATATACTTTTAAAACAATATTTCCAGTGACAAACACTCGATTCAAGGGTGGGTAGGCGGTGATAGGAGAAGGAGGATGGTGCAGCCACTTAGGGCTGCTGAAAAAAATGATCAGTAGCCAGAAGGGCAGCTGATCATTGGCCACTCATTAATGCAAGAAACCCGTGAGTGGACCGTTTCTATCTTTCGCAACGCTAACTTATTACAGACTAAAATCAACTCCCGAGCACAGTCACTAGGACTTTGGACTACTCGCAGCACTAATTTCTCAAACAACTTCAAAATTCCCGGATGGTGCTTCATTACTGAAAATTCTACTATATTCAATACAAATCCCGAATAGCAAACGAAAAAGCTCCCAAGGAGCTATACTACTCTAACAAATACAAAAATCTATCGAGAACCACCAGATGGGTGGCTTCATTTTTCGCAAAACTAGTAAAAATTTAGTGCACCTGTGTCTTGTAATACGCAACTCTAACTTTAATTCGTTGCAACCGTCCTGAAGGCTGTGTAGAGTCCCCTGTGCTGCAAATCCAGCAGCTCGGGACTCTTTTTTCCCAGGAACATGTCTCCAGACATGTCCCAGGACAGTTTCGGGGCATTGGGGTCTGGGGGTCGCAACTCTAATTACAAACGCGATCAGTCATCATCGCAACAATACCTCAAAAAAATATCAAGAATGAAACTAGGACGAGTAATTAAAAAAACGCGATCAGTCGCATCGCAACTCTATGGACATTCCACGCGAAATCGGACACTTTTCGGAGTAACATTTCGAATGTTGCTGGAATTTGAACATGTTGTAGTCTTTAGTGATATTTAAACGTACCTCAAGGGATTTTTCAAAATTTCGAAAAATGTCGATTTTACAGCTGTAAGGTAAGGGCTACCTTTTCCTCAATAAATTATAGCTATGTAAGTAGTAAATGGATGGAGATGAGATTTACAGTGCTTACAAAGAAGACATTAAAGTTTTAAGCGAATATTATTTCAGTTAAAAAAATACAAATTTGTACCATTTTTGTGCAATTATTTTAATCAAATGCAGTTTTTTAACATCGGGCGTGATTTTAAAAATCCTCCCAAAAAGGATAATATAGTTCTATCCTTCCTCTGATGGACAAATTTTCAAAAACATGGACATTTTAAAATTGGCCCCGTAAAAATTGTCGAAAGTTGACGTTGCGTCAAATCGCTCCGGCGAACTGAAATAATTTTTTCTTAAAACTTCAATGTCTTCTCTATAAGCACCGTAAAGCTCATCTCCATCCATTTACTACTTCCATAACTATAATTTACTGAAAAAAATTAGCACGTACCTTCAAACAGCTGCAAAATCGACATTTTTGAAAAAATTGAAAAATCCTTTGAGGTACGTTTAAATATCATTAAAGACTACAACATGTTCGAATTCCAACAACATTAGAAATGTTTCTCCGAAAAGTGTCCGATTTCGCGTGGAATGTCCCTCTAATAAAAAGAATACCATGAATCAAAAGTAATACAATGAATCAAACTCTAGTAACTCCAATTCAAATTTCAAAATACTAGAACAATCTCAAAAACAATCGCGACTCTTTTTTCGGAACACTACAAGCAACCACGATCGATATTTTTTCGCAACACTATGCTGGAACCAAACGCGGGGAATACTTGATTTGCAACGCTAATTCAAACCGTCATCAACATTTAATCGCAACGCTAATTCAAACCGTCATCAACATTTAGTCGCAACGCTAACTAGGCCCGTAATCTTTTTCGCAACCCTAATTGAAAACGCGGGTTGCTGAATTTCAGGGGGGGGGGTATCGATGGGTCAGCCTATCGCCAACCAAACTACTACTACTACTACAACTACCGACGAGCATAATGGCAAAGTAATACCTATGAAGAATGACCCTGCACCCGAGGATGCAGGACCATTCTTCGTAGCCCACATGATGTGGCCTCTTTGGCCGGGCTATCTTCGGCTCTTTGGCCACTCCTTTGCTTCGGGCGGTCCGCCCTTCTGAAAGTTAATAGCGTGCCCAAGCCCGTCCTTCGCGACCGCGACCAGCGACAATGTGCAATGTCCCACTGGCGTCAAAAAGTCGACATAGCGAGGCTAGAAGCGAGGGCATACCCCACTCGCGCTAGTCTGGCCGTCGACTTTTCTCACAAATTTCCTGAAAGCAGGTCATCGTGCGGGGAACATGCGATCAGAGAATACGATGACCTGCCCCGGCCCTACCTACTTATATTTAAGTCACACATTTGTACCAGAAGGTAAGTTACCTATTCTACCTAACACCTATATTTAAAAATGGCAAAACAGTCTCTCAAACACAATCATCAGTCAACCCACTCCACGATTCTCAAGCATCGCCGCCCGGGTGCAAAAGCCTACACTAGAGAGACCGTCCCGGGACGGCTCCGTCACCCGAGCTTGGCTACAATCACACTCTAAGTGTACGTACCAGTTTTCACTGAAATCGGCTGACAAAGGCAGTGACCATTGCGTATAAGTATGATTTAAATAGCAATTAATTATTTTCAATTTCAAACAATGGATTACTTGATAATGTGCTTTGTATGTATTATGTACATACATCAATCCTTATTACTTTCTCATTTGATTATATGAGATTGATTAAGTTTCATATTCCAAGATTATTTACTAGAATGATCATCGTGTGCAACAAGGAATATGATACATTGGTATCATTATTGTAATGAATAATAATATAATGTTATAGTTTCGTTAACATGGTCTCTGATGAAAATCTTTCACCGCCGCTAATTCCACCGCCTAACCACACAAACACACAGGTGGAAAATGCGGCGTGCACGATACACTAACGCAATGCCAGCCGCCGACATGTAATTATTTAGTAAAGAAAGTCATCGTGCCCCATTGCCTTCACTCACCCAAGTAGCGCATGGGCACGTGGATGAATTAAAAGGCAATGGGTACGGAAAGATATCCTGAAAATCCTCAACTAGAAAATATGATTAGTTTCTATAGTATCTAGCAGGATATTATTCTTTCATATTACATTATTAAGCAAAATGACTCGATTTTCAACTTGTGAATACTTTAAAGTTCGATAAATAAGAAAGGACTCTACTTTGGATCAAGAAAAAGGACTCTACTCGACATTTAATTAGCGAGAAAAAGAACTCTAAAATTGAATTATTTAAGAAAAAGATTCTAAATCATGAAGAATTTACTTTAAGAATTTACAACGGGCTATTCCATCGTCAAAGTAAATTTCATAAAACAAGAAAGTATGTTCTCATGCTAATTACTTTGAATCTGAAATTTGCCCACCCTCAATTGTCTTCTTGCCCATGGAAATTAATTATTCAATTGTGTGCGCAAACGAGTGACCTTTATAAGAAAGGAATTACACTTTTATGTCTATTATCATCATTTAGACATCAAGTTACTTTTGAACAAGTAATATCAGAAAAATAAAAGAAATTCAAGTCATTAGAATCGTCGCAATGACAAAATCGGAGGGCATCCGATTTTTCCACTACGTATTAAATAAAAATGATTGTAGCTGTGGAGTCTGAAATTATCAGACTTCTTCGCTACATAAAAATTAGCATTCAGCTGTATTGATATTCATACCAATACCTTCTGAATTGCTATGCACCTTTACGTGCATTATTAAATAAATATCTACATCAATGTATGATCAATGATAAACATTCGTGTGAGGAACCGTTTATCTTGGAAATTATAATTATAATTTGATTCTATTGAAAAGACGCGGCGTACAAGAAGACCCTAGCCCTCGTCTAATAAATACATACACAGACAAAATGTTACAATTCACAGGCATGGTTACCATGCCCGCGGTCATTATGCTCGCCAAAGCACGTATACAACCAGTCACTCGTGTCGATTCGGACCAAACGTCCTACGACATGATTGAGTGACCAGAGAAACCATAATGCATGCGCACTCACATTTCGCTGTGCCCCGGTGACGAAGGCGCCAACACCCCTGCTACTGCTCAGAGGAAGTCATCAAACTACTAACAAGTCATCAAGCTGCTCAACTGCGCCCAAACTGTAACGAAGGAACAGAACATGATTATAATTTCTTTCTAAAGTTACGATTGTTTCAACTCTAATAAAGAACCTCGAAACAATTCAAAATTAACGAAACTTTTTATCACTTAGACATTTTAAGAAACAAATTAAAATTAACAAAATTTTTTCCTTAAAATGTCTAAGTGATAAAAAGTTTCGTTAGTTTTTCATTTCTTGGTGATTCTATTCTAAAAATTAATTTTTTAAAATTTTTTTCTTTCTAAAATTTGGAAGAATGAACTCTACTTTAAAGGAATTAAATGAAATACATAGATACTTACATCTTTCTATTAAAATTCTGCGCACAAATCTCCTCTTCAGCTGATGCCTGACTCTAATTTCCGATAAGGAGTTTCGCTTTCAAAAGTAAAAAAAATAAAGAAATAATAGACTACCAACGCGCCCCAAAGATCATAATTGGCGAACAAAGTCCTGAATCTATTCTCGCGATTGGAAAGTCAGAGCCGCGACGCTCGAGAAAGAATATTAATTCCGTAGAAAACACTGACTCTACCCTCGCGTATCCCCAAATTGTTAACGACAATCTACTATGAGCAACTGTGCTCTTCAAAATGAAAAACTTTGTACGTCATAAACACTGACTCTATTTGGCCGCATTGCGCGCGGTCACAATCTCTGAAAAATAAGTAGGATAGGAGAGTGGAGGTAGGTGTGGTTTCATCGAGTATTTGTCGCGAGGAAATATTGTTTTTCTTGGAACCAGCCAAGGGACTTTCGCTCCTTGTTATTTAGAATACAAGGTGTGATGCGAAAATAAAGAATGCTCGCTCGATAGGAGCAGCTTTACATTTCAGTAACACGATATTATCCAGAATATACTGCTTCAGAAATAATTATTACATTTAAATGAATCATAGTAGTGGCTTTCGACATTAAAGTTGTAAGCACGTTCGTGTTATTCGAATAATACTTGAAATTATTAATCACGATCTTTATAAATATCCAAAACTCATGGCAAGAATCAAAATTCGTTAATTATTCATGCTCAAATGGCATGTCCTCGATATTTCTATACATAAAGAAGAAAACTTGCATCCAAAACCGAACGTAAATGCAATTACAGCAGCTTCATAAAGATATATTCTTAAAAATCATTGAAATATCATTGAATTCTACGTAAACGCGACCGAAATGCAATAGAATTCGATCATTCCAATATTTCGTAAGCATGTACTGACACCATTTTAAAAATTTTAAACAAATCTGATTAAAATTATTCAATTTATCATAATTCAATCTTTTCCCATTTGATCTTGATATTAACCGACTGCAAAGTTACCCATCAACCTCACAGCCAACAATGATTCAATAAAATAACGAGAAAAATACGTATACCACACGTATTGCCACCTTCTTTTTCCAAGGAATGACCAGACGCCATCCAAGCACCGTTCAAATTAACGGTCAAGTGTCATGGCGTCGCCTGCCCTTTGCTTTCGATTCTCGCCTCAACGTCTGTAATCGAACGATGCAACAAGTTTGAAACAAAAGCATTAAAACATTCCTAAGGCAATTAAACAAGAAATAAGCTTGAAATATACCAGAAAAGGGATGTAACTGAATACCGAGACGCGATATGTGTGCACTAAACGCACAGAAATATCGGTGAAGCAACGAAGGGAATACGCGACGAACATCTAACTGTTTTCTCGAGATATTTAATCAATTTCGGGACGAAAGTGTATTAATAGTTGCAGCAAGTGACGATAGATAGTAAAGAAGAAGACTAATACCGGTTAGAAGTAATTATGTGACGACAGATAATGTACGCGTACCATTTAAGTACGCAGCTATCGAAACGTCTTAACAGAACGACGTTCACGGTACGAATGACCCCCGCGCCCGCCGCTGTACCTCGGCGAATATTGGCTTTGGTGGGGGAGACGAGCAGGCCTCGCGAGACGCGAAGTAATACACGCGTACGTATTTCCGAAATGTTGGGATATAGGTCTGTATTGTACGCCGAGTGACGTATATATCGCGGCTCGTGACCGAGCCATCTAAACAGAGGTGACTTCCAAAGCTGGAATCGTTTCTATGCATACGTTCTGCTACGGGTAAAATAGAAATATTACACGTAATATATTTCCGTCGTTTATAAAATATGTAGCATCTCCATACAAGAATGTACTTTAATGAAGCTGGTAAAACTTAACACAGATGGCTTAGTAAGTATATATTCGTAAATTACTTACGTGGTATACAGTTTCTTATTGGAAAACTTTGTACAAGCTTCGCAATACCTACCAGATATTTGCGTCACACATCTAATAAGTTAAACATTTCTTCCGGATATATCTTAATTACATATTTTTTCCTTCTTACTCCTTGAAACGATGAGATATAACGGTCCGAAGATATCAAGAGCAATTCATTAGGTCTTGCTTCTATGCACTTCGAGAAATTTTTGGACTGTTATGTCCGTTATGGTAACGGCAATATTTGTATTCTTTATTTTTCGTTTGCTGCGGTTCTTCTGATAGCTCGCTAATTGGCAGTAAGTGGTGAAGAATGATATTTTTTCCATGCTTTAAAACCTTGTGTGCACAGAATCAAGACCTGACGAATTGCTTTTGATATCATCGAACCGTTACATCTCATTGTTTCAAAGAGTAAGAAGGAGAAAAGACGTAATTAAGATATATCCGAAAGAAATGATTAACTTATTAGATGTGTGACGCAAATATCTGGTAGGTACCTACGTGCATTCGTGTGATCGGCGTTTTGTGGATTTGTATAAAATTCCCCAGCAACTGATACGAGTTCAGAGCCAATTGAGTTGTGCTATGGAATTATATAAATTTAGCCACTTTGGATAGATTTTCCTCGTATTTCGTTTGACAGCCGTTCGGTAAAGTGTCTACGTTCCACTTCCAATAAACCAAGCCGTATCAAGGTAATAGGATTAACTCGATATACGGATTAGCCTACTTTCTCTTAGGCACATGGGCTAAGAACCACCTTCGAACCGCTTACGAACTACTTGTTATATTCCTGTCAAGATCATCACATAAACTTAGATTATCCTGGAACTACACGCAACTCGTTACGCTTTCGGTGACAGTATCGTTGCATTCAATGGTCCCCTACCGACATTACCACATTTCCGTTCATCTCCGTTATATATCAAGTACAGGCGTCACGTGGCGTTCAAAATGTTCGGTGACATTTTACCATTTCATACTGTGAAGATCATAGTAACCTTCATTTGTGTAGTAGTCCTTTCACTAGTGAATACTCTTCAATAACTAATTAAGATCTAAGTTGATCGTGTTACAATTTATACCATATTTCCCATTTCATTTTTGCAATATTAATTTAAAAATTAATGTTTATTCAATTTTCCATGAAATAAATTAGTTTCTCTTCAAATGTCAACCAACGTGAAAGGGCGCTAACACAAAATCGTATAAGAAGTAAGTGCTCGAGTTATCAAGTCATTAAATGGTAGGTACCTATAATAGTTCATGGAAAATTAATTTATCAATTGTCATAAAATATGTTACCAATACATATAAATTATTGTGCTATATCCTTTCAAGAACGTGTGATATTTGAATTTGTTATTTTCAAAAGCGAAGCTCCCCATGAAAAACATTCGTTATTAAGTAGTATAGGATATCAACGTAAGTTCTTCATGTAAAGTTAACTCCTATTGGCTGTAGGATGTAAATATTTCGAGGCATGCTACGTTATTCTTATTACTTGGTCAACAAGCACTCATGTCTTCAATGACCATCGTTATTAGCATCTTCGTTACAACCCCCCCTTTCCTCGATAATAAGGATATGAATGAATATATTGGCTCGTGGTAATAAAATAGAGCTGCCAAAGAAGCCTGGCACCACTATCACACGGCTGGAAGTTCGCAAGATTGCTTAGCAGCCTCTCGATATGGCCGAAGTGGGAGCGCGCAGAACTTCGATAATCTTCTCTGCAGCGGCCCGGGGCCCAAGTTTGGCAATCAATGCGAAGTAACAGTTTAATTAAATACGGGTAACCCTTCGTCGACTCCGCGCTTACTCGAAGACAGAGTAATCTTGGCCGCGTCGTCTCAAGGGCTCCAGCTACGTTCCAGCGACGAGAATTTTCGATCGACTCGCAAATCTGCCATCCCTATTCTCCCCTTCTTTGTCCGTTCTTATTCTGGTTCACTACGCCAGTTCCTGGAGAGATCAAAGCCATCTAAGTTCACAGCAACTGCAGGAGAACATGTTCAAATGAATTTAGCGGACTTTAATAACGTAGTACTCACCAAGTAGTATTCGATGACAATTGATGTACTCGTAGTTGTAGATGGCTGATAGGAGTTGTGGACTTATTTAAGAGGGCACAGTACTTTTTTCGCCAGAAAATTAAGTATTGTTTATGAATTTTTTTCTATGTGAAAATGAAAAGCTAAAAAGATAGGGTTTGTCCAAATGAAAGATCACTGTTTGAAAGTATTAAAATAATTTTTGCCCCAGCTATGGTCGCTGAAAGTTGGCCCCTGACGGAGCGAGTAGAATTGCGGTGCCATAAATTCTATTCTTATTTGAAACGTAAAAACAAATTGAGACATTCAAATTTATTACACTTTGTGATCGTTGACCGAGCCGATTCTTAAATTTCACGTTTAAAATAAAATGACGGATTGTCAATTTGTAGGTATCATTTACATGTGGCTGTTATATACAATAAGTACAATACAAATCAATTTAATTATTCTTCATGAATAATTGGATCGGTTATCTAAAATTCATGATGCAACTTTCCCTAAAAACTATTCCTCTATAGCGTTTAAAAAATTATAATTTTCCACTTAAAAAAGGTGAATGTCCATTACGATCCAAGCCACCGTATCCTCATAAAATGTAACAAAACACCCCTTCTCTCTCTTCTACACACCAACCACTTACAGAAGAAAATACGAAGTACTAATAACGCGAACACCTGGTATGGCTATCAATTCCTAACTACCCTCTCACCAAACACTGAAAAGAGGCAATCAACCGCGCGATAAAGGCCCTTTTAAGTCAACAACATCCTCAACTCCTTGGAACTTGCTAATCTCCAGAACACCCACAGTCGCCGGTGCCCTCCGTTGCGCATTAATCGCACGCTGGTCGAACCTTCGAAAACGGATTATCATGTGTAACGAGAATAGTTCCCTGATAGTTCAGCCCTCTGATAACTGATTACTGGCGAGCGCGCAACCGTGGAAGAATACTGGCTAGTTGCGCAGCGCGGCAGGAGAGCGACCGAACATCTTTCGATGCTGCCCCGAATATTTCGTAGCGGGGTGGCTCGATCGTTCGGAAGAGAAGTGAAGTACGGCGAAACTCGCATAACCCCTCTATAATCAAGTATTAACCCGGCGACCGTACGGGCGGAGTTTATGGAAACGCGTGCAGCGAAACGATCCAGGCTCCCTTGCCTCTTCTGCTTGTTCGGTAACTACCGTACACCGTAGTTTTTGCGAGCATAAAGAAGTGGCGTAAAAATTCTAGAGCCCTGCCAAGCTATACCGATAACGATCCCCGATCTTCCTTTTACGATCGCCAGCAGCCCGGTGTATTAACAACGGCCTTTACGCGGCCGTCCATTTAGGTGGCGGGACCTCCGTGTTCCACGTTTTCCACTCTCGATTCTTACCTCACCGTCTCGTTATTAATGCACCCACGGCAAGGGTTAAGACAGCGTGGAAAGCCTGGACTGTGCACTGGATAGGAGTGGACGTCGACGAGGGTCTGGCGTAAAATAATCGGGCAAAGCCTGTAATGGTTGCCTGGACGCCTTTTATGGAGTCAACGTTGCGGTGATAGAGGCGTTCACGTACCTGCGTTCTTTTATTCACCCCTCCGCGATTGACCTATATACCCTGTAGTGCAACGTTCAAGGGATCTTACGGTGCTCCGTCGTGTTTTAATCACGCTGGAATATAATTTCTGTCGGCAGCGGTTGATCAGTAGAGGGTTTGGAATCAGACAGGGTCACGTTTTCTTGGAATATTATTAAAAATCGTGATGGAATTCTTCTTTTTACATTTTCAGGTTTTCTAGAATCCAAGAGAATGAACGTATTCCTCTCACCCCCTTAGGGGATGGAGAGATACTCTGTCACATGTTTCTTAATATAATGATCCATACATTCTTGCATTCCTATATTATTTTATCTATATTATAAGTCCAACCCCCTGCAAAGAAAATCCATCTCTTGCTTTACAATTTATTGAGAAAATAATTGCAATTTATAAAACCAATTTTGTTCACAATATCACGATCCACGCCTGTCAACACCTTAACCCACGATGAATTTGATTAATATCGTCAAACGTAGTTGACAGCTTCGGTGTTAAATGAAGTGAATAGACCCTAAGGAAGAAACGTATCTGTTCAACGTTCTTTATTCACTTTGCAATCTTCATTTCCCAGCGTATACCTCGAGCACATTTAAGCGGGCATTATCAAGCACGAGCAGACACGTCCGTTCTCTTTTCGCATGTAACAGGGGGCGGCTGTGATAAAGCATCGAGGCGCAGGAGTCATGGTCGAGTAACCAGTAGCTTCCTCGTAACATTCCTTCCATCTTCCCTCTTTTCTTCTTCCTGTCCCCGACACGCTCAACTGACAGCGTCGCGAACAACTTTTATACCCGAGGGAGTTCCCTTACGCCTGATTTCGATTTTCGATGAAACTTCACCGTTCCACGAGCCTGACCCGCCCTTCCGACCTTTCTGCTCCTCCGCGATTGCCCGCCCTCGGTCACCGCCGAGACCCAGCGAACCTTCTTTGCTTGTTTACGAATTACCAGCCTCATTTCCATCCGTCTGTCCTCCTTGTCTTCCTCGAAACTTCATTTCAGCGCATCCGGTGGCCACAAACTTTCGCTGTGTACGGGCAGCAGGGGTTGCGACGCGCAGCCACCATGATGCTGCAGAAATGGACTTGGGCTACCGCCTTTGCTTAGCGTTCTATTTAAGGGATGGGCTCGTTAGTTAGTTATTTAAATAAAGGGTGTAAATTTGTTCAAATCCTAAGGTTTCTCTGTATCCTATATACTAGATCCTATAAACATTCTAAAAGTAGTAAAGAAATCGCAGAAGTGTTTCTTGGCAAAAAAATAAACAGTATAAAGCAGTCAATCTCTTATAACAGCGACTGCAGAAGCTAAACGCGGACTCGATGGTTCACAAATGCATTCGGCTCAACCCGAAATCAGTGAGACGTTCATTACAGTAGGCTTGACAAGTACTCACCTAATTTTAGTCAATCGACATTGCACAGTTCGCAACGTTCTGACAGAAAATAGAACGACCCGAATCCCTTTCAATATCCTACTAAGTGGGAAATGATGTTCTTCCTTTCTTCGTCAATAATCGAGAGAAGCTCTATTCCGAGGCTTTCGCTACGTTATCACACTCAAGTTCAACCTATGCATTATTCAGGCAAAGGGTGGGCGAAGGGAGGGCGTGGGGTGGTTGGATACGAAGGAAGAGAGAGCCTATTAGCATGGAACCAAATTACTTTTTCGCGATAACGTCATTCGTATAATTTGCCACTGTAGATGTTGGAAGCTTTTTCAAGCGGTGTCTCGAACCGTTGCTGAATCGTCGGCGTAATATCCGCGAGACCAGTCCCCGCTCTTTTCGCGATTCCTTCGATAAGGATTGACCTATATCCACGGCAAAGGGAAATAAAAATAACGAGCTCCAGGAGACAATCAGTCCTTGTTGCTTGAAAATACGGTCAGGTATTTCTTCGGTTGCCTTCCCGTTGAAATAACACAAACAGACATCGGCGGCCTCTCCCGCGCGACTCCGATACGCTCCGTGCGACGAACCTTGAATGTACAATCGAAGTCACGAGTTCGAGAAATTTAATCGTTGATCGGCTGCATCTCCGCCGCATTGCGGGGAAACCGTCTGAACGATACAGGAGGGTCGACTTTAGCTGGAAAATGGTAGATGAAGGATGTCTCTCGGGATTTGAAAGATGCATACTTCGATGGGAATGTTGTTAACGATAATTATAAGTAACAAACTCGAAGGAATTTCGAAATAATAAAACGACGTTCAGATATGGTGAATTATACTTTGGATTGTGAAAAATAGAAGAAAGTTTTGATCAATTGTATTTGCATTAATTAGCAACCACAGACGTTGGTTCACCAACACAGAGAGCTTAAGACGAAAGAAGCATAAAAAAATACTTCACGTTTTGCGACAATCCTAAGTGGTAATTCTGCTAAGAAATTTTGATCTACCCCACCATTCAACCCCATAAGCGACACTGATCAGGACTTCCTCCAAACGTTCCTCGATCTTCTTCAAACCATAGTGGTGACAGGAATGCGAGCCTGTTGTTTTCTTCACAACTCTTTAAATAAAATTGCGAACAAGATGAAGACGACTCGGAGGAACGGTTGCCCAACGAGATGCTTAAGGTCCCGTAGACGCGGGTGAGGAAAGAAGCAGAGGGACAGGGTAGATCCGGTTGGAAAAATACAGGGAGGAAAATCAGTGAGGGATACACACGTGTCGGAATGTAATTTGTTGTCTGCAAAAGACAATCGAGGAATTGGTCCTGACGGAAGGACATCGGTTGAAGAAGGATCTAGCCAGATACTCATGGAGCCAGTCGGCTACGAGTACGGAGGATCTTTCCAGGGTAGTCGGGGAAACAATTTCAATCGTTCCAAATGTAGCTTTGATGTTTTCCAAGGATACCTACGCATTCCTCTGGTCCGTGGACTCGCAATTCGTTTGAGGAAGAGCGGAACTTTCTCCCCGCTCCTCGTGCTCCTCTATTTCTGCCGCGTTCTTTCCGGTTCCGAGCATGTGTGTGCTGGTATTGCCTTCGAATTTCTTTGCCCTTTGTTTGCCTCTGAAAATCACCGTGTCCCTTGGATTCTATGAGCGGAAAACACCCAGACGCAAACTTTAATTTTATTGTGCCGGTGCTCGGACAAATAAGCCGGGTGGGTACTCTGGATCCTTGGGAGAGGTAGCTGCTACCCCATTTCTGGTGCTCGTTTTTAGGTGGCCATGCAAATATGCATGTCGTTTTCCTAGGTCTGCGAACTGCCAGTTAACGATTTACAGGGTGTAGCCGGAAATCGTGGCCCAATTGAGAAGCAGGATTCTGTGTGCAAAAATGAGTTAAAAATGTAGAATCATTTTTGTTTAGAACGTGGCTTTGAATTTAATAGAACCGATTTCAATCACTTTTTGATTACTTTTGCATGAAGAATCACTTCCTTTTGGATTTTACCACGATTTTAGATACACCCTTTGTAATTATTCAGTCAGAATCATCCTAATTGTCTATTAGATTTATATAGGGATAAAGGAAATTAAAAAGAAAATTCTGTTACTGAGGTATAAGGCAAGAATATATTTTTCCACATCATTTTGAAAGTGGAATTTTCATGTGGAATTGTCAACTGGTCATTTATGGTTATTAAATTGGAGATAACATAACACACATTAATATTAATATGTCGAAATATTAATATATTGAATTATGTCACGTTGACTCTAAAACTTTTCCATTAATAAATCTGAAAGACGTCTAATATCTTAGATTCTATCATTTCTTCACTATAAGCATCATGTTTGTAATTTCAAATCCAGCGACGAATTTTAACCTCGCGAAAGGATCGTCCATCATTTGCACAGTCTCGTTGGTTTATTAAATCTGCCAAAGCACTCTGTCCCAGAAAGTCTTGGAGCAATTAAAAAACGAGAACAAAGAGTGCTCAGACGGAGTATCTTGGTCAGGGGTATTCAGCGTTCGCCCGCTGGCGTAAAAGTAGCGAGAAAGGCTACAGTTTGCATTTTTCATAGGCTTCGATTAAAAATGCCCTTTTTATTCGACCTCTACAGTTGTATTAGCGTTAGAAGCTCGATGGGGTTCTGAGTGGTTTCGACAATGACTGTGAGGCTTAGCATGCCCCTTAATATTACCTTCTCTATAATTTGATCGATGATAGCCGGGTGTAATAACGCGTAGAGCGGCTAGTTATCAAAGTTTTTACGAGATTCATAGTCATGAGACAAGTCAGGATAGATTGCCCGAGTGAATCTTATGGGACTTCGTCCCCTTCGTGATTTACTTTTGCAAGTGGATCGAACTTGGGGATGTTTGCCCAGCCGAAGAACGAACACTCGAATCCAGTTTGTTCGTCGAATCGACAGGATACAATTAGGGCCAAAATATGGTGGTGTTAAAATACTTAATTAGGGTACGGTTACAATTCACCTAGAAGCACAGATTTATTAAAAAAGTGTGTAAAGCATGGCACAGAACACGGTTAAAATGCTTTCTCGATTTTGTTATAACAATTGAATTTTTCAATAGATAAAGTTTGAATTTTTAAGATATTTTACTGAAGTCTGTATTCGCATGTTCGCAATTAAATGGCTCATGTAATGACTTTCTCTGCCTTTTGTACAGAGGGTGGCCAAATTATTATACTCAAAATATTTTCATTAATATCTGTGAAAGTCATGGCTGTAATTAAAAAAGTAACAGTGCATGATACATTCATGCGGACAAGTTACAATTTACAAGGACCAATTACATATTGGTTTTTCATTTATTGATTAACTACACTATCTGGCAACATTGTGAGTAATTTTTTAACTTATAAATATCATTTGATTTTAAAAGGGCGGGGATAAAATTATTACAAGTAAGACAGAAATAATGGAGACATCTGTTTTATTCCATCGCTTAAACTTACAAAACCTCAAACCTTTTTGTTTGAATATAATAATTTGGCCACCCACTGCAGCTGTGAGGACGAATCCTTCAATCTGCAGTAAAAAGTATAGGTATCTAAGTTTCATTCACAAATTTCACTTGACACTATCTGGAGAATAATTGAACAGGCATAAATGAAATATTCAGAAAAATTGTATCAACATGGAATTTAGATACCTACAATATTATGCTAAATGATTATGATGAATGAAAAACGCAAGAAAAATTATAACCAAAGGTGTAAAATATCCCGTATTTTAACTCGCATATATATGCGTTGATATTGCACTGGTTTCCCCGCATTGAACGCTTTTTATTTGCCATTGAATGCCTCCTGCGTTTCATTGCTCCTAAATCTACTATACACATTTCAATCTTTCGCAATCGAAGTTTTCCTATTTCACCTAAAGAGTTTTCACAGGAAATACACTAAGCACTAAGTTGTGTATTTCTTCCATCCAGAGATTATTCCTCGTTTACTTGGGATACCATTATATTTTATTAAGCCGAAAAAGATAGCAACCTCAGGAGCGAGATTCATGGTACCTATAGGAAGAGCAAGGATAATATCGCCGGGAGCGTTTCAATGCTTCAACGACACTCTTTATGCGTCTGCGAAGTTCTTAAACGTTCATGCAAAGCGCGTAAAGCCAAAGAAAAGCCAAAGGTCGAGCCGTCAGCACTAAATTCAAAATGTAATAGCATTATCGGCCGTATTCTTTGCACGTTCGCGATGCCGGTACCAATCGGAAAACCGTTGCTAGCAAAGCCGTGAGAACTCGAAACCGAACGCACGACTACGAGGAAATAACGAAAGAATAGGTTGGGAGGAGCAGGAGTCCTCGAGAAAGTAGTCTTTATTCCGGCCAGGAAGATTGCGTATTCATGTTGCCGATCGTGCTGTGACGACTTTACGTTAAAAGTGATGAACTGGGTAATATAAATAAAGGAGAACAAGGGACTAAAGAAGATTTACTTATTCATAAAAGTATGTGCTCGAATTAGTTGTGTCAGTATTGCAGTGATAAAAAAACACGATTTGATTGATGGATCTAAAGTTTGAGATTTGAAGTTTGATTTTTCTGCATTTATAAATTGAGATAACTAGATTGTTCAATATTTTTCACTAACTGAGCGTAATATTTCATGGCTTCTGCACCAATATATGAATGTGTAAACAGAAATGATAAAATATTTAGTGGCTTTGTGGACTCAGTCGTTATTTAGACTGCTGTCCGATGACAAGTATTATTGGAAAATAAATGTGTTATTAAAAATTGAATGATACGTAAAGTACATGTCTTCATACGTGACATGTTCAAATCATTTTATTGGGAAAGATTTCGTGTCTCTTAAGAAATTATATTATTTCAAAGTAAAAAGGTTAATATTCTGGATTATTCTGCATCATGTAACATTCTTCGTGTAAAGTAGCTGTTTGTATGTAACTTTACGCACATCATAACACAACTTTCGTTCGCTTCGAGGAAGAGATTATTACTTAAATATGACATGTTCTTATTAACAAATTTAAATTCTCCATTAAAAAGTGAGAAACAAATAAATGCACTGAATAAAATGGTGAGGAATTAAATCACAGAAGATTTCACCTATTAATTAATTCATGACCTGTTGAATTCTCAAATTGAATTATTATTTCTGTAATAAATAAAAAGTTGCCAGATTGGTCACAGATAAAAGAGCAAGTACAGTATTTCCTCGCTGTGGGCTCGCTGGTCGGGACCGGCGTTGAACCCATATCATGATTCCGAATATTCGTTTCTCGCTTCTTTCAGTCCGAAGGGAGAGCGAGATAGAACGCTTTGCGTGCGCGGCGGACGTGCGCGACGGGCGCGAGCGCTCAGATGGAATCGCGACTGTTCGACGCATGCGCGCGACGGTCAGTTAGTCAGGCACGGCACGCGTCGTATTTGCGCCGTAGGCGAACTTGTCCAATTTATCCCTTTATTATAATACATTTATTTGAGATTATTGGTGACCTTACTCTGAATTTTTATTCGTAGCTTAAAACAGTTGCAGTACAATTAGTAATATTTTATTTTAAACTTTATTTTCAACAATACCAGCAGTGAAAATACCATTTTGCACCTCTTGTCGACTTTCCGCCCTAGGCAAGCTTACAGGCAGCGATCAGTATGTACATAGCCAAAGAAAATACATATATAACGCTCTTAGACTAAATAAATAGTCGACAAGAGGTGCAAAATGGTATTTTCATTGCTGATATTGTTGAAAATAAACTTTAAAATAAAATATTACTAATTGTACTGCAACTGTTTTAAGCTACGAATAAAAATTCAGAGTAAGGTCGTCAATAAACTCAAATAAATGTATTATAATAAAGGGCGTTATTTCACAAGTTCGCATAGAGCGCAAAAAAGATTTGAGCCGTGTCTGCGTCAAGATTTTGCGTAACGGTTCCCGTGCTCACATTGTGGGCTCGTGATCATTGCGCACGCCCGTCGCGCACGCAAAGGACGGAGTGTCATGGCGTTCGAAAGACGGAGCGAGACAGAACATCAACGCGTCGTTTGTCTCGTACCGTCCTTGCTCGCTTCCAGTGCCTCTCGCTCGCTCTCGTTCCATCTCGCTCTCGCCTTCGCCGGACAAAAGTGAGACAGAAGTGGTGGGGATAGTGAAAAACCCACATCGTGTACATCAAATCGAGTTCATAAGGAGACAATACTGTACCTACATGGTGCAATTTATTTCATGGAAGATTCAGCTACGAAATTTCAATTTGAAGTACGATCGATGATACAATGTGGTTTGAGGTGGCAGAAGGGGGAGTGACGTCGTCGACACGACTTTCAAGACGTCGAGCAGAGGGTAGACCGATCGTAATAGCGGTGAGGTGGCGGGAAACGAGAAGGAGAATGAAAAAGGTAAGAAAACAAATTTCGTTATTACCTTCAATGGCCGCGGGGCACGATGAGTCGAAAGTTGAAACAGAATAAGGGGAGAATGGAGAGATATGGGTAGGTGTTACGGGGACACAAATTGCGAGAAATTTTTAGCGGACATTGGTACAGAAAATTTAATTTCAAAATCCAACGACTGGTTGTCCTGAGTACAGTTTGATCTTTGGGCACTTTGTAAACATTCACACTAATGTTATGGTTGAGAACATTCAACAGAAATGTGTACATGAATTAAAGGGTGCAATATTCGATACTTTTTAATTGTACATAAACGTATGCATATGAATAAGTAAATGCTTGATTTAAAAAGTAGAATCATGCTGAGTGTTTAATTCAGTTTTATTGAATAGTAAGCAGTGAACGCATACATAAATTTGTTTTTTGTTTTGAATAGAGAGGATTGAAATGTCTTGAGTATTTGGTAGAGGAAGAGATGGTAATATGGACCACTTTTCATTTTAGAGAAAATAATTAATTTTAAATGTACTTATTGCATCAACAGTCGTTAATGTATCTTTTAATATGTATTATTAGTCCTTAGGATACAACATAAAACCGTTGAAAGAGTACAACAATTTTTTTCAACACGGGTGGTAATATGAAACAGATAAAAAAAATTATTCCTTGTTACTATACGCTTTCCATTAATTAAACCATCTTTTTTCTACAAGTGTAAAAGAAAAAAATTACTTTAGGAAGGAAAATACAAAATACATTTTATAAAAGTGAAGAGGAAAAATTGAATTCAAATTGTATTCATGTTCTTCATGAACAGAAGTCGCAAGTCTTTGGGCGACTACTTGCTACTTAGTAAATGATTCGCAGATTACCAGCATTGATTTTCATTCCAATAATAATTACATTTAACGACGCTTAAACGATCTAAAAATTATAGTTGCTAGCTACTTGAAACTAGTGTGGACCGTTTCAGTTAGACGTTATAACAAAATTATAAGCTTGTACAGAAATCACGTCATGGAGTGGAGACTTTGGATCCATATATTCTACCTTACAAGAACCCCAGGGCGTCCCATTTGGTTGCTTTAATTTCAGGCCTTCGATAGTGATATTTCATTGGGGAGGGCCCAGGAACAACGATTTCGGCCATAGGTTATTAGTAACCGATGGTTGCCCCTCTTTCTCTGTGTTCATCCCATCTTCGTAGCGATTTCCTCTCTGTTCATTCATGTACGACGCCCACACGCATTCTACTGCCACCCTTCAGGATCGATATCGATCGCCGCTCGATCGTGCTGAGAAAGGAAATAGGAGAAACTAAATTCATTCCTTTGCAACGATCGTGCATTCAGATGATTTTAAACAAAAATTAAATAAAAATTATTCAACCTTCGTTGAATAATTTTTAAAATAATTAATATGATCGACGTTTAGAGGACCTGAAATGTTGCAAGACTTTTCTTTACTTGTTCTGGAGTTTTGAATTATGCAGATTCCATTGCAATTGCGAAAGATATTTGCGTAAAATATGGATCTCTCCCATTTTTTAATTACGTCGCGGTTTAAAGGTAATATTTAAGGTGAATATGTAAAATGGAATTATATTCAACAGTTTACTTGCCTCAATTATTAAATGAACAATCTTTTAGCTACTATAAATGAACTTTTATTAATGCAATAGCAGAAAAAATAACTTCTTCCTGATAACTTCTCGCAAGAGTGCGTTTCATAATCCATTTCAAAGCCCCTTGTTGCTTTCCTTTCTTGTTCAATTTTCTTTTGCCGCGCTTCATCGGGTAAAATTCTCTGCTTTTGTTTTTCGCCTTCCTCTTCTGTATGGAAATTTTACTCCTTTTTCTTTCTTTTCTGCAACTCCGTTTCATATTTTTCTCTGTTTTATTTTTATGGTGTAGATCCTCTGTACTCTGTAGAAATTGGTTTGTGTAGTACCCTTTATTAAATAATATTTGTAACCATAAACGTCTTAGGAATCAAACATTAAAATCATTGCATAATTTTATTGGAATTTTCGGAATCGTTGTTCATAAAATTTATTCGTTTCTGGCACAAATGTATTTGCAACAGATCTAACTTCCCAACAATGGCTTTTTGAAATTGTGTTAGCAGAAATTGATTTTCTTTCATTTAGTTGCTAAATGCATCTTTCTCAGTGATGTCAATAAAATATTCAGTAACTTGATAGATTTATGTTATTAATGATATAAAATTAAATAAAAATGAAGAATACCTTTAACTTTATTTTCTTAACGTTCCCCTCAATATATTCACGTAGAACGTGACTTTTAATAGTAAAATGAAAACACTTGTTCGATAAAGGGTACAAAATCGATAATGGGAACATTTACCCGTCGCCTTGAAACTGGATTGAAAACTATCTGCTGCTAGAATTAATCAATCGAGCCCTTCGTGGTACAATATTTGTAATCTGAACTTCCATCAGCTGTGATCCATAATAATCCTACACTCGAAAATTCATCAAAGTTCAATAAATGACGTTTTTTAATCATCTTCATCTCACACTATTCAAAGTCAAGTGTAAGAAATCCTAATCTATCAATATTATGAAATTAAAAAAATTCAGGACCACAATGTAACTTCAATGAACAATTTCAATTCGAAGAGTACGACTCCCTTGGCACTCAAAAAACAGTAGATCTGTACACAACACAGAGAACAACATATCCCCTTTCAAAACTTCTGAAATTTTTCTTGCAACACTGCGTCACCCTGTTAGGGAAGAAGTTGCTTCTCTGGCACCCACGTGGCTCAGCGTTCCTCAGAGGGCCTGATCAGCCCCGAGGATTTTTCGTCTAAGCAACTGTAATAAATTAGAGTGCATGGGTGGTCGACGATACCGAGCATCCTTCCTCTCCCTCGCGCGGGTTCTTGTTCCCCCGACCTTTACTCTCAGTTCATGATCTGGGAAGCTGCCGGACAGAAAAACTATTTTATTGCAACCAGGAAAAGCTTTGTTCCGGTCATGTCAAGGAAATCGAGTCACACCTACCGGTGTCTCACTTCAAAATTAATAAACACTATCACGAAAATCGCTTGTAAATCAGGGTAGGGAAACTTTGACCAGTGCAAAAAGGTAATTGTTTTTTTATATTGTTTTAATATCTTTCAAGTGAAATACTGTGGAATATTGTAAAAAAATAAATGTTCACTTCTATTATTATCAAAACAAGGATGTGTACACAGTGACGTACGACGGCTCCTGACATAGTGCAAGGTTACACTAATCTGAAATACATAGTGCAAGTAGGAAGACTAGGGAAATTCCTTGTTTTGTTCTAGTAAAGGGTGGACATTCTCTGTTTTCACCAGAACACCAAATCTTTAAATTTGTTTTATGTGGACATTTTTACTTTATAATCTTTTGGGATTTGACAGTTCTGTGGCCCCAGTTGCAACCAACAAAATACGTCACACATCGCAGAATTACTAAAAATGGACATTCCCTATTTTCCCCTTACCCGACATACGTGGCATTATTAGTTTCTTGGAGTCCTTTTGAAATTCTTCAGTTTATATCATATGTATGACGCTCGTTCCATGGAATCCCTGAAATAGGTCGAAAAGTTTTCAATTTTTATGCGATAGCGGATTAATACATTACTGTCTGCCAAGCTTGAAGATTGACCGTCGTTCGTCATATTTATAATACATGGAATCGTGAAATATAGAGCTTTTAGTTCGAAGAGTCTTCGTGTGTTGTGCCCAATCGAAATTCGAAAAATTCGTGATATTGGGATAGACATATGTGAAGGAAAATGTTAATAATAAATAAAGATGCAGGTGTACATTCTATTTGCAGGGGAACTTAATGCAGTTTTAATAATCTTGGGTCAAATTCAAAGTAATGTCGTTTCTTATTCAGCAGATCTTTTGTGTATGGAAACCTTTTGTAATTGGAGGTGAGATGGAAATTATTGTATTCTAATTATAATGCAAATAAAAGAAGCGTGTGAATATAGGTCAATGCGTAAGTCCTTAACTATTATGTTTATAGAACGAGGTTAATGAGGCAGATGTAAGGAAAAATATAAAGGCAACGCACATTGCGAAGAATTTAATAACCAAGTATTATTCGCTTCCATGTATGGTTCTCATTAAAATATTCCCTTTTCACGTTTCGCTCTAACTTCACGTAATTAACTTTCCATTCATTCTGTGGTGTATGCTTCCATTTCTTTTACAACAACTTCTACAGATACTACCTATTTCGTAGTTAATCATGTTTCCCCAACTTCTCTATTTAATTGGATTCCCTATAAATTCCTGGTATTAATATCGAATAAATAATTGCGTTAACTAACTTCCCGATTTTACAATATGTATAACGGGAATCAAGAAATATATCAATTACTTTCAAATTAAATTTCACAATTTAAAAAATATTGTGACACTAATTCTCGACTAAGATGCAATGGAATATTGGAAATTGACTCTATTAAAGTATAAGCAAATATTCCAAAATTATTCTTCAGTTGATGAAATTTAAGGACGAAGTGATTCTAATGTTTAAAAAAAACCGTGTTTGATTGTATTACCTACATAAATTTCTAGGTTATCGATGGTTTACTTTTATTAAGAATTTAATTGATTAAAAAATCACAGAATTGCAATATTTCTAATACCACGAAGAAAAATTTCTCTCTGAATTTTCCTTTCTCTCCATCAATAATATACAAAAATACCCACCCTATTAGTTGGCTATTAAAAAATGATAAAATATTCTCGATCGTACTCCAGGTAGAAAGCAAACACCTATCACATTTTCCCGTCTTCCTTTCACATCAGTTCACGAAACTGAAATGTTGCAGCAGTAGGTGCTCGTTACTTCTCATCGCCTAATATACATACACAACTATAACGAAACACCCCCTCAAAGCTTACGACCTGTCCCAGGAACGCCCCTCGCGTTTATCGTTCTATGTTCTCCAAGTTGAACGGCAATTCTCGTTATTGCGCCAATGAGAGCAGGAGCCAAACGTAAGACGTCGGGTGGAAGGCAAGAAAGGCAGTCGTGGCGGGTGATCCATAGATCCCGTGGTGGGCTAATCAAACGTCGGCGTACCACCCCATTAGCAACAGCACCTTGGGGGGTGCACGCAACTTGGGTCTCGCCCCAGCACGAGGAGTCGAGGCCTGGCTCCCGGCAATTATAAATCGTCAATTAATAAGCGTAACTCCTACCAACCTACTGCCTATTCCTACGTCTCGTTAGGAACTCCAGCCGCGGCATGGGCCACCATGTAAATTATTTGGAGAGTTCGGGAGTCGTATTTCGAGAGCTGTTTTCTTAAGCCCGAGATTTCAACCCATAACTCATGGCCGTTCATAAAACCAATGAAAAAGAAACGTCTATTTAAATTAAACTGGTGGTTAAAGCTAAGAGATTCAGTTAATCAAGCTTAAAGGATGAAATGAGGCATTGAGAATAAAAATGGACTAACCCACATTTTTTTAAAAATTAAGTAAGTAGCAATGATGTATTTCAATAGGCTGTACTAATCGTATAAAATAGGAAAAAATTATTTTCAATGTGGGTTATTCCGCTTTTGCTCTCGATGCCTTAACTTATTTCTTAGAGCTTCACGCCTTTGATACAACTTCGAAAAGACGGTGGAAAAGGCTCTCTTATCACTCTCACTCTCGAAGTTCCCAACACTTTTACAACGTGTAGGTACATAAATAGATAGTAATCGTATCACACATCCTCCATCATAGAATTATTGATCTTCATTTACATTGTACCTATTCTTCCGTTCCGCGTCGCCTCAAACTCTCACCACTCGATGATCCTAGCCGAAATTAAAAGCTTACCTTCGGTTCCCGGAGCAACGGTAACTCGCGGAGCTAACTCAGTTCCTACAAAGAGGTCCCGACAAAAGCTGCAGGTGCTGTTTCCCGGCGAAAATTAAGAGCGACAGGGAACAGCGGCGATTTAAAAGGCATCCTTTAAGGTGAACGCGGAAGGGAGAAGGTGCAGATCGAACCTGGTGAAAGTGACAAAGGTGAGAGAAGGTAGAAACTGGAGGCTCCATGACTCGCTTTGAGGCTTTCCATTCTCCCTCGTTCCACATTCTAACCCCCCCCCCCCATGTCTCTTCTATTCTCTCTTTCCTCGTCTTACTCCATCCGTCTCCGTACCCTTCTCACTCGTCTTCTTTGTTTCGACCGACTGGAACCTCTTTTCTCCCTTTTCACGCCCGCCTCTACGTCCCCGCTTGTTACGGATATAAACGAGGCGTTGACTATAAAATAATGAAAATTTATAGTCCCCCTCCTCCTCCACGGCTCCCCCGGCGAATAGAACGCAAGGGGTACGCAATTTGTAGAGCTTTCAGGGAGCTTTGCTCTCGGCTTCTGATGAAAATGGCGGAGCAACAGTGACAATTACCAGGAGCCTTGTCGCGTTTCTATCCCTCCTCCGACCCCTTTCTCCCCTCGTTTTCTTTCTCCGTCTCAAAACTTATTACAGGTGTTCCTATTTTATCGTCGTAATTTGATAGACGAGCCGTCCTCTCTTGCTGTACATTTAAACCGACTTAACCCCCAAAACGAGGATGAATTTCTGATCTTTACTGGATAGTTTACATCTTCTGGTATTCCTCCGTTTTTTCTTGACGACGCTTCAGAAAAAAGGATACTAGTTTGATGGGTACTAAATATTTTATCGATTATTGAACTTGTGTTAATGAATTTTGTACAGTGTATGTATGCGTTGAAACTTAATTATTCATTTGGAAGGTATTTCTGTATTTCTTATTAAAATGCATTAAATAACTTAGAGTAGCATACTCTTAAGATAGTGTTTCAGATTAATTCGACTAGCAAGAGGAAGTAAGGGATACAGTAAGTAGTTTCTATATTCCACTCCCATCGTTCGAAGAGTTTATATTCTCTTGTGGAATAAGAAATAAGCAGTTTCTTCGCACGTGAATGCCCCTAAAATGGTATACGTGAATTTGAATGCAAAGCGGACGGTGAACATCGGAAATCCGCACGTAAAACAGTAATTGCATCGAATAAAGAATTCGAAATCGTGAACGCGTATACACAGCACGCGACTATTCTAGACGTAACTGCAGTCGACTTGCAATTTCTTGCAATGCAACTTGCACCTTTGCATTTTTCCTCAACAGTTCTTGTAGCAGAGCAGTTATTCTGAGGGACTGATCAAATAGTATAAATCAAATGTAACTGTTTAAGTCGAGATATTAATGATACCAAATATCCAAAACTTTGTTGAAAAAGTTATTAAATAATTTTCATAGTAATCTATCCTTAATTATATAGAATTGTATCATTTGTATGCAAGCAAATTAGTGAATATTAGTGTATAAAGTATTTTCATCAGTCATATAATCATCTCTAAGAAATTTTTTTCTGAGTTTCACACTACTTACTTTAATTTAGTCATTTAATCTTCAGCAATGAGTCTGTGTGTTTTGAGGTGATATCAAATTTCTACAAATTTGTTAGATATATTATAACAAATGATAGAGCAAGCAGGTAGTTTAATTCTATTTTTAAAAACCATTATCACTTACAAGCGTCCTCAATATTCTTCCATCTTCCGTAAATCAGAGCGAACTTGACAATCAATATTATCGAATTCCCCACATTCATCTCCGAAAAGTTCAACGTAGGGAGGGAAAAAAATACGTCTCTCCCTTGCGAGGACGCAATCCCTGTTTTCCAAAGTCCCCAGGTCGAAAAGTTACAAAACTCGAGACGCAGCGGCTCGAGTTCGGTGTCGATTTCCTTGGGGACGTTAAGACGTCGTTCCCGAACAAAAGAAATGTATTTACAACCGCACTGGGAGGCGGGTGGAATCTCGGTAGCGTCGTTAACGCTTCTTGCGGAAATATTACCATGTCAATTTCGCGAGATATTGCGTTACACCAGCGAGTATCACTTTCCTCTGGGAGTATCGCACGTAGAATACGGACGCGCGTAAACGACGCGATTGATAGGCATCTTCCTAAAGTAAGGAAATTCTATAGGGAGCCATTACGAACGTGTTCACTCCTCTCTATTGCATTACGCTCGCAACCTTCGAATATTCTGACGTTGGAGTAGTTACCTACATCCTTCAAACCAATGAATTCAGACTCGAGATATTTCTGACGCAGAAGTTGACTTGAACCCTTTTCTGTTAATATGAATGTTGAAAATGATTCGAGTAACTTTATAGCGAAGCATATTCTATAAATAAGTATTTTAAATACTAAAATGTTTTAGTCCAGTTCTTTTTGTCCCAGGATGTGCAAATTCAGATTCATTTATTAGATAAATATATGGAGTATGTAGGTACTTCTCCTAATCAATTTTTCAACTCCAGTTCCTAATCTAAATTCCCGACCCTAGAACAGTGTCCTTTAATTTTTTGTATTGCATTCGCCCATTAGTATCAGAAACGATGTAAAAAAGTGCATTTCTAATTTAATAATGTCTTCAATCATTCCGTTTCCTGTTTTGAAATATTCTGTAATAGTCGCTACTATCTGATATCGACCATTAATCCAATTGGGCTTTGTCGTTACAGGAACCGTTGAAAACGGATTATTCCGTCTAACGAGAATAGCTCAATGATAGTTTAGCCTCCTGACAGCCAATAATTGGCCAAGGCGTAGTCAAAGAATATCTAGGGCAGCCAGCCAGAATATCCAGAGTAACGTAATTTGATTACTCCCGACCAGTGTTTCTTCAAAGTGCAACGCTTATAGAAACGATGCCCCAGTTGGTTTCAACCTATGAATTTTTCGTGAAGTTTGCAATGCAACGTTTTGCGTAAGTGTTGTTTCGTTCTGTAATACAATACGGAGAAGAAATGTACTCTAGCTTCGTATCTCTTTTAAATAAGTGCCATATTGTGGAGCAATGTAGAGTTAGCAAGCATAGGTAATAATACATGATAAGCGAGATTACAACGTAACTAATATTGCACGTTACGCGAAACGGTGCAACTCTGTTAGAGTGTGCCTAGCTCTCGTCGAAGCGCTTTAATTTGAACGCGCTGCATTAGGGATCGCAGCGATAATTACGTGATCGCTGTCACATAGCCTGGTTATTAAAATGGTTAGCATTAATTAAAGGCAAGCGAATTACAAACTTCCGAATATTCGCGATGACGATCGCAGACAGTTTGCATCTTTTTAACTTGCAAGCTGTGAATTCGTGTGGCAGAAATGCCGGTGCATCAATTGCAGATCGAGTGAACTCTTTTTTGTTCGACGAAGGGGCACCTTTTTTTAACGTGCGCTGTTTTTGAGAAATCATCTATTTTTGTAAGGATATTTTTAAGGGAGTATTTTGAGTACAATATTCACAGATTTCACAATTGTTTGCTAGCTTTTTTTAATTAGCATTGTCTTTGTAAAGTGAATATAGCTATATGGGCAATTCTAAGTTAAATTGATCAACTTTTGCAATTAGAGTGAGGGATTTTGAAGAAATTGAAATATATTGTGGCCCACGTGAAATTAGAGGAGGTTTAAGTCATCACCTTGCTGGTGTTGAATTACTTAAAGAAATAAAGGACGTTGAAGCTTGCAATTTTTACTCGTTTTCACAAAAACAAAATGTAGGTAATAAATGCTTATCTCGAAAACTCTGAATCTAACTTTGTTCGTTCTTTCCTTATTTTAATCGACAAGGATTGATCTTTGGAGACCATGACCTTACATTATGTACATCGATTCACAAAGGACGAGAAGTTACTGGGACAGGAAATCGTAAAGTACTTTAGCGAAGTTGATTTGCAAACTTCTATATCTATACACTGGGGATTTCTTGTCCACTTTGTGCGTACTATTAATGCCCCTAAGTTCTTCAACCATTTCCCTCCTCTTACTCTACATAAACTTTAGAAATCTGTGTCACTGTACACCTGAATTATTCCAGTAAATCGGAGAGTTCGTATCCACTAAGTATTTAATTCACAATTTAATTGATCTGCTTTCCGTAGTTTTCTCAATGTTCTCCATTTGCATAATCACGCCCTGCAGACAGAATGACAATTCCCAGTGTCTGCGTCGTACAAATTTTCAAACCCCTATCTTATTATCAGCGTCTCTGCATGAATTGTCGGGATTTAATCAAATTGACCGCGAGCATCATCGAGGCGTAGGTCGATATGCCAATCCTTCCGTGATGCAGGAGTACAATCGTGTCAGCGTTATCGCGATATTCCTGAAAACTGACAACCGTTCCCGGTGTCACGCATAATAACTTTTCCTCCGTGACAATAGCGTAGTAATAATAATAATACCAAAATGCTGAGGGGGATTTAAGAGGGTTGAACCCTCGTCGATGCAAAAATAGTCCTGTCTCTGTAAAATTATTTAATGGTAGTAGACGGGAATTATTAAAATTCAGGTTAAGCTCTGAAAAAGAAAGGGCCATATGAATATTTATGTAATTTATACAAGTCTATAATATATTTGTATGCATTTCAGCAAATGTCCAAGTTTTTAACAATTGCCTTCTTTCTAAATTATTCGAGTTTCTCAAACATTGTGCTCCTTCTAAATTTTTCAGTTGTTCACTTCGAAATTTCCACGTCTTTTTATTATTTCTCCAAATTTTACAAGTATTCCTATGCAAATCAGAAATAACTGAAATTGCACTGAAAAAATAAGTAACTGAATACCTACCCTTAGCGTTTCTTCTAAATTTGTCCTACTCTTCGAAGTAAATTGACTTGTAAGTTAAAGCAAATTAACTAAACTGAATTAAATTATACGCGAGATAAAGTAGCCTCTGCTGTGAGAATTAAAATGGAAGCTGGATGTTACCATGATAAAAAGCTTGTCGTGACAAATTGACAAGGATTAAGAGAAATCTAAATGATGAATAGACTCATGCAAAGATACAATTTTTCGTGCCATCCATTAGAGAGTACCTTCTATGGATTCAAGACACGTGGTCGTCGATTCTTTGGTACATAAATAAGGAAACTGTATTACCATACTCGTCCCACGATTAAATGCAAGAGCTTCTAGTTAATGGCATCCGTCGTAACTCCCCCAGAATAAATACAGCCGCGGGAATCTCCTCTCTTGCCGAGGTCGAAATAAATGAATCGTCGTTAAGTCAAACCAGATGGATCTTCGTTTGCTTCGTTCTAAGACTCTCGATTAAAATGATCCTTCGTTTCTCCAAGTCAAGACGACAATGTCACAAGGAATGCAGGTCAACGTAGCAATTGTAAATTGAAGTGCATCATATAAAACTGGATTACCTTCAGAATAATATCTAGTCGTGTATTCTCATTACATTGTCAAGAGTCCTTGTCTATTAGAGTTTGAAGAGGTTTAAGAAACAAATACAGGTCAAGTCGTATCATATAGGCTTAAGAACATATGCACAGTTGCAGAAGTGGATCCTGAAATGTTGTTTGCCCATTCCGCAGTGGTTGTAACTCATACAAATGAAGCAATAAAATTGAAACACATATTTGCAAGCCAGCAATGTCAAATCAATGAAATACTACTTAAGTTCTATGATAGATGAGCAAATGATAACGGCACTTAGCCAATAGGTTGTGATTGAGTTACGGACCATAAAGATCCTTTCTTACCTTAGTCACTAAGGCTTAGTGAATATGTATTGCTGGAACAGGGTCACATACACTTTCTCAGTAAATTGCCAGAGCTGTAATGAAAGCATTTATTAGCAGCAGCTAATCGAGCGAAGAAACTTTCCTAGACTTTGGCGGTTACACCATAAACGACAATCATTATCCAATTTATAAACAATCTGTATGCAACACGGTACGATTACTGGAATTCTAATATTAACTAATAGTAATGAGTGGCATTTTGTTCCTGTATTCCTTCAGTAATATATTTTAGATACAGTGACAAATTTTACCACTGATTGAGTGCATACTTAATGAATATATTTATATGAATGGGAGTTAGTACTTAATGACGGTAGTATTTTTGCGGAATACAGAAACGCTTTTATAACTGCAAAACTAAGGATTACCGGACATATGCGTATACCAACTTTTTTTTAAATATTCTGGTGAGTAGAACCGATCCTGAAAAACTGTCCCACATTGTTAGAAACACCCTGTACACATTCTTTCCTCTCTTCGATCGAAACTAATTCTGATCATAACGATTTAGTTTAGAGACATAATTTATGTAATTTAGCAGCCACAAAAATATGGGAGCCATACATATTTAAACAAACTGTCAATCTTCTTGATCTGTATTTACATAAAAGTAGTTTAGAATTTTTACATATGCCTCCCTAGTAGTCCGAACACTAGAGACTCTACAATACGTAGTATATTTCCAGACAGTCGCAACTGCCCCAATTTCACAAATGCACGGGCATTTGCTCCGACCATGCTTCCGTTCCGCCGATCTCGCAATTCATCGATGACCTTTATCCACAGTCATCCTGTTACCTCAGGAAGCCTTCGTAGCAAGAGTGGGACTAATTTGTAACCGATGTCACGTAGACGATGACGTTAGTATTATACGAGGAAAAAAAAGGGAAGACTAGGGGGGTTGCATTCTGCGTAACGAATCTCCCGCAGATGATAATATAGCTTCCTGTCGAGTGCAGCAGGAGAAAAGGACATTGTCATTGGTCTGCATCGATCACACTTGCAGTGCACGCGTGACGGAAGCGCAGAGGGTGAGAAGGGAGCAGGGGGGTTAATTAACGAAGACTTTTCCTTGTCGCGAGTGATCCACGCACCCCACAACCCCCGGAACCGGATGCCACTGTCGTCAGTTGCGTTTTTCTCCCCCACGGGTATATCATACGCGCGTATCTGACTTTGACCGTGACTCAGCTGGGCACCGCCATTTAAACCGTGCGAAAGGGGGAACGGATAATATCACCGTGTCAGATCAGCCGGTGCATTTCGAAAGGCTGAAATCCCGATTCATTAACGCACGCCCAGCCCCGCGATGCCCAAGATTAATAACGTTATATTACACGTGAATGTAGGGGGGATAATTCGACTTCTGGCTCTCCTCCTATTCCGATGCACCGATACTGTACTGTCTGATGAATAATTATGTTATGTGTGCTTGGCGATGGGTGCTAAAAGTTTAAGGGGTTATGAATAGTCAGCTTTCGAAAAAGGACGCGATTCTCGGGAATTTTTTGTGGAATATCTACTGTATATTTTTTTACAACTAGGGTAGATGTCCCAATTACTGCCAGTGTCCCAATTACTGCCACTTTATTTATTTTATGTAATAAAAACGTAACATATGAAAAAAAATGTACAAAAAATGTTATTATTAAACGGAGATTCTGATTTACATAAAAATAAAACAATTATATGTACTCATATGTACCTAGAGCTTAAAAAATAATATTGAAAAATGAAAGTGCCATTTGAGCGTCAAAAAGGCGACGACGTTAGTAGGAAGTGAAGGCGAAATCGTACTAAAGAAAGGGCCGTGCTTTTACTATTCAACCTCTATCTATTGCATAAAATGAATTATTCCGATCTAGAAGAATTACTTTAATGATGTAACGAATAAAATACATAATATTTATTGTTAAATTATAATAATTAACGGTGACATCATTAGGGACAAAATTTTTTGGCTTGTCCCTATTAATGTTGGCAGCATTCGGGACAAAAAAACGTGAAGTACGCATAACTTTCATCTCTCGAAGTTCAAATTCCTAACCTCAAAATCACGTGTAGCGTGCATTGAGCTGTGATATTAAATTATGAATATATATTACATGTATACGACAAATAAATTAATAATTCCCAAACTAGGTATATGCGTTCGATAATTCTGGCTATTAATCAGTAAAAAGGACTGGCAGTACCTAATCGAGTCTTAGTAAAAAGGACCGACTGTAATCGGGTCTCATTGTCAATAATAGGGACTGTCAGTTATGTGGTCACAGTTATTAGGGCCGACAGTTATTGGGTGGCAGTCATACGGACAAGACGATTTTTGAAGTGACAGTTATAGGTACACTAGGATTGCTCGCGAATTTTAATTAATTAGTAATAAATTCTTCATATTTAATTCATAAAACTATTTTTTTTTTAATAAAAGAGATGTTAAATAATATTATGTTTCAATCTGAGGCGATTTTTAAGTTATACAACACGTGAAATGATTAAATGAAGTTCAGTTATCATCTTCCCATACAGCACACTTCGTTGCGGCAAAGTTGCAGGATGGTTGCAGTAACCTTGCGATGTTGCATGGTTGCAGTGCAATGTCGATGTATGGTTGCTGCGACGTTGCCGTGCAACATTGCACGGGGCGGACATAGAATTGTTTCTGCATAGTTGCTGCATAGTTGCGTTGCAATAATGCACTGCAACTTTGCCGCAATTATGCCGCAACTATGCAGCAACTTTGCCGCAATTATGCCGCAACTATGCAGCAACTTTGCCGCAATTATGCCGCAACTATGCAGCAACTTTGCCGCAGCTTTGCCGCAACTTTGTCGCAACTTTGCCACAACTTTGCGGCGTTAGCAAATTTTAAAACATAATATCTCCAAAACCGGCTGAAATAAAGTGTATACATTATACTTTATTGAATTCGTCTTGAAACGCACTATCAAGTGATCTGTTAAAAAAAGAGTTCCGTAGAAAATTTGCCCCCTCCAACCACGCAATTTCATGTAAACAATTTCTTTTATATCTCCAATACGTTAGTAGGAAATATCCAGGTGTTTACTGTTCCCGCGGACATCCAGTATAATGAACTAAAATATAAAATATATGTCGGAGAAGGCAACCATTTAATCAGTTCCAAGCATAAGTCAGAATCTACTTTACTGGTGGCACGTGCCAAACTGATGTTTCCGTGAAGGCGAGCAAGGCGCACAGTGCTTTTGGAACGACAATATATGGGGGTCGTAGTACTCATGTAGTATAAAAGTTTTTAACGTACAGAGTAATCAATATATATACCATCTACAGTACTCTACATCCAAGAAAGTTTCGTGGCCACAACGGTAGCGCGTCAGATTGTCATGCGGGCGGGCCGGAGTTCAAATCTGTCGTAACCAATAACTTTTTTTATTTTTTTTTAACAGTTTTTCGTTGCCTCAAAGTTGCCGTGCAAAGTTGCCTCAAAGTTGCTGTGTAACGTTGCAGCAGGCGGACATAGAATTATTGCTGCATAGTTGCGGCAACGTTGCGTGAATCGTTGCAATCTTGCACCGCAACTATACTGCAACTATGCTGCAACGAGAGTGTGCTGTATGGGTTAAGGTGGCAGAAATTGGGACATCTACCCTATTCGCTTATTTATTAAAGTACATATATATGCAGCAACTCTCAGTAATTTTGTAATAGAAAAACATTAAAAAAATAAAGGAATAACAGCCATTCACGTGAAAGCTGTGTTGATATCAGCAAGAAAGATATCTTTTCTCACCCAACGTGGATTTAATTCTGCAAAGATGTTTGAAACGTCAAAGACACACACAACTACAATACCACAGCGAATAGTGACAGTGAAGATAATCCAGAGACCCAGAAAACAGAATAATTTGCAAATAACGAGATAACCAGGCCCACTCAAAACGGTCCAACAACCCTGTAGAACGTTCTACCGTTTGCGCCCGTGGATCTTCAAAACGTTTCAAACGGACCCCACCAAAAACAGAACGGATCGGCATTTCGCATCGGAAAGCCTATGTAGTTCACAAAGGAACAGTCCTCGATCGAGACGGATGCGAAAGCAAAGGCACTAGAGGCGTGTTGACCAACTCGCTGGAGGATTATTACACAGGGTGACCTGGTGGTGACAGTGATCGGTAAACGACACCCTCCTGCTTCTGGTGGCGCGTGCCGCTTTTCCTGATGGGCACGCGTGTGTACACACGTGTTATCGTGCATATCCTATCCTAACCGTGACAAAGCGGAACGGCGTGGCGTTCACCGAACGAAACAAGTGACAGACGCATCGAGAGGTCCCATTAAAACGTGGAAAACAGCGAGAGTGCTGGTGGAAAATAGACGTTGCCTGATCGGTGCCAATCGTCCAGTCATCGAGGCACGAGTGCGGTGATCGTAGGAAGGTTTCCAGACTTGGAAACCGCCAATTTCCTGGATACCTTGCGCGCAACAATGCCGTGTTATTACGCGGCCGTGGGCAAATGATGATGGGTAGCCGTAACTGCGTTGGGTCTAACGTTTGACTATGTATCGAACACGCGCTCCCACGGCTCAGAAGTATGGAAATTCGCGGGCAATTTGGCCTGCGCGAAACACCAGTCTCTGTTCTCTGTGAAGTGTGGACTTGTTCAGGAAACAGCTTACTCCTGTTGCTTAGCTCGTTGACATTTTATACTTGTTCATCACGACCTCGCGTGTGAAGTGGATAGAAATGTTAGATACCTTTGCAAAAACTATCACAATACTATCAAAACTATCACAAATCCACTATCACAATAAAGTGCAGATTACAGAAGGTAACTATCATCCTAAAAAAAACAAGGTACTTACAAAAACCCATTTAACATCCCCTTCGATTCGTTAGATGCCATGTTCCACCCGTTTGTGCCTACACACCACTCCAAACAGAAAATAGATTCGAGTCATTGGCTCGATCTAGCCCACAAGGAATTAATTGAATCGATCAAGAATGCAGGGCACGGTTCAGGACCCGTAGACGTCTAGACTTGGCGCGTTGGGAGCCTTGCCAAAAAAGCAGCGTATCGCTGCATCGTCGGAGACACGCTTTGAAAAGATCTCTGCTCGTCGGTGCGGTTGTGTTTGCCCGTGTGCCTCTGCACACACGCGGCGAGCAAGAGGATTGCCAAGCTTCTTCTTACGAGCAATTCGGCTCGGTGCATAATGCACGTTAGTGGCAGCGTATGGCCATCGCCTGTTGTGAACCGGTCAAACGAACCGTGGAAAATGCAAAAGCGATGGCCCACCGTAACAAACTGCTGGCCGAGGAAACGCCACGGATCCTATCAAACTGCTCTTTGTTGGCGGAATACTGTACGGCGATTTGTTGGAAAGAACCGAGGAAACAGCGTTACGACGTAGGCACGGCGAGATATGGGCCTTCGATTATTGAAAGCATTTCAGGATTTGAATAAATTGCTTGCACCTGCTGTGTTATGCGGTAAATTAACTGACAGTGGAATAGTGGCGAGTTGAGGGTTTGGATTTTCGGGAGCTCTCGGTGGTTTGGAGAGGCTCGTTGAAAAATTGTAGACAGTTTATTTACAAATGTAGGTATTATTCTCAGTGGGAATTGCAAAGATCGTGCAAAAGAATATTCACCCAAATTTTATATTTAATTTATACAAATGTAATTACAATAAGTTAATATTCTTTTAATATTCTTGCGATTTCATTATAAGCTTTAATCTATTATGCATCTAATTTTTTGTCAAATTCGGGCTTATCTTGCTCCAGTCTTCTAGCAAACGAGATTGTTTAATTTCGACTAACCCACGAAATAAAATTCGTGATTTACCTCAGAAATGCAGAGGTTGCATTCATCCCACAAAATATTTTGTTGGTTATCTACCCGTGAGTAATGCGATTTCACATCTTGCTGCCCCCGACGAAAGCACATCGTGAAATCAAATTTCGAAACGCGGACATCCACTTGAATGTCCCTGTATTTTTTGCTTTTGTCCAGTAGAATTGCTCCTTTTCAGGAAAATCTTTTTGAGTATGCATTCTATCCAAATCAGAGTGCATCGTATTTCGGCATAGAATTCGTTGAATTTATCAGTATAACCGAGAAGGGATGATGTTTCTTTTTCTTGAAATACACATGAATATAATCCTGGACAATGCTGGCAAACATATTTTTTAAGATACCGCGTTTACAATTAGATTCTCGTCAGAAATATATTCTACACACGTATGATAGATATTATTTCTAGACATGAAAATGAAACAAAAAATATTTTGTTTAGATTAAGTGAATGCAAAGATTAAAGGGAAAAAATTAATGAAGCTTGAATATCCCAACTAACGAGGACACTGCACGTGTTTCGGATAACGTATTTGGCTCAAATTTTGCATACAATTTGTGCACACTCTGTGTAATCGTATATTAAAACATTTTCCGATAAAAAAGTTTTTAATTTTGGCACTTACAGAGTTTTTTACAAGGACTCTTTAGTTCTGAAACAGGAAAGTTACACACTTATACGACTCTTTTCAGGATAAAAGCCAGCTAACTATTTAGAACCGATGTACATACTGTTCAGTGAGAATGAGTTTACCTCGTAAATAAATTGCTAAAGTTTGAACCCTGTTTGCGGTCTCATTGCACTCCGATGTGCGCGTGGGTTAATGGACATCGATGAAATTTTGAAATGAAATTACGAGTGCCACGGTTGCACCCAATCGTTTCGGTCATCTGTAAAATCGGTGGAGTGGGCTTTGTTGCATTTTGCCAGGGACAAAATTATTGGCAGACATCGAGTCGAAAGGGGTTTGGCATCCCAAGGAACTAGGGGTGAGTCGTGGCTCGAGTCAGCGACCTTATAACTGTTATAAACCGCGCCACTAAAGACGAAATGGTTGGATAAACTTCTTTATAAAGAATTTTTTCCTCCTCCGTAATGAATCGTCGGTGAACATCGAAGCAACGCTTTCTTCATAAACTTGACTCAAGGGTTTCTTCAACAAAGATTTACTAAAACTGTTACCATCCTCTGGAATATCGTTTCCTATTTTTAATGAGGCTTCTATTCATTCATCCCTGATATTTCTACGTTGACTATAAGTCAACGCAGAAATATCCGCAGTTTAACTATAACTATTAAAATTCTGGATAAAATGTGTTTTATTATAAATAACGTTAGTTGATTTACAGGTAAAATTTTCAAAATAACTATCCTAATTGTTTACAATATTTTCCCTGAATATTCCGCACTCATGCAAAGGAAACGAGAAGGAATAAAAAGAAGTAGGAGGAGGAACAAAGGAAGCATATGTATTTTTTACGAAAATCATTCCCGAAAACGGTGGCAGAGTATTACGAAGTAGTTATCCCCAGTTATTTCCAAGCCCGAGGGGAGCTCCGTGAATTTTACGAGGACACTTCCACCGAGCATTTTCACTTCAGAAATATTCCCGATTTCCCTTCAATAACAGCCAGACACGTAATAAAGCGAAATTATGATTATCGCGACGGGCACGGCGCGACTCATTAGTTTTCGATTTATTTCGAAATATTTGCGACGCGCTCGTCGATCAATGGCATCCCTGACGACTCCCTGGCTCCATCGGTTGTCCTGCAGCCTGTCGATCGTCCGCGGACACCGACAAACGAGGAGCGAGGCGCGATTTATCAATTTTCAGAGCAATTGTTCCACTGCATAAAATATCATTCGGCCCGTTTCGCCGTCCCTCCCCGCTGAATGGCCCGCGCGATCGCCCGGGGCCACCGACGGGGATAATAATCATTATTTCACGCGGTTAACGAACGAATTGTGTCAGGAGCAACGCGCTTGTCGGGAAGAGGGGAAGGGGGAAGGGAGCAGGAGCCATCTTGTAGTGATTACCGTGGAACGTGAAATTTTGGCAACCCTGATTGGCGTCGCTTCGAAAGAAGCCACCGAGCAGGACGTGCTCCGTTGTTTTAAAACAATGCACGCGAGGATGCACGTATATGTGCAGATCTGTGGGCTGCGTACCTGGCGCTGCATAATTGGATTTGCTTTTTCGATACTTTAACTCTCGGAGGACTATCGGATGACCAGCTTTCTGTTCACATTCTGTTAGTCACTAGGTATTTATAAGGGCGTTGTAGTTTCTCTGATCAAAACTGGAACTGAAACAGACTTAAGGGTGGTTCTCGTCTAACAGCCCCGAAAGTAGGTGATATTTAAGATTTTTTTTTATAAAACTGTTGGTCATATTGAATTAAACTCTTTTGGGATATAAGAGGGCATTTTTAAACTTGCAGAAAATATTTTTTTTTATGTCGATCCTTCTTATTACTTATTAATCATTGTGGAATCTTGCCCACCTCTTCGATGATGTAACTCCTGTTGGCGGCAAGCACAGAAAAGCTGGAGTTCCATTACTTTCTTCGTAGTTTCAGCTTCTATTCTCTATTGTGTTATTTCCAAATCGAATCGAAGGAAATGCTTCTGCCTTTGATGAAAGTTTTGCTTGCGATAAATTTCCTGGACCACCACTGACCCACATGGCATTGAAAGTATTAAGTACCTGAGTATTAAGTATTAAGTACCTCTAATTGTGTCGTGAAAAAACACTTGTGGGGACTATGTAGGTATCAAAATTAAATTTATGTGAATTATACCCGTGAATGTTTCGGTTGTGTTTGAATATGTGAAAGGTAACAGAATCGAAAGTTGAACGATTTAATGGAGCGAATATGATGATAGATATTTCTCTTTTAATTTTATAATTGCATGAAAATTAATTGAAACGTAAAATACATTAATATTCCGTACAAATTAATGCCTCTGGCATAGTAAGTCTATATGTAATTAAAATTACAGTATTACATCAACAGTAATGCAGTGTTCTCGAATCGGTGTTCAGTTTGCCTCATCATTTATTTTCGATATTATCGTAGCATTTATTATTGACGAATGACACCGTGTAAAATCTAATTTATAAACCAACGGGTTTTAAACAGTCGCTTCTTATAAATTTACCAACAATTGCTAAATGATCGAGTTCTCGCTCGTTCAATTTAGTACGTCGTCGTTCAGATTATCCACAAAACAAAATTCCCTGATTAATCGCGTGATCAAATTTCCATGCAAATGGTCAAGATTCAAGACGAAATGCAGCATTTGCAGAAATTCGGTTTGTAAATGCAACTACAAATAATTATTATAACTATGTTCTAATTAGGTGTCTCATCACCTAAATTCTACATCCCATTAATTGAAAAATTATGACCTCTATACATATAAGGTGACACTAAAACAACGAAAAGCTACCATGAAACCAAATCACAACCTCCATTTCATATGCACATACTTTCGCTCAAGGCATCTGGAATTTAATTAACACACGTCCTTATTCTCAGCTAACCTTCACAATCCACAAGAAATCATGCTTACAACGATTACACGACAATATCTCGGACACCCTACATGCCACTTACACAGCTCTTCCTAATCCCCTTAATCGATCCACCTGTAAATCAACATTTACCCACGCCTAGGCAATAACTTGTCAGAGTCCCAACGCAGTGCCTGTGGCTCGCGTGAAAAAATACCAGAGCACGAATAATAATTCCAGATTTACAGTTCGTTGCCCCAGGACCACGTGCCAGCCGATGCCAGATAAAATCCGATATTTAACGATCACCGCCCGTCGGACACCCATGTTCCCATGCACCGATCAATCAAGATTAAACCGCTAATGAAAAAGGCCCGTGGCCCTCTCGGGAAGTCGACAGGGCACACTCCCAAAGAGCCTGGCGTCCGGGGAGTATGTACCAGGTAAACGTCGGCGTCGGCCGTGCAACAAGAGAAGAGGGTCAGAACGGTTGAGCGGAGACGCTGGTGTGGCTGCATAGGGACCCTGGTTCGGAGCCTTTGAGCGTGTGTGGGGTCCAGACCCCCTGTCGGGCGCCCCGTGGCTCCACGTGAAACAAGAATGACAACAAACCTAGAAACAAGCGTACCCGTCATCCCCCCAGGGGCTGTTACGGAACCTGAAAATATGTGTTTCGACTTTAATAGCCGAAGGTCGCGACCCTGCCTTTCCACGTCTCTGTCTCTTGTAACGAACATTAATACCAACCGATAAGTTCCACCGAGCAGAGAATGGGAGGGGGCTCGACACGCGCCTCCGGGCGAACATGATTTACATAGCCGCGTACGAGAAGTGCACCTGGCCTGGGAGACTTTTACGCGGACGATCCACGAGCTTTAAATCCTCGGGCGAGACGCCATTTCAATGCCTCGTGCACGGGGTCATGGGTTGTCTAACTTGTTATGGGGGTGGGTGATAAGTTTGATTTTTTAGGTATCTTTGAAGACTTCTCTGTTCTGGGGCAATGATGTTAGTAGAGAGTTGATTATTTTAGTGGTGAAGCTTCTACCTCCGTGCTAGGTGCGATGAACGTTTGCATTTAAAAAGAAATATATATTATACTAAGCCACAGAACAATACATTTATGCATTTATCAAGATATAGTCGAGTACGTAGGTACATGCAACCCACAAATTACATATTCCGAAGAATAAATGACTGTCACCTACATAAAATATAAATGAAAATTGAAGGAAACGAAATTTCCTTCATTTATGTAGTTAAATTCGATAAGTGTATACGCTGAACCTTTATGAGGTATTAAAAGCAGAGTCTTGTACAGCAGACAGAGGTTGTCTGGTGAGAGCGACGCCGTTAAAATATACCGAAGTACAGTAGATGATTCTAAGGATAAGTGATATTTGCGGTACTATGGACGCCGTATATTTAATCCGCCGTTTCTTCCATAATTGCTCTTTCGGATAACTTGTCGTCGGGTAATCGACATTTCCATTAATGGACGTTCGAATAATCGACGCTTTTCTATATCCACCGTGGCTTTTGTTTCTATTTTCCAATGTTCCCGCTGACGAGTGTAAGCGAAGTTGAAAAAAACCACTCGAGAAAGGAAATCCATTAACCGTTAGGCAAAAAAGTGGCTATTGGGAAAGAGACATACGGGGGCATTCACGTGGTGACGATTCACCGATTGCCAAAGTCGATCAATATTTTTCTAACGTATATTTGTGATCGCAAAACTTATACTGATGCATAAAGGATATTTTCGAGATGAATTTAAATGCTGTTCGAGTTTGATGAAACAGTGTTTCTCCAAAATAACATTCCTTATTTAAAATATATTTTTTCCAACAAACACGATAGTGTTGAAACTTCGTTACATTTTTTAGAATTTTGTAGAAACTAAAATTGAATCGTTATTGACTTTATCTTCGCATTTTTTTTGGAATTGTACACAGACGATATTTTACCTAAATCCTGTATATTATAATAAGAAACTGTATTGCAACTAAGCTTTTTCTACATAATCTCAAAATTGTTTAAGAATTGGATTGGTAAATCTTAAAATGACCTTTATGGGTAACCTGCAACGCTGTCTGGTTTGCTTTGTAAAGCCAAACAAATGAATAAAGGGAATCTTGGACTGCATCAATTTCAGTACAAAGCGAGGAATGCAGAAACATGACTGGTTTACAATGTCCACGCAATAAGTTGTTCGAATTCAAACACGTGTTCATCGAGACTGGACAGAATCGTTTCTAACTCTATCCACTGTGATCCAACACTTCGAACATAATGTTTCATAATGATGCAACGAACACAAAAGCCCTGAAATCCAGCAACGCACAGGAGAACTCGGTGATTTATACCCAATTACTGACGAATTCATCTTTGGAACGGGGAAAAACGTGAATCCCCGGGCAAAGCCGGAGAATTAACGACCAATCAGTTTCCTTCTCGTGGTTAGCCTAGCGTATCGTGAGGGGAAAGAGAGGATAGTAGATTCTGGACGCTCCCGCGATAGACAAGACACAATGATAGACTAAATCACGTCTATATATTCCCGTAAGACCAGATAATTAAAGACAGCCACATCGAAAGTCAAAGGAGATTATTTAAATACTAGCAAACTATCGCGGAGATATTAAGGACTCGATGAAAACACATTTGACTCCTTTTCACCACCCTCTAAGGGTTGATTCGTTATTCGAAATTTTATTTAAATCAAAATTTTGCCCATCTCCAGATAGAACAGGCATAAACAGAAATGTAACGACACCGAAAGACTGTGGCACATGGTTTTCTAAATGGAAATAATTTTCTACTAAAATACACATTAACTTTTCCGCCAGAAATAAAATTATTACTCTTTCATTTCCTATGACGTTTCCCTTTATTTATTCATTTATTACCAACTACTTGCGAAATACAAAATATATTGCTACTTCGTAATATGAATATTACACATCTTTCAAAAGGAATTGATAGGAAGATGCCACAATCCAGCGTAAACAGCGTGAACATGTAAAGGCGAAGGGGAGCCCACAGTCGATAGCGTCCTGGAATTTTAACGTCAGAGGGACGTTATTTCGGCACGCTTGACTTCCTTCGAAGACGTGCCTCAAAGTGCCTTTCACGTTTTTCAGCGCGCTTCCCCATCGGGGATCCAGCTACCTTGCCGACAACCCTGCACAGGATACACTGCAGACGGGAAGATCAACTCGCAGCGATCTACCACCCGAAGATACCAATGCGCGCTGGTGTCAAAATGTCACCGTGCCTTCTCTTTTCCACGATATCCAATCCATTCAGAAATCAGATCTACTGTTCCAACGAGTTCCTGTGCAATTTATTGCTGGGGGATGGAAATTTAAAAACCATCCTCATGACTTAAGTTTTCTTGATTATACTATATGATACATTTATGATTTACGTATTTATTGGGAAATAAGATCTGACGTCATAGTATTTTACAATAATAATAGTCCGTTTGGAGAAGACCTACATAGAAGATAAAGAGCTCAATTAAGCCAGGAACAGTTTAAATTGTGTCGCAACGACTATTACACACGGTAAAACTCGTTACAGGCACCACTCTGACTATTTGTTCGTTAGGTCGAGTACTTCTTCTGCCGTACTTGATGAACTCCACACAGAAGGAAGTTACTTTTCCTTCACTGAAATTCCTTGGAATATACGTGGCCGCGAGAAATTGGAAGAAAAATCGCAGGCTAATGAAAATGCACATTTTTGAAAATAATTTTTAATGAAGTATCATCACTATCACCATATTCGTACATTCAGAGTAAGAATCCAGTTAAACTAAGCATCACTTATAAATGAAACTCTAAGAAGAAAGAAAAACGTAATTACTTATTCTCTTGAATTTATATGAAAAAAAACCCTTAAATCATTGTATTTAGAAGAAACATGCAAGTACAAGTTCTCTCAAGAATACGTCACCGTCTTCAATTCAATCTACTCATAATTAATATTGGCGATTGTGAATCAAGGAACCAAGGTGCGATAGTATGTACTTTCTTGTCGCGAATGGCAAAACTGACGGTATGACCTCGTCTCCTCAGCTTACACTCGTTACACGGAACTAAATTTTTCAGAGTAGCCGCGGTGAATAGCACACCACTCCCCTCCTTTTTTTTATCCCTAGTCTCCACGGAAATTGGAGGGAAGAGACATAGGTACAGGGCTGTTCAAAGAGGAACATCTTACATGCATAGTTCATGCACGCCCCGTAGGTTTCTGTTTCTAGATAGGCAAACTCGTCGTTTCTAGTCCGTAAAAACTAGCGTGTAGTTCCAGCGCGTCCTGTTCCCTCGAATTCGTTAATTCGATGTGTAAATTCGGAACGGCATCGCGAAACAATAAAACGGGTGTTTTCTATTCGTTCCTGTTGCAACGACAAGTGTGTAGGTGTACACGACGCTCCGCCTAACACGGGAAATCGGATTTATCGAAAAAAAATTCTATTTTGGTTTTATTTTAGCCGTGCCCGCTGCGTTGTCTCCCTGCGCTCGGTCCACGAAGTTTAATAAAATTTTAACACCATAGGCTCAATATCATCCACAATATTGGCCTTTAGATGTGGAATTTAATCAAAAGCAATTTTCGCACCACGGTTTTCGAAACTGATATCCGCGCAATGAGCTGAGTTATACGCATCACGAAGCTGGTGTGTGCTTCAAATTGTATTTTGGGATGAACAAGGCTAATTGCAATTGAAGTTCCAAGGTCTGAAAATAAAGTTATGATAGGCAAATAATATTGGTAATTTTATTTATGAGTGTTTTTGTTTATAATACTATGTAGATTTTATTATTGTCCAAACTAAGAAAAATATTTTAGTTTCTCACATTCTTACAGATAACTTTTATGAAAGAATCCTATATTCCTATACAAGTATTCGGACACCTTGTTCTTTAAAACAGAATAACTTTTTTAAAATTGGTCCAAACAACTTGAGTTTTTCTTTTTAGAAGCTGCAAGGATTAGTTTATTACTTAAGTGACGTGTTTCATAGTTTCGAAGAAAATTGCAATTGGTCGCAATAGCGAAGAAAATAGTAAAGGCCGATTTTCAACATTTGTATCTGAGCCTCTAATGAAAATTTAAAAAATGCCTTTCCTTAAGTAAATTGTATACTAACTGAAAATTTCATCGAAATCAACAACAAATTTATTGAACACGTCATGGAACATCTTGTCATAACACATGAAACACCCATATGTTACTCTATTCAGAAGACTACACAAAACAAAGACATGCATGAAACAAAAATTCGATATCTCGAAAAACTTTCCGAACCACCCCTGGCTCCTGCACTTTTACCACGGTGGCCTATTAAGAAAACGTTGAGCATAAGATGGGATGCTCGCGAAACTACATCGTATAATAATTTCTGGGGGAGTTGCGAGGCTGGCGAAGTGCACGTACACAGAGGGGCCAGTATAGTTCGCGGCAGTAACCTCCCCGAGTAACCCCTTTAAAAGTAACTGTCGCAACACCTGGTGCAAGCTCCCCCATCACTCGACCCTCCTCGCAATATCTTCCCTCCAGGAGAAAACATCAGGCCGCAGAGCATGAAGTCTTCACGGCGCGCGGCGCCGGGTCACAGGGCTGAATCATTTTAACTATTCGATTAAGGGAAATGCTCGATAAGCAGCGGACCCCGCCCTGCCTCGCCCCCCGAAGGGGCTGGCGAAGGTGGAAATATTGAATGAAGAGAGGAAACAAGTTCGAGACTCCGCGATCTTCCGAGAAGCAATTTTCCGCGATGGAAGTGGCTCGGCAAGGGTCTGGAAAATTTATCGGCTTCCTACAGACGAATCGAAATCATTTTTTACAACGTTCATAAAGTCAGATAGCGGGCAGAGTTCGGAGATAAACAGAGACGAGAGAGCTTTACGTCGAATTTTATATGCCCATTCGAGAAGTGGCGCAGACTCTGGAAATTGTTTAATTTATTGGATCGATGGGGTGAAGAATGTAAATAGTGTCGGACTTTTCAGCTCGCCCCTATTCCCAACGACGTGGCGATAAAGGGGAAACGTTGGTAGCAAGTGTGAGAACTGTTTGATTGTAGCTGGAATGACTGAAGGGGTTGTATTGGGGGTTGATTATTTTTTTGGTTACAAAATGGATACGTCGAAGAATTCTTCACGAAAATATGACACATGGGGAAATTAACGTCAATTTAAATCTTGAGTGGTAGATACGGTGCTAAATAGTCAATATGCTAGATTCTGATCTTGTAACTATTTAACTTTCTTGTAACTTTTTGGAGCAAGTGAAATGTAAAACGTGGGGGTGATCTTGCACAAAATTTCGGAAGAAACTCCATAGGGGAATGGAGTCATGATGGGACAAGCAAAAATGCAAAACAAAATGATCATTATACCTGTTATTTAAGTTTTTATTAATCAGTATATAGTTATAAGTTAATACTTTAGCCTTCGTACATAGGTTGAACAATATTTAAATAAAAAATTAAAGTTAATAAATTTAAAAAAAAACATGGTGGTAAGAAGGATCAGCAATTCCTTTAAGCTCGAGAACGCGCAGCTTTGCAAGTCACTTTTGCTCGTTTCTAACGCCAAAGTCTCCGTCCCCCGTACGCAAAGTTTCGTTCCTACGGGGAACTGTCGACAGCCAGTGTCTCGAGCAAACACGGTACGCAAGAAACATTTTTGCACACGCTCGAGAGCGCCGCGCCGACTGGGGAGCTTGAAGTCTTCATTACCCTGAGCGAGCACGATTAATTTTCATGGTCGCTCCACTTAAGCGATCGTAAACGAGACTGACGAGTGTGCACGGGACAAAAACGACGTCAAAAAATCCAAAGCGTTCCGAGAGAGGTGCCGGCGAGACGTGAAAAAACGAACGAAGCGCGGAGTTGAAAAAAAGACGGGAAAGAAGAGGAAAAAGACACGGTAGCGCAGGTATAATGTGCGGGCCCCGCTTCAGCCTGCCTGTGGCCGCCTCGTTTGCCGCTTATATCCGCGCGTGCAAACGATATTTGAAGCAGCAACATTTGATTTCGCGCATAGCTTGCTCGACTTCATCGTTCTATCGATACGCGGCCACCCCAGGCCGTGTTTATTATTCATGGCACTTGGATTCCCTTCCTTGTGGTGGTTTTAGGATGTTCGGTTGCACCAAAAGGGAAAGTAACCAAAAAAGGTCTGTGTATAAATGCGATTTTGATCATTCATGAGCTATGTACTTAGAAAAATGGTTAGAAGCTTTGTCTTATACAAAAACCTTATAACGCACACTACCACAGTGCATACATACTTTCAATATCAGATGCTGCTATCTAACGTCTAACCACGTGTCGACGAAAGCCCAAAGAACGTGACACAAGCTACATTTGACTGTAATTGAAAAACGTTATCGCGAGCGGAGACCGGAATTCGTTTTTTTTGGGGGCTAACGAGCGGGCCACCTTCGAATACCGAAATTCGAGACTTTTTGACTCGTAATCCGATTATTTGGAGCTGGTAGACGCCATCTAATCTCCGCCAACCGTGGCGTCGTATTTCGTTTGACGAATGCTGGCCATAAATTTCCCTTGATGCTGTATTAAAAGTCAATATACCGTTACACGTTTCCCGTGATAACTCCTCGTAAAGGGATAACGATAAACGTCACCGTACGCCGCGGCTTTTCTTGGCTTTTACAGCGGCGTGCTCGTTCGTCTCGATCTGTTGCTTATTAAATGATTTATTCAGCCCGCGATAGAGGTTCGGCCCTATCTGGGCTAAACAGCCATCGGGACGTTAGAGTGGACTCCGGACCGGCGTCTAAACGGGCGCGGGTCGTTTTTGGAAGGCGCTCAATAATGCAGCCAACACGAATGAGCCATCGGCTACGTAAGATGTCACGTTATCCAACACCGCTTACTCTGCTACCGGTTTTACGAACGTCGGGGCTCGTATAACAAGACCGGATTACCAAATGACCACTTTGAATCAGCGTCTACCACGCGAAATGCACGACAGCTCGGCGTGTAGGGTATTTAACGCGGCCACCAAAATTCCATTTCCCGGGCCGCATTTTCGTGCCAAGACGCAGCAAACCAGGAACTTTGTCGTGGATATTATTCACTGCATGTTCTGGAACTCGAATGTACGGTTCTATCTGTTCACCGCGAAACCGTGCGCCACCTCAGCTGTAATTTAAACTGTACACTGAGCGGAATTTGAGAATTTCCGAGTCGTATTTTGCAGTGCGCTTAAAAATCTGATGGAAAACAAAGATTCTAGCGCGAGCTTTTGCAGTGATCGCTTAAGGTGACGAAGTATTAAAATATATTTATTTAATTAGTGAGAATTAGTTTTATGAGAGGTAGGATTCTGTGCACTTGTGAATATGTGTAATAATGTGAAAGATAGTAATATTATAAGAATCTTTTGAAAATGGCAAGCCTTTCGTGGAATAGGGGTGAGCTTTTCATTCCTTTGGAGTGCGCTGAAAAATTGTATTGCGACGAGTCAAGACGAGCGACAAAGTGGATCGTGCTAAACGTAATAACTTCCAGGCAAATTCTCCGAAAGTCAGATTGCGACGTCAGCTCGCGGCTTAAGTTTGAATCGTTAACCTAAACGTGGGATAGCCTCGTAGAATAACGTGTGCACTTGACAGCTCGTTGAAGCCTCTGACCCTGCGAGAACGCCGACAGAACGTCGAGTCAGCACCTTGACTTGATGGACATTAACGCGAAACGCGCGTACTTCTTCCTAACTTGGATACAATTATCAGCGGTTATGAACGTTCCAGCTGTTTACCGTTTCAAAGGATTATAGTGTTTCGATTCACCAATGCGATATTTTGATAACATAGCGTTGGACAATATTTCGGATTCGATTAAAAAATGAGCAAGTTTGTTGCTATAAATGTTACGAACTTTTTTAGAAATATATACTACTTAAGTAACAATAATATTTAGTAATATTCTTTTTACAATTAAAGTATACCTACATATTATGTAGATATCTCTATCAGATTGGTACATTTACTTAAACATAATATAGTACGTGTCCTTTAACTTTCATTAACTTCATAACTTTACACCTACGATAAGACTGCTTCGGCTAAGCTACTTAAAGAATAGTTTTCCTTTTTCGTTCGTGCAAAGAACAACATTCATCAACCTCTTTGTAGCCGTGGGAACGCAACTTCATCGAGGCAAGTGTTTCGTTTGCCCAAGAATTTCCGCGGCCAAGGACGGCCCGTATTCGTTCAGATGCCACGTCGATATCGATTCACGTTCGCCGTAGGCAACGATACATCTCGATCGTTCGTATCAGCTGCCGCTTGCTCGGCACAGCTGCTTGGAAATCTCTAAATAAATCTGTAACTCTTCCCAGAATAACCTTGAGACTGTAATTGCAGCCGTAGTTAACGAGTGGATTATACATGAGGACCACCTGTACTGTTAACTCCATGTATGGGTCTCCTCAACGTCGTCTTCTGGTACTTCTTTCTGTGTCCACACAGCCTGGTGCATGAGAGAGCACTTGTTGCTGGAAAATAGAATGGTCGGTTAAGCTATAGATCTCAGTCGACGAAACGTGTCTAATGGATCGCCTTATTAGTTAATGTACAGAGGAAACTGGATTATTCATTCGAAATGAATTTATGTGAAAATTAGAAACATCGAAGAGTGAGGCACAGTCATCAGTTTCTCGCTGTCCTTTTATTTCATCAGTATATCTTTCTCTTAGTACATAAGGTGCGTGGAGAATCTTTCTACTTCGCAGTTATTGATCTGCTGCAGGTGCTTAAAGTGTTTTTAGCGTTCCAATGTCGTTGGAGTAGCTGTGTAGAATGTCTGTCTATTGAAATTTTAATACTGTTGGTATTCTATACAAGGAGCTGGTACAATGAGATCTTCTATTATCGAAAGATATCTTACAGTAGTCATTCAATAAACAAAAAAATCCACATTCAACCTGGTATCTCGATCAGGATCATCTCCACAGTGTTCAAAATTCTATATTAAAAAATGATTACATTTAAATTACAAAGCATACCTCGTTTTGCCCACACTAAATCCGAATCAGGTCCCAATATATTCTCTACATACTACTTTTCCACCAGCAAAATTTTTTACCCATCACCGCATATCTGCTTGTCTCATCCAACGCGAAAATATTTCCCAGTTACTATTAACCACATCTTCAGGCAACGTGTAATTACCACCGATGGTCCATGCCAGCCCATTTATCAGACATCCTCGGCTTGAAAGCAGAGTTCAGCATAGGCTACCAGTGCTACACGCAGCATAGAACGCATTACCAGGTTAAACTAACAATTACATACGCCGGAACTCGTACGACATCCACGGTACCTCACAACTTTCCAACGTCCAGAAACAGATGGAGACCTACGAGGCAACTCGTAGACAGCTGAACGTGGCTTTGATATCGCGTAATCGTCCATTGCATTACCCGACTAATTTGGTTAAAACGCGGAACCATCAACAGCACGATCAACCTCAAATAGATGCTCACGGTTCCCAAGGAATTTCTGCGTGCATAATGAAAACTTGCGTCGGCGTCATTATCCGCGCGCGGCTCGTGAGTGCGTCTACAGTGCTGCAACTGTACGAGAGTTTATGTGCTTTGCGTTATCTCGCACTCGCCTATTCGCATCTAGCCTGGCTGTGTGCGCGGGACTACTTATCTACTCTGATGTATCGCTCCGGAAACTCCGCGCACGAACGCTTTCGCCTGGCCCTCCAACGCCATCTTTACCCCTTTCGCCCTTCCTCGCGCGGTTCTTGTTCCGCCGCGCCACCCCGACCAACCCCCGACGCTGCACCTCGTTTTCTGGTGGTTACGAGACCCCGCGCCAACGGCACGGGCGAAATTCGCGAAACTTCACTTCCGAAAGTTGTGCACCCGCAGCACTTTGCGGTTCATCGGCCGCCTCAAGTGAAGATAATTTGCGACGAATCCGACCGAATTTTCCGATTGAACGTTTGACGGTTTCCTGGGGACTGGGATCCGCTACACGAGCGGTCTTGGGAAAACATTAGCGAAAAGCTAGGGGATGCAGACTTGGGCTACCAATTGAGCACAGATGTGTAGAAGATTCTGCAAGGCTTGGTGAAATTGATTTTCTGGAGGGAACCAGGGTACCTTGTGCGACTGTTGATGGTTTTGAAGGGAAAGGGGGTGATTAAGCAGACATGGAATCAGAGCGTTGAAGCTGAAGCGCGGAGCAGTGGAGCAATGGGGTTTTGCTCGGAACAGGAGCGGAGGCGGAGTATGGAAAATTTTTACTGCTCTACTGCTCCAAATTTTGTTTAAGTTTTCTTAAGCTTTAATTAAGCCGAATGCATTTGGCGGTGGATTACAAATACAATTTGTCATCATGGTTGTTTAATCTACTATTAATAATGTCGATAAAATCTGAGATCATCTAATGTCTATCCTCAAAATCTAAAATCTAAATCTTATAGATAAATGAGAGAAATCCTTATTCACCAGTAGAAAATAATCATCAGACATTACCGAATGCTGCATTGAATTCCTGGCAACTCCTAGCTACTCGAATCGTGTGAATGTTAAATGTAGATCGTATTTCGTGAGCATTCTCCAACGACGGTGTTCGCTTAAACTATTTCAAATTATAAAATGGAGCCACTTGCTGAAGCTTTTAAACCATAAAATCAGAGCTTTACGAGCTTTACAAGTTAACCCTACAAATCTAGCCAGAAAACTTTTGAACCTACCAGCTCCGGGTAAAAGATATCCTCCCACTAGCGCACGTGCACGCAGTATGATATTCTGGTTGCAATAGTTATCCTATCTGTCGATCAAGGTTGCAGCCAGATCGCGTTGCACAACTCTGGTGCAGCTACGGCGTAAACATTACACGCGTCCTTAAAATTTTTTAAGGAAACTCTAGACGCTTCCTCGTGGTCGGATGTCGGGGCGAACTTTCCGTTCGAGAGTAACGGGAAAAGTTGTCAGGAAGGCGGAATAAGAGAGCGTGTCTGCCGTTCGAACGAAAGGTTGAAGGATGCGGGCCGAGCCAGGGGGGAAATCTTCGCCAAACTTATCAGTCGTAATTGCGACCAATACGAAACTTGGTATCTGCCTCTGCTTTCTCCTCTTAATCGCGACAAGCAAACTGGTCAATTAACAATTGGCGGGAATTCTAACGTCGGGTACTATGGTCTACCATCGATTCTCTCTTATTTCGTTCCAACAGCCGCGTACGCAACGCTCCCATCGAAATTTAATTACCGCCATTGTTTGTTTTATTCTGCACCGCTCCAGAGACATGATTACTCTTCTGCTGGCCTACATAACGGCATTAATATTGTTGATATTATTCTGCAGCAGAGTTTCGCGATATTATGTGGCCATTATTCGATGATACTGTTACCCCTGGACGCCACCGTTTCGTAAATACCAATTTCTAAATGGGAGTCTGGGAGTGCTATAATTCGTATGCGGATACAGATGAGATGGTTGGTGTTTCAAGGAGTGCGGAGATAGGTCGACTTGAATCAGGTGGTGGTTTTAGATGTATTGGGTAAGATAAGATTCACCTTTTTCTAGGTCAAGGTATACCAAAGTAACTTTGATCGTTTTGGATGGTGTGATATGTATTTGTGTCACACTTTTGGACGAGTGAAATTATTACGAATTGTTCAGGTCATATTAAGATTATAGTTAAGAAACTAAGGGAGAATTAGTTAAGAAAGAAGTTTCTTTTTGGGTTCCCTGCGAGAACTTTTTCCTTACCCAGCAAGACAGACAAGTAGAAACTTCCAGTATGTGATCAGACACAGACAAGCAATTTGTGGCAACGTATGGAACGTTATTATTTAAAAAATTATTTTTTTGAAAAACTCTTCGTTCATCGACTGAATTCAACCATATATTTTTAATTTGAGATTATCCAGCTCAGAGAAATCGTTAATTTTAGATCATCCGGCTCAAAGAAACTTTCGCGAGAATGGCTGTTATTTGTTCATTTTTTAATATTTTTCTATAACAAAATTACTGAGAGTTGCTGCATATATGACCTTTGAAAATAAGCAAATAGTTGTAACAAAATATACAATGAAATATTCCGCAAAAAATTCCCAAAAATCGCGTTCATTTTCGCCATCTAATTAGGCATAACCTCTTAATCTATCATTTAAAAAGAAATTAACCTGATCACACCATACTCTTTTTTATCCCAAACAGTACTCAAGAAATCGAAATTTTCTATCCTGTTTAGCACCAAATAGATTAATCTCCAACACACAAATTTGCTCCCTCTATTATTGACATCAAGAATACTGAACATCATATTCCCTCTGAGTCACACATTTCCCTCCGAGAATTCGCGCGTAAACCAAGCAACGAAATATGGAAAAGGCGCTCCATCTACGCGTGCTTGTATATAAAAGATGACTAAGCCGGCTGCGATGTTGGGAACCGTTTTGTCCGTGCTCTTTCAGCTGGTTGCGCATCCTTTTAAATTCGATAAGTAGAATTCCTCTGTCTTCCACAGAGGACAGGCTCTCCCGAGCATTATATACACGTAAACGTGCCTATATATATATATATATATATATATATATATACGTGTGTGCAAATCGATTACAGCGGCCCTTTTATTTAGTGCTTCCACGGAGCAATTCCACGAGTCGCTCGTAAATTCGAAAACTCTACTTACAGATGTTCATTTTGACGTGCTCGACTAAACGGGAGGTCGCGCTAGCATTTTCTCCCTTCTTCAGACGCACTAAAGTCCACGTCCCACGAAATATGGAGTGGCCCTCGCTCCTCGACCCCCCTTATTCGCTAAGAAATTCAGGGATTCGTCAGGATTTTATACAGCCTCCACCCTCTATTCATAAACCTGACAATCACCTTTTCATTACCCCAGCCACCCCCCACCATCAGCTTTGTAGTTTTTGATCGTTCTTCCATTAAAACAATTTTCCATGCTCGCGTTTACATCGTCTCCTCTCGTGCCTCGCATTGAAAGTCGTCCCTTTTCTGGGGAAATTCGTCGTTGTACCGTGTCTTTACACTGCGCCAACCATTCGCTTCCACTGCGGGTAGACGTTTGTGGCTAATGAAACGCCGAAAGTACACTTCACTTCGAAGGTACTCTAGTACCCTTGTAACGCTGTGTCCCGTGTGTCTTCTGAAATATTCCATTTTGACGTGCAGTGTTGAGTGAATGTACATCATACGATCCTGGTTAATGATCGTTTTTGGTAAAAGATATCTTCGAGGAGCCTCCTAAGAGGTACGATCAGGGAACGCATAGAAACGCAGCTGATAAGTACTTTAGACTTTGTAAGTATCACTACTTGCGTTTCAGTTTTCTCGATATTTTTCATTTCTCGAGGAAAGAAATTTTACTCTCAGTTAAACTTACTACTGAGGTGGCCATTTGAGTAGTTTCTTGGTTATAAAATCATTAGCAACCGAAAAATTGCGTTCATTTTATGAACTTAGATTTCATTGTAAATAGCGCATCAGTTGTTCCAAGTTTGCTATCCTTTTGCCAATCTTTACAAAAGCGTTAAATTACCGATATTTACCAATTTCACAATTTCCCGGGAAAGGAGAAATCAAAAATTATACTTTTTCTCGAGAAATTCTCCAGAAAGAATTCTCGAGAATAAACACTAATCACTACTTACATAGTCATGTGTAGAAATATTCATTTTCCAAGAAAAACAATATTTAAGAGTCAATAGGTACTGCATAAATCACAATTGCATTAGAAGTCGAATCGTCGAGACATTGAAAAGAAAGTGTTAATAACTCTGAAACGAGATACATCCACGTGACAGTAGAACATTTTTCACCTTCAAGCCCAATCGAACAATCTCTCAAAATTTGCGTGCCCACTTCTACGACACTCCCTAAACGATGTAAACGATTGGTTTCCTAACTAACGATTCACTACCACCGGGAACCTGTTCCTGTATACAAAGAGGAGCGGAGCACGCGTAGAGAGGCATTTTTCACCGTTTATTCATTTCAGACATGTCGAACGATACTTCACCAGCACGGTGCATTATCCTTTGAGGCTTTTCAAAGTAAATGCCGGGAAGGCGAAACTTTCGCTCGTCCTCTTGCTCCCCCCTAGGGAGACGAGAGCTTTCCACGTTGACATTTACTTTCACATTGATGCCGCTTCCGATCGTTTTGATCGCTCATCCTCAAAAATAGTCGCTGGTGCTGACGGTGGCTATTTCAATCGGTCGCCTCTGACCGTAACCTTCCTCCTTTGGAAGACCACTTTGACGTTATCCTGGTCGAGCGAGCCCGGGGTTATCTCGTGAAAGCGACTTTGAAGGCTCGCGTCTAAATAGGCGCCTGGAATAAATGATGACGCGGGGTGAGGGGAGAGGGCGAGGGTGGCGCATTTTCAAGATATCGCCGCTTTGCCTTTTGTGCATAGAATACAGGGCCACTTTAAACGAATTCGCCCCCTGTACCCGAGGCACGAAGGAGAAAAACCGTCGCTTATCTACGACTTTCCAATATGCTAACGAGAAAGGTACATCCTGTGCAGGAGCCAGCTCCATCAGCTCGAGGACTCGTACGTTCTACCTTGAGGGGCGATAGACGTGTTAGAGAATTGTGTTTAAGGAGGACTGTTAGTGAGAGAAGTTGGTTAACCCTTTGACAGTTTAATAAAATTTCAAATTCCTGTTTTTAAAGTGTATATTTTTGTTTATCATGTAAAATATTTCCGTTTATGATAAAAAGTGTAAAGAATATCGTTTTACAAGTACCTCTTTTTTCTGTTTCCTTCTTCTTCTGCCTGTGCATGGCACGGGATAAACTGTTCGGAACTTGGCGCTCTAGCCCGTGCCTCGCATGGGATAAACTGTCAAGGGGTTAAGGATGAGCAAATTGTCTTGGCTAAAACAGTTGACAAGGGAAGTTAAGCAACCTGGAAATTCAGAAAATTATGCAACATTGTGTAGAGTAGTTCATGCGTAAGACACTTATTTTTTGTTGGTGCCATAGCGCACTTGTGGAGGTGAAATTACTTCTCGAAAAAATGCAGAATTTTATTTTTCGTGGAATATCTCGAAAACGGTGACAGATATTGGAATGAAGTTTTAACAAAAGTTGTTTCTTCTTTTTATATCTACAAAACTGCGTAAATGTAATTAAGGATTGGTGGTCGGTGTAACTTGAAAAGTATGAATTTTTTGAGAATTATATATAAAAAGATGCAGCTTTTTTTATATTTCTTATCGATATCTCTCACCGTTCTTGAGATATTCCACGAAATAGAAAATTCTGCATTTTTTCAAGGGTTGATTTCACCCCCCAAAATCGCAGGGCCGCACCAACAAAAATAGGTTTGTCTCACATATGAACTAAGTAGTCTACTTGCACACAAAGTTTCATAATTTTCTGAATTTCCAGGATGCCTAACTTGTCTTGTGAGTTAGTCTAACAGGATACAATATAATTAAATTCATTTAGCATTATGATTTAGTTTGTACAGGCAGGAGCCGAGTTGTGTGTGTTCATAAAAGTATTTGTCAGGGGAAATTCCATGAAATACAGTAAAGTAGGTCGATGAAAAGAAAAGAAATTTTAAATATGAGTGACGGGGTAGTTATTCACTATTATGAATAAAATGTAAATAAGTAAATATATCGAATTCTGCGGTCTAGCATAAAATGTTCTTGAAGGAACGTAATTTAATGCGAATTGGTTCTGACAAGTCTCCAATTTTAATAAAAATTCATAAATCTCGAAATGAGGTGTCAAGTGCCGACAGAGGAAATAAAAAATGAAAGGTATAGGTTTACAAAAAAATTACTTCCCTAAAAATGAAATACATATTTAATAAATAAACGGTATTTTTCTATACACTTGCGATTAAAGGAAATAAAAGTGCGATTAAAACGAAATAAGATTAGGTTTGCATTCCATTATTATACCATATCTCCCAGATTTTATTATTTACTGCGAGTAAATTGAATAGAATTCGATATTACTTATTGTGAAATATTCTGTTAAATTTTGTGTTCAGTCCGGAGAGATAATGAATATCGCAATACATTATCGAACGTTATTTTCCTCTCACAGTTCTCGACGAATGCAAACACCGACAGAGTATGTAACATCCCATAGAGATGTAGTAGCGTAGAAACATACCCTTTCAGAGTCCGCTTTCTGTCAGACAGTTGATTGGTGAAACCATTGTTCCCTGAGCCGCAGACCTCGTTGTTTGACGGAAATCGTTAATTACTCGCGTAATTAGACCCGGGAATCTCATTTGCGTTTGTGTCTCGTGTAGGCGCGAAATTTATTGTGAAATTTGTTAGTCTTATCCCCCTTAGATTGAAATGTAGTGAACCGTTCCCCCCCGTCTTCAATTCCACAATTTAAATAAGCATTCGCAACACGTGCTTACAAAAGCAAAATATCTTCACTGGATAACAAGTAAAAGTACTCAAGTCAAAATTTAAGAAAAAAACGATAACAATCAATACCTTAGATACTCTCAATCTTCTCATTAGGTTGGGATATTTGCCGTAGTATAAATAATATAAAACAGTGGCACCTAAGGGAATTAGAGGCATTCATTTACCCCTCGTAACTTCAAATAACTTTTTTATTGCTGCCTGTTAAACTCGCCGTAAAAACTGTTGTCCCACTAATGGCAAAAAACCTCTGCACTTATATCCGCAAAGAAGGCACTTTTATTGTGTAACTTCCCCTCTGATACCACTTAGCCTTCATAAGAAACAACAGAAATATTTCAGGAACATAAAATTATGGTACAGCTTGCACGCGTATAATAAGTCAGAGGTTCTAAAAACTCGGACAGTAATAACTTGGGCACATTTTACTTTTGCAACACCCTAAAAATCCTACACTCTAATAATTAAAAAACGCAGTTGAACATACTGCGTCCTTGCTGCCTTCCATTGCTGGCTTTTTTCTATGAAATTTGAATAACCTTCTCTACTTCATCAACCTAAATTTGAAAGTTAAAATAACTCGTCTACACATACATCCATAATACTTTATCATTTCATTCGGCCAATACAGTCTCCAATAACAGTACCATATAAAATCCCCTTTGAACTCTAAAATACTACAAATCAAATTCATCTCAGACGAGGTAACCAACTCTTCCAACCCCTACAATTAACCCCCGTTTCTTTAAAATTGAAGAAACTCCGCACAAACGCTTTCATATAAACCTTTCCGACTGTTTTCCTCTTTCGAATCCATCCTTGAACGTTCCAATCTGCCTCCTCGTTTTGAACAAAAATTCCCCTGGCATCCCCTGGTTTGAAGGGCGACGGGTCTGCTGCAAAACACTCACGTACAGGCTGCAGAGCCGCGCGCAGATGTAAAAAATGCTGGCGGAGGTATCGTATTTATGCAACGCGGGGAAAAAGGAAGGCAACCAAATCAGAGTGGCGCAGATCAAAGGGAAACGGAAGATGGGAACGAGCTGGTGAAACGTCGGTGCCTGGTAATCCATCATCCGCTGTCTATGCCAGTTCCGTGGCAGCCGCTCGGGGCTAAACCAATCCACGCATTTCATTCCGGTGACTTCCTTCGAGCCCGTCATTTTTCACCGTGCAACGTGACTGCATCATCGCTTTCTGATACGAAAGGTGCGCTCGTCTACCCCTAGCCACCCCCGTGTCACGCGGTCGGCGGGAAGCAGTCACCTTTTTGCGTCTGTCCCTATCGACAAACTCGCGGGGATTGCTGGCGCGAAAACGGAAGCAGGGGGCAACCGTTCACTACGCGGGGAGAAAAGTACGAGAGAGATAGGATCGCTGGGCCTACGGGGTTTCAATCTGGAGTTTTCGTGCGTCGATCCGGCGCTGTGATCATTATGTTGCAGGAGAATTCATAAGTGTCTTTATATTGATGATGAGTGTGATATTAAACAATCGTTGACGCTGAGGATGAAGTTACATAATTTGGAGCAACACGAAGACTGAAAGTGAAAGCTTGGAATAGGTGGGTTGTAGAAATCCAGGAAGGGTGGGGTTGATTGCATCTCTGGGAAGTTCCTTCTGAAGTTCCTACTTTGTTTTAATCTTAGGATCGAAAGCGGCTGTTGCTTAGGTACTATAATATTATAGGTGTTTAATCTGGAGAATGTTTCATGTTTGATTTTGCTTCTTAAGGGAAAGCTCTACTTAGGTCGCTAGGAATAAGCTGATTCTTGGGAATTCTTTTTCTCACACCATTATGAATACTATCCCCTCGCACGTTCAAGACTCTGGTCTTTTGATCCTCGATTTCAGCCATCCTCACAGTAGGAATCCTGCTCTGACGAGATTATCGATAGTTACCCTGCAGAAACACACTGGTACTATTCGTCGCGTCGAATCCTTTGTGCAAGCGGAACTGAGTTTCTATCCCTGTAGAAACGATCAATCATCGGAATGGCTCCTCGAGGAGCCCGTTACCTCTCGTCGCCAAACTTTGAGCCAGAACGTCGGATCACAGTTGGCTGCTGGCGAAGTATCTGTGTGAAACTGGTACATACACCGTCGTTCATACCAATCTTCCTTTCATATCTCGAATTTTTTGAATTTTCATCTTGCACGAGTTGTAGGAAATATCACGAACATAAACATCCGTAAAAACTTTGTTTCTAACGATTTCTTAGAGGTAAACATATATTTTAATCAGGGGAACATTGGCATACCATAGCTTCATAGCATAAAAATATTGTTTTTAATGTCATGAACATAGAGTATAGAGCTTCCTGTCCAAAGCTAACATTTTTTTATTCGTGTTCCTGCTTCTGTGTCCAAATGTAAATTGTGGTTATTAATAGAGTTATCCTAAAAGTGGTCCGTGCCATTAATAGCAACAAGGATTGAAGTTGTTAATAGAATTCCAGTGAAAAGCAGAACACATTCAGATGCCGCAGAGAATACGTGTGCATGTAAGAGACATGGGAGTGAATACGGTTAACTATCAACGTGCATCTTACGCAAACTGGAGTTACAGTACATTCAGGAGACGCCAGGCATAACGTAGAATATATACATGACATAGCTACAAGTTACTGCTCGTAGATGTAGAAACATGACACACGAAGCGCCATTGAGTCATCACTTTTACATGAGTATTCTAGGTCACAAAAGCAATCTAGGCACCCACAATTAAGACCCAAAAGAACATATTCTCCCAAGTAGCATTTTCCAACAAGATTGTTAGTAGCACTTATTTTCATAATAATCAGGGATTAGTTTATGTGAAAATAAATTTTCATTTGTGAATATTGAAAATCAAATGGAAATCACTTTGCGATGAAAATGGAACATACATGCAGTATATGCTTTAATTTCTGATAATTATACCATTGAATAATTATAAACAATTTGTATTATTTAGCCTACATCTGTAATCGTGCATCATTGGTTCTGATATTTCAAACTCTGTCAGTGTGAGAAGGACCACTGAAATGTGATACAGTATCACCTTACGGCTTTTTATTCTTATTTAAAATCAGGAAATATATGAACTTAAATTGAAATATGAATTCGAATAAAAACGTCTGCTTTCAACTTAACCTTGCCTAGTCTTCAAAGCACCGCTTCCTCCTAAAGTCTTGTCTATTAGAACGTAGTGCACCAATCTCTACTGCTCAAATATTTTTCTATGAAGCAAATACTTCCACTCCAACTGAAAACTGTTTTAGCTGCATCCCAAGCTCTGGTAAAAACAACCACTTAAACGTTGCTCTGCTTTATCATCCTCATACTCACGCTAAAGCCCCTTAACCGTTTCGTTGTCCATGCCACACATATGTATCACTCTCAACTCTCGTGGTACGCTCAAATGGCCATAGGAGGTGCATAAACTTGAATATCCTTCGAGAGTAAACAGTTCGGTATCATTCATACTTTGACCACTGTCAAAATTATAATTAAAGTAATAATTTCCCAATAACTCAAGCAGATCTGTACATCACTGTATTAGTGTGTCATTAGACCCCCTGATCAAGCTAGTTGCAATGTTAGCGATGCGTCGGAAAATAATTCCTTTTGGTCTACTCGGTAGATAACTCAACATTTATATTCATTATTCTTTTCATTGCAATGTGTAGGTATAACTTTTCCTCTAAATATTAAAATAATTAATCATACGTGTCCAACTCAATCGAAATAAACAACAAGATATCCACAACCTAATTCCAACACTCACACCTACATTAATCAAACTATATTATCCCACTCAGTAACATATTAATTTTCCATTGAAAAATCTACAAACTCTATAAACCTGCAAAGTTGAAAAAATATATCGAAATTTTCGGTTCAGCGCCCCTTTCCAGATAACTCAGCTCCACTGCAATAGTTTATCCAAACCCATTTCCCTTCATTCATCGAATATCTTGTTCCCAAAATTTCGTGCCCACAAAATAAGTCTCCAACGCCACATAACTCTCCACGATGGTGACATTTGAAGGACACCCATCCGTTCCGCCCACATAAACCAGGTCTCAGCACGTGGCGCTTTATCTAAATTAATTAAAGTCGATAATAAGCGTCCCCGTTCCTTGAACTCGTCACGCAACGATCGCACCGATGGCTGCAGCAGCTTGCGATACGTACATATAAAATAAATTTCATCGTTGCCGTATCGCGAGCCATACGCAACGGTCGTCTGTCGGCGCTCTAGCGCGTCGCGCTGCCACGGATCCTGTAATTAAATCCGGATCCACGAGGCGAGGAGGCAAAGTAAATGAGCAACGTCGACGGTGGCCTGTGCATCCCGTCGCTATGACGCCAGCCGCCACCGTCGCACTCTACCCATTGGCATTGACAGTGAACGCGGGCCCAGAGAGTAGCGAAATTGACAGACGCGAAAGGAGAAATCGAAAAGGAGAACGTGGAATGGGACGGGACCGGGGGAAAGAGGAGAAGAGAGAGAGAGGAAGTTGGGAGCACGAGGAACGTCGAGAATGTTTGCGTGCTCGCGAGACGGCTCTCTGCTCCCTGTGCATCGTGTGAATGGTAGCCGCGTCAAGGGCTCAATTAACGAGCGATAACGAACGCCCGAGAGTAAACACGATGACGGAGGATAGAGACCGAACAGATTCCTCCGTAGCCCGGTGAGCAAACGCCGACGGAAGTCTTATTCGTTTGATACCCCCGAAATTCGGCAAACTGACGGCTCTGAGCGTCGTCCCCGGCGCGCCCAGACGAATTTCACGGCTTGCTGGCGCGCTAAGGAGCCCGAAGATTTCTGGGCACACTCGGCTTCTTTATCTTCGCGCGCGTATCATCCCCTCCGTCAATCGAATTCAGTTTGATTATTGCGCTGTGTGTGAGGTACTGAGGGGGTTAGTACTGCATGTGGATTTGGAGAAGAGTGGAGCAGGTCTTGACAGAAGGAAATCACTTTAAAAGGACCTTTTAAAGGGTTTTTAAAATCCATTGAATTTAATTTCTTTTACTCCTGTAATACTCTAATTTCCACTCATAGTCATTAAATGTTTCAAACGCTTATATTATTAAATTGAATTGTCATTGCAATAAGACAGAAAGTTCTTAAAACATGCAATCATCTATTAAAATCAAGTGTCACAAAATGCAAGCTACCAAAGACTATTATTGCCCTATTAACCATTTTCGAGGGACAGAAATAAATTGAAATTTACAGGTTTCTAACGACCAGTCAATCAAATACAGTCTCTTTCATAAGTGACAAAGCATTCGTGGTTAATCAATGGAGCGGTTCACAAAACTGCCACTTTGGCATGATTCCTATCAGCGCGCAAGTAGTTGACCTTGCGTGATAATTCCACGCTGTGAAAGCCTGGCTTAACTCCTTAAAGGGGTTTAATCGTAAGCTGATTAAACGTAAACAGGACCTCCGTACCTTCGACGACCATCAGCATGCATAAGTGATATGCTGTGCTGTTTAACGCGTGCATCAAGGTATTACGCATAGTACGCCTACGATTTCGAGTAATATTTTATATTAGCACATGCATGATGAAGTTGTCCTACATTAATTTACTAACGACAAGTGCAGTTGCGTAAATACGTAAGTTATGTATTCATCAAACTGAATTATGATAGCAGATTCTGGAAGACTAACAGATTATAGAAGACTTAAGAAACTGCTAGAGCACTATGAGAACTAGAGAAGGCAGTAGAAGACCATCGATATCTAAACCCACAGAAAACTATTTAGTCAGAACAATAAGCACCTAACAAAAGTTACAATCGTTTAAAACACTTATGAATGCAAGCTTCCACTAACATTACCAACACAAAGCATAAACAAGAAGAATATTGGTATTAAAACAGAACATATTCACAATTTACTTTCATAATATTGCCAATGAATATAAACTTACTTTACCCAGAAGAATTTCCAAGTTAATCAAATTCTACACAGAAAATTAAACTATCACCAAACAATCCCTCAAGCTCCAACAGTAACAGACCATTGCTCGCTAATCGCAGCAAGCATTACCCAGTTCAATTGAACAAAAACGGCTCCTCCACGCATGTTTAAGGATAAAGGATGTTATCGTTGCCCTCCGAGCCTGTTCGCGTGCGAGGGGGAGGAAACATATTTCATCGCGGTGCCCGTAATGCAGTTTCCTGTGTCTTCGAGCGCGCAGGTAGCCGGAGAAACGGGGGTGTTGGGAATAAAGCTGGGAAGGGAGAGGAGACAGGGCGGTCCCTTTCTTGAGGGACGGTGCCGCGCGTTTCTCGCGGTTGCCCGTTGCACGGGGAAAATATTAAGCCGCGTTCCTTTTCCCTTGACTTTGAGACGAGAGAGCCGGGCGCGCTTACCATTCGCAGCCTATAATAAATTGTGCATGGCGGAACATTTTAACAGCCTCGTTTCTTCCTGTGTTTAAAGCGGCGCAAAAAGGAAGAAAAGAGAAATCGCGGGGAGACACGAGAAATGAGAAAAGAAATAGACGTAGACGGTCTCTATGGTCGGCGAGAGAGACGGAGCGGCGAGGCCGGCGCGGGAGGGAGAGGGTTAGGGCGAGGGGGTTGGGGAAACGAGGGTGAAATGTCTGGTCCGCCCGCCAACCCCCTTAAACTCGAAGTGTAGACGGTACTTGGAGCGGCGCGTGGAAAAGAGAAACTCCATGTAGAAAACGCCGAAAAGGCAACGTATGCACCGATTCCTTCCGCGTAGCGAAAGCTTTAGACCGTCCCTCCTCATCCCTCGCTGGCTGCCGGCGAGCCAGCCAACCAGTCAGTCTGCCATAAATGCGCGCGTTTTCATCTTGGCGCAAAGCGTTTAGGTGTGCGTACGCGAAGCGCCCTGCAAACTCATTAGGAGCTGAAATAAATACGATGCAGCCGTTGCACCGTCGCGTCGCTGCCAGCCACGCTGCGCTTGCTTATAGAGAGGCGCCTTGATGCTGCCAGCCCGAAAGTTTCTCTTCCACGCTTCCCATCGCGGGTGTGTGCCTCGCTCTGTACAGGGTGTCCCGCGTGGCAACCGATAAATATTCGCAGAATGCTTTGACGGAGTCGTGCTGGGGTAAGCAGGTCGTGTACATTGGAGCTTTGGTTTCATCCCTTATCGAGATCAGCGCCGCGAAGATCTTAAGGGGAGTTTGATGGAGGTCGAAGGTGTGGGACGTTTGTGATGTTAAGGATGCTTCGATTCTTGAATGTAGAACGCACACACATTGTGTGGAGTAATGTATGCAGGAGCTTGAGAAGCTGGTTTATTTCTTTCACTAAATGCAAAGGGGTGTAGGTACTTATTGCTGAGCTTGTTTAGATATTCTTTACATGAATGGAGTTTATTTGGCCCATAGGGGTGTTAGCAATGGATGCATTTTTTATTACCAGGTTGATGCAAAACAGAACACTAGAGAGGAATTAGTAATTCAAATATTATTTTTGTCTTTCTATTTTAAACGTCTTATTTCTATTTTATAAATAACTTAGGAAGAGTAACCTTACTTTGGGCCAAAACCAATGCTTCTTTAACCGAGATAACTCTGTCAAATAAAATATAACACGATGTTAACACCGTTCGTTCTCAGGACTCTTCGGGTTTCAAACGAATATAAAATAAAATAAAATATAATTTGATTAGTAACAAAAGTCATTTGCTTGTTTAAATAAACTAGCCTGCAAATAAGAAGGCTTCATGGCTCCCACTGTAGACTTGCAACGAATGAACTACTTACCACTTGACATCACCAGATTAAACGACGTTTAGCTGGAGAAGAAATGGTGCGGGTCCCATAGTGTGTATTACCTTTCTGATTCAGAATGTCCCCACGAACGTGTTGGAGAAATTTATCGGCTGCCTCGCGGGACACCCCGTATGTATACGTACGAGGAGGAGAAAGAGACGGATGGTTGACGAAGAAATAAAAGAGGAAAATATAGCGAAGGAGGTGGCCGCAATGGGAATCTCTCTTTCCCAACGTCAGGTGGATTTTTTTCCGGTTTTCGTCCTTCTCTTCGAACAGCGACGTCTCTCCTCAAGCGCTACTCGCCCCTGCACTTGAGGGTTTAAACCGTTCGAGCAATCTAGTGCTTTCTGTTTCTCTTCCTACATCGCGCCGCCCTTACGACTCTTTCTCCCGTTTCTTCTCTTCTTCCGTTCCCCTTCATGTCGTTCCCTTGTAGCTCTTCTTTGACTATTTCTAAATCCATCGGTGGACCTGGTAGAAGTTTTCGATGGAAAATTTAACGGACAGAGTCTACCGTGTGTAGTAGAATGAAAAGATGGTCGAGCAGCGCGAAAAAGGAAAAAGTACCAGGGAAAATTTATTTCCTCTTCTATCCAGCCTCCTCCATTTTTTCCCTCATTGCATTCTTATTTGCCTTGAATGCCTGGCGCAGTCCGGTGCTCTGCTTTCTTCTCCGTCCGTCACCAGCATTTATCTTGAACATGGCAATTCCATTATTAAAAACAACCCTGCTCTTCGTAGCCGAATGTGCTCCGAGGAAGCTGCTGCAGAAATTATAATCTAGAATAAAGGGTAATTATGGACTATAATTCATCAACTGTCGGAACACTCGGATGAAATATCGCGGGATGAGAATTAAAGTCACGGACCAGTGTAATATAATGGTTTGTAATGTTCAGAAATTAGATATGATGCTGTAAAGACGCTTATTAGATCCCTAGATTAATATTTCCGGTTTCGTGTCTCACGAGTGAAAAAAGGGTTTCGAAAGTTATTTAGCACTTTATTGTAGAATATTAAAGATCATAAAACCTTCAATTAAACTTTAATATCGATCTCTTTTACGGTTTCACATATATTCAGGATAAAATGAAAAGTCAGAATTTCTTTGAGGGGGTGTTTCTACCCCTAAAACCGTTTCATTGCCGAAACAAAAAATGGTTACATTATACCATCACTCGAACTACGTTTCTGCAAAGTTTGGTATTTTTTGCCGAACATCCCTTGTAAGTTAATGGCACAATTAAGCAGAGATATTTTCGTGCCACGATCTTATCGCAGACAATATTGATCAGCAGGCGGGAGATGTTGAAATTTAAAATTAATTTTGAGCAGCAAGAGGCGCGCTTACACGATCCGTTGCACAGTGCTGTAGCTGTACGGATTAGCCCCCTCGTCCAGCGACCTGCTTCAACGCCACCCCCGTTAAGCCAACCTATTCTGTGATCCGCTTTCGCCATTTCAATTTCGTTGTCCCCTCGTGTCGCTCCTCTTCCGCGTCTTCCGCGCCCTGAGAACATCTACAGCTGCGCCTACAACGCGGAAGAGGGAGAGAAGGGCTGGGAGAGGAGAGGAGGAACCGGGTTCTCTGGAACCTGCGAAATAGCACTATACTTCCACCTCAGACTTTGCAACCTTTCCACGGTGGCTTCGAAGACGAGGAGAAGAAAGGGGAAAGCCAGACTTCGTCTTCGGAATAACCGAAATAACCTTTCTTCTAAGGGATAAGACGGACGTGGCACAAAATTCTGAGGATCTGGGAATTAAGTTGCTTGTACGGCTTTGCGAGCGGTGCTCCCTCAAATCGAAGCAACGTTTCAGGAAGCGCACGTTGACTTTACTGTCCGCCTGATTATCGTCACTCTATTACTTGCTTATTCGAGCAAATTGCACGACACAGAATCGCTCATCCATAAGTAAACAGCTTGACAAGTACAATTGGGACGCGAAGATACGAAACCTTATTAAAATTGCATTATGATGATCATTACTTAAAGGCTAGCTCTTGTTGGGCAATTCTTCTTTTAGATAGTCGAATGGAAGACGACGAAAATAACGGGTATTAACATTTCAGGAAGTAAGGAAAATTGGAATGAAAGTTTGTTTAATCCCATTCAGAATAGAGTCCAGTTAAACCACTTAACCTGGATTTTATCGAACCGGCGGACACTGCGTTTCATCACTCTTCCTAACTCAACTTCCACATTAATGCAACATTTTATATTCTAAATCACGGCTTCTATGTCACGCGCTTCATTTTTCGTGGAAAATTATTACCTGCCATTGCGAGTCAGGCGACCCGATTTCTCTGTTAACCAGCAGAGTAACGTGAAACACAATCTCTCTGTTAGAGAACAAGCTGCACTTGAACGGTAACGATCCTTCGACTAGACGACACAGTCGCAACTGAAATTCAGTTCATCGCTTCCGCGAGGCTATAAATCCGCCTTCGAAAATGCTAGTAATTTTCACTACCTGACAGCGTTTACCACTGTAACGATGAACTTATTCAAACTGTACTAAAAAATCAGATGCTATACAGAGTGTTCCGCGATGCATTCAACAAACTTTTTCCACGTGTTCAGCAAGCCATTCTGCAAAATAGCATACGCACCTATAGAGGTTCTTTTCATTTCCTTTTAGGGTAATTGTGGGAGAGTTGCTGCACCTTACGCAAAATTGTCACCGTGTCTAAATTTTGCAATGAAAACTTTTTCCAGGGATACATATTATTAGTTGAGCATCTTGTGCTACTACTAGCATTAAAGAAAATTAAAATTTTAATACTTGTCCCCCTTAAAAAATTGAAACTACAAACATTCTTTTTTTAGGAGAGACGGCGCACATGCGGGAGTAGTGCCGCATTTCAATAAACGTTTAATTTTCCATTTCAACTTGTTAATTTTAACTTTTTATTTTAAAAAAAAATGGTAAAAGCAAAGTTAAATGAAACATCTCTTTAATTTATACGGTTATAAAATATAATAAAATTGGAAAAATAAAAAGGTACAGATATTATTTCTGTATTTCTAACTTTAATTGTCTTTTCTTCGTGCTTCCACATTCATTACACATGCATCGCGGAACACCCTGTATAGTAGGTACTATTCACAGAAACAACATCGACTTTCAGATCACCCGGATCTCCCACCCCCAAAGAAATTCTCTCACTACAGTCAAGCATCGATCCTCCAAGTTCAGTCTCCTCAGATACCCAGCTGATAAGTGAGGATTCCAGACCATTCAGACAGAGTGAATCCAAAATTATAACCGTGAATGATGCAACGAAGCCCACGCTCCTTTACAAATAGTCGATCTCTGACGTCGTTAGGAGTTCTTTCCTGGCAGTTCCTCTGACTGCACTTTTATCCCGTTGATCATTGAATATAAATGACCTGGGAAGCGAATGGTTCCATCCACTGGTACAAACAGAAAGCAGGACACGCGTACGTCGCTTCATCTTTGTCTGCACCCTCGAAAATCAGATTAACGCTGGACCGATCGACGCCTACGAGACGAACTGGCACCGAGCCGTTGCTCATGGTGGAAGAACGCGCCCCGTTCGGCCCTACGATTCGTATACGGGACATTCCGATAGGATCACCAATTATTCTCGACGCTTGGAAGCAGAGTGCCAGCCTGTCAATTATCTACCTGGACCGTGGACCCACGGACATGAGAAACGATGCTTGGCGAGGCCGAAGGAGGGCCACGTTAGGTCGTTACACACCATTGATAGACATCGTTTATTCGCGATCGGGTTAAACACGGCCACGGGAAAAATGTACCCGTCTGTGATTTATGGCACGCACGCCCGCGCTTCGAATAAACTCAGCAGCATATTTCCCGCGAAACGAGAATTCATTAGTGAAATCGTTGGGGCAATTCGAAAAATTATTCAAGGGGGTATTAAAATTTTCTGCGAAGCAATGGAAATCCCACTGCGTCACCATTTTCATTTTCAGGCGACGGCGAGGGATTTTTTACCGAACGAAACCTGTATCGAAGCTGGTCAACTTCATACAGGGGTTTATGCTGATTACTATGCATGGCAATAAAATACCATTTTGATATAGGCGAGGTTATTTCGAATTATGAAAAAACAGGTCACTGGTTTTAAATCTTGTATTAAAAATTAGACCTTAATATTTTTGTTTCCCCATGTCCAAATAATTTATAATATCGTTTCATCCCCCTTTCACGGTCCAAAATTATTAATAACTATCTATACATCCCTTCCACGCCACGATATAAAATATTTTGCGCTTCAAAGTATGAAACGCAGAGAAGAAAATAATTCTTTGGTGAAATGGAAGAGGGGGATAAAAATTCAGCGATCTTTATTCAGAAGGGTAGGCTTATTTGGCCTCGAATATCTCGAGGTCCCCGAAGAGCAATACGTCGATCCTCTGCGGCGGTTTCATGACTCGTTAGCCCAAAAGGGACATCCTAGTAGGCCGGGATTCGGGCAAAGTCGAGACTCGCTCCTCGAATTTGCATGCCTAGTTTGTGTGTGTACACGTGCAATTTGTTACCGCCGCCATTGCCGCAGCTACTGCTGATTGCTGATTATTCACAGACGCTAAAATATACACGGCTGAGCCCGAGCCGCGCGGAGTTTATGTACACATGCATGAGGGTTGAAGCGGGGGTGTGCGAAGCAAAGTACGAAGGATTCATATATCCGCGGCAGAACACACCACATCGCACGTGTGTGTGCGTGCACTCCAATGTAACCGTTCGCATAATTACAAGAAAAAGCTGACGTTCGAATTGAAATGGCGGATGGGGATGAATACCGCGGCTCGGCAAGGGAGGAACGTTTATTTAAAAAATATAATCCGCCACGCGTGTCGTGTCACCAAGAATCCAGCGGGACGCTCCACGCAACCGCCCTGCCGTTTAATTCCCGCGAAATTTGGAAGCGCCGGCCATCGGGCGGCTGTTAATAAAAGGGGCTAACCAACCCCCATCTGGGCATATCGTAATTATCTCCGGCGCGTATCGCTGATGGACAAGTATAAAAGAGTAATTAATGACATCGGAACGCACGCCAGATCTTGATACAATTTGCGGCCTGCATACAATTACGCCGTCATTGTCCGGGAGCGGTTCGTTAATGAAACGATACTTTCATGTTTCGAGTCTAACCGTGAAATCGCTAATTAGTTCATACGTGTAATCGATGGACTCTCGTGGCCGGTGCTAACGGAAGCGTAGCACTTTGATTCGGTTACGATTTCATCTTTTTTCCACCACTTGTCTGGCTCCCATTCTTGTTTCAGTGTAGGTACGCAGAAAACCGCGTTAACGATCGCGAAGGGAAATGTTCTTCTTCCCGCGCGAAGGTGATATCGTCAAATTGGCATGGAAGGGGTTGGAAAAAAGGGAGCAGGGTGGTATATATATTTGCGCTCCGAGTTCTACGAGAAATCGGAGTAACCCGAGTAAAACGACACGCGGAAACGACCGACAAGGGGGTTCCTTCCGAGTTTTCAGTGAGAAATTACGATCGTTACCGATAATTAACGCGAAACATAGCCCCCTTCCTGAGGGCTACAGGCATTGCGTAACCTCGTATAACACGAACGAGATACCCTCCTGGTAATTATCCCTGCTTACGACTATTAATAATAGGATTTTCTTGGCAACCACGATCCGGCACCCTTTCTTTCATCCCTTACCCTCAAGAAGGGAATGTCGATGGCTCCTTCCGACGCGGTTAGAAAGTAGCTTTCCAAGCCGCGAGGCCCATTGTCCGCCCCAGCTCAATTTGCCACGATTATTTTACACTCGGTGAAATTCATTTCGCTGATGCGCTCTCGCCTTCCCCGCCCCGAAAAATCTGCATAATGGACGAGCCAAGGATGAATTGGCCGTCGAAACGTAAATGCCTCGTTGCCGACACCCCCTTGATTGGTATTATTCAGCCTTGCTTCGATTAAAGTACAGGGGGCGCCGAAAGTGTTGAGGAAATTTATCGTGTTTCCTTTTCTATTCTGGAAAATTATTTTGGTCAACTGCATCGCATTGTTCTTTACTCATCTTAAATTCTATTTATCTCTAAATTCTAATATATGGCGAATAAAATTCTTGCCCAAATAGACGTCAGAAAATGTGCACCAATGCAATTTTGAAACGAAGTCGTATACCAGAATTCGTAACCATATTCAAATTTTATTTAACAATCTTACGAACCAATAATCACATTTCTGCGATTAACAGGATATTTAATCAGCACAATGATGAGAAAAGAGCACAACAACATCGGTGACCGTTGAATATCTGTTGCAATAATGATCGACATACCGGTTGGTCTTCAAATGTAGTCTATAAAATCTATGTTGGAAATTAGGTATCCTACCGAGGTAGATTGATCGAATCGCAAATTTTTCAATTTACCATTTCAATCCTATCCCCTGAAACACCATCGATTTCTCATTAACCAATATCTGATCTCCACCAAATCGTATCCACTTTATTTCCCGTCACTGCGTTCGTGTCCAAGAAATTTAATCGACTGGATTTCTCCTTTAACCTGAGACACCGTCTCAAGTTGAAGTCATCCTCGGCGTCGCGGAGGTCTATTTCTGTTGAAAAGAAATCGAGTGATCCAATCGCGATAACCGAATTCCCCGCTTGCCACCGTTTTAGACGGTCCTTTCCGTCCTCGAACCGCGTTTTGAATTTCTACTTCGACGAAGGGATCGAAGCCTGATTCGTTTAACCCTTTGACTACGGAAGACTTTGGCACGCACTGGCCGTACGGTACGGTACGAATTTACTCGCGACGTCCCCTGGGTACGGCGAAATTTTTCGTTAGACATGCATTTCTGAGAAAGTATATTAAAATATTCAAAATACTGAAAATGTAAGATTAAAAAGAAAAAAAAATCGAAATTTGATTTGGACGCCAATAGGCGTCAACAGTACCGGCAAGCCATCATGTGTCGGACGCCAATAGGCGTCAACAATAGTCAACCCTTTGACTACGGAAGACTTTGGCACGCACTGGCCGTACGGTACGGTAGGAATTCACTCGCGACGTCCACTGGGTACGGCGAAATTTTTCGTTAGACATGCATTTCTGAGGAAGTATGTATATTAAAATATTCAAAATACTGAAATTTATTACATTAAACGAATATTACATGAAGTGAACTTTATTTTTAAGCTTTTTTTAGATAACAATATTTTATTTTTTTAAATAACAATGTTTAATAATAAAATTTAATAATATAATAACGTATGATATATTTCAAAACACGGATGAATACATAATCCTACATTACATTTTTTACATTCGTAATGTGTATCCTTTCTTTTATCATTTTTTGTACACACTACGCATCTACGCCTTGCACTTTTCCGAATTGCTGTATTGCTTTCATATGGAGACGGAAAATGCTTTTGCGTCAAACGAAAAGGCTCATTGTTAGTATCTCTACCTCTTAATTTATATCCATTAATTCCATCTAAGTATTTTCTTAATATTTGTTTTATTAAATTTAAATGAAATTGATGAAATGTTAAATTTCTTCCAGTTACATAGTTATATAATATAAATGTGTTATATACAGTTAAGTCGAATAAATGAAAAAAAAATTTCTTATACCATTTTAAGCTTTTTCTGGTAGAATTTAGAGTGTGTAAAACTTGATCAACTTTGTCAACCGTTCCCATTGTTTTATTATAATCAAGTATGCATTGCGGTTTTACTATTTTTTCTTTTGTTACGTAGTTTATCTTGTCGGTCTCAATCATATTGGGACAATGATAGGTGGAAATCATCCACACATCCCTTTTGTCCATCCATTTCAACGCTAATACATTCTTCACTGAACGAAATATGCATTCTCCTTTGTTTATCTTTTTATCTAATTCCGACCTATTTTTTCCCAATCTGTTTTTTCTTACTGTTCCATATGCGTTAGTTAAGTTTTTATGTAACAGTAAGAACAAACTCGGACTGCTGTACCAATTATCTGTCACGAGTGTATGACCTTTTCCAAGATACGGTTCTAGAAGCGTCATTACTATCTGGCCAGACTTTCCTATCGATGTTGACGGTACTTCTTCAGATATTATCATGTTGGCCCCGCAATATACAATCAAATCTTGAACAAAGCCTGTCTTGCAATCACAGAGGACAAAGGATTTAATCCCAAACCTGCTTCTTTTTGACGGTATATATTGTTTAAAATAACATCTTCCTTTGAATAATAGTAAACTTTCATCTATGCATAACTTTTCAAATGGATAAAATGCTGCTTTGAAGGATGTTTTTAATTTTTCAAGGATTGGACGTATTTTCCTGATTGGATCATCATTTTCAATGTTATTGTCACAAAAATGCAGGATCTTTAATAAAAATATATATCGATCCCTTGACATTATTTCACCAAATGATTCAGTCCTTATCAGCTTGTCCTTACTCCAATATTCTGCTAAAGATACTTTACGTACTCGTGACATTAGCATAGTAACGGCCAAAAAATTATATATTTCGGGAACTGTAGTTGCCGCAAAATTATGTACATTGCTTCTTGTGTCATTTTCATAATATTTATTACTACGTTCAACAATGAATTCTATAAGCTCTTCCGAAATGAAAATTTCAAAAATATCGAGAATAGATGATTTCCTGTTTATATTTACTTTAACTCCACTGTTCTTGTTATTAAATTTGTGAATTACAGGTTTGAAAACTTTCTGAGTCCAGAAAAATTCATTTTTACGTTTCGATTGCTTTGGTTCTGGTATAGCTACTGTACTCACTATTGACTCTAATGAAGAGGATATGACACGACATTTTTTAGTCATACGGTTGTACAAAGGAACTTCAAAATCACTAGTTTCCTCAGAATCAGAACATGAATCATTTGTTAAATCATGCTTGTATGTACTTTTATTGGCGATTTCTTCACTTTTTTTTCTTTTATTATCCCTCTTGTTCATTTTAAGGGTTAAGGAAGAAAACAACTGAAAATAAACAGATTTACTTAACTTGATAGTAATATTTAACTAATCGAAAATGTCTTTTTAAATTTTGCATCTCTTTTTTAATAATCAAAAGCTGTTATTTAATTAATATATGACTAACGGAATATGTAATTGTTGAATTAACATTAACTTACGTCTGTTTCAAATGAGATTTATTACAATTATGATCGATAAAATTTCGCTAGCTCCTATAAGCGCCTCTCGTGGCTGTGAATCAAAATAAGTTAATCGAAATAGGTAATCTACATTACCATTAGAGGTCTACATTACCATAAGACCAATAAATTATAAAACAAGCGAAATTTGATTTGGACGCCAATAGGCGTCAACAGTAACGGGAAGCCAACATGTGTTGGACGCCAATAGGCGTCAACAGTACCGGGAAGTCAACATGTGTCGGACGCCAATAGGCGTCAACAATACCGGGACGTCAACATGTGTCGGACGCCAATAGGCGTCAACAGTACCGGGAAGACAACATGTGTCGGACGCCAATAGGCGTCAACAGTAGTCAAAGGGTTAAATACGCGGCGCTCGGCGGTGCCGGGATCGAAATGAAAAATGGCACTGTGAAAAGTTCGGAAGTGTTGGTGGAGGTTGGGAACAAAGGTGCATACCGTTCGGCATAGATATAACGCTGATAGGAGTTGCTTGTCTAGCTTCCTTTAAGCCGCCTGCAAGAGACAAACTCCACGGCGAAGATAAGCTCTTGCTCGTAGTAATTGAACCGCAGTTGCTCTAATCTCGACTGGACGTGTTTCCAGCGAGAATCGCAAGTGCAAAGTAACGAGAGTAGTTAAGGCAATACCGCGTATTCCGTGGCACCGTCGAATTACGGAGTACTCGGAAATACATTTTAACTAATTGAACGACGACAAACTTCTGTCGCGGGAGCGTAGATACGCGACGAGGAATATCGTTGCAACTGAAGGGCGAAAATTTTTTAACTTTCTATTATAATATGCTAGCGTTCTATTAAAACTACGGCTACAGAATATTTCAGCCTAAATTGTTATTATTGAAATACAAAAATATTTTAAGAAGGTAAATTTAAAAAAAATACCTCTATCATTTTTAAAAAAAAAAAAATTATGGTAATGGATTGGTATTTTACAAGAAAAGGTGAAGGATTTGTTGTTAATACATATCTGATGTTTCTTAGAGTAACTTGTACTTGTTTACACTAAAGAAAACAATTTATTTATAATATATACAATATTTCCAAGCTACTCTCCTTCTTTTCTTATTATTATGATTCATTTATCAGTTAAAAATGATGTGGACTTCTATTTTATCCACTTGCAAATGTGTATTAACCCCTTTTCATTTATTTACACGAATACTGTATGCCTCCAGAGTTTGTCAGAAATTTTTGTCAAATTCTATAATTAGATGCTTGCTGGTGGGAGCAGCAGAAGTTCAAACAGCGTGCTCGAGGTGAAGGGACACGTAAGAGATTCCAGAAGCAATCTGAGATATTGTCCATATTTTTCTTTCGTCTAGCCCCGCCGATGAGAAAGGAAATAAAAGTGTAAAAAAGGAAGGGACGCAGTCGTGCTAGCGGCAAAATTGCCCTTCAGACGATGCTTCATAACCGTGCGACAAGTTCGAACCGGCGAAGAACGAAAATGAGAGTGCCTGACGTCTCGTACGTCACCATAATCCAGATGAAACCTGTAGGAATAAGAAATGAGAATATCTAGACAAAGGCGTCGCAAGTACTGTGCAGAGTATACAGCGAAATACGAACTTTCCTCTCTTTGCTTTTTACGAGGATGAATACTTTCTTTCGCTGTTATGGCTTCGCATATTTTTCGCGTTTAATTAAAAGCAAAATATCCCCAGCCCCTACTTATCGCGGGTGTAGATATTGTTACTTCTACCCAGACACAACGCGGGGCTCCTTACCATATTTAATTAAGAGAGATCGAATCTGGAACTTACAACTTCCATTCAGGTGAATTTATAGACACCTGCATCTGCGGTTTAAATAACACCTTGTGGTACTCTTTGTATCGTTCGTAAAACTAAATAAGTTTTCTTCTTTTCTGTTCCAGGTGAGTAATCTCAACGTCTTGTACCTACTGTATGTGCGGATGTAAGGCGTCTGACGGGTGAGTTTTTAGAGATATTAAACAGAGAACTAGACTAGAGAATACAAGGAAGTGGTCTCAGATAAAAGCAATTATAAAGTTATTTTTTATATTAATCGCATGTGGTCCCTGAATTTGAACTATAGTTTCTAGTGCACTTGGGGAAATGGTTACGTTAAAAATTAATTATAAATGAGGTATGTTTCTTTGCGAAACAAATACTTTAAAGAAGTAACGAAGAAAGTAAAATTACTTACAATTAGTTCGAATGCGTAAAACTAATAGGGGAGACCGGGGCTAAAAGTTCCGGGGGGTAAGTTGTTCCGACGGTTCTATCTTCAAAATGAAAAGAGCGTTGTACTTTAAAGTATTTTTTCCGTGTGAGTGGCGCGATCAGCTCACACGGAAAAAATATTTTGAAGTACAACGCTCTTTTCCTTTTGAAGATAGAACCGTCGGAACAACTTACCCCCGGAACTTTTAGCCCCGGTCTCCCCTACTCTAATTCTTTTCAAACAGAATTTTTACATCCTTCTTTTCACTTACCCAGCCAAATTAAAAAACTACTATATAATTATTCATAACATATCACTACTTTATAGCAAGACCCTCGTTTAAAAGAAAATTCTCAAATTTAAGAATATTTCAGTAATCCAAACAGGTTTCGATCTCTTTTACTTTCTCCCAACTCTGTTTCGCAAAATCAATCCATGCAAACGAGCTAAATAATCTTTCAGAAACCAAGCTTAAAAGTCCACCAACATGGCACAATGAAGTAATAGAATTAACAACCGCAAAGTGCAGCACTCCTTCGCGGTCAGGCGATAGCTACAGTAGCAAATCGAAGGCGAGCGTTGGCAAGCAACGTTTAATCGTTCGTTTGACGAAGTCGTCGCGAAGGTTACAAGTTTGCCACGCTGTATAAAGGCCTGGGGACGCAAAGAGGATACAGCGAGGGGGTCGAGCGTGTATACGAAGTTACCGTGCAAACAGAGACAAGAATGCACACGTGGTGAGGGTGAATGTGCTCGTGGCTACGGCAGTTCGTACACTACGGATAGGTACGTGCGTAGGTAGTGAGAATACGGAGAACAGGTCAGAGGCAGCCCGTTGCATTATTCAGTTCGGTCAACCCTAACTCACGCAAGACGCATCCTCATCCACCCTCGGCCACCTTTGGAATAAGCCACGCTAACTATCCGATCCGACGCGTACGTGTGCCACTGTGCACGATGAAAACCGAGGACGAGTAAGCCACGCTCTATGGCTACCTTCGATCACAATATCCCCGCGAAGTTTGCCGATACCTGATCTGTACACGGAGAACGGCAACTACTTGTCGAGAAGTTCTGGATTAGTCTACTTAGTGTTCTCTGTTTAGTTTCCCGCGAACTTGCTCTTCATCGGCACGGCGACCACACGGTCAAATATTTTTTTCGTTTTGATCACATTTTGTGAAACGACAGATGCAGGTGGTCTCGGCGATTGCGGTGTGTCAAGAAAGTCTTTGGATTTAGGATTTAGGGAGACCGATGTGAGATGGAAAAGATGCATTTGCGGAGGTTAAAAGGATTGTTCCCTTCTCTTGTTTATTTTCTGTAAAAAAAGTGTTATAGTTTTATTTTTATTTTTACTAGGATGACTGGGTGCAAAAGTGGTTGGAGTAATAACGTTATCCCGCGATATATCAGATTCCATTTGCACAAAATAATTAGTTTGCTTCATGCAGCTACTTTAGCTTAACACAACTGGTACTTTCCTGTAATCGAATATTTCAATCATCCGTTTGCATCAGTTTTGAAGCTCGCACTGAAAACCTGAAACTTCATATCGTCATTTGGGTAAAGACACCACTAGTTGACCATGTATCAGTAGTTGAAACTTATCAGAAAAAACCTTATTTTTCATGTTTTTCTGTAGAAGTTGACACTTTTCAGAAAAACCTTCTTTTTATGTTTTTTTGAAAAGCGTCAACTACTGATACATGGTCAACTACTGGTGCCTTTACCCTAATAGTATCCAGAAGTAATCATAAATTTCCACAATTACATATCAACCACACTTTTCCATCTCGATGCATCTTACATAACATCTTCACTTATCGAAGAACCATTTCCACTACTAAAGAACGTTCCTCTTCCGATAGTAGCCGTTTTGCATTCCCTCCAACTTTGCAGATAATCACATCACCCGCTTCATAAGAGTCGACCCGCATAGTAACAGGAAATTGTTAGTTCGTCTAGTTTAGACAATGAGAGGCAGGCTGGGGAAAACGTAGGAATTCCTTCGCTGTTTGTCGTTTACACGGTCGACCGCGCAATTGGCAAGGGAGAAGGAAGAAAAAATCGAAAGCAAGTCGGATGTCGGAGACAAGGAGGAGCGGGGTCGCCTTTTGAGGGAGTTTCAAAAGTCCTTTTGCGAGTCGCGGTCTGATTCGAGGGTGGTCAGGCGAATCGAAATGGGTATTTGGTATTCTGACGAAGTAACTCCGGCCTCTTTCCTCTTTTCCGCTCATCGCACATGCACGCCAACTATCTTCCGATCGTTCAAGAGCTTCCCGTCTCTTTCGTCTCCGAGGTAAGTAAATATTTGCGACAACTCAGAGGAGGAAACCACGAGGCTGCTCATACGGCAAAGGGCAAAATAGAATGTCGTGCTCATTGAAATGCTCCTTCGTCCTTTTCGAACGTAGCAAATGCTTAATTAACGTCACGTGGACACAAAAATGGCCCTGAAATATGTCGTTCCGGCGAGTATAAATTAGGTGATGAGATATTAGTCATTCGTAATACAGTAAGGCTGTGATAGGTGTATACAGTGGTGGTTAAAAGAAAGTTCAAGACCCATATTTTTACATATTGCTATTACTGACTTATTTTAACGAGCCCTCAATCTGTGAAATAAAAATTTCAAAACGTAAGTCCTTCTAATGTAACTGTCTTGTTTTCGTTAAGTTCACAGTTCTCACTTTCCTTTGTCCACTTTTGTAGGTAGGGAGATAATGAGTGCATATTAATTTTAGTAACATTCGTTTACATTTATTTACACGCTACTTAGGAGTAGGTAACGGTTAGTTCATTCAGTTGATGGTAGTTGGACTGGTATTTTCCAGCCGATTGCACATTGAGGGCTGACTTTCAGTACAAGTGCTTTGATTCTATGGTTTCTCCGTTATTCATGGTCTGAGTAATGACGCAATCAATTAATATACGAGAAATATGGTTTCAATAATTCCTCCCCCATTCAATATAACTACCACGAGTTTATCACGATAAAATCGTAACTCCGTATTCCGTCCTCTATAAAAATATAGTTTCTAATCTACGCAATATCGAAACGACAAGAAATTTTAATTGAAACATCGCATTAGAGATTTCTGTGAATTGATAGAAGAATAGTATCGACCAGAGTGTCTCTAAATAAATGTACAAATTAATTCCGATTTTTCCGATGCAAATACGGTAGAGGAAGTCTGAAAACAGATTTATTACACTACGGGTCGCTTTTATACGCAATCACGATTTGCGCTCGGTTCCCTATATATACATATATACCTCATCATTCAATTTATACGATGGAAAACTCAAATTCCTCGGCGAGCGAGCACGGCGCTCGCCGAGCCGAGAATCGATAATTGGAACGAAAGACGGGACGATGGAACAAGTAACGAATACGTTGGGCACTTTCCAGTTTTTAATTAGCGTTTCTTTACGTAATTCCAAAAGTAATTTCTTAGCGAGTTAACAAACAGGAGACGGCCGTCACAGCGAGGAGGTGGGATGGAAGGATCTTCGATTTAAACCAACTCGCGGTAAACATTCCAGTTGGCTCAACTTTCCACACGGTCCTCTTCGTCTTCCAGTGCAGCGACTTAAGACGAGAAGACGTTTTCATCGTTCTTTCTCCGTTTCCCAGCCACCCACTCTTCATCCCCTTCTACCCTTTGCTTTCGTTTACTCCGTCCTGCCACCCGCCATTCGTCTTTCTCCGCCGCCCCTCTCTTCTCTGTATTTCCCTCGTCTTCGTGAAGTATCACAACTTCGCGAGGGCCTTCGATTTGGTCGCAGGTGGATGGAGGCGGATGGCGAATCCGCATCAAACGAACCGATTGCACAAAACTTGTCGAGAGCCCGACGAAATCCGTCCTCACCCTTCCGCGAACCCTTCACCCTCGCTCTGGTCCTTCGCTCGACCTCCATCCCCTCAACCCTCACCCAGCTACCCGCTGCTTTCCTCTTTCGTCCGCGACGCGTTCACCTTCTCCCTTCTCGCCGCATCCCTCCCTCATTCTTTCCCGATTGTCCTGGTTTTATTCCAGGCCATTGGCCCCGTCGTCCTTCCTCGCGAGGCGGCACAGAATATAGTGGGAAGCGGCGTTGCTACGAGATAGGAATCAAAAGACCTCAAAGGATTGAAACCGCCCTCCAGGATGCGATGTTCCTCGGTTTCGATCAACGGTTAACCGAACGCGGGACGCGAAGAAATTGCTGTATTCTTCGCGCCCAATCGTGAACGGCCGCAGTTTGTCGGTCGAGCGAGTATTCCGTTCGCTGTTCCACGCCGCAGACACTTCATTCTTTGACAAAACTGCGGATAATGCTGGTCGCACGGATTCGCCGTGGCTCGCTCGTAGTAATTAAACCACTGAAAATGGGCACGCTGGACGCCAAGGAGTTGGCGAAATTGAATCATATCCGCACTCCTGCGCCTCGTGTTGCGTATTACACTTTAACCTGTTACCTCGCTTTTCGGTCAGAGCCAACCCCGCGTGGATTTGAAATATTAAATATTTTTGAAAATGTTTAAAGGATTAGCTCGTTTCGCTGGGGGAAATGCGGAGGATGGCGCCGTGATGAGTACAGTTCTTTCGCATGAGTTATTAAACTTTCAAGAGAGTTAATATTCGTTTCGTGCGATGTGGAAGTGTTTACGAATTACGTGTTAACTCCTCTTCCTCTGCTGGCTAAGCAATAATTTGGCGAAAATTTAGTGAAACCGTCGCTTCTGTGTAAAGTGGAGGTTTAAATTCTTTTATAATGGTGTTGAGAATACTTTACACCTCCATTAAAAATATCATTTACATATGTTTTTGAAAGATTAAAAATAATCGCGTGAAACACTTTACAAGAATCACTCTGCATATCCAAAACGACGACTTATTAATTAAACTGATATTTCGGAGCAACCACCCCTAAAAGGTAGGGTTGATGAAACTTTCATTCGAGCTGTAAGTGACGAAACAAGGAGTCACCGAATGGATAAAGTATTCAGGCTTTTAATCGACCTCGTTTAACGATTTACGTTTCAAAAAGACGCACGATAAAACTGCGAAAGTTTTCGAGTGGCCGTGTTGCTTTCGTAAAATATTGAGCTGCAGCGGACAAAGAAGTGTAAATTTCTTAAACTTACACGTTATTAAGGAACGACCGCCAACTATTTGGAAAGTTTTATCAGTTTATTCCGGGTAAGCTTCCGGCATTAAATTAATGAACGTCATGGCTCTTGTTTTGTCACGTGGTTTTCTAAGAGGAAACGACTGCGGGGACGGTTGAGGAGCCGTTTTACCCTAAGGAGCAGCATTTCCTCGGTGCCAACGTAATTTGTGAAGCAACAAGAAACGTGCCACCCATTATTTTAACCTTTAATTCACCTATAAATCTCGCAATACTACAAAACTTTACAAGGGCCCCCAGTGAATAATTGAATTATATACGCACTCGGTCGCTTTTAAATTGCCGCGCACTGTATATTGTTGCCAGATAAATTAGACCCGCCGCGGACCCGAGCGCGCTGCTCGCGCTTTACCCTTCTTTGAAATTAGCAACATTCGTTCCGGCCTCACAATTATGGGCACGCGATGTTACAGCTATTCGTCACAACCCTAAAATGTCTAGGTTTCTGGGGCACAATATACGGTTTCGAGTGACGCAAAATTTTGTACAGGCTTAGCTTACAAAAGTTAGTTTTGTTTTTTCATTTGATGTAAAAGCAATTTGATGAAATTGGAATATGTCGTATGACATATTAGGGTGTGTAATTAGGGCGAGGTTAAGGAATTATTTTGCTGGTTTCGAATTTATTAAAAAAATACAGGACGTCGAAACTTCCAATTTCTGTCTGTGGGTAATCGATCACATTGTTTATTTGATTTTGATGTCAGGGATTTTCACGAAATTGAAATATGGTTCAATCCACTTGAAATTAGGGAGGGGGGAGATTAAGTTATCACATTGCTGGGTTCGAATTTATTTAAAAAATATTGGAAGTCGAGGTTTGTAATTTTTGGTTATTGATAAGTCCATTATATTTTCCACTTGTTGTCAGGAGTTTTGATGAAATTAAAATATCATCTAGTCCAAGTGAATTTAGAGGGCGTTTAAGTCACTCTGTTGCAGGTTTGGTATTACAGAGCCTTGATTTTAAGTCTTTGACGGTAGAAACGAAATATTCTACATAAATAATGTTTAATCTCAGGAAAGAAATGTTCGGAGAATAATTTTTCTGCAGATAGAAATGAGGGTGTTACTTTATAGTTCAATTAATTTTTTTCCATAGAACCATAAACCTTTATATTTACATTATGTTAAACATTTATAATATTACTCAAATCAGTTCAATGTTATTGTTTGATTTTCTTTTATTAATACGACATTTACTAATACTTACACAATGTACATACTAACAGGATAAGAATCTTTCTGTCACTTTATGCTATGATGTAAATTAAGATGTGCTTCTTTGTGGCTATTAATCACTGTGTACGTAGCACGTGTACTATATAGTCGCAAGCAAGCGCGCTTAATTTATAATTAGACAACGTACGTTACAGGACCAAGGGCTTCATAACTTACCCTAAATAACCTCGAGTAATCTTGCTTGATATGTTAGTATACTTTTAGACATATATTATAATACACATTTTCTAACGAACAGTAAGTACGAGTGTTTAATTTCCAATTAAAAGGAATTAATGCAATTCTGAAGATCTGTTGATCCACTTGCCCAATAAATGATTATTCAGAAACTCTTTCCACTTACAATATCTCTTTCATACGACAAAATTCATGGAAATCGTTAAAATAACAAAATAATCACAAAATAAGATACACCATAAAATATGTTGTAGCATATTTAAGTTCTTATTCAATATTTGAGTAAGGTAGGTATTTGTAAGTAAAGGCTGAGTAACTTCTTCGGCCAAAGCTTTCATTTCATACTGTTAAGATTAATTTAGGAGATGTTTCCTACTTTTCTCGACGTTTCATTAAAGACAGCTTCTTCTTAAGGCATATTGCTCATTTTCCATTCTAAAGCGAAGAGACTCGGCCTACATTTTTCGACCGTATAGTCAATTCAACAGGGACACAGTTTCCAAAGGCACAACTTCCTCTCTTCAGGCAAGTATTTTAAGTTTATACGCCATGAAACGTTTGCAAAGCATCGTAATACGTAGGAAAGGCCGTGGCCAGCGAATAAAATAACCGGGGGCTGTTTCTCTTCTCTATACCCTAACCTGTCAACCGTAACTCTACGGACATCCTGTTTCAGGTCGTGAGTTGGTCCGTTTTGAACGGCAAGGGGGACGTAAACTTGGAGCCCTGGGCACAGTTAATTAGATAAAAATTCCATTGTGATGTCCCTATTGTGCCACATTAGTTATCACTTCATTGCTTCCTTATTCCGCTAATCACGTAGGAAAAATAAATCTGCACGATGCATTTAGGTCAAAAACTTAAGAATGCAACAGTTCAAGAATAATTGTAACAGGTTAAGCTTTAACTCCAAAAAACCAAACAAATTTATAAAAATGTCTTTAGAGAACTACGTATATACATACCCTCTGAAAATTTTTACAAAATTGGCTCTTTTGAAGAAAACTCTAGTATTTGATATAAAGAATGAACTTTGAACTACATGTGCCGATATTTAAGTAGGTAATTCAAATTAATAACGCAATAAGAATAATGCCATGACATTTTTTATGAGTTTTAATCGCACTTAAAACTGAACAGAGATTTTCAAAAAGTCCCAGTGAACCGCCCAATTACGCCACAAGTACTAATCGATCGAGTGACTTCTGATCAGCGCGATAACAAAGCCCGATTGAACATAATTTATTAATGCAAACCCCTAGGAAGACATCCAATCTATTCTGAAACGTTTCATGGAATCCAGGGAGGCGCTCAGGGTTCCATGGCTTCCGTGCGTCCTTCAGAAGTCTCGGGCGATGTTACCGATAACATCCTAACATGCTTCGAATCCAACGAGGTATACACACACAGACGAGTTGTAAGAGAGGAACACAGAAACGTGGCCCCCACACCGATGCACATCTCAGGCCGTGCCCATCCATCTTACACACGCGCCTGTGAAGAAGTTTTATTCTGTACGTTTCCAACCCTCTGGCCTATCTTCCCCGCGCGATAACGTCAGCCTCCGCAACTGATTGTGAGAGAAAGATGTCGCGCCCTATACGGAATTTCCTTCCACGTTTCGTTCGGGATGATCCGAGACAACTTAAGCCCTCGATATTTTCCCCGTGATTTCGCATCGATCCCCGTGCATTAAATCATTGAAGCTGATACAGTGCTGGTCAGAAGCAACTTTAAAACTCACTTCTAAATGTCTGCAATTTCATACTGAGTTTTTAAGTATTATGTTATGATTTTAAGGTGTGCCATGTAAGTAGGTATCTTATTTTTGTCACGGACAAAAAAGTTATCACTTTTTCAATTTGATTTATTTTTGTTATTTTTTAGCATCAGTTTGGAACTGTGGTATGTGTTTGATATGTCTATATTTTGATGGAGAATTGAAAACTGTATAGAATCCAGTTAAAATTGAAATCATTTAACCAACAAACACAAGTTTTATACGGCATTGAATTGGATAACACATTTTTAAGTTTGACAAAACAGTAACCACTTTTGGTGACTTTTTAGGCCGTCCTAAACCCCAAAAATGCGCCACCAAATATTGGATTTTTTATTACTTTTCAATAGTTGGTAACTTTTTGCGGTTTTAAGAGTGGGTAAAATTTATTTCATTTTATGTAGGATGTTTGCTTGTTAGTTAAATAAATTCAACTTTAACTGGGTTTTATACAGCTTTTCATTCTCTATCGGAATGGGTACCTATACATATTGGGCCATTCTGCAGTTTTGAGTTGATGATAAAAAGTAATAGAGGTAGAGTGGATCGAAAAAGTAGGAACTTTTTTGTCCGCTACTGTATATCAATCAAATTAACATTTATTGCAGTTTATATATTTTTCCCAACGAGTTACAATATCATTTATGCCTTTCTTAAAAAATTATGGAGACCTAAGGCTTCTAGAACCATTGCTTTTGTAGCAAACTATGTTTTCTTGAGGAAATGGCCTAAGTTTAAATGTTTAAATGTGTTGTGCGTGCACTAGCTGAATCGTTGCCCCAAGTTTACAGTATATTTAAGATAGCTTCTGCAGCGTTATGCCCCATTTTAAACTCATAAAGCAACACTATTCGTAAATCGTGGTTGTTCATATTCGAAAGACACTCTAAGAACTTAAGTTTCTCCAAAAAATATAATAAAAGAACGAAGATACCCTGTATTGCGAAAACTCAACTTTATCACCAACCTAATATTAATCAACCTATGTAATTTAATCAAAAGTATTACATTTCAATGGTTGTATCTGTTTCCGTAATTAGTTCATTGGTAGTTTTTCACGTCCCGTTGTCTGTTTGGGCAATTTGATTTTTATTTATGCTTGCGAGGAAGAGATAAGAGAACTTGGATCGTAGCTAACAGTTTTCTTCGGTGAAAGATCGATACAGGATGAATGTGCATGTATGGAAATGCTGGGACGCTTTCCTATTTACATATTCGTAGATTGCTTTATTTAAATCCGAGCACGATACAAAAGAACGATAGGATAATGGCACTTACTGATGCATATGTAAATTGAAATCAAACTGCTCGCTAGATCTTTTCCGGAGCGTCTCGAGGAAAGATGACACGTTGTCTTCTGCGTCTATCTTTCTTAGGCCTCTGACGAGAAGGGTGGGTAAATAAATGGGCCACGGGTGGAGAATGAAAAAGTCTAGTTGTTAAATATTTATTAGGTGTGATTATTGGTGGTGGATAAGAATTGGACACAAATAGAAAGTTTAACCCATTAAATATTCGTCAAATAAAGAGATATATTTGACATTTCAATAATGTTTAATTTATTAAAAAAGTCTGGTCTTATTATTTCATAAACCTTTCTGCTTATTACTGTGCATTCTGTATATCTCTAAACTCATTTTTCTTTTTTATGATACATAGGAAATAATACAAAGGGATACTTCACAATATTCACTTACATAGATATTGTATTTTTTCGATCTTCTTTGACAAAGTATACTACACATGTTTTGTTTTATTCAGACGCATCTGAGGCTTATATGCCAGTTTACTGTACATAGGGGAGATACAGAAATTGATATAAAATTGGTACACAATATACATATATCGCTTTTTTTCACTAGCCTTGTTTAACTAAAAAAGTCTAATACTCAATCAATGATCTTATAAAAGAGGTTAAACAAATAAGTAGGTAGTATTAAGATTGAGACTAAACTATACCATCTTGTATGTTGAACGATATATCACAGTTCCTTAAAAGAATAAATCGATTAGATTTTTAAACTATTAGGTTTTAAAAGGATATCGATTGTGTTTAATACTTTTACATTTTGTCCTTTTTATATACTATACATTTTCTACTTTCATGTTGTTTGGTATATCCAATTGATAGAAGCGCAGTGCTTGTCGATTTGTCTCCCTGGTATATCTGTTTTCAATATTTTTAATCTTCCATTCTGGTGGTCCATTCTGGTTCGCTGCATATGTCCATTCAGAAATGAATTCAACCACGACTACCTTCCTGCATTTTACGAATTATGCACAAATGAAATATTGCTTTGTCCGTTTAAACAAGGAAATATCTTTTTACAATATTTTCCACATTTCCACGAAATACAAATTCGAAGAATCGATTTCACCCACTGTTTCACTCTAACAGTCCCCTTTCTAGGCTCCATTATTTCCTTCATGGTATCCTGAACGCTGTCGAAGCATACAAATTTCATGTCTGCCCCTCCATTTTAATACCTCCACTTTACTTCTATAATTAACCGATGTTTCACCTTTTAATCCACTTGCAAATTGAAACTATTTAAAATTGCATCGCCGGCAATCACGTTTCATACTCGCAATACCGAAATAAGCGGTGTGCACGTCCCAAGTAGATCCGTTTTCCTCTACTTAAGGGATTAAGAAGGCAAGAAGAATTCTCGCTGAGGGACCAAGAAAGCGGCACGACATTTTACGTTAAGCGGAGAATAACTTTTCCCGAGATTCACTCTGGGTCTTCGCGACGCACCGCTTCCTCTCCCTTTCATTCAGAACAATCATATAAATATCGGCACACCTCTGATTCTTACAAAGATCATCCCGCTCCCTCCGACGCGACTCGGTATTCGCGGGCCTAGGAGGGGAGGAATAAGAGCGTAGATGGAAGCCTTAAAGCCTCCTCGGCTCTTCAATTTCTCTCTTCTTCCAGGCTCGAACCCCCTCTCCGTCTCTCTTCCTCTGCCGAACGAACTATCCAGATCCGCCTCTATTCTCCATTCTTTCCTTGACTGCATTTGTTCCTTATTAGATATTCCGTTTTATTGAACGAAGCCTAGAAGCCTTCCTTCCTGACGCCCTTTCTTGCATCCTTTTGCTTTGCCCCAGCTACACACGAGAATATATCTATATATATATATATATATATATATATATATTCTTTGCCCCTCCTGTTTCTTCGTCCTCACCCTTTCCCCTGTCCCCCGCCTCTGTACCAGCGCACGCCTCTCGTCCACGACATCATTTTATTCCGCGTCTCGAATTTCAAACGTTATTATTCACCCTTCCGCGAGCCCCTCCGCGAATCTTAGATCTTCCTCGTCGAGCATTTCCGGTTAGGTGCGCACCCGGAAGCCATTCTTCCGTCTTCTTCTGCCGTTCGACTCTTGGAAATGTTTCGCCCTGGCTATACGTCGATTCCATCTCCACCCCCTTCCCTCCCTTCTGTAAGGGACGAGGACTGGAGCAGGGAGCGAGCGTGCAAGCGAGGATCCGCGAGGGCGTACGAGAGATTTCTTTGTACATTCAATCGGGGATCAGAAGTGTATTTTGATGAGGAGACAAGGCTGGGTTTTATACCGTCGCGCCACTCGATAGAGCGAGAGCGATCTCGAACTCGGTGACGTAATATGATCGGGATATTGTAAATCATACGAGGGTGGCGGGATTAGCGCGCTACGTTGCGGAATTCGCGAAGGTGTTGTTGGAGTTTTCTGTTTTTTAATTGGTGGATGAGCGTGCCTGGGTCTACCTTGACCCACGCTCTGAGGAATTTCGTTAGACTCCTCAAACCATTGAACTATTTTTATTGGAGGTGAGGAGATTATCCATGTGCCCTCGAAGAAATGCATTCTTTGATCAGTTTTCAGGGTTACCTCGCGAAGAAAATGATATCTGAAGCTCGAAATATTATCTGTTGTGAGGAAAGAATCACATCCCTGGGTGGTAGAATCATACGGAGAAGTTGCTCAGTGGGTTGTTTGTGTATTAGTAGGAATTGTATCTTTTAGAATTAGCGTTGACTAGTACCGAACCATTTGTCCTTCAGGAATCCTTCGTTCCTTCCATCCCCTCCTCCCTCTTCTCCCAAATGTTTGGGCTCCGAGGACACCGGGCGCAGTAAAATCTGATCACGCCGAATTGGTCGCACCCTTTTCACAATCCTCTTGATCCAGGCAATCATCCTCCGCCGGCCATCATCCAGGAATGACCCGTCGAAACCTTCGCCATAGGCGCGCCACACCATCCTAACCGTGTCTATTCTCTTGACTTTTCCTCTCATTCATCTCCATTCTCCTCCTCCTGCGTATCCATGTTACCTCCTCTATCTTTGTCGTCCACCTTAACTCTTCCCTCCGCCCTCCCCATTCGACTCCCCCGATTTCTTCTTCTCCACGCTTTTCCACGGCGCCCCCTCCTCATCCCCAGCGTACTCTCACTTGAACGACCGATTATGTCAGTCGGAGTTAAAGCCACGTTTGTTTATCTGATCCCACGTTATAACTACGGACAAGACAGGCTACCGGTGGCTCCTTCGGGCGCTATCTCTCACGTGGACAGAAAGGGAGGGGGCCAGATAAGCAGGCCAGCGGGTTGGAGAGAGAAAGAAACGCGGGGAACGTGGCGGCGTGCTCCGTCCTGTCGCTCGAGGCGAGGACGGCTCTCCTTCGGAGAACAGTTTAGTTAGGATGAATGGACCGAATGAATCACGCGAACCAATTAAGGATTACTGTAGACGATGCTACGGTGGCTGGGAGGATAGAGAAAGCAAGAACAGACACTGCTCCTTCACGCCTCCTTAACCTTCGCTGGCTCGCACTTAATTGCAACTGCTAAATATACTTTCCCGATCGGTTGTTCCCCGTAAATTTTCTTAGCCGGCAGTCAACGTCACCTGAGCCGCAACTTAGCTCTGTCTTCGGGTGACTAATGCTCCTAAGACTCAATCGACAGTAGTCGGTCCATTCTGTGTGTATCGCAATGGGAGCGTGGAATTGTTTCTGTTTGGTGCTTGATTATGCAGGTTTTGGAACGGCGTGAAATTTGTTTTAGATATTATGGTGGATCGGATGTAAATGTCTCCTGGGGAATTTTGATTCTTTTGGGTTTGTCGAGTGGTACTTATTGGGGTGCAGGGATGTGGGCTGTCTAAATTTATTATAAAGTTATATAGATATATGTACGTGCAGCAAAAAGTTGTGAAGCTATTAGGTATTTATTCATGTGATAAAGAAATTGTTTTTATTATTTACGAGGATAGTGTTGTACATGCTACTCTGAGCGATGATAACTGTTATAAAGTTACTTATTTCTGCGTCCATTAGATAGCGTAATACTCAAATAATAATTATCTACTACTCATTGGAGACTTACTTACTTTCATCTTCTTTAATTAATTTACAATATATACATAACTAAATCGCTGAGTTTTAATACCATAATACCCATGGTACACTCTTTTCAATTTCCTGCTATTAAATACTGTATTTTTCATTGCCTCATTTTGTAAAAGAGATGCCTTAGTATATTTTTGAGAGGAGTTTTGGAGCTATTTTTCTCTATACATTCTGTAGATGTAACATATAATCTTCACTACAAGACGTATCAGCTTTCTGTTTTGAGTTCCTTCAAGAACAAGTTACGGATGCGTGTCATAGATTTACGACGAATTTTAAATAAGTGGGTGTTGTATATACTTGGTCCTTCTGTAGGCCTAGAACCAATTTATTTTATCTGCCAATCTACCAATTTATCTTCGACATGGAGCATTCGTCTACGTTTTCCTTTCGCTTTATCCTTAACGAGATCACAAACTATACCTTACGACTTTAATACCATAACACCGTTAAACGATTAAATATTTACCAAGCAGCGATTTTTTATACACGCATCTTGAAACTTGATGGTACCTAACTATAACAAGTTTGTAAGTCGAAATTAATTGCAGTTTTACAAAATGCAAATTGTAGTCTTCTTGGGGAAAATGTGCATGGAGCTATTCGCAACTGTCAGTGTTAATTGGTTGAAAATCAAGACACCATAGAGAATTGCAAATTCCAAAAGACGAAACAACATTTTAGTATGTAGAAAAAAGATTTTATTCAATTTAAACATCTATATCTTTAAATTGATATATAATTATATTTATATTTTTATTATATTTTTTAATTAACATTTTTAAATTTCGTTTAGGTATCCTATTACAACATTGCATCGTTTGTGATTGTACAAACAGATTCCAAACCTAAACTAAACTACCCCGTTCACTTCGTACAAACCTAAAACACCCGGTACAAACAGCACCCTACAGTTTCAATTAGCAACATCAACTCAACCTTGCAAAACACGTATTAATCAAGGCACCATCCATGCAGCCCGACCCAGTGAGACGCAGTTCTGAATGCCCTCTCGATGCAGATGGTTGGAAAACAGGGCTAAACATGCCCCGCCGAGGCCGGGCCTAATCTAGTGGCAGGCGGTCCTCGCGTTACGTCCTCGAGGCTCCGCGAGAAGAGGGTATTTGACGCGAGAAGCCGACACCTTTTCTTCATCCCCACGGCCCTCGCAATGCCACCGTGGGGCGAGCGCTCTCGGTGGCGCGGAGTGGCGATTTAGGGGGCGAAACACGGAAGCAAGAGGCCGCGTGCACCGTCGTGTGTAGGTGGCTGTCCTCCCCCCGTGGCGGCGAACGCGCACGAACGGCCGCAGGGTGCAGGACAGGGCAGCCGGGGCAGGGTAAGAAGGGACGAAGGGGTAACAATGCCGACGAGGACTACCAGGACGACGTCGACGTCGACGACGATGTCAGCGACAGCGTTGACGACGGCGCAATGTCGCCCCGTTGACGCACGCATGCGCCACGTAGAAGTAACAGCCGCGGACTCGGGTCGAACCGGGAAGCCAGTCAGTGCACTGCCAGCTCCTGAACCGCGAACGCTCAGCTCGCGGGTCCCCCTACGTAAATCCGCGGAGTTACCACCTAACCAGTTCCGCCTGTCACAAGCGTTGCCGACCCCCGACGCATCGCGACAGATTCGAGCCCCCATCAACTACGTCTCACGATCCTCGGCGGGCAAGCATCATCCCTCCACCTGCTACCCTGCTCTCCCGCACAACCGTTACGACCGTGCTCGCCCCGTGATCCCGTACAGCTACACGGTCACGGGCCAGTCGGAGAAACAGAGAGCGGGGAGAAAAAGAAGAGAAAAAAAAATAAACGGTAGTGTCTGAACATTGGCGTGTACATGTGTTGTGTCCCGGAGCGACAGGATACACCGGCTGTCTCTGGATATACGTGCTCGGTACCGCTGTCCCCTCTGGTGTCCCGTGTCACGGATTCGTTGCCAGCGCGTTGCACAACCGGCTGATAACTCCAGGGACTCGTGTCCTCTATTCACCGTGCCGAAGATGATGATGGTGATTTAAAGAGTGTCATGTGCAGTGCTGTTGTGCAATGACAACCAGTACCGCCAGTGTTCAAGTGGGATCTTAGATGTACCAATTAGGTGAGTGTCCCGCTTGGTGGATTTAACGATTGATTTTCATGGAGGGTGGTTGTGTCGCGGTTCCCGTGATTCCTTGGCTCGTATGTCACCTGCGTATGGCCAGTCACCGCGCTCTTTCGGTGTTTCTTTGCCTCCCCACCACGCCCAGAGTTTGACCGCTTGCTGGCTGGCTGGCTGGCTGGCTGGCTCCGAAAGTTGCCACTCCGGAAGTTGACGAGCGCTCCTTTTGAAACTGGGCGCATCTTGGCTGACGAGCTTCTCTCTTCGTTATGCGATTAGCAGCTCTTCTAGGGAAACACTACTGTGGCTGCGCAGCTGGAACGTATTCGATTAGCAGCGTTGGTCTGGGAAGTGTGGGAAAACGTGGGAAATGGGAGTATGTAGGAAGGCTAGTCGTGGACCACAAAGGTGTCTTGTAAAAAATGGTTATTGGAAGGTACAATATACTCTCGGGATTTTTTTAGAGGAACTATATGTAGTGAATGATTAGATGAGGGTGGTAATTGTGGATAATTGGAGAAATTGGAGTTAATCTGAGGGATGGCAGGAATGTTAGGTAACTACTAGTGCTGAGGATTGTTAGAGCATCACCACATAAATAATCTTGTTCGTTAGTGAGGTGTCTGATGTCTATTTAATTTTGGTTTATTATAATGTTACTGTATTAAGCACGTAGATTTTCAGTTACGTTTGCTGATGGTTGGTCCACTCTTTTATTACCCGGAAACCTAAATTCTAGATCAATTTTAGCAATATATGAGTCTTTTATATGATCACATGTTATATGATCACTCAAGTAACTTTACACCTCAGTAAAGTATCCAATACTTTGAAAGACACTTCATAAGTTACCCACTATGTTTAAACATTCTTCTTGCCTTTCTTCCTACAGCTGTAGTGGGTTTAAGTGACTTACTGTAAAAATCTATCTCTTAAATATTTCATATTTACACGGATTAAATAAATTCGCCTAGCACTCGATAAAAGTGACAGATCAGGCCTGAATACATGAAATAACATACACAATGGTATGCATTATGGAAGAAATATAATCTCATCCATTTTCAATGGTACACTCACGTTTCCTCCGAACGTCGAACTTTTACACAGCAAATCGAAGCTTTCAAACCGTACGTCACACATTAATGATCGATAACAGCACTTCCGCGAGCGATCTTCCAATAAGTTTGCACGTGACAAGAATTCGTTTCCATCTGGAAACCGCCCCAGCCCCATCGCTGAGTGTGCCCCGCGCTGGACAACGAGACCGCGTTAATTGTGATAGAAACGATGCATTCGACTAAAAGGATCAGGCGACACAATACCAACAAACGGTTGAAAATATTGAAACGCGGATCTGTTGTACGTCCGGGCTGCCTATCGCGCTATCTATAATGCAGTTTCGTTTAAATACGTCCCTGCTGCGCCGCGTAGAAATATCGAACATCGATACCACGCGGGGCAGAGCGGGTTTTCCCTTAAAAACGAAAACTGATGTCGAGTGGTCCGCGCGCGAACTCCGCGCGAAGGAAATTTTTGTTTTGGAGCGGGGTCGACGACCCGGCGTTCTTGACACTCGGCCGCTAGAAGAAAGCAGCTGGTCCGTTCAATGTTGAAGCGGACACGTTCGTGGAAGCTACTTACTTGGCGGGGTCACGCGACGATGCGATAATGTTAAAAGGCTGGGGAAAAGAGATTGATTGGAGGGCTCCCCGGGATAACGAAAATGTTTTTGTTTAATCTCGGCTCCACGTGCGACACGGGACAGAGCTAATAGGTTATCAAGATTCCTCGCGTTACATTCGACTTCATACCGTGACACTTTGTAAACGTGGATTAGGAGAAATTCCGCGCTACCCCTGGTCGACGCGAATTTCGTTTGGGGAGAAGAATTCTCGGGGTTAGATATGTGAAGATTTGTGTGGGCCAGTTGGTGAAGTATGAGTTAGTGATTGTAGGTTTGAATGCCTGTGAATACGTAACGAGTTTGGAGTTGTATGTGAAATTTTATAGGTAGAGTTTAGTCGAGGTCATTGCATGCTAATTTTAATTCTGCTATTTCAATACACCCCGCATTTAGTCATCGTTCTGTGTTTCTCCATTTGGTGCTACGAGAAGGCAGTAATTTTTATTATAACTTGAAGACAAATGTGTGACACTCTTCTGTCGATCAGTGCGATTAAATGAATACTTTATTAAAAGTGAGCAGTTTGTGATCGTGTGAAAAGATAAAGGGGTTAAAGTAAATCCAGTTCCTCGTGTTGTGGTAATATTAATTAGGGGAGTCTTTGATCAAGTTGTAACTCTAAAAATTGTGAACATAAATAAATTTGAATATCTAAATGACTTTTGCAAATAAAAGCTCAACTTTTGTGAATAATTGTGCAAACATGGGAAGATATTAATTGCATGATTAACACTAAATTACCATACACTGGAATTGCAAACTAAAATTAATGCCTGCCGCAAGCTACTGTTTCAAATCGCGAGTTGATTAACAGCCGCGTACACTAGACAGATGTATAATTAAAAGAGTGACTCTCATTATTTCCGACGCATCATAAATCACTTATACAACACTCATAAAATTACACACAATACAACTTTCACCATTCAACACTCCCGGCAGCAACTACTACATTATTTATATTACTTTCACTCCTAATTAAATTTAACTGCAGAGTGATCTAAACACAACGCTGAAAACTATGAGTGTATAATTGATAACCTTCAATTCTAGTATCTCAAAACCATCCATTGAATTTTTATTATTTACTCCAATCAATATCCTAAATATTCGTTAAAAAGAATGAAGAAAAAGGGATCGTTATAAAAGAAATAAGAACATATCTGTTGTGCGTTAAACGAACAATGGTGCAGTATAAATCAACGAATTGAATTATAAATTTGGACGAGCCATTGCAATTACAGGCGAAGCTATCGTTGACATTCAAATGGAAACAAATGCAGGGTGCGTTTTCCCTCTTCGGAACGACAGCACGTTCGTGCGGCGGCGTGTCACACGTGCCGTTGGCAGCTACGAAAATAGTTGCGCGAAAAATAATGACCTGCGACTCGCCACGCGAGCAGCGCGATGTAGAAAGGCGAAATTGAGTAGGATATGGTAATAGTAGGTAGGGTGTGTTTGCCTCCAGGCACACCATTAGGCCTCGTGTCACGTAGAAAACTGTACACGACTGGAGAATCGCTAATAAACTCTCGCAATCGTTCAAAAATCTCGTCGTAAGGCATAAAGAAGAATATAATTTATTTCCACGGCGAATCATCTCGATACTCCATGCGTTACAAAAATCTTTTCTTTTGCTCCACACTTTTACATCACCATATTTACAGTAGATAATTCACAACTATAAAATCATGGAAATATTTTAAAGACACAAGGTTAATTCTGGTTCAAAGTCTGTAAATTGTTTTGGTAATCACGTGACAGTGTATATACCTAATACTAATCAGTGAAATGTCCACACTTTCTCCAACTTCTATGACTTCTTAATTAGCAGACGTGAATAATTTTAGTGGATTCAAAGTGGATATAATTAAAACCAAGTGAAGTGACGCAGTATATCCTTCAAAATAAACACTTGAAAATATTTCCTTTGCCAAACTGTGGATACGCGATGGCTGTGCAACTGTCCCAATCTAAAACAGGAATATCTTACGTAACGACTATCATTAGATATCGCGAAAATCAATACGAAGGAGAACGCTGTAAAACATCGTCTCAGAACTCTCCGATTGCTCTGAAATTAAAGTCAGGTTGAGAATAGAGGTCTCCTTGACATTGCATCAATACCGAGAGAATACTGGAGAACAAATTAAATTTTAAAGAGAAAATCCAATGCGCATGGAACGATACAGCAACGATACTCCAAAGTGCATTGAACGTTATTAAACGCTAGGGACTTCTCCATTAATATCCACAAACATTCATACCAAGAACATTGCCCCGTCGATAAAGCATGTTTACGAGAACGCATTGAAAAATAAATTGCAAGGAAGTGTCCGAGACAAAGGTCGGCGAGCGTACTTCCTCTGACTGTTTATCCGCTGAAGGAAGTGGGCAGAGGCACGGTGTTGACCCTTCCAAGATGATTCTCGATGATTCACTCGGCGAATCCAATAGTCTTAAGACGATTGAATGCCATTCGCCATCGGGGCAAGTCGAGAACAACGGCGAATGAACTACGATTAGCTTCTCGGTAGCGTGGCAATCAATTGCTCTTGATAGAACGGATCAGTGAATACGAGAGCGAAGCACTCCTTTGGTCTGACCGCCTATTAAAAATACTTAACTGGCCGGTCGTCGACCCAGCGTCGTCGATACCATCGACATGCAAATACACTCCGTGCGGTGGCTACATATTTATGCATTCTTCGATTCTAACACTTGGCTGCTTTATTCGCGGCGTATCGCCGCGGGCTACGCTCGCCTCCCAACGAGTTTCATTACGGAATCATTCGGATCCGTGTTGGGTTTCAATAAGCTCGATTCAGCTACAAGGGGGCCACCGATAGAAACGGAACTTCGTACGTAAATAGGGAAGCAAGAAATATTTTGCCTGTGTAATTTATGAGGTATCTAATGGTAGTGATTGTGTCCTACCTGTTGATACGTTAAGTGGAAATTAATAGGTACTTTGAATGGTGCAAGGTTTTGAGGAATGTCTCCTGAAATCAGTCAGGTCTGTTTCGAGATCGCTTTTGTCGAAGAAATTCTGCTGAACTCGCCCCGACGATACTTTTGTTGCTTTCCAAAACGTTTCGATGTAGAAATATGCTAAATATGTGAAAAGGTTCATAGGGAGATGTTTGAGTATTTTTATGCATGCTTATAAATGATGAAAATCGGGTTAAATGTAGAGGGTATAATTAGAAGGGTAATTATTAATAGCGATGAGTTTGTTACTGGTTTGATCGCTTTAATTATGAAAAATTGTATCAGAAGTAAGATTTAGAAGCACATTTTGCTCGTCTTGTAATTTTGTAACGATCTTTCCACGCGTGTGCTTATAACTCGTGGCTAGGGGATGAATAATTAGAGTATTGGCTGGTTAATTGGGAGCAGGATAATTATTGTATGAACAGACGTGTAATTAACTTATAGTCGTAAGGTGGATTACATGCTGGAAGAATGGCGTCTTTGAAGTGGAAGGACCTAATTTTTAACTTTACCTTCTATGCCTCAAGTAAGAGATTTGTCGGCTCACTTTCTTAATCGAGAAAGAATGTGTGTTCATTATAGAACACCTTTTTAGTTCCCAATGTTACGAATACCAGTGCGTTTAGACATAGTATTAGCATAGCATTTCTCAAACTAGATTCCACGTGTTCTATTGAAAAATCGAGAAGTTAAATACAGTAGATATAATTGCCTTCATTAAATATTGATTTAGCATCATATTGTAGTTTTATGGTTTCTCAATAGTTTGATGATTGAGTAGTTTGTTATCGATTCAAAAACCTTTTCTGTCGACCACTCAATTTTTTACTTAAGCTTCGAGTTTTCAAATTAAATCTAGTTCAAATTTAATTATCCACTTCTACTTTGGGTTACTGCAATATCGAAATAATTCGAATTAATTCTAGTATACTATTGCACTAGTATACTGATATTTTCTTTAATGAAAATTCAGAAGCGATTTTCTAAAAAATAAAGCCTGAATAAAAAAAATCTTCGATCAGGTCACAAACTGTAGAATTTTTTTATTTCTCCTTATACCTATGCATCTCATACGTGGTTCTACTGGGCAATATTAAAAGTAGAGAAAAAATCGTGAGGAACCTGCAATCGTGTAAAACGATACTTCCCGTTTATGCCACGATAGGGGAAAGAAAGGTGACGATATCGAAGGAGTTGGTTTCAAAACCCAGCATTCGACAGAGAAAGAGCAAAGTGGCGTAGGGGTAGGTCGAGGGTGCGCGTCAGACCGATGGGAAACAGTAGATCTTGGGCGTCAGGTCGAATGAACGAAGGTTAGGAAAGGGGGGTGCGAAGGGAACGTGCAGAAGGACGCAACAGAGGACAGGCGCATTTAAAAATGCAATCAGGATAATAGCGAGGTGGTTCAGTAAAATCGCGCAAAGAAGGAATGTCTGCTGTCTGAATCTTTCACCCCCACTATCTCCCAGTTCGTTTCCTTCGCGACGCTTCTTCTCTGCATCCCCCTTTCCCAGCGCTCCCTGCAGGTCTCCGATTTACTCTCCTCGTGGCACTCTTACCCGTGAAAAACGTCTTTGTCCCTGAGCTTTAATTTGTTAAAAGGGAGAAAAGCAACGTCTGCCTGGGGAAAATGTGGCGACGTTGCGTGCAAGCTCTGGGAAATCCTGCGCGTGTCAACGGGGTGTGCTCCGAAACGTGAACGTAATTTCTGCGATGGGATGAGAAGCTCGGCGATAACGCTAGTGGATAGAAAGTGTATGCCAAGGGGAAATGATGAAAGAGTAGGCAGTGAGTAACGAAGTGAAGAAAACCGAACCGATTACTTAAGTAGTGAATAGTAAATGCAGGTTTAAATGCAAGGAGAAATACTGCGTAGAGTGTTTCGCTAACTATGCCGTGCTCTATTTTGGTAAGAATTATTGGTAATACTGAGGTCTCTGTTTTTAATGTAGGAAGGAGAATTTGTAATTTGCTGTGAATAGTGTAGCTCGGTTTACACTGTAATAAAACTCTATCAAAACTACATTTTATGTGACAATAGTACTAAAATGTAGTAATTTCTTGGAATATTAGTCTTCAGGTGAAAACACTTGTTAAACACATCTTAAAGGTTTAAATTAAAATCGACTTACAATTAGTAATGTTAGTCCCCTAATGACCAATTCATTTTGGTCCTAAATGTCGCAACGGTGTTAAAAATTATAAACAGGCAAACTCCCATTGCCCTCGAGCAACAGAAGGCAAGCGAATTCCATTTGGGGCATTAATCGATTACGGACCTGTCTTAAATTAGTCCGTTATATTGTAGAGCGTGATAGAGTCGACAGGCATTATCGCGGCTACTGAGGTCGGATGTCATGGAGTCTACACGCTGCTGGATAGCAAAGTGTACTCCGAGCAGTGGAACAGCTCGCTACGTGACACGAGCGCGCACGTACAACCACCACACTCGCAACACATCAGGGTTGCGCCCGGACCATCCTAGGCTCATGTCGCACCCACGCGCCTACACACCCGTCCGCGCGCACGCTTTAGTGCACCGACGGATCCGCGCCACGACGTTCACGCACCGTATGCAGCCGTGTGTATACGCGCGGACGCTTTTGATTCTGCGTACACACAGTGGGTGGAAGAAGTATAGCGAGGTACTTGGGGCATGTAAAGCGATCCCCTTGAGAGCACGAGTGGCCAAATGTGCTTCTGCTACTCATCATAGAATCGCCGAGGCTTAAAACCTCTGTCCACTTCGGGGTCCTCTGATCATTGATGTGTTATACAGTAGAGGTCAAAAAGAGACTTAAACTGGGAACAACAAAAAGCTTTGTGAGATATATTAGGCAACCTCCTATATAGATTCATTTCTCATGAAATTTGAGGGATGGTTTCACCTCCTAAATATGAAAACGGGCCCGCTATAAAAGAAAACACGTATATCTTATTTTGCGGTCCTCTAAAACATATCCAAAATTCAAAGGAATTGGAGGCGGACACCTGGGATACTCTCCTTGTTAGTGTACTACTAAATAGTTTCATCCGCGTGTATCTATACTTCGTTATAATTATTCTACTCACTATACACAATAATTCTCCTAAGATGCAATCCCTGATTAATCTGACACGGGAAAAATCACAAACTTATTGAGAATCCACTTAAGAAGCTACTATCCTCTTGAATTACCAGTGAATAATGTCCATTATGGTTGGATAACATTTCAGTATAATTTTGGTTAAACTGCACGAAAGCGTTACGCCAGTGTCCTCAACGTCAAAGCAGGTTCTCCTCAGAGCCCCATAATAGACTACTTAGTTTCAACTGAATTCCCATCCAACGACAGCAATAGCAGATCCAATCAAACCACGTCACTTTTGGGTTTCCACATGCATCACCAGAACTTTGATATTAAGTGACTGACTGGTATTCAAATTATCAATATTCCCCTTCTCTGTACATCATCCCCCGGAAACATCATGGGCACGCTCTCCTACGACTGACTTTATATTAGCACGCACACGACAGCGTCGTTAATTCTAGCTACGCATCACATGGCTTTTGTAGGCTTAGCCAACAAGAAGAGACCGCGGGAATTCAGCGTTTAATGAATGCCAGCTTTTTTCAATAACGAAGCTGAGTACCACCAAGTATTGGTTTTGCTTAAAACACAAACGCCGCCCTTTCAGCAGCGCTGTATATTACGAATGCCTTCTGATTCGACATCATAGTATTCTTATTCGAATTATCTCCCTACTCTTCCTCATCCACAATCAGTCTGTCAAAGGTGTATAGCAAGTACATTAATTTCGGGACGACACCATGGACGCAAACTCACACACGCGTGGCCGCGTATAGGTGGTCCTGGTTAGTGACCACGACACGGTATATAGCGATAGCTAAACCCTACTAAAGCTCGTAATGTATAGCCCAGGGTCTAGAGCAACCCGTGCTACTCCCTCTGACCAAACCCCCCGCCTCCTCTATCCGACACCCTTCTTTCGTGTCCCATGCATAGCACTGATTCTGCTACGTTCAGCCTCTTGTCACGAGGTTCGATGTTAGCTGGACGGCCTCGTAGGGTGTTATCGAGATGGATTTATCGAATCTCTGATTAATTACCCCGAATCGTATCCTCTTGGACAGGTTGTATTCCGCGTGGAAGTAACGTCAGGGTCACGTGGGGTGCACGTTGTTTTCACGGTGGCCTGAAGGGATGATGCGAGATATGTGCATAGCTTGTTTGTGTTGAAAGTTGACGTGAAGTGACGGTGTATGGTATGTTTAAGGGTAGGTGTATGCAGTTAGCATTGGTAGAATTGAGAATTGCTTGTGTTCAGGAAGCAAGTTTCTTTAGATTCGATGGGGGTGTGTTCTGAGTTGGAGTGCAAAATGGATTGCTATTTAGAGTTTAGAATTCCTACTTCTGTCGTTTTTAGAATAGTCGTCGTCAATCTTAATGATGTGGTCAAGATCGTTCCTTAGAATTGAAAGGATTTATGCTGTCAATAATCGATTTTAAGTTAGTATAGGAAAAGACACTCGAATTCCTATCACACGAAAGCTTTAACCATCTATCAAACACTTCAGTTGAAATATTGCAACTCCCATTGTCAGAAATTTGTGGAATTACAATGAATTCAACAATTCAGCTGGAATATTACAGCGCTCGGCGCCACAGGTTCAGGAAATTACAATGAAAGGAGGAAATAACGAAATATATTAAGATCATTATATCGAATTCAGTGTTCTACAGCGCATATGAGAGTTCATTCATACATGTTTTTTAATCATAACTCGATCGTCCCATGGAGCCCAGTTCAATTTAGTTAGCGTTGGTACAATTACATCTCTTTTGCACAGCTAACTCTAAATAAAAGCTGATCTTGTTAATTAATTGTCCATGAATGTATCGTCGCGGAGAAATAGTTGATCCATTTTATGCAAAAGTGTGGACTTTAATATTTGAAATGTAATCTGGATGGGTCGGCTGTATTAAACTGTTTATCCCGTGTATTCGAGCTCACAGGTTCACGGTTCACGTGTGGCGGATAGATGAAGCTTTTGCTCGCAAAAATGAAAGCTTTTTCGAGATTTCCGATACGCATAAAATACATAAGCGCGAGCGCTTTTTCATGGCGCGCTTAAAAATTTTGCATCGCGCTCGACACCGCCATCATACTCGATGATCGGCGCAACAAATTTGTCGTTAAAGAATAGTTGTCGAAAAACAATTCATATTTTACTATGCGCGTGACAAAACGCGCAGATACGTTTATACGAAATTAGTTTTTCTGGAGGGAACCAATTTTGGTTAAAACAATTTTGAGAGAATGTTTTTAGGGAATCGTTTATTAAATTTCCTGGATTAGGCTGATAGAACAATATGATGGATTTAATATGAAAATTCTATTAAAATAATGAAGCTCTCTAACAGCTGGGCTAAACGCTTTTCAATTTTCAAATTCGGTCAATTCTCTCATAACTGACTAAATGGGACACGCCCACATACTTAAAAAATGATTTGAAAGTAGGTTAAAGAATCTGAGGGATATTGCTGCTCATTGAAACCGACAAAAATGTTCAATTAATGTGTGTAGTTCATTAGTAAAGATTAATTACACACTACTTACATAGGTATATCACAAAACAGTAATTGATTTGCCAAATCCTTTTCTTTTATCGATGTTCTTGATCAATGCTCACCATTCAAGACTTCACACCCCCTGAATCTGATATCTCAATATGGATGTACTTGAAATTCTTATAATATATTATGCAGAAGCCTTACATTGTCGAATACAAATCATCTAAAAAATAATATTCTACAAACCGAAATCTTTTCAAAGTATCCATATTTCCCTCCTACAAAGATTTCAAATTTCTATCAAAATTCAAGATAGATACATAAAACTTCTTGCACACAGAGCTAAATTAAACATTTTGCCTTTCATTAAAGTTACTTCGTGGATCTATATCCACTGCAAACTTTTCTCCAATCTTTCCCAATCCTGTATGCTCCAAAAAATTTCTACCATTCTTTCAACGCCATCGCGTGAAAAACTATCCACCCACGTCATTCTCTCAACCATTCCAACGCAACCATGCATCCCAAAAAACCATCCTCCTAAACAATTCAACAACACTTTCGGAAAAACCTCTCTGCCTCCCGCGCCGGCCGCGATACGAGCGCGCTAAATCGAACAGCAAAACCTGGCAATTACTCGAATAATAAATGAAATATTAAACTGTGCGCCGGCGAAATATCATAACGGAAGGTCGAAAGTGCGGGCCAGGATATCGTGATTCACGCCGAGTAATGTACCGCTGATTAAATTATCAAAGCGTTGAGGTTATTGGGGCGAAGGTCTGGAAGTCGTAGCCGCTGCGGATTCCGGCCCGCCGATCGTGGGGGGGATGGTCTTGGTTCAATTAAAAATTTATGAAGGGGATCCCAGACCCCGCAGTCTGCGTTCATTATGCGCCGATATTAATATTTCAAGATTTATCTCGGAAGCATCGCGTCGCCGTGGCCAGAGACATGCCTTCTTTTCGTACATTTTTGTGTCCACCCCCTCTCTAACGTTTCGTCGTCGCGTTCCCCTTTCCCTGACTTCCCTCCCTCGCCCCCGCGGCTCGTCTGGCCGATCGTCCTCGCCCAGGGTGGTCAGAGACACGGAAACCACAGGGAGGGGACATCCTCTCGAGGGGGGCGCAGTGAAAATTTCTGACTTTCGGCGTGGTGGTCTCGCCCACCCTTCTGCGGCGCGATCCTTCGTGATTCAGTGCGTTCACAGTAACGGTCAGATAACGAGCGAGTCTTTAAAGCCTTCGCTCTTGGCATCACAAATCACCTTAAGCACGTTAGGATTAAGGTTGGCGGCACTGGCAGAGGCGTCTGCGCCGACTCCAATTACGCTCGCCGACCCCCGTGGCCGCCGCCTCCTACCCTAGCTCCCTTCTTCGTGCTGTTTTCTTAAACTGGAATTTATTGTTTATTCTACGACGCTAGGTTCGGCCCGCGCCGCTTCTCGTGGGAGACACGGTTAATAAATCTCCGTCCTGTTCCGCGTCGACTGGGAAAACAAGGTCCACGGCACGCGGCCCCTTTCTCGCGCGCCGCCACTTCCGACGAGGTCTTCTTCCGCCGAATCAACCCCCTTGGAAACAACGGACCCGACGTTAAAGAAAGTCAGCCTGACGGAAGGGACGCCACTTTCCAGATAGCTGTCGGGTCAATTAATGTATCGTAGTGGAAATTTACTCTCCGTTGTATCTTTACCTACTTGTTTCCTGGCGTGTGGACCCTTTTGCTGCAGTTGGTGTGTGGGTTAGGGGGTTATTTCTGTTGAAGGGTTTAGAAATCAGGGCATATTAAAATCCCTCCACTATGTCCGGTGAGAAGGTATCGATGGCTCAGTGCAGAAATATTGTATGTCCACTTTTTGGTTCATTTTGATTCATTTAGTAGTTTGATACCTTTAATTTTTGGGTCAGTACCCTGTTGCCGCCCTTAAATCTTTTTCAATTTCTTCCGCTTAAAATTTGCCGCTCCATAAAATTAACCGCTCTCCTAAATTTGTCGTTCCACCAAATTTGCTGCTTCCCAAAATTTTCGCTCCCCAAAATTTGCTACCCTAGACTGTAGTCTACTTAGCCTATACACAAATCCGCCCCTGATTAAGATTAAAACTGATTACCAAACATGTCGTGGCCATTTCAGCTCTCAATTGTAGTTCTCGTAATAAATTGGTCAGACAAATTTCATTTTCCGCGGTAAAAAAATTGGCAGAGCAGTATCTACTGACGAATTAACGGTTCCTTCATCTCCACACACATCAACGTTTCACGAAGCAATTTGCATGCGCTCGAAAACATTGAAATCGCGACAACCACGCTGGAAATGAAGTAGCCATGCTGACTGGCTGTTGTGACGTAAATCATTGCGTCTGTTTTCTTGTTTTTTTTTTGTTAAAATAAACACACCAATTATATTGGACGTCGGTCGATTGTAACTGGGACAGCAGAATTTTCCCTATCGGTGTCAATTAGACTGGTTTTAATACCTCTTGTGGATTCGCGCTCGCAACCCCATCCTCGCCGTTCGGACGGCGGTGAAATGAAAAAAAAGAGGTCGATAAAACGGGAAACGAGATCGTCGATTTCCCTCGATTTACTCTGCGAAACGCGGGGGGATTGGTGATAGGTTCGCCGCTGGCGTCGGCACACGTACTCTGCCCATGAAAACTGCTTGATATGGTTTCGTCACACGCACCCACACGAAATTTAGTCTCGTCGTAGACAAAACGCGAAAGGGAGTAATCGAGGCTCATGGAAGACGAGCAGAAAAACTCGCGAGGTACGTGAAAACAGGTGACTGGAAGGGAAACGTTGCTTTAAGAGGGACATAAAGTTTTTGTAGAAAAAGGAAGGCAGTGAAAGTTGAAATATATAAATTCGTCCCTGTAGATTTATCCCTAATTGTTGCTTGAATTGTAACATCAAGACTTTGATGGGGTACAAACTGTATTTGTACTGTGGTTGATGAACAGAGGGGTGAAGGCTGGCTGAGGAAAAAACAAGTGGAAGATTTCCTTCCGACACAACTTTGTTTACGCATCAGAAAATTCGATACAAGTGTGGATTATATTTCTGCGATACTTGAACTTTCGTAGATGTTTCCCTTGAGTTTTGGGGACACCTGTTCGCAGCGAACAGGGTGTTTGGTTTCTACCATTTTAGTCAGATTTCTCTGAAACTGATTTTGAAATACAGAATCACTCATTTAGTGGAATAAGTACTTTCGTCCAAATAGCTATTTTTTTATTGCAAGTGCAACTATTGAAATAGTACCATTTTTACTATTAATGATTGCTCATCCATAAATAATTCGGCACTTCTATAAAATAATTAAAACACATGTATACATAAATCGAATTATCAACTAAAAACCAAGCAGTGGTCATCAAATTCTTATCGCAGTCATCACAAATATAATTTTCTGAATCATTCGCCACTTACTACTCCATAATCAAAGAGCAGTGCACCAATGTTTCCGAGCTTCTTATGCTTGCACAATGAAGATGACGGGAACAGGGACAAAATGTGTTGAGGTAGGAAGAAACTAATCGGAAATAAAGTTATGTTTAATACCAGACAGCAGGTAGACTCTGGAACTCGCTAATCTTACTTTCACGAGGAGTTAATTAGTCAGCGAGAAAAACGTATTACGTGGGTGCATTGGCAAGCGGCGGGAATTTGTTGCGGATTTGCATATTCACGGCGCGCACGTACTTACCCCACGCGAAAACATTTACCTTCGCTAGTCTTTATTATTCCTGGCCGTAACGAAGCCTTCGAATCCGAAACTTGGCTGTTTCCAGACGAATAAGTTCCTGGCTTCTCTGAAACTCTCATTATCGTGCAAATGGAAGTAAAACATTCGAGCAGTGACTTTTTTTACTCCTCCCCCTCCCTGCCTCTTCTTATCGTTGGCCAATAAGTCAGTCCAACTTTCGTGCAGCGTATAACGTTCACGAAGGTTCCAGGATCGGAGACGATTTTGAACGGATCTGTAATTACACGCTATTGCTTGGAAGAATGTATATGGACTGCATAAATTCTCGCGTTGGTGCTTCTTCGTATTTAATGACATTGTTAGATTTAACAGGGGTGTTCACCGAGGGAAATGAATAAGGAATAGACGAGGGAATGCTGCCCGATTGCACTACTCCAATTAGCAGTGAACGAGTTTTATTGGCAGACGTGGAGATCAAAAGTTTTTCATCGATTACTAATGGTCAGCTAGATATATCGCGATTCCAACTGGCTATCTGTATTTGCTTGGATCGGAGAATGCTGCGCCAATTAATCGAGATTACATGGAACCTATTCAATTAGCTGGAAACAGACTTTTTTTTAGTTGGAGGATCTAATAAACAAGAGTATTCTATAGGTTTGATTGTAAGTTGTCGACATGGTAATTGCACTTGGTTCTGTTTTCACGAATTGCAGAAACCGATTTAGTTCGTAATTTAATCGCACTGCGATATAATTATGTGCACTTGGAACGATTATAAACGCATCTGACTTCGAATAGTTGCACTGATCCTGCGTCTGCTTTTATAAATTATGGGAGGAATCGATTTGGGTCTTCTGGGCAAAGTGTAATAGAGATAACTTGGGGGTAGGAGCGTCGAGGAAAGGAAGGGGGTTGATGGACGGCGGAAAAGGAGAGAGAAATTGGATGGTCTGAGAGTGCTTCCTCGGTTCGTTAGTGGTTTTATAATAATGAGAACTTGCTTGCTAGTCTGGAAGACGGATTGGAGAAATAAAATTATCTCTGATCGTTGCCATTCATTGGTCAAGGCACAACAGCGAAATACCAACCCCTTAGCGATGTTGTAGGGACAAACGATGCAATTTAATGATTCGATTGGATAAAAGTAAAAATATAACTGAAGGTTCTCAAGAACAGTTTCCACGTTTAAAACACAAATATCCTTACCCACGATGCGGGTACAAATAAATAATTAAATATATCATCTGTTTTTCCAGAATATGTACTCGCAGAATTTTTCTAGAACCACTTTGAAATTCTGCAGATACTTATATTTTTGAGACCCCAAATATTCTGAAAATGCACACAAAGAAAAATCGGAAAAAAAATTTTCACGGAGGCTTCCCCCTTAAGACCATTCGCAATAAATTTGCTAGGGACAGAAACAACACATTTCGTTTCTCCAGGCCTCCGTGATTCCCCACGCCTGAGTGACGTTTCTAATCGACAAATGCCCCAGCCAACAATTTTCAACGTGTATCTCGTTACAGACTATTAACAATAACCCCAGTAACCTGAAATCAAACAACTAAACCCGCGTCCTCCTAAATCGTCGACAACGCTCGCAAGCGTTTCAATCATTCCCCAAAAACCACGTTCACCGCTCGCCCAACATCCACGCTGCCATTCGCCCGCTAACAACCCTTTTAACGCACAAGACACGTTCCCGCGCGCGATAACGCGGCCGTTAAATATCGCCGCGTCCATTACGTAAAGAGCGGGGGGTTGCGCGGGGCGGTCTGGCGGCTAAAGAAGACAAAAGATATCGCGCGAAAATCCCGAGAATTCCCGGGAATGCCACAGTCTAGCCGTAAGTTTACCAACGGTGGTGCATTTCCCCAAGTTCCAGCGGGAGACACGGGTGGAGAGAGGGTGGGCGGAGAGGCGGAGGGAAAGAGCCGCGAGAGGGCCGGGGGAGCGAGAGGGAGGCATTTGGGGGATGAGATATATAGGCAATGCCTAGCATCGGCGCGATACATAAATAACGATATCGGTGTTTTCACAAGCACACACGCTTCCAAGCGTGTACAAGGGAGGTTACTCTACCGTGGCAGCGGGCTGCGGTATATAACTCACCCCGTCGAGAGTCGTGTACGCTGAATAGAGTCACCGGGATCGATACGTATCGGCCTGTACGTAGATACGCCACGGGACAGGAATTTTTCCGCTCCTTCCAATTTTAATCCTCGTGCCCCGCCGCGATGCATTCGTCCCGCCCGCGGAAATCGTTCTCCCTCCGGTCATTCGTCCGCTGTTTAAAATGATGGGATTGGCTTTCCTCTGTTTGCTCGGCGGCCGCGTCGCGAGGCAACATTGACGGTGGCTGGATCTCGCTGCGAATATCTCCGTAAGCATTGCCGATGCGATAAGGAATAGCTGGGTTCGTGGTTGAGAAGGGTTGATTGAATCAGCTGGGGCATCGATGTGTGTTGTTTTTAAATCGTGAAGTTTTTAAGGGTTTTAGAGATAGTTTATCGCGGGTTTTAGGAATTTGTTGTAGGATAGGTAGTTTTGATAAGGGTGGTTTTAGAAAGTGTTGGTGTTGAGGAGGATAAGGTTTCAGCTGCTTTGTAACTGTTATCCTGACACGCTGGCATGATGGTCAATGCCCCGAGGAATTGCGTCCCAAAGAGCCACTCCATTCAATGTAGTCAAACAAATCGACAAGTGTCGTTCCACCCACGCAAAGTGTACTCAGAGATGAAATCTGCGGGCAAAGAATCTGTGCAGCTTCGTGAATCTAACTTAGAAGGAATATCAGCCAACTGTTACACGCCGATTTTTATGAAACTCAGTGTACAGGTAGAGTACCTAAAAATGCATGTTGAATTTCATCAAAATCGGAGTGTAACATTTCAATACTGTTCCTTGCTGGCACAAATCGATGCGATCTCTTCGATAATCTCCCTTAAAACTGTCAGTATCCTGACTTTTACTATTAAAATAACTATTATTATTCATCAAACTTCCTATTCCGAATTCCACTAATCAACATTATTCGTTCGCAATAGAATTGTGAAAAACACCCAGCACCTTTTGTTAAATTGACAACGAATTCCTTTTGCCTACAATGAAAACTACGAAAAACGTAACATTAATATTCCTCCACCTCTTAATTCCCCGAATGTTCGTACGCCCGAAACGAACTCCACCGAGTTTGAAACGTGCATTCCGCACCATTTCCTTCGTTAGCCATTCGTCTCCGCGCGGTGTTCATCAACGAACCGAGTGGATAGCAGAAATTCGTCGATCGTATTACCGTGTCGTTTATTTATTCCGGCACCGTGAAAATTGCGCTGGATTTATAGGCGGGGGGTCGGCGGAGGACAGTTGCGCAATGCGTCGCGCTCGAATTTCCGCGTCACTGCTAAATACTTTGCTGCAGGTCTCTACCGTGACGCTTTATACGCGGCCAGTTTCGGTCAGATGGGCTTTCCCGGGGTGTTTAGGGGTTTCGGTGATATATCGAGGGATAAATACAGCGCGTTCTGTGGCACGGTGTACGCTCCGTGTGCTGCTTTACCCCCTGGGATCACGCGACACCAAATAATGACCGACTCTGCAACCCCGGATTAGCAAATCCCGCGCGGAATTAGGTTCGGTGTGCAATGGTTCGAGCTCGTAGCTTCGCGATCTCGAGCCCACGGCCTCGTGACTGCGCGGCTCGATCGATCGTCCCGATCCTAATCGGACGTGAAACGATAAGAAAACTGGGATAGATTCCGGAACGCGAGCTTATCTCCGCCGGATCGAAGCGATCTAGGACATTGTAAATTGCGATCGGTCTGGTGCACCTTTGATTAAAAGTTGCTATTATTAGGCTCCCTCGAGAGCTCTATCGTTCTTGGTGGGTTAGAGCCATTCCGACTAATTCACAATGTGTCTGCTGTACTTTGAACATGAGATGATAGAAGTATTGTAAGATAGGTACCTACTTCATTGCGATAGCTGATGACAATCGGGAATTAATATTTCAAATTATGGAGCTGATGGTAATTAATAATCTTTCAGGATAAATATATTCTTCAGGAGTAAAGTTTGTATTCCCAAGTTTAACAAACTTTGTTTTTGCAAGTCTCTTCTTATATCTCATAGCAGTTGAATAAAGGTCGAGTCAATAGTCTAAATCCAAGGAATAGTAACTTTCGTGTAAAAGTTGAATATACAAGGGAGCTCAGCTCTAGCTATTCCTAGTATCGGTATTATCACTAGACTGCGGAAGTTTATGCAAATATATATCTTTATAGGAAAGAACTAAACAAGTGAGATTTTGATAGAAATATGTTTCGTCATTAGAGGGTTTTAAAAGTAGATAGGGGACACCAAGTGTGGTTGTCTCATTTTTTATTTTGATTTTTTTCAGGGGTTATAGCTACAGGGATGTTCATTCAGACTTAATTTAATATAAATTACGTATGTCTGACTTTATAAAAAAAATGGTCCTGTGGATTTTGTCAATCAGATTAGGAGCTAATTCACATTATTTTCAGAAACTATTTTGGGTTGGGTGTCACAGTATCGGGTGTTGATTGTCACCAATTTAAATAGCTAAGTTTGCTAATAAAAAGCTGATTCAATTAATGAAGTCATATGTTGTGTGTAAGTTGTTTATAGTTTCTTTCTTATAGTGGCTGTGCCAACCTACCCGTGTGACAACCATATCCGGTCTCCCCTACATTTTTTATTTTGCATATTTTCTATATCACATATGTTGCATATTTCTGGCATATACAGAACTTGTTTGCAAATTAGTTCGAATAATTATCACTCTGAACCTTCGGTTGCATTCGAAAAAGCAACACCGTTAGAGAACGCAGCAGCCACTACCCCCCAGCGCCAACCCCTGCGAGCTATCGATACCTTACGTTCGACTTAAGCGATGACGCACCCCTTAATTATTAACGTAGCTGGACAGATGTGAGAGCGAGCGATCGACGTGCTAGGGATCACGCGTGATTTGTTCCACGCCTCGATACACCGCGCACCACCGATATGTCTCGAAAGTGTAACAGCGCCGTTCGAATAAGGGGGATGCGAAATGGAACGAGCCTCATCAGGCCCACAGTACTTTCATGAATAATGCAGCATCTATATACCTCTAAGTCCAGGTCGCAACAACTCCATCCGCGGCTGTGGAACTGCCGATGCACGGCTAATCTTGTCGGCGGATCGAACCGTGCAATCTGATCGGTAGTGGTTGCTTTCTGCGCGCCCAAATTCGATCTGCCATTGGCAAGAATCCCATGGACGTAACGGGACCGATCAATCAAACGTCGCTTTGAATCCGAGCCCCCCTCTTGTGTCAGATTTAGAGTGGTTCGCGTGTGGGTATCAGATATTCAGCATTAATTAACAAACGACAAGTCGATATCGAAGATACACCAAGCCACGCCAGCTGATATCCGTTCATAACTGTATTCTGCGCGAACAAAAGGTTCCTACATATCCAAATATTCGGAGGCTGATGCCATTCGGATTGCTAACTGAAAGAATGAGATCATCAAAGTTATACGAATCCGAAGTAAGTTCTATTCTCCATTCCTCAAGTTTGGATCAGTTGCCAAGTCAAGTTGCCTCTCATAAGTTCGAGATGTGGAAACAAAGTTCAATGATATAAATAGAATATTCAATACTACTCTAGTTAATCCTACTTCGAGCGTTGACCCTCTGTGCTCTAAAGTTCATACCCAAGATTCAAAGACCACGCCACGGCACAGCAAAGAAACCGTCAATGAACGTGAGTGTTTAACGAAAGGACAGGGCTAGAAGGTACGCGATTGGCCTATTTTCGAGGGGCTGAAGTATAAGAAAGGCAATAACTGGGTGCGTGCACGCGAACGCAAGCAGCTGTGACCGAGTAAACGCGCAGTGATAGACGGGCTAATGATAAAGAACCTCGACGAAGAAGGAACGCCGGCGAGAAGGGACGCGTGCATACAACCGTCAGGGTTGCATCGGCGGCGGTAATGACAGTGCAACCACCTCGCGATGAAATATGAATGATCGTGTTCTCTCAGCACAGATGGTTGAATTTGAGGTCGCTACTTCCTACAGCAATAATGCTCAGATCGATAGGCTACGGGCTATAGATACTGGCCGAGCGCGGATAACCCCTTTTCGAATTCATTTCTCTAGCAGCCTGTGGCTGTTGCATCGGCTCGAACTCTCGGCTCTTTCTCTTGTTATAGCCCTCCTATCCTCTAGCTTTCCAACCTCCCTCTCCGCCCTACCCCTGCTGTACCGTTCTTTCGTCTTCCTATCGATTCACCGGGAGCTTATGGTATTTTTATTTCCTGGTATCAGCTTGCCGCTGCGAGAACGTCTGAAAAATTGACCAGCTGCTCTCGATGATTCCGTGTTATTACTTAATCATGCTGACCTCGTTGCGATCGTTCCTCAAGAAAATATGAAACGCTCGAGCTGCCCCGAGTCCTACCTAGCTCTTCACTTGCAGCGATCCAGCCTCGTCGTTGGACCAATATTGGAAACGCGATTAACAGGATTGGTGGGGGATTTGTGACGCGCGTCAATGGTACCGTTGAACCGACTAGTTGTGTCTTTCGAGGATATTCGTTGGCCGAGCAGATGCAAATACCTGATCCATTAAAAGATGCACGTCTCGCGTTTCCCTTCCACTGCATATTCATAGCCCGCGCGTGGATTGAATGCGGCCATTTTCTGATCGAACGGTTTCCTTCGATCGCGCTCAGCTAGCGACTCGGGGATCTTGCTAGATGCGCGCCGTTTAATATTGAACAACCTTTTCTGCATCGGCTTCTAATTCAGGCTTGACGAGCGTGATTAATGAACGGGTGTTTTGCTGCATTTGATAGCGCACCTACGTTTCGTTTGAATCTTAATTGTTGCAAGGCGCGGGTCGCGCGCAGTGGACCTATGTATAAAAATGCAAATGCAGGTGCGATGACCTGGATGGATTACACGCTGTTGGCTCGCTGATTAGCAGAGTTAACGGGTTGTCGACGAAAATGTAATGGACGCGCGAGCAAGTTTTGCGGGTTCGTTGGAGCGAGTCGCGAGCGAACTATTGCCCTAACGGGCACGGAAATTCGATCAATTTCGCGAAACAAGCCATCACGGCTAGGAGAGAGGGCCAGTCACTAAATGGACCAAGAGGAACGAGACTAGCGAGGGGGTAAGCCCGTAAATTTGATTAGTCTGCGAATGCAGTAGTGTCTGCACTTACAAGGGGAGGTCACAATCTGGACCAGTGCTTCCTGAATGGAAACTGGACGTGAAATATAGGCGCTGATGTGTATCAATAACTTCTGGAATATTAGCTATTACTTTTGGTGAAAATGGCTTGGAATGTAGGTATTATATTTCTAAGTGGTTTGAGGGGCTTTGTTAGAATTTAGGAGGGTTTCAAGTAGCACAATGGATACAAGAGACGGAGAGTGGTGGGGATAAATTTGGAAAAGTTAATTATAAGATATCAGAAACTAGGATTTGCCGGTTTTTGAAAACCGGGTTTACAATCCGTTTTTTTATAAATTTGTAAAATTCGAGAACTAGTTTTATATACTAAAAAATAGTTTTATACAAATATACATATACAAATTGAAATTTTTTAAAATAAGTACAAATATTTATTTTCCATTTTAATAATATTTCTTTTGCGAAAATTTGAAAACCGATTTAATCGTTTTTTTTTTTGGAATAGCGGAATTCGAGTACCAGTTTTTTCACAAGTCGGGGTTTGCATAAACCCTATCAGAAACCATACAACTTTGAATGATTTTTTTATATCTTTCACCGTTTCGCAGAATTTCAGGATAATATGAAAATTCACAATTTCTTTGAGGGAGTGTTTTCAACCCTGACCTGTCACAAAATGATCACGTTCTTAGGATCACTTCAACTACATTTGTACAGAATGCCCATTTTTTTAATGTTTTGTTGCCGAACATCCCCTGTTAGATGTGTGCGCGAGTCTCAAGCTACATCATTCTGAAAATACTTAATTGATATCTATATTCTACCAATTGTCGATACTCTTCAACCCCTACATTTCAAGCGCAATTCCATCGAAAGTAGAAAAATGCTGCCACACATGCAATATTCAGACTTACTAGCAATCGAAGGAAGCCAAGTCTCAACGCAAGTCTCAAACGAGAAATACCGCGACCCTCTCAGGAGAAATCATGAAATCCAAACGCCGCTGAACCAATTAAAATCGTTCGATTGGTATCCTGGTCACCTGTACGAAGAGTTTCATCGAATCAGTGTCCGTTGCATCAACAGGCGTTCCACCCTGGAACCAAATATCCCAATGGGCATTTTTTCGTCATCTTTACCATCCGCGCAAACATATTCCGCGGCGGCTGAGGATAACAGCAGCCATAAATAGATTCGGTTCACGCATGTATCGGCACACGCGGGCCAGCAGGGATGAAGAAGACTCTAGTCGCGACAGAGGAACATGAGTGAGTGACAGTGGCCGTCGAGTCGGTGGAGATAAAGGATGAACAGTGGCCAGTGGCAACGGTAGCTGTAATTTTTAGTCACGTGAGCGTCCAGGGAGCCATTAACCCTTTAGCCTACTGGCGGAGGCCGGGCGGCGACAACTAGGGTGAGGGGCGAGGATAGAGCAGCGAGATGGTAAGCGGATTAGGGCGGGAAGATAGAGGGAAAGAGGTAGAAAGAGGAACGGAAGCAGTCTATCGAGCGGCGCAACGTCAGAAGAGGGGTAGGACACACGAAGAAGCGGAGGAACGTACGGAACGGGCCTGGGGGAAGGAGGGAAAGAGATAAACAGTGGAGGAGGGTGACGGGGAGGATGAGGGAGAGTTTGAGAGGACCGGGTAGCACAGAACCAGCCGGTAGAAAGGGAAAAAGAGGGTGGTCGAGGTTACCATGGCGACCACTGTGAACCAAATGGACCCACACGCTGTCAGGGCATGCCTGCCTTGAGTGTGCAACGGGGGAAGAAGGAAAGAGGGAAAGAGGAAAGCGAGAGGACGCTGTCATCTCTACCACTACCATCAGCGTCGTCTCGCCGTTCTCCTAGCCGCCTTCACCCACAGCCTCCGTCACCCTCAGCCCCTCCCTCCTCCTCAATCCCTGACGGAGGTGCACAGCCAACGGAATTATGCTAAATCCTCGACGAGGAAAATTCGCGACACGACGTCGCGACGTGTACGTACCTCTACGTGCTGTATCGCCATCTCGAGAAATCTCGACGCGCGAGACCCGCTTGGAGATGTCCCGGAGACGTCAGGGCACCGATCGAGATCGATGAAGGGGGAAGGTTTTCATTGGCGACTGAGAGGGCGCGGTACGGATAGCTAAATCCAACGTGGACCGATCGATGTGTCTCGACACAACCGCGTGAATATTTAATTTTTGCTTTCACGTGGACTCATAAGCACGATCATTTTTGGATCTCGTATTTTTACCAATGGGAATATGTGGGTACCTACTCTGTATTTTTATCACAGTTACTGTTGGTAAGTTTAGAAATTTGTGCGTATAGTTTCTGCAAGAATTGTGTCTTCAGAGGGTTGCTGATTCGAAGACAATTGAAAAACAGTCTGAGGTTAGAATTATAGTTATGTTGCTCAAAATTACTAATACTTAAACGATAGTAGAAGTTAGAGAAAGAGTGAGAATTAATTAAGTCTCGAAATAATTATGGGGAAGTGTACCAAACGATGATAAAGGAAAGTCCTGTTGTTTTCCCTCGGTCAGAAATTGCAACATATATCTGGAAACACTCGATACAAAACAAACGTCCATGAAGCATTACTGTATTAAAAATCGAGTACTCCATTATCCCTTTAATATTTGATTTACACAGCTCCCCGGAATTGATCGGATACTTGCACCCGCTTTCATAACATTTTAAGCGTTTTCCACCCGATGGTGAACTTTGCTTTTGCACCCCTGTGCCAGATGTAGCTGCAATAATACGATTGAAATAATTAATGACGCACGATGAGAGCGATTTCAGTGGAGCGCGGGAACGGCAGCAGATTCCGGCATGGATCGCAGAAACTCGAACGCAAACTGGGCCGGGGGGAGGAGAGCTTCTACGCGGACGGAAAACACAGACCCGATGTGTTTGTACGGATTGTTATTCAACCTGATTGGTTTACTCGGCAAAGCTCTGTACCCGATCTATCCTTGCGAGGGAAACGGTTTTACAAACGCACATGTCACAGGCATCGTACGTCTTTCTTATGTCCTCCCAACCCCACCTTTCATGGTCCCTTGTCGCTTCATCGCTGCTTCCCGAGGCAACCTTCGCAGTTTCCATTGAAACGGAACAACGGATCGCGGATAGGCTTCCTGTTCCAAATGATTTCCAACCCGTTACGTGTGCTTCTCAAACGAATCTATCGAAAGCAATGGCATTGCTGTTGGCTGAATGTCTAATTGCGGGTACAGTTGTTGGAAATGTTTAGTATTGTTTTGCTGGGGTTTATTTGAAGTAACTTTTCTCTGTCTGTGAAGGGAAGGAACATTTTTGAGTAAAAAAATGTCAGTGAAAGTCTCTTTCAAAATCCTCCTGCAGCGCTCCATGCGTGATTTTTATGAAGCAAAATAATGGCGGAGATATTCGGAACATATGTAGCTTTTAATTGATTCTTTGTGTTCTTCTGAATGTCTGCTACGTGTTCAATCGTTTTTCTTCGAGATCTGTTTTAAGTTTAGGGAATAAAGAAAGTCGTCATACACTTTTCGATTAACTAAACTGATTACAATTGAAGTGGGAGCAAACACTCGCGGAAGACATAACCTACAAAACGATATTAACATTTCTCTCGATTTTAGCTACACCTTGTAAATGCAAGACTTATGAGAACCGTATTTTTTATGAACATACAATTTGATTTCTAGAAACATTATTCATATTCTGTATTATAGACAGTGTTTTTTTTTCGGCCAAGGCAGCGTGATGTGCAAATTCTATATGAAATACTGTTTTTTATCACGAAAAGTTTTATCGATATTCATTGCCACGTGGTTCAATTAAAATACAATACATACAGTAGAAGTTTCTTGCATGCATTATGATAGAATTGTACCTACAGAAACTATATTGGTACATTCGTTTTTATTTCTTCTAAATTTGGTACATTACGATTTACGAATTAGGAGCTACTGTGAGAGAAATGGTATAAATATACAATCACAAACAAAACTCTAATATCATTAACTAGTAATTTCTTTCAAGTATCATTTAAAATTAAATGGCATTGCTTTTACAATGCCGACAAGTAGAAAGGAACGATTGAAATTCCCCTCAACTTCCCCTTACATCAACACGACTTACTCAAGAGGGAGTGCATTTCGCAGAGTGTCGCGCCCCAATCGTTGAATGCAAATACAATGCGGCCTTTCGATACATTCTGCAGTTACGTCGCCTATGGGTGCCCTCTTCTGCTTAAGCCTAAGCATCGACTCACGTTCTTGCACACGACACAGCATTAAAGATAACAAATCTTGAAATATGTCGCTGCCGGTGAGATGGGGGCTCGCGATAATGCAAGGGGAGTATCGTAAGCTATCTAAATTATTCGCGCGCTTATATACGTTCACGCGCCAGTCCACGGAGCCTAATATATCATCTTCATCCGTCGTTCACTCGCACTTACACCAGCGCATGCATACACGTTCATAAGTACACACTGATCCCAAAGTTCTTACCGATTTTCACGCGTAAACGCTTTCAACGATGTTCGTCTGAAGCTCACGGAGACGTGAACCAGCTCGCTTCGAACGGATTAAAGCGGCAATCAAGGGAATGGGCGTCTTTTTTTCCTCGTGTCCGGGCGAAAGGAGGGGAAAAAAGGGATGCTCGTAAATTACGCAAATGGAATATAACGTTACACCATCGATATCGTCGAGCGTGGAACGGCTCGACCGAGCTCTGTTTTGTACACCACCACTGTGCTCGGCTGATCTGGCCAACTAGCCTAGTCTTTTTTAGGCGCCCAGCCACCCGAACAGATTGTTTTAATGGGACTTTTAAGTGCCCCTACGGCCCTTATCTGCATACAACCCCGCGTGGCCCACCCACGAGATTTCTTCCACGAACCTACCTCAAAGAAAGTGTTATATCCCCCCCAACGTTCCAGTGTTAGCGGGGCGACTCACGTTTCACAAAAATTGTACGAGAGAAAAAAGGGAACATGGAACGAGACTGGACCACGCCCTTCGTGTTCGTCTATCGTGAGGGGCCGTTTTTACTGCTACCCTCGGAGGAAGAGTTATTATAACAATCGTTTACTCCGACTGCGCGATGTTTTGAAATATTTTTCTGTAGAATTGTTAGCTAACTGTGCGTAGTATAGGGTACTATGTTTCGGATACATTGTGTTTTAAATTGAATAGAACAGATTTTTTAAAGTTGCTACGGGGTATGTACTCGCGTGTCAACTACTGCAGTAATTCAAACCTACCCCTTTACTAATAAAGTTAAGCTGAACGACATAAAAATGTTGAGGTTCGAAGCCAGGGTTAATGTTTGGGGTAAAAGGGGATAATGGCGGTCACTTATGTTATAATTGTAATAAAACCAAGATATGATGTGTGATATTTCTTGAAAATGATTTTTTTTATAAACTTAAACTATCAACCTATTTGTAGGATACGAAAATAATTAGTATTAAAATTTCATCAAAATCGGTTAACGTTGCTCTGAGCTATAAACGCTTAAAGATCGAAGAATAACGTCAAAAATCGCTGATTTCCGGGAATTTCCCGATTTTCGACGTTATACTGTTATACTTTAAGCGTTTATAGCTCAGAGCAACGTTAACGAATTTTGATGAAATTTTAGGCACGTATACAACTTACTTGCCGTAGTTATAATGCCGTTTTAAAATAACAATACTGACCATCATTATCCGCTCACCACGACTTCCCCATTTTCCCCTACACCCCCTTGCCCCGACACTTTCAGCCCGATTTCCTTGAAAATTCGCTCGTCCCGATCGCAGCATCCCCTCCTATCTACCTAGCCGCATTATCTCCGATGCATAATACACATTTGGTACACATGACCCTCTTCTCCCCGTTTTGGATTCCACATCTTTCGGGGTTTGCCGTGTAACGCTCCCAGAAATAGCTCGGCGCACGGTTACACGTACGTAAACCTATACATCGGCCTCGAATGCTCCGTGTAGCAACGGGGCTGGGAGAGTGCTCCATCTTCTCCCGTTTCCCTTTGGTCGCGCGTACAGTTGCCGTTGAACGGGCCTGACAGAACTCGTGTGTATTCGGTAACGAAATAAGTGAGGCATTGTGGCTTGTCAGGTATGCGTATTAGCGTGACAAAAAGAGGGCGGAGAACGTCCGTCATCGCGTCTCGTTGACGTGGCCACCTGGACGGGCTCGTTCCCGCGCCCTCCACCGTGTTTCGCGTACAGATTCGACGATTGTGTTGCGCACGATGAAACGGCTAATCCGGGGTTGTTTTGAAAATAAGCGACGAGTTTTTGGGGCGAGGGAGCCGCGGGTCGGACGACGAGCGGTATACGTGAAACCGCCATCGAGGAGAGTCATTTTTATCGGCAACGGTGAAACGACCGATTAATGGAAACGCCGATTATACGAATATCACTTTTCGGGGGAAAAGTAATAAACCGGATGTATTACGTTTGTAACGCCGCTGATCTCGGTGGAAATTGTTTCGCGTTTGGAATTATCTGTAGGATGCTGAGGATATTGTTTTCTTGTGAAGTAGGGGTTGATTCTTATATGTTTTGTGTTTGGACCTCATTTACATTAGTCAACGAGGTTCTTGACTTCAAGTCGCTTGAATCCCAGTACCTTGAAATTGGTTCGGTGGATGGAAATTTATAATTGGGACCTGGGAAAGGTGCTCAAGGTATTCTTGTGTGTCAAATTGTTAGTTTGCGAAATTATTGGGTATATGAAGTGGAATACGTAAAATGGCACGTGTGAATATTTTTGTAGTGATTGAATTTATGAAGAAGTCACATGAACGAGGATTGTTAAGGCTGAGAACATCATTGTTTTTGAGATTTTCTGGACTTTCCATATCAGAGTATTATGTATGAAATGAAGGATTATACTTCTGTAGCCATTTGAATTTGTATTTCGAAAATTGTTGCGATTTTTAGAGTCATTATTGTAAAAAATATACCACATTTTTTAACTCCCTATATATTTTTATTGAGAAATCATTACAAACGAATCCAATTTCTTATGATCTTTCTGTAGCTATTGTACTAAACTGAAAAATGTCTATTTGCTGTCAAGATTTTGAAATATCTTCGTTCCTGTTTTTTCGCACTCATATTGAAAGTATTTGTAACTTCTTTCAATTGGAAGATTTGAATTCAAGCTGTCGAAAATGACTTGTCGTCCTATAACTTCGTACAATGGACGTTCTACTGGAACAAAGAGAACATCGCACTTTAATAACGCGTAAAGTGCATTTCCGCTGCATGACGCGTACAGTTTTATATCCATATTCTGGTGGTTTACATTACGTTCGAATCGATATGCCAGGTTATTGAAAACTCCAATGCGAAGTTGGTAAATAAAGAAGTATACTGTTTTCTGCGTGAAAAACGTTGCTATCGAAGGTACCTGTTTTAACAATCGTGTCAGTGCTGCAAAATATCAGAATAACTTCATGTAAACATATGTTTCATTGGTCTACCTGTTTCCTTGTTGTTCCATATCACGTACTGTATTTTTGATCATTTATTAAAAAATAACTATCTTCCATTCCAATATATGTGGATCTGCTAGAATCTCTTCACGAATTCACTTACACTTTCTACAATGAAAGAATTAAACATGTTCACCATAAAATTACCTCGTGTCTTCGCTTTGCATTCATGAATTCCATACATCAGCTGCACCTGTGTCATCCCTGTGTTTCACTATCACAAACGAACTAAAAGAATTTAAATGTGCTCTGATTTTATTATAAAATCATATTAAAATAACTGACAAAACACGCAGGCGTAGCATTTATACAGTATTCAGCGAAGTGGTGATGGAAAATTATGAGGGGTTTAAGTCATCATTTCGCTAGTTTCGAATTTGCTTAAAAAATACAGACCATCAAAGTTTGCAATATTCACCTATTTTCACAAAGTAAGAAGTTCATTCTCCTTTTACTTTAAATAAGAAGGATTAACTTCCCTTAATGTATTTCCCTTCAAACCAAAGAGCCGTATTTCCCCAAGAAAATTCTACACCAATTCCTGCGTGGAAAATTTTCAAGCACACTTCATTAACACTTTGGGCCCAGCCGAATCCAGGGCATCACACACAAATTTTCCCTCGCAATCACAGTCGCACTTTGCCGAACGCCGTCGATGCAGTAACACACAAAGCCCGGCAAGCGGTTCCAATTTGTACACAGTGTAACAATAAATGGTGGTGCTCGAGTAATGGAACCATCTTGTTGACACTCCACCTGACACAGAAACTCCGCCGTGCGCGTCTCTATCCATCGAAACTCTGCGCGAGATCGATCCGCACAGGATAATCCATTAAAAAAAAAATGGTTGAACCGACGACTGAAAGTAGATTTCTTCGTGGCTGCGAGGACATCAACGATCGCTTTTCGACCGAGCTGGTGTGGGGACCAGTCGAATACCGGGCTCGTGCGATTTGCAAGCGAGTGGATAATGGAAAACGCATTTTCGATGTATTGTCATCGCTCTATTCCTTTTTTCCCCGCGCCTTCGACGCTATCGATTCCTGCTCTCTCTCTCTTTCTCTCTCTCACTCTCTCTCTCCTTCTCTGGACCAACGTGCCAGGAGCGCACTCCACGTCCTGGTGTTTAATACACGCTCGTTCGCATCATTCGCCCTGGATTAAGCGGCCTGACACGGCTATTTTTATATCGAGCCACCGAAAGCGCGTCCGATGAATTTCGTGCGCGGTGTTAATTGACGAATTAGGCTTAATTACGGCGAATCAGCCGTGGCGAAGGGAAGGGGACGGGGAGTGCTTGCTACGGCGCTATCTCTCGGTTGTTACGTTTTTATACGTACTTTCGAGTGGTCATCTTTTCTCGCTGTTTCGGGGGAGAGCTTGATTACGATGGGAATAATGGTTCTGGATTTCGGTAGGGGATTGAGTGATTAGTCTGGCAGTAATTACGGGGTGTATATTGACCGTGGATATTGGTAACTGTAGGATTTCAGGTAGGAATAGGGAGAATTAAATGAAATATTAACTTTGCATTATGTTTGTTTGAGATTGTTACAGCTAGGGTCGAATATTATTTAAGCGGAATATTTGGAGAAAGGTTAGTGGGATAATATGTTATTCCAAATCATGTTTGCTATAAATTTGCCAGAGATAAAGCATGCAAATATACAAAATAGATTATGCAATGCAAACGTCAAAAGTTTTAGGAAGCTTTTATATTTCGTTTTGTGACAGAACGAAGTTGTCTGTTAATCACTGTTGGATATAACCACTTGTGCAATTTACCTTTATGGAAACGGTTTTGTCTGCTTCGATAAGTAGCAACGAGACCCCGAGGTGTGCCTTCAGTTTCTCGTCGAACACGCGCAGAAAACGTGCAAAAGCGGCGTAATTAATCAGCGCGCATTCATTTGATGCCAGAAGAACTCGTTTCCATACATTTCCAAGAGAAATTCTTTTGTGATACACCCGTGACAGTGGCAGCACTGACACTGGAGACCCAGTAATTGTATACCAGAGGAATTAATATTATCTCCGTGAAACGTACAATAACCGCGCGTCGCTCGTTACCGGCCGGAAAATTTAGAAACTCGCTGCACCTCGCGGATAAATACAGCAGAACGTAACCGTAGGGCAAACAGCGTGTCCCGATAATGACTTACTTTTTCCATTGGCACAGAATCGCTAATTAAACGTTGCGAAATCTGTCGCCCGTGACTCTGGCATCAGTGCACTCGGCTAATGAATTCAATTTATAAGTTTTTGAGGGGACACGCCGCATGATTAAACTTCAAATGATTATCGAATAAATTTAAACAAGCAGGAGCAAGCACTCCGAACGCCTGCCTTGTAAAAGGTGCTTCTTTGTGAAGCTTCTACGCGTTCTTCATTAATTTTATTTGGCACAATTGGTGTATGTAAATACTACGAGGATAGGTAAAGGGTTTTGATGTTTCTTTCAAGTTTCAAGACATTTTTTAAGATTTAGAGACAGTTTTATGTTAAAGAAGAATTCCTTATATTATTCATATTCCTAACAAATTTCCCTCGTACCTACAAATAATAAAAGCGATATACAGTAGCGGACAAAAAAGTTACCACTTTTTCGACCCACCCTAATTCTATTACTTTTCAATATCAATTCAAAATTGTAGTATATGCCTAACATACATATTCTGAAAGAGAATTGAAAGCTGTATAAAATCCAGTTACAGTTGAATTTATTTAACTAACAATCAAAAAACCGCACATAACATTAAACAAGACAACACACTTTTAAAGTCAATAGAAAGTTACCACTTTTGAACATAAAAACATCTAATATTTTGTGGGGGCACATTTTGCTTTTAGGACAATCTAAAAAGTTGCTAAACGTGGTAACTTCTTTGTTGGCCCCAAAAATGTGTTACCCCCTTTAATATCATACAACACTTTTGCTTGTCAGTTAATTAAATTCAACTTTAACTGGATTTTATACATCTTTAAATTCTCCATCAGAATATGCATATTAAATATACCACAGTCCTAAATGTATGCTAAAAAAAATAACAAAAATAGAACAAATCGAAAAAGTGGTAACTTTTTGTCCGCTAGTGTAACTGACGACGTGTTTATTTAAGCGATGCAATAAACATTTCCACTACCCTAGACAAGGGTGGCATAAAAATCGTCCCCAGCCAAATACCCCTTGAACTTCTTATCTTCCCACAGCGAGCAGCGTATCTTAAATCACACACCCTTTGTTACAATGAATTTCCAAGTCCACCTAAGTGTTTCAGCATCGCTTCACATCATCGCCATAATCGCGACATTTCTTTCCCGTCGGCCGGATTTCTTACAGCGTTGTGCACAATTCTCTGGCTAAATATCGCGCGACGCCCCCCATCCCCTAACTCCCGCCGTTCATTAAGCTTTCTCGCGCCCCCCGAAACAAATCGCCGGTCGTTTAACGCCGTTCCGTTATAACGCGAGTTATGCAAACATCCGGCCACGTTTCAAGGAGCTCGCGAGCGGAGCCATTAGGCAGGACAATCGACGAGCGTTACACCTGTAGATGTGTTCCCGGTTATCGCGAGGGAGACGAATAAATGTAGCGTCAAGGGTAATCTATTCTTGCCAGCGAAAGGGGTGCCGGGTTGGCCGATAAGGCGTGGGCCAAGCAGAAAGAGAGAAAGAAGCGTCTAAAGGGACAGAAGACGCTGGCGGGTTGGGGCGAGGGTGGGATAACAGTAAACGGGACACGGAAGATGGAGTGCCCGAAGCACGAGAGAAATTCTGGAAGAGAGAAATGGAGGCTGGTGCGCCCCGCTTTTACCTCCAATCTAAATTAGAGCTCAGACAGGAGTAACGCGCGGAAACTAGGAACGAGGGCGAAGGACGAAGTAGTTGCTTGGACGTGGGGCGAGGATAGGGGGCCAGCAGCGGCTAGGACGTCGCGGAGAGAAGTACAGGGCACGAAGTTGGAAATTAGCGTGGCCCTAGGAGAGGTGACACGGAAGAGGGGCCGGGGAACAAGGTGTTTGAACGCACGTACACGCACGGCGGAGTGTGCGACACGGCGAATAGTGGGATGTAGGAAGAAAGGGGGAGGCGACCCTAATTACGTGAGTGCCTCAGGAGGTGAGATTACGCTAAACGTGGCCTGATAAACACTCTCGTTTTTCAGTGGAGTACTGGGAGAAGAGGCTGAAGAGGAACGAGAAAAGAGGGGAACCGCCTTCGAGCCACTCGTATCTGTCCCACGAGCGTGCTGCGTCGCGCGTACTCCTTTCCTTACGTTGTTGCCTCCTTAGCGTGGCCCTGGGAAACCATCGCTCGTTAACCCTCGATCTTGCCTTTTACCTGTCGCGTAGATAAGGTCATACCTTAGACAGCCGTTGTTAGGCTTAGGGAGAAAGAATTTGTCGATGCGGTCGACATCTTAATCGGCTACAGCGGATGTCTCGTGGAATCATTAGCCTGATGTTAGCCTCGTGTCGCTAGGCTCTGGTGACTAACTGATTTAGGTGGCAGGAGTGGTCTGGCATAGAGACCTTTTAAGTAGAGTCACGCTATCACGTCTAAGTTAGGTCGGTTTGACGCCATGTTTTGTCAAAGGTGTGAAAATACAAATGTTGGCATAGTGGTGGTATATACAACGTTGCTTGAAAGCATTATTTTTATTGGTGCCGCCATTTGTATTTTCACACCTTTGACAAAAAATGGCGGCACCAATCAAAATCGAGGCTGTGTTTGCGTGACTCTACTAACACTATTCCTACCGACACATTTCACGTCATTTGACCGGTCGCGTTAGGTAAGACAGACTACAAATTTTTCTCAGAAAATAAACAATAAAACAAGAAGTGAATATTCAAAAATGTATTATATGTATATTTGAGGCAAAGTCGTGAAGTTTAAAGGCGATTCAATTACTTTGTATATAGGAAATTCTAATCGATATTTTAAAAACGGTCTTTTGACCGGTTCGTGGTAGGAATAGTGTTAAAGGGTCTCTAGCCTGGCAGTTACTTCCTCTTCACTAATTTGAACAGTTTCTAAGGTTTTCTTTATGTATTTCTGCATTTCACGTAAAATATGTTACATATAGGGTGGACGAATACTTTTGTGAGTAACTGTATACCACAGTGTTGCTGAAATGACGCAGTTTTTCGATTACAAAAAGTTGTTGATAAGGCGAATAATATTTGTAGAAATGAGGTGTCACGTTTAAATTAGACACGAGTATATTTAACCAGTTAAATTTCCATACTACAACTCCGAAACACCCTGTACATGACAGAAACAACTTACATATGCAATGGCAGGGAATCACATACGGTGCTCGCGATAAATCGAATATGATAGTTTAGACGATACTGTTCGTCGTCAGGGTAAATCGAATCAAGCAGGAACCCCCGATAATCCCCCGTGCAGTCCCTGCGCCCATTGCTGATCCTCCGATAAGAACGGTATGATCTATTCCGCGCTGGTCTGGCCTTTTCTATTTTCCCTCTTTTCCGATGACACGAGCCACGTGTTGATGGCCAGGGAACAGCAGACGTGCCGGCCACGTGCACCCTTAATCTCTTATCGTGAATCGGAGCAGTTAATGTTCTCCAGCCAGACGCGAGCCTGGCGCGTGTTACACTGCGCTTGCGCCACAGAGAATACATTGCAATGCCTGTGTGGCCTTAATGTGCAACTGATAACGGTCATTATTTTACAATTACAAGCAGTAACACTGCCATTACCTGCTCTCCAAACTGCTATTTTTGGTGCCTTACAGATTTCTATTGCAGATATCGGTGCCACTGTAGCTACCGTGCAGGGGGGCATTAAATTTATTAGCAATTTAGCTGCATTTATGTGTCTGTAGTAGTTAGACTTTGAAAGTTTCAAGCAGATTTTTAGAGATGCGACTTAAGATGTTCAGATGTGAAGTGTGTTTCGAGAATTCGATCGGGGGTCTGATTAGTAGTACTATCAGTGTATTCTCAATTCTCTAAAGAAGTCATTTAGCTGCAATGTTGGGGGAATATCAGACACTGTTCCAATAGGGCAGTGTATAATTTTAAAGAATTCAAAGGCTCGTCGCTAACGTTTGATTTTTCTTCGCTTTAGTTTTGGTTCACTGCGAAGGTCAAGTTTAATTATTAGTCTGCGGATGTTTATGTACGTAACATATGCAAATATGCACGTAAAATATGCCATGTCCATTTTCATCGAATTTGTTTAGGATAGACCGACAGTTCCCAATTTCTTTATTCTGGCTGGAAGAATTTGTAAACGTGCTTTAATAAATGTTAAATTTTGAGCAACTTGTGTCTATTGGAAAACATTCTGAGCAGTTGCAATTGCAACGACATTATTTTCATTAAAAGTTTCAACTGTCTCTTTGGAGAAATAAAATAAACAGTGAAAATTAATAATTGTATTATTTTCAGGTGTTAAGAGAAAAAATGGCTAAACTTCGTTAATTTTATCGAAATTGTTTATTTGTATCGGACGATTGTAATGAACGAGTAATTAGTCTCTACTAATGACTTATTCTACCGCATGATATCAACGATGGTACGATACGTTGTACGCATTGCGATTAATCTCTAAATTCATGTAACGATTTGATAATTCATCTATGATCGAAAACAAATACAGTGAGATACATATAAAAGAAACATGCATACATATGTGCATATGCATTCTAATAAAGCATATGCAATATGCAAAATAATTGACGCATATCAATATATGCATCTGCATAAACATCCGCAGTCTATTAATTATTTTACGAAAAATCGGTGACATTCCCAGCGCAAACAAATAATTTATTTTCGAAGCAAACTTACGATCGCTATCGACATTTTTCAAATTTCCCAGCTACCCATTGATTTCTGACTAGTATAGTTTCATCCTCGATAAATCTGAAGTAAAATTGATTTCTGACGCTCACGGAAAGTGGCAGATCGAAATACCTACGTGACAGGGCCGTGAAAGTGTTAAGATCTTCCCCAACAACTGCAAACTCGCTTCAACTTGTAGCAGGAAAGTGAAAACATGTAGAAACTCTACCCCGAGTGTCTCTACCCCAAAACCCTCGCCTAAACAGTCACTAAAATCCTACTCTGCGGTCGATCCGTAGAGCCCCTTTATCTCCCGAAATTACGAACGCGATGTATCGCCTCGGAAACGGTCTGTTTAGCCGGAGATCCGTAAATTAATGTCTCGCCCACATTCATCTGCCGCGCGACTCCATTGTACACGCGTCCCTAAATCACTCGCGAGGGCCCCCCGAAGAACACTCGACGCAGAACGAGAAGAGCCGCGGGGAACGGTTCCGAGAAACGTGTAGAGGGCGCAGAAACCCGAAAAAGGAGAAAATAAATGTTTACAGAGGAAAACAGAGTCTCATGACGAATCGAGTTAGGATGCTTTAACGAAGTCGTGCTGGTCCCGTTTCTCCGTGGAGTGGCTTCGTGGAGTCCCTTGCTCGGCCTGTCAACGTTTGTTGGTGCCCTAACTGTCCACTGACAAACCACGAGGCACACTGCTCCGACCCGTCACAGCAATCGTGCTGGTCGTTGTCTTTGTAGCGACCAAAGCCGACCCCTTCGACCCACGTTCCGTGTCTCCATGATAGATGCACCGAATCCCAGGAAGATATTCCCTCGGACAGACCCCGTGGACGCAACTGGTCTTACGAGTTCCACGAGAGATGGATAGAAAGAGGTGGTTGAGGCTCATTTGACGGCTGGTCGTTGGGTGGCAGGCTGAATAATTACCGAAAAATGCGTTAATTGTCTCGGGGGAACTCGTATCTGCCACGCACCATCTACGAGAGGCCGTTTTTAATGGGCATTCCCGTGGAATGTTGCTGCTCAAACGAGACGGCTCTAACAAGGGTCTTTTCGGACGGACTGAGCGTGCTCGGTATGAAGCCGACTGCGTGTCGACTACTGTAGACGTGTATTGTGTTGGATTATTGGGATTAGGATACTGTTCCTGTGTTCCACCCACGTGGCAGCTAAGCGAATTATGTCTTTGATGTAAGAGGCTTCGTTGATGCTTCTGATGGACATATTTTGTGTTAGTATATCGATGGCTTAGGGCAGAAATTTTGTATGTCCACTTTTTGTGGAAGTTGAGTTTTTATATGCAACAAATAGTTCTTGACTGTTTCTTTATGCTATATAAAAATTACATTTATATCCACTTCATAAGTTTGTCAGAAATAATATTTTTATCACCTACTTGTACTTTTACCATAAAAGTGACAGAAGGTCATAGATAGTCAAGGAAAATACTTTGATTTAAAAAATGTGTAATATATTTTTACTTTTCATAAAGACTTTGGCTGAAAAAGGCGAACGAACTGCTCCCCTAACCTAATATATTTCAACAAGATTTCAATTATTATATAACAATACCGGTTACAACTTAATACATACTAAGTTGAATCGATGAAACAATAACTGCAACTGGAGTACTCGATCTGATGCTTCAGAGTAAAGAAATGGACCTATGAAAACATTCTTTGCACCAATGGTGTGTAAATGTTGTGCCCAAGGTCTTGAATAAATTATCTGTTTGGTGGGGAGAAGATTTATAGAATTTTCCCAGTGCATAAATTTAAATCCTGAAATGAAAAGTGCAATGACGCATAAGTTGCTTTGGATGGAATTGCCACGGAACTTTTATCAAGCAGATACCTGACGACTATCAGAATGCTAGCAGAAAGCTGGTCGCCCGACAAAACTATCAGCATCTAAATCCACCCAAGTATATTCCAAGCAGCAGAAAATAAGTTCACAATTAAACGTCGCCTCGTGTATTTTATTGCTCCTGCCACGTGGACCTGCACATGTTTCTAATTCCACGTTGCTTCGGGGCGCATTGTCCAATGACAGTACCGCGTTTAACGGCGACACGACGAGCCCACGGTCGTAAACTCGTAGCCAATCGGTCGTGGACTCGCTGCAGCTACCAAGACTCGTTTATGCCTTTACATCCTGAGAGGGAACCGGACGAGGAGCGGCGACATAACGACACATTATGCTTTGCACGTGTTCCCTGTACTGCAGCTCCTCTCACATGTGAATCGCATTCCCCCGATATTGCAGCTTTATAAGCAGCCGACCGGTCGCGAGGACGGTTTAATGCGAGGGATTGTTTAATTCGCGGCAGGTAGGGCGACAGAACACGATACAGGACGTTTCAAAAGCAATCTTTCGCGCTGGGAATACGTGAAATGCAGCGCAAAATGATGGCGTAGTTTTATGAGGCATGAAGTGTCTGGAAACGAGATATTTGAACGGTAGAGATGTTTAATGTTTGATTAAAATCGCAGTGCTGTTTAATGAAATCGAAGAATTTGAATTTTTTATTATTTTAATGATAGGATAATACTATTATCCTCGCCATTATCATAATGGTGATTAATGGGGTAGTAGCGGTGAGTAAGGATAAAACGAGTTAAGATATAAGTGGTCGATGGAATAGAAAAGTAATAGATATTTAGTGGTTCTTCCAAGTTTGTTTCACAATGTGTTCCATTAATTTGGATATAATCTATTTGTAAACAGTTAATTGGAATGTGGTACACTAACGTAGATCATTTGAAGAATTACTATACATAAAACTTACTGAAATTCGTTATATTATTATTATTATTATTATTAAGCGTCTTTATTGCACAAACAAAATAAGCAAATATTAACTATAGCTACTTTATTATTATGCTCTATTATTCCATAGACGATCTATGATAGCATACTAATATTATTCGTAATTTTTTATACCTATCGACCTTTGTATTAATTTTTCCCAAACATAAAACAATAATCACAGGGAAAGTGAGAGTTCCATTATCCGCAGAATTATAATATCTCCCTCTTAATTCTGCTACTGACGGTGCTACTGTAGTTCCAAACAAGCAGCGCGAATAACCGAACGAAAAATCTTACACCCGTCACATTAACGCCAAAGTTAGCAGCCAGCAGACTCGTTAGCGATAATTACGTACAGCGAGCAGATGCACTTCTGCACACGGTCTCCTCGCGCTGCGTCGCAGTTGGAGTTGGAGGCAGAGAGTGATCGCTGGGTGCTCCCAAATTGAGTGCACGGACCTCCTAATTGACTTCAATTGTTCCATTAAAAATGAAGTCGCTGATCCCCGCGCGCCTGCAATTGTTCCACGGTCTCATCCAGCCGCAAGCAGAACGCGTACCGGCCTCCTCGAAATTACTTTCACACGCAGAGATGTTCCCTTCGGACCACCGTGCCTCGCGGCGAAGCACGCGACGTGTATGCTGAATTCTTCCACTGGTTAGGAATTAAGTGAACACGCCGATAGAGCGAATCTCTCGGTTCGAGGCTGTCCCGGCGCATCGCGGGGCGAGCTTGGCGATTTTACCATACCGCACGGAACAAATCAGGACTGAAATCCGTGTTCCGGGCGTACACGGATTTAATATTCCCCGGCCGTGCTATTAAAATGTCTGATCGTTGTACGACGTTGCAATTAGTCTTAATTGTTCCACCGTCCAGCCGAGCACGCCCCGAGCTACCACCTTCCGCATTGTCCGGCCGCGATAAGCACGCGAGAGTGGATTCGTGGCATGAACTTTAATTGCGCAAAGCTGCCTCTCTTTCTATCCTTCTTTTCCCTTATCCGGAATTACCATGTGTTCCCGGAGCGAGGTCGTCGCGTCTAGAAATACGTGGGTGGTCGTCGGAGATGGAAGAAGGGGGAAGCGCTCCAAGTGGAGGCTGGGGGGATCGAAAGCAGCGAAAGACGTGCAAGATTTGTCGTGGTGGATCGTTCGTTGTCATTGAAGGGCTGTGGAAGTTACGCAGAAGGATATTTTTATTGTTCGAGGGGAAGTGGCGAAAGTGGGAGAATCTTCGAGGAAACTGCTGACTTTTATTTATAGTTTATCGAGTCGCTGGGAAAATAAACTCTTGCAAGTTCAGATGAAGCTTCTTAGGGGATGCTTCTGTTTGCTCGTTGTGTTGTATCAAGACCTGGCTTTATTAAGGTCTTGGTTATTGGGTGCTTCTAACCCTCTGTCGAATAATCTGCTCGTTAATTGGTATATTTGAGTCTGCTCAAGTAAACGGATGAAGCAATTTATGGTATGGAAAATTATTCGTGGTGGTTGAAGGGGTTTATAGTTCATTGATTGCTTAATGTTTGCGGCATGAGAGTTTGCATACATTTTTAGAAATACATCATATTCTTTTAGTCTACTCCTTACAGTATTGAATTATTTCTTATATTATATAATAATTTATTAACGTATTAGCTTTGTTGTATTTATCACATGATCTTCGTAATATATAGAGAAAGTGCACCTCAAGAAACTTTATACCTCTAAAATTATCGAATATCTGTGCCTAATATTTTACACATAACCACGAGGATCCCTTTGGTACCATTTTGTAAAAGAAAATCGAAATCCAAAGGGAGTTTCAACCCGAATTATACTCCTTTTCAACTCAGAATTGAAGAAAGTATTCCTACACAAACCAATGTTCCATTAATCTTCAACTACACAAAACTGTAAAATCAAAACCTCCCCTAAACCCAGCGACAAGTATAGCTGCTCTCTGCCTCATATTTCCACCCTGACCAATCGAAAAGCAATTCACACAAGCAATTCCAATATCAATCATCACATGCTCGCAGTTACCGTCGATACCATACCAAATCATCCATTCAAAAAAATCACTGACCCAGCAAACCTCGCAGCCACGTAAAGCTCTAAAATCAAAATCTCCTCCAATCACAGCAACGGGTCCACGTCCCCCTGACTCATATTCTCACCATACCTCACTAGAGCACCATTGACACGGTCGATTTCAATATCAATCGACAGATATCCCCAGTAACCAGTTCCCGAAAACTGTATCGATGTATCTGGAAGGACGACCGAGCTGCGATGTAATATCAAAAAACGGACGGCCCCGACGGCGTTCTCCACGGGGCAGAACGTTTCCCTCGGTGCCGTCTGCCAGGGAAGAGAGTCCAGTCGGATAGAATATTGGAAACTTTATTCCCGGCTGTCAGGAGGAAGACAGAGGGGTAGGAGTTCGAGGGCAGGAGGGGCAAAGGTGGGCGCGGGATAGCTGGTCCCGGATGGCAGCGGCTGTAAACCATGCATCCCCGTTTTCCCATTCAATAAGGGGATGCGCAATGATTTAGGCGAGAGCCGGCCAGCCGAAAAAGGTGCAATAAATAGGAAAAGCTTACGTGCCCGGAATTCGCCTGTACGTTGGACGAGCACGTCGATTTCGAAGGGACGAATCACTGGCAAGAGATCCTCGAAGGTGGCGTGGGGAGGGTTTCGCAGGGGCACAGGCGAGCACGGACGTTCCTATCGAATAGATTTTCTTTTCGCTGCGGGGATGGAGGGGGTCGAAGTGAACCTGGGGGTGGCGGCACGGCTATGCCACTCTCGATTGGACCAAGTCGTCCGAGAATACGGCACCAGGATGGGGCGGCATAATTCCAGCTTGATAAAGCACGGATGATCGGCGAAAGAGATCCCCCCTTTTCCTTTTTACGCGCACCCTGTGTGCCTGTGTATGCACGTGTATACCGAGGGAAATGGGACCAGGCTCTTATCGTGGCATTATCTGGCCTGGAGATCGACACTGGCTTATTGGCGGGACGATTTGAATGCACCGCGACCGGTGTGCGTGTGCTTTGTCGCTGATTGAAAAGCGCCCATGGAATGGCCCCGGCGTGGACGGGGCTCTAGGAATGAATTAGATCAGAGGTTCTTAACCTTTTTTTTTTACCATACAAACCCTTTAAGTATCTTGTGTTGTTGCGGAGGACTGAGACTTGAAACTTGAAATCCTAAAGGGCGTTAAATATTTGTTTGAAGTTGCTCCTATTAGAATATTTTTAGTGAAATGGTACCGTATGAATTTAAAGTAATAATATTAGGTTAAGAAACTCTGAATTAGGCTACGGAGTTCGATTCATCGAATGGGAAACTGCGTAATGAGTTAATGTATGTATATGCGAGAGGGTTTCGTGGGTAATTTTAGGGTGGGAATGTTTGAGACACTTGTGGGGATTGGTGTTTGCTTAACGCTCTGCGTTGGTTTGAAGAAGATAGGAAAAGATATTAGTACGACTTTGCTGTACAGTTAATTATATATATACCATTAGCAAATGACCTTGAATCACCCACATGTTATGCGTTATTGATCTAGTCTTTTGGTACGGTGTGTATATACTGTATATATTTTTATATTCTGTTTTAATGGGTGTCCGAATGCTTTTACACACCACTGTATGTAAAAAAGTATATGCTTCCTGATAAAAAGGCAAAGTTGACCTTGAAATTCCCTCCATCCTTTTCAACTCACGCAAACACGTATCTATTCAGTGTATTTTCCCAAAGAGTTAGCTGTTTTATCGGGGCACTTGAAATCCGCGAAAATTGTTCATGAGAATAAACTAGGGACCCTTCTGTTATAATTACACTTTGTACATGTAGGGTGTAAATGAAATATGCATTAGTATATCAAGTAAATACAGTTTGGAACTGTAGAGTCTGGAGTCAGTAAATGAGCGTACCTCGTGCGAACTATATAACTCAGTTTAATTGCAATTAACCCTTCCCTGTCATATTTTATAACTTCACATATCGCTACCCATTGTGTTCTCCTCTCTATGCTTCTTCCACCACTTTCAATTTCCCAGATTGTAAGATTGACAAACGCATATGGACTCTTTAGCTTGTCAAGTCGACTGAAGTGCTTCAAAGCCCGATATTCCCGTTGAATAATTCCAACATAAATACGCGAATACAAAATACACATTTTCATCTCGTGCTCCGCTGCGTCTCCCCGTACAGAGCACTCATATTCGAGATTCGACGTATCGATTGGATCCAATACCGTATCGGATCGGGTGATCTCCGACAAATAGAAGAACGAAATTAAATAAATCAAACAGGGGTTGAGCCGCCCCTTCTGCCTTTTATCTTTCGTCTATCTACGATCGTTCCTAGGGTCTGTCCCTCCTGGTTGAGGGATCTTCCGTTTACAATCCTAACCCCGGCGAATCCCTTAAGCGAGATTTTCAAGACTCCTCGCCCGTAACTCGTAGGAATGGCTCCACTAGGAAAAACTTACCCCCAAGCGACCCTACACTTCGTACCGCGTATAAAGTACCCAGCCGTGGGGAACCTGAAGGTAGAGCTTCCAATAGTTATCTGAAAGTTATGTATCTGACGCGTAAAATCTCCAAGATTCCTTCGATCGTGAGCTGCCTTCGTGTGGAGCGATATTGGACGTTAATTGTCACTTGCTTGACATATCGATCTCAGGGAAATAATAGTTTATTTTTATTCAATCTCGAAGGATATTTGGGAAATTAAAGCAACACCTTTTCTGTTCTTTATTTATTAATATGAGTATGGTGTTAAAATTTCATGAAATGGCGATGAAGAGTACAGTTAGAGTAAAAGTGAACACGTAGAATTTATTCTTTTCATAGTTATGTATAGGTAGTTTCAATTGTAATATATTTACACTTCTTCGATCTGTTTAATACTTTATCGTGTCACCTATCCACAGTTGACATTAAATTCCCAAGTGTATAACCAACTGACAGTATGCCTGATTTAAGATCATCCACTCTGAGGAAGGATTCGATGCAATTTATTTAAGCATTGAAAAATCTCTCTGGCTGAAATAGTCTCACAAATAGACAAGGGCAACATACTCCACATTCGACTCTGCTATTTCATCATTCTAATCCAGATTTTAGTCTGTACGATGCTAGGGTTCCAATAACAGACACGCAATACGACTTACTCTCCTAACACCAACTCACATCATTGCTCAATAAGCTATCGAATACTTCAGACTGCAAGGTACTGTTCACAATGAGACACATAATCCCAGGGATCAAATATTAGATTTGCAATTTCACAGTTCAGATTTCCTCTATCCCTCACATCATTCAAAATTCCAAACTCCCTGAACGCTTGAACCATGTTCTATACATCACTAAAAATGGTAAAAAATCCTGCTAGATTATTAACAGTACGGCTACTCTGGACTCAAGAATCACCCACCCCGAAATCAAAACGCAGGCACGAGACTCTGTCTGGGCCACTCTCTGAATTCCCTTTCAACGGAAATTTCGTGGGACGAGTCAGCCGCGTGCATCGTACTCCCGTCACGTACGCGCAATTCGTAGAGGGCCGATCAGTCCTGTATCTTGCCGTGTACGCGCGGGTATACACAGACGTGTACATATCCCCCACACCCCTGTATAATGCACAGTACATACAGGGACGCGTTACATACGTCGCCGGGAGCGGGTATTCCCAAGGTAACTATAGAGCCACTCGAATACATTCTGCTTTGGTCCCTGAATGTACGCTGGAACGATAGCCAGCTGATAGCGGGAACGAGCGATGACCGGTCGCTTTGACAAACCCTTAACCATCCCTCTCTCCCTTTCTCTTTCGAATCCCCCGCCCCAGAAAGTCCCCGGCGCTCCCAGCCCCATCCGCCTTCCTCCCTATTTCCTTTTCAGCCCGTACGCCAGTCCGTGATCTGCCCTTTCAGATCGCGGACCCGGATAATTCCCGTAACGAGAACGAATTAAAAGGCGAATTAATCGAATCTCTTACGTTCGCGCCGCGTCCTCGGACAATCGGGCGCACCAGACGAATTCGTTTAAAGGCATTCGATTCTAGGGACACGCATGTTGACGACTCACGATGTCGTGGGAGGTTTCCAAGTTATCCTGGTGGCTGTACGTGTTGATGGATGAATCGTGGCGACGTATAGTGGGGTGGAGGAGCAGGGTGAGGGACTTTGAGCTCACTGAGGAGTGTATAAAGGTGGTAGGTTTGAATATAGCTTAGGAAAATACCAAATGGCTAGTCAATAGTTACTTGGACAATAATTCTAATGTCTTTGGCATTTGGCAAAGTTTCTTTATAAGGAAGTTGTATGGATTAGGAGGGTAGAAGGAGGACGTACCATATCGTATTTTAGATAAATGAACAGAAATTCAATTTTGTAACAAACTTACAGACTGAATTCAGAAGACATTGCTTTCAAAAATATGTATGGACCTCTGAACTCCTCATTCGCAATACACAAGCACTTCTATTTTAGTTTCCCTAAATTATTTTTTTTACTATGTATTATCACATCCCCCGTTAGTGGGAGAAACCCTATTTTCTTTCTGGCCACAATATCTTCTTCAATCTTCTTCTTTCTGGATATTCGATCAGCTCTCCTACCCCCTCGTTTTCACACAATTATAACCTGCTTTAAATTCCTTCCAAGTGGTTGCTCGAAGCAAAACAGACACAGATAAGTGATGCAGCCAACAGCATGTATCGCTTTTTTATCCAACGTAGGCTGTCGCGTTTCAGTCCTTGCCGTTCCTACGAAGATTATGTGCCAGCTGACCGCCCTCAATATGGCCGTGACATATCGTTTTGATAAATCGCAACAATTACTCAACGGAGACGGCGGTACACATATGTCCCAGGAAATACGGGGGTTGCTTTCGAAGCACACGTATCTTGCCCCCACGGTGTGCTGGGAACGGTTTTTGTCGCTGGGATACTGGGTGCGCTCGATACGTCGCATAAGGATTACGCTGCCACGGTGGCCCGCCTAATTGTAAATCAGCACCAACCGGGGATCCCCGTCGAATTAAATCGTCGCAACTGTACGCGTGTCACCTAGTGAATACTGTGACACGGTTGAAAAACAGTTTAGAGATTGATGCACATTTTGGTGGAAAGCTTTGAGTAAGACAGAGTGGTGAATTACCAAGTGTGGAGAAGCTTTAAACTTACAATGGTCATCTCGCAATTACATATCACATTGCTATAATTAGTTTAGAAACATCTATACGAACGAATGGATACTTTTCAAAGATCTAGTAAAACAGAGATATTATGAAGTCTCACAAAAGATTATACCACACAGTTATTTCAGTAGTTATTGTCACAGTAGTAAGTACCTAGATTATTTCTCTTCGCAACTGTGCGTATAACTTAAAACTGCTTTATCACGAAGCTTTTACCATCAGCAACCCTCATTCCCGCATCGCTCGATTTCTCCGCGCATGGAAAAGCACGAGTTACTTAAAAACCCCTCCCCGCGTTGCCTCCATTCGCCACAGCTCACCGTTCCATCAGCCAAAGCATTAATCCGTCTCTAACCCGGGCGCTAATCCCCTCTCCGATAATTCTCCTAATACCTAATCTCCAAAATTGCATCGTCCTCTGTCGGCTTTTTATCCGCCGTTATCAAAATTCTGTGCGGCTCACGGACAAAAGGTGTCCCGTTCACGAGCTCCTCTGCGTCCCCCCTGGCGCGCAAGCGACTCGAGTGTACGCGGCTGCCAGGCCGTGGGCCCGTCGGGCTAGTTACCCTGGTAATATTTTCTTTCAATTTCGCCGAGGGAGCTGCACGAAATGAAAGGGCGACGAAGGGTGTTTCGGGTGTCGACGTGCGCAGGGTGCGCGGACTTTGTTGCAGCCACGGCGGAGGCATTGGTATCAGCGGCGGCAGTCGGCAAATTATAGATGAGTATCAACCGCACGTGATCCGAGCAGATAATGCGGCAAATGAATAGGCCAGCTCGACAATGAGGGACCACCGTGACTCTTTCATACGGCCGATCCGGGCTTAACTCCTCTCCCCTTAATCAGTTTTCGATCCCCTAATGATTTCGGGCGCGGTTACGGCTCTCTGTCTGCGAACCCCGTTGCCAATGCGCTTCCCACCCGAAACCGATAGGCGGCCGATGAGCGCGACGTTAAAAGCTTTACATAGCCATCGGGGCGGCCTGGGTAATTCGCGATACCACGATGCGCATTTCCAGCAAGATTGATGGTCAATCCATCATCGCGCGGATGAACTGCCTCCTTTGACGTGCGCCAGCCGGTGTCGTTCTTCGATTCGATCCCATCTACTGGGCTTAATGAGGTGACCAATCAGGCCGCACCCAACGACACAAATATCTAACACCGATTAAACTTGAATCAGTTGGGTTCGCAGCATTCAAATTCTCGCGAGCGGCTTAGCGTTTTCGTTTAAAGAATTGACCTCGTAGATTGACGGAGAAGGTGAACATATGGAGAAAGTGAACGAGGTAGACGTATGTGTTGGGTCTAACAACCGTGGCCTAGATTAGGTACTTCTGGTGTAATGACATAAGTTTCATTTTCTATCATTTTCATCCTATGTTCATGAAAATAGTACGAATTGATTGGTGAGGTTTTCCTGATGAAAATGAGCCCAAACATCACATACATCTGACTATTTTTTAGCTATTAGTTACCTAAAAATAGTCTGATACAGTGAACTTTCGCTATGGGCTCGCGCTCGAGGCTGACGGCGAACGTTTGACGAATAACGTCGGCGATTCCGAGCAGCCGATGGCGCGAGTGAGAGATAGAGCGTAGACACGCGAAAGACGAAGCGAGACAAAGTGTCATAGTTTCTCTCTTCCGTAGCAGATAGCAACGAGCTCTTAACGCATAGTTCTGACGAGCCCATAAGGAAAGTTTACTATATCTATGTCGTGTTTGGACTCATTTTCATCCAGAGAACTTCACCAATCAAATCATACGATTCTCACAAAGACAGGATGAAATTGATGAGAAGTTAAATTTTTGTATATCTCTTCCTTTTTCTTAACAGTCTGTTATGATTCGCTAATTGTTTCTATTGTCGAAGCTGACACAGGGGAACAATATTACACATTAATCGACACCAGTCATGATTGACGTGTTCCTATGTACACAATGATCGTTTATCAATTTAATAATAATACCTCAATCATCTTAGTGTATAACGTATCTACTTTCATGTCAAACATGTTCCCGGTGAAAATTAAATCATAACACATAACAAAGAGAGACTAATTTAAATCCGTACACCAATGAAGTACATTGTTCAGGAATACACATCAAATTCTCAACGTGAAAAATTTCTGCGAACTTCTCCACGCCACTTAACGCGCTATTTAACCTTCCATCGGCTCGAATAATTAAGAGACGCAGCAGCAATATGGAAACAGGCCCTCAACAGATTCACCCGTTAATAGAACGCAAATTTAACAGAGAATACGAACTAACGAATCGATACCGTCTTCCTCTAAATCACGAATCAAGGAACGAGGGTGTGAGGGGATGCTTCCATGGAGATATCAAGACAAAAGGGTGTCGTAAAACAATATTGCTGTGTAGATTGCAGTTATTACGGCGTAGAACGCCGAGCTAGACTCATCCGGCCAGTTAAAGATTAAAATCTAATTAATCAAGTCGGTGGCTGCGTCGACGGCGGCAACGGCGTCGGCGGGGAGGAATGGGAAACGAAGTAAGAGAATGGAGAAATACTCAATTAAGCTCCGGGCCTTTTCGCCTCTCTTGGGGACTCGGAGATTTATCTTGGATAACCAGCCGCGGTGGTTGCGTATTTAAATCAAAGTGGATTGTGGATAAAAAGGGGAGAGGTGGGCAGGGTAGAGGGAGGGGGGAAGGTGTTGAATTCGAGACAAGGGCTCTTCTTTCGCGGGCGCGCGATCTCGAGCAGTGGCAAAGCGGAAATGTCTGAAAGCGCGCGAGACAGGGCCGCGCTGATCGAAGGTAGTTAACCCTGTTAACCCGCCGTATCGATCTACCCTGGATATTCCTTGAGATCGGGTTACCGGTGCTCCAACAGTCGGAGGTTAAGATGTTGAGTGCACCCTTGAAATACAAATGGTACTAGCTCCTCCACTTTTCCTTTTAGCCGATCGCAAGGCATCCTGTTCCGCGAAACAATTGTCTGCTTCCGTGGTTCACATACAGGCTGAAACGTAGCAGGTGCATCGAAAATAAGAAGAAATGGTTTATGTGAATCTATAGTCCCGTTCATAAGTCGAATCATGGTAAAAATGTTGGGGGTGATGGGTGTGAACCAATCCTACAATAGTGGCTGCTAAGGTTTATCATTTTTATAAATTATTTCAATTAAAAATGAATTGGATCGTGAAGTTTATATTATAGAATTTTTGTTTTCTTTACGTAAGAACCACATTGAATTATTAGGTATTCTTATGAAGAATTTAATGATCCAATTAATTTTTTTATTGACGTATTCAATAGAATTTGATGAAATCTGATGTATTCTTGAAGTTAATGACTGCTTGGACTAATAACGGTATTCTTTAATTAATTTTTGTACCATATCTGAATCAATTTGGTTTACAAATTGGATTGGTTTAACGGCGGGCAACTATGAACGTCATGACATTGGTCCTTTTATCATTAAAACAAGTAAATATAACAAAATAAAATAACAAAGTCCCTTCAGAAACTTGTATCCGGTTTCCAATAATCAGCTCGCTCAAAACGAGCAAGTGATTTATGGATGGGGCTGCATGTCTGATTTGACCTTGTTCCTGACGTTCAGCGAATTAATTAATTTTATTCATTACTACGTCGATATCGAATATCTTCAAAGAAAGGAAACGAGTTTCTCGTTACAGCGTTAAAAAAAGTATTTCTATTGCACGAGCAACAGATCACGTTACCGCTGCTACATATTGTGGCTTTTGGTTGAAAGGAACAATAAATTTCGCGCATCAAAAGAGAAACAAAAATCATCGTGCTCCACAAGCGGGAGATAAAAATTGATATTTCGCAATCGGGCCGAGTTGCTTCTGTCGAGTCACGAAATAAAGGTCAATTGCGAGTGCACTCTGCACGCCCTGGCACATATCTGGTAGCTTTGGCGAGCAAACGACGCTGCAATACAGTGTATTTCCGTTGTTGACAGCTAAAACAGTGAATTATTACAGGAACCTGACATCTATTATCGGGAGTTTTAATTCCTTGCGGTATCCTACAGTCCTTCTCGCCATTTTCGTCTCCAATTGCTTATCAATTTCATTATTTCATACAACTTTTTCGTTTCCTGTAGATTTATTATCGACACATCCCTAATCCATATTCCTCAGAAACATTTACTTATTGAAATGCTCCTTCTATTCTGGCACCTCGTAAAAAAGAATATAAATGCATTTTAGATCAGTGCTGAATAATAAATAAAGAAGTATGCCAAATTCGAAGAATGTATGCCGCGTAATTTTTTACAAAAATTCTCAAATTGAATCCACTTTTCAAGGGTTAAATTGGAGACATTCTGTGTCTTATTGACCCACTATTTTGTTTTGAGTGACAGAAACTTTTTTGATACACGGTTTAAATAATGATAAATAAAATTAATAAAGTAAGAAGCAGCAATAGTCCATTCAACTGTGATCGTTTAGCCACATTTTCTCTTCACATCTCCGCAATATTAGTGTACAGTCTTTCCCATCCAATGCTCGAACGACGTCGACTTATTTCGCTGAAAGGAGGCTTATCGTAGCTTTTCTGTGGCTCGATACGCATCGAACTTAGACGGTTGAAGAAAATTAATGGCATCCAAGAGACCGAAAGTAGATGGTTACTGAAAATATTAACGAAGGATCATACAGGTGACACGACAGTTTTATAGTACTTTATTAATGAGTCTAGAGGGACGTTTTCGAGTCTAATCAAGAATTACCATGTAAACGCGGACCGCCGAGTATTTCACTGGCGATTGATATTAATTTGTAACGGCATTAACGAGTGTTTGCGTGGAATAATGTTCAACAATTCTGTGTATTAAGTGTTTCAAGTTATTATCAGCACGGACAGTTGTATGCAAATGCTTGCCTCGCAAACATAATGCGGTGGATGTTTACTAGGTGTGTTAATACACGAAAGTTTCCACGTATCTACTATTTGAAATCGTACAAAAACTTGCTTTGTAACAAGTTGGGAGTTGCCGAATACATATGGCATTACTTATACGAAATTATAAGCTATATGATTATACGAATATACGATTCAAAATGAATGACTCAATAAATATTAGAATATTTATATTTATAATGATCATTTGTTTGAACAGTAGATATTCGCATATTACGAAGAAGTTATCTTTAAACATCCCTGGTTTATACGTTTGTTAGTATTAAATTCCTTAGGATTAAAATTTTCTTTAATTCAGTGAAGGATTTTATCCACTACAGGACATTTCATTCCACGTTGTACTGTACAATTAACAGAAAGTGATTTAATTTTGAAACATTAAAAACAAATGTAACTCGGGATATGATGTAGCTCAATTATGGGAATTTTGATTACAGCAACTAGCAAGTGAACCTGCTTCAAGCTTGTGACAAAAATTGCCCAATACCGCAACAGTAATAAAAATTGCATGAAACCCCGTAAAATCCTCACATGAAAACGATTTCTCCAATAAAAACGATACTCAACAATAGGAGCTCGTTTTACCCGCTACTTCCAACCACGAAATGGAAAAAATAAGAAAAAAGTGTTTCAATTCTCCAAAAAAATATTAATTACAGATAACTGTTCCAATGAAAATAATAGATGATCTTAACAGCAGACACTATTTGCAAAATGATTTCAGGCGTGCCTTGTCCAATTACAAAATAAAATGAAAACTCATTCATTTAGAAACCAAATAACGAAATACTTCACTGAAAAATCATTTGCTTCTTCAAATGTACTAGCCCACAAGTATTTGAAAATAACTTACAATTAATCAAATAACATAATATATTATTTGAATAAACTTACCTGAAATATTTGATCCAAATGATGCCCAAGCCTGCGTCAGATGCGACACAAAGTTTCCATTCAACTTTTTCTTCTCATTTTTCCATACCGAATGCAGTCTACAGAAGTCCTCTCTACAAATTGTGATACGCGCTGTACAAAAGTACTCTGCGCTATCGCCGCGAGTGGGAAACTTGCGCGGGAAAAATTTGTTGACGTTTGACAAAGGATCGGGGGCGATATTCAACGCTTTTCCACCCTTCGACACAGTGTCTAAGTTATGGAGTGCGCGGCAGAAAGTGAGAAAGAGCGCCAGCGGCGCGTTGATTAAAACGCATTCGTTGAATTGTTCGCCTCCGCGCTTCCTCTTTTCTGTGTTCTGCGCGCCTGTCACACGCGCGCTCCCCGAACCGGCTGCAGCCGTAATTAACGTTAATTTTTTAATTAGAATCTCGCCCCACAACAACATCAACGTCGCCGTACAAAAGCTGAGTACATTCTGGTACTGTGGTTGCAGGAAAATGCGAATAACAATTCTTAGATCAGGGAAGAATAGTGGCAATAAATATTCGTTTTCTATAGGAAACTATATTTGAAGGGATCTTTGGCAGATCCACAAACATATCTGCATTAATGTTTTTGCAATAGATTTTCAATTCGAGTTTTCATGCTGCTGAGTGGTATTGGTGGATGATTGGAAACAAAGCAGAAACAAAATGTAGTGCAGTGGATTCTGATTGCCTATTTCGAAAAAACCTGATGATAAATTTAACGATTGCAATATCATTGCTACAGTAAATATCGTGATATTTACAAAAAAAATTTCATTATATCTTCGAACAATTTTATTACTTCGGTTTTAAATCTTGCAAAAAATTCTTTTTCCTCGTCTACGTTAAAGACAAAATAGATAAATTTTATGTAAAAACCATGATTTGATTCTCTTTAAAATATCCATGAGTACCTATCAACAGTATTTATGAATTCTTTTTCCGTGAAATTCGTCCAGTCCCCACATGGTCAAACTTTTCAGTTCAACGCACAAAATGTACCAAGCCATGCATTGAAACGTGGCAGTCTGTATAGCGTAGAAGTATCTTTGTTCTTTACTTTCTCTGCATTTTTCCTACCCTCGAATGAGCGCCATAAAATTGCGCTTGTGCAAAGGGATTATGATACATCATGTACCTCACTAAACAAAGAGCGTAGCTCTCGATAGTTTCCGAGCTACCCTTTTAGACTTTGATTTGTACCATTTGAAGGGTTGCTCAGCGAAGGGATTACTTTTGGACTGTTGATTTTGTTCTTGTTCGGTCTAGCAGTCCAGTTGAAAAATAGGTATCAAGGGAGATCTTGAATTGTAGATGAACATATGGAAAAGGGTTAAATGTGTACGAATTCGTGTGGCCCTTTTAGGCGGACATCGTTTTAAATAGATTATTTAGGCTACAGTCATTATTACTCTAATTTTAAGGGTTGCTTTAGTCGTATATATCAATTATAATAACTTCAAATTGAACAACAAAGAGTGGGTTTACTGTGGGGTAGAGCAAAGTGTGCATCACACAACTTTTAAGTTGATAAAGTTAATAATGATCTGTACAAAATTCAGGAAATTAATGAATTTGAATTTGTACATAAAGAAACTTTATTCGAATATTTACATTCTTGTGTATAAAATTAATTACATTATTATCATGGTACTGTTTAAAAATGTTATATCTAAAAAGCTGCTATTATCAAAACAATATGAAAGTATCATTGTTATCAATTCATAACGCAGGTAATTGAAATACAAAAATATTTTATCGGAATATGTAGGTAACATGTCATAAAGCTTCAATGGGGATAAAAATTAAATGGATTCGAATTCGTGAAAATGGTATCGAGTTCGGCTCTTCTTTTCAGTTTTGCGATAAAATATTTCGATAACGGTAACAATAGTAAATAATACAATACACGACGCGTATCAATTCGATGTGGAAGAAATTATATTCCTGATTCAATGGTTAATTGGCCCAGCTGATGAATGCAGTTTACCGAAGTAAAACAGAAATGCAAGTGGGAAACGAACGTTACACAGAATGGAAGTAAAACCAGCGAATTCATATAAGTGTAGATTGACTGCCATTTCTTTACAGGATTTTAATAATGCTGTAATTGCCTTGTCAGGAACAGTGCGAGAACTTTCACCATTTCGTTGTCTTGAATAACAGCAGTGAAATTTGCCTTCCTTTTTCTTCTTCTTGGAGAAACAGGAAATGGGATCTTTAATAAAGGGTTTTCTTCTTAATTATGAATTTTGTTATCCTCTTATTTCCTCTTTCACCGGATTAAATTGTAGTTAATACAATATATACCACTTCAAATATCAAAATACTTGCAGAACTTATGTATGAATTGTGGTGTGCATTACAGATGAATTATATAATTTATAACGAGCTCGATGTATTAAACTCGCTATACTTCGATGGAGGTAAACTCCATGGATAGATAATTCTATCTCCTACGAAAATAGATAGAATTTAATTAAACTATATTAATCCCACTTTTGACTAAACTTCTAAATTTCTCTGAACGTCGAAAATGGGAAATTTCAGCCCGAAGTAAATCCAAAATTGAACCTCATGATCTTAAATGTGCAATGGCATTTAAGCTTGAAATAGAGAGTTAATGCAGAGAGGTTTTTAATTACCTAAAATGTCTTAAATGTTGTCACATTGAGTCAACATTAATAATTTAATCAGATAGCCAAATGTATGCCCTATCAAATATAGTAATCGGTTTAATGATATTTCGCCCACATAATTTATTAAAAAACAAAAACTGAAAAATTGGCCTACCAGCCCCGGTCTCCCCTACCAGATATTTGCGTCACACATCTAATAAGTTAATCATTTCTTTCGGATATATCTTAATTACGTCTTTTCTCCTTCTTACTCTTTGAAACAATGAGATGTAACGGTCCGATGATATCAAGAGCAATTCGTCAAGTCTTGATTCTGTGCACACAAGGGTTTAAAGCATGGAAAAAATATCATTCTTCACCACTTACTGCCAATTAGCGAGCTATCAGAAGAACCGCAGCAAACGAAAAATAAAGAATACAAATATTGCCGTTACCATAACGGACATAACAGTCCAAAATTTTCTCGAAGTGCATAGAATCAAGACCTAATGAATTGCTCTTGATATCATCGGACCGTTACATCTCATTGTTTCAAAGAGTAAGAAGGAGAAAAGACGTAATTAAGATATATCCGAAAGAAATGATTAACTTATTAGATGTGTGACGCAAATATCTGGTAGGTATTGCGAAGCTTGTACAAAGTTTTCCAATAAGAAACTGTATACCACGTAAGTAATTTACGAATATATACTTACTAAGCCATCTGTGTTAAGTTTTACCAGTTTCATTAAAGTACACTCTTGTATGGAGATGCTACATATTTTATAAACGACGGAAGTATATTACGTGTAATATTTCTATTTTACCCGTAGCAGAACGTATGCATAGAAACGATTCCAGCTTTGGAAGTCACCTCTGTTTAGATGGCTCGGTCACGAGCCGCGATATATACGTCACTTGGCGTACAATACAGACCTATATCCCAACACTTCGGAAATACGTACGCGTGTATTACCTCGCGTGTCGCGAGGCCTGCTCGTCAGTCGTCTCCCCCCACCAAAGCCAATATTCGCCTAGGTACAGCGGCGGCCGCGGGGGTCAGTTGTTCCGTGGACATCGTTCTGTTAAGACGTTTCGATAGCTGCGTACTTAAATGGTACGCGTACATTATCTGTCGTCACATAATTACTTCTAACCGGTATTAGTCTTCTTCTTTACTATCTATCGTCACTTGCTGCAACTATTAATACACTTTCGTCCCGAAATTGATTAAACATCGCGAGAAAACCGTTAGATGTTCGTCGCGTATACCCTTCGTTGCTTCACCGATATTTCTGTGCATTTAATGCACACATATCGGGTCTCGGTATTCAGTTACATCCCTTTTCTGGTATATTTCAAGCTTATTTCTTGTTTAATTGCCTTACGAATGTTTTAATGCTTTTGTTTCAAACTTGTTGCATCGTTCGATTACAGACGTTGAGGCGAGAATCGAAAGCAAAGGGCAGGCGACGCCATGACACTTGACCGTTAATTTGAACGGTGCTTGGATGGCGTCTGGTCATTCCTTGGAAAAAGAAGGTAGCAATACGTGTGGTATACGTATTTTTCTCGTTATTTTATTGAATCATTGTTGGCTGTGAGGTTGATGGGTAACTTTGCAGTCGGTTAATATCAAGATCAAATGGGAAAAGATTGAATTATGATAAATTGAATAATTTTAATCAGATTTGTTTAAAATTTTTAAAATGGCCTCAGTACATGCTTACGAAATATTGGAATGATCGAATTCTATTGCATTTCGGTCGCGTTTACGTAGAATTCAATGATATTTCAATGATTTTTAAGAATATATCTTTATGAAGCTGTTGTAATTGCATTTACGTTCGGTTTTGGATGCAAGTTTTCTTCTTTATGTATAGAAATATCGAGGACATGCCATTTGACCATGAATAATTAACGAATTTTGATTCTTGCCATGAGTTTTGGATATTTATAAAGATCGTGATTAATAATTTCAAGTATTATTCGAATAACACGAACGTGCTTACAACTTTAATGTCGAAAGCCACTACTATGATTCATTTAAATGTAATAATTATTTCTGAAGCAGTATATTCTGGATAATATCGTGTTACTGAAATGTAAAGCTGCTCCTATCGAGCGAGCATTCTGTATTTTCGCATCACACCTTGTATTCTAAATAACAAGGAGCGAAAGTCCCTTGGCTGGTTCCAAGAAAAACAATATTTCCTCGCGACAAATACTCGATGAAACCACACCTACCTCCACTCTCTTATCCTACTTATTTTTCAGAGATTGTGACGCGTGAGTGCGAGGCGCGCGCGATTATAAGTGTTTAGGGTAATTGTGTTAGAGATGCCACACTCGGTGAGACGCCGCACTATCGGTATTTCAAGGATATCGGTAATAAAACACATCATTGCCGATTTTATTTGTTTAAGGCTGTTCATTTGGGTTAATTTGTCAAGCCAGAGCGTGTTTCCTGTATTATTGTTAAAGATTTTGCTGTTTTTCGAGGTAAGCCTAGCGTACTTTGCCTGAATAGTTATACGTCGCGTCTATTTTTACTAATATAGTAGCTAAAAATTCATAGTTTTTCTTGATACAATATTTGTAATACGTTAAGGGGACCATGTAGAATATTTCCTAGGCAGAATGGGTTACTTTCGACTTAGCATATGGAAATACGAAAGTGCGGCGCCTCTCCCAGGCATTTCGGATAGACGCCGCACTTTTATTTGGGATAGATGCCGCACTTTGATACTGTACTGTTTCGGAAACTAAGTCGATTTAAATGATGTTTTTAATGTTTAAAATACCGAAAAAGTTTTTTAAAATAGCTAACGTGGTATCTCAAGGCAAATTATTTATTTTTAAATGAATAATCTTATAATCGAAATATATTTGTGGACTATGTACTCTTTTTCACATTTTTTTTTATTTTAATCTCAAGATGCCAACTGAATATAAAAAAAATTTCGAAAAGCAGATATAATATCTGTTCCTACTGTACCCATTTAATTTTCCAATTTTATAATTGTATAAAGTAAAAATGTTTCATTTTACTTTGTTTTTATTATTTTTTTATATAAAAAGTTAGAAGTAACAAGTTTAAATCGAAAATTAAACGTGTTTCGAAATGCGGCACCACTCCCGCATGTGCGGCGTCTCTCCTACCAAAGGATGTTTTTAGTTTCAATTTTTTTTAAGGGTGACAAATATTAAAATTTGGATTTTCTTTAATGCTAGTAGAATCACAAGATGTTGAACTAATAAGATATATCCTTGGAAAACATTTTCATTGCAAAATTTACACGGTGACAATTTTGCGTAACGTGCGGCAACTCTCCCACAATTACCCTACATTAATAGTTTAGAAGGTAACTTTGAACGGAGGGATAAAAGAAATAGGCTAAAAGCATACCAGTTTTCCAGATTCTATTATCTAAGTGGCCTCTGATTAAGCAATGGTTGAATAGTTGGTGCTCCACTAACTCGATATACGTTTGTCATTTCAGTGCGAGAGGATTCAGGGATTTCACCATTTTATTGTATCACATACAAGTGAAATATTTTATCTCATCTGATATTACAAAAAATAATTCCAAGTTTCAACGTCAACCAACAAAATTACCTACGAAAATTCCTCGCGTGACCATTTTTGATCTACAAAAATTAAATTGCTTTTTCCTATCTTGAAGTCAGAAGCATCGGTTTCCGCAAGGTTAATATAACTCAGAATACAAAGCCTGCGCGTCCCACTCTCGTATAACATTTCCTCATTGTTTTATGCTCCACATTTACCCATTGAAATATTGACACGTAATTACCAGCCACCCTCCACGCATATCCCTCGATTCACCCCATTTTTTTTCCTCCTCCGCCTTCTTCAATCGCATCAGTGGCGTTTCCTTTCAATCGAACGGACAAACGATGATTTTATTCTCGAATTCTCTCCTTTTAATCTGTGCTTGACATGGCTATTCGCAGTCCCGGCGACAGGATGCCTTTTAATTATTCCGTCCATGCCACGCGTAATGTAATTCGAGCCGTGTTTCGCACTTTTCCGCGATGAACGCGTACGCTCCTTCTATTTTTCTGGTCTGCCTTTTTGTTTTGGACGCGCGGAAACTGCAAAGTGTACCGTGGCGGAATCGACGTCGGGGAAAAACGTCGAGGGAAGAGAGGGAGAGAGAGAGGAAGCGGGACGAGAGCGCGGGTGAAAAATGGAATTTTCAACGACGGTTTGCTACCAGGCCAAATGGGCTTTCGATCGACTCAAATGACCGACGCTTTAATTGCGTTCCTCTTTTTGCCCCCGCGCCGCCCGTGTAATTTGCAGCGTTCCTCGTACTTTATGCGCTCTAAGTGATGTAATCAACGAATTTAATGCGCCCCGTAAAAATGGGAAACGTCATTGTTTTGTCGGCGATAATGGGCGCAATCTCCCACGGCGTTGGTCGCCTCGTTATTCCCGCAAAAACGGATTTCCACTCGAGGTACCAAGGATTTCTCGTTACCGACGGTGTATTCGATTTCGCTCGCGGATCCCGCGTAATTGTTATTCAACTTCTCATATTCCTTTGGCCGCGACGAATAAGATTCCCTCGACCTCTAATGCGTTTGCGGAATTATTCTCGGACTTCGTGGGGGGTTGGTAGAAGGAGGAGCAATAAGGGGTGCACGAGAATTTTTATATAACGTCGGGGGATCATATCCGTTCACTTATGATAGCGAAAGCTCAAACACCTGCAGTAGCTAAGAAAATTGTTGGTGCAAGCAGAAAGTTAATATAGAGTTTGAAATTGGAGAAGGTTCATGAAAATTACTTAATGGGGGAGTCTCGTGTAACGAGTTGAAAAAATCGTTTTTTTGCATAAATTAATAGTTGGACATCACGAAAATATACTTTCAAAGCCGCAGAACGAAATTCGGAAAATTGAAGCGACTATAGCCGGTTATACTACGGAGCAGCAAGTGACAGGTTTACCAGAAAAGTTTAAACGCGTTTTTCTCAAAAAGACAGTTTTACATCTGGCGGAATATGTATCAGACCTATCTTCATAATGGTACCACGTTGATGACAATTTGTGAGATTGTTCTTTTTACTCTTCGTGATGTGCTCCAAAAATTCTAAACGAATTCACTAAACGGTTGCCGAGTCATAACGGTTTTTAATTTTCAGTGATTTTACACGTAGTCTTTTAGACAGTGACGACCTTCACAGATAAAACAGCTGAAAAAATGTTGAAGAAATAGTACCAATGTTTTCAATTTTTTTGTACATGTAGTATATGGATAGGTGAAAATATTTGCCGAATATTTGGCAATTGTTTTCACTCCATCGTTTAATTTCAATTGTTTTCACTACATCGTTTTAAAGAAATAAATTATAACTTGAGGAAATTGTGAATTCAGGGTATTTTCACTGCCAAAAATTTAAGCAAATAATGCGTGACAAAGATGAATAAACCTTTCCTCTTCATATTCCATTCTATATAGTTAACCATTTCCCACCCGCGTGCAACATTAAACTCATTAGTCCACTGAACATTCAAGCCGTTGTTCCAGTCACTAGCACTAACTCGAGCCTTTTTTCTGTTTCAGGTAAGTTGAAAAGCACGCAAGCTGAGCAACAATGCCCGGGCATCCACGCAGCCGTAAGTGATTCCACGCAAACGATCACGGTTTATCGGTCCATTAATAAGGAGCGATTGGATGGCGAAAGCGGCGCTCGCGCCCCTCCCTGATAAATATAGATCGAGGCACGCGCGAGTTTGGGGAATTAATTAGTGAAAATTCAACAGTGGAATCAAGGGAAAAGGTAGGTCGGGCTGCAAAGATTGGTCGGCAGGCCTGGGCTAAGGGCGCGCGGGCGTTGTAAGCGGTAGACTTTGGTACTCGAGACTTCGCCCTTCCAAACCCTCGTAGCAACGAGCTTCTCCCTTGGGAGCTGCTTCCACTCCCTTCTCCTCGTACTCATTCAACCTCGCTCTTCTCCATTTTCCACAACCTCTCGCCGGGTTGGGTTGCCGGTGTAGTCGACTCTTTCTGCCTTCTCCCCTTTCTCCTTCCAGTCTTTTTCGCCCTCCACCCCCAAGCCCTACCCCCCTGCTGGCCGATACTCAATATTAACCGCATCTCGCCAGCGCCAGGCCGTTATCGTTATAATAAAGAAGAAGGAAAAGAGTGGAAAAAAGGGTGAGGAACGGGGGGTGGGCTCGGCTGGCGTCGAAACGAAAACGGTGGCGCAACACGATTATCTACGACCGCCAACGAGGCCCCAGCATGGCGGGCGCGCCTGCCGTGCCAGATCATTTCGGAAACGACTTGTAGAAAGTGTATAATATTTTCTCGACTGCCGCGTAAATTGGCACGGCCGGAAAATAGGGGCTGACGTTTTACGGTTATACGACGGCCGACGGATTCTGGGGATTCGGGATATTGACGCCGGGAATGGGCTTGCTTGAAAATTCGCCGCAATGTTAGCGTGGGATGGGTAAATGGAAGTTGACGGGATAATTGAAACACGTAGATGAGTGAAGGACTTTTGGAAAAGTTCTGTGACGGGATGCAATCGTTTGTCACGCATAATTATATTGTCGATGAACCTAACAAACGAAAAAAGGTTAAAACTTGGCAAATTGGTGGGTCTCCAAAGAAAAAGTTACGATTCTGCTTTTCAAAATTTTGTTAACCCAAGTTTGCAGCGCTTACTGCACCATTAAACTTTTGTTTGAAACATTTTTTCTGACTCTTGTACTTTAGGAATTACACGCGAAAAAGTGGGAGTGCCTTTTTGACTTTGAGGTTAAATTTCACACCCTTAAAGGGCAATTGGGCACGAATGAATCATACACTCTATAAAACCACAAAGTTGCATTCAATTACAACTCCATGAAAAATGTTATGCGCTTCTGATAAACTCAACCAATACAATCATTCTCCGAAACCTGAAAACTCGTTTGCTCACCGATGCGAACGTACAAAGTCAACAGACCACTCGTCTTCTATTTTCCCAGCACAGAACCACTGAACTGAGTAGACGCATAACAGGCCCTTCGCCTAAAAAATCCTCGACCGTTCAGAAGAACCGGCAGCGCTTTATTTCGAGCAATAAAGCGATAGCACCGAGCGCCTCAGCGGCTGCGAACTCTGGCGTGCTTTCAGCGGTGCGCCGCGTTTTCATTTCCCTTTTCCCGATTGTCTTCTTAGACGAATTACACTCCGCCGGCTCGCTCCTCGGCCTGAATAAATGATGAGGCTCGACGCGCGCGTGCACGCCCGTTGTTTGGTGATTTTTTTACGGCTCGCCGACGAAATAGCGCCGGAGCAGAAAAGAGGGTCGTGGAAGTACGGTGCCTCGGCGTCCCCTGGACCCCGCGAGACTCACTTCCACCCCCTCGCATCGCGTCCTTTTCGCACCCCGCTCGATTATCCGACACGAAGACGAATACGTTCGTCTTCCGCTTCTGGACCATTTCTGTGTGTTCCTTTTTATTTTACTTGGTATCGCTAGTGTCTGCTACTTCGACTATTCCTCGCGACGAGAACCGGTTTCTCTAAGAAGATTACCAAGGGATCCCGTGCGATAATATTTGCGTTACGCCACGGGGGCAATCGTTAATTGTATTTCTTCCAACGGCGATCTAATTAAGCCCGCGCATGAACGAGCGTCCCAGACTGGTCCCCGAGCACGATCGTTTGATTATTCATCTTCTCCTTTCTACTTCCTTTTTCTGTTCTTGCCCGCTACGATGCAGTACGGCCATCCGAGTGAAAAGAGGGTTCAACCGAGAGGGCCTAGGGTTATGCAATCCCCGGGGCTACGTCCTCCCCCGCGCACACCCTCCGCCCTGCTAGCTTCTTTCTCCACGCTCGACCATCCCCGCGGAGGGAACGGTATTCTAATGCCCCGTGGCTCGTCCCCTCTTTTTCCTCTTTCCTTAACGTCTATCGCTGTTTTCTTTCCCTCGAAGCAGGGTGTCCTTATTTAGCATGGTTTCTTCCTTTCCATCGTATTCGACCCCCTTCACTGAATGAAAACCGAAGGACGCGTCCCCCTCGTTTCAAATCGCGCGACAAAATGGAAATCCGATATCGGTGAGCTTCCACGGAAACACCTAGCTAAGTGTCCGCGTGTAAATTCGGGAAATCGCGTTCCGCCACGCTGATCGGAGCGGATCAGCGCCCCGCGGGGGGACTCGGAGGGAAATTCGGGGATGGAAGGGTGGCTCGGATTTGGAGAAGTGTCTTAAACATTGAGCGTCGTACGCTTTTTTTTTAAATTCTCCAGCTGGGAATTTTTAAGCTCGATGACGTTATATCGAATGCGATAGGGGCATTAAAGATTGTAAGAGAAATACCTATTTTATAGAAAAGGTAGTTAAAAATTTGCATTTGAGTTATAGTTTAATACTGGTTATATAATTTGTTTGAATTAACTCTACTTTCGCATCTATCCAAATTAGGGATCGCAGATAGCATATTCATCAAGAGATTCGGAAGAATATCGAATGAACCCTATATTTTACACCCTCTTCTGAGTTGTCCCGTTGTCGAAAAGATGCAATTCTAACTTTCCAAGTTGAAACGCGTGTTGAAATAAAATGAAACTTATAATGCAACGTTATCGACGAAATAATTTGATCGCAAACATTGACACAGCACGAAATATGTTTGCACGAATATTCCACTTACAGCTGCAAGAAACAACTGAAAATGAGTCAGTGTTGTTGAAGAACCATGACCATCTTGATAACGCCACATTGCTTTCTGATGTGAAGCTAATGAAGTTAGAAATGCACCGCGCGAAAAACTCAAAATTGACATTTTTTTTTATCGAGGCGTGGGCTATTTTAAGAAGTAGAGTCCCATGTAAACAGCCAATTTTATATCAATATAGAAAGTGATAATATTAATCAAATTTACTATTAGAAACCACTAAATTCCCAAAAGGCACCACGAATTAAAATATCAATGCACCTCCATGCACGCATCTTTCCAAACCCAACCAAGGAACTTGCAAGACACCCTTAATACTCGCAGGTGGGTCTCTAAAAATCTGAGTCCAAATCTCCGAAAAGGACTTCCACGTCTCCCCCTCCGCAGGGGGCGCGTTTAATGCAAAAGTTTTCGTTGCTCGGGCACAGGAGGTCTTAAAAGTTAAACTCGGTTGGAAACGAAACACGCGAAGGAAACAGAAACAAGGGTGGAAGCTCGCCGTCTTTATCGCAACGGAACTCGCCCGCGCGCACCGTTCATTTGCAATAATAAACTACCGTCGTCCATTCCCAAACTTCTTCCTGTGCTCGAAAAGTAAACCGTTCCTCCGCCTAAAAACGCGGGAGGAAAAGAAAAGCAGAGAAAACGCGGGACTGGAATAGACAGGGGTGATGATGATCGTAACAACGAAAGTAGGGGGCGAGAGGCGTAGAGGGCGATGAAATAATATCGCGAAATAAGCCCCCGAGACGAATGAGCGAAATTTATTATCACGTCAGCGGATAGTTGTTATGTTGCGAAGGAAAATGGCACTGGCGGTGGTGAAAGCCTTTGTGGGTGATTCGGGGGGTAGAAAGAAGCATAGAATGGAGAGGCCTAGGAAAAAGAGTGACTAGATTGTCGTAATACGCAGAGGGGGTGGCTTTCTTTCCCACTCATGAATAACGCTTTAACGCCATTTTTTACGTCTCCCCCGCCAGGCAGCCTGGAGAGAAACAACCGCGGAGTCTAAGTGCTTCGAACGCGCGTATCCCGAAATTCACTCACCTTACCGAGGCGTTATCCCCATACTGCAACCCCAATACAGAAATTTACATTCGTGTGGGTCCCTCCGCTGTACGCTCAGCATTTTGCCCTCCCTCCCATTCCCTGGCCCGAAATCAAGCTGAGAATGCCTCTATTATCGGATCAGACGCATGCTGGAAGACTGCCATTCCGCTTCGGCAAAAAGCCTCGGCAAAGTAATTGACATTATCTGCGACAGCGCGGGACGGGGGGCTATTGAAAGTACCCACAATGCGGGCGTGCTCGTCCGATTGTATATGCATTAGAGTTGCACGGGGCGTCCGGTAAATTGCGGTGGGTGAACGGGGCGATATTTCTTGAATGAAGATGCAGGGACGTGGAACACGGTCGTTCCATAATCTGAAACGCCATGAATCTTTTGATGGGTATTACTGTATCCTATTGTTTGCCTGTATCTTTGTGTTTTATGTCAGCACTTCAATCCGCGGGTTTGAATGTATTGTTAATTATAGGTTTGATAATTTTGGGTGGATTCTGTGTTACTGTTTGAATGATTTAAGTGGAAAATTTAGTGGAATACTTTCGATACCTGATGTGACGTTTTGATTATGGTTGAAGGATTGGAAAGTACAAGGATTCGTTTGTACTTTATACATGTACAGGGTGTGTTTAAAATAGGTGTGCGAGGACTAGTTAGGAACGTATTCTACTCTTCTTAAGGAGGAAGATAGAAATATGAATACCAAAATTTGTATTTATTTATTTATTTATTGTTTATAAACGGGAAAGGGGTGTCCTTTAGTGTACAAGAGTAAGAGGGTATATATAAAAACAGAAGGGAATTGAAGGGTTCACGATGTAAAATTTTAGTGAGACTGTTAAATTAACTTAACAGAAATGTTCGTACCCAAGGCCGCTTGAAGATCATTTTACAAGACAAATTTTGAATTCGTCTTATTGTTTGCTAAAACGTGTAAATATATTTGAAAAATTACGAAATTTCACATTAGTATCTCATAGCATATACATTATACCGCAATGGAACAATAATTTCATGAATAATCACGTTATAGAGCAATATTAATTACAATATTAATCGTGCATAATTACAATCATTACCGCAATACCATAAATATTCATACATAAAAATAGAGATTCCCGAATAATCAAAGTAAAAGATAGTTTTGAATTTAAAGAAGTTTATTTATAATAACTTGGGTGTATCTTTCACAATTCCTCCAAAGATCTAACATGTATACAGAAGTGTTCTGCGAGGAGATGGTGATCTTAACCCTTAGTTAATGGAAGAAAAGTTTAAGTCAAACTTGTCAGTAAGTACATTAATACAAGCGATACGAATAAAAGCTTACATACACATATTAGTTCAGTCACGGTTCAACGCCCGTGTCACTGGCAAACACTATCTATCGTTCGGAGCAAACGACCCCTGTTTTAGAATAGAGTGCTTCACACTTGTTCGTGTCAGTTACTCTGCCGTTTTAATTCGACAGGGCGTATCTGCAACTTTCGCTTAAATTGAGTTATTGCTGTCAGGTAGCACAAAATAGTTTATCTATATGTATATTAAATAAGAAAGCCATATCTGCATTGACACTGAAGATATAACAGGTTTTATTTCAAATGTATGTTAAATCCTTTGGAATTTATGAAATATTTTACGAGTCAGTCACAAATATTTAGATACCTTTTTATCTAGATTTAATATTTAACCTAATCCGATTTATATAAAATATCGATAGCATAACACAAAATACTAAAAATCATTTATCTCAGAACCACCTTTTGACCAGATACGCCCTTTCGAGTTAACACGACAGTACTGAAAGGACCATTTTCATTGACGGCACTGAATCATCACGGATCTGATATGCGTGCATAGACCTTTAAATCTCTAAAACGTCGAAATAAACAAGCATCGCCAACATTACCAATGGGTCCACGAAACCGGGCCTCACCTCAGGGTTAAGTACCCAACACTAGGCTGCCAGAAAGCTAGCCACCTACTTAACTCTGATCTTACAATCACCTCGACATAGGACTCCACCTGAAACCAAGACCTTATAACAAATGAATCTCAACATATCACATCGAACGGTTACTATTCACCGATCGAAGAGTTCCAACCGTGGAGCGTGGGCAAAGAATCCCCAAGCCCTAGACACGGAGCACCCACCGAATCGAGCCTCCGGTTAGACTTTAGAGAATCCGCGTGAAGGGAGGGACGACGCCCACGCGCGTCCTCGCGCGGATCCTCATTCATCCCATAAAACACAGGATGGCGCGCCCCTCTGATAGTCGTCGAAATTGCCGCAAGAGCGGGCGGCGATGATAGAGGGGATCTTCATTCCTCTCCGCTCCTTATCCTCGCCCTCGCTCCTCGTGGATCCTCGATTATCCAAGACGGCGGCGGCCGCACTTCGGACGGCCGTAATCGGACGAGAGCTCTGAACAAAGAAGCGCACAGGCACGGCGTAATGGCACGCGCACGGTTTTGGCGCAAGCGGCCAGAGGACGGGTGTGCTGATCAAAAGAAACCAGACTCGTCGGTGCCAACGCGCATTAACGAACCTGAGGGCCGATAATGGCGGGCGAGGACGATTGTTCCGCGTCACTGACGACGGTAGACGGTGGAGTCAAGGACGTGCGAAAGTCGCCTGGGGGGGGGGGGGAGACGGCGGGTGGATTTGCAACTTTTCGCGATTAAAGCGCGTTTCCTATGACGGCCACGCGGTAATCCGCTCGGCGAGTTCGGTCGGGCGACTGATACGCGGGGGTACAAAGCCGCGGACATGGACTCTTCGTGCTACAGTCTCAGCTTGACGATTTGATTTAAATTTATTTACACTTGTCCCTTTTCTACGGGACGCTTCCTGCGCACCGCTATGAACCCGACGGCGCTATTGATTTCGTCCTCACTCACGAACCACCTACACCCTGCCCCTCCCGCCCTCCCTACAGCGGCTCCGCCACGAGTACGTCCCTCCTCCGACCCCCCCAGCCACCCGCCAAGAGCTCCGCGCCACCCTTTACCCGCGGAAATTCGTTGTTACGAAATTCATCGATTCGTTCTTTTTGCAAGTAATCGAGGCCTGCCGGCGGTTATAGTCCGCGATTTGGTTTCTGGGGGAGGGGGCAGGATGTAAGTCTGGATCGTCAGGACGGCTGGAGGGATGTGCTGTGTTAACCTGATAATCGGCGAAGACAAGTGAAATCGTCGGTTGAGAATGTTTCTTCACTGAGTACGACGAGTTAAGGGGACTAGGCAGTGGAGAAATCGATTTTTTTATTGCATTTTCCGAAAGTACTATTTTTTTCTGAGTAAAATGCTGTTTGGTTTGTAGTGAAATCCGCAAAAGTGTAGGTAGATTTGGCACCTAAAAACGTAAAACAGCAACCTATAACGTCGCCTTTGCCCAGAAACATTAAACGCGTTTTTCTCGAATATTTGTTTCTCTTCGTTTTTTCTGATTGCGAACGAATGGAGGTTCAGATCGACTTGAAAAAATTACAGAATGTGTAAAACATGTGCCATTTCGCCGCAAACCTCTGATATGGTCCGTAAAAATTCGAAATTTTCATAAAAAAATTAAGAAGTCACAGGAGTTTGGTAGCGCAAAAACAGGAACGAATGTTTCTCGGAAAAATGGCCGTTTTTTAGCTATCAATAGCATAATTTTGATTTAATTTTTGTCTTTCTGCGCGGAAACTACGAATGCATCAAACAAAAATCTCTCCTCTGAAATCGAATTACGTCACATGTTAAGATCGATACTAAGGCAAAATAAATAAACCTTCTAATGTTTCTTCGCTTCGTTTAGTTCATTTTGCCAAGGTTAGAGTAATTCTGATCCTGCTAATAATTCTACTTTTTTTGGTTCAGTATGGTCGTTGAGGTTGTAATTGTGGTGACATGGTCGATGTAATTAAATTTCGGAGGGAGTAGATTAGATTTGAATATTGGGGAATCCGTGAGCTTCCTAATTGGAGTGGTTAGTTGTTCCTCGCAAGAAATGAAGGACACAATTTGTCGGTCATGGGCTTTGCAGAGGGATGCCAGATTTGTCACTTGTCTTCTATTGTCTGGAGTGCTCGTTTCGGGTTGTCTCATAATTGGGCTATTCCGTGGTCATTAATATTCATACAACGGCTTGATTTCAAGGCTACAGAGTCTTATATATAATGCAAAGATTTTGGGGGATACTGTTCAGCGATTTCATCTTGTGTCAAAGTAAGCATTCTGTAGGACATGGAAAAATTTGTATCGAAATGCAGATACAAATTGAAGGTGTGGTAGAACTGAGGCTATATATTTGACAATGTTCATTAAATGGTATTTTAGCAACGCGTGTTCCTGAGTGAATAAAAAATTTCATTCGATATTTTCTACTTGCTCTTTTTTGTAATGAATCACAATATCTGTTTTCGCATATCAGAAGTTTTAGATCACTGTGCATATTGGATATTCTTATTGAAATGACGTTTTGACATTTTAGCACTGTTAAATGTGATTCAATGCATACGTTTGCATCTGGAGAAAAATTTATCTAGAATTTTTGTTCCCAATAAAAAATAGAAATACTTACTTGGAGGTGAATTCATTGGACACATTTTTTCATTAACATTATAAAATGGTATTTCACACCATTTTGGTGATCAATATATATCATTAAGTTAATTAGTTAACTTTCTCATTGTATCGCTTAAGTACAGCTCCGAGCTTCCATACTCGATATAAAAATTAGAAACCTGTTCCCAAAAAATAGCAAAGATGAGAAAAGAACATCATTAATCATTAGACATTTCTCAATTCAATAAAGTATCCCTGGAATATTAAAAAAATTTCAACTACTTGTCACATATAGAAACTGTTCGAAATTATGTGAGCAAAGAAGAAGCATACACTGAAGTGAAAAAACGTACCCCGAACACTGTTAAATTATTATAAATATATAATGATAAGATTGAAGGAAAATCGAGTGGACCGGTATAGTTCTTAAAGAACAAAAGACTCTGAGGGCGTGCTTCAAAAATTCGAAGGCTCTGGAAAGTCTCCATTGAGATGGAAATATCCAGGCTGTAGTGCTATTCAAAATTTAGTATCGGATCTCTTCTGAAATTACATTTTATAGGGGCAATTCGTTCTGCACCGCACCGGGATTGGCTTGCATTAATAATGTCTTTATGAGGCGCACCCGGGTGACCCCGAAGTCAGCAGTCTGCCTCGATTTTTCACGATAGCATGGAGGCTAGTCCCCATAAGGACACGCTCGAAGAAAAGGTAGCTTCTATTTCTGCCTTGAATTTTGGATCGTGACCTTTCCCGTCGGCACGGCGGTGCCGCGATTCTGAAAAATCGACATGTCGACGAGCCTGCTGTTCCGTTCGCGTAGGAACACCATTTTCCCCTCAAGGGAACTTCAATTTCCTTCCACATATACAGGGATACAATACTAATTCAATAAGGGCAAGAATTATGCTTAAAGAAATGTGCTAGGCTTTACTTGGATTATTTTACGACAGTAATAAAGTAGAAATCAGGGTAAGGGGTGAAGAATTCGTTTCTGGTTTTATTGTAATTTAAGTGTGTCCAATTGTAGGTACTTTTCATCAATTTTGATTAATTCTGATAGTAAATGCAGTAACTTAAGAAAAGTTGCCAGTAATAAATACGTTAAAAATACATTACATATCGCAGAATTACTAAAATGGATATTCCCTGCTTTTTTCTCCTTACCCTTTATATGGGGTACCTTACTTGTGAGAAAGAATAGAAAACAGTTGGCAAGTTGAACGACGTTTACGATATCTCTCTTTCACTTCAATGAGCACGTTCCCAGGAAGATGAAAAGCTTGAACACGATATTGTAACAGATATTTATCCACTGTATTTAATAATAATACAGTAATGCAGGAATTAATAGCAATTTTGTGTGTAATCACAATTGCAATTAACAGGAATGCTTTATAGCAATTCTACCACCCCAATTGTTCCACCACAAAGTGATTTTCATTTGTAACCGAGAAACCTATAATCGTTCTAATGATCAATAATTAACTACAATTAACAGAAGACGGCATAAGCAGAGCATAAGTAATTAATATTATCCTCCATATTCTATTCTAATTAAAAAATAATGCATCCTGAGTCTTACCTGCGTTAAGTTTGACTTTCTCAATACATTCAGTAACACATTTTACACCTGAGTTCCTTTTTCGTAAAGAATATATTAGGCAAAATTTTGATATATCATATTTACTATGAACAAAATGGGGTAACTCGCCTGTAATCTGTATTAAACATAGAATTTTAAATCTACTGAAACTATACAATTTTAACCCTTCGTGGTGACACCTTCTTATAATCACAAATGGGTCACATGGGATTCACTGCAGTCCAGCGTCATTTTTAGTTACCATTTGCGTATTTTTGAATCTTGTAATTTTTCAGTAATAATTGTAAATTCGTAATAATTATACAATCATAGTCTAATATTGTTTTTCTAGAAATGTAAATTTTGATACTACTATAAACTTTGTAGTTGAAAATGAGCGATTTTCCACGGTTGTGGGAAAATGGCGATTTTTAAGTTTTTTTTATTCTTTTCGCGACAAATTCCCTTTGGAAGTCGTAAGGGCGCGACATTTTAACTCGAAAATTGCTCTGGGGGTACGATACACCCCGTGTGACCACGAAGGGTTAAATATATCTTGAAACGATCAAAAGTATCCTTTAAGCGTCCCCGAATATTTACTATAAAAACAAACCAAGCTCGAAATTCACTTGGTACAAAACTTTCCCTTGGAAAAGCTTGACCTACTTAAAATCGCGTTCATCAAACCCATACGCCACTCATAATGTTATCACTCCATGTAACTACCCCAAGAAATTAAATTCACAAACAGTAACTGCACCACCTCGAAACATCAACGAACATAGTTTCAGCCATACTTTCAAACAGAGATGCGTAAATTAAATGATCCCCGTAAAAATGTACCAGTGACAATGGGTAATTCCTCCGAAACGTCGTCGCGTCGTTGCGCGCGAAAGCTGTACTTCCCCAGCGCGGTGAAATTTAAAGCGACTATCTAGCTTCGACGTGCGTTGCCAGGCTTGGGAAATGGATTCGCGAGGAATAAAAAAAATGGAGTATATCTAGCAGCATTTCGCGTGGCTGACTCAGCGTGCCGTTGTATCCAACGCTAAGCTCTTCGCAGGGGATGGCCAACAGCTATTCAACGGAAGAAGTCCAGCGTGGGAAGGCAGCGAATAGCCTCCTTCGGTGATACCATAAAAATCGGCAAGGTGGCCGTAAAAAGTCGCTCGCGCGCACCTTCACGCACACGTAGGCGCTCCTAATGCGTCCCCCAGGCGTGACAGCAGCTTACAGCGTGGCAGTGTGCGTCTGCACGCTGGCTGCTGTATGAAACTTGGGCCAGACGCGTTTAAGGGAAAGATTCGTTCTGGGAGGAAGGGCGAACAGCTCTCGAGGGATTTAATTGCGAACTGATAGAGTCGTGTGAAGGGATTGCTGAATATACGTGTGTCGTACTCATTTGTCAATTCGGAGTGGATGTGACGAGATTGAAGTAAAGGTTGACGTTGTTTGTTCGGGTAATGGGTACGGAATTATGATTGCAAGTGATTTAGTTGGATATTCTTTGCTAGGACGCAGTTTGCAAAAGTTATTGGTGCTAACGTGTGTGAAGCTTCGTGTCACTATACTAAAACACTGCTGAGGGCTTTTTTACGAGGCACTTTTGTGTTATTCACAACAGAGTTGGGCATAAACTGTATAAAATATGATTTGAATAACGCATCAAATAAAATTTATTTTAATTTTATTTGTCATTCGAGGTTCGAACACTTTATTGGACAACATGACGAATAATTTTTTTAACTTTTATTCATCATTCGAAAATTATATTTGAATAAAAATTTTGCTGGTCAGCTGATAAAGAAAGGGGTATATAATGATACGAATATGCCTTAGTAACACTTCTATTAAACTGCTGTTGATTTATGTAATTCCCCCAAATTGAAACTAATGTTATTTCTCTTCATGGTTGACATTTTTATTCGATTTGAGTCGCTCAGAAAAATATAGCCGTGAAAATCTGTCAAGACTTTCAATCTCAAATTTATAAAACCTTCTATTCTCTTGCTCAAATTCTAATATTAAATCTTTTAATATTAAACCTCTTATTCCAATTATTCGAATATTAATTAAAATAAAGCCCTGAAAAAACCAGCTTCTTTAATTAGGAAAATCTACCTTAATTATTTCAAGCTTCTGCAATCTCTCTGCATCGTCACTTCGCAGCGGTGACATGACTTTCGTTTCATAGTTGCGGGGGTGGGGGGGGGGGGGAGCCGATTTCCGGGAAAAGTACGGGCCGACGAGTGACAGAGATCCAGTAGTGGCTCCAACTCGGAAGTTTGCCTCTAATTCGAGCGGCTGAACGTAAGCTGAATCGAGTTTACTCCAGTACGATTCTATTCGAGCTTAGTCGCCTTGATTCGAGAGAAGTTGCGTTACGGCTCACTCTGCGGTCGCGGGCGTAGTTCGCCAACGGCGATTCCGTCGTCCCGCGAACGTTCCAGTTCAGTTTACATCGCACTTGAGCGCAGATTTCTCCCATCTGCATTCTTCTGCGTGACAGTCGACGCGGCAGGTGCTCCTGGGAGGCGATCGATCAATGTAAGTCACGAGTCAGTATCAGGGAATGAAAGTCTCTGCACCGCAGAAGCAAAATACACGGGAGCGGGGACCAGAAACGTGATTTCGTCACTGATTGAAAGTATCAACCATATTACAGAGCGATTTTCCGACGTATTGAGACATGTATTATTATATTGTAGCGTCCTGACATAGTAGCTTGTTCCATCATGTTAATTTAGTATTTCAACTGTTATTTGCTTTCTTTTTAACCCCCGTATAGAACCCTTTTGGAGAGGGTGATCGAATGATTTTTTCTATGAAATAGATAATTCAATTGATAACGTTTTAACTCTAAAATGATAGTGTGAAATACTAACAGAGATGGTGGAGGGGGATTTGATCTTCATTAAGGGGAAGTATGTAAATTACACCTACTCTTTATTTACATAGTTTTAATTTGGCCATAGAATTCTACGTACAGACCTTTCATCCTGACACTAAATGTCTTCGTATGGAGAGTGAATTTCCTCGGGTGGTCTCATTAACGAATCCACTAACGTGTGCAAATAGAATCTTAAGCACCTCTTTTCTCGTGCAATCCTTACTTAAACTCGTTCTACCTACTAATAATTCACATCATTATTACGCAACTGCAAAGTTGAAATGCCTGCTGTAACCAATTACTTTACTCACTTTGAGAGAATAGAGCCACTTATTTCTACCCTGCTCAGTCAATAGCGGGTCAGATGGCTTTTCTTGTAATTAACCCATCACCTAGATTGATATGGTCAAATTTATACACTTTCCAGCGCAATTTTTACATAACAATCAAAATGATCATATCGTGGTTTCCATTTCCTCGTAAATAGTTGTTAGTAGCAGTTATACATTTAATTACCAATCAATTAATTTCCGTACAATCGCATTGAAATTGCGGGACATTTATACGGATGCAATTAATTAGATCCATTACTGTGACGGTCATGCTTTAGGTGTCGAATTTCGTTCGACTAGTTTCATATAAACGTGCACCTTTCTTTGGTGCGGCACGTGTCCGACCCTCTAAGGCCCTATTCACACGAGACACTTTTGTGACTCGCAGCTGATGTCTTAGACACATTCACGCTGTATATATCCTGTTCTGTCTTCTTTAAACCACTGCTTTTAATACCAAGTGTTATCAATCCCAAAGCACAGAAAGCTTTCACGTGGAAAGGCCTAAGGCGCATGCGTGAACAAATGTGCTTCTCATTCATGTTTGACTGTTGCTAATACACTTGGAGATCAAAGTAAACAAAGTCTCTAACTGTGGAATACACTCTTCATTAACGTTGCAAATCACAAAAGTATCTCGTGTGAAAAAGGCTTAAAAGACTCATTCGTTCATCCGTGACTTATACGCTTTAAGTAAAATGTGGACAAAGGTTCTAGCTGTGGTGTACACTCTGTATCAGTGTTGGTAGGGGATTTCATGTACCTACTCCAGATTCCCCACTTCTTAAAATTTTAATCGATTCTCTTCTGGAGTTGGTCTAACAAGAATTATTTTTTTAAAACTACCCCTGTCACCATCAAGTACATATATATTTATATTCTTAATATCACTGCCAGGTCGTAGGAAAATCTCGTGTGAAAAGGCCCTTAATGCCTCATTGGCGGTTAAGTACGCTTGTCAGTCATACTTGACGATGCATGATTGGCTGTTGCTCATACACTTGAAGCACAAAGTGGCTGAAGTCTCATCCTTTACACACCCTGCAGTAGTGTTGATACTATATTACAAAAATAGTCTGCGCACTTCTCGAACACCAGGTCACCCACGCTCTAAAATGTTATTATAAAAGTAATCTAACAATAATCAACTTTCACAAACTATGCGCCAAGTGACCATATCCAAACTCCCAGTACCGACCCACAAAAGTGAGGGGAAGGACAATCGCAACCGGAAACTAATATCATGGCGCGGCCATCTTAGCCGAGGGTAGAGTCGTAAGGGCCATCTCGAACCAAGATGACGACATCGACGACAACGGCGAAAAGCCAGCTAATGAGAATCTACGGTGGGTGTAAAGTCAGGCCCGAAGTTCTGCCACGTAACAAGTTCCGAGTAAGCTGACCAAGTTAAGTAATTTGTGCGCCAGGCAGCTGCGGCGAATAAGTCATAACTAAGGTAGATTATGACTAATTGTGCCCCAGGTGGGAGGTCGTGGGTCGTTTCGGAAAACGGTGCCCGAGCCACTGTTCCGCCTGCATAGCGAACGGAGCCGGGCAAAAACGTGCACGTGGATCGATTAAACGAGGATTCAGGTCACTAGCGAGTGATCCCAGAAAACGATGGTGTCAGCCCGTCCAATGTCTGCGTGGCAATGGCATGTTGGGGCTTAAATCCTTCCCTTTAGCGATGAAGATGCAATGGATGGGTACGTCGGAAGCGTTAACGCCGAGGCTTCATTGTGAAGATGTCTTTCATTCTCATTGACACAGAGATAACAAACCAGAATCGATTTGGGATTGCTTCGGACAGAGGATGAGTTTGATGTGAAACTGAAGTGGGATTCAACTAAGAATTGACACTGCCCGAAGTAAATTGGAATCCCATTTGTAACGAAGTGAGCTGACTGGGTAAATGTACAGGGTGTTAAGGGGTTCTCGAGTGGGAATGGGAGTGACGGTGCGAGGCAGTTTATGAAAATGTGGGTCAGATTCGATGTTGCAGAGGTTAGGTGGAGGAAGGATTGAATGTGAGTATTTGCTTTTTCCTGGGAATTGGTGCGTTAATTAGAGAAACATACTTGATGCTCCTTGGGTCCTCAGCTCGTATCCTCTGAAGCTCGATGATTCGAGCTCCCTCAGTTCAAATCTCAGGAGTTCTTATTCTAAGTACCTTTTCTGGCTATCAGGTTTTCAAGCATCTACTTTTTAAGTGCAACTCGTCACATGCTTCATATATTTCATCAAACAAAATACATTCTCAGGACAGAAAAAATGACAAGTGCTTTAATACTGAAAATTGTGAATGCCCTGAATGAGAAAAAGGGTCGTTGTGAGTGCGGTCTAAAAAGTCGTGGATGTGCGATGGAAAAGTGGTCAAGCAACGGTGACGCACGCGGAGCAGAGTGCATAATGGGAATTCGCATTTCACGTCTCTATACCGCGGTCCGTCTTGGAAATTTCCGGTTTCGCTTGAAAGGCAAATTGCGACGGCGCAGTGAAAGGCTTGAAATTAAATTTCAATCTTGTTAGTATTACGCTAACCACCGAACAATCCCGGGGCGAGTAACCGTGGCTTTCGTTGCTGGCCGTAGGGAAAAGTCGAGCTCGCAGGGTAAATCCACTTTGGCCGGCGAGAGGTGACGTGGAAAGGAAGACAAACGGTTTTACAAAGAGCCGCGATCGACTTGCTCCTGAAGCCACGCTTACGAGTTTCCATTATTTCCATTCGCCAAAAGTTTTCGGCTCCCTGATCTCTTTCTCTCCTTCTCAATCGCCCGCGCAAGGTAAACAGCGGTTCAGTTATCATGGACTTTCCCTGCATGTTGGGAAAAATTAGTCGGACGAAGTTTGGAAATGTGATTTGTTATCATTAGACATCTAGGGCTGGTAAATATATTCTCTCGGATTCTAGTGGAGCAGGACCCAAAAGTAACTGATATTAATGACATCTTTTAAAAAAAAACTATTGTTAATATTTAATTAAACTCTTTTGGGATATAGGGAGGCATCCTTTTTATTATTTATTAATTATTGTAGAATCTTCTTCGACAATGTTGGCGTGACGTGTAACAGCTGTCGCAGTCAGCTGATTGCAAAGAGAAGACATTTTTTTAAAATTAGATAGTTTAGGCTGGGACTGAACATAAAACTTTCATTTTTGTTTTTATTTATAATACTTTTTTCATCAATATATTCATTTTTTCCGTTAAATTAGAATGTAGTAAATTATCTAACGTTAAGAAACTTTTTGCAATCAGATGATAAAAATGTAATTCTTAGATTTATATATAAATATAGATTCTATGTGCATTGTACTGTCAAAATTTGAATATGTATGATTTAGAGGTGAACTAACAGGTCGTTTAAATTTACGAACAGAGCACGGATGATATAATATATTATGTGATATGTAGTTGTGATTGGCTATCTCCGCTACACAGTCTGACTATTCCATCCTTATACTACTGCTGATATTATTCCAAGTACAATTCTAGCTCCCCGAAATTCCATTAGTACCAATGTAGAAGAACGTTGATTATTCCCTCCACGTTTCGCTCTTTCAACAATCTAACACTGTCACAAAAATATTTCTCGGCCCTTTCTAAATCAGAAACGCTTTCAGTGTACCAAAAACCAAACATTTAACAACGATTAAAAGCTAAATAACTCCTTTCTCCTACGGTAACTGCTACACTCCACATACCACTACATTCACTTTCGCCTAACAATCAAACTGATTAAATCTTCACTGTAAATTGAAGCGTCTTGCCCAATGAAGGGACATTCTTGAATAACGAGGTGATTAGTCTAGTTAACAAATTCACACATTCATGACACACACGTTCTTGGAAGTTGTAACGCGTTAAATGACAGTTGGTTGAAAAATCAAGACAATCTTGTTAGCAGCCACCAAACGTTGGCCACCTAGCAAAACGCCGCACCCTCCAGAAAATAAACTCATGATTTAGGAAGCTTAAAAAGATCTTTATTTTGCGCAGCAGACTCGCTTCTGAAACGGTCGGGACTAAGGCCTGATTAATGGGTGTTAGTTTTATTCGCTTCTACCCAGCTTTCTAGTTGGCTGCTGCTTCGAGGTCGGCCTTTATCTCGGGGGTCGGAAACCAGCTACCCCTGCCAGCCGCGTCGTTCAACCGCTGGACCATGAAATAATATAACGAAGAAGACGCCGTCTCTTTATTATTACGCTGCTCGTTCTTTCTAGCCCGCTCCCCCGCAAGAAATTTCTCCTCAGAGGAATTCTTCTTGCCTCCTATTAGCCTGCATCCCTTATTTGCTCGTTTCGCCGTGCGACGCGACGCATTTTACTTCGCTGACCGACCTACGAACGTCTCTAAAGATCCCACGTCCACGAGAAATACTGAACAAAGAAATTAGCATTACTTTGGGAACGCGGAGGTTCTCCAGTCGTTTATAGAGTCGAAATAGTAGGAGAAAATTCGTAGGTAATTTGTTTGCTGACATTTTAACGGATTCTCGCGGTGGGGTTTGTGGATAGGTTCTGAAATATTTTGAGAAACTGAGGATAGGGGATGTTTAAGAAATTTGTAAATGAGGAAGTGGATTGTTCACGTTCCTACAGAAAAAAACATAAGTACCTTACTTCAATAATACAAATTTATTCGTTATTCTCAATAATTTTATTTTATTCGAAGATTATTCGAACAAAAATTTATTCGAATAATGAAATGCCCAACTCTGCCCTATATACAAATCCACACAAGTACTAATAATAACCCACACAACTATGAGTAATCTAAACAAGAGTTTCTAACGAAAGCTATTAGAGTGAACAGAGCACTGCGAAATGTATTACAAATTTATTTGAATACAGATTTATTTGAACCTAGAATCCTTGTACGCCTCCTGACACAGCTTCTGGGAAACAGGGCAGAAGTGAAGGCTTAAATTGATAGCTCTATTCGCGCGACATTTGCCAATGTCACGATCAGTCCGCGACATTTTCCGCGCTGGGACCTGACATTTTCTCGGCCGCCTGGAGATACACACTTTCCGGCAGCGGCTGACATTAGAGGTTCTTGTCGTCAGAAATGCACCTTACTCGACCTTCCCCTTCGCGTTCTCGCGAATTTAACGATTCTAATTTCGCAGACACCCGCCTCCGCCTAGCCGGCGTTCGTTAATTGTTCCAACGCAGACTCGAGTGGATCCGTGCTTCCGTCGTCGCCGGAATTGGAGCGCAAAATGCACGGCTGAAGATTGTTTAGATAAAGGAACTTCTCCCGCTTTCATTCGGGGGACATTTAAGCTACACTTTCTGATTGCATTGCCTCAGTTGCACGATTCGAACGAATTCAGGGAGAACGAGCGACGTAATTCCCAGACGATCTTTCGACGCGCCACGAATCGAAAAGTTTCCCTTCGTTTCACTGCCGTTGAAAGGCTCGCGATTCTTAATTATTAAAACACAACGCGAGGCGGTGGTGTTTCAATGTTTTACGGTACGCAGGCTGTTGCGGTTGATTCTGTGCGAGATTATCGGGTGAAAGTTATGCTCGCTTGGAATTTGAAAAATGTAACGACTTACTAATCGATAGGGGGATTGGTATAACCCCGGGATTAGTGACTAATGGTGCGTAACGTGAACACGGGTGCCTCAGATAGATGTAGTCCCAGTGCGTTATCAGATTCTGGATGCAATTAGCTGCAGTGATGGTGAAAAGGACTGCTCAGTTAGAATAACTATATGTACACTATGTATTTCAGTATTTGATTCGCGTTTCTTTAAAAGTTCCAAAATTAATTTATTTCTATATTGAATATGTCTATAAGAAGTGCGTTGTTTTGTATAAATTACTGAATCTGGAGAGTGGAAACTGAATTTAAATCGTGAACAAGGTATGTTAGATACACAAACCTTCTCTATTTACTATATTAATTATAAATTTTGAATGTGACTCCATTACTCTCGAGAATATTAATTTTGCTTCGCGATAAAGCTTGTGAATAAGGGTAAAGTAATTTTGTTTATTCTGAATTTCGACAATATCATCAATGTTCCTCTAAACTCAAACGCAGCTTCGAAGAGACAAATATATTTGAAATAGTAAAGCTGAAGGGAGTGGCACACTATCAGAACAAGTGGAGAAAGAACTCACAGTTTTCCATAGTATGTTAAAATAGTTATCATACACGATTCAGTGCACGTGAACCTATTGTGCCTTGCAGAGATCTAACGATTAACCTGTGACCCGATCGAGTGCTGTGTAAAGCGATATCCCTGAGTGTGCAAACCACCAAATGCGTTATTCACACTCCCACGCACCCAGTGCCTTAAAAACACTAATATCCAAATATTATACCCAATAAATCCCTAGATTATTCTCTTGTCACCAAAACACTCGGGGTCCTAACTTTATCCCCTGCTGCTTTAGATAACTACATCTCCGTGAGGCGCAACACTCGACCTCCGAATTTCTATAAGAGAATCCTGGAATCCATATGTCCAACTAATGCTGTTCCAGATAATTCGAATAATGTTCGAATATTTGAATACTTCTAATTATTCGAATAATGTTTGAATATTCGAATACTCCTAATTATTCGAATAATGTTCGAATATTTAAATATTTGAATACTCCTAATTATTCGAATATTCGAATACTCTTAATTATTCGAATACTCCTAATTATTCGAAACAACTATTCGCATTCGAAATTATTCGAATGACTAAATATTCAAATATTTACACCTCTACTTCCTATCATCACCCGCTTGTATCTTGTCACTGAAGTTTCAGATTCCAAGGGTCTGAACAACTTCCTGTCTGCTTTCAATCTAAAGAATCCCCATTTCGACCGATCCTACAATTTTAATGCAGCCCACACATCGAGGAGCACCATCCGAATGACGTCCAACGCGAAGCAGCGTTCGCGTTCGCGCCAAGTGAAAATTTACAAGCGGCCAATTTATGACGGAGCCCAAGTTACGGGCCCAAGCCCGCGTAAACGTGGTTCTGCGTGGATATAAAGCGGCCTAGGAACGCCGGGAGGGCGGGTGGGGGATAAAGCGGGGGATAGACACTGTTGATACAGTATGGAAACGCCGTGGACAAAGTGGCTATTACGTTTCCTCGTTATCTAGGCTTTTTGAGCACGTCGAGCCGGTGCACTCGTGGCACTCTGACGGTGTACTGGGTCAAAAGCGTCCCCTATAGAGAACGCGAGCCGGAGTCAGACTTGCCGGTTGGCATCCCTGGCCTCTTCAGCCTCTGCACTCGTTTTCCTTTTCTTGGACTTTAACGAACGCTAGGTTCGTCCATTCGTTTTATGCTCTCTTAAGGGGGAGGCAGCCGCCATCCTCGTTGCCGAGCCGCTACGTTAAGCTTCCTACGACTAAGAGATCCTTACTTTTTAAATTAACGATGGTACTTCCGTAACTTTTCCACGGCCCTTTTACCGCCGACCTGCACGCGGAGCCGGCGTAACGCGGCCGCGATTTGCAAATTGGAGAAAATTTTCAACTGTTAAGCGCCGTTCGACGGCCTCGAGGAAACTTCGTTTAATACTGGGCCAGCGTTTTTCGAGGGGGCTCCTACAGAATTTTCAAGGGATCTAATCCTTTTTCTTTTGAATCCCGCTGGCTTGCGGCTGGACTGGTTGAGTGTGTTGATTCATTTCTGCTTTCTTGCTCGACTCCTGTTGCTGAGGATGAAATCTGTTTTTGTTGGATAGTTCCAACTTCCTTTAGTTCTGAAAATTCGTTCGTTGTCACCCCCCTCTGCTCTTGAACGTGCTACCCGCTCCTGTGTTATTGTCAATTTTCCATAACTTTGTTATACTTCGTGCCTTCTTGTCCTAGATTCGTCTGTCCATCCTAAAGCATTTAAGTCTTTCGTTATGTTTATAAGACTGCACCTCGGTCATTTATCACTTAATTAATTGCTATTGGTGATGTAATAAAGTTGTTATTATTCTTAATAGTGTATGTATTCATAGCTTTATGTGTACTCGTTTCTTTGGAAGATTAAGGATTGTATTAATTATTCTGTGATGTATTAGTGGCTTCAAATGTTTAGTTCCCATTGTATTCTTTATTGGGAAAGATATTTCGAATGTTTATAGGAATATAGAAAATAATTGGCTATCAGAATTATTCAAACAATAAGAATTTAATATCTTTGAATAGAATTGAATGATATTACAACCTTTCATCACAAATATTGCATGAAATTTTCACAGATTGTCTTCGACAAATTTGCTGCTCCTACTTGTTCCTCAAGGAATGAATAGTGAACACTGTGCCAGAAACACAAGTCATCTGATATTTGCATCTCCTGTTCGAAGTAGTAAAAGTTTCCAAGGCATCGAAACTCTGAAGCCATCAAAGTTTTCTAGCCAATAGGATGGTGCATATATCCTGGCGACTCGAGGAATTTGATTTGACACGCGGGAAGTTAAAATTCATGACTGGTTCCCTAATAATCGATGATTTACGCTGCCTCGAGTTCGCGCGATCTTACATGGTTAAGCTTTTTAGCAAAGTTTACGTAGCAGTTTCCAAGATATTTATCTTGCTTTTCCGTCGTTACTGTTCCCCAGTGAATCCTAAAGAGGAGAATATTAAGAGAAGAAGTTTGATATTTAATTATTATTCTCCTGCGATGTTGGATAAAGGTAAATGGTTCAAAACGAATGTATTCAGTAGTAATTGTAATCGAAACATCAGAACATTTGTACAATGGAAATGTAATATTTGTAGACGTTCTAATAGGGATTAATCATTAACCCCTTGTGCTTTAAGCTTCAACTATTACTATTCAAGCTAAATAATATCATTGTGGTACACCATTCGATGAATTGACTCTCAGGTCAATACAAGCTTTGACAGTTAGTGCAGATTATTATTGAAAATCAGAACTATTATTACAAATTAAAAAACTACCACTGTTGCTGACGAAATGCCTAAACACATACGACATCGTTGATCCTCGAGTACTTTTCAATAATAAAGAACACTAAAAAGAAACAAAACTCAGATCCAAGTATTATGGTCGCTCTATATATAGGAATACTGGGAATCGGGCAACGCGCGACGTTGTCGATGCCGGTCGCTGCGTTCGCCTTTGTTTGGATTACGTCTTCGGCGGCAGTTGCCGCGACAACAGTCTTTAGTCGTCAGTGGTCCTGGGAGGTCACGAGCGCTCGCTGTATCCAATATATATATAGTGTGTTAAGTTAGGAGTTGTCTTTATTTCACGCCCCACCTTGGTCTACTACAGTATTGACCCTCCACTTCTCAGCAATGTTTTCTAAATGAACACATCCAAAAGACGAATGAGTAGGTATCTCCCCTAAAAGAACCTCATTGCAATAATTACTTGTTCAATATTTGAAAATGTGCAGAATAATACATCCACAAAGCAGAACCAACAAAGAAATTTTCTTTCCGAACTTTCGCACTCTATATAGGTATACATTTTTCTGATCTCACTACATTATCTTCTCCACAAAAAGAAATATGTTCCGCGTAAGTTTCAACGTTACTTCCAAGTTATATACTCTTTACCCTCTTACCTACTTAAGCTTTGGTACAACGAAAGAGTGGTTGGCTCAAAATATGCTAGCAGAAACAGTGTTGTTAGAAAATGGTATTCTCACCACTATCTATGGCCAGGATCTTCACTTATGTCAACAAGCATGTGTCGTCTCCACTGTTGTTACCCCTAAAAGGGTTGAAAATCCAACTGTTTCCTCCTCGACTGAACTGATTTGCTGGTCAACTTATTGTTAGAAGAATTAAAATAATATTAAGAATAAGAACTTCTGGACACAGCAACATTTCTAGAAACTTCCTGCTTACACGAAACAATTATATTTAGAAATTCCTAAATAATGCACACGGAACCACCATTCTGCCGTGTTAATTCGAAAGGGCATATCTGCAACTTTCGCTTAAATTAAGCTATTGTTACGTCAGGTAACACGAGAATAGTTTATCCATTTGTATATTACATAAGAAAGTCATATCTGCATTGAAACTGAACATACAACAGTTTATATTTTCGATGTATCTGAAATCGATATATGGCTGTTAAATGAAATAGCAGTAACTGCAAAATATTTCTTTTTTACGGCTTTGTCACAAATATTTAGATACATTTTTATCCAGATTTACTATTTCACTTAACCCGATTTATATAAAATATTGATGGTGTTTAACAAATTGAACGGCCGGCCGATGAGCAGTTGCTGCCTAGGCCTCTGCCCAAAAGGTTTCCACAGAGCCCCATTTAAAAACAAATTATGATTTTATGCAACCACTATATTTATTCTGTCCTAATACACTTAGTTCATTTTTAGTAAACCACCTCTTCATTTTCCCAATAAAATGGGCTCCTTAGAACTTGTTCCACCTGAGCCTTTTCCCTTAAATCTGCCACAAGATGGCATTACCCAAAATACTAAAATTCATTTATGTCAGAACTACCTTTTCATCAGATACGCTCTTTCGAATTAATACAGCAACATTCAGGCATATACAATAAACATAAGGCCCCGACGAACCCCACAGTACACTTACATCCCGACTTTCAGCGTTACTACATCATAATTCTGTTACTCGCGAACCCATCTCGCGTCTTCTCCTCCGAAGTGTAAAAGCGTGTCTCATATTTGAAGTGATGTTTGTCACTTAGTTAAAACACGAGTGTTTCCCTGCACCGCAGCAACACTGACACTGAAATGCAGCAGTTGCTAGGGCAGAGGCGAGCTGCTTGATTTCGGTGCACGGTTCGTTTTATCTGTAGGTACAGGCGGTTGGACACGAATATTAAGCTGTGGGAGCCGTGTGCCAGGTTAGGCCTCGTAAATAAACAAAACGGGCGTCGTTAGTATCGATCGGGTATCGGCCGCGGCCCGTTATCGCTTCGCGTTATGGAATCGGTTCTGGTCAATGATCAGTAAATTCCGATTGATGCCGGTAGTATGTTGGACCTGTTCTCGATTACGTTATTGTGCCGGGCGTTTTTGATAGGGCCGTCTACGTCCCGAACGAACGAATTCCACTTTATTCCCCGTGATAATAATGCCACGAATTTATGAAGACGCGCGCGGAGAAATTTATTCCGCAGATTTATTCCTCTGGTATTTATGAAAATTATTATCAATTTTGGGGAGATCGGGACGAACTGTTTTCACGTTTTCGGGATGTTCCTATCATCTGTCACTTGTGCCATTTTTCATTGGTCGTTTAGTCATTTTTGTTGGCTCCAGTCATGTAGGGACTGGTATTCTTGTATGAATTTTAATGCTATTTAATTATCAAAAAAGATTAATTATGTAGGAATTCGTGGGAATTGTTTTAATGGTAAGAAATAAAATCAACACATTCATGGTGGATAACGACAATCGAGAATTTATTTTTGGTTTTCTTTTTCAAATAAGTTTAATCTTTGTAATGTATTCTTAAAGTTCTCCTTATTTCCTTTTTTGAGAAAGGGTGAGCCCAGCCATTCGTCCAACCTTCCCCATTATTATAACTTCAATTCATTGAGAACAATTATTTTTTCACGCGTAAAGCTTCCATTATATCTAACACTGTTTTTCTAAACTGATCAACATCCAACAACAATTCGGCCTACGGGCAGGAAGCTACCAACCCTCAAAATGACAAAAAATTAGTTAAACAGCTGTCCCCTCGACCTGTTCCTCGTACCACCCTCAGAACTCCAACGTTCCAAAATCCTCACTGAATTTCTGAACAGCCCCGCAGCCACCAATACCGCGTTCAGACTGTTGAAAAACTCCCTCCATTCGTCTGAAGCAGCACTCGGGCCAATCAGCCACGCGACGAGCGAGCCACGAAACGCTGGCCGCGCTTCAGACCCCATTAAGAATTAAGTCTGGAGCGTCGTCGTCGACGTTTCGCCCGATCGGCGCCGATGGTTAATTAAATCAGAATCAACATCGAATTAAATTGGAACCGCGTCGTGCCGCGGAATCATCTCTTATTCTGCGCGGCGGCGTGCGGATCGTCTGAAAACTTCCGATAAGGAGAGGAGAACAAGAGGTGGCGGAATAGCAAAGGGAGTAGCGAGCCAGGAGAAAAGAGAGCTCGACGACGGCCGGAGTAGATCGAATACGAGTACCCACGAAGTATCTGGTCCAATCCAGCTTCCTACCTCCCTTTCTTACCATCCTGCGTCGCTTCCTCGCCTTCCTTCCTTCCTTCCTTCCTTCCTCCCATCCATTCCAACTTTCCAATGTATAATTCCGAACTTTCCGCCGACAATGGCAGTTCTCCGCAGTTCCGCAACACAATTGTTCGCACCGTCGCGATTCGCCACCCTCCCCTCGCGCCCCCTGGGCTGAGGAATCGGAAAGGCTGGGGAAGGTCCTCCGCGGAAGTTCGATGCAAGTAGCCTCACGCGTGTGTCGAGCCTAGTTCAGACGCTTGGGGTAGTTTGTACACGCGGTGGATCGAATAATTGGAGCTTGGTGCTGAAATTACGTCAGGAACAATTGTAACAGCATGGCAATCCGTCGTTGCTTGTGTTAGATAGTGTACTGCCACCGAGGTACGCTCTTTTGAGTAGGTTAACGTACCTTTTTAACTTTCTTCGTGTGCACAATCTTGTAATTACAAAGTCAGAAACGTGAAACGAGATTAACCCTTCGTGGTCACACCTTCTTATAATCACACATTGGTCACACGGGGTTCACTGTACCTCAGCATCATTTTTTGAGTTACCACTTTCGTATTTTTGAATCTTTTAACTTTTTAGTGATAATTGTACATTCGTAATACTTATACAGTCATGGTCTAATAGTCTTTTTCTAGAAACATAAATTTTGATATGATAAAATTTGTAGTTGAAAATGAGCGATTTTCCATGGTTGTGGGAAAAACCGATTTTTTAAAAATTTTTTTTATTATTTTTTTGCGATAAATCCCCTTTGGAAGACATAAAGGTGCGACATTTCAAATCGAAAATATCTCTTGGGGTACAATACACCCCGTGTGACCACGAAGGGTTAAGGGGTGGTTTGGGGAAAATATATTATTATACTCAAAATAATAACAGGATGGGGTATACTAAAGAATCTTTGCACGAATAAAATAATATTCAATGAAATGTTGAACGATTAATAAATAATTCGTGCGCATAGAAATAAAATTACAACTATCTTTTCAACTATCTTATCGTGTCAACTATTTTTATTGTCACAGATTTTTTGTCACCCTACAGATTTGCTTGCCGAAAATTATAGCGTGCTAGAGTGTCGAGAGTAAAGAGCCGAAAGATACACTAATATAATTTTTTACAATTTTCCTAACATTGTATAGCACATTAAACGCCTGAGCACACCAAGGTGGACTCACATTTCGCGTCTTTATGGCTTTACAATAAGCACTCAAAACCACATTTAACGTCCTCTACCCTCAAGGATATTACTTTACACACCACTTCAATGTATTTCACATAAAACCGAATCACCCTACACTAATACCACCCTGCATATCCATCTTCCACCCCTGCAATACAAAAAAAAAACTACCACGACCAAGAAGCACCCAACGCGCTCAGAAACCATGGTGAACCCCATTTCAGCGTTCATGGAACGACGCGAAATCCATGGTCGATACTAGCAGGGTAGGGGGAGGAAGGGGCATTCAGAACGTAGGGTTTCGTTCGCTGCTAGCCCCCAGACTGGCTCCCAAGGATCTCGATGCGCGATAACGGGAAAAAGTGTCATAAATCACAGTGGCTCGGTGGAATCAGAAGCGACGGATAAAGGAATAGGAAGAGGAGCGACGCGGACAGCGTAAAAAGGAAGGGGGACGCGGAGGAAACGCGAGACTAAGGTCGACGGGGGAGGCTCGAAAAGTTGGAACGAAGGGAATATATCACCGGGCTATCTCGACGTCTCTCGAAGCGTGGCATAACTAGTGTACCGAGATGCTATCGCGTAGCTTCTGACCGGTAGGATCGGCCGTTGGATGAGTATATTAGACGGGCCGGCAGACCCTCTTAGAATTCGCTTTGCAACGGCCCTGACGAATGTGGCCTAGACACGCGCCAGCGACGCGGCCCCGCCGTCGTTTCACTCGCGAATATTCATTCCACCTGATGTAATGGACTACCTTGACCTCCCACCCCCTCGATAGCTGCTTGGCCCGGGCTGTGTTTAGCGCCGGCCATGCTAAATCTTGCCGTTCCCGTGTCACGTAGACGGGGGTGGATAATGGCCACTCAAGGTTATTTAAATACCCGCTGATTAATTTCGACGGCGAGTTTTCTAGTGTCTGCTAAGAGGGCGTGATAACAGGGTGCGAAGTTTGGACGTTGATTCCAGTCGGAAGAATTGATGAATGGTATTTGGGGTGAACGACGATTCGATTCAATTTTACTTGCGGTTGGAAAAATTCTGAGGTATTAGGCGTTTTCAGGCGCGACACTTTTGTGATTCGTGGGGGAGGTTTTCAATATATTTACTTATTTATTTAGTTAGTTATTAATCCAATGAATAGTCTGTGTGGTGTTATTTGTAAGTGACAGAAGTGCCTTGTGTGGATGGGCTAGTAAAGTATTTAATTCCTACGTCGTTACTTTATTTATAACAATGAAATTAATAATATCCTCAGTTTAGTGAAATACGTTAAAAAGTAAAGTTTCGTCGTTTATAGCTACTAGCACTTGAAATGCATATCCGCGTTACGTTGCGGTATTTAAAAAATCAGGATAACCGCAAAAGCTAAATGGCCAATTGTGAATTTTGAAGAAATTAATCAGCTCTGCGGTATTCAGCTGAAAAGTGGCGGGGGAGAGAAGTGTGGTTACACCGTTTTTCGCGTTTCAGGGAGATTAAGCGCCGCCGGGTAAAATGTGTACCAGGAATCTGCTTCGTCGAGATTTAGATAAATTTGAGAAATTGGCTGCAGTTATTCAGATTTTACGACAGATTATAACTCCCTGGTACGGTAATTAAGTGGCTGGTTCTGCCTCTGCTCTCCGACGTGAACGTGCCCCCCTGCCCGCCCTCCTTTTCGGTGGACCGCCATGGAATTGCAAGTGGAATCGGGGGATTATTTAATTCGCGTCTTTTGGGGGAGACCGTTCTCCCTACCGTGTTCGTTGACCGTTTTAAGCGTTTTCCATAATGCCTACGTGCGTTTACTCTGACGAATTAGCATTTTAATTAGAGAACACCACTTTGCTTCGACGTTTGTACGACAATTCCATTATACAGCTTAATCAATTCGCGATTCATCCGAATCCGCTCGAATCGATATCCCAGGATCAGCGACAGTTCGCGGATTAGAAATCGGATTTCTCGTTTCCAGTATTACTCGAGGGCACTTATTCAGATACCGATCGGTGTCATTAGCTATATTCCTTTCTGAGTAGTCTTCGTACAAAATATCTGAAGCCTACGAATCCAAAACGTCAGGCATTCGGTGGAAAGTGTTTTTCCACCTAAAAACAGCCTACACAATAATGACTCAGCATAAAATTCAACCAGAAAACACAAGACAAAAGTAAAGTAAAAACTCGACTATATTAAAAATAAAGTTCTTTACTCACAATTACTTAAAAACACGAATGTTCTACATCGTAACAACGTCCCCAAATACCAAGAAGCTCCGAAATCCAGGGTCGAATGAAACTTTGAACTATTATAAATAAAAGTTATTTATCGAACTTTTAAATTATTTATTTTCTGTTTTAAGTTAACTTTGTACATTAACACTTTAACTCTACTGTAAGAGTTCAGTTTTAGCAGTCATTTTATGTTCGATTAATGAAAGTTCTGGAGGATCATATATCTTTGAACAGATACTTAAGAGCTAAAATATAAAAGTTAGGAATATTTTTTTAATTAGTATTATTTAAGAAATTGAAATCAGGATAAATACAAAAGAGAAATCACATTGTGATTTTCATACAACTATTTTCACCTAACAGTTTAAGGTTTCAGCTTCAAATCTGTCTACCCCACAACATTTCCAGGAAATCTGCTTGTCACAACTTTAACTTTTTCAGACTAGAATAAATGTTCCTGTTTAACTAGAACTTTTTTCTACATTCAAGAAAATAAATGTTTCTTGTTTACACAAAAACATGTGGAATAAAAGTTTGAATTAATCCACTGCATTTTATAACAGTTTTCCCGGAACAGAATAGTTAATAGTCTTAAAATTATAACAGTTAAAACTTCACCCCTTTAATTCCACCCCTACCGAGATCACATTGCTTCAAAAAGTTCCAGCGCGAAATATTCCTATCGCAACAGTGATCGCAGAAACCCGTCGTTACAGAACGTCTATTTTAAAAAGCGTCTCTATCGCTGGATGGGCGATATCTAAGGAACGCCGCAGCTTCCGTTTCCCAAACGCCCGCGACTTCCGCTGGCGATCTCCCAGCGACTGTTTTTTTTTTATCAGGTCACGACACGGGCCGCATGCACGCGCGTTTAGTATCGACGCCTCGCGCCCGACGGCCGTAAATTTCAGCGACGCTGGCTGGGAAAGGGGCGCAGCGGGCAATAAATAGCGAGGGGCGCCGAGGGGTATGGGGGCTCGCACTTATCGTTCGTAGGGCTAACCGCGAAATAACGGGTTACGAACTGCGAACAGTTAATGCGGGGGTGTGCGCTGGAAGCCAACACGACACGGTTTGCCTGCTTTTTAACGGCTGACCACCGCCTCCAATTTCTTCTTCGCCTGCGCCTCAACCACCCCCCTCCCCCCAACACCCCACCCCTTCTATAATGTAAACGTATCGAAGGCGCGTAACAACCTGCAATTTTTTTTACGGGCCACGATCCAACGGCGCCGATAACGATACGCGCTCGCCTTGGACGCGCACCCTTTACGCGCTCGGCTCGATTACGACTTTTAAACCAGGCACTGGTTGCGAAGGCGATCCTGTCGTTATGTGCGGCGATAGCTCCTTATGTCCACGATAGTGTGGGACATCGTTTGGATGTGGATTGATACTGTGGGCCGTGTTTGTTTTGGGTCTTTGAAAGTGTGAGGTGTTTTGGGAATGGGGGTGTTTGATTAGTGAGGGGATTGAGTTGGTTGGGAATTTAGTTAGATTGTTGGGGATGGAATAGTGTCGGAAGTAGGGACTAGAGCTGTTTCGAGACTCGAAACAACCGAGCCGAGCTCGGCTCGGCCCGAATATCCGAGCCGAGCCGAGACTCGAATGGTTTCGGGTAACCCGAATGTTTCGAGTAGCTCGATTTCTTCGAGCCGCTCGAATATGTTCCGGGTAGCTCGATTTTTTCGAGCCGCTCGAATGTGTTTCGGGTAGCTCGATTATTTCGAGCCGCTTTAATCTGTATCGTTTAGCACGATTTTTTCAAGCAGCTCGTATGTGTGCTAGCTTGGTATAGCCTTTTGTAGCCACCGAGTATAAATTAAGTTAGATGTATAATATGAGATGTCTAGATGTGAAAACCATATCAAGTTAACCCTAAGTTCTCGCAGGAAAGAAGTCGGCTCAACATCAGAGAGAATTTGAACTTAACCTTGAATAAGTTTGAAAATATCCTGAATGTGATTAAATTTTTCAAAGAGATAAATTCGCTTGATCTATTGTAATGGAGCACTAGGTAGCTCTATGTATGGTCGAATTATGTTATGATTTATATTTTACACCTTCTGGGAAACCAGATTCAATCCAATTACTGCTGTCGGGGATATAATAAAGTGAACACTTATATTATATATAGAAAACTTTACTAAAGTTTATTTCGTATGCAAGAACAAAAGTGACGAAAGTGAAAACATATATGAGAATATATTATTATTATTATTATTATTATTATTATTATTATTATTATTATTATAATATAAACGGGACAAAATTAAAAGATTCAATGTCATAGTATAATATATTGTATTATATATAGTAACATTCACGCAAACGCTAAACTATATACAATGTATATAAAAACGCTATACCAAGCTAGCACACATACGAGCTGCTTGAAAAAATCGTGCTAAACGAAACAGATTCAAGCGGCTCGAAATAATCGAGTTACCCGAAACACATTCGAGCGGCTCGAAAAAATCGAGCTACCCGGAACACATTCGAGCGGCTCGAAGAAATCGAGCTACTCGAAACATTCGGGTTACCCGAAACCGTTCGAGTCTCGGCTCGGCTCGAAAAACCGAGTCCCGCTCGGTTCGAACTTCAAGCTACTCGAATGTTTCGAGTCTCGAAACAGCTCTAGTAGGGACTGGAGTAAGGTGGATGATGGTTTGAAATGTTCTTTGGTTGGTAGGGGTGGGGATAGTGCATGCTTTGATATGATATACATTCTGCATTCTTTATTTAAAATGTCCTATCTAACAAATCGAAACATAAAACTTCGCAAAAACGCACTTACTAACATCAATCTTTTCTCTGTTTCAGGTAAGTCAAACAGCGAGGAACGATAACTTTGGCGGAAAGCATAGTTATTTTCTACTCGAGTGAACGGATAAAGGGAGGTAATGTAATTATTGGTGCTAACATTTTATTCGCAAATTCTCCATGGCAACTTATTCACTCATCGCAGCTAAGTTGTCGCGGAGTTAAAACGAGTTCTGCCTACGATAACAATTAGATTCGAGCGACAATTACATTTGAAAGCCGCGTTGTTCCCTGGTAATAAACGGAATGGCCGTTCTCGCAGAACGAGCTCACTGACTTAAAACTGTCTCTCAGTTAATGGAACACGGAGCTGTGACCTAAATAGACGAATCGATTGTTTCTTATTATGAGTGTTAACCTGCAACAGAATAATCTTCCCTGTTTAAACTTTCTTAAAGGTACAGGTTGTATCTACCCAAATATTAACACTATTCCTACCACGAACCGGTCAAATGACCGTTTTTAAAATATCGATTAGAATTTCCTATATACAACGTAATTGAATCGCCTTTAAACTTCACGACTTTGCCTCAAATATACGTATAATACATTTTTGAATATTCACTTCTTGCTTTATTGTTTATTTTCTGAGAAAAATTTGTAGTCTGCCTTACCTAACGCGACCGGTCAAATGACGTGAAATGTGTCGGTAGGAATAGTGTTAAAATATTTATTTTTCATGGTCCCGAATCGCCCAAAAAGTGCCATCATCCTTTACAAGAAAATAAAGCCACCATTATCACACGAAAGCTCAACAATATTCTCACAACCGTACACGCTGATCGTCGACCCGGCGTGCCCACACCCTTCGCGCTGTTCCCCACCTCTACCATCGAGCACATTAACATCCCTCTGCAGATTCAATTGCCCCTCGTTCCCATTTCGCGCGAGCGAAGCCGAAGCTCGAAGGGCACAGCAGAAATTTGCCTTTGGCGGCCACCCTGGGATCGATCCTCGCCCAAAGGGAACGAAGAAACGCCACGGCATTTCCGCGACTAAATTTTTTCGATAGCAGCCGCTCTCCCGTGCGCAAAGGGACGACGAAGGAAAGGAGGGGTCGGAAAAGGACCCTTCTCCGTCTGTTTACTCGGTCGTCTAGGCCGGCCGCAATAAAGGAATCGGCGAAAACGTAGAATTCGTTCCGACAGTCGGCAGCTAGTGGTTTCTCGGAGCGACGAAAAACACGCCAACGAGACCCGTAGACCAAAGGGAGGGAGGTCGGGGGCTGAAGGAGAGTGACAGAGGGACAGACGGGGCGATGAGGGGGTCGGGGGTGGTGGAAAGTGGGTGGAAAGAGGAACGGTTCCGAGGAGAGGGGAGAAAAAGAAACAGAGGGAAAATGAGAGACGAGAAGATGCGCAGAAGTCGTAGCCAGGGGGATGGGTGAATGGGCTTCTTGGAAAATGAGAAGAGACTTTATCCAGCATGGATGGATACCGAGTGAGAAAGTAACCCTCTGCAGCCGGCGGAACGAGATACTCGAAAGCTTTTTGGCCTTAGCCCCGACATCCACGGCCGACTTTAATCGTATCCATTGCCGTAATACCTTGACGCTGATTCCTACCCCCTCCGCAGGGCTTCGCTGCGTTTATTAACCTCCCCTGCACGTGTGAAAAAGGGAATATCCGTTCGTGCCAAAATTCAGGGGCGGTTCGGGATCGTTTCTGGTAACAAAGCGTTGCGTTTAGAGCGTAATAACTGGGATAATAATACTGTGCTGAGTACGGGAATGCAGACAATAGACTATGATTAGAGATAAGGCTGCTCTAGATGAGATTTCTTGGATACGGTAAGCTTCTTTGCATGGAGGAAGGAGTCGGGGGGCAGAAATCTGCTTCCGAGGACTCGATGCTGGTCTCTCCGCCTCGATGACGTTTTCCCTCGCGAGATAATTGAATCTTTCGGCTTTAGATCCGTGGAGAACGTTTAGATTTAAATTCATGAGGAACCGTAGTAATGGACGTTGGAGAAACGCGTGGGTTTAAAGTGCGCGTTTCAACGTTTTGACTCGCGGGAGCAGTTAACTCTGCTGAAACGCGGATCGAGATTTTAGTGACTCGCACCAAAGCTTGGTAATGGGTTTCAAGTAATTCGAACGAAGCGATGTATCGCTCTGTGTTTTCAGTATTGCTGGGAATGTATACTTTAAATGTAGAGTGTGTTTTGCAGAAATGTGGTATATAGTTTTGTGAAAGCAATGGGGGATGAAGTTGGTAGCATCTTTAAATGTGTTGCAGATAAGTCAGGGGCTCAGAGATGGATGTATTCAGCATAATGTTTGGACATTAACGGTGTAAGGTCTTTGAATATGTAGGAATGTAAACGAATAAGAGCAACTCTAATAAGTGGCCAAGAACAGTTTCAAGAATATTGACTTACTCGCCACTTGAGTGAGTCTGAGGTCAATGACTACATCTTTGTAAGGCATGATACTGCACAAACGTCATGACTCGTGACTGTTAACATTTGACTTGGTTTAACACTGTTACGAGCATCAAACCACTTGGCAAAACATATTCCCTTTTTCTTGAGCCTTTATGCACGAGATCCAGACTTCAGAAAGATGGAATAACTTTGAGAATATTGAGGGGAAAAAATGAAATTTATACGTAGGTTGCACTTCAGAGTGCCTCCCTTGGCGAGGCATCAATGTTAAAATTTGAATTTCTTTTTATCGTTAAAAAATTTGTTTCTGGTAAATATCGTGGTTTCTTTTCGTGATGCGCAATTTATATTTATCGTAATATTAAACATGATTAAATAGGTTCTATATTATTTCTACACACTCATTACACCAATCTAACCCTAAGTATTTAAATAAAATAAAAAAACTCTTAAATAAATCTAACACAAATCTCTTTAAGGCTTAAATCTCTCTGCTGACTCTCTTTATCAATAAATCCAGATTACGCTTTCATCCCGAAAAACTTTCACTCCCGCAGTAATAATTTTATAAACGAATATTCTCGATTAATTACCTATACCGAGCGAACCCATAATATCGTTCCCAGCGGGACTCTAAATTGCAACGACAGGGGAGAAGTAAATTTTTGATCATACGTTCACTTCTAAAGGCAGCTTTTAAAGGTAGCTTGGGTAAACGTTGATAGGATTGGGAGAACGTCGATTTACCAGGTTCCTCGTGAACCTCTCCTAGATAAAGCCGTCTCTCGAACGACAAGGGAAAAAACTGCTGGATACTCTGTAGTTAGATTCTCAGAGGATTTCCTCGTCTACGTACACACACGTACGCGAGCCCCTTGGAGTGGGTGTAGCTTAATGGCCGAGAAGCATCCGATATCGTCTTGACAAGAACACTCAAACGCGCATGCACCACCTTAATAACGTGTGCTGCTATGCCCCACAGGAATTTCGAGAATAACGGTCCCAGAATTTACTGTGGCGCAACTTTAACTTAATGTAAATTAGTGCAAGCCTGAATATAGATCGGCTCTGATAGCTGGCGCAGCAAAAACGTAACTACGAGCACTTGGGAGTTGAAAATTACTTGCCTGATAACGAAGAAGCAGGAACGGTAAAGACGCTTGATAGTGGAATTCTCGAAAGTGCATGCACTTTCAATATTTTTAAGGACTTTATTCTTTAGAGGAAATACGAAGATTGGGTTGCTTGGAAATCTCTTGAGAATTGCAATAATAGTTATTATTTTTATGCACGTCGATTGTGAGCCGTCTGCATTTTTAGCATGCTTACCCTCACAATCCATATAACACAAAACACATTCCCAAATGTATAATGAAATTGAAGTTATAAACGTAACGAAATTTTCAAGATAGGGTAATACAACCAGTAATTGACCGCATACCAGTGAATGACCATTCGGCAAAAAATGTCAATTATAAATTTAAAAATTACTATATGTTTATAAATGAAGTGTAGTTGCACGTTTAATATCCCATATTTTTAGTTGTGCTTATTAAACAAACATTAATAAGTACGATTCTTAATAAAACTATGCGGTCATTTACTGGGCTTCTCATTCAACAATTCGGTCATTCACTGGTTGGTTTACCCTACCTTTGACAAAAGAAAATTACAGTTACACTAGAGATACTCGACTGCACTAACACCATTTAGCAACTAATTTCATTTACGACTGTAAACTGGCACGCAAGTCAAAATTTATATTGTGTTAGAAAATTCCATCTATTATTTATGGAATACCACATTAAATCTTCATTCTTCTTTTATTCGCGTCGCTGAAAGGTAATGAAATTAATGCTGGCAATAACTTAATGCGTTTAACGATTGTTGGCGTGTCATAATGCGGGCGTTATATTATATCCGAGGTTTCGCGGGGCGATCTAAACGACCGTGTACGTCCCCGTGCTTATCGGGTAATGAAAAAATAATTAGTACCCCTTCGGGGCGTAGTCACGAAGGATCGTTATCTCCCATTGTACAAATTTCATCGGTTGGTTATCCAGTCTTGCGTGCAATAAAAACTTTAAAAAAACAACTTCCAGGGCAAATACAATTCGGCATTCAGAAGCTGGGTTTAATCTGCAGAGAGAAATATAAAGTTCATAGATTAACTTACACGTAGCATCCTTCGTGCATAGGTATATTTATTCACTGAAGCTATCAGATACTTCAAGGATTACCATTTATTAATATAAAATAATATTAATATAAATTGACTGAAAGGATTAGTGTGGTTCTTGTGTATTTTTTATTTAATAAGTAAAATACTATTTTACTTCTCTGTAATCTGCTGTGCTACGTGGTTATATTTTTCAAATTTCATAACACTCATGAAAGAATCGTTTGCTTATCGACAGTGATTTGAAGTATCTGTGTGATCTTTCCAAGTTCATATTATGCAATTTTTTATTCCTGAGCCCAAATAGAAATTTACTTCCACTCTCTTCCGGAATATTGTCAGGTTTACATATTATATTAAATTTGAATTCAACTTTTCTAATGTGTAGACCATCCACTATCTAATAACACTTAACTTAATATCATACTTAATCTCCCTATTCCACACAACCTAGTACTCCACATACAAAAATCAAGATATTTCTTATTCAGAATGCACTGCTGAACACGGTGGAAAAATTTCTTAGATACATCGCGGAACATGTTGCATTGCAAATATGTATATCACTACAAACTTTCAAGATGGCCAAATACGTTACATCATCCTTACACGAATTTATCACCTCCGACTTCAAGAAATCTCTGGTTCGCCACGTGTCACAATGCAAATCGAAATTCCCTTCCCGATAGAGTTTCCTCGCACTGTCACGGCAACTAAAGAACCTCGAAGAAGAAGTATGTGAAAATAGGTCACATTCCAATTTCTTCGAGTTTCCTCAATGACGTAGCATTACCAGATTAAATCGTCGTTTTTTAACAGACATTTTCAATCTCCTTGATACGAAAGCGTCGACCATGTTTGCATTCCCTTTTACGCATTCCTCTTCTTCTCGGAACTGGAACGCCAGGAACTATCCCGCACGACATTCTTCTAAAGTAGAGGCTGCAACATTCGTCCGAACATTTTCGAGGCGGACCTTACGTCGTTCTAGAAGCTGGACAGGTCTCTCCAATCTTTCACGTTCGGAGAATTGAGCGAGACTGTTCATCGGCAGCTCAGAAAATGGGGGTAGTTTTATTAGATGCGTCTCCTAGCTAGGTCCAAGGATGGAGTGATAGTTATTGTAATAGATGAATTTATTGTGGATTAAAGTTAAGCATGAAAAGAAACACGACGCGAGAGCTCGATTAACTCTTGGATGGGGGAGAGGAGTCAAGGGAACGTGTAGGTATCGACGCCTGGGTCTGTTTTGACCCAATGGCACTATGTGTATTTTAGATGACGTTCTTGTTAGAGAAATTTCTTTTATAGATTTCTGAGATTCTCTTTGTTACTATTTAAAGTTGCTTTTTAAAGACGAATTCGGTCCCTACTCAGTTTTTAGACAGAAAATATGTTTTCGACCCCCAACTTTAGAGGCTCTTTTCACTCCTTCAACCTGGATGATTGCCGATGACAAAAGATATCCTGCAAATCTGCAAACTTTCATCAAAATTGACGTACAGTGCGGGTTCCGTGTAGTCACTGAAAACCTCAAAATTTAAATTCATTCTTCATCATAAAATACACGTAGATGCACACTACCATATAGTTACCTAATTGAAATCATAACTAATCAAACAAACACAACGCACCTTCCACTATGATGATTTCTTTACAATCAATCACGTTACACTCAAACATTGATCCAATCAACGAACTAAACACACCGACGTTCTCGATAATCCAAATCGCGCGCAAATATTTCGATCCATCAGTAAAATATATTTGCGTCCAAACGATCACGTCCATGTAAGCCCAACAATGGGGGCCATTTACCTTATCCGAAATCTGTCTTCTGCGAATTCAGCCGCAGAGGCAACGAAAGCACAGGAAGATAACGCGCAGCCGCGCGCGCCGCTATAGTCCTCCGTGCCTAGAAGCGGATCCAAGGACTCCACCTTGGGCCTAATCAAATTGTAAATTCGCTAAAAATGCAAATTCACCGAATCGCGGGGCTATCTGAGCGAAACGCCACCGAGCGTGCACGCAACCGGCCGTTTTCCACCGTAGAAAAGCATCGTGGCATCTACTGCTCATTTGCATACACGCCCCGAATGGCAACGATTCTCGGCGCGTCCCTACGTACACGCTGCTCCTCCCCGACCCCTCCACCCCCTCCCCCGTGCCACTCTTCTTTGTTCTTATCTCCCCTGGCAACGATTAATTACACCGAACTTCTTGAACCGCTTCGTGTCCTCAGCCAGCTGAAATCACGAAACACCTCGATGGCGTTGTTAACCTGTCACTCGCCCTAATGAAATATCTTGAACGAAGGGGGTGGAGGGTGGTTTTACACGCGAAGACACGTGGGAAGCCTCCGGTCTGGATGGGGTAATAATTATGAAAAAGTTTGGTCGAAGGGAAGTTTCCCATGAGGGACACGCAAATTTTGGGGGATATAAGTTCCCTCGTTTGTGGAGTTGCAAGTTTGAAAGGGGTTCCTCCAAAATCGACCACGCAGTCAAGACGTCTTTTTCACAGCGCATATTACACGCACTTATTTTGGAGCAAGCAAGCGTTTAAAAAAATATGAAAAAAATATTTTTATATTCTCAAAGCACGTATTAATAAATAGAAAAAAACTTCAATTTACAAAACACATTCTTTTATTGACAAAAATGTTCCAAACAGCAGTACTTTATCAGGGCGTCACAGTGGAAATGTGTGTTGATGTGTATTAGTGAAACTGAACGATGAAATGAATGGAGACTTTTTAGTGTTAGGAAATAATAATCAAATCGTTACGATAAAGACGTTTGCGTGTAAATGCACGATGGGAAATTTAGACTTAAGACTTCAGACGTACTGATATTCATATTGACCTCTCTCAAACTCATTTCGATCGTATCGCGTTTTGTCGTTCACTTAAAATATTATACTTACAGCCCACTTGCACGAACAGTCTGAACGTTTAATAGATTCTAGCGTAAAAGGGAGGATTGCTTAATAAAGAATAAGCAAAAGTAAAAGCTTTCTGTTGTAGTTCTTCAGATAGAAATAGCAGCTACCTTGCCTTGTCCATTAAAACTTAATCTTGAGATAGTCGACTTCGTATCTCTGCTCTGGCATAGCAATAGACCTAATTCAGAAGAGTCAGAAGCAGAAGATACTCGTGTTATAGTTACTCAACAGATAAAACATAATAATTTTGTTACCCTTCATCCTTTACAAATTTAAATCGTTCACAAAATTGGAATACAGAAACAAATATTTTTTACTCTACCTGATAGTAATAAACATTGTATAAAAGGAGAGGTCTGTGCTTGCTTTCAACTCCTTGTAATTAATTCGCAAAAATACTTAATTTCCAGCGATTTGACTAACACTTTACTGGCGCCCATTTCATTCTTGTTTCGAAAATTCATTTCTACATATGAAAACTCATTTTCTCCACAGCAAAATTATTTTCCCGAGTTCCTTACGAATAAGAATCCACGTCACACGCGTGCTAAGTAATATCATTGAACAGTTGAAATTGGGATGCTGTGGAAGATAAAATGCTTCACACCAATAGATCAATTTCACTGATGATTTCCAGAACACAATTACACTACCGAAAAATCACATTCAACTTCAGTTGTTACGATTACTATTACCATCTCCGCAAAACGGAGTTAGCATTAAATAGAAGCTGCAGGGGTTTGCTTTTCGTCGAGCAGACGCGCAGAAAATGAAGCGCGAATGGAGCGAAGAAAGTGGCGTCGCGATGAAATACAGCGCTCGCCGGTCGAGATTTATTTCATCGTCCATGTGTAGTGGTGATGTAGTTGCGACGGTTGGATGAATTAACGGTGAGCTCGGCGCTAATAAATATAAAAGGGAAGCGTGACGCGCGGCGAACCCTCGTGAACCTCGGCGCACCACTTTCGTTCCAAGCAAACTGACCCTCGCCGTGATTAAAGGACTTCGATATATCGAATGCGTGTCCCGGCATATCGTGGAACGCGATAGCAACGAGGCGAAGTCGGGACTGCGAACCCTCCAGCTCGTCCAGTTGATCCTTTATTTATTTCCCCGTCTCGGCCTCTCTGTAATATTCATCGGGTAGAAATTGATTTGAAATTAGACCGCCTCTTAGACCTCACTCGTGCTGCCTAGACACTCTCGGAGGGGTAGGCAAGTACCCTGGCAAGGGAAACCACTGCACGAGACGCCGCCGCCATTACTCTTCAAGTAATTTCGAATAATGATTTTGCCGATTTCGCCAGTTCCGTCGAGTATCGTTTGTTAGTGTTCACAGTGATCTTCGTTTCCTTATTAACCCTTCGTGGTCACAAGGGGTGTATCGCACCCCAGGCAATTTTCTTCCAAAAGTATATGTCTTTGCCAATATTTCTGTAAATTTATAAACCTTGGCATTAAAATGTAAAAATCTGGTGAATTTTAACAAAAAAATAGTTTTCTTCCACAACTATTTTTTCAACTACAAATTTCATCGTATCAAAATTGATATATATGGAAAAAGAGTATTAGAGCATGGTTGTATGAGTATTACGAATGTACAATTATCACTCAAAAGTTAAAAGAGTAAAAACTACGAAAATGGTAACTCAAAAATGACGCTGGGGTGCAATGAACCTCATGTGACCAATTTCTGATTATAAGCAGATGTTTTGTGATTCATTTTCATAATTCCGTGCAAGTGTTCTATAATTGCGAAAGGGAATCTGTTTATTGAGATTTGAAGTGTTGTGGGGTAACGCTTCGAGTCACGGTGAAAAATGCATCAAATGGATTTTCAGAGTGCCTATTCACATTTCAATTTTTGATGAAGCTGCCTTGTTTTACGTGGAGTTGCATAATGTAGAAAGACTTTTCTTCTACCTCGTTTCATGTTGTTGCATGGTAAATGTGCTTTAAGTCGCAAAGGCAAATGTATGCGCGGGAGTTTGTCGGAATAAGTGAAAATATGCATTACAAATTTCCGTAGTTGGTTAAAACACATGTTGTAAGTAGCAGGGTGTACGAGCGTGAATTTGCATCATTGGCATTTAAATAGTTCACGTTAAAAGTCGAACTTCTAAGCTTCGACCTGTATTTTATACACGGAACCTTAAATTCCAAAACAGTAAATTCCAAAACACATATAATCATCCTTTATACTCCATTACGCTGTATACTCTTAAATAATTCCTCACATTCCCTGCTTAATATCATTCATTTTGAAAGGGGGACAAGTTCAAACAACAGAAAATCAAATTTACCACCTTAACAATTTTTGACACTGAACCACTGATCACAAGATACCTAATCGAATAATAATATAACCGAGTTTGATTGTTCTCACATTAATTGCATGTAAAAACATTAAACTCTTATTTCATTTCCTGTAAAATTAATATTTGAGGACCTATCTCCTTTTCAAAATTATAGATTCAAATGTATCAAACCATGCACACAGGGATATATTGTGCATACTTTCTCGCCATTAGGATTATTATTTTCTTATACCATATTAACACTTCGAAACATCGAAAGAATTGTTCGAGTGTCCCTGAATGATTACTGGGAACCAATTAAACAAAACTTTCTTCGCGGAAGCAATTGCTCGGAAAAATCTGACCTAGTTGAAGTAGCTTTTCTAAAAACCTTGCGTCTCTCAAAAATATAACATTATTTCTATTTATACTCTAAGGGCTCTAAGGGCTCTAAGGACTCTAGGTCATGCAGGAATGTGACCAAACAACCTCGTCCCCTTAATGCATGCCGAGGAACACAATTATTGGTTCGCAGTTTACACCCTCAGGGATATCGCTTTGCACGCCACTCGAGTGGGTCTCAGGTTAGCCGCTGTATCTCTGCTGGACAGAATGCTAATGCAGTATAGTGGATGGAAGAACTGTAACGACATCATGAAGGAACAAAATAAATATCAAAGCTCAAGTAAACTTGGATGTTCCAAAGCAACCCCTAAAATAAGAGACCAACAGATTCGCTATACTTCTCCACCATACAACAGAAAGCTGATAGGTATTTAACACACCTACCCTCTGTGGAATAATTGTGAAAATCATTGCAAATTTATTGCAGAACTCCATCAAAATCTACTTTATTTGGTATTTTAAATTAAAAGCACTGAAAAGCATCCGTCAAATATCAGATTTCAAAACATTGATTTATCACATCAGTACCAAAGTATCAAATTTTCTGCAAATACAGCAAGTATCCTAATGCACGCAATATCTCCCCGAAATCCCGAGAATCTCTGAAAAGAGAAGGCACCCTCCGCTCCCGGCGCTCCGCCCTTTCCCCCGTCGTATCAAAGTTTATCAATGAAAGTTCCACCGTATTAGCTTTTGCTCCATTAGCGGCAGTCTGCCGGGGGCCGATAATTTAGCGGCGAATCTCCGTAGCGAGAAAGGGTGAACCGGCCGGGTAGAAGGGGCCGCGTGGAAGCGCGGGCGTGGACGATGGGGACACAGGCCGCGGCGGTCAGCACCCTCGTCGCAGAAACAAGGGGTCAGAGCCGAGATTTTTCCCGATAGGTCGAGGCGTTTTGTCAAGCAGCTAAAGTGGTCTGAAGCCCGGGGATGGTTTAGCGGGTCGTGGGTCGCAACGTCGATGGCCGAACGAACGAAAATCGTGAGCAGGATGAAAGGGGGAGAAGACGGTCGATGGGAGCGAAGGGAACAAGGGTGGGGGTGGGGGTGGGTGATTCCCGACGGCAGGTTCGCGTGTAGGGACGACATGGCACGTCAGGTTACTCCTTTCAGATTGGTCGATGGTAGCGCGGCGCTCGGTTTGACAGGGTGGGACGGGGGCGAGAGGGTGGCTGGCGTGATTCCGAAAGCTTTAGAGACCGCACCGGATATGAAACTAACTTCGTTCTTACGGTGGCTTCGAAACGCCCACCGTGGAACGGATCAAAGTGGAACGGGCCGCGGAACCGAGATGGGTCGCGCCGGAAATGAGGTGCGTGAGCTTTTTCACCTCTCTCTTTCTCTTCCCCTTCCTCCCTGACAACTTTCCCCCGTCCAGTGCGACCGTGCACGCACAAAAGTGTTAATTGAAGACGCGAAACTCGCGGCTAACTCGTTTACAGGTGGCGGATCGAGATTATATTAATTAATCAACCCCTCGATTTTTCGGACCGTTGCCGGCAGGGATGAAAAGGCTGTTCCCCTTGCGGTGGGCGTCGCGCGGCGCGAAATATAACGGCGTCCCTCGTGTTACGAACGCGAAAACAATCGACTATCACCGGGCTGAAATTTCATTTCGGCGCGTTCGGCGAAATTACGGTTTAAAATCGTGGCTACGGTGGAATACGCGAGGGGTGGTTGAAGCGGGCAGCGACGTGCTCGTAAAAGCGTGTAGAATGGGCTTGGCGGAGTCGTAGAGGCGGTTCGGGGCGAAGACGGTGGCGCGCTGGGGTGTCGAGAATTTAGATTCCGGGGATGTTTCCTTCACGGTTTTTGGACACCGGCACAGTAAAAAGTCGCTGGAAGTGGAAATATAAAAGATTTCTTTGTCGTGTCCTATATAAACATTCATTTAGATGTAACATACTAATTTCAGTCTTTTATTTGTTTCAGGTAAGTCCAAGAGCGAGGAACAGTAATAGCAAGAAGTCAGTTAGTTGTAAGTTACGTCATGTTAAATAATTCTAGTTTATCCGTCCATCCAATAATACGCTTACTATTCAGGATAATAAAGTTTATTTGCCTAGTTACGTTGACTTTACGAATTTTTTTAAACTGTGTAGGTTTTGTAGGAGACTTCAATAGAAAAATGTAGTAATTTTCATTTGTACCAATTTTTGGTTCTATACAGTGAAAACACTCCTTAAAGGTTAATGTGCGGTTTCCTAATTTTCTGGGTATATCTTAAAAACTATAGTAGATATAAAAAAAATTATTAGAATGAAGGCTTAGCGGCTTCTTATGTTGTGTAAAACTATGCAATCGAATAGTTTCAAATTTGTAGTTTAAATATAAAATCGTTGATTATTCAAAAATTTAAAACAATTCGATTGCATAACTTTATAGAGCGTAAAAACCGTTAAGTTTTCATTGTAATTTTTTTTATATCTTCTATAGTTTTCAAGGAATACAGGAAAGGAGGAAATCATACATTAACCTCTAAGGGATGTTTTCACTCTGAAAAACCGAAAATGGTCCCAAATGAAAAATTGCTTGATACTTCTATTGAGGTCCTCCTAAAGCCTGCACAGTTTCAAAAAAATCTGAATATTTGGGTAACCGAGCTTCCCTTGTAAGTTAGCGCAAAACAGCAGAGCCATTTCACATTTTTCCTATATTCAAAAATTCTGTTTATTAGTCTTAGGCGTTCAAAAAAGTCAACGCCTAGCTGCATCAAAGAAGCACTCATTTTGAACCAGCCCGACCCTCTAATCAATATTAAAAATCACATTTGAAAGCTTACGCCCTACGAGCGCGTCTTTACACACCATTTCAATGTGACCGCTCCACCCCATTACATCGCTTCCACCCCACCACGCTAGAGCGTAACGTGGCCAACATTTTCGGACAGGAGACAGATTCGATGCCAGTGATACGCCAAGCTCCTCCAAGTAGATTTAATTGGACACCACTTGGCGGATGAATATCGCTGGCATCGATAAGTACCACTCTCAACTTTCCACCCCCTTCCGCGCTCGCGTCGGTCCACCTTCGTCCCGGCGTGCTTTTCCTCTTTTCGCCTCTATCCAGCTAAGCCACCGAAGTTTCTCGTGCCGTTTCCACCCCGCCCGCGCCCCCAGTCGCCGCGGATGTCGGCTAACGAGCGACGTTAGACAGGATGCAATTAGCAGAAGTCCTCTTTTCAGGTTAGGTATACGTCTTTTCCTTTTGCCGTAGGAACAAGTGACGAGCCGGAGGAAAAAGCCCCGGGACACCCCCAATTGAAAGTCACTTCGCCGCGCACCTAATTTATTTCTCTCTGACCCCCACTCCCCCTACCCTTCTTTCCCTGAGTTCCTGTCTATGCCCCTCTTCTCAGTTCGAATGCAAATGCCCTTAGCCGCACCAAGTTTTTTCCTCCCCTCCCGCCACTCATCCGACGAGCGTCCGCTCCGCGTGTCCTTCGCGTCCATCCCTCAGGATTCGGTGCCCACCCCCCTGTCCCTTGGCTGCCACAGTCGCTGCTCGCCGTGGTCCCGTGGCTCGCATCAGTATTCCTCTCATTTGTCTCGCACTGATTGTCCGGGAAGCGTAATAGCGCAATCTCCTGGGCCGTGGCTGTCGGAGAGGGTGGGAGGGAGGGCGCACGGACCCGAGCACGCAACTTTGAGCCCCTCGCCAAGTCACGTATTACGGCTGAATCGGCGACCTACGTACCCCACCGGGATAATCAATTTCTTTCGGTGGGAAAAAATGGCCCGGCAATTAAGTGCTGATACATGGAAATGGAAATGAGGGGGAACGTTCCACTCGTTGCGCGCCCAACTTGTCAGCAGTGTGCGTATGCGTTTCAACGTTTATTAGGGCACTTGCAATTAGGAAATTTAGACGGATCATCAAGGAGGGTTATGGAATTGTTGGCGTTAGTCGGTGTTGGTATTCTGTGCGTTTTAGAATGATTAGATTGTAGGTATTACGCGAGCACAATTTGGACGAGAAGTTTAGTATTAAGTGGTCGTTTTTGTTAAAATTACATCGTATGAGGAGTTTCCTGCTGATTCAGAGGTAATACTTTAGAGAATGATAGCAGTGTTCTCTGTTGCAATACGTTTTTGTTATTTAAGTTATGCTGGGAAATGGCAATGAGGGTTTGGTATTAATATCATATCAAAAATTTAATTTGTACAACTATAAAATACCTACTCCTGCTTGTTCCTTATGCTAGCCATAAAGTTAAATATTCTCTTTTTCAAACTCTTTAACTCTTCCAATACACGGGCAAGCATATACAAAAATTCACAGTAAAGAAAAAAATCCTTAACAGTTCACAGTAAATACAGATAACTCAGATAATTTCAGTCCACCACAGTCTACTCTATTACACAAAACAGATCAAGCCTCTGATATGAATATTTCACCCCGCACCTTCCCTTTCTCGTATGCCCTTTCTAATTACCCTACACAGAGCGCCTCCACACTCCGCCTATGTACACTCGAACCGAGTGGAAAACGCACAAAATCACCGATCATCAGAAATCCCCTGTTCCTAGTCCAGTTTCACCGCGACAAAAGGCAACAGAGCCTGGCCGTGCGAACCGAGCGCGTCGACGCCACCCTTCCGGGCTCCCATCGGATGCGGGTCGAAGCAAAAATGCTGGACAAATTTTGTCGTGCCCCTGCCCCCTTGGCTCGACATTCCCAGGATCGAAATTGCTCGGGCGCCGCGACCCGTGATGACGTTTGCGAATCAGCACACGGCCGAGCGAGACGAAACTCATCGCTCACCACGCTCCGATTCACCTAGCTCCATACACGTGTTAGGGGTCGCGCGGCTGTAGGGAGGGAAGAGGGGGCCACACACCCGATCGACCCACCATCCGGGGCCTATTCTGCGCATCGACACGCGCATAATCGCGACGCGTACGAGTCGGTCGCGCGTGGCCCCGCGCGCGCGCGCGTACCTTCGGCACGCACGAGATCGAGATCGCATCGCTCGGGGCCCGTAGCCCGGCAGCCCACGGCTGGCAACGGGGTGGGGGTCACGGGCGACTAGCTCGTGTTAAGGGGTCACGCTCCGTTGCATCTCTACTTGCACTCGCACGCCGGTCAATGCACGTTGACCGGGCGGAGCGGGTAATTTCTGATCCCGTGGCGCGTCGGTTCGCTGGCGCGCGCGCGGAGGGAGGCGGAGGAGAATGGCAAACGACCAGAAGAGATGCATCGTGCGACGTGATACGGGGCCCCCGGGGGAAGACGCGCCGGAGTAAAGGTGGAACCGGGGGTAGGAAGAGAGGGGGCGGTGGCGCGTGGGAGCAGAAACAGATTCCTCGGCTGTAACCGGTTCGCACACGCTCGTAGTTCCGAGGGCGCCGGTTTATTGTGCCCTGGGCTAGCGAAGAGAACGCGGGACGGGGTTAAGTAACCTCCAGAATCGACGTAGAAATATTCAGTCGACCCACGTTCCAGGCCTGTCTTCCTGGCCTCTCTGCCATCGATTTTTAATAGTCTTAATGATGGGTAGGCGGATAAGCGGATAGACGGATAGGTAATGCTGGACGGGGACGGGATCGGGTAGATGGGATTTCCCTATCGCGCTCAGAGCCTCTTACCGAGGACGGTGATCGCATCGGGGGCTGGCCATATTTTCCTCCGAGTTGCAGTAACGTAACGATTTCGAGTTATGCTTCGGTGCTTTATTTGCGAGTCGATAAGATATTATTGGTGGTATTATTATTATTATATATGGGCAGTGGCGGATTTAGCGGGGCGGCTGATGAGCAGTTGCCGCCTGGGCCCCTGCCCAGAAGGCCCCCAGGGCCCCATCTTCAAAACAAATTATGATTAGGCATAGGTATCCAAACACTACATTTTTCTTTCGTACTACTACACTTGGCCCGTTTTTAGTAAACAACCTCTTCAATTTCCCGAAAAAATGGGCCCCTCAGAACGTTTGCCACCTGGGCATTATTTCTTAAATACGCGACTGTATATGGGCAGGCATTCTTCGGCAGGAAGTACGATATATGTACATAATAGTGCAGCGCATTGGGTGCGCCTTTTATCTGTTTTTGACATATGCGCAGCTATTCGCCCACGGCAGCAGAGTAACTTATTATATTTTGTATTAGATGTAAATCTCAATAGATTAAAAGGTTGATTTCTGGAAGAGACATCTGTATTTCAAGAAAATCTACTGAAAATATTGATTGATTGGTCTCAGAAATCAGGACGAAGGTTATGTTTGCTGGAGTTTAACTTACAATGAAGAACAAGAATACTATACTATTATAAACACTCTTCAATGTAAACGTTTCTATCCTAGATGTGCAACATTACGTCCATTGCTTTGCGTTTCTTTCCAACTTGCTTCCATTTCTTCTGTTCTCTCTTGTTCGTACACAATTCCTAAACTAATTCATAGACACTCATTTGATTCTTTCACACGAGCTCATTCCAAGAAGCCACTGAGGATTCTCGATTATTCCTCCACCAATAATATCTAACACTCCAATGCTTCGTGCCCAATGATGTTCCTTGCCGATCGATTTAAACCCAAACTATCGAGCACGAAGCTAACTCATCGAGCCAGTATCAAATAAGACGAATCGTTGAATCGCCGAAGACGCGCAAAGTGCTACGAGCGAATTCGAAAAACACTGGACGAGCATTACTCCCTCGCATGTCCTTTAGATTGAACGTTACCGAGTGGCGCGTGCATCGATGCCGCGTAAGCAGTATTGATCGAGCAGGTGCATTACGGTGGTGGCCCTGCAGAAGATGGCGGAGAGCACGGGGTTGAGGAGATCTTGGCATCACGGGCACCCAGACTCCAAAACAGCATGCCATCCATTACAAAATTGGTATTGCCATTCGAATTTCATCCCCCGTGGGCTCTTGCTCTTCCACCGTCAGGTCGTTGCTTCGTCTTTGTCTTTCTCCCGGACTGCCATACCTTCTGCGTTCCTCTTTTGTTGGGCCCTCACCCTCGCGCGATAATCGGTTCCCTCTTCGATCATCCTCATCCAGCAACCTCTGTGCCGGCATAAATGGTCGACAATCTACCAAGTCTGCTTGAACTATCGATGCTTTACGCTTGGTCGCCAACCCTTCTTGCCAGCCAGATCGCTCCCTGCTGCCCCGTGCGGTCAGCCAGCTCCACCGGCAAAGGTATTAATAGGCATAGTTCCGAAAGTGAGTATAGTGTATATTCGGTATACCCTTGAGCGCGAATAGAATACTACGGACGCCGTGGTGGGCTACTTCTGACGGAAACAGAATGCCGCACGTTCGATCGGCGTTCATCGGGGTAATGGATTCCGTGTGCAATTTAATAAGCCGCCAGCGTTTCTGATTTCGATGCCGTGCAAGCCTGACCAGGCTTTGGGTCGTTATCGAGAGCTAATTCACGGTTAATTCGGAGATTAACCACTTGCCTCCGTGCCTGACTCGAGTCAACTCCGTTTGTAGACACTTGCAAAAAAGCAATATTGCTTTGGAACTATGAGAAACTGCTGGCTGAGAGTTTGCAAAGCGTTTTATGCGTCGAGTGGTGTATGGATTTTGTCGTTCAGTGAACGACAAAATCCCTACACCACTCCCTCGCGTGATGGGATTTGGAAATTTGTGGAAATAAAGAACGTTGCGGTCGTGTAATACTATTTTGGGCAAATTGTAAAACGTCCCTTCACTTTTTACTAGCATTTATAGATGTCTTATGGAGTCATTTTTTTGTGAGTGAAGTATATATTTGGGAACACGAATGTGATGGGAATATTATATATAGGAATAGGTATATAGATATATTTATTTATCGTTGAATAATATCAACTTTTCAATTTTCTTTTAATCATGGCGGAAATACAAGAAGCCTGGGGGAATGTATTGAAAAAGAGAATGAATTCGACGGAGGAAAAGAGCGTAATTGGACATGATTAATTTCTAGTGGCATCAGTGGTATATTTCGAGATTTAATACCGGCTTTTATTATTACATATCCGGTTCCATATGCATATTTCACTTTGTCCGCATACTTTGCGCGCTTAAATGCATTAACCAAAGTGGTTAAAGATGTATGCATATTTTTCATTTCACCAGTAAAGCGAAGAGTTAATTATTTATCTGTTTGACATAAAACAGCTTATGTGGATGTTCTTTTCCCAATTGAAGGATGAATTAATAATGGTTATTGGGACACATCGTGACATTCTCTGTCAGAGCCAGACTGCGTTAAAATCGAATGCTACTATTTTTCTCCTGAAATAATGGGTTACATTAAAAAATAACTTGAAATTAATCATTTCGATTTTGCTACCAAAAGAAATCAGTAACGATCACATATTTGGCAAAAGGGACCTTAAGTCTTTAGATACCTCAGAAAAATTCGAAATACATCTTGTCCACTTGAAAGAAACTTCTTCATCAACCCCAGTATGCTCGATGTCTGAAAGTTCTAATGCCCAAACACTCGTTGAGGGGCCTATTTTGTCGTGACAATGAAGAGGTAGTCTACTAAAAGGTGATAAATGTACAGAAAAGTATAGAAAAAAGTGCTCAGATAAAATCATAATGTATTTTTGAAGACGGTGCCCTTTTGAGCTGGGGCCCATTTTTCGAGGAACTAAAGCGATAGTTTACTGAAAACAGGCTCAGTGTAATAATACAGAAAAAAATATAGTTTGGATGAAATCATAATTTTTTTAAGCATGGGGCCCTGGTGGGGCCTTCCGAACAGGGCCCCAGGTGGCAACTGCCCATCGACCGCCCTGTGAAATTCACCACTAACTGTACCGAATGCTTCCCTAAGCATAGACAGGCAAATTACACAACAGTACTTTAATCTATGCCTTCTGCAGCTTCTCAAAACGAAAAGCGACATTCTTACAAAGTAGAACATCAAATGTGTCTCTCACCGCCATTACGTAATATCTCGGGATTCTAAAAACCCTTTCACTGTTCCCTATAAAAAGCAGCTTCTCCTTTTCGCCGTAAACACCCTGTATACCGACCTCTTTGAAAGAAATCAAGACCTCAAATGTGTTACCCGCCACTCATTCCCCAGTTACTCACATTTCTCCGCCCTTTGGAGGGAAACCCTTCTAATTCTTCCCACATTCATCCCCCCGACAATACACTTACCATGCGCTATTCGCGGGGGACACCTTGTATATCGGCCTCGTTGGAGCAAATCGACAGACGCATCGGCGTAGAATCGCGTCGGGCGCGTCCCGAGGCATCGGTATGTAGGAACGCGGGGCGGCGCGTCCCTCATCACTCTGCCTGATTAATTCATTGCGCGGCGGGGTGGAGGGGGAGGTCGCGCGAGATAGCCGACGCGTACGCACACGACGCACGTGCGTAAAGGGGGATGCGAATGTTTGGCCTATGGTAACGGGCCGAGAGCGGTCGGACGTTTTGATTCAATGCCGCCTCGACGCATTGATTAAATGACTGCAAATTAAAACTGATAGTGCAGCAGGTGCGGCTACGCGGCTCAATCAGGAAATGTGAGGCCAGCCGCGAATATAGCGGGAGCGCGAGCGCGCCTACCCTGTACGTCTACACATGTATTCGGATGAATGTGCGCTTAATCGTCGCGGCGACCGAATTTCTCGAAATAGAGCTGATCCGCTCGCGACCTGCCTATGTCCCAAAATATTCGTCTTCGACAAGTTAATGGCGATCGAGGTTAGCAATTGTGGAAACAACGTTCGCTCTTCTTCGTAATAAAATGTACAGGGGAGATTTGACTTGGTAGGATCAAGTTGCGAGAGCTAGAGTATCCGATATGGAGCGAAGTGGCGTTGTCTGACCAACCGCGGGGATCGACTACTTGAGAATTTAAAGAGCAGATACGTGATCTCGGTTTGGTATCTTTTCGGGTCAAGCCTCCACAGCTGGGGAACTAAAATACGCGGCCCTTAATTAGTATTACTTTATGATATACAGTCGAGACTTTTCACTTCTTCTCCCCGATAATGGACTAAGGAAATTTTAACTGGCATAAGGCAACAGAAAATAGGATACTTAATTACAAAAGAGCAGTTCTCACCGATTTCAACGAAAAATCTGTGATCCGTAGTTGGTTTGGGTTTTGTAAATAATTACCGGAAATAGTATTAAAAACGAAAGCTGTTTATTATTGCAGACGCATTTATTTGGAAGATTATTGAACTACTTAGTATAGTCAGAAGTTTGTTTTTATACATTAAATATGTAAAATTAAAACTTTCTGAACTCCACTACGGCTCCCAGGTCTTTTTAGACCCAATTGCGTTCTCATTCTAACTATTATATGCTTGTGTCCTCAAATATTTTAAAACTGGATTCTTCTGAAAACTGAACTGTATTCTAGAGTAAGCAAACTTTGAATACCGATCCTCTGCGAAATTTGAAAATTCGTCAATAGATGCTTCAAGCAGTTTTAGAATCTTGAGAAACCTTTCATTCCATTCAGCAACCTTTAAATTTCACTTATCATCGTCTTAGAATACAGAAACAATTGAATCTACAATGGTCGTCATCATTTTTTTTGCACTGTGAGCGATAGCACCTGTTTTTCATGTTGAATTCTTAGCGGCATCTATAACATCTATAAATTGTAACTTTACTCTTACAGTTGACGTTAGCAGAAAGATGCACCGACGACAGACAAATCGAACGTGGACATTCCTATTGTACGTGGGAATGATCGATCCGTAACCATCCCGTTGCCTTTTAAGGCGCACTCTCGACTACGAGTCTTTTTCTTTCTCGGCCGAACGCTCGAGAATTCTCGGTCGATACCTTAGCTCGCGCCTGTCTTTCACCACGAAAGATCCTATCTGCCAGAAACGCCACGACCCACTTTTGCCCCCGAGTCATGCGATATCTGCACTCCTCAAAATGATTTGTATAGTCGAAAAGTGCTTTTCATCGCGAGCTTCGCTTGCGACGAAGATAGAATTCACAGTGGTCAAAGTTCGACTATTAAGTGAAAATGCTCTAAAACAAGAATTCTTCTGTGACGACCGAGTATGAGTTGTACCTACGTTTAATTTAGAGGATTTGAAAATAAATTCGTATATCACACGCTGTATAAGATACGTAGGATGATTTTAGATAGTGAGATGGACTGAAAGTTTTCTCTAAGAAAAGAAAAGAAAAATCTTGAATAAGTATGCTAGTACAGTTTTTGTCATTCTGCTCGAATATATCTACTCTGCTTCAGGTTCTTGCAATGTAATTATTATCTACATCTGCATCTCGAAAGTAAACTCCAACTTTTCAATTTCAATTAAAAATTTTGTTGTCTTCGAAAGAAACCATCAATGTTTAAACTGTCGAAATTTGCAGGCTGTGTCAAGAATGTTTGCCTACATATATCCTTTCCTATCACTAAGATCCTTTTTTCCAAAATCCAAAAACACATTTATGTACCCACAAGGAAGAATACGATCAGAGATCGATTGATCTCGTTAAATCACACAATTCTTCCGCCAATTTCTCCCATCTTCATTCCGAAAAAAGGTCATCCGGATTTCCAGGATCAGCCAACGTAATCTGCAATTTAAAAAATAATTAAGCCGCTCTTTAATTACGGAATCATGACAGGCACGAGTAGTATAACGATACACGTATTTCATTCAAGCATGCTTTCAGTATTCAGCAGTCGGAGTTCAGCACAATGTATACACTGTCGAATTTCAGTTAGCACGAACGTCGACATTAATTAAACATTTTAAACGTCCCTATACACGAACGTGGATTCGCAGCCGCGGATATTCAGCGCTCTGTATAAACATATCATGCGTATATCCCGCTCGAGATCAAAGGTCCGCGGGCACAAAGAAGTCCATGCTATTTGCGCGTGTAATATCGAGCATGTCGTTGGAACTGTACAAACTGTCCATTCGAAACGCAGAGCTGAAAGCGATGTCTTTAGAATCGAACGTGATACCTAAAAGAGCGACGCTTGTTCTAGCTTCCCCTACGACACAACGGTTCTGTTTCACGTTAGCAGCGAATTGTGGACAGTGGAAAAATGGGAAAACTCACTTGTCTTTTACGCGATCGCGTTGTTTGAGCGCGAGATAAATTCGTGTAATATAGGGCAGGGTTGGTACAAGACGATCTCGTTGATTTCAAAATCGAAGGGAAAGTTTCGTTTAAATCAAACGGGACATTCAGGGCTGCGGTGACCGTCTGATCAATGCGACAGCGTTTATACCACTCTGCAGGAAATCGAGTTAAAGAGCAGAGTAGTGTCCACACTCGGAGCGTTTCCAACCAGTGTGCCTTGATAGTAATCCCACGGTGCCCGCTGGACATATAAACTTGTTAATAACGGAACCCTAAACTATTGATTTTCGGTGACACCGTTAACGTTACACGATTCCCTGTATACTTGCCATCTCTTGAATATTCATGCAGGCTCTAAACCTGAGAGTAAGCAGGAAGCTGGTATAAGGTGTCGAGTAAATCGTGGTATAACTGGGGATGAGGTGACAAGAATTGTATAGCGGAACCTTCGATTTTAAATGTGCTTTATTTTCATGAGATCTACTTGTGTTTTAAAAATGGCGGTGTTGACTGGTACACATTTGAATGTTTTTCTGTTTTTTCTGGTAATATCGGTCTTAAAAAGGCTTGACCTTTTTAGCTGCCAAATCAACAATTTTGCGAATTTTAAATAAACCAAGCGGCATTTTATTCAGAAAAGATAATACTTTCGGAAAATGCAATTTAAAAAGTCGATTTTTCGAGTACCTAGTTCCCTTAAGAAATGTGAGTTTCTTCGGGAAATGAACACTTACTTTATAGAGATGGAGTTATACAACTCCACTTTATAGTAGTATACAAAACACTCTAGTTCATGATACCATACAAGTTTCAACTTTTTCTTATACCTACCCTTTTTCCACATTTAATAATACAGAACAATTTAACCTACCCCATTCCCATGGAATACCATGTTCGCGCATTCCACTCGATCTCAAATCCAAAAACTAACGCTATCATAAAAATCAACAAATCCGTGTTCTCTGTCCACTGAATTTCGATTGGTGCGTGTCTAGGTCGTCCAACATGTGACCAAGCCTCTAACCCAGAAGCATGCTGAGTGAGAAAAGCTCGTCCGTCACGTCTCTCCGTTGACGAATCGTTTGGGCCCGGTGTACATTGAATATAGTGTCTGGCGCAAGAATTATTTGTTCTACGGTCAGAAGTTTATTAGCAAAAGGGAACCAAGGTAGAACGCCTTTCATTGGCTCTGTACTCCGGTGAACACCGTTAGTTCGACGCTGGCGCCGTTGTGTTTTTCCTTCTATGAAAACACGCGAATAGACGGAGATGAGTGAAATAAGAGCGAACGTAACAGGAAAAAATGCTGTAGAGTGCAGCTAATAAACGAAGGAGGTGCTTTCAGTGAGGACCTCTTTGTTCGTGTTTTAATAACGAGAGACATCGATATCCGGGGATTATTCCTTCTATCGATGATTGGTTCATTTGCAGGTTCGATGAGCGACATTCTATGAGGATCTTTTTGCATTGGCCTGTTTAAGGTTACACGTTGTTACAGGTCTTATGGTACAAAGGAAGATATGTATAGTATTCTAGAGATTTCAGATATTCCTCTTGAAAAATTGATTAAAAATATGGAATAGTTTCTATGAAATTTCATTTTGGTGATTTTGAATGATATTTAATTACTACATAGCGTGAGTGATTTTATTTGCTTAAGGTTTAATAACACAAAAAGCTAAAAAAACAACAGAAACAGGCATATTTCTTATATCAGGTCTATAGAAATATTCTCCCATTCCATAATTCTGTTACCGATTCATACCCCCAAATGTTCCCCAAATCCCAAAAAAATTATTTTTCAATCCATATTCATCAAAACTTCTCTTTCCTTAAATTTAAAAATTACCCCCTCCACACTCGCTTCAGCAACCCCCACCCAAAATCTCGAATACTTGAATCCCTAATTAAAAATCAACCAGCTCGCAATCGGTATTTCCCAGACCCAAGCACCCAGTCCAACGTCGCCCCAAACGCAAAGCAGACAAGCCTAAAAACTTGGTCAACCTGTAACAATGTAAATGACCGCCAGAAATTTACATCGGCACCCCTGGTCGCGCGGAACTTTACAGCTCGGCTGGCCAGCCCTTTAAAACATGCACGCTCGATTCACGCGTCGAACCCTTTGAACGGTGGCGTTCCCAAAGGCAGTCGTCGATGCAGGAAACACCCGGAAGCGGGTTTCGCAGCTCGTGCAGGTGACAGAGAGCCTAGGGTCGCGTCGATGCCGCTCCGTGGGCGAGGGGGGTGGCGAATCTCGGGCACGGGGTTATTAAACCAACCAGGTGCACCGAACTGCACTCCTACACACAAAGTAGCCGCGATCCAATTAACCAGCGCGCAAGATCGATCCCCGTGATCGATAGCCCAGCTAATCCTACGCCATTCCGCCCTTGTTTCAGCCGCCGTCCCTTTGCCGAGTTCTCGGCCATCAATCCCCGTGTCTGGCTCTGCGTCGCGTCGTCACCTGCCAGGGGAACGGCGATCGTCTTCCTCGTCTAGCCAGACACCTCTCGACAGTTCCTGTTCGATCGCGGGAGACGTCAACTTGTCGTCGATCTTTGGTGATCAGCGGGGATTAGGGTTGAATCGTAATGTTAGGTCGAGTGTAAAATCTGTGATGTTGCTGGTGGTAGGGGGTGTCTTTTGGAGGTGTCGCATGTTGTGCAAGGGTGTACAGTGGATTGGTATAGGTTCGTCGCTACCCTCGTCAGTTTTGATACCTACGACGTGGATATAAGGAAATGAGAAACGTTTTATGAATCGTTTACTCCTTAGAAATAAGAAGAGGATAGGGACGGATGTCTTCGGAAGATATTCAGCTTTGAATCCTGCGTTGTGGATGTCTGAATATCTGCAACGCCTTCAATTTTTAATGGGTTTTCACTTAAAGTTTGGAAAATAGAAAAAATAACATGGAAACTGATTAAATATTTGCAGTGTTCCGGCGCCGTTTTTGGGGGGATTTTTATAAAAAAATTGATCACGATTCGTTGCTCCCAATTTCGGTCACGACGATAATGAATGATGGAAATTAATTTTTAATCTGTTAGGTCGGTTGGAGTGGTGCTGTCGCTTTTAAGTGTGCACTGCTCAATTTGGTCGTAGTAAATGGGGACATTTTTAATCGGTGCAAGGTTCTTCTTGATTCGACTTGGTTTCCTTTGTACAGCGTTGATTATAAATGAGTGTAGATCTTAAGAAACGAGAATTTTTTTAATAAAGTTCACAGCTTAAGGAGTAATAAGGCGATAATGGCTGCTAATTTATTAAATGCCTCACTATGGACTCAAGATGTTTAAAACAAACATCGTTAGTAACATTAATATCCTTTCGCAAAATGCCTGCAAAATATTCGAGAATAATGTGTTAATTCTAAGAAGCTTTACACCCGCTTTTCTTTAACTTCGCGACGTAGAAACTCTACGTTTATCTGTACAACTGCACACCTCACTCAATTTACTCCAATGTCACTTTAACTTTCTCAAACGCTTTTTCCTTCACTCTTACATCGTCTGTGGGAATACTGTTATACCTTGGCGTCTCCTATTATCATCCAGGCGAAAATAAATGATTAAAAATACAATCACCCGAGGCTATTACGTTTCATAAGAAGATTTCACATCATGGGAATATTCAGAAGCTTGCTAGCTGATGAAACAGCAGACACGGATGTTGCTGGTACAAGCTGCACAGAATTTATTTTTTGCTGGCAAGAGAATGCTTCAGTATAAAAACCGTTTCACATATTCTTCCGCGACTTTCTAGTTTTCCATTGTATTATTTTCCACGAGTGATTCACTCCGAACCTTACGCTTATTATTTATAGCTACTTTTTTATATAAAAATCTACTGAATGACAGAAGGATTTTTTTTAAATGTATAGTTTCGACTATATCGAGGAAAAATGGCTTCATGGTTATCACTAATGGCCGTTTTTCGTTGATAAAATCGAAAGTATACAATGGAAAAAAATCCCTGTAGAAACATATCCTCTAAAAAACTTTTGTTGTTAGCCAGGTTCAAAATTGGTCAAAAACAGGACCATATATAAAAAAAACTTTTACACGAATCGAAGCAATGTCACCCCAAAAGTGCCTAGCCCCTCGCCACCCAGAACCATCTATCTTTAGGTAGCCTTGGCGCCTCACTCTTCTAATCATAACTTCAAAGCGATTGTCCCAAATCGCGGCGGAAGTAATATTCGCCTCGGCAGAGGCTACAAAAAACCTCTGCACAAAGGGGCTTTCGCGGAAACACGGTTGGGGCCGAATTACAGAGCGAGCGAAAGAGGGCGGATAAAAGGCCGTTATCCAGCGACCGAAGAAGTGTTACGACAATACACACTGTCCCCGCAGGAAGCAGCGACGTCTAAATATCCTCTGACGAGCCAGGAACCGCCGTTCGATCCCTCGAACGGGAGAAATTAGTGCCTATCCAATCGAGGAAATGAACTACGCCGGCGGTCTCGCGAAAATATGCAAAAAGAAGGGGTCGCGGTCTTCTGTGGTTTTCCGTGGCCTTCGACAAAAAGAGTTTTAATTTCCGGCGAGAAAAGCCACGGAGGGGTTGAAGGGGCTGGAGGGGGGCTCCGTGTCGGTTACGCGCTGCTGCACGGACAGCCTCGAACAAAATGTTACCCGCGGTTTAACGCCTTGCGTGGCACACTCCGCGACTACTTCGCCCTCCGTCTTCCGTTTCGTTTAGCGTGCCCCGTCAAGGGAGGTTCTCGCATTATCGCGGAACGACTAACGTTCTTTTAACGCCCTAGCGACCGGCGTATTCAAATTCGCCACCGTAGATGTGTTTGAGGCTGAAGCCGCACGCGATGCTGGTCTTACTTTTTCTGTTTTGGGAAAAAGTCGCTGGACTGTAAATTCTTATTTAGTTTTGGCGGTGTTGGTGGTTGAAGAGTGTTCTAGAGGGAAGGGTCTGGAATATGTTGGTAATAAGAAAATTGTGTTTGCAAGATTTTTATATGGTGCAATTACAGTATGTCTTCCTACAAATATTTAGGTACTAATTCAGTACATAACCGATCAATTGTAGTGCTTCCTATGTGAGATATAACGAGTGTCAATATTAGGAACATGGACGATATTAAGAACGGTCACCCTACTCCGCTGCACATATTTTAAAGTAATCCATAAAACACCTGAAACTAAATAGAAAATCATATTCCAAGCAAATCTATTTAAATCCACACACTTGCCCTACATACTACTTAGTTATTTTGTACCTAGAAGGCAGAGAATAGAAATAGATTATCACTAACAATATGCACACGGTGGTGAATACTAATCCTTAAACCTCCACCACGAATGAAAATTTAGTAACTAATATTACCATAGGTAACTATTACAATCATTTCAGACAATAGCCCCAATCAAACAAGCAATCCCTTTGAAATCGCTGAAAACCCACTAACCAAAACTATCCAAGCCCCCAATGAACACCATTAACAGCCCTCCCCCATTTCTCGCGCAGACGCACTCGTTCGCAGTCAATCTCCCAGGCTCCTAAACTTCAATCGCGAAACGTCCCGCAATTGCGGCCCGAAAGTACAGGACTCACTTACCCCGAGGCCAGATAAATTTCGAGCTCGTTCCTCGCGGCTTAAATCGTCTGAAACCACTTACGGCGCGTTCGCGAGCAGCACGTCGTGGTGTATCAGCGCGGCTCCCTCGCCGCGCGGCCAGGATCCAGCCGCTATAACCTGCCACGCTGCTGGCAGGAAGTTGAAAGCGTTACGAGCCTGATGGAACGACCGAGACGGAACGATATTGGCGCGAATGTTGCCAAGCGAAGGAGAGAGAGATAGAAGTGGGCATCCTGCTGACTCGGCTGGCGCGGCTCGCCTTCAGACGTCGCCCGCGAAGGGAAGAAAAGAGCACGACGGAGGGAAGAGAACCTGGAAGTTCGCCCTGAACCACCCACCCAGTCCTCTTCTTCCGCTCCATCCACGACCGACGACTTTTGTCTCCTTCGCTCTATCCGCGTCTGCACTTTTCCAGTTTCTATGTCGAGCCTTCGTCCCGCGGGATCGGCGTAATCCTCTTCCGTCATTTCGCAACGATGATATGAAAAGAGTACTTATGTGGGTTCAATTATGGGTCCCCACGCCAATAAAAACTCTCCACCCCCGCCCCCTCTACCCAGCTTTGTCTCGGCCTGTCTCGCTGGCTTTTCGACTGCTCTCCGGACGAATATCATTCTCGTCGCTCTGCGTGGATCCAGGTATCCACTCAGCTTTAATCTCGATGCGAGTTCTTATATGGTATCCAGGAGCGAGCAGTATCGAGCGAGGAACTTGTTCGTATATTTCCATTACTACCGAACACTTTGTAACGAAAAAATTCATTTTTATTGTTTGAATGTGAACTAAAATATCCTGAAAGTTTGGAAATGATCCGACCAACAGTTTCTTAGAAAAAAATTCTCAAATATCAGCTTATTTCTAGCGTCCTAAATAGGGCACCCCTTGAAGGGGTGCAATCATCCCGCAAATTTCATAAATAGGTGGTGAAACCCATTCCACAAAGTGCTATTGCGTCTGCAAATACTCTGATACCAATCTTGATAACGCAGCCATTGAAATAATTTAGATCTCCCGAGTGCATCATACATTAAGAAGCATTTTTCTCTCTCGTCTCCCATAATCACTTAATCATTGATCACATTAAGCGAGCGCTATTAACTTGCAAGCTAATTTGCATGGGATGGCGATGATCGTGGTGGACGTTAATAAAGGATAATAAACAATATTATCTTGTTATCCCGGGTTAAGTAATTGGTGTTTCGCAATTAGCGTCAACGTAGTTTCAGCGACGTGGATGTAACTTTTTCGTTTATGCCGCGTTCCAGTGAACGGTTACGATGAAAATTTCGAGGAGTCTTCAGCCATCGATTGGCCGCAGCTCGCGCGTTCCCTCGATCCTCTAATTAATTGGACGGCGTAGAAGAAAAAAGAAATGCGCGTAGGAACGACTGAAATAGGTTTTGCCCTAATTAAACATAAACCTTCGACAGTGGAGAGCGGAGTTACGCGGGCCGAGTGAATTTACAATGAACGAGCGTATAACAGCGTTTTTGTCGGGCCTCCATTTACCGCTGCATGGCGGACGATAAATAATGGCACCCGTGATAATTAGCTTCCCTCTATTGGCTACAGATAACACGCACGGAAATGTACACGTTATTGATTTTAATTGTCTGCGCGATTTAAAACCTGTAACTCGTGCGGAAAACGCACAAGGGGGTTGAAGCTCTGGATTAAACGGAGGCTGGGAAAAGTGTATGGCAAACGAAGGACAGCGTGAAATCTCGGAGAAAATGTGGGATCAAAAAAAAATTCGCGTGTGAGCGATTCACAATGAACTGTAATTTATTTTGCTGAAGTTAGTTTTCACGGAGAAAGTAAATGTTAGAACGTTAATGGAACTGGGAAAATGTTTAATCAGAAGTTAAACTCTGAAAGTTTGAATGAAATACAGGTTGATAGGGATATATGTTATTTTCTTAAAACTAAATATAGTGAGATTATTGGCAGAACATAGTAAGCCAATGTGTATGGTTTTCCAGAAACTGGATTGAATGTTTTTGGTCAACTATAGTAAAGAATCTTAATGAAGTTGAAATAGTACAGAAATCCCTAGAAATACCCACGATGCTTGTGAGTGTGGCTTTGTGTCGCATTCAAGTGTCTTAAATGTTGGAAGAAGTTACAACGCAGCGGTGATTATGAATGAAGAAAGTCTGCGGCGGTTCTGAATAATTTAATTATAACTCTGAAATTGGAAATTCTGCTGTTTAGTGTTCAGAGCTTCGACTTGTACCTGCGCGGAGGCTGCTTTCATTTCCGCCGTTGAAGGGTATCATAAAGACAGCCGCGCGAATCTCAGGCGGAAAGCAACACTTCCGGTCAATTCTTCCGGCCACCAGCACACCCTCACGCGTGATCTAGTTTGCGTCATGTAATTACCTGGTATCGCGGCGAGAGATAATTAACCGATAAGGGTTGTCAAAGGGGCCAACGGGATGGAGGGGCGTCATCAGAAATGATATGACTGAAGAGATAATGATGTTGACCTCTCAACTTGGTTAACCGACTACGTGCCAAAAATTAATTGGTTCCCACGTCGTATTAGTGAATATAATGTATAATACAGAAATAAAATAGAACAAGCGGGAGGAGGAACAATGTTCGTCATTTTAACTGCAAATAATGGAAGGCTGTTGTCAGAAATTTGCACAATTCGAGTTCCTGAAATCATATAATGTCTATTTTGATAGTACTGCAGCTCTGTAAATAAGCAAATAATTTCTTGCTGGATTTATGTGCCCTGGCAAATGAGCATTGATTAGTTAGACTTTAGGTGTGATCAGCTTTGCCTAAAAAGGGACAAAAACTCCTGCTCCAACATCCACTCAAAAAGTATTATCGTGCCTTAATAAAGGTCCCATCGACGTTGCCATAAATGTATCAGACATGACAATTACACGATCATACAAAGTGCCTCATAATCACACAGCTTTTCCTACTAAACCCCGCTAATGGCCAAAATGGGAAGCTTGTCGCCAATAAACTACACGATTAGCAAGATATTCGCGTGCCGAATGCTTGCCTAAAGCAAGCTCCCCAGTAATCTCAATCGACCCCTTCCCGGCCCCAGTTTCCGAAAATATCGAATAATAAAGTCTCGCGGGGCACAAGGAGCCCGAGGAACGCAAAGGAGCAAATCGCGAAACGGCACTTCTATTAATATCCCAGCGACGCGTTCGCCACGCTTCTGCCGTATGTCATCGTTTTATTTCTTCAAGCTACCCGCGCGCACCACGGTCCCTTTCATCTTCGGCCTGCTCGTGGAACGATGTATCCCCTTGTAGTCTCATCGTACGGTTTCTTTTCGACCTCGAGGACGCCGTAAATCGTCCCCTGGACAGAGCTCGACGCGCACCTTCGGCCCGCTATTCGCAGATAGAAGAAACCGCAATGTTCCTCGGGGTTGGCTCGCGGCAGCTGTCGTACCCGTTGTGCCCGAATAATCGCTGGTAATTTCTTGGAGCGCCGTATATCGGCTGCCCTCGCGTTTTCTTTATTGCGACGCTAGCCAGCCGCACGGCGGACTCTGCGCTTTCGGTCCTGTAATTAGTTCCCTATGGGCTGCACACGCGCACAGCCATCCATTCGGGACTGTAATCAGAGCTACGTAGGCATTCCGTTCGGTAGACGAAGCATACAGGGTGTTGCAAAAAAGGCTCGATGCTTGTATGATAGATGGTAGATAGTGGAGAGTCGACATGGGGAGTGCGCGGGGTTTGGATCATGGATTTAGTTCATTGCATATATATAGATGGTGCGTGGGATATGTAAGGGTAAGGGGAAAAAATGGGAATGTCCTTTTTTCGTGATTTAAGCATTATTATTTATCATTTTTTCTCAATGAATACAATAAATAACAATGTCAAACTTTTTTTTCATTTATTAAGCTACTTATAATGTATAAGGAACAATTTTTTAAGTACACTTTCGATTTTTTTTTCAATGTTATCTCGAGGTAAAAATCGATCCTTTGAAAAGAAATACCTCCCTGGCGGGAGTGATTTCAGCTCGCAGACTCATTTGAAACACAGAAACCAAACTGATTCTTAATCATTATGAGTACCGCTATCGCAGGTGCCAGAATTAGCCACGTAAGTCAAAATTTAACAAAATTGCGGGTATTCGAACTTCAAGTAAAAATGGATAATTTCGACACTTTCCTGGCAATTGTTCCCCAGCTGATACTTAGATGATCTCGTTTTCCACTCTACATAAAATAAATAGAAGCAAGCTAATCACTCGTGTTACGAATACAAAAAATGGCCCCTAACTCTGTTGATCTTTGAACCCATGTTGATTCGGTCTCGTTACCTCGCTTTAGTGAGCACTATACACCCTACAAGCCTTGAATCCTTCTTTTAACGCTCTGTATACGCTCAGTCTACGCTGTGTGTTGTTCGCGGGACGTGGGGGAAGCTTGGGGTGAAACTTTAGCGACATGTACCTACTCCTCATCGAAACAAACGACCAAGTCTTAACGCGTTGACTGCCATGTCACTCCTATTCGGGTGATCGGCGGTGTGTGTCTCGCTTTTTATGAGAAGCCTGACGACAGGGTAACTTTTATTTGACCAAGAAGCGTGCATAGTTTCTTGAAAGTTCGCTGTAGGTGGCGAGCAGAAGTGTGTGTAACGAACGTGAGGGGAATACTATTTCTGTCGTATCTGTCTAATAATGCAGGGTTCTATGAACGTAGTTTCCCTGGAACGCGTGTGATCGTTCGAGCCTTTTATTCTGCTCAACTATCATCGTTCATCCGAAAGGGAATGTTAAATCATCTAAATATTTTATGTGCACGTACGTTCAATGCAATATATTTTCCGGTGGATGGGTCGCTTTTAGGAAGCCGCTAATGCAAACGGTTTTGAATACACTTCGAAGACAAGTGCTTGTAATTTTGAAGCATTTATGTGTGTAAAGGTAATGCCTGAACAAAGCTATAAACTACATGCTTTTTTGTTACCACTTTGGTAATGGGTATTCTTAAAAGGAAGGCTTTTGAAACACCCAAAACTTATTTACGTGGAGCATTTAGTAAATAATTTTGCGTTTTTTTTTTAAATGTGTTACAATAAATGTTAATGCGCAGGGAATGAATATTGATGCACAGAGAAGTTTGGAGGAAATAACGAATGCACTGCCGTTCATAAGTATTGGAAATTGAAATCCTACTGTGTGGGGAATGAGTGTGAAAAACGTTGGAAATTTATCGAAAAACTCTAACAAATTTTATTTTATTCGATATTTGAAATTAAATGCAGAAAATGAAAGCAGGGAAAAATATTAAATCTGTACCAAATATCACATTGTGTGGAAATGCAGCTAGTGTTCTAATACTTATAAATGACAGTGTATAGAGCTTTGAAAACTTAATTTAAAGTACAGGCGCCAGAAATCGACAAGAATGACGATTTTAGAGAAATCAGAGTGATTACTGTTGCAATTTAATCTTACCCTTCATCAACGAAAATTGAAATGCTTCCATGCAGGCAAAGGCCCAAATATTGTTCACAAATTTTTTTTAAAACAGTAAATAAATGAGAGTCACAGAACTGACCCGCATTAGTGTTACAATGTTAAAAATATTAGGAAGAAGCGCAATTTGCAATTACGCACTTCACTGCCCTCAATATTTATTTTCGCAAAGAGCATGACTAACAACCACGCAATACTCACAATATTCAAGAATATGATCTAAGCAGGAAATGACAGAAGAATTATTATTAGATGCAACCTCTATCGCTATCAACGAAAAATAATGATAAGTATTGAGTCACCCACCATCGAATGCGTCTCACGAAATTCACTTCTCTGTGCCATTCGATATTTTTAAATCGTATTATGACAATCTAGTACCTATGAATTCTTGCAAACTTCTCCCATTAACACCTAAGTATCCATTTGTCGTATTTCGAACAAAAAATATAAAAATTGCAAGCATAAAGAAGAAATTCGAACTTTTTAATATTCTCAAACAAGCTAAGAAATTTTCTGAAGCACTTCCATCGTCAGATGTTGTATTCTTTCGAAATCAATTATATACTCGTGTATAACAAATTAAGTAACTAGTTGACCAACCATTTCAGATTTATATGAATAATACTCGAGAAGCAAAGACAGCTTAACGCGCCCATCTTCGCGAGTGATCAAGCCACGGTCGCCTGCGTCGCGAGGGAATGAAATTTATTTTTAATTAACGTGCAAATGAATGCGACGACCACCGTTTCCTGCTTATCAGAGGTGCCATTCGTTGGCGTTGATAGCACTCGCGCGTGCTGCGCCCAGAGATTGCCCGCGTCCCGCGAATCTGTTGGCGAAACGACTGTCCAGAAAGTGACATGGACATCGTCATCGTCCGGTCAAGAAGCGTTAAAACGGAAAATCCGTTCCTTCCTAGACCGTGAGTCGCGAATTCGACGTTATGTCTCGTTGATTGACGCACCCACCTATTACCACTCGATAGTTTGGGATTACCTGCGTTGCTTGTATTCCGTGACGCAGTGCTTAACGGAAAGGTGGTTAACGGATCAATTTCTAGTTCAGATATGTCTACTAAAATATTCTGTGGAGGGAATGGATGCTGTTATTACGTTTGGTAAAAATATGTCTAAGGAAAACATATACTTTTTCTTTCAAACGCTATAACTCTTTCAATTTTTCATTTTTTTCTTTAAAGTGGACCAATCACAGCATACAATATCTAACTTTATGAAACTTCTATTTTTTTTTGTTATCGACATAAAAAAATATTTTCTGCAAGTTTAAACATGCCTCCTTATATCCCAAAAGAGTTTAATCCAGTATGATCAACAGTTTTTTAAAAAAATTCTTAAATATCAGTTACTTTTGGGGTGTTAGGTGAGAATTACCCCTAAACCCAACAGTAGGACTCTAAGTTCATGACTCTGCTTTACAGCGGGTAACAGATTCTTTTAGTTCATAACAATCCGGAAAAAGTAATTTCTTCCTTGCAAATCAGTTTCACTAATGTGTCGGGACTATTATTGTACCATTTTAGATCAAAGAAAATAATTAGGCGAAGCACCCTGTGTAAAGGGTATCCTCTCCCAACTCCAATTCCATTCACACATAATTTGTAAATTCATTCCCAATATACCGGATCCTCTAATTATTCCCAACACTGTCGGAAGCCCCGAAAAACTTGATCGAGAAAACGTTGCCCAATTATCGACAGCCAACTAACTGTAAGTGAGTAGTGAAATTAATCTCCCTTCGTACATTCTCCCTTCAGTAACCCACATCGCGGGGCCATTTACATCGGAGCGTTTAGTGAAACGTTAATCAACGAGAAATTATTCTCGTGGATGCCAAACAGCGAGCTCCAAAATGCCAGGCGTTTCCTAAATTTAGCGGGCCGAAAGTGGATTGCACTGACGAAGATCGATCCCTCGGTATAGGCACGGACGGGATTAGCTGGATCGCGCGGATCAGGCTTTCGGGGCGGTATTTATTCCGATATGAAACGCGTGCAGGAGCCCCGGCGTTAACGATGCCGCGTCCGGAGGGAAAAAGCGAAGGCCGTCGATAAAAAAGCATTGTGGCAGAAAAATTGATTCCGCTGCAAAAAAAGGCTTGGCAACGTCGGAATTGGAAGGGGGCAGGGGCTGCATCCCTCGCGGTGGGTAATACGAATGCCTGTATTACATTAATTAACACCAGCGGTACGCACGGGACGACGTATCAACGGCCGGAACGTTAACGCATTAAATCGACCGTTTCCGGTTGATTAATCGACGATTGATGACCCTGCGCAGACTAGATGCGTATTAAGCTGATTTCAGCCGGTGTTGCTGACACGCAGGGCAAACCTCGGCGACCGTGCTCGCCATGGAACGTGACTCGCCCGAGCACGTATCGCGAAATTATCAGGGCTGTGAACCCTCGACGAGTTTAATCCACGCATCGTGTATTTTGTGATGGCGAGTTCTTGAATAGGTACAATGAAGGGGTTGTTTGTTTAGGTAGATGGCGCGGTGTGTCGTTGAACGAAGACATTTGCGAAGAATTTATTTCTATGTGCGGGGTGGAAGGGTGTTTCCTGAATCATGGATATTATTTCATAGTAATTTCTTTATTATTGAAATTTGTTTTTTTTTATATAGAAATAGTATTTATTTTTTACCCAAAAGTACTAGTTGCAATTTGCATCCTTCTTAGGTTAACAACCAAAGGGTTAACGACCACCTATAAAATCGCCCGATACTATCGATGACGAAACAGGGAAACTTAACGTCCTCCTCGATTGCCAAATCGTCGAGTTCGCGTTAATCAAATCCAGGGTACCCTCCCGTGTCTCATAAACAAGCCAGGGGGGCGTGAATCTTGCCAATATATCATTTTAAGGCGATTAAACGCGACGTCGGTAGAAAATAGTCGAAGGGGGTGGGGGACAAAGTCGAACGCCCCTACGTGTTCCAGCGACAGAAGTTTCGCCGGGTGGTAGGCTCGCGTTCGAAGCGAGGAAACTTCGCCAGCACGCTCGTCGAACGTAAGAGCCATGAGTGACGCGTAATTACTCGCATCCGAATAGCAGACAACTGGGATTGAAGGGTACCAGGGCCCGGAGTGACAGAGCATGTCAAAGTTAAGCGCACGGTAGAAAAAGATCGTGACACTAATTGCTCGAAAATATATAGGCGATCCTGACGGTGCCTCGCGGAAAATCCTCTCGCCTCGCGCCACCAGCGTGATCCCTCTCACGTCTTTCCTGCGCCCTACCCCTCCCCACACCTCCACGACGAAGAACCCCCGATATCCAACGTGCAACTACCACCCCTTGGCTAATCAAATACGTGGCGCTGGGCGAGCAGCGATTTTTGCACGCGCTTGCAACCGTTCTGTGCAATCGAAGTTAGAGTTGTCTGAGCTTGTGATAGGAGTAATACTTTTGCAATTGGTATCGATTGCTGGTAGCAAATTATCGGTGTAATAATCGATTCTTAGGTGATACGTTATTACAAGACGTTTCAGTTTTAATTCATTTACGAGAAAATTATTTTTACAACAGGCCAAAGGGATTGGAGGCATTGTTTTAATTCGGGTAGTTTCAGTTGCTCAAATTATTCCAATAAACTTAATTTTTTTTAAGCTTCCTCGAATACGCAAGCTACTTACGTAGTCGAGTAATCTGCTTAATTTGAATAGTTGAGCAGAGTTTAGCATGGCTTATTTTTCCAAATTACTTAGACAGTGTTAATCGATGTTACTGTATCAGCGTCGGGTAATTAATTACGCATACTCCGCGAAAACATTAATCGACGGGTCTCCGCGATGATGAATGACCCATAGGATTTGGAATTAATTGTATGCTGAAGCTACCAGCGTCCGATTCGCGGGTACTGTGTCATCAATCTTTCAACACGATGACTTGATTGAAATAAAGGGGTGGTGGTGTGTTTAAGTACGTAAGATGGATGTTGTGGGGTTTCCTTGTAACTTTGTGACGTCACAGGTTTTATTTGAATGTATAACAGGAAGTAAGGAAGTTTGTATTAAATCTTATTTTCAATGTGTATTAAATCTAGTGAATACCAAATTGAGAAAATTCAGTTTTTCTATCATTATTCTCTTTTATATTTTTCCGGTTACTTTCTGTTTTATTTTAGTTGTAATGCTTGCTTCTCTGCTCTATTATTTTTCTTCTTTTTGTCATAAATGTAAATTCAACCATATACTTTTACTGTGAAATCGGATATTCCTATCGATCTAAAATGTAATAGGTATGTGGTTTACTATATTTTCTGATGGTAACAAACCGTTATTTATCTGTATTTATATATAATTCTTCGGCAAAAATTTCGTATATTTCTCGTATTATTCATAGCAAACGAATAATCACAATTTAATAGGATATTCGTTATGTGTGTCATGACGGTTTTAAGAAATATTCAATAAATTAATAATATAGATTGCGATATTTTGGTACGTTCAATTTATAAAGCTAGTAACACTACAAGACGTTTAAAACTGAAGCTAATGAAGTGTTCTTTCTGCTTGAAAGGTTGATGAATCGAAATTTTACTTCTTTCTGTGACGCGTGTATACTGTCTGAGTAGTAACGGATATATTCTACTTGTAGATGTCATCAGTTATGAATTGTCGCGATATTTTTAAACTGGGAACAGTGAAACCTCTTTCTTGAAGTAGTACCTGGAGTTGATGCCATTTTTCTATATATAATAGAAATTTTTGTCTCCAAATTACCTAATTTTAGGTATACAAAATGGTAAACATGCTACTTGACTTTATTGTGCTGCTTTGAAACCCTTTCGAACTGGGGTCGAAATGTAGGTTGGACTGTTTTCGCTCTCACTGCCTCATTTCACCATAAAGTTTAGACCAGTGTGCCCCATGCCTTTAACACACTGTTTATACATGATACATATTAACTAAATATACGCAAACTTTGTTCCAAATCGTTGACCCAAAGCTCTTGCACCCCGCTCCCGCTGTGACTTTTCTAATAAAACCTAACAAAGCACCTTCTCAGCATACACTAATTGACGAGTTGAAATAGTAAACGCTGCAAGTGCCAGAAGTCAAAATTTTCAGTATTTTCTTTTCAACCACAACGACGTTGGTAAATATGTACTTATAATCTCAGCTCTATCTTGCGATAGCCCTGGAAACTAAAATAAATAATTCCAGCACAGTGTTCACCACCGTATTCAGCATAGACTTCACATCCTTTTCCCCTAAAAAAATAATGTTTAATTTCTTTGTCACTTGCATCGTTTACCATTTAAACTCCTCAATTAAAAATCACTCAGCAAGCACAGCATCGCCCTGATCCAGCTAACTTCCATCATTCAAATAACCCCCACGCATCAGAACAAAACTACCCCCACAGTGCACCACGAGCACGCCAGCGCGCGAGTGCGATGCCTAACAAGCAGCCATAGTTTTACGATTACTCTGGTTTAATAAATCACTGCTGAGCCCGCGGTTCAGCGAAGGTAAACGGAAACAAAGTTGCCGGTGGTCTGGGTGGCGAAAAGCCGCTTACTCATCCGCGACTCGAAAGGAACCGCGCACCCCACTGGCTCGTTCAAGTGCATTCTGTCGGCAATTAAAGTTTTTCAATATATTAAGCGAGACCTGGTCCCTGAGCGTGTCTGATGTTTATAGATCGCGTCAGCTGTCGGGCTCACGAAACTATGAATTTTTCGAGGGTGGAAGTAATCCACAGGGTGGAAGGGCACAGCAGCGGCATCGCGAGACAGCTCGCGAGGGGGGTAAAGGCTGAGAAGGGGTGGGTGGAGTGGCAGCGATTTAACAGGCATCTCCACCGAACTTTTCCCTCTGCCACCCCCTCAACCACCCCTCGTCCCACAGTGTGTCGTAGTTTTCGCGTTTCTCTTTCCACGGCCGTGTACGCCCCTGCGCGCAGCAACCCGTTTATGCAGCAACCCGTTGCCGTAGGTCGTAACCTTCCGGCGTGTCGAGCTAAGCAGACCGTACCAGACGGCTGCAGCTGCACATCGTCTGCCAGCGCCCAGCGATTTCCGTTCTGACGATTAATTCCGGCGAAACGGCTGCACGTTTTCTACGAACGCCGCGGACCCTCCCCGTTCCTCAGCGAAATTCCACCAACAGCGGGTTGCTGTGCGCTTCAGCGCTGGCTGGAGGGACAAATTTCGTTATTAACCTCTGGGGCGGTTTGGACCGCGACCCCTGGGGCTCGCGGAGGATTTCAGGTGGTGGATGGTGGGACGAGGTCCAAGCGACACGCGCTGCTGTTGCGGCAATTGCCTGGATCGTTGGTTTATGGCGGGATTGTGCTTGATACCTTGACGTTTGATCGGGTAGATTCAACAGATTAGAGGTGTATGTATGGGCAGTTGAATGGGTTGCAGTGATTTTTTTGTGATCAGCTCAGTTTGGGTGTTATAGGCTGGTTTAGATGTTATTCGGGATGGACATGTTGTATGACTCATCCGGTATACATATAAATTCCGTATGTAGGACATTCTTAATCGATCAGCTGAAGATACACAATACCAGATTAAGAAATAAACTCCTTCCACACTAGTAAGTTTCATGTTTATGAAAATAGAAATTTTGTGACGTTAGAGGTGGTTCTTCAAGGAAGATTTAAGAGGGTTTCTTTTTTGGAGGCTAGAAAGAAATGAGTATTGTTTAGTGATTTATGAGGAATAAAGTACCAGGTAGATTGTTCTTAAATTGTACACATATAAATATTAGTAGCTGTTCGTTAACTTTTGGGCAATATACACAAATTTTGTAACTATACAAGAATCATTAAATAACATAATGTTGGTTTTCTCGAAGCTACATTTTTTGAGTTAGCAAGAGTAATACTATATAATAAGGCCGTCGATTTGATATTTTTAGAGATTATTCCAAAACGTATCTCTGTAGGTATTGCATAAAGTAGGACTATAATAATATCTACGATAGTTTGTGTGAAATTGTTCTTATTTTAACTTTAGACTGACGTCATTTTATGAATATTCAACATTGTATGTTTAGTTCAAACCAAAAACACAGGTACCTCAAGTAGTACACCTCAGTGTTTTTCTAAAATGCCAGCAAAAGCTAATCTAGTGATATCTGTTCCATGATCATTGTTACCATAAATTTCTCAAAACATCGGCCATTCTATAGAACGTATAATCGTACAGAGCAGTGTGGCTTAAAATCTCAAAAACTGAATATCTCAAAAACGATTAATTTTACGAACCTAATATCATTGCACGTTGCGAAGCTTGGCTTGAAATTCGCAGGATCAGTGTCAGTGGTCTGGTGAATAACTAACATTTAATACTGATAAGGTATATTTATGGTACCAGGCCTAGGAGACCCAGACCAAAGATTTATGATCCTCTGGCTCGACCGACCCCATCTCAGGGGTTAATTAAATCGTTTCACGCGTTACAAAATCTGTTTGAGATTGTAATTGGGACAACTCGGACTCCGTCCTTTGGGAACCATATTTTCATTAAATCTCACATTTTCTCTTCCCTCGGCAATGCTCTTTGTAACGAATTATTGTCACGTCGTGTTGTAGCGTATATTTAATTCATGAAAGGCAAAAAGAAATATCCACATCATTTCAATCGCGTTTGAATGTTAAAATTAATTTATAGATATTTCGTTTGGTTTTACGCGAGATTACAGAATATTAATTTTGAACAACATGCAAGAAAATATTTGGCATAAAATAGCTTGGTAGTTACTACGTAGCTACTACGCAAAATTCGAATGAAATATTTCACATTCCATTGCTCCATGACCCTGACTACTCACAAACTGCAATTTTGAAAAAAATAATCTCTCTATTAAACTGACTCTCCCTTCAAACTGGCCAACTTTCACCTTCCTCACTTTTTCATAAATAATTTTCTATACCTACACCTCCCCGGAAACATTCAAAATTCCAATAATTCCACCTACAGCTGTATTTCTACAATGCAAAGTTGAAGAAAAATCCCCACTTATCCTTCCGAGTGCAGACAACTCGTGCACCCGATCATTACTCGCTGTTAAAAGGTCATAAAAGCGTGGCTTTCAGAAAGAAACAAAAAGGAGCAGTTATGAATCACATGCTGAGCAAGTAAACGAGCGTTTACTGCTCGGCCATTTTGCCATCCGTTTGTCGCGATCGGCAGTAAAAGTCAGCACGCGCAACAGCAGCTCGCGGGGGAAGTCGGAGCTCGCGTCTCGTTAGGCGAACGCGAAGCGTAGAGCGGTTAACAGGCCAAAGCTTATATTCTCAAGAGCCGGGAGAATGCCACAGACCGACGCTTATTAAACCACCCCTCTAATTATATTTCAATATACGCTCTCGAACGCGGAGTACGAAGAGAAAGGAGATTGCTACGGACGAGAAAGGATGGCGAAGGTGGTAGTTGGTCGGTGGTGGCGGGGGCATGGCGAAGGGGGTGGCAAGGAGGAGGAGGAGGAGGGGGTTGGATGGCGGCAGAAACGATGCCAAGGGATGCTAGGACCTAGCTTCCAGCGCACAACCCCTCTCTACCGCGCTGGTTACCCTCGAGCGCGGAGATGAATTTGCTGCTCGTCGATCCCTCAGTCTCATCACCTCCTCTCCTCTAATTAATAGCTTCGTCATAGATTACCGGGGGATATTAAAATAGCGTTCGGTCCCTGGGCGAATATCGTTCCACTCGCAACTTTCAAATATCGCGGCCACCCTGTTATTTTTATTTCAAGCGTTATAGAGCTGCTGGCAGGGGTTGTTTCTGAACGCGAAATTGTTCGAGTCTGAGGTCGAAGGGAAAGTTTGTCGTGGATATGGCAGGCTTTGATGTTTTAATTATTGCAAATATTTAAGTTGATGGTTTTCTGGTTGTGTGATTGAAAAGAGGGTATTGTTTGTGATATGGGAAGTGCGTGGTTTCTTTAATTTATTAATTATTTATCTAATGAATGTCTTTACTTTTGTTGCAGGTAAGTGTATGCGAAATGATCAGTAGCTGTGTAAAACACCAAGATGTGAGTATGTTTGAAGGGAGTACTAATGAGGAGTACCTATATTAATTGAAGTTATTTGTTTCGCGTTCTTTGTTTCATAAAATTCTGTTGGGTATGCCCCTTAATTAGCCGTTCTTTCTACGTTTTCAAAATCTATTTGAAATACTTACTGGTACACTTTGAACTCCTACCATCATTTTTTCATCTCATTAGGAATCAAGTAATTTATTTAAATCCTTGTCCTGATTCATCGTTTTATTCAATATGATGGTCCCGAATCGTTATTTCCAAGGAATAATCATCTTTATGAATATTATTATTATTATACCAAATGGGGCACATAAGTTTAACCACAAAACATATTTCTTGCATATGTGATATTTCTCTCATATCAATGAAAAGTAAGTAAATAGTGTATTTTCCTGTGCATAAATATAAACACTTTATAAATCTGAATAGAAACACAGCTATTGAGGATAATATTATCCATAAGCGACGATGATCACGAAGAACCGATATTTGATCTGCTCTCATCCTCCCCGCGAACAAAGTCGACAACCCCTATTATCTGGCGAAAACCTTCACCCTCTCGTCATCCGTTTCACACCTACCCCTTTCACCTTCACTGACCTCGAAATATCGATAGCCTCAGGCACCGGTTCCTATGTGTGTGCAATACACACTAGTATAAGCTCGCTGTCAGCAATGGCTACGATTAAAGTGCGGGTGATTTCATTTTAAGGCTTACGAAATTAACGTCGTAACTTCCAATCCTTCTAGTTCACGCTTAAAAAAAAAGAATGATAGTCTCCTGTTTACAATTCTGATAGATTTTCTTTGATATCTTCATTTTATTTATCGTTATAAGCAGTTACAATATTTAAGTTACATACATTGCAAAAGTACGCAGCTCGTTGTGAATTCAATTTTATTTCGATGTGACCTAGACAGAGTCTTTTTTCGTAGAGAAGTCTCCAAGGTATCTTATCGATTTTCGGATTTTTAAAAACGTAAATTTGAGGGTATTCTTTTCATCTAAAATAAAAGAAAAAGAAACGTTGTGTGATTAGTAGTTTCGAAAATAGAAATTCATTTATATCCCGTATTTCTTAAACAAATTCGAATGCAACAAACTGATGACTTAAACCTCCCCTAATTTTACGTGAACTACTTCATATTTCGATGTCATCGAAGCCTGCTTCATCTATTTCCAATGAACCACCCGGTACAAAATTAATTATTTAAATCGCAGGCACAGAGCATTCAAGTTTCCCTCTTATTTAATGCACGTGTGCCGCAAAAGCGACGAGGTTTGTCGTTGTGTAAATATCACACGTTCTCCTGCAGCGTTTGAACGGTCGCAGATCGTTGGACCCGCGGTATCGCGAAACAGTTTAGAGTAGATTGTTCAGAACGTGATTCCCGATCGCAAAAAGGGAATCTTCTAGTACCGCATAGTTTTCACGATAAACAACACGCGTCAGGTTGCAGTTGGAAAATCTGGCACGAGTGCGAGCAATCGCGCAGCTAGCAGAAGAGGCCGCGCAAAGTGTGTAGCACGATCCATCACTCGTTAAACGCAGCTGTGCACGCCGATTTCCATTGTCTGTGCACCTGCTGTTGCATGTTATGCCCGAATACGCTGCCACCGTATTTCAGCTTTCGGAAAAAGGCCGCATAATATTTTCTAACCTACAGAAATATTCGTTTGAAGTTCGATTGCGTGACGCCGGGGCCGTAACGCCGTGCAAATAAATCGCTCAAGCAACGAGCAGAGCTGAACGGTTATTGTGGCGTGCATGGAATACGTAAAAAAAAATAGAAAGGGTAGTGGGAAAATATTTATTTAAAAATCGAGATAAGGGGAAGCCATACAGGACACACAATCGGAGACGTGTAATTTTTCAGAGTGGATTAATAAATCGTAAATCATAAATCAGGTTTTTCAAGTGCCTCCTTCGCTATTTCTTATTCATTTATTCCCCCTCGAGGGTCATTTCTTGGGTAGCTATATAGTTTTTCCTCAAAAGCATACTTTCAATCATCCCGCCTGTCACCCACTTCCATCATGTATGCATAAGATTATAGTAGGTTCGAAGAAAGAATCCACTTGGCCGCTAGGGGTTGTTTCAGGGATGATAATCCTTACTCTCTCTTTCGCTCTGGGTCTCTCAGAGGTTTCGTGGAATTAAATAGCCAAAGGAAATTATTAAAAGAAGTGGGAGAACGTATAAGATATGTGCATTATTAGATAGAGTTATTAATTTTAATTTTCAGATGTCGATTATCAATTCAGAATGATGAATAATAATTTGACAAGTGGGTCGTTTTAGAGACTGCCTATTATTAGAATGGGTTGCAAAAATTACGTATGTATTAAATTAATATTAAAGGTATCTATACATAATTCTAATTCGTCATAGCTCCACTTAGAAAAATATCACTTTAATGTAGAGGGATTACTTTAATATCATATATGAAGACATTTTGCATTTTCGCTCTAACTTTCTTCAGCCTTAGTGACCCTTCTGCTAATTTTGCTATGTAATAAATATATCATCTAGCTAATATAACAATATCTAACATAAATTTTGATAAATATATCATAAAGCCAAATTTGCGTCATTAATTAGACTTCATAATACGACACTATTTAAAACAAAAACAATATTTGCTTACTGAAGTACGCAAGTATCAATTTCCAAAATCTAAAAACACTATTGCGACTACTTAGGTCGTGCATCGAAACGCTTTCAGCAATGGTTACCATGACGATAAGTATGATTATAGTGTCGCTGTTTACTCGCTGAGCATTTGGGAAACGTTACAACGCTCGTTGCCTGCAAATCTGTCGTTCAGACAGAAGAACACTGTGTTTGCTGTAATGATTTCACGCGAGCGCGAACGTAATGTACGCGGGTTTCAGATGGAACATTACGAGGAAATCGTTTACCATCATTTTCTACCCTGTCTGCCCACTTTATTCTGTTTCCATACCGGGCACAGCCCGCCAGAAGTGTGATTGCTTATCGGCGATAACCGTGCCACTTGACACAAATGTTCGTTACAGTCATTACTTTTCGATGGGGTCATGGGAATCGATATGCGCTGAAGCACGGGCTCAACACTGCTGGTAAATACGTAGATAAAGAGATACTGAAATAACGTACATTGGATGGGACAGTGTTGACTATGGCGTGACGAATGGCCCCGTACTTTGTTGATGACTATGAAAGGGGGTTAATATGCAGACGTAACCCCCGCTGAATTATCGGACTTTGATCAAAATACGCTGGCACACAGTACAGTACACAGTGAGCATTAGATTTCGAATACATTAGGAAATTTTATTTTCGGGATATTCTGTTCGTCCATATTTTTTTTAGTACTTTTTTAATACTTAAGTTTCTTAATGCGTTAGCACATCAGGATTTTGCAGAAATTCAGAAACGGGAATCAAATACTAAAATTTTTAAATATTTGACAATTCAGTGAGCAATTACACTGTTTGAATAGTGCACACTTTCTGAACATGAGTGTGTTTGTTTCTTGCTGGTTCATCAATTTCAAGCTAGATATGTATAAAATAAAACGCCGTTTCATTTTGGCGTTTCAGATTGGCTAGTAGATAAATATCATGCACACTAACGAACGACAAATTTTGCGCAGCGTGATGTTCGATCATGCATAACTATTATATTTATGGTTAAAAATTAAATAAAAAAAGGCTACAGCTTCTTCAAAGATACTTCAAAACATGCTCCAAATTTCAGATGATTCGAATCGCTGGTTTCTTGAAAAAAAAAATCCCAAATTTTGCTATGTTTTTAACCCAAAGAATAGGATTCCCCCTTAAAATCAAAATATTAACAAACTAACGGAATAATAACCCATTATTCCAAATACTAATTTCCATTTTGCATTTCAAACAACTTTCAAACATCTTCTCAAAGAAGCCTCTGACCAATCTGCCGTTATTATACAGCTAATCGTTCAATTTTTCATCGAACACTCTCGCAGCCCTAGCCAGCGCAAACATCCCCCTCAACCCCCACCCCAGGGACGACGTTGTATGCAATTTCTTTCTCTTTTTTTCTCCGCTCGTTCGAGCTCGATGACGCGAAAAAAGCCGTTGGTGATTAATTACACTTTTAATGAAAGAATTAGGCCGAGCGAAAAGAAAAACAGTGTATACAACAATCCGCGGCATTGTCTCGCGCTCGTTTCTCCGCTTACCACTTGGAGCGACACGACGTCGTGGTATTTGCACCTTCGGCATGAAAGACGAGGGTGGCCCGGATGATTAACGAGCGGGCAGAGTTTTGATTGTGGCGGCACGGAGGGTGGCCCGTCATGCAATTAGAAGATGAATCATTTGTAGCTCGGAATCGCGGTAATCCGGCGAGCACGCTCGGGGAGAGAGTGAAATCGAGATTCAGGAAATAGTTATGAATTATTATTACCCCCACCACGGTTATGTTTAATGTACAGCCCGCGAAATAATGGTCTAATAGCGTCGTGTTTAACAACGTAATAATGCCACGTGGACGATTCGTCATCCGCTTAGAAGACAGGTTGGCCAATTTTTGGGATGCTGTCACAGTAGAGTCTCTATTATCGTAGCACTCGTTAATGGATCGAGTAGTTACCAGACCGTCGGTCAACGGAATACGAGATTACCGGAACACCGATTAACCGACTATTTGATTATCCGAAGAGCGTATTTTCAGGGAGGGAAACAAATGCTTACAGTATTTCGATTTCCTGCAAGTTATCGTTCGGCATGAGCGAACTTTGCATACATAATTTGTTGGCAGAAGTTAAACATTAGTTGTTATATTTTTATACTTCGTGTCCATACTCGAGCTCAGCAACTAGCGAAATCTCATCGCGGTAATCATTGCGCAGACACGGTAATTATGACATGTAAGACGATTAAGCAAGCATTGTCGTTTGCTAATTAAGAGATGACTTCAACTTACTGCAGTCAACAACTGGCGGGATTAATTAAACTGAATTGCTACACGGGTGCGAGGCCTCAGATCTCGATTTGATTCGTCTCCTTAACTTCCTTCGAGTTTACTTGATGAGCTGTTTGTTAAAAATGAGAACATCTCTCGCCCTGGTGCGTTCAATATTTCCTTGTTCACCCTAATTAGAAAATACAAGTTTACGCTGGAACGTGAGGCGGTTTATGAAAGATTTTGTGAAACTATATGCGATGGTGGGAAAATATTTTTGTGATTGATAGTGGCCATTGGAGAATTTATAAAATACTAACTTATTAGTACTTTCCCAACAAAATATTATATCCATCTCTCTTTATTCTTCTGTAAACAATAATAGTATGTGGTACTTATTCCAAAAATGTGATTTAGATGTCTTAACTCTGCATCAACTATTTTTTTCTCTTTCTTGCTTTCTCTCGCTTCTTTTTTTATTATCTAGATATATTGTTTTTAATGTCTACCGCTGTAATAAAGTATTAATATTATTATTATTATGCTTATAATTAGATTCCTGCAATATTAAAAATCTTCCACAATCGTCGTTAGTTATTCTTAGGAACATTAAAACTATTTTTAGTCAAATACTGACAGTGGAATGGTATAATAGACAATTAGATAGCAACAGAAACGATTAAGTTTATTTTGCACGCACAGAAACGTGACCTTACCGACGTTGATCCGTTTCAGCGATTCGAAAAAAAGTTTCGAACAAGTGGCGTATGGGTAAAGGAAGAGCAGAACTGTCCGATGGGAACGCTCGTCACGATCGCAGTGAAATCGTGCTGGACGAGAGACACGGGGCGTGTAACACCGGCAACCGATATTTATCCAACGACAGACAGGGTGAATGTAACAAAAGGATTTCCACACTGTTACGTTTGTTCCTGCCGTTTTATCGGGGATGCTTCGACCAGTTCAAAGGACTGTTTTCCTTTGTTTGCTTTTTCTTCTAGCGTTTGATTCTCCATCTCTCGAATGGAGAATAGAGTAATTGGGCTGGCTGATGGAGGGGTGGAATTTACCGTGATTTGAAATCGTAGATATTTTAGAACAATCCTCTCCTATTGCCATCGTATAAAATGAGAAAAAATTAATCAATAAACTTAAAAAGTGTCAATTTTACATCACTAAAACAGTTTTTTATTTTTATCGGAGAACATTGCTAAATATCACAGTACAAGAGAATACATTTTTTAATGCGTGGACTATAGTCGAACACCGCAGTGAAAGAATTAAGCAAAGAGTGGAGACATTCCGCATTTTGTTCCAGTGCAGAGTGGTGATGTCCTGTTTTTAACCAGTATACCAAAATTTTAACGTTATCTTACGAGGGTATTTTAACTTTATAACCCTTTGTGATTGCCACCAACAGTATATGCTATAAATTCCAAAATCACGAGAAATGGACATTCCCAGTTTTTCCCCTTACCCTTCATATGTATAAAAACATACCAAAATCCTGCTTCACCATAAACCCTTGCCTTACATCAAGGTATCTACCAGACTGCATCTACAAGCTATATCATACTATGTCTGAACACAGATTCTGTATAAATCCCAACTTACCAAGCATTCCACCATCCAAATTGAATACCCACAGTTCGAATGGATACATAAAGTCTCGCGAAGAAAATCAAAAGCAGAACTTAGCAACTGCACGCGTCATCCACTCCGCCATACCCACTTGTGTCGATCCATGAACGAGACGAATCGGAAGGGCGCGGGGTGACGCAGGTCCCCGCAGAATCGCGCGTCGCGGGACAACGTAATCCGCGAATAAGGGGGAACAGTAAGCCGTGCAGCAGACAACGGTCGATCTTCGACCTCTTCCGCGAAGTGTCTTTCGAGACGAACGGGACACGATAGCGTCGCGACGACGTCAAGACAATGATGCTGGTTGATCCCAGGTTCTCCCTCTCACCCTCTCTCTCTCTCTCTCTGTCACTCTTTCTCGAGGTACGACGACGAACGCTCCCGTATAAGCAGGACTGAGGCTCGAGTGAGCTTTCACTGCCTGCTGCGATCTCGAGATAAACAATCGGCGCCATTGTAAGCTCGCAGACTGGCGCGCGTAGAGCACGCTGACACGCGGCGCCTCGCGTGTGCGTTCCCGTTCGTCTTGGCTTTTTCCCTTCTTTCTGAACCGACGTTCTTTGGGCTCGCAACAGAAGAACATGGCCGAGGAGGCTGGCCGCACAGTGGTCCGCTTGTGCTGGTCCAGCTGGTCGCGATTGAACGGTCTACCAATCCAACGTTGGCGAAGGAAACGTTGCTACGTAGTGGATCGAGCGAAGTTGAAGCTGCGATAGACAACCGAACTTGAAACACACCTTTCCAAGTCATTTTGTTTTTCAAATATGTACATATGGAGGGCTGAGTTATATTAATTTATACTGTTCATGCGTTGTGCTGATAAGAGCGAACACACCTGCAATTACTCGAACTTGCACCACGCTCTGCCTCTTGTTAGTTAAGTGCTAAAGAGAAATGTTCTTACTTCCCAGAATATGCAGTAGCCTCGATGGTTCCATTAAAAGGCACTGACTGCAAAATATTGATTACTGACGTGGAATCTATTGTAAATGTTTTCACGTCTTTTTGTGATTCCCGTATTATTACCCAGATGAGAGGTTGGTCAGATATTTAAAGAAACTGATCGAACCAAGCCAAAGGACAAAAGTCTTCTGGATCGAGTGACGCACGGAAAACGCGACGCGAGAGATATTTTTACGAGATCAGCGTAATTAATGGAAGATCGCGCGTTGTTTTGATTTCGGGATAAGCGAGGCGGTTGGCGGAAGGGTTCTGATGAAGATCGATTCCCGTGTAATCGAATGCTGCACGCCGTGCCGCCGCGCCGGTAATTTATGGCTTCTCGTTCGATCGAGCGTTTAACAGCCAAGCGAAATGGTTCGCCTAACGAGAAGCAAATAACATTTAAAGGAACCCCCGAATGGAGTACCACGATCGGTGGAGGGCAGTTATGGATGCAAGGAATTATGTAACTACTGTGAATGTTATGTAAATTATAGAGGTGTTGGGAAATTCGTGGTGTGGATGTAGCAGAGTGAAGCTTCTTGTTAAAACAAGTCGAAATCTTGGAATAAGTGTTATTCGTGCTAGGATTCATTTTTGGAGTACGCTGCTATGAAATTCCCTTGAGTATGTATGCCCATTAATAAGTAAACATCTGCTAGTGTTTGTGTTACGTTACAACTATGAGTTTGAATTTAGATATGGCGAAATTATTTAGTAAGAGAAAGTTAATGTTTCAATTGGGCGGTGCCTCATCAGATTTTAATCGGAAACTGCAAAGTTTATTAAAATAATTAATTATTTATTAAAGGATAACAACTCTTTAGCACATTACAGTAACATGAAAAGACATACATAAATAAAGAATAAACAAATAAGGTAAAATTAAAATTCCAATTAAAATTAGAAATACATATCAAATAAACAACAAAAGATCTTATTTTACTGAGCTTGATATTTGTTTATAGGGTCATATAAAGTCTCTTGTTTATACCAAAAATAGCCTAAATATTTTCTAATTGAGCGAGGAAATTATAGCACCATTTGTAGAATTGAAATTTTGCTACATAGAAGATTGCAGTTATGCATTAAATATGTAGGTCAACATTTGAACAATTTCGGAATTAGTAGAATAAAGGGATCAAATACTCAAGAATTTTTTTAATTTCCTCGAGCAGCTTCATATTACAACCTCGCGAACATACATCGCACGGATGGAAGCTCAAGTAGAAGTGTACTCGTCCGTAGCCAGACAAGTCGAGTCAGCGCAAATGCATACATATTCGACGAAGTTACAAAGTCGTCTTCCCTTATCCCTAGAATGGATACGTTAGCTTTGCACTCATAAATGCATACACGAGGTTTCTAGCCACTCCACACATATTTTTCTTTAAATAAAACCCCGCTGAAAAAAAAACTTTATTTAACCCGTAGCACAATATTAAACAAACTAATTTGTACACGATGTTATGTCTAAAGGATGCTCATTACAAACATGTTTGCATCACACACAACATAAAGTTCTTTCGCATAAAGTGTACCGCAATACCCCTGCATCCGCTCTAGGGTGAAGATATATACTAAACCACAAAGAGTAACCCAAAAATGAGTCCTTTTTCGCCTCTTTATACACTCACGAAAAATCCCCCACTCACAATTACCAACACACCCCAAAAGAATTTAAAACTCACACAAACCTTCATCCAGTAATTTCCAAGAACCCAAAAATCCTGATAAACATCCCCGTTACAAGTAGACCCGCGCCATGGTACACATCCCCTAACCAGCCTAAGCAGGGACCACACAAAACTCATAACTCCCGTTCTTTCACAAGACCCGCCCGCTAACGAGCACACGAGTAACTAATCAATTTCTCTCTCTCTGTCGCGCTGATTTTTATGAAGCCCGCGCTGTCGGTTGGCGCGTGCACATAGGGAAACGCGGGACAGACGGTACATACCTGATGGTAATTCCCGCGCGACGTAACCAACTATCCGCAGGGAGTTCGAATGGTGGGCCCAGCGGCGGCCTATCCTCCGCGGATAAAGGGTTGCTCGCGGATGATGCAGTGCCATGTTTATTGCGTCCTATTTGCTCCTCCGCCATCGGGGTGGCCGCAATAGCGCTAGCCAGACGACACGTACGTGCGCGCACGCGTTATCCTGTGTGCATGCCACCCGCGTACACGCGTCTGCATGTGTCCGCGTGTACTCTGTTGGGCGGCTGGTGTGCCAGGGACACTTGTGTTCGCCCATACGCGGCCAGCACAGGCAAGCCTCTGTGTTTCCGTCTCTGTATGCTGAGCTGGCTCAACTCTTGCTCTACAGAAACTAATTACAACGAAGCCCGGCTTGTTGGTCGAGAGAGTGCAATGTTTTCGTTCTTGTGCCCGCTTCGCCGTCCGTTTTGCCCGTGTCCCTTGCCCCTCGGCCTCCCCCCCCCCCTGCCCAACCCTGTTCATCCCTCTGTCCCTTCGGTGCCGACGACGATACGCCAACGACCGTGCTCCCGCAATCGCGCGGCACATACCCGCTGTCGGCATGGAATCCCGTATAAACGAAAAGCCATCGAGCTTTTTGAAGAGTCGTCATAGCCAAGGGGGCGGAGGCTGGCTTGTACGGTCGCAGCGCGAACGGAAGTGCGCGCATTGGACGCCGGGGGATGTTTTGCCGCGGAAGAATGGCAAATGGCACCGTCGTTGCGAGCGCAAGCACGGGGTCGTTTGGAAATGAGTACGCTTTTATTACTGAATTGTAATAAAATTTTTTCATATCGCGCTTCGTTTTCCAGACAATTGACTTTGGGTTTTAGTCAAGTGCGCGTGCACTGAAGTAGAGATTTAGTTATCCGAGAGAGACGCGTGACTAGATTAAATTCAAAGTCAATTTTCTCGAGGACGAAGCGCGATATTGGAAAATTATATTGTATGTATTCGTCTTATTTTGGCGCGTAGAATTGCACCCTTAAAGGATGACCGTCAGTAATCGCACACCCTGTATCTGTGCGCGACAAAACTTTCTTACCATCCTACCTTTGATGTTCCTGGATTCGCTGAGGAACTTGATAGCCGGAGAATTCGGAGAGATTACATTATGATCGACTAGAGTTTCGGAGTTTGAATATTGCCGTTTTAACGTCGATGAGTTTGCTAGTCACTTTGGCCTTTTGAGGGTGAATAACTTGCTCGTAGGACCAGCTTGAAACGCCACTGGACCTTCTCGTAATCCCCCAATGATGATACACAAATTTTAAGACATGTGGAACTATTTGCATTTCCGTTACCGTTCACAATTTACACTTTCTTTTGACTACTACTCCACGTTATGTGATTCGAAAGCAGCTGCTTACTGAATTTACAAAAACGTTGACGATTTTATTAGAGGTACCTATATGTATACATTGGAAATGGTGTTTAATGAAGCTTCAAATATTCATTGGCCGATAAATCTTTAGTCGCACGTTATTACATCGATTATGGCGAATAAAGTATTCATACTTGCGAGCAATCGTTGACTAACGATCCAAAGTGAATCCCCCAGGCTCGATTCTGTGGGAAACTTCTATTCGCCCAAATAGATTTTAACGACTCGGCTTGATTAACTGTTACTTAGACGATTGGGCGCAATCAGGAGCTCCTAATTGTCGACCTGTAACATTCCCATTTAAATTATGCAACGGGATCGTATTCGCCCATTCGAGCTCGCTAACGATCTTATCATTCTTTCCCGACGCGAAATCACGTTATTGACTGGACCAATCAATCGCTAATTACGTTTCCAATAACGTGGATGCGGATGAATTTCTGTTGCACGGCGAGGGCACAATGGCCCCAGAAGGTGTAACAAAAGGAGATATCGACTGCTCGTTTGTTAGGGTGCTGATACGATGGAAATCGTGCATTGCTGGGTGGAAATTCTGTTAACGATAACTTGCACTAACGATATTTATCTTATTGTCACTGAGTTTAATTTGTGACGTTAATAGAAGACATTCTAATAATTCCGAGTAGCTTGGTTAAATGTAAATTTCAAATAAATGTCTTAAAAGGAGGAAGGTGGTTCAAACCTTCCGACATTTTTTTTTGCCTTTTCTTATAATTTAAAACCATAGGAGCACCCCAGTAAAATTTAAAGTAAAAATTTGAAAGATCTTACATCCAAATCTAATATGCCTTTTTATTTGAATTTCATACTGCGTCAATATCATACATTAAATCCTTGATATTCTCACTCCTATTTGAATATCGATATTTAACCCATGCGATTCATAAATCGACGCTTGATTACTGTTAGCAGTTGTGCGCAGAAATTAGGGAAAGAAAAGCGTAGGAGGTCGCGAATGAAATACTAAAAATTGCAGGCACCGTGGACAGAGGGCGCGAGCAAAGGGGAAAGGGTTGGAAAAAAGGGGAGGGAGACAGATAACGAAAAAAGGGGGAGGTTAAAAACGTGGAGGTTCGATGATTGATGGATCCTGGCCGATTGAAAACCGCGCCGGCTGTCTGCCCGCACGACTAAATTTCACGTTTAAATTCGTACGCCGGAAAGTTTGCGTTGTAGGCTTCGTTTGCGACGATTCGGTCCATTTTCCACGTACCATTCTGCAACAATGAATATGTTCTCATGTGGCAGCGGAAGATTAATATTTCTGCGCGCTCCCCTAGACCACCATTTTCTCCACCCTTTGATCCGCGAAACGTTATCGAATCGGATTCCTCGATTTGTATTAAGCAACTCAATAGTTAACCCGCTTGAGACTAATTGTGGTTGCAGCAATGTACGCTGCATGTCTAATAAGAATTGAAACTGAAAAAGCATAATAATGCGGTACGCGGTAATAAATTAATTTCTCCATGAATTTCATTTCGGCAGTTGGTGTTCCAATTGACGCGTTAGGTCGATGTATCGTTTCATTGCAGAGACGGTATTTCCAATATATTTGAAAAAGTTACGCGATTTGTATTCGCTTATTTCGCGGATATAAACGTCCGTGTCTTTGAAATGTGTCTGACAAATGCGGTAATTGATTAAGTCTATTGTTTCGTGGTTTTGAATACGTAATTAGCCGGGTTCCATAATACTTACAATTAGTTATCTTCCTTTATTTGTACATGACTGTACATTTGCTTTCACAATCTATTCACCCCACTTTATTTCTACTTCGATTTCCAAAAGTCTTTATTTGTAAATATTTCTTTCTGCTCGTTGCACAGGGGCGGACATAGCAATTTACTCGTAATGTCTCGGGAATATTTCGTGCAAAATTCCAAATGTTGCACCCCGAGATAACTGAGACATTCCTGTAATGTTATATGCTATAGGGGATGAGGAATAATGGAAATATCTTGTATGAAAGAAAATTTTATGTAATGACATGACTTACAATATGGTACCAATGACGAAAACATTCCTCTGCCAGAATGATTCATTCTGCATCTCTCGTTTCTTTCACTCTTCTTCACCCCCAACATCTGCCAGGGATCAGATTATACCGCTGTGCTGATTGTTTTTCATTTCGTCTTTGCTGGATTCAGGAGAACGATTCGAGGCCAAGAAATAATATCGTCGAAAATGTCCAAGGGTGAATAATTCATGGGGTGTCGGTCCCGCGGACTGTTATTTATTAAGCGACCACCCCTGGAAGAAGAGACGCTGAAGGAAAAGCACACTCCATACGCATGAACGTACTCCATTTGTCGCGGCGAACGACGACGGAGGGTTCACTGTTTTTCAGTTATAATTTATAGGTTCAACAACACAGTTCTGCTTTCTATTGATAGTTTTCGTGGTGATGGACTCTTATTAGCTCGACTTCAAGTTTCTGAAGATACTGATAGTTATACTACTTCTTGTTTTGAGCTTGATTTGGATTCGATTTTGACAGACCCTTTATTTCTGAGTGTTCAGTTATATGTAGATATATATATCGAGCAATTTGCTTCATATTTTATTTTAATTGCTCCATATATCTATACTTTTCCCCCATATTTGTGTACCTTAAATACTCAGTAGTCACTAATCGTAAGTCAATTCATAATCTAATACAAAAAAATTTCTTACGAATATGATTTTTCTTTATCGATATTTCTAATCGAAATTCGGAATAACATAGATCAATAGGCCAAACTACAAACTCCAAAGTCTCAATTTAAATACACTCAATCAACGGAACATAGAGTTACATTTCCTTCAAATTCAATACTCTAATGCGAATTCTCACAGAATATTAAATTCGCTCAGCGATTTTATGAGCTCATTAGCAACAATAAAATTACATACAGGTAAAATAATTAATCGTCGTACTATGGCTGCATCGTACCACAAACAGAAATTCCTTCTAGCCTTAAAAAAAATTGAAAAGGAAGAGTCCACCGTTAAATAGACACACGGATAACCATAACTGGAATATCCACGATGTCCTTACATGCAAAAAGCGCAACGATCCATCTCGAATTTTTCGGACTAACGACCAGCACCCTGTACCTGTTCCACTTTTTAATTAAACCGAGCGCGCGGCTCAGTGAATTCGCTAATCACGTCATAGCCTGTGACTATTCGGCCAGGACGCGTGATTTGTTCTGTAAAATTTCAATCAAACGGCTGAATTGATTAATCTCACGGTGAAATAGAAAATGGATACCGCGAGTGCACAATAAACGAGTATACGCACGTTCAGAAAAGTGTTGTATGCACCATTAAAATTAGTCAGATATAGGTACGTACCTTGTGGACATTGTTGTGACGTATGTTGCGTTATTTTTTTACTTGCTGCTGAGAAACCGAAATTCAAAATATGTACAGCGAATGTGTGCAAAGAGAAAGAAAAGCGTTGGGGGTGGTAGATCAGTGTAAAGACATTAACGTGTAAGAGAAAATGTAATTATGATATTCCATCGTGCCAAGGCTCATCAAAATCGATGTCTACCACACCCTGTCCTCCACTTGTTAGTTATTTCGATACTTTCGATATCCAAGGAGAAGCTACATTCACTTATTTACATAATTTATTTCGCTTGTCGATAAACATTATCGAAATAATATGGTACACAATAAATCAATTAGAGCTTACATTTAGAGCCTTCAGAACATAACCAAAGTTACTCATACATTGACCTAATACCTATATCACAAAAATACCTATATCGCCTAACCCAAAGGCTCGCAGGAAACCCAAACGCAGCCTGTCCGAGCTGTGTTCGCATAGCCCGAAGGCAAAAGCTTCGCACGAACGACGGTGGTGGCCCACTGGCACTAATTACGAACAATGTGCCACGGATACATCCCTTTTCCGCGCGAAAGTAGCGTTCCCTGGCCCCCATTTCGCCGTGCACGCTCTTTTCCCTCTTTCTTCTCGTCGTCCTTGACTCATTTCCGCTCCGCCCTACCCTCAATCGGCGCTGCGGTATTACGAGGCGGCCGAACTTTCTCTGCAACTTCGAAAATCGTCCTTCTCCTTGATACGCGCGTCAGACGAGCACCCCGGGGACCCTTCGGGCTCGTACCCCGGGGAACACGTGTGTCTCGAATCTTGAAGAGCCAATCAGCCTCGGAAAAGTTGCTGCGCTGTCCCTTCTTCCTCCTTAATTACGCTGCCACGGGGCGAGCCCGCAGTGGATGTTCGTATCATCGCTCCTTTCTCGGGGGTGCTTCAGATTTTACAGTGGATTCTGGTAGTTTTCGCCCTCGTGTGTCGTGCACGATGGTAAATTGGTGTCTTTATCGCTGCGTATTGTCTTAGAGGGTCAGTCTGTCTTCGTGGTTTTGTAGTAGGTAGTGTTTGGAGAAATTGAGGGACTTATGTAGGACACGTGTCTGTCTTCGTAATTAAAATAGTAATAATAATGAAGATTCTATCACACACATATTAAGGGGAAAACCAGGGAATGTCACGAAACATCGTTATCGAGAAAATTAAGTTTTATTATTTGAATCCATCAGTAAAGAAACAGGGTTGAATAAATGTAACTTTCTTAAATAATTTTCTTCTTATATAATTTCTTGTTTTACCTTAACGACAGAAGCTTATCCTTATGCAAAGATTCATAAGCATTCTGTATTTTTTCCAGTACAAAGTGGACATTTATTGTTTTCAACCAGTATACCAAATAGTACCTATTTGAACTTTCTAACCCGTTGTGATTCGACAGTTTTGTAGCCCCAGTTTCCATCGACAAAATATGATATAAATCTCAAAATCACGAAAAATGGACATTCCTATTTTCCCCCTTACCATTCATATACACTCATCTATAAATATTAGGACACGTGTTGGTCAATACAAAACAGATTGCATATTTTTCACCACTTTTGTTACCTCAAGTTGGCCTAGATATATGTATGCATGTACTTGTCAGCTTGAAGCGTTTGTCACGTGCATAGCTAATGCACTTTCTCCATTAAAAATGAAAACATTTACAGGACGAATAAAATAAAATAACAAAAATCATAGTGTGGATGACTTAACACCGAGTATATTACTTGCTCTTTAGCGGCAGTGTTGATCTTGCGAGTAACTTTAGAGGTTTATTATGGTTTTGTTAACTTAGAGTGTGAGTTCTGATTCCAGGAAATAAATCTCAGTTGGATTGTACAAATCTAACTTCGAGTATGTGTGCATTACTTTCTTTCAACTTTGGGGGATGTTTGAATTGCGAGAGTGACTTGACTCATGCAAAACTTCATATCTGTCTGTTAGAAATTACTTTTAGGCGCGGCAAAGACTGCAGTAAAACTCGTCCCAAGACAGTTCTGGGGTAAGTGCCGTGGGGTTCATCACAGTCCTCTTACCAAAAGGCAAAGCCTTCCCCACTCCGTGGCCAGATCCTCCAGGAACAGAGTCCCTATTCATTAGCAATACGGCGTCGGGCCGCTTGCCATTCCCATATTCTCTACCTCACTCTAAACAACCAATCCTTCGACACCCGATAGCTGAGGGACCCAACGTGGTCATCAGCCATCGCCTGTCGCCAGGACTGTTTAGTCTCGCGTACCCTCTACAATCAGAACCGCACACAGGCTAAGTCCCTGCCATAAAATCCTGAAAAGCAGGTCAGCATGGGGCCATCCGCCCTCGGCCGCCCCCTAAAATTTGGTGACGCTAACACGGCCAACCTGGCATGCTTCACGCTCTCGGGAAGCATCCATTCGCACAATAGCCACCTGTAATATCAATAAGACTAACCTGTTCGGCTTTTCCTGACTTCATGCACAAACTCACAAATTCGAGGTACTCTGTTACCCTCGTACACAATATTAAGCAGCATCGAGGTCCCAAGTTACCTTCAACCACAACAGAAAACAGCATCGAGGTCCCAAGTTATCCTCGTATGCAACATCAAACAGCATCGAGGTCCCAAGTTATCCTCGTACGCAACATCAAACAGCATCGAGGTCTCAAGTTACCCACATTCACCATATCAAACAATGCTGAACATCTTACAATGTTTCACACACAAACAAGGCTAACAAGTCATCAAGCAACAAATTAAATGCAGAATACGTTTAAACCAACTTTAATCAACACATAATAAAATGAACATTAGAAAACTATTACAACACACATAACATCACAACCGCTAACACGGGTCATCGGCACTTTCTCCCTCACTACTACAATAGTTACTAGTATTACCCGACCATTCACCCTTCCATAGCCTCAAACGATCTTTAGGAGCAACCTGGGGATTTCCAGTTTTACCAACAATTTCGTACCTATCATTATCCAAAACTTTAGATACAACAAATGGCCCCAAATACTTATCTTCTAATTTTGCTCGTCTCAGATCCGCCGGTTTTATGAAGACCGTATCACCCTCCTTATACACTACATTATTCCTACGTTTTTTATTAAACCTACTATTTTGTTTCTCAGCGTTTTCGGTTAATCGCCGAGAAGCTAGTTCTCTATCAGCATTTACGTTAATCTGTTCGTCTGTGTCTGGCAACTCCATCTCAGCCCGATCTGCGTTTCCTGCACTGCGCTCAACACCAAAAAGTAAACGATGTGGAGAAAATCCTGTCGTTTTCTGAATAGTCGTATTTAAAGAAAGCATTAATTTAGAAAGCTTGCTCGGCCATTCCGAACTTTTGCCTATCTCAACTGTAAGCAGGTTTATGACAGTCGACACGTAGCGTTCGGCTTGACCATTCGCACGCGGAGCTCCCGTAGCAATAAAATGAACCTCAATCCCGTGTTTCTCTATAAATTTCACGAGGGATTTGAATGTAAAATTGGTAGCCCGATCCATTACAACGACTCGAGGTGTACCGAATAATGTTAGGCGTTCCTTAAATATTTGCAACATTTCAGACCCGGTCAGTGACTTTAACGGAACAAGTTGTACGTACTTTGAAAAAGCGTCGACAATGATAAGTACATGCCGATAGCCGTCTTTTGAAAGTTCAAATGGTCCCACGCAATCACAATGGATAGTATGGAACGGCAACGGTTTCTTAACAATCGAGTGTAAAAACCCCTGTTTCGCTCCAGTCTGTCGCTTCGACACTACACAAGTGATACAATGGTCAATATACTTTTTCACAAATTTACGCATTTTCGGAAACCAATATTTTTGTGTTACACGATCATACGTCTTATCGGGACCGACGTGACAATTTTCATCGTGATACAAACGTAACAATCCGATTCTACTTCCCTTAGGGACGAAACTACGATACACAATGCAACCAGTATCTCTCTGCAACTTCCTACACAATATACCTTGTCTGACCGCAAAATCACTACTTATAGTACCGTTATCATTTAATTGTTTTATGATAGACCCTGTCTCTTCGTCATTCCGTTGTGCGACTTGTAACCAGGATCCCTCACAAATGACATTAACCCGGTAGTCCCTCGGTGGATTCCTGCTTAGATAGTCCACGTGTCCAACGTATTTCCCCTTGCGATACTCTATATCAAAATCAAAATCTTGCAAAAAAATCCACCACCTTGCAACACGTGGCAACAAATCTTTCTTATTACACGTGGACTTTATAGCGTTACAATCAGTTACAATTTTGAATTTAATCCCTAACAAATACACGCGAAAGTGCTTCAAAGCATTAACAATTGCAAGTGTTTCCAACTCGTAAGAATGGTATCGAGACTCCTCCGCTGACGTACGCCGACTGAAGTAAGCAACTACTCTCAGACCGTCGTCTATCTTCTGAAATAAAATAGCTCCGTAACCGATTGCACTTGCATCTGTATGCAATTCTGTTTCCCTATTCGGGTCAAAAACAATGAGTAGAGGACCCGAACTTAATTTTTCCAAAACGTAGCGCCGCGCTTCCTCGTGTTCCTTGTCCCATCTCCACTGTTCATTCATTTTTGTCAATTTTGTAATACACGCTGTCCGCACGGCAAACTCGGGAATAAATTTCCGGAAGTAACTTGCCAAACCAATAAATTGCCTGACCTGTTTCACATTACATGGGGCAGGGGACTCTAACAAGGCCCTAACTTTACCTTTCCCCGGACTAACACCCTGTGCTGATACTTCCCTGCCTAAATATTCTATGGTGGTCATAAAAAAACTGCATTTCTCCATATTTAAACTAAAACCAGCTACATCAAGTGCCTTTAATACTAGTTCTAAACTTTCTAACCCTTCCTCAACAGTTCGTGATGGAATCAAAATATCATCGAGGTACACCAAAGCTATATTGTTTCTCAATTTCCCAAGGGCAACGTTTATTGCTCTTTGAAATACTGCGGGGGCATTAGCCAAACCGAAAGGCATACGCAAAAACTCGTAATGTCCGTCCGGTGTTACAAAGGCGGTCTTTTCAATAGAACATGGCGCAATCGGAATCTGGTAGAAACCGGAGGTCATATCTAACACAGTGAAATACTTCGCATTGCCCAAACGATCGAGCTGGTCGTCAATTAAAGGTAATGGGTATCTATCTTTTTTGGTAATTTTGTTAACAGCCCGAAAATCTATAACTAAACGGTCGTCACCATTCTTTTTCTTAACGAGTATCACCGGACTTGAAAACGGTGAAGCGCTCTCGCGTATCACCCCACCAGCTAACAAGTTATCGATTATTATTCGAACCTTTTCGCGCTCAGACCTAGATAAACGGTAAGGGCGATAATTTATTACCTTGTCCTCTCGAAGGTCGATTTTGAGTTCACCCGTACTTACGCACCGGACTGGACTTCCCTTTGCGACCATGTGCTTATATGGTTCCAACAACTTTTCCACGGCGTCGCGCACGTCATCGCTTCCAACGTTAACGGTGTAACACACCGGTGCCGGATTCTCCTTGTTCCCTGGGGACGTCGACGGGCGTCGTCGTAGCTTCGTCGTTCCATCGGAATCCGTCAGAATCTGCACTCCGTGTACAACTGCATTTTTCCCAATTACCATATCATATGACATGACGGAATCAGAGACCACGAGAAGGTCAAGCTCGATGGTTAAATCCTCCGTCCGAACGTTGGCTGTTGTGCAGCCAACTGTAGTTAGTGCAGAATCACCCAGTGTTTTAATAACCACAGTAAATGGGTCAATCCTGCAATTGGCTTGCTTAGCCACCCGCTCCTTAACGAGAGAACAGGTAGCACCATTGTCGATCAAACAGCGTTCAACCGGCATATCCCGTAAAATAACGGGGGTCAGCTTATGGTCCATCGAAAAACAAGCATTAGCTACGAATTCCGAGGTCTTCGGTGTTTTCACGTCCTTATCTTCGCGGGCCCTGCGCTGCTTGGCCCAGCAGTGAGATTCTTCATGACCTCTCTTCGAGCAGAAAGTGCATACGGGTACAGAGAACCTCTTGGCGGAATCTTGCGGAGGGGGTGTCGCTTTCCGTTTCCTCGGACACTCCCTGTATAGGTGTCCCGTTTCTTCGCAGCTATAACAACGTCTCTGATCCGCATAATCACGGTAATTGCGCACGTATCTCCTGTCTTCGTCCTTCTCCTTTAGCGGTGCTTTGACGAAATGCGCAATCCCACTCAGTAGTTCCGCAGTCGTTTCGTAACGCGCGTTCATAAGTGATTGACGCACAGTCGAATCTGTCACATGGCCTATAACGAGGCTAATCAATTCACGTTGTGTAAAATTGATTTGTGTTTGTCCGTAATATTTTAATTTATTCCGGGCGTACTCAGGGTAAGAGCCCGTAGAGTCACTGTTGTAAGCTACAGCACGAGACAACCGTTCACACAACCGATCTTCGGACACAAACACCGAGCACAAGTCTTCGCGAAAATTAGCCCACGTTCTCGGATTGCCATCCCACCCCTGGTACCACCTTTTAGCGGATCCCACAAGAGCGTGGGTGGCCAAGCTTAGTCTTTGAGACGCGGGGAGTTTTTCCGTAATTTTTTCCACAATATCACACCACCTGCTCGCGTCATCTCCAAGATCTACACCACTAAACTCCGGCACAGCATCCACAGACGTTTTATCAGGCACCATTGATGAAGTGGAGGGTACCGCACCTGACGCAATTGTTCCCATAAAACGTTGGAAAAGCTCCTCAAACGATGGCGTAGGCGTAGCAGATCCAGTTGGATTAACAACACGGTTTGATGGCTTGCGACCCGCCATTGTGTACGTGGATTTGACAAAGTAGACTTTATCTCACGTATCCCACTTCTGATGTTAGAAATTACTTTTAGGCGCGGCAAAGACTGCAGTAAAACTCGTCCCAAGACAGTTCTGGGGTAAGTGCCGTGGGGTTCATCACAGTCCTCTTACCAAAAGGCAAAGCCTTCCCCACTCCGTGGCCAGATCCTCCAGGAACAGAGTCCCTATTCATTAGCAATACGGCGTCGGGCCGCTTGCCATTCCCATATTCTCTACCTCACTCTAAACAACCAATCCTTCGACACCCGATAGCTGAGGGACCCAACGTGGTCATCAGCCATCGCCTGTCGCCAGGACTGTTTAGTCTCGCGTACCCTCTACAATCAGAACCGCACACAGGCTAAGTCCCTGCCATAAAATCCTGAAAAGCAGGTCAGCATGGGGCCATCCGCCCTCGGCCGCCCCCTAAAATTTGGTGACGCTAACATGTCCATAATTAAAATTCACAATTACAAGTGCAACGCATAATGGTATGCAATATTCTCAAAACTTACAACCTCCAGAACAGCACGACGATTTTTTTTACGATCCTTTGCGTGTTTCATCCAAGAGAAGGGACGGGATGAGAAATGGAGGGAACAGAGGGGGACGCTATCCCCTCGATACAAGGAGAGTAGTCCCTAACAAAGCGTCCGACAGATAATTCCCCGTCTGCTGCAACGTCATTAAGTTCTTCTTATTGCGCGAGTTACACCCTGCGCGCATTCGTCGTAACGTAGCAGGGGGGTCCTTGTATGGAGGAACCCTCCTTCGCCATTTGTAACTCATCGATCAACGATGAGAAACGGGGAGAAAGAATGCCCGTGTATCCGCGCCTCCGCGAACACGGTTTCCCTCTGTAATCGAGTTTGTTCTCGATTATTGGTGGACGCGTTTACCGGGAATACGGCGTTTCCACCTAACCCCCTCGCAAGGTAGCGTTGCGTCCATGTTCGGGGTAGCCAGTGTGTCGTTGTACAGACAGACAGGACTGGGCTAAACAATTGATCTGTATAGGGTATCGAAAAACCGGTGGCACAACCCGAAATAATGTTTTTTTTTTGTGAAAATATGAGCCAAAAATGTAGGAAAGCATATTTTGATTTGGGGGCTTATTTATAAAAAAAATTATGTAATTGAATATACACTGACGTCAGAGTTGGTTATTAACTAAATAAACAATTATTTAAATAAGGGATTAAATATAAGTTATTTTAACTTCAGATTATTTGACGAATGAAATTAGATATTTTATTCGACGAATAAAGTTAGCCCGGCGCAACTTGATATGTAGAATAAAGAGGACCCACTCTGTGTGGAATAATTGTGAAGAACATTACAAATTTATTAAAGTCTAACATATAAAAGCAATAAAAAGTATTCAATCTGCTCTCATAAGAGAAAACATTATTTCTTCGCGATAAAGTCGAGAAGAGAAACAAATCAGTGATCCCACCCGCGTGCACCCTCTTTTATAATACCCACCATATCCACATTAATTCATACCCCGCAACTTCCACTATTTCTCGAATTTCTGATACACCGTTGGACAATAAATCCCATGGACCCTCGGCCGTCACCGAAGGAAACAGACCATATTGCCCATACACGTAGAAAGCGCAATTTCATCGCGATTCTACCGTATCTAATTCCCCCTCGAACGAAAGATCAAGCACCGTCCAACCAGGGAGGAGCAACGCGATACACGGTGTACCTTTCTCATTAATGCCGTCACAGGGAGATTTGGCGAAACGGTCGCGCAGGGGGGTCCAGAACCGATCGATTTGTCACGGCGTCAGACTGCAATGCCATAAAACATCCGATAATGATATTCATATGTCGCGACGCCGCCAGTGTCCCGCGCCGCGCCGCGATGAATACCAACACCAGGAGGAACGCGAAATCGTCGAATTGAGTCAGTGGTCCCGCGGGGCGAAGCCTGGCTAAACGTCCCTTCGTCCATTTGACGCGACGTCCCTGCAGGACGATCGACGCCAAGGGACAAGCGCACCCTCTCCTTCCTTTGACCGCGAACTAATGAAATATCACGTATGCGAAATTGACAGCAACGAAATAGACTGACGATAATGCAGCGCCGACCACCCCCGCCCCTTGGGGGAGAGCCGCGAAGGGACTGGTGGATTTTTCCTTTCGATCCGTGATTTACAATCACCACGGAAATATCAGCGACAACCCGCTCGATCGATCGTTGCTACGCTCCCTCTTTTTCCTGTCCACCAAGCACTTTACTCCCTCCATCCCTCTTCCAATTGCCTGGCTTTAATTTCAACCACTTTTTCAATCGGTTTGCATTCCCTTGAATTTGATAACGTAATGGGTCGCGTTTCGAAAAGCGCGTATATAAGCAGAGCGAGCTTAAAATCGCCAGAGTGTAGTGAATTTTTCGTTTAAATATCGGCATATTTTCGATCGCCGTCAAATATTTGAACTGATGGAGATCCTTGCGCGGCGCTCCCCGCTCCCTCTCGCTGGCGTGTTTCGATAGCGAAATAACGGAGCCCTTCGTTTCCACCGAAATGCGAGCAATAATTGAACGGGTAATTGCAAAATTAAAATCCGTTTGTAACGCTGTTTTATACGATAACCGCGGCCGGGGATTAATTCGTTCGCCGTGCACGAATATCGCGGCAGGGATGGGATAATTTTGCACACCCTTTTCACCCTCTGTACGATAGAGCTGGACCAAGGAACGTCGAGGTGGGAGGGAGTTGTTTCTAAAAAATATTTGGCCCTAAAAAGCCAGCGATGATCGAGATATTCGTTCCCGGAGGTGTCTTGTTATTTTTTACGGCCGTCCAAGGTTCGTAAAAAGGTTGTTGCAAATAATAATAATTTCCCGTCCAGCAGCCGAGGGAAATCTTGGCCGCGGCTTTGTAGCTAGACCGGGCCATGCGACGTGGAGGATATTTCTGCCACGGAATGGCGCTCGTAAAAATATGAGGAACCTGTCGTAAAACGTAATCGCCGATTAGCCTGGGAAGTCCAAACGGCAGCTCTGCGAGAGTCCGGGATCGACTGAAGGCGCACTATCGCTTGTAGCGAGCGCCACAATGGTCTACTCCTGCTTTCTAAAGCGAAATAATTATTGGCCCTGTAATAGTCTAATCGGTTACGGTATTTTTAAACGGTAGGATATTAGAAAGACGTGACAATAAAAAGTACAGATTTATATTATTGGGTATTTAGAAAACAAGGTCAATTTCTCATTTGGAGTAATAACAAATTGTTACAAATTATATTTTGTTACAAATTATATTATATTACAAAATAACAAATTAATATGATTCCTCACGATTCACTATTTTTTATAAATTTAACTAATACTTCTTGAACAGCATCATCAGTAGTGTCAGGTTTAGTGGAAACAAAGTGCTTCAGATGAAACGAAAGCTTCTTCCTTTAAAAATTCTTGTGCGCATACTATTCAAAGAATAAATCCAAATGGCTCACGCTATGAAATATCGTTAAAAGCAGAGTTGGACTAAAGAATTTAGCCCATCTCTGCCCACAAGACGATTATCAACTCAAATAAGTACACAGGTTTGCAAATTATTGTCTGTGGTGGATATTATAGGAGAATCAATATTTGCAAACATCAGCATTTTTTTTACACTTTGACAAACTTGGATTCCTTAGTAACATAACATACGGGTAGACTTTTAATAAATCTAGCTACAGAACCATAAAAAAGTTATTAAAAGAATCTGTTGCATACTTGCGCATAGCCGTAGTAGAAAAATCGCAGATATTAAAGGACACTTTGAATTCGCAACTGTACACCGTTAAAGACTGACGGCAATTCATAAATACGCGTAGGTGAGGTCGAGGTTGTAATATACCTACCTGTATCCCAGGGTTTTCCTGATTGCCATTTCTTCAAATGGCTTATGGTTTATCGTGCCCAGTACCCTAAAGTCTTTATGACCATAATAAATACCCAAAAGTAATATAGGAAGATATTTCCTTTTCAAACATCTAAACCAGTGATGTGCAACCCACGGCCGTCAATTTTTTCTCCAATATACAGAGTGTCTCAAGTGACAGCGAACTAATTTGCTGAAGCCAACTATGAAGACTATATATTTGATTTTTTTCCTGAAAATTAGCAGTCTTAAAACTTCATTGTTCGAATAAAGAAAAGGAATTTTAACGCACAGTGCGCGACAGTGTTTTCTAGGATCTCGTTATGTTACTATTGATACAAGCTTATCCAAGCTGTGTGTAAATTACACGCACTGCAGGGGGCATCGTAGTCGGATCAAGACAACGATGGATAGGTCAATGCAAACAGGGCTGCAGCATCGTGCAATCCTGTTTAACCCTTGCTCTCTCAACGACCGTACCCTCATTAAACATTAACCATTGCTATGGGGACGGCACCCCCTGTAATTTAAAGCAGACGCGGCGTTTTGCAGAGATGCCAGAACAGCTTGGGCATACTACGAGGTTGTTGTAAATAATCGTAGTAGAATGAAAGATCCTGCTTTATTAACGTACATTATTAACGTAACTAAATCGAATTCATCGAGGGAAATCGACGAATTAAATTATCAAAGCCTCAAATTCTACAGTTTCTATAGATTGATATTGATAGTAATTGTATGCATTAAGTTATAATTTTCGTGAGGTACGATTTTATTATTTATTACTCACTATTCTACACGCGAAATTCTAAGAGAAACAGGAACAGAAAGAAAAAGAACACTTATAGTTTTCTTAATTATTTATTCAAAGCCTTCTTATGTTAATACATACTCCCGTTAATATTAACAATAATAATAATAATGATAATAGTAGTAATAATAATAATAATAATTCTCAATGCATTGGCAAAATGCAAATAGAACAAAACAAGCTGCAATTATGAATAATACGGCACAGTTATTATTTTTCTATAATTGAATATCGCCCATTACATTTGTCATAACTTTTTACTAGAAATCTAGACCACTAGAAATCTGAATATCCACCATGGCTCGGGACTTGTTAAAGAAAATCTGATAGCAAGTGTGAAAATGAAAGCAACGAAGGAGCTATCTAAGCGAATCGTTTAAAAGTCCCGCTACGCTCCTCATTTTGAAAAGGTCTCGACGAATGTGTTGAAACAAAAGAGCGGAAACAAAAAACTGAAGAAGTGAGAAAGATAGGAGCAGGAGAAAGGGTGGAAGAATGAGTAAGAGCTAGAGGAAGTGGCGATAATAAAGTTTCGAGGGGAAAATATACAACAGCAGTTCCTAACCGAGGATCGTAAACGCTTCCACGTCATTACTATGCTTCGCAAGCAGGGGTGGACAGGATGGTGATGTGTCGATGGTAATCCACCGATGCCGTGTTGAGTATAAAGTGACTAAGATCAGTGATTCGCTGCTCTGGTGCATACCCAACTAACTGTAAACGTGAAGACATTGCTAACTTTTGTCTTCTAAAAATGCGACTCAGAACCACGTTACTTGCAACAAATAGAGGATCTCCTACTTGACTACACTTCATAGGTCGTTGAGATACAAAATCCAGACAAATCCTAATTTCACTGGATTATATTCCACCAAGAATATCTAACATTCCACCCCTGCAATATGATTCAACCTCTACGATTCTTTAAAAATATGTCGTTTCGATGGTTACGAGCAGTATGCTATAAAATTTAGTATCACACAGGGTGCTTCTGAAAGTGGACAAGAGAAAGAGAAATTATAGAGTCGATAGATCGATGGGTCGACGAATCGATGAGAGGCAGAACGAAATTGACGATATTTCCCCCTTTCGTCGTCCCTCGTTTGGTAATGGTAATAACGCATTTACTCGCGCATCGTTTTGATCCGATCTGTTCTTTGTTTTAATTCATTACACAATCGTGAACAATGACGGCCTGTAATACCACGTGCTCCGTTTTGTTCCCAGTAAAATAATAGAAATCAATGGGTCTGGGGTGCTCCGGCATTCGCTAATTATCACGCACCAGCGTGTTTTGTTCTCCTATTATCTATTCAAAGCTGCATTAAATCGACGATGACAATGTCGTGCGAGCCGTAACGTTTGAAATTAATAAGTTAATTGTCATCGAGCGTGCCTCGGCGCCGTCATAATCATCCCATTGCTCCGCGAATACCTCATCATTCTTCGATCTCCCTAATTAACTAGAATACCAAATAAACGAGATCTTCTCTGTCAACCGGTGTGCTATTGTGAGAGACAGAGGTGGCAAGGACCCACTAGAAAGAAATTGAGGGAGGGGGAGGCTAAACCGGAAGACGACGAGGAAAGGCGGAAGACCGAGCTTAAGGGACCAAAGGCCCATTGACATGGAACTCCTCCCGTTTGCCCATTGAAACACGTAACAGTACGCTGCTACGCGATTTAATCCGTCGTCTGCTACCCTAATTCCCTAATAACCCTCCTAACTACAATGGAGCGTCGCGTCGAAAGTGTGACCGTGGGCCTGCAACGAAAGAAAACTCTCGCTGGCAAGAAATGGTCCAATAATGTGTACCTGGATTTGCGCTTGGGAAATGGGATTTTTTCGTGAAACGATCGGCAAATCGCGGGGGCAAAGCGCATTAAACGTCCCTCTCGAGACGAAATTGGGAAGAATCGGGACGCTCGAGTGATCGGTTTCCTTGGAAGGAAAGCGTGCAAGAGGTCCCGCTCGGGTCGAACGCGTCCCTGAATGGCAGAAGTAGGTTACCTACGCTAACTTCGTACAAAGCAAATAGAATTATATCGGCCACCGACGCGAGAACGCTTCTCTAAATATAAGTGAGATCGGGATCTGGGCGAATTCGTCGCTGAGAGATTAAATTTCGATACATCGCCGCGCGAATCTGCGTCAGAGATGGGCAAAACATTATTTGAAATAAAAATTTCGTACATAAATTATTTGAAATAAAAATGTTTTAGGATGTTCGCAGAGTTAAATTTTTTGGAGTTTGTGTGGCGTTTAAAGCTGTTTCTGAATATGTGAACATTTTAGGATAGCAGTGCAATTCCTAGAAATATATTTTTCATGTCTGTTATATGTATGATTAATTATTCTTTTCAGTATCAACGTCCTCACATTTTTCCTAGTCGAATTAGTGCTTGATTTTTCATTTCTATTGTCAAGTAGTAGCACCTGTCTACACAATTAATGGTGTCAGTTTTTCTACTTTGAATATCAAATTTTTAGTTAAACGATGTTGAGATAAGCAAAATTCTGCTCTAAATAGTTCAATTTTAAATTACAATGTACGATTATCCTACAATTATTAGTTGCAGCATGTATTTAGTAATTTCTAACTGTTTATTCTTGACAGATTATTAGAGTCATATTACCTATCTATTGTTCACAATTAATTTATAGTCATAATTCGTAATCCATCGGTTTGCATTAGTGCCTCATGAATAACGATTTTGCAATATTGTATTTGATCGCTGAAATGCACATTAAAGGCATGGATAAACGTAATACATACCACCCTAGAGCGACGTAACATTACCTGTGAGATTCTGAACAGTGCACAGCATTCGATTACTAATCGATGATAACACCTTTTTAAGTTTTCAAATTCTGTACCGTTTTTTTCAATGGTCCTTCGCACAATTACACGAAGCAACGTCATTAGAGCGAGCACAAAAGTCGATGCGTTAAAACATCAAAGATTGCTTCCATTACACAGCTTTCATTATGAATTTTTACTAACAATTCGCAACAGTCGCCAGAAACGCGACGGTTTCTTGCCATCCCGCATATGAAAACGACGAGACAATTGCCGCCCATGTTTCATCCGTGAAATATACGCTGCACCTGGTGCACAGAATCCAAATTCTTTGTTTATACGCGGAATGAAGACCCTCCAGCAAACGCTGCACGTTCCCACTTTTTGCTCCGAGGAAAGTATAGAATTCGTCCTAGAATCCACTGTGTCGCGTGCGGACGTAAGCTTTTTCAATTTCTCCTACTTAACGCTTTTATTAACTTATCGAACGAGTTTCTGCTCTTTCTTTCAATTACAATAATAAACAAATATAATCGAAAGCAAGTTTTTAATTTGCTGTCACTCTGTCCCATATTTTGTGAATGATCCACACGTTTCGTTTAAAAATTATGGACTGTAGGTACGTACCAAATGAGATAAGTACTAATAGGTACGTATTCTATTGTGAAAAAGAAGCATCTGATATAATCTGCTATTACAAAAAGAATAGAAAAATATATGCAGAGTTAAACCAGTGGTACAACTCGAAGGGAGGTGATTCTACATAAGAAAATACAACGTCGAAACTGTGGAGTGACATTTTTTGTCACGAAGCTTCCAACAAGTATCGCTGCAAACTACCTGTATCATTGTACAGGTTCATCAACATAAATAATGAAGGAAAGACATAATTACGGGCAATGAAAGAAAAGTATTTTTTGCTCAAGAATTATTTTTTTAAGCCATGACATTGGTACCTAATGTTCAGAAATATAAAAGCAACGAGGACTAAGTAGTCTACAGCGAGATTGATTAATATGAACCTTAGTGAAGCACTTATTTTTTTCATGCTGAATCACCTCCTTTCGGGCTGTACTTACCAGCAGTTCCGAGACACCCTGTATACATTTTTCAATCACAGGGGAGTTGCAAGTACACCGCCCTTTTTAGGGTAATTAGGGTTATTAGGGTAATGACACTTATTGCTAGTAAGTAGGTACTTAATTACAGAAAAATTCTAATTTTCTAATTTTGGCAGTTAACCCCCTTGGAAATTTACTATATTTTCTGTTTTGACGCACCCTTCGGACACACGGTGTTATCGTAGCGTAGATAAGCGATACATACGATTTCTCGCGCGAGGAACAGAATTACACGTTTGAAAAATGCAGAAGCGTAATGGAATGCTCGTGAAATGTTCCTTTTTAATCGAGAAAAATGTTTCCCATTATTGCGATCGTTAAGCACGCGTGTTATAGTTATGGCCGCAATTAAATAACGCGACTCATTTTCGAGGTGGAGGGGGATTTTCCGCGTTTCTAGTTTTATTTCCGCCATCGTTGTGCTGTGCACGTTATTTACCATTCTCTTTTCCTTCTCTATATTTCCTTCATCCTTTTTTTAAAAAATGCGTACAGTAAACGAATTTTTGCTCGCTGTCGGAGCGTTCCGGAGTCGATACAACAGTGGCAATCGGACGTGGCCTAAAAATTGCCAGATACAATCCTCAGATCCAATTTCGACGGGGCACTACTTTCCATTTATATTCATGTTAACGCACGGTAACGGAATTAATGCGCTGCGATTGCGCGGAACTGCTGATAAAGTGCAGGACAATATAAAATCTCATCAAATTTCTAGCGGTCGGACGAATGCATTTTCGGCGAAACGCGTTGATACATGTCCGAGGGGCTCGTAGGAACTTCGTTTCGTCGCGGTTAATTACGTCAGGCAATTTTAACTGTTTTCGATTTGCATTTTTCTGCAATTCGGCGCGGCTCAACCGAACATCGCCACGCCCCTAACGGGTAACAGCGTGACGCTCATATTCGAATATTTTCTGGTAAATGGGGAAAAGGAGATTAACGTCGGAAAAGTCAATTTACAGTACTTGATTAATTTAACTAGATTATGGACAATAAAAATTCCTTCAAAATGTAAACTCTGAGCACCATTATAGAATCTTATAAAATAGCACTAAACAATATTAACTTTGGATTAGGAATCTACAAGCGCAAATCAGTTTAAAATTCTGCTAGTCGACGTCGGAACTTGCAGACTCAAACATCCTTACGTCATCAGCGTATATGTAGTAGATATGCAAATAAGGGAGTTATTGATTATCCCATCACGCAAGAAACCCGTTGTAACCCGTTTACTACAAACTCCACACCAGCCACTTTATATTCATCCCTGTTCCGCAAAAAATAGGCACGAACAAAACATACCTATGTTCCTCTAAAATGATAGAAACACTTACCCCAAATTTGCCTTGGTAACACATACACTACTAGAAATAAATATCTATTGCATCACTCGAATAAACACGTTATCACTTATTCCTCTCCTATTATTACATCGCACTAGCAAAATATTCCCGCAAAATTTATTTACTGCATATATCCATAGCTCACTATTTTCCCAAATTAATTTGGACACGCCTCATTTTATCAATCGCATTGCTAGGAAAATTCTGCGTACTACATCAATTTCGGAGCGATGCAATAAATATTTCCAATACTGTACACACACATGTGTCACGTGGCACAGAGCATTTTAACAAGTGGTTTATTAGTTAACCCACTTACACCCCAAAGAGTTAAGCAATTCCATCGTGACCCTCAGCAACCCCAGCGCACGTGGACGATAAATTTGGGAAAAAGAAGGGAGTTCAAACGTCATTCTTGAAGCCTCCCACTATCGCACAAAGAATTACCTGTCGCGTGGCACGCGCACGGTGCACCCTTCCGATAAAACCCAACCAGCAGGGATATGGATACAAAGTGTGGGCCACCCCGTTCGACACCACGCATTCTCTCGTCGTTCCTTTCTCCTCTTGTCCCGTCGGATATGACGAGGGCCGTTGTCGGTGACACTGTGTGCACAGCCACGTGTGCGTGAATGGCCCGTGCGCGCGCGAGCACGGGCCAACGTCAGTACAACACGCAGCTGGACTTGCTAATGACCAGACGCATCCAGGAATCAAATTCAGATGACGGGGGCTGCGGTGCGCGCGTCTACGCGCAATTTCAATTGTAACACGTTCGAAGGGGGACTGATTCGTGCGATATACAGGGTGTAGCACGTTGCCTGGGGCCCACTTCGGGGGTAGTTTCGACACTTACGACTCGTAACACTTGTTATTGCGTCGAAACAATAAGGCGAGTTTATGTAAATACATATTCGATGCTGTATTGTTTCAAAGCCACAAGTTCTGTTGTTTAACAAAATTACCATTTTGCGTTTTAATACCAGTTGATTTTGATGTATTTTGATTGGAGCAACTTATCATTTAGAACTGTACTGCAATTTTGGGGAATTTTGTTATACTCGAACAAAAAGGTTTGGGATTTTGTAAGTTTAAGCGATGGAATAAAATAGATGTCTCGGTTTTAATGTTATAATATCATTTTTTAGTTCAAATTAAATACATTTAGGTACATAGACTTCGCCTTTAGCTTTTATGACGGTTTGGATTCGACGTGGCATGCTTTCAATGCATTCTGTGGTTACTTCCTGCAATTTTGAAATATTCTACAATACTCTGATGATATTCTATATTATTTTTGTCTTATTTGTAATAATTTTATCCCCGCCCTTTTCAAAACAAATGAGATTTATATGTTGAAAATTACTCACAATGTTGCCAGATGTTGTAGCTAATCAATAAATGAAAAACAATAGCATGCATGCATTGTTACTTTAATTAAAGCCACGATTTTCACGGATATTAACGAAAATGTTTTGAGTATAATAATATGGCCACCCTCTGTATTTATTGTTATTTCGAACAATGTAACTTTGCCTTACACAGGTACAACATATCAGAGATGGGCAAATTCTTATTTAAATCAAATTTCGAATAACGAATAGATGTGAAACAATTAACTTTATTCGACACATGACGAATAAATTTTTTAACTTACATTCGGTACTCAAAATTTTATTTAAATCTTATACGTATATCTGTTGCAAATATCCCCATTGTGATTCTCGAGAAAAGAAGACAGTCTGCCCCTACATACTATGTTATTGAATAAGCAAACACTGTTCAGAACCGAGTTCAAATTTATCTTTACACTTTACATTCTTCTAAAAAAGTTATAAAATCTCAGTGTTTATTAATTTATAAGAAAGGATGTATTTCCATTCAAATTCTCCACCCCGTATATCTGAAATACCAATCATTGTGCACAGTGCTCCGATAAAAAACTGTCCCATTTATTCGACACAAGGTAAAATCAAATAAATTAATTCTTCCTCAGTCTTGAATCTATCGTTAAATCAGATCCCGCACGTTACGCTACACCCTGTATGCAGATACACGCAGACAGGCATGCGCAAAAGCGGTAATGGCGCGTCTCTGTGCGCGCCTAGCCGTCCATTCATGCTGCCAATTATTATCGAAAGAGCGACGTAACCGTGCGCGCCCGGGAAATTGGCTTCCTCGATGCTTTTATACATTCCACCGGCAGACCACTGCGGGGGGTAGTTTTTATCGAGCTGGCCGTCTTCTTCGTCCCCTCCCACCCAGCCCTCCCCGCTCTCCGACCCGCAGGCCCCCGTGGCCGATCCTCGCGGAACAAGAACGACCAGTTACTTATAGAATTCTTCATCCCCCCGCTGCTTTTTCTTGTTTGGAGAGACGGATGTATATTGTTTGCCGGGAATCGATTCGAGACTTCGATGCTAAGTAACCCCCCAGGGGGTGGGGCGGAATTCGAGAGGTAATATTAAGCTCGATATTGTGCTGTAAATGCGCCCGAGAATGAATACCTGGGCGAAAAATTCTCGAGTTGACAGCTGACGGTGGGTTATGGTTACAATTTTCGGTTCTGCTTTGGAATAGGGCCAAGATGAATTCTAAAAGACCGCGATAAAACGGAGAGGTAGACGCGCGGCTGGGAATAAGCGTTCGTTTCGCCAGTGGGGTATTTGATCGTCACTGGTGTGTGTAAAATTTTGTTATAAGAAATAATGGTCCAGCATCTTTATGTTCAGGGCACTGTTCGGAGAGTCTAGAATTTGCACCAGTAAATCCACACGCAAGTTAGTATTTACTTGGGTTTAATTCTCAAGTTTCCATTAGCCATAATATTCCATTTAATTTGTGTAACTCGTTAAACTCCTTGAGTATTAAAAAAGTCTACTGATTTTTTCCGTAAGTCACTTAAGGGCTGAAAAATCTTAATTTTTCGGGAGTCGAAAAAAGAATAAAGTATGGCTCGTATCATTTTGCACGTTTGCAGCTTTATTCTATCACCTTTTAAGACTATAAATTTTTTTGTAAATAAAAATACCCATTTATAGCGAAATAGGAGCATCGCGAAGAGAACAATGTCCTTCCGAAGGCCAAACCAGATTTCCAAAAAATGAAAAGTCGAGGTCTACTTCAAATATATCAGACATAGTCAGTAGACGTTATACTTCATCATTCAAATTTTTTTTTTATAGTTTTAAAAGGTGATAGAATAAAACTACAAACCTGCAAAGTGATATGTGCAATACTTGCTCAGTTATTTAATTCCCGTAAAATTAGGTTTTTTAACCATCACACTAGAAAGACCCCTTAAAAACACATTTAATCGGGAAACACCCTCGATGGCGCCGTTTCGAAGCGGACTGTACCCCAACTTCGTATTACCTACAATTCAGTTTACCCGTTCCCTCTGAAGAATAACCAAAAAGCCAACTGCCCTAAAACTTTCGCACTCCTCTGTACTCTTCTCGGGTCGCCTCTAACTTCAAACGCACACAGCGTCGCTAGGGGTTGTTTAAAATGTTCTCCAGCCGGGAAGAAGTTTTTCCGCCGGCGATCCTCTACCGCGGGCTAGTGGCGCTAACGAGGCCACATTTATTTAGCACATTTCCCCAACAATATGGCGGCGTGCGCGAGTTATTTGAACAAGCCGGACCGTTCGAGACACGTATTGCGTTCGTGCAATCTATTCGAGCATGTGGAAAAGGTAATTTCCAGAAGCGCCGGCCTGTAAAGAGATCCCTCGGCTGGTTTCGAGTGTGCCGCTGGAATCGCTTATCACATACAACGGGAACGATACTCTGTTGACTTTATGACACGTTCCGTGACCACCGGTATTATGTACATAGCCGTACATACCTACCTGAATTTTCAACGGGCACGAAGCCCACCAGCTCACGAAAGAACCGAGGGAGGAAAGCTTATCCCTGGGTCATCGACTAGGTCACCCACTTGCCAGCGTATAGTCGGCCGCGAGGCACCGAGAAATGGGAAAATGATGTTCCGTGAATAACAAGCTCACCCTTTCGCCGGCTTGGAATAATAGGCATTAGAATAGCGGTGAATTAGCTCCGCCATAAGCGATGCTGAAGCCGACAATTTGGCGAAGCGGACGAAATTAGCTCGCCAAATCGTCAAGGATCCAATAGAGTCCCCCTCCGATAGCAGAATTCTCTTCCTTCCCCTGGCATTGTTTCGCAGATTCTCATCAGTGTTTTCACCGGCGAGGAAAATAAATTTCAACCCTCGGTATGTCGTCTCGCTGGTATTAAACGCGGATCCAACTGAATCTCAATGGCTCACGAGTTCGTATCGTCGAAGAATCCGCGGATCCCTGGAGCGCGACGGATGGGGGAGGGGGTGGGGGAGGGGATGGAAGTTACAGGATGTCTGGGAATGAACGATTTCGAAATCAATTTTCTCGATACAGGCGCGCTGACGGGCCACGTAGCGAGGGATGAAACTGACACTTTCGCGTCGCGGAGGAGGGCCGTTCCTCGAGCGTTCTCGGGGCCCTGCCATGAATAATGGAGGATGTTTGTCAAAATTTCTGAAGTGTACAACCGGCCGCTTATTGGCTGTGTCACGGGGATATGATGTTTACGCCCGTTGTTTGCAAAACTTTGGCGTGAAAGAATTACGGCATTCGTACGCACAGGCGTCGGCTGGGACGTTCTGTGTGCTGATGGTTTTCTGTCCGTGGCCATGTTTGCTCGCTACTTAGATGGAAAAAGTGAGAGACAGAACATTTTTGCATGCACCCCGGGCAGTTCTACTTCCGCGTAATCTCCCCGTAGGGAGTGTCTTTCCATAGTAGCAACGTTTTCTTCCGCGTTCGTGTGAGGGCGAGTTACGAAAAATGATGGAATTAGTAATTGAAGAGGTGAAATGAGGCATTGAGAGCAACGGACTGCCCCACATTTTTTGCGAAATTGAGTTATTAGCAATAATGTATTCGAATATGCTGTAGTAATTTCATAGTGCGACAAAATTGGACTTTTTTCGGACTTGTAACATTCAATAGTAACATTGAATAGAATCCACAAACCGTTGATCAATAAACATTTTGTGAGAAATTCCATTTTGAAAAAACTGCAAATTTTCAACTTTGAAGATCTTAATGTTAAAAGTCCAGATGGCTGTCGAACTGTGTTAAATAAAATAAGAAAAATAATTTTTTTCAATGTGAGTTTGTCGGGTTGCTCTCAATGCCTCAAATGGTAAACGATATAAGTGCCAGTAGTTAAAATTTTCAATAGAAACAAAAAACGCATTTCTCTTCGTTTTGTTACTGACATCGTTTATCACTCGTTTATGGCTATGCACTTTCAGCGTATACCACCTTTACAGATTTAGAGAGAAATAAAAAGATTATTACCTGTTATGAAGATTACTGGCACTTTCATTGTTCCTCAGCACTTAAGATTTTAGCTCTATCTGGAGATAGCCCTAACAGTTAAAACAAATTATTCTAGCACTTATACCTTTTGCCACCGTATTCTGTATGCAATTCACATCCTTTCCCATTATTTTTCTTTTATTTTGTTAGCATTTGCATCTAGGGATTGTAAATTTACCGACTTTTTCAATTATCCGTAATTCGGTAAAAATTTCAATCAATGCGGGTTTACTGGTATTTTATAAGGTATTGAATATACAAGAGTAAATATTACAAATAAAAACATTTCATTGAAATCTGAACGAGCATTATTAAAAATATATGCAAATAAAAATATTATGAAAATATAAAATTAATTAACACAGAATACATATTATATTAGCAAACTATTGACAATACTTATTAAATGTGGATCTTCGCCACGAAAAGAATTAAAAATCTTAACTTACATACATAATTAAATATTTATTATTTATTAACCCTTTTTAAGAAATAATACCGATAACATAGTAGATCACGAAGAATTTATTCAACACATATACGCGCTATATTGCTATCAATAATTTATCGAATTACCGATAAAAATTTGAAGATATTTGCCATTAACCGGTAAGCCTCTTTACCGGTCCCACAATCCTTACTTACATCGTTTACCATTTCAACTCCTCAATTAACTTTTGAGAATTCCCTGTCACTTGAATAAGAATAGTTACGCAACGCATATACCAACGTAGGTATTTAAAAATACCCCCTTTTCCCCTCGTCGATTCTGCTGAAATGAGTAGACCGGTCGATAAAGTTCAGCTGCGAGCACTATCGTTCCTTTGTGGACATTAATTCAACCTAATACCAAAGGAACCGAGCTCGAACCCTTTCGATTTTCTCCGAGCCAATAGCGGGCGCGCGCTCGTAAATTTTCGATTACAATTATATCGGTTGCGGAGGGTACGCGATGGGAGGGTGGGGGGTGGGGCAGCAAGGAACAGCGCCTAAGAATAATAAGGTGGCTTGGGGTATCCGAAGATGGATAAGATTCCGCGAATGGGGGGTTAAAGTGGTGCGGCGAGGGGGTGGGAGTGGTCCGTTTGAAAGGAATCGCGGGAAGTATTTCGTTCCAGCCGACAGCCTGGAATTTCGGGCTCTTTGTGATTGGCAATAGACCGAGGAAATTGGTTTGAAATTCGCGGGGCTATGGAATGTATTGGCAATCAGATTTTCCGCTCTTCTCGCCCCTCTGCGAGGCTGGCTCTCTCAGCTTTCAGTGTTATTCTCAAAATTTCGAGCTGGAATAGAGAGTATCGAGACCTACTCTGCACCGTTGCGCAAGCTGTCCCGCAACAGGATCCTCCGTAGCTCAACTACAGGCTGGGGATCCTTTATAAGAGCTTGTAAGGTGGTAACACACAGATTTTAAAGAATCTTTGCAGAGTAAATTGAGAATAGAAAAATATTTGTTACATGTTTGGTCTCTTTCTTAAACAGTCAATGGTCAAGAGAATATTTCAATCAGTGTAAGTCACAGTTTCCTTGAAAATTAGTTACGTAGTTGGAAAACCTCTTTATTGTTAAAACTTTCGGTTGATAAATTAGTAAAAGCTAAATTACAAATTGCCAGAATTACTAGGCAAAATTATTCAAAGGACAAACAGTGTAAATCTCGATTTTAACCCAGAAATCCAAAATTGAAATGCAGAAAATAGTAAAATAGTATTTTATAATTATTTCTTTCACATTTATCTTTTTTATCACAGCATCGTTATTATTAAATATCTCGCAAATTATTCAGCGTCTACGCGAACCACCACACATGGACCAAATATTTATCTATCCTCTATTTACCAACCTTCAAAGTTTCGTTACAGTCGATGCGTAATATCTCGCGTGGTTCTCTCGTTAGACGACACCCTGTGCAGTTTGCCAGAAATCCTCCTTCTTGCGGTGGTTTCGCAAATTTCGCGGATTATCCACGAGTTCGGAAGGCGAATCGAAACAACTCTCGTGGCTAACTGAGCGGCTCGCGTAACACGGGCCTTGTGCCTTTATCCGTGCAAGTTTTATAGCTGGCTGTACAGAAAATACGCCTGCCTTTGTCGTAAAGAAAAGCAATAGGAATTCTCTGAATTCGTAGAATGGGAAACAGATCGAGGAAAAGTACGAAGTTGTACGAAGGTGGACGTTTTAAGGGGTGCACAAGGTCGGGGTTTCCGATTTGTTCAAACTTTAGATATGTACACTTAGTGCACAGCATGTATAATTATGTATTAAATGTTCTACATTTACATATTCTGCAACATTTTAAACGTTGTAAGAAAATCAAGTTCAAAGTATCGTTGTTTCTGGATCTTGTGTAAAGATCTGTACTATCGATTAAATGGTTGGGTACACTTGTCCTATTTGCGTGCTGCATTTGAATACAAAATGCGGAATCTACCATCTAACAGTACTTTAAACTTTATGCATTTGGTAAATGGTCCATGTACCATAACAGCATTTAATTTTAATTTATTTCCAGCTACAGGTACTTGCATTTTATAACGTTGTAATTACTTACGCCCCTTTATGGCTTTGAGATTTATCTCTTCAGAAAGAACATAAACAAAAGTTATGTAAACTAGTAATGCGAATGTTAGAACTATGATGGATATTGATAGAAAGAGGGCGGATGTATCTCTGCGAAAAATCGTCGCAAAAATTATTTATAAAACGCACGTTAACGCTTGAAGTTTCTAGTTTCTGAATCAAGGACTCAATCTTTTTTCATCCATTATGATCCTGTTTTATCACGGTGAAGCGTAGGAAACGAAGTTTCACAATTTTTGCCTACATTGACCGTAAAAAAATGTTTTCCGGTAAATTCAACGAACAGCTCCTATAGACTAAACATTTTTCTTTAATTTCGTTTTTTGGGGGTTTTGTTGTATGATTTTTATTGACCAAGTTATTCGCGATCAAAGCAAAAAAAGGTACTTTTCACTTTGGACACCTATAACTTGCGAACTCATAATCATAGACAACTTTTCACGAGTGTTTTGGAAAGCTAAGAAAGTTTCCTTTCAGAACCTTCAGTTGCCACTTTAACATTTTTTTTAATCGTCTTAAATTCATTTTAAAATGATCCCAAAAATTGACGAAAATGTTCTTGGTATAATACTTTTATTTCTCCTACAATCAACGTTCCACTTATTATACATTGATAATAGTCATTGACTCTCTTAAATGCGTCCACCAACTCCTATCATATGGCCTTTGAGCAGTTCAGTAATTATAGAATGCACGAGAAGCAACCTCGGATTGATAAGAAAATTTTTCAACAACAATGTCTATCGTCAAAACATCTCCCCTATTCCATTCAGGAATGGAATAACGAGGCGGATGTTTCCGTCTCGGTGGTCATCGCTTCCACGGAAAGCACGCTCTGCAATCAGTTACGAGGAATTATGACTGGTGGAGGCCGTTCTAGCCGTTCCGCGGCGAAATATTGGCACTTCTGCCTGTATGCTGATAAGAACTGCATCTCACGACCTTTCGTTACGGGTGCATTGTATGATGGCCGGTTAAAGCGGGGCCGAGGATAAAGATGAAACGGCGGGATAGAGGAATTTATTGCCGTGATTGTGTTTCAGTGGATGCACGATAGGTTCGTAAGTCTCGATCTGCTGGGGAACTGTTCTCGCGTGAGCACGAGGATTCTCGCGCCGCGCCGAGCAACCCGACACTCGTTAAAAATTTCCATGCAGAATGTATGGCCGCGTTGCGAGCTCGTATCTCTCATCGGCGACGAAAAAAGGGTAGAAAGGGTTGTCCGATGGTGCTTCATTCAACGCGTAATGTTTGCCATGGGATGATACGTCTTTATGGAAATACTTGTTTATTGACAAGTTTGGGTTTTTTAGAATGTGACTGGAATTCTGTTGAGATGAAATATTTAATTTCTTTCTTATATTCGATTTGCAGGTTGAATAAGATTACTGTTTAATCAATGTGATTTTAGTCAACCCTTGTGAGCCACCCTTCCGATTTCAGTAGGTATAATTTACAGTCGAAAGTCGAAAGAAAAGTGCTGATTATCAAAATTGTATGTATTGGTACACTACATGTATCTATTTCTGTCGCTCCACTAAATTTTGCGGCTCCTTTTCCTATTGTTTCAAATTTCATTAGAATTCCCTTCTAAACACTTTTTCTTATATTCAAAGATCTTCATAACTTTTTTAGCAATTCTTTTCAATAAATCTCCCCCAATGTAGTTATGCATAACATCATCACTAAAAAATCTAGTAATTTTATGTGACCTTTTGCTCGCCGAAAATTAATCACCCTCTGCACCCAAAGAAGTACACCTCTGCACCCCTGTACATGCCCATCAACACCCATCACAAAAACCAGAAAAAATCAACGCAGGAAACGTTAATAACAAAGTACATACGCCTCATTCGATCGCGTATGTATGTAACACGAAGATTCGTCGGGTCTCCCTCTTTCTGATTTATCGTGGCAAGCTCAAAGTTTCATCCCAGTTACGCGCAACCTTGATGCATCTAATACGTACTTATTACGGGAACGTTAACCCCACCGAAGCAAGTCATGAAATTCAATCGCATCTTGGAGGGTCCAATCAAGCGGAGCGGTAATAACTTGGCAACCCTAAGCCCCTATTAAGAGCCGTTGTTGAAATCACGGCGCGCTGCCTGATTATTGTCTACCGCCGGCTAATTTTGATATGACAAGCCGATAATTACCAGAACGCTTAATTATTGTTCCCCCGCGTCATTGTGCCCGTCGAATGTCTGCACTCCGCGCCGCGTGAACGATGTTCCATAATGAAAATCCGTAAAAGGCTAAGCACGTTGCATTAGCGGATTCAATAACGGTTTATTGTTAACAAGGATGAAAGCTGGCCACGCGTTTGTTGTAACTGTAATCAGCGGTGGGACAACGAGGAACGCTTAATCCCCTAATAATAACGCGAATTACAGATTCTCTCATTATGCCCATGTATTCTTCGCGTCGTCCCTACTGTTCGCTCTATTGGTTTTGTTAAACTAAATGTGTATCTGTAATTTTTACGATACTTTTAAATAGAAATTGATTTTAATATGAACATTTTTGGAAGACTACGTTAGAAGGATAACTACGTGGTTGTTACTATTGCTGCGGAGCAATGTTTAAAAATCGAGCATTCAATCGCTAAATTCTATTCACAGAGCATAATTTATATAATTTCTTCACGTAATCAAACCTTACACAAGGATCTAGAGCACGCTATATTCTTAATTCCAAGCCTCTGGTCATCCGACTACAGCTTCAAATATTCAGCTGAACCCCATAAAATTAAAATAAATCGCAACGTCAGTTTCTGGAATACTTATTTAATGGAAGGTACCACCTTGAATCATCAAAAGATGTATAATAAACACCACTAATCAGATTTTTTCTTGAGCTCATTATTTAAAAGAATAAAATTGCCAAATAACCCTATGCTATTCATGTATCCAAGGTGGCACCTCCCTTTAATTAAATATCCCACCTAACCAACCCACAGGCTCACTAAAATTCGCAGTCTCTTTTAAAACCTGCAAACTTCTGCCCAACGAAATTCGTCAAGAGTCGGAATGCAGGTCTTCTTCCTTCACCGCTCAGGATCGTTCCTTGTTTGCTGAAAAAAAGAAGTGGGCGAACGCCACCGAAATCGTCGAAAATAAAAAGTCGAGAGGGCGAATGTGAGAGGATCGCAGCGCCGACTGCTGAGAGAATGGGGGTTGCGCAATATCGCGAGAGAGGGAAGTTTCTCTCTCCTATTGTTCCAGTATTAGTTAGTTTCATTAATGTAATTCCCGTGTACGAGATGAGAGGCCCCCCTGTATTTACTTGGTTTCCTTTTTACCAATCTATTGTCGGCCTTTGTGCCAGCGTACCTGCATTGTCCCGGCCATTGTCAGCGGCTGTCTACGGTGGCAGCTCACCCCTAAACCGCCGATGTCTAGGTACCGCAGTCACTGGTCAGCGCGCGCTGTCGGTGGAGTAAATTGGTGGCGCTCGGTGGAATGGTTACCGCGGAAAAATGCTAATGACAACAATCGGCCCTTTCGTCGTCATTGAGAAAAATATCACTCGGTCTGGTTCGATCGGGACATTGCGAATGCCCGTCGACGACCTGCTGGGGCGAACCGCGGCGGGAAACGTGTGCGCGATGATGAACGAGTGACTTTCAGCGGGGTTAGCGGTAATGCAACTTCGATCCAGGTGAATGCAAATAGCCTCGCGGCTGTTTGACTTCCGTTGAATTGATATTTGTTTGGGAGAACTGTTTATAGTGTTGAAAAAGTAGGTCAGGCGGAGGATGTTAGACGAGAGGGCTGTGGAGCTTACGAGCCTCGGAAGCGGTATGAAAAAGCCCCCGCTACCCTCTCCCCCAACCTTCGCAAGCGCAGAAGAAATAAACTGGATGAAGCTTTTTACCGCCGTGTTGTCTCTTAACTTACTTCCATCGAGAAGAGAGAATGTATGCGCGTCTTTGGCCGGTAACACTGTGCTACGATAAATATTATCGTACTTATGAAGGATGCGGTGAAGGGAGATCGAAATGCATTCAGGGAGTCGCGGAATTGTTGGGCTAGGGGAAGTGGATGGGGAGGTTGAGAATAGTGGAAATACTTTTAATGACCGTTTGGTTTGGAATGCGCAGGGTGGGGCAGCGAAGTTGCACAAGTTGTGTAACTTCTGGATTATGTGTTTTATGTAAGATTGTTATGTGGTATGATAGATGATGGTATTGGGGTAGGATTATTCAAAATACAAGTGATTTAGGTACAAAATAAAGGGTGATATTTGAAATTATTAATTATTTGAATTTGTTACTTCTATTTACTGATGTCGATGTTTTTCTGTTTTAGGTAAGTTTGAGAGGGAGGAACGGTGTTATGAGGGAAACGCATGGCTGTAAGTTCTTTTTTATACGAATGAAAGACAAATTTGGAAAACTTGGTTGTGCACTAGTTAAACTTATATTTTTTCCAACTTAATTCAATTTATTTTCCAAAAAAAGCGAAGGAGGTGTATTTGATATTCCACTTGTTTCCATTCCAGCGTTCTGTAATCATGATTATATTGGATTGTCCTGTTGGAATATTTAGTAAAAGGGATAATTAAGTTTAAAAATGGAAAGATATACATATTTGTGTTGCTAGTTATCGTCACGATGAAGAGGCATAAAACTCATCTGCGTTTCGCAGACTTGCAGCTGCGTAATTAAATTATGCGAAATATTAAAATTATGAGAAGCAGCAAGTAGAAAGAAACGGTGATTAAATTAGCTGTGTATCGCTGGGGACCTCAAAGAGATTTTTTTCATTCCATTAACGAAATTTAATTCTGCTGGTTAAACTTTGGAACGGTCTATTTGAAATTTCAAGTGATTGAAATATTATCGATTCGAGCCGGGCATTAAACATAGGTATTATACGCAGCGTAGGTTGGTGCATTTTTATGTAAATTTATTTATTCGTATTTGTGCAATTCTATCGCGTAATAACGAACGGATATTTGTACCGTTACCCCGCATGGAAATTCTGTAAAAAATATATTCCAATATCTGATCATTCGTTACGGTGTAAAGTGTGTCTGTTGCATAAACTAATAATAAATTTTGCATTTTTCAATCAAGCTCGCTCATCGATAGAGACTAACCTGCAGTAACGATGCATCATACGAATAATTATGGTGTTTCGCTCCAATCAAATTTATTCCGTTCGAAATAAATAATTTTATGGTAATTAAAACTTGCCAATCAGAAATACCGGCATACAGAATACAAAATAAGGTAATATGAAACGAACATAATTTAGTGCACACACTTTCGAAACAGTCTGGCACCGCGAAGCTGATTTATGAGAATCAACATTTTGAACAACATTTTTGTGTGTGTGCTGTGAAATCTAAAATATAGTGAATGGAAGATTTCTCATCTTTCAGTGGAACATTTTTTATTCTTTGGTGAAGTATTCCTTATCCTTCAATGGAGTATTCCACATCGTTTGGATCTCTCGTATTTTAGTAAAGTAGGGGATTCTATACTTTTTGGTGAAGTCCTTAGTGGAGTATTCCTCATTTTTTTGGTGCAGCATTCTTCATCCTTTGGTGGAGGTTTTCTTATCTTTTAGTGCAGGATTCTTTATCCTTTAGTAGAGGATTCCTCATCCTTTGGTGGAGGGTTTCTCATCTTTCAGTGACAGATTCCTTATTCTTTAGTGGAGTATTGATTATCTTTGAGTGAAGTGTTCCTCATTCTTTGGTGGACGATTCTTTATCCTTTAATAGAGGATTTCTCATCCCTTGCTGGAGAACTTCTCATCCTTCGTGAAGACTTCATCATACTTTGGTGGAGGATACCTTATTCTTTGGTGGAGTATTCCTAACTCTTTGGTACAGGCTTCCTCATCTTTCGACAGTGGATTCCTCATCCTCTGCTAAAAGATTCTCCACCTTTGATACAAGACAACTCATCCCTCACAAGTCCTTCTCCAACTAGATCCCTTCTCACACGCACGCCAACTTAATTCGCCAAATTCAATTGAACCAAACAAAGGAGTGACGAAGTAAGACGAATGAACGCGAGCTGCACGTGTTCGAAGGTGGAACACGTCCTCTCATCCGTTAGCGAAATCGCGACACCTAGGATTCATCTCCCGGCCAGCGGGCAGCGCGTAATCCTTTATCCGGTTTTATGACTTCCGGCCTGACTTTTTTTTCCACTCGCGTCCGCCGTTGACGTCGCACGAAATTAAGAACGTCGTTCGTCTTTCATACGTCGGAGGAGGCGCTGCACGGTTCCCCGCGGTGTTTTTGTCCCGTTTACGGAAATACGAGGGCGGCAAGAAAAGAGCACCCTCCCCACTGGAGCCCGCGATCACGATGACGACTATTTTTCACGGGATTCATCTCGCTTTCGGATGAACGCGTGGCCCTGAAGAGGAGCCACGCGGGGCTGAGAAAAAGTCACAGATAGGGGACGAGTATCTCTTCAAATCCGACAGATCCCTGGGTCCAATGGTTAATTCATTATTTTTGATTATCACGTGGGCTATAAATCTGAAATATCGCAAGAAATAAGGTAGCTTTGATAATTCTTTTGGCGGATAACCCTCGTTCAGAAGCTTCCGCTCTTTTCAACAAACTTCTAGTATTTGGTATAGATAATTGAAGAATCCTTGTAGAAAATGCTGTCACTGCCAAAATTGAACTGGAAAAAATTTATCGGAAAATGTTCTACTTGCCAATAGTAATACTATAATATAGAAATTGAGTTTTGGCACTTTGTGTTTTCTACGAAACTACATTTACTATATAGTATAAGAAATCACGGAGTAGTCTCCTCAATTCTGTAAAAAAAATTGTGGAACGAGAAAGTTGTTAGATAGATTACGAATCTCTTTCCCTTTTTATGTTTCGGATAACCCTTACTGTACTTTTCGTCAACGCCACACGTTTATTTTTCAACGCTCTCTTTGTACCTGCCATTTTTTTTTCACTGTCGCACCAAAATTCAGAACAATAATTCAAGATACAGTGAAGCAGCCTGCCAAACCTGAAATTAACTTGTCGAACCGTTTTTGTACAAAAAATTCACAAAGAATTACCTATTTTTCAGCCCAACAAGGCGCAATCCCTCCTTAAACACAATTAGTGGAGTTACTATAGGATTGACAAACTACAGCTGTATTCATATTCGTGTTCCTCCAGTTTTTCTTTTTCCACCGTTTCTTCGTGGCCGTTCGAGCCTGTCTCTGCGCCAGAGGAGCTCGTGGTCACGCGCGGTTCTCTCTTTCACTGGGGTTGACAGAGCTAAACCGATCGTGTTAATTATTGACGCACGATAGGGAGGCGCTATGGAGGCGTCGCGTTACAAGAAAACGAGCGAGCTTAATTAAATTTAATTAATCACGGCTGGATCGCGATGACGCGAATGGCACAGTCTCAAAGAATAACCTGGCCATGAATTAATTACAGTAATCCGTGCGCGCGCAATGGTGATGAGTCGCGTAGATATTCAACACTGGTTTAAACCCTCGCGCGCCGATTTATCACAGCCACCACGTGCAATCGAGTGAAAATCGAGACGAACGAACGATTGGGTTTCACGTATTGGAAAATAGTCTCGGGGCCTCGTGTGTGTACATTGCTAAATAGTTTCGTGTATGTTGCTTCCATAATACTTTTCTACGGCTCGCTCGAAATACCAGGATTGTTATAAGTTTATCTCTCGGGGATGGAATAAACTATAGAACAATGCGACTTCGTTGATATTTTATTTTGTCAGCTTTGTACTCTTCACTTACATGTTTCATTTGTAGGGGAGACCGGGGCTAAAAGTTCCGGGGGGTAAGTTGTTCCGACGGTTCTATCTTCAAAATGAAAAGAGCGTTGTACTTTAAAGTATTTTTTCCGTGTGAGTGGCGCGATCAGCTCACACGCAAAAAATATTTTGAAGTACAACGCTCTTTTCCTTTTGAAGATAGAACCGTCGGAACAACTTACCCCCGGAACTTTTAGCCCCGGTCTCCCCTATCTGTTTAACCCTAGAATACTAATTTAGTTCGGTACGCGCTTATTACTAATTGACTGAAGCCAATCAATTACGATGCCTAAGTGGACAATGAGTTCAATGAATATTTTTTAGACAGTTAAATTCTGAACTTCGATCAGGACAATCATGTCCAAAATGTTACACTACCGTCGTAGTTTCATAGTTTTCAATTTGTGATAAACCAGTTAGACACAAGTTGAGTGTTAATTTGCTATAGTAACTCACATAACACGCCTCTAGATCATTAAGCTGAAGTAGTATCTTGAAAAGCTGCCAATCCAATGACACCTAACATGTATTAATGAGCATAATACGTTTTTAATTAGTATTTATTCTTAAAAATGGAGTAGGGAAAATCCCCAAGCCAGAAATGAAAGGAATTAAAGAAATTACAAAACTTTGGGGATACGGAGAGTATATGTAGATATGTATTATCCTCCACATATCCCCAAAGTTTCATAATTTGTAGAATTTCCTGGTTCTAATTCCTAAACCACACCCACTCCAAAATATTCATCTCTCACAATTACCTACTTCGCTACGATTATTATCGATACTGTCACGACCCCATACACAGCACTGCTTTATCATTTATCCCCCACATAATTCGATACCATATCAAAGATATACTCATTCCACAGACTTCACGATCAATCAATTTCTATATTCCGCGAAACAACCATAAATCTAATGCAACTATTACCAATCAAAGCTCGCGAGTGTATATAAGCCGTGTCGACTAGCAATTTTATCCCGACGTTTCGCCAGCGTTGCAGCTATCTTCCTCAGAGGTCAACTGACACTCTGATACACTGTATAACACTGCTACTGTATCCTGTATACTGCTGCAATCCTGGCGAAACGCCAGAATAAAACTCCTAGTGGACAGGGTTTACACCAGGAAACCTCGATCTGCAATAACTCGAGAAGCCCAGGCCGTGGAAGCCTAGAATTCATAAATCTAATGATTTATATCCGACAGTGTGTATTCGTCTAGAAGGGAACCCTTCGATTAACACTCAAGTGAAAAGCGAAAAAACGAAGGTTCCCGTTACGAGAGACAGTGGAAAAAAAGCAGCTGACTCTATAATGGCCGTCATGGGGCGGGCGTGACAAATCGACGCGTGAAGAATCGCTGACTTCCGGCGTCGCCGACAGAAGCGACGTGCCGCGTCCATCCCCGCGTGTATATGCGGGTGATTCTGGATTTTCGTAACGAGTGGCTAAAAACTCACAGTGAGATCGGCGCTTTGATATCTTTAAATAGCACTTGGCAGTGGCTCCTCCGCGCGGCGCGCTGGCGGTCGCGCCACCCTCCCCGGGGCTCCCGATTTTTCTTCTCGTTCTGGAGGGACCACGGCTCGTCAACCATCCTTTCTTCGCTCGCCAGCCCCGTCTAGCCCCTCTAATTGGCCGTTTAATTACGGCAATCAAAGCGAGCCGCGCGATTCGTCACATTTCACGGGCAAATAATGCGCTCAAACGCGGAGGAGCGGGCTGACTGCCGACGATTTGCATAAACGCGCTTGATATCTCCGCGGCGAGGCCGCGCAACGATCAATGGCCCCGGGGCTCGTTCTGCATTTTTACATTTCCAACAGTCGCGTCGGTGCCTCGTGGGATTCACTTCCGTTCGGGCGGCGGCTTAACGCCCGGGAATTTTTCGGATCCGCGGGAAAACGGGGCCCACGGCGGATGGGCTTGACTTACAAGGGATGTTCGACAGCTAGAATATTTCCCAAAAAATTTGAAACCGTCCTACATTTTAGTTCATATTACGTTGATAACGTAACGAATTTCCGTTTCGGCAATAAAACGGCTATACATAGAAGTGGAAACACGCCCTCAAAGACATAGTCATTTTTCATATTACATAATCGTGAATATCTGCAAAATGGTAAATGATACCGAATCGAAAATATAATTCAAAGTTTTATGATCTTGATATCCTACAAATAACAAAATGGAGATAAAGATTTTTCGGGAAACATTGCTTTTTTCAACATTTAACCCCATCGTCTTTTTTCGACCACTTTCACGTTGAACTACATTTGTGCAAAATTTCAAACTTTTTGGAATTTTCGAGTTGACGAACATCTCTTGATAGCAAAATGCAGGGGAGTGGTTCACTGCTAGCAAACGGTACATAGTTGGATAAGTGGACGAATTTCAAGGACGTTTGCTCGAAGCTTTGGAAACATACAGGGTGTTTCATCTAACTTTGTCGCCTGAAATTTTTCTGCTATATTTATAATTTCATAAAAATGTTTTCTATAGAAGTTGTACAGTTTTATGAGGGCTGGCGTATAGTGTCAATAGTTTTCTTCTATTGAAAAATAAATTATAGCATTCCATTCTTGAAATATATACAGCTTTCAAGTCTAATCTAAAAACAAATGGCTTAAACAAAGAATCCCAATCCAGATTAATTAATTTGCACACGGGACAATTTCAATTTCGTATTTCAAATTACTTCTACTCCAGTCTGCGAAATATAGAAACATTACCTCCTACAACAGAAGATCATAATTCAAAAATGTAACTTTTAAAAAGCCCCTTCTGCTTCCTCTACCTATATGTTAACTGTAGAGCACATTCCGCCTTTTTATTCAATGTAGCTAGCTCCGTTATACCCCAAACAAAGCCTCGCTTAATTAGCATATCTATTTAACGAATAACGTTACATCCCTCGAATCCCTAACAACATTCAACGGAAAAAGAAGCAAACCGTTCCCGTCCTACGTGAGGACGAAGAAACTCACCCTCGGCTCGTCCTTCTTCATTTGTACGTTTTCACGGAACAAGGGGCTTCATAAATCCCCATCCCCCGTTCAGAGTCTACCCGGTGTTGTGATATTTTCCCGTAACCAAACGTGCAGACGGTCGCACCGTGCACCAGCACCGCGAGCAAGGAGGGGGGAGGGGAGGACAAGGCCAGAAGAAAATCAGTGCTAGAACAAGAGTATGGGGGATGAAACCGGCGGAAGACGGAGAAAGAGACGTGTCAAAAGAGGGACGCTTAATTTCCTGTCGCGCGAGCTCGCTTTATTTCATTAAAAAGTCGTCAATAATATTACGGTTAATTACGGGTGGTCGTGTGCGAGTGTGTATATGTGCGACATAGGTTGAGGAAGCCTCGTTTGTATGGACTGGTGGTTGTTCACCAGTTTAACACGTTCGCAGGCCGAATCTTTAAGCGTGAGTTTGTGAGTTTGACGTACCTGAAGGGTTATTAATCTTTCAAACATGTTATCCTGGCAATTCCGTAAGCCCTGCTCTTGTCTCTTCGATATCTTTTCATCTTTTCAAGAAATATATAGATATTTCCTTGCATAATGAAGATAGGATAAAAATATCACTTAAGATATTTTACGTTATATTTCGTATTTGGTACTAATATGAACGCAAGTGACTATGGGATGTTGTAGCTTGATCTTTTAGGCACTTACTTACTATTATATGGTGTTTAACCTTTTGATGAGAACAAATTGATTTATTTTTAATATTTTCGTCACATACTGTAAAAGGTACGATTTAGGCAACGCACGCACAAAATATGGCGTAAGCTCGAAAGATTTTGTTTCTTCCTCTCATTTCGCAATTACTTAATATTTTTACCATCAGATATTATTTATATTCATTAATCCCTGAGAAATTGATGAGGTACCATTTAGGTGACCAGTGCGATATTGGCAACTTCCCCATATAGGGTAAAGACACCAGTAGTCGACCATGTATCAGTAGTCGACCAGTCTCAGAAAAACATGAAAAACAAGGTTTTTAGAAGTGACGATCTTTTGAACAAAGTGCAGTTCTCTAACTGCACTCTAACTGCACTCTGTTCAAAAGATCGTCACTTCTAAAAATCTTATTTTCATGTTTTTTTATGTATTTAAAAATAAGGTTTTTAGAAGTGACGATCTTTTGAACAGAATGCAGTTAGAGTGCAGTTAGAGAACTGCACTTTGTTCAAAAGATCGCCACTTCTAAAAACCTTATTTTTCATGTTTTTCTGAAAGTGGTCGACTACTGATACATGGTCGACTACTGGTGTCTTTACCCTATTCTCTTAAAATATATATAAAGACGTGTGCAATAATTGAAAAAAAGTCATAAAGAAACCCTCTCTTTAGTCCTCCAAAATACCAGAAGCCAGTGTTAGTGTGGCACCATCACCACGTACGCGTCCTCTGTTACCTTTTCCACACCCCCCATTTCCTCCGCAATATAGAATATTACAGCATGGCGACCAACCACCTCCTGACTCTCTCCTTACTCTCCTGGCGCGCGACATTGTCCTCTCATTTCTCTTCGTCCCTCCCGTCGCCCTGAAATGTCGACGACGAATTATTTCAGACGCTCGTCGCGACTCCTTGCACTCACCATTAACATTTCGGAAGATAGCGGAGCGCGCGCGACTTCGCCGTCGTCGCAATATCATCGAGAGCGTCGCGTCCAAGGGGTGGGTCCCGCTTTAAACGCTCGCTTCGACACCTCCGGAACGAAAGGAACGTGTGAAACACGCGGAAGAATACCCGCGGCGAAAGTAAAAGGGACGTTCTACGACATAACTGTAAGAGATATGACCGTTGCGTGGGTTATTTTCACTGATGGCGCTCTCGACGATTAGAATCGAGTCGTGGTGGCCTTTATTGCGATACGGGGTGGAAGCGGTGTCGTAAAACTGGATACAGTCTGTGAGGAAATAATGGCACACCGTTAAACAGCTGTTTTGTTAAATGCCCTTAACAATGTTGAGGTCCTTGGTTTTTTTATTTAATATCTGCCCGTGAGGAAAAGATGGAAACTGCAGAGGGTGACATTTTTAATGAAGCTAGGTGCAAAGTAGACGTCTGGTAATGTATAAAAATAGTTGGCATACACTTTTCTGTTTACTATGCGAAATAGTAAACAAATTTTCAGCCACGCAGGAAGGGATCCATTTACTTTTTCCTTCAGATTCAGGCGCTCCGGGCGCGTCGATATTGCCTGAAAAGTTTTCAGTAGCGAGCATTGACTATTGTTTGAGCGTAAACAAAAGATACACTTTTCCAACTATAAATATTCATCGCTAACATTTTCTAGAATTCCTTTGTTCCTTTTATCGGGAAACATAAGCCGTCAGTGGACCAATGCTCCGCTGCTACAGAGGCCTTAAAATTTCAACATGTGACCCAGTTTTTTAACGCGTGGTCAGGTGTCACTGAAAAGTAAATGGATTTTAAGAACTTTGAATTGTGATTTATGGAAAGGTTTGCCCAAACTTCGTGGTTTCGTTTATTGTGGTTGGACAATCACGAACGAAGGAGCTACTTGATAAACATTGCTACTAAAGTGTCAACGTTCGCAATGCAAGATAAAATACTTTTACTGGCTCTTTTATTGAAATCCTCAATTTTGAAATCGATACAAATAGCAAGGAATTCAATCATCCAAGCAATCGAAGGCTTGCTTCGAAGGTAATCCACGAAACGAAGGGGTTTTAAAATAACGCTGCACATTGCTGTTTTATTTGTTCCTCGAAGAGCGAAGGGGATAAACGAAATTTTCCTTGACTTAATACCCTACCTACCCCGATGCGGCATTTCCTATGAAATTCATTTCTGCCATAAGAGTCCCGGATAATCCGTAATAAGAGCAATCTGCCCTTCGTTAATCCACTTCAATTCAGAAGTAATCTCCTGAGACTTAATTGCGAGCCACGATCATGAAATTTACTTTAATAATAGATATTACTCTTCGTTTTTAAGATGTTTTCCTCCGCTTAATCGCAGTTAATCATAGTTCATTTGCGTAATCTTGTAAGATCTGGTTATTCGCAAGAAACGCGATCTCGCTTAATGGTCGTAACGAAGCTTTCGAACCTACTTCTTGAATTAGAAGACCCTCCAACTTTTTCAATCCTTCATTTCGTGGGGTGAACGTCTTCATTGGCGACCACGTCCCCTTTATAAACCAGTTGCTGTTACTTATTATTGAAACTAATAAGTAGGTAAATAAATGTGTAGAACAGAAACCATTAACATTCTCTACAAAACTAAAAAAAAAAACACGTTCCTAGGATAAACCGATCTAATTTTATAGCAAAACAGTTTGTAAAAAAATAGCTGCTTTTTAATACTTTAGGGCTGATGAGACAACTCCTAACGTTATCCAATCTAGCTGAGACCTTGACAATCTCATTTTTACATCAATTGACAAGGGATTCCCGTCAAAGAAATTCGGGCGTCGATGTCTTGCGACCACCCTAATGATCATGTCCATGAAGCTCTACCAACGCCCAGTCCCTTAATATCGCTGTATATCAAAAGCCACCTGTGAACAGGTCTCGAATGGTGCATCACACGCGTCGTAAATACAACACTCGATCTCAGAATAGGATTCCGAATCGGGCGACTTGGACGTTCACGAGGACAGAATGGTCCCCGTCGACTGAAAAGGACGCCTCCCCCCCGAAAGGTGAGAATATCCGTGCACAGGTCACCAGTTATCGATTCGTGTATCGTGCCCGTCGAGAACACGGTGTCCCAATTTCGACGGACAAAGGTAGGATGCACAGGCTAGTGGCACCAGCCTCGTGTTCGTCGATTGACCCGTCAAAGAGGACCTCGTCGCGAAATATCGGCGCAACAGATGATGCTCCCCTTTAGAAAATAATAATACGGTCCCGTCTTCTGGGCATCACTCCCGTCGATCTCTTTGATCTCACGGCCAGAGGCACCTGGTACGGAAAGTCTGTCATTCGTAATAATAACTCGACATTCAACCGGTGAGCCTCTTTGGGGTCCATGCTTATCTCCGGTCGCATCTTATTGCGAGGCTCCGCACATTGTCTCGCGTTCTTTGCCTCCGTGCTTCTTCTATCCGGGGCAACGCACCTCGCCCACCCCAGTACGCTTAACCTAGCTGCTCTCGCGACGAACATCTGCCAGGTTTCGGAGAGTAACTTCATCCAGTTATTCAAAGCGAGGCGAGCACACCGAGTGCTCTTCAGATTTCGCGAAGTTAAACGTCCGTTTGCTGATCTCTTAAGCTTGTCACTTGACGAAGACACTGAGCACGTTTCATTTAGACCCTGAATACGCTGCCAATGCCATTTTTGCTGGTTGGTAGATGAGTTACTGGCGGTGAAGAGCTCGCTGATAGGACTTAGGTTTAGAGATTGTTTTGGTGGTTATAGCTGGGAGTCTTTGTGAATACCCGCGGCGATACTCGAGATGGAGTGGTTTTATGGTATCGGGATGTGGGGTGTCTTTGCAAGGATTACAGCTGTAAAACAAGCAGTGGGTGAGGTGTACACATACATTCTTGGGATTAGGAGCGAAGGATGCGAGAATTTATGTCTCATCTTAGTCATTCTGATGCCGTTTCGGTTGGTATATGTTGAAAGCGTTGTGTCTTCGATGGATTATGATTTGAGATGGAGATTAGTCTTCAACGATGAATTGTGGAGGGAACTTGTGCTTTGAAGATGGACGTTAGGGAATTTTCAAAGACCTACTTTCCTCATTCCGAATACCATACACATTCTTTTCCAAGAAGAGAAGATTGCGTGGCATTTCCTAATCGCAAAATTAAGGGTCGAAGACGGAAATCTGATTATCATTGTGATGTCAGTAAGGGAAAGCTTCATTCAAATTCACAAAACAATAGTATTCGTGAGACATGGCTAGCACACATAGCTCCACGCACTTAAAACGTCCCACAGCCCCAGAATTAACTCCAGCTATTAGATTATTGCACAACAATATCGAATCTCCATGAAACAAAACATGAGCAAAGTCCCCAATAAGTCTCACGTGTCTCTATTATTTATCGCCTCCAATGCGGAACCGAAAGGGGGGAAAACTGGAGACTCGACGGACCACCAGGAAACGACGGAATGATGTAACGATTTAGAGTGCCTCGGATGCGTCGAATAACAGTCACGTGTAGCCAGGAATCGAGGAAGACAAATTATAGGAAAAGCTGCTGCTACAGGAGAGAAGGTCGTCGGGATCTGTTGGTTTAGGGCCTGCTCCCCCGAAGAAACACGACACCAGCGTTCAAGCGCTCGTGTACCATTAGCTATTTACGGAAACGGCGGTGCAAATGGGGCGTTCGACGATTTTCGTTCCGTTCCAGGCGGAGAACGGGATGAAAGAAGTATAGAGGCTCTTTTTCCCCGCCCGTAGCTGAACCGTGCAGCGGAATATCGACCGTGAGTAAAAGGGTTGCGACGGCAGCTCCTTTTATTTCGGGAGTGGCGTGCGTCGGCCAAACGTGCCTCGCGACGTGGAAAATCGTACGTAATGATAGCCGCGGAGAAAACGAAAACGGCTTCGACCTCTCTCCTCGACGGTTCGACTTCTTTCCTCTTTCTTTTTCCGTCGTCCCCCGTCCTCGCTGCGCCCTTCTTGCCGCTCCATCGCGTTTCCGCGGGGTCGAGACAGTTGTTGGCCGCCAAGAGACGCGCGATGAAAAGCCATCGGTCTTTAAACTATTTTCCTAACTGTTACTGGCATCGTCGGAGTAATTAGCGCCCTGTACGAACTTCCTTCGAGAGCAAGAGCTTGATGAGAGCCGATCTTCTCGCGCTAGGGGCTGCGGAACGTGCGTGGATACTGAGAGGATGAAAATAAGTGTAGCTTGAAGAATACAAGAGGGATTTCGAATTAATATGGATTAAGAATCACATGCTACGGAATGGTCGATGTGATTTCAATTACAGAAATGTATGACTGTTTGTTGGAAAATTGGCATATGGCAATATGCCACTCTGCCATATGCCACTTTGTTAAAATCATTAACGATTTCTCGATAACTATGTGGTAAATTAATTTTAAACTTTGTACAAGGGTTTCTCGTATTTCAAATTAGTTTTGAATGAAATTTTAAACAATTCTTGAATTTAGTAGATTTTTCAGGAACTACCTTAAATATTCCAGGTGAGGATTAGGGGTTGAAAGAATTTTGGTTAAGAATCAAGCTTCTTCTTCATTTCTGCATCATAACTAGCTGCTAGAGTTTAGCTGATGCTCGAAATCCTGATATAGGAGGATCAATATCTACGCATGCATATAAATTAGGTAGACCCTGAATTAGAAAATATAAAGGCAGTCATCAAAACTATTACAACTCGAAATCTCCATTATTATTATTAACGACTTTATTAAACAAAGTATCCACATTTGACAGGATGTGTAGGTACATCAAAATTGCTGCGATTCTGCACAATGTTTTTGCCAAATGGTCAAATAGCGTCTCAATTAACTTCTGTCTTTAGAGTCAAAGTATATTTGCTGCGTGTCTACCCAGCAGTTGGAAAAGTACATATCTACCAGAACGGAAACAATCACTGTGAACAGTGGCACTATTTCTGCTGATTAGTCCCGCATGCCTAGAAACTCGGTACGCAAATGCTCGCTCACTGATGGAACAATAATTTTCACCGCAAATTGGCGCGATGATTTAACGCGATCCCTATTGTCTCTCTATCAGACGGGCATTATCCCCAGTATTGTTTCGCGTGCATGCCACTCGCGTCGCTCCACTGACATAAATTCGTAACAACCAATCGTGTTGGTGCTGGAGGTTCCACTGCGCGGGGTTGGTGTTCCAAGAACCGTGCAGCGTCGCTGTTGTAACCGTGCGATTCGAGCGCGTGTAACGAAAACGTACCTAATCGTCTACGCGCGCTAAAAGTCCCCATGATTTTCCATCTATGCGTTCAGAAAGTTATCGATCGGTCTATTCCTCTCTTTTCCCCCCTTTTTTCGTCACTCGGTTTGGCTCATAAATTTTTCAAGAACCGAAGTGCTCCGACCGCGTACGCTAATCTGGGAAGCAGATGCCACGCAATGCCTCGCAAAAGCGATTACTAGAGGAGGAGATAGGGGGTGTATGTTGTGCGGTAAAGAGGCCCGTGGAGGATGAAAATGGCACTTTTAAATCCATCAAAACGCCTATAAACCGGCCGCGGATAAAACGGACGGTCCTTCACAGCGCGGTGCCCGCTCTTCTATCCAAAGAGGACACTCAGCTACCGTGACTAAACGGATTTCTGTCCTTTTCCTCGAGACCGTTCTCATTGTTCGGAGATGAATTCCGCGCAACCCGATTAGGAACGCGCCCATCTACCTACGTGCACGTGACCTGAATGCCCCGAGTGATATTTTTGGGATCGCCCAAGGGTCTCCTCTCGCCCCTTTTGTTCTTTACTTGGTATTGTATGGCCGCTTTTGTCCACAAGAACTGAAAATTACACGCGCACCTTCCGAGGCGTACGCGTGTTTCCGAATGGAAGTTGCTCGTTCAACGTCAGCGTTTGGCTGTGGAAAGTTTGCAGAGGTATCCGCGAGGTTGGTGTAATTAAGTTAACCCTTTAAACGATTCATCGCCCGTGCCCCACGTGTGCCTCACGCACGATTATAGTCACACGGTTAAGTTGCCATTTGTGGTACACTTGTATTGGCTTCGAGAGGTGACAGTTCGCTGTCACGAGGATTATTATAAATAAGTACCACCGCCAAACATAACACACTTTCATCGAATCAAAAGAATTTCAAGTGCCCTATAACGTGCCCTATAAAAAGAAATTTCTAGATAGGTACACACAAATATATTTAACGTGATACCATGCACCGTATCACTGCATAACATAAGCTAGCAAACGAGTGGTGAAGAATAAACGATCATCTACTAGCCTCTAAAAATTGCTTTCACTACACCAAAGACCCCAATCACTGCCCCGAGGATTACAAAGGGGAGAAGGGCTAGCTGGGCTAAAAACGACCGGTGTACAGTTCCAGGGTTAAGTGGTTGATCGCGCACAATCTCATCCTGTTTGTTTCGCGTGGGTGTAGCTGAAGTAATCGAGAGACGGAGATGCCAACAATTCCTCTCGTTCCAAAAGTGTCACAGTCTTATTTGCCTTCTTTTACGTCACCCCCAGCGTCCTAGCGTCTCATCGAGGCGCATCCCTCGGGGGTACACAAAGGGCGTCCCCTTGAACAATAAGAAACAGGATACGATTAAGTACTCGAGCGTCCCCGTGCTTGAGTCCCCTCTCGCTGTATCCAAAAGCGACAGGCCGCTATCTAACGACGGAAAGCGAATTACAGGCGGACAGACGAGATAGAAATCCTAATCAAAGATCTCGCGAGTGCATCTCGTGGTCACGACGGTTCAACGTCTGCCTAACGGGCATGCTAATCGACGTTAATTCAACGACAAGCCGCACGGGAGCACGTGACTGTTTAAACGAGGCTTATTGACAAGCAACGTACGCGCGTCGGCGATTCAGCTACGGCCATTGACAACAAGGGCAGCGTTCTCTCTGCGTTCACCAACTGGTGGTCACGTCCACTTTGATGTGACACAACGCAGGTTCGTGGAAAAGATCCACTTGGTGCAAGTGGATCGTTATTGAAAAATGGTTGGAGATGAAGCGCGAGAATTTGGAAGCTTGGAAGGTAGCGTACAGTTGTTTGAATTGTAGATGTGAGAGGGGATGGAATTACCGGTTCGTTTGAGAGGTTGGGTGTCGTAGTGGAATGCAGGGTTCTTGGAGGGATTTTGAAGAGATATTAAAAGGTTGCGATGTTTGATTAGAGAAGGGTTGGTGGTGTGGTAAATTCTTTGTGTGTCTTAGTTCAATATTGAATTGAAGGATGTGCTTCTCCCTTTGGTGGAAGCTTCACTTTCTTTTACTCCACTCCAGCTTTACTTTAATAAATCACAAATGTTTCGCGGATGAAGAATATTATGCGGCAAATGTAGATTATTTTAATAAATGGAAGAAGAAGTGAAATACATGAAACGAAAACGAAAATGAAGATTATAAAAAGGGATTATCTTTTGATCTCAATTTTACAAGTATTTAATAGAAAATGTGATGAAAATTTGCTAAAGAAAAACCTTAAACCTTTAATTCCCTCTATTTAACCACAAATGACAAACTTCCCCAAAAGTCTCAGGTCCCACCAGAAACTAAACGTCACAGCACAGAGGCATCCTCCTTCCTCTCTTATTTCCCAACCCAACCCCACCAATCTCTCCAGTCATGGCAATCAAGGTAACCTAGCTGATCGTTCAAATATCTGTCAAGGGAAGTTTCGTAACTTCCTCCGCCGTAGCGTGCTTTATTCCCTCGGAACTAGCGAGAAAGGGGGTGGGTGTCAGAAGGAAGGCACAGAAAGGGAAAAAGAATAATTACTGTTCGTTCTTACGGTGGCACCTGTTGAATACGCGTTTCACGTAGCTATCTACCTGCTCCCTGCTCTATCGGCGATTACTCGGTGGCGGCGCACTCCGGGCGCGTTTCAACGCCGAACCGACGGGTCTGTCCTTCAGCCTTGTTATCGACCTAACAAACCGTGTCGCGTGTAGACAAGAACGAACGATAAGGGACACCCTGCCTGCTTCGTCCCTGGCCGATATTTAAGGCAAGAGAATCGCCGATGCAACAAAAGCTATCGTCCCATTTATCCTCGTTCCAGCGGGCCATCAAGGTCAGGCGTGATCCTGCCACGTCATATATCATCGTTACCAGCAAGCCAGAATACTAGTTAAGGGTTAAAAGCTGCCTTTATCAATCCAGGGCTGAACCCCCCGGGACTTTCTCATACATCCATCGCCTGCCCGTGGCCGGACGTGCATTTCCATTAATCCTCCGCTGCTATAACCAGACTTTAAACGCTTGACAAGGAGGATCACTGTCTTGGCCAGATATCCTCGTGGAAAAGAAATGGTGCACGGGGTGGTGTTGCGCGATCGAGGGGCCGCGTTTCAGGGGAGACTGAGCTGCCGAAGTGAGAAACTGTCGGTATTTGGATTTGAAGATGTTTCATTGTGGGATTAGATGCTGGGGAACGTTTGGGATGTGTTTGATATTGAATTTGATGAGAGTTTGTAGATTTGTAGGGTGGTTAATAGTAAGGAAGGTGTCTTTTCAGCTACCATAAGTATAGTTTCAGGGGAAAACGTAGTTTATAAAGTTTTATGATGTTTTGAAGTCATTGGAGGTAGAGAACTTTGTTCAAATGTGGGTGTTTTTTTTCAAGAAACTACGTAATACAAAATAAGTGCATAAAATATTTGATATTCTTTTTGCATAATATTTTTACATCAAATAAAATTCCTCGAATTCGTTCGAATTTTTTCTCAAGGAAATCGATTTAAAAAAACATTATTCTACAATTTTCGATTTACATCGCTTGCAGTTGTGCAATGTTTACTGATACATTCTGGTAGCTGATTTTTCAAAATCGATTTACTAGGAAACGAAGGCTCACATGAAAAACGTTTATTTTTATACAAAGAATTACCGGATGCCCGATTTTATCACCCATCCTGATTCACCCTGCATGTCGGAAATAACCTCGACAGCTTACGTGTCTGAAAACAGGGCTCGCTCCAAGGGTCACCCGAAATCATGTGAAACACTGAGCAATTTTTACGGAATGCTGCACCGCTCTACTATCACCGTGCAATTTTCCGCGAACTAATGACCCCCTTTTGGCCTATAATTATCGGCCCGCGTGAGTCATTGCGGCTCGTATTAGACTGTTACGCGAATCGATTAGCGATCCCGAGGCGAGGTTCTACGAGGATCATGATAATTCGTCGAGGTGCCCGTCATCCTACCTGCTAGTTAATGACCTTCGCCGCGGGGCCGAGTGATTCGTGGGAGGATCGATCCTCCCGAAGACGTATCCGATCCACGACCATGAGAAAACAATACAGTCGAACTGCTAAATACTCCACGGGCAATCGCATGGTCGTTTCTGAATAATGCAGCTCGTGACTCAGCCTGAAGTGTGACGTGCCAGGCGATTGAAAGCAACGACCGTTAGTTCTGATATGGAACATTTCACGGGAATCAGGGGAAAGGTGTTTGATGTACTTATTTATTTATATATATACGGGAAAACCGTTTGGTACATAGAGAATAGAGAAAACCAGTAGAGAACTAATACATAAAAGTAGAAACACAAAAATGTGCAAAATAAAGGAACAGAGAAATAGTGCCAAAACAGAAACAAGCAAAAAAGTATAAAATGCAATGAAAGAAAATAAATGTTAACGAGAATTGTTGGCTGCCTTCCTCACTGAGTGCTTGAAAGAATATAATGAGTGGCAGAAAAAATGAACTAAATGTACAACAAAATTAGAAGTTGAGTTTTGAATTGAATTGGAGGTAAGGGTGGGATTTTATTGCTCCAAGAATTCTAATATTTGCAATATATATTTTAAAAATTGTTGTTGAATTAAAGTTTTGTTAAAATTAAAAGTTTCCCGAAAATGAATATATTTAAAACAAAGTAAAATCATTCTTTCAATTTCTAGCTCTATTAATTTAATTCTTGACTGTTACAATTACAACACAAATCAAAACTATCAGACTCGGTCCGCAGCTAACCTCTAGTACAATTATCTTTCACAACAAAATAACTTTCATCCTCACATAAACAACCCGTCCACCCAACTCCCTTTCAACCACATGAACAAGAACAACTCCCAAAGAAGACTCCTCGACAAGCGTGCTGTGATCGACAAGAAAGCAAAGAATCACAAGCATCCAACTCCCCCCGAAAATCTAATTAACCGTGGGTGCAAGTAATTTTGATTTACGTTGGCTGGGCCGCAACAACTGCGCGCGGTGCCCTTTATTCCCCGGAGGTGGCACGACGCCGCAAACCGCTTTAAGGGGGATAAGTTATGTACGCGCTCTCGCGGTCACCTGCTACATCGGCCCTCGAGATGCTTTCGCGGAGGTGGCTGCGCGTGCAGGTGCATTGTGCTGCACGGTGAGATCGGCGATCTTAAGATCGCTTACGGCCGCGGGACGGGGCCACGGCTCGAAAACCCGGCGCGAGACAAAGGAGGAAACGGGCCGAGTGGTTGAAGCGGGCGAACACACCCTTCGCTGCCCCTGAGGTCGAGACCGAGTTTCGAGATGCCTCGCCCGCGAATAATCGCGCTCTGACCTTTGCCGGGTCGAGTGTTTTCGTTCCCTGTTAAGTGGCAATCGCTTGGCCCGCTCGAGTGACAACCGGAGCCAGTGAATGCGGATCGATCCGTCGGTTCCTATGGAATTTCCTGATTGGTGGACTCTACGGAGTCGATGCTTCAACGGCAGATGAGAGAGAATGCACCAACAGGCGCAAGGTTTTTTTTCATGCGATTTAGCAGTGGCTGTTGGATTCGTGAGACGGCGTTGTGAAGCTCGCCACTATTTATGAAAAGGATCTTCAGTTCTGTCAGCAAGGATTGTATACATACCATCTGTGGAGACATTACCTTCAAAAGCGTTGAAAACTCACAACTTTCTATTTACGTTTTGAGTAATTTACTCTGACACGAAGTTGACATTATATTTACCTCCTAATTTCGAAAATTATTTGAGAATAGATTTCGTTACAGACAAATGAGCTCAGCTGCAGCAATTATAAATGAAATGAAATCGTATGAACCACACCTGAAACTGACCACGCATACATCTTGCAATCTATCGTCCATGAAGCAAATAGCACCACAGGTTTTATAGAAGCCTCGTTATAAATACTCCGGACTATCCACCCAGTTGGTTACATCTTAAAAGTAACTAAATACGTTGCAACGCAAATTATACAAAAAACACTTGAATTATTTCAATTGTGTACGTTACTGTATCTACAAAACGTTAGAAAAGAAATAATGGTAATATTAAAAATGAAACTAGAAGCATCGTGCTACCATTCGACACGATCTCGTTGTAAGAAACCCCTATAACGATCCAGCCATACAACAAATCATAACGTCTGCCGGTCCTTATAATGCTGGTTTTCTCGTTTCCTGCTCCATTACGCGGTCTTTTGCCCACGCTCCTCATCCAATCTCGAAAGTTAACGTTTCGTGTCTGCGGATAAATGCATAAGTCGTGTTGATTTTGGTATGAACGAGCAATTCCTGCGGGATCGCATAAACCGCGGCCAGTGAAGCGCTAACAAACTCTGGCTAACTTGTAAAATAACTGAGAAACTAAACGGGCCGAGTATTCGTATCTGTCCGTTGCTGGGAATACGCGAGAACGCGTTCTGGGGCGCGGGTCGCTGGTGAAACGCGATTGTGTGTCTCTAGGAAAAGTTTTATGGAACCAGAAAGTGTGTACTCCGATTGAATAGTGAAGTAAAATGGGAGGAACGAGGATGGATTTATGAGAAACTTGATGGATCTTTAATATTGAAATCTGAACTTTCGCGGATGAGATAAGGGGTCATGTTGCTGCAAACTGGATTCCTGTAGAAAATTGTATGCTCTTTTAATATTATTTCAACCAAATTCCTATAGGGCTTACCATTCTTTAGAAATTCTTTATACCCTAACCATTGATGAATTATAAACTTTAAGGTCTGATCAGTATCCTTTTCATCTGTCAGATTGCTATAAACTTTTTGAGGGATTATTTTTTTATTGTCAAATTTTCAGATGATTCAGTCATGATTTGCTTCACTATTCTTGTGTGTAAACTGTAGTTAAGTGATTAAAGAAAGATCTATGCGAGATCTCAATCAGAAAGTCGAAATTTTTATTGTATTAATACTAGATGCATAAAAAATGAAACTATTAGAATCTCCTAATATTATGTAAGTACTATTTTGGGGTGTAGGACACCTTAGAGTGTCACTAGTCAATAATCACATTTGATTTCGACACTTGTATAGTAGAAACACTTTTCCAACAACTTTTTGATATTCCAAATCCAATAATAATATTTCCACAGGTTCACAAGTAACCTAAATTTTTCTAGAATTTTTCTCACACTTCTAGTTTATCTTTATTGTTATCGTTAACAAAAATTCTTACCTTTTAAACTTGCAACTGATTAAAAAATTGTCCTTTACAAAAGTTCCTACAAGTGAAAACACTACCTACGTTTTAAAGCAGTAAAAAAAATTACTATAAAATTTTAATTCAAGGCATACAACATGCCAAGCTCTGATTACGTTGAATACTCACATTTCTTATATCTTTAACAGAAGAAGTATGCAAAGAAACGTAATGTTACGTAACCGTCAGGGTATAAAAAAGAACGCATTTTTACGCATCCAACGCAAAGTGAGTTAAGCTTCTTATTGCTTTTTAAAGTTGGCGACATTGAATGCACCAAAAGGTTGGCTTTCCAGACCGTATTTTCTTAAAACGCCGCGAATTTACTTGTTCTTCACCGCGAGTAATTCATGCACAGTGCTTGGACCTGCGTTTCATTCCAACAGGGGGACCTCTTGCCGCAAGATGAAAAAAGTCACCCCCTTTTTCGCGCGGTCCCGCGGGAGGTACGCGCGCACGTCTGGATTTTTTGTCGCCAGTACGGTTGTTTCGCAAAGTGCGACGCACAAGGAGCTGGAAAGGGGTGAACCAGACACGAATTAACATTACCGAGGGTTGCGTTTTAATCTGAGGCGTGTCGGGTTGACTCGCGTATGAGTCACCACTCCGTTCACCTGACACCGTGCAATTTTCGGGGACCCTTAATCCTGGGACTCCAGCTCAAATTTTCTTATACAAATACACAATTTTCTTTCCTTCTTCTCTTCACGGCAGATTGGTTGTGTCTTGCATCTACGTAATCAGATTTATGAATTTGGATTGAATATTTGTATGTGAAGAAGATTGGAATTGGAAGTTAAAATAGTTGCATTTCTGTGGAGGTTCATTGAAATATTTAGAAATATTTAAAATTATGTATGAGATTTTATTTTGTGAAATATATACTAATACATAGATATTTTTCTGAGTTACAATTATTAATAGTAAATGGAGATCGATAAGCCGCTGTAAATAGGGTAACACAGAAATGACAGAGTAGCAAAAGTAATTGATATTCTAGTTAATTAATGTCGCATTAAAAAATGGAAATCTTTATCTGAAAAGTAATCAGATTTACTAGAGAATTTTCTTTCAGAATATTATCATTCCAAAATAGTATTTTCTACAGGATGTGATTATCTTGCTAAATTTTTAACGTAATAATTTACGCAGTAGTGTAATAGAAAATATATAAATATTGATTATTTGTATATTAGAAAGGCTTCGAATCAGTCAAGAATCTCGAAGTCCTCCCAGGGTTAAACAGCTTCTACGAGGGTGGAGCCGTGGCAACGCGAACCTCTGCTACCCCGTGCCACAGGGTTCGCCAACCCCAAAGATTGATGGTGACAGGGGTAGCGCAGAGTCATCGATTCGGTAGAGGAAAGTTTAAAGTTTCACCCGAACACGTATTGCCTCTTAAATACACTTAAGCTTAACAGCTTTTTTGGATGAAGATTTGGCAGACATACCTGCAAGTTTATCGTTTCATCGATAATAAGACTCGTATTTTACTGAAACATAATACTAGATTGTATCATAAATTGAGCTTCACTGAAATGATAAATCGTGTGACCATAAATTCCTCTCAATACTTCAACCCATTTTTTAAATTCGCCTGTGTAAAATACACGAAAAATACGATAATGCTATTACTTATAGCTTACTGTTATTTGATATTAGTTTGCACAACAATTGAAAATATTCCACTTTCCCAGCTACGCGTAAAACATTCGTTTCTCGTTTTCTGTAACGAATAAATCAAAAATCGAAATGATTATCATCGTTCCACTATCAAATTTCACAAAACTGAAATTGATGGTTGCAGTCAAGTGCCTCTATACACATGACAGCACTGGCTGCTGAAAATCATTCCATTTGTGTCTGGCAATAATAGATGATATTGCAAATGAAGCAATGTAATAATATTTTATTGGAAAATTCTAAAGTGTGATCGAATTGAACTAATTTATTTCATCGTCGATCGATTGTAAGCTAATAGACGTTTTGAATTTGTTCTGTTTCAGGTACGTACTCACGATTTTAACATACGATGCACACTGATGCGCTCCACTAACACAGACACGGACGAGACGTCGTGTAAGTAATATTCAATATTTTTATACTATATCTATTTTCTACTAACTTTTCGTTTTTTTTTCTTATTATAAGGGGATTCATGTCAGAGCTGTTTTTTTTATTGAACTTCCTTTTATCAGTCACCCTTCGAATATAACTTCGAAATACCAAATTTCTTTAAAGAATTTTGAACCTTTTGAAAATAAATTATTAACAGCTTGGGAAGACTTTTGCACTTGAATAATAAATGGGTATCATCTATTTTCGTTATTTTCATAATAAATTGTAATGCGAATGCTAAAAGTCATGAATATTGAAACTTACAGATGTCAACGTTGAATCTTGATACTTTTTAGATATTTGAAAAATTGTTACGCCCCTTCCGTGCTTTATTTTTTCGTTTTTCACTGTTATCTTTAAAATAATTCTCATAGGTAATTACTTATTTATTAAGCATATACTTTTAAAAAGAACATAAAATTCAAGTGCTGTTCTTAATATGTATTCTTATTGGACCACAAGTACCTACTCCCAATCGTCGCATCGTCTTCGCAATTTCTCTGAAAATCCACATCACTTTTTGTTAAAACTTGTCAATTTTTTTCAGCACGTATGCCATTTTGAATAAAAAAAATCATACATCCTATAAAACTAATTCCTTTCGAGAAAAACATTGGAGTTCAACAAGCTACTAATGCAATATCGGTGCATCTGCGTTTGAACACTCAGACTATCGAGTGCAACATCACAAATATATATTCAACATTAACAACTTAGAATATTTAACATAGAACTTATGAAATCTTTATCTGAGTCACAAACGAAATTAGATCCATTACCAAACGTGCTAATTAATTTGTGAAAAATACTTCCCGCGCCTCTCGTGATATCATTCATGGATTGCAAGCTATACCAACATCGTTTCCGAATAATCTAACGAGAAAGTAAGAAGCGCGGTTCAACCGTGAGAGGCTAATCTCAATTCTGTTACAACATACGGAAAGCGACGAGAACGAAGATGACTTGGACGATCGTATAGCCTCGAAGGATGATGATCCTCAAGCGCAACCTGTCCTCCGACATCTGCACTCGATTCGAGAACCCGCCCCACGCAATCGTCGGGTTACTTTGCTTGTTTACGAGTTGCCTAAACATCAGCCAGTGATTTTCCAACCTTCGCGTGAACGGGTTCTCGCATCCGCCACATCTGGCTGACACTAATTCGAATTTCTGTAACGGCGGAATTTTACGGTACGAAACTCTTCCTCTATCCTGGACGCACTGGATCGATTTCTTCCCGAGTTTCCTGGAACCTCGAATTTCACAAATGATGGTCATCAAATTTCCAATTTGGAAGGGCAGAATTGGTTTGCTATAAATACAGGCATCCTTCCTCGGGGAAATTTTATATGCATTAGCAGTGGGGAAATCTGTCAGGAAAGAAAAGTTGTGTGTGCTGTAGAATTTGAAAGAAATTTCTTAGTCTTTCGCAGTTGTAGACTGTCTGGATATTGATTTTATTCTTATGAGTACTGTTATATTTTGTTCAATTTTTAATACTTTTATTTAAAGAAAAGGAATACTCTTCTATTCTGCGTGAGTTTAATATTCCTTCAATTTAATTCAGATCTGCTGAAATACAGAACTTGAAAAGAATTATAATGGGTTCAAAGTAATTGCTACAAGTTTCATTCTTTTTTGCAGAGTAAAGTTACCATTATCATCTACAAAATATCCGCAACAATGAAAAGTGCAGAAAGTCGTATAAAAGTGTTAAGATTTTAAAACGATTTTCATCACAATTGGTAACTATCCTCCACTCGAAGCAAATCATATTAGTAACAAGCTCCGACAATAAAAGACAAAGTACCATCAGGCATAACTAAAATCCGTGCAGAAAGAATTGAATTACAGCCATCACACACATTTTAATGCAACACACATAACAAAAGACAGTGTTCACCCCAACATCCCCCAAAATACAATCTTCCACTTTACCCACAGAATAAAGAGGTTCGAATCATATAACGTTAGAAAAAGAAAACGTTGCATCTCAGGGGTAAAGATTGAGTTCTAAGAAGCTTCCCTCGTCCACGTGGCACATAAAGCTCGGCCGTATTCGCAATATTATTGTACCGAGTGGTTGAAAAGCTTATAGAGTCCACTCCCGTGGACACGAAGCAAAAAGGGGCGCAATCGCGTCAGCACTTCCGCCGCGACTATTGTAGGCTGAACGAGAACCTCCTTAAATCTGGCCCAGAAATTTTACCTGCTTTCAAACGACCGACAATTCGACCATGCCTCGCTGTGTTAAACCGAGAACGAAGCTGTTTGTGCAGCCGTCTCGCGTCTATCTGAACGGGGATCACCTGGACCGGCGACTCTAAAGTCTTGTCTTACTCGGTGTTTATCGAAGCAATTCCCCGCTAACGGGGCAAAACGATGTCCGCGCGGGACGTCATGGCCATTTAACGATAGTTGAAACGCTTCGCGATTCACGGAGAAAAATCTTCACGGTTCCTTGGCCTCTCGATGATGTTTACTTTCGCCTTGGTTATAATTGTCTCTCGTCTTCCTGGTGCGCAGCCTCTTTGGACGCCGAGTGTTTTCGACGCGAACCGGCCTTTGTTTGGAAAAGGAAATACTTCTGTGTGATTTTTAGATTTTATTGCTGCTCCCAGGGGACTCAAAGTGGGAAGAGTAATTGTTTGTGTGCGATAGAAATAGGTGATCGTACAGTTGGGAAAAGTAAGTTTGTCTGAGAGTGGGTACATAGTTTGGGATACTAGACAAGGACTTTTCTTTTAATTTGTTAAATGAGGAGGAAGAGTTATTTGTAAAATTTAATAATTACACTCATCTGAAAGTTTTTTAACAAATTCCGTGGAATAGAATTACGCTCTTTTTATGCCTAGCGTAAAATGCTAGTCGTTTTAAATAGTTGCCCAACCCCAAAATTTGAAGGGGAATTTGACGAATTTGATGAGATTTTACACGAGACTTTGCTATAATGAAACAAAAATCTCAGCAACAAGAGAGATAACATTTTTCTAAATATATCATGAAACTTGTCTCGTGAAAGTCTAATTTTACAAAACTAATAACAAATAATGAAAAAATAATAAAATAATGAAATAAATCAATAAATAATTAAATAATGATATCGTAAACATCCCAGGAAGCAAACTCAATAAAACCCTCAAGTCTCTTGTCAAGTGAGAAACCCAGGGATCAATTCACTACTCTTTCTAGGGTAAGTGTGGGTATTACTGCGGACTTTTAAGGTAGATTAACTTTAGAACCCTCGATACGGCGTTCAAATGATTGAAAGTTCCTCCTTCTTGTTTTAAAAGAAATGTGGGACCTTAATAATTCCATAAAAAAATTTGAGGGCGGGGTAATAAGCGCAGTTGCTTAAAAACACAGAGATTTGTCGATCAATGTCATTGCAGGTGTTACTGCGGACATGCATGCATTACTGCGTGCCAGTTACTAACGAAATACCAGTTACTGCGCATGTATTACTGCGGTCTGATGTCAGGCGAAACATAACCTTAAGGGGGAACACCACTGTGACGGCCGGAAAAATGAGCCCATTTTTAAGATTTTTTTACGGGACAACTTACAGTTTTATTATAAAATTGTTATTACCTATCTTTAGTACAATGTCTTAAGAGACTATAAAAAAAAAAGTAATAGAAAAACATGCATAGATTTCCATATACAGTTAATCTCCTACATCCCTCACAAGAAAACATAGGTCGCTTATCGAAACGATATCTTTGGAACGGCAACTCTGAAATCAATTTTTTTTTTTAATATAATCGGTATGAGTGTAGTTTCCGTTGTACGTACCGATTTTTAAAAAAAATTATTTTTGTAAAAATGGTGCGCTTGGGAAGAAAAAGTTTCGAAAATCCGCAAAAAAATGGATAGTTTTTCGAGCGTATTTAAAAAAATATGTTTTCGATCAAAAAATCAGTACGTACAACTGAAGATACTCTTGTTTTAAAGATCCTATCAAAATTTCAAGTCGATCGGATGAAAATTGACAGAGCTATTGATTCGATCAGTTAGAAAAATGTCGTTTCGAGAAAACCGCGTTTAAAGTTTGCACGGGAAAAATCACACTTCCGTTCGTGACGTTCACTGTCACTCGAATGCCCGATCAACGGTTGCATTTCTTCGATTCTCGAACGAACAGCGTACCGTGCGTAAAAACGGGAAAAACCCAAAATTTATAACCTTTAACAATGTGGGGGAACAGTGGGTAAGAAAAATGTCGGCGCGCTATTTGCCGCTAACATAGCGCGCTCGGAACGGCATCGTGACGCGTCTCACAAAATGCACTGTATCTTCGTCAATTCTTCGAATATCAACTTGAAATTTTCAGAGAGTATTTTTGAAGAGTTAAACATAAAGAAAGTGAAGAAAAAAAAAATCGAAATTTTTTAAACTTTCACAGTGGTGTTCCCCCTTAATACCTTTGCAGGTTACGTAGACAGAAGTGAATACGGTCGGAAGAAAGGTTAGGTAGCGCAATGGTCGGTCCGCAGTAATACATGCACATGGTGTAAAGTGCTGTACCTAATACTGCGGTGACAAATAAAAATTAAAACTAAAATGTAGACGACTGATTGATTGTTTTTCTGGAAAAATAACTCTTATTCTACCGAGCAATAATGCTACATTACATGTATTACTATTAATAACAAAAATATAAATGTTTTTCTAGTAGGTGTTCATGACCGCCATATCGGGAATCGACCGAAGTTTCGCCTTGACGAATTTCAAACTACGATAAAAGAATTAATAATAACTTTGCTGTACATATTTAGTAATAATTACCTGTAATAGAGTTTAAAATAATTTTATTACAAATTTTCAAGAGATTATGTACTTTCTAACATTAAATATGATCTGTTTTAGAATATCCGCAGTAATCGGGGCATCCGCAGTAATACCCACACTTACCCTATTCGCTACTACTTTCGAACGGTAGCAATGTGACCGACTAAGCACAGCCCTATAATACATAACGCAAACCACATTCGGTGATATGTACCCCAACGATATCGCTTTACACACCGCTTAAGAGGGTCTCAAGTTAGTCCGTAAATGTACCTACCCCTGCAAGGCACTATAGAACAATGAACCAAACCCAAGTGCACCCCATATTATGACAACATATTGGACTAGTGAGGTGTCATAGGTATCTCATTACTTATTACCGGACAATCGCACGAACTTCCATCTCCGTTACCCCAAAACTGTGCCCACGTCACCATAATCTCGGTCGCACGTAACATCCCTCTAAAGCTCGCCACCGTCGCCGTGGCGTCTTCGTTAAGGCGGAATGAACGCTAACACCATTTTCCAACAAGCAACGGGGTGGTCTCGTCACGGGCCAATCAACTAGCCCCCCTCGGCCCGCTGCCTAGTAGCCCCTTGAGTACCTAAAATTACGAGGTCCGTCGCCCAGCCTATCGGTCGCTAACGACTCAATTTCCCATCGATGCCAGGATCGCAGTCGCCTCCGCTTGTTTGTTTTTCCAATTTTCCGTCGACCCAGGTAAATAGACGGCCGCCCCCGGCGGAGCGTTTGAACGGACGTCCTCCAGAAACTAACAGTGTCGCGCGAAGAGGCTAAAAGGGGTCTAATTGTGTCTACCAAGAAATTAGGGACAGTCGAGCCGTACTCCAAACATCCCGCCCGAAAGGGACCCAGTCTCCATCCTCGCCGACAGATATCCCTGCGGAGGGGTAAAAAAAATATCTACCCAGCAGGAGACGCAGCGTCTGGCGTCCAGGAGGCCTGAACCGGGGCGCCCATTGTCCTGCGCTCAGGCACCCCGTCACGACTGTTTAGCCTTTAAATGCAAATCCCTGGCCGGGACAATACCTGGCAGGATTGGCGTGAACTCGTCGCTTTGGGTGGCACGCAACGTGCGCAACAGACACCGTACCGATATTGCGGCACCTTGGTCCCTAGCCTGCTTTTTCTCAAGATGGCACACAGGAGTGTGCACACCTCTGGACGTTGCCTCGTCTGTTGGCCAAATTTTGTTGCCGTCGCGGCGTGCGTACCACGTGTCGCTTGCTGGGGAAAAAGAATCGCCACCGCGAGGGAGGACGGTACGTGACGAAGAACAATCGGCCACAGATCTTGGAACAGATGGATCGACGATACTACAGATCCAGATGGAATCTGGTAACACTCCGGCACGTTCCTCGGGAATAAAGGAAACCGTGCCGCGGGCTTTTGCACGCTGCTTGAAACATCCTGTCGCGTCGCGCGATAACGAACTGTGCCATTTTCCGCGTGCAACTTGTGCAGCGCATCTTGGACTGCTGGGATATCTTGGAAAAGTTTCGTGATTCGTTTTGCCAGCTGCGGGAGAGGAAGGTGTTACTTTGGTGGCTGTGTGGCGTGGGAAATGGGGAGGGGCTGGGCGATTAGTCTATGTAATAGATCCTTTATAGTGGGTTCTCCAGGGTTTATTATATTGTTATGGATGGTAGGGTGGAGTGGTGTATTTAACAATTGGAATTGTATAGGCTGGTTCACCTAACTGTATGACCTGAAATTTTTAAAATTTTATAAAAATGTTTTCTACAAAATTTACACTGTTTTGTGGAGGCCGGTGTATAGTAACAAAAGTTTTATTCGTGAATCGATATGAAACATGATTCGGACTATTTGAAAAATTGGAGAACTGACAGACAGCGAGGGTAAATGTTGTGCATATGTAGACGAAATTAATCATTGTGTAAAAATAAATCAAAATTGTACAACAGCTTTTTCCAATCGCGGTGTTTGCGAGAAAATTTGGTTTAATTCCTTTGTTAGTCAAATGCACATGTTCCGGGCGGATTATCAAACTTAATTTTCGGGAAAACAAAGTCCCGTGCTGGGAAAACAGTTGCATAATTTCGAAGCATTTTTGCACATGGAGTCATTTCATCTATAATTGCGCCATATTTACTGTTGTGGTGTACCAATGTCTAATTAGAATACACGTGTACCTATTAGATGAGTTTCTGGAATTGATTTTCTCGAAAACGAATTCTTGAAAAAGTGTTAATCGATATTTTCTGCTTATTTCTATATGTAGAATCTCCTCCTTTCGTATTGCAGCACCAGTTTAGGATCACTCTGTCAATTGAGGGCAGTACAGATTTTCTTGTTAAACTAACAAATTTAAACAACGTTTCCTTGGGAAATGATATTAAACCAAGAAAGAAACAGAAGCATTGCAACTGAATTGGGCATTATCCGAATAAATATTTATTCAAATATGATAAAAATTTATTCATTATTCTCGAATAACTTCACCTTATTCGAAATTTTTTCATTCTTAAAAATTTATTCGAATAATGCCTAACTTTGCATTGCAATCATCGCTGAAAGTCGTAAATTCAAATTAGAACATTTGTAGTACCTACGATATAATTTTAATGAAAATCATCTGAAATGAAAATTAATTAACAATTACAACAATGACATAAATCTCATGTTTACCTGCACTCGTGTGCACCTACTTCCTCCAACATATCTTAAGAAAATCAAATTCGTTTCTATTTTTTGCCACGATACTTTGAATACACAGTATACAAATACACGTGAGTTCCTGCTTTTGTATTATCGTTTGGCATTGGGAGGGAGGAGTTGCACACTGTTTTTATTAAAGAGATTATTTTTAGTTGAACGCTATTTATGTGTGTTTTAACACGTCACGCGAAGGCGGCGTATTGAGAAGCTAGAAGGGCGGTTCAAAAGAAATATAATACCGTGTGTTTCTGCGTGTACGTGTGTCACGTACGAGTTGTACATCCCGTGGACCTGAACCATGATCCCTGACCCAACATCCAGATGGACCACGAGAACACGACACTTCTTAACACAAACAACGCCAGCTGTGACTAAAGAAAGCGCGAAGGACTCCTGGTTTTAACATCCTTTCACGTAGGGAATAGTCTCCTGAAGAAGATGAATTAATTGTTCTTAAAAGCCGCGAAAATTGCGCGTTAAAGAGTTACGGATTGATATTATAAAGGGAAGACTGCTGGTAGAAAATAATGTCAAAATTTGACTTCAGTTGAAATGATTTTAATCGATAGTAGAGAAGTGAGGAAGTTACTTGAATGGAGTGCATCACAATACTATTCGCACAAATAGAAACTTGATAAAAAAAAATTGGAGTGAGGGAAAAGAAATTGAGAAAGTGATAGAAAGGAAATTTGGTACTTTAGAAAATATCATAAAAGTGTGCCAAAGTAGAAGTGTGCCATCAGAAGAACTTTTTGCCCTGTCGGAAAGTAAAAGAAAATCCTAAAATTAATTGTTAGACACCAACATTTTTCTACAAAAAACAATCTGTGATGCGAAAGCGCGAAGACATATTTTTACTCCAAAGCTTTGAGCCCCTATCAACTTATGAAATAGTAAGTTCTATTAGTAAAAAGAATATTTATATCGAAAGCTGTCGACTGCTATCACAGTATTCTGTTCCTGAATAAAAACTTTACGTGGCAAATATGAAAGGAATCAAACGGCGAGTTCCACCCCAAAACATCCATTTACGCCAATAATACCTAGTTCTGACTCTGTGCATAATACATAAAGAAGGAGTACCGCGGGGAAAGTGCCATCAGTTATTATCCGAGAATGGTCGTTTAGGGCGCAAGAAATTCCTGACTCGTAGCTGAATATACAAAACAGCCGTAAAACCCACCCTGTGACTGAGTATTCAGGAGGAGGGTGCAGGGATTAGCAATTTCTCCAAGTGCGGCTGTGTTACGTCCCAGGGGCACCATATCGCTCCCCGATAGCAATCGATGCTGCCATCGATCACTCGCACCCCGTACTCGAAGCAGGAATCTTTCCTTGGGCTTCTCACTCGACCGTGCACGGAAGTCGCACTACACGACGAACTGGCAAGAAGCATGCTTCACTTCCTACTTCTCGCCTCAATGCACCAATTTTAAAAAATTCCAGAAGAATCTCAACTGCTTTTTCTGTATCTGTGTCAGACTGGGTCTAAAAATATTGCTTGCCCACCCGCAACTATGAGGCTATGATTTAATTTTAATAAGAAATAAATAAAATTCTCAAAAAATACATACGTGGAAAACAAGTTGGTAGAATTAAATTCTTGCAAAATCGATGTATCCTCAAAAAATTATTTTATTAAAATAGTAATACATATAACTTAAATTTTAATTGCATACAGTAATAATATTAGAACTTTTATTATATTTTCAAGCTACTAAAAGGTCATTAACTACACTACGAATAGTACATACGAATAGTATCACTACCCTCCCCCAAAGCTATATTAACATTACGTGCGACGTCGACCGCAGAATGACCGAGTTTAAACTCATAAAGGGAAATTACTCGAATTTCGTACGTATCATAGTATCATTGCAAAGAGAACACCGAAGAACTTCCAACACATTTCAAACAAGAGAGCCTATATCAGCATTCAATTGTACGTAAACCATACCGCGGACAAACAAGATGTTTCTTAATCCAATCTCGGTAAAGAATCTAAAGCGTTCAGAAGGAACTAATACAAACTCATTACTCTTCCCAAAAAACAACCTAATTATTCTTACACACGCCTGAAATCCCTGGCACCAAACAGAACAACAGCTTCCTCCGTATCAAAAGAAAATCTGTACCACCCTTATTCCCCATCCAACCGACGCGGTTCGAAAAAAACTGCCGACTCGTTCCACTCCCGATATATCCGTCGTCGTTGACATGATTTAAAGCCGTTCCAACGATATTCCGAACGTACCTGAATCGATGGTTCCTAGGGCGTATCGGGAATCTTTATCGGAATTCGCCCTGCACCCTTAGCGTATTTGGATATCATTGTGGAGGCGCGTGGGTGTGCGTTAATGCTCTCTGTTTTGCGCGGTTGAGGGGACGGAGCAGGGAGGGGGAGGATTTAAGGACCCTCGTACATTCGGGCGCGTATAATTGTCTGAGTATGCGTAGATTCGGTGAAATCTTCCTCACGCGTGCGGCATAGCAGACGCACGGAATCACGCAAACACCCGCCGCGAATACCGAACGAATGCCTGGCATCGGTTCACCCGGTGCAAGCCGGAGAAGGGTGGTAATCCGATCCGGTTCCCGCCGGGACGGGGGGCTGCACCGCGAATTTCGTATTCCACTCGTCGTGTCTTTCATTCCGCGCGCCGTTATCTCTTCTTTCCTTGCCTCTCTCTCCGCGACGACTGCCGCGCAAATCGAACTGGATTCGGCAGCGATCCCACCGAAGTGCGAGTGCCTTTCCTCAGGGGGGCAGCGGGAATCGTAAACTGCCGCGCGAGTGGAGTAAAATGGAATGGAGTAATGACTGGAGAACGTGTGGGAAGCTGGGAAATGATGGGACGGGGGTGAGAGGGTGGAGTTGCGAGGAAGGTTTTCATTTAGACGGGGTTTAGTATCGGTGGGGTTGAAAAGTCGCTGCTTTTATTTCACGTGTATGTTATATCTGGAGGAAAGTTAAATTCGGGATAGTAGACTTATACGAATTATTATCACGCTTGAATATTCAACATGTAGTTGAATATTCAACCAAGCAGTTAACACGACTTTAAACTAATAAATAAAATAAAAAACAATCATGTACCTACCCACCTATGAAAATTGTGACACTCCGTGAATTTATGGATCTCATGTAAGACTGGTATACAAACCTCTGAACACTATGCAGACGAGAGCAAGATTTACTGTCTGAAGTGGTGGACACAGATTTTTCGGGCCACCCTGTTGTAGCAAGACGGAAGGATGCCTCTTACGCGGCTAATCGGCGTGTTCAGCGCGACTAATCGGACTTTCGGTTCCTGAGGACATCTGTTACGGTTGGACCGGATGCTTCGTTCCACGCAAGCACGACGCAAACGTGTTTGTCATACCGTTGACTTTCGGCGTCGTCGTGGTGCTCGAAGGAATTAGAGGGACACTTATTCAAACACGCGCGGTTAAAAGTCCCCCATCGGTGCTACCTCGTGGCATTCATCGTCAGCTTTGTGAGGACGGCGACGGGTTACACCGTGTCGTTACGAAACAGGGTATGCGCTCGTCCCTGCGCCTCGTCAAGGAGACAACCATTGCCGGGCACCGATGCGTGGCAAATTCGAAGACCCTTGTTCGTTGGCCCTCCAAGTAATCGGAGAGATGCAGCAGCAACCTTCCGGTGACCGAGTTTGCGGGAAAAATGAGTATGTATCAGCTTTTCTGTAAAAAAGAAAGGAATTCGGTCGTCCATAGCGATGAGGCGCCTGAGAACGTTATTTTGATCGTGACGTGGAATATTTTGCGGAGAGATAAAGGTACCTATGCAATGGTTCAGCTTTAAAAATGTTTAAAAAGTTTAGTGTGCAAGGGAATGTTTGGGAGAAATGATTTTTTGCAAGCGAATCTGTTAGGCAAAATTAAAAATGAGGGACCATTTTTTCTTGTATGTTATGCTGTGGCTATATGCCTTCATGTAGTACGATTTTTATAATATTATGAAATAGTTTTGAACAGTATAGGAAATTTAAATAATTCAATGCAAGGGCAAACAGCTCGATATTTATGGAGTGAGAAGAATTGTTAAAATGTTACAGTTATTTGCATAGAATGATAAAATACCTATTTTAAGGTTTTATCTAATTTTACTCTGTTAGAAAAGATTCTAGAAACCTTAGGTTACGAATTTTAACAAAAGCTGCGGAATTAAACTCCTAAAGCTTCAGAAAGAACTAAATTTACTATAAAGATTTCCAACGAAATTGAGAAATATATTAATTCAAACTGCTCAAAATATTCTTTTGAGATTTTTAACCTATCAACGACTCTCGACGAAAAAATTTCTGATAATAGTGGATTACTTGATACAAAGCTTTCCCATTTAGTTATCCAGTTATTAGGAAGAATGGTCCAGGGCTCAAGAGCTCACGATAAAAGTGCACATAATCGTTCACAAGTAGCTCTCAGTTTTTCAAAAGGACAATCTTGATTATATCTCTTAAGTAGCCACACCCATTTCACCAAAGCCCACTAATTGTGTTTCCCTTTCTCCGTTAATTCCACCATTTTTATTTCGTGTAGCTGTCTACCGCGAACCGCACCAGGAACGGAAAAATTCAATTTTTCATACTACTCTGTCTTTCCAATACACTCTGTCTCTCGAATAGGAACATTTAAATTCTTGATACACTTGGGCGGATAAGGTTTAATAATTTATTTTTGTTCCACGAATATTCAATGCAATACATACTCAAGTGTGTGTTCGCAATGAAGTAGATATTTACGTGTTTATGCTGATAACTATTTCAAAAACTCGAATAATAATTTAGTAACAAATTTCCCCGATAAGCAGCATATTTCTTATTTTTTCTAATAAATTTGCTACCATAATATCGATTTTGAATGCCCGGGGAACTTCTGGCTATTGCTGTTTTTAAATAACACAAGTGGAATAGTACACTGAACATGTCTGTGAGGCTCCAGCGTCACCATTTATGTCACAAAGTGGGTTAAGATCATTATCTGCGCATTTGAGAGCTCATTTACTGCTCGAATTTCAGTTTTAAGAGTTCCTCGCGATTAGAAGCTAGTTTCAACCTGAAAGAACAGCTCCGTCAACGCGCAGCGTCTAACGACAGGTTCGTTTTCGAGCATATAGAAAATTCCCTTTCCCAGACACGTCGTTACGTGACGAACAGCCGATCGAGATGATCGGCGAAACGCATTAGAGGTGCATGTTCCTTCGTTTTTTCGTACGGTTCCATTAATCATACAAGTCCCCAGCTGAGCATCGAGATCGACGCTGCGTGACAAGTTTTGAAGCAATTAGACGCCCTTCGAAATTCCTAGCTGAGGAGTCATCGCCCCCTCTTCCCATCGGAACTGCTCCTAGGTTCGTTTTAGCTGGGCCCTGATAGGAATCATCAAACACGTAGCCTTTGACTAATGCCTCCACCCTTGACTTTAAAGTGTAACGAATCGAGTGAACTATGCCTCGAGAATGAAATACTATTCCTCAACGAGAGCAATTATTTGTATAGTGTGTGGTATTTGAAATCAAAAAGCGGAAGCATATATTTTTACAGAACTTTTTGCACTTAAAAGAACAACATTTGCAGTACCTTTGGAAATTTTCGTAGACAAATATTAACGTTTATAATAAAATAATCCAAGAAGCCTTTTTAAAAATTTGGTATTGCGGTGAGCACTGACATTCGGAACTAGATTATCTGAAATCAAAAAAACAAAAAAGATTTCGTTAGTATATTAATGTATCCTCTGATTAACGAAGGAAATTTCCGAAGAATTAATTGAAAAAAATGACGGCTATTTAAAGGGTCTAGCAGGGTAAGTATGGGCAAACGGCCCCCACGCCGATTCCTGGAGGTGTTATTTTTTAAACAATGCTCCTGGCCTGAAACACCATTGTGTAAAGTTTTAGATCGCTACCCCCCCGTTTAAGGGTAATACGGGGGTAAACGCCCGTAACGTTATTATTTTTTATCTCGGTTACTACTTAAAATATTTGAATGAGAAAAATATGAAAAAAAGCTACATACTAACTGTACTTCGTGTATTTTTCTCGAAATTGTAAATCAATTATTAAGGGTAGAAAAAAAATAATTAATTTTTTGAGGGTGGTTTTTCGAAACAACCCTTTGAGTGACAACCTCCAAAAAAATAAAAAATAATGCTCTATTACGGTGGTATTATATAAAAAATCCTGAAGATGATCGAGTTGGTGGAACATAGTTAAATAATTTAAAGAAGATCATTATATTATAAAGGGTCTAGCAGGGTAAGTATGGGCAAACGGCCCCAACGTCGATTCCTGGAGGTGTTATTTTTTAAACAATGCTCCTGGCCTGAAACACCATTATGTAAAGTTTTAGATCGCTACCCCCCGTTTAATACGGTAATACGGGGGTAAACGCTCTTATATTTATAATTTTTTTTCTTGGTTAAAGATATTTAAATGAAACAAAAGCGACAATATTTTTCCGGATTGGAAATGAATTATTACGGGTAGAAAAATATAATTTATATTTGGGGGTAGTTTTTGCACCCAACCCTATGAATGACAACCCCTTGTCGTGATAATCGCTTATATTTGTTTGCACATATCGAAGGGATAATCCGTACTTAGCCAGGCGTATTTTGCTGTCTTTCTGATTATATAAACGCTGATAACTTATAATCGATTAAAGAAAAATTACAAATAATGCAGTTATCACTACTGCTTTCAGGCATTTTTCTAAATAATACTGGTGCTAAATAAAGCACTCAAACAATTTTTATCGTAATATTCATGATTTTCTCTATTAGTAAACTCGCAAGCAAAATGTCGATAAAACAGCGACGGTTCCGTGCTGTCGGCGGACCGCGACGTCGATACGTCGTCGTATGGTGAATAGAGGGACGCGGCCGCCTCACCGCGCCGCGCCGTCCGCGTAAAAATAATATTGGGACGCAGTCGCCGTCGTTGAGGGGTTATTTAAGTATGTTTCCACCAACGCGACTATTCTACATTTTTATACATGATAGTTATATAATAGAGTATTATTCTTAATTTTTTGGTGGTTGTCACTCATAGGGTTGTGTGCAAAAACTACCCCCAAATATAAATTATATTTTTCTACCCGTAATAATTCATTTCCAATCCGGAAAAATATTGTCGCTTTTGTTTCATTTAAATATCTTTAACCAAGAAAAAAAATTATAAATATAAGAGCGTTTACCCCCGTATTACCGTATTCAACTGGGGGTAGCGATCTAAAACTTTACATAATGGTGTTTCAGGCCAGGAGCATTGTTTAAAAAAATAACACCTCCAGGAATCGACGTTGGGGCCGTTTGCCCATACTTACCCTGCTAGACCCTTTATAATATAATGATCTTCTTTAAATTATTTAACTATGTTCCACCAACTCGATCATCTTCAGGATTTTTTATATAATACCACCATAATAGAGCATTATTTTTTATTTTTTTGGAGGTTGTCACTCAAAGGGTTGTTTCGAAAAACCACCCTCAAAAAATTAATTATTTTTTTTCTACCCTTAATAATTGATTTACAATTTCGAGAAAAATACACGAAGTACAGTTAGTATGTAGCTTTTTTTCATATTTTTCTCATTCAAATATTTTAAGTAGTAACCGAGATAAAAAATAATAACGTTAAGGGCGTTCACCCCCGTATTACCCTTAAACGGGGGGGTAGCGATCTAAAACTTTACACAATGGTGTTTCAGGCCAGGAGCATTGTTTAAAAAATAACACCTCCAGGAATCGGCGTGGGGGCCGTTTGCCCATACTTACCCTGCTAGACCCTTTGAAATCCTGATTTTTCCTGTAAAAATCACGCGAAAAAATCAGGTTCCGCGCTAACGAGAATATCACTTCTACCCCAAATGGTTAAACACGGACCAACCCTCCAGGATCTCGGCCACCGGCATTTAAAATGACCCCTGTTTACATGCCCACCGTCATTATTACCTGCTCGACACCGCGACTCCGTTCCACCGGCGCGCTTCACGGCGTCGATATTATAAGCTTATAGCAGATCGGTGATCGAAAGAAAAGCGCTTTTGACCCGTCATCGCGTCGGCCTGGAAAAGTGCTTACTCGGTACACGCGGTGGAAGCGTCGAATAAGGCGTGCCAGGGGTCTTTCTCATTTTGTCTCTGGGCAAACGCTGGCTGCCGCCACCTAACCGTATTACGATCTCCACGTTCCATGGGCCGAGTACCTTTTCGCGGGCAAGAAGAAGGAGAAGAAAGAGGACGGCGCGGTCAATAAGAGACCTCGTGCGTGCTGATACGAGCATATTTCGTCGTCGAGAGGGTAAAGTCTGCGGTGAAATAAGGATCCAATAACGGGCCGAGTGGACGTCGCGGAGGGTAACCTCTTGCGCTCGCACCCCCTGCGTCCGGTTAACTATCCGACAGGGGGCAAAGAGACAGGAGAAACCGGACGACGAAATTGGTCACGGCAAACATAAGGGGATATTAGCGCGGAGATCTGGTTTTTTCCCTCCAACTTCGACGATCCAGTGAGAAGCTTTAAAATACGCTTGTCCGCTTCCTCGCTGCGCCTCCACCTTCCTCATGGTCTAAATGGATTAAAATAACCGAAGCTGACAAGCGAGCCGATAATTTTTATTAGTGGAAAACCTTGTCCACGGTAAAAGCGTCTTAGAACGGATATGCAGTGGCTCCTTTGGAACAAGCTATCTGTGATAACTTTTCGGTGGGCTGCTGGGTTTGAGTGAAAGGAGGATTGGATTCTGTGATTGGGGCTGTTAATGGTGTATTTAGTAGATGGAAGTTTGATAGTGGGGGAGTGGGTGATCGTCAAGTGCAGGTATAAGGCACCCCGTTTGGTTAATCTTTTTGACTGGGAATTTAGTTTGGAAAAAACGAGGAGGAAGTGGTTGTTCTTGAGTCACGGTTTTCGATGGAACGAAGGATTATAGAATTAAATCGTCCAGTGTCTTGTTTTGTTTTTCATTAACAAAAGAAGATGGAAACTTAGGTCGCGAATCACCTGCTTGACTTTGAGTAGGTGTCACTTTTTAAGAACTAAATTTTTCAAAATTGGCGCCGATAAGTACTAGAAATCCAAATCTGTTCACTAATCTCTGAGATATTTTTGGTGCATAGTTCATGGTGCAACCAAGGAAACCTTATAATCCAACAAAGCTATTAAGACCTCCATAGGTCTGGAAGAAGGATGATCGTTGCCTCTGGAAATAGATAAGAGTGACCGTCGCTTCTTCTGTTCATCCAAACGTGACATCTTCGATTGTAGAACCATGTTCCTCGGCTTCGTGCGCGCCTCTAACAGGCTCACCGCACAATTAGATGCTCTTCCAAAGACGTTTCTAGGTATCTTCAACAGCTTCTTCTCCCCATTACGTTTAACTAAAGTATTCCAACGTTGCCCCGTCATCGGCGAAGCAATAGTGACCATTGGACGAGGATAAACGTTTCGCTCCCTCGACGTCGATTATTCTCACCCCCTTGGAGACTCGTGAAAATTCCCCGAAAGCTGTTAAACGTGGAAAGGGCGTAGAAAATTCAACGACACGATTAGACGGTCAAGTGTGTTTACCCCTGTTAATCGAGCTCGAAGGTAGACAGGGTGCACCCTTGTCGAGGAACCTTTCGATCCTTCCCTTTTTAAACACCCAATAGTTTGCTCTCTCGCGCTGAGGCAATTCTCTTTGCCATTCTCCCCCGGAACAGATTCGATTCTCTTGTCAGATATTGAATCTTGAAGCGATTCCCGAAGAAAATCGACGGGCAAAGGAGAGGGACAGGGGGCGAGACGAGATTAGATGGGCAAAAATGGCAGCGACGACGGGCGAAACGTCCTAAAAGCTCGCCGAGCCCCAGTGAAACCGACCTTATTTATCATCGATATCCCTATCGGAGTCTGGAAAGGTTTTGCAGTCGGTTGTTCAAAGGAACGGTGGTTAATAGTGTCTCTTGATACCCTTAGCTGAAAGTGATCAGATCGTGCTGGAGGAAATTGTCTTCTGATAGCACCTTTGCACTCTGCATCGACTCTGATAATCTTAATGCAAAGTTCGATGGAACTTGGAGGATTTCCTTCGAATTGACTGAACAGTAACCTCGGTGTATACCTACTTTCATTTTTGAAGTATTTATGGTAACGTGTGTAGGATAGTGTTTGCTTTGGCACTGCTTAGGTGTTTGATTTTATGAGATTCGTTTAGTAAGTAATTTTAATAAGATTTGTCGAAAGTTTGGGAAGGTTCTACTAATCTGTTTCACTGTAGGTAGTAAGAAGATTTTATTGAAAGTCTATGTTTAGATTCTTCTGCAAGATTGAAACAATTATTTATTTAACTAATAGGTATAAATGGTTGATTGCCTCAAGAATTCTGAAGGGAGAAAAAGATTACAGTTCTTGAATATTTAAACATATCTCAGACTCCTTTCGACACCCTATATATACATGCGCTTACACTTTAAGTCCTAAATTGTCTTTGCTCACATTCTCCACTTCATATTTTAAATAATGCTTCGTACCATAATTCTTTGTATATCATCTGTAATAACAACTAAATAATTCTATTAGGTCGGTGTATAAGTAACATCGTTTTAATCATTAAATCTTCTTTTTGCACCTTTCTCATTGCATGTAAACGTCGAATTACTGTTGAAAGATCAACCTCTAACAATCTTGCAAGCTCATAAGATGACAGTGCACAGTTTTTGTCGAAGAACTGTAGATTGTTTGCATTTCCTGAGACCACCCGGAACGTTGCCCGTCATTAACGTCAAAATCACCACTTTTGAACCTCTTAAACCAATTTTCACACACTCTTTTAGGTAAACACTTTCACCCCAAATCTCCAAAAGAGTCCTAGTTGCTTCTGCAGTCGATTTTCCTTGGTAGAATAGGAAAACAATTTTCTGTCGATCTCCATTTTCAGACAAATTAGATGTTTGTTTTCGTAACCAAGGAAAAGCTACAGTCACTTATTTACATCATTCTTATTCTCAATGCTTCATGCAGTATACAATACAAAAAACATTATGTACTTACATCTAGAGCTTTTAGAACATAACCGAATTTACCAGCTGTACCATCTTTTAGCACTATTAGTAACTTATTTACAAAGAGAAATTGCATTAAAATTCTATACTATAGTATTACAATTGACACGTAGAACATTTTCCGATAAAATTCTGTTCATAATTTTAGCACTTACAGTATTTTCTACAAGGACTCTTCAATAATCAACCAATCAAACATCTACAAAACCGTGCCCCGCCATCATTCAGACTTGATGTCACAAGAAACTCTCTTCTCAGAACGATCCACATCATCCGTCCAACCGTCTGTTCTTCCGGTCCCACCACCGAAATCCGGACAGGTGGTAATCGGCGTCGGTTTCCAGCGAAAGCCACCTAAAATCGCTACAATGTATCGTGCCCTTAAATTAAACACAAAACAACCCCCTAAACACGGGCAAAGGGGTGGTGCCCTTTCGCGAGGAGGTGCCCGGGACGTGTCCCCTATCCTCCCCGCCCCAATAGAAGAAGGGAAAAAAAAGAGGTAACACGAGACTCGCAGAGTGCAGAGCAGCGCTGACAAATGCCTCGTAATAAGCCCGATTGTTCGATGCCGGGCCAATTTGAGTGGCAGCCTAGCAATTTCGAGTACGGGAAGCTCCCACCGGAAAAGGCGATCCCGTTCGGTCCTTTTCCCTCCGCCATGGCTGGCCAGCGGCGCGCAACGTCACAATGCCACCAAACACGCACACACAGCCCCCCTTAAAAAGGGTTGCACACGGTGTGTATGTGTGTGTGTGTGCACACCCTATGTACCCAGCTTCTTCTTTGGCTTGGTTCCATTGGACGACGCGGAATCGTCCCGGGAGCGAGACCCCCGTGCACCGTATGTCGCCGTGAACGACAATTGGGGTCAGGGAACGACGAGTCGCTTTCCAAAATGTGGCTGCCCTGTGACAAACCGATCGTATACATACTCGGTGTGTGTTGCAGAAATGGGTGCTTCGATTGTGGATATAGGGAGGTTGGAAATATCTTCAGCTCTGGCGCTACTTGAAGTGTTCTTCAGTCTGTGATGGTTGTATTGTCTTGAATGTAAATAGAGGACTTTTGGTGCAAGTTGAGGTTGGTCATGCTAGTCAGTTCTGGGAATAGCTCGTTTGAAATACAGTAGGGTTTTAATTATTTCAGATAGATGTGGGATGTGATGGTACAGATGAGGGAAATTATAGATAATGGAACAGTGAGTTTTTTTACGTTGACGATTCTATTTTTATGGTTAAGTGACGTACATAGGTAAGAATAGAATGTAGAACGCTTTGCAAGGTTTTCCAACTGAATTTTGTAGTTCCTGTCTATCGATCTATAATATATTTTATTCTCCCCGAAGCTATCTTCAGTATTGGTAATCCTTGGCTTTCTAATTTTACTACAATTGTTTGCAAAATATACAGATCACTGATTTCAATATTACAACTCTTAATTTCGCCAGGGCCACTGAAAGTACCAAGTAAATGCATTTTTTTCTCAATTATTTCGGTATTCCTTTTTTAATAAATTTGATGTCGAACAGTATGTACCACTAGAGTAACAATTCTGCAAAACTGAGCATTGACTTCACATTATAATACATAGATACCTTCATGCATGGTTTAAAACTACTTAGTATTATATCCATATTTTTTCATTTATATAAAAAATGGTTACACTAGGAATTTATTGCTTATTTTCATGATGTAGTATGGACAAAAATCTACCGATAAGAATTTTTCTGGGAAAAATAAAAAATCATTCTGATGTAAAACGGCTCCACTTGAATCATCTTATACAGTGATGCACAAACGTCACTATTGCTTACTTAGTCACTATCACCCATTAATATTTCATTGACAAATCTTCGCAAAGCTCAAACCACTAAACTGCCTACCATATCGACACCAACCTCCTTAAATCCATCACTACCGCTCACCCACCGTGACGTTTGCACGTCACCGTCCTCGGGCCAAAAATCCTTCTGTGCCACGTATTGCCGACGATCAGTCGAATTGCGATCCCCTTCGCTTTCGCCCGTCCGTCGTATTAGATAATCACCAAAGAACAGCGGCGAGACGGGGGGAAGGGTGGACGAGGGAGGGCCCGCCATAGGGACTTGAAAGGTCCCGACATTCATCATCTATGGACGTCGAGAAGGGATTCCCCCTCACCCCCCGCGCCCGTGTGCTCGTGGACCTACAGACCGGGTCGATGGTGGACCTGTGCGCGACTTCCCTTTCGAAAATTTTCTCTTTGTCACCCTCTCCTCCTCGCCCCGTCCCTTCGGCCCTTGTGTACACGCCAGGGTAAACACAATGTCAACGAGCACATTAATGTTACACTACACTCGTCGCCCCGACTCTTTCGTGATGCTCGATCGACCATCCAGCGGATCTCTCCGACGACTCTCTAGGAAATCGTGGCTAGAACAATTGTGCACTTCGCTGAGAGAACGAGAAAGGGCCGGGGGAGGAAGAGAGATCGGCTGGTGGATAGTTTGGCATTGTTCCATCGGCTAGCTTACGGGCCATTTGAGGCGAACAATCAATGAAAACTTGTTTCGCTTTCTTTGTCGTTTCTGATGCAAACGCGGATCGCTTGATAGACCGTCGCCCTGTGCTCACGCGGGACCTCCCTTTGGGTTTCTAGCTCCGGTGGCGTCCTTGCGTAGTCGCGTAAGTTGAGCTGAAGGGAATCAATTGCACGGGCGCTTGCGGAACGGTGACGATAATGGTACTTGCCTTCGAGAGAGAGGAACGATCGAACAAAAGCCTCGTACGGTGTTATTTCTGCCCTTGAAGCACTCCTGAGCTTCCTATTGGGTACCCCTCCTCTGTACCTTGTTCCACCTTCGTGGATTTAAACTGGAGTAAAATGCAAAAGCTCCTTAAGGTGTTCCGCGCGCGATTTCTACACCGAGCAAGTGAATTCTTTGCATGCGAATCGTTAACTCGATTACCTTGCTTGGCATGATTTTATTATGAACAATGTTTAGACTATAATACACAGATTTGGTCTGTAAATTTGGAGGATTTTTAGGGGTGTCTGTCTTTATGCTGATAGATATAGGCGTGTGAGTTTTATTTTCGAATAACTTTTTATTGGGTAAATTTAATACTTACCCAAACTAATAAGGGTAGGTAGTGCATAAAGTTCGAGCCACCAATTTGGTTCAAATTTCCCATGCAATTAATACTCAAAATATATAACAATATATAAATTAAGAATTCCCACTCCTCGAGGGGTTACGCTTTAATCTGCTCACAAAAATCGTATCAACGTTTCAAAATAAATCTCCCACCAATCTGAGTAAGAATTGACAGCACTTTCTTTCGTACCTATCATTTATCGCAAACGTTTACATTTATGTATGGGCGTACCTAGGATAATCCAGCCGAGGTTCCGTCCTAATGGATATGTAAATTTGTAATTTAATTGCCTCGCTGAATAATAAGTCATTTGGCCGTGTACCAAAACGCGTGTGCTGAAAACAAAGTTGCCGCAATGGAAAGCCTCTTCATTGAGGTAGAACCAGGTATTCATCGTGCGTATAGAACAGTTTTAATGGAAACGCAACTCTTGCCCAACTTTGATCGACCGTCTTATGTATTCACATGAATATCACCCCCGAAAACTTCCCTCGCGAGAGCTTATCGGGCTCAAATTTTCTCGAGCGGCTTAGTCGCCGAGTAACTCGACCATATAATAATGGAAGATTCGCAGAAGCTCATAAATATTTCCATGAGACCGATTAGCGACGCATCATGGCGGATGAATGAATAAAATCCTCTATAAATACCCATAGGCGCAGGAACAAAGAAACACGCGTCGAGGGAATATTCAAATTCATTGTTCCATCAGAACCTTTTAATAGAAAACTGCTTTAGTGAATCAAAGTGTTCCGTAACTAGCTTTGGTGCTTTTAAACTTTCCTCTGCTACAAATGCCATTAAGAGACAGCTCTTTTCGTTCTTTCTTTCTTGGCGAGCTTGAGAAGTTCGAGCGGACGTTTTAAACTGCAATAATTGAATAAACTGAGGTTAATGCTGGGGAATAAAAATATTCGGACGTACGAGTTAAATGGGAAAGAAGATATGTAAATTGTGAATTCATGTTCTGCAGAAATTCATGTAGAAACTGCTTGGTTTAATAGTTTATTAATCGAAAAGCAATGAATATACATAGAAGCACGTAGTGTCCAATTATCAAGAGCAGTATATTACACCAGATAGTAACCAATTCTGCCCTGTTTAAATATGGATTTCATCACAACAGGGGATAACAAGAAACAACATGGCCGACCTAATTCCAAAACGAAATTAACATTCTGCAGGAATTCCAAAAAGAAAACATAAAACTCATGAAGAATGTAATAAGTATATAAGTACAGTTTAAAAAGGAGTAACCAAACTCACAATTATCTCATGAAAAAAACAGATGCAGAACTCAACTCATAATAGAGAGAAACATAAACCATATTAAACAGTACTAAAGATATTCCCAGTGAATTATTTAAATAAAAAAATAGTTACGTTATTAGCATCACTTGAGCTACATTTCTGCAAAGTTTCAGATTTTTCGAACTATCGAGTTACTGAACTTCCCTTATCACAACTAAATACCTCAAGAATGCAAAATTGTTTTTCAAAATCTATCAAAATTAAGACAAGTCGCTACTGACCAACAGTGAATACGTCCATAAATATAGATACACAAACCGAAAATTATATTCGACTCCGTCAAATGCATTCGCGATCCAAGTACAGTAGATCTACCGAAAGCAAGAAACGTGACGTTAGAAACGGTGCATGAATGTCGTTTAGCGAGACGTTACAGAAGATTACTGTCGTGGGTCGAGCAAAAACGTGGAGGAGCTTCAGCAGCAAAGTCGAGGTGGGCATCGGTTGGCGTCGCTGGCGCGATGATATAATACCAGAAAAGGCACGTGACCCACATGCGAAATTCGAAGGAAACGGATGGAGATGCGTGATACAGTAGCCCTGCTGGCCGAGCTTCCTGCACGTTTTACGTTTCCGTGCGTGTTCGCGCATGAAGCAGACCAGAAAGGACCCCGAGTGCTCTGTTTGTAGTGCCGCCACGGCCTTCTGAAATCACGGCTGGTCCCCACGTTTCCAGAAAAAGGGAAGAATGACGGAAGCTGGCGAACAGACGCGAGCGTTTTCGGGCGGCGGACAATTCCGTGACACCTGGATTCGTCGTGTATTTATTATCTCGTAAAGAAACGAAGAACCATTACGTCCTTTGGAATACCATTTTTGGGAAAACTGAAATAATTCTTGGATTATTTGAAAAGTTTTCTTCTTTTTCCTTGATCGAATGTTAGTCATTTTAAGACAAGTACGTGCATTTTTTTTATAAAATTCAATGTGTAAGCTGTTTCACAGGGGGACATTAAGTAGATGGAAATAGGATATTTATTTCATTGGCAGGATAGTGTTTCGAATAGTTAAATAGTGTTATTAATGTCATTGTTATGTTAATGTTATTTATTCTTAGATATGTAGGTGGTTTATTTTCAAGAACCTTTTTGCGTATGCTTGCTTTTTCATCATTTTGAAAATGAATTGGCTCAACGATAATTTTGTATGTAAATTATAAACGACAACATTTGTTCATAATGTTTTACTATTCTAAGAAAATATTGGCTTTACTGTTCCATTGAAAATGGACTTTTTGTTATTCAGGGAAACCCTAATCTAAAATAACTGCCCCCCAAAATTCATTTCACAGTCATTCTTCCTTCATTTTCTTCATGTACGTTTCTCCCATAATATTTCTATTCATGCATTATATAATCATTTTGTTCCCTTTCACGATATTCAGCCTATTATTTGCTCCATTTACATAACAGTAACCCTAACTCGCTCATTTCCATACATTCCATTTCTCCTATTTTTCCTTTCGTTAAACTTCGATGAATGCAGAACGTGGGTGTATTCTTATTTGAAATGAAACAATATATTTGAAATGAACAAAGAATCAAACAGGCTATGGCCCTGCAGGGTGACTATGCTTCCCTTTACAAGGTATTCAACATTTTGTTTGCTTCGTTTACAGAATAATCGATTCGAGTTGTAACAATAAAATTCTCTCCTTTCACTAAAATATTGCTTCAATGATTTATCTAACGTCATGGTTATAAGAAACACTTGAATTTTCTATAAAATGAAATGTTTTAAACGAGGTACACAATTAGTGTCACCATACAGTTTATATTCTGATAATAGCAACGTAGGGTGTCTTAGAAATAACCACCACATACTTTCAACTATGATAATGCAAATGTGAGTATACATATATTGCAGATTACAGCTTACAACAAAATGCTCAGTGCAAAAACACGTGTTTGTGCTCCCATTTAGTATGTTTTTTCAGGGTTGCTCAGGACACTATAGAATTCAAATTTTGCTGTATAAAAAGTGGTTTAGGCTGAACTGTCAATTCAACCAAAATTATGGGTTACGCCACTAATGCGCTGATACCCTCATTTATGAATGAGGATTCAAGAAGGGTCAATGTAAATATTTAGCCCTATTAAGTTAAATACCGTTTTCGCAAAATTTCTATAACCAATTATCCGAAAGTGCCAATTTTGACATTGGCCCTTCAATAAGTCCTTCTCACTCAAGGTACCCTTCCAGCCGCACCAAAATCTGCACACCCACAATCACTCACAAAACTCCGCACACATACACCCACCTTCCTCAGAGTTACCAAAGCAACCCTGTTTTTCGCAAGATTTCGAATTTATAGTCTGTATGCAGGCTCTCGTGACTGACTGTGCACGATGCACTAAATAAGACAATATACGAGTATACCCAACGAAGTAACCAGGAACCAGCGGTTGGACAGGAAACGATGGGAAACAACGATCGCCAGTTCGAAAGGTATTGACACCGGTGCAAGAGTGGAACTGGCACCCATACCCCGGTATCAGAGACTCGTAAACGTGCTCGTGAATCCGTAACGTGGGTGAGAGAACGTTAAGCATAATTCAGGCCCCGCACTCGAGATTCCCCCGCCTTGGAAGCTGGACGTCAGATGGCCGGCCTATGAAGGTCTGCGGCAGGGGTATCACCCCGTAGGGCCCCCAGCCTCCTCCTCGCCGAGATTAGCATCGGCGTCCGTAAACGCCAGAAAATAAGCGGCGACCCCTCCCGCGCATTGTCGACCGCCGAAAATTTATTCCAATCCTTTGTTCTCGGACGCCCGTTAGTTATCATTAGTACGCCGCGCGCCTCCAGCACTTGTCAGGTAGACCGGGATACCTGAGGCCGCGGCAAGTGGGAGAGAGAGAGAGAGACAAATACGTTCGTAAAGAAGCGTACGATTTTCTGCTTGAAGTATTTATTAGCGCGGTAAAGCCCCGCGCCGTCTTGCATATTCCTGCGCGACGTGGAGGTCGCCTAGAGTCTTTGGGGACCTGCGTTGGGCCTGCTTCGATTTGGGCAAGTGTGCTGTGGGTAGTGTGGTGATACGTCCTTGGACGAGTTCATTGATGGGTTTTGGGTACCATTGATTAATGGAACTTGCTTATTTTGGTTTATAATGTGACAATGATCGCTTTAGGCACTGAATGTTAGTATCTAAATTTGATTTGGTTTACTTTGGAATAGAATTCTTCTATATTAATTATCAGCTTTCCCACTAAAATGTATAGTATGTAACAGTTTTTAGAACATTTTGAAAATTGTACAGTTTTGCATAAAAAAGGCTCAAATAACTTTGAACATGATTAATATCCAAAGCGAAGTCGATATTTTTTAAAATCCACGATAATCCAAGGTAAATCGATTTACTGGTTATGATCTCGAATTTTAATCTTAGTGAAATTTAATTCTGTGGTACACAGGGGATAATCGCAGAAGAAACTTTGAGGCTATTTAGTATTAATAAAATGGCTCATATTCGCCGAAATTAGAGACTATTACCTATAGATCCATTTTTCTTGTTAGCCGAGTAGAACGTTGTTACAATTTTTGGTATTAGTTTCCGTGAGAAAAGGGACCAGGGTATCCGAAAAGTATCAACTCTGTGATCAAAGCTGTCGGCAGATCGAAAGTACTGGTCCCGCCAGTTTTTAGTTACCAGTCATTTAATCTCTCGTATATGGTGGTCCATGAAGAATTCTGAAGCCTGACCCGCTCCCTTGGTGGTCAGAAAACACCTACCGCTTTTTATTTACCATATTTAACGAAGAAAATCCCCAGCCGTCACATAAATAGTAGGCGTCATTGAAAATATACATAAATTATATAGTTCCACCCACTCTCAGATCCACCCTTCTTCTGACCTTGGGCCAACCCATTTTCATTGAAAGTATTAGTATTATAATTTAATAAACAAATGTAATACTATCAACGCATTTATAACAATTAACTAAATATCAGGGGTATAAAACTTCTCAATTGAAAATATTTCGCTAATATTAGAGAAGTAATCAGAATTTAACAAAATGAGTACTTACGAATATACATAAAATAAGTGATGAATAATTAATTAAATATAACTATTGCTTAGACCCCCCAAATTCCTCCTATCACAAAAAAAAATCTTTCCTTGCTTGAAGGATATCAAAGAGGGAGGAAAATTCAATAATTTATTTAAACAGTATTTTAATGGGTATTAGTATAATAACGGAAACCTCTTGTTATTCAAGTGATAATTACTCAAATTTCATCATTTCGGTTTCTGCACACAAAAATATTATGTTACCATTTTACATGGTACAATTTTGTTTCAACAAGCTACAAAAATAAAATCCTTGAATATTTGCTGTGCATCTACACACAAAAATATATTATTTAGTTGAGTGATGCGGAATCTGTCCTCTCAATTCATACACACACGTTAATGCTTTCGCGGACCCGGTCTCCCTTGTAAATCGAAATTGAAACGGCACGATCGATCCTACACAAAAGGAATCCCTGATGCGCGAGCCTGCTTAACGAAAAAAATGGACACCGCCGCGTGAAACCTTAGGACCTCAGGACGTTTTCCTACCACTCGGGGATACACCTCCGCCCCCGCAGCCCATAAACCTTTCGAAGGCGAAGGGACAGCCGGAACTGGCCGCGCAGACTGAAATAGGGGACGAGAAGACGCGTCACAACCCGGGGGAAAACAATGTGAGATACGGGCGAACTCGACCGATAAGATCTGGAATTTGTCGCGAGGAAAGGAAGTGTATTAAGGAAGTCGAGATCCCTGGTGCTCTGGCTGCTAACTGAGCGTTGCATTGCGCTCTGCCGCGGCTATTATCTGTTAAGAAGGCTACCATTAGATTAAAACAACCGGAGACAATGGCCGGAGTTAATTCCTCCTCGGCATCTTTCAATGAATCGGAATCGTTCGTTAGGGGGCGGCAATTTGCAAGAACAATCGCTCGTTGACCCTTTCGTAAACGCTTGTTCCGTCCAGCTGGCCGGTGTCCCACACAGAACTTGTGGATGTTTGAACTGAGATTGCATTCAGGTCAATCCTTGTATTGTGATGTAAGAGAAGTGGAGGGTAAAGTTGATAACACCCTTAATAAGTTGGGCAAAGGAAACACCAATCACCACTTGGGGGTTGCATTTTTTTATTTCAACGGTTACAATAAATATGTTCTTAAGAGGGGAACTTTGTGTGGATGACTAATTGAATCACCAACAAATCTACCTTACAACATTTTCAAATTAGTTCAGTAGTTCGGGGGAAATCGCAACACAAAGATTTTGTTTGTTAAATAAGATTTCGCTATGGATGAACCTATTAGAATACTAAAAAGTGCGTTATTAAAAAAATGATATGACTTGAAACTAAAAAATAGCGATTCTTACAAAAACATTCCGTCTACAGTACGCAACAGATATTATATAATTTAATAATATAAAGCGGGCACAGATCACTGTACTTTATTAGTAAAACTGTGCTCGAGTTACAAGAACGAGCACCAATCCCAGTCAAACAATTCAACCACATGCGGAGCTCCGATCCTCACCCTCGCATATCTTCTAAACTCATAAAACTCATAGGACCTGAAAACCTTGAGGTAAACCAAACAAACAGCCCCCCACTAAAGTGCAACCGAAGAAACTTCTCCTGCACAACACATTAAACATCCACCCCCTCTTCTCCACAATCCAAGGCATCAGAAACTTAAAAAAAAGTATAGAAACTCCTTTTAAACGATTTTCCAGTGAGTTGCTGTCGCGGCGCTATCAGTGGCCCCGTAAAGTCCTCGATAATAGCGAATAGGTAGAAAAAGGAAAAAAGCAAGAGGGGTCCACCGTAAATGCAGCCCTGTTCCGCGGATTTAGATCTCTGAAAATAGTTTTCGACCAGCGGGGAACGCGGAAAAAGGAGGAATAGGAGCGACAATCCCGGCACAAAGGGGAATCCCGTCGAGGTACGAGACACATCCGTTGCCAGAGGGAGAAAGAGACACTTCTCACGTAGGGGTTACGCGAAGGGGGTGAACGGGAATCCCGAATTCGATTCTCGCTGCGATATAGTGGCTTGAATGGGGCCCCGGCCTCTTCGGCGGCGCGGCGGCTGAAGGAAAAGGAACAGCGCCGGGGAAGAACGAGTTTCTCATCCGAGATTGTGAAACGTCTGGGATTACGTAAAAAAAGGACTAAGTCAGATTGCACATCGGCCAGATGGCAGGCGCTGGGCTCGCCCTCGTAAAAGCTAACCCGGTCTTTCTGCGTTTATGCGCGCCACACGTGTCTACCTGGTACGCTGCACCCGTTCCTGCTTGCGCGAGCGCGAGCTACGGAACGTAGCTGAGCTAATAAAATCGTTCTTTCTTGTGGGAAAGATGATTCCCTGAATACAGAGTGTTGGGTTCCTGCATAAGTTCTGTTTACTAGAGTACGTCTTCTAGAAATTTGATTTTTGAAAACTGCTTATTATTACTTCAAGCTATGTATTTTCCAGTATTATTTATTATAGTTTTCCTTTTATGTGGAAATTGTGGTAGGTAATACTACCTTAAACTGGGGGGAACATTGGAATGTTTTGGGGACTTTCTGCTACATAATATAATAATTAACATTCTTTCATTTGATTTAAGTATCCTATCATAACATTGAATCTTTTGTAATTGTACTACAAATGTGAAAATGCATAAATATTTTGTCCTTTTCCTTCTTTAATACCTGTTAAGTGGCTAGCAATGTTACCCCGTACTGCCAGTGTTCCCCAAGTTTCTGGTACTTTTCAATAATTGAATATCGCAATCTACTTCTCCCACCACTTTTTATAGGTCTGCCAAAAATCGTTAATGATACAATTTGCAATACGTTGGAGAAGAATACAGTGCAAACTCAGTGTTCCAGTTTATTCCTTTGCCTTACACTAATACCATATTACGATGAGAATGTATGTGTTTCACGTATTCAAGTATCGAGAGTGTGCTAGATGAAGATAAAAGATACGATAGGACCAGGAACTCATCGCCATGCTCGGATTTTGAAAAGGGTCGATCCACTCTTTCATTTTATTCGGTCAATAGTATCCTTCAGGAAAGTTTATCTGTCTTCCTCCCCCTCTTCCTCATAGAATGCCACAGAAGACGAACGTTTCGTGGAACGAATCCCAGTAGGTCGGGCTTCTTCACGTTTTACACCGTGTTAAGTGTTCTGCTCACTGTTACGCCAAGGTGTTTCGTGCAATATCGTACAGCGAGATCGCTGCGCACCCTTCTGTTCCTAGAGTATAGATTTAAACTGCAAATTCGATAGCTTTTGTGTCTTCTGCTCCGACGAAGTGTACTGGAATTCTACAATGGAACTTTACATTTAAGTTTAGTAGCAACGCATTTTCTTTTCACTGAATCTTCTACTTTGGTGTCTCCTCCAATCGAAATTTTCTACATCTCTTCCTCCACATTTTTATATAATTTGTAAGTGTTATCATGAAGACGTGTTATCAGCATATATCTAAACACTGTTCCAGACTTTTCAACTTTTTCACCAGAATTTTGATTGCATTTTTATTTTATTCTTTTCTTCCTGTAACATAATTTTGTATTTCACTGCGTGTTCAACAGTGAATTTTATCTACTGGTAGCGCAGAAGGAAGTTGAGGTTAGGAGGAATTTAATTTCAACTTTGCTATAATTATAATTAAATATTGCAACTGAATCTCTTCGTCAGTTTCTAAAGTCCTGTGGAGAACTTTAAATCCCAGAGTGTCGCTAAACGTGTTAAAATGTTAAACGATATTGTTCACCTGTGTGGAGATTCACCCTCCGCGCGATTTATAATTTTCCGCGCGTCATCGCGTTTCACTTACCAGCCATGCTAGAGAAAAATAGTAGCTCGGGTTCGTTGAACAGGTTCAACGTGACTTTGCAAGTAACACTGGGGAGGATGGCCGATCCGATAGACAGGGTAATCGTTTAAACGCATCTTCGGCAACCAGATGGTCGATTCACTTCACGGGAACCAATAACATAATCGGTTACCCGTATCGCTTTCGAAATGAGAAATATACGCCACTTTTGTAACCATGTTTTGTTCTGCACTGGTTGCAGGAAGAAAGTGTGTCGTTACACTTGAAAAAACTGTGGTGACTTTTAAAACTGGGAAGCAGTTTCACTTAGAATAGAATGAGCTGATGGGTACATTAAATTTTTGCACAACCCCTATTTTGGAGATGGGCTCGTAGAAAAATTAACCTTTCGTATTGTATTTATAAAAAATCTTTCACAATTCCGCTGACTGTATCAACCCCCTAAATTCTCGCAAACTTCCTTCTTCACGGTTCATTCTCAAGCACCCTTTTTCCCCAAATCCACATCGTCATCCATCCCCCACGAGTACACTTGTTTTCTTAAAACTAAACAGACACAAACCAAAGGCCAAGGGAACTGTAAAGTAAACATATTTCCAGGAGATGGTGTACTTCAGAGTTTTCTTTCCCAAGCTCGTAGTTGCAGACCACCCACTAATAAACTTTACGACGCCGTGCAATGGTATTCGATCAGTTTCGCATTCTTTGAACAAGGAAATAACACCGTAGTATATTTTTATGAGTATTAAAAATAGGGAAAGTGAGTAACAGTGTCAACAGGTGCGTAATAAAAATAACGTAGGATGAGTAAAAAATAACTGCTCATTCTTCTGTTTTTATTCATTTTAGAACCACCAGAAACTTATGTTTAATTTGAATCTATACATAACATATTATTATAAATTAACGTATATAAAATTCTCACATTTATTTATATTTTTCTTGTCGTCGTACAAAGTGGACTATACGCAAAGATCCAACCTTTGGGAAACATATTTAATTTAAATCATCGAGTGGAATTGATCCAACACTATTTATTCCATCCCCATTATCTTCAGCACAGTACAAACCGCACATTGTATTTCCAAAATTAAAGCCTCAATCACTTCCAAGTTTTACAAAACACATACACTACTGGAAGCCTCAAAGAGTCCCACCAACCCCAGCTGCATCTAAAACAAAACTTATAAACACCGACGATTGCACTTACCACAAGCATCACGTGCGATGAAAATTGCAATCACGACGATCGTTAGTGGCCGCGCGCATCAGCGTAAATCGTGCTTTTATGGAGGTTTCAAAGCGCGGATGTGCGCCCCGGATCTTGCATGGGAGCCGACAACAGCGGGTCGCCCGTTACAAGAAATAAGAAAGTAGGGGGAAGAAGAAAAAAGAAAGGGGAAAAAACAGGGTAATCCTCGTATCTTGCCGAGTTTATATCTCTATAGGAAGCTAGGCGGCGCACAGGGACGACCCTCTGGCTCGCGCTTAATCCCTTTAATCCACTATCGGCTGTAAAATAGTAAGTTAAGCCAATAAAACTGTGAAGCACGGTTGAGCCGCGCGGGAGGTCTGGGTGAGTCGTGTGTGATGATGCTGAAGAGCTGGTTCGAACGTTGGAAAAAAGGGTTGTCAAGGGGCAGGGGGGGTCTTGGAAGGGTGGGAGAGGGGGCAACCCTGAGGCACGTGAACATCTGCATACGAGGATGATTGGTTCGTAAATTACGGAGCTCTGGGCAACGATTCATCCTCGTGCGCGGCGTGTTTGGGGCACGGTGCTCTCTGCCAGAGAAGAGAGCCTTCTTGCACTTGGCTCCGAGAAACTTTCTCGCGCTTCGTGGCCAGGGGCCTGGATAAACATGCGAGTAGTATCGTAAGCGCGTGTGCGGTAGATACTTGCTCGCGAGAACAACGCGAGTAATAGTGGATCGCTTCGAGAGGCTTCTCTTAACCCTTTATGGGTTTATTTCAAGGTATACTGTACATTGTATGTATTTGCTTCCTATTGAGTCTCTCTTGATATTGGTGTTTATGATAGTGGATGCAGGTTTTGCAATTCAATAAGAAGGAGATAACTTTTATTAATTCTCATGTGTAATGGTGTTGAATTAGGGTGGTTGAGTAGTACGAATCACCCATTTCTCGAACCAATTACACAAGACCCAGCTGAATCCCATTTTCCATTCAGTCTTCTACCAAATAAACTCACTTTTCTCTATCAAATTCGGTCAACTTTATCATCACACTCAAATCACTCGCACAAGTTTAACTCGATATGTGAGGTACACAAAAAGATTTAAAAAGTATTTATCTCAAATCCAACGCATAGGTACTCGACGTTCATTGTCTTTATACCACCTACAAGTCGCCATCTCGGTATTACAGGGTGAATTCGCTATAATCGCGGAAATTGTGCCTGTTGGAGCTTCCCTCGTTTTTCCTCTCTTCCTGGGCGAGCGAAATGAAGTCAGCCTCCGCGGAGAGGGAGAGAAAAGGGGGGACCTCGCTCGGATTGCGTTGTCTAGAAGTTGGTCGAAGATAAATGGAATCGCGATGACCGAGAATCTTTTATCAAGTTCTTCAGGATGGCGATCGTCGGAGCGTTTTCTATCTGGCTCGAACGCTCCGCGGGTTTTGCTCCCGTCAACTTCACACGTTTATTGTAGCTGGTACGCTGACGCACAACCAGAACCTGCCGAGAATCTTCCGTAACGGCTAGCGAAACTTCCGGTAGCACGTCCTCGTCATGCTTCATAACTGTTGGCTCGGTTACACAAACACGTGCCCTCCGCGTAAGAAGATGGCGCGGTATGGTAAGTTTCATGAATCTTGCTGGCGTGGCCTGCTCGATACGTGCGCAGATGAAAAAATGTTGCGCGTAGTTGTAAGGGGGATACGGCCTTGCAAATTGTCTGACGTTATTAGAGATTAATCGTGCAAGTTTTGGGGCAGTCACTGACGCGATCGTTTCTTATTGTTAGAATGGAAACTCAGCATGAAATAAGGGGTGGGTAGCCATAAATGTTCGGGGGACGTTCGTGGATTGTTCGTGGAACGTTCGTTGGATATTTATAAAATATCCAACAATTGAACAACCGTGACAATCACAAGTAGTGTTCCACTTCTAAAACACAAGTGTCAATATTTTTACGGCCGCGTTTTCGACCACAGTGATTCGCCTCTCCACTCCGTCTTGAACTAGTTGATCGCATAGGAAGTGTATCAGGTTCGCGTGTTCCAAATACCTTGAGCGATCCTCGAGTTTCGTGAAAACGGCTTGGTTCCCGTGCTTTCAGCTCGTTCTGTCATGATACAGTCGTGGCGGGGCAAAGTAGCGAGAGAAAGAATTGGGTCGCGCGAATGAAAATCGGTCAACGGCTCTGCTCCTCCGGAAAATTGAAAATTTTCCCGCAATCTCCCGGAACATCGGATGCGAAATTGTCTTTTTTTTTCTCATTCTTGTTTTGCTCAGCACTGGAGCGAAGAATGCCGTGGATTTAGTAAACAAAGACACGATATTCGTTTTGACCCGCGCCTCGAATATGTTCAAATTCATGGTTGACTAAACGCACGCAACACCCAATCTCGCAGTATATTCTGATTTTCAAACCTGCGCTAATTGCGTACGATGTAATTAGAGGGCATAATATCCAACGTTTGTATACAATTTATGACACCAATTATTTCGTAAACGAAATATTATTCGGTATAATTTTTTACTTATTTCAAGATGAAGAATCACGTTCTTCTTTTAAATACTAAATATCCAATAACCATAACTACACAATGAGATTGTAAGTTATTTGGTATTTATTATTCATAATGAATAAGATTTGAAGACTTTATCCACTTTGGGCTCTAATGGTATGAGTGACAAGCAAGCTTGACCATGCAAGACATTTTGATATCATAGAAACTGGGAATAGAATCGAATTTCATTCAATCGAGCTTTACTGTCAGCAAAACCAGCAATTTTAGTTTGATTTTGTCGAATTACAGAGTACATATGGTAGTGATTGGCTGTCTGCTACGACCTCCGTGCCGTTATCGTTCTGACCCATTTAGGAGCACAATTACGCGAATCACTTTTATCTATCTACCCATCCACACTTCTGTGCACGTTCTTAACTTTTGCGATGGACAGTTTAATCGAGACCATCGACTCAACCCGAAAGACAGAAATTCTGGGATGTTGATAGGTGGACGTAAGAAAAGAAAAATGTGTGACAAAAGTTGTAGAATATTTTTTAACGCTAGAACTACAAAGACATAAATTGGAGTAATTTTCAATGAAAATTGAAAATCAGTCATTTTTACTGGTTTGATAGTTCTGGTGTTAATGACGAATGCAAAATAATCGAATTTGTGTTTTGTATATACATATATCACGTTTCTTTTCTTGAAACTTGAACACCAGATATTTTTGTAATTAGTTACTGGTATTTTAGATACATAATCACATTTTCTACCTATTTTATGGTTTTTAAACTATCATCATCACTGCCCAAATTAGATTCCAATATACTAAAAATAAAAGGTACTAAAAATAAAAGAAATCCTTCTACAGAAACGAGTCAAAATTATAGAGTAACATTTTTTCAAACAAAAATCAGTCTTGAATATGGAACATTTACCTAAATAGTTAAATCCGCACGTACTCGACGAATTTCCAAATTGAATTTTCTTTTATAAAAACAAAGCCCCAAATCGAGAAATATTTTTCCACATTCTCCACCTATTTCTTTACGTAGAATCACCACCATCCTGCATATTCAACACCAGTTATGAGCCACATAATTGTCACGTGTGAAAAGGCCTTTATCGTTGCAAAGCTCAAACCTTCCCCTCCGTTTCTTCTTAATTTCCATAATCGAGGAAGGCAAGGGGATACCTCGATACCTTTCACCCCGTCAATACCTTTCCCGAGCAACGTTTACGCTCGAGTATCCACGAGTTGCTCCTCGGTCCATTCAACTCTCGTTACGCTAACCATTGACTGGTTAACTGGCTCCGTCGCGATTAATTCGCAATGCATCACGGAGACGTGAAGCCGTGTGTGAATGTGCCGTGAATGGCGCGAGGCCGTTGGATACGCTGGAAACATTCAGCAGTCCAGGTTAACCGAGACGAAAGAGACGAAAAGAAGAAACATCAACGCTATCGAGCCGTTTGATAAAAGTCTTTCAGTCGCTAATAATAGCGGGGCCACGGTGTCAAGAAGAGCATAGACAAATGACGACGTTTGTCGATAACTCTGACGTTCCTCGTCGTCTCGTTTGTCACGGATAACGTTATCGATAGCGCTGGTTCGATGAAGAACCATTCACGATTTGGAAGCCACAAGTTTCGGGGGAAAACGGAGGCCCTCGACTCCAGATTAGATGCTGAATGCAGCCGAATTGAATTAAAGGATTCTTTTCACTTTTATCTTAAGTTTCTCGATTTATGATCTACTGTGGCATCCCACCCACGAAGCAGGATACGTGTTTGTACTGTTTGGAGCAGACAACGCTCGATTGTGTGGAGTTTCTTCGTCCATGGAGGCTTGCGATTTTCTTGCTGCTGCTATCTTTTTGCGTTGTGAATATTCTTTGAAAAATTCTGAAATAGACGAGGGGTGGGTATTTAAGTGGGTGATTAAAAGAATCACATATGTATCATTTTATCTGCTTCTGTCACATGCGTGAGTTCACGATTTCGATATATTATCGAGAGTGGATATGGGAATTCAATCTTATTTCATATTTACCACCGATGAAAGTGTAATATTGAAGGATCTATATCCGAGGTACAGTTGTCAATTAGTTTAGAAATTCGAAAAAGGTTGATATCGATCGGAAGTTGCTCCAAAACGTGTGGCTGATAGAATATTAAATGACCTCGATGACCTGAATGGAATTGGAATTGGAGCAACATTTATTTGAATAATTTATTATCCGAACTCCAAGCAATCTATTGATCGATTGCCCGGTGGGTTATTGGAACGTTATCGCCTAATACACTACAATATAAAATCAGCTCTAAATCTCTCCAACTGAAGATTTATTCTTCCAAAAACAATCAACACCATCTCACGGAATTCTTCCTAGCCACATCTCACTCAACCGCGAAGCTTTCCATCAACCATAAGAAGATTACGCGAAAAACGACCATCAACTTCCACCTCCCACAGAGTGCAGCTTCATCCGCGATGCGCCTTGATCGCGCGTCGAGGTCTGCCGTGACCAAACGGAGTGGAGCCGTAAATAAGAGAACGAAGAGGTGCGAGAGAAGAAGTGGCTGACACAGCGGAGCGATGCAGCTACATGTGTATACAGAATGCGACGAGGGAACCGTCCGTTGATGATGTCCACTGCAGCGTCGACGAAGCAGTGGCCGCCAGAATCCTCGAGGACCGGCTGTTGTCCTCCCCACTTTCGCTCCCCTACCCTTTCAGTACGCCCCCGAACGAACGGTCCTACGCGAGCCACCCCTTCTCCAAAAGATCCCGCAGCCGCTCGTTGCCCCCCACTTTTCCACCAGCTCCATCCGCCACAGTGTCGGGATTCATCGGCTGGCCCTGTATCCTCAGTCTGTCAGTGACCGCGCAAGCGTGCGGTCCCTTTTCGACTTGATACACACGCCACGTTCGTTCCCCGATCACCCGTGTCACGAAGGGGAACTTCCCTTCGATTCGAACACAGTTCTATCGCGACTCGTCACGGTGGTGCGCGGAGTCGATCCGTCGAAGGAACTCCCGGCGTTGCTGGTCAACGTTGTTGCACGTGTTGAGTGTGAATTTTTAATACACAGGGTGGGGAAGATCGCGCTGTGCTTGAGGGATAATTGTGATCGGGAGTGATAGTAGTCTGTGAGGGTGCAAGGTACGTAGAGTGGAGATTTTTTTAATTTCGGAGCCTCAGGGGAAGATAGTAGAAGCTTGGGATAATTGTGTTGCAAGTGATAGAGGGAAGAATAATTCTGTGGTAGAATTGTGCTTCATGGTGACGATTTCTGAGGATTCAAGATCTGTATAGTGGACGCGAGTTTTCGGAGACTAGAATTTTTTGAAGGGATCTGAAAGTCTCGCGGAAGGTCGACTCTATCGATCAGCTGAACCTTCACCCATAGCGAATTTTCAACCCCCGATAACGCGGGGTAGAGTGTTCTGATTGGTCCCAGGACTCCGTCAGTGCTTCGCTTTCAATCGAGCCGCGGGCTCGAAATTGGTGTCGATTCGACGATAAATTTCCCGTCGGGGTGAGAAAAAGTCGTGATTGCCTGTGCCGCATCATTTTCCACGGTATTACGCACGTGCTCCTCGCGATCACCTGCCGATTTGCCTGCGCGTGATCAACGACTCCACGGGATCCAGACGAATTTCGGAGCGAAACGGTCCTCCGTTGAAACGAGTTTCTGTTAGTTCGTTAATCCCCAGTGCAAAAGTGTCGACCGTTTAGGTGCAAATTCGACCACGTGACTGTTCGGAGCCAGCGACCCCGCAGCTAGTGCCCCAGGATATTCAAACGAGACCAGAGGAACTTTTCCTAGCCCGCCAGCGGTGGAGATTAAATCGATTCGTGAATTTCATCGCCGACTTTGTCTCACGTAGAAGGAAAACGTTGGCGAAACTATTCCCTTTTTTTTCCCCTCCATCGAGTGGGCGGACGGGGGCAGGGTATAACAGGTGCGCGCGAGGGTAATTCCGCCTCGCAACTTTCCACGGCTGGTCGTATTTCACGTGAACACGCGACGAGAAGTTTAATTTGGGATTCGTGCGGGAGAGAGTTTCGTGTGTGCTTTGTCGTACGTGGGGCTCGGCGATCCATCGAACGTGTCACGCCGTCGCCACCGATCCCTTTGAAGCCGGAAGGATCGTATGTAACGGAGCGACGCGGAAAATTTCACTGTTGCTCCTCGATCCGGTCGAGAATATCGATCAGCCGCGACGAGGGAGGTTAGCGATCGTCCAGCTGCCCCCGTCAGCGGGGACTATCGCGCGGAACCGGATCATGTCTTTCCGTCGATGACGAAGGTGGATCAAACCGTTCGTCTCGATGTGCGATCCTACGGCGTTGCTGGACCTAGTGCCGAGCCAGGGATTACTCAAGAGGCCGTCCATGGACTATAACGAGTACACGTACTGCTACGGTGGTGGTCGAGGTGGGTGGTATTCTTCCCTTGCTTCTTCTTCGCGTCCACCAGCGTCTAGTTTTTCTCCGAGCGGAAACCAGTCCGTGCGGTCCCTCGAACGTGCAGGATTTTCTCCCGCCGCCGATTTCTTTGGGGGGCTCTCGAAGCTTCCCTGGGCCATTTTTATGGCTCCAAGTAGAAATCGAACGTGCCACAATGCCGCTCCGCGTACCCAAGCGGATTGTCGCAGATCATTGTTCCGTGGATGATTCCGCGCGGCTTGTTTTTACTTCGAACGCGGTGCAATTTTCTCTTTTCACGGCGCGCTGTTCAGAGGCAGGAGACGTGCTCGCGGGTAGCTAATACGATTTCGCGCGGGTCCTCAGCGCGTTGGCAATTATTCGATTAATTGTGGGAATCGGGGTTTCTTCGGTGGTTGTGTGAACCGTATCGACCGCGCCTCGGAGAGACTCGATTTGGTTACCTCGGGGGGCACGTGGGACGTTCTTTGTATTATTTTCTTGTTTCTTCTGGAGTGGGTGGGAAGGATGTAGCGAGGCAGGGAACGTGCCGTGCCTAAGGGAAGAATAAAACGGGCGTTTTTGACTGAAATTGATTGCTCCGCGCGGAAAAAAGAGCAGGATGAAGAAAACATCCCTGTGGGGCGGCAAGACGCTGGTGTCACGCAACTGCATTATCACGCCGAACGTATTTGTCACGCTGACGTTTCCCAAATCGTGACGCGTAGAAATTTCTCACGCGTCGAAGCGGCGAGGAGTGCCCCGCGTACGGGGAAGTTCTGCGAAATTTTGGTTGCTCGAATGTCTCTGTCCTTTTGATCGGGGGAAATAACTAAATGTCCGGTAATTCATGTTATCGTTATGAAATCGTTAATTGAGTGGGATTGGAAGGCGAATTGACATAAACATTTAAAGTCTCAGGATTCATTCTGATACATACTTGATTTGTTAAGTTATATTTTTTTAAACACAGATCCTGACTCATTTATTTTTTTAGCAGAGAAAACGATACGTTCCACATCTTGAAAAATCTTAAAAGCAGAAATGTATGTCATACAAAATTTCAGTTCCCCACCTAAAACACTTTCTAAGATACAGATATTTCTGTGCAAAACCAAAATTTCACAGAAATTCAAATCAAATATGGAACACTATTTCTAAACTGACTTCTAATCAATAATATATACACGCCCTATATATTATCGCGTTCACAAAAGACCCAAACAAAAAGAGAATAATCGATTTCTCAAAGAATTTTCACATACAAAAATGATATTGATAGACGGTCGTGCTCGTCTTGGTCATTAAAAAGAAAAGGGCACAGGTCGACGGAAGGACAAATGCATTCTCCTTCGGGCACCGTCGGCACTTATCACCGCGCCACATGCAAATCGCTGTACGCTAAATTTATCCCGTGTAAATTTATGCGCCGAGGCTCTAGACCGCGTGTATCGATTACTGCCACGAAATCTCGTCTTATCCAGCGATCGGCCCTGCTCTGTTCGCGTGATAAACGCCTCTGCTCTCTATTTCGAGCGCCGATCGATTTTCCCGTTGCAACACTTTCACCTTAAAAACACGCGAAGGAAGACGATCTCTTCCGTTCGATGAACACCTAAAATGGCAATTTCGAGCGTAACTGTGACGCAAATTTCGGATATTAATAGTAGAACTGTAGGATAAAGATGAATTGTATTTAATTAGACACCAATGATTGCTTGAAACTTTCCACGTGACACACTTATATATAGCTCCCAACTGGTGCACTGGACCTAGTTTACAAATTTTGCATATTTCCGAACGATTTTTAAAGTAAGGTATCTAATGAATATCCAAAATACTAATCACGAGTCACAGAAGTGCCTCTTCTGAAAAATTCCTTGGTTTTAGAAAAAGAGGGTTTCTGGTAGAAACAGAATATTTAAAATCTCTCGAATCAGATAAGCAACATTCTAAAGCTACCTGCGATGTCAAAGCTGAACTCTGATTAGAAATTCTACAGTATCTTTTCCACCCTTGGCATTGGATTCATCCCTCGGCATTCGATGTTTCATTCATTCCCTGAACGCATTCTCTTTCTGAATTTTTTAAAAGTGTCATATTTAATATTAATCGGTGTAATACCGAAAGTGTAGCTGAAACTGGAACATAAGCTTAAGAATAGAACAACCCTGCATCAGTTCGTCGAGGCATACATAATTATTATCCGTGTCGCAAGTTATTAAAAAAAGCTCGCCGCCTCTTCTTGGTTTCTTCTGGGAAGGACGAAGCGTTTGGATTAACAGAGGCCAGCAGTATTTATCGGGCTGACATTTCCAAATGTCACGCGGTTTATCAGGTGTTCCCTGGAGGAAAGCTTAAGGCTGAAACGCACGCACGCGCGCAATCGCATCCATGGGAACGGGCGGGCGCGCGTGCATCGAATCGACGACGTCATTAAATTTACATAATAAGGCGTCGCGTGGTTCAGTCAGGGGCTGCAACTACCTCCGCTGCCTGCTGCTGCTGCCTGCTACTGCTGTGTCTATTGACACTCCGAAGCTGATATTCACGTGCAGCTGCGGCGATCGCTGGCAATTGGGAACGAAACGACTTCGGCTGCACCGGCTCAAATGAGAGCTATCCAGATCGATCGGATTAGGAGTAAAAATATTACGGAGCTGAGCAAATTGCATTTGATAGCGGAATAGCAAATAACATTTCGAATTAATGGTAATCTTGTTTGGAGTTAAATGGAAACGTGGACGTTCTAATCATTGCAGTGTATTAGTATGGGAATAGCTTTGCATTTGTGTTACAGTATTATTATTATATTGTTACTGTCCTTGAAATTAGTTTTTGCAATGGATTAACAGAATTGGAGAAAATACTGGAAGTGTCCAAATTAAGAAAAGAATTTTATCGGAAACTTTTCTACGTGGCAATGGTAATATTGTAGTATAGAATTTGATTTTTTACACTTACAACACATTGGTACACTTTTCACTGCTTTTCGTTGTAAGTGAAAAAAAAAATTATAGTTTGATTATTTCATTTCTAGCAGTTGCATTTCAGGCACATTTTAACAAACAAGTTTATGATAAAAGAACTAATATTCAATAAATTGACGAAAGAAAACAAAAAGTCAGAGCGAATTAAACTGAATTTGCAATAAAAGTTTCCATTTCTGACTGGTTTTCATCACAGGAAAGAGTCTTATTAATATCTTGAAAATTTATTAAGGTTTGGCTAAGATTGTCACTGAAATTCACCCTCAAAGTGTTTTCTACAAATATTCTTCAATTGTGTTTAAGGGGGGAGACCACTGTCTCGGTCCGAAATGTAAGGGTGTTTTCGGGAATTTATTTCAACCAAACAACGCAAGGAAATCAATTTATTGCTTAGTATAGTTAATAGTGTACATATCGAAGGGTACGAAAAAATTTTTTTCAATCAAATTCATAAATCCGTTTCGTGTATACTCTTCGTCAAAATTTGCGCTCCGGCAAAAACATGCTAGTCGCGTTGACAGTTCCCAGGCCATATGGTTCATCGAAATTCAAAAAAACAATAATATTTAGAAACTAGAAGCTTGCCTCTATTACGTGACGATCGAAAAATGTCAAAATTGTAAAAAATAACAAAATGGCGGACAACTGAAGAAAAAAGTCATGTTTTCGGGGTACAAAATTGGGGAAATGTTGCTAAACAAAATAGAAGCAGGTCGAAAATTGAAAATGTCTGATCGTCACGTAATAGCGGCGGGTTTTCCGTACAATAAATGTCCATGATCATGCCAATTGGACGTATAGTTTTTTCTGTAGACTGTCAACGCGGTTGAAAAATGTCATTCTGTGGAAAACGCGTCCAATGTTCCGCGTGGCTCAGTCGCGCGTTTGACACCGCTTCATGAAAAACACCATATCTCCGTCAATTTTGCGAATTTCTTGAGAAAATTTGGAGAGAACATTCTTGAAACATACGTCTTTCAGAAAATGTTTAGTAATAATCGATTTTTTCGATGTCATTCTGAGGAAATCGCGTTCAAAGTTCCGCGTGGCTGAATCGCGCGTTTGACACCGCTTCACGAAAAACACCATATTTCCATCAAGTTTGCGAATTTCTTCATAAAATTTGGAGCAAACATTCTTGAAACACACGTCTCTCAGAAAATGTAAAAAGAAAAAAAAAATTTTTTCAGATTTGAGACAGTGGTCTCCCCCTTTAAGTAACAAAATGACACAGTAATTAAAATAATATTTCAATCGTTTGCATGGAGGATTGTAGCTACTTTGATCCAAGAATATTTATTACAATTTTTACCTATGTTCCTTTTTATTTTTATTTACAAACACTCTTGCTTACGATATTATGATAAAAAGTTATTCATTTGCAATCAGTATCGCAATTCGTATATGAAATTTTGTTATTAATACTGTAGTTACTGACTAGAACTACTCAACGTATGACAGATAGATACTGAATATACTAATATTAAAAATGAGTTCTCCAGCAATAACTCTGCAAACTTTCATTAGGATCTATATTTTCTATTTAATCAGAAGCAAAAATCCTTTCGTTCAGAAACCACTCGTATATTGGCTTCATTGGCGCGAATTAATCGTGAGAGGGAAGCGGAGATTAATAATTTCATCGTAGCGATCTTGCGCGTGGGAGATGAAAAAGCGCGAAGCTCGATCTTCTTGGATTCGATCTAAGCCGGATAATTTATTACAATCTAAATCTAAATCTATATGAACCTACCATATTTCACATAGGGGCGTAAGATCTTTCAACGAGACTCGTGCGCTTGCGTGCACGACCTCGATCATTAATAATCGCATGCTTGATCGTCGATCCCTTGCCACGACGCAGTGGCAAAGGAATAAAATAAATATCGCTTGAAAATACAAAGTGTCACCAAACTGGTGGTACAATCCGAAAGGGTGCGATTCTACACGAAAATACATGTCGAAAAAATATAAGAACATTTTCGATTCAGGGTTTCGTTTTCAAGAAAAATAAGGGGGAATTGAAAAATCAAAGAATTGGCAGAATGTGACAAGAAATATGGTACAATTGCAAATTAAATGATTCCTGCTGGAAAAAATAAGTCGAAATAGCAGAATACCTTTTTCTTGATCGAGGTACCTATTGTTTTCCCAAAGGAATCGATTTTAATTCTCTTAGTCAAGTTCACGTATACCTACTCGATAACTTTCCAAACTCAATTTTCTGCAAAATAAAACGTCGACCAAAAAAAGTAGTTATTCCACAAATTCGAATAATTTTTGCACAAGGATTTATTTCATCTTTGCATTGGACATATTTTTCTTCTAATATAAAATGAATATTCTCTGCATATTCAGAAATAAATAGTTGTTTCTTAATCTAGAATAAATATTGTATGTATATTTAAATATCAAAAAGAGATTTAATCTCGTTTTAATATTGGATATATGCGTATTCAATATTTTCATATCCTTACAGTCTGCCAATTTCTAGTCAATTGAACGGATACCACACAAATTTCAAGAATTAATTTCCAACGTCTTCCACGAACAAAATATATTATTTCCTATTTTCTACTTATTTCTTCACGTAGGATCACCAACTGTCACCTTTTGGACCAATTGTAACTAATGGACCTCCCGCGTAGAGGAGCAGGGGTTAAGCAAGATACATCGTACCGATTCCCCGCAGATATTCCCTTTGACTATTCCGAGTTTCGAAGCGATCTACGTCCCTCAATACGCCGTAACGATCCCTCGAAACGACAGGGCGACCTCCTTCCGCTTTTCGCGGATTTCGCGCGGCGAAAATTCCCTGGAACCGTCCGCGAACTTTGGTTCCCTATCGACGAAAGCAAAACGAGCCGTCGTAAAAACAAACTCTCTCTCTGTATCGCTCGTCGGCATTGCTGTCCGTATATCTGCTTACCATCCTGCTTCGCCGACCATTTCGTGGGATTCCGTGATTTTTCGTCCACGGACGAGTTCCAGAAGCTCGTGGAAAAATGAAGTGGCTCTTGTAAGCTGGCCCCTCGAGTATCAATAATGAAACGTTTCTCAGAAGATCGAGGAATTTGTGCCTGGATGAAGTGCTCTCGAGTGTTCCTTGGAACGTAGCACGTGCAGACCTTGTGTCTGCTCTTTTTCCTCGGGTTTCTGTATTTATCTTGAGATCATTAGATCTCTGTGAATGTAAAAACTCTTGTGGGAAGATTGACGAAAGTTTCGTTTTAACGTGACAGTGATAGCTGGAAAGGGAAGATTCTAGGAGCATGGCTCCCGAAGATAGAGAGATAGAGAAAAATAGAGAAAGAATTTATCACACTATTTAATCAGTTCTATATTCCCATGATCACATTTTTGCAAGATGCAACTCCACAATTTTTCTTTTAAACGAATCGGTGACTTAGTACTTCTTCTATTCTTATCAAGTGTCTTGCCACCAGTCTCTGATCTTATCCTCTATGACAGTGACTTCGATTTCAATAAATGGCAAATCTACTCCAAACGCAGAAGACACCGTTACATCTTTCAAACCATAACGCGACATTCTCCAAATCCGTCAGTTTGACGAGTGCATCGCCACGTAATAGCCTGGCGATTTTAGTCACGCGAAATGCGTTTCCCTTCGTTCATTCAGCCCTTCGCGTTCCACCGTAAAACATCAGTTTCAGAATTGACATAACGTCACGTTCCCAGCAACCCTCGCCGCGAACGTTTCTATTATCGAGCCCCAACTAGCTGAAACGCTACTGTAACGAGGGCGAGCTTCTTGAATTACGCGACGTGCCCGAGATTAAGGTCTAGTAATAACGAGCGAAAGAGTGGCACGCGGGGTAAAATACCTCTCTGCCTTAGCGCACGGAGAACGATCCTGCGGCTGGATCGCTAGGGTTAAGCGTGCAACGCGTATTGCAGGTGCAAGAAATACAGAGAAAGCACCGTGGGCATAGTTGAGCGGTGTTTAATGCTTGGGTGGAGGGCTCATTCGGAGCCATCGTAAATACCGAACTATGCGCGTCTGTTATTGTTCGCAAGATGTAGTAAAAGCAGCGGAACTAGTAACAATAGCAGAAGTCGAAGATGGTATTCGAAACTCTTGGTAATATTAGTATTTTAAACGCAAGGCCTTGGAATCACCAAGGTAGTTAGTCTTTTAGAGTCTGCAAGGAAGATCCAAGTCTGGGAGCTTTCGCCCTTGAGGATAACACTTTGCAGACCACTTCAGTGGATTTTAAGTAATTATTGCTATACTTCCTTGAGAATCCTGGATCATAATGGGAATAGAATGTACCTAATATAAAAATTCTTGCCTACTGATATGCATTCGTGACTTAGGCTTCATAGCCAGCAATGTTGGGGCACAGTGTTTCAAGTGACATTCCTTGAGTGTACGAAAGACCAAGCATGCTTTTCTAAAACTTAAGCAGAATGCACCTCAGAGCTGTCAACTCCGTTTCTAACCCCCACTGCGTCTAGGATCTTGCTATAAGTCACCTAACCAATATATCTCTAGTTCCTCGTTAGAAGCGCGCGCGTGGCTATCAGTTGCGCGCGTCTATCGAGTCTTCAGACTTCGGGTCCGTGGAATTTAATAGCCAACGTAATCGAAATCTGCTCCTCGATGCGCCATCACAGCTTCCTCTATCAACGCATGATGAAGGATTGATAGGGCAATCACCGTATGACAAGGACTTCGTTTTCGAATCGTGGGTAGACTGGTAGCTCTAACCCTAAGATATTTTACGGAGCCTAACTAAGTATACAGTAGAGGAAATATTTATTGCAACGTTTGAATAAACACGTTATCACTTATACCTCTCTTATTAGTACTTACAAGGGAAGATACATTCCCGAACCCGGAAATTCAAAAAATTCTCAAACTTGCAGAGGATTTCTTTCTCAGAGGAGGAAGTTTCAGAATTTTTTGAATATCCGTTTTCGGGATCTTCCCTTGTTAGTAGTACTAGGAATATATTATTGTAAAACGTGTATCTCACTATTTTGTCTAAAATAAGTTCGATACGAATAAAAAATTACATGAGTGTAATGCAATAAATATTTCCAAGTTGAAGTATTTTAAAACACTTTTATATAATTTCGTTATTTGGTGTGCAGAGTAACGACTCCCCCGATATACACTCTGTATCATTAAGCCCACTAACAAAGAGTTATTCCTCCGATGTTAGCACACTTTCTTCTTACTGCTTTCCATAATAAAGGCACTCGTATAATATGCCAGAACTTTTAAAATAACTACATTGCAGTTCCACCACGCGCTACAAATCACTACTCCCTTCATCCCCCAACACACAAAGCACAGTGAAACGCAACAGGGCACTGGATGTGACAAAAATTCGATTCTTATTAAGACACGTGCACAGTTACATACACATATCGGTTGTCCGTTCGCGTTGCTAGGCAGCTCGCGGGACGTGATTGCCCGAGCAAAAGTTGTAAAGAAGAGAGAGAGAGAGAAGCCTCGGTGGCTCGAGGACGAATCGCAGGACGACGAGCTCTATCCCGAGATCGTCTTCTATGACCTCGTCTCAGGGCCCTCCTTCCAATATCCACGATCTGCCAAACGCAGAGCCAACCCCTACGTTTTCCACCCCCTACCCTCCCCCCAAAAAACCTCTCGTGAACCGCTGCCGTCGCTTCTGCTTCATCTCCTCGCCTTTATTTTCCTTCTTTCCTCCCTTCCTTCCTTCCTTCCAGCTTTCACGGGGCTCGTCTCCCAGGCGTCCTCCTATCTCGCCTAAACGGCTTCCGCATCGATTTTAACCTTGGCTTTGCGAGGATTTACTTTGGCCCCGTTTCCTCGTCGACGCAGGAATGTTCGGGGCCAGCGTTGTATCTTCATGAAGAAATAATGTATCTCCTCCGTCGCGATCGCGGGAAATGGACACGTGGAGTGACGTCGAACAGGGGGTCCAGCGAAACTCCCGTAAATACCGATAATGTTCTTAAATGGACGGCAAACGCTTGGACATCGGATGTCGTCTTTGTAACGTGTGGTCGAATTTCCGCGACAACATTGTTAGCTGTCATTTCGAGGTGTAATTTCGTTGTGAAGAAGGGAAGAGGGGTGGGATTGGATTATGAGGAATTTTCTACGGAGAGGAACCGATGTTATGTGGTACTGGGATTAGTTTGAGGAAGTTCGCCGAGCAAATGGGCGAGATTCTTTGGTAATGCGGAGGCATTTACCTTTCAGATGTACAACATTTAATTTAATACTATAAAAAATGAAAGAAAAATCGATTCCTCTGAAAATATACTCATACAAGCCCCATCAGAAATTCTGATTTCCAAGTCCTACGTATCACACACCTCCTTTAAATTTTCAAATTCAAAACACACTGCAGGATTCAAATACACACGAAAGGAAAAGATCGATTCCTCGAAGAGCGTCCAAATACACGATATTTTCATATTCAAAACACACTACAGGATTCAAATAGGTAGATACACGAACGGAAGAAAAATCGATTCGTCGAAGGACGACCAGATACAAGACACCATTTTTATATTCAAACCCGAATGCAGAATTCGAAAAGGAAGAAAATCGATTCCTCGAGAAACGTCCAGATACCAGATATTTTCATATTCAAAAGCCAATGCAGAATTCGAATGTAGGTACCCGAAAGGAAGGGAATCGATTTTTCGAGGAAGGTCCTGCTACAATCCCTGCCGCGAAGCAACGCGATTAGAAATCCTCGTTGGAAAGTGCTGGTAGGGGTCGATACGTTCCTAAATCACGGCTTTCTTCGCGTAGGTGAACTAACGGCCAGTGCCTCCTCCGCGAGGCGGAAGGGCTTTAATTAATAGTTGGACCGCGCTCTCGGATTCTATATCACCGGATTACGTTATGGCCGGAGCGGAGGCGAGGCCAGCCTCGTTCACGGAACGAGCAGATATCGTAAGGCGATAACCCGGCAAAGGGAAAGCGACGAGCGACGCTGGGAGGTGGGGAAAGCCGTGCCGCGATTCCTATCGATTGTTAATGGTACCGATTAACGAGTGCCGATGTCAAAAGCCCGCTCTGCCTTGTTAACGCCCACGCGTTTCCGTTAATTAATTCCGCGCTGGGCATGTATCAACGGCAAATATGAGCCAGCGCGCGGCGTTTCGCGCGCTGGGATCGTGGATTTATGAACGCGGAAAATGGAATCGCCGTTCTGCACCGCCACGAGGAGGAACGACCTGCTTCGGAGAGGAGATCCTGTACCATTCGATGTTTCTCGTTCATTCGGTCGAACCTGTTACGCGACCGTGTTGCGATCTGTGTAGCACGAAATATCGATGGGGTGTTGATCGTGATCGTGGCTTCTTTTGGGTTGCTTGATTGGTGATGAACCGATTCTTATGTGATCGCGTAGAAGTCAGTGCCTGGGTCAGTTTGGACCCAACTATCCTTCTTTTTCCTGGAGCAGTAGAGAAGTAATTTTTCGATTCTTGAAGATTTTCCAGTTATTATTACATGCAGAGACGTTACGGTTGGGTCAAAGAAGACCCAGCACCGCCGGATGAGGGTTAACTCGTTGCTGACAGGTACAGGGTCTGTTGAAACTTCAAACACTTGGAGGCCATTAAAAATATCAAAATATATGCATTAATTATGTTAAATAGTATTAGGCACTTGTTCAGAAAGATAAGAATTTTAAATGAGAAAAAAGCAAATTCTGGGAAAGGTTATAGTGGGCATAAAAATGTGAATGTAATTATGGGTCAAAGTGGACCCAGTAACCGAGGTGAGATGGAGTTATCAGTCTTTGAAATTAATTTCTGCCTATTTTGTTCTACTGACAGTGGAATATATAATAATAGTAATATTTTAAAGATATTCAGCATACTATGTTGGCAATGTGAGGTGGATAATTTTATTATTATTATTATTGAATCACCCACGGGGCATTATTTTTTAGTAACAAGTTGCAACGTGGTACTATCGATTTTATATTTTATACGAGTATATACAAAATAATTATTATAAAATCTACGATCAATACCTCGGACATTATTTTCGTGAACGAAATCGACGAGCATCAGAGGATTCTGTGCTTCGAAAGACTGATGACACGTAGAAACTTGCTTTATCGATTTTTATTTTTCTAACAATATCTGCCGCCTACATTATTTCTAAATGGGATACTACACTCTCCATTTTATCGCGGATGTAGTTAGCGTGGCTGGACCCATAAACTTCCCTATGACGTTACATTCAACGTTACGTATTATTACTTCACCGTTATCGCTTATTACATTAAGTGTTTGAAGTTACGACGTCCATAGAACTCGCGAAATCACGCATAAGTGAGAGCCTGCTGGTAAAATGCTCGATATTAGCGAAACGCAACGGCGATGTGGGTCAACGAGCTTCGCAACAAGAAAATGTAGGATTTCATTATAAAAGACGGTTCTGATAGCGAAACAAAATATTAAAAATGAAAAGTTGCTCGTGGGGTAATGCTTTTAGGAACTGGAGTGTCCACGAAACGGTACTTGACTAATTTTGAAATACGATTTAGATATTTTAAGACAAGGAATTAATAAAAGAATAGAAAAAATTAACAGAGTTTATATTTTCAAGTAGAGAACTTTATTACTAGGCATGCAGGAGTACAATTCTGCAAAAATCGAGGCTTTTCTGACACATAAAAACAATTAAGACAATGTTTGAATTGTTAAAAGAAAAGGTCCCTTTTAAGTGTGTAAATTAATTTTATTGTTAAACTTGACATGCATTGTCACTACATAGAAAGTTGTATTATAACGTACTCTTTATTATTTTATCTGCGTTTACCACCCATTGGCTTACGCCTCCATCAATTAATTTATTAATTGCCCTTTTCTTTCCAATCTTAAAGGGCTGCTCCGGTCTAAAGCCCATAAAATAGGTGATCTTTGGATACCTTGCATCCTCAAAATTGCCCAAGAATCGTTTATCGACGATTTAAGGGACGGCTTTTGAATAAATAAGGAGTTTAATGTTACACAGTTCAAGGAAGCTTGCTTGAATGTAACGCTTCGAAATCCGTTCATTTCCATGTTCCTTGCTTTCTGGAGCAATTAGGAAGATCCGTTCCGATAGTCGAGCAGCTGGTGCAGAAACGCCATGGCAAGATGCACAGAAATACCGTGGCTGCAACGAGTTGCTCGCGCCTACGCGCATCTGTCGTTTCCAATTAATTTCCGCGGCAAGGTTACCCGTTTGCGGATTCGTTATTTAGCTGGATTAAGCACATTAAGGGTATCGATCGTTTGCCATCGTCATCGGCATTATCGCTGTCGCAGAATCTGTTTCTAAACGTATTAGGTACTGCAAAAATAGTTTAATGCTCTTCGATGCTCTGAGGAGCAGAATTCTTGTAGCATGAAGGTGGTCATTTCTTCCCACACAACATTTCTGTGACTCACGACTGATGGTTTACATATATTCGCGTGGCTGGCAGAGCCGGTTCATGAAGGCAGAAAATGAATAGAAATTTCGTGAGAAAGTAGGCACAAAAGTATCTCTTGTAAAAAGACCTCTGTGACTCAGATTAAAAAAAATCAAGTTAAATTAAAGATAGGGGAGACCGAGGCTAGTTATTCTTTTTTCAATTTTTTTCATTTTTATTTGAATTAATTACTTAATAACAAATATGCCAAAATATAGTTTGCTCCTTCCTCTTTAATATATAGTAAGCGAGAACTTGAGAAAGTACATACAAAATGAATGAAAAAATGTTATTTGGACGATCGATTTGGATGTATCAAAACTATTTACTTTTTCTTTGTATAAACGAAAAAGTTAAAAAACGATTGTTAACGTCAAGGTACACAAACGTACGCTGGATCGTAGTAAATAATTGAAAAATAATCTTCACAAATCTCGTTCAAATGGTGCTACATATATACGGTGTCGAGATAATTCGTCTGTATCAACTAGCCCCGGTCTCCACTACAATTAAATTAAAGGACCTCCTTGTATACGCACGCCACCCCGTCAGTATAAAATTATCATGTTCCATCGCTTAAATTTCAAGCGTTGAAAGGTAATCGTCGGGTGGATCCTAAAAAATCTGTCCGTTTAGGTGTACTCTCTCGGTTTATTGGCGATAATCGCGATAGGCAACAACAACAGCTACATGTGCTGGCCCTAAATGCTTGCAGGAATATCGGCGTTCTCCGAGGAGCAATATAACGCACGGCGAAGCGCAATCCACGCTCAAAAGCGCCGATCCATGATTCGAGGCTCCCACCCACGCAGCCTTGAGAGACTCGACAAGACCGTCGTTTTGTTTCAACGAGCAATTTATCTGCTTCCCGCCCCTTGTAACACGAATATCCTGAGTCCAGCAACGGTGCCCAGGGCATTGGTGGCGCGTTGTGTGTCATCGTTGAAATCGCGAATCGTTGTCGACAGTGTAGAGTGCCATTTTGCTAGAGGTGCTGATGATAGAATAGTAGAGCTCCGGCGCCACGTTCTACGAGTTGTTAGAAAATTGGATGGTCGATTCTCTAAGAAAATATTCTCACGGATGCTCATTCAATATCATTAAAATTATTTAAATAACTTTAACTTTAACTTTATCCCAGGTCAAATAATTTTCTTAACCCGGGTCAACTTTATTCAACACATGACGAATAATTTTTTCACTTTTATTCGCTATTCGAAATTATATTTAAATAATAATTTTGCTTGTTTCTGTCAAACACGCCCTGAGAGGGAGGATATCTGAAGATACGAAGAGCATTGAGAGAAATATAGTAGAAGAGTGTTAGAGCCGCATTTAAACAAGTTTAAAAAATCTTATCAGGATGCATAAAAGTGTATAAAATCTCAGAGATTATTTTGTAGAATATTAATATGACAGATGTGTCTAGTGTTCGTTACAAAATAAATTCCCAACGATTTTTCGTTACCCAGCTCTACCAACAATTTTCCACTTTATATCAATAAAAGAAACCAGCTTCATTTTCAGAAGAATCATTAAGAACACCAATCAGCTCCCTTTATAATTAAAAGCATACCCTGCATCGATTACAACTAATAAGAATCAATAATCGAGTCACGTATGTAGTTTCTCAAAGCTCTGAAAAAGATTTTGCAACGTCAGATGTGCTTGCTAGACCGCACCGTCGAGGACATCGACAACTGTGGGAAACGCGTGCGCGTTCCGATTATGACATTTCGCCTCGAATCGCCCACCATCATCGGCTTACGCCGGTGCAGATAGGATCGGGCAGCGATAATGGTGAGACGCGTGGGCGAGGGACAAGTCGCCTGTTCCTCGAGTCGGAAACGCGAAGAGGCTCCCATCGACGTGGCTTGCACGCCCAGAAGACGAGCCTGCTGGCCTCGTATTAGCGTTTATCGCACGCGAACGAGCGTGGAACCGGTCCCGCGATTCCCACCAAGAAAGCCGTGCAGCATCTCGTGCCGATGCTTCAGTTTCTCACGTGATCCCTGGCGCAAAAAAAAGGGGAACATCCACGGGCATTTAATTATTCTGACGCTTATTCACTGCGACGCGAATTGCACTCAGTGGAGATACACGCGCTTTCGCGAACGCTGCTCGAGAAAATGATTGCCTTCGATGGTGCTTCGAAGGGGAGACTTTTACTGGTAGGTTTAAAAGCAAGTTTCGATGGGATGATTTGGGTTTAATTGAGATTTCAGGTGCATAGAAACTTAAAAAGTAAGCAATGGTTTATGTAAATGTAAAAATAAGGAATTTGAAAGATCAAGGGAACTTGTTTTATGGCGTATTTTGTTGATTGGGTATACCTACACTTTTAAGGGTGGATTTATACAACGTTGTGTGTGAAATTAGTGAAGTATTACAAGGAAGGCTTTGAACTTGGAAAATAATTTATAATAATTGATGGAAATTTTGCTTTATTACATTAATTTAAAGTAAAATATTTATTACAGTCTCGATAGTATTATTTTCACATATTTTACGATATTTGTAATTTTTCTAAAATGTTAACCCTTTCGCTACGAGTAACGCACGTCCACGCCGTGATAAAACGGGCGAGTGCACATGAAGGAACTTACACGTGCCGCGTGCTCCAAACATCAAGTAACCAGGCTTTGTTAAACACCAGAAAGTCAGCGTAAAAAACGCAGAACCAAGCACGCTCGCGGTGTATCTGGCCCGTCGCGCGTGCTGCGAATCGTGAAATTTAAAATTTTCACGCAATAGTTGATTCATCACTCTGGCATGACTTGCACAAAAAATGCAACAAAAAAGAGCCGAGAGAAAAGACCCATTCTAAATCGAAAACGTTTTTTGATCCCCCAAATTGTGGAAAAGCGATTGCCGTGCAACGCGCGACGATAGATGCAAAACCAATCGAGCGAGGCGAAACCATTAAAACGTACCTGGAAATGTGTTGTTATTAGCGTGGATTTATTACAATCCTAAAAATATATGGTTCTCGCAGTACAAATTATGGAAATAGAATGTGATTTCTGATCACTATTTCCAACGAATATATAGAGGAAGGGGTGTAATTATAATATTATATTATATTATTGTAATTTTTTTGTTTCTAATATGAAAATCACGAGGGAGACAAATTACCATCAAGGGGCCATAATACCACCTTTTCCTCTACGTACAAGAATCAGAATGAATCTCGATATAATCATCCACACAGAAATCACAGAAATTATTTAAAAAAATCTATAATTATAAATCACTAAAAGTAACGAACGCGTTGACTTTTGCAATTTTATTAGCTACAATATCTCCCACGCTCTTAGCAGCAATACGTTCCACCATCTTATCAGCGAAGGGTTCACCATGTCCCACGACGACGTAGCGTAAAAAACGAAGGAGAAGACAAAAAGACGCGCACAAGGGCGGGGGTGTAAAAGTAATAACGCTCGCGTTTCACGAGTCACCAGCTCCTAATGGGCGCTAATCGGTGATGGGTAGAGCCGAAGCGTGTGCCTCGGGCGCCGCGCTTTTCCTCTCGGAAAGCCAAGAGACCCGCGTGTGCGGCGCTTAAGGATCCCAGACGTGCCCTCGAATTCACACGGGCCGCCGATCCTTTGATTTCGATATCCCCCTCGCCCCAGCGAAAGAATTCCTCGTGAGGAGACCACCGCGGCTTTCCACGCTCCGCTTGTCGCTCGGATCTCGAGGAAAGAGGTGTGGGACGCGACGAAGGAAAAGGCGAGGAACTAGCTCGGCGTCTCGTATCAAGCTGCTCGGTTGAGGTCCACTCGAAGCCACGCGCTCGCTTCGACGAGCCCAGATCGTAAAGAAAGCCCCGGCATTTCGTGGCCCTTTTCTCTCTTCGACTCCCGGCTATGGGCACATAAATTCTAATGGGGAGACGAATTAAGCCGCCCCCGTGGATTCTCTGCACTGCTACCTTTCGGCGAGCGCTTCTCCGGTTAGAACGGAAGGATATATCATTCGATTACCATTGGCGCAGCCGCGCTTCCGCCTCCTTTTTCTCGTTTCTTCGCGCTTTCCTCCGCTCCCCTGCTTATCCCCGACAAATGGACCTTCATTTCGCTCATCTCCCAGGCATTATTGGCTCGTTAAGCGAGTTATTACGCCGAGAAATCGCTTATCGGCCCGCTTTGTACCTGCGCTGCTTCTGCGCTCGGCATTTACTTAGGCGATTTATTATGTACTTCGCCATGCATTGCGGTGGTTGTAAGGTGGCTCCGGGGGACGTTTTTTCTGTCTTGATATTAGAAAACGTTATAGGTAGTCGTGTGTGAGTAATAGACTTTGCCTCTTCATAACGTCACCCTGCATAGATCAGTAATTAAAGGTTGTTTATTGATTGAAACTTTGATCTAATATGTGTCGGTGATTATGAAAGTGGTCCGAGTCAAAATTCTAAAAAAATTGAAGCTATCTCTTAGTTTGTATTACGTGTATTACACAATCGGAGAAGTCTAAATATCGCGAAAATAAAAAAAATATTTAAGAAAGTACCGTATTTATAAATAAGTGTATCATCAGGTTTGTAATCAGCGTAGAATATTTTGCAGAATAATCTCCTTGCGGAGATTAAAACTGCGTTAATAATAATAAAAAAAAATACCTTAGACCACTTTCATAATCGCTTATACATATGATACAACAGTGACGTACATAGGATTTAATCTTGGGGGAGCCAAGCTGAGCGGATAAAAATATATTTAATGCAAATTCGAGAAAATTCATTAGGTGATAATATAAATTTATTTAAAGAATAAAATCCAATTTTCTTTTCTCCATATGAAACTCTTGAATTACTTCAATCGTGGTTGCATTAATATCTTTTTTTTCTTTTTCTTTTGGGGGTGCCAGCCCCCCACCTCCTCTCACAATGATCTCGTCAAGACCAGCTCGTTACTTTGCTCGAACAAGTTAAAATAAATTTTGAGGACAGAGAAGCGCACGCAGCTCTAAAACTGAATGTACTATGTGGCCCAGATGGCGCCACCAACCAAGCACCGCGCAGCATCCAACTTACCGGCCCACTTGGCAACTTGTATCCATATGTTCCTAACTTACATTCGTTTGCAATTGAGATTTCTAGTAGCACAAAGATTGCTACAAATGAATATTTCTAAAATTATAAACATTTCAACCCTACCCCTCGTTAATACTGTCGTATTAAAGTAAAATGCTCCGGGAACCGGACACGGCGTCGCAATGACACTAGCCGATTATCGATCGCTTCCCGTCGTCAATTATCGAGCTACCCGCGGAATGGTAATTCGGTCTTGATTTCATCCAATTCTTCGTCCACGTCGGCTTGTTAAACTTTGATTCGAAGTCGATGCCCCCCTTGTCACCCCTCCCCCAACCCCCTGGAACGAGACGAAACGACGGCAGCTATCGGCCCCGTCACATCGACGAAGCTAATTTCATTTTCCGCGGTACCTCGCCGCGAAACTCGATATCTACACGAAGGAGGAACCCTACCCCATTGATTTGGCTCTGCCGTGCCTCTTCATCCACGAGATACATGGACTCCCGTGGGAGACGAATTAAATTCTGTTTCCACCCCCTTAGACACAATCGCGTTTCCCAAGGATGCCTAAAATCAGCACTTCGTAAATTCGGCACGGTTCCAGGCGACTGGGCCGTGGAAGGTTTCAGAAAGAGGGAGACAGAGAGGGATCACAAGGGATGTGGTTAAAAAAAAATGGAACTTTGCTGAAATGTAGTCCAAGTGAAAGCAATTGCGAGTTATACTATCGTGAATATCTGCGAAACTGTAAAAGATATCGAAAAAAATATTAATCCAAAGCTTTATGGTTTTTTATAAGAATATTAAAAATTCATATGATGATAGAAGAAAAACAATATGGAGATAAAAAATTTCCGACAAAATGAATTTCTTCAACATTCATCTCCATCCTCCTTTTTTCCAAAAATCCTTTATCGCCATATTGTATTCATATAAAAAAGTACAAAGCTTTGAATGAAACTCTTGCTCGATATCTTTTACGGTTCCGCAGATATTCAGGATAATATGAAAACTCGCAGTTTCTTTGTGACGTTTTCACCCCTGAGGGGATGTTTTCACCCCTAGGACCGTTTCATCGCCGAAACAAACAATGGTCACGTCATTAGCGTCACTTGAACTACATTTCTGCAAAGTTTCGAATTTTTTTTAATTTCCGAGTTGCCGAGCATCCTTTGTCAGCTCGTACTGAGGTGCGCGCAGGTGTTGGGGCCAGTATTAACGCGTATAAGGGCGTGTACGCCCGTGCGAAAATGTTCGTAGCAGCGATGGCAAAGGGAGCGAAGAACGAGCACGAGGGTAAAGAACCACCATCGACGCTATCGCCTCCCTTCCATCCCTTTGGCTTTTCCTCCTCTCTCTTCCTCACCCCGCCTCGACTCGCCTCACCCTATCTCGGGCTTCGGCCGGGGCAACGCTACCCACCGTGCTCTCCCTCCTCTGGCTTCCAATTAAAACCGTTTCGTCCATCACGGCGCACTGTATTCTCTCCATTCCTCTCTACCCTAGTGCAGCGGACCGCCCTTTCATTTTTCAAGATTTCCCTCCGACGCCAGCAAGTTGACGGGGGATTCGGATGGGAAGTCGAGGGAGGGCCTCCGCAGGGTCACTCGACGATGAAAGTTTACGCGCTGGGGCGACTCTTAACGCGTTTTGTTAACGAACCACGCGTTTTAAATTAAACCCCTGTGTTGTGCTTTGCGCTAGAGACGGTCGCTTTCTTCTTCTCTTGTTACCGTTGATCCCAAGAATTTTGGATGTACAGAAAATATTAATATATTTATGGCTATCGCCACACTTTTGAGTCGATTGACATTTCAGAGTAAACAGCACAATTTTAATTATGTAGCGATCTGAGCGACCTTCCAAAAACGTCTACAAAATTGCAGCACAAAAACGTGCTTGTGATATTTTACATATTAATAACACACCTTAGCAATTATATTTTTTAAAAAATCATACTAAAAAAATCATATCTCCAAACAAAAGTTTTGGATTTATGCCACTATTGCGCTGATAGTCTCATTTATTCTATCAGGAATTAAGACTGATCGCTAATAAATACTTAGATCTGCTTCAAAATTTAGGAACACCGTGCATAACAGAGAACAGTTGACGCATTTCCAATTACTATAATTCTTCATTCGCTTTGCAACAGTTTCGTCTACTATATACAATTTTATTTTCAACCAATCGATTTCTCCTCTCTTTCCAAAAAAATCAGGAAGCTTGCCTGTATGTGCGAGACTTGCATAAAGCCGCGTAAACGATCCAACACACTGGACGAAACGACCGCTCGTTCGAATCGCCCGTAGTCGGCGTTTAGGTAATTCTCTGCGACAAAGCTGCGCGCGACACGGAGGACCTAATATCGTTTCGATGGAAAAATCATTCGCCTTTTGTGACGGTTTGAATCGGGTCAGCGGCGGCCCGATAGCGCCACTTTACGCAGGCCCGCTATATATTTCATCGGGTGTGCAATTCAATTACGGCAAATTGATATACTGGCGCGTCGCGTCGCTGGCGAATTTTCCCGAGAACTTCGGGACACTAGCCGATAAACCGTGACTCACGGTATCATTACACAACCCTGGGCGAGCCGTGACGCCGCTCCTCGCATGAATTATTGCCCGTCGCGAATTCTCGCGCGGTTTTCTATAAATATTGAATCAGAACGCGGAACGCGGTTAACGGCCACGGCGCAGATGAACGCCTCTCTGAAGAGGCGCACGACACGCGCCCCGCCGCCGATAAAGAGGCCAGGAATAGTATATTCTTTCGATAATATTTTCACAGAGGCCCTGCCTGCGCCGCGTTATCTGTGGAGAAAAGAATTACCACCCCTACCACGGCCAGGATGCACGTCACATCCTGCGCCAGAGGCCCCGCCGGAAGTGCGTTTTGGCATTTGGGTGATATGCAGTGAAAAGCTTTCGAGACGAAATTTAGAATTTCTGATCGACTGTGATCGATTGCTTTAAAAAACAGCCGTGTTCAAGTTTTTCCATGATTAGCTTTTAAAAGCATAAATTATGTGCGGTTGAGGGTGGAAATGAGGGACGAAGAAATTTTGTAGTCGAATCTGCTAAATCTGATACTTAACCGGTTAACTGGCAATGTATCATATATGATCAAACAAAAATCTGGCCAATTCTGGCAATGTATCATATATGATCAAATGGAATAACTTTTTTGTTTTTTAATCGATTTGAATGAAACTTGGTATGTAATGGTTTTTGGAGTCGCTGAATCTGAATTTCGCATTGGAATTGTAAAATTCAATATGGCAGACTCAAAATGGCCAAACCAAATTGGCTGACAAATATTAAAATACTATCGGGATATAGAAAAATTGTATATAGGGGTTTTTGGGGTCGCTGAATCTGAATTTAGCATTGGAATTGTAAATTTCAATATAGCAGACTCAAAATGGCGAACCAAAATGGCCGCCAAATATTAAAATACTACCGGGATATAGAAAAATTGTACACTGGAGTTTTTGGGATCGCTGAATCTGAATTTGGCATTGGAATTTTAAATTTCAATATAGCAAACTCAAAATGGCGAACCAAAATGGCTGACAAATATTAAAATACTATCGAGATATAGAAAAATTGTACACAGGGGTTTTTGGGATCGCTGAATCTGAATGTGGAATTGGAATTGTAAAATTCAATATAGCAGACTCAATATGGCCGAACCAAAATTCAGGTATAAAATTATTCAAAACTATTTCGTAGAAAATAAAAAAACTAAAAAATTAACCCCTAAACCCTTATTTTTCAGGGGTTGGGGGTGGCATTGAAAAAAGTAACTGCTGCAATCGAATTATAGACAAGAAAACTTCACAAATAAAAAAGGTTTAGTAAAGAATTGACAAACTCACCCCTAAATTCTATTTTTTTAGGGGTTGGGGGTGTCAGATGAAAAAAATTACCCCCGGAATCGGTTCAGCGACTCAAAAAACCCCTGTATACCAAATTTTGTGTGATTCACTTAATTATTCGATGGTACCAGTTTGGGCCCGAATAGTGAAAAGGACCGTGCCAGTTAACCGGTTAATAATAATTGGGCCCAGTTAGGCAAAAAGCTAGCAACCCTCAACGATGTGAAATTGAGTAAATTTAGTTTGAAGATTTTAATTGTTAAAGAAAAGTAGCTTTTTTGTATTGGGTATATTTTACGTAAAAAACTGTTTAAAATTTAAAATAGTTTTTTTTTATACTGTCAATAAGCATATTAATAAGTAGACAAAACATTATTTACATTGGACATTCCGTTTATTAAAAACTAAATTCTAAAAATTACAATTTTTCACTACTTCACAGTGGACTGATCCCTACAGATAGATCCCTAAAGATACACATCATATTTGTTGAAAATCGAGTTGAAAGCTGACGTCAGGACATCTGACCATTTCTCCCTTCGAGACCACTACGACCCACATTCTTCCCCCCATATTGAAATTTGGTCTTTATCACTAAAGATCGTTGCATTTACATTCGACTCGGCGTTGCTTTTCCCGTGACCAGTTCCATTTTTCCCATCGGGATCGTTATCGCAATCACGTTCATTCGTTTCGGAGTCACGATTCCCATGGATATAGAACTATGTGGGGCGCATATTTTCCCCAGCGCTCGATATAGTATTAATTCGTTCCGGTTCGAAAGCTAATCCAGACACGAGGCTAACCCTTGTCCATTTTCTCCGCCGCCGCTCCCCAAAATACGTCGATTCCGCCCCGCGATACGTGACTGGGGCTCCGAATCGTTTGCTCACTTTTCCCTCCCCCTATGGAATGGCAGTAAACGTTGCCACGATGCTCCTCCGCGTCGCGTTTTACTTCTGAACGATTTAACACGGTCCACGATTTCGTACGAGAATTGATTCGATCTTCCAATACACTTTTACAGCGGGACCCCGATTAATCGATTCGATCGGAGCTTCAAATGCTCGGGCGATTCTAGACACGGGGAGAAATTACTCGAACCATATGTATTTACGGCTTCCGAAATTGATCGTTTATAAGATTGCTATAAATATTTGTTTTTATGAATATATGGCTTTAGATTTTGGGAGAATTCGTTGATTGTATTATTGGAAATTTTCAAAACTGTATTTTGAAAATAGAATGGAGATATTTGAATGGCACAGTTTTGTGGATAATAAGTGAGAAATAAAATTAAATTTTTTGGTTGAATGTGAAGAGTAGCGAATGAAGTGCTTTTAAGGATGAATTTCAGTGATAATTTTAGCCAAAAGTTAATCAATTTCCAAGATATTAATAAGGCATTTACCTGTAATGAAAACCAATCAGAAATAGCAATGATGCATTTTTATCGCGAATTCGGTTAAATTCGCTCTTACATTTTATTCTATTTTGTCAATTTATTGCATAAAGATTTATTCCTCCAATTTTCAAAGATTTTCGCTTATTTTTAAGGTTATTGAAGTTCATCCTTAACATCAACAAGTCTTCAGTGTCAAGTCGTAAAATTGTAGCACTATTTTGATAATTAAAATCATCATCCATATCGTTTCTTCGTTGCTTGGATCATTTTTAATAACAGTGATCACATCAAACTACTTAGTAGAATTCTCCAATACAGTTTCAGACTTCCAGAAGCTTAGACTTTTAAAAGAGAGTGTAAATACAATAATGGGAGCTTCTTTCTCCACACTGCTTGCAATCCTACGCAATTCTTCGATTTCAGGGAGTACAAGTAAAACGTTTTAGTCGGTCAGCCCTGTAAACGAGATAAATTGGTCGGTGAACGATCAAGAAATCTATAAGAGTGGATCTTCTAGTATCTACTTGAATACTTTTAGAATAAGAGCTCCTGGAGCATCTAACACGGTCAACAATTTTACGGAGAAATTAATTTCAGTCTTCCATATACAAATTGTACTCTGCATTTTCCCACACGAATTTCCACCATTTTTAATTTACTTAAATCTACAAACGAGATGATTAAATTTTCATGACAGGCTCAGATAAAAAAAGTTGAAAAAAACGACATTCACTATTTTCTTTGCTATTCCGACCAATTGCAATATTTTTGAAACGACGAGACACGTCGCCTAGCAAACTAGAATCCTTCTAGCTTCTAAAAAAAAAACTCAAACCGTTTGGACAAATTTGAAACAAGTTATTCTGTTTTAAAGGGCGTCCACATACTTTTGTCCCCCACTGTATGTACCCAGTATCCCACTACCAAAAGGGTCCGAACACCCAAGTTCGTCCCCAACTTGCATGATTTCATAATCGCGCGCCAGTGGAACAAACGAGGCGCCTCAGTCGTCCAATCTCGAAACTCTGAACGAGTTAACCCAGTGCAGGATCGAGAATCTTGTAATAGCGAATTCTCCCGGCCTCAATACGAAACACACGGGCCTAACCGACAGTTCTGCTTTCGTACCTGAACTCGAAGCGCAGAAGGGTGGGCCCGTACCTCCTCTAATAAATTCCATTAGGTATGGGCTCTTGCTCCTGCGAGGGTCCCGATATTATGTTACGCGTTCCGACGTGCTTTCTCAATGGGCGAGCATCCATTACGCTGGCCCGGTGCGACAACAACCGTCGCGGTGATGCTCATTCACCGGAATCCTTTTTTCGGGGTCCCCCTCTTCTGGGTCCTTTCTTCGCCTATACTCGGTGGTTCGTTCGATCTTCGGAGCAGAGGGCCCGCGACTCAGCCAGCCGAGGATAATTCGATTCACAGCCACCTCCAGTTCCTCCTTAGCGGCCTAACGAAACTTCGTAGCACGAGGCTCATCCTGGACACTGGATCAAGGGTAGCTCTCTCTGACCCCGCCGTTGTTCGCCCTTTGTCGAGGTTACGAGTCTCTTGGCGCTGGTTTCTCTGTTCCTCGCCGATGCCTCCACCCTCCCAAGGTCGCATCTCCTTCGGCTGCTCTTTTCCCTCGTCTGACAGGACGTGCGCCGATCGACGCCGACCGAGGATAAAGGATCCTCGAAGTAACGACCGACACAATGACTACTCCCGCCGATCTATTAGGAAGAATAACGACGCGCTGCCTGCAGTCTTCTGCTCCGGTGCTTCTGGTGAGAATGAACGAGCCTGCACCCCTTGGACTTTTCTTCCGTGCTGGGCTTAGCCGCGCGAGCACGTCGCGTTACGGATTTACACGCGTCTTTGTGCAACGCGGATGCTCGGAGAGGGGTGGGAAGTTTCGTTGAGGTTGCGTAGGCTGAAACTACCCTGGTTGCAACTGTCGTGGCATGATTTAGGCTTGATAAATTAACATGTGATTCGTACGATATTGGGGAAAAGATAATCGTTGAGCAGAAATGTTCAGAAACAGAAGGTGGGTGTAAAAATCAAAAGCGGAATAAAAGGAAATTAGAACTACTCTAACTTTACACCTTCTGCCCTTCAACGACAGCAGTCGACTGTTCTAACATTGAGCTGGGGTTTTTCAAAAAAATTTGTAGAAATTATATGCAGTGTTGTTGGGCACATCCTTTAATTGTTTTCAGCAGTTTATAAACAATGCAAAAAATTCATCCAAATGAAATAAAAAAATCTATTCTTAGACCGGAAGCATTCTTAGGTGGTACTGAGATTAGATGAATTTATTTATTTATACTGGATAAATAGATTTAAAGGAAAGGAGCTCTGACATAGCCAAATTCAGACACTTACTTCACACATTTGCAATATTTCACCTCCTAGTAAAAGGATCGATATCCCCAAATTTGAATACCTATATGAAAACATTCCAGAAATAGAGAGAATATTAATATCTACCCCAACTTATTTAAAACTACATAAAATGAAAGCTCCGTTCACATTCTGTCGTACATTGCCCCCACACCCCCAATATCTCAACATTCTACTCCTCAAAGACACCCCGCAAGCACTTGCCAACCACCCACGGCCGAATCAGCATCATAGAATCCCTCCCACGGTTCTAAACGCAACAAAACCCCCGCTGGAATCGCAAAATAAAAGCAACTGGGTGGCTAGGAAGGGAAGTTCTGGCCGCGGATGTCGCGAGACGATCGGGCCCCCTCGAGGACCCCCCGTTTCGACAGCGTTACGGTGTCACAGCAATTTACATGTCCGGGGTCGATCGTTGGCGAACCGATGCACGCCGCTGGTAATTCCAAATGGCGCTCTTCCCCCAGGAGAAAACGTCGAAACTGAGAAACTTTGGATCGTAAAAGGGTCGAGTGCTCTTGGTTGAAGCGTGGGGTGGTCGCGCAAACGGGGCACGAATCGAAGTTGCCCGCGAGGAAGGAAAGAGTGGCGAAGGGCAGAAGCACGCGATTAGACGGAGATTGGCAAACTCTTTTGTCGTCGTAGAGAGTAAAACTTTTTTCTCCCCTTGTCTCCACGATGCTTCTGCCCGGCATGTGTCTTGCTTTCTTTTTTCCTACCTTCGCCTCGTTGTTCTCTCCCTGCCTCTGTTAACGCACCCGCTTCCTGTTGCGTTCCTCATCGAATATCGGTAGGACGTTCTTTGGAGGCGTAAGAAAAAAGGGCTCGAAAGGATCCAGTTCATTGGCTAATAGACAGGAAAAAGGGGCACAGGGAGAAATTCGAGCTGGTCATCCTATCCGTACCTCTGCGTTGGGCTCTCGAGATTGTTCGATACAATGAGAGGCCGAGGTGCCCCGAATCTGAGAATAGGGCGGGCTTATAATCGACTTAAGGATGCCGCCAACTGCTCCACTTTCCGTATCGACTTGGACAGGAAATCTAAAAAGGAGACGCAGCCCCTCTTGGCCTCCTTGTTCAATAAAAGTTGGAGCAGGATAGTGGAGCTGCTGTTATATTCTTGGCTGGGTTAGAGGTCTGATCCTACGGGATGGTTCGTTAGCGATAGTATAGACGTGAATGGGGTGATTCCTTGGGAGGAAATAAATCTGAAGATTGGAGTAAGGTTTTCTAAATAAGCCTTTGCTTTTGAATGACTTTGGTGATTCGATCAATTTTATTACAGATTCTGCTTCCTTCTGTTTATAAGTACCATTCATGGTAACATGACACACATTTAGTTAACTATAAAGTGTATTAATACAGATGGTTGAAACTTGTACTCGTCATTTTTACAATACAACATAATTGCAATATAAAAATTTGAGAGTCTTTTGGTAACAAGATTTGTCATAGGAACTTTAGAATCTTCAAAGCCATTTCCAAACATTTTTCACTTTTCAGTTTATATCAGTAAATATGTTAAAGCCTTTAATAAAGATCGTGCTACTTCATGTTTACATTGACCTTCATATGTGCCCTCTATGAGAATTTATACCAAAAACTATGAACAACCAAAGTCTCTTTTTTTGGACTAATCGATACATAAAACGCCAACATTCGATGGCGTCGTCTCGAAACTTGTCAAAGACTGTTGGCGTTGCGCTCACAAAAAATAGCTAATGGATTTCACGTCAAAGGTGCACTTTTTCCCTCAAAAAAAAAACGTGACATTGTTATAGTTCAGAGGATCTGGCGACAAAGCTCCGTGCTACCTTCAAAAATTTTCATTTCGCACCGCTGCGCACAGAAGAACGTCCGCGATTCTGGGTCACTCCCTCTCGCGGTAATCCCTGTAGCGGGGAAAGCCTGGTCGTGTGAAACGTGCCTAATCGCGAGATCGGCTCAACCCTTTTGCCCCGTTGAAAATCGGCTGGCCACCTGCCCAGGATTACGCGTGGGCATTGTTCGCAGTTGAATCTCGAAGGAAACTGGTCCGGGTTAGGTAATCTGGACCGCGACGTTATTTCAGCAGCGGGGCGACTTATCCTCAAAGCGTTTTCTAATAATCACGACAACCAGGTGTAGCAACAACCTTAAACCTGCGTTGAGAACAATTAAAGTAAGGAAAGTTGCAGACTTTCAACTGACAGGGGACACTATCTACAGCTACTGTTGAGAATGTTTTGTTTAAGTCTTTCCAGAACACTTTCCAAAAAACATGATCGTTCAAACACGCCAAAACACAGACCCCGTGTTAATTAATAACTAATCATCTGATAATGGTGATAATGGGAGCTCATAGAAGTTCGCATCATCAGTTACGTGGACCTCCGACGTACGATATTACCAGATTGGAGTTCGACATCTTCTAATTTTAATGAAACCTTGAAATGTATTTAGCCCAAGATTCTTCATACTTTATTTTTCGTAAATCACGATAGTAGTAGTTCCAAACACTCATCTCATCTAATCGTAATTTCCTCTCATACATAAAAATAACGCTGCTCCAGAGAATCTACTTAAATACAATCCGATATGCCCCATCTTATTATCACAGGCTACACACAACGAAGCCCAAAAGGCCCATGCCCCTCTCCCCTCATTATTTGCCCCTACACAAGCGAGGCAAGTAAGTAACCGAACCCGTGCTCTGTGGTCCAATAAGAGCGTGTTTCGAGAGCTCAAGAGTGCTTAGGTCCCCGAGATCTTCTGAAGGGGGCCCCCTGAGCATCCCGCTTTTCTCATAATAGCGTCATCAGCTTAGAGAATCGAGAAGCTCCGCTGGTCGGACGATTTGAATGACGAGCATCCCTTCCATTGCTGTTGCAGGGTGTTTGTTGGACAATTCGGCGCCGCGGGGCCCGCCCGATGTGCCACCCCGTAACCCTACAATGAGTCGTGTCAACGGAAGATTGCCAGGAAGTCACGCAGCCAGCGATCACGAGCGTGATCCCGACCTCCAGCCGTCCTGCGTCGTACGCACCTCGTCTGGCTTCTACAGTATACCAAGTGAGTCTTAGGGGGTTGCTCGGTCTGATTCGCAGCGAGGAAAGGGGGCAACGAGCACGTGAGGAAGGATTCACCCCGAGCTCGTGTCCCCTGGCCACCCACGACTCCTCGTTGCCCGATAATTCCTTGAGCTTGTTAACAAATCGCTGGCTCGCGAGATCTGCGGCTTAACTCTGTAGTATTGCGGGCAGATGAGGCACAGGGGGATAGCGAAAGCAGCGGGGGTGAAAACGGTAATATAGGTGCCATGAACTGAGTTGAAACTACGGATACGCATGCGCAAACAGGAAAGGGGCCTGTAGCGCGAACTCTGAGGGGACAGCGATGATTAGAGTCGATGTTTGGTAGACTATCTAGTGTTGGGTGATAACTATTTGGTAGCTGGCAGCTAATGGCTTTTCATGGAATCATTTACTTGTTAGCTCCTCGTGTTAACTCCTCCTCTAAGTCTCATTACTGACTGGTATACTTACATGCACACTAGAGCATCGAAAGTGAAAAGCCTAGAGATGTAGTCTCTACAGTTTTCGATGACAAGTTTGCAGTAGAGTACACATGTTTACTTTGCCTCATCCTGTGACGTGAAGTGTTCAATTATGAAATCCTGGCGTTACCATGACAGTTGAGGGTGGGATGGATGTAGCGTGACCTTGAGGTCCTGTCAGGGGAAGTGTTCAGAATTTAGAAATATCTAGATGGACAGAAGATTTGGATCTCTTGCAATACTCCCTCAAGAGTAAGAGAGTATCCTCAAGGGGTTACTTATGTTAATCGAACGCAACCATGCAAAGGCAGAGAAAGTCTCCTAACAAGTTCGACAATGATTGTATCAGCCGAATTTCTTATCTACAATTTCGTTTGAAGCAGCCACTCGTACCCTCTGATAGACTACCCTGAGAATCTTAGTTAGACTGCTTATCCAGAGATCCTAAACATCTATTAGTTTAAAGTCCTTGTTTATCGCGGAATCGATTAGTTACCGACAAGCAAAGGAGATACATATATTCCCAGGCAGCAGTAAGGAATTGGCCAGGCACGGTTGACAGGCGAAAGTGAAAGGAAAAACAGTTCCTGGAAGGAAAGTTGGTTGCGTTTGGAGGAGGCGTGTCTGGCGATAACGTGGACAGTGTTTCATCAAGGACGGCAATAAGAAGGTTTAAGCTCCGGGGAAGTGACTGACGTCTCTGACGAGGGTGGTACACGGTGTAATCAGTAGCAAGCAATGTGGGCCGGGGGTGCGATAATTTTCTAAGACCACGTCCTTCTGCCTGTTATCTTATCGGTTGCCCCAGCACTCTGAAGTGCCTCGAAGAAAATTCTGCCCTACCTGAAAAGTTCCGACTCCGATTATTTATCGGAGTATCTGGGACCAAAGCCTCTTAGTTTATCTCCAAGGAACAAGTAGGCCCTGTTTCCTTCAGACCTCAAGTCCTTTTCTCTGGTATCAATAGAGCGCTTTCAGTCAGAAATCTCAGCCAACATCAGGCTTTACCACTTATCACTCAGCGAGCCAGAGAATTTTCTAAACACTAACATGCGGAAGATTTTTCTCATCCCTTGTGATATTCAGCCACTTCATTTCCCGCGACAATTTCCATTGAACCCAACAGTCGAGTACCGTGAAACTGCCTCCAAGGACTTGGAATCTTTCAAACCAGCCACTCGAGTTTACCAGATAACCCGTGAAATTCCTCGTGGATGTGCAAGCACTGAATGCACTCGAGGGAAGAAAAGCACGCTTCGGGACAACGTCCTCGAGACACTTTAGCACCATGGGTATCGGCTGCAGGGAAAACAACGGCGGAGCCGAACCTTTTCGACGTTTCAAGTGTTCCCAGGACTTCTCTCGAAAAACGGCCAATACACACCACTATTCCCCACAGGCGCGTCAGGGACAAGCTCTTTTCTTGTTTGGCCGCTACGCGGCAAGAGACTCGGGAGTGTTGCACGGGCGGACGTGCATCGGGCGCCACAGCCATCTTTTCACCAGCCATCTGTGCACCGCTCGGGCGTTCTATGGCGCGGAGTACCTTGCACCACTTCAAAGCCATCCTTTTCGAAAGCGTGGGACGGTTCGAACGGTGATTTATGATCCTCCGACTTTGCGACCCACGGTTATGACACTGGCCCGACGCTTATGACCTCCCGCAGAATACTTAACTCCGCCTAAGGTCCATCGCTGCTACTCCTGCTTTTCTTTCCTCCTCGCTGTTAGGCCATTCACGTTGCAACAATCTTCGCTCTGCTTTGTCGCGTCCAGTGTAGGTGAACGTCTACATTCTGCTCTGCGTTCTTCGGTTAGTGAAGCATCCACGAAAGCCATCATTTTTCTTTTCCCTTTTTTTGAATTGTCTCTCTACCCTTGTTGATGACCATTCTGTGATCGAATGACACGTTTAGCTGAAAGAGGGAGGGGCAATATTATTGAATGGGCGAGGTGGTGGTGTCGAAGTGATTTTTATTTGGTTGACAGATGGGGATTGGTTTTTTTTGTTTGGAAAGTTTTGGAGTGGAGTTGTGCAAATAAGGTTAACTGACGTTTGCCGGTTAGAATAAAGCAAATGTGTGTTTATATCGGTTGAATTTGATTATATGAAGAAATAATACTTATTCTATTTTAAGTTTCCAATTTTAGACATCTCTTTAGAAATATTTTCTTCCTTTTCCACTTATTTTCACGATTAAATGTACCATATTGTACAGTATTCGTTTCATGCTAAACATCTAGTTAATTCTGCAGACTCGAGATCCTCTACCTACCCTAAGCACCGAACTCATCGTAAATCCGTTTTAATATTCAACTTTTACTTTCGCTGCAAACAAGGTAATTACCGAACAGTTGAAATAGCAATCAGCTAATGATTAATTACCCCATGAACAAGCTTGTTTTCTTCTCTCGAAACACTCATTTTTCACCCCGGCCTCGCCTCGTTAATAGCTTCACGATTAAAACGCTACGTCCAGGCGAAAAACTCGGAAGTATTACATAGAGCTTCACGTCAGTAAGAAACCCTGCCAAATCAGGTCATTCTCCAAGATTCGCGTAGCTGTATTATGCTTTACGGACAGATGATGATTAATCTGAGATCCACTTCGCAATACGAGCCAGAAACTCTCTTTCTGGTCACTCATTAAATTGCTACACTTATTTGGTTGCTGAGGACCTAACCCAAGACCTTATGCACCAATGTTCAGAAACTGTACTGAATACATCACTGCTCCCTTAAGTAATATTATTATTAACGCCTTTATTGCACACGGGAATAATTTAAGGGGGAACACCACTGTGAAAGTTGAAAAAATTTCGATTTTTTTTTTCTTCACTTTCTTAATGTTTAACTCTTCAAAAATACTCTCTGAAAATTTCAAGTTGATATTCGAAGAATTGACGAAGATACAGTGCATTTTGTGAGACGCGTCACGATGCCGTTCCGAGCGCGCTATGTTAGCGGCAAATAGCGCGCCGACATTTTTCTTACCCACTGTTCCGCCACATTGTTAAAGGTTATAAATATTGGGTTTTTCCCGTTTTTACGCATGGTACGCTGTTCGTTCGAGAATCGAAGAAATGCAACCGTTGATCGGGCATTCGAGTGACAGTGAACGTCACGAACGGAAGTGTGATTTTTCCCGTGCAACCTTTAAACGCGATTTTCTCGAAACGACATTTTTCTAACTGATCGAATCAATAGCTCTGTCAATTTTTATCCGATCGACTTGAAATTTTGATAGGATCTTTAAAACAAGAGTATCTTCAGTTGTACGTACCGATTTTTTGATCGAAAACATATTTTTTTAAATACGCTCGAAAAACTATCCATTTTTTTGCAGATTTTCGAAACTTTTTCTTCCCAAGCGCACCATTTTTACAAAAATAATTTTTTTTAAAAATCGGTACGTACAACGGAAACTACACTCATACCGATTATATTAAAAAAAAAAAAATTGATTTCAGAGTTGCCGTTCCAAAGATATCGTTTCGATAAGCGACCTATGTTTTCTTGTGAGGGATGTAGGAGATTAACTGTATATGGAAATCTATGCATGTTTTTCTATTACTTTTTTTTTTATAGTCTCTTAAGACATTGTACTAAAGATAGGTAATAACAATTTTATAATAAAACTGTAAGTTGTCCCTTAAAAAAATCTTAAAAATGGGCTCATTTTTCCGGCCGTCACAGTGGTGTTCCCCCTTAATACAAGTTTGACAAAGTTTAAAAAGGAAGGTATAATATACGCAAGTCCATATTTTTTATTTTTTATCACTCTATACTGGGTGCACATCAACATCATCAAATATTTTAATTTACAAGAGTTGAGACTTTAAGATTAGGGTTTGTCGGGTTTTAAAAACTTTTTTTTTTTATATACAGTTGTAAAATTCGAATACCGGTTTTTAAATTTAAAAAAACGGTTTTAAGAAACCCCCAAGTTCATCCCCAATTATTTTTCAACACAATACACTAATCAAACAGTCTCTAGTCTTCCCTACCACCTCCCATCACACGTAGAGCCACGTCCCGCTCGCATACGACTAAATCATCCACGGAGCGATCATTAAAGCCGATTCCAACACGCTAACCACGGATATCGCCACCTTTTTGCTCAGCTCCTCGCATTAGGCGTTGCCTCGTGCCCCCTGGGTCATCTTCTAACCCAGAAAAAACAGGGCAAGAAAAATCCCCGGATCGTCGTGATCGTGGATATCTGCCTAAATGCCATAATCATCGAGTTTCGGGACCGTAACGACCGGCAACACCTGCAATTAGCGGCATGGGGTCTGCTTTCGCGGACCTCCGTCTTCCCACGCTCCGATTTCGTGCTCGTCAGGTACACGTAGGAAACGGGGTGAAGAGTGAACAGGCGGGACCTCTCCTCGTGGCAAGGCAAAGGGGCTGAAGAGTATCGAACCGCGATCCCCTTTACCTGTTCCCTATCAGAAACGACGCGATACAGCGAGCGATTTTGCGGCCAGTTCGGACGAGAAAGGGCCTGGATGGAATAAGATGAAACTTTACCGACAGAATATCCCTTTGTGAACGAGATCAAGGCCTGAATTTTAGGTGCAACCCTGTTAGATCGCACTTTATGATCGATCCAGCCGTTACACCGAGCTGTTTTATATACCCTTGTTTCATGGGCGAGGCAGAGCAGAGGGAGGGGGCAGTATTTCTCTTGTTAGGTTTTTGGGAAAGACACTTTTATGACTCGTGATTGATAGTCGGCGTATTTTAGCAATTTTCGTATTTTTCTTATCGTTGGCTTGTTGGTAAAGCTGACCAAGTCCACTTTTATTAACAAATGAGATTTTGGTGTTTAGTAAATACCAAATCTTGTCATTACTTGCCAATATAGTTATATTATATTCATACAACAATATTGATAAGACATAAAAAGGATCTGTGGAAAGATATTAAACATAAAAATTCTGTATTCGTAGAACACTGAGTAACTTTCATTTAAAACATTTACTATTTTTACAAGCTTCAAGTATTCATCAGCTAAAATAAAAAATACGTGTCTAATACTCTCTAATCCTGAAATCAAAAATTCCAATTTAAACAGAAACAATGTTTTCAGAATATTTCCTTGCCAGTTAATATTAAAATGTCCAAAGCTCCTCCACTCTTGAATATTCAAAACAACAATTTCGTATACCTACCTAAAAATGTTCGTTTAACAAACCAAATAATCTTCCAAACTTCTAGTAGTAAGGAAAACAATACTGTTGCCGCAGTCATGTCGCACACCCGGTGTACAGAAAATGATTAAATCCTAAGCAAGATATTGATTGCATGTGGTGTTCCTATCAATTACCTGTCGGAGGAACCTACAGATCGATTACGGGCCCTCTGTGCAAAAACCGCCATCGATTACATGGAGCGAGGCATACACGACGATCTTGCGGTGTTTCTAAGGTGTTCAGCTTTCCTTATGCACCTTGCGGTCTGGTCGCTTGAAATTCAAACCGAAACCACGATGAATCATGTACTTATCGATTCAACACGGGCCTTGCGCTCTCGCTGTCTCCCTTCTTCCTCTTTTTCCTCCTTCTTCGTGTACATCGTGGAATACGCGGCCAAAAAGAAAGGGCGTCGCGTCTGGCATCGCAAAACGCGCAGCCCTCGCGACGCCTATCCGCTTCGAGAAACGAATAAAACGTGAACACTCGCATAAACCAACTCTGACGTCTCTGGGGTCATTTTGGGCCCCTCTGGAGCTCAAGTTTCATCGACATTCAATTGGGCCAATTTGTTGCTTTTTCGGGGAAAAATAAATGCACTTTGAGATTTCTGTGGAACTTAAATTTCGACGAGTTTGAGGTAGGTGAACTTGTGGGATTTATGAGGAGAAATAAGTCTATGGATTTGAAACCTTTCTGGAGATTAAATTTCGTCAAGTTTGAAGTTAAAAGGAGCATTGAGTATTATTAAGTATTAAGGATTAGAGTAAAAATAGAGATAGTTTCAGGAGTTATAATTGTTCATCACAAGTGAACATTGATTGGTGACGATAATAACCAGAACACAGAAATGGCGGCAGGATACAATTTTACATAATTAACTATTTTGCTTACTTTGGAAATTTGTCGTTCTATTCACGATGTTTCGAAAGTAATAATTTACTGCAATATGTTACTAATTCCATCGTTAACTCATTAAATAGTAAGTAATAATATTTACATCCCGTGTGTCCCTAATCTTTAACGCAATGCAATTTTCACGTTGTCAAACTAACTAATAATTAAACAATGTAAAGTAAAGTCAGGCAGGATCCCAAAACTCTCGTTTCGCTTAATTTATTTTCTCGAAATCGCTACGCCCATTGACCAGCATCGTGTCCTCCTTAATTATGTGTACCTCGGCAATTAGAAGTCCGTAATAAATACATCCGTATAAAGGGGGACTGCAATTAAGGTGTCAGAAACATCGAGTACAGCGTCGTGAATTTGTTGGCTTCGAAATCTCGTGGACTTAATATTAGGGCCTTTAAACGCAAATTAAAGACTCCGTTTAACGATCAAACGAGGTTTCCGAACGATTTATGGATACACTCACGGTTATTCGTTAACTTTCACGATGTAGCTTGTGTAACACGTTGCCTGTATTTGGTGAAAGGTATTAAGAGCTGAGCTATTAATTAATCTTTAATAACCGATTATTTATCGGATGTGTAGGGTGCTTTGAAGTTAATATTAAAGAATTAAAATATGACGTAATTCCATAATGACTCGTTTCATGTAAAATATTAGAATAAATCCTAAATTAAAATAGAGAAACAAAATTTGTATCAACAAACGGAAATTTCATTCTTTATTTTACATTCTTTACATTCCTCAGTACCTAAAAGAATTCACAAAGTTAACTATTTATTTTTTCATTATTTTGATTTTTTTACCATTGTGTCAATTCAACACCAAGGGACAAATTAAGTTAGAAAACTGAGAGACGGATAAGGGTTAAATTCTTAAACTTGTCACATCCTCCCCTACAGTCCACAAAATTATTTCTCCCCCGCGTAGCTACACATCTAAATAAACTGACCACCGCGCTGCACAGTAATGACATCACCATCTCAAGAATCGAGCTTGCCAAACATAGAATCGAAGGTGTTCAATAATTCTTCGACTATTTGCACGAGCCTCGAAGCGCATCCATACGGTCCGAAGGCTCGCGCAGTCTATCGACCATCTATGGGCCACTCAACGTGCAGGTCGATGAATTATTTTGTATAGAGGAAAGGCCAAGATATTACACGGTCCGAGTGAATGAAAGTCCGCGTGCGGGGGAAGTAGGGCAGCGTTTCCCACGAGAAATTTCGTCGATTCGCAGCGTGTAACAAATTTCCTCTATCGTTCTGTTCTCTTTTTTCGCAGAGATACCGAAGAATGAGTACAACAACAAGAACCAGTCCACGGGGAACAGTCCAATAAAGGTCGAGCTGCAGAACAACATGGACAGGTAAGCCTATTCCATTTTCCCCGGTATCCGTAGCCGCGCAACCACTCTGTCGATCCTTCAAGCGCGAACAACAAAAAATATATACAGAAAGAGGAAGAATAATGGAAAGCAGCAACGACTCGTAGGAGTTCTCGAAAGCAATCGACGGTAAGGAGTGTGACGAATGAACCGTGGCGGACGTTTGCTCCTTCGCCTTCTTCGTGGACAACCAGAAGGGGCACTCGACACAGCACGGGCCCCGTGAATCATCTATTCAGATGGTGTCGCACAATGAGTCAATGTTTGAAGGCGAAGTGTCATCCGTCGAAAAACGGTTCCTGTGCACGTGACACCGTGCACCCGTGGAAAATCGTGTTCTTTGGGACCGCAGAGGGGACTTCTCGTAACGGGCCCTCGAGAGCGTGCACTTGAGATTCGCTAAACGGTCGTAAAGCCCACCGTGGGGTTCCATGGGATTCGGGTTTCGAGAAACCCTCGTTGCGCATGGTTTGTGTCAACCGTTTTGACTTCTTGAATTTTTTATGTCTCTTACTGACTGGTGGAACGAATTTGGGGGAAAAGATGTGACGTTTATATTAATTCTTTATAGTGTAGATTGAATTGTCTTCGGGCGATGTTAAGCTTTCATGTTAATTTATCTTGTTATCTACGTTGTTTTTAGGGGTATGAAGGATAAAGAAAAGAAGATATTTATTTCGGAATGTAAGGAAACATTCTCAGTAGAGAGTCGGCATACCAAATAATGGTACTGTTCGAAACTTTACATAATGACGAAATTATATGTATATAGATTATTAGCTGCTACTGGATTATACAGCGTGATAAAATAGGGTACAAAAATTCTGTATTACTATTATCTAAGGATAATATCTAAGGATTCGAACAGTGCTAATAGGTATTTACTTGTTATGCCGACCCCCTACTAGGAATGCTCCCTTACTTGCAAATAAGGGTTGATATCATTACAAAATTTCGATTCTAGTATATCTGTGCAAAATTTCGTTCGCTTAGGTGCTGTGAGGTGTACGGAAATTTCTTTTACCAGGAAACTGGCAAAATGTCATAGATAGCCAAGGAAAATACTTTGATTAAAAAAACTTATAATATATTTTTACTTTTAATAAAAACTTTGGTTCCGTAAAGCCAACGAACTTTTGCATCGACCTAGTATTTACAAGATCCTATTCTGATGGTTCTTCGAATTTAATGAATGGTTGAGAAATTTGAGACAGTTGAGCAGACATCGTGTCTGCTCGAAAACGTGCAGTCGCCAAATTCGTGCTTTGTAAATATTTGGGTTAACCAGCTCGATCGTTCTAACCCATCAAAGGGTGGAATTCGCGCGATTCGGGAGCCGGGGAGGGAAAGGCGAGACCTCCGCGAAGACGGCTGCGTCTGGCTTTCGTTTTCCATTATCGCGTGATGCAACGAAAGCAAACAGGCACCCTGGCACTCGGCAACCCGCCCGTCCCGTTTAAATATTTTTGTTACACATTTCTGTGTTACTTGGAGGCCCGCGTCCGCGACGTTCGCAGCATAAACATGCTCCAGCAACCGACGCTTTCGCACAAAAGCACGTGACGGCTAAAAACATAGGGTACGCAGTCTAAAAAGAGGATCGAGGATTTCGTGGACATGTACCTGCTGATAGAAATGCTCAGAATTTTCTCAAATTCATCCTCGCTGAAATACATCGTACATACATATATGAAAAATTGAGTTTCTTCATTTTAAATTCATAACGTGAAAGCTTTGACAGCAACTACAAAGTGCTTATAAAATAATTATACACAGAACAGAAATTTTTCAGAGTGTGCAGACCTAATTCTCTGCTACGAAGGTATCAATGTGTATTAGTGTGGCATAAGAAATCTTTTATGAAAAATTGAAGTAGAAATCTGTTTTAAAATGAATAGCCACCTATACCTTGTCTATTCTTCATTAAAAACGATTTGTAAATTTATGTTCACTGGGTATTGTCTATTTTCATGACTACTATGTGACCCTAAATCCTCGTACCTCTTGTTTAAACCGCCGTGCATATTTTCTACGTTCCAAACGCCATCAAACCGACCATGTGTTCTGCACCCTTTGAAGTCAGCAGTACACTCGTCTGGAATACAGGAGCACCACTTTACGGTGTTAACCAGATCCCCTTTCGACCATGAAAATAGAGACTATGTTGTAAGCCATTTTGCAACGTGACTACACAGAAACACTAATAGTGAAATGTAAATAATTCAAGCTGTAATTACAAATTGCAAAGAGTGCACGTTGCATCAAACGTTGTAATTAATATCCAAATATACAGAAAAATGACAGAAAGTATCTGGAAAAAATTACCGTGCTTGTGGTAGACAATAGGGGTAAAATAACATAATACGTTCTTCCTCTTTTCCTCAGTGCTGTCCTTAATACGTCACGATTATAATTAATAATCATAAGTAGTTGTGCCAGGCGGAAGTTAAACGAGATGAACGTCGATTGATTTCAGAGTACCTTTGCCGTACGGCCACGCGCCCTCAGTGATCCCAATGAGGAGACAAAGCATCCGATGCCATTTTGTGAAAGGGGTGGACTGGTGCAGCTGGAAGTTAATTGCGATGATATTGCTTATGGTCTCGCTGTGCATAACAGCGGTGCTGGCCTATGTCGTAGGTAAGTCGTTCGCCAATTTATATTCGTCGCACGTACGTCTAGATTAAATCAGCGATAACTGACGGGATCACTCCTGGAACGAATGGAGTGTTGTTAGAAGTCTAATTTACACATCTATTGTCGTCACCCCACTTGAAAGACAATCATTCGCGATCCCTGACACAGATGGTTCAGTGATCGTGGTGTCGCGAATGAATTTCATTCCAATGATCTTGCTACCGGATAATGAAAGTGATGGGAGAAAAATGGCCCTTCGTGGTCACACGAGGTGTATCGCATCAGAAGAGCAATTTTCAAACGGGATTTATCGCGGAAAAATATCACTTTTTTCCACAAGCGTGGAAGATCGCTCTTCTTGACTTACAAATTTCGTCACATTAAAATTTCTAGATAAAGACTATTACAGAATGAACAGAATGAATGATGGTAATCTTTTACCGTTTTTCTGAAAATCAATGTGTCCTTAAGGGGTTAACCCTTAACTGGTATCCTGGGGTCGCTGATGACCCCAAGCACGCACAGTTCGCTGCAAAATATTTAGTTGTCCAAGTTTGTAAACTGAATTTCTAATTAATTTTATAATAATAGTTTAACTTTCTACGTTTCTATTATTGTATACATTACCTAAAAACAAACTATTCATAGAGGTTGATCTAGTGTCGACTTTACAAATTTCTATGTCATTTTTATTTGGGGTTTGCCACGACCTCAGCATACCAGTCACGTTTGCCAAAAACAGTATACCAGTTAAGAGTTAATGAAAGTATTACAACGTCGAAAGTATCGTCTCCACATGCAAATGTTTCCCCCTGGTTCCAGTTTCCAGCTTAGTGACGCGTTCTTACGAGGGCGCGAAACCGTGCACGCTGATGGTCGGCGAGAACACGGACATGAAGCCGTTGCCGGTCGAGGCGAACAAGACGTCCTCGTCAGCGGCGCCGTCGTCGTCACAGCCGAGCAGCAGGACACGGCAACAAACATCCTCCGGAGGTAGTATTATCCCATCGGCTAGCATGCTAGAGCACGTGTACATCCGTAGGCGTAGGGACACGTTTAACCAGCATGCGTTGCACCAAAATGTCGCACCCCCCAATTACCCCGAAGCGGTGTCTTCGACCGAGGCACCAGACGAGGCCTCGCGATCCCCGCGGCAGACGATCCCTTTAGACGCGGATCGTCCTGGTAAGGTTGTGCATGAAAACGAGCATGTGGATGGCCATCTGGTGAACAAGCCCACCAGCCACGCCGACGTGGCACTCGAAGACGTACTCGAGCCTTCGAGAGCGACGGCTCCCTCGGAGACAGTGCTTGCCGTGAATGTCTCTGACCCTTCGATTACTAACTATTCGCACGATCGTTCGACTGACACCACTGTCGCTGTCGACCTCGCCTCTCCGTCCTCTGTCTCTGTCGTCTCTGACCCATCTCCCAGCGATTCGCCTTCCCCTTCCGTTTCACTTAACGAGCCACCGAGTCGTCCCTCCGAGACTTGGACCGCGTCGGGCGGCGATCAGGGGGGCCCTGTCGCTGCCACTACTGATCCAGTTACCGTGGAGAGTCGCGGGGAGGACATCACGGAACTCTCGACCGAGCAGTTCCCAGAGTCCACCGATTACGCGGGTAATGGTAACGCGAGAGTCGTTGGAAGTTCCGGCGTCTCCCGGGGCCACGATGACACGCGGCGAACCTCCCCGCCCGGCGTAGAATCGAAGAAGTTCGGGGAACCTGCCGGTACCGCGGACACTGGGTCGATAACCGTGAAAAGTTCGCCGAACGACGAGTACAGTAGCGTTAACAGTAGCGTAGAGCTCGTAGACGGGCACGTAGAACCGCTAGAGGACACTCGAGGCGTAGACGCTACAACTTCACCGGATTCTATCGAGTTGGATTCCACCGCGAACTTGGCTAGATCCTCGAACGTAAGTACCATCGAATGGAGTACGAGGAAGATCGATGAAGACCCTGTACCACCGCCAGTAGAATCTGATTCAGCTTCGGAGTCTGCGGGGAAAACAAAGACGGGGAACGATGAAACGAGTAGCGAGGTATTAGAGAGCGAAAGTATCCCGGCGAACAGGCGAGGGAATCAAAGGCACGCCAATGATTCCAATTTTTCGGACGTGGTGAAGGAAACGCGAGAACTCTCCAGGGAGGAATCCTCGTCCGAATCCGATACTTCACCGAGTCACGTGAACAACTCCGAGAAATCCGAGGAGCTCCAGCGGGACTACCCGTTGCCGATTTATAATTACGGCCAGGAGGAAGTGGAGATCGTGAAGCTGAATCACAAGAGCGAGTCGGGCACCACCGCGGAGGCTAGACAGCGAGCCTTCGAGTCGCTCGGGAACGAGGTGAAGATGAACAATGTGCCCCGACTGCTGCACCAGAACAGCGATCTGCGAGTGATCACTAGAGTAGAGAACGATGAGGAATTCCTCCGTGAGTTTGAGAGGAAGTTCCGCGAGAAATCGGCGGAAACATTCGACGATCCTGCCTCTGCGAGCAACTACGACAACCCATCGAAAAAGTTGCAGGATCCCTCTAACGACGCGAAGCCCGCAAAAGAGACTAACTCAGCTACCGAGTCCACTCCACCACTAATCCAGCAAGTGAAAATCGTCGAGGTGCCGGTCCAACGCCGCGAGCCTTCCCCTGCATCATCATCATCATCATCATCATCGACATCCTCTTCATCGAATCGGGTGCTGGTAAATATAACCATCGCTTCTGGAGATTCTGCCTCCTCGAAGCCACTTTACGTTCTCTCCGTCTCGGTGCCCACGAATGGCGACGCTGATGCTCACTCGCCAAGCGTCAAGGTTCACGAACACGAGGCAGCTGAGGAACCAGTCGCCAGTGTGTCGAAGACTGCCAGCTCCGTATTATCAGAGGCGAACAACAACGGATTGCCTCCGCCACCGCAACCACCATCCTCACCACCACCACCGATTTGGGCTGGTGGCGAGTGCGAGTGCTCTTGCCCCTGCATGGCCTCGTCGTCCGACGAGTGGGATAACCTTTCAGTGTTCGACGATAGTCATGGCATCTACCAAGACCCGGAAAACTCAAGTGTCTCGGCGGACGAGTCTACTGAGCGCCACGTGGCAGACGGCGCGAGAGAGCAGGAGGACGACGAACGCAAAGAGTCCTCTTCAGACGATTTGGTAAGGGATGACACGACACCAACCGCTGATTATTCCTCGACGACAGAGGAGAGTAGCGGCTCCACTGACTGGACCTCCTCGAATTACGAGGCAGAATCGAGAACAGAATCGATGCCGGGGTGTTCTGGGACCACCCCGTTACCCCCAGAACCCACTATACTGATCCTAGAAGGTGAGGCCCCGTTTACAATTCTTTTCGAGCCTCTTCTATGCTACTCTCTATTCTTCTTTCGTTCTACGAATCTCGCTGTCGCTTTTTCACGCTGCTTCCCTTCTTTCTGCCACTTTTGCTCACGCTCTGGCTTCCTCTTTGCTTGCATCGACGCGTGGCGAACCGCGTGGCGTTCTTATCGCGGAACTTCGTTGCCTGGAACGTTTATTGCAGCCTGGTGTTTAACGTGGTGTTAGTGGTTATCGTAGAAGTTTGTGTATTACTGTAATATGGTACTGGTTGCATCGTGGTATGACCGAGGTATTTCCTAATCTGCTCCTAAATGGAATGTTACGGAAACGTTACCGGCGGATAGTCAGGGTACGTCGTAAGAATTCGCTGGAACGTTTGGCGCAACAATCAGCTAGTACAGAGACGCATGGTAGACGAAGAAAGAAAATTAAAGACGTTGAGAAAACGATCGATGTTGCAATTAACGCGGTTAGTCGACGCAAAGCAATGCGGAGTCTGTAGTTGCCACGAGAAATTCGCTGACGCGCAAAGCCTAGCTAAGTATAAAGCTACGCAATTTTTAAATACCTGTTGTGCTTTACATTTATAAGAACACAGTCAGTTTTCTTGCGGGAGATGCACCCCATCCTGAATTACAGCTCATGGTAGTCACGCGAAAAAAGATGGTTCCTTGGGAAAATACGCAGTAATGCTCAGATGTTTGAATCAAATCTTAAATTCTTTACTTGCTTTATTCAATACATACTCTTATTTTACAACTTTTTTCTTTGGATAATCGGCTTTTTTATCACACCGTGAGCTACAATCCCAGCCCTGTACATTTTCAAACCGTATTCCCCGCCGCTTTCGAATATACGCAACATTCGAACATCCGACAAGTTGAGCCCCACAGAAAACTGATTCCTCGGAACCGCGGGAGTTACGATACTGATCTCTGTTCTTCTCGATTCCCCAGGTGCGAGAACCTTCCCCGCCAGGTCTTTCCCGCCTGACGGGACGACCTTCGCTCAGGTGAGCCTGGGGCAGAAGCTCAGCGAGGAGATACCACCATACAGCTACTGGAACATGCAGTTCTACCAGTCGGAGGCAGCGTACGTGAGATTCGACTACAACATCCCACGAGGTGCTAGCATCGGTGTCTACGCGAGGAGGAACGCGCTCCCCACGCACACGCAGTACGACCTTCTGGAGGTGTTGAGCGGTTTCAAGGCCAGGTCCACACGGGCGTCCCATGTTAGTGTTATTGTATGTGCCACTGCCCCATTTTTCTTTGTCATTCTCTCGATCTTAGAACGACCATAGTGCCTCGGATTCTTCTCGGGACCGTTGAATGGGGTTGCCCTTTCACCAGGTTGTCAAAGATTTATTTCCAATTTTTTTTCATTATCTGACCACTATAGAGCAACGAGGAGTCGTTCTTGGCACTCTGTCGATCTTCTGCAAATCTTCCTCTTTTTTTTCTTTTTTTTCCCTTGGAAGTAAATACGTAGAACTGTAGTGAGAGATATTGTACTAGATGATTAATTGACGGCGTTTCCGAAATACGATTAATTCCCTACAGCCTTCGATCAAGAAAGAGGTGACGCACTATATGGAACCTGGTCATTGGTTCCTCTCGCTGTACAACGACGATGGAGACCCCCAGGAAGTGTCGTTCATCGCCGTGATAGCCGAAGATATGACGCACAATTGCCCCAACGGTTGCAGTGGAAAGGGTGAATGTCTCCTTGGTCATTGCCAGTGCATCCCCGGCTTCGGGGGCGAGGACTGCAGCGAAAGCGTTTGTCCAGTCCTTTGCAGTCAACGTGGTAAGCAAAGAAATTTTTTAAAGCATCAAGAGTGGGAATACCAACTTTCACTTCGATTTAGTCACGACGTAATCTGTCTTTAAGTGATCTCAGCATAATCCCTCATCCACCTTTTGAAAGTGGAAGAGCTCAGGATTCGCAAAATTAAATCAGTTATTATGTTTGAAATTAGTGTCTTTCAAAAATATAGAATTAAGTGAAATACGTCTGAGCAATAAACGTGCGAGTATGTTGGGATGCAAAGGGATAAGATGTTCCATTTTTTAATCACCACTGCTATGAATCTCTATTTCGTATTGCACTTTTATTATTCTATTATTATTCCCTCTGACTCGTTCCTTCCGATTCCAGGGGAGTACATAAACGGAGAGTGTCAGTGTAACCCTGGTTGGAAAGGAAAGGAGTGCTCCCTGAGACACGACGAGTGCGAGGTACCCGATTGCAACGGCCATGGCCACTGCACTAATGGAAAGTGCAACTGCGTGCGCGGTTACAAAGGAAAGTACTGCGAGGAAGTGGACTGTCCACATCCGACCTGCTCCGGCCATGGTTTCTGCGCGGAAGGCACCTGTATCTGCAAGAAGGGATGGAAGGGAGCAGACTGCAGCCAGATGGACAAGGAGGCGTTACAGTGCCTGCCAGATTGCACTGGACACGGAAACTTCGATCTGGAAACGCAAACCTGCCTCTGTGAGCCAATGTGGTCTGGCGACGACTGCTCGAAAGGTAACTCATCATTTTATCGAAGTTTGAGGGTTTAGCAGTGTACTGCAGAAGGAAGTGTACTACAGGGTGTTAAACAAAAGGGCTCGATAGTTATCGATAGATAGCATTTATTTATAAAAAATATGGAACGTTTTTATTAGTAAGTGTATGCAAAATGGGAACCAAATCGGGGCCCATGGATTAAAAAAACAACCCCATCAAAGCTAGATGCAATTTTCAAATTTGGTAACGCTGGTGACTTGTAAATTTTGTAAATTTTAGTGAGTACTATGTACTCTATAAGTATCGAATTTATTTCAGGAACTATGCTCCACTCAAAGTATCTAGAACTATATGAGTAGGAGAAGGGACAAAGGTTCTCAGTCATCAAACTTCTCCCATCGCTCAAATCTAGCCTCCCTCTAATACAGTAGCTACAAAAATCTTGTTACCATTTCAAATAGTTACTTTAAATTATTCGCTACAGTTAAATACGAATTCCCCCATTTCGATCTATTCAAACGATTCCTGTGTTTTCAGGTATCACACCGACGACAGACTCTGTGACCGTAACGTTTCTCGAACCCCTAACTAATCTCGCTGTTCTCACCCTTGCCCACTAACTCTGTTTTGATTTGCCAAAATGGTGCCATTGTTTTATCCCAGCTTCTGTATCCATATCGCTTGCTTACGCAAGTTCGTTTGTACTAACACCTCCAAAGGCAGCTGAGACAAGACACGACTTAAAGTTCTTCCGTCGTCTATTCCAGAACTGTGCGACCTCGATTGCGGCCCCCATGGCCACTGCGTGGACAACGCCTGCGACTGCCTACCGGGTTGGTCCGGTGAGCTGTGCAATCTGAAGCAGTGCGACCCGCGGTGCAACGAACATGGCCAGTGCAAGAACGGGACGTGCTTATGCGTGACTGGTTGGAACGGGAAGCACTGCACGATGGAGGGTTGTCCCAATTCCTGTTCAGGGCACGGGCAATGCAGGGTCACCAACGACGGCCAGTGGGAGTGCAGGTGCTACGATGGCTGGGACGGAAAGGATTGCAACATTCTTCTTGAGCAGAACTGCAACGATGGAAGAGACAACGATAGAGGTACAGAGGGAAAAGGAAATGAGTTTGTGCAGTTATGAATGGCTATTGAGTTTGTGCTACTATAGATCTCCAAAGCAGTGGCGAAGGCTTCAGTGCGCATGTCCAAATGGAAAAGTGGGCGGATTCGAGCTCCTTTCTTCGTGTCGAATCCTTCTGAAAACTGCCATTACTGCTTTGGAGATTTATTGAAATAAGTAGAAACAATGGGAGTGAATATGGTAGTATGCTAGAGTGTTGCGAGTGTTTAACACTCGCACATTGATACTTTATCTGCTGTTTATCTGTGAGCCTAAGGATTCTATATTTTATATTTTATATTTGTTCTCATAAACTTCACTCAAATTCAACCAGTTTTCAACTAAAGCATCTCAGATAAAGGATTCCAGTCACAATCTCAATTACAATAATCATCCAAAGGTCCCAGCATCCAAGTTCAAGCAGTAATTAAATTTTATACTCATCAGATTAAATGACTTCTACAAGTGGCAGTCCATAAAGTATTAACATCAGACATCTAAAATACAGTTCTCTGTCCCAGTACGTCATCCCGATTACAGCAATCACCAAGTAATCCAAGAGCTGCGACTCAAACCCCTATTCAATAAACCATTTGCAGAACTTTCTTCTCGTGCAAGCATAGCGAGACCAATCGTTATCTTCTCCATTGACGACCTATCCTAATTGCCCTGTAATGTGCTTTCCAGACAGTCTCATCGATTGCGCGGACCCGGAATGTTGCGCGCTTCATATGTGTCGTACCAGTCAGCTTTGCGTGTCTGCTCCGAAGCCGATCGATATACTTCTGCGAAAGCAGCCACCAGCCATCACCGCTTCTTTCTTCGAGAGGATGAAGTTCCTGATCGACGAGGGCAGCCTGCAGAACTACGCCCGCCAGGAGACCTTCAACGAGAGGTGAGTTACACGGAGCAGCACAGAGCCACAGACTTCGTTGAACGGCTCTCCCTTCGCTCTCGCGACCGTTGTCCACGTGGAACTGTCCGTCTGGTTCGACATCCTCGCGGATCGCTCGGTACATCGTACCTATGTGCCACGATCGCCGGCTGAACCGTGTCCGTCCCGACTTTGATGTTACACGTGCAGTTTACTACGTGTGTTGATTAACAGAAAAACAGAAACTCTCGGTAGTCACAGACACAACAGCACAGGGTGTTTCGTGACGACTGGTGTGATCGAAGCGATTCCGCATGGAGAATAACGTGGAATAGGGTAAATGCACCAATAAATGAACACTGAGAGGGTAATGAATGAACACTATTTCAAAATTATGTTTGCAGCGCGATTGATTCCGCGTCCTGCAAAAATTGTTTAGATATGAAGCAAGAAATTAAAAGAAGCCTCTAATTAGTTGCCTATTTTAATAATTGTTCATTCACTGGTACGTGCTCATTTACTGGTACATTTACTGGAAGCTTCCTTCTTGAGAAAATGTGAAACTCTGCGGGCTTTATCTATTAGTGCAGAACAACTGAAAACGAAGTGTGAACTCTTGCGCAAAAATAAGTCGAAATTGTGGAATACCTTCTCCTCGAAAAAATCGATTTTAAAGATTGGATTTTTAACCCAATGGATTTTTAAAATTGACTTTCTCGGAAAGCTTCACACAATGCCGATTTATTTCTGCACAGGGATTATTCTTTATTTACACACTTAAACCAATTATTCAAAGGGAAGCTTCGTATGAAAAAATTCCATTCTACATTCTCCGCTTATTTTTTCACGCAGAATTGCTACCCTATCGGTTGCACCACCTATTACGAGACACCCTGTACTCCATACATAGTGTTTCTTTTACAAACGGTGTATACGTCGTCTGAACAGAATGCATGTCTTGACGGGACGACTAAAGGTTATTAAAGAGCATTTGTGGGCACCCTGACCGGTGAAATATTAAGGGGGGATGGGGAGGACATTCATTCTCGCGGATGATGGATCGCGTCAGCCTACGGTGGCTAGCGAGAAAATGAAAAGGCATGCGAAACCATAGGGGCCCAGGAATCTTTATCTACCTCCAAGCGTACCAAGACACATGCATATACAATATATATATATATCTCTATATTTATCTCGTCCGTACACGATATATACAAAGACACAAGAAGACGTATACATGGATATGATATATTCTCTGCGTTGTTGTGACCCGTGTGAAATCACATCCCAAAAGTTTTATACATATGTTTGTACGTACGTGTGCGCGAGCGTGTGCCCTGCACTCAACCCCCGTCTCCATTCTATCTCATTCTATCATTCTCTTCTCTATTCTTCTTCGTACTTTATCTAGCTATTATTCCGTCACATTGCCGATCTGATTGATACACCTAAAATCGTCGGCCTCCCCGTACGATTTACATTTGCCTCTCACGTGTCCGTCCGTGTGGAGCTTGGCGTGAATGGTGTGACCTCGTATGTCCGAGCCTCGAGCTTTTCTTCGGCGACGATCGCATTGACTAGGGAGGGAGCGTAATCGCGGCCTCCAGGCACCTTTTGTCTCAGCCCTGGCTGGATCTGTACAGGCGATTCTCGACGATCAACAAAAGTTGTTCGAAAACTGATCTATCCCCCCGTTTTATTTCTACGATTTTCCTGGAGCTATCTATCTCTTCTATTCCAACCCACTCTTCCTCATCCTACCTCCTCCCCTCTCTTATTTCACCCTTCTAAACTTCTATCTCACAGCACTGCCCTCCTCTCTAGTCTCTTTATCGCTACTCTATCTTCTCTCTCTCTCTCTCTCTCTCTCTCCCTCCCTCTATCTCTTCCCTATAGTTTTTTGCCTTTAATCACATCATTTTAACTCGGCTCTGTTTTATCCGTGCTGCCCGGTCAGTATGTTCTGGAATCACTTCAACACAAGGTAAGAACGCCGCTACGTCGACGAAGCTCGGCTAAGGGCATAAAGTAAAAAAAAAGAATGAGAGTGAAAAAAAAGAGTACAGAGAAAAAGAAAGAAAAAAGAAATAGTACCAACCGGTTGCGAAAGTACAGTTCGTTCGTAGAGCGTAAACGGTTGAATAGCTGCTGCTGGTTTGACGATATTTTCGTGCATATTTGGTATATATCATGTGTATCATCACGTACATCCCAACTCCTGCATCCGACCGCCAATAAAAAATTAGACGTGTTGCCCGCGCGCGTTCAATCGCGTTCGAGAACGAGCCTCTTCACGCATTTTGCCGGCATCTGAGCCACAGCAAAAGTTGTCGACAAAAACGAAGAACCTCCCTCGAACACTGCGACGCGGCGTGCGACAAATCCTCAAAAAAAAGCTCACAGAAGAACACGTACATATCACGCACACACAACCACCCGACCTCGTCGCCTCCAGTCCCATCATCATTGTTCGACTCTTTCTCGTTGCATGGTTTGGTTACCTTATTATTCCTACGTTGTCTTTCGTGCCTTTTAAGTTGTGCTTCTGACTTTGTGTTATTCGTGTATATGTGTATGTGTATTGTAATATTACTAGCAGTTTGTCCACTCCACCGATGATCCAGTGCCAAAGGGGCGCGCCGTTGGACCGCAGCACGTCGCACTTTGTGGTGGTGCGACGTGGCACGACACGTTTACTTGACGGGGTACTTTTATGTCTGGGATAGAGAAGAATCGATCTCTGTGTTTTCTTCGTGATTAGGGCTTGGGAAGTACGTACGTGTGGAAAATGATAGTGTAAAGATTGGGGAAGATATGGATTTTTGTCTAACTTTTATGCTGGGAAAACTTGAGAAGCATTTGTTTTAGAAAGGCTGTAATAACTAATTAGCCAATCGACTTGAAATTTTGGCTAGATGTAAAGTAGAGATTCCCGTTTTAATTGCTGCCAGATTAAATTACATATTTTTGTGATGCAAAAGAAAATTGCAGTTCGTTTGTGTTTCACGTTTTTGATTAGGGGTGCATTGATAATAACTCGTGGATTGGAGTAAGTTAGATACAAAATTCATGTCGTATCTTCGTAACTGTATTAACTAACGGAAAAGGTTTCGTGTTAATATCTTATGAAAGTCCTAGAGATCATATATTGCTCGACTCAAGACACGAGACTACCCCTTTAATGAAAACTGAATTGTCGACGTATGAAAATAGGGACGATGTTTAATTGTTGTCGTACTAAGCACCTGTTTAGCACTGGAACTACGTCGTATTGAATAAATTCTACCACGAGAATTTGAGACATAGTTCGTACACGCACGGAATACCGATTGGTCGAACGAAGAAGTGCTGTCACATCGAACGATCTTAGAGACCCGTCACGCTGCACAACACCTCTCGAATCATCACTCTCTGTTCGATCAATCGCCTGACTTCTGTTTGTGCTCGAAGTGACGGCACATTTTTCGAGACTTTTACTTGGAATCACTGCAAGAGATAATATGTAACCGAAGAGTGCGAGGGGTGTCTCAGGATTTTCTAGCCAAACTGTGACGATCGGTTCCACAGGTAGAAATGAAATTAACATAAACGTGGGGCCATTAATGTTTGTAAGCTCTAACGTACAAATTATGAAGAGAAGGATAGTGGAACTTGTTCTTAGTAACGTGTAGGGTAAAAGTAGGTCAAATATCAGATTAATTACTATTATCGCCATTTTTATTATTGAGCATTAGGCTTTGACCTGTAGAAAAATTTCTAATTACAAAGAAACCGAACAGGAACTAATACCAAGAGGCGACAGAAATTGGACATAATATTGATACTATTTTTATAATAACTGAACTTAAAATTCTTATTCAATTAAAAAGAAAGAAATGACTACTTAATCAAAGTTACAAATGACCACCCTTAGCAGCCCCAGATTAACACCGCAGATTAAACGTAAATAATTCAAGTACGTGTCCACGTTTGTGCAACAATTTCTCATTTTTGCTCCCAGAACGTATCGACAGAGCTCGGCTAAAAAATCTCAGAGCATTCTGTACGACACTGTTGTAGATTGGAATTAGTTTAGATGATAGCAGTTGCTTTGTTGTTAGTGGTGCGAAGCGAGCACAGTGGTAAAGAAAAACGATCACGTTACGTTCGCAGCGAGCGACGAGACCATTACCGGATCATTAACGTTATTATTCCCTGACAGCCGATCGGCCGTTGTTCGTGGTCGCGTTGTCACGCATCTTGGCACCGGTTTGATGGGAGTGCGAGTTAGCACGAGCACACCCCTGGAGGGCTTTACCCTGACGAGAGACGACGGCTGGTTCGATCTGTTGGTGAACGGTGGTGGCGCAGTCACCCTGCAGTTCGGCAGGTCACCCTTCAAACCGCAGAGTCACATAGTCTTTGTACCGTGGAACGAGGTAGAATCACGTTTGCAATATATCTCACCACCTCTCCAGCCCCTTGCATACCAAAATTAGCCTATTTGCTGTTGCATTACGAGTGAAGGAAGTACAGTGAAATCATGAGATCAGAAGGGGTGAAGACGGTAGTTCTATTAATAATCGAGAATTAAGATCACAAGGAATTTCCAATGCACTTTGCATAGCCTTCAAAAGTTAGTACATTAAGCGCTTGAGTTTTCAAATACTTCAGTACAATCTATTCCTCTCGGTATACTACTTAACGAACTAGTATTACAGTAGTTTCTGACCCTATATATTCTTTACAGATAATTAGCTATCACTGTCGCTAAGTTGTTGTTAATATGCAAGGGGTTACCAACATTGTTCATTAAATACCTAAAGCTTAAGGCAGGGAATCTAAACAACATGTTATCTATTAAAGGTCGTCATCATCGACAAGATCGTAATGAGTACCGCAGAAGAGAAGCAACCCACACATGTACCACACGCATGCGCGGCCCATGACTACGATCTGATGAAGCCAGTGGTCCTAGCGACATGGAAGCACGGCTTCCAGGGAGCGTGCCCTGATAAGAGCGCCATTCTGGCCGAGTCCCAGGTGATCCAAGAAAGCCTGCAAATACCTGGCACAGGGCTGAACCTCGTCTACCATAGCTCGAGGGCAGCTGGCTACCTATCCACGATACAGCTGCAACTGACCCCAGAAGTTATACCACCCGCGCTAAATTTAATTCACTTGAGGATCACCATCGAGGGCATCCTGTTCGAGAAGACGTTCGAAGCTGACCCAGTGATAAAGTTCACATACGCGTGGAATCGACTGAATGTCTATCGACAAAGAGTGTACGGCGTAACCACGGCCATGGTGAAGGTGGGGTACGAGTACAGCGACTGCAAGGACATCATCTGGGACGTGCAGACGACGAAACTGAGCGGCCACGACATGTCCATCTCCGAGGTTGGCGGCTGGAACCTGGACATTCATCACAGGTACAACTTCCACGAAGGGATACTGCAGAAAGGGGACGGCTCCAACATCTACCTGAAGCAGAAGCCGAGGGTGATCCTTACGACGATGGGGGATGGACACCAAAGACCGCTGGACTGCTTCGATTGCGACGGGCAGGCATCCAAGCAACGACTTCTCGCCCCAGTTGCTCTTGCTACGGCTCCAGATGGTTCCATCTTCGTTGGTGACTTCAATCTCGTGAGGAAGATCCTCGTTGACGGCACTGTTCGAACTGTCGTCCGACTCAAGTGAGTTCTATATAGATTTATGGTTTTGATGGTAGTTTGATATAGTTTTGTGACGATATAATTGTCACGATTTTAATGGAGTAAATGTTCTCTGAAATGGAACTGTAGATTTTTATTAATGTGATCATTCCACCAGAGAAATGTGATCATTCCACTCCCCGAATTCTATTCAATCAACATTCTTCGTTCTTGCTTTCAGTGCAACAAGGGTTTCCTACCGCTACCACATCGCCCTCAGCCCACTGGATGGCTCCCTGTACATATCCGACCCAGAATCGCATCAGATCATTCGGGTGCGCGACACGAACGACTACACCGACCCCGACCACAACTGGGAAACCGTGGTTGGCTCTGGGGAGCGGTGTCTTCCTGGCGACGAAGCGCATTGCGGCGATGGTGCACTCGCGAGGGACGCCAAACTCGCTTATCCAAAGGGGGTGGCTGTCTCAGCTGACAACGTCCTTTATTTCGCCGACGGCACAAACATCAGAATGGTTGACAGGGACGGCATCATCACCACTGTCATCGGCAATCACATGCACAAGTCCCACTGGAAGCCCATCCCCTGCCAGGGCACTCTGAACGTCGAGGAAGTCCACCTTCGCTGGCCCACGGAGTTAGCCATCAACCCCCTCGACAACTCGCTACACATGATCGATGATCACATGGTGCTTCAGCTAGCCCCCGATGGTCGCGTCAAAGTCGTAGCTGGTCGTCCCCTTCACTGTGCCTCGCCGTCATCCTCGTTCGACACGGAGCTCGCGACCCACGCCACTCTGGTCATGCCACAGAGTATTGCCTTTGGCCCATCTGGGAACCTGTACATCGCGGAAAGCGACTCTCAGAGGATCAATCGCGTGAGAGTGATCGGCACTGACGGCAAGATCTCCCCATACGCTGGCGCCGAGTCCAAGTGCAATTGCCTGGAACGCGGCTGCGACTGCATCGACGCTGACCACTATCTCGCGTCCACCTCAAAGTTCAACACCATTTCCGCAGTGGCTGTGTCCCCCGACGGGGTTGTACATATCGGTGACCAAGCGAACTACAGGATTCGATCCGTGATGGCGAGCATTCCCGATGCCAGTGGCGCCAGGGAGTACGAGATTTACTCCCCGGACACGCAGGAAATATACGTGTTCAACCGGTTCGGCCAGCACGTGGCCACCAAGAACATTCTCACTGGCGAGATGGTATACCAGTTCACGTATAACGTGAATACCAGCAATGGCAAACTCAGCACAGTCACGGATGCGGCTGGAAATAAAGTGTTCCTGCTGAGGGACTACAGCAGCCAGGTGAATTCGATCGAGAACACCAAGGGGCAGAAGTGCAGGCTCAGGATGTCCAGGATGAAGATGCTCCACGAGCTCAGCACACCTGACAATTACAACGTAACTTTCGATTACCACGGTCCCACTGGCCTGCTGAAGACTAAGCTGGATAGCACAGGCAGGAGCTATGTGTACAATTACGACGAGTTTGGTAGACTGACCAGCGCGGTCACTCCCACTGGCAAGGTGATCAGTCTGACATTTGACCTAAGCTTGAAGGGGGCGGTTGTGAAGGTGGGGCAGAATAATAGGAAGCCTATCTCGATGCTGATCAAAGGATCGTCGGTGGTGACGAAAGTTGGCGAGGCTGAGCAGAGGACCACTGTTCTGGCCGATGGTTCTGTGGGCCAAGTCACGCCGTGGGCCCACACAGTTAGCACAGACACCCTACCCTATTCGGTTTTAGCTGAGATAGAGCCACTGTTGGGTGAAAGCTACCCCGTGCCTGCCAAGCAGAAAACCGAGATCGCTGGAGACCTGGCGAACAGATTCGAGTGGCGATACTTTCTTCGAAAGCTTCAGGGTAACAAGAATCGAGGCAACGCCAAGTCCGTGGCGCAAGTTGGCCGGTTGCTCCGCGTCAACGGGGAGATTCTGCTATCTCTGGAGTATGACAGGGAGACCAACAGCGTGGCTGTGTCCATGGACGACGCGGAATTTCTGAACGTCACCTACGACAGAACAGCCAGACCAATCAAATGGGGACCCAGGAATGGTATCTTTGCTGGTGTGGAACTCGAGTACGATCGTTTCAGCAGGCTGACCAGCTGGACCTGGGGGGATATCAGTGAAACCTATGGCTTCGATAGAGCCGGTCGATTGTACGAGATCAAGTACAGCGATGGCACGTCGATGGTATACGCGTTCAAGGATATGTTCAGCAGCCTCCCATTGAAGGTCACGACGCCAAGAGGAAGTGATTATTTGTTGCAATACGATGAAGCTGGAGCGCTGCAGTCGTTAACCACGCCAAGGGGGCACATCCACGCGTTCTCGTTGCAGACTTCTCTAGGATTCTACAAGTACCAGTATTATTCGCCTATGAACAGGCATCCGTATGAGATTCTGTACAACGATGATGGGCAGATTCTCGCCAAGGTGTATCCGCACCAAAGTGGCAAGGTCGCCTATGTCTATGATCACACTGGCAAATTGGAAACTACTCTTGCTGGTGAGTGATATTGAATATTTATAAGAAATAATTTTGATGTTTGAAATTCATAGAATTATGAAATTTGAGGGGGTAGGTGGGATAACAATACGGTATTTTGTTTGATGGTAAAATTCACTTCAAAGGGATAAAATCAACCCTCGGATGTTGAGTTGTTTTTCGTGTTTTGTACCGTTCTTCGCAAAGACGAGGAGATTTAAAATGATTCATAAAGCAGTATTACTTTTTTCAAATGCAATTAGTATTTCGTCAAAGAATAATATACAAATCTGAATTCTTGATTTTCATCTTATTTTACCACGTAGAATCATTATTTAACAATTCTGATACCTGTTGCTAAACATCCTGTATATCATAAACGAGAAATATGAGGCTTTTATAATATATTAGAACTATTTTTCTTTTCACTTAGATCATATATGCATTTATACATTCGCCTAATTTAAAACTGTTATAATCTAAGTCCTCGATGGGTTTCAACCGATTCCACAAGTGGAACGCGACAAAAATCGCCATAGGGTTAATTTAACATTATAAAAAATATTTATATACCTAATTGCAACGCGTTTGAACGTTACATTGATCGGCAAACTCTTTTTTCCACAGGACTGTCCTCGATCCACTACACGTACCAAGAAACGACTAGCTTGGTCCACAGCATCGACATCAACGAACCGAACTTCGAAATGCGAATCGAGTACAAATACCACGCCGGCATCGTCAAAGACGAGAAGATCAAATTTGGCAGCAAGAGTGGCTTAGGTAATGCCCGTTATCGCTACCAATACGACGGTAACGCCCGAATATCCGGCATCGAAGTGGACATCAATGGCAAACAGATTCCCCAGCTACGATTGAAGTACAATCAGAATCTCGGGATACTGGAGGGCGTGGGCGATCTCCGAATCTACAGGAACCTGTTCAATCGATCGGTGATGCAAGACAGCAGCAAACAATTCTACACCGTCACCGATTACGATGAGCATGGTCGCGTCAAGACGGTTCTGATGGACATTCGAACGATGGACGTGTTCCGTATGGAACTCGAGTACGACAATCGGAATCGTATCAAGATGAGGAAGCTGTCGATCGGGAAGGAGTCCAAGATAGAGAAAATCACGTACAACGCGGACGGCCACGTGCTGGAAGTGGCAGACACCGAGAACAACTGGCAGTACGCCTACGATGAGAATGGCAATGTGATCGGCGTCACGGAGCACAACGAGAAAATCGCGCTTGGGTATGACAGCGGAGATCGTGTCGTTCAGTATGGTGACGTTGAGTTTAACTCATACGACGGACGGGGATTCGTCGTTATTCGAGGGGAACACAAATACAGGTTTGTTGCAGTTTTACTTAGGTACTATTTATTGCAAAATTGTAAGACTTAGTATACTATTGATTCTTCTGTACATAGACAGTTGTAGTCTATGTCGATAATGGTATGAACTCATATGGGAACGCGAATATTTGTTTATTACTGATAATTTCTCGATGAAAATTCAATGGTGTACGCTAAGTCTAAGGTAGTTGTAGTTCCAGTGAACTTCAAATTATTTCATTTCAATTACTTTTGATTTAATCAAAATTAATGGTTTCTGTCAAATAATGGTAAGAATGGGACAGTCTTGTAGCATTGATTTTCACATAAAATTCCAAGTACTAAAGACAGAATTCCTATTATACTGATGAGGGTTTATGATATTCACTAAAGCCATAGTTCTGTCCAGGAGTTCTCATTTATTCTACAAGGAAAATGCACCATCATAACATTAAGTTTCTCATACAGGTATAATTCACGTGGTCAACTAATCCACGCATCGGAGCACAAGAAGTTCCAGATCTGGTACTTCTACGACGACCGTGGACGATTGGTGGCTTGGAACGACGACCACGAGAACATCACGCAATTCTTCTACGCCAATCCCAAAACGCCAGATCTGATCACGCACATCCACTTCCCGAAGTCCCCGAAAACCTTCCGGTTCCTTTACGACTCCCGTAATTTCTTGATGACAGTGGAGACGTCCGAGCAGAGATTCTACGTCGCGACGGACCAGAATGGCTCCCCCTTGGCGTTGTTCGACATTAACGGGAATCTGATCAAAGAGATGAGGCGCACACCATTCGGCAAGATCATCAAAGACACCAACCCAGACTTCTACCTGCCCATCGACTTCCACGGCGGTTTGCTGGATCCCAACACCAAGCTGGTCTACTTACACAAGAGACTGTACGACCCAACAGTCGGCCAATGGATGACGCCCGCCTGGGAGCAAATGGCGAACGAGTTGACCACCCCGACTGACATCTTCATCTACCGTTTCCGCAACAACGATCCGATCAACTTCAAGCAGAACGTCGAATACATGACCGACCTGGCCAGCTGGCTGAACCTCTACGGCTACGACATGTCCGCGATGCTCGGCTCCGAGTACATGAAGCAGATGGTGTACCAGCCCAGCGCGACTATCACGTCGCCGCAGCTGACGCCGGACTTCGGCGTGATGTCTGGCCTGCAGTGTATCGTGAACCGCGTCCACGAGAAATTCTCCGACCTGGGCTTTGTCCCCAAGCCGCTGTTGAAGTTGGAACCAAAAACGCGCAATCTCCTTCCGCGCGTGGCTCATCGCCGCGCCGTCTTTGGGGAAGGTATCCTCCTGTCGCGAGTAGGCGGACGAGCGCTGGTCAGCGTTGTGGACGGTGTGAACAGCGTGGTCCAGGATGTGGTGACTTCTGTGTTCAACAACTCGTACTTCCTGCCGTTGCACTTCAGCGTCCACGACCAGGATGTGTTCTACTTCGTCAAGGACAACGCGCTGAAGATCCGCGACGACATGGAGGAGCTCCGTCGGCTGGGTGGCATGTTCAACGTGTCCACTCACGAGACCACAGAGCACGGTGCTGGGACGTGGAAGGAGCTGAGGCTACACAACCCCGACGCCGCGGTGGTGATTAAATACGGCGCTGATCCTGAGCAGGAGAGGCACAGGATATTGAAGCACGCCCATAAGAGGGCAGTGGAGAGAGCCTGGGAGATAGAGAAGCAGCTGGTGATGGCTGGCTTCCAGGGCAGAGGGGACTGGTCGAAGGAGGAGAAGGACGAGCTGATCAATCGGGGCACCGTTAGCGGTTACGAAGGTGTCGATATACACAGTGTCCACAGATATCCTCAGCTGGCCGACGACCCTGGCAACGTAGCGTTCACCAGGGACACGAAGAGGAAACGGCGGAAGAGCGGGAACAGACGCAACAGGGTCCACAGGCACGACTCGTGATTCGAGGACGTGGCGCGGGGTCGCGACGCTATTTGGGACTTGATTCACGCGGCCACGTGAATCGTGCCGGCGGAGAAAGCACACAAGAAAGAACAATGAAGAGAGACAAGACTAACCGTGTTCGTATTTACTACTCAACCGCATAGATGGTGGCCGCAACGCACACGCGGCCCCGTCGTCCATCATCCTCTCCCCGATCGTAGTTCCCTCTGTTCTCTTCTCACCGCACTTGCGATCGGGAACGGGGGACAAGGAGGAAAGTGGTTCATCGATCGCTGTCTAGTTTGTTAATTCTCGCGTAACCAAAACCCCGCTCGGTGTGCCATAATAGCGTTGCTGCTTTGCGAATCAACCGTCTGTATATCCATTTTAGTTCCGACAGCCGCGATCGACGGATGTGCCCGTTCGACGACCACCTTGACAGCTCCAATCTATCTAGGGAGATGTTCACTGGTCGTGAACGCGTCACAGTTGAGCTAGTCACGTTATGAAACGAACCGGTATAAAAAAATGATGGGGGTGGGGGGAGAAGACGGAAGATTGTTACGTGGTGATTAGTTTGTACGTAATAGAAGGGACACGATGCTCGCGACAGATGACGAGCAAGCAGAGGACACGAGAGAGGTGCGTGTGCTTGAACTTTCAAGGTGCCGTCCGTGATTGAAGTCCTGGCGAAAGGCAAGTGCGTGAAAGAGCTAGGGGAGAGAAGTACTCTCGTGTTCGTCCCGAGTGTCGATCGAACTGTGGTGTTTTCATGCAACAGGGTCTATGAAACGCGCACGTAAGCATGAACGGGACGGTTCAGGGTGGTAGGGTCGACGTACCCTGGGCGCTGTTCTGTTCCCAACGACGGTTTGCGCGTGCAAGACGTACACTCTTCTTCTTTCGACGTCGCACGCGGACTGTCGCGTTTAAAGACGTTCGGACAAGGGTGGGACAGAAAAGGAAGAAGCAAAAAAATACGTCGACGAGAAGAGAAGAAAAGAAAAGAACAAATATACAACAGATATTTTTAACATGACGCAATGGTATTGTACTAGAGTGCGTGGCGAGCGTTTGTAAATATAGCTACTCGACTAATCGTGAACTGTAGATAATATATTGGTATGCGAGGCGCGAGGAGCCGGTAAACTTAAGGTGGAAACTGTCGATAAATGCTTTTATATATGTATACATACACGCGCGGTGCATGTCTCGTGTGCTGAGCACGCGATTTATATATATACGTACGGAACGACAGCTTTCGACATGGATCTGTTAAACGACACGCGAGACACCTATGCCCGGCACGTGTGGGAGGGTATATGTGTAGAAGTTTCTTGTGCGCGATCGAAAGAGGAATCGAATCGATTGAATATAACTCGGACTCAGGTTTCACGCGCGAACGTTAATATTCGCGAAAAATGGTAGGTACTCGTCGTTCGCCTGCTTTTCGGGAAAGGTTATGTTCGCCTGGAATCGAATCCGCGGCCGATCGTCCGAACAGGGAACGAGAGATTCGAGCGATCTTCACTGCAACCACGTAGAAAAAACCCGTGTAAATAGTTCGATAGGTATGAGACAGTTTGCGTGTCGTATATACCACCTGCATATAATCGGCGAGAAGTTTGTAACGGTGATGTGTATATGCCTCGTGTCTGTACTTCGCGTGATCTGTTAGGAACGGCGACGTGACGCAACGAGACGAGCAACAGACGGGCGAGAATCGTGGCAAGACGCGTCGATTAATAATTGTCCACGAGGGAATAATATAATAATAGTAAGAGTAATAAGAATAATAATAACGATAATAATGATATAATATAAAAAGTAATAATAATAATAGTAATAACGATATGATAATACTAATACTAATAATAGAAATAACTAATAAAAGAAATAATATTAATACGATAATACTATTGTACGGAAATACCCCGCCTATCTTTCTACTAAAAATGAAAAATTATTTTTTGAATTGTGTCGTCAAAGATGTCCTATGTAACCGTGTGTCTGTGGGATCGTCCCGTGGAAAATCACCCTGCGTCCCCTCGAAACATACCCCTCCCCACCCCTAAATCAACAACCCCCAGCCCTTAAAAACCTCTCCTCTCCATGTAACTGAACTCGTTGATGTTTATCGATATCGGGTAAATGACGAAGCAAAAGAAGAAAAAAATGTAGCTCGAGCTCTGTGGTTTGGATCAAAGCGAAGTAAACCGACATAGAAAGTAAATAAGCTGAATAAAAAAGAAATGCGAGACGAAGAAGTGGGAAAAACGCGATATAATACGTACGGTATAATAAGGTAAATAGAGAAATAGCGAGCCAACGTGCGAGCTGCGTCGCTCCGACCACGTTGTGTTCCAGGTAGTTGTACGGTGGATTTAAACGCAGAAGGAAAAAAACCATACATAATCATAATTACAAAGTAACGTACTAGTTGACGAGTTAAACGAGGGATTTAGTAAACGGTTAAGCGTGTGTGCTAGCGACACCTTTAAATGGATAAAGAGAGAAAGCCGCTGTACATATCCGTTGTGTATAGCCAAAAAAGTAATGCCGCAGACCCACGCAAGTAGTGTTTTCGCGTCCACGTGTGCAAGAAGAATGCATTTTCTACGAAGTAACGGGGGAAAGTGGTGGTAGAAAAAGAAAAACCGTGATTGTCTGGTTTGTCTAAAGATAGTTTTGTCCATTCCCATTTGCCTGAGTTATAATAGAACGTTCCTCTTCGTTCGTTGAGATGGAGGCCGTGGTAACACGAGGCATATCAATCTGTGATTCACCGTTTTCAATAATCGCAATTCACAAGACTCTTGCATACAAGGATCTGTATTCGTTCCTACTTCGGAGAAATTTTCTAAGCGTTCAGCCATTGACAGCCTCGGCCTCGTCTCAGAAGGGTGTTCACTGAAATCCGCTGTTATCCTCGGTTGCATGGTTTCCCCTCGATGTGTTGCCACCTCTACGACCTCTCTTTTTCTCTCGGGAACACGAGAGAGCATAGTAGAACCTCCATTGTCTGAGCTGACACAGCCGCGACTGGATAAGGTAGATTTCAACTTGAATCTTTCTATTTACTTATAGGTTACTTAAATAGCAAGAATCAAAAAAGTAACGCGGGAACACAATATTTTTGAAGATCTTCGACTTCTACATCATTTCGACAAAATTACTTCATACAGTAATTTCTCGTTATAAGCTCATTTCGACTATGCGTTGTGTGCTCGGTCGCTATCCCCACCATTTCTTGGAATCTTTCGGTCGAGAGTAACACATCCGCAACACTCTCATTGGTGACTCGGAATAATCGACGCTATGCGTTGTAAGCTCGCCTTGAAACCACGAAATTCTTGTTGTATATCTAATTTCCTGAATACTTTCTGAAAGTTTCTTAAATCATTCTTGATTTAAATTCCCTGCAAATTTTCCAATACTTTGGTCACTTTTAAAGTCTACTTCAACAGTTCCACAGGGAAGCCACTTGAACAAAGAAGGGGCGTTTTATCTCGAATGCTCTTATTCCAATAATCCAAAAAGTTCAGACAACAAATCATTCGTATAATGGAGGTTCTATCGTAGTCGCAACAGTGCTTGATCCGATTCCGGTGTCCATTAACCCGTCGTTACCCGCTATCCGTCGCGTAATAGCATGTTTTATTTAGATGCTCAGGATGAAACATAGGTGACGTGTTCTTTCCGTACTCGACGGTATCGCGAAACACAGTTTTTCTGTGTGTGCTCGTCGAAACGATACGCGAGGGAAGCGAAAGGAGGGAAGGAGACAGAGTAGCAGGAGAAACGGCGGGACGTTTACAGAGAAAATCTCTCCTGTTCCTCGAGTTAGCTCTACGCTTAGCGCATTGTCCACCTTCGAGCGAAATACAGCACCGCGAGAATTCTGCCTCCCTTTGAAGACGAACGAAAGAGAGAAGGTGCGAGTATATATAGCCTCCGTAGGGCATCAGCAATCATAAAAATACGTCCAGAGAGCGAGGGATGGGAAAGCTTGTTCAGGCCGTTTCCAGCCTTCCCCGCCGCCATGTTCCGGATGCGGCAGAATTCTCGCGGGGCCTCGGTCCCATTGTCGAGGCGGGAGGCTTCTCCTCTGTCACCCTCGGTGCGCCTCCTCATCGCCGTGACTCGGTTGGAAAGCGAACCGCGAAATGGCACGCGACTAAAAGAAAGCAATACTTCGTAACTATCGTGTATGTCTTAAATGATCTAACGTGTCTGGTGAGCGCGGAGCAAGTGGTTAGATGCGCGAATGGGGCAACGCGAGCATGTGTGCATGATAGGGAGCGAAAGAGAGAGAAAGAGAGCTATCACGGTAAATTAATATATAACGAATTGTGTTAACCGATAATTGAGGAAGGGGGAGAGAAAGTCGCGCGCGTTGCTTTGTTCCCCTTTGTTAGTAACTACGGAATTCGAGCAACTCCGCGTCGCTTTTATAGCGAGGGAATTAGTTTTGTTCGTAACGATGTGGTTCTCGCTGTGTTTCCCAACATTTTTCCAAGCGACGATTGCGCGTCGCTCCTTTCTGTACATAACTACTACGCGTCGTCGACCGAAGATCCTCAACTTTCTTTCTTTCTTTCATTCTGTTGACATCGGCGATTATCGCGGGCGCTTTCGACGCGGGAGCATGCCCACGGCCGCGCGCAAAATAATCGCAGTGACGGCGCTTTTTATATCGATCACGCGATTCAGGCGATCCGACGTCGACGATTTTTCGGCTACCTGCGCGGTTATAGGTTCACGCGACGAGACGCCTGGACCTTTTTATACTTTCGTGTACTGGGTGTTTCGGGACTATGGGCTTGAGTTAAATTAATTAGTAGAATTCGTGAAGAAAAAGATAATAAATTTCGTAAATATAGATCTGCGAGATAATCGGTTTTCTTTTGAGATATTCAGTTTTTCGTTGGTTATAAGACAATTCTTTGTGAGACGAATCTATTGATGGGGAGTAGCTGCTTTTTTTAGAGCAATCGTGAATCCATACTTATTACTATATAACAGCGAATTTTGCTGGCTTTTCCTGGGTACTTGTGGTATTCTAACACATTTGTTTCGATTGATTTTCATTTATAAGGTACCTACCAGAAATTGGGTATACGGAGTATAGTAATACTTGAAAAATAGTTGGTCTTAAATATTGTAATTTTATGGAATTTTATTTATTTACAAAGGTTAACAGCTGTTTGAACGTGGCAATCCTTAAAACGTTTACTCTGTCAGGTGCAACTATACCGCTCGACACTATTTTTGCCGAATATGTAATTATGGATACATTAATTGAAAAATAAATGCGCACAAAAGGCATATACGGTTTTCTCAAAAATCATGTAAGGCTTAAATAAGGCAGAGAAAACAATTTTAATACACGAAATTTACATACAACTTTAGGAAACTTACAACAAATGCTGATTTATTGCGACACATTTTTTACGATAAAATTTATCGCTTTGAATAGTCACTTGTTAACTCATCCTCAAATTTGAAACAATACGTCATCTGTAACTAATAACTGCCAATTTACAACAATGCCATCTATGGCGTCAGATGACACACTATTTACTTACTATTTAGTGTCGAGCAGTCCATATTTGACAGAACCAGCATATGCATCTAATAAAGTTGCACGTTGTCATTGCATTCTGCAAGTCCAATATAACTTTTCATAACAGCAAACATCTTATAAACTTCACTCAACTACGAAACATTCTCGCTTGACTAGTTTCAATCCTCGACATTTTAAAAAATTATCAGGATTCATACCAAGGATTCATATCCAATAAAACTGCTCCAAAAGTCTATTTCCAACCAGTTCACTATTTGTCTGACAACTGAGTCCCACTATCTCAGATTAACGTTGTTCAGAAAAAGAAGTCCCATCTACCTCGAACTGAATGTGTTAAAGCGGCTCTCTTTGATTCCTTGAATACAAACGAACAAATCAAAACAATTTTTCTATCGAAAAAAGAACTGAATATTCCAAAAGCGGTTATCTTGCACACCCCGTTAACCCTTTGCACTCGAAGCACTTTTGCTACAAAGATCTAGCAACTCGACAAACTTAAATAATTACCATTATTTAAATCTCTTTTATTAACACTCCCCGCATATACAGTGTAACGACAAAGAGCAACTGTAATATCAGTCATTGTCGTTCCTCAGACTCCATTCGAGTTGCTACCCTAAATAAATCCGGCGGCCAAGAGTCGCCCCTCGAGTCCAAAGGGTTAACACACTTTCGTACCTTTTACGAGTGCTATTGTCCACTTAAGCTCGCGCCTTTAGTTTCGAGGCACCCAGTAGCTATATAGAGCCGAGGTTGAAAACGAAAAACAATCCGTTGTCGACGATCGCAAAACACGAATGGATCTATAGGAGGAAGGCCCAAAATGGGCCCGCCTCTTATCGAGCCGCGTTTCACGGGCGCACATCGCATTTTGTCCGATCTTCTATATCTTTCGTTCTTGTCCTTTCGTGGAGATTGTACATATTAATTGCGGATCATTATGTAAATACTCTTGAACACTACTAAACATACCACACACAACAAACACAAACACGCGCGCACACACACACAGACATACGCGCGCAATCTGTCCGCGCGAGGTTTATTTTAAAAGACTACATCATTATATATAAATATGATACCATGTAATGATATTTAACAATAAGGTAACATATATTCTATACTCTTACACGCTAAGTACTCAATAAATATATCTATAAAATTTCCCCGTGTTTGTGATTGTCTGCCCCTTGACCCATCCTAATTGATCCCGTCGATATCGTGGCGTCTGAATTCCAACCAACACAGCCAAATTTGTTCACCCTCTGTCATTTGTTACGTTCATAGATCGGGGCCCGCCGAACGGAACCCCGTTAAATGTTCCCTCGCCTTGTCCTTGCTCACACCTGTCGCGACAATTCCCCCGCGACAATAGCGAGAGGCTCTACTCGTAAGTGTATAAATAGATATTTATATATGTATATATACATGTGTGTCCTGCTGCTCTCGCTATCAGTCCGAGAAGGTCTGGAGAAGTACCTACGAATGCGTGATGTGATAACAGTTGTTTTTTTCTATACGTTAACGATGAGAGCTAATTAAAGACTTTTAGTAACATCACTGGCAGAGTTGTTGTCATTCACTTTCTGCCTGGTTTCTCACAGTTGGACCTCTCCTGCGAGTATCCAACGACATCGTCCACCCTTAGACCAATCCCAGCGCTCGCGCTACCTTTGCAAATGATTAAGTCACACCATGAGCGAGTGCAGGTTCTTTCTTCTGCTCGTTTTGATATTAAAAAAAAGACATATGATACGTACGCTCGACTCGACGGAGAATTTTATATTAACGAGCACTGCTTGCCAAATTCGTCGCATTGGCACGGCCAGAGTCCAACGTAGAAGCTTCCGGTAGTCTGGAAAAGTTATAAACAAAATGAAACGATGAACGAACGTTGGGAAATTATTCTGCGCTCTGATTGGTGAAACACAGATTTCGGCATTAGCCAAATAAGAAAGTTATACAAATTGAAAAGTAATTGATAATTTGTCTTTGTTCCTCATTCGAAACATTTGAACACCTCGGATTATCTTTACTCGACGAATAGCTGGTTTTATTGGAAATTAATTTATGCTTGAATTAATTCAGCTTGAAGTCAGGTTTTTATGTTAATTCAAAATTTATTTCGGATCCGCGAATAACTTGTATAAACTGGAAATTAAGGTTTTGATTGTGCCCTGCAATGTTATTGATAAAAGAATTTTCTTCTTGCCTCTTTGATATGGAAATATGTGTATAAATATTATATTCGAGATTATTAGAATTTCAATATACTTGTTTTATTTGAACGATTCACCTACAACATAATTATATTATTCTTAATCCGGGTTATTTATTAGTATAACTTTTTGAAAATTGAATTAATAATACGCATCGAATATAATATTCTCTAACTCTTGACATACTTTCGTTGGAGTGTGTAGACTTTATGAAAAGTGTTGCAAGAGTTGTTCTATATGTCTGAAGCATTGCACACTTTTGTAAATAATTATTATCAATCATATATTACATGCAGTAATTAACAGACTATGATTTTATAAATATTAATTCTGTGCACATATTTTCATACTAAGAGCGACAGAACATGATTCTTCTATTAATAACATCACAAGCTATAAAATTAAATTCTTCGAGATTTCGAATAAAACCATGAAAGTGAAAATACAGATCTTCCGAAACGAAAAATGTATTTTTATTCGTCAAACAAGTTTCATATTCCCGTATTCTTCGAGTGAAGACATTCCGTATTAAATGTCATTGAAAAGAATCGTTCACCTTCTAATCGCAATTAAAAATTTTTATCCATGTAATTTGCAAAAAAAATTGCCCATCTGTGCTTGGACACATATGGAACCTACTAAGAGGTGGAGGTGGAGGGAGATTGCAAAATAGAAATGCTAAAATCCTATTACTTGTTAGTAGTTCCTACCGATCGACTGTTTTATAATTTTTTACTATGAGAAATAAATTTTAAATGAACTTGGCATCCTTTGTACATCATTTATTATGGAACAACATTCTTCTTCGTCCAAAGTTTACAGCTCGTATAACTCCGTTGAAAACTATTTACAATGGTCGCACTAATGTCTGCTCGTTCAATGAACAAATGACGGAAGGAAATGCGTTCAGTTCTGAACGTTTTCAAACGACGTGAAAATTCCATCGTTGCAACGATCGAACCTTCAAATTCGATTTGCACGTATACTCGCATACAATGTGTACATTTCGTATCTTATAAACAGCACAATATCTGTACATACATTGTTCTATATTAATTTTAATGCTGATAAAATTGCAACGACACGCACCAAGTTTTCACAGAACCAAATCTTTTTAGTTTAACATTCTGCAATTATAAAAAATCGTTTATAAACGAACTTGCTGATTGCAAAATACCCTCCCGCGAACGATGTAATGTAGATTTTGACACATGTATGCGCGATACAGGGGTTACACTTACAATATTACTTGTTGTTCATTTTTCTATGTACCTCGCATATTAAAGTGAGTATCAGTACAATTATAATACTTGCAGGAAACAACAAAATTAAAAAAAAAATGACAATAGTTATAACGCACTAGAGCTGTTTCGAGACTCGAAACATTCGAGTAGCTTGAAGTTCGAACCGAGCGGGACTCGGTTTTTCGAGCCGAGCCGAGACTCGAACGGTTTCGGGTAACCCGAATGTTTCGAGTAGCTCGATTTCTTCGAGCCGCTCGAATGTGTTTCGGGTAGCTCGATTATTTCGAACCGCTTGAATCTGTTTCGTTTAGCACGATTTTTTCAAGCAGCTCGTATGTGTGCTAGCTTGGTATAGCGTTTTTATATACATTGTATATAGTTTAGCGTTTGCGTGAATGTTACTGTATATAATACAATATATTATACTATGACATTGAATCTTTTAATTTTGTCCCGTTTATATTATAATAATAATAATAATAATAATAATAATAATATATTCTCATATATGTTTTCACTTTCGTCACTTTTGTTTTTGCATACGAAATAAACTTTAGTAAAGTTTTCTATATATAATATAAGTGTTCACTTTATTATATCCCCGAGAGCAGTAATTGAATTGAATCTGGTTTCCCAGAAGGTGTAAAATATAAATCATAACATAATTCGACCATACATAGAGCTACCTAGTGCTCCATTACAATAGATCAAGCGAATTTATCTCTTTGAAAAATTTAATCACATTCAGGATATTTTCAAACTTATTCAAGGTTAAGTTCAAATTTTCTCTGATGTTGAGCCGACTTCTTTCCTGCGAGAACTTAGGGTTAACTTGATATGGTTTTCACATCTAGACATCTCATATTATACATCTAACTTAATTTATACTCGGTGCCTACAAAACGCTATACCAAGCTAGCACACATACGAGCTGCTTGAAAAAATCGTGCTAAACGAAACAGATTAAAGCGGCTCGAAATAATCGAGCTACCCGAAACACATTCGAGCGGCTCGAAAAAATCGAGCTACCCGGAACATATTCGAGCGGTTCGAAGAAATCGAGCTACTCGAAACATTCGGGTTACCCGAAACCATTCGAGTCTCGGCTCGGCTCGGATATTCGGGCCGAGCCGGGCTCGGCTCGGTTGTTTCGAGTCTCGAAACAGCTCTATAACGCACCCGGGAGTACCTTAAAGAATAAAAATAAATGCAACGTGTACAAGGCAGTACTTACAGGAATATCACAAGCAATTGAATTCTATAGCTAAACATAACTCTTCTTTTCTTTAGAAATACTGTGTATTACTTGTTTTATACGCGAGAATGATTTACTTCAAGATTTAACTTTTTTAAATGGAATCCTTCAGTTCCGGTATAATAAAGCTACAGTATATAAGCTAAAAATTTACATGAAAAAGTGTGTTTCTTAAATTCGCTAATATCATTGACAATGGAAAGAATACAGTCAGTGCATACCTTTAAAAAGTATTATTGTTAACAAATGGACTGTAAGATAAAAAGTAATTTTATTAATCGAGGTGCGAACTTAGTATGACTATTTAGCTTTCGTAAGGAAGTGGAATGGTAAGAGAAATGGTATAGTAAACCACTATCATTCTCGTGTCAATTCAGAATATCTGTATGTAAAATACAATGAAATATTTTGATATCAATCATTCAAATTGATATTCCTTTTCAAGGTAAGGATCAAATAATCGATAATTGCTTATACATTCAATTTCCATAACAGGTCTTTAAATAGCAAAATATTCGTCGAAGTATTTTTCCAATACTCTTGTACTATGTAAAAATGTAAAACTCTTTGTTATGCTTGTGGTTGTATTTCAAATTTTAATTCATTCGCATAATCGCAGTCCATTCGTACATATGCACACCAAGATACATATTACAGCACGTTATATGCGACGTCGCAGAATCGTATCAAAAAATTGATCGTGGAAAGAAAATTTTCATACAGATATTAAAAAAGAAAGAAGGTTTTCTTGGAAGAATCGTTATGATATTGTATATAAAGTGAGAACGAAGTCTATCGAAGTACAGAATAAATAGTATTTTGTAAATCTTTACATTACCCTTAATAGCGAACACTCTGATTATAGTATAAAATAAGTTATCTATACAAGTCGCAACACGAATGCAACAATGGTATCGAATTTCATTAAAATTTTAATCACAAAGTTGGCCTGGAAATGCGCATTTCTAAAGGAATTCATTGTTACAACTAACAAATATAGCAGCAACTATACGTAGAAAAATACAGACAATTGTTGACACGAATATGTCGTTAGTTTTTACAGAAACGCAGTGGTGTCCTAAGTGCAAGTCAATTATTTTAATACAATGCTACTTACTCGAGGCCTAGGCCCCAATTGATACCTTGAACAAGAAACAAAATTAATGGTTGCCAAGCAACTAACCATCTGATCCAGTCTAGTAACTGACCATAGAAGACATGAGGGCGTTCCCATCTTTATGCTTCATTAAGGAGCGTACAAATGTATCAATAGAATTAAATAACTTTAATTATACAGTATTGTCCCGTTATAGGGACGAGTCTCGTTAAAGAAACGGCTTGTGCCTCGAGCGTCGTCTCCTTAACGGGACAAATTTGTATCGTTGAAGAATTAATCCGGCGACAGTTTAAAAAAGGATACGGATTGCAAAACATTTTCTTGAGATCAACTTTTTCTTTACAATACGGGCATGTCTCTTTCTTCCCCACAATGCACCATCCTCTGATACAAAACTCGTGAAAGACGTGATCACAAGAAAGCTTGTATGTATTCTCTATAACACCGGGTTCGTGTTCGGACACTAAAAGTCTGTTTCCACATACAGCGCACACACCCGGTTCTAGAGTCCTTGTAGGCATTTGACCTGGTACATAATACTGTAAATTATCCAATATATTGCACCATTCATACCCTTTACGCTAAAAATGTAGTATCCGATTATTATATCTCTCTTTATACGTACTCCGATATGTGAAGCCATTTTATCCGCACATATCTCCGCAACGTCTCTTCCTAACACTCCAAAATAAAGACCATAAAATAAAAAAAGTATACCGCAATTCATCCATACTTGAGGCTTAACTTCAAATACGATATTCAACCCAAAGAACGTGGCTAGCATTATAATATAACTTATTATACCCAACACATAACTGACTTTGTAAATAAAAAGAAACCATTTGTACACCAATCTGTAAGAAAAGAAACCTATTAAATTATTAAACGTCTAATAACCCTTTGCCTGGCGTCGACGTGATTTCACGCCCACAGACTTCGAACCACTTTTCTAACATTCGCATGTTTTTACCGCATGCTTGGGGAGATCGCTTTGGATCTCGGCGACTCTTCGCTCGCGTGCAGTCGACCACCGTCGCCGGACACTCGAAAGCGATACGGTCTGCGTGCAGCATGAGTCACCCACTAATGAAAATTAAAATTTGTATATTTTCATTCGATCTCAGTATGTGAGAATACTTGCCAATGGATTGACGAGGTTTTCCTGGCGAAAATAAATCTGAACGCGGACTAGTTTTAATTATACGTCATATACAATTGGTCTGTAGAATTCCGAAGTGGCCCAAATTACGTATAATTGAAAACAGTCCGCGTTAAGGATATCCTTGTACTCATTTTCATCGAAAAATCTCGCCCACCCACTTGCAAATACTTTTGTGGAGATTTAATAGAAAATATAGAAATTTAAATTTTCAATCGGAACGTGGAAACGAGCTGGTCTAAGTTGGAACGGTATTTCGGTAAATCCGTTGCCAGGTAAAGTGTTAATAAATGAAATATAAATTCATTAAATTCACTGCTAATTATTCTACAAGTATTAGTAAGGATGCGTATACCTTGGTGTTGTACCTGTAATTGGTTTCTGGACAGCCTTTCTTACTACCAGTCCTGTTATACAAGACACTACTAACCAAAGGAATATAAACCTCCACCACTGATTTTTTAAACTTAACCCAAACGGAGTAATCCACATAGCAATTAGAGTAACAAGCTAAAACGGTACGGCATATTTTTTATAGGTATTAAACAGTGGGCTTCGCAATAGAAAATATTCTGCTCAATTTACCTGATATGATTTGTAATGTATCTTTTTCCATTCAACTAACGTAACTTGTGCCACTAATAATGTGACTAATAAAATTAGCAGCATTTCTGCATGCATCGACTCGTGGCCTTGATGCTGCTCGTGCATTTTTATGTGTTGCACCCTGAAATTACCAAGACAATATTAAAATAACATAGAATTATTAATTATTACATCGAAAATGTGATCCTTGTAAGTAAAAACAGAGTAGAAAGAATTAATAATTATACAGAGTGTTCCAAGATATTTTGGCTAAAATCTAAGTATATTCTTATAAGCAAACTATATTGTAAAGTAAGTGTAAAATGCAATTTGTTATAACATTATATTAAATCATTTATGAGACTATGTTTAAGCTCATATGTTCATAGAACATATTGGTACAGTGTGGCCAGAAAATCCTGGAACAGCTTATGCAAAATATAATTATTAATTTTTAAATAGGGCTCAAATATTACGTAAAATACATTCACATTTACCTCCATTTTTCCTCGTCAGTCATCTCATCCTCACTCTAAAATTAAAGAGAAGATTTAATTTAGACTAACAAATTAAAGAATCTAAATGCACAGAGTACAGGTGAGAAATACTTTTTCGAAAATGTCAAAGAATAAATATCACTATGTGTGATTAATCTCGTGATAAATAACTGCTAACTATCGTGAAAAAGGAGCAATATTTAACGAAGCATGCAAGTCCTTCTTCTTTTTTAAATAAATTGTTGTTCTTGGAGGTTATATTTGCGTAAGCACGTCTCACGTGTGTATTGTTATTCTGCATATCGTTAGAGTAATCTTAGGCAGAATAATATTGTACCTTATTCAAGAGTTCGTGTGAATGCATATTTTAGAATATATCGCGTTATCACTTATAAAACAGATTTTATTAAAGTGACATAATATAAAGAACGTTCTCCAAACCAAGGCCCGGACACTAGAGCCTGAACCATAGACAAATATTAATATATTATAGACAAACATCCCACAAGATTTAGGCGACCATTTCGCAGCGCCACAGGCGACAAGGAATTCGAACTGAAACGAAAATGGGATATTTGTAAGCCATTTAAGGGGGTAGACACGTCACGTGGTCTGTCCGATTTGGCCGGTCGGTATTGCAGCAGGTTTTTTCTGCACTGAAATGGTATTACCCATAGATACGCCGCTGCCTGATGCACGCGAGAGGGAGCTGTTTGCTATTTCCGTATTCTATTCTGAATAAGGAAAGAAATTCTCACCTATTACGTTGTACTTATAAAAATTTAAACGGAAAGTCGGCTGGTACTGCAAACGTAGAAAATTCATTATACATTTCAATTACTTGAAATATTTTTCTTCTGATTACAGATGAAACTTGGGTACATTTCGCCGTGGACAGGAACTTTATATGGGCCAAATGATGGAAATCTCAACAATGAACACAAGAAAATAGTGATTTTATATAACCGACAAAGTAAAATTATAAATTTTATACATTATTGTAACATTGTAAAAGTCTTTATTCAAATAAATTGGGAGAAACTTGAAACAGACAGTATTATTATTGAGAAATACCTTTCATACATACTCCTATCCAAATTCCAAACCTGCAATTTATTTAAGGCGGAGAAGTATTCAACATAGAGGCGCAGAGTTTTCGAATGGCTTTCGACGCAGAAATTCATGATACCTCCTTTCGCTTCATGTTCTCCTGATACATCGCTCCAAAATATGGCCAAAATTTTCAGAACGCTCTAAAATGAGCTTCGTATCAGGATAACATGATGTCGAAAGAGGTGGCACTAAGTTAGCGCCTTTGGAAAGAGAATCTAAGGCGGAGAAATATTCAACGGAGAGTCGCAGAGTTTGCGAAAGGCTTTCGCCGCAGAAATTCATGATACCTCCTTTCGCTTCATGTTCTCCTGATACATCGCTCCAAAATTTGGTCAAAATTTTCAGAACGCTCTAAAATGAGCTTCGTATCAGGATAACATGGTGTCGAAAGAGGTGGCACTAAGTTAGCGCCTTCGGAAAGAGAATCTAAGGCGGAGAAATATTCAACGGAGAGTCGCAGAGTTTGCGAAAGGCTTTCGACGCAGAAATTCATGATACCTCCTTTCGCTTCATGTTCTCCTGATACATCGCTCCAAAATTTGGCCAAAATTTTCAGAACGCTCTAAAATGAGCTTCGTATCAGGATAACATGATGTCGAAAGAGGTGGCACTAAGTTAGCGCCTTCGGAAAGAGAATCTAAGGCGGAGACATATTCAACGGAGAGTCGCAGAGTTTTCGAAAGGCTTTCGACGTAGAAATTCATGATACCTCCTTTCGCTTCATGTTCTCCTGATACATCGCTCCAAAATTTGGTCAAAATTTTCAGAACGCTCTAAAATGAGCTTCGTATCAGGATAACATGATGTCGAAAGAGGTGGCACTAAGTTAGCGCCTTCGGAAAGAGAATCTAAGGCGGAGACATATTCAACGGAGAGTCGCAGAGTTTTCGAAAGGCTTTCGACGTAGAAATTCATACCTCCTTTCGCTTCATGTTCTCCTGATACATCGCTCTAAAATTTGGCCAAAATTTTCAGAATGCTCTAAAATGAGCTTCGTATCAGGATAACATGATGTCGAAAGAGGTGGCACTAAGTTAGCGCCTTCGGAAAGAGAATCTGAGGCGGAGAAGAATTCGACGCAGAGTCGCAGAGTTTTCGAAAGGCCTTCGACGCAGAAATTCATGATACCTCCTTTCGCTTCATGTTCTCCTGATACATCGCTCCAAAATTTGGTCAAAATTTTCAGAACGCTCTAAAATGAGCTTCGTATCAGGATAACATGGTGTTGAAAGAGGTGGCACTAAGTTAGCGCCTTCGGAAAGAGAATCTAAGGCGGAGAAATATTCAACGGAGAGTCGCAGAGTTTGCGAAAGGCTTTCGACGCAGAAATTCATGATACCTCCTTTCGCTTCATGTTCTCCTGATACATCGCTCCAAAATTTGGCCAAAATTTTCAGAACGCTCTAAAATGAGCTTCGTATCAGGATAACATGATGTCGAAAGAGGTGGCACTAAGTTAGCGCCTTCGGAAAGAGAATCTAAGGCGGAGACATATTCAACGGAGAGTCGCAGAGTTTTCGAAAGGCTTTCGACGTAGAAATTCATGATACCTCCTTTCGCTTCATGTTCTCCTGATACATCGCTCCAAAATTTGGTCAAAATTTTCAGAACGCTCTAAAATGAGCTTCGTATCAGGATAACATGATGTCGAAAGAGGTGGCACTAAGTTAGCGCCTTCGGAAAGAGAATCTAAGGCGGAGACATATTCAACGGAGAGTCGCAGAGTTTTCGAAAGGCTTTCGACGTAGAAATTCATACCTCCTTTCGCTTCATGTTCTCCTGATACATCGCTCTAAAATTTGGCCAAAATTTTCAGAATGCTCTAAAATGAGCTTCGTATCAGGATAACATGATGTCGAAAGAGGTGGCACTAAGTTAGCGCCTTCGGAAAGAGAATCTGAGGCGGAGAAGAATTCGACGCAGAGTCGCAGAGTTTTCGAAAGGCCTTCGACGCAGAAATTCATGATACCTCCTTTCGCTTCATGTTCTCCTGATACATCGCTCCAAAATTTGGTCAAAATTTTCAGAACGCTCTAAAATGAGCTTCGTATCAGGATAACATGGTGTTGAAAGAGGTGGCACTAAGTTAGCGCCTTCGGAAAGAGAATCTAAGGCGGAGAAATATTCAACGGAGAGTCGCAGAGTTTGCGAAAGGCTTTCGACGCAGAAATTCATGATACCTCCTTTCGCTTCATGTTCTCCTGATACATCGCTCCAAAATTTGGCCAAAATTTTCAGAACGCTCTAAAATGAGCTTCGTATCAGGATAACATGATGTCGAAAGAGGTGGCACTAAGTTAGCGCCTTCGGAAAGAGAATCTAAGGCGGAGACATATTCAACGGAGAGTCGCAGAGTTTTCGAAAGGCTTTCGACGTAGAAATTCATGATACCTCCTTTCGCTTCATGTTCTCCTGATACATCGCTCCAAAATTTGGTCAAAATTTTCAGAACGCTCTAAAATGAGCTTCGTATCAGGATAACATGATGTCGAAAGAGGTGGCACTAAGTTAGCGCCTTCGGAAAGAGAATCTAAGGCGGAGACATATTCAACGGAGAGTCGCAGAGTTTTCGAAAGGCTTTCGACGTAGAAATTCATACCTCCTTTCGCTTCATGTTCTCCTGATACATCGCTCTAAAATTTGGCCAAAATTTTCAGAATGCTCTAAAATGAGCTTCGTATCAGGATAACATGATGTCGAAAGAGGTGGCACTAAGTTAGCGCCTTCGGAAAGAGAATCTGAGGCGGAGAAGAATTCGACGCAGAGTCGCAGAGTTTTCGAAAGGCCTTCGACGCAGAAATTCATGATACCTCCTTTCGCTTCATGTTCTCCTGATACATCGCTCCAAAATTTGGTCAAAATTTTCAGAACGCTCTAAAATGAGCTTCGTATCAGGATAACATGGTGTTGAAAGAGGTGGCACTAAGTTAGCGCCTTCGGAAAGAGAATCTAAGGCGGAGAAATATTCAACGGAGAGTCGCAGAGTTTGCGAAAGGCTTTCGACGCAGAAATTCATGATACCTCCTTTCGCTTCATGTTCTCCTGATACATCGCTCCAAAATTTGGCCAAAATTTTCAGAACGCTCTAAAATGAGCTTCGTATCAGGATAACATGATGTCGAAAGAGGTGGCACTAAGTTAGCGCCTTCGGAAAGAGAATCTAAGGCGGAGACATATTCAACGGAGAGTCGCAGAGTTTTCGAAAGGCTTTCGACGTAGAAATTCATGATACCTCCTTTCGCTTCATGTTCTCCTGATACATCGCTCCAAAATTTGGTCAAAATTTTCAGAACGCTCTAAAATGAGCTTCGTATCAGGATAACATGATGTCGAAAGAGGTGGCACTAAGTTAGCGCCTTCGGAAAGAGAATCTAAGGCGGAGACATATTCAACGGAGAGTCGCAGAGTTTTCGAAAGGCTTTCGACGTAGAAATTCATACCTCCTTTCGCTTCATGTTCTCCTGATACATCGCTCTAAAATTTGGCCAAAATTTTCAGAATGCTCTAAAATGAGCTTCGTATCAGGATAACATGATGTCGAAAGAGGTGGCACTAAGTTAGCGCCTTCGGAAAGAGAATCTGAGGCGGAGAAGAATTCGACGCAGAGTCGCAGAGTTTTCGAAAGGCCTTCGACGCAGAAATTCAGTATACCTCCTTTCGCTTCATGTTCTCCTGATACATCGCTCCAAAATTTGGCCAAAATTTTCAGAACGCTCTAAAATTGAGCTTTGAAACAGGAGAACATGCCGTCGAAAGAGGTGGCAGAACGAGCGAATTTGCTCTTTAAAACAATGCATTAACGTAGAGTTTTATAAGCAGCTCAGCATGGAAGTTTAGGTGTTCTGTTTAATATGTCTTTTATATGTGATTTGGAATAAGCAGGATAGGAAGTAATGGTAGAGAAAGGCTTATTAAATAATAGTGCTCTTTTATCACTTAACTGCATTTTATTGAAAAAAGTGAAATACAATACAATGATATCTTACAAATGCGTTTGTAATATAGAAGAGAAATTCATAATTCAGATAAAGCCATGTCTTGCGCAATTTTCAAATTCGTGACTTCACTCCAAAATGCAGTCAATGATCGCATGTAACCAGTGCTGTCTTTAGGCATGTACACGCTGGGCGGTCGCCAGGGGACCCATGGCAGTAGGGGCCCACAATTCTGAATTTAAGTCCTATTCTCGTGGGTGGACAGCGGCCCCCGAGGGCCCCAGTGCATTGCTTAGCCCAGGGCCTACAATACTGTTAAGACGGCTCTGTATGTAACGCCTTTTAAAGTCCCTTACCTGTGAAGCAGAAATACACACGATTAATAATCACGTAATAAGTTAAAAAATTATTTGAAGTGGTGTTCACATTCCCCATTAATGTGCTTAAGAATAAGTAGCGACCAGTAGCGACTATGAATACCGGCCTGTAAATGGGAATGTGTGCTGGTGGCGTCACGGGTGGGAAAAAGTTGCAGTCATCTTCCTCATTGGTGCGCGTCCAATGCACATTCGGGCCGAATACACAGGTGAATACGCAGCTTGATACGGTATTTATATATACATATATATATTTATTGAAGCCGGACTCTCGCGGTGTTGCCATTTTGCCTACAGCACGTTTGGTACTATATAGAGTCATATAAGTCATATAAGATTTAAGGCGATCGCACACCAAAAGCATTATCGAATCGTTCGATTTACTGTTGCAGCACCCGCCATAACTTCGTGCGCCGCTCACTTCACAGTGTTCTGTAACATTTAATGTAGATCGCGTAATATCGTTTTGTGCTCCGTACGAAAATGTTGCGAAAACGCAAATTATCAAACGTAAATAAAAGATGCCGCATTTGCCTCGTTGACGACGGTTGTATGAGCGATCTTTTTGTGGGAAATTTGCACCTGAAACTAAATGATCTGGCAAAGTGCACCTCTATCAATGTATGTTGTTTACATTTTTTTTTTACTTAGACAAATACTTTTGCATTTTCATCTGTCGTACAACTGCATATTGTTTCTATACAGATCAACGATGAGCACGGTTTGCCGAACATTATTTGCCATGTATGTCTTTATAAGCTGGATACGTGGAACGAGTTTAAAGAGCAGTTTATACGATCCAATCAAGTGTTATTGAGTCAGTTGGAAATTGTACAGAACTCTGAAAATGTGGTAAGACTATTTACCTTAATGAGATTAGTAGTTTTAAAGCATTAACTTTAATAACGAGGGAACCTTACATATATGTTAACTACTATCTATAAGTTACTGATCGTTTAGTTAAATCTGGATGGACAGCGAATCATCGTAATTAACCTATCGATGTTATTAAATGGAAGTAATACAGAAATCTTACCAACAAGTGAATCATGAAATCTTTCGTTCGATATTATTGCTTCTTTTTGTAAGTCCATCGGATAGTTTTTTACTTCTGACATCTACTTGTTACCTTTGAATCCATTTTATTTTTATTGCATCGTTAACTGGATTCCTTGGTAAATAATCTCAGCGTGTTGCAAAATATCCTTCGTTTTGTTGTAGGTTCTCATAAGATATTATGGTTCTCCAGATATTATTGAATTTATTTCCATTTTCTCTCAAATGTTGTAACCAATGAACACTGAAAGTTTAAGCAGCGACTTGGCTTGCGAGTGTAGTATTTATCTCAAAGTATTATTACTTTGATGAAGTGTTTTGATACATTTGTAAGTTGCAAGTAATAGAAACAGTAAATAATAACACGTGTTTACGTAGACATAGCTGTATTAAAATGATCTAGGGTCCACATTATGCAATTCAGATTTTTCTGAGAAGAAGAAAGTGTTCAGTAACTTATAGACAATAGTGTAATTAGATATAACTTATGCAGCGTGAGTCACGCAACTGGAATGACTCGTTCTGTTGTTTTGTTGCAATTAGAAAAAATTAAAATGACTGGAGATTCAATCAATTCTTTACAATTGTGTAGATATATATTATATATACAGGGTGATTTATAAATGCATGGATGCTAATATAAGTGAAAATACCCATATGTTCTATAAGCATTAGTTTTCAAGCTAGGGATGATTAAAGAAAATGTTCTAAGTGCCCACCTCCTGCCTGCAATCATCGTCTCTGAAATAATAACTTATCAGAATAAAACACTGACTTCTTCAAGTTTTGTCTACTTCATATTGATGGAGATTGTTTGTAAACATGAGATAAGGTCAAGGCATACTAACGCCTGCATTAGTATCTATTAAGATACGAGGCAGGTACTTGGAAGATTTTCTCTATTCATCTATAACTCGGAAACTAAGTTATATAGGGCATACGTTTATATGAAGTTTTTGCTTATATTAGTGTGTAGATTAGGGTGGCCCTTATTTATATGTGCCGATTTTTTTTTCGTATTTCTATTTCTCTCACACCTTAATATGGTTCCATTTCATCAAAAAATTGTCCCTGAAGAAGATTATTGCAATCGGACAACAGGAAAGGGTACCGACCTGAAATTCTTTAAATTCAAACTATTGATGAATTCTGAACTTTAAGAATTTTTCAGAAATGGTAAGCCCTATCGAAATTTTGTTCAAATAATAGTAAGAGAGCATTCAATTTTCTACAATTATTGTATATACAACTTTTTCGTGCTTCCAACCATTTTTTAGATAATAGCATTTGTGTATAGAGAAGTCCGCATTTTGCGCGTGACGTATTGTCTGTACGCGAACCTTTGCATATTTAAACGCTATTATCTAAAAAATGGTTGGAAGCCCGAAAAAGTTGTATATACAATAATTGTAGAAAATTGAATGTTCTCTTACTATTATTTGAACAAAATTTCGATACGGCTTACCATTTTTGAGAAATTCTTTACATCCAAACCATTGATGAATTCTAAACTTTAAGACTTGGTCGGCACTCTTCCTTGTTGTCCGATTGCAATAATCTTTTCCAGGGATTATTTTTTTATAAAACGGAAAAATATTAGGAGGTGAGAGCAAAATAAATAAGGGCTACCCTAGTGTAGATGTACCTGCTAAAGTATCGACACACATTTACGAATCGCCCTGTAGTATCGCGATACAACCATGTTCATGCGCAATGTTTAAAATATTTTATACTTAACTTGATACTTTTGTGGTAGAATTCACAACCGAAAAGGACATATAGTGACTTGCAGCAAAGTGCAGAAGACAGTCTTTCTGATACTCCCGATAAGGTATCCCTAATGCTAATAGTTTAGTCTCTGTTATCTGTGACAGTAAATTTGATGGAAATATTTATTCCAGAAGAAACCAAAGACCGAGATACCACCGTTGATACCTTTGGAATTTACGAATGTAGATTGTGCAAAAGAGCCAAGACCCATAAAAGAGATATATATATCCGACGATGATGTTACGTCTTCGAAGGATTCTTCACAGAAAGCTCACGACGATGATAAATGTACAAAGGATGGAGAGCTTGAAAATAAAGGTGACCAAGCAAAGCCATCGTTGATCCAAGCAAAAGTTAAGGTAGTAATTGGGAAGCGTAGTAGAACCACTGAACAAAGGGAAGCATCGACTAAAAGGTGGGTCGCTAGGAAGAAGGCTCTTTTAGCAGCTAGAGGTGAAAGCGTTTCAGACACAGACTCCATAGCATCGGACGACACACAATTGTCGCCAGTACAGAAAGCACGAGTGAAAACGAATCTGGATAAAGAAACTGAAATGCAAAGGAGACTGACTCGATCGTTCAAGCAATTGGAAGTCAACGCCACTGACAAAAAGGATGTGAAATGCGACGCTGATGATTTTATATGCATAGATTCCGATTCCGACACACGAAAAACAAGGTCTCTCAAGGACGTAAATTCTGACTCGTTGACCGAGAGTAAGAACACCTCCGTCAAAGACTCTACCGAGCAGGATGAGACAAAGAAAGGCAAATGTCCTCAGAAAAATATGAAGGAAAAAGAAAATTCTGTGCCTTCGTCAGAGAAAGCTGTTAAAGACAAATCGTCGAAGAGAAGCGAGACACAAATCACTGAAGACACGTTCACTCCGTGTTCAGTGAAATCAGAGTTAGAAGTTGGAGATGCCACGTACATCGTCACTTCCACGTTAATGTTTGCGGAGCCACATTATCTGAACAAAGCTAATTTGAATAATTTATCGAAAGAGTATAAGCACGATAGTATCGAGCAGAATTCTCAAGAGACAAACACCGATATCATTGATGCTGTACAGCTTCGCAGAATAAATCCAGTCCCGACAGATTCTAGCGATAAAAAGTGCATCGAAAAATGCTTAAATATAGAAGTGGAAGGGACAGAGATAGAGGCTTTGAAACGCGTGCAAGTTGAGTTAGCAGGATTCGTCGAGAAAGAAATGAAGCATAGATTATTTGGAGCGATTAACGACGACGCGAAGAAGGATAAACCAGAGAATGGTTGTAAAACTTCGTACCAAACTTTAGACCAGCAATTGAAGAGTATAATAGAGAAAACTATAAAGAAAAATTTCGAGTCTTCTTTGATGAGAAGCTGCGGTTCTGTGATTAATTCGTACACACAGAAGTCCGGAACAGTTTCACCTGCGTTCGTAAAAGAGGCGCAGAATTGCAGGAAATACCAGCCGAAAGTCATATTAAAACGTTTAGACGTGACGAAAGAAAGTAAAACTCGAAATATTAATAATATACACATTTTAACCAAGCGTACTGTTAAAAATAAACTTGGCGGACCGTTCAGCATGGTCTTCCACAAACGACAGAGCGTGCCGCCAATTCGATATAACGATTACAACACTTCGGCTTTGGATTCTGACTCTAATATGTCCGAGGAGGTTGAAGTGTCTGAAATATCTAGAACTGGAGATAAACATAGCACGGAGAAGTCGCAGGAAGTTGTAAAAGGGCAAGTCAGTGCAATGAAAGAAACAGAAGAGCCTAAAGTAGATTCCACTAATGTAACGATCTCTGTGTCTAGTACAAGGAACGAACCGAAAACAGAAAATCAAGAGAATATTTTCAAAGTGAACTCGCCTTTCGGCGAGAAACATATATGCGGTGTATGCGAGCAGTCATTTAACAGCCGCAATGATGTTATAGCGCATGTTCGTTTGCATAAAACAGAGTCTATGGCGATATCGCGGCATAATAAACACAAAATGATGCGATGTAAAAGATGCCACGAAATCGTTGAGGCAAGGTTTGTGAAAGCTCACGTTTGTAAATCTGCGAAGCAACAAATCCACAAATGTTACGTGTGCAATTCTACATTCCGGACGGAGAAACTTCTTGTGCGCCATTTAGAGAGTCACGACCAATCTGAATTTAATATAGAAAACATAACGAAAGGAGAGTCTCAGAAGTCCACTAATGTGAGCGCGTCACTGAACTCCAAAGAAATAGTGTATTTAAAAACAGAGAAATCTCAGCTTCCGAAAGTGGAAAACAGCGTGGTTGGAAGACCAGATAATCCTAGAATAGATGTAATTAGTGCTCAATCGGAGAAAGTAGGAGTGACGAAAGGATCGAGAGGAGATAACGCGCAAGAAGCGGAGAAGCAGAAGGAGACTTACACTTGCTTCGTGTGTGATAAGATATTTACAGATGAGGAAATACTGAAGGATCATTTACAAAAGCATTGCGACGATATGAGCGAAGACGACCAAAGCACTGGCAAAGAACAATACCAGTGTGCGATTTGCGGGGATTCGCTGGATTCCGAAGACGCCCTTGAAGCACACGTTGAGAAACATTTATTCGATGAGGAGGATGACAATCCGAATCTTATTAATATCGCTAATGAGAATGATAAAGCAAAGGACGAACCTTATCATTGCCTGCAATGCGCAGAAACGTTTAACTCTGAGATGTTGTTGGAAATGCATATGCAAGCTCACGAAGAAGAAGCTGCAATCGCAGAATGGGAGAAACAAGGAATAAAAGCTTACGAATTTCAATGCACGATCTGCGACGAGCTCTTTGAAACTGAAGAAGAATTATCTGAACATTTAGACATACATAATGGAAATGCGCATGTTTGTCAACTGTGCGAGAAGCCATTCTCGAGTCTCGAAGACTTGCAGAAACATGTTGCAACTCACTAACTTAATCACTCGAGTTTTCCATTGTTTTCTTAAAATATATCATGAGAACTGTAACCTTGTGCATAATACTTCCTTAGTTCGCAATAATGATCCTTAGTCTGCCCAACACACCATTTAATACAAGACAATATTGTTTTGTTGTAATGGTAGTTATTCTGTTTCAAAAATATTCTCTACACAAATAAATGTAGTCAGTTACCATTAGTGTGACAAGTACAAATTGTGTGTAATAATTCGCCCATATATTACTGTTTAAAAACACAAGTTTTATATGTACAGATCGTTCGTATTTCATAATGTATTAGACTTTATTACATTTGCTTGTTTTAAAGGGGACGTTTAGTGGATTCGGGTATCAAGATAGAAATTTACAAACTTTAAAAAGTTTATGGGAACGAGAAACAATATAAGGATTGTTTTGCATGGAAATTAAACGTATGAATTTCAATCACGGTAATTCACGTTACCGTACGGTTCTCTAGCGATTAATAAAAATACTTTTATATGTACATATACTGATAATACATCTAGTATATACGTATAAATGCATCGATATTACAGCTGTATATAGTAATACTTAATAAAGCACAGTTTTATTTCCAATAAATACCAACTGTTTATACATAAATAAAGTACAGTTTTATTTTCAATAAATATGAACTGCAATATAAAATCTACGCGATGAAGTATTTAGTAGAACGGATTCGAAGTAGGACTGATTAAAGAAACGTGTATGTATGTTTAACGTATCTTGTTGATTGAAATTTAACATTTATATTAACGAGTATGCAAATGTAATATGTTTCCATACGAAATTATGTTGTACATAAATTTTATCTTTCAACAGTGTCACTTTGATTAATTTTCCAGTCATTTATTTGCACCGGGGCGTGGCCGATGCCAGATATTTATTCTCACAATTAAATAATGCACGAACTTGTCACGTTATAATCTTTCCCAAACTTAATCAGTATTTACGAAATTTATTGCCCGCGCCGTAGTCGCTGAATCGAAAATAGTTCGCTCCCATCACGAATCGTATAATATTTCATACACATTCTACTTATTAAGTTATACATAATTAATTTTATACACAAACTAGGATCTATTTATAACAATGGAATCGCGAACACTCTTTACAGAAAATAATTTGGAGGACTAATAATGTAAATGATTACAAAAGTCAGTCGCCGGCTGAATTGTAAGTCTCATTATATTCTACTATATTTACATAAATACTGTGTACAGTGACACGTTATTTACTCGTGGATAATAACTAGCATTTTATCACTATATACCATAAAAACCTGACTCTCTGTTAGCCAACTCTATTCTGAGCGTTTCGCGGAATCAAATAATATATAAATAACAGCTGACTTTATTAAAGCTGGCTCTATCTGCTTTTGAATCGACCTCGTTACATGGAAAAACTATAAATGCTCTCGTTTCGAATCATTTAAATCTACAGTTCGTTTGGTTTCGTGATTACTCTGCAACGTTGCTGTCTACATTAACTTAAGAGTGTCTCTAAACTAACGATATCCTGAAAGTATGTAATAGTGAAGGTACATCGATTCATTGTGAATACTTAACTTAACATTAAGTAATTTAATATTGAGAGAGAAGATATATATCACGTCCATTTTCCGCTTCCATTTTCATCGTTTAGGTCGTGTCACGTTTAGTAGCAAAAAATGTTACGATTACATGAGATATCTTCAATACCATTTACTTCGTTTTACATTAAATTTCCTTCCACTGAAAGCAGTGTTTGTAAGTTTCCTTCATAAATCGTAATTTATAAATATCGTTCTAGGGTGAAAAGAAATTGTGTTCGAATGGTACGATAACTATTTATGCGAATTTTCGTGTGACAATTTTTTAATAAAATAAATATCTTCACATCATTATAAATGTAACGATAATTTATAATCAAGTTTCGATGTTATTATGTTAATAATTTATTGGTTTCGATTTAATATTAATGCTGCGATGCTTGATCAATGAAAAAGAAACGACTGGACTATTTTGGGTCCCAAATTTATTCACTCGGCGCATTTAATGCACCCTAAATCGTCGAAGTATCTCATTTTATGCCGATGTACTTCAAACATCATAAAATCTCAACCTCGTTAAACAATTACAACTTTACATACCGTTATGCTCTTAGATCTATTATATACAACGATGTCATTCAGACAGAATAGCTTTTAATAGTATCATTTGAATAACAATAAATTAAATATACTTCTCGCACGTGTTCGCCGAATTTCTTTAATAGCAACAATAGTAATGAGTCAGAAAGTGTGTTACCGTAATTACCTTGGAAATCTAAACTTAATATACTTGCGGTATATGCGTTATCCATCTTATTGTCTAGTGCTAATCATATAGATGGATATAGAGAATCCTAACTACCTACGAAAAAGAAAACCATTCATCCCCGCGAGGGTGAAAGATTTTCCTTCAAGTGTTTTTCGCATTGAGCTATATCGATTTGAAAAAAGAAACAAGAATGGAAAGAACCAAACGGGTGTGTACGCAGTTTTGCCATTCTAATACTCGTAACATTTCCAATCGCTGAATTTCCATACCATTCAATTGTTGCATCGAACCGTAAGATTTATCGTGTTATCTTTTAGCGATCATCATATATCACATAAAATGAATGATCTCTAATATAGAGTCTCGCGTAACTCTTATCTAACGACATTTACAAATTTCAATGAACGCGCTATTTCGTAGAGAAATAAACAACAAAACAAGAATTCTGTTTTTCGTACGTGTTACGTGTTAAGTAACTAACAGTTTTTCATGAAATTTGGCTTCACATGGTGATTTACTGAGACACTAGGTCTACGTAGTTTGCAGGGTAAAGGCCCACTTTGCCGTCCTTCCTTCCTTTACACCAGCCCTGTTCATCCTCGTCTTCTAATTTCTCGAATATATCACCTACGAAAATATAAGAATTAATGTTGATAAAACGTGAATACTGGAAATTCAAAAAATTATGAAATTTTGGGGATATACAGAAGATATATAGATTTTTTGCTGGTCGCCTATTTCCCGATTTTGTTATAGCTTGCGAACTGTAAGAGATAGAAAAAAGTTTGCAGAGAAAGTTACTTTTTTTAATTAGGACTACCTACACATTTGGTAACTTATAGTTTTTAAAATAGGAAAATAGCCGGATTTTCAGGGGTCAATTTCGCTCCCTTAGAGTGAATTTGGGCAGCAAAAAAATTCCAAAGTTTCATAATTTTTTAAATTTCTGGACTGGGGGCCACCCCTTATAATTAAAAACAAAAAATTTTCGCATGTTACATTGTAAAAGATATAAAATTAGTACAACTGCATAAAAACAGAAGGCATATTTTGGCTAAAATGTGGAGATTTTTCTTATAAAAGGAAATATGTAGTTTGTATAAGATAAAACACTTGGTGTTAGGAATTAAATACATGTAAATGCAACGTTAATTTTCTGCGCACCTTGTTTAAAGCTAAGCTCGTCTGCTTCGGCTCCTTCGTAGTCGTACAACGCGCGTACAGGAACACCAGGTTCACCGTTGTCTACTAATGGTTCGCCACCGTCTTCATCCCATTCTTCTTCCTCAAATGGATTTGATTCTTGCTTAACATTTGTACCGTTGCTGCAAGAAACGTACACTGTAGATGCATGTATACTTTAAACTAAATGAAATATTAATTTCTTAATTTCTTTAAATAATAATCTACGTTAAATTTAGTATGTTGGGCATTAGGGTGAACTGAAGACTTTCAGGGATTAAACAAAGAAGATCTGTTAAATATATAAAGATTTGAAGACTGAAAAATAATTTGCAGAAAAATTGAAATAATTATTTTCAATATTTTCAAACTAAAGACGTTCACAAAAGTCGTGGTTGAAAACTTCGGACAGATCGGGCCTTTCCTATTTCTTTTCTAATTTATATGCGTGTGGTTATTGTTACATCTAGACGAAATGGTGTAATACAATTTTCAAAAAAATAAGGACCTCTTAATGAATGAAATTTAATTTTCAGTATCAATTTGGCAACTTTTCTAAGCCGTAGAAAAAGTGTTTCTGATATCAACTTAATTCTAGTTCAGGATATAAGGAGACATTTTCTTTATACGTTTGTGAAAGCATAAGGAAATCAGTCTAGTAATTTCTAAGATAACTGAATCGCCAATTTGGACAACATTTATTCGAGAAAAGAGAGTTTAAAGTTTCCGTGCAATTTTAAAGTGGATAAAAATGAATTAATAGCGATTCAAGTCACTTAATTTGCTGTACATGGGCGATAATGGGGCCATCGTCATCGCCGAAGTGTTTAAAGAAAAAAGAAGTTGAAGAGAGATTATCCGTGTTCCCTACTATGTATGTACGATAGGAATCTCGTCGCTTCCAGTCTTCCTCAACTTTTCTGCTGATATACTCGTAAAACTAGTCTCAGCTTTTACGGTACATCAGTTTCCTTTGAATTTTCTTTCCTTCTGTCTCGCTGGACAGGCATGACTGAATGTAATTTGTACCTTTCCTGTTCATTTCTGCATTTGTTGATTTTTCATAAAAAAATAAATAAGCATATATCCGCTTTGTTTGAAAGTCGAAGATGAAGATTTTTTCCGGGAAGGATTCATTCATAAAAGTTAAATATACGAATTCAATTACTTCGAATACTCACGTAATCGTAGAAGTCCTGTTCACTGCATTACCATCGTGGTTATTCTTCTCCGAAGAGTTTTTACCCGAACTAATCGTGTCAGTTTTACTATCCCCGTGACCTCCGTCCGTTGATATTACTCTGGAGCTGGGCTTCGATTTTGACTTATTATTGACTGGTGGGAATTCCTAGATCCACGAAAGAAAACGATTAATTACACTAATTATATTAAGCGTAACTGTAAATTAATTGCATAATTAATTCTACTTGTTTCTCCAGATACTTCAAACTGTATATACAGTTGTATTTACAACTCTAGGCAGTATTTAAACGTGGATTTTGTGAAGGCACTTTAAATTATACGTGCAACCAAAATACGTGGGCCACGTTGAATTTCATTTACATTTATAATTTACTAAATGTGCTAAGCATATATAACTTCTTGTAATACTTTACAAAATTGAGCTGCATGTTTTGTTATTTTTAAGCTGAAAGTAAACATCATGTGCAATAATGTTATTTTGCTTTGTTAGGGGTTTCTTTTAATATGAGCCTCATAAATGCATTTAAATTTCATGTTTATACGTTTGACAAGTGTGCTTCGAAAAACAGATAAACAACAGTGATGAGAATTAGTGCGTCAACGAATCTCTGATAAAGCTTGCAGCAATTCTGACGAACTGTCAGAAGAATACTCTGCTTGGACACGATATATGTAGTTAAAATGAATTAGGATGAAGGCGAATTCACGGGCTACCTGTTATTGCACTTTTAAAAAGCACTTTTCTTTTGGAATCCACGATTATTGTGAAAATGGTCACGGAAAGGTAACATTAACAGAATGGCAAACATAAACTGTGCGGATGATTTCTGGTTGCAAGCATGTTTGATTTATGCCCACGTTCAATCACGTTTTAATAATATGCAACGACGTATAAAATCGATGATGTACAGTGCTAATAATCCTATTTGTAAGCGTGTGTATAAACACAGAGCGAATTTGCTTTCATACTTTAACGTGAAATATAATTTTCTAGTAGTACGTGTGTAAAATATCTCTAATGGTATGAAAGTAAGTGAACAGAAAATTTATAATTTTATTTAGAGAAAATAAAAACGACCTGTGAAGGGGTGATAGTTATTATACAGGGTGTTTCAGAATTTTGAGCGATTGAATTATATCATATTTGAATTTAATTCGCAAAAAAATACTTGATCTTCAATCGATTTGACTGCCTACTCCCCTTAAGCCTACATTTCTAATTTTTAAAACACCCCATATATACCTGAAAACCCTTCCAGTCTTCTCTAAAACATCTCTAGACACCACTAACAATTTTTACAGTATCTTGATCAACTATAATATAATCCGTTCAATCAACAGAGCGCAAGACGAGGCGAGAACAAACTCGACACATACTCAGCGCGCATGAATTTTGCAAGAGGGAAAATTTGTTCGATCTCGCCGGCGCACGATGCAGCAAATTCGCTCCTGTTCCCCGACAGTGAAGACATGCTCGGTGTATTCGTGATACAGATCAGAGATTACGTGCAAGAACAAGCACATGGCGGGTTACGGTTAATTCGGTTAGCTTAGCGAGCCAGAAGCTGAAAAAGGAAACCCATCCTCAGTGACCTCGTCGCGTCTGCCGTTACGACGCTATTTCGTGACTCTTGGACGGTGAGAATAAAAAGAGAGAGAGAGAGAGAGAGAGAGAGAGAGAGAAAGAAAAAAAAAAGCTTGCTTTATCGTCGCCTCGTAGGCACGAGGGTCGAATGAACAAATTAATGTTGTAAAACATAACAAAACTTTACATGCAGATCCTCGCCGACCGGGCGTTGATTGATGAGCGTGATGGAGCCAGCCGGAAGTGCCTCCTTGGACTTTGAGCCCTTGGTGATGTCCCGGAACTCCTCTGTGTAGTCCTGCGTAATAGCAACGCCCAAAAAAAGACAATCACATGCATGCATTCCAGAAGATTGTCTCGGGACTGTTTAACTGTTTTAAAGCTTAAAAAGAGTAACAGCACGACATTGTGTACCATATGTTTCTGGCGGCGTACTCTGGACGTTTAACGGGGAAAGAGATCGTTAACCGTGATCGGACATAAGCTGCCCTTCCAACGAGTTTAACCCTTTAAAGATACGCCTCGATCTGCGTAATATAGCGTAACAACGGAGTTCGAACTTGTTTGGGGAATGTGGGAAACGAGGGAATCTCCGGTGATCTTGTGGAGGAAATTTCATCACTGTATGATTGTTAATAGGGGGGAAAAAATTGTAGGTTTGAAGATACTGTGGTTTGTGGTGGATTCTATAATGAGAGTTGGAATTAAGGAACCTATTTTCTTTTTTTTTTTGAGAATTTAAAAATTAGGGAAGTCTAGTTTCTTCTTCCATTAATGGGACATCACTGTAATCATGACTGAAAATTCGACAACATTCAGTTTTTTTTTCCTCAGTGAATACAATGAATAACAATGTCAAACTTTTTTTTAATTTACTAAGCTACTTATAATGTATACGGAACAATTTTTGGTGAAAACTGAGCCAAGCTGATTTGCAATAAATGAGTTACACAGATATCTTCATTTTGAGGATTCTTAATTTTCATGAACAGACGATATTCATTGTAAAGTGCATTTCATTGACATTTAACAAAATTTTGCATTACTATTTACATTCAAATAAGTGATAACATAGAGGAGATATTCTTACTTTGATTACAAAAGTAGTATATCTATACATTACGTTTTATGAATAAAAATGGGAGGGCAAATATGGTGGACGATTTTTAGTGCGAGTAATTGTGTGTAGGAAGTGACCGAAAACTTTGTTTTAGCGGGACGTTTGCTTACGAAAACTTTACAAAGAAGCGGAAATATCCTCGGAGACAGAAACTGCGAGACACGTTTAGGGGTTAAAAACGTTGGTTAAAAAATACGAATTTCTCTTGATTGTTTCAGATATTCTTGTGAAGACAAGTAAAATTTTACCCTTCGAAATTCGTGCTCCTTTTAGAAATATAGTCCACGACAAAAAGATAGCGTACGTCACTTTGAAATAAATATATTCAGTAGAAAGAAATAAAGAAATGTCATTTAAAATTGTTACCATTAACAAGCAGATTTAAACTTGTTAAGAAAAATGTAAACCCTTTACTGAAGATAGTACTAAAGATGTTTTAAAATTAGTACGAAATATTAAATTAAAAGCAATATCTGGTATTGTATAGTCAAAAAGAATTGATAAATTGTACTCTGACTTTGTCTTAATCCATTTTTTAAGTTTCAATCACAATTGTGAGAAACACTCCCCTTTTCGTAAAAAATAGTTACAGCGTTTAAATTTCCAAAAAATATTGGCGAAATCTGCACAAGCTGTTTCAATAAATTACATTGAAAGTAAAATTAATTTCACAGTATGCCGTGTGCTATCTTTTTGTCTCGGACTCTCGTAACGAAAGAATATTTTCCGTGGGACGGTAAAATATAAATTACGACATTGGATTCGAATACTTAATATCGAAGCCCGCGAAGCAACTTCGACATGAAAAAAATAGTAGAATATCGAGACATATAGAATATAACTAACGGATAGAATTAATGCAGTTATAAAAAGGAAAGAACGAGAATAATATTTAATGCACTCTACTGCTATGTTTTCTAACATCAGATCTCCAACCATGAGCAGGGGCTTACATGCGATAAAAAAAGAGAGTTTTTGCGATGCGTTTATATTTTTATTTAAATAGTTAAATCTTACCTCGAACTGTGGCCAATTCATAGCCATATTTACACCGTGATTGTTCGACCACCATTTCAGATCCTTTTCGTGATCCGCGTTATTAATCGTGTGATAGAATTCCTCGTATATTTGTGGTAGTCTGTAAATCGAAATGTATGATGTAAAAATGAATATCTCATTAAATAATTCTTTAAGGGCCGTTCTTAAATTACGTAAGGGAAATTTTTGTGATTTCTTACTGCCTCCCTTTGCCAGTATAAGATTTCGAAAGATTTTATATCCCCCCTTCCTTCGTTAATATTTAGGTTGAAAAAATATTACATAAGACGCTATCTAACTCCCTCTCCCTCCTTTGTAAAAAAACGTACGAAATTCGCGACCCCTCCAATGCCTTACGTAATTTAAGGACCACCCCTTATATGTATATGACATACATATATTTGTATAGGCACTTGCATCTATACAAGATGAATAGGAAATCATGCCACAACCGGAAAGGAGGTGAATCCTTAAGCCAGAATAAATAAAAAATGCAGAATAAACTTTTCATATACGAGCCTTCGAGGTGGAGACAATCGATTTTGGAAACTCGTTTAGTTCGTGGGTTAGGTCTCGGTTAGGTCTGGGGTAAAATTATTGATTTATCAACGGTGGTTACAAAATATCGGCCTTGTAAAGAAAAAGTTCTGGATTTTCTGCCCATTTTTTCACGTTTTTTGTGCATGGCACAAAAACTATTTTTTATACATAGATGATTCTAGTACACTTTATGCGAATGCTTCTATAGGACAATCAATCTATTTTTATCATTTTGGGACCACTGTGAGGCCCAGGAGGACTTTCGTACAAGGCTTGTGTTCTCACTGGGCCACAAACATTGCGATTTAAATCCACACGTTAAATCCTCACATGTTAAGCTACACTCAGTGTATGTATATAAAAAGAGACGAATGTATAATTACATGGGATCCTGAGATATATTGAGGCATTTGTGGATGCCAAAGAGAACCTCCTTGAAGAACTGAAGTCGCTGCGCCTCCATCTCTTGACACTTCTCGAACACCTGAGTCATGTCCTCCATGTACTTGGGGTTGTACTGGTTAATCTCCTGCAGGGTAGCCTCGTATTTTTCCTTCGCCTTCTGCACCTCCTCCTTCGTCTTTTGCACCCTGTCTTGCATTTTCTTCACCTGTCGATTAAATAGAATACCGCGGGAATGAATGACGTGAACGTTCTGCGCTCGCATCTGCTACATTGAAGGTAAAGATCTTGGGACGAACCTAGCATACTCAAAAACGCTCGCCGATAGTGGACAGAGACTATCCTGTACTTCATATTTGTACAGTTATGTGTAATTACGCGCGTACTGGATTAAGTAACCGTGGAACATGATTTCTGAATAATGTTTATTATTCGAATAATTATGGAAACTTGCGTTATAGCGTTCGCGATAATTCCAGCTCTTTACCCTCAAGCTCCTCTAGCGTATAATTGTGATGGCAAAGAATAGCTTTGATAAAAAGAAGCGTGACCTCTATATCAATTAAATAAGTAAGATAATCGATCTACACGTGCGATAGAGTTAAAGTGAAGTATAACATACCAGTTATTATATTTTATAAAGTCTGATGAATTCTGTGAGATGCGTGCGAGCAGTGTTACGTAAAGGGTGTCCCGAAAACATATGAGAAGTTGTGATTTGGAAATTCCTCGTATAGGAAGGTATCGAAAAGTACTATTTTGTAATCTGAGATTTCGTTCCTGAGATATGAGGGATTAAAAAATGCTTTGTGTTTTGATTTTCGGCGCGCGTTTTTTAAATATCTCAGGTGCTCGAGTGTTTTTGCGGTTTTTGTGTCTGTGTTTTTAATTTCTTTTCTGCCGCTTTGGGGCTAACTGGGACCACTTTTAGAAGCCCACTACAACCACAAAACAGTGGTTGGGCTGTCCCTAGTATCAATCACGTTTCAAGTCCGTATCAACGACAAAAAACTGCACCACGAAATTGTCGCTGTCGGTGGTTGACAGAACGCACAACCGTTTTTGTGGTTGTAGTGGGCTTCTAAAGTGGTCCGTGTGAGTTAGGCCTTATGCGCAGTTGTTGAGTTCTGTGAAAAAATTGCAAGGGACTGTGATGCACTTTCGTGAAACAGAAAAGGTAAAAATAAAATTCAGTTCCTATCGAAAATTGTGGGTCCTTGTAAGCTATGTTGTATTGAATAGTCAAATTATTATTCGAAAGATTTTGAAATCTAGCTAAGCAGAGCCACTAATGAAGCAGTTGAAGCATACCAATTCATCGAGCATCTAAAATTTATACGAATGGGGGTAATTTTCCTGTTTGAACATTTTCAAGTGTGTTCATCTTTTTTACTTTTACTTGCAAGCGAGAACCGAGTAGATAACAAGCAATCATCGAGCAGGATATATTGCAAATCACAATGAAATTTCTACATGATTTTGCAAACTGAGAAAATCTCAAAGTTTATATTAAAATTTAATTTTACAAAAAAAAAAAATAGAACAAATGTCTTTTAGTTCAAAATACTGCAATCTTCTACTCAGTACGTACATACTGCTCAAAATAATTAGAGAATAGTTAACTCAAATGACTATCGTTCACTTTTAGTAAAGTATTCAACACTTTCAAACTTATATGTCCAAATATTTTCGACCTTTTTCAGTTCTCTTCTGTGTATCGTGCTTCTAAATGCTGTTTGTTGTCAATATTTTTATTAAACATTTGCAGTACTTATTATTTTCATCGAGTAGATACAGTTATTTATAATTCCTGATTTCGAACTTTGGGACCACGTTTAAAGATGTGCTCGTATGGTAGGAAATGCTTTTACCCAGCAAATACATTTATTTAGACACTGCGTTGGTTCTATATACTACACAATTTCTCACATTGTATTTTGGTTCAGTTTTTTCTTTTTTTGAATTTTGTAATATTCAGCCATGTAGTATCCTAATTGTTCTGAACAGTATATAGAGTGTCTTTAAATGGTATAATCCGATTTGAGGTGGCTCCTTTCAAAAAACAGTCGAGGATATACAATAAAACTTTTTTCCACGTGCCATTCTTTAAAACTGAATATTTCAAAAACCAGAGCTCGTCCAAAAAATTTTATTCTTCATATTCGATTTATCTTTTCATAGTGAATCACCTGCTTTCGGCTTATACCACGTATTTCGGGAGGTTTTTTATTCGAAGAATCGATGTTTGCGGTGTGCGATTATTATTTGGAAAACAATGTACGAGACAGATGATTCGCTTACCAGCAGAGCTTTCTGTAACGAAAAATGGGAGAATGTTAATAAACGTACATGCTGCATGCAATGTAATTATACATACAAGCGGAACGTCTCCTATTTTAGAATTCCTAATGGCTTTTCGTATTCTGAGGCCCCATGCACCACATCCACATACTGTCATCTAAAAACGTTGGTAGCCTGTTTTCAGACGATCGCCTCTCCATCGGCGATTATTCAATTTCCCGACAGCGAGGCGTGCAACGATAAGTATTCTTGCAGTAGGTACTATTTCAACTACAACGGTGTTTCGACAAAAATTTTCCAAATTTCTCTAAAGAAAACCCACGAAACGTGAATGTAGAATTTTTTTGCACCAGCTGATCGCCTCATATCGAATTTGGGTAATTCGTTTCTATTGCAAAGGGATGTTCTAAAGTTTTTATAGTAAACTTTAGTCGACAGAAAACATTTTCTATGTACTTTTGGAAAATGTTGGGTTTTTCGCGCAAACCATATGTATGAACTGCAAATCAATTTCTGTTTCGACTTCTCGGCTAGAGTGGGTGTTCGCTTTCAGGAATAGAATATTTAATATTTTTAGTAAAAATCATAACATGCAGTGTTTTACAATCACAAGAAATTAAACAAGGAAATTATAATAAAGAGAAAAAATTGTAGTAATTGAATAAAAAATATTTTGTAGCAAATCTCTAGAGAATGATTACAATTTTAAACTTTAATTTTGTTTTGATCGACTGTATAGTTTCACGATAATTTTCGTTATTGTTAAAAAAAATAGCTTTCTCATTTTATTTCTTATGAAAATACCAACATTTTCCAAGATCACATCAGACATTACTCAAAAGCGGAAAATCTCTACTTTAACTATATAAAATATTTCTGTGTGCGACACGTATTTGTGATGCATTATTAAATTGTTCACTAACAACATTCAATTAATTTTGGTTACTATTTAAATGTTCAAGTAAGAAATAAAGAATTTATCTCTAAATTATCATTGAAACGTGCAGAGAAGGAAAAAAGAGACATTCAGGAAAGAGTCATTTACGAAAATCTGGAAGGGTCTTGTGACATTGGAAAATACGAAATACTATCGATAAATCTCGAGAACATAGAACAACACGGCATGCAAAGTTTTTTGTTTTGGTAAGATAACACGGGATTTTTCACATACGTTTTCTGAGCCTCGGGCCATCTGAAAATGATACTTGCTAAAGAACGGCTGTATCTACTTGTATATTGAGCCGCGAATGTGCGATCGAGATACACAGTAATACACACTAACGTTTACGAACGCACACATGGTACATATGACGTCACATACTATGTTTTTTTGGATGTGCATGTTCTGCCGATAATACCGTCGATTCGAAAAGAATTTGATTAGGTACTGTCTGATTTTCATTTGTTTCGATATGTCACTGAAATCGTTCTTCAAAACTGTACATTATAATAACTTTTATTTACAAATAAAACACATTGTTATTTAAAACGAGCTCTCTTCATTTCAGAAGCCCTAAAGCCTCGTTGCAATGAGACCATTTTAAGGGCACCGTCAATGACTTTATAATTCCCTTTTCACTGCAACCACGATAACGAATAAAGTCATTTGAACTAGCCAGCCTCTGCTTATTTTGAGCAGTGCACGATTCACAAGCGTTTCGAGAACGCGTAAACTACTTGACGCGAGGCATCGGGCTTGTCTAAAAACCTTTCGAAAGCGAGCACGACCACGACGGCTATGATTCGAATACGTAATGTAACAATTGCGCTAATCGACGTATGGACCGGGGATGGTGTAACTCTGTATTACTGTAATCGACCTGGGCAAATATGACTGTCGTTCGTTTTACCTGGTCTGGCGAAAGCGAACTGTCGGCCGAGGCGTTCCTCTCCATGTTCGCGGCGGTTCGCTCGGTTTTACAGCTGTTGTGGTACTCCGACTTCGCTTTTTCGACCTTCTGCAGGAGCTTCACCCAGGGCTTCTGAGCTTTCTTGAACGCGTCCTCCATTTCTTTGCGCTCCTTCAGCGTCATCATCGACTGCAATTCAAAATGAAAAGATATGATAACTTTAACGCGGGAGTGCATACGTGATCTTTGAAACACAAGTATCCACGTGGGGTGTTCATGGACCACCAGTAGAAAGTAGCATTGAATGACCACGATATAGAAAAATCTGTGTGTTTAAGACTCTTTAGTAAAACTCAAACAATATAGATCTAAACGAATGTTAATATTACTCCATACTATATGACAAAAAATATTAATTAACTTTATTTAATTTAAATCTAATTTTTTTATACAGAATGCAAAGAGTGTAACTATCTGGAAGCTAGACGGAGTGTTAACTCCATTGATAAAGAAACAACATACGGCGATAAGATTTTCTACGGGTTGAGGGTTGATTTCATCCCTACAGAGTGAATTTCCGCAGAAAAAATCGAATATGTGTTAAAAATATACCAATAAAACAATATTAAATGAATTATTCTTGAATAAAAAAAATTTTTCTTGTTGTCTAAATATACAGTAAAACGCTCTTAAAGTTTTGAAAAGATTCGCTTCATATTTGTTGAGAAAATAATTCTTAAAAGTCAACGTGTTTTCAGCGTCCTAAACCAGCTTCCCCTCTTAAGGGGGGAGACCACTGTCTCAAATCTGAAAAAATTTTTTTTTTCTTTTTACATTTTCTGAAAGACGTGTGTTTCAAGAATGTTCGCTCCAAATTTTATGAAGAAATTCGCAAAATTGTCGGAGATATGGTGTTTTTCATGAAGCGGTGTCAAACGCGCGACTGAGCCACGCGGAACATTGGACGCGTTTTCCACAGAATGAAATTTTTCAACCGCGTTGACAGTCTACAGAAAAAACTGTACGTCCAATTGACATGATCAAGGACATTTATTGTACGGAAAACCCGTCGCTATTACGTGACGATCAGACATTTTCAATTTTCGACCTGCTTCTATTTTTTTTAGCAACATTTCCCCAATTTTTTACCCCGAAAACATGACTTGTTTCTTCAGTGGTCCGCCATTTTGTTATTTTTTACAATTTTGACATTTTTCGATCGTCACGTAATAGAGGTAAGCTTCTAGTTTCTAAATATTATTTTTTTGAATTTCGATGAACCATATGGCCTGGGGACTGTCAACGCGACTAGCATGTTTTTTCCGGAGCGCAAATTTTGACGAAGAGTATACAGGAAACGGATTTATGAATTTGATTGAAAAAAATTTTTTCTTACCCTCCGATATGTACACTATTAACTATACTAAGCAATAAATTGATTTCCTTGCGTTGTTTAGTTGAAATAAATTCCCGAAAACACCCTTACATTTCGGACCGAGACAGTGGTCTCCCCCCTTAAACTGTCCCCAATAATATATTGTCAGTGTTAAACTATCTCCAGTTATAATATCTTGTGACATCCCTCCATGGCGTCTTTACCCAGCCTAACGTCAACCGATTCACCCCGTCTGTGGAGAAGTGAGCGTTACCTTGTGATAAGTGTCTTTCTGCCACGTTTTCACTTGGTGGATGATATCGTTGCAGAGATTCTCTCTGACCCTGAGGTGGAGATCGCACAGCCTGTCCGATTCAACGAGGACGCCTTTCCACGCCGCCTCGGTGGTTCCATACTCGGGCCCTTTCTCGATCTTGTCGTTCCAATTCTTCGACCAATTCTTCAGCGCTTTCGCGTAGCTTTTCTCGATCTCCGCCCTTTCCTGCACCAGTGCCATCAAGCTGTCGCAGAGCTTGTGCCCGTCCTCGATCCTCTTGGTCGTTCGTTTGTAGTTTCCCGGCTCCCAGAAGGAGTCCGAGGTTGCTATCAGCATGTTGTCGTCGCTGTGATGTGACATCCTAGCCTAAGTCGAGAAATTCCTTTCACCTGCAAGCAGAAATTCATACCGCGTTATTAGCGTGGATGGAGCATTGACTCTAAATCCAGTTCTCACATTGTCGAATGATTAGAGGAACGGTACAGGCATTTTCAAAAGTGAAGGATTCACTTCGTAGTCTTTTTTTCCTATCGTTCTTTTGTTTTGGAATACTTGTATATTATACTCTATTGAACTCTAAGAGATAGAAAAAAAGTTTTCAGACGAAAGTTATTTCATTTAATTAGGACTATCATTTAGTAAAAGTGATATGCGATTTATAACACACAATCGGAATATAGCCGGATTTTCAGGGACCAATTTCACCCCCTTATGGCGAATGTAGGCAAGAAAAAAATTACGTAATACATACCTATATAAAACTACCTAAAACTACCCATATTTTTTACTTCACAAAAATATTACATTACAGTCCGAACATGAGATAATGAAATGCAAAAAACGGGGCTTGGAATTATTTCCTCGTTTTCTCAGGAAAAAATTCTAAAAATGCCCCCAAAAACAGCGTCCCAAACTAGAAAAACCCCTTAACAGATTAAAATGAAGGATGGATCTTAAGGAAGGATCTGAACTATCTCGATCCTCTTATTCATCATATTTTTCTAAAATTCATTTTTTTAATGTGTTACACTCAGTGTGTTCCTGTATACTTTCTGGTTTTAAATATAGACTTTCAACTCTTTGGCCCTTTTGGCTACCGAATATTCAGTGACGAAAATATTCTTTGTATTTCATCTAGGTACTTGCAATGTACTCGATGCATTCGAAGGTCATCGTAGATTTCCTATCCGTTACCATTTAGAGACAATTATCTGGGACGTGCGACAATTAATTAGATTATGCGTCCTCGACTGTCCCGATTCGATATCGGACTCGACGCGATTGTTTCGAATCCACCCGTGGCTGTGGCGTGCCTGCTAATATTTGCACGGAAACTTGCCTCTTTCGGTCGCAAGATTCTATTGAAATGAAAGTTAGATTACGTACGACGACAAATGGCAACAGCTGTTTCGAAATTCCCTCTCGATCGTCGATACAACCGCGGCATCCACCGTTTCGATTAACTTTCTCGGCACACGGTGCATCTTTAAATAAGACATTATTTAAAGAAGATTTGTTGACTATTTAAAGCGTCGTTGCACGACATCGCGTGGCGGACGCGGAATGAAAATCTTCATCTGCACGTGGCGGAGCGCGAATGGCTTAAAAATACCGTTTTAAGTACCATAAATTACGCGAAGGAGAAAGTACCCCCTTCTCAGTGTATAAGACATGTGTGTATGATTAAAATTAATTAGTATTTATTCATTAGCTGTATAGATTATAATTAGCCTCTAATTTGAAATCTAATTGAGTTTTAATGCATTGTGAATAACCAATATTATTTGAACGATATTTTTATAAAGGAAAGAAATTAGTTCCAATTAAACGAAATTTATTGAATTTGCTAGCAAAAGAGTTACAAAGAATTAATATGAACCTTGAGTTTGCCATTAGATAAAATTAATGCAAAGACATACACCGAATCAAATTTATCAGTGTTCAACTTCGTTTCTACAATTGTAGTTTCCCATCACTTTGACAGTCTTATCTTCGTATAACACTTGAATTATGATGTACCTTATTCAGCCAACAATACGATCTTTTATCTCCCTGCAAATACTCGCGTAAATATCATTCTAATTTTTAATAAACAATCTTTCAGTTCTTTTGTGACATCACACACGAGTGTAGGAAAGTTCCTTAGCAGCATAGTACCTATTATAAATCGTGGAAGCCTTGGAAAGCTACAATCAAGTGTCGATGATTCATTAACTGATTAACTGTAATTCTATAAATAACATTTAAGCCTTTACATAATACTCTATGGAATTTGTTCTAAACAAATCTCAACTAAACAAGATAAAGATAGCGCGGGTCATTCAACCATGTTCCCCAGAATCCCTTCTTCTATGGACTTTATACAATTCGAATATAGCTATAGCTCGATCGATTGATATAATTGAGCTAACAATTAGCTGTAATTGTTTGATAGGCTCGCTGCATCCCCGAATGTCGTTCGTATGCAAATTTAATTTTGTGCCCTACTATTGCGACTAACAATTGTGTTCACGTGACTGACTAAGCTTTGTGGCTTCCATAATCGAACTCGCGTAACACAATTTAAAGTACGGTATATGCTTGTAAGTATAACGATTGCTTCGAACAGAAATGATATCCAGGTCGTAGAGGAAATAATTAACACATAGTGGTAGTTAGTACTTGCGCCTGATGAGGAGTTTTAATAAAATTGAGCGTACATCCTCGTATTCTGGTCGTATAACATGGTTCAGGTCTTGAGATTCTGCTCCTCAATGACAAGCATTGTTAGATATAAAATTAACTGTAGTTAAGGAAGCGTTTAAATTATAATGATTAGAGCGACATACAGTGATGGGCAAAAGAAAATTTAAAACTCACATTTTTACATGTCTGCATGACTAAATTTAATACTAAATTGGATAAATTTTGGTATAATTCTTTCCAACGGAATTATCTTATTTTTGTTATCTTTTTGTTATACCTTTCTACACATTTTTCTACTTGCAGATTCCCAATTTTTCTCAATTTATACCCACTTCTGTCACAATTTTTATATTTTAAAATTAGTTCACTGTAGATTTACACAGTGAATAAAATTAATTTTCATGGGATCCCAAAATGAGGGATTAAAATTAAGAATGCTCATTTACCTATATTATACTGATTGAGGTAAACCACACAACAATTCGTTTGAAACTTGTACAGAACTTACACCACCAGTTCAAAGCACAAGACTATTATTTATCGTTATTCTTTCCCAAGCTTCAAATTATGATCCGCTTGCGCTGAAAGCTACTGTTTCGTACTTGTTCCATTGCCACACCAAGTACTCATTCAGCCATTGCAACACAATCATCATCGTGTCCTTAATTGCCTATTTGTTAGATCAGTCGGCCGTTTCTAATACGTGAAAGGTAAGATAGATAGTTTGATAAATAGTATATACTTTCTAGCATGTTTGTTCATTCAGTATAATACACGCTCTGCAAATTCAACTCGTCTAGAATTTTTCGCAAAAACCTGACAAGCTTTGTATTCTGCGAGTTCTGTAAAAAAGTTTCAAATGACCAGATGAAAAAGATCCAGCAAATGTAGGGTTGCCAACTGTACTATAATATATAGTATTGTACTATATTTTTGTCTAGTGTACTAGAGACTGTTAGAAAAATATATAGTGCGTGAAAATACTATATTTTCCATACAACAATCAAATTCAACAATTACTTATTTTTTTATTTTATGGCTATATCGAAACTTTAATTTACGAATTTAAACTTTAACACTGAGGATTTTTTCTATAATGTATATGAACTGGCGGGAAGAGAGAAACAGAGTTAAGTAATCTATCTCTCATAAAAAATGAACTCCTTATATACCTACATATTAATTTGGATTTTTAGTGCAATCAACCCTTTGACATATTTGTTAAAGACATTAAATGAATTACCAGTACAAAATGCACAAAAATATACATTAAAATAATAAGATGTCGTTTTAAAGCACCTAAGTTTGATTTTGTACCACTTTCCTCTGAAAAGTACTATATTTTTTCACAAGTACTATATTTCCCCGGAAAAAAGTTGGCAAGGTTTTTATAAACCAGTTTTTTATAAGAACAGTTATATTTCCTAAAACTAGTTTAACGTGATTCGTGTTTCAGTAAGATCGAAGTGAATTTCGAGGTAAACTTTTTACGATTGAATTCGCATGGAAAACGAAGGGGCGGACTTTTACCAATCGTCGAGCGTGCGAGCGGTATCGGCACTTCGCCAAGAAGTGTCCAGTTGAAAGCTTCAGAGAAAGGCGAGAGGAATTAAATCCGGGGACGCGAACCACTGTCCCGTGAATTATTGTAGACTTCTCTCGACGTAGGAAAGAAACGCGAATGGAATTCATTTTCTTGCTTCCCGTTGAGCATAATATATTCGTCCATGCGACAATGATTAACGACAAAATAAAAGTAGAACTAAGTAGGATGACACGCAAATACTATTTCAGAGGATTTAATGACCATGGCGTATAGTGGCTTTTATGCTTTTGTGATTTGATTCTGTAATAATTTATTGAATAGTTATGTTTCTTTTAACCCGTTAATTGGCTCATCTCTTCACAAGAAACGTTGTCCGGCTATTAAAAATTGTATATTGAAAAATAATAACCAAAAAATGGCAGATACAGGATCCATTTGGGACACAAAATAAAATTATCCTGCATATCAAACTGCACGTGATGTATCTTATTGTTAGTGGTAGTTCTTGAAAAAGATAAGAGTTTGAATTTATATCAAGATCGGCATTTAATATAAAAGAGTATTCTGAGTTGTGTATAAGTAAAATTACGAGACAAAATTGATCCTAAATTCTATGCGTGTTTCAATTATTCGTCGTGCAAGGGTTAACCCGTTTTGTTTACAGAAAGTGCAGTGTATGAAATAATACAGTATTTATCTACTTCTTTTTCACGAGCAAAATTTATTCATTTTTGCAATGAGTGGATTCATCTGACCCAATGCAGAGGAATTTTCAAATGTGGAGTGAACTCGTCTGAAGATGATTTTAACATTTTGAATGTCGTCGGCGTATTTTCACATTCATGTTTTCAGGAAAGCATTGAAAGAATTTTATTGTCTAAGTGCCCCCGAATTGTTTGTTGGAGCGAGTTGAGCAAAAGTTTTTTGGCAGTAGCAATCGCTGGGAAAGGTTTGACCGACTTGAAAGAGCATTTCTTAAAACCTTGCGCCAAAGTGTTAACGTTACTGGGAGTGCCTTTCAAGTTCAGTCCTAATCGATTAATTTGGGAGGCGATCGAGAATTTACGATAGTATTGAGTTTATGTAGAGAGTTTGTGTAGTTTGGTCGTGAAATGATGATTGAAAAAGTTTAAAGGTCCATTCTACTCTACCGGTCGAAAAAGAGGCCTATTTCCATGAATTTTTTTCAAGAACTAATATACGGATTTTAATGTTTTTATATGGCAATAAAGTTGCTTTATCTACAATCTCATTTCATATTACACCAATATGGGATGGAGCTCAGAATAAAATTTCATTTTAGTACCTTTATCGCGTTGTGATAAGTACCGCTGATATCAAGAATTAAATGATTATTCAAGAATTTATTTGTGGCCAGAACGGCACTCCTGGAATCCCTAAAAATAACATCACTCTTATTTGTCTTATTTAAAGCCAGCTTTATTGCTTGTATATATTATAATCAATCCAACAAAGAAGATTGAAAATTCATTTAGAAATTGAATTTTTTTCTGTATTTAGCAACATGTGAAATAATGGTACAAATTGTTCCCGTAAAAACCTTAGATCAACGCACGAATTTATGCATATAATTTTAATTTTTTTTTTACATTTTCTTGGGCTGATAAAATATTTTGTGTCCGTCTTGTATCTTATTATTTTCCAACGATCGTATCAACTCTCAGTGATCTTTATATGATAATAATTTTTGCCATTTGATAAAATATTATTGCGATGATTCAAAGTGGACTGACCTGTTCCAAGAAGTATACATTATTTGCAGGACTCTCGTGTTTATATGTTGCGTATCGATTTCAGCGAATTATAAAATTAACACGATGCTTCCAAAGCCCAATGGTTCGTTAACACGCCGCAAACAAGATGCTTGAACTGCAAAGCTCAGCTCTTTCATCGAAACAGAGCAGTTGTTAATGGAACCACATTGCGTCAATATTGCGAAGGTCAAATGCAATTATACCGTGTGCCACAGTTTCATCTATTGCTATCATATGTATTTAAATAGGAATATTGTCTCTCTATGCTGGTAGCTTTGTGTACTCAATTGAACACACGACACGCAGCTTCTTATTTCATTGCAGAAATGCTTACAGTTCGTTTATTTTCAGATTGATATTAAAAGTAAATTGTTCAACTTTTTACTTGAAATGAAGATTATACTACACTGTTAAAAAAACCCTTACTTCTTATAATGTGTAAGTCCGCGTTGTGAATATTGTAGAACAATGCTCCTAAATTTGCGTCTACTAATGAAATGCAAAAACTTAATCGCATGTCATCGCAAAATGTAATATAATAGCGTGCAGTACGACTGTTTTCTGTAGTAATTTACATACGATGAATTCTAATTACTTTATAACGCGCATAATATGTGCATTATCCGTGGGCCCTGGATCTACACACATTTTACTGTGATATTTACGAGTCATGACTGTTAAATTACTAAACTAAGATGATCTAGATTATTAAAGAAAATTTTTATCCATTAGCTTTTTATTAGAATTTGGAATGAAAAATAATGCTTTCAATGTTCAAAATTCTCGTTACTTCAAATAAATCGATATTATTTTTTTATATAATTTGATGCGAATAAAAAAGAAGACCAGAAGTTAATGCGACTTAAAATAACCAAATTAAAAAATTAAAAAAAAAAGAAACCAATTTCGCATAAATTAATTAAAGTAAAAAATGTAACAATTTACTTTCAATACTAACCTAACCCAACCATAATATTTACCACAACCGCAAAAAAAGAAATAAAAATAAAAAAGAAAGAGGAAAGGAAAAGTAAACATGCACAAGGAAGCCTCTAAACGCGAGGAAATGAGCAGCAGGTAGAAGAGAGACTGTTAAAAACAAAGGGAAGGACGAGGAAGACGAAGAAGAAGCAGAAGCGTGGGTCGGGGAATGCTGCCAGACCAGCCAGGGGCCTTTAATGTTCAAACGCGGAGGAGAAGGTCGGATCAAGGTTCCGTCGAGTTCGATTTTCGGCGGCGAGTGGAACAGGTGAACGAAATGGTTTCCTGTGTCACCTTTCACGCTGTTCACTGCCACGCACACAGATGCTTGCGCGCGCCCGCGCGCATTACGGGGCGGTGCACCTTCGCAGCGAATCCTTTCGTTGCTCGCAGGAGACTACGGAGGAATGAGTACGGTCATTCCCAACCGTGGAATGTTGCTCTACCAGCTCGATAAGCGTTGTGTGCGTACTGGCGATCTCGTAGGCGCCACGACCCGTGCTGATTAGTTGATTCTGGCGCTATCGCCATTGGAAAAGTTATTTGCGCGTCCCGGAGAACATCATGGACGCTGTCCAGGTAGACACGGTTCCAGGGATGCCTCGGGATTGCGGCACGATTATGGGAATTACCAGAAGATTGCGCGCGACGGCGAGTGTTGTTGCTACAGAAGGAGTTGTTGGGAATTTCTGGTCACGTTTCAAGGGGATGGGCAAGCTTTATAGTTGTGTACCAGGCCTGTCGATTTTGTTTGGGGAATTCATTGAATATAATCCGCTCAACTGTGGGGCACCTGAAACGGACCGCGCTGCGGTCTGGAATAGGTTATAGAGATGCCAATGTTAAATTGGTCATCTCAGTCGTAGTTTCACATTTTACCAAATTTTTAAACACGTGACCTTGAAGCAAAATTTGCAAAATAAAAATATGTTTGACTTGGAAGACTTTTGATGACTTTTCGGTTCTGGGAAGTAATTTTTTCGAGACGGTTAATTGAAGAGTTCTTGTAGAAAATACTAAATGCCAAAATGAAATGTTTTTTTTTATTGGATATTGTTCTACGTGCCAATGGTAATACTCTGAGTATAGAATTTGATTTTTGGCACTTACAGTGTGTTCTTCAATTCTGCGTGATTAAAATAAAAGACGAACGAACTCGTGAAGCGAAGAGATTTAGAATATAGAACTTGCAAACTTTGACAGCCTGTATTTTTTAAACAAATTTGAAACCAGTGAAATGGTGACTGAAACACCTTCCAATGTCACGTGAATTACATCAAATTAAAATTTCATTAAAGTTCCTAACATGTGACATGTGATTTGGCTTAGAATGAATAACAAGGACAATTGTAATCTTTGAAGTTTTAAATTTCGGGCGAAGCCGATTAGTAACGCTAGAATGATATAAAAAATAACATTTTTACATTTGCTTTAAATACCCTATTATAACATTGCATCTTTTGTAATTATTCTACAAGTTTCAAAATATATAACATTTTTATTCTTTTCCTTTTTTAATACAAGTTAAATAACTCCCTCATTTTACGATATCTGTTTCCCAGTTCTATTAGAACTATTACTAGAATATACATATTAAAAGTGTTCAATTTTTAGTGAAATAGGAATGCCAGCCAACCTAGTATCCGATCGATATTCTTGCGTAACATGCAAGGCTCACGCGGAATTATAATGAGCATCAGTGACGTAACCGTCGTTTTTATGCGAACGGTGGGGACAAAGGACAGCGACAGCTGATTTCAGATGAATCATAGTTTTATTTCGTTATATCATTATTATCAAATGGCCCAAGGAAATGTCTGCCCAATTAGCTGTCTCAGCATAAAAGCGAGTTCCCTTCGATTCGAAAATCGTCTTACTTACCCGCCAACGTCGGTACTTTTTCCAAATACAGAAGAAGCGATCTTGAACTAACTATCGGAAGCGATGCACGAAACATTCGGTACAGCCATCGATCGATAAAAGGAACTTTGCTTCTAGTTGCACTTTACTGAGCGTCGCTGATATACACGAATGACATCACGCTTGTTCTTCTCGATAAAACGTAAGCGTGTCTACCGATTGCGGGCACGGGAAAGAATGTTGATAAGATACACGGTGTCGTAAATAAACGTGACTAACGTTCTGGAGTAAGAGAGTGAAGGTGACAAAGCGCAATCGTTTTTGATAAACGTGAAGAAAACTTTTGAGTAAAAATAACAGAACTACCGCAAGTTTTTTTTTTAAAGATTATTTTCATACTTCCTATATTTATAGGCCGTGGGCAGTGAATGAACCTGCTCGCGCGTTCACCCTTTCGATCTATAGATAAACGAGGTGGAAGGGAAATCCTCACTTTTTGTACCTAACATGAAATTCTATTAAATGTATCGCAACGAACAGCTTTCTTTTTTTCAAGTCTCTAATTAATTTTCACTGATTCGTCACTTGGGTTTGTCGGTTTTTAACAAAAAGGTTTGAAAAGATTTTTGGAGTAAAGTAAAATTCGAAAACCGGTTTTTATATTTAAAAAATCAGTTTTAGATACTAGAATCAATATGTAAAGATTAATTATTAATTAAAAACGTTAACATTTTGACTTGAAATCGCCTCGATCACCAATATATTGTTGTAAAAGTTTACTGTAAAACTAATCTTCATGAGTTCATATTTGCGGAAGAAAACCACTCAATGAAATAAAGAATTTTACAATGATGTATGAATTTTAGTTATTTTAGTTTTTACTTATACGGTTTTGTATAAAGAGAGTACAATTTATTTTGTTATATTTTTGTAATTCCATAAATATTAAAAAAATGAAAAATCTAAAATCAGCAAAATATTTTTTTAATTTTTTAATTATATAGGGTGAAGACACCAGTAGTCGACCATGTATCAGTAGTCGACCACTCTCAGAAAAACATGAAAAATAAGGTTTTTAGAAGTGACAATCTTTTGAACAAAGTGCAGTTCTCTAACTGCACTCTAACTGCACTCTGTTCAAAAGATCGTCACTTCTAAAAATCATATTTTTCATGTTTTTCATGTATTTAAAAATAAGATATTTAGAAGTGACGATCTTTTGAACAGAGTGCAGTTAGAGTGCAGTTAGAGAACTGCACTTTGTTCAAAAGATTGTCACTTCTAAAAACCTTATTTTTCATGTTTTTCTGAGAGTGGTCGACTACTGATACATGGTCGACTACTGGTGTCTTTACCCTATATATTTTTGTAAAAATTCGAAAACCGGTTAAATCGTTTTTTTAATACTGGAAGTCGAAAACCTTTTTTATTCGATACCCTCTTTATATTTTATCGGTTATTTTATTAATTTAACGTTCCCGAGTGTTTAATTTTATCGCGATTTTATGAGGTAGGTATAATTTTGTGGCCTGGTGTTATTGTATATTTATGCTTTAATCTGATGTCCTATAAAATTCCTGAATCTGATATTACTGAAATTCTATGAAAATCATTCAAGCCATTTCGTCACTGTATTTTTTTAATCACCCATCTTCAACTACTAACTCAATATCCAATTAAGTCACCAAAAACGATATTCTCCGTATTACTTAAACGACCCCAATCGATTGAATATTTCTACATATTATAGTACAAAAATATTGTTTCTACGTTCGAAAAGCAGCAGAAAATAAGACTCGATAAAAGAATCGAATGTATACCCCACAGAGTACCAAAGTTATTGTTCCCAATAACAGAAGGTCGCAGAAAAATATTTTATTCCACATTTACGATTTCCTGTATTAACCAAGGAAAGGAGAAGGAGACAAGACAGTCTGTGTAAACAGATTGTTAGCCAAGACACGAATGATTTCTAGAGATCAGAAATCTCGGGACAGGAACTCGTGTCTTGATACGCTACGAACAATACTGAGAATACGAGGGCCGAGGAAATGGATGGCCTTAAAAGCAACCTCGTACACGAATCTCCGTGGCAGAAGGTAAGAACTTTACGTGTATTGAATTCCTTTTGTATGTACAGAGTACACGTTTCATCCTCATCTCTCTCGGACCAGCAGGAAATAACTTCGTGACCCATTTCTGCTTAAGGGGCTAGAGGCACCTGAACGGCTAAAGGAGATCGTCAACTTCGGAATTTTTTTTTTATCAACCACCTATTACCTACCTTCCACCGATTCAATTTGCATCGATTTGATAATAACAGTTATGACGTTTATCCCCCCTCTATTATTTAATGTCGCATCAACCACTTGCATTGGTTCTTAGCCACCTAGAGTCTGGTTTAGCATTTGCTTAGATCTCAATTTTGTTGTAACTTTGCTTAGATCTCAAGACGATGGTTCTTCTCTGTTGAGGAGGTACTGGTGCGTGCGTTTTGTGATGACGTTTTTCTTACGCTAATTTTTGTTAGGTTGTAGAACGCATTGCAAAAGCGAGGCTGAGTTTTAGCTGCTAATATGCATGACCTAGGCGTAGCGAGGTAAATATGGTTAAGCATGAACAAGAAAAATTCGTGGAGATGTAAATATAGAAATGTATGTGATAGGCAAGCCAGAGGAAGAAAGGAAAGTAAAGGAGTATGCAAATCAGCGTACCACAGTAATATGAAGGGAGATACGAGTGCAGTGCGATCTTTTAGAGATTCATGAGAGTGGTAAGAATATTAAAAGAGAAGGAGAAAAGGGAAGTGAGATAAAGAAAGAAGGATGGTAAAATGTAGAAAGTTTCTGGTTGTGACTTTAATACGTGGACTGGCATGAGTAGATACCATTTCTGATTCACAGTAGTTTTGCCAATCAGTGTTATGGGCAGAGATAATCAGTATGGTCCCCGAGGCCACGATAAAATTTTTCACCAACCTTTATGCATTATTATTAATCATAATCTACAGTATTTGAGGCACACGTTTCAGTTTGTAAAAATTCTGCTGCATGTAACGTCAGAGATCAGATGTACTGTGTATCACACGTGGTACACGAACTACGTTATGGCAAGACTATTAAAATACCCCTGGCAATCAACTTGCTGAAAGGAGTATAGGGTGCGAAAAGATCAAATATTGTCAGACTTAAAGGTTGGGGTAATAGGGTGCAGTGTGCGAAAAAGGGTTGTGATAGTTATGAGGCGAGTGCACGAGGTTACGGGAACCTATGTGGTTTAAATTTTGCATGTGGTCAGTGCACAACATATACAATACTGTATTAAATTTTGAATTTAATGTTCTGGAAACATGATGAGTACATACTGTGTCCTACGCATTTAAGACATTATATGAAATTGTTATGTGTATGGAAAATTTTAGCCAAATCAGAGACCTAAACTTTTTACACTCGCCCTGTAAATATAGAAACCCTTTCTAACCGACTTCAAAAAGGAGGAGGTTATAGATTCGACCCGTATAGATTTTTTTTTATGTTTGTCCCCACATAACTCCGCAGCATATGGACCGATTTTGATGATCTTTTCTTTTTTATTCGAAAGAGGGTGATGTGGTCCAATCCCGCACTGAATCAATATTAGCTATATATTGACACAACGTGCTGAAGAGATATGTGCGTACGTACATAAAATAATAATAATTAGGTGACAATAGTCTTCATTAATCAGAAGTGATAAAATAATAAGCTAATATTGATTCAGTACGGGATTGGATCACATCGCCCTCTTTTTTTATTTGATGGTTTATATATATAAATATTAAATATATTATATTTAATATATTATATATATATAAACTTGTATCTTATAGATTTGTAATTGTTGGAAAAAATAAACGTATTATAAAAAAGCAGCACACTCTATCATATATTACATTCCATTACTTTGATTTTGAAGTCGACAATATTTGATTACTTCCACTCCATTCAATTCTCTTCTTCTTTTTAATACTCTCACCAGTTTCATTAATCTTTGAAAGCTCGCACTGCAAGTCTACCTCCCTTCTTCTTACTGCGGTATATACGCGTTCTTACATAGGAAATACTATTTTCCACTTCATTTTGCTCTCCTCTTCTTCCTGTGTTTTTGAACGGTGCATTTCGTTTGTTGAAAGTGCTGCGATGGAAGGGAATGGAATCGAAATATTGTCCAGTAAAATTTGATGGAGCAATTTCCTAAAATGTCAGAATAAAATTGCTATCTCCATCAGTGCTGAACATGTTTTTCCGTACCGTTTCGTGACGATCAGGACTTTCCCCAAACAATTTATTCAAAATACAAAAACCAAAGAATCTTATGAATTAAAAGTACCTACACTTTTTCATTTTCACGTAACTGATTGAGTGACGTGCTTTTTACAGCAGTTGTATTAGGTCATTGCACAAGAAACATGTTTCTTTTCGGTATTTTGTCGTATGTTAGATGAGAATAAACAATTTTCTGTTAATGGTTAATCAACCCTATACATTTAATTTTTCCACATTTTCTATAATACTTTCCTCGCTTGATCCTATTTTTTAAACCATTTTCAACAGCTGTCACCCCCACAGTCAAATCGTAAAATAATATGTAAAATATGATGATCTGAAGAAAATGAAGATGAAATATGACCACTATACGAGTCATAATAACAACTTCATTCTTACATTTACTTACAAGGACTTATTACAACTTTCCCATCACATTTCGACTAATTCTAAAAAATATCATATCAAATATTTATTTCCCACCATGGCCTTAAATTGGCCAAGAAGTGTCCTTTACGAGAATCAATTTCTTTATAGGAGGAAGTGGGGTATGGACTAATTTCTTTCAGTGGATTTTTCCCCTGCTTCTTCGGAGTAATTCTCTAGGCCATCCCAAAGGGCCTCGCTAGCACGATTGTGCAGGGAAATGAGGCTCTTTCTCTAGCAACACGTAGGGCAATTCAGGCCTTCAATACCTGCGGGGGTCGAGTAGATTCGCCAACGTGTGGTTACTTGCCTCAGAAGGAATCGTCTTCTCGCAAAGCCTGATAGTGTCTCTGTAGGAAACGCTCTCAGGTCAACAGACTGGGCAAACGTTGTACAGGGAAATTGTTGTTTTCTTCTACGCCCACCGCTGTTTTCATCGAGTATATAGCAAGGCACTATCGGCGACGCCATTCGTACGAAATTTATTTTCAGTCCCATTTCACGGCGACGTATTGGATTGAATTCGCGCGATCTGGACCAGAGTGGGATTCGAGGACGATATTTCACTTGTGCAGTGGACTATTCCAGATGTGGGGAATTCAATGCCTGGAAGACTTTACTGAATACAAAAAGGCGATTCTTGTGTTAAGTTCAAAGCGATGGAATATCAAATTTATTGTTAGTGTTTGAAGTTTCGAGGGATGTGTTTGGGAACTTTGTTTTAATAAGAAATCCTAAGTATATTTTTAAGGACTTAGTGATTTTGGGAAATTAATTAGGGAGTGTGTAATTATGCGATAGACCATGAAATGATTGATATTGGCAGATTTTTTTAATGGACCTACTGCTTTGATTTTTTTCTGTATTTTTATATAACCCTTTGATACCCCGATGTTGCAATTGAATGCATTGCAAAGTGTGGCAATCACAAAGTCATTGGTACTTTCGATTTCTTCTATATTTTTTTATTAGCTTCCCTTATTAATAGACCTATGGAGTGTGATGGTTTGCATGAAATAACTTACAACTAGGTACGTGGCGACATAATGTTGGTCCTTGCTCTTGAACTCACCTGAAACAGAGAAAGAGTGATGTTCGTAAGTCGATTTTATTTAAAAGCTTGTAAATTGTTATAAAATATTTGATATTTATTAAATTGAATATGTGAATATTTGATAAAAAATAATTTACAAATTCATGCACATCATTTCTAGCAACAACTAAAAACTACAACAATATACTATATCATAATTTAGATAATAGGTTTCGGTGCTTGTTAATGATCTAAACTATCTAAAGCGTGCCATAATTTCGGAGTTCGCGAAACGCCTGCGTTTGACAGTGAAACATTGCCCTGGCGATCTGTCGTTGACACTGGGCTATGGCCTTCATTATATTCTCGAATTTATGTACATAATCGGAGTTTTATAAATTGAGTAAAATACACTGTTTCCAATGCTTCATTCAAACAATTCCGATAATCTAGATTATTTTTATTCAACAAAAAACGCATGAAGGATGCTGTCGGAGTGAATTTATTCGACACATTCATTTCTGGTCAAAGTTTTCAAAATTCTATCTCTCTAGGATATTTTTTCAGAACATTGAAATAATGCGTACAATATTTTCAAATATTATTAACAGAAGAATCTTTCCCCTATGGCCATATTTCACTGTAGAAGTGAAGCGTAATTTAAATTTAGTTAACGCACGGAAAAGGGAATAAAAGTAATGGGATAAATCTTCTTGGTGAATCCCATTCCTAAAATCCCAACACTGGACTATTTAAAGAAATACGGTTTCTGTAATCTAGGGTTTATGCAAAATCCGACTTTAGAAAAATCCAGCTTTCGAATTTCAGTATTTAAATTTTTACAAAAAAAATTATTAAAAAATTTCCAGTTTCCTTTTTTAACATTTATGGAATTATAAAAATATAACAAAATAAAATATACTCTGTCTACATAAAACCAAATATGTAAAAACTATAATAAATACAATCCGCACAAACTATAAATTATAAATCTTCATTTCATTTACTATTTTTCTCCAATAAATATGAACTTATGAAGATTAATTCCACAATAAACTTTTACAACAATATGCTTATGCCCGAGGAGATTTCAAGTAAAAATGTTACCGTATTTAAGTAAACAATGAATTAATTTTTATATATAAATTCTAGTCTCTAAAACCGTCTTTTAAATTTATCCCCAAAAAAACCGACCTAAAAGACAAATCCTACTGTGGATCAAGATTGAAAAATTAAAAGAAGAAAGTGATCTATCATCAGTCCCAAAGGATCTTACGAGACTATTACATTTTTCACGCGAGTGTCATCGATTTATATACAGACACGTGTATTTAAAAACTTCGTCGAATTCTCAGCACTGGAATTTGCTAGGGTGCACCGAGATACGTCGGTGTTGCCCCGTTGGTTTCCGTCTTCGCTCGTATTTTTAGGCTGTTGCTTTACGGAGCGAAAGCTGAAAGCTCTCGGGCAGATCGCCAGTTTTTCAAACTTCGGCGAGGAAAGTGCGAGCGACTTTTAGCGATAATTCCCCAGTGTTCGAGGCCAGTGCAATGGCGCAAACGCGAGCGCGGCTAGAACGAATACACACAACAGTCGTTAGAATGAAAACGAAAAAAAAAGGGGAAGCAGAAGGGAAAAGAAGAGAACTGAAATGCAAATGCAGGTCGAATGGATACGAATGGGCTCGTATCCCAGTACAGTGAGTACAGTATCCCGTTTTTCATTGGAATCTCAGTGGGCCTGCACGACTTCATGCTCATCGATTGCGAGACGAGTTTCCAAAGATGGAAAAATTTGTTTCGCTCGCTGGTATGCAACAGAGAGTTTCGAGTAATTATTTATCGACGTATAAGGTAAATGACCCCTGTATTCAACATATAAGGACACAATCGTTTAAGAACGGGTCTTTTTTACAAATTTCCACGAAACATTAACGAAAGATTTAGGTACAAAGTATCGGGGATATGTGACTTTTTAGTCTTTAAACAAAATTTATTTTTAACCCTTTAACGCTTGAAGTATCATATATCATACAATCTCTTTAAACGTATTTGAAAGTGGAACAAATTCGCTGTTTGCACTAGATTGGGAAGTACACGTTTATCCCCGAAACCTGTATTTATTTGTTTTGTGCATTTTTACCTCAGAAACAAAAATAAAAAGTCAGACCACTTTCAACGATAAAAGAAACGGGATATTTTTCCTTCAACGGGATTTTGGTACCGGCACTAAAAGTTTAAGTATAAGTTTTAGTGTTCACTTAATTACATTTTTCTTATTAATTTTAATAAGCTATTTCATAGCCTGACCGATTTCGAATATATTGTTACAGAATATAATGAATACGTCCGTGCGGACGACGCCCATCGGCGTCCACTGGGTGCAGTTCTCAGATGAGACTGGAGAGTTTCCGCATATGAGGTATGTTTTAAGTTCTGTCTTCAAAGGGGTAAATTCAACGACTTAAATAATAGTCACACTTTGCTGAAATCTATCTGCTGCGGTGTCAGCGAACAATCTGGAAAGTTTCTATGTATTAAGACGCAATGTGGACTAAACTGCGAATAAATTAATAAACAAAATATTCTAAAATTCACTGTTTTTCATTCTACTCAAGATGTTTGCGCATTTGTCAGTTTTAGTAGGAAAATGACAGCAAGTGGTTAAGAATAGGGATGTGGTCGCTAATGGAGACATTTATCTTAACGGTTTCTTTTTCAGTCGATACTGTATCCTTGCAAAATGCGATAAGATAAAGTCGTGATTACGATATATTATCATGCGATTCTTATCTAACAGCATTACCGGCTTCCTACCCATGTATGGTGTAGAAACTCGCTAACAAATTGGCTACCACTCGATTCTAATGAGAAACTTAAAAGCAGTCGAACGTAGTTTTAAATCACATTCATATGTTAAATTTTCAATTCTTTAAGGTCGGTTTATTCAAAGAACAGAACTGGCATACCTACGAGTGCTTTTACACAGTATTAAGAAGTAGCGTTTATTGAAGATTTTATTCTGGGAAATCAAGTAGTTAATTACAAATCTTATATCCACCCATTTTCTCAATATTTACCTATTTTCATTTTACTTTAATTATTCTACCCCACGACAAAGAAAATAAAACAACCAACATCGCCTTTGTATGAAGAAATGTTCGTTACGGATGTCCTTTCGACTGTTTTGAGAGTTAAAAATGCACGAAAGACGAAAAGGTGCAATTAGGCCAAGCTTCTTCCATTGGCCTTGGACAAGAAGCCTGTTAATTCACGACAGTTGTGCGCAGGCTGCGTTGTGCTCGAAACTACGTTCTACCAGGTCACGTCACAGAAGTTGAACATTTGAATTTTGCCACGAAACGAAGACAAATTAGAATATCGAAGCTGTTTGGTAGAAACGTTTAATTCCGTGTAATTAATTCTGCACAGCCACTTCCACTCCACATGTCCGATCGACTTGAAATTTTGCACACTTACGTAGTTTTGATGACAATACAATATTTTTATGTCTCTTTCACGTAAATCGAGTCAAATCATTTCTGCCATTTTCGTTACCAATTGCAAGACACACCAATCTTCACCAATTTATTCGAATTCCCACTCACATTATATTGAATTACTATTTTTCAATAAAATTATTCAATTATTCCACTATACATTCTTATTAATAAAGGCTTTAGGATGTCTATAGTTAAAGAATTTTATTTTATTAATCATTTGAAATCAATCATTGAGAGGGCACGAATACTTCTGTGACTCACTGTACAACTTGAGCTGTGAAATAAAATTTTGATGCAAAAATGGCCCATTCGGGGTCAGATAAGAAGCAATAATAATACGGGCAACGGTTCACGTAGATGCACCCAAGAATTGGCATGGTAATACAGAGTACAGACGACTGTACCAGTGCTCTTCAATTCGAGAGGCTGTCTTGCGAGAACAATAGAGCTTTTTGTCAAGACTCGTTTCAGCATCGATCCAGATTCAAATCCTTTCTTCTCGTTCAAACCCCCCCTCTTCTTCGCGATCTATACACAAACTCTTCCCCACGCCCTTTGCCCCAGACGCTTCCTCTTGTACTTTTTCGCGAACCCTTTTTTATGTATCCTTATTTTCACTCTACGAACTTTTACAATGTTCCGGACGGTTCTTCACCCTTTCGAGGGGCACACATGTGACGCAGCCATCGCCATGAATTTTTGCGCCGGATGGAGGAAGTTCCTGTTTCGCGGAGACTTGATGCTTAATAAGAAAACGTTCCCAACTCGGAGATTCTGATTTTAAAGAAATTTCGCGTGAATGTAGAGCATACTGGAGCGTGCAAGGAGCAATTTTGTTTTTGTGGAAATTCATTCAGAAGGGGAGAAATCGGGCCTTAAATTTGTCGTGTTCTTTATTTTTGTAATAGAATTTTAGTTTTCTTTGGGCAGTGTAATATAGTATAAAAGACTTAATAATTCTTATATATAAAGTTTTGTTCTATTTCGTACTGTTACGAAGCTCTATTAGGAAAACGAAAAAACGCGATAATTTTAAGGGCTGAGTTCACCCTTTGAGATTAAATCTCCGTAAAGAAAAATTGCCCTTTGCATACCCCCATATTTTCCTTGTAAGTCGTGCTGCTAATAAAGTCTTCGTATTGAAAGGAGTGTGTTAGGTATCTATTGAATATTGCAACGAAAAATATTGTATTGAAATGTGTATTAGAATTGAATAATTAAAAGTAGATGGGGTAGGCGGTTCCTGGTCATATTTGTACTGCGTTGCTTTAATGTATTTGAATTATTTGTATTTTTGAAAAGGGTGTATTATTAAATATTAATACTGCAACAAAAAATATTTTGTACAAAATATGAGAGCGAGAGTTTTTTTAATTTGAATTAATTGTTATTATTAACCCATGAAAGTGTGATATTCAGCAGTACGTAATTATATACATCTAAAAGAATCTGCAATAAATTAACAGCCAAACTATAAACTGTTCCCACATCATTTTCCTTTTCACTGCGAGCATTAGATAAGTTGGTAGGTAACTGAAACCTTAACAGAAGCTTGGTAATGGATGAGAATGGCGAGCGCTGTGACACGAGTAAGAGTTTGAAATATTCGGAGCGTAAAGGTTCCGACAAATTTTAGTCTCCGTTGTTTCATCCCCAGACAGTCAAGTTACCGCGTCACTGAGATTTCATTTTCACCGACGTTCCCCGACAGAACGTATTGTGGAACCTGCTACCTGCAAAGCGCTGATAAATTTGACAGTGACGAAACCCGAGGATAATATTTAAATGTAAGGGTACCATTTTTTTGTCCACGAGATATGACAACACAGGGTTGCTTTGTTCTTAAGGGGCGTAGAAGAAAATGAAGGGCAGTTCCAAGCCAAATGGATGATTTTTTATACTCGATGTTAGAGGTTTTTGATGGAATTTAAATATAATGTAGTACATGTGGGAATTAGGACGGGTTTAAGCAACGACTTTAAATTTGTTTAAAAAATGCAGGACGTCAGAGTTTTCAATTCTTGCATATAAGTCATTTCACGAGAAGTCGATCATTCTTGACTGAATTGTTATATAATGTAGTCCACGTGTAATTATGGGGGTTTAAGTCACCACTTTGCTGGTTTCAAGTTTGTTTAAAAAATACAAGACGTCAAAGTTTGCCTTTTTTCCTGCACCTCATTCCACGAAAAAACGACACTTTTGACACTTGGTGTATAAAAACAGATTCACAAAAGCTTTTCAATTCTAAATCTGTCACAACAAACAAAACCAAATAGGACATGTTTGCATAAACTTTTTTTTATTATTCTTGTGTGCTAAATTTGCCTTCAAGGCCTGGCTCAGACGGACCACTTTAGAAGCCCACTACACCACAAAAAACGTGCGTTGTGTCAACCACCGACGGCGACAATTTCGTGGTACAGTCTTTTGTCGTTGATACGGACTTCAAACGTGGTTGATTCCATCAACAGCCCAACCACTGTTTTGTGGTGGGCTTCTAAATGTGTTCCGTGTGTGCGAGGCCTTAGGATGTGTTCATTAATAACGAAACATCTTACACTTCATCTATTCCTACTTCAATTTCAGTGAAAGCCTCACTATCCTTTTAAACTAATTGTTGAATCATGGCAAATATTTCTCTGCGTGGGCGTTCTAAAAACAAGCCACGACGAAGTTACGACGTAATTATCATCGCCCACCGTCCTGTAAAGGGAGTCAGATCCCCCGATATAGGGGGGACATTATTCCATGAGCGATGATCGAATTAGCTTGGTGGCCGAGGAAAGCCAAGGTTAATGATGAGTATTAGGGGAGTGCTATGGGAGGTGGATTAAATCTAAAGATGACCTAAATTGACGGATCGTTACTGCCATAGATATTACACCGTGAAATATATGTCTTAATTTGTCGATCATACACATTCCAGCTATTTTATTCATATTCATAAATGCGCATTCCAGTGGGGGTATTGTTTCTGCGTTCATAAGGCAATCCTACTGGGAACAAGGAAATACAGATTTATATTTGGTTAAGGATATGTATAAAATACAGCTGGAGTTGATGTAATTTACAAAGGTTAAAGTAATAGATTGTGGAATAATTATAGAATTACGAAAAGTTTGCTCTCTAATTTCCGAAATACCGTATAAACTGGACAGTATTCGTTTAAACGTAAATTTTTTAAAATCAATTTTGGAAATCTGTCGCGTATGTGTAAACTGGACTAACAATGAGCTTTATATTGATTTTCTCGAAAATAAAGCCACATTTGAAAAAAGTTATTTTATAATTTCGATGAATTCCATAAGCAGATTCAAATTATACCATATATACTGGTAAATTCTGTTGATTTTTAGTCAGCGCACCAAATGAGTTTCCAAAATCGATTTTCTCCAAAAGAATGCTCTCTATGAATATATTTCACATTTCTCAGTAGTTCCACTTATTATGAAACACCCAGTGCATCAATCTATTCTGACAAATGACCCTGTCATTTTCTACGAAATATGAAAATACAGAACCACTTTTTTATAAGGACAACGCTTGACATTTTTTAATTTCATCGAAAACAGCTACCCCCACTCCATATGGAGCACATTAAACCTGTCTCTGAAATATTTATTCACAAAACGTGTAACTAATTAATGCCTCTCCAACTTTTCCTTGTAAAGTACCCTAAAGCACCCTAATGCGCTTTCATAAAGTGCATCGAAAAGGAAATACCGAGGGACAGAGTGAGGAGAGCCTAATTACCCCGAATTAAAAGACGTCAACGTTACTAGAATGATAAATACGCGACGTACACATAGTATAACTCAAGGGACCTTTTTTCGGCCCTCCAACAACGCACAAAGTCGTCCAGGAACCATGTAGTACATATGTACATATATGTATACCATTGCTTCGGGAAAAGGACCGGGATGAATTTCAATCTCCCGGTAGGGTTTACTCCACAAAATGTTTGATATTTACAATAAATATTTTACTACTGTGATGTATCAGTAAATAAAATAAAATAAAATAAATGAACTATGAACAATCAACCCTTTGTGGTCACACGGGGTATATCACACCCCAGGATGTGTTTGCCAATATTTCTATTAATTTTTAGACCTTAATAATGAAATTTAAGAATTTGGTAAATTTTAATAAACGGAAAAAAATCGCTTTTATTCATAACTATATTTTCAAACACAAATTTCAACATATCAAAATTTACATTTTTAGAAAAAGACTATTAGGACATGATTGAATGATTCAGAAATACGAAAATGGTAACTGAAATAGGGTAGATGTCCCAATTACTGACAGTGTCCCTATTACTGTCACTTTAATTATTTTACTTAATAGTGAAATAATGCGTGCAAAATCGTAAGGGAAAAAAATTTTAATGTTAAATTAGGTTTCCGTGTTAGATAATAATAGAGAAGCATTGCATACTGATATTTATAAATTAATATTAAAAGGTGAATGACAGTTTTAGGGACATTGGACTTCCTTATACTTTTTCAATTAATTATCAATTAAAACATACTGTTTATACTATAAAAAAAATTTCTTAGATAAAAGAGTTCTTAAGCATTAGTATGCTGCAACTTGGAATGATTTTGAGGCTAAATAACTTCTGAAATAATTAACGAAAGTTACGCGATGAGCTTAATGTGGCAGTAATTGGGACATCTACCCTATGTCGCTGGGGAACAGTGAATCCCATGTGACCAATTTGTGATTATAAGGTGTGACCACGAAGGGTTAAGCCAGAAAAATAAAAGCTTGTAAAATGAAATGGCTCAGGTAGACATCTGAGTAATAAGTCGGGGGAGCTCAAGAGCGAAGAAGCACCGCTGCTGAATGCTGCAAAATGCGTGTTAACTTCAGTTTCGCTATTTTCGAACATTACGTCTGCAGACGCACGGTCATGGACGCGCTTCGTTGCACGTGCACGCACGCATGCGCCTCGGATATGTTCCTCTCGCAGCTTTTTCCTTCAAGTACCAGCCGCTCTTTCCGTTCTGCACGAAAGCTTCTTCTGGATTGATCAAGATCTGAAGAATCTGGGAAATCGTTAGTTCGGGCAGCGCGTAGCGATTCTCCGGCGATTGGTAGCACACGCGGAATTTACTCGACCGAGTTACGTCTCACTTGTTTTGAAGAGTTACATCTACCCTAGGGCAGCGTTTCCCAACTAAATTTTGTCACGGAATCCATCCAAACTCGCTAATCTTTGACGGAAACCCCAACCCTCGACAGTTTTTTTTTTATATACGAAGGTTTGTAACATCGAAATAAATTATTTATAAATAAAACAAAAAGTTGGGAATTTTATTATGCGATAAAAGAAAATGAAAAATGGAATCTGATAAGAAATTTATGAACTCTTATAAAATACCAATCGTATGTAAGTTACAAAATTGTCCACATTTAACTGAATATGCAGAATATCGAATATACACAAATATCATTTTTTATTTTCAATAAAAGAATTTGTAAAGTTAACTAATTATCTTTTTATTATATTGATTTTTTACTACTGTGATAATTTGACACCAAGGGACACATTCAGTTGGGAAACTGAGAGACGGACTAGGGTTAAATAGCAGTTAAAGGGGTATAACCATTTGAAAGTGTCACAAATTGGATTTTTTTAACATATTTTCATAGACCGATGTTTTATAAATATTATAAATCAAGTCCGATGTGAAAATTCGGAAGATTGACGAAGTTATAGGCATTTGAGTGAAACAACCCAAGTAGCACGAGGGCGGCGTAGCGCGGCGGCTCGACTGATCGCAGCGGAACTACATTTTTCATTACGGTGGCACTAAAAACTCGCGCTACGTTCAACCAATTTACTTCCAATTTTGCATGCAGAATCGTAATCATATTCCACATCAATCTACGGCGCCCTTTTTTATTCCGATTCCCCGTTTATTATTTATAAAGAAAAAACGTGGACTTTTCTCTTAGAAAAATCTAACTTTATCCTTTGATCTAATCATTTCCTTGTTTTTCAAAGTTTTCAAAATCGGCGCCGCCGATCGATAGTTATTAACATATTTTATATAAAAAAAAATTATTTTTTTAAATGTTAGCCAACATGCCACAGAACTCATCTACTTCAGAGAACCAACACACTAATTGCAATATTTGAATCAAAGTGTATAAGTAACATAGAAAACCTATATAATAATACCAACATTTAAAATGTTTCTGTTCACCATGCCGAATTACCGTGAAATTCATGTTTATGGACTCCGCGAGTGTAATGGCAGTTCTTTGAACTCGATTCTAGCCTCATTTGCTAGGCACACTGAGCTCGAACAAGGCAAGTGAAATAGAAAATGTAAAATTGCAAGGCGTGGATGAGATGGCCATGTTCGTACTGGCCTGCGTTTCCCTCTGCCAAGGGTACAGTTAATTCCAACCAGCCAGGAGAGGAGCGTGCTGGCGGTTTACCATAATTTAGCAAGAAAGAAAAGTGCAGGGTCGGGTATGGCTGCATTCAAGGTACAGGTATATTTAGAATGCCGCCAGGTTAATGGCACGCGGTCGTTTAGCTTCGTTTTAGAAAGATACTAATTACGCGAGTTAATTAATGCCAGTACGCACAATGCTTTGCAGATCTGCTATCAGACTTAATAGTGGAGGCACTTCGATGCTGCTAAGAAACATGATGCATTAACGTGGTCGCGTAATCGTTATCGCGTTTGGATGTTGCGTTTGAAAGTAATGAACAGGCGTCGTAGCGTGTACGCAGTTGGCCGTTGAATATGCGCGGTGGAAGAATAAAGGGGAGGAATGTCAGTTCTACGGATGAGAAGAAATTTAAGGTAGATGTTCCAGATAGGTGGAATAATGACTATCATGATTCATGAAAAGGAAGAGTCACTGATTCATTAGCAGCTGGATGAACAAGATACCATGGCTTTCCATTATGGCCGCCCGTAGATGGCGCGGGCAAGAATTGAATATTATGGAACGATTGAATTAATGTTTATAAAGGGATGGATGGGTAGCGGTAATTAAATAAGAGTTATTGCCGAGCAAAATGGGAAGCATGGTAGGCATGTTTCTTGGAAAAAAATTCAGGTTTCAAAAAGAATAATAAAATAAAAAAGAATAATAAAATAAAAAAGAATAATAAAATAAGAAAGAATAATAAAATAAAAAAGAATAATACAATAAGAAAGAATAATAAAAAAGAAAAGAAAAATAAAATAATAAAGAATAATAAAATAAAAAAGAATAATACAATAAGAAAGAATAATAAAATAAAAAAGAATAATAAAATAAGAAAGAATAATAAAATAAAAAAGAATAATACAATAAGAAAGAATAATAAAATAAAAAAGAATAATAAAAGGCACCTGTCGTAAAATGTGTTAAGAGCTTGTATTTTTGTAAAGAAATAATTGTTTCAGAATGGACCGAGAGAATTTCACAAGGGAAAAGTATATTAAACATTCGAGTACTGCAATAAATATTTCTGGTATATTATTAACAACTATATTCCAACATATAAATTATTTCTACGTTATCTCCAGTGTATTAACTTTACTAATGAACGAAACCTAAAGAACCTACAAGAAACAAACTTCTAGATAAACTAATGCAAGACTGAATAATAAAAATTGGTTAGTTCATATCCTGTCCCTAATAACCACTATTAGCAATTCATGTCACATGAAACGCTCGTAAAAACAAAAATAAAAAACAAGTGTATCAGGCATTGATAGATACTATCAACAGAAATAAACTGAAGAAAACATAAAACTTTATATCAGGTTGAGGACATTACGCGCGCATGTGTACCCTTCGTAGTAACATCACCTTGCATTCTCAAGATCAGAATCGTAAAAGGAATACGCGTGGTATACAGTGGCGTGCAAGAGTTTTTTATCAGATATATTTTCCACTTTATATACCCACAGCGAAGGTTAAAGAAACTTTAACTAACACTGTGTATGAGGTCATACTACTTTGATAAAAAAAAAAATGAAACAAATAAACGTTGTTATGTATTTTGCATAAACATATGTACTCACAGGATTGCTGAACTACAGATTCAAAAATTTCTGATAATACAAAAAATGGAGAAAGTACATATACACCTTGCAATATAATAAATATTACAATTTTTGCAAGATTAATATGACCTCGAAAAATGTTATCCCATTGTTTCCCTTGCAGCTATATATATATATATATATATTAAATGAACCAATAGCAATCTAAAATTTGTGCAGACCTCACTTTTGAAAAGTAGAGTCAGAAATTCATGTAGCAGGAAACTTTTGTACGAGATATAAATTCGTAGAAATAAGTTTCGTCAATCTTGCAAGAGAAAAAAAAACTCTTCCTACTAACTGTCACGTATACACGTCGTACGTAATGCACCCATACGCAGTACCACGACGCGTTTCGAAAAATAAGGATGATCGAAGAGGACCTTTGTTGATCAAATTATTCAAGAACTCACGGAAATGGATACCTGGTTACGATGGATGACAATAATATGTACATACATACGTACGTACATATGCAAGGTGTTTCGTAATAGGTGGTATAACCGGAAAGGTAGTGATTCAACATGAAAAAAACTGGTAGAAAATACAAGAAAAAATTCGTTCAATCAAAATTCCAGTCCGAGCAAACCGATAATGGAAATCTGTTGAATACCTGAGCACGTGATTTTCTCGAAAACTAAGCCTCGTTCGATAAAAAGTTATTCCTCAATTTATATTTACTGTTGCCTTCTCCCAAATTTTAGATACATGTGTACTAGAAGAATTTTTAAAACCAATTTTCAAATACCAGAAATCTCGTTTAAAAAAAGACGTAGTTCTACGCCAAAAGTTTTCCACAATTTTATTTCGATCTATTTTTAGACAAAGATTAATTTCATCCGCTGTTGTGCTATATTTACTGTTGTATTTGGCCATTTTTAAATAAAAGCACGCGAAGAATTTGATTCCTCAAAGTCATCTGTTACGAAACACTGTATGTACACAATCGACGAGGATCGAAGTCACAATGTGGTAACGCATGATTTTTACCTTGATAGGATGGCATGGTTGAGTAACGACCCTCGTGGAACGGAACGATTTTTAATTCACTTGAGGCGTACCACTCGATATCACTGTTGGCACTGAATCACACTCACTATATATTTCGTAGGTGAATGAAAAAAGGGGGAATGAATTGAACACTGGGATCACGTATAGGAATTTGTAAATAAGAATTGCTCGGAGTGCGACAACACCAGTCTGTACGGCGCGGCGGTCGAAGCTCAACTGATCGTCGAACGTCGACGCTCTAGAATTCCTGTTTGAGGGGCGGCCTCAGGAAGGACGCGCATTTATTCGAAACCATAAGAAATAATAATATCACGGTGGATAGTATTCTCATGCTACAACTTGAAGTTATAAGTTTTTGCATGTAAATAATCTATGGAAATGTAATTCTCCTTGACCCCTGGGGGAATTTTTGAACAATAATTTATTATTACATAAATTGTAATATAAGTTTGTATTATCATTAGAACTTATTCTAAATATATTATTGTAACATTTATACAAAATTGTAATTCATGCTTGGTACCTTATGCGTTATACTTATCTAATTTTATTAAAATATATAACTGTAATTTTACCCCTCAAATATATTGTAACAGACAAATTTCAATGTTCGTATTATGTAATTGTATAGAATATCAAATTCTTTCGATTTCTAAAGATGTGTACACGTTACACACATGGGGAACGCTAAACTAAAGATATGATGCTTAAAATAACTGGAGATCACTTTTCTGGTCATAATAGGAATATTTGTAATAAAATATTACTATATATTACAATTAAGAAATATTATCTTTAACCTCAATGTCCCACTGACACAGCTTAAAAATGAATTTCTAGGAGAGTCTATTATCCGTTCTTAAAAGTACGTAGAAGCAAAATGAAAGAAACATATTGTGGTAGTGAATGAAATGAATTCAGAGAATACATTGAGAAAGACTTCTTCAAGAAAAAGGAAGCTGGTTCCACTTTCATGACAATGCAGGACTTCATTCTGCAGTATTATTAAAACCGTTTCCCTTGCAACAAAAGTTCTCAGAACCAAATTACTACCTACTATTTTCTGAAATTATCCCTATCGGACATTCTTTTATTCCTCGAAATCAAGGCCACTCCGAAACATAAAGGACTCAAAGATACACAAAAAATTAAAACGAGATATGACGAAGCAAAGGAATGTATTACAAGCGAATAAATCCAAAAACTACTTCCAATAACTGTATAAGCAAAAAAGTGTATGACATCACAAGGATGTTCTTCCGAAGGAAGGAACGTTTATGGTTACAGAGCATCTATTCCGAAATAATCAACTATTTATAACTGTGGAGAGATGACGAATCAATGCATCTTTCGTTGTGACGCGCGCGGAACCAAGATGGCTGTCCCTGAAGGTTGCCATACGGTTCGACCGCTAATCGATGAAGAACAGAAAAGCTTGCGTAACCGCGAGTCATTCGTCGCAAGAAAAAAGACCAGGCGACTTATTTACTTGGAGCGCTAATTATGCTGACGTTCACGTGCGAAACAGCGCCGCGCGGGCATCGTAAATTGGTCAAGGATGATCTTCGAGTATGATAGTCGTACCGAAGACAGTGACCCAAAGTTTGACACTGATAATTTAAATCTGCTATAATAAGACGATGCGTAATCCAATTGGAATTTTTGCAGACTTCCTAGTTTATTGGTATGTTGGTAAAGCTTCACATTTATACAAGGTGTAACTGAAGTCGCTATGCAAGCAAAAAGGAGGTGATTTCTCGTGCAAAGGTAAGTAAAAAATTTTCGAGGAAATAGAGTTTGAAAATCGGCCGAGTGCATTGATGCAATTTTCACATTGTATCTCTAAAAAACAAAGCCACGTTCGAAGAACGGTTATTCCACAATTTCAACTGATTTTTAAATAATTAGAAATTGTATATTATTATTTGTTTTTAACTTGATAAATTAGTTTGTAAATTTTGTTAAGGTTAGTTATAAGATTAACTTTCATATTCTTTAGTGTATGTATTTTAAGTTTTTTTTTCTTTTATAGACAATTACTGTTTATAAAAGCTCTTGTATTTTATAAACGAAGTATTTCCTGTTTGGGGTCATTATTTTTTATTACTAGTTTTATAATGTTCCATTAGTGCAATGTTAAAGTTTTAGACCTTATTTGACAAATGCATTGGAACAGTTAAATATATGCAGATAAGATATCGGGTGTAGTATTTAACAATTAACTATAAGTAATTATTGGTGAATGATACTATTTAGTTCTCGTGCTATCAAATTAAAAATAAACATCTCCTATGCAGATTGGCATATCTGCATTTGTTTGAATAACCGATTGGAGAAGGCTAATGAACCCTGATCGTCTATTGTAAACAACACTGTTTACTATGTACATACATCCTGCTACTGTATTCGAAATTGGTTAATCTTCTTGGAAATTAAAATAAGAAATAATGACGTAAAGTGTCACTTCCTGCAAGGTCCTCAATAAATAACAGCATCTTTGAAAATCTTTATTACATTCCCCTTTTGTACTCTTTATTACCTCACTGCGATGCAACAAGAACCAATCGACACAGAAATTACACTAAACGTCTGCGATGTGACCTACTTCCGCTTGCAAGGATCATTTTCAAATTTAAAAAAAAAACACATCAGGTGAGCTTCCATAATGCGACGTGAAACGCAACTCGAGTTTAATCAAATGGGACTCCCGCGTACCTCCTATAGATGTTATAATACGTACCATGTTGGTCAGTTTATCCGAAGCCAAGTAAATTCGTTACCATAAGCAGTTAGAAAGCTTGTTTAACACAGAGGTCATTATTCATCTATTTCTCTTTCGTATCATGCTGGAAATAATTCCTTCACTTTCCATTTACCATCACAAATTATTGTATCAGTAAAAAGTACCCACCCAATACGAAAATATAAAAAGAAAACTATCCATAAAAATGTCTATCTTTTGTGACGACAATATTCATTACACATGTAGTTTCGACAGATAAATTGTAGAATTATGATTTTGTAAAACGCACACGGTGAACGAAACGGATGAAGTCGGGGGCCATTGGATGCTTGATCCTTGTCGTCTGTAATGGTGCTTCGTAAATTTATGAGAAGAGAGATGCGACTAGTAAAACGTAGCCTATGTTTCTTGTCTCTATTGATTAAGCTACCGATGGAGTACACAAAGGGGTTGGCTTCCTCGTCGAGCAGGGCTTGATGGGTCGAGAGGCCGTATTTGTGTTCAATCCTGTTATAAATCTGACGATGAATATATTGCACGTGGAAGGAGGACTGCTTATGTATGTACAGTTTACATACATTCGCCTTATACATATCTACGGTTAACGAACTCCCAGCGAAAGAACACCATGAAGGATAGCCAACAATGCTGCGTGAAGTCTGAGCTGTCTGAGTAATCGTCAATGATGCACGAGGCAAATTGAAGACTGCGGCAAGACGAGCGCTGCTCCAAATGTATTCGCTTTTGGAGAACTAATGAAAACAGTGTTAACAAAGTATTTTCAAAGTTAGACATACAGTAGCGGACAAAAAAGTTACCATTTTTTCGACCCACCCTAATTCTATTACTTTTCAATATCAATTCCAAATTGTAGTATATGCCTAACATACATATTCTGAAAGAGAATTGAAAGCTCTATAAAATCCAGTTACAGTTGAATTTATTTAACTAACAATCAAAAAACCTCACATAACATTAAACAAGGCAACACACTTTTAAAGTCAACAAAAAGTTACCACTTTTGAACATAAAAACATCTAATATTTTGTGGGGGGACATTTTGCTTTTAGGACAATCTAAAAAGTTGCTAAACGTGGTAACTTCTTTGTCGGCCCCAAAAATGTGTTACACCCTTTAATATCATACAACACTTTTGCTTGTCAGTTAATTAAATTCAACTTTAACTGGATTTTATACATCTTTAAATTCTCCATCAGAATATGCATATTAAATATATCGCAGTCCTAAATGTATGCTAAAAAAAAATAACAAAAATAGAACAAATCGAAAAAGTGGTAACTTTTTTGTCCGCTAGTGTATGTTCAAACTATTTCACTCACTTAAAATTTAGGTACATATTAACACAGCATTTAGCACTATTACTAAGCAACAATATATTTTCTCAAATTTTGGAACTGCCCCCAAGTAAAAGTTTTAAATTATTATTATCGATAATAATAAGTTGCTTTAGGTATAATTTATAAATAATATCTGTGCAAGTTTAACGTAAGAATGTGATTATGAAATTATTTATCATAAAATGTAAAGGAAAAAATATAGGTACACCACCGGGTTATTTCTTTATCTGACGGAGACGTGAAATTTTGGGAAGCTACTTACTGACCGGTAGACGGTCCGCTTCACTGATTAATTGCTAAATATCCCACAAACTATTAGGTGTCCGAGCAAACCTACGAAGTTGTTAGTTTCAGAAATAGTTTACAATAGTTTTTCCCGAAGCTGTCATAGGAGAGGCAACGGTAGGCAGCTTGCCGCTCCAGATAGGGGAGACCGGGGCTGGTTGGCACCAGGGGTAGGTTGACTAATTATTAATAACTTTCCACCGACGTATGCTCTACCGCGGAGCGATTTTCTGTAGAAATAAGTCACTCTTACTATGACATGCACTTATGTCCGACCCCGCGATCGCACGTTTTTTAAAAGTTACCAGCGTTTATCGAAAAATTGGCTATGTAAGTAAATATGTTTTCTTAAAGATTTTATGTTTTCACGCTCTATATAGTTAGAGTAGAATAAATGTGAAGGGACTATTTTAAAGTAAAAATAATTAATGGTTATATAGAGTATTGAAGTCAAAATGATCGTTCGGGGCTGCTTGACTAATAACGTCCGGGGTTACATGGCTAAGCTGGTTAACCAACCCCATGCAGTTATATTAGTTTATTACGAACTTTTCGTTACTAAAGGTTAGTTAATAACTTATTTCACAGAACAATGAGGACATATCAAAGAAAGTCAAATAGAGGTTCAACCTCAGAAGATCTTATAGAACAAGCATGTCGTGAAGTAATTCTTGAAAAGAAAAGCATTCGTGCAGCTGCCGTGGAACATAATATACCGTATAAAACTCTGTATAGATATGTACTTTTCTACGAGTGCAAAAATTGCACATCAGATTGCGAAGATAGTAATTAAGGTAAATGTACCAGTGCCCGGCCATGTCCCAGTACCTGAACAGCAATGCGAATTTTATTTATTTTTAAGCTGAATTTTTAATATAATTCAAAACAAAAAATAGCACCATAATGCATAAGTATTGAGCAATATTAATTAAATTCATTATTATAGAAAATTAAAAATCGTTAGATAGAAATAATTATTTTGTAACACACTTCGTACGCATAGCAGATTCCGAGAAATTTCTTTAGCTTCTGTCAAGACACTTCTGTCATTTACTAAGCAAAATATTGACAGTATTTCGTATTTGTATATTATAATAGTACATTATTATAATAGTAAATAGATTTAAATTTAGTTTAAGATAGTTAAATTTGCAAGAAAATTAATATTTTTTTAAACAAGACTAAGTTTATTTACTGGTACAAGAATTTCGTGAAAGTAAGTAATTTAGACATGCATTTTTAGGTTGTCCACTTACTGGGACGACATAATTCAAGTATTGGGACATACAGTTTTAGGTTGTCCGGTTACTGGGACATATGCATTTTTTCGTATTTTCATTAATAAACACGTCTATTATAATACATAACCTTTTTTTGCAGTTTCCAATAGTATAATATTGTGTTATCTATCACATTCCAACAACATTTTTTTATTTCATGATGGTTTTACAAATTAAATTAGGAGACAAACTTTGCCGCTATTCCTTAAGCCCCTTAAGCGTCCGGGTATTGGTACATTTACCTTAGTTGATAGAAGATGGCGAATGTTTTTATAGTACCAGATATAAGATTTATTTTGCTAATATATAAAGGTTTAAATTGTTATCTATTATTAAAAAGTAATAAATATTTTATAATGAAACAACTCTTGTGACATTGTGCTATTTTATTTCCACTCAGATAAGTTGTTAACAACATTTTCTTAACCGATTGCACCTATAGTTAACTTACCCCATACTGTTAGTCTACCAACCCCGACCACGGGGCTGGTTGACCAGCATGTAAGGTGTTAGAAAAACATTAAAATTCCTTAAATGTTGTCACATTGAGTCAACATTAATAATTTAATCAGATAGCCAAATGTATGCCCTATCAAATATAGTAATCGATTTAATGATATTTCGCCCACATAATTTATTAAAAATCAAAAACTGAAAAATTGGCCTACCAGCCCCGGTCTTCTCTACGACGCGTAATTCCCTTGCGTATGTATAATTTATTTTCGGCCGTTTATTGTTCCGCGGAAGCATAGTTGTTCCCTGATTAACCATTGAGCAAGTTCTCGGCGTCGCGCGCCACCTCCTCCTAAACACCGTGTCCCGCAACGCTTCATACGGATAATGCATGCAAACTCGGTCTGATCGGCTTAATGAGGATGTGCTCCGTCTGAATGACGAGTGTAAATTACGCGCTCGCGCGTTGTCTCGATGCGCGGGCATAAACGCCGATATTAATATCGCACGCGTCGCTACGCGTACTGTCTACCCCCGTTTTTTCCTCGCGCGGCTATAGAGGATACTATGAAGCCACGTATAGCTCGGTACTGTGTGCTTCGGATAACCGGTGCATTCGGATAATAGAAGCACGGCATATTAACGCCCTATCACGAGTGCGTGACTTCGATTTGTTATCGAAAGGGTTACATGCGTTTAGCCTGGATGAAAATGAATGATTTTAGGAATTTTTAGGCGTTTTATTAATAAGAATGAAACAAAATACTTATAATATATGATGTATTAATCTGTATTTTGTTTCCTTTTTTTTTTTTATTAATAGAACGCTTCAAAAATCCCTAATATCATTCGTTTTTCTGCCGTGGACTGCAATTCGATTATCATTTCTATTACTTATGCTTAGTCGAATATTATTTACATCCGTGGTCTTCCTCTTTCAGAGATGCATCAACTGTTGATCTTTGGTGGTTGAAACGTTTTATTGGCAACAAAGATATAGCCAATTTAAAACATAACATTATCAACGTTCATCAAATATAATTGAACAATTTTGAACCAAAAAATTGAATATAATCTACTAGGAACTGAACAATTGAATCGCATAAAAAGCAATAATAGTAGCCTTATCTCTGGATTACAGTGGCAAAATTATATGTTATACCAAGAAAAAGGAAGTAGCAATTTCATAAGAACAAGCAATAATCAACAATGTTACGTTTTGTTTTACTTTCTTTTTCATCAAAGGCACACATAGCAAATGATTAAATACTTTTCAGTGGCAGTGCACATGTGGCACTGTTGCAATAAATATCATTATTATTATCATTTCGAGTCTGATCCCCCTCTGCTAGAGCTGCCGTCTTTTAGTGTATGTGCAACGATTGTAAAAATATCGAGCGCATCAAAAAGTGCGAACGTAGCACACTGTTGCGTGAATTACACATTTCGCGACCAATTACCAGCACGGAACAAGAAACGAGGCGCTATTAATAAAGCGCCGCAGCGCGCACATTGTTTTAATTTCTATAAATACTGTGTATGTAGCGTCGAGTTCGTCACACCGTCGGCACAGAGACTTTCAAAGCCAGCCGAGTATTTTCTTTATTTTATAGGAACCCTATACCACCCAGATTAAAAAGATTTTACACAATTTTTTTTATATTTTTAGCACTGGGAAACTCTTGAATATTTTCCTGAATTTTTTAAAAATTTCACAGTACAGTAATTTCAGTTTATTGACACTAATATATTTGTTACTACTGTACATTTTGCAAAACATCCAATATAGACCATGTTATATTTTAATTGGACCAGTTTAATGCTGTGCACATTTTTACAAGTATGCAATAAAGAGGACCAATTAATTTTCGGAATTCCCCCTGGGATATCTGGTTTCCATGTTTCGCAAAATTGCAACTCGTTCCTTTTATAAATGCAAATTGCAAAAATGAGGACGTCGGATGGTGCGTTATGAGGGCATTCCACTGTAAATGTTGCAAAGATCGTCAATTTTTATGAATTTTTTTTAAGTTATGATTCCTTTTGTAGTTTATTTAGTTACTTTTTCGTTATACATAAGAATTTTTTACCCATTTTAATTAATTGTTTCTTGGTTTTGTCAGGCCTGCAATAGTCGCGCAAAAATCGTTTGTTTTTTTTTTTAATTTAAAACTCGGTTTATTAATTTTACAACATCGATGCCGATGTTCATGCATTACAAGCTTCGAAAATTGCGATAGTTTATGTGTTTCACATTCGCCACGCCGTCTTCGCTTCGCGCTAGGTTAATGTCGCGTTGCGCTTTTTAATTGAGACCATCGAGGCGTTTCGCCTTACTCTGAGAGTCCGTTCCCCGCGAAGGACCCGATTATAATGACTCCAAGAGTCCAGGACACGGCGTTAACGCGACGTTTTCTTTTCACTGCCGTAATTGCAATTCGCATAATATGGAAAGGGGCGCCGTTTAAGCTTTGCTTAAGAATTCTCGATTTCAAAGTGGGGTAAAGGGAGTTTCTCTCTTTCGCCCCTGTGATCGCGGGCGGAAAATACTCGCTACGTATGAAAGAGTGTCGTTTTTATGCGAAGTTTCTTGAGCTGCTTCGAAGAAGTCAACGATTCGTTCGAATAAATTTAACCCGGGTCAACTTCATTCGACACATGACGAATACATTTTTCACCTTTATTCGTTATTTAAAATTTTATTTAAATACAAATTTTGCCCATCTCTGCCCTGTGTACAAATGTTGGAAAAGATTATCTCGATACCGTTAGGAGGAGAGCTACATATTTTGAAATCCAAAGGTGTTGCATAAGGTGTAGATCGTTACGGAGACACGATCTCGTTATTGAAACGTGCGAGTACCGTTATTCACGATCTAGTTTAATGATAGCAGACCGCATCGTCGTGACGCCGAGAAGGAAAACTGAAATTTCGATGCACGCGTACGTAAATGCCCCGCTTACGGGAAGAATGCACGCCATTCCGGAAGCGACAGAGATTATTCGAGCCGGTGAAAGCGATTCCCTCGTAGATTCTACTCTTTGATTGCCATATAAGACGGTAACATTGAAACACTTAAGCTCTACTTACATTCAACAAACATGGCACATGATCCATGCTGATAATAAATATTTTCAGCCCTTTCAAGTGTGCCCGCATTTTATAGAAAGTTTCTAAGAAGATTCAGACGGTAACTGTAGCTTAATTCTGAGTTATACACGAAATTCTTTCATGTAATACCTTTGCACTGTCGTGAACGTGTTTTCACGCCGAGGGCTTTGCATCCTGTGCATAATTTTCACATATTTTTTCGGCGATATTTTTTGGAAAGCATCGGAAGTGTCGTTCTCCAATATTTACTATGAAAACAAAGCAAGCTCAGAGTTTGCTTTGAAGTTCGATATAATAAAATTGCAATTTCTATGTTTCCTGTTAGATCTTTGTTGAACCATTACCAATCGATTGACGATATTCTCCTGATGAAAATAAACCTGAACTCTTCTGTTTTGAAGATTTGATAAATCAAATTTGACCTCAAGCTTAAACAGTTTCTTCTAACATACACGTAATCAACTTTCACGTCCAAAATTTAACACCCGATCTTACATAGCACATTAAATATTCTAAGTGTCTTCCTGAAAAAATAATAATTTTCCACCAGAGGTATATTTTCTTCGGTTCTCAAAGTACTCATATACAACTCGAATATATACCATCAAATTTCAGTACTAATTACTATTCACTCCGTCTAATCACCATTTACAACACTCGTGCGCCGGGGTTATCGTTCCTCTGTGAATGATATTTTCGTGCGACTTCGTCACGTTTGGGAACATAATTTGTCGGACGTATCTCATAACGCGAATGATAAACGAGCGTCTACATGCAGTTATATCGTAACAGATAAAGTTTCGCCTACCCTGTATGGAAGTTGCAAAAAAAAACGTACAGTACTGTGTCATTTAATAGTCTGCAAAAAAATTTATCTCGTACGATCAAGCTGCTACGAAAATTGTCCGCTCAAATAATATATTCTTATTATTGTATAAATTATTTGTAATTGTATTTATAATTAATATTATTCTATAAATTATTTATATTGTTCTTGCTGCTTAATGCAGAATCAGGTAAAGTAAAACTTTTACGTAAATTGATTTTGAATCTTTTGGTTGATGTACTTTTTATCTTACTTGACAAATACCCTTTGTGATTGTGACACGAAGTTGATTGTCACAGTTTGATGATAGATCGAAGTACGGAGGATCTAAATGGATTGTAGATGCAAATTTGATGGATTAATAAAATTCATGATAAGAAACAAAGAAGCCTTATGTTAGTAACAGTTCTTCGCATGACGGTATAAAAAGAGGAAATACTCGAAATGGTGAGTATTTATTTGAGTAAAGGCTTGTTCTTGTTTTTAGAATGAATTTTCTGGTTCCTATCATTTTATAGCGATTATTTTGACGGTTGGAATATCAGTTACTCCACAGAGAATTATTAAAATACAAATTTGGAAACTGAGGATTTTTTAAAGTATTTAGTTTTTGGGGGTATACGTGTTAAGGTTTTTTTAAAATTTCTTTAAGTGATGTGTATTTACTAATTATAGCTTACAACCACAGGTTTTATGCATCTTAATAAATTTAAGGGCCTAAACGTCATATCTAATATTCCCAGATTCCCAGATACCATATCTTCTGTTGCTTGATTTCCAGAAACCATATCTTCAATCCCCGATTCTTAGAAGTCATATCTTTTATTCTTCGGTTCCTAGAGACCACAGCTTCTATCTACCATGTAACTGATCTTCAAGCGACGTTGCAGGGTATCAAGTATGTGATTTTAAAATTCAGATAAATTCGATATTGACAGACCTTTCGAAGATAAAGTTACATTAAGTAGAATTGGAGAATAGAATAAAAGGCTTCAGAAAGGTCACAGAGCTGCTTCTATCTTCCCAACGAAGAGTTTCTTCGATTCAGTTTATGGCAATCGCAAAACGACTCCGACATTCTTTTCTACCTAGGAAACAAATGCTACAAAATGAAATCTTTGGAATAAGCACACATTTCAAGATGGCAGTTCTCGAGTCGAAGATATGGTATTTTAAACAAAAAACCTAAGACAGAAGATACAATAATATAATAAAATTGAAGAAAAGAATACACTTGACCAACAGTTTTCATTTGTTTTTGACAGTACTGTAAGATTAAAAGAGCAATTAAAAAGTGAAATGCTAGGGTGAATCATGGATGAAAGCATCATGCCCTGTGAAAACTGATTCGTGAACAGAATGGAGCACAACGACGCTCCATTGAAAGGATTCAGTGTTTTCAACTGTTCAGAGAATTAATGAACACGATGAATAGAAATCGTGTATCTCGGGCTGCAGTCGACAAAAGTGTATGAATCATCGATGATTCCTAAAGGCATTGGTGTCATTCATTCTTTGTGTGTACACAATAACGCATCTGCCTTATTAATACCATATCCGCAAAAGAAGGTACGAATAATTGATGATGCAAACAGTATTGACTTTTTAACCGGCGAAGACGAGATAACTCGTCATTTCAATTACCACTTCACTGGGCAATACGAGTTATCCCCTTATTTGAAAATACCATTTCACTGGGCAAGACGAGATAACTCGTCATTTGAAAATACCATTTCACTGGGCAAGACGAGATAACTCGTCATTTGAAAATACCATTTCACTGGGCAAGACGAGATAACTCGTCATTTGAAAATACCATTTCACTGGGCAAGACGAGATAACTCGTCATTTGAAAAATTTACTTCACAAGGTAGGGCGAGTTAATTCGTCACTAATATTAAACGTACCTGCTATAATATCTATAGTGCTATATAAGATATTTGTTAATGAAATAGAATTAAATGATTATCAAAGTGAAACCCTAACATGTTAGTCACACATAATTAAAATATCGCCCTAATTAAGATTCTTCAGGTGTGATGACGGATGCCTAATTTTTGGTCTGATGAAAAATAGGTGTTCTAGAACACAGTGTTCAGTTAATGTGAATGAGTACATAATTCTATCATCTGTCATCACGTCGATATCTAAAATAGTGGACATTGCTTCACGAATTGAGCCTATCTACATCGAATCAGTAGTTTTATTTAGTCACCACATAGCCAAGTAGAAATGTAAGAAAATGTAAGGGGGGGAAAGAAGAGAGATGTTTCAACAAAGCCATCTCGTCATTCATTCCGAGAAAGTCCATGCTCGAATAACAAGATTGTGGTGCTTAGTTCATTCCCATGAGAGTTCTCAAAGTGTGCCGAAGAAAAGCGATGGCATCGCTAACAATTTGCCAGATGAATTACTAGAATACAGACTTCTAAATAGTTTAAAAACAATGTCAATCAATCATACGATTCTGTGAGTTTATTTTATACTTTTAAGTGGTGAATACGCTGATAAAGTGTTTCCCAAATATTAAGTTACACCCTATACAGGGCAACCTACGACCAACCCCATTTCTTATGCTCAAACGGACGTCGCGTCGGCAGAATATTCGATAGAACTGTTACGTTCCAACCTCTAACTGCGGCAGTCACGTCCAAACATTTACAACCTGCGACATTTCCGTAGTTCCAATAGTGGGCAATAAAACTAGTTGCACACAAGTGAAGTGCAGCACGAAATAATTCAGTCTCAACCGGTCTGGCAATGATGAACTCTTTATATGCACCCAAAATTTTTATGACATTAGTTGGTCCTACCTACACACTAAAGATTGCAAATAAATTTGAAGGTATATTTTAATTTCATATCAGAAAAATTGTATTGTATAATAAAGTTTTGCCATTCCTATGTTTCAACAGGTGAATTTGGAAGTTCTGTGCGTCAGCTTCAGCAATATAAAATATAGATAACGTGATATATTACGTGATATATTAGAGGGTGAGCTGAAATCTAGACAGTTGAATAATCTACGGTTAATAGAATTTTTCATTCTTTTCGGTGAGTACTATAATAAACAGGGGCGGATTTTGAGATTTGACGCACCTAGACTAACAGAAGTCTGCCGCTTTATTTTTTAAACATCATGAAATCTTCCAATGTAAAGGGTTTAGACAATTTCAAAATGAATTCAATATGACAACTCACATATGAGTTATTGCTAATTTGTTACAAGGAAAAAGGTGAACAATTTTTAAAGTTGTCTCAAGCATCTGTGTTTAAAGACCACCGATTCAAAACAGCCAAAACAAAAACATTTTGCTTTCAATTTCTTTTGTCCCAAATTTGTCGCTCTAGCTTGCAGCCTACTTCGTCAATATACAAATCGTTAGACCTTTTGCTTAAATCTGTATTTCGATTATCGACATTCCTCTGGCTTCACGTCCAGTCCTTCGTAAATATCACGAGTACAGTCTTGTGTGACTGACTATGTACTCAGGTTGATATCGGTAAATCAGCACAGGCAAGCCTCAGTACCGGTTCTCCCGAGATAGCCAGGGGGTCTTCACTGGTTGGCAAAGAGTTTAGAGAACTAAGTGAACGCGTCGGACCATCGAGACATCTGCATCGTTTGATCGACCCTGACAACCGTGTAATACACCATGTTCGGCGTAACTGATGGTTCGGTAACTTCCGCTACCATTTTTGTATAAGCCAATCGATCGGTCGAACTTAACACTCCGCCCACCTGTCTTACGTAAGCGTGATTTCGCGATCACGATCTCTGAGAATGTAATTTTATTTCATGTTTATTACTGGAGAGATGTATTATATAACACTGCTTGTGGTTTTGAAAATTCAATGAATCGTTGGAAAATTTGAGAAATCGGTAATAGGTCGAAATTTGCTACAAAAGATATTGACATTTTGACTCCTGCGCGTTTTAGGTAAAAGTTTCTATGGTGTTCCTTGGCCTCAAATTTTTAATTGAAACAATTTTCCTGTGCATTTTGAAATATTACCAATTTTCTTCATACACTTTCGCTAATTTCAACCTGCATTGCAAGTTTTGATTTGCTAACACTTTTCCGGGTATCCCTGCCCACCTTCGCCAACGAATTTTTATAACACTAACTTACACAAAAATCTAGAATTCAAATAAAAATAGTTATAAAGTTGATATTACTGCCAAAGCAATCTGAGCAATTCTGGTGAATTTATTACGAGGGTGAAAATTATGCAGAACGAAGTGAAACGCTTACGTATTTTCCAGAAACGTGTCTAACGGGGTGGAAGAAGGGCGGTTAATGAAGAAAAACGATAAAAATAACTGGATTAAATTGCTAGGCGTGACGTGAGCAACGTCTGGCGTCTTAATTGCGTTCATAAACGTTTCAGATGGCTCGTTGATGCTAAAGTACAGTTTTGCCTGATGATTTTATCGCCCTTTAAGAGTTCCATGGTCCCTTTACAGAATTTACATACTATTGTATATTAGTCCGGTTACTTGAAACATTCCTCTACAGTAGCGCTGTACCTCCCAGAATAACTTTAGACGTCACGATGATAAAACAGTCCTTCGTTTATATTACTGTGACGCGAACTGGGATTGTAGAACATGTTTATTTCAAATCCTCGACAGTGCTATTTCAATGTTACTTATAGTACATACTTTCGTGCACTGACTCATAGTAAGCATGCTATTATAGGTGGAGTAGGAAGACTAGGGGTTCAGATCAACATTTATAGCAAGCAGGGTGTCTACTGTGCAACGAATTTGATATAATTTAGTTATGTTTTTGTAATTTAGTTATTATGTGTAATTATTTCTTTTAAGTTTTGGAGAAGGAGCTTTTACTTTTTTAGGATCCTAGTAGATTTAATTTAGGCACATTTGATTTTATAGATAAGAGTTAGGATTTAATAAATAAAATATTTCGGAGTAGGAAAAAACTGGGATGAACTTTATGCGACGAATTCCCAAGTTTATTCGACATTTTTCCATGTATTAACATGTCTTAAAGTCAAGATCTCTTGAGTTCAAGAACGTAGTTTAAATTCTTATTCAAGTAATACTAAACATTTCTTTGAATATTGCTCAGCATTCTTCACGTTAATGACACGAGACACTTGAGCATTGAAATTCCTTGTTTTATAAGAAATTTTTAATTTAAACTCTCATCCGATAATAAATATTTCATTAAATATTGCTTGAAATTCTCCATGTCAGCATAATACAAGAAACCTAAACACCCAAATTTTTTATTCCACAAGCATTGATTCTAAAAATACGTATAATTTAAACTCAAGCAATAACACGATAAACCAAAGCATCTCAAATTCTTTGCCCCACAAGTTATCACTTCCTGCACTGTACAGAGATTTTTCAACGTTAACACGTCCGTTTCGTTCAATTCATTTGCACTAAACATTTTTCATATATCTCGAATAGTCCAGGGAATATTTGGAGCAGGGCAAGTAGATCATCCGTTTGGAATACCTAAATTGGAATCTCAAAATCGGGGTCGACATCATCAGCTGATAGATACAGTACAACTACCCATACCCATTACATAATCGATTCCGCGTGCGCTTACAACATTTACAACTGGATCACCAGGGCCTAGCAATATTACGTAGTAAGCAACGACTATTATTTCCCATTCAGTGGAAATAATACGTACCCTTCCATAGAGAAAGCACTGTGACTCGATTTAAAAGCCAAGCTAACTGGCTTTTAAACGGTATAAAAAGAGCTCACGGAGCTTTTTCAAGAACAATAGCGTCCTCTTCATTAATTAGAGGAAAGTGTAACTTGCTTTATTTAATTTCCTTACTCATGCACAGTATAATAGTGGAGGTTTGGTTCAAAGGGAATCGAAAAAAGTGAATCACATTAAGTCCTTTTAAATTACATGCCATACGAGGTCGAACAGTACCTAAAGTTAATTTTACAATTCAATTTCAAATTTGACAGTGACATTTTTTATTAAAATTTATTAATATACCAGAAATGAAAGAAGTGTTTTCTTTACACTATTAAATTTACATTACTTTATACAGGGGGAGGGGGTGCAGGTTTTGGTATTATAGAGATGGGGATCGTGATTTAAAAAACGTTGGGAAACACTCCGTGCATATCACCCCAGAATTTTATCCCATTAATTCATAATTCTAAGTAATTACAATCGTGCGCGATTATCAGATGCGTAATATGTAATTTTATTTACGCCACAGCCTTAGCTAATCGCTGTACCAACGAGACTCTTTACGCTGTCCTTTGTTCACGTCCAATTTGGAACACGAAGCCTTGCGAATAATGGAAACGTATCGAGGACACATCGCAGAAGGCTTTGTCAATGCAGCTGTGCCATGTGTCGTGCCGTGTGTTATCGATTTCCATTCGTACAAGACGCCAATCTGCCTAATTAACGGAATTTTTTCAATTATTCAGCCCTCCCATGTCGCCGAAAAAAATCTCTCAGGGCTGGATCTTGAACTCGTAATTAGGCCACCCTTTCCTTCCGCATCGATCCGAGTAATTTCAATATACATATTCTCTATTTCAATACGCCGGGTGTTCTTGAAGGAAAGAACTTTAACCAAGAATCTGACGTGAAACGTAATTTCGAGTTAAGAAGTTGAAATGAACGTAGAAATTGTGTATAAAATAGAGTCTGCTGCAGTAGTTTTATTGAAATATTCGTCAACAAAGTTTGTGAAGAAATATCAAAGATGAAATGGAAAAAAAATGTAATTGAATTCAATTTTTGATCTCATTAATTTTCGTTATATTATTTTATATGTGCTATTTGTAGTTCTGACTTGGATAATAGCTTGGCAGTTATTATCAGTCATGCGTTACCTACTGCAATTGGTTTTACGGCGTATATTCAATGATAAGTTACTTATTTCAGCAAAGAGTTCGATCAACAATGACATGCACAATATTTAGCCCCTGAGATATTTATTTGCTATTCATCAAGCGCATACAAGGTGATCCTAGGTACTTATGAAGCCCATTAAAGACTTTATTACCTCCTGCTGAGATGTTGACGTATCCAGGCCTCTGGAGTGATAGATTCGTTGATAATTGTGCGATGGTGTGCAATAATGGTGTATGACGTTATCGAGAGCAAATTATTACGCACCGAAGAAACGCGATAAGACAGCTAATCCACTGATCGATGTACAGTGACTTTTTAACCCTAGCCAAATTGGTCACCCAAACCTCGTGCACTCATATGTTCCATATTCGACTATTAAATATTTATGAACTCAAATTGAGATGTTCCTGTCAATTAAATAAATATCGGTACTGTTCTCACATAATTTCCCACATAAATTATTTACTGCCAATGGATTATTTTATATTAGAATAAAATATCTAGGGACTGAAATTGAGATGCACCTATTAATTTATAAACACCTTATAATTTATATCAACTTGCCCAAAATTGGAGCAGCTTCTCTTTACTGCAGTTTGTTATTGCCAAAATAATATTTCTGAGCAGATCGTACGTAAGAGTGCGCAGATTTCTCAACGAAAGCAAGGAAAATGCAGCTACACGTACGTAAGTGCACAGTAGAAACGCAATCTAGATTCGAGCGACCTAACAGAGTCGTACGCGCTTGGAATGCCAGATCGCTTAGAAAGGCGTCAATGAATCGAATCAGGGTGAACGCACTCCCTGAACTGATTTTCAGGTCGAAAGTCATGGTCACTCGTGGAGGAGGAATGCAACCTGTGAATTCCCCTTCGTAGTTTAGTTCATTTACTCTATCGTAAAACCATGTGCATTTATTAAGTTCAATTGATTTACTTGGACCCCTTTCATATAGAATTGATGGTTATAACCATTTTTTACTTGTATTACTTATTATTAGTTTATATCACTTCTTCAAGGAAATAAAAATTCCAAATCGTACCAAGAATAAAATATAACATAAAAGCTTATCTTGACGAGGGAAGATTTCAAACCCGGAAATTCAAACATTATGAATCTTTCCTTCGCAATCAAAGTTAATAGCCACACTTGCACTCCTCCTTATTTGAATAAATTTTTACTGAAATTTATACGCGAAGAAATTACTTAAGTATGATTGTGCAACGAGGAAATCCTTTTTCCTCCAACATTTGAACGACAATGGTCATACATTTTCGCTAAAAGGACTCAACAAATTATCACTCGTTTCAATCGTAACCAAATTTTGTGTGACAAAAACTTTCATAGTCAAATATTAAATATATTAAATAAAACTACAAAACACATTGAATTGCCCATTTAATTAAGGATCAGAAAAATGCACTGCTGAAAGCTTAACACACAATCCAACATAGAATTACAAATCTCATCCCCAATATCATCTTCCTTTTTGTTCGCGTTACAACGTAAAGGGTGGGCGAGAAAAATGCCAGAATTTTCTCACAGATCTAATATTAAACATAGATCGAATCACACAAAGTGAACCTACAGGTTGTTATAACGCGCGCGTACGTTCATCCCAGTATCTCCAGCTACCGCGAACCTGTATAATGGTAGCTCTTGTCTAAGTCGTTGGTTTATTCAGTAGCTGCATGTATCATCCACGGAGCCAGCATTATTGTTCGTGCATAGGCAGTCTATCGCGTTAGACGGCGAATAGGACGATTGGAAGGAAGGATAGCCGCTTATCATCGATTCAACGCGACAATCGTGAGAGTGAACGCGAGTGAGAACTCGTGGAAACTTTTCAGCGCACGCGGAGAAATTATTCAGACGAAAGTTGTGCGATTTAAAGGGGGTCGCGCGACGTGTTCACTTTCGAGAGAGGCTCTGCTCTCTGCTGACTATCCGCCAGCGGGGACTATCGCTGGCAAACGTCCTGATCGTACGCGTGTGCGTGTCTATCTTTTGATTAGTCATTATTAGGTATGCACGCTACGTACGTCAATATCTCCTGTTGGCAGTCATCGAGTGACTCGGGTCTTCGTACCCTCTACAGAAGTCTAATTCTGATTTATCGCGTTTCCATTCGTCTCGTTCGCCTTTTAGCGGTTGAATAATCGCATTAAAAGCAATGGAAGCATGATTACCAGGATCCAGCTTATTATGTTACGTGAGTTGTATTGCGTTATTTTATTGGTACTCGTAATTCTTGTTTGGCATTATTAGTGGGGAGGTGTTAGTAGTTTAATTGAAATTATTGGATAAATCTTGAATAAGACACGATCGTTTTTCTTAATAAATGTTTAGGTAGACTTATGGTAATTTATTCACTGGCACGGGTTGTGATAGATGGCAATCTATGGGTGGACAGTGATGAGTAGCTAAAGATGAGTTGATTCGTATTGTCCACAACAGGCGTGAATGTGCCTTATTAATATTTCTGATACAAATAAAATGATAAAAATGCAGGTGGAAGGATTAAACGACGAGACGAATTTTTATTTTACGTCACTAACGTATGGAAAAATCTGCTGAAACTCCGATATCGAAGAGTTCTGTAACAGTGCTGGGGAAATATGTGAAAAATGCTTGAAAGGAAACGATCGTTCATGTAAATGAAGCGTTATTAAGTCTTAAAAGGAATAGTATAATACTCGACTAGACTCTTAACGATGTCTCCTTGTGAGCAGTTGATGACATTCGCATTAACTGATTTTTGCACTTCTTATACAGGGTGTTTCACTAACACGGTGCAGATGATTCTTGGGACATCTATTGCAGGTATCGATGTGACTGAATTTCACCTTTGCTTTTGTCTTTGTTTTCTTTATTTCTTGCTTATCTGCTTGCGTTGTGCAATAAAGACGTTTAATAATATGAAGCCTTTGCAAATGTAATTGGATAATAGTTGCCTAAAAAAGGCACTTTTATTGTATGTTAAATTGATTTTTCAGTACTTTTCAAGTTCAGGGATAGAAATAAGGGTAATGCTTCTGTCGATGAAAGAATATCAAAAGAAACAAAGCCCTACATCCTCACAAATTCCTTGAATTTTGATGTAATACTTTAAAAGTGCACTTCTGTAACCCAGAACTTTTAAAAAGACACAAACGAAAAATCGATTCTTCTAACCACTAGTAGCACGCGATGTCTACTGCAAGTGAAGCCTTCATTAAAGCACGAAGCATATCCTTTGAGTATTATCTAATTAAATATTTAGATCAATTTTCAAAGTACTACCGCAAACATTACACTGCATTACGACACTCAACATGCTAAGTACCTATCAGAACATTTTCACCCAATACCAATTTAAAGTCGTCTTTGAATTACAAAGAACCTACATCTTCGCCATTTCTTTGAATTCCTTCTCAATATTTTACTTGCATAGTTTTAATATTCCAAACTTTTAGAAAACAAAAATAAGTAATCGATTTTTACCCCAGACATGAAACTACTTCTGTCACTGTATAAAATCAGAGAGACTAAAGTTGAACTTGTCGTAGGTGTTTCCACGTATTGAATCGCTCGCTTGCTAGCATCGTGTCCTACAAAAGTGTAGATACGCTGGCTTACATCGATTTTTCCCTAAGGTCATCTCTCGAAATACCTCGTCGCGAAATAAGGAGGGTGCACCTCTTGATAAGGGTGCGCATTTGATCGCGAATCTCTATATTGTTCCTCTTTCTCTGCCATTCTCTCTAGCGATGTGTTTTTGTGTCGCGTCAAAATGTCATCCCTCCGTCATTTCTAAAGAAAGAACTTATTTCACAGGGAACGTATGTTACAGTCATTATGATTCCGACATGTAATTTTTTTATGTTAATGTATTGAAGGAATAACGAATTATCTTGGATCTAACTTGTTTATTCGATATAAGTAATGGCCGGATTGCATGTCCCATTATCCTTGACAAATATTTTAATGCTCCATTTATAACGATTTAGAGATTTCCTTCCTCCTAAACATCACTACAAAATATTAATTCTACATGAAATTAGAAGGTACGAAAAAAATTTATTCATGGGGGCTAGATTTTTTGTAATATACCTAATGGATGAATTGATTTGAAATTTTGAGAGAACATTCTCATATACTATATATCGTGGGACCATGGATTTTTCTACTTTTCTCATTTATTCAATTGGCATGTCACTGTATAGTGAATTAAAGTTTTTAAAATGTCTTTGTACACAGAAATATCAGGCTATTGTATCATAGAGTTCGACACCTTTTCTGTTATTTTTGCTGCCGCAAAGATAACATTTTTCGGTGCTCAATACTTTCAGGACACAATGTCGATCGATAATACTGCTACAATGCGTACTGTGTCAGAAAGCACACCTCGTGTGAACTGATAATAACACCTATACGCTTACATAACAGTTGCAATGTAGGTCGAATGGATTGTTAGAACGGCGCTGCTTCGAAGCGAAAGAAATCTCCCGTTCCTCTCGTACGAAGTCTTCACGTTTATAATAAAATGTTGATGCATCATTCTAACTTATCGTCAATGATGCCCAGAAATTAGTGGTCAAACTTTGAGGGTTTATTTCATAGGTATACAGCAATGGAGTCTTCAATATGCATACTCAATTCCAAAAAGACAGAAAATAGAAAACTAGAACAGGGCCACTGGCAAATATTGAATCAAAGCGTACTGTGCAGTGCATAGGGCTGATGGCTCCGCCCACTTTTGTCTGCGCCTGCGCATTGGAGACCTCAATATTGTTCAGTATACCTATACTCGCTTTAAAGATAAAAAGGTTTGTATGGTCGTATGCAAATGGAAATATTTACTCTTTTTTTACTCATACTCTAGTCTTGCAAAATTTCTAATCGATTTGTAAAATTTAATTTGAAAATTGACCAAGTGCTTAATTAAGTTTGTAGAGGTTCTGACTTAAATAAATTCAATGCTGCGTAATAGAATGTCAAAATAACAAGCAGAAGAAATATTGTCATTAATTCTGTACTTTCTATTACTGTATATATTTGTTACCTTGTCAAGCATACTTGTGAAACTCTACTGTAGGTAAAAAGCGTTTATAACGCGAAAACGAAGTTTTCCCAGCATATAACATGATCATATAAGACTTCTTTTTCTCTTCAAGGTGAGTAGAATAAATTCTTCAAGTTTGGCCACTTATTTCTGGGACACCCTATATAATAAAGGTAGCTATCTCCAGCAGCGACCTCGTTCACATTATCCGCTAACTTGTGTTTTAATTTCTTCGTAAAAAATGTGGTGATTAATGTGTTCAGTGTTTAATATGTTATCAAATTTATTCCCTATTAGTTTTAGTAATAATAAATTTGTGTGATTATTCTTTGGTACTGGAATTTATATTTGACGAGAATCTTGCAAATATTTTAATAAAAGAACCTTTGTATTTACTCGGACTTTGTATTTTGTAGATATTTCCCTCGAGGTATGTTAATTGTATTAAATCCTACTAATAAATAATTTAAGTAAGCAATTTTCAGTGAACGAGTCGACGACCACTTGAATATGAAATGTAGCTTGCTTCTTCAGACTACTGTACTCTTATCATTGCAAATATTTTTGAAACTAAATGAGTCAACCTTGCATCGCGTTCGAGTTTCTGCATTTGCATGAAACGACCTTTAAGCCTCGTTTAAAGCACTAGAAACAGTTATCTTACGACTCGAGGCTATCCTACCCAAACTTGTTTCTCGTTGTAAGAGAGAAAACGCTTTGCGATTAGTCACATTAATCTCCTCGCATCTATCATATCATCGTATACTGTATTATTACTATATTCTATCAGGAATGTTGAATGTGAAGGCAATATGATTGAATACCGTGTGAAAATAATAAACGCGAACAATTTTATATTATACTACGAACAAGTATAATTTTCTACTGAGAAATTGTTAATTCTGAGAAAAGTTTAAAATTACTTGCTTCAATTTCTCCATATAAGCAGTGCAATACAATTAATGATGTAATTTAAAAAAATTATGATTTTTGCTATTAGTGATGAATTCTGATATATCACCGATGGAAAAACATTTTAGATATACTTATGCTAATTTTCTTGTATAGCAAGTGCAATAAAATTTGCACTGTAATGTTCAGAAATATTTGTCAACATGCTTCAAGTGTTAGAAATACATTTTCCAATGCCATTGATGTGAAAATGTATTAAATTAAATTGAATTACGTTAACTCTTTCGTGTGACAGGAAATTTCAGAAATGTACATTGTTCTTGAAAAAGAATCATGAAAATAGGCCTCTTTTTCGATCGGCAAAGTAGAATACCCTTAATGATGGAAAACGAAATTGCTTATGCACCGTCCTAATATATCATGGATCAAAATATACCCTATATCCATCGTGCAATCAAGTATCAAGGTCTCCACCGTCCAAGGGTTAAATGCAGACGATCCACTCGCCAGATAATTCGTCAAAATAATTAGAATGTTCCGCATACGTTGTGCAGTGCAACAGGAAGTATCTAGCTAACTAATCTAGTTACAACTGCCTTTCAATCACCTTTCCTCCTGTGTTATGGGGATTTAACCCCAGTCCCTAGCAACGATGATAGATCTTTCGAAGAAGGTCGAGCACGGAAATGGATCGACGGTTGGTTAATTAGCCTCCTCGCGGGGATCGATAATCGTGACTGGCAAGCTCCATGGAATTTGGGACAAGTTCAGCAGGATCGCCTAGGCGAGTGGCTCGGGTAGAAGCTGAAGGCGTTGGGAAGGTCGAAGGTGAAAAGCGGGAACCCGTTAAGCCAGAAAAGTTCTATCGTGGCGAAATGCTCCCCGCCATGCAGGATACGCGATCGCAGCTGAATCTCTCGCCTCATCTGTTATACGTTTCCTCTATCGTTTTTACTTTACCGTTCCGGTCAGCGACGGGGAATAATAAATCTCGCTTATGCGCAAGATCCGTCAGATTCACTCAGAGAAAACAGTTTTACCTACTCGCGGCCAAGCTCCGATTTCCAGACGATCCCCCTGATCCTTGACTTTTCTGCGCACGTCGGAGCGTGCTTGAGGGAAAATCTGGATCGCGAGAGAAGAAATGCTTTTAAACGTGTCACGGAGGATTCTAGAGGAGGTGGTACGATTGCTACGAATAATGTATAGGTACTCTGAAATTTCCATTGTCAATATGAAGTTTTGGATAATAGGGGACTCATTTTTCTAATTTTCATCAAGCTGTATTTTCGGGATTGTGACATAGAGGTATGGTGTGTGGTAGAATTATTTTATTTCCTCTTTGAAGGAATGTAAAAATTGAAACGAAAATTGAAATTGGATATGTTGAAATTGCAGCTTATTTTTAAAGAGTTAAATAGTGTAATTGTTTTATTAACGAAAGTAGCAAAAATTTATATTCAGTAGTTTACGACTTCTGTAGCCTCTATTAGGGTAAGACCGGGATACTCGGCTGATCTAACATAAAATGGCTATTAAAACTAATAGATATTGATATTATTTATTTTAGCAGAATAAACCTAGTATATTTACCTAGTTACTAGATACCCACTATAGTTACCTAATGGTTAACGAACTCTGTAAGTTGTAATACTCAGGTGAAAATATCTACGTGACTTTCCATTCCATTGCGTTTCTGCATATCCCAGATATTCGTAATTAAGTACAGCGATTCACCAATAAACAACTACATCTTTTTATACAAATAACACATTTCGGATTAAGAATATACGTTTCACGTAATTAAGAAGAAAATAAATATCAATTCTCAAAGCTTCACATCCACTAAACATAAGACTCCTTAGAATAAATTCTCCGATATCTGATATGATCGTGCACCTAAATCCCAATCAAATGACACAGTTGCGCTGAATACCGATTGGATTAGCGCAAACAATTAGCACGCGCTGGATACACCGCACCCCAAGTATACACCTTTCCCTCCAAGTATTTTTACACATTCCGACCAGCAGATATGCTCTCATTCATTCCAGCGGTTTCCGGTCCGTTGCACTCGATGGATCGTCCATTTCACGACGCGCGGAAATGGCACCGTGTCTCCTTCAAACCTTGGATCTCCGCGCGGCGCAGTAATCACCAAACAAGTCCGAGGGGAATTAAACATTCAAAGAAAACAATACGCAGCGCAATGCTGCCCACAGAGGAGATTAACAAGATTCGATCGGCAGAAAGATCATAGAGAAAGATTGCGCGGGCCGCCCTAACGAAACGCGAGCGAGATGGCCGCCACGGCTGCGCTCTAACCGGGGAAACTTAACGGCGCGTAGATCCGCGCGAAATCGAATATGGAAGACGATGGCGCTGGCATCAGGCGTTAGATATATTTAATATCCGTCTAATTAACGTTCCGTGGCCCGTCTATAAATAGCGCCAAGCAGCAGACCGGTATTGTCAGGATTATACAATTATTTCACTCGCAGTAGCGCTCGCGCGGTGTTCAGCAATTAAAGTCTTACGCGTTCGGACGCTTCGTTGTCGGAATTTCGTTGGAACGAGAAGATACTTATCGGTGAACGGCATAATGCGTGAATGAATTTTCCGTCGGGCTGTGCGGTGTCATGCGGGGGACAGGGAGGGAGCGGACACCTGTTAAGGCGACTTACGACGTTGCGGCAGCAGCGAAACCAGAAATGACGAATGGCAACCGATGCGTCACGAGGATCGCGCGGAGGAATACAAGTCCGAGGAATCCTTTCACTCTGTCTGCGGCCCTCTGTGTCTGTGTCGCGGTAGCAGCGTCAACTGTTCGCGTTAACACGTGGCTCCTCGCGTGACACCAACTGTGATTCCAAAGATTCCGTGTGTTATTTCATTCTGTGTGGACGCGCCTTTTCGTTTGCTGAGTGAGTGCGGGCTGTGCGGGGAACGCCTATGTGCGTTCAGTGAGTATGGTTAATGAATAGGGGTGGAGGATTTCCGCACACGGCGTGTGTCTAAGGATTTAATTCTGTAAAATCTATTTCTCAGTGCTAATAGGGTTTGGAGGCGTCGTATAGTTATTGAATAATGTAGAGAATGAGTTATAACTCCTGATTCAACTCAATCATGCACAGAAATGACCAATTCTAGGGTTTGTCGATTTTTAAAAACTGGGTTTGAAAACGGTTTTGTAAATTTGTAAATTTCGAAAAAACGTTTTAGATAGTGGAATTAATATGTAAAAATTAATTAATTATTTAATTCAAAATTTTAACGTTTTGACTTGAAACACAAGCACGTTGTTGTAAAAGTTTACTATAAAACTAATCTTTATGAGTTCATATTTGCTGAAGAAAAATACTAAATGAGATTAAGATTTATAATTTATATTTTGTACGGAGTTTAGTTACTTTAGTTTTTATTTATTTGGTTTCGTATAAATAGAGTATATTTTACTTTGTTAGATTTTTGTAACTCCATAAATATAAAAAAAAAACTGAAAGTTTTTGAGATAAGTATAAATTACCAATAAAAAGAAATTGTAGTAGCCTACTCTGTTTCGTAGATCGATACAACATCCTATTCTGCTTTCAGTTTCGATAAGTTTGTGTTCGTTCTTAAGTGATGTACCACATTATCTGCTTCTTTTATTTATAAGTATCGTTTCAGTGATTTCTAAATAATTACAGAATATTTACTGCAACATCGTTCAAATGATTTAAAAATGAGTGGATTTGAGAGAAGCTGAGCCATAAAACAGCCAGTTGCGATAAAAAGAGAGAAAGAAAGAAAAGTAGAACTCAGTTTTTCCGTCGTCTATCATTCGCAGTTGCTACCACAGCTCGTCGAATCCTAGTAATTTTTCATTTTACCCCCGTTTCACAGTGCCATCGAAATAGTCGAGATGTCTATCGTGCATTAACGAGGCGAATTCTTAAAAGGGAATTACTGATGCGTACGAAATCTTAATTAGTTTCTTTCTTTCAGTCCTGACCTTTTATTACTTTTTAATACTCCTTGAAAAAGCGTTACGCAGAACCATCATTATCGGATACACGAGACGACCTCGTAATTCATGTAAACTGACATATCGTACCAGTAATCTGTAGCGTTATATGTAGTATGTTTAATTATACGTGTACATTGCAATTGAAAAATTTAATGAGGAAATTAGAGCAGTAATAAAGGGGCAGTGATTATATTTTATTTAATTTGTTCAACGATATTTCGATGGGATATAAAATAGCTAAGAAATTACTTCACTCTTCTTTTTTCTTAATAGAGTAGATATGCCAATTACTGCCAGTGTCCCTATTTATTTTGCTTAATAAAAACGCGGTGTACAAAGAATAGCGTTAAAAAAATTAAATCGAGACTGTTCTTATTATTATTATTATAATTCTACATTACTCTTTATACGTTACGTTTTTATTACGTAAAATAAATTAAATTGCACTATCAGGGACACTGGCAGTAATTGGGACATCTAGCGACAGACTTCAGACGAAGAAACATGAATAATTATTCTAATACCACACCTACTAAAAAAAATCGAATCCGGTATTCGATTCGCATAATCGAGCATTCTATGATAGCCCCAGAAATAATTATGAGCAATCATCCGTCTAAATATGTTACAGATCAAGTCACTTACTGATTAGGCTCTTCTTCATTCGCTACTGAAGCGCCCGTTTAATTTCAACAAAGCTTTCTGTCAGAACTATCATCCATCCTTTTGATATTTGGAGCAAATTTGCGATGTTTATAAAAAAAACATGTGAAAACATATCTGCAGTCACTGGAACATTTAGCAACTGTGGCGAAATAGGACATCGAGCTAAAGCTGGCGCAGGATCGCAATTGATTAACGGAAATTAAAACGCGGAAATGAAACCACGAGCACAGCATCTTGCACTTCCTCATAAATATTAAACATTGCGCGTGGCACTTGTGTCGCTGATGAAGCAGAAAATTTTCAAGCGGACATCGAGTACTTTCGAGCGCCTGGATCGCGGCATCGGCCATTTTAAACGGCAATTAAAAAGCGTCCTCTCGGTGCCAATTGAATTAATAACCTAATTATTGGAACACGATTACTGCAACCTGCTACGAACTCAGATTTTGTTTACGGTGTATGCGAACGATATTTGCAATTGATTTGGTACAATGAGTATTTTGAAGCAAACAGAAAATGAGGAATGATTGCTTTTGTAAATAAATTAAAGTACCTTCATTTTCCTCTGTAATATATGCTTTGGGTTATTTAATATTTGTAATGGGTTTGGAATAGTCGTCGAAATGTTAAAATTCATGGGAACTTCTATAGTTATTTTTGTCATATTTGTAGTTGATTATTATTAGTATATCTCGATGTGCTAAAAGTAGTGGATTTACTTTTCAAGACTCATTTTCAAAAAGCTATAAAGATGGAATATAAATACCCATTAAAACGCTAATGTTGAGTTGGAGACATCATACTTCCTTCTGGCTCATCCTAGAGTTCAAACGGGTTAAGATTAACTATAAATCGAATACAACGTGCCTCATATTCTGTTTCCTCTACTCTCAGGGGACTTTCGACAACTCCATACCTCTCATTTAAGATGTCAAACCAAAACAAAACGAATAAAAGCTGCCTACAATTATTCTCACAGCATTGTAAAAAGAAAATCTGCAAACTTCGAGCAATGGAATAAATCAATTGTAACATTTGTAACTCCTTTATTTTCACGTTTCATTCTTCAATTCATTGACCACATGGCAGACTATAGAAACGCTCCAATCATAATATCCTTCAGCTAATTCGAGCACCATCACTGATCTCAGCCATTAATCCTTAAAAGATCCAAAGACTTCACACCTAGCCACACCTACCAACCAGTGTTTCCCAGAACACAATTATTTCGCGTGGGGGATCCACTAATCCAGCTTTCACGTTTCCACGGTGAAATAACACGTTCGTCAGCGGGATTAATCCTCCGTTTGATTGACGCGTGTTCACGCGTGACTACTGATATAGGCTGGCGTGCTCGTTTGCCTTTCTATTCGAGCCCTGTTTCGTTCATCGGAATTTCCATCCAGAAAGCAAGCTGGTAAACAAAACGCCGCGCTATCACCGCGTGCTTCGTTACCATGATATTACGTATTACATACTGCGCCTCAGTTTTTCTCATTAGCCCTTGGATGACGGATAGTTTGGTCCATTTTGATTCATAATTCCTTAATAAGCTTTTACATTAGATTTCAATCTTTTGTGATATAAAATTCTTAGGGTTTTCAAGAAGTAATTATTCAAATATTAAATTTGAATAAAATATCTTTTGAGGGGACGTTTTCATCTTGACCGTTTGATTGGCGGAATAGAAAATGGCAATGTCACTGAGACCACTTGAACTACATTTCTGCAAAATACAAGACTTTTTGAATTTTCAAGTTAACACACATCCTCGTCAGTTACAATCTCATGTGCGCAGACATGAGATTGTTTTGTTAGGTTCTACAAACACCCTATCTCAACAATATCATACCCGCCTTAATGAAAACATACATAAATTGCATAAGCCGTGGTAGAATGTGTTTGTTCGTGTGAAATATATGCTGCAAATTAGTGTTATCCAAGCATCTCGTTGCTGTTTGATGTGATTATATTGCGGGACAATTTTCTTGAAATCACGTTCCTCAAATTTGTGGAACAAATATACTTCGAACAGTATATACCGTAAAATGGGGGAACATTGGCAGGTTTTTGAAACATTTTGTTATATAATGTAAAAATTAACATGTTTACATTTGATTTAAGTATCTTATCATAACATTGCATCTTTTGTGATTGTACTACAAGTGTCAAAATGCACAAAATTTGTGTCCTTTCCTTCTTTAATAAATGTTAAAAGCGTTACTGTACCGGGGTAACATTAGCACATCATGTAGATAGCATTAACGGGATAAGTTTTATTAATCTGAGGTCAGTAAACTTAAATTTCTATATTTTATTTTATTTTTTGCATCTTAACTAAAATCAACTCGTAACATTGCCACATCATATAAATAGCATTAACAGGTTAAGTTTTACTAATCTGACGTAAAACAACGTAATTTCGGCGTATGCCAATGTTACCCTATGCTGCCAATGTTCCCCCATTTTACGGTACATAATTACAAAAACGCCTCTAGTAATGACACCGTCCTGATAGCGGGTACAATTTTACACGTGGATGCGGATTTTGACACGGTGCTCGTTTTGGAGAGAGTGCAACGGATTAGCGGGAAGAACTGCAAGAGAAAAGCTAAGAGGCATGCTGGCCCGTTCCATTCAGATAACCCACTTTCGTCCGTCGGTATGCATGTTGCATCTTACGAACAACGTGTCATCGTCTTCATAGATTTATGGTCCCCTTGCATCGATCTACCTAGCTTTGAACAGCTTCCTTGTTAGATTTTTCAATTATAGCTTTCTGAGTACGCTCTTTGTGAGTAGTGCGCAGTATTACTGTATAACGGAATCGATTTTTATGTTACGTGCAGTCCGAGTATTTGAATGTGAATTGAATTAAATTCGAATATTGTAGTGTGCTAATAAAATTCAAATAGCACATTCGAATTGGAGCAGTGCTCGAATATTTGAACATTCAAATTATCCAATACGATCTGAATATCCATATATTGCAATATTATATTCGAATACCTATTTACTTACAAGAGAACATCCTGAGAATATTTTTTCCGCCCAAACTGACATAAATTTGTAGAGTATTAAAAAAAAAATAGAAACTTATTTGTATTTGTATTTCTGTTATGAAATGATTTAGAAGAAACCCCCTTCAATGACTGCTGTCTGAAATATCCTTTTTACTGAACTTTAAATGTAGAATTATATCAGAAACAAATGTTTTGGCAAAAGAAAATGAACTCTACACTTTTAGACACGTCTAAAGCACGGAAAATCGGTTTATTTTCTCAATGATGATTTAGATTAGGTTCATAGTAGCACGTGGAAGTACCAACCTACTTCGCCATTGAACATACAATCCTTAATCCATCATTTTATTATATTTTACTAATTCTTATTAAACACAATCTCGATGCTATAATCAGAAATCACCACTGCTGGCGATGCTGCTTGAGGTTTCTTTAAATTTGAAATTTAGATGCACCTAGCATAGAAAGGCTGGGATACTTCGAATGCATCTCAACTACGACGTTCGCCAACTACGTGTGTAAGTACATGCTCGGCTGTTTGAGAAATCAATGATCCTCGAAATGAGAAGCAAGGAAAGCGGCAGCGATCGAAAGCTGTGGAAATTCGCTGGATTGGTGGAAGCAGTAATCGTGCTCCAACAGATATTCGAGGCTAAGTACACGTTGGCTATAGAAACTCTCAAGCCTACGAAAGTCTGTGAACTCGATAAACTTCACTCAAGCTGTATGTACAGTGGTCCAGAGGGAAATGCAAATATCCAGCTAGTGAAATCTGAAGGTAACTTTAAGTGGAAAATTGTGTGTCAAAATTTACGCAACATTTAATTGTGCAATGTTAAGAGAGACGATAGTACCAGGTGTGTATTTTACGGAAGAATGCACCGATATGGCATTTGGTTAGGATGCTTCTAACGTTCATTTTTGAAGCACAAATTTCTACTGCTGTTGGAAAATCTCTTATATACAAGGTGACGCATTTTATTTTATACACGCAATCTCAAAAATGTTTCAAGTAAAACTTACTCTGTTCCGAGTAGAAGACGGGCAAAAGTTTTATTTAAATAAAATTTAAAATATCGAATAAAAGTTAAAAAAAACTATTCGTCATTCGTTCGATAACCCGAGTTAACATTATTCGACAACACGGGGAATAATTTTAACTTTTATTCGTTATTCAAAATTTTATTTAAATAAGAATTTTGCTCATCTCTGGTTTCGAGAGGGCTATCTTACGATGAACAGATTTTTTCTAGTTATATTTTTTGAGTGTTTCACTTCACTCCGATTTCTCCCACATATGCAGCTGTAGCCACCCTTAGTAACGAAAAGATTGCACCACTCAACAATTTCCTCCACCATTTTTTAAGTAACATGACTTGTCCCAGTTGCGTGGAACACCCTGTACATTATTAAAGAATAATATGTCTACGACGTTTCTCACCCCAGATTCCAACAAGACACTGTTTTCCGTGTGGAAGCTGGCATGCGTGCACAGAGAAAGGCCAATGAACAAGCAATAAATCTGCATTGGTCTCGTTGCGCAATGACTAATGCTCGTCGTCTGATTGCTCGTAAAAATCACTAAATCGCGCTCAATTGAATGCGAGCGCCTCTTTCACGTATCATTCCCGACTTTGTTTCGCGTTTCTATCGGGCGCCGCGCCGGAGCGTAGGGATCGAATCACTTGAATAACGCGCGCTACTTCGAATCGAAAGTAGCCAACGCGATAGCGACTGGCGGTTGGCATTTAATGACTTCATAGGTGCTAATCGTTCGAATGTTCCGCATTCCACCAATTATCGTTACATTGTCTGTACGTACGTACGATATGCTGATGTCACGCGTAAGCTCGCAACAAGTGTGTAAATTTTCTGTTATAATCGTAAGGCATTCTCAACGATCGATCACTGCAACCTACAGCGCGGCGCAAAACTTGATCTCCATATATCTTTTAAATATAATTATATACCTAATTGTAACTGATTTTTGGTCTAATCCAAATATAGTAAATTAAGGAAACTGAATGGCGGTAGAGAAATAAAATATTCAGATGCAGAGGGGGAAAGTAAAATAAAAATCAATTTTGAATAGTTGAAGTATACTATTATAAAATCAAATTTAAACTTTTAGAAGTGGGGAGCATGCTTTTGCACTGATTTCAATATTTTAGTTTAGAGGATGGTTCAAATAAAATTAAGTGCGAAGTGCAGCGTTTTTTTGCTGTATTTTAAGATTTATGCAAATTATTAATATATATTCGATTGAAAAATATCGTTTCCACAACCATAAACTATATAATCAATAATAAATTATTCATAATGCGTTAAAGTTCTATGCACCTAATGAATATTAATTAATTTTAATAAAATGCATGTGCACTTATTTATTCACCTTTCATTTAATGTGCCTGAATGGGGTAATTGAACTATATATTTTCGAGTGGATTATACGTTTCGTATGTTTTCCTTTCATTACTTTTACATCGTGAAGGCGTTATTACTGTTATGTACACTATTTTCTTCATAACGTACTCCATAGTAAGAATATATTCTTCAAAAAGTTAAATAAAACTTCCATTTTTGCAGTAGATATATTTTTCAATTTTAGGACACTTTGGAAGTTCCTCAATTGCAAAATTATCAATCACAAAACACTCGGAAATTAAAATGCCTATATTCTATTAAAAAAGAAGAAGATAAAGGAAACACATCTATTGCATCTATTACAAAAGCACCTATGAAACCAAAATACCCAAAAAAGAATTTCACCTCCCATTCTGCACATTAGGCTCACCCTGTACATCGCCTTAAACCACTGAACAAAATAGAATAGAATTGTGTTAAGTTAATTTAAACTAATTTTACGAAAAATTTAGCTCCTTCAACTAGAAATTTTAACATAATCAATTAAAATAGAAGCCAATTTCCTACTACATTTACGAAAAATTTAGCTTCTCCAACTAGAAATTGTAACGTAATCAATTAAAATAGAAGTTAATTTCGACTAATTTACGAAAAATTTAGCAATTGGAATCGTAAACAACTCATTCTACAATATCAAACACGATTATAATTTAACAGCTAACAATCCTGTGCAAACGAATGTGTCCCAGTACAACCAGACGCAAAAGGAGCGTACTATTTCAAAGTGAAAGAACCTCGCAATTACTCTAATATAACAATAATAACGCGGTCGCATAATTGCACGTGACACGCCGTGCAGCTCGCGGCACTGACAAAGTTAAACCTTATCGTAACCAGTCGCCTGGCGCTTTTCACTTTCCAGCCCAGACAACGATCTTTTCCGCGCTTACGAAAGAACGCATCTGTGAGAAACACCGAAAGATCTTGTTCCTGTACTTAATTGCCCCGCGGCTGCAATGGCTCGCGGCAAATTGCGCCGGCGCGATCGATCGATCGAACGAAAAAGATGGAATCTCATCGGAATTAGGAGCAGGACAGCGGCTAAAAAACACTTCTCTCCCGCATACCGTCAGACGTTCCATTCCCTGTGCGCTCGACATTACTCACGTAACGTCCTTTCGAGTAGTTAATGCGCGTTACGTGACTCACAGGCTCGATATACAGAGTGTTTCAAAATCACTGAGCGTTTTATAGGGAGTAAACTATGAGCGAGTGTTTCAATGCTAAGCAGGGTGAACGAGTGTAGCTTGAGGATTTAATGAGACTGTTTATGTATTTTATATATTAGTGAATCTAATGGTATTATTTTTGTGTCGTGTGATTTAATTCGGAAGGGCCCACTTGTTGATTGTAGGCAGTAACTTTTGAAAATAAAGCCTTTTGTTTGCAACTAGTCATCCATTTTTGTAAACAGAGTTGTTCCAGTAATGGTAGTAAAATTGCGAAGCGGGTGATTCTTTGTGCAAAAATGAATAAAAAATATGGAATACAATTTTTTGGTATGACTACGCTTTCGCGAAAAATTATTTTGAAAATCTAAACACACTGAAAGAAAATATATTTATTGCAGAATATAGAAAGTACTCGTACTTTTATTTTTTATTAGGGGAAACCTTTTCTTCTTTATCATTGATTTGTGAATTCTGATTATATTGCATCTTCGAATTTTTTAAAGAAATTGTAATAAAAATTCTCTAGTCCAAAATTTTGTCATCTTTTTCATTCATTCATCTTTTTTTCGTCCCGGGGAATATTGGATTCTGGTTTGGAATAGCATGCAAAAATTTAATAATCTCGCCACGTTAGAATTTTCACTTTTTATGGGTTCTACGCGCTGCCGTGTAAAGAAAGAAGGTCGATTTCAACAGGTGGGCTTTCTAAGTTACGCGAGGAAAGGTAAATGAGACGGAAAACGTTAAGAAAAGGAGATATCGACTGTTAAATAGGAGTATAATAACGAACGTGATTTTATCCCATAGGTAGAAGTAATTAGAATAAACTATTGCAAAATGTAAAGCATCCTTTAATCCCCTGTAACCACCCTAACTTTGAGGTAACTACTACATACACGAATTCATAACGCACATGCTAATATAGAAATGTTCAATTAACAACCGTTATAACATGAAAGTCGCAAAGGTCTGTTTTGCAATAAAACATTTACTACGTGAAAGTTACCTACTAATTTAAATACAATTTCTAATGCCTACCAATGCCTTCATATACATACTCTTTTGAGATGCAACAAAAAATTTGGGTCATAGATAAGAATAGGACAATTTTCGATTTTTTAAATATTCAAATGTGCATAAATGGGTATAAATTTCTGAAAGGGATCAATCGTATGAATTGAAATCAAAATCAAATGTGTGCCCCTATTATTCGATTTCGATTATCATGCTCCATATTATTAAATTTCCCTTGAATTTTGCTATATGATGTAATATTGCTGACCGTGACCTTGCAGACTCACAACTTGCCAGTACCAACGATAATGCATCTTGTATGGAATGTAAGGTATCATGTTACTGTAAAAATTAGTGTACTATCGTCACAGTTGATACGATCAAAGAATGAATAACAACCGTTACGATTACGGTTGATGGTTGTTTAATCAACACGAGACTGGCGAAGTGTTTAAGACGTGGCTACTAGGACATGAACAATAAAAAGAACGCAATGTAATATAAAAATAGGTTGTGACATGTTTTAAACATAAAAAACGTGTCAGCCTTTGGTACATATACCTCGTTTCGTGACGAACAACCGATGAAAAACGGTGGATCGTGAAAATGCGATAAGATTGTCGTTATCATTTCTGATTATCACGATTGAATTACGATACACGTTATAGTCGCAAGTAGCGTTCCAATGTATTTCAGTCAACCGATTGCGTGTTGGACATGAACTGGAGACTGAGTTTTATGGGTTACTAGAAGTAAAATAAATTTATTAGGGATAGAGACTTTCGAGAAATTATTACATAGGTTAAATTGGAGTGTGCAAGAAGGTTTTGGCGATAGCAATAGAGTTTTCAAATTGTATACTTGATGTTATAAAACGTGTTGAATATATATATATAGACTATATATAGAATTTTTCTATAATTGCATTCAAAAAGACTGGTATATTCATCGAACTGAATTTAAATATTCAACGAATCAAATTCATATAATTATTGAATTGAATATTACATTCCAATTAGGAAATAGTTGAGTATAAAATTATTGGAATACTTGAAGGTTCTATTTACATTCGATAGTCGACAAACAACATTTGAAAAATATTCCTAATATTCGAGCAGTGATGAAACACTCGCGAAATGAATTATTCGGATAGTTCCAGGGCTACTTTAAAAGGAGCGCAAAGGAAAAACATGATTCCATAATTCCGGGATTATTTTGTTTGAACAGTTGCACCGTGTATTACCTGTACAGATATATACATACAGAAAGCTTTTCCATGCAGCCACATTTTAATCTCGGAATTATACACTGGGGACATTTTTATTCGTCCATTTAACTTATCTTCAAAATGTAAAACAGACAGTTGGAAGTAAAATAAATATACCAAAACCTGACACTTTTAGAAATTCCTTTTAAATTATACTCCACTATAAACAACATAAATCCTAAAATTCTAGACTCTAATCTAACTGCTTTTATATTATAAATTATTTTATAAACAACATGGAATTCCGTTAACTAAAGAAAGAAACAAAACAAACAATGTAGAAAGTTATCTATAGACACGAAACAGCTTGAAAGAATTTTTTATCACTCATAAACATTTGTCTGTTTACAGACACGCCAACGCTTGGTTCGGCTGTGCACTGACGGTACAAGTAGAAGTGGTTCGCGCAAAATCACGCGGAAAGACAACGCGTACGTAGTAGTATACTAACAAGGAATGTGATAGCGTGGTCCCGAGACTCGGAACGTGGTGAGAGTACGGAAACTTGGACAGTCGCCAATTTATACAACATCTAAACGGTCGAGGTACGAGGATTTTGCTCCTTTCGAGTTCCCTGACTTATTTAGTGTGAACTAGAAAACCGCGTAACTCACGCTTCCGAGGCACCCGATCTTCTGAATGAACGTGAATTAAAGTCTACTCCTCAACTCAAACAATTCTACTATCCGCTCCTCAAAAATAATATTATCCCAAAAATTTTAAATCGTCATTCCACCTCATCGATTAACCGATAATTTTTCCCTCCAAAAAACATTGTTGCTAATACAAATAATTGCCAGTACAAATATTACTACTAATAAAATCTTCACTTCGTTAGTAAAAAGTACACGTTGAAATTCAGTCATTTATATTCCCGAAAATAATTAAACCGATATGGAACTACAAAAGACTAATGCACAATCAATGGTTCGAATGAGTTAGAATATCGAATGACAGGTCAGGCGTTCGCGTTCAACGCGTACGCTTTCCAGTGAAAAATTCCAGATACGCTGTAACAGATAAAGTGTGATTTACGATTCGATATATTTGATCTAGCAGTCAGGTGGAAACTAAACGTGTAAAACCGTCGACCTATTTCGTCTCTACTTCCTTGCCAAAGTATCACGCTACACACCGATGCATTTTCAAACGTATCGGGACTACCTGTTAAAGGAGATGAGCTTTAAAAAAATCTCCGCTGCCTACAGGTAATATCGCACGATTGAGTTACACGAGTGAAGGACGCGAGCTACTTCCGACCGTCGTTGTTCCACCGAGGAAACGGATTTACCCAGAAAGGACAGGCAGATAATACAAACGCACTCGTATTACTTTATACCTCAGCTCGCTAGTGCAATAATAACACTAATAAAACTATATCGTGGTGTCGACCTTAATCTCTTCCTAAATCGAAACGGAGCAGTAAACAAGAACGAAATGTAATCCGCTAAACACAGGGCAGTGACTCTTTTGTCGGACCATTATATGTATGACATGACGTATGTTCGTCTAACACGTTTCTTAAACTTTCGTGAAAACTTTTGTTAGACTCGATGCTCCGTTCCGCGAGATCGAGGGAGATCGGCTAACAATAAGACGACATTCGTGCGCGACGTCTTTTTTCTTTCTTCGGCGTTAAAAGACGCGACATGTGAGGTGTGTTCGCGCAATCTGTCGGCATTATGCAGGACAATTTGACAAGCGGAAAAAAGTTAACGAAACACGCGCGCTCTCGTGTGCTCGTGCTGTTACTCACCGAAAGCAATTCCTCGAGGCAAATGAACCGACGAGCGGCGATAATCCCTTCGATGCTCCGTGAACTAACCAAAAACCGTATCCACGTGTACGAAGCGAAACCAATCACGACACTGAATCACTCACTGAATCCGCGAACGGCGCGCGACCGGGATGACACTTTCGACGCGCGATTCTACGGGCTATGGAATTTCGTCACGTCGCGCGGTTTCTCACGAAACGGTACAAACGCTCATATTGCTGCCTCGCCGAGTGAATTACCAGCTTCCCTCTCTGGCCAGCAGCGATGGGCGTGGTTTATTTACGTCCGCGCTCGAACGTAGGCGACCGTGCACGAGCGACGCGCATTGGTTGATTGAAAGGCCCTTTCACATCTGCGTGGAAAATTTTCAACGAATTAGAATTAACGCGTATAATTTGAACTGGGTTGCTTTTAACAGGATATCGTGAAACTTTGGCAAACGATCAGATTTATTGACTACTATTATTGTTGTTATATATTTTACATTAATTTTATTTTGCTTGGAATAGTTTCTGGATATTCGTGTTGTTAGTACGCTGAGTTGTTTTTATGAAATGTTCTGAGAAAGGAAGGAAACAGGAAATAAAGAAACTATATAAGTATTTCTTTTTTCTAAATTTAAGTTTTCTTTTACTGTTGTCTTTTATGCCAGGAATTTACAAGAACGCGATTAAGTAACAATATGTATTAGATAATGCAATATTTCACGACACGTTTAAAGTAATACATAAGCTGTTCATATTTATTACTCGACTCTAGATATTTTAACGAAGTAATTTCACTGATTATTGAATTTCAACACTTGTGAATTAAGTTTATGTACTTACAAATTGAGTAACCTTTTTGTTGGAGGAAACGTCATCAATATGTCCCCGAGAAGTTATGTTGGCGCGAAAAATTTAAAATATATCTACTTCCAGTGTTAGTTTCAATACCGAATTTAATTGCATTTTGGATATTTATTTTGATTAAAGTACAATCTGTTGCATCTTTATTTTTTCCGATAACTTATGCTTTTAAAACGTGATTCAAACTTTATGACTATCAACGTGTCATTTCTTCATCGATGTGAATTGTACTTTGCGATGTATTGAAGCATAGATAAATAATAATACTTTACAGAGAGGTATCTACAATTTTTTGGGAAGGTCATTTTACAGTGCCACAAGCGGCAAGGATTTAAAACAAAAATGGAAGCGGGAAATCTGCGATCCATTTGAATTTCTGAACGGTTTACAGTTACATATACAAAAAACTCACAGTCAGTGATTTATAACTCATGTTTCGCATCAGGATCATGCCTTGTTATGAACGCGCATTGATGGGGAATGTGAACACCACTTCAAATAATTTTTTAACTTATTACGTGATTATTAATCGTGTGTATTTCTGCTTCACAGGTAAGGGACTTTAAAAGGCGTTACATACAGAGCCGTCTTAACAGTATTGTAGGCCCTGGGCTAAGCAATGCACTGGGGTTCGTGGGGGCCCCTGCCCAGACACGGGAATATGACTTAAAATCAGAATTGTGGGCCCCTACTGCCATGGGTCCTCTGGCGATTGCCCAGCGTGTACATGCCTAAAGACAGCACTGGTTACATGCGATCATTGACTGCATTTTGGAATGTAGTTACGGATTTGAAAATTGCGCAAGACATGGCTTTATCTGAATTATGAATTTATCTTCACATCTATTCATCTTCTATATTACAAACGAATTTATAAGATTTCATTGTATTGTATATCACTTTTTTCAATAAAATGCAGTTAAGTGATAAAAGAACACTATTATTTAATAAGCCTTTCTCTTCCACTACATCCTATCCTGCTTATTCCAAATCACATATAAAAGACATGCTAAACAGAACACCTAAACTTCCATGTTGAGCTGCTTTTAAAACTCTACGTTAATGCATTGTTTTAAAGAACAAATTCACTCGTTCTGCCACCTCTTTCGACATCATGTTATCCTGTTACGAAGCTCATTTTAGAGCGTTCAGAAAATTTTTGCCAGATTTTGGAGCGATGTATCAGGAAAACATGATGCGAAAGGAGGTATGCTGAATTTCTGCGTCGAAGGCCTTTCGATAACTCTGCGCCTCTGCGTCGAATACTTCTCCGCTTAGATTCTGTTTCCGAAGGCGCTATCTTAGTGCCACCTCTTTCGACATCATGTTATCCTGTTACGAAGCCCAGTTTAGAGCGTACGAAAAATTTTGGCCAGATTTTGGAGCGATGTATCAGGAAAACATGATGCGAAAGGAGGTATGCTGAATTTCTGTGTCGAAGGCCTTTCGATAACTCTGCGCCTAATAAGTAGCGACTATGAATACCAGCCATACATTCCACAAATGAAAAATTCGCTAGTGGCGCCATCTGCGCCGTGCTTTGTGTCATCATCGCCATTGGCGAACCGTTCGGCGCGCATTCGGTTCGTAAATAAGAATTCATACGATTTGATATTCCAACCCCCTCCTTACGTAATATTTTTTACATTTAATTTTTTCAGTTATTAAAATTCTTTCACAGGTTTATATAATTCATTTAACTCAGTTTCGCGAAATTTAAATTAAAACTACTTTTCTGGAACATTAATGATAAAATTTGTATCATTTGAAAATTAGATTAAAAAATATTACGTAAGACGCTATCTGACTTCCCCCCTTGTAAGAAAACATGACAAATTTGCAACCCCCTCCTCCCTAAAAGGCCTTACGTAATTTAAGAACAACCCCTTTTACCATTGAGAAATTCTTTGCTGCCCCAAAATATTTCTTGCATCCGGGTCCCTTTACAGAGAACTCCGGCCCTGTCCAACTAATCGCATCAAATGCAAGTGTGACTGTAGCCTAACTTCACACGGTTATCATCTTATATCGTTACATAGAAATCTCCTTTTATTTCCGAGGTTGAATCAAACACGATGCGTCACATCGCGCATCATCAAGTGTCCAATCAGATCATCAAACTTCGCTATGCTCAGTAAAGCATTTAATTTTCCATACACATACTTTTATTAATTGTTAATATTAACTTCACTATCAATTTACCATGTATATACTTCCATTGATGTACTTGATACGCGTATAGATTTATCAGGCAGTGTAACATTCGCCAAGCTCGTGTTTTACGTAAAACATATACACACATACATATAACTCGCAAGTAAAGTTCACAGGCGTCTACGCCAATGCTACGCGTAATTGTTTGTCGTCATCCCTTTTCGAAATGTAAACGGCAGTATACGATTTAACGCGTTAAGAATTATGTATTCGATATTCATTGTGATTCGGATGATCGTACGTGTGTGTGGGCTCGCGATGAAATGACTGTCGTAATTGCGAGTTAGATTCGAATAAATGTCAGAAGCTAAAGCATGGATGTCACGGATAACGCCGATGGATCTTTAGATCCCCGCGTACAGGTAATTATCGTTAATGACACTTCCTCTATTTATAGCTCTACTATTATTGCGAACGCATTTGTCGAGAAATGCATATTTCTGATAGCTTCTATGTATAAATAAGCGTAATCGCTAAACGTGATTATAACGCCTAACACAGCCTGGTACCGTGTTCCACTTTGCTTTCACTTCTTTTCATTCGTATATTCTCGCTTTATGAACATCGTATATAAATAACTTAATGACACTAACGTGTGTAAGAGACTCGATAAGTGGGTTTAAATCTTTATTATAGGAAAGCTTTGTATAGAATAATTCTTTACTGTCGAGTAATTCTGTGAGCAGTAAATGTATACAGTCACTATGAAACAATCTTTTTCTTTCATTTCTATTCACTGATTGTTACCTCGACGTATAAAGTCTCAATGAATAGACAAGGATGATGGACTTTATGTTACATGTTTGATGGAGAATTTATTAGAATTTTATATTGCCAAGCCACGTATTTCTAATTTTTTAACAGTTAAAGGATGGGCCATGTAGATTAATCTGTCCTTTAAGTATTAATATTATTTGTGCTTTTTTGTAAAGGCAATATTTTGTCAGCTAGAAAGAATATAAAGTACTGATATTAAAAATTTTAGTCATTACATCTTTAACTATTGACGAAATTAATTTTCAGAGCAAGCGATTTAAAATAATTTCGGTTGTAATTTTTTTAAGTAGAAAACAGAACTCGTTCACACGCATAACATCTAATTTTGTCTATTAATTCTTTTTATCTTAATTGTAATGGGTACTTAAATGATACATAAATAGCGTTCAGACCTCAAACAAATATATATATTATAAAGTTTTGATAAACCGTTGACATAATATTAACGTAACAAAAGATACAAAAAGAACGTGATATCATTTAGAATTTGGAGAAATTTGTTTGAATGTCCAAACACTATTCGTGTTTTATTCAAGTAATCATTACACTGGTTCTGGGCCCAGCATTAATTTATTTTAATTTTAGTTTCTTAATTTATATTCAGATGTTCCTCCTGAAAATGTTTTATTCCTGCTGCGTTAAGAAAGTTTAAATGGCAAAAATAATGTTTTTCTCTACCTACTGAATTTCTTTTGATATCTGTAAGGAATGGAACAAAGAGAATGTACAATTTCATTGGAAGAAATGGAGGCGATTTCACAGAGCTAAAATATAAAATAGAAATCTGATGTATAAAGAAAGCGAACCGTAATCAAAACCATCATTTACCATTATCGAGTTAAGAATGTAATAAGAATTCGCACCTGTAGTACTAATGTTACAAAATTTAAAATATTATAAAATATCAGGAACCATGGAGGAAGTTATATTTTATACCACGTTCAATTTATCTTACTATTAGTATGACCTGGCATAGGAATTAAGATAAGATATGATATGAAATTATTGAGTGTTCAGGAAGAGCGAAAAATTTTATCATACGTATTATAATCAATTAATGATAAAGCATTTCTGTGTTCTAATAACAAAGAATGTCATTTATGGAATTTATTAATAAAGATTGCTTTGTGTGTCCTTGGGGAAAGTTAATGAAGAATTTATTAAATTTCAGATCGAGTTGGAAAAGTTGAACGACGCAACGGATGATATAAATAAACTTGAAACTGAATTAGATGTATGTTGTATTATAATGTTTCTATTAATGAAATTGATTTATCTATGCGATGTATAAATAATACGATTTAAAAGAACAAAGTATACAAGTCTACGATAAGTTTTTAAAATAATATTTAGGCTTTTAACACGTTTCTCAGAAGTTTAAAAAATATTAGTAATTCAAAGTATTACTTAACTTGTTTTATAAAGAATTGCAGTTTACAAAATTAATTCAGAATGTAATGTTTATTATCCAGGAAGCTCACACCGCTTTCAGGCAATTGTTGTCAGAGACGACGAAACGATTGAAGGAAATTTTAAATAAAGTAGGAAATAGTTGCGTTGATAGAGCAAGATGTTACTACGAAGCACTCGAAGTGGCTCGTCGAGCTCAGGTGAGAAAGAGTGTAAACAGTTATTTAGATTCCAAAGGGCAAATCATTAAATATTTTTGTACAGGTACAATGTCAACAGCAAGCTCAATTATTCCAAAGAGCGAGCGAAATTCATGCAGCAGCAAAGGAAACTGTAGCCGTAGCTGAAAGTCGATTTATGTCGCATCAGCACGAATGGAATTTCGATCAGGCTTGGCAGGATATGTTGAATCATGCAACGCTTAAAGTAAGATACTCACAGAGTGAACTATTACATTTTATTTCAAAGTAAATGGAATCTATATTCTGAAATATTAAAATGATTATTTTAACATATATATGAGTACATTCAATTTTAATATATTTTTTAGGGGTTTTATTAAAAAGAATGAAACAAAATACTTATTACACATGATTTATTAATCCATGAAGTGCACGGAAAAATTTATTTACACTAATTTTTGTGTTAAATTATTTATGATTTTTGAGCTTCTTTAGACCACTGCAGAAAAATTGATCAGCATGATATCTCCTTTAAATTTTTAAATTTAAAAGAAATAAACAATTTATGGCACTTTGAAGTCGAATGAATTTTTTCCATGCAAAATTTTGCTGTGTAATTGTGCATAAAAAATTAAGGAAACAAAATATAAAAAAATGGCTTGTCAACCCATAATGGCAACATTATTTTACAAGAATATCATTTTACTTTTCTAATACATCAATGTTTAAACTATAAAACTTCAAAAATCATAAATAATTTAGTACAAAAATATTGTAAATAATTTTTTTCGTGCACTTTATGGACAAATAAATCATGTGTAATAAGTATTTTGTTTAATTTGTTTTAATAAAACCCCTAAAAAAAGTTCCTAAAATCATACATTTTCGCCGCAGCTAAACGTATGTAACCGCTTAATTAAAAATGGTGAAGAGAATTCTGCTTAAGTTTAACTTACTTTACATTGTTACAATCTCGCCTAGGTCATGGACGCAGAAAATCAGAAAGCAGAATGTGGTCGAGAGCATTATAGAAGAGCGCTACTCTTCCATGACGCCGAAAAGAAATTATTACTTTTAGAAGAAAGACATCATCGTTCTATAATAAAAGCACGGCCATACTTCGAAGTGAAAGCTCAGTGCGATCAAATGTTAGCGACACAAAAGGAGAGAGTCGAATGTTTACAAAAAGCAATACAGGAAGCAAAAACTAATTATGCCACGAGCCTCCGCAGATTAGAGGAGATTAGTAATCAAATTCATCAACAACGACGAGATTCTGGTATTTTTACAAATATTAATTGCGAACTGATAATTTAGAATTAGATCGTCATTTGATCTTCAATGAAAAATCGTTTCTGATCGTAGACTTTATAGCCAATGGACCCCGGGAACCAGGTGTGGGTGCAGAGCTGGTTAGCCCACAAAAGATTTTAAATTACGACATGGAATTTAGTCAATTAAATGGCAATACGATGAAAGATATTACGAATAATCAGTTCAATAAGTGTAATAGGACCGAAGAATACAATGTTAGTAAAACTCTTAGTAATTTCTGGTTCAATGATAATCTGTATTAATTATTCATCATTTATTATGCTGCAGGATAATTACCAATCACAGGAAGATAGCGAACATCTTGGAAAGAGATCAGTCGATGGAAGCGAAGCAACTTCTTCTCAATGGGAGTTAGAATTACAAGCTAAATTGAAGAATTTAAATTTATCTGCCGAGAGCTCAGTGTTGGATCACGATAGTAAGGACGCGAATATATCCAATTTACATTCTTATAGCGAAGAGGCTACAAAGTCGGATAATTTAACGCAGGAATCGAGCTGCAACTTTTCTCAGAATAGAGAATTTCCTATGCACAATATAAATCAATTTAAGAAATTGTTAAAGAACTTTCCAACTTTAAAGAATCCATTGGCAAATGTGTCCTTAATAACGCGCGTTGAAGAGCCAAGCACGGCAAAAAACATCGCTGATCCATTAGTGGCAAACAACTGTACAGTTGATTTAAAAAGTAGTACATCAAAATCGTTAAGTAATAGTCCCGCGAAAATGAATGTATCGAGTTTAGGATCGAAATCCGCTGGAAAAGTAGAAGCTCGGAGCGCGTCGGAATATGTGCCAAATAAGGTCTTCAAATTTGGCTCTAATTGTAACAAATCTCAAAGCAATAACGATATTAATTTAACTTTGAACGTTGATACCAAGTCTATGGAGAAATATCAAAGTTTAGGTGATACTTTAGATAATAAGACTGATAATCTTGAATTTAATAAACCAGTCGCAGATTCAAAATGCGATAGTGAATTATTTAAAGCGAAAGAAGCTTGTAACAGTGGCCTACATGCCAAGAAAAATGCGCATCGTACACAGTTGAATACTCATAGCAAAGTAAACTCGCGGTTGTTCAGGTCTAATTCTTCCCAATTCTTATCTAACAATCCTAATCCGTCGCCAGGGAAATTGAAATACGTAGTAAGTTCACCACGCGCAAACTCTCGGAACAAAAAGCTAACTAGCGATCCTAATAAGTACTCCGAAAGATTAACGGAGAAAGTATCAAGCATCAATGAGTTGCCACTGCTGTCGTTGTTTGAGAAGACATATTCGTTGGCGGACAGTAAAAGCAAAAGCTATAGCATGATTACACTAGACGAGAAGCAGAACTTTATGTCTTCGAATGGCTTGCGTTTAAGTAACGCGAAAAGTAGAAGCACGGATAGATTGGCAGACTCGAAGGACAATTTATTTCTAAGAGTTCCAAGATAAAGAATAAAACATTCAACCAAATAAAGGGATGTGATAAATTACGAGATAAACTTGATGCATGAAAGTCTTTAGCAGATTTAAGGATTATCATGTGGACGGAAATTAGTATTTAATTTTGCAAATGGGATTTGCATTATTTTCCTTTCAGTGATACAAGAACTAAATATTAACTTTACAAACATCTGCCAAATAGATATAAATTTTATATTGAAACGTACTATCTTTAATTGACAACGTGAAGTAAATCAATAAAAAAATAGAGTTGTTTAATAATCACGTTACGCCAAGGTCGAACATATACAATTATGTTTCTTTTAGGTGTACTTGTATTTGTAATTTCATGTCAATTTGCATATATGTGATTTTGCGATGCGGATTGCATAATTCCATAAAAATGGTATATATGAGAAGAACCTATGTGAAACGAGACGAGTAAGAATAGAGGAATTGTAACGAAAATTTTGCATAATATTATACGAGTACATATTTCATACTTGTTTCGAATGAATCGTGCGGAGTGTAAAAATCAATTGAACTATTATTGTTTACTTCCAGCGTACCCTCCGAATTTTGTAGCGCTCTTGTTAACTATGCGCCTTCGTAGTCAAAATTTCTGCGTTATACTAGTTACTATAAAATATATAGTAATACTCTAGCGAGGCCTACTTTTTAGAAGTTGTTATAATGAAATCGTATTACCAGAATATTATGTTATTAATAAGTTATTTGTGCTACTATCTATTGTTTATTAGTTAGCTCTTCTATACTATAACTTACGTGGTAATATAAACATCGATCTACCTGTTGATACGCTTGACAAACGTTATCGAGTCTCTTTCTTGCAGTCATGCAATATTTTTATAGTTTCTCATATTTTTTAAAAAACAGTTCATTTACCAAACGATTTACTTCACAAAAATGTTGCTTGAAATTTTGTATAAAAGGTTACATCGAAGATGCTTTACTTATATTTCTGAGTACAAAAATATATATTATGGTTGCTGTATACTAAGCGTGATTAATTTAGTAACGATGACTGTGTACATATTACATTTGTAAACAAAAATTTATGAAAATGATTGACAGCGTTCGTTTCACATCGTAAGAAAAATTGTTGATTACTGTATAGGTTGTATATTATATCATTAATTTTGTATTGCTTTTCTTTACATATTAATGTTAGGGGATTATAAAATGACAATGTAAATATTACCAATGGAAAACTCAAATTTATTACATACGAGGGTTTAAAGATGCAGTTCTTAATCAGTTAGAAAGGCATTGAAAGTGTTAATGTGGTTTTTTATGCATGTATGATTACCTTTTTGTAACAAAACTGAGGAAAAAAGTTTTAGGACACACTTTAGATAAAAAAATTTGTAATTATAACTTTTGTAAAAATGTAACCAGTGAATGGAAATTTCATGTAGCGATAGACATGTTATGTTTATTAAACATGAAGGAAATATACTTGAAGTTGATTTTGTTATTATCTAGTACTTATAGGTAAAGCTTTTGTTCATCCGGAATTTTTACGTAAAATATTTCACCAAGAATTATTATTATTATTGTCCTAGAGATAATAACTATAGTTCAGTAGCGCCAAAAATTTAAAAACTATAATTACCATTGCCTTCTCAGTGCCGTGAAAATGTATTTAAAAAATGTGTTATATTGCAACAAGACAATCGTTAAATTTCTTTGAAAGAATAGTAGAGAAAATTGGAAAATTTACGATGTATTCGAAAGCATGATCCACGTCCTCGCTAAAACATACCAAAGTCCTGTTGGCAAATGTTAGAGCAAAATTGATCAATTTTGTGACAAGAGGTAGCACACTTTGACAGACTACGATAGACGGCCATTGAAAAGGTTATCGTCTAAAGTCTAAAGAGATATACGACCTGACCTGAGAATCTACAAAAGGAAATGGAAAATTATCGAGTTAACAAAGCGAACTTATATGACCCAATAAAGAATCAGAACGAGGCACGTGATTGAGTATTCAAATGACACAAGATTTGAAATCGTGAGCCGATGAATAGATTGACGTGTCTCACCTAAAATTTAATTTCAATAAAAAAGCAATGAATTTTTCACGTATTTATAATTTCGGAAATAGGCTTTTTTAATTTCTAAAATATTCGATGAAAATATATAACTTGTTATATAGTCAGATATCTAAATAAAATTGCTAAATAGTACTAAATGAAACTATCGAGATTTTCTGTTTATTACAAATGATTTTTTCATGCATTTGATATATTAGAGTAATAATATTTGGTTCCTAATTATCAAGGATTTAATAAAATTTCAAGAAGCTTAACAGAAATACGTTAAAGGAGAAAATGATGAAGGCTGATTTATATTTAAATTCTACTTTAAAAACAATTTGAAGTTGATAGAAAATAAATTAGAGACAATAATTTGCCATTTCATTGGCTATAGTAAGAAAATAACAAAATTCTTCCAGTGTGCAGAATTGAGAGAACTGAATAATGAAAGAAAGTCACAAGAGGATAAACATTGTAGGATCAAAATAACGAAAGAAGAAAGGAAAAGAGATGATAAACTAGAAATCGAAGGAGTACTACCCCAGCGAATAAATACAATGCTTGGACTTTGCGCCATTTGTCACCTTACTCTAGAAGATACAAATTCAAATTTTAATCAAAATGTCTCTTGCTCTAAAGAGCATGCATTATGCCAACGTTGCGTTCAACATTTCACGATTCCATCAGGTTAATTAACACAGCCTTTTGCAATTATATGCTGCTACAATTCTACTAAAAAAATATATTTTTTAAAACGACTATATTCTCAATTAACGAGAATTAAATTGCTAAAATTATTTTAAGTTGTACTAAAGAAACAGAGACTGAAAGCCTCAAATTACAATTGCAGATTCCGGTTGCGTTCTTTGTCACGCTCAAGTCCAACAATCGAACATAAGTTTATCGCGGGAAAGCAACACCAGCTTGAATTCCCTATACACGCGTTCAAATAAAATGCAAGTCCCACGGCAGTCGGCAGAATACTATTTCAAGTATTATCAACGTGCACAGCAATGTGTGCCTATTAACGACGAGGAATCGTACACTAAACCTTGGCTTCAAAATTGTCCGAGCATGGCACCCAATATCGACAAAAATGTCTTAGGGCCTTACAATGTTGATGATTCCGAGGAAAGTTCTGACTATGAACGAATTAAAGATCAAAGTAATATTCGAGAGATAAAACCCAAAGGTGACGTCATACAAAGGCAACAACATAGTCAATATAACTTATTTAAAAAGGGATATCCAGACACGCACATATCCGAAGCTAAAATCAATGGGCAAATTACTGCGGAATGTTCTCGCAGACCGATCCGTTGCCCGCGGATCGATTGTGCCATAAACGTGGCGTTTTCTGCATTGACACACCACTTCATTTTCGACCATCCAGAAGTGCCCATTTTGAATGTGGAGCCGGGTTTTAAGAGTACGCTCATCGTCAGTTTCAGTGCTTTAACGTTGGATTCCAGTCGGTGCCTGGCTCTTCTTCTGGTTTCCGGCAAACTATCGTGAGTATATTAGTAAATATATACATAATTATTAGGGGTGGGTTCGAAGCTAATTTATAAATTCTCCAAACGCGAATTCGAAACTTTGTAAGGCTTCGAAACTCCCGAAACTTGAAGTACTGATTTTGTTTTGTAAGTGAAAAATCTGGCTTTAAGAACTGAAGTGAACAAAATTTTTGCATAAATCTCCATTGACTATGTATTCAAAATCAACGACTAAATGCAACATTTCTAATATAATGTTAACAGTCACCTTTCTTGTTCTTTAAAACCTATGTAAATACCACAACTTTTCGTAAAAAGAGATCCTGTTGCAAGACTGTTTAACGGTAGTCAGATCAACCCAAAATTCCGAAATCGCTTACCATTACCAGTACTAGCTGCCCGACTACACTGCACAGATCAATATGTGTCCGCTGACAAAATTCACAACAAAAGAGATTACCACGAGAAAGATGTGATTATTGCCTGGGTTGCTGGACTGGACATTGGAAATACGACAGAGAAACTTCTATGTAGTATTCAGGTATATTAATTCAACAAAAAGAATGTTTAAGGGTCAATTCAGACGAGCGATTCGGCGTCTGTGCGATTTCACACCGGTACATGTATGTACAGAGAGATTCACACGTGATGCAATTTTTTGCGGCAGTGCACAGTGTCATAACAATACTGCCGCCAAAAATTGAGTCACATGTAAATCTCTTTATACATATATGTATGTACCGGTGCGAGATCGCACGACGCCACGTCGCTCGTCTAAATTGACCCTAAGTAAATAAATTGTTATATACCTATGTACATAGCAAATGATATGCGTATAATAAAAAATGGGCTATTTCCGCGACAGGCTGTGGATAAGATTGATAATGAAGGCTTCCGTTCCCTGACATACACAGGTCCGGTGAACTCGTTAAGAACAGCCCAATGTCCTCAAGATATCTTTTCAGCGGGTGATTGTATAGTTCTTCACGAAGGTCTCCTTAGTCACATTATGTCCGACTGTGCTACACTCAATGTTAATGTTACTGTACATTAGACGTACTATAAAAATGCATAGGTATATAATATTAAATTCCAATATCTCCATTAGCGGTGTTAATAAAAGGAAGTACTTACACATGGAAAAGTGTAATGCACCTGTGCCGGCATTTCTTTTGGATATCGCTGTAAAATGCAGTATTGTATAAAAGTACTTTATTAATTGAATATATGCATAGAATGCAAAGATATACAAAATTATAATTTGTATCATAAGCTCGTCATAGCGGGAGGTCGAGCATACGCCTTTGGAATGAAACCATATTTCCGAGTTTTTGGCGCATACGCCCACAACCATCCATCTACCGTTTGATTCCCCAAATCCGCATATATCCAGTCAGCTCTCCTCACAGACAAATCATCTGGCGCCTGCGCCTTATAATCGTACAGCACAACCAATTCTGTACCATTCGTTTCATCCCGAAAGTCACGCAAACCTTTTTGTAGTAATGATTCATTCCCCGGCATAGTGTTGCTTCCTTTTCCTTTAAACAGAAAGAGAACTTGTCAAGTTCGAATCAGGCTTTGTAAGAGAAGTATTTGTTATTGTATAATAAATGGGATGAAACTGTATAATTTTACTTCTAATGTATATTCAATAGGGATGTGGATATCTGGAAATTTTAGGTCTGAGTAGTGTGGATCGTTTCATTGGGATCCAGACCTGACCTATATTGAGAGTCATAGCATTCTTATTAATTGGAACTAAAACATATTTCGAATTGTATAATGTAATAAACTATTTCTAATAAAATTAGGGGCGGATTTGTGTAGGCTAAGTAGGTCACAGCCTAGGGCGGCAAAATTTGGGGAGCGACAAATTTCTTGGAGTGAGGAAATTTTGAGGAGCGGCAAATTTTGAAAAGCGCCATTTTTGGGGAGCGACAAATTTTGAAAAGCGCCATTTTTGGGGAGCGACAAATTTTGAAAAACCGCAAAATTAGGGAGTGACAAAATTTAGGGAGCGGCAAATTTTGGAAAACGACAAAATTTGGGGAGGCGTAAATCTTGGGGTGCGGCAAATTTTGAAAAACAGGAAATTTGGGGAGCAACAAATTTTGGGAAGCGACGAATTTTGAGCGGAAGAAATTGGGAAAAGTTTAAACAGCGATGCTAAGACAACTTTAAAAAACAATTCACTTCTTTTTCATATAACAAATTAGCAATAACTCAAATGTGAGTTGCCATATTAAATTTGAAATTGCCTCGACTCTTTTAAATTACAATATCTGACAATATTTCACAGAAAGAGTGGCAGACATTTCTTAGCCTTGGAGCACCAAATCTCCAAATCCGCCCCCAATAAAATTATAAACACTACACGAAAATGAATTTAAATTTATTAATACGCTAATAAAAGAAAAACGAAACAAACCTAAACTATGTGTTTCTGCAGATGTTGTGGCTGCAGTAGTAGTGGTGGTAGTTGTAGTAGTAGTTGTTGCATAAGAATGAAGAACATGTCCTGGATATACAAATCCAGATGGCACGAATCCCTCATTTCCATCGCAATGTCTAAGTACCCAAAACCAATCTGGATCATCTCGATTAAGTACAGTTACAAATTCACCCCTCTCTACGCTAACATCGTTTTCATCTCTAGCCACAAAAGTATAAAGCACAATGTATCTTCCAGCTGATGGGTCCTGCAATGAATAATACAAATATATTAAAATATATTCATATCGCTTCCATAAATTCGTTATACAGAATAAATATACATATATTGACAAAAAATAAATAGACGTAATGCTACAAAATTTGTATACATACCTTGAAGAAAGGATGTACATCTGGCTGAGAGGATATAGTTTGAATAGAATTTTGAGACTGTGTAATATTAGATCGATTAACATTTACGTCAGCAGTGGTGACATTACGAGCATAACTCTCGCAGTCTGACGCTGATCCAGTGTCAGTTTGTTGTGCGTCTACTGTTTGTGAACGACCTGTACCAGCAAAATCACAATCAGTCTCGTTAGACCTGGGCAGTTTCTTTTTTACATTGTTCATAAGAGTAGCGAGTGTTAATTCAGCAAGTTGTGATGTGTAAGGTGCACAATACGAATGTGGTACAAAGCCTTCCATACGTGTATCAGCTGCTATTACATACACCCAATCATTCTCTCTATACAAAACATTTACAACCTAAAACATGCAAAAAACAAACAAAACAACACCATCAAAAATGCAGTTTACATTCAACGTCAAACAGAATGGAATTAAAGTTGAAAAATACTGCGAACACATAGTATTCACAGATACGAAGCAAATACAAGAAGACAGAATTAAGAGAAACATACAAAGGGTTATTTACATCTTCTTTTCTCTTTTTAATATCACGTAAAAGTATAGGATAAAAAACTGCTAACCTGGCCTCGTTTCACTTGAAGCTCGTCATCGACGCAGGGGGTAAAATCATGGACAATGACCATTTTACTATCCGGCGAAAGTCCATTTTCCTTTTCGATACCTACTCTGACTAAAGTCTCGATACTAGCGCTTCCCGTTATACGACCAGGAGGCAATGGTACTTTAGTTCCCAAACCCAGTCCTGTTCCTCCTGCTCCGACACAGTCTTTATCCAAATTGAAATTATGCACTCCAGCTGAATCAAGTAATCATAGTAAACAATATTAGTTAGGAAACGATACAAATAAGTAGCTATTGTCAAAACTTAAACTATCACAATTACGCAATTAGACAATTTCATTTTTTTACCACTACATTTTAAAAGAAGACAACTTTTATTTAAAACATCTTCTGTTCTTTTAAGGAACAAATTTTTTAATTCAAATGGACATTTTCCAATACTTCAGTTTATAGTTTATCTGTTTTTAAGTTAAGAGTAGGATTGTTTTAAAGAAGTAGAAAATTCATGGCCTAATAAATACTATGAGAAATCAAATTTAATTATTACAAAGTGGTTAATGATACTTAATTATATATAAATATGTATCATACTCAAAACTAGATTATTCGATACTGTGAATAAATCTATATCATATATTGAATTAATGAAACGAACAATACTTTGCAGAGATTTATAAAACAAAAGTATTTACCTGACTTCCTGAACATTTCGAATTATATATACTATTCCAATGAAGTGTTTTAAATAATGTTTCTAACATAAAAAATTATAATAATACGAAAACCTTTTAACATACTTGTATCAAGTATTTTTTAGCAAAAATAAGTACCTACAGTCTCGATTAAAATATTCCACAATGTTGCTACACACCGTGCAGAAATTTAGGGGCACTAAGAAGATTGATAAAAAATGAGGCGTTATCCCGAAGCTTTTTACTCACGTTTCTTTTTCTTTCCCCTTCGTATGCGTACCGGACACAAGAAAGCCATTCTGTTTGCCTAAAGCTCACGCAAAATCACATATCCAGAACGTGAATCGTTAGGTGTCAGAATATCACCGAGGCGAGACATAACATAACAGGGGTAAGCATATATTAAGCATGCCAGTAAAAGTTGCAAAATCTTTCCCCGCGGAACAGACGAACTCCTGGCGAATAGTTGGAAAAATCTTTGTACATCCGCGTGTACGAATATCCCCGAAAAATGCAACGGTAGAATCTCGCACCAGAAACCTAATTAGTCCTTCGTTCTCCCGAAGGATTTTGGATGAAACTGGAATTTAGGTGCCTATAGTCGTGAATGCAACAGGTAGACGGCGCTTCAGCGACACACAAATTTAACACAAGCAAACGTCGATGCGATCGTGTATACGAAGATGTCACACGAGGATATCCAGTTATCCCGTTAACTTTTTAAAGCTACTTTTTTTTACAAAGAACAGGGAATACTTATTCTAATTTGGATTAACAACAAAATTATTGGCAATGTAACATGTACGTTTTCTGCACTACAATTTCAATATACGGGTTTATATAATGTCTATTAATAATTAGGTTTGTTAAATAATTTGAATAAAATATTTGATTGATTTATTTATTTATATATTTATGGGATGGGCCCATTAAGAAATGATTATTCAAATTATGTTACCTAATGTTATTTTGAAATAATGATTTTTCTCTGAATTATTTTGTTATTTGATTACTAATTAAATAACTTTTGATTTTATTTTGGGTTTGAATAAGCTTCTCATGAAATTATCTCGCAAATAATTTCTGATGCGAGAGAATTTCAAATGATGTTCGAAAGCTGCTAAATTTTAATATAAAGTTACCATTCCACGAATTTCAATATTGAACTTTGATTCATTTTTTTTATAATATTATACCTACTTTTGTTTCAGACACATTCAAAACGCAATTTTTCAAATTCCAGATCATCCGTTGCTTTTAATTATATGAAATAATTATTCAAAATAAAGATTCATTTTAAAATGATCTTTTTGGTCCTGGCACAAAATAAGATCACTTTTTCTATTTTTTTTTTTAAATAGAAGTAATAGAATAATTCAAATAATCCATTATTTCAAACATTATCTTTTATTTTGTATTTCACATAACTTTTAGCTAAGTCTGTTTGAAATTAATAAAATAATATACGCTGATCAATTATTCGGACAAGTGGGGAGATATAATAACTCAGTCCAATAAATTGATAAATATATATGTTCAATGCCCCGCAATAAACTCTTTCTATTTTTCGAATAAATGAGCAGATAATCGGACATCAGATAATATCCCTACAATAATTAGAAGCTCACATAATTCGTATCGGAGTAATATCCGAATTGTTGGAGTTTTACAGTATTTGTACTTTGCTCGAACACAATACCCGATTTAAAAATTAACCATTATTTATTATTAAATATTTTCTTATTTAAAACCTACAAACAAAAAACCTTTAACATCGACATAAATATACTCTACGATAGATAGAATATAAAAATTGAAAACTTTCAAAAGTACCCAGCTAAATTAAGAAACATTTAACGATGAACCTTTTTCCCGAATTAAAAAATGAATTAATATTAAATACATTTGTTAATATAATTTTAAATATCCTAACACGGATATTATTTCGCAAAAATTTGTATATAGAAAAAAATCAATTACAAAATGCAACATATACTTAATTAAACAAAAGTGAGACATGTATAACAATATAAATAAATAAGTGATCTGATAATTGTACGTTTTGTGTACCAACAATATTTATCTTATCAGTTTATCTTATCGAAAATAATCGATGCAGAAATGTGGAAAGGTCTTATTTTAATCGAAATGTCGTTTATTATTTCAATTAATATAAATGACGATAATAGCCTTATCTATAACAGTTTTCCTCATGTACATTCAACAATGAGTATTTTTTCTTTTTAAATAATTATATGTACATATTACTCTACAATTATGCCAAAGATCAATCAGACCGCTACTGGTGGAGCTACTTAATATCTCGTAATATACCGATCCATAATAATATGGAGTTCGTCGTTCGAATACAGATATTCGATATCATACAAAAATCCCGGACAATGTTAATGCGATTAGAAAACTGTATAACGTTAAATCGTTTCAAACCGCAAGTGTTTTTTTTTTATTGTTAGAGAATATTATTAAAAAATCCAACGCTACATAAGTACGTTATCAGGGACATGGTCTTACACATTGTAAAGATTCTGTAAAACATTCTCGAAATTCTTACAGCTAGTGGAATTTAGAATATCGAAGAAGCTATTCATATAATATCCCTCTTTCTTTCTTTTTTCTCTCTGTAGAATATACAAAATTCAAACGAAAGGTCAAATTTTGTACTTTCACATTGCACTTGCTTCGTATATTTAACGCTTCATCCCTTAACAATATCTCTACGTAATTATGAAACACATTCACTCGAAATCTATTATTTCGCCTATCGCGGGGCAAATTGTTAATTAAGAAAATAAACTATTGACAGTGTGCTCGAAAAGACTTGCAGCCGGATGTCGACACACTTTTGTATTGGCACAATGTACGTACCACGTCCCCGGTAAATACAAACCGTTTTACCACTAGCCTGTTTTTAAATTAGCCAGTTATCTTTCGAGTATTGCTTAGTTTATTGATAAATCAAAATTCGTTGCAGTGATTTTTCCTTTCGAGATAGTTTGCCTTATAATTGAACTGAATCTAAAAACGAGTACCTACACAACATCATTGAAACGAACAGGCCCGCTTTAATTATTATTAAGTTCGCCAACGAAGCAACGTAATAAAGTCTTCTAATTCTATAAAAACATATTTTCGTCGGGTGATGTTTCGTTGCGCGCGAGTATTTAGCGCAGCGAACGCCTTATCTTTCACTCAATAGTTTATTTTCTTGAATTCTGATTCATAGACACGCACGTGGTAAACAAGAGCTTGAAACTCGTTCGATTAGTATTTCATATTTTCTACTTGCAACGCGAGTCAGGGAATCCTATTAATAGCCTACCCGTTCGAAATGAAAATCGAACGAGTTTTTAAGTATTAAATGTATTACAGTACGCATCTCTAACCTGCGTACAATGTTTTGAGCGCACGTGTTTTAATAATGTACTATAATAATTGTATTGGTTACTGCTCGCGACTCTCTTTCTCCTCTCAAGTCGAACTAAATATATCAACAACAATAACGATTTTTCTAATTCACGAAACACACGATAACATTGTTTTTTTTTTAATTTTCGTTTTCTAATAAAAATTTGCTCTAGTCAAGTAAAAGCCGTTTGGCAGGTGGTTGTTTATTCGAACGAACGAAATCCACATCAACGAGTCGCGTATCGTCGTGCATAGATGTTTCAATAAAGCCAGACGTCGCATATTATGTGTTTATTTGTAATTTCCCATTTTAACGTAATATACATCACCCATTCGAAATGAAAATACATCTTTAAGTCATGGCAGTTACATGATTCATCGAAACTTTATATGCAGATCTCAAATATATTGAAAACCGAGCTGTATGCTTGCAAACCGTACACGTACTATTTACGACATGTTCTATATATATCTATAATAAACTGAGTGTGTATGAAAATTATATAAATTATTACATTCTTCACCTTAGGTGGGATGTTTATATTATTATAACAATATGATGTAACGTATATATGTCATTATATATATTGACCAAATGTTATATGGAGTATAATAATGGATGTAATTTACCCTACGTAATCAATTATATGATACACCTTCAATTTCACCATCTAACGGATTGCTTTGAAAACTCACCGTTCACTTTCGTTAAAAAGTGAGCGTTACGAATAATAAAATTGAGAATGGAAATTTCTTCTGTGCTTTGATGTGGTACAAGAATTACTGACACTCTTGTTATGTTAGAAAAATGTATATGATAAGAGATCTTCGAAGCAGTCTCGAAATATGTGTATATGTATATTTCAAATACACAAATGTATAATTACTAACTTTTCCTTTTGCTATAATATGTAAATACGTGTTAGATTTATATCATATTTCTAATATGTACCCAATACAAAAAGCTTTTAAAGCTTACAAAACAACCTTTCCAATATTTTTAACTTTTAAAATATTTTATACATTTGGAATTTGTAATTAGTCTTCGATAATTAATGGTACATCGAATTCCTAAAAAGATTTCATTCAAGCACAAGGAATTTCACATATTGCGAGATATAATAAACAAAACGGTGGCGAAATATTCGAGAGAATAAACGAGTAGCCAAAATCACAAGTAAGGATCCAATGAAGTTTAAAAAAAAATGTATGTTGAAGATACATACAAATATAAATATATATTACATAATTATTTATATATATATATTTATATCTTTATATATTTCTGTTTTCTTACTCTTACATATCTAGCGTGTATCTAGGTATGTCTCTAAATCAGTGTTGGTTTTGTATAGATAATTCAAAAAATGTATTTTGTTCTATTATTGCGTGTACACACCGTAATAATGAGCAGAAATTAGAGTAGTGTTTAATAAAAGTCAAGGTTGTGCTTATAATTTTGTTCCAGAATCCCCTACAAGTATTGATTACATCATAAAAATTAACTTCCGATCGTGTAAAAGTAGTTTCAATAAATCACATTTAAAATTTCCCGACTCACAGAGTTGAATATTTTTTTCAAATTTTAAATACAACTAAAATGATATGTAGATACAATGTTTCAAATAAATATTAATACCAAAAAAAGTATCATAATTCTATATAATCATTTTACTACAGCAGTTCCGCGTGCTATAGCATTAGTGGTAAAAATTAAAAATCATACACAAGATACTCATTACCAGGGGATATTATACAATATTGCAAGAAAAAAAAAGAAACAGGAAACAAAAATACACGGAACGCAATACCGCGCGTATTTAATAAGACAACATTCATTCCATTCTTATTTTAGCTGTGTTCACAATACAATAAATCTAACTTCAAGAGACTGGAATTAATTACCTGTTAGAAAATAATGGAGGAATTAACCAATGTACAAAACATCAGTAAATTCTTTTATACAAGTGAAACTGTTTGCGGTTCCCTGTAATATCACGCGAATAATAATTTTGCCATTTTAAAATGTTTAAATAGTTCGTTCACTTTATTTATAAATTATCACTCGAATCGAGCTTATTAGCGAGAAATAGAATTTTTTTCGTTTGCTCCGAAAGCTATAAAGGTACTACATATTAACTAAAAACATAATCAAGGTGTCTGATATTATGGTATAGTACGAACTGGTGAAATACACCTAGATTTATGCTTAGAACATTCCTAATGTAACAATATAGCACCTAAAGGTTTTTTGTACTTTAGCAATATTTTGCATGATAATGTTATTAATATAAACATACAACTATGATACTTGAATGTATTTACATTATGCAATTATGACTATAAAAATTAAATGGAAAGCAATCTAATCTCGTGTTCTCTGATCGCCGTTTAATTTTACAATTAAACAAAGGACCATAAAAGAATCTTTGTAGTATATGCATATTTAATATGCACGAGAAACTTATGCAATGATCGTTGAGTATAATCATTAAATGGCATGGTAAATTTTGGTTAACTTATCTTGCTTTTCCATATATTACAATATCTACACTCGATTTCAATTAAAACCGACAGAATGAAGTATGAATACAATAAAAACTTCAAACTAACTGTTATAACGTCAAAGGCTCTCTATATATCACATAACCTAAACAGTTTTTATTCGTTTAGAATTTTTTTTATCGTTATCATTATAGCTAGTACTAAATTTAATGCACGCCTATCTGGCCAAAAGATGAGCGTCGCAAAAAATTTCTGAGCAGTTTTGTATGAAATAATTTAAAAAACTCTAATCACTGATTTTATTCATTACTAACTGCTAGAGCAACAGGTTCAGACTCTTTATTATTTGCTGGTAATATAGCTTCCGTTTCCTCGCTACCTTCTGTACTATCCGCTGCGCTTGCGTTCGCCGGTTCCTCTTTCTTATCACTATCATTAGACGATTGTTGTTGCTGAATTTGCAACTGATTGCGCAATCGAGATATTTCACGTGCATCCGAGCGTCGGTGACGCCGTAATTGTGCATTCTCGGAAATTATACGCCGCGCCAGTTCTAGAACATCTTGCGGTACTTCCAGTGCCAGTAATCTTTCTTCCAAATCTATCGCCGCTGTCCCTTCCGAATCGGAATCACTCTCCAGGGAAGAGGTTCCAATCTCTGCCGAAGGTGGTTCTATACTCACTGTTGAGGATGTTACCGCGGCACTACTTTCCTCTTCTTCCGCGCCCACTTCGTTCTTACATTTCTCGGGCAATTCTTTTTCATTGCTTCCAGGTGTGTACAAAGGGAATTCGGAATAAGTGTCAACGCCAGATCCACAGGTCGGGGATGTTTTCTCGAGCTTCACGCTCTCTGACGGAGGTTCCTTTTTCTCGTTAGAGCTTGATAAGTGATGGCTATAGCGTTTATGTTCGTGACGATGTCGCCTTTGATGATGAGCAGATGGTGGAAGTACTACAGGCACTGATGGTGCGGGTATAGGTGCTAAGGCTACATTCGGTTGAAAATGTGGTTCGAAACGCTTGCATTCGGAAAGGGGGACCACACGTTCTGGATGTTGTAGTACAGGTGGACCTCGACTAAGGTACGCAGGCACCAATGATGAACTATTTACAAAGAATAATACGTTTATTATAAAACATTCGGATTTATTAAACATATCGTCTGTTAATACTCTAGATATATCTATTACTTACTTATCTTTGTGTTTGCAAGTACTCGTAGTATTCCAAGGTCTAAACGCCGATGCTCCTCTAGCTGCTAATTCAAAAACTGCCCATTGCATTTGTAGATATGGATCAGTCGCATTAGCTACCTGAGATACAGGATGATACATGCCTAAGCCATTTCCATTATACATTGCTGGACATTCATCTTTTCCTATTTCTCTTCTAATTCGTTTAGCCAATTTTTCTGAATCATGCCGCAACTGGAAAAGGGTTCTTTATTTTCTCCTTTCTATTCTGTTTATGTTTCAATGTAGAATAAATATTATCAAATTACAATTCTAATTAACGTGTAACTTTTGAATTACGTTAAGTTCATTACTTTTGCGCTAGAAATTGCAAACACCCAAGAATGGAGAGCCTCGTTAATTAAAGTAAATACGAAGGACACAAGAAATGTATAATACCTCTAATTTTCGTTTCGAGTTTAACGTAAGGTGCTTCTCCTTCAACTCTCTAAACAGAGTAAGCGATTTATTATAGTGTTCTTGATCCCGTGAGAGCAACAGATAAGATCGCCAGTTTGCAGAGTCGAAACCCCAGTGGCAGGTACGGTTCTCGAGCGACCTATGCGCGTGTCTAACGAAACGTTGCGGCGAGAATTGGCAGCCACATTCTATACACTCTATGCACACCGAGTCGTCGGAGTCGAACAAACTCGCGTCGAAGATGCCTTTGCATTTTCCGAAACACTCGTGGTACACTTTGAACTTATCGACGGATTCGTCGTTGCTATCGTTCTCGGTACACGCTTTCTTTTCGATGTTATCTTGATTACCGATTTGAGGGGGATCGCACGATTCTGTCCTTAAAAGCAAAGCACTGACCAGCCTTTCTGCGTCTGTTTGTGTAATAAGGCCACAGGAAGGAGCATTACGCGGCAGAATTCCCGAATGCTTAAGTTCTTCCAGCTGATCGCGCGTGCAACGCGAACAGTAAATTTGTAATTCGTCGCAGACCTGATTGATCTGCTGAAGCGAGAAGTCTTGCAAGACCGTGTTTAAAATCTGAGGTAAACATAACCTCCTCTCGCCTCCTACAACAAAACAGGATATCCTTTCGCCCTCTAAAATGGTCTCGCATCTCTCGGAGCAGCTTTGATCAGGCGCAGTTAAGATCGGTATCTGAAACTCCAGTTCCCTCTTTTCGCAGATGTTCTTCGAACGCTCCAACTGAGGATCCTCGTCGGAATCTTCGAGCGGTTGATCAACTTTGTGACTTTTACAGGAAATAATAGGCGTCGCCGATGGATTATCCTTTTCGATATCTTTCGCAGAAACTAGCTCCGACGCTGAATCGATGGCGCAGTTACTGGATCGACCAGAGGGAGAATAACAAGGTGCCTGTTCTTGTAATAGACTCTTGCAGTCCATACCAAGCAGGGCCGAGCTTGGACCCTGTAAGCTTTTTACAGCGGATAGCTGATATGTCTTTAAAACTGTCTTGAGTTGCGGGCTATACGATTGACTATTTGTATTGCCAGGCAATAGCGTCTCCATTATTCGTATCGTATGCAGAATGACTCGAGAAGACAGGGAGTTCTATCGTCGTACGAAATCTTCGAGATAACTCGTAACATACCACGTTATTTCGTTACGATAGTTCCTCTAGGTGTATTCACACCTATAATATAGAAAACCCACGCGCGTTCATTTTGCGATGGTTAAGTCTTAGTGTCACTCATTTAGTCCAAGTTTGCGGCTGTGTCGAAGAAAATGATCACTGGCGAGCAACAATACGAAGTATTCATCCCAGACGATTGCGTTGTTATATCCCGTTGCTTTTCTTTTGGCACGCGAGACGAGTGCACGCTTAACCCGTTCATGTGTCTTTCTCTAAGTCTGCCCGTTTATCTGTAAAGTTACGTTTAAAACAACGATCCGAATTCCGGCTATTATCCACAGTCTATTGTCCATCGTAACGTCGCTTCCATGCACATGATAATTCGTTCTTTTTCTCTAAACGAACGTACACACAGATATACTTAAGAAAAAAAGAAGAGAGAAAGAGATAGAGAGGGAGAAATAAAGACAGAGAGAGGGACGATGTACCGCCACTGTAAACGAACTTAACTCGGGACGTTCTCGCTCTTTTGAAATTTACATTTATCCACTCTATTTGCTCTTGGATTCTCCTAGCGAACACTCAGGAAACGCGACTTATATTCGCAGCCAGCTCTTCTCTTTCTACCTCTTGCTGGTTCCCCTTGCATATTTTTCCATCTATCATGTTATTTTAATACGGTGAATTTCATCGGGTAGTGCATACTCATTGTTTCGCGGACGTCGTTATCACTGGCCGTCGTTTCTATCGTCGGTGCCTCCGATATATATCGTTAATACCGTCGCTACCGTCGCTATCGCGATCGCCACCGCGACCGCCATTCGACCGCCACCGCTACAGCTATTTCTACCACCACTGTCGCGGCCGCCGCCGCCGCCGCACTCGCCGCCACCGTCGTCGCCACTGTCACTACCACCCGACACCACCGACACCGCTGTCGTCGTTGCCGCCGTAGGAACGTACGATGACGAAAAGGGCTAAATATGCAGTTACGCTATTTGTCACAACAATAATCGAATCGATGATACGTTCGATCGATGGGCATTACCACCGTCACGAGCGGCATTGCCGGCCACCGGATCGCCTCAGCACATCGCGGCCAAGTGACGTATCGATCGCAGGCGAACCGAAAAGCGAGAGGCCACTCGAAAAGATACGCATATTTTCGATCACATTGCACCGCGTCGACTGGTGGCGGCGTGTTATCGAGCGAATTCTCCGCACCTCGGTCATCCGTCGCCGATACGTGATATTAGCACCGCCGAACACTGGTGCGTGTACTCGCGCTTCTCATGGCAAGACGTTTCGTCGATTGCTTGCGTGTGTATTCTCCTTCTCCTCCCTCCCTCCTCTCCCACCTCCAGTATGTCTTTTTCTGGTACAAATACTCCACCTTGCCTCTTCTTTTCTTCCTTTTTGCACACACGCGCGCGCGCACGCACACGCGTGCCCGCGGGCACGTACGTGTATGTAAACACAAGGGGGATAGCACAGTGCTGTTAAAGAGGCCGCGTATAGTTGTGTACTCTCGTAAACGTGCACAGCGTTATACTCTTAATTGCACAGGATTTTAAGTACGCACGAGTATACGCAATACTGTCTAGCACGCACATGCTGCTCCGATTGCATAGAGTCGCCAGTTCATTCCGCACATCTTCGATCTCCCTTCACAAGTATCACGTCGCCGATCGAAATTCACTATACCCCTTTTCAACACCCGCTACTTCTTCCACCGAGCCAGCATTACGCTTGGCCTCCTACCGCGCTACTCGGTATACGTCCAGCTTCGACGCTCTATCGTAATCCCTCGTACGTATCAAGCCAGTGTGCGCTGGCACAAGTATATATGCGTGTAACAGAAGATCTCGCGTAGACCGCACTCGCAATGCTCGCATCCGATAGATGTAGAATGGTGAGTCTGCGCATCTACGGGTCGTGGCATAGTGTCGGTCTGGTCGGCCGACGAGTCGACGACAGTACTGGTGGCAGAGTGGTGGCGACGGCTGAGTATTTAATCACGTGATCTTCCCGTCAAAATAGCCTACACGCTCTACACCCACATTGATAGATGCGCATCTATTCCGCGTTCATTGTCAGGGCAAGCTTGACCCATCATGCACATTACGCTGCCGTTGTGACGGTGGATTGTTTATTTTCACTCTCGTTTACGAGACAGTTTACTCTCCGAGTAATATTCAGGAAATTATCTTTTATGATCCTTAGCTTCCGTTAACTATTAACGGTAGATAGTACGAGAATAACAGGGACCCAGTAAGAACTTATTGGAATGATGTATTATTTGATAAAGCGCGTACAGGGCGATATACTTGACCTTACCACCTTGATTTATGCTGATACATCAATATTATTATCTCTGGGGAACAATGGTTCAAACAAAACTGGCATAGTTTATGAGAGACATTAAAAGATAAACGAATCTTTGTAGATTAAAGTATTCCAAACATTTGAAATTGATTATTGCGTATGTAGATGCATTTGTTTCTGTTATGACAGAATTATTGTGTATTCTGCTCTAAATGCAAACGTCATAGGTTTTTATGTTTATTTATAGGGTGAATAAAACGAACTTGCTTACTATGCATTAGAAGCAAAAAGTGCATTAAATTAACTGTTTCTACGTCGTTAAACTGAGACAAGGCGCTCCTTTTAATTTCCATGTGTGATACACATATTTTCAAATCACCTTCCTTATATAATCCTGTTGAAATTATGTTCTAGTTAATAAAAGTTATTTGTATAAGAAAATATGAGTTTTCCCAGAATTAGAAATTTGTCGATAAAAATATATTTATTCGAAATAAGTGGCGTTTGAAGAACTTTACAGTATGGTAAATAATAATGGGTACATATTTATAACATCGAGCATTTAAATGCTTTTCTTAATGTACAATGTTTGGGTGTGTCTTCCGAATGTACGATGTACAGGAGAATAACATCCTTGAAAGAGAAAAATATTTATTCGTTATTTGTCGCGTGAAAAGTTGTTCTATGTATGTATGTATGTATAAATTCTATTTAGCTTTCTTCGTTTTGCGCTTTTCTTTCTTTTTATGTTTCTTCTTATTCTCTTTTGTACTTTGCTTCTTTTTCTTCTTTTTTCGTGATTTCTTCTTTTCTTTCGGTATCTCTTCCTCTGAAGATAAATTCGAATCGTCCGAACTTGAACTACTAGATGACAACGAAGATGACGACGATGTACTTGAATTCAAGTCAACGGACGATTCCCCAGAATTTAACACGACTTCATCCTTTTGTTCTACTTGAGGTATTATCGTAGGCTTCGGATGAGACTTTAAATGCTCTCTTAAATCATCTGTGAGTCCACCTAAACCAATAGATGTAAAGAAGTTGATAGCGAAACGAGTATTTTTTGGGTCATCTCTGGGAAATAATCCTTCGAACGCTTGTTGTAACGTAACATCTTTAACGCGTTGATTAAGTTTGGACAGTCCCATGTACTCGGAAAGTTCTTGGAATAAGATTTTAATAAATATCCTATTCGAACTTGTCGTATCTTCTTCAGTTAATTTTATACAAGATAATACTTCCCACGATATAGAATCGGTAAATAGCAAATGAGCGAAAAACTTCGACACATTGCGTAATTTATTTGTGTCTAAACGATGTATCGTATGATACGAGTCCCGAAAGATCTGTTCAAACGGTGTAACATACATTTTATTGATAGCACAAAACCGGCCAGCTAGAAGTCCAAAAAATTTCTCATATGTTCTCATTTCTGCGCAACAATCTAGAAACATATGGCAGAGCTCGGTTTCCTGACCAGGTTTCAGCTGCATTTTCATCAATTTGTGCGCGCACTCTTCGAAATCAAGCGACGAGTGGATTGTTAAATAAATTGTCCTCCTAAGAGCTGTTAAATTAGTTTCTGTGTTATCTACAATTACATCTTCCTTTCCTTCCGCCACAGCGGTACTACTATCTTCATCCGAACTTTCCTCTTCGTCATCTTCTTCGCTTTCTGACCCGCTAAGATCTGAACCTAATATTTCTTTACTCAATTGCTTATATTTATCTTCATTAATCACATATTCACCGTCAAACTTGAAAACGTTTAATATGTCCTGAGAATCAGTGGCTTCGTCTAATGTTACTAGATGCGTAAACTGATTTTCTTCTTCGACAAGATCAAGTTCATCCGGAACAGCTTCGTGATCTTTAAACCCGTCTTTTCGAACTTGAAACATAACTTCGATCATGTATTGGACTCTTTTATCCAACTGTCCTTCGTGTAATATGTTTCTCAGCATTTCGAATATAGCTTCGATACCCTTTCTAGAAACTTCGGTCAGTTTCATACCACATTCTTTTAGAAATGCAATCGCAACTTCTATAGAATCGTCGGTCGGAGTTTCTACCAATAAAGTCAATATTTCTAGAGCTAAAATTTCATGCGCCACTCTCTGATTTACCAAATGCGCTATAAACGTGCCGGAAGATATGCAAAGAGGTTTGTCGTTCCTTCTAAAACCACGTTTAAACTGTATTACAAGACGTTTCAATATTAATTCCCCGATGTTGGGAAATTTAGAATTGATGATTGCAGTGAGAGCTGCGTAAACGGAGGTAAAGGTCGGCGATGCTGCTTGAGCTTGTATTATGGATCGAGCGAGTAAACCTCTACCTCTGACGATATTTTCTTTTAGAAGCTCCCGAGTTATAAGTCCAATATTACTAACGTTAACTTTGTTAATATGACCGTGTATCGACTTCTTTAAGGCTTCCCACGCAATACGTTGATACGCGGCTCCTGATTTGTCAGTAATTTCGGCTTGCATCATACGTAATTTCGCAGGTGGAATATAAGCACCGCCAGTTCTTGACGTTAATAAGTCAACTGTCCGATTTTGTCTTTCGAGTACCTCCTTAGAGGGATTTGTGTCTTGTTTCTTTTCCATCTCTTTGTCTGGGACTTTCTCTTTTTCTTGCTTTCCTCTGTTCTCTTTTTGACGTTCTCTCAATCTCTTTGAATCATGTCGGTCATAAGATCGTTGTTCCATGTACGGTTCTTCCGAATCATAGTTTCGTCTATATTCGTCATATCTTTTACTGTACCTTTCACTGTGATAATGCCGATCTCGTGAACGGTGTCTACGATGGTCATAGTCATCTCTGTCTCTTCTAGAATGTGATCGCTTCATTTTGTTACTGAAATGCGAATGGAATATATTTATCTTTTAAATAATTTATGCATCCCTTCTAATACTAATAATTTTATACAAATATTTTTCGCAAGCGTTTTATAACCTTTAACATTAAGAACAATAAATATACATAAAATCTAATTTCTGATTTATTTGAAATATCTAATTTAAATAATGGAAAACAATAATAATGGTAAAATACTTTTTTCTTACCTTGATTATCAAACACAATAATGGTTCTCGGAATTCTTATTTAGTTTTTCGTGTGAGATAACCTTAAAAAGTAAGGGCAACTAGTATTCATTTCGTGATTACTCACTTTTTGTCACTTATTTACTTTATTAATTGTTATTCTTGCTCAAATGCATGAAGCATTTGATTTCACACGAAACAATAAATGACATTTACAAACGAAGCGTTCATGCGTCCTGCCACCAAAGCGGAATTGGTCAGGTATTTTATTGGTTAAAAGTGGGCAGGGTTTTGGGAACGCATAGGGGAAGATTATTACATATTAAGCAGTATTTTTATAATAAATATTTAATGGCTATTCATAGGTGGTATTTTCTAAAATATTTCAAAGTTGCATGCTCTTGAAAAGTTAAAAAGTTGTAAACTGTAAATGTATTTAATTAAGATTTATCCACATTTTGGCGTATGAATAATTAACTTAAGATTATAAGACAAAAATAAATCGAGGAAATCATAAGGGGGACAATTTTTGGCGGGAGAAATTTATTTTAATTACAATTTAATCCGTATTTTGTAATAAAAATGAATTTTAAGAATTCATTGTCTGCTATAGGAGCTGCTTCTTAAATTATGAATGCTGTATTCAAAATTAGTGCCAGTAATTACGAATTCATAGTGATAATATTTAAATAAGGAGAATGTCTAAACCTCCCATTTTGCGAAAGGAAATTACTGGAAATCAAAAGTAAAAGTATATATTCTGAAAACACGACTTCCTTATTGAAAAATATAACATATTAGAAACCGGGCCATATATTTACATATATAGAATGCAACTGTTATTTTATAAATCATAAATATTTAAAACATGAATAATAAAACTAATTCGATGATTACATGCACCTAATACTGAAGTAGCACTTAAATTAACGGAATAAATTTTGCAATTCTATAATTTATATTTCAATGAGTAGAATTGAATTAAAAATATTCTTAATTTCGCTTAACTGGCAAAGTTACCTGTAAACAGACAGCAAGTTTCGCACATGACCATAATCTTGCAACTTGCCATCGTGCAATTAAGTAAAATCTACTGGGCCAAAATATGGTCGATGTCAAACACGATGTTAATTGAATTTGTTTCGCTCTCGTTATTCCGTTCATGAAGAATGCAGTACTATATGCGTCATGTCACGAAGAATATGTAAGTACATCACATACATACGCTTATAAAGATGTGTATCTCATAAACATGGCGACTGCCAAGTGACAACGCGTTTTGCTGTGTTAAGTGTTTCTCAATTTTGTGTTTGTTATATAGTCGTTTCTAATCAGTAGCAAAAAGAATACGTGTTTTTTATTCTGTTGGACGAATGTACTGAATATATTTCATCGGACGTAGGAATTAGATCGTTTTTAGAAAAATTTCTATCGGTGAGTCAGAAATCATGTATCTCCAGCAAAATTAAGGTGGTTTTGGAATTGGACTACATTTCAATAATGCCGATCGTATAAGTATTTTAAATTCGTCAAAACACTGAATGTGTTTCAGTTTACACAAATGATTTTTAACACGTTTCTGAGAGAAATCAGGCAACGTTTTTTTCCTTCGTTCGTTCATACGTTCGTATGGTGTTGTTCATGTCAAGTTTGCGAATTTGTATACATATATATATAATAGATCTTCTTTGCATTAAGTTTTTCACACTAGTTTACTTAATTCCATTGCATAATTAGAATGTAATGTGTATTGCTGTGTACCACATTTATTTTTAATTTGATTTCTGGCATTAATTAAGGAGACTAGTTAGAAAAAATATTTTATGATTGTGGCAAATAACTTAATGGAGACATGTCAGTAATAGTATTTTCGTGATATAATGTATTATCATACTATTCGTTATTTTTGTTAAGAATCACTTGAAATACCGTTATTTTACGTGTCAATATTTATTGTAACATTAATAATGATTTTATGTTGTAATTGCTTTCCAGAAAGAGGAGGACTGTACATATTAAATAAAAATGCTTACACAGACAACGGAGAATGATGATATCCGAGTGAAAATCGTTTATAATGGGTAATATATATAATCTTTTATAGATTTAATATATACTTCATTAACAGCTTGTCTTTTATATGTAAACAATATATATTAAATTATGGGTTTGAATACTTGAATGGAATGAAAAGAGATTTAAATATATCGAATGTGAACAAACTTTCTAGTCTACGCTTTATTAATAAGAAGACTTAATTTAAAGCGTTTATATAAAACACAATATTATTTTGTGAAATAATATTATTGTTAATCAAGGTTTTACAATTATGAATTTGTAACTTTACTGTTATTGAATTTTATATAAATGACGCTTCGAGTTGATACTTTACTGTTATTGAATTTTACATACATGACGCTTCGAGTTGAGATAAATCTTAGGTCAGTTAAGAAGATTTTACTTATATTAACTGTTTGAGTACTATGAGTTTAGATTCTATCCGAGTACAATTGTACATGGTTCATATTGCAATTGTTATGATGTTAAGTATTCATTAATAAGATGCTAATAACTGTTACTACAACAATACTATACAACAGTGAGTTCCAACCTGTGGGTCGCAAAGTGCTTTCTGATGGGTTGCCATGGTTTCTTGGCTTTTGTTTTAATATTATTAAGTTAGAATTATATTCTGAAATAACTATTTTGAATGTGTTTTCTTCACCTTATTAAATTTACCTTATCTTATGTGGGGAAGGGATCGCAGGTTATTTGAATATTTTAAAAGTGATCGCGACTCAAAAGAGTTTGGGAAACACTGCTACATAGTGTTACTTAATAATATTGAATGCTGTATAAAAACATAAAGGACAGAAAGAGGCAAGCCCAAATTATATTTATTAATTATTTTATGACCTGAAATAGATAAGATTTGGTAGTATTTATCAGTAATTCTAAAAATAAAACATAAACTGGTGTCGATGGTGGTGCGTAATAATTTTTGTATAGGAAGCAGAAGAGATATATCGCTCTTTGGTACTCAAACGGTTAAAATTTATATGCATTTATATTATCAATGAATACTCACTGTTTCTGATGATTTTTTTCAATGAAAAAATGTATTAAAACTTTATTATTTTGGAAGTACCTTGTAGTGCACATAAGAATATGCGATGAAAGTAATAAATTACTTTGACGATAATGAGTAAAGAAATTATATTTTATTTAATACACATGTATTATGTATATGATGGTCTGAAAATGAGATTAAAGAATTAAGAGGCATGCAGCAGTAAATAAAAATTGGCGAGAAGCGTGCGGTTAGCGTAGATCTGCAAATCAATCCTGACAGAGTCCTGTAATATATATTTACTCTGAAATTTCATAATATGTTACTTTTGAAATTCCTTTACTTACATATGAGGATATAAGTACCAAAATTTCATTACATTTAATAGGTTTTATGAAACAACTAGAACAGCAAACATTCCGTAATACACATTTCTATCGTCCTTACAACTAATTTCTTTGATAAAATTGAAATGAGCTGATCAAACTATGAGAAATATTTTTTGAGAATGGTGCAGTTACTTTTTTTGTAAAAAAGCAATGATTATTAATAAAACTTACGAAGCTAAGAAGCATAGTAGGGTAACAAAATTAACAAAGGAATTTAACGAAGCGATTAATATATCTACAGATATAGAAATTTTCATTCCACTTTTTAAATGTTGTTTCATTTTCTGAAGAAGGTATTTTATGATGTCAGGAATTTTGAAAATAAGGAAAATCCTAATGGTTTGTTTTACATTAGGGAACTGCAGATTACATATATTACTCCTGGAATTTCGGTAGACATACTGCGGGAGGAGATGCGTACAATATGTGGATTTGGTGCTGCGGGACCAGATCAATTTACGATGAAGTGGGTTGATGATGAGGGAGACCCGTGCAGGATTGCTTCGCAACAGGAACTGGACGAAGCCCTACGCCTCTATGAACTGGAAAAGGATACTGAGATAACTATACATGGTAAGTACTCATTATAGACATTTAAATGTTAAATTAGTTTGTACCTACCGTGTATTTAGTTCTATAATTCCTCTTTTGCTTTTCCATCGTGATTAACTTTCCTGAATTTTGAAACATTGGGGATGTTTGTTTTAACTTTATTAAATGTTCACAAAATATGTACGCATGAAATTGTTTAAAGTGAAAATTATTATAAAATATTTACCTTATACGAGTATATGTAATTTTCTACTTCTACAAATATTAGTTTTTTATAACTCTTTTTTGCTAAAAAAGTTCTTAAGGCTTAAGATTTACAAACCATTTCGTATTCATTAAAATTTGTCAAATTGTATAATAAAGTAGCAACATACTAAACAATTTCAATAAGTATAATTTTTAAATACTTAAAAATGATTTTTATATATTAAAAAAGTAACAGTTTGTTTCACAAATTTGTATTTGAATAATGTTCTCTGTTATTAAATAATTTATAGCATTTATAATGAAATATAAAGTACAAAGTCTGTATTTTCACAAATGAACAAAAATTAGTGACTTTAATTATTATATATTTATTCATATTACTCCCAGTTATTTCACTCAAAAATAAAATTATATTGTGTCAATGGAATTCATAAATGAAAGTTACAACAATAAAACGATTCAAACAATAATGGGTATTTTAATTAAAAAAGTGCTTATCAGAAATCTAAGTTACATAGTCATAAATAATTATTAAAAAAGTGACAATTAAATTTAAAATAATTAATTAGATTTTTTAACAAACGGTATTATATTTTATTATCAACGGGATCAGATGATTTATAGTTTCAGTATCTTATTTCATATTTTATTAGAATATTTTATATCTTGTTTAAAAATTGGAATGCATATGTAACACATTTAATTAGATTATGTTCACACTTTTCGAAGAATACTGAATACTACTTAAATATCTTAATGGCTGTACCAGAGGTGATAAATTTATTTTTCAGTTCATAATATTGTAGGTATATATACATGAGAATATTTCCAGATATGAAATATTACTCGGAAAATTGATAGAGCATCACTTTTTCAATTACTTTCTATACTTAATACGTTACACATGGTTGAAACATCGAGCTAAAACCGAAACGCGTATCTTTTACGCGAATTCCACCTTTCGAAGTAATTTGAGCACAATTCATGAAATATAAATAAATGAACATTTTTAATAAAGGTCACGACCGAGATTAAATCGTGAAGGGTAAACAAAGGGTAAACATTTCTTCACGAGATATTATATTATATAATCCTCAGTGAATTGGCGAAAAGTACAACCACAGTGACCGCGCGTCGTATCGTTTTACGGATCTTCATTCCACACGATTATCTCGCAATAATTGGCCCCTTTACGCACAACTGCATCTCCGTCGTATGCATAATCTCACCAATCGTCCGTGACAAACCCCAGCTTCGACATAAAAAATTGGCCAAATTCCCATTAAACGATAATGAAATCCCTTACGATCGAAGTTGCCAAAGAATAAGCGAATTCACCTACAAATGCACAGAAGTCGAGTTAAAAAACGTACAAGCGGACAATAAGCGAGGGACGACAAGTCTACGAGAGAAAGTGAACGTGGACAGAGGCGAAGTGTTAAAGCGCGAAGGGAAGGAGGGGCGAAAGAGAGGATAAAAAGTAGCAGTGGAAGAGGATAATGGGAGGAAATATCGAGGAAGAAGCACGGGAAACGGACGGTAGGGAGGGAGAAGATGGGACACGAGAGGAGGCTGAGGAACAAGGGAAAAAGAGTCGACCGGCTTGTTAAAGGGAAATCAGTCCTGTTTTCGGTGTGCCTTTATCCTAGCGTTTGCGCATTTCGTGGAGTAAAGCGCGTCGGGCGGTGACGGTAGTTAACGAATCCCGCGGCAGCAGTCGATATTCTTACGCGGACCGATTAGCCACGAAGTTTTCTCACGGGAACATACCCGGGTGGACTGGTAGCCGTGGAGACATCTACGGAAGGAGGACAGTCCAGGATCTGGTCGCGGAAGAGAGGCTGGGATCGCGCGAGGACGACGACGACGACGGTGGATCGTCCCCCGGGCAATTGTTACTGAAGCAGCACGCGCGGGGAGTTACATGGCACAGCCGATACCCGATGGTCGCGAGATTCGTGTCGAGAGATCTCCGCTGTGTATACCTCCGACAATCGCCGTTGTCACTGGAGAGGTTGCAAAAGTGGCGATAAACCAGCATCGATCGCGCTGACTCGTCGCATTCTCAGCCGGGCTCCTGCAAAGAGGTGGTGCACGGCTACGGTAAAGGGGACGAGGACAGAGAAACGGCGAGGAAAGGAAAGACGGCGAGAAAGGGAGGGACTGGTGTGGCTGGAGCGGCGGAGAGAGAAAGACGGAGTACCGTGAAAGAGAGAGGGATCGGGATTGAGAGAGCGTGCGCACGTAGAGCGCGTAGGAAGGAAAGTAGGGAAAACTTGGGGTGGGAGTTGTTGGAGAGGGTGATAGGGAGCAAAAGACACGGGAGCCAGTGGTGTACGGCTGTTGGCGGACGATATCAGGCAGCCGGGATAGAGGAAGGTGAGATAAGTACGGCTCTAAATTTCGTTGCGAAATGGCGTGGGGTTACTGGAGCGCAACATCAGTCAGCGATCGGGGTCGGTCACCCCGTCGCGAGAAGGATAAACAACAGCACCAGAGCCTTCACCAGCAGCAGCAGCCGCCACAGCCTCAGCAGCAGCAACAACAACCACAACAACAACAGCAGTTTCACCAGGCTGAGTCGGGTATCTCACAGGGGCTGTACGGTGTGCAAGTACAAGCTGAGCTCGGTGTTGGCTCCTCGTCCGTGCCTGGCGGGCCTGGTGCTAGTGCTGGCGCCGCAGTGGAGGAGCCACCCTGCAGTATGATGATACAGGGTGGTTCCTTCTACTCTTACTCGGCGGCTACGGCAGCCGCGGCCGCCGCCGCGGCTGCAGCCGCTGCTGGGCGTAGGATTCCTCCTGCCGTCGAAGGACCCTCCACCTCCTCTACCGCCGTTCAAGTCTTGCCGCGGGATCGACCGATCAAATCGAGCACCAGTACCTATCCACCGTCACCAAGCAGCGACTCAGCTGAATACGAGCAACCGATCGCTGGCTTGCGAGGTGATTGCTCGCCACCCCATAACAGCCCCCGTGACGACATATTCGCGCAACCTGGCTCCTCGTCGAGGATCAAGCTCCTCTGCGACAAGGGTGTCGACGATACGTCTGAGGTTGATCCTGACGATGTCGCCGTGGCGGAGCTCATGTATGCAACCAGCAATCGCGCCATGGGGACTGGCACTTGTCGAGTACACGGCCAGTGCAACCAGCCGCCGGATTCTCCGGGCCCCATGCCCCCCCTGATAGACGATACCACCGGATCCTCGCAATTTTGGTTCAACGACATCACCTGGGGTAGGTCTTGACACGCTCCCGTCCTCGTTAACTTGGCCAATTGACTCTGCAACGAAGCACGGTGTCACAGCCGTTACTCCTCGGTTTCCCTTGCAAGTCGGTGTGCTCGCTTTGCCACTGCACGTATTTGCGTAGTTCTAGTAGCCGCTTAGGCGAGCTTATTTGTCATCGCTGTCGCAGAATCTTCATTCAACCTGTCGTTTCGAGCGGGCAGATGGAATTGCAAAATATTGATCGCGAGGAATATCCCGCGCGTGTGTGCTTGTGTTTTTGAGACGGAGGTGTGCTTAATATGTGCGCTTATTTAATCATCCTGTATCCTCACACTCTAGTTTATGATTTCCGAAGGATTTGTTGTAAGGTTTATGAGTATTCTTTTCACCCGCTCGCTTGGAATCCTTTGGTCTCGAAGCTTTCATTTGTCTTCGCGTATGACGCTCGACGCCTCCTTTGAAGCTCCTCTTAGCTCCTATCTTTGGGAGTACAGGGTGGTTCAAATGGAGTGTAAAAAACTTTGACTGGATCGTTGAGAGTGAATAGTGTTACGTGTATGAACGTGGATCCTGTTCTCAATAGTCACGTAGTTGTGAGTTTAAAATTCGACTGCTGTTAATAAAATCGTATGCTTGATACCAAGTGACTTTTAAGAAATCAAAACAAAAGAATATGAGATATCACTTTGCAATTGAAAGTAAAAAGTAGTTAGTTATTAATAATTTATTAATGCGTCGAATCTACATCGACTGTATCGTAGCTTGTAATTTTATATTTTAATATTTTTTACTCAGAAGGACCTCCAAAAACAGTCTATTAAAGCTTTTTTTACACCTATTCTGAATAAATTTTCTAGTTATTGCTTCCTCAGGGCAAGTAATTTCAAAATTGCATTCGAGAAGAATTTGGAGTATAATAATGATTGCCAATATTCTAACAAATTTCGTGTGTGCAGAATGAGAGATGATTAAAACGTCCTCGGTAATATATTCGCAATCAGTTAGTAACGCAGTATATGGAACACGTTTAATGATGTGGTAGGCGATGTTTGAGCACAGCATTGGGGTGCTTGCGATGCGTATATGCTTTTTAATACACTTAACACATATATACACACATATAAAACGAAAAAATAGTTTCCGCGAATTTTTATTTTTGTAAATTGTTGTCCCCTGAGAAATGATTAATTTAGTACGTAACTTTTCATTTGTTATTTCGAAAGTTTTAGTGATCGTCTCGATCAGTGCTCTACGAACATAGCACGTTAATGAATACAAGGGATGAATTGGGAGAAGCACGCGAAGCGGCAAGTTGCCATGTGTTGCGAATTAAAATTCCTTGTTCGTTCTGGTTCGATCGTAGCCATTGCTAGCCAGCTCGGGTAATTAACAGTCGGGACACAATTAACACTTAATCCGAGATAAATAAGTATAGCTATACCTGCTGCGTTAAAGAAGTTTCGCAAGATGTTAACCGTACCGTGCTGATAAAATCGAAGGATACATTTAAGACTTTTTTTCATTCAGATGGCGAAACGACTGTAAAATTTCATATGGATTTTTGAAATACGAAGTATTACGTTTGGAAATGGGCGATTCAATTTAAGTTCAAATTAAAATCGATGTGTATCTTTATTAGGGTATGCGTTTTAAAGAATCCTGCAACGCGAACACTGGTGACTTGCCAATTCAGATTTTAATTAATTTCCGCTAATTTATAAAGATTTAATGCACATAGAAAATAATTTTTTCTTTCGATTGAAAACTAGTTCTTAAACGAAATAGTCCCGAATTACATTTTACACCGTTATATTCACGTAAATAGTTCACAAATTAACAAACAGTATTTACGTACAAAATTATTAGTTGGAGTAGTAGTAGTGGGGCCATTTATCCTAGTTGATCACACGAATGATCACGTTAGGCGTGAGTATTGTTCCTCGGTGTGCATCGACATGGGCTATGATTGATCATTAGTTGGAGAACTACAACATTTTCAGTGAACTCCGACCATCGATTTACCAATAACACATAGGAGAAACAGAGCTCCTAAATCATCAGCCATCTAAGCTCTATCTGTGACCTAATGTAGTTTCACTAGGTCATCGAATAGATCACTTTATTTCCAATTTCAGTAATGTAACAAGCAGTTGTATATCAGAGTACGAAAATATGTGTTTATATTAATCTATACCCTGTCAAAAGTGGCACTTGCTTTTAGTTGTTAATTGTTCTCTTTCACATGTGTTTGAAGTTTACAATTAGTATTATATTATACAACGATATTAATATCTGCATGAAAACTTATTTAACTCTTGGATGGCGGATGGTTTGACAGCTGTTTGGATGCAGGACCAATTTCGTCGAATAATTTTATTTGGTCACACCTCAGAATAAGGTTTATATTACATTCTGACCTTGTTGTAATCTAAAATTCATATTTTCTTCGAGGATTATTACTGATAACGAGGGATATGTAGTTTGATACGTAATATGGGTCAAAATTGACCCTGCATCTGTCAGGCGAAGGTTAAAGGTAGCGAAGCTTACGGGTAGGTTTAATGGACTCGAGAGTTTAATTCGTTATTCGTGTATTTCATTATGTAGATTTTCTTTGGTATCTTGTTTGTATATTGCACGAGCATAAATTAAAAAACAGTGCTCCTAACTATTTAATCAGTTCTGAAGTATCAGCAGTGCTTGATAAGGCAGTTTATAATTGCAAGTGATTATTTTGGGCTTTGATTAGTGTTATCTTATTAATCAATTTCTTGAAACTAGGGGCCAGCCTTGGATAGAATTTCTGAACATAGTTATATGTATACGTAGTCTTTGTAATATGGATAAATGGGAATGTGCGTGGAGTGTTTGATCCTTCTGTCTCTACTTTTTCTTAGTGTTGGTTTTAAACGTTTAATTTGGAAAAATTGTAAGGGTTCTATGTAAACCACCGATCTTTTTATTTGTTATGGACAAAGATGATAATTTCGTGTAAGGTTTTTGTTCCTTTTGCATATTTGTTTTTGTTTAAACACATTCCTATTTATTCAATTTTTTATATTGAACTTGAGCTGTGGTAATATACAGTTGCTCGAATGAAAGTTTTAGAATCATCAAAAGTTAGAAAAATCAAAGGTTTTTCGATTTTCATCAAAAAGACAATGAACTCTGCTGAATATCAGCTGTTTGCTATATAAATTAGTGTCACTGCTTAGGGCTGTTTGAGTAGATACTTGGAAATAATTAACCACGTTCAATTTTATTCGAATACTGAAGCTAATCCGAGTCTCAAAAATATTCGATTCCTTTGACTAATTCGAGCCATTTTAAAATTCGCTTGATTCGATGAAATCGAGAATCTTCAACAAAAGCAGCTTTATCTTACAATTAATTCAAGGAGCTACAAAAAAAGACCTACCTTAGCCAAACAATACGAATTTATAAAAGATTGAAATTGTTAAAACATCTCAAAAAATGTGAAAAAAGCTGCTTTATTGATTAACTCAACGTGGTCCTAAAAATTCGCCCAAAAAGTTCAATTAACCTAATTAACCCTCGCCATACTGACGGAACCAGCCACCACAGACGACAACGTCTGCATACCTTGTTCACCAATTGTTAAAGTATCTCGAAAATATTCACTCAACTAAAATTCAATTCAACAACGAATCGAGTTATTACTGCATAGCCCTTGCGTTTCCCCTCCCTTGACATCACGTAAAAATGAACCAAAGACCATCACAAGGTTAACCATCAGTAGCCAAAAAATTCCTGAGCACATATTAAACGCGACTAAGTATATCTGGAAACTTTCAGCCCGCAGCGCATTGCGATTCTTAAACAACAAATTGCCAAAGATCACCTTGAAATCAGGCCGCCGAATGGGAGCACCCAAAGGATGAATGTATTTTAGGACATACTTTAGAATTTACGTCGCTGTTTAGGCAGCCCCGATAGTTCCGACCGATCGATTACCTACTCGCGAATGAAACTTGATAAAGGCGTAGATTGAAAACAACGTTGCACCTACTCGTGTCCACCAAGCCGTCACCGATAAGCGATAACATGATCGCATCAATTGAATTCAATGTTACTCGTTATCGGGCCGCGTTTTATGACCAGGTTATAGAATAAAAGTAACAGTAGAGAACGTACCCGCGACAGGCGAGCCGCGTCTTTGGGAGAAATAAAAAAGAAACATATACAAAATCGGTTATCGGTACGAATTGTTGGTGGACGTGAGTAGCAAACACGCCGCGACGCATTCCCACCCTCCAGGGTTGCAACGCTATTCTCCACGCTGTGTTGAAGAGACCACCATAGGCGATATGATAACGTTATGCGAGATACATGATTTTTGTTAGTACCCGAATTTACTTTGATCGAATATTTAAATAGCAGCGCGACGCTTCGCGTAATCAGCTTTTCGCTCTCCCAATTTTATGTTTAACGGATACAGTGTGATAAAGTATGACTAAGTGCTCGGCGTAAATTTAATTCTGAATGTAAATTCCCTTAACTGTGCATTACGGAGGAAAAGCTTGTTACGCGAGACTTTATCTTGTCGCGTAAACGAACGATGCAGTAGAATAATGTTTAAATAGGGAGTAGTTGTTTGGAAATGTGCGTTGATGTATGTTTTATTCCGCTGTTTCGTAATGATTTTGTTTGTTTGTGTAAGTTGTGCTGTCGATTTGGCAGGTGTCTCTCTATGCACACGTACAGTTGATACTTTAGACGATGAAGCCACACCGATTTAATATCCTCGAGTGGGAATGACATTTATGACTGGATTTATCGTAAACGTGTATAAAGTAGAGTCGTAAATATTTTTGGCAGGGACGTTTATTGCAAGGAATTGGAGAGCAGAAAGTTTTAGAACCAAGCTAAATTGTACGATGTGTTTATTGATTTTAATGTATGTTGGGCAAAAATTTGGCAGTAGGTAATATTGTAATCCAGAAAACTATTAAATGCAATGGTATTATCGTAATAATTGTAATAATAAATTGGTATAATTATATCATAATTTCATAATAGTATAATAATAATATAATAAATCAGATTTCAAATCTTGAAATTCGGCTAAATTCAAACAAATCGTTTTTTGTGTCGATGCTGCAAACTGCTTGAGTATTACAGAGTATAAAGTGTAAGATTCTGTGCCAAGAAATATCCACATTTTATGTTCTTTGTATATGTATTTTTAATTATTTTCTGAGAATATAACTGTTAATTTTTTTCATAAAATCAGTGTTTTAGTTTGGGTTATGGATTATGTATAGAATTTTCATTAGCATTTTGGAGTATACAAAAACATTTTGATGCTGATAGGAATAATATAACAAGAATAATTTACACAGTGACATTTATAGGATATCTAAAGTAAAATACCAAATAGCCCAATGCAATGAATATGTTTATATACAAGTTATGCATATAGGGTAAACCAGCCAGTGAATGACCGAATTGTTGAATTTATGGACCTTTGAGATTAATACTTGTATATATTTATGTATAACAACAAAACAACTGTTGAAATTGGATTTAAATTTATTTTTCTTGAAATTTCTATAAAAATAATTACTTATTCTCATCGTAATTTAAAAAAAAAAACCATTATAAAATGCAAAACGTGTAGAAACCCAGTAAATGACCGCATACTTTTAATAACAATTGTGTTTATTTATGTTTGCTTAATACACGTAACTAAAAATGTGGGATATTAAAACTGCAATTACACTCCATTTATAAACATATAATATTTTTAAATTTATAATTGACATTTCTTTGCCTAATGGTTATTCACTGGTATGCGGTTAATTACTGGTTGGTTTACCCTATTTGTTTTAAGAATCGCTCGAGTTATCACTCTACCCATTTACCAAATATGTTAAAATTACAAGAGAATAAAAGGTTGTCTGCTGGCCAAATAAATGTTGTCACAAAAAGAAAATTTAATCTGAAGTTTATCTTCCCTCAAGAAATAGATTCTTTTCCCCGTCAAGATAAATTTGAAAAAGACGCAGACAGTTTTTCTTAGTATAACAGACTTCCTCTTATAACTTTGCAATTTTACTTTATTCCTTAAATATGCATTCCTCGAATCAGAATTCGCAAAGAAAATACAGCACATAAGTAGTAATTATATCCTTTACACTATATCTATTTTTCATTAGACATTCTATAGCTATTTTCCACAATTTTGACTAAGCTCCCTGTGTTAATCATGGTCTGCGGTAGAGTGCTAATAAAATTATTGAGGAAAGCCCACAAATCCAATCACAATGTTGCTTCCGCGAATAACAACACTGCTGCTCTCACTGACCAATGAAATATGACAGGCATATGAATTGGACGCTCTGCAGGCATATTCAACAAACCGTAGTTTAATGTGCATACTTAATATGTTTGCCTCGCGTATGATGAAGTATTTTCCACGGTTTTTGCATTCCGCGTTCTGCGGGCAGCGAAAACATTTACGATTTTGCTGCACAAATAGCGCAATGCTTCGTGCAAGTAGAGCATACACGGTATTCATACAAATTTTAATTTAAACTATTTTTCATTATTTGAACAAAAAGGGCGTAGCGTAAATTTATCCGGCATTTCGCGGTTCTCGCGTAATTTCTCAGATTACATGAAGTTTCATCGCGAAATGGGATATTCATGAAATTTGATTCATTACCGATAATATGATTAATTTCCGTGGTGCAGCCGGGGAATTTGAATTGAAAATGCAAGCTTCGACTTGCTTTTCTGTTTGATTGTAATATTATTTTCGTCCTTTTTCCTTTTTTAATGGAATGGAAATTAAATGGACCCCTACTCTGCGTGGAATAATTGTGGAATACTTGCAAATTTATTGAAGAACTGTAAAAAATTTTACTTCATTTGGTATTTTAAATTAAAAGTAGTGAAAGGTATTCAATCTGTACCAAACACACTGTGTAAAAATTAGGATTATAACGAATGTTCCAATACCAGAGAATTTGAATTTGTGATTCAAATATCTGAATATCAGAGAATTCGAATCTGAGATTCGAATATTGAATAATTACAACTCTAGTGTAAATATAGCAGGTGTCATAATACTTATGAAGAGCACTAATCGATCTGATTTGAAAGTGGAGTAAAGAGACTAATAATTTCAGTACACGTACCACAAGGGTGCTGCTTTAAAAACTAATAAATTGGTTACTGTAGGGGCGCACAGCGAGGAGAACAGATCCTAGACTAATTACCATGAAGATGCCCCATTTTGCATGATTGAATATTCATGAGATATTCTTTCCGTGCCTTCAACCAGAATCGTTGGCCGTTCGAAGTGCACTACAATAAATTAAAGGCCTGAAACGTGGTTTGCAAAGTGCATTAAATTATACATATCGATTCGGTAATTCCCATTACTCCCCCAGGCGTAGGTAAAATATTTATTTAGCACTTACCATGCCTTGTAGAATTTACTTAGAAAATGAATACAAAAATATTCCTTGTGGATAGTGAAAGAATGTGGTATGTATATTAAATGTAAAAAAGTAATGTTTAAATAATATTAAAATACTTAACGAACTATATGGACGTTCTTTTTCAAGACGAATCGAACTTCATCTTTAAGAGTAATACTCTTATCGTATTATACTAATTTGCACCTTGATTCTCCGTTTAAAGCAAAAAGTGGAGAATAGGAATCCACGATCTAAACACTATTTTTTATTTATCTCTGCTATAAGTCTGAATGTGGGTGCTCAAGATCATTTTGAAGCTGGCATTTTTAATCGCGAGCTCGATGAATTTTCAAAATAGATTTTCTCGAAAAAGCCACGTTGAATAATTTATTCTCCAATCTTGATCTATTTTTACATTAGGACACATTTCGTCCACAGCTGTACTATTTTTCCATTACTCTATTTTTATCATTTATGTCCAGATGTATGCATAAGAGATGAATTTTCAATATTGATTTCCTCTTCCAACGAAGCCTTCTATGAAAAACATTTATTCCATATTTTCTACTGAATTTGTAAACAATGTTATTACCTTATGAAACACCCTGTAAAATATATTCTATTATTTTGTTATGTGCATACTGTAGCGTTTTCTTTTTAAAATAACTTGAACCAGATGCAAACGGTATACGATAACTATATTATACAATAATACGTTTACCAACCCTTTGAGTACGATGAAGTGATGCATGCTGCATGCGATGTGCGCTGAACGACTACGGTCAACAAATGCGACTGTAGGGTTTCTGCATTCTACGTCCGCCAAGCGTTCCTCAGTTTCCCTACTCACAAGGAAACCTTCCCCGAAAATTCTGATTTTAAAGAAACTTATATTGGAGCAATTTTTTTCAACCCTTAATGTTATCGCGTATTTTAAAAATATAGCTTTATAACAGTACGTAGAACAAACCTTTAAATATAAGAATTGTTAAGTTTTTATGCTCTTTCACACTGCCAAAAGAAAACTGAAGTTTAATCTTTAAATTTTGACTCTAACAATTTTTTATATCTACTATAGTTGTCAAGCTATACAGAACAACAGAAAATCACACATTAACATCGAAGGTGTTTTCCCCCTGAAGAACCAAAAAGTAGCAGATAAAAAAATTGCTTGATATTCCTATTTTGCTTCCCCATAAACCTGCAAAGTTTCAAAAGAATCTGAATGTTCAGGTTACCGAAGTTCCCTTGTCAGACGTTCGGTTCTATCAATACAGAAAACGCGATGCGAAAATAACAAATGTTCTTCTTTTTTGTTACAGTTTTTCCTAACGTGCCGCCTGCACCAGGAATGCCCTGTCAGGGAGAAGACAGTGAGTTTTCGCCGCAATAACAATCATATTCTCTAACACGTCTCTGCTCAGCATTATTCAACACGCAACTAGCCAGCGAGTTATTCGATTAGCGATAAGTTTACAAGCTTTTGTCACGAAAGGGTTCCGAATAGTCTGGCTGATCGATTAACGTAAAGAATAACGATTTATCTTCGCCGTATCGCTCTCCATTCTCTTATCGACGTTTTATTTATAATTTCCCTCAGACACTCTTCCGTTTCTCTCTTCTCTCCAATATTATTGCCGCACCGAAGCTAAGCAGAGTCTCTCTCGCCTGATCTCTCATGGAACATCGACGAATCGTAATGCATTTGCTTCACTTTCATCCTTCACATTCGCGCGTCGATAAGCAATGCGACATACACAGAAGGTGAACCACCAGCGAAATTAGTAGCGGCTTCGCTACGACTCCGATTTCCCGTTTAAACAGCGCGGGTTCGCAGCCGAGAGATGTGTTGTTATCGTGTTTACAAATGCTCTAGCTCCGCCCGTTTCGCCCTTGTCAAGATTACTCTGTAGTTTTGACGGCCCGGAAGTATGGAGGAACTTGGGCCGCTTGCAGTTCTACTGCGAATCTTCCAGTGTGGTATTCCAGCACCGTGCATATACTCACACTTTAGGCTTGTACCCTTAAAAGAAACACGTTCCGAAAGAGCGTCCGTTTGTATCGTTAGTCGATTCCAAAATACACACACACACTCACACACACTTTTCTTGTCGTAAATACACGCGAGAAGCTGCTAGTAAAAGCATGCTAGGTTCCCTGATACCGTTTGATCGCGATTTGGGTGCGGTACATCCTGCCCTGGGTCATGTTAGAGTCGTTAATCCGAAAAGAGCGAAGACATCTCGAGGCAGACACTCGACGACAGATCAACCCCCCACTTTCGTGATATTTATGTTCTTTCATTTTCCAAAGGAAGCATCTACAGACGCGGCGCACGTAGATGGAGGAAGCTGTACCGAGTGAACGGTCATATATTTCAAGCGAAACGTTTCAATCGGGTAAGCAATCATTTCATTCAATTACTCCACCCTTGTCCTCACACTCCTCAGCCGCTTGCTCCTCCCGCTTCGTCATTCTTCGCATGCAATTAACGCACCCGTTGGAACTCTCTTTTCTTTTCTTCCAATCATCCACGGAACACATACCTGTTGTCACACACTACGTTTCTAGAGACAATATCCTTTCTTGGATAGATTAATCCCTGGTAAAAGGAACTTGCTGGCTAGTGGTCATCAAGAATCATTCTGTACCCTGTATACCCACTGTGTACCCTGTGTCGATAATGCTCTTGTCTTACCCCGGTGCCACTGAGGATGAGAATGGTGGATGGAAGTCGCTGATTTTGAGGAATGAGTTCTTTTCAAGTCTTATTCTTCTTTCTGTTTGACTCGCATCGCTTTCATCCTTGGGGTATCAGTTGATAGATCAAGCTACCTTTGAAGCGCAGCATGTCGGTGTTGATTTGTTGATGAACGGTTCTTTGACTTTCACAGCGAGCGTTCTGCGCTTTCTGCCGGGATCGGATTTGGGGGCTCGGACGGCAGGGGTTCAAATGCATTCAGTGCAAGCTACTTGTCCACAAGAAATGTCACAAGGTGGTAAGGAAGCGATGCTTGAATACGCAGCAGCAGATGCCGAGCACGGACTCGCAGACGATCGACAGGAACGGCGACCAACAACAACCGGATTCCGTTCAATGTAGCCCGGTAGCTCATCTCGAGGATGAGATTTCAGAATTGTCCATCATCAAGGAGCATTCGCGCAATCGTAAGAATAGTTTCAATGATTCGGTATACCCTAGTTGCTACTACCTTTTCCTTGAGTATTTAAAAGGAAACCGGACTTGCGTACGAAAGTACGCGAGAATCCGTGATTAATCATTTATAGAGTGAAGAACCGAAGTGACTCATTTTCAGTACTTACGTAGCTCATAGGAGCTTGAAATTTTACTGCTTTCATAGTCACGTGGTTGATATAAAGTAATCTTTAAGAACTCGAAACAAAGGAATATGAGATATCAGTTGTTTGCAATTGAAAGCAAAGAAATAATTTATTAATGCATCGCGTGAAATTGGTATCAATAATGTATTATACCGTGTTTGTGAGTATTTATTTGAAAACTGAACTGTAAATAAATAATATTTCATACTCCTCTGAAGGATAATTAAGTATCAAGCTGGTGATTTCACTATGACAACAGTACAATTTTTAAATACTGTAACTATGTAAGTATTGGCAGTAAAACAATCTACCAAAGTTTCTTTGCACTCGTTCTGCATCAACTTATACGATATAAGCATCTTAGAAACCAAATTGATCAACGCCAGTTTTTGCAAATTTTTTAATTTTAGTACACAAGCATATTAGTGTTTAAATTTTTTCTACCTTTTGTTTCATGGAGTTGATCAGTTTGGTATCTGCTTAATATTTCATGGCCTACTGCCAAAAGAATAGTAACTTCTTATACATTCCTCCAAATGTAATATTAAAATGAAAAATTGCCATCAATATGCAATCTTAACATTCCCTTTCTGTGAAATTTCGTTATTTATAGGTATTGCCAAGTTCAAATAAACTTTTTACGCCACGTTGAAAACTTGCCACACAGAAATTGAATGAATGATTTGTATAATTACAATTCTAGATATCCGTTCTACTAATCGAAGTGCCAATATTTAAAAGCCATTACCTGACAAAGTGTCCTACATTCTGCATATGTTCATAAAGTTGTGCACGTTTGTGTAGGAACCGGAAGTGAAGAGAGGGAGGAGCTACCGCTGGACACGCTGAACGATGGGGACAATTTGAATGACATGCAGAGGCAGTACTCGTTAAATGATTTTGAACTGATTAAGGTAATCGGTCGTGGTTCCTACGCCAAAGTGTTGATGGTAGAGCTGAAGCGTACAAAGAGGATTTACGCGATGAAAGTGATTAAAAAGGCCTTAGTAACGGACGATGAAGACATCGATTGGGTTCAAACGGAGAAGCACGTCTTCGAAACCGCCTCGAATCATCCTTTCCTTGTGGGGCTCCATTCATGCTTTCAGACACCTTCCCGCCTGTTCTTCGTGATCGAGTTCGTGCGCGGCGGTGATCTTATGTTTCACATGCAGAGACAACGCCGTCTTCCAGAGGAGCATGCTCGATTTTATGCAGCTGAAATTAGCCTCGCCTTAAACTTTTTACACGAGAAAGGTAAGAGGATACGTCTGCCACTATCCTTCGACTGGATAAAGCGAAAGTTTTCCATCACTGATTAATATTCAACCATTCTAATATGTGTGCTTTTATCATTCGCTTACGCAGGTATCATATACAGAGATTTAAAGTTAGACAACGTGCTGCTAGATCACGAAGGGCACGTGAAATTGACTGATTACGGAATGTGCAAAGAAGGTGTTCGAGAAGGCGACACAACAGCCACGTTTTGTGGCACCCCGAATTACATCGCACCTGAAATACTACGTGGCGAAGATTACAGTTTCTCTGTAGATTGGTGGGCACTTGGAGTGCTTCTGTACGAAATGCTCGCGGGCCGCAGCCCGTTCGACATTGCGGACGCGTCAGAAAATCCCGATCAGAAGACGGAAGATTACCTGTTCCAAGTTATTTTGCAGAAGACAATTCGTATACCGAGGTCGTTGTCGGTTAAAGCAGCCTCTGTCCTTAAAGGATTCCTTTGCAAGGACCCCAATGAGAGATTAGGCTGCGGCAAAAGGCCGGGCGCGTTCCTTGATATTGCTGTTCATCCATTCTTCAAAGCAATTGATTGGGAAATGGTAATTAATACTATTATTCGCTAAAGTATTCGAATGTTGACACTTTGACTGGCGTCTCGAAGTTGTTCGAGAGTTCCCGAATATTTAGTTGAAAAACAAAGGTAAACGGGGATTTTATAACTCGAGCGTAATTTAAGATATTAGTTTCTATATTTTTTAATCGATCTTCGTGAAAGTAGCACCAATGGATTGGTGAGATATTCCTGATAAAAACGGGTCTGTATTTGTCCTCACTCGAGCTATTTTTAACCGTGTGATGTTTTATGTATACACAATTAAAAGTAGCTCGAACGAGGTCGTATTTCGATTCGTTTTTATTCGGAGAGTCTCGTTCACCCATTGATAGTACTCTCGTGAAGATTTAATGAACAATATCTGCCGCTAAGGAGTCGCTCGAAAAGGTCGTAATCGATTTAAAGGGATATTTCTCCAAATCTTGCGCCATTCAGAGTGTTAAAGCACGAGAAATTGTTAAATATACAAACGTGTCATTTAATATATTGCTTTGATGCTTGCAGTTGGAACAGAAGCAAGTTACACCACCTTATAAACCACGTTTAGATTTTGATCGTGATTTAGCTAACTTCCCACCAGAGTTTACAGATGAACCAGTTCATTTAACGCCGGATGATCCGTAAGTTTCGCGAAAAGAATAATATATAATGCATCTGTTTAAAATGATAAATAAACGTAGCATACCCGCGTTTTGTTTAAATGCTTATACAGAATATTTTAAATTTGGATGAATATTTTGCAGGAGGGTGATCGACAAAATCGATCAAAGCGAATTCGAGGGTTTCGAGTACGTGAATCCATTATTAATGTCTCTGGAAGACTGCGTGTGACAAGAACCGCTCGTTATTGTGCAACGTCACAATCAAAGTCACGAGGAATTGCAGCCGTGTTATATGTACGAATTGCAAGACAAACTTGCGAAGCTTCGAATTGACCCTATATTGAACATCAGCTCAGGAAATCGAGGTTATCACAACAACGTTTTTTTAATGACGTACTCCGAAGAGAATGAGAACGACAATAATTATAACGAATATCGGTTATCGCCACCTTTTCCATTCCGATACGAAAGTCCGATATGCTCCAGTTCTCTAAGCATCACTGACGTTACATACGGCTCTAGCAATAACAATGAGATCGTTAGTAACTACGATGAACACAATTACGATGATGAGGAAGATGAAAGTCCAAAGAAAGGACTATTGAAGCAAATGTTTTGCCTTCCATTAAATTAAGCTAAATAAGGCTTGTTTAATATAACAAGGTTGCCTCTAATCAATAGTTAAATATAAATTTTGTAGATTGCAAGAGATTTGAAAGCTGTAACAACGTTGAAGTGTTCACAGAATCCTTGTATTAAGTATTGGAGAAGTATTTAATTTGCGCCCACATATTATACGATCATGTTGACTCTTCTTTCACACATGGTGCTGCAACTAAACGTATTAATGGGTATTATTTTCAGCTATTTTTAGATGAGAATTGAATTAAAAAGAAACGGAAAATGTACCTGACTGCTTCGATTAATCTCGTAGATAATATATCGTTCCGTTGTGCAGTCGTTCTAATTAAATACTTACAAGCATTGTACGATCTACTCTATCGCTTGCATGAACGTATCCACTAAAAAACAATAGCGACAAAATATTTCTAACGAACTAATACCTATTTAAGAAGAACACTGTATATTATAGATTAATTACGTTTTAAAAGAACATAGCGAACGTAAGTATATTTCTAAACGAATTAACTTTTTTTTACATTTCTCTTTTTATTTTTTTTTATACAGACAATTTAAAGCTATGATAATACTAGTAAACACTTGGAAAAAAAAAATGTTGATCACAATGTATATTAAAGAGAACTCTTAATCACATCACAACATAGTATTATAAATTTTTTCAAATATTTTTGTTCATGAATTACGTGCTTCAAGGACGTGAAAGTTATACAGTAAATAATTTTGGTATAGAGATTATCTATATGGGAGAATATATTCACTTTTCGCCGTAAAAGTGATTTAAGTTTGTTAAGACATTCGTGTTAAAATATATCGAAATCGCTGAAGAATGTAATTAAATAAACGTAACACACGACAATCTAGCGCATCGGAAAGTTAAAAAGCATAAATTGCACAAAATAGTGTTTCTTTTCGTAGTATAATGATCTATTTTCAAAGAAAACTATTTTAAATAGCTAACTACGCTATTACTTCCATATATTCCTCCTACAAATGTTACGCACTTAATGACTTTTACAAACCAGTTATATTCTAGTACAGAAAAACAAAGGTCTTCCACTGCGATATCTTTTTGTATTCATTAGAAAACTTAGATCACAGTCATGTATTATGAGAGCATAAAATTTGATAAAGAATATTATTTCTGCTAGTAGCTTTCCTTATAACAATTTAAGATACCAGATTGAAATCACATTCCAATTCAATTTTAATTGTCGAATTAACTGAATATTTTGAAATATGTAAATAAGTAGTAACGAAAACTTGATTTTGTGCAATTTTGCAACTCCGTATTAAGTTTATTTCTTAATTGTTACAATTTACCAAAATTGTTTACTGCTGACAATTGTTCGTTCCTGTGATTATTATAAATATATATTATATATAAATATATATATATATAAAGAAAATGTTAAAATCTTGATAAAAGAGCTAGAGAGTTATGAAGATTTGACATGAAATTAGGATAATTTGAAAGGAATTTAGAGTAAGGACACACACGAAAATAAAATTGCCAAAATACATTATATAAAAGACGCTTCATACGACGTTAATAATTTTCCTTAATTTCTTACATGCCAGATATGTATACTATATTATGCAGAGTGAGACATTTTCATTCTTATGAATTAATATTTTTCAATCCAATGAAATAGATCGGAATAAAGATTTTACGTTCGACAATATAAATCGTTCTCATTTCTGAGAAAGTGTATCGTTTTTCTTTTTCATCATTAGAACATTGTCACAAATTTGTCTATGATAATCTGAGTTTATGCATGCTATTCTTTTTTGGCTATAACATCTATGATATTAAAATTGAAACATTAGAATAAAGCTTTTAAAGAATTTCTTTAGATTATGTTTGCGTTACGAAAAATAATTTTTATGTGTACTCTATTTTAAAATATTTTTACATCCAAATTCAAGATTTAAACTTCTTTCGTACGAATGGCGAAAAATTGTATTACATTTTGTTGTATATTTAATTTCAGTAGATAAATATATTTTTAAAATAATTACAACCCAATTTGAAGGCAATACATCGTACGAAAATTGATAACACTTTCTTTACATTTTGTCAGAAGTGGGATTTATTTAATTGTTTTAAACGACTGAATTAATTAAAAGAGGAACAAATGTTTTACGTGAATTTTAACATAACTAAGGATACATGTATATTTTTTTTTAATGAAAATTTAAGTTATAGCTAACAGATATTTTATTTTAAGATTACCAGAATCTATACTCTTATAGTAGCCTTAACCCTTTCTTAGTTTGGCTCATAGAGTGAAAAATACCAAATTATTTTTAAGCATTATATCTGGAAGCCTGATATGCAAAATAATTTTGGTCAGAAAAAGCAAGTTTCGGCCTTTTATTTAATTAGACTGCGAAAGGGTTAATCATCGAAGTGTCAACCATAGCTTTACAGTTTTCCATTTCCCTAACAAAACCATCAACTACATTACTGCTTATTTCACATAATTTTCATGTGCATATTTATCTGTACTAAGATTGATTTATCTTGCAGCTGAATATTTTGATATGATTATACAAGATTCTAGAAGTTAATTCATTAAACATTCCTACCGAGATTGATTATTGAGTATTGATAGTCTTAACGAAATATACTTTCAAGTATTATTTAAAAAAGAATAAAAACACAATAAATATATCTAAAAGTCATTCGTTTCATGTACTCAATAACGAACTATCACTATTCAGTTAATTTACTGTTTTATCACGAATGGTGCGAATAAAGTATTAGAACTTCATTGCTTTCCATGTTGCAACGGTAATATTAATTACATGTTCATCATTTTTCTTGTTGCACTTACAACATCGATTTTCTTTCTTGTCAATATGATGATCTGAGAAATTAATACCTTATTTACAGTTAATTACGAACAAATAAAATGTATTTTTACGTTTTCAAACGATTGTGTATTGTATCGAGAAATGAGCGTACACTTACGTAGGAGTGAAACATATCAATGGAGATTAAAATGAAATAAGATTTTCAGAATACTATATTTAAGGAGAATACTTAACTTTGCAGGGACACATGTTTTATTAAGCATATATGAAAATGTATTCGTTAAAGTTTAAAATATATTTCAAAATTAACATTCCATATAATATATCGGGAAGCTCAATATGTTTATATGTTAGAAACTACTTAATTTTAATTAATGTTACAAGAGATATAAGTAATATAAAGAAATATTTTAATTTCAATAACTAATATTTTACTTGTTCATTTCTTGAAATTTAACAATGTTAACGTTAATACTAATTCTTCCAACAAATATGGCATAGTTTTTCGAACTGATATTGTTCATCAAAATAACACTGTTGTTTCACTTTAAGTGCCTCGCCCTGTATACTAAATGTATATATATTTATGCATGTACATAGTTCCAAAGATTATTCTAATTCATTTTATTATTTCATTTACGTGAAAATATAAACAACGATTACATATGTATCAGTTTACTAATATTCTGTATGTACGATCAGATTGTAATAATTTAATAGCACAGTACGATTGCTATTGAAATGGTAGCGTTATAATTTGGTGAAAGAGAATTTCAATACTGCAAGTTATTATTCATATTTCTGTTCATTGTAATTATTTGTATTTTAGTGATAAATAATCTTCATTGTTCCGCTCACATTTGTTTGAAATATATGCTTTTCGTGTGTCAGAAAATATGTTCCAAATGACAGTTCCAAAAGTATATTTAAAAGTATATTAATGATATTGATAATGGCTTTTGCTGCAAGTAAGGACTATGAGAATAAAATTATAGTATGCGAACTATGTTATATAAATATTCCACCGTTAGCGCTCAAAAAAAAAGAAGAAGAAGATTGCTTGTTATCATTTATACATATATGTATATGAAAGGAATTTTAAAGCAATTTATGCCTTGTTATTTGAGACTTAGTTTTCCATTGTATTAGACGGAGTTCCGGTAAATGAACAAGTTTGTACAGTAATATGGTTATTTATTTCAGGTAATAATGTTGAAAAAGTATTGATTAGTAATTAAAAATTAGCTATACAATTGAAACGAGAAATCAGGAATTTATGTAGTGCATTTTATTTATAATAAAATATCAAGAAAATGGATAGAAATAGTTTGGATTCAGTTGTTGAACTGATAGAAACAGTAATTTACAAACCAATCAAGGCTCCCCTCTCATTTAGCGCAGTAAAAAAGATATATTACATATATTAACATATAATTAATAACGGTCAGATTATAATTAACCGATGGTTAGATACAAATTGTATTGAAACGTTATACTTATAATACTGTTAATAGTATTTTTATAAATTTTAACTTGTGTTCCATTCGAATATATAGCCTGTATAAATAAATCTCACTATTAGTATTTTAAACCTTTCGTTGTACAACTAAAACACATAAATAACACTGAGAATAAGAGTTTTTAAACGCTCTGCATAAAGATAAAGTAACTTCAGAATTTAATTCCCTGTTCACTTGACTTTGCAGTAGAAAACAATTCGATCTGATTTCTCTTCATTTCTCTATATTCTGAAAATTCATTACTACCTAATTTCCCATTTTACTGTAATATTGCTAAATTAATTCCGTTTTTAATTGTTACATATTTCCTCGTGAACTTAAACGTGGAACATTTTACGTTACATATATATTTATGATTCAAATACAATATATCGCCCACAGAATCTTTTCATTTATAGCGTGCCAACAATTTTACTATGGGTTTAAATACGAGCGTGTCGGAATATTTGCCCCATAAAAAGTCCAAATGAGAAAACCCTTCTACTTTCTCCCGATGCACAATATTATTAAGCTTCTTGGTGAGAAGTTCAACGTCCTTGTAAAAAACGAGATGTATTACAGGACGAATTAATCTCTAATTTGAAATATTTATACTTTCATAAAATTCACACTAATTACCTCTGAATCTGAGAGCACGTCGTCGTCACTGCTAAAAACTGCAACTGGCGCAGTCACTTTGCTCAGTTCGTACTCCGGTGGTATCAAAGAGTGGTACAACCGATTATTCTTTGCATCGTTGTTGTAGTCAAACTGTCTAAAGTGATCTGAAACATTTATTCTGGCTTATCGAAAACTATCTCGATATTTGTAACGCGACAAGTACGAACCTTTGTGGATGTATCCTTGCCCAAAATGAAGTGGTTGTTTCCAGGAAGCACCAGCAGGCATGTGGTCTAAAATCATTTTCCTGTCGTGCTGAACATATTAAAATTTGTAAATACCGAATTTAGTTCATGTTTTGGGGATTAAACAATAAATGGTTGGGACGCAAAATGATCTTCTTTTCATTGTTGGCATTTTTTAAAATAAAGTTTTAAATGAAATTTTACAAGTTGTACTATAAATGTTTTGAGCTACGAATAAAAATTCAGAGTAAGGTCGTCAAGAAGCTCAAATAAAGATATTATTACTATTAAATAAATGGCGCAATTTAGCATTTCGCCTAGGACGCAAAAAAGGCTTGAGCCGGGTCAGATCACCTGAATGTTTCCTTCAGATATTTGGCATTATTGTTGGAGAATCTTTCGATTTTAGAATTTAATGGGATTTTATGAAAGTGTTGAGTTATTCTACCGCACTTAATTGCGTCTGATTAAATTCAGCCAGCACGAGAATGTTCTTGCAAAAGTACTTCTTCAGCGCTGAACCTTCTTGGCAGAGTAGGTTCGATATCGTATTTCCCCAAGTGAAACGTGGATTCCATTCTGAGTAGCCGAAAGTTTCGCCGAGCGACTGTAAATTCAACGTATAATTTTCTTTTCGTTTCTTATGTATTTCACATACACAAAAAACTTTTTAAGTTTGTGTTAAAAAAGTACAAAAAAACAGAAAATGGCGTGGGGACTTCGAAGAGAGGTTGAAGATTGAAACGGGCATGACACTTGAAGGTCATTCGTTTTCTCTTAAATGGGACATGCACGTCTTTCTTTTATGAAGAGAACGTAATCAATGGAGGTCAATCACGCCGTATATTGTATAGCTTTCTTGGCAAATTTTAAGAGAAATTACCATTTTATTTTTAGCCTTTTTTTTAATGCGATTGCACAATGTACTTATAGTTTAATCGCCTTTTCCTAATCACGCTATTTTTGTTAGGATAAATAATATTCTAAATAAATCTTCAAAAATCCTAATTTATAATATACTCATTTTTCCCCTTCCATTTAATTATAATTCACGAGATAAATTTATTTATAGATTAATATATATTTATAGATGCTGCAACCCCTGCTTTACATTATAATGTTATTCAGTAAATTATGTAATATGTCACATAGCAGAAAGAAATTAGAATATTGTAAGATTGCACGTTCTAAATATATTTATTATTAAACCGATTACGTCCAGAATAATATAAAAAAAAAATCAAACCAGTATTCATTCGTAATGAGTTCCAGTAATTCATAAGTTTAAGCATTTTTAATATCAATAAACAATTTTAGAGCTGTTTTCGTTATGTAAATGTTCCGCTAGCTAGATTGCATTTAAAAAAATTAATCACTATTTCCTCCTTTTTTGAAGCAGAACATATTTCTCTATGAGCTTTTTCAACTAGAAATAATATTATTAACATTTTTCCAGATACTTTGACATTAAAAAAAGATATTTTGTGCTAGAAACATAATTATCCCACGTTCGTTAAAATCTTGCATGATATTTGGCAGACAAAAAAATTACAGAATCAATAAATCTTGCTTAATCTGTAATCGAAAACTTCCCCTATCCAAAGTGTCACTATCTAATTCCTTTTTAATTCAAGTGACGGAGATTATGTTATTCATATGTTATTCAATTGCGAGGGAAAGACTGTCGATCGCATCATTATTCGTCACGCATATTTACGCAATCAAACAAGCTGTACGTGCAACTTACCACGCCCAAAGGTATTAAGTGCATGAGTGATGTAACCTTTCCACGCATGTGCCCAGAGTAAGCTACTGGTGCGAGACCGATCATTAAAGAGACATTTGAATTGTAACTGGGTTTCTGTGACATCGTTACCCAAAATTGCGTGGTACCTTGGGAGTGGCCGATGTAATAAAGTTTCTCGCGTTTCGTTCGATCGAGTATATGATCGATCATTGCGGGGACATCGTAAACACCGAGCTCGTGGTAACTAAAACGTGTAGACGAACCCAAGATCACAAATATGTATTATAACAGTGAAGAAATAAAAAAAATAAATAAAAAATCGAATGAATTTCCAAACGCATAGGTACTACACCTAAAATCCCAGTAACGGCGATCACTCGTGGACATCTTAGTGTGAGTATGCGAGTAGATGTTTCCTCTATTATTTCCAAGCCACACGTCGTATCCAGCATCGGCTAAGATATACGCTGCAAAGTAGAAAAATTGGAAATAATTATTAAATTGAGAATTAGGGAGATTTATTCTTCTTAATCAGGGGCGGATTTGGGTATGGGGTTAGTAGGCTGCAACATAGGGCGGCAAATTTTGGGGAGCGGTAGGATTTGGGGAATGATAAATTTTGGAGAGCGGCAAATTTCGGGGAGCAACAAATTTTGGGGAGCGGCATGTTTTGGGGAGCCACAAATGTTGGAGAGCAGTGAATTTTGGGAAATGACAAATTTTGAGGAGCACCAAATTTTGGGAAGCGATAAATTTTGCGCAGCGGCAAGTTGTGGGGACCGATAAATTTTGGAGGGCCGCAAATTTTGGGGAACAACCAATTTTGAAGAGTGGCAAGTTTTGGGGAGTGATAAATTAAATTTAATTGTTTTTATCCCTAATAGAATTTAAACATAAACAAATGAGTTCACCAAAAAATAATAGACCATTATATGAATATCTCATTATCCATATCATTCTGTATACATATAAATGAAGTGGAGGCATCTACTTTGAGGGATTCAGTCTGAAGCCTGAATGGCTTCTATGATCGTCTCAATCTATTATTGCCCATTTTAATTTGTACAAGGGCAGCATAGATTTCATTATTGCTTCTGCATCGTCAATAAAAAGTAATTTACATGTGATTCCTCGGAACAAAAATAGACACACGTCTTACAACAGGAGGTCGTAGACATCATGACTGATGGAAGTAGCCTCATTCTTCCACTACTACTGGATTATGTCGCAATGAAAAATATTCAACTGTTTACCAATTGCATTGACCTTGAAACCCTGTCGCATAAGAATTTTCTGCTCACCATACCATAAACTTTCATTTGAAATAACAATCAACCTGATCGGACTATTTAACATTTGATACCTAGTTCAAAGCTAAATTTTCTAAAAATCACTGCCCAGAAACCTCTAATATTCTACAGCTTCTTTATATTCATCAGCCTCTATGTCTTGAACCAGTCTCCTCTCAAAAAACGCTCGCCGAAATTGTGACCTCGACGAAATTGCTTAGAGATAAGAAATTCAGAATAAAATCTTATATGCTTAAACGAAACAAAGATTAGTCTACTATCTCCTTCGAACGTGGAAGTTTCATGCCTTTAGCGGTAGAAAAACTTACAAAACTAATTTTAAAACTTATTTTTCTTACTTTAAAAAATTTAGTTGTGAATAAGACATTTAAAAAAATAATATATTAATAATAACAACGCGTGATATGATTTTCCTCTTCCCATTAAATGGCCAACTAATGGCACAGTTACCGTATATGGTAATTTTCTTCTCCTAGAGTTTAAGTGAATAATAATATATGCAAATACCTAGCGATCGGTTTGGACCCATGAGAACCCAATCGGCTGAACTACCCTGCAAGCAATGTACAACTAAAACAGGCGGTCTCAGACTCGAACTTGTCTCAACATCATTCCGTCCATAGGGGATTCTATGAAGTTCCAGAATATAACCATCCTCTGTCACAACATGCTGAACTTCCACTGGGTAGTCATATTTCCTTATTAATTCTGGCTGTATAATAAAAACAACATTGAAGAAAGAAAATAAACGATGGTCAAAGTGCAGGTACAGTAATAAGAGCTTGATAAAAGTTAATTAAAGGATAAAGGGTAAAAAAATGTCTATTTTTGGTAATTTAACGATTTATAGCATATTTTGTTGTTGGCAACCTGGGCTACAGAACTGCCGAATCACAAAGAGTTATAAACTTCAACGTAAAGTTCAAAAATAGATAATGTCCACTCTGAACTGGAATGAAACACGGAAAGTCCCCACTCTTTGCCTAAGCATACGCTTCTGTCGTGCAGGTAAAACAAGAAATTATGATAAGGGGATACCCATTCTTCGAAGAGATACCCATTCCCATTTAGCAAGTGAAGGAAATGCGAATATTATGTGATATTGCTGTTTTGTGACATTTCCTGTTTTTCCCCTTACCCTTAAATTACTGATCAAATTATTTTTTTTAATTATTTCATTGAATTCTATTAAGGCACCTATACGATTGCTTTGGAACATTATTTGCATGATTCTCTTGTGTTTTGAAAGCACAATGATGTTTATGGTAAAAACAAAGCATAAAACTTGATAAGATAATGATGAGAATGCACGAGGTAAAAATTGTAAAAGTAGCGAGTAATTAACTTACTGTTGTCAAGAATTCGTCCGAGCTATAATTACGATTAATGACCGAATGTACCAAAGCATTACTCGACGTGAAAAATTGCGCGACTATGAGACAGTATAACAGCGACATAATGTTACGTTACAAACAGGACCGCTGTAAATAAAAGCGCGGGTGTTTTATAGGTGGCAGTTACTTGGAAATGGATGGCAAATGGCAGATAAAAAAGTGGGACTAATATACATACCGTACTATGTACTCAAGTAGAATATAACTATTATTTCGATTTTGCTGTGTAACACTCTTAAAACGGTTGATAACACACAGTATAAATACTTTTATTTGCATAACAGTTGTGAGTAAAAAGCGAAAAAAAAAATACAATTTTTATGTTGAAAAATACGATTTTACCGATTTCTTGTATGAAAAATATTTTTTATCTTTTCTTTAAGAATTTATCTCAAAAATCGGCTCTAGACACATCGTAGGGAATGGTTTTTTGCATCTCTCATTAAATTTTCATCCAAATCGGTGGAGCGGTTTTCGAGATTTTATGTTCACCATCAAATGGTGCACCGCGTACACACTTTTACGTTTTTACTCACAACTTTTATGCACATAGCGATATTTAGAGAGGTATTTTTGTGTGTTAAAGCTAATAGAATATTGATTAAAACTGGAAACAAAATGTTCTCTCTACTGTTATTTATTACTTTACAATTTGCGTTTGGAAAAGGCCTGTTTTAGGGCTATCGAGGGTGACCTCCCCCTTAAAAGGAAATGGCCATATTTTAAAGTGTGCTGATTGTAACATATGTATTATAAAGTAATAAATAACTATAATATAGTTCATTTTCGTCTGGCGCCATAAGTACAATTGTAACTTTTGCTATTTTAAATTGCGATAACTTTTATTCGAGAAACCGTGGAGGGCTGAAGTTCCGCGACATCTCTAAGTTTTTGTTTTAGACTATATAGACCAAATTTCAGAAAAATATCTCTACCCCTTTCCGAGATAGGGGGTCGAGTCGAGGTTTGCATCCATAACAGCGTCATCGGCACAATTGCGCCCTCATAAATTTTGTATGAATATAATGAAAGAAAAAAGGAATACGATTTTTTTTAATGACAATGTTATTTTACTATAAAAAAAAGTAAAGAATATATAATTTACATTATAAAAGAAAATTTAGGAATTTTTTTTATTGATTTTCATTGAAACTAAATGTTGTCCATTTATCGGACAAATTATACCAACAGTGAGAATATTCATATAAAATATGTGAGGGTGGAATTGTGCTTCTGCCGCCTGTTAACGTTGTAAAATTGTGCCGCCTGACGAGGGTTAAGGGTGTAATGATTAAAGGACCACAGGAAGTTGCAGTGCTCCTTTTTGTAGTTTTACGTCGCTTTTTAGCTTTCAAATCGACTCTAACAGTCACTAGACCTCGATTGATGTATTTTGCTTTTTTCCTACTATTTTCTGTAAATTGTTCGCTTATCCTCTATGTCACTCTAATAGTTATAGTAAGCCACCCGCTATACACGAGTTACTTTTGTGTTCTCGACCTTTAATGTGCGCATCCATTGTTTTGCGAAACGGATAGTGCGATAGGAAGAGATGAATTTATTACTGTTCCACTCAAGGGGAATACCACGAAGGCTGAACCCACCTGGCATGCACCTGTGATTAAGAATTTCGATGACGAAAGGCGAACATGTATACCTACTTACTTTTTTAATGGTAACTTTTCTTAACGAAATCAAAAGTGGCTAAAATTATTTTGATAACACCAAGGTGCACCTTGTACATTTACACGCATTGCCTGTAAATACGATAGGGACTATAAAGGTGCAAATCCACGATGAGACAAAAATATGGTGTCTCACATGAGATTTTAATCTCATGAGACAATTATTTCATTATTGTTTTATTTTTTAATTAATTTGTCATTAGTTTCGTCAAATTAGACTCTCATGAGACAAGTTTCATTGTATATTTTCAAAAGTCTCATCTCTCGCGACTATTTCCATTATTTACATTCAGTTATTGCTGAGATGTTTGTCTTATGTAAAATCTCATCGTGGATTCGCACGTTTAGGGAGTCAATTGAGATTCCGTTAAAAAATTCAATACGTAAGAATTGATTTTACTACGTCTTATTCTACACGTAGAGAATTCACTTTTCTACGTTAGGTAAAATATGCGCCCGCTACCATCGACCATCGACGAAGTATAGGATAGACCTATCACGCAATGTAATTTTGTGTCACACGCACGGGGGGCTCGCAAGCCCCCTAACCATTTTCATGTCACACCCAACGTTATCGATTGAGTCTAAAATAAGATTGTAACGCTACGCGTGGCAGGAATTAAAATTCAACACGGGTAAAACTTAGATCATTTGAAACCCGCGATTTACAAATGATTATGTTGGAGTAACCACAGATGAGGCATAGAATAGACCTATCACCTAATGGAACTTTGTGTCACCACCCGAATTGTGTTACCGACCCATAATTTGAGGACTGAATTTAGCGACCTCTGCCCATGAAGAGCGTCCAACTCAACAAATACTCTGAAATGTGTTGAAATGCTGAAAGGTGTGTTGCGTGCTTGTATACGTGTGACTTGTTTAAAGTGTGAGTTTGACATAGGCTTTCGCTACGCTACGCGTTGACTCGGTTTGTCAACGACTCATGCGGATTTCTCTTCAATAATCCATTTCGGGGATCAAGACACTATGGCGCTCAAAATCTAATTCTTATAAGCCTCGCAGAAAGGTGCATGATGCATGAGTGTCGTAGGGTGCATGGATGCAACTGCAAATCGAGCATTGTTTAATTTCACAATCATACGGGATGCTTAATGTGTCGAATACGAGTTACATTTCTCAAGTTGAACTCTCTCGTGTGAGTTCTTTCAAATCTTCTCTCTTAACAGTAATTATTACATTCGAGTCATTAGAAATTGAGAAATTTCAACTTGCATGGGAAACAGTTGTGGTTGACGGCAACCTCTACCAATGTGACAACATTGACGAAAGGTGTGAGCTATCAGTTCGACTTTATCCGCGATAGTGATCGGATCGGTGAATATCTGTGAATGTTACAGTATTATTTCCTGATTTGTCGATTCCTACACCAATTAGTTCGACTACTGGACTAAATAGAAAACCGTTTAACAACATTTCACTGGAATATACCTTTCATCTAGAAATTTTTTTGACGAAGCGTTGCCTAAGTAGTAACTGAGAAAGGAGCAACCGTTTGGGAAATATGGCACCAAGATTGCTATTGGAGTCTTTTTTCTTTAATATTATTGGAGAAATAAAATGTTATTGTAGAAGAAATATTTGGAATCGAATCTGGACGGATGGAATATAGATTAACGAAGATAGATGATCGCAGCCAATCGGCTCGTATTACTTGTCACGTAATTAATAATTGTATTACAATGTTACTTGTCATACGATTAGTAATTATATTTCAAATAATACAGATTGCCCAGGTCTCACCACGAGGAGGTGCTGCGAGTGGAGACCCGCCCTAACCGCGGCCCATCCGCCCTCCTTTTATGCAAAATTTTATTTTCATTTCCATAGATCCCCCTGATGCACGGTTGCAAAACGATCCTCGATCGCTCGACAAGCGGGCATCAGAGGGAGTCCTTCTGTAAAAAGCTACCGCGATAAAGCTAAGCTGAATTTAAAATATTTCTTTGTTTCTTTCATTTCAAATTTTAAAAACTTTCTGGTATATTTCTACCATGATAATTATTCACTAATTGCGAATAAAACAAAGAAAAGGGGGGCAAATTTGAGGGAAATTATTAGGGAAAACAGTGATAATGATACATCATTATAGGATATGTTATAGGATATATCATTATTTAGCAAAAAGTTTTCCCCTTTTTTCTTTATTTCATTCCTAATTAGTGAATAATTATTATTTCCTATTCATTGCTAGGAAATATGCCAGTGTATATTTGCTATGCTTACTTATAATACTAATAATTCCTACCTATACGAGCGCTCGTATTTAATAATTGCTACTTATATTTAGTTATATGCTACTTATGTTTAGTTATATTTAGTTATAAACACTGCAGTGTTTAATTATTTCCTTAAAAACTACTTAATTCTATGTGGCCACTAAACACATTACCTCATCATATACATATCTACTTAAATTTAAATAATGACCTGCCTAATAAAAATCTGAAATTGTCATGTGTTTCTTACTTCCCTCGATGGACCCACGATGTTACCTGAAACATTTTCAAAAGTATCTATTAATAAAAATTCCTTGAGATTTCGTTTCTCAAGGATGATGAATCTGAAATCATATTTCTAAAATAATCTTCACACATAATATATCTGTAACAGAAACTTTCTCAGTGAATTAGTACCTACAATCTATCTAGATTAAGTAATGTAATTTCAACAGATATAGGGTAGATGTAACGTTTGTGGCCATTGCACTGTTTTTGGCCATGTGCATTATTATCTTATTTTTAAATTGCTTGCAGATCATTATTCTGTGGAGAATTTCACATCATAAATATTTTATTTAGTATACCGCCCGAAATATAAGGTTATATGTATTGCTTAAATGAAAAAATATTAAATTTTTTAATAAGTGGCCAAAACTGGTACAATACCTTAAAATGGTCACAAATGATGCATCTACCCAAGTCTTTTCATTGAATCACTATTGCCCAAGTATTGAAATATCATATTTGAAGCTACAAGCCAAAACTCAATATGGAATATCGATTTGGTATTAAGATGAAAGATGGAAGAGATTAAAAAATACTGCTTCATTGTCAGCAGACAAAGTAGGCAATCAAAACTTTAGCAATTCGTGAAAAAGAAGCTACTAATGATATTACATTTCATTCCGAAACAATTAATATTCATAATATTAAGCACATTGGGTGCTTTGTTACATCAACTCAATAATTTCCTTCTAATTCCTCATTAATTGGCATCTTCAAAGTTGATGTATCGACAATCAATCATAATATACTATAGTTAATCAAAAACATTTATGCAAATGTTGAAAATTGGAATAATTGCACTTTACTGCACAGTATTTGAAGTTACTGTCATACAGAAAATAGCAACAACGAGCACGTGTTAGGTAATATTGAAAATTTATTATCAATATAAAGTGCCGAATTGCAGTTACCTACTTTTTCAGTGCAAATTTCGTTTCAATATCATCAAATTAAGCAACAATCGCGGGTGAATTTTGATCAATGCAAAGGAATGTTGAAAATTTATAAAAATAAAAAACTACATTTCTTATCAATCTGAAAATAAATACAAGGATTGACGAAGTTACTATGCAAAAATCGGCAACGCTAATGAGGAATAGCTACTACTACTTTTCAAAGACTCTAATTAGAACTTGAATTGAATGGAGGTGTGTCAGAAGTCTGCGATTTCTATTACAAATAATGAATTACACCTTTCATCGCCATTCTTTCAGTCAAAAATAAAATTTTTCAAATGCCATTCCATGAAAATTGGAACTTGAAATTTAATAATATTCTAAAACAAAATAAAAAACATTTGTCTGCAAGATATGAATATACTTTTAAAACAATATTTCCAGTGACAAACACTCGATTCAAGGGTGGGTAGGCGGTGATAGGAGAAGGAAGATGGTGCAGCCACTTAGGGCTGTTGAAAAAAATGATCAGTAGCCAGAAGGGCAGCTGATCATTGGCCACTCATTAATGCAAGAAAGCCGTGAGTGGACCGTTTCTATCTTTCGCAACGCTAACTTATTACAGACTAAAATCAACTCCCGAGCACAGTCACTAGGACTTTGGACTACTCGCAGCACTAATTTCTCAAACAACTTCAAAATTCCCGGATGGTGCTTCATTACTGCAAATTCTACTATACTCAATACAAATCCCGAATAGCAAACGAAAAAGCTCCCAAGGAGCTATACTACTCTAACAAATATAAAAATCTATCCAGAACCACCAGATGGGTGGCTTCATTTTTCGCAAAACTAATAAAAATTTAGTGCACCTGTGTCTTGTAATACGCAACTCTAACTTTAATTCGTTGCAACCTTCCTGAAGGCTGTGTAGAGTCCCCTGTGCTGCAAATCCAGCAGCTCGGGACTCTTTTTTCCCAGGAACATGTCTCCAGACATGTCCCAGGACAGTTTCGGGGCATTGGGGTCTGGGGGTCGCAACTCTAATTACAAACGCGATCAGTCGCATCGCAACTCTATGGACATTCCACGCGAAATCGGACACTTTTCGGAGTAACATTTCGAATGTTGCTGGAATTTGAACATGTTGTAGTCTTTAGTGATATTTAAACGTACCTCAAGGGATTTTTCAAAATTTTGAAAAATGTCGATTTTACAGCTGTAAGGTAAGGGCTACCTTTTCCTCAATAAATTATAGCTATGTAAGTAGTAAATGGATGGAGATGAGATTTACAGTGCTTACAGAGATGACATTAAAGTTTTAAGAGAAAATTATTTCAGTTTAAAAAAATAAAAATTTGTACCATTTTTGTGCAATTATTTTAATCAAATGCAGTTTTTTAACATCGGGCGTGATTTTAAAAATCCCCCCAAAAAGGATAATATAGTTCTATCCTTCCTCTGATGGACAAATTTTCAAAAATATGGACATTTTAAAATTGGCCCCGTAAAAATTGTCGAAAGTTGACGTTGCGTCAAATCGCTCCGGCTCGACTGGCTGGGCCGTGCGATATTCGCAGCGGCTAAGCGGCTATATCTGCTATTCTTATACGGTGTTTTCGAATATGGTAAGTATTTGTAAAAAACTGAAGATGGAAAACTTTTACTGCTTTTTATACACAACGTAATACGGTAACTCAATTTTGGGTGCTCGCAATATTTTCCTTGAAACGAAGGTGACGCTCAGTTTTTTAAATGGAATGCTATTAAATATTTAGCATTCCATTTAAAAAACTAAGGGTCTCCATTGCATCCATGCACCCTACGACACTCATGCATCATGCACCTTTCTGCGAGGCTTATAAGAATTAGATTTTGAGCGCCATAGTGTCTTGATCCCCGAAATGGATTATTGAAGAGAAATCCGCATGAGTCGTTGACAAACCGAGTCAACGCGTAGCGTAGCGAAAGCCTATGTCAAACTCACACTTTAAACAAGTCACACGTATACAAGCACGCAACACACCTTTCAGCATTTCAACACATTTCAGAGTATTTGTTGAGTTGGACGCTCTTCATGGGCAGAGGTCGCTAAATTCAGTCCTCAAATTATGGGTCGGTAACACAATTCGGGTGGTGACACAAAGTTCCATTAGGTGATAGGTCTATTCTATACCTCATCTGTGCATCGACGAAGTATAACACCTTTTACCATTTTCGAGTCACACCCAACGTTATCGACTCAATCTAAAATAGGATTACAATGCTACGAGTGGTAGGAATTAAAATTAATATTTATAGTGTTATGACTAATTTCAAGAAACATGTTGCACAATTCCATTTAGTGATAGTGAACAGTAGTAGTGAAAGAAGACATCTAAGGAAGCCTACGTTAATTTATTATACAATGAAGTATTTAAGGCCCCATGTAAAATTGCCAAGTAGTCACAGAATTTTATTAAGTAGCTTTGTTGCTCTTTCGTTGGCTCCTTATCTCTGATGAGGAGGTCGCCGCTCTTGGCATTTAAATTGGTTGTCTATTCGAGCGGGATATTCAAATCGACTAAATGTACCTTACTGCAATTGGCTGATTATTGCCGAAGTTTACCGATCATTGCCGAATGGGCATTTAAATTGGCTGTCTAGTGATTTCCCTAGGTTATTTCTGTCCTTGTCGAGTGACGCCTCTTATTATATCTCCTCTTTATTTAAGGATTGAAACGTGTCCAATATTTGTGCGTTTTGGAACACGGCAGATAAAACGAGATCTTTTGGTTTGATTTCTTGAACGTCAGTACTTCAGTTCGCCGTTCGTGATGGCGTTATCGTTGATGTTGTTTGATTCTCGCGACGTAGTTGGAGCAGCTTTACAAATATAAATTCGAAAATGTAATATATTCACTGTCGCGCGATTAGAATTAAAGTAAAAACAATGGTGTCTATCGGTATCCTATACATCCCAATTGTTACCGCGTTCTTCTATTGGAACAACTTGTTATGGTGCTATGTTTTCGCCGTGCTAACCGTATCTTGTTTTTTCCTTGGATGTCTAATTGTTATGTTCATAAACATCGCGCTATCTCCGAAGCACCAAACCGGTGCGGGCACTCTAAAAACCGTCGCGGAGATGGATGCATTCCATAATCTGTTATTGGTGCGTGCCATTTTAAGTCACTGATAATTACTAAATAGTAATACTTTCAGGACGTATACACATTATTACTTAAAAATTCCAAGTCCTGTTTTAGGAAAGAAGCTATACTCTTCTACGTATGATATAACGTATTAATATTAACACGTTCATAGTCCCATGACTCGTACGCATGGGTCAGGACCAAGTGGGTGATTTAGATCATAGAATTGCTACGTGCGATGCATGGACTTTCTTGCTCCGTAGTTCATAAATTTCTATCAACGCTTTCGATTACTTTACCTTTTAATGCTTTCGATAAATATCTTTCTGAACGTATAAAGGAATCCATGCTTAGAGGTTTGCAATTGTGAACGTGTTAAACCATCTTTATCGTATAAACTTTTTTATCCATGATATATAGATAAGATAGCGTAGATAAATATATAATAGCAGCATTGTTCATTGTATATCAGTTTTCAAAGTTTTTTATAAACTATACATTTATGTCTTATAAAAGTATTTCTCAGTCTTCTTTATAAGTACTTTAGTTTATTTTCATCTGTTGTACGTTTCTATGATATGCTTTATGTAATAGTTATATGCATTTTACTGGATCGTCCCAATTCTGGTTAGACAATTATGTTCATCAGGCCTTGTTTTGCACCTGACCTCTTTTTTTTATCTGTGATAATTGTCGCAGAACTTGCATGGTGTGTTGTAACATTGTTTTAGTAAAATACAGAATTTTCAATAAAATTTTATATTGTATGAAACTTGAAAAATATAGTACTTTATTTTAGTTATTAGGATGTATTCTCAATATTTTTATTTAAGGAGACATTCCACAGTTTCTGGCGAAAAATCGACCACTTTTCGGTGATGGTTTTTATAACGAAATAAACACTTAATGTTTTCAAATTTTTCGGAGTATATTCTACCACTCTTGAAATACAAGAAAAAATCTTTGTTGGTTTATTTCATTTGTTTAGATACATATTTCGTAGTGAAGTTGGTTTCGTCAGAATTTGACGCCTGTGTCGCGGTTGAAATTTCGAACGACTCGATCGTCTAAAATAAAAAAAAAAAGATATTTTTAATCTGTAGGAGTATGGCTGTGCAAAATACCGCGAAATTACAATTTCGGGCAGAAATTATTAAAATAGCGGTTGATCAAAGTTGAAACTACCGAAAATGGCATTTTTTTATATTTAATCGATATAAAAAATTCGGGAAATATTAAAAAGTAATATCCGAGGTAAGCTGGATAGCCATACTCCTGCAAATTAAAAATATGTTTGGTTTTTTAGTTTCCGATGATCCAGTCGTCCGAAATTTCAACCACCACCAAGGGGTGAAATTTCCGAAGACGCCAAACTTCACTACGAAATCATGGGCGTCCGAAGGGGGGGGGGGGGGTGGAAAAGGGGCAGTTGCCCCCATGACTTTTGAGAAAAAATCGCTTATTTTTCAAAACTGATCTTTATTACGTTTATACAAAAAAAGGGAATATTTTTAAATTTCGATTTTAAATTTTTAATTAAATTGGCACCATAAAATGAGTTAAAAAAGCAAGAGGGGTATATTTTTCTTTACCATTATCCCAAAATTGCCCCCCCCCCTGGAAAAAGTCATCGGACGCCCCCGTGCGAAATATTTGTATAAACAAATGAAATAAACAAAGATTTTTTTTCTTATATTTCGAGAATGGTAGATTATACCCTCAAAAGTTTAAAGATCTTCAGTGTTTAATTTCATTATAAAAACCCTCACCGAAAAGTAGCCGAAATTTCGGTTCGACGCTCTAAAATGGCCCCTTAAAATTTTCTTTATCTTTTCAATGTTTTGTTTGGAGAAATGGTCCCAAATTAAACTATAGTTTTCTCCATAGTTGTTAGAAAAGACTATAATATAAATTATGGCAGAACTGTTTTTTTTTTTATTTTAGTCAATGAACAAAGACTTTTTTAGATATACTTTAAATTAGTACTAAAAAAGACATGTATTTAGAAGTACTTTTATAAGTATTGTTTTAACATGTCTGTTGTCGCATCTGCGAGGCAAAGTATTGAAGTATATAGGAACTCAACAATAAACATGTTAAACAGTAAAACACATTTATTGATTATTTACAGAATTGCTATATTTGTATTGCCAACTATAATATTAATAAAATAAATTGCTAATATTCTTTATACTTTACATGTACTATTTGATATATTATTATTCTAGAAAGGATACATAGTTAAAGCGTTAAATACCAAAAAGCATATACGTTACCCACTGGTTTTTTCTCGTATGGTGGACGGAGCTTTGCAAAACTTGTTGGATTTAGTTTTCCAAGACTTCGTTGGACGTTGGCTCAACGAATTGGCTTTCAACTCTGTACAAATATTAGACAATATGAAACAGGATGTATGGGGAGCAATTCAGAGTCTTCACGATCGCTTATTGAAAGTGGATCACACGAAACTAGTCGTTTGTAATATAGTGAATAAAATTACATTCCATTTTGAGAAAATTAGGATTGCTCAAGCTGCTTCGTAAGTTCCACTATATTTCTTCTAAGTACACGCTGATAAATACCAAAACTGTACCCAGTATGCTTTTCATTCGAATATTTCAATATACATTCAAACAAAACTATAAAATATAAAGACTACAAGTAATTAAAAAATCGTAACTTTTATACTTACCAAAGTTTCATTTTGAGGATCACTTTTTTGGGTACAGTTTCGATGAATTACTTGGAAAATAAAGATTATGATACAATTAGGTCAGAAGGCGAAGATCCAGTATTTATTTTGTCGGCACATTTGATGTCACCTGCTGCCGAGTTAGAATACTTAAGGAAACTCAGCGAGTTATACATTTTATTTTTACTACCACGTTGTTATTCCCTTTCGCCAGTGAAGTATTTACTCAGAGAAATCCTTGCGTGTAAAAGTGAGTTCAATTTACCGTCAACTTCACTTATACAATTACATAGAAATCGTTAGCAATTTATTTCATCCGTTATATGTTTGTAGTATTAAAACCAGCGATAGATTTAATCACGGATCCAGACTACATCAATCAAAAGATTTTATCGTATATCGATCAGCAACAACTTGCGGAAGCGATGCATAGGAAAACATACGAATATGCCGAATCGTTTGAAGATTTTATCCGCATGATTAAAAGCTCTAAAGACTTGGAGGTCCTCAAGCATATCAGATACAATATCGTTACGGAAATCATGCAAGCCACGACAATACAGAATGTTAAAAGAGCCCAGGGTTTAGGTCCAGACAATAATGCATTTGGGAAATCCGATATTATTCAAGCTCGAAAGCTGACGAGATATATCAGTCAACTAACATACGCTAAAGATACATGCGAGCGTCACATGCAATCATTAGGATGGAACGGATATCCCGTGCAGGTGCAAGACTACCTTTACTCTGCGCGTACCAATAACGATTGTATTTGACAAGAATGTTTTATAGGCCAGCGATGTACCTGATTCAGCAGTGATCACAGAACAGAAGATATTGCCTCTGCAATATATTTTAGATAACGTAATAGGCCGAAGATATCTTTCGCAGTTCCTCGAACAAGTCGCCAGTCAAGATTTAATTGGATATTGGGCAGCTGTACAGGAATTACGTAGTACGGAGAAATCAAACTGGCATCAATTAGGCGCTGAAATTTTTTACACTTATATTACATCCCCCACTGCCGAGATAAAAGTCGACAGAACTATACGAAAGAAGATGGAGAGCTTTCTGCTAGGCGACATGGGGCCTAATGTATTTTATGAAGTTCAAGACAGCGTTGTTAAAACTTTGGAGGAGAAATATTACCCATCGTTCGTTGTCAGCGAACAGTATAGAAATATGCAAGAAGCATTACTTAACGAAAGAACAGACGGTTAGTATGGATCTTAGTACGTTGTTAAAAAAATTCTGATTACTGATTAATTTTCAGATTTGGTAGACAGTCGACGCATGGTAAATGGTGCGTTATCAGAGAATGTAACGTTGCTTGTCGGAGAACATTCAAACTATGCTCGCAGTAAGCTGGACCAGCTGCAGGAAAAGTTGAGTAATAAAATGCAGGCTTTGCAAGCGTTGAGATCCTCGTTGAAGCCAGAAAGCAAAGTTCTAAATTTTTTAGCTAAAGAAGTGGAATGGTTACAATGCGAGAAACGGCAATTAGAAGCACATTTGACCCATACAGAAACATGGGCAGAGCATTTGGGCCACTGGAGAGCCGAAGTGCAAAGTGCGGAGGTAAAGAAAATTTATTTCTCATAGACAATAACGAACAGAAGAATAATTGAAATGAAAGGATTTTATTTTAGATAATTCAGTAGACAAAATTTATTGTAATTATTAATCGAAAAAATAATTACTAAATAGATACCAGAGAATGGAGAGACTCCTCAATTTGTTCTGGTTGTGCATATGGCAGAGGATGAAGATAACAATGATAGTATATGCAGTGGTTGGGTAGTATTGAGAAGATTACAAGATTTTCAAGACCTTCACAGAAAACTCCGTCAACTTTGCTCCAACGTAAAGAATTTAGATCTACCATCCCAACCATTGAAATTCTTTGGAAAGTCGGATAAAAATACTCTGGACAAAGCTAAGATCCAAATACAGAAATATATAAATGTAAATGTCTTAAATATTGTCTCTATATAATATAGATTCATTCGCATCTTTCAACTATTACGTTCGATTTTTTCAGTACGTTTTAGAGGATGAGAAACTTAATCAAAGCGAAGCTTTGTACACCTTCCTTAGCCCCAGTTCAGAGCATTTGAAATATGCACCTCCTTCGCCAAAAAAATCTCGATTCTCTTTATCGACATTGTTCAAAACGTATGTAGGTATTTTATTTAACAGAATCGCGTGCTTGCACAAGTTTCATTTAAAACGTTTGTTTCAGATCCAGTAATAACAGCGAACTTCGCGATAAGGAGGACGAAGAAGATTATTCGTTGTTGCTAGACGACACTGACACTGCCCGATCAACCACAGATGCATATTTAAACGTTAGTAAAGACGCTATAGCGGAACCTCTGTATACACTTCTGGGGGAGATTTTTGATTTACGAGGGGTATTTCGGTTTCTTCGACGGTCGCTAATTACTTTCGTTCAAATTACTTACGGCCGAACTATTAATAGGTATGATATCAATGACCATTCTGTTGCGTGCGATATTATTGGAAGCACAAAAGAATAATTACGAATGTAATTTTCAGGCAAATTAGAGATACTATAACGTGGGTATTCTCCGAACCGATGTTGCACTATTATATACAATTATTTACAAAATCTTGGTGGCCGAACGGCTATCTGGTCTCCGAAACAGTCCTTCGCACAGACGAAGAGAAATTGAAAACTCGAGGTGAAGCTCGAAGGCAATTCCTAAACAACATACCCGAAGTCCTGACGAATTTGGTGGGAGCGCAGAGCGCACAACGTGGTGCAATTAAAATCTTCGATTCCCTGCAAAATACGAATCTAAACAAACAATTGTTTTATGTAAGTTACTTTCACACCGCGAACTTGTATTATATTCTATTATTTTGATTTTCTTATTGCAGGATATCTTCGAAGCCGTAATGTTCGAAGTATTTCCAGAATTACCACGAATACAGCCGATACAATAACTTTCATGTGTGTATATTGTTTTCTACATCATTTCATATATTTTTTTAGTCTATACATAACACATTAAGTTTAAAGTAAACTATTTAAACTGAGTAAGTTTTGTCTACGTGATATAGAAAAAAAACATCAAATGAAAGTTCCTGTGACGAATTTAGATGTTTGAGATAACGAGCATACGCTGAAACGAATCAAACTGTGTTAGGTATTAAAATTATGTTTATATGCCGCAAAAGCGACGGGTCGTCTTTTAACTTTGCAAATGTTTCAAGTGTATACTGTAAATTACAGCACATTACGTGATATAAAAGAAACGTTATCATTCCATTGGTTTTGAATTTAAAGAGAAATTTCTTTCTTCTGATAAGGAAAATTTGTAAGAAATAACTGAAAACTGTAATGGTAAAGCTTAAAAGTTGATGTGAAATATACAAAGAATATATATATGTATATGTAATAATAATTTAAATTGAAAAGATGTATATAAAGGTAATGTAAATTAAGAATCCTAAAAAAGGATCCCGAATAAGAATGAATAAAAGTTACAAATACGTTGTCCTTTATAAATTGATGTAATATCTTTATTTCACCATATTTTAAATATTTTCGTAGAAGGTATACACAATGTAAACAACTTGTATATCACTCTTTCCCATGCATTTAACGATTTAAAAGATAAATATGTAAAACATGATTGGAGTATACATGTATTGAACATAAATTTAGTTCCACAGAATCAAGTCATTGCGTAAGTCATGCCGTTTCTTACCATTACTTAAATAAATACATATGGATCGGCTTTTGTTGAAAATTCAATTCGATATTTCAATCCTTTACTTATACAAAGCTATCAATACGAGAGTTTATAAAATTTGTTTACGATAAACACTACGAGCTCGAAGAAGGAATTAGTATTACATAGTCATTATAAAAAGCTTTTGTAAATTGTGTGGAGGAAATATCTTCGTTTTCGTATTTTAGTTCGTAACCAACGGTGATTGTAGTATTTGAAGCTCGAGTTCAAGCAGAAACACATTTAACTATGAAGGGAAAAATATAAAAAGCTATATTTTCCGAGTAACAACTGTGCGTTATTATTTATAAAAATCTGAAAGCTACAGTGATGACTATTTAACAAATTAAAATTTGTGCTTTCCAAAGGGATTAAAGATCGAGTATAGTTTCGTTTAAACAGTGTCACTAGTGACTATTCTGTATCAAAAGGGATATTGGATAACAATTGAAAGGAACAATTTGTTAGTCTGACCTCTTACGTCGTAATTAGTAGAAATTCGCGATTAGCAACTAGATAAATAGTAGTATATAACTTCAGAAACATTCTTTTTTCTTAAACAACAAAGTCTCTTTATCGTCACAATCTTTAACAAATGGTAACACTAAAAGTTCAACATTAAAATTAAAATTTTCTATATCACCCCTATATTTTCGAACAGATCTTGACATGGCTTGTAAAAAGGTAACAACAATTAAAATTCAGCGATAGATGTTTCTCTTTTTCTAATTAAAATAAAAAAACAGGCAATTTATAAGAATCATTCGAGGAGTCTAACATTCTTTAATATATTGCCTGTTTATATATTAATTTATATTTAAATGTAATTTACTTTATATATATTTTGATATCGTATATAGTAATATATAGGATGATATATAGTAATTGGTAATATAGAGTATATAGGAAAAGTTGCTACACAAGTTACCACTACGATGATTTCGTTATGTAATAACGTATTTAAAATGGACAACTATATATCAACGATTGAAGCAATACCATGGGATAATGACAGCAATGTATCTAATCCAACTATTAAATTTATATTTATAAGATACTCTTTGAAGAAACCGAAGGCATAGCCAGGACAAAAGGATACTTCCCCTGAAAGTACAGGGAGTCACTGGAAATACCGAAACACCCAATTGAACGCCATCTGAAACATTCTGCTCTCAATTTTTTAATTATTCAGTTGAGCAATTAAAAAATCTCTGGTGCTCAATGATTCGAGACGTTCAAGAACAACGCACTCATCACTTCTACAAGGCAAACTATCGTTGGTTTCCGACGGTGACTGTACAAGTCCTTACTGACCTACGCAACGTGTGCCGCTGATCGCCGAATTGTCGTGCTTCAGGCGTTCCAGACTGAGATTTTTAAACATTACTAACTAAGAAACGAAGCCCTCACCGCAATTTCGTTACTCTTGATTTTCGTCGTATAAAATCACCCTGTAACTTGACTCCCACCTGACGTCGAACACCCTGAACATCTGAAGCTCCCTCGTCCTGCTTCTGTACTGTTCTAACACATGCCATTCATACTTGCATAATATCTGAGTCCATGAGGACCGTTGCAGATCAAATTAGTTACTGCACAGTGATGCATCAGAGAATTGGAATATTCGAGGAAATTATTCGTATTGGAATATTTACAGCTCTACTACCCATATCACGAGTTCATCAATGGTGATGTCTGGGATTTGTTTAACAAGAGGTGTGGAGATAACTTCGACTCAAATATATATTATGGAAACCTTGGAGCTATCATGTCAGCAGAATTCGACGATCAGAGTGACCAAGATCTTAAGCAATTGGAGTATCGTATTAGAAGCCTAGAATCACGGATAGATTTACAAAAACTAATCTAGGCCCTCCTGGAGTGCCGTCTTCAGATGGCGGAATAAATAGAGATCCTGGTTTCCCCGCGATAAGAACTCGGGAAGCAGAGTTCGCAGACACTTTCAAAGAGTGAATCCCATTTTAGAAAATGTGTAATACTATTTTAAAATGTAAATGGATAATATATTAGAGTTTAACAAATATTGTATACATTACTCCCTCTTAATTTCAAAACACAAGTATTGTAAGTGGCATTGTTTACGTAATGACTTGATGTTCGAGTGGATAGCGCAATGATCTTTGTAATTATTCAAAATATATTCTAAAGTTATAAATTACTTAATTATAGCTGAAAAAGGGACTAGTTTCTGTATTATTTAATATTAAAGTATTGTTCTATCCGAGAATATTAATTATTCTCTTTCCACCAACTATAAAGTATTTATTATATTTTATCTGCATATGAGCTGTATAAAGCACGTATTATTATTATTATTATTATTCTCATTAATTTTCACTTTGAAAGTGTCAACAAATCAATAGATACGACAAATATATTTGCTGCCAATTTCAACGAGATAAATAAAAATACAAGACTGAAAAAAATAAATATAAGATAATATAAATATCTATTAATAGGAGAGACAAAAATATATTCATAAATATTAACGTAATACATACAAAGTTTGATAGAGTGTCCAGCCTATGCTTAGCAAAAATTACTGTTTCTTCTTAAAAATTTTCTAACAAAACCGTACTGTTTTAATCAATATACCTATAATAACTCCTCCGATGTATTAACTGCCGCAAATGGCAATGATATTTCATATATAAATGCAAGGGTGTAAAACATGTTTATTAGCAAATTTAAAAAATAATTTTCCAAATACCAATATAGGAGTTTTTCTGTGGGATAGTACATAATTTGTAAAAAGACTAGTATAATCGTCGTCGTTCATCTAAACTAATTTACACGCGTATAAATTTATGACGCATGTACAGGAACGTATTTTATCAAACTTCATATGTAAGGTGGAAAGTAAAAATGATTGTAACATAAGGTATAAAATTAACAGTATACCCATAATATATTATGCCAAAAGAAATCGAAAGAAACGGAAAGTATTGACATATTACAAATATATAAATATACGTTGGCTAATATTTAAACATGTAATATAAAATACTGTTATGTCTTTAATGGCATCGACTAGAATTATTTAAGATCATATTAAAAATGACAAGGATTATCGTTATCCATGAAAATCGACAAAAATAACGCGACCTAGAAAATCTTTATCGACCGTGATGACGTTTTATGAAATCTCTCTCGACTGTGGCGAATGGAATATCTAAAGTCTATGTATACAGAAAATTGCGAGTAAATTTATAAATAATGTCTCATATACAATGACATGTCTTTGCACAAAATTAAAGACGTATGTTTCTGATTGCAGATTTTTGCAAAATGGCATATGTTGACTAGTTGGATCCCCTTTCTCTATTGCGAAACGTATACACATTACCAGAATGTATACCAGTTTTCAATTACTTGGCAGTGAATTCGGGCCAATAGTTTACATAATAACGATGTGTCAAACCTTCAAATAATCTATCCAGCCACATTGGTAAACCATCCAAAAGATTGTCCTGATACAAAACATTGTTTCCAGTCTGCAAAATAAGGTATTTGTATAATTCTGTTTCAGTTTGATAATTATATTGCGACGTGCGTTACGAAAAACAGCACGTTTCATTTTCCTTACGAAAAACAGCACGTTTCAATTTTCACGTAACGAAGAACATTGCATCGAGAAACCCATCCATAATTAATAAAATATAAAATGTGTAAATGCTTCGTACCTCATCTTCAGAAAGGTCAGATTCGTTGGAACTGTCGAAGCCGATAAATGCACCAGCTTCTGCATCATCTGTTCTTCGAGTCAACTGCTTTGTCATTCGTTCCATTCGCTGTACACAGAAATATTGAAATTTATCTTCACTCGTACTAAATATCCAATCCGTGGTTTTTACTACATACCTTGGAACCTTTGCCTTTACTACATTCTGGATGTTTAGCATGGTACATACAAAAATATTTACGGTGCCCATTTAAGGATAATACAGTGCCAACACAATTTTTGGCATTTATATTTAATTCTTTCTGCTCTGGTAAAGTAAGGGATAACAGTTTTTTATACCAATCTAGCCCCCTTTCAAGGGACATATGTCCAAACATAAGGGTCTTATTTTTTCTATAATAAAACAATTAATTTTAAATGACAAGCTCTCGTTATTTTAGATAATAAAGAAAGCTGTGTTTAACCCACCTATAAGGCCACACAGCTTTGTGGAAAGCTGGTAATAATTTAAGTCTACTTTGAACATCAACTAGTAATATAATGGTTCTACAACCTGGTTTTAACAATCGAACTAAACCGTTATATTTCTCTGCACGTAGTTCATGTAATCGTAATTGCGGCTGTGATGGTGTTGACTTACTGTTATCCTTACATTGAGCACGTTCAGCTTGAACACTCGCTTCCTCTAATTTTCTGAAACAAAAATTGATTATAAGAAATAGCAGCTTAAACAAATTTATTTCAAATTCAGATTCATTCAGGCAATCTAAATCGATTTAAAAATAAATATTCGCAGAAACATCATACGAAAATACTTAAAAATTCATATATTGTGCATTTGCAATTAAACAATAGACCTGAACAGAATAAATGTGATATTGTTTCCTACAGAACGATCTTACTTACACTAAATATGACATTCCATATCCTGCAGCACCGATTAACATTAGAGTGGCAATTACTGATACTAAAGGCAAGATTTGCTCTTTAGTAAGACTATCCGATATATAATCTACAGCTAATAACGCCTTGCCAATAAGTTTATCTACAGTACCCTGTGTGGAAACAATAACGTTAAATAACAGGTGTGGTATTTAATTACTCTCGATCTTCCAAGAATCACTGTCACGTACCTGTGCATGTTCGTCTGCTAATTCTCCTACTACCGCGGCATATGGCAAAGCTTCGGATGCTCGCAATAATCTTTGTATGGTTTGCTCTAAATTTCGGCGTGTTTCGTTCCACTGGTTTTCATCTTGAGCAGCTTCGATCCAACCGATAGGTAACCATTCATATTTCAGATGATTCGCATCCCTTCTCCAGATAATAACAACATGTAACAAAGGCTCCAAGGGGCTGCCTTCTCCCGTTGATAATGCTGATACAAATTCTGGTTGCGTGTCTTTAAATACATATGTATATCTAACTCGTTCAGTGCTGTATGTTAAATTGTACAAGAATTATTGTAAAATGTTGCAATTGTTATTATCGTATTACTCGAGTAATGTTACCTATAAGATGACTCCAAAGCTGCTTGTCTAAATTTGTGCCTTGCTAAGTCATGGAGAGGAGTATTCTGTTGCGATATTAAAACTGCGCACAATCGTTTCTGAGGCCTCAGCCATTCGGGCGGGCAAACAGAATCTAACATTGCTTGATTCGAAAGTCTCGGTAGAACGAGGAATTTATTATTTGAAATAACATTGTGCATCGTATCGCTGGATATATCCTTCATACTAACAGACGCCATAGGTTTCTCGAAATTCTCATTGAATAATAGTAACGTATCTAGATCCACAGAAATTTTATACTTTGCTACAATAGATTCTGTTTCTGGTTTCCCTGTCTAAAAAACACCAAAGCGTGTGTAAATAAAATGTGAGATAATCTGAGTAGTATCGTAACAAGCGTAGACGATAAAATATTTACCTGGACGAAGCCAAATGCAACACGATCTCTATAGTAAAATGCAATAAAAAGATATCGTAATCGTATAGATTCTTTTCTATCAAATATTAAAGCTCGAATTCGATTATCTATCCATCCTGAGAGGAAACTGTCTACGTTATTTTTATTTATATTAGATATTAATTTATATGGAAATTTGTTTCGCAGAAAGTCTGAAAAAAGCAACGATCAGTTAGATCCATTACTTGAATTAAATGAAATATTAGTATTATAGATACGCACCAACAATTTTCTGAACGCTGAAAAGAGATTCCTTGTAGACACTAGTACGACCGTCTATCGTAATGACAAGGCATGGTAGCGAATGTATGCCCAACTTTCTTGCCAAGGCAGATTCCTTTTCGGCGTGAGCAGTTGCTAAACCAAGGCCCAATGGCTCTAATTCATCGATTAAACGTCGCCATGTTGGTTCTACTTGCAAACATGCAAAACACCAGTCGGAATAAAATAATATTATATAAGGCGTATGAAAAGTTTTTGGTACTATTACATTTTCAAATGATCTGCAACAAATACATTTATACTGAGAATGTCCTTTCATATTACATTTCAATATTACATTCTTCGCAGCGTATTCTGTTCCTATAGAAAAGATACAAACCGATATGTGATGCTCATCTTATAAAAGAGTGAAATATCACGATTCTGATAATGAAACTTGAAGTTTCCATGAAATAATTCTTCCAAAGGATCGAAGACATTGAAGTGACCGTTATCCCTTCGTTGCCTAGGAATACTTTCTTCCGTAATGCCATGATTATCAAATTTTTTTCTTCTCTCTGGATCAGTCAATATCTGGATAAGTGAAATTGTATGTTAAAATAATTAACAGCTGGTGTTACACATTCCCATTCAGGATATTGATTTTACCTCGTACGCTTTCGTAATTTCTACAAACTTATTTTCCGCACCAGGATGATCAGTTTTATCAGGATGCCTAAAGAAATAGGGTATAATTTGTACTCTTAAGACAAATCTTATTTGGCAAAATAATTACTATCATATACAAGAAGTAGACTTTTCTTCTTAATAATGCTGGATTAATATTCGAATATTTCTAAACTAAAATCAGCACAGCATGTTTTTTATTTAATTCAAATTAATATAGTTGCAAGATTCTTTGTATACTTTGTTAGGGTACAGAAATGCTAAATATAAAGTACGTTGTCATGTTCTCAGTCCCCTGATTCTTATATAGGTCAGGATACTTTTAAGTCACACACCAATAAAATAGGCTCTACGCCTCGCCTTGGTTCATTTTATGCCTCAATTTCACTCGCACCATTGCGACTGCGATCAACGGATTTCAACTCGAGGAATAGTAAGAAAAAAAGTTGCGCCAAGGCGAGATGTATTGAGAGCCTATCTTATGACCCAGTGTATATAGTTCAGGACCAAATGAATGCTTTGGAATATGAAATTGCTATAGGCAATTCATAGACCCTATTCGCTCTTGCTAGTTAACAAACTGATGTTAATGTTTTTCACACAAACAGCTTTTATTTTTACAATATTTGTGTATCTGAGGATATTAGTTTTCAAAATACTTTGGTCTGTACGCAGTATCGAGTAATTTTTCTTCCCAAATGAATCTAATTCCATTTAAACTTCCGTAACGAATGCTACACTACTATTACGATCATTCGATCAATTATACTTTCCATTTCTGATATAATTAGTCTTTATTTCTTTCAGGTCTTAATAAAACTCCCCTAAAACCGCAGTGTTGTTATCTTTTTGTTACGAATGGAGTACACAGAATTATGTATGGTAATGCATAATGCATTCTATAATTATGCGTGACAATACATAGATGTTAGAAAAGCAAACAACCTGCTCAGGGTTACGAGAAACTCAGAATTTCTTTGAACGCACAAATGGATCATTGTTTAGAGGTTTGGACCACGAACATGTTATTTTTATCCACGAAATAGATTTTAATGCTTGACACTTACCATTCTTTGACAAGATTTTTATACGCCTTTCGAATTTCCTGCAGGGTCGCACGTTTGTGGACACCCAGTATTTTGTATGGATTTCCCAATGACTCGATTCCGCTGACAGACGACAGCAAATGGGTTGTTACAATAAAAATCACGATAAAAAACGAGAACCTCATGAATAAATCTATATTAACCACTCTTCTGTCAATGTTATTTGATCGTCTGCTTACTGCCTTGGAGGTTCTTAAAAAATTAATCGATAACATTATTTATAACGCAGTTTTAACGTGCGTGCAATATCTATTGAATTATAACACTTTAACATGAAGTCAGCATTTACTAAAACTATCCCTTTTTCTCTTTGCAGTGTTTAGCAAACATGTTCAGCACAAATTTGGCTTATTTTTACGCCGGAAACTCTGTCATTGCAGTTGTATATAGTGATGTTTCTGGATGACCATGTTGTCAAATCCGATATATATACAATGAATATTAAATCCTAGAATGCTCTAGGGTGCGTTCCACTTAAGCCCAAATCACCCGCAACGCCTGTGATTTTCGTTCCACATAGCGACCGTGGTCGCAGTGGGCGCGCTCCAAACGTTCCGGATGTAGGGATCCTCTAGAGTGATCGGAATAACGTGTATCGTCGCTGATTGGTTGCTGCGATTTGGAGCAACAGCGGAAGTAGACAGAGAAAGAAACTGTAAAAAAGAAAGAGACAGAAATACTGATAGAGATAGAGTGGAACGATTAGATTATGTTTATTTCCGGTTTTGCTCCAAATCTTGACAAATGGCGGCGGTTATACCGATCACTCCCTGGAGGATCACTAGGCTTGCCATTCGGGAAGACATTTCCCGTTGACACTGTTTACAACTTTTATTATACATCCCCCATCGCAAGCAAATTAAACCACGAGAATGGTTAAATACTTCAATGTCCAAAAGTAACTCGACGTAATCAATACACGCTGTTCATTGATGGAGCGAATATATCCAAATTTATTTCCAAGATTCCGCGATTCTGTTCTGGCGAACGTGTCGAAGTGGGAGGAAGGGAATGGTTACATCCAGACGCTTCATTTACAAAATTGTTATTATACAAAGTAAGCCGCTAGTTGAGCCATTTTATCTTTCGGAGGACGGGGTTTCCCCCGACTTCGGCCCTTGGCGTGGCCGCGACCTCGAGTTGTGACCGGCTTCGAGGCCACGGCGCGATGCTTCTCCACGAGAGGAGAAAATGCTGGTGTGCAAAAGACGCAGCCAGTCATCTCTGTGGCTTCGTTGGGAAGCTTACTCTTCTCCTGAAATTCAAACCAAGTTTCAATCCCCAAATCGCAGATATTTTAATATTACACGTGACCGAAAGTCTTAATCTCACTCACAAGGGAACATCGCGAACCCGGACTCACCGATTGGAACGCAAACCTTGTGGGTTTTTAGGGGGACTCAAAACAAGAACAACGGTGTCTTTCATTTGGGCCCTATTGCCTTTAAGGGAGTGAAAACTTACCTCAAAAAGTCAAATTGGCACTTCCACTTTTTCGCGTATAACTCTCAAAGTACAACAGACAGAAAAAATGTTTCAAACAAAAGTTTAGTGGTGCAATAAGCGCTGCAAACTTCCGTTAACAAAATTTTGAAAAGAGTTTAAAAAAAAATACCTGAACGAGAAAAATTTTCAAAATTTTGTCACTCTAAAAATCCACAAAGTTTCGTTCCAATCGGTGAATCCCGGTTTGCGGTGTTTCCTTGTCAGAATGATTCTCATCTACTTCTCGATCATGTTTTTAGAAACCATGAAGCTTCTAAAGACGGGATATCCTAGGTGCGATCGGCCGGGGCGGTCCCACTAGTGCAATGGAGAAGTACAAATCTGTCTTCGTTGCGCTAGTGGGACCGCCGCCGGTCGCTGCGGCCGATCGCGGCTAGGAAATCCAGCCTTGAAAAAGCTAAGAGCCTTCGCTCGAGCTAAGATCTTTGTTCGACCTTACCTGTTTATATTCTACCGTCACTAACTGCGCTCCGCAGTCGCACACCTCGGTGTCTACCATCACTTTGTGAGCGTTCTCGAACAAATGGATGATAACGTCGCAACGGTTGCACCCGAGCTTCCACTTGGGCGCGGCCGAGGCGTCGAGGACCAGTATGCCGGCGTCGCACTCGAGGCAACTCGACAAACCAGTGGAATTCATACCGTGCGGGCAGGTGGGATGAGTGCAGGAATTACAACCGCTCATTCCTTTCTTCATATCCCTGCAATTCGTGTACAATATATCCGCGCACAAACAGATCAATTATTTAGTCAGGGCCGCCTCAGAACGTTCCCTGAAACCTGGGCCCGCGCTTTAAAAGACCCCGCGGTCTAGGAAAAGTTCATCGTAAATTTTTCGGGGCCCTACGCATAGATATTTATTATTATAAAATCTAGAAGTATATATAAATGCGTTTCTTTTTGGCCCCGCATAATTTTGGAACCCAGCTCCGCAAAAGTTCACGCCGGCCCTGCAACCAAATGATTACCTAAACGGTGGATTGTTGTAGCAGTATGGGCAAAACGTGTAGCTTCTCCCCCGCGCCCCGGTGGACCACGAGAGCAATTCGAAGTCGTCCAACGGGCACTTCAGCTCCTTATAAATTCGTATGTTGCCATTCTGGGGGAGGTTGTACGTCTCGTTGCAATGCGCGCAGTGCATTCTCGACGGTTTCGTCTGTATGTATTTCATATAACGACGGCACTTCCCGCATCTAGATAGAAAGCATTGTCAGGGAGATACGTTGCAACTAGGGTTTATACAAAACCCGGTTCTCGAATTTTACAAATTTATAAATAAAAACCGGGTTTTAAAAACCGATAAACCCTAGTTGCAACGACGATCAGATTGCATTTTAGTTAGTTACCTGGAGTGCGCCTTCCCGGACGCAGACAGAGGGGAGAAGGAGACTTCGAACAACTGGTCCATTGCTTCTATGCTCTGGACGAAGTAATGGAACTTCTGCTCGAATATTTCTACCGTGTGCAGCAGCACTGCGTGGTAATCTGCTCGCCCCACGGCTATTAAGTTCAACTGCTCCTCCACCGCGGACCTCATCGTAGGCAGAACTAGTTCTGGATCTATCTGATATTAACGAACAATTAGCACGTAATCAGCTGTTGTATTATGCATCGATCCACGCGTAGAACGGCACGCACACCTTTTGATATCCGTGAACCAACACTATTCCCAGTGACGTAGGAACTAACTTCCTACCAGCTGCTACGTTAACGTAATTTCGCATACATATGTTGTTTATATGTACTGGAATCGAGGCGTCCGTTCCAATGCCGTGCTTCTCCATCAGGGAGATTAGTTCAGCCTCCGTTAAGTAGTCTGGGGGTTGTGTGTAGCACTCGAGCATCTTTGTCTGTGATTCATTGGTAAGATTAATAATCGCAGCACAATATGGAGCGTACTGTCGCTTTATTCTTAACAATCAAAGGTATTTCTATGTTAACAACCTCTTGTATGCTGACTTTTTCACCAGGAGTAAACTTGGGCAGCGTATCGTTGCTCCCAAGCGCCTGCCAAGTGAGAATACTCGTGTACCCAGGATCCAGTAAACTGTGGCCATTCGCAGTGAAAATCTCCGTTCCCATCTCGAACTTGGCTGTCGTACTTAGATATTTACAATCATGCGCCAACTATAGGGTAAGGAATACTTAATAGGCCGTCCCGGAAAAAATTAAAATGATTGTAGCGTTAGGCCTTAGTGCGAGAAAGTTGTGTCTTGAGATCAATAACTGTGCGAAATTTCAGCCCGGTGAGTTAATATCCTTAAATATAAGGCCTAAAGCTACAATCATTTTCATTTTTTTCCGGACGGCCTAATACTTAACGTCTCCAGTTCTTTAACGTCAAAGCAGCTGCAGATACGTCAAGCTGAGAATACTCACAGTGGCGATGAAGTGTCGAGTTATGTAGTCGTACAACCTCCACGCATCCCCATCGAGCTCATTCCTCGTAGCGTGCTTCATTGGAGTGATGGGAGGGTGATCGCCTGCGTTATGTCCCTTCTTCGGTCTGTTAATCCCAATCGCCAGTATACTGCGTACTTGATCTCCCCAGTCAGGGTTGCTTTGCTGTTGCTTTAGCGTCGCACTGAAAGTAAACGTTTCTGTACCCACGTAAATCAAGGGAATCGTAGGTATTAAAGGGGAAGCCTGGTGTAGTGGGATTTAGAAACCGATTTGATTTACCGCTCTTTTTTAATAAAATTTTTGTTATCTACCTTAATCTGACAATATAATATCCTGAAAGTATCAGAAAGATCGATTAAATACATTCTTTAAAAAAAAATCCCGAAAAATGCGTCGATTTTCCGCTAGTTACACCAGGCTCCTCCCTTAATGAAGTTTCTTTCGTCTCACTGTAGGTCAAAGTTCTCCGGGTACATCGTCGTCTCGGTTCGAGGGTAACTTATGTATCCTTGTGTGTAAAGCCGCTCTGCGATCTGCATAGCATGATGAGGCCCCATCCCTAAACCTGAACTCGCCACCCTCATCAGTTCTACTGTATTCAGGGCTATGGGTCGTCCTTTCGTTTTCTCTGAGCTCTCCACGCTTATGACCCTGTATCGTTCGATGGAATAAATAGTTTACTGTCGCGTCGCAAGTACAAATGATAGTTTTATGTGATTCGATACCCACGTCGCTTGATCGTATTCCTTCACATGACTTAGAAACATATTCGCCACTTCCTTATCGAACGATCGCACACGGCTCCAGTGCAATACTATATCTTGGCCATCGGCGGACTTCACTGTAACCTTCAATGCATTTCAATTTATCTCCTTCTTTATACTGGATACGTAAGTCACTTTAGAGCTTGCAAAGCTATTTCATGGGAAATGAATTGTACCTGCAGAACCCAATATGGGTCAGGCTTAAAGGTCTGAATCTCGTCGTGTCTTTGCACACAGAAACCCAGCGTTGGCGTTTGGCACGGACCATAAGAGATGAGAGACACGTCTAAGTCTCCGTACTTTCCCTAATGAAATAAAAAACATAATGAAATAATAAACACACGTGTAAGTGCGAAATGTTGTGTATAAGTGTAAATTATTAGACCTTCCATACCTGGAAGAATTTCGTCTGGTATCTCGTAAACGCACACCCGATCCGCAGATCCAGCTCCTGCCGAGCGTCGACACTTTTCGCTTCGTTTTCATTGGGCTTTATCAAATTCGCCAGTGCAGCTTTGATGTCCTTCTCCGTGATGGCGGAGAAATGTGCCCGCCAAATGTCCTACAACCAGCGTAGAATTAAAAAACATACAGTCACGCTTCTCAAAAAGCATTTAACTTGAAGAGACATTGCGCCTTGTTTGGCCGAAAAATAGGTAATTCTTTATGAATTTTTTGTTAAAATTTTATGTTACAATTAAAAATAAATTATTATTTTTACTATTTTTTCCACCCTAAAATGTATTGCTTTTTTCCTTAAACTGACTCGAAATTTTAGAACTTTTCCCTTTAAGCCCCGCCATTTCTCAAAAAATGATTATAATTAAATTTCCACATGCTTAACTGTAACTATATTAATATAGATTAAAAAAATGCTCTCCTTTTTTTCTCAGTTGAACGCGACGTGAATAAAGTGGGAAACCATCAGATCGTGTTCGACGCGTCGCGCTCTACGGCAACCTCTATAACTTCATTAAAACTGTATATTTTGTCACACAAAAATTCTAAAATACTGTCCACTACATACACATTTAAACCCTATATCAATGACTTTCCTATGAAGTATGGGTATCCAACATAAAATTAAAAAAAATGCCCTTTTTTTCCAGGCTTCAAGGTGTTCTTCCCCCTTAAAGCGATGCTACAAAGAACCCACATTTGGACTCAGTCTCTTGGTCATGCCCTGTTGCACAGCGTATATAACTTCGAAGCAGATATTCTCGCCCTCTTTGTCGCAATCGAGCCATAGCACCAGGTAATCACAGTGGGCACCTTCTTTAGCGAGGAAGTAAGGAATCTTTAATTTAGGAACTGCTTCCTTCTTCTCCGTTGGGCACGAAAATAATTCTGCCTTAATCATAAAAAGCAACTTGTTAACGTGTACATAAAAAACATAAGAATGTTATATAATATTCCGTCTCTCTTACAGGATCGACCTTATCCCAGTTATTGTACTTCCCAATAAAATCCAGCGTCATCACGTGACCACAGACGGAGGTCATCTTAAAGTTCACCGCCTCCGACTTGAACTGACCTACCCACTCGTGCACCGAACACGACCCGTTTAAACCTGAAACTCATTTTCCATTAGAAATTTACACCAAACCAGAGAGAGTTTCACTGTGTTTTAGATTTAAATACAATGCTTTATATTTATTAATCGTAAACTTAACCTTACCCTTCCTGGTGGTACAGCGACCGTTGCTTAAAATAGTGGCCAACGAAGCCGCTAAGGACGGTTTCTCAGCCACCATCAAAGCTGTCTTCATTTTTAGAAAATTCTTCTAGGATTTGTTTATGTTAAGAATAAATTAAATACTAATCCTCACGGGAGCGTGACAGCACGCCGCTCGAAGACCTCGCAGTCGGCGACCACACGCTTGGCATATCGTACATTCAAAATCACCTTTTAAATAATTCACACGTGCTCCGAACTAACTGTTGAGTGTCGATATTACTTTCACCGTATTCTGTCTCTTATGTCAGGTAATGTCTTGACCAAGCCGATTAAGGCAACGAGGGTGAAGGATGAAAGGAACCTATCAAAGGGTGCGTTCAGAAGAATCAACTGTTGAGTGATCTCACTAGATTCTACTTTGAAGCTGCACGTTCAATGGGTGCGTTCAGAAGAATCAACTGTTGAGTGATCTCACTAGATTTTACTCGCGTCGACCAATGAACGTGCAGTTTCAGAGTAAAATCTAGTGAGATCACTCAACAGTTAAGTTTGCTGAACACACCCAATGGGTGCGATTCGAAATCACTCAACAGTTGAGTCTGTTGAACGCACCCAAAGAGAAGGTAAACCAAGAGGCGACACTCTGACGAAGAAACCAGTTTTAGAGATTGACGAAACCCACAACCAATTTAAATGTCCATTCAATAGTCGGAAAGAGAAGAGGGATTAACAAGAGGCGATAGTGAGACGAAGATATACAGTTGCCTAATGCAACCAATTTGAAGGGACAAGCCAACGAAGAACTTCAAAGATACCGCTCGGAGTGTCGCCCCTTGGTATTCCTTCTCTTTACTCCTATTTTTTGACATGATGCAAACTGAAGTTGCCAACTGCGCGCTACAAGTCTGCAACCATCAAGTTCTCAGAGGCGCCACAGTGTGTTTTGAAAGCTACCAGAGCAGAGCGAGCGGTTTGTAATGAAATTAACAAACTTACGGGGCAAAACAATTGTTCGATATATCAGATCCTAAATAAATGGTTTACGCGTGATACGTGGCGAGAAAATATTAAACCACACATCCCCCTTAACATATATCAACATGTAACAATATACATTCCTCTCATATCCCTACATCCGATAATTTTAACGAAATGGGTAATACTTAATCACACGTTCGTTTCATTGTCCATTAGTAGCATTACGCGTATATATATTCACTATTCCGGGCAATATCATTGATCGAAGAAATAACAAATTCATATTAATATTACTTCCGTAAATAATCAATGCTGAAACAGCTCTCCGTGGAATAGAAACTGACGTATGACGTAACAGCGTAATATTATACATATATATATACTTTATACAGAAAAATGGCTAGCTCTACTTGGGCCGAAGACGAAATTGGACGAAAATGGGATCTCTGTATTACAGACGCTCTATTTAAACTTGGTAAATGTCATGCTATATTTATACTCGTTATTTCATTTTCCGAAGGTGTTAAATATCTTGTTGTTAATACAAATGACATTTTCTCAGGAGGAGGAATTTTCCTTGGCGGTGTATTCTCCCTGTTCTTCTTCAAACGTAAGACTTTATTCCTTCGATACTTAGTTATTTAGAAATTATTTATAACTCTTTAATTTCAACAAAATTCGCGGATGATACGATGACGCATTTAATTCGTATACATATTTTGTATCTGTGTGTAGAAAGCAAGCACATTCTCGAAGGTTAAGGTATTAAAGGTTTTGACTGAAAAATCTGATTAAAATAGTATTTTCAGTATTATTGAGTATGGTTATACATTTTTACATATACGTTTATCTTAACCTCAACCTGAACCTCATTAATAATAATTCTTTTGTTATGTACGAAGGATAGGTTAAGTTTCATAAGCTGATTTTTCCTTGTGGTCTAAAAATTTGAGTAAATTTATATTTTTCGTTATACAATTAATCTTGGTCAATTGTATTCTTTAAATTATTATTACCTATAATTTATTTCCTGCATAGTTTATAGTAATAAGTATTCTGTTGATATCTTTGAAAATTCTTATTGAAACAACAACTAATTGATTTTATTAATACACAATTATCTTTTTAGGAAGAAAATGGCCCGTCATAACTGGAGCAGGTTTCGGATTAGGTATGGCATATTCTAATTGTCAAGAAGATTTGAATTCCGTTGTAAGGCAACAAGCGGCCAGAAATTGTAACAAAAAAGATGAGGGAAAGAAAAATTCTTAGCGAGCCTCATTGGAATAACATTGTTATGCTGTTACACAACATATACTAATATACTAGTTCAAATTGTATTATAGTGTCATACAAGAATAAAATCTTCAATAATTTTAAATCACTACAATTAATCTGGAAAACAGAAACTACTACAAATATATTTATTCATCGTGTATTTTCAACTATTCATAGGAACACAGATAAGGAAACATAATAAACCACATTTATTTTGTATGTACAATATTTTATTATTTTTATAGTACTAAAGAATTAAATGCAGATTTGAAAGTTTATTTGTGTATTAATGACTAGCATTGATATCTTCTTTTTATTAAAAGAATGAAAGGAATTACAACAAGAAAGTTGATAAACATATAAAAGATTTACAACAAAAGGTAAAATGTAGAATAAAAAACAAGCGTGTAAGATTTTCTTTTACAATTAGCATAATTTATAATACATTTACGTTTTTTATTAAGAGTTTCTTTAAGATAGTTAAAATACTTGAACTCTGTACTGTGTGAAACCCCCCCCCCCTGTCCCCCCCCCCCCCACAGAATTTAACTTTCTTGTATTGACCAACTTAAGAGATTGTATTTAAACTTTACATAAAAAGGACTTATAATAAACGTGTTTATTAATAGGTTTCAAACATATTGCAGGGTCATATGTCCCGTTTATAATTTAGATAATTGTTCAGGAAAACGATCAAGCACTTGCTTATTTTTCGAAACTGATCTGTATTAAATTTGTACTAAAAAAGGGAATATTTTTAAATTTCGGTTTTAAATTTTTTTAATTAAATTGGCAGTATAAAATGGGTTAAAAAAACAAAAGAGTGGTATATTTGTACCATCATCCCAAAGTTGCCCCCCTAGAAAAAGTCTCGGCAGTTTTCTGTTCAATAATACTCGTTACAAACATAAAATTGTGTTTAAACGAAGTACTCTGGATTTAATACAAAGTTTCGCACCATTTTAACTCAATTTTTGAACTTCAAAATGCTTCGAAATATACAAGTTTCTGAGCGAGCGAAATCGGTTAAACTAGCTCAGTTTGTGACGAAAATGATTAAAATACAAAATTGCTCATTACTCAGAAGCAAACTTTTTTCATTATCTTATCATGCCCCCAATAATTCACCCCTGAAGTTACACCCACACATTTTAACACACCCTGTATATACTCGTATACAAAATAGTAATAGCAATAATAATACAAACAACAATAATTATAACTTCACAGCTATATTATATTGTATTTAATAATCGTTATAATCAAATATTCCCGCGCTGGAATACGTGACGCACACGAAATATACATTTCTAGTGACTTATCAGTGTGTGTGATTCGTGAAAGTTTCAATCTTTTAATTGTTATTTTTAGGAACGCCGCAGTTCTTGCGATTTCGATTCCACGAAGATAAAATGCGCGAAGTAAGCGTTTCTGTTAAGAATTATTAGTAAAAGTATCGTGCGTATGTCAAGCACTGACGTTTTTTAAATTCTGTTTCGATATATGTGATATACGAAGGGAGAATCCTTACCGAGCAGAGCTAGCTCGGATCTAAACAGATCTAAACAAGATGGATATGTGCTAACGTTCGGTGAAACTGACTTGTAGATTTTTAAACACTTCTGTCAGTACAGAGAAGCCTATATCAGACAAGAATAATTGCATTGTATTAACCGAAAGCAAAGAAAGATGTTTCAAACTGCTGCTATTTCGAACTCGTTATCGAATAACGGAGGGTCTTACAGCAATGACAGACCGTCAAGTACAGGAGACCCGGAACTTGCGACAGATCCTGCTTCTGGTGGATTCTTTCATTCCGATTACAAAAAGTAAATATTTCCCTTCGAACATTATGCTTTTAAATATTAATACTTCGCTCGCAGAAAATATAATTTAATACTATAATTTATATAAAGAGCAATTTCAGTATTTACATATTTTAAGTAGAAACATTAGTTAATTAACGATTTCGTTTAACAAATTTAACGCTCCCTTTATTTATTTACAAACTTGAATTTTAATTTTATTATATCGTTCACATACTTTCGCATGCCACATTTGGGACACAAATTATTGTGGAGTATGTTAATTTACAATTTATAAGTAGATATTTCACAAGTATTTCTTTAAATTCAGGCACGAAGATCTGAAACAAATGTTGGACAGTAACAAAGATGGACTTAAGCTGGAAGCTATGAAACGGATAATTGGGGTAATAAATCACGTCTGCGGTATAAAATTATAGCTTAAGTTTGTATTAATAAGCTATGGGATTCTGTTTCAGATGATAGCGAAGGGAAGGGACGCATCTGAATTATTTCCAGCTGTAGTTAAGAACGTTGTATCAAAGAACATCGAAGTGAAGAAATTAGTTTACGTTTATTTAGTCCGTTACGCGGAAGATCAGCAAGATCTTGCACTTTTGTCTATTTCCACGTTCCAGCGAGCGTTAAAAGATCCTAATCAGTTAATAAGAGCCAGCGCTTTAAGGGTGCTCTCGAGTATAAGAGTTTCTATGATAGTACCTATCGTCATGCTTGCCATTAAAGATTCAGCTAGTGATATGTCTCCGTATGTTCGGAAGACCGCGGCGCACGCTATCCCGAAACTTTATTCATTAGATCCGGAACAGAAGGATGAATTAATAAGCGTTTTAGAAAAGCTACTATCCGATAAAACGACTCTGGTCGTGGGTTCGGCGGTAATGGCTTTCGAAGAGGTTTGTCCTGAACGGATAGACTTAATACACAAAAATTACAGAAAGCTCTGCAATTTGTTGGTAGATGTCGACGAGTGGGGCCAAGTCGTTATAGTTAACATGCTTACAAGATACGCGAGAACACAATTTATTAATCCTAACGCAGATGTAAGTATAAATTATCAATGTTATTTATGAAGGGATATAAGTGAGATTTATATTCGTTTAAATAATTTTTATAGAACACCGAGGAAGATGAAAATCGTCCATTTTATGATTCCGATTCTGATTCGTCTAACACAAAGAAACCAAAAATATCGTTAGATCCTGATCATCGATTGCTGTTGCGAAACACGAAGCCCCTTTTACAAAGTAGAAACGCTTCTGTGGTGATGGCAGTGGCTCAATTGTATCACCACACTGCACCACAAAGCGAAGTAATTAGTGCTGCTAAAGCGCTAATAAGGTTGTTAAGAGGGCACAGGGAAGTTCAGAGTGTCGTTCTTCATTGCATCGCTAGCATATCGATTACCAGAAAGGTAATGTAAGTACTAATATTACAATAATGTACAGAGAATTCCGTTCAGATCAATCTTTTTAATAGCTACAGGTTTCGCATTAAGCGTAATGGTCAATATTTATGTACAGGGAATGTTCGAACCTTTCCTTAAGTCATTCTTCGTGAGAACTTCAGATCCTACGCATATAAAACTTCTGAAGTTGGATATTTTGACCAATCTGGCGACTGAAACTAGTATCGGAGTTATACTCAGAGAATTTCAGACTTATATTTCTAGTAGCGACAAAGAATTTGTTGGTGCGAGTATACAAGCAATTGGTAGGTGTGCGAGTAATATAAAAGAGGTGACCGACACATGCCTGAATGGTTTAGTTTCGCTACTGAGTAATAGAGATGGTAAGTCTTTATTCCGAGTGTAATTGCACCGTGATGCAGCATAATTCTAATCTTTTACATGATTCTTTATTTAGAGTCTATAGTAGCAGAAAGTGTTGTTGTTATAAAAAAACTTTTACAAACCCAACCAAATGAGCATAAAAGTATAATCGCACATATGGCGAAGTTGATGGATTTTATAACGATACCACAGGCCAGAGCGTCTATTTTGTGGCTTTTGGGAGAATATTCGGATAGGGTTCCTAAGATAGCACCAGACGTCCTCAGGAAAATGGCGAAGAATTTCGTAAATGAACAGGACATAGTGAAGCTGCAGATTTTAAATCTAGCTGTAAAGCTCTGCTTAAATAACCCCGCGCAGACCAAACCATTTTGCCAATACGTCTTCCAACTTGCAAAATATGATCAGAACTACGACATCAGAGATCGCGCACGCTTTTTGAGACATTTCATTTTTGAGGATGACGAGAATAAGCAGCTTCCGCAGCTTGCGAAAAGAATATTCTTAGCTCCGAAGCCTGCGCCAACTTTAACATCCAGATTCAAAAATTCGGAATTTCAGTTGGGGACGCTATCGCATTATTTGGATATGCCGTGTGCTGGTTACCGTTCTTTGCCACCTTTCCCTAAAGTAGCGCCTGATCAATCTGTTAGAGATATCGCGAGCGGTAATATTAAAGACACGAGGGAAGAATATTACAGAAAGTATAAGAAGGACAAAAAAGGAAAAGTGCAAGAAAAACCCTTTTACAGTGACGAAGGAAGCGAAGGTAAATCTTAGAGTTATTGAAATCGTAGCGAGGAAATGTCCAAGTTGAAATATTGTAAAATTTCAGAATTGGATAATGGGAATGAATCTTCCGATACTTCAACGAATGATTCTTCGGACGAAGATAGCGACTCGTCTGAATATACGTCTGATTCTAACAAATCTGACAATGATAGCGAGAAAAAGAAATCTGTGAAAGAATCTGACGAAACCAACAGCGAGTCCGAAAGCGATGAATCGGATACTGAAGAAAGCGAGAAGGACGATAAAGTTTCGAACGAGGACGTAAAAGCGAAGCCGAAGAGTAACATTGACCTTCTTCTAGATTTAGACGATGGTAAGATATAATATTAAAAAAGCAAAATAAGAATTCATTTGAAAATATCCTACCATCTTATACTTTAATTACAGTTATGCAAATGACACCGGTTATGCCATTGAGCGCAGGAGGTTTTCTTAGTCCAATCAGTTCAAGCATTACAAACGACATCAGGGAAGTATCATCTTCGTTTATCCCAATGAAAAAGTTTGAATTATTAAATAGTATCACGGGTCATGGTTTAAAGATCGAATACAGGTTCACGAGATCGCAGCATTTAGTAAGTGCTTACTTAGTTACCAATGAATTAACGTTTACGAACGAAGGTACCGAGGTGATTAAAGAGATACACGTGGGAACAAAGGTGAATTTTTATTATATTAATGATTGGACTTTACTTTCTTAAATACATTCTTCCATTATCATAAGATATTTCCATTATTTGATTTGCTTAGAATTTACCGAAAGGTATGCTGATCCATGACTTCACGCAAATACCGTCACTGGATGTTAATTCCAATTTATCCTCGACATTGGGTATCAATTTCAACGATTCCACACAGCCAGCAAATTTCAATATCAATTTCACAATTGGCGAAGAGGCGTACTCGTGCGCTGTTACTATCAAAGCACCGATTGGAGAGATAATACGAGCTGTGCTCTTGCCGGAGAGTATGTTCGTCAGTGAGAAAAATAAGCTGAAGGGCATGAACGAGCATGTGGCAAAAGTACAATATTCGGGGAATAAGAAAGCTCTTACTCAAATGATTTTTGAAAGCGCAAATGTTGCGATGATATCTAGCAGCGATGAAGAAATCAGGTTAGTAATTTTTGTATCAATTAGCTGAATAAAGGAAAGCAGAAGAATGCGTAAGTTCAATCGCATGAATTTTATTTTGCTTGCAGATTTGCCGCCCACACTTTAGCATCAAAGTCGTTGGTATTAGTGACAATAAAATTTACAGGTAGCGATTCTTTGGAAATCTGTGTAAATTGCGAGAAAATGGTAATAGGTTCTATCTTGTTGAATGAATTGAAAAGTAATTTAAAGTGAATTAAATACTTTATATTTATAGTCGTAAAATAAATATAAATGTATTTACACTTGTATAAAATAAATGAAAAGCTTTTATGGTGTATACATAAGTACGTATATATATATTATAATACATAAATATAAGTTAATTAAATATAAAAATTCAAGCATAATATGTTTGTTATGGAACTATTAAAATTTTTATAATAAATTGCAGTTATTGTTTAATAAAAAATATCAATTATATGAACCATGCTGAATTAATAATTAAGATATGTTTGTTTTTTTATATCTACAAAACTGCGTAAAAATAATTATCTAATTAAGGACTGGTGGTGGGGGTAACTTGAAAAATATGAATTATTTCGATAATTACTTTTACGCGGTTTTGTAGATATAAAAAAGATTCAATTTTTGTTTAAACTTCTTTTCGATATCTCCCACTTTTCAAGAAAATTCTGCATCTTTTTCAAGGGGTGGTTTTTTCACTCCCTAAACCCGCACTATGGCACCAACAAAAAATAGGTTTGTGTTCGGGATGAACTACTCGACTTGCACACAAAATTGAATAATTTTCTGGACTTTTGTGTTCCCAACTTCCCTTCTTAATATAAAGATAAGAAATAAAATTAAAATTTATATTCATGTTCTTTGGTGCGCAAGAAAAACTACCTCCATTGCGCTAACTATCTATATAATTATCTAAATTAATGTGAAAAAATTCTTTGAACATTCCTTTTTATTAATAACACAGACAATATATTTTTAATTATAAATAGTAAATATCATTAAGGGCGAATTCCACTTACGCCCACGACCGTAGAATTTTTCCGTTTTTGTAATAAAATGAATATCATAATTTATATGTTCCTGTTTTCGAGTCGTAATATATAGTTAAAAACTTGTATTTTTCGATAATGGCTCTTTCACAGATTTCTCTTCCATATTTCAAAAGATTTTCATAAATTTTGGAATATTAACCACGTGCGTTTTGAGCGTAAATGGAATTCGCCCTAATTATTTCAAAAGAAAGTCGTTTTCAAACACTCGTTTAATATCGAAAGTTATCGATGCAAGTATCGATATGAAATTTTAACTTCAGAGCATAGGCAATAGATGGCAACATACCGTAGGCTCTTTTAGCCGCACGATTTAGGGTAAGATGCAATGAGATCAACCGATCTAATATTATCGAAGTAATCTTTTATTCTAGTAAAAGAGACGTTACATATTTTGTTAAATATCATACATATCAGAAACGTTCTTCCAGAAAAATACTATATTTTCTTCCTAATCTCACGATTCCTCTAACATTTACGGATCCAATATCCTAAGAGGTTAAAGTTTGACATTTCGTTACTCCTACAAATAAATCCGCTATATATTTCCCTAATTTTAAATCATAATCACATTTTACAAGATTCTCCTCTAATTCCTTCGTATATACCCTTTACAGTCTACGTTTGAATTAATAAAAACGTGACACCACTTAACCTTTACGGGACATGATAAACATGCTTTGCGAGAGAACAATAATACACGCGATAGTAGAGTTTCTGTATTGATGTACACTAATATCACACATATTTTATAGAATTTATATGCTTTCTAAAACAAAGATTACTCCAACGAGAAATTAACCCCACAATTCGTGTATTTCAGTTAGTAATGTGCATTTACATTGTAGATGGCTGACACAAAGAAGGAAACGAGTGCAGAATCTCCAAAGAAGGCAGATGCATCTTTGGACAAGAAAGGTGGAAGGAAAGGTCGAATTAGGCCAAGGAACTACGATCTAGGAAATGGCGTTTACAGATTCAGCCGTAGCCGCATGTTCCACAAGAAAGCCATTTACAAATTCATTGGCAAAAAGACTCCAAAAACTGTACGTTACGTTACGTATATCATTCGATGTTGTTTACACTCGTACTTGATGTGCGCATTAATATTTTGTAACAGGTTAAGCCTAAGAAACCAGTAACCATTGAGAAGAAGATCAGTGGTGACAAGAACGGAGAGAAACGTATCGTGTTATTAAAGAAAAGACGTGCGAACTATCCCACTGCAGATCCAGTAACCGTGCACCATTCAAAGAAGTGTTTCCGAGATCACCAGCGCTATCTGAGGCCCACTTTGAAACCAGGAACAATTTGCGTTTTACTCGCCGGTGCTCATAAAGGAAAGAGAGTAGTTTTCTTGAAACAACTTAAGAGCGGCTTACTTTTAATTACTGGTAAGGTTTGGATACATTAATTTGTACGATTTATAATGAATGTGTAAAATTAAATTTAACTTGGATTTCTTTTGAAATAGGTCCGTTCTTGATTAATGGTTGCCCCCTTCGAAGGGTCAGCCAGAACTATGTAATCGCTACTTCTACGAGCATCAATGTTGCTGGTTTGAAGCTGCCAGCTCATGTGAATGACGATTACTTCAAGAGGAAACGTGAGAAACGTGCGAAGAAGGAGGAAGGTGATATTTTCACCAAGAAGAAGGACGAATACAAACCAACCGACCAGAGGAAAACTGATCAGAAACTGGTTGATAAATATGTGATTTCTGCTATTAAGAGAAACAAAGAGAAGAAAATGCTGTTCACTTATTTGTCGGCGATGTTTGGCTTAAGAAGCAGTCAATACCCGCACAGATTAAAATTCTAATCTTTTATGGTTTGAATACAAATTCACAATAAATAGAAGAAATATGAAAAAGAAATCTTTTATTACCTTGTTAGTACAGTGTTGTTTTTAGCGATTGCGGTACCTAAGGCAAATACTTCGTTGTGAAAGGTAAAAAAATCTATACCACTAAAATTTACTTATTACACTGAATAAAAAGTAAGAGCATCATAACGTTACTATACAGGGTTTTTTGTTTTAATATATTGATAGTCGATACTCTAGGGGGTGCTTATGCAGGCGGAAATAAGACGAAAATCAAGAGTGACGAAATTGCGGTAAACGCTTCGTTTTCGAGAAAATTGACTTTGAATTTCAGTTCCTCGACTCGCGAAGGTAATCGGACCGCGTTAGCTGTCCGCAGGAGGTTTCGCTTACCACCGGGTGCCACTCAAGCAGAGCCACCCTTATAGTTTGTGGGGCCTGGGGCAAAAGTCGATATTATTGAAAACAGAAAACCTTACGTCTCTACTTCATGCGTCACTTAGGCTTGCCGAAAATCTATTCTAGAAAAATTGACACCTTGACAATTATAGTTAATTCATTTAATTTTCACAAAATTAAGTCCCTAAGTGCGGGGCCAGGGCCCTATTTGCCCGGTGCTAAGGGCGGCTCTATCTTCAGGCACCTGCGCTGCTCGCGAATTTAGCTGAAATTCAAAGTCAATTTTCTCCAAAACGAAGCCTTTACCACAATTTCGTCACTCACGATCTTCGTCTTATTTTCGTCTGTCTAATTACCCCCTCAAGTATTGACGCCGAGCGCGATTTTTCTCGGTGCCACAATCGGTTGATGCTCTCTGCCCCAGTAGAGTGAAATCATCGTATTCGGTTGTCTTGCGCTATTAGTACTTAAGAAATCTACACAGAATTGAAGTGCATGCATCTGCAATACTTCAAAGCCTGTTTTATATATTAATCCAGCTTTACTACTCGGCTTCGCCCGAAATTTAGATTCTGATTTTATAAAAAAAAATTTATTTATTTATATTGTGAAAATAGTCACATTCATCTTTAGCTAGGACTCATTTCGCGACCTTAGAATTTACCATTCGAAAGTTTTTAGACGACAGACAAACACATAAACACTTTCTGCTTTATATATTAAGATTTTAAATCTATGCAAGTCTTTCTTGATTTTTATATAAAAAATTAAGTTTGCAAAATAACATATATTCCCAACAATATTGTTCCAAACTTTCTACGAAGCTTAGTAAAAATATAAATATCATCGGTGTCCAGTTATTGGTCCATTTACCTTATGCAACTTTCGCAGCGCAAAATTTGCGTTCGCATAAACGAAAAACTGGACGAGGGTGAACTTTATTGAACTGAAATTTTTAGCAATGCAATTTGGTGGCACTGGTTTCATTCCAATTAATTCCAGTACTGCACTGATTGCGAGATTATTCGCGTGTAATCAGTGCTAACTAAAGAACACGCATTGATGCTGTGTGGAACCGCACAACTATATACAAATTCAGTGCGTGTCTGCCGAATTCGCTACAAGTAAGGTCAAATAAGGTGAACTTCATTGATGCGGGTAGTCGTTGATATAACGGATGCGCATGCGCGTCACGACCTGGAACGTCAAATACAGAAGCATCATATTATTCATATACCATCTCTCAGTATTATGACATCTTAGTATGCAGTGTCTTTCGCGTAAGAATTTACACGTATCTCTGTACGTCCTTCTTAAATCTAATCTACTCGGTCCTCACCTTTCGAGCAGTGACGCCACTATTTAGATCTCGGCGGTCTAGAGTAAATAAATACTTATTAAAATGTGTTACGTGCTGGATACCTGTGACATGTGACACTCCGTTCTCAAATGTCTTCCCCTAACACCACCGAATACACGGGCAATTATCAACGTTTTAGCGATGATGCCAATGCATCACTCGAACAAGACACGTCCCATCCGTCATATCAAAGTGAGTGAAATCGATCGTGCAATTACCGTTTAAATTCATTCTTTCCTTTGCTGGCAAATTACAACGAAAGGCGCGCATTTAGGTGGACCCGTAACTACAATCATTCTTCCCTTGATTACTTATTTCGTGATAGTTATTAAATTACACAGTGACTGCTGTTTTATGTATTTTATAATATACGTACGTGTGTATTATCTTTCATTATGAATATTTATGATTATGTAATTATATACAATGTTAGAAAATTTTCAAGACATCTGTATTTAATTACTCTGCACTTAGTTATTAAATTTCATGAAAACAAGTTGTTGCAGTGTAGAGTATTGGGCATTCTTCTATTTGAGTAATGAATGAGTAACTGTTTATTTGTTAGTTGTTTTCTTGAATTAAAACTTTTAAGAAAGAGATTGGGAGAGAAAGAGAGACTCAAAAAATGTTTTTTTGCTTCTTTTGGGTCCGATGATTTTGGCACTGAATTTTGTGCCAAATGATGCCTCATGACGAGACATCGATCGCAACGAATTTTCAAGTTGAGATGACGATTAGTTTCTGAGATATGGGATGTCAAAGAATTGAAAATTTATTAGTAACGCGTCAGTCCATACGCTTCGATGTACAGATTTTTGTGTTGGTCCAATAATTTAAAGAATTGTTTCCAGGGGTTTTGCTGACTGCTAACAACGAACTTGAACTAAGATTTTTAAAATTCATAACTTCTATTACGAGAATGTTGGTAATACAGAGTCACTCGCCAGGTGTAAGTAAACATGTATATTGACATTCTATCAATCAGAATACGCAGCTTCCACATAATTGAAAATAATTATTATTAACATCATAAATAGTACTTCAACTCTGAACATTCATTTATAACTTTTTACGTTACGAATATTAGACCAGGGGTTTATGAAAATTATTGACATGAAAGTCCGTATATTGAAGCATATGGACGGACATGTGATCACACTTCTTTGACGTCTCGTATCTCAGAAACTAATTGTCGGCTGAGCCTGAAAATTTGTTGTAATTGATGTCTCATTGTAAGGTATCATTCAGCACAAAATTCAGTTTCAAAATCGAGGGATCAAAAAGGGGTGATTTCTTGGGGCACTCTTTGTTATTGACATTAGTAATAAAGTAGAGCATAAAGACTGTTTTGAGTAATGCAGATAAGTTTAGAATGCTTTCTGATATACGTAAAAGGCTACCTGTTACTAATGGTTAATATGAGGATTTTCGAGTTAAATGTGGGATGTGAAAGCACGTATCTGAAAAAAGGAGAAACTGAAGGGGCAAGAGAATCCTATAAATATAATTATACATTTCACGAAACATTATTATTCTTGAGAGTCTTGGAAGTCTTGAAAGTCTAGGAGGTCTTGAGATTCTGGGAAGTCTTGAAAGTCTTGGAAGTTTTGAAAGTCTTGGAAGTCTTGAAAGTCTTGGTAGTCTTGGAAGTCTTGAAAGTCTTGAAAGCGAACATCTGGTTGCCAAAAACTAGCCAAGTTGATCAACCAGAGGGTCTCGCCAGGGTCGCAGTTTATGACTGTATTATCCCATGACTCGGCGGTGGACATACGGGTTGGAAACCTACCAAGACTTTCAGGCAAGAGTTTCAAGACTTCCAAGATGATCAAGACTTTCAAGCTTTCAAGACTCTCAAGACTTCTAAGATTTTCAATACCTATAAAGACTCAAGATTTATCAAGACTTTCAAGAGTTTTAAGCTCCGAATCATGTTCGAAGTGCTTTGAAGTGTCGCCTGATATTCAAGACAGATTCGAAATGGTTCAAAGTCCTTCAAATCCCATCACTATTCATAATATACTATTATAGAATTAGGTATAATATAATAACATGCAATTTATTATAAAGCAAAATGTAGGGTGTACCAAATTATATATATTCGTTCTAATATAAAGCTTAGAAAAGATAATTTCGAAACATAGAGTAAATATTTTTCATAGGAAGCTGATTTATGTGAGAAACGAGTGAAACAAAATCTGCCGAATATTACTTTTGCTTTTTATACATTTTACTTTTTTATTCTTATTTTAGAATATGGATCTATGCTATCATGTTCTTCTCCAGAGAATCACTTAAATTCAAACACCGAGGATAGTGGAATGAATCAGTTTCTTCACAAATTTGAAACGGATGAGGTAGGAAGGGAAAGTATGTCCGAGAATGCGATACTTCCATCGCACGATTCCCTTTCGGATCATGATCTACATTGGGAAATGAATTACCACGAAGCTGCGATATTTTTAGAGGTATCTATATGTAACACTTTCCCTAACAATAGTAATTTATCATTGCGTACGTGGTACTAGGTTTTTTATGCCAATAATTATTTGTAGACACAAAGTAAAGTACAGTGTAAAATATATTATTTGAAGGAAATCATTTTCGCAGGAAGGTAGGAACAATGAAAAATTCGACTCCCATCCAAAGCATCCAGAGGATTTACCAGCGTACCTTTTAGTTCATAATAATTGGTATTATGGATTAGATTTATTCACTTCCCTCATACTATTGGCCTTGGCTGTTGTCGAAGAGCCAGCTGTACCATTATTTGGTGTAAGTTTCTCACAAAGATATAGTCTCCTTTCAAAACATTCTTTTTGTAAGTTTGTACGTTTTATTTCAGATACCGGTATGGGCACATGGATCGATAGAACTTTTTGCTTTAATAATTATAGGTATAGAATTAGCTTTAAAGTTAAGATGGATCGGCTGGTCAACTATGTTAAAACATAAACGGACAATGCTGAAGGTAAAAGCTTAGTTTCTTTAAAAGTGAATTTCATGATTCGTTTACATTTCCATGATATTTCGTATCGTTACTATAATATTCTTTTATACTTCCACGTAATTACTTGCATCCGTATTTCTTAATTGCAAGTAAACGGAATAAATTTCATTATGCGGTTGAATTGCGGTCAGCGTCAACTCCTTTGCCAATGCATCAGAACAGAACACATAATTACACGGTTGTTTTCCATAGTACTGATACAAACAATGTGTGAGGGCACTAATGAGAAGATAAGAAACCTCATAGCTACGGACTGTTCCAGATTACATTTTTACTAAAACTAGGCTGCAATCAAATTGTTTATTCTTCTCTGCCACGCTATCTATATGTAAAATTAATATTATACTTAATACCTTTATTGGGGTAGACTTTATTAAATACGCTTATTCAATTTTTAATCAATATTATGTGTGTTTTGTCAGTGATATCACTGTTAATAACTCATTACTTATAATGCCCTCATTCATATTCATGTCTCTCATGCAATGGCACAAAAGTATTAGACACTGATGATAATATTCATGTGGTCTTGTAATTCACATACCCAAACAGATTATTTTAAATAATCCAGAGCGTAGTTCAATAAAGTTACAGTGAACACGCAGTAATGGAAACATTCGTTATTAATTATAGTACGATATTCCCGAAGAGATATATGAAATTTGTAATACTTATCGCTACTTTAAGTCTCTTCTTTTATTGTTAATTCCAATCTGTGCTTACCGCAAATAATGATTTTTTTACAGTGTGTCACATTGGCCATTATGTTTTTGGAAGCTATGACTGTTTTAGTTCGACAGTCGTCGCATTTTCGCGTGACACGTGCTTTGAGGCCTATCTTTTTAGTAGACACTAAATGTTTCGGAGGTGTCAGAAGATTTATAAGGCAAATACTTTTAACATTGCCACCGATTTTGGATATGTTGGGCCTGCTTTTATTTTTTGTTACACTTTACACAGTATTGGGCTATTACATGTTCTGCGAAATGAATAGAAATTTCTCTACGCTGCAAGATAGTTTTGTAAGTCTTTTCGTCCTTCTCACCACCGCTAAGTAAGTACCTACAATGCTCACGAATGTTTTACACTTTCTTTAACATAATTTTCTGAATTCTTTTAAAATCTGAAGCGCAATAAATCTTTAGTAATAATTTCACCGTTTAGTTTTCCAGACGTAATGATGCCGTCATATTCAAGAAACAAGTGGTACGCAATATATTTTGTATCTTACCTGTCCACTATGTTGTATGTGATGATGAATTTGATGTTGGCAGTAGTAAACGAAACATTTACAGCAGCAGAGCGTGACAAATTTAAAAAGCTATTTTTACACAAAAGGAACGCATGTCAACATGCCTTTAAGTTATTAGTTTCAAAACAGAATCCAGACAAAATGAGATTCCGTCAGTTCGAAGGGCTAATACGATACTATACCCCGAATAAAAGTATGCATTCCAATTTAATTCAAATCAAATCATACGATCATAAAAAATACAAAAATTATTCTCAAAATAATTATACATCTTTGATAAAATACAATCAAATTAAAAAATATAACATTTAAAAGAGTTCAATGAATTAATACAATAAAATAATTTAACATAACTCTATTTAATTTCAAACATAGACTGTATGAAAATCTTTTTACAGATATAAGAGATATCGTTCTAATGTTTCGTCATTTGAATGCTTCTGGGGGTGGAGCTCTAAGCGCCGAAGAGTTCTTGAATATCTACGATACCATTATACTCCAGTGGGAACCACAGTACTCAACTGTGCCTTGGTATCACAGTACATCGCAACCCCTACAAATCCTCTGCACAGGAGCTCACGCTGCTATTAGATGGGCATACTTTGAAACTCTGATGTGTAAGTTCAAGAAACTTATCTACAAAATCGATTTATTTGTTACATTTTAATTAAAGATTCTGCAACTTTTAGATATAACAATCGTTGCAAATGGTATCGCTATGATAATAAGGATATTAGAGCCAAACGATAGTAGTCTCCACAGTGCACGTTTGTTTGCTGCATCTTGGGATACTTTTCTTTTCGGAGGAAGTACGTAAAAAGGGGTATTCGTAAACGTAACGTGTAATAGTAAAATAATTATAATACCGTCCTTAATTATAGTATTTGTTACCGAGGCTCTGATCAAAGTGCTGGGACTTGGTACGAGACGTTACCTTAGTTCCGGATGGAATCTTTTCGATTTAGGGACTTCTGTAATGACACTCGTTGCTGCTTGCATCTTGTGTCTCTTTCCATCGGCAACGTTTTTTGTTCTATTTAGGCCACTTAGATTGTTGAGATTGTTTAAAATGAAGAAGAGATATCGAGATGTTTTCGGTACCCTTGTCATTTTAACTCCTTTAATGTCCTCGACTGCAGTTGTCATGCTTGTCTTGTATTATTTCTTCGCGATCATTGGAATGGAATTGTTTGCTGGATATAATATGCGAAATTGTTGCAAGTACGTGCAGATATATGAATTATTTTTGCGAATAAACCGCAGCTTCGAACAGTGTATTATATGAGAGATTTGTTTGGTAGAAACACAACGGTGGAAGATTTTTACAAGTACTCTGCCAACGAAAGTACTACATTGGGATATTATTATCTTAATACTTTTGACAATCTCATAGCCAGTGGTATGACTCTCTTTGAATTGACAGTTGTGAATAACTGGTTTATATTGATGAACGCATATGCATTTACCGTCGGCATGTATACAAGGATATATTTTATGATATTTTACCTGGTGACAATGATTGTGTTAACGATTGTGGTGTCCAGTTTCTTGGAGGCATTTCGATTTAGAATACACTACAAGAAATCAACATCCAAACGAGATGGTGATTATATTTTTATATCCATAAACTCAACAATGTCTAGAAGTCATGAGTAATTTTTTAAAATTTTCGTGAACAAGATTGGTTACGACTTTTCTTTGATTATTTATATATGTAATAAATAATAATATTACAGAGGAAAAAATGCTTCACGAAGAAGTGGAACTAAGATGGGACGAATTGCAATGTATAATAGAAGATTTTCAGCTTCTAGAGAAATTACGGCCTTCGCTTATTGTTGGCGTAAGTGAATACAAATGTCCGGATGGTATTTCTCATTACTTTGTGATTATACAGACATATTACAGGGCACCACTGTTTTTATTGGATCGCGTCCCCGTACGCGAGAAGTTTTGCAGAGAAAAATGTACACAATTGAGATAAATGAATGGATTGCAGAAGCAAAGGAAGCAGAGAGACAGTGCTTATCGAATGCTGTACATTATTCTGAAGAAAACTGTAGGGAAGATGGAATTTCTGAGTCAGACCAGCTTGGATCAAGTGGAAACTTACGGCCAGCATATCGCAACACATCCAACGTTGTGTAATTGTTGATAATAATAAATCAAACGTATGTTTAATCATTTTTATATTACATATTAAGAATTCGTATTAGTAATTTTGAACAAGTGACCACGGTGGGTGAAAGCTTTTAAATTATAAACGCATTAAATTAAAGAGACGATATACAATTTAGTTGGATGTAAAACAATATTTCTTTATTCCAGATGATACTATACGTTACATCGTGACATATATATACTAAATTGGTAGACAAATTTGTAGAAACTTTATAAACCAAGTGACTTCTCTTTTTTTAGAGGAAAGTATAATACAAACGACCATTAAAAAGTATTAGCAAAAAGTTCTTTCATATTTTTAACTAGTGCGACGATATCACAGTTGAGCGTCCTCTTTCTATTTACTTTGCATTTTATGCAAATAATAATAAAAATTACAAAAAATATGTACAAAAAGTTGGCTTAAGTTGCATTGAAGAGTATCAGACTGTTTTTTTTTTTTAATATCATTTGTGTCGCTAAGAAAAAGATCGCAACATATTTAATTATCCATGTGGTCCATGTCTTGTATTCACTTTGTATTTTGTATAATAATTTTTTAGATTTGCATTAACTTTACGCCGGGGCGGATTTGAAAATTTGGCGTTCAGACGCTGACATGCGAAATTTTTTTCCGAAAGATTTCATCACATATTTTAATTCAAAAGAGTCGAGACAATTTCAAAATTAATTACATATGACAACTCATGTGAATTGTTTTTAAAGTTGTCTCAAGCCTCTGTGTTCAAACCTTTTCCAATTTATTTCGCGCAAAATTTGTTGCTTCCTCAAATTTGTTGTTCCCTAAAATTTGTCGCTCCCCAAAATTTGCCGCCCTAGGTTGCAACTTATTTAGCCTATACCCAAATCCACCCCTAACTTTACGTATTTTTTCCTGCCAAAGTTGTAGTATTACAAAAAATGAATTGAATCTTAATTTCCATTTCAGTAAATTATTATTGCAGTACATGTACGTCACATTAGTGTATTAAATCTGAACCAAATTGAAAAACAGACTATATACACTAACTGAAAAATAGAAGAAAACTATAAATTGGAGAGTCAGTAGTACTTATTTGTATTTGTATAACAATAAAACATTTACATGAAAATCATACAAATATTTTAATGAATTGATTGCACCATCGTAATGAACAATTACAAGAGAAATTTTATTCATACTAGAAGGCATAAGTAAATTTATTTTGCTATCATATATATTCATAACAAATTATTTATGAATTTGTACACCAGCACCCCCTAAGTTTGTCAATGTAACAGTAAATCCATCTGCGATCAATTTCCTTGAAAGACTTGATATTGTTTCCGGCTGAGTATCCGGTTGCAATAAAATAAATGCGTACCCACCACCCCCAGCGCCTGTAAGTTTCGCTGCCAAAGCGTAATTCTGTGCTTCGGCACAAATTCTGTCTAAGGATGGATGCGAAAGTTGGCAAGTCGCTAGTAATCCTTGATTTATGTTAATAAGTGTCTGTAACGATACGATGCGCCATAAGAAGATTTGAATAAATTTACAGACATCGTATCTAATTATCCTATTTTTTAATTAGCGATGATATTTTGAAATTGAACACTCACCATGAGTTGTTTGTAGTATTCAAGGAGAGACTCATTATCAGGAACTGAGAGTGCGTTGATTCTTTGTACAACTTCAACCGCTTCCTTCGCTACGTTCCCAATGGAATCCAAAATTGGATTAATAATAACAGGATACCTGTGCTTCAGTTCCGATAACTTTTCAACCAATGCTTTGGTACTTCTACTAACTCTTGTGTCCACCAGTAGAATTTTCAAAGTCTCCGTAACAGCCAGTGGTTTCAGATAATCACCTTTCTTGAACTCTATTATCGATCCATACGTGCAGATAGAATTATCTATTCCGGATGGAGTGCCATGCATAATTCTTTCGCAGTTTAAAGCGTACTTTGAGATAGCTTCCAAATCAGAAATATCTAACGTCTTGTAAATGTTCTTCTGCAAGTGCGACCAATGTAAAAAGCACGCAGCCAGACACACTGCGTACGAAGCGGAACTACCAACACCAGAACCAACTGACAATTCAGTGTTTAAATGAATTTGAAATGGCTTTATATTAATGTCATCCTTGTGCGCAATATAAATAAGAAGATAAAAGAATGCTTCTAGGCTTAATTTCTGTGGCAAAGTGGTGTAACTAATAATGCTGACGAATTGCTTTATTTGGTTGTAAAACATTTCATGGTTCTCTATGGACTCTACGTTCTTGTTAGTGAGAAAGAAACTTTGCAATTGTTGTAGAGGTACAGTTAGGAATAAATTTACTTTAGGGAAGCATATTTTAATAACTTGTTCTGTTTCAGGTAGCTCGGTGAAGTCTATAACTGTGCGTAAACCCAAACTAGCTGCGACCGCAGTTTTCCCATACACTACAGCATGTTCTCCATAAAGAATGACTTTCCCCGGCGCAGATACTTTGAACTGAATCATTTTAGGTTCCTTTGGCTTTATTCCTACGATCGCTAGCAGCAAAGAATTTGTTTTGAAATTAATATAGCGGAGTATTAACATAAAGCAAGATAATAAAATAATTGGTTTTAAGAAATACAGGTAAGTGTAGAAAATTGTATACCTTTATAATTTAAGGTGATCAATTGGCATTAATACTCTGTTTTCTGATATATATAAAGTAAAATGGATTAGCTTTTCTGTTTTTCCCACTGTTCCGGTGTTAAAGTCTTTTGCGAGAATGCATGAATCGTTTTGAGCTCTTCTTCCAAAATTCCATTCACCAATCTAACGTATTTGCAAAGGAAATAACGAATTTATACGTATGTAGCTTACAGAAGTTTGAATCTGTCGTATCGATCATTTAAAAATGTAGTACCTGTGACGTTGTAGCAAAGGTTTGCCTTCGAATGCATTAGAAACAATTATTGCAGAAAACTTAGCACCGCAACCATCGGATTCATCTACCACTTCCTGCAACATTTAAATTAAGTAAAAATTATTTGACGCGTACACTAATGATAGTAGATTATTGTTAGCGTCACAGTATGAATTACATTGTTTAACACTGGTATTATAAATATATGAAGTTTATTTTATTATCGTGTGATGTGAAAATCTGTTCAACAGATAAGATGCTTACGAGGCAAACTCTATTTTACTACTGACACAAGTTCAACCTATATGTGCAATATTGTTGTTATGCTAATTTAGTAAAGTAATATTCAGTAGCAGAGCAAAGTTCAGATCCGTGTGGATTATATAATTTACAAAAAAATGCTATCGCCTACTAGAGTTGGCGAAGATGGTGCTACGTATTGTTAATATCTGTACTATAGTAACAACGACAAGTAATTTTCTGTTGAAGTTTTTATATGCGCGCGTGTGGAAATAGTTCACTGGATATGAAAAAATGGGATCTTTTATAAAAATTGTAAATGTTACATGGACACATTTTAGCGTAGAGAGATATCTACGCTATTTACATCGCATGCACTATTTATGAGATATACATTTATTCATGAATACATTCAGTATTGAAATTATTTATTTGCAGTAAACATACAGAAGAAAAACATATCCCCGAATGAATTTCCATAAAGAAACAGAATTTTCAGTCGCTACAATATCAATAAATAAATATCCTACCACGATTTTGTAAACCAAGGAACGTAACGTTAATGCGTGTAAACTAATTTATTTATTTATTTAATATTTATATATTTTTTTATGTATACAATTGCTTGTAATTGAAATATAAATAGAAAATAATAAAATGCCCACAGGAATACATGGAAACTAATAATGCGAATAGATCTGGATATTTGTTTGGAGGATTTAGAAAACCACTAATGATAGATAATATTATAATTCCTAAGACTGAGCTGTAGAACAGAACTATTATCCAAAAATATAGATCATAATTTAATAAGGTATCAAATCTGTTTTGGCAGTAATATGATACATCCTGTTTCACTTTCGCGAAAACTGATTTATTCTTATCGTTTCTCAGTTTTATTTTAATTCGCCTCTCACTAGTTGCAGTATGTATACTCAGTTTTGAATTAACAATATATGCATCATAGCTAAATATATCAGGGCACGACCAGAAAGTGAAACAAAAGTAAAAAATTATCGTAGCACAATATGCTACGTATAAACCATCTTTTATAAACAAAGGTAACATGCTGAATTGCGAAACAATTAGAAACCAGAAACATGGGAATGGGTCATCTCGAAAGTGTAATAAGACTGGAACGGCAACAAGGAGAATTGATTTCTCATGAACTTGAAACGAGAAAAGGAAAAACGCTAATGAACAATTAATAAGGGAAAGAATGAATTTCTCTTTGTCCGGAGTTCGATATACATTTACGCAGCTTGGCAGAGCTGCGAATGTTGTTATTACCAGACAAATTTTAGCTAATTCCTGATTCGTGAAGCCATTCTGTAATTTATAAAGAACATTGACTGCGCACCAAATATTAGCAACTTTATCTTCGAACACGCCCCTAGCGACTGGGAATAACCGGACGATAACGCTTGTAAATGTTTCCACATTCTTTAGAAAAGGCAGCCACATGATGGCAAACGTCACAACTACAGCTAACGATATGCATAACAACATCCTTATATGGGACAACCAAAATCTTCTTTTTAAAGGCGAATACTTTCCGAGTATATAAAAGAAAATTGGCAATGCATGATAAAGCTCCATTTGCTTATAATTCAACGCCGCGACAAACAGAAACGAGCTGATAATAAATGAATTTTGAAGCATGGCTGTAACAGCGCCGATAAACAGCCCTAAGGATGCACAATTATATTGAAAATGACCGTGATCTATTAATATTAAAGCTGGATACATTAACATGTTTAGAAGAATGATATATTTCTTTCTGAGACTAAAGATACTGAATTCTCCTTTCGCCATCTCCTTTCGATTATCAGTTAATACAAAATAGATTAACGATGGTACGTAAACAAAGATATCTGTGCATAGAACAGTAAGTCTCATAAAATATTTGTGATCCTCGGATGAGATGCCTCTAGATTCGTGTAATTTCACGTACGAGGAATTAATCTTGTCCGCAATAAAGCCCAGCGCGAAACTATGATAAGCAGTTAAAGGAGGATAATCTAATCCCCAGTATTGTAGATCGTTGTCCGTCGTATTGGTATACCACTTCTCGATCGGAAGATTTAATGTTATTTCTTGCCAATGTCGTTGGGCCTCGTAATCTCCAAACATTGGGGGCTTCCCTTGGCCACTGTAAGAATGGTACGTAACGCACCATCTTAAAAGAAGGGCGAAAAGGGAGATTAATACGATCTGTGTATTTTCTTGCATCTTTAATCGTTGACGATCTCCTGGAATTTACACCCCCAGTGCACCCTCGATCGCAATTAAGAAACAACGGTTCTGAAACAACGTCTAGCGACCTAGGTTCGTGGTGGAGAATTTGAGGTTAGAACCGATGGCAACATAAAGAACACAAGGAAAGTGCATATCCATGCAACGAAAGTAATAATATACGTACCACGTGTGATGCATTCAATCCCTCGGTTAACTTATTTTTAATGTAATTCTCAGAATATGGCATATTTGATCATGAACTTTTTGAAAATCTGTGTTCGAATATCGCTCGCTCGTTGCGTACGTGGAGCGGTGTACTTGCGCTTATATTTACTATTATTCGCGAATGAAATACGTAGTCGAATAATATTTGAAGCTAAAATTCTTGAGGCTGTGAGAAATTCTGTATTCGATTTGTTGTATAATAGCTGTTTATCATTTGAATTGCTTTTAGATTTAATCTGACCTTTGAGTCGGTGTAAATAATATTTGAATTCGTTGGAATCATTTGATACGGCTTATCAATCGATTACTAAACTATCGATCAATCGTGCGATTTTGAATAGTTCCGAAATGATTAATTCAACGGACGTTTTTATTTCAAATTCACGCGTGTTACCTGGAAATTGTTGATGGTAATGGAACTTATCTCTGACACACTTTTCCCGGAAGAAAAGGAACTTTCATGGAATATGTAAGTAATCAAATTTCAAGTTATACTCAATTGTGCTTCAACGCGATTACTTTGCAAATGAAATTTGGAATAGAATGATTATGTTTAGATTCGTCAGTTATTCGTTAATCGAGGTTCAAAAATATCTGCAAGAATCTTAGATAAGACGGAAAATTAATCTACTGATTGTGAATCGTATAAAGATATGTAATTCCATTTTGTTTCAAATTATAACTATAATTTATTTTTTCCATCAAAAACATGTCGTGTACTGTTATAAATGTTTAAAGGTCTCTTTGCTGTGGTAAGTTTATTTTTCTTTCACAAATACAACAGTCGCTTCAATTTAATCAAATGTGTCTTATTCAGTAATGTAAAACTTTGGATTGAATTTACAAGTTCTTGGTCTGAGCTACCGATGGTTCGATGCATACTGCGTTGGCACATGACGGTATGGTCCATCGGTATCTCAGATATTCTTGTACTTTATTGGGCTGCTATCTGATAAAGAAGCGTACCAAATTATGTGCCAAAATGAATACCTATGTTACATTAGAAACAATAGTAGGGTAAAGGCACCAGTAGTTGACGATGTATTAGTAGTTGACACTTTTCAGAGAAACCTTATTTTTTTAGGTGATTCTGAAAAGCGTCAACTACTACAGAAAAACAAAAAAATAAGGTTTTTGTGAAAAGTGTCAACTACTACAGAAAAACAAAAAAATAAAGTTTTTCTGAAAAGTGTCAACTACTACAGAAAAACAAAAAAATAAGGTTTTTCTGAAAAGTGTCAACTACTGGTGCCTTTACCCAAATTATGATTTTTCTTGCAAAAATAATAATTTTGGTAAAAGCTATGATCCACTGAGCACCATGGGTACCAAAATGAGATTTGAAGAAATAATCTCTGTTACGTAAGAAATTTTCTTTCCAAAAATTTGTTTACTCGCTGCAATCGCATAGAGCATATTGACTGTCTAATGATTTTGCGTACCTACATAAGAAATGGTACAGCTTTGCGTAATATAGATTATTATAACTAATATATCTAATTTATTTTAATCTGCTAATGTAAAAATATAATTTAGTCCCAAAATATAGCTGAATATCATTAATTAATGATTACATTTCAGAAACATTTTCTTCTTAAATGAATATAACAGTAACATTGCATTTATAAAAATCTTGTAAGAAACAACTAATCATTGTTTTGACAAGCTATATTATATGTACATGGCACGTCCATATTGTCTAATACCTGATTCCAGCTAGCGCAATATAATTGCTAGAATTCTCATAACAATAATAAATTATTTCCAACAACGATATACATATTGTATCAACAAAATTGTTATAAGATCATATTAATGCACATGTCTTATATAAAAGTGTCCAAAATCTGTTTCGGTACTGAAATTGATTTTCTTTGCTTTTAACACTTTATCGTTGGGCGATTCACAAATACCCATCCAATGCATACTGTGGACAGTTTTTTTCTATATCTTCAGAGAAGAATTATATTAAATTTATTAAGATGTAGATAACGTCTGTTATTAATTCTGCGGTGAATGGCGTTGCAAAAACATTGGATGAAAATATTTCTGTGAATTGGTGTGCCACAAAATAGGCAAACATAATTTTACATTGAGTATTTCGTGAGCCGTTGATAAAGTATTAGAAATGTGATATAACATAGTAAATTATTCATATATTCATATTCTCTTATAACATAATTAATTAATATCATTATTCATAACTTCTGACACTGAATTCTTTCAAGAAGCATAAATATATTATTATGAAACAAAGAGTATATAAATTCAAGTAAATATACATAGATTTGAGAATATAATGCGAAGGAACAGAATTTTACAATTTATATAAATTATCAATTTTATAATTTTTAATTGCAAATATAACTTCATAATTCGTAATTAAATTCTCAACAAAAACTATGCGATACACTGTCTTCTTTTATCAATTTATAAGAAAGCTTTATTCCGATTGTTTCGATCATTCTTTCATAGAAAGAAATATATGATTTTTGATAATATTCAAACTTATTAATGAGCATTTATATTCGTTATTTAAATCTGTAGTGCCTAGAGTATCACGAACAATAGGCTCTGTTATGGCATAACGTTACGCATTGTTATGCATGTCGTCATTATTTTCCCATGGGTATGTATAGTGTATCGTAAATGTAGTGCATGGAAGAACAGTTTCCATCTAATGTCAGCACTAAATAATGAGAATGTGATCAATTATATAGTAGCCTTACGAAGTCTCATTTGTCTTTCGTAAGTCCTTTATATATAAATTCCTCAGGAGCAGTCGTGTTTTGAAATCTTAGGAAAGTGATTATGCTTTTCGATCGCTATGTGTATATTATATGCACAGCATATTAATATTCAATTAGAATATAATAAGCAATCAAGCAGAATAAGTGTCTGTCTTTCTGAGGCATAAAACTCTCGTTATAGACTCTCGTATATTATTTACGTCCAACGAACATTTTGGTATAATCATTTAAAGATTAATAATTTAAGCGTATAATCTCCACATGCTTGTAGGCAGGGTAATAAAAGTTATACTCTTCATAGCATGTCAAGCAAGTAATATATACTAGCAAAAAACAAACCGTAGTATCTTGAATTCAGTCGAGATAGCACTGATAATATTGAAGTAAGATACTACTTTCGTGTACATTATTCTACGATTATCTATTGTGTACAATTCTACGATTACTTTAGGAATTTTTTCATTTGCTTTGTTTGGTGCTGCATACTATACTGAGCATTCTCAGCTTTGTTAATCAGGGAATCTAATTTATCCAGATGGGATCCCATCTTCTCAGTGATGTCTATTACTTTTGGCTTCACCGTTTCAGGTTTCGTGCTTTCCATACTACTTTTATCATCTGATAATTCTACTGTCATTGTTTCATCGTTCATAGGCGTCTCGTCTTCAATCTCTTTTGTCTTGTTGTGGTTGCGTTCAGTGCTTTTGTGATCAGGCGTATGGTTCCGAGATCCTACTCTTACTTTCAGCAGAGTTCCCAAACTTCCACATACAGTCTGTAAAATACTTTAGTTAATTCTTACGCAGAATTAGATTCTATTAAGGAGATTATCTTTTTCAATGATAGTTATTCTATATGTTTTATGAAAATAGAATTATTAGAGTGAAATAGACAACAAAAGTGATGGACTAATGAAAGCCAGAAAGAATACAATTAATTATTGTAACCTTGAATCTATTAATTTTCTTTTGCGTCACATTGAGAATAGTGTTTAATTCGTCCAATCCACCACTTATTCGTTGAGCAGCTTCATCCGAGGTTTCCAAATTCTATAAGTTACACAAAAATTTATTTTACTTCATTTGAACGAGATTACAGTTAAATGACTGTAAATGATTACGTATAAGAATTATAATATCTGAAAGGGCTCAATAAAATTACAACGAAAAGAATATAAAGATTAATTATTTTTCACTTATTCGTATTCATTCGTTAGTGGGGTAGCAATATAATTACCTGAATGACAGCATCGTCATCGTCACCTTTGTGCGCCTCTAATCTTTGCGTTTCATTCCACTCCTCTTCACTCGGTATAGGCAGACCTAGCAATTCTGCTCTTTCGCACGCGTGAATATAGGCCTGAGACATTTTATTGAATACTAAGTAATTAAATTAGACGAAATTTAACAACATACGAGAATAGGGAGTAGATCTATGCAATCCTTTGCTAGAGTCGTTAAAATTGACGGTATATCAGGGGAAGGCGAGGATGTGCACTACTCGAGGAATCCATGTTAAGGGAAATCGTGCGCAAACTCCGGTAGAAAATAAAGCCTTTTACACCCCCGAATATTGTAGGAATACCTTGGAACAGCAATGATCTTGTTTAAGAAGAAAATGTTATTTTCTTGTTAAGTATAAATTTTCCACGATCTACAGATGAGTACTTTTGCAGATTGGTAATGAGTAGCTGAGGAATGGATACGTTTACTAATTAAAATATCGATTTCATTAAGAGTTACTTCTATAAAGGTGAAAATGACGCGCGTACAAGTGCTTCCTTACAAAAAAAAAGTTATCTTTATTAATTTCGATTGATACCCTCTACGAAATTGAATTACATCAATATCGAATTTTTAATTAAGTATTACCTTCTGTATAGACCCATTAGTGAAATTCTTATTCGATAACGAAATATTGTATACATTCGGATTGTGATTTAAATAGCTACAGTAATATTAAAGTGAGAAATGGATTTATATATTTATTTATTCACGTACGTTGCAGATGGACCATCTACAGTGTTTAATAAATATATGTGCAGGTATGTTGGGTAATTAATTCGAATGATTGGTTGTTTTCGTCAATAAATTGACGAATGAAGTTTGTTATTTTTTTCGTTATTTTATCAATGATTTATTATTGCTCTTAGGGGATGTAGGTACTTAGGCGATAAAGAAAGGAAGCTCTATACTCATGATTTGTGCGGAATAATAATAGCCAACTTGCAAAACAATGTCTGTAATATTTATTGATAACATCTATACAATTTGATACCGTGTAAAGATTAAAATATCCTCGACTAAAAGTTCTCCATATGCAATATGTAGTGAGTCTTTTGAAAAATATTTAGAATAAAAACGAAGAATTGGAAAATTGTATTATTATAATAGGAAATTATATATATAATTATATTATATTATTATTACTCCTATATTTTGGAAAATAATTTCTCCACTTTCTAAAATTTTATTATAAAGCTTTTTAGCTCAGGATCATTATTTTAAAAAGCACAAAAAATTACATCCTGTATTGATCAAGATGAACCGAAGTGGTTTTTTGTGTTTTAAACGAAATGGTGTACCTTCGTTTTGCTGTCATGAAAATGCAATACAGAAACACATCTACGCCATGGGCGTCCGGAGGGGGGTGCAAAAGGGGCAGTTGCCCCCCCTGGCTTTTGAGAAAAAATCGCTTATTTTTCAAAACTGATCTTTATTAAATATTATACTAAAAAAGGGAATATTTTTAAATTCCGGTTTTAAATTTTTAATTAAATTTGCACTATAAAATGGGTTAAAAAGAAATCAAGGGGGGTATATTTTTCTTTACCATCATCCCAAAGTTGGCCCCTCCTAGGAAAAAGTCTAAGGACGCCCCTGATCCACGCGATATCCATTTATCGTGATTCGTTTAGTGTTATCCTGAAATAATTCAAGATCACATGGGAGTAGACGTTATTCAAACACTATTGTCGAAAAGGTATTTGTAACGAAATATTGTGCTGTTCAGAGATTGATGTGGGAGTAACTGGATATCCCTGTGTTGGCGTTGTAATTTGTAAGATTGAATACTGGTTTGTGTAAGCATATCATGTATATACCTACGTATGTATATCATGTATCGTTCATTCGTCAGACGTACCATAATTCTTTCTGTTCATCGCTGACACGTGGAAATCCACGTGGGAGTTCGTCCATGGAACACGTGGGGAAGAAAATTGAGATAAATGAGTATCCTAAATAGGTACACGTGCGCCTTTCTGTCGTCTGGAAGACAATATTGCATATTCATGTGACTAAAATGTTTCCAGTCTCGGATACCCTCACTGTCCTAGGATTGATTCATTGAACAGCACTGCGCAAAATCTATAAATGACCAAATAGATGGTATGTTATGACGAGTGGTGGATTTAATGGGCGGCCGATGAGCAGTTGTCGCACAGTGGGCTAAATCATGCTTTGAACGCGAAAAAAGTGAAAAAAAAAATGGTCTTCGTACTTATATTATTTTTGGGAATTTATTAGGACTGCTTAGACCTTAGAGTGTTGGAAATTATAAAACATTTTAAGAAATGGCAATCGGGAAACACGTGGGACCAGGTATATTACCGTGCACCCTCGACTTTGGCTACGCGTACTCATCAAACATCTTCAGTCTTTAGGGGTGAAATATTGCTACAATTTACATCCAACTGTGTTACGGGCAAATAATATGTTGAACAACCGGGACGCATAAAAGCAGCCATGTGGCAAATTCATTTGAATAGTTATAAATACATTCTCCGCCGTTTTAATAATAACAAAAGGACTATTGCCAAGAGTATAATGCGAAAGTATGAAATGTGTATTTTAAAATACACTGCTAAAAATATGTGGAGCTTCATCTGCCCAAATGAGGTATTTAATATTTTGAAGACGACACATGTACAAATTGAATATTTGGTAAAAATTTTAATTGTAAAACTGCAAGACAATATTTCTGTTTTCTAAATCTTGGCCTTTACAAAATTTCTAATTACAATGTTGTTGTAATTCGTAAGACAGAAAAGCCATTTAACTTTCTTTTGTAGCGGGAAAAGTGTTTAAAGTCCAATAGATAATTGCATACTCATTCATTTGTTAGATAATTCTGTAAAGTTCTTCGATTGCACACACTTGTTCCAGTCGACTGTTCTATTTTAAAAAATTTCGTGGCAAATTTCTAAAAATTTTGAATCCTCCCGTGTCAAATTTTCTTGAATATACACAACAATAATACTTTAGGAAATACATACGTAGTACATGCACTTTCGAATTAATTTTGTTATCTCTGAAGCAATAATAATTAACTGACGTAAGAAGTTCTGAAAACTGGATAAATTAGTTTATCTAGTGTATAATTATCAACGCATAATAAAAACCAAAAAAACATTGACGTAATTGTTTAGCTTGTAATGCTTATTGCAATATGTAATAGAAGAAAGTTGCCAGTAAAAGCCACTATCTATTCAAATTTTGGATTACGTTCTTCTAAGTATACATTTTCAAGAAAATACGTCACTAATGCACACAGTGCGACTCACACAGTGTACAACCCTAACAAATAAACATATAGGTATCATTTCTAATGTTTGTTCCATTCCCCCCAACATTGTACTATATCCCATTTATTACCCCCTCCACTATAATATTCACTACTAGTTCTTGGCAACAATGCCCAAATAAAGATTTATTACTATTACTACATTGTACATATTACTGACAGTATACAGTAAATACTAAATGCAACTACAGACTGTCATAATTGAATTTTTAATTTTTTTTTAATTTTAAATAAATGGTGGATCTTTTTAAATAGTTTCAAATATTTTAAAATAGTAATATAACGTAAATCATGGGCGTCCGGAGGGGAGTGCCCCCCCTGGCTTTTGAGAAAATATCGCTTATTTTTCAAAACTGATCTTTATTAAGTTTATATTAAAAAAGGGAATATTTTTAAATTTCGGTTTTAAATTTTTAATTAAATTGGCACTATAAAGTGGGTTAAAAAAGTAAGAGGGGTGTATTTTTCTTTGCCATTATCCTAAAGTTGCTCCCCCCCCCCACACCCTGGAAAGAAGTCCCCGGACATCCTTAACGTAAATTTTACTTGCATACAGTAATAATATTGCAACTTTATTATATTTTTAAGCTACATTCTAATTCTAACGAAAATTTTAATTCTAATGAAGTTTCACATGGATGTAAAGCATATTGTATGCAAACAGCAATTTTTACCTGCGGAACTTCACTCTGAAGGGGTGAGATCAGCCCTTAAAGTTACAGCATTTTCCCTTTTCCTAATTTAACCTTGAAACGGTGGGAGATAGAACAAAACTTTAAATACAAAAATTCTTTATTTTTTTATACTCCATCGCAAAACCAAAAAAAAATATTATATTGAAAAAATTAAAAACGCGATAACTTTAAGGGCTGATTCACCCCTTCAAAGTAAATACCCGTGGAAGGGGGGATGACCGCTTGCACGCAACGTGCAAGGAAGCTTCTCAGCAAGCTTCAATAAGGTTAGAATTTTCGGGTCGTGCTCCTTTCCTTGTAACTTACATTTCGGTTGCGCAAGGCAACGTTTCAAAACAAATCTCTCCAAATGAACCGGTAATTATCCGCGGATCGGGAAAGAGAAACTCTAGAGAGGTAGAAAAGAATGACACAATCGCGTCGATTAGTCAAGCTGACTGAATTTAATTGCCCGCGGTGGTCGAGTCATGCGTAGGGATATATTTTCAAACATATACCGCAGTCCGAGCGTGCTGACAATGAACTAGTCTATTTATAAATCTTAAATCGAAGAAAAAAGGGGGAAAGAATTATTAGGGGATTCCCTAAGCATCGTTAGAAATCGCCGGAGTGACACGCCGCGAATGAGCCCCTGATTTTTACCTTAGGCTTCGTGACAGCGACGTTTGGGCGAGGGAAGGGGACAGGATTTCGTCCAGTTGGGCTAGAGGGAAATGGACCAATCACGGCGCGGCGACGCTCGGTGAATCGGGCGAGTTCGGCTGCGACGAGAGGTAAGCACGGTTCTGTTCGTGTGATTCTTTCGCAATCCGCTTCAGTTCGTCCAGCAGCGAAGGAACGTTGGGAACGTTCGCCCGCGCGTCGTTATGTTTCGCGCTGCAGTTTACGTCTATCGTATATAGGCAGCGTTCAAGTTGACGTGTTTCGCAGCATTTCGCCATCGCCGACGTCCACGCCGGGGCACAGATGATATCCAACGCACCTCGTAACGGGAAACATGCGAGTGCTGCGTCGAATTTCGATGGAGTTTGTGCGTGACGGTGCCGTTTGACAGTTTAACGGCCCCTCGACAACAAAACGAACCCCCTTCGTCACCCCCGTCGCGGAATCTGTGCAACCATCCAGAGGATCTACGAACGGGGAAATCGGTTGGAACCTGTTCGATCCAAATGGAGTGATCCTCCCTTCGGTCAAGGGATTTTCGTTCGGTGAGTTTTTGGGGACTTTTAATTCGTGCGTCGGGAAGACTCGTATTTTCTTTCGAACAAATTTTATCTTTTTGATAACGTCAGAGGGAGTACTTTCATGACAACGCGAAATTAAAACGAATACAGAGTATAGTCGAATTTGTGGTAGGTACAATAGAGAAGGGGGTGATTCTACAGATAGAAAATATCGAATAACATCTTTCCTGATTCATCTATTTAGATATTGACCTACCCACGAACACAATGCAAATGCAAAGATGAAATGCATCCTTGTGCAAAAATACGTCGAAGTCGTAGAATAACTGATTTTTGAACGAGGATTTGTTTTACAGTAAATCTAGTTTAAAAATCCGCGGAGAATGTGTGTTCTTGACAAACAAGAGAATTAAAATCGATTTTCTAAAACAAAGAACTATGTATTCTACAATTTCGACTTATCTTCCTACACTAATTCATTTTACCCTTGGTTATACCATATCTATTGTTACATTCTGTTAATTCTTAGTCAGAACTTATAATTTCGACGTACATTTTTCGAATCGCACTCTTTAGTATTGTTTTCGCCTCACTAGTTTGTGCGCCACCCGGTATAATACCAACATTCGTATATCGCGTTTGGAAATTCGAGTGGCTATACATCTCTGCCCGCATCCCCAATCCTCACTGCGCAGTTCTCGACATTGTTCGATTATCTGAAAGAGAGAATGAAAATCGGCAGAGAAGATCGTTGTTCTTTCTCCCGTTAGAAATTATATAAGTCTCGTTGGGACGGAAGAATGTATAAGTGAAATCGCGAAGCGTGGTATCTAATTGGATTACTGGACGTCGGGCTTGTTTGGTTTTGCTCTCTACGCCGCGCGAAGAGAAATATGTACTGGGAATAGCGTTTAACGGCTGGGGAAAAATGGATACCGATTTAGGAACGTTCGGTTTCTTCGTCATGGTTTGCAGTCGAACGGTAACGGGCTGAGAATAGGATGAATTTTTTCGGTTAATATTCCGCCGCGGGCAGGAATAACCAGCATTTCTTTCCGTTGACGTCTTCGACGCGCACAATGACTTTCCTTCTATCGCTGTTCGCGCTCGGTGGTGCGCATAATGGGACTGCCCAGTGTGCCCGGCGTGTACCGTAAGGCCTCTTTCACACGCTACACAGCCAACTGGCAAGGGAACGTTCCCAGCCCGAAAGTTCTGATTTTAACCCTGGAGCACAAACCGTTATTCAATATTATTCCAACAGAAACGAAGATACTAGATTTCCACGGAGATTTTATTCAAATCAGAATTCTTCGTTGGGGAACGTTTCCTTGTGAGCTAGTCGCGCCAGTTTTCCTGGATATTGGATTCCGGACTTTAACCTGCTGTTTAATTGAGCGATAAAATGTGCCCCCTACTTAAAGCAGAGAAACAAACGAGAAAGAGATCTCATCGAGTTAGGTAGGAAGTTCTATACTCACTTGCTAATAGAGTTTCGAAAACCTGAATTACTCGCCCGGCGCAGCATAGTGCCAAAGAGAGCGGAAGTTCTGGCACATTGTGCCTTGTCCCACGCCTCTTGCTTGTTATTGAAAACTACTCTGTTTTCGCACGCGGAATTGCCTACGTGTATTCATAATCGGAGTGGTTACGCCAGAAGTCTGCTACCATTATTACAGTAGCTCTTCCTGAAAAGAGGGAAACACAAACGGAAATAGAAGGCTGTTCTCAATAGCTTTTCTTATTCTTATTTAGATTTTTAAAATTTAGATTCTGAATTATTGTTCCTTGAGTATTTCTGTTCCATGCTTTTTTCCCTTGTTTTGGTCGGTTTAACTTGGAGGTTAAAACTACCAGATAGCGGCAGTATTTATTGCCTTCCTTCTATAATAGGATATATTAAAAATGTTTACTTGTTTTTCTATTGCGAACTTGATTTCTTTGTACACATATGAATCCTGAAATTTAAATGATTGTTAGTGGCCTGGTAGTTAAAGGCGATTAGTGGAGGCGTAGTGCGGCCCACTGTGTGGAGCTTACAAAGCTTCTACGTAACCGCGTGAAAGAGACCTAACGTAGTGATGGGTTCAAACACGTCGAATCACTTCGCCCATGTGGCGCAAGTCTTGAAACAGTTTCGCGTATTATTATCACCCAGACGATCTTGAAACTTTTTGACCTATAGAACGTTTTAAATATTTTGATGGCCTTGGGGATTAACTGTTCTCAGAACATTATGTACTAAGTGTATAATAATACGTGTTATATGATTTCTTTGTATGCATGGATATATACAGAGTGTCTTATAACTGGTGGTTCATTCCTAAAACTGGAGGTTCTTAATAAAAAAAAAATCGACAACGTGGAGTAAACTTTTCTTACTTGAGTATCCGTTTTCCAAAAGAATTACATTAAACAGTTGATATTTTGATAAGTACTTGGGTAGCTGACCAGGATAAAATACAGTATAAATTGCAAAAATGAGTAAAAATTGTAAAATATGTAACTGTTTTGTTTGGATTTGGTGAGGTATCGGTTTCGTCTTTAACACTAATTTTGTGGAATACAAAGCTCCTTTAAAAGAAACTTATTCTACACGTTCGACCTATTTTGAAAGTATTTTTAGTATCACCTTATTGTTTAATATGGAGCTATAGATGAAATAGAATTTTAGTAAATTATTAATTTCATTCTCAAATATCTTAAATGCTTTAGACACGTCGTCATTTCTAAAGAAAGCCTTTGTAAACGTTTAAAACGTTTAAAATCTGCCAAGATTTTCAGGAATCTGTTGGGTAATATTCGAAATATGCTCAAATTTTCATTTTACTAAATTATACGAAAACCTTTCAAGCCAGATGTTTGATCGCCCATCGCTACGTGAACGTCTGTCGAAACAAACATGGGGCCATATCCCGTTGTTCACCTACAGTGAATCACAAAATTATTAATACCGGCAGAAATTTGATAAAAAAGCTTGCAATAAAAGTTTAACCGAAACATCACTGATATTTTTCACTATAAAATACATAGCTTGTATAGTACACCAATAAAATAGTACAGCAAAACAATATTTTGTATAAACAATAGATAACACCGAAACATAACAATTTTCCAGTCTTTGATATCATAAAATTATTTGCGTCGATTATTGGTAAACAAAGTTAGATGTATTACGTTTGTCCTATTGTTGTGGAGATTTAGTACTGCCCAGTAGATTTCAGAATTTTGAAAAGCAAAGTTCCACTGTAACAGATCATGTTGAAAATAATATCACATTTTAAAAAAAATATAAAGAAGCAAATTGTGGAGATCAGAAATATTCTAATTTTCCATTCAAAAATAGCAAATCATTTGGATAAAAAATGTTGCAGCTTTATAAGAAATATCTCAAAATTGTATTAGAATAAAATTATAGAAAACAAGTGCGGTTAAGATAATAAAAAAGTTATTAAATGCACCAGAACAACGTTTTACAGTATGAAGAGTATAAGAAATTCTCAGAAACCACTGTTTCTAAACTGAATGCAATGCTCAAAGATTTATTAGAAATATTTGTTTCTGACGCAAAAGAAAAACCTATTGTTAACACTTAAGTATTAAAGGCTACTATTAATAGAAGAATTTTGTTCAAGTTTGCCAAAAAATTAAGGGTTACTGCACCTTAACTTTTGGTACAGCGTTTTATTCAGTGATGAATACAAATTTAACATATGAAGATTAGTTAATTACATAGTGGGTAGATATATATTGGAAACGAAACATAAGGTCAAACCTACTGTATCAATAATTTTGTAACGGACTGTACAGAAAGTGGTACCTATATACGAACGATTTACGTTTAGAAAGTTTAAATTTTTGCTACCTTACGCAATTCATTTTTGAGTATGTTTCTTCGACCTTTTGATTTTCATCGTAACGCATTGCGATCAATAATAATATCACTTTTACGAACTGTATAAGTTCTCTTTCACTACATTTGACTATTGCGCACAGACGTACTGTTTCTTTTAATTAAACGATTTTGCTATTAAACCTATTTATATTAAATTGATTTTACAAATAACGATTCAACTTTTTACCTTAACGATACGGATTACCTTCATGCTACACAAAATTCCGAGAATCGAATCCATTTCTTAAAATAACACCAGCTAAGTTCTTTTAATCCTTGCTTCTGACAATGAGTAATATTGGTACAACACATTAACAAAATTTCACGTTCGCCATTAAAAAATATCTGTTACTGGAGAAGTTCCCAAACAAGAAAATGTTTGTTCAGACTAAAAATAGAATACCACGAAATTTTCAAAATACATACCAAACAGCAAATATGTAGTAGCTACTCTACATTAATCGAATCCATAGTTTCTTTCTCCTATTTTAGTTACGTGGTAAGATTAAATCGAATATATTTACTTCCTAGCGTTATTTTCCGATCGTAAATGACTAGAAATTTTTCTGTTATTTTCCTTTCCTCGTTACAAACGTCAGCTTGGGAAGAAAACAATTATCACAGTTAGCTCGCGAATCAGTTCAGTACACTAGAAAACGAATAAAATTCACTGAATCACATCCTCGTGACTTACGATCGTGTGACCATTGTTTGCGTAGTTACTTAAAAGCGACTTTGGTTTAGGGTTACTATTATATGTACTTGTTCTTCGCGGTTTAACAGAACAAACATCTAAAAAAATATCGGTTTCGGAATTATCGCGGAATTCTTATTCGGGCTGAGTTACCATTTTTTAATGGAAGCGAATTAAGCGACAATAATTCTGGTAATTCGTTTAAGTTCGTAAAATTGATTAATGATTCAATTTGAATCGTATACAGTTTTGTAATTGTATCATAATTATACGTTACAAATTATAATAAAATATATACCTATATAATTATCACAATTGGAATATAATTATGAAACAATTATGATTATAAATATACCAGCCGGTAGCTACGTTTGTACTGTTTAAAATTTTATATCTTTAAAAAAATCCAGAAATTTTGTTACGCAAATATTTTAATGATAAAATGTAAACATATTAAAAAGATTTCCATATTTCACGTAAATGTAAATTTCCATGCCTATTGACATTTCACATTTATGTAGTATAAGTAAAACATTCCGATATGTTTACATTTTATTATTGATATATGTACTATTATTTACATCATATACTATTTGCACAGTTTTTTTACTCAAAGAAATTGGTACAACTTGCATTCAGTATCGCCAAATATGACTAACTAACCGAGTTCTTAGAATCATATGTTTATATTAGATTGTTTATTTCCTCATATGAAAGGGTGATACAAGAAGCTTTTTCCTTCAATTAATCTAATCGATGTTCTTGCCTGTATTTCTAGTATTCTTCATATCGCGCGTGTTGCGAAAAACTGCACTTAGAACTCACCCGAAGTAATAGCTCGGAAAAGTACCATTTCTGATATTTGATCGCGTGATAGCTCGGAAAAGTTTATGTGTCATTCTTTCGCGGGCAATGTAGCTGATATTAGATAAATATTTAACCGGGTCACTAGTGCATCTCATTCTCTTGAACTTGAAAGGTTCTTTAAACTTTGAACTCGATCGACCATTCACGCGACAATTTCGATAAAACTGTGCTCGTATATTTTATAAAATAACAAGTCTGCACTTTAAACAGTACTATTATCAAATAGTTGGGCTATTATCGTAGAAACGTGAAGCAGAGAGACTAGCAGTGCTAATGATAATGATATAACTTTGCTGCACGCGCAATTCGTGCAATTTAAAAACTAGAGAAAGAAAAAAAATATAAAATTTGTATTGATAATTAAGATACACAATGCGAAACTCAGCGAGTGTAGGAAATTACGTTGCTAGTAATTCTAGATACCGCTGAAATTAAATACGGGGAGTTTTTTTTATAATATGAACAGTTTATGTAAGAGTAACTTAATTTATAACAAAATAATAATTCACAAGCATGTGTATTATTATGGTTTACGTTACTGAAACTAAATAAAGTGATAATGGAAAGATATGATAAATAATTGAACATAATAAGATTTGTCAGAAATTAAATTATTTTAATATTTCGATTCTAAAAATAAAAAACGAGAGGTAATCTAATATAAAATAAAATAATTTAAATATAATACAAAATAAACGTGAGATGAAAAAATGAAGAAAAAACTAACATTATACACCCCCTCCCCATTAAATAATTTTAATAACAATCACAACACCTTAAGAAATAGCTGCATTTGTTTACTTAAATGGAACATACTGTAATGTTGAATAAACATTTAACTTGTCAACTGGGGGAGACGAGATAACTTGCAATTTGAAAAATCTTCTGCCACTGGTTACGAATTTGAAAAAATTTCTCTCATAGAAAAAGAGTAAATAATTTATTGACTCAAAATGAGTTGATGCACCTATCAATATTTTTAGTACATTGGGGACGTTTCTGATCGAAAAACGACCCAATCAATAGATTAAAGAAACGCAGAAAATTCTATATAGCATCGTTCGTGGGGGTGATATCTTTGAAGCGTGTTTTCCTGGAATGAGTCTCCCTTCTACATTCCCGTTTCGCCATGTGTAAAATGTTCATTTCTCACAGGAAGTAGTCAGTACTGATATAAGAATTAAGTAACTTGTAACAAAAGCAAGTCATACTGAAAGGTGACTCACTTTACTCTCTCGCAGAATCCAATAGTTTATTGACAGTGGATCGAACAGATTGGAGGAAGTTATAATTAACTGAAGATATCCGAGCTTTATGCGACTATTTTTATAATGAATTGTAAACATTTCGTCAAGTTGCTTTCTACGTACGGTTAACAATAATAATCTGCTGTTGTATGGTTAATAAACATTTCTGGGTAGTTCATATAGTCTAATGCTAACCGAAATATGGTAATAATTATTCCAGCTTCTTTCTCCAAACTGTTATTTAGAAACAGGAGAGTATATTTTTAGACTTGTCAACATGTTTTCTCTCCCGAGAATACAAGTTGCAAAAAAACGTAGACGGAGATTTGTTTAAAAAATATACATGAAAATTAATTCTATTTTGAAATTTGGACTTAGTCTTTTTCTGTGTATTTATATATCAACTTGGCAGGTGGATGAAAATCTGAAATGAAACTATATATTTACTTCATATTGGCACGGAAATTATTCGTACTACACCACTTGAGAGTGATGCAATAAATATCTCCAGTATGTACAATTTTATGAAAGAGGAACTGTACAAATACTTATTGCACGTATATTTCTGCCAATTTCTGAGTTTCTGTTAACATTTTTAAAAAAAATGCAAGTGCTTAGTGCTGTTTAAATACCATTAATCCTAGAGACTTCTACAAATATGTAAACATTATTTGTTTTACGAACATTTAGTAACAAAGGGAATTGTACAAATTTTTGTATGAAACTAGGTATATTCTTTTCACAAAACAAAATTTTTTACTTTTGAAATAACAAGATTATATGAGGCACATCCGGATACACGCAGCATGAAATAATTATTAAATGGTAGAAAGCACGAGAAAACTGCAGAAAGACTTCCTTTCATTATTCTCTCCGTAAAATCTGATAGTATGAAGGAATAATTTTTTTCTCAGTTTCATTCAGTCACGATCTACGCTCTGTATAATAATTCTACCGTGTATTCGTTTCAATTATCATCACGTGGTGAAGTGTTGTTAATCATAGCACGGGCACGTGAATAAGATCCTAATCGCGCATTGAATTATCTGCGAACATTGTCCACTCTAATGCATTCGTCATAAAAGCATGACGATAAGTACCTACAGTAAAATTCGTCAGAGGGAGAACAATGATTGGCGTGGAGCAATTAAGTAATTGGAGTACAGCGGAGAGTCACGAAACTGTCCATTGACAAGGATCTAAGATTGTAACGATCGTCGATCGGATTCGATATTAAAGATGAGCGTTTTTACGTGCAACATGCTATATATTACGCAGCAAAAAATGGAATAGAAGATTTTGATGGAAGGAAAGGTTTTGGCGAATGGAGTGAATAAGAAGATATTTAAATTCGTAAGATATGTTAATTTTTTAGGCGAATATTGAGGCTAAATCATTTTTCGACGCTCCAACGTGTGGCGATTTTAAAAATCGGATAGAATATTTCGTAATATAACACTTTTGTAGTATTATGAAATGTAGTATTACGAAAGAAATTAGATTCCAAAATAGAATACTTCAACTTAGAAAACTTCAGTAAACCCAAATTTTTATCTTTTTTTTTAAGTAAATACCTACTCCTAATACCTAATACACTGACCTTGTTGATTTGTTGTAAGTTCGTAATTCTGTATTGAAAATTACAATTTTTAAATGAAATTTTTAAAATTTTATCTTTCGATTGTGCTTTTAGTCCTGATTAGAGTAGCTTTATTTTTGAATTTTTGCTTTCGTTGCAAAAATTAAGATCGACCCAATTGGTGAATAAAGAATAATATGTAACGTTTAGTGTAAGGTAGAGATATAATCACTGATTTACAAATAACAGGTGTGTGTAAAATAAATGTTTGATTTATTGTGTATATAGCATATTGGAGTATTTAAGTATATGGAATAGCTTATTTAGTGGTCAAAGTTGTACGAATAGATTTCAGTACACGATCTTTAATTATTTAAAAAATTAATTAAATATTAATTTAGCAAAATATAAAGAATGAAAATGATTCTATTGTAAATTGTTTTGAAGATTCGTTCATACGTTGACAATGTATCAATGCGAATGGGTCGTTGATTTTGTCTTTCACTTTATAAAAAGCATCGCGCATAATCGTTTCCACATCGATGCATTCAAAATTAGAATTCAAGAGAGTCGTTTCATTTTTATTCCAGATAGTGATCTTTACGTGTCTATAATACCGAAACGGTGTCGGAGATTTTAGATAACATTCCAGGATACTTGAAGAATTCGTTGTTATCACGTTTTATCGAAAAAAGAGTTCTATAATAAACGATTCGAAATGGAACACAGTAACTCCTCTATGGGTTTGATAAATTTGTCGAACCATGAAAAATACTAGAACTTTAAGAATGTAAAACGAAAACTAGAGAATACTAAAAAGTCTACTAGAAAAAATAAAGAAGTATCTACTCGAATTTTTACGAATTTTAAACTTTCAGAATGCTTAGAAATAATTAATAATTTGTTAATTCGAAATATTGACTGAAAAGTAACACGATGTCAACACATCAATTGTAAATATTGAGATATTTAACAATTACAGTGTTAGTGGAGAATCTAATCAAAGTCTTAAACTACCCTGAGAGATGTGACGATTATGTTTAAATAATTCTTCAGTAGGTTTTAGGGATCAAAAAGCTACATCCAAAATTAAAACCAATAATATTTCCAAATTACATAGGCTTGACTTTACATTTAAAAAAAATGTGGCGAAATTATCAGACTTGTAGGCGTAGTGATGATGTGTTCTATGCCTCATATCTATTTTATTTTCACATGTTCCCATTCGAGTATAAGAAGTCCCATCTTGACCACCAATAATACTGTCTAAATGATTAATTCATGCCCACCATATCGTTCCACAGAAAGGAAGGACTTTGAAACTGCACGTGTTTGGCAATGAGTCGGCAAACGAGTACATAGTTTGCTACTATACGGGGTGTTCAGTGAAGTAACTGATAATCTTCACCATGTTCGATAAATTATTCTGAATCAAACAGGTTATACGTACTTTTTTTGTTTCCATTCATTATCGAGATAAATATCGTTCTTTGATATCCAATTTGTTATTTATTGTTGGACACATGGTATCGATTTATTATCCTCGACAACAGATATAAATCTGTGAAAACAAATTCTAGAAAACAGATATAATACTGAAAACCGTGACATGTTTTATTTATATTTTCATCTGCTGAAAATATAAATCCGCAAAAATAGAGCAATCAAAACGTTAGAAGCAGGCTGATAAAATATATCCCCCATTTTCATTAATAGTTAGTGAATTTCACATTAAATCTAAATAACGTTTGTCTGTGAAGATGATCTTTTTAGGTCAGAACCACCTGCCAATCATGTTAAAGAAGTTCATGTATTATTTATTCTAATTTCAAATACAAAATATATTCAAAATTAATTATGCAAATTTTAACGTTCTCCGAATGATAAGACAGTGGTTTTCGATAATAGTTTCTGCGCAGTTCTTCACGATTTTTCAAGATTTCTTTAAACTGAAACAGGCAGTCGTTAAAGTTTGAAAATAAAAAAAAGATAGCTCTACATATACTGGCTTATCAAATTCGTCTATTTTTCTTCCCTAATTACCATGTCTAAATTACTCTCTTCGGATGAGATCACGCGTATCTGCATTTCGTATCTGTGCTCCAGAATGAACCGCTGAAAAATTGAAATCTTATTACTGATAATGCAGTTAGGAAATGCGTAGTGATTCAATCACGAGGTCACGAACTCCGATGTTCGCTCCACTTGCAGACCCAGATAAAAGTAACAGCATTCGCCTCGAGTAAAGGTTTTACCCATTCAGTTCATTAGAATTAGTACTGGAATTGATACGGATTAGTACTTCTTAAAAGTATATTATTCATAGAAACACGTAAAAGTCCATTATAACCGTTATTTTGAGACAATACTGCAAGTGGATGTTGCTAAAATTAATTATATTATTATTCTTTAAAAAAGGAAAAATGGACATTGTCGGCAATAGAGAAATAGTAAAGTCATGAATGAGTCTCCGCACTAACGGCTGCTATCACGTGTGCGTGATTTTAATCCTTCTATCTCTATATCATCGTCTACTTAAATTATCTCACGTCTGTTTAGATTCACATCTTGTGACGAATGTATAGTACGCTATTTATATTCATATATCTGTTGAGAATTATATTTTCAGCGTCAGGTACTTTAGAAGTATTTCATTCACTCAATGCTGCAACCAGTCAAGAATTACTGAACCGGATTGGTTTATTATTTTACCCAGCTATTCTAAATCGAATTATTCAATCCTCGTCGTGGGACTTTTTTGGTAGGCCTTGATTTTCGTTTTATGAATGAAAATGCGATCGTTTTTGTAGTGAAAATTGTAATTGGGACAAATAATCGGAATTAAGTGAAAATGCAATATTTTTCATTTCGACTACGATGGAAACTAGATTTTTTCATTTATTTCAATTTGGTTGTAATTAAAAGCTACGATATTCACTGCTGGAATTGATCTGATTGAATTTTGTAACAAAATTTATAAATTCTTAGATTTAAATACAATCTTTTTAATGTTGATTAGTTTTCTTTGAAATGGAATTTACGTTCGTCAGAAAAAAATTTTCGGGCTTCCGAAGGAGAATTATATACAGCAGCCTTTGCGTGATAAATGAAAACTAAATCAAAATGGGAATGGTTTGCACTGTCCCGAGTAAAGCCTCATAAGGGGACCACTCGAAGTGTTACGTACCGATGTTAATGAAACTTTCTAAACAGTTACAGAATCAAAAAATAGTTGATTCGTGCTCGATCCCCTTCGTAGACAGTCTACGTTATATTTAACAACAGCCATCATGTTTTCTTGGCAAACTCCGCGAAGTGCTAACGACTTCAATCTTCTGTCAAGCAAAACGACAGCACAGCGATAGAATCGAAACACTATGCTCTAGAAATTCTGAATGCAAGTTGCATTTTACCACACATTTATTTTTCACTTTGCTTTGTTTCGTTTTGTATTTGTACAGAAAATAGTGTTTCATAATATTTCTTCTTCCGCATTTAAATCAAGTTTTTCATCATTTGGAAGGAAAATAACAGAATATTCAAACATTCTCCTCCATAAAATTTTACGATATTTCTTATTACATATCTCGTAAACTATTGAAACGCAAACGATCGAATACTATGGGTCAAATATTTTCTAGCTGCTCATCTACTCACCAAATTTCGTTAAAATCTGTTAAAATTAAAATCTTTTCGAGAAAATGAAGAGGTAGTTAACTAAAAAGGCTAAGTTCAGTCGAGCAGATAAAAAATATAATGTTTCGATAGAACCATAATTTTCTTTTTTTCAAGATGAGGCCCTGAGAGGCCTTCTGTGATGGGGCCCAGGCGGCAAGTGCTCATGGGCCGCCCGTTAAATCTTCCACTGCTTCATACGGTCCCATCACTACTTAGTCCTTTTCTCCCTTATTCTTTGCCATCGCTTGGCTCAGCACCCAACACGTGCTTCCGTTTATGACCCTGTCAAATTGACCACTCCACTATTTTCCCATCGTCGACAATAAATAGTTTTTAGGAAGACTAAGGTCCTCCGATGGCTGGGTTTATGATACGGACGCTATTGTGCTTGGACCTCCTGGAGAAAAATTTTAGGAATCAATCGGCTGGTTAAGTACGCAGTTACGACCCTCGTAGTCATTTTATTGTCAGAGTTTCCATGCTTCTGCTGAACACGTGCGCTTTTATAGCTTCCCAGGTTTTTACCCTCGCTAAGGATTCCTCATTATAATAGTAATTGACGTATCGTAAACTCATAATGTCGCACGTGCAGTCAGTTCCCTAATGGATGTACAGTTTTAGTGTCCAGGTGACCTGCAACCTTCTGCAAAATGGACCCACGAATCGTTTGTTGTAAAGGTGAGAAAAAGTTTATGATGTTAGAAAGGTGTCTGACGGTGGTGCACATTGGGGATATTTGGGTTCGGCAGTCGTGTCATTGTCTATTGAATATAATTGCGTTAACTCCTCACACTCGTAACTTCGTTCGTTATCATTAGATTGAATTTTTATGACGCTCGAAAAAAGAGACGAAGGTGAATCTGATACACTCGCAACATCTATAGCGCTACGACAAAAGATAACTAAGTAATAACCGTTATTATCGCCTGTTGCAAGGAGGGTTCACAAGGTTCAGGCCACTGATTTGATAGAAAATTTGTCTAATAATGTATTAACCCTGATACAACCTTCAATTCACCTATACATTTAACATAATAAAAAAAAGAACAACTCTCTTCAAATGATTCAAAGTTCAGAAAGAAATGAAAACGCTAATGGGTCAAAAAAGACCCAGGGTCCCTAATATGTTCAAACACAGGGGTGTTCTACTCAAGAAACTATACTAAACACAAAGCTGTAATTAAATCGCAGCAGCTCCACTGAAATTCATATAAAAATTTCAGACAGTTATACACTTGCACTAAGTTTGCAATTATTTTACTCATCAGTTACTTATTTAAATCGATCTCGTTCCCACACATGGATCCACGTATGTACAAGACCTAGAAAATACGAAACTTTGAACTTGATTACACAAAATTCAAAGCACATAATATTTGCATTTATGTGTTTAAAAAATTACCATACGTCTCATAGAATATTTATATTTATAGATTCAACGCATTACCAAGCACGTGCCGACTGTATGCAAGATTTTAGCCAAATCATAGACTCGAGCCTCGCGCACTGCCTTTGTCATTCAACTTACACCGAATTATGGTTGAGCGCCAAAAATTCTTTGTACCATGAAAGCTTCTAAGCAGATGTTTACGCGCTGAACCGCGGCATGTGAACCAGGAACCCGCATAGAAAAGTCACAGCATGATGCCCGCTCGTGGTACTCTTTTTTTCCCCGTTCGGTTACGTGCCGGATTTACGGTACCACGCGAAGCCGGAAGTAGAAATTCTAACGATTCTGTATGCGCGCACACGCGCCCACCATCATTTAAAAGCGTCTAACGCACGTCATATTAAGAGCAAGGTACGAAATACCATCCTCTAGTGAGATGGTGTGTCGCGAAACCAGAGATGTGACGTAATCTATTTAATTGTTTCAGGTAACCGTAGTTAGTGAGAACGTATGAATAATGCGGGAAATCATAAGCGAAAACAAGTGTAAACAGTGATAGGTGCAGCAGAATTCTTTATGTGTTTCCCCTCTATCGGTCGTATTTATAGTGTCTCGCAGAGATATAGTGGTGTTAAAGCAGCGGCTAGGGAGCGAAGTCATCAGTGGCTTCGAGAGTCTTCTTTGAAGTGGTGGCCCCGGGGATGTACGTAGTGCTTTGTTATTCGCAGGACGATTCTCGGGACTCGCGTGCGATTTTCAGCGCATGGTCACGATCTTTATCACGTGCTCGATCTTGCCCACCGCCGAGGAAGGTAAACAAGACACCCGAGAGTGAGTGAGATAGAACTCGATATGTCGATCGCGGGTTTTCTGAAGGATAGGTCCCCGTGCAGTTTATGTAGCTTGATTGTATACGACGTAGCATTCTGACGTTAATACTTGGAATATCTGGGGTGTGTAGACACGTTTTAAATGAGGATTCAGTGTCAGTAACTGACACGGTTAACTGATACGTTCTTAAATAGGGAAATGATACTTTTTACCACTGACATTTTATCACGAGATTGATACGTGTGAATTCGTGTTTAAGACGCTGAAGCTTCTCTACCGGGAAAATTTTGTACACAGCGAACTACGAGCTGATTCATGTAACAACTATATCACATAATGTATGTCAAATATATCTCCCGGGGTCTTATATTACTTCATGGGTGCTTTTTTATCCGTGAGCATGTTCTCAGGACGAGAACTGGCGATCCAGGGGCACCCGAGCCAGTTTATTAGTACACTAACAATGGGTGTTGTTAGTTTGAGCTAATGATTTGGTTCGAACTCTGCGTGCTTGTTGTGCAACGTGTATTGAACGTATCTGGAATAATGGGATCGGAGAGAATTGGATTCGAGAATATTTCAGTTATTTTTAAAAGAGAGTTTCTCAAAATTGAATACTTATTTGATAAAATATTAGATATTTTGTGATCTGTATTTATTTTTCTACGAGGAATTAGCCTAAATTTTTATTCGAATAATCTTCGAATCTCAATAATCCCAAAAATTTCAAATAAAATGAAGTTATTCCAGAATAATTTCATTTTATTCGCAATTCTAATTCGAATAAACATTAATTAGAATAGTCCCCAACTTTGCGTGAATATAATAGTCATTAGTGAACGAGTGTGTGAGTCTGCACACGTTGAAGAAAAAGAAATGTCAGCCTGCTTGTCGAGAAACATGTCGAGTCAGCATGAGATTGTATTCTACTAACGGACTTATACTCGCATTCGTTCCGCTCATAATACTTAATTATAGATCGTGAACTTCTGCGAAAGAACTAGAACTATCAATCGATCACGTCCTTGCACCATCGCAAGAGAAAATATTAACATTCGGATCAGTAGATTGTGCAATTTAGTAAACTATCCGCTAGAAAGAGAAAAGCACATTAGTTGAAAAATGTAGGAGTTAGGAAAACATTGAATGAATTTCCACTGTATACTACTTAGAGTACAATAAATGTATATTTTTACTATAGATTTTATAATAGATACCAAAATAATTTTTCTAATATACAGGCTGTTTCAATTTTATCACCTGAAATATTTCTTTCATAAAAATGTTTCCTACAAAAGTTACATAGTTTTGGGAGGTCCGACGTATAATAACAGTAGTTTTATTCTGTTGCGAGGGGTTAATGAGATTAAACCCAACTTTTTAAAGGACCTGTAGCGACTTTGAAAGACTTACTGTTGTAGGTCGTTGAATTCGTCTTTAAAATGGCTTGTGGGTACCGACAAATAAAATATAGCATTCCATTAAAAAGAAACAAACAAAGTTGACCTTCGTATCTCATTAATCCCTCCCAACAGAATACAACTGTTGTTATCATACTCCGGCCTCCACGAAGCTATGCGATTTTTGTAGGAAACATTTTTATGGAATTTTAAGCATAATAAATAGTTTACGCGATAAAGTTTAATGAAACACCCTGTATACTTGTAGTAACATGTAGTTTTGGCTAGTTTCTAGCACATATTGTCCCATAGTCATGTCATTATCAGAAGATGATGTAACTAGGGGTCTTCACACTCGAGATAATTATTTTCGTTCAAGCAGCTTCGTTTTCATATAACAACACGAATAAATTGAAAGATTGGTAACTTAGAGATTTTTTAATCATTCATTTTTAATCACTTTCATTATTCTTGACGAAACTATGCACTTTTTATATAATAAATCAAGGTTTTAAGTAGTTAGATGAAAGGAATAGAAAACTAGATGGTTTGCAAAATATTTTATACTTTATATTCATTAAATTTGTATTATATTAAGAAGTATTGCTAAATTCGGGTAGGTGTTTAAAACGTACCACAACGCCAAAGGTTAAAGCGATAGAAAGAGAAAATTTACATGGCATGTAAATGCATGCTTCCGATACATTTTAAAAATAGGAACTACGTCGGATGTTCCGCGCTTTTTCTTCGGGTATTTTCAATTTAACGATTGCAAGAAAAAGTTCGTTTTACATGCATATACTTAGGTACACAGTTTTAGGAAAGTGCTTGACCTAGAAGTTTATATTTTTTTTAGTGTATACAGTACTATAAAAATATATTGCACCCCCATCTTGCCTTTTCATCATTATTGGTTCGTGTTCATATGCTATCGAGGAAGTGAGAAGAACGCGAGAAATGTGTCTTCCACCAAGGTGTCCAAGTTGTTTCGTGTTTTTTTTTGCACAGCAGTGGAAAAGTACCTCCTGGAGGGTCTCGTCTTGATCACACTATCACGAACGGGCAGAAAGCGTGTTTCACTTATCAGCGATCGTTCCCCGAGCATAATGCAATTGTGGCGAATACCGTATCCTTGGCGATTTTGCAAATTTTACGTGACCAACGTCATCGAGACATTCTTTGTGCGACGCACTCGAGGCGAACTGCCCACGGAATCGATAATTAGAGCCGAAAACATTTATGGCCTGGCCAAGTACGATGGAGTATCATGTATTTATTAGCTTGCTTTTATTCGCTCGCTTATCCGCCAGTAATGCGCCCAGGCTATGTGCCTTTCGAGCTGAACGGTATTTTTAACGCCGCTGACAAGGCAGTCCAAATCACTGGTTTGTAATTTCTGATAAAAATTACGGTGAATTTTTTTATTGCAGTACAAGATTGAAAATTATTTCTCTTGAATTACGTATTTTTATCAAATTTTGTCATTTTGGCTGTCCGTAGTAGAAATTATGTATATGTACCTTAATCGTCAGTAGTTACATCTCAGACAATTTTCAAGTTCAAATTGAATTTAGATCTTAATATTCAAATTTAAAGATTTGGTGATTTTTAACCAAACACATTGCTTGTTTTCACAACTATTTTTCTCACCTACAAATTTCGTCATATCAAAGTTTACATTTCTGGAAAAATACTATTAGAGAACGATTGTATGAGTATTACGATTTACAGTTATCACTCAAAAGTTAAAAGATTAAAAAATGTAAAAATGGAAACCCAAAAATGACGATGGGGTGCAGAACCATTGGCACTCGAGGTTATGAACACTTACACTTACTCAACAACTAGAAGCTTCCAAAGGTTAAAAGTAATAAAAGTGAGGAAACTCATTTCAGTGGAAGTTGTCACGTAGAACAGTTTTACGTTTTGATAATGTAAAAATTTCACTGAATAGGAGGTACCGTTAAACTTCAAAGGGTTAATTTCATTCATCGTACACCTTCGTTAGTTAATTTTCTATGTCACAAGCATATTTATTTCCGGGTTCGGGATCTTCCTTTGTTAGATCTTACAAGAGGTAAAAAAACTCGAAAGTCAAAGTATCTAATCAATTACTCAACATAAATAACTTCATGCAAATGGAAACACAAGTTGAACTGTATTACGCTCTGCTGTCTATACTTTTAAACACTTACCGTCAATGTGCTTCTTATGCATCAGAAGAACTCGCACGATAGGTCAAAGTTTGATTGGCATGATTAGCTAGGAAAACTTCTTACTACTTAAAATTTGCATAATTCTTTCTTACATACCGTACCTCAACGACTAAAAAGGCAACTTTAAACTTTAGTTCAAAGACTTTTTAGTTTAGAACAACTAAATTTTTGTCTGCTGTGTTTCAGTAAAATGTGGAATATTATAAAAGGACTGATGTAACCAATAATAGTACCGCAAAAACGGCGATTCTTCGTGTAAAAACGAATCTGAAATGTAGAATAATCTTGTTGCCACCACTTTACGTGGATACTGGTAATGGGAACGCACAATTGAAATCAAATTACAGTACGTTCTGTGGTATTCAGAATCGGAATAATGGATCGATTTACCTTTGATGCACTGTGAAAGGTTAAACTAAAAGGAAGACTGAATGCAAACGTTCACTTAATTTTTCCTGCGAGATTATTGACGGCAGGTGTTAGATATTTCAGAGAAATGTTCAATTCGTGCCGAGTGCTGCCGATACAATACAGTATGGATTTTAAACAATATCAATGTTTGTGTATTTTAACAGCGGACCGTTTATTCAATACCGAAAATGCGTATTTTTGTCTATTGCTTTTGTTTTCATTGTTTTACGTGGTTAAATCCGTGTTGGTGTTTGTGGGTTTGTGAATTTTTTTGAGAAATGGAAATAGACTGAAATGGAATGCACTGTAATTCGGCAAATTAAGCAAAACTTTCTTTAACTTGCTCAGGCAAGCTTGATCGATTTGAAAGGACATTTTTCAAAAGCTTGCGCCATTTAATGTGTTAACTTACCAAACGGTTGTCGAATTCGCTGATAGTATCGTATCTGCTGATACTCGCGCGACGATATCAGACTTTTTTGCGTGGACAGGGAAATTCTTTCACGCTTGAAGAAATAGTCGCGCGATGTGCAATTCGCATCATTTATCATTACGAACGATTTAACCGTAGAACGACACTGCGGGGTGACCCCAGAAAAATTAATTTACCCTAAAAACATATCAAGATCCATTTCCAAATTTCGATTTTCTTAAAGAAATACAAAATGGTAATTTTTCGGAAACGTTAAGTGAATTTTGAAATACTTATATCTCTATTTTGAGAGTGTCAAGGTGTCAGCCACGCTCTGAAAGTGTCACAGTGTCGTTCTAGAGTTGACTATGATGATTTGCAGATGTGCAGCCAGAGTTGATAACGAATGACGAAATGAGCGATCGAATAATGCGTTCGTATCATGCTCGGGTGCATTGCTGCTAAATATAGCCAGCTGCCTTCTTATTTTATCTCTGAAATGCCTTTAACCGTTTTGCCTGCATCACTTTCTTTGCTGACTTTCTTCGTGCCAGGTATCGACTCGTAGAAATTGTTTATGATCGTTATTGCAAGAATTGATGTGCTAGATAATTGAAATCAGTGTGTAACTAGCAATGTGATAATCACGAGAAGAAAGAAAAGTCGATCTGTTCTTATTTCTAATATGCAAAGTCTCCTGTTCTTCTTGAGACTGGTTCACTTTAAACGATTTTCTTATTATTCCACTTTGATTGAAGGGGGTGATGTACTCTTTAATCATGTTCATATACTTGTAGATAAAAAAAGTACAATAAGAAAAAAAAAGGAAATTGCAATCAAATGAGAGAATACATTTGAATTTTAAAAAAGCTTCTTCACTACCTACTTAGTTTTTTGTTAGTAGTTCCGTATTAGTAAGCAAATGATAATCAGTTTGGATCAAATATAGCCAAGAAGGATACTAAGTAAGGTTACTTTTTTATTGCTCCTTATTTAAATAGACTATCAGACATAGGAGTGTTGTATGTACATTCAAATAGAAAGTTTATTTGCATTTTATACGTGCACTGTCGCTTCTAAGAAGTCAAGTGTACAAGGAATCTTTTTACTAAACTGTGTAATATTTGCCAGGATTATTTTTTCGTTACACCCACACGATAGGTTAATTATATATATAGAAATATATTCGTATCCATACAAACTAAGGTTACTTTTTCTAAATTATTTTTAAAATCAAAGTAGTAATAATGTAATTAAAATAATTCATTATTTCAGATATTACCTTTTATTTTCTATTTCAAATAATTTTCATCCAAGTCTGCGAATATAAATTAATATTTTCGAGTATAATCGATCAACGAATAAAAATAAAATCTAAAATTAATTCGAACGAGACAGAATTAATTACCACAGATGTTGTTCCACGTGCAAGGACCACCCCGTATGCACAAGCTGCACTTTCGTGCAAATATTATATGAGAATTTGAACAAGTGATCATTTCATCGCAATCTTATCGATTCAACGCAAACAGAGAGAAGTTTCTTTTCTGGTTACTTTTTTAAGTCGTTCGGCTTCTCATCGTTCCTCTTCAAATACGCATTAGTCTAAATAAATCGCTCAAAAGATTCGCGCTACACTGTCGTTTGATTTACAGCGTTTTAGTTGAGCCCACTTGACAAGGCAAATATTTAACGCACAATTGAATTCAATGTTCGCGGCCTTAAGCCCGTTCATAGTATCTGCCGCTATCTCACGCGCGCGTGTGCTCTGCTTTTTTCAAAATATTAGCTAATTATAGTATACTCATATGCAAAAGAAAACAGAGGTTGTTTCGAGCGAGTGCGATCTCGTGCAGCTCTGATTTTCGAGCCTTGACACACTTCTCTTGGCAAACGCGGCGTTCGAGAAATTAGGATCTAAGAAAGCACTGCAGAACCTCTGAACCTCTGAATTTACTGATACGCAAGGTCTCTGATAACAGAGGACTCGCTTTACTCGCGTTGATCATCGTTTACTTTAGATAGAGGAACATAAATGTTAGCAATAGATATAAAAGATTGGGAGGACGGAACTATTTTTTAAATTCTAAAATTATATTACGCTTGAACGATAAAGTAAAATGTACACTGGGGTTATTTGAGTCCCAAAAATTTTTGTTATATTTTTGAGCGCGCTTGAAGAGCTGAGAGATTTTTAGTATGTACTTTCCACTGCCTGGTAGAGATTGGAATTATTATAGTAGGCAATGGTGCATGAAGTATTTGTATGATTTTATTATGTGTTTGGTAGTTGTTAGAAAATTGAGCAGTTTTGTATTCTGTGTTAGTTGCTTTGTAATTAATTGTCTTGGTGGAGCAAGGAATACTATGAAAGCTAAAGGAAGATCTAGGGTTTTTAGTATTTCAATAACAATAGCACTGTAAATATAAAAATTTTTTATTTGCTCACCCTCAATAAAATTTTCAAACGAGAACATTGTTGTGAGATCACCATCAGCATATAAAAGAATACTTTCTGGTGTTATCTAGCGATATAAAGATAATACAGACAGTAGTGGCCTTAAAAAAAGTTTAATATTCATATTTTTACATGTGTGCATAATTAACTTAATACTATCCAGGCTTTAATCCAAAGGGATCCTAGGGATTTTAATCCAAATTTGAGTTTTGAGATCTAAATTTGTGTTTTGCGGAGGGGTAAACCCAAATTTGAGTTTGGATCATGTGAATACTAAATATCCACTCCATCCTTTCGACAGTAATTTTTAGCGCTATTTTCTACGTAAGGCGTTAAAATTTGCCCCGCGTCATACGTACGTCAGCCATTGGATTGTTGAAGCTGTAAAACAGTCACCAAGGATTTGTGGAAAATGCTTGAAACATCTTTGGACGTCATTTGTGACTGTTTTCGCTATTATTATCATTACTCGTTGATAATTATTTTGCCGAATAAAAAGACACGTGCTTCTATTATTATGCTGCGTTCACAGTACCATATTTATTTATTTATATTATTTTTCTATTGCTATTATTAATCATTTCAAACGATCGTATTGCATTTATAATTAATTAAACACAATTGACCTCTGACAGGTATTTAGTCTCGTGCTGAGATACCACGCAGGTATATACGTCGAACAATTTTCTCTGAATTTCCCTTATGGTTGGTACTCATGCACTCAATATTTGCATTATTCTCCGCACCTCTGGCTCCAGTGGCTTCCCAACTGCGTTCAACATAACACGCCGAAAATGCTCTTGGCTTTCGCTCTTGAGGGCTCGTCCATCGTCTTTTCACATCGCGATAAAAATACGTTCGACTTGCACGGCGGCTAACTTTAAAGTATGCCTGTGTTGCGCGGAGTTTTAGGTACTTCAAAGTTACAGGGTGATTCGCGTAACGGGACCGACACCAGGGTGTGGCATGCTCGATAGACGCATGTAAACTACAATAATAATAACAACAAATTACATACATGTTCTGTTATAATAATAACAAATTACGTTCTGTTACGTACTAACGCGCGAAAACAATGAAAATTGGTAAAACTAGAGTTCGCATGTAGTGGCAGTGTGTAAAAAGCTCAGGTTCAGCGAAATATATACTGGAAAAAATATTTGCTTCTTGGCCGGATGCTGCGTGATGGAAGCGAGTGTTTTGCCAGTTTTGTGGGAGGAAATGTTAAGAGATTTGAAGCTAACTTATTTTTTAGTTTATGTATGAATGTATGTACCGATAGCTTTATTGGTTTCCCTGGTGGTTACAGGAACTTCCGCTTCAAAGTTCTTACGTACATCTACTTAAAATTAGTCTTTACACTTTTTCTAAATCTAAATTTGCATTTTGCCTTCTAACTTTTTTTATCGCATACATTTTTGCCTCCTTTCTCTGGGCACCGTTCTATTTTTTTTTTTTACTGATATGTTGTATTTTTTAATTTTTGTGTGACATCCAAGAGAAAATAGAAATACTTTGGAATAAATGACTGGATTTTAGTTTCATATATTTATACTATATAAAATTACTAATATTACACTGGAATTTGAAATGATAAGTGTTACGTTTATACGCGTATAAACTGCTGAATTGCTAAATTTTATTTATCACGTTGGTATCGCAATTCTATTTCGAAAAATCCTCTCAACAAATGTTTTTGTAACAAACGCATCGGCAAATTTATTTAACAGTCTATTTGAAAAGCTTGGGAGTAAAAGAAAACAAAGAGGAGCACGTTGCATATTGTAAATCTTTATAGCTTCCTCTGGAATTATTTGTGTACCCTAGTGGTTACCTCTGTAGAATGATGGATGGGTTTTTCTACCTCTTCAACCAGCTGTAACGCAAGGTCATTCAAGGTTACAAGCATATAAAAGAGTGACAGGGAAAATGCACTTCGTACTGCCGAATTTTTTTCGTAAATTCAATAAAAATCTTGAAGGAGTTCAGAAGAAAAGAAGAGATGTCTTTGAGCTTCAGTGGACCATAGAATTTAATGTTGTGAACGAATCGAAGGCTAAAACCTCCAGCCTCCGTTGATTAAAAATGGTTAGATTGGACAAAATATATTTTCAAAACCGCCTCATTGCTTATTTGCGACCTGCAATGACCTTGTATCATAGATGCTTGTGGAGAGCATGTCAGAATGAATGGTCATTTTACATCATAAAAACTGTAACAAGGACAAAATCAAAAGGTTCTTTGGTTGTCTGTGAATCTATTCTTGAACACAGTTGCTTTCAACGTACCAAAGAAATGACGGTCACTCGAAATCGAATTAGTGCCGCAGCATACACGTTGTTATTTAATTTCTCGAACGATTTTTGCGGTCCAAGGCTTAATACTTTACGGGTGGACTACAGTTTTCCCCCTTACCCTTCATATTAGTCCTCAATACTAACAATATCCCCAATAAATGAAGACAGTTATATTAAATGTCCATTCAGGATTTTAAAAATTATTATTTCTGCGGTGCGTTCCAATTATTCTTAGAAGTCCTCCGTTTCTCGAAGCATTCGACACGTTCCCGTCCCTCTCCACAGGCTTTGCACTCTACACCATTTCCACGTTGGAGATCACTGAAGACGTTCTCCCTCGCAGTGTCTTTGAAGTTTGGTTAAAATGTTTAGAGACTTGGCACACATGTTCACGAGACACTTGACGATGACACGTTGATGTCCCACGCTTCATAGCGTGTGCTGGTCTCATTTCTCTAACTAACCCTCCCTACGACCAGGTAAACCTCACTTATTATCAAGTTGCAAATAAAGCCGATGGCAATCACGCATTGTCGCCACTTTCCCAAAAATGTTTGCCAAGTGACAAATTTAATAGTGTAAAAATTGAGGAATTCCGGAAAGAAGTCCTACCGAAGCACGTGTTTTCGTTTCTAAACGAATTCTCAGAATGCACGCAGTTGATAATCTCTCTATCTCTTTTGAACAAGCACAGGCAAATCACGTGATTGTTAGCTCACTTGAACGCTGAGAGTGTCAGCGAGTTTACACTGTAATGTCATCTGTTTCGAATTCATTTATGACATTACATGTAGCTATCTATTCGAACAGAGCTGAGGCTTTTCCTCTGACTCTGTTCAACTTTAGAGATATATTTAGAAGCATGTAATTGTGTTTGCATGCTAGTAAATGTTTGTAGGGCTGGTGACAGAAGCAGTAGCTGTATCACCAGAAATTTTGGTCATGATGGTTTTGTGCACATATAGTTGTTCAACGAGTGCTTTTGCTATTGACGACATTGTGGGAAGTCCTCGTCGGAAAATTCATTTTTAATGGAACGGGGTAGGATTTAAAGTGTTGAAGTTTGGTTAAAACGTTGGGAGGCGAATATAGACCAGAAGTCAAGAAAAAATGTACAGGGTGCTCGGCTATACGTGGAAGAAAATTTAAGGGGTGATACTACATGAAAAAATAAGTCGAAAATGTGGAATACAATTTTTTTATTTCGCGCTTCGTTTTCGAGAAAATTTATTTTGAATCTTAGTGCACCGAAGTACTTCCAGTTTTACTTCGGTGACCGCATATTTTGCTCAAATTTAGAGTGAATTTTCTCGAAAACGAAGCGCGATATGAAAAAATTTCATTTTGTATTTTCGACTTAGTTTTCATGTAGAATCACTCCATAATTTTTTTCCCGCATGTAGTCGATCACCCTGTATATCAATATATTTTATTCAGTGATTGCCATTTATGCCATTTTACTGATTTAAGTAATGGTAATAGACGTTGCAGGATGTCTAATGTATTAGTTTACTGATAGTCGAAGAAGGATATTTAAATTATTATAGGAGAATACTGAAAACCATGTGTTTACACTGGAAATATAGGGCCTCGTTAGTTGTACATACTTTGCAGCAGTATGTGAGCATATAAATGGGTAATAGCCAGCATGAGAAATTGGAACACCTAAAATTACATAATTTTAACCCCATTACAATTTTCTCTGTCTAAAACTGTTTTACCAATGCAATCCAAACCAAGTGAGCATGCCAATCTCTTTACTCATGATGCCTGAACTTCGAACATTTCTTACGTTCTTATTATTTCTACATAGTAACTATTCGACGTGACTTCTATTAGCAATTATACGCCATGTTGACTGTTCAAACATTCCAGACTTACTTCTAATTGTAGTTCATGCATTATGTATGTCTTCTTGCAATTTCTTGAGAGATTGTACTGGAGCTAGACATAGTTTCTGCGTCAACTCCGACGTTAGTAACCGCAACTCATGTTGGAACTTACAATAGCAGTATTTCGGGAATAAAAGGTCTCTGGAGCCACGTTCTTTTGGGGCTTTTTTTCTACAATTTGAGGTGTGGATGGATTTGAAAATGATCGGGTATGCCTACCCAAGCATTCAGTAGAAATCTAACATTAATATTTGCTAAATAAACTATTTTAATCGTTGCATACATTTGAAAAGTCTAGAATATTACTTTCAATTAAATAAGACAATATGTCACAAAAAGTGCCATTTTTTCAGCTGTTTGAATTGATTAGAAAAGTTTAAAGTTTATGAAGATAGGAATAAAAGAAATGTGTATTGATACCAGGTGCGCAGTGTGGCGTTTATGACCAGTAGAAATGAAAAACATGCTCACAAGTTGTCGTAATATAATATTTTCAAATCTGATATGTACACATTGTAGGTTTTAAAATCAACCGAACTTTACAAAGTACAGTAGCAGACAAAACATTTTCCATTTTTTCGACCCACTCTACTTCTATTACTATTTAACATCAAAATATTATACTGCAACATGTGTCCAATATACAAATTCTGATAGAGAATTAAAAGCTGTATAAAATCCAGTTAAAGTTGAATTTATTTAATTAACAAAGATCTCACATGACATTAAGTAAAACACACTCTTAAAGTCGACAGAAAGTTACCATTTTTGAAAAGTAATAAACAATCTAATATTTTTTGGGACACCTTATGCTTTTAAGACACCTTGAAAAATTACTAAAAGTGGTAACTCCTTTGTCGGGTCCAAAAATGTGTTCCCCCATTCAATGCCATATAAATCTTTTGTTTGTTAGTTAAATAAAGCCAATTTTAACTGGTTTTTTATACAGCTTTAAATTTTCCATCAGAGTATGTATATTAAACACATAGCACAGTTCCAAGTTGATGCCAAAAAATAACAAAAATAAAACGAATCGTGAAAATAGTAACTTTTGTCCGCTACTGTATCTTGCAAGAGTGTCAGATGAAACATGATTTTAACGACATAATTATGCTTTAGGATCTCTAATTAGTTGGTTCGACTAATATTCATCAACACATACGAAGCTTTATCCCACGACTATATAACTAAAACAATATAGGTATACGTCGGTGCATTGATATTCTCCGTATCTTTAGGAATAAATTATTCTTACTCGAGTGAATGATTCTTACGATTTGCTAATGCAGACCTGACGAAGTTTTTATCCAGTTGCTCGCTGGTGGCAGTGGTCATTACACAGATCTCGAACTTAATGGAAGGAAACAATAATAAACATAGTTGTAACGATACGTCTGCAGACGCAATTGCGGTTTAAAGCGTGTGAAAAAACATTAGCTGACGTCAAACTTCGTTGATGCTATTGGACAAGGCGGATACATTTATTTTCACTGCCAAACTCGAAGACCCCCTAGCTTTTCCTTTCGTTTGTTGCATTTAGAACAAGTTGTTTACCGATTTAAATGCATTTCGAGAGGGAGAAAATCGTAACGTTGTAGCCGTACATTCGCCTCGCTCATGTTGACTCAAAATTCCAAACTGTTGGGGATAAGCATTTCTTTTCTTTTATATCATACATGAAGGGATTTTGATTTTCAATCAAATAGCTATAAAAAGTTACTGTAGTCTGTAGTATATACTGCAGTTGCATAGTATGTCACAAAATAATTTTTTTTATAATATTTCGACGCAGTAAATTTTGGAGGGCATCCAATTTTGGGGAGTGACAAATTTTGGGGAGTAGACAATTTCGGGGGAGCGGAAAATTTCGGTCGGATAAATCAATTAAGTCACCACTTTCATACGTAAGCAATAAATAACCGTACTTATATTGACCACGGAATTGTTAACCACAACTATTCAGATGACAAGCAGTGTAAATCTCGATTTTAATGCTAATGGAGTTTCACTGACTGGTTTCTGGACCCTCCATATGTACTTTGTTTTTCTCTTTCAAAATACAAGTCTCCCAAAATACGTAAATAATGTTGTTCATATTTTCACGTTCAGCGAAGCCCAGTTGGAAAATTTTACACTGTATAGCATAATTATTTTCTACATCTCCGTTTTCTATCGCTTTATCATTTTTACATCAGTAACGTAACATTACTGTTCACTGCCTGCCATTCGCTTTCGTTCGCAGTATTTTTACAAATTTCGACATCCGATGATTCAGAAAATTTCTACAAAATCTTTTCAAATAATGGTAGCATACTCGCCCGTCCAGATCAAACAGGATGTGCTGCAGACAGCGTTACCAAAATTATATGTTGGAAAGTAGTCTAGATAAGAATAGAATTTCTTTCTGTATTTTGTAGGTCATTAGAACATTCTTTTTTATAAATGGAGTACTGTTCCCTAACATCCCATCCTAAAATATAGTTTTTCAAGGGTATCTAATTGGAGTAAAGGATTATAAAAATTTAAGCACAAAAATGGTATACCATTGACTTTAAAAAAATCGATTGCTCGAATTGTTGATTCAGGTGTGAACAAGTTGTTACATTTTCAATTTTGATTGATGGCAAAGTGGTAGAAATCGAAAGCGACCACGGTGGCCATCTTCAAAGTTCTTTCATAATTATTTATAACATGCCAAGTATATCTAAAAAATTCAATAAATTGAACTATGTGCTCTTACAGACTAACTTTCTTAACAGCTAATTAATCTCATTATTCCCGATATTGGTTTTATAAAAATCAAAAGTTCTACAGACTAAATGCTCGTCAAATATTCCTCTCACAGATCCTTCATTTCAAAATCATTTATTCAATTTCAGTTACAAAAAACTTGCTTTCAAAATAAGTTCGTTTGAACATTATACAAATGTTGTATTTAAATTCGACAAGTCGTGTTACATCTGCCTTTATCATGCAAAAACATCGTTTTTCACCTGTTCACTAATACAAGTTATTTCCCGACTAATTTTCAACTCATTTTTCAACTCGGCCGCAATAGTCTTCTCTGCCAATTGCCGTTTCAAATTTTAAAAAGACATAATAAACCCCTCTTGCGCACGTTGCAGCGAACAATGACCATTATGTTTTTCCTTCTTTGTCAAGTCATACTTCCCACTACCGTGTAAGATCTATTTTTCGTCCAAAGCGACGATTGGTTACAAAAATGGACTTCTGTTTGTTTCTCTGGAGCAGCGAAAAGGTTATTTCCATTCACTGAGGCTTTCGAACGTCCCTCGTCTCAGACGCAGCCCATTTGTCTCGTATCTTCATTACACACTTCGTCAGCCTTTGCCAAGTGACAAACGACGGTAGAGCCACCGAACGAACATTCGTTTACGAAACTGTCGTGCGGTTTGATGTAGATTGTTTTCAATAATTTCTGTCAAAACGTCGTTGTTTACAGTATTCCCATCTTCGTACCTCCATCACGAGCATATTGACATTTCGAACGTTGCGTTAGCATATTCTTATCATCGCTTTCATAACATTACCGTCGCATATGAATTCGTAAATCATTCGAGCATACCGAGCATGCATGCCACGAAATGGGAAATATCGAGTGTTCCAGAAGTCACTCCTGGTGAGACAGGGCGAATTTGAAGCGAGGGTGTTAATAACATGCTATACGATTTATGCTAGGATTTTTTTTTCATTGAAAGGGAATCATCATCAATCATTTTTATTTTTTGAAGCGGGACTTGTGAGTGTCAACTCGTTGACAGCCACGCGATTTTCCTAAATTTTCCACTCACGTCCATTCAACTGTCTATCATTAGAAGTAAGACTGTATCGGAGTTTAATGATGATCACTTGCAACTCTACATCATTACTAATGACAGTAATACAGTTCAGAAATTGGCAGATTTGAGGATTTATTTATTGTAAGTGGTGCGTGGAAAATTATAAATCAGAGGTGGAGAGCCTTGGGACAAGTTCGTGAGTACTTCGAAAATGAAACACAATAGTTGTAAGTAGACTCGAACCTCGAAGAGATTGGTTCGAATTTTCTATAAGTACTTTGAGAGACGTTAGCGGTACCTAAGTAGGTACTTTCAAGTAGATTCGAACCCTAACCAAGTAGATTCGAACGATTCGTAAAGATTCGTAATGTTATCATTTCTAATTATTAACGTAAGAAGGTGATAGTAGTCTCTACTCCCTTAACTATACTCTACATAATTTATTACCAATTATTTAATTTTCACTTATAACGTGAGAAGGCGATAATAATCCCTACTCCCTTAACTATAATCTACTATCAGTCCTCTAATTTCCAATTATACCGCGAAAAGGTGATAATAACCCCTACTCTCTTTAACTATACTCTGTGTACTCTATTGTAAATTCTATAATTTCCAATTATAATTTGAGAAATTGATAGTATAGTAGCCCGTATTTCCTTCGATTACCCAGAAAAAGTATCCCCAGTAAAGCGTCCAAGAAAATCTCTGAATCAATATTGACCGCCCAAGTATCAGCCATTAAAGCGAAATCGTAAAAAGAAATGAAAACAGCGAGTCGTAAAATCACGACTCGAGCCAACGCATGTTAAAACAACTTTGTGTTTCGAGCGGACATCGTTGCCTTGTCTCTTAGCACCCGCTGCTCGAGATGCAGGAATAATCGACCGTAAGGTATACTCGGGCTCGTGCACCACACACGGATATTTTCATAGCACGTGCCTACGGGAAAATCCGTTAAGTCTATATATAAACTCATGGCACAACACTTTACTGCAACATATCGAGGCCACGCAATTTTCTTTTCACAGGGAAAATTGTCTCGATACATGCGTGCCACTGTGCTTCGCACAATTTCGCATTATTAAGCCACGGGAAATCGTATAACGAATGTTTACGCTTGAAACTGTGCATACAGCTACTATACTGATAGTAATTCATGTACAGGATGTGTCATTTTAATCAACGCACGCGAATATCGTTGATACTATTAATGGTTTCCAAAAATGTTTCAGATAAAGGTAGAGCAGTATCATGAAGAGTGGTGATTTTAGATGAAAAAATATATCACAACTAAAGAATAAAATTTTGTCGCAAATCGCTTGGTTTTCGAGAAAATTCACTATGAATTTTGTACTGTGAGTTCTCGCTTACAGTGGCGATATTCAAGTGCATCGATTAAAATGCGACACCCTGTATGTATATAGAGCTTATATAGAGGTTGTTTCATAATAGGTGGAACAAATGAATGAGCAGTGATCCTGCATAAAAAAATATGTAGAAAATGTGGAATAAAATTTGTTATGAAGCTTCTTCTTCAAGAAAGTCACTTTTGACAACAGTATACAAATAATTATACAATATACCTATAAATAACTCGAAATGGTGCAACTTTCTCCGAGGCGAGCTTTGTTTGTGAGAAACAATGATGGATATACTAATTACTAGGAAATGTATAAGCAATGCTATCAACAATAGTTGTTGTGCGTTCTGTTTAAATGCACATTGTGTCGAGCGCTTCACATGACTCGACGTTCTTTAATTAGTATTACGCCGGTCTCTGTATGAAAAAATGATGGAACAAGGCCGCGTTTTATCAAGGGAGATGTCTGACGAAGTAATTATTTTCTTGAAAGCTCGCTTTTTTACCAAGAATTTCGAGGTCACCTTACTGTCGTTTTAAATAGAACATCCGACAATTCCATTCGGAATTACAGATACTACTTAGTAGTAAAAAAGTCTTCTAGTATAGTAGGGAGAGTAGGGGTGGGTGAAACGGAACATCAATGTTTTACTTAGACAAGAGCTGCGAATGAGTATCACGTGACATGAAATTGCTGGTCCTCACAGCACTTCGTTACAGACTATAGACCCGTGCGCACGTTACTTTTCGATTAAGAGTGTTGTAAAAATTTCCGGTATCGAAGTTTCGATATTGTGTTGTGTTTCGACCACTTTTCTTCACTTGGATTTAGAAAATTTATAACGGCAAGAACACCGTTGGATTCTATAGTTCTTACGCTACATTTTGACGTATTAAAAAGTTCTTTACCTCACGCAGAAGTGTGCAAAGCGGAACACTTTTGTTTGGGGTAAAACGGAACACCTATTATGTATGGTGAAGAATGGAAACGTCTCTTAGTACGTGTTTATTTTTTCTTTTAATTATTAAATGATTTTATTCAGCTTCGATCCTCTGTTTTGTTTGTTTCTTTATATGTATGCTGGTTTGTTTGGTTGGTTCAAATCTGGAAACCCAATTTTAATCTACTTCCACCAATCCAATTGTTTTGAAACTTTGCAGGCGTGCGAACTTAATTATGACGACAATACAAAATTATGCTCCCCAGGATTTCCTAGTCACCAATATTTCAATACCTTCGGTATATCTTCTTTTCTTTTGTTACCAAATATTTTTCTTAACAAAAATCTTTGATTTTCTTATAGTGTAAGGTCCACTTAAGACTCCTACTGAAGTTCCATGTCTTGTTTTCCTTCCGATTTTATGTTAACACCCTCCAATGTTAGGCATCCTATTTAACCCTACTCTCCCCTGTACAATGTCACAGGATAAAATTCATAGTATTTTTTTACATATGAAATAAACTAAATTATCCATATTTTCATTATACACGCGGCGCCCGACAGTGGCGCGTTTACATTTAAAATAGCGGTAATTTACATTTAAACACTTGTAAAATTATTGTAAATCTGTGTTATACATGTACATAATTCTCGGTTTCTTTCTGTTTCAGGATTGTGTCATATCTATTATACATGAATGGTTGGAGATTCAGTAGACATCGTTGGAGAAGGATCGGTCTCAGATCTGGGAGATCTAGAGGGGTGGTGGGATAATCCAGGCATCGTGGCTTGGAGTTTTGCCCTTTTCGGCTGTTTCCTACTAAATGTCACTCTCCTGCTGGCATTTCTCGTACGTCCGTCGTTACGGACCATATCCAACAGGTTGGTGTCTCATTACAAATTCTCATTGACATCAGTGACAACATACTTAGTTGCACCTGATCATTTGAATATCATACTTAATGATTACCATTCAGTTTCATCAAACAAAAAGACTAATTTGTGAGAGATGTTTTTGAAATGTGACCGATTCCAAGTGATGAAAAGATTCTGATGATTCAATTACATATATTGATTCTGTTTGAAGTATGCAAATATTTATTTAAGCCAATTTTGGTCAAAATTAATGGGTACCAGGTCATCAGAGTTTCTCAACTTGCGTGGACCACCTTGTATGTGGATTTAATTGCTTTATTACCCGACTGCGGCACGCAAAGGAGGGTATTGTGTTTATCAGTCTATGTATGTATGTCCAGATGTTATTTATAAGTAGGAAATGTACGAAGCTTAGGAAATGAATGTATTGGGAAATAACGTTGTTGGGATACGTTTGTAATGAGCAGAGTGGACGGAATATTTTGGGATCAGTTATATAACTAGGTCATTAACAACATGATGCCATGCTTTCTGTACTACGCAACACAGACACACAGGTCCGAATACAAATGTAGGGTACTTTACAGTAGAACGATCAAGTAATAGTAGTAGATATCAATGAAACGTAACACATAGCGAAGATGATAATGAAATTAAGCTCATTAGAAGTAGATGACATACTAGAGAAACATAACAGTAAATATATTTAGTTTATAGCAGTGTTTCCCAACCTTTTTTGAGCTGCAATCACCTTTTATAATATTCAAATAACCTCCCCCCCAAATAATATAAAGGAAAGAAAACACATTAAAAATAGGTATTCAGAATATAATTCTAACTTAATAATATTAAAAAATAAACCAAAAAAAGGAAACGCAGAAAACATTTCGTGACCCCCAGGTTGGCAATCACTGCTTCATAGTAATCACAGTTGAAATCAATATTATACTTTGAAGTTATATTTATAGTCAAAAGACGAAATTCTGTTACATACAATGTAATATTGTAGTAAATTCAGTGGAAATATCATTATGGTGGATTTAAAGATAAAGAAAATAAAATATTCACTATAGTTATCTTTTCAAGTTTACTGCATACCTGGTGTAAAAATCTTTTAATTTTTAAATATATTGGCATATAATTACTATTTGAATACTTTCTGTAATATATTTAAATATTTTTTTTGATCAAATGATTGTACTACACGAAGCGAATCTGGAATAGAATTTACATTTCATTTTAACACGAAGCAAATTATAATGCTTGTAGAGAATTATAGAAATACTTGTGAAAGCATCAGGGTTTCCACGCAAAACCACATTTTCCTATTACTATCTATAGTTGGAACAAAATCAACTGGCTGTTCGAGGCCACTGAAGGGCTCTCCCCACATCAGACAGACGTTTTCGTTCTTTGAAACAGAAAGGTAAGCCTGCACGGCGTTAAAATAGAAAATGTGTCTGTCGCAATTCTCAATCAGAATAACAATCTCGAACGGCCATTTGATTTTGTTTCCATTAGAATAACAGTACATAACATTTTACCGTATCACGAGTGTGTTGAAATATATTGTACTTCAGCATTTCATAAATCCATTGTGAACGAAAACATATTGCACTGTATTTATAACACGTTACATTGAAAAAAAAAAATTTTTTCACCATATGATCAATTTCTGTGTAATAGTTTACCAAATTTTAAACGAAAACACGTATAGTTCATTAGTGTACTAGGTAAGTTATATAATTTACATTTTTTTATTACTTTAAAGAAATTAGAAGATAGCTACAGATATATATGAAATTTAATTTCAATCAATTCACTTTCACTTAGCACGTATCATATTAATTGAGGCATTAAGAGCAAAAACACACTAACCCACATTAAAACAAAATAATTTTTCATATTTTATATGATCAGTACAGCCTATTGGACTACATTATTGCTACTAACTCAATTTCGTAAAAAAGGGGGGTTAGTCCGTTTTTGCTCTCAATGCCTCAATTATATGATAGTAGGTACATAATTCAACTTACAACTTCTTTAATATGTATATCGTAGTTACACACTGCAATAAACAAGCATACTTATTATAATTTACTTATAGAATTACAATTACTGAAGTACCTTTGATATCTCAATCAACACACAGTTGTATCGTTTTGTTCCAGGTTTGTCATGAATCTGACCGTGTCCAACCTGCTGGTATGCGCCATCATGAATCCCCTTCTGATCATGGACGCATCTTCACCGTCGACCACCGCGCAAATAGTCGAATCAACCTCCGTAGGAAGTATTTGCGCGATGTCGGAGGGTGCCGTGGCGATCGTCACTACATCCTCGATACTCTCGGTCCTCTTAATCGCCGTGGACCAATACTTCGCCGTGGTGGACCCTCTGCGTTACCGAGCCCGGGTGGACAAGCTGAAATCTGGTATCTTGATCATGTCCACCTGGCTGATCTCAATTATTTTCGGCATCCTCGCGTTCTTCAATCCGAATCCACGGAGCTGCTGGCTGTCTTGCATTTCAAGGAACAACACCTTGCCTACCAACGTCACCTCCATCGACTCGCTGACCCGATCCGCCATCACGGTTGTCGAGACCGAGACAGGCGAGCTGAACATCAGCGGGATTCCTGAGCTATTGGACACCGTCGAATCTATTCGGGTCAGCGACGATATCGATCTCATCGAGAACACTACTGTGATTCTTGACACGCTAATAGGTGGCACGATTACTTACGGCTTCGTCTACGCCATCGTCTACAGCATCCTCGCCTACTTCCTTCCATTCGCCGCTGTTTGCTGGATCTACGTCAGCATCTACGTGGCGGCGCACAGAAATTCAGAGAGAGCTAGAAGAAGCGGCTCCAGACCCATACTATCCTCCGCTAGCTTCACCGAGGAACAGAATGGCCCCTCTAGACTCCAACGCCTCCAAGCAGACACCTTCGAGGACTTCCGTAAAATACCGAAAATATCCAGCCTGTCTTCCATCGACGAAACAAGCGAGACGATGCAGCCGACCGGCCAAGTATCACGGAGGCGTTCTTTCTCGTCGTCACTGGATATCGAGGTCTCCTCGTCGCGCGTCGACGACAAAGCGTCCTCGGGTATCGTGTTCACGGTCGGCTTACAGAGGCTGGGCGCATCTCAGCAACGCGCGGGTAGCCAGGAGAATTCTATGAAAGCCGACTGTGATTCCGTCATCGACGTGGACGTCGACGTGGAGAAGTCTCGGGAACAATATAACAAAGAGCAAACATCCTCGCAAGATCTGACGGTAGACAGGAGTGGGCCGGATGCTTGGCTGCCGAGAAGTTACGTCGACGAAAGCAGCGACTCCGAGGACGACGCTCGTTACGAATGTTTCGACACCTTGGACGTCCTAGACAAAGACATGTTCCGATACAATAGAAAGCTCTCCTCGCCTTTCTGCGATTATCAATCAGCTCTGTTGGAGAATCCTTTGAGCGCGTCTGACATCGCCGAGGAAAGGGAGAAGGTAAACGAAACTGGCAACGAGACCAAGCAGAACGAGCCAGTAATAGAGTCTGCCGAGGGTGCGGAGCATCTGGTGCAAGTCGATTCGGAGAATCAACAAGCAGGTTCAAGTGTATTGCGGGATCTTTTGGAGAATAAACCGAGTCGCAGGCCATCGACAACCTTCACCATCGGGGACGCTGGGGCTAGCGAAGCTGAGAATTCGATCGGGATCTGTAACAAGACTGAAAGGGACAATGTTGCTAGCGGCGCTAACGCGACAGAATCCTCCGCGTGCCTCCTAACGCCGATAGTGACGATCACGCCCGCGCCGAGTAAAAATGAGAGCCTGCATCGCGTGTCGAGCGTCAGGAGCACGTCGAGTTACATAAATTCGCTAAAGGACAGAATCAGCAACGGTTCCATATTTAGACACAGAGAGGAAACCAGGGCGGCTAGAATAAGCGCCCTGGTCATAGTAATGGGCCTAATTTGTTGGTCTCCGTACGTAATACTGCTGGTAATGAAGAACCTGCCTCGCCCTACTGACCAACATCTGCCCCACAAATATGACGTGTTGGCCTCCAGTTTCTTGATTCTGGCCGCGTACATTAGCCCGTTGCTGTTCGGTTATCGCTCGAAACGCGTGAAGCGGGAGCTGAGGAGGTTCTTCTGCTTTAGGAAGGAGTTGTCTTATAAGAACAATAGGAGCCTGATGGCGAAGAAGGTGCTGAAGAGAAGGCACAGTAGCACTCTCAGCCACCTGGAGATGGACAACAAGTACAATATCTTTAACTGCGTTTACGGCCGGAACCGTTGGCCGAAGGAGAAAGTTCAGTTCGTCCAAGTGCCAGACACGGCGCTGGCCGTGGAGACTTGCAGGAGTAGCTTCTCCAGCGGCGCCAGCACCCAAATCTCTAGCACCTCCACGGAGGAGTGCTGAACCGTTTATCCATGACGTTCCTGACATTCACGCTTCCCCCTGCACTTGATGCTTATCGTACAGAGCGCTTGGTACACTTAATCGTTTCCTCGCATCGGGTGTTCTTGTATGCTCTTACTCGTTGGATACTTAATGGAAGGTGCATACGTGTGCATCTGTGCATGAATGAAGCGTGTCTGAACGCAATACTGTGCTCGAGAAACGGGTGCGAGAATTGAGCGAGGCACACCAATGAATTTAGGGGATAGATGTTAGTGGCTGCTAAGAAACAGTACAGGATGATTCAGAAGGAGTGTAAGAAAGTTTGATAGATTGTCTGGGAGGTTATTCTGGGGAAAAAGTGTTTTGGGGATATGGATACAATTCTCAAGGAAGTTATAAGAATTCAATATTTTTCAACATCCGAAGTAACCTTTAAAAAAATCGAAACGAAAGAATATATATGATATATCAGTTGCACACAATTGAAGGGAAAAATGATTGACGATTAATAATAATTATTATTAATAATGAATAATTTATTAATGCATCGAATGAAATTCGTGTGAATGATGTATTATATCGTATATTACGATTGGTTGATTGGTCCGTGTAATGTTTGCATTCAAGCTCAAGGAGCATATTTCGAGTATTTATTATTAAACTGAGCTGGAAATAAATAATATTTCATATTCTCTTGTTGTGATTCACTAGGACTAGTAGTATATCATTTTTCAATCTGTTAACATTTTTCACGCTCTGCCTGAATCACCCTATAGATTTAAATGCGTGTATAGCAAGTGGGAGGATGGATGATTTTGAAGGATATATAGCGTGTTGTATGCATGTACATGACAAGATAACGTTCTACTATAAGACAAGTGATGACAAGCAGATGAAGGTTTAAGTAACTCTTTTGACGAGTCTTTAAATAAGAGATAGTAACGTGTGTGATAATGCAAGGTAATCATGCGCAAGCATTTACTCGCGGATTTCCGATGACAGAATTGGAATTATTACGATTTTCAAGACTGTGGTTTATCAATGGCTTGAGTAGGAGAGAAAGGAAATTCTTAAATTGCAACAGTGTTCAGAGTAATGCATCCATAATCGTGTATATGTGCTCGTTTCATGTTACATACCAGTCAGCTATTCACAGATTGGAGTCGATATTAAGCTTCATATTTTATCGAAGCACTATCGATATCAATTCCTTATTTTAATTTCTGCTTTCTCTAATTGGTCCACCTTACGCTGAAAACTACTGACGAATTAAAAGTTCAAAAGGAACCATAGGGCACAAAACATTTTCTCAAAAACGATTGTTGAAGTTTAACCAATTACAGTAGATAAAGTTGTTTGGAGGAGCCTTCCCCCACTTTAGCTTCACTTAGGATACATAAGGGGTAAAGCTGCGCAGTTTTTAGTTTCAAATAGCACTGGTGCTGATACAAATCTTCATCAATCTTTTAAGAGGAAACTGTTCGTTTGGAACTTAAGATTCCTTTTAAAAGTTTTATTCTCTGGTCGAGTAATCTGTGTGGAAATACGCAGGAATTGTTATTTCGAATTTGGTAGTCAAGATGAATTTTACGATGTAGTTTTTCCCATCGAACTTTCATTCGTAAAAGTTGTGACTATTACTTCTTTTACACCCAAACTGAATTATTTAATTCACTTTTCGTGTCTTTAATTTCACTTATACTCGAAGCAAAAAATATTGACCGCACAGTATCCCTAATTGACCATCTCCACCACACAGTTTATTTACCTACCTCACCATTCAGCATTGTTGCTTTCGAACAATAGAATTGCAGTCAGCTCTCTATTTCTGAAATAAAGAGGCCAGCTGGCATAGCACAGAAATGATTCATGCCTGATCACATTCACAGTCTGGCAGGAAACTTCGGGTGGCCAATATTTGCCTCGAGTACATTAAACACAAGCTGTCTTCTCGATCAATTTTCATTCTTTTACCATTATTTTAAACTTTTACCATAAATAACGAGCAGCACGATTTGCATAATAACATTTCCAAGCGACTTAACTGGTTTCGCGAAGCTCCATGTTCTGGTCTCTAGCTAAAGACGTCAGCATTCCACTTTTTCCCACGCACGTGTTTGCTACACTTCTACGGAATTTCGTAACTAGACTATCCATACTTGAGACTCGGATTATCTATACCCGAGTTTAAAAATTCAGTTCGAAATATGGCGCGCAGAATAATTTACCTATGCCAATATTGTGCTGCACTTGAAACAGAAAGTATCAGTGGGCGGAGCAAAGAGACGAAAAACGGAATGGTGGGGTGCTCCGACGACGTGGTGGGGGTAGTCAGTCAATGACTCCCGCCAGCCAATGTTTTCTGCCTCGAGTGTACACAATGATCGGCTGCCCACGCGCCGACACACACGAACTGTTTTTCGTCTCCAACAATAAGCGCAAGTTCAGAACGTCCCAAATGTGCCAGGGCCGCACTGGTCTGTTCCCAGCGCAGTGATTCAATGCCTCGAGCTAATAAATTGACAATTCGAGAACGCGCGTGTTACACGAGTGAAGCTATCTACTTCACCAATCATTTGCTGTCCCGGCAAGAATTTAATAGTATTATATACGCGTGTAATCCTAAGTTATTTGGTGTTTACGTAACTAAGATACGTAATTACTAGAATTCGTTAATACCGATGAGGCTGTACCGAGAATGTAGTTTGTACGTTTATTTATGCAGCGGCGTCGATATATTTTGTACCACGGCATTTATGGTAGACGTGGAGGTATGTGTCGTTGAATAAGTGTGTATACAGGGTGTCTCAGAATCGTAGGTACAAGCATAACTATTTAGCTAATCGAAATGATAAAAATGAGCTGAAGGAAGTTTTTAGCAAATGGGCATAGAAAATTAATTAAATTATTCTATAGAATGTGTAATTGCTTAAACTATAGACTTACAAATAGGAGAACTGAGTATGTCCCAAAAACTAATATTTTTTGTGGATTTATGTGTATTAAGATTTTTTTTATTCCATTTACTCGTGATGTCTGTTGGTTTATCAGTCAAGTCTGTATTTATAGTTGCCTTGGACACCCTGCAACTGTGAGAAAGTGACTAGTAGATCGTAAAAATTCAGATGGTGACTCCTGGACAAATTATTTATTCATAAACGTGTCAAGTATTTTTAGCAAGTACGTCGTATGTAAATATGTACACAACGTTTTACGATAAATCTTAAGCAGATTGCGGCTTAAGCAGTCTGGGGCCTTGTACTATCGAGGATGCTTTCCCACTATTTTGTACATTACAAATAAACTGTTTTTATTTATATTAAATAATCTGTACATACATGGTGATTTGATGTTGATTCTCTGTATCAAATCTATTGTATACCGCATATTACACAGTTGATGCGTCGTGTGTGTGGTTGGATATGTGTATTTTGTATGCCTGAGGCGACACGCATGCGTGTATATTCAACAGGCTGTTTTTAATATACAGTAACAATGAAACCAACTTACAACTTGTCGTCTCGTATTTTACCAGTGAAACAAGTCCGAGGTCGTAATATTTGGTGGCACTGTTCGTCAGGAATCTTATACTAAATAGGAATTGCATTGAAAAATCTACGCTCCAATCGTGTTCCATCTTTAATACTAATACTTTCGTATCGATAACGCGAGACCACTGTAAATCGAATCACCAATTTTAACTAAATTTTATAAATGTGAAATGTCTTTTCACTTTACTTGATCGTACTATCATTTCGATTTTTAATTTTTTCTTTAAAGTCAAATTGAAAACTTTCGTTTGAAGTCAGCGATTCCATGACTGTGATCTCCTCTTATAAACGTGATGCTTATATCTATGACTAACGTATTATTTGTTAATAGAAAAGAGTTCTAAATCTTTTAAACAAATGATGAATCTGTTGATATATGGCATTTGGTAACGAGGGGCAATTATATGTGAGATATAGTATTGTGAAAGAAGCGACCAAAAAAAAGCGACAGAAGTTCCGCGGGACCTGATATATCATATAACATACAGGGGCAGATTTGAAGATTTGGCGCTCTTAGGCTAACAAGCGCTTGCCGCCCTTTCCGCGAAATATCAGCAAATATTTTAATTTAAAAGAGTCGAGACAATTTCCAAATTAATTTAACATGGCAACTCACAGCTGAGTTATTTCTAATTTGCTACATGAAAAAAAATAATCGTTTTTAAAGCTGTCTCAAGCCTCTGTGTTTAAACTGTGTCTTTCGCTCAAAATTTGTCGCTCCCCAAAATTTCCCACTTCTGAAAATTTGTCACTCCCCAAAATTTAATGCCACCCAAAATTTGCCGCTCCCCAAAATTTGTCGCTCCCCAATATTTGATGCCTCCCAAAATTTTCCGCTCCTCAAAATTTGTCACATCCCAAAATTTGCCGGTCCCCAAAATTGGATGCCCCTCAATATTTGCCGCGTCCCAAAATTTGTAGCCTACTTAACCTATACTCAAATTCGCCCCTGATAACATATAATACTTTAATAATTTTTGTTGTCAAATATTTCTATCAAATACATTACGGCTGGAGGCCTCTAGCCGCATTACAAAAGGCTATGATTCGTCAGCCTAATTGAGGTAAAAATTGTATAAAAAGGCTAGGCTTTTTAAAAAAGACTGATTTTGCAATTGTCCTGCGACGGACACGCCACGTTCGTTTAAATCGCTCTATATGCTATTTACAATTTGCACATCGTACTCTTTTACTTTATAGCCTAGAGTTCTCGAAACGATGTGGTGGTTGTGGATATAACCGGGGAAGCTCTAGCGATGGTATGTTTCCATCGTCCGTGGTGAACGTGTTGTTATCGTACCCTGATACTGGCTTAGCGCTGATACTGCTGGGCACGTTCTTCGGTTCTTCTTTAGCCCCCTCCATTAAGAACATGGTCAAGAAAAAGATGATAGAACCTGAACAGAAAATTGCTCGTTAATCGTTAGGCAAATAATCGAATGGAGTTCTGGTAGACACTGCAAGTACATAGAATTCTGTTTTTACACGATAGATAGATTCGTGAAAAATCCATCTGAAAGAGATACCCTGTATATGGAAAAATGGAGCATTGCATGCAGACAAAAAATAAAGATACTCAAAATAATACGATAAACAAATTAAGATTAATTGGGCACAATTTCCTAGAAAAATAAGTACTAATATTTTTCATTAGAATTGTAATTAAGTGAAAATATTGAAAAAGGAAAATTTATAATTATTAATTTTAAAATTAGGTATTTTAATTAATTTTCTATTTCAAATATAATTTATAATTTATAAATTATTAAATGTAGATTTATATTTTTATTTCAACTGATCAGATCAAAAGAAAACGCGTAAAATTAATTTTTCTCTAGACCGTGTTAAATCGAAATCTTGTAAAAACAGAATTAAGTGTATAACATAGATATTTTATCTTAGTGTTCGATTATACTCACTGATGCCATAGAAGCCAGCATAAAATATGTAAAGAGCCCCTCGGAAGCCAATAACTCTTCTAGTCGGTTCGACGAGAATCGGCAAGTTCCCACCGATATTGTTCATGACGAATAGGAAAGCACCGATCGTGGTCGATCTCAGATGCAGAGGAACAATTTCTACGACTACGGCGAACACGATGCCGAACCACATTTCCGCTGCAACCGAAAAGGTACGTGTGAATCGTAGTTTAGACAGTAAATTGTTTTAATGAAACAAAAATAATTTAATAAGCAATTTAATTTTGTTTTAATTTAAATTTACATTTGAATGAAAGTACAAGTGTCTAAAAAAGAAGCTATAAACTATAAAAGAAGCTATAATTCATCAGCATTAACTTCAAACGTGTAGTGAACTCAGAAATATCGCGGATTTATTAATGAATCATTCACGCATAATGTTTATCTTGCTTACCGAAGAAATAAGAAATACCAAGGGTGATCATCGCCCAGAGGGGATTGAAATACACCGAGCCAAATGCGAAGGGTGTTGCTATTATCTGACTAATGGCCAGACAGGCCACTCGAGATCTGATTCCCATTTTCGCTACAAATTTATCGCTAACTACCCCACCGACCACGACACCGATGCTGCCAATCACAATCGTCACTGCGAACAACCACCAGCCTAGGTCATAGTCGGGGAAGTAATCTCTATAGTAGAGATCACAATTGTAGGCGAAACACATGCCACCTGAAAATAAAATTAACAATTTAAAGTATCAGAAAAGATCACAGGCACAGTCTTGTACGGGGTGTAAAGGAGAATAATGGTAACGATTTTCACAAATGAGTTTATGTATGTTGGGTGTATGGAGATTTGTTAAAAAATCTTAACTCTGAGATTCAAAATCAAAATTATTTATCATTTCTGTGTATTCTAGTCTGTGAGGGTATAAGGAGATTAAATGAAATCGTGTATTGAAAATCAACTGTTTTTTCTCAAAAGATTGTTAAAGTTCTAGCCAATTAGATGGTATAGCATTGCTTCCCCCACTATTTCTTAATAGGAGGCAATTTGTTATTAGTAACCAAAAACAATTTCCGTCCCCAATAATGGTTATTCGTAACCAAAAACATTTGAACAAAGATATTAATTATTTCACCATAACTTTTTAAATTTGGGTTAAAACCAAGGGCGTCTGTAAACTTTTTTCCAGAGAGGAGATTGGCAAAATTTTTATTTAAATAGAAATATCGAATAACGAATAAAAGTGAAAAAAATTATGCGTCATTCGTCAGAAAAAAAACTTTATTCGTCGAATAATCTAAAGTTAAAGTTACTTTTATTCAATCCGATATTTAAAGAAGTTTTTATTTAGTTAATTCTCAACTATGGTTCTTTACCGCAATGCCTGATGCTGGCAGCCAAACACAACAGCAGGATCCTCGGTTGCAGGATTACTTTCCATATGGGCACTTTCTTCCCATCTTTGTTCGCGTCCTCCTCGCCGATCGTCTTTCTTTTCGGTTCCGAAAGTGTATAAGTTAGACAAGCTACGATCAGTCCAATTATACCAGCTCCATAGTAACATGCCCTCCAACCCTATTCAAATAATTCTCGATTACAGAAAAATACTATAAATAGTAAGTAAAATATATCACTCATATAATTTTAATTGTATAGTCGGAATAGATTTATTTTTTCAAAATATTTCGAATAATATTATCTTTTAAACGATTAATTACGAAAGACTCGGATTCTCTGAAATGCCTCTGCATTTGACAAGCTGACAACTGAAGGGAATGTAGCATCAGATGATATGGAACATTTGCTATCAGCAAAATGAATTGATTCGCTCATTGGTAATTCTCAAATATCTATCTACATTTTCTTAATTCTATACATAGAGTATCTACATTTGTGGTCGAAGAGTAGCCCAATTAAAAAGTTAAAGAGTGAGATTGTATTTACCAAATTCGCGATGTTCAGTTTCGGTATGTACCGACCAACAGGAAATGCAATACCATAACCACCATAAATGCCCCAGTTGAATATTGACATGACAAGTCCCCGCTGTTCTTCTAAGAACCAGTCAGAAAGCAAACCTGTAGCTAGAGGATTGCATCCTGCCTCCCTAAATGTGCAGAATACCAAAATGACATTTTTATTATACGTTAATGTATCAAGCGGTGAGGTAACAATTAACTGCGATTTTATTAAACTCACCCAGCTGCTAGTATCATACGTAATACGACTAATTGCCAGTATTCTTTGACCGATCCCATTAGGACGATCGCGATACTGAATATGAAAGTGCAGATGGTTAGCAGCCTTACTCTGTAAGCAGAATATATCTTCATAGATAAAGAATATAGGAAATAATGAATAAGTAAAGTATGTCGTAAATTTCTTATAGTGACTCAGATATTTGTTCGTGCAATAGTAATTTCGACATAATTGTGAAAACTACCGCGTTGCTTTCGTTCCCTTATCTGTGTCATCTTCGGTTTTCATATTCAATTATCGCCTGGTTTCTCAACCCAGTCACTCCAACATGGAAAATATAATTACACGGATAATACAGAAAACTAAATGTGCTAATCCATAAAATTTGTGAAGATGTGCAAAATTTTTTAATCCACCTCCATAGCTTTTTTTAATTAAGTAATTACTTTTTTGCAATACACCTAACTTATCGTGTGTGTTTAAAATTTCAAAGATAGAATTTTTATGTGGTGTACTTTTTTAAAATAAGAATTATATGGAAACGTGAGGCATTTTGGGGGCTCAATAAAATCACTTATGTAGGTTTCATATTATACATTTCTTCTTTTTCTTTTTCATTAAACTACGATACATAGTTGTGTATTTTATTGGAAAATGTTTTGAGAAACGTGCACTGTGAAATGCACTGCATTACAGATGAAAATATCCGCTTTTAAAGCAAAGTATGAATTTATCTGAAAATTACAAAGATGTTTACTATCAATCAAAGTAAATGGCTCGATCGATTGTATGTGCTTTTACGTAACCTTGCTTTTAATCGTCATGCATGATGGATCTGCAGACGGTTCAGGAAACATAATTTTACTTCCTGTTCCTGTTATGATCCTCAGTCAGTCACGACAGAAATAAAAAAGTTACCGTTACCCAAGACGTGATTAATGACGAGCATGTGTAATATGTCTTGACAAGTCCCTCCTTATTTTTTATAAAAATTAAATCGAACGAATTGAATTGGTTGTGTAATTTACACATCGTAACTTGTTAGTTTTTATTAGCATCCTGTGTATATGAACAGTGGTGGTTACATTGCATGAATAAGTACTTCGTGCTGTGTTTTTCTTTTGAGTGTTAAAGTATTTCAGATGAGATATTGGAATTTTTTAAAAATAAATTGGGAAGCGGGAGCGTCAGGACCAGATTAGTGTTAGTTAGGTTTTTTTTTTAAATGGAATATCTCTGTTTTTAATGGACCTAGAAAAGGCAGAGCAAGAAAATAAATAGATTTGAAAGTAGAAGTGGTCGCGCTTGGTCAGACATTTCTGGCTGAAATGTTTTATTTCTTCGTAATCGAGTTTGTAAGATGTAATTTGCAGATTTGTGTACTTCGTCTTTGGTATATACCTACCACGTAGAAATTGCTGTTTCTAATTTTCAATTTTGCGCATTTTCAAATTTTTAAATTTGCAGTTTCGCGAATTATTAGCTTCTTTAGTTTTCAGTTTCGCGAATTTGAAATTTCGGGTATCCAGTTTCTCAGACTATTAATACGTCGAGTGTTTAATTTCTCAAATTTTCAATTTTTCGAACGTTCAGTTTCTCAGGTTTTTAATTTCTCAAATTTTCAACATTTTGAACATTCAGTTTCACAAGTTTCTAATTTTTTAATTTCAAGTTTTCTCGAGTTGTGAATCCTTAAGAGTTTTAAGGTGGAATGGGCTTAGTTAGTTTTAATAATAAGCTAACGGTATAGCGCCTGTCTAACGAGTAACGGTGTTTTAAATTAGCGACGAGTTAACTCGTCTTATCCGGTGGAGTGGCATCATCGAATGACGAGTTAACTCGTCTTTGCTGGTTATAAGGTTAAAAACAATGGATTAACTAATAACTATAATTTAAACTACAAGTAATGAATTCTTAAACAGTAACTGACTAAATTAGTATCGACGTCTCAAGAGTTCCCTACTTCAACTACTTCCTTCATGCTCGAATGCAAGCATGTAACATGTAACCACATTTGCTCCAACCAGGGGCGGATTTGAAGATTTGACGCCCCTAAGCTAACAAGCTTCTGTCACCCTCTACAAAATTTTATGCTCCCCGAAATTTGCCGCCCCCCAAATCTGGCACTCCCCAAAATTTGATGCTGTACAAAATTTGTTGCTCCCCAAAAATTTGCCGCTCTGGGTTGCAGCCTACTTAGCCCAAACATGATCTGCCAAAGAGAAACTGGTCATCTTAAAACAAGGGGTTGAAAATCATTCCTTTATGATAAATACCTGTTGTACTTATCGGCAGCGACACCCAGTCCAACGCCGACGATCGTGAACACAGCGATAAAACTCGGTCCAGCCAGGATTTGATAGTCCAAGCCAAGGCCGTTGTAGTTCCATTCGCAATAACGTGACCCGTTCAATTCCAGGGACTCGCAGCTGCGAAACGAAACACCTTCAACACAGGCGGCTCTAATTCGATCAGAGGCAACACGGGCACGAGTTGTTCATGAATCTGTTCGCACGAGTATTGAGTGAAAGTATCATAACGGAGCGTTGCGATGTTCCGTGATAAGATGCTATCCGCGACCGCGCAGGGTATTGTTCACTTGTGGTTCCCTTTTTGTGCAGCTGGTGCCGTTCGTGAAAACATTAAAATTGGCATCAAGCATCGTTTATTGAAATATGAAATATGAATACATTCATCCCTCGTTTGACTTTTTTACGCGGTCTTATTTTAAGCAGTCGGAAATATATTTTTATTATATGAAGGTAACATGAAAGTGGCAAATATTTCTACTTAGTGAATGAAGATAGTAGCTTTGAACCGATTAAAAAAAGGCTGACTGGTTTAAGTTGACAGCGACTACGAATAAAATTTAAATTTGTTTTTCTGTACCTACTTCAAATTTTCATTAGAGTTTCATAGTGTTGAGCTGGAAAAATATTTCCTGGCAAAAGCAATTGCCCAAAAAGACTTGTCAGACTTGAATAGGTATTTTTTAAAATTGTGTGCCACTCAAAGTGTTATTAATTGGGTTATATTATTACGAGGGAATTATGATTGAAATATCAGGTTGGTTTGAGGAAATCAATAATGTCTAGTAATTAAAAAACAGAAAAGACTTGGTAAATTTTACAATCAATTAATTTGATACTACCTATCTGATTCAATTTCTTTCGTTTTCATAGGATTTATTTAGTATTAGTTATTGAAGTGGGTCGTACCAGGTTTCTTTTCATCAGATACTGAATAAGAAAATTCAATCACTTAGATGGAATATTAAGTAGTTTTCTGTATTCGTACTGAATATGCAAGTTATAAACAGACTTTGGTGACGCATAAGACTATGTATTATACAACGAGAATAATTACTGTTATTATTACGGATTATTCTATTAAGGTTGCTACTATTTGTTTTATATAACGAAATCATGATCACGTGGAAAAATATAGATATGACGAGAAAATATATGTTGCAAATTAAATGGAACACTTACGAACTTGCGTTCTGAGCTACCTCGCATTGTATCGGAAGATCTATGATGGCCAATGTGGACGAGTTTAATTGGCAGGAAATGTCACCGTAGTGTAAATCCTCTGCTGTTGCTTTGCTCGTGACACCTTGTGAACAAATATAAAATACATTATGCAAGGTTGTCCTAGAATTAAACGATTGGGGTGCGACAATATCTTCCACTAACCAATACCATATACAATCTAATCTAATATATTATTTACTGCCTTTGTACGAGTGAGATTTTTTATCTTTCGAAACGAAACACCCTATTTTGCTCAACTTGGAGGAATTTTCAAATGACGAGTTAACTCGACCTCCCCATTTAACAGATTAAACACCGTATCACGTAACAAGTAGTAAGTAACAACTATGCTTAGCAACTATAGTACAGTTCCAAGAAGATAAAACATCAATGTTCCTGGTTAAGTTCTCGCAATTTCTTAGGCATTTAAACGTACCTTTCTCCAAAGAAGGAAACATTTAACTGAACTTATACTACTTGTAATTAGTTCAACACACACGTTTAAGGACATATAAACGACGTCTTAAGGAAGAGGAAGTATAATATAGAGAATGCATTTGTACCACTTACCAATTAAATAATGACCTAGCTCTCCAAGTACGTATCCAATTGAGACAATGCCCAACGCATACGGCTTGTACATGAATTGTAGCTTCTGAGGCAGTGAGCCCAGCATTGCGCCCTGGGGTATAAATAATTTCGCATTTTATTCAACATAGCCATGGAACAGTCCATTAATTTGTGGCTAATTAAGGCAGACCGAGGACAAAAGCGTGTAAAAAAATAATACGTCATGGTTCACACAGGCAAATCTGCGCGTCTGAATAGGTGGAGATCTGTTAAAAAAATGTGCCGCAAAACGGACCTTGACCTAGAAATTCGGGGTCAAATTTTTCTTTTTTTTATTGCGTTTCACTCATTAAAACGAGAAAAAGTGTCAAGTGAACTATGCCTCAGAGAATGTTTCAAACAATGAACAATTAAAATGATTCCTTTCACAGCTTTTATCTTTCCAGCGAGTGGAACATATTAAAATAAGAAAGAATGGATCTTGAATTTAGAGGTCAAGATCATGTAGAATTTTGTTGCAATAATTCTAAATGAGAAAAATTCTTATTCGAAAAAGATCTTTATTCAAACGTTTGCTCTGAACAAAAATTAAATCGTTTAAGCGTGCCACCCTATATAACACAAGAATGTGGTAATACAATATTGAATATTGAAATAGTAAGCAAATGTGAATGACTGCGAATATCAATAGTGAACTAGATTTCACATATTTCTGCCTCATATTAGGGCATGGTGATGTTTCGAAATCCGCATAATTAACATTTATGTAGTATTATTGGATATCAAGTCTGATTGCATTCCGCGCATAGCGAGGGTAGTTAACAGCTTCTTGTAAAATATGAATTTATATAATGCATCGCTGCACAATGACTGTACGTGCCATCGTCAATTATCGCGAAAATTATATGCGGGGGCGTTTACACACTTGTTAACATTCGCGAAGATCATAAATACAGCGTAGTCGATGGTATCTTCGAGCAGTTTGTATCATGCGAACGGAATTATAGTTATTCCGTTTCTCCTTCGGTTTCATATCGCGTTGCATATGCATGCCTAATGTTGGTCGCGGAGTTTGACTACAATTAAATAAGGAGACACTCAAGAAACCATTTTTTACTGAGTATTAAAATATACAAGGTGCCCATAATATGTGGGAACCACTTTAAGGATGAGTTTAGCAATTGCAAATAATAAAATAAATTTATATAAATATAGAATATTAAATACCTATTTGATTTTGTTTTAAAGATATAATGACTTTCCTGTTATGTCAACTGCTACTTGATTATTATGTTAACTTGTACTTAGTAGCTTTTACAAGAGATGCCCAAAATGGTCACCTTGCATTTCAATTTTTTTATTGTTTTAATAGGTACTTATGAGTGTTACTAGACTTTGAATTGAAATCTTGTTTAATTCTGTAACGAAGTATTTCAACATTTTTAATTGTTTTATTACAAACAAAAGATTTTAACTCCTTGAGTGGTAACACTTAGAAGGTTCAACATTCTGTACGGACGCCACGTGCGGGATTCCTATAGTCGCATTCCCTAACTACACTCGCTGAACGCCTATGTGCGTTCCCCGCGCACACTGCGTGCACTGATTCAAATATTGAATTGGCTTAGACTAACAACGAATGAAATTGCAATTATTTTCTAAACCTGAATAAACAGAAATAAGTAACACTGTTGTTCATCTGATAGATGTAACAGTGATAATAAAAAGAATTAAGCAAACAGGTCTATTTTAGCGAAGAATAAAATTAGAATTATTTTCTAAGGAACATCGTAAAAAACTGAATACATTAAACATACTTGATGATCGTAGCAAAATGATTAAGAAAAATTGATGAAAAAACTGATCTATGATACTCAGAGTTAAATATAAATATTCCACTCGTTGAGATATAAAACGAGATCAATGCCGTTGCGTAAAAATAAAATATTCACGTTGAACTACTGAATAATTTAATTTCTCGAATAATTTAGCCCCTTGAGATCAGAGATCACAATTGTATTCTAAAACAAAGCAACACTGTTTGAAATGGTAGTTCCTAATTAAAAGGATCTCGTAAATCGTACACGCGCCACGATAGTTCGATAAAAGAAGTCTCGCAATGGCAAACAAACCCGTGAGTGGGAATCGTGACGCTAAAACGCATTTCAATATTTATAGATTATAATTCAGGATCGGATTTATATACACGACACGGCCAATAATATCCTAACTGCCAAGGATTAGATATTCAAGGTCTCTGTGTGTTTCGCAATAGTGTAGATATATTCTCGTTACTGTGCAAATAAATACTCGTACACTTATTACAGAAATCGATAATCATCTGATGATTATGTGAATATTAGACATCAACGGAGTATGTACACAATCCAATCTGTTACAACTGTATGTCTTGTAGGCCAGTAAATATACAGGGCCGTATTAAGAGGACCTTTAGAGGTCCTAAGCACTCTGCTTCGGACCTCTAAAGGTCTTCTTCGCATTCTGCAAATTTCTCAAATTTAATACTCTAAACATATAATTAGTGCTTAATCAACCCCTCAATTTCAACTTTGTATTTCGTGGAATTGATTAGTATCCCTTCCCAGAGGCCCTTTTTTCTCAGCTATTGTTCACATTTAAATTTCTACATTGTCCCTTACATCTGAAATTTGCCAGTCCGTATCAATACCAGACAGCAATAAACTAATTATTATTGATAATACGCGTTGAATAAGGAAGAGCGTATCGATATGCATGCTCCATTCATGTTTCTTTTTGCAAGCAACGCAGCATGAATTTATACGAGCATAATAGCGTTACGTTGGTAATGTGACTGTTTGCCTTTAAAAGGATATAGAAAGAGCTAAGACCGTCAATTATTTCGTTATAATGAATGGCAAATGTTCGGTGGAAACGTCCACGCACCGTTTCTGCAGGACTGTAACGCTCGTGCAATGGTACAACGAGTCGGTTGCCTTGAACCAGAATCATTGAGACGGAACGAAAATGATCGTTTTAATAATGTTAGTACTATTATTCGTGACAATGGTGAGGCGGTTGACTCTAGAGATGTTAGGAGAACTGGTAAACCGTTCGTCAGGTGTACGACGTGGAAAGGTCTCTTCGTTCTTTTGAATCGTTTGTTGACTTCGCCACGGACTGGACCTGATTTAGGGTAGCGCAGGGTAACTGCCCAGAGTGGTAAATTTGGGGCGGCAAAATTGGTAGAAAGACACTTATAAATTGTTTTTAAATCGTCCATATAATTAATAATTTTTTTACATAAAACAATAGGCTTTTGTTATTCAACAAATGCATACAAACAATTTCACTTAATAAATGACGTTTTCATTAATATGAATCAAACGTTTACTACTGCCTAATAGTACAGAATACAGATGGTCGCTGCTCGTGTGAGAGTTAAATTAAACCAGAAACATTGATATTTTCAAGGTGGTGCAATTCTATGGCCACTACTGTATACAGTACTGGAAATATTTATTGCATCACTCGAATAAACACGTTATCACCTACCTACATACCTCTCTCATTACTAATACTACTTAGGAAAATATTATTGCGAAATTAATTTAACGCAAAAATGTGTAGCTCACTATCCTGGCCAAAAGAAGTTGGATACGAATCATTTTATCAATCATATTACTATAAAAATTGTGAGTACTAGGTAAACTTGAAAGTGATGTAATAAAAATTATCAGTACTTTATTAACACAGGGTGTTCCACCTAACGTGACGACCACAATTTACTCGAAAATTTTGGCTGTATTAAAAAATATTTTTAACAAAAGTTGCATGGTATCAAGGGGACATATTATGTTTTTACTATGTTACACTTTTATCCAAATATAACGCTCACCTACAGTTTTTTACATGGGGTGCCAAATATTTCTTCCTGAATTTCTATAAAGTATGAAATTCTGCATAAAAAAATATTATATCATATAGTGTCTAAAGTGAACAAGTTTTGAGTTTGAAATCTCAAAAAATACAAAATTATAATAATACCAATTTGGTTTAATTGGCGGGCTACACTAAATAGGAAACGTACTCATCAATGACTTTTATCTTCACAAAATCGAAAATAAAAATGTCACTCCAATGTGAAAGCTTGATCCAGGAAGTGTGAAAGTGGTCCCTTGGAAGCTTGAACAACCAAATGCATTTCTCTAATCTAATCTAACAATAAGTCAGTGCCTGGGTCCATTTTCACCCATAATAACTGTTCCACTCCACCCAATTTAGATTCTATTTTTTTTTGTTAAAGCATTTCAATTTTTCAATTTTCAAGGTTTTCTCTATTATTGTAATTATTTACTATCATGGTTGGTAGCGTTACACTTGGGTCTACAAAGACCCATACACCGCCGGCAGAGAGTAAAAAGAAAAATTCTAGTGTGCACATTAGGATGAAAATTGTTCTCGACAGTGGGATTTATAAAAAATAGCCCCCTAAATGGTCACGATGGTACAATTAAGCGACGATCAATGGAATAGCATGACGCAAAAGCCAGCAATGAATCATCTGGTAACGCTATACACCAACAATTTACATAATTGTTCGTCTTTTACGAGGTACGGTTTATGTTTTATCGCCAGCAAATCATCGCGGATTCTACAAATACAAGTGACGTACAATAACATTAATGCAAGGGTAATATAACAAAGACGATTACAAAAATGGTCTCATTCAGATCGATAATAAATGCCATTAATCAGATTGTCTATTGAGTTTATTATTTAAAGAAAAAAATTAACACAAAGTTTATACTCCTTCTTCTGCCAATATTCTGCCAACATAGAAGGTACAACTTCCTAAAAATATATTTTTTTAATAACATTTAGACATTCTTATATTTGCCTTTCCTCATATTGTAAACCAAAGGGGCCTAAATCCCGTAAACAAATTATTATTCTTACTCCTCTTCTTGATTACGTTATTAGATAGTACTTTTTTAAAGAACTCTGCGAATGCCACTATTTATCCACAGCGGTGGAAACTTGATAGGGAAATGAAGGTGCGTCTATAGTGCGATGTTGCAAACGCTCCCCATTCCATGAGAGGAATTTCAAAAATACGGTTATAGATGTGTTCTGCACTACACAGTTACACACCGCAGCATATTCATCGAAATGCTAATGCTCAGCGGTTCAGATCAAGATTCGTTATTCATTAGAATCGTTTTTTTGTATTCTAAACATAAGTAACTATCACATAACTCCACCCAACGGTTTCTTCAAGCGACAAATTGTTTCGAGCATAATTGTTAGTTGACAAAAAGTAATATAGTATAATATAAGCGAGTAGTGCGGCGCCGAGAGTGGTAGTCAAAGCGATTGTGCTACGCTGAGCAGCAGTGGATCGCGCGCCGCCGTTGACCACCACTGTCGACGCCGACTGAAACTGTTGAAATTTTCAATTACTTTTGTTATGAAGTAACAGCAATTTTTCTATTATTATCTTTCCTATTCTAAGAAAACAGTTATAAAATTAAGTGCATTCACAGAAACTTTTATTGCATACACTTTTGCATAAAGAGGGATCTTGTATTTTCCTGGAAGTAGGAAAAAGTTGCAGTTAAACTGGAGCATTTATTCTGCCTTGGAGAAGTTACAGTTGTGGCAAACGGATTTCCCGTTATGGGGTACATACGTTTGAAGTTGAAATCTTGATCCATTCGGTAAAGTTGGGCCGTAATGCTTTTCTTAAAATTAACAAATAATTCTAACTTTTGTATGCTTTTTCTTCTACATTTATCCTGCTTGAAATTCCTTAAATAACACTATATAAAATCATATTCTCCACTTTTATATTTACCCTTAAATCTGTGGTTGTAAGGAAAAACGACCCATGTCACAATTTCAAAAAATTTGAGTTTATGCATTAATTCAACTGTAGAATATTGGATGTGTGTTTCTATCAGAAAAAAATGCATGAAAACGAATTTTATACGTTGAAAAAATAATGCAATTTAACCGAAGTCCAATATTCAATTAATACGCATTTGGCAAAACAACCGAAGTCCACAAAATTTGGAGAATACGACGTATCTTTCCTTTGTGATCGTTTTTTATTTTCTATTTTTACTTATCTGCATATACTATAACGTATTTTGTGTAAAATAAAATGAGCAAAATTATATTTCATATTTTTATTTTACTAGAAACAGCACGTTATGAAATGCCAATAATACATAAATGTGTAACTTGTATTTTACAAAAAACAACGCAAAGCACAGAAGAAAACGAAAGAAGACAAAATAGAAAGTAAAAGAAGGAAAAGTAGTCAGAAAAACTACTTAACTGCGACACGTTCAAGCAGAACAACACAAGTCCAGTGGACTTGTGTCGTTCTGCCTAAAGTGTATGTAAATTATTACTATTTTGTTTATTATTATTTACGTTAATTATACGAATATTGAATATTATGCAAAGTGAAGGAAATATACTTTTATATCGTAAGAAGAAAACAAGGAAACATTGCTAATAAGAAGAATTGGTGTTTGGAACTTTCAACGACAATATCTCGAAAGTGAAAACATGTGACATGGGTCGTTTTTTGTTACAACCACAGAAATATCTGTTAAAAAATAATGGTCCTTCAGGATATTTATCAATCGAATACAAAATAACTATTAATATACAAAGTTAACTTTAAACTTTTAAATCATTTCTTTCCTGTTTTAAGTAAACTTTGTCCATGAATAGTTACTTTAAATTTTTAAATCATTTCTTTTCTGTTTTAAGTTAACTTTGTCCATGAATAGTTACTTTAAACTTTTAAATCATTTCTTTTCTATTTTAAGTTCAGTAAATAACTCTTATTTATAAAAGTTAACAGTTTCATTGGATCCCCTTTAATCCCCCGTAAGGAAAGAAATGATCGCTTGTCCAGAAAAGGGCTCGTAATAATTGCTGCGACATTGAGCGTGTAATTATACACAGTCGTGGATTATGCCAAGACGAAGAAAATCTTAGGTTTTCTTTCTACGTTATAGCCTTTTATGGTTGCATACATACGTGCTAAATTGACGAGGCTAATCTTCCTGACTTGTAAGAGAACTCGAGTGGCTAATGGGTTATTACGCATAAATAACGAATCCCGTATGACGCACAGGCGGCTTCCAATTTTTCTAGTCCTTTGATAAAGATTCCTTAGCTCCTGAAACTCTTTCTGCAAACTTACACCGAGTAGGAGTTGTGAGAATTTACCCTCAACTACCGGCTACAGAATCCATTTTCACCCACCTACCTAGTTCTGTTACTCATTGTTATACGTTTTTAAGAAAATGAGAATATTAGATAATAATAAATTCAAAAGCTTCTCTATATAAGAAACTTGCTTTAAGAATGAAAATCACTGTATTAATGGGTATCAAAATGGGTCCATTTCGACTCATATTTGTTGTCTAGTATACATCGTCCAAGGGTTAAAAAAGTATGTGCCATTTTGTTAAACTTGTTGCTAAATTGTTGCTATGCGTTTGCTGAAAGGAGAATTTCCATCGCGGTATGTTTTCTAATATTCTATTTAGAGGGAACAGGAATCTTGGATTGGTAGTGAGACTGTTTAAACTGCACAACCGAACGAATAAACTACAGTTAATTGTGATACGATGACAGACCGAACAACCTGTACCGTTTCTCGGCGATTAATTAACACGTTCAAGGAGAAACAGGAAATTTATTCCGTTCGCGTGCACGCCCAATGAGCAAGAAACCGAGAAGCATATAAGAATGAGTACGAGTAATCGACTCGACCGTTTACTGGAATCTTTGCTAATAATCGTAGGAAATCGCGTGACGCAAAATACAGTATTTATTTTTTTCTTTATCTTCCGTAAGCTCGTAAACGTTTGAACAAACTTTCAGGAGAATTGGTTTTGATGTTGCATATTTTGAGAAAAATATTGCTCTTTAAGGACGCCATTGTGAATATTTATAGTAATGTGAGAGAAATGATTTCACACCTTTAAGTTTTCAATATTCGATTCTAAATTTATAAATTCAAGATTTTATTCTGGGGGGCAGGGTTGAATTTGTTTGAACGTCAGTTAGGATGTACAATAGACAAAATTATGTAGTTCAATTAAAAAATAGTCAGGTCTCAACTTGGAACAACCTAAATTTTAATTTCAATGTATGTAGGTAGCTCAATTAAAAAATAGAAGTTTATTAATGATATATTCAGATCTCAAATTGGAGCAACCTAAATTTTATAAATTTTTTATATCGTCGGTAAGACTAGATTTTTACAATAATATCAGTATAAAAAATGTTTAATGTGCCGCAAGTGTAAATTTACCGGCACGTCGGCATACGAGAATTTTAAACTCGCAAAAAGAGCACAATTTACAGTAATATCAATATTCCAAATATTTATTTTGCAACAAGTGGAAATTTAAAAACTACCTACATATGTCCAACATCGATATCTAATACTTGTAAATCTCCGTTGCATAGTAAACGCAAGTTTCCATTCGCAATATTTATAGATTGTCAATATTATCGACGTGTGCAAATTCCCGATTCACGATACATAGACGCAAATTTCCAGTAATGTCACTACACGTAACGAGAATTCTCAACACGCGCAAAGTGTCAGTACTGCCAGTCTGAGAAGACTTCACATCCGTAGTAGATGCAAATTTCAAAGATGGATACTAGCTGCAAATTTAAAATTCGCAGTGTATGTAAATTTCCAGCACCGATTCTAATCGCAGATTTTAAATTTATACAAAATGAAAATTCCCCGAATCACCACTAAGGCGTGAATTTTCAATAAATCAACATTTTTACATCAGTGCAGTAGATTATTATTACAGCAGTTAAAATAGAGATAATTTTTTTTACACAATTTTTTGTATTGAAAAATTTGTATAGCTGATTTATAAAAAGAATATCAAAAATACAGTAAAATACCTCCTTAAAACACAAATATTGGCTGTAAACCTGTACGATATCACTCATCACTACTGTAAATCTACTCTAACTAGCTTCTACTTATACACAATAAATTTTCACTTTTCATTTGCTAAAATAAAATTGCACGTGTTCTGTTAAAAGGAGCTTACGATAATGATAAAAAATGGATCTCAAAATGGTACTTGTTCCAACAATTGTTCAACGTAGCGAGAGATTGTGCCTGTATATACCTACGCGCGTGTCTTGCTCTTTAATTAGCGATTTTGCGGCACGTATCTGCGGTTACGGCGATTAAAGTTTTACTCGGGTGGTCATTATTTACAGCGTTATGCCTTCACGGTAATTAAACATTCCGATCAGTCAATTTATTATCAAGCTCCACGCGAATCACGCGCATTAACAAGATGAAGATGGTATCCTCTGGTTTTAGTGGAGTCGCCAACAAGTTGTCCGTGCGCTGATGAGCTATTAACGAAGTAAAAGGGTCGAATCAAAGGATAACGAAAGCGATGCCAATGAATTAATTCCACCATTAATTCAAATCAACGCTGGCAGCGTGAAATCGCGATTATTTTGTTACGTATAAAGTGCCTCTTTGTTTAACGCGTTCAATGCCGTGCGAAATTTAACTCTTCCGCGTGGAACCTTAACCCTGAATTGCTATATAGTTGTAATGGGCGGTGCAACTGAAACTTCAGCATAAGGAAAAATAAATAGAAAACGTGGAATAAAGTCTGATGGGTTACCTTTTCGAGAAAATATAAAATATGACAGAATTTATGAACAAATATGATACAAAGAAGTCGACTTCTTTGAAATGGGACTTTGTTTCCAGAAATTCGATTTGAAGGTGAAACTGATTTTTAATCAAGTGCAAATATACATCATGAAGACTTAAGCTCGATATTCTGGAAAATATATGAATAAGCTTGTTTCCTAGGAGATACTATTATTTTGCAGTTATAATCTTGTTCAGCGTAAAAAATTGCGTGCGAATTGTAAAAAGACTCGAAGTACCTACATTTAAGAATTTATCAGGGATTAAAAATTTATCAATAATTTATTTTTTAAATAAAATTTCCTAGTCACTAATCAGCTAGTATTTTTCAATATTAATATTCTAAACGAATTCTATTTAGCTCATGATAATTTAGTTCCTCGGGAGACAATGATTTTCCAGAAACAGAAATTTTAAAACACAACTTGAGCGCGTGCAACGTGGAAGGCGTAGCACGCGCACCTATGAAACGCGGATCACCCGATGCGATCGTTTGCATACGATTGCTGTCGATGATTTACTGTCGCGACAATAGACGATCCGCGGAGCCGGTAATAAAATCGACTTGCAAAGCGAGCAACGGACGTGCGGTGTCGTTTTTTCTCGCCTCCGTTATCGCGATGGAGAGCTCCGGATGAAGAACGGGAGCAACGTGGACAATATAGGCGCGATCAATGTACAGTAGAGTGTTTTCTATAATTACAGGCCGATATTAAATCGAAGGTCGGGCGAGCCTTATGGGCGTGCACCCGCTAGTCGCGGATCCTGATTGGATGCAGAATGATGGGCCTCTCAATTAGTCACCCGGTAGACACTTTCAAGAACACTCGATATCGCTGCTAATTAATGAAATGATAACAAATTCTATCCTTAGTCGATTCGTTATCGATATCCTGTCTGTCTTTATCCTCGAACAACGAATGGCATCTATTGCTCCTTGTGCGTTCTTTTTTATTATTACTCCGTTGGAGGAATACGTATGACATGGAGACAGACTTTGTTCAATGTCTAGTGTATTGTTGATAAGATCGTGGAATTCGAAAATTTTTAACTGGTTTGGAATTATAGTTATCGTTAATTTCGTGTTTTTTTTTATCAGAAGGAATAAGAAATGTTGCTTCTTTGAATGCTGAAATATTGCAGCGCGGTGCACCAATTTTTATGAGTTTGAAAATTTAAGTAATTTATATCAATTTTTATGGATTCAAAAATTTAAGTAATTGTATCTACTAATTTTTATGAATTCAATAATTTAAAGGATTTAAATGGGTTTTCGTGAATTTAAAGGTTTCAATAAAATTTCCTGATCTAGAATAAAATTTAAGTGAGTGAATTAAGAAGTATTGGTTCTTTTAATTGTCGTTTTGCGAGGTGGCTTTAGAAATTGTGCTGTGTTATGGGGGGAAGTGACAAAAGCATATGTTGGACTGTTTAGAACTTTTTTTAGACTTTTTTTTTATAAGAGAGAAAGGACAAACGCAAGGTGTAAATGAAGATTATTTTTAGATAAAGCATATGTTTTCTTTTTCATAAATTCATCCTTCTGCCCAAGCGATCCCAACTGCACATAAACGTATTAAGCCACCAACGCTGGAAAGTGGATATTTTGGGAAATATTTGCGAATGAAACATGTTTAACTCCTCAACGACCAGCTGCGTAATATTACGTTCCCTAGAGGTATATTGAGCATACCACCCACATAATGTTACGGAAGTGCGTAAGTAAATTTCTTATTCCTATAAACTATATACGTAATATTGTGCATTTGATATTGTTACACTTTTCCTTCCTTATATTTTCACGAAGTTTGAATTTTTTTAGAAAATGTTGATTCTTAATGTTACTCTTAATGACACTTTTTCTAAAACACTTCATAATCAACCTCGTGTGACGCAATTTGTAAAATAGATATGTAGACAAAAAAATATTAAAGCATTTGCTTTTGTTTTACATTTCATATACCACACATGAGTGGTGAGTCCCGAATGGCTTTTTTATCCTTTCATCGTATGAATTTATAAATTAAATTTTCTCCAAAATGAAGCTTCCTCGAAGAAAATTTAATTCTATAATTAATTTGTTATTTATACCTGCATATAGAATAATCATGTTCTGATTGCTGGACAGTTTCTATATGTAATCCACAATACACTCGATATTATTATATTTCTTGCGGCGTAAAAGCATAACAAATAATCCAGTTCACTTTCACTTCAATTGCATTGCAAATTGACCACTGCTATTAAGCTTGCCACGTTCATTGTTCAACACCAGAGTTGGGCATTATTCGGCTAAATTTTTATTCGAATACGTATTCGAATACATTTGTGCGAATAAGTTTTTATTCGAATAATCTTCGAATAAAAAATTCTAATAAAATGAAATTATTCGACAATAACGAATAAGTTTTTATTTGACTGAAAATTTATTCGAATAATTTGTTATTCGAATAAAAATTTAGTCGACTCAACGGACGAATAAAATGATCACGTGGTTTCAGCCATGTATCGTGACACCACTGACTGACACCCGTGAGACCTAATGTTTTAGGTTAAGTAACTCTTGTCATAGCTCGCACTTTACAGAAAGATATATGACCGCGGTATTACATAGAGTGGCGTTTTGATTTATTTTAAATAAAATTTGCTCACGGCAATCCATTTAAACTAATGAAAAAATCAATCTTTTCAAATTATAACCGTTCATTGAACGTTTTTAAATACATACAAATACGCACACTTCCAGACTCACACGTCCAAACATATGTTGAACACAGTACAGACTTCCATCGATAGATATCCGACAGGATATCACATTTATTCGTCGTTCATTCAGGTCGAATAAGGAATAAATTCTTATTCGAACGAATCTGGCTAGAATAACGATACAGATTTATTCGCGAATAACGAATAATTTTTCGACGAATAAAATCGTCATTTGTTATTCGCGAATAAATCTTGGGGATTTATACGAATCCGTATCCGAATGAAAATTTAGCCGAATAATGCCCAACTCTGTTCAACACAATACCAAGGAACGACGAACACATAATACCAAAAACTGCTTTATATTTACTCAAAATTCGAAAACTTTCAAGGAAATGAGAACACAAAAAATGAAAATACAAGGGCCATAGCAGGGTTATAAAAAATAAAACGCTATAATAAAGTTGAAAGTATAAAAACGTGCTTTGGTAAAAAAAAGACTCAGAGGTCTTCACAGTGGTAAATAAGTAAAAACATGAGTGGACCGAAAATGGTCCAAGGGCCTTTTTAGGGTTAAAGAAGTAAAAACACGGATGGTTAAAAACCCATGGGCTGTAGTAAAATTGACGAAATAAAAACCCGGGTGGGTAAAAAAACCCGAGGACTATAGTAAAATTGACAAAATAAAAACAGGCTTGGGTCAAAAAAGGCTCAGAAGTCGTAATAGGGTTCAACATGTAAAAACACGAATGGGTCAAAAAAGGCTCAGATGCCCCAGTAACGATAATACTCTGCGTGCGTTTTGTTGAAGAGTGAGTTTTCAAAAGCGCACGCCCACAAATGCATCCAGTTATATCTATTTACACTTTCATACAGCGCATTGCGCAAATAATGCAAAGCAGTGCTGCAATCGTGTCTCGATTCACGCTACAACGATTATTTATCGACGCACACGTGCCCTTATTAATTACGCGGTGCATGTTTAAGCTGAAACTCGAAACGGAAAGCTTTTCGTGAGAAATCGATGTGAGTTGTTCGTTTGGAATGAGTTCCGGAATGCAAAACCCGCGCACACTTGTAATTGTATAGTCATGGTTGCACCGTTACATGCGCACATAATATTTACGATGTACCTTGGCAATTTATTGCAGTCATTTGTGAATTGTTAATTTATGGAAGATGAGTTAGTTTGTCATTTCAAAACGCTTCTTTATTGAACAAGGCAAGTCAATTTGTAAAAAAATTTAGTAATTACAGGTGCATGAAAAGTATTTGTATAATATTTAAATTAAATATAGTATTAAGTTAGTGTTGAATTGAGTAAAGTATTGAGTCATCTGTAGTATTTTAATTAAATTAGTGTTATGTATAGTGTTGTTTCATAATAATTATTTTTATTATAATTATTATAACTTTGTTATTATTATTATGAAAGTACCAAACAACAAACAAGTGCTATGTAATTATATTCAACGATTATCAGACAGTCTGCAGTTGTAGAAATTTTTCCAAGAAGATTCTTTCGTAGAAGAAGTTTTTTTCAATGGAAGTATTTTCAGGTAAAAAAGTTATAAATCTCTTAATTCTACTGTGATCAGCTAGGCCTTCCTGATACATACTCATTTTCAAATGCTACGACATGTGTATTTAATCTAGAAGGAAACTGTCAGGCTAGTGAAATAAAAAATGTAGAAGCTTATAAATTATCCAATCCTACTACAAATAACCACCAGTAGCGAGCAACTGGAATGGCGACATAAGAAAGTGTAATAACTCATGAATATCAAATGATACTAAATTTGCATATAGAGTAGCAGGTGTTCAAGAATTTAAATAATCGATTTGTTCAAACTATTAAACGGTAACATTTTAATCCAAAGAAGGGTCACTATTACACACTGTACCCCTTACAAATTAAAAGTAACAGTAACATTTAGTACTTTCCCTCGTCCCACACTCAGTGCTCAATCATTCTACTAAAACTACTCAAAAGCAACTATTCCCATATTTATTCTTTCTTTTCACCCTCCCTAATAATTTCCAATTATCTCTTAAACTGAAACCATTTTAGAAAAATTAAAAACATCCTTTCTGAAAAAACAAACTTTTTACAATCTAAAATACTTTTCAAAACGATTATCCTACTTGACCGCCCCAACCAATTAATTAAATATAAAATGCTGTTCTCAATCAAAATATAAAATTTAAATATCACTCCCTCAATTAAACAAAGCATGGAGCTTCTCGTTGCACTTTTTCTCAAATCAAAATATTAAAGTTTATAGCAGTAAAGAGCATTAACAATCGTTATATAATTACTGAAAGTATAATTCACTAAAAATCGATAAATAATTCCAAACTTCTAATCCACATTATAATTTCCGCAGCAGGATCCAGCATTACTCTTCATCAACCGCATTCCTTTATCCGATTATTAATTATCACGTGACAAGTACTTACGTATTTATCGTTGGCCTCTGTCGGTTAACTCGTAACAGGATTTTTGAAGGGAGGAACGATCAGATGATCACTATTAATTTGCTATGCGATACACTGCAGTGGCACGAGGATGAAACGTGAGTTTGAATGCATGTGCACGTGTGTGTATGTGTGTATGCACAACGATCCCTCTGGGCGCGAGGGATGGAGCGACAAATGAGAAACGAGTCCGCGGCCAACCTTCATTTATAAGAAAGTGTCCAAGGATCGAACCTTCCGCGGACTCCATCGAGGAAGGGGGCACCAACAGACTCCGCTTTACTCTCGCGTTCTTAGTTATGGTGGGAGTACGGGATACTCTTGATCTTCGATTTCCAAGGTCCTCGAGATTGACCGCTTATATCCTTCGCTCCTCTAGTTACAATGAGCAGTCATTCGAATCCACGAATGTCTGCACAAATTTTCGAGATTTTAGATATAGGAAGGGTATAAAAAGCATTGCCAGGCCATTCTGAGCAAAAAGTGGTATATAAGTGTAGATCCTATTTTCGATACTTGCGTAAAACACTCATAGGTAGAAGCACAAGATTGATACGAAGGCTTGAGATATTAAGGGGTCTCCCTACATTGATGGACGAAAAATGATGCGAACTTTGGGAATTTTTTAAAACAAAATCATTAAATATAGGTAATGAGATTAGTTGCATCTAATACAGATATTTACAATGCCTCTTGAATGCTGAACATCAATGATTTTAAATTCACAAATTGAAATAAATGACATCAACTTTTATGGATTAAAAAATTTGAGTAATTTACACTAATTTTCATGCATTCAAGAATTTAAATAATTTATACTTATGAATTTTCGTGGATTCAATGATTTCAATCAAATTTATTAATCTGGAAACTCCATGAATTGAATAAAATTTAAATGAGTGAAAATAAATAGCAAACAGTAGACCTCACTGAAAAGAAGAGTGAAACATTCGGGGAGGGGGAGTAACTGCACACGTGAAGCACGTGTGCAGTTACTTAAACGTAACAGCATTTGATCCTGAGATATGAGCCATACACGTAACGTGATTATCACTATTTGAGTGTCCTTGGAGGACGACAATTATCTTGCCCACAAGGGGAAACCGTTTGATACCCAAGTTTGAGGTGATCGACCGTGCATTAGAGAAGACACATATGGTTTGTACACGCTGCATTATCGCCGTAACATTGACACACTTAGCTGCGATTCTCATGTCAGTTGTGTTTAACAGCTTGATATGTAATAAAGCGAGTTCGAAGACTCTCCTTGGAATGTGTTACTGTGATACACCTAGTCAGTGTTAACAGTGCGAGCAATGTGTAAACGGATTATTCATGTGATTTAGTTTTTTAACCTTCTCCTGCTTTTCTATAACTGAACTACTTGAAGAAGAATTTTATTGTCGAAATTTATGAAATCAAATTAGACATTAAAGTTTTAATACTTTACAAATTATTCTAAGGGAGAGTCTGCACGTGACACTTTTCTGGCTCGCAACTGGTATTTTCCATATTTTCACAGATTTTTCAATTTTTGTCTTTATTTCTTTTTATTTTTATGTTTCTTTTACTTGGCAAAACTGGAACCGTATTTGGTATGTGAAGAAATTCATAATACTAATCATAAGCCACATAAGTGTTTTACTTTTCATCGACAATTCCAAGTGTTTTCAATTTACTCATCTGATTACACCGATTTACTTACGCAATTCCTTGGTAAATCTGTTACGAAATATGTAAATTGAAAATACTTAAAACAATCAATGAGAAAAGAAGGCTTCTCAAAGAAGAATCTTTCGTAAATTAAGTATTCTTAGTTTAATGCACCCTCCCTCCCCTCCGATTTGAGTACACAAATTTACTAGAAAACCCAAACGCGAAAATTCTTTTCATCGCGCAACGATGCATCGAGCTGAACTGTCTATCGTGGAAAAGCAGATCTCCATGCCATTGGTGATCTACGAATGCGACGTATACATATCCGGGTCAAACTCTGCATACTACCACGCATACCACACCTTTTAAACGGAAACAGACTCGTAAGTGGCATTGAGCCACTGAATCGAAACGGATCATTCAGAGGGGAACAATCGCTAAATGTGAAGCGTGCGTGAACATTTTTTCATCGATCTCGTCTACTTACATCTATCCCCACGATGGCTTCAACTTGTAATTTATATAAACATGTATTTTCAGTTGACATCTTTTCATTAATATCACCCAAAAAATAAGAATCGTTATTTTATACATCGATGTACATAATATATTCAATTTATTGCCGAATAGTGTTTCACGGATAGTCTGAAAAGTTTAGATTAGTTACCATCATCTCCTCGTTTCACTGTTATTAAAAATTTATGAGTAGGTAGTATATTTATCTCGACGTGTGCACGAAGAAAGTAGGTAGCAGAACGATCGATTTCCATTTATTCATGGTATTAAAAAAAGACCGTGAAGCAGCAATACTTCAGATTATGTTCGGAATTTTTATCGGTCGATATCGTAACCGGTGTGAAAAAATAAAGTCGTGGAAGTTTGTTCATGGTAGTTTATTTCTTGCTTAGGCAACAAATGTGCCTTTAACAAATACAACTGGACATTTAGATAAATTGGATGTTAAAAAAATCTTATGTCGTGTAAATAATAGCACCCCAATTAATTCCATTTTATTACTTGGTGGCTGTATTCTTATAAACCATATAAGTAACAAATTATAAAGAATTATATAAAATATACCTAGACAACATTTCAATCGATCAACGCGAATATCTTCGAAACTATTGGACATTGGTGATATGAGGAAAAGTTTGAGGAAAAGTTTATTCATTTCGAAGGGGGCATAATTTAATGTCACTAGTATTTTTTTAGATGCAGGTGTAGTGGTAATATAAAGGTCAACCTGTTTTCTCGGAAAGAAACTATGTACTTTCTAATACATTAGATCAGTCCCTTATTGATTCGCTATAAAAAGATATTAGGGTATTTGTGTCGAAAAGCAATTAATTTAAGGGGGTAGACACGTCACGTGGTCTGCCGGATTCGGCCGGTCGGTATTACAGCAGGTTTTTTCTGCACTGAAATGGTATTACCCATAGATACGCCGCTGCCTGATGCACGCGAGAGGAAGCTGTGTGCTATTTCCGTATTCTATTCTGAATTAGGAAAGAAATTCTCACCTATTGCGTTGTACTTATAAAAATTTAAACGGAAAGTCGGCTGGTACTGCAAACGTAGAAAATTCATTGTACATTTCAATTACTTGAAATATTTTTCTTCTGGTTATAGATGAAACTTGAGTACATTTCGCCGTGGACAGGAACTTTATATGGGCCAAATGATGGAAATCTCAACAATGAACACAAGAAAATAGTGATTTTATATAACCGACAAAGTAAAATTATAAATTTTATACATTATTGTAACATTGTAAAAGTCTTTATTCAAATAAATTGGGAGAAACTTGAAACAGACAGTATTATTATTGAGAAATACCTTTCATACATACTCCTATCCAAATTCCAAACCTGCAATTTATCTAAGGCGGAGAAATATTCAACGGAGAGTCGCAGAGTTTTCGAAAGGCTTTCGACGCAGAAATTCATGATACCTCCTTTCGCTTCATGTTCTCCTGATACATCGCTCCAAAATTTGGCCAAAATTTTCAGAACGCTGTAAAATAAGCTTCGTATCAGGATAACATGATGTCGAAAGAGGTGGCACTAAGTTAGCGCCTTCGGAGACAGAATCTAAGGCGGAGAAATATTCAACGGTGAGTCGCAGAGTTTTCGAAAGGCTTTCGACGCAGAAATTCATGATAACTCCTTTCGCCTCATGTTCTCCTGATACATCGCTCCAAAATTTGGCCAAAATTTTCAGAACGCTGTAAAATGAGCTTCGTATCAGGATAACATGATGTCGAAAGAGGTGGCACTAAGTTAGCGCCTTCGGAGACAGAATCTAAGGCGGAGAAATATTCAACGGAGAGTCGCAGAGTTTTCGAAAGGCTTTCGACGCAGAAATTCATGATAACTCCTTTCGCTTCATGTTCTCCTGATACATCGCTCCAAAATTTGGCCAAAATTTTCAGAACGCTGTAAAATGAGCTTCGTATCAGGATAACATGATGTCGAAAGAGGTGGCACTAAGTTAGCGCCTTCGGAGACAGAATCTAAGGCGGAGAAATATTCAACGGAGAGTCGCAGAGTTTTCGAAAGGCTTTCGACGCAGAAATTCATGATAACTCCTTTCGCTTCATGTTCTCCTGATACATCGCTCCAAAATTTGGCCAAAATTTTCAGAACGCTGTAAAATGAGCTTCGTATCAGGATAACATGATGTCGAAAGAGGTGGCACTAAGTTAGCGCCTTCGGAGACAGAATCTAAGGCGGAGAAATATTCAACGGAGAGTCGCAGAGTTTTCGAAAGGCTTTCGACGCAGAAATTCATGATAACTCCTTTCGCTTCATGTTCTCCTGATACATCGCTCCAAAATTTGGCCAAAATTTTCAGAACGCTGTAAAATGAGCTTCGTATCAGGATAACATGATGTCGAAAGAGGTGGCAGAACGAGTGAATTTGTTCTTTAAAACAATGCATTAACGTAGAGTTTTAAAAGCAGCTCAGCATGGAAGTTTAGGTGTTCTGTTTAGCATGTCTTTTATATGTGATTTGGAATAAGCAGGATAGGATGTAGTGGAAGAGAAAGGCTTATTAAATAATAGTGTTCTTTTATTACTTAACTGCATTTTATTGAAAAAAGTGATATACAATACAATGAAATCTTATAAATTCGTTTGTAATATAGAAGATGAATAGATGTGAAGATAAATTCATAATTCAGATAAAGCCATGTCTTGCGCAATTTTCAAATCCGTAACTACACTCCAAAATGCAGTCAATGATCGCATGTAACCAGTGCTGTCTTTAGGCATGTACACGCTGGGCAATCGCCAGAGGACCCATGGCAGTAGGGGCCCACAATTCTGATTTTAAGTCATATTCCCGTGTCTGGGCAGGGGCCCCCACGAACCCCAGTGCATTGCTTAGCCCAGGGCCTACAATACTGTTAAGACGGCTCTGTATGTAACGCCTTTTAAAGTCCCTTATCTGTGAAGCAGAAATACACACGCTTAATAATCACGTAATAAGTTAAAAAATTATTTGAAGTGGTGTTCACATTGCAATTTGTAATATTGCTCATTGAAACATCTCTTGAATTCATAACTTTTCTGTATAAATACTCTAGTACATTTTTGCAATACCCAATTATTTTTTATGCATCAATTAATGTATTACAAAGTGTACAGTTCTATTTAAAAAATGAAATTGAGCTTCATATCTCTTCCACACCTCAATTTATGAACAAAATTATAAATTATAAATATAATATTTTTTTATATCACCAACACTTTCGAAAATATCTGCATGGATTAATTTAAATTGAACACCCTGCATACTTCAAATACTCTTTGTTCGTGTTATCTAAAAAGGTTACAAAATCCTGAAAGCCTGTTTGTTTATGGTAAAATTAAGGGGCAGAACATTTTGCTATAGTATTTTTTAAAATGAATTATTTTGTCATAATTCTAGTTCGCTCCATGTAATACACATTGTAGTTTAAGTAGTGTGATAATAGTATGTGCCATTTTTTGAGGTGCTATTAATAGAGTTAAAAAGTGAAAGCGTGACCGATAGTGGGTCAAAACAGACCCGAGAGTCACAGTGGGGTTGAAGAACTAAAAACGCAATTGATCTGAAAAATACCTAACTGGGTCAGAAAAGATCCGAGGACCTTAATAAAGTTAAAAAGTGAAAGCGTGACTGAGTGTAAGTCAAAACAGTCCCGAGGTCTAAAAACAAAAACACGATTGAGTCGAAAAATATCTAACTCCCCCCAATTCTAATTCAAACCCACTAAAGTATCATCCCATTCAAGAACCACGCAAAACAATTTTTCAAAACTTTTAATTCAAGAACAAAAAGAAAAAAATCATGATCCACGAATATTCCAGGAGTCACCAATGCTCATCTCCTCCATATTAATCCCGAATACCCTCGACGAAGCCTCCCCCCAGTTGGCAGTCTGCCCCTGACCAACGACAGTGTACATGTCCATCGTAAAAACAAAAGCGAACTCATCTCGGATTCGTTCACACTCGCGTACGCTTAAGGCCCGTAAGGGATCGAGGAATAAGGATGCAGTACGCACTCTCCCTGTTATCGACCCTATCAAGAGGAGTGGAACTAAGGGAGAACGAACGATGACGAGCGGCACCGAGCTCAGCCGAGGGAAATGTCGTGTTTGGTGTTGTACTTTCGTTAGATCCAGAACGGATACTGCAACCCCTCTGACGCCGCTGCAAACTACCCCTTGCGATTTCTTTTCGCCGGACTCGATAAAACACGGTCAAATTTCAGCGGTACCTTCCATGTGCGCAGAATTCGCAGGGAATCAGAGTCCACGGGGAAGGACTCGACGGGACGTTGCTCGAGGATCGTCGCTGCACCCCGTTAGTGTGAAACCAGTTCGTGAAAATTCCCACCGCGTTATAAACAAAGACGGAGCAACCTGACAATGTGACCGCTGATAAGACGGGGACCATTTTCGATTAGGTGACTGCGAGATTATTAAATTAAAAGCGCCAGGGCTTCCTTGGCAAGACTTGTGCTGCGTCTAATGCCTGCTCCTGCGGCTTAGGTTGATTCTTGGTCACTCTAACGATACGTAATGATTGTGCAGGTGATATAAATGCACGCGAGATAATCGCCAATGCAACGTGATCCTGTCGATGGTGTTTTGGGAAAAAAAAGTGGCTAGAGTCTACCGAACGACACCCTTGGACTCGTGGGACCTTCGAAGCGCGTAACTGTTGGCGCGTAAATTTCCTGGAGCAATGCAGTGAACAGTTCAAGTGCTGCGTGTATGTGCGTGCTGTAGGCAAGAGTGCTCGGTAAAATCGGTGTCTTGTTTCTTCTAAGTCAGACGCTGATTAATCTGCTGGCCTTGATCGTACGTCGTGATCCTGCTTGAGGATGATTCCAACGGGTCCAGCTGGTGCTTCATCGTCGCAGGAAGGACCATGGCGAAAGTTGGTCGATCGTGCCACGCGATTGTCAAACAGTAAGCCTTTTGTCTTTTTACCTTGTGACTCTGATGGGTACTCGTGGACAGTTCGTTCGATGTCACTTTGTAAGATTTTGTTCGCTAATCTGTGATCAGATTGGCTTGCCGGGGCGTTTAATTTGTAATTTTAAAAGGTAAGTTATGTTCCTTACTTTGCCACATTCATACAAGCCTTCAATAAAATGACACTTAAAAATTATTTCATTGGGCAGAATAGATCTTAAGTTATAATCAAAGGGATATGTTTTTGATAAACAGATGAATATTAAATTTGCCGAATTCCTTTGACTTATTTTTATTATAATAATAAATGAACGAATTTAAGTACTAATTTTATTAACTAAAATTATTTTTGTAATATTTACCTATTTTAGAAATTCATATTAAATGTTCATTTTAAAATTATTAAATTGTTTTAAATGGAATTATGTTTCAAAATCACAACTAGAAAAATCTAATTCCCCCGGTAAAGCAAATGGTTCGTTGAGTTTAAAGATGAACTTCTCTTCTTCGTTTTATAATGTTTTGCATGGAAGGGTACCTATACCTAATTTCTTGGGCAATTCTTTTGAGTTTGAGATTGTATTAAAAGGACCAATTCGTGAAAATTATACTGTATAAAGAACAACCCGAATGTCCTTGAGATATTCATGAATTGACTGAATGGAATTAAATACTAAATAATGCACGATTTTCGAGACAATAATAATGAAATTGAAGAAATAATAAACCATAAATAATTTCGGGATGAGAAAGAATAAAAACGGTTTAAAAAAAAATTTCAAAAGCACCACCTTTTCCACCGAAAAGTCATGTTGTTGCGTTGCTTACATTGGGCATACAATTTTTTTATCATATAGAGAATATTAAATCAAAATCTACGACCACCACTTTCGTCCATATTTAATATAAATTTTGCTTTGCTTAAACGTGTTTATTTATAACTTTGGACTATTCAACGTTCGTAAATTCTAGACACAAATATTAATTAAAAAAAATACATCTTTGGTTTACAATGTTCATTGACATAAATTGTATTCAGCACTTTCCGAATATGTATTCAGTATAGTAACTTCTAGTAGCAGCAGATTCTCGGATCTACCTCGAATTAATTTCTGAATTTCTGGATTAATCATATACAAGTAAAGAATATTAAAATTCATAGGGAAGGGCTGATTATATTTTGCAGAAATCTGATAGTCGCTGTTCTAAATAATTTACTGAAAAGCGTAGAGTTTTGTAACATAAAAGCTTACTTTGACAGTTAAATTTACGTGGATATTCTGTACAATATGATAAAAAGAAAATTATATAGCTGTATTTAAAAGAATAAAAATAAAAAAGTCTCCGACATTTTTATGCTTTTAATTTGTTGCTCCAACGATATTAATTTAAGTAAATAAACCAACAAACGCTATTCTCATAACAATCGCGTGACTTAAAAAGTTTAAATAAACTTATTGATGAATTTGTTTGTTTTTGACAAAGTTCTTACCAATTTCAACAACTTTTACTCGTAACGATTTTCAAAATAGCGGATATTTTAGGAATCAATTTTTGCCAGCACAAAGCTCTGTATAAAAAGATCTTATTTTATATATTCCCTTTGTTATTACACGAGAAGGATCGACCCTGTTTCGACTGTGCCATGAATTACGCCGCAGCAGTTACAGAACAAAGGGAAGCGGATTGTCTATGGTCAGCCATGCTTGCCGGACCAATATGCCGGGACCTGAATTCCCTGTAACTCTTCACACGTTGATTATTTAATAAATTGTTTTGAATACAAGTTATTCATACACGAGAACAATGAAAATATGTACAAATTTTTTGTAATTATTCATTCAACATTCTTAATTTCCATCTTTATTCACCCTTCTATGAGAAACATAAACCTACTTTTCTATATAACATGAGTCTCTATAATAATATAATATAGTACGTAAATTATAAACATATTTTTTAATAGAAACTCGTATTTCACGTAATTACAATTTTCTACGTAGTATGCAACTAAATACTTCAAATGGCTTCTTTGTAATAAAATTAACGAAGTACCCCTCAACAATTGTATTATTTAAATCTAAAATGCTAGTATTTATTATCGTCTACTTTTACACGTAAATGCTTTTGAGGATCCCCAGGCTTGTCGGTTCACCCGATACTCCCTTTGAAGACTCTCTTGCGTAAAGCAATTTTCGCTACGCACTTACCTACCCTTAAGAACTTTCCCTCGCACACATGCAAACGCACACTTACAGTACACTCGTTCACTCCGACCTATGTACGCATTTGCCAAAGCTTTATGCGTAATTTTCTAACGCCCGTCCTCCACTGTTCTTAGCAAACTCTCTCATTCCTACCAATATTCTCCACATCAGCATCGTATCCTACTTGAAACATGTATTCTTCGGTTATACAGGGTGGACAACGTGGGTTTATCGAATTCATTATTTCCGTTGCTACTGGACAAGTTTAAATTATTTCTATTGTTAAATAATTTTCTTATTCTTTGTTCAATAGTGTTTCGTAATTATATCTCATAGATGGGTTGCTAGAATAAGTCACTGATACCAAATATTACTGAAAGCTAGTATTAAGTTAGTTGTGCAGACTTATTTTAATTTTCTTTTGACCACCACTCAGTACTGGATAAATCAATAAACAAAATAAGCACGTGCTTGGGGCATCAGGAGAAAGGGAGGCACCATAAAAAATTTCTGAATTTTAAAATCTTTTACATAGTACTAATATTGCTAAGTGTTTATGTGCATGTGTGTGCGAGAGGAAAGAAAAAACAGTGGAAAGATGGGAATTAGTGGCGAACGGACCAGAGCGAGTGAGGGAGGGGGGAGGGAGGGAGAAAACGAAAAAAATTGACGATCGAAAAACGATTGAGATTGAGCTAAAGAAACTTACATTACATTCAAGTGATCACCCTGTATAAGGGAGCCTCAAAATCTTTCAAGTGCTTAGGGCCTCTAAAGATCTTAATCCGGCCCTGGGAATAGCGTAGGAATGATTTAGCTTGTGTATGGGAAGAATGTATAATTGATGTAAGGACTATGTGGGAGTAGCGTAGAAATCGTGTATGTACATATTTTGTGTGTCCAGCTTGGTCCAAATCATGACAAGAAACGGTTTGATCCTCTATAAGCTCACGAAGTTTGAACGTACTCCAACCACTTATAAGATTCTATAATGTTCATTCCCATAAGTTGAGCTAGTCGATTCAAACTCCGCGAACTGGTAGGGGTACAAGATTTTGAACCACTTTGCCTAATAAAGTTTTGCCTTGGGACGTATTATAACAAAGTTACAGCCCTTTCAAGTTTTCGAAGCGACGAGTAGAGTAGGTTGTATAGTAAATATTTGTTAATAATTTATTAGTCAAAACGATAGATAGAAACGTATCTCCATGCATATTTGAATTCTTACCGTAATTATGATTATCAATCGTCAATTACTATTTGAAGCCCCAAAATCGGATGACAGCACTAGGTGAACGTCTGTTGTATCTAAACACTAAAATATTTACGACAGGAAAAGAGAAATCAAAATATTTATACATAAACTTCGCGGGGTAAAGCAGAATGTGCACTCCTTAAGGATGTAACACTGCGCGCTATCTATCGGAGCGTGACTAAAAGCGCCCCCTTCTGTAAAAATTGTGTACTAAAACCTTGCCATATAAATTGAAATATCTCGTAAACTATTGACTTTCCAATGGCAATACCTTATACATTTTATACGCAGAATAAATCGGTCAATCAGCTAGTCTAAAAAAGTCGCAGGACTTCATTTAAAAAAGAAGCTCAACTACACTTTACTACTGCACCGATGCATTTGTGGAAAATCTCGTGTAATAGAATGATAGAGCTCCGTAAACAGTGAAAAATTATTCTTTACGATTTTTTTCTAATTTCACGTGGAACAGAGCTATAGCCTAGCAAAGTTGCCAGAATGGCAAGACTTTAGTACGAAATTATTTCAATTGGGGGCGCCACTTTTCGTCATGTTCCGATAGATGGCGCGCACTATCAAATCGTCGGGACTGTGGTTCCTATATTACCCCGTGATTTCTATCAGGGACAATCGGGGGAAGCCCGACACTTCATGATATGTAGCTCGCCACACTTATCTCCGAGCAACCTTGAATAACCAATACACCGAAGTTTGTAAAATTGCCTACTGTCTGGCGCTCGGAAGTCTACTAGTTCAGCAGGTTGCCTATTGCCAGGTGCTAAGCAGTACCTGGCCTAATAAAATTGTAAGACCTGTAACCCTGTTATATGACGTTGCATGGAAAAGTTTTATTAAGTAAAAATGTCTGCCTTACTTATCCCTATGACATACTATACTGGTAGCAACTTATGTTTTGCAGAATTTCTATATTTTAACTTTAGTTAGAACGAAGGAATTCCGTATTATGCTTGCGATCTAAAAAATTTATAAAAAGGGTGCATGTAAAAAATAAATATATACGTACAATTCATTCAAACTTAATCGTAATTATCTATTCTTTCTGCTTGGGTTGCTCTCAAACATCCGTGAGAGATAAATTTTAAATTTGAAACAATTGCTAAAGTAAACACAAAATTATAATGAAGCAACAATTGAATCGAAATATGTCGTGAGAGATTGTAGTCAAATTATATGTAGAAAGCAGAATAAATGATTGAATTAATAATGACTGGAGAATTAATAAAGAAGACATGTAAAAATGGATTAAATAATTCTAAGGATGTCGAATAAATATATAATCAAAAATTAATGAATATTAAACTGAAATTGTAATAGACAATAAACGAGGCTAGTAATTAATTAGACGTAGAATAATTCAATTTCGAGGAGTAAACACTAATATCCGTGAAGCACTAAACACGTTTTATCCCTTCAACGTCTACAAGATGAGTTAACGACCCTTTTTAGCATGGTGAAGACTCGACTATGATTACCAAAGAGAAGATGAGGAAATTATAATGAGAAACCTGGAAAATAAGATTGTAGGCCAACCGCTGTAATTTCTTTGAGAAAACGTCGTCGTTATTTGACATTGTATTTCGAATATTTTTAATACGTTCAGCCGAAACGAGATCATGTAGCAGCGAGAGTTATAAATACACCGAAGGATCCAAGATAATAAAGACCACTGACTTCTCCAACGCCGTCTGTCCTCTATTTTCCATTCCATATAAGAGTAGACCTACGCCCCTACCGATTTGCGACCGATCTGCGCAGCTCCCACGAATCTGACACACACGATTGATCATAGCACTTTTCCTGCCGGTTTCCTACCAATCAACAGTGTATCCCTGCGCGGAACGAGTCTACTCTAAAGTGGAATGCAGTATAGATAATTGCATTTCTATTAATTCTCCTGCCAATTGTTTTAATATAATTTGAAAAAAACGTATAAGTTTCCATTAAAAAAAAATTAACGATCCTCTTATTATTCGAAAGTAAATTTTAAAAAATCCTTAAATCCTTTATTATTCTCACGTAAAGTAGTAGGACTGGTTCCACTGATATCTCTTCCTCGCATTATTCATCTGCAATAAAAATATTTGTTTAAATATCCAGTAGATCTATGAAACTCTACCATGTAGTACCCAACTCGCAGCACACTTTCTTATTATTTCGTGCTGCCCTGTACTGAAATAAATTCTCGATTCTTCAAGGTACAGGTAACAAGCAGATGAACAAGATAGAAGGTCGAAGAGCGTGAGAAAGTTGCAATGATGGTAAGGACCGCGTATTTCTTTGGCGATGATTCTGACCAGAATCAGCGAGGGGTCCGAACGACTGTAAAGGGACGAAGCCATTAAGAGGAACAGGAAGAAGGATCGCGAGAAAGTGAATCATGGGTTCTCTGCCGAATCTTCACGAGTTGTCGAAGGAGAAGCTCGAAAGTCCTGCTTACAGGCCAGCCCCGATCGGTGGTTTAGGACCTATACGACTGCCAGCTCAGCCCCCACCGTTAGCACATACTCATAGACGCGCTAGAAGCAGTGGTCATCACCATGCCTTATGGGATAACGATGCTATGCTAGAGGTATGGCAATAGGTCATCCCATGATACTGTAATTAATAAATCTAGTTACTGTACGTGTAGTACCTAGACGGGACATAGCGAGGTTGTGAAAGCTGCGAGAGCGTCAAAGTTTTGAGAGCCACAGCTTTGAGATTTCGAAATAAGAGGACTGGAAACCTTACTCCTCCCCAAAAAGGTGCCAACCCTTTTGTTCCAAAACCACAAAGCTGTGAACTTTGGGAGTCCCTCAGCTTTTACGACCACACTATATACTTTCTACGTACTCAGTATGTCGGGGAATCACTGTGATAGAAAGTAGTCAAGGAAGAGGCGCTTTCAATCCTTGGATCAAATAGAAACCTTTGTTCATAGCACATGGCAGCTTACTCTCCCATCTCCTGTCGTTCGACAAGAACTTCTGCCTTATCTTGGCGCCGACGGGACTCGATGAACTCCTCAGCGGGAGCGTCATCCGTGCGCCGGCTAATAGCCGCTGTTAGAGCAGCTCCTTCCGGCCCTCGGCCACCGAAGAGGGCAATTCTGAGGCACTGTGCTGCTCTTCTCCTAGGCCACGCAAGCTGCTCAGCCGCTGTGCTGCCCATGTTCCCCTTGCAGGCTGGCCTCGGCGCTTTCAATCCTCAACTGGGACCGATGCTTCTCGCTCTTCTTTACGCGACAGCAACGATCACCAGCTGTTTCGCGCCGATTCTCGTGCAGAGATTCGGGACGAACCTTGGGATAAGCACCAGCCACATGGCCACCACGGTTTTCGTCGGGGTACACCTTTACCCAAAATGGTGTGTACCCAGTTATCGCTGTTTCCTATGTGAAGACAGAGAACAGTAGAGGAGAGTGTTGCTCTGCTTAGAAAGCCCTGTCTGCACTGGAATATAAAATTCTCTGGACACTGTAACACCTTCCACTACCATTTTCCACTGTCTTCGCCTAGAAATTATAACACAGTCCGGTTGAAAACATTGGAGAAATTTAAGTTTATGAACAACATTATGTTGAAACATTTAATTAAACTCGTTGTCGTTACTACTAAGTCATTATTAACTATAACAAATATTTATAATGTTTTTTATATATTTTTACCGACAGGTATATACTATTACCCAGTTATGCAATGTTGGGTGCTTGTGTTAGTCCAAGTTTCATAGCAAGAGTTTCACATGTAAATGCTTCAGCAACTAGTCTAGCTTTGGTGTCCATCGATCCTGAGGATCCTGATGAAACAAGACGCGAGTGCCTTCTGAGAAGACTTAATCGAGGAATCAAATTAGCAGAAGACATAGGTCTCGCATTGGGTATGAACATTTTAACATGTTTCCCAACTGTTTAGCAAAATTCAAAAGCGTTTATGTTTCTAAGTACGTTTGAATAATTTACAAATGCGTTGTATTTAATTTTTTAACACCTGTACCCTCTTCTCATAAAGCAATCAAAATCTAGTAATTATAATAGAATTCTAGTCATTAAACAATATTTGTTATAGTAGATATATTATGTTATTATTATGTATATGAAATTTATAATAGAATTAAGAATTAATGCAATTTAATGATTGTTTCTGCTAGGTTGTCTAATCGCTGCCATACTCGTAAAACTAACAGATTCAATACCCATTGATACTACAATGTACAGCGAAGTAAATGACATTTGCGGAGCAGAGTATTGTCCGGAGGAGATTTATCCTTATAACAGCACAATTAGCGCACCCACGTTATCGTCTGGAACGTCAAAAATATTGGTCAGCATATGGCTGGGTTTTGCCGTCCTTGGTTTAAGCATATCCTGCGCTTTCCTTGACTCCAGAATAAAGGAACCACAGAATGTCAATGAAAAGCACAGTGCACGAAATATCCTCGCATCTGTGAAATCCGCATTTCAAGATCCTAAGTTGCAACTAGCAGCACCGTTAACGCTTTTCATCGGGCTCGAACAGGGATTTATTTACGCTGATTTTATAGAAGTGAGTACTATAGTATAAAGAATAAATATTGCTGAAAGATCCCTACAAGACCTAGCGAAGCGAATTCCAATTCATATCTTTGTTGAACTTCTTTCGTTTCATACAGTTTCAATTGAAATAATATTATTTTAATTGTTGTAAAAATAAGTTGAAAAGTTTTTGTTTAGATGAAATAAATCTTTTGTGCATTTTTAAAACATTGTAAGATGGTAAATTACACGATTCATGCGTGTTCTTAGTAATTTATGTATCTTCATGAGTATTCCCTACAATGTAATAAAAGTGATCCTTATTTAATAGGCATATGTAGTTTGTGCTCTTGGAGGAGCTGGAACAGTAACTCTAAGCTTCTTAAGTTTAGCATCTCTACAAGCCCTAGCTGGTGTAACACTATCGATGCTTCTGAGGCATATTAAAAGATACTTTGTTGTAGGTAAGTAATTGTGAAACTACTTCTCTATTTCCTAACACTAAATTTCTAATTTTAATAATTAATCATTGCATTTTCTCTATAAGTTGTTGGATTTGTATTCCATGCATGTTTACTGCTGGTTTTAATCACGTGGAGACCATCCGGCGATGATCCAGCACTTTTTCACGTTATATCTGCTGCCTGGGGAGTTTGCAACTCCATTTGGGAAACTCTAATATACAGTAAGTCCCATATCAGTTTTCTATAATTAATTTCCATATTTTTACAGGCTTAAATAACTGTACTAATAAGTGTCTCGATACAGTAATCCTTCTTTGGGTTTTTTCTGTTACATAACAATATCTGAAGCATAAATGAAGCGTAAAACTTCTGTAGCTTCATCGAATAATTATAATTGATGAAATTTCAGTTTTTTTTCCACCACATGTTAATCTAATTTCTTATTATTTTTTTCCCACGTACTACTGATTTAAATACTCTAACAAAATATAATTGAATTTCTAGCATTAGTATTGGGTTTGTATCCAAATTCTTGGCAAGGACCTTTGTCGACGTCTCTTTTCTGGAGGTGGCTCGGTCTTGCCCTTACTCTTGGTTTGCACGGACTGGTTTGCACACGATTCCGAGTACTCGGTCTTGCTTGTGTACTACTCTTGTCCGTGGTTCCTTATATATGGCTGGAAATTAAACTGGCCAAAAGAGGCAAAAGTCTGGCACCATTGTGACTGGGAGATCCGAGCACGAGTGATCATGGTTCAAGTGTTAAGACAGAAGAACGTTATAGAGATTGAGAAAAATTCGTTCCATTCAGCTTAAGAATGACAAAGAGACACAGCAGAAACTCTTTTGTGGAGGGTAGTACAATTACAGCAAAGGGACGTGCACAGCGTAGAGCTCACAGTGTAGCCTTTGCTTGTAATATCGAACGTAATTTATCCAAAAAGGGTGTTCTGTTGCAGCCTTCCACATCAACTGTAGAAGAACGTCGAAAAAGTACCAAAAATGATGGTGCTATTCTTCCTGTGTCCAAAGGCTGACATTCTAATATATGTATTTTCAGTATCTTGCATATTTAAATATTAGACTGGGATGGAAAAGATAAGGTCAGTTCTGAATTAATGAAACATAATTGCGCTTTAATTTAATTGTATTCTTCTTTTCTTAAATGTCTGAATACTTAAAGCAGTGATTCCCAACCTGTGAATCACGAAATATTTTCTGGGGTACGTCACGGTTTTTTTTTTATTTAATATTAGTAAGTAAGGTAGAATTATATTCTGAAATACGTATTTTTAATGCATTTTCTTTATATTATTAAATTTACCTTACCTTATATGTGGGGGGTGTCCCAGGTTATTTGAATATTATAAGGAATCGCGACACAAAAAAGGTTGGCAAACACTGTGTTAGGGTAAGATTTTATGCTGACGCTCGACGCACGTTTTGAATGTCAAAACCAGTCGCGTGATCAGTCCATGTGACTTTTAGCGTCACGCGGAATGAAGCGGAAAAATTAAACCAAGTTTGTTGGTTGAGCGTCGGTTACGTGATTGGTTTTGATGTTTAAAATGAGCGTCAAACGTGATTGATTCTGACGCTCAAAACGAACGTCGACGCTGAAAGTCACGTGGACCGATCACGTGACTGGTTTTGACGCTGAAAACGAGCGTCGAGCACTGATGCCAGATTCGGGACGGGTTCCCTCGAGAATTTCCCCCACCTCGCGCATTCTACGCCGGAGCAACGTGTCCGTGAGCTCGGCGCTTCGGAGACCAACTCACGGACACGCAGCTCCGGCGTAGTGTGTGCGCGGTGGGGGAAACTCTCGAGGGAGCCCGTCCCGAATCTGGCATCAGTGGCGTCGAGCGTCAGCATAAAATCTTACCTAATTGTTTTAACTCGTGTCTGACTATTCTCCACTATAAACGCTTAATTATTTGATTTCTTACCATTTCTTTTGATTCAATGCCAATACAGATGATGTTACATTCAAGAAGAGAAAGAAAAAATTCTTACGATGTTAGAATTCAGGACAAAAATGAATGTCACGATGTTAGAATTCACGACAAAAATGAATGAACTCAATGACTTAATTATAATATGCTTTAACACAGGAATGATCTGTATACCCAGTCAATTTGTTAAATAGTAATTTACTTAAAGTCTTTCACCGAGTTGAATGGAACGAATACATGTGCGAGATTACAAACAATTCTTCGTACAGTCAAAGGTAAATGCTTTAGCGGGCAACTTCTTGTTCCACTATGGTACGATTCGTTTTATAAATTGAATCGTACTAGACTGAGCGATAGCAGAATACACATACGTACAATGAATCCAGAAAATCTCTATACCTTACAATAGAATTTCTTCGACAGTGTGCGATTTTAAGTTGAGAAGAAATAAATAAATGACTCGGATTATTCTCTTTAACATTTATTATTGGGACAAACATAAAAGTACAACAAATGAACATTCTTTTAATATCTATCTTAATAAGAAATTTCGTATACCTATGTAAAATAATTTAACAGCTGTTTCACCTATCTATTTGCAACTGAAAATTGCACATCGTTGAAGAGATTCTAGGAAATAGTTTATAGAGACTTTCCGGGCTCACTGCATATTGTTAACGATTGAATATACCAATCACAGTAGTATTTCTCTGACAAATCATTAACTGGCGTTCAAACGTCGAAACGTACCTGATGTCTTTCAAACCAAATTAATTCTAATCATATGGGAAGAAGAAATCGTGAACCGCATCTGCCCTGTGTCATAAATTGAAATGAAACATTATAGGACATTTAATATAAATATAGTTATAGTTTAAATATAATTATTACACGTAACGATCTATATCAAAGCTTATCATTCATATGGAAGAGTGGTAAATAAGAGTAAGCTACAAATTTATCATACAAACGATAGTTTTTAATTTTTTTTAAAGCAAATTCTTGTCACTTTACGATAACTTTAGACAAAGAAAAAACGCTCCGACGAAAAAGAAAATGAAAAAAGAATCTCATTACTCGATTTCTATCACGTTAATGCAACGCTAATATAGTCGTCGATTAATAAATTTCAAAGGGAATCGAATAAGTCTAAGTCAATAATTAATTATTAACGCTAAGAAAATGAGTGTCAGAAACCTTTTTTAAATACGCAGCTTCCCTGTGTTCCGTATTATCTAATTGTTACATTTATTACTTTCGCGACTCTATCTCAAAGAAAGTCGAATTTAAGTACAACGCATCTTCAGCTATATCTTATACATAATGATCTTAAACGAAACATAGTATGCGATATTTCAGATTAATTCACATTTATCCTATTTTTTAGTACATCAGCTTCAAACACAACTCTTATCATATCACAAGTATTTATTTAATTACGCTAGTAATTCTTGTGTATAAAAATTAATGTGCATTATTACAGTGATAATGCGACTGTGTTTCATTATAGACATTAAAGTAAAGAAAATCGTACCGATATAAGAAACTTCCAACACAAATGAATACATGTTATCCTGGATAAAATGTTACAAAATAAAAAAATCAACATGTTTGATGGTAATTTAGCAAATAAGTATTTATATGAAACATTTCCCAATTTATAAAACTAAACCAGAGACAAATAGCCGGACTATTTGTGAATTTTACAAGAGAAAGATTTTGAAATACAGAATCATGTTTCTTGTTGCCGTGTAATTTTCAACGTGCGACTGATAAATTTATATTCGACTCGCGCGGCGCGTTCCGACAAAGATCACTAACGCAAAATTAATACTAACCCGACATTATAATATTTGTATGTATACCAATATATTTTGTAATCTTGAAATCGATTGCATAATTGTGGTCTATACGAGGAAATATATAAAAGAGGGCGCTTTAAAGGAAAAAAAGCCAACGACGTGCAAGAGAAAATATTGTTAATTGTTGTAAAGACTAGGACAGAAAACACTACTTCCAATGAATCTCGAATCTTCAGCAATAAATCTGCTCATTCTGGTCTCACTGGCAAGAAATATTCCTAAACCATTGAGCCGGGCTAACATAGTTACGGTCAATTTCGTATAACGAAGTATGGAAGAAAATGTTTGTGTCCTAGTATATACGATTACGGATTTATAAATGGTGTTTGAGAAGGCATATATTAACTGTATTTCACGGAATAATAAATAGTATCTTATTTTATATTGACCGATGTCTCAATTAACTTTCATTTCCTCTTTAACGTATTACCGAAAAGAAACTCTCTTACTCTGCACCTAATGAAAAATCTCTCTAAAACAAAAAAAGGAAGCAAATATCAGAATACTATTATAATAATTCTTTTTCTCAATTCTCCAATTACATTTATATGTATGTGTCCTATACATAATAAATCGATACTAGTAACACTGAGTGTTAAAAACAGCATCGTAAACGCCGTTGTATTACTTTCGTCATAAATATATTATTCACACACAGGCAGATGGTTGTCATAATAATATAGAAGCCATGAAGGAGTATCTTGTATAAGTTTGTTCTGGCAGTGCACGTTCTCTGTAATTCGAACGTTCCTTTTCTATAATCGTGTACCGATTCGTATGAATTCTGTACGAACACAATCACTATCATCTGTTCACTTTCTATTAGTTGTTTAATCACTAGTCTCGTGTCATTCCCTTATAAACCCTACCCTCTGAGGTGATGACAAATGCAATCCATCGTGGTATATAGTTTATACTTATAGCGTATAAGTTCGTAACATTATCTACCTAAATTATTGTCATCATCACGAGACGTGTAGAAGTTAATTAATATATCGGCTGTCCAGCCGAGCACTATCTAAATATAACAAATAGAATTATACCTAAATCACTCGCATCCAACATACCATCAGCCGCATAAAACATTTAGCTATAGCCTGTATAACTTTAACAATGCCCCTTTATTCATCTTCATTAAATTTCTTAATGTTGCAAGTACTTATAACAGCTTCTTGGGTTGCGCGAAACGAATGTTTTACAAACCATAATACTTTTTTCATTTCAACTATTGCTAACACAAAGTACATACAACACATTCCGAAAGCGATTACAACGTATAACAACAGAGGAGATCAATTAGATGCGAAATGTTTACAACAAACGTGAAATCGTATATTTATAGATCGGAAGGGTAGTTAACAGAAATAGATAATCCTGCCAAACGAGAATAGAGTATTTTCACGTGTAAAAAGAAATACTGAGAAGGAAATATCGAAGTGTTACCCAACTGTATGGAAATCATCCACCAAAGGTCGAATTATTTTCATTGCCAGCGACAGAAGTAGCATTCTCAGAACGTAAAGAGAAAGATCGGACCTACAATTTGTACAAACATTATTCGGCTTTTCCTTGCAAATAATGCGGACTGCTGAGCAAAAAACACAGGATTCGTTGTTCGATATGTAAAACTCTTACTTAAAACTCGACAAGAATTTCTTTTATTGATTATAAAGCTTCTCTGATATTTAATTTTCTTCAGAAGAAAACGTAACAAAGACTTGACAAGGATTCCTTTAGATCTAACGATTCTTTGATATTTAATTTTCTTAAAAGAAAAAGAAAACAAAGAATTGACGTGTAAGTCACATATCAAGTTTGTGAGGCGCATCGTTTAAAATACGCTGTATATTTATGATTAGCCGACGAGAGAAAGCAACTTCAGGCTGAAGCGAAGTGAATTAATAACTAATGCAACGTGTCACAATTATGTGTCTTTTTCAATTCCAATGTTCGCAGTTCATCACTGTTTCAGCCCAAGATTACTTAACTTCCTTTTCAACATGCATAGTAATTGTACACAAAAATGGCTCTTATTATACACATGTATGTATATCCATATCAGAAACTCAACGAAATATCTCGAATCGCTTGAATTTCTTAAAATTGTATCTTTCTTCCTCGAGGAAATTAGAAACTAGACATTTTTAATTTCCTCGAGAGCCACTTTTCTAAATTCTTCGCAAACCCTTTCATTCCAACCAAACAGACCCTACTACGAGTTACATCCCCTATTTAGTATTCGCCAATACTATCACTTTGGTAATGTCCGTTTCTGTTTTCTACGCAAAAAACGTAGATACTGGGCTGAAAGTTCGTTCCATCGGAGTATTTCACTCAGTTAAAAGCACGCTATGGATACAATTTTACAAGTACATACTTTCATGTGGAAATCACGTGTTTGAAAAGATAGGAAAGGTACATATGTCAACAAATATTTAAACATGTCCAATATAAATAATCGTGCACACGCGCGTTACGAGATTCTTAAATAAAATGTACAACACAAAGCTAGTACCTTTCGGACCAGAGTGTATCTGTTACGTTTCAACTACCTTCCGTTTAGAATTTATCAAATCGAATTGCGGCGTTACCTCATTCGAACACCTCGCAGAAAGATGGTACGTAGTATAAAAGATTGCAACGAATGAGATCCCGTTAATTCTGCTATTTTGATCATTATAAAAACGAGCGATTAAAACGTGCATGTTCAATATTGTACGTCAACATATAATATTGAACATGGCGATTTATTAACGAAACGCAAGACGTGCCTCCTATTTATAAAAGCCATAGCGCGATCCACTGACACCATTCTATAACGGACAATAACGAGCAATGACCATAGTTCTACCACGTTTGCACTTGACAACGTCCCACTGAGGCAAATTCTGTATAATGATTAACACCGTATATGTACGTCCATTCACACACGCGCGCGCGCACGTTGCTCTGCATACCACGAAAAGTCTTTTAATAATTTACAATCACTACTTAAATTTGATACTTAAAATCTGTCTGCGCAACGAGACAAGCCGGCCGCTCAGACAGGAGTGTAGTTTCCTTTCGGTTTGTAAAATATCTGGCCGTGCAGCACGCGTCTTACAATTTCCGATAATAAAAGGCGTTTCTCTTTCCTGATTTTCAAAAGTATGCCTCGGTTCTCTTGTGCACGCCGCGAAAGGTACGGCAATACTTCTTTGACTGGGCCGTAAGGAATATATTTGTACGCCGAGTATCCAGATTGACCTGAAATTTCACAGTTTAACAAAGGTTCTTTACAGTTTTAGACACTCTTAAATATGTAATTAAGATTCTATACCTAGGGGGAATGTTATGTAATCACACATTCCTAACAACTGTCCGAAACAGATCACTTTGTCCTCCGGTGAGATTCCGATCTCCTTCATTCTGAATCAATACAGACATTGTTTAGAGTTTCGAATTAATTAAGCCAGATATGCATACTGTATATCACGTACTTTTCAATCGCGAAGCGTACTGAGTCCTCGTTATGGGACGCGACCATAATTCCTATTTTCCTGGGATCATCGCCCTGATCTTTGTACTGTTTCATCCGCCTCAAACACTCCATGAGTGTGTCGTGGAAGCACTTGGTTGTAGCCTCATACGTAGGATTTGTTGGATCAGGGTAACCCATGGCTGCTGCCCTTGCTCTCTCCTAAATGGAGAATCGAGTCTTGTAATCGGTTCGTGAGAAAGCTTGTGAGAAATAACGTTGGACGTTACCTGCTCCATATAAGCACCGCGAACAAGTTTAGCACCGAAGTAGAAATTCTGACGTTCTGCTTGCTCGAGATCCGTTTTCACCTCAGCATAAGCATCTTTTAAGTATGTCTGGTAGGTATTAAACACCACGGCCTATGAAGTAGACCATTGGGATTCAGAAATCATTCACTGAAAATTTACTAAGTGATAATGTCATATCTACGCTAACGAACTATTACCTTATCTGTATTGTACTTGCGCATCATCTCCTGCGTCAATCGCGAGATCGCAGGCTGAAAATACGTTTGCTCGGCATCGATCATTATACGCACGTTTAATTTATCAGCCACCTGTAACAGAACGTCGACGATTTTGTTTCTCTTAACCAATTATAATTTCTTGTTTACCTTTGTCGTAGCAAAGACACTGGCAATGCAGTTGAAACTGTTAGAGTTTCTTTTGGAAAGTGATTTTAATTTAATAGTTTCATTCACAGATACTACTGGCATTGGCAGTGTCTAATAGGGTGAATTGACCAGTGAATTTTAATGAAATTTACTTTTTTCGTGTATAACAAGAATACTATTTCATTGAAAACAATGATCTTATATGTAGAATGATAGAAAATTTATTGAGATAACGGCGATACTAATATTTTTTGAATCTATAAACGTCTCGGTCGCTTATTAATTTTTTTGTTTTGTGTCTATTCTGTTACAACTTCTTCTTTTATTAATAAATTAGGACATTATTTAATTTTTATCGTTGTTTGAAACTGAAAAAACGCTTAGCTGTTCATTTACTGGCCAATTCACCCTATACTTCCTCTATTTTATGTTCACGTATACGTACATTAACTATATTGTTCAAGCGCCTGATCATGTTCCTGAACATTTCTTCTTCTTTCGATGTAAGCTGCGACATGAGCCTCACCATCTTCCCAGTTTTAATGTCTGGTACTTGGAATGTTTCGCTGAGTTCGTAATTCTCGTCGAGGATACCACTCCATGGGAATAAGTGAATAACCCTGAAATAAAAGAAATTAACTTCACCTTGCAAATAAGAATTACTTAAGATTGATTCTGTCTATACTGAAATATTAATGCAGCGATGATAAATGAAAAGTTTTATTAGAAAAAAAATGACAAAGGGATAATCTTACTAAAAGATTCTTGTACGACGTAGTAGTAATTTTAATAAATTACCCTTCTTCGTCTGACTGCATCTTTTGAAGAAACTTTTGCACCGGTGCCTCATTCCTAATGTGTGCTTCTTCAAATTTTTTCTCAAAGTCGCCTGGCGTCGCGTGATGATTTAGAACAGCACCTTCGCCGCCAACAACGTCACACATGTATTGCCTTGCCCGCATGATTACTTCTGACAACTGAAGCTGAAATTAAGAAAACATGTAATCATATAATTACTGCTCAAAGACACCCATTCTTTCAATGTTAAACGAATATTGGATATATTTATACTTGTCATGAAAAATTTGAAGGTGATCCATTCTAGAAAATGAACTTTTTCTAGAAAGTATGGCCAAATGTATGCTGTTTTATGGCATACTTCAATATTATATAATAAATATTCTGTTATTAACACTAGAAAAGACAGAAAAATACAAAATCAGAGTGTCGACAATTAGATACTTGTAAGGAAAGCAAAGCGTATTAGTATACATAACAAGAAAATTATGGAGAATTGAATTTATTAGAAAGAAATACTATCTCCTCGAAATAATAATTAAAGTTACCTACAGTAAAATAAAAGGAAAGATACTAGTGACTATTCTTTGTCGTCAGAATATCTCGGTACGTAACTTACTATAAAAAAAGAATCTACCTACCAAAAGCTGTGGGCGGCCAAGAGCCGTTAATTTAATGGCTGTAATACCGACTCCCATCGAAGCACCTATTCAAAAATGTAAAAATTTAGAATAATGTTTCTCTTAATGGGACCCATATTAAATCAGGAAAAAATTAATCTTCAGGTAAAGAGGTAGTGAAGGATCAGAACATACAGGGAAAATATTCTTCTTACCAGGATAGGGAAAAACTTCGACAATATGGTTTACGTTCATCTCAGGATATTTCAAACGTTGGGTTTTAAGATGATCGTCTATAAAAGTGCAGGGCAATTTACAACACGATGTGAGCACTTTATTTCCAATTTTAATATTCTACTACTTTTACTCTTGTATTACTATTTCATTCTTATTTTCACTTCACTAGTTTATATTTCAATTTACATTTTAAATAAAAAAATAATAATATTCCTTCTCGTGCCACCCAAGGGCATGGAAAATTTTGTTTCAACAGCTGAAATAGAAATTTGACCATTCTATTTGCAATCTTGAATTACTATCGTCTCTACTTTACTATTTTATATTTCAACTTACATTCTAAATAAAGAAAAGAATCAAAATTTTATTTTGGGAGAAGAAATTTAAACACATTCGCGTCGTGAAGGAATACAAGACAATTAATGTGGACAGGGTATAGAATACATTATTCAACTGAATTAGAAATTTTTTAGGTGATCCAGAGCACCGTTAGGTGACGGTATTTGGGCGGATAGCAGAATACGAGATTCCCTAGGGGAAGTATTTATAGACGAGTACGTTCGCGCGTTCTTGACTTGCAAAATTTCACAAGTCTATCACTAAAAATTTTCCTCGAGCCTGTTAAAGCATCCAACTCTAATTAGGAAGCAAGTTAATTCCAATATACATATTTAAAAACGAATGCACGAAAGCATGACCATTTATAAAAAAATTTAATTTACATTTAAACGCAATTAAAATTACATATGTTACATTCATTATCAAATTTGAGGCGCATAGAGCTGCTAGAAAATTTCAAACCAATACGGAAGTGCCATTCGAAAGGCTATTTTTATCTTCCACTTGACTGTTCAATTTTGGTGCTGCTTTGGAATGTTCGAGAAGACGATTCACATGCTTTCAAGCACACACGTGGATACTAATATTGCCCTGTCCCCTCGCGCTGACAAAAATTAGACTCCCCCATTAAAATGGCATTCGAATGCTCGAGTCACGGGTTACGTGTCGGTACGACGCGCAATACAACATCCGATTAATCATCCAGCGTCATTACACCGTCCGGCATCCAATTTTGTACATCGAATACTTTAAACTGCAATGATTTACGAAACAGCGATAACTGTTACTCGCGATAAGCAGTAAATCTCGAAAATTGGCAGCGCTTTTTGCGCGAGATTTATGCGATTGGTCTTGAAAAATCATGGCCATGAGTAATCCAAAAGCCATGGTCAAATTATCGTTAAAGAACTATTCTCGTCTAAATAGACAGGCAGTTTTAAGGTCATATTTGGAAATTATTAATTGGAAAGTGAATGAAGCTACAACATCGGCATTTTTAGTACACCCTTATTGGTATTTTATCCAATGAAAAAAAAATTGTAGCCCGTTATCAGCAACATTTCAAGAGTTAGAAACTGTAGCGTGATTCATCTCTGAAAAATTATTTTCAAACGAAAGCACCAATGGCAGCCCACTTGGCCATGAGAAACGAATAATTCAAAATTTATTTGAATCTTTATGTACGCAGTTAATGTCCCCACTAAAGGAAATAACATAAAATAGTGTTTGACAAAATGGTCCCCGTTACAGTAGTGATATTTGGATTTCAGCATCTGTTCTACAGCTTCCGCATGCTGTGAAAAAAAAACTGTTTAGAATATTCACTCAGAAGTGGTATGAGGCATAGCGAGATGTATTCTCAGCACGGGTGTAAAGACGCAAGTGACTTGGGTTCATGAGATATTTGTGCTACCACTTTGAGAAACGTCGTTCTGAGGAAAACGCGTTTGAAGTCTTTTGTGGAGTTTCAAGGTGAATGGCAGCTGATTTATAGCACTTACTCTTAATCTGCTATATCAGAACGGTAATGAGCACCTTCCTTATCTTTGAAGAGTTAAAAAAGGAGTTGAGAATGGTATATCCGTGCCCTACACTAGTACGAATCTCGTCATATGCTATCTACCCCAACCAGAGTTGGGCATTATTTGAATAAAAAATTATTCGTTATTCTCGAATAACTTCATTTAATTTTTACCATTATATTACCATGATTTTTAATTTCCACAGCATTGTGGCTTTTTCTCTAACATCGATAAAAATTTATTCGAATAATGCCCAACCTTTCTGCTGATATACTTGCAGAACTAACTTCAGTATATTAGTTTCTCTTGAATTTTCTTTTCTTTTCTTTCCCTAGACAAGTACGATTGTATTCTTTACCCCTACGGTCCATTGCCACAAAGTTTTCTAATTTCCTAGGGGTTCGGTCACAGAAACAGGGTGCAGGGTGCAGGTCACAGAGGAAGGAGCCATCACTATTAGTTAATTCAAATAAGGGATGAAGAGGCCGTTATATACAGTGGTGGTCGAAAGAAAGTTTAAACCTCATATTCTTATAAGACTGCATAACTATCTTAATACATGCTGGACCTTAAGTATCGTGTTGATGTCACTGGTACATTTTGGCAGTTCCCCAATTCGGGATATAAATTCTAAGATTTTGTTGCGAGCAGTCTGTGTAACTTTGCGGACTACTGGTGCTAGCATCCGAAGAAGTGAGAAGACGATCGTTAGTCACCGACTGAACTCGGTAACCGTCACTCTTTAATTACGTGTTATATTGCACAAAATTGTGTGTTGATATAATTGTACTGTTGGATGCAAGAACGGCCTCAGGACACTCAGGCTCTTTTTGTATAAAAAGCATAATTAAATTCCTCACTCTTTTCTACGTATGCCCTCTAAATTTAATTACCGTATCTTTAAAATTGACAGAGAATATGACACATATTCTCCATTTTATTTAAGGGCTATAATTAAAATTAATTTCACTGATTAATTTATTACATAATTCCGATTGTAACGATGCAACTACAAAGGAGATATATCAATTGTTTAAATATTATAGACAGTTTTACAATAACTTCACTGTGTATAAAAAATATCTAACTTCCTAATGTTTGCAGATACTTTTCTCGACTCTGCCTGTTGGCACTGAGGCCCTTGTTGCATCCAACAGTACAATAATTAATAAATAAAATGTCCAGTGCCATAATATAATTCTATCTAATTAAACTATCTTCTTTTTATCATCGTTCACAGTTTAAATTTTCTTTTCACCACTACTGTAGACAACTATACTGCACGAGAACTCGTGTCCATTTGAACGACGCGACATATAAACATTTATAACGAATTTATAACGTCAATTTTAATACTTCATTTTATATGGACACTTTCATGACTCTAATTTTGAGCAAAGTACTATACAGTAACCCAAAAATCAATTTTAGAACCTTCTAAATGAGAATATTGCATCGTTTTCTCCATTTGCCATTTACGGTGTTGTATTAAGAATTAATGAAGTGAATGTAAAGTATAATGCCCGTTGTAGTGTAGATAGATACTACGTCTAGTATTATATCTGCATAGGTATTATAAAAAGAGAAAGGGAAAGAAAGAAAATTAACTGACTTGCAACAGATTCCAGGCATCTGATAAATACGTCCATGTTCCGTTCGCAGGAAGCTTCATTGAGGTAGAAATACGTTCTTGCTGAAGAGACTTTGTACCGACGATCCGCGAATGGTTTCGCAACATGGTACTTCTTAAGAGGACCTTCCCTTTTCTCGTCCCCAGCCTCCGACACGGAACTCCTGTAATTTACCATTATCCGCCATGATTTTTAATTTCCATGGCATTGCGGCTTTTCCTCTAACATCGATACCAGCAATGTTAAGCTGATCGAAAGAGTCAGAGGATCGCGTACGTAACCGAATGATTTTATCGCCCACTAAAAATGATTCTTTACTGCGAAAAAAGCTATTCAGGCTGGGCATTTGATAAAAATGTTACATACATACAGAGTGCTCTACGAGGGAGATGACAAGCGTCTACGACAGACTTGGCAGGTCATTCTGAGCCAAAATGGTCATATACCTTATGGGCATAGTTCCATTTCTTAAGAAGTTATAACAAGCAGAAAATATTGCAAGCTGATCCCTGCAAGGAATGGGCATTTTAAATTTTTCAATTACTTTTTATTTTACTTTGCTTTTGCTTTCACTGCACAGGTGGCGTTCAAATTGGCCACCTTCCATTTGTCAACATAGTTGTGCTCAACGTTGTGGTGAACGTTGTCACTTTGTTTCTAATTCGAGAGTTGGGTATGCTGACTAAAGCGTTGACTATGTTTATAAATGTTAGGTCATCAGCTTCGACAGCATTTTTGGAACGTAATTGAAAATAGAAAAGTTAAATGAAAACCCCAGGAGAATGAGAAAAGGAGTATCAGAAAGAAGAGTATATATATATACTGCAACATCTTGTTTTTGTTGTAACTTTTTAATAAACGAAAATAAATCCGTGTTTTATAGAACCCTTTTTGCTCAGAATGACCTGCCAAGTCTACTGTAAAAATTTATCAGTTTCCTTGTGGGACACCCTGTATATCGGATATGCAATAAAGTAAATGCAACAAAAGTTGACACTTTGAGAATTTTTTTAAAATTGTGCCTCGTGATGGATAAGAAAAATGTTTGGGAGTATTGGTACAGTATTAAAAAGCTTGTCGTTTGGTTGAATGAAACCATCACCAAGAAATGACTTCAATGAAGAATATAAATATACAGGGTGATTCTAAAAATTTGGATGTACTGTAGCTCTTTTCTGTGCGAGGATAGGAAAATTTGGAAGACAGAAACGTTGCGCTGTATAGCGAGGTGTATTTTCTCGTTACCATGTGCTTTTTCAAGGTGCACCCATGCGTCTGTAAAATGCAGCTGCATTGCTTCTTTCTAATGAAATTGTATGTTTCATTTTATGTAAATTGATCCACCTCGCTCTGCGTATAAACGTACCGAAGTGGAAGCATCGAAAAATTGATTCTCGGGACATATTTAATATTCTGTGATCAGGAAATTACTTTATACCAGCAAACATTTATCAACACGGTTTTTATCTTTGCTTTTTATCAGTCCTTATCGTTAATTTGTTTATACGCAAAATAGCAAGAAGCATCAAATTATGTAATAACGATATGGTTTCACTTAAATAATAATGCAGTTGTGTCTCGCAATTGCATCGGTGCGTCTTTTGGAAAAAAAAGTATGATAATGGGAAAGTAGAGTTCTCTCTACTGAGCAACATTCCCTTCTACTAAATTCCTCTATCTTCGTGTAGAAAGGAACTAAAGCATTGCCCAGTTTCTAGAATTATCCTGTGTATATAACTTTGTTTAAAATAAGTCGTTTATAACAATAGCTGATAGATAAAAAATTTAGTTGTTCTCCAAAGCCTGACACACTGGTGCTCCATAAACTGCCACTTTCATGTGAGAGAATTATTTGCTTGTCTCTTCGACATATAAGAAACTTAAACCATATAAAATTTCGGAGTTCAAAACATAAGTTTCGAAAATGATAGTTCATTTAAAAGTTTTATGAAAACGCAAGTACTTCATGATTTCTAACATTCAGGGTGTTACCTATGTTTGTGTTTGAAAGCAGGATAAATAATTGGAACATCTAATATCTAAATAGCATACATATATTCGATGAAACTACAAAGCCAGACATTCACAGTTGATCATTCACAATTGATCTTGCAGATCTTAAATGATAAATATGATCAAGTTCAATGATATCAACAAAACTTGCAGAAAATTTACAAAACTATTAATTTATTATATTAAAAAAATGTCATATTGACCATTAAGAACAGTACCGGAAATACATAGGCGTTTTAATAACTGGCATCCACATTGGACTGTTTAGTTTAACTCGAAAATAAATCACGCTTCTATTTTATCATTTATACCATTGCAAATAATATATATCACTAACGACAGAAAATTTCTCACGCGGATATAGATTTGAAGGAAAAGAAGTACAGGTACAAGTTTAACATTTTGGTCACCAATAATGGCAACTTTAATTACAACTGCAGAGTAGGCCTCCGTTTTGGAAATTCATTTTATACCATAAGTGTAAACTCTGGCAATTAAAATGCGAAGTTGTTTCCAATCTAGCAATGGGACAGTAAATGTTTCCAGAAATCTCAATTTATTATTAGGAATCTAAATTGAACGTGTCAGGCTTTGGGTCACTATCCGCTTTTGGTACCTTACCTAATTACCTTATTTCTCTCATTCCTGATATTCGATTCAACGTCCCGGTGTCAAATAAGCCCTCCAACTTACAATGAAACAAGTACACTCTGAAACTACTCTCCTTGATATCTATCTAAAAGCTAGAACAAAAACATACGCTATGCGCAAGCTCTAACATCGAATGGTGATTATACTAATCCAACAAGATCAAACAGAAGGGAACATTTTCGTTATTCTTTTCATAGGAAGTAGGTTGACTTAGATCAATTCTCAAAACTTCTAGTTATAAAAACGATCGTAATTTTTGCAAATTAGAATTATATTTTACACCGAAAAAAAACGCCTTGCTAATTGAATCTGATGAGGCATACTGCGATAATGTATAATATCGGGTAAAATAAAAGTAAAAGGCACAAGGGGGGTCTGCAATTTAATGGAAGGCGATCCTCTAATCAACTTTCAGAATTAAGTCATACATCGTTTCATACAGAGCAGACTAGATATTCAGAGAAAATATAATTTTCGGTAGAAAACTGTTCGGTTCGAATCTAATATTTCATATGTCAACCTAAATTAGTATTTGGTTCACTCTCCGTAATTAGCACAGACATTCGACCATCTAACTATACTTACTAGTGCCAGGGAATTGTTATTACCAGACTTTTGCAATTATTGGATAAATCTTAACACTAAATTATCAATTACAGTCGGTTACAAATGGCTACATACACTCGGCTAATATGTTATATACAGAAAAACAAACGAAAGAATGTTGTGTTTTCTAGAATATCGCAAATTTGTGGGGTGTATATAGACTTTTGTCACTAACGATATATGTAAATTTTAAGGAGAGACTCTGTTTAGGTAGCCGAAAAGTGTGTATAGTTTGTGATTTTTTTTTAAGATACGATAAAAGATATCAACATGGGGAATACTGCAACACTTTGAAATTATACTTTTGTTTATAAAAAAACATTTGATATTCGCCGCCTAGGTGAATTCTAAGTCCCCTCAAAAATTTAAAAATTTTCAAAAAAGACCGAATATGAATTTTAACTTTGAAGTGCTGCCATTTTGCTAATTATCAACTTTCTACACTGGAATTATATTTATCCTTCAACTACAACTATCTACTTTTTAAAAGTAGAAAGCACAAACCGGTTGGCTTTATTATTTTTTCCGCCAATTTGAGGTGCAACTAGAATTCACCTAAACGGCGGACACTAAATGCTTTTTTATAAACAAAAATATACTTTAAAATTACAAATGTTAATGAATATGGTACCAACCCCCCACATTGATATCTGTTTTCGTTTCTTCAAAATAAATTCATAAGAAATACTCACTTTGTGGTCGTCTAAACCAGAACCTCCTCTTAAGTGTTTTAAAAATTTGTTTTTCGAAATGGGACATTTCTAATGTCTTACTACTAAAATTTTAGTCGTTCAAGGTCAGCTCCTTGACTGTGAATCACGCTGGGCATGACCTCCACCCAATTAAGCGCCATGCCAACTTACCTTCTATTTCAGAAACAGAAAGTGTGTAGCTAAAGGTTTACATTCCTCGTATTTCAAACTCAAAAGAGGAATATTGCGAGCGGTGACCTTGAACGGCCAAAGGGCAATATTAAATGTGTGAAGTGATTTTGGGCCAAAGAGTGTGTCGTGGTTGCTATATATGTACCATTGGAAAGCTCTCGTCGAGAGAAATGTGTTGGGAACACTTTCAAGAACAAACTTAATATTTGTAATTTCAAGAGAAAACGGTAGCATCTTTTGGAAAACACTTGAAGGTATTTTTGAAAGCCAAATCTCGAAATGTATTTTATGCCACTCGTTTCAGGAATATAATAACGAGGATGAGAAATGTGAAAGACTGTAAAAGAGTTTGGCTCGACTAGTAATAATGAAATTTTTCTTTCAACGTCTTGCAGTGTGAATTAAATACACAGACTTTTAAACGAGATTTGATTATGGTTTTAGGTAATGAGAAAGTGAAAAGTAGTTATGTAAAAAGTATTTATATAGGCATATATAAAATAAATAAATAGCACACGGATTTGAACGTGGTAGTTGCTATTGGAGTTGAATACAATATCAACCCTGTTGGAATAATTTCTGATTTTCTATTTCAACAAAATATATACTTGCCCTTATTCGTTAAACGTTGCAAGAAAACAGGAATTTCGTTATTTAACATAGGCTAGCGTTACGTTAAATGTACATTTTTCACCAGAATTTCAATTCTTTTAAAGATCATACTCAAAGAATAACGACGAGTAGCAACATATAGAATTCTATAGTCTATAGACGAGAGTATACAAAAATAATTTTCAAAGATTTTCATAGGAGAACTTGGGAATCTTCTATTTCCATTTTTCTTTTAAATTAAATCCTTCATCACTCGTTAACCCTTTTTTTAACCGCAGCGCGCTTCAAATGAAAATTAACCACTCCGTACTTTGCCATACTCGTACGTTAGTCATTATGATAATAACGAAAATACAAAACACAAAAGACAATCGACATCCAGGACTACAGAAGTACATATATACAGTGTGTATAAATGAATGACTAATTTCTCAGAGTGTATATATCCGCCTCTGGCAACTAAAGGCTGAACCCTTGGACGCAAGATCCATTTTGACCCATAATTCCATTCACATGAATCTCAAAATAAGCTTCTATATTATACCTCAATCTTGTTATGATCTTCAATTCGGTAATTCTAATGATAAGAAACACAGTAAATTTTTATATTTAGAATGGGTCCAAATGGACCCCGTATCAGCAAGGCGAGGTTTAAAACTTTGAGTGGAAACTTTGAATGAAAGAAGTTTAAATTTTCCTCAAGTTTGCTTTTTAGTTTTGCTTTTCGAGACACTCGAACAGTACATTCGATTGCTCTCCGAAGAAATCGACGTGGAAACACCACAAAAATCGTGAGCATGATGCAGATCATCCCTCGGCGTGAAAACACGCCACTCAAAGTCTTAATATGAAAAATTGTTGCGATACACGCTACTTCCTTAAAGTGACGAAGCTTAAAGGCATTGTTCGCTCTGTGCTTGAAGTGTACGGGCAGCAGCCAGTCATGAATTGTCAAGCATGATTGACTGTCTATAGATCATTTGGCAGAGAATTGCAACGAATGAAGGAAGAGAACGGCGTAATTATGGATGCGATAGTGGTACGTACTGTAATTCGCGCCGTTCCGCTTCTTCCTGAGAGATATCCTCTTCGACAGAATAATCAAGGATCGGTTTGACACCGAACTGTCGTAACCTATCCAGGACAGGAGTGATCTGCACCTCGTCTTCGCCGGCGACAAAGTGGCCGTAAAATGTGGCCTTCATCATCTTCGTGAAAAGAGTCTCGCCGAGTATCTTCTTCGATAATTTCATTAACTGGAACAAACGAAAGGCGTATATTTTATTTGATTTGCATAAATGAGGAAAGGTAGTAATTTTATTAATCGTCATTTTAATTTATAGGAGACATTTGCATCATTTATGCAAAAATAAATGAAGAGACCACTTGTGGCATCCTTTGAAGCACACTCTGTATAAAAAAAAGAGTAAAATTCGAAGTATAGTACCTATACATATATTCGATGGAGGGATTAAAAATATTGAGCGAATAAATATTCTAGCTTCTTCGATTTGTGCTATACTCAATTTTATGGGATTAAAGTTGCTTACACTTAGGTATTATTTGTTCGTTGCTTGTTTATTATATATGAAAGTTTTTCATTAAAAATTGAGAGTTGTTGTAATTTATATTTGTTTGTTTGCACGTTATGCAGATTTTTGTATCTTTACTGATTGTAATTACTGAACTGGTGAAGTTAGAATAGAATAGTGAATACGTTTATAGTAAACTAGCTTTACTACTCAGTTTGGCCGGAAATTTAGATTCTGATTTTATAAAAAAAAAAATAAGAACTATCATATGAACTTTTTTTGACAAATTTTCCTTTATCAACCACTTCTACAAAAATAAACACTTTTTCCATAGTTAATAGTCACTGAACGACCTTGTATATACGTATATGTATACATGCTGTCTAGCTTAAAAAGTTGTAAAATTTTTTCCGCGAAACAATCTATGATGCGGGCACCATGTTCTGAAATCTACTTCTTATCTGTTCTAATTATTAGTTCTTTCTACAGAAGAAAAGTGACTCACTTCTGATTCGAAGAAAATGGAATAGATAATAAAAATTTACTTAATGCAAGTATATAAAATATGCAGCAACTATGCAAAAGTGTAAATACCCGACGCTTGTTTTATGAAAAGTGTGATAATAACTAATAATTTGAATTGAAATACGAGTCTGATATAATGTTTAAGTGTTTACACTTTTGCACGTCACTGTATATGCTTTCACGAGGTGTCAGTATTCTGAAAAGTTTGATCTAGTAGATATTTTTAGTAATCTCGAAATAAAACAGTGTTACATCCATTTGTAAAAATCAAGTGTGTGTTAATATAAAAACTAAAACTAATTTAATTCTGCAGAATAACATGTTACATATTTATGGAAACATGCAAGATATATTTATGTACATATCATGTAGGTAACATATTAAACATATATATCAAATATGTGCAGAATATACGACTATGCAAAATAAAAAAAATACCTATTTAAATAATTTTAATTCTTATTTGAATCCTACTAGGCCCTAGGGTATTTTATCTACATACTATGTTCTATAAAACATATACCTATGTGCTGGAATATCCGCAGTCCAGTAACGAAATATAAACTTCAGGTGCTTTTTTGTCATTTGAATTGTAGATGTTTGCCCCGTTTTCGCTAAAAGCTCAAAAGCAGAAATCTGAGGATGCAAGTTTTGGCGACCGCTTAGGTCACGAAATAAACCCACCACATTGCGTCCATTTGTCATGAGGTCGAGTCGTTCGAAACTACGGACGCATGATTCTAGCAAAATGTGGCGATGTTCCATCTTCACGAAACCACGTTCTAATTCTTTCACTGAATGATTCATCTTTCGCAAAAACATCGCAGAAGTGAAGTACAATTCAATTAAACCGTACTGGATATGGCGATAAAATTTTGCGCCAAAGCTGCGTGTGATTAATACTACAAAAAATACTTATGTACCATTTCATTGAAAAGAAACAAAACAGCAGATAAAATTTATGACTTATTTCCTTTTTTCTTTATTGTTCAAAATTGTGTGATAGAAATGTAGGACAGCTCAAAATTGGGATTGTAGCGACCTGGATGGTAAATTAAAATGTAAAATTACAAATACTGTAGAGGAACCACGTAAAATTGCAAATTCAGATATTGAAATTGTTGTAAAAGGTTGGCGCAGGGATAATTAAAATTAAATTATAATTTCATCGTGGATAATAATTTGAGATAAATGAATTTTTACAATATTTTTTATCTAAAATCGCGGGAAAAATATTAGAAAGATATCACAAGAACACGATGCATGACTAGTATTTTATACTAAAGAAACGCATTTAATAATTCGCGATGCTTAAAGTTTGAAATCATTTCTACTTTTCGCAGTCTCTAATGACTATTTGTTATGTGTGAAACCGCAAACCATTAGCATGAATGCCATCGTAAAAATGTGGTACTGAGAAAAACTATAAAAATAAAATAGAAGTACTTTTTCTTCCTTCGAAATTTGCTACGTAGCGATTATGTAACGTTGACGTGAACTCTTATTGCAGACAATATACTGGGTATCCAGTAAGCCTTTGCACAACTCGTAAGAAGGTAATTGATTGTGGAAAGAAGCAAATAATTCAGCATTTCATAAAATAATTAAGTAAATTGTTAAAGACCTACTTAAGTAAACCCAGAGCATCATAAGTGCATGATCAAAGTGATTTATCTCGAAAACTACGTGACCAAATCTCTGACTGTACGATGATTTACTGGACACGGTGTAAATTGGTACACCGTGGTCGTTTTTGCAAGAAAAATAATATTATTGCATAGCATTATGCTGTATCGAACGTACCACAAAATTTTTCTGAAATTCTAATCCTAAATTTGCGCGTAAAAAAAATATTTTTGTTACAGTCATTTATTCCTCGATGACGTTCATCGCTCTCAAACTCTCTCGTTATTCTCGTACAACTAATATTTCAAATGATCCTCATTCTTTTATTTAAAAAAAAAAACTGGCTTCCTAAATCCAACACCCAGTAGCGACTGTTACGAATTCAACGTATAACCATTAGGTACATGTGACATTTATGAGAATTTACGATTCATAGCACGAGATAGGATAGGCACAGCAAACGCAGTATTATACGTCATTATTTCTCATTGGTGTAAGTATCTACATTGTTGCAGATGCACTTTCACGCGTAAGCAATACATCACGATAAGTTATAATTTACATAGATATATGTGACGCATGTTGTTGCCACTTTGCGATAAAAGATATTTCATTCATTACGTTCGAAACACTTTGCGCAGGTAACACCAAGCATGTAGTTCAGTGAATGTCATCACTATTTATTTATGTTTTCTGCAAACTGCATTCATCATAGAATGTATCATCCAAGTTGATTTGCAAAATTTAATTGACAGCTCCTTGGAAACTATATGCTCTGATAATTACATTATACTATTCTATATTTAGTTGTTGATAGAATTAATTGAAACATAGGTATAGAAATAAATATGAGTATAGGTAAAGAATTATGATGGGGTGACTAAAAATTTTTATGTCAAATATCTCTGTTAAGTAGTATTGTATATTTAAATTTGTCATAGTTATTTAGTTTGAAATGGAGCATACACCAATCATTTCCCTAACGTTCTAGTTTTCTAGGTCACTAGTATTTTTTTCATTGAAGCACTCTGCTTCATCCATAATGTAGCTATGAACACACTAACGACAAAATAAATGATAGATACATATTTGTGCGTTGTTTACGTGCTGAAATTACGAGATTCGATGTAAACTATTCTGATATGAAGGGAAATGATTCATTCAGGGGCAATTGTATGCAAAGAACAAAACAGTTTAATATCTCGTTTAGGCCTTCAATGCCTTGCATTAATACAGTATTTAGTGGTTTAGTAGGTTTATCAATTAGTCTTTATTATGCAATTATTATACTTGAGGAAGAATTATATTAAGAATATTGAGTAAGAAATGAGGAACAGAATGCATGCTATAAAACTGTATAATTTTCTAGGGAACCAGGGAAATAGTAATTTTATCAAGGTTTTCCTACGGTTTACTACTAAAGTTAAAGAGAAACTAATAACAAATGCAATGCTACGGAATTATATGTACACTGCTCACTAGTGCCTTCGTGAGATATTTGATATGAAAGGTCGTTTCATGTACATAGTGACTTCATTATTCTTTACATGCCACTGCCACTCAAGCAATCATTTTCCTCTACTTCACATCAAAATATTTCACATCGAATCTTCTGATACGTGGTAGCAAACATCACATAAATAAAGATCGTTTATTTTGTCGTTAGTTTCTTGTCAGATTTATTACTAGAAAGGCACACGATTCTAGAAAATGTAATTTTGAGAAAAACAGATCTCGGTTAGGTAGAGAAAATTGATATTTTATAATCATATGTTTTTGCAATAAAATTAAGGAACCTGTAGCAAGTGGAGTTGATCAGTTTGGATTCTAAAACCCTCCTACATATGTCGTAGCTACTCCTAAAAACTGTTACTCTCACTTATGCACTGGTCTTTATAAAATATACTAGGTATAAATAAAAATTTCATATTTCTATAGTACACTTTGCCAAAAAAGGAAAGAAACGCATAGATGGCAGACGATTTTGAGTGTGAACCGGTGTATAGCTAGTATGCAGTACAGACGTGACGTGTCAGGCCATTGATTAAGAACATATAGCCTGTGTGAACTGCATCTACAAACCCTGCCAGGATCAATACGGTCTTGGCAAAAGGGCTCGTTCTTAGACGTTAGCGAGTCGATAACAGCTACAGTTCCGGCTTAACTGGAACACTGTGCACGACATTTGGGACTCAAAAACGGGTACCAAAAGAGGAATAAATGTAACTACTACGCGATCAATTTTCGTCAAGCCATTAACATTCATACGTAATATACGTATGTACAGTTACTCGCAAAAATATCCGCCAGCCCCATACGTAAAACACATTTTACTTATTCAAGTAATGTTAAATTCAGAATTACCCATTATAATTTACATTACTAAGAAATTTTGCTAAAAGAATGAAAAATTAGTTGAACCTATGCATAATATATTAAAGCTTATAATAAACTAGCAGGAGTATTATAAGAATATTAACATATTGCAATTACGTTTGTTTAAATTAAATATTGCACGATTTTTGCTTCTTCCACGGCTGATAATATTTTTTTAAATAAAAATTATTATTGATATACAATAAGATTTTTTAAAAAATGCAATATACATTTCTCGATAATACATTATTCTCGATGCAATGGAACTAAAAAGCATATCGTGCTCGCAATAACAAACGAATTACTAAATTTCGACTAAAGACAGTGCAGTGGAAAACAATTAAGAAAATAATTAACGCATACCATAGCAAAATCTATTCGAGTTAGTACAACTACAAGAAACGTAATTGCTCGTGGCTTAAAAATAGAACTATCGATCGTTGTGATGCAAACGTGAAAGGGTTGAACGTAATTGCGACGCGTTTCATCATCGATCTGATCGCGGTGGGTTTCACGAGATAAGTTATCGTCGAAATCGTAGAAATCAAGCTGTCAAAGGGGATTTTCCAAATCTCCAATCGATTTGGTTTTTTCGGTCATCTATCACAACTTTTCATTATTATCAGTTTCCACTGCAATGCTAATGGCTCGTCTGCATTGATTACTTGGAATTATTCAACGAAATCTTTCATTCTTAAATTGATTTGTCGAGAAAATTGCAAGGTGTATTCGTTTATCTTAGCTTGGAATAATCCGTTCGTGACAAGTAAAGGATCACCTGACGAAATCGTATTATAAGCTCCTTGATATTTTAATCTCTTACATTCCAACTTAATCGCCGATCATATCGGAGGCATTTTGGAATATAAAATAATATTGTCGAGTAATTTTGATGAGGAATTAGAAATTCTTCTATTTTGATAAGGTTTAATAAAATCAGTATCTACTGATATTACCTAATTTAATCTTTAATTGTGGGGGGCACACTTCGAGTCTAAATAATATTTCAGAAGAGCAAGCTTAACTGAATAATAAATAAAAAAATAATAAAAAGAAGTCTTACATGAAAGTATGATCGGGAAGTAATTGTTTCTGGAATATTGAACTATTTCGTTCATAAATTGATATTCTACTTACGGTGTAGTGATTAATATTATTAGAGTCCACTTGATAAATGGTTTCAAAATAAATATAGCTGATGGAGTACGCAGTAGGAGTAGTTTGATATTCAAGACTAGTGAGATTAGTTTTATCAAATCTAGCCAAATACTCAGTAGAGTAACTGGAACAATACACTGAACGGCTACTTAAATTGATTTCAAGTTTAATCGAGCTATTTCAATTTTTTTTAAATTTGAACTTTTTAATCTCCCTTTTTCCGAGTTACAGTAGTAATCGTCTCATTTAAATTCTTTCGAATTGCTCTAATAATAACCTATTAAATTATAGAAACTATTTGAAATTTTGTTTTCCAGTTACCTAACCCAGAACTGAAACCATTTAATTTTTTTAAAGATGCTCCAATCACTGGATAGCTACTTAAAATCTTTTCGACTTAGGTACTCTAGTAATCGAGTCATTTCATTTTGTTTTTCGAGTTGCTTCGATAATTAGGAAACCAATTGAATTTCTTTCTTTCTTCAAGTAACTCCACTAATCGAGCCATTTAAATGTTTTCGAGCTGCTCCAATCACCGCGAGCTATTCGCATTCACTTTTTCTCGTGTTACGTGAATGCGTGATTTCATGATTCAATCTACCACTTTCTGTAAGCCCAAGAAGATTTATATCCTATTTACCGTATGCTGTTTGGTGTATTCAAAAACCAATAGATAGTAAGGGAATTTGTAAAAGTTGGACGTATGACAAATTTGTAAGACAAATTTGTAAGAGTTGGACTCGTATGACACTACTTTCTTATTTAGAAATAATCAGATAAACGGAATTTATTTTCATTTCTTAAAATTCTATCTATTTTATTGAACCATCCAGGAATTGGGTATCTTAACTGTATCCTAAAATTAGCATTGCCCGTATTATTGACGCAGATTGACAATATTTACAAAAACGGCACTACTAAATACGCTGGCCACTGTTTTGTTTACGTCACCATGATAAGACAGTTTGACAAAGATTATTAAAGTTTGCCAACGTTATATATACTTAGTGATAAGTTGACAACAAGCAAACATCGCGGTAAAGTACCAGTAAGGGAAAACGTAACAAATCCACTTTACTGATTTTATCGTAACAGAAGTCACTGAAAATTTAACTATAAAAATATAGTATTGTGTCTGGAGTAAAACATTTTAATCTGTCGTCAAAATTATTCCAACGAGAAGCATTGGGGTTTTTTTTTTGAATGTCGAAAATGAACAGCATATTTTAATGACAAACTGAAATAGCAAAAGGAATAATTGTTGTACTATGTAGCCTCTTTAATATCATTCAATTTCTGTTAGACACATTTTGTTATAAAACGAATAATGCAAGAGTAATTTATACGTGGTTCAACCTGCACGGTTCTTCGGCATTTGTGAAGCTCGAAACTATGAATGTTTAATCCAAATGGAGTATTTTTATCGAACGCGCCCAGCGGAAGCTAAATCGATGGCTCGTCTGCCAGCACAGAAGCCAAGAAACGACCGAGGAATGCAGTCACAATGTAACTTTGAGTTTTGTCAGTGTTTCAACTATCAAAAGTTTTGTAAAAAAAAACGGATCTATTGACTTGCAGACCCATTGACTGCTAGCTTGTAAAATTATTGACTAATAGCTTGCAGACCTATTGAATTCTAGCTTGCAGAACTATTGACTATTTGCTTGTAAGACTATCGACTATTAGTTTGTAAGTCTATCTATTATTAAGTCTATTTAACTTGCAGGGTTATTGACTATTAAACTCATTGGGCAAAAGCTAGATAAAAGTGTTGTCTCACTTCGTAGTTGACTCTTTTAAAAATCTATAGTTTTATTAATTATGCATATTTCAATGTAACTTTCTAACTTTTTTCTAGATTCCACACTCGAAGAAAATTGCAAAAAGCCAAAGAATCAATTGCCTTCTTAACATGTCCACGTGCATTTAACCCCGTAAGCCTGAAGGCTTAAGATCAAAGTGTTTTGGCTGAACGCCTGAATGAAATCAAAATTCATTCATAAGCTCGCGGTGGATATATTTATCAGTGAAATATACACTTGCAACTCTAGCTGTTACATATCACACACGGGGCCTGCAATTCTCGCTTAAGATTCCTGGAACAGTTTGGATTACTATGAATTCTTGATGTTCTACGAATGCAGGTCAGGGAACTCGATGCAGAGGATCGATACAGCACGTACCGAGTATGTCGCATACTTTTGTCAACAGCACACTCTGCTATTATATTCTCCATGGATAAAACGTACTTTTTACGAATTCAAAGACAGGATGTCCTGGAAATACAGCAGTACACCTTACGAGAAAAAGAAACTAAGGGCGTGTCAGAGCCTTTGATCGTGAGACACTTCTGTGGCTCGCGATTGCTATTCTGAACGTATTCAGTCGATGGACACTGCAGTAATTTAAGAAAGATAGAAAGAAATGGACAATGTACGAAACACCAGAAATATCGATCACGATGCGCAAAAGTGTTTCGTGTGAAAAGAACTTTATAGTAATATGCATTTAATATAATGGTAAGGCAGAGATGGGTAAAAAATTATTTATAAAAAATTATAAATAATTTTTTGCCCTAAAGGTGCAAATCCACGATGAAACAAAAATATCGTGTCTCACATGAGATTTTAATTTCCAATATTATAATTCTTTTATTTCCATTATTTACATTTTGTTACCTATCGCTGAGATTTTTGCCTTATGATAGAACAGTCGTATGTAAAATCTCAACGCGGATTGGCACCTTAAGGGGGTATACCCGTTTGAACCCTCGGAAAATGTATACATTTTGTGAATTTTTTACAAGTCAACGGTTTGATGCAGATTTCCCGTTTTTTTTACTATCTTTACATAGTATTATGAACTACTCGAGAAAAAAGTTTCAGTTAAAAAACTATTGTTTTTGGGAAGTTATGCATACACATCCGAAAGTCTTTCCATTTTAGACGGCTAAACGGTGGCCCTGAAAACAGCTGTATGCCGTGTCTGAAATCAAAAACCATAAAATTTTCTTATAAAGTATGTCAATAGCTATCGTCCAACGAAGCCGATTTTGACAATTTTGAAAAATAAAGAAATGGTGAGAGATCAAAGGTAAAGTTAAATTTTTCTAAGAGAAAAATCCATCTAATTTCGTTATAAATAATAAACGGGGAATGGGAATAAAAAAAGCCTTCGTTGGACGATAGCTATTGACATATTTTATAAGAAAATTTTATGGTTTTTGATTTCAGACACGGCATACAGCTGTTTTCAGGGCCACCGTTTAGCTGTATAAAATGGAAAGACTTTCGGATATGTATGCATAACTTCCCAAAAACAATAGTTTTTTAACTGAAACTTTTTTCTCGAGTAGTTCATAATACTATGTAAAGATAGTAAAAAAACGGGAAATCTGCATCAAACCGTTGACTTGTAAAAAAATCCACTAAATGTATACATTTTAATCCCCGTTCAAACGGGTATACCCCCTTAATGGGGCGAAATGCTTGTAAGATAATGATTTCGCGTAGCGAATCAGCAAGTTGGTTATTAATATTCTAAAAATTATAATCTTCACCCGGCTTATTGATAACTACACCAAGAAACGAAACAATATTCGCGGAAGCGTTTTTCATTAACTTTTACAAGCACCAAGGTTATCAGGTACACGGAAGACGGAATCTGAATTAATCGCTCGAATTCTGCGCAATAGGTGCTCCAATCGGTTTGATAGACGTATCAATCATTTTCATGTAAATTCTACAGGTGTGTTCGAACATTCTGGAACATTAGAGATAACGTCTCAAACACGAACTTGTTCTTGGGTATGAATAACTGTGCACAAGTGCACAAATTTTTAGATGCCGAAAAAGGTTTTTTCTTTGAACATGGATTAACCCTGAACTGATGAATTGGGGTTTCATGGGACCATGATGATGCTTGAGATACATGTACGAAACAACTAATTGTAGTTTCATTGTCTATACAAATAAAGTTTTATTCACATCACTTGCATTATTACACTTACTGAGGAGACTTGAATGTTTTGTTCCAAAAAAAGGTCAAAACTTTACTGTGTAAATAGAAATAAAAAATTGGAGTATGTCAGACCCCACCACAGCACTTAAGTAACAAAGTCTCCACTCCACCAGTTGAGAAATACGGTGCGAGCCAATTTTATTAGAATTTAGTTAAACTTAAAAGTCCTACATATTCCGTACCCCATCACATTTCCCTACTATTAATATTACTACCAGTTATTACTATTACTATTACAATAGTTTAGATGTAGTTACATTGGAATCCAGGCAAGAAACTTAGAAACTCATGTATATTGTAAGAAATTTGTAAATTCGAATTCTCAAGAAAAATACTGGAATGGAAGACAATTATTTAGAGAAATCGATTTACGATACGAAGTTGAACGGGTACGTCAGTCATACTTAAAACTCGACGAGCACTTAACACATTGGATCTCGAGTACTTCCATATACATAATACGCTGACTCGAGCAATTTGCAGGCGTTTAACCGACGAACGTTAAACTTTATTTTTTGCGCAACATTGACGTTAACTTATCCGCGAAGAACGTCACAATGACGTTCTTATTTCGCCTGAAATTTCTATGAAAATGAAGACTCGATTGCAATAAACAACTTCGTTATTTAAAGATAAATATTCCTCACTGAGAAATAAAGATAATCCTGGCGATGTATGGATCCTGGATATCATTAATTCTTTTAGTTTTTAAAATACTGACTGCCTTGAGTACCATCTCTGGTACACAGTAGTCTTACCAATCAGTGTTATCAGTAAAACTGCTAGTAATTCCTGAGACCACGATAAAACTTTTGTTCAAATAGTAATGATTATTTAACAGGCTAACTGTTTGGTATTATTAATATTTCGCAGCATTTGGGGCATTCGTTTCAGTGTGTAGGTACTAATTGTGGTATATATGACCTCAGACGTCAAACACACTGTGTAGCTGGTAGCATATTTGGTACACAATTATGACAAAATCATCAAAATACCCTTGGCAGTCAACCTATTAAATTAGACCAATTTTCAATCATAACGTGTATTTTTCAGCAAAATCGTGTTCTACATGGACCAACTATGACTGCTACTAACTACCTTATGTCCTCATTACAAGTTTGCTTTGTTACTTTCCCATCATTTTCAGGAAATTATTTTACGAATCTATCCAATCCACGGAGTTCAAAATGTGGTTCCTCAAGCATTGTAGAAAAAAATCATTTTTGTGTGGGTTTATCTTGTAGACATTCCACAACGACCATTATTTTATCCTTATCATTTTTTGTTGGCACGTGGCAATTGTATTCGTGTCATGGCGAACATCATTTAGGTATTGCTGGTTCAAGGATTTACAGAGCTACTAGTATAATATCTCAGTTCTTATTAGTCACAGAAATATAAGACAAAACCCATCTTTTTTCAAATCTAATTATCTCTGCGGTTAATTATTACCTGCAGTGGAATTTTTGCCACTTAGAAGTGATATAAGGATGAATTATGTAGCGAAATTTTTTAACTTGAGATTCACATGTAAATTCAGATACAGCGTTCTCATTTCTTTGACCAATCCTCTAATTCTTGACCTTCTAGTTACTTGACACTTTTAAATATACAGTTGAACCGAAGGTGTAGGAACGTGGAAAATTTCGAAACCTGGCCCTGTACCGTGATAAAAATGCCAAGAACACAAGAGTGGCGTATCCCTGTACAGGTTCGCGCGTGTATAACACAATACAGTCGTATTTCAAACCGCTCGCATACCGATCTTCCAAATGTAACAGTTATGTAAATGTGATTAATGTGCCATGATATAGCCAGAATCTCGGCACAACGCGGTACCTGAGGTTTACACAACATGTAAATGGCGGCTTAGAATTCGAGGCGGGCTCTAAAATCGAATAATTAATACCCAACACGTGCGATCGGTTATTTCCACTCAATCATGAGGCAGGCTAATCCGAAAAGAATCTCTACTGTATGCATACACCACCACGTGAATCATTGTGTAATATGTCTAAACGGAAATTATTACGAAACAACGACTTTTATTAACTTGTACGTTTTATAGACTGTACTCACTTTGTAATCCACATTATATTATACCGGTAGCTTTATTTATAGTATGAGTGTGAATGTTCTTTTTTTACACATTCTGTTCGCTGTTTTATTGTTCCTATATAGTATACCATTTGTAATTTCTTTTTCTTCTTTATTTCTCTTTTTATAAGTTATATGTAGAATTTCTCCTATTGGGCTGAGAGTTTGGTAATTTGGGCTCATCTCAGTAATTTAGGCACTACTTTTGATAATTTTATTAATAAAAATATTACTAATGCCGTTCTATTTATAATATAATAAAGTTACTACGCTATTATTATTACAATCCTAATGTTTAGTATGTTTTTTCCTGCACGTGTCTACTACAAGAAAAGTGAAGGACGAGCTTATTAGTTCCTGTAACAAATTCTGTAAACCTTCTAGCACACATACACTAGCGGACAAAAAAGTTAGCACTTTTTCGATTTGTTATATTTTTGTTAATTTTTCAGCATACATTTGGAACTGTGGTATGTTTAAAAAAGTAAAATAATTACGCCAAGTATATGAAAAAGTTGAGGACGGAAAAGAGTAAATTGCAAAAAAAAATAGAGGAAAATATAAAATTTAAACAACAGATATAAAATCAAAATGAGCTGCAAGTACATAAAGGTGCTTTCTAACTGCACTTAAGATAACACAACTACATATACACCGTTAAAATGCTGTGTTCATATATTCCATTACTCATATCGCGGACATTTTAATAATGTGAAGATAAAATGTAACTGAGGTGACTGTGACAGGTCCTACATCTGACGCCAACATCATCGAAGAAGTTAACACGATTCCACAATAATTAATAAATAATAAGGATCGACATAAAAGAAATCTACAAGTTTAAAGATGCTTCCTCATATCCCAAAAGAGTTTAATGCAATATTAACCAAATTTTTTAAAAAAAAAAATCAAACTTCAGACACTGTTAAACGAGAATCCCGCCTTAAAGAAGCTGATAAGAATATTTCCATGTCAAACACGCGTATTAAAACAACGTCTGAGATATACTAACACCTTTGTTTACATTGACTTTGAGAGAGCAGGTAATCTAGAAGAACTCCTCTCACATAAATATAACTCCTGAATTCCTCTTACTATATACAGGGTGGAGCATAATTTCAGATGCAACATAAAGTGGACGATCCTTCGTGTAAAATTAAATAAAATATGTGAAATCAAATGTTTCTGTACAACTTAAAGAAGCAAAAACGAATTTCAATAGTTTTCCATTTTTAAAAAATTCCAAATTCTTCATTCTAATCTGAAAGTATTTTCAATGTAAAGAAAAGAGCCACAATTTAAAAAAAAAAGTGCAATTGCATATTGCATATAGCCCATATTACACTCCCAAAAATGATTTTCCCAAAGAAAAACACAATCCTCCTTGAACTATTTCTAATTGCAACCAGAAAAGAGACATGACTTGGCCCAGTTGCGTTTCCCACTCTGTATATACAGTGTGACCTATTTCGATCTACAAATGTTTATATTTCCTAAAGTCCGTTGAATTGGAGGATTGGGGACAGCAGAGCGTCTACGGATCGATATTAGAAAGCTATAAAGAGGAATACTAGAAAGTGCAGGGGAAAATGTCGAAAAGTAGAGTGAAAGCTCGAAGCAACAGAAGAAACATTGCACCCTGACGATTCACGTGATCGCGTTGATGTACATATGCAGATACTCCGTGATCCATGAATCATCGTTTCTTTGGCGCGAAGCTGACCCTGCTATAACCGCGGTACCTTCAGGCCGACTGGTCGGCCTTGAGACTACTTATCACGTGTCGTTTCAGTACGATCCAACGAGGAGGCATTGGTCTCCTTTCGTTTCTTTCATTCCCTCCTACTCGCGTATATCCGCAGGGTGTCCGATAAGTCGCGACACAATCGTTGAGTAGGCAGTAGTATAGGCGGCTCAAACGATTGTGGTCGATAGAGATTTGATTGTAGGATAGCTTACCGTAGTTAGTGATGAGACTGATACCGTATCGATACATATCGATACCCTTCTACTAATTTCAATCTGGTATTGATACATATCAAAGTCAAAGGTACCGAAAGGAATCGATGTTTCTTTGATACTTACATACGCGAATGTATCGATACCTGTTTGATACCTACACAAAAATATCCATACCTATTTGATACCTATACCAGAATATCGATACCTGTTTGATACCCACACTAATTTCTACATTATCCCCACCACTTCTTTGAATCAGTGTAGCGGTACCGATTGATTGATTGACTTTTGCGTAATATACATTAACGCAGTAGTACTCTTGTATTTAATAACTAATTTTATGTGTAATTCCTATAGTTATAAACTGTGTAAAGTACATGCATGCTTCATTCTCCGAACAATTCGAATTTCTGAACCACCCCGGTCCCAAGCAGTTCGGATAATTGACGCTTTACTATAAAGTGTTAACCCTTAACTGGTATACTGTTTTTTTTTCAAACGTAACTGGTATCTTGGGGTCGTGGCAGACCCCAAATAAAAAAGGACAGAAATTTGTAAAGTCGACATTGGATCAACCTCTATGAATATTTTGTTCGTAGGTAATGTCTGAAATAATAGAAACGTAGAAAGTTAAACTATTATTATAAAATTAATTAGAAATTCAGTTTACAAACTTAGACAACCAAAAATTTTGTAGCGAACCTTGCGTGCATGGGGTCATGACTGACCCCAGGATACCAGTTAAGGGTTAAATATTATTGCGAGCACCGTGTATAACGGTAATCATAGCCTGCTTGGTGCTCGCATCCGAAGTTAGAAGACGGTCGGTGAAGATCGACCAAAGCTGTTATCGATTTGCCGTTAATCTTCAAGTGACCAGAATCGTGGACGGATGTAACAAGGTATGCTGAATTTTTTAATCTCATATTCCACAAACTTATAGTAGTTGCTGTGAGTATTGCGTTGTGTTAAAACTTGCAAACTTGCGTTATTGTAATTAAATAATAATGGTCAACGAGTTTGATCAACGATGTTTATCAGATTCTGTTTCGTGCCCCAATGTCGATTAGTTACTACGCGATATGCAAGTACATACATCTCCATTCTTCACTTTACAAAAAGAATTACAAAATTAAGCCATCAGCCTTGTACGAGTCGACTTCCAAAAATTATTCAACTGAAAAATAAATCACGGAGGCATCTCAATTTTATCAAATCAAAGGAAGTTTTCCATACAAATTTCAAAAATATTTAGGATGACCTCGTACAATGTAAAGGTGTAACAATAGAAGCAACCTATATATGATCGATTTAATCAAGTAAGGAGGCTCACAGTAACGATCAAATTATTAAATTGGAATCGATAGATGGAAATTAGAGTAATATCGTAGATACATATGTATATAGATGCGGAAGCCTTCAAACAAGGACGCGTTCAGTATCGAAAATCTGGGCGGAAGTAAACTGGATAGAAAGGAAGCCAATGCCGACTATTTATTGCCGTTGATCGCTGTTTGGCAGCGGTTTTAATGGAAGGGTTGTAACGAAAAGGCCATTGTTGCGACCAGGGAGCAAGAAGAAAAAGCCACAGTGGGCTAAGTGGCACGAGAACTGGGACAAAAGAAATGTGGTAAAACGTATTATGGCTCGACGAGTACAAGTTCGAGCTATTTGCACCCCAAAAGAAGAGTCCAATTACATCTAACGCGCAAGGGTGCACAAAGGAGGATTTATAATTTAAATAGAAATCGTGTGAGGGTGCTTCTTACATATCATGGGAGATTTGGTGAAGATTGATTGGTAAATATACAAGGTGTTCCCTCTAATAGTTTACACGATTTGTGTTAACAAGTTAGTTAAACAATTCTTGCTAACAAGAATTTAAAGCACTAACAAAAATTTCGAAAATAGGTACTTTTTCGGAGCAAAATCGAGGTCAGATTGAGTTTTTTAAATGGAACCATTATGATTTCTATTTGCAATATTGTAGAGTTTCGGAGTTTCTTTGAATCGTTCATTCTACACTGCTCCGTCACCTAAAACTTCATCTACCTGATTTCTTTGAATTCTAACACCACGTACTTTGGGCATCAGTAGAAAAGAGAAATCTTCCTTTTTTTCAGACTTTGAACTGTAGTACTCATATCTCCAGACTCTCCGATATCTGTCTATTGATAGATACCAATAGATCTATCTATTGATAGTCTAGCAGTCTAGCGGGACAAAGGTCCAAAATCATGACCCATAAAAAATGAATAACTGTGATACAAGCTGCTGGCAAGGACAGATCCGCAACTCGGAAATTAAAAAAATGATAAAACTTTAGAGATATGCGGAAAATATACAGATATGTATTACGCATTTTTTTTTGCTTTATAAATTCACTCGAAGAGGGTGAAATTGATCCCTGAAAATCCGGCTACTTTCCCATTTTAAAAACTGCAAAATTACCAAATGATAATCCCAATTAAAAGAATTAACTTTCGCCTCAAAACTTTTTTTCTATTTCTTAGAGTCCGCAAGGTATGTGTAACCAAAACTTCTCTAGAAAACACAGTTCACATTCGTTTCCCAGATTCTAAGGAACCCCAGAATACGTATTTTGACGTTAAAGCTCCCTTGGAGGCTGAGAGGTGAAAATTTTAAGGGTGGTAAAACAAGTCGATGGTGTTCTTCAAATAAATAATAAACATTTCCACATAACTGATGATTTATGTACGACCTACAACTTTTATCCCGCTAGATTGTTAATAAACAGTCCACTTTAATATTCGGACATTCACAAAGTCTGAATATCACTGTCAAGCACGCAAAGAGCTTCATCATCCCTTAATCGTTTTTCAGCATTCCCAGTAAAATTCATTTCACGTTTAGAGAAGAAGACACCTGACTCCCGAGGAACGCACGCGACGCGTGCAGCACATGCAACTAATGCCACGATCAGCATGAACGGCATAGCCATGGACGTGATGTTTATGGAAAGATTTCGAAACAGTCCCGTATCGTCTGGCAACCGTCTGAACAAAGTCTGACAGCCAGCCGCCTCGGGGCAGCAGTCCACTTTGAGTCAGCTTTTCAGGGTTACAGCGTCTGGGAACGGTCGAGTGAATGCACCGATGCAACGGTGCACTAACACCTTGCTATTCCTACCTCTATTTATTCCGTGTTTTTTAAGCTGACTCCACACTTGCTACCAAACGTCCGGCTGTTGCAACGCGTTGCCGCGAAAGTCTCGGCTACGCACAGTGTTTCGCGTAATGCTCAAAAGTCAAGAATCTAAAGTGTTCGATCCACAAATTCTTGTATCTTAAAATGTTAATAAAAGAACGTAGGTTTTAATGTTACTCATATTTTTTGCTGAATTTACCAATTTGTTGTAAAAAATGATGCTTGGCATTTATATAAGTTAACACGTATTATTTAGTATTATTTAAGTTAACACGTTTTGCTGTGTAATTAATTAAATAACCTACAACCATCTTCGCAGTCATCAAATCTAAAATTCATTAAAAACTTATTCGACCGAAAAATTTTGTAAAACCTCTGCGAAAATCAAATGGGACATTAAAAATACATGTAACGTGCGGCATGTAAATCAACATATGGAATATGTAGGTAACATTAACGAATAAAATACAACAGTTCAATAAAATATGTTGTACAGTTTTAATTTTTTAATAGTGGATATTGATTATATACTGCAAAAACGGATATAGTGTTACAATATTGGAATAAATTAATTGTTATTATGAATATTATTGTATAAAAATGAATCAACTCTATACGTAGATCAGCAAATGTTGGTTGCTGAGCAATCAGGGTCTATTACTAATATTTTCGCTCATAGACGAAATATGGATTAATTATTTCTCCTGGGATCTCGCTTATCCGGTCCGTCTTGGTCCCGATTAAACCGGTTAACACGGTCCGCACCCAAGCCTCGTCGCGTGACCTTCCGTTCACGCCACGTGGATCGTCGGTAGCCCGCGCAAGGCAAACATCAAATTTATTTACAAAAGAGCACGACGTGCATACCTTTTCTGAATAATTACCATTAATCGCTCGACACTACGATGAATTGTGTTACAATACGATAGACATAAATGAAGCACGATGAAAGAATTATCACAAATTGTTGCTACTCTTACAGTAGGTACAGTTTCTTGCATATTTACTACCAAATTCTTTTAGATTTTTTACCACCGTTTTCTTAAATCGTGGCTTCGTTCTTTTTATCAATATCGTCACCAACTCAGATTTATTAGTCTTCGCCTTGGTACCGCGTTAATTGTTTTTTAACTATTTCGCAATTGTTTGGCAACAGCACACTGCCACGCCCCGTGGGCCATCGATGGTGTGTGAAATTTATTGATGAAACGGTGACGTTAAGTCTTACAAACTCCTCTTTAATAATTTGACATTGCCAAGCCTAAATTTATTTTTAACATGTACTGGAGTTATTTGTGACTTTATTTGAAAAGATACTTCTGCATGTTTTGTTCAAAACCACTGAAAGTTGTATTCGTGACACGACATATTGTGAAACAAGGTCGAATGAAAAGATGGAAAATATAGGAAGAATAATTTTGTAGAAGTGTTCTAGACTCGCGTCACCGGTTAAGGGTTCATAATGAAAATAGCTACTGTTCAGAATGGGAAGTTTGTCGTGGGCCACCTCCCACGTGGCCTATAGTAGCTGTGTTATATTCTTCATGATCTCAGCTTTCTTTTGTTCTATTTTGATCTCGACACTGGATCGAGGAATACGAGAAGGGCATTAGCCGTAGGAGGCGCTAAAAACCTATATCGCGCATTTAATAATAAAGGAATCCAACTTCCACGTAAACAAAACGTAAATGTGATTCATTTTTTTATACTCCGTAAAGGCAAAATAAATTAAGAAGATGTTACAGCCTAGAGCCCATAAAAATAGGTGATCTTTAGGAATTAATTAAAGGAAAACTACTACCTATAATTTAATGAGACTTTTTACATTGGATTAAGGAGGTCTTAAACTATTAAAATCAATTGCAAATGGCATTGGGGAGTCATTAAAGTCGAGGCGTCGAAAAATTCGACGCGTTTAAAGTTTTACGTGAGCCGCTACTCAAATGCCTAGAACTTCAAAAATTTGTCGAATTTCACAAAATGCTTTTAAACACTTATTCCAAATATGTTGAACATTTGACAAATGTAATAAAAAAAATCGATTTTTTAAACCTTAACCTCCCCTTAAATATCAAAGAGGTGCAAAAATTTAGGCCCACAAATTTGCCAACAATTTTCTTGCACAAGGGCGCCAGCCATCCTCGCGCCGGCCCTGAATACCTTTATCCTTTCAATGAAAGTTTCGCTTTCTATAAATATTGTGGGCCACCCATTGTCCACGTGGCACGACACAATCTAAGCCCCCACTGTACATCCTACAATCTCGTCTAGTTTGCTCAAAATCAGTGCTCCGTTATCTGTATCATCGAGATAGGCAAGTGTGGACCCACCTTTATTTAGCGCCGGCCGGCGCCGTTCACAGCCGGCGTTGTATTGTACGGTTTTTGATGGCGCGTGACGTGCAATATCGCTGAATTACGAACATGTTACGTTATCGAGTCATAAAGATCTGAATCGCAGTGATCGTAGTGGCCCTTAACTAATCTCCAATTAATCTCCACCCGTATCGTGGCTTTGAATGCGAAAGAGCTGCGTGTGGCTTGATGGAAACATTTAAAATATTTCGACGATGAAATTATCCACTTAAGTGAAAATTTAATTTTTTTAGTTCTTCCATTTAAATAAAAATATTTGTATAACGTTGATATGACTGGATTATAGTCTTTTACGAGATTTTATATTGTCCCTGAATTTAATGCAAGAACAATTTTCAAATTTTGAGGAAGAATAAATGTATGCAGAGATCAGTTCAAGAAACTAAATTGTTTGATAGAAAGAATCTCGAAAGGAAGGTTTTTGCAAATCATATGTCGTGAATTTATTCAAATCACTGTGATTCAACATTGAAATTATGTATAATTTGAATGGAAGAACGTTATGACAATAAATCAAATTGATGTGGACATGATATGTTTCAGTTGTGTAACATCAAGGATAAAAACAAAAAGATATTTTCATATTCGTTTAAAAATTCCAGTTGTGTTTCAATAATACTATTATTTTCTTATTTGTCAATTTGAAAGAGTGTCCATCTAATCAAGCTAAAATTGGAGGATGAAAGATCTCTAGAATCTAGATTATAGAGATGGCTTTGAAAACGTCCCTACTGCCCAACATCCTTAATTTGCCATGTGTGATCAAAGACATGTGCTGTGTACTGTCAAAGACAGTAGTTTGGAGTCACCAAGCTAGAAAATGGCACCCTTTTAACGATCATTCTTTTCCTTATGTTTCATGTAAACGTTGGTAAAATTCTCTACAATTGATAGAGACTGGCTCCAATAAATCACAGTCTATATACAAGTCTCGTGTTCTCTCTTATCAAATGCTTGTCGTTCAAGGTAGCTTTTAGTTACCGGCTTGGCTGGAATTTTTTCGAGTATTCAAGGTATTTTATCTGTCTTTAGGACTGTTAAGCTGTTGATTCAACACTTTTTGTTACGTTCTGCCTTTTTAATTAATTACTGGCCCGAAATAGTTCGCGCAAGCGACGAATAAAGAATAAATTGTTTATTCATTATAAATTCTGTATTATTTGGGGAATTCTACATTAATTATTCCTCTTGTATAATTCTTACAAGCAGGTTGGTGATAATTCACAGCAGCGAAAAAGAAAGAACAATTTATCGATTGATTCTATATTATTCAGCAGGTTCTAAATTATTCATTTCCGCCTATAGTTAGATTCTTGGTTCAAAAATAGTTCATGTCGACGACCAGCAAAGAACAAAGGACAATGTATCGATCCATCCCAAACGATTGATTGTGTATTTATACAATTTTAAATTACCCTTTATCTATAATTATTTTTCCTCTAAGAACAAAAAACATTTTATCGATCGATTCAAAGTTAGAAATCTACGCCACTCATCACTAATTCTAAATTCCCTGTTCTTCGTTCTTATATAATTACATTCCTGGTTTAAAAATACTTCGTATCTACAACGATCGAAGACCAAAAATCAAATTATCGATCAAGCCCAAATGATCGATTCGATTTATTTATGGAACTTTATATCACCCACTCCTTATCGATAATTAATTTTTAATTTAATAATAATACACACCACAAAGAAGAAATCGTCGATCGACTTTGTATTTTTTTACATTCTACTTACTCGTCACCTTCTAAATTTTCCACTGCTGCTTCCTAATGAGATTCCCAAGCCGAAAAATAAATCACATCGACGACGTGTCCAGAACACGGAACAAATCATCGATTAATTCAACAAGTATTTTTCCGCTCGCTCGCAGGCGAAATTGAGAATGGCAGCTTAAAAATTCCAGCTGACAAACATAGTCGCAGACATTTACTACATTCATTTAATCCCCCTATTACTTTCAGCGGCAGAACTGGTTCTTCCTCCAACATGCTCCGAAGGACATTGTCGTTAATTTGTGAAGATCTTCGCAAGTGGGGTTCATGTTGAATAAAACTTCCGGCTCGAACTTATCGAGAATATGACAGGAATTTCGTCACAATGACAGCATCAATAATGTCACACTTGCAACTTTATTCGAAATGATCGACGAGATCGATCGAATAAAAAACCGAAGATCGATCATTTTTCACATTGACTTTCTTGAATTACACATCTAGAGCTTTGTAAAAGAAATAAAATTGGTGCGTCACTTGCAAGTCTCTATAATTGAAGTGTCTTTGTAGAGAAAACAGTAGGTACCAAAATTAGAAAAGAATCAGAAATACTATTAAAAAAACTATTGTATAGAATTTGATTTTTGGCACTTATAATGTTTTCTACAAAGACTCTTCAATTATTCTTATCACTCGATTTAAATAAATTTCAAATGGTTTGAGGTGGCACTTGTAAAGAATTTATTCAAAAACGAAGGTTTAAAATATTTCTAAAACCCAGTATATTTAAATTTCACTTATGTATGAATAAATATGGGTACTTGACATATTTTCACCTCGTATGTTAAATACGCATAACAAGTACCCCGAGAATTGTGAACATGTATATTTTTGTATAATTACGATAAAGAAACTAGACCTAGATAAAATCGTTTAGCTTCGGAATTCTGAGCTGGACTGAAAATATTACAGCAGAGGACATTTACAGTCTAGTTCAGTGTTTCTTTGCTAATTTAATTAACCTTATCTTGTTTCACATATTAAATTAAATTTATGTCTATGCTAATATGCAGTGATTGTAAAAGAAATCAGGAAAACTGACTAAATCCAAAGATTTTTCTCTATAGTGTATAGTTTCCGAGATATTTTTTCTCAAATATTTTTCAAATATTTTTTCTTTTATTGTGTGATGGCCCTTATGAAGTCCCGATTACATAATTTGGGTTGGTACGTGAACAGTCGATATCAAAATCTTAATTCCTTGTACCATACGTGGCCAATCTCTCGATAAAGATCTGATCGAAACTGTGTCCGACTAATCACGATGTGTAATACGCCACATCCTATTAATATGAAAATATACTGCGTAACAGAGCTCATCCTGTTCTCTCATTCGCGAAAGAGACGAAATATTTAAATAGTGTATTGAAAAGAAAAATAAAAAACGAAAAAATACCACTAAACCATTTTATCTAGACTAATGTAGCTATCATTATTTAGAGACTAATTACAAGGAACACTTGAAACCGTCTGTTGAAACAGTGCATATCGATTAGATAAAAATGGGATAGGTCGATAATCGAGTGCTAGCCACGTCGAGTACTTTAATCCATTTAATCTGGGGAAACCCGTAGACTGGCGATATTGGCAAAAATTTTCTGTAAGTCTAGTAGATACGCCGAAAATTCTGCTATTTTTATCTTTCCATATTAAGGATAATTAGAAAAGTTTAGAATATTTTCAACGTCTAGTAATACTCTAGAGATAAACTTCCGTTATCTTTCGAAAGTCTGATTATTCGAAAAATTTTATAATGACCGAAATAAGTCGTAATAGAACTGCTACAATTGAAAACGTAGTGATCTCAAATAACAAAATGAATTCGAAATGTGAAATAAAATTTATTCACCCCGAGGCTTCCTGCTTTTAACCATTAAATTTGAAAACACGTTTGGTACGTATGCACCTGACAAAAAACCAACGAAATTTATCAGTAAATACCTATGGTTTAATTATAAACGAAATTAATTTTTGTATAAAAATAAGTCAAAATTGTGGGATACTTTTCCTTCAAATTTGACTTTGTTTTCGAGAAAATCGACTTAGTTGAGTGCACGTGCACTTTTCAAAATTGATATTCTCAAAAACGAAGCTTTATTTGAAAAGAAATTATTCGCCAATATCGACTTATTCCTTCACAAGGATTCTCTTTTTGGTAACCTAACCCAGACGGATTTTTAAAAATTAATTTTCTGAAAAAAGAAAACCCCCGATGAACAAATTTTATTTCTACATTATAATGTTTAGTCTTTCAATTACTCCACCTATTACAAATCGCCCCGTATAACACGACCGTAGATTGTATCGTGGAAATAATTGTGTAACCGTCTGAGAGGTGCTCGCACTAGACGCCGCGAATCGTGTCGCGCTTTAAAAATCAATAGCGATCAATACGGCGGCCTGGTTCACGCATTTGAGGTAGGAAGTGAATCATTATCAAGTACGCGTCCCTCTATTTACGTACTCGACGAAAACCGACCTATAATTAGATGTGAATACATAAGTCAATTTTCGTTACGCGTAGCGGTGTGTCTAACAACGCCGACCGCGACACACAAACGTGATATATGCGGGTAGTTTTGTAACAATATTCCATCATGGACATGAAGTGCCATGTTAGCACCGGTACATAATTATTTTTAACTAAAATTTCGTAAACAATTAAAATTATTACCGATTATCGTCAAAGGGGGCAAATATGACCACAAAACTATATTTTAAAGCAAATTCGTCTAGCATATATTGTACAACTGGTACAATATTATTCTCAGACAAAGTGCCTTGGATAGCTTTAATTGCCTACATTAAGATGCAATTTGCCTGAGAATAAGTACCTGTTATATTATGCAATAGATGCTAAAAGGAATTTGTTTTTAAAGTCTAGTTTTGTGGTCGAAGTTAGCCCATTTGACGGTAATCGGCAATAATTTTAATTGTTAACAAAATTTTAGTTGGGAAATGCTATGCAAAAGAATCTAATTAAATAATGTCTAATCGTCCATTTTAAATAACTGCATTAAGACACTGACAAGTTACTTTTATTATTAAATATTGTAAATTGTTCATGTTGAATTGAAATTTTTGAAGATTATTATACAAGTTTTTACCTCCACCTCCAAATGCGAATTTTTATAAAATAACGATAGCATTCGTTTGTCCACCCTTCAAAAAAAGGTATGACCAAATTAACAAAATATGTCATCAGCACACCCAGGACCATTTTTCATTTTTTTTAAAGTGAGAAACGATTGTCCGCGATTTTTCCACGTTTGTCCACCCTTCAAAAAAATGTTATGACCAACTTAATTGTCATCGAATGTTTTTTAATTTCTTTATAACTTTTTTTTTGAAGGGTGGACAAACGACAATTTTGGGTGAACAAACGTGGACATATCATGGACTAACGAATGCCATCGTTATTTATAAAAAATTGCATTTGGGGGTGCCAACTTCACAAACCTCAATTTCTCTATCTTTCTTTTCGGTTTCATTTTCTTCGTTCTTTATCATTTTATTTATTTTTTATCTATCGCCATAGGTACCTTTTTTATATTATTTTTTTGTTTATCCTGCTTGTTTATCGAATCTATTATATGTATTTGGGTTAAGGTGCGTTTAAAACAAACGAACGAATTCTCGTTCGCTCCCCACTTCGATAAAATCCAACTGATGAAGAGTTGCAAGCGAAGATTGCCGTTTATACTAAATGAGCACGAATTTTGTCAAAGTAGGGGGCGAACGAGCGTTCGTTCGTTTGGTCTAAATGCACTTTTAGACTCAAAAGCTCAGTGAAACTCAACCTTGTCTTTACACCACACTGTACATATTCTTTTTTTGTTACTTGGGTGTAATAAAGACATTATTACAAAACCCTCAATTTACTTTTGCGTCCAACGATAATTTCATAATTTAGAAATAATTCCAGGAACTATTAGCATATACTATAACACGGAATTCATACTTTTATATTCTATACTTTTATGTTTCGAAAAGAAAAGAATTCGTGAAAAGTGTGAATTAAAAATAACGTAGGTCCGTTTAGTATTGAGTAACGTAAAATTACAATAAAAAAGATATTGTTGCGAGCACCGTGTTACAGGCCCGTGCATAGCCTGCTGGTGCCCGTAGCCAGGGCCGGGGCGAGAATGCTTAGCACCCTTATGCAAGAAAATTTTGGCGCCCCCAAATTTTTGCACCTGTTTTCTATTTAATATGTTTTGCCTTTACGAGGTACAATAAAAAATAATTACATTTACATTTTGTTTATATGGGAGTTGGATTCCTTTATTATTAAATCTGCGATATAGTTTTTAGCGCCCCCTTCGGCTGGCGCCCTTATGCAACGCATTACTTGCATAATGGGTTCCGCCAGCCTTGCCCATAGCTGAAGACAGAAGGTCAGTCCCCTTCAAGAGGACGAACAGTAGTTGATCGAAGAAAGGGATTGTCTTGTACCGAACGCCATAGCGTTCGGACGTACGCGTAGGTTGTTACGTTGTATGTATACCGAAATATAGTTGTGCAATGTGGACACCCGTGTATTATTCGATACTTTGCGTCGGGGTGGCCAGCGAGGAAACACCCCGGCGCAACAATATTTAGCCACTTGTTGTTGGTACATATTTAACACTTTGTGTCTGCTTACAATTAGTAAACTATCTTATGCGTTGAACGATTAGTGACTATCTTAAATGCTTACTTACAATTAGCGACTATCTTATATGCTTACTTATAATTAGCGACTATCTTATAGCGACAATTACTGTTCACCATATTTCGACGTGCGTTACGAAAAGTAGCACGTTTTAATTTTCTTACGAAAAGTAGCACGTTTGCCTTCGTTCTCACGAAAACTATCACGTTTCGGTTTTCGCTGCGAAAACTAGCACGTTTGAGCGGTTTGACACGAAAAATAGCATGTTTCGTCTTTCGCTGCGAAAACTAGCACGTTTGAGCGATTTGCCACGAAAACTATCACGGTTCGGTTTTCGCTGCGAAAACTAACATGTTTGAGCGGTTTGACACGTGATTAAAATTTTCATATGTGTTGTCTTTTGGAGATTAGATGAAATTATTATGTATTAAACAATATTTTCAACAGTTGAATTCTTTTAAACTGATCACTGGCTGAAACGTGATAGTTTCTGCAGACTGCAGTATAATTCAAAACGTGCTATTCTTCGTGGTTAAACCGGATAATATGGTAGTTTTCGCCGCAAATTCCCAAATGATGCTATTTTTTATTTATCGAGAAGAGGTCGATAACGATCAGATTTCCGGCTTAAATCGAAATCAATACGGCTTGCAGGAAAGAAGGAATGAACGTGTCAAGAATACCTGGAACCTGTCTACCGATAAACTAATCGCAACAAAATAAGAAGCAAATATTCAAATTTACACCCTGGACTTAATTTGAATTGAACATAATTTGTATTATGTACAGTACCGGACGAACAATTTTCTCGGTTTATTTACTATTACTGTGACAGAATCCCTTTATCATCCACATTTTTGTTTATTGTTTAAAAATATATATTTTGTGTTAAAATTTGTTAATTTTTGTTAATGTAATTTATTCATGTCATTTAAGTATATTGAGAAAAACCATTTGTCCGAATAAATACGTCTGGTACCTACTGTGTACGTAACGTGTACGTTATCCACACCGTCCAGATTACACTTTACAATATTTTTAAACCAAGGAAAGACCGAGTAAGGTGCGAACTCAGTTATAAACGAAACTTATCAAATGAAGAATTCACGGAAGAAGTAACTGATATTATCTGCATCGTTACATCGTGCTGTATGATATATTATAAGTATAAAATAAAATTTGCACGTAACAAATTTACGTTACACGCATCGTTTATTTCTCATAAGAAACTCTCAGTTAAATAATACCTAATAGGTAAGTTGAAGACACGAATATGCGAGGAAAATGAATTTACCTTAAAAAATGGCAATTTTGCGTATACACCGTGAATTGCGCGGGTATTAATTCCGCGTGTATTAATTCCACGTATTTTTTGTTACGCGGTTAGAAACATTGTGAATGAAGCCTGCTAGTACAAAAAAAACAGGTAAGGAAAAATATAGAGGAAGCGGAGGGTTATATCAGAGCGCAAATAAAGTACAACGCATAAGAGGCACCGCGTAAAACGGGGGACAAATGTACAAAGAATAATTTATTTAACAAGAATGTTGTTAAATGATGTCACCTCGTAACACTCTCAATGGAAGAGAAGAATGCCTGAAAGGCGCGACTTAAGAATTCAGGAATACGGAAGCATCCGCAAGAGCCAATGAGGTAACGCGGAATCTTTTTCACGATCGCCTCCTAGCATTCCTATTTAGAGGAAGTTATGTAATTGGTCGCTATAAGTTTGCGACAAAAATTGCTGGGTCGATTCGAAGTGCATTAAGCATTACTAAAATCAATAACGCGGCATGCCACGTCATCCTACAAATCGCGTACGAATCCTGGACGTCCTCAATAAAAGATCACTGCACGCTGCTACTTAACCGCAGTTACTAGAAACGATCACGTTTCCCTAGGAAATTCCGTTACGAAATCCTTTTTATGCGCAGCGTAATATTCGAGACACAACTATTCATATCAATCACAATTTTAGAGACGCCTTCAACTCCCGTCGTGCCTGTTTCTGTCTAATTAACAAGTAGATACTAAGCGCACGACTTCCTTCTGATAGGATACACAATAGTAACGCGCAAATCTAATCAATGTAATCCAAGCCCGAGAGATTCATGACTTTCAAACCCCAGGCTTGCATTATACGATCTCACGTTGCTGCTCAAATTAAAATATTACAGCAACAATTTCACAGATTGGTATCGATAATTAAGTTTACATGTGCAGTCCATGGCTGCGACAAATTATTTACTTCGAAGTCTCGGGACTCATTAACGTAGTAGGATGAAAAAAAATACTTTTAATTTCTTTTCTAAAGAAAATATGTAAACGCACATATAACGAAATAATAATTGTATATAATTAAACAAATAATTGTTCGGTATAAACGATTATAATAGTAGCCCATGCTACACAAAAGTTACACAATCGATTATAGTTAATAAATGAAAATTACGAGCGCCGAGTTGCAAGGATAACGAATTAACAAACTGAGAATGAACGACGAGAAACATATGAAAAACGTCTCTCCCAGTTCGGATTGATGAATTTTTCATGGTTTCGAAATAAAATCCTAAGAATAACCTTCCAGTGTTGCCTGGGAACCGGTACGGGAACTTTCGGATACCTACGTTAAATCGCGCAGAACATAGTTTAACCTTGCTCCTTCGCGAGCGTGCTACAAGAACGCGTATCGGCCCGTGTCACTGGGTATTACAAAATCCTGAATTCACTTACCTTCATGTTGTGCTCGACGAGATAGTCGATCGAACATAGTTGATACACAACGTAGGCACGGAGAAGCTCTATGGTGGTTTTGCTTTTGAACGACGCTACGGGATCGTCAAACTTCAAATCCAAAGGATCGGTCTGCCGAGGTGCCGGTTTCGAGTCAGGCGTGGTGCCGGCGTATTCGCGTTCGTGTACCTGCACCAACTGCACCGACGGTTTCGCTACGTTCTTTAGGAGCCCGACAGGAAGTGGCACACACTTCCTCAGCTTTTTACCGGCACTGGATCGCGGCACCGTTCTCAAAAACGCCATACCTTGCCCGTCCGCGTGTCTAACGTCGAGAAATGTCAGCAATCAGACGCTTGTATTTGTTACAATAATATGAACCGCAACCTCAAAAACACGCCGATGTTACCCCCTCGATATTCACTGAGAAGCGAACGAATTAAATTTACTTCGGCCGTCCCACTGTAAAACCGTGTATTAACGGCGAGGCTATTTGCCCAGTGACAAAACGGGGTAAATCCAACCTGTCACGATCGAGTCGGAGGCCCCAATACCAATAGAGGTATCTCGTCAAAGCTTAGGCCGAAACGCGAGGTGGGGTACTCGCAGACGTCCAGCGACGTACTACGAGCCGCGCGCTTACCACGCGACGATACTCTTTATAACGGCACATCTATTCGAAACGCCGGTTTAAATGGCATTTTAAAAAGCGTACGAATTTTTCTGAGGGGTTTCTTTTTCATTTTGTTATAAATGTCACACGGCAAACTAGATTTCAATTGCTGTACGGTGCCCCAATTACTATACCGCAACAATAGATACCGGGCCTGTGATTGGCTCGCTGAAGAGGTGTGTTCAGATTGCTGAACGCGACTGGTCGGTTAAATTTTGAGAAATGCCAATAACTGCGCGGTGGTGTGACGCGCACAGTGGCGCAAAACACATTCTACATTACCCCCGAACTCGTCGACCGAAATTCTATCTAATCGGTTACGACGTAAATTCTACTCGATGCCTTGATTCTTTATGATGGAAAGTGAAATTTGCAGATTTGGAGACGTATTTCCCCTGCTTTTAACTAATTATACGTATAATGCTTTAAGGATTGTGATAAGAAATTGAATTGTTTCGAATGATGGCGGATCAATTATAAAATATGTTTATTTATATATCGATTATTATTACTATTTATTCGTGATATATATGTTATACTACTTTAAGAGTATATTTCAGTTGTAACATCGTATTTTTATGTAAACTGTAAAATGCAGGATCTAGCAATCATGCATTTTTCTTTTTACAAATAGAAATAAAAATGTGTACCTATATAGCAGAGTTAACTGAAAAATAATAGAAAATGCGTTTTAATTAACAAGTCATCAATTTTTATGTAAAATCGGAATTAAATTATTTATTTAGAAAATTATTTATTTATTTATTTATATGTAGTATCAGAATCTGGGCATCAATCGAAACGCAGTGCAATTTCCAATTTCATTTTTTAATACTAATATTTTTATTAATACGCGATTTATCACATGATTTATGCAAATCTATATTAATGCCGAACCGATTCCTGATGAGATGTCACAAGCAAAAAAATACACTCAAAACAATTAAATAAGAACGAAGTATGGAATTTTAATTGAAACTTCTCTCATGCATAAAAGTCTATTTCTATGTAACTGACTTTTTAGAACAACCCATTACCCACACAGCACAACGTCCCGCAACGTCCCAAAGACGTCTAAAGACGTCCCCAAGACGTCTGTGGGACGTCTTTAGACGTCTTTGGGACGTTGTGCTGTGTGGGTATAGATAAAAACACATGTTTTGCACGTGTGTTAATGATTAATTCTATTATACAATCACTCTTAAATCATACATGTTATTCAATAAATTACATTATATATACAAAATTATTTAACACGGTATTCTATATGTGTAAATCATATAATTTCAATAATATCGCTTACGAAACTTTAAGAATTAACTCTCACACACATGAACGAATGCTAGCATAGGAACGCAAAAGTTACTTGACGTCATTACGAATTTCGGAAGATATTAATAAGCTTCTCAATTAACATATTACATACACCATAATATTTCTTTTAACGACTTACTCTCACAAATATTTTAAAAACATTGTTTTAAACATGCTTAAAATTTATACGAAGAGATCGTGCCACATCCTCGAAATATTGTCAGAAGAGTCTATACGTAATTCGTTGGAAACTTATATTCCCTTAAAGTATTAAGAATATTACACATAGAATCTGTGTTGAAATTACTGCAGTGTTAAAATTGTACATTCAATAAATAAAAACAGCCAAGGTGAAATTAACTTCGGCGAGTGATTTCCATTATTCTCGTGATATCCCTACCATGCTTTGCTTCTTTATGCGTATAGTCAATTAAATTTCTAACCTCAAATCGTCAACCGAGAAGTTTGCGTAGCAAACGAAAAGCTGTACACAAATATGTCGGAAACGTTGAAAGTACATATTAATTGATCCTATTTAGAGGATACACACCGCCTTTGATCAGACCACTGATATAAACTTCACAACTGCCTTTGATAAAAGCTGTATGGTGTTTTTAGAAAGAGTATTTGCAATAAATATTTTTCACATGTTTTATTTACATCATTATATTGTAATGTATCTGTATGTAACGAAGCGACATTGTCATACGTTTAAAAGAGCGTTCATTGTTCTGAATTAAAGAACATGGATAATTCAATAAAATTGATCGTACACAGAGGCAGCTCGATTTTCGACAGTATTATTGTCACACCCTACACTGCCACCAGATATGAGCAGAAAGCAGGAAGAAAGAAGACTACAGGTCAAGCTGATGCTAACATACGTAAAGTCAATGATAATAACACGATAACAATAAGTAAAATCCGTTTAAATAAGAAAGGATATAACGCGTATCTTGTATCAGCGTACGTTGTAACGTTAATAAGATCACAGACATATCGTAGCAATGCGCATAAAACTTTATTACAATACTTAACGTACAAATTCTCAGATAATACATATTCGATGATTATCTTCATGAGACTACGTACGCCGAAGAAACAGTTTTTAGATCACATGTGGTGAGACTGCATTTATTACTTACGCTGTAGTATTCATCTAGTGGGATATACAGTAATAATGTATAAAATTCTTTTGTTTCAGGAACGAAAGGATGATGCAGATGACTTTGGAGAGGAGAGAAGTCGATCATGCTATGTCTTGGTTATCTACTTTAGGTGGAGCATTTTCAGCTCTCGGAGATGAATTTCAACACTGCGTGAGTTAGGTTTAGTTGTTTATTAAAGATAGATTTAAAGAGAGGTTCAGAAATTATAAATTGCAATTAATTGTCCCAATTTGAGTCGATTTTCCCTGAGTAATTAGAAGAAAAATTTAATAGCACGATTTAGTGTTGTGTAAAATAAAAGGAAACATTTTTACACAGGCTGAAATAGCAGGAAAAATTTCTATAAAGCAGTTTGAATTAGCACTCCGCCTTGGTGATCCCCTTTTGGTCGCACGTTGTCAATTATACGCTGCCTTAAGTTTAATTCAACAAGGCCACTTAAAAACGGCGAGAAAGACAGTGAGGAGTATTTATAAATTTTCGATTAACCAGAAGGATATTCGCTTGCAAAAAATGTGTCATGGTATATGGGCTAAACTTCAATATTATCACAAGAAGCAGAAAGAACGACATAAAGCTTGTTAGTAATAATTGTCCACTTAACTTTAACTTTCCTAAACGACGTTTAGGATTAGACCAATTAAATTTCAGATTTATGTTTGAAAATAAATGAAGTATACAATATATACTTTCGGAAAATGTATTTTCTGTAATTATTAACGAAAGATGATAATAAGAAAGGTCGTACCAGCTATTAAAAATAATAATTAAAGTTTATTACATTTGCAAAGACTTTTATTCATTTTCATACAATTCTTAGTTGTGTTTTCAGTTTGCAACCGTTTGAATTCCAAAATAAACGTCCTCGGCAGTATGACTTTAAATGCTATTTTTGGAATTTTGTAAAAGATTTTTGTGTTATTCATCGTGCCTGAACATTTTAAAAAAATGTCAAGCAATATACTTTGATTTCATACTTTTTGGTTTTCTGTTATACTTAGCTTGTAATGTAAATAAAATTTGTGATAGTAAACAAAAACGTAATACAAAACTTTCTCTGTTCATTACTGAATATCTTTTCTAAATAATAAATTAAAACCTATGTTACACATGCGATAACTCCAGGTTTTAGGAACTATTTTAAATATACATTGTTAGTGTTTTATCAGTTGCAGCAATATATATTACTTTAACTACATCCAGATGGATGTTAGATAATTTCAATGTTACGATTTAACTTTCTAGATTTACCTCTCGATTGTTGTTAAAATCAGCAAAACAAAAAAAAAACGAAAAGAAAAGATCAGACTCTTAATCTGCGCCACTCTGTCGGAAGCTTGTTTTCTTACTTGAAATTTTATTTCATGTTCACTTTAAATGCTTTATACATTCTTTTATTCACTAAAAAATTTCATCTTTAAATGTTTAAGCTTACATTACTATCAGTGAGCAAGGGTACCCATGGGATCCCACGCAGGTAATGTAATGGGTTCTTGTTTAAACACATCCAAAACGTCCGCAGGTACTAATTTCTTATCGATAACAGCTTCGAAAACAAATTCAGAAAACCATTCAGACGTTAACAATTGATATCCTTTTTGTCCCTGCTCGTCTCCCCAAGAATTTTCTACTCTAAACTTTTTAATCTTGCCTTCCTTCTGCAAAGTAAATAAAAACTTTTAGTATATTTTACACATTAGAACTCTCTGAGAATATAATACTTAAAAAAAACATGCATAAGTCATCCAAATTGCGTTATTAAAGTTAATAAATAAAGCACCATGTGCGTAAATTATTTCGTAAAACCTTGCCAACTTACATCGATCGAAACGGCTGTAAATGCCATTGCGTGAACCATCATAGAGTCTCCGTAAAGTAATCTATCCGCTTTCGTAAGATTAACTTGAATATCAGTTCCAAACAGCGATTCAAAATCATAAGCTTGTATGTCCTGTATACCTTGCTTGCCTACTAATCGTTTGTTTACATCACATCCAAACCATACAGGCTCATTATTTTTTATGCTCTCTGCGCATAATTTCATTAACAATTCAGGTGGTTGATTGTTGTATAACGTAGGTCTTCCACCAACAACATTTCCTAAACAATCTATCGTGTAAAGCTTTCCGTACGAATTAGATGGTCTTGGATCTGTTATTAAGCACACTTTATCGTTTACGTTATAATACGGTTTTACGTGCTCCTCGTAAAACTGCAGTGGGGTAATTGGTCCAATGCACTTGTAAGCTTTCGACTCGTCGTAATATTCCCAAGTGATCGTTTCGGAAGGTACGCCTAAACAGATACCAATTATTCGATAGATCACAACCATTTGTTCCATGATCTGAGCGTCCAGTTCTTCGTCCGATGCTTCTTTAGATACCATGTCCCTCAGAACTTTGGAGTACTCCCTCAGTTTACTCTTCAAAATACCGTTCATACGGGAGCTGAATTCGCAGCAGTGTGATTCTGGGAAGCACGCTTTGGGAACAAGACCGTGTCGATTTATCAGGTTTACGATCATATCCCATTGTCCTCCGTCGCAGACTGGATCGTTTAACAGAAAGGATACCAGGCGACCTTCGACTGGTTCATTTCGTCTAGCAGTTTTCACGATATTATGCAGAAAATAGTTGCATCGCTCCACCTATAATTTAATCGATATGTTTACCGTCTGTGCAAAAGCATAAATGGGTATAATATTATTACGTAAAGTAATGTTAATATGTAATATTAACCTTATCCCAGAAAAACAGGTAAGCTTGGCTAAATTCGAATTCATCCAAATTGTGTTGCTTCATAAAGACAGTTCGTATAACATTTAAAATAGAAAATATCCAACATCGTCCTGAGCTTTTCTGATTCGTCATGGGCTTCCCTTCCGTTTCAATCTTATGAGTGAAGACGTGTTGCGACTTCTCCAAAACCTTTCTTGAAATACAGGCCTCCAACGGATTGATCCTTGTGCACACATTTTGTGCCAAGGTATTGCGCCTGTCCTCGTAAAATTTTGACCGTAATTGACTTATCACTTCTGAAGTCAAAGCACCCGTGGCTTAAAGAAAAAGTAATGAATTCTTTACAATTACTATCGAATAGAAATGCGATATTCTGCTTCTTATAGTCTAATAAATCATATTTAATAAGAATGTAAGCTTTCAACAAAGTAGAAATGAAAATGAAGTGTATTAAATACATTCTTGAAAATAAATGAAAGTTATACTTTAGACAGAATTTATATATTAAAATGCCACATATTTAACTTATTAAATTGTAATTAGCCATAGCTGATTTATTTTCATATAGTGTTAAGCTTAATTCTTTGTGGATATTGCTAAAAATATCTTCTTTGTTATATGTAGCATATGAATCATCATTATTTGACCAACATTGAAAAACATAGAAAAGAAGCTCCACTAAATGTAAGGCAATTTACAAAATTGATGTAATTATTAAATTACTATTAAAATATATCGAATACAGCAGATAACAGAATACCGTTATCAAATTAAATTTGACAATATTGCAAGCTGTAAACATCCAACCACATGAAAGTTACAAATAAACAAAATCAAAACAGATATCAATATATTAATAAAGCTTATAATGAACTTAATATCTACGCCGGATAATTCAGAAACAGAATTCGGCCGCGTAACGTAAAACTGTCAACATAATACACGCGCGCCAGAAAGTTTCATTGTCAATATGTTTTTAGTTTCTCCGATTTATACAAGGCTTCGAAAAAACTGCATACGTTTCTCAGCAGAATTATCATATAACCGTTCCTCTCACTAAAAAGTTCGGGGTTGTCATAAACTGGTGAGTATTTTGATCTCGGAAAAATAAATTTCGTACTAATAACAAGTATCAGTGGAAAAACAGTTGATAACAACGGGGAGTGGCTGAACCCGGTATTTAATACAAACGTGCCTGTGGTGGTATAGAAAATTGGATTTACGCGTGACTATAATATCACACAAATATTATATGAAGGAAAAAAAATACGAAAACTGAAGATATAAAGGTAAATGAAAGTGTAACTCACAGGCGACCATCGTGATGGCTGTGGCTGGATTCTTGCTTCTCGCTTACACTGCAATGGGTTCAAAGGCTTCCACCAAGTGCTATGAAAAGTTTACAGACCGCGAGAGCATATACACTTTTAACGTGCGTACAACCGGTTCATTCGATTCTGGCCACTCTACGAAATGTACGGCGACGAGTGGTCTACTTCACATGGTTGGCATTTGTATCGCGAACATTTCTATAATATTTCGTGAACATGGACTAGAACAGACCCTATCGCGTGGCTTTATCCTAACACCATGTTCATGCAATATTGTAGAAGTGTTCGCGAAACAGACGCCGATAGTGCGAAGTAGGCCACATTTCAGTTTGCTTTTGTGATGACCAGGCGAAAATGAATTCGCACAAGCTCGCGCCATGGTGTAACGATGTAGTAGACAGGTGTTCCGACTCAGAACTTTTACCGCAGCGATTTTGTGTGCCGATTTCTGTGTGGTTCCCGTGGTCAGAAGAACTACACTGCGTTCCATATAAGAGTGCATCGGCGCCCCTACCGATTTGCGACCGATCTGCGCAGCTTCCACGGATCTGACACACACGATTGGTCGTAGCACTTTCTCTGCCGATTTATTACCAATCAACAGTGTATCCCTGCGCGAAACGAGTATGCTCTAATGTGGAACGCAGTGTAGGTCAAAATAAGCACACACTTTAAAGGGGAATCGAAACACCTGTCTATTACACCCTATTACACCGTGGTCGCCGGACAACATTATTTATTACACAGTTCTATTAATTGAAACCTCTGAAGCTTCATTTGCTGTAATTTATTAACGAATAAAAGAAGTACAAATTACAATCTTAATCTATCTGTACATACCTACTGATAATTGAATGAAGTGACTAATCTGACTATATAAATACTACTTTGGAATTTGAAACTAAATTGACACCTTGTATATATACACTCGCGCGTGCCATGCACCACGCGTTTCTTATACATAGATGACACTTATGTCTATCATATGTAAGTATATGGATATCTGTCAAGTGCTGTAACACATGTAAGAATATACGTGATTTCTGTAAAGTTTGTAAATTGTGTTATCTTCAAAGAAACATACATTTAATTTTATTCCCAGAGGTAGTAAGTATAAACCGATAAGGAAATGTGACTTCAGATATTGTTAAATATTAAGAAGAAGAGTAAATAATCGGTGAGACGCGCTAATCGTTCAATGTATACCTACACCGGCTAAAGTAATCACGCGCCTGTTAAGAATTGTCAGATCGATTTCATTTCATTCCATTATCTCGAGCAATCTCGAGTTATCGGTTAGTTGTGTTTAGTCATCACGTCGGTGAAACGGAATCGGAGGATGTATGAATATAAGTCACTCCCCAAGTCAATGGAAATCAATGCGAGGGAAGTGCTGTTCAGTGCTGTTAAAACTATATGAAAACATTTTCTGCCCGTATCGGTCTGTAAACTATTTCCTTGCGCTATTCGCTTGTATTCACCTGTTGCCACAGGCGATGGGCCGAGGGAATTTATTTTCAAGCAGTATATCGCATTAAGATCTGGCTCCACGAAAGAGAGGTACACATGACATATTTCAAATACCATTTCAATATGATTTATCGTATTTCTACAGTTTTGAAAGAACAATGAACATTTCCTGAGAATCAGCATTATCGCATTCGTACGGAAATTTGTAACTTTTCATCCGAAATTGAAAATTAGATTAACGATGAATAATAATTTGTAATCGTTTGTTATATTAAAGTTGTATTATTGTCTAGAATATTATGTAAGTTTTTTATGTTACTTAAATAGTAGTTGCGCAGGTTGATGAGGTTATGTTCATTTCTTTACTCATCTTATTTTAATTTAATACGTAAATGTTTTTGTACAAACTAGGTATTTCTCATTATTTCATTCTCTTGAATGCATTTAGTAATAGAACACTGTGCAATTCATCTTTTTTGTTTCAAATATTCCGTACTAACACTTTTCACAAAGATATTATTTCAATGGTTTTTTGCTCCTTTTTTATTTTTCAATCACTGGGATGCGATTTCTATTTATTTCGGAATAATGCATAGCCGTAATTTAATTTTTCATTCGATTAAAACAATAGAAGCTTTGTAGTACCATTGTGGATTATTCCATTCCGTTTATTACATAACGATTTGTTTTATAAACTAGTTAAATTTGCATAGAGTAAATTTTGTTTATGAATAATAAAAATCTGTTATACTCGCATAACATATAACTTTTTACTGTATAATTCTTAAAAATATTTTTATATTTATTTATACTATAATTATTTATTTCTTAAATTGACTAATTTATTTAATTTTATGCTTTCCAGGAATAATGCTGAACAGTGTAACAAAGCACATTTTACACTGCTGTTTATTATTTATCGTTATAACCGTTTTCGAATTAGTCTCTGGTGGAATCAAATGGAACAACGATAAGAACGAACAATTAAATCCATGGGTCGAATATGGATTCATAGGTGCGCTTACATTATACTTGCTGCGGGTGCTTACATTCCTATCGTTCCCGCAAGTTATATTTAATTTCGTCGGGTTAACGATATACAATGCGTTCCCGGACAAAGTTGTCTTGAAAGGTTCGCCGTTGCTCGCACCGTTTATCTGTATTAGAATAGTGACGCGTGGAGATTATCCGCAATTAGTAAAGGCAAACGTGAAGAGAAATTTGAACAAATGTATAGAAACTGGCCTAGAGAATTTTCAAATTGAAGTAGTCAGCGATAAACCTATCGGACTATCCCCTCATCGAAGGGTTAGAGAAGTCGTGGTGCCGATAAATTATCGCACGAGCAGTGGCGCTTTATTCAAAGCTCGTGCGTTGCAATACTGCTTAGAAAATTCAGTAAACGAATTGGCGGATCACGATTGGATCGTACATCTCGACGAAGAGACTTTACTGACGGAGAATTCCGTTCGTGGAATATTGAATTTCGTATTGGATGGAAAGCATGAATTCGGTCAAGGGCTAATAACATACGCGAATGAAGATGTTATTAATTGGATTACTACTTTAGCGGACAGTTTCAGAGTAGCGGATGATATGGGGAAGTTAAGATTACAGTTCACTATGTTCCATAAGCCGTTCTTTAGCATGAAAGGTTCTTACGTTGTTACTCAGGTAATTATCTGCTACGTAACGAATGAATTATATTCTTAGTAGCGTTAAAAGATTGTAATATATGTTTATCATCGCAGATGGGTGCGGAAAGAGATGTTTCTTTCAACAATGGGTTGGACGGATCCGTCGCAGAGGATTGTTTCTTCGCGATGAAAGCGTATACCCAAGGATATTCGTTTAATTTCGTAGATGGTGAAATGTGGGAGAAATCGCCATTTTCGTTGTGGGACTTTATACAGCAAAGAAAACGATGGCTACAAGGTATATTACTTGTCGTACATTCCAAAGCTATTCCATTAAATAAAAAGTTGCTGTTGGGCATATCTTGTTATTCGTGGGTAACGTTGCCTCTTTCTACTTCGAATATTGTATTAGCTGGAGTTTATCCTATTGTCTGCCCGCCGCTGATAGATTTCCTATGCGCTTTCATCGGTGCGGTGAATATTTATATGTACGTTTTCGGAGTAGTTAAATCATTCTCATTATATCGATTCGGTATTGCCCGATTTATACTGTGTATATGTGGAGCGTTGTCAACGATTCCTTTCAATTTGATCATTGAGAATGTTGCTGTCATTTGGGGTTTACTTGGAAAGAAACATAAGTTTTATGTCGTTAAGAAAGAGTACAAAGCCACGGTGACAGTATAATTAAGTATGTATTTGAAGTTCTTGTTACGAGGCAAGTTAAACTTACGAGGGAGAGCTCGCGCACTACTAATACCTGTACGGTTAAACAATTAGGGAGTGTCTTTATGCCAGAGGTCTAGTTGCAACGTGTTTTGCATGGGTGTGTTTAGGTTGCCTCGTAATTATCAGATCATTCAAGAAACAGTATGTGTATATATACATGACTATTCGCAGTATTTAAGTTACACTATTAAATTATTTATTTAAAAGATTTCAAAGGATTAAGAAAATGATTCAATTCGTCAAAGTGTCGCGAAGTATTATTACTTCATGATTCATATAAAATTGAATAAAATACTCGGTGACCGCAATTATAGTAGAGCGTCAATTATCCGAACTGCGTGGGACCGAGGTGGTCCGGAAATTCGAGTTGTTCGGATAATCGAACAGTTTGGAGAATGAAGCCTGCATAGTTTATAACTAAAGGAATTACACCTAAAATTACTTATTAAATACAAGAGTACTACTGCGTTAATTTATATTACGCAAAAGTTAATCAATTGGTACCGCTACACTGGTTCGAAAAAGTGACGAATAATCGACGGTTCGGTTAATCGAGGCTCGGAGAATTGACGCTCTGCTGTACTTGATACTTTTATGTGTCAACATATAAGATTCGAAAAATATTAACAATGCAAGTATTACGAACAATTATGCGCGGGAAATATTTAGTACATGTATTAATAATATCTTATACCTTTAATGGTCTGCCAATGAAAAACTATATTTTACCACTTCCATTGTACACGTAATATTTGGACCACTTGGAATTTTTAATATATACACTATCTTCAGAAATTATTCAGGTAAAGTTTATTCAATTTGATATGAAATCACAGCAAAACGCAATAATATTCAAATCTCTGCTTCTAATAAAGATTTTGAACTGTAACATTTTTAATCTTACACTATATATTGTGAGACTAAAAGTTTCTGTGATATAAATCTCCCTACTTCTCATACATATAATAATGTATCTGAGGAAAATTATAAAAGCTTCATTTTATAATTCTTTGAAAACGAACAAAATATCATTAATAATAATAATGGATGAGTACTTACTATATGAATAATGGTTTAACTTCTAGACACGACAATGTTAATTAAGAGTTACATCTGAGCTTTTTAAATTCAGAAAACTCCTGAACATAGAACAAATTCAAATTCGTGATTTAAATTTGAAATTGTAAAATCATTGTACGAGTTTCAGCGGCGGATTCAGGAGCCTTTCTTGCAGGGAGCGAAATAAAAGTAAATAAGTACATTTTTTAATCTTCTTTTACAAGATTTAAAATTTGCTTGTAATTTATATTTTAATATCTCTAGCTGATACTATAGACTAAATAATTAAATTTACATTAATTATTTATACAGATAATGCACAATGTCATAATATTTTTCTATTTCATTACTTTTGGGGGCGCGACCGCTCCCATCGCCTCCTCTGGATCCGCCCCTGATCAGTTTTATTGCAACAAGAAGAAAAAGAATGATATGCACTGCGAATGCACGACAAGAGCAATTTGTGTAATATAAATTCCTCGATTTACAAATATTCTCTGCACAATAATTATGTATTAATATAAATTCGAAACATTAAAAGGCTTTGTTACTTTGATAAAATGAGTAATTAAAAGATAGATCATCTATTCTCGCGAAACGTTTGTTCATTGTAAAATCATTTATGAATAACTTAACGTACAATTTCGTAATTTGTAATATGTAGTACATACTCGATATCGAATGTATAAGTGCATATAGTGAACATAGCAGGCATGGATGAGAATTTCCATTTTGATAACATTTCTTCGTTACATTAATGAAATAATATTTAGAAAAATGAGGCTTCCTAGTTTTGAATATGAAATTTTAATACTATTTCGAAAGCTAGTACACAAAGAAAGTAATTGAGTTATATAATGTACTTAGGGGAGACCAAGCAATATATTAAATAAGGCTTATGTTGTCTAGTCAGAAGAATGAAAATAAAAAATGTGTGGCGTCACAAGCGAAGTTGTTACATGCATAATGATTTTATATAATATAAAAAAGAAAACACATTTAAAAGTATGTAGCGTATATCGATCGTCTGCTTATATCATAAATGTATTTCTAGTTCTTTTCTATTAAATTTAACTGGAATATATTATCCCCTCGCTCTACTTGAACTGAACGATTTAAATAATAATTCATCGCTAAAGTGGATATAATTATCCAAATATAATATGTATTCTGTTTAATCGAAAGCTATACGACTTTTGTATGCGTGTCATCCATGTTAAGTTTATAAATGCCTAGATCGACGAGTGAAGCATCAAAACTAATATGCTTATCAGTGCATATCATATTTCATAAATGAATTATAATTTATTAAATATAATATTTTTATATGTATTACATATAAGTTTCGTGTATAACTACTCGTGCAAGTAACAATATCTGTAATTTCACGTTTGCAATATTCTTAAAAATACAATATGTCTTCAACAAACTTATCGTCTTTAATCGAGATAATTCATCCTTCCATAATAATAATTTCTTAACTGTATGGAAATATCATTAAAGAATCGATCTCATAATAAACTATTTATTCGGACATTGTATATATATATTAAAAGCACAAAAATTTGTGTATTACACATCTGTTTACGTAATATATATCTCGTGTACGATACGAAATTGTTAACTAAGTGAACAGCAGAATAAATACTTGATTAATAATGTGCTAAAATTACTAAATGTGCTGTTTCCTTGGATTCATTAACGTCAATTAAGTTTGATATTACATTGTAAAAATTTGTTTCTGTTAGTAATTTAAGACCACGAAATGGAGCATCCTCAAGGCTGTGGATAGAAACTATTATATTTGCATTATATCCAATATAATGGAATTATCATTAAATGAAATTTTGGGACTAAATTTATCAACTCACACGTGCAACAACATTTAATGTCACTCTATATTGTAAAAAAATTCGATCAAAAAAAGGATATACAATCTGCGCTTCTATGATAGGTAATAATAAATTGCTCATTAAAATTTCAAAGATGTATTAAAAATATTGATATAATAAAACAAAACTTCAACATAGTCAATTATTTTTCAATGTTAGAAAATTCTTGCATTAACTTATTTCTCTATACACTACTCTAACTACATTTTAAATAATACATTATATGCTAAATTGTCTATTACAAATTTAAATACAAAATTAGTGGTCAGGTAGCGCCCTCTACATTAAAGAAGTTGTTTCAAACACTTTCACGGACTTTCACTATATACATATATATAAATCGTAGTAAAGTATGAGAAAACATGTGTTGCAAGTGAACCCTTTGATGGCATTGGAAAAGATTTCACCCGCTAAATGAAGTATACGTGCATTCACGCATATAAAAGCGATAGTGGATCCAATAATGAAAGAATGCAACCTTTATCATTATAAATGTAAAGAAATCGGCATAGTCTCGAATTTTATAACCTATAATGAAAAATCTGTTTTAAACGCTTGAGGTATATAAAGAACTGAAACAACATAATGTGCACAAAAATGGGAAAGAAAGATATCACGCAAGCTGTTGTGCTTGCGGACGACTTTACGACAAACTTAACACCGCTGCAAAATATATATCCAAGCATTTTAATGCCGGTTATAGATATACCGCTTTTAGATTATTTGGTTGAGACTCTTATTAAATCTAGAATACAAGAATTATCACTCTATTGTAGCAGCCATGTAGAATTAATAAAAGCATACATAAGTAAGAAAAATTGGTCGAGGATATCGATCTCTTTCATAATATCAGAGGGTTGCAGATCCCTTGGCGATGCGCTGAGAGATATCGATGCGAAAGGTTCGATTCGTGGTAGTTTTATACTCATAAGGGGAGACGCGTTTACTAACGCAGATCTCGCGACTGCTTTACGCAAGCACTGTACCACACACAACAAAGATAAAGGCGCAACGATGACTATGTTGCTAAGAAACTTTGGCTCCACGAACGATTCCCTTTTGAGAAAGGAAGCGTCTTTAGTTGTTTCTGATAAAACTAGCAAAAAGGTTCTGCATTATAGTAAATTAAGGAATGGCGAGAAGAAAGTCAAATTGGAATTAAATTGGTTTCTGGATCACGGAGAAATCGAGATTAATACTTGCTTCATGGATACCCATGTTTATTTATGCTCCCCTTCTGTGCTTCCATTATTCGCTGATAATTTTGATTTTCAAGTAAGTTACTAAATCTTTGTATTTTTAACTTTTTTCTAAGACTTTTGAAAAGCATAGTTCATTTATTTACCAATTTGTCCTGCTTGAAATGTATTTATTTGAATTATTTTGTGTCTTGATATATATAAATAATTGAGTTAATATTTTATTGATAGTAAATAACACAGTTCGATAGTCATTTGGACTTGTAACATTTAATAGTCGTTTCTTATAAGGTTTTGTGTGTTGAAAACGAATACGCAAATTGTTTGTTGCCATCACCCTCAGTTTTTGAGAAATAATGATACTTAAAAACGTTTGTATTACCTACAGACAATGGAAGATTTTATCCGAGGAGTATTGATGAACGAAGAAATATTAAATTCTCGAATTTATTGGCAACAGTTAAATTCTGACGATTACAGTCTGCCAATAGTGTCATGGAATGCGTACCATACTCTCACTCGTGATATTTTGAATAGGCACAGTTACCCGCTTACACCAAATGCCATTCCATTCTTAAAATCATTTATTTATATGCCGAGAAGTACTTATAAACATAGGAATGCCACTCTTGCTAAGGGTTGTAAATTACAGGAAGATAGCGTACTATGTCAAAATAGTACGCTTGGGAATGACACCAGCGTCACAAGATCCGTTATTGGTCACAATTGTTTAGTAGGCTGTAACGTAACGATTAAGAACTCGTATATCTTATCGAACACTAAAATTGGAAATAACTGTATTATCACGAATACCGTAGTATTTTCAAATTGTATTATCAAAGAAGGTGCTAAAATAAATGGGTGTATATTACATCCTGGAACAAGCATTGATAATCCAACAGAGTATACTGATTCAATCGTGGACTCGAAAGATAATAAGATTTGCATAAGGCAGACGTCGGAGATCGATATGGATAATGAATTTGAGTTTTTTAAAGATTACGAGACAATAGAGTGCGATGATTATTCCACAGATATAACGAGTAGCGAAGAACCTTCCGAATGCAATTCACCGATTCCAGACGACACAAATATGTTCCTATCGGAAGTTATCGATAGTTTGTTAAGGGGCTTTCAAGATAAATTGAACTGCGATAATTTGATTCTGGAGATAAATTCGTCAAGATACGCGTACAATGTTTCCATGAGCGAAGTAACATATAATGTCATTAAAGCTATATTGAGTTTACCTCTGCATTATCTTTCAGAAATGAAGGAAACTGTAAATAATTTAAATTATCAGAGGACCTTGAAAGTTATGGTAACTTACTTTCATCCGATTCTTGTAAATTATGTTAAAACGGAAGACGCTCAGGATGATTGTTTACGCGCGATAGAAGAAGTCGCCAGCACAACCGATGAATTATTACCATTCTTACAACATTTGTTGCATCTTCTCTACGACAAAGATATAGTGTCGGAAGAGAAGATTCTAGAATGGTACAATGATAAAAATATGGACGAGTTTGAAAACAAAAAAGTAAGAGCTGCGATTCAACCGTTTATTAAGTGGCTAGAAGAAGCCGAAGAAGATTCTAGTGAAAGCGACGATGACAGTACTTGAACTCTCGAGTAACGTTTTGGTAAGGATATTTGTAAAATATTCTAAATTATCGAGAATAGATTTTTCTACTACAATTCTACGTTGTTGCGAGAATTCTCTCCTATCGAAAAGAATTATAGCTTTATATCGGTCAATAATTTAACGCGTAGCTAAACTTTATGTACGACGACACTGTAAAATAAAGTGTTTCTCCATGTGTAATGTAACATCTTTATTATTCTGTCAACTTTTTTTTCGTAGTAGTACACCTTGAGCAATAACACAGATTATTTGTAAATAAATTATATTTTGTGGATTATAATGCGTATCGATTACAGACCTTATTAAAATGTTTCGAAGAACGTGTTTAAAAAGAGGAATAGAAGTATAAATTATTATTCTGTAGGCAAAATAGTGTCTGTTAAGTTGTGCCAAGTTTGGTGGCGATGATCTGGAAATTTAATTGCATCTATCCAGTGTCGTAATCGTGCTCCTTTGCAGTTACAACTTAATTCAAGTCCACCTAAATCAAAATAAGATTATGTTAATCGGATACGATGTAATAATATATAGCAATAACAACAAAATTATTTTCACAAAGTCATTATTTTCGAAATACCAATAGAATCGATATACTTAATGCCAACGAAATAATACGCGGAGAAAAGATTGCTTTTCAATAAATTATATTCTAACACTTTTGACAAAAGAATGATGGATATTTTACCAAGGTAGTCATTACTCTTGCCAAAGTCCTTGTCCCATACTGTAAGGCATAACGTGAGTTTCATAAGGTCTGTTAATCGAGTAGTGAAAGCAAATTCTTCGTTCCATTCAGGATTTAAGGTTTTCCACTTGATAGTTGTACTGTGTGAATTGCGACTTGCGACTTTTTTTGAGATCAGCTTTCTGGCGGTGATACGTGTAATTGAATAATCGAAGACACGCTGTCGATGATTGTTCGTCACATTCTCTATAAGGCACAACTTGACAAATGGGTCAGAAAATCCGTTACTGTCCATAGAAAGAAGATTCGTAGCTCGGTGAACCGTAACCATCAATGCCCGACGCCTTGTACAGTAACATAGACTCACTTGAATCTCTCCCCGGCCACTGGAAAACACGCCCCACGCTGCCTCTTCCTTGTCCACCTATGCCAACGTCGAGCTCTTATATCTTAGTGTCTGCAATAACGTAAGTAAAGTCGGCCGTCGCGAAAAATTGAAGGCGCGATGAATTAATTGAGAGAAACTAATCTTGCCTTTTAATTCAACACTTATTCATGATGCCATGAACAATATTGAATGATTGAATACTAATGAACACGCGAGGGAAAATAATTTACAAGATATAAGCTTGCTTGTGTCGTGACAAAGAGTGAGTAAGAAAGTTTCAATAAACAGTACTTGAAATAATTCACGCTCAAGTTATCTTTGTTCGATGTCTAATATTAAGAAGAGAAACTTGGGAAGTGAAACTTTTATTATACGTACTGGATAATGGTCTTGCAATGGGACGTTATAATGTTTCGTTTGGCGAGGTTGTAACTCGTGCAGAGGAAACCTCGCTTCTCCCAGAAAATCTTGGCCGGATGGATCGTCCTGGAGAATCAGGATGTGTAGTGTTTTGCCGTTCCATATCTAGAATTGTACAATCGTCAATTTCTCGCGTGTCTAACGGTATTAACGCATAATTTATATGATTATTATTTTAATCGTACATCGGTTTCTGTTGTTCCGTAAAAGTTTAGAGTCTCGTTGAATTCCGGATCCCGTGTTTTGTGAACCGTCTTTGTACGAAGACGTTTCGTAGTCGTAACTGTTTCTACTGGTAATATGTTGAGCTTGCAAAATGGATCGGCGAGACCATGGATGTCCATTGGCCGTAAACCGCGGGCTCGTTCCACTTTGCATTGGAGGCACTGAACTGCTGGGTCGTATCGCAAGGAGACTTCGAGAGTTCCATAATTTTGCTTCGCTTCTAGGTTTAATATTAGTCGGGTCTTTGTAAGTAACATTTCTCTACGTGATTTTAAATCTTTATTCCTTCATTGGTGAAATCTACTTTGTAGAGGTGTGCGAGAACCGGAAAATGTCGGGTCGGGACGAGAAGTTTTCTCAGGATTGGGACGGGTTCTCGAGGGTTTCGGGATTCCCGAAAATGTCGGGATTCGTATTATTAAGACTGACTGATGTTTGTACTTCGGAAAATCAACAATATCTCTACACTTTTTCTTATGATGCGTTGAATGTGTAATATCGTATTCATTAAACGGGTCCTTGAAATTTTTAGGAATCCCGACACTTTCGGGAGTCTCTCGGGGATCCCGGACATTCCCGGGAATCCCGAAATTTTCGGGATATCCGACTCGACCCAACCCCGGGTTCCCGACATTTTCGGGTTCTCCCACAAATAAATGATATGTTTTTGCCCAAATTCTACCCTAAAGTAGGTCCTACTAATGAAGGAACATTCCGTACATACAATCAACGTAGTTACTCATAATTAAATAATCAAATTATGCTTTTTCATTTCACTACATTTAACGTCATTAACTCACCGCACTCCGACTTTTGTGGCCGTGGTAAATCGATTTGATTGCTGCTGCGAGGGCTGCTGAAAGGGCTCTTTATTTCCGAGGATAGTCGACTTTCTGTCTGATCCGTGTGTTTCTCGCAAATTCGAAAAGGTTCCGGAATGCTTTCCATTGGAAAGATTGTCGTAGTCGATGTCGTTGGAGTCATTGACATATTCGACCTACAATTAATTCACTGGCATCAGCTAAACTTCTACTCTTTCGTTTATCATCCTTACGTACCTGAGGGATTGTACCTGAGAGTTTTTTAATCGATCGCACAAATTGAATTCCATTCTACGGATATCGTCATTCAACTCATTAGGATTATCCGATTTCTTACTCTTCTCATCGAAAATTTCGTCTTCAAACGATACATGCTGCTCAATTTGGGGATCGTGGGTAGATTTCCCGTTTGCTCGCAAACGAGAGCTCGTGACCGAGGCAGTTGGTGAAACACGACTACACTGAGATGGAATGGAAAGAGTAGACCTATCTAATTGATTCGCACATCCGTCACGACTATTTAACGGCGACGCATCGTTCGATTGGTGTCCAGGTGACGTTTTAGATACATTACTAGTTGATTGTCCAGAATTCGAGAACGGCGACAGAGATTTGCTAGTAACGCTACTATCTTGACTCTTTTGGAGATTTGAGAGCGAATCTGAGTGACCTCGAGTAAAGGCCAGGCGCCGTGTTACTTCTTCATCGGAAGAGGAATCTTGAACTTCAGTAGATTCGAGAGATTTATTCGCTCCAATTGTCCAAGTAGACGTTTTATGACATATTCGTGACCATCCTCGTTCCTGTATTTTCAAAAAGACGTATGAACATTATATTGATTAATTAAATTCCTAAGAGATGCTAGTCACAATGGTATTAAGAGCACCCTCCCATCAAATCAATTCAGAAATAGGTTTGTAGACCTTACATCGCTACGAATTATATTTAAAAAAATCGATCTTTCGGAAAATTTTAATGGGAGGGTTTTAAGTATACAAAGACTGTATCAACCTGCATTTCCCAAAGATTCTAAACAAATGTAACTACTGAATTCTCACCCTACAACACTTCCATTAACGTACCTTTTTCTCAGGTAAAATGTACTTCGGCATTCCTTTAATAAACCACGCTCCACTCTTTTTCCACATTTCTCTGGTCTCCGCACATATTCGACAGAGAAATTGCTTCTGACTGCTGTTCGAACGTTTAATAATTCGCTGTATAGTCGTTTCTTTTCTTTCTTGCACATGTTTCTCTATAGCTAATACGCCTCTCTTCAAGTTAACTTCATTAATCTCAATGCCACATTTCGGACATATGTATTTTCGACAGTCTTTGCACAGATTTGACGTTGCACCCAGAACTGCACCAAATCTTTCACCGCAAAGAGCGCAGGAACATACGCAGTGTGGGCTGTTAGAGCATCGACTGCTACAATTCTTTCTCTCGTTTAATCTCGTCGCAGTGACAATGCAGACATTACGTTTCATATTCTCCAGCCTCTCCACTAGTCTGCCAATCCGCTCTTGCTCTGATAAGTCTAAGGCTTCGGCTCTTTGAATCACCTAACGCATTAAAGAAAGTACGCATGATAATAATAAAATGAACATAATTACAGATAAGGTTTTCTGCAATAATCAAAGACTTTCTCATTATTTTGGTACATATCTCTATTTAAATAAATGCCACAATTTATATTTGATGTAATCACGTTAGGATTAAAAGTTAAAAGATAAACATATTATTAATTCGCACATTTACCTGAATGATCGCTTGTTGCTCTTCATCCGTAAGTACAAACGATTGTTCACACTGATTTGCACTACCAGAATAAGAACAGCTGCCCCATTGTGAATCTAGAGAGCCAGTCTTCATGGACCATCCTGTGTGCAACCTAATTATTCATGTTCTGTTAATTATGTGGAATAACTTAGATATTTATATTACAATAAATGCATTGTATAGTCAGAAAAGGTTTTGTAACGTTAGAGCTGTGGTATATATGATAGTGATTTTAAGGGATATTTTCATGTATGCACGTGTATTAAATATAAATTCAGATATTTCAAATATACTTGCACTCACTTTGCTCTCAATGCCAAATGTCGATCATTTGGGCAGACCCATCTTGTTCCTCTACCTGGATCTTTCACTGTGATGTTCATTATTGTTCAATTTAACAATGCTTTCAGATCATTTGCAATATGTTACAGACATCTTGCAATAATGATGAATATATATCAGCCTATAAAAAATGAGAAGAGATGAAAGAAAATAAAAGTAAAGCCATAGAATACATTGTTTGCATTGATGAACTGTTACCCCTTTGAGAAAATAATAAGATCTGACTCCATTTCCTGACTATACTGGAACTAAATTATTTTCTTAGAAGATAGAAGTATTTTGTTTGATGTAACATATGTTACATCAAATATGTTACGTCAAATATTTGACCAGAGGAATTAGTATTAAAACAAGGATGTTAAACATTAAACTACAACAAAATTATATCATCTACTGAGAATTAGAAGGTTCACAGAGAGTCCCACTCTGAATTCATAATCTTGTATATTAAATTGGTATTGCAATTTGATATGCTATATTATTTTTTTTTTTTAAGAAATTGGATATGGTATATAAAGAAAATCTAAACAATAAAAGGAAAAGTAGACAAGATTAAAATCGTCTTAAAATGTAAGAAAGAACAATTCTTTTTTTATTCAATTATTCTATAAAAAGAATCGGTTTTAAGAATTCTACGTTTGTTAGAAAAACGTGTACAATGTATGCGTGTGTGGAATCGGACATGTGTTTTTAAACCACCCTTTGTGAAATAGAACATCATACACATTCCTCGTCGTGAGAACGTGTCTCCGTACTATATATGCATATTGGAATTTCTGCTATCCACGCTATTCGCGTCTTTACATTCCTCCCATATTAACTGGGATAAATCTTCAAACAACACTGTTCGACATTAAAAAAGCTCATATAATTTGTAATTAGCAATAAAATCCGTCTACGAAATTAACACATATACCTAGATGTTTCCTTTGTTTCCGAAACTTAAAACAATCCACCATAAGGATTCAGAAAAGAAATTTAACATGCCTATCTCTTTAGCTGTCTTAATAATCAAATATATAATTTTATTAAACTTCAATTATTATTTTATTATATTATAATCCTACGACGGCTACAACGTCGTTACTTAACGCGTCAATTAGTACTCTTTCCTGGAAATTATCTATCATCTCATTAAGTCAGTTACAGCGTGCCAATCAATAATGTCTCCGTAACCCATAGAAAATTAATTCCCGTAGAATTTTTTCCGCCATGTCCTCATTTTCGCGTCTTCCTAGTTCGTGTAGGTATATAAAATTCAATATCCCATTGTCAGTAACTGTGTGACATAAAGATAAAAGCTACACAAGAGAGCCAGATGACACATCGTGACATCGATGCGAATCACACAGGAACAAAGGAACATGATATTCCTGGGACCGACAGAATTTTCGACATGGCACAAATAACTCGGTATAATAATTTATAACAGGTTAATCAATGCACGTAAAAGGGGACGTTAATGTCGAAGAAGAAGGTAGAGTTTAGAAGAGCTTCCGCTGAAAATAGATGCGCAACAAGTATTCGCTATAGTTCCGTTCGTATATCATCCCTGATAACCATCTGACGCCAATCTGACATCAGATTGGTAGCAGAGTCTGGCATGAGAGCGCAGAATCTGACGTCAGATCCGTAGTCGTCTGTGTCCGCATTTGGCTGCGTTCTGAGGTACAGAATCTGATGTCAGATTCTGATGTCAGATCGGCAGCAGATGGACAGCAGATTCTGCCGTCTGCTAGGCACAGCCAACAGCGCCATCTGAGGTCCAGAATTAACATACAATTCCCTACGCGTGACGTCACATGGCCGCCCCTACGCGTGACGTCACACTAGGTGTATCCCCACCCTTTCTACTGCTCGTAGAGAAGTTTTGGAGCAGATTCTAAGATTCTGCTCGCAGGTTATATGAGCCGCAGTTTATTAAATAAGTTCTTTATTTTTTTTTATAAAGGTATGTGTTTATTCTTTAATATTACAAGTACAAAATATATATAAGTGGCACATATATTAACATTTAATATTTACATTTGGAAATGGTGATTCTAGATGCAAACATAAGCCAATTTTCCCGAGAACGAACTTTTATTCTACATTACATTTTTATTTATATAGATTTTCGACTTATTGTTTTTGCATAGAATCACCATATCCCTGCTTCTGTTAACTCTGAAAAGAAATACAACATTAGTATAAAATTGAAACGATACTGGGAATGTACCGATGAATATTTTATTAAACGTTAAGTACTTTATTTCAGTGATGCTAAAGTAAAGTGAGCACTGAAAAGTACTGTTTGGTTTAATACGTTTTAAAAGACTGGCGCTGAAAAGTGCCGATTATTGTTCCTTGTGAACGTCGAGAGGTTGTTCCCGTTGGACTCGATTAAAATGGGCACTGAAAAGTACCGTTTGGTCTCTTCGCCACTGTAAAAGGAGACACATCTCAACTTTTAATGGGCATATTTCGTGAAATAAAACATCTGCCACAGTTCTTCAGACGTCATCAGCTTCTTCTTCGGGCTGCTGGTCGCTCCAAAACTCGCGGCGCCTTTGCAAGGCACTTGGGGGGGCTGCTGTCGCCCGTGGACCACACCTCCTGCTGCGTACTCTTTCTTTCGCGGTCCGCAGTGCCCGCTGCATATATAGTTGAAAGTCCGATCGGAGGGGCTTGTTGAAATGCGGGTTCCCAGACACCGCTTCTGAAAAAGTAATGCACGCAAAGTACATTAGTATAATTATTTATAAAAACATGAATATGCTTATTGCTTCGTACCGTAAATCGCCATAGTAATACGGGCATTGTACAACGGCCGTTGTCCCGTTCGGCCGAACCACGTGAAGGCCGTTGTCACGTCGTCGACAAGTGCCTCCTTCATACAAAAATCGACCGCGGCCTTCAGGCTGAACCCACCCACGTATTTTAAATATTGGACCTAAACAAAGTAAGTAAATATTGATGTAAGTATGTATTATATAAAAGTAAATAAAAGCATAATTTCGCTTTCACTTACAACATTGGAATATGTTTGGTCGTCGATGGTCTCGAAACAGTCCACCTCCTCCGGTGACGAGAGAGGAATGATCGCTGGTTTCCTTGGTGGACCGTTACGGGTGAGTTGCACACATTGGAGAACATTCTCCAATAAAGTATTCATTCTTCTGCAAGCAGAATGGATGGAGGCGTAACGTATTAATAAACACGATAACATGCAATACTTACCTTAGCTCCGTCTCGACGCTCGCCGTGCGGTCTTCCAGGCTCCTGCGAACATGAACATTTATAATAGAAAACGTCACACTATCAATATTTTTATAACAAAAAAAAGAAACATGTAAATTTACCTATTAGCAGGAGGTTGTATGTGCACTGTATGGTGCTGAAACGGCTCATTCTGAATGACCGTGGCGCGTGCAGAGGACGTCCCTGGATCGTGATGATCCCTTATTGTTGCGAGGACAGGAGCACTGGCAGCAGCAGGACTATTCTGCAACATAAGAACGTTACTCGGATTAGTCGTAGAAAAATCCTTTGACGTTGGTAGATAATTATTTGATTCCTGCAGGATTGTCCTCAAATCCTGGATATCCTGATCGATGCTTTGCTTCGGCATGGCTGACGTCTTCTTTCTTGGAGGTTCCTCCTCCGAAGAAGTCGTCTGATACCTCGCTGGTTTGGCGACCACACGCTTCTCTCGCTGCGACATGTTTGGTAAACCTGTGAGTAAAAGTACATATTACAATTCTTAGCAAAGGTGTGTTGGCTGTTTTTCCTATTTTACATGCATACATGCAATATTAACCGAACCCAGGTAATGTATTACTCAATAATTCGAGTGTAACTCGACAAAGGCTATAACAGTAGAAAATGTAAAAAAGTGACCCATGAAGAAATATTCGAACCAAACGATAAAATAACTCATCAACAGAGATTAACAAGGATACGTGTAAATATAATATTACTTATGAAGAGCAATACAAAAGGAAAGTATAATACAAAAGAAGAAAATGTAAATATTATAGAGCATGCCCCTCACCAGAAAATAGTCGTAACTTACCAAAAACAAGAGACGAGGCTAGAAATGGAAGATTTTTTTTTTTTTTTTTTTTACATGGTGGAAATCCCTAACGGATACCTCACCCCCATGGCAGGGGTGAGATTATGTGGGGCTTGCACCCACTAAAACCACCATGGTGACCGCCTGACGCGAGAAGCTACACGAGGGAGTGGGACTGACAGCGAGATACATCCAGCGAAAATAAAAGTGGAAGAATTTAAATACTATGGATCCTACGGCTTCTCGCTGTGCGTAATAACAGCAACGATATACCTACGGGGTTCTAAGAGGTTTGTGTCAGTGGACATACTACAGCGAAAAGGCATTCTATAACATTTGCCACGAACCTGATCGGGGGAGATATATAAAATTTCATGGCTCAATGTGGCGCATTTATATATGCCAAGAGCCGAAGACTCTATGCCGACATCATAAAAATTATCGACTTCTAAAAATTTTTTGATACCCAAACGATACGAGTCATTGTCCATGCCAATAGTGAAAATTATGCAGATCGAGCCATCGTCTGAGATGCAACAATTATCGCGTACATTTGTGCCTAGAGATATGTTATTAAATTCTATCTTACGGTACTGAGAACAATTGGTGTCATTCGTAAGGGGTCTAGATACACGAATAGAAAAATCGACATTACGATGAATGTTTGTGCCATGTGATTGTATCTCCCTCATCCTGTTGGAAAATTGTTGGAGAGGAAGAGATGGCTTATTAAGAAATTTTTTAAAAATGGACATGTTGTTTTCATAGGGAAAAGCAGAACATGAATCTAAATTACCAAAACGTCTGACATCGTTGGTTAAGTGAAGAAGACCATGGACGTTATAACTATTAAAAGTTGGGCCATATAGGTTTTCGGTACGAAGAACAAATTTCTGTAAAGCTGACTCTGCGAATCTCAAGTGGGGGCTCGATGGAGATTCTGCAACCAAAATTCTTATGGCCGCATGTAAAATTAAGAAGTGCTTGTATATTTCATCGTTGAGTACACCATACAGTACAACCGGCCCTGTATATAGAAGGAACTGACGAAACTCGGTCGCCTTATATTTACAATATTCCTCAATAGCTCTGGGACGTCTGGCAAAGTCCAAGGGACAATATCTTGCGAGATTGTTGAGTCTCGTAGATATCACAGAAATATTCAGTGCGGGCAATTTTGACAAAAATGTAAAGCTTCCAGATACCCACGCGGACAAAAGTTTCTTCATTACGCCCAAGCATACAAGGTGCATATACTCGAACGGAACTTGGGAAACCATTCCTATCGGTAGCGATGCCAATGGGCTTGGACCTTCTTTGTGATGGTTCTCGTGTAACCGTTTAGGGTATTCCTCATCGGTACGAGGAGAATCATCTATACCATCGAAGGCATAATGCTTACCGTTCAGGGTACCAGAAACCATACATTTGGAACAGGGATATTGAGACATATGCCCAAAATGATTCAACACAAATGCTCGAGCTGGTGCGTCAGCTATGAAACATCTCAGACGTATGGGCAACTTACTGCCATGAAAATTTATACCTCCGTTGGACATGATGGCTTTGACGTTTGCAATAAATTTCTCAAAAAAAATATTGGGATCGTGTGGTTTATGGCGACCTTTATAGATTCCTACCACTATTGGCTTTATACGGGGAATATTTGAAATCCTACATTGGATGGGCCAGAACTGAATGGAACCTTTGTCCACACGACATCCGTCGGTATGAAAATCTAATTCTAACTCTCTAACAAAAGATACGGACAAAGGGAGACTTTTAACAATTTCTGTTTCCAGATCGAAATGAATGTATTCTCCTGGTTCCACGACGAATGTAACAGCAGGATTACGTGGCGTATCGAGAAGTGTTCTAACATCCTGAGGCAACTGGGAAAAACAGGAATGCGTTCGAAGGAGAGATAATATATTATTTCCTTGAACGTGTGTTAAATTGCTGTCTACGAAACAAGACGCTAAACGTTGGCGAAAAGATGGCTCGGAGAAAGTATCACAGGACAATGAAACTGTATCATGAATTGAAGAAACGCGTGACGTGGAAGTAGAAGGACCGGCGTCTTCTACATTGATATCGCGCCTAACACTGAATCTATCCGGGATAAAATTAATAGGAACGGACGAACTACAACCTGCAGATGTGCTAGCAGCATCTCGCACGTTAGAAGTATTATCCGCTACTCTACGAACGGTGTTAAATTCAGGACGGTATCGCGCGCGTAACTTTTCTCGCATCTCGCGTATAACCCTCCTTTTTTGCCTCGCCGACAATGCGTGTCCGGGTTTCCGCGACGTAGACAACTTGAAACGATTAAATTCCATAATTACTTACGTCTTGCGGATGTCTCGGGATGATATTCGTACTTTTTAATGCTCTGGAAATTCTTCGGATCTGCCGTCGATGACTGCCACCTCAGAATGAACGAGAATTCGAAACAAACGCGAACTGGGAAGTAGAGTCCCGACCAATCACGAATGACCGCAAGGCGGCTCAGCCAATCCGAGCGCTTTTTTTTCAGCACAAAGGGTACCACGTCGAATAAAGGGTACCACGAGGTAATATTTTGGCGGTACACTGGACTACGCTCGGATTGGCTGCGCCGCCTTGCGGTCATTCGTGATTGGTCGAGACTCTACTTCCCAGTTCGCGTTTGTTTCGAATTCTCGTTCATTCTGAGGTGGCAGTCATCGACGGCAGATCCGAAGAATTTCCAGAGCATTAAAAAGTACGAATATCATCCCGAGACATCCGCAAGACGTAAGTAATTATGGAATTTAATCGTTTCAAGTTGTCTACGTCGCGGAAACCCGGACACGCATTGTCGGCGAGGCAAAAAAGGAGGGTTATACGCGAGATGCGAGAAAAGTTACGCGCGCGATACCGTCCTGAATTTAACACCGTTCGTAGAGTAGCGGATAATACTTCTAACGTGCGAGATGCTGCTAGCACATCTGCAGGTTGTAGTTCGTCCGTTCCTATTAATTTTATCCCGGATAGATTCAGTGTTAGGCGCGATATCAATGTAGAAGACGCCGGTCCTTCTACTTCCACGTCACGCGTTTCTTCAATTCATGATACAGTTTCATTGTCCTGTGATACTTTCTCCGAGCCATCTTTTCGCCAACGTTTAGCGTCTTGTTTCGTAGACAGCAATTTAACACACGTTCAAGGAAATAATATATTATCTCTCCTTCGAACGCATTCCTGTTTTTCCCAGTTGCCTCAGGATGTTAGAACACTTCTCGATACGCCACGTAATCCTGCTGTTACATTCGTCGTGGAACCAGGAGAATACATTCATTTCGATCTGGAAACAGAAATTGTTAAAAGTCTCCCTTTGTCCGTATCTTTTGTTAGAGAGTTAGAATTAGATTTTCATACCGACGGATGTCGTGTGGACAAAGGTTCCATTCAGTTCTGGCCCATCCAATGTAGGATTTCAAATATTCCCCGTATAAAGCCAATAGTGGTAGGAATCTATAAAGGTCGCCATAAACCACACGATCCCAATATTTTTTTTGAGAAATTTATTGCAAACGTCAAAGCCATCATGTCCAACGGAGGTATAAATTTTCATGGCAGTAAGTTGCCCATACGTCTGAGATGTTTCATAGCTGACGCACCAGCTCGAGCATTTGTGTTGAATCATTTTGGGCATATGTCTCAATATCCCTGTTCCAAATGTATGGTTTCTGGTACCCTGAACGGTAAGCATTATGCCTTCGATGGTATAGATGATTCTCCTCGTACCGATGAGGAATACCCTAAACGGTTACACGAGAACCATCACAAAGAAGGTCCAAGCCCATTGGCATCGCTACCGATAGGAATGGTTTCCCAAGTTCCGTTCGAGTATATGCACCTTGTATGCTTGGGCGTAATGAAGAAACTTTTGTCCGCGTGGGTATCTGGAAGCTTTACATTTTTGTCAAAATTGCCCGCACTGAATATTTCTGTGATATCTACGAGACTCAACAATCTCGCAAGATATTGTCCCTTGGACTTTGCCAGACGTCCCAGAGCTATTGAGGAATATTGTAAATATAAGGCGACCGAGTTTCGTCAGTTCCTTCTATATACAGGGCCGGTTGTACTGTATGGTGTACTCAACGATGAAATATACAAGCACTTCTTAATTTTACATGCGGCCATAAGAATTTTGGTTGCAGAATCTCCATCGAGCCCCCACTTGAGATTCGCAGAGTCAGCTTTACAGAAATTTGTTCTTCGTACCGAAAACCTATATGGCCCAACTTTTAATAGTTATAACGTCCATGGTCTTCTTCACTTAACCAACGATGTCAGACGTTTTGGTAATTTAGATTCATGTTCTGCTTTTCCCTATGAAAACAACATGTCCATTTTTAAAAAATTTCTTAATAAGCCATCTCTTCCTCTCCAACAATTTTCCAACAGGATGAGGGAGATACAATCACATGGCACAAACATTCATCGTAATGTCGATTTTTCTATTCGTGTATCTAGACCCCTTACGAATGACACCAATTGTTCTCAGTACCGTAAGATAGAATTTAATAACATATCTCTAGGCACAAATGTACGCGATAATTGTTGCATCTCAGACGATGGCTCGATCTGCATAATTTTCACTATTGGCATGGACAATGACTCGTATCGTTTGGGTATCAAAAAATTTTTAGAAGTCGATAATTTTTATGATGTCGGCATAGAGTCTTCGGCTCTTGGCATATATAAATGCGCCACATTGAGCCATGAAATTTTATATATCTCCCCCGATCAGGTTCGTGGCAAATGTTATAGAATGCCTTTTCGCTGTAGTATGTCCACTGACACAAACCTCTTAGAACCCCGTAGGTATATCGTTGCTGTTATTACGCACAGCGAGAAGCCGTAGGATCCATAGTATTTAAATTCTTCCACTTTTATTTTCGCTGGATGTATCTCGCTGTCAGTCCCACTCCCTCGTGTAGCTTCTCGCGTCAGGCGGTCACCATGGTGGTTTTAGTGGGTGCAAGCCCCACATAATCTCACCCCTGCCATGGGGGTGAGGTATCCGTTAGGGATTTCCACCATGTAAAAAAAAAAAAAAAAAAATCTTCCATTTCTAGCCTCGTCTCTTGTTTTTGGTAAGTTACGACTATTTTCTGGTGAGGGGCATGCTCTATAATATTTACATTTTCTTCTTTTGTATTATACTTTCCTTTTGTATTGCTCTTCATAAGTAATATTATATTTACACGTATCCTTGTTAATCTCTGTTGATGAGTTATTTTATCGTTTGGTTCGAATATTTCTTCATGGGTCACTTTTTTACATTTTCTACTGTTATAGCCTTTGTCGAGTTACACTCGAATTATTGAGTAATACATTACCTGGGTTCGGTTAATATTGCATGTATGCATGTAAAATAGGAAAAACAGCCAACACACCTTTGCTAAGAATTGTAATATGTACTTTTACTCACAGGTTTACCAAACATGTCGCAGCGAGAGAAGCGTGTGGTCGCCAAACCAGCGAGGTATCAGACGACTTCTTCGGAGGAGGAACCTCCAAGAAAGAAGACGTCAGCCATGCCGAAGCAAAGCATCGATCAGGATATCCAGGATTTGAGGACAATCCTGCAGGAATCAAATAATTATCTACCAACGTCAAAGGATTTTTCTACGACTAATCCGAGTAACGTTCTTATGTTGCAGAATAGTCCTGCTGCTGCCAGTGCTCCTGTCCTCGCAACAATAAGGGATCATCACGATCCAGGGACGTCCTCTGCACGCGCCACGGTCATTCAGAATGAGCCGTTTCAGCACCATACAGTGCACATACAACCTCCTGCTAATAGGTAAATTTACATGTTTCTTTTTTTTGTTATAAAAATATTGATAGTGTGACGTTTTCTATTATAAATGTTCATGTTCGCAGGAGCCTGGAAGACCGCACGGCGAGCGTCGAGACGGAGCTAAGGTAAGTATTGCATGTTATCGTGTTTATTAATACGTTACGCCTCCATCCATTCTGCTTGCAGAAGAATGAATACTTTATTGGAGAATGTTCTCCAATGTGTGCAACTCACCCGTAACGGTCCACCAAGGAAACCAGCGATCATTCCTCTCTCGTCACCGGAGGAGGTGGACTGTTTCGAGACCATCGACGACCAAACATATTCCAATGTTGTAAGTGAAAGCGAAATTATGCTTTTATTTACTTTTATATAATACATACTTACATCAATATTTACTTACTTTGTTTAGGTCCAATATTTAAAATACGTGGGTGGGTTCAGCCTGAAGGCCGCGGTCGATTTTTGTATGAAGGAGGCACTTGTCGACGACGTGACAACGGCCTTCACGTGGTTCGGCCGAACGGGACAACGGCCGTTGTACAATGCCCGTATTACTATGGCGATTTACGGTACGAAGCAATAAGCATATTCATGTTTTTATAAATAATTATACTAATGTACTTTGCGTGCATTACTTTTTCAGAAGCGGTGTCTGGGAACCCGCATTTCAACAAGCCCCTCCGATCGGACTTTCAACTATATATGCAGCGGGCACTGCGGACCGCGAAAGAAAGAGTACGCAGCAGGAGGTGTGGTCCACGGGCGACAGCAGCCCCCCCAAGTGCCTTGCAAAGGCGCCGCGAGTTTTGGAGCGACCAGCAGCCCGAAGAAGAAGCTGATGACGTCTGAAGAACTGTGGCAGATGTTTTATTTCACGAAATATGCCCATTAAAAGTTGAGATGTGTCTCCTTTTACAGTGGCGAAGAGACCAAACGGTACTTTTCAGTGCCCATTTTAATCGAGTCCAACGGGAACAACCTCTCGACGTTCACAAGGAACAATAATCGGCACTTTTCAGCGCCAGTCTTTTAAAACGTATTAAACCAAACAGTACTTTTCAGTGCTCACTTTACTTTAGCATCACTGAAATAAAGTACTTAACGTTTAATAAAATATTCATCGGTACATTCCCAGTATCGTTTCAATTTTATACTAATGTTGTATTTCTTTTCAGAGTTAACAGAAGCAGGGATATGGTGATTCTATGCAAAAACAATAAGTCGAAAATCTATATAAATAAAAATGTAATGTAGAATAAAAGTTCGTTCTCGGGAAAATTGGCTTATGTTTGCATCTAGAATCACCATTTCCAAATGTAAATATTAAATGTTAATATATGTGCCACTTATATATATTTTGTACTTGTAATATTAAAGAATAAACACATACCTTTATAAAAAAAAATAAAGAACTTATTTAATAAACTGCGGCTCATATAACCTGCGAGCAGAATCTTAGAATCTGCTCCAAAACTTCTCTACGAGCAGTAGAAAGGGTGGGGATACACCTAGTGTGACGTCACGCGTAGGGGCGGCCATGTGACGTCACGCGTAGGGAATTGTATGTTAATTCTGGACCTCAGATGGCGCTGTTGGCTGTGCCTAGCAGACGGCAGAATCTGCTGTCCATCTGCTGCCGATCTGACATCAGAATCTGACATCAGATTCTGTACCTCAGAACGCAGCCAAATGCGGACACAGACGACTACGGATCTGACGTCAGATTCTGCTGCCAGATCTGGTTATCAGGGATTTAAGTTGCTGAAGGGAGTGTATCTATATTTGCACCTAAATCGATATTTCAATGGTTCTTTGCAACGACTTTTATTTTCTTCTTGCAAGGTCGTGGCATACTAAAGTTACAGAAGTAAGCAAAGCGCCCTTGATGTAATATATTACGTTCTAATAAATCGTCGAATGAATGAAACTGTAAAATATAGTGGTAAATTAAGGAAGCTAAAGATTATTACTGCCAAGAGTTACATCGAAAGCGATCGCCAGTGAAACATATGTGTACGAAAAGAAGTGAGAAAGCCACTCGGATCCAATGACGGTGGGAACGTTATATTTTCTGTAAAATCGTTAAGTATATACTGTGCAACGGTAGGCTGCGGGAAATGGGGAAGAATGGGAAGTGGAGCGAAGAGGAGGGATACCTGACGCGTGGCAATCGTATCGTGAGTGAAAAAAATGAGCGCGAAAGTTCTACGTTGAAAGGCGATCAATCGAAGGTTGTGACGCGTGCCGTCGTTGCTCACAGGTTGCACCGCTATTATTTCAACTAAATATTATCTCTCTGATATCGCAAAAAGGTGCATATATTAAATTATGTATACACATGCGATGGCTCATACGTAATTCAATTAAAGCGTTCATTAATATAATTAATAATTCATAACAGAAAACATCCTGCAATATCAAAACTGGGTTTGACTTATACATGAATTTAAATCGCGAAACGCGAAACTTAATAACTGTACTACCAAGATAAAAAAAACATTAAAAATCCATCAGAACTTATTAAATTCCCTGAATTCTTTCAAAGATAGGAACGAGTAACTTATACATTCGTGACTTATAGCAAAAGACGACTGTTTACATTTTTTATTAATATAATTCTTTCGTTAATTTAAACGTTAAACGATCGCAGGCGTTAGGTTTTACTGTTTATAATCGAGCGGAGTATTTGAAATGATACGTAAGGCTACTTACGAGGGTACGTGGACTTCTTCGACCGTGTAGCGTGTTAATTTCGAAAATAAACAGCTGCTTCGTGCGACGATTATTTCGCCTCGGATAATTCGACGGTTTTCCGTGAATTATGGCATCGCAACGTGTAATGGTGTTAAGCTTCAAGTATTATCCATGATATTAACCGCATGAACAAACGGATGGGCACAGAGAGTCGTACTTGCCACGCTATCAGCTAGCCGACAAGTGGGTGCTATTATCGCTGAAACTGGCATACGCGGCTCCACTTCCCCTTCGATACAGGCGCAGAGGGGTGCGTGCCATGCGTACAATCCACGGGGATGTGTCTAGGAAACTCGCTGGCTAGAACAGCTACAGGGTGTCTATGTTATTACCGCCTGGCATTTTTCTGGCACACAAATCAAATATAAAATAGGCGGATAAACGAATAAGGGGAAATTCTATTACTTTTTATAAGAAACACGGGGATCTAGGTTTACTTCGAACGTTTGCAATGAATTTTGAACTGTGATTGTTTTTCTCTCTTAGTATTTTATAGAAGCTTTTATCAAGAGGAAATTAACAGCGCAGGAAGGAGATGCGGAAGTTGTGTTATCAGCGCAACGGTGTTCAGAACCACGCAATTACGAAAATAGAAGAATTGAAGGTGGATTCGGTATGTACATATTTAAAGCGACGTTACGGTGGAATTCTGGAACCTTAGTTGTTATTTAAGCCTGCTTTAAATATGTAACGGATCCTCGTCGTGAATTTTTTATTTCCGACCGCGTGACTTTTGTTGCTATTGAAGAAATTGAATGAGTCTTTATTTAACATGATTGAATTTGACAATATATTTTTTACGAAATATTAGTAGGAATTTCTACTTTGTTTTACTTTTTAATTATAGATAAGAAAATATAATCGTAACTATATAAATAAAATAATATATAAATGTTTGCGATTCTGTTCACTTTAAGGGTTGCAAGAAAATCCATGCTAATGTTTTCGATTAATTTAGAAATCATTGTATGGCAGAGGCAAAAATATATTAGCAATATTCATTAAACTTAATACGCAATAATCTCCCATTCGTTATCTTTTATCTACTTACACCATATGTACTATATTCTATTGTATACATATACACAATCTTGTATATGTATGCATGTAAACGCATGCGCGTAAGTACATATAAACGGATGAATTACTTAGTATAAATAAGAATCCAGCGATCCCAATTAAAATATTAGTTTTTCTGTTATTTATTTCATATTGAAATGAATTTATTTTCTTTCAAATGCATGCTCAAATAAGGTATTTAAATAATAAATTTCAGCATAATCCGGAAGTTTGAATCCCTGGTAAAACTTTCTTTATATTATCGCTTTATTTTTTATATAGCATTGTTCTATATATCCACATATAATTAATTTATTGTACGAATAAGAATTCTGTTCCCGAATTAAAAGAGGAAAACGCGAAGGGAAAGTAAAATTAAGAATTGAATATGTGATATCTATTTAAAAATGATTATTAAAATGTGGAAATTCATTGTGAAAAAAGAGAGATATATATAGTCTTTGGAGAATTGTTTCATTTAGATGCCAATAGTCATGAACTTAAACAGAAATGTCGTGTAGAGGTAAACAAGTGTCCTTGTGCTATATTGCAATTATTGACGTGTCGCGCTTCGCAGCCGCCGTCGTTGTCAGAATGAAGATATCTAAAATTGAATGTAGACAGACATGGTTTTACTTTCTTCTGACGTAATGGAAACAGCATCTCAAAAATAAATCCATATCTTCCTCTTTTATAGAGACACAATACGTTTTAATTTAAAGCCTTTGCTTTCAACACATTTCGTTCCACAGGAACTTACCCACACTAAATTAGAAAACATCTTATTATATAATGGCTATTTATTATTCGATAATTTACACTCCAAATAGTTATAAAATAGGACAGCCTATTTAAATGTTCCAGAAGCAGTTAGGTAACTAATCAATAAGCAAGAAGTTAAGCAACCCAACTTGTAACATATTATGTTACATGTAACAAAATAAATTTCAAGATTTCAGCTATTATCAAATTTATTTGTAATACATATTTACACTTTTTATAAATAATAATAGCTACTATTTCCAATTATTTTACACATACTATTACGAGAAATATCTATCAATGTAATGCAACATTTCGAAAGCTACCTCAACCATGATGAGGATAATAATCATCCATTCTAGACGAATGTGATGACGGTCACTTAAATGCGAAGACAGGATTCCCACAAGCTCCACGCAATGATTTAACTTCTCATTTATAACCTTCGGGAGAAGAATATATATGTTTCCATTATACTGTACGCAGTAGATGTTATCTAGTAAATATAATCGTTTCTTTGTAACTTACTCTGGTACGTTTAGCAATATTGAAATATGCACAGGTTTGCTGGTACAGAGTTTCTAAATCATCTCGCTCCCAATAAAAGTCAGGGGTGTCTAACAAGTCGGAGCTCAAGTTAATCGAATGTCGCAGTGCAAATAATTCCCCTTGCTTTTTCAATACGTCCTGTCGAGTCATCCTGAGCTTTCTGCCAGCTTTTAAATCTTCGGTGACAAATTCTATAGACTCTACGTAATTATCTAAGGCTGCTTCCCATATACCCAGCTTCACAGATTGGGCCATCGCATTCGAGAATGTGTATTTATCTAGATTCGTTGCACTCTCTGCTAATATAATATTACCACTCTTAATGTGGTTGTGTTTTCTGTAAAGCATTCAAAGAATGAGAAAGCGAAAGTGCAATGTCTAGACGAAGTTGTGCGTGATATATGTTGGCTTCGTACGATGAAATAATTATGAAAATATGTTTTTCATGTTATTACCCACTGTCCGCATAGGTATAAGTCATCATTTCTTTCTCAGATTGTACGGTATAGTCCATATAACGATTTTCTTCGTATCTCTTTAAAAACTGCAATATGTTTTCACTTTCGAGGTCAGAGACATTCCACATTACTATCGTGCCTTCGCGAAAGAAAAATATTTCTCTCGGTTCGTACTCTACTTCATACTTCGCCACAGCGTGTATCACATCTGGTAATGCTGCAAAAATAATCTAAATAAAGCACAACGAAGTAGATCGATAGTTCTCTAATTGTTAGCGTAACGTATTTTACTTGTGCTTTAACTTACTACACTAACTGTTGGATATCATTTCTAAAATACATAGTGCTGATTTAATAATAAGCAATGATAAACTTATAGAAGTAAATAAAACTACAATATTTTGGTATGTAAAATGTATATAATTACATGTAAAAATAATTTATAAAATATTACAACATTTAAAATGGCAATTATATGGAAGATATAAATGTTTGTAATCTTTTTACATAGAATATTTAATTCATAACTGTCAATTATATGATTATGTTAATAAAAAATTATTGTATAATGCCGCTAATGATACATTATACTTAGGTTTATATATTGATTAATGTTAACTAAATACTCAAATTTCAACTGAATGTACATAACCATTAGAACTTATATTGTGGAAGCTGCGTTACATTAAAAATATTATTACTGTGATCACTTAAGTGAACTAACGTGACAATAGTTATTACACACGATTAGAAATAAAGAAGTATATGTATTCTACGGCTAGAAGCAATTTTAGAAATTGCATTATAATCCATTCTAAATCTTTAATCAATATATTTGTTTTAAGAAATGCATTATCGAAAGAAATAAAATAATAATACATAATGTATTATAACACATTGAAGAACATCCAGTGTGTAAAAACTTATTCCATATTTATCTTAAGAAAAGAAAGGTGGAAGTATTTACATTTCTTCAATTCCCATTTCGATTTTGATAGCGAATAATTAAAGAATGCGATACATATGTTACGCATGGTTTTGGAAAATTAATTAGGCTTGATCCCGATTTACATTGACCATTTAGGATATCATGTATCTTTAGGAAGAATTTATAGACGAATCTTAATGTAATATGCAAATGCATCATCCGTTATCCAAACTCTTATTTTGATATATTTTTTAATCTACTAGAAACGGACTATCACAAGCACCTAATCCTGTCGCTACACCACCTTCATCAGCGGTAGCTAGCTTTGTTCTTAACATATGACCGCCTTGCTTATTAACATACACATTAGTTTCATCGGCGATGATAATGCCAAATATTCCTAACTCGGAAACTAATTCCTGTGGTTTTCTGTCAATGTTGCTATCTGCTCTAATCATATAGTTTCTATGAATCGGAGGATGAATTTTATCCATAAGAATCCAGGCTACCCTGTCTCGTTTATCTTTTACAGATTGCAGGAAAGTCTGTATGTCTAATCCATATTTGTTATTGCAACCTCCTTCTCGTTGAGGCTTTAGGACAAAACGATGCGGGTCTGCGATCCCCATTTCTATAGCAGCATCTCCATGTTCGTCAAAGTCTAACGCATAAAGTTCTACAGAAAACAGCACGGCATAATAATTTGTCGACAAGAAATTCTGATAATAACCACAACGCAAATGCAATTCACTTACCAGTGAATATTTCTTTAATCACAGCACATGTCCTTTCATTCTTTAGAAACTTACTAATTACCCCAGGCTTCGCTAGAGCCTGCTGAACTTTTTTCGTTCCTGCTAAATGATACTGAATAGTGGGGCATTTAATTGCTAAGGATCTTTCTATTAATAATCTCACGTCCCATTCTTTTCGTGTGTGATATTGCCCAGGTTCGTAACCACATCTATAATATACTACAGCTACAACATGATTATCTACTACTAACTCCTTTTTCGAACCCAACTTTGCTGTCAAAGCTAATTGCGTTAACGTCCGACGAATAACTTTGATATTTGGATTTTGTTTTCTAATTTCGAATTCGTGAAAACGCTGGTCGCAGATATTATACGTAATATCTTCGATTACAAATAAAATGACTGCTCTGTAAACAATTGTACATTTTACATTAGACTCTACATAAACCGTCTGTATTACTTATATTGTACATATTTATTTCATTGCGATTCTATGCTAATCTTTATATCGCTGTAATTATCAATATTTTTAATTTCAGAAAAGTAATTAAACACAAACGTACTGTTGGTTGCCGTACATATTCCATGCTTCTATCATACTCGAGCATATAATTTGCAGTGCATTGTTTTCTGGCAGCTGATTTATTTCTTCGTGATAACCGAGCTCTGTTAATACAAATTTATGTAATTCTGTTGCTGCAGGTCCTAGCCAACCAAAGCCCGAAGCAATTGTATTTATTTCAACTTGTTTCCAGCAACAGTATGGTATACATCTCTTATTTCCACCTGTTTTCGGGCAGTTAGTTTCTAGCATCAAATCAGAACGTAATATACCAAGAGATATCTTTTGAGCAGACCCTCCCTCGTTGTTTATAATATTACAGATTTCGAATAAGTCCTTAGTGAAACTGTCGACTTTCATTGTTTCGTCTAACGTTTCTTTCAAGAACTTATAATCCTGGGCAACTCTGTGTATAAGTAAGTTCAGTATCGTTTGAATCTGACAAGCGTTCTCGAACTCTTTTCTAGGAAATGGGGATGGCATCAGAATGAACGGCGCGAACTGTAGAACATTTTTGTTGAAGTTCGATTTTGATCTCATACACATTCCATGCATAAGTGCCCAATCTTTCGCCTTTTCCTTTAATTCTTCTAACTCTTCCTCGGAAGAAGGTAACTCAAGTGTTGTATCCATAATTGTACCTTTCTTGTTGCAGAGTTTTAACGAAACCTTTCGAATCGTAGAATTTAAATAAGTTTCAATAATCTGAATTATTATTTCAGTCGCAACTACAGTTGCGAAAGTTAAAAATGGCTCTTACGTAAGAATATTTTTAATTATGTTATGTTAAATTGCTAGTTTTTATATGGTAATTTCAAAACACAATTTTAAGAGTAGTTCAACAACAAATGTATAAAACTATAAATTATTAAACGTTATTAAATGATAATAATATACTTTGGAGATTAAAATACAAAGATAATTACATTATCAAAGAAAATTGATAATACAGAGAAATAAAATAAAAATTATTTTAACCAAAGAAAGGAATATTTTGTTTTACAAGCAATTAAAAAAAAAAATTTAAACCATTTAAAACCAGTTATTGCAGTAGACTAAAAGAAAATTACTGTCAAAATATGTAAAAGCTTGTAAACTTAATGCAGAACAGATTTTATTACACATTATTCAATAAAATAATTATTTTTAAAATTTCCATATACGAATAAGAATAAATTAACAAGAAACTGTTCATGTTCAATTTATTATTAGTAATAAAAAAATAGAAATAAAATTAATTAGAATTCATATGTATATTATAATGCAGTTTCATTATGTCAAATATTCGCGAGTGTAAATAAAGCTATTACATACCATTCGTAAAAATAATTTCCTTCATAAATTTTCTTTTACCTTCTCCAATCCCGGCGTTTTTTTAAAGCAATTTTTTCAGTAAAACTTTTCTTTATTTTTTTTTAAATATAAAAGTTTATACACAATGAATTTTATTACCGAAATTTGTGCGGTCATTCAATTATTTTATTACAATTCTCATAGCCCTCACAGTGCTTTCTATACTGCACTTTATTTCGTGTAAATTACAAGGTGTAATCCCGAAATTCTGTGGCAGATTAAACGCTTGAAACGTCACGTTTCGTAGTAATCGAAGTTCACAATCTTATCATATCACATGTGCCGTGTGTTTAACTTTCACTGTCTTTCACTGGTATTATAATATAATATACAGTCGTTGATAGTAAATAACAATATTGCGTTTATTTTTTTTTAAGATTGAAATGATAGAGAAAAAAAGACGTACGTAAGCGCGTAAATTAACCGTAAATTAGTTTTCAAGGAATGGTAAATCATTCGTTTTATATAAGTGCGTATATAATACCATATGTATACTTAGTAGTTGAAGTCAATATTCCTGATGCCTTTGTTTGAATCCCAAAGATAACTTTTGAATATTGGTTAGGTGTTCAAGCCTAACCTTCCAATGTAAATTTCGCAAGAATGAATTACAATTTGATCGAATTACTACGACATTAAATACCTTGAGCATTTAATACGACAGGATAAATATTAAAAAAACCTTTAGGTACTTTAGCTTTATGCTGATAATTATATTATGCTGAGATGCATTGTATCAAAGGAACTGATCCCACAACGTTTTACAACTTTTTTTTATATATTTAACACATTTGAAAGTGAACAGTTTTAAAGAAAGCTTTTAAATGAATAAATAACGAAAGAAACCTTTTAAACATTATTGCAATTTTTCAATTTGTACAAAAATTCATTCTCAGTTGGGAAACTTTAATTCAAATAAGTTGAGATGTAAAATATATAAACAATAATTTACATGAAAGCAGTATGGATGTTACACAGTCCAATAAACAGAAGCTACAGTAAGTTGCATATACATATGCAAAGTAAGTCACGGTAGACAGAATGCTTGAATATCTTGAATTTAAAGATGTAGAAAATGATTATGACGATATTTCAATGTTGCGAACAGGCAAACATCGTGAACAGAATTATTTTGAAAAGTTATCAAGCCCATAAAGGTGTTTTTGGTAATTATGAAGAAAAGGAGACTGCAACTCCAATTTTGTTGAATTTCAGATATTTTGTAGAGAGGAGGATCCTGAATAATATGTACTTTGTTCGAAGCGTGAGACGATTGTAGTTCCAGGATTATGATAAATAGAAGGTGGTACTTATTAAATTAGATTCTGTACTCGCTAAGTTACCAATATTCTAAAATGCTTCGGTTATGTCACGAGGGGCCTTCCCACCCTCTGATCTGTCCCCTAATCTAATACTGATACCTCGTTTCACTTTTTAAGGGGCACCCTAGTTTGATTGTCTGTTTTCAATGCTATTCTTTTACCCATCGAACTAGGCTACCCTCTTAATAAACAATGACTGCCGATGAAATTATCAGAAAAAATTACTCAGGGTCATGTCCTTGACAACATATATCAAGGTCAAGGTCGTAGATGAGGTTGCCCTCTTTCTTCCCACTGAATTCTCCTTTTCCCCCCAATAAAACTGTATAAAAGAATATACAAGATTCACCTTTAATTCTCAAGAAAAACGAGCTTAACATGAATTTTCTTTCTATCATTTTATTTGTCCTTGGGAATAGTTTATTTTGGTTTAAAAAATTTTCTTTAGTCGATTCCTTGTTACAAGATCCACACTGTATACAGGGTATCCACTTAATTCAGAACCTGTAGGCGCGAGAACAGATGAATGGTCGGGTAGTCAGTCACTGTCCTAAAGAAGAAATTCGATTCTAGACCCACCAATACCTTGGTCAGGGTTTTTGTGTTGTTTTCATCTGAGTCTAGAGACAAATGTCGAGGCAATTGTCTGAAACAGGTCACACTTCTCGCGTGTGTGGGTTTCGAGTTACTTGGATAACCCTGTACAGCTCAAGTATAAACCGTTATTTCTTCAAGCAAGACTTGTTGAAGAGAAAAACAACCCATTGACAAACTCATTTTTCAAATTTAGCATCTTAATTCATTTCTTAAATTAATTTTAAAACAAATTTTTGATTAAATATTGTAGCATGTAGTTTGCTGTTCTCAAAGATAAAGGCAACGATAAGTACCTACTTTTTCTGTGTTTGAATTAACATTATTCTCAGCAGTGAAAAGCAGGTAAAATTTCAGAGTTGTAAATTAGGATCACATTTTGTAAGATATTGAATTGTGTGTAGCAACAAATTATGGTGTGTATTTTACATTTATGATATTCTACCTCTGAATAAGATCAATTAAAATTCATTTCACATAGAACAATTTATATAAAATTGTATGTAATAGATGATATATACTTACAGCTAATTGAGGTAAATGTTACATCTGGTATATATAATTTTTGTTCCATTAGACCTTGCACTAAAGCTTCTAAATCATATTCTTCCGAAGTGGCCAATGCTTTTACGTTCCACGCCTATAAACAAATAGAACATTCAACTTAAATATGAAGTTCATCAGTCACACTTTAATTTTTTCTTTCGTAATACAAACATAAATGAAAAATTTCTTTGCTTATTGACAACTAAAGCAATGTTACAAATTTGGAGGTTCTGTTATCGTAAAAAAAGTACAGTAGTTTATCGTGATTTATGAACACAGGATTTATATGACTTACTATCTACATACCCCAACGGTTTCATCATTATTCGAAAATGTGTTTTTTCTTTTCTTGGGCCTCTTCTTCAGTTGAGTGCCGGGATAATTGTTTTTAATTTTATTGGGAATTGCTTTAATATTAGACGGAGTTGTTTCATATCGAACGTTATTAGTGTGTAAAAAATTATTACGATTAAATTGTAAGTTCAAGTTCGCAGCGAACACTGGTTTCACTAGTGTTCTATCACGTGATATAAAAGTCGTACAAATTTCTCTACAGACGTTAAAATTAATACTGCCCCTACACTTTGAAAAGATACACCTCTGAATTGCAAAACTCATTTCGTTCGATATTACATTTAATACACTTTGTTATTTATATGATTAATATATAAAAACATACATTCTATCAAAATATATTATTTTATTTCAACAAAGTACACGCACTGTCACAATAAAAGTTATTTAATATTTGTATGTCTTATGCAAACTCAGGTTGCGCCACACACGTGCATGCTAGTTGATGCTACTGTTGGCTACTGTATTAACTGTATACAATTATATATATGCAAGTGCATACATATGAACGCATTGAAATTAAGTTATATGGTTACATGTAAATACGCAGGTATGTATGTACATTGTAGATACTATAGAAAGTATAAAGGCCGTCGCGTATTTTGGCGAAGTGCAGTAATATGAAGAGAAAAGTTTATAAACAATTGATGACCAAAGCGCAGTGACAATTACTTAGGGCGAATTCCACATACGCTCAAATGGCCCGCGATTTTCATTAAGGTAGGTTTCCCCATACGCGACTGGACGCATCGTCAAGAATTCAAAGTCAATTTTCTCGAAAATGAAGCGCAATATCAAAAACTTTTATTCCATTTTCTCAACTTATTTAGTTCTTATGAGTAGAAAAGAAAGAGTAATATACAGAGGAGCCCACGGATGAACAATTTTAATTTTGGCGGTATAATGGTAATTTCGGATTGTACTATTTTCCCGCCAGTCGCGTGCGTTGCGTCATCTGCGTAGATCTTGAACTGTTGCGAACACTCGTCGCTGTTCCTCGCTGAACCGTCGCGGCGCAAAGGTGCAACGCAGAACAAGGCATTCGAAGTGATTGTACCACGTGTTGTACCTAGAAGGAGTGATAGAAGTTTACGAAGAATTCCAACATCTTCTAAATACCACAAAGAGATACGTAATTATGAACAATTATAATTTCAAATTACAATTTCTTTCGCGAAAATCGGTATATGAGACATGCTGCAGACGAGCGAGTTTTGTCGCGCGAGCATTTCTGTCGTAATAAAACAATAAAACGCAGAAGATAACGTTTAAAATGTTATATTTCCAAGATAAAGTATAACGTTGCGTTGTCGTCGTCAACGCGATACATTCACGAATGCTTCTCGGCATCGCAGTTGTCCAAAGCCTGTCTTGTTCTAGCCACGATGCAGTTCTCGGTTTATAACACTCCTAAGTGTCGATTTTTCAATGCCTAAGTTGACGACCGCTAAATGACCGTTTGGGAACTCGCTCGTCTATCTCGGGCCTAAAGGTGTTCTGTAATTTCTATCCTATCTTGTTGAAAATTATACCAATGGATTGGTGAGGATTTCGTAACGGAAATAAGCCGAAACACGACATATATCGCTCTAAGTAGTTTTAATAGGACCCAATTTGAATATATATTATCTTGAATAATGATCGGGCAAGGCGTACGAATTAAGATATTATTGTTAAAACTAGTTCCATTTGCCGTATTTTGGTTCATTATTGGCACTATTTCCAAAAAGATGGAACGAAAATTATAGAAATTTAAATTTTCATGATTGTATAATACTAAATACATCTCGCGACCCAGAACGGGCCGTCCGATCATATAAACGAAATATTTGCGTTGTGTCTCTTCTCCTTCGAGACCTGTTTCTTTATAATGTATTTCTATACGTTCTTCAGTCGGGCATCGTATGTTGTAAGTCGTATGTTGGTAAATATTGAAGTCGTAATCAGTGGCGGATTTAAGGAAAATGGCACAGGTGGCAAACGTATTGACGGGCAAAATTTTTATTCGAATTTTTCATAAAATTTCGAATAACGAATAAAAGTTAAAAACATTATTCGTCATGTGTTTTATAAAGATTACCCGGATTAACTTTTTTCGGCGCACGAAGAATAACTTTTTTTTTCGATGAATGAAGTTAATTCTTTTATTCGTCGAGCGTTTCAACTTCAGCGTTGAAGAAACTTTTCAACTTTCACTTTATTCAACGTCGAATAATTTTCTGACAGGGGAGTTGAAGCAGGGAGTTGAAATGTAGGAGAACTGGGAAGGTGTTGTACCTTAGACCAGTTTGAAGTTTTTGAATTTTCTCCACCTCAGTTTTGTTCAAACAAATTCGGAAACGGGATCGCATATTCGACTATATAGTAATATGGATCTTTACCACGAAAACAATGAAAAGAATCTTAGCTTACACACATAATTAAATATTTTTTATTTAACTGACGAGAAGACGGGTTATGAAAAGTCAGGCGGTAATGTAGGGCGGTAAACTTAGAAAATGTAATGTGACGGAGACCCGAAGGAAACCAGTGCATGCAGAAAATTAAACCCTACTCAGAACGCGGACATTTTAATTAACCCATCAAAAAGAATCCTATTTAAAAACATTGTCGTAAATTAATAGCTTTACAAAATTAATGATATACAAAAATTGCGCCCATTATAACAATGGCTATTTATATCAAGAAAAAAAAGTATTAAATAATATTAAGTAGATATATTTTTTTCCTGTGGCTTTTTATTTTTTTTTTAAATAATTTTAAAAAATTTACTTTAAATATCTCGTAGAGATCCTCATTTTCTTTCTTTTTTTTGTCTATATGCATTCGAGCACCCAGTTCTTCTATCGCGGCAAAATGGTCACTTGGCCCGTCTAAAGTTAAAGAGCACGCAGTTACGCCTGCTTTCTGGAGTTTAATGAAAGCTTTCCGTAATAAATTTGCTTTCGTTTCCGCGTTTAGTGCACTAACTAAAAAGTAGCGGATTGGTAATTTGCAATGTGTCTGTAACATTACCACCATTATTACGACCGCGTTCTTAGCCTCAAGAGGATCATCGCCATCGCTTATGCCTATACCTAAATCTACGTGACCGCGCCTTTTCCCATATCGACCCCTTTGACATCCTTTTTTTATACCCATCTCATCAATAACTACTGCACACAACAATTTCTCACCTTTTTCCTTCAAGTCATTTGAAACACGTAGTTCTGTTAACTGATTTCCCAACAATTGTACATTTCGAACAGCTCGAAAAGCCTGTATGGTCTGTTGTATAGGTATACTAAAATTTTTCACATAAAAAAAAGAAGAAACTAAAATAAATACATCGCAATTAATGTATATATACACGCTCAAATGTTACAGTTACAAATAATACAAACGATTTCGCTGGAGCATCACAGACAATTTTTGTTAACCTAATAGACCAGTGGTCGGCAAACTCATTAGTCTACAGAGCCAAATATCAACAGTACGATTGAAATTTTTCATAAATTCATTATTATTTCAAAGTACGGTGGTTATTAGCGTTCAAACGCACCAGACCACCTTGCCCAGATGTCTACTGGAGGCAACTGTACCCGCAAAAATTTCTTTCTGATCGATTCCAGGACGAAAATTGTAATTTACGATTTGTTTACTACACGCGTATACGTACACGCTTTTTCTAGCTTGTGTAAGCGTACGCGCACATTCAAGGCCCGGTGAGACGGCAGGCTTAATTATCTCAGTTGCCGTCAAATTTAAATGCAGTTTATTCAATACCAGAGTTGAATACACATATTTCTTATATTTAAATATCACATTAACTTTAAATGCATGATTTGATCATGGATCTTGAGTTAAAACCTTTGCAGAAACCTTGCAGAAATTGCAAATGATTAGTTACATTGGTTACATTTAATATAGTACTAATATAGTACTTTTAACGATAACTTTTCATACACAAGTTGCCTCTTTTTCTTCAGATATTTATTCACCTAGGTACAAATAATTACAAAAATATTAAATATTGAACATTAAGATGTAATTGATTAATTGGGCAATAAGGTGTTGCGTGGCTGGCTGGTTCCTCTGTATCCTTCGTAGGGATTTCGGCGCGGGACGATGCCTGTGGAACGCTAATAGCGAATTCGGGAAACCCGCACTGGCCGCACTCAGTGCGAGTTTTCTCGCTTCCAATTGGCTAAAAGTCGCACTCAGTGCGGCCAGTGCGGGTCTCCCGAATTCGCTATAAGGCGTTCTGCTCACTGGACGCGGATTTTAAATGATAAATATAATGAAAACGATAATAATAAAGATGATAATAGAATAAAACAATTTGAACACAAATAACTTATAACTTTAATCAACTCAATAAACGATTTGAACACAAAATGAATCTTAGAGAGGTTTTTAATGATACGTCCGTTCGCTTTTGCTCTCGGGGCTCGAGTGAGTCTTCCATAAGGTCCGTCGGTTTACACCTCTCATTAAAAGAATCTCTAACTATATATTTTCAAACACCTCGGGCTTGTGCGAACTTCACTTTGTCTCCCTTTCTTATTACATTCGTGTGATCCGATTTGAACCTCGCGTTTCTGAAGTTTATGCTACACGCCGCTAGACGGGAGTCGAATCAATGTATGTGTAGGGATTATGCTCTAGTATGTGTTTCAAACCACCTCCTACCGTAGCCCTACGTCCACGACGAAGGAGGGATGTGCTGGATAATGACTATCACACTTGATGTTGGTTATAACTGTATGTATATATTTACAGAACTTGCCAGGGTCGCCAAAGGCGAACACTGGCAATACCAGATACTTTAAACCAGTTATTTGAATGCGCACAAGCGCTAGACGTGGTACAACACACGTGGTTATAATATGATCAACGTTAAATACGGTGATTTTAGACAAGATGTCCGGAAAGGACTTAAGTGTCTTGCGACTGTTCGCAACCCAGTCGAATAACGAAGTGGCGCGCCATGGATTCAACATGGTCGCGCATGTCGTCGCACGCTGTCTCCCCACCACCGAACAGTACTCGGAGTGGGAGACCAGCCGCTCCCCACACACTCCCCCCCGAGTGCAAGTGCACACACGCACGAACTTAACCTAAGTATTAAAAAAAAACAATATAATAATATAATATAAACATATATACAGCTATATACAGAGCGCATGTGTGATGCAGCGAGGTTGACCAAAAATGCGTGGTAGTGGTTATGAGCCTGGAGCAATTTTCGCAGTTTTTCGCACATAGGTCTTTAAGACAGGACGCGACGGAATGTCTGAAGACGTCGAAGGGTCCTTCGAGGGCCCTGCTTTATCAAGCGTTGGATCAGCCGCATCTTCTAATATAAAGAATGCGGGTTTTAACAGATCAGTTGACACACATTTTTTGTTACCGTTAATTACGATTTCATAAACTGCGTCTGAAATGCGTTTCTCGACTTTAAACGGGCCAGAATACGGAGGTTCTAAACCCTTCTTCGCAACATTGCGAAGAAAAACATGGGAACATGTTTTCAATTCTTTAAAGAAAAATGCTCTTTTTTTATAATTGTGCACAACGGGCACCGGTCGCACCATACGCATATATTCTCGAAATTCCTCGATGAATATCCGCGGGTTTGGCGACAAATCGTCGGGCAGAAAAAATTCTCCCGGCAAACGAATTGCAGTTCCGAATAGAAATTCAGCAGGGGATGCACCTGTGTCTGCACGCACGTGCGAACGCAACCCCATGAGCACTGTGGACAGCGCTCGGGACCAGTTCTCATCAGAATGGCACATAATTGCTGCCTTTAATACCCGGTGCCAACGTTCTATCATACCGTTGGACGCCGGGTGATACGGTGTAGTCCGTATCCGTTCTGAACCTATCAGCGTTAACAACGCAGTGAATAGTTGCGATTCAAACTGAGAACCCTGATCAGTGGTAATCACCTTCGGTGCACCGTATCGAGAGATCCAGGTATCAAAGAATGCCCTAGCGACTGTCCGCGCAGAAATCTCGGCAATGGGAGTTGCCTCCACCCAGCGCGAAAATCGATCGATCATTGTCAAGCAATATGCAAAACCTTCACTACTCGGCAAGGGACCGATTAAGTCTATATGTATTTGGTCGAATCGACCATCCGGTGCTACAAAATGTTCCGGAATGCGTTTCACGTGTCGTGTGATCTTTGATCGTTGACACTCGATGCATTGCTTACACCATAGTGCAATATGCCTATGCATATCGGGCCAAACATACCGTTGCCTGATAGTTCGATCTGTGATCTTCGCACTAGGATGGGCTGGACTATGGAACATCCCAAAAACTGTCTCCCGCAATGATGTAGGAATGTATGGGCGGATAGCCTCTCCTGACATTTCGCAAAAGACCGCGGTATGGGCCGGTCCCCATTGCAATTTTATTAATTTCAATGGAGGGTCAGTCATTTTCTGTAACTGAACTACTTCGTCATCTTGATCTTGAGCTTGCGCCAAATCTTTAAGATTAATCTCCAGAGGCAGTCTGAGAGATTCAATACGCGACAAAGGATCCGCCACAACATTGTTCAAACCAGAAATGTGTTCAATTGTTGTAGTGAACTGAGCGATAAATGAAAGTTGTCGTATTTGACGCGGCGATGCCTTGTCAGACGATTGGTTAAAGGCATAAACAAGAGGTTTATGATCCGTTAAAATTTTAAACTTTCTGCCTTCTACATAGTATCTAAAATGTTTAAGAGCTTCGAAAATCGCGGTTAACTCGCGATCGTATGCACTATAATTTAATTGCGCGGGCGACAGTTTCTGAGAGAAAAACGCCAACGGTTCCCAGTTGCCCGAGAGATTCTGCTGCTCAAGGGCCGCGCCCATCGCTACGTCCGATGCATCGGTTACGATGTGCGTTTCGGCGCCCTGACGAGGATGCGCCAGAAGGGCAGCCTCAGCAAGAGCTTTTTTAACTTCGGCAAACGCCGAATCTGCGTCTGCATTCCACTCGATTGGTCTCTTGTCGTTCTTTTTTGAATCTTTAAGATAAGCATTCAGTGGTAATTGAATTCCAGCAGCGTGAGGTATACTGAGTCTATAAAAATTTATCATTCCTAAAAATCGTCTAAGCTCAACTATCGTTTTAGGTTTTGGGAAATTCGTGATGGCCTCCACCTTTTTGGTGGTAGGACGAATGCCCTTTGAATCTATAAGATAACCCAAAAATTCGATTTCGGAAACACCGAATACGCATTTACTTAGATTTAATCTAAGGTGGGCAGATTTTAATCTTTCAAAGACTGTTTTTAAATGTTCTGCATGTTCTTCTTGCGAAGAAGATGCAATAAGGATGTCGTCTATATAAACGAAGACATAATCCAAGTCTCCCAGGATTCTATCCACATATCGTTGGAAGGTTTGACTTGCATTTCTGAGACCATAAGTCATGTACAAGAATTCAAAGAGACCAAACGGCGTGATGACTGCAGTTTTCGGCACGTCCTCGGGTGCCATTGGAATCTGATTGTATGCCCTATGCAAATCAAGTGAAGAAAAAACTGTCCTGCCCGACAAATTCGTCGCACAATCGTGCAAATGAGGGGTCGGGTACCGATCCGGAATTGTAATCGCGTTTGTACGCCTATAGTCACCGGCGATCCTCCATGTTCCGTCCGCCTTCATAATCATATGGATTGGGCTGGACCAAGAGCTGGAAGACGGGCGACAAATACCCGCTTCCACCAATCTCTTAAATTCTGCTTTAGCAGCCTTTAATTTGTCCGGACTTAAACGTCTGGGTCGTTCAGAAACTGGAGGTCCAGTAGTATTTATATAATGATAAACATCACTACCAGTTGGTGGGGCAACTCGAGAGTTTCCAGTAATTTCGGGAAATTGTAACAACAAACCCGAATACATCGACGCATGATCGATGGTACTTGTTGCTACAAATTCTACCCGTTTAATACTAGCATTGATCTGTAATCCAGTGAGTGAATCTACAAGAACACGCTTGCGCAGATCGACCGATAACCCGAAGTGTGACAACAAATCTGCACCTATAATCGCGTACGGAACGTCGGCGATCGTGAAATTCCACCTCAGTGGACGCCTGAGTCCTAGATCTAGAGATCTGAATGACTCACCATACGTATTGATTCGTGTATCGTTCGCTGCGAATAATTTAAACGAGGTTGGCTCGCCGCAATTTTTGTGCACAGCCGGAAGCAGTGAGATATCTGCCCCTGTGTCTATTAGGAACATTTGTCCGGTAGCGCGATCGCGCACATGGAGACGCTTCGATATTGTGCGACCTTTCGCGTCTGTCTCCGAGACGGAAGGTCGGACTATTTTCCCTGATTCCACGACGCATATTTCGAACAGAATGGTTTGCAATGCAATGGATTGTCCGGAAATTTCTCGTGTGAGTAACATAACTTTTCTTTACTCTTCTCGCTATTGGGTTTACCCTTTGATTTTGACCTTGATTTAGATCGCGAGTTACGTGCTTTTAGCTTATTTTCAACCTTTTGCAATCTCTTCGAAATCTCTTTTAACTGATCTCGAATTTCGGCCAGCGCGGAATTTGACACGTCGGGCTTTTCGACAGAAGCTACGACCGTATTTTCTACACTTTGTGTGTTTTCCGCTATCTTATCCGCCATCTCCGCGAGTTTATTCAAATCACTGATCTCACCAGCGGCTAAAATCGCGCGCGTAGTAGCTGGTAAATGCTCGTTAAAAATCGTACGCAATATTTCGTCGCTACATTTACCCTTGTTTAAACCGCGAAGTCTGTTCAAAATCAATGAGGGTTTTCCCGTTGTGGAAATTTGGCCTTTTAGTAATTTTCGTAGATTTTCTTCCGCCGAAGATGCGTAAGTGCTTATAATTCGCCTTTTTATTTGTAAGAAAAGGTCTCCCGGTTGAGGAACTTGCGTTATTAAGTCATTAAGTGACTCAACGATTTCATCATCAAGCTCAGCGATTACAAAATCCGCCTTCGTACTATCGACGGTGATGTTCGCGCTTCGCAAAGACGCTTCGACCCGCACGAACCAAGTTTCGGGGTTTGCGCGAAAGAATTTTGGGATCTTCGGAACCCTGTAATTGTCTATATGCAAATCGCTGCCGGTTTGACACTTTTCCGACGTGTCCTGATTGTCGTCGTTAAGCGACATTTTAACGTAAGTAATTTAAAATACTATAGTACAGAATATTAAGTAAAACCTTAGAACTATTAAAATGGCATGAACTAAAATTATATATACATTAATGCTTCAATATAGCAAGAACACGAATGATGTCGCGAATACGATCTACATTGTTGACGACAATGCCTCGGCGTTATTCAGAGATCACAACACTGTTGCCCTTGGCGGAGTCGTTCGGACGAACGCGCGATGCTAACCGACAGACGCGCTGTTGCCGATAGTTCCCCGCAGCTACGCTACGTGCCCTACTGGATACGCTTCCACGAAATCGCCAAAAATGCGGCAACGTCGCAATTTTTTATTACTCGTTCGCGCGCGAGAATTCGAACGATACGAACGCTATATAATGGTAAGGACTCATAACCACCGCGCAACACGCAAATATATTGTCAAACTCGCTCACCGTAATATCCCGAAGGAATCCCGGATGAATCCTACGAACCGCAGCCCCGGTGATCCGCTTCGGGCGTCTCAGGACGATGTATGGCTAACACCTTGGTCGTCAAAGGATTCCCACAGAAGTTGTCTCGACGACATGCATGTGCCGATGATCCACCTGCCACGGCAGCTCACAGAGACCACAGCACGATGGAGATCCTCTCGAACAGGACGGACAGCATAATTGAATGACTGCCTGCTGTGCAAATACCCTCAAGAATCTAGGGTTTGCTGACCTCGTAGCTACTTCGCCCGGCATCCAGCTTCCACGTGGTGACGAGTATCACGTCGGGGTCACCAATTGTAGGGATTATGCTCTAGTATGTGTTTCAAACCACCTCCTACCGTAGCCCTACGTCCACGACGAAGGAGGGATGTGCTGGATAATGACTATCACACTTGATGTTGGTTATAACTGTATGTATATATTTACAGAACTTGCCAGGGTCGCCAAAGGCGAACACTGGCAATACCAGATACTTTAAACCAGTTATTTGAATGCGCACAAGCGCTAGACGTGGTACAACACACGTGGTTATAATATGATCAACGTTAAATACGGTGATTTTAGACAAGATGTCCGGAAAGGACTTAAGTGTCTTGCGACTGTTCGCAACCCAGTCGAATAACGAAGTGGCGCGCCATGGATTCAACATGGTCGCGCACGTCGTCGCACGCTGTCTCCCCACCACCGAACAGTACTCGGAGTGGGAGACCAGCCGCTCCCCACATATGTATATATGGATCTACGGATTGTAAACTGAAATTTACGATTTTTCACTTTTTTCATGAGTTAATTGATACTAATGATTCTGATTCTGATTAAAGAAATCATTTACTGTTTAATTTGATCCATTGGTTTTACGATCCAAACCGCCGATTTACGAGGATGTTAAGGGGGGGGGGGGCGGCGAAATATAAGGGTTGTGTTCCAATTCACGCATTATGCGCATAGACCGCAGCGCAGACGCTGCGCGCATGAACCGCGTTCCGTTTCCAGCAGCGCATGAACCGCAGTAACGAAACGGAACGGGTTTCGATGCGTCTGATGCTCGTGAGGTTACGCGGGAATGTTCAAACTTACAAATAGCTATGCAGTTGGATGGATTGCGGTTAATTTAATTCGAGACTTTTGGACGGTGGTCGAAGCACGCTTCCTAACAACATCGCTTACTTCGTCCTAAGGATCGGGGACCGACTCCTAACGAAATTTGATGGCTTTATTGGTTCCTGGATTTTCTCAACCCGAGTTTTCTTCTTGAACAGCGATAATTATTGAAAGCGAAGACCATATTTTATGAGTTTTACAGGACGAACTGCTGCTTACCCAGCGTAATTTGGTAAACAGATGTGTAAAGGAAAAATGAAGTTATTTATTACCCACACGGCACAACGTCCGGCAACGTCCCAAAGACGTCTACAGACGTCTTGGGGACGTCTTGTTACTGATCGTGCTACTTTTCGTAACGCACGTCGATATAATATATTCATTATTAATAATTATATTCGAACAATTTTATCATAAAAAAGGGCCTTTTCCATACTGGAAAAGCATCAGCCATATGACAGGCTATTAACACTATTCCTACCGACACATTTCACGTCATTTGACCGGTCGCGTTAGGTAAGACAGACTACAAATTTTTCTCAGAAAAAAAAAACAATAAAACAAGAAGTGAATATTCAAAAATGTATTATACGTATATTTGAGGCAAAGTCGTAAAGTATTTTAGTATGTCCACCAAGTCCTGCTGTATCTTCATGCGGTCGGCGTGCCTTTCTGCCCGTTCCGTCAAACGTTTCTCGCGCCTGGCTGCCTTTGCTGCCTCTTCGCGAACTTTGTCCTCAATTCGCCTTTTTTTGGTGTCTTCCCTTTCTTGCCGAATTTCATGGATGTAATTCTCCAATACGGTCTCCATTCGTCTTCTTTTTAGTGGATCTGATGGATAATTTCAACAAACAATGTTAAGAAAGAAAAACACATTGAAATTTTCAGATTAATGTATAACAGAACTAAGAAGCCGGAAATAATACTGGAATTCAAAGCGTATACATTGTCATATACAATATAAACTGAAGTAATATTATAATTGACATAAACGCGTGTGTGTGTGTGCACGTGACATTCAGAAATGCATTATATTTGGTTTGTGGATCATTAAATTAAATTATTATTTATTTTCAGTATCATGTTTTATGTGCTTCTCTGCGTATATTGACTTCATTTATTATAAGTTGTAACTGCACTTACTTTTCTTTATAGGGACTACTGGCAGTGATGTGTCTTTCGACGACGCCGTCGATGTCGATGGTATGGGTCCTGGGCCATCACTCGAGGCCTCGGCAAGCGATCGCATAGAGACTTTGTCCCGCATCAACGAATCCATCACCTAGTCACATATAATATACAATTATAATTTTCCATAATGCTTCACATTGACATGCATCTAGCCCCAAAATTTGTCCTCACTTTCAAATTCGTCTAATTATAATATAAGTGGAAATTCAGTAATCAATTTCTATATAATTAATTTATATGCAGAAGAATATATATGTTTTTCGAATAGTTTTATCGGAATAGTGTTTTTCGAATCTAAACGTTAATATTATTAAATACGCATGTGCATATTTATAAAATATATAATTACCGAAAAAAATGCCTCTGAATTTCGGGAATTGCCACTTCTTTTATTCTCGTCGTAAATGTTTTTGTATGTACGTTTTAGCCCGGACCATTTATTTGAACACTGCAGGCAACTTAAATGGTAATTTGGGAACCGATTATTAATTTCTTCAGCAATTTGGCTCCACAATTCGCTGCTCCGCGTTGTGGCTTTGAGGAATTCATCCTCCTTTTCTCTGTACAACTCAATCAGTAGGTAAACCGCCTTGTCCGGCCAGAGATATGATTTTTCTGCTGCTTGGCCTACAAATATTATGTAAATATATTGTAATTGCAGATATCGAATATGTTAAAGAATCATTAAAAAACAAACCTGAATTTCTCCCATCCCGATTCTCTTTTCAGACTCCTCCGCAGGCACTAGCGTCGATCTTTGGATCAGTGCTCTCAGATAATCTTGATCTTGCGTAGAACAAATATAGAAAGGATTTGGGAAAGGACGGTTTCCATGAGCAAGGGAATTAGTTTCTTTCATACATGTACTAATTAACACTTATGAAGAAAATCCGTAGATCAACGGATTTTTAAAAGGGGGATCTACGGAATTCTACAGAATGTTGAATTTTTCTCTACGGATTTTAAAAAAAAATCTGAGTTGGCAACACTGGTAGACTGCATTCGCGTTAATTGGGGTTAGTGCAGTTAGCGATGGTTAGTGAGTGTGTGTGCGTGGTGTTTCCTTTTTAAAGTATATAAATAATACTCATACATTTCATTCTTATGCTTTTATTGGGTGCGTTCAGCCGACAAAACCGGTGAGTAACCGGTGACTGCAACCGGTGAGTGATTTCCCTAGATTTGACTACAGCCGTGTAGAGACTTCGTCGATGATTTTACTCTGAACGCAACCGATCACTTCACCTACTCAACATGTTTAGTAACCGGTCGCCATTTTTTGTACCATAGTTTATTTCCGGTACAAAAAATGGCGACCGGTTACTAAACGTCTGTGGGACGTCTGTAGACGTCTTTGGGACGTTGCGGGACGTTGTGCTGTGTGGGAAGTAGATGCTGTGTTTTAAGTATATAGTTATTAATACGAAAGAGGAAATTCATGAATGTGGTAACATCGCTGGAATATTTGAATGTTTCTTCACAATTTTTAGAAAATCGGCGTAGATATGTCATCCGTAATTACTTTCGCGCTGTATAGTTTTATTCTATGTGGCTGGTTGTACTTGTTCTGCTATATTGGCGAACAAGCTGTATCGTCGTTTGTCTTTGTACATATGCCTATACTATTGAATTATAACCATGAAGTATGAGTAAGGAGACTTATCAGCCTAGAAGAAGTAACAATATTGAAAGGTATAATCAGATATAATAATATATATTTATTTATGCCATACAAATAGGGGTGAAATTAGTCCCTGAAAATTCGCCTATTTTCCGATTTTATTTTGTAACTCGCAATCTGTAAGATATAGAAAAAAGTTTCAAGACAAGATGTAAATATTCATAAAAAATTCATTAGCGTTTTAAAGTAAAGTTTCGTTTTGTACATATCATGGTCTTTTTCGTATAATTTTCCTTTTAAACTTTCCTTTGTCCGCCACTGTATAATTCAAAAGTTCAGCCTTGTTGGATCCTTTAAAATCCCCGCGCTACGTTGCAAGCTGAGTGCGTCGATGCTCCACGAGCACTAGTGATCCTCTAGGGAGTGATCGGTATAACCCACGGTGTAATAGACAGATGTTCCGACTCCTGTTCAGAATGTGTGACCAAAGAGGAGATATAATAAGAGGCGTCACTCCGGGCGGAACATGACCTTGGCATTTAAATTGGTTGTCTATTCGAGCGAGATATTCAAATCGACTAAATGTACCTTACCGCAATTGGCTAATTATTGCCGAAGTTTACCGATCATCGCCGAATGGGCATTTAAATTGGTTGTCTAGTGATTTCCCTAGGTTATTTCTGTCCTTGTCGAGTGACGTGTCTTATTATATCTCCTCTTTGGTCGAACACTACCTCACATACGAATTTATACTTTAAATCATTTTTACGTAGTGTGCTTACTCAAAGCCCCATAAAGGGCTTTGTCGATCCCTTAAAAGTTAACTATTATATTACTACCAACAATTTTAAATTTTAATTTTTCTCACAATACGTAAAAAACTTGTTACATAACTGCAGTTACATGTAAACGAATGATATCATGTGTGTCGCACATGATGCATTTTCGAGTGAAATATAATCCGTTGTTCCTATTAGATATACATAGATATATATATTTTACTTAATAAGAGTACATTATAACATTTATAACTATATGTTCCTTATATTCATGTTAACACTATCTTCGTTACGAGAATCCGCCTTTACATTAAATGCGCACATAAACAGACCGTGTAACGTTCGTTATTATAACATAGTCCGTAACGTAATGGTCCGTAAGGAGATTTAAGAAGTGTCAAGTACTCACTGTCATGTACTTTCGTTTCAATGCCGCACGCTCTAAACTAAAAATTCTGTTTTATTAACAGTATTGTTTAAGGAAGTATGGAACTTGCGCGAAATTTTGTTACTAGCAAATTGAAATGTTGCCTCCTTAAAATATCGGAAAAATCTTGTTTGTATCACGTAAGAAGTATCAGGTAACGTGAATTTTATATCAAATCAGAACTAGTACGTGATAATACAATGAAAATATTAAATGCATTTTAACGTCACTTCACAAAGCTTAGCTAGAAATGTTTTCTTAATTTACTTAATTCATATCTCGTGACTTACGACTGTCCTCCTTGTTTACGAAATCTGTCATTAGTTTTAAATTTCAATTTTACGTATAGAACGGAGAGTTAAAGAATACTTAATAGTACAGCTTAACGTGTCACAGTTTCTTTTTTCTTCTCATTGTCCTTAAAAACACTTCGATGAGAAGTAAAAGATATTAATTTTAAGTTACATAGGTTACATAATTTATTGAAGATCTAGTTGCAATTCCGTGAGAAATGTCTGTATTACAGATTGGCAGAGGTAGGAAAATTAGAAACACCGAAATTACAGGGAAAGTATGAAACTGGTCAATTAATTTTACATAGAGTGTTTGGTTACCGTGGCGTGATATTATTTCCATGGGTTGCGAAGGTTTATGACAGAGATATTCCGAATAAAAGGGAGCAGTAAGTATGAAACGTTATACGTAACGTAGACGATAATAAAATTCGAATAAAGCTAGCGTTTTATTGCAGAAACATAAATGGTAACTTTAACAGTGTGGAGAAAGAAGTAAAAGGTAGAACTCACACATTTTATCAAGTATTAATTGACCAAAGAGATTGTCCATTCATAGTAAGTATAATAAACATCTAAATTAAGTAGGTAAAGACTAATATCCTGTAAACGTTGCATGTATACATACGCAGCGCGCGCAAACAGAAGCTGTAACATTTTTGGGTAACCATGAAAGTAGTCGCAGCTTATACGCGATACCCGGATTGGACTATGTCGCTCACGAAGATGTCTTGCCTTATACTACGAACGAGAAGACCGCTTTGCAACACGAACTTTTTGATAAATTTTTAACGTACCATCCGAATCGAGATCCATGTTTCACGGCGCAGGAAACACTTAAAGCATGGCAGAAAAAGAACCACCCATGGTTGGAATTGTCAGATGTACATAAAGAGACTACAGAAAATGTTCGCGTAACTGTTATACCGTTCTATATGGGTTGCAGAGGGAGTCAAACTACAGCTGTACATTGGGTATGCGTTACAACATATGGCACAACAAATTTACAGTTTATTTTCAAGTTAATAATCTGGTATTAATCAAATGTGTGTTGTATAGTGGCGCTACTGCATCCGTTTAGAAAATTTAGGTGATTTGAGCGTACAATTGCGTGAAAGACATTGGAGAATATTTAGTCTTTCTGGCACATTGGAGACTGTTAGAGGAAGAGGCGTTGTCGGCCAAGAACCTGTTTTGTCAAAAACATTACCAGCCTTCCAATATAGTAGTCATGTGAGTTTACAGGCTGCAAGTGGCCATATGTGGTATGTATTTAATTATAGTATAATTGATTGAAAATTATTAATATCAGTCGTGAATGTTAGTTTGAAAAGATGCACAGAATTTTGGAATATTATTAAATTAAATGCAAATACATATCTTTACTTTCGAAGTTGTAAAATTGTAATGTTTTAGGGGTACATTCAGAATGGAACGGGAGGATGGATACGCATTTGATTGTAGAATACCACCCTTCTCATTAGAATCAAAAGCAGAAGAACCATCCACGCCAAACATAAGTTCGTAATTCAATTTTGCAGCACTAAATGCGAAACATTTGTAATTACTCCTCTGATTCGCTGGAAATTTACCAATGATGAAATTCAAAATATTTGTGTAGTGATATTTATAATATTGGCTGTTAAAATTGATTATAAGTAGTACGAGTAGAATTTAAGTTACACAGCTTTCTTCTGAGTACTAAATCCATAAGATGAAAGTGTTTCATAAAATATGTTACTTCAGAAACAAGGTAGGTTATAGACACAGAAATAAAGTATAATTTTATAATTATGCTGGTTTATTCTTCTTTGTGTAATTAATAATGACAGAAGAAATAAGGAATTACAACTTCACAACAGCTGTAACTGTTAGTAAAAGAAAACTGATGAATTTTGTATATTGAAAAATGTATATCTACGTTTAAAAATCTTATTCTTTTATTTTCATTTCTATTGTTATTTGCGTCCTGACCTCCTGACATGGTTTTAAAAATAGATAATGACCCTCTCGAATAAATCAGACGCAATACCAAAAGAATCATACCATTCAACGTTAAGCGTAATTAATATCTAAATTAAAAATAAACTTATAAAAAAATTGTGAATCATACTTCGTTTATTCGTAAGAGAAGTGATACAACACAAAAACTATCTCCATTAAATTCAAATAAATATGTAACTAACGAAGTTTGAAAAATATTCTTGAAAATGCTAAAAATATATTACGGTTGAAACTTGCCATCAAAAAACATTATAAAATTTTTAATTACACCGCTTTTGCTCTACATAACTTATATACACTATACCCGATATCATAAAGATACCATTGCGACGTAACAATAATATTTTGGAAGGATGTTAAGTCATAAAAAGTTGACAAATGTAGCGTAACAAAACGAAATATCCAATAAACATTTATATAGTGTCATGTAGCATATATGTAGGTTATATTTTCTGTCACGTCGAGTAGGGGACCACATAGTATAGTGTTGCCGATCTGAGATCGATTAATCGAAAGATCGATCTTTCACCCCATAATTTTCGATTTTTCAGTATAGGTCGATCGTATGGGATCAATTCTCGGGGAACAGAAATAGTGTTCTGTTATCGCTTGAAGCCACGGAAATGAATATAATCGATAGGTAAATCAGGAGCGAAATTTGAAAGCTCATGTTTGCGTGTGATCAAAGAGAGCATTGTAAAAGATACGCCATGCGGGTGGCATGTATGGGAAAGATCTTAGGCAGAGTCTCAATTAATTAGGCAGGATCGAAACAGAAGATGAGGGAGGAAGCAAATAAGTAAGTGGCACGCATTATTATTTCTTAAAGGTTTTTACTGCTAAGTTATTCGAACGTGTTCTTATAATGCTAACTTTATAGCTATACTCTAATCCAGAAGATGTACCAGAGCCGTCAAGAGGTATTCCTATTGATTGTGATGGAAATGTTCTTAGCGGTCTCATCATAGGAGGATGTATATTACCTCCACGAGGTCCTTGAATTGGGTCCCACGGTTGAACCATTAATGGTCCCGGTTGAAAATTCTGAGCAAAGAAATGAATAAGTTTTATATCATGGCTAAATTATCGCATTTTTATGTAAACAAAGTACTTACTCCATAATAAATAGGAATAGGAATTGGTTGAACCCTTTGTTCTCTTTCTCTGAATCTATCTGCTTGTCTCCTGTCTCGAGAATGATATCTGGGCCGTTCTCGATGGTCTCGGTAAGATCTCTTACCATCTTTCCACTCTCTACTATGACCTTTCTCCCTATGTAAATAATGTAATAGTTTGGTGAAATACAATTGAAAGAAATGTAATGAACGCAAATACATGAAAGTGTAATAATAGCTTTTACCCATCATTTCTGTAACTTCTTTTATCTTCATGCCTAGAATCGTCATACCTGAAAGAGGGTAAACAAAATAAAATAAAATAAAAATAAAATAGTAAGTTCTCTAAACTTATGTTTAACTTATGTTTATATTGTAATATTCTGTGTAAAATCCAGGCACGAACCTGGAATGACGAGACCACATGCGCCTAGGACTGTGATTTCGGGATCTTGTAGAACTCAAGGACGCCGAATTCCTTTTCAACTTGTTTTCTAAATATTAAAGTGTCCATATTTGCGAAACAGAAGTTATAATAAATCATAGCAATTTGAAATAATAAACATACCTGAATTTTCCAAATTCATAGTTCCGACAGAACGATGTTCCTCAACTTCATCTGTTTTACCTATTTCTCTCTTTATTTCTTCTCTATCAAATATCGGCTTGGATCCCTCTCCTGCAGTTAAGGTTAGTGAATTTAATAATAGAAAAGCAATCGTATATAAAAATCGGGAAAGCGTTTATGCAATACTACCAGCTGTGACAAATCTTGAAGATATCATTTAAAAAATCCACATATTTTTTACATGCACACATTCCCAAAACCAGGACACAAGGAGAATGCACAAAATAAAAATATATTCATTATAGCAGTTAATATAGCTGAAGCATAATTCTTTGTGCAAGCTCGTATGAAAAAAAAATACTGTACATAAAGCAACAAGCAAGAGAAACGTTAAGCATAGCAATCTTAAAACAGTCAAAGTAAAAAAATTGTGCTTACATATTGCACATTATGCGATCAATACAGTGATCCAACGTTGTATTCCAAATTTGCTATCTCCTGGGCGAATCAAAAACACGTTATTAATTTGATGAATAAAGTTATGAAAATTCTTGAATATTACAGGGGACACAGTATGACCGTAAAGTCCAGAATCTTCATGACTAGAAATCAGTGACAAGGATTCCATTCTTTGAATGTAGCACTTGGTAAAGTGAAAACATGGAAATATTCATCTAGACTTCAATAATACATTCAAACAGAAACTGAATGGATTCTAAAAAGTGGAGAGTAATGTCTTACAGAGAAACTCAAGGTTCTGAAACTTCAATTTGTTGATTGTGATTTCTAGAAATCCTCAGAATCATCTTCCGTGTCGAGCTCATTTTCCTTTGTGGTACTTGTTCGCTGAATGACTGAAAATTCTTAAGAAATTGTGGTAAAAAAACAACACGTTACCCGCTCGTCTTTTAAGCACCACATCTTCCTTGTTGGGTATATCCCGCTTGATTTCATTGGTAGCTACTTTTCCAGGAATGTTTCTATGAATATCTACTTTAATTTTGCAAAGTTCTAATGGATTAATTTTTGTGCCTTTGGGTCCTTTAAATAAGGGCATTGTACCATTTGATATTTCAAACCTAAAGTGCAGAATAATATTATTTGTATATATGATTTAATAGATTTGTACTTAAAACTTACTACAATTTAATATTTTAATTGCTTCTTAAAGCATATTGAATTATAGTATACAACTGTATTAAAAAATTATATCAACTAAATTTGATATTTTATACATATATAAGTTAAGGCTTCATCAGTGTACTTTTCTAGATATAGCCAAAAACGTATTTAATTTAAATATATCTGTGGAAAGACAGAAAATTCCACGACCCGATGATGAAATGTTAAAATTGTTCTTTGTCTATTAAATCCTTCAGAATGGGACACTGTGTTTACTTCAACAGTTAATAATTAAAGACACTTTATACTTACTTTTTTGAAAGTACAGTATCTTCAGCTGTATGATGCGTAGAAGTTCTTCTACATCGACTAGGTGGAGATTCGCTTCTACTCCTACGAGGTCTGTTGCATCTTCCTTCGGCTAAGCCCATATTACGAGCGCGTCGTATCTCATACTCCATAGCCATTTTTCTTTTCAGTCTATTATGCCTGTCCATTTTTTCTTGTTCGATCACCCATTCGCGTCTACGCTGTCGCCTCTCCTCTTCCGTTCTTGCACGTGGAACCGCGCCACTATCTTCATTACGCGAGGGCTTAGGTTTTTCATCACGATGCGAATTCCTCGATGTACGCCGTTTCATCCCTACAACGTAGCAGGGATAGATTACATTACGTATCAAAGAATTTCCTACTTCGTTAGCCAAACGCAAAATTTAAATAGGTTTGTACTTTATACCGAATTGATGTAAAAGAAATTACACACACTCACTTTCCCAAAAATGCAGCCAACTACAGCCAGGGTTCCCGGACAACGTTTTGCAGAGCCGGATGTTTCACGGAGGGGGAACACCTATAAGAGCGGTGGTAATGTGTGCGTGAGACGCCACGATTGGAGACGAACCGACGCCAGCGCCAAGCGAGTGACGCCGCGGCCAACCAGCGTCGAAAACATATTTCCCGGTGACGCTGGTTGGCCACTATACCTATCGTCTCCCACTTTCTTTCCATTGCACTGCACCCAAGCATATCTCTACACGGAAAGACCTCAGCACCGTTCCCAACGGTGCTCGAAAAATGAGCACCGTCGGGAACGGTGCCGAGCACCGTCGGGAACGGTGACGAGCACCGTAAAATCCGGTGCTGGGCCCATTCAATGCGGTGCTTAAAACCAAACGCATTCAGAATCTGTGGTTGGTGCAAATATCGGTGCTGGGCACCATTCACAACGGTGTTCCTGATGAACGCGCATCTATGTTTTCGTGCAGTCTGTTCTTTTTCGATGTCGCCATTGTCGTTGATTGTCGCTGATTGTCGCTATCAAGTGCATTTTTTCACGCCACGCTTTGCAGGCTCCCAGATAATGTTTTATCGAAAAAAACTGAAAAGGGTTGAAAAACAATCTGCGATTGTAATTGCTCAGTTAGATATATGTAAAATGTAGTTGTGTGTGCGCATATTACTAAATGTAATATTATCACATTCATTGCTACAAGACATCGATTGTAGATAACAATATTTTGTTGTAAATAAAAACGTAATAAATTAATTAACATACTGCCTTATATATTTCAAAACAACAACAACTACATTATTTACCGAGTAGAAATATAAATGATTACTAAAGATTAATAAATGTACTTAGGTATGCATCATGGTATACTGGGTATTCAAGAAAGTGTATACGTGCATATGCGTATATGGATAGACCTCGTAAATTATTATAACATTCAAAGTTTAAATAAAATGATATGAATATAGGTTACATTTGCATTTGAAATTCACATTTGTTAAAAGCATATTCGGAACTGTTTGTTAGCCAGATTATAATGTGGCTTATTCTTAGTTTATTAATTGAACTATTAATTAATAAGCCAGTCAGAGAGATCCATTAATTTTCATACACGAACTCAACGGTGCAGACCTATTCCATGTACCATGTGCGTATCGAAAACAACGACGAATGGTGAATATGGAAAACAAAGATGGAAGATAACAATGCATCGATGATTTCAGTGCGCGTTCATCAGGAACACCGTTGTGAATGGTGCCCAGCACCGATATTTGCACCAATCACAGATTCTGAATGCGTTTGGTTTTAAGCACCGCATTGAATGGGCCCAGCACCGGATTTTACGGTGCTGAGGTCTTTCCGTGTACTCCTGCCGCGTGAGCTGCCTGTTGGACTACCGACAAAGAGGAGATATAATAAGAGGCGTCACTCGGCAAGGACAGAAATAACCTAGGAAAATCACTAGACAACCAATTTAAATGCCCATTCGGCCCCATTCGGCAATGATCGGTAAACTTCGGCAATAATTAGCCAATTGCGTTAAGGTACATCTTGTCGATTTGAATATCCCGCTCGAATGTACAACCAATTTAAATGCCAAGGTCAAGTAAGGACTTCAAAGGTTCCGCCCGGAGTGACGCCTCTTATTATACCTACTCTTTGCTACCGAGCACACTGTCAGGAGTAGAAATTTTTAATATCATCTTTTCATTAAGCAAAATATGCAAATATAAATTTCTATTTCCACGTTCTGGAAAACGGAACTAAGGTTAGATTTAGCAGATGCAGAGGGAGCGCGCGGCGTTTGAAGTTTTCTATTATGTTCCCCAGATGACACTGCGGTAGTATTCAGAAATACGTTTCCTCTCTTCCTGTTTTCGCCCACTGCGTTCTTTATCGTTTACCAACCCGTCGAAACGGTTGTATTTTTCTGTTGCGGCGTAATCCACGTTTCGTGTCGTAAGACTTAAAGGTAAATATATTGATTAACCCGTGAGTTTTATTGAAAAATATTGTAGACTATAAGCGTATAATTTATTAGCAAATTAAATGCTACGATTTATTAATAAAATAATAAGTTGTGATAGAGGATGATTTACGATATGAACTTAGCTCAAATATCGATCACGCGCACTTCTAAGAATACTTGAGAAGAAAGTTTTAACTCGTGTTAAAAAAGAAAGTCGTATACCTATTCATTTAAACTTACTATTATTTTTAATACTTTTTATACACGAAAATTATTTCAACTTCTCTTCGAATTACATGTATATAAATATTTAGCGTACATGTTAAATATTATAATTTCAAACTTAATTAGTTCTAAAAATATTCATTTGTTATAAGTATTAACGCTATGTTATACTTGGCTTCTTTATACTATTACAGTTTATATATTTATTATTGCGTTCTCGTTGCTTACGCGTAGTAGAGGTTAGCTATCTACAATTACAAAAATAGCGCGGAATATAATAAGATTTATTTAAATGATCTCTGCTCGAAGTATAGTTCTCTTGCTTTAACTTCAGTTTTTAATTAATAGTTAATGTCGATTTGTTTGAAAATTTAATCCTTGTACATGATGATTCCAAACATTCACCATCTTTCGACTGATAACCGTGATGGTAATTTTTCTTACTGAAGCGATCACAGAGTATAAAACAAATTGTTTATATGAAATATATGTATTACCTATGTGCCATATGTTTTTCAGAATGCGTTACGTGGCCGCTTATCTCTTAGCCGCTTTAGGAGGCAAAGTTTCTCCTGGCCAAAATGATATCGAAAAAATTCTATCATCCGTTGGAATTGAAACAGATGGTGAGAAACTGAAGAAGGTCATATCGGAATTGGATGGAAAATCGATCGATGAGATCATAGCGCAGGGTATGTTTCCCTTATTATTTCCAGTTATGTTATAACTATACAATGTTATAATTCCCTTTCAAACACACTATAATCACTTAATCATTTTATCACTTTATCTAATCGTGTTTTCATTGTGTTTCAATCAACAACTTACATTCTTATCTCACTAAAATAATAATGTAGATATATTCAGGCAAGGAATCGTATAGCAAAATCTGTTCTTTCAGTTTATAATTTTTGTTGCGTTATTATTCATGGTATGTGCTCAAAAATGATTACTGTACTATATATCATATACGATTCTTTGGCACAGTAACAACTTTCTTATATATTAAAAATGAATCATAGGAGCAACATATCAGAAACAGAAAAGAAATTTAAAGAGAGATTGTAAAACGTCTGATTTTTTTATCTTTTAAAAAAATATACAAAAAAATGATTGTGTTTGTATTTATTTCGTACGTTTCTTGATATTTCTGTTTATACAAAACATTTTGTTGATGCAAACGAGTAGCGTTTTGCGCAATAAAGTATTCCTCACCGTTATACAAGGCTTTGTATCTGTTCGTATTATGCTTTAAAGATATTACTCAATCTGTAAAAATAATTTCATTGTTACAGGACGTGAGAAATTGTCGAGCATGCCTGTCGGTGGTGGTGGAGCTGCGAACGCAGCTGCAGCACCAGCAGGGGCTGCCGCACCCGCAGCTGAAGAAAAGAAAGGTAAATTATCGCTCGACTATCCAACTTTACAAGTATCGTAACTATTCAAAAGAAGAATACACTACTGAGAAAATGACTCATTCAAATTTCTGTTAATAGAAGAGAAAAAGCCAGCTAAGGAAGAATCTGAATCAGACGACGATGACATGGGCTTCGGTCTTTTCGATTAAATTCCACGCCGACAGTATAACGACTACCTGTGGAGCATTTGTACTATACAGTTTTGACAAAATGATTTGAAAATAAATTGTATTTTTAATTTATTGTACCTAATCATTAATTTCTTTATCCACGTCATAACAGAAGCAAATATTTCGTCCTTGCATAGCATTACTAACACGCATAGATTATAAAATTCTGTCCCGAAGCGAATATATGATAACCCTGATAACACTCCGAATTTAAAATCTCCGAATCTTTGTAAAATAACGAGGCTAAAATATCCGCGATATTTTCGCATCATTATCTGCATCCACCGAGGTTACAGTTGAAAATAACTGGGAAATAGAAACTCCATGATAACATGGGGGAAATTTTCTATCCTCGTTCAGACCTATCTACGCGCGAAAGAGACGGTACGAGGAGAGTACGTTGAATACCTACCACGTATACACTTGTGCGCCGTTGCGGCTTCATTCACAGTAGGGAGTGGGGGATGAGGATTGATGAAAGGAAGGGGTGGTGTTCGAGATTTACCCACGAAATTGAGCCGTATGTATTCTTACGCTGGACGAATATTCAAATGGTCAGGACCGCGGCGGCGTTAGTCGTAATTGTTAGGCGTTCCGTTACGTGAACCGCGTGTCATTACTATTTGGATGCATTTGAAAACGTTTGGCAATATCGGTATATAGGATCGATCGGGGCAACTTTTGCACTTGAGGAGGAACTATTTTTAGACAGAGGGGCGGTCGTTGGCGGCCATGATGGGTGTCAGCGGCAAGTAGTGACGGCATTCGCTTTGCGTCAGTTGGTTTTGTGCGCTGATGGTCGGGCTGAGGTTTTCTGGTTGAGAAGCGCACCATTGGGCCGAAAACGCTTGTACATAGAAACGATAGACAGCCGCGATATTACCGTCGGCTAAGAAACAGCGGCTGGAAAACCTCGGAAAGTTTTGGAAAACATCGAAAAAATGACGCAGTTACTACCCATAAGGTTTCAAGAACATCTTCAGGTAGGTGACCCGCTTTCATGCCCGGTTCCTCAATTATACACTTCGACACGTCGTCAAACATCACCGTTCCTGCCTGCTGTATTTTTCAAATTTTTCATTAAGCTTCTAACGTCTGGTTATTCAGTTTCCCCGTTGGCAGTTATTACTCCCGGCGATAGAACGGAAGTTCCGTTAAAACCTCCCGAATTGACGTTACTTTGACAGGTATATAATACGATCGCGTGTTTATTCGGACGCGTAAATTTCAATCAATTCTTAAGTATATTCTTAATAGAATATTTAGAGGTTAACCGATCGTTGGATCGATCTGTATCGTAAAGTTGACGGGGGAAAAAATAAATTGATTTTTTTTTTTTATCAACGAGGGCCACGTCTGCTCGGCATATACGCCCCTTATTTCCGTCTTTATATGTCACGAATTTTCTAATTGAAATGTTTGTCGTTTTTGTATGACCTCTAGCATCCTGTGGAATTAACTTGTAATTTGAATGAGTTATTCGTTAATTTCTCGCCTTCGGCAACGAGCGCATGATTTGTTCAATGATTTATCATTACATATCGATTCTCTTAGAATTCAGATAACATCCATTTAATTCGATTGTTTCTGTGTAGTTTATATGTATATGCTTTATTGATTATTGTATGAGTAATATTGTAAGAATAGATTTGGTAATATATGGTTTCCATGAAATTTTAAGGATGTTCGAATAAATAAATATATTTGCACCTTCTCTTCTTATATTAATGTATCTTCAAAATCTTTTTTAGTATAATAAAGTTGATTTTTTCAAGTCAACATTATTACTGAGCACTTTAACTTTCAACAAAATTAATTGGTTATGTTCTACCCACAATTTTCGTAAATTTCCATTATTGCAATAATTGAAGTAATTATTTATACCAGTTGTTGGTTTTAAAATAACTTAATTTACCACTCTGTATATTCATATTTATAATAATTATTCGTGGTCATAGAAGAAAATTTGCTGACACAATCTTTTCAATACAAATGCAAAAATTTAACAAAAGAAACATTGTCTTCCTTTAAAGTTATTTAAACTTTGCAACAATGATACTTCTGGCAATCGCACAGAAAACAGTGCCAGACATATAAGAATTTACATGTAAGATTCTGTGCGTATAAGAAAAACATGAGAATTAAGTATTAAATACTAAAAGGAACTTAATACATAATAGAATTGAATTTAAGAACAACAATATGTTTCGTGTGTCTCGGAATATAATTCTTTCAATTTACGTTTAATTATTACTGTTATAGCTTACAGCTGTTGGAATTAACGCTAACAATGTCGGCTTTAACACACTTACTATGGAATCTGATAAATTTATTTGCGTCAGAGAGAAGGTTGGCGATACCGCCCAGGTAGTTATTATCGACATGAATGATTCCGCTAATCCCATCAGGAGACCTATTTCTGCAGATTCCGCAATCATGAATCCTGCGAGTAAAGTTATCGCTTTGAAAGGTAATAGATGTTTTTTGAAGAAGTAAACGTACAGACTTTAATAACTAAGGAATTAAATCAACGTAGCGTTAATACCCTGAGGATACTATTAACGTTATCATATCGAACAAATTATACCTTAATACTATTGCATTATGTTTATAATATTTTGTTACATTGGAAAAGATTCTGGTTTTCGATGAAAGATTAATAGATGTTTTGTATTTGTTACGTTAGCGTTGAAGACACTTCAGATCTTCAATATAGAAATGAAATCAAAAATGAAAGCTCATACAATGACAGAAGACGTAGTCTTCTGGAAGTGGATCTCTTTAAATACCCTGGCATTGGTAACCGAGACTGCTGTTTATCATTGGTCCATGGAAGGAGAGTCGACTCCGAACAAAATGTTCGATCGGCATTCCTCGTTGAACGGATGTCAAATAATTAACTATAGAACAGATCCAAAGCAAACATGGCTCTTATTAATTGGCATTTCGGCTCAGCACAACAGAGTGGTCGGTGCTATGCAGCTTTATTCCGTCGAAAGAAAATGTTCTCAGCCGATCGAAGGACACGCCGCTTCTTTCGCCCAATTTAAAATGGAAGGGAACGCGGAGCCGAGTAATTTGTTCTGTTTCGCTGTTAGAACTGTGCAAGGCGCAAAACTTCATATTATCGAAGTAGGCCAACCTCCCGCTGGCAATCAGCCTTTCCCGAAGAAGGCGGTAGATGTCTTCTTCCCGCCGGAAGCTGGAAATGATTTCCCAGTCGCGATGCAAGTCAGCTCTAAGTATGATGTTATATATTTAATAACGAAATATGGTTACATACATATGTACGATATTGAGTCTGCAACATGTATATTTATGAATCGTATCTCTGGAGAAACTATTTTTGTCACCGCTCCGCACGAAGCTTCTGGTGGTATAATAGGAGTGAATCGGAAAGGTCAAGTATTATCTGTGTCCGTGGACGAAGAAAATATAATTCCGTATATAAACGGAGTTCTACAAAATCCTGAACTTGCGTTGCGAATGGCTGTAAGGAATAATTTGTCAGGAGCGGAAGATTTGTTTGTGAGGAAATTTAATATGCTCTTTCAAAATGGTCAGTATGCAGAGGCCGCTAAAGTTGCAGCGAATGCTCCGAAAGGAATACTCCGAACACCAACGACTATTCAACGATTTCAACAAGTACGTTCGCAATTCGTAAATTACGTTACAAAGCCCCATTGAAATTTACTGTCTATTGTGTTCGACGTAACTATATCGTGTGTATATCCATGTTAGGTACCAACCACGCAAGGTCAAACATCGCCTCTGTTGCAATATTTTGGAATACTTTTAGATCAAGGACAGTTGAACAAATATGAATCTTTGGAATTATGTCGTCCAGTGCTGGTACAGGGACGTAAGCAACTTCTTGAGAAATGGCTGAAAGAGGATAAGCTAGAGTGCAGCGAAGAATTGGGGGACTTGGTGAAACAGGCTGATCCAACTTTAGCTCTCAGCGTTTACTTAAGAGCTAACGTTCCCAATAAAGTTATACAATGCTTCGCGGAAACTGGTCAATTCTCAAAAATTGTGCTGTACGCGAAGAAAGTCTCGTACACCCCTGATTATATATTTTTGTTAAGGAATGTCATGAGAATTAATCCTGATCAGGGCGTAGCATTTGCCCAAAGGTTAGTTCAAGATGACGAGCCACTAGCCGATATCAACCAAGTAAGTATCACAGTACTGTTTATCACTTCGAGACTGTAATACAGTTTTTCAACAGAGTTTGTATTCCCTTGCTTTCGTAGATCGTGGACATATTTATGGAACAAAATATGGTGCAGCAATGTACAGCATTTTTGTTGGATGCTTTAAAGAATAATCGACCAAGCGAAGGAGCATTACAAACACGTCTTTTAGAAATGAATTTGATATCCGCTCCGCAAGTTGCTGATGCGATCTTAGGGAACCAAATGTTTACTCACTACGACAGAGCTCACATCGCGCAATTATGCGAGAAAGCTGGATTGTTACAGCGTGCTTTAGAACATTACACCGATCTGTACGATATTAAAAGAGCTGTTGTTCATACACATTTACTGTCGCCGGATTGGCTCGTTGGATTTTTTGGAACACTATCCGTTGAAGATTCTCTAGAATGTTTGAAGGCAATGTTAACTGCTAACATAAGACAGAACTTACAGATTTGTATTCAAATTGCAACCAAGTATCACGAACAGTTGACCACTAAAGCGTTGATAGGTAATTATTATCTAACGCGTCTTACTTTAATCATTTCAGTTTATACACGTAACAATGTCGTTACTTTCAGATTTATTTGAAAGCTTCAAATCATACGAAGGCTTGTTTTACTTCCTGGGATCTATCGTTAACTTCAGTCAAGATCAGGAAGTGCACTTTAAATACATTCAAGCAGCTTGTAAAACTGGACAGATTAAAGAAGTCGAACGAATTTGTAGAGAAAGCAATTGCTATAATCCAGAGCGCGTTAAAAACTTTTTGAAGGAGGCGAAATTATCTGATCAGTTACCTTTGATAATTGTTTGCGATCGATTTGATTTTGTACATGACCTTGTACTGTACCTTTACCGAAATAATTTACAAAAGTACATTGAAATTTATGTACAAAAGGTAAGTTTCAGAGAATCAAACAGTGACCTGCGTCTCGGGTCTTGAAATTAATTTACGAATTAATGTATGGATTCTAAGAAATGTCGATTAATTCAGCATGAAATTTCTGTTTAGGTAAATCCATCGCGATTGCCAGTTGTAGTGGGTGGTTTGTTGGATGTTGATTGTTCAGAGGATATAATAAAGAATTTAATTCTGGTGGTGCGAGGCCAGTTCTCTACTGATGAACTTGTAGAAGAAGTTGAGAAAAGAAATCGTTTGAAACTTTTACTCCCATGGCTGGAATCTCGTGTTCATGAAGGTTGTATTGAGCCAGCGACTCATAACGCACTGGCAAAAATATACATTGATAGTAACAACAATCCTGAAAGATTCCTTAAGTAAGTCCACAAAATATATGCAGTTTAATATAAATTAGTAATGGACTGTTCTACTAATTAATCTTTGTTCTACAGAGAGAATCAGTTTTATGATAGCAGAGTGGTAGGAAAGTATTGTGAGAAGCGTGATCCTCATTTAGCATGCATCGCGTACGAGCGTGGCCAGTGTGATCGAGAGTTGATAAGCGTATGCAATGAGAACAGTCTTTTCAAAAGCGAAGCAAGATACTTGGTCAGACGCAGAGATCCTGACCTCTGGGCTGAAGTTCTTCTTGAAAGCAACCCGTACAAGAGGCAATTAATCGATCAGGTTGGTGTGCATTACAATTAGTAATAATAAGAATTGAATTAACAACAGATTTGTAAAGATTTCCAATAATACCTTACTTTTACGGTTTCAACTAATTACTGAAAGGCAATACAATATGATTGATATACTTGTTTGTAGGTTGTACAAACAGCTTTGTCAGAGACTCAAGACCCCGAAGATATATCAGTTACTGTGAAAGCGTTTATGACCGCTGATTTACCCAACGAACTAATCGAGCTTCTCGAGAAAATTGTGCTCGACAGCAGTGTATTTAGCGATCACCGTAATTTACAAAACCTTCTAATTCTAACGGCGATAAAAGCTGATCGCACGCGCGTTATGGAGTATATCAATCGATTGGATAATTACGATGCCCCCGACATTGCTAACATAGCTATTAACAACGAGTTATACGAGGAAGCTTTTGCTATCTTTAAAAAGTTCGATGTCAATACGTCGGCCATTCAAGTTTTGATTGAGCAAGTTAATAACTTAGACAGAGCTTATGAGTTTGCCGAGAGGTATAGTATAATCTATATTAAACATAGTGTTACTGATCGTTTCGAAATAATTAACGTGACGCGTGTTTTTGCAGATGCAATGAACCACCGGTATGGTCCCAATTAGCACGAGCCCAATTACAACAAGGTTTAGTTAAAGAAGCCATCGATAGTTTCATTAAAGCTGATGATCCTTCAGCATACGTAGACGTCGTGGAAACTGCCCATCGAACATCGCACTGGGAAGACTTAGTCCGTTACTTGCAGATGGCCCGCAAAAAAGCACGCGAATCTTTCATCGAAAGTGAATTGATATATGCGTATGCGAGAACTAACAGGCTTGCTGATCTCGAAGAATTCATTTCTGGCCCGAATCATGCTGATATACAGAAGGTTATTTATTATACGCATATTGTTTGGATATGTACAGTGTTTTAAAGAATATTTAAAGATAATGTTAAGGCTACAAAGTGATTTGTGGCGAAATGGCGAGGAAAGCTCTGGTCAGAAAAAAAATCAGACAATCAGATGGGAATATTCTCAAAAATGAACTCGAAGTTCGCTATTTCAAGCTTGCCAATAAAGAAAATGGATAACACTCGAGTGGTACGTGAGCAAAAGCAGATTAGCGGCTTATGATCTCAAGGATACAATTGATGTAGTACTCAAGCGTGCTTTTGAAATCCTTTTAAGTTTGCTCTATTAGTTTCCTTGATTGGTAAGCTCGAAGCTTCGAGTGCATTTTTGAAAATGATATCATTAGATTCCTCTTGACGAGAGGTTTCTACCGTCTAGCAATCGTGCCACGTTCTTCGATCACAAATCACTTATTTATTATTAATTTAATCGTTTCAGATTGGCGATCGATGTTTCGACGACAAGATGTACGATGCTGCTAAACTGCTGTACAACAACGTATCAAACTTTGCACGATTAGCCATTACTCTTGTCCACTTGAAAGAATTCCAAGGCGCCGTTGAGAGTGCCCGTAAAGCCAATTCGACTCGCACTTGGAAGGAAGTTTGTTTCGCTTGCGTGGATAGCGGAGAGTTTAGATTAGCGCAGATGTGCGGCCTGCACATAGTTGTACACGCAGACGAGCTCGAGGATCTAATTAATTACTACCAAGATCGAGGGCACTTCGAGGAGCTCATTAATCTCCTAGAAGCTGCCCTGGGACTCGAGAGGGCACACATGGGGATGTTTACTGAATTAGCTATACTTTACAGCAAATATAAGCCTCAACGAATGAGGGAGCATCTGGAACTCTTCTGGTCCCGCGTTAATATACCAAAGGTATGTTTATTAATCGCGCGCGCAGAAATGTTCGACCGAAGCGAATAGATTTATACTTACGAATAAAATGTGCAGGTACTTCGTGCAGCGGAACAAGCGCATTTATGGGCAGAGCTTGTATTTTTGTATGATAAATATGAAGAGTACGATAACGCAGTGCTTGCAATGATGCAACATCCCACTGAAGCATGGCGAGAGGGCCATTTCAAAGATGTGATCACTAAAGTGGCGAATGTCGAGCTTTATTACAAAGCTATACAGTTCTACGTGGAATTCAAACCCCTGCTTTTGAATGATGTGTTACTCGTGCTTGCCCCGCGCATGGATCATACAAGAGGAGTGGCATACTTCAAGAGGACAGGACATTTGCAACTTGTGAAACCATACTTGAGATCAGTCCAGACTTTGAATAATAAAGCGATCAACGAAGCATTAAATAGTCTGCTTATCGACGAAGAAGATTACCAGGGTCTCAGAACATCGATCGACGCGTTCGATAATTTTGATAATATTGCGCTAGCGCAACAATTAGAGAAGCACGAGTTAATTGAATTTAGGAGAATCGCTGCGTATTTGTATAAAGGAAACAATAGATGGAAACAATCGGTGGAGCTTTGTAAGAAGGACCGATTATTCAGGTAAATTATATCGGTAGAGTATACTGTTTCTTAAAATTCTTATTCACAGTTTTACTTACGATATCGATGTTTCGTATAGAGATGCTATGGAGTACGCAGCAGAATCTCGAAACGCCGAAGTTGCCGAAGAATTGTTAGAATGGTTCCTGGAGAGAGGATCGAAAGATTGTTTTGCATCATGCTTGTTCCATTGTTATGACCTGCTTCATCCAGACGTTATTCTAGAGCTTGCATGGAGACATCGTATCTTACACTTCGCCATGCCGTACCTTATACAAGTTGCACGAGAATATATTACTAAGGTGAGAGTACTTGCGATTTGAATTTTCAGCGTGCGCCGCGTGCTGGATTTCTCTAATTACATATTTTAACCATAGTACTCAAACGCCTGCGAGTGTTTTCCGCACACGCTGTCGTATTTGTGTTGAATTAAGGGGCTGTTCCGATCTAGAGCCTCAAAAAATAGATGATCCTTAGGAATTAATTATAGAAAAACTACTTCATATAATTTAATGGGCCTTTTTGCATTGTATTAAGGATGTCTTAAACTATAGAAATATATTTTCTGTTTTATAATTAATCATTGCAAATCGAATTTTAGATCGGAACCTCCCCTTAATCAGTACCGCACAGAGTGCAAACATATATATTTCTTTTATGCATAGGTTGATAAACTGGAAGAAGCTGAAAGCCGACGCATCGAAGAAACTGATCACCAAGAACACAAGCCTATGATTATGCGTAAGTATTCGTGACGGTAACTTTTATAGTATAATCGCTTTAAATTTATTATATATTTTCTAATTTCGTACGTGTATGTGTTTGCAGCGGAACCTCAGTTAATGTTAACAGCAGGACCAGGCATGATGGCACCTGGTTACGCAGCGCAGGGTGTATACGGTGCGCCTCCACAAGGTGTCTATCCACCTGCTGCTGCTGCAGCAGCAGCAGCATACCAGGGCTATGGTATGTGAAACCCAATGTGCAACGCATTAAATAACAGAGATCAACAGAATCTACTTTTCTATAATATTTAGGTAGAACAAGATTATTTCAATAGCCCATAATTATTATTATTAAATGCTGAAACAATATCATTAAAGAGAAAAAGCATTGCCGCGAAACAATTGTAATATATAATAAAGGTAATGAATTCAAAGTGAACTACAAAATATTTAAGCGCGAGTTTCTAGTTTGTCGGTAACGTTTATAAAACGATTAATTTACCGTTACAATAATCAAAGAGTATACGTGGGTCATTATTTACTGAAAGGAAAAAGATGGAGAACCGTACTGAAATATATTTAAATATTTTGCAAATACACGTAATCTACTAACGTTCAAGCAGCTATGGAATAGTTGATCTTACAATTAGTTATTCACAGTTGTGTTGAAATGTTTTCGTTTTAATTAAATTTCATTATCTCATGTTACTCCGCAAAGTAACCATGAATATAGTTTTACAGATATGTCAATGCATTGTGTACGTATGTGCCTTTGTTTAAGTATTGAAAAGAAATTTTAATTTAAGGTAAACGTAAAATTAACGGTCTTAAAAAGATACTTGTAAGTTTCACTTTAATAAATATGTCACGAAATTACAAAGTGCTTCCTTTTTGGTAAAAAAGAAAAATGGAAAAAAATTCGGCGAATTATGCTGCAAACGATTATTAAGAGAACATAGGCACTCGATTTCGACGTTCGTTCGCGTTCATTCATAGAAAATGGGAAACTCAAGAATATTATTCCGATATATGATTTGTGGTAATAAAAAAATCTCTAGTTATCTATATTCATTAAAAAGTTGTTGTCACAGTCAAATGTATGAGCCTCGAAATACTTAGCGAAATAAATTTAAAAAAATGAAAAGAAAGCGGCATATATCAGTACATCAGTATAACACAGCAAGGAAAAAAAAGCGACGCTACAAAGTTTAAACTGTATGTAATGCATCTAGAAAATTAAATAGAGTAAAATATAAAATACGTTTGTATGTCTTATCAGTGTATAAGTTTAGTATCTGTGTGTGTTGTTGCTGTGGCATGGAGAAATAAAAATTTAGCACTCGATCCGGCAGCCAAAACGTGAAACATAGAGTAGCAACGTTACATGCTCTGCTAAAGAAAAAATAAATAATAATGAAGGTAGCTCTCTGATATACTCTCGCTAGGCAAAAAAAAAACATATATATAATCCACTGAGAAACAGCAATCTAACTATTTCGTCATATTGATGTATGGATATATGTACTGTGGCTTGTTTACGTTGGCTTATGATGTTGACTTTGTCCCCTCTCTTTTTTTACACGTGAAATTAAAGCATGCAACACCCGTGACGTTGTTCGAAGGTGTTAAGTTATATAAACCTAATTGTAACTTCGTTTACTTTATTAACGTGTTCGGTTTCTAGAAATATAATTGAAGTTTTCTTTTTTACTTATCATGTTTTGGTTCATACAGCATATATATGTATAGTGTCCTATTTGAATGTATTATTCGTTATATCATTGTATTAATGTATAATGAAATTATAATACAAGTATTAATGCAAGTTGAGTGATCAGATTCCAACGCATACGTAGAGAAAAGAAATGAGAGAACCGTGTTGTTGGCGTTTCTGCTCGTTAAATGATTTACATTAATTGTATAAAATGCTCTGCTAACAGGTCCAGGATCAATGTACAAGGTATGTCGGAGAAGTTTAACAATTTTCCCGACATATCTTACGTTCAATGTTCCTAAAAGAGCTACCTTATAGCATAAGACATTTTCAGTGACATTTCCTCGTGTCACGCGTCTCAAAGTAAACGAGGCATACACACTTATAAATTGTTCTCATTACTCGTAAGTATCGAGCGAAAGTTTGAAGTTGACGAACTGTAATAGAACAATATTAACGCGACAGAGCATTCGTAAAATACAATCGAGCGACGCTCGCTGCACCAACAATATTGTCTGTTATAAGTGGCTTTCGTTTGGTATTTAATGATTGCGGCGATTTCAGCTGCATATATTAAATAAAAGTGTTAAAATTAGATGATATGGACGAGAATCTGTAACATTCCTAATAATCACTTCACCTTCATTGAAATTATATAATGAATAAAAATTGTAGATTGAAAAGTGTATCTAATGCTGTTCCGAAAACAAATAGTAATGTAATTGTATCGTTGTTTGGATATTACGGATTATAATAAAATATTAGTAAATTTGGAAATAAACATATTGAAATTGCTTGTTGATTATACAGACATATACACGAATCGAAACCACGTCTCTGTAATGGTGAGAGTCGGCATGAAATGTGAATTGATTACCACCATTGAGTTTATTTCAATAAACAGTGATATGATTTCAATACATACTTTACTACGTTGATTTTCTGTGTACCGCTCTTTTATACATCGAGATTAGACACACTTTCGCTATAATAAGAATACAAGTTCTTAAATATCCTTTTCATGTTTCTGTACAGCAATCTATCGTTTAGTATATACGTACTCATTGCATTCTAGCGTAGGAAGTTGTATAATTAGTAAATGGAATGACAATGAATTATCTTATTTTGTTTTCCTTCTTGAAATAAAAAGTTTGTACTTGATGGCATATATCGTATTAATTTATATTCTTTACGAAACATAGATCTTTAAGGAAAAGGAGGTAGATTTCTTAATTGCAACGATTTTACATAAATTATATTTATTTATCACACAGCGAACATTAATTTATGCATCACAGTTCATAGACACGTGCAGCCTTGAATTTCTTTATAGTTCGCTCCGTGGGTCTTATGCAAAGATCTTTACCGAATAATTCCAATTTTATTTGCTTCAAATAAATATTCATGATAACGACATCCTTAGGTATTGCTGAAAATAGATAAAAACATTGCGATATATACTGAAACCTATTTAATATCAAGAGAAATATGGAACCACTCGCATACTTCGAATGCTATTGTCCTTTCCACAAATTCTGAAAGTATTTTTGGTATCTTGAATGACTATTCCATTTAGCCCAACTAAGCTGGGGCACTTGGATCCGACAACGGATATTTGGGCACCGTGGAAGTCTGCTTTAATTAATTGTTGATTGACGTTCTCCCAATTCGGATCAGTTGGATCTGTTGGTGTGTTAACGAAGAACTTGCTCCCTAGCATTTTTTCCATATAATTCAGCCATAATTGATTCAACGGTAATAAATCATTGTATTTCATGTCATCCTTGCAGCCAATTTTGCGCAAGCCAAGTTGCATTCGTTTTCTACTTGTTAACAGCTTTCCTTTACATCTTTGCTTTTTATTCCATTTGCTTCTGTGTTTACTGAGTATAAATGACTGTAAAATAATTACAACGATGCGTGTATTTAAATTGTTATATTTCGTAAGTATGAAATAATGAAATATGCTTCATTTCGAATGTATTTTGTTGTACCTTTCTTAACTCGTCTGCTATAGACCCAGTGTCGGTCGATGGCAAGGTATTTTGTAAAAAATTTGTGATGTACTGCTCACTATTTTTATATGTACTAATTTGTTTTGTTATATATTTAGGCAGCGTTGTACATATACTTTCTGAAAGTAACAATGCGTATTAATTTTTTATAAAAGAATAATGATTATGCCGATATATTGTTCTGTAAATACACACGATTGGATTCTTCCATTGCGATTAATAGTTGCGATGGTAGAATTGGAACTATTAAATGGGTTTCGTCGCTATTTAATAAGTTTACTTTCTAATCTTCAGACTTATCGTGTATTTTTATTTGTCAAAATAATTCGAAACCGGGGCTGTCAAAAAATGGTACTGTTAGGTTAGTTGGAACTCAAATGTCTTATGTGCGTCTCAGAATGGAGAAGTATTCAAATATTCAATTATAATGAAATTCTTTGACAGTGAAACATCTTAATTTAATCGAAATATGTATTTGTGTAATTCCTATTTCATCAAATTCTGTTTCAGTAAATTAAAATTGATGTATGAATATGTCACATGCGTGTATGCATGTGTGTGGGAGGGGGAGGAGTGGGGGTTATAAGAGGGAGAATTTAATAAATCGAAATATTTTTGATTTCGAGAGAAAAGAAACATAATAATGTTAAAAAATAAGCGAGGGTCACCAAGCAGAATAGAATAAAATTGAATATAAAATAGTGGATGCCAAAGTGATTCAAAGTAAAATAAAATATTTCAGATGTAACTTATAGATTTAAGAAATAAAGCAATATTATTCGAACAATCAACAAATGGATGAAGAATATTTTATTCCCAATCTTGAGGTATTTCTGAAATTCAAAACTTCTTTCATTCCTTAGAATAGTGATTAATTCCTTCAATTATAATGGATAAACATACATAAAGAAAATAATTTCTTTATTATTAAAGGGGAATTCCCCTTTCGCCCAAATCGCCCGCGCGTTCGTGATATGTAATAAAAATCACGTACGATTTATGCGTAAGTAGAGCGCAGCCTGAAGAGCCATATCTTATCTATAGCTCTACAACATAACATTCTCGTACCAGTTTTTCTAAGCGGAACGATTTGTCTATTTTCGCTTCAGATCTTGAATCCCATATTACTAATCGCGCGGTATCGTTATAATTATTCCTGAAACCCAAGAGAATTCTCTCCGGCATTATTCTTTCTATTCTTCATTGCCCGTCATCTATTTTCTTCATTTTAAAAAGCAACGCGTAAAGTAGCTCAAAAGACGAACCATATTAGCGTAAGTTTCATTACGCATGTATGCATGTAATCGTTAATCAAACGAACTCCTTCACGCAGATTAATACAGTTAAATTTTATTTCTACATTCTGTAAAAGCTATAACGATTTCTTTAATAACTTGCGAAATTTAGAATAACCCTAGAAACATTTTGCGAACACTAGATCCGTGATCACGTTACCGGGACGAAGGGAAAGGGGACACAAAGGCAAAAAAGAAGAAAGAAACTAGAAATTCAGCTGTGCCGTCCACGGTAGTCGACTTACCGACTACTTGAGTCGAAAGTCGTGGCAATCGTGGCATGTATGAACGAATCGTAGTCGAATGTAAATGTGTAGCGTTAAACTAACCATGTCGAAGCGCATATTAGACACTGTAGAAACTAATTGAAAGTAGTAAAAAAAATGGTGTCATTAATAAAGAAGCAGCTGCTGAAACATCTGTCAAGGTATCTAGGCGATTCGATTATTAAGCGTATCCCTGCTAATTTACCTTTAATACCAGATTAAAAAATCGTACCACCCTTAGTAAATTCGGAGGAATTTTATAAACATTAGCAGCTGCGAATATTTTCTTCCGATTCAGTAACTTATCAATACCATACTTGTCAAGTTATAACTAGTTTCCCTTCCTTACCGCGTTGGAATGTCAATTTGAAGGCAATTATTCCAAGCCATAACTTACGTAAAATTGATTGTCTACATTGTTAAGCCCATATTTCATGTATCACAATATGTTACGTATGAATGTGTGTATCTGTGTGAACTTTAATGCTAAGAAGATTTTAATGTTCTGATGCGTTAGGAATATAATGTTTATTATATGAATTTGTAGGTTTACCAAGAATCTATCGGCTGATAAAATAAATTTAAGTACATTCAAAGGGGAAGGTGAACTAACAAACTTAGAACTCGACGAGACAGTTTTAACAGATTTGCTAGAGCTGCCGTCATGGCTTAGATTAACAAACGCTTGGTGCAATAAGGTTTCATTTCGCATACAATGGACCAAGCTGAGAAGTGTTCCTATTTTTTTGGTAAATAATATCTGCAAATGTACATATTTGGAGACATATAAATTGTATCAATTTTTATAGATTGGTTTTTATCGATTATTCTTAATCGTATTAAATTTTTATCAAATATTCTTAATCCTTCATGGTCACACAGGGTGTATGGCACCCCAAGCAATTTTTTTGTCAATATTTCTGTAAATTTTTACACCTTAATACTAAAGTTTACAAATTTGGTGCGTTGTAACAAAAAACTGCTTTTTTCTCAACTTTTCAACTACAAATTTCCACATATCAAAATTTACATTTTTAGAAAATCATGGTCTCTAATAGTCAAAAGTATGAAAATGATAACTCAAAAATAACGCTGGGGTGCAATGAACCCTACGCAACCAATTTTTTATTATAAGGTGTGAGCACAAAGGGTTAATACAAAAATATCATAGAATATTATTAATAGTATTCACCTGTTAATTAAATATTTGTAGAGTTTGGATGAGGTTCATATAGAAGTAGAAACATGCGAGGATTTAAGAGATTTATCATCGCCGCAAGGATTATCTTCATATACGGGTCCTGTGAAATATTCTTTCATACATAAAGTAATCGATGGTATAACAGTGGCTGTTAATACTGTATCAGTCACGTTCAAAAGTCCAGCATTTATCGCTTCAGTTCAGGTACACGATATTATTACTTTCTCTATTAACATGTTTGTTACTGTAAGTCTTGCCACTATAAGCTTCCTATAGAAGGTCAATATCAAATATTTGCTACAGTGCCAATTTTAAACAAGGTTTGCATTATCAAAAGTAGATAGCTTAAGAGGCTTGATATGTAATATCATATTTCTTTCGAATGGAATAAAACTGCTTATAATGTAGCACGGCTTCTAGTGCAAGATTTTTAGAATTTTATATTTTTAGAATTATTTTTATTATGGTAATAAAGTATTCAAAGAACGACGGTCATTACAAGATTGTTATTTTTTGTAGATAAATCGTATTATCGTGGAGTCAAAGTCTGCATTATGGCAACGTTGTGATTTAAGAACCACTAGGTTAAAAGATCCTGATCGTGGGCAGTTACTTATTTTTAAAGAGCTAGAATGGCAAACGGTTAGAATAGAAGCGCAAAGTACTAAAGACAAGAATCTTACGCCATTACGTTTACTTACGAATCAGGCGAGATGTCGAATCACCATCAAGAAAAGAATATCAGGTTGAAAATATATATTACATACGTAATTATTATGATTCCTCTGTTTACTATAGAGTTAAAAAAACATATTTCTGTATTTTAGATTGTTTTGTTATGGGATCAAGACTGATTCTTATATTAGACGACCTTCTATGGGTTCTAACAGATTCGCAATTGAAAGCGGCGCTTCATTTTATCGACTCCTTAGGAGGTCTCATAGAGAAAGCTACGAATTTAGAACGTAAAACCAAAGCAGCCAGGAAATTAGAGGTTTGTAAATACAGGATTAAAGTTGACTTGTACTTTTCTGTGACCATACTTACAATATTAATATTTAAAGGTGTTGCCGGAGTATCAAGCGCAAATATCTCAACAGTCGAGGACAAAGAATCAATGTAATACTGCTATATCAAAACTGTTCACAAGATACGATGTCGTGGAGACTTCTTATCATTTTGTTTGCCAGAGAATTGATTTGCACTTGTGCGACGATCCTGGCAGTAAGTAAACGTGGAACTCTTGCTGCTCGTTATATTATAATGATATTATAGCGTTGGATTTTCTCTTAATTAGGTGGTAGATCCACTCATCCCGATTTAAAAGATGGTGGTGCACTGCAAATATCATTAGTTAGATTTCAAATTGATTATTACCCATATCATCTGGCACTGGCTGATAGAAAACATTGGATTAAGTACAGAGAGAATGCTACACCTCATAGTCAGTGGTTGCAGCAGTCATTGAGTTCCTTTCGAAGCCAGTTTATGGATCTGATCGATTCTGGTAGAACGCAACACTCTCCTTTGACGAGAAGTCAGGGAAATGTTATAGGTTCGTATCTAAGAGAATGAATGCAAGTATACGTATGTAGTTACGAAATTTAGAAAGACATTGTTGTTTATATTTAGTTAGTAATACGAAAGGTTCAGGAGAGAATTTAGAGAAGGGTAGTCAGTCTCAGAATGTAAATGCAAGCTCTCACGAACAAAGAAAGTCGCAGCATCCGAGTGGTAATCCTGTAAAGAATTATATTTTGGAACAGCTTGCTAAATTGATGACTACGTGTATCATAATAAGGATCGATGACTTTACTTTATACAAAGTGACGACTACGTCTCGCAATCCTATGCCAAAAGAATTTATCACAGGTATATATAAATTTCACGATACTTTAATTCACTTAATGGACCACCTTTCTAAATATTGCCTTTCATGTAAGGTCCTTATATAATTGTTTCGTTTAATAATTGCACAGCTCAATCAAGGAAGAAACATGCAGCAGGTATAAATTACGAATAGTTGTAGTGTACCTATTTTAATATTGCATTACGAGTACCAGATAAAAATAGCTTTATGTTTGAGAAGTTCTGTTGCTTCATGTGTTATGTTATTGTTATCGTATAATAATACGTGCTAAGTAAATTAGCACTAATTTACAACTTGGTGCAAAAGATCTCTAACCACAATTATAAATGCGTAATTAATCATTAGTACATTTATAATTGACGCGAAATGCAATTAGGAAATAGGTGAAATATAATCACTGTATAATTTGCTCGCAAAAATTGTTCATTTTTATACAGAATACTGTACTTTATGCAATCAATATGTTTTACATAGTTCGCATCCATTTGTAATAATATATAACATGTAATGCTACATGAATTTTTATTTTTACACAGAGTATATTCATAACGCATGTATATTGTCGACGAATATATTTATATATTTACCAAGCCTTCTACTGAAACATTTTCATTTTGTTTAGGTGATAGAGACAAGTTTTGTCTCCCAGACGATGTAACAATTCTCCATGCTGAGTTTACATATTACTATTACCCTGGAGATATTACATTTCCATGTAGGTAAACATATAATTAGTATTTTTTAAATATAATTCTGCCATAAATTATGACCATTTCTTAAATTAGAGTACTTTGTAACTTTCTAGTGCCACCGCCGAAATTTTATGTACAACTGAATCCTATTCAAGTAAACTTCGATGTTTGTTCCTGTTTGTGGTTTAATTCTTTCGCATTAAATTTGCATAACTCTTTGATAAACGAAGAGAAACGAGGAACACATACTTCCAATAACTTAATGTACTTTGACGTGAAAATTGAAGCTATACTTCCGAGAGTAAGTGATAATACGTATAATATATAATATAGTATGTACATTGCAATATTTTACATCGTTGTATTTACAATGTAATTACTGTTTTCAGATAGTTTTTGAAAGCCAACAGGATTACCCGAATCAAAAAGATAGGCCGAAGTCTTTGCATATTCAGACATCAAGAGCGTCTATCACAAATGTTCGCTCTTCAGAGAGATCTTCAAGAGCAGACTTAGTGCAATGCTTGAATGCTTTTCAAATGGGTCAGATGTTCTTTGGTACAGAGTTCCCGAATAAATCAAACGATTTTCTTGTTGTGACTGATAAATTTTTAGGACATTGCGCAGGTAAGAACTATCACATGCGCAAAGTGAAAGTATAAAAGATGATTTTTTATAGAAAAAAAAACCAAGAAGGTCATATAACTATATATTTGGAAACCATAAATAAATTATGCAGTTACGCGTCACAAGAAATATTCGAAATAAATTGAAACAGTTTTTTGCAAATGAGGTTTTTTGTCTAGTAGCCCCGTAATGATTTTGAATCATTTCTTTCGAGCGCAGCTGAATTATTAGAATCACCGTGTATACGATTTCTATAAAAGTGTATTCATTCGCTACAATAATATTATTTATTGCAGGCACTGATAATGTACGCCATCCGCCACCAAATTTTAGTAGCAACTCTGTCCACGAATTGATTCGCCAATTAAATCGAGAACTTTTATGGACGGAAGCTAAAGACGTATGGTGCTGCAATTTAGAGCCCGTTTGGGGGGACTTCTTCGGTGCTCGAGCAGTCGGGCAGCATCGTCCTGTGCCGTTTCTCGACGCATTCCCTTTAACTTTATGGTGTTACGTGTCGATGAATCAATCAGATCCAGAGAAATCCTCGACCGCTGATATTCACGGTCTTGCATACATAAGCAATCTAGTTAGCGTGCAGATAAATCATTACCAGTATTTGTTTCTGTTAAGATTATCGGAAGTTTTATCGGAGATGGCGACGTACCTAAACATTGATTCGAATAAAATATTGAAAGTCGACTCCGGTAGTTCACTCGTTATCGGCGCACTGATACCACAAGTAGAAGTAACATTTGTCATGCCGTCTCACACTCCCGGCAAAGAGAATTCCGGAGGAGATTTGGAGTCGGTCGTGCCAGACTCCTCTAGCATAGCTGACGATATCGCGAGCTCGTCTGCTCCGTGGCAGAGTAACACGGAGCGAGTCGAGTACCCTAGTAAAAAGATGAACATAAATGCTGAAATACTGACACCACAGAGTGAAATGTCCTCGATGTTGTCTATGGACTTTCTCCATTCTGCTAACGCAACTCAACCTGCTGTTACGTTCAAGCAGAACGGCGCTAATAAGTACGATCAGCATACGTTAGTAAATATGTCGCACGAGAAACAGAGTGTAGGCGTAGAAGAAGAGAAGGTATTACCCATTTTACGGTATGCAGTTGAATCTACACATAAACATAGTAAAGGAGACTCGTCCTCGAATACACCAGTCATTCCAAATAATTTCAATGCCGGTCTTTCTTCTATGAAAAAAGGATGGAGTAATTTAATGACATCAATCGATTCAGCTTTGAAGGCTTCTCCGGAAGACGGTAGTAGCGATACTACGTCCATAAGGAGCGACGTTAGCTCTGATAGTGAGAACTACGTCTTAGTTACTCTACAAGATCAAGAAAGGTTGGATACAATGTTTACTGTTGATAATACAATTAGGATAACAACGGTAGAGGAAGCTAGCGAGGTAGTTGAAGAGACTCCTGATACGCAGAGTGAGAAATCCATGGACAGCGTGTGCAAGCGAAAAGATATCGTAAGTTAATGCTCTGCGATGAGTAACATGATAAAGTCGAAGCTTTCGAGTTCCTTGACAAATATAATTCTTTTTTTAGGTGTCTATGGCGACATTCAAATTATCCAAAGTTGAATTTACTCAACAATCCTGCGGATACACATCCTCGATCAAAGTTCAAGTGGCAAATGTTGGTAATGACGAATGCTCGTCTATTCCGTGGGATGAATTTCAGGTAAGATAAACATGCGTTAGGCTGAACAGAAACTTCTATTTTCAATCTGATCTATAGATATAAATATCGGAGTCTTAAATATTGCTGTAATCAAAATTGTATTGTTCTTTATACTATCTTTTTCATGTAATAATTTTATTAGATATTTTCAAGTTTATTTATACACTATACAAGCAGCAAACAGTTAAGCATTAATAATTCTTAATCAACACAGATCTGATACTTAATAGGAATTTTAATATAATTTATTGCGATTCGTTGAGACGTTGCGAGTATAAAGTTTTAAGACATTAAACATTTAAGTTTGTTTATATATTATTCTACTTGGACTGTGTCGGTGACTAACCTTTTATTCTTAGTTAGTACTGCAATGTGCAAAGGAAGTGAATTTTATTTCTAGCTTCATATCACATACATTACAACCATCTCATACTATATACGTATATATTTATACAACGTTTGTCTTTTAACTTTTTTGCATGCCTCTCCTGCGTCTCTCCTTCTCTTGTGAATGTTTTTATGTGGCACTTGTGGCAGGTCAAGAGGAAGGTATTGGCAAAATACTTATATATTTATTTATATTAGATGCCTTGTATTACATATGTTCTATTGCACGTTGACTTTTTCAGTACATTAAATTACCATTTATCATTATACAAGCTCAATACACATCTTTAGTTAATGATTTTGATTATACACATTCCTTGGATCAAATGGTATAAATATAAGATATTACAGTAAATATTTTTTTTTTTTATTTTGTGTGATATCTAACAAGCGATCAGATCATTCATACATGTTGTCTCTTACACGTCCAGAGTACGTAACATGTACGAGTAATTTTCTTACGAAATTATTAATTTCCATTACTTTTCATTTGCTTGAGTAAGTGACTTGTATATGGGTTTACAGAGTACATTGTTTGTTTTGCAATCAAGATTTTGAAGCTACTTAAGGGGGTATCCCTCAATAGCTCTAAAACTGGCCTTTCTTCAAACGCAAATTGTAAAGTGATAAATAACAGAAGAGAGAATGTTTTTTTCTAGTTTTAATCGTTATTCTATGAGTTGTATTCTATTAGTTAAAGCTAATAGAATAACGATTATAACTAGAAAAAATTACAAGTTATTTACCCCTTTACAATTTGCGTTTGGAAAAAGGGCCTGCTTTAAAGCTATCTAGGGTAACTTACCCCCTTAATTTTTAATTTTGTGATGTTTATATCAAAATTGTGATAACTTTATGTAGCATGGTATGAATTAATGCTTAGCTCGAATGAATTTAACAAGCTTCTGAGTGCGCTTAAAAGTATGTATGTTAATAAATACATCTTTACAAGATTTATTAATGTACAATATATAAAACCACAATAACAATAATAATTGACGGTATTCTTATTTAAGAGTATGTACGAAGTTCTGGTTTTCTTTTCTTTGTTAAATGCTGTAAAGATGTTCTTAATAGATTAAAAATTATACTTCAATCTGTCATACACAAGTGACATGTAATATAATTTTGTATTTGAAATTTGTCTTTTTAAATTATATACCTATTCTATTTCACAGAATTTTATCCCTACAAAAGCCCAGATAGGTATATAATTTAAACGAACAGAGAACAAAGTCTATTATAATGTAGCAGATTAAATGTTCCTATAAGATATCTCTAAGACACGCATATTTACAATTTATATAAACTTATCTCTTTAATATTTTCTGTTTGCTAGACAAAATTCAGTGCACGATCTAGGGGTTGGGTTGAATTAGCTTCAGATTCGAACTGTAGCTCGTGCATCAAGCTGCGCGTGGATCATGATTTAAAATGCAAGTCAGATTCTTATAAACTATCCCAAGCGAGCCAAGCTATAATTAATAAAAACATACGTTCCTCTCAAAGTAAAAGTAATGTTACCGAGCAAGAAGTATTTGCTTGCAATATCGATCTGCACAACAAACAAAGTGTTTTGGATTTATTCGAGGATAAAGTGGATGTTAAAGTTACTGACGTAACGATGGCCTTGTCGATGAGTTCAGTAACTGGGCTCGCAGACTTGTTTGAAGATGAAATTATACCTAAACCGATACCATTGCAGGTATATAAAACGTTATTATAATAAACATCGCTCTGGTTTGAAAATGAAATTATAATTTTTAGTAGTATGTATCATTGAATTTGTTATCATTACTAATTCTAATAATATTCATTGCAGATATATTTAGAGAGTATATCATTGCGTTTGAACGAAGATCGTCCTCCAAATAATATAACTTCCCCAGGACCGATTCCTATAGACTTGAATATTTCAAAACTTAGAATAACGCGCGATGCGGGCGGTGTTTTTCACATTGAACCAGTTGGTAAGTAATAAAATGATAATCTTTTCACTGTTATCCGCCACTTGTGATGTATATTGTTTATTTTTGTTTATTACCAGCAGTGATACAACGTTGAATAACTTGCATTATTTTTCTATATGAATACAATGGCGAACGAAAGAAAATTTACAACTTTTAAATTTTCTTCTAGTTTCTCAAAAAAAACTCATGTCGTTTGGCCCAATTCTAAAGAAGCAATTTTAAAAGTTGTAAACTTTCTTTGGTCTTCCACTGTATGTGTGTGTTTCATCTGTTATAACTAAAAACAGAACGATATCAAACACATGCGTATAAACTATTTTAATCATTTTATTGTGTAGAACTAATCCTGAGAAGATGTCCCAAGTTTCTGTAATACCCTATATGTATATATTATATTAATACCTTATGTAGTATACATACAAAGTAACTGTAAAGAGTAATATATCATTCGTAATACAGCATAGTACATGTAATCCTTACAATTAGTAGATATTTAAATAACATGCAAGTGGCAGATTTATTCCTGTACTCATTTACTTTTTTATAATTGACATTGTACATTACATACTTGTTCTCTGCATTCAGATGGCCTTCCTACTGTGAGCATTAATGTAACATGGGTAGAGAACTAGTGTTAGAGTTTACTGCTTCCTTCAATCGTATTATTAAAATAGAACCATAAATAGAGCCTTGAATGTGTGCACTTAATTAGGCATGATTTATTCTTTTTTTTCAAATAGAGAAAAATAATTTTTCCGAATTATCACGTACGCTTATTGAAGTGCTCCTAGAGTACGCAATTTATCATTCAGCATGAGCGAACATATGCAGCTATAACTTAAATGAAATATGATATTCATAGGTTGTCTCACAGCATTGCTCGTTACCCACTAATGATTTAATCAATAAGAATTTATAGTTCATTCACTGCCGATATAGAATTATACTTAAAAAGAAACTTAATTCTCAATGTTATTAAATGATTTACGTAATCGAAACATTTTGCTTGCAGTAAACAAATTAAACACAAGTCATTCCCTTACAACATTATCAAACAGTGATAATCAGAAAGACCAAAACATAGATCACGAAATGGAATTAAGTATTTTAAGACAGTCCAGTAAGCAATTAAAATCAGACAACGAGGTACTCCGACGTCGTCTGGATGCTTTGGAGAAATTATCAGAGGAAAATGCGAAATTGATGCGCATGAAGGAAGAGTCCGATACTATGAGATCGCATTTGAGCGCAGCTCAGGAAGATATACAACTGCTATTGAAAGAAAAGAAAGCCTTGCATGATACAATAACGGAGCTGCAGAATCAAATAATCGGAAGTGGTGGCAGCGGTAATCGTGGATCTTGGTCAACTAAGAGATAGCACACCAGCTGCTTTGATTGTTCAAAATGTTGTAGCTCAAATAAGTCATAATAATAATTTTAATAACATAAATGTAATTTTCATATTATTGAACGCGAATCGTGTTAAAACGCTTGAATCTTCGTTGATACTTAAATTTCATGCATTAGCTTTATTTCAAATTCGTGAAGAATTAAGTCTAAGCGTAATTTCGTGAAAGCAGCAACTTCTTAAAAAGTTCACTCCTGATTTTATACATTTGTCTTGTCTACCATGATTACGTTAATAACTGCCGGGCATGTTTTTACAAAGATTTTACAAGTTAACAGTTGAGAGAGGAGGGAGTTCTAGAAGACGCACCTTGTGCGAAACATAATGCTTCTTACTATGATCAAGTACAAGGCGATAAATAATGGCAATATTAGTCAGTGTTTAGTATTTCCATTGGTAAACAAATATAAAGTGACGGATCGAATACAATGAGTAAGTACGCAAGCGCGTATTTTAGTGCGCAATAATATCTATGTTTGAAAATGATGTATATACGAGTACATTAAGATTTGCACATACATATATTTGTTGCATACATAAATACAGAATGTACCCAACATACGTGTAGTATGCTAGTCAAAGTACTGCAATATATGTTTGGTTTTATAGCAATGGTTGTTATCTAGTATGTGAACAGAGAATTAAATATAAATTTTTTACCAGTGCTTTCGTTCTCTTCGTCACGGATGTTTTGACGATATTCGTAAGTAACTTTTAAATGAATGGAAGAATACAGTACATGGTGTAATAAACGTAAGACTTTAATAGATATTGAATGATGCGTTGTTCGAGCCTATGGATAGAATATCTAATTTCGAGATGAGGACGTGGAATTGTTCATATTTATATATGACACTACAATGATTAATTCTGTTGTTCGACAAATTAGGACAGTTGTAGAAACGATTATATGGTATACAGTAAAACGTGGATGTTTTGATAAGACTGCAAAATCAGCGTTATTCTGTTATTTCCTGTACTGCTGCTGAAGTACGGATATACACATCTCGATATTTACAATCTCCCTTATATAATCTTCGATGACGAACATTATTGAACTATATCAAAGAGACAGGAAAATAAATTGTAGTCTAATGGTGTACTATAACGAATTCGTAAAATTATTGTAATTTGTCATTGTGATATATTTACATCTTATCATTGTTTGTCACTGTAAATTTAGTTTCTATGATGGGTTGCTGGTCAATCCTCTTGTCCTAAAGCAATGAGGTATTTTTCTAGTGCGTATGGACAAAGGCTGTTAGTTAGAATTTCTTTAACTTTAGGAGTTTCATTCCTAAAACAGTCTTTTCTACTATGGTATACATTTAAATTTCTTCAATGGATTATGTTATATTTCAATGAAACCATGGGCGTCCGGAGCGGGGTGCAAAAGGGGCAGTTGCCCCCTGGCTTTTGAGAAAATATCGCTTATTTTTCAAAACTGATTTATTAAGTTTATATTAAAAAAGGAAATATTTTTAAATTTCGGTTTTAATTAATTTGGCATTACAAAATGGGTTAAAAAACAAGAGGGGTATATTTTTCTTTACCGTCATCCCAAAGTTGCCACCGTCTGGAAAAAGTCTCCGGACGCTCTTGAATGAAACATATACTTTAAAATTAATGTAATTTATTCGGAGTTTATGTATAACACATAAAAAACGAAAATTCATTCATATTTCATTATTAGATGAACAGGAAAAACTTACCTTGATTATTGCGCGTATCTTGTTTCGTCAATAGCTTGATATCAGTTAAAAATCTTTTTAATGACAATCATTTGTTGGGAAGAAGCCTACAATATTATGGAATCATTTGAAAAGCTATCACCTCCTTTAAAAAAAATGAAAGTTATTTTTACTTTCAATTTTAATAGGACCTTCATTCAATGTTAACATAAATTCTTCCAAAGGAGTTTCGCCAAAACGATATTTTTGCATCAATTAAATTAAAATACTAAGGTAAATAATCAAGAAGAGTGCTCCATTTCAATGTATTTCATTTGTGCACTGATATCGATGCTATTATGGAAATGTATATTATAGTAGACTTGGCAGCATATTTAAAATTATGTGTACTGAATTACATATTTGGATATATGTATAAACCAGATTCAAAATAACGAAACTTTACACGTATCTCTCATCAAACTCGGACAGTGGTAGGTTTTTATGACATATGTACTATGAAAACTTTGCTTACAATGCATTTCTACTGTTTTATTTTTTAATAATGGTTAAACATTTTTAATATATCGAAGGACATAAATTTTTATTTTTATTAGATACTACTACAGATTGTACCTGTAATACATTATTGCTACATTCAGCTACCCGGTGTTTATGTTGATATACATATATTCATCTCAAATGCTTCCTTTTCGACAATGCTGTTTTTTTACCGATTACTGCTAACGCTATATCATTATCAAAAATAATACTTACGCTACATGTAAACTATATATTCATTCTAAGATGTGTATGTTATTTATAAACGCTAACGAATTAAAGTTTCATGACTGATTATGACTTTATTTCAAAAATGAAATAGAATGTTAATGTAGCTTGCAATTCTAATGATCTCTAGAATATTATCAACCTATATTTTATATTCAACTGTTCCGCGAACTTAATTTAAAATGATGCAATGTTTTTGTTTCTCTACTAAAAACTTTGGCATTATTAAATTGTTTAATAATATTTATTAATTGAATCGATAATAAAGAAGCTCTACATTGCTTTAAAGTAGATATTCCAATATTCGATGGAACTTTCTATACAAATTGTACACATATCTAATAGTTCTGAAATTATATTATAAGACGACGGAAGTATCGTTTTTAATTTTCTGTATGCATCGAAAATTATAATTTATGAAATAAGCTTATTCATTTTGTGCATAGATAACATGTAAAAGTATTTGAAAAGTATGGTATTTAATGTTTTTATATTAAGAGTTCTAACAGCATTATATACGCATATTTGCGATATTGTTTTTGAAAAAGGGATACCAATTTTCGGTGCCTCATGTTTTATGACTGTTGCTTAAAGTATATACTTAAATTACATGTTATTATTAACCTATGTAAGTGTATTTGCTGAAGGTATCATTTTATAAACATTTTTCCGTAGACATGTGCGAATTTAACAAATTGTGTTTAAGTATTTTTTGAGTACTTCCTTAATTAAATATTTTATATTCAGTTTTACATACGTATGAGTTGTAACAAGTGTATTGTGATTGATAACATATATTATATGAACATAAGAATGTGAATAAAATGATAAATTTGAATCTTGCTTGCTTCAAATTTTTTAATCGGAAACAATTTAGTATAACTGTTAGCATAATGAATGCTACATATAATTCTTAATAATATTGTAGAAGAGAAGACGCGATTATTTCAATAAGGATACATTAGTTATTTCAATATACAAATTTTTTATAAATTTTTCAAACATTCTCTCCATTTGCTTGTACTAAACTATAATTAGGCTTTACGAGTCCTTAATTATGTTTGTCATAATATTTTACTTATAACAACTACCTAAAACAGTATTAATAAGAATTATATTACGAAAATAAAAGTATAATTTTATTTTAAATAAATACATTATTATACATTTTTGGGGATTGCAGAATTAATCGATCAAATGCAATTATAAATTTAGTATCACCTTTCCCAGTAACTTCCTCTAACTAACATTTACTATTATAGGGTCTTTTAAATATTCACAATAATTGAAGATTGAAAATGGAACATTTCACTCGACACTTTAGAAATAATAAAATCCATCATTTCCTAACTGTTCCAATGAAATCATATTACTTCCCACTTTCATTATACATTTCGAATATCACCTTACATTTATTTGTTTCCAAGTTAAATATCTAAAACAATGTTGCAAATACTGCTCGCAAGGATAACAAGTTAAAAAAGGCGCGCAAACAATCGTGCAGCTTCGCGTTTGATCGGTAGTTTCCGGCGCCGCTATCTATTACTGAATAGCGTCTACAGCGACAGAGGCGACAGGTCGAAGTATTTACTTAAATCCGTGTGCGAGTCGGTTCAGTGTGTGGGTCAAAGCGAAGGGGCAAAAAAGAAGTCATCCAAGGAATCGCTGCCACCACATGTAAGTAATAAGTATACAACCAATACACGTTGAAAAAAAAGGTGATATTTCGTCGGTACAAATATCCGTAACCCCTCGCGTTTCGAATTCAAATCTATTCTCAATAACATCGAACTGGCAGTCGAGCACGATACGCTAACTTAGAATCATGTTTCGCACGAAGTGGTAACGTTTTATTTTTAACCGTCCCTTTTCTCGTTCCCTTCCTGCAGTTCTCTTAGTTTACGATTCCGTAAATGAATTTAAACATTGTCTGTTTCAGCAAGGAACACGATCACTCATCTTTCTATCAGTTCTTGCAAATGGAGCGCAGTCATAAGAATACCGATTGTTATTTTTTCTATTATTCTACGTGCAAAAAGGTAAGTTCCCGTCGTTAACGTCGCCAGCGAATTGTTCGCTGAATTTAATCGGCGCGATGAAATTCTAAACGCTCGATAAATTTGTTCCATATTGTTTCTGTTCCGTTGAATTCGCGAGGTTAGATCGGCCATGTTGAAGCCAGGTTCCACGATACCCTCCTTTTTCAAATAATCGACAAATTAGCTATTTACATATCATAACATAACTATCCTTTCTTATTCTTTCGTCAATACTCTGCGTTTTCAATCACATTGAAAACCTGAAATTCTCCAACATTTATTTGCACTTGCACTATCCAGTCTCTTGATAATTTCAGCATCAACTGGAGGTCATAATAGTAGTTATCGTTAAATTGGAACAGTTAAGAATTTTTTTTGATTGTCCGGTACTTTTGGCTAAGTAGTGTGATATTCAACATCGATCATTTCATGATTTTGATGTTGTTACTTTGCAGTATTGATATTTATAATGAGCACTGCAATTCTCCGTTTTAATGATACACTTTACGGTGTTTCTTGGTTTATTGCCACAGTCTACGGCAAAAAGATAGCCCGCAACATATTTACGTTAGTATTGATTACAACGTACTCGGAACAAACAGTTTCTATAGAATTTGCAAATTCATATTTCTACGAACATAAAAGTTATATTTACTTCTTGTCGAAAAAGAAGTACTTAATTAATACTTACGATTGAATAAAATACTATATAATTCCACAAACTATTTACGGTTATTACAAAATTAAAACTCGGTTATAATTTAATACTTTATAAAACCTCTCTGATTTTGAAAAATTATTATCCATCCTTTCTGGTAACAATTTAAGCCATTCTTATATAATACAAATTTTTAAATCTCTTGTGGGTTGAAATTGTTCGTTGTTTCTGTATACAATTCTTTCTACAACGATTTTCTCTATTACCTTTGAGTCAGGCAATCTTGTTGGTCAATCGAAAACAGTTATATCGTTTTATTAGAAAAGTAATCCAATTGTACTTCGTAATACGTACAGTGATGTTATTTGATTATTTGGTTGCCCTACAATTCATTTGTCTCTATGTACATTTGAATTCACTTTATTTACGTAACACCTGGCTTTGATACTTGTTATAATACCTTGTTTACTCATTTATCAACTCTCATTGGACTGTGGATGTACCTAGCAGTGCTCATACCACATGGCAAGAGAATATTATTTACAGGCTTCTGTGTAAAACTGTTATTCAATATTTCGGAATATTCAAATGTTTTCACTAGTATTACACTTATTGACTAAATGAAAAAATGGATATAGTTGGTTCACTGTAATTCATAGGTGTATTTATATGCTACTAGCTGATTCATTACTCTGTTTCACCTGGAATTTTTATTATTATTATTTATTATTTTAGATAGTATATTTGTAAATCCTATTAATATAATAAATGCGAAAGTGTGTTTGGATGTTTGTTACTCAATGACGTCGCAACTATGCAACGGATCTTTCTGAAATTTTGTATACACGTAGTTTAGGACTGGGAATAACATATAGGATAGTTTTTATCCTGATTTTTTTAACCAGTCTGGATCAAATTTTGCATAATAATTACTCTCTAGAACCCTGTGGGAAATATGGACTACTATGAACTCTGAACACCACATCCCTTCCCTTTTATTTCACTCCCTTGTGAGGCACTCATTTGTTCAGACACTAAATGCGATAAACAGCAGGAAACAAGATACTTACGTTACCAAGATCAAAAACTGCTTCCAACTTTGGAAATGTTAATCTTTGAGCTCTGTTAAACAAAGCATTTTGTACTAATTTTAATGAGTACCAAGTATAATATATTATGAGTCCTGAAGCACCACAACTGTGTTTTTCAAACAGATGAGTTTAGAAATTTATCTATCTCCTTCTGTATAAATTATAATAGCCTGATTTAAATATCTCCTCTGTAAAAGTGCGTAAATTAATTTTTCTTCATTAAATGTGTCCAGTTTCAAACCAAGTTACGCTATCTTTTTGACGCCGACTATGCACTTGTGCTTTGGCGTTTGCCAGTCACATTAATTCATAATTATGTTTGAAGGGTGATAATTGTCCATTCAGACATGAACCATCTGCCTTGGGTTGCGAAACAATGTGCGTGTACTGGGTGCAGGATAAATGTTTCGACGAACATTGTAACTTTAGGCATATGGAATTGAAAGTAAGTACAGTTTGGGCAGAGAAATAACGATTTATTAAAAAGGAAATTAAGCAAAATTGTTAACTCTCCTTCTTTTTTGTTAATCAAATAGAAAAATCGTAAATCAATACCATGTTATTGGGAAACACAGCCAGGAGGCTGCAGGAAGCCACATTGTCCATTCATGCATAAGAATGCTCGTACGATTACCAATGATCCTATTAATCCGGTGAAGAATTCTGACTTAACATCGAAGTCATTAAATCCAGAATGGTTAAATCGCCCTGGTAAGCATATTTCAAGATACACGTTAAATAATACGACCCTTTAACGATTATTTCGGTGTCTATCATCAGTTTCGTTGTTTATTGTTGCCAGACGATACAAAATACGATGGTAGTAGTACAGAATCAGATCAAGGCAGAGGAAGCAGCGAAGCGGGCAGTTTTATTGGCAGTCCAGCTGTTGATCCTCTTATCGTCAAATTTGAAGAAGGTATGAGGCTTTACTAGCCCCCCCGTCCATCTTTCAGCGTACATTATCTTACATCGGCTACTCTTTCCCTTCCACCCAGTCTACAAGCGAGTATAAATATTCCAAATGCACTCAGTATACCGAGCAATCTGACAATCCCTAACAATGTTTCTAACAGTCTCAACATACTAAACAATATCAATGTCACGAACAACTTAAACGTACCGCAACCTAATGTACAAAATTCACAGACCTCCCCTTGCCACCATGCATTATCATTTTCTCATCCGCAAAATTTACACGCGCATTCTCCCGGCCAATCATTATCGCCATTGCAAAACCAGCAAAACTCTCCGCTCCTCCAGCAGCCGCCATACTCGCCCATTCACACGCGACAGACTTCTCAGCTTCAGACATCAAGATTCCCCTTCCCATATTTTGAAATGACGTCATACAAACGATTTTAGAATCGGCGGAACGCTCTGATTGTAACAATGTAAATTTCTGTCGCCGGTCAACCAGCATAGAAACGTGCATGAAAGAGATCTTGGAAAAACAAAAGGGAAAAAACAAGTATAAAGTTACGTCAAACGACTTGATAGTGTTCTTAGAGGATGTAAAGTATCGTATAAACATATAAACGTATACAATACTTTATACGCTAAAGTAAAAACGTTGTACTTCCCATTTTGCAGAGAACTTATCGCAGATTTTTATATTGATTGAGCACCAGGAATGTTAGTACATTTCCGATACTTAATCGATCTTCGCTTGACTTGTTTCGCAGAAAATGAACTGATGAGAGCAAACCATATAAAAAACAAGCCTTTTACGAGAAAGCAGATTAAGCTGCGTCATTGTCATTGAGAATACTTATTCAATATTTTGCTAATAATGGCTTCTAATAGCATCAGACACACGTAAATGTATCGTAAATCCATGAAGTACGTTTTAAATTTTCCTTTTCAATAATAAAGACTGCACCGCGTAGAATTATTCATGCATATAAGATTATATATAATATATATATATATATATTAATAATTTCAATAATTAATATGTAATAGGTACTAATAAGGTATTAATAACTTTCATTTAACTCGCTTGAAGAAAAAGAAAACGATGAAAAAAGATATGCGCAAGAAGATGTTTCATTAGCTAAGAAAGCGTAGAGAAAAGCAATAGGTGATCTATATCGTCGTCTTTATTATTGGATAGAATAAGATCGTAAAATTATATTGATACCTGAAGAGATTCCTTTGAAAGATAGTTTCAAATGTCTGTGTACATCACACTTTTAAAGCTGTAGTCAAAGATACGTGTTGTCTCCATATGATTGAATCCGCATATAATTTTGTATACACAGCATATTACCACTGGGAAGAGGGGTAACATGCAACATTTAGATTAATCCAATGGAACTGTGTTCTTAACGAAGTCAGTTTGAAATTATCGGACAAATTAATATTGATATTTGTCAGAACACAGTTGCTTACTTTGTCATACCTCATCCGTTAGAGAATTTGTGAATAATTGTGTCGTCAGAAAAGAAACTCGATGATCTTACCATAAGCAAAGAAAAAAAACGAAAAAAAAAAACAAAAAACCATAACACAAAAAGAAAGTAAAAAAAAAACATAGATTTGAATATCAATTTTTCCAGGGGCTGCTATATCTAAACTTTGCCTGTAGCCCTCTAACTGCCTATGGCTATCTTTCTCCAGCGGCAACGCGATGAGCCTCGAATTTTCCCGAATGCCGCAATAAAGAAAACAAGATCGAAGTGTATTCACGTCTTTTCGTTGATGCTACTATGATACCCAAAACGAAACTGTACTGGATGAATAAGAAGATAGCTATGGGTCGTCGCTTTGCCACACACACACGATCTGAACTCGCACAGATATTCCGATATCGATTCAACGTCAGAACGTAGGGTGAAATGTTTGTTTATTTATGGAGATTATAGTTTTACGCGTTTGGTGTCTAATTGTTCGACCAAGGAGCACCTCTTTTGTCAGAGAGAGAGAGAGAGAGAAAGAGAGAGAGAGGATTCGGAGGAAGGTCATATACTTTGAGCTCGATGCATAATCCGTCGATGGAAAGTGGTTTCAAGGGAATGTCTTGCCAGTGTCCTAAGTTTTTTCATTTCGTTCTCGTGCTCTTACCGGATTACGCCCCGAGCTCGACGATGTATGACCAACGAATGAAAATTATTCGAGTCGAACACTGCCTCGGATACACGCGCACACGTGCTTTATTTTCGTGCAATAACGTTGCATATAATCATTACATGCGAACGATTGTAACGCTCTTTCTTCTCCTTCCTTCAGACGGGAAGGAGAGGAGAGACAACGATGAGACGATTAGACAGGAAAAATAAGTTTGTATTTAGGATAAATAGTACTCGATTTAACCGTAATCCCAGCCTTGATTTCACGCGTACACACGAACGATATAAATAATGCCTTCATATGTTTTGGCTTCACCACACGAATTAGCGAATTTCGAAACGGCATGGGATAACAGAGCGTGACAGCGATAAATAGATCAAATTTCCTACAATAGCGTTGCACATTGTTGCGGTGTTGCGTTGTTTTGTAACGGATGTACAAGAGAAAAAAAATTCAATACGAGAATTCGTATGTTCAAGAGGAGGCAAACGTTGCGCCGAATCGTGCGGCATCAGATAAACGGCGGAGCCATCGAGGCCCCGCCGATAGGAAATCTGACAAACTCTTTTTCTTTTCTCATTTAACACGCGTGTAATTCAGTTTGCGCGTTGAATGTACGAATTAACCCGCTGGAAGCGAGATATATTACCGCGGCGTAAGAGGAAGAGCATTGCGTTCGCGATTACACCGTGGAAAAGAAGTCACGAAGGTGCGAAGACCGAGTGAACTTTTTTCCCCCTTTAATCGAATCAAGTATGATGAGAAATTTAGTGTGAAACGCATCTTCGTCGAAGCGCAGAGGGACAGATTACGTTTCTTTCGCCGAGGTCGTCCTTCTCGATTCCCCGTACGTTGCTCTATACAGACTTTATCCCCGTTTAGTTGAAGAATTTAAGGAAACGGAAGGACTACTTCGAGCGTGGATCGCACGCGAACACGAGACGAGAGGGTTAAACGACGAAATATGAAATTATATAATACAGATACATTACGATAGATATAAATATATAAATATATACGCATGCTTATATATTTATGTATTTATACGAAATATTATATATATATAATACACAGATACAGGAAGAGTTTTCGCGTTAAGGCGAGGGGAACTTTTAAGGGAGAGAAATGCGACTTAATATCACACATATTGCATGCGTACAAGGCATAATATTTACATACATGTATTTTTAACGCGAAGCAAAAGCGGAACTCGGTGAAATAGTACCGTTAAATTCTCGTTCCGGTCACGTAATATATCGCTTCGCATTTGTTTCTTCTAAAAACAAAAAAAAAAGAAGAGATGGAAAACAGGCATTTCTCGTGACGAGTATCCTAGACGTTACAAGTGGAAGCAAATTGCATTAATTATTATTTCCACCGCGAGATACTATTTGCGCCTAGATCCGCACGGGAGATATAAGGGGGAACTGATATAATCTTTATATTACGAGAACTCGACAGCATAATGAGATATTATATATTGAGCTACACTAATATTACATACACACACACATATAAATATATATATATTTATGATCGAGATAAATCGTCGGCCGCGTAATTGAGTGTTTCGAGCATCGATCGTGAACGTCTCCAATTTTATATACGGGTAGAATTTGAACGTTCTAGTCCCTAGGATTTAATCACGCTTCCTAGTGATTTCACTTTCTCGTTTCAGCCGACTCAAAAAAAAAGAGAGCAGAAGATAAAAATATTCGTTTAAAGATACATGCAAGCGTTCGCGAGATTAACAAGCGTGGCGTTGAAGTCTCGAGACGATAGGGAACGGAAAGATTTCTTATTTTGTACGTAATTTTGTATGCAACCGGAACGGTGACAGATGTAATTGGGAGATCGAAGATTGGTTGGGGATGGAGGGGTTGGACGGGGGTGTACGGAAAGACGTGTATAAGAGAAACAGATTGTATATTATAAGGATAGCGTAAAATTAATAGGATACGGACTGTCTTTCATTATTTTCTTCTTCTTTTCTTTTCTTTCGTTTCCGTTGTAAAGAACTTGTCAGTAAATGCCAGCTTATATTTGATACCTTACGGTTGTATCGACAGCTAAACTCAAATGGATTTAATGATCGTGAATTCATTGAATGTGATAATACCGCGCACGGAAGAACTGGGAAAGTACTGAACCAGTATATTTACCATTACAGGCCTTTGTGAGTTAAAAGTATTCGATGTCGTTGTGCCCCGTTGCTGCGTGAAATTTGTACGTCAAGGACGCTTCCACAAAGAAACGAAAGAACGCTCGCGAGGGCGAGATTCCGCCACTGTTGCTTCGCCTGCGAAACGAGGGAATAAATCACTCGTACACGCGAGAAAACAAAAGAGAAAGAAAAGAGAAAGAAATTAAATTTTTCCTGAATCTGGAGGATCGTCTTTGATGCGTTTCAGCGCAGCGAGTACGATTACCGCTCTCATTATATTTTCTACGAAATTAAACGGCCTGTAACGCATGTAACTTCTTCGCTAGTGCGTGTGTGCGTGAATAGAAGAGACAAAAAAAAAATAGCGCAAAAGTACTAATTTATATGTAATATACTTAACGAAGATGAAAAAGAGATCAGCAGCTGGAACTGTGTCGCCGGCGACGACCTTGATTCCTTTTATTTATTACATCTTTTCGATCGCAAATTATTCGTATCAATGTGTAGCTAGTTGAACAATGCATTTAGCGATTTGTAATCGTCTTTTACGATTTTTAGTCGAAATAATGCGAGGGTCCGTCGGCGATTCGCATTACCGTAATCGCAAAACATTTGCAGAACTTGCGACTTCGTTTCCTCGTGCATTGAGCAAAAAGAGAAAAAAAATAATGGAAAGAAAAAAAATTATCGCCACTTATACAATTACTTTTTCGTTGAACGTAGAATATTGAATATTCTTCGAAATTGTTTCTTAGAATTTTTTTAAATTCTTTTTTTTCGTTTTTTATTTAAGTAATTAGTTACAAGTTATGGATTGTTTTTGCTAGTTTACCTATTTTTTGGGGTTCTACTTTTTTTTACGAATTCTATTGTTTTCTAATTGTTACTTATTGTGCACGTCCAGCTGCAATCATTGTTCTTGCGTCCTCCGTTCGGACGATGGTTTACTATTTGAATTATATTACTTCGTCAATCGATTGCCTTTCGTCTTGTTCTTTTTTGTTCTTTTTTCCCCCCTATTTATTGTTGCTACTGCCGTTAGTAGTATGATTATTACGATTATTCTCACGATCACCACTGTTATTGATGTTGTTATACTATAATTTTCCGAAGATTCGCCGCTCCTCTACAGTTGTACGACAATTGTCTTTCGCGTTGTCATGTCACGGAAATTACATGCGCAATCTGCCTCGAGCAACGACAACTTCGACCTTCGTCTCGATCGTTCACCGCCTGTTCTTCCTTCCGAGAGAGAAACAAACGATATTACCAGCCTTGCAGATTTAAGAATCGAATGTTCGCCTTTAAATCACAACGTTCTCCCAATAGAAACCGGAAGCGAAGGGTGGGCGAGCAACGAGCGAGATGGATTGTCGTTGCGCCGACTTAACGATATGTAAAAATTTACCTTTTCGGCGATTAATAGCGAGACAAAAGCGAGTAACAAGTCCCTTATGTAATTCCCGAGAAAGGAATTCGCTTTAAGAGAGATTATACGCTGAACACGCGATACGTAATTCCTTGCTATATGAATCGATGTAAACGAATGAAAAATCATTAATTTTTCTTGGGATGATACTTGGATTTCAATAAACTTGATACTATGAAAAAGAAAGGGAAAATAACGCCGGTGTGACAGCGACGATCTCTGCGGTCATTTTCAATCTAGCTCACAGTATTTCGTGAGACATAGCAATTATTTCCACCGATTCTGGGCAAGTATAATCGTCTCTGCGCACCGGGCGGACAGTTTTCGAATGATACTTTTCTTTCGCATTTGTCATAAACGTTACGTAGAATATTGCGAGCAGATATTGCGATTAGTAAATGTTGATAGTTTATTCGTTGGACGGTGCAATTCGTTTGTTGCACTTGTAACGTGGCGGTTCCAGGGAGAAAGAGACAAGGCGAGGAATACTGTATGAAGACTGAAGTTTTTAGTTACGGAAATTTGAAAGAAATGAAGAAATGATACTTTTCTTTCCAATTTGCGGATTACAAAAATTTCAGTTTTTACAGTTTTAGCGAGTCTGCGATTGTTTCAAATAGAACTACTGTGCGTAATTCAATGTTATTCGATATACAGAGTGTCTTTGGAGAAAGGATATGAGGAAATATGAGAATGCTTTCCTTTATTCTTTGTGTCGAATCAGATGGTACAAAGAGAAACTTTTTTCGAAGCTTTTGAAACGATTTCGGAGTAAGTTCGTGTCTTTTTTTAATGCAACGTTATATTTTTGTTCTACTACCATGAAAGTATTAAGAAAACAGATAGAGTGAAAATTGTCTTTAAATAATTCGAGGTATTAATTCCAAAATTTATTGCGTTTTGAATTAATTGCTCTTTCATGGCACTTTAATAGAAATATAAAAATTCATATAAAAAATACAAGAGTGATTTCGGGATGACCTTGAAAAACTTAGAAGAAACTATTTCTTTATACTATACTATATTTTATGTAAAGAATGATAAGGAAAGTTTCTTATCTCTGCTCGTGTCTTCCACTGTTCAGAAATGATTTCTTGTGTGAAAATAATTAACTCGAAGTAGTGAAGTAAAATACTTGCTTTTCTTCTCGAAGAAATCAAGTAAAGTTTCTACTTCAACAAACGTATTTATTCAGTGACTCGTTCATTGCTATTTCTGTTTGTGAAAATCAATGGTAACAAATTTTTTACGATTCCATTATTGTATGACTCGTGACCGGTATCTTCGTTAAACACATTTAGTGGACACTAAAAATGAACGAAGCAGGGCTGATAAGACACGAATCTCATCACTGTCGGTATTTATAGATGCAAACAGAAATACAAGTAATGGGTCACGAACATGATACGTTCTGAAAGCACAAACTAGCGGATTATTTTGCGGAACAAATTTTCACACAAAAAGATTTCATTTCGCATTTTCAACTTAGTCTTCGTAATGAAACGCCTTCTTTCCAAGTCACTCTGTACAATCGAATAAAAATCAAAGTAAAACATAGTTGAATCATCCAAGACTACTTCCCAGGAACTGTGTAGTTACAAAATATCTTTGAAACTTTTGAAAGCGCGTGACTATTTGGTAGATTTCCTCCTAATTTATTGCTTGCATTCCGCGTTCTATTATTTTCACGAAGATCCCTCGAGCAGCGGGGTTTCATGCAACTTCCAAGGATTTTGTAAACATGATTTATCGCGTAAAAATTGTGCGCAACGTTTAAATTTGTGCCACTGCGAGAAGTGAACCGGTTAATTTATTATGCGTAATTAAAAGCGTCTTTCGACAGCTACGAAATAGATTTCATTTAGACATCAAAATTGACTTCAATAACTGTTCGAGTTTCTTAACAGAAGAAAGTCCCGCGCTCCAATTGCCAATGACATTCAAATTCAATTATTGTTTGCAAGTATCCCGGGATACAAGATTTTCTCGTCGAATCTTCCTTTTTTTTTTTTTAAAAAAATTTGAAGTAAAAGAAGGAAAGAGAAGAATAGGTTTCCATTCGAGATTTGCAGATTGTTTTCGATTGGAAGTGCCTGGAAGTGTTAAAGAAACAGAGGCGACAAGCTTACACAGGGAGTTTTCGAGGAACAGTAGTAGACAGAAAAGACGAAAGATTCGAAGAGCTGCCAACGACGATAACGATTCACCTATTGGATTTTAAACATAAGTCACAAGTACAGTTTCCTTATCTGACCAAAAAGTCGAAGAAGTCCGGAGAGAAAGGCGAGTCACTGGACAGAACGTTATTTATTCATAGATTTAACCAGGGATACGCTAATTTCATTCGTGGCTTCTATAAGGATATAAATATCAGGAGTTAAAGCTGAGAGTTCTTCGCTGTGCGAGAAGGAGCAATGAGAAAGGAGCAGACACTAAAGCTAGAGATATAGAAAGAGAAAGAGTGGAAGAGAGGAAAGCAAGGACAAGCATGGAAAAGGCTAGTTGCAAGGAGACGCGGAGATGGATCGTCGTCCGAGAAGTATCGATCAAAGTATCGGAATTGTATTGTCACTAAAACACTCTCCTTTTACCGAATAGAGTAAATTAATCCCACCATTCTAGTTTAGAATCCAAATTTTTCGAAAGTATGTTAGAGGCAACACGTTTAGCAAGAACGACAATAAAGTGCTGGTGGTTGACTGCGAGAGAATAAAGATTCATTCTCTCGAGGGAGTTACAAACAGAGAGAGAGCAGACGCTTGGGAGGCGCTAAGCCCGAAAACAAAAATCGAACCGTAGAGTAACATAAAGCTGTGCATAAAAATATATATACATACATACATAAAAAAAAAAGAAAGAGACTGAGAAGTACATTTTGGGAAGCTCGCTCCGAGGACGGTTGAACGCTATGCGTCGACGAGCGTCTGAGGACCGCCTGCCGCTACGCCCTCCATTAACAGAAATATTCGCAATTTCGTGTCCTGTGTTTCTTCCAGAATCGGACAATGAAAGCGTACCGTCCCCGGTTAAGCCGCAGCCGAGGATTCCTTACTGCAAAACATACGAGGAGATCAGATTGGAGGAGATCCAGGCCGAGAGCGCCGCCTACTATTCGTATCAGGTGGAGGACTATCAAAGCGACGTTGGCGGCGGCAAGATGAAGACAAGGAGGACGAGGAAGGTCTGCCTCTACCCGCAGATCGGCAAAGAGAAGAACGGCGAGAAGAGCTTGGACTTCGAGGTGCTCACGTTGGAGGAGATCCGCCGTAGAAAGAGGCACAAAGCCGTGCAAGAGAAGGAGCCGAAGGCTGCCGGTGAGCCGGCAGCCTCTGGCGACAAAGGAGAATCCACTACCGACTTCCTCAAGGACGCTATGAAGACTCTGGCCGAGCTCAGGGAAACGACTTTTGTCAGGGGGGTGAAGCGGACACTGGAGGACACCAACGACGGTACGGAGAGGCGTAAAGTTAAGCGGACCGATACAGAGGGTACTGGCTCTGTGCCTCATGTGCCACCTGTTAAGCTCAGGAGGAAGTCTCCTAAGAGATTCGTCTCCGCTGAGGAGCAAGCTGGAGAGCAGCTTGGTGAATTAGCGAGTAAAGATCAACAGGACAGTGTGGATGAGGAGACGGGGGATGAATGTAGTCAAGTGAATGCCACGGATAGGGTGGACAGTTCTGAGGAGTCGAGCAGTGTGTCTAGGAGGAACGAGGTGGAGGTCAGGCTGTGCGACAGCAGCACCGATGAAGACCAGATGCAGTTGGAGAGGAACGAGGAGAGGAATGAGGAGAGGAAGCCCGCGGAGGAAGCCAAGGACATCATTGCTTCTTGCGATAGTCTGCTAAACGTGAACGAGGATGATTATTTGACGCTGGACATGGCGTCGGATGATATCCTCAAGGATATCGACGCTTTGCTCAAAGAGAAGAGTTCAGTTTGAGGGGATGTGAGAGGATCGAGGGATATGTACTTGCAGAGGATCGGCTGGGAAATGCGGAGAAAGCGTTATTCTCTCCTCGATTCGATCGTTTACTCTTTCTATTCTTCTGGGAAGCTGTTCTCCAGACTGTCCATGCGGTTCGCAGGATCTCCCGCTTCTGCCTCGCTTGGCGGGGATCTATTCTCAAGTAAACGAGTCGCATGGCGGACGATTTCTGCCCGCACTTTGATTCTTAGATCGAGTAGTCGCGTTTATAATCGTGCTAATTCGGTGGACGTTTGCATGAGAACGCGACTACTTTGAGGAGATCTCGTGTCTGATTTCATTTGCGGATTAACGTCACGTGGAATGACCGTTTTGACGGACGAGGAAGAATGCTTGGCGATTAATCGCCGCGCGATTGACGAAGGTTCGTTTCGCCGCTGAATGAGAACGAACGTTTCAGCGGAATTTACGTTTCTTTTTTGCAATACTTAGTCTTGAATATATTAGGGTATCTTCATACGACACTGAAACCGCGTTGGTGATCGCGATTTAATTATGCTTTATGTTGCGGCTGAAAACCGTTTACGTGTCGTCTGTTTTTTTTTTAAATTCTATTTCTCACAAATTTCGGTAATGATAGAGTTATAGAGTTACGGAATTTCACCGAATTTTTTTGCACCATTTTTGTAGATACCCCTGATAGTGAGGAACCCGAAGCTTTGTCTGTTTTGAGCGAGCCAGAAATTAAAGTAGCAACAATTTATAGAAACACATTTTTTATTAGGAAGTCAAGGATCACGTTGAATTTCTTAAATGGGGCTGTAAGTTTCATTTTTTTAGAATATTCGAAGGAATGTTTGAACAAATGAAACGACTAGCGGAAGTACCATATTATATTTAATAGAAAGATTATAGTATTAATTAAGACAGCATTATTTGAGCTGACTTAATTCTTAGATCGATATATTTGTACTGTAATATTCATTCATATCAGCTTTTCTTATTCTTTACGAATCTTTAAAACTTCTAGTAGCAATGAATTCTCAAATATATCTTCGATTAATTTCTATTTGTGGGGATATTTACAGTATATTATGTATTGAACGCAATTAAAGAAGAGTGAAGATCTTGAAACAAAATAATTGCAATCTGCAAAACAGTGGATCCAAACCAAATCCATAGGAGTTTAACTAAACAACATTTTTTCTTAGAGAAGGAAACACAACTCGAATGTTTCTTTGCATAAATGATGTTTTTTTTTATATAAAAGTCGTTTAATGTGTCGTTATTCTCCACAGTACTGCAAAAAGAAAAGTATATGGCCCCATTGAAAAGCTTGAAGGTAACCTTGATTTCTTTTACAGAAATAAAAGTGTTTTCAAAATTTTGTCATTTTAATTTGCTGCCCATACAATTTTTTTATAACTGTATTTTTCTTACACTATCGCAAGTGCCTAAAAAATCGTGCGGACTGCCACTGTGTACACCCTATATAATTCTCTGTTGTAGCATTTGGTTGCAGTGACCACTACATTTTTTGAAAACGAATGCATTTCCTTCTTTTCCTATTCACGCTTCCGTGCTTTCTGGCAAAGATAGCCATTACTCGACTTGTGCTTTATTCGCCTGAATAAAATCATTAAAAATCCCATTCACATCACATGCGTATTTTAACTTGTATAAATAATCTATAGCTGCAAATTGTAGGGTTTGACGAAACTCACTGAAAGAAATAAAAAAAAGTCATCGTAAACTAATAGTTTCAAAGGTATCTGAATAGGTTTTCAGTTCGTAAAAAATTCCTCCGGATCAATATGAACTTCTAGGAGGCGTTCAATTATTCGTTTTATGAATAAATTTTAGACGTGTTCGAAATGTTTTCTTTCAGAGAAATTTCTTTTTCTGGTCAGTGTATTTTGTATGCTTTTAAGTTGATCAATTTAATAATGTAACTCTAAAATTTCTGGATATCTCTGAAACAATTAGTTATATGCGTTATAAACTTTTTTGTTTCTTTCATCGAATTCTACCAACTCTTATGGTTTCCATCTATATTTTCTTTGCACCCCGTAATACATCGATTAAATGACTTAAGTGATCCACGAAAAGGTAACTTTATCTTAAACTACCTGTAGTTTATGGGTGAATAGGCGATTGAAACATTAGTGTGGTTGCAATTAGGAACGACGATAACCCTTCACGGTCCAATTTTCTATGCATTCGATATTAGTATCTTCAAGTTAATTCAATTTTGAAATAACACTAATTAAATTTTTCTTAAAGTGATATTCTAACAAGAAGAAAGATGGCATAATAAATATTGGCCATGTCTTTTCCAAACTCGTCTACATTGCCAGGTAGTTTTAAAACTATGTTATTTAAAAAATATTAGTGAACATTAATGTAAATGTCTATAAATTATTATTGTACATAGTGATTCAGTAACTATTGTGAACACAAGTTTCATTTTTAAAATCATTTTCAACAAAAGTGTTTCGTTGCAGTTAAATTATATTTGTGCATTTTAAACAAAATGAAAAATTGTTTTTATTCGTAGCGTGGTAGGAGTTTGATTATGAAAAGTGTTCCACCGATTTTCGTAGCTATAAACACATTTGGGTGACAATAGTTACTGAATTTGGACTACATAATTAAAATTACGATAGTAACTACTGTTTGAAGTAGGTTTTTTAATATCCTTAGATACAGAGTAACACTTACAAATATTCGGACATCACAATATATTTACTTTTTTTATTTCTATATTACTCGCAAAGTATTAAAGAAGTAAATTAATTCTTTTCTAAGTAGTAGATTCAATTATTCCAGTTTCTAAGAACGCATATATCCTTCTCTAAATGCAATTCTATTTCCAAAATGGTTTCGAAAAAATTGATACGTAGTTTGAGAAAGGTATACGTCTGAACCATAATGTAGAAATAAAAATTTTTGTAATTTATTACTCCCAGTGACAATTAATCCCCACTTAAAGTGATACATAATTGTCGTATTGCAAGGATATTCGAGTATTTCGTACAAATGTAGTATGTTTCACATATTTTCTAAGCTGAGATTTTTAGTAGACGTTATAGGGATAATCATCACACTTGAACATCATTCTATGTCGTTTTCTGTGACATTTCTGCAATTTGAAAATTATGTCTCATTTTTTGTTTCAGGCGAATGTTGAAATAAAGCGTTTCAATTAAAAGAAAGTGGTGCATGGTATCATAAACTAATATAAATAATCGTCTAGTAATTCCGTGCTAAAGTGTCTAAAGGTAAATGAAAAACATTGTTGAAATTAGATGAAAATTGGAAAAAACTTTTTAACCCTTTCGTTGTAATGTTCGACTGCTGCGGATCCCCGAAATCCCCGTTTGCTGCGGATTTTGATTATAGTCCACGCATTAAAAAAATGTATTCTCTTGAAAAAAAACAACTTTTTTTTATTGTAGAAAAATATGAAAATTAAAAACTTTTTTATTGATGTAAAATTGGCACTTTTCAAGAATCGTCTGAAAAATTAAATACGCAGCGAAAGGGTTAAACGAATTAGAAGTGATCATTAAAATAATTAAATGAACGGTCCAAAATTACGTTTTCCAATTTTATTACATTTTAACATTCATTTAATGCCACCACATTCTTTTATTCATAAAGTAAATCAATTTCTAAGTATCAAATTTTATAGAGTACCGGCGGGTAGCGTCGTGTTACGTGTTCATTTCACATGTGAAAGCATAATATTATTTTACTATGCGATTTATTAAAAATTTTTATATTTGCAATTTTTAACGACGAAACATGAATAAATTATGCTATAAATTTTTCCAATCCATGGTGTTTCTGAAACCTCGGTTTCACTTTGTAAAGTAATTCGAGAATTGAATTAAAAAAAATTCTAGGTAATTAGCATAATTGTTTCGTTCACTTTTTCATGCAATCTGCATTTTATTATAAGCAAGAAGAAAGTAACATTGGAATGTTAGATACTGTTTCTTTGAAACCATTTGGTGTGACGAAGAATGTTAAGCGAGTTTTGGCATCGTTCGACATCTTTTTCCATCATTTTATCGGCATCGATGACCTTTCGTTTCGTACGGAAGTTAATAGAACAAATTGCAAAGTGTACGCTTTTGATGCGATTGTATGAAGAAAAGTATTAAATTGAAACAAATAAACTGTTGTTACATTTGCAAGCTACTGGTCGCCATTTTTATTTCGTGCCCTTACCAAACACCTTATCACTGATATTATATTGTAATAAATACTAATATTTTCCTGACCTACAGATAGCAAACTCTGTGAGTTGGTAAGGTACGAGTTTCTGAACAAGTTTTCCTAATGAAATTTTGCTTTAGGTCGATTCATATCGAAGTTACAGCCTACCACAGCCGTTCGAAGTTTTCAAAGTGACCAGTGGTGGTTATATAGTTATAGTAGATTGCATACTGAATATTTGTTAATAATTTGTTAGTTTGTTATTATCGAAAATGTTCAAAACTAATGCACTCTTTTGTCACTGGTTTGGGGGGGGGGGTGGGTGGGGTCCTAGACCCCCTTACCATTTTAGTGTCGCATGCAACGTTACCGGTGAAGTCGAGAAACAGATTGTAACGCTACGCGTGGTAGGAATTAGAATTCAACACGTGTAAAAGTGGGACATTAGAAACCCGTGATTTACAAACGTTTCAGTTAGTATCATTTTTGCATTAGCATTATTATCAGTGTAAAACTTGAAGAACTTTATTAGATCAGAAGTTAGAAATTCAATCCAGTCGATTACTGACAGAACCGCCGCGTGGCGCTGTGTAGCGCTGTCGTCCATGAAAGCTCGTCATAGATTGGAGTGCCGTTTCTATTTTATTCGGCAGTGTAACCTAAAATAGTATGGGGGTCTTGAAGACTCCTGAAACCTGGGACAGAAGATAGCAGTGGATGTCAAGTCTATTCTAATATCCTGTCTGTGGTTTTATCACAGGCGAGGTATAGGATAGACCTATCATTTTATGGATGTGCGTGTCGCCACTTAAACTGTGTTACCGACTCATAACTCGAGGACTGAATGTAGCGGCCTCTGCTCATGAACAGCGTCCAAATCAGAAAATACTCTGAAATGTATTGAAATGCTGAAAGGTGTGTTGCGTGCTTGTATACGTGTGACTTGTTTAGAGTGAGAGTTTAACATATCTATTTCTAGTAAAATCTAATTCTTATAAGCCTCGCAGAAAGTTGCATGATGCATGAGTGTCGTAGGGTGCATGGATGCAACTGGAAATCGAGCATTCTTTAATTTCATAATCATACGGGATGCTTCATGTGTCGAATTAGGGTTGCCGATTTTTTCGAAAAGTATCGATTTTCCAAATCGATTCGAATCGCAAGATGAAAAATCGATTGAAGAAAAAAATCGGCTTGTCGAGAATCGATCTTCAAGAAATCGATTCATCTTTATGTACATACATATATGGATAGGTATAGGTATTTATTTTCTTCTTCAACTTTATGTATTTTCAATTCATTGAAGACTAAGTAGTGTATATTAGAAGTATATTAGAATGATTTTGGGTAAATAGAATAGAAATATTTTTTTTTGTTTATTGTTTATTATGAACTAAATGAAAACCCGGTAATAATAGCAGTATAATCAAAAAGTGAGAAACACGCAATAAATTACTTTTGAATTCAGCTGAAATGCACGAAAGTATACCTATATAGGTATAAATAATAAAGAATCGGAACACAATTTCTGGTCCCGGAGAATCGATTTCATAGGATCGATCGATACTGAAAAATCGATTAAAAAAATCGAAAATCGCGAGGCAAAAGATCGATCTTTCGATTAATCGATCTCAGATCGGCAACCCTATGTCGAATACGAGTTACATTTCTGAAGTTGAACTCTCTCGTGTGAGTTCTTTCAAATCTTCTCTCTTAACAGTAATTATTACATTCGAATCATTAGATATTGAGAAATTTCAACTTGCATGGGAAACAGTTCAGGTCGACGCCAACTTCTACCAATGTAACAACATTGACGAAAGGTGTGAGCTATCAGTTCGACTTTATCCGCGATAGTAATCGGATCGGTGAATATCTGTGAATGTTACAGTGTTATTTCCTGATCTCTCGATTCCTACACCAATTAGTTCGACTACTGGACTAAATAGAAAACCGTTTAACAACATTTCACTGGAATATACCTATCATTTAGAAATTTTTTTGACGAAGCGTTGCCTATATAGTGTTTGATCATACATCGCAGTGATAAAAATACGTGTAGAATGTACGGAGTGCACGACTGTAGTTGTGAAAAGTGAACATTTTGCAATGGACATTGCTATATAATATTATTTCTGGCCTTGATGAATTTCATGTTAGCTGGGAGTCGGCCGAGTCAACCTTTGTCCAATTCAAAACATTGAAATACGTCGAGTCTTCGCCAGTCTGTCGGCCGAGCGCGACAAAACATCGACAACCTCTACCAAAGTCATCGCCGAACGGTGTGCCCTAACAGTTCGGCTTTATCCGCGGCGGTGATCGGATTACTGAATATCTGTGCAGTCACAGTGGATATTATTTCCTGATTTCACGATTCCTGCATCATTTCCATTGATTACTGGACTACTGCATTAGACTAAGTATCTAGAGGACTATTTCCGAAAGACTTTACACAAGTCCGAACACATCTCCCCACTGTCGAGAGATGTTTAAACGCGTGAAGAGCTTTTGTAATCGTGTGCAATGCGATTATAGAGTCAGTTCTTATTTCGCGATAAAGTATTTCATAGTGGACAGTCATCGACCTGCGTGTTAGTAACGTTAACACGAACGTAAAGACAGCGTTTTTAACGCATCTAGAACTATCTCAGAGCACCGGTGCTCTTATTGCTTCTTCATGGCGAAAATAATGCGACATATTTGACACGTTCTATTCGGTACTGACGCTGCAGCTGCGGGACATTGGCCTGCAGATCGAATAGCTACTGCTGAAGGAAGATGCTTGTCTGCATGGCTAGCAGTGAGACTGTTTTCAACGAACGGTGAGTGATACTTTATCATTTTTTCAATCTTTCTGCATGCTATCGAACAAAATGATTGTTGTAACGAGCATAGTGACCACGAATACATACTTAGTACTCGCGAATAGTAACGTTAATGCGTTGTGGTAATAAATAAATTTTAAATTCGCGATAGAAGTTTTAATTTATTTCGTTTCAAACATTCTAAACTACTTTTCTTTAATTTCACAATCATTCGGGATGTTTAATGTATCGAATGCGAGTTACATTTTTGAAGTTAAACTTTTTCCTGTGAGATCTTTCAAATCTTCTCTTTTAGTAACAGTAATTACATTCGAGTCATTAGATTCTCTTAATAAGGCGCTTATAGAAGGCATTAATTTGGTATAATAACTAACAATGACAATCATTGTTGGTACTACTGCTCACTACACTCGCTATTTTTGCTTGACCGTTGCATCTGCTAAGTATAAAGAGACACTAGTGGTAATATTACGAGAAATAAAAAATGACACATTTACCGTATAATAATAAATGACAGCTGTCAAAGTGCCTGTTATATAAACGTAAATTTCTTTCTCTCTTCCATTAAAATAATTTTAAGCTACTAAACCTCAAATTTTATACATCGCGGGAGAACTTGCACGAGTGCTTAGTTTTAACCAGGGACCCTAACTGTTATAACCCAAATTTTAAAAGTTATAACATCAGAATTAATATTTTTGTTTAAATGATTTTGGTTATGAATTACTCGCTTCGTGCATTAATTCCATCGGTTACTGGACTATGTAGGAGGCCTTTAAACAGTAGGAGACTTTTGGGAAAACTCATTCCACTTGCACTCATGAAAATTTTTCACTATTCACAACTACGACTGTAGTGGTGAAAAGTGAATTGATATATAATATTATTTCTGGTCTCGACGAATTTCATGTTCATGTTCCCGCGCTCGGCCGGGAGTCGGCCGAGCGCGACAACAACCTTTATCAAATTCAAAACATTGAAATACGTCGCGTCTTCGCCAGTCTCTTCCCAAACGCGATCGCGATCGGACGTGAACTAGTTTAACGTGCCATGGTGAATCTTATTTCGCGATATCTCGCTTCGTGCATTAATTCCATCGGTTACTGGACTCTGTGGGAGCCCTTTAAATATGATATCACTGTGATATACCCTTAATCTAGAAGAATTTTGGGAAAACTCTTTCCACTTGGCTGCGTGGATAGCAGTGATACTGTTCTGAACGAACGGTGAGTGACACTCTTTTAATTCTTTCAATCATTCTGCCTGCTATGGAGTAAAATGATTGCTGTACCGAGCATAGTGACCACGTTTTCATATCGCGCCTTTAAGATTCTAAACTATTCTGTTTTTAAATTCGGGATGATTTACATTTCTGAAGTTGAACCCTTTCGCGTGAGTTGTTCCAAATCTTCTCTCTTAACTTATCTCTATTTAATTGTTGGGGGGGGGGGGGGATAATAATTATATTTTTGTATTTTACCAGAATAATTGACAACTACCCATCAAACATTAAAATAAATGAATCTCTTACAATTATCTATCTATTTATTATTACACTATCTACATTAACATTATATATATTTCTACCAGACCACCCAGAATTTTATTTAAACAATAAATTTACCTCTAATAACATCTTCATTTACCAAATTTATTTCTACCCCCTAAGACATTAGTAAACAGTAGTTACAATTATAAATTTATTATACCGTTTCTTCAAAATACAAATATAAATTTAAATTTATCTTTTCGATAAAAAAAGATTCTTTATTTAATAATTTAATAACATCACTAAAACGTTGTAATAACCCTGCCGCTCCAACCTTATTTAGCCCCTTCCAATTCTGAATATACCCCAAAATTTGACGTTCAAATAAAGTTAAAAAAGCTATACCAAATTATTATCGTCAACAATAAAATAATTATATAAAATGTATTGAAAAAAATATGTAATTAATAAATAAATTACTACCAATAATTTATATACATATTTTAAATTCTAAATTTGGTTTCAGGGTTGCTGGTCCGAGGAGTAACAAGTGTGCAGAGATGCAGTACTCTTGATGACAGCGAACGGTTCGTCATTTTATAACTTTTTGCATGTGGGTGCAGGCAATAGAACAAAATGGTTTCTGTAGAAAACGTTGCGTAGCCAGCTCTTTCGATTCTGACCGTTCCAACATAAATGCGCGACATGCGGGAACACTTGTGCAATATTTCGCGAAGTAGCCTCGTGACGTGGCTCTTTTCTAAACCATATTCACGAAATATCGCAGAAATGTTCCTAAAACAAATGCCAATTATATGGAACGGGCCACTGACCGTCGCGCATATGTGTTGGAAAGGGAGTAGAATCCAATGAGCTGACCATACAAGGTACTCGTAGATAGTGACATGCATGTGTCTGTCTAAATCAGAAAATTAAATTGATACAACATTTGCGCGCGATTTTAATAATTCCGATTAATAATTCGAGTCGAGTAGAGTCACCGCGAAAAATTTGAAGAGGTTCCTGAAATGCAACCAGTCTTCGTAGCAACCATCTACATATTTTGCAGAGCACCGCAGCTCTTATTTAGAGTAGTATTATCGCGAATTTGGAGTCAAATTTTTGCGTATCTAAGACTCGTTCAGAGCAGCGAAGCTCCAGTTGAATTTTCTTCGCGAAACTAGAGCCAATTTTTTGCGCATACAAAGTTCGTCCAGAGCACCGGTGCTGTAATTGCTTTTTTAACGCGAAAGTAGAGTCAAATTTTCGCCTAGCTTCAATTTTCAGCTTGGACTTGCCAATGAGATTCTAGGCCCTAGAGAACAGGGCCAGAAAATTAAATCAATACAACAGTTGCTCGCGATTTTTACAATTCCGATTAACAATTCGTAAAATAACGCGAATCGATCGAGTCGAATAGAGTCGCCGCGAAAAATTTGAAAAGGTTCCTGAAGTGGAACCTCAGTCTTCCTAGCAATCTTGCAGTCTAGCAAGATCCTTTTTGATCGCGCGTAACGCGATCGTAAAGTCCCCGCTTTTTTCGCGTCCATCTACATATTTTGCAGAGCACCGCGGTTCTTACTTAGAGTAACTTTACCGCGAATCTAGAGTGAAATTTTTGCGTATCTAAGACTCGTTCAAAGCACCGAAGCTCCAGATGAATTTTCTTCGCGAAACTAGAGCCATTTTTTTACGCATACTAGGTTCGTCCAGAGCACCGGTGCTCTAATCGCTTTATTTCGCGGAAGTAGAGTCCAATTTTCGCTTAGCTTCAATTTTCAGATTCTAGGCCCTATACAGGGCCTATTGCGTGGGCCCTAGAGAAGGCCCAAAGCATGATGGACCTTAGAAAGGGCCCGCAGCATAGGCCCTAGAGAGGGTCTAGGTCCACAGGATGGAGGACCGGATTCACTGACGCTGCAGCTGCGGCACATTGGCCTGTTGATCGAATAGCAGTAGCGAAGGGGGATGCTTTTCCGGGTGGATAGCAGTGAAACTGTTTGCAACGATCGGTGAGTGTGTTATACTTTTTCATTTTTGCTTTGCGATATGTAGTAGACACGAGTACCTTGTATTTCTGTTACATTTTATCTTCACATTATTAAAATGTCTGTGTATATGTATTTGTGTCATTTTGATTTCACATGTGCTTTTATATTGAAATTCTTATTATCTTGTATTCTTTTGTGACTTATTTGATAATAGGTATTCTTAGACATTATTAAAATGTCTGTGTATATGTATTTTTGTCATTTTGATTTCATATGTACTTTTATATTGAAATTGCTATTATCTTCTATTCTTTTGTGACTTATTTGATAATAGGTATTCTTTTCCACGCTCGACTTTTTCACGTACTTGGCGTAATTTTTTTACTATTTGAATATTTTTATGAGTTTGTTATTACTGAAAATTCATGGCAACTTGATTGCCATCCAGAAGTACTTAACATATTTGTAATATCAAAATTTTAATTAAATAATTGGTCAGAAACTTTAAAAATAAGTCTCGGTCCGACCATATATTGGTTATTAATGCAAATTCATGGCAAACTATAATACTGCCATCCAGAGGTGTCTAATTACGGGGATTTCGAATATCTAATTACTTAAATAATACAGTCCAACAAAATGAAACTTCTTTTCTGTTCCGCAATATCCACTGGGTGATTCTGGTAGAGTTTTTCGCCCTGAACACAAATCCGCAAACCGTTTGTCGCCATCACCCTCGGTTTTTGAAAAATTCGATTTTGAAAAAACTGCAAATTTTCAACTTTGAACATCGCGTGGAATGGTCAGATTTTCTCCTAGACCCTTAGTTTTGGAAATAAATTGAAATATATTCTTCAAATATGGGTGCATTTCGGGTGTCATTTTCCCTTTGGTCGTTGTTTAAACATATTTAAATGTTCATAATGCAATAAACACTTATACCGTTGTATTCGGGAGGGTTCATAGAATAATTTGACGCAAAGAGCAACCGAATAACTATTAGCGTTTCGACACAAAAAATATTCAAAGTTGAAAATTTGCAGTATTTTCAAAATCGGTTTTCTCAAAAACTGAAGGTGATAGAGCAATTCTGCTTGCGGATTTGTGTTCAGAGCGAAAAACTCTACAAGAATTACCCAGCGGATATTGCAGACCAAAAATCGTATTGGACAGTGAATTTGTTAGAAACTCAGAAAATAAGCCTCGGTCTCCTGAGCTTTTATTTGTTAATAATGAAATACAAATCGCGAATTCCTAAATACGTAGATACCTCTAGATGATAACTTTATAGTTTGCTTTAAATTTGTGTTATTAACAAATAAAGCCTCAGGAGATCGTAGTATGTGTCTCGGGCCAAAGCTTATTTTCAAAGTTTCTGACAAATTATTTAAGTAATTAAAAGATTGAAATCCCAAACACGTAGGTGTACCTCTGAATTGTAGCGTTATACAAGTTGCTAAGACTTGGACCTACTGGACTTCCTGGGTACCTGGTCAGGGTTCCAAGCCCTGATCCTTCGTGCACTCCTTCGGCTCCCTGACCTAGGTTAGCTTATTCGGTTGGTGCCGATGAAATTTTCGGGTTCGTTAAAAGCCATTCCAAATGTTATTAATCTGCCAATGCCAAAACCAATTTCTCTTCCTTTTTAACTGATTTCTTCGATTGTTTTTCATCATCTGTCCTATTTCATACATTCCTTCGTGGATTTTTGCATACGTCGTTCTATTTTGTGTATTTCTTCGATGAGTTTACATAATTTATTTTATTTCATGCATTTCTTCGATGGGTTTACATGATTTATTTTAAATGATGCATTTCTTCGATGGATTTACATGATATATTTTATTTGATGCATTTCTTTGATCGGGTTACATGATTTATTTTACATGAAATTAATAAGATAATATATTTTAAAGAAAATAGTGAAAAGTGATAGTGAGTACACAGTGGTAGAGTGAAAGAAGACATCCAAGGAAGCCTTAGGTTAATTTATTATAGCATCAAGTATTTAAGGCCCCATGTAAAATTACCAAGTAGTCACAGAATTTGATTAGCTTTGTTGCTCTTTCGTTAGCTCTTCATCTTCGATGAGGAACTAGCCGCTGCTTCTGTTTCCGGGACCAAGCGACTGAGCACGGAATGGGTATGGGTGGATCAGTTTCACCCCCTGGTGTACTTGTCGAAAGGGAAACGTTTCGGGCGTAGGGGGTGTATCTTTTGGTACACTGCCTGCGTAAGTCACCCGGTCCGATTTCCCAGTCTCCGTGGTAGACGGCTCGAATCGCATCCCAGCAAGAGGAATCGTCTCGGAGACGCCGAGCGCTTTTTAAACCGAAAGGATCGATGGAACTTTGTTTCCATCTATCTCTTTGGTTTAGTAGGCTAAGGTTTTCATGTACAGGGAGATCGATGGAACTTTGATTCCATCTATCTCTCTACGGTTCTCGAAACGCAGCAACCTCCCCGCGGTGAGACCTGGTAATCGGTGCGAACCGAGCCGATAGCTGTGCTTGTCAAATATTCTAATCAGATATAAGAGTTGCTTTAAAAAATACACGCATGCTGCATACTATGGTATTTTTAAGGAAATACCATAGATATTTGAAATTGCAAGTTTGGAATTTGGATAAGAATATATTGTTGCGAGCACCCTATGTGAGAACTCATGGCTCGCTGGTGCTCGCGACCAAGACAAGAGACAGCGAGAAGAAGGTGATCGGGACGATCGCCTGTCAAACTGTCATTCGAGAGTTAGCCGCCATTACAAGCAGACGTTTCGATACCCGCATTCCCCTGCTCTTGAGATTCTATTCCTGTTACCGTTTACCGTTCTTGTTCATGTTCCATTATCGTTGTTGTACAATAAATCTTTATGGCGAGCACAAAACGTAACAATATAAAAGGTATTTCTAAATTGTAATACAGTTTGTTTCACGTTCCTCTCAAGACTCTATGAGGCCTTTACAGCGTTACAATAAAGTATAAATTATATAAAATCACTATTTTCAGGTGTTCATTGTTGGAGGTTTCTATCATTTGGCCCACATAAAGTAGCTGTCCACGTCGAAATATTGTCAAGTGTCACCTGTAATACGAAAAATATTTTTAGTAGCCTGACTTGTCTATTATAGTAAATAGGGCAAATGTTACAATATATTTATTTCATGTACGAAAATATATTAATGAATGGAATTGTGCAACATATTTTTTTAAATTAGTCATAACACTATAAATTTTAATTTTAATTCCTAACACTCGTAGCATTGTAATCGTATTTTAGATTGAGTCGATAACGTTGGGTGTGACTCGAAAATGGTAAGGGGGTTCACGAGCCCCACGAGCGTGTGACACAAAATTACATTGCGTGATAGGTCTATCCTATACTTCGTCGATGGTTTTATAAAGCAACGTTACCAGCAGAATGTAAGTGTATTTCTGTTTATCATAATAAGATCATCACTATTCTCCTGTCTATGCATACTTGGCTATATAATTTACATCTTCTCTCTACAAATGACACCCATCAGTATTGATAATACAACTTTCACTATTCACTATATGTATTACAAATTATATAAAATAGAGTATCTGTGCTAGTAGTCGATGCATTCTTTTTAAACTATACTATCTTTGTTATTATTGATATTACAAATTTTCTTTGCCCCCTGCTGTATATGTTCGACTGTATATTACATAGGGTGATTCAAAACTAGTGGAAATACTTTGACAGGTTGTTTGGAAGATCATTCGGAGTAAAAAGTATTACACAAGTAAAAACATATGTACATCCTATTCTTAATACTTACGTAGTTACATCAATTCAAAGTTTTACTGCTATCATAGTAAAATCATAATATATTATTTATGCGAATTTCGTTGAATGCACTAATACATTATTAATTATCTTTCATTTTCAATTGTAAATAACTGATATCTCATACTCCTCTTTGTTTTATCTTCTTAAAAATTGCTTAATTTGTATCAACCATGTGATTTTAATAACTATGTAAATAGTGAATATAGGATATAGGTACGTTTCTATAAGACTTTTTACTCGGAACGATCTTCTAAACAATTTGTCACTGTTTGTTGTACTCGTTCTAAGTCACCCTGTATAGAGATGAAATTCTACGAAGATTCAAAACAATTTGGATCGATAATCGGAAAATTAAACGAAGGCGAAAAATATTTATGTAAAATTAAACATCCTTCCAAATATGGATCGAGTTAAATATCCACGATCGAAGGACGTATCTTATAGTGGAATGAATTTTACATGCCAACAGCATATTTCGAAGGGGGTGAACGCCTACGAAAGCAACCCTCTGTGAACTAATCACTGGATAATGGACAAATTTATATTCTTTCACCGTACCCGTCCACCCTAGTGCTGGCAAAATGTCATCCCCTATATAGTTATGTACTTCGATCTTTCCGCAACCCCATCCACGGTCAAGTTTCTTAATTAAGAAACCTTCCGATTCTTTAACCCCGTTATGTCTACTAGTGTTGGCTTTTGCACAATATTAGTAACTTTCCAGCATTAAATGGTGTTTTAAAATCATTGGGTGGCGCCACTGACTGGACATACCAATTTTGCGTTAAAGGGTGCATGTATTATATTTTTCAGGCGTGTTTAAAAAGTGGTAGATATTCTTTGGGGTAGCTCCATTTTTTAGAGTTTTTAAGTTGTGACGTGTAATATATGTAAAAAAATCTATTTTTCATTTAGTGCTCTCTTAAAGTCCTCAATTATACTCTGAAGAAAATGGCTTGAAAAATACCACCTTGCATCCTTGCGTAGAAAACAGCTACAGCTTGTCTCATTTTACAGAATCACCCTGTATATTACAGTATCTACATATTATAGTCTATATCTGTTATGTGGTATCAATTCCACTAATGCTCCTAAAATTGGATAATAATTCGTATTATATCGTCAGTAACGAGTCAGTAACGATTGGCAGGCATGGAACGTCGATTACCCGGACGACTGAGTGGACAACTTCGATAAATCGATCGTAGTATAACTATTCAGTCATTCGAGCAAGACCATTCCCATGTTTCCACTACAAGAGTTCCTGATCGCATGTCCGTGTAATCGGGAGTCGGAGAATTAACTTCTACGCAATGGGAGTTTGAATAATGGCTACCCAGCTAACCAGAGGCTTCTCCCGCACAATCGGCTGAAAAATATCGTTCCAAAAACCACAAACAGCATACAACTCGGGCAAGAGAAGACACCACCCCCTGGGCGCATTAAATAAAAAGTATACAAACAAATATACACCCGAACCACGATTTACACGGTAGATTAATCCTGCAAAGGTACCCAGAAAATTAAAACCACCATTTGTACACAAATTGAAAGCATAGGTTTTGTAATTTTCAGTTAAATAATTCCCGTATTTTTTCAAACAAATTCCCCAATTTATTCTCGTGTATAGATCCACATCGAATCATTTTTAAACCGTGCCAAAGGGAAATCCTGTAATTCGAGTACTGTGGAAGTCTGGGATTAGGTATATACGTATATTTCTCAAATTAATCAATATTCATTCGTTAGGTATATAGGCAGTGGTGGATTTAAGATAAAAGGCCCAGGTGGCAAACATGATGAGGGGGTAGTTTACTGAAAGGGGGTAAGTGTACAGAAAAGTATAGAAAAAAATATAGTGCTGGATAAAATAATATTTTTTTAAGACGGGGTCCTAGGGGGGCCTTCTGAGCAGGGGCCTTTTTTGGGAAAATAAAGCAGTAGTTTACTGAAAACGGGCTCAGTGTAATAATACAGAAAAAAATATAGTTTGAAAAAAATCATAATTTTTTTTAAGGATGGTGTTGGTCGAATGTTGTCAACCCTGGTTTATTTCTCCTCCTGAAAATCCCAAATCCGCCCCTGCTTCTGATGCACTAAGCACGTACTATTTTGCTTATTGGTTAATTCAGCACTGGCTACATGTGCTTACTTATACTGATCTCAACCAACTAATACCCAAAAAGTACACTGAAGACGCCTCGGGGCGTTTGATTTGCCATCGAAACACTCGGAGGCAAAAAATCGCTACAGCTCACACTTGCCCGTAACCACTGACGTCAGCTGGCGCCACTGTACCCTCACGAGTTGAACCGACACGTGGGAACCCGCCTTTAACGAATCCCCATGCGCTATCCTATCCCATAGCTACGCAGAGGCAACGGGAATCCCCGAAAAGGGTAGTGGTGCCGGTGGAGAACGAAATCAACGCGTTCTCCATCGATTTGGTGGCTCCGCGCGATAGAAACGCTGGAAAAAGGGGGACGGGGCGGTGGATGTGGATGAAAGGTATCGACTGTAATAGAAAGAGTAAGAGATAGATAGATGTGTATACGATATATATTCGAAGCCCGGGGGCGTTTGCGTGTTCCAGGCTCCATGTCCGAGAGCGCATGCTTCCGGCTGATCGCCCACATACATTTTCGTTAAAACGCGTGTTCCGTTCGTTTCATTAATTTTAATGCCTGCAGAGCATTCTGTTCATTTCTGCGCAACATATGAATATGGGATTCGCTCCCTCTCTCTTCCGCGAGCTAACTCATAGCGGAGAACGCGCGCGCAAAATCTGCGGCTGTGCGCGCGGACAGGCCACTACGCGCGTACACACAGCGGTTTTCCGTGCGTGCATCGGCAAGCGCTCGCGCGCGCGCGCGCGGTGGGGGAGGGTGCTGCGTATGAGAGAGCAACGGGCTCGCTCATGCGAACACGGCCTCGGGTTGGTTGATATTAATTAATAATCAGAAACAGATGCGGCCTCAGCCCGCTCCGGTTCCGCGCGCGAGGCAGCTTCGAAACAATAATTATTTAAGTCTCTCCTCACTTCCATACCCCACCCTACGCCCCATCCTCCACCCCATCCATCCCTCATTACACTCCACCTACGCCCTCGTCTTCTTCCTTTTCCTCCGCCTCATCCTCTCGAAGTTCCTCCACCTCGGGGTCCCGGGGTTCTCCAAGCGCGCCCATTGCGGCGTGCTAATTAAAGAGCATTCGCCGACGAATTTTCCGTCGCTCTCCCGCTTCGTTATGCACGGCCCGTTACTCCCGGCACCATTTTTTCCTCTCCCCCGGAGCCTGTAAGCCTGCGGGAATACACCTCGGAGACCTTGTGCCACATTTTCTTCGTTTTATTTCCGAACGGGCTCCTTCCATCGGTCGGGATCGCGACGGGAAGAGCCGCGAGCCGCACGTTGCTCCGCGCCGGGAGAGCCAGCGAACCGCGGTGCCACCCGCGGAGGGGAAGGATCGGATGGATGTGTAAGGAGGAAAGATTGTGCCGGCTTAACGACGGAACTGCCACCGGCCGCGCTGGTTACGAATTAGGAGGATTTGGAGCAGAATGACGTGCACCCCGTTTTAAGGTCCGCGCACACATATTAGCGAAGTGACGGTTCAGTGCCGTCAATGGCAGTGGTAAGGAACGCCGTTTCTCTGCTTTGGAACGAAGCAGTTCGAGCTTGTTCGTGTCAGTTAGTGACGCTGAGGCAAAGGAGGCATTGATACAGATGGCGTGGGATCGTTATGGAACTGATGTGTGTGCGTGGACCTTTAAAACACGGGGAGATATAGGGAAGGACGTGTGGCAATCGGTCTGGGTTAGGCTGATTGAACTGATTCCAAGTTGGCTTCGCTTTTGGAAGTCTGAAGAACTCTCGGCTTAGCATTCAGATTTGTAGAGAAATGGTGATTAATCTTCGATCCATTCTGCTGGTTCGTAAAACGATATTTCTGAGGGTACAAATCACTAAATGTTCTTTGTCATATCTTATACGGGTGCACTGATATAGTTAGGTTCCTGACACCTTGGGAATTTGAAGTAGGTAGGTGGTGATATTCGAAAGGTATACTGAACGTATTTCTGGGTTCTTGACTTTGGAACAAGACACTAAGGTGGGTCCCCCTCCTTTTGTCGCCCCTTGTTGTTTTTAGGACAACAATATATCTTTGTAAATCTCTACACTGTTATATATGTAGACAGTAGAGTGGGATAGCAATGATGGTAAACATGGGGTGATTCCTCGTGAAAAATAAAAGTGTCTTTTTATTCACGGCTTCGTTGTAAGAAAAATCGGTTTCGAATTGGCAGAGTGTAACAGTAAGCAAGGCAAAAATGCTGATGAAGTGAATCCTTCTGCAGAAGTCAGTCGAGATTGTAGAGTAACTATTTTTCGTATGGGGCTTGTTTTCGAAAAAATCGGTTCTGAAGATCATCCTGCATCGATTTCACCGTTTAGTTGATTTTCTTGAAAATGAAATATGGAATAGAAAAACTTCACTCCACGCGGATGTACTATTATTGTACTGTTTTATAGAAATCGATGTTTGGGATATATGACAGAGATACATTTGTTAAGAATCAAGGGATGTCTAATCAGGAAATAAATGCGGGGCCCAATGTAGCTCTTCCGCCGCTCCGGGCAAAACTAGTTTTTGCCGCTCTTTATATTTAATTATAAATACTTATTTTAAAATATAATTTTTCACAGCGAGTGAAATTTTTCGTAGGTATTTCTTGAATAACAAAAGTCCAATATACCTAATAGTAAATACATAGGTGCTAAACATTTATTACCTACTTCTTTACCGCTTTTCCCAAACTTTTACTTTTTTATCGATTTTAATCTTCTCTTTCTACCAATTTTGCTGCTCCAGGCAGTTGCCCTGCTTGCGCCCCCCTAAATCGGGTCCTGAATACATGCACCAGAATTTGAATTACGTTCCTCAATCTCAATAAGAACATACCTACATTCGGAATAATACGAGATACATTATAATACTTAGGAAACTTTTTCGTTTGCCTCCGCAGATCCCGGAGTAATGTATGCCACACTGAAATTCCTTCCCCTGAATTACACCCTTAAGTCATCCCGGATTAGCCGAGGTTCGCGCGGCCATGCTCCCCGCCCGTAATCAACAAATTCATACGGGAGCCACTGATAGAAATAGAAAGATCGCCGGAAGTTTTTCGCGAGCACGCCAGAAGGAAAATAAGGAGAATCGGGGGCGGAGGGAGATAGTAGGGCGCAGGAAGGGAGCAAGCGGGATGGCGCTCAGCCAGCGACGTTCCCAGTGTCTGCCTTAATATCCGCCACTAACATTATTTCATAAAAGTATTACTATAAATCCAAACTCGCGTTATTTAAGCACCGTGCCTCCTGCGAGGAGCTGGCTCCTCGCAGGGCCTCCACGTAACCGCCTCTTCCACCGTGAACCACCACCACAGCCCAGCACCACCAGCGCCGTCACCGCCACCAGAAGCCACCCCCTTCTCCTTTCTTCTTACATTATACCGGGCGGAGGCAACTTTTGCCACCCTCTTTTCCCTCCGTCACATTAGAGATATATTATGCAGATAGTGGAGGCGCCAACCGGAGAGAAACGCGAAAGGAACTGCGGAAATTTAAAACTTTATTTACCCTACGCCGAACGATTTCACCGCTCCTTCCTCTCGCCTTCTCTCCGCCATCTTTCTTCTGCTTCCCTTCGGTCCCCTTTCTATTTCTCGTTTTTTTCCTCCACACTTATCCTGTGAACGGATGAATCTATACCTTCTTTGCCTCCTTCTTGGTCGCCTGGGGAAGATCGCGAGGAACTTGGCCTGTTTCGAAAACGCGACGAGCCGTGAGATCTTTTCGACAGGGGATCGTGAATATTGAGGGTTTGTTTATCTTTAGGCTGGCGCTTTAATGTAAGCTGTGATTAGGTCAGTGAAATTTAGACACTGGTGGGGGTCTTGATAGTGGTCTGTGAAATGTTAGCGTAGGAGGCCTTTGGTACTGGATTATCGAATTGTAAGTTTGCAATTTGAGGCGTTGAATTAAGGGACGAAGTCTTTTTTTTAGTTTATAGTTCATCTTAAAACAAAGGGTCATTTGAGAAATTGAATTAGATTTATGGAGACTGACAGAATTGATAAAAAAATAGTGTTTTGTAGTTACGTGAGTTGTTATATAGTGACTGAAATTTTCTTTTGAATTCTATTTTGGAGAAATCTTTATTTTCAAAATTATATTAATTCATATATCAGTATATCAATAACTCTTTTAATCAGGGGTGGGATATAACATACAATCCCAAAATTGTGACTAATGATTTATATGCAACGACGGTTAGAACAAAATTTGAACAGGAGGACAATTGAAAGAGTACAACAAATTTAAAGTAGATTGACGTTTTCTGATATGTTTCCACGTAGGTGCTAATACACAGTTTTATAACATAATAATGGTGTTTAATAAAATTAATTACTCGACATATATGCAAAAAGGGAGCAGCTCCTAATTTTCAAAATTCACTCCGTTATGACGGAAAAATATATTTGTGCTTAGTAATAGTGCTAAATGCTAAAGAGGATAAAACATTTTGTTAAGGCTGATTTTATTAATTTTCTAAAAGTTAATACATTTGGAGCTGCCCCCTTCTTGCTGCAGAGTCTTCAATTGACGACGTTCGTCGGAGTCGAATCGAAAAGACGAAGAAAATGGATGAAATCTTGCGACTAATCAGCAGAAAGTCGGTTTATGCTTGGCACCCTCCCCTTCTCCTTTCTTTCTCGTGTCCCCGCGCTTCTGCCTGGCTGTCGCCTTCAAGAATGGCAAAAAAGTGTAAAAAGGGGTTGGTCGAGTTTTTTCACCCTCCGCCGTTCGCAATCACGACCAAGTCTCGTCTTCGTTCGAGGGTGTAAGTACCGGGTCCTCGTCGAATGCGCTCAAAGAGCCGGAACCGGAAATGGTTCCCTCGAATTCTTCGGTAAATTCTCTTTTAACTTTCCTGATCCTGTTGTCGGTGACTCGACAACCATTACTGTCGTGGACAAAGCGCTGAGGTATTAAAATGTACATCTTTCAGTAATGCAGGAGATATTTCTGATAATGTCTAAATAAATGGCTTTGTGTCACGGTGTTGGATATAACGTAGTGAATGGAAGATTCGTTTTTGTAGAAGCATCCCTTTTCGAGGACATTGAGTTTGAAAATTCTTTTGATACGCGTTGACATTATTAAAAATTAGTAGAATTGTCAGTGAAAGAAATGCTTGTGCCAAATATGTAAGTCGAAATGGATCACACCTTTGGATCGGTGGATATTTATAAAAAAAATTAGGTGCAAAATTGTTCTTGACTTAGAAATTCAAGGTCAAATTTTTTTGAGGATAACAAGTGACAAAGAATATTTCAAACAATGAAAAAATATTAAAGAAAATATAAAAATAAAAAAACTTGGATTTTGAATTTCTAGGTCAAGGACAATTTTTCACCTATTTTTTTTGCAAATGTTCACCGATCCAAAGGTACTGAATCCCGCTGTGGTGGTTTTTACACAAAAATTTTATACACTTTGTACTTAAGTGTAATATAAAAAGAGAAATTAGGTAACTCGAAAACTCAAAAACATCTGTCTTTCCATCCATATTTACTACAACATTTTACCAATTTTTAACGAAGTGCACGCGTACCAGAACTCTTAAATCCCAATTTTCTCAAAAAATGAATGTACCTATAAAAAAACATTCTGCTGTACAATTTTTTACTTGTATTTGCGTTAGATTTACCTCACCAGTTGCGCCACTAATCACAGAATACATGCTCTCTATAAATCTCTGTACCGTGTGTCCCTCTCATGTATGCGCGATTTCTAATCGAATCTAGATTGAGAATTTTGAATCCGGCCAATCGGTGACACTTGTACGTGTGGCGTATCCAAAGATTACCATAGGGTACAGAGGGTGCATCAGCTCGGCCAGCTCCGATTAGATAAAATGCCGCGCGGAGCGTTTTAAAAGTCAATTCGCTTCTGAATATCGGTCCACTTTGCATACATGCATATACACGGATTCTCGCAAGCGTTTTAAGGCTTTCTCTGTCGGCGTCCTCGCTCATTAATTTTTCACGCTCGTCCCAGTCTCGTCCCGCACACGCGTTAGGACTTGTTCGGACCTTGAGCGCCCAACGAGGCGAACTCGCGCGAACGAGAATCGCTCGCTCGCACGAGCAACCCCATAAATATTGTAGCGACGCGAGCCGCGGGAGGGTTTTCTGACTCGTTGGCGCTAATACGAGCTCTCCTGCTGCCTCTGAAGCTTCAAGGGCTTTTTTCACGTCTGAAAACTACGCGAATACCTACCCGGCCCCGAGGGTGCGCAAAACGAATTAAACGAAACCTTTGTCTGCAACTTTGACACCTTCTTTCCAGATTTAGTCTCCAGCGAGTTCTTTACCTGCTTGCTAAACCATGCTGCGGTCAGCCCTCATTACTTCTACGCATTACGACCCGTGACAAGCTTCTTTCTGTTTTCAGGATGAATAGGTATTTTCTGCGGTGTCCTGTAATGTTTGGATGTGCGAAATATAGAATGATTCGGGAGTGTCACAGTCACTATTTTTAATACTTGTGTAGTTATGAGTTTAAAATATTTTTTGGGGTCGGAGTAAAGTCACATGGTTTAACTTAGCACAGAGTAATTTTTGAGGAATCGTAAGAATCAAATAGGAGATATCAGTTGTTTGGAATTGACAGTAAAATATAATTGAAGAGTCTTTGTAAAAAAGTAAGTGCCAAAATTAATTTTTTTTTAATCAGAAAATATTTTATGTGCTAAGGGTAATAGAATAGTATAGACTTTTATTTTTGGCACTTACAGTGTTTCTACAAGAATTTTTCAATTAACAATTAACCCATCGTGGTCACCTGGGGTGCCTTGCAAATTTTTAGACCTTAATATTAGAATTTAAGAATTTGTTGTATTCTAACAAAAGAAATCGCCTTTTTCCACAACCATTTTTTCAATTACGAATTTCATTACACCAAAATTCACATTTCTAAGGAAAGATTGTATGAGTATTATGAATTTACAATTTTCACTCCATAGTTAAAAGATTCAAAAATATGAAAATGATAACTTACAATTAGAAATGACGCTGGGGATTTGTGATTATAAGGTATGATCAAGAAGGGTTAATAATACTTCTCATTAATTATTAGTAAAACAAAACCTTTGTTTTATTAACCCAAAAACATTTTTTTATTCGTACCAATCAACTTAAAAAATAGGTAACTACATATTACTTTACCTGAAATTAATATTTTGCAATAATTTCTGTTTCCGTTTACTCTTCAAAGTATAGGTATTTGTACATATGATATGCTTAGGTATAGTTAATAACTAAATTGTTATGCATCCGAAAAATAAGTCACAAATTCGACTTTTTCGAAATGACAGAGTTCTTATCTCCTTTAAGAGGAAAACGCTTTTAAACGCGTTCCCTTGCCGCCATGATGGGCGACAGGGCGAGGAAAAAGAACGCTGGAAGGCGAAAGCACTTCGTGTAACGTTGAAATACGTACAACCAGGTTCAATCCAGGACAGTCCATTCTTTCGAAGATACTTCCTTCGAAAAGTCCGTGGCGAGCATATTTCCCGTGTTGCCTGCTCCCTTTTGCCGTCCTCACATGTGTTTACCCTTCTGACCACTGGCGAACTTCGAATTTGCTGAAATCCTCGTGTCCGCTGGCACGAAATCGCTGGGTCGGATAATTTCAGGATTGGGCGTGGTTCTTCCTCTCTCGCGATATATGCATTCGCGATAAAACTGCGGCGGCGTTGTTTAAAAATTTATAGCCCTCTTTTAATTCCATCGTTTCCCTCTGTTCCCAGCTAAATTCTTACTGAGGAATTTCAGGTTCTAGAGGTTCGAAGGAATTTTTGAGAAATTGGCGACGAGGATACACTTTTCTCCTATAATTAACGAATCCACTTCAACAATTTCGATATTTCAAATAAATTGCACTTTCAAATCAAAATTTTTCTTCGATGGTTTAACCTTATGACTTTGTGACCTGTTAAATAATCATTTAAATGTTCAAGGGACAGGGGCACCTTTTCCCGTTATCCGATCGTGCTCAAACTTTACACACATTTTTTTTTAATTTTTCGAACTATTCTGCGGGGTGTCGCGAAGAAAATTCAAAAGTCAAAAATAAGAACCACCCTACTGTAAGTACCAAAAATTAGATTCTATACTACAATATTACCATTGGCACTTAGAACATTTTCCTCCAAAAGTTTTTTATTTTTAATTTTTACTTTACACACTGTCAATCCCTCAATAATTAAACAAAGCAGACCAAGTTACTAGCGAATCTACAAACACATGGCGTGAGTGAAGAGCTCAGAATCCCTCGCTGTTAACGAATCAGTAAAAGAGTGACGAAAACCGTGACCATACCCGCAAAGTGGTCATCGACGTATTTAAACACAAATCCCTTTGTTCCACACTACTCGGGCTGTTCAGCAGAAGGATTGCGGAATTGCCGTAGGCGGGTTCGTTTCCGGAAGAGAGATCGACGGAAAGGTCTTCTCGAACGCGCAGGGAACGCGAGGCAGTTGGAAGAGGTTTAAGCGTCTCTTCCTTGGTCTCCTCGTGTGCAATCGATTCTTCCGCCATATCGGCACGGACCACTTCAAGGGGCAAGAAGGCACGCGTGAACGCTGCAACAGCAACTGGTTAGGGACAGAAAAAAGAAGAGGAAAGAAAGAAAGCGTACCACGAGTCTCGGTAGCCACCCCCGAACGTTCGGTTCGCTTTGGCCACCCGTGGCTACAACGGGTACAATATTTACGGGGTCGCAAACCGCCCAGTGATTTTCACTTAAGCCGACTCGCTTCGTTGGGAATTCAAGATATATCCATTCGAGCACGTTGTTTCGCGCTCGAAAGCGAGCGCACGATGGCTGAGCAACCAACGAGAAATTTTCATTGTTCACGTGCACCCAACTTCTTATACAACGAGACCTCGAGGATCTGATCTTTCTTGCTCTATTTACGGGGCCTCGTAGTTGATAGGGCACGTAACGAACCGCCACGAGACATTTGGATTATGATCAGGTGATGGTCGAAGGCTGACAGAAATTCGGAGAATGGCACTTTTACTTTCAATTTGTTTTGGAGATTTATCACTTTGCAAAGTTACCTTTGCAGGTCAGAGATTTTCCTGATAATTATATTTTTCCCCACTTTTTTCTTTACATAATACACTTCTTGATGATTGTTCACTGCACTGAAATATTTCCCGCCTTGTGGCGAAAATTGTCTAAACATATCCGTCGGTCACAACACAATATAATTTTGAAAATAGTAGTGTTCGATTATTGGCATGATTAGAGGAAAAAGTCTTTTCTCATTTTCCTGTAGTTATTTTAAAAGCACTTCATGGCCTTTAATGTAATTACTTTAATAGAATAATATAGTACATAATACCTTATCTAGGAAAAAAGTAATTGAAAATTGTCTTTGTTTAGCAGAGCCATTTATTATGAAATTATTTGACCAACATATTCAGCTTCTTTTATTATTATTTTATATAATTATGACATTGACATCACTATATATAAAAGACAAATTTTAATGTCATAAAATCTTAAAGAAACATAAAAAAATTATAACGTTACCAAACACTGTTATTTACAGCTAGAACTAAATTAAATGCTTTTATTCTTACATCCTACTTTTTGTATTCGAATGCAGAATGCAAATACAGCAAATACCCCCAAACTAGGTCCCTTTAAGAACCACGAACTAATAATTTCCCTGGTTCTACCCAATCATTTCAACTTTCGAATTTGAATTCCGAGATCACAGTGTTCTCTTTGTGAACGAATCGAGATATCGTTTTTTCAGACCCATCGGTAAGAAAGTAGGTAGCCATTATGTCCGATTAGCATTGTGATTGTGTAACCGACGTGATGTGACTCCATTATACAGTGTGCCCGCGCGTGTCGCATTATGTCAACGAAATACCATTCAATATAATCTCCCTGCTCCCTTTCCCCTTCCCAGCCCTCGTGTCCCGACATTTGGCGCTCATTGACATCGAGTCCACAGTACGCGCAACAAAACCCCCGAAAAAAGAAAGAAAGACAGAAAAGAAACTGAAAAAAGCGATCTGAGATGAAACAAAATTCCTGCGTCCCGAGTTTCTGACGAGTCGAAATGGGAGTTCCTCGCGATCTACCCTCCAGCGAGGGGTGGGTGCGGTAGACGTCGTTGAAAAGTTTCCCGTCTACCCTCGAAGCTATCCGCGAGAAATCCCCGCGGCTCGTTCTACTTTTGCTCCGCCTAGATTGTTCGCGAAATATTTTTGCCAAAACACAAAAGTGCCCACGGAGGGGTAGCGCGGGGTGGAAGAAAGGTTGTAACGTCGGTGGAGGCAGAAACATCGCCAAGCAGCGCGGCGGTACGATATTCCAGTGGCTTGCTACCATCGCCGACGCTCGCCGTCATACAATTTATTGGTAAACTTTGCTAGCTTGTTAGAGGGTTACGTGCGCTGGGATAAGAAATATCTAGAGTGGTATCCAGCTCCGCCAGGGCCTACAACGTCTCCGCCCCTGTGCCCCCCCCGGTCCCCTCTACCCCCCGGCCACATTCGCCCGTTCGTGTTACCGGCATTCTTTGTCGCTGTGTGCACCGACAGCGCCGCAGACAGTACCTGGGAGAGCGGTAGCTAGCAGCATCAGCACCAACGGCACAGGCAACCAGCCCCCTTGGCTGTAGGGTTAGAATACCAGGGTTGCCTCCATCGGGCCACTGGTCTGCACCACTGGCTTCGACGCTCTGCCAACCACCACCAGCCTCTGCCATCCTCTACCTCTCGTTCCTCTCTTCGTCCTCGCGCTACCCAACCTTCTCTCTTGGCGGGCTTCGCCAAGAATATGAATATCATACGTTGCCCCGCGGATACGTTCATCTAATCGCTCGCTTCCCTCCTCTAATGGGGCGCTGGAACGCGTCGGCGATGACACCCAAGGATCTCCTACCGAGACCTGTGTTTACCTTTTCCGCGGTAACACGTGTGTGGAGAGTTTAGGACCGTGTTCGTTTTCAGCGAGATTTTTCCTGGGAAGATATACGGGGTGCGAAAGGTGGAAGGTGAAGGAGATAGTAATATGCAACGTGATCTGGTAAAAAAGGATAAGGTGCGAAAAAATAGAGTTTGAATTTTTAATGGGGTTTTTATAGACTGATGTAGGTATGCTTTTTGGGATGGGAGAAACCTCAATTTGATGGAGTACTTATTCAGTCAATAATTCACAATTGAAATCATGTCGTAGTATAGTACCATGTCATTATAATGACAGTAGACAATTAATTATTATGTATATTAAGAAAAATTATAAAACATCTTTCAAAAATGAGAAACTATTTTTTTTGACAGAGAGAAAGGTAGAACGGGTGTCTTGTTTTACAATATTTGACGAAAATGTTCTGGGTATAATAATTTCTCCACCCTCTGTACTTACTACTTAGTTTTAACCCTTTGTTGACACTCTGGGTCCGATCCACCCATAAGCAGATTTTGAGTACCTTCTATATGCAAAATAAATACGATTTCTCCAAAGCCGACTTAAAAACTATTTTTTTTCTCAAAATATTATATCTGAACAACAACTCTGTATATTTTTAGCTTCTAATATTGAAATCTATAAAAGTTACCAGTTTTTGGTGAATGGGACTATATTATAAAAACCGTGGTAAAATTTAAATAAAAAAAACTATTAAAATACATTCTACAGACCTTAAAAATGACCCATGATTTTTTTCATAACGATTGCATTCTTTGTATGAGAATGGCAGTCGTTCAAAAATTATTCTGAGTGTGAGCCACCCAGGTACGTCAAAGTTGATCGAAAAAAGAATTGTGTCAACGAATGGTTAGAGCAATCAGAGAAGCTAATTTCTCCAAGGAATAGCCCCGCTAAAATTACGAGCGTTACCGAATTAATTTCCTCCATTTAAACTTAACATCGTTTAACAGGTTATTCCATTAGCAGCTGCAATGCGGCAGTATTTTGCGAGAGAAACGAAGCGCGGCTATGCAGGACTACCTATCTTTGTGTATAACAGCTGCAAGAACGTGTGTACATAGAGAGACAGATACATACGTATAAATACATATGTATATACGGTCAAAGGGGTGGTGGAAGGTTGAAATTCCCTCGAAATTTCGCTGCCAACTGTCTGCGTGTGTGCTTTTGTACCTATGTGCTTACTTCTACCGTGTGCATTTATACGTATATACGTAACGATGAGAACGGGAAAGAGAGAACGGGGCGAGAAAGGTGGTGAAGAGAGAAGAGGAAGAGAAACGGTGCCGGGGACAACAATCATAACAATCTAGTTAAACGTTATAAGGATATCTCGCGCTAAGAGGCGTGCCAAGCGTTGCATAAAATCAAATTGTACGCCGAGCCGAGAAGTTATTGTCATTTCTCATCCTCCCCTCAGTTTTCATCGCCGAAAATTCAGCCGGGGATCTTCTGCCTCTTAGAGTTTCCCTATTCTCCTACGCTTTCGTCTTCCTCCTCAGCGTTCTTCTTTCTTCATGGTCCCGTCAGTGACCTCCCCTTTGGAATCCACGTTTTCTCCTTAATTTTTTCTGTCATGGATCAGGCTATCTGCTGTGGTTGAAAAATATTTAGAAAATTTGGTCAGAGGCGAGGGTGAAACTCTTTATGGCGCACCATGGTCCTTTGTGTTGTGTCGTGGTCAGGGTGGTTATAAAGATTTTTGGAAATAATGGGCACAAATTTTTTTATTTATCTGATCACTTTATTGTATTGTAATTAGTTATTTTAACAATTTGGAATTTTCGCTTGGGAGATGAATCTTTGGGTATTATATTATGTCTATGCGGCGATGGACACTACTACTTAGTAGGAATGCAGTCGAATTTTGTGAAAAAATGGACAATCGTGAGTAGCTTTATAAATATACTTTCGAATAGTATGTTCTGTTCGATACAACAAAGTAATTTCCTGTAGGATATCAAGGTCCTTCACGTGATACGCCATAGCTGTATTATTATCGTTTAATTGATACAAGAAAGAGAAATGTATCCTGCAATAATATTCCATTTTTTATTGTATGAGTGTTGTATTTTGATTTGCCTCGATGAAACTAGTTTTATGAATAACAACATCGATTTCTCAACTGGCGACATTCTAAGATGTACGTCGAAATCGAATTCCATCCGTAATGGTCCCGGCGAACGAACAAGAGAGTTCATAATGAGACTTTCCATTCCGTCAACGATATCGGATAATTGCGTCTCTACTGTCGATCCTCGAAATAGGGTAATGGAGAACTCACGAAATCGGCTTGAGGGGTTAAATTGAAATTGAAATCACTCGAAATTACTTGCAGTCTCGAGGACCATCGAGAAGGTTGATACCCTTCTGCCCTTGGAATCGAATATTACTTTCGACGCTTCAAACAATCCGTTTCGCTCGATCCGTTCGTGCAAAATGCTACCAACCACGATGCAACTATAAACATCTCTGCTGAATGTAATATAAAATGCATTATGCGTGCTCCATTTTTGATAGTTTTTGAGTTGCGACGTGTAATATACATAAACAAAATCTACAACTAAAAGCCCGTAAATTTGCCGTTAAATTGAGCCAAATTTCATTAAAATATCTAGAACAGAACCATTTTTATAGATTTTTGATTGCTGCCGGGTCGTTTTATCCCATTGTGAGACGCCTAAAAGGTGTCTTTAATATCAATATTTGACGAAAATTAGTTCTCGCGATTACTTCTCTTACTTCGACCTACTTTCCGTGGAGCTTTCATTAGCTCTCGTGTTAATTACGTGCTCACACAAATGTATAGAGAATGAGTATTCATTTTATGTACAGATGTTAACACGGGATTGGTATCGCGACATTCTCGAATGTATTGCGAAGCTTGTACAAAGTATTCCAATAAGAAACTGTATACCACGTAAGTAATTTACGAATATATACTTACTAAGCCATCTGTGTTAAGTTTTACCAGCTTCATTAAAGTACACTCTTGTATGGAGATGCTACATATTTTATAAACGACGGAAATATATTACGTGTAATATTTCTATTTTACCCGTAGCAGAACGTATGCATAGAAACGATTCCAGCTTTGGTGAGTCACCTCTGTTTAGATGGCTTGGTCACGAGCCGCGATATATACGTCACTCGGCGTACAATACAGACCTATATCCCAACATTTCGGAAATACGTACGCGTGTATTACCTCGCGTCTCGCTAGGCCTGCTCGTCTCCCCCCACCAAAGCCAATATTCGCCGTGGTACAGCGGCGGGCGCGGGGGTCATTCCCTCCGTGGACATCGTTCTGTTAAGACGTTTCGATAGCTGCGTACTTAAGTGGTACGCGTACATTATCTGTCGTCACATAATTACTTCTAACCGGTATTAGTCTTCTTCTTTACTATCTATCGTTACTTGCTGCAACTATTAATACACTTTCGTCCCGAAATGGATTAAATATCGCGAGAAAACAGTTAGATGTTCGTCGCGTATTCCCTTCGTTGCTTCACCGATATTTCTGTGCATTTAATGCACACATATCGCGTCTCGGTATTCAGTTACATCCCTTTTCTGGTATATTTCAAGCTTATTTCTTGTTTAATTGCCTTACGAATGTTTTAATGCTTTTGTTTCAAACTTGTTGCATCGTTCGATTACAGGGCAGGCGACGCCATGACACTTGACCGTTAATTTGAACGGTGCTTGGATGGCGTCTGGTCATTCCTTGGAAAAGAAGGTGGCAATACGTGTGGTATACGTATTTTTCTCGTTATTTTATTGAATCATTGTTGGTTGTGAGGTTGATGGGTAACTTTGCAGTCTGTTAATATCAAGATCAAATGGGAAAAGATTGAATTATGATAAATTGAATAATTTTAATCAGATTTGTTTAAAATTTTTAAAATGGCGTCAGTACATGCTTACGAAATATTGGAATGATCGAATTCTATTGCATTTCGGTCGCGTTTACGTAGAATTCAATGATATTTCAATGATTTTTAAGAATATGTCTTTATGAAGCTGTTGTAATTGCATTTACGTTCGGTTTTGGATGCAAGTTTTCTTCTTTATGTATAGAAATATCGAGAACATGCCATTTGAGCATGAATAATTAACGAATTTTGATTCTTGCCATGAGTTTTGGATATTTATAAAGATCGTGATTAATAATTTCAAGTATTATTCGAATAACACGAACATGCTTACAACTTTAATGTCGAAAGCCACTACTATGATTCATTTAAATGTAATAATTATTTCTGAAGCAGTATATTCTGGATAATATCGTGTTACTGAAATGTAAAGCTGCTCCTATCGAGCGAGCATTCTTTATTTTCGCATCACACCTTGTATTCTAAATAACAAGGAGCGAAAGTCCCTTGGCTGGTTCCAAGAAAAACAATATTTCCTCGCGACAAATACTCGATGAAACCACACCTACCTCCACTCTCCTATCCTACTTATTTTTCAGAGATTGTGACCGCGCGCAATGCGGCCAAATAGAGTCAGTGTTTATGACGTACAAAGTTTTTCATTTTGAAGAGCACAGTTGCTCATAGTAGATTTGTCGTTAACAATTTGGGCATACGCGAGGGTACAGTCAGTGTTTTCTACGCAATTAATATTCTTTCTCGAGCGTCGCGGCTCTGACTTTCCAATCGCGAGAATAGATTCAGGACTTTGTTCGCCAATTATGATCTTTGGGGCGCGTTGGTAGTCTATTATTTCTTTATTTTTTTTACTTTTGAAAGCGAAACTCCTTATCGGAAATTAGAGTCAGGCATCAGCTGAAGAGGAGATTTGTGCGCAGAATTTTAATAGAAAGATGTAAGTATCTATGTATTTCATTTAATTCCTTTAAAGTAGAGTTCATTCTTCCAAATTTTAGAAAGAAAAAAATTTTAAAAAATTAATTTTTAGAATAGAATCACCAAGAAATGAAAAACTAACGAAACTTTTTATCACTTAGACATTTTAAGAAAAAAATTTTGTTAATTTTAATTTTTTTAATTTGTTTCTTAAAATGCCTAAATGTTAAAAAATTTCGTTAGTTTTGAATTGTTTCGAGGTTCTTTATTAGAGTTGAAACAATCGTAACTTTAGAAAGAAATTATAATCGTGTTCTGTTCCTTCGTTACAGTTTGGGCGCAGTTGAGCAGCTTGATGACTTGTTAGCAGTTTGATGACTTCCTCTGAGCAGTAGCAGGGGTGTTGGCGCCTTCGTCACCGGGGCACAGCGAAATGTGAGTGCGCATGCATTATGGTTCCTCTGGTCACTCAATCATGTCGTAGGACGTTTGGTCCGAATCGACACGAGTGACTGGTTGTATACGTGCTTTGGCGAGCATAATGACCGCGGGCATGGTAACCATGCCTGTGAATTGTAACATTTTGTCTGTGTATGTATTTATTAGACGAGGACTAGGGTCTTCTTGTACGCCGCGTCTTTTCAATAGAATCAAATTATAATTATAATTTCCAAGATAAACGGTTCCTAACACGAATGTTTATCATTGATCATACATTGATGTAGATATTTATTAAATAATGCACGTAAAGGTGCATAGCAATTCAGAAGGTATTGGTATGAATATCAATACAGCTGAATGCTAATTTTTATGTAGCGAAGAAGTCTGATAATTTCAGACTCCACAGCTACAATCATTTTTATTTAATACGTAGTGGAAAAATCGGATGCCCTCCGATTTCGTCATTGCGACGATTCTAATGACTTGAATTTCTTTTATTTTTCTGATATTACTTGTTCAAAAGTAACTTGATGTCTAAATGATGATAATAGACATAAAAGTGTAATTCCTTTCTTATAAAGGTCACTCGTTTGCGCACACAATTGAATAATTAATTTCCATGTGCAAGAAGACAATTGAGGGTGGGCAAATTTCAGATTCAAAGTAATTAGCATGAGAACATACTTTCTTGTTTTATGAAATTTACTTTGACGATGGAATAGCCCGTTGTAAATTCTTAAAGTAAATTCTTCATGATTTAGAATCTTTTTCTTAAATAATTCAATTTTAGAGTTCTTTTTCTCGCTAATTAAATGTCGAGTAGAGTCCTTTTTCTTGATCCAAAGTAGAGTTCTTTCTTATTTATCGAACTTTAAAGTATTCACAAGTTGAAAATCGAGTCATTTTGCTTAATAATGTAATATGAAAGAATAATATCCTGCTAGATACTATAGAAACTAATCATATTTTCTAGTTGAGGATTTTCAGGATATCTTTCCGTACCCATTGCCTTTTAATTCATCCACGTGCCCATGCGCTACTTGGGTGAGTGAAGGCAATGGGGCACGATGACTTTCTTTACTAAATAATTACATGTCGGCGGCTGGCATTGCGTTAGTGTATCGTGCACGCCGCATTTTCCACCTGTGTGTTTGTGTGGTTAGGCGGTGGAATTAGCGGCGGTGAAAGATTTTCATCAGAGACCATGTTAACGAAACTATAACATTATATTATTATTCATTACAATAACGATACCAATGTATCATATTCCTTGTTGCACACGATGATCATTCTAGTAAATAATCTTGGAATATGAAACTTAATCAATCTCATATAATCAAATGAGAAAGTAATAAGGATTTATGTATGTACATAATACGTACAAAGCACATTATCAAGTAATCCATTGTTTGAAATTGAAAATAATTAATTGCTATTTAAATCATACTTACACGCAATGGTCACTGCCTTTGTCAGCCGATTTCAGTGAAAACTGGTACGTAAAGTTAGAGTGTGATTGTAGCCAAGCTCGGGTGACGGAGCCGTCCCGGGACGGTCTCTCTAGTGTAGGCTTTTGCACCCGGGCGGCGATGCTTGAGAATCGTGGAGTGGGTTGGCTGATGATTGTGTTTGAGAGACTGTTTTGCCATTTTTAAATATAGGTGTTAGGTAGAATAGGTAACTTACCTTCTGGTACGAATGTGTGACTTAAATATAAGTAGGTAGGGCCGGGGCAGGTCATCGTATTCTCTGATCGCGTGTTCCCCGCACGATGACCTGCTTTCAGGAAATTTGTGAGAAAAGTCGACGGCCAGACTAGCGCGAGTGGGGTATGCCCTCGCTTCTAGCCTCGCTATGTCGACTTTTTGACGCCAGTGGGACATTGTACATTGTCGCTGGTCGCGGTCGCGAAGGACGGGCTTGGGCACGCTATTAACTTTCAGAAGGGCGGACCGCCCGAAGCAAAGGAGTGGCCAAAGAGCCGAAGATAGCCCGGCCAAAGAGGCCACATCATGTGGGCTACGAAGAATGGTCCTGCATCCTCGGGTGCAGGGTCATTCTTCATAGGTATTACTTTGCCATTATGCTCGTCGGTAGTTGTAGTAGTAGTAGTAGTTTGGTTGGCGATAGGCTGACCCATCGATACCCCCCCCGCCCCTGAAATTGAGCACCCCGCGTTTTCAATTAGGGTTGCGAAAAAGATTACGGGACTAGTTAGCGTTGCGACTAAATGTTGATGACGGTTTGAATTAGCGTTGCGATTAAATGTTGATGACGGTTTGAATTAGCGTTGCAAATCAAGTATTCCCCGCGTTTGGTTCCAGCATAGTGTTGCGAAAAAATATCGATCGTGGTTGCTTGTAGTGTTCCGAAAAAAGAGTCGCGATAGTTTTTGAGATTGTTCTAGTATTTTGAAATTTGAATTGGAGTTACTAGAGTTTGATTCATTGTATTACTTTTGATTCATGGTATTCTTTTTATTAGAGGGACATTCCACGCGAAATCGGACACTTTTCGGAGAAACATTTCGAATGTTGTTGGAATTCGAACATGTTGTAGTCTTTAATGATATTTAAACGTACCTCAAAGGATTTTTCAATATTTTGAAAAATGTCGATTTAGCAGCTGTTTGAAGGTACGTGCTAACTTTTTTCAGTAAATTATAGTTATGGAAGTAGTAAATGGATGGAGATGAGCTTTACGGTGCTTATAGAGAAGACATTGAAGTTTTAAGAAAAAATTATTTCAGTTTAAAATATAAAAATTTCAACCATTTTTGTGCAATTATTTTAAACAAATGCAGTTTTTTTAACACCGGGCGCGATTTTAAAAATCCCCCCAAAAAGGATAATATAGTTCTATCCTTCCCCTTGATGGATAAATTTTAAAAAATATGGACATTTTAAAATTGGCCCCGTAAAAATTGTCGAAAGTTGGCGCTGCGTCAAATTGTACCGGCTCGACTGCTATAGGTATCTGTTATTCTTATACGGTGTTCTCGAATATGGTAAGTATTTGTAAAAAATAGAAGAAGGAAAACTTTTACTGCTTTTTATACACAACATAATACGGTAACTCAATTTTGGGTGTTCGCAATATTTTCCTTGAAACGAAGGTGACTCTCAGTTTTTTAAATGGAATGCTATTAAATATTTAGCATTCCATTTAAAAAACTAAGGGTCTCCATTGTTTCAAGGAAAATATTGCGAACACCCAAAATTGAGTTACCGTATTACGTTGTGTATAAAAAGCAGTAAAAGTTTTCCATCTTCAGTTTTTTACAAATACTTACCATATTCGAAAACACTGTATAAGAATAGCAGATATAGCCGCTTGGCCGCTGCGAATATCGCACGGCCCAGCCAGTCGAGCCGGAGCGATTTGACGCAACGTCAACTTTTGACAATTTTTACGGGGCCAATTTTAAAATGTCCATATTTTGAAAATTTGTCCATCAGAGGAAGGATAGAACTATATTATCCTTTTTGGGGGGATTTTTAAAATCACGCCCGATGTTAAAAAAACTGCATTTGATTAAAATAATTGCACAAAAATGGTACAAATTTTTATTTTTTTAAACTGAAATAATTTTCTCTTAAAACTTTAATGTCTTCTCTGTAAGCACTGTAAATCTCATCTCCATCCATTTACTACTTACATAGCTATAATTTATTGAGGAAAAGGTAGCCCTTACCTTACAGCTGTAAAATCGACATTTTTCAAAATTTTGAAAAATCCCTTGAGGTACGTTTAAATATCACTAAAGACTACAACATGTTCAAATTCCAGCAACATTCGAAATGTTACTCCGAAAAGTGTCCGATTTCGCGTGGAATGTCCATAGAGTTGCGATGCGACTGATCGCGTTTTTTTAATTGCTCGTCCTAGTTTGATTCTTGATATTTTTTTGAGGTATTGTTGCGATGATGACTGATCGCGTTTGTAATTAGAGTTGCGACCCCCAGACCCCAATGCCCCGAAACTGTCCTGGGACATGTCTGGAGACATGTTCCTGGGAAAAAAGAGTCCAGAGCTGCTGGATTTGCAGCACAGGGGACTCTACACAGCCTTCAGGAAGGTTGCAACGAATTAAAGTTAGAGTTGCGTATTACAAGACACAGGTGCACTAAATTTTTATTAGTTTTGCGAAAAATGAAGCCACCCATCTGGTGGTTCTGGATAGATTTTTATATTTGTTAGAGTAGTATAGCTCCTTGGGAGCTTTTTCGTTTGCTATTCGGGATTTGTATTGAGTATAGTAGAATTTTCAGTAATGAAGCACCATCCGGGAATTTTGAAGTTGTTTGAGAAATTAGTGCTGCGAGTAGTCCAAAGTCCTAGTGACTGTGCTCGGGAGTTGATTTTAGTCTGTAATAAGTTAGCGTTGCGAAAGATAGAAACGGTCCACTCACGGGTTTCTTGCATTAATGAGTGGCCAATGATCAGCTGCCCTTCTGGCTACTGATCATTTTTTTCAGCAGCCCTAAGTGGCTGCACCATCCTCCTTCTCCTATCACCGCCTACCCACCCTTGAATCGAGTGTTTGTCACTGGAAATATTGTTTTAAAAGTATATTCATATCTTGCAGACAAATGTTTTTTATTTTGTTTTAGAATATTTTTAAATTTCAAGTTCCAATTTTCATGGAATGACATTTGAAAAATTTTATTTTGTGACTGAAAGAATGGCGATGAAAGGTGTAATTCATTATTTGTAATAGAAATCGTAGACTTCTGACACACCTCCATTCAATTCAAGTTCTAATTAGAGTCTTTGAAAAGTAGTAGTAGCTATTCCTCATTAGCGTTGCCGATTTTTGCATAGTAACTTCGTCAATCCTCGTATTTATTTTCAGATTGATAAGAAATGTAGTTTTTTATTTTTATAAATTTTCAACATTCCTTTGCATTGATCAAAATTCACCCGCGATTGTTGCTTAATTTGATGATATTGAAACGAAATTTGCACTGAAAAAGTAGGTAACTGCAATTTGGCACTTTATATTGATAGTAAATTTTCAATATTAACACGTGCTCGTTGTTGCTATTTTCTGTATGACAGTAACTTCAAATACTGTGCAGTAAAGTGCAATTATTCCAATTTTCAACATTTGCATAAATGTTTTTGATTAACTATAGTATATTATGATTGATTGTCGATACATCAACTTTGAAGATGCCAATTAATGAGGAATTAGAAGGAAATTATTGAGTTGATGCAACAAAGCACCCAATGTGCTTAATATTATGAATATTAATTGTTTCGGAATGAAATGTAATATCATTAGTAGCTTCTTTTTCACGAATTGCTAAAGTTTTGATTGCCTACTTTGTCTGCTGACAATGAAGCAGTATTTTTTAATCTCTTCCTTCTTTCATCTTAATACCAAATCGATATTCCATATTGAGTTTTGGCTTGTAGCTTCAAATATGATATTTCAATACTTGGGCAATAGTGATTCAATGAAAAGACTAGGGTAGATGCATCATTTGTGACCATTTTAAGGTATTGTACCAGTTTTGGCCACTTCTTAAAAAATTTAATATTTTTTCATTTAAGCAATACATATAATCTTATATTTCGGGCGGTATACTAAATAAAATATTTATGATGTGAAATTCTCCACAGAATAATGATCTGCAAGCAATTTAAAAATAAGATAATAATGCACATGGCCAAAAACAGTGCAATGGCCACAAACGTTACATCTACCCTATATCTGTTGAAATTACATTACTTAATCGAGATAGATTGTAGGTACTAATTCACTGAGAAAGTTTCTGTTACAGATATATTATGTGTGAAGATTATTTCAGAAATATGATTTCAGATTCATCATCCTTGAGAAACGAAATCTCAAGGAATTTTTATTAATATATACTTTTGAGAATGTTTCAGGTAACATCGTGGGTCCATTGAGGGAAGTAAGAAACATATGACAATTTCAGATTTTGATTAGGCAGGTCATTATTTAAATTTAAGTAGATATGTATATGATGAGGTAATGTGTTTAGTGGCCACATAGAATTAAGTAGTTTTTAAGGAAATAATTAAACACTGCAGTGTTTATAACTAAATATAACTAAACATAAGTAGCATATAACTAAATATAAGTAGCAATTATTAAATACGAGCGATCGTATAGGTAGGAATTATTAGTATTATAAGTAAGCATAGCAAATATACACTGGCATATTTCCTAGTAATGAATAGGAAATAATAATTATTCACTATTAGGAATGAAATAAAGAAAAAAGGGGAAAACTTTTTGCTAAATAATGATATATCATATAACATATCCTATAATGATGTATCATTATCACTGTTTTCCCTAATAATTTCCCTCAAATTTGCCCCTCTTTTCTTTGTTTTATTCGCAATTAGTGAATAATTATCATGATAGAAATATACCAGAAAGTTTTTAAAATTTGAAATGAAAGAAACAAAGAAATATTTTAAATTCAGCTTAGCTTTATCGCGGTAGCTTTTTACAGAAGGACTCCCTCTGATGCCCGCTTGTCGAGCGATCGAGGATCGTTTTGCAACCGTGCATCAGGGGGATCTATGGAAATGAAAATAAAATTTTGCATAAAAGGAGGGCGGATGGGCCGCGGTTAGGGCGGGTCTCCACTCGCAGCGCCTCCTCGTGGTGAGACCTGGGCAATCTGTATTATTTGAACTGTAATTACTAATCGTATGACAAGTAACATTGTAATACAATTATTAATTACGTGACAAGTAATACGAGCCGATTGGCTGCGATCATCTATCTTCGTTAATCTATATTCCATCCGTCCAGATTCGATTCCAAATATTTCTTCTACAATTACATTTTATTTCTCCAATAATATTAAAGAAAAAAGACTCCAATAGCAATCTTGGTGCCATATTTCCCAAACGGTTGCTCCTTTCTCAGTTACTAAGGTCAGTATCAAATATATTGGCCGGTGAATTCGGTTTCGCGAGCAGCGATCGAGGAGAAATCAACCACCACCATCTGACGATCGCGGATTTGTCAGTTGGAGTTGCGTGGTCGTCGCAGGGTATGGTGGGGTAACGGGAGCGCTAGCCGTTTGGCTGTTATATATCCTTATCGTTACAGTTGTGTGCGTTACGAAGCTATGCGTAGACCAATACGAGATGAAGCTATCGAGAAAGAATCAATCTGCCAACCAATAAAGCTCCTGAATTTTTTCGTTGCTAACGCACACCTATTCTGATGTGCGAATTTCTACGCTGACAGCTCGGTTGGCCTACACCCCAGAAGCTTGGCAGTATCCCCACCATTTCTCGCTCACTCTTGTTCTGCGAAGGCGAAAGTGAGATGGGACGAGAGCGAGTCAGAAAACGTTGAGAAAAGGAGCACCGAGGCAAACAAACGGTGTGGTGGGAGAATACCCCTCACGAAACTCACCGGCCAATATATTTGGTACCGACCTTAGCTCGGTTGCTTTCTACTCAGCATTGTCCCAGCGAAAAAACCGCTTGCGACAAAGCGAGGCTGACAATGTCTCAGCACGCGGCCCGTTAGAAAGGAAACGCGCACTAGTTACAGTAACCATGGCCAATTCCGCTAGGAAGAGGAACACGGCGAACAAGTTGCTCGTCGATCGCTTCGGGGCGGTTCGAAGCTGTTGATCGACCGGATCTTCGCTGTGGGGTATCGAAAAGATGGTAGATACGCTGCTGAATGCGGCGAGAAAGGGGTCGCGGGCACTCGGCCCTCTTAATTATAAAGCCCACCGGCGATAATTGTCGTGTAGTTGGACCAACATTGTGACTGCATGTTTTCCCGCCACGCCCATCTCGGTGTTCGTCTCAGCGGGCGAGCCTTTTCTTCGTGTTCGCGCTGCCGTGGGACCGTGGCCTCCTTGGATCTTTATTAACCGTGCTGGAATCCTGATTCCAAGATTGATCGCGAGCTGATCTCGCCTCCCACTGATCCTTGGTTCGAATCCTGCGTGAGAACCCGCTCGTTTATGACGGGAGTTGATTCGACTGGTAGCTATCGAACGACGTAGGGGTTGTTTTTAATGGGGGTACGTCAGATTATTCTTTTTGAATGCTTATTAATTTCCTATGTATTTATTGGTTTTGGCAATCATTTGTTTTGTTAGTTAAAGTGTCGAAATGGGGTATGTTGTTGAAGTCTCAACTTCCAGTTGAGATTTTGAGAATATGTACTATATTGTTTAGGGGTTTGTTGAGGGAGAATGGAAGATAATAGTGATGTACACGATAATGTTTGTAAAAAGTTCTGAAGAGTCTGTTACATTAACGTTCTCATTTCCTATGTAGGGATTTCTTTTTGTTTTGTTTATGAGTAACCAGGCATGGGCCCTTTTGGAAATAATGTTCTTTGGAATATTACTTCGGGCAATGTTATTTTAATTACACGGCGATGCCCTTTTCAATGTACAGTTGTGGTGTTTAATTTCGAGAAATAACAGAATTCAAATAATAACTTTGTAGTGCTTGAGATAATGAAGTAGTCATTTTTTTATTAACGCAGTTTTAATTTCCACGAGGAGATTATTCTGCGAAGTAGTAAAGTAGTTAATGTTTTAATACCAACATTTCTATTACACGCTGATACTATTCTCAAATAAAAATTCAATGATATGTATGTTTAACTTTTATCTTTAACAACTATTATTTATAATAGAGTGCTATGAAATTACCTAAACTATCATTTATTCCTCAGTATTTTATGGGATGAAATATTATTTCAAACCGCTACTTCTTATTCTTATCTGAACTCTTTCAGCACTGTTTCCAATAACGTTTTAAAGTTCAAATGTTGAAACAACCTTAGTTCCATTTGCAAAATATTCTTCAGTGCAAATTCTGGCTAAAAAGAAGTGGTGTCTGAGCTCCTTCATTCCTATAAATGTTATTTTTGATTTTCTATAAGCTATTCTTCCATACAAAATACATAATTGAAGAATCCTTCTAGAAAACACTGTAAGTGCCAAAATTAAAGAAAACAATTACCGGAAAATGTTATACATGCCAATCGTAATACTATAGTATAGAATTTGATTTTTGGCATTTACCCTGTTTTCTATAAGGACTCTTCAATTCCTATTTCATCAGAGGTAAATCACAAGAAGACCAAACGTGTTGGAACTCGAAACTTGAGAATATTCAAAGGGGCACGCGAGAAGCTTTCACGGATCATTCAGCTCGATCGGTTGTGGATAATTTAAAAACTACCCCGTCGACGTTGCTCGGAAAGTGACTGAAAATAGAGAGAGGTAGAGAGAGAGAGAGAGGTAGAGAGAGAGAGAGAGAGAGAGAGAGAGAGAGAGAGAGAGAGAGAGAGAGAGAGAGAGAGAGAAACAGAGGGGTGGCAAGGAAAAGAGCGAAAGAAAGGGAAAGGTCCTTCTTCTCTCCTCGTCGAAACTTGATAGCCAAAATATTGAATTTCCGTAGAAAGGGAAGGATGGACGGACGGTTCCCTCTAAATCGGGGATGCAAGAAGCGGTGTAACAAAGAGGGTGACTCTTTTCACCTTTCCTCCTCTCCCTTTATTCCTCACACGCGTCCCTCTTACTTTTCGTGGCTGTGAGCCACGAGGGTGAACGGCAAGAGCCACCGCTTCCCTTCGAATTACGCAAGAAATCCCGCGGCGAGGCTCGATTCTAATCGATCCTTTGATTCCACGCCGTTTTAACTCTGCCCCGCGGGCATCCCTTAACGAAGACGTTGCCCTTCCGTTTCCCTCCACCGATACATCATTTTTTCTCCCTTTCTCCAGCAAAGTTTCCTCTTTTGTACGGGAGTTATCGCGCGCAAAGCTGTGGGAATTCCAGCAATCTCGCGTTCGATTGCGGGGCCAATCGATGAGGAAAACCATTTTAATTCGACCACGTTCTATTTTAGTGTTCTATTTTCTTGTCTCTTGTAAAAGACAGTTCTGTAGAGGTACATATGTGTATAAATTTCTTTTAATAAAACTTACGGAATTGGACAAGAGACAAGAACGAACGGTAAAAATATTAACTGTGCAGTAAAAGCTTTTTATTCTCCCTAGCATAATTTTCCACCATTTATTCAATTCAATTTTTCTAAAAAACTGAATATTTTGCAAAAAAGTATTAACATCTTTTCCTTCCTCTACTTTTACTAAAAAGTAGTTTATTATAACATATTACAATCTTTACAGGAGCCAATATAAAAAATTCGTTCACCAGCCCGCTTGCAAACAATATAGAAAAAAAATAAATCTTATTATCATTAGATACAGTGTATTAAACTTTATAAGTTATCAACTATACACCCTCAAAATTACCACACCGTGTATAATTAATGTATACAGATATACAAATTTCAAACGATGGAATTACGCCCCTTTTCATCCCCTGTTACAAAATTTTTGTGGAAGTTGTGCGCGACGACGATATTTCGCCAAGTGGGGCCACGAATAATGAGGCGAAATGACAAAGCGAGGAGGGACAAAATTTCTGAGCAGCGATTCTACTCGTGGTCGGCTCGTAGCCTTTGAACAGGCCTGCGAAAGTACGTTGTCACGTAAACGGCTGTCGAACGGTGGCGCGGTGAAAACGAGGCTGTGAAAAGTAGGGAAACGTGGAAAATCTGCGGTATTTCCGGAACGCAGCGGGGTCCACTCGACGTGTCCCATTCAGAGCTGACCAAACGCCACAATGTAATTCGGTCTAGGGTCATCGTGTAACGTGCTAACGTACGCTAATGCGCCCTTAACGAACCCCTTAATCCAATTCCGTGCAAAGTAACGAAATTATGTGGCAGCGAACCGGAAGCGCCGGCCAGCTTCCCGGCCACGCTTACTCCTTGTCCTACTTCGAGTGTTCCCGTTCCCCATTCGTCTACCAAATATCAAGGGCTAATCATCACTGCTTTCGGCCTTGTATATTTTACTATGTTTCTCCTTTGGGGGTATGAAAAATATATGCGGTTGTTTTTAGGAATTTTTAGAGAATAAACTAGTGGATTGCCTACACATTTTACATCTGGCAACACCACACAGTGGGAAGAAGGCCTGAAATTTAGGCGTTTTCTTAAAATTTTGATAAAGGGTAGGTCAGTATATTTTGTCGCTTTATAACTAACAATAAGTAATGAATTGAAATACAGATTTACTAAATGTTGTAGATATTTAATGGCGAATGAAATAGTCTGTTTAAACAATTTAAACTTCGTTTTTAACCAGGGAGTCGAGACCGATAGACTTTCGGTTACGGTCGCGGTCGCGGTCCCTGACCAGTTGCATGCGGTGCTTTACGGGTCTCTCAACCGAACCGAGAGCGACGAGCGACCGAAAGTTTTCTCTCAACCGATAACCGGGAGAGAATTTTTCTCCGACTTACGGTCGACCGAAAGTCTAGACCGGTCAGGAAAAAGGTCGCGTTAATTTATGTAGAGGTTCGAGTTAATGTATGGAGAGGTTCGCAAAACGGTGACCCGAGAGTCTCGACCGATTGCAATACGGTTGACACCAAGTCGGGAGAGATAGAAATGCGGGCAACTAGAATTCATCACCTCATGAGAAATAGGAAGAAAATAGAAATACGTTCGATTAAAATTTGTGACACAAATTGTTACTATCCCCGTTGCGAATCGCAAATCGTGACTAAAATTATTTAGTAGGTTCTTTTAATTCTTTTTTATCACGTTAGTAACCTGGCCTTGGCGTTAATACATTTCTCACCATTTATAATGCACCTATGCATATTGTACAAGAAATGGAATTTTTTAACCAAATGATATAATGAATGAAATTGCAAACATTTATGATGTTTTCAATATTACAAACACAATACTATGTGTTTTTATTTTTCGACTAACATACCAGGAAAGTCATCCCACTCGATAACTTTCTGACGTCGATGTCAGGAATTTTGATAAAAATGAAAGATGTTATTATTTTGATGGTTCCGAATTTGTTACAGAACCACAGTTGGGAATTAATTACTTTTTGCACATTCCTTTTTGAAACTACGCTATACATTAGATTATTTTGCCTATTCACATAATAGTTTTTGAAATTTATTTTTGTAACATCAAAAAATATAGGCAAATTCTTATTTTCCCAATTTTGCCTGCAACATCATATGTTTTTAAATTCTAAATAAGTATGACCATTTTTCTAGCGTACTGTCTACAAAATAAGGTTTTTCGTAGGATGGTATGTACGAAGGCAGCGGTGCGCCCCGTTTCAGGTAAGCGAGCCGCGCGCGGCACTATTGCGGGCGGTTTACCATACCACCCGAACCCCCGTATTACTTCAATCAGGTCAAAACATAAAATCGACTGGTCCCGTATCCGCTTTAGTGGTGTCATTTATGCCTGCGAAAGAGTTTCTTTAACTGCTTTTGTTTGAATTTCAATAGTGCTTATACCCAAAAGTCCCTGTTCCATAAAACCCTGTTCCTATGTTTATGAATCATGCGTCGCAATATGATTCTCAAGATTCTGTTTAACTATTGCTAAGGGATTTATAAGGAAGATGCTAAATAATAAGGCGGAAAATTTAGTGGGACATCACAGAATCATTATAATAAATTTCCACACTTTGATATACTTTTGAAATAGCCACATGAAAAATAAAAAAATATATTTTCAATCATTTTCTTGTTATTTCGATTTTAACAATCATTTATTTCATATTAACTACTTCTATTAAAGTCGATGGGAGATGGCGAGCATTTTCTTAATGTAGTGTGTCAAATACAACAATGCCTCGCTACATCGGCGCACTTTGGGACCGACAGTGTCAAAGTATTAACAAATAACTGCAACAGTCTGCTTTCACAAATCCCGTCACGAGAGAGACAAACAATGAGACCGACAGGGACAGCATACATACCTTCCCGGCCTATTCAGCTAGGTCGAACTGAACCGAACCCACCCGAACAAAACCGACCCGCAGCCCTAACCAGTCAGCGGATCGCTCCATACATTAAGTGGCGACCGATCGACCGACCGGTCCCCGTTCGTCTCAGCACGCGGTCCCCGATTCCCAACCGAAGTGCAATTGGTCAGGAGTTTCGGTTCCCTTTTGCAACCTTTCGCTATTACGGTCAGAGTTTCTCTCCTCTTTCGTTCCGGTTACTGGTTACATGACCGATATGTGACCGGTCTGAATTTCGGTTTCTGCTTCGGTCTCGACTCCCTGTTTTTAACTACATATATGTTTCTATACAACCTCAAATTTTAGGGTGCCAATGATTATACTTTTATGCCTATTTTTCTTTTTCATTGAATATTTAAAAAAAAAAGACTTAATAGGTACTCAAGATGTTTTATTTTAATGAGAAATCCATAATCATTGATAATAACTGAAAATTAAGACCATATAAAAACTTCACAAAATAATATAGACTTTCTAATTGGGCTTTCCGCTTAGAGTGCCAATCATTGTACAGTTTATCCTACATATTCTACATCATAAATCTCGAACAATTTTCTTTCAACACCCTGTAGTCGTCCCAGTGATCGACCTGTATGTACTCCCCAATATTTGAAGAAATCAAACGTATCTACGCAATCTTACGAGATAAAGCCCTGCAACCGCGGCTGCCAACATGGATCTGTTTAACAGTCATGGGGTTGGACCATATGTGCCCTAGGATGCCACCAAGGAGGATTATCATCGGGGAGATCCGTTATCTCGGTGGCACGCGTTCCAACGTGAAGCCTCTTGCCCCCTCCGTTTCTCTTTCTCCTGCCCCCCACGGCCGTCTGTCTTCCTTTATGGTCGGTCCGTGATAATAGAGATGTCATTCTGTCTCTGCTTTGACAACCCCATAACACGGGCATTCCCGCACCACGCCTGAAACATGGCACCGTGTTCCCTGGGGATCTTCGGAAACTGTCGTTGCGTGCCGCGGTTTCCTGATCCACGCTTTGCCCTTTGGTCTCGTCCTCCTCTCGTTACAACCGAACAATGATGTACCACCGTGAAGAAGGGTTCAAGTAAATAAACCAGAGCTTCGCACTTTCAGAAATTTCTCGAGAAGTTATGGGTAACAAACGTAATTGGGAGAGTTGGCGCAACTTATCGTTGGGGTGAAATGCTGGGGTTGCTAAGGTAGGTACTAATTAATTATTGGTTTTACAAAGAAGAAATATTTCTTTCATTTTTTTTTGGTGATAAATTTATTTATTGTAGTAATTGACATGTGAGGAATCTGCTTCTTTTGAAGGCTGACGATCAAGTTGCTTTGGTGATATTTTCACGTAATTATAGGTGGGGGAACTCTACTCGATCAAAAAATTCGAATGAAATGGATCTACTCGTCTAAATTGCTTTATTAAACTACTTACGTGTTCCACGTTCCAATGTTAATACTATAATATAGAATTTGGTTTTTGGCACTTATAGTGTTTTCTACAAGGATTCTTCAATTGTTATGCATTCTTCGTTGAATTCCATTCAACTTTTACATACCACTAGATTTACTACTCGGTTTCGCCCGGAATTTGAATTCTGATTTAAAGAAAAATTTGTCTTTTGTTTTTTTTTGTGAAAATAATCACATTCATCTGGATTAGCCAGGCATAATAAGTTGAGACCAAGAGTTTACCGTTCGAAAGTTTTTAGATGACAGACAAACACACAGATATAAATTTTCTACTTTAAGAAGATCCACAAATTACTAATCTTTTCTGAACAAAATTTTCAGATTATTCGAAAATATAGCTTGAATTTTTTTATTTTCGTCGTTGCACGTCCATAAAATTATAATTCTCCTTAAATAGTTCTTGCTATTAGTCAACTACTATTACGAACAATAAACTTGCTACGCACATGTTGGAACATAAAGAAATTCTTCATAAAGTTCTGAAGCTCACAAAGCTCCGCGCCGTTCGAATTATTTCCTCGCGCAAAATCTCCGTTATTATAAATACTACGCGTTCCGAAATCTGTTGGTCGCAGCACGGCTATAACGTGTATACGATCATTTGTGCGAGTTAATGCGATGATCGGGATGACCGACACGCGCTGCCAAGTATTTAAGATCGTAGGATAAGCGAGTCACGTGCCAGCAGGATCCCTGGGATATTTATTGAGAGCTCCCTCTCTTTCGTCCTCCGTCGCCTCGACGATGTATTGCTTTTTAAAGGACTTTAAAAGCCGCCTTATCGGATCCTCGACACTCGACGATGAATCGTCACAGTTGATACTAGCCAGCATTGCTCGTGCTCGGCCACTTTCCCCTTCGGCTGGACGACCAGTCGTCAAAGTCATCGAGCGCTCTCCTTCCGCCATTTGTTTCCCGCGATTATATAGGATAAGCCCTTTTGTATTTCTATTCGACATTTTCAGTGCTGTGTTTCCATCTAATACGATTATACATATTGTGCATATGCCGAGTGTAGTAATAGGTTAAATATATGGGGTTTAAAATTTCGTGAGAAATTTGAATTCAAAGTTTTCCGAGCTCTTCTAAGAATTTTTTTTTAATATATAGGTACTGTATTTATAAAAAACTTAACTGTTTAAATTCGAGGTTAATAAAGGTCTTAAATTACCTCAGAAGTCAGACTTATCAGAGGTCATCGATTATTTAAAAGTATAGACACTGAAATTCTATTTTAATTCTTTTCTAACTTTTTGAAATATAACATTCTGTTCACGAGTATTTTTTCCTATTTTGTTGAGCTTTTCCAGGGGTAGCTGGAGAAATTTCGAAAAGTTTACGAATAAGTGTAAACAATACAGCCACCTTTTTGTCTTTTAAGCTCAATGCATTTGACCAAAAAATATAAATCGAAAATGTAGAAAAACTTTTTTCGATTTGGAACTTCGTCTTTGACAAAAATAATTTGGAATATTTATTAAGCACGCATAAATCTGACTCAATGAATTGGCACAAAGTGTCAAAGGCAGCTCGCAACAATAAATGTGGTAGAACTGCAAATAAAATGAAATAGAGTTGGGAAAAATATTTCCAAAAAATCGATTTCAATTCTCTTGGTGGGTAGTCAGGTGCACGCATTATCAACGGATTTTCAAACTTGGTTTGGTGGAAAACAGAGCCTCGTTTGGAAAAAGTTTCTGCACAATTTCAACTTGCTTTTGCACAAGGTGTTATTTCAATCTTGCATTTGGCTACCAAGTTCCAGTCAGATAGAGCGTATCAGTGGAATTTTCAGAACCGACTTTCCTGAAAACGAAGTTTAGTAAGAAAACCTATTATTATGTAGCTTTTACTTATTTCATAAAGGGGCCAGACCACTGTAACGGTCCGAAATGTAAGTCTTTTAGAAAATGTGAAAAAGAAAGAATCGATTTTTCCCATTTTTTACAGTTGTTTGCCCCCTTAATTAAAGAATCACCCATTTTATGTTATACCTACCACAAGTTCGGTGACATCGACCATAAAAACCATATTCAGAACGAATTTTTCGTCCTCGAGGTGCTCGAATGAGTTCACGAATCTGCAGTCTGCCCCCCTATTTCGTCAAACTTCCCCAGGCCTGCTCGGGGAAATTTTAAAAAAAATATTCTCGCATAAATATGAACCCTACACCCGCATTCCCATCACCGACACGCGTATACGTATGCAACGGGCGATATTACAAAATTATCGGTACGTGAATGTTATCGGTGGCGGGCGTGCAGAGCGGAGGGCGCGTAGATACACGAACCGATATGCCTCGGCTGGCATAATGGAGGCGATCGGCCGGCCTCCCTACGTGAAATGCAAGTTCCCCATAGAATAGATTTCCCTCGTGCAGGTCTCCGGTGTCCGAGATAATGCGATAACGAGGTTTACTACACGACTACCGCCACTGTGCGTATTTGTTGGCGATCGATTGATGCCCGTTGCAAATAAATCGTCGGGCTGGCAAAAACTCTGTCGAATCACGCGCGCGATGTTTTTAGCCAGGCAAAAATTCTCATTCCAAAGGAGAAACGTTGTAGCGTGTTTGGCTCGAATTTGAAACGCCACGGATATTTTTTGAATTGTGATGTGTTGTAGATTTGGTAAAATTTGAAGGGAAATTTTTTAGACTAACTAGGAATGGGGATGTAATGATGGTGGAGTAAGTCCGGGACAGTTACCCCACCTAATATAAAATGGCTGTTAAAACTAATACTGATATTATTTATTTTATTTTAAAATTTTATGAAAATTTTGAAAAGTGACCAATATTTCCTTTAAGATAATTATTGCTGAGAGTCGAGTGATTGACAAATTCACCGCATTTCGACACGTAAACATCAAACCTTTGCCATCTTGTTACTTTTTCATCAATCAAAATAATTCGGCTCCCAACGATAACCACACTCATAATGTCCACAACACAATTTGAATTTTTGGTTTTATATGCGTCGTTCTCTCGAAATCACCTGCACCAGCACTACATCGCTTTTTCAAGGCGCTCACACCAGTGCGATATATTTAAAAAACAACACTGTTAAAAATTTAAAACAGATTTTTTAATACTGCCCATAAGTGCATTAATAAGTAGACAAAATATTATTTACGTTGAACATTCCGTTTACTAAAAAATAAATCTTAAAAAATGTCAATTTTCACGGCTTCACACTGGAATGATCCTTTAATGAAAGAAGAAATGCTCGTTCGTTTAATTACGCTACATATTTGATTACCACCAATGGCAGCAAGAGGTTGATGACGTCACACTGCCATATTGGAGGACGAAGTGAAATGAAATAAATTCCGTTTAATTCATCAGGGAAGGGTGACCATCGAGGGAATGCGAAAACGGACTTCCCTGGACGAGTATAGATATGAAAATATTCGCGAGTCGGACCATAAGGTCGGATCTAAAGATGCTGTCGGTGAGATGAAAGGATCATCCCTCTGGTACGAGGTCGTCGTCAAAGGGACACGCGTGTCTGGTCCCCTGCTGTGATTTTCACTCGACTGCTCGTCGCCGTCGTCTCGCCTTGGTCCCTATGCCGATGTGTCGCGTGCTATTGCCACTCCTCGTCCAGTTAATAACCCGCGTCTTCGTCTTTCTGCGTTTACCGTCAGTCAGGCTGTCTCTATAGTTTATGCACAAAGAAAGCTCCTTCCCTCTAAACACCTTCTTTAATGATTGAACATTGGGATTCGGCACTGAACTGTCTTGCAACCCCTTCGGTTGCCACTTTCTACGCGTCCTCAGTAACACTTCGAAACTCCTCTCCAGCATCTTGTTTTTAAAATTAGGATAATAATGACGCGTCTGTACTGCATGCAATGATTCCTGAGGAAAGGTGCCGAGTGCAATATACGAGGTGCAGTTACAAGTTGTTATTAAGGTACTTTTACTTAGGTGATTTATTTTGTTGGATGGCAAATCTTCTTTACAGCTGAGTCAGTGATGCGACATTGGGTGATAAATTGTAGCTTCAATTTGATGAATCAGAATAAAAAAATATTTATTGAGGAGGATGGTGAGGTTTCAAATCAAACCTTAATTTTTGCTATCAAGATTTTTCAATTTTCTTATATAACAAAAAAAAATGTATAACATATCTACTGATATAATTTGGTTCATCAAACTGAAGCTACAATGCATAATAAATTGCCGTTTCATTTTTCGGTGTGAGAGTACCTGAAGATAAATATCATGCAGAGCAACGGATGACGAATTTTGCGCGGCGTGATGGTCGACCATGCATACCTACTATATTTACGGTTAAAAATTAATAAAAAAATACCTACAGCTTCTTCAAAGACGCATAAAAATAAGGTCCAAATTTCAGGTGACTCGAATCGCTAGTTTCTTAAAAAAAAAATTCCAAGTTTTGCTATGTTTTAGCACTCAAAATAGGATTCCCTCCGTAAACCCTTGCAAGCATTCATGTTTCCCTACAATAGACCCAAAGTGTTTATTTCCTACAAAGAAGCATCTACTAATGACGATCATAGTAAGGAGACATGCGTAAATCTTCAAAGGGGGAAGGCGCAAATATTGAGTGCTTATAGAGTCACGCGTCAAAGGGCCTCATTATTGTCGGGAGATCGTTCTTAGAAACGTATGCGCGACGCGGTACCCACGATCGGGTGGTCATGTCGATAATATCGGCAAGTGGAGCGGAAGATATGGCAGGAGAAAAGCGCGGAACAAAAAAATCAGTGCACCGTGACGTCGAGGCAGGGTGTCTCGTGCAAGTTTTCGTGGTGCCCCCCGCGGGGGGAGGGCGAGCCTCGACGGGGGCGCCGTTTCTGGACCCTGTAATTTGAAATCTTCTCAGGAAAGACCGGCTCGAGCCCGTCGAGGGGTCCAAGGAGCAAGGAAAAATAACTGGCACCCCTCACGGCCGCAGCGCCTCCCCCCTTATTCTTCGGCGACAATGCAGCAAACTCCCGAGAAATTCACCCCACAATCAGGCGCGAAGTCAAACGTTCTCAGGAGCGTGCAATGAAAAAGGGCGTTCGCAGGCCGTGCCAGCAATCGTGCCATTATTAATCCTAGGATGACTCCCTCTGTGCTCGACTCTCTCGGGCCAGCCGTGGGCCCCTCGCGGATTTGGGACTCATCAGGCCCCACTGACTTCGTGTTCTGCGATTTACAAAATGAAGATTTAATTGGAGGTGACTGGAGAGGATATTAATAACGTCTGTTGGGAATGGTTTATTTATTAATTAGGTGAGAAACAGGCGATTCTTGTAGACATAGAGGGAGTGATATAAAAAATAGTTAAGTGAAGAAAGTGTAGAAAATCAATGACCAACTTCAGAAATGGGTATCTAGATGTTTCACTATGGTGACGTTTATTAAATAGCTGCTTCTAGAAAATTCAGGTCTCCGGTTACTCGAACTTCAAAGTATAAGAGAACTTCCAGTAATCGAATTAATAGGGAGTCATGATTGTTCGTGTAAGGAAATTTTCGGATAGTGGACGCTCAATTTCTTCGTGGCCATTATTTTTAACCGACTTCAAAAAGGAGGATGTTATAGATTCGACACGTACGTATTTTTTTTATATGTTTGTCCGCTCAAAGCACAAAAGTACTACTAAATCCAGTGCCACAACAAGCCTTTCTCAGCGCTCTACGTAAAGTTATCCGCAATTGCGCGCTGATACATGCCTGTTCGGATAATGAACACCTGGGAGCTTGCGGGTAAATTTTAACGAAAAACAAAGCTCTTGCTGCAACAGGATTATACAGGAACGTTAATTCTATTCGTATCGCTTTTTCCGGCAGATCGTGCGCGAATGAGCCGCGTTTGCGGCACGCAAAAGGAGGAGCGGGGAGTGAGAGAGAAGGGGGTGTGGATTTTCCTCTAAAAAAAGAGGAAAAAATAAGAGAGAGAGAGTGAGAGAGGAAGTATAATGGAACGAGCGGGGCAGTCAGATAGAGAGATAGAGAGAGAGAGAGAGAAAGAGAGAGAGAGAGAGAGAAAGAGAAAGAGAGAGAGAGAAAGAGAGAGAGAGAAAGAGAGAGAGAGAAAGAGAGAGAGAAAAAGAGAGAGGAAGGCTGTTTGGCAGAAACCAGCTTGAATGTGCGTGAGGCGTTTTTAATGCGTGTTACCCGGCGGAACCACAATCCGCTTTTGCGGCGAGAGTTGCTGCCGCCCGCCGCCCGCAGACCAGCGGCTGGTAGTTTCCCGTAACGCGCTTTGGCGCAAACTGGCAGCCACGGCCGATTTCGAAATTGCAAAACATTTTCACACTCTTATGGTTCCAACGCCACCGCAGTCCCTGTGCTCCCCTGCCTCTTTACTCTCCCTCTCTCTCTCTCTCTCGCTTCCTCTCTTTTTTTTCGTTTCCACCCGCGTACTCGTAATTCCTGCGGATTCGACGCTCTCTGTCAAAGCCAGCGAGAGACAAAACGCGCGTTATAGCTGAATCCGGCGAACGACGTTTTGATGGGACGGAAGAAGCGGCCGAGAAAAGTCGGTCGGTTTAACGACCACCTTTCCCGCGGGATTTTCGGTCCGCCTGTACGGGTTTCACGGCTCTAATCTGGCGTGGATTCGTTTTTAAATGTATGATGGTGGTTGTGGGGTGCGAAAATGATGCGCATGGGCCGAGAGGTTCTTTTGGGGTGATGATCGGTAGAAATTTTATATTTAGTGATCAGGGCGACGCTGACCGTCGGTATGCGTATTTCCTGTTTAATTGTTAATCGCTTAACCGAATTTGGCCCGCGGCGGGGAAACGAGGCATTGGAGGGTTGTGTCATTAAATTATTCCGGGACGTGAGCCCAACGGGTGTCCTCGATCAGTTTCTGTGCGTGATTCGACAGAAGAATAACCCAGAACATCTGACATAGCTCACGACTCTTAATGCTGCCTGGTGGTGGCGAATTATATAGATGTACATTTACCATTTCCATCCTGTTATATCTAAGCACGGGTAATTCACAACGTGAAGATTGTAGATTCTTGCAGCCCTGGAAACGTATTGTATACTTTGAGTTAAACTTGATTCATTTGAACGAGAGCATTTATTTACCATATTCACAATTTGAATGAATAAATATTCAAAAATAACACGTCAAATCTATTGCTTTCAATTCAAATGACAGAGATTAGGAATGAAATAATTAATGCAATCAAATTAATGTAATGTTTTCTTGAGACTCAGAAGTGTTCTACTCCACGAAGAGTTAGAAATCAGTCAACGTAGTAAAACAAGTATGCATTACTCAAGTGTCTATAAATTATCCATTTCTAAATTACTCAATTTCTAAAGACATGATAAAAAAAGATTTTGATATAAGCCCTCAATAATATTTAAAAAGAAGGAAGCCAGTTTGTAACACTTTATGTTACCTATGCTACAATGATTCTCCTATTCCTTCCTCGTCTCCCTAGAATATAAGAGAAAACAAATGAAGAGTTCTTGTAGAAAACACTGTAAGTGCCAAAAATCAAATTCTATACTATAGTATTACCATTGGTACGCAGAATAACTTTCGATACAAAATGTATTTTTAGTTTTGGCACTCAAAGTGTTTTCTTTTGTCCTCTTAATATTTGGAACATTCCTATCACCAATCAACAAATTAATCAATCTAAAAATTCATCTAATCACTCAATGTCCAACGTATTCTTAATTCGAGACCTCAAGAACCTCACCCAACACCAATATTCAAACACCCAAAACTCCACCGATAATCCAGAAGCCATTCCCAAGATATTTACATAAGCAGCGAAATTAATGACCAATTTGTTGGACACCTCGAAGAAAACTCTCACGAGCCAGCGAGTAGTCGTTAGAGAAATGGAGTAGAGCAGCTCGCTTATCATTCAAAGACCTTTCATCTGGCCGCCCTCCCCTCCTCGCCCTTTCAACCCCCCTTGAATCGAAGAGACTCGATCGTGTTATTACAGTGGCACGTGCAAAATTTCCAAGTGCCCTCCAGGACACCGGGATTGACCAGAAGAACGCGGTTCGAGTCAGTGACTCCGAAAAACGATCCTTCAGCGGGCAACGAACGTACGCGCGAGCGTGTCGGCAAACAGAGCCGCTCGGTGGAACGGCACCGGGGCCCCGGGGGTGGTGGCTGCTCGTAGCCGATGAACACGTCGCCCCGTGGAGGCTCGTCGCCCGCAAAAAAACGTCAACGGCAAGAAATTGGAGCGATATTTTGAACGCGGCCCGCTTTTGCGCCGGCTTCCATTTTCATTTCCATCTCAGCAAATCTCGATTCCCGATAAAACGGCTCGCGCCGAAATGTATTTTTTGCGAGGCGGGAGCGCGTTTGCGCGGCGACCACCCAGGCGGAAAAGTGCATCAAACGGGATGGTTAACGAACACGGCGTCTCTGACCGAACATGAGTACCAATCGCGCTTTTGCTCGTCCGCCGTTTCGGTGGTTGTGATAATGGATAGCCAAGCATGCAGAACCACCGAGTCGGGGATGTTTGTGATCTTTAACCTTTTAACCGGGAAAGGCGTATCGACTCGTCAGTGACTTTCGAAAATAGGTTGGTTGCGAATGATTGGTTAGGGTAAACTGCATTATATAATCATTGACACTTCTGATTAAAAGTACGTAATTGATTTTCAGATAAGCTTGAACATTCAAACCCTCCATATACATCTTTGAAAAGCAACCCAAAAGTTCAAGCCTCTATTTACTCTAATATCTCTTCAAATTTAATTTCAGGCTTCGGTTTTAACCCACTTCTGGACCGGAGACACGAAACTACCCTTCAAAGGGGTTAATGGTCGCGCGGCTCGCAGGCCAGATCCGTTGACAGCGGTGGACAGACGGCGAAGGTAGGTACAGCATACAGCGGTGTAGTAGGAAGGCAAAACGGCGACGAAGGTGCACACGCACGTACGTGCACGCGTACGTGGAAAGGGACGATAAGGGACGTCCCGCGGTGCTAGACTGTGACTAAATCCGCGGTGCCCATGCAGTGTTTACACTCGAGATGATGCCTCCTAATGCTAATACGCGGGCCTGCCGGTGCAACGTAGCCCTCGGGTCTCTGGTTCCTTAATGCTCAATCGCAATCCAATGAAAAGTGTATGAATGGCAAGCGATTATCAAGTCGAGCGGGCGCCCTCAATGTGTCCGCCGAGGCGTCCGCGGTAACCCCGCTGCGCTAACCGACGTCGAATCCGGACCAAATGGTACGAATTCTCCTTCCTCCCTCCCCTCTTTCGGCCCCTCCTTTCGCCAGCTTTTCACCTCGTCCGCCTCGTTTCTTTCCTTTCTTTCTTTCCTTTTTTTTTCTCGTTCGGCGACGATCACCATCGGGCACCCCGAGCCCGGCCCCCAGAGCGCGAATTCGCACGAGCACGTGCTCGGATTTCCAGCTCACTCGCCGCTCATAATCGGGTCAAAGAGCAATAAGTGCTCGAGTAATTACCACTGTTGGTAAACGCGAGCCGATCGGCACGCTGTCGAGGAGGGTAACCGCGAAGGCACGCCGGAGTCTGAAGAAATCCAGCGCAATTCAGAGAGCGTCGTGGGCGAGAAGTCGAGGGCTTAAGCACCACGCGGGAGAGTTTGATAGTTTCGGTTTTTATCGATTCACCGCGGTTCCGATCGACTTTGAAAGCATGTTTGTTCACTTAGTTTTCTTATGTTCACATTTTTGAGTAATGTTTTGGAGAAAATTGAGGACTGGTGTAGTTACGTCTCTGTCTCAACCGCGTTTGAGGCAATGAGGGTAATAAACATACAGAGGATCAAATCTGAATAAAATCATTTAAAAATGGACTAAGCCACATTAATTAGTACGGCCCATTGGAATACATTATTACTAACTGAATTTCGCAAAAAGTGTGGGTTAGTCCGTTTTTGTTCTCAATGCTTCATTTGTGAGCTTACCTTTGAATGATTTAGAGTTCCACGAACCCCTCAATCCGAGTTCATCCTACCAATTACCTAATCACCTATTAAATTTCATATTTGACTTCAAAGGAGTCCAAGGTGTTTTTAAGATCACACTGTTATAAATGTTTGCATGCCTATATCAACTACAACATACAGAAGATAAATATATATTTTTATATGAAGAAAATTGGTGACATTGAACATTATGGAAAAATGATATAGAAAAACAATATTCCATGCAACAATAGTCATTGACTTCTTCAAGCCATCCAAAATGCATATGAGACAGTTTCCATATCGTCACAACTATGGACAATATTTATTCAGGTACAAATAGAGCAGGAGATGCAGATAAGTTCGATGTAGAGTCAATATTAGGTTGACCTGGTGGCAATCGGTGTCATAAGGGCATTCCTCGAAAGAAGATCTGGCAATCTGCTGACGCAAAGAGTCTCCCTCGGCCTGATCCTGTCAGTAGGAGCGGTTGAAAAGAAAGCCGCTTGTCGTCGGCCTTAACCACGATCCACGGTTAAAGCTCACGCCGATGATCCCTTTTATCCAATCCGTGAGGAGCCGCGAGGCGTTAAATCCCCCAGGAAAATCTCCGTAACTGAACTCGCGTTCCTGCTAAGTCGGTCAGCTCGGTCCAGCCGAGCGAGAGGATCACAATACCGCCGTGGACCATGGAATCGGTCCGCGTATCCACCGACCTTGTTCTCTCCTTTCTCTTTGTCCCGTCCCGCTGGAAATTAGTTGCGCGAGAAATTCCTGCTAAACGTACGGGTAATCGACGGTTGGCCGATCCGTGAGAAAAAGGCCCACGCGACGAATCGTCCGGAAGAATCCGACGTCGACGCGTTAGTCGCTTCGAGGCAAGCTGCGCTTTCTTTAGGGGTGGCTTCCGGGGGCGAAGGGCTTTCCCTTGGCGGTAAAGACGTTTCATGGGCGAGCGCGTGGCGCGGCAACTGGGGCTGGCGAATTATGTCACTCTTTGAATTTCGCCCACCTTGCGGCTGTTTACTCGCGAATAATCGATTCGCCGTGGCTCTGGGCAGCTTCCGACGGGATCGCGATAGTGTGTTTTCTGGAGGAATCTGGGGATCGGTTACCTGCACGAGGACCTGCGATCTTTGGCAGCTTAAATGTGAGTTAGTGTTGTGGATATTTGGATTGAGTAGGTTTAAAGACTAAGTGAGAGATGTATGTGAAGTCTGTGTGTTTTGAAGGTGTGGTTAGTAAGCTTGTGAAGGGTGTAGGGTAAGTTGAGGTGAGTCGGTGGGACAGGAGAGTTGACGTAGTCGCTATATTTCAGACTCTTACGTAAAAACGTTATTTTGAAGACCAGGTGCTTCTTAAGAAGCTAACATGTTGAATGAATAACGGCATTTCGCTTGCTTCTGTGCTTTTTTCGATTTATTGACTATAAAAGGTGAGTTGAGGTTACATTTAACCTCTTAAATAAACAGTAGTGTTTTGGATAATAAGATAGTTGAGGTATAAACGGGGAATCCTGTTCTTTGGGCTAAAAACATAGCTAAATTTGGGATTTTTTTTTAAGAATTCAGCGATTCGATTCATCTAAAATTTATACCATGTTTTGATGCATCGTTGAAGAAGCTGCAGTTTTTTTTATATTCATTTCTAACCGTAAATATTGTAGTTATGCATGATTGATCATCACGCCGCGCAAAAAACGTCGTCCGTTGGATTAAGAATATTTTGGAATTTTTTGTTTCGGATAAGCCTGCGCCGGGAAATCACCAACGCCATAAACATGTCATTTTTTAAGTAGCATATTAACGCTGTAAAAAACATTAAAACAAATTAAAAAATTCTTTTTAATTTTTTTTCTATAACATAAGAGTAGCTTAATAATTACCAAAAATATTTGTTTCATTATATATGGGGTGGTTGCAAACTTCTGACTAGCAACATGGGCACAGAAACTTTGAAAGCCTGTTCTAACACCATTCAATTTTATTCATTTAGAATTTTATTAATTTTGCAAACTGTTGTTACTTTATGATTCACCCTCGATAACCCCTTACACTTTTCCAACTAGAAACATTCCACTGTTGAACGATTTCACTCTATATTACATGCTTAGGGCTGAAAGGGAGGCAGTCAAGAGGGGCGAGCCATCAAACGAGGATGAGAGCTACGATCCTTACAAGCATCGCGCACCCACGAAGCCAGACTCGTATAACTATTTATACCAAGATTTCCACGGAAACGATGGATGGGACGTGGGCCCCACTAATTTAGCGATTCGTACGCTACAGGGACTTTGGGTGTATGGCGAATTTAGTGAAAAGTGCAACTGGAACGGGGCTGTTTGCGATGCCAAATGCATTCGCCTGCGTCGGCTTGATAATCGGAGTCATCGGCACGCTCCTAATGGGTTTGCTAATCACGGGATCCCTTCAAATTCTTATGAGAATTCATCATAAGATGTGCATTCAATTGAAGAAACCAATCTTGACTTATGACGAAGTCGTCGTTGCCACTCTGACGAGGGGTGCCCGAAAACCGTTGCTTTCTGCGCATGTCGCGACGTTCGTAAATTTAAATATCATAATTAGATCGTACTGTACGCTAATGCATTATACACTTTTAAATTCTTTCTACGTTTGTACGAATGATTTGCTGCTGAAAATTATTATAGGATCACTGTATTAATAAGGGGTCGTTCCTAAATTATCTAAGTCTTTCTGTTTTTTTTTTCTTACAAAGGGGGAGAGGGTAGCGTCTTACGTCATACTTTTTTAACCTAATTTTCAATATGAGTAGTCAAAAAAACGATGTTTCAACGTACACGCGAAACCGAGTTAAATGAATGATATAAACTTTTAAAAGAATTTTAATAACTGAAAAAATGCAATGTAAAAAATATTACATTGGGAAGGCAGGGAGGGGTGGAATATAAAATCTTACTATTTCTTATACTGGGGTGGGAGGGGTGAGAAATCGCGAAAATTACTCTTACGCAATTAAAGTGAAGTTTTGAACTGAACATCATGATATCGAGGAAAGTTACCGCAGTTTTACTTAAAACTTGTGATTTTTCAGACTTATCGTGGACGTGATGATGTTGACGTGTTATATAGGTGTTGGTTCAGTGTACGTTATATTTATATCTGGAATCGTTCAGAAAACCTTCGACACAGCTCATGTGATCGACCAAGGATATTACGCTCTGATGCTTTTTCCACTGCTCTTTGTAATGAATATGGTGAGACACCTAAGCGACATGACACTCGCTTCCGTGGCTGGAAACCTGCTGATCTTGTGCACGGTGGTGATCGGTATTGTGTACGCATTGAAAGAAGGCTTCGGTGAAAAGTGGCTTATGATTAGCCCAGACATAAGTCTATATCCGAAGTTCCTTGGGATGGTTTTCTTCAGTATGATTTCTCCTGGAGTCGTAAGTTTGAATTTGCAAATTTTGTAATTTAGCAACGCAAAAGTCATATGATACCAAGAATTACACGTGCAAAATAATACAAATTTTTATAACTTTATTGACACTTTAAATTCATTTTTGCTTTAATAAACTGGTAATAACTAAATAACCCCTTGTGCAGGGAAATAAATTTTTCAATTAAAAGTTATTTGCAATCTTATAATATTTTTATTTAGGTACTCGTTAAAACAGGTTATATGTTGATGAATCCTTGAAGAATCCTTGTTTCTAACCGGCTTCAATATTCTGTTACAGATATTAACTCTGGAGCACAATATGAAGACGCCTTGGAATTACACACCATTTGGTGGTGTGTTGAACTCTGGCATGATGATCGTGACGTTCGTACACATTTTCGTCGGTGTCATTGGTTATTTGAAATGGGGTTCTGATGCCGAAGGAAATTTCATTCAGAATCACCCGGATAATGATATGTAATGATTACTTCCTTGCACTTTAATTATCTGTATTAAGTATATATATTCTAAAGAATGATTTAATTACATTCAAACAGAGCTGGTACAACCGGAGAAGAAAGTAGTTTTAAATGAGAGTATGAATCGAAAATGTGGGGTAAATTTTGTTTGAACATCGTTTCCATTTTTAAGGAAATTGTTTTAAATTATTTCTCAGCATTCGTGTCACAGGAATAGTATTTCTTGTAATACATTTTTATTACACCGTTCCAGAGTATATAAGAATAAGAAAAAAATCTGCTGGTAAACTTAACTCTAACCAACTTTGTGCATAAAATATTCAACTAAGAGGATAACAGTTTTGAAGTATACAAATGACTTGTAATCTAATTTTTAATTATTAAATAGACAATTAGTGCTAGAATACTTCGAAAACGAAAGTTCTCCCAAAAACGTTTGCTACTCATACTATGTTATTTGTAAAATAACAAACTTTAACAAATAAAATAATTTCCCTTTTCACTAGGGTCACATTATTTGCGATGGGGATGCAAGCTTTGTCGATATATTTTACCTATGGGTTGCAATGCTACGTTGTAATTTCAATCTTCACAAAACAATACGTGCTTCCAGCATTCGAGGAGAATAACTGGATAGGAACCCCATTTCAGTGGGACATGGTCGTTCGTTTCTTTATCAGCCTTATCACATGTACGATGAATCCTTCAATCCGTCACGAATTTCTACCGTAGAAAGCTTTCAATTATTCGTGCGGCCGATAGTCTTCCGCGAAGGATAATTTTATTGCACAGTATAGAACACTTCACCCTCTTCTCACCCTTTTTTTCCTATTTTTCTCCGCTCATATTTTCAAGGCAAACTCGGGGAAGTTTGATCGGCTGCAACGAATTGAACCTTTTCCCCCTCGAGCAGGTAACTTCGCGGAATCGATCAATCGATCCGATTGCAGTCCATCACAAGCTCAGATATTACTAAAGTTCTGGAATCTACTTACGCAAAATTTAGGGTGGATAGCCCAGTTTCCTCGTAACTTGGAGCAACGAAACTCTTGGGCGCGAGTATTCATCGCCCTAATAAGGGATCGGTTGGATGAATTGAAGTTTGATCTCTTGATCGATTCTCGGTGTTCTAATTTTTTTTTCAGAAATTGAGTATTTAAAGAACGAAGTAGATTTCTCTAGTTTAAGTGTTATTTTGAAGTTACTTTAGTGTAGAGAAAAAAATGAAGGCTTAGAAATTAGGAGATTGATGAGTTTCTGTTTTGCAAGTTATATATATTTTAATGATTTAGAATTATGTAGGGGAGCAAGGGAATAAGGTTTTGTGTAAAACTTTTAAATACTGAAAGTATTGAAGGTCTCACATTAATTGGATACTGTATTTAATACGTTATTTAATTCTGCCAGATAAAGATTAACAGAGGAAATTAATTTCAGGTTTGTTGGCAGCATCGATTAACAAACTGGACATATTTATCGGTTTGGTTGGATCTTTGTGCATATCAACATTGACAACACTGATTCCAATCGCTTTGTACATCCTTGTGAATTACAACAACTATGGAAAGTTCAAATGGAGATTGATTCTAGGCTTGTTACTACTGATCATTGGATTCTTCATTGCATTCTGCGCTTCTGTGGTGAATCTAATTTTGATCTACAGATATTTCACAGGCGGGTATGCAGACTTCATGCGACATGCTGTTAGGTTGTAAGATATGAGATGTCCGTTTATAATATTTTAAAGTACTACAGATAGCACACTTCTGCAAGTGCATTGTCTTTGTGGAAGATAGTAGACAAGGGCGTTCACAGACTTTTTTCCTGGGGAAGGGGAGAGGGGCAATTTTGGGGTGACGGTAAAGAAAAATATAGTAATGAAAAAATAATCCTAGCGATGACATCGACGAATCAGATCATGAGCCACGCGATGCTCAACTTCTAATAGATTACTGTATAGTTATTAAAATTCAAATACTCGTAAGGTACACTCTTAATGACACCATGAAATTACTGAACAATTTACTATACCTACCGTCTGTTAAATATGGTTTGAAATATCCTAAAATCTAAATCAATTTCAAAGCGGATGTTTGGTATTTTACAACTTCCAATAGTCTGTCAACTAAACGCTGCAAAGTATTTTTCTTTTTCCAGGGAATAGGAATAAAAGAAGAAGATCAAGAAATATTCAAAATCTCTTTTTACAATTTCCCTGTTTCTATTCCCCCTTATATTTACCAATTACTTCAATCAACTCTTCATCATAACTTATAAGCCCTATCTGTTTACCGTCGCATTAATATCGTTAAGGTAATAAAAATCACAAAAAAGAAGTCGAAGTTTCTTACAAGTTTTAACAAGAACTTGCAAAGGGTTGTATACCTAATTGCGCCAGAATAACTAGTAGTCAATGGCCGAGTTCGTGTTGAATACAGAATTGATTTTACCTAAGTAAATGTTGCTTTCATAATCATTAAAAGTTCTCTATACTGTGTTTATAAGTATACCTATATCACTTGAAATATTTCCAGAATAACATTTATTCAGGTAATCACATTTTGATTTTTCATTTAACGAACAACGTAGATATTTTCATCAGGAAATTTTCAAACTTTGTAGATGGACGACTTTACTCCGAAGAACTTTTCTAAACATCGTTACATCTCTATATTAAAATTTTGTGGCAAATGTTGTGGCACTCCTCACATTCACTCAAATACACGATACAGTTAAAAAATTCTGGCATGGACTGTAAAAGTGTAAGACAGCAAAGATATGTATGCATAAAACTGCAAAGTATCTATATATTAGATTTATAAAAAAGAAGAAAGTACAAAAGTGGTGGACGATTTTATGCGTGAGCCATTGTATACGTTCATATGAATACGAAGTTGGCGGCTGGATGGAAGATTGGGGGGGAGGGGAGTTCCCTCCAGTCCCATGAAGAGGAACCAAAGCGGAGGCAGTGGTGAGAAGAGAGTCGGTAGCGGGACACAGAAGGGTGATTCCGTCGCACCGAGAGAGGACACAACCCCTTTTAGTGGCCACCACCGTGTCTCCCGGCTCCCTTTCACCCTAGCCACCCCCTCAGCACGCTCTTTCTCACTCTCAAGCTTGCTTCTACAGACTGGCTCTGGTTGCCCGTTCATCCGTTTGCCAGTTCAAGGTGGTTGCGTTCATTACCAGAGAATATACCGGGTGATGAGGGAATATCGAATGGGCAGCAATTTTTTTATTCTTTCTTTGCAAACGAATCAATTGGCGCCTGTAGTTATTTAGAATTTTGAACAACAGTCCTAACAGACGGCAGAGTTGGTGAACTTGCTGCTGGTTGTTGCTGTCATAAAGCAACAATTTTATGGTTTCCTGGTTTTGCTCCGTGTCAAAACCAGGAAACTGCCCGTTAATGAAACTGTCGTTATTTAAGAATAATCGTAAATGTTACTTTTGAACGCTGTCCAAAGCACTTCAACTTTCTGTCGCTTAAGGGAAAAGGGAGACAATTCCTTCGCACCTGTTTGCGTGAAACGAAGTGATTAAGAGAGGATTATGGGCGCAGGATTGGACGAGCACGTGCGTCTCTTTTGCGGTGTAAATAACGAGTGGGCGAGAGGGTGTCCACGAGTTTTTTTCTCTTTAATTGGTAGGAACGCTAGCCATCCCTCAAGCAAAATTGCAGGGATTAGCCTTAGGTTCCAGTGCACGTGCACTTAAATGATCGCTAATTGCCCGAGCGTGAGTCGTGCCACTTCTAACGAAAATTACTCTTTTACATTTCCGTAATAAGAAGCTTTGACGGTTCTGAAAGAGAATCCATTCTGCTCGTTACTAAAGCGCGTAACAACCTACGAAATTATGCAACTGGGAGTATGAATGAATTTTGCAACGTGACGAATGGCGGGGGTTGATAAATGTTTTAATGTTGTAAATATCAATTGAGGGGCGTAGTGGAAAACAAGCACATACCTACCACCGTTTTATGATTTCATTAGGAGTTGGTGGAATATTAGGTATATAAACTACATTGTATGAATGAATTACAAAGAAACGAAAACTTATGCGTATGTGGCATATGCCTGTTTTTCACCGAACCTCTTAATTTTACGGCAGCAGTGAATAGATAATTACCTATACTTGAAAATCGTAATATGAATATTATCAAATACTTTATATTTGTAGAATTCCTGGCGTTTTTACGCCAGTCACATACACATATACGTATCCCTATTTACCTAGGATCAACTTCACTTTTTTCTGAATTTTAGCAAAGCAACTAGCATTATCAAAAATATTTAAAAACATTTTCCACTTGAAACGTGGTTCCTTTTTAATTCATATAATCCCAAATGGCGGATTTAAGTAAAAAGGTCCAGGTGATAAGCCTGAGCCGGGAAATCACCTGCGCCACGAACATACCTCTTTTTGCTATAAAAAACTTTAAAACAAATTAAAAAAATTCCATTTAATTTTGTTTTGTATGTAGAATGACACCTTAAATTCGCGACTGATAACTCCTGTGCGTAATTGTCAAACTATCTATCATCCTTTGCTCGCGAAAATATTACAGCCAATTACGAAACAATCTAATTGACATTTATCTACACTATTTGCCCGCATTTTGGTATCGAAGGAAGATGGCGAAGAGTTCATAGCCAGGATCCAGCTGTTTCATACACGGGCGATTCACAATATTGTAAGAGGAAAGCAGACAATTTTCCAGGAGAGAACGGTATAGTGGACGAGAAAAAAGGAATGGCGACGAAGGATAAGCGGATGATATTAGCTGCGCTCATAGAAGGTAGAGAAGGCACTATGTGGCAGCGAAAAGGGCCTTGCGAGTGGCTTTCTTCTCTCAGGACATACTCTTCTCTTACGTTCGAGAAGTCGAAGCTGGCGAAGCGTCTTAGCTTCCGTTCACGCTGTCGACAACGGGGAACCAGTCTTCCCTTATCTCGAGTTTGCAAGACTGCCTTCAGTAATACCGTGCGCGGCTGGAAACCCTTACGAACGAGAACCCCGTGAAATATCGCTAAACGGTTTGTATCCCTTTCCCTTACTTCGAACCCTTCGCCTTCCGTCTCTCTCGCTTGGCTTCTATATATGCCCATCATTTTATTCGAGCTCGCTACTGCCAACCCCTGCAGGTCTTAACTCTCCAGGAAACGCTTGCAACCCGAAAATTCGGATTGCAATGAAACTTCACGAATGTGGTGTATATTGGAATATGCAGGGAGCAATTTTTTTCTGGGGGACATTCACTCTCAAGGGGTGAAACCAGCCCTTCAGGGGTTGGGTACCATTCATATTTCTTTAAGAATTTATTTTGAAGTAACGGAAACAGTTATTTAGCAGAAGTTTTTTATTGTTGGTAAAGGTGTTTGAAGAATACGAAAAAAAAATGAATTTAATTTTTTTCGTGACCACGTTTGGTTGTTCTAGACTACCAGCTCTGTTTTTAGGAAAAAATTGAATTCATTTTTTTCGTGAGTTCTGATAGGCATGCTTTAGAAACGAAATTTTACCAATGAAATGTTAACTAACTAAAACTAAATTGTCTATCGTCCAACGTAGGATTTTTCGCTATTTTAATTTTTACTCGACTTGTACGTAAATAAAGGGCCATTTTCTTGCAAAAAGGCGACCTTTTTACTTCAAAGAGTTGCTACGTTGATATTTCTCAACCGCACGCGAGATCTAATTACCGGTTGACTTATTTCAAGCTACTCTACTGCGCGTGCGAAGGATCACTACTTTGGCGTAGTGCAAGTCGTGCTTCGAGCTCCGATCTAGAATTATCTTCAAATTAAACATTGTTGGACTCTCAAGAAATACTTTCCATGCTCTCCAGAAGCTATCGGCGTGAAAAATAGACCAAAACCCTGCGCAGGGTGCAAAAACACACGGCATATTATCGCTCCCACTGTTCATAGAAATTTAAATATTAATGATGACGCATTGCTCTTTGAATTAAATGCTGCAGAACAAAGTGAGCGTGAGCTACACCAAAATACATTTGCAAGGGTTAAAAACTATGTTAAGCAAAATTCACCGATAAGCAAAATTCGGTTGCGCGACGATACTAATAACAGAGGGGCGCGTTTAAATTCTAGCATATTCAGAAATCTTCGAGGGGGTGGTCCGAGGACACGGGAGGAAGGTGACGACGCCTGGAACAACGGCGAGGAAACGAACGAGCGCGCTTCATTATACACGACGCTCGCACGCTTCGTTTGCCTCCGGAAGTCGTGCTTTAGGAGGGTCGCGCTTGTGGGATGGCGCGGGAGGAGGTTGGAGGATGTGAGGGCCATCGCGGGACCGGGGGTGAGGAGTGCAAGAGGAAGATCGGGGGACGGCGATGAGAAAGGACGGAAACTGAGAAGTAAATGGGAGAGGGTAGGTTGAATTAATACAATCACAGGGGTAGCTCACCACTCGCAGTCCGCGTGGAAAGAGGGTTGGAGGGGGTGGGAGAGGGTGAGGAGAGAAACGGGCGAGATATAACCACCCCTTTGCTTGTCATCGAAATTATACGCTGCCGACACTCGACCTCGTTTACGACTTCTCTCCCTCCCCCACTCCACCACCCTCTCTCTTTCTCCCTCCGTCTGTCTTCCTGGCACCCTTTGTCCTTCTCTCTTCTGGATTCCTCTCCAGAAGTCCTACCGTACGACAAGGCAGGCAGACGAGTTTCAAAATTAGGACCAAGAGAGGAAGAGGGTCAAATATGGCGGCGCGTAACGAGCTGTTGTCGTTTCTGTTATCGAAGGGGTTGTGTTTTCCAACGGCACGAGAGGCCTTCAATGTAACACGATTAACTCCGAATCCCGCGCCCGTCTCGTGCACGCTGTCTTGCTCAGCCAATCTGAATTAATGCCCTCCAGAATTTCTATTTTTCTTAACGAGCGCCAGCGCCGCCGGAATACAGTTCTCCACGAGGGTTTCGCTTCTCTCTTTTTTTGTGCTGTTTCAAGTCGCTTCTCGTTTGCTGAAATTGTATTGTACTGCATGGTTGCCATTGTGGCGTTGCGAAGCGACGAGGCATTTAGCAGTCGTCGTGAAGTTTGTGAGTGAAAAGATTTAAATGTTCTACAAATTCTTGGGTATAGTCTTTTTTATATATTTTCCAACACAAAATACCTTGATGCGCGTTTGAGTAGGTACTCTTTTTATAATGTTCGGAGGAAACGGGATTTGTATAAGCGTATGCAGGATTTCGCGAGAAATTAGTTTCTTTCTATCTCCAAATATGACACGATAAATTTATATAATAATAATAATGAATCGTCTATATTACACACTGACATTTAAAGAAAACAGAAGTGCAAATTGCTAAAAGTGAATTTTACATGCAATACCATTCTATAAAATCAAAAAAACAAAAAAGATTTCGTTAATATAGGGTAGATGTACCATTTGTGGCCACTTTAAGGATTTCCGTACCATTCACAGATACATAACTTACAAAAGAATACGTACACAAAAATAAAGAATATATCAGTGTAATCCAAAATCTACAGATAATTGAAATATTCTACGTTGAACAATGTTTTAAACATAATTATTTAAAAAATCATTATATTATCGTGCCGGACTGTTTTGCACCATTTGTGGCCACGTATGATTATTAAATAAAACGGGACAACAAAACAGTAGAAATGGTGCCAACTACCCATCCTTAGACAGCTTAATTCATTGTAATGAAAGTGAACTAAGAATACTTAATATATCGGAATAAATAAGACAGTGGCCACAAATGGTGCAGTGGCCACAAATGGTACATCTACCCTATTAATGTATCCTCTGATTCGCGGGGGAATCTTTTTTGTTTTTTGATTTTAGATAATCTGGTTCCGAATGACAGTGCTCACCGCAAAACAACTTTTGTAAAAAGGCTTCTTGGATGTCGGTTGAAATTTTATTATAAACGTATACCTATATTTTTCTACAAAAAAATTACCGAATGTTCTTTAAATGTTGCTCTTTTAATTGCAAAAAATTTCAGTAAAAATATATGCTTAGTCTTTTTCAAAAAAAAAATCACAAACATTCGCCTCTTCTCAGTCTCCTGACTAGATATAACCCCTTAATTCAGAATCGCTTGCCGAGAATGTTGAAAAAAGTTCGTCAGCTATCTCGAGGGACACTTTGCGCCGTGATAAGATAAACGAGGATCCGTCACCCTTCCGTCATCCGCGGTGGCGATACGCGGCAGTGAGCCCGCCGATTATAGACGAGAGCGGTTCCAGAGGCCGGCGAATTATATTAATCCGTGCGCGTCGAGATTCGGCGTCTTTTTTCAAATCAACCGAGAGGATATTGGTCGGCCTCGCGGAAAATTTTCTTCGGCCAGCTTAGCCTGAAAAAACCTTCCGCGATATCGAATCGCTAATCCACCTCGCGCCTTCTTGATTACGATACACGTCCAGGCGAGTGGAAGGAATAAAGGAAAAAAATTTTTCTCATCATCCCATTGCGCGCAACTTGCCCTCCCTATCCGCCGCCCTCTCGCACCCCCTTCTTCGCCCCAGCTCTCCCCTACCCTCCGCCCCCTCCGTCCCGGTCGTCCCTCCACCCAACCCTCCCCCGCGTTCCGCCCGAGAGTGTGGGTGGATGAATTCCATCGTTATCGAGTCGCACCCCCCATTTTACAAACGGGAAAGCTTCTCTCCCGTCCGCAAAATCCCCCGACCGAACGTGCATATTTCCATTTGACACGCCTCAACGATCGCCTGATTTTATTAAAAACCCTCGTAACCTGGTTCTGCTCTTCGTTTTCAGGTCTCCAAGGGTAAAAGTCTTTCTTTCGGGCGCCTTTATTGCGTTTCCCCGCGTGCACCGTCGCGCCGACTATCGCGCGTAACGAGGGACACATGCGTGGAGGTGGAGGAAGCACGGCGAAGGTGATTGAAGATTGATCATAACATGGGGGACGCGGTGTGGGCTCTTATTTTGGGGGAGGTGTTGGGCCGTTTTGGAATGGGATCCGTGGCGTTGGTACTTTATTTTGGGGAACATGGAATTGATGTCTGTTTTCGTATTTTTTTTTTAATTTTTGTGGGAATTTGATTCTTCTATTTTTGATAGTTGAAGAGTCCTTATAGAAAATAATGTAGGTGTCAAAATTAAAATGAATGTATTTTTATTGGGGAATTTTCTACGTGTCAATGGAAATACTGTAGTATCGAATTTTATTATTGGTACTTATAGTACTCTACTATGGTACTTTACAACTAGCAGCGCCCGTACCAAGTTAATATATCTAAAATATCGGTTGTGAGTTACAGTATTGTCTCGTGTCAAAAGACTTTAAGGTGAATGTTGCAAAATTAATACCCAATCGACGTTGTGGATTTTTTTTGCACGTTTCGTGTTCTAGGATAACTCCCTCTTTTTAGATTATCTAGTTGTTTTCTCGGTGTAACTTCTAGTAAATTATTCTTCAATAATCCCACCAGACACGCCATAGACCATCACACAGGTGCAACTCCGGTTTAAGAATTCTTTGACAAAATTCATATTCTTCCCCACAATGTTTTCTACTTTTCGGATGGTATTACACCAGCTGCTCTTCATCCCTGTTTAGTTACCACGCGTTTTTAAAACGCCTCGTTTTTGTTGCGATCGAGGAGCATGGTGCGTGGTGCCATACGTTCCAAGCGATTGCGCTCGCTTAGCAGCGTGCGAAACCCGAATATCCAATTTCGATAACATCTTTTCGGACTGTCATGGCCAGTTGGCTATGGAAAGTTTAATTCACTTGCAATTTCATGTATTTCAATATTCCGCTATTTCGTATTTTACCATTTCACGCGAAGCCATTCTGTAATCCATAATTGATATTTTGAATAAACTCACTTTACAGGCATAGTGGAATTAGTGGAATTTAGAAAGAGACAGAAAGAAATAGGTAATGAATATTCATAAAATACCAATCTTGAGCCACAAAAGTGTTTCCTACAAAAAGGGTTGTCAGATTTTGCAAACAGAATTTCAGTCTTCACTGAAATAATTACTAATTATTACTAATTATTAGCAATATACTTACTCAGGGCAAAATTAAGACCCTTAGAGGCCACAAGCACTTGAAAAATTTGGAGGCCCTCTTCAACAAGGTGATCCCTTCAACGCAATATACGATATCTTAAGCATTTCCAATCATTTGACTAAAAAGTGTTTCTAACAAAAGTTAGATTTTAAAATTCAGAAAATTTCTATGGTGTTATATGTTAATTTTCCTTAGTGGTGAATCCAGCACTAAGAATATTAATAAAATGGTCCCATGCAATCTGTGCCATTTTACAAGATCAACACACTAAGGAAATGTTATTCCTTCTTATCACTTGCTTTTTCCATAAAAAGGAAGCTAACATTTACATCCTAAACGCTCCATATTTCTCGTAGCGTTAACCAAGCTGTCACTTCCACGACATATCACCGAAATACATTTACCCTCGTTTCTTTTTTTAAACGAACCAACATTTCTGTGTCTGGTTCACAGTGAATCCCTTTTGATTTCTCGACTTTGCAATGGACAGAAGACGCACCTCATTCGTTACCACGTCAAAGTGTGTGTCATGCTGAGCCGAAGTCGATAAACCTGACAAATGCGAAGTATAGGTACGTTCGACAGCCGATCGCGTCGAAGGTAACGTCCAAGTTGCTCCCGAACACTTATGGGGTGCCGTTCGTTTTACGAGCCTCCTTATCGGCCCGCTGCCAGCCCATAAACGCATCTCTGCTTTATACGAGGTATCGTGACGCATTCACGTGGCGGATGTCACCGGTGTGTATTTATCGAGTGCTTTACAGACGCACGATATCGATAGGTTTATCGGTAGTGGGGCACGTTCCGCGGGAAACGGACTAAAAAGGCGAAGAAAGTCTGGTTACCGCATACTTAACGATGGAATGTGAAAGGAAGTGCAGGACAAGAGGAATTTAATATCAGAAAACACGAGATAGTGTGAAGAAATATGTCCATTATTTATGTGTTCCAGTAAATGGTACCTTAATGTACAGAGTGAAGCGAGTTTCAGGATAATTTTTTTTATACTATTTAACCCATTCGTTGACACTTTGGGTGTGAGCCACACATAAGGTGATTTTGACACTCTGTACCTTTTCCAATACGGGTGGAATATCTCTATTTTTCAATTACCGAAATAGCCTACCTTCTATGTGCAAAATAAATACCTTTTTTCCAAAGTCCACTTACAAACTATTTTTTTTCTCAAAATATTATATCTGCACAACATCTCTGTAGGTTTTTGAGCTTCTAATATTGAAATTGGTAAAAGTTACAATTTTTTGAAGATTTTCTTCGTTTTTCGCGACATATGGAAATCTAGAATTTTTTACAAAAACTGTGATAAAAATTCAATTAAAAAACTATTGGAATAAATTCTAGAGATCTTGGAATTGACCCATGATTGTTTTCATAACGATTGCATTCTTTAGATGAGATTGGCAGTCGTTCAAAGTTGTTCTGGGTGTGAGTTACCCAGTATGTCAGAGTTGTTGAAAAAGAGGTGTGTCAACGAAGGGTTAATGTCACATCAACCACTTGTATGGGTTATTAGCGACCTCGAGTCTGGTTTACAATTTCTTGTACAGCTATAGGGATAGTATTTCCTGTAGTGTAGGCTGATGTGTTTCAGTGGAAATAAAAGACTTCATGGGAGGCTTTTGGTTGCCAGTTTCCACTATTGTTATGTAGCAATCATTTCGATAATAAATCGCTTGACAAACTTCGAATTTAATATCGCTAGACATAGCTACAGAATTCAGGTTCTGGTTCGGGTTCCTTCTGTTTACGCATGCGCAGTTGGAGCCTCGCTACTGCTTGGTATTTCTACAGAAGTCAATCGTGGCAAGTGTAACAGGTAGGGTTAAAAGGAACTCCAGCCAATTGAAATGAAACTAAAAGCCTCTCTTTCGTCCCCACTTAACAGGGGTAGCGTTGAATTGGAGTCAATAGAGTATGCGGAAGATAAGACACTACTAAAAGTCTTATCTGTTGTTTTTATACTTCACAGTTCATTGTACAAATACTTCTCCTCTTTTTCATTACTCAATTTCGCGAAAGAGTAGTCAACTTTTCCCACGAAGTTGAACTACCCCAATAACATTAAAATAACTACTGCGTTTTTAAGGATACATAGGAGACTATACTGCAACGAGTAAATTTTTAGAAAATATTGTTATATAAACATAGGTTCATAAATGCTTTATTAAAAAGTTATAACAAAAATGCAAGATAACAACTAATAATTAATAAACACAACCTGTACAAGTAGATTAGATGAATATCGCTAATCTGTTCCCAAACTATACTTAATGAAAAACCAGTCATTGGTTATTTCTTATTTTTCTTATAACTTTTAATAAATCATTCATGAGCCAACGTTTATGTCATTTTTTCTTATTTAACTCGTCGAATATGCTGTCACTGGAGAAATCCGAGACACCCTGTATATTTATACGAACCCCTTTTCTCGTTCCTCAGTACCGAATCCACCCTTAGCGTTTGATGCACTTGTCATCTTATACCCAGCACATAAAAAAATGTTTCACCTTCTTACAATCGACAATCGACTCATTTACCTATATAAACCCTTTCACCTCTGCCATGCGCAATAATTTTCAAACCACCCCACCTAATCATTTAAAAACAACGCATCCCCTCAACACAGAATCCTCAACGTCGATTTCCTCAAATCTACGCTTCAGACCGTGAGACAAGTCATTTCACAGTACATACGTTCGACAGCAACAAGAGGAGCCCACTTTCATCGATCGAGCGAAAGAAAAATAAAAAGTGTACATCATGAATGAAAGGAGCAACGCCAAAGATGTTCTTTGTACACGTTTCCTCAGCAAAGCCAAAAAAGCTCATCGATCGTTCCTCCCGGATCCTCGGAGGACACTGTGGCGCTGCTTATCTGCGACCCGCAGGTTATCACTGACGGGCCGAGATTATGAATTAAAGGAAAAGAAGGGCCCGCGGGGGTGGGAGGTTGGGGTAAGAACCGCCGTCGCCTTCGCTTATCCTCGGTTCGAGAGCGGTACGCGAGGCAACGCTGAGGGTAAGTACGACGGGGGAAAGAGTGGGAAAGATAGAGGGAGAGAGAGAGAGAGAGAGGGCCGTCTGTCGTTTTGTATATCTACCCTCGTACGGTGGAAATTTCGTTACGGGGGTGATTTTCTGCGGGGGATGGCCGGCCCCGTCCCCGCTTTAAACCTGATTGGATGCAGAGTTATCTCGCGCTGCGTTACTTCCGGATGATTGGTCGCTGCGGTCGTCATGACTACCTCACCACCGCCACCACCGCCGTCTCCACCGCCGCCACCCCCACATGGTCCCCTCCCCCCGTCCGAACAGCCACCCCTTTATTACGTCTCTCTTTCGCATGCACGCACGCTGGATGCTATCGCTCCTCTCCCTCTCTGTCCTTCCACCCCCTCCCCCCCACACACACCCTACCCGTTTCTCTCTGTTTCAATTTTCCTGTCTTTTTTCGCGTTCGGAGGCATGCTTCGTTCGACTGGGTGTTTAGATAACGCGCGACTGTTCGTGCAGGCCACCCTTCGAACGCGACCACTGCTACCCCCCGGCCGTGGGGTATCTTCGGCTACCCGTGGAATCGTAGCGCACGCGTGAAATGCCCGTTCCAGGAGACTCCTTTGACCCTTGCGAACCTGTTTGCTCAAGTATATCCGCGAGCACCTACGGTGGCGCACTTCTAATTGCCCTGGCGACGGGGAGGGTAAGTTTTAATGTTGTTGCGTGGTGTGTTTCTAGATTTGAGAACGAGCTTTATTTAGCAGCGGTCCAGCCGGGTAAGCATAGGGAAAACGGGTTCAGTACCAATTTTTAACCGACTTAAAAAAGGAGGAGGTTATAGATTCGATTTGTTTGTCTTTTTTTTAAATGTTTGTCCCCGCATAATTCCCTAGCATATGGACCGATTTTGATGATTTTTTTTATTCGAAAGAGGGCGATGCACTGGTGGTTCCATCCTACACTGAATCAATATTGGCTCAATATTTTGCCAGTGATGGTTAATGATAAAGACTATTGTCAACTAATTATTATTATTTTATGTACGTATAAAATATCGCATATCTCCTCATCATGTTGTGTCAATATTGACAGTATATAAAATTGAAAGGGTAAAAATAAAAATAAAATTGCACTAAACAGTAAAAAAATAACTTTTTCCCTTATTTAACCTACGACTCTCATATTTTTTAAGTTGGTGCCTCATCATTTGCACTGTGTAAATCTGGCGCCGACTTAAAAAATGTGAGAGTCGTAGATTAAATAAGAGAAAAAATTATTTTTTACTTTTTAGTGCAATTTTATACTTTTGAAGTTGGTTTCAATTTTTTAAAATTTTTTTTTAGTATTTATGTATAGCAAATAATGCTCTTCGCATTAGAAAGACTAGAAAACCACTGAGAGAAATTTCAGATCTCTAATAGCTCTAGGTAGGGTGATATGGGGATAACAACCCTAAACTTTACAGATTTTTTCTCAACAACTGCTTAAGCTATTTGAATACTTAAAAATGCACGCAGTAGGCATTTTTCAGCTCTATGTACTACATATATTTTTTTCCGAATTACAGATCAATCATTAAGGGTGGAAATAAAAGAATTAATAGCTAAGTAGTGACGCTTTACTCTTGATTTTTTTCTTAGGTGTCACTCAAGGGTTGTTTGCAAAAACACCACCCAAAAAAGGAATTCCTTTTCACAGATAGATGGTCCTTTTCAACAGATTCTGGTTATAAAAACTATCGTTGAAGTGTGAAACACCAAACCCAAGCAGTGAACGACTTGTGAAAATTCTCCCCCAGTTTGAGGGGTTAATGGCAAGTACCCTGGTAGTTGAATCAGTAGAGGAGGATCAATTACATGACTACCATACCCTTTCTACCCCAATCCTCTTGATTCCTTCGGGGATGTTCCACAGAATTTGTCTGTCGAAAAGTTGTTAATTTAGAAGATCCCCACAGTCCCATTATAGAAAGTTATCTCGCAATTTCAAGTTCGGTGATGTAAAAGGAATTCGACGCTGTTGGATGGCCAGCTTTTTATTAGCACTCTGTTAGTTATTAAGGGTATTTTGGGGTGAAAAAATTGAATTTTGTTTTCGATTGTTGTCGAATCTCGTTTCCATACATGCGCGAGTTTCCAAAATTCCCTCATTTGCATAATTTTTGCGGAAAACAAGCTTTCAGCTGCGTCGCTGATTCGTCGCGGCTCGAACGGATTCCACTAGCGAACAATGGGCGGAATTATTGCCATGGTCGCGCAGCACGCGCCGCAAATCAACGTTGACGAGTGTGCATCACCTCGTTGAAGCGCGTCGAGCGTTTCGAGCGTGAACCTAATGCCCGATCCGCGCCACTTCTCCGCACCGTGGACCGACAGCGGCCCGCGACGAATCGCACAAAAGTTGACGTCTCTATCATCTCTCACGGGCGAAACGAGTAATAAGAACGAGTCACGCCCATCGAGAACCTTTTGTCGGCTGGTAATGTTGTCGGCTGGAGATTTATTATTCGAACAAGGGTGTCTTGTTATTGTCCACGCTCCACTCGTGTCGTTTACGGGAGCTGTCCGTGTTTTCGTTGAATCTGGCTTCTTTGGAATTATTTATCGGTTTCGATTGAGAGGAGAGCAACTATTTAGGACGTTTTTATTTTTATTTTTACTTTTGTGTGGGAAATTTGTTGACAGTTTTAGTGATGGGGATGGTGAGAGGTTCTGTATCGATGGTATTTAATGCGATAGTCACTTGTGAAGAATAAAAATTTGTAATTAAGATATTTAATGGACCGATAATGGCTATAGTTGCATCGATAAAGGGACAAAGGTCTGAACATGCGTAGGTAGGTTTCAATGGATCTTTTTTGTAAAAGTTCATGTCAAACTTGAGAATGAATTTGGTTGAAAAATTATTAAATTTTCCTTATTTTAAATTGATGAGGTCATGGTTATTTTATTTCAGCAAGCAAATGATTTTTTCTGATTTATTTCGTTATTCGTTATTTTATTTTGTATTTGAATAAGTATCTCCTAGAATAATCTCTTAAATAATTTCTCGCGCAGCTGTTTTTTAGACCGAATGCGATCAGAATAGTCCTCAGAGCGAACACCTTCAAATTTTAAAATAAAAGTAATTATGTCACAATTTTAATATTGAAGTTATTTTAAAAACACAAATAATAAAGTAAGTGAAATAATTCAGTATTTTATATTTTGTGTTTCAAATAACTTTTGCCCAAATCTGGTAAACAGGTTTATGCTTCAGAGTAGGTACCTACTCCAAAAAAATTAAAACATCTCACTTGTGAAATGTTTTATTAAGTCAGAAAGTAAGAGTATGAAAAGCAGTAACGATACACTATAGAGGATCTCGTGGATCATTCAGTAATGCAATCTATGAATATCGAGTTAAGTAATACATGCCGCGATACGTTAGGGCATATCCTTGTCGCGTCTGTCGCGTGCATATTTACGCGGAAAAATATCCCGTGGTGTTCGGTTTCGCGAATGTCTGCTGAGTCAGGAACTCGATCATCGATCACTTATTGTTAGCGACCGAACAGGCGTCGTATCGCGACTGCACTTATTTGCTTCGACACCCTTTTCGCCGACACAATTCTGTCATTTCCATAAAAAGTTCCGATGGTGATAGATCGACGCTTTCAATTCCACTTGAACAATCGCCGTGTGATAGACGCGGAGGACTACAAGAGGGATTACTTCGACTCCTGATATACATACCTGGCTGATATGTGTGATGAAGCCCTTCTTAGATTAGCTTCAACGTCTAAGAAATACGAAAAATAATTAACATGACCTCTGCACGTGGTAGGTCCTTAAGTACTAGGGTAAAATAGGGAGTCTTATTTTTTTTTGTTTAAGAATTCTGTATTGCAAGGTCCAGAGATTATGGAACAATATACTACAGTGAGTCAAAAAATTATTGGCATACCCTTTAGGACAAAATAACGTTTTTAAAATTGACCAAACGACTTCAGTTTTTTTGAGGAGCTAGAAGGATTGGTTTATTAGTTGACGTGTTTCGTCGTTTTGAATAGCGAAGAAAATAATGCAGGTGGAATTTTTAAGTTTTTCATCTGAGCCTGTAATGAAGATTTAAATTTTTGTTGTATATTTAAGTATACAACTATTTTCAGCTCGTATACAACTTATTTAAATCTACAAACGGGATTTTTAAATTTTTAACACAGGCTCAGATAAAAAAGTTGAAAAAGCGATCTTCACTATTTTCTTCGCTATTCCGACCAATTGCAATTTTTTTCAAAACCACAAAATAGGACAACTAGTAAACTAAGTAATCCTAGCTTCTCAAAAAAAATCAAGTCGTTTGGAGCAATTTCAAAAAACTTATTCTCTTTTAAATGGTGTATTATTATTTTTTGTACTCACTGCATATAAGTACACATGTATATTCTGCGTTAAATAACGGAATTATGTACAAGGTGCTAAAAAGGCGATGGTTATTGTTTTCAGGTGTGAATTTACACCTCAAAATCGATAGAGATTTGTTGAAAGAACCTGCTGCAAAATTATGTATATCATTAATAATTGAAGAGTCCTTGTAGAAAACACTGTACTTAAATGTAAAAAATTAAATTCTATACTATAATATTACCATTGTCACGTAGAACATTACCGATAAAAAGCTTTTTTTTTTAATTTCGACTCTTACCTACAGTATTTTCTACAAGGGCTCTTCAATTAATCTTAATTTTTTTTCATCAAATTATAACGACACCGGTACTGCTAAAAACCCGACCCACGAACGAACGTTCGACTAATTGCGCCGTTCACTCTCGAGTTTCAGAGAAAGGACAATGTAGGTGCACGTATAGAGTCTTCGCAGTTCTGAAAAAAGGAAGGATGTTGTCGGTGAAACGACGAACCACCCAGAAGCGTAACATTACTCCGTGAACGTGGGGCGCCTTGCAGGCCTTAAAGGCAAAGCGTGTACCAAGGATCTCGGGGAACGGGCAAAATACTAGACACAGGGGCGGAGAGGGTTGAAAAAATGCGTGGTACGCGTATAAGGTGACCCGAAGACCGGTCACCTGCTGCAAAGGCAACAGACACTTTATACTGTGTAGGCGGCAATATCTCGAAGGAATGTGGCAGATGACTGACGATGGGAAATGGACCACCTTGATGATGGTCCAAGATGAAAGTTACACCGGCGTGGTGTTGACGGTCCACGAGCAACAACGAGACCGTGAGAATTTTTAGCATACACGCAGGCGTAAAGAAATTGGTATGCAGTAAAACCTTGATGATCCGAAGACAGTGGAAAAGTTTGGACAGTAGAACGTTTGTGTTTTACCAGGAAGAGCTTGTTATGTAATATTTGATTTACTATTCGAGAATTTTATAATAATTGAACTGAATTTTTAGGGGTCAAGAAATAGTACTTCGATAGTTCGATGAAGAAAAACGAGCCTTATTACCCGCACTTAAAGGTAATGTAAGTTTTTTCCCTAGACAACTTTTTCATATTATTCTTTATATCGACGAAAAAAGTATTATAAATAAAAACTAACATTAAAATTTTAGGTAGAGTAGGTATCTACCAGCGTAAATTATTTAAGTTTAAGAAAATTTTCTTTTTTTTGCAATCAGATGACTGTAACAGGTGCTACATCTAACGCCAGCGTTGTCGAAGAAGTTAACACGATTCCAAAGTAAATAATAAATAATAAGGATCGACATAAAAAAATCCTCAAGTTTAAAGATGCCTCCCAATATTTTAAAAGAGTTTAATGCAATATTAACAATAGTTTTTTAAAAAAAAAATCCCCTTAAGTACCTTATACCTCTCATACCGCAGCGAAGATGTTAATATTCGCTAAAAATAGCCTTTCTCCATTGACCTATCATTTTCATTTTCGATCGATTACCCCAAAAAATTGCTTATTGGAAAAATCTTGTCTTCCTATCGCTTCGAATAATTAACGCGTTCTCTGTATCTTTGCCGCGCCCTTGTGACACGCGCTACAGAACGCTCCCGCTCCTGTTTATCCTTTCCCGGCTCTGCGTACGCGTTTCCATCGTGTTTACACGTGTAACAGCCCCCAAGTCGCGACATCACTTTGAAGTGTCGCATCTGCGGTTACCCAAGAACACCCTGCGGCGAATATCGTGGAAATGGGTAGAGAACCTTACGTGGGTATTTAATCCCGCAGCACACTGTGGGACCCCGTTCAGATGCCATTCAGTAACGCGATTTCGAGTGGAGGCCGAATTTTAAATCCAAGGACTCCGCCATTCAACCCCGTGCACACCCTCTCGATCAGTCTTTGTGTCTTTGTGCACCTCCGCGCGTGTTGCGAGGACCATCTTCGAGCCATCGCGGCAAGGTGAACTCGTGCATTGGCGTCGACCATGCGTGAATTATTTTTGTGTGTTGTTGGAAGAAACGAATAATGGTGTTTGTTGAAAATAGTTGAGACTACGAGGGCGCAAGGTTCCGAGGAATGGCCCAGCAAATGAGTTAGACCGTTAGAAGCGATCGTTTATGTTGGGAATGTTTTGCCCAGATTATATTTAACACTAAACCTACCAGAGCGGTCAAATGATCGCTTTTGAGACTTTAACAAAATTATTAAATTCCAGGTTTTCATTGTTCTTGAACTTACTGCATGACTTTTTCTATAATATATAGCTATTTTTCTAATATATAATAGCTTCAGAGTAAGTTTAAGAAAAATGAAAACCTGAAATTTAATAATTTTGTTAAAGTCATAAAAGCGGTCATTTGACCGCTCTGGTAGGTTTAGTGTTAATATTATTTATTAATATATACGCAGTGGCGGTTTTACATAAAAAGGCTCCGGTGGCAAAGGTTTTGAGACACCCTGTATACGTAGGACAGAATTAGAAATAAATTTACGCGCGTGTGGGATGGTAATTATGGGAAACAAAAAGAAATACCTATAGTGTTTGGATAAAATTATAAATTTTTTGGGAGACCGGGTCCTGAAGGGGGAGAGGGTGCTGGACAAGGGCCCAGGCGGCAACTGCTCATCGATCGCCTGTTAAATCCACCAATGTGTAGGGTACAAGCCCTATAACACACATAAGAGAACATACCTGTCAAGTAATCAATACTTATGCAAAATGTTCAGCAACGTCCAGTATAAGATAAAAGATTATGGAACTTACTTATATTTAAATGACGTACAAGTTAAATTGAACAGATCTAGACAGTCGCAATATTTGTTGGTTATATTGTCTACAATAATTTTGCCATTTAAACCTCTCAACACCGACAGTTCGTGAAAATATTGTCCTGGATGCTCGCGCCTATGCGTCAGGATGCATCGAAAAGCGCACTTCAGTATGTATGAGCGAGCGAGAATATTCGCTATTACGTTATTCATGGGCTTAAAGCTCATCGTGTACTTACTCGGGGGGTGGTGGAGAAAAAACGAACAGGCGCGGTCGCGTCGAGAGACGGATTTATACCCCCTTAGCGAAAGCTGGCTACTCGATTTTAATCCCACGCAATCCCACGCGACATTGTGCCTCTTCGTCGCTCCCCGTGAATCCCGGCGCCTTTCTATCCGCGTCCCTGTGTTGACGGCACTTCTCGCACTCGACGTTGATCCCACAACAACGGTGGCCGAAAGTCTTCATTGTAATTTCTCGTACGGCCAGAACCACCCTCTCGTGGCCTCTCCATTCGTTTATGTGGGAAAGCTTGGCTGACGTCGCTCGGATTTCGCTCGAAGAATGTCTCTCCTGGCGTCAGCTTATACAACGCAGGTAGACGGCACTTTGGCTTCTTGCCTCCACGAATGCGTTCTTTTTCGAACAACCTTTGTGTTCTGATTTTACGCATCGTATTGAACTCGATGAAGCGATGGATTTTAAGGAACTAGTTAGTGATGGGACTGATACCGTATCGATACATATCAATACTCTTCTACAAATTTCAATCTGGTATTGATACATATCAAAGTCAAAGGTATCAAAAGGAATCGATGCTTCTTTGATACTTACATATCAGAATGTATTGATACTTGTTTGATACCTACACAAAAATATCGATATCTACTTGATACCTATACGAGAATATCGATACCTGCAATATCTTTACTTCACGCTGAAGTGTAAATATTAAATGTTTACCAAATGACTGAGACAAGTATCGATAATTTCGTAAGTATCAAATAAGTATCGATAATTTCGTAAAGTATCAAACCGGTTTTGATTCGATATAGTATTGATATGGTATCGGTTGAAGAAGTATCGGTATCGATGATTGATACCAAGTACATAACATTTCGATGAGTATCGATATTTCCTATTAAGTACTTTGGTATCGAATTGATTGAATATCATCAATAGTATTCGTATCAGTCCCATCACTAGAACTAGTTATAAGCTGTATATAATTAGAATTGTAAGTCAAAATAATGTAACGTTGGTGGAACGTTTCTGAGTTTGAAAGGTAAATTTAGAAAGTGACATTCCATCTGAAAAGAGGAATGTAAGTAGTTATCTATGTATATGATCGTTTTTAGCACTTTTTGGAATATATTATACTTATATTTGTGTCTTCATGAAGCTGAAATAATTACGAGTATGATACTGTGTTACGAGCCGAGGATTTAAGATTGTTTTTTGGAGTTTGTTAGTTGTGGATGAACCGGTGCCTGGTTAACACCGGGAGCCGCGGGAGGTGGTTGTCGTAAGCAAACCGGTTTCTGGCTAACACCGGGAGCCACTAGGTTGTCGTTGACGAATCAGTGCCTGGATAACACTGGGAACCACTAGGAATGTTGGTTTAACCTCGTAACTAGAGCTCTTACTTTTTGACCCGTCGGGTACCCGTCTACCCGAAACAACTTCAAGCCATTGAATGTGGTATAGTTCAATAATTTTTGGCTAACATCAGACTATATCACAGACAATCACAGACAATATTACATTCAATTGCTTGAAGTTATTTCGTGTAATTTTCGGGTACCCGGGTACTCGACGGGTCAAAAAGTAAGAGCTCTACTCGTAACATTATAACGCGAGACACCTCGAGCGATAAAGACGTATATCTGTGGGAATGATGATTGGATTCTCATTAAAGAACTCTGAGTAAGAAATAACAAAGTGTATTCTATAAACTCGGTCTTTATAATCGTTTAAGTGTATGCTTACCGCGGTGATTAACAAGGGAACTCAGCGAAGCTGCACTCACCGATTGGAATTCATCTTTGTGGGTTTATAGAGTGACTCAAGCCAAGAACAATGGTATGATTGATTTGTTCCCAATTGTTTTTAAAGGTCTGAAAACTGATTTCAAAGTCAAATAGGCACTTCCACTTTTTCGCGGATAACTCCTAAAGTACAAGAGACAGAACAAAATCTTTCAAAGAAAAGTTTGATGGTACAATAAGCGTTCCAAATTTGCGTTGATAAAATTTTGAAAAAAGATTTCTTCGTCAGGGTATTTTTTTAAACTCTTCAAAATTATATTATGCTAGACCTAATTTTATTTTTGAATAAATTTAGACGCATTTATTATAACTTCACCAATTGTAATTCGATTAAATATCAATACTTTTTGAATTCCCCAAAACTCACAGGCGTATATCCTGTTCCATCATCATCCCAAATCGACCAAAAAGTCACATCGCTCTCTGTCCCAGCACATCGATATAACAGTTCGCAACGTTTTTCCAGATTTTCCTTTGAACGTTCATCGACGTCACCGTGGAATAATGTTTCAGCCGCGTAACGTACACGCACACAAACCGAATTCTGCATTGAGCGAGGGGCAGCGGACAGAATATCCGTGGCATCTGGTCGAAAGTGTGAGAGGGGCATTGTGCGTTGTGCATAGTTCGCATTTCCTCGGTACATTCTCGGACCTCGGTCCTGACCAGGAACATGATTAGTATACGCACACTTGACCTGGCCGACCTATTGTCGGGGAGGAGAGAGAAACACCATTATAACGATACTGAACACGAACACCCCATTATATTCGACACCCTGGGTGTATACCGTGTACCATCGTCTGTTGACGCTTTATTAAAGTCCTTTGCTGGTGACACGCGAGCATGCGCTTGTGTACGTGCGATCCTTATGCGAAATTATAGCGAAGAATGTTCATGTTGTATAATTATTCTGGTTTCAGAGAATGTATTAATAATGCGGGATAATAAAATGAGAGGTAGCGAAACACGATTTCGGTAAAATCGACGTGGGAATAAAGGTTCGTGTGTGTGAATTTTAATGGTAAACATTGATATAACTCATTTTTTTGTTTCAGGAATTGATGCAAAGGACTTTGTGGTTTTAATGAATCGTTGGGGAAAACACGGAAATGTCACAAAACAGCTTTATCGAGAAAAGTAAGTTTTTGGTACTTTAGTCCGCCAGTAAAGAAACAAGGGTTAATGAATTTATTTGTCTTATTAAATAACTAGCTTTACTACTCGGCTTCGCCCAAAATTCAGATTCTGATTTTACAAAAAAAAATTATTTTTAATATGCGATTGCTCAATTTTGAAAATTCAAAATCACACTATAAGATTTCGACGGCACATCCTTCTAAATCAAACTTAAGTACTCTCGCTGCCCAACTTTTTCAAAACAACCTACTGTAAATAGAACAGAAATCATTGAACGTTATACTTTTATCGGCGATAAATATGAAATAAAATAGAATTCCTAGATTAACCCAAAGTGACAAATCGAAATGATTAAATCGCGCTCAACGCGATGACTCATTGAATTCCCAGCAAAAAGCTACTATACCTGAGTGAAAAAAAGAGTTAAATGAATCACAGACCACCGCAAGAAACGAGAAAATTATAGTGTATCTGTCTAATATTTCTCAAAATAGACAGCACATGAAAATCAAACAAAACTACCCCCAATTTGTATAATTCCATAAACTGAGGAGCTGCGTGTAATTCGAAGCTGCATTTATCTCGGTGTATCCCGCGAGTCTCATAGAGTCCGCAGAATTATCGGGGCGATTTAGATAAACCGGATAAAGCTGTTAATCTTCAGCGACAAACTTTACGTCCCGTCGATCGAGCCAACGTCCATCATTCGGAGCGAGGAGACGCTCCCAAAGACAAACGAGGCGGGCGGTACGTTATCGGATAATTTTCGCGGATTCCAAGCTAAACTACCGAAATGATGGATCGACCGGCGGAGTAGCGGCTGAGTCGGAGGGATCGGTAACGTGTGAAATTTTTGAAAGCCACGCGGTAAGCGCGATCTCGCGCTCGACCGTGCGTGCACGTTTAGGTACACACGTTGCTTGAACAATTTATGATCTTCCAACCCCTCCTCTCCCTCTCGCCCTTCCCCGTCCATTTTCTCCGTTCTCCCATCGCCAGCCCGTTCGCTCAGTCTCTCTCGTTTTCCCTGAAATTTTCCTGCTCCACTCTCCACACCTTTCTCCACCACTCTCCTTCGCCTTTCATCCCTCTCGCCCTCTTTCCTCCGCTTCGTTCGATTCTGTTTCCACACACGCGTGTACACACATCTTTCCCTGTCCCTTTATCCACCCCTACCGCCACCCACCCCTCTCTCTCTCTATCTCTCCCTTTCCCACCTCATCTTCTGCTCTACCTCTCGAAATCGCGTCAGCATTTAGCCAGCAGTATATTAGGCGAAATACAAGCGGATATCCTCTCACGGGCCATTACTGTTACCTTTGATCATCGCATGACCAGAGAGTGGTTAACGCTGCGTCATCAGAGCATGAATTTCTCTCTATCTGCCCAGTATAATTTACAATCCGTGTCGGCTTTCTCGTTGAACGTCCAGCTTTCTCGTCCTCCTAACCCCTCGAACCAACCACCCCCGCTCAACCCCTCGTCGCCGAGCTCTGGCTATTACCAGAGCCGCTTAATTCTTCGTTTTCACGCTCGCTCGTCGAAATCGCGATCGTCTCGATTGTCGAATTATTAGATTATTCGGGGTGGGGGAGGTATTGAGCGTATGCTGGGTGTAGGGTGCTGTGAGATTCTTCGAGGGGGTTGATTCGATGCTGGATGATTTAGAATTGAGTTGAGCATTCGTGAGTTTTTAATTTGTAGTTGGGTTGAGTAGGAAACAATTGAGGGGCCCAGTGGAAAACAGGAACATGTCACCGTTTCATGATTTTTTTACCTAAAAATTTTCGTATTTGTTGTTTTTATATATTATTCAAAATATTACAGTTTATAGTTTAATGTTCATAGATTTCTATAAAATATTACAGTTAATAGTTTAATGTTCATAGATTTCTATAACATGTCACAGTTTATAATTTAATGTTCATAGATTTCTATCAAATAAAAAGTTAGTAAAAATATGTGTAATTCTTCTTGAAAAACATTATGGATTCTTAAGAAACGAAATTTACACTTATGTGGCATGTGCTTGATTTCCACTGGGCCTCTCAATTTTGTATTAGAAGATGTACTTTTGTTGCCAGGATGTAGGTATATGTTTGGAGGTGATTCCTTATTGGTAGACACGGCGTAAGAGATGAATTTTAATACATCACAGTTGTAAAGAAAATTGATATGACATGGCAGTGATTTTCAACCGGTCCCAGACTCGACTGTGTTAACAAACACAGACTTAAATGTGTCTCAAAAATTCAAATAACCTCGAAGACATTGATCCTTTATATTAAAAATACTTTAAAAATCCTTTGATAAGTTCAGCCATTATACTACTCATATTAATAATTATTCCACTTAAATGGACCTTTTTGACCGCTCGTTTAATTCGCTCAAACAATCTATCTTCAACATCGTTAATAGCCGACTAATGCTGTGATTCTGCAACATCTAATGCAGCTTGGATTTTCCTACACATCTCTCTTCTCTTCTTCCATCCTCTCATACAATGTTACTCACCTTCGTTTCATTGTGCTCACCTTACTATATTCTTTTTCTTCACTTACGTATCAAAGGGCCTCCGTTAATAAAATTATTATTATTCATTCTTTGTTTGCTATTGCCAAGGGGTGGGTGCAACAAAGGCCCACCCCTGCCCCACCTCCGCTACGCCCATGTCCAAACCCACCGCTTCACGACTTCACTCGTACTTACGTAAACTATTTTCTTCTTCCTATTTATCTTACAATTTACATCCACTACCCTCCGTCAGTGCCACGGAGCACCGTAACGCGAGAAGGTGGCATTTCTCGAAACGGCCCGATGTTTCGCAAGCGTTCGCGTTCATCGTTCACGGTTTCGGCCAGCGGGAGCAGCCTGTTGCACGTCATTTCCACCACCGTGGCTCCCTGAGAGTGGGGTGCAACAGCGGAGCGAGCCAGGGGCGTTGATGGTGGTGGGGTAAAAAGGGGAATATAACGCTCGGAGGGCGTGCTTGACAAAGGCGTGGTTACCGTGTCCCCACCCAACAATAAACAAGCGACTCTGACGTTAATTTGTTTGTTTTACCCTTCTACGTCCTCTTTCGCTCCTTCGGGGAGAGAGGTGGGTTGGGGGCACCTTCGGCCTCTCCTCCTCCTGTCCTCGAGCCTGCCTTTCACCTGTCCCCCTCGTGCTGTTACCTGCGCAGGCGATGGTGCCTGGCTCGAAGCGGGAAAATACATCGTCGGAACGTTAACAACCGAGGTGGCATTCGCGTTAAATTGAACATACAACTGGCCCACCCGATTCAGCATAAAATGCCACAAAATGCACGGCAACGGGTGACCCACTTCGCGTGCTCGGCATTCGTTCCGTGAACATCGCTCCGATATTTGCAGCCAATAGTGGCTCTGCGTTAGATCGGGTATAAGAGACATTGCGGGAGGATTCGCGAAACTGATACCAACTGTTCGAAGCTGGGCCATTCTTCGTCACGCTTTGTCATAGGGCGGCCAGAGTTGGATAAGCTGCTTGCAAGAAATTCAATGGGGCGGATTGTATTCTTCGAAGTCTCGTTGAACGTTTGATAGTGACGTATTATGTATGTTGGGACTTTTGAAGTGGGGGCGTTTTTATTCGTTATGAATGAGTGAGACGAAGGAGTAGTTTTGGAGCAGAAATGGGCAAACAATTATTTTAAATAAAAATTTGGGTACGAAATTTTTATATTTTTTGTCCATCTGTATTTAGGAGCATAGAGTTGGATAAGTATTGTTAATATGAATATTTGTTGTCACAGAAGATGACTTTAAGATTCTTCTTGATCGTTTTACCGCTTGTGCTACATGGCTTTGTATGTTGTTCTTGGTAGACTTTTATTATATTCTTTACTTCTGGTGTGTTAAGTATAGGGTAAATCCGGGTGAGACGGCCCCACTAAAGGGATGGTCCAGTCGCTGTATTTCAGACTCTAATACATACGTAAGAGTGTGTTGTAGTGCAGAATAACCCCTTCAGTGCAAGCCAAATAGTTTTCAGAAAACATTGTCTTAAAGGAAGTAATGACCAGTTTTTATGAACATGTCAGGTTTATTCTGGTAAAAAAAATGATATCAGTATTTGTTTTAATTACTGTTTTATGTTAGGTTACATTAGAAATCAGTTGCGATATCTGAATATTAGATACAAGAAATATGTTTGTCGAGTGAACGGAGAATATTATTTCATACACTGTTTCATAAAAAGATCACAAAAATGAGTCTCGTGAAATCTTCTTATGATTCTCGAAACACGCAGAAGAGTTATTTAATAATGTAACACTTCTCTTTAAAGTTGTTAGCATTTAGAAACTTGCTTAAACTAAAATTTTGACCTAAACCTAAACTTTAAAAAAATTGCTGTACCTACTCAATATTTTGGAACGAAATTTTAATTGCAAACATCCCAAGATCTCATTAAGTTAAATATCAATGTTTGTTTTATTTTTGCTCGTGAAAGTATATAAAAATGCGTAATTTTACGCGGCCGACGATTAAGTCATAGGATAAATCGGGCAGTGATGGACCACTTTTTTTTAAGTTAGCATTTCGTCTATATTTAATTGAATAAAAAGCAGAGGGTTTTGCTTATGAAGTAGTATATTAAATAAACTGACAATAATAATGTTAAGTAACACAGAAACTATATTTAACTTAAACTTAATATTTTCTTTGAAACCCCTACAGCTTTTAAAATAGGTAACAGAATAATATAATATACTGAATGTTTATATACGTTACAAGTAGTCAGAATTAAAATCCTATACTTTGTAAGTTAAGATCCTCCCCTACCCTACAATTATTCACTTCTTTTTGAACGACGTTATTGTACATAAGGGGTATGACCTCTTAAATAAATAAATTAGAAATGTGTACACTAAGTTGTTATGTGTTATACAAAACTTTATAGCACCGGTAGAAGTGTGGAATTTTTCAGTTGTACGCTTTCAACTCCATTCCGGCTAACCGCAATATGCTCGACCGTCTCGTTTGCGAGGGATTAAATCTCTCCTGATCACTTCGTCATCGGCCATGGATCATTCCGTGTCTTTACCTCTGATGATTATCTGCGAGTCGCAGATTATTCCATGTTTTCCGTTTAACAGATAATATTTTAATTAAGCTAATTAAGTGTCATTAAGAAATTTTATTTTACATATGTTAATAAAATTCCACTTTCTTTGAGGATGTTGTAAACTACTCAACTCAAAAATTGCTATATGCACGCTACAGTTAAATATGAAATAGTCTGTTGAATCCTTCTGATGACGAGTTTATGAAACATGGAACTGTGAGTAGATATCAGCACTGAAATCTTCGACACGACTTCTTTTGTATCCGAAATAAAACAAATTATGCTAATACAGTGGCAACTGCGCAAAGCTAAGTTTAGCTTTATCGCAACGGCTGTTATCGAACATATTATCGAGAGCTTATCGACGTCGATAAATAATTCCTTTTTCGAAATTTTTGTCGCCGGTTTATTGACATCCGAATGTGGGCCGTGGTTTTCACGTTTACTCAAGTGGTTACGGACAATCAGTGAACAGACGCGGGCGATATGCGACTGTCTCGTAACCTCCAGTCTTCGATTGTAATAGTCGTATGGTCGGTAACCGTGATTATTAATTATGAATATTATTAATAAAATTCGGAGATGTAAGAACAAAATTCTTATATTAAAATCTTGCACTGAGTAATTATTTATTTTGGGAAATTTTTTCCTGAATAGTTAGTTAGCCAATTTAGGAGATTTTTCATTGAATTGTTATTTAGTTATTACTTTTAGGAGATCTGTCACTGAATAGTTATTTATTTCAGCAAAGCCTTCACCAAATAGTAATTAATTTTACGAAGTAACAAAGTGTCAGGCACACGTGCCCATGGATCATCTTGTTGAGATACATCAGACAATTTTATGATGTGTTCAATTCGTAATTTACTTAGAACTCTCATTACAGTAAAATAATTCATGGCTCCTTCTCTATTTTCGCGGTTAAAGTGTTATGCAGGTATAGTCAGCCTCATTTGACAATAGTCGAAGGGGAAGGTTCCCACCCGTGAACTCTAAACAAGTATGAAATTTAAAAAATCTAAATGGATAAAGTTTCTCATTATTGATCCATTTTTCTATTTCATTATTCAGATGAGAGTTATTGTTCTATAAGAGATTAACAGTTATGTATATAGGTATGCAGAAAAACTGTTCAAATATGTTATCAGTATTAAATATAAAGACTTCTACATTCACATAATTTTTTAAGAAGCCTATGCAACTACCAATTTACTCTGAGTACACATAAAATAATATTTATCATTAACTTTCTACATAGAGATAAATCTAGCCTGTCAAATCACCTTACTGACCTCCTGACACTGTTCAGGATATATCCCGTAGTAACACCCTCTCCAAGATTTTCAAAAAATCTTTCAATTGACAAAACATTATATTATATTTTCTCTCAAATACAGCATTTAATTTGCAACAAAAACATTTAGGTAGCTCTAAGCATTCAGACTTAATTTAACCCACCAAAATTTTCATAAATAAATTCACTTCCCCTTACAATAATTCGAAGTATTAAAAAAATACCAAAACTAAGTACTAATCACAGAAAAACAAGTAAAAACGGACAAAAATTACAATCTATCCAAAGTTTCTCGAAGAACTTAAAAAATAGAATACTTCCATCGCCGAGTAACTTATTCCGCCCTCACAAAAAATGTTTAATAGCCCTTTAAACTTCCCGTTTGACAAACTCCTTCGATTAAGTTCCATCGTCGAGCGTTTCAAGAAGCTAGACGATAAATATTCGAGCGGGGGAGTTTATAGTCGGTACGTGTCGCTAATCACGGCTAACCGAAATATTATCCCGTGCTTCATGCAGATCCACCCTAAATATGAAATTCGTTAGGATCGATCCTTAGTCGAGCGTCGGAGGGATGCTCGGAAACGGGGAACGACTTGACCTTGGCTGGATTCACGCGTAGCTGAGCTAACGCAAAATCGAAACGCGTTACTTCCACAGGCGTGGATCCCTTAAAGCCGGGTTCACATCGTGACTCCGCAGCTTACAGGATCCTCAAGCACACAGTAGAGTGGTGCAAGTTGGCCAAAGGGTGCTCCGCGATCTCACTCGCGATACAAGTGTCTAGGCTCGCATCCCCGAAATTACCTTCGCCGCGAAACATTCGAAACGTCACAAACCTCTTTGTTCCGCGATGGAAGACGTTCGCTCGCATCCTTCACGCGTTGCGGCGAGCAAACAACGCGTTGAGCAAGCCAGCCGATGATCGTTGGAAGAAACGTCAAGCACACTTGACCTTCACGGGTCATTTGGCCCTGTTTGATCTATATTCACGTGTAAGTAGCGAAGCGACGGCTGGTTACCTCGCGGGGGATTGCGTCAAAGATTTCGCGGCTATTGGCACACTTTCGGGTGGAAGTGGTGCTTGGACGCGAACACGTTCGCCTAGGGCGGAGTGAATTTTCTCGGGACGGAGAATTATATACTTCTTAGTTTGCTCGCTGGTGGGTGTTTCGTGTGAAACGAGCTTGCTTCTTGGCAAGGGAGTGAGAGGGCCTAAACGCGCGCGCCACTGACAGGGGTTGATGCAGTTATTCCTATCCCCCCATCGCGGGGCAAGCCGCGGGGGAGGGTGTTGGGGCCCGCGACAGAAGAAGAAGAGAGGGTGAGTCACCCCCCGCGTTCCGTACTTTCGAGTGCATAGCACCCACGACCGATCCACGCGTGACTAGATACCGTTTTGTACAAAGGGGCCACTGGAAATTATACTTTAATATATCTTCCAACCTTTTCTGACGATCCGTAGGAAAAAGTAACGGGGCGGCTATTTTTCTTCTAGGGAATGTGGTTCGCATTGTGGTGGAGGTTTGTTGAGTTCATGTGGACGTAAACATTGCTCTGGCAGTGTTGGGGAAATTTTAGTTTCTTTGTGAGAAGTAGGGAAGATATTTTAATTGTGGGTGTACTTGTGATTCTTTGGGATAAATTAATTTATGTATAGGTTGTATTAGGTTTTACGCTGGGTTCGTGAACCCTGATGGCATTTGGGAGTGTTTTGAATTATTCAAATTGTATCGGGTTTGAGGTGAGTGAATTTTTGGGAATGTATGGAATTATTGAAGAAGGGATAACGTTGTTTGGAAGATATGTTAATATTTCATTGATTTAGGGCGCACAGGTGTATAGTGGTTTGCTAAATAGTTTGCTGAGTTAGTACTGTGCAAGGGAAATATTTATTTTAGTTGCGTTATGTTTGATTTGATGGATGGTTATACAGTGGCGGAAGAAAAAATGTTTACCACTTTTTAAATCGCATAACTTTTTAGAATTGGTCCAAATGACTTGAGACTTTCTTGAGAAGGTAGATTATTTGGCTGAAAATCGCGAAATTCCCGAATACAGCAATTTTCGATCTTATTCTGTTGATTGTGATGAAATTTTAGGCATGTATATAACTTACTTCAATCTACGAACGGGATTTTTGAATTTTCATTAGATGCTCACAAAGAAAGTTTAAAAATCGACATTTACTATTTTCTTTTGCTATTCCGACTAATTGCATTTTTCTCAAAATGACGAAACACGTCAGTTAGAAAAATAATCCTTCTTGATTCTCAAGAAAAACTCATGTCGTTTGGAACAATTCTAAAAAAGTTATGCGATTTTAAAAGATGTAAACTTTTTTTCGTCTGCCACTGTATAATTGACACTACTGTAAGTGCTAAAAATAAAATTCTGAACTATAGCATTACCAAGTACTATATTAGCATTACTGTACTATAGCAAGTAGGACATTTCCCGATACAACTTTTTTTTAATTTTGACACTTACAGTGTTTTTTACAAGGACTCTTCGATTTTGTATTTGAAGAATAATTGTGTTGGTAATAACTTTAAAGAATCAAGTTTAATATTATATCTACATCTCCAAATCGTATAACTTTCTTATATTTCCAATAATTTAAGAAATAACTAAGTGTTATACATTTAAATCGCAACATATCGTCTACACTAAATGGTTTACTTAATTCCTGTTCCCAACCATTCGGGGTTGAAATTCAATATTATCTCATTTCCATAAAATTTGCAAAATAATCATTAATATCAGCATTTCCCAATATGAAAATAAAAATAAGTCTTTATTTAAGGGCCTTCTTACTCCGAATTTAAGATGAGTAGACATTTATATATCCCATAAACTTTAAGCTAATATTTATCTCCTTCCCTTATAAAAGCACTAGAGCTCTCACAGAAATTTATTTCGATCCTCTTCCAAGTCTAACAAATACCATTCCAAATTCAAAACGCGTCTCTTTTTCTCTCCCAAAACAATTACATTAAAGTGAATTCTAAATTCAAACCAGTAGTCTTCCCAATAATAATTTCTCAACCACTTAGAAAAATCACCCACCCACCCGCTTAGAACAAGCAACCCAAGAACCCGCTCCCTCCCCGGTCCATCCCCCGAAAAATTTGTCCATCCAGCATCCAAAAACACCATGATACAAGCGCGCGCGTCGATCTCAAGAATAGAAAGAGAGGGAGAAAAAGGAGCGACTTTCAGAAAGAATTTTCAAGCGTGGCACCGTACCGCGCAGGCAGTCGGTCTCCATCTGGCGCGAACTTATCGCACGCACCCTTTTTCTCGTGGCACGGTAGGGCTGCGCATGCGCGTGGACAGTGCAACACGCGCCCTCCGATGAGCCTTCCGCACGGTTGAGCATTTCCACCATTCAGAATCGATGATGTCACGAAGCGGAGCCAGCATCCCCTCCGACCGCGTCGGCCGGGGTGGTGGTGGTAGCGTTGCTCTCCGCCCATTGGTCCTTAGTACGTCGGGGTACCAACACGAATCGCGGGGTCGCAAGCACGACCCAACGAGAGTCCGCAAGTCGGTGCGTGCCAGTCCGTGCGTGTACTTTACCTAATAATATTTCCACGGCCAGCAGTGCCCGCTGTTGCCCACGTCTCTCTCTCGCCACCCCGTCCGATCACTCCCCTCTCTCTCGCACCCCCGGGCACAGTCCCGCTCGCTCCCCGCCGCTCCAACCCCCTCCGATCGTCCGCTCCCCCTTTCTCTCTCTCTCTCGCGCGCGCATACACACGCACACGCTCCGTCTCTCTCCCCCCGTTGCGCGGGGGGCGCTCTCGGGAGCCAAGAAAGCAGAAGAATCACGCTGCAGAGCAGCACGTGTGCTGCGCTCGTGCGGATCGTACAAGCCACCCCCGGCTCGTATTTGCCCCCGTGAGACGGCCGCGCTCTCTCGACCAGCGAGACACCGTCGCGGAACCAGTCGATCGCTCGCCCTATTATCAAATCCCGCGAGCTGTTCGGTTCTTGGCGCGGTTTCCGCTCGACCCGACTCGACGCGCTTCGGTTCGGTTCGGTTTCGGCCAGTGAGACGCGGAGGTAAGTGACTGATGGGACTCGTCGGCGCTCGATAAAGAGAGGGAATGTTATGGTAAAACGGTCGTCGATGTTGAAACACTGAGGGACCCGTTGCCGATCGTCGCTGTAGTTTCGCTTCCTCGGCTCGTGACGACGCGTTTTCACGGAGTTCAGTGCCTGGACCGCGCGAGTGACGACGCCAAGGCTGAGTACCTGTCGTTCTCGTTCCGAATCGTGAAAACTGTGGAAAAAGTACACGGTGCGACGGTACCACGTTGTCCAAGGATTCGTCGTGGGGTCCTCCAAAGGAGATCGGAGGAGCAGCGTCGGCCGACGGCAGCTTTTGGTATGTAATCACGTGGTCGTTTCTGGTGTTACTGTATGCGGTGGTGGGTACCGATTTCTATGTGTGGCGGTGGTCAAATTTGTACCTAAGAGCCGGTAGAGTCGAGCAAGTACTTATTTGTACTCGTATCAGTTTTTATGTCACATTTGTGTCGTGCTTCATCTCATCGCTATGATGTTTTCGAGGTTCTGAAAAGAGAAGTTAACGTAAATCGTTTTATTTCCATGAAACATCCACGAATTTCTTGGTTAGACGATAATGTGATAGACTGGTATTGTGATCTGCTTTAAAACGGAGCGGGGTAAATTTTATTTTAAGTTGAAATAAGAAGCTACGAACTTTAACCCGTCGTGGTCACACTTCTGTAAAGTTTTGCGGTGGTCACCCTGGGTCTTTTGGACCTGGGGATTTTTAAATAATTACTGTACGAATTGTATCACTCCAATCGAGTCCCAAAAATTATAATACATACTTTGAACATTGTAGAATATGGAATAGTCGCGTTTTAGTAAGAAATGAAATGACAACGTGTAGCAAAAAAATCGGAAAGAAAAGCCTGGAAGTTATCGGTATCAAGCTTCTAAGTTAAAAAGCGAGTCTACTGGACCCAGTGTGACCATGAAGGGTTAAACGGAACCTTGATTTATTTGAAATAAGATATTTAACTAATTAAATCATTTTCCTGATTTTCGTTGGTTAATGTGAATACTTTTAACGTTTTAAATTTGTCTTATTTTTGGTTTCACGATACCTATACGAATTTGCAATTATTCTTTCGAGCAAAATCGTCCTAGTTTTTTGGAAGGCGTAGAGATAAGAATGAGAAAAGTGAATAAGGAAAGACGAATGACTTTTAATTTTCAACTTGAAATTTTTAAAGATTTTAAACAGGGAGTTTTGAAATTATTTATAAAATAATATAGTCGCGTTTGGAAAATTAAATTACCGTGCAATAAAGTAATGTGTGCGCCACTTTTCCGTGTAGCCTGATATTATTTTTAGCAAGGTTGACACTAATTAGGTTTCCCGTTTGTTGACTTTTTCTTGGGTACCAGAAGGAAATGTGTTCATTTTTAAGAAACAGTGTATTGTTTATAAATACAAAGGCGAGCCAGCAAAGATACATTTTGATTCTAGTACAAGGTTTCTTGTTTTTATTATTATACAGATGAATTGTTTATAGGGAGAACGCTAAAGGTTCAATTCGAAACCTGTGCATTTTTTCATTTTACCATTTCGAGTTACCTTTCCATGGATACTATAAATTCAACTTAATCTCTCGCAGTCAATTGTGCAAAGTGGAGGACTACTGTCTTAACGATACATATAAGGTTTAATCCGCGAAGTCTCGCTGAACTCAGTTTAGCAACGATCGAATATTCATTTCCACTCACACAAAACAGAATAGAGCGGAAAATAGACGACATATTATACAATTAGATTACAGTTATTACAGACGTACTATTTTATTTACTGGTTACTTACTGGAAAGCGATACCCGCGTATCTCAAGAGACGAAATAATAAGAAAAGCGATTAATACCATCCTGGATAATTAATTTACTAAACAAGCAGAGGAATTTTCAATTAATCTTCAATTTTACCATCAACCCAACGCGAGTGAAAAATATAATACAAACGTCCTCTGCCACAATTTTCAAATTCTCATTTCCCAATCGCTTCAATCCTGTTCCGTTTACTTACTTAAACACTTAAAAGATTTTGAGGACTCTCTATACAGTGCGATTCCTTCAACGCAATATATACTCTCAGTTAAAAATATAGCACATATTTCTCAATGACGGATGTACGATTTTCTGTCTGCAACGAATCATATGGTCAAGTTACGAGCCAAGATATGCGAATCGCTGGAAAAGAGTGACATCACTAGGTTTTGTGTACCTACACCAAGGAAAAACTGATTAATACCAGGAACGAAATTATTGCACATTTGGACTTTCATTTAGAATTTCTTAGTGTCTTTCTGTAATTCGAGTCTTGCAGCCATAGTATTGCATAGACAGTCAACCTTAGAAGCATTACAAATACTCGTTACGAAAATGGGGCGCGGGAAGAAGTTAAACAAAGGGGAAATTCAAACAATTTTGGAGTTAAGAAAACGAAATTCATCAATTTAAAAAATTGCAAAGTCTATGAATATAAGCCGGCAATTCAGTTACAACTTATTAAAAGATGTAAATAATTACGATGCAAAGAAGAGCAGTGCTGCATCAAACTTGTGCCTCACATCACGTGAAATTGTTCACAAAGCTAGAGTTGAAACAAATCCTAGAAACATTCGCCATATACCCCAGACACGTAAGAATATTACACACCTAAAACTGAAACGGAAACCTGCATCATAACTTAATCATTTCCGATAATTTCTCTAAAAAGTGTTCCCATCAAAAGATACCTTTTAAAATTCAGAAAATTTCTATATTGCCCTTCCTCTTACCCTAAACACATTCTTCCTTTGCCTATTGGCTAATCCAGCACTACTTCAAACGCCGTCAACAACCACAAGCAACCTAAACCACCGTCGCAGATCCTCATTCTCTATTTAAATCTCAAACAAATTTAGTGCAACACAATTCAGGGCACCCCCGCGCCACGTTACCCTGAAATCGCTCACGATCCAGGACCATTGTCCCAAGCGAGGTCTCCCTGACTCCAACATCGATGCCTCAACGAACTCTACGCTCGCCAAACGATCAAACGTTCCCCCTTACCCCTCTATTTACGAAAAACTGAATAGCCCAACCGGGGTAGTTGTTCGCGGCCGTGACGCAGCGACGGCTGGCCCGCCGCGCTTCACCGAGAAGTCCGCTCCTCTTTAGCCTCGCGTGATCCGTTCTCAGGAATTAACCTCCGCGACGTTAAATACACGTCGCAGGTTCAGCGCCGAAAGGAAACCCCTACGGCCGCTTGTCTTGCCGCTTAATAGTCGGTATCAGCGGCGCGCGCTTGTGCACGGGTGTGCGAGGATGCAGATTGCATACACGGCGGCGCGTATAATACAGCTTAGGGCACAATACACCCTCTATGCTCGCGCTATATCAGAGATGAATGTGATTGAACGGTACGCTGAGCTTTCACTGTCTCTGTTTCGCCGTTTCTCCCGGTTGCACGCGACGATGCGCGCCTCCCTCGCCAACTCGCCACCCTCTCTTTTCCTCCCTCTCGGCCTCTCTTCGCTCTCTTGTATGTAGTATTATGGTGTAATTAGGCAATAGACTACATGACTCGCCGTGTAAAATACGTGGAGCGAATTGAGTCCCCGTATCCGCTTGTCGCGGTGAATGACGGCCCTGCAAGTGTGGACGCCCCGCGGTGACATTCGACGCGCGCATTGTCAGCCTGCCTTTCCTCGTCCAGAGGGTCCCGGCTCTTCCACGGGGGTTTTCTGGAGTAGTTTTCGGCTCTGGCGATTAAAAATCGTTTTGCGGACAGACGTGCGCGCCGCGGCGCGTCGCGTCGCGTTCGAATTGGCTCCGGCGGGGATGTTGGGCGCAGCGCGACTGCGATGATACTTATGTAGAATTGGGGGTGAAGTGGTTCTTTAGGGAAAAATTAATAGAAATTTTGTGATCAGTTTTTCTTTAATGGGATTTTGTTTTGGGGGAGTTAGTTTTTGGTGGTGCACTGTACAGGAACGGATGCTTTTCATGCATGAAAAAGATTTTTTTCAATATGTTAGCTGTTTTTAATGTATTTTTGAGCGTTGGATTCGAAAATCATAGTAAAATTGTTATACCATGTCGGCTACGAATGGGTTTAGGGTTAATTGTGAATATTAGAACTTACTGGAAGTTTCTAGGAGATTATAAATATCTACTGCGTAGCCAAGTTACATCATTTAAATAGTTGTGAGTTCGGTAAAAACGTCAAAAGAATTTCTGAAAGGATTGTACGTGATGGTGTAAATCTGAGGTTATTTTTGCATTTATGGAATTCAAATTCCTGTAAAACCAGGTGATATTTTTAGAAAAGTTTTTATGACCTACAATTTTGCTGCTTTGTCTAATGAATAAGGCAGTGTTTATCGAGTAGTAGAAAGTGAAATGATTTTGTTAGTAATAGTAATAAGTAGAAGAACGCGAAATGGATTCTTGCAAGTAAGGTTCGCGAAGCGAGCGACGTCGGTTTTTATTAATAATAGAGCAGTTGAGAGGAACGGAAATATTATATCGCTTTAGTTACAGTAACTCAGGTTTAAGGGGTGAAATTGCCCTGTAGAGTTTCACACTTCTAATATTATTTGGGAAAGTGTTGAAGGTGGGAAGGTGGGAAATTTCTTGGAAATCGCTTGCCTTGTGCAATATTGAATATTGCACAATAATATTGACCGCCTCTGTGAGCCAAAACGGTTTTGATATTTATTGTGTAATATGGAATAGACTGCATCACCTGTGGGCAGTATTGCGCAATATCAGTTCGGTTTTGACCAGAGTTGCTAGGCAATTCCCTACGCGTAGGGAAGAAGTGACGTGAGATAGACAAAGCTGATTAGCTGGTTGCTTTCTCCGACATATATTTTATATTATCTTAAAGTACCCGGCTATGCCCCGAGGTAAAACTTGGATTATCACGGAGCGTTAAAAAGGTGAAATAATAGGGAAGAGGTGGGATGTTCAGATTCTCTTATATCTACTACAGAAACACCTGCTGTTAGTGATGTTATTAGCAAGACGCAAATCTTCATGAGAAAATGAGTCGAAAGTGTAGAATAAAATGTGAGAAAGTGATGTATGCTAAAGGTTTGCAATAAGTTAAAAATTAGATTTCTAAATCTGCTAGAGGCCACTTCTTCCTTATTTCTTCTGTGTTATGAGTTCATGCGATGGAACTATGAAGAGTCCACATTCTTCAAATAACTGCAGACAACACTAACTAGTTGTAATAACACTAGCATCATCTGTACAAGTCGAGTGGATAGCTATGGCACGACGGGATATTTTTTTGATTGGTCGTTTCCCTCTATTTCTCTTTGAACAAAAGAGGTTAATTCTTAAACAAAATTTCACAATTTTCTTCAATGGTTCGTCATTTTGTCATTTTTCAAAATTTTCAAAATTGAACCCATCGTGTCATAGCCATCCGTATATAATTTCTAAAACTTTTCAGTTACTGGTTCTGTACAGCTCATAAATATGCTTCAAGAACATTTAAAAAAAGATATTTATATAACTTAAATATCCTATAAAAAATTTTGAAAGTTTCAAAAAGATTCATGAAAAAAAGATTTGCATTTAATCAATTTCCAATTCCATCAAAAAAATTTGCATTTAATCAATTTCCAAAGATGCCTTTACTTTTCGGGCTATTACTCTGTTGTCCCCCCTTAATCATCTATAACTCGAAAATTAAGGTATACAGGACATATGTAAATATGACGTTTTTACATATATTAATCTGTAAATTTGTCCCCTCAAGTATTTATATCGCTTCTCAAAATTGGCCGTTCCCCAAAATTTGCCGCTCCCCAAAATTTATCCCAAAATTTGTCGCTCCCAAAAATTTTCCGCTCCCCAAACTTTTCCACCCCTACAATTTCCCGTCCTCCCACTGCAACCTACATAGCCAACACCCAAATTCGCCCCTGGTCCCCAGCATGCACCTAAAGCGCCTTTTACTAAACGCGTCCCTGTGTACAAATGACAACGTGTTTATTCGAGTGATGCAATAAATAATTCCAGCGCTGCATGTGGCTAACTCGAAACCGCGTAAAACGTCACAGGTGTCGCTTGTGAAATAAACGATTCGGTTAATGAAGCACTTTTCCTATCGGCCCAAATAAACGTCGCGCTTATATGTATTACCCCCTACTGACGAAATTATTAATTAATGCGCGTAAGCGAAATAGAATGGGGACGGAAGTCACTGCGTACGGCAGCGCGAGCGAGCAGTTAATTCGTGCGGGTTTCGGTCGTGTATTATGGGGCTGGATTTAGAGCGGGATGCAACGGTGGTGGTGGCAGTGCCATTAACAGTGTTTCGCCGGAAATGTAAAGCATAATGCGCCGGTAGCTGGTGGATATGGAACCTATTACCATCCGCGTGTATAATACCAGCCTCTCCCCGCTGTTTCGCGTTGTTACCGCGCGTTAAAGAACACGAAGGGCTGTAGAACGGTGTACAAATTACCGCGCTGGTGAAACTTTGCAGGAAGACTTTATCCCGCGCCCCGTTCATCAGTCACACTTTGTTCATTGTGCCACGATTCATGATGGCAGGCACTTCGAGGGCGAAGCCGGTGCAGTAGCTTCGCGACGTTTAGGGATTGTATAGTAGAGCCTCGATTATTTAAGTTAATTGATGGCATAAGTGTGTGGATATGGGAATTTTAATGGGACACTTGGTTTCTAGTATTGACGTTCATGTTATCATAGTTTGGGAAATTTATTCGAAGTATATATTATATTCTGCAATGATCACTTTTTTGGTTGGCTTATAAATGCATTTATCACTTTTTTGGTTTGCTTATAAATGTATTTATGGTTAAATGAGAAATTGGAAGGATTCATTTTTTGGTATACGTGTGTATGAGCAGTTTCTTTAGTAAATTATAATTATTTCATTGGAATCACTGGTCTGCTCTGGCGAAATTCCTTCTCTATATGTCGCATCAGGAGAAGGGTGCAATTTCTTTCTGTTAAATTATGGTCTTTCATTTTGCTTCGTGTTCAAATTTCCTTCGAACGATCACTGAACATAAGTATTACAGATCCCATAGACTTCCTTTTGATATCTACCTCTGTTAATGAAAATTGGCAAAAATCTTCTTGTACATAAGTAGATACATAGGTACGTCATGTTTTTCTTGCTTTAATATCGAATATTTTATTTTCAACGTGTCTACTTTTCACTATTTAGATGAGAAATATTTTGTATCCGCGCAGAGAATAAAAGAATATTCAAAGCAGAAAATAATTAAATTATTCCACAAGCTGCGTTTTAAGTTAATTGACAGGAGAAAAGGAAGTTGTTGCGAATTTTGTACAGAAGTAGTATCATACAAATTATTGTGACGTAGTTGCCTGTATAATAGACAAAGAAGATAAGTCGATACGAGCAATTTACGTTCGGAACGGATTACCACTGAACTTTGACAAATCCTGTATTGGATTTTTGCGTTAACGGTGCTCCGTCATGATGCAAATGGACGAAGCTGGAGGTGAGTTGGAGTTTACTAAATCGACAGCTTGGCGTCTTGTAAACACAAGCCAGTGAGATCTTGTTTACGCTCAGTCGCGCATAATCCGAGGTAATCCTCTTGCGCAATATGCGAGTGCGATGTACTTTTCTCCCTTTCTGTCACACTTTGTCCTTTTTCTCCCGTCATTCTCCTCGCCACCCCTTGCTTTCCCCTATGCTGTTGCAATCCCCAGTCGCATGTATGCCGTGATTTTTTTCCACAGAAAAATGAAATAACTAAAACAGCGAAACAAAAGAATTAATATTTTCCCTGAATACATTGTAACACTATTGTACATCAGCTGTGACTTCGAAAAAACTATAATGAGCCACGAGTGCAATGCTAAATAGTTTTTCTTAGCCAAAGTGTAAATCACAACGCAATTCTTTATCAAAATATACATTAGCCATTCTGTGAAAAATTAAATTAGATAAATTAGAAATTTCGTTAAATACCACAATAAATAATAAGGAAATAGGGGTTTTTCAGTATATATTTTTAAGTTAGTTGGTGGTGGGGGTAACTTGAAAAATATGGATTTTTAAATTCAAGTCCAACCGTTGATTTCTCAATTATCTAAGGTCCAAATACATTTTACCACAACATCCAGCAAACATTAGCCTTTCTTTCTCAATCGTCGAGCATATGACGAGCTTCAAGCGTCATCGCCACACTGATTCTCGGTTTCACCAAGTCGAAGAGGCCTACGATACGACTTTTATTCACGATAACCGGTGTTAAATCATCAATTCACCTTGTGTATCCTTTGCAATCGTTCTGAATGAACTGCCGTGCTGATTCGTGGTCGCGTTTCGTTCCACGTTCTACGAGCTTCATTCTATTCGTCCCATTCAGACGGCTCCCTCTGTCGCCTGTGCTCCGACGCGCGTGTAAAAAGTAACGATTTCAGGATTTATTACGTCCTAATTAGTTCGTTACTGTCGCGTTTCCTCTCTGCTTGCCAGAGATTCTTCTCTTCGGCTTTATGCCCCTGTACACGCTCGGTTGCCAGGCGCGAAACACTGCACGGAGCTCTTATCGAGATCTCTGCGCATGCAGTTACACTTTGAGTTGAAAGGGGATTATTCGAAAATTTTCTTTTTCACCCAACGGTTCTGTTCCAGCCGTTCGGATCTCTTTCCCTTTCATTATTGGGATTTAACGGAGCTGCGTGCGCGTTCGTTGAGTAAACTGTTTGTTTTCAATACACCAACGAGGTGAGAAAGGGGTGGTTTCTGGGCGCAGGTCTCATTGGATGGTATATTCATTTTTTTTTTTATAAATAGAATGAATTGTGGATTTGTACGAATTACGTTACGTGTGAATATTGCTGTTTTTTTAAGTTTCAAGTAGTTAATCAAGTAGTTCGTCTGAGTAGATTTAAATGAATGGCATATTTTTGTTGTTTAATGGACATGAGGATAAACGTGTTATGGGTAAGTTGTAGAGTTACGAATAATGGGATTAGAAATGTTTTATAAATTAAACGTTTTATGTATGAATTTTCTACATTTTAAGTATCGTTAAATATATTTGGTGACTTTTAAAGTGTCTATGTTACAACTTATTACAATATCATTAAGATATTTTATTTTTGAAGGGAAAGGGAGAAATGTGGTACAGAGAGGGAAAGAAGTTTTAGATTTCTACATTGACAATGTGCTTTGAATGAATTGCGTACTCTAAAAATTCTTTGAGAACTGTGAAGTGGCAATTTCAATTTGGAAGAACCAAATGGAAGGTCAATTGAGATTAATGATAGTACAGAATATGAAGAATTCACCTTCTTCACATTGAAAGTACTTCATGATAACAATGGAGTTTGATTAATTATAAGTTAAATATATATTGCAACTCGAAATTGAACAAAATCAATTATTTTCTAAAACAACTGCCAGCAGAAAATAAAAGTTGCTTTCTTATTGTTACATCACAAGGGTGTCTTTTGCTACGAACTTTTCTCTGAAGATCAAACAATTAGTAAAAGACAAAAGTGCCGAGAGAAGTTCATTTAATGAAACTGTTAATAAAAGAAACACGTCACATTTTCTCATACTCAATACTCCACAAAATTCATTAGGGTTTATCGGTTTTTAAAAACCAGGTTTCAAACCCGCTTTTTATTTATAAATTTGTATAATTCGAAACTCGATCAACCAAAAAAATCACGTGCCTGTTACCAAACGAGCCAAGAAATATCTCAAAATAAGAATATCCATAAAACTTAAATTGCCCTACAATTTCCACAAACTTTTACACTGCAATACGTTCAAGTACCTTTCGTTGAAAAATACACAAGTCCTCGTTCCCCGACTCCGAAAGCCACACACACCTATACGACACCAATACTCGTATCTAATACTCGAAGAGGAATAATTAAACATTCGTCGCTGCTTGCACGATCGCGAAAAGCTCCACGAGACGTCATCGAAGGGCACCGGAACGAGCGGTGCCCGTTCTGACTTCCTTTGCCGCTCGTTAAGAGAGAGCAAGAGAGAGGGTGAATCCGGGGGAGCCTCTCGTTGTACATCAGGATCGATCCGTTTGTCCTCTAATTATTACGCCCGCCACCGTTCTCGACCCCTTATCGTTTCCAAGCGATGCGCCGTCTCTCTTTCTCGCTTTTTTATTCCGCCACGCTGACAGGTTTAGTGGGCGTTACACGTGTAAGTAGTTTACATGGCGTCGCGGAGTGCGAGGCCCGGTAATTACGGCACTCGAGACCTGTGAACGTCGCGGCTCGTTCAAAACGCGGCCACCCCGCGTGTATCTAAGCTTTTAAAAGGGATTTCGCGTCCGCAGAGAAACGCGTATTGTGCCCCTTAAGCTCTCTTGTAGAAGAACCGATGCCGATTCTTTTGCTCAACAAGTCGTACCCTATCCAGACCCAAGGGTGGGGGGTTGTCAGGGGCCACGGGGGTGGGGGACTCGTTACGATGAAGCCAATTAGAACGAAGGGACACCTTTTCAATGTTACAGGGGAAACCTCGTTGCCACGGTAATTACGATGTTTCTTGTCATTGAGTCGGATGAAAGTATATTAATTAGGCGTAGCTGGCGGTGTAGCCTGAATAAAACCGAAGCGAGAGGAAATGCATCGCGAACTTCTGCGTTACGTAGGTACTCTTTAAGCGGGGGTGTAGCGTGCCAGCTCTTGTCAACCGTTAATGGTAATTATGATTTTCCAGGAATAGGGGAAGAATTCTACGGATGGAGGATGAAATTTAGGGTTTGTGGGTTCTTGGGATACGTTTTAGGGCAGTGCTGTAGGTATCTACTTGTTTTTAATAATAATTAAAATCATTTTTGAAATATTCAAAATGATGAAGAATTTTATTAAGTATATAGATTTAGAAATTTGGTTAAGTATTCTTATACTAAACTAGCTTTACTGCTCGGCTTAGTTCGGAATTTAGATTTTGATTTTATAAAAAAAATATTTTTATGTATTTATTTTTTGTGAAAATAGTTACATTCGTCTGGATTAGCTGGGCATAATGAGCTGACACATTTCGTAACCCCAGAGTTTACCGTTCGAAAATTTTTAAGCGACAGACAAACACGCAAACACTTTCTGCTTTACATATTGAGATATGTTATGCTTTTTTATTCTTGCGATTCGATTAATTCTGTGAAATAAGTTCGTTTCGAGACAGTTGGGCCACACTTGCTTTACACAAATGACTCGAATTTACACAAGTGTTATCGAGACGAGGGCACACTTTACGAATAATCTTAAAAACAGTTGGAAAAAGTCGGCTTGTAAGTTACTTTGTGTGTTACTCTGAACAGTATGCGATTTTAATATAAATATATTCTCTGTTTTTTGTTTTAAATTTCTATACTGATGATAATAACACTATAAACGTATCACGCGCGGTTGAATGACCGGGTTTAAAATTCGGCATTAATCGAGGGTTAATGACGATTACAAACACGATGGTAATTTTTAAGGGAAACTTTCATTGTTTTAGTGACCGGAAGTGCCTAAAGGCCCGAAGATTCTGCCTTCGCAGCAGCTGGGCGCTGCGGTCGCTCCATGGCCGGGCGCCACCGGCCTCCTAGCCTCTGTGACCGCTGACGACATGGCACACAAAGGTAAATTTTCACATTTTTCGCATACTACGAAGGAAGAAAGGGAAACGATTGAGAAATAAATAGAGGAGTGGTTTATTTATCAAGTTCTTCGCTATTTTGTTTCTCGATATATTAAGCGACTGTTGAGCGATTGCAAAGAATAGATTGTAAGAAAAGTTCACCGAGTTTGTTTATAATAATATTAAATTCATGATAGTGGGAATAGTAGTAATTATTCAGCTCAATATCCATGTTTATATTCTTAACCAGGATTTCAGTAAAAATTGCCTGGGCTCACTGTTATTTTCACTATGTTAAATTTAATATTATTATGAATAAAATATGTTCAATCATGCTACTCCTTGAACTCGTTGCACTACCCCCCATTTAAAAAGTTCAATGATACCTTGATTTTGCTATGAGTTGAAATTTTTTCGAAATGTTTATTATTCCTTTATGGTGCCCACTTAATACAGATAAATTTTTCCAAACAACTTCGTTTGTTGCCAGCGAACTCTTAACCCTTTCGCTGTGTTTTTTTACTATAGTCGAACGCCACTACATTCCCGTTCAATGCGGATTTCGACTATAGTCTACGCATTAAAAAAATGTATTCTTTTGAACTGTTATACTCAACAATGTCTTCCGAAAAGAATGAAAAACTGAGAATAAAAAACCTTTTTTACTGATGTAAAATTGACACTTTTCAAGAATCGTCCGAAATTTTAAATACGCAGCGAAAAGGTTAAAGTGAACTATTTAAATTACGACTCCTTCCCCAAATTCAAAAATAAACGTAGTAAAAATGAATTATAAATTAATCTGTTAATAGTAATCATAACAATTCACGTACCGTAAAATGGGGGAACATTGGCAGGTTTTTGAAACATTTTGTTATATAATGTAAAAATTAACATGTTTACATTTGATTTAAGTATCTTATCATAACATTGCATCTTTTGTGATTCTACTACAAGTGTCAAAATGCACAAAATTTGTGTCCTTTCCTTCTTTAATAAATGTTAAAAGCGTTACTGTACCGGGGTAACATTAGCACATCATGTAGATAGCATTAACGGGATAAGTTTTATTAATCTGAGGTCAGTAAACTTAAATTTCTATATTTTATTTTATTTTTTGCATCTTAACTAAAATCAACTCGTAACATTGCCACATCATATAAATAGCATTAACAGGTTAAGTTTTACTAATCTGACGTAAAACAACGTAATTTCGGCGTATGCCAATGTTACCCTATGCTGCCAATGTTCCCCCATTTTACGGTACATATACAATCTAATATAATCGACCACAAAGGTTGACGTGCACCTTATTACTTTTCACTTTGCCAAGTACCTCAAAAACAAATTGTGCAAATTTTACGTACACGAGGCCCGCGGAGCTCCCCCCGGAGTCAAGGGAGGCATTATCAGGGACTCGCGGAACTCGAAGGGAATCGAAGTCGAATCGAAATGTCCAAGAATCAAGAGGGAGACGTTCAGTTGATGGCTAAGGCGTTTAACCCCATTAGTCTTGAATGGAGGTTCGCCGGTTCTCTCTTTCTCCTTGTCTTTCTGTGTTGCCATCGCTCTCCCGTCGGCTGTGTCGCCCGCTCTGGCGCTTGCTCGAGCTCTCTTAACACGAGGGTCCAAAGAGGATGAACAGACGACGTCTCAAGGCTTTCTAAAGCCGGCAGGCTCCTGCCCTGAAACTGGCTGCTCACTTCACGTATTGATTTCCATTCTCTTACGCCTTCCAACGCTCGCCCTTTTCCGCGGCTTCTCCCGGCCCTCGCGCGAAATCACCCCTGCCCCGATAATCGCGAACGAAGATGACGAGGAATCTGTCACCCGCCTCGCCAGTGATTAAACCGAAGAGAAACGGGACGCTACGGCCAAGCGAGTCTTGATACTTCGTTGCTCACGAATGTGGGCTACGGTGGAACTGGGAACGAGCAGTTGGGACTGTTTGGAGTGAAGGGGTTAAGGGAAATTGTATCGTTAGGTATACTTCAATGGTGACTACTACTGATTCAGTTTAGAGCTTCAGAGGAACGTATTCGCTTTACTTATGTATGAAGTTAGCCAAGATGGACTTTCTATTAGGTATAGAGGCGGGCCAAATTATTATACTCGAACAAAAAGGTTTGGGGGTTTTTAAAGTTAAAGCGATGGAATGGATGTAAAAATATTTAACACTTGAAGTTTCTAGTTTTTGAAACAGAGACTCATTTTTTTCATGCATTATGATACTGTTTTATCAAGATGAAGCGCAGGAAATGAAGTTTCAGAAATTGTTCCCTAGTTTGAACCCATGCACGGGCCAAAAAAAATTTTTTCAACACCTGCATGAAAATGTGTGTTTTTTCACGCCTGCTGAGCGGGAGCAAAATGACCAATTTCAGACGTATTCGCGGAAAATCTTTCTCCCAAGGGAAAAAAGACTTTACGCGCATGCGTATTCGCAATTTCTTACTTTCCTCCCAAGGAAACTGGAGTTTGACGTTACCCTGTGGTATGAAGATGCAATTGTTCGACTAATCGTTATCGATCATGTGTGTTTTATCGTATATTACAACTGTCATCGAAAACAAAGTACGAGATGGTATATAAAAAATGTATGGAGTGGCGAGATAACGAAAAATAAATGGGCAATTGAAAATGCATATTTTTTTGCGAATCGCTCAGCAGGCTTACAAAAAACACACATTTTCATCCAGATGTTGAAAAAAATATAGTGCGTGACAAGGGAGAGAAGCGATTTCGCCTCGCGTGAATTGCTGCCCTCGCTGCGCTCGGGCAACAAACTTCACGCTCGTCGGAATCGCTTACTTCTCTCCCTTGTAACGCAAAGTACTATTTTCTTGTAGAGCAAACATTTCTCTTTAATTTCGTTTTTTGGGTTAGGGTAGGTTACATATCACTTTCTTATAAAACTGCTTTCTTATTCTGTTTTTTTGTTTCTTTACAATTTTCTTCTTCTAAATTGAAAAGTTCGTTTGTTTCTTGTATTTCCTTGAATATATCCCACGATTCTAAACTATTCTTTTAATTCCTAAACACAATACTGAAGTTCAAATTCATCATCCTTCGAGCAGACCACGAATAATATTCCACCAAAGCGAAAAACACAAGCCTGTTATGGCGCCCCAAGTGAGATCAACGCTCGGACAAAGAAGCGCACTTTCGATTTCAATATCTAATCTTCCACAAATCGTTCTTGGGTCTCCTAAAGATTACCCAACAAGGGAACACGACTCTCTCTTCAGACTACGATGACCTCCGGCAGATAATGTTTCGGTCCGTTTCATGGTTTTCGTGGGGGGTAATCTCGAGGTGACGTGTTAAATGGTCGGTAGGAATTAAATCATCGAAGAATCTACAAGTGAGCAAGCGACCGAGAATCTGCACGGTGCTCGAAAATCCACGAGTTATCTGACCGAGTGCGGCTCAGTGGGGTGTGTAGCGTTAAGTTGGCGTTAGCTCATCGAATCGCTCCGATGGAACGACGTCGGCCCTGATGCCAACAGACGAGGGTTTTGATCGATCGTACGTACAAATCGCGTTTCCGGTTCCTCCGCGTGACGAGGACAAATCGAGTTCTCCTTTTTTTCTCTCCCCCACTTTCTATTTGCGATTGTCGATATTCGACGGTAATCGAATCCTCCTCAATTAGAAAATTTTCAGCTTCTATTTTTCGCGCGATTCTCAATCGTCCGTAATGGCCGCTCGTAATTCTGAAATTTCTACGATCGGCTGGTAGAAATTTTGAAATTGCTCGTTGACGTTTAATGCGATATTGATCGCCTACGCAATAAATTTTTATTTCACTTGGGGATCTTTATTTAAATTTACATTGTTTTAAAGAGTCTAATTATAGCACTTTAGGGTACAGTATTATTTTATTTTAATGTCGAAGAATAGTGCTTTAAATTTCCCGCTATAATTTTTGTGTACCATCTTCATTTAAAAAATTCTCAGGGCATTGCCTTTCTTTTCGTATTTTATTAATCAGGGGAGCACTCCCTCGTGCTTTATTTTTCAATTCACACCCTCCACAGGTCGAACTTTGTAAAGAACGTCTGAACTGTAGCTGGCATCGGATTTTCGTACATTAATCATCTCCATGCAGCCGTGGTATTGTTGATAATAGAATGGTGTAATCGTTAACACTTTAGGCATGCTAGCAGTTCTTTGTCAAAATAAACAATGCATATAATCTAAGCTCTTAAAATTTTAAACAATTAAATGCTAGTGTTAGTAGTGGCTCTGGTGAACAGTGTACCTTGGAATTGAAAATAAATATCGCGGTATATGTAATACAAAACAAATGTATTGCACATTACAATTACTTAATAACTCACATATCGTAGTTTGACAAATATATACATAAATATTCACTGCTCCTTTATAGGTCAAAACAAAACAACGTTTTCTCCCTTACACGAGACAGTTCAGATAATGATTTAGATTAAATAAATTTCGATATTAAACATACTTCGCACTATTTTTATATTTAGTATTAGGTACTACAAAATTAAAAACTGTAGATTCCTTCTTACATTCAACAGTATCACACGTAGGGAAGTAATTTAACTGGCAACAAAGTTTGCAAAATTTTTCGAAGAAAATTGGTAATTCTGCAACGTAAACGTGAAAGATTCTGTAGCAGCGAATATAGAAGCCTGTATTCCTAATGAAGTGGGAATAGTCGCAGTGTTATTCCTCGAGAAGCTCCGCCAGATATTGCATTTAATAATAAAGTTTTTGAGTCCATTCATGTTCACGACCACTCAGTTACTCCGTTAAGGAACTCTGTGACTAACGACCAAAGACTTGGTTGTAATTTCTGGCGAGAGTTTCGAAAGTTCGACAAGTTCTCGTGTTCCCGCGCTGTTCACGAAAGGAAGACTCTATAAATTCTGCAATTAATTTGCTAATGGATTACAGAGGCAGCGACTTCGCCACCCAAATTTCTAATTATAATTCGTTCGTACTGCATAGTCATAAAGAAGAATAGTAAAAAGAATAAGAAATTGGGAAAATAAAATACTATATTCCAATCAATATATTGGAACATTTTGTATTTGTAGATATAATTTAGAACTATTATTTCAAGAAAGTGTAAACATAGATATCATAATGAACATTTAACTACATGACAGAGCAGTAAAAGTGTTAAACTCACAGAATCCTGTACCTTTTCTATTATTTATTGCTGTGAGTTGCATTCTACATATCACTAAATCGCTTTCTAAGCCTCTGAAAAATCAAACTAATTCATCAAATGAAATATCAGAAACGAGGAAAATTGATAATTTAAATAATCAAGAAATCTGTAGATGTCCAAGCTGATCGTTTCGTCGTCCAAGAGGCTCGTCCATCAATGACTGTATCGTTAGACGCATCTCTGCTGGGAATCAAGGAATTCGCGTATCGTGAAACGCGAAACGCGAGAAGCCACCCTCGAGCCGTGGCGCTTTAGGGCGATATCCGTGCAAGAATCCCCCGGAAGTTTGGGAAATCATTCGACCTCCGGCTTCGCCGCGAACAGTCGGCTGTCAACGCAGCGTCTCGTCGACGAACCAACCCCCTGTGTACCCCCTGCAAATCTTCCTCCCCTCGTGAGGGATCGACGATGGTGGCAGTTAAAGGAGAATGGAAAAGGAGCATGAGAGGTGAAATAAGAATAAGAAAAGATCGCTTGGCGCTACACATTCTCCTCCTCAGCCGCCCCTGTCTCCTCCCCCTCACCCTTTTGTAACTGGGAATGGGAAACGAGTCGTGAAGGCGAAAAAAGGAGGAGAGGAAGGGAGAAGGGGTGTCCCTCGAAGCATTGATCGTTTCTGAATTCCGAATAGACGGTAACCTCGTGGAGCGTTTCTTCGCACAGCTCTGTTCTCCGTTGCCAAATACACGTGTGCTGTTCCGCGTACAGTGCCGCGCGGAGATATAGCGACGCGAGGGTTGCGAGGGTTGAAACCGGCCGCGGGTTCTTTCGTGCCTGATCGATCACTTCTCGCACTCAATGCCTGGGACTCTGATTAAATTACAACCTAAAAATTAGTCCGCGTGAAATTAGGGGAGGGTTCAAATCACCATTTTGTTTAAAAAAGTACAGGGTGTCAAAGTTTGCAATCTCTGTCTAGATTAAAAATATTACTTTACACTGTAGCTGCATTTTGAGTTAATCGCTGTATTTGCGCAAGGAGCACTACGTCGAATGAGAAGAAGAAAATGGGGGTGGATGGAGCAAAAGGTCGAGGAGGCCTGTTGAAAAAAATTACCTCGTCGTTGCGCGCGAAACAGATAGAACGTTACTTTGATCCCCCCCCCTTGGACCATATTTCCTCGCTGTCCTCGAGGGATACGCTCTCTCATTCAATTAATTCGTAACTGCCCCCGCGTAAAAATGCCGACACCCTGCTCCCCGTCTGTTACGCCGAGCGAAAGGGGTGGCGGAGGTGGCTAAGGAATTCTACCTTCAAAGCTCGCCTCCTCCGTCCAATGGGACCTTCACAGGGGTAGTTTTCTCCTCTGCTCTTCTTCTACTTGCTCTTCATCCCCCTTCGCCTTCTTCCCTCTTTTTTTTCTCTTCTTCCAACAGTCGCAACTCTGGTCCGTGAAGAGGTGGTGGCGTGTTTGTGCAGTAAACAGTTGCTGCCTTCGTTTCTTAGGCAAGGCGGAGGAGGTTGTTCTTTTGTCTTTCGTAGCTCCGTTCCGCTTTCCACCGAGCACTCCCGGGGGGTGGAAATGCTCGCTTCGTTTGGCGTCTCGAACGCCTTCGACAGTCGTTACAATTACGCGACAATTATAAGTGCTTCGTGTCCGCGCCTGCTTTTTCTTTGGCCTTGCCTCTGCTCCCCTGCTTTTAGAGTGTTTGATCTGCCTCGCGTGTCAGAGGAATTTATATACAGTGTAGAGGGAAGTTATTCGCACCGGTAGCAGCTTGATGAAAGCTTCGGAATTAAAGCCCGATGAGGATACATTTTTAATACTCTTTTATTTTTTGATGTGTAGCTTATAGTCTGTATTAAAGTACAGTGGGGCAATGTAATAACATTTTGTGCGAAACCTGGGGAACAAGGAAGCTATAACAATTATTGAAGGCTGTGTTGCAAAAAGGAGACAGCTCCAGAATTTAATGGAATTCAATTATAGGTAGCAAAAAATAAATTCTGAGTTAATTGAAGAAATGTGGAAATCATTCTGTAGTTTCTGGTACAAGTAACGATGATAGAGCAGAGATTGGAAATCAATCTAGGAAAGAATTGTATGCAATTTAATTGCCTTTAATTTGAGAGTCGTCACGATCAAATCGGTTCACTCTAACGCGAAATATAACCAAATACATCGGGTCGTCTTCTTAAAAAATTACTAAAATATTCATCGGGTGATATCTCAAAATCGTATCCTTAGAATTTCGTCTCATGTCGATTTTTGAGTTTAGGGAACCACCTTACATAAGAATTTCATAGTGTAGTCCCGATCAATAATTTTGTGGTTTTTGTAAACTAGTGTTATTAATAACACCCCCCTCGCCAACCCCCAAATAATCCTCTAAAATCCACCGCATAAAATGTTAATTACCCTTGAAAAGTAATCTGATTCACCAGGAAAGGCGATTTTAATTACTCACAGGGGTATCGCTGATAGCGCTCTCGAAGTAAGACCATCGAAGATGGGCCCTTGAGACGGGAGATCCTGCTGGTCGGTCGAGACAGTCGGACAAGAACTGTACGTCTTGCATCAAGTGTATTCGACTGTAAAATTCCCTCTTCAAACAGAAACGGGTGGCTGGCACATTTCGGCGGGTGGCTTGGTCCACCCTGAAAAAGACGGGCGAAAGGGAGAGAGAGAGAGGGAGAGAGAGAGAGAGAGAGGGTAGTTCTAAGGAATTCGTAGTCCAATACAGAAGCACAACACGGGGAGAGGAAGCCCGTAGAGAAAATTCACCGTGAACCCAGCACACGTACGGAATGGCTCGATAGATAGATAGCCGTAAAATCTACGGCTCTGCTTTCGTCCTAGAGGTTCCTTCTGTGACGCGGAGGGAACGAGAAGGAGGGAAGGGTGAACGGGGGCCAACGGAAGCTCGTATGGACGGAGTAACGCGCGTATACAGAGGGTATCCAACAGCGGAAACGGGAATACGACGGGGAACAGTCCGATACTTCAGAATATAAAAGTATATGAAAACGATTACGAGTAACTAGGGGATGCTTACTTTTCGGCCGAGTCGTGTGCGCAAAATGCAGTATAAAATTATCGTTGTACCCTGCGCGGGGGTACGGGAGCTTCGTTTGTCTTCTGACCCTTGCATCCAATGCAAGTTTCCTTTTTACCGAATGTGTGTGTATAGGTACTGTTTTCGTTGGAGCAAAGGAAACGGTTCATCGAATGGTTTCTTTTCTCTTTGTTGTTTGGAAATGAAAGTGGCGCTCTGAAAGAGATTTAAAAGACTGGAATTTGGGGGTCTGGGTGCAGGTAGTTTGGTATGAGTAATTACTTGGGTTAAATAATGACGGGAGAATTCTCAAAAATGTGATTAAATGTCTTTTTAAATAGGATTGGGAAGATTATTTTTTTTGACTATTGTGTTATGTTATTGAAATGTTTTAATTTTTATTTCTCTTTGGTTTATTATCCTCTTCTCAATCTAGTTTAGTACAATTAGCTATATTATTACATCTTAATTATTCTTCAAATTACACGTGTAGAAAACCACGGAGCTCTGACACTCTTTCCATTCATTTATTTCTGTTATTAATTTCCTGTTACGCATAGAACTAGAGATATTTATTACGTCCCTCGAATAAACACGTTATCACTTATACCTCTCTTATTATTAGTAGCTGATTGTATAAAATAATATTGCTATGAAAATTGCACGAAATACGTAAATTTCAGAGCGATGCAATAAATATTTTCAGTACCATGACTACGGCTGGTGACTGAAACCAGAATCTCAAGAATTCGAACGTGCAAATCTGTTTCGCGTGCAATGTTCTTGCGTTCGAAAAAAAAGGGATGAAGAAAAACAGGGAAAATAAAAATGGAAGGTAGAGTGCATTAGCGTGGAAGCTCATTAACGCGATGAAAGAAAAGAACGAGAGGCCCGACGACCCCTCGCCATTGTCAGGACGTGAAGCTATTGCGATGGGAATTTCATGGATTCTCCACGGCCGTCGCGAATAATGTCCCGATCGTTTCACTGATTTAACGCAGAAAAGTGCACGGAGAGGCCGGAAGACGTAGTGCCTTTCGGTGTCCCCTTTTAATACTGCCCCTGGACCGTACTTACGAGTGTCGCCACCTTCGGTGCCCGATGCCGCATTAGCAATTAAATCACCGTCACGCTAAATAAAATTAAGTCAATTACCCTTAGGCTGTGGTTAGAATCGATGCGTGTCTTGCAGACAGCTACGTCAGAACAATCAGTCGTAAGAATTCTTATGGGAATGGTTATACTGCGTGTATACATATTATTCTTAGCATAAAATCCGTCGGAACGCGTTGATATTCCAAAGGAATTTAATTTTTCTTTCAATTTCGCCTGGATTCATGCAATGGGTATCGAGAAATTATATAATAAATTCAGTGTTCGGAAAGCGATGTCTGTGACAAGAGAAAAAATATTTTTACATGTTTGTATAAATACTAGTAAAATGTCCCCGTGCTTCGCTTTGAACCTAAGAGATATTAAGGTCTCCATGAAAACACATTTCACCCCTTTTCACCACCCCCTTAGGGGTTGATGAGGGCAAAACCCTGAAATTGGATTTTGGGTATTTATGTGGGTAACCTTTGGAAGTAAAAACCAAGTTGATATCTAATCGGGTCTAAGAGATTTTGAGGAATAGGTGGAAACACATTTCTCCCCTTTTCACTCCTTTAGGGGTTGATTAGGGCAAAATACTGAAATTGGTTCTTAGGCATTTATGTGGGTAATCTTTTGCAATAAAAACTAAGTTGATATCTAATAGGGCCTTAGAAATAGTAAGGAGTCCGTGAAAGCATATTTCACCCCTTTTTACAAACCTACCCAGTTGCATATCATTCCATTCAAAGTCCTTTAATCTTCACCAATTTCTCGAATTCTGACCAAAGATCCCAATTACTCACGTTCGAAATCATAATCTTTGAAGAAACACCGAAACATCAATTTTTTGAATCGAAACACGAGACTACCCTTATATAATTTATGCTTCCCTCGCAAACAGTCGTTCTCTTGATATACCAGCCGTCGTCGTCTCGTGTCCCATTCTAGTGCTGCAGTTTCCGCAGCAGGGACAAAAACCGCGTGACGTAAACCGCGCCCTTACGGCGACAGGAGGAGAGGGTGGCGGTGGCGGCGTGGAGAAAATAGCGACGGTGTGAAAAGCTACCGCGACGACGACACCGACGTCACCGTCGCTTTTGTACGCCATGGATAGGAGCCTGCGACAACGCGAGCCTTAATCGACCAGACGAGTTTCCGAAGTATCCGACGAGCTAAACTCACCCCCGCCAACGTCTCCTCCCCCTATCGCTCCTGTAAACGATATTTGGAAATGATTTAGCGATGGGTTCAAGGATCGCCAAATCACTCGGATTATAAGTATGTGTCGTGAGCTTTGAGTCGCGTCGACTATTAGTCACACTAGAAGATATTGATAGGCTAAAAGCTTGGAACGTGTTGGATAAGTAGTAGAAGCTCCACTATCCGCATTAATAGGGAGACGTGATCGTTCGAATAAGAAAATTTTTGGAAGTGAAAACTCTCGCTTTCTTCATTGTGGTTATTCTGTATTTGAGAATATTGAATATATTATTCAAATAAAGGATTGAATAAAAGTTACTTTAACTGTAGATTATTCGATGAGTAAAGTTAGTTTTTTTATTCGACACGTGACGAATAATTTTTTTAACTTTTATTGGTTTTTGAAATTTTTATTTATGTAAAAATATTGCCCATCTCTGATCTCCCCACTTATGTGGGGATAAAAAAATCTTCCTATTAAAAAAAGGGGTGCAACTGTACTTTCCAGATGCACCGCTGCAACTTGCTGAAAAGACTTAGTTATAGAAAAATGGATCTCTTTAAGCCATTCAACATTTTCCATCGCCACTTTTTCCCCCGATTACAACAAAAAAACAGATATGACTCGTCCCAGTTGAATGATCCACCCCGTGTGGACTGAAATCGATGAATCGGGGCGAAGCCTGAAAAAAAAGATGGACTATTTCGACAGACTTAACAGAATCGCCAGAGGGAGAAAAAAAATACGGTAGCTGGCGTACTGAATAAATATTTTGACAAACCGTCTCAGAGGGGGCAATGGTTTTCGGCACCCATGGGCTCGTCGACAACTGTCGGCCTAATTTTCCCCTAAACATTTCCGGAGATTACATCGGCTTCTTATTGTACTTGCCCCGTGGTCGTTGGATTTGCTCTTTCAACAGAGAACAGTGTAGTTTTTGGATCGAGGAGAACGGATATCCTTGACACGCTGCCTCGCCACCATTGATACCCGCTAGGAAAGCTAGAGCTTTACTTTTAAATGGTTTTTAATGTCGTGGGGCAGGGATATCGGCGTCAGTGGAAATACCTGAATCCTGACTTGGGCGAAAATCATCTGAATTACGAAATGGAAGATAATACTCGAAATAATGGTTTATTTGAGCTAGTCTATTTTTAAAACAATTTGGGACAAGTAATGTTATTTTGTGGTGCAACTAAATAAATCATTTCAAAATGACTTTTTATTTTAGAATAAAATAAATGGGGAATTTTAATAGTGTTTGTTCTCAGAACTATTCTGCTTTCAATTATCTCGTCTGAAATTATTTGCGAGATTGCGCAGGCCTGCGATCTGCGAAGAAGAAGGTTTTTCAATATTTTAGCTGTTTTTGATACATTCTTGTGTGGTGATTCGAGAAACACAATGACAATTTCATACCACATTTCATTTCTCAAAATTACAAAGCAATTTCTGAATAAACTCTAAATTTCCTACAACAGTAACACATATTTTTACAAAAGTTTCTATGATCCTCAATTTTGCAGCCCTGTGTTATTTCAGAACACACTTAATCAAATACATAATAAAGTAAAACATCCTTTGATTAATAACCAAACAACGAAATAATTTGCTTATTCGAATAAATTAACCTAAAGTATTCGAAAATACTTTCTAGTCGAATAAGACACTACATTATTATAACGAGCATGTCTAAAATATTTTATTGAAAAAATGCCAAAACTCCCCCACGACTACGACGCTTCGTAAACCGGTTTCAAACCAATCACATATCACGATGCTCATCCCCCTTGGACTAACAAGACGATGCTAAAAAAGAGAAGAAAAAAAAAGGAAATCCTCGCTCAACTAAACAGCTATTGGGTTATCGCGAAACGTTTTCCCTCCTCTTTGACAGAACAGTTATACATATTCGTTCGCTCGTTCAGCTTGAAGTGCACCCGGTTCTCCAGAAAAAAAGAAAAGAGAGAAACGCTGAAGTGCAGTTTCCGTTCCTCGGTTGTTCCGTCGCGGAGCGAGGAAAAATGCGTGCAGATCGTTAGTAAACGCGAGTTAACAGCGCGATAATGACGTCGTTCGGCGAACCCGTCGGATTTTCATCTGATTTTTTTGAAAGCTTCATTTGCGCGCGCTCTGTTCACTTGCCCCGCGTCTTTCCTTCTTTCTTCGCTTCGTCTCCTCAGCTCCCCACTACTCTTCTCTCCTTCTCCACCCCCGCCATCTTCTCTCCTCTTTTTTTTACCGTTTTCTGTTCCTCGTGCTTGAACTCTCGGTCGCCGTACACAACCGGTGAAAACATTTTTTCTGAAAAGAACCCTCGAAAGGTCCTCCACTTCACGTTCACTGAGAGTTCAGGACCGCTCTCTCGCACAATAATAACGATTCCACCCGCACACCTGCCCCGCAGAGCCTCTTCAGCTCCTGACGACTCGACTAATCTTGTCGAATACAGCCTGACCCATATTCTCATTTCCATAACGAGGCCAAATAGGCTGCCCTGTTGACCGCCTGCCTGCCTACCCCTATTTCCCATTCTGCTGCATGGTCGACACCTTGTCGGCCTAAAAGGATTTTGGTGTCCCTTCCGTTGGTCCGTGGCATTCGAGAACGTTGTATACATGTTTATTTCCGTAATTGTGGTCTAATTTTTACCTGCCGTTTCGCTGTGCACCGTCTCTCCTTTGTTGGGCTTCTTGGTGGATGTGTCTTCAGTTAGGGGCTCTGGTATCACTGGTGGGGGTGAATGCTGGGGATGCTTTTCTATTTTGTGGTGATAATCTGTGGTAGTGACTTTGTTAGTGAAAAGGATATTTAAATAGAGAACCAAGTGGGAGGTGACTTTGTTAGTGTAAATGTTATATAAATGGAGAACCAAATGGGAGGTAATTTTTTTTGTTCTTGAAATAATTCGAATGAAGGGGTTTATTTTTTGTTTGGGAATATGGGAGGGCTTGCTTTATTAACGGTGAATTTGTTAAAATTTGAAAACTAAGGCAAAATGAATTTGGTGTAATAAATAGTAATTTTATTTCCCATTCGATTATCTTTATTTTTGACAAATATCGAAGGGAAAATTGTGACTCGAAATTTTTATCCTTTTATTCTTATTCGCAATTTTTGTCTTCCATGCCTTAGTAAAAAATTTTGTCTTCCATTCGTTATTGGAAATTTTTATCTGCTATTCGTTATTGGAAATTTCTGTCTTCTATTCGTTATTGGACATTTTCATCTTCTATTTGTTATTGGAAATTTCTGTCTTCTATTCGTTATTGGATATTTTCATCTTCTATTTGTTATTGGAAATGTCTGTCTTTTATTCGTTATTGGAAATTGTCATCTTCCATTGGAAACGTTCATCCGGACAAGAATTTTGCCCATGGCTGATATGGGGTTCGTTGTGGGGACGAATGTAGTCGCTGGTCGAGTTCTCGTTTCTAAAAGTAGATGTAGATCGACAGCTCCGCCGCGCTATTCCCACAGCTGATCATTCCGATACGTCGACTAATTATGTCAAAACCCTCACGGACACGAATCCCATGGGAACAAGCGGGGCGCAACCACAATGCCAGCCAGTCGATGTCATTGTGCACCTTGTACGATTGTGCTTGTACGCCTCTGTTAAAGGGCCCCTTTCTCGGGTTTTATTGCCCCGGTGGCACAGCTCTCGACCCTTATTTCTACATTTCTGTCGGGGCCCTTCTTGCATTTTTCGCAACAATCGACGAAAAAAGGGGGTCCTTCTCTACGCGCCATCCACAAATCCAGGAAACATTTGTCGATCGCGATTAAGGGGTCTCTCTACGTTAGCCCTTCGAAAAATTGGTCGAATTGGAGAACTTTTTTTCAGAAAAGCATATTTTTCAAATCTCACGTACCTACATCTGCATCGATTATTTAGTAATATTCTAGAATTTTTGCAACTAGAACCACTCACTCATCGAAAAACGTTTTGGAGATACGTACCAGTCGAAGTTTAATAATCTCATGAAAAATGGAGTAAAATTTACGAAATTGAGTTTCATTTTTGTCATAATTTTTCGACATTTTCAGAGGGTAATGTTTTTTATTTTAATTAGGTTCAGTATTTCAGAGCATCTGTGAAATGAATGGAAGCTTTCTGCTCTCTTCTCCTCAATTCCTCGTATTATTGTAGTCATTCAAAATTATTGACGTAACAGAAACCTTTTTGCCCTTATCACCTCTTTATTTAAATTTACCTTCTTCTTCATATCTTTTACAGTTTCATAGATATTCACGATAATCTAAAAACTCATAATTTTGTCGATAGAGTGTTTTCACACTCACGACTGTTTTATTACCGTCTCAAAAAATAGTTACGTTCTTAGCATCACTTGAGCATCATTCCTTCCTGTAAAGTTTCAATTTTTTTTTAATATTCGAGTTGCCTATCTACCGCTAAATTAAAAAAAAAATCTACAGCATATACTCCTTATGTCGCTGTACGAAGCATCCTCAGAGGAATCACGACCGATTCAGTGGATACCAGAGGAAGCATAAACCTTGTCGTACCTACCGCGACGGTTTCATCCATCAGCCGCGCGGAAGATCTCCGTAGATCACGAGATTAAACCCCAACAATGGCGTGTTTATTTTCCGATTATTATAACCCCGTTCCCAGATCCACGACCCGTTTATTTACCAGCTTTTGTCACGCGATTGTCCCATTGAGATTCAAAGCGAGGAACGGTGTCCTCCTTTTCTCCTGGAAGTTATCAGCGAGTTCTTCGATTCCCGTCGATGTGAAGATAACGAAGGTAAAAGCTGGCCCAGCGAGGACCAGCCTTGGCCGGGGCAGAAGTATGTGCCGGGGCAGGGCACGAAGGTTGTGGACGGACCTTTTCCACGTAGTGCACCCGGAGAAGCGGCTCTGACATATCCGTTGGCGTGGAATAACGCGTTTACGAGCTCTTTGTCCGGCCCGCTTTTGGGCCACGACCGCCTCGTGCTACCGCCATTGCTGTCGTCGATCCTGATCCACTCCTCGACCTTCTACAGCCAGGAGGCACAGGTTGGCCTCCAGGTAATTGGATAATTCGACCCCGGAAGAGCGGACGTTCCTCTCACGGCAGCCAGCCATCGCCAAAGGGAACGCGATTAAGCGAAAAATCGCTAACGAAAGTGACAGTCGGCTCGATTCCCCATTTGCATCTGGGCAACGAGCGACCCTAACAGCCACGGAACGGCCAAATCGACGGCTTCCCCGCGTCGATATCGATTTAACACTTGGACTAGCGTCACTCGGCGTGAAAACACGCCGATGCATTTGTATCCGGTGGTCAACCCTGCCGCGTTTTCGGGTGGATATTTTTTTTAAAAGCAATAGTCCTTGAATGTTCACTTTGAAATTAGAGCAAGCAAGGAGTTCGATTGCTACGCCTCGGACAATACTTTTCTAGCAGAGGCTATAATGTGCAGACAGAGGTTAAGACTAATAAAGGTGCATTTTGCAAAGCCTTTGCCCCACGCAAAGTGTTAACGTGATTTGTGTTATAATATGGAGGAATAACACAAAGTGATAACGGCGCATTAATTCGGTCAGTTAAACGAGTTTTTTTTTAAAAGAAGCTAATTTGCAATTATTAGGATATAAATTCCTCCGACGTTTCGGTCTGTGTTTAGACCTTTTTCAAGGAAGATACAATAAATACTGCTTTAGCTTATTAATAAGTCACACGTTTGCTAAGTACGTGCAACCCGCGAGTCGGTTGGAACGTGACTGAAGTAAACAGTATAAATCTTGGGTACTTTTAAAGGTGAAAACAAACTGTAGCTAAACCGGAGTCAAAAGTAAGAACCGTTGAATATTACGAACAGATTTTAAAACTAAACGGAAATGACATTTTAAACCCCACAAACACACAATCAAAATACCACTGATTGAGTTCATGTGGTGAAAGCCCACACTCTTAGGTTTATGAAATATAATTACATAATGTTATTGTATTATGTATTAATGATTCAATCATATAAATAGAAGTAAACAACTCTATTAGAAGAATTTGCATCAAAAACCTTATTGTTTCAATAAAGTTGCGTAATAATTTTGTATTTGAGGTGTTTCATACCTAAGATTTACGCTAGGTTGTTTAATCATATGCAAAGTCTCTAACAGAATTCTGCGACTCCAATTGGTCCCTTTATCAACAATTTTAACATTGTCGAAGTCAAATCTATGATCAAATTCAAAAGAGTGCTTCGTTAGGGCAGTGTGTTGGAGGGGAGATAGAAAAATATTCTTTTTATGTTCATAAATCCGTCTTTCTAAGTCTAGATGTCTGTCCAATATAAACTTGATTACAACCCATGCAAGCAGTATTTATTGTATCTTCCTTGAAAAAGGTCTAAACACAGACCGAAACGTCGGAGGAATTTATATCCTAATAATTGCAAATTAGCTTCTTTTAAAAAAAACTCGCTTAACTGACCGAATTAATGCGCCGTTATCACTTTGTGTTATTTCTACAATTACGGTCGATATCTTAAATACATTATTTATAATATGGAGGAATTGTACATAGGTACAGTGTTTCGTTGAAATTCAAGAATCGTGTTGAGTGTTTTAAGAAGACTAAGTGTGAGGATGGATGTGAGCAGGATTATAAGGGAAGAAATGTAGACACCACAGTTGTGGTACAGAATTAATAATTGATAGATCGAGCCGTGAATCCTGAATCTTCCGATGGGAAGTTTTATTTTACGCATATTTTTTCTGATATGAATCAAAATAAGATAAAAAAAACGATATTCACTATTTTCTTCGCTATTCCGACCAATTGCAATTTTTTCAAAACAACGAAAGACGTCACCTAAGTAGTAAACTAATCCCTCTAGCTTCTCAAAAAAGCTCAAATAGTTTTGGTCAAGTTTAAAAAAGGTTATTCTTTGTTGAAATGGTGTCCCATTACTTTCGCCCCCCACTGTACGTCCTTCCAAGTTAACACGCCAGTATTGTGGATAAATATCGCAAATAGGTTGCTATTTACTACCCCCAAGGCTTTCCCGAAACTTCCTGAAACCTAGAGCAAAGCGCCCAGCAAGTAAGAACTCGACAAGCGGTGGAAAAAAGTGCTGAACACAGTTGGAACGCGTGTTCCCCGTGTCGCCGACAAGCCACCTTGCGGTACGTCTCATTCGCAGCGTCAGAAACGGCTGACAGGACACTCATGTTCACGGGATGACGCCCTTCAGGAGCGTCCCTCGATCCGGGGGCAAAAGGTGTAGGTACATCTGCCGAGCACGGTTGATCTTTCCCCCCGGTGCAAATAGGCGATCGAAGATGAATCGAGTTGTCAATGGACGGCCATTAATAACGCTAATAACTGTCGGGAGCGCGTTTTCGGGGAAAGGTCGAGTCGTCGCGCGGGAAAGGGAGGGAAAGAAAAAATTGAGAAAAGAGGGGAACGATGGTGGCTGAAGAGGAGAGCGGGTCAAAGCACGCGGCAGATTGGCTACAAACAGCGACACAACAAATACTCGAGTTCTCATTGTGTGTTGCTCGCAAGGACAGCCGATGCTCGGAATGCTGGCTAGAGAGAGAAAATGCTGCAGGGGTGAAGAAGAGGGCAAGCCCCGGGATGGATCCTCATTTTCAAAACATGCCCGCAACAATGAGGCTATTATGATGATCGTAGCTGTCGTTATTCATGCTTGTTGCTTGTCCCGTCTTTATTCGAGCTTTTCCAGCGTTTTTCGCTTCGCTCTAGTCCTTACCTGACGGTCAGCTCTGCACACCGCTGACCCTCGTCATATCCACTCCTCCGTGTCTCTCAATATCCCTTGGTAAGACGCGAGGAGAGACGGACTCCCTTTTCGTCCAATGATTTCGCCGACAAAATAGACGATGTCACCCATACAGGTAATTCTGGCCCGTGGAGTTTGCACGGTTGCTGGAATTGGCCAACCCTTGGACGTCAGGTTGTCAACGATGCCTGAAGAAGGAATCTGTTGGGGCCATTTTATAAATTACTTTATTATAAGAGGTTGGAGAGTTGTGGAAATCTGATTCAATGGGACGGTACTTCGGGGTAATGGGTATTTTTCATTGAAGAATGAAATTCGACGTGAGAAATTGGGGAAGATTTATTGGAGCAGTAGATGGATGTGTTGGTAGAAAACGTGATTACATATTTTTCACTACTTTCATTGCACATTTTTGTCCTAAATATGTAAGTACACCCATACTCAGCTTCAAGTATTTGTTACATAAATAGTTATTTAATGCCCTCTATTTATAAAAAATGGGTACCAAACGCGTTTCAGTGCAAAGGCTTTTCAATCCCACCTTCAAATAAATAATTTTCAAACTCCTCACCATACAGTAGGATATCAGAAACCATAAAACTTTGAATAACACTTTTTTCGATATCTTTTACGGTTTCGTGGATATTCACGATAACATAAAAACTCACTCTTTCAATGAGGCGGTGCACAGTGGTTTGAAAACCCGATATCAAGGAAAAAATATGATAGCATCAATGTAAAACCTTCAATTTATACCAAACTTGGTATCCCGGGGTTTTTGAGGTCGCTGTTTACAAATCTGAAGTCAAAATTACTAAAAACAAAATGGCTAATCCAAAGTGACACAATAATCTGCGTTAACGGTGTTTTGAGAGGTATAGTAACCGATAACTTTTTTATTTTTTTTTTAACAGTTTTTCGTTGCCTCAAAGTTTCCGTGCAACATTGCAGCAGGCGGACATAGAATTATTGCTGCATAGTTGCGACAACGTTGCGTGAATCGTTGCAATCTTGCACCGCAACTATACTGCAACTATGTTGCAACGAGAGTGTGATGTATGGGAAGTATGTTAATACTTTGTCATAAGAAATGATGAACTGAATCTAATGATGTATTTAAAAATATGTGATTCCGCTTAAAAAACATCGGTGACCTTCGTATGTCCTCTATGCGTCCACATATAAAAAAACTAATTACATTAAATTATGGCCTCCTAGGAACCATTCAACTTTTATCTAAAACATTTTTCGATATTATGAAAAACGAAAGCAAGATACTCTAAATACTGATAAAAGTTATAGAAAAAATGCTCCCGACACCGAAGCCGCAGGTTTACGCAGCTGAAACCTGTTTGATTATGTACTCAAAGGTATAACGCACCACTAGTATTCAGTCTTACCTTGACGCTAGCTGTCGCAAAAAAGTTATGTCTAATTAAACTTCGATTCTACTATTAAAAATATCTCTTTGTTCAATTTGTATCCTACTGAAATCAACGATGGTGTTATTGACTTAATTCATGTAATTTATTTGTTCAGTATGTACATAAGCAAATTACAAAATTGCGATTTTTTTTTAATTTGTAGATACTTTAAATTTCACTTGTAAGATAGCACGTTTATAACTTAAAATTGCAGGTATTCTGTTCCCCAACTTTCATATTATAATTTACTTACAAATTAATGGTATTTACAGAAAATTCTTGTAGGTTCTGGTGTTTCAACTATCCTACTATGGAATTGTATTGAAAAAATTCTGTATTAAAAACCAACAAGTGATATCAGCGCATAGGTTCGGTCATATAAACAATTAGTAAAAGCTATGCGCTGATATCACTTGTTGGTTTTTAATATTCTAAAAATACGGTCGAAATTATAAATTCTTTATTTAAAAATTCTGTATATTTAACATTCAAAAAATGAGTTTTTTCCTCTGTTCGAACCACTGTGCGGTGTTTGCACAAAGAATAATCCCGTCATTAGTATCATTTGAATTCTATACCTACCTATCGTTGCAATTTTTTTTGAATATTCCAAATGCCATCCCTTGTTACTGAACAAAGAAAATTGGATTTTTTGAAAGTTCGACTGTAAAACATCCCCTCGAATCATCGCGCTCTATGTAACACAGCTTCTATGAGCCCGAGGATTTTGACGTGGCACAGCAACCGAAATCATTCACGGTCAAATATTTGAGCTGCATTTAAAATGGCCGCAAAAGCAAAGCAGATAGATCGGTCGGTTGTCCTCTTTATCCTCTCGAACGATTATCCTCGGTGGTGCAGAAACGTTCACCGCGAGGCACTCGAGGCCAAGTGGGCATCCCTTGACTCCTCCCTCGTCGAAGTTGAGGAGCTTGAAATGGTTCCAGGGGTGTCTTGTTCATTCATTCTCCGGAAACACTTCTGCGCGGGGCCGATTGAGATACCAACAAGCTCCGCAACCGTCTGACGAACCTCGGCCTTAATCGCCCGTAACCGTTTGTCGTCTCTCGCCTCGGGACGCATTGTAGCAACTTTACGAGCTGTTGCCACGCTTGTTGCGAACTCTCCCGAGGAGTTGCTGTAGATCTCCGAACAATGCTGAGTAGAATGACGGAAAATGACCTGGGATAATGGACAGAATACCGAAGCTTCCTCCACATCGCGCGGTCTCGTGATCGTCATCGCTGAATCTGATTTCCGTCGCTGAATCTGACTTCCGTCGTTGAAATTCATGATAATTTTCCGTCGTGCTCAATTTTCTTAATCACACCTGATACATAATTAAGAAATATATGCATTTCTAAAAACTCAATTGCAACGAAAGTGGCACTAATTAATTATAACACTATTAAACTATTAGAATTAAAATTTAAAAGTTTATTAGAGAGATGCATAAAATTACAAAGGATAATTCGAGTGTTGGTATTCTTAGGATAATCGTTGATCGTCTCTCGCACATCGTTTCTTGTAAGTTTCTTTGTAATTGATTACATTACAGCGCGTTAACAGGAAGAGCATCTAGACGAGACGGGATGGAAACAAAAATAAAGGAGATAGGAAGGGAAGAAGAAGGTAAAGAAGTGGATGATGAATGTGCCGTCTCAGCCGTCGCGTCAGCGAGGCTCTGTTTCTCGTTTGTAAACGAGCTTCCCTTTTTCCCTTCGACGTAGGCAGCGCCACTTTCGGCTCCGGAAGTGCTGCGCTATCGACAGCAAGAAAAACGTTCGAGCACATTTTGTTTATCTAACCATTTATCTTCCGTCGAAGATTCGAGAAATTAGAGGCAACAAGCGCAAAAAGCGAACTTCGTTGGGTTCATCTACAAGCTGCTCGCGACTGCAATGAAGAAGAAAAGGGCAGTGATCAAATATCGGTTGAACAATATTTTACAAAAGTACAGCTCGGTTGAAAATCTTTCTGACAATGGGTATTTTGCTTTTTACATGATTGAGAAGAGTTTCGAAATTTATAGGATGTAAATTAATAATATTGGTAATAATATCTTTATTCCTCCAATATCACCTACATATTTATTATTAGTAGATAAAAAATATAAAGTTGAGTATAAATAGGTAGAGCAATATGCTATTATAAATGTAATTCCCATCACTGCAGGAAGACTAGCAATTTATTTGGTGAATTTGTTTATTTTGCACAGAAATTATTGTCTGTTAAATTTTTGCCACAACTTTGAGCAGCTTTGTAAATAATTCTACCACAGTTCTCTGAACTTTGATACGTATGCTGTTATAGAGTATCTAACAAGGGAAGATCCTGAATCTGGAAATTCGAAAACATTTTTAATATTTTCTTATAAAAAAATTACTGAGAGTTGCTGAACATACGTACTTTTAAAATAATGAAATACTTGTAAGAAACATACATCCCATTTTTCTCAAAAAATTCCCAAAAATGGCGTTCTTTTTCCCCTGCCATGTAGGCATGGCCCCTTAAAATAGACAGCCCCATCCCAATCGAAGATTTCATAAATCATTCGAGGGTGCATAAATATTGAAATATCTTCAACTGCCTTTTAAGATAGGTACACATATTCAAAATCCTAGTCACTAATACGTAGGCCTCAATAAATTAGCCTGAAAAGGGCAACGCGCGGTAACAAAGAAGCGGTACAAAGAAAGAAAGCACAGGGGGCAAGTGTCATTTCGAGCGGGAATAGGAGGGGACAGGAATTGTCGAGGTTCGAATACCAGTCCTTAACGAGCGATAATCACTCCGGCAAACAGCGTGCGTTTCTAGAGCGCTAGTTTCTGCTCCTGCCACTGTGTCCATTGTGAACACGAGCCCAGGGAATTATAGTCCGGCCGTGTGCGCGCGTGTACGTTCCTGTTTATCTACGACTGAACGACATAATAAAGTTGTGAGTGTAGCTACGGAAGGGGGGTGCACCTTGAAGGCAGCCCAAGTGTAACCCTGGCCCGCGTGTATTAATGCGAGCGCGATGAAGGGGTGCGCTCGAGTGAGCATTCTGCGAGAGGACGTGTTTTGATATTGTAACGTTTGTATTAAATATCAGTAGGAAGGGTGCCACTGGTTGAGAGCCTTAAGCCTCTCGGTTATTAGGACTTCATTAGCTCGACTCTGGACCCCCTCTTCCTCGCTGATATTTGCTAAGGGAACTTGGACTCGATCGTGCAGTACACAAATCTTTTAGTGGAAGATGAGAGTTGTCTGTCTCTATTAAACCTGCGGATTAATATTAAATACACGCGACGAGATATGAAGAACATCCTAAAAGACACTAATAAAATAAGGGAGAATTCGATGCTAAGTAAAGATCATAATTAAAAAAGATATTATAAACTATTGAGCGATAGGATATTAGGTATACCTACTTTACCTCTCTGTCTATCTGCAAAGTTTCATTAACCCTTAAATGGTATACTGTTTTCTTCAAACGTAACTGGTATCTTGGGGTCGTGGCAGACCCCAAATAAAAAAGGACACAGAAATTTGTAAAGTTAACATTAGATCATCCTATATGAATATTTTATTCTTAAGCAATGTTTGAAATAATAGAAACATAGAAAGTTAAACTATTAGGGTAAAACTATACAATACGCCCCACTTTTAAAGAAACATCTATAAAACCAATATTTTTTAATAATTTTTTAAATTTTTTGTGTAAACACATTAAGTGTTCATTACTCTTCACAACTACACCGAAATTGTGATAAAAACATAACTGGAAATAACTGTAAATAATCATTTTCCTGAACCCTACATGGGGCGTTTTGTAACACAGTCGTCAGGTAAAACGCCCCACCTATGTGATTAAACGCCCCGACATAAATAAGTAAAAATTTGCCAACTTACCTTGTGTTTGAGACTGCATTTTGGTTGCAATTCAATGGTCCAACGATACATATTTGTAAAAACACGTGGCATCTCAAATTTTGAGAAGTTATCTTATTTAATACTCGTTAGGTTATAACCTGACTGTAAGCTGACAAAATTTGGAGCAGAGTGCATAGTGAAGATAGCGATTGACGAACGAAACATGTGTTAGTTTCACCCGTAATGTAGTCCTTATATGTATATTTGCGTGACGTTTGTGTTATCCAAGAAAAAGAAAAGAAATACGTTATACTCGTGAAAAATATGATTTTGAGACGAGGCGTGTTGTAAATTCTTTGCTGGGGCATATTGTAAATTCTGGAATACAAAACGTCCCGGCTTCAATTTAGCAACAACGTAGTGAAAAAAGGTTCGGGCAATAACGATTTAAAGAGGCTAGTTTGTCTACTTTCGAAATATATGTGTGAATTTATCGCAAACACAATAGTGACTTAGAAAATTGAATTTCTCACATATTAACCGCAAATTGTCTGAAGGCCGAAAATATAAATTCTTGTATATTTTTTTAAAAGCCGTAATATTTGCTGGTATTTTTATTGCGGCAGTTGTGGCCGACTGAGGCAAGTTCGAATCTGATGATCGCGTTGATGCATCCTGGTTTATGTGCGTAAAATAATGGTGGGGCGTTTTGTCAAATGGTGCGTATTGTATAGTTTTACCCTATTATAAAATTAAACAGAAATTCAGTTTACAAACTTAGGCAACCAAAATTTTTACAGCGAACCTTGCGTGTTTGGGGTCGTGATTGACCCCAGGATACCAGTTAAGGGTTAAAATTGATGCGCAACACTTCGGATCCTTCGTCAGCGTGCGCTTACTTGTAGGGCCCATTTATGAAATATACCTGTGCACAAATGTGCTTGCCCGTTTATACATTTCCAAGCTATGAGTTATAGAAGTATTCATCGGCGAAGCTTCCCCGAATGAAAGGAGGACTATGTAGCATCCTCGGGCATATGTACCTACGGGCACGCGAGAAATCGTTCGCGATTCGAGCGCTAGGCCCATTTTCGAAAGTCAATCGAGCGTGAGCCCCCCGTTTCGTCGATCGCGTAACGCTCGTAAATCTCCCTTATAACTCTCCGTGTGTACCAGCCGTAGCGACGAATTAGCCCCGTCTGGAAATTTTCGTTAGCCTGACGTCTGCAAAGTGCCCCTCCTTGTAAAAAAACACGCCACCACCCCTAGACATCTTTCCGATCCTCTTCTTTGGGTCACAACTAACGAACCGACCAGATGAGTGTTCATACGTCTCGTGAGTAAGGCAAATGTTTTATTCATTATTCAATGCTTCTTGTGTTTGAAAATGGTACTTGCTACTGAGCTGCAGGTAAGAAAAGGAAAATATAGAAACTGATAATCCCTGTGTGGCGTAAACGAATGTAGGTGCTGTGAGATCACAGCTTGGTTGTGCTTTGAAAAAGAGGAACAGGTTTCAAATTTTTATTAAGGGGTCTCTCTACTTTGGCGACCTGAAAAAGAGCGCGATATTTGGGATTTTTTTAGCAAAACCCTCAAATTATATTAATAGAAAACTTCATGCTTAAATTTGTACATATTTATGCCCCATTCTTGTTGATACTGAAACAAAGTCGTTTTTTGCAAAATTAGACTCTTGCGACTTAGAAAACCAACAAATTTTTTTGCAGAAATCGATGTCTATTTTAGACGCTGCCATTTTTTTTTAATTTTCAGTACTTCTCATTTAATCTAGTTCTGGCGATAGCCACACTCACACAGATTACACAAAATTTCAAATTTTCTATTTCAGACAACTATAACAGCTGATTTTATGCTAACAATGCGCATATGATTTTTGTAAGGCGTTCTATTTAAAGCACTATAACTCCGGATATAACCACTATTTTTGCATACAATTTTTTTTTCATATCCTCTAAAGATTGCCAAATAAAACCACGAAGCTGGAAGTAAACATATTTAATGGTTTTGTTTTAAAAAATTCCAAAGTTCGCGTCATTTCTCGTCCGTCAAGGCGGGAGGACCCCTTATGCCTCCAAATACATCAAATTTCCATTCTTCGTCCCAATTATGTTTATCAATGAATATCAACTATATGAAAGTGGGGGTTGCGTTGATTTGGTCCCGTTATCTCGTAATTATCTTCTTTTCCTCCCCTTCTGCTTCACTAATTACATCCACGAATACATCTTCACATAATTTTACCCACAGTAAGCTACCAGTAAACTCACAATTAAACAGTTCAATTTCTACAAAAGTGTACAAGTCCCACGCAACAGTTAATCGAGTTTCGACAATCGTGTGACTCCTTTTGTACCGTCTCGAACTCCCTTCCTGGAACGCACCTTGCAGCCCTGCCATCTTGACCTTGCCTTTTCGGGACTGCGGGCCTCTGTTCGGCGGTTTGCCACCCCCGAAAGAAATTAGGGCGTGGCGGTGGTGTGACGCCACAAGTCAGGCCCGTCTCGTTCACGACGGGTGCAGGGGTATAAAAGATCGGCGAGGAGTTCGAGGACATCGGGTCCTGACTTACCAGCGCGTCCACCGTGTTTGTGCGCGTCCGTGTGTCTGACTTGTCACCGGCACAATGAACCGAAGATTATCTACGATGGGATTCGCTAACGTTATAACGCCTGGCAGTCAACCCCCCGCCCCGAGCGTCTTGCTCGTTCACCCCCTTGGAGAACGACGAAATCCACGGGAAGAAAGAAGGCTCCTCTGCCCCTTCTCTCTCCGCCGTCGACTCTAAAGAGGGCTGAAGGGAAGAGAAAAAAAAGGAAGAGAGACACGTGATCTATAGCGGCGGAGCTATTATTCGTGGAGACGCGAGAACGTCTTTGGAGGCGGGGTGGCGCGTTTCACGGTCCTCGCGCGAACGATCCGTAAGAAGTCGATTCGAAACGGTCCTACGGACGTTGATTCATCGACAGGGGGTTAAGTGTTGGTATTGCGTGTATGGGATGGTAATGATGATTTTTGTCAGCCGTTCCTCGTTCTGTGTTCTAGGTCACAGCGGCGTGAATCAGCTCGGGGGTGTCTTCGTTGGTGGTAGACCGCTTCCAGACTCGACCAGGCAGAAGATCGTCGAACTGGCGCACTCTGGCGCTCGACCTTGCGACATCTCTAGGATACTGCAGGTCAGCAACGGCTGCGTCTCGAAGATCCTCGGCAGGTTGGTTGAAATACTGCCTGTTTTGACTTTCCGCGTAATTTTAACGTCACCCATAACCTCCTGCCTTTCATTCCTACCAAAAGTTTGGATATGGGACGAGAGTGACGTCTGCGAGTAGAGGGTGCGGAGACGGTAACTAAGCGATTGGTTTCTTTAGTGAAAGAGGAAAAAGCGGAAATTATCGTAGATGCTCTGGGGTATACTGTCATTTGTAATATTGTCACTGGATACTTACTTGATTTGAGAATGATTATTATTGCGCCTGGTTATATTTACTTATTTTAAATTGATCCTAAAATCGTTGCAACTCGTAATACTGTAGAACAAAACTGGCCTCCGATTGAAATCGCTTAGTTACTTGTGTCACACCCTGTACAACAGAACTGTTTATATTCCAACCAGTAGAGCAAAGTACTTGTTTCGTGGCGGAATAAATTTTGTACTTAAAAATACTTCAAATTTATATTTGAAAAATGAGAAATACCACAATAGAGGAACAAGAAAAGTGTTTTAATGCTCAAGTTTTACAATTATATTTTTTTACACGAGTCGTTATTACGATTGTGAAATAGTTCTTTGTCTCTACAAACTAGCAAAGCTAGTTCCTCTTGAACACAAACAATTTAATATCCCCTTTTATGTTTTTTATTATACAAAATAAGAAATTTCTAAGTAGCGTAGTATCCGAGTATTAAATCAAACAATCGCATTCCATCTACCGTATTGTACCGCAAATTATTATTATTGCAGGTACTATGAAACCGGATCGATCAGGCCCAGAGCCATCGGTGGTAGCAAGCCGCGAGTAGCCACAGCGGAAGTCGTAAGCAAGATTTCCCTCTACAAAAGTGAGTGCCCTTCTATTTTTGCATGGGAGATCAGAGATCGTTTGCTTCAGGAGGGTGTCTGCACGAACGACAACATTCCTAGTGTAAGTACAACCTCCATCCTTTATAAAACACATTAATTTACTACACTCGAAGACTCTCTCATCTTACCCAAAATCTATAATTACCAGAACTATTTGCAACACCTCAAGCATTTATATTCAGACCAGAGTTTGGCAATAACTAAATAAAAAATTCTTTAAATACCGGAACCAAATAAAAGTTACATCAACTTTAAATTAGTTAAAAAGTTAATTTTTTCATTCCACGATAATTTTTTTAATGTTTATCCGTTATTCGAAATTCTTATTTAAATACAAATGTTGCCCATCTCTGATTTAGACGATATATTAGATAAAGTGGTGAACAAAATTGTGATCCAAAATGTTATTTATAAAAGGTTAACACAAAGCACGTCTAGGCTCCGTGAGTGCCTAAGCGTATTGTCAACGAAGCTTTCGTATCGCATACAAAACCAAAGCGCGTTTACATAGATAGTAGAAGGAGGGTGAAATTTCAGTTTTCTTCAGGGTGGTTACGGGGGGTGTGTTTACGCGAGTGGATGAAATCCTCGTACAAACAAGACGACATAAATTCCATTCCTGTCGATTCACTTGAAACTTTCCTAGTCCACCAATTTTTGCGATACCCGGTGTGACTGGTATTTCAATATTCTCAATAGAATTATTCCAATTTTCGTTTCGAAAATTGCCGTTTAGTAGAATAGAAGTCATAAAAAAATTTTGACGACAATCTTACATTATTTATTAAAGCGCTTACAATAGAAAATAGTCAGAAGATATTGAACACAAGTACGTTATTAACAATGCTTAACGGCAACATCTCCTTCTACAATCATTTTTTTAAGACCCCGCTTAGCTGAATCGCCGGAGTGATATGCGAAGGAAACAGACAGCCATTGCGGCAGTTCCCAGTTCCAAGATCCCACTGGTGGGGGTGGGTAGCGTTCCGCGAACAAAAGAATCAATTAAGAAATTGCCAGGGGTGGAAGGAATAACGTACGGATCAAAAGAGAATTTCCCAACATCCTCCCCCCATTTTTTTTACCGTTCCTTCGATCTCGAAGACTTACACTCCACCCACTAATACGCTCAAAGTTCGCGACGGGGTTGCTCCTCATGGTGGTCCCTCGTTGCCATGGATATTTGCATGCGTCCAATAAACGGTGGCTAAGGGGCTCTCGACTCGCCCGGGGTAGAAAGCGAAAGAGGGTCGCTAAATTCTCTTTTCCTCCGCGGCGTCCCTCTGTGCCACCCTTCTTCGACGGACCCTCTGCCTCTTTTTCTTCCTCTTTCTTTCCCTCGCGCTTCCGTAATGGCTCCGAGGTGTACGTACACCACCCCTTCCCGCGGATGCTACGGGCGGAATTCCGAGAGAAAGGGATATGACGTCGCGGAGCCAGGATTTTTATCGTCGCGAGGGAAACTGTCAGAAGTTAACTGTCTCCGATACGAGTAACAGTACCATTCGAAAGATTGCTTCGGTGTTTCCTTTTCTACGATCACGCCGGATTAAAAGTGTACGCCACGGATTCTTGTTAATTCGGTGGTATTTTTCGGGGAGGTTTTCAGATTGTCATTGATTGGTAGGGAGACCGGTTAATTCTGTATAATTACCCAAATAATCGGATTATTTTTACGCGTTGACAGGTGGGGAACAAATTGATTAAAAATGGCAAATTACATATTCGGATCCCAAGCACAAATCAATTTTAAAAAATTATCTTTGTTTATAAGGATGTTTAACTAGAATACAGAAATTATAAGAGTATGAATTGTACACTATCATTTATTTATAAGTGAGTAATACAATAATGGTAGTCTGTATACAAATTACTATTCTTCAATTATTAGTATTATTCAAGCAGAAAAATAAATTAAGCAATTTAATTACTTGGCAGGTGTTTGCATATAAAAATCACAATAGATAAACCTAAACTTTTCTAGCTCTATGCTTCACGAATTTATCGCCAATATTCCTTGCAAATTTAAAATTCTTGAAGTAACCTATGGAGCCAGTAAAACGTTGAAATTTTAAAAATATTTAATCTTCTTTCTTATTAATTTGGAGGACTTCTAATATCGAGACCTGAATAATGCGACACTCGCGCTAGCTCCGCCGTTGGAGATTAATAAAATTTATGTGTAACCGCTTCGGTTTCTTGTAACTCACCCTGTATCCAGAGACATTAAAACGATTAGCGAATTAACGTAAAACGGACGGCGTAACTTCTGGCGTCGGGGCAACGGATAATTCCGACACGAGCCGAGACGATCGCGGAATTTAACGGTTTAACAAATTACACGGACGCAACGAGGGGTCGGGAGCAGCCTCCAGGGCGAAGGAGGAGGATCAAAGCGTCGGTGTACAAAGTATAATCCCAGCCGCGTTTGAGCATCCTGTAAGCGCTTCTGAACTTGTTGTGGGTAAGATTAACGTTTCTTTAATGGCCCGTGTAATATTCCATTATGTACAGTTCGCTCGAGAATTATTGCATCGACGCCGGCGCGGGGTGGGGGCGGGGCGAGGAGCCGGATCGACCGAATCGAGAAATAAACGGAAAATCACGGTGGAAGCAATTTCTCTTTCGCGGAGCGTTTGCAACACCAGCGATATTTCAGTTGCTCGGGGCTCGAACCAACGACTTCCCGTAATTTGCTTATTCTTTTCATTCGTGATGTAGGATGTCGATCATATGGCCACGTGTCTAATGGAAATTTATGGTACGTCGATGAGGTATTTTATATTAGAAAAAGGAGGATTCGATAATTGAAGGGTCATGTGGAATAAAATGACTAGCGCTTGAAAATGAGAAATAGTAGGTATTATCCAAATGCTAAGAAAGATTGGAAAATTAAATGTTAAACTGGTTTTTAAAAAATATAGTGTTGTAAAGATCGTCGCGACACACATTTTTTCTATTTACAGTTTCTTTATCCAATCATTACTATTCGCGATAAAAATTATAAACAAAAATTTTTCTTCGCCCAAAGTCAATATTTCTTTAAACATAAATTGCGATAACTTGAGTAAATATTAAAGGATCGTTATGAGACTTAAAGTATAACTTCGGAAAACTCTAGCGAAGCCGCAAAGTGTATGCACAAAACCATTAAACCCTTAAAAAATGTAATAATATTTAATTAAAAAGTAATACTGGGCAGAATTTTGAGGAACATATAACTTGCAGGGAAAAAGTTTTTCCTTAATATACGAGGAACATTTTCACAAATTTTCACACTGGTCAATAAATAATTGTTGAATCTCGCGCGGATCAGCAGTCACCAGTCGCGTATACTGCTTTACTTAGCACTCGCGTTGACTGCATTTTTTATCCTACATTCGAGGTGTTTCAACGCGTTTTCAAGCTCATCACTGGCAGAAACAAAATCCACGCGAAAACGTAGCTATCGTTCAAACATGTCCGCGCGAGTATCCTTTCCGTGTTCCCCGTGTCGGAAGCTCGTAGCTCAGCGACAGGAATAAGAGCGGCGAGGGAAAGGGGGCAGAGAAAGGGGAGGGAAAAGGTATGGAACGGTTGGGAAAGGAGGAACGAACGTATTCCAAGCGGGTCGCGGTGATTGAGGGAAATTTCATTATTCTCAGACATTACCCCCGTTATTGTAATGCCATCAAATTGGATACGCTCCGTACACCCCGTAAAACGGCTGGAATATCCTTGAATATCCTGTGCTCCAGCGAACCTCTTGCCTCGACCTCCTATAGACGCGGGAATAAACTCGGTTGCGTGGGGAATCTTTCATCCCGCCCTGGAACAATTTTAAATTTTACCCTGATGAATTCTGATTTGTCGTCGGGCTCGTGGAACAACTCGGGGTTCTCTCTCACTTTCTCTCTGTTCCTTTAGTATATGTATAAATATACATACCTGTGGTGCTACGAAAAAATTCGTGCAATGACTTCAGTGAATTTAATCTTATTACGCTTCTTGGGTCTTTATTGACTCAATTGTGTTCTCGCGTCTTTAACACCACTACTACGGTCCTTGAATATTTTTTGGTCCACTCGGGCTAACCCTTTATGGTCACACTGGGTCCAATAGAGCCGCTTTTTAACTTTGGAGCTTGATATTGGTATGGTTTTGGCTTTCGTTTCCGACTTTTTTGGTACATGTTGTCATTTAATTTATTATTTAAACGTGACTGTTCCATATTCTACAATGTTCGGAGCGTGTATTATAATTTTTGGGAATCGATTGGACTGATAATAGTTCGTACGGTAACTGTTTAAAAATTAGTTGGGTCTATTGGACTCATTGTGACCACCGCGGAAATTTACAGAAGTGTGACCACGAAGGGTCAACTAATATTATGAGCCTAGGGACTTTTCTGACCCAATCGTGCTTTCATTTTTTTTAATACTGCTATATTCCTCAAGTCATTTTATTCTCAACCCACTCCAAGTTTGTACTTCTCTGAGCACTTTGATAACTTTGACAAAAATATAAAGAATTTGTTTTTTATATTAAATGCACAGCTGAACTGAAGGCAGTAGGAGGGTTAAGAAAGGAAAGTCGAAGCTAAGAGACTTCTATCTTTACAATGTTTCTGGAGTAACAGATAAACCTGTTTTATTTAAAATACCAAATTTCTTTAATCACTAATAAAATCAAATTATTGGTGACGATAGATAGAAGAAAGCGTGATAACGCGTGAACCTTTTAACATTTTACTCTCCCAGCTTAAGCATCGCTATAGCAAAGCTGAAGAACCCCATCGTCAGTGATGCACGCACGTTTTCGCAGACTTTCCACAGATAGAAACCCGTTGAAATCGTTTGTGGATGAAATCGAGGCCGAAAAGTCCAATTAGTTGCAGCCCGTTTAGGAGAAAGAATAATGCCCCCTCGCTTTGAGAAGGATCGCGTGAACGATCGAATGGACAATGATTTGACAAACCCCGAAACGGCTGCAGAACGTGGCGTGGCGTCGGGGATTCGAAATGTCCTGCGAAGCTCTCGCTATCCGTTTTGGTCCCCGGTCGGATTTGAATCTGGCAGCCAGCGTGGCGGACGTGTTATTGGTTTACTCGCACCACTGATTCCGGAATACTGGCAGTGGTTCTCGGCCGACGCTCGCGAGGGGGCGACGCAAAGTGTTGCTCAGCAATTTTGACGAAAATTTTGTAGATAAATAAAGAAGCAAAAAATATTTCACTTGTACTTGTTTAACGATGGAGATCGTGTAACAAATGTTTGGGGAGAAAAGTGAATGAATATATTTTGTTTCTCTTTCATACGATCAAAATGATAATTTACATGCCACGGTAGTATTTATTATATTAATTTAAAAGAAGCAAAACGAAAAAGTAATGACGTGCTAAAATGAACCTTCATTTTGGAATTTTGATGTCATGGAATTCGAGCGAGCGAAATATTATACCTTTTGTTGAATATGTAGTGAACTATATAGTGAGTGTCTATGCGAGAATCTAAGCGTGGGTGAAATATTTCTTAGTTCTCTATTTACTTACAAACTTAAGTAAAAATCGGTGGGTAACAGTTAGTATGGTAATTTCTTTAGATAAGGCCCGTGAAAATTTTAGTTGTTGAAAAACGCCCTTTGCAAAATGATGCACGAATAAGACGAGCACTGTGCTTAGAAAAATGGGAACAAAATGATCTCTTAGCATAGGTGTACTAAACAACTTTGGCAGAAAAAAAAGCAATTTATTTCACTTATGGAAATTATATATTAAATATTGTGCCTATTTTTTTTATCATGTCGATGTTCTTCGTGTCTAGACCTTAATTCTCAGCAGCCCTTTTTACAAGTGCGCATAAAAATCTTAGTTTCTTCGTCTCCAATTTATTATATAAAATATTTGCAATTGTAAATACACTGTTCCTGTAAAATCACTTGTCCATTAAGATGGAAACTGGATATAAAAATCTAGCTTTAAATAAGCATCCAGCTTTATCTTGCCCTATCTCAATTAAGTTTTATTCGTGGACCAAGATTGAATATTTTTTAACTTCTTTCTATTTCCTCTTAAATCACCCCGTAGAAATAATACCCGGGAAACTTTGTGAAAAAAATCGTACGCTCATTCGACAGAGAACCACTGGTAAACGAGATTACATTCGTTGAGCTGGCCAGCCTGACCGCGATCGTTCTTTCCGGGAGTTGACGTTGATATCTCACCCCCAATGAACACTTCGAAATCACGAGTGGTTGCTGTATACTTCACTTCCTCGATCCAATACCAAAAGTTGAAGTTCCCTTCGTGATTCGATTCGCATTATACCTGCAGAAATGAACGATAACCTCCTAACTTCTAGTCTGCGCCAAAAATTATTTCTTGCAATTTGTGAAAACGAAGCTTCCTCAATCACCAGCAAAACTGTGATTGTCGAAACTTTCGAACTCCGCAAAATAAATGGCACATTGGAATAGTTCTTAAAGTCAACTCAAAAGTTTCTTCACAACATTTACATTCTTTAAATGAATTTTAAATTTGTTACACCCCCAAAGAGTCCCGGCACACTTATAACTTCGAACGCGGTCTTTCAAAAAATATAACATTAATTATTTTCAACATCAGTAATCCACCTAAAATATCACATCCAAATACATAAAAGTAGATATTTACGGTTGGGAAAGCTACAGCTAACAAAAGGATTCAGGGTTTGTGTCGAAGTAGCCAGATCGACTTGGTCAGCTGTTTTTAGGGTGGAAAGGGTTGAAAGGGTTAGTTCGAGAGTCCCGATGATGGGATTCGGTGCCTAAACGGCGCCACTAACGCTTTCACAGGTACTGACCATGTGACATCCACACCAGCGTTGTTTCCTCTCGCTCTCCGACTTAGGGGTGGAAAATCACGAGTACCACAAGGGAGTTGAATCAGGGGTAACACGATTTCCCGTGGTGGCCGAGCGTGTCCCTGTAATTAATAGTCTCCCGCCGTGAATGGACGATCTCGGGGACGTGTTTGCACGCTATTTCCACGTGCTAAAGCAAACTGGACGAATGTTTGAACGACCGAGGTTGCTCTCCATTAGCACTCTGGTCACGCCTCCGGCCATTTCTCTGGCAACATTCCTAATTACTCGTCAGAACGATATTCTTCGTAATCTGCAACTGAACGGTTTTGGATTAGGATATTAGAAAAATAAGGATTTAATATTAAATAAAGGGGATGGGGCGTAAATCTTTGGGCAACCGAAGAGGGTGGGACTGTTTGAGTGCAGATAGATCGTAATTGTGAAAGGAAATTATTTTTTACGAGGCTTTATGTTTCGTGATAGCGATTGTGCACGGTCTGACTGTCGTGTCTGTCCATTACTGATTATTTCTACTTACAAGCTAGTGCTTATAAGTATGTATTAAAATTAAGTAAAGGCGCTAGAATGATTGGGATCATATACATAATCAATTTTTAAAGGATACATACTTGTTTTTTAAAATATTAAAATATATTTTTCTATTAGTATAATTACTACAATATGTAACGAACTCTATAAAAAACGACGATATATTCATGACAATGAAGAAGCTTATTGCCTTTCTAAATCACACTTATTATTATTTATTACTACACTAACCACATTAATAAACTATAAACCTGAATTAGATCTTGCAATTTATATACAAACGTAATATTTCTGAACGTAAATATCAGCTTTATCGCATTCAAATGTGAAATACAATTTAAGTGAAGTAGATATAATATTATTACCGAGACCAGTTACAACTGTGGTCCTTGAAAAAAACTCTATTCTCCAACAATTTTAAATATTGAATTGTTAAGTCAACAATTTTATTGATAACCAGTCCTTCACTTCACTCCAACAAATGGAGTGACGCACACGAGAAACGATAATTTTCGCCAATTTTATTCCACAAATTTGTGGTTCACATCCTAATATCGAATCAAATTGAAAAGCCTATCAAACACCTCCGTATTCGTAAGAAGAGTCAGACTTTCGTACGCGCGCGTCAGAAGTGTCGACGATAATATAATTGACGCCCGCGAAGGGAATGATCTGAGCACGGACATCCGTTCGGGCGCGACAAGGACGTCGTTGCCGATACATATGCGGTAAGTAACCGCAACAATGCCAAGAGAGAAAAAATACGGGGGATGGAAGGGTGGATCTCGGCCGTTGGAAGAGCCAAAGTAATGGATGGCTGCAGGAACCCGAGGCGAGTGAATTGTTGGCCCCTGCACGTCCGCCTTGGAGACACCCTCGCCTTGCCCTGGCCGCGTAAATCAATGCACCCCTTCGTCCTCTCGCGTTACCAACCCCTCCTCCGTGCTCTGGTGCCACCACGGAGCAGCCCCTCTTCTCTTCGGCCTCTACGTCCTCTCACGGAGCAGCAGCAGCCCTCTTCTTGGGCTCTGGATAGGCCCGTAGGTGGGGGCGGAACGAGGGTGGAGGTGGAGGAGGAGGGGGTGTCGGAGACGTCCGGCTACTGCATTATGTATTTCTCACCGAACCGCCACTAACTCTCACCCTTTTTCATCCCCTTCGTTTCTTCCGTTACTTCCTTCTTTCTTCCACCCACCGCGACTTGCCCCCTCCTCCCTTCTACCCCCCACGCTACCCTCCCTTCGCACGGTTTCCCTTATTTCCATGGCCGATCCTTTACGGCGCGCTGTCGCTGAAGTCTTTTTCTTCCACGCGAGCCGACGTCCCTTTTAATCACCGAACCGTCGCCGTCCATGCTGGACGATGCTCTTATGGAATTAATTTCTTACGCCGGCGAATCTCGCCCCCAGCGTCCCTATTCCCGCGACGGAAGTGGCTGGATCTTCTATGGCCCACTAGTGAGATACTTGTGTCCTGCTTCGTGTCACTAGTAGGGCAGGAATTGGTTTCTTTATTTTGTTCGAATAATTCGTTTTCTGTTACCACTGTCCAGCTATAGAGCGCTTTTGATAAAAAATATATGCTGGTAGGGTAAACCAACCAGTGAATGACCGAATTGTTGAATGAGAAGCCCAGTAAATGACCGCATATTTTTATTAAGAATTGAACTTATTAATGTTTGTTTAATACGTATAACTAAAAATATGGGATATTAAAAGTGGAACTACACTCCATTTCTAAACATATAGTATTTTTTAAATTTATAATTGACATTTCTTTGCCTAATGGTCATTCACTGGTATGCGGTCAATTACTGGTTGGTTTACCCTATACAGCTTATCAAAAGATGCGAAAAAGATTTAAAATAAAATTAACAATACAAAATCATGATGCACGTGTATTTTGTAGTGAACTGCAAGTTCATTGTATCATGATAAGTTACGTTATAATAATAATAATTACTACCAGTTTTGGCTAAATATTTCGAATGAAATAACTTGAGATCCGAGGCTAATTTAAAATGAACAATTAACTATATGATAATTCATCGACTATATAATACAAGTAATACCTAGTGATACAAATGAAAATATAATATTCACTACTCAGCTTCCCGGTTCAGAAGTTATGAAACCAGTAAGACCAGTTTTGCTACTGAAAAATTAATTTGTTCCAACTCGTCTGCAAAACATTTTCAGACATCAATTCATATAAAGGTTTTTCTTATACGCAACCGCTTAGATTCTATCAATGTCACACTACAAATATTTTAAACACACCGCACACAGTGTCCCCAGATAAAAGGGCACTCGCATACTTTCTGACACTAAATGCAATTCTGAATTTAAATATTCGAATAAACTTCTTTAATAATTACTGCTAGAAAGGACTTTCTATTTGGAAGCTCAAAACGAAATTTCTGAATATCGGTTGCTCACAACGGCGATGTCCTATTGTAAGACGGCTAGAGTCCCGTGGAAGGCTCTAGTCGTCGCAGAATATCTCTGTCGGGGCAGTTAACATCACTTTAACCGGCGAGCGTTCTGGCAACCTTACACCGAGCTGTTCGTCGTCCGTTCAAGATCAACCACCGTGTGGCGGCTGTCCCGTCCAATCAGAAACGATCGACTGTCCCTCGCCTCTAAACGAGCCTGTGTCATCTTGAAGACGAGCCACGGCTACGCGAACTGTACGCGTATAGACCGGTGTAGCCGAAGGATATCGGTTTACACGCTGGCCGATTGTCTTCGACATTTTCCTCTTAGGAGACTATCAGAGACTTCGATCTCCTTCACCAGCCATTCTTTTTCGAAACTGGTCTCCTGACTCCCCTTCCTCGTTTGCTCGTCTCTTTCGCCCTGTGTTGGGATCCTGAATACCCAGTTACCTTTTACGTTCACCAGCCCTAGACCCTGTTCACGGATTCCTTTTCTGTTATCTTCCTGGTCAGATAATCATATATTGATTATTATAAGAAACTAGTTTAAACTACCCAACGCGTTGCCCGGGCTTCTTATATCCAGAACATCAGTATTTGTACAAACAATAACAATATAATATTTTAAAATTAATTGACGCCTTTTAATGATTACGCAATGTTTATTTACTTATATATATTTCTTGCATATACTGCTTACTTATATAATAATACACTAAACTTAAATTGTCACAAAGTGTAAGGGGGATGAAATCAGGGGGTAGAGTATTCAGGTTTGATGGTAGCTTATATTTTCCGCAGGATACTACGCAAAAGGCATAAGTTCCAAAGTATCAAACTAAACAAGTTTTATTGCTGGTCAGTAATGACCTCGTCCACCCCTCGTCTCACTATTTTTTGCCGATTGGTCACGCGAAAAGATAAACTAAATAGTGTATCATCTGATACATAGATAGTACTGTGTGAAATTATCAATTATTAGTTAAAAGAAGATGACATATTGTTTCAAATTGAAGAATTAGTAAACAAGTGACTATTCAAAGCGACAAACTTATCGCCAAAAAAATGTGTCGCAATAAATTAGTTCCCATTATGTTTCCTAAAGTGGTAGGGTAGATGTCCCAATTACTGCCACAGTAAGCTCATCGCGTAACTTTCGTTAATTATTTCAGAAGTTATTTAGCCTCAAAATCATTCCAAGTTGCAGCATACTAATGCTTAAGAACTCTTTTATCTAAGAAATTTTTTTTATAGTATAAACAGTATGTTTTAATTGCTAATTAATTGAAAAAGTATAAGGAAGTCCAATGTCCCAAAAACTGTCATTCACCTTTTAATATTAATTTATAAATATCAGTATGCAATGCTTCTCTATTATTATCTAACACGGAAACCTAATTTAACATTAAAATTTTTTCCCTTACGATTTTGCACGCATTATTTCACTATTAAGTAAAATAATTAAAGTGACAGTAATAGGGACACTGTCAGTAATTGGGACATCTACCCTATATAAGTTTCGTGTAGGTAGTATTCAAATTGTTTTCTCTGTCTTATTTATTTCTTACATGATTTTTAAGAAGGTTGTATATGTCTTTTTAGGTCCTTTATATTTCAATTAACATACATATAAATAATAATCATATATTATATTCGGCAAAAAATAGAGTCGAGCAGTATAACAGACTAACCCTTCACCATCTACAAAACAAATAAACAAATTACTCCTTCAATCCTCGAAGACTCGATATCGTTAGCACCTGTACTGGCAGCTACTTCGCCCTCAGTATGCAGACTCTAATTATTATGTAGAACGGGGATAACGCCGAGAATCGCGTGCACGTGACCCGATCGTCGCGTAACCGGGGGCGGCGTTCCCGATCCAAAAACTATCATCCACCGAGGGTGGTGGATCGCAGGAATCCAGGAGAGGCGAAGGGGGTTGCTGGTGGCGCGTTCTCCATGGGTGCGTGCAGAAGGCAATAAACGGGCGACGCGTGGCGTCCACACCGCCCCTGTATTACTCGAGGGGACCCCCGGCGCGTTGCTAAATACCGCATCCCCCCTCTTCCTGGCGATCAGCGCCCGTAGCACCACCCCTTTGGACGTCTTCGAACCGGCCCTCATGTCGCCCCCGCTGAAAACTACCCTCCGCCGTTCCAGATTAAAAGCTGTGATTATACGCGGCATCTACGCTCCACGGTTTCTTTCGTCGACGACAGAGCGATACGTACGACCGGGGTGCGAGAGGGAAAGAGAGGGATCGTTTGATTCTGTCCCGCTCTGTTCGCCGCTGTTGCGCGTTGTATTTTAAAATCGCCCTTTCATCTCTCCTCTCCTCTCGTCCACTATTCCCTCTCGCTCTGCTCCCCCGCCCCCTTCGTCTCACCGATGAAATTGCGGATGCCATGCGTTCCTCGACTTCTATTTAAATGTAATTTGTATCTTCCCAGTACGAGCACTCGCCACCCACCCCTGCTTCTTTTTTCCTTCAATCTTTTCCTGTTTGGTGTGCTTTTGTTCGTGGTCCGGTTCCTCTGGCTGGATTTTGTTGTCCCTCAGTTTCGCGTAATTGCTCGCGATACGCGCATTTTGTGAGTTGTGCGTTTGCTAGTGGAACGAACGGTGAGATTGAACTTTCTTTTGCGTGTGTGACGCGGCGCAGGGTCTTCTTTGAACATGGGTTCAACGTTCTTTACATGTTGATACTCTGATATCTGGTAGGTCAGATTAGGTTAGGGTTTCTAGATCCAAAAATGGGAATGGAGGAAAATCTAGTCTGAAATCGTTTGAAAAGCAGGACGTTGGAAAATAAAAGAAAATTTTAGATATCCACTTTTATTATGGAAGAAAACATTAAGGTATTGAGAAGATGGACAATCTTCCATTCGCGAAATCTTCTGTATGTTATTGAAATGATTTCAGAAATAATGGAGAAAGTGTGCAAACTACTTGTCGCGATTTGTATTTGGCATTAATGTTGAATACGCCCTCACCCAAAGCCCACACCTTCATCCTCTTGTGTCATCATCTCGCGTTATCTCTTTCCCATTGTCGTTTTCACGAAACGATATAACTCGCGCCGCTTAGAAATGCGATTCACGATGCAGCGAGGGCCCGGGCCAAGTTTCTTGGTGTCCCGAGCGATAAATCAAACCAGCAGCGATAACTCGTGGAATAATGGCCCGCGAGATAACGATACACGGGAAAGGATCGTCTTCGTTGGCCGAAATTGGTTTCCAAGCTCCTTTTGCGGCTCGTTTCGGGCTACGCGATTCCGCGTTGAGCCAGGCGGCCAATTTATGTCTTGATAATTAAATTACTAACCCATTATCGAGTGTCCCATTAAGGGTACATAATTAACTAAGCAGAGGAACCTATACAGGTTGAGGTGTCTGAAACGGGGAACCTGAACATCTCATCTGCTTTTGGCGATAAATAAATATGAAAAAGTGAAGAGGAGGTGCAAAGGTTATTTTACTTCCACACTTCTGACACTTTAACTTCTGCACATTATACTTATTCACATAAAATAAAATACCATACGAAATTAAAGCTAGTCTTAACAAGAGCTTATTAATGTACAGCTGCATCAAGAAGCTTGTAAATTTAATAATTCTAGTTTCTACGTAAAACAAATAATTGCAATATTCACTGAAAAAAATCACGATTACCTCAAATCTCTAAGAAAATATCTACGAGGCTCATAAACAATTGCTTTTAATTGATCAAAACGTCCCACTAAACAGAACATAATTTTCCTGAGTCACTTTTTCTTAACATGGAAAATAAACGAGTTATTTAATAGGTGTGCTAAGATATTATGGCTCACCCTTTTAGGTACTCTTCGCTATAAAAAAAAAGGTTAACTGGAATAGTTTGAATGCCCTGATTGAGTTAACCATAAGCGAGCTGCAGCCTATAGCGTATCTAATAGAGCTGTCACGTATACAATTGCACTGCACACGATTCGTATCTCTATTTTTTTCCTTGCTCCTTTGACTTGATCCAGGCTGGATTTCCCACGCAGTATGGGGTGTGACTACACGGTATGGCCGCTGCGTAGGGTGCAAGATTTATACTGCAAATCGGCGTATCGACGCGTGGCGTACCGGTTCGCCCCAATTTCTGAGCCTTCGAATTCGTTACAATCGCAATTGGCAATAATCGCCGAGAAATTGCACTAGTTTTCCTGTTCTGCACCTCGTGGGAGCGTAGATAAGTTTGCCGCCCGATATTAAATTCGTTAGAGTATGTTGAAGTGCCACACTTTTTAATTAGGTAACATAAATATTAATTTAATTTATTTAGCTAATTTCGAAGAAGCCGTAGGAAGGATTGTATTGCAATGTATATCTGTAACTTCTCCTTTTTGCAAAATTATGCGAATATTGTACATTTTAATTAAAATGTGTAAAGGTGCGAATCCACGATGAGATTTTATATGAAACTAAAATCTCAGCAACAACTAAAGGAAAATAATGAAAATAGTCGGGAGAGAAGAGATTATTGAAAATGTAACATGAAATTTGCCTCATGAGAGTCTAATTTCATGAGACTAATGACAAAATAATTAAAATGTAATAAAACAAGGAAATAATTGTTTCATGAGATTAAAGTCTCGTGTGAGACACTGTGAGATATTTTTGTCGCAACATAGATTAACATCTTCAGAAAATATAATGTCTTTATGAGAATACAAAGATGGAAGGAAGTGGAATAAATTCGTCGAGGAAAACCTGAATTTTTAAAAATGGGAGGTTGGTTTTTCTTGCATAGAATATGACCATATTGTAGTAACAGTAAAGTAGGTTAAACCAAGAAATTCCAGGATCACTGAATCGCTCCATATTCTCTTGACTTACATTCAACATCGTGCACTTTCTTCCATTGCCCATTGTCAGTAGCAATTCTAAGCTTAGAGAGAAAAAAATTCCTGATATCAAGAAAACTAAAAGAAATGCAACAAAGGGATCATTAGTTTTACACCTAAACATGTTCCAAAAGTGTTTCTAACAGCGAACAGAACAATGTGTGGTATCTAAGGCAGATCTTTTTGAAAAATATTAATAGACATATATGATTTAAATGTGATTTTAATAGAATTTTGAGGAGCTACAGAACTGCAATTCCTTCTCAAAAAGTTCGTATACATGGAAGCTCAAACACAGAAGTACAGAGTGTCACCAAACTGGTGGTACAAGTCGAAAATATAGCAACAAATTTTTTAATTTGGGTCTCGTTTTGAAGAAAAATGACTTTGAATCAAATTTGCATACACTGACCAAAAATTGATAGAATGCAACAATAAATATGGAACAAAATAAGTTGAAATTGTATGTTTCCAGTAAAATCGATTTCCATTTCTTCAAACTTGTCTCTTTGGAAAGTAAAGCCTCTTTTATATTTGGATAGGGATTCACAAAGTTGCAATCGCTTCTTCTTAGAATCGTTTTTCAAAAAACGAAGTTTCCTACAAAAAGAAGTTTCGTATTGTAGCACCAGTTCGGTGACATAATTGCACACCTGTATAATTAGAGCAGAAAGAGGGGATTATGAGCAGGGAGTATTAAATCATGAACAAGTGTCGAGGAGCGGAAACCGCATAATACGATACACTCTTATTACGTGACTCCTGTAACCTGTGATTTAGGCGCTTACACGGGCTCTCTGCGGTCCTCGGTGAAGGCGCGCGCGCAGAGGGGTGAATTAATGACAGGTTATGACATTTTGCTTGCAGTTCTCTCGCGTGTCCAATACATGACGTTTTCGTGCACACGAAGCGTGGTAGCACGTGTCATGTATCATCACGTACCTCCCCTGTATATCACTTCTGAATAGCAAATACGCGCGGAGCAGGAGCGACGAAAGGAGCACCGTGAAATCCTATTAGAATGACGAAGCTTGATCGTTCGTTTCAAATGTGATCACTATAATTTCGGATGAGATTATGAACGAAACGTGGCATTAACTTCGTCCACTTGAATCCTCTTCAGTGTCGTTCCCTTATGACGACTTATGACACGTTGGCTGGATAGTATGTGTGCGTGTTCGAATTAAGTAGGATAATCGTAAGACAGAGAGATTTCAGAATCAAAAGAAGGGATTTGAGTGTTTTGTATTCAGCTTGTATTCGTTTGTTAACGTGAGAATAATCGCAGGAGAATTATATTAGGTATATAAAATATCTTGATATTCGTGAGAAGTCTTACACGACTATAAGACTATCATTAAATTTTTATAAGAAATAAATAAAATTTTAGGCAAAGCACCTAAAAAAGGACATCTCGGGCATCGCGTATAACTCACAAACCTTTCAATACTTTTTACCACAAAAATACTAAAATATCCATAATATATACTGTTTTCAATAGACTATTATTTAATATTAAAAGTTTATCGGTTTTTCTATAAAAAATTCCCAAAGAAGCATATGTTATTTTAACCCTTCTAGGTTAACCCTCCCCTTAATTCTAAAATAATTTACCCAAAACTCTCACTTGACAAGCGTTTTAAAATCCTCGTTTAATAACAAATAATTATGCCCCTTGGCACACTTTCAACCACCCCGACATACGAGGCCCCATATCGTGCAGGCGCCAAGCTTTCCTATGAATAGAAATTCCATAGAACGCGAAACCTTATTAGCGGCGAGAAACTTTCTTCGCGACATTGACACCGCGCGCAAAGTAAAAGTGACTATACAACAGCTTCGGCAAGCGTAGCTCACCCCGCGATACCATTCTTGCGCGGCGTTTATGCAAACGACGCACGTCCGCGCATTATCTTCCAACGCGGATTCTGTTTAGGCGCTTGCTCGTGTACGGGAGTGCAATTTTTTCGAGTGCTTATCCGCGGTAGTCGCGCATTTCCTGTTCGTCGTCCCTTCGCCACCGCCACCCTCTCGCTCGTACATTCGCTAGTGGAGTGTATCAAGCATGAAGAACGGAAGAAGCGAAGGGTGCGACTCTCTCAGTCTCTCTCTATTCAGTCCACTTCCGTTATCCTGGGGGTCTGAACGAGCCCCATACACGCCGCGGCTTTATTATCACGAAAACATCCTGAAATAGTAGCCCGGGTGATTCAGGGGCGGGGGGCCTGGTCAAAGGCGCTTTACGAGGGTTATTTAAAAGTCATGAAAGTCTCGGTTAAGGACGACATTCTGCGACAGTAACGTTTTCAGCGAACGATCATCTCGTATCCTGTTTTGAATAATACTCGTATCGTTGCTGTTGATAAATCAACATGGTAATAATAAGTTGAGTGTGATTGTGCTTTTTACTCGAAGGTTGGATGAATGTTGATGTGTTTGCCATATTGAATTTTTTTGCTTCAATTTTAATTTGTTCGATGATCAGCTTTGTGTAAGGTGGCCCTAAATTTTGGGGGACGAATTGGAATGTGAACAAATCCGGTGAGGAGACAAATTTAGAATTTGGAATTTGAAATTTAATATTTGGAATTTGAAAATTGAAATTTGAAATTTGACTTCTACATTTTATGAACTGGGGTTTCGTTTTCTACATGTAATCAGTTAAACTTTGAGAATTTCGTTTGGAAACGTGGTATTTATATAAGCAAATTTATATAAGAAAAATATTTACTCTACTATTTGTATGCCCATCTAATAAATGTGTTTAAAGCAACAGTAGTGAATTAAGCTTTAGTGTACAGCTTTTGTGTTTGAGACATTATCAAGTCAAGTGAAAATATGCATAGCAAATTTCCATAATGCATTAGAACTTTCATCCACTCGTCTTCCTTCCGTATCAGTGTACGCATCGGTACATTCAAATAGCGCATGCTGGAAGCGGAGATCGTAAACTTCAACTTTCTGTACCTCGGAAACGAAGCCTCAGATTTCAAAACGGTAAAGTACGTTTTAGTTCCTATGACGTGCAGTATTTTGGCCTGTCCCATAATTCTGGGAGCTTAACATTATAAATCCATTACGATTCAAAGCTAGGGATACAATAAAAATAAAAATAAAAAAATAATACAAAAATATTCCAAAGACTATTATTCTTCTCCACAGCCAATGACAAATTGAAATATCTCATTACTTAAAAATCAATGTTAAATAGAAAAAAAACGAAATATTTCATTTTCTGAAGCAACTGTGTTAAATATTCGGTACAAAAATCATGATAAGTCTTCACTACCCTAATTCAAAGCCACTAGGGCTACAAGAACGTTATTGCTTGGTAATCCATTCGTTCCAAAAGGCAATCCTCACGATAATCGTGCTGGAGAATTATTCCCGTGCTCGTTATCGAATCGTTTAGGTGGCCTCGTGCGAGGATAATATTATGACGTCTCTATCCGGCACCCTTTTCAAGAATCGCTCACCCTCGGTCTCTTCACGGTTCATGCTAATTTCATCGATCCGCCAGATTCTTCTTGGCCCTAGCGCGCTTACGAGCCCCAGCCGCGTGTCGTCCTTTATGGAAGTCGCACGGACTAAGGATCATATCTCTAGGACCCTTTTGTGTCAATCGCGTATTATGTCGCGACGCGTTACGACCGCGTGCCCGTGGAAAAACGCGTCGAGATCTCTATTGTCAGCGATTTGGCCAATAAAACACGCGTGTCCGTTATTTCCTACGTTGCGGATATTGCATCGGGATCTATACAGGGTGTGTTGAAATACACGGTGGAATCGAGAACGATGCAATTCTATGTTCGAAGATAAGTTGAGATTGCGGGGTAAAGTTTTTCTTTCATATGGAGCTTCGTTTCTCAGAAAAAACGACTTTGACGTATGGAGTCATTCTAAGCCAAATTGGTAATTTTTTGCATTTCGTGTCAAGGATTTAATGTAATTGAAGGGTTACGTAGTTGATGCGAAATTAGGGAGCTTTAAGTCATCATTTTGCTGGTCTCAAATTTCTTTCAGACATATGGGCTTTCGAAGTTTCCAAAATTTAATATTCCAGAATCTACCAAGAAAAGTCGAAGTGACACTTATTATGATAATTATTATGATATAAAACTTTTGCTCTCATCAGCCGTCCAAGTATTAAATGAGCCTCTCAGAAGCCAAACTGAACAACTCCACTTTCGATAAATTTCTCAAAAATTACTTTGGTAAGTACTTAGGCACACACTTACCTACTTAGGTAATTAGTGCCCGACTTATCAATTTTCTCTACTTTCTATCTTACAAAGTTAATCAGTTTGGCTTCCGAGGAGCTAGACTATTATTGTGACTATGCCAACACAACGCGACGGAAGGTGGCCGATACCAATTCACGGGCCAATCTACTTGGGTCTCCCACCTGGATAGCTGGGAGGTCGTGTGTATTATCGAAGCACCGATTGAACGCGATTACCAATGCCCATAGAGAGTCAGATCGAGCACGCTCGTTGACAATGCGAAACTCTTTGGCCCGGGGATCGAACGCGAAAAAACGAAGCGTGTCTCGCCGCTCGAATGTTCCGCGGAGCGGCCCCCGCTCGCAGCGACCCAAAGCCGGGAGAGCGAGCCATTGTGGGATCGATTTTCTAGTGCACGGCGACGATTGTCGCGGTAATGACGAGGGTGACACACGCGGCAAATGTCGCCGAGCAGAAAGCCAAGGAGCGTACGGCGACATATTTGCGGTCTGCGTCAATCAAAAAAACGGTCAAACAAGCCAGGACACTCGATGTCACGCCGCAGGGCAATGGATTGTCGGTTGACTGGCACCCGGTCTTTCGGACGTCGGCTTTGTCGCGCTGGGACCTTCTTGCGCTGCAACGACTTTCCATTGTCCCGTGAATTTCTGACGTCGAGTGACTTCGGTCGCGGTCGCTTTTGTGTATTTTTAAGTGTCGCGCGAGACTGAAAAGCGGAAGACATTTTCCCCATCGGCGACGAGCGAGCGAGTTCACGGCGAAACTCTTACAAGGGAACTTCGGTAATCCAAAAATTCCCCCTTTTTCAAATTTTCCTGGTTTCTGAGGGAGCTTAATGAGCAACATGCATTAAGTACTAGAAAAACTAGGGTGAACTATGCAAACTTTTTTTATTGAAAATATTATTTAATTTCAAAATATTTATATGCTTCTTAAAATTCGATCGGCCGAAAGATGAAGCTATTTTTAAAAAAATATTTCTCCATAAATACAACATATCGACGCGCGTTACGAAGAGTAGCACGTTTCATTTTTTTCTTACGGACAACTGCATGTAGAAAAAATGAAACGTGCTACTTTTCGTAACGCGTGTCGATATAATGAAATAAATATTTTTGGAATTTATTAAGCTACTCTTATATTATACAAAAAAAAATTAAAAAGATTTTTTTACTTTGTTGCAAAGGTTCTTTTATAGAAGTATCAGACAATTCTTCGTTCCTGCTACTCTTTAGTTCTTCCAGGTAAAAAACACCCCTTAAAGGTTAATGCGTATTTTCCTAAGTAGTTTTCTGTATATCTTGAAAACTATAGTAGGCGCAAAAAAAATTATTATTATGGAAGTTTAAGGATTTTTATCCTCTATAGAACTATACATTCAAATTGTTTAATGTTTGTGGTTTAACTAACAAAATGTTTCGTATCACAAATTGCGTTAAATCAAAGAATAAATGCATTAGTGACTACATAGAAATAGACTAAGTAGTCAAAACATAGAAGCAAATTAAGTATCATACAAAATTTTATATTTTCACCGACCTGATAAAAATATGTTTATATCGGTAAGAATTAAAAAAAGTCCCATTGCGTACACGAGCTCCTTGCTTCAAAACGAGCCGCCATTTTCGGTGGTAAAGTTTATCGTTTACGTCACGGGACACCCTGTATAGTCGAAGAAGAGTATCGGTGATGTCTGTTTCGTGTTTGGGACGTGTCCGTGATAGCGATGAGTTCGCGCGTGCACTGAGGGGGATGACACTGCTCTCCGCTCGTGGGTCCGAGATGTCAGCCCGCTTCAACGCCGTGGAACCCTGACATCGGGTCTAACAAACCTCGGGGAACGAAAATCTCCCATGGCCAATCCCAGTACTCCGCGTGTAATCCTGGACACGCGATTTCTCCTCTTCATCTCTCTGGATGAAACAAGTGGCACCCTTTAAGGACTGTGAAGGGGCCAGATTGACCAACGTTAATATGACAACGCACTCGACTTATCAAAGAAATGTAATCTCTTTCTTCCATGTTACGTAGCCTACCGCATTGCAATGCAAAGTTCAGAAAAAGAAAAATAATGGAAGGAATAGGTAGCTGAGAGTCTCTTTCCATGAAAGTGGGTATTTTTTAAACAAATGTTAGGTCAGCGAAATGATAACTTAAACTCTTCTTAATTTTACATGAACTACATTATAGGTATTTAAATTTTATCAAAATCCGTTGCATTAAGCGCAGAAAGTGATATATGCAAGTGCTTAGAATACAAACTACTCTAATAGTTAACAACTTAATAATTTTCCTAGTATATTATATTTCTCAGAATTAAGATTCCCTATTGCAATTCTGCATTTCAATTTCATAGCATTCGTAATTTCGAGATCTGGCAGTGCCTATACTGTTAATAGGTTCTCTAATCACCAGGGTGTGAAATCTGTTGATTAGAGCAGTCACAAACAAGACATATCAATGTAACGTTAGGATTAACCTAATCTCATCCCCACGCTGAATCTTTCATTTATTTGATTGTACATATTTGGGGAAAGGGGTAGAAGGCTTGCATATTTCACGACGGGAACTTCACGCCAGCCTCAGCGCGCGAATAACTAGCGATGCGTGGGGAAAAATATAGAACTCGGGAGAATAAATTGCGGAACTATCGGCAGCAGGGGAACGGTACCGCTTTAGTTCGCGGGAATTCTTTTACGACTTGGCTGGGATTTATACGAGCTGTAAGTGACAGAACCGACGAAAGCAGCTCACAGGGGCAGAGGATAAATAAAAGATACGATGGTGAAACGAATGGAACCGTGCACACCGTCTAGCCGCTGGATATTCTCGCCGTAAAATGAATATCATTTTGTTAAACGGAATTGTTTTTATTGCGCAACAGCGAAACAAACATCTGAGCGTGCAAATTAAAAGTCAGCTCCTGCTGCAGTTCTATTTTATAAATGTACATTCGTATAAGAATATTTAGTAGAAAGAGGATCACTTTACATCCCAGACTCCAACAATACAAATTCAGATTCCAAAACGGAGAATGGGCAGACAAACATTCTAGAGATCTTAAGCTAACAAAATGCTCATCATGGTCATAAATGAGTTAGTAAGCTGGTTTGAAAAATAGCTGCTAAATAGAAGCTTTCAGGCAGAGGCTTCGTAATTCCAAGCTTCCGCAATTCCGATCATCAAAACGAAATCAGTTGTTAATTTGAATGAAGGGAAAGTAACTCCAGGGAGGTTTCAGGGATGCTCGACAGAAGTTCGGTGTCTTGTTTGACTTACAATTAAATTCGACTTCAATTGAGTCCGAGGATTTTTATATTCAAGCTTCCGAGTATGGTGGTTGATTCGTGGAAGACATCTGATGGAACTCACACGAATTTCGAAGTTTAAGGCTATTGAGGCGTGTAGGCGATCACAAAAGAAGGGTTCTGAAGTGTTTCTAAGATGTATATATGCGGCACAGGCTTCTTAAATTCTTTTGTTGACAAAATACAGTCCGCACTCGTTATAAGCCCGTTTCTACCATGCGTTATACGCTCGACGAGTATCCCCACCATTTCTTGGAATCCTTCGGACCGGACGAGAGAACCCGAGAGGCTCTTTCGTGTCCTCTCGCTCGTTCTTGGGTTCTCTCACTCGCGCCATTGGCCGTGCGGAATAGTGTCCACAACGCGCTGTCCGCTCGCCGCCAGCCCCGTTCATCGCGCTTATAACGAATTCGAACTGTAATCTTCTATCGCTAAGATAATGTAAGGAGTCTGCGGCGTTCCTAGCAGCGTCTCACTTCGACGTTTCATTATCAGAAGCTCTCCTATACTCCTATATAGCTAGCTATAGTCTATGCAGAGGAAATTGCGGCTGCGGGGCGATCGGTGGCGCTCGGATCGCGTCGCTCGGCCCGATTGCCGGAAACGGCATCGGCCGCGCAACAGCGCGCGCATATACGCGTGCTTCTCTGCTGGTGAATCGCGAGTATCGCAGACGCGCGAGTGCGTACTTAGCCCGACAGAAGCCGAAGTCCCCTTGGAGTGACGCGAGACGGATATAATTGAAGGCAGAGGTAATTAACTCCCTCGTGTAGCAGCACACACCGACAGCCCGCTCACCGCATCGTTTTAATTACCGCTCTCATCGCATTTCATCGGGCAGAAGCGTGCTCTCTCGCGTCCCGGCCAGCTGTCTCGCTTCTTCCTTCTCTCCTTTCGCTCATCTATAGCCGTCTAACTCCTCTCCCACCCCCAACGGTGTTTATAATAAATCCAGCGCCGGGGAGGATACGTCTCTTGAGCCACTGTGCAATCTCCTAAAGACGTCCCTTGGAAACGCGTCGCGCGGCTAAACGTGATTGGAAACAACCGAGCGTCTGTTTCCTTTACGACCTTATGTGCCCACCGTTCACTTCTTTGTTGGGGCAACTCCGGAGGAAATAGAGGCAACGAGATGACGCTTGATTGGTATACGTATGCGCGTCGCACCATTTGTATGTAAAGTGGTTTGATAAGAGAAGCCTGCGGTGAAGATATTGTTTTTAATATTTTTTCGGGCGCCGAATTTGGAAAATACAAGAGAGATTTCATATCAGGTTTTATTGTTCACTACTCACTTCGTTCGATCGCATTTTGTAAATTATAATATAAAAATGATAAGCAAGATGGGAAAAGATTGTATGTGATGGAAATCTGGGGCTATTTTTGTATTTAGAAGCCAGAGTTCCTATGAAACCAGCTTATATTTTTTTAAAAGTTTTTATGAGCCTCAGTTTTGCAGCTTTGTATAATTGCTACTGCGAGGTATCTTTGAAATTGTTGAGGGTGTCGTGGAAATTAGCGCAACAGATGTTTTGAGAATTTGTTTTGGGCATGTTGGGGATGAAAAAGGGAAAACTCTTTCTTTCTGACAATGAGTTATGCAGAGATTTCGTCTGCTATATAATTTGGTGGATTACCTAGAAATTTCGAAAAGCAGATTTATTGCTACATATTGCCCTATAAAATATTAAGGGTTCGTGTTATTATTGTTTATTATTATATTTCTATTATTGTGTCTCGAAATTTGCCAGGCATTCTGGGAAAAGCTCTAATATAAATTAAATTCTTTTTATAACTTCGGAAACAAGTGTTTTCAAACGTACTACCAAGTGATCTTTTTTCACTCTGAGTGAGCCGCATAAGCTGAAAATTTGGTTATATATTTGTTGATAACAATTTCTTAAATTAATCATAAATGTAACATATCTTACACACTACACAATCGCTTAATCATGGCGACTTATCAACCCCTTAACAGTTTAGAGCATTGAAAAGACTGATAACAAAATGGACTCACAATAATTATGTAATAAAATACATGAAAAATATATTATGAAAAATAATACAGTGTTTCATATTTCAGTACCTCGTCAGATTTAATGCGCTGCTAAAAGGTTGATGAATCGTTGATGTAAAATTTTAATTGCGTACCATTGCGTGAAAGGAGAAGTCTACATTTAAAATTAACCCTGTTCTCGTTTCTCGTTCTAGGTGTCGTCTATCAATAGGGTGCTGAGAAATTTAGCGGCGCAGAAAGAGCAAAGGCAGCAACAGCAACAGCAGCAGCAAGGGGTGTCTGCTGTTGGCGTCGGTGTCGGTGCTGGCAGTCCAGCTGAGAGTGTTTACGATAAATTGAGGCTACTTAACGGGCAGACCACGGGATGGCCAAGGCCGAATCCGTGGTAAGTGACGCGTTTTTTTTAAGCAATTAACACAAAGCAGTTAGAAAGATCCTTTAACAATTTTTCTGGAAGAATTGACAAGAATATATAGAATTGTTTTGTTGCACAAAAGTACAGGAAGATTTTAAAATAGGAGCTTGCAAATAAAATTCCTCTTAAAAATAAATCTTTCCTTTATTTCAAACGGTTTCCCATATTTTGCAACGTTATAAGAATATGAGGGAAAATATTTTTAAAATGAAAAATATAATCGAAATCAACATGTTTTAAGGTACAGATTATTGTAGAAAATATAATATTCTTTTACAGAAATTATTTAGGTCATACAATAATTTCTAAATAATGTACATAATGTTTTAAGAAGACATCTGTTAAAATATCATTAGTAATAATTATTCTTGGTGTTTTTATAAATAGAACCTGCGTGAAATTACATATTCACTATTATCAAATGAATTTGCATTAGGTATCCATCGGGTGCTGGCAGTCCATTTCCCTCGTTGCAGCCCAGCTTAAGTCCCAGTCACTGTACAGCCTTGCCACCGGATCCAGCGGACATCCTGCACGCGAAGAAAGGTAGGAGAAACTTTCTTCATTCCTATACAAAATATTCTGAGCGATAGATATGATCCTACTGTTCAATTATCTAAAAGGAAAGATTGAACAAAATTGTCACCAGAAGAAAGTAACCCTCGCGATCGGATGTTTCATTCCGTTCAATTTCTTCGTTACAACAAAACCCCCAAACCCTTCGATACCTGCCCAAGCAAAATTACGATCCTACAAACACCCGCGTAATTGCCTCCCCGGTGACCAAGAAGCATCATCGCTCCCGATCGCGCAACGCCAAAACCAATTAACCCTAATACGAGAGACGTGATTCCCTGAAACGGTCGACGAGTCACGAGACAGAGTCGCGATTTTCTGCGTGAACGTGCAGGAAACCGACGCGCGGGTGGATTTGCATGTGTGGCAAAAGTGGCCAGCGGTGAGAACGAGGGTGGGGGTTGCAGATCGTAGAATAGGGGAAGAGGCGTGCAGAGGCACGTTTTAATTAATTAATCTGCCGGCTGAAACGATACTAATATCAATGTTATTTCGTCGGTGGGTCCCGCGGTTTGCCGCATGCGTGTGCAGCGCTTTTCCGGTAATAATTGTAACGTTTAAGCGAAACGACCAAGGGGAAGAGAGAGAGAGGGAGAGAGAAAGAGAGAAAGAGAAGAGAGAGAGAGAGAGTGGTGGAGAACGAGAAAGAGGAAGAGGGGTCGAGGGGGGTAGTGGTAGGGAAACGTGGTTACAGTCGACCGACCAACCCACACGAAATTGTACCTCGACCGACGGAATATTCTCTCTCCTGCTGGTTTGACCCCCTTCCCCCGCCCCCTCCCCCACCTCTCTTTCAGCGTACGGCCATGCACGCGCGTTCCCTTTGGCGGTACATCAAACGCGCGATTTCTTTTGCCCCGGCGTTTTCCCGCCAGGGTGGCGGACGGTGTCACGAGCAGCGAAAAGCAACCCCCTGGTATCTACGCGCGTGTGCACGCTCTCGCGTGTGTGCTTTTTTTTTACCTCGGGCTGCAGGAATCTTAAGCTTCCTGCCGAGGGAGACGACGAGTGTATCGCTTTGGGTCGCGTCGGAGGACCCGCGGAGGGTGGAAGAAGCGTAGGGTGGTACAGCGGGTGGAAAAGATATTGTGGGGTATCCGGGGGTGCCGAAGCGGTGTGCGCAGCGATACCTTTGGGGGTACAAGGCGTCGCACGGGCTTTTGATCACTCGTTACGTGGTTGCACCTAGCTTTAACGCGCGTTGCACCTTAAGAATTGCGGAGGACAACTTCGATTTACTCACCACAATCTAATTGGTGGCGTACCATCTCAGCTCATATTGGCTTCGTGATCTTACTATGTCTTTCTATTCGTTAGAATTCGTGGAAGGGACGGTTTGGAGGAATATGGAGAGGGGGGAACGTGTCGAGATTCTGTGATACTGAGCGGCAGTGGATCGCGCGCCGTCGTTGACTACCACTGTCGACGCCGCACGTTTTGCTAAACTATTTCGATTCTGTATTGAAAACAAAATGCGATTTACCATTTCTGTTGATGCTTTCCGAAGGAAAAATGTCTGCTGCATCGCGTGGAGCAGTCAGATTTTCTCCTAGACCCTTAGTTTCGGAAATAAATTGAAAGATATCTGGAAAAATGGGCCCATTTCGGGGGTTCTTTTCCCTTTGATCGTTGTTTAAGTATATATAATGCACTAATAATTTATATCGTTGTATTTAGGAGAGTTCATTGAATAATTTGACGTAACAACCAAACCATATTAATAACTATTACTGTTTCGACACAAAAGATGTTCAAAGTTGAAAATTTGCAGTTCTTTTTCAAAATGAATTTTCTCAAAAACTGAGGGTGATGACGACAAACGGTTTGGGTATTCGTTTTCGGCGCACAAAAATCTATAAGATTTATTGGCTATTGAATGTTAAAAGTCCGAAAAAATTCAAATTTTACGGAACTGTTTTATCCCTGATACAAGCAGGAATCATAAATAAACAAAAGCCACCAGAGCCTATACAATATGTCTTAAAGCTCCTCAACATATATTTGTATAAACTGTAATGTCTCTAAAAAGGACACACTTTCTCTGTTCTAATCGATTCTTCTGCAGTGTCTACTCATACCCTATGAAGAGAACTTTCATTTTGCGAACATCCACGAATCTTCTTCGTTGTTGAATTATTTTCAACCCTACCAAAGCCTGCCGCGTTCGCGAAGAACCGCGGGCTCGCAGTGCGTCGTTAATCGGGTAGCTCGATTCATACACGAAGTATTATTTTGTATTCCGGCAGGGTAGAAGGGATACAATCAAATATGGTAACTGTTGCGAGCGTTCAACCGCACGCGGACCCCGGGGGCCGGATTATCTCCGCGTTGCTCGCAGGCTTGCTGCCGTTTATAGGATAACCCGTGTCAGGAGGGTTGTTTCTCTGTTCCCTCTCCGTTTCTCCCTTCTCTCCCTTCCGCCTATCCGCGTCTCTCTGTCTCCCGACGCTCGGCGTCTGTCGTACCTCGTCTTTTGAGATTTTCTCTGTCCCGTGCATGCCGTCGTTTCGATAGCGACCGGTTTACAGAGACGGAGAGACGCCTCGGGCCAATCAGAAACGACAACTGGCACCCCCTTTCGAAAAGCAAAGCGAAAGCAGATTACGGCGCAATCATCACACCAATTCCAGCGTCTGCTCCTCTACCTTCTGTGAGAACACCTCCGCCGCTCCTTTCTCCTATCTGTTTAGGCAAAATTTAGGAACATTTCGCGAAACGTGCTGTTTCACACGATCTTTCCGAACGTCGACGATATTGCTCGGTTAAATTCGTGTGCTTATCCCAAGCATCTCTTGAAGGGACATCTATAGTGATGTGAGCTATTGAGGGATTGAGAGCCCGGTTACCATTTTTAATGAAGGTGCATTTAGTTTGAGATATTAAGCAGGGCAGGAGAACAACAGAAGTCACAAAAGCCAAACCCTAAACTTCCTACTATGAAGGGAAGATCCTGAACCAGGAAATTAAAAAATATCTGAGACTTTGTGAATATGTAGGGGATTTCCTCCTGATTACAACGTAATTTTTGTTTGCTGCCTAAATTCACTCTAAGGGTTTAATTCACTTTTAATTAAATAATTAATTCATTTTTACATAATAATTTTAGTATATGAAACCGGTTTTTTAAATTTAAAACCCGGTTTTCGTATTTTACAAATTTATAAAAAAAAAGGTTTTTAAACCCGGTTTTTAAAAACCGACAAGCCCTAGTGAAAACAGTCACATTCCTTTGGACTAACTAGGCATAATGAGCTGGAACACATTTCGTGAGATCTGAGTTGACCGTTCGAAAGTTTTTAGGCGACAGACAAACACACAAACACTTTTTGCTTTATATATTAAGTTATCACTAATTACTGCACCCTGTATAACACAATTATCACATTATATAGTAGACGTATAATATCAGAAAAAGTCATAAAAAATTCGAAATCGTGGCAGTCATTTCATACAAATATTTACAAGAGCAAAAATTCACCAAAATTTCGGTCACCCTTTGAAGATTGAAATTTGCCGCTCGACGGTAGACGCTAGCTGGAAATATGGAGGCTCTTGCTTAATGACCTGTTCGTCGTGCGTCGGTTATACTCATCGTCGCCATCGCCGTCGCCATCGCCGTCGTCGTCGTCGTCGTTGTCGTCGTCGGTATCAGTGGGGTGTCTGGTGAGACTGATCCACAATGCATCCCTGAGTTGCATTGTGCCCACTGCACGAGACGAGACGAGGCGCAGCGGCATGCAGAAGAATTCTATGAGAGGGTGGCGAGAAAAGAGAGGACGCGAATAAAAGAAGAGGAGAGAGCGACGGGAGAAGCGAACAAGAGAGGCCAAGAAAGAAAGGAGACAAGGGCGCAAAGAGACTCCGTAGTGATCGAAACGAAAGGGGTTCGGGTCGTATGGGCCATTGTTTTTTCACCTCCCGGGTCCCGTGCTACGACGATACGGCGGGCGAACGATAGCGAAAAATAGAGGACGCGAAGTCCTGAATGACATCCCAAAATTTCAATATCCCTAGTGTGTCGCTAACAAGAGGAATGCGCAAGCTTCGGGTCACCGATTTACCTGAAATCTCGCGTATCGCTCAACCATAGGTACTGTGAATATTAATGCGTGAAATACGTGGGGCCGTAATACTCCAAATTTGGCGAGACAATCAAGTTCAAAGTCTATATCAATTAAGTACATTTTAACACAGACCTACCAAGTGTTAACTTTCTGAACACCCTATACACTAGCTCACAATCAAAGCAACCAAAGTTTCACACCAAGTTCTATATCAAGCTTCAAACAATAGTCTTTTCTACGGCAAAGCCCCAAACGATACAATAAACACCAACAAATTACAACAATACAGCACAGTAGTACAAAACCATCAAAAATTCAATCACTTTAAGCAAAACGCGCATTGGTTGTACAGCGACCTATCCCGAGGAGCTTGAACGATTGAATTTTCCTTGCGTTCTTCGAAGCACACCCCATCTTTCGACTCTCCGGAGCCAGCACACAGGCAAAAATCTACGCTGGATCCAGCCACGCAACACGCGAGAACGTTTGCCGCTCTGCTTCGACTTGCCTCGAGTTCTTCCACCGTCTCGTCCCCTGTGATTTCGTTGTTCACGGTACGCCCGCGTTGGCACTGGTCGTCATCGACAGTCGTCGTCGTCGGAGGTGTACAGAGAACACTGTACGCGGCAGTGCTGGTTGATCTCTGGCTGAGATACAGAGATAAAACAATATAATGGCCGCCCGGTGCGCTCTCTGCCACGGAACCCAGGGTGTACTGAGAGCATTATCGTCGACCTCTTTATCTGCTGCACCCGATCTCCCTTTACTTTTCTTCCTCTTTTTCCCCCTTTTCTTCTCCTCTTCTCCTCGTTTTTTTCGCTCTGCTTTCCCCTCCACACCCCACGCCACCCTCCCCTCCGTTTTGTCCCGTTTTGTTCGCCTGCTTTTCTCTTTCGCTCCGCGTCTCCTGCTTCTTCTCGAACTCTTTCCCTCCTGGTTTCTCTCCCTCTGCCTCTATCCGCGTCCCAGTAGATACCACGACGTTGCAACGATGCGAAACCTTTTATCGTCGACCGGCACAATACAGAGCTCGGTGGCCGTAGCCGTCGACTACGGCGTCCTCCTCGTCCTCGTCCTCGTTGTTGTTCTTGTCGCTCCACGCGACCGTCGACGTGAATCCTCTCGTGGAAACACGCGATCCGCATATTAATGGTTCCCCGATACCTTTTATGACGTCTCGGTGGTAGTAGCTTCTTCCAGACCGCGAGGGGGAGCAACGGAAAAGTTTTTAGAGGGAAATTTCAGTGGTTTGGCCTTTTTTTGTTGTTCCGGCTTTTTTTTTCTTTATTGTCCTTGAAAGCGAGAGGGTGGGTAGAGAGAAATTTAGCGATGTCGCGCGTTTCAGAGAAATTTTAACGCGAGGATCGTCGAAGTTAGTGGTTACTGTTTTTTGCCCCTTATAAGGGGTGCACAGGTTTCTGGTCACATGTATGTATGTTAGACGTGTATGGCGCAGTACTGGATATTTTTTGAGAAAATCAAGCACAATCTTTTGTGTTTTGCAGATTTATATGGGAAAACGATTTCGACTGATTTCGCAATAAATAATTGTAGATATATTCAAAAATCTAGGACGTATGCTGCCCTCCTTAGTTGAAATGTCCTATCTAGCATTTTTTCATTATTCAAGATATGTTGAAATATTTAAAGTTCCACACGTATTTTACTTTCTAAGCAAAGTTAGAAAACCCCACGTGTTTCGTAGAGATCTAGAAACAGTCTGATGTATTTAATCTAACTGCGTTCCAGATGCTTAAAATATCCTAACTAAAACAATTAATTAATTGGTACGTTAATCATACTTTATCTACTGATACACCTATTACAAAAACTTGTATTAGGCTGTTACGAAATAATGACAGCATGTTTTAATTTGAATAAAGAACGGCAGAAGGAAATGTTAAAACTTAAATTTTCTCGGTTGTTTCAAAATGCTAGATAGGACATTCTAACTAAGGAGGGCAGTATGTTTACTAGTTTTTTTTACTATGGTTTTCTTTGATTTTTTTTTAGTTCCTGTATTGATTATATCGACCTTTCTCAACAAATAGTTATAGTTGAGCAAACTATCTGAGCGTTGAATTTTCAATAATTTTTATAAAGTTGAAGTATCTTTAAGCTATGTACTTTACCTTTATAATAATAATTGAAGGAAAATTTCCCTCAAAATTTGTCTTAATTTTTTGTAAGAGTATTCAAAATGTTTATGCCTGTGATTATGGCAAAATATAATTTGATTTACATTTAATATTATATAATAAATACTAGTAAAAGGTAAATTTATTGGAATTAAAATTGATATTTAGTCCAATTGCTCCTTCTAATTTATTTAGAATTACTCATAAAATTGAGTACCTATGCAAATAAAAAATATCATTCAGGTTTAATATGGATAGGGCTTACTATACTCAAGCACAGTATAAAAAGAAAGAAAACGTGCAACGTGAGTGGTCCAGTAAAAAAAAATTGTCTGCTATTAAACGTAACGGTTCTAAAACAATTTATACCGATCGAAAACTCTCTGGGCTCTCGTGTTTCCACTCACGAGCTTGAAATCCTCGCCTTGAAATTCCTCGGCCTGTGCACGGTCTAATGCATCCACGTGTGGCTGTACCTGAAAGGTCGTAAGCTCATTCGCTGATCACGCTCTATTTCAGGATCCGCAGGAGTGACATGTTTCCCCTGCAGCATAGGTCAAAACTGTATCACACGATTAACACACATAGGGCATTGCTAAGGAGCTTAGGCAAACTTCAACCCTTAACTGGTAAGGCAGGGTTTTATGGACCCCATGATGATGCTTGAGATGATTCTTTATGTCCGCGTTTTCTCTTAATTATAGTTTCAAATTCTTTACAAATAAGTTTTAATTCCTATCATTTTGTATTAATATACTTACTGAAAGGAACTTAATACCCTATTCCCAAGAAAAAATCAAAATTTTTCTGTGCAAATAGAAATCAAAATTAAGGGTTAATAATCTATTCCAGTTAAGGGTTAATAATATATTCTATGGATGTAACAAAATTTTACAAAGCAACGTCCACTTATAACTACAAGATCATCCCCTAAAATTGCACCATCTAATACATCTTCAAATGGTTACATTTGGCTGTGGTAGTGGCCCTGGAATTTTCAATATGTCAGTTGGCAAGATGTTCCAAATATTTAGGGGAGGTGTTGTAGCCTAAGTACAATTTTTAAGTAAAGGAATCTTGTTAACGGGGCTCTGTAAAATTTCGTTACGGTGATATATCTTGTCAACTGACGCACTGATAATTCCAAAGCCACTACCACAGCCAAGTGCAACCATTTCTCTCTCCACCCTTGCATTTAACGTTTAACCACCCGACTGCGACACTAAAGCTTGGTCAAAGGTTTCAAGAACACCCCGTATGGGTAGGAATATTTGACGAGGTTTTTCCTTAACGCGGTACGTGTTGCTGTCCGCGGTGCAGCAGAGGCCCCGAGGAGAAACTCTATGCATTGGATTCGCAGGTCAGTGAGTTGTCGCGTCGAGTCATTCAAACCGATGTCACTACCGCTCGATTTATCGTGTTCGTCAATCTTGGAAGACTGACCTCCCGCCACGGCTCGGGTTACCATCCACGGCAACGTCTTGCAGCACGCCCACCCCCGCCGCCGTCGCCATCACGTTATCCTGCAACAACGCGGTGCACTCCTTTGTCTTCCGTTTTATTCTCGTCCGCGCCGATGAACGGGCGACGTCGATGAATATCTACGCCGTCGAGCGAACGATAAAAACCTGGTCGTTCCGTGATCACGAGCGGGACCCTGCACCGCAGCATATGCGTTTCCCCGACGCTCAGGCACAGCCGGCGAACACGCGGATACGTGGCGAACTTGACGAGGGGGGGCTGGCGTATACACTTCTTAGAAACACGATTTTATCCTGTCCTCGTGCTTTTCGACGAGTAACATTTTCTTGGGTCGCAAAAGGACGTCCCTGAAACATTTTTTGTTTCCTTGGTTGAAGGGTAAGGGGGAAAACAGGGATTGTCCATTTTTCGTGAATTTGCGATTTATAGCAAACCGAAATTTAGATTCTGATTTTATAAAAAACAATTATTTACATATTTAAACTTATTTTTCTCGAAAACACTAAAAGTGGCCATATACTTTTTGTTCAGCAACAAGGGAAAATCCCGAACCCGGAAATTCAAAAAATTCTGAATCTTTTGAATATGTAGGGTATTTCCTCCTGATTTAATTAACCCTTTAATTAACACCAGAATTAACCCTTGAAAATTCGACTATTTTCCGATTTTGTGTTATAACTCGCGAACCGTATGAGATAGAAACAAGTTTCAAGATAAAAGTTACTTCTTTTAATTGGATCTATCATTTGGTAAAAAATATTTTACAATTCACGAGTTATAACACAAAATCGGAAAACATACCCTACATTTTTCTAATTATCTCTTACTGCTAAATCAACCATTTAAATCTAACAAAATTTTTACGGTACACCCTGTATATCTAATTTGATATTTAGAATTGGTCCAAACAAATCCTGCACCCGCCAGGCGGGGGTTAAACATCCCGCGAATGTAAGTGCGGCGGACGACTGTCAATGCGCGCTTCTCGTATTGTGGATGATCGTGCAAAACGCATGGTCGAGCTTCTGCGGTGGGCCGCGCGCGTGGAAGCACTGCGGTCTTCCGCAGAGAGAGAAAAGTTCGCCTGTATTGTATGTCGGGGCGGCGTGCAACCGAGAGAAATAACAAACGCGGCGAGCGTCTTCCTCTGGGTCGGTTTTGCAATTCGCGTGTACGTGCCGCGCGCGAATCATCCCGTCCGCGGCCGGCCATTACGAATTCCTGGCCGCGTCTAGAAATCGGCGGTCGAGGAAAAATTCTTTCGTTCGAACTAGTTGGAAAATACACGCCGGAATTCGGAGATGAAATTCCGCGGCCGCTGCAGATACGTGACCTGATGCACCGATGTTTCGGCCGTTCCCTCGCCGTTGGCCAGCATTTCGCCCGTTCGCGAATATCGTATCTATATATGTACGTGTGCGCGTCTACACCGGGAGATATATTGTACTTTTTATCTCGATCGAACCTCGTGCCATCGATAAGATTCTCCTTCGTGCACGATGTCGTAGGGTAAATGTCCCCTATTGGCGACAACGTCCCTCTTTACTGACCAATTGATTTTTGTTTCACATTTAAACGAATAAATAGACGAAATAGGGTGGAAGTCGAATTCCGAATATTTCATGTAGGAATTTGCGTACTTAAGACGCCCACTTTAAGAAAATTTTAACGGACAGTAATTAGGTTTGATTGTTAAGATATATTTAGGATCTTACCAAGAACTCTAGTTGCTTATTGCCTAGCTAAAATTTGCGGTTGTGTTCAGTTTTTTATTAATTTTTCAACCAGTCGAAGACACTTCAATTTCGTTCTGATTGATGTAAGGAAGGTGTTTAACCTGCTACGTGGCTAATTCGTGTTCAAAAGGAGTAAATCACATTTACTGTAAACGAAAATAAATAATTCACCTATAATCTTTTTTAAAACAATTTCTGTACGCTGATAAAAATTTTTGAATGTTACTGAATGTTACTAAACTTGCATTAAAAATAATTTTAACCGTTCAACTCAGCTCCCTCAAAATTAAATCACGAGCACGCCACTGGTGGGGCTAGTTAAATATGATTTGAATGGATTAATAGAACAATAATTCGCAGGAATAATTATCAAAATGCACACTGGTCTTCAAAAAATTTCACAGTACCTAATGGTTTCCCAAACAATCAATCTTTTACATCATCTAGTTTGTCCCTACACCACTGATCTCGCTACCGAAGGCGACAATAAAGATCTATCAGTCTTCCTTTGCTTCTCGACGAGCACTTTTTGACACGTCTCAGGCTTCAGCGTCGGCCAGCCAGGCCATGCTCAATCGAGGGAAGAGGGTGACAAAGTGTCTCAGCCGCGAACGGGATAAGGAGAAGAAGAAGAAGAGGGGTGGTGTTAGAAGATCTCTTTCCTTATCCACCGTTTTCCTCCTGCCACGGCGAGGGTGTATGGACCCCAGGGGTTGACTGATCTGCCTCGTAATGCCAATCGATATATATGTATGTATATGTGCATACAGGGTGTTTCAGAAAAAGGGTTACCACTCCTAAACCTCGGGATGCACATCTGAGTAAAAAAATCGCAATTAAGTATGTGCCAAATAGTTGATAGTGTTCTGGGTTCCTTTTACAGCAGGTGTTTTACGCGATTTTCTCCCATCGAAATACAAATTTCAGGATTTTAAAACGGTGAATAGTAACGATAATAAAATATTTCCACTAGAAAGAATTTGGTTCTAAAGATTATATTTCATAGACTGGGAAATGGCTAGATTAGACGAGTGTTACTAAGTCAAGCTCACTACAAATTATTAATTGTGTTATGTAGATATGTAAGAATATATTTTTTCAACTTTCTTTTTATCGCCTCTGTATGTACAGAGTGTCACCGAACTTGGGATATAAATAATGTAAAAGAGGGTGAGTAATGTGAAAATATAGAATTACAATTTTTCTTACGAGACTTCGTTCTCGAAAAAATCAATTCTGAAAATTTATCTGGTAATTAAAGTTTATCTGACTAGAAATTTGCAGACTGTAACAGTAAACAAAGTGCAAATTCAAGGGTGAAATTAATCCTTGTGCAAAAATAAGTAGAAAGAGTACAACAATACATTTTCAAACTAGGCTTTGTTTCCCAAAAAATTCAAACTTGAAAATTCATCGAGAATTTCTGTGCTTGACCAAAAAGAAAATTAAAACCAATTTCCTCAAAAACAACTTGTAGGTAGTCGTAAAATATTTCTTGCTACTCTCTGCCAATTCTGTCAAACAATCAGGTGTATACGTACGTAAAAAATACCCAAATTGATTTCTCTTGAAATTGAAACCCCGAATCAAAAAATATTTTCCTATATTCTCAACTTATATTTTCGTACAGGAGCGCACCCTTTCGGTTTGCAGCACCGTTTTGGCGACACCCTGTATACACACCTCTCTCCTCCGCAAGGCTGACACTCTTTTAGGCACCGTTCACACGGCATGTGCAGTTCTCTCTACCCCGTTCGCCGCGTACACAACGCGCGAGGGGTTGAATATAACGTGACTCGCATATGAATAATGCCAAGTACGTGTTACGTGTATAAAGAGAGCCGCGCGAGATCCGCTCAGTAAAAGGCACTCCGTTGCGACTTCCGCGTTTCGAGGCGTAGGCGGGCTTGCAGAAACGGAGACGGGGTTTAAAGGGAGTCGTCAACAACCCCTTGGAATTTTTTTTTTTGCGTTCGCCGAGGGTCGTCGACTAACTCTTCCGTTGCTGTCGTGGCGCCGACGGGCGATTGCTTCTCCTTGAATGTTTCAACCTGTTCTCAGGCGATCCGTCACAGAGACACGTGCTTTCAGTTCACTGCCATCAATTTGCGTTTTCGAAATTCAATCACACGTTTCGCGAGTGTGTGTACGCGGAATTTGAGACAGAATTGGGCACTGCTTCAGTCATTTTGGGAATAATGTACATTTTTATATATAGAATATGGGTAAACAAGTGGGATATAAATTTTCATTTATTAACAAAAATGCGTATGGACTTCTAGAAGATTTAACCCTTTAACGCCGGACGTATCACATATAATACATTCCCGGGTTGAGGGAATTTTCCCTTTGAACGTGGAACAACAGTAGTTTACAGTAATTTTATTCATTGAAGAAATATGGAACTACCTGAACCCCGTATTCATTTGTTTTATGCATTTTAACCTCTAAGAGAAAATAATAAAAATATAAAAATTTCGACCATATTTAACGATAACAAAAACAGGATATTTTCCCTTCAACAGGATTAGGTGCCGGCGCCAAAGGGTTAAAAATGTGTGTCTATTTCAAACATTTTTGTGTGTTTTGTACCTGTTACTCAAAGGAATAATGTTGCATATTTTTTACGCAAGAAAAATATTCTTTCATAAAATCCCTTTAGTTTGGAATTAAATTCGTATATTCAGTTGGTTTGAGGAAATGTAATTTAAAGAGGGAGGAAAAAGTATGTCGCAGTTAAACTCGGTTAAATAAACATTGAATAGTTATTCTGGTTAAGGGAGATATGAAAGAGAGGAAAACACGGTGTCCAATAGCGCAGCACGTGGACGCTATCAATTACATAACTCAGCGTGTCCCTAGTATACAGATCAATCACAGAAGGCGTTACGTAATGTTGCACAACTGGGTAAGAATGCCCGTAGTACTACGAACGATTGAATTATGATCTTCATGCGCGCGGAATTTCTGTACGACTCGTACACCACCTGCCCCAATGCCCCCGATTCGTTTTTGAATATGTAATCACCAAACTTGAGGATATTTTTTTCTTTTCATCGCACAATTGAGGACCTTGCAGCAAGAGTTTATACAAAAACAACCAATCAAAAGCTTCAAAGAACAGAGTTTACCAAACCATCGAAATCACCCACTAAAACTTGAAGAACCAACACCCAAGAAGAAAAAAATCTACCCTTCATCTTACTCATTACTTACCCGCACCACTAATACCAATTACACTTTACCAATTAGCGCCTCATTTACCATTCTAAAACAACCCTCCCTGGTACAAAAATATAAATTAAATCTGCACGGGCAAGAAATGTAATTTATCAAAACCGAAGCGAGCTTCATACACGGGAAGCGTGGAAAATTTTAATTCCAATGGAGGGAGACCGATGGCGGGTGTCTCTGTTGCTCCAGAGTAGGCTGCCTTCCCTTTGCGCGCTGTATTAATTCGGCGATATTAATCAAGCAGCGAGTTCTCACGTACAAAAGCGCGCACCGATGCTAGCGCAGTAGGAACCTTATTGTTTCGGTACCCTCCGGTTCAATATCGACGTGCCCTGTGACGCAATGCGTATACACGTTGCACATCACACTGGCGCTGGATTCTGAAAACTGCGAGGGATACGCAGACGGAAGGATCACAAAGGGTTTCTCGTTGCGAGCACGCAAGCAGGCAAGCGGGCAGGAGAGCAGGTGCCGACTTCGAAAGAGTCAAAGAGAGTTCGACGTGCTTGTCGACGGGGGATCTCCAATCACTACCGCCGTTCCTACGGGTACGTCTGCGTTGGCATACGTGGGAGCTACCGCTACCTACTGCCTCCTCCTTTTCCCTCTCATTGTTTCACCTTCTATCGGCCACCGCCGCGTGGGATCGAAGGAGAAACCTGCCCCCGGATGAATGGCACAAAATGCCTTCGTGATAGATGTCGCTGGTTAAATGGAGTCTTTTCTCTTCCCGCGGACGAGGGGATGGTCGATTGCTGCTCGAGCGACGTTTTGGAATAGTAATTGGGTGTGTATTAATTTATAGGATACCTACTTGGATTGGAAAGAGGTTCAATCAGCGTGATTGGGGTTTGGGATATTTTACTGTTGCTCGGGGGTGGAATTATTGTATGTAGATATGTTTTATTTTTGTGCTGTATGAATACATAGGGTGAGGTAGTTGAAGGTGTCGGGTTTTAATTCGGATATATTGACTTGGAAGGAACTACCCCTGTTTAACCCTTAATTCTTGAGGTGGAAAGTTTCTTCAGTGGTGAACTGGGGTTTGACGTAACACAATATTTATTTGTATTTAGGTTAAAGGCTTGAGATACGAATAGAATTTTATTAAAGTTGTGCGGAAATCTACCAACCCTCGAAACGACAAAAAAATTGTTAAACGCTGTAATGCAGTATGGATTCCATAATGGTGTTATCTTTATTTTGCAAAAAATTGTTAAAATAGAGTTATTGAAACTACCAAGCAATTGTTCCGTTTTTGGCATAAAGAACAAAAGTTGTAGGAAATTTAATATTCATTATACCCAATAGAAATAAAGCTACTTTTGTTTAACACTATTCCTACCGACACATTTCACGTCATTTGACCGGTCGCGTTAGGTAAGACAGACTACAAATTTTTCTCAGAAAATAAACAATAAAACAAGAAGCGAATATTCAAAAATGTATTATACGTATATTTGAGGCAAAATCGTGAAGTTTAAAGGCGATTCAATTACGTTGTATATAGGAAATTCTAATCGATATTTTAAAAACGGTCTTTTGACCGATTCGTGGTAGGAATAGTGTTAATAATTAAAATCTTCAAACTAAATTGACTCCATTTGAGATCATTGAGTATTTAGATCATTGATAATTTTTTACTGCATATTTCGAGGTGATTCCATCCAATTTCGAAGTTAAAAATAGTATCAATCGATTCGTCTTGACGAGGTCTCTCCAATAAAGTACTTACAGACACCACCGCGCGTTCTCAGATTAGCAACCACCTTACACTCTCAACATTGTTCTTCGTGTCTCTCTCTCGGGCCTCTAGGTGAATGTAACCCCTTAATAAAGATCTTTTATTTCCCCGTTAAGGCTGAGAAAGATATTGCTTAGGCCGCGTTCCCACAAGCGCCACGGGGGCCTCTCGCTGTTTCCTCGATCTGAACCCTCGCAAGACAAACGACCGTAAACACAGAAGTTCGAATGCCCGCGGCGCGCGGAGAAGGCGCGCGCCACCATTTTTCTCGCTCCCGCGTGCTCATACAATCCAAAGTACCATAACCCCCGTCGATGATTCGGCCGAATTTACCCCGCCGACCAAACGTCACCCCCTGACCTCGAGCGTCTTTTCTTACCCTCCGCTTCTATACCCTCCCGCCATCTCATTTATCGCGCTTTAGTCTTCCTCGTGTTTGCGGGTGGTCACGGCTGGTTCTCAGGACTCCTCGTCCCACGAATTCTGATAGAGCCACGCAGACGCCTTCTGTCCCCTGCTGGTTCTAGGCTGCGCTGGACGTCAGGTTGGAACGCGAGCTTTGTTCCGTCTGGTTCGGAATTTTCGTAGGAATAAGGTCAATGCACCGGAGCTCGATAGGTACCTTGGGAGGTTTCGTAAAAATTGTAATTATTCGGGGCTGCATGTGTGCGTTGATTATTCACTTTCGACAGCATGTGGTGGTACTTGGCAGCTGGTACTTTGGTGAAATTGGAGCTTGTATCTTGATAAAAAAGCAGGATAGTGGAAAACCAACTGCTTCCAGAATTATGCTACTTTTGGTGGAAACATTTTTTTCGTGGGGCAGACGGTTTATACTTTATAATTTATATCATTACAGTACAACATATATTATTATTATTATTATATAGGAATAGCTACATTTGTGTAGGGGATCCTGTAAGTTTGAACACTGTGTATATAATTAGTACAAGTTTGTTTTATAATTTATTGCTCATGTTAGTACGGTATACAGTTTTTCTCAGGATAAAAAAAGTAATACGTTTTAAAGAGAATATATGAATAAAACTTTTTATCGACTGTCCTGAAAGATAAACTTAGCAGAGGCTGACATTTTTAAGAAATTTTTCTGAAGATTTGTTCTACTGTGGATGATAAAAGTAATTTGGAAAAGTTGTACGAGTATCTGGGAAAAAAATATTCTTCAAGCGAGAATTACTTAATTAAACAATATTTCCCTGTTTCTCTAGGACGAATAAAACATTCTCTTCGGTAGTGAGCCCTTTCTAAGAGTACGATAATATTCTTGATTCCAATTATGGACTGAAATGTAGGTATCTTCAAATTATTAGAGTTTTTATAATTTCATTGGTTTCCTGCATTGATATACGAGAGATATCGCAATCGTAGGTCGCGTTTTCTATCTTAGCAAGCATCTGTACTTACCGGATGTTCGCGTGTTGGATTTCACAGTGGAACATTGTTGTTCGCGTTTCTGACGCAAGGGTAGATTAATCAGATTGGATGATGCCGTTGACAATGCAGCTGCAATACCGTTTTCGTCTTTGTCTCAGGGGTGATACAATGAAACGATTAGTCTGCAAAGAACGGTGTACTCGAGAAGTATCGTGTTACACTGTACGCAATCGTTATATCGTCATTAATTTGAAATAATATTATGTGAATCATAAACTGCAAAAGGGGAAAATAATTTTAAATAAGAAGCTACTTCCGGAAGAAGTTTCCCCTAACATGTATCTTCCCCGATCTTTAACATTATGTTAAACGAACAACAAAACCAAGGGTCTTAACAGGGTTAATACTTTGAGTCTTAAAAATCTCCCGCCAGTTTCCCTTCGAACGTAAAAATACCCCCTTACCGCCAAGGGAACGGCGGCTATTTAAAACCACCGCAGTCGACAATAGCATTCCCGTGCGACTGACACTTTCTCTTGCATTTTTTCATTTAAAAATAAAACGCCGCCGGACGAAAACGGGGAAACTCGTCGGTGGACGAGGGAGACAGAAATAGAGGCGGGGGTGCAGCGGCGAGAAGCGTGGCGGAGGTAACTTCCGGAAAAATTAATATCTCGCGGGAAGGATGATGCACCGGCTGGCTGGCTCAAGTGCAGACGCCTCTGTCACGAAAGTGGGGGACAATGGGGTGACGAGATGCTGGAGATCTGGACAGGAAACTTTGTTTTCTAAAGTAATATAGACTCTCCCCACCCCCTCTTTCACCCACCCTTTTTGCTCGTACTCTATCTTTCCCGTTTCTCCTCGAATAGTCGACGAAAAACGAGAACAAGCTAGAGAATAGACGCCTCTCAAGCGGAGTTTAGGAGTGTCCGAAGAAACTCTCGTGGAATTCGCAGGGAACGGCGTCCAAGCAACCGCAGCACTCTTAGCAACTGGTCTGGTCTTAAGATCGGCGGAGTTCTAATTGGTCTTGACCGCTTGACCGGAGTAATTGGCCAATTTGAGATTCGATTTCAGTCTAGGCACTCTAGGCGGTGCCTCCATCTTGAAAGTACTTAGCGTCGTCGAAATCCCTTTGTTCTCCGTGGATCGGCTCTACTTAGGCTTTGGAAAAGTTCCGCAGGGGAATCCCGCGGAAGTACAGTTGCCCGTGGCTTCGCTCGATTTGTTCCGGGGCTGATTGTTGGGAATGATTTTAAGGGAAACGGCAGCAATGCGTCCTGGTTGTTTGTAATTTGAAATGGAGACGGGGGTTGGGTAGATTTTACTTGATATCGAAAGAGAAAGTTATTTGGAATAGCATTTTGGCCTGTCGTTTGGAATAATGTTATTTAGAATGAAAGGGAACATAAGTGGAATTTAGAAAGAAAAAAGGGTTTGGTGCTTTTCATTTCAATTAATTTTCCCCAAATCCAAATAACATTTTTTCATTTATTTTCTACGTATTTTCTCAAGTTTTCACTTACAATGTATTAAGGAGGAAATATCAAACTATACTTTAGAGTTTAGACTATTTGTTCTTAACTAATTAATTCAAATGAAAATGAAAAAATTGAGAGCTGAAAAATGTATCAACTTTCCACGGTTTCCCCTATCATATAAAATCATCACTAAAAAAGAAATCGATTCGTACAATCAGTATAAACTCTAATAGATCTCTCTTTGTACGATTTACCATTTTCTCAGCCGCATATTAGCAACGATTACGATGGTTTCGGATTATCGCTTCTCTTCATCCAAGCATTTTCTGTTTATATTTCGTGAAGGCCAACGCGTTATCATTGGCGAGGCGAACGAAAGCCGAACTTTCGTAATTTTATTACGACGAAAAGGAAGAAATTGGCTGCGGCAGTTGCGGGATATGATGAAAAGCAACCAGCGGGGCGAAAGGGAGAACGTGTCGGTGGGTTGGAACGTGGCTGTAGAATTTCAGGAGGATCCAGCCGAGGGATTGGCTGTGTCGGAGTGAACTTATGAAACGGCCAACCCCGGTAGAGTCGAGCGAGATATTAAATTTCTGGAATTTTGCGGTTAGGCGCGTCTACATGCCGACGGTTCTCTCACCAACACAGCCGCCCGTCCGGTGCTCTTGCGTCCACGTGCCGTGGTTAAGAAAATTCTTTCACGAGATTTCTCTCATTACCTTCCCTGACGCGATCATTCGAAACGTATACACGCGTACTGAATAATATGTACCACAGTTTAACAGAAAACAATATAATTCGTTTGATTCGCGACTTTATGCGGAAGGTTTGTCCTAAGCTCTTGCATAATTGCGGATAGTTCAATTGTTCTATAAAAATTTGTATGTAGGTTCAAGTCTTTTATGTAATGCATATAGGGTGAGACATGGAAAGCGTTACGACTGAATATTTTCAAAAATATTGGTGATATAAGGGAGTATTATTAGACAAAGTTAAAACTTAAACTCTTGGTTTTAATTTCATTTTTTTTCAACTGGAAGGTGTTAATGATATTTTTTTTAAAGGAGAGTAATTTTTATATTTTCTTCACTTCAAACGAAATTGTTTTTTTGTTCTCTTTTCAATATTAACCCTAGTTCGGCTGACGAGGCACCCGGGTGACTATTTGAACTTACTGTTATTTAATAAACCTATCCACTACACCTAGCAAAGTGATGGTTCACTACACATGTTCTGAGCAATGCCACTTGTAATTATTAACACTGCTTACATGCGTTATTCGTGCAGATGTATATACAAAATTAGCCACCGGAGTGACTGCGGCAGCCTAAATGAGTTTTAAAATTCGTCAGCCGAACTAGGGTTAAGTCAAATCAATAATTGTATAGGTAAACAGTTCTTTCTAATTTACTCGAAGTTGGTAAAGATGGAGCTGCACCTCTCTTGCTGCAAATTCCTCAATTAACCTTTTCCGTAAATGTATCCTGATTGTCACTCATGAAATTTCCGTAGAAATACATATGTACCCATGTAGGTACATCATTAGTTAGCCTCATTCAAGTAAAAATATAAACGATAATTTTGCAAATGCATGAGCTTGAAATATCCAAACTAAATAAATCATCAAAACAGAAGTAAATATTCTACTCGAAAACCTATAACATGGCACTGCCCTAAACCAACTTCATGAATCTCTACAAAAATGTCCACGGAAAAAAGTCTAATCATACCTATGAAGTCGATTCCTATTTATTCCAAGCCATATTCAAAATCGAATAATTCAGTTGTACACCCAAATAACAATAAGTACACATCATTGAATGGTAATCGTTTCCTTTATTGTTACATCGACCTTAAACCTACAATACCTACCCGACTCGTTACACACGCATATACACAACGACTTTACAAGTGCGCTAGTTTACAATTCTTGAATTAAGACCCACCGCGGTCCTCGTCACAATACACAAGTTTACATATAAATACATAAATACAGGCGTGGTTACAATTTACTGCAAGGTGAGGAGGTATCTGGACTCGCTAGCGGGGACTTGATAATTAGTGGTGTAGGTGGTGTAAGCAGAGCTGGCCGGGCCAGTGGCCAAGGGGATCACACTGGCGGGATTGTCGTATTGGTATTGCACCTGAGTAGCGACAGGCTTGATTTCGAGTTTCTGCGGTTTCGATTCGGCGGGCGCTGCTGCGATCTGCCCGACCGGTGCCACGGACACTTGCAGTCCAGCTGGCAGGATCTGCAGCTTCTGCAGAGGAGAGTAGGCGTAGATTGGCCCGCGAATGGGCTCCACGTTCTCGGCGCGGATCTTGGCGAAGTACTTCATGGCTTCGACGTCCTGTTGACTGATGTATCGCACGCGCTGAAGACGACCGTCGGGGAGAGCAACGTAGTACTCGCCGGTCTGCTGGGGCTGGCGTTCATCAACTTCCTCGTCTTCGAGCTCGTTGACAGAGTTCACGGGCTCGGACTGCAAGAAGATTGAATTAGTTAAGGACGCAGTGGCGAAGGTTGATGATTATGAAGAATCGAAGAGGGATTTTGTTCGGGGTCATTTTTGGTGATCAGTGAATTCGTACGATGAAGTATTGTTTAATTTGGAGGAAAAGGAATTCGGCGGAAAATCCTGATGGCGATAAGTGCTCCGATAAGTTGTCCCGCTGCTGTTGTGATTTTCTTTTGTCTTTGTTATTGATGATTTTGGAGGAGGCTCGAGTGAAGCTTGGGAAATGACGAGTGGAGATATATTGTAGAGAGAGAAGTAATTAAATCATGGGGAATAAAGGTTACGAGCCTGGTGAACGATCTTGAGGACTGAAATCACGGTTGACTGCATCAGAGATTGTGTCACACCGGCTTCAAATTTGGTAGGGGCACACGCGTGCCCGCGCACCGATCGAAAGTAAACGACGAGACGAATACTAATGTCGTTAAGACGGCCGTGCAAGAGGAACGAGGGACAGAAAGAGGCGAACACGAAGGAAGACACGGAGAATCGGCGCGAGTTAAAATTCCGTGGAACCCTCCTGGCTACGATTAAACTCGTGCCAACCGTGTTTTCTGCTCCTATTGCGGTAGATAATTTTATAACAAATCCTTTTACGGTAACACGTAATACAATTTTTTTAGGAAAATCTGATTTGACAGAAATTCTGAATTTCAAATGAGTGTTCCAATTGTGAGCTGATAATATAGTGTCAGCGTGAAACTCTCTTTGTTTTCTTCAAAGTGAAATTTTTCATCGGTATTATGAGTTTTAAATTTTCTTTTCCACCACTGTACCTTCTTTCCACCGTGTATTACTTTCGAAAAATCGAATTTTGATAGTGAATAGTCATTTGAAACAGGAATAGAAAGTTGCTCACCTCAGATTCGGTGACACTGGTGACAGTGGTGGCTTCCTCCTCTTCCGTGCTGTTGGGCACTTCGGTCGTAGTAGTTTCCTGCGGCGCTCCATACTGTTGCTGAGGAACCGCTGGTGCTCCATACTGTTGCTGAGGAACCGCTGGAGCTCCATATTGCGACTGAGGTTCACTGGGTGCTCCATATTGCTGTTGAGGTTTCTGGGGTGCTCCGTACTGTTGCTGAGGAGCGCTGACGCCAGCGTATCGCTGTTGAGGCGCACCAGGGGCGCCATATTGCTTCTGAGGAGTAGCTGGTGCTCCATATTGCTCCTGAGGAGTAGCTGGTGCTCCATACTGCTGCTGAGGAGCAGCGTATTGCTGCTGGGGGGCGCCGTACTGTCTCTGAGGTGTCTGTGCCTCCCTCTGAGGAAGAGTGAAGGCTTGTCCAGCAGGCCTCCAGTTCGACGGAGCGTAAGGGGCGTCAGCGACAGTGGTGGTTTCTTCTTGCTGCCTGGCAAAGTAGTATTGTCTTTGTTGCGGACGGTACCTCGGCGGCTCTGCGCTGACCGCGGCGACCAAAATGGCGAGGGCGACGAATATCTGCTTGGAAATAGAAAAATTAGAGCTCTCCTTATTCGCTTATAAATCAGTAATGTACTTCTCTATTGAGACCAATTACGTATAGTGCACTTAAGAATGAAGTTAATTTTATGAGCAAGTTCTATCGTATATTTTAAGATCGTCTTGAGATGACTAAGTGGGTGATTTTGTGTTATATGATAAAAAATGTAAATAAGCTAATTTTAATCGTGGATTAAGATTGTTGACACTGTCGTAAGAGATGCTCTACCTTCATTGTGGTAGTTGTAGGTTACTCGGTTGTGTTTTCGAGTTGACTGATTCCTGATGCCCATCGGCTGTGGATTATATACACCGAGTCTCGTATGTGGTCTGCATGTTTAAGAAGATCCATGACGGTTTGCCGGCCACCGAGTGACATTGACCTCCTAAAAGACCGATGAATCCTCGATCATTGTTGGCTCATCATCCGGTCGCATTTTACCTTCGCTTTTTTTTCGTGGCCCGCGACGCTCGTGTTCTCGTTAAAAAGACAACAACACTTTCTGACACTTCGGGACTCGTCGCTTCTCTTTTGGAGATTCTTTCGTGTTGTTTTGTTGTTCGTTACAAGTGGATAAATGTGGGGAAATTTTTTAAATGTGGACTGGTTGTTCTTTAGTAGGCGAGATGGTGTTTGGCAATCTTTTTAAATTCAACGACCTCGAAAATGAAAATCAAAGGGAAGTTGAAGGGGTCATCAGAGAGTAGGTAATGAATACAAATCAGTTGATAAGGATAGAATGTAGTGTTCAGCGAAATTTTGTTTGAAATATTCACGTTAGACTTAGGTACAAATTTACGAAGTCTAATTAATTTTATGTTACAAGATCTTAGTGTTTCATGCCACTTTAAAGTAGCATTGCAACAAATGTGTTAGAAATTTTACAAGAAGAATAGATGATCCTTTTCAATTAATGGGAATATTATATTTTGATATTATCAGATAAAAATATATTATTTCCAATAAATGAAAAGGCTTTTTATAGGATATCATTATATTAAGATAGATATATCTCTAACAGGAAATAAACATTCGCATCAGTGCTATCTACTACTGCATCAAAGTCAGAGACGACTTCTTAAATAAAAATTTCTTATTTTTCCTCGCAATTATCAAAAATCAAGTCCACAAAGAGATCTCTGCGCAAGTGCCCCGAAACCATTGCGAATTCTCACATTAACATTCCACGGCTTATCATCTGAATCAGCGTGAATTTGTCATACGTTGTCCATGGCCGATTCCCCTTCATCGGCAGCCGACGACCGATCACTTACATACGTCGTACGTGTCGGCGAGCTCTTGGAGCACCGTGGATCCGTCGATTATGTGGCGATTACGTCGATTTAATTTTAACTCCGACGGATCTGTACGCGAGCACGCGCGTGCATTCTAATCGATTCCTCGCACGCATCACGCGTGACTATGATTTTCGTGCTAATAAATTCAGCGGTGGACTCGATCTGACCAGCATCAGAGAAGAGGAGGATGGAAGCGACGTGCACGGCGATATCAGGGTCGAGCCAGTGCGATCATCCTTCGGAATTTATAATGACAGATCACTCCTGTCCGCGAATGATTCGCGAGTTTGCGAACGTACCTTATGGTCCGCGGATTTCGACATGCCCCAGTGTCTAATTTTATGTTCACTTCCTGTCGAATTTCACGGAGAATCTGAACATTGCTATCGCGAATCGAAGGGGGTCGAAGTTGACAGAAGTTCACCTGTCAGGATGTGGTAAAGAGAGAAGGACTTTATTTAAATGAAAAAAGGTTCCCTCACCCTGTTCTTAAGTCCTCTTCACATGAAACACTTCTGTAGCTCACTACCGGTATTTTGAACTTATTCATACATGTTGTATTTTTTTGGTGCAAAATTGTCTTGTGTGAAAAGGCTCTTATTGTTAAGGAAACCTGTGAGATAATAACGGGACAAATTTGCGAAAGGCATTGACAGATATTTATTTATTACAATTGCAATAGTTTGACACAGAGATGAGTAAAATTTGTATTCAATTAAAATTTCGAATAACGAATAAAAGGTAAAAAATTATTCGACATATGTCGAATAAACTTAATTCGGGTTAATGAACGAATGACAATTTTTATTTAACTTTTATTCGTTAGTCGAAATTTGATTTGAATTCAAATTTTGCCCATCTTTAGTTTGACAGTTCATTGAGAATAAGTCGCAACGTTTTGCTGGAAGCATCAATACTGTATAACACACCGAACCGAGATACGTTGAATCCTATTTAGATAAAGACAGCTGCAAGGGCGACGATGCGTTGGAAGGTACTTCCTAGAGAACACGAGCTAAACACAGAAACCTTGAGCGAAGTATCAAATATAAAATGAAGCCATGGAAACCTCAAATAACCTAATTTAAGGAGTATAAAGAAACGACCAACTTTTTTTTAACAAAAGAAAACACCAACACGACTTTTGAACAAAAATTCGATCTCATTTCGCATTTATCAAATACCAAAATCCCATTTCCAAGATTTTATATTTAACATTTTACGAGATAAACATTCTCAACGATCAACAAATAGTGCAGAACTGTAAAAAAGACCTGTGTCACTCACAAGCTCGCCTACTATTAACACAATATTACCAGATAATCTGATTCGCGTGTTGTCCACTGCGTCGTGGGAGAGGCTGAAAGATTCCGCGGATAAAATGATGGAAAAGTTCGGATTCGGTTGCCCGTGACTCGCGGAATGTGGCGATGTCGAAGGGTGATCGTTGAAGAAGAGAGGCCGGGCTGGAAGAGAAGAGTAGGAAGGACAGAAAGGGAGTCGGCGATAGGGAGGCTGGGAGGGGTGGCCCGGGTAAAGCAAATTATTCACACTCAAACGACTCCATTTCAATATCGGACCGAGGCCCAGGGACAAAAGAAGGGCGAGATGCCTGTCTCCCTTCTGCTTTCGCTTTGCCAGTACCCGGCAGTCCGATACCTTTGGCTGCAGCCTGCAGGCTTAACTCCTTTTTTTCCTCTCCCTCTTTCCCTCTGCCCCTGTCTTTATTTCTGCCTCTTCTTCGCGCTCGCTTCTCTCCGTTATTCCGCCTATGCTACCACCCCCTTCGCATCTAAACTTTTAGGGACACCATGCACGCCAACCACCACTACGCGAGAAATTTTCGAGTTTCATACTGCGACAGGATAAAGTGTCCTCGCGACACTGCTTATTGATCTCTTCGATTTTTTTGTGGTTTTTAGAGGTTGATTTTGGAAGAGGTTTGGAGTATTTGGGGGTGTATAGTTGTTTGGGAAATGAATAAAACTGGTGTTGTTTTGATAATGGAGGGGAATCTGATGGCTTCGCGAGAAGGTAGAGGCTGAGATTTATTTTAGATTAGGTGTTTTGATTTGGTAGTGTACAATATAATGTTGCATATATTGTGAAGAGTGGGCAAGTCTATTGCAGTCCCCAAGAAAAGGGGAGAGAGTCTGTTAGGAATTCATTTAAATGCGAAGGGACAACAAATTCTTGATGAATTAAGTTGGTGTTCTTGGAATGTTTAGTGTAGTTAATTAAAATTATAAAATAAGATAACACCACGAAAAACAATAATATAAAAAGGATTAAAAAAAGTGGTATACAAACATAGATCCTATTCTCAATACATACTTGTGTTTAACAATTAAAATCTTGAAACTTAATTTACTCCATTTCAGATCATTGAGGGTTGATAGCTTTCTACATAATTTGGTCCATTTATATCAATAATACATGTAAGAATCCCAAAAATATCTCTAACCGAGGATTTCACACAACACGATCCAACACTTTGTAGATCACATTGCGAATTTTCGCGCAAACAATTTGAATCGAACATGATAAATTCTACCCCTTTTAAACACGTTTACATCGCCATGCGAAATGGCGGCGCGTGAATCCATCTCTGTATAATAAAAAAGGGGTACAAGCAATGAATGAGAGAAGTGCAAAGTTGCAGCAGAAATCGACGAATCGGGGTGTTGAAAAAAGGAGGGAAAAGGGAAGAGAGTCGAAGAAGATACCAGGCCAGCCTCGAGCTACGTAATTGAATATATTTAAGCGCGGGAGGGACGTTTGTGCGGATTCTCGGCTTACAGGAACCCCCATACCGAGGCAACGTCTGCGAGTAAACTGGATTAATCGTCTATGAAGGGAGACTGTAACCCCGCCGCATTCGTTTGCAATCAGATCCCTATGGGGAATTCGAAACAATGCGTCTATGTGCCCGTGGGCCTTGTTTTCATTGTTACGTTATATCGATTATCCCCCATGGGGGATGTAAGAGGGGGTGCAGGATGGTAAAAATAAAGACAGTCTCGTTCGTATTATATCGCGATGACACTTGATCAAACTTATGCACGCAAACTAACATTCTAATGAACAGACTTGGCTGTATCAGGCCTGTGATAAGGGAGGAGGGTGGCTTCAACACATTCGTTACCATGCGTTACATATTTGTGACACCCCAATTACTTGTGGCAGATCAACGTTAGATATTTGGGCATATGTGACGTTATTTTGTATTTTAGATTGATAACATTTCAGATTAGAAGTTAATGGCAGCAGGAAGCTACGTATGTCGCTTGTCTTTTCTTTTTGATAAAGCCTTTGCCATTATTAGGTACATATTATTATTGGTGTTTGACCATTTTTTTAAATGAGAGAGGCTAAAGAATATTCAGAATACTAACTTTATTTCTTTATTATACTCATTAGTAGCATTTCTGGTTGCAACACAGTATCCTCAAGTTGGGAATTAGTTAGCCATCAAAATGCCAACGATAAATGGTAATAAGTAGGGCTGTTCGTTTGCCTAATTGAAAATATAAAGGTACTGCATTGAATATAGTGTCTTTAGATTTGCAGGTAATTAGCCATCCACGGTATTCTTCTAACTTGATACTTTAGTACCATCAGATTATATTATCATCCCGTTTTGATCGTTGCAAAATGTTTCAAATTACAATATATTCAACAATTAGAAAGATCTTGTAAGTAGTTACAGTCTCGGAATATTATAATTAAAGAGCATAGGTTTCTATGCAAATTGAATACGCGGACTGCCCTCAAAATCTCAGAATTCCAAATAACAATTATTCGTATCACAAATCCGTGAATAATAAATGAAGCCAGAACTTTCCCACGCCCCTAATGATAGTATACTCTAATCCACCAAAAAGTGCTGTCCATTTAAACCTTCGAATCTCGTCACAATTTCTTTTCTCCATTCTCACGATACTTTATCAAACTCATATATGCAAAGAAGTATCGAAGAAGAGCAAACCAATCAATATTCTAATCAACGAATTATTCCTGGGACTTCCCAGCTCCAAAAATCAGCAAGAACAATAGAAATAAAAATTACTCGTCTTATCAAGGAGGCTTCACGGTGAAACACTCTGTTCGCTACTTGGCCGCACCTGACGCGACTTCTAATCATCATTTTACCTTTTGATCGATGGCACGAGTCGGTTAAGTTGAGCACGTTGCTTCTGCTTACTCCTTCCCTTCCTACCCGTTCCCTCTAGTACACTGCGCAGACTAAAATTCGCCACAAAATCAGCTATATCGCAATCGACCAGGCATCGTGCAACGGTGATTCGATAAATAATTGAGGAGTTGAAATAGTAAACGATCTAAGTCCCAAAGAAATCAAATACCTATTATTTTTTTTATAAATTCCATGCTGCATAATTTATTTTAGTTTCTAGAACTGTCGCAAGATAGATCTGATATAATCAGTACCAACGTCCCTGTGGTTGAAAAGAAAATACTGAAAATTTTTACTTCAGGACTCAACTAAGGAATTTAAATGGCAAATCATGTAAGTGCCTGAAATGGTACTTATAATTTCAGCTATATCTTACGACAACTCTAGAAACTAAAATAAATTATTCTAGTATATCGTTTACCACCGTATTCAGCGTTGAGTTTGCACCCTTTTCCACTAAAAGAATAATTCTTTATTCCTTTAGCACACGACGTTTACCATTCCAGCTCCTAAATTATCAATTCGAAAAACGTAACCCTTGTACTACCGAGCCGATTCCCGCGCTGCTGGACCGAAACCACCGGTCGATACTCGATTTTATTTGGACGATGTTACCCCAGGGAAGAATCACGAGGGTGTGTAACGATAGAGAAATTGTTTGGCTACCAGTTGCGCGCTCCCAAAAGGCTCGTTTTGCAAGTCGTAAACGAATTAGGGCCTTTCAACCGGCGCTGATTCGCCGGGGAACAGACTCGAAATCACCCTTGGCCATTGATTTACATGGCGGTTAACGGGGTGACCGCCGTCGGTGCTGTTAATACAAATTGGCCGTGTCCGTGGTCAATTACTTTCTCGCTCTATCGACTAATACTATCGATTCCATCGTTCTTAGTCGTTAGCAGAATGTAATTGTGCAACGACCCTTTTATTATACGGGGTGTCCACTCTAACGGTGTGCATGATCTTTTAACTAATTTAACTATTTAAGATAATTTGACAGAAAATGTTCTTGATAGGGTCGTATGAAGGTCAGGTTGAATTTTTTAAATGCAAGAGTATTATTGGTTTTATAATATTGTAGGGGGTGTTATGGCGAAATTGATGAGTATATTAATTTAATATTGTTTTTGAAAATAATGTGAAATTTCCAATAGTGAAAGTAACTATAAATTATCATGAATAGAAGTGTTACATTATGATGGTCGTTGAAATCGTCTTAATGTCCCCCACAATATTATAAAAAAAAAGGATCATATAGTCCCAATTACAAAATTTTGAACGTATATTACTGAGTTATTACATTTGATATCAGATGTTTAGAGGGATAAAGTATGTTTATTGTCTTCCGCAATATTTTCTGCGTGATGCCTCCACTTACTTTTTTGATGCACATATATATATTAGGATAGTTCTTTAACACTTTGATTAACGCAAAGGTTCGGAGAAATGTCCTTTCAAGACGATGATGCTAAACCTTTTGATCAACTCACTTCACGTTTTGAACACATGCCGATGCTAACGAAAATTTGAAATTCTATACTGTTTATTAACCCTCGTCAGGCGGCACAACTTTTGCAATCTTGAACTCAATCCCCTATCTCCGAAGGGGGTAGAGATATTATTCTGAAATTTGGTCTATGTAATCTAGACCAAATATTTAGAGAAGACACGAAACATCAGCTCTCCATGGCTTCTCGAAAAAAAGTTATTCCAATTTAAAAAAACGCAAAAGTTACAATTGTACCTATGCCGCCTGACGAGGGTTAAATCTTTCTGGGAGCTCATTATCAATATTCGTTCTTCCCGTGGCACATCGAGCAGCTCTACCGCGAAGCGAACAATGTGCCAGGCTTACTATTAATATCGTTGACCGCGATTCTTAACCGCGGCGTCATATTTCCCGTTCGAACGATTCCGGGAGATAATTTCTCCTTTAACCAACGCTCGTCCCGACTGTTGCGCTGGCTGCGCAAACTATAACCGAACCAGTCTGTGAACTAGCGAAAACCAGGAGCGTAGGGTTGCCGAGATTGCGACAAAAGCCCCGAGGAAATCGAGGATAGGAGAAACTCCGCTGCGTAAACGGAGCTTAACCGCACCTCGACGTGGCGTAAGTTGTGGAATAAGAGGAGGAAGTAGAGGAAGAGAGGGGTAGGAGGGGGTGGATTGGTAGGCGGAAGAAGAGCACGGTAGCGGTGAGAGGAGGTGGAGGAGGAAGCGGCGGAGGTTGTCGAGGGAGGATGGCGAAGAGAGGCTCTGGGGAAGGGCGCCGCGAAAGGGCGGATGGGGGTCTCAAGGCGAAACTTGCAAAAGTACATCGCGACTCAAGAGGCCGGAAGTAATCGCGCGAGTTCCACGCTGCGCGGATCTGCGTTATCATCGGCTGATTTCACGGCATTTAGTACCTGGCGAAAATTTCGCGTAGCGCAGCCACGAATTAAGAAGGAAGGCGGAGGGTGGCGTCTCACTATTGCTAGAACGTGTTGCTAAATTCGAAAACACCGGGTCGCGGGTGCCTGAGTATCGTCGAAACGTGTTGCTAATTCTGAGGGTGCCGAGATGTGTGCGTACACTCCTGGGTATAAGTTAGCGGATACTTATCTGATAAATCGGTACAAAATTATTCAATGTTATCCAGTGTGATGTCTTGCAGTATATGGAATGCTTATATTCAATATTACGACAGGAACATTGCTATATGTATTTAAGAAAATCAAAGCGTCTAGCCGGGTAAGCATAGGGAAAACGGGCCCAGCACTAATTTTAATATTTATGTATACCGAATAATGCTGCCTTCCTTAATTATAATGTCCTATCTAGCATTTTCCAATTTTTCAAGAGAAGTTGAAATATTTGATGTTCCACATGTTTTTTACCTTGTAAGTCAAGTTAGAAAACCCTAAGTGCTTCGTAGAGGTCTATAAAAAGTCTTATTTATTCATTTTTTTACAAAGACGGCACAAGGAAAATGGTAAAACTTCAGTTTTCTCGGATATTTCGAAATGCTAGATAGGACATTTTAAATAAGAAGGGCAGATAGCTCTTTGCCTAAAAATTAATAAGAGAAAGGGGAATAAGAGAAAACCAAAAAGTTAGGGTGATATGGGGATAACAACCCTAAACTTTAACATTTTTTTCTCAGCAACTACTAAAGATATTTGAATGTTTCAAAATGCACGTAGTAGGTACTTTTTAATTCTACTAAATATATTTTTTCGAAATTGCAAAGAAATCATTAAGGGTGGACAGAAAGGAATTAATTTTTTGGGTTTGTAATCAACCCTTTGAGTGACATCTACGAAAAAAATCAGGAGTTAAGTGTAATTACTCTTAGTGTTTTTTTAGGCAAAGAACATTATTTGGTATACATAAATACTAGTATCGGTGCTGGGACCGCTTTCCTTGCACAAAAATAAATCAAGATTGAAAACAAATTCTCCACAAACCTCCATTTTTGAGAAAATCGATTTTGAAAATTCTTGAGGCATCCACACACCTGACTAACCATCAATTTATCATTAAAACAAACCAATTAATATCGCAATCGCGACAAATCAAAAGAACGAAGGAGGTTAACGACATTCAGGCGGTTCAAATGCTCCTCCGGAATTCAAAAAACGGGGTTGGCGGGAATCAATGATGAATTGAGTAACGGGAGAAAGAAATCGACTGGGACGTTTCCCGGGAAGAAGAAATACAAACGTAGGGGGGTCTGAGAAGGGAGGAGAGGGGCAACGAAAAATGAAAGGTTTCAAATGAATCGCGTAATAACCTCTGTAGCCTCTTGGTTTCTTTCCTCCTCCGACTTTATTTCTCCCCCTCTTCGTTTGCTCCCCATGGAAGAGCTGCTTATGTATTCTGCTGCACGGCTGGTTGCACCACTCCTATATAATGGAGTTTCCAATATTTTCCTTTCCGTCGACTCACCTCTGTTCCTCGTTCCCTTCTGCCCTCTTCAGCTAGTTTCCACCTCCTCGTCGCTTCTCACTGTTGATCGATTGCCAAACTCCGTCCCCCCTTCACTTGATGTGCTCCTCTTTCTGTGCCCTCTTCTGATGCCGACTTGGCGTGTTAATTGTCGTTAGCTCGTTAGGTTCACTCGCGACACTTCCGCCCTTGTAATTGCTCTTCCTACTCTTTCCCCTGCCGCCACCATCTTCGTCGAATCATTGAGCATCTGCCACGTTTTTCTATGCTTCTGGTACCTTCCCTGGATCCAGCGTAAAATAAGTGGTTAGATATTGGCAACTTTCCCCTTAAAAAATTTTGCAAGCAGTTTAAGGGTGGCTTTTCCACCGGAGGCACAACAACTTGGGTGCTTTTAGGAATTTTTAAAAAATAAACTACTGGGTGAAGGGTTCTTTGTAATTTTAGGTACTCACATGTTCATTGGCTTAGCAAACAATGGCTTTTCAAAAATATATTCAAAAGATGCTTATGAAATAACTTGCCCCGCTCGCTACAGACTGTGGCCTTTAAAATTTAAATCCTTCTGATTTCTATTTTCATTTCTAATCGAAAAGTGTAGTGTACTCGACGAAACCACTTGAAGCTGGAAAGAAATTAAAACAGCGAGTGCAAGATTCGTATAAGAGAGTATCTAATTAAAAAAAAATAGATGTTTTCAATGTCAAAGTCAATTTCCATGATGAATGAAAGCTTTCTTATTTCAAAACTCAGAAATAGTTGATTTTTACCTATAACCATGTTTACTGGATCATTTTCTGTTTATTTCGATGAGCATTAGTTGCTTGCAAAACTTCTGTCATGAATTTGCGAGCACCCCTGTTCATGTGCTCCGAGTATAGTCTATTTGTATTCATACCCGTCCTATTATAAACACTAGTGCCACCGGTTCATTGAATGTGCACAAATGGTCGGCACCTCGTTTCTTTCCAACCATTTAACATTAGCTGGCATGTCGCTCGCTCACGTCCCATCATATTTCATCGCCCTAAAAACATTATCGCGGAAACATTGGCGCGCGCGAATATTTTGCGCCGCACGCGAGCTACCCCCGTGATCGGCAGCCCCACAAACCGAATTATTATAGAAAATTCCGCTGCCGACACGATAAATGAAGCTTTTTCCTCCTAGATAATTGGAGTTATCAGACAATCGAGGTTTTACGAAACAGAGTTTCTTGCTACTGTTCTTTCGGTTACCAGCGAGTGCTAATTAATCAAACTTTGATCCCTTAATCTCTTCCTGAAAGCATTATAACAGTTGCTCGGAATCTAATTAATATTCTGATTATTACGAGAGAATTATTAATCCGCCGATGCTATGTATGAAGTTTCTTATTGCTTCTGGTAATTAACGAGCAGGCGTTGATGAGGATGATAATTTCTTAACACCATTTCGTGTAACGTTCTTTGGTTTGTATGGAAGCTGGGGATAATAAATAGAATAACTCGAAAATATTTATAGAACACTTTTAATTTATTTTTGCATAACAAATCGCTTTTTTCTCCATTGTAGCACGAATTTAGTATCATCTTTGATAGAAATGTAAATCGAGAAAAGAGATATAACGGAATTAATGAATTATTTTCGTAGTTGATAATGGTTCGTCATAGATATAATAAATTTAACGTTTTGAAGTTTGATTTTCTTAAAAATGTATGCATCCCATATTTTCTTGATTATTAACTGGCACAAACTTTTCAATACGTGTGACCCATAAACAGTCCAATATTCTAAAATATAGAGAGGTCAAAAATTGCGCAGAATTAATAATTTTTCACGTCTCAAACCATCTTACAGTAAGATATTTTTAATATAAAAAATAATCACAGCCATCAATTGCAAATATTTTTACAAAAACTTCCCCACTCTCCTCCTTCCCCTTTCTCCTTTAATCCTCACTGCAACCCTCCCTACTTTCAAACTTTCTCCTTATCTCTCCTTTCATTTCTATAACTTCCGTTTCCACAGTAGGTACCTCTGCGATGCCGTCGTTTTACACAACCGCGTGCAGCGCCAGCTTCGAGCTAAATTCTTACAATGAAAATTAATCTGACCCTCGTAGAACACCCTAATAATACTCCTCTGTAATCGAGGTTCCACTATTTAAGAATACCTACTTTTATAATACGCAAGAATGGGGGAGCAGGGCGGGAGAAAAAGACATTGCGAGGCAGTAACTGTACAAAGTGTATTAGCAGACGATGAGGAGATTACATCATCGGTCCGTACGGTAATACGAAAGTATTGGAAAACCATGCTATGCCTTATCAGTCACGCTTGAAGGTCCTCGAAGATTACTTTAATATTTTTCGCGCTTCCCGCCGTGAAAGTGATTACGAGGGGGTAGCGGAGCCCTGGATATCGAGTGGCTCGTAACGACCGATACAAGTTGAGAAGGATCATCCTTCCTCGCTGCGATATGTTATGGCGGAGCAGGGTGAGGGTTGCCGCCGCCCCGCGATTCCTATCGTCCCGTGAGAGGAGCGTATAGGAACTCAACGTATAATCCGTTTCGGTCTAATGCCTAATCCCACGGACAAAATTTATTGGATTCCCTCTGTTCTTAATGCCAAATATTCGGGAGCAACTTTCAAATCGGGGACTTGTGACGAAAATGTATTCCTCGATTAGAGAACAGTGGTCCGAGTTGCCGAAAACTTGATAAAAAATCCTTGCGTTCATATTTCACCACTTATCATCAAAACGGGTTAGTTCGTTTTTGCTTTCAATGCCTCAAGCATACATCTTTCGTAAGTGAATTTGTTTTTAAGCTTCTGTAGAAGCTTTCGAGACACAGGGGTGATTATGTTTTTCATCCCCGAGCCTGAAGGATATTCTCACATCTTAGACGTAGACTTTGCTAGAGAAAAGAAATAAATGTCGAATAATTTTGTAAGTACCACTTCATATATACAAAGATTTCATTGATTGTCACTTGGCAAATGTCACTTTGAAGTTCTCCCTACTTAAAAAAAATAGAATACAGGCAACCCTGTAAAATAATTGCAAAATAAACATTACAAAATTATAGGATCCATATTCTGTTTAATTAATTTTTTGGTATTTTGAGGGTTGGCAGGTTTCTGCATAACTTGGCCCAATTATTCACATTTCTAACCAACATACTTCCGATATTTATTAACGCAAATTATTGTATTTTCGTTAGCTTCCGAAACCCACCCCTGTTTCTTCTACTAATTCTCCTCCCTTATAACACAATTTCACATAACACAGGACTTTTTAAAACCCGCGTTACACGAGGGTTCTCCGAATGTACACACAGCGCAAAAAGGCAAATTACAAGCCCATCCCCAAAATAATTGCACCAGAAACATTCAAACGATAAATATCCAAAACACTTGGCCAAAACACATGGAGAATATATTTAACATACTGTCGCATGTGTGTTCTCCCTTTAGGCGTGTAGAAAATAGCTGCTAGATAGATGAACGTGGAACACGCTGCTTAACCGTGTCGTTCCTCTCACCTTCTCACCCTCCCAGCCTCTCACCCCCTAGGCCTGCCGTGCCCCCCTGATCTACCCCTGCATCTCGTCGTCCATTCTTTTTCTGGCTCGCTCCGTGAATGGCCGTTACTAACGCATCATGGCCGGCTATTGTCACCGACTGGCTTTTCTAGTCGATTTCAAAATGATAATCGCGGCGTGTCGGTCAGGGGAGGGTTGCGAGGTGTCACGCCGGAACGAGTGGCCCAATGTGCGTGATCTTTTTCATTTCCCCCCGATCTCCGTACACAGAACCACCCATCCGTCGATGCGCCTATGGCGTCGCGCCGTTTGCACCCCGAGGAACAGACCAGGGTAAAAGGGGGGAAAACAGGACGCGCGACTCGACGCCATGAGGATAATAAAAATTGCGCGAAAAGGACGAGAGAGGAGGGGTAGGAGGGGCGGTGGCGTGGTCGACATTACGCGTTATTAGCCGACCCTTAATAATATGCCCGTTTTTGCCGAGGACAGGGCGAATTTTCAGGCCCGACGGTGACTCCTCTCCGCTCCGCTGAACACCGCGGGTAATCCTGCTAACATCTGTATCATCGACGGCTATTCTAGCATTCGACGCGGCGAACGGTGCATCTGGCCCCTCCGTGTGACTCCTCTGTGCCGAGCAACCCCTGCGGAACCTGGACGATCCCTCTGCTCCTGACACGAGCACTTACACGCGCCTTTTCCTTTCCCGATTGCAACGAGGGAAGCATTGGGAACCAACCTGGTTCCTTGGTCTTTTAATGTGTTTAGCGGCATCGACTGTTGTCGCGATTGTTTAAGCTTGTTCAGCGATAGTTTAGTCGCGAAGGAGAAATGCGTTGGCTTTTATGGGAGCAGGCGCGGTTAAGGATACAACTGGTGAGTGGGCTTCTTGGTCCGGGGTCTAGCAGCAGAGCATTGTCCTGTGATTTCTGGACTTGCACCGACTGGAGTTGTACAGTTTTTATAGGAGCTAGAATAGCTGAAAAGTTGAAGGTATGATCTCGGTTGGACTAGGTACTAGCCGTCGCGACTAGTGGTAACGTCTGACTGCCAGTAGTCACGTCCAACTGTTTTCCACTGAAATTGGCGTTCGGAATTTTTTGTTCAAAAGAAACAGGTCGTCGCGTTTTTATAATAAAATGGACCCTGAAGTGGGAGTCTTATTATTTTTTATTAAGGACGAGGAAGAAAGGGAGCTGATGCAGTTGATAACAACAAAACGTACTAGAATTTCGAGGAAAGCAGTAGCCTTCGGAATATTGATATCATTATATTTGCATTGTGATGAAAAGATATTTAGGGAATTTTTCAGATTAAATAAAGATCAATTTGGGTATGTTTCGAGCGACGGCACAGATTGATATAACGGCTCTGATCGAAGCTTAGGGTCATGATCTTCTCATATTTCTGTAAATTCTTTGGTAACGGTCCTCTTCCAGATACTATACTCGCTGAGGCTTCAAGGAGCCTTTTATGAAAATTTTAATTTATATCAAACTATAGTCACAGTTTTCATACACACAGTTTCACAATCAGCCACATATGTTTGGAGCGAACAGTAGCTACACCACACAGTAGCCATTCTTTTCGGGAATTCTTCTACAATAGTTCAGTAATTCTTCCTATCAAATATTGTAGAAATGTTCACTAAACGAATGCTACAATTTAAAGTGCGTCACTAGCCACCGTGCATGTGTGTTGGAGCGACCAGAGTCGACAGAGCTGACTGTACCTACGAGTGGAAATTAAATAAACAAAATAAACGAAGACAATTTCCATTAATCTTGCCACGTGCCAGTAAAATTTAACCGCACGTTGCGATCTATTCTCAAGAGGAGCAACAATGTCTCCACAAGTCCCACTTTTAGGGCATATCGAGCCCCGTCACCTTCAAGGGCACACGCCACAGCAACGAGAGCTATGAAACCAACAAAGACTCATTTCGTGTCGCTTACCACGCGACCGCCGACAGTTATCGGACAAAGAAACTAAGGAAGTAGAAAAATAATTGAAGCGTATTAAAAACGTTTCGATAGAAGAAACGGGGTCGCGAATCACGGTTCGCCACTTTGCGTTCGTTCGCTATATGAACGGAGGGGTTGGAAGGGTACAGTGGTAGGAATTCTGCCATGAAGGAAAAGGACCCACAAAGAGCCAGAAGGATCGTTCCTCGATGGCAACAATTGGTCACGAGCAAGCCACGCACCGTTTAAACTTCGCCAGCGTGCCCGCTGTTATTGTTACGTGTACGTCGCTAAAGTGTTGCATTGTTTCCTATATCGGAAGCTAAGTGGCCGCCATAGAAGGCCATGGAATGGCCGATTGTATCGCGGGACCTGCTCTCCTCTCTCGAGTGTCTCTCGAGAAGGTAGAAAGGCACGCGTACAGCGGAAGGTTATAAGAGTTTCTCTTTGTCGCGTCCTCCCTTCAGCCACTCTCGCCGTTTCCCTTTATCGCTTCTTTTCGCGAACATTAACGCGGGTTGGTCTTTCCGATTTCCTCGAGGACCACTCCGGGTCGACCTCGCGACGATCCGATATACCGGGTGACCTGAGAGGGTGGTCGAAGAATTTTGGGGCAGTGACGATTTTGAAGTTTTGGGATCCAATGGCGTTCTTGGATTCGCGGGAGCTTGGTGTTTTGTCTGGTAGAGGTGCCTCGAAGTCAGCGGAGGGCAAACCCTCCAATATTGCTGGGTTAATTCCAAGAAGGTGTAGCTGGTTAAAAGGTGGCTCTGAGATAAATGATTTTTAGTATTTTGTGTTGTGCCTTTCGGAATTTTATATTAATTGTAGTAGGTTAAATATTAAATCTGGATAAAAAGGTATCTGAATATTTATGACAAATGGAGATTGAAATGCGAGAATAGGAGAGGAGGGAACAATTAATTGGGGAGAAACGGAGGAAGAGAGATCGAAGAGGTTAGAGAATAAGACGAAGAATAACGAGGGGAAAAAGATGATGGAAATGGTGGAGGAGAACGGACGGAGTACATATTCTAAACGGAAACATGAGGGCGAGTGGACATATGTAGGCTTCAGAGGCAGCTCGGTAATGGATTACGTGATAGTAAACGTAGAAGCGATAGATGAAATCATGAACCTCAAAGTGGAAGAGAATACTGAATCGGTCCACATGCTACTGGAAACAGAAATAGAAGCAATATCGGAGATGAAACAATATGAAGAACAAGAGGAGACCTGGAAAGGGAAGAGAATATGGACAGAAGAAGCAAGAAATATGATATAAGATTGTAAAGAGAAATGTATACCCCCTTGAAAGGTCGAAAGGCTTTTCAGTAAAATTAAAAAAAAAAGGAAATTTGTAATTATTAAGGGCATTGAAAGGACGAAAAATATTCTATAGTTTCAGATATCCTTAATACAATGCAAAAAGTCCCATTACATTATATTCAGTAGTTTTCCGTTAATTAATTCCTAAAGATCACTTATTTTTATGGGGTCTAGACCAGAACAGCCCCTTAAATTATAAACTCTCATAAATCTGAAATTCAAGAATCCCTTACACAATTTCCCAAACCTTCCTACATTATACACGGCTAAGAAAACTGAATTTTAAATGTAGGTATACTTATATTATACATATGCACATATGTACCACATATGTCCCCGATTATTCGATTTCTCCTTTAAATCACCCTATAGACGTACGAACTGGCGCGATCGCCGTGGTCACAATGGCGGCTAAAGATCGGCATTGTATCAGCCACAGCACGTTCGAGTCCAATAGAAAAATTCCGGTGGTCGAGGCTTGACGTTTAGGCGAGTGCACCAACGGCCATTATCGGCGTTAATAATGCTGTTCGCCACTCGTGCACCCCTAGGGACCATTACTCGACAACGACTCTGCCACCTTTATTTCCCCGCTGGCCCGGGCTGCGTCCGAGTCTTTAAACCTCGTTTTTCTCGCGGTTGTCGTCGTATTTTAACGGTTTCGCGAACGAGCGCGTACGAAGCGCGCGTTTTACGATCCTCATTATTCTTGTACCTTCTTTTGCATCCGTTGCTCCGGAATTACGGGCACTCGTGGATTTTCCAGAACGGTTCGATGGTCCCGTGAGTGTCGATCGCGAGCGTTCCCCTTGGTGTACCCATTTCCCCAGACCGACAACCCTTCATGACGATTTGTATTTTCACCGTTACTGAACATCGTATACAGTTCGACAATTAAGTGCTGGGAATAAGCGAATTGGAGATATTTTTTGCGATCGATGAATTTTATTTGGAGAATTCGGTAAGAAATAATTCTTCATGGTGCAGGGGGAACTGACTTCTTTGTCATGAGAAGACAATGCGATAGTAAAAGCGTTTTTAACTCGTTGAGGGACTGAAGAATTGACTCTTTAGGTTCTTCACTCTTTAAGAATTCACTCTAGGCTTCGAGTTCTGATTTGTGCCACTTGTACCTCTTTGTTGTTCTCGAAAATTATATTCCGCTTGGATTGAAGGAAATTTGGAGGCACGGAGAATATTTCGAAAATGTGACAACGATATTTGTGTCGTACTAATTTTTAGAAAACTGGTAGTCTTCTTATATTAGAATTTACCAGTACTTATTCTTGATATAATTTTTTATATAATTTTACTATCACGAATAGTAAAAATACACGTGGTCAAATATTCTTTGGCAGCAGAGCGTGGTTACGTCTTTCTAGAAAACATGGAAAAAGGAAACAGGAAGTTGAAAGCGAGGATTCTTACGAGAAAGGAAAAATACTGCGCCATCTAATAGTGGACATTATCACTTAAAGCAAAACTTAACATCTAACATATAGCTACTGTTAGCACTTACAACTTTCCCATTATATTTCGACGAAATAATTATTCTGTTACCGAATTACTCAGAAAATTGTCTTCCCAGCTGTGGTCCGAAATTGGCAAAAAAGTGATTGTCCTTTCCTCAGCGATGACGAATAATATAAACTCCGGTGTTATTTTTTGATAAAAGTTATTCGAGCGATTGTTCGTTACTTTACTACCAGCGATGGAGTAAAGTTTGCCGCGAGGAAACGAAGGGGGCGATGGTTTTCATAATGATACCGTCGAGGAAGCGAGAGAACTCGAGAGATAATCCGTAACTCCCGTTCAGAGATGCGGTTAAGGTTCATCGTGGATGCTGGCAGGGAGCCACGCTCGTAGCACTAAACTTCTCGCGAAATCGGAGGACTGCTACACCAAGTTTCCACTACAGGATGTAGAGTCCAGAACAATGTGGAATCTCCTCTCCCTCCTGCTTCTTTCGCGCTCTCCTTCTCACTGCCTGCACCTTCTCCGTCTGTATAGTTTCTGCAACTTCCCTTTGGCTTTTCTCTTTTCGTCACACTTTTTTTTCTGCCACACTTTCCACACTCATTCCTCGTCCTAGTTTATCTCGCCTTCATTCTTTTACTCGTCTTTTAGGCATATTAGGTAAATAGGTGTAACTAAAATTGTTCTTTTTCATTTTATACTATATCATGTTGATAATTTAATGGTTCCGTTTTAATATTTGTGAAACATTTCTATGGGAATATTTTCTAAAAGTCTGATGTTAGCTGAAACGTTGTTTGTTATTAATGTCAAAATTATCACGTTAAAATTATCACTTTAGAAATATTATACACAAAATGGGCCAGGGAATAATTGGTCTCTCTGTTATTACCTCTGAAGAGTAACTCCATAACAGAAGCCAGAAACTGAAAAGAATGAAACGGTATTAGAAAATAGGTGGGAAAGTTGGATGGTAGGGTGAAAGAGATTCTATCGAGTTGTTATCAGGTTTCCATTAGCGGCTCGGAGACACGATTGAAGCAGTAAAACACTAAACAAGCGACAGTAAAGATTGTCACAGTCTTACAGAGCTGAATCTAGGGTTGAAGGATTGAAGTCAAGGGTTGAATAAAAACTCGAGCAAGAACTACTCGGAATAACTTGCTACAGAAATAATAGTGAAAACGAGCTGAGCACCTACACAATAAAAACTGAAATGGAATTAGACAGTTTGGGTGACAACAAAATCGATACAAGGAATCAGTCACTCAGAAGTTATAATCCCACGGAGTTATAATTGGTACACGAAGAAAACTAAAAATATTTGTTTTAAGAAATAAGACCCAAGTTAAAAGTTACCACAAGTATTGTTATTTTCCACGTAAAACCACTTTCAAAAACGATGTTACTTATGGGACGACCTGGTGGATGAAGAAAAGAAGGAAAAGGGGGTGGCAGAGGAGGAGGAAAGCAGAGGGATGGCACTTTCGTTGGATGACAGAGGCGTATCGTGCTAGGGAGACCAACGACTGGCGTTGGGACGCTCGATGTCTTATCGTGCATCCCCCTTCGCTCTTTCCTCCAGCTATTCCGCCACCTCTTCCTTCCCCCCGCAGATCTCGTCGTCGTGAGCCAAAACCCAGTGACGCCTGGACGCGTTCACCCAGAAACCGACGATAAGGTTCACCCAGCAACGCCTGCCTGCCCACTCTCTGCCCCGGCCTCACATACACGCATCCGCAGCGCCGTACACGCACCCAGATATTTATATAAGAAAACTGACGAAGGGCTCTGTCGACGACCCTTGGAAAAAAAGGCGACAGGGTCAGTAAAAACCCGCGACGCTTCGATCGATTCGGCGGGTCCAACCAATCTTGCTAGAATTTTGCGATTTATTATGTAATTTTAGGTGTATAAAATTATTTAAATTGAATCGTGTTACGCTTGCGCGCTAAATGTGTAAGTTTTATAATTTAAACTCGAAAATGATTAGAGAAGAATTAACTTGCTTCGTACATACCTATCAGATGATAAATTTATTAAGAATAACTTTATAAGAATAAGGGGATTATTTAATATGCTCAGCTAGATAATACTGACACCCTGTATGGGTATTGCTAATTTTGGTTGATCTTTGCGTTCCGATTTCGTTAGTTCTCCATTTCTTCTATTTCTTCTATCTGGTACCCATATTCTTCTGTGTTTGCTGGATTTCCCTTTCGTATTAGTAACACTCTTATGTAGATTTAAGTTAAAAATTTCATTACTGTCAATGTGTTCAAAATTTGGGGTCGTGCTGGACAAAACTGTGCCAGCAGAATCGATCGCTCGGAGGGGCCTGATTACCTTGGAGGGGCATTTTTCAAAAAGTGTTTTTAGTGTTTTTACTTGTTATAAGATCGAGAGATTTATCGTAACTCGTGAACATTTATGTATTTTTCAGTGGCAGAGCTCGAGGGTGGCGCACATTCGGACGAGACGAACAGCGGCGGTGACAACAGCAACGCCGGAAGCGTGTCTGGTGGCACGGACGATGATCAGGCACGTCTCCGCTTGAAACGGAAGCTTCAGAGGAATCGTACGAGCTTCAGTAACGAGCAGATCGACGCCCTCGAGAAGGAATTCGAGAGAACCCACTATCCGGACGTGTTCGCCAGAGAGAGACTGGCCGGAAAGATCGGCCTACCGGAAGCGCGAATACAGGTGACTATATTTTCTATGCATAATACCTATTAGAATTGCACAAACCTATTGAAATTGAATTGAAATTTCAACTTAAGGATAAGGAGGTTTCTTCTTACAAGCAACCACCTTTTCAATTGTTGTAATTTATTTTATTAGATACCATGTATATTATGATAAACGTAGTATGTACATAACTTCTAAGTTTGAATGACTCGTATCGCAACCCTCTACTTCCGCTTGCATTGAAAACGATCTCCTAGTTAAGGACAATGAACCTGTCGATTATTATACAAAACATAGCTCCTATTCTCATATTTGATATCTTATATTCTTTCCTCTCGAATTCACAAAGGCCACTTCGTATCTAGCGATTTTACTATAACACTAGTAATATTTTAAACTCTTATAACTATACAGGGTGTTCGGCAACAGGTGTCAGAAACTTTAAATGGTGTTTTTACATGCCAAAATAAGACGCAAAGCAAGGACGACGAAAGAGCGTCTGAGGCTTCGTTTCCGAGTTATTAATTATTATTGAAACTGGGCGCAAAAAGCGTCTTACGCGAGAGACTTAGACTACTGCTATTGCCGTGCCTGATATGGTTAGCATACACCGGCAGTAGTATAAGTCCCTCGCATCAGACGCTTTTCACGCGTATGTATCTTCAAAAATTAATAACTCGGAAACGAAGCCTCAAACGCAATTTCGTCATTCTTGATTTTCTTCATATTTCAGCATTTGAAATCAACCCTTAAGTTTCTGACACCTACTGCCGAAGATCCTGTCTAAGTATTGAGAATAAACATTCCTATAACAGTTTTACCTCAGATTTTTACACATTTTTTACAATCTATCAAAATTATCTACACTCGATTTTGATCACCCCGTATATTAAACCGTGAAAAAAGCCTCCTTAGAAGTTCTCGCATTGAAGTCACGCGATTGAGTGCCCAACATTGGGGAATCGCATCCCGTCCGAATTGTTGAACGAAATAGGCGGAACCTGTAGCCTAGCGATTGACCTGTATCTTCGTCTGTCTTCTCGTTCACTAACTCAGGTCTGGTTTTCGAATCGGCGGGCGAAGTGGCGGCGCGAAGAGAAATTGCGCACGCAACGGAGGGACAACCCGCAACATCAGCAGCAACCGCAGCAACAACAGCAACAACAGTCCCAACAGCAACAGCAACACACAGGCGGTGTGAGCCTCGTCGGTGCTGGCCATCCTACGCCCCCACCAGCCTCGGGTATATTAGGTGGCCAACCACCCCCGCAAGCACCACCCTCACCGCCCAGGATACATCACGGTTTCGCGCCCACCGCCGTTTACCCGGGAATACCCAGCATGCCTGACTCGTACAGGTGAGAATTATCATAGATTCACTGTTATTGGCACGCACTTGTGCCTTGCTCAGATCTAGGAGTTATCGTGAATACAGCAGAGGGCGATGTTGTTAGCCCCGTTTAGTATGTTGTCGGTGAGACAAGTTGCCAGCATAGGTACATAAGGTTCTGGGGTTTGTAGAAAAGTAACCTGTTAGTAAGTGATGAAGAAAACATTTGTCAGTCTTTGTCCTCAAGGATACTTCTTCACACGGATACCTCTTATAGTTAATCTCTATATCTCTGTAAAAGCATAGTAGAGATCCTCTCGCTTCCTACGTTACTCAACACAACACTATTAGTAGAATGCATAGAACATCCTATTGACTATACCTAGCAAAGTAATTAGCTAATTGCTAATTAGGATTATATATCATTTATCCTCACCATAAGGCACACTATTGAGCAGTGCTAAATCAAAAACCCGAAAAGTGTCACTGCTCTAACAAAGTTGCTTGCATCAAGCTATACCACACCGTGGAGAGCAGTAGAAACTAAATAAAATAGAACTTTCCTAGCGATCGAATTTACCCCAGGTTCAACGGTGCGTGGGTGTTTTTGGGCCCAAACCTGAAACCACCCAGCACAGTAATATATATCAACAGAGAAAACTTCAGAAATAAAAAATTGACTTAATCTAACAAAAAGAGTGTCATTAGTACTTCAAATTTTGAAGTACATATAGCCCTAGATAGACCCAAACACCGACTTCTGTCACCACAAAATGTTTGACACCACTGACATCCCGTTTCTGTAAAATTTTCCAGTCCCATGACGTCCATGCCGAGCTTCACGATGTCTGGCGGCAGCCAGCAGAACCAGCACACGACCAGCAGCATGTCGTCGCTGTCGACCGGAGGGGGTATGGGCCCGATGGGGATGACGGTGGGCATGACCGTGGGCCCGAGCCCTGGTGCCTGCCTACAGCAACGGGACAACGGCTACTCGTGCGGGGTCGCTCGCCCTCCCAGTTACGAGCCGCTTCATCTTGGATACGGCGCAAGGCCCACCTGCAGCCCCACCCAGCCTTACCACACGGCGGGCCTGAACCAGTACAATCAGAACACCAGCTCGACCGGTGAGTGTCTACCGCACTCACTGCACTCGCTGCTTGCACTTTAGCGGACGGACTACCACGGATAACACGCTATCGAATCTGCCGGTAATGGATTATACTCGCTTCTGCATTACCCGAGGTCTTTCTTTCTGCGATCATAAATCCTCATCATAACTCCTGCTCATTTCTCGCTTGCACGGAACATGCGGGGATGGTCGCGGTACTAGGGAAACTCTTAGAGAAGCTCTTACTTCCTCATTACATAGATGGCAGATTCTTTTCCTATTCCATAATTCTCCCTATTTTGTTACAATATAGGTACTACAAATGAGGCATTGAGAGCAAAAACTGACTAACCCATTTTGAAAAAAAATTAATTTTTCCTATTTTCTATGATGAGTACAGCCTATTGGAATACATATATTGCTACTAATTCAATTTCGCAACAAATGTGAGTTAGTCCGTTTTTGCTCTCAATGTCTCAAATCATCTATACCCGAAATAGAGGCGTCTCGTTATCTGACCGGGGTCCGGGACCAGATCTGGTCACTTATCGGGGCAGATGGAGTTCCAAAAATTTGATTGAGCGATTGAGAAATATTCAGTGTTTATAAGATATTGATACCTCGTTTTCAGCTTTTTCACATAACAATCCTCTCTTAAGAGTCAGAGTTATACTTCCAGACCTCTTCCTATCAGACAAGTGTCTTAAATAATCTCTAAATACCTACTACATAACAAATTGAAGTTACATTACGATGCATTTCCTACACATCAGTCCCGCAAAAGCGCATGATAAATTAATTTTAACAAATAACCAGAGCCCACTAAATAGATCAGCTAATTAGAGGTGATACAAATCATGTTGCAGGTCTGATATCGCCAGGCGTGAGTGTGCCGATCGCGGTACCAGGGCAGCCAGCACCAGACATGGCGGCGCAATATTGGTCACCAAGGCTACAGTGACCGTGGTGGTCATCGGTGTCGACATCCTCTCCGTAGGCTCGAGCTTCTTTCACTTACGTTAGCTTACAAACGTTATAGACACAGGAGAACACAAGGAGAAGACGTTCGAGATCGATGAAAGGCAGTTGCTGCAAAGGTTCACCAGAATCTTCTGTCGCCGATAATCGTCGATTGCCTTCGAATCTAGCAGCGGCCCCAAATTGCACAATCGTCCTCGGACGATGAAGGGGCGAAGAAAACGAACGATAGCGACAGTAAGAGACGCGTGTAAAAATAGGCGTTACGCTCGATGGAAGAACGCCGTGTTCAAATGGAAGCCTCTGCTCGGGAGGATCGTTTCCTTCTCGCGCGGTCAAGCATTTCCCTTTGGAAAATCGACAGGCGTGTACGACTGGGCACCGTTGCACGTAGCGGTGGAGAATTGTTCGAAATTATCCCGTGTTATCTGGCTCCTCGGCGACCAGATCGCTGGTACCTTGTAATTATTTTTAGCGTAATCTTTTAGCAAGGGTTCGTCGAACTCGAGAGCGAAATTCAGCTTTAAGCCGACCGGTCGATCGGTTAACCGTACTCCGAACGATACTCGTACACGCCCGAGAGAACAAGCAGAAGAGCCACTTCAGGAATAATAACTCGATCATCTCTAGAAGACTCTGCTGTAGGCTCCTGTTCTCCTCGACGTTACAAGCGGGAGAAAGAAATCCATGCTCGACAGAGAAGCCGCGTGATCTACCTTAGTAGCGTAAATTATTAATAGCCGTCGCTTGAGGATCTCGTTTACGTTTCTAGCCACGATCGCGAATCCCTTCGGTAGCTGTCGAATGGCGAGACGAAGAAAAGATTCTTGTATCGTCGCGGCGCGATTCAGCTCGCGGAAGAGATCATTCGGCGGTCAGGAGAGTTGGCGTTCCCATGGTGGTCCATGACGACACCGTGCGAAACCTTCCGACGTAACGGAGCCACGAGGTACCAAGACTTTTCTTTTATATATGTTGCTAGTTGAATTTATATACTCGCGTAACAGACGTAAACTATTTTCGTTTCAATGGTAATTAAGTAACGTAGACAGCGATGGTATCGACACCTTATCAGCCAATAAAGATCGAACAGGACGGGGGGTCTTGGGCGTCTAATTGTAAGATATTCTGTAAATGGCGACGAAACACGGTACAACCGCGCGAATGAAATTTTGAAACCTAAAATATCGGGGCACGTGTTCTTGTTCCGTTTGTGTTGTTACTTTTCCAACAGTTTAGCGAACGTTGCAAAATTATTCGGAAGTACAGGTGCAAACTGAACTGGTTGGTAGAACTTATGCGAAGAAATAACAATAACTTTTTAAAATAGAATAAAAAAGAAATATAGATTCACGTTTATTTAGAGAGTCTTCAGGCTATTGCTAAAAATATCAGCAAAATTAGTTTGTTAGTTTTTGGAGCTAGATTTGTTAAAACTTTCTTTTCGTGCGAGTTCTATTAACCAGTTAAACCCGTACTTATACTTCTGGAACGCTTTGTACATGTATCTTCCGTAAAGAAACGTTCATGTGTAAAGATTGTGAGAAACGTGACACAGCCGATAAGTTTATTCCAAGTTTCCTTGTTCCTTGGAGCAAACTGTCGCTACTTTCACCGCAAATGGAACTCGTCGCCTTTTTCGTTCGAGCTTAACGTTACGTTCCCGCGCGTAACAGCGAGAAGGAGCGACGATTTTATTTGTTTCCGACATAGGTTAAACGAAATTTCATATCCGACGAAAGCGGGTGCGTTCGATAGGATGAGCAATTAATTACCGATTCGAGACGGAAGTTTTTATTGAAAAATGAGAAAGAGAATTGTACAACTTTAGCGAAATAACTTCGACATCAGCGACGAAAAGAGGGGTTGGGGAAGGGTTTGTCCCAGTGAGGGGAGTTGGCAATGGCGTCTCGCAGAATTTTTAACCGCAGTTTCTTAGATGTAACCCTCTCTAGGCGAATAAAAAAAAAACGTAAAATAGTTTTTAAGTCGGTATTATTTATATTCGTGTAAGGAGGGCGGAGCGAAGCAAGAGTAATTGAACGTTCATTGTGTGTACATCGTAAAGATATCGACATTTATAATATAGTTGACTCTAATCCCAAGTATCCGATAAAGCAAAGGTCGATTCTCAACATTTATATCCGGTGCAAGATTGATCAATAAAGGAAACAATGCGACAACCAGATATGTTAACCGTACGATTATGCATTCCAAATAAATAGTGTGTGCATTTAAGCAGCAATTTCTTTCCAGTTCTTACCTTTCGATAAACTCACGCGACACTACGAAAATTTTGGCATTACCATTTTTCCTCTTTTCCCTTCCCATAAACTACAGAAGGGAGTTTAGTGTTGTATAATTAATACTTTTATCAATATATTACGTAGTTTTCGAAATAGTTAAATGAATGGCCAGGGTGTCACTTTGCCCAATGGTAAGTGAAATGAAGTGGGCCATCTTAAACACTGTAATTACTAAAAAATATACAGAGCGCTGCATTACCCGTGTCTACCCCCTTAAAAATAACGTTTGCGAGAAGGATTTTTGGCGACTCGAAATTTTTTTTAACATTTCAATGTCGTTCCCTACCTTACCGACAGTCCGAAAACCGGTCTATTCCGATTGAGTTGGAATTTTGAAAATAGCTTCATTTTGCTTGAAAATAATGTTTGTGAGAAGGATGTTTGGCGACTCGAAAATTTTTTTTACAATTTCAATGTAGTTCCCTACCTTACCGACAGAGTCGAGAATAGGATACAATAGTTATTCAATGCATTCTCTTTATTATTCTCCTGTATATACATATTTAATATCGTTCAATAATATTTCGAATGGGTCTCTGCCTGACTTCTTCTAAAAAAAAGCTGTACACAAAATTTGAGTGAAATTAATCTGCTCTGTCTTCTAGGTAGGCGCATTTGGACCCTCGTATTATTACATATCAACACAATCTCTTTGAACCATGACCAGAGCGGCCTGCATTGAACCTTCATCTTTCGAATGAGACCTCGCCCCACCCAATATTTGCTCATATAAGGACAAACAACGTCAGCGCGCAAACCAATGTTTCGGGCCAGATTATGTCGGTATACAGAGCGCTGCATTACCCGTGTCTACCACCTTAATTTTGAAGAAAAGTGAGTACAGTTCTTTAGTTTGGAGGGTCTCTACATATTTATATATTATATAGATTTTAAGTCGAAAAGAGAAGTAGCTTTATGAAAAATAAATGCATAATTCAGTGGAAGTAGTACAAGAATGAGGTTAGAATCTAAAGCTATCTATTAAACTAAATTGATTCTAATGTGTATTTAAGTCACATTGGGGGTGTAGTAGCATCTCTCGATAAGTTCATTTCGCCTTATAACAAGTGATATAATTTAAAAAACTTTCCTAACCTAATTCTTTTCACCTGTTGTATATTGGTTTTCTGTGTACTTTACAAATATGGTGTGGTAGAATTTTAGAATTTGACGGCGTTTAAATGTATATTACATGAAATATAGGTTAAATTCGGAAGATGATTTAATTCTTTATACGTTTTACATGAAATTATGTTGTAACATTTGTCCTATTTTCAATAGTAGACAAGTCAGATGAATAAAAATATTTTTCTTCTGGTTACAGGTGAAACTTGGGTACATATCAACACAATCTCTTTGAACCATGACCACAGCAGGCTGCATTGAACCCTCATCATTCGAATGAGACCCTTCGCGGCGGACAGGAACTTTATATGGGCGAAATGATAGAAATCTCAACAATGAACACAAGAAAATAGTGATTTTATATAACCGACAAAGTAAAATTATATATTTTATACTTTATTGTAACACTGTAAAAGTCTTTCTTCAAATAAAATGGCAAAAACTTGAAACAGACAGTATTATTATTGAGAAATACCTTTTATACATACTCCTATCCAAATTCCAAACCTGCAATTTATCGAAGACGGAGTATTCAAGTAAGTATTCAAAACAGAGTCGCAGAGTTTTCGAAAGGGTTTCGACGCAGAAATTCAGGCTACCTCCTTTCGCTTCATGTTCTCCTGATACATCGCTCCAAAATCTGGCCAAAATTTTCAGAACGCTCTAAAATGAGCTTCGTAACAGGATAACATGATGTCGAAAGAGGTGGCACTAAGTTAGCACCTTCGGAAAGTGAATCGAAGGCGCAGAAGTATTCAACGCAGAGTCGCAGAGTTTTCGAAAGGGTTTCGACGCAGAAATTCAGGCTACCTCCTTTCGCTTCATGTTCTCCTGATACATCGCTCCAAAATCTGGCCAAAATTTTCAGAACGCTCTAAAATGAGCTTCGTAACAGGATAACATGATGTCGAAAGAGGTGGCACTAAGTTAGCGCCTTCGGAAAGTGAATCGAAGGCGCAGAAGTATTCAACGCAGAGTCGCAGAGTTTTCGAAAGGCTTTCGACGCAGAAATTCAGCGTACCTCCTTTCGCTTCATGTTCTCCTGATACATCGCTCCAAAATCTGGCCAAAGTTTTCAGAACGCTCTAAAATGAGCTTCGTAACAGGATAACATGATGTCGAAAGAGGTGGCACTAAGTTAGCGCCTTCGGAAAGTGAATCGAAGGCGCAGAAGTATTCAACGCAGAGTCGCAGAGTTTTCGAAAGGCTTTCGACGCAGAAATTCAGCGTACCTCCTTTCGCTTCATGTTCTCCTGATACATCGCTCCAAAATCTGGCCAAAGTTTTCAGAACGCTCTAAAATGAGCTTCGTAACAGGATAACATGATGTCGAAAGAGGTGGCACTAAGTTAGCGCCTTCGGAAAGTGAATCGAAGGCGCAGAAGTATTCAACGCAGAGTCGCAGAGTTTTCGAAAGGCTTTCGACGCAGAAATTCAGGCTACCTCCTTTCGCTTCATGTTCTCCTGATACATCGCTCCAAAATGTGGCCAAAATTTTCAGAACGCTCTAAAATGAGCTTCGTAACAGGATAACATGATGTCGAAAGAGGTGGCACTAAGTTAGCGCCTTCGGAAAGTGAATCGAAGGCGGAGCAGTATTCAACGAAGAGTCGCAGAGTTTTCGAAAGGGTTTCGACGCAGAAATTCAGGCTACCTCCTTTCGCTTCATGTTCTCCTGATACATCGCTCCAAAATCTGGCCAAAATTTTCAGAACGCTCTAAAATGAGCTTCGTAACAGGATAACATGATGTCGAAAGAGGTGGCACTAAGTTAGCGCCTTCGGAAAGTGAATCGAAGGCGGAGCAGTATTCAACGAAGAGTCGCAGAGTTTTCGAAAGGGTTTCGACGCAGAAATTCAGGCTACCTCCTTTCGCTTCATGTTCTCCTGATACATCGCTCCAAAATCTGGCCAAAATTTTCAGAACGCTCTAAAATGAGCTTCGTAACAGGATAACATGATGTCGAAAGAGGTGGCACTAAGTTAGCGCCTTCGGAAAGTGAATCGAAGGCGCAGAAGTATTCAACGCAGAGTCGCAGAGTTTTCGAAAGGCTTTCGACGCAGAAATTCAGCGTACCTCCTTTCGCTTCATGTTCTCCTGATACATCGCTCCAAAATCTGGCCAAAATTTTCAGAACGCTCTAAAATGAGCTTCGTAACAGGATAACATGATGTCGAAAGAGGTGGCACTAAGTTAGCGCCTTCGGAGAGTGAATCGAAGGCGGAGCAGTATTCAACGAAGAGTCGCAGAGTTTTCGAAAGGGTTTCGACGCAGAAATTCAGGCTACCTCCTTTCGCTTCATGTTCTCCTGATACATCGCTCCAAAATGTGGCCAATATTTTCAGAACGCTCTAAAATGAGCTTCGTAACAGGATAACATGATGTCGAAAGAGGTGGCACTAAGTTAGCGCCTTCGGAAAGTGAATCGAAGGCGGAGCAGTATTCAACGAAGAGTCGCAGAGTTTTCGAAAGGGTTTCGACGCAGAAATTCAGGCTACCTCCTTTCGCTTCATGTTCTCCTGATACATCGCTCCAAAATCTGGCCAAAATTTTCAGAACGCTCTAAAATGAGCTTCGTAACAGGAGAACATGATGTCGAAAGAGGTGGCACAAAGTTACAGTCTTCGAAGGGAGAATGGAATACGGAGAACTAACTAATCAACGGAGAGGCCGACTTTTCTTGTGATTTAATTGAGAGATGGAAGTTATATAGGTTATAGTTCTAAATTAAAAGATGCGGTTTTTCTCTACATGTTGTTTATTAAAATACTCTGAATAATGTACAGTGATATATAATAATTATATTGTCCAGTTACTGAAGTTTATCTTCCACTTAAAAACCACATATTTGCAAATGCTGCACTCGTCCAGTGCGTTTTCGTTACACCAGTTGACACGAACCGACGCTTACAAAGGAAAGGATTGCTTACCTATAACAGACGAATTAGGAATATAAGCCGGTTGACGCTAAAATGATAATGGGGTCCTGGGACCCCACAAACCGGAAACAAAAAAATGTTTTACGTGATAAGTCTATCCTATATCTCGTCTGTGGTGCCACGCCCGGAGTATCGACCATCAACAGGGTGGAAATTCCCTCTGAGAGGAGCCAGATCCCCATCGACGTCGCGGCCAGGAGATTCGCACCCGCCATACCACGGGAGATCCCCGACACAACGTGTACATCCAGGGGTACCGTTTTCCTGATTTCAACGAGCGCGGCAGTAGCACAAATTTCCGGACAGTCGGTAACATACATGCACCGTGGTCGAAAACGTGACGGACAAGCCACGTACCGATCGTAGGTAGAGCCGATATCTGCATTCGCCTCTGAATTGCGATCTGGAATGTGACAGTGAAGAGGTTCATGCTTCGCCGAATCGTGTAACAAATTTTTTTAGATCGATCCGACATCTTATGTGTGGTGTAATATGTGTGATCTCAGTATAAATATCGAATAAGATGATTAAATTACCATCTGCAGATATTGTAGATCAATCAAATTTATTTGCTCCTTTTTCCACTTGAGGGCGTTTCTGATGTGGTGATCGTACCGACAGAGGGTTGTCAACATTAGGGGAATCCCCGTTCAAAATTTCCCTGTTTATATTCTGCATATTGCTGATAAACCCAACGAGAATGAATGTATGCTTGTATGTCCACTGATATGAACGCATATAAGCTTTTTTGAAATTTTAATTATGTGTCATAACATACCTATGTTATAAATATACCACCATCGGTATTGGTGGAAAAAGTAGCCCTTAACAAAAGAATTAATTGAGGAAAGTGCTTAAGACGGAACAGAGTCATTTATAAGAAATGTACATTGATGGGGACAAACGATATAGCAAATAATATTTTAGTTTTCCTTTTCTGCAAGTGGTTATTTTCGATCATTTTTATATTAGGACGTAATAAATTAAAATCTATCATTTTCGCAATGACGTTTATGAAATAAACTCCATTCTTTCAATTATAGATTATTGGTGTGACGGAACTCCATTCTATCAATACTATAAACATATCTAACAATAATTTTTACTAAAATTATATACAAACTGTAAATCACTCTGTTTCTTGTAAATGATTTACCTTTAATTCATTTTTTAAGAACAGCTTGTTCTTTCTAATTACTTACATATCAAAAAATTTACTCGAACATCGAGTGAACAAGTATATTCTCGTCATTAAATTGAGCTTTATTCATGAATTAAATAAATTCATCATTACTCACGAACAAAATAAACACGGAACCTTCTTTGTTACTTCCCAATGCAATAAGAATTTGTCCAACACTACTGAAGAATATTATACATCATCATCTGCATCGAGACCTTAAAAAAAATAGATTAACCAATATAAATGACTCTTAATTAATAAAAACAAAGGTGGAGGGTAAAAGAACAAACGATCTTCTTCAGTCGTCACGATATTTATTTTAGAATATTCGTAGTCCCTCGCGTCGACCCGCTCTACACGCTGGGTGGCGACATCAGAACGAGGTCGTACATAAAAAGTTTGTGCTCTATTTTATGTACAGAGAATAATCACGTTGCGCTTCGAGAGTCATTACGTTCATGCAAGGACCGTGTCCGTCCATCGCCAAAAGATCGGTTCCATTTGTTTCGCGCGAGGTACCATTTTGACAGCGTTCTCCCTGCCCTATTGGTGGTCATCGAAAAAAAAAATTGAAATCGCGTCGCCGACCTGTCGTCGTTCCGTTCTCACGCGTCGACGTCAACGTAACGAGGTACGATCGATATGGTATCAAAAATACGCAATAACGAAAATCATACTTTTTCGTGCTTTTCTATTGTGCTGTTCATAGCGACAGCGCGTCGTTCAAATCTCGGGCAAAGCTTCCGGTTATTAACGAATTAGGGTTGCTTCAATACCTTCGATTCTCCTCCGCGTGAATCATAGAGCAACCCTTGTACTAAAGTATAAGTAGGTCTTCTATTTTGCATCGACAAAGAACCAGCACTTTTTATTTTGTAGCAGGGGATTCGTTTAGTCGCAATTGATAGTGGATTATGATTGTGATTTGTTAATAACTGATGAGGGCTTGGCCTTAGAAAACTGGGAAGAAAGTTATTTAAGTGGTTTATTTTTGGTCCTAATTGATGAATTAGATTCTGAATTTGTTGAGCCTTGAGAAAGAAGATTTGCAAATCTGCATAATTTTTATATGTAAATGTGTACCAAATTACTATTTGTAAAATACATCATTCATCTTTGTTTGAAATAATTTAAATATTACCAAACTGGGTACGTAATTCCATGTTTTCTGTAAGTAGAACATAATACTCTAAAGTATTCTAAAATATCATCCAACAAGGAACCTTCCAATTACTCATTTAGAGCTTTATTATTTGGCTCTTCCATCGAAAACTTAGTCAACTCGAAATACAAAAATAGGCAGTAATCAACTAGATAACAATTTAAATATATTCACAATGATACGAAAAATATTTAAATCAGTTACTTCAAATACACAATTATTTTCGACACCTTAACAGAGCAACCGGTGCCAAGGTCTTTCTGGATCCAAGCAATATCAAATAGTAATAAACAAATTTCCAACAAAAAGAAAATAATGCAAAATACACATAATAGAATAATTACTACAGGTCCAAATAGACCCAGGCACCGATTTCTGTACGACCCTCCACCAAAAACTCAAATTCTATACTTCAGTTCAAGGGTTGCCACCGATCCAGCCACAAATTCCTCATCACACATCCACGAACCTTGCCCAAACTCGCGAACGACGCGACAATGTAAAAAAATGAAATAATGTCCGTGAAATGATCATAGTGCAACGTCGATCCTATCCTTCGGCTTATCTTCACGTATGCGCACGAAAATCGCAGGGATCCAGCAGATCTGTATCCGAGTTCCTAAGTAGACGATATCCTAAGTTCTACGCGCGTTACCCTCTAATTGTTATCCCTAAAACATCGTTTTAACTATGAGCACACCGATGACGTATGTATGTATACCTCGTTTTGTCGCACGCTCGCGTTATGATTTCTGTTGTGTCTCGCTTTGCTCTCGCTAATTCATGAGGGTTTCGAGGAAGAAAGCCGCGGAACCCAATAACGCGTGATCATCGATCGGGCGATCGCTATTGCTCGGGATCGAATGAGTCGAGGTCGCCGCGGTATATTTACACAGAAATGAGCTTCCACGCGACGGATGTACCTCGAGTCACTTTCAAGGAACAATGATACCTTCCTAGGACAGTCGTTTCTACCCTCCGAGCGAAGACGTCGCTCCAACAAATTCAGCGGGAATTATTAAATATTTCCATAGTTCGAAGAAGGGGAAAGAAATTAGGAGATATGAAGCTTAGCACAGTACTCTTGTAATTCTTAAGCATCGAATTTGTTCCTCGGGGGATTCATTTATTCTTCCTATATACTTCTATATTTCTCCTCTACTTTTCCTATCTTTTTATGTTTTCATTGAGCTCAAGATAGGAAACGCTTAATTCGCCCTCGCTGTGTTGCCCTTTGAGTAAATTGTTTTATAAAATTTATCGTTCGTAAGTTATTTTAAGAGTCGTGAAAAAAAAGGACACGCCTAACCAGTGAAGCCTCTTGGGTTTCGAAATGGGAGCCACTTTTTTTTTTAGAAACGGAAGCGTTACCCATCGCACCGTTCAATCTTTATTTTGTATCGTTTAATTTTTAGCTTCTTTCTATTTATCTTTGGTATGAGATTCAAGTGTTCCTGGTTGTCTTTCGTACAAAGAAGTCTGTGATAGTGGATTTTCTATCTTTCGTCGGTTGTCGGCAGGCATTCGCCGGAAAGTTGACACGCTACTTATCACGCTAGATATAATACATCTAGTATTCGTAGTTTTAAAAATTACATCCAGCTCGTCGAAGGTTTCAAGGAACGAATTTACACCTAGCTCTGAACAACTTCCATCGGCATATTCGTGAATACGTACACGCTGACCAAAATGCTCGCTCACATACTCGTCTACATCCTTCACATTCGGTCATACACTTAACACAGCGGTTTCCAATGTACACGTACATGTTCCATCTAGAGTGCCACTTTAAAATTCGGAAAGATTCTTTCTTCTCTTTGAGCCTTTTGAACAGTAGCGGACTGAATCTACAAATATTGATTGTTAAAAGATAAAGGGGGCCCACTCATAACTATAAAGTTATCATTTAATTTTTATAAGAAATAAATAAAATTTTCAAGAAATACATAAGTGGCAAAAATTTGTGTGAAATAAATATAATATATTTTAGTAATATTTAGTAATATTGTCTGATCTTTAAGGCCCCACTTTATCAGGGCCCATAAGGCCCATTTGCCATCGTACAAACTGATACCCTTCCCAGTCCGCTACTGCTTTTGAATATTCCACTGATAACTGATTAGGATTCTTTCAGAGTACTTTACGATTCATAACTTGTACTTTACACAGGATATTCGAAGACCAATGCCAGGAACAAATAAACGAAGCAAAAGGAGTGGTTCTAACTTTAAAGTTACCTCTAAAGCCATCAATTTTTCAATTATACGCGTGTATTGAGCAATAGTGAAGCAATTTCCTCAAAAAGGAAAGGGAATACCTCCACGTTACAGTGGGAATTTTGTGGAGGTAATCGATGACTAGATTGGAGGCTTGGCAGGTGATCTAGTATCGAGGCATATTGAGTTATTGGAAACCAAAAACTCAGACAGCTTTTTATCTACCCTCTCCTCTTAGCTCTTCGTCAAGTAGCTTTATATTTAGCAAACAAGTGTTCCATCTGAAAGAATCCTTTCAAAGATCGCCCATGTACTCGTCAGAAGGATCGATTTTACCGATAAACACGTCACTCTAATATACTTTTGATTTACGTCACACACAAACACAGCTCGCGTAAGAAACGTCTAGGATTGTCTAGCTAGTGATACGTCTTCCTTCCCTGGTTCGAAACGGTACCATTCGTTCGCCATGGAATCGAACGGACAATGAGCATCCGGCTTGATAACGATCGCGTTCCGAGAGACACGAATCGACCCCTCGTTCCGTGTGATTACTGGCTCCTTCGCCGCGAGCTTTTGTATTTTCGTTTCGTTAATTTGTTGGCGCGGGGCCTCGTTTGTTTTAATTATCTGTGCAGTCTGAGTGTTATAGAAATCGAGGAAGGAGGGAGACAGCACATAAAGCACGTATGGAGAAGATTTGGAACACATTGAAAGCTCACTAATGTGAAATAATTGAAGATCGGAGCGAATGGCGTGGCACAAATTAATGGCTGATATGGAATAATTGAGAAAGGGAGGGGATAATAATTAGAAATTTTGAAATAAAATGAAATATTGACAATTTTATTTGGAGTAATTAAAAGTGGGAGATGTAAATTAAGATACTTTTAAAACAGAGTGAAACCTCTCTAATATTAAATATCTGAAGATGGAGGTGGAGGAGGAGGCGCAATTTAAACACTGCCATACAATGCAACCCTGTTACTCTGGGGTAAGTGAGAGCAGGAGGGTGAGATGTAAATTAGAAAAACTTAAAACACAGTAAAACCTCGCTAATGTGAAGGGGTTGAAGGAGGAGGTCCAAATTAAAGAATGCTAAAACGCGCTAAAACCTTGCTAATCCCGAATGACTGAGATAGGGGGAGGAGGTCTGAATTAAAGAAACTGGGAATACAGTAAAAGCTCGCTCACTCCAAGTTGCAACGAGCAACGGGAGACGAAAGGGTGGGGTAGTTTTAAATTAAAGAAAGCCAAAGTACAGTGAAACGTTGCTAATGCGGAATAATTAACAGTGGCGTTGAAAGAAAAGGATCCAAATTTCTCCAAATTTAATAGAAAGCAGGTGAAACAGTAAGAAACGATAATGTAATGAAAGTAATTGCACTTAAACCTCGTTAACTCGTGTGAAATAAAATTTTTCATGAAGAAAATATGTATGATTAATTTGAGTACAATATACTATAACAAATTTCTCATCGGTTAAATATAAACACTTCAATTTTTTTTCGAAATTCCAAATAAGTCCCATCCTTCCGCTACTATACTTATTCCGTAAAATACACTTCATAATTACTGTATGAAATTTTTTCCACAATTGATAGGTAGTTGATGCCTCGTTATTAAATCAATTATACCATTAATCATTAATAGTTTCCAAAAGCTCTGTTGTTAAATTGTGAATTTTCGTTTCCTGTTTAGTCAATCATCGCTTGAAACGAGGGGTTAAACGACTCGAAACGGCAATTACCATGGAAAATTGTGACAGATTTCCCGACATTAGAGTCAGCTTCCATTAACGCTTATTCACCTAAAGGTTTTACGTTGTTTTCACGGCGCACGCACCTTCGTGGCTGGCGTATCGAAGGCGCCACTTAACGCGCGTGGCAATTACCGTGCTAATTAATACTACGTTTAATTTTCCATCGGGTCGCAACTTTAGAGAAGCTTCGTCAGACACGAGTAACGATTACCCAGTTGTCTGCTGTGCAACGTGCACAATAGAGCTCCAAGTGTGCTCATCAAAATAGCTGCCACTTTTGGAACCAAACATTGCATCGTCGAAAATAACGAGCACTAACATAACGACAAGAAGTAACACGAGTATTCGTAACAACATAATTAACAAACTATTTGAAGTTAACAACAAGTTTCATTATTGCACAATGTATTATATTTGACAATTTGCTTGGTGGTATTCGGAGTTTCCTTGAAATAGAATTGCACTTTATGCAGATGATGTGCTTTATTTTAAAGCAATTTAGAGTGATAAGAGAAATTACTTGAAATAGATTACTAGTAGTGGTTTATTGACTAGTAGTGGTTAATAGTAGTTAGAAGTGACTATATGTCGTTTGTGCTAGACAACAGCGACTAGAATTTGATTTTGGTGTTTAATTGCATTAGTTATTTGGGGTGGGTAAGGGTGACTAGCTTTGACAATAATAATTACAAATTACAGTCAACCACTAACATTGACTAATTCGTAAACGTTTGTAACAGCCTGATTTTTTTTAGTATTATTAAATAACTATTGTGAACATGGTCCTATTTCAAGGAACTCAATTTTTTATACACGTCGTGGTATCAGTGAACACAATTTGCACGTAATTTTTAAAAACACGATGATCGACATAAAAATTAGGATACAGGGTGCTCAGAAACAGATGGTAGAAAATGAAGAGTATAGAAATTGTGGTGGAGACTTAATTTTGTACTTTTTAACTTTTAATTATTAACAAAAGCTCCCATTTAATTCTCAATTTAATATTATAACAGTGTTGCTTCGTTTTTAGTTATTAACGTTTAAAGATTCAAGTCAGGAACGCCTGAAGAATGGCAATTCGAGGGTCAGCTGCGCGTTGCATAGGTCTGACGTGACTGTACGCGCCCCTACTGACCTACTCACCGCTCGCTACTGCTCGCCGAATTGCCATTCTTCAGGCGTTCCTTACCCGAATCTTCAAAGCTTAATAACTAAAAAGCGAAGCCGCCAGAGCAATTTCTTTACTCTTTATTTTCGTCTTATTTTGTCACGTAGATTCACCTATTTTATGTTTTACTATCTGTTACTGAACACTCTGTATAATATAATCTAAATCAACCACCTTAAATAGCTCAGTATATCGATAAAGAAAGAAGTATTGAAAAATTGATTACTGTATTACACACCACTTAGTTTGAGTCGTTTTTTTCTTACTTACGAGTTATTTAAAGTGGTTTTAGGTAAACTAATAGTCAACTATAATAAATATCTTTACAGAATAAAACATTCAACGTAACAATATGGCTGCATATAAATATAGCGTTTAACGTTATCCGTAATACTGTCAGAAATTAATTCTACAAAGTTTCGGCCCGATCGCGTTTAATGTAATCGATACTTACAACTAGAGCCGAATCGTTTTCCCCGTATAATTATCGCCGTTAATTGGAATGATTTTCTTTTTAGCACCATACACGATTATCACTACATATTTATGTGATATTTATAAGTTTCTTAGCAGCACCCGTCTACCAGTGACGGTACACTTACATTTAGAGTGCACAATGCAATTATTCTGCAAAGTGTTTCGTAATAGCCAGAACAATCGAAAAGTTTGTAATTCTAGGTAAAAAAATAAGTCAAAAGGGTAAAATAAAATTTATTCGTACTAGACTTCGCTTTCGAGGAAAATGGTTTTAAAAATATGGTGTGCGATGATGAAGAATTGTCAGAATGTAGTAGTTGATATGGTATAATTATGAATTAATAAATCCTTGTGCAAAAATAAGTAAAAATTGTAGAATAATATTTTTCAAATAAGATTTTGTTAGAAATAAAAGCTCGTAGGAAAAAGATTTATTGTACTTTTCTACTCATTTTTCCATTAGGAATTACTTTTTTGGATTTGTCAACTATTAAGGAATATACAGTATGTGAAAATTCTTGGAAAAACGCAAGAATGGAACGAAGCCTACCTATATGTTATTTAAACTATTTCGAAGAAATGGAGGAGTCGACGTGCATGCATTGAAAGCACATAACTCGTTGCATTGAATGCATTCTGAATCGCTTTAAGCTTGATCGAAACCTTTCAAACGCATGGAATGTATATTTTTAATATAATACCTGAGCTTCATAAAGGTTTCCTAACAGTGTGAAACGCATGCGATTGACATGCGATCTTTGAATTTCGCTGAAGCACTTTGAAAGCGTGGAATTTGTATCACTTTAATATTTTTGAAAATAATAAACTACTCCTTCCTTTAATCATTTCTGTCAACAAAAACTATGTAGCTTAGAATTGTTGTTAGAATTTAAATATAAAATTCATTTTATTTAAAAAATAAAAGAGTACTCTCCAGTAGTCAATTATGAAAATGTAACGATGGACTAAAAGGTACCCGAAATATGATAAAATCTTTTAAACCGAGCATAATTGAGAGTAGAGATAAAATATGAGATCTAAATTAAATGGAATGAGCATGTTCGATAAATCTTGTTATACTACGTTAACGCGATGGAAGATTCACGTACACATTCAAAAGAATTTATTCAAATAACTGAATTTCAAAAGTATTCCACGTACAATGGAAATTGTAAACGCTTCAACGAAAATTAAAATAGATACCTATAACTTACGATCAAAAGTAAAAAAGTAGTCTATACAATCTTGATTAAGAAAAACAAACTTAAATATTAAAAAATTTCCATACGTCGTTAGCATAAAATTCTACTTTATGATAAAGAAGACGTAATATGATTCTTAATATCAACACCTGTCTGCCATAAAATATAACGATAACTCCAATGGCCTCATACTTGGCTGATAAAGTGATTTAAGAGAGCGATTCTCGATAACTTCCACAAACGGGAGAAGTAAACTCCATGGGAGCTAATCGCGTGGCTAAGGACCCAGCAGGGGCTCCAATATCACATCCAATGGATCGACTGGTGTCTTGTTTTGTTTTGTATGCGATCAAGTTATATTACTTACACTTTTGGGGCCAGCAGCACGTTTATGGCTCGTCGGTGGCACGACTTTATTACTCGTCTACCCCCAACCCTTCTTCCTTCAGCGACTGCCTTTAAAAAGATTCAGGTCAGGATACCGGGCGTTTCGTGGAAGTCGAGTTACACCGAGTTTCCCTTTTTCAAATCCCAATTTTCCCAATTTTAGGGGAGTTTTATGTTCACGTGAATTTCTATCGCAAAATCCATCGAGCACAGATACGAAGATGAAGTACTATTATTTTTAATCAGAAGACGTTTCTCTACTGAGATACAGTGTTTCCAATATTTTTTATCTTTTCATGGCAACACCAGAAATTAAAAAATGAATTCGACATCGAATCAGGAAGTGGTAGGAGAAAATCGTTTCTTGATGCTTTTTCTAGATTGCTTAGATAGTTTCTGCACTTTGAACGCTAAGATGGTCGTTCAGCTTTAATGCCATTTGCAGTTTTAATAAGTTTCAAGGAACTTGGCGAATTTTTTCAGAAGTTCTGGTACTATCAAGACTTCCTCTATATTGAGTTAATCTTTATCGATCCAGTAGTTTGATAATAGCATTAAGGCAACTAATCTTCCATCCACTAGTTCGGAATTGTTCGGACATTATTTCTTTATCCTATTTCCTTTTAACCAACTTTCCAAGCTCGCCTTCTTACCTTTCTTACTTGATTGTGGCCATCATTATCGCCACAGCTACTTTTTTAAGAACACCGTGCGATTGGACCAGCAATTTTATTATTCCATCAAAATGTGTTTCGAAAACGAAATAATCATGAAATAATATAATACTTCAAATCACTATACTTAAAAGCCACCCAAGTTCATACGGTAAAGGCAGGTAATATGGAACAGTATTATTCACGTGCCCAACGTATAGTAGACGCAGAAAGCAGGAACAAATTCCAAAAATGATGTATATTTATTTATTTGTATCTTCTACTTAATAAATCTTAATTTTTGGTAAAAAAAGTAAAGATTTTTGAGTTTTCTTTACAAATTTCCTAGGTGCTCCATATTAGGGCCCATTTTTTCGAACGGTCCATTTTCACTTTTTTCAGTTTTTATATTATAATTGCAAAACAATTGGATTTGTTTACATTTCACTATGTAAATATGATTATGTATTAGTTCCTTCGTCCCCTCATGTCAGTTTTATTTAAAAAAAAAAAAAAAAAAAAAAAACAAATGCCCCTACATTTGACAATCTTTTGAAATCAGATGTTCCATATTACCTGCCCTTATTCTACCCTCTGGATCATCAATATCTCCCCAGCACCCCATCAATATCCAACAAAATTCAACCTCCTTTCACAACAATAGTTTCACTTCTCCTCTCCAACCACGGTCCTCGTCAATGATCGATCCACCACCATGGTTCCCACCATAAAAATTGATCGGATGACTCTCGAATCAATTCGACGTTCGCGAGGTCGTCAGAGCAGCACAAAACTCAAGCGTCTCGTGATCCCCGTGTGATAATTCAGCCTTGTCGAATCCCCGGATGATAACAGGCTGCCCGTTATCTGACAGGTCGGGGGAACTATTACCGTTGCCTCGCTATCTTTCGATCTGGGGAACGATTATCGCCGGCGTTTCTCGCGTGCGGGCCGCCCCCGCGAACCGAATCATCATCATCGACCAGCAATCGAGAGATCCCGCCATTGGATTTTGCGTCCGCTCGGCCTCGATCGGAATCGAGGCAGCTTTAACTGCTCCTAATGTCTTGCGAATTCCATTGCTGCCCCTCGGCACGCCACAACTCGCGAACCGTCGACAGAGGGGCGGGTATGGCGGGTGGAAGAAATATATCGGGGCCGTAAAAGCAGCGGGGGATGAAGACGATAACGCACTTCAGCGCTGGGGGTCAAGAACCGGGAAAGGTGTTCTGCATAGCTTTTCGAGGGTGACACATTGACACGTTGATTGTCACAATTTGTTTGCTCACTTGCATTCATTCGCATGTGTGCAGGTGAAGTTTAGTGGATTTTGGAGGTGACGCATTTAGTTAGGATTTTATTTATTGTTAGCTATTTTTGGTGGGAATATTGGAATGTGCGGGATCTTTGGTGACCCCATGGTGAACATCGTGGTCAACGCGTTAAGAGTTCTGATACAATGTACATTAAGGGGGGATACCACTGTCTCAAATCTGAAAAAAATTTTTTTTTCTTTTTACATTTTCTGAAAGACGTGTGTTTCAAGAATGTTCGCTCCAAATTTTATGAAGAAATTCGCAAAATTGATGGAGATATGGTGTTTTTCGTAAAGCGGTGTCAAACGCGCGACTGAGCCACGCGGAACTTTAAACGCGTTTTCCTCAGAATGACATCGGAAAAATCCATTTCTTTTTTACATTTTTTGAAAGACGTATGTTTCAAGAATGTTCTCTCCAAATTTTATTAAGAAATTCGCAAAATTGACGGAGATATGGTGTTTTTCATGAAGCGGTGTCAAACGCGCGACTGAGCCACGCGGAGTATTGGACGCGTTTTCCACAGAATGACATTTTTCAACCGCGTTGACAGTCTACAGAAAAAACTATACGTCCAATTGGCATGATCAAGGACATTTATTGTACGGAAAACCCGTCGCTATTACGTGACGATCAGACATTTTCAATTTTCGACTTGCTTCTATTTTTTTTAGCAACATTTCCCAAATTTTGTACCCCGAAAACATGACTTTTTTCTTCAGTGGTCCGCCATTTTGTTATTTTTTACAATTTTGACATTTTTCGATCGTCACGTAATAGAGGCAAGCTTCTAGTTCCTAAATATTATTGTTTTTTTTAATTTCGATGAACCATATGGCCTGGGGACTGTCAACGCGACTAGCATGTTTTTGCCGGAGCGCAAATTTTGACGAAGAGTATACAGGAAACGGATTTATGAATTTGATTGAAAAAAAATTTTTCTTACCCTTCGATATGTACACTATTAACTATACTAAGCAATAAATTGATTTCCTTGCGTTGTTTGGTTGAAATAAATTCCCGAAAACACCCTTACATTTCGGACCGAGACAGTGGTCTCCCCCCTTAAGGTAGGGCTTTAAGCCTGCTTGAGCTTGTTTTGAGCAGCAGGAAATACATTTTGTATTATTTTGCACATTTCTTGAGCGTGCACTAACAATAAGGGGCCATCTTTATATTACGTAAGGGTAATTTTAGCGATTTCTTATATCCGCGAGATTTTATATTCCACCACCCCTGTCCTTACGTAATATTTCTTACATTCAATTTTTTCAGTTATTAAAATTCATTAAAAGGTCTATATAGTTCATTTAATGAACTTGCCGGTGTTGAAATTGGTATAATAATATTATTTGATTCAATTGTGATTTCACACACGTAACACTAATAGTGGTGGGAAACTTTTCCGCACTATTAGAATTCGATATAAAAAAGAAATATTTGTTTGATTCATCCTAGTATGTACCCGGCTTTAAACTGAGTGTGCCAGCTGACACTTAATCTAAAATCATTCACAGAAGCTCAAAGACTAAGGAACGAGTCAAATACCAACTAAAATTGTTCACTAGAACCGTCTCTATTAAACAATAAACAGAATAGTGGTTAGTCACACAGTTACTGGCATTAAGAAATATTCATTTAAACAATGGTGAAAGTGACAGATGTAGTTTTGATTGCTGTTATAGAATCTACACCTAACACCAAAAATGTCTAACTAAAGTAGGATGAAGTCAGCTTAAGAAAAGGTACTGAATCTTGCTTAGAACCAAGAGGAAAGAATTACGAAAAATCAGGATGCCTAAAACGAGGTAGGATAGAACCATTTAATTTTACTGCTACCATTCCTATACATCTACCTAAAAATTGTAATTTTATCTATCCCCATTCAATGCAACGCGTTCTTGTCCCAAATTCCAGTACGTCCGCTCGGAAAGAAGATATCCATAAACGCCTACAACATAAATTTCCCACTTTCTACACCAGGAAAATTCGAAGTTCATCCATATATCCACGTCGTGCCGCGGGCAATGCTGAAAATTCAATTCCCCAGACTTCCGATCGATCGCGGTCTCTGGCTCGAGGATACATCTTCAGAAATTCCACGACGTATCGTTACCTTCTACCCCGAGTATCACCCCATCCCCTTCAATTTCTCTCAAAACCCAATCCTTTAATTCATCCCATTTGTACATATTCATTCTATAACTTCTATGCTTCACTCATCCTTTCTGTTATTCCTATTCCCTCAAGGAGACAAGTAACCCTTTTCCTTTCCGCCTGTAATTCATGTTATTCGCTAAAATCCCATTGACCCACTAATTTTAAGGCGAGCTAACGATTGAAACAGGAAACACATTACCTGTAACCGTACTCCAGGGGTGCAAGAAGCCATGTGCACACCGACGGTTTTGCTACTCCTCGTGTGTCGTTGGTAATTTTCCCAACCGACAACTCGATTTTCCAATTCACAGTTCCCGATGGCGTTTGTATTACTCCGTCCACTTTCTTTGCCACGGATTAGATTCTTACCTAGCGAAGAGGCTTTTCGCATCGAAATTGAGTCAAGAACATTGTTTCCCACTTGCTCTAACTCGCGCGCCGATGTGTTTCGTGAGAAACGTGGTTTTAGGTTAATATTTTGTAGATATCGCTTCTGTTTATAGAAAATTCAGTTCCTGTGTCGTAAAAAGAACACTGCGCTTTGAAACACTGTTTTTTTTACTTTGTAAGTGGAATTTTTGATAGAGCACTGTATCTTGATTAACAAAATTCACAGTCTGAATGGTGCAAGGTTTTGAGAAATGCCGATTTAAATTCCTCGGCGTGGAAACACGCCTGCGCCACTCAATTTTTTGATAAAAAACCTTGATAAAATACCTCGCGTAGAAAGGTACAGGTAACAAAAGTGAGTTGTAGTTTCCCATGCAAATAAATATTTCTAGTGGATGGTTTAATAACCATGGCTATTACGATGCACTTTTAACTAGAACAATGACTATACGTCGCTCAAACGCACGCAGAATCCTCTCTGAATTTCAGAGAACCATGTATATTCACTGGTAGACACGTTTTGCACATTTACAGTAGAACAGCCTCTATTTTTTTCAGGATACCTCTCGTTTGCTATAGTTACACACCGTTCAGGATTATCCACGCGAGTCTACACAAATTACTTATTACGTATGTTCTGTACAATTCACAGGGTGGGAGATCAATTTATCGGATGATAAGGAAATGTCTGTAAGTGCGAAAATAAGTCTAAAATGGAGCTTCGTTTTCGAGAAAATCCAGATTGAACATTGCTTCAGGATGGAAAGAAAAACAATGAAACAAACAAATGACTGATAACGTAGCGAAAGAACTGTTACTTCTAGTATTTTCAAAGATTTCTTCTACCTACCCGAAATAAACTCAAAATTAATTGACAGAGTAATTGAAACAACACTGCACTCTCCTATGTTTGGAAAACTAAATACCAATTTCACAAAAAGAAACCATTTAATAAATATCGAAATGAAAATTTTTCAAAGAATTTGAATATAGCAGAAGTTAAAACCCCCACCAGATTCTCAATCAATCCACTAAATATTAATTAAAGCTCGAAAACACAAAAGCAAATTAAATTACAAATAAAAAACTTTGCACCTCCTTCCACAATGCAAATCCAGCAGAAGCAATTTAAATCCAATCCGCCCTCAACCTAGCAAAACTTACTTCCCACATTCGACTTACTTTTGTACCAGCAACCCTTGCCGATAGCACCACGAATTCCTCTCCACCCTGCACACATCGCAGCCCCACGGGCGTAGTACCCCGTCGTTTACACAGCTGGACACATCGAGTGAAAGACGTGCTTAGTATTCATCAAGCACCGAAGCTTTCCCGCGTTTGGTCTCGTCTCCACTCGTCCGAGAAAGCGACGTGGTCACGTCGAAAGCCCTAAAGAGAATTCCTCCGAGCCTCTCCTAGCAGCCCATTACGAAGGACCTCCTGTTCCCGCGAGTCCTCCTTGCCCCTTTCATCCTGCACCATCTCGCCGCTGACAACACGACTTCCCCGAGATTGCACGTCACAGCTTGGAAAAGATTCCACCGGTTGTCCCGAGATGCTCAGCAATCCGGTCCGTGGACGTCGTCACAGAGAATTGCTGGACGAAACGTGGAACGACCGATTCGTCAAGGTCTCCACTCGACCCTGATGAGAATCTAGCCACTGATTACCACTCGTGATCAAGTGGCCACGATGCCCCACTGGCTGGAAGCTTTTGCTAGAGGTTCTTACGACTCGACGAATCAGACGGATCATTCGCAGCTGGCGCTGAGGATCCTGACCCTTCCAGCAGTGGTCTGGATGCTGCGTGACGGATCTACGCAGTCGATGAAACTCGAGAACGATTATTTTCCGCCGGCATTGGGGGACCAGCTTCGCAACCCTGGTGCCGTCGATCGATTACCCTGACGGGAGTCTTCCAGAGGACGAGGACCGATCATCATCGATAGAAGTCCGTTGAGGGACTGTCGAGTTCTGGAGGGACCCCTAGTTCCTGCGATCGGAGGGCAAGTTTCTTTTGGATCACAGGAAACTCTCGTTGGGGGCGCTGGCCGCGACGTCGATGGACTCGACGCCGTGGTGGTCGAGGCGCTCCGCGACGTCCATCTCGCCTGCCTTGATCTCGTAGTTGTTGATGGGGTCGCCGTACTGGCTCTGGTAGAACTCCTCCCTCATCATGTGGTTCAGGTTGCTGCAACGGAAGTAGAGGATCTCGCGGAATGGCTTCCTGAAGTCTCTGTTGAGGGTGGCGTAGATGATGGGGTTCAGGAGACTGTTGCAGTAGCCTAGCCAGAGGAACAGGCTTGATAGGAACGCTGGGATCGCCTCCGGGTCCTTGAGGAACGGCCTGACTAGGGCGAGCACGAAGAATGGCAGCCAGCAGACGATGAAGGCGCTCATTATGATGCCCAGGGTGGTGCTGGCCTTCCTCTCCTTGGCTAGGTGGAACCTTAGCTTCTTCTGGTGGGGTGAGCTTGTCACGCTGCAGGTGCTGTTCAGGTGATTCCTGACGATCATCGATTTCGTAGACGTCATGGGCGGCGTGGCCGTCGTGGATGACGTGAGGATCGGCTTCTCGAGCTTCTGCAGCATGGGGCACTGGGACTCGTTGCTCTTCCGCGGACCCGGGAAACACCGCACTCCGTGGCCACTGCACTGTAACAGCAAGTCGAAGGGCACACTGAGCTCTTTTTCTGGTGGGTTTCTTTTGGTTTATGAGTAGCTGTGTGTGTGTGTGTGTGTTGTTTGATTGGGGACGTCTGGCAGAGATGAAATGGCAATCTTGAGACGCAGCGGTGAGGGTAGAGGTACTCCTCAGGGACTTTTTATGGGGGACCATTTTGAGGCCCGGGGATGGTATTTTGGATACAGTACTGGAAATATTTACTGCATAAAAATACTGATAAAATGATTGGTACCTAACTTATTTTGTCCCATGTAGAGAGCTACACATTTTTGCAATAAATATTTTACAGTAATATTTTCCTAGTACTAATTTTATTATAAACAAGGTATGTATAAGTGATAATGTGTTTAATATTTGAGTGATGTAATAAATATTTCTAGTACTGTATATATATTTAGTAGAGGAACGTTTGGTTTAGGAAAGGTAGAAGAGGTAGGAAATGTGTGAATCTGTAGAAACTACTAGTTGTTAGCCATAATGAGTGTTTCTTGTGAAAAGGCACTGAGGGTACAAGACATTGAATATTTTCTGCTGCTACAGGGGTTGGGTTCTTTGGTCACTTTTGTACGCAGACTGGGGCTTAAGGTATTAGTGTCCAGAAAGTATTTTATATTTGTCGACTAGACTTTCCAGGGCCCTAGTGACTTTGCTCCCTGCTGCATTTACGACTTCATTATATCTCTGCAAGGTACTATAGGTGTTCGAGTGGATTACATACTACTTTGTACTGGGGAAGCTTTGTAGGTATCAAGGAGTATTTTTCTTTTTTTTTCAAAATGATGAGCAAAAGCGTAAAGACGTGATATTGTTAATTGAAATCTGACGCAAATATTGGGGTTCGTTTGAAAAGTGTAGATGATTGTATATGTATAGCTGGAAAGTTATTATATTCAACAGATGAATATATTTTATTTATATTTGTAAAGGAATGTGGAAGCATTGAAGAAAATTAAGTTTACAACTTTGTATCCTGATAATATTTTTCTATTAATTTATTAGTCTAACGTTTTTCATATTTCCCTTTAAAGCTTCTTCAAGTATCATTGATTTCGTTTCAAACATTATAAATTTAGAACGAAATATATTTAAGCAATGGAAAATGATTTCGCGTGAAAATTGAACTTTTAATGTGGACCGTTTCCACTCGAAAAGCACAACGTTTCCAAGACACGGAATTTACTAACGTATCCAAAACAAAGTGCACTTATTACATATATGAATAACAATATTTAACCATGTCCTTAACAAAAACAATTTAAAATAAAATTGACCCCATGTCCCCAGCAAAAATAAGAATATATTCTATTCGAGGGGCAATAAATGATGCAATTTTCCATCAAAACTAATCAAAACAATCTACAATTATCAACGTGTTATTAGTAAACATTCAATGACAAGCATTTCGACCAATCACCTGAACTTCGATCAACCTTTACCAGAGTTTTACGTGCCTCGATGAAGAACGACTAGAACAGCCCGACTTTTCGGCTGGTTTGAGGTCAGTTCGATGACCTGGAAACCTAACTGGCTGAATCGCGATCCGCACGAACAGGTAGTGCTCCATGTCGCTTTGCCGAGGATAAACAGATTAGTCCATTGAAACTCTGACGAGGTTGATTGCAAGGTCACTTTACCGTCTGGCTGACAATTAGCGAGGGAAAATCCCTGGTTAATTTACAAATTTGTCGTTCGTTCAGTTCATTATTATCGTACTTCCTCTACTTTAATATGTCTTCCTGAGCGTTTTTAAATTCGAATTCACTCGAAAGTGATTGCTACACCCTACAGATTATAATTCCTAAAAATAATGATTTCAACTGAGGAAACTGATTTGTTTTAATTTCATCGAATAATTCTGAAAGATAAATTAAAAGTATTAGTATTCTGATTTTTATTTTAAAATCAACAATTGCTCCTTAATTGAGAGAAGAATAGATTCTTTTAAATGCCACTGAATTCCTCATTCAGCCCTACGGAAATTACGATAGCAGCGAACGGTGGGAATAACCACTGAATATTAATGGAATTATCAGGATAAGCGGGATTTTACATACGTGAACATCATACCCGATATTACCTTTACTCAGGGAATTAGCCTGGCACTAATCGTTCGAATGGGTAACTGAAGTGAAATCAGCTTAAGATTATGAATGCAACGAACAAGCTTGCAGAATACATTTAAGGGGGTACAGGACTATTGAAATCTCGAAAAATCGATTTTTTTATTACTGTTAATTTTGAAAGTGTGATCCTTTGTGAACAATTACAACTAAGTTTCACGAAGAAATTAAATAATTCTGGAAATTATAGCACTGAATGTACCTCAGTGCACCGCCGAGTAACGGCCTCGCAGACTGGTATTGGCGTTGGGGACTCAACTTTGAAGCTGTTTATCTCGAAACTACATTTTTAAACACCGTACATGACCGTGTACAGCATAAATATTGAAAAAATGAATATTTCCACTTGAAATTTTAACTGGGGCTGTAGAATTCTTTTCTCTATAGCATGGAATTTCCGCAGCAACATTGGATGTTTGTAAATTTCTTTATAAACAATTAAGTACGATTTTCTTCCTTAAAAATGAGGGAAAAAATTGATTCGTGTGTGACTTTCACAATTTTTATTTAAATTCGCCAGTCAAGTTTCATGCTGTATCCCGATAATTTTTGGGGGGAAATTACTCGGAAACATGTCTACAATAAACTGTGAAAAGTACAGGTCTAATGATTACTTGGTACCTAAGCAATCCGTCACAGAAGACACCATCGATTTTATGTCTAATAGTCCTGTACCCCTTTAAAAAGTGATTTCTAAGTTTCTCAACAGAACACCTTCACAATACTTTCCCTATCCTTTACAACAAATTATTACTGACATCCCCTAAAATACAATAAGAAAAAAATCTAAAAATCTCATTCAAAACGTTGAAAGCTAACTTCAATTTTATTCCCCGCAGAAGAAATTGCCACAAACTGTCGCAGATGCCTAAAATTTCGCTCAAATTCCTAACATACTTATAAAATTCCTATAGCCCTCGATTTACGTCGCGGTCTCGCGCGGGGTGCCGCGCACTAAACGGGGTGCAGGGTTCGCGTTCCCTCTGCGCGCGCCCGACGTACACAATCGATTCAAAAACGGTCACGGTCACGTAAGCCGATTTACCTCCGTGAAATGAGCGACATAATACATTCCCCAACCCTGCGGAATAATCCCGTTCGCCGTGTGCACCAGTCGGAGCATAAACACCGCGGGAAGTGCGCGTCTCAGGGCTGACAGGGTCTGAGCCAATGGTCGAGAGAAACGTCTGCGCGCTCGCCAGCCGAAATGCAAATTATCCCTACGGATTGGTCCACGGCTTTAAGAATTCAGATGACATTCAGGATAATTGAGAGGAGTGAAAATGCCCGCGGTGGTTTAAGACATGGATCCCAGGAAATGGCAAGACAGGAGAAATCCACTGGGTTTACGAGCTTAGTTACTCTGACCCTTCTCCATGACCCCTGCACCCCTTTACCCCGACAATTACCTTCTGCTCTCCTGATTATTTTTATCACCCTCCCGGCCCTTTTTTTACGCCAGAATTTTACGGGAGATTATAATCCCGCGGCTGTATAAATCTGGGCCACCTAGTTTCTCGCGCAACGATTCGCTCTTTTTGGCGAGGCTAAGTTATGGGTTCAAGATTGGGAGTGTGTGGATGAAGCGCGTCTGTTTGGTTCTTATTTGCTGAGGTAAACGAGAGTTTGGGAGGCCAAGTGATCGACTTTGGAAGGTGAAAAGTGGAGGGAATTGATACGTTAAGGGGGGATTGCGCCTTGATGGGCCGAAAAATAGGTAATTCTTTGTGAATTTTTTGTACAAAAACGGTTTGACAAATTAATTTGAGGTTTGGCAGGCGGTTTTACTGTATCTTGAACTATTGTTTTGAATTTTAGTGTGACAGTGAAAAAATAAATATGGCAGATACAAAGAGAGCGTTGAAAAATAATCGGGTGGTGGTGGCGTTAATGAAAAGTACTGTAAGGGTTATCCGAAATATAAAAAGGAAAATAAATTCTTAATCTATGTGAATGTGGCTATCGGTGGTAGTAGATGCATTAAGAAAAATAAAATGTTCTTGATTAATCATTGATTAATCGTTAATCGTTAATAATTAGGTAGTTGACAAAATTTTGGTCAACTACCTAACTTAACGATTACATTTTAATCGTAATTTGTAATTTGTAATTTGTAATTAAATTTTGCCCAACTCTGTTGGATGCTGATAATAACACAATTATTATCCATCTAGTTGTTCCGACAGGTTGGTTGATGATGAATTGCACTGTCTCATCTTTTTCCATCTTTTCGTGAGCTACAATAAATGGAACTTCATTGTTTACTAAATTAACAGCAAGATTGATCAGCGTAATCGTTCAAAAGCAACGGGACATCATATCCCTGATAAGTGAATCCTATAATTAATTACATTGAAGCTGTTCTTACGGAAGTGTATTGAAACGTAGAGTTCATTATAAACCGTGTCGATGAATAGAATCGATTGATTAATGACCGTGAAGTTTCCCTGCAAAGTTCCAACACAACTAACATTTTAAGCTTTCGATTAATTAATTATAGACAATAAAGTAGATTCTAAAAGCGATTCAAAAAGTTGTAATAAAAATTGAGCATCAATTCCTCAATAAATACTTCAATTAGTATTTTCTTTTATATGGAAAGGGGTTACTGCGAATATTTGCGATCTTTCGAGGCGGATAATTTTGTTTTCTACCGCCACAGATTATGGGCAAAATGAACAGCGGAAAGCTCAAATGTTTGGTGAATGGCGCGCTAATTGTTGTGGCTCTGCTAATGAAACGATAAAGTCACCAACCGTTTTATCGTGCTGTTTCACGGGAACTTATGCTTATCGCCGGCTTCGTAATCCTCTTAAAGTCACTCCCAAGTATTAGGCAACATTAATGGAAAACAGGCTAGTCACTTTAAGTAAAGGGATGCCACGGATAAAACTAACTGCAACTTCGTTTTCAGGGAGCAAAGTGCAAAGGGACGTTATTTGAATATCTTCTTCACACGAAATTGCCTTTAAGATTACTGTCCACGTTTAATCGAAATAAATGTAATTTAGGTGCTACTATAAAAGCAGTATTTATTATGGTCCGTTTTTGATTATTGTAAGAGTAAAAGTGTGTCAAGCAATAGTTGTCAAGTATCAGCTTTCCAAGGCGCATGCCCAAACAGGAGATGAAAAAGTGAGTGGAGCTTCCACTTCCAAACTCACCTCCACACCAAAGTGCAATTTTATGAGATTGACTGTTGACCTAAGCATGCACAAGTCTCCTTCTGATTAAGCCTGCAAACCTCACTATTGCTTGATACACTTATTATCATGTCATATCTGCATTTAGTGAAAAGATAGATATAACAAGATATACACAACAAGGTTGATTTTTAAATATGACATTTCTTCATATGAAAAAAAAAATCATAAAAATGACCCTATTTCTGATTTGTTAAGCGTATGTAACCCCTGAAATGATTTTGTATCTTTTACCAAAAATGAAGCACACTACAATTGTCCCTTTGCACCAACAGACAAGCCTTTCAGAATCCGCGATCGTGGTGTTCGTCTAAGCATCGACTAGCAAATTAATTATTGGTAGATTGATATTAAGGGGTACCTTACCGCTCTCATATTTGTCTGCGTATCGCCACGACGGTTCGATCGTATCTACAACAAAGGTTTTACGAACACTTTCAGACTCAGTCATGTTAAGGTTCAGACGTCGTGCTACGGGATGCGATTTTTATAGCAGGATGGTGTAACGTGGCGAATAAACAAACCTGGGCACTTTTGATGTAGCGTTATATTTGAAGTATCGTTTTAAATAGTATGTTGCTTTGTTTCAGAAATATTACTCTATTGTTTTGTTTCAATGAAGAATTCTACAGATTTTAATTGTATTTTTGAGATACTGAATCGATAGTTTAACATAAATATTTCAGGTATGAAGTGAAATTGTTCTGAAGTTGTAATAAAATTATTGATAAAGTAACGATTATTTATAACAAACCACTGTTACTGTTGCTTTAAAGAAATATTTAATTATTTTTATAAAATTGAATTAGTATGAATATTGATATTGCAGGGAATTGCATAAAAAATACATTTTAAAATATTAAAGACAACTAACTTTCAACCCTTAAGTTTCCACGAGTGATTAAAATAAAACACAACGAAATAGCCTCATTCTTTAAAAATCCAAAACGTGTTCTCCATCACAAATGAAACACTAAAACGTTACTTCAAATCTTTATTTCCCCTCTCAGCGACAAATACACTTTAATCATCAAACTCGAACATCAACATTCATGAAACACAATTTGCCCAAGTCTGCAACTAAATTCGTGACATTTTCGCAAAAATCTCGCGCAAGTACGAGAATCACCAAGCACAAAGACAGCCCAAAATCTAATCGCCAAAACCGTCAAATTAAAAAGGAGAAATATAAAACAGGGAAAAGGGTAAAAATTTGTCACGAATCCAATGGAATCGCAACAACTACGTATGTACCTTTCGCGACCCTGCGCGCTCGCGATCAAGGAGCAGAGGCATGCTTCGCTAGGGCACGTATGATCGATGCGTAAGCCACTAATCTCGCGCTACGTAATCCCGAAAGCTTGCGTAAATTAAATTGGGGACCCAGCACGGAATTAGGGCGAGCCGATTGTCCAGGGCGCACGTATCTCTTTCCCCAAAATTGCCCGGTCGGACGGCACGGGCGGCCGATCGATCACGCTTGTCGCCCTTTTCCCTTTATCTCGCCGCAGAGGAAAAAGACCGAGAGCAGAGATCCACCAGGCCCTTCGTTATTGCACAGCGTGCAATTTATGCGCCAGAGGAAACGGATCTCGTCCGATGGAGCACGCGGAACATCGAGGAAACGATGCTGCGGGTCGGACTGCGTTGTAAATCTTTGGTACCGGGTTCCTAAAGGACCGGGGCGATTGATTGCAGCGCGAGCCTCGATGATCGTGCCAGTGTGCAAGAATTTCCATTGAAACAGAATGTGGCTAGAATTGAACGAGGATGTCTCGTTCGATGGCGTCGAAGCGTTGTTTGCAAGTGAAATTCGATCTTAATAGCGAGATTCTACGCTCAGGGTGAGGAAATGTGTGATAGGATATCGATGGAGTCAATTCGTTTATGGATACGATACCAATGAATTATTTTGAATGGCTGCAGTATATTGACTGTACAAAGGTAGCATAATAATTAGTCTTTTTATTGGAGGATTTAATGAACGAGTTTATGAAATATTTACTGTCTCTGGTTTAAATTATTAATTTAAATTTTAAGTAAAAATGCTTTAATTTTTTTGTGGCACGAGAAGAACCTATAGAATTTTATAATTGATTTTAAATCAATGAGAGTTGCTCACTAAAATAAATTATTTTGTTGGGAGGATATTTAAATTTAATTAACTTTGAAAAACTTAAGCAATTATTTTTGTTTAAAAAGATGACCCACTTTGTAGATAATTTTATTCTGCATAAAATTGAAGAAACTGAAGAACAGTTGTTACCTGATGCAGGTAAAAGAACAAGCTATTTTCACAGTTTATTAATTATTTCCTGAGATAGGTTCCTGTGAGTGACTATATTCATTTTAAAGCTACTGTTACCATAAGGTTTCTGTTTTTCAACAACATCCAAATACTTCATTTACACAGTGACACCACCCCAGGTCAACAACCTCACCACGATTAATTCTCAATCTTTCAGACCTGCATAAATTCCCATATCCACAAATACCAACTCTGCTCATAATAAATCGCTGATGTATTATACTTCTCACCTGATTACACCCAGTGGTACCATCGAAATGCTTCCACGTGAGTTCTGATGCACGTTCCACTTCGAAACTTCTGTTTCACCGGAGAACAGAAGTCTCAGACTTCCGGGATAATTCAAAGGCACTGTCGCTTTTACCGGCGTATCTTATTCCAGAGAATCGAGTGGAGTTCAAGAGGAATTGAATTCGCGGATGCAGCGTGTCCGCGTGTGTCGCGTCTAGTACAAGAACCAGGGAGGTTCGCTGGAAGATTCCGGCTGGAAATCCTCGTGAGACAACGCGTCGTGTCGACGTCGTGGATCGTGATGGATGGCGCGCGGCGGCTCGAATTTCGATGGAAATTCATTGGGTCCTGGTGTCAGCGGTCACGTCCAGATGAATTTCGAAAGAGCTGACCGTAAAATTTCTGGTTAAAATGTATTACTACCGTTCGACGGGATGAATTTTAAAAAAGGTTAAAGCATCGGATCCTATTACCCTGTCGGCTATTCAAAATGATTCCTCCTGGTCGTATGTGGATACTGGGAATTGTATGCTAATGAAACGTTATACGTATTTTTTCAAGGTTTTTGGGGTATCAGGATGTACCAAGGTGAATGGATACATCAGTTGTTAAGAGATAATTAGTTTTTGCTCCGGAAAATTGTCGTGAATTGTGGTTGTTGAAGTTCTCAGGTTTTTTGGGAGGGTCTGATTTTTGGTTGAGATATGGATTTTAGAGAAAGAGAAACATAGTGATCTTAAATTCCTTTTAAAAATGCATTTTGCATTCACACAAATTTAATAACTTTGGGGATATTTAGCTATTCCCTTTAAACACCTGACTTGTATAAAAAAAATCCTATTTTTTCTTCAACACTTCACACCAGTGCCAAATTAAACTCTAGACATATCTCAAGTTCATTTACTTCTTTTTTATTCTAGTAACAAATAATGATTTTGTTCCATCTCTTAAAAGTCAGACAAATGTTTCCACCGCTTTGAAAGCACCGCACACCTCATCACCATTTGTTTTTCAAGTAGCTGAGAGCCCAGCGAAATGCAAAAGGGACCAAGCAAATTTGTGAGGCAGAGAAGAAACTTCTGCAAGTGTGCTAAAAAGTACGACTAGTTTTTTCGAATTAATTCGACGCGAATCTGAAATTAAGTGGACCTAAATTTGAAGTTCACTCGAGGATGTTGAAACTTCTCTGAAAGTAATACGAAAAATGGTGGAAGAAGAGTCGCTGATTACGAACACTTGAACTGTTACTATTACATCGTACTTTTCCAGGAAGTATTATCTTCTACGATTTTCGCGCTTGAATTAATACTACTTCAGGTTATATCGTGCCTTGACGAAGGTTGGTCTCTCTACTTTTTAAAAGCTCGTCAGGGAATTCTAATTAAATCAACGGTCTTCGTTAAAAGATCCTCGGACGCTCAATTAAATAGCTCTTAACGACTTGTGAACATGTAGACACGTAGCAAATCGAGATAGCGTCCATTCTTACCGCAAGATGCGTTATCAACACACATATGTATTCGAGTTCTGCCTTCTCAGTTCGCTTGTCATAATGTTTACATGTGTACATACATCTCCCGCGGGAGCAGCTCAGAATTATGAGCCCGTTTAATTACGTTCCTGTGCACGTATCCTTGTTTGACAATGCGCATCACCGCGTGAATGCAGACATTACGTGCTGCTGGGAGCCCCACAGGCAGCGTTCATCCCACAGACCATTTATTCCACGGACCAAATCGGACGTCATTTAAGCTGATTCTCAATTAGACACTGATGTGAATATTTCCAAAGAACTCATCAAAACTCATCGAAACACTCTTCAATCTATTGTCTTTCAGTCTACTTAGTTTCTTTCTTCTTTTTCTTTGAACAGTAGTGTGTGTAATTATTCACTTGATGACTTATTATAATTAGATGTCAATGTCTAATAATATGTCTCAAGGAAAATAATGTCAGCACTCGGCACTTGGACTGGGGCCAGGCAGGTTCAAATGACAGTTCGGTTGTTATTTTATTATAAACGTAAATATTTTTTTAAGAAAAAAGTACCAAATGTTCTTTAAATATTGCTCTTTTAAGTGTCAAAAGTTCTGTAAAAATATATGCTCCCGCTTTTTAAATAAAAGTCACAAACATTCGCTTCTTTTCAGCCGCATAACCCCTTAAATGAATATAAAAAAAAACACCTTTTAAATAAACTATACCTTATCATAAGTAGCTTTCTGTAACCTTGTTCTCATAAGGTTGAAAAATATTCAGATAACGATGACCCGTAGTGTTAAAGAGATATTTGTTCAGTATTTCATTTTATCATAAATATTTTTTTTTAATACAGTTTGTGCGCAATAGAGTACGTGAAGTTCAAAAATATTATTTTCTCAAAATATACATGCATTCCTAGGGAGCTCCCTTTTACATTTCCTTAAGTGGTCAAACACAACACAACATAATTTCATCTATCCATAAATTTCTTCGTTTTCCTTACACCCCCTATAACTTCATCTGCCTTTTTACAACAGTTTAAAGTCAAATTTCCCTCCGTTTTTTCCGGAGCTAGCTATACACCATTCTCCCCAACACCCACGAAGAAAGAAACCGCCGTCACGAAACTCTGCGCTCCCTTTTTTCTATCCTGAATACAACTTCCTTCATCCTTTTGACAGGCACGTGCAACTTCGCACGTTTTCTTCACACGAGTCTGTATACTTCGTCTATTTCCCTTACACGCGAGGACTTGAATCGTCCTTTTTCTGGAGCTGGTTCACACCTTTTTTCCTCGCTCCGCAGAGCATCGGACAAAAACGAGATCGCTGCGCCTCGAGGCTTGGTTCGCTCTTCCTTCTTGCACGCGCGTGCAACTTCCTTCGTCTTCCTTGAATGCGCGTGAGGTTACGACCGTTTTTTCTGCTGCTACTTGTTCACAGCTTTTTCCCTAACTTCACGGAGCGCCGACGAAAAGGGGTGCCATGTCCCCTAACAGCTTTTTCATCGACAATGAGTACAGAGTACTCGTTGTGTCACCCTCTCCTCACCCAACAGATAATGCATACAAGATCTAGAACTTCCCAGAATATTTCCGTAGACCCGTTTCTCTCCTCCGGAGTACTCAATCTTGTGTTCCAATTGCACTTATTGTTAGACATTCGACGTTTCCTCAGATCGATTTAGCTCAGTATTAATTTATAACGAAGCATACTATATTGTTCGAATATAATCGGCCTATGACGTTTCACACCAGGTTTCTAACAGAACGTTACCGTTTAAGGGGGTATTCTCGTCTAGAAGGACGAGATCCTCTATTCTCTTTAGGGACGACCCACAAAAAATTATGCAATTTTTACCGATAAGTAAATCCACACGTATTTACTAACATTTCAGTAAGTTATAAAAAAAATAATCATTTGTTTCAGATGCCTACGAAGGACAGAATCATGGCTGCAAATTGCACGTCTCCCCAAAAACGCAGAATCTTCACGCAAAATTGTCATACAGCATCGCACATTAACTTTTTCGCGACAAAAAAATTTATAAATAAGTATAGTTAAACGGACGATTAAGATTTCAGAAAAAAACGTTGTGTAAGGTAAATGTCCCAATACCTGGACATTTAAGGTACGGTGGACACACGTTTGACAATTTTTCAGTCATGCAAATCGATTTATTTAAAAACTATTTTGCAATTATATGGGGCATCGTGTGTACTATATCATTAAAAAAACAACATATTGTAGGATTGAATAATTTTGTAAAATATTGAAAATTCGTAGTCCTTACAATGGCACAATACCTGGACAGCTTAACTAGTATGTCCCGGTGTCCCGATTTTACTGTCCCATTACCTGGACACATGATTTTGGATGTTTCCTAGGGAAATTAAATAAAAAAAAACAACTCTTTTTTTTTTAACAAGTTTTTTCTTTTAGCATATTTCTCCTGTATAAGAAATTTATTCAAATCAGTAAATAAAGTTAAGTAAAAAGAATCTATTAGTGAATGACTAATTTTAAGGTTATGTGTATTCGTGTGTTACACACGAATTTTACACATGAATGAAATATTATCATTAAAGCAAGATACAAAGAATACAAAGTGTTTGCAGGGTGCAAATTATTTTTAAGGTGTTAAATAATTATTTTATTATTGTGTCAACAATAACATGTACTTATTTCACAGTTAGTACACGTGGTCAGGTTTGGGGACGTTCTGGGATTTCACTATACCAGAAGATAGACACGCGAATAAAAAACTAATGCGAACTTTAAGTTTAATTTTCCAATCAAAAAATAATACTACAAGGTACCATTTTTCTAAAACTGTATTAGTTGTACCAATATACTAAACATTATTAATAATATTCCTTTAAGAAAATATAGAGACTGTTTACCAAATCAGACAAGAGTAATATTAAAATGGTGTAAACTGGAGAGTTCAAGAAAATTTACTTTTATTACGATTGTTACAAGTTTATTAAGAAAAATATGTATATGAATATATTTTATTAAATATTTGAGTAATTGAATAAAATAATTCTTTTATGGATAAAGCAAATATTAAACGTAATAATCAGCATTATTTGCACTAGTGTCCAGGTATTGGGACGTGTCCAGGTATTGGGACATTTATCTTACTACACTTACTTTGATTGCACATAAAAAATTCTGAAGAATGGTAATTAAACTCACTCGCGAGACCAAAATACTCCCTCAAAGTGTTAAGATAAAATATCTCAGATAGTTCACTTTCTCTCTAAGCAAATTTTAGCGCGGGTCAGAAATTACCCGATTCCGCATCTCTCTCGCTATCAGACCTCCCATTATCCAATAGTTAAACAAAATATCTACCCCCTCGAACAACGAAAGGAAAGTTTATAATTCTCAGAGGACCGACAGAAAGTGCCGTAAAAATTCATCCAGCAGCTAATGCATCGAGGGATTAATCGCGTTTTAAAGTACGGTTACCTTCGGTCTGTCCAGTCTCCAGTGACACATCACTTCGGTTTACAATCCGCGTTCGGCGATATTTTCCATTTTACATCCCGGGGAAACGGGCTCGTTTGCCGGGGCGCGGGGATGAAATGGGAACGGCCGCGGGCAGATTTATTTCGGTCGTACATAAACGCGGCCAAGTGAAAAGTCTTCGTGGCGGTTTGCAAATGAAGACGGAGGAGCTCCGCGTGGTGAGCCCGATCCGATGTATCGTGTCCTCGCGAAACCATCGATTTACATCAATTTCGCGTCGAGCGGCGACGCCATTAATCTCCTATCCAATTTCGTTTAGCGCTTCAAGAATGTTCACCGCGTAATCCCGATTTAATGAAAGGGGACACGGCGCGCGCGAAAGTATAATCGGATGAAAACGAATACGGAACGAGGAGGGGGGATGAGATTTCTGAGCTTTCGCGTGGTCAACCCTTAACCAGCGCTTATCCAAACAGAAAAAGTAACCCATAGTGGGTTAACGTTGTTGCAAACTTTTTTTGTTATCAACACTAGGTTAACAAGTTGCATTTCAATTTATTCACTGAGATACTTTTGTTTAATGCTGCGTTTACTCGATAGAGAACTTTGGAACGAGGAATAATGTGGCAGAGTAAGTTTAAGGTCGAGAGTTCAATTAAATCTGGGAAGTATGAGTTTTAGTATTTTTATATGGTTTGATGGAATATGAAAGCGATGGTTAACGTTGAGTTAAAATAGGAAATGTGATGGAGGATTTTGTGCTCGTTGTTTGTACTCGGGTGGAGATCTCCAGGTGTCATGTTGTTCTAGAATTATTTTTTGCCATTGCACTGTAGATATATATGAGGCAATTAGAATCAATGGGATGCAAGTGACATTTTTGAATTTTTTTTAATTAAAAACAGCAATGGTTAGTTAAATCATAAAATATAATGTCACTTACAATACATATGTCAAGCATTAAATATAACTTAATTTTCATAGAGACTTTACGTGGAATTTTTTTAACACATTTGAATTTTTATCTTGATTTCCTCGTATCAGAAAAATGTCACTTGCATCAGTTTGGTTTTAGGTGCCTCGTATATAAGGCTATTGTATACGAATTTCCAATTGTTTTTAGTTTATTCTGTTTTTAAGTGTTATAAAAATAGAGTCCAATGTTAGGAAAAAAGTTTGGAGTGCAGAGTGCTAATATTGTGCTACCTCTAACGCGAGAAATTAAATTTGTCTTGCTTTTAAGGAGGAGGACCTTTTATAAATTTGAATTGGCTTGTCACGATTTTTGGAGAATAAAATTCTATTCCTAGAGAACAAAAGACACAAGAATTAAATTCCTTCTTGGATTAACCATAAGGTTTGATAATTATTTCTGAAGTTGTTTCCAATTCTTTAGATGTAATAACTTCAAGGTAAATTAAATGCATCTTTTTTCAATTTAACTCGTACGGTAACCACAAAATTCAGTTCCTTCAAATGGAGATTGCGCGTGTGTCGAAGCGGGCCCGTGGTACGAACAATCCAGCCACGGGCTACACCGTTTAATCCTGATTCGCGATCATTAAGTGTGTAATTAACAGGAGCTTGTCGATTACGTGGCTGCCCTCTGGCCAACGAACGTGATTCGTCACACGAAACGCTGGTCCTCCGAAAGGGGGAAGGTGTCCGGCCGTGAGGCACGGGTCAGAAGGGGTGGCGAACATAGTACGTTTTGTTCCTTTCATAGCTCACAATACAGACTCACTCAAACATAGTGTCAAGCAATTAAAGAAATCATTCCAAATCTCAAAACTCATGAAAAAGTTACACACTCCATTACGACTTTCGCAATTATTAATGTACCTACTATTAAATCCTCTGATTTATAAAAGTTGAAAATGGATACAGAAATATACAACTCGCACGTAAACCCAGTACCTACTATAAATTTTTTTAAAAAATTCAGGCTTGAAGTTGCTCAATTTTTATGTATTTATTCTAAATTTTTTAACGTGGTGTCCAATTTTTCCATAAATAAAATGTGAGAGGTTTTAACTCAGTATTTTATGATTATTACAATTAGTTTTTTTTTAAATAAATGGTCCCCAAAACGAAAGAATTTTATTCTACGTTTTCGAAATGCTTTCGCGCGAAGACTCAGTTTTTCCTGAATGGTGCCACGCATTCAACTGCATCCTCCATAACACATGGAATAGCTCACTGAGCATTAAGGTCGTTCCTGCCGATGTTCCACTAGTTATTCTGCATGGTGGATTAAGGTATGGCGGTGTGGAAGGCGAAAGACGAAAGGTGAATGGCATGAACAGTAGAGAGATGCATCTGCCTCGGTCTTCCCTAGTGGATTCATCAGCAGGACGACCCAAGAGACCCTTACACGCGGTGAATGGATCTCGTTGGTTAGGCGTGGAACTTGCGGAAATTATTACGAGGATTTCGCGATGATGGGAATTCCGTGGCTTTGCACATGGGAGGTGTCACTACAATAGTTAAGCATAGAAATTGAGGGACGTGCAAAGTTCTTGTGAGAATTTTGTCATTATCGTTTTTTGGCAAAAATATTAGGATGTAGTTTTATTTTATACTTTAATTGGAGTAGTTTGGCATTTTTAGCTTTTATGGTATCACGGTGGTAAATATTGGTGACGTCAACTGTATGGGAAAATAGTAACTATACATATTTGTGGAGGTGTACTTGAATATTGTGTAAATCCTTCGAAAAGTGGGATTAAATTTGGATAGATTGTATTAGGGAAAAGGGGGGCAAAATCGGGTACTCGGGTCAGACCGGGTATAATTGTTTTTCTAAGATAAGAGCTGCGATATGTAGCCAACGTATGGTGTTATATTCGAGTGGACTCTCAAAAAAGTGACTCTCTAAGGGTTCTTTCACAATAAGACACTTTTCTGTCTGTATATTCCCTCTATTTTTCTATTTTTCTTAAACGACTACTATCTCTCTCCCAGAAATGTCTCCAATAAAGAAATCAACCAACCCAAACCTAGCCACCCCCATGTATCAGAACAAAAAGACACTGCAGGTAAAACAAAATGGCCTCTTACTTAAATTATCTTCCCAACCTGAATCTACCAACAAAACATCCTTTCTAGATCTCCAACCGCAGCAGACCTACAATCATTGACTCCACGAGTACGCTGTTGCGACGCTGTTGTAACTTCAAAAGTTCAGCCTCCAGTCGCTACTTTTCGACGGTCACTGGAGGGTTGAAAGGTCAACGGGGAAAAACGTTGGCCGTGTCGCCGTCCAGTCGACGTGGCTACCACGAAAAAGAATCGCCGGGATCAATGAAACATACGCTCACAGAGAGTGCACGCGTGTACGTAACCACGCGACCGACCTCCTAATGGATATCCCGCGCTCCATGAATGCAAGGATCGATCAATAAAGAGCGATCGCCTCGACTGAGCGAGCTTCCTCGCCTCTGCGTTTCAGCGTTTCCGTCTGCGCCGAGTGTCGTTTGATTGGCGAGGTCCCTCGGTACAGGACTTCCCATAGAAAATATCGTAACTTCCATGGGGAAATTGAGATTGGAGGAAAAATGTAGGCTTTCACTACGTCTCACCTCGTCTCGGAGCATTTTATTCTTCCAATGCCTTTCTTATGAATTTTGACAATTTGACTCACACTACGTCTCGTCTGAATTCGCCACGGCGTAACTCTCATCGACGAATCTATCCTTGAGAATATTTTGAGAAGGTGAACGTTAAAATAATTGGGCCTGATTATGTAGAAAGCTACCAACCCTCAATGAGCTGACACTGAATAAATTTAATTTCAATACTTTATTTATTAAAGAGATTTATTTCAATTGGGTATATTGTATTCCTTGTTATGGTTTTGCAATGGTTTTTAATGGGTTATTGAATAGTGAGTAGTATAATTAATATTATTTTAAATTTTCTGTGGGTTTTATTTTTTAAGTTTAAAATCAAACTATGGCTTGGTAGTTTTAACAAGTATTAACAATTGTATAATGTAAGAGTTGTATATCTTCTATGAGTTCTAATTTTTTGCAAAATAAGGATCACCAAATTATGGAACCCGTACTGTGTTTAACTAATTTTTTGCCATTTTGGGAGTTGGTAGGTTTCTGTCACTCGAGCAAACATATGAACCGCGGCAAGCTGAAAACCCCTCAGGCAAAACCGAGGCGAGGCGAGTCTCGCTCACTCGCAACTAAATGTGAGTGAGTGCCTACCTTAACAGTGGAGGCGATTTAGCCTTGATCGTGCTCTAACGAATAACAATGGTGGCTATCAAACGCATTAACCAGCGTGATAATAAAATTGAGTTATGTTTCCCGATCGCGTTAATTGTTTCGCAATTAACGGAGGAGGAAGCTCGTAGCCTCGGGCGGGTTGCGAATGGACAATGAGGCAGCATTGAGAGATATTTCGGAGCTGTGCTTGGTTATTGTGGGGAAACGGGATATTTTGACGAATGATGAGGGACGTGGGTAGATGCAGAATTTTTGGGAGAGTTGGATATGGGAGAAAATACTTGGAGAATAGAGATGAATCTTATGTAACATTCAGTTGCAAGGCATTTTAAAATAGTATTAGGTTTTCTTTAGAAATAATGGAGGTGATTTTAGGCGGGAAACGAGCGTTGGTTTGAGCTTAAATTTGAAAATGATATAAAGGCATAATATTTTGAGTATTGTTTCATTGGCTACGTGAGATTAAAGGTGAATATTGTTGAAGATGAAATGCATAGATTTATAGAATAATTTTTACAGTGTTCTTGGAAATAATACAGGCAACTGTTCGCGAGGAAGAAGTGTTGGTCCGAGTTTAAATTAGAAACGGCCTGGAAACTGAAACTGAGATTTCTTCCAGCTCTGAGAGAATATTCGAGCAGACGCGATCAATGACGCGAATAATCACAGTTCAAAGACGATATTCGTCGGAAGTTCGTAAAACTTGGCTATTTCTCCAAGCGTGAATCCTTCAGTAAATTGGCTGATCTTTCGCCGACGTTTTTCCCAGTTTCCACTGTCATTCATATTTCATTTCCTTTAACGAGTATGAGCAACGTGATACACGATTGACGTAAATAAATGAACCTTCTGGCAAACAATTCTGTTTGAATTCCTTTTCATTTAAATATTCCAGACATTTAAAGCTAGCTTGGATGGTGGGTAAGATTTCTCAAAAATTATTGTTACGTCATACATTTGTATTAATTAGTTAATTTGAAGCCTGATGAGTTAACATTTTTCGTGAAATGCAAAAGAATTTATTAACCGACCTATCACTTAGATGATTATGTATTCAATTATGTATCCTTTGATGTCATTACGCAAGTGTTGATTGTACGTATAGAACAATATATTATTATATCTTTCCATATCGTATTATAATTATCTTCAGTACCACTAAAATCTGTCTAGGGGAAGAGTCTCTTTTGTTTATATATTTACCTAAGAGTGTTCCTATATTGTGATTTTTGAGCCTGATTGGATAATAAAAGAAAATAATTTTATTCCAAATTACCTGCACGTTAACGAAATCGATACTTCCTGTCATTTTTCATTTAGACCAAAGTTTCAGTTAGCTACATTTTAATTTTTATCATTACTGAGAGTTTAAAATATAAAAGTTTATTAGTTTGCCTATGAAATTATACAGTTTTATTTGTTCTCACCCTCTGCCGTCATTTTTTATTCGTCTTAAACCATCTGGTATTCCAAACATACTGCACTTCTACTATTTTCGACAACCCCTTTGCCCAATTCCTCATTACTATAGAACAGTATTCTCTAATAGTTTCAAACAGCCATCAACATACACTTCCATCGAATATTCTGTGTCATTATCCACAGGACTATTTTTCACTCGATACACATTGCAAGTTTAACAAAATTCACCCACTGAACTTTACAAAAACATCCCACAGTCATGTTTTCCCCTAGAAAAAGCCAACGATGGTCGTGTCAATACGATTAATCCCCGTCGGTTCTTCCACGAGGGAATTCCTAGATAAATTTCCATAAACATCGACGTTGTTCGTTGCCGCAAAAAATCAATCAATTTGCTCGCCACTTGGGCACCAGATTCACCGCGGCGTACAATCGAAAATACGTGTTCGTTGCGCAGACCTTATCAGTTCGCGGACGATAAAACGGAAGGCAGGCGACACGGTAATCAGGATCGTCCGGGGCGACTTGACTTCCGCGAAAGATTTATGGCTGCTGGTGATTTAGCGTGCTCAAGGACCGGAAAATCTAGTTAAGAGGGGCATCCCCTCTTCTTCGCAGCACTTTTTGCATACTCCAAACGCACGAGTGCAATTTCGACGAAGGAATTACAAGATATGATACCTAGGCTGCCGTGGGAGATTTCCTTGTCGATTCGATATTCGCACAGAGGATGTTGAGAGGTTTGGAGACTTAAAGGGTAAATATAGTGGTGGCTAAAATAATATCAATATACACTACCGCTCAAAAGTATTTGATCACTCGGTATAGGTTCGTTTGATAAAAGAGAAAATGTTTTTCGATATATTTGTGGTTCGTATTCCGTATTTGTTTATCTTAAAAGTGGGTTTTGACCTGCAATTCGATTATTATTGACAGATGTACACGAGTCTTCCTCTTTCTGAAATACAACTGTTGATTTTGGTGGTTCAAACTGTTTATTATTCTGTTTATAGGTCAGCATAGTCAGAAGGTGTCATGCTACGCTTTGATAAAAGGAGACGAAGCTTCGAACACGTGGAAGGATATGTTTGCTCAATTTAGACGCTTTTCTAAAACCTGTGAAAGGGTAGCAGTGGATTATACGGGTTACATCAAACTTCGTCTGACCGTTGACTACTCGTGATATTGGAAACGTGATATTTGCTCCGGTTGATATGTGTAAACACGTTCTCGCATAGTTCCTGCTTGGCTCGTGATGTTTCACGATTCGTTTGAATATTTGTAACGATTCGAAGATTTGGAATGCTTTAAATGCATCGCGAAGTGCGAAAAATCGGTTTATGCTTCAGAAGATATAAGATTGAATGGAAAATAATGTTCCACGCGCTCTGTGTAGCTCAATTCTCAAATTTGATTCTAACAAAAATATAAAAAAAACATGTCTCCAAAAAAATTTTACCCTTTTAAATTCATTTCTACACGAAAAATCACAGCCCTTTCAGTCAAATCACGAATTACTCTATAATATAAATAATTCTCCTAATCAAATTAAACAAAGATGTTAAAAATTTCAAAATTTCAAAACTTACACACAAATCCCAACCGAAGAAAAAGGACAAAACGATGACTTTTCCAAAAAACCAACACTCAAAACCCTCCCCAACTGAAAACAACAGCATCCACGTCACCAACGATTTTTCATAAAAATTTTGAAGGCTGTAAACCAAACCCTGCCATAAAGAACGCGCAGAACCGCGGCGTAATATAAAATAATCTTCGCGGATAAGTAAATTCTGTGCGAGAAAGTTTCGAGTTACCCGCGATACCGTAGGAAACAGCAGCCGGGAACAAAATTCCCCGACAGATAACGATGCTTCCGCGGCGAAGTATACGGAAATATGGAGCCGTTTGGACGGAACGGCCCTGGTATCTCCCTCGCAATGTGCTTCTCCTTTGAGGCCGCGCTAGAATCATGGTGTACGGACAGCGTGCTTGGGGCAAGTGGGTGGACGACAACCTTAACCCAGCCGCCAGTGAAATATATCGAAAGAACCATCGACGTCGCTAAAAGTTGCGACTGCTGCCAGCGTATATTCCTCGAAATCCGACCATTTATCACGATTCTCGAGGAGGACGTCGATAGTGGCTTCCCTTGCAACTTCAGTTTTTCATTGGTCGATCGTGTCGACGCGACGGGACGCGATATTTCGCGATTTCCCCGCAAAACAGGGCGATATTTTCCGTCATCGGGCGCGACACAGTTTCCGAAGGGTACTCCATAGGTGGGGTGGAGAGATTGGTGGAATACAAGGCGGTGATACGCGCGAGAAAGCTTTGAGCTGGTGGGGTATCGAGTTGCGTTGAATGGGAGGATTAGGGAAGCTTGAGGAATTAGAATGGTGTAGTATAGAGTTTGAATGCTGGATTAAGGAATTGGGATATTGGTAACGATGGGAGGTGGTAGTATTTTATGATATGTTTGTGTAATATTCGTTATGGGCGAGGGTTAGGGTACATTGGTTTATGATCTGCGTGTGTTTTCTTTGGAAGTAGATACGTGATGATGAGAAAAGTTAGAGGTTGTTGGAGACGATTGAGGCGGTTCGTTTGTGTCTTTCTTAACAGAGAAGTGTCGTTGCTGAGGAGAGAAAGTGTTCTTCATATAACTCGAGGACCCGTAGGGTGTTCTGTGTTTGTTTCATCTCATCTGGCAGACACTTGATCCCGTCAGTCTTTGCTTGCAAACCTGGGACTCTTTTCAAAACTACTTTTAACCCAGGGGAATGCGACTATCAGCCCGAACTGAGTTCAAGATTTCCAGGGATCAAGGACAATAAACGGATGGTGGCATGTGGTCACCAAACTGCACTTTCCTTTTCTTATATCTCGCAGGATTAACTTTCATGACACGCTTCCATCAGTAAGGAATTTTTTCTATCACTTTTTTCTAAAAATCTCACTTTTGAAAGGGACTTCATTGCTTTTCCTTAAACCAACCGCTAGTACCACCTCAAAGCTGATAGAACCAGCGAAGAATTCATTCAAATTCCATAAACAGAAATCAATAGCTGGAGAAATACGAACGCTTCCACTCACAGCTCATTTGTTACATATATGTTAATTGTTACAAAGTATGATGCTTTCATTTATTTAAACCGCAACACCTCCATAATTAAATAGCCTATTGTCAACCAAATTATAATTAATTTATTTAGAATTTATTTATATATCTGACTGATTTTTATTTTATTAATATTTCATTAAAAAACGTAGTAGCTAACATTTTATATGAGAAGTTCTCCTTGTTTAATTTCCTACTACACTTTCATTTCTGCTTTTGCAAATAACATTGTAGAAAGCAGAATATAATGTAAAAACTAACACAGCTGCGCAGAAACTGGTACAGTAAACCTTCAAATGTAAAGTGACCAGTCAAACTGTGAAAGAGACACAAGCATTGTTTTGGAAAAGCAATATGACGTTTCGTTGATTTTCAGAATTTTCGTATGGAACAGTTTTTCATGAAAATATTCTATACACCGAGGGAACTAAAAGTGTCTCCTCGTTTCACCCCTTTTAATGTTACTGCAATGCTTTCGACGCGAGCTACGTTCCGCGAGTAGAACAAGTCAGCCATGTATGGTGGCTTTCAAATTACTTCCACTATATCGAAATAACACAGACAGGAATCTTTTACAAAAGTACAAATGTACTAGAGAGTACGAGTTAAAAGGATCGAAAGCAAGAAAAATTGACAGTAATGATATACGGACTCGTAAAAAGGAAGTTGTCAGAGATCTGCAGCGGAAACGACTTTCGAAACATGTTACTAAATTCTTTAAGCAAACTTCTATTGAAAATGAATGACACAGTACAGTACTAAACGATGACCTCAATTTCCATTGAAACATTTCCTGTTTTTAATTTTATTTTACAAGTAGCTTTATCGGTCAAAGACCTCGCAGCAAGTAGTATAAGTCAACCATTCACGTTACTGTGATTTAATACATCACCGTAGAATACACACTAAAGCTGCAAGTCGAGTAGCAACTAAAAACAAACGGTTTTAAAAATAGAGAACGACGCTAAAACAAATAAAAGAACAAAGTTTTATAATCATCCCTTCCACCGGTTATAATCCTTCATCGGTTTCTTTTCCTACGATAAGGAATTCAATTTATCAACTGCAATTACGTTCTATCGTGTCCTAAAACCGGAGATTTCGTGTCGAGACGTTTTCAGACGCCTACGAAAGAGAAAGCGGCAGGCATTCACGATTAGCAATAAAAATATGAATTATAGGGTCGATAAGGAATACGATTTTCTGGAGTACAGCTTCATCATGTTGGGGTAATAATTTCTACGATGGGGTACAATTGGGCCAAGTTATGCAGGAACCTACCAACCCTCAAAATGATAAAGAATAAATTAGTTAAACACAGTTCGAATCCCATAATTTTGTGATATTTATTTTGCAAAAAATTACCAACCCATGGAATAACTCTTTCAATATACAATTATTAAAACTACAAAGTCATAGTTCCATTTTAGGCTTCAAAAACAAAAGTCACAGAAAATTTAAAATAATATTAATTATACTACTCACCATTAAATACCCCATTAAAAAAAAATGTAAAATAATCACGAAAAATAAAATATACCCAATAGAAACAAAGCTACTTTTTTTTAACAATTAAAATCTTCAAACTAAATTTACTCAATTTCAGATTATTGAGGGTTGGTAGCTTCCCCCATAACTTGGCCCAATTATTTATCGATTTGATATTTGTCGTGGTAGCAGGTTGCTGGATGTTTTTCATCATATAAGGAAAAGCAATGCTTTCTTCCACGCACGTTTACGTCCTTCGTTAAAATCCCGGCTAATTAAGATCCACGATAGGGGCTCGCTTATTAACGATGACCGATTACAACCATTGATAGGGCGGCGCACATGTGAGGCGAATTTATTTCCTCGACTGTTGATCAGATAGGGAAGTGGCGTGTTGGGTTTACAAAAGACTCCCACATTAATGTAGTTTATCTAGTATAGGCGGTAGCGTCTAAATCAGATATTTTCTTACAGGGTGGGGGCGAGCGAAATCAGTTTAGGGCAACGAATCACGCCAACTACCTGGTTCACTTGAATGTTTCCACTGGTTCCCGCCGCTCTGGTTATTTTCTTCGACATAGTTCTGAAACTGGGTGCTCCCCTCTGTCTCGCATAAATTTTGAATTTATGCAAGCATGCTTAAGGTCGGTTAATCATAAGCAAGTTTTCAGTTTAGAGTAATTCTTGAGATTTTCTCAGCTTATCGCGGGTAAATGTTCGATAGTTTAATTGTTGTAAATGAAACTTTACGATACATATTGTTTAAGATGCAAGGGTAAATAAAAATTCGAAATTAAGTTGGTAGTTAATATAGTGCTTCTACTATAAGTAATGTTTAATTATGTAATTATTGAAAATATAATTCTCTAATAGATTTTAGTTTTATAAGAAATGCGTAGTAGTTAGTTTAGCGAAGACGGATGATTGGAAATTAGAGCTTCGTGTGAATATTTATTTTCTTGTGGATATTAGTAGCCTTGCATCATCAAGTTCCTTTTTATAATTAAAACGCTTGAATGGAACACAAATGTCTCTTATTACAACTGCGAATATCTCTGTAACACGAAGCTGCCTCGCTGTGTCGCGAATCCCATAAACGCCATTATATTTCATTACAACAATTGCATCAAGTCGTAGGAATGAAAATTTCATTCGCGCGGACCATTCTCTGTCATACATATTTCACACATTCCTTTAAAGGGACCTTGCCAGGGGAATAATCAACGAAAAGCCGCCCTAAAACTCAAAAAAGCTTTCTCTTCTACCGTTCCACGTTTCATTCGCGTCATTCCAGTTTCCTCTTTCTTGTATATTCTGCTCATTCTAAAGTCTCTTCTGTAATAATAATATTGCAAAGTAATAAATCAACGTCGATGATCTTGTAAAATTAGAAATATTGCAGACTAAAATAAAAAAAAATTTCATTTTTTTGGGGGGTTAAAAATAAGGGGGGTTCCAAAATAAAAAATTCCGTATTTCAATTACATGTAGAGACATTAGCTTGTAATATTTTTAAACTTCTATTTATATAGCTCAGTAAGACTAATGAATTGAAACAGAAAAATACCTATAAGCAAATTAATTCTTAACCACTGAAACGTTTCTAATCCTCTAAAAGCAACCCCTAAATTTTCACCCTCACAGTTCACACGTTCTCCTCTCATTTCTATCACTTTACACGTTGTAAATTTCTCCCACAAATTACCTATCATCACCAAAGTAACTCCCACCACAATCTACTGTCTCTTTCCACCCTCCACCAAGCAGACTCCTTTCCAACCACTCCAGAAACCAAGTCTCGACGGAAAACACCCTCCTTTGCCACGATATCTTCCACCCACAATCCACCCAACAACGATTCCCACCCCTACCACGTCCCCAGCACATTTTAAACCCCACTGTCGAAAATCGCCAACACGGTAAACCTATTGTTCCCTCGACCTTAAATCCCTTCCAAAAAGCAAACATTTAAATCGTCCCATCCCACCCCCTCCGCGGCAGAGGTCCACACACGTAACCGTGGCGAGCAGACTCGCCGAAGGAAGCATTAATCTTGATATTACACAGACATTTCGCGAAAAAACTGCCCGCCACGGCTAATGTACGTATCGCATCCGGCGACGAATCGGGCTTGGCGCAGAATACAAGCAAACGAAGACCCAGCCAACGTGGCTGGTTTAATTTAATATTTCAACCCCCTACCAGCGCGCCGCTCTGTCCGCTCCGCCGCATTTGCTATTAACTCGACGCCGCACCGCAGTCCCTCCATTAGCTATTCCCCCATTTTTCCTCCCTCCTGTGATCCTTCCTTCCCTCCTTATTATTATCCCCTCGCCGCGAGTGGAACGTTCTGTTTTCTATTAATAATCCGGCCGAGCTTTCGTGAGGTTCGACTACTCGCCGACGCGAGCCAAGAGATCTCGTCCCTCGGCGTTGCTTTCGCCGCCCCCAAGGCCGACAAGTTATTCTCGCGGCGCTTCTTCATCGTCGCGTGACGGGTCAAGGGTCAGGGAAGGGGGCGCGAGGAGATAGATTGACGGGGGACGTCGAACGATTATTTTTAGGGGCGTCGGATGAATTTCTTAGCGGGCCGCGATGCAATTAGGCACACGAGGCGCGCTATCCGTGCCTAGCTCGGATGTAACGAAAAGTTCCCGGTAAGGGGCGATGACGGGATGCCTTGGACAGCCTCGCTCGACTTATCGAACTGTTGCCGCGATTCTATTGGGCACCCAGTGGCTGGTGTAGTTCCCTTCAATCGGACGCCGCTTGTGGAAGCACCTTCGGAAACGATTGCTTTCGAGCGAACGCACTTCGCGAGAATCTACAATTCTGGTCAAAAGTCAGCGGACACTCGCAAGGGATGCTTGGTAGGGTTTATACAAAAACTGATTTTTCAAAAAACATGGTTTTCGAATTCCACTATTCTCAATTTTATTCCGATATTTTAACATAGTTTTCGAATTTTACAAATTTATAAAAACAAATGGTTTTTAATCGGTTTAAAAACCGACAAACCCTAACGCTCGGTAACTCGAAAATTCAAATAAATTTGAAACTTTACAGACATGTAGCTCATGTGATGTTAATAATTTAAACATTTTTCATTTCGGCAAAAACACCCCCTCAAAGAAGTTTTGAGTAATTATATTATCGTGAATATCTGTGAAGTCGTGAAAGATATTGGAAAAAAGTTTAACTCAATGTTTTATGGTTATTGATATTCTAGAATATAGGGATAGGAGTAAGAGGATTAAGCTACAATAGAGTTAAGTCTATCGGACATCCTCGACATTTCCATACTTCTAAAGAAAGACTTCCAAAGCACTCAAGACTTTCAAGACTGATCAGTACTTGGAGCACTCCCAGTTCCCCGAAACACTCAAAATAATTTGAATCTTCACCTTCCCCACTTATCCCAACTTCGTCCCACCGAATCGCCCACGGCTACGTCACAAGCAACGCGTGGAATAATTATTTGCCACCACGTTCGACCGCGCTCGTCAATTAGCTCCACCATTTCCTCCCATTTCCCTCTATCTAGCGCTCGTAACATCACAGTGTACACCTTCGTTCGCGCTTGAATCACCGTTCCTCGACGACTTCCCTTCACGTGATTACATCCACCCCTCATCGACGTGGCCGATGACACCGCGGCCGCGTGTCGCGCGTATATTAACAGTGACGTTTAACTCCGCTCCCAGTCTTCGCGGGAGCCTGAGATTAATATCCTCCCCGTTTGATTAGACCAACGCTCGCGATCTCTGTCGCGAGACGAAGAAACGATAAGAAGGATATTTTGACACAGCGCGGGTGGCGCGACGATGAAACGCGGAAAACGGGACCCGGGGATAGTTGACGCGGTCTCGATCAGCTCGATAAAACGACTACCATCGATACCTGCTGTTCGTAAAATATCCGCCGCGGAGTATTAAGGCAGCCGCTGGAATCGAGAATTATGGCCCCTTCACGGTGAAGAAAAATTGATGTGCCGACAGGAACTGGCTGCGGGCGAAAATTAATCCCGTCGGGGACGAAAAAGAAACTGCGCCAACCAACGGTTCGTGTTCGCGAATATATTCGTCTTTTCCGGGTGGTCGCGCGGATTATTCTTCCTTCAAGATCTCCGATTAGAGTTTCCAGGCAATTGGGATAGGGGTGTCCTTTTCGTACTTTCGTGTTGCGAAAATGGCTTCTCGGGGTGGAGATTTATTCAGACATCCTTTTCGATTAGAGTAGGAGGTGGGTGGCTTTTGGATGATTAATAGTTTTCGAGATGAAAATTCAGTCGTGAAAATTGTTTTTGAGGAAATGGGTCGAATTCAGTGGTTTGGTGGCGTGTATTTTTTAAACAATTTGAGAACTACAAAGGGATGACTTAAACCCTATCTAATTTCAGGGGAACTACATCATATTTCAATTTTACCAAAATCCGTGGCATAGGATGAAAAAAATGAACAATTAGGTATGGAATAATTTTACAAAAATAATATTGCAAAAATCGAGGTTCTTTATCTTTTAAACAAATTGGAAAGCAGTTAAATGGTGTCTTAAATATCCCTCTTGTTCATTTTCACTATAAACGCGAATTAAATCTCTTCAGTTCTTATTTCTCTTTAGTTAGGTGCCACTTGATATGTTTCTTTTAATTAGACGTTGTCGGTATAACACTTTATGACGTACATAGAGAGTAGTCATTTTGTAAATGGGCGGTGCAAGCTATATTTCGTAACATTTAAAAGTCATATAACAACTGACTCAGAAATGAGACACGTACGCAGTCGCTTCGAGGAATTTTAATAAAACATTTACAGGGTTGTATACTCCAGCTACTTTTAATTCCGAGGACTGCCGTGTTTCATTAGGACTTGTGGAAAATACTGCAATCTGTGTAAAAAGGAATTCGTATGTATCCGCGAAGTTGGAAAAACTCAAAGTCAAGCTTCAGTCGTAAATGCATTATTAAAATTCCTTTGACACTGAAATTCATTACTGAAGCATTTTAACTTTCACTATTGTGCGTTTGCATAGAAAACTTTTTAATTATCTTGTAGCAGTATTCATTGCAATTACAAAATTAAAAAGCAAACACATAATTTCAACATACTTAGAAGAGCAAACAATTTTTCACCAACAAGGAAGTCAAAATTTAAAAAAATGGCAACGTTGTACCATAAAAAGCAAAAATAATTGGTAAAACGAGCTTCATTAAAGGTTTCATGCACTTGAAATATTAATTGGCGAATAAGGTGTTATATGTGAAAAAATGAACTCGTAACAGAGTGAACGATAATATTCGCATATAATTAACGCCAAGAAAGTTTCGACGCTTCAGGGGGATTAAACTCGCATCCTCGCCATTGTCGAACGCGCGAATTCATTAGTGGCAACGGCTCCCGCGTGTTCAGCGCACCACTAATTATAAGTTGTGCGAGTTCGACTTTCATCTTTAATACGGTTCAATCAGGTAACCGTAACGTTCGTCCTTGCAGCTGGACAGTGTCGAAATATAGAGTATTTACTCCATAATAGAATACAGTTTGCTAAACTATATGCTACTGGGATGATCAATTTGAACCAAAAATTTTAAATAAGCAAGAGTAGGAACAATTAGCAACAGGTTGTCAAAAAATTGAGAATATTTGCAATTCATTACGACCAAAATGGATTTTCAATGAGTGTTAGATTACACTTTAAGATTGATTCTCAGTTAAGATCTGTCATCAAAAAGTCATCCTTGGAGTGTAATCTAATTTAATTATTAACAGAAATAGGTAGTATTAAGAAATATAGGTAGTATTAGAATAGGTAGTATTAGAAATCATTATGTAATTGAAAATCAAGTAGAAACACTGTAAATTGTAAAAATAAAATGATATGGTAATCTTCATTTCCTTGTCAAATCATTGCACACTGAATCCATATTTATCCTAACTTTTCGACCCAAAGTGGTCCGAAATACTTAATCCTCTGTCATCTGACTGATTCAAGGCCCATTTATATAAAATTACATACCAGCATCGAAATCCAATTAAGTTATTTCACACAAAACGTGTAGGAACAAAATTGCATTACAAACCAAAGGGGACCTTTTATCATCCACGTGGTCTAGTGTCAAACTATTCACTGTCCAAAGATTAAGTTTCTGACACTCTGTTACAGGACACCCTATACTCTGCACACCATTCCAAAGGTGCAATTGCTGCACGAGTTTCACCTGTCCACGTCCACGTAAATTGAAGTCCAAAAGCCACTGTGCACTGCTTGATTAAATTCTGTTTTAACTGGTCGTATCGGGGCGTAATTTTCGAACAGCCACGCGCTACACACCTATTTCTAGCGGTGGTTCGATAGAAACGACGAACGAAAGCTTAGAACCCTTAAATAGTGCTTGATGCTCCTCGAGGGAACGAGAATGATAAAGTTGCTCACGAGAAACAACGAGAGAAAAAATCGAACGATTCTTCCAACTGAAATTTGTATACTAGAAAATAAAAAACTTTTGAAAAATCGAGCGAATATAGTCACATTCGTGGAACAAATGCCACCGCACATTGGCGTCCTTAAACGAAGTATAAAATTCAAAATTTATCTGAATGTAAAAAAAATACAGTTTTGATACTACAATCAATCCCTCCACGAACCAACCAGAACACACACCAGGTTACATTTTATATCCTTGTCAATTGCCCCCTATTCCATTTTTTCTTCGACTATTGCGCGTTTTATATCTGTCTCTTGTCCCGTAAACACGTTCATCTTCTCGCGGAAGTTTGTCATTTTCTTTCAAACCGTTGTTACGTGACGCGTAGTACGACGTAAATATACGATTATATTTCACGCGGTGCTGATATGCAATAGCATTAACGTTTTTACAGTTTTTAGAATTCAGAAGTCTCTATCAACGTCGGTGATAGAATTGAACGTCCTGTAACGTGAAGGTGGACAGAGTTTCTAGCAAAGTATAGGCTTCTTTGACTGCAATCCAGTCAGTTATTCTCGCTCATGCATGACATGAATTATGCAACAATGTGTGCGCCACTTGTGTTCGTTTGTTTGCTCCGTCAGGGAAATTTGCTCGCGACGCGTTCGCGGAGAATATCACTTGATTCCTGCGCGCCTGTGCGCGTGTGCACTTCCACTTTTTGCACTTTTACAAACCTTGGGGAGGAATAGTCGGGAAACGTCCGGATTGCACGCGAAATACTTCGCGGGTGGATGCTGAATCGTGTGTTTTTTATGGGGATGCGGAACTTTGTCAAATTTTTCGGAAAAAATATGTTGTTTGGTATGTGAATTGTTCGTGTGTATTTAATTATTAGCTATTCAGGTGGACATTAATATTTTTATTCTTACTAGTCCTACTAATATAATCAACAGGGTTCGTAGCGATTAATTATAGTGAATGGAGGGGGAAACACTTACAGGAGGTGGTAATTTTTGGAGCACATCAGGAAGATTAGAAAGAAAAATCGCACAATTTTTCATCAACTTGGTACCATTTTGAAAATAGATCCAATACATCCTTAACTACGTAACGGATATTTTTGAAATTTTCTATACACGTAGTCTAGAACCACGAATAATATATAGAATACTTTTTATCCCGATTATTTTAAGCGATCTGGACCAAATTTTTGCATAATTACGCTTTAGAATCCTGCGGAAAAAATAAGCTACCATGAAATCTGGACATCCCACCCCTTCATTCTGCATTAAACTCCCCACGTGAAAAATGATTTTGTAAACGCAACAACGTCGATTCGTAACCGCAGAGCCCCACTAACTAATCGGCCACGGAATCGAGCGTTATCAGAATCGAAATAGCGAAGCTATCCAACAACAATTGCAACGTGCCGGCCGTAAAATCCGATCTCAAGCCGTGCGTCAGAGTGAATTTCATTTTTCCAGCCCGATGATCCGTCATCGACGTTCAACATTCGCGTCGTTGCTCGCGAAACGTCGATAACACCCTGACGAACAGCGTTTTTCGCGCTGGCCAATCGCCATTTCGCCGAGGATCGAGCATGGTAACGCGTGCATGGGCCGTGATGACTTGTTGGACATGCCTGGGGATCACCGATCATCTATTTGTGTTTCGGTGGAGCTTCGATTAAAACCTGTGTATTTTGTCGCGGTACGCAGCGAACGGGCGGCGAAATTCGCGCGAGTTTTTGTTCCTTTATTAACCTGTCAGTTGGTGGGATGACGAGTTAACTCGTCGCTTGGAAATGAGTTAGGTGGGTTTATTAAACTTTAGGGGCGCAGTTCCTTCTCCTGCGGGAGTGTGATTTGAAAGTTTTCTTGAGGAATTCAGTCCGTTCCCTCGACGAAGGGAATAATATATTTAATGATAAATAATGATAATAATTCTGCTGGGGTATGAGTCGTGAGACGCGTTGAATGTATTCTGTCACCGAAACGGGTTAATTCGATTGGAATTTATTTTCGAATATACGTTTTAAAATACATGGGAAAGGTTTCTAATCGACACCGATAAGAAAGTAATAAATAGTTTATAAATTAAGGGGTTTGTTTACAACTAAATTTTCGTAGTTTCTGCGAGAAGATTCTTAGTATTGCTGAAATGTTTGCCATTTTGGAAATTTCTGGAGCGATGTGGAATTTTCAATTGCTCTCAAATATTTCTTATTTTGTTCTTTACATTATTACAAATAATATTTACCATTACTATTGCAAACCTCTGCATAAAAAAGAATGGCTGTAAAGATATAAAGAAACAAATGTCGATATGTGTTATTGTGATGAACAACGAATGATACTGTAATTGCAAAAATAAAACTGCTTCTGACACAGATAATATAAATTACTCTCACAAAACTGTAAAATATTACCAAAGGAGAAATGAAAAGATAAGCGACCAGAGATCCCAAATCTGACTATGTATCCATCACTTCATTATTACAAATTCAAATTGAAAATATCAGGAAATATCTTCAGTTACTGCCAGTCCTTGGTAGAGTTACCTTAAATCGATTCCTCTGAATATTTCCTAGCGTATAAAACTATCAGTCCAGGGCTTTCCAGCAATGAATACTTCACGTCCCATTTACCATTCTCCTCCATCATATTTTTCCTTATCTTTAACCAAGCAGGAGGTACGACCTATCTCGAAAATGTGACTCATCTTAAGTCTTCAAGTCAAGTGTACTACGTATTATAATTATCATGTTTTATACATAAGCTGCATAAAGAAATTGGTTGTCTATTTTTCATTAGAAAATATGTGGTATTGCATCTCTGCTTCGAAAACTAATATTCGTGTACACTTTTCTCCTCCCAAGTAGAGCTGTACGAGTACTTGAATATTCGGGTAGCTTGAAATCCGAACCAATCCGGGACTCGGTTTCCAAGCCGAGCCAGGTACCCGAAAAGAACCGAGCGGCTCGGATAGAACCAAGTACTTGAATTTTTCCAAGCGGCCCGAAAGAAACCGAGCGGATTGAATAGAACCGAGCGGCTCGGATGGAACCGAGTACTTGAATTTTTCCAAGCGGCCCGAAAGAAACCGGGCGGATTGAATAGAACCAAGCGGATTGAATTTTTTCCAAGCGGCCCGAAAGAAACCGAGCGGATTGGATAGAACCAAGCGGCCCGAAAGAAATCGGGCGGCTTGGAAAGAAACCGGGCTGCTTGGAAAGAAACGAGCGGTCCGAAAGAAGTTCAAGCAGATCGAAAACTATGTGTCCGATTTATTTCAAACTTGGTACACATATTCTTAATGATATTATCTAAACTGTATGATATCATTTTTTATGCGATAACCCATTCGTATATAATAAATGTTTTAAGTTTGCCTTGTTAGGTAAAAAATGAATAGTGATATTTACCTTGCTCTCATTTGTACAATAAATTTTTTCTTCTCAAATCCGTATGCTACCTTGTAGATATTTGATTAATGAACACTAGAATCATGGTCTTTCTGATGTTAGATAAACCTGGGCATCATAATTTGATACATCGCTCGCGCGCGTAATATTTATACAACATATGCCTGAATACATGCTCTGGATTAAGGAAATAATTTCCAACCTCATAGTATCTGTAAAAAGAATTCGTCTAACCCCTTAATAAAGGGTGTTGCCTGTTAATGGCTAAATAAGTATAAATGAATAAATAAAGAAATAGGTATAATATAGACTGCGGAATTTAGTGTAAATGCATGTTTTTGTAATAATGGATTAAACAAGTGGGACTTTGACCGATCTATATTTCATCATTATGAGGATTTAAAAAATATATTTGTAATTTTGCATATTTTGGGTATTTTTCATGGTATACGGAATTTGTTTACATATTAGCTCTAGTAATTTTTAGAAGTTGCTGAACCTCGGCTTTAAAATTTAATAGCTTCATACCTATGTTAAAAAGTTTATGTAAGTGTAATAGTTACATTATATTCAAAAGATTAGTAATTTAATAGCAGGTACAGTGATACTTGTAATAGTTTGTATAATGCACATATCATGCGAATGTACTGATAAATCGAATATTGATGAAACAAGATTATATGAATTTTCTAATTCCCACGGAAGTGCGTCGGTATATTTGCTGTATTCATTCCGCATATATATGTCCAGAAACTCAGAGAAAAAAACGAAGTAAAGTTTTAAAGTTAAAATTGAAGGGATTGTTGTGCACTGGAAAGCGGCTTATCAGACTTGCATTAACTTCCGCAGTCTAGGTATAAATAAATAAACCAATAATTTTTAAACAATATACAACTTAAACAAACGTACAATTTTTTTTATTTAATTAATGCAAGAACGCAGTACTAATCCGTTTGAATGAGGATGGGGAATACTTGTGCAAGAGCGTATGAAATTACAAGAAATAAAATAATTTTATTTAAATAACATTTGCACAGTTTAATTATACGTTGTAGCATATTTCGTACATTGGATTACATACATGATGGACGCATACTATCTGCATACTACATACACACTATATTCATGCTATACATATACATTACTTATTATATACATGGAACATACAGTATAGGCATACAATGTACTGTTGGCCCTACGCACGTACTAGATGCTATTATATTGCGTACTATATACTATTACATTATATTACATGAGGGGGACATATAGAATTGGTATTTGTTTGACCTTCCGATGACCTTGAAAAGTCCTGCGAAGGTCACGTGCCGCCGGCATTAGCGTTACCCGATGTACACCGCGGGGAGGTTGCTCGGTCGGACTTTGTACATCATGGTGGCTCTAAGAAGAGCCGATTTTGCGCCAGTGTAAATAATATATGCCATCACGTAGAGTTGCTGTAACAAAATGAACACAAATGCAGGGACTGTTAGATAGTTAAAACTCAATGGAGATCGTAGATCCCACATTAGTAAATTAATAAGGTTTCTTTACTCTTACCATTGTTGTTTGGGCCTATTCGCTGACAAAAAACACAGCTGCTCCACCCTGTGGCCCAGGAGGCATGTCCGCTTCTCCGTGACTATGTTGCCGGCACGCGAAAATAGCCTTTCGCTATAAGCCTGCGATGCCGGCACGCCCAAAATATTTTGTGCCGCACGGGCCAGTTTGGGAAATCGCGTTCTGTGGTCTCTCCACCACTTCAGAATACAGGATTGCGGCTCTACAATTTTGCTCTCCACATAGGTTTTGATCTCCGCTTGGAGCGTATCATCCGGCGTCCCCAGCTCCTGCCTCCCAACATCGGCATAATAGTCTTCTAATGTCCCTAACGCTGATTCTGTCATAGAAACAAAATATATAGCATACAACATGGAACATAGTATCACATAATCTTAGCATTGTTTCACACTTACCTGACGACGTTTCGCTCGACGATGCGCGTTCCTCACTCACGACATTCGCGTTGCTTCCCCCCAGGTACTTTTCCGCAAACGAATACAGGATCGTGTGAGCGGCGTCTTTATCGTCTGCCGACAATAGCCGGTCTTTGACGCGAGGGTCCAGAATCATTGCAATTATCAGCGGTTCGGACGTGTCGATGAAATGAAATCGGTCTTTCAATTCCTCTAATAAATATTGCCGGAATTCAGAACAGTGCTTTGGTGTGGTCTCATCCATACGGCATGATAACCACTTCCGTAGGTACTTAATGGATGAAATATACCGGCATAGCGTTGCCGAATCTTCCACTGTCATTAACAGCGTTGCTTCTTTAAATAATTTTAATAAACCACAATATTTTTCAATTCTGGACCACTCGCTACTCGTTATTATGTCCGGCATTCCTCGCTGACACAACACTGCATTAAGTGCGTGTTGTACCTGGAGTAAGCGACACAGCATGTCGTACTGTGAGTTCCATCGCGTCTCCACGTCGCCGATCAGCGTTAGAGGCATCAGAGTGGGATTCTGCTGCTTTTGGACAGCATTTAATTTTTCGTACGCCACCGTAGAGCGATGGAAAAATTTGACAATTGTCTTGCACTTCTTCAAGATATCCAGGAGGTCCGCTGAATGTTTAATTGCGTCCTTTACCACTAACTGAAAAAACCCTCGTTGCATTAAATATGTAATGTTAATGATTTATTATTCATTTTACCATTCAAATGTTTATTTACCTGCAGAGTATGGGCGTAACATGGGATACGCTCCCATTCAGTGCATAGTTTAATTGCTTTTGCGATGTTGGCGGCGTTGTCCGTTGTAAAAAAAATTGTAAACTCCTCTCTGAGTAGGTCCCAATCAGTTAAACACTTGCGCAAGTGAGCATTCAGATTTTCGCTCGTGTGCGCCTCTGTGACACACTCTATTTGTAATGTGCAATTCTTCAATACAAAATCTGCATTTAAGTAATGCACAGTTAAAGAAATAAAACGCTCCTTCGAGCGTGACGTCCAGCCGTCCGTGGTAAATGCGAATGTCCGTGTCTAATCCAAAACAGTTAAAAGATGTGAAGGTGTATATCTTTAATATAGTTACAAATGTTCTTCAATATGACATAAAAGATGGTGATAAATGGCATGAACGTTTCAGAACTTATACTTACAGTTTTCGCATCCTCGCTGATCATGTCCTGCAGTTTCTTCCTTTCCGCTTCATACAACTGCGGTACGATTTCGTCGGCGAACGTGGCCCGGCCGGGGATCTCGTATCGGGGCTCCAGAATGTTCATCAATTGTTTGAACCCCTCATCGGACACCATAGAGAATGGTTGACAATCCAAAATCACCATGCGGGCAATCGCATCGGTGATTTGCTTTGCTCGCGGCGACGATGTTTCAAGCGTGGACACTTGCGCAATTACTGTGGGCGAATTTCGCGGTATGAGTCACGTGGGTATTGGGAAATTGTGTAATTGTTCAAAATAAAGTTCCATGTATGAGTAGAAGCATAAATAGTTAATTTCTTACATACCGTTTATATTGGTCGTGGCTTGAACCTGACGGTTCTCATCCCTCTCCGTATCTCGGAATGCATCGGTATGTTGCACTTCCATGTGCCGGCGAAGCGACGTTGTGCCTCCTGCTTTCGTTTTATACTTTTTCCCACAAGTCTTGCATACACTTTCCTCTCGATTTAATTTCGTAAACCACATCCAGACAGAGCTCTGGTTCCTACGCGGTGGTCGGCTATCAACGAGAGCGTTGGAGGAGGACCGATCCTCGCTCGGTCCGCTTTCTGCCACATCCATGGCCTCGGTTCCACGGATCATTTCCATTATAAATGTTACACTGAATGTAAAGGCACAATATTCAAGAGAGCTGTGGGTGAGTGTTGGCTCACTGACCGATACTTTGCGAATGGTTCTTGTCGTGGAAAGAATTATCAAAGTTGGCGCGGATGGTGTGTATTCTTGGAAAGGGAAACCAGTGTCAAAATGCAGTGATTGGATGCTAATTACCAGAGTCGCTCATTATTGGTTGCCTTCCGCTTCAGTTCTTCTGGGTGGGGGTGCTTTCTGTACTGCAGGTACAGGTAAGAATCTTCAGTGATGCCAGATTCGGGGCGAGTTCCCTCGAGAATTTCCCCCACCCCGCGCATACTACGCTGGAGCAGCGTATCCGTGAGCTCGACGCTTCGGAGTCCAACTCACGGACACGCAGCTCCGGCGTAGTGTGCGCGAGGTGGGGGAAATTCTCGAGGGAACCCGTCTCCGTAAGAAGACGGAGGACCGTTAACCCTTGGTATCATGATTTTTTTATTTCACCCAGAAAAATTCTTATTGTTGCATTTTTTGCCCACACTTGATCGTAAAAATAAGCAAAAAATCCTAGTGTACCAGTTCTTAAAAAAATGAAAAAACGTGTGTATAACGCCACTGTTAAATCATGCATAAAGGTACCTATGTATTATAATGTTAAGCCAATGCTCTTTTCTGCAGAATGTTACACTATAGTGTTACATACATTATTATGTTCGACATCAAATTTAATCAAAAAGAAAAATCGAAATAATTGAGAGAACAAATTAACATATACTTGGTACTTTCAGTGGTCCTGGCGAAATAATTTCGTGGTGTTTTCCCAATGAAGATGATATCAAATGTGATAAAGTTTTCTTAAAAAATATCCAGATTCATATCGTACTTGGTATCATCGGAAAACACCAGGAAAGCATCGGTATCAATCATTTTCATGAAGATCTAATGAGAAATACAGAACTTGGTATTTCGATTAGTACATGATTAGCGCCCATCTCCTATTTTCGTCTTTATAATTGTGATACCCTGCAATTGTCTTCTTTCTTCCGTGTCACCTTGTCCGCGTCACCTTGCCCGCGCGGATTTAGCTGCGGGTAGAGGTAAAAATGGCCTTTCGCCCCTACGCCGTAGGACCTTTGTGGATATATGCCGTTACCAATAAAATAATAAAACGTTTCGTACCGACCGTAGCAGAGTTAAATTTGCCGCGTTTATTAGTTAACGACCCCCCCCCCCCCCCTAAATTGTACGTCTTGTGCATTCTTTTCGCCGAAGCTATTAAACACGACCTTCCGTTGGAAAAAAATTTCAAACAACGAGACGCGTACTTTCGCCGAAATTGCCGCTGTATGAAATGCGACAAATTCATTGATATGAATTTTGCCGTGCTTGCTTCTTTTCCATGCAGATCGTTCGCCCACCCTCGACGTGGGCTGTTTACGTTCAATATAATTACGTCTTTGTCTCGTAATATTTCTGTCGCCTCCGTTCTATCAATACCCGATGTCGGTTTCTTTTAACGGGCTAACGATTTTACGGTCTTCCTGGTAGCAAGATGCCTTGAAGTCAGCTGATTGCGCGTGGCCCTTATGTCACTCCGCGAGGTGTATGGATGTTGGATAATACTTTTTAAGGGAGGAAGCCACTGTGAAAATTTTTTTCTTCTCATTTTTCTTTTCATGCATTTTCATAATATTTGGGGTCTCAAAAATATACCTGCACAATTTCAAAGTGGATCTCGAAAAATTCGAAAAATTTTCTGCCACTGTAAAGAAATCCATAAGAATCTGATGAAAATGTAAAAAATCTTTTCACACGTGTTTCGCGAAGACATTTTTTATGGATTTCTTCAAGCCGAAAAAGTCTTTAAAAACACTTTAAGAAACTTTTAAAAATGATTCCTATGGATTTCTTTCCAGTAACAGAAAATCTTTATATCTTTGTCAACCGAAAGCACATTCGGTGTTTTAAAAACAGCTTAATAAGATTCGGCATTTTGATAGGAACAAATAGCATGTTGAATTTTTCCTGCATTTCTTGGGTTTGAGGACCACCGTGCATCGTGACAAAAACAGGCTCAGAGTGAAACGAAAATTCCAAGGGCAATCAACAACGTGGTACGGTCTTTAAGAATTTTAGTCATTCTTCGACCAGAGTTAATCCGTATATTGGTTCTCTATCGGTTCGCCGACACGCAGGGCAATACGGTCATAAACGGCGACTCTGGCCGAACTTCCTGATTCATTTTTGAGGACTAGGGGTGGTACCCCGATCAGTCCCCTCAGTTTTTACTTCAATATGCCAGAAGTAAGAAAGGTGCCATCAATATAGCAATTAAGGGGGGAAGCCACTATGACGGTCAAAAATAAATGCTATTTTCAAGACATTCTTTTATAATGAAATGTAACGAAACATCTTTATTACCAATTGAAAATGCATATGTTTATATACTTCTATATATTATATAGAATTTCTACGAAACATCTTTATTACCAACTGAAAATGCATACATTTAACTAATATTTTATGCTACCATCTTTTGAAAATATTTTATAATGAAATGTAACTTTCAAAGGATGGTAGCATAAAATAGCATTTATTTTTGACCGTCATAGTGGCTTCCCCCCTTAATTGCTATATTGATGGCACCTTTCTTACTTCTGGCATATTGAAGTAAAAACTGAGGGGACTGATCGGGGTACCACCCCTAGTCCTCAAAAATGAATCAGGAAGTTCGGCCAGAGTCGCCGTTTATGACCGTATTGCCCTGCGTGTCGGCGAACCGATAGAGAACCAATATACGGATTAACTCTGGTCGAAGAATGACTAAAATTCTTAAAGACCGTACCACGTTGTTGATTGCCCTTGGAATTTTCGTTTCACTCTGAGCCTGTTTTTGTCACGATGCACGGTGGTCCTCAAACCCAAGAAATGCAGGAAAAATTCAACATGCTATTTGTTCCTATCAAAATGCCGAATCTTATTAAGCTGTTTTTAAAACACCGAATGTGCTTTCGGTTGACAAAGATATAAAGATTTTCTGTTACTGGAAAGAAATCCATAGGAATCATTTTTAAAAGTTTCTTAAAGTGTTTTTAAAGACTTTTTCGGCTTGAAGAAATCCATAAAAAATGTCTTCGCGAAACACGTGTGAAAAGATTTTTTACATTTTCATCAGATTCTTATGGATTTCTTTACAGTGGCAGAAAATTTTTCGAATTTTTCGAGATCCACTTTGAAATTGTGCAGGTATATTTTTGAGACCCCAAATATTATGAAAATGCATGAAAAGAAAAATGAGAAGAAAAAAATTTTCACAGTGGCTTCCTCCCTTAAAAAGTATTATCCAACATCCATACACCTCGCGGAGTGACATAAGGGCCACGCGCAATCAGCTGACTTCAAGGCATCTTGCTACCAGGAAGACCGTAAAATCGTTAGCCCGTTAAAAGAAACCGACATCGGGTATTGATAGAACGGAGGCGACAGAAATATTACGAGACAAAGACGTAATTATATTGAACGTAAACAGCCCACGTCGAGGGTGGGCGAACGATCTGCATGGAAAAGAAGCAAGCACGGCAAAATTCATATCAATGAATTTGTCGCATTTCATACAGCGGCAATTTCGGCGAAAGTACGCGTCTCGTTGTTTGAAATTTTTTTCCAACGGAAGGTCGTGTTTAATAGCTTCGGCGAAAAGAATGCACAAGACGTACAATTTAGGGGGGGGGGGGGGGTCGTTAACTAATAAACGCGGCAAATTTAACTCTGCTACGGTCGGTACGAAACGTTTTATTATTTTATTGGTAACGGCATATATCCACAAAGGTCCTACGGCGTAGGGGCGAAAGGCCATTTTTACCTCTACCCGCAGCTAAATCCGCGCGGGCAAGGTGACGCGGACAAGGTGACACGGAAGAAAGAAGACAATTGCAGGGTATCACAATTATAAAGACGAAAATAGGAGATGGGCGCTAATCATGTACTAATCGAAATACCAAGTTCTGTATTTCTCATTAGATCTTCATGAAAATGATTGATACCGATGCTTTCCTGGTGTTTTCCGATGATACCAAGTACGATATGAATCTGGATATTTTTTAAGAAAACTTTATCACATTTGATATCATCTTCATTGGGAAAACACCACGAAATTATTTCGCCAGGACCACTGAAAGTACCAAGTATATGTTAATTTGTTCTCTCAATTATTTCGATTTTTCTTTTTGATTAAATTTGATGTCGAACATAATAATGTATGTAACACTATAGTGTAACATTCTGCAGAAAAGAGCATTGGCTTAACATTATAATACATAGGTACCTTTATGCATGATTTAACAGTGGCGTTATACACACGTTTTTTCATTTTTTTAAGAACTGGTACACTAGGATTTTTTGCTTATTTTTACGATCAAGTGTGGGCAAAAAATGCAACAATAAGAATTTTTCTGGGTGAAATAAAAAAATCATGATACCAAGGGTTAACGGTCCTCCGTCTTCTTACGGAGACGGGTTCCCTCGAGAATTTCCCCCACCTCGCGCACACTACGCCGGAGCTGCGTGTCCGTGAGTTGGACTCCGAAGCGTCGAGCTCACGGATACGCTGCTCCAGCGTAGTATGCGCGGGGTGGGGGAAATTCTCGAGGGAACTCGCCCCGAATCTGGCATCACTGAAGATTCTTACCTGTACCTGCAGTACAGAAAGCACCCCCACCCAGAAGAACTGAAGCGGAAGGCAACCAATAATGAGCGACTCTGGTAATTAGCATCCAATCACTGCATTTTGACACTGGTTTCCCTTTCCAAGAATACACACCATCCGCGCCAACTTTGATAATTCTTTCCACGACAAGAACCATTCGCAAAGTATCGGTCAGTGAGCCAACACTCACCCACAGCTCTCTTGAATATTGTGCCTTTACATTCAGTGTAACATTTATAATGGAAATGATCCGTGGAACCGAGGCCATGGATGTGGCAGAAAGCGGACCGAGCGAGGATCGGTCCTCCTCCAACGCTCTCGTTGATAGCCGACCACCGCGTAGGAACCAGAGCTCTGTCTGGATGTGGTTTACGAAATTAAATCGAGAGGAAAGTGTATGCAAGACTTGTGGGAAAAAGTATAAAACGAAAGCAGGAGGCACAACGTCGCTTCGCCGGCACATGGAAGTGCAACATACCGATGCATTCCGAGATACGGAGAGGGATGAGAACCGTCAGGTTCAAGCCACGACCAATATAAACGGTATGTAAGAAATTAACTATTTATGCTTCTACTCATACATGGAACTTTATTTTGAACAATTACACAATTTCCCAATACCCACGTGACTCATACCGCGAAATTCGCCCACAGTAATTGCGCAAGTGTCCACGCTTGAAACATCGTCGCCGCGAGCAAAGCAAATCACCGATGCGATTGCCCGCATGGTGATTTTGGATTGTCAACCATTCTCTATGGTGTCCGATGAGGGGTTCAAACAATTGATGAACATTCTGGAGCCCCGATACGAGATCCCCGGCCGGGCCACGTTCGCCGACGAAATCGTACCGCAGTTGTATGAAGCGGAAAGGAAGAAACTGCAGGACATGATCAGCGAGGATGCGAAAACTGTAAGTATAAGTTCTGAAACGTTCATGCCATTTATCACCATCTTTTATGTCATATTGAAGAACATTTGTAACTATATTAAAGATATACACCTTCACATCTTTTAACTGTTTTGGATTAGACACGGACATTCGCATTTACCACGGACGGCTGGACGTCACGCTCGAAGGAGCGTTTTATTTCTTTAACTGTGCATTACTTAAATGCAGATTTTGTATTGAAGAATTGCACATTACAAATAGAGTGTGTCACAGAGGCGCACACGAGCGAAAATCTGAATGCTCACTTGCGCAAGTGTTTAACTGATTGGGACCTACTCAGAGAGGAGTTTACAATTTTTTTTACAACGGACAACGCCGCCAACATCGCAAAAGCAATTAAACTATGCACTGAATGGGAGCGTATCCCATGTTACGCCCATACTCTGCAGGTAAATAAACATTTGAATGGTAAAATGAATAATAAATCATTAACATTACATATTTAATGCAACGAGGGTTTTTTCAGTTAGTGGTAAAGGACGCAATTAAACATTCAGCGGACCTCCTGGATATCTTGAAGAAGTGCAAGACAATTGTCAAATTTTTCCATCGCTCTACGGTGGCGTACGAAAAATTAAATGCTGTCCAAAAGCAGCAGAATCCCACTCTGATGCCTCTAACGCTGATCGGCGACGTGGAGACGCGATGGAACTCACAGTACGACATGCTGTGTCGCTTACTCCAGGTACAACACGCACTTAATGCAGTGTTGTGTCAGCGAGGAATGCCGGACATAATAACGAGTAGCGAGTGGTCCAGAATTGAAAAATATTGTGGTTTATTAAAATTATTTAAAGAAGCAACGCTGTTAATGACAGTGGAAGATTCGGCAACGCTATGCCGGTATATTTCATCCATTAAGTACCTACGGAAGTGGTTATCATGCCGTATGGATGAGACCACACCAAAGCACTGTTCTGAATTCCGGCAATATTTATTAGAGGAATTGAAAGACCGATTTCATTTCATCGACACGTCCGAACCGCTGATAATTGCAATGATTCTGGACCCTCGCGTCAAAGACCGGCTATTGTCGGCAGACGATAAAGACGCCGCTCACACGATCCTGTATTCGTTTGCGGAAAAGTACCTGGGGGGAAGCAACGCGAATGTCGTGAGTGAGGAACGCGCATCGTCGAGCGAAACGTCGTCAGGTAAGTGTGAAACAATGCTAAGATTATGTGATACTATGTTCCATGTTGTATGCTATATATTTTGTTTCTATGACAGAATCAGCGTTAGGGACATTAGAAGACTATTATGCCGATGTTGGGAGGCAGGAGCTGGGGACGCCGGATGATACGCTCCAAGCGGAGATCAAAACCTATGTGGAGAGCAAAATTGTAGAGCCGCAATCCTGTATTCTGAAGTGGTGGAGAGACCACAGAACGCGATTTCCCAAACTGGCCCGTGCGGCACAAAATATTTTGGGCGTGCCGGCATCGCAGGCTTATAGCGAAAGGCTATTTTCGCGTGCCGGCAACATAGTCACGGAGAAGCGGACATGCCTCCTGGGCCACAGGGTGGAGCAGCTGTGTTTTTTGTCAGCGAATAGGCCCAAACAACAATGGTAAGAGTAAAGAAACCTTATTAATTTACTAATGTGGGATCTACGATCTCCATTGAGTTTTAACTATCTAACAGTCCCTGCATTTGTGTTCATTTTGTTACAGCAACTCTACGTGATGGCATATATTATTTACACTGGCGCAAAATCGGCTCTTCTTAGAGCCACCATGATGTACAAAGTCCGACCGAGCAACCTCCCCGCGGTGTACATCGGGTAACGCTAATGCCGGCGGCACGTGACCTTCGCAGGACTTTTCAAGGTCATCGGAAGGTCAAACAAATACCAATTCTATATGTCCCCCTCATGTAATATAATGTAATAGTATATAGTACGCAATATAATAGCATCTAGTACGTGCGTAGGGCCAACAGTACATTGTATGCCTATACTGTATGTTCCATGTATATAATAAGTAATGTATATGTATAGCATGAATATAGTGTGTATGTAGTATGCAGATAGTATGCGTCCATCATGTATGTAATCCAATGTACGAAATATGCTACAACGTATAATTAAACTGTGCAAATGTTATTTAAATAAAATTATTTTATTTCTTGTAATTTCATACGCTCTTGCACAAGTATTCCCCATCCTCATTCAAACGGATTAGTACTGCGTTCTTGCATTAATTAAATAAAAAAAATTGTACGTTTGTTTAAGTTGTATATTGTTTAAAAATTATTGGTTTATTTATTTATACCTAGACTGCGGAAGTTAATGCAAGTCTGATAAGCCGCTTTCCAGTGCACAACAATCCCTTCAATTTTAACTTTAAAACTTTACTTCGTTTTTTTCTCTGAGTTTCTGGACATATATATGCGGAATGAATACAGCAAATATACCGACGCACTTCCGTGGGAATTAGAAAATTCATATAATCTTGTTTCATCAATATTCGATTTATCAGTACATTCGCATGATATGTGCATTATACAAACTATTACAAGTATCACTGTACCTGCTATTAAATTACTAATCTTTTGAATATAATGTAACTATTACACTTACATAAACTTTTTAACATAGGTATGAAGCTATTAAATTTTAAAGCCGAGGTTCAGCAACTTCTAAAAATTACTAGAGCTAATATGTAAACAAATTCCGTATACCATGAAAAATACCCAAAATATGCAAAATTACAAATATATTTTTTAAATCCTCATAATGATGAAATATAGATCGGTCAAAGTCCCACTTGTTTAATCCATTATTACAAAAACATGCATTTACACTAAATTCCGCAGTCTATATTATACCTATTTCTTTATTTATTCATTTATACTTATTTAGCCATTAACAGGCAACACCCTTTATTAAGGGGTTAGACGAATTCTTTTTACAGATACTATGAGGTTGGAAATTATTTCCTTAATCCAGAGCATGTATTCAGGCATATGTTGTATAAATATTACGCGCGCGAGCGATGTATCAAATTATGATGCCCAGGTTTATCTAACATCAGAAAGACCATGATTCTAGTGTTCATTAATCAAATATCTACAAGGTAGCATACGGATTTGAGAAGAAAAAATTTATTGTACAAATGAGAGCAAGGTAAATATCACTATTCATTTTTTACCTAACAAGGCAAACTTAAAACATTTATTATATACGAATGGGTTATCGCATAAAAAATGATATCATACAGTTTAGATAATATCATTAAGAATATGTGTACCAAGTTTGAAATAAATCGGACACATAGTTTTCGATCTGCTTGAACTTCTTTCGGACCGCTCGTTTCTTTCCAAGCAGCCCGGTTTCTTTCCAAGCCGCCCGATTTCTTTCGGGCCGCTTGGTTCTATCCAATCCGCTCGGTTTCTTTCGGGCCGCTTGGAAAAAATTCAATCCGCTTGGTTCTATTCAATCCGCCCGGTTTCTTTCGGGCCGCTTGGAAAAATTCAAGTACTCGGTTCCATCCGAGCCGCTCGGTTCTATTCAATCCACTCGGTTTCTTTCGGGCCGCTTGGAAAAATTCAAGTACTCGGTTCCATCCGAGCCGCTCGGTTCTTTTCGGGTACCTGGCTCGGCTCGCTTTTTCGAGCCGAGTTAGACTCGGCTTGCTTTATCCGGGTACTTGAACAGCTCTACTCCCAAGCTATGTAGAACCACGTATAATTTAGAATATGGCGAAGCTAGTCGGATTATAATGTCACAGATACATTGGTAGCATCTGTGCATACCGAGTGTTTAAATATGTACAATCGTAACCATCCAGGGAAGCTGTTCCAACGAATTTCAGACGATTAATTAGAGATGCAGCAGTCCTAACCAGCGAGGAAATATTAAACCAAAACTAAACGCTTCCCAGTTTCTGCTGTTCCGTTTTATCTGTAGATTCGATACTCGTGCGTTCGAGTGAGTATCAATGAATATTAACGACTTTATTGTAATCCTAAGTTATATCCTCGATCTCATTAGTACTTCAATACCTCAGATTTTACATCAAAATTTACTCCCCTGGATTCTGAATAGTTTTGAAATCGCCGTGTATAGCCAAAGTCGAATCAAATTTAAACAGTTGCCGCATAAATCAGATGTATATAGGCAGCAATGAAAACTCTTGAAGCTTCATTTTGATATTTTAACGATCTGCGAAATGTAGTGGTATGCTTCGAAGAGGAATCTAAAACCCTCCATGATTATAATATCGGGGAATACATAATACTGACGAGATATGAATAATTGAATACCTAATCGTAAGTCAGACAGGGATAATGGAAGAAATCATTTGAAAAAGTACCTGCATAACAAAGAATAACCATCTAGGTAAATTGTAAAGAGAAACTATGAAACAGAATGTTTCAAATTGGAGTTCCAAAAATAGTAGTGTAAAAGTGCCAAATAATAGTTCTTAAATTATAAAAAGAAAACACTTGATTTAAAGTACTAGTAAAAAAGGAATAAAAAATAGCCACACTTAAAAAAAATTACTGGCATATTGGCCCCTCCATAGGGTTATTAGTACCTAATTATGAAAATTTCAATCTGCCTAAATTTGGCACTCAGCCCCTTTGGAACGTACTTCTACTCAACAATTTTCGAATTATAATCTCACGTTTCAAAGAGAAATCTGAGATCATCTATAATAACATTTCCAACGTCAATAATATCAATAAGCTTACTTTAATTAAAAAATGACATGGGTCATTTTCTTCCGCTGCTTTAAGGGGACTAGGCAGTCGAAAAATCGATTTTTTTATTGCATTTTCCAAAAGTACTATCCTTTCTGAATAATATGCCGCTTGGTTTATAGTAAAATTCGCAAAATTGTAGATTTGACAGCTAAAATCGTCAAGCGGCAACCTATAGCGTCGCCTTTGCCCAGAAACTTTAAACGCGTTTTTCTCGAATATTTTCTTCTCTTCGTTTTTACCTTATTGTGAACGAATGGAGGTTCAGATCGACTTGAAAAAATTACAGGATGTGTAAAACATGTGCCATTTCCGACCAAACCTCTGATATGGTCCGTAAAAATTCGAGATTTTCATAAAAAAATTAAAAAGTCACCGGATTTTAGTAGCGCACAAGCAAGAACGAATTTTTCTCGGAAAAATCGCTGTTTTTCGGCCACCAATCGTATAATTTTGATTTAATTTCTGTTTTTATAGGTTTGGTCGGAAACTATGAATCCAACAAACAAAAATCACACCTTTAAAATCGAATTACGTCACATTTTAAGACCGATATTAGGGCAAAACGACGGAAAACCGTTAAAATGTTTACCCGTCTGCAGCGCCATTTTTAAAGCACATATATATTTCTTACCATTTATTTCTCAATCTGTATGGCAGTAATAAACATTGGGTAAAAGGGTACACCTGGATGTGCTTTCATTTCTTTACAAATAAATAAAGGACAGAGTCTCTTTCTCACGAAAAACGACTGCCTAGTCCCCTTAAAATACACCGACAGTGTTTCTGGAACCGTTAAATTCTAGATATAGTTTCGCATCAGAGCAGTCTTTGATAGACCAAATCGTAATTCTGTTCCACGGTTAAATCACTTTCCAGTATCTCGAAAGGGAGGCTAGCCGTGCCAAGACACCGTGTGCATTCGCAGCTGCTCGCATTTCCCCGATATGATCGTGGGATGCCTGTGGCTGACAAAGAGCGCCCGTACAATGCAACCTGTGCAACGTCTTAATGCAACCTCGTTACGGATACATGAAATCGGGATGTTAACGGAGGATTAGATGCCCAATCATCGCAGCATGCCTGGCTGCATATGAAAATGCAATTACGCCGCGCTGTGAGCATCCGACTGGGAGGGGAGACTTCTCTGGCCCAACATGCATTCCACCAACTTTATATTTCATCCTTTGTATACGATTGTTTCGCGAGATAATTTCTGACTACGCCTGCGAGTCGAAGTTTCATACTTTATTCAGAACAGAGATACAGAGAGCCTGACTCGAGATAAGGGTTCTGCGAAGTTCTTGGAGGAAGATATCTGAGAACAATGATTATAGTTGAAAACGCAGTTTTGTAGTTTCAGTGTGTAATTTAATTCTGTGCGATTTTGTTTTACTTTGGATTCTGTTATCCGGAGAAATTAATTTGAAGTTTATTTTGTTTAGTTTGAAGTGACATTTGAGCAGTAATGAATTTTCTTTGCAATTTATTTTATATTATTAGTTAAAGAGACAGAGTAAAATTAGGAATGTTATGGATTAATATCTGTAAAATTGATGGAGATATGATTTTGTTTTTTGCAGATTGGGTATGAGAAGAGAATTCTACGATTAAATTAATTTCGTTTCGAGTGGAAGCTTAAAGGTCATATGAGAATAATGTTAATTTGATAATGTATATTATTAAACATTTATGTTTTTAGCTTATTCATGAACGATTAAAATGATGATTGAACATGCACGGTTGAGGTGATAATAGACAATTAGCGAAGGATAAACTGCAAGTGTTCTGTACCTATTTGTTGTAAAAGGAGAGTAATAAAATTTAGAAATTTAAAGTTCCTAATATTATGTTCACTATTAGAAGGATCTATTTACTAGTGCTATATTCGTGATGCAATTATTCGGAACGTAACGCTTGACGTGTCTACGACGTAACCTGCTGGCGTGCGTCTGACCACATACTGAGCGTTTCTACTGGCTCGTATTACATATGTATCTAACAGTCCTATCTATAATAGTAAGTAAACAGTGCTCGAAGCGGATTGAAACGAAATTTTTAGTGCATCCTTGACCTGTCATCATTTTTACAAAAGTAAATATTCAAAATCATATGATGCGACTAACTGTAAAAATAATTAAACTGACAAAAAAGAGATTAATTCGATAATATGATACGATTGTAGAGAAAAAATTCAACGAGTACTTAATTCTAAACCTACTAGCCTGTAGCATTGAATTTTGCATCCTATACACAATTTCAAAATATCATTTTTTGAAACTAAACGAGTTAAAGTCTGATGGCATAAAACTGACACTTTTACGTCTCCTTAGAAGATGACTTTATGAGCAGCTTGTATTTTTAATTTCATTTGCTAGATAAAGGGCTCGCAAATAATGTCACCTCGTAAAAGAGTCTTTAATTTTCAAGTGACTATATTTTTTCAACAGTATCTACTTTCAAGAATATTTTTAACAAGCGTTCACTCTCTAGGTACCTATACAACTTAAGAGACTAAGTAGTCAAGTTTTAATTACACTTTTTGAAGTGGTTATTATGAAATAGCTGCACTATTTGAAAGTTACATTTTTTATTTTGAATAAATGTTTGCTTACACTTCATCTAACAATAAAAATCAAAAAAGCAGAATCTCAGATACAAATATAGTATATATAATAATAAATTAGAGTTTAAATATAAATCTTCTGTAATATTATCAAAATTTTCTTCTGTACATGTAAAAATTAGATTCTTGCAATTTAACACTTTCCACTGAATCGTGATAAAACTACGTCGAATAATGTTTGTCCCTGTAATTTAAATAGAATTTTTCCACGCCATGATAATATGATATTTAATGACTCTTCAGCTCGGAAATCGACTGTTTATCACACGTATGCATTGTTCCGTGAATAGTCTGCCGCGTCTTTACGAGTACGTAAAGCACGAGGATATTCCGCAGAATATGAGAATTTCTTAATGGAGCGTCGTTAAAACTTCGTTAGCACACGTTGATTTAACGTGACGTTGATCAAAGCGCGCACTTCCAGGCAACTTCCGCATTCGAGGGGATATCGATACTTACGAAGAAGTTAGGGGATGAAAACGAAGACAAAGCGAAGACGAAAGCGTGTTACAGATATAATTAGCAACGACGTGTTATTTCCCTCCTAGCAGCGATCAAAGAAATTTTGCGAAACGGGTATTAGTTTGATGTGCAAAGCTCCGAATTAATGCATTATAGATGTAAAAACTTTAATAATTTAATTTCTAGATAAGGAAATTCATTGATGTTCGAAACTATAAGTGAATTAATTATTTAACGACAATTAGAATTAAATATCTTTCTGCCAGAATAATATAAAATATGTAATTGTTATTTATATGTGCTTCGATTTTGGTCAAAGTCTGCAATTTGTTAACTTGATAGCAGAGGAAATTGACTAATTTCGTAATAGATTGACGAGACAAATTAATTTAGTGAAATGGTTGTGGGTTATTCCTGATCACATTTTGATTATTTTACGTGTGCATTGGTAGAAGTTATTCTTATCTATTTCTCGAAGCAAGCGATGACGGAATTATTGTGATTACACTAGGAGGAAATGCATAAAAATACGATAAAACGGGAAACTTACGGAATACGATAATATTCTCGAATGGTCCCGTCGAAATTACGTAGGAAAATGAGCTGGTTCAAACTAGGATCGAAATTACTTGAGAAAATTCTAACATCCTCCATGGACGTTCCTCGACGAAAATCGCAATTCCTTCGCGATGTTCATGTGCGAACTTCAGACTAGTAGTCACATTGAAATCACAACGCGAAGAGAGGTACAAAATTTCATTTAATTAAGAAACCTTAAATAAATGTTTCTTTTCCAAATGGTGACTTTCATTTGAGCAATATCTCGATTTAACGGTGACCAATTAAAAACACGAAACTCATGGAGAAGAATAATTCTGCGAATTCTTTTATGTGGGACTCGTAAAAGGGTAGAAATATTTTGTAGCGTTTAAAGAGTGCACAGGTGGAATTATACTCGATAAATTTTGGCACTATCCTTCATCAAATTATTAAAGATACTATTTTGAAAGAAATGTTTCAGGAATGTTATACATATCATACTTGAGTTTTAGAATTTCCAAACAAATTTCAATTAAGTGGTGGGACTTTAAGCAAGCGAATTAAATTTTTTCACACTATTATAAACAACGTGAAAGAAGAAGAATTCAAAATTGTAAAGCAAAGAGGAAAATTTGTAAATGTCACAACATTATTTTGAAGTCGCTAATTAACTAATAGCAGACCACTAAAAGCTTTATTTTTAATTAAAGAGATGACTAAATAAAAGGTGACGTAGTAATTTTGTAAATGTTTTCAGGACCATATAGTACAACAGGATTTCTTTTTCCTATTTTAGAAACGAAAGAGAAGGGACATCTAAAGATACGAAACATTGAAATTACTTCACGTGGAGCTATAATTTAGAAACAATTCCTCACATTTCCAGTTACACCTTGTAAGTCCATTTTTTTAATGAAGCACTTTACTTCGAAACTCTATTATGCGTACGAAATCGTTGAAAGTTTTCCTCGACGAACATCGCGAAGCAGCGGGTAATTGCAGTGGCAATTATAATTTAACGCATAATTAAACGAGCTACCGTATGAGATTAAACTTCTGAAATATTTTGCACGCGAACAGATGAAGCCCACCGTAAAGTAATAATAATGTGATTATTGGCGAAGGCACTTGCCAATGGGATTACGTCTGCGGTCGATGATAATTCAATGATTTCACACGACGGGAAGCGAAATCGGCCACTTAAAGCTGTCGTCGCCGTTGGCGAAAACTCAATTCGAGTCGAAAACAATGTAAATTGCGCCGTGAGACTTTTACCTAGGTTTGTAACTATTAAAGTGCTAGTCCACGATGAGATTTTACATGCGACTTTTTATCACGAGACAAAAATCTCAGTGACAGCAAAATGTAAAAAATGGAAACAAAAGAATTATAATAATGGAAATTAAAATCTCATGTGACATACGATATTTTTGTTTCATCGTGGATTTGTATCTTTACTTATTACTTTTTCTGATTTCTCGTTTTCGCGATTCAAGTATACAATTTCGATCCGTGTATCTAAGATTCATAACATAATAAAAATATGAAATTATTACTGACCTTGCCCTGCTAGTATACAATATCTTTTCTTTTTATTGATCATTTTTACCACATAACTCCGTACAATTTAGTCATAACAATAACCAACATATACAAAGTGAATTCCATTATTTTCCCTATCACAAATCTTGCGCACCCCCATCAGTGACCTATTTTCTCACATTTCTCAACCAGTCAGTTACACATTTTCTACGTGCTTCGAATTTCAAGACAATATCTCGGATTTCGTCGAGCCACTCGACATTTAGACAACACAATGGAAGTCCCTGTGCAACACAATTGCTGAGATCTTCAGAGACGAAGTTTCACATTGTAAAGCAACAAAGAAACACAAGAAACATACTTTTTGGCATATCTAGGTGTACATCCCCCTTAATACCAAGAATATCTACCGTCTGTCTTCTTCCATAAATAAAACAAATTAAAAAGTCCACTTGTAACAAACAAATTATTGCTTTCCAGACCAACTGCCCAAGGATCCCGCCTTTTAATTTAAAAACCACCGTTCGGAACAACAAATATGTTTCTTCTCGACTCGATATGCTCGCGACGACAGATTCTCCCCGTCATTCACCCGTTTCTTTCGCCCGTGCACGCGTGAAAGCCTCCATTAGCTGTCAATGGGGTGTCCATAAATCAGCAGACCGGCTGTAGTCGTATCGATAACAGCGACACAGGCTGGTGTAATCGATGCTCCATTGGTGGCTAGCAAACAGCGAGACTTTTGCGCCGCTTTCGACGAAAGCGAAATTAAACATTCGTGATTAATATGATCGGCGAATTTAGTGCCGTTACAGGCGAATGCCTATTGCATGGTCAAGCATTTATTATCCGTTGTACTATTGCTGCTGCATAAAGAGGGTTGGAACGGTTGGTTCGACGTTGGTCCCTCGTGAAATACGCCGCCTATTTCTGGAATCTTTGGCCAAACTTCCAGAGTATGTTCTCTTGGTTGTGGAAAGGTCAGGTTGCACGTGTATTTGTATGAGCACAGACGGTGAAGGATGTAAGTGTGTGTGTGTACGAAGCAATAGTGAGGTCTCTACTGTTCGTATAAAAAAATAGAAGAAAGATTTTGATTTTGATAGTTGGTGATACAGTGATGGTCAAAATATTTGAATCACTTGCAGATTTTTAGCAAAAAGTTGAAGAGGAGTTTTGTTTGTGATCGTTGGTGATCTCAATTTTTGTATAATCTACACAATTTTATTTAAATTCCTATTCACTTCAAATAATCGAGAAGAAGATCACACTTGAACAGGAAAATCACTGCATGAATAAGTAAATAAATCTGGGTGAAAATCGCGAAGGATAATCGTGAATTAATTAATGGAACGCGATCGTTCAAAGCTGAGTGGATTCTCAAGCGAGTGCATCAAAACTTTCGCCCCCGAAATGACTCGCCCATTCGTCTAATTGAATCAAAGAGAGCATAACAACGTCTGACCGTTTCTGCAACTCTGTCAGACCGACCGCCAGTAAAACGGAAGTTTCGCAGGCGAATGTTGGATCCACGGGGAACTATTGCGGTTCCGGAATCGCAGTTTCACGAAAGCTCGATCGAATTTTTTTCTCAAACGCAGGAGGGAGTCCCGCGGTTCGAGTCGTTCGTTGAATTGTTTCGAGCGTAAAAACGGAACTTCCCTCGCGGGCCCGTAGCGAAGAATTTTAATAAAATTTTATTACGTCGAAGTCGCGAACCCATTAAAGATGATGTCCCTCGAAAGTTTGATAAAGCTCCCCGTTGTCGTACCAAATAGATAATCTTGAAAGAATTCTTGTTATTATTATGGTTTTATGATAACGAATATTAATATTATTATTATTATTATTAAATTGATTCAATGACAGTGCTCCGTTTCTTTTTCTCCAGAGAGCTATTTTAATATTCTGATGAAATATGTTTATTACTTCTCAAATTTACGAAGAATATGATAGTACCATTGAATTTATTCCAAGTTACAACTAAATAATATCGTTTAATTCACTTATGTAAATATTGCTAATATTAGTAAGCCGAGTGTATATTTTTAAATGATTTTTATTCACTCACGATGATAATAGTTAAGTGTTAAATGTTCAAATGACTTAATGTATGTAGTAAAACGCAACCCGGTATACCTGATAACGGAAATTACAGAAAGTTTCCAGTCTCTCGAAGCTGAAACAGGACAATTAGTAAGAAGAGATAACGAACATTCCTCATCCTGTTTTTCCACATACCGAACGGAAATATGATGATCATTTCCCGTGCTTCGAGCGTAAAATTTCGGTCAGGAAAGCAAATTCATTATCATGAATGACGACCTGGCTTCCATCCAGGCAGTTGTTTTTAAAGATATTGTGTTTCGGCCAACTTTATGAGTAATAGACTTTAATACGATATGCATTCTACTCTCATAAATCTTCTCAAAGAATGGCATACATTCATCGTCTACGAAGGGAAAAATAGTTAAAAAAATATGAAGATAATACGAAGTAAAAATAATTTATAGAAAGTAACAAGTTGAACCTGTCAAATTATCTTGTGAGTGCAGTGACAAATGAATTAAGACCAGTTAACTCATCTTGCTCACTGAGGAGGCATTTTCAAATGACGAGTTAACTCGTCTTACCCGGTTAACAGGTTAATACACTTTTTATAATAAACGAAAAAGTGAAGAAGAATTGGAGATTCAATTACTGTGTGATTAGTTTGTGTTTTGTTATTCTGTATTATCTGATACACTTGTAGAGGCAACAGTTTCATTCGCACAGGTGATTTAATAACAGCGCAGTTCCATTACAGTCAAATTTATTCAATGCATTCAAAATGAATTAAGGGTTTGACTCGCTGGCAGCAGGTCAGAGTGCAGCCGCAACTCGGTCACGATCTGATCAAAGATTACTCAGTACTCTGTTTGGATCACCATCCAGTCACGAATTCGCATGCTGACTGACACCAGAACCTATTTCAAGTCGATCGTGACCAGAGTGTCACACAGAGTGTACACAACGCTTTCGTTATCCGTCGTTCAAACGTTGTTCGAAAGGACAACTTTCGGCGAGACGAAGTTTCCATTTTAGGGATCAATTAGGAGACACGAGAGAGGTTTATACATTTTTAAGTGGTACTTTTGTGATTGAAGTGTGGGAAAAGATACTCCACAATTTTCTTATTAGCTGCTCGAAAGATGTAGCTAATGAAGTTTTGAACTACTTGCTAATAATAATGAAAAATACTTTCCAAAGATAATAATAAAGTTAATGAAGGTAGTGGTGTTGGTTTTATGGTGCATCTTTTGTGATTCAAGTGACAAAACAGTTTTATAAGTTTCTTGTCTGTTTATATAATTCTACTCTGGTGCAAAGAAAACGAGTCACGAGTGAGAGAAATTATGCAAAGTGCCCTTCTTTTATAATTATGGAACAGAGATAAATGCTCCTGTAATGAATTACAATTTCATATTTCAATGTTTACTTAAGTAAAACGCGTACTGCCCAAGCCCTTTCAGTAATTTAAATTTGGATAATTTTTATTGTCCAGAAATTCATATCACTACCCTTTATTAATTTGCAAAAAAGGAATTTTAATGAACAGTGTCAGAAGCAAAGTTTCCCATTCTTAAGCTTTGATAAAATCCACAAAAATGTGACGCTGATCAGATTCCACGAAACTGCGTAACTCGTTCCCAGAAGTGCTTTTAGTATCCACGGATTCTGGTTAATCGTGAAATTGGAAAACCGTTAGTCGCCGACGAGTACGAGACGTGATGGACGAGCGTTCCGTGATTTATCGTTTGCTTTAAATCGGAAATATTAAACAGCAGACGTAACAAATGCAGCCTCGATCAAACATCCTGAAAGGCTTCGTTTCGAAAGTAATTAGTTATCGTTACGTGCTTCGTTAGTTCTTTTCCCTGGTAATTTACAACTGGGGTAAGAAAATAGTTTCTACCTTCGAAACGTAAAATGGAGAAGTCTTAACGAAGTATATGTTTCTAAATAAGAAATATAAAGCAGTGGAACTTGAGTGACCTCTCAGATTTGTCCATTTTCTACGAACGTGGAAACGCGTGCATCCTATCGCATTTCTTGCGTTGTGAATGATAGAAAAAGGGAAGACGAAAAAGTTGAACGGTGCAACAAGATCTTTTTATGATTTCACCTTTTTCATCTGTGCAACGATGCATGTGCCACGTGGGACTGCAGTTTCTTCCTTTTTAAATGCAAGCATGTGTTTCCTCAACATGCACCGAGTTCTTTCCCGAGTTTAATTAACGAGTTCGTTTCTACGTAGTTCAATGCGTCGAGGTGAGGCAAGTGAATATGTAGACGATGAAATTTCAAGATCGTTTTTCTCGAAAATGATGCTGCTTTCGGAAAAATTTTATTAAAAAATTTCGGTTTATTTTTGCACGAGAAACTACCCTGTTCACTGATTCTACCAGGAAATTTTGTGCATCCTTTACTTATTACTGCTATAAAGATCTTTACTGCTGAATTAGCTCAGGCACTCAGGGGTTGCTACATACAGGGTCATCGTTTAATCCTGCAACCCGCGCGCGCGCGAACTTGTAAAATGGCAACACCGCCTCACGGACGCATTCCACTACAACCATGCACCGTCACCGCGTTCGGAGAGCTGCTAGCGACCGCTGGACAGCAGTGATGCTCCAGCTTCGAGAATTTTTGGCTGGTCCTTGTCAAATTAACGTTGCAAAGAACTATTCAGAATTTCCCGGCCCCGGTTGAAAATTTTGGGGTCTTTTTCGTATAACTTTTGAACTGTAAGACATATCGGAATGCAATTTGCGCCAAAAAAATGAGGAAAAATTAATCCCTCTTAATGATGGATAATTTAACATATTTTACGTTTACTTAATTTTTCTTTTATCAATTTTTTAACCATAATTGTTTAAAAAGCTGTTGGAAACTGTTTATTTGATAATGTATTTAACGCTGTTTTTAAAATTCGTGCTGTTGATAAACAATAGGCTAGTTGATTCTGTATCATTATATTTATAAATTGAGAAATTAAATTTTTATTCAATTATGTGTTAGTTCTGCAGACCTCAGAATCTATTGTTCTGGTTTTCTTTTTTATGATTTTATCCTTAATGCGGTGCATACCTAGATCAGACGTAAGGGGTAACTAATGCGACGTGTCTTTGATTGTAGCGGTGTTTGAATTTTTTTTCTAGAATTTTTGTGTTAGAATGTTTTAGCTATACTCATCGCCACGCCTATACCGGCTTCCGTTAACGTCATTTTTTGGAACGATGTGCCGTTACTGTGGTTTTTACAAGCAGGTGGCGAAAAATCTCTCCGTACAAGGAACCGTCAATCCTGTCGTGGCTAAAATTTTTGAAATTGAGACGGGTACGAGATCTGTTGACATTATTTTCAAACCTGATTACAGTGATCTGGGGTGCGAGTGGTAGACCGATCATAAAAGCGGAGCGTGCGGCTCGATTACCTGGGTCGGGAAATTCCCAATACCTAGCTCTTTGCGACGCTAAAATTTTCGAAGCTCGGGCATCACTCTTGTCCAACGGTCAGGCAGCTCTGCGCTGGGCCGGTGCATGGTTGTAGTGGAATGCATCCGTGAGGCGGTGTTGCCATTTTCGTCTGTTCGCGCGCGCGCGGGTTGCAGGATTAAACGATGACCCTGTACACCCGACGTCAGGATAATCCTCAGGGCCTTGGGAAAACATTGTGGCAACGGTGTTACGGACACCGATGGGGTGATTTTCGTTGTGCAAAAATAAATCGAAAGTGACGATCCTTGAAAGGTTAGAAAATTCATCGAATAAATAGACTTGATTAAGTGTCGATTATGTATTTCTCTGTACCTAGGTGTCACGTCCTGAATTGCCGGAACATTCAGGACGAGAAGGGAGGGGAGTTCTTGAAGAAGAATAACTATGCGGGGCGGGTGGATCGGCGTTGGAGGATCGAGGAGGAAAAGAAGAGGTGTGTTTTCGTCTTGGGACCGCCGCCAGCCAGACTCATCATCAGTAGAGGGCTATTTTTTAGCTGACGGCCCCTGCCCTAGACAACACACGGGGGTGGTTAAGAGGAGATAAATTCGGAATCGCAGCAGACACAATCCACCGGCATCCCACACCGCTGTCACCAATTGTCACGTCCTGAATTGAACCGTCGCAGCGTACAGGTACATACAACGCAGAACAAGGGAATTCCAAGTGATTGTACCACGTGTTGTGCATAGACGTTTACGAAGAATTCCAACACCTTCTAAAGGAAAAGAGGAGGTTGTGTTTCGTCTTGGGACCGCCAGCCAGACTCATCAGTAGGGCTATAGCTGACGGCCCCTGCCCTAGACACACACGGGGGTTAAGAGGAGGTAATTCGGAACTTGTATATATACGAATGAGAATGGAAGTGAGGACTTGTGAGAAAGATTTAGGAAGATTAGACCTCTGGTGGCGCTGGCGAACACTAAGTCGCGCTCCCGTGGTGGGGCCGAGACGTCACACTAAGTAGATCAGTATTTTTATTGAATATCAGATTTCTAAGTATTGATAATTCTGAAATATCAAAATAATGGATACTATAATAAAAAGAAATACTGAAGCCATTGGTGTTTCATGAGTTGTACACTTAAAGGGAACATATCGAACCCGCACACGTCGATTTTACTGAGACTCTGCAGATTTGCAAAATAGTGAAAAATATTTGACACGTATTTTTTGTTATCGGCAATCATCCATGTTGAAGGTGTGAACAGAGAATTTTTTAAAAATTAAGTAGAAGGCTCAATTTGTCTTTATAAACACACACACTTTGAAAAAAAATTTGTCCTACGCCTAATAGTTCTCGAGATATTCCAGAAAATTTGTTTCCAACTCCCAACTTTAGGGGCTGTTTTCACCCCTTCAATATGGACGATTGCTCATAAGAAAAAATACTGATATATTGAAATATTGATTTTCTGGAAATGGAGCTTCTTTGGAAGAAAATTATTTTACAATCTCGATTCAATTTTGCACGAATAGTCACGTCATTTCAGGTTATGTCACTATTATTGCCACACAATACTGTGTTTTCCAATATCTTTGGTGGGTTGAATTTTTGAAGTGCCAAGAATTTCCCTGTTTCTCTAGGAATCGAAGAAGGGCGAGACTAAATATTTCTCTTACTCCCTGCTTGCAATTTTATATTGGACTAGGTTGAATTTTGGAAATCACGGTTAACAGAAGACGCTTGATCGACGAGAATATATTTCTTTCCTTCGACTACATAAATGTGGACGCAACGAATCCACTTTCGCCTCACGTTCGCATGATATTTCGACTTATCGAACGCTATTCACAGAAGCTCCTGTGCGGACAAGCACAAAGTTGGACATCGTTTTCTTGAATGCAGATCACGAGAAAGAGTTCCATTCGACTGTTACAAATATTCTAGAAAGTTGCAGCAGTCAAGTAGATTACAGTTACAATCTATCGCAGTGAAGTTTGTTCTTAACTACTTGGTTCTCTTTCAGTCTCTTTTATTACAGTGTTTTACAACTATGCTCAGAAAAATTGCAGAAGTGGTTTTTTTCAAAAAGGAAGCCACTTCCATAAAGTCTTCCCGTACCTTTCAGATTAATATTGCCCACTGAATTATTTCTTCCGCGAATTATTGTATAAAAACAGTCCAATATGATATAAGACATTAAAAACCCTTTAAATAAAGGAGCACATAATCTAGTTCCGAATTACGAGTTATTTTTAAACGATTTTATTGAGCTTCGATCCTCTGTTTGTTTTTTGTATGATTGGTTCAATTCTAGAATCGCAATTTTAATCCACTTTCACCAAACCAATTGTATTGACACTTTGCATGCGTGTGTAGTTTGGATTACAAAACAAAATTATGAAACAAAGCCCAAGGAGTTTAAAAAATTACCCAGTCATCAATAAATATAACCCAAAACCACAAATCCAAACATCTTGAAATCACCCTATAACCACAAATAAAACTGAATCATTAAAATCATCAACTATAGTTTATCAATTTTTTTCACATTACAATCTGTATACCGCAATTAAAATATTTTGTTTCATTAATGCCAATGAAAACTCTCCCACAACAATTTCATTTCGACATTTGCTTTTCTGTATTAAAGTGATTCATATCCTGATATGAAATATCCTGCCCCACGATTTTACTTAAAGTGACATATCACCATCGAAATTGTAGTCCAAGAAAATAATTATTTTTTATTGTAGTTTTCAGTGCATGTTACGTAAAATAGTTTAACTTAAAATTTGTCTTATACATATATATTTTATTATATAGTAATTCTTGCATTAAAAACGTATTCATTTCTTGCAAAATATTCCACAGCTATTTCAGCGAATTTAAGTACCATAAAATATACAGAGCACTCGGAGACGAAATTACCTTTGTATTTCTTCCAGGCCCCAATTATCCAAAAATTCATATCTACGACCCCCTCAATATTTATCAACCGAACAATGCCCAGTGTAAACAAAGAAAGTCACCAAAAATTTCAATAACACCCCCACGCGTTTCGCATCGCACCACTGCACAGTATGCATTATATCACCCCTTGCCTCGCGCCTATCCACACAGGTGGAAAAAATTGGTGGCCAGTGGCTCAGGAAACGTTAAAATCGCTGGTAAATTGAACCAGCAGGATCGGCGAGTGGCACAGTGCGAGCTTGAAATCGATCCCCACGCCCATTCGTCGACGAAATTATAACGATTTTCAGCCTCTTTAGTCGCGAGGCGGATCGTCGCGCGACTGTAAGCTCGTTACCATCTCTCAGCCGTATTCTGCTCGAGATATTTCTTTGGCGCGACTTCCCTTTATCCATGAACCAACGTCCCATTCGCGACGAGCGCACTTTACACGGCGAATGTAATTAAAATCGTTTCTCGCCCGCGCAACCATCCTCCTCTGCCTTTAAAGGGGGTGGAGTGTGCGTTAAACGGGGGCCATATTCATCCCTCGATAACAGCGTAATCAATTTTTCGATAGCGACGCGCGAACGCTCGCAGCCGTCGCGGCGACAAATCGATCTGGCCCGCTTAATTATTCGCATCATTTCAACGCCCCTTCCCAACTACCTTCGAAATAGCCGCGAAAAATTGCACCACACGCGCGTAAATTTTGCGATGCGACTGTGTCTGTGTAATGATCAACGTTGTGTAGAGAGGAATTATGCTTGTGTGGGTGGGAACGTTTTTTAAAAAGTTTGGAGATAGGTAATATTTTTTTTATCAAAACGAAATGGGTAGATAAGTAATATCCAAAGCTGTGTATAAAATGATGAATAAATAGTGGTTGGAAGAAAATAAAAAAGAACCTTATTCGTAAACTGAACACCGTTTACCGTAACAAAACAGTAAAAAACAACTAAAACACAAGTAATGTTTTCAAAGTAATGTTTCAAAAGTTGAGAGGCCTAGATGATACAATTTTAAAGCGTAAAGTTTTAGTCGAAATATCTGAGTTCGCGTTCAGTTAATTCTACATATGGACGCGCGTTACGAAGAGTATCACATTCATTTTTTTTCTTACGGACAACTGCACGTAGAAAAAATGAAACGTGCAATTTTTCGTAACGTGCGACGATATGTAGTGCAAAAGTTTGATTGATTCTTGTTCTTGCAAATTGTCTCTTGTCAAACGTAAATCCTATTCCCTTCCCCAATGTGATGTTCGAGGTGTGTGTAAGAACTTTGTTTTTAAACAAACGATTTCGAAAATCTCCCTCTGGAAAGTAGGTATATAACAGTTGCGGTCGTGGCTGTAGAAGTGGGGCGGACTGCGGTCGTGAAAGTTGCAACGATAGATGAGATAGTATGCGCGTGTGTGTTGCAGTTACAGAAACGTTCGTGCAGATTGTAGTCATTGAAAAATTAGCGCGGTAAGCGGCCACAGAGACGTTCGTGTTGGCTGAAGTCACAGAGAAATTAGTGGAAGTTCCAGTGACAGAAAAAGTAGTGTTAATTATGCTAATGCAGTGAATTACAGCGGTGCTGGTTATTATCCCTCAAAGAATAGTATAAATTGTGATTATAAATTATGATTACATTGGAATTATAGAAAAATTTCGGTTTCTGCAAAGGTCTTCGAGGACAATTTTGGAATTATTATTCTACGGGCGAATTGTGTTGTAAAAGAATGAGATATTCACGAAAAATTATAAAAGTGTTCACGATGCAAATATCAATCGAGTAAAGTTCACTCTTGTCTGGTCACTTGTTTTAGTTGAATAGATATTTTTTAGTCAAGTGTAAGAGATACTCAACTCCTAAACATTCCCGAGTCCGAATCAATTATTCCAATTTTTCAAAATTATCTTTCCAAACTCACCCCTAAAATTAACAGAGCGCTTTCATATATTTTCGACCACGCAACCCACATTCCAGTAGCCTAATTCCATTTCTCGCGAGCGCGAAACAGCAACAAATTAATTACGATTGCGTTGAAATTACGACAAGCATCGCGTTCCCCGATAAAATCCGCTGAAAACTCGCGTGCCGCGAGCGCGGGGCAACGGAAAAAGAAGAAAAAGGGGGAAGAAAAAAAGAAAAAGCAGATCCCTAGTGAAATCGTCGCGCGGCTTGTAACCCTTTTAATGGTTCCGCGAATCGTTGAAGCCATCAAGCATAATTTCTGGCCGTGAATCAATTGACGTCGACTCGTATCGCCGTCGCCCTCGCCCGCGTAACACGGCGCATAATTAAAAGAGTGGAGATATTCCTGAAATCGCTGTCACTTTGAGCCAGCCGCGACACGTAATTTATTAAATGGCGTGCTGAGATAATTAATTGAGACGGGGCGCGTTAATGAAGCTCGTCTTAGCGTGCCCGGTTCGCGGGGGCGGTGGAAGGAAAAAAGAAATTAATGACTCGACACATTTCGCGCGCTGAACAATCGCATGCACGGTGTATCGTAAGCTGGCATCGTCCATTCTGTTTAGAAGGAAACAAAGGAATCGTTTCGAATTTTTGGTTCAAACGATTCGCCGCTCCGAATCTGATATCTCATTAATTATTTTATCCAGTCCGTTAATTAGGCGCCAGATAAAGTAACAGATTGCTCTGATACGCCTTAATGGAACTTCTCACGCCACGTTATCAACGCTCGCGAGAAAGCAACTGCCCTGCGATTACATCCTGCGAGCAGCTTTTCCCTTTTCAATTACCCGCGTCGATCGGGAGACAGTGAGACGTGGAAATTCCATTCAGTGCTTCGAAGGAATTCTTATTGTTTGGAGGACACGTTTCGTCCTTTTCCCGAGTACGAAAATGAGGGGAAGAAATGTGGAATGGAGAAGGTATTTGTTGGGTGCTTGTAACATTTGGATTTGGATTGGACAAGGGGGAATATGTTTTGTTTTGTCAGAGTGGTTGGTGTCAGGTTTTGGGGAAAATATGGGGTGTCTGAAAAAGTGAGAGGTATAAATTTGAGGCGAGTATAGTAATCTCTAAGGGCAGAAAAAAATGTATGATTATCGTAGGTTGGGAAGCCTAATATACAGAAGTGAATTGTAATAGTGTGGGATTGCAATTATAAAATGAGAGAAATACAGTAGCGGACAAAAAAGTTACCACTTTTTCGACCCACCCTAATTCTATTACTTTCCAATATCAATTCAAAATTGTAGTATATGCCTAACATACATATTCTGAAAGAGAATTGAAAGCTGTATAAAATCCAGTTACAGTTGAATTTATTTAACTAACAATCAAAAAACCGTACATAACATTAAACAAGACAACACACTTTTAAAGTCAACAAAAAATTACCACTTGTAAACATAAAAACATCTAATATTTTGTGGGGGGACAATTTGCTTTTAGGACAATCTAAAAAGTTGCTAAACGTGGTAACTTCTTTGTCGGCCCCAAAAATGTGTTACCCCCTTTAATATCATACAACACTTTTGCTTGTCAGTTAATTAAATTCAACTTTAACTGGATTTTATACATCTTTAGATTCTCCATCAGAATATGCATATTAAATATACCACAGTCCTAAATGTATGCTAAAAAAAATAACAAAAATAGAACAAATCGAAAAAGTGGTAACTTTTTTGTCCGCTAGTGTATATAATTACCATTGACTACACATCTTAAGTTTTGGAGTTGTCTGAGAAAGTGCGATATTAATTCTATTAGAGAATAAAGTATAGAGAATAAAGACTTTTAGTGTGAATAGAATGCTTATAGTAGCAATTTAAAATGTAAATAATAAGTGGTACTGGAGTTTCATTACAATTCGAATTAAAATTGCCAATTATGAAGAAAATTTGATCATCACATTATTCTGCGTATTATTTTGTGTCCATGACAATTTTCAGAATAAGGGGAGCACAGAACAAAGATACTTTGTTGAAATTTTAATCACTATAAGATATATTCATCACTCGCTTAAAGAAACATCGGAAAAAATTCATTTCCAAAGGTCGTCGTCTTCAGAGATACCTGCCTATATTTCACAGCAAATTACTTAGCAATTAGAAGAGATAATTGTGCCTACAGCAAGCACTATGGAGTTGTCTCGATAGCATCGAAAACGTAATCGAATTTCTATGCTTTTCCATTATTCTCCGAATCTATTAAAGCAGCTACGTTAGAAATCCAACTAGGGTCAATAATAGATTCCCAGTGGCCTAGGTTGACTCGTAACTGATGGGCAAGACTGTTCTGGGTAAAATCGAAAACGTTTTATCGCGGACCAGATACCGAGGAGTGGGAAACTCTAACTGCAAAATTTAAAAAATTCCTGACAGGCGGCTCGCCCATTCCTCGAATTGGATTTCATCAATTTTTTTTCTCTGATGTGAGCTTAGCCACTATCAGATAATAATTCCGTGATCAATAGGAAGTTTGAAAAAATTCAAACTTCCTATTAAAGCAAAATGGAGATGACAGAAGTGGTCATCCTCCAAATTGATTTCATCTGAACTCGCTTTCCTCAAATTGTCAAGATATTTCGCCCAATATTAAACAAATGATTCTTCTGTTATTCTTCATATTACCACTCTTAAACTCTCTATTATTTACTTAGAAAATAATTTGTAAAAATAACGCACGATGTCAATAAAATCACAAATTCGATCAAAACGATTAGCCGAGTCTACCGGAAAAAGATTTCGAAGGAAATTGCAGCGCAGCGACAAATAAAAACTGACAGTTTGAAAGCTTGACGTCTGAATTATTGATTGACGTATAAGCCCCCGTTCGTTTCTTTCCCCCGCGACGGGATATAAAATATTGTTCTTTAGAAACGCGTACGTCCAGCCCGTAGAAGCTGTGACAAATACGAGGGTGGGTAATAATTAATTTAAACAATCCCCCTCGAATTCTAGCTGCCTTTTTGCTTCGCTTTTTTCCCGGGACAAATTTACAGGCTCGCTTTTTTTCTCGTCGATAGTTTGCTAGTTGAAAATTAAGCTAATATTTGCGAGCTCCACTTTCGAACGGCCACCGATCCGTCTCTCTCCTTTCGCTGACGATCTCGCCGGGGAAAAAAATCCTCCCGTCTCGCTCCATTGTTTTAAATGTTTACGTCGATTCATCAAAATCGATTCGACTCGGTGGCCAACTGGCCAGCGTGTTTGCAGGGAATAGCGAAATGGCGAAGAATTCGTCGTTTCCAGAAGTACTGAGTCCGTTTTTCCATGGAACCGAAACGTTTCGAAGAATTCACGTCTATCGTTTGGTTTGCCATTCTCTCGTTGCACTGATGCATTCCACGGATGGATTTTTTACTCCCCCCTACCCCTGTCTACGTTTCGCTGGTGCGTGGATTTAATTGTGTGAAATTAAACGCGCCCGAGGCAATCACGTTTTGGCTACTTTGTTCGCGACACCATTCGAACAAATTTTTTTTCTTTCTTTAACAAGGTGAACGTTCTCATTTAACTAAACTCCCTTTTCATTCCCCATTTGCCGAATTCATTTGTTCCCCTTTTTAACTGTTATGCGATATATATATTTAAATGTACGCGATGAAATAATGGGAGATTGGGGTTAATGTACTGTATTTAGTAAATTAATCGTTGGTGTTTGGTTATTGAATAATTAAGACGGTTTAGGAGCATGTATTTTGCAAGACGTCGTGTTTGAACAGAAAAAAGGGCAATTCTTGTTAATCCAATTTGAAAAGTTGTGGTTAGGAAGAGGTACATTTAGGTATTAGTAACTTAATTTATTTTTAGAATGTGTTACTTAGAGTTTTTCTTTAATGTATTATAGGAAATGTGTTTAAAATATATGTACAGCGTTTTCAGTGGTGTAATATTCGAAATAGTTTTGAAATAATGGGGTAAAAATAGAAAGTGTACCTATAAGAACTCTCCATTTAGAAAATTATAGAAATATAAAAAAAAACAAAACGAGCCAAAAGAATTCTAAAAAAGAGGATAGTAATAAAAGTGAAAGATAATAAAGACGACAATGATAAATTAACACAATTACAGTACTTCCAAACTTCCAACACATGACATTTTCAAAAGAAAAACGTCGAATTATAGTCCCACTTAACTTTCAAAGTAGCTATATATTTCCTTCTTGCTAACGACGCATTAGAGACTGCATTAAACTTTCGATACATAAAAACAGATTTAAATAATTACTCTGAATTATTCACAGACATGTCCCACTAATTATTACCAGCAGCACCACACGCAGTAAACAAAATACACTTAATCTTCTTCCATTTATAACAAAGCATCCCACACACCTCATTCCTCGACCATTCGCGAATCCCACGAAAAAGGCACGCAATTACAACGAGTCAAATAAAAATACATCACACAGTGAATGAGAATTCTCAATTGACTTACTTTTAACCCTCGCGCCGCGATACCCCGTATTATCCATCCTAAAAATGAACATTCCGCTCGGCGGAACGAGATTGCAACGCGATCCAGTCAGACTGGATTTATTTTCGTTGGTGCAAGCATTCAATTACGTTAATGGATCGTTGGGTTTCTTTCCGCCAGCGTATTTCTATATTCATTTATTTGCATCGTCCCAAGCAAACAATAAATTAATCCCGTTGCGATCGGCCTTCTATCCACACGTTGATCGATGGAAACCAACGGGGACTCTAGATGACAACTTGCAATTTTATTTTCAAAGTCACTCTATAAAGCTTTCTTTTTAAGAAACATTTCACAATTCACAATGAACATCAAACGCCCGATTCAATGGGTATCGCGTTTAAATTTATTTCACGCGTCATTAATGCGAAAATTCGAGTTTAAAATGCTGCTTCAGTTTGAAGGGTTGAAATTTCCCTGCAAAGTGCTCCAAGTTTTTGAACATTTGGAAAGATCGACTGCAGCAAGACCACGTCTGATTTTCTCCAACAGAAGTTATATTCAGGTTTATGGCCGACTTTTAAACCCTCCACTTAGCCGAAACGTCGGCCATTGTCTCGAAAGATGGCCGTAACTCCACCCTTCTCCTCTCCCACCCTTATAACCATTTAAATCTTGTGGAAACCGACTCGTTGATAATTGCTGATTAATGCCTGACTTTAATGCCACGCGATGTCGATGAGATCCAACGGGAACGATAACGAAAGGAGGGTTGGAGGAGGGCGGGGGAGAAAAAAGGCGACAGAGCTTTAGTCGGCTGAAAAAGTTGCGTTCCATGTAAATGATTTATTGCTTTTCGCTCCTTAAAGCAGCGACCTGGGTATTTTTGCGACGGTAGTGCGAATTACTTTCGAATTTGTCACGATGAATATTAATGGCCGGGCGTTTTAATTTGAATCGGCGAGTACGGAAGCACGCGCTTCTTTCTCTGCGCTTGGGGGAGGGCTCTGGGTTGGAGAATGCTGCGAAACGATTTTCGGTTAATTTTGTTTGGGTGAAGAGAAGGAAACATCTTTGATTTGTTTTTTAAATAATTGTATTTGCGCGGAGAAATAGAAATGGCTTGATGTATTTTAGTTAATTAATTTAGTTTGTTTATGTAAACGTGGGAAAAGGTTTTTTACTTTTTTCAGTTAATTTTGTTTACGTGAAGAAATAGAAATATTTTGATGAATTTTAGTTAATTTTGTTTATGTGAAAGAGGGAGAAGTTTTTTAACTTTTTTTACTTAATTTTGCTTAGGTGGAGAAGTAGAAATATATTGGAGATTCTTCAGATAATTCTGTTTACGTGGGGAAATAAGAATATCTTGGAGACTTTTTAGTTAATTATGTTTATGCGAAAACGTAAAAAGATATTTAACTTTTCCAGTTAATTTGGTTTACATGGAAAGAAGAAAATATCTCTGATTGCAAATGCAGTCGAACCACTGGAATTTGCGGGATAGAAAATTTCTTCCATTTAAATTGCACCAAGGAGAACAATGTCACCTGACTTCGTTTGCTCATCTTCAAGCCAGAAAGTACTTTAAACTTCAAAATGTTCCCACATAAACGAACTTCACAATTTTACAAATACCAACTGATAAAAGTTGCCTGTCCAATTTTGCTGGAAAGCAATTTCCTTTGCATTTCATCTATTTACGTTAAAAAGGAAGCTTTAATTCTTTCAAGCTTTGAAGCATGATACTAATTATTTAGTGAAACATACAAAAGCTTCTTCGTACTATCAAACGAACCCCTCTGTAATATGAACTAATACATTTTCCAAACTTCCTTAATAAAAACTAAAATTTCAATCAATTTTACTCAATTACCTTCAAAAGACAATATGTATACCCATAGATTTAATAAATCAACTCCCATGCCATACCAGAATGAATTTTCTTTAATTAAGCAGAGACTCAGTGCTCAATATTTGATATCAAACATATCTAAATACTGAAACCACGTATATTAGAACTGATATCCACCATAATATATGTATTACAGTACAATAAATATTTATTGCATCACTCTCACAATATTCATCGCAATATGATTGATAAAATAATTAATATCCAATTTATTTCAGCTAAAATAAATAAAACAATGAATAACTTTTGCAATAATATTTTCTTGGTACTAATAATAAGAGATTCATAAATGATAACGTATTTATTCAAGTGATGCAATAAATATTTCCAATATCTACTGTATTACAATGTAAAATAGATAAAACGAGCATAAGTGCTAGTCTGTTAATTAAATCTTAATAATCGCCAAAAAGTTTTGCCATGCTCACAAGCACCTTACAAATAATTCTACCAGTAACATAATTCGCTAATAATAAATACCACCAACTATACACACGACAGTCAACCTGTTAAAAATCTCTACCACGATATTAAAAGTCTTGACCCGCAGCTAATGGATTTGCTGCTGTAAATTCCGCGAATAAAAGGTATTTCGTTCGCGGAAATTCCATCTGACTCGACGTCGTTCTCTTTTCATTTATGCAGAAAACGCAGCAAAGCATTCAGAGGGGCAGTTGTATCGATCGTTTTGCAATTTACAGGTGCACTCGGGACTGTCCCGTTCTCCGTCGACGTTGCAACCCGCCATTCTTTCCAATTCTCTGCACTTTTCCCCTCTTTTTTTTCGTTAAACACAGCCCGCCGTGTATTGCAATGGTCCCGTTGCAAACGCTCGAACGATCTTTCGCGAGAGATTCATGCCAGCGGTGGGCATGCCACGTAAACGTAATCTGCTAATGCAAATTATTTCGTGACGTTATTATGGAAATGGTTACTTGTTACACTGTTGCCCTTTCGTAATATATTTGCCGCGTTATCGTCATCGCTCTCGCCTTTATTGTTGCTCTGCGTCCTCCGCGGTTGTAGAACGATTCTCGATTCCCCACTTGACGAAAATGACGGGAACTCGATTATCGAAATTGGCAGATGTAGTGCTAAGATTTTATTGCGTAAAGTGTGGTCAAGTGGAATTGGAATTCGAGTTTAAGGAAGTCTGAAAATTTCTTATCTTAATCTTAATGTATTTGCATTTTGAATATTAGGTACTGCAGGAAGGCAATTAATTATCGAAATTAACAGGTGCAGTCTTTTGATTTTACCCTTTGGGTTTGAAAATTTTTTGTCCGTTCTATTTATGAGCGTTACTGCAGAAGGGTCTCGACTATGCAAATTAACAGATTTCACTTTAAAATTTGGTATAAAAAACTGCATGAAAATTCAAAAGAATTGAAAGAAAAATCCTTATATTATCGTTAACATCAAGACCTGCCACTAATTTTATTCATCCAAATAAGAAAATACTAATTCTCTGAAAATTAATTAGACATGCAATCAATATACATTTCTTTCTCAGCTTAATCTACACTATACACAACATAAATCCCAAACCTCTTTCAACACTCCATACCTACAATAATAATTACTTCAAAATCATAGAAAATTTTTATCAGAATCCAACATACATCTCTTTCCTCTATCCTCCATAATTCCAATAATTAAATTCACGATCTAGTAAAGTATAATATCCAGAATAAATTCTTCAAATTCCCCAGTTATGTCACCCACCACATGTCCCTCAATATCGAACCAAATATTCCCCCCAAAAATGCAAAAGCCCATATTCCTCTGACAAAAAGAAAGTCGTGCAATATCTAAATTCACTCAATACATTCCACTCGTTTCCCATCTCCCCGCGAAGAAACGGAGCCACTTTAGGCACTGGGTCGTTCCTAAAATTTATGGCGTGGGGCAGAGACACGTATGCCTATTGATCAAGAGCGGAGAGCGCGCCGGATGAATTTTACAACCTGGTCCACTCTCGAACACGGCAGGGTACAGTAGTCTCCCGCGGTATTGCAATACGCCTCGATCTAATCGCGTGATCGCTTTCGAAATCTGAATTTCGTTCGCCGCGACTAAGAAGGATTCCCCCATTTCCGCGATCGTGAAACGAAAGGATGTTGGGCGACGGGCCAACGGGGAATTCAGAGGCCGAAGTTTCCACGAAATCGGATAAACAAATTGCAGGCACACGCTGCTGGTGTCTCAGGATCTGTGTGCATGGCCTTGCAGCTGTGAAATTGATCGAGAGATTTGCTACTGGGGAAATTAATGTGTTGGAGAAGGCACTTTTTGTAATTTCTAAAGGGGAACAGCTTTGGGGACAGAATGGTGAATGAAAGAGATAATTTTTATGTATTGTGCATATACACAGGGTAGGGGAGGATTTGTGGGGTAACTCGGTAGAGAGTGATTTTGAATTTCAAAAGAGTCCAAATTAGGAAATAAATGTTTTCTGTGTGAGGCCAGATATCCAGAAAAATGAATTTAAAAATTAATAAGATACGGGTGTATTTGATTTAGACTTCACAGAATGGGGTAGCAAGTATCATATAATTGTAAGTAAAATCAACCCTTGGACAAAAATAAGTCGAAATTGTAGAATACTTTTACTTGGATCGAGAATTTCGAATCTTTATCTTGGAGAAAATCGGTTGTAAAGATGAAACCGTTCTGTTAACTATACACATATACCTACATAAATTTTTAAAATTGATTTCTTAGAAAATGAAACCCAGTAGAAAATATTTCTTTTATAATTTGGACTTATTTTGGGGTATAAAGTCACTTAACTCAATCCATTTCCCACGTTTAATACAAATCTTGCCCCGCCCCCTGAAAAATCTTATTCCCACATTTAGTATCTATATTTCAGAAACTATGACCACTACTCATCTATAACACTTTCGAAGCACCACCCTCTGTCGACCGTAGAAAAAAATATGTAGGTGTATTAAATTAAACATATATTAAAATTACGTTAATTGCAGATTCTGGCATGGAAGACTTGGAATTCTCATTGGCTCCAAGAGTTTCCGCGGTCCCGGGGATCTGAGAGGCACATTATTCAATGAGTAGACGCATTTTGCAAGTAGGCATTTGTTTCCAGGCAATTCCGTTTAAGCAATAATTCATCGGTGCTACGCCGGGCTTCGACTGCACTTTATTATAGGAATAAATGTACGGTGTTTCGCTCCTACATCGATCCAAATACTTAGCAGCGCATGTATCCTAAAATATCGGTGCCAGTAAACATGCAAAGTGACATGTTGCATTATGCAAGCTGCAGCAGAAACAGCGGTGCTGTTAACAATGCATGTGGTCGAAAGAAGACACTCCATTGTTCCGGTGTGCCGATAATATTTTTAGATAAGCAACTTGTTCCCTTGCAGTAAAAGTTTATAATGGAGCCAGTGTTAAATATAGTAGAAGTTTTAGTTTTAATCTTCTCTGTAAAACTAAGTTACCTTATTCTGTATTAATTATTTTAATTATGTCTAGTAATATTGTAAATATTTTACAATTTTCTTACATACTTTAGATTTCTTTTTTATATTTTACTTTTGAGTAATCTAGTGTTTTGTTTATAAATCGTATAAAAATATAAAATGGTCGAAACGTAATACCTTTCTTCTTACTTTATATTGCAAAATAATGCTTCATTACGATTTAAAAACCGAAAATCGTTATTAAATCGTACTAACACATTTTCTTTTAGAATAGCATTATTTTTATTTTATTAATTGATATTCAGAAGATAGGTATTCTTCAGTTTCTAGAGTATTGCGATGCGATGTCCTCCCTTGAAGTTCCAATTTCGCATTGCAGCCAATTTTGGTATCGAAGTTTCTTATGATCATTAGCTAACCATCTTATTCAGCGAATCGTATCTTCTGCCATTTCTTGCCGTTTCGGACGCCAAAAACGGCGAGAATCAGCGTTTTGCGTGGTCGCAAGAAATTCAAGCGAACGCGATAGCAATGTCGCGTCATAGAAGTCTGACTAAATCGTGTTCCCAGCTAAATTTGTGAGGACCAATTATGTAGCAATCATAATTCCTGACGCAGACATTACAGCTATCGAATAACAGCTATTATTTCGACAGAACGCAAACCTGAAATGCTGAGAATTCAATACCAAAACGTTTCAAGAATTTTGACAGAATATTCCCAAAAAATGGATACTTGTTTAACATCCACTGAGGAATTTAATATAACATGCTCCATATCGAAATACTCGGAAAAATGTTATTCCTGTATCTGGTCGAAATTAATTTATAAAAATCTCGTGCCTTACAAATTGGATTAATTAAACTCGAAATTTCAATGTATGTGTTTTTCTCGATTTCGTCGTTAAATACTTAAACACCCAATAATTATCATAATACACATTAACGAATTTAAACACAGTTTCCATTAATAAAAGTAAACTTTTCTCCCGGATATAGAAAATACATCTGCATTTTGGAGTAAACTGACAGAAAGTTTCAGTAATTACCTATTTTATGTTTTTTTGTGCGCTTCTGCAAGGCTTCAAAGTGTTAATTGTGAAGATTATTAGAAACACCTGATTATCGAATGGTGAAAAAGGAAACAGACAAAAGTAAATGGTACACCAAGGGTTGAAATGGAAACTCCACTCGGGATTCGAGGTTCCCTTTACTCCAGAAGATCGCCTGTTCTGTTTGAAATATCAAAACGTGACAGTCGACGAGATCTTCAGAACGAGGAAGAAGAAGGAAGGGCTTCCGTGTGATTCGCGTATGCTCGCGAAGACGGAAGCCTCGCGAAGAATCGATACTGAATTCGAGAACGATGAAACGAAGACGAGTCTGTTCATGTGAAAAAGAATTTTAATATCCTGCATCCCCACGTCAAACGAAAACGAATAAGTAAATGCAGCATTAAAGATACTCAAACTATGATTTGTGTTTAAGAATTTTTTTAGAATTTATTATCTTATTTTAATGAGAATTTTAATTTCTCAAAAGTATATTTCAATGCATATTTTTTTCTCCTATTCTCCCAAAAGTATACATGTATTTTCTCACGACGTCTATATGAGCCGAACACAATAGAAACTGAGTTTTCCTGAACACAATGGAAGGGTTAAACTGGAATCGAGTAAGGAGCCAGTCAATCGCGTCTGAAAACGTGAAATATTCGTCAATAAAGCCCAGATTTCCCAGCGTCAATCCTTTTCCTCTGGGTGCCCTCTTGTATCCGGATTTCGCTACAGCCTCGAAATCCCCAGCCTTCATTTCCTTTCCTTCCTTTAACCCCCATCTATACGTGCACAACCCGGTGCGCCCCGTAAACGCACCAATTCTCTTCAACATATACACCACAGGCGCCCTCAACTTGCACAACATAAATCAAAACAACACAATCAGATCATGTGCTTATGCGGACGACCTAATTATCTACGTGGAGGGTAAAAAACCACTTCAAATTCAAGAAAAGCTTCAAACGACCGTAAACCACATCTTCGATCTTTATAAAACTTGGAAGCTAAAGATCAACCCGCAGAAATGTGAAACCATCTTGTTTAGGAAACCAACCAGATTCTTGAGCGCACTGCAGAAGAAAGACCTAAGAAACTTTAGTATTAACATGGCAGGCAATGTTCCTAACGAAAGAATCAACATCCCGCACAATAGTTCTGTCAAATATCTAGGGGTACATATGGACAATTTGATGAGAATGGCTAAGCATGTAGACACTCAACTAGTTAAAGCGCGTAATGCATTCCATGGATACGGCAGACTGTTTTATTCTAGAAATTTGAGTAACAGGGCCAAAATAATCTGTTATATGCTACTAATTCGTCCTATCATCACGTATGCAGCACCCACGTGGTATAATATCAATGCAGCCTCAATGGAAAAAATCAGACGACTTGAACGACAGATCCTCAGACATTGCATCCATAAACACAGATCGGCCTCCTCTAACTTTACCAAATATATCAGCAACCTGGAGCTGTACAAGGAATCAAATATTACCAGAATTGATAATTTCATTCTCCAACTTATAAGGGACTACTACGCTACTTCTGTTGCTATTGATGACAACTCTCTTATTGAAAAATTCTTAAAATTAGATGACGACTACACCAAAAACTCTCTTAGCAACGGTTATATACCCCCTCAGGCATTTACTTATCTAGACAAAAAAGGATATATCCAAAATGATCTTAATATCCCCACAATTTATCACTGGCCTAGACACAAAACAAATAAAAAAATTATATACGATCCTACAATAAATCCATCCAATACTCCAGAATCCTTCAAATACTCCACAAGTATACCTCCAGCGGACTTCTACAATCCAGCAAGACTCCGGGACAAACACTGGTGGCTGAATACAAACAGCGCCTATCTGACGGAACTAAAAGCTCGAATCATTAGATACAGAAGCACGCAAATCACAAACAGATAATGTTAGTATTTATAAAAAAACGATAGGCTTGCGGCCTTTGTAAATATACATGTATATATAGGTAGGATAAGGTAGTATAGGATAGTTTTAATTTAGTTTTAGATTTAGCTTTACTATTACTACACACATACCAAAGTGACTTAACTGGTTTTGAGCCGATTTTTCCAGGGAATAATAGAATACAAACGTTCTGCCATCAGAAGGGCAGAAATTTCACTTTAAGTACAAAATAGCTCTTAAGATTAAAGTTCCTATATTCTTATAAGCACGAGCGCTCGTGTAAGACTGTTGCTTAAATATAATTGTTATTGAGACAAGGTGCCAATTTCGGCGGTGTTTATACCTGTGATATTCATTTAAATCTGTTATGTATTTTTTTATGGCTAAATAAACACATTTAAAAAAAAAAACAACCCGGTGCGCCCCCTCATTCTTCCCCAAAGGAGGACTTCCGCTTTGGTGTTTTTAAAACGCCAAACACCAAGGAACGTTCGACAGCTTCGATGACGCGAGCACGAAGTTTCGTGACTTCGATGACACGGAAACTTCCATTTCGATTCGACGTCGCACGGCGGTCGCAAAGTTCCTCGACTTCGACGTCACCTTCGCAGCGTCGTCAGAGTTATTATCCTCCGAGTCCTGTATATATGAATTGCTCCAGCTCCCTCGATCTTCCTTCTGCTCCTGGCTCTCACGTGCCCCAGACTCGGGAATCGATGTAACTTCGCGGAGAATCTGCGAAGAACTGCTCAAGAAAGCGATCTTCTGGGAAATACCTCTTCGAAGTTGCTCCTTGAATAGGGTAGCATAAGTTTCGAGCTTCGAGTGACGCTCAGTTGCAGGTAATTATATGAATTCGATTTTCTTCTTGCGTATTTTCGTATTTAATAGATTAATAAACACGTGCAGAGGATACGTGATAATGATAAGTGTGTTTAGATGTTTCCAGATAGTTGATGGTTTTCTTGATGTTCTTTCATCTTGGAATTTCTTATTATTTTGTCACGAATCTTCTGACAACTCGTATTTCCCAGGAGTGCATGGAGTGGATTAGTAATTTCTTTGGTGCTGTAAGTGGGGTTGTTAACAGTCTGATAGTTAGCGTGGCTCTGCAACTTCAAGTGTCGCAGGAGCAAAGTCATAACGGCAGATGGAGCAATTCATTGTTGTAAAATTACTTTTCCCTCTTACAGCTGCTATACAGTAATACTGCTCTCTTAGTAGGCAATCTTCAAACTTTTGATTGCATGTTCCTTCAGATCTATGCACGTGTTCCGTGAGCTTACGAGCTACGCGTAACTATTTCTGAGTACTTCAAAGAACTTGGGCACTCTGGTGCAAATAGTAATGTTTAAACAATGGACGCAATGATCGTCGTCAGTTGTTGAGAAAAAATTCTCTGTGAACTACATATATGACATGTGTACTCCCAAATAGCAATTAAATTTTATCAAAATGACTGAAGGGAAATCACTATTTATTTATCCTAAACGAGTTAGAAAGTTTCCATTAAAAGATCAGGTCCATCTTGGTTTCTCTGTATAAAACTGTTCTTGTTTTTGTGTTAAAACAAATCTAAAAACTGCAATTACGACTTTCACTCATACTTAATAGTTAGTAATATAATATTTAATATGAATTAAAATGAAGATTACAATACTCGTTGAAATTGTCCCCACGATATCATAAAAAGAAACTTGTGTGATGATAGAAAACTCAAGGCAATCTATATCATTTAATAAAAAAAGGGTTTCCAATACTTTCCTCAAAAATTTCTGAAAAATTATTTTTAATTCCTAACCGTCCTCCGAATATTTTCCCGAAACATATGCAGCTGTTGTAATATCCGTTCCTTTCATATTCAACCGCAAGAATATTAAAAAAAATTTAACGTCAGGGAGATGTAATATTAAGCATACCTTTTCTTCCCTTAGAAATATCAATGTTTCATCTTAACGCACCAACAGACCCGATATTTCTCTGGAACAAGCGTCCCGCGCCTGGAATTTCTGCGACCAAAAATATCCTCGTGCTAGAGGCGGTACGCTTTCGCCAAAGGATTTCAATTTTCCATGTAACGTTGTACTTCACGATACGTATTATCTCGTAACTCCGGCCTCGCTTGCAAATGCATTTTTCGGCAGTTCATCTCTCCCCTCATCCTGCAGGATATTCTGGATTCTTTTGCCGATAATGCTGTTTGCGAAATTGTTCGGAAGTAACGAGCTGCAGGAAAGGCTATTCTGGTGGTAAAGTATTCAGTTATTTTACAAACTTTATGATAGCAACGTTTACCAACGAGTGCATTTTAATTCTATTTATAGAGCACGAAGAGATTACATTAAAATTTTAGTTCATTAAGGGGTCATGCTTACCTGTGGGATCTGAAAACACTTGTATTTTTGGTGATTTTTTTTTAAACACTTGAAGACTTTTTTTAAATAAACAGAATCGAAAGTATATATTTTAAATAGTGCCTTTAATTCCCATAATTCCTTAATTTTTTTATATATTGCATTGCAAAAAATACTACAAGAACTTTAATATATATACTTTTGAATATTGATTTAAAAAAGTCTTCAAGCTTTTAAAAAAAAATACCGAAAATACGTTCTCAAATCTGACAAGTAGGCATGAACCCTTAAACCATAAGTAAGACACTAATAAAAATATTTTGTAAGGGTGGGATCCAACTGTGGTAATTAAAATTATGAAGTGGGATTACTATATAATTAGACATATTTTTTAAAATAAATGATTTGGGTAATTCGACATGCAATATATTACCATAATAGATTAAACTATCAGGAAAAAACATTCTCCAATTTAAAATTGAATTCAGCAACTATATTTCCTCAACTTTTGATTTGTACCCAGCGTTTCCCCGTTAAATAGATTTTATATACCAAAGTTATCAAATCATGGCCCTTACTACCACTAAATAAAATACTACACCGAACGGTCAGTGTTTAACTGCCAAACGAAAAGATATCTTAACTCTGGGTTTGCTTCTAAGGTCGATCTGCGATTGGGTCGTATAAATCGGTGGTCATAAAAATGCGAAACATTTATGGACACGTGCAGCTCGTTAATAATTCGTTCACGTACGTACACATTATGAGATGAGAGAGCCGATACGTGCGCCACATTCGATTTTCCCGGGAGGGACGTACATTTCCTCCGCCATTCCTATTTGCAAACGAAACCCCGAACTCCTCGCTCCTGGCGGACTTATTCCTTACGTTACCACTGACATCACATCCCATTCTATATCGGGGAATGAGGTGCAAAAGATCAGAAAGGAAAAGGATTGGATCCTCCCACGGAGCTAAAGAATTTCATGAATATTTGAATACGAAAGATATGATTACGGAACTGATAAACGCTAGAGAAGCTGCATCTCGTACTTTGCAACTTAATTAATTCGTTATCCTTGGTGTTTATTTTTGTTAGAGTCATAGCATCTCGATGTGCTTGTTTAAATTCTTGGGAAATTAGAATTTTGAAAATTATATGAATCTTTCTATTGTAGGAAAAACGCCATTTAGAAGAATTTCCATCTTCTTCTGAAGAAAAGGGGGATGAAATTTGATCACAATATGGCGTCTGGTCACTGACGTACTATGCAGATTTCATTGTGGGTAATGATGAATAATAATAATTCCAGATAATCGAGTTCCTCAGAATATTTGAATTATTCTCCTCTGTATTTTAAATATTGAGGATTGAACTTGGCAACTTTTACATCGCACGTTTTAAGTTCCGATTTTCCAGAGCTTGTTAAATTAGCGTCCAAGAGCGACTGTCAATCAAATTTATGTTTCGAATTGTTAATCATTTCTGCAAATATTTCGTAAGAGCTAACAGCAACCACTAGGCTGTGCCAGCTCGCTCGAATTGATAAGCGACGCGTTTTACCATAATTGATTAAATTTTACCGCACATTTTAAAAAGGTTGCGCGTGTACCAGCGTATTTCATTCCTTCATCTCGCGACCCGCAAATTGGATATCGATTTTCAATCCTTCCCCAGAATTTGTTCGTAACCTTTGCCTGCGTGCACGTACCGGATGTATATACGTAAATCCCATGAACCCCTTCCTTCCTCAAGATTTCGATTCGGAATTTCGCATCCGATTCCGCGGGAATAAGTTACGAAATACAGGGTGCTCGCAGATTCATGACAGAAATTTTATACGGACGTAATACTCATTGAAATATAGAAAAAAAAATAACTACATGCTTCGAAACTTAATTAGTGTCCATTCAGTTATATCGATAGTCAATTATATTCTGAAAATGAGTGATATATTTTGTTGGCGAAAATTAGAGAGACAGCTTTGAGAATTAGTACAGGTTTTAAATATGGCGCAGAGAACATAGCACGTATGTATACAGCTCACGAACTTTTTAACACGGTCGGAAATCTTGGAAGATCGTCAGAAGCTTCTAAAAATTTGCGGAACTTTATAAGTACTTGGAAATTCTAATTACTTGAATATTTGTAGAGCCACCGCCGATAACCCCGAGCTAGTTCCCTCTTATTTTTTGAGGGCCAACTTTCGGATTACCTCGGAATTTGTTAAACGGGAAAATTAACGATAGAAGGAAGAGAGGAAGTGCATTCCTGAAGTTTACTTCGTGTGCTTAAGATTTAAAAGTGCTTAACGTTCAGCTATATGGAAATTGCGAAGAGTTGTAGTTCTTTTTTAAGTAAGATAGAGTTTTTGTATGATAATATTATATTTTATATGTTTCTTAATATATACAGCTTTATTATTTGCAAAATATAGATGCACGTTCTTCTTAAGCAGAACTACAACTGAACAAAGAATTGGAGTTTAGTGTAGTAAACTAATTGTAACTTAACCAACATTCTTCGTTTTTAAGGATCATAGTAGGCTTGACTATTACAAACACTGTGTTCTCAATATTTGCAACAGTAATTTTGAGAAACACATTTTCAAGCTTAGGAACTGCATACTGAGTTACGATCAGAGATCACTTTACACAATGTGAATCCTCTTAAAATATTAAATAAATGATACCTACTTATTAAAGTATAATGTACTGTAAAACACTTCCAGGAATGTTGGCTTTAAAAATAAATTTATTCTAACTGTATCAGATATATGCAAATGAGGCTTAGATTAATAAAAAAGCAGCATAACAACTGGTAGTGGATATTTGCTTTCAGGGAAAGCTTAATTAATTATTTGCTTCGCCAAGTCTGTGTTACTGCTAGAGCTCAGTACCCCGACGCTATAACAGTAAAGTTTTGTGATGGAGAAATAATTTGAAATATTTTCCTCGTAACGACTTTGTACCCGTGAACATCATGTCGCTGAATTTTGTATGGGAAAAATGCCTCACGAAGAATAGCAAATGTACGTGTGTTACAAATCCAAATTTTGGCTTTTTTACGATCTCAAATTTCCCTCGAGACACTATCAACCTATTTTTTCTCTTCCAAGCGCATGTACATTTCTTTTAATTTTCAATTACTCCTGTAACTCGTATTTATATTCCTCTAATTCCCATGTAACATATCTACATACAAGATCTGGGATCGACGAAACTTCCAACTCATTTGCCTCGCAAAATTTCGAGTAATATATTCTCTTCGTTAAATAAACTGCTGCACACAGTCCACACTAACTATATGCAAAGAAGCCAAATTGGTGACCCAAACCTCGCACATGTCCCTTGTGAATACTACCTGTAAGTAATTTCCTCCCCTTTCCTCGAACCATGCATAAAGTATCAAATTATATATATATATATATATAACTAAACCATTACAATTCCCATTCTGGTTAAAATGCCATTCGAAAAAGATTTGCACAACGAGTACATCGGTACAAAAAGTATAACGCTGAAGATATCTGCGCGAACCCCAGGCGTTCCGTCACTCCCCGACATAGAAACTACTTCAAACTCCATTGAATGGATCCCATCTCCGACCCATAACCCCCAGCGACCTTCGACGTGCTCAGCGAAAGGCGAGGTTACAAAAAAAAGGGTAACGATATGGAAACGTCGCCCAGAATCCATAGATCATCCGTCCCCGCGGGTGTCTATTTTGATGGATTCGTACCTTGTTTGCCTCTCTTGTCGTCCGTGAATCGGATATCGATTTTCGGTTTACCTCGAAGCTCGTCCGGACCGCTAGCAGCGTTGCAAGTTCCCGTTGCTGGATGTTCCCAAGATTTTCGTGCTTCGTTTCACCCGAAACCCTTTAAAATCTCTTCATCTTCGCCATCTCTCGCTGGGTGACGCGTTCTTGAAATCAGCTGCGCGGAGCTGTGTTCTCGAAGAATGGGAGAAAGAGCTTTAAGCGTACAATCGTGGAGGATGAAGTCTTCTCTTCGAATCATCAGATTCTATTAATCTAGTGTTGAAGTTGATGGAACTTTTTATCTCGTGAAAAGGCATCAGGTGAATGTGACGAATATATGCAAGGTGATTTTTTTAATTTAGAGTTAATTATGTTTGTTTTGTGAAGTCAGAATTTATTGCGAATTTTATGTGAGGATTGGGAGAGAAAGATTTGGAAAGAATGTGATACGATGGTGCCTGGGTTTAAGTTTTGTATGATAATATATTGTCATTTGTTGCTGTATAGTTTGCGTCCCCGGTGAAATTGATTCGAGCATCAATATGCGCTCGAAAATCTCTACAATCTCTGTCCAAAGACACCTTGCCCTCCCGAGCTTCCATTTCACCTCAAATCCTATCACAAATTTCGAGACGCTTAGGAAACCTTTTCCTAAGTCTTCTTTTTACTCATAGCGCTCGTAAGCTCGAATTCCCGTGGGAAAACGGCGAACGGATCATGCATCTGTGATTTCAAGTTGACTGAAGACAGTATCGTGAACGCAACAACGATCAATGTACTTTCTACTTTGTACAACCTTCTAAAGATGTTGTCAACCAACTTCAAAATGCAGTAACAAATACGTACTGTCTACTAAACTGTTTCAGCTAAGACTTACAAAAATATATCCCTACCGAGAGCGAGGATTACTTTGTGACTAATGAGGTTACTTTGAATTTCTTCATTTCCCTGTGTTATTCATGCGTTAAAATATACTGTCACAAAGTCACCCCTTAATGTGAGGCTTAGCAAAAACAAATAAAAAAAGTTCCAAGAAGACACAAATTATTTTATTTAACAAAATACGAAAAAATAACTAATAAAAGAACAAAAATAAATTAACTCTTCTCCTAAATACTTAATAATTAGAATTGTGTATATTCCAAATTGAAACTTTATTTTATACGAACCTCACAAATCTGCCCCCAAATATTACACCACCTAGACACAAGTCCTTCGCCCCACATAGTACTAAATTTCTCTCGATTAAAATAGTGATTAAAAAATTCTCGCTGAGAACTCAACTCTTAAGGCCACGCTTCCGTACGCTTCGAACTGCATCCTAGAATCACGGTTTCAACGAAACGGTTTTATTCCAACGTCACTTGAGTCGCGAAAAATCCCACCTCGAACCGTGCACGCACTCAGTCGACCTTGGCGCATTTTCCACGGGCAAGTACCCAGGATATTTCATGGCGCGTTCAGTCCCTTTCACGGGACTTTACACCGTATATTTCACCGCTCCCGCCTATTCACACGTCGAACAGGCACGCGCGACGCATTATAAATCGCGTAACGCACGCTCCATTTCCGTTCTTACAGCCTCCCCCTTCGCTTTCGTTCCGCGACTTCACGCGTCCGCGAGGGTGCACGATACGTCGATAGGATCCTGAGAATCTCTTTGCCCGAATAGAAATTCTTTTGCCTCGAGACACTCTTCGTGTCCACGATTTCGCAGATTTACTGTGGAGTGCACTATTTCCATCGATATTCCAGCTGGGTCGGCGCTGTTAAATGAAATTCTGTCGACGCCATAGGACGGCGTAGACAGTGAACGCTTGCCTCGACGTTAACCCTTTGCGCTAAAACTTGGGTATTGGCTCGTCCTGCGAATAAAAAAAAGTTTGGCAATTCGAAAAATTCAAAAAAATCTGAAATTACTTTGCAGAAATGTAACTCGGGGGATGCTAATAACGTAGCTATTTTTTGATAAATGGTGCTAAGGGTGAAAATATCTCCTCAAAGAAATTGCGAGGTTTTATATTATTGTGAATATCTGCGAAACTGTAAGGAATATCGAAAAAATGTTCAATTCAAAGTGTGATGGTTTTCGATATTTTACATTCTACAATATGGTGATCAAGAATTTATTGTTGGAATAAAGATGGTGGGAATTTTGAAAAAAAAATTTCGCAAATTCTTTATCGCCGCTTTAAAAACCACAAAACTTTGAATTTAATTTATTTTTTATATCTGGTACAGTTTCATCGATATTCACGATAATCTGAAAACTCACAATTTTATCAAGGCGGTGTTTTCATCCATAGGACCGTTTAATTTTTGAATCGAAAAATAGTTATTAGCATCATTAATTGAACTACATTCTTCCAAAGTTTCAGATTTCTTGAATTTTCGAGTTGCCGAACTTCCCTTGTAAGTAGATGTAGTTTTACTTAATGTGTTCCATTCTTAAACTTGAGCACAAGTTTTCTTAGCCAAGTTTCGTAGGCCTCATTGTGCTCGATTGAGAGTGAATTATACTTACGTTTAGAAAAAACACGATGTAGAGAAATATTTAGTCGTAGTTCAGGTGTTGCGAGAAATATCATTTTTAACAAAGAACTTTATATTTTCCAATTTAGAAATTAAAATTCCTCGCCAGATTCGCTCGACCCACTTTCTATATTTCCATTTTGTTTTCACGCGTACAAAACAGCAAGTATCCTTCGGAATTTCAGCCGCATCGTTCCCAATGTCTGAACTGACGCAACACGGCCGAATGAGAATTCATTCCGCTCCCAACGCGATAATTTAAAATCGACGAATAAATTTCGTCACGTCAAGCCAATAAACCGAATAATCCGAAGGCCGAAATGTGAAATTTAATTATCGAATTGCTCGCTTGATTGCGCTCGATACATCACGATGCGCGCGACGCGAAGAAAAATGGCCAATCAAAACTGACAACGGCTGTCAACGATATTTTACGTTGCAACGCAAATGCAACACGCTATGCGTAAAAGGAAAGCACACTCAGCTTGCATAACTGACTGCACCGGTAAAAACTAATAGCCAATTAGATTTGTGTCGAAGCTTAAGATGACCACTTTGACCACTTTCTTTGAAGTTAGACGAAGGTGGAGTCAGCTTATAACAAGTATATCATGGAAGCATAAAGACACCCTTAACTTAAGGAGCTTATTACACAAAAGCAGCATTGAAATGAAATTCTGTCATCATCTCCATATACATACATATTTCATTCCTCAAGCTACCCTCTCGTGTTATAAAACACTTTATATAATCTACTCCACGGGACGTTCGTTAATTGTCACACGCGATTTTTATGAAACTTTGGATAATTGTTCATTGGCCCACACTAAGAACTTTGCTGTATTTACTTGGTGCTACTTTTTTAATTTAAGAGGAATCGTCTGTATTAAATAGAATAAGAAGAATTTTGCTGTATTTATTTGGAACTCCTGCGAATTAGAAATATGTTTGGTGTTTTTATTTCCGATGATCGAGTCGTCCGAAATTTCAACCGACAGCAATAAAATTGTGAAACCGCCAACTTCACTGCAAAATATTTATGTAAACAAGTGAAATAAACAAACATCAAAGATTTGTTCTTGTATTTCAAGAGTGGTAGAATATACCCCCAGAAATTCGAAAACCTTAAGTATTTATTTCATTATAAAAACCATCATCGAAAAGTGGCCGATCTTTCGGCCGAGAGAGTAGAATGTCCCCTTTAAAGTAGAAAAGTACAAGTAAGTTTCGGTTTTAAAAGAAGTCCAAAATTAGCACCAACTAAATACAGCAAAGTTCCTTTTATTTTATAACAGTATAATCTGCAACAGAAGCCCTGGTATCCCTCACACACGTTACCCAATGCCATTAACCACAATATCGATAATCCAACAGCATTTTCCCTCTCGGTGCAACAGTTGCAGGTAGTATATCACCTCAGAACCCGTCATTTCGCTCATCCATCCGCAAACGACGCGGTGGATCCTACTCTCAGCGATCACCAAAGTCCAGTAGCGAATTCATTGAAAACGAAAAGCAATCTCTCGCAGCCATCGTAAATGGGGCGACCGTGAGCAGCACGTTATCAAGTTTTCTAGGAGCGCGAGATGATGTGGTAATATATTCATGGACTGTCACCGTATCAAATTGAAACCGTAATAAAGGGGAGCGCGATATTGGTTTTCCACTGTCAAACACGATCAATTTCCTGGTCTATTTGGGGAATCGAGGTGAACGTATTAGCACGCTGATTGCCCGCGCCAAATTATGTGTATTTGCCAGCGTGTCGGCCGTGATGTCGTTTCTGAAATTCCAGCACCACTTTCGATAACGACAGAGGACTATTCAAGCCCATTCATCCAGCAGTTGGTTAAATTTTTCATTAAGCGGCTTCCCGCGAGCGGAGGCACGTAATTGGATTCACATTGCTACAGTTAATTCTTGCTGTTTGATGCTGACTCGACGCTTCGAATTAATCTGCCACTTTTCAGTAATCGTCTCATTGGTACCGATGGAAGATCTCGCGAATATTTTATTTTAAAAAATCGCTAAGCTTCAATGTCGGAGCGGAATGTGTAGCGTTTTGCGCGATCGTTTTTTGGTCGAAATTCTGAATATTCCATGCCTGTCTCGGTTACAGTGGTTTTTGGTGAATGTTCAATCAACGATTTTGAAGAACGATTCTTTGTTCGCTTGAAAAGTGGATCCTGCATTTATTTATAAATTTTGGTTCTGTCGTTCGCTGACCCTCGAGGTAAAAGTTCTTTTTGGAGTACTTTTTCGTGTACAAGAAAGTTTTGTGTTTATTGTAGAAGTGATCTGTTTTAGAATAATTGCTGGTGAAATTTTATCAATAATCTATTTATAGATTCTTCTCTTTATTGAGTATGGTGGGATTGCCTTCTTAAAAAAAAATCACTGAAACTAATGCATATTATTCCTCGTCGAAATCTTAACAAATTAAAATTTCGTACTACTCTTCACACAAACAGCAACATATTCCGTCCATCGCTTAAAAAGCGGGTAAAGTAAAAATGTTGAATGACTTTAAGCATCGGCTATTCTTCAGTATCATACAATTCGATTACTAAATCGACGAAACTGAAGTGACGCCGCGGTGACTCGAAAGTGTTGAAATGGGGTGCGATTTACAATTCGACGGGACGAAAATGCTGAAGGAAAGCGCGGTAAATATCGTGATACAGATATTTCCCGCGGATTGAAACATTGTTGAAAGAATTTCCATGCAATCGGCTGCAAGAATGCCCGCTCACTTGAAATATTTCCTGTCAGCTGGCTCCGCCGACCGAGTATATCTCGTTCTCGTTTCACCAAATTGCGTTCTTCTTCGCGTCTTCAGATCCGCCTTGTTGTTCCTTGCCTGTTATATTGCTTGTCTAGCCTCATAGTCATCCTTATTCCTTGAAAATTCATGCACCCCCTTCCGACTTTTCCCTAACCCCGCCTCGCTGGCCTTTATTCACCTCGCACTTTGCACTGGGGTAGGTCGACCGATCAGTCAATTCACTTTTATCAACGTGGAAACAATATTTCCAGAACATTTGAAGGATGGAGTGTCGTTTCACGGTGATACAATTTTTTCTTTTATTCGGTGATTAATTCGAATAGCAAATATTTTGAAGTGAGAATGTTTATTTTAGAATTTCAATTTTAGAAGTGACTTTGTAGATTGGAAGAATGAAATGAAATGATTCGGTAATTTTGGGGGTAATAATATGGTAAAAGAAAATGTAAGTGAAGAAAGTGAAATAAATGATAAGCATGTCGAATTTGATAATGTTTGACCAAATCAATTTGATCACAATCAAGAGTTATACGTTTGGCTATTAAAATAGGAAAAGTTTGAACTGTTTTATTAAGATTTTAGGATAAGTTGATTTTGAAATATTTTTGTAGGCTCCCAGAGCAAATAGAATTAATAAAATTAAGCAATTAATTGAGTAATTAATAAAGTGGACACTTGAAATTTTTGCCTGAATTATTGACTTCTCAAAATATGAAAAAATGTTCATTTTCGTTCCCACAAATAAAATGCTACGAGGTTCAGTACCAATTCACCACTGAAATTTGAAATAATTTAGTAGTAAACATGAAAAGTGCCTTATGCCATTTCGTTTCTCTTTTCGACCACTCGATCTCTCCTCGTTCGCTTTACTGTGCGCGCACGAATGATTCCTAAAACTCGTTATACTTCCTTAATTGATTTTCACTTCGCCAGCCGCTTTAAGAGGCAACTTTCTCCAGGATGTAAGCTCGCAAGAAGGATGATGAATCCCTAGCTCGTTCCTTTTTGATCGTTTATTGGTTTGTGTGATTCTTTATTGCGATATCCTCTTAGCTCGCAATTTTATGGCTTATAGCAAGATGATTGCCATCCAATAGAAGAAATCGAGCCACTTTCTTGCAACGTACAGATAGGATTAATTATCGCTGGCATTCTCCTTCATTTTTCTTCGTAGCAATGCCACGTTCGATTCATCTAAACGCTGCTTGCACCGAAAATAAACACACGTACATAAACTGAAACACTCCATTTCCTCCCACACCCGTAATAATATTTATCACGTTAAAAAACAATGTACCTACGGTACAGAATAATTTTGCATAATTTCGCAACCACTTAGAATCTAAATAAAACTTTAATTACGACATTATGAATATAAAAAATTGCTGTTCTATTTACTGTAATATTATGTGATGCAGGTACATGACTTTTTAATGCGGAATTCGTTGCATTTAAAGTGAGTTGTTATTTATTATTAACGTTGCACCATGTTTAACAATATTTTCTGTCCCACTTTACGAATTTGCCTGATACTATTATTTATTTTATAAGTCACTAGTATCGTTGAAATTGTTGCACAGGTCTCAATGAATCTTGAAAGCAAAGGAATCGGATTCCTCTGCACTGCATCCATCAAACGTTTCGTGTTAAATTCGCTTTCTGTTTACAGGGATTGGTGGCGTCAAAGGAGAAGCAAAAACGTTTACAGCGAATCACCGCAGGCAATATTCCCCTAACAGAAGAGCTTCCCCCTCAATTTCGCGTATCTATAATGTTTGCAGTCTCGTATCTTTCCGTTAAGTAGCTTGAAGGCTGGATGCACTTAAATTGACGCGCAAAGGGGAAGAAGCATGTCTGACGTTTACTTCAATTGAAATTCCTTTAAATTTAATATCGTAGCTCGCACGATTTCCCAGTACTCTCGGTAAAGAACGGTGAGTTCTTCTCTTCTTCTTCAGGTAGTATTGAATGGTTGGAAGCTTGAGTTGAAGTTGTATTATAATTAAATATATAGATTATACACTAGCGGACAAAAAAGTTACCACTTTTTCGATTTGTTCTATTTTTGTTATTTTTTTTAGCATACATTTAGGACTGTGGTATATTTAATATGCATATTCTGATGGAGAATTTAAAGATGTATAAAATCCAGTTAAAGTTGAATTTAATTAACTGACAAGCAAACGTGTTGTATGATATTAAAGGGGGTATCACATTTTTGGGGCCGACAAAGAAGTTACCACGTTTAGCAACTTTTTAGATTGTCCTAAAAGCAAAATGTCCCCCCACAAAATATTAGATGTTTTTATGTTCAAAAGTGGTAATTTTTTGTTGACTTTAAAAGTGTGTTGTCTTGTTTAATGTTATGTGCGGTTTTTTGATTGTTAGTTAAATAAATTCAACTGTAACTGGATTTTATACAGCTTTCAATTCTCTTTCAGAATATGTATGTTAGGCATATACTACAATTTTGAATTGATATTGAAAAGTAATAGAATTAGGGTGGGTCGAAAAAGTGGTAACTTTTTTGTCCGCTACTGTAGGATGAGCCACGTAATTTGAACGTGTTGTATTATTTTTGAAATTCAGAATAGAGAAAAGTGAGAATGGAAAATATTGAATGGATTTAAACCTAATTGCTTTTTCATAACGATGCTGAGTTGGATTGCTCTTTTACCAAGGTATCTCTTTAGTGTCATGTTTCATGTCTTCACTAAAGCTTAATTCTACCTTATACTGCTTCTATTTTACATTTTCCTATTTTCTGCTTATAGTGATCATCCTTTCTCTTCGCCACCCCTCATGTTCACCCCTTTTTGTCCTTATTCCTCGTTATCTCTTTCTCACCCCTCTTAGTTCCATTTTTTCCACCTCCTTCTTGGTCTCCTATTTATAATATATTATAACCATATTCTTCAAACTTTATCATCCCTTATCTTTCAAACAACCCCATGGGAAGAAACGAAAAGAATTCTTATTCTGGAATCTGGATAGCCAATATGTTAAAATGTGTGCTTCCAATTATTTTTTACAATACGTACTCCATAAATAATATGCTAACATGATGACAGTTATGCCCCGGAGCCAAGAAATTCATTCCTGTTCCGCTTATCTCCCAAAATGTCGTTTCCGTCTTCCTTTCGTCGAATATTCCAGCGGATTTCTTTTGTTAGCCGGTCAGCCTGCGTGAAATCGACAATGAATCCCCCGAGGCGGAAAAAATTTCAAGTGAAATGGCCTTTCAAGCTTCTTTTGTACCTACTCGTAAGAAATGAAATATCCAATTTCTGCTGTATACAAAGTAAAGCCATTCTTCATAATTTGGGGATTCATACGAAAAGTTATTGTTACTAAAAATAAAAAGTTATGAAAATAAGTTACTACTAGCAATACCCCCACCACTTATTATTCCTAGGAAGCCCAAGGGAGGGTCAATAAATATTCACAAAGCTACAAATTTTAGTTTTTTTTCATAAAATAATTTTTGTAGACCACCAATAATGTTTTTGTGTCAGAAAGTAAATTTATTTCATGACGAATTAGATATCGTGTTTATCTTTTTTTTATGTTGTCAAAAGTAGCTAAAACCACCATCGTGCAAGATGTCTCAAAGTATGTTTGTGATAAGCACCATATAGAGACAAATGTTTGTTTTGTTTGTAATAAAGAACATGGCGAAGACTCAGAGTAAATAAATTTAATGAATGAAACAGTTAAGTTATGCCCCGTTATTACGCCAGATATTTGTAAGTGGAATGTTTTTTGTTTTAATATTTTTTAATATATTCTTACGTATTTTTTTCAATAAAAAGTTTTTAGACATTTCATATCTGTCTATATTTCTTTATTATATAACTAAAAATAGTTTGATTGAAAGAAAATATCCTTGCTAGTATTTTCTTTTATGTAGACTAAAAATAGTTCTCCCTTTAGTTTCCTAGGATTATTAAAATACATAAGAAAATACACTGAAACATTAGTGTGCAGTGGATGAATTAAACAAATCCCGAATACTTCTCACGAAACACACCGACATCTCCCGTGAAAAAGCTCTTGCTCACCCATACCCATAATATCGCGCGTGAAAAAGTGAAAAGTGCAAGGTGAAGAACGCGGATAAAGTTCCGACGAGACCCAATTATCGCCCGCTAGCATCCGTGAATAAAACTTCTCGCATTGGTCCCGCCACGAAGTGCGGCGAGGCGCGCGAGTTAATCGAATCTCCAAGTGCGCGACACAGCCGGCGATCGGGGCTGGAAAACTGCGCGCAAGTTCGAATTTGAAACGGAAAAGGGGTCGAGCGGCGGACTGGTCGCCGAGATACTGCTGTGCCGGGGAGATATTCGATATCGACACCGCGCACAAGGCAAAACGTGGAACAAAGGGAAAAGTGGCCTCGCGCGATAGGAGCTTCCCAGTGGCGACGGAAACGGCTGGAAAGCTTTGTAGAATCATGCGGTAAAGGAAAAGCCGTTACCGCGAGCGATTCGTATTATCGCTGCTTGTGCCGTAAGACGAAATTGTTATTTCAGAGTGTGGGTCGTCATGCATGGTGTGCATGACGTGGATCTGTTCCTCGTTGGAAAGTTTTCAGAGACAGTTTCACGATTTAACGCGGTTATATCTGGTTTATTGTTAACCCTTCGTGATCACACGGGGTGTATTGTACCCCAAGAGCAATTTTCGATTTGAAATGTCGCACCTTTACGTCTTCCAAAAGGGATTTATCGCAAAAAAAGAATAAAAAATTTTAAAAAATCGGGTTTTCCCACAACCATGGAAAATCGCTCATTTTCAACTACAAATTTTATCATATCAAAATTTATGTTTCTAGAAAAAGACTATTAGACCATGACTATATAAGTAATACGAATGTACAATTATCACTAAAAAGTTAAAAGATTCAAAAAGACGGAAATGGTAACTCAAAAAATGACGCTAGGGTACAGTGAACCCCGTGTGACCAATGTGTGATTATAAGGTGTGACCACGAAGGGTTAATGGTAGCGAGTATGATGACTGAAGGGGAAATTGTCGAATAGTTTAAGGCTCTTTGCAGTCGAAGTATGATTCGCGGCCATGTGCAGTTTAACCCTCTGTAACTGAGATTTATGAGATGTTGGTAGAGATTAAGTATTGTGGATCAAGCGGGTATATGTCAGTAGCACTTATGTTATTTAAATTTAAACATTATTCGTTCAATCTTTTCAATCTCTCTGTCTAAATGCTCCTTGTAGATTAATTTAGAAGACACATTTTCACCTTATATTAACTATTACACATACAAACACACATCTACACAAGTACTATTACAGAAATAAATTACAAAGTGGTAGCAAATATGTGTCCAAGAATAAATCGTCCCCAAAGCATAAAACATTCCTTTCGTCTTTCCTAAAGGAATAATACAGTGCTACCCTATATATACTTGATATCGTTTCACGCTTCAGATGATCTGAAACGACAAATTCAGGGTTGCTGTTCGAAGACAAAGGGAAATTCCTGCGTCTGCTCTACCCTCAATAATCGCTTCGACCTATTTCCATTCAAAGAAGAAGAATGTTCGAATACCGTCTGTAACGAATAAAAACACTTTTCTTTACAAATCGACAACCCCTTCATTTAGTAAGGCACCAAACTTATACCACGAATTTGTAAACACCCGTTACAATTTCAAAATATCTGTAATTAGTGTAATTAAAAATCGTCAAAAATGCGACTGTTGTTAATAAATATTCTTTTTGTTAACGCGAATCAATGGACGAAAGGAAGAAGAAAGGAACTAATGTTCTTTCCGTTAAAGAAATGAGACAAACGGATCACTGGTTCCGTTCAAAGAGAAATTTCGCCTACAAAGATTTCACCGTTCGCCACCTTTGTGTTTCCATGAGGGACGATAACGATCTTGGGTTAAGTCAGGCAAAAGAAGGCAAAGGTTACCTTAGGTTAGGTCGCGGAAACGGTATAAGGGTGGTTACTACTCTGCACACCCCTTATTTCCACCCCGTGCACTTTTCTCATTTCCCTCTTTTTCTTTCTGCCAACCACCTTCTCTTGGCGTTCGATTCGTTTCTGTTTCGAGCGCCTGTCTGATTTATTTTACCCTCATTTAAGGATTCCACCCTCTCCCTGCCAATAATTGTATTACGTTTCCGTACAATTTTCGCGCTGAAGGAAACCGTTTCTTCGCTTCTAAATGTCGTTTTATTGGCGAAAGAACGCTACATGGGCTCTCTTTTATACTCCTTCGTATTTTAGCGATGATAGGGTTTCAAATAAATTGCCACGTATTGTAATATTTCTTCACGTTAGTAAGTAGTATCAGAGAAAGAAAGGAGGATTTATTTATTCAGTTGAATGTGCTTGTGGTTCTTGGATAGAGTTTACCCAAATTTATAAGTTAAATGTTAATTTTGATATAATATAATTCGTATTAAGTACTGTGACGGTGGGAATAAAATGTTAATATCTTCAATGGAAATTACTTAATGTAAATTTCCATTTTGCACTATGAAATATTCATGGCGTCACTGGCGCAGAAGAATGTTTATTTATTAATTGTAATTCTGCCATGAAACGGTAGGTACTTGTAAATTATTTCCACCGAATATGATTTTATACGCATTACTAGGTATAATTACGAACGTGATAATTTTCAGAAGAAAACTGTGTCACATTTTGTGCCCCGTGTTGTGTAAATAATTACAATTCTAAAGGATTCGAAGCTGCGAGGAGTGAGGTACTACATTTTTAATGAAAGCCGAACAGGTTCCAGAGGAATTTTAATTGAATGAACTCTGAAGTGCGACGTGCCGTGGAGATTCTTTTTGATCAGGAGCTTGCCAAGGTATGGGAATTGAAATATGTTGTTCTTTAATGGGACTCAAAGGTATCGCAACTGTTTGTGGGAAACGACACGGAATATCGGGATGTGAATGTAGTGCATTCACAAGGAGGAAATATCGTTCGTAATGAGGGTGCAATTACACGAGTGACTGGGTAAAAGTAACTAACAGGCCGTGTCATTCATTTCTTAAAATAGTACAAACGAGAGAAACAGGTAACGATGAAAGAGTAAGATTGTTAATGGTCTTCTTTGCATAACATTTGTACTGAGTATACTAAAAGGTTTACTACCTGTTACTAATTTAATAATAAGATGCTTCCTTGCTAATTTTCTGGCACTTTAGATATTATATTGTAATATTATTCGAATATAAATTTTCTTTAAACACTCATCACTTTTACTTTAATTTAAAAAATTCTTGGGATTCACGAAACATTTAAAGTAACTCCAAGTCTCTCGAAAATAATTGAAGTAACCAGTAGCCTGTATTACAGAAAGCATCTTAACCCTATCAATAAATGAAACACTGATCCATTATAATTTTTCAATTATTCAAGCTAAAAAAATTCATACTCTGAAGTACGTACTAGTCACGTCACTAATATATAAAATTCTCCAATTCTCACGACTTCTCGAACAATCTTACCTCCTTTCCTTCGATCGCTCCCCGTTCCACTTGTCTCGGTTTAAAAGAACATCACTTCGCCTTTTTTCACATCGATCGTCACGGTCCTTTCTCGAGACGGTGATCCCCGCTTTCGCGCAATTATTTGAAGGCGACGAACGCCCTCGAACGAATGCACCCCTCCTCGAGTGCCGTTTCTTTGATCCTTAATTGAATTTTTGAGTTATCAATCGAAGGAACCGTCTCACTGGCTTGCTTAATGCGCCGCGACGATTTATCTCTTTGCGAGGGGGCGTCGTGTGCCACGCTGGACGCAGAAGAATCGGGGTCAGAATGAAATCCATCCTGGCCATTGTCGAGACGGGAATCGAATAACGCGGCGACGGTGAAATGAAAAGCATAAAAATATCGCCGGGCTTTTATCTCTCGCCAGCCATCTCTGTTATCTAATTTCTGGCATTTGATCGTGGTCGCGAGGGTATAAGACCTTGAAACTTGTTCTTAGGGATGAAGAACCATTGCTGGGCACGTTTTACTTGAAATCGAAATAAGAAGTATGATCTTTTGATCTCTTTCTGATATTTTGTGGGATTTTTTAATTTTTTGAGAGGCGAAAGTCTACGAGGTATATTCAAGTGCTGATTAGTGTATTTTTAAAGACGTGACATGAATTTTTATGTGCAATTTGGATTAGTTAATAGCTATTAGTTATATTCTTATTTTATATGAATTTAACTAAAGTCCCTATTAAAATTAAATCATAAAAGCCAAAAACAGTTAATTAGCAGTAGTTTGTAAGGAAACTGAGATTTTGACTAAACCATTTCAAACTTCTTAAATTAAAGGAAACAGCTTTTAAGATATCTGCAAAAATAAATATAAAAAATCGATATCGTCGTCAATTCTTGCAATTCTAAAAGTGTACTTGTACTAGGTATCTTAAGCTGGTGGTAGTAAGATACCCTTTACGTTAGAAAATATGCTATGGCAATGGTTGAAAACTTCGAAAAGACACATTTGATAACTAGGTCGAATTTGGTGTCTTTTCTGGACGAAATAAAACCCTTTTTCGAAGTGGTACTTTTTCTAGCGATCATCGTCGAGTCAACTACCACTTCTTGGAACTTTCCCGTTGCAGTCCTGGAAATTTCAATAAATTCTAAACGGAATTCGAACTCTAATTGCGTCGATACCAGCTTCCCCGCATTTTCCGCGTTCGAAGTTTTCCTCGATTATGAATTTTAAATTACTTGATGCAGACAGTTCCACGCATTCCGAGTACAGATATTGAAAGCAGGATTGCACGGTAAAATTCATCACGATCTTAAGAAGAAACTTAACACTTAAATATCATTCATGTACACCTTCATAGAATATTTTTATGCGATATTATTACTTAAGAATTCTTGAAAATGATTTATATAAAATCACTATGAACAAATGAATGTTATATTCCAGCTCACAAGAAGTTATTATATAATTTCCAATGGATATATTATAATTCTAATTTATTGAACCCTTTTGCATGTATGAAATCGAATAATTTCGATTATGTTTAAACAATGGCATCGCATTATTGCGTAGGAAATTAAGTATTATAAAAATAATATTCTGTATTATCATATATATTATGTATAAGTAGTAAAAGTGGCAGTCTTAAAAACAGCATTGTAAATATTATTAGATTAATGTTATCTACATACTTTCAACTCTGGAGTCTATCGATGTAGAAAATTATAGGTATCAAACTCCAACCAGCACTGACACGATCCACAGCTACTCGTTACACAAACTCGACTGAGGGCACAACTACGTCTGTTTATATGCTCGGAGCGTTGCGTCAGGTGGACAAGTACATAGATGACGGGACACTCGAATTGTTTACTCGCGGCGTACAACACCAGTTGAATCGAAGAAAGTAGATAAGCCCGGAAATAAGGGAGATGGCTTGGAAAATATAAAGGTCCTAAGAGCGATACAGGGGTGGCCAGGTGAAGAACAATCAGGTTTGCGAGGGGGATTGGTGATAGCGTAACAATCCCTTCTAACCATTGATCTAATAGTTTGAATACCATTTCTCCTTTTTATTTATATTATACGAATTATTCTTAATATATTCATTTTTTCTAAATAGAGAATTGTAAATTTAAACTGTGAACTATAGCATCAGTAAATTTTAAGTTTGAGTTTTATTTCTGTTTGTAAACTGTGCAATTTTGAAGACTAGAATATACACGTGATTTAAATGAAAAGGAGAAATGGTGTTACAAATACTTAGTGGTGGAAAGGGGGAATAAATGTTAAATGAAAATATGGAATAAATGTTTGCTGGTTGCTTAAGTTTCGAGAGAAATCATTCTGAACATGAAACTATGATATAAAACAAGTTCAGCATAATCGATATGAGGCAATCTCGACGAGCATTTATCTTACCAAATAATGATATGATGCAGCAACATACGGTTCATAATAAAATTATAATTCCTGAAGAATAATATCTCGTAAAAGCTGCTGGGATCCTCATCCATATTATTGGAAACAAAATTACACTGTTCCTATGAAATTCTCATAAAAAATTCTAGAACCTCTTATTCCTTCAACATCCCTTACGTCAAAATAAACTTTCCAACATTTATTATGTATCAGATATAAACAATTCTTTGAATGAGTGCTCCATAAGCAAAAATCAACAGTGAAGGAAATACCAAGATCATTCATAAGAAGTATCTCCCACATTGTCAAGCCAAATGCAATTGCTTTCACGTTCAAAATCATTTATCTTGGAACCCACGAGACTAAATAATATAAAAGTATCTCCTGGATATGCCATTTTTTTGTTCACATTGTCAAGCCAAATGCAAATTGCTTTCACGTTCAAAATCATTTATCTTGGAACCCACGAGACTAAATAATATAAAAGTATCTCCTGTACATGTTATTTTTTTATTCACAAGGAATCACCTACTGGTATCTCACAATTTCCTGACCACTCCGTATTAGCAAGATATGTTTGAAGGCCCATGATGTGCTAGGACTTCCCTTGCACTATCTTACTCTATATCAGAGTGCCCTATCGAACAGCTTTGAACCCACGAGACACGTTCGATCGGCCTAAACCAATTTCTGCTTAAGCGTTTCCAAGTTCAGTGGAAATTCTGCAACACTTACCAGTCGTTAGTGCAACTAGAATTACGAGTTACAGCGCGCTACTTGTTACCAGTTTTACCAAAAGACCATCACGACTGATCAGTATACCTAGTTGAATAGAAACTGCGATAACCGATTTTGTTTCTTCCCTTTTGAACAACGCTAGCAAACTAAACGCCACTACTAGTAATAGGATCAAACAGACCACAACACCTGAGAAATTTCATTATTGGCAATACTGTGATGGGGAATTCAGGGATAGAGGCTCATATGCGTCTGGATTTAATTGAACATACGATAATCTTTAATGGGTGGATTAATAGATGATAATCTGTATAATTGTTTAGTTATTACGATATCTATTAGGTTTAGGACCCTTTGGGTGCTATGCACGCGTGTATGAGTTTGTTCAGTGCACTACAGTGTATGCGTGTGTGCGGGAAACGCCCATGGGCGTTCAGCGACTATGGTTAGGAGATATTATTAGAGAAATCCCGCACACGGCGTACGCTGAGAATTCAAATAGTTTACATTACATTTGGCTTGTCCATTGCACGTGTCTAGTAAAAAATAAGATTGAAGTAATTAAGTACCTTTGTCAATGATTGTTTTAGTGTCTTTCTACCTCTTTATAATATACTAGCTTTACTACTCGACTTCTTCCGAAATTTAGATTCTGATTTTAAAAAAGAAAAATATTTTTTTATGAAAATCATATTAAAAACTTAACAGGAATTTCGGACAATTTACGAACATTTTTTACTCTTCTTCTAGCCAAACAAGTGATATTTATTTATTATGTTCCATTTTTTTAATACTCGTGGAATTAGGATACTTGTAAATTCATTGTATTTGAACTTGAATTTTCCAGTCACTTTTGTGGCACGTGTTCGTTAAGTTACAAACCCGACGTGCTCTGTCCGTCGAAAACAGTTTCGCAAATCCTTCGACCAAGAAGTGTACGCGAAAAAGCTCGTCCCACTGTTGGTATTCTATTTGTTTTTTTACACCCTTTCTTCCGAGGAAATCGTAACAAGATTGCTGTCTGGAATGGAGGTCAATCTTGTCGACTGAGTGGAGAAGGTTCGAAGAGCGACACCTCAAGTAAAGAGGGAAAAGAAGGCGACCAAATCCTCCAACATTCCTTACCTCGATAAACATCTCGTGTAATTCGAGAGCAAGTTAGGGAAACGGTGCTCGTTTATTTAAGCACACTAAGTTCGAACTTCTTTTTTTGGTCTGTTCCTATCCCATGCGAAAGGCATTTCCAAGGAATATATCCAATACCAAATTGAATTTTTATATTGAATAATAATGAGTTTCTAGAGTTAGGGGATGCGTTATGAACAAAATGAGATATTTTGAGTTAAATTAAAAAAGGTCTAAATGCATGTAGAGTGAATTACAAAATGTTACAATGATTATAAAGAAATTTGTGCTTATTAATATTTAGTTGGGAGTTAATTTATTATTAAATACCCTAGTTTCGTTTCAGAGGCAATAAAGATAAATAATAATACTCGTTTCATAACTAAAATTGATAAGCTTTCGAACATTTCCCCTTACATTTAAAACCCAAAGCTGACGATGCTTCCTCATATTATCAAAAATGTATCATAAAACCAATTCTTATATGAGCAAGTCAAATAAGGAAAGATGTATGCGACGTAATTAAAATGCACAACGAAATAAGATCGAAGTGGTATCCTGAACTCCTTCAAAAACTGCGCGACGATCTTTTTCTAAGGAGCAACATTACGTTTTAAATATATTTGCATACATTTCTCAGTGGGTTTACTTAACGTATTTCAGGTGAAATTCGTACAAAGGATTTTGTAAGTACGCCAGGGCCACTCTGAAATTCAGTTAACTCCGGTAACGTTGGAATTCCAGCCAATTCTTGCCGCAGTATTTAAAAGGGACGATAGCGCGCGTGTCGTTGCGAAAAAGTCTCACGTACCAAAGGCGCTAATCCCTCGAAAATTATGGAATTAAAACAATTTCTACAGTCATCGCGTAGCTTAATTTCATGAAACGGAGAGGTTTATGTTTCCACGAAATTACGGCTGAACTTTAATTACCCGAAAGTCCCTTCAAAACAGCGTCACTCACATTTAAGCGAGTAAGTATTAAAAAGATGGAAGTAACTGTTTCTGTTACTACTTTTCACATAAAAATGGAATAATTTCAAGGCAACAGCGTTTGCTTAAAATGACTTGCGAAGCAATAAACCCGGGAAAAGTTAGGAACAGACGTGGTGCACGTTACAGTGGTTGGCAAAGTTCGTCTGACCATTAACACCCACTTTCACTAGTTGTCTTATTGTAGAATGTAGATGAAGTGAGTTGCTAAATGAAGTGCAAGTGGTTGCTAAATGTTAGAAGATATGGGAAAGCTTAAGAAGAATTTTGTAACTCGTTTTGTATGTTTCTGGGAAATTAATATTTCATTATTTATAAAATGAAAAGGCACTTTACGTTTTAAAGTTCAAATGGAAATGTCATTTTAACTTCTAAATTATATTTGAGAAAATAGCTCGTAAAGAAGATAGTAAAATATCCAGTATATTTTCGTAGCAAAAATATAAAATACAATTTTAACACAATTGTTGTATAAATTAAAGGAACTGAGGTCGAATATTTTTCTTATTCGAGACAGCTTTAAATTATCTTCATCTTGACGAAACAATGGTTTCCTCTCAGAGGGGAGTATTTGCAATATTATTGGTATTCCAATTCATGGTTTCAGAAATCAAACGAATTTCATCGAAATATTAATCAGCGAGTTGGCATGGACAAATTACGTACCCAATGGATTACGATATTGGTTTCCTAGGGAATCCGAATTGTCCTGAGAGTGGGACATCGAAGTTTGGAGTTCGAACGCGGCGCCATTGTTGCAGTAAATAGAGAACAGCACGACAGGTGCATCGAATTTTCATGACATAGTCGCGCTGGGTAAGGAAATTGTTTTTCCTGGAAACAGGGAAATCCTTTCGGTTTTCCTTCTATTAAATTTTGAACGATTGCTTACTGGGGAGATGTACCTACTGGGTGTTCTATTTCAATTTTCCAATCTTCCAATCTTTAATGCATTGGATTAAATTTATTCTATTTCGAGAGCACCTTTTAATGAATACAACCTTGTTCCAGATGGAATTGTTTTGAAGATTTAAAGGTAAATTTCATTTTTGAGAATAAAACTATACCCCCTTTTTGTCTATTTTTATAGTTCATGTAAAGAAAAATTTAGTTTGCCTCGTGAAAATGACTTTTCAACATAAAACTTGAACTATGAAAAACCGAAGAGAATATTTTGGAAAAAATGTCGTTAGAATTTAACAGAGTTATTTGAGAATATAAATTGCAAAGAAAATAAAAGGCCCCCCTTTTGCCTCCCCCCCTTTTTTTTAGAGAGGGAGAAAATGCAATTACGCATACGTGGGACTCACCGTCCAAGGACAGAATACCCACTAAAAACCCCCTCTAAGTTGCCGCCTGGGTATCCTGCCTCCCTTCCTGTGGGGGAGACTTGGGTGTACTACTTCACCCCACAGTATCCCCTTTTGCCTCCCCTGGAGGTCTAGAACCCTACCTGTCATCTAACATATCTCAAAAAACACTAAACTACCGAAATAAATTTCGTATCTATTTTAACTACTCTCCGAGGAAAGAACAAAACTACATCCCCCATGCATAAATTTACCCTTCACTAACGTCTACCACATTTTCTGCCAATCACTAACCCCCAAATCCATATCCACAAAGACTCCCAATATAAACTCAATAAAATACATAAAATCACGAATACCTGATGCTCAAAATATTCCAAATTTAAATCACTAACCACCACCCTAAATACACTTACATTCCTGTCACTATTAATACAAAAATGCTGATTATCAAGAACATTTACATTAACACGTCACAATTTACAGAAACTCAAATCTCCCTAAATCTTTACTAAAAAAGTGACCATACTCCTAGATCATCCAAACACCGATGAATCCATCCGTAGAGACCACCCCTGATCTCGCGAAACACAGGATTAATTGCGCATAAATGATCTTTCGCCCGTTCGTTCGACGAGCATCAATCATCTTTACCATCCGCGTTGATCCATTGTCAGTCACGCTGTATTATTTTTCCCTTGTTTCTCGTTTTTTTTCCGAACGTCTGCGCGCCGACTATCCGCGCAGGAAATACTGGAAGCCGCTCGTTGTCCTCCGTGTTCATTGTCCCCGAATGGGTCGCCGTCTCTTTTCACAGGGAGCTTTCTGCACGCGAATGACAATCACGACACCGTGTCCGACACGGGCTTTCACCGTTCGCCCTGCTGCTCCCTCCATTAAATCGACGTGACGTACGACCCGCCGACAACACTTTAATTGCCCGCAAGTGAAGTCGGATTAACGGGGCCGAATATCATTTTGATTAGTCCGCTCGTAAATAAAAGGGCCTCCCCATTGAGGGACGGGATTTATTGGAAACTGGCTGGCTCTCGACGGGGGATCGTCATCCCATGGTGAACGTTCTCGTGATTTACGGCGGAGTACGTCCTTGAGGATGCTGAGGATAGTACCTTGCCCTCTGTCCAGGCTTTGGTGCAAATTAAATGTCCCTACTGGATAGTTCTTGTGAATGGGTGAAGATGGGGAGGTGTCAGTGGCGGATTAAAGAAAAAAGGCCCAGGTGGCAAACGTTTTGAGGGGTCCATTTTTGGAGGAAAATGAAAATGGCTAAATGAAACTTTCTATGTAATCGAAGTCAGATCAACATCTATTGTTAAATATTCTGAATATTCAAAGAATTAGGCAAAAAAATGTACATAAAACATTATCTCAATCCTTTGATTAAGGTCATAATATTAATTCATTTAAAACTCAGCTGCGTAACAGATAAAAAACCCGAGGATCCGCTATGAAGATGAAGTCTTTTGATAAAGTCCCTATAAATCTGCTTTTTAAAACAACTGGCGGCCAGAAAAGTGCCAGCTTTCATGGAAAACTAGTACTTGAGGATGGGCTTTGTTATATAAAATGCTGAAAAACTACCGTCGTAAAATAACAATTACGGTTTTCCTGTAAAGAATCTTCTTTACGATACGGGCACCCCTTCCATCCCTTAAATAACCCGTTTCATCGTCCAACTTTTTTCCTTTTTCCAGCTTTCCCAGGACCTTGCTAAACGTTTTGGTGAAATTTAAACCGAACTTCGGCGATACGGATTAATTAAACTGTGCTACATGTCCGAGCGAATTTCCATAATAAGATCGATCCTGATAGCTGAAAGAAACTTCGTTTCCCCTGTTACCCTTTCCGTGTCTTTGATTAGCTTCGATTTTCAATGTATCCCCGACTTTGAATCCGAATAACCACGAGACTTCTCGATTCTCGTGATTACTTACTGCCTACGTTCCCATTTTTATACAAAATACACAAGAATTAACATGATATTCATTCCATTTTATATTGACACTATTTATACCGAATATTGCATTACTTTTAACTGATAATTATATATAATGTATTGTAAATTTTGTAACTTTAAATTATGAATTTAATTCAAAATCTGACGCAGTGCTTTTCTAGTTTTGAATAATATTTTTCTATTTTCTTATCTTTACTGAAATCCACTTAAATTTATAAATAGCTGAAGTTTCTAACTAAATGACAAATGACAATAAGAAAAAACATGTGACACATGTTATAAAATAATATACTGTACTTTCATAGTGTTAAAAAAATGTTAAATAATTTTGTATAAATGTAAGGTATTTTTGAAACAATACTACTTCATCACACTCAACGTTTCGTGATATTGCAGCGGTTCAATTGAATCGCGAAACGAAACCGAAATAATGCTGGAGGAGAGCAGAAGAGGAAAAATGATTTCAGAGAATATGTTAGATGTTCATTAAAATTCTGTGAGGAATAAGGTAAGAATGTACGAACACGTATCGCCCACGTTCGTTTCGTCCTTTCCGGAGCAGTTCCGCAGCTATACCGCGTTCACCTGGTTCGGTTTCGAATGATTATTATCTGCACCCCAATTCGAAGAAGCAGTTGCACCGTTGGGAACTCGACGAAAAATCCTTAGACGATATCAGATGCTGAATTTTCCCGGGATAAGAAAGAAACTTCCCTCGGACGTGGATTGAAAGAGTAAACGAAGGGAATGCCTTCCGGAGCAAATCGAAATTTTGTCGGAAAAGATATTTCCGAGCGTGCTGAAACTTCTCCAACGATCCACGTGTTATACTTTCCTTTCCTTTTTTCCACATAAAATAGGTTAACCCCAAACTGTTGCGAACGAATAATATATTATTTACTCAATATCTTGAATAATATTCTTCAATCTAGAAATATTAAGCAGCAGGAATTCTTAAAAATGTTATTATATTTCAATGAAATTAAAAATGGTGAGGTTATTTTCTTGTTTTTTAATATGAATCGTATTCCACTACTGAAGCAGAATAGAGAGAAGCGAGAATAATTTTTTGCTGAAAAATTTTAATTCAGACGGTTTAGGGTTGAAATGCTTTCTTTTTAAACTATTAGTCCTGTTGGCTTCCGTGAGAGTTTTTAATTGCAGCATGTGAACTATCTAATTTTTTATCGAGATAAATTAAAAAGGGAGATTCATATTCGCCCTGAAGAAAGCAAAACGAAAAATATATACTAAAACTTATTATGCAAGCGCCAGACTTGCGCATTATTCGGATACCTATATTCTTGGGATAAATTTTATCCAGTATTTTATCCGATACTTTATGTAAGTAATCGATTATTTCTTCTTTAAATAAAAACATCGAAACTACATCTTTGATACGTACAATTTTTTAGATGAAAATGGAGGATAATTGTTTGCTAATTGCAACTACCCCATTTCTAGTTTTATATTGTTATACAATTGCAAAAATGATTTACAATCCGTTACTTGTAAATACATGCAAATTTTAACACGTTATTCGAAGAAAAAATTGCCCTACTTTTCCAAACTGCTAGATTGTCGTCAAAAGTAACTTTCATATAAAATAGCAAAAATAATTGCCATTTTCTATCTTTCAGCAATTTCACATTATTTCAGTACAAAATTGTATTGTCATCACACCCACGCATGCCTACAAAGTTTCAACACAAATGGAGTGGTGGGAGTGGATGAAAATTGCCAGATTTGAACCATACGCTAAGTAAAATCATTTAATTACTAACTCATTAGCATTCTGATAAGTCACCATTTCCCCTTATTGTGTCAATATCCTTCACAAATTTAAACACACATTTTCCCGGCTCTCCAAAAATGAGTCTCTCCTGACACAGAAAACAAACATGTTCCCCGAAAATTTAAATTTCTCAATACAATACTTCTCGCTTAAAAAATGAAACATCATTATCTGAAATGTTCAGACAACCCCTAGGATCCGCCGAAACTACAATTCACTTAACAACAACCCGAAAACTACGTACGAAAAGCCTGAACCACCGTAGAATTTTCGCAACGTGACTTCTACCCTCTTTTGTGACTGCAACATTAAACTTTCAGGCTAAAATTGCGAGTCTACCTCTCCCCGAGCTCTGTGCGGCAAAATGCACAATGACAAGCCTCGCTCGCCAGGAGCTTCAAAGCAAGGTTGCATTTTAACTGCGAAGAATTATTAAAAAACGAAAAAAATAGAGGAAAACTACAACACTTTTTCCCACGTGAAACCTATGATAATTTCAATGCTCCTCAATTTACGGTCCTCCGTCGCGACTAAATTCACGGCACGCGGGGTGCGTGATGCACGGTGAGTGGTTGAAGCACGACGAAGATTAAAAACGACTGCTCGACAGGAGAGGAGGCACGCGACATTTGGAAATCGCGAGTGAACGAGCGACGACATAAGTAAATGACAGTAGAGACAAGCGCCAGGCACGGTTCACTCGTATCAAAGTGCAGCCTGGGCTCTGGACGAGGACAAAAAAAGGGGAAAAATGAAGGTTCGCAGAGGTAGAGGCAGGAGGAAAAATGCAGTAGCCAGCGGAGTACAAAATGGAAACGCGCTGCATCTGAAGGCCGCTCGTCTCCCCGGATGTTTCCTAATGAAAATGTCGCGGGGCTGTTTCCTGCTGCACGCTTGACCCACCCGATCATCGTAGACGAGAAACAGATGCACTTTAACTCGTTGTAATGATCAGTCACTTTCAGGGCGCGGATCGTGCTCTCTGTAGTAAAGCAGACGTCGTTACGCGATTGAATTCTATTATAATCAAGCTTTTATTGTGCAATATACGGGGCGGGGTGAAAGCTGTTGTATAGCACGCGATCTTATTCTATACAGCTAAACTCGTTTTACAGTATTCTCTAAGATTTAGAGCTTTCGAGAGGATAACAAAGAAGTAGGTAAGGGGATGTTGAATGTTCCATTTTGGACAAGTTATTTAAGGGGTTATACCTGGTCAGGGGGTTGAAAAAAGGTGAATGTTTGTGAACTTGTTTTGAAAAAACGGAAGCATATGTTTTTACAGAACTTTTTGCACTTACAAGAGCGACATTTAAAGAACATTTGGTAATATTTGGGTAGAAAAATATTTACGTTCAGATTTCGACGACAGTTGTTTCTACCAAACAATTAATCGTTTATTTTATCAAGTGTCTCTAGATTTCAGAGAAATGACGTACATATAAATATTGAATTAATACTAATTCACGAGTACGTATTAAGCTGGATTCTATTACTACCTAATCATTATCTTGCAACGACGTTCAAAGGGATGTTAATGATTTATTGGCGGGAAATTGAATTCTGTATCTCGAATTCTCCACAAACGCTGTATTAATTATTACATGTTAATTTCTATTATTCGTAAATTTTATTCCCCTGAAGAAACTCGTGGACAGTATAAATAATTTTATAACAATTTACTACGAATATATTTCCGAAAGTATACTATTGTATAAGTATTATGTTTGTGTAGTGTTAAAATTATTCATTGGTACAGTGGTTATTTTAGGTGCACCACACCCACCACAGGATCCAGAATTCTCCAAAGGAAAGACAAACTGATTCTAACGATTTCAAGTGTTTCGGTCAGCCCAGTAATTACCTTTATTTCCCGCGTAGAGGGGAAAAGTATCGGTGATTCATAGGGATTATTGGACCGGAATTCGAAGCTTGGAAGCTTCTGTTTGCCGGACAATTGCTTCGCCAATTAAGCTATCCAGTCTACGAACTCGATCTCTCTAATCCTAATATCTTAATAGCCCCCGCTGATTACACCTGAAACTTTCATTAAGAACTCTGAGATACTCGTTCAATCTCTTTATTTCAGCCAATTCCCCTTACAGCTATGCCCTGATCAAATAAACTTTATCCTTATCAATATATACTCGTAATATTTATGATCGAAGATACAATAAAAGTAACAGTTTCATCCTCGTGAAATATAGCGCGTAAGTGTGTAATGCCTGATGATATTTCCTACCATTTTTCATTTCTACTTTCCACAGTCCCCCAAATAGAAAAAGCCTTATTCTGATTTAATGTCCCACGCGATGTTATCTTCGGGTCGTTTGTGTGTTTTAATATATTTATTTGATCGTTTACGCCATTTTCAGCGTTGCTTTGGCAAACTGCTTCAAATCTTGCTTGAATCCAAAATAAACACGTGGGATTCTAAGTTCACTGAGTTACAAGCTGCGAGTTTGGAAGTTACATACACCCAAGGTTTCGTAGTTCAGTGTAGCTCTCTTACTAAGTTCGAAGTTCGGTTGTATTTCGAGATGAAACGCATCTGGCCCCAAAAACTGATATTACGATGAGCGTCGGTTCTACTTGCTGTTATGCTGATTTTAATATCGGATCATGGAAATAATTAAAAATGAAAGAACCTTATTCAAGAGTTTTTACTACGTGTCTTCTTACACGTAGGTAAATACGTCAAATTGATTGATGGAACCACGAATGATAAATTATCCAGAATTAATTAATAGAAACCGTGTCATCTTAACAAAATAAAAAAAAGAACCTCACTAAAATTGAAAACCAAATCCTTTATACTTATCTCAGATAATTTCTGAAACTACCATTTATTCTAAAATTTAAACAAATATTAGATACTGGACGAATTTCCCAAAACAGACCATAAATTGATCAAAAGATGAAACAAAATCGTACTTAATTATTCTTACCCCACATCCACACAGTATTAACAAAATGTATTACACATCTCAGGCAGAGATGTGCAAAAAATTATTTGAAATAAAAAGTTGTGTACGAGATTTTTATCGAAATTTTGGCCATCTCTGGTCAATGGCGCAAAATTCATAAAAAAAAATAATTTCCGTCGGGCAATGGTGTAGGAACTCTTATAGTCATAAAAAATGAAAAAACTAAGGTTCATTCTATTTATTATGGTTGGAATCACTAAAATTTAAATAAACCACAAACATCCGCACCCCCATAACCCCAAACTCCCGCTTCAATAAAAACACACATATCCCTAAAACAAATTTACCCAAAAGAACCCCGACACCTACGAAACACCCCATATGTATCTACCCCATGAACCCATCACCACGGCGCAACAAAAGCGCCCCACTTCCGTCCAATAATAAACGTTTTCCAATATTAATTACACAACGCTGCATTAATCATAGCGCTGCTCCCCAGCAACGACAGACGTTCATTGATGACAGTATTAGTCCCTTTTTTCACACGGTGCACGCGCACCTGCGCGTAACGAGCTTTCGACGCAACGTAAATTCCGACCAGCCGCAACGGCGCTCATTTCCCGTCGCCGGAAGTCTCTTCCATTTCACGCCAGCCCGATGAAAATCGTAAAACAAGAATCCCACGGTCTTTTATACAGTCCCCGCCTTTTACGTCAGCCGCCATTCCCATTCCGTCGGCGACGATTTTCAAAAAACTCTCTCCCCTCCGCGAAATTCATCGTCCACGTGCGCGCGGCTCAAACATCCCTTTCGACGTTGCGGTTCGCGTAGAAATATTCATCTAATCGCCCGTTCCACGCCGTTCTCGCTATCGACGAGGTTTTCGGGAAAGTCGCGAACAATTTGGATCGATCCGGCGCGGTGGTGGCGCTGGAAAATAGAGAAAGATGGGCGTTGCAGCAAGTGGCAGACACTCGCGGACGGGGATGATAACTGCTTTTCGTTTATGCAGTTCCGAACCGAAACGTCGCTTCCGGGGATTCAATTAATTAACGGGTAACGTGTATCGGAGCTAGTAATCTAGTTACGCAAGTATTTAGTTCGGGACCGATGTAGTAAGAGTCTCCCGTTAGGAGGGTTGAAGCTGAAGGGATGCGAATATGTGATCGTCGGGAATTCGTAGGAAAGTTGCCGTGACGCAACTGTGCGATGCAGTGGCAGAGATTGGGTTTATGAAATGCATTTCACTGCTTCAGAAAATTTCTATCTCGCTTTTGCTTCTTCATGCGTTGACTCGTGTCACTTGATGCATAATTTTCATAGGGGAAATATTTTTGCAGGGGTAATGGACCTAGTTGAGTGGAGGTGACAATCTTTTGTGAACAAATGTGGGAGTGAGTATATTTGTTCGTAGGGAGATTTCCGTTATGATTTGGAATTTTGTTCATTAATTTTATTAGTGACTGGTGCACGGTGATACGAAATTTTAGAAAAGAGTATTTGCTTTTTATATTCAGCTTCTTCTTGAGCTACTATAACAAATCTTCAAGATCAGATTTGGAAAGGGAAATTCACGTTTTCGTTTGACAATAAATAATTTTTTTAAATTAGAAATCATAGATGTATGAGAAATGTAAGCAGTTGCGGTGAATTGGAAGTTTTACACTTTACATAATCGCGGAGCTTGGATTTGAACGTTCTTAAAGTGTAAATACAGTTAGTACCCATGGAGTTGGAAATACCTTCAATTTTCACATTATTCTGCTGCAGTTTGAGGAATTTTTTAAAAAACCGTGGAATATTCTCGTAGGAGCGCGCAGACGTCCTTTACTTTGTAATTGCTTCTTTCTTTTAGCAAACACGAGATTGCGTGAATCATTCCACATGAGATTGCACGGAAAATAGGGCCTCCCTAAGGTTCCCAAGGCCTTCCTCGTAATCCTTCAATTTTTATTCTATTTCCAAATAATCTCTCTAATGTGTTTTTACTTAACCAATTTATAAGATTGGTAGGAAAATATCAAAAGTGGCTAACAACCGTTGCTTAAAATTTAATCTTTTGAAATTCGAAAATGAGTGCAAAGCCTATGACTCTGAATTTACCAAAGTGTAATGTAATTACATCATTACAGTCAAAAACTATACCTCGCTATAGTTGTTCATTAAAAGCCACAAACAAAATAATAACGATACTGTAAAAATCTATTTTTAAATTCTAAAGTAAAAATATCACCTCGCAACGTATCCTTTATATTCCAAATTTACAACCATACATTCACCCCCTCAGAACAGTTAATCAATATAAAAAATTATTTGCACAAAAAACTTTGCGAATCTTATTCCCTCGCATTTCCAAACGTTTCCCCAATCCTAATATAAAAAAACCCAACATCGTTCCCAAACCCCCTCATTTCTTCCCCCAAAATACCACAAAATTCACTCGATTCAAGCCCAATAAAATTTACTTTCAATTGAGACTCCCAACAACCCCAGAAGTCCTCGCGAAAAGGTACCCCCAAGAGTTAACAGACCTTCCTCGCGTTCCATTCCAGGTCGTGATCCGAGCCCGCAACAAAACCTCTCCCCGACTTATGATCACAAGCACGAGCATGCCCGAAACCCCCAGCTTGCGGTCATTTTATTCCCTAGATCACGACCCGAGCCCCAATTTAAGGTTACGCTCTGAGCCAGACCAAAAGACCCGAATCATGTGACAACCAAGCTTGCTTTTCCCCCCATCAATTTCCATATCACATTCAGCCGCTGTCACATCCCCGCTGTACCACGGACTCGTCCCAGTCAGCGAGTTGCTACCCCGTCGCGATCAATTACCGCCATTTTTGCGGGGAACATTAACGCGCGCTTAATGCCACAGAACAATAGCGGAATATTAATTCTCGCCCGGGGCTAGGTTTTTTACTCTGTCCAGGTATCGCGTAGATCACCGGCATTAAGAGGGATGCTGGGGTGTTTTAAGATCGCAATTCCAGCGTCTTGTTCCCTCGGAACTGTAAATAACCAAGAGAGCTGGCGACGGTTAGCAGTAACGACACGAGAGCTTTTTGCCGACATCCTGCAGCCACGGTCCATGCTCGCGTCGCAGTAAATTCGCCGGGCAAAACCGATGGCAATTACTGCGAATCAATTCGCCCCTCGGTGGATTCGGCGACGTCGCGGATCTCGCGATCTCGGCGTCGACCCCTCGGTAATGGGGGTTTAATACAGCGTGCCATGTGTGGTTATGCTTGTAGGGGATTGGGAATCCTATTACGAACGTCGCGTCGTGGTGCCAGTTACACCACGACAGCTTCATTAGAAGGAGATAAGTTTGATCGACACGCAGCTCTGCCTGAAACTTGGTCTTCGTGTATAGGGTGATTCGGAATTAGGGAGCGAGTAGGAGGGATGTTATTGTAGATAGACTTTTTGTGGAGCAAGCATACGTATGTCTGATTTTGATTTATATTTTAGTTACAGGCCTTTGAATAAGTAGATTTCAGACGCTGGGATTGTCTGCCATATTTACTTATTTTTTTATTTACAATTAGCGAATTTATAAGAATGTTGTGGCTAGAATTATAAATAGGTGGAGGTAATGTGACTTCTTTTTTTAATATTCTTATAAATATGACAGGAAATTCAGACGCCGGAAATCTGCATTTTTAAAGGCGTATAACTAAAAATAAAATGGAATTGGAAATACAGTTACTCATAAATGTATTCGCCCACCATACATGTAACATATTTTACATATGAAATCGATTTCAAAATAAGAATTCGAAATTCCAATTGACATTAATATAAACCTTGATTAATATACTGTTCTTTGGAGTGCATTCAATTTAAAAATTGTACACAGTTTATTTAAAAAAGTATTATTATACGTAGAAGTAGCAAAAGTGGTGCAAAAAATATTCGCCCAAATTTAATATTTAATTTATACAAACATAATTACAATAACTTAATATTCTTCTAATATTCCTGTGATTTTACTATAAGCTATAATCTATTATGCATAGATTCAACTAATTATCTCATTCCATATACTTCTAGCAAAATTTCTCTGAGCATTTCTTCAGTAGATGGCCCAAACTAAAAATATATTAATCAAGGTCTCTACTAATGTAAATTAAAACGAATAATTCCAAATTTAACATTATCTACTTAAATAAATAAAATATGTTATACCTACGTATGGGGTGAGCGATACTTTTGCGAGTAACTGTATGTGTATTAAAACAAAATTTTTCTTTTATCATCCACTGCCACCCTCGTCCAGGGTAACCTGGAATTCTGAATCACCCTGCATACAAGCAAGAAAGGAGATAAGAAGGGGGAACTTTGCTTAAGAGGAAAGATTTTTTGTTAAGGGTTTAGTGTTTCTTTTCTGCGTTCTTGCTAATGGATGGAAGGATATGTTGCTGAAGAAGTTTTTGACATACAAGGAGGGAAAGTTTTTTCGAGCTCGTCTGTGAGGGATGGAAGCCCGGAAAGCATCGCTTCCAAGTTACAAATGGATTTTACATGCTTGTTTGCACGATAGTGTGCACGCCGCGGTTTCACCACAATGAGGAGTGCTGTAAACTAAACCACGCTGTACAAATGGTCGAGTTTAGAGTGGGAACAAACGAGCCAGTGAATATGACTTCATGATGTGTGGGAAAGAATGTACTAGATGTACATGCGTTTATAGTAAAAACTGAACGAGTAATGAGCATGATAGAAATCATGTGCAATTAGGTGAACAATACTCCGTGTTTGTAAATCATAACATACAAAGCAAGGAAATGTTTTTTCGTGAAAAATGTAGAATAATATTTTTTGGTATTTGCATAGTTTTTGAAGATAGTGATTTCGAATGCAAAACTGGTTTGTGTTTTTTTGATTGTATGTAAATTTCGCAGTTGAGTACTTCGTGCTGGATTACCTATCGATTTTTGTTCAAATTCTCTGCTGTCTCTATTATTAATTAAAATTCAAATCTATGGTTTACTTTAATCCTTTCATTTATAATAGAACGTTAGGAAGAAATAATATGATGCTTCAACTTAAAACTGACATAGGATTTGGAAGTATAATAATACACAAGGAACTGTGCAACAAATATGAAGCATAATAATATCGATGTAAGAAATACTGTAAAAGATTCTATCGACATATCAATATACCGATACACTGATACACTGATGTATTCGCATACCTAGGAATCAATTCACCAAGGTGTCGATTTACCTGCGCACCAATTCATCAGCATTCAGGTTCATCGATGCCCTGTTTTAACGACACTGACATGCAGATTTATTGTTGCAGAAATTTAGCGGTACAGCGAAACACTGATGCACTGATTCAACGACGTACTGTTTCACTAGCACACAGATTTACCGAGGCACCACTTTATCGATAGGTCACTTTACCAAATATATCGATTTATCGTTGTGTCCATTCACCAATATGCCGATTTACAGGTGTAGTGTCTCGTCGGCGCATTAATTCACAGAAATACGGTTTCACCGATACGCTGATGTACTGATATGTGTATCGATTCATCAGCAAAGTAGAGCTTATAATAGTAGTAGTCTTTGTAATAGTACTAGCAACAGAAGTAATAGTAAACCTGTAATAGTAAAGTAGTATGAATCGCTGCGCAATTATACAGATATTCTAATTCACCAAAATATTACTTTGTTCATATATGTACAGAAATATACTATTTTACTGATGTACTGATTCGGAAATATATTATTTTACTGATATACTCACTCGGAAATATACTACTTCACTGATATACTGATTCAGAAATATATTGATGTATACACATCCTTGACTACAGATAGATTCATTCGTCAATATATTACTCCACAAAGATGTTGATCTATCGATGCCGCAACTCATGAATACATGTGTCGACGTTCAGATTCAACGATGTATCGATTCACTGAGTACCTATATCTACCGACACATCGTTCGTTCTCGTTGACCAGAAAAAAGAAGAAAAAGCCAGATACGCGAATCGAAAAATGTTTGAAAATATCGAAGGATACCGATAGAAATTTTGATAACACCAGATATCGAGAGCACAATAGTTTTCGTGATGCAGTTAGGTGTTGGGCTCGTATATCCAAGTCATCAACTTTGCTTTATTATTTTTCTTCCATCAACCTGACACCTTACTACAATAACATGCTAATCCACAAATACTTTAAAGTGCAAACCCAATGTCCAACTGATGTATATATCAATGCAAAACCTACTGAATCGGTGCAATTAACATTATTTTGCAAGCCTCTAATACGCGAGTGTTTCTAATTATTAAATAATAAATACACTACTAAGTAGAAATAATTATTACGATAATGCTAGAAAATGTTATTGCTTAGCTTTTGACTATTCACTGCTCAATATCTCCACCAAAATAAAAAAAATGGATCTACAAAAATTGCGAATAGATACAACGTAGATTTCTATGTTACGCAATAAAAATTGTCAACATTGCAAAATCAGGCTATCGCAATACTTAAAAAAGTACCGTCCTCCCTTTTATTTACAGCATTTCAGAATAAACATGAAACCTAAGAGAATCGGACTTTCTAATTGTTCTCCGCCGCCACGAACCGAGCTCACATTTAGACGAGCACTCGCGAATGCATCTGCGAGTCAAATTAATTTCCATCCAGCCGAGACGTTCCACGCGAACAGAAACTTCGAAACCGTCAAGAGACGCCAGGGACGCGAATTTTTCTTCGTCGAGCACCGTCGACAGTTTGGTGTTCGCCGAAGTATTCGAACGTCTATCGTAACGTTTCCCCGGAGGAGGTGCAGTTAGCCGATACCAACAATAAATCACTGGCGGAAATCGAAGCCAAATCTGACGCTAACAAGCATCATTGGCCTAGCTGTTCCCATCATTATAGCAGCCATCGATTATCAACTTCGCGATCGAGGGTAACTGAAACACGTGTATGTACCCAGGCTCGGACGAGAATGGCCACGAACGATACGTGCTTCGAGATATAACGTGGCTTCCGAGGGTGAATGACGTTGTTAGGGGTGTAATTCCAGAGAAAAGGGTGAGGGCGCTTGGCTGAGTAAGGGCAACGTTAGGGGGACAAGTTGTGACAGCAAATGGCACAGATTTGCTTTGGTCTTGAAAGGTAATATTGTATCAAATGTCAATGGGAAGGATTGTTGTTAATAGAGTGGCTAATGGAGTTACAAAAAGTAGAAAACGGAAGTAGGAAGCTCGAATATCAGTTCCAGCTAGTAGGGTAAATGTGCCATATTTCGGCCCCTACCCAGTAGTCAGCCTTTTCGGAAATAAATTGCTTAGAAATAAGAAATTAAGAATAAAATGTTATATATTTAAACGAAACAATGATCACTGTACTCTCTCCTTGGAATGTGGGAAGTTTCATGCCTCTAGCGGTAAAAATATGAACGGCAGAAAGCTTTATTGTGTTGGCGATTGGATGGTTCACGACTAGTGCGTCAATTTCAATTAAGTTAGTACCATAGACGGCACTTGGAAATAGTGTATAACAACACTAATACGAAGTTTTTTATGTTCAAATTTTGAATACGCGATTAATAACATTTGAATGAACGTTTGGCGAAAGTATAATTGCATTTAAACTTAAGTTAGTAAGTATTTTTGAAGTGGCCGACTATTGGCATTCAAAATATAAAGAAAATCAATAGTCAGCCGCCCCGGCTGGCTATTGGATATTGTTAAGAAATCGACAAAAATAATGTAAAACCAGTGGTCGGCCGTCTAAAACAGAAAACGGCTGACGTTTAAACAATTGGTCTAGGACAGGTAGTAGTCGGCCGTTATAATTTAAATAATTAGAATTTTCAGAAAAAATAAATTTTTAAATTTTGAGTAGGTACACACATGCATTTTGAACCATTTAACATTCGATACTATAGGGTGGCTGATACGTACCTATATAACCTGATAGAAGAACCTGGCTGACTACTGGCATATGAAAGGCTGGACTTAGAATTTTACTGGCTGACTACTGGTAAAAAGGACGTTTCTGGGTATTTTAAATATTTTAAATAAAAATTGTTCTACTATTAAAAAAATCATCCACATATTTAAAAAATAGATACTTTAAAGAATTTAATTGTCAATAACGCATTTAAAAAATAGTATATTAATAACAACAACGCGTAACATGAATTTCCGCTTTCCCTTAAATGGCCGACTACTGGCACAATTACCCTAAGTGGGTTTTTTGATAAATGACCTTTTGGAAAATCAGGATATAATGGAAGAAAGATTTTAATGGTAGATTTTGAATACGTATATGATTATTAATATACCTTCTGAATAATAGTAAATGCACTTTAAGTTACAAGAGAAGGAAAGAATATGAAATTTCCATTTAGAAGGTAAAGAAAGAATTTTAGCTGCTGTAAGGTTGCAAAAGAGAATTGAAAGAGGAAGAAAATGAGAATGGTTACAAGATAAAGGGAAAACTAAGTCCATTACCATTTTCTCTACATATTCTATTCCCACTGCAACTGCTTAAGAAAGCATTTATGGTTCTCCATATATACAACCATTTTCTGGCACTGGCAAGATAGAAAATCCTACGACACTATGTATTTTCTGTAATGCAATGCAATTTATATAATGCCCACCAGTACAAGATCCCTTTCTCTACCCCAAGATCCAAAAATTCTTTTCAACGCTAAACATTCATCACAAGATACATCTTCCACGGCCAGGGCCTCCGAAGCTATTCATCGTGACTAACAAGCTGTCCCTTTTTCGCCAGGCCATCGAACAAACGAGCAGAGGAAATATTCCACGGCGTGAGAATCCTCTCCATTTCACGCCACATTCCACAACGAATGTCACGGATTCCAGGCGATCGTGGATCGTTGGTTCTGTTGCAACAAATTACCCTTTCCGTGAGACCGTCAACGAGAGACGCAATCAACACAATGAACGGCGCAGGGATTATTGCGCGTTGACGAGCCCCAGGCGTTCGCAGTGATTTTTGCAAAAGCTGTTGGGGCCCGTTAATTCCACCTGAAATCTGCCGGTTTTTAGGAGACCACGCCACTGAAAATATGTTTCAAATCACTGGGTGATATTTATTAAAAGCATTTCGTATGGAAAATCTATTCTGTCTCCTAATACTTCCAACGATATCGCAATATCCTTTATTTCAATAAATGTGTCTATAAATCTCATGTGTCATCACGTGATAAATTCACTTAACAGATTCTAACAAGGAAAGTTAGGCAACACGAATATTCAGAAAATTCTGCAACTTTGTGTGCAAGTAGAGTAGTACATAGTTCGATTTTAAGGGATGAAATCACCCCTATAGAAAATCCAGAATTTTCTTTTTGGTGGAATATCTGGAGAACGGTGAGAGATATCGAAAAGAAGTTTAAACAAAAGTTGAATCTATTTTTATATCTCCAAAATTGCGTAAAAATAATCATCGAAAAATCCATACTTTTCAAGTTACCCCCACCACCAATCCTTAATTCGATAATAATTTTTACACAGTTTTGTAGGTATAAAAAAAAGATGCAACTTTTGTTTAAACTTCTTTTCAATATCTCCTACCGTTCTCGAGATGGTATGAATGTTAAAACTTTTTGTATTTGTTGTGATTCCGAAGTTCTGTGCGGCAATGTGTGTACCGCCTATGTTAGCAGCTTCGATACACGAGCCACGAGTAAACGTTCTGTTCCGCGAGATCGCGCGTCTGCCGGAAGTCAGGCGGGACGGCGACGGTGCAAACAATCGGCTCGCCGATAGCGGCAACGGTTCCTGGTTCCCAAGTTCCCCGAGGAAGATATTTCCCCGCGGATGATATACGGAGACGGATGCCGCGGGACGAAAGTTCTAACGAGAAAGAACGTCGTCTGATATACGACGGAAGTTCCGCGGTGTGAATGAATCGACTGTTTCTTTTTGGAGTTAGTAACTCGTGAGCTGAGCTTTAAAGAGGGAGGCTGCGACAAAGACGTAGGAATTTTGGATGACACATAGATTAATTTAAATGTACGGAGGGATGAGAAGAGAAAAAAAAGATAGGACATTGAGATAGGTCTAAGATGATATTGTAATTTGTAAACGAATCTTCCAGTGTGAAATAAAGAATGAAATTTGAAAATTGAATAATTTTTTAAGTGAAGGGTGATTCAGTTGGTTAGAAAAAGTAGTACATTTTTTACAATGTATTTTTTAAGTTGTATAGTTTTTAATAGAATGGAGAACGTTTCTATTTGGAATTTTAGGAGTATCGAAGGCTTTGAATTTAAATTTGTTTAATCCCTTGCGATTGAAAGTCATATTTTACTGAGATATACCTAATTTTTCTTAAGAGTTATGCTTGAAACGTTGTCTATCGCAATCAATGCAAGTGGAAACTTGCGACGGTGCTCCGCAAAGGGAGAAAGTATTACGCAAAGTTTTGTCTTCGAAACCTTTCATTACTGTTTGTCCAAGTCCAATTCGTGGAATGTATCACGAGGAACAAATTCAACTTGCCAGGCTTTTCGTTTTGAGAAGAACAATCGTGCTGAGGATGGAGATGGGAGAAGTCTGTTCGATGGAAGAAACGGAGTTCTTCGAAATGGAAGAAACTTTGCAGCTTCATCATTTTGTTGTCATTCCGTTACGTCTCGCGGTAAAAACTTCTTGAATAACAGGCGCCGGGAAATTTTGCTGCACTTGGATTACAGGTAATCCCGTAAAAGTAAAACCACAGCGAACTGACTTGTATGTAATTCTCAAGTATAATTACTTGAGATATTTACTTTACTGCCAGAGAAATTCAACTCTGCTTCACAGTTAAAACTCATCATAAAATTCTAAAAATCTGTAAAAACTTACACGCAAGCATCGTAAAACTCTTCGTTTCATTCAATATTCAAATTGCAGAATATAAAAAGTAAGTGTTATCCCTAAAGCTAGCTGCAATCTTCCTTTACCATTTTATATGCACCTCCCACAGTAAATAAAAAGACTTCGAAATTTGGACTAAAACTGTACTAAGTAGTCGGGGAGTGATTTTTCAAAATGGCATATTTCCATTTTTGACTTTGAAACCAATTTTGATGGCACCGTTTATCTCCAAACATTTTTTAAATAACTATTAAAACAATGTCGCCAAATTTAAAACATTACCGCTATGAACTGGAAGAATAAAATCTACGTGTTCTAATAAAAAAAAAGGATTTTTTTTATAAATGTAGGTACCGCAGTTTTTAGCGGTTATGGAAAATTTTTTCTGTGTGGAAATATATTCTTTTGAAAAATCATTCCTCGGTTGCAAAGCATTGCACAACAAGAGACTTAAATCGTAGACATAATTATGCAAGCAATAACAATCGAGCGAGGAAATGCAGCGTCTGGATGAAAACGATAAAATCGACCGTTCGGTATTAATGAAACGAATCGGGGGAATTATTTCGAGATTTCCAGCACTTCGTGCACGTATCGATTACAATCTGGACGCGCTGTGCACGTGAAAGCATAGAAGCTGGAACATTTCTCCAGGTCAGTGTTATAAGGAGTAAAAGAGATTTTTACGATGATATCAGAAGATGGATACGTCGGGGCAAAAGTAATAACCGGGAAAGGCGGCGTAGGAAAAAAGGAATCAGCCAGGAGATGCATTACGCGAGTATTGCATTACGTTTTGAAGTTCGACGTTGCGTCGCACCGTGCTTTTTATTACCTACCACCAAACAAGTGACATTTTTAATAAAGAGCGGGCATTCAAATTTCACGGGAGCTCAAACTTCCAGTAGAAATGTAGAACCATATTTTTTTCATTACTCATTTGTTACACTCGTGCGCTCAGAGCCATGTAGAACTATGCTTCTTTAATTCTTTGCGAAGATATATGACTGTTTAGATGTATATGAATGTTGAGGAATGTAATACGAGTGGTAGAATGAAATTTTTGGAGGTCAGTTGATGTGATGGAATGGGGGATTGAAAGAGAATTGTTGAAATGAAGAAGTGGTAGGTTGTTCTGTGTTCGGGGAGAATATATTTTGTTTTAGATTCTTGTATCAAAAATGGAAATTTTTTGCTTGACAGAACTATTCCTTTTAAATTACAATTCCATGTTGTATGTGTCTTCTTGTAACACAGTGCAAAAAGGAAATTTAATTGGAATATTATTGACTCAGAGTTAGGGGATTATTTTTTCGGTATTGTGAATGGAATTGGAGGTTCCAATTTCTCTGCTTCCAAAATCTTTTGATTCGTCTACGGTTTTTAAATGGAAAATTTTCGAATTCTAGAGGAATTATCTGATAGATAATAGTACTTTGGGTAAGCTGAATTTTGATGGTATTAACTCTTAACGATGTGGCAGGGAATTAGGTAGTGTTGCACGTAATAAGTCAGACAGTGGTTTGTTCGCTCGTTTCAAGCTGATCAACTTCAAGATAAGCTCAAGGTATTTAGAGTCTTTAAATAATTATGAAAAATCTGCACCGTGTTTACAATATATGAGGTATTTCACTACCATACTTCATTTTTGAAGGAATAAAAATCCATTAAACTAAACAATTAACCTACTGTAAGTAAGACGAAAAGAAAGTGGCTATAAAATTTAAACAGAACAGTCTGAAAATGCTTCCATGTTCTTCAAATTCTTATTATTCTGAAGTATTACTTTATTCGTTTTAATAAATATTCAAAATGATCTGCATTCTCACTGTTTACTGCGGCACAAGCTGCAAAGCCAATTGGAAAGAATGTTACAACTAGGAAGAACAAACAAATATTATTCAACAAGGTAATAGTAACGAGACTGTGCATTATTATTATGAATCTTTCATGTGAAAGGTGTTCCGAATAATAAGAGCGCTAGGAATGCATAGGAGTTTACTTTCAGCTCCATTTTAAATTTTGTAGCTGGCTGCCTTTTACACCCCTTAAATAGGATTATAAACTCTTTTTACTAGATAGTGTAAAAGAGTCTTCCATTCTATGAATTTTTAAAAAAGTGCATGTCGATGTCTTCTTTTTTCTCAGAAAATGACGTATAACAAATATAGTAAAACATCAAAGTCGTACATATATTTACTATGTAAATTACTCGTTATCAATAAATCAGTTTCAAATTATTAAAAAAGCTCCCTTTCCTTCCAATAATAATTATACCAAGTTTCTAATCGTCGCGCCAATTTACCTATAACATTCCTTTCAATATCACTAACCAGCTATCAATTAACTCACAATCTAGCTAAACATTACTATCCATCTAATATTCCTAATATTAAGCCACAAACCAGAACACTTCTTCCCCTTTCGATGCTTCACCATAACAGGATATCAGAATCGTATAAATCCTAATTGCATATAGTCTAATTTAATCACATCACCCCAACATCTACCCTCTTCACCCTTGCGGAAGTCCCTACTATTCAAACCACCGTCATATTTTAATCCACGCCCAATGGCTTTGCGTTCAATGGAAATGATGCAGAACCACGAAGGAAGCTCGAATCCAACACTAAGGCGACTCAGTGTCCTCAAAAACATCAGAGACCCTCAGGTGTCTCGCGCGCGCCATTCATCTGGCGGATGAACAATGGAACGTTTCCCTGATAAACAAGGCGCAATTACAACGCGAACCGTTCCGCGATGCTCCCTCGTTTGCCAGGGGGTCGTTATCCCTGGCTGCTCCCCACTGCCGATAAAAGCGAACGAGCCAGCTGGGAATAAACCAATTAGAGGCAGAAGTAATCGTCGAAACCGGCTCGCAGCGTGCAAGAAGCAGCAGCAATTGGGTCAGGGCCGCGCAATTTGCTCGCGTCAGGCTACCAAGGTGCTCGTCTCCCTTTCCAACCGCGTTAACCACACAGCGCAACAGTGACATACGATTCCAAGATGTATACGAGAATGCATTAGACGCCGTATTACGCGTGGGATATGTTGATGATGAGCAACGCCTTTGGAGAACGTTTGACGAGTTCTTGATGGTATGTTTGCTATGGTAATGAGGTGCTAGAAACGTGCGAGGCAGGATGAATGTGTCCTTTGCGTGATCCATTTTTTATCCTCGTTTTGGAATTTGTATATGTACCTATATGGAAGTGTACTTTAACCCTTCGTGGTCACACCTTCTTATAATCACACATTGGTCACACGGGGTTCACTGTACCCCAGCGTCATTTTTTGAGTTACCATTTTCGTATTTTTGAATCTTTTAACTTTTTAGTGATAATTGTACATTCGTAATACTTATACAGTCATGGTCTAATAGTCTTTTTCTAGAAACATAAATTTTGATATGATAAAATTTGTAGTTAAAAATGAGCGATTTTCCATGGTTGTGGGAAAAACCGATTTTTTTAAAAAATTTTTTTATTATTTTTTTGCGATAAATCCCCTTTGGAAGACGTAGAGGTGCGACATTTCAAATCGAAAATTGCTCTTGGGGTACAATACACCCCGTGTGACCACGAAGGGTTAATAGGTCTGATTTAGGTCTGGGTTATCAGCACACAAACAATTAAATCCTTTGCACTTCGACTTATTCCCCCATCGATGGACCAGAGATAGATTTAAATAATGTTGGACTTATTAAATACACAAAATTAAGTATGTAGCAAATTAATTCCAAATTCACCGCGTCATTTAATTCCCCATTTCATCTTTTCTTTTATAAACGATGCTTCATACCTGCAGTGCAAAAGATTAAATGTTTCACGAGTGTCGTTATGGATGTTCCTCTGGTCCATTCGTATCACAATCAACTCTGCCACACTCAAGGCCACATGTAACAATTTCTGAGACCGTTATCGCGTAGTGAACTGAACAATGATGCCGCTGCAATTATCGCAGCATCAATTAGCCAGGCGGATTAACGAGGTCGCGCATTTCCCGCGTAATTCGCGGCCCGCGCGCCACCGGAAGTACATCCGTGCGAATTCCATCGACAGGGGGCTAACGTGTTCGCGTCAACGTTTCGCGCGGCCTGAAATTTACGGTGGTAGGCTAGGCTGCTCTGAATATCGAAAACCCTGCTGTCCCCGTGATGTACGAGCGATGGGCTGTGGATACAAAGATAAACACTGGAAATGTTGCTTTTATTTGGAAAGATGTGAAGAGCTGCAAATAGAATATTTGTGGATACCCTGTAGAGGGAGGGAGAAAGGTTCGGAAGCAACTATAATACTTTTATAATCAGTTTGTGGGGGATTTGTGCTTTTGTCGATTTATTAGTTATTTAAAATTCAACTCGATTGTTTAGATATTTAGTCAACCAATAATATTTCTAGAATTTACATTTTAATACGTTCCACGTCACGGTGGAAACTCAGATTTTTTTAGGAACTATAGAAACTGAGGGGAAAAATAGATTACGATTTTCGATTATAGAAAAATAGTAGTTATATTATTGACTTGTGCTACTTGATTTGGACGCTGAATTGAGATATACATACCTTCTTCCTCTGAACGAAATTTCACTTCTGAATATAATGGGACACTGCTGGTCCGCGTGACATGAACGCTATTAATCACTATCTTAACAAAAATAATCTCATCGAAGAGGAAGAAGAATAGAATTTCTCATAATAATTTTTATGATCGTCAGAGCTTCGATTTCTTTACTTAAATTTCTGCATACAATAAGCAGTGTTCGTGCACAGCAAATCCGAATATTTGCATCATGGGGATCCTAAAATCATCTGCACGTGTCCTCTATAATCAAGAATGTTAATATTCGCTGCACGGATGCTTGCAGAAATACAGTTCAATTGTATCCACCCGGCAGCACTCCGGCACAAAATGTAAGGCGAAAAGTGATGGAGAAACTATAAAATTGGGGCGAATACGCGGGGCAAGTAGTAAAGAAATTCTTTTGCTTTGCTTCGCTGCGTGACACCTACTTCGTACTCTTCCCTTTCCTTGTGTGTCTTCCGCAGACTTTCCGTTTGCCAGGGGGTAGCGGCGGGAGAACTCGAGGGTGCGGAGTAGAAATAGGAAGTTGGGGAACAAAAGGGGGAAGTGTGTGGAGGATGAGAAATGGGGAGAGAGCGCGGAGGTGCGAGCAGACAACATAAAGACAAGAAGACAGGCCAGAGACGAGGAGTGTGAGAAGAGGAAAGAAAGGGGAGAGATTTACGTCTGGCAAGTGTTTACGATCGTTTCGAAATTAATGAAACGTGTAATTACTGGCGTGAGTTTGGTGCACTACAACCTTCTAACGTGGTGTATAATTTAGACTGGTGCGTTGTATTGAAGATATGAGAGGAAGACAGAATTCCGGGAAACATTGAAGTAGTCTGAGCTGTTAAATATAAGTTGAAATAAATTTTCAAATATTTCTCAGGCTTCAGGACCTTTTTATCCCTCCTCCAGCTTTCTCTGTCGATTGACCTTATTCTCCAATGCACACTCAACTATTCCAAGCACGTATCCGTAGCTTTTTCCACGCGACTGAGCAAGTTGTTTTGGAAACCAACTAGAATTTCTGGACTACCAATGTTCGATTAGTGATTGGAGGAAGAATTAATGGTAACATTAGGGAATTGAGTATATGTCGCGCTAAATTACAGTTTTGGAAGAGAAAAAGTTACAATTTTGAAAATTCAGAGGAGGAGACCTTATTTTTATGCACGCAAATATTTGTGACATTATCTATGATGTGAGGAAATGTTTCAAGGAAGAGATGAAGTGTCTCGATAGGGGACATAGAGAATAAGAAATTAATGAAATAAATTCACGTCATACTTGCAGCTGAAAGAAGTACAGAACATCATTGAACTTCAGTTTGCTATTGTTAGTACCTACTCAATACTAGCCCCAGTTATTTATATGTTAATTTTATATTTATATCAATATTCCGTCAGTAAACTGTACAGTTATTAATATTAGTTAACAAATGTTGTCCCTCCCTTATCAATTTTTTACACGTGTCCTTTTATTTTCTCTGTACTGATATTCTTTTAAATTAAATCAAATAAGATATTTCTAAAATAAATTCTTCTGAAAATTAATACTCGCAAGTATCTACGAAAAGAGGATTTCAAATACAATTATTGTAGATATTTGGTTGAATCTAAACACTTTTTGAAACCATTACCAATATTGAAAACAAATGCATGAATTAATTAAGACAAAAAACTATGTATTCCCTTCTTTTAAAAATGAATTTCTCTATTGGTTTCAACGTATGGGTCGATCTTAGCAATTTTTCCTTCGCACAATTACATTAAACCACCATTTAGAGGAACAATTGTATAGACTTTTTCACGAGGAACAAGTCGGTTGTGTATGACACGTATCGAACCGCCTCGATACTTTCCAGCGACACGTGAAATACGAGAGGTTTCCGCGACATATTACAGAGAAAAATTTGCTTTATAATGGCACGGTATAGAGAAAAATTCGCCGTATAACGGGACGTTATAAAACGTATTTTTCTTTACATTACGACACGACAGGCCCATATTTCACGCAGGGGAAAGACGTACTCAATACGACGCCTTAGATCGTGTCCCCAGCAGCTTAATACGTTTTTCGTCCAGTTGCTGTTTCATTTTTCTCGGCGTTTCCGCGAGTACAGTGGCTCACATAGCTTACGTTCCATAAAAGTTACAGAATTGTATTTTTGTACCTTCTGTTTGTCAAAATAAATTGCGGTGAAAGGTTTTGATAGTGAATTACAATTTTGTATTTTATGGTTGATAAGAATCCCTATCCAATTATTATCGAAAATGGGAAATATCGGAAAGTATGCTTGACGATGTTTACACCTATTCTTCAGAAGCTTAGTTACGGAATTATGTTTACTACGACAAAACAGTTTTTTCTTGTTAAATCATTGATCCAATGCAATAACGCGTAAGACTTTCATCAAAATCTACTATTTAAAAGAAGAACGGAGTTTCATATTCCGATGATTTCAGAATTTAAATGTTCAAAGCCATTTGTTATATAAATTCTTGGGAATTCACAGCTAATATTCTAAAATTTGTTTAAACATATCAGACCCAACCTTTTCTGCCCGGCTTCGTTAAAAAATCGCTCGTCCCATTCGCGTCCTCCCTCCTGAGAATATTCCACACGTTCAAAATTCAGGATATGGTATCCAGTGTACAGTGCTAGACCATTTGAATGCCGATTACATTATTTCTACTCTTTCCGTTCGGTTCTGTTTCTAAACTACACCATTCGAATCCCTAAGAATAGAATCGACAATAAAAACAGAATTTCATGGAAATAGTAGAAAAAGTACCATGGCAAATATTGAAATTTTATAGCACAGTATACAGTTCGTATCTTACTATAAAATTTGATCGCGGTGCGAAAGTATTCGCAAAATGAAAATTCCATGTACGTACAGTGCTACATTATTCGCATTTCCACTCAAATTCATTTCAAAATACAAAAAAAAACTCTAAGCAAAACAGTAGAAAAATAAATACCTAAAATTCGTAATACCGCAGCAGAAGACACAGTTGGTAGCATATCACAAAATTTGTTCGGGTTGTGAGAATATTCAGAAGTTTGAAAATTCCACGCGAGCAGCGACCACGAGGGTTTGGTCGCGCGAGTTTTTAATTATCAAACGAGGCAATCGCGCCGTCATAAATCTGTGGGAGACGTTGCTCGCTCCTCTGATACGAGCATGGGGAGGAAGGCTCGATAAGCGGTCACGGCCGCTGGCCACAGGCCAATAATTCGTGTAAACGCTCGCTTTCGAAAATGTTGAAGAATCGCTGGCGAAGGGCGAGATCTGTACAGCGCGTTCCAGCGAGCATCAGGGGCGTCTAAGCAGGCGAACACTCACGGCCAGATGAAAGATGCATGAGGCTTTTCTCACGCATCTGTTGAGATATGTTGGCGGAAATCCAAGTGGCTTTATTCGGTCGGAAGTTTGATGTATGGTAATGCAATATCGTGTATCGGGCTCGATATATCTGAAGTTCTTGTCGCGTATTTATGGCCGCCCTTCAAGTACACGCTCGGCACGCGTGCCTTCCTTTTAATGAACACGAATTTCTGTTTGCGCCACTGAATAGTTGTGCACGATCAAAACAATCAATTCTGTGCGATCGTACGAGGAAAATGCTGGTAACCAAGTGATACTGAGCGGGATAAGAAAATTGCTGTTTTTTTAATATAAAGGGGAAATTTGGATGTGAATGTGAAGGTTATTAATGTATTGGATAATAGGGGTTAAATGATAGAATTAAATTTGTAGTGACCGAGGCACGAATTTGTTGAAAAATTTATGTGAGTTAAACAGTTTGACTTAGCGAATTACCATGTAAAGATTATTATTCCTTAAGATTCTATTCTGTCAAAGTTTATAACAGCCCTGATCTAATAATTACGAATTTATAGCTTCCAAGCTTCTACAATATTGTATCACCAGAATGCGTAATGTAATGAACTGGACTTATCTAGATTAGGGTGACTGTACCTAATATCGCCCACGTACCTAATATCGCCCATGTTCCTAATATCGCCACTCGCTATATCTTGCAATGTAAGCTCTAAAATTGATCAGTTATGCACTGAATTAGTACCTAAACATATGTAGGAAGACATACTGTAATTGCAGCATCATATGATCAACAATTACAGAAAGGGAAGGATTTTAGAGAATCTTAATAGTGTCAAAATTGATTGGACTATCACAATTTTATATCAGATTCGAGGAAGGTAAGTTTAATAATTCTGTGAATGTAAGAATATCTACTAGAAATATCTAATTAATGATGTACTTAAGAAATTAAGTCGTAAGTAAAAATAACGATTTTCATCGTTATCGTTTATCGGTTTATATTTTTATTTATTTTAAGTAAAATAACGATTTTATGCAATGATGGAAGCGCGTTAAGGGGCAAGAAAGAGCATAAATACGAGGATCGATTCTATCGAGTGAACTACGAATCCGAACTCTGCGAATCTGAACTTTTCGAAAGTCCCGTTCCTTTTTCTCCCTCCTTATCATCCTGCTCCTCCATCTTGCCTCCACTCTTTTTTTCTTTTATCGCTCCCGACGTTAAGACCTCTGAGATTACGCCACGATTCTTCGAATTTAACGTGCGCACTGTTTCAGCCAGGATCTAGAGCGCGGAGAGCTTTCGAGATCTCTGGGAATCGTTTATTACTAAATCTAACACTGGAGTTCTTACGGGAAATGGAGTTATTACAATTATTTTAGCAAGTTGGGCTGGTTTAAAGAGCCCACTTTACGTTTGTGTCTGAATGATAGTGTGACGCTCATTGAACTTAGATTTTATTCAAATCTGTTACATACGGATGAAAACCAGGAATTTTAAAATGAAAAATATTTGGAAGTAAACCCTCGCTTTTAATATCGAAGTAAGAATGTGTTAAAATAATTCATTGTTTTCAGCAGTGAAATTAGAAAATTGCTTCTAAGCCTAACAGGGTTGATTTTGTAGCTTCTGTTTATTAAGTATTTTATTACTCGACTTAATAAGCATCATATAAATTTCAAGCTCTAAACCCTTTTTTCGTGACACTCTATATATTAATACATTACTGTATTTGCCTTTGTTCTGTCGGAAAAGTACCGCAACTGCATTTGGTTACGTTCAGTGATATGAGTAAGTGGAAAGTGTACGTAATAAGTCAGACAGCAGGGAGTCTTGAAGAATGAAATAGCTGGATTTGTGAGTTCATGCATTTTCTTTGATAATAAAGTCTGTCTCTACTTTGGGGTTTTCTTTTTACTCATTGTGTAACGTAAAGGGTTCTACGCGTTAATAAATATAATAATAAGAACAAAAAAATTCTATAGTATTTAATGAAGCTTGCAATTCTCTGCAATGATAAGACAAGAAAGATTGCTCCATAGATAACTATTAATGCTATATCAATTTTATGGATATTAAAAATATTCATATAAAATATTCAAAAAAATAACTGATTATGAAAACTATTGTGGTGATTATATTACACTTGATTATTTAATCATTTATATTTTCGAAACTGCGTTGAGCACCAAAAATGCTCCAAAAATGTAGGAAATAGATGAGAAAAAGTAACCCCTTTCCTTCAGAACGAAAATAAATTCTCTAAAAATCCAGGATGCTGTTTAGAAGATATGAACTTCCCATGTGTCACGTATTCTCCCATGCGACGAAAGGGTTCTTCGAACAATTAAAAAAAAATCTGAATTGTTTTCGATGTGACAACTTCCAGGCGCGTCAGAGCGAGAATTCTTTTTTTTTAAACCGTTCCACCCGTAAAAGTGGGCGACACTGTCACAGCTGCCCCGACATCTCACCGTGAATTTTCTCCATTTTTCTGGGACGCGGAAAAAGTGAATTTATGGCGTGTTCCATCGGCGAGGGAAGAATCCGATGGTAACGAGGCCGACAGAAGCGTTTTGTCAAGCCCTCGACCATCTTAATTTACATTTGCTAATTCCCAAACGACTAGAAATACCCAAAGTTGACGAAAAATCATACACATTTGCGAAGCACTTAAACGTGAAGAAATATTGGCTAAGCTCTGTTAAATCTAATCTGTATTTCCGAAAGTACATATTGTATTCGATGAGAATTACGATGAACGGAAGCTGCACGGAAGAAATATTCCACGCACGTGTTAGCGTTTCCGTCGTCGGCGATAAAGCGATTTATTAGAAAATCTCGTGTCGCGCATGTGTACACGGTAATGTCCCAAGGTGATACAGGAAATAATTTTGTAGTTGCCGGTCGGGTAACTTCGTTGCTCTAACTACGTCTACAATGTTATATACTGCAGGAAATATGCGGAGAAGTTCTCCTCGTGTCGACTGAAATTCTAACCACGTCGGCAAAGATTCTTCGCATAGTGGCTTGTCTTTTTGAAACTGATACTGTACAGTATCGCGTGACAGATAAGGATGAGATCAAATGTAGTCTGTGTAATATCCGAAACTGGTAAAGTATGTCATTTTGAGTGAATTTGGCTAACAATAAAAAATGATTTTCATTACCTGTTATAAAAATATAGACATATAATATAAATTTGTGATGTTATATAAAATCTGGTGTTTCATTTCCATATAATGAATTATGGTGGTATAATTGACTTATGTGTTTAACCGTAAACCTAAAAAGTTAGAAATAAAAAAATTTAGAAAAAAATTAAAACCGACTTCAAAAAAATAAAATTGCACTAACAAGTAAAGAATGATTTTTTCTCTTATTTAATCTACGTCTCTCATATTTTTTAAGTCGCTGCCTCATCATTTGCACTACGTACATCTGGCACCGACTTAAAAAATAGGAGAGTCGTAGATTAAATAAGGGAAAAAATTATTTTTTACTTTTTAGTGCAATTTTATTTTTTTGAAGTCGGTTTTTTCATTTTGTTTCCTTGGTTGTTTTTCTCATCTCTGGCTGAATATGTATGTAATGAGATATTTTAGTCTAATAACTTGTGATTTTAGTGTGTGTATTTATGTTTCACCGTTGGGTTTAATTTTCCACGACAGTGTTGCAATTTTCTCTACAATTTCTCTCATAATGAAACAATTTCGGGAATAATAACTTTAGTAATGGGCAAAGACGAAGTTTCGTGAAATTTGTTGAATCATTCCTGAATCTATTAAAGATATTACATCACACTTCCACAATACTTTCTCCAATTGTTATTCTTCAACTTTCTCCATTTTTATCGACACTATCTGTCCCAAAATTCGATACATTCCCTTCACACATTTCGAAAATCGAATATCACCAAAGTTTGCGCTGGTAATTCGCGGTCCGTGCTAATGCGACAGCTGCAAAATCATGCTGGTTAAACAGTTTCAACGTAAATGTGGTGTCGCGCACGCAGATATTGGCCATATTTAGTTTCCATGCGGGTTTGACAATCGCGACACGAGGGTGGACCCGCGGAGAAAATGTGCGTTGCTAATTTGCGGTCAGCAGTCGTGAGATTGTGTTCATTAAATCAGCCTATGCGCCCTCACAGGTGTAAATCCCACATTTTGTCAGCTGACATCCGCGACATCCGCGATGAAAGAATAAGATCAGGCAGATGTTTTATAATTCCACAGCCCACGAAATCGAAATTAAATGCGGTTTTTGTCGATGTAATTTATAATATCCCGAAAAATTTCAAGAGCCTTGGAAAGGGTTTGAAGGAGTTGATGAATCTTGGAATTTTTGGACGAATTTTTGCAAGTGATCGTACATGAACACTTCTTACTTCAAATATCCTCACTAATATATAAAAGTGGAACGTTGTCTGTTTGTTTGACCTTCTTTCTCGCCTAAACGGCTAAGCGGATTTTATTGAAATTTGGAATATACATTACGTACGTCCTAGAATAGATTATTAGGCTATAAATTTTTTTGTTTAGGCTTTTTTATTTTCCAAACATCATAAATAATTAGCCCGGGTGAGAGCTAGTAGTAAATATGTGTCACTTTTTAATGTGACAGTATGAAAGTGTTAGTAAAATATTAGTAAGCAAATGCACAAAACCAGGACTATGTAGACCGTTTATTTCGGAAGGAAAAAATTCATAAAAACTGACCATCTTAACGGGACTCTTATAACTTCTGGGATTCAGATAATATTCGATTTGATACGATACAGGTGAATGACTGAATTGATTGAAAATTTGCAAAGTAACGAACTGAACGCCCACGATTACGCAAAGTATAACAGGACACAAGACATTATCTTAATTAATGACGTAAAACCACGACGTGGTTTGAGAAAAATCTGTGTAAACAACTAGGAGGTCCAAGTAAACTGTGAAAGCTTTGTCCTATGCGCAGAATTAACGAACTTAGGTTAGGGGAAACTCTCCAATTTTCGATCGGAACGATTATTTTTAGTGAAACGCCGAAGTGAAAGTAAACAAGGTCCTTCCATTACCTCAAAACCCTTTTCCAATCAACGACCAGGGGGCCTGTCATCTAAGAGTGAATGTTAATTTGTGACGAAATTTATTAAAACAATGAATAGATGCTTTCCATATTACGCTTTAATCTACGAATTCTATAAATTTCTATTTGCAGGACATTACAAATAATCTACATTTCAAGAACACTTTTTTACACCCATGTGCACCACTATCACCATTGAAAACGAACTTTCTAAAATTATATCAGATAGATCTTCTCAGAGATCCATTTAAATAAAATCAACCCTTCGACACACCCACTAAATGCGAAAAGACGAACCCAAAGGAATATAAGTATAAAATGTTCGTGCCTTGTATGATGAACCATATACCAGAACTGCTACAGGCTGTAGAATAGTTCTAAAATCCACAGCTACTTACTTTTAAAATTAAATGAGAAGGGAAAGTCTACTTCATACCGTAGCGAAGCGCGGGTATTTTGCTAAGTAATCCCTGCTACATAATATATAAAAGTGAAACGTTGTCTGTTTGTTTGTTTAGCATTCTTTCACGGTTGAACAGATTTCAATGAAATTTTGAATATTCATTACATACGTCCTATATTAGATGATAGGCTATTTATAAAGAACGTGCGAAACATCATAAATAATTCCCCAGTGAAACCAGGTAACGAGTCAGTTAGTACTAAATATAATACAAATTCAATTTCTTAAGCCTCATTCAAACCATAAAACCTAACAAACTCAACCAAAATCTAACACCAGAACCAGTTCACAATATTTATTACATCTAGTTTTTACAAACAAACTAGGTAACATACTCCTAAATGCTCAAACCATATTACACCCTCCCACAGGCATAAAAACAAAAACCTCCCCTTCTCCGGAAAACATCCCCAAAGCCGACCCCCTGGCTAACGAAAATTAACTTCCAGCGTGAATGCAGATGACAGCGTAAGATAGTCCCAAGCAAACAGACCATTTCGTTCTAAAGGCAGGAGGGACAGAAGACCCAGGTTTTTTGCTGCCGCGAAAATAGCTCCTCCATCGAATCTAACTCGTTCCACGGTGAGCGGAGCAGAGTTGGGCATTATTCGGCTAAATTTTTATTCGAATACGTATTCGAATACATTTGTGCGAATAAGTTTTTATTCGAATAATCTTCGAATAAAAAATTCGAATAAAATGAAATTATTCGACAATAACGAATAAGTTTTTATTTGACTGAAAATTTATTCGAATAATTTGTTATTCGAATAAAAATTTAGTCGACTCAACGGACGAATAAAATGATCACGTGGTTTCAGCCATGTATCGTGACACCACTGACTGACACCCGTGAGACCTAATGTTTTAGGTTAAGTAACTCTTGTCATAGCTCGCACTTTACAGAAAGATATATGACCGCGGTATTACATAGAGTGGCGTTTTGATTTATTTTAAATAAAATTTGCTCACGGCAATCCATTTATACTAATGAAAAAATCAATCTTTTCAAATTATAACCGTTCATTGAACGTTTTAAAATACATACAAATACGCACACTTCCAGACTCACACGTCCAAACATATGTTGAACACAGTACAGACTTCCATCGATAGATACCCGACAGGGTATCACATTTATTCGTCGTTCATTCAGGTCGAATAACGAATAAATTCTTATTCGAACGAATCTGGCTAGAATAACGATACAGATTTATTCGCGAATAACGAATAATTTTTCGACGAATAAAATCGTCATTTGTTATTCGCGAATAAATCTTGGGGATTTATACGAATCCGTATCCGAATGAAAATTTAGCCGAATAATGCCCAACTCTGGAGCGGAGCGATTCGTGCTTAAGCATGGCGGGCATTAGCGGTTGCAATTCGTCAGTGGCGGCTGGAGGACGAATTAGCCAGGGAAATGGCACGTCAGCGATCGACAACGATCGTGAACAGAAGGATCGAAGTCCTGTGGGTGCGCCAGCCCACCCAGTCAAATGATTTTCGTCTACTCACCGTCGTCGAGGCGCTGGAACTTCTGTGCTGCTTTACTGGAGGACTACCCTGCATCCCTTGCACGTCGGAATTTAATTGACGGTTCACAGCGGCGGGTTGATGATGCTGCACCGTCGGCTCGATGTCGAGGTAACAGTGGGCCTCCAAGTGACTCTGAGCCCTCCTCTCCTCTAGAACGATCTTACGAGCGGCGCAAAATATCTTGTAATAGACCTGCAACAAAACCAGCCCTCTGTTTAGTAGTGTCCTGGCTGCCCTACACGAAAACAACGCGGGAGGGGCAGCCTGCAATTCGTCACGAATCTGGAAGACGAGTGTTGACTTTCTGTTGCTTAAGAGGCTGTTTCGGTCCAGAGTTCATGAAAATAGGTGTTGTGTAGGAATTAATTAAAGGAAAAATACTGCATATAAATTAATGGGACTTTTCATACCATTTTTAAGTGAACCAGTTTAATCAATTTCATTGAAATGTGTTCAGTTTCAGTGCAAATTCGCCTTTAATACGAGTTAGTGACTAGGGAAGAGTTGCCAATATCGTACTGGTCACCTAAATCATACCTCATCAATTTCTAAGTAGTTAATGAATGTAAACGACATTTGATAACAAAAATATCAAGTAAATGCGAAATAAGAAATAGAAACAAAACATTTTGAGCTTACACCCTATTTTGTGCGTGCTATAAACATTTAAAAAAATCAGGTATGATTGATGTAACTTTTTATCAGTTTATCGTAACTGATAATAATCAAACAATACAATTTTGTCCCGTATTTTTGTATTTTTCTAAAAGCAGGTTTAATGTAGAATATTTGACATACATTTTAAGTGCATATTACATTCATTATAAAGTTTAAATTGATATTTATGAATAAATTGATCATGTTTCCTAAATCGTACCACTACAATCCTACTAGTAGGATTTGACAACTCGTATGTTTATAGGTTATGTACATATATCATTTACATAGGTTATTGCGGCCTGTGTGTGATCCATATACATTTGTATATGTATAACTATATAATAATCATTACTTTATGTTGAATATTTTCTTCTCTATTTGTTATTTATACTATTTTTTAGTGGAGGTACGATTTTGGAAACCAAGAGGTACGATTTAGGAGACCGGTTGTCCGAATCGTACCTTTGACGGTATGTGACAAAAAGATTAATAACAAATTAATTTGTTCTGAACAAAAGGCTAAGCATATAATAGTAGGTGCCTAAAAGATCAAGCTACAATATCCAATAGTCATTTGCGTTCATATGAGTACCAAATATGAAATATAACGTAAAATGTCTTAAGTGGTACGATATTGGCAACTCTCCCCTACTTGTCTTGCAAATTATTGTTACTTTAACTTAGAAATATTATTAACCTACATTTTATGAAATTTGTAAACTGAGTTTAAACTGCGGTTGCTTCGTAAGGCGAAAATTATAAGGTCCGATGGATCCACTATAGATTTTGACTTCAAACTTTTACTTACAGTAATTAATTTTAAAATTCAATTTCCGTCGTGTGTAATATCACATTTATTATCAGGAACTGTAAATAGAAGTGCTGTCTGTCCAGTTTGAAAAATATTCTATTGAGCACGTTGAAATTGGAAAAGTTATACCCATGTATGATCCAGATTTTAATTTATACTTTATATAGTTTGACAGTGATGGAAGGTCACGAGCGTTGAAAATGTGGTGAACATTGAGGTCTCGGTGTAATGACGCAAAATTTGGGATGCATAACGAGGGAATCATTAAATTCCGCAATTTCTTTTCGTGCACGAGAATTAACGTTCGATGTTGCGGTTTCCATTGATTGGACGCTTGCCACACGGCAAACAAAGCCCGTGAAAATAATTGGCGGGAACATGCCATAACTCGTTCTGGAAATCAACGATGGCACCCTTTATCGCGCTTGTACCAACGTTAACGTGGATTGACACAATAATTGCTACGCTGAGAAATCATCGTCACCAGTTACTGTACGATACTTTCATCGGTATACGCTGCTTTAGTTAATGCAATAATTGTACGGAGACGTTTATGATGGACGAAGTACAATTTGGAGATGAAAATTATACTAAAACGTAATGCGAATAAGAAATGATTGTGAGCATTAATTTTTTTTATATTTAATTGCAAATAAATGTGAAATTTTAGAAGATTATTGAGTTTGCAGATTTTCAATTTTGGTGTTTGAAGTACATTTGATTATTTTGCGAGAAATATCTACGATTGTAATGTTTTTAAAAATAATTTTCACTCGTTATAATGACCACTGATTGTATTTCGAATAAAAAATCTATTTTAGTGTACAATACTGCTAGAAAATCAAATCAAAATCCTAAGGATCGTGCAATATAAAATAAATTCGCTGTCATTTCGATAGAAGAAAATCATCAAACTTTATTTATTATTTCAATATTCTTGAAGAAAAACTGTGTAATAATTTAATTTTACACAGAGTTCAAAGAAGTATCCTCGCAAAGAAGAATTCTCCTTTTAAAACCAACAAAAGCAATATATCAAATGTGAATAAAAGAATTTGTAGAGATTAAAAAGAGATAAAAAGAAAGTGATGAAATGTAATAAATGGAGTTACATGAAATTGTTTCAATTTTGCAAAATAAACTGTTTCGTTGTTATTGAGTCGATCAGGAATTATCGTTAGATTGTGTTCTTTACCCGACGAAGGAAACCAATTAATTCAGTCTTCGCTAATCGAAAGAAAACTTCAACAAAAGGGTGAAGAATTTTTATTGCAGTTAGAAAACCGACTCAGTCACGGGAAGGCGGATAATCGTTGTGGAATAACGCCGATAACGATATTAATTAATACTGCGGAACGACTGTCGTGACAATTGTTCGAGTAGAATGAATTCGCCGTGAAGAAATGCAATCTGTGCATTTATTTCGTTCTACAATCGTGAAACCTAATTAACAGGTATACAGGACGATATCACTGGCAATTAATTAAAAAATTTTATCATAAAAATCTGCTTAAACATTGCAAAGATATTTGGGTATTAAAGTGTCCTTTGAATAGTTTTCTAACAATAGCGATATTTGGTGAAAGTGGCAAGAAAATTAATTTTGATATTTGCAATTGGCTATCAATTTTATTGAAATCTAATCAAAGCTTGTACGTTTAAAAGAAAAAATTATTTGAAGTTGCATGGAAAAGCAGGAAATTTATTTTAGGAGATTTATTAATGGAATTTAAAAAATAGATCTCATAAATAAATGAGACAATTATGTGAATTATCATTCTTTACTTCGCGAAAAGTACTTCGTGTTATTTTTCATTCATGCTGAATGTTTCCACTTGCTCATAATTAAAAGTGCATTTGTCTACACAGAAGTTAAAAACGACCATAAATATTAATGAACTATCATCTCTCTTCCCTGCAAATATAACGCTAAACCTTAACAAATTCCCAACGTATAACGTTACTTTAAAAATTACCCTACTTAATTTTTCCTTCCGCGACGAATAAAAAACACAACCAAATTCGATAGAATCAACCAGTGCTGAATCGAAGGATGGAATTATTTACAACTTATTCGACGTGGAGGTAGTTAATCTTAGACATACTGATCATCATTCTCGATGCTCTACTGAGCGATCCACTTAATAACGTAATACACTTCCCAACACATTAATCAGGCTTCATTAGATCGAGATAACTAACTTCGTTGTCGACCGATATATTATTAAATGCCGATGGCCTTTAATAAGTTCCCAACGTCACCGTCTCCATTAGTTCGATGAAGCTTAACAAGTCGTGTAACGCTGTTTCGAAACAAGCGCACATTCGACTTTCAAGGGCGACTGCTGCTGAAAATTACTGCTCGTCATTCGCCGTTAACTTAAGCCAGCACATTTAATGACACACGAACGGCTGTCGAGATACAAATAGTTTGGGTATTTTAGAATTATGATGGGACCAACTTGGAGGACTTAAGTTTCTGCAGTGTAGTGTCTCTCCAAGATATCTCAGTCCTGGGATGACTTAAAGGATACATTAGTTTACTTTAGGCATTATGCGTAAGGTTCATGGCAGAATTATTCGAGACTCCAACTAGTAACACTCTCAAATTCGTATTTAACGACTGTTTGCTTCGACAGAGAGCTTTTGCTTTGAAATTGTAGCCTATGAAAATTTTACAGTTTCGGTTGGATTGATGGACTATCCTCTTTTATTGATATTGCCACTTAACGAACTGTGTTATTCTGAGTTATTTGAAAGTTTGAATTTGGGACTATGATCTGAAGGAATGTTAAAGGAGGAAACTTGCGCATGACGGGTCATTCTGGTAGAGACGGACCAGTTAAGTATTTTTCCAACTTTCCATCAAATGTGCAATGTGTCAGTGTTCCTTCGTTAGAATTGTACATCATAGTTGTATTAAATTTTGACGAAAATCAACATTTTAATTTCTGGAAAGGACGGTTATTTTTTGTGTAATCGGAAGAATTAGTGTCACTCTGTTGTTTGAAGAGATATTTACACATGTACAGTGGCCCTTAAAAATATTCGGACACCCTTTAAAATCGCATAACTTTTTTAAAATTAATCCAAACGACTTGAGTTTTTTTGAGAAGCTAGAGGGATCAGTTTGCTAAATGATATGATTCATCGTTTTGAAAAAAATGCACTTGGTCGGAGTAGCAAAAAAAAATAGTAAAGGGCGTTTTTTAAACTTTTTTTTGTGAACCCTTAATGAAAATTCAAAAAACCCGTTTGTAGATTTAAGTAAGTTATATACGTGTCTAAAATTTCATCAAAATCGGTTAACGTTGCTCTGAGCTACACACGTTTCAAGATCGCAGAATAAGGTCGAAAATCGCGAAATTCCCAAAAATCAGCGATTTTCGACCTTATTCTGCGATCTTGAAACGTGTGTAGCTCAGAGCAACGTTAACCGATTTTGATGAAATTTTAGACACGTATATAACTTACTTAAATCTACAAACGGGTTTTTTGAATTTTCATTAAGGGTTCACAAAAAAAAGTTTAAAAAACGCCCTTTACTATTTTTTTTTGCTACTCCGACCAAGTGCATTTTTTTCAAAACGATGAATCATATCATTTAGCAAACTAATCCCTCTAGCTTCTCAAAAAAACTCAAGTCGTTTGGATTAATTTTAAAAAAGTTATGCGATTTTAAAGGGTGTCCGAATATTTTTAAGAGCCACTGTAGCTATAATGCTAACCCACAACGGTGATTTTGAAGCCAACTGTAATGACACCGATAGATGGCACACTATACCATACGATTGTGGGGAAAAACAAAAATAAATAAGTGTTTAATAATTATAATAATATTAGGAATAGAATTAATCTTTTTTTGTTTACTGAAACAATTTTCTCGATAGAATTAATTGTTGCAACACAATTTAATGAAAGAATATAACTGTTACTGAAGTGGTCCAACTCACCCATAGTAGTACGGCAGAGATGGACTATATCCTAAAATTTTATTTACTTATGTGTAGCTATATATTCTGTAGCTATTTATGAAGGTATTGTGTTATGATCATTACATGTGTTAGACAATATAGTTCACTACACGAATTGATAAGTCTAATATTCAGTACTTTTAAAATATTTAAGTCTGAGACGATTTTAAAATGTGGCCCATCTCTACTAGAATTACTTTGTAGCTATAACGCGAGGGTGTGATCAAGAAGGGGGCTCCCAGAATGCAATGCATTACAGAGACCTATTCTACATTTAAATTGAAAAATAAATATTTCTGCAAGCAGTTGAGGTAATGCAGCATGCATGTATTATACAGAGGCAATTTTTTTGTTGCCTTTGACTGTAGTTTGTGTTATAAACGAGAATTGTGTTCTATTATGAAGCCTCTCATACTTCAGTGCAGTATTACAACTTATGGAAAACATATTTGTTTGAAACATAACACTTCACGCGACGATGGATACAGAAATTGCTACAGAAACGTTTAAAATACATGAGCTGCAATCTGAATTTTAAACACAGCAAAATTGTAAACTCCTGTGACAACAAAAGGGGAAGCTGGTATGCCATTTAACATAAAATTGAACGCGATGGAATATTTTGTCGAAATGAAAAGGGCCCTGAGCAAATGAGCCAATTACCCTCGGATTCAAAAGCTTGGCAAGAATCGTGCCTAATGAAGGAGTTTTCCATAATGCAGTGCATTATTAAGACACATCCTGCTATGAGAAAATAATCAACCTATAGAAACTATTTACTCGAAAATCACCATACCCAATGATGGATGCAGAAAGTAATCAACCTACAGAAACAATTAAAATAGACCAACTGCAATTTGAATTTTAAATTGTCACGCGATTTAATATAAAATTTAGATTAATATTACCTAAAATTTAGTTTAAAATTTACTTTACCAAGACGAAGAAATCTTTACCCAAACGTGCGATTCATTAACCCTCTAATTCCTACACAATTTGACACAAGATTTTTCAAAAGAATTGTGCTAGATTAAGAACAGCCCAGCTTAATTGCCCAGAAATTTTTTTTCATTAGCTAACATTTCTGTAAAGTTTGAGACCTTAATATTTCATTTGAAAAATGTTGAATTTTAATAAAAAAATTGTTTTTTTCCACAGTAATGGAATTTGATTTTTTCAACTACAAATTTCATCATATCTAAATATACATTTCTAGAAAAAGATTATTACAACACGATTATAGGGTAAAGGCAGGTAATATGGAACACCTGATTTCAAAAGCTTGTCAAAAGCAGGGGAATTTGTGTTTTTTAATAAAACTGACACGGGGGGACGAAGGACCTAATGCATAATCATATTTACATAGTCAAATATAAAAAAATCCAAGGTTAGGAAAAAAGTAACTTTATTGGTTAACTTTTGTTGAATAATCATGAACACACATATTTATTGATAAATTATACCAAAATAATACTTTATAACTTACCTTCACTACAATATTTAACTATTTGATGCACTTTTCAGAAACTTTTACACCTCATGAAAAATATAAACGTTTCTTTTTCAATGATGGATGCCCGACTGAGGCTCAATTGACAGTATCATTGTCTATTGTATCTAGGGATCTAATATACACGATTGCCTGAAGAGTTCGTTATTTATTTATCGAAATTTTACGAAGTTCCATATTACGTGCCGTTCCATATTACCTGCCTTTACCCTATGAGTACATATCACGAATGTACAATTATTACTAAAAAGTTAAAAGATCCAAAAATACTTAAATGGTCACTCAAAAATGACACTGAGGTGCAGTGAACCCCATGTGACCAATTTGTGATTGCAAAAGGGTGTACCAAATGTGTGACCACGGAAGGTTAAGCAATCATCAAGTTATTCAAAACATATTCGCTTGAAAATTGTATAAAACGATGAATACTAGAATTGAAGAGTAAGCTCACCTGGATCATGACGAAGAGAGGTATATAGAAGCTCCCGAGGGTGGCGTAAATTTGATAGAAGAAATTTTGGCAGACAACGCAATGCGACGGCCCGGTCTCGGAGTAGGTGTGCTCGTTCCCCATTATCAGCAAGGGCGGCAGGCTAATGCAGGCTGCTCCTAACCAAACGAGGCTGACGTAGATGATCATCCGTCGTGGCGTCCTCTTCACTCCGTATTTCAGTGGCTTCGTTATGGCACAAAAACTGCGATACAAAATTCTGTGCTTCTACACCACTGGCTGAGGAGCCACGGGGCACTGACTAATCGGGAACCGTCCTATACGAGCTCATTAGCAAATGTTGCTATTTATATTAACGGTTAAAGGGACTTTATGACTGAAAACATAACGTCGATTTCTATATTCAATGGCCCTTTGCGAAAAATTAAAAAAAAAAATCTGCTACGACAAGGACTAGTTTCATTTATCTACTTTAAGAATAATTTTTCCTTTTTTGTTTCAGATGAAAAACAGCGAGGATATAATGGTTACCACAGAAGAAACGTTTTTCTGACAAAAAAACTGTTGTACGGAAACAACTACCACTCAGTTTCTTCTCCGAATTTTATAATGAAAATTTCACATTTTATAGACTATAGTATGACCTTTTTAATGTATATAATGTTTCCTTTATAAAAACATTTCTCTACCGGAAAAAAATCTTCAAATCCGTCCTACTTTTCTTAGGTGTACGTTGCCTCTTAAATCTAATATACCAAGCACCTATCGCGAAGATACTTACCGATCAACGGAGATCATGCAGAGGTTCAGGATGCTGGCGGTGCAACTGAGCACGTCGAAGCTAACCCAAAGGTCGCACATAATTGCGCCGAACGACCAATTACCAGAGATCTCGTAGAGCAACGCCATCGGCATTACCAGTAGAGCGACGCAGAGATCGCTAACTGCCAGGCTCACCAGCAGGTAGTTGCAGGGCCTTCGCAGCTTCTTAACGAGGAACACAGCGACGCAGACCAGAATGTTGCCGATCACGGTCCCGACGATGATGCTACCAAGCACCAGGGCGATCAGTATTGCCTGCAGCAAAAAACAACAAGAAACATAATTGAAGTGGATACGTGTTGCTCTAGATATAATGATGTTGTTAACACGCTCTGCGCCACTACTAAATTCCGGCCTTCTGGCGGGAACTTCGACAGGAAATTCGACTCTGATATTCAAACGCAAGGGCATAGGCTAAGTGCACCTAATATCGCCACTCGTAATATCTCGCGAAGTAAGTGCTGACATGTGTTGGTAATGAATTAGTAGCCAAGCATGTGAAGTCAAGCAGGAGAAGTAGTGTAGGGAATCTTGATAGTGTAAAAATTGATTGAACCGTGATAATAATAAAATACTGGGGGTAGCTAGTTAATGATATGCTTGAGCAATTTAATTGGGCGCCAACAATTCTGTTAAGGGAAACAGTTTTTTTTTGTATCTTTGCCAGCGTGCACTCAATACCGCCTACCTGTGGTTTCAAATTTCAGTGTGATATTTGTTAGAGATGGGGGTATGAAGTTTCCGGAATTACAGAGCTGAACTTCGTTTGCTTGGTATGTAAAAGTTATCGGCTCAAAGAATAATATATAATAATATAAATATTTCGAAATTGTATTTTCTTAGTTTTATAATAAAGATACTTTTTAAACATAATCCCAATAAAGAAATGTTTGACGATAAGCTTAAAAATAATTAAAATCACATATGAATATAATTTTAGAAGCTCATAAATACATGAATTGATCAATATTTCTTGGGTAGGCGATATTATGTGCACTTTTCCAAAATCCTGATTTTGGCTTGATGACTTTAGGTTTCAATAGTTCTAACCTACCATACATGAGACACAAATGATTTATTTTTTAAATGAGGTGAATGAGAAAGAAATACATCGATTATCCTTCAATTCAGAACGATTTGAATTTGGATAGGCGAAATTAGGTGCACTTACCCTACTAGTTGTGTGAGAATTTTCGAATGGTCCCTAGAAATCGATCGATATCTTTAAATCGAACTAGGAAAGTGACCATGTTAGTTGTCGTCTATTAATTAACAAAAGACAATCAACACCAAGAATCATCGCCGTTGCTCGTTCTCTCGACAGGCCGACTGCTTTTGCACCCAGCATCTGATAGAAACGGGGAAAACGAAAAAAATAAAACAAAAGGAAGAAAATATTTGCTCGAGTGCGCGTCCTAATTCCAATACTGACCCGAAGAACAATGGGGACTAGTTCGAGCATAGCTTAAAAAATGAAAATACCGAATACCCCGGTTCGAGAATACGCGAAAGCAATTGTATTGTGCTAACAATCGTTCGCCCTCAATATCGACTAGCGACCTTGCGTGGGTCTCAGCACTCTTTCAATATTTGACGCGACGAGGGGATCCAAAGTCTCTACGGCCGGATATCGCTTCGTAATTACGTTTTCCAGCCGCGACTAGGTGTCCTCCGATTTTTCCTTTCCTTCATCCATTTCTCACTTCTCACCTCCCCCACCTTTTTATTTCGACGTCCCGTAATTATCGAACTAATTGCAATTTCCCTGGGCCAGTGGGTGGTTCCACCGTGGATCGAGATTCCTGGTGGCCGAGGCTGGTGCAACATTAAGAAACCATTGGACTTTTCAATTGCAAATCGAGAATTTTCGTGTAATCACCACTTGTGAGACGAACTGCAGAGTTTATATCTTCATAAATTCTGGAGATTTTATGGAACACCTGAGCTGTTTTGAAATTGTAATTGTTTTATGGTTGTTTCGTTTGTGAAATAAAATTGAAGAGTTCTTGTAGAAAACACTGTAAGTGCCAAAATTATAAAAAAAATAATTTTTCAGAAAATGGTATACGTGCCAATGCAAGGTAATACTATAGTATAGATTTTGATAGTTTTTAGATTATATTTCGACCGTAAATCTTAAATAAAACTGGTAGATTTTGATTTTTGGAATTTACAGTGTTTTCTACAAGGACCCTCCAATTACATTGTGTTATTCTAAGAAATGATTTTGAATATAGGAACTGTGCAATGCAAAATTGTGGTACCTATATTTAAATTATTAAACAAGAGGTTAGCACAAATATTTGAATAGGGCACTATATAATAGAATGTTTTAACTTTGGGGAACATTTACTTCAAACTATGAAAGAAGAATGGAACATATCCAAGTTTGATTTTATTTTTAATCACTTTTCCAAGGATGAACCATATCCAAATACGAGGAAAAGATTATCGTGTACAATGGTAGCTGTATATGATGACGAAAATGCCCACTACTTACTGTTTATCAATGTTTCGTGAGTACTCCACAGTTTGGCTCACACACTGTACCCGTAATTCGGTTTACAGATACGAATAATTAAAGATAAATGAATGATGGCGCGATCAATCGAAACCCAATAACAGGATATGCATGGCTGCGTGTTTTCCTCTAATTCTAATTCTGCGCTGTGACCATAAACCTACCAAACTAATCGATTCATGATTTTTGCGCGTGTCGAATTACCCATACAACAGGGACCCAAATAATTGGAGTCCAATTCACTTGAAACCAAATCAATGCACGCAACCTTTTAATTATATCGCTTTACTAACTTCCAAAGTGATTTACGCGCGCCAAAAGACGTTCACACATCAAATCGTTCAATTCCATTGGCCTTTCACATCCTTGTCTTTTCCATCTTTTAAAAAAGTCATAATTTTGTAATCCAATTAGGATTCCGCAGAGGATGAAACCCACACCTAATTAACTCGATTAAACGATTTCTTCTTCTTTGAAACTCGGAAACGACAAGTTTTAGTTTGCATCATTACTATGAGTGCTCGAAAACTCTGCATTTGATTGAAATGAGTAAAAGATCTCATTCTTCGTGTCATTTAGATTCACTGCTTGAAATTTAGAAAATTATAGAAGACTACAGTGCAGAATATTTTTACGCACAGAAACAAATTTACCGAAAATTTCAAACTAACGGATTCATCTAAACTTCGATCAATTTTAATTAGAAAGTGGCTATGACAGTAAAGTTGCGCATCCAATATTGGAAATAATTATCCCTGTTTTAGGTCGACGTATAAAATGAGCAACCCAACATATCGTCTCGTGTAAAAGCGTAAAACGTTCCTTATTAAAATAACGATTTAAAGCTTCCACTCAGTCTTCTCTTCTTTTTATAAATCATTATTTTAAATTGCAATAAACCCCCAATGGAATAATGTTCCCAATTAATTACGTATTTTCATTTTTTTTTAAAGCTTGCATCGACTACTAATGACCCTCCTGCAAAGTACACGACCACAAAGTATTTCAAATCTTCTTAAACAACTATTTCTTCAGAAATTAGCATAGATGCGTGTGGCAAAGGTCGTAGGCGCAATGACAGTGGATTGACGCAAGGAATGCATTTGTCACATCAGACTGCCCTATATGCAAATTCGTTAGTAGCTGTCGCAAGCGTCGACGGAATGTAATTTTGTATAATGACTCTAAGTGGCTGAGTGGATCTCTAGTGATACAATGTACATCATGAAATCACTGTCGAATTATTTTGTGAATGGCACAAGCTTCAATGTAACACTTTTGTAGGCATTAGTGTTGGTTGATGAAAAATTTTTGTTTGTTGATAAATAATTTGAAATCTCTTATAAATCGATAGAACTTTTATTTAAAGTGTGTTGAAATTATTGCACTGTACCTACCACTCGAAAAGTGTTTCTATTTATCTGTAAGATTTGCCTGTTAATAATTCAAAATTCAAAGTCACACTTTTGTCAGCATGGCTACGATATTTCTAGGATAATTAATATCGAATAATCAGGAATTTTTTAGTGTCCAGGGTAGCATAAAATGCCAAGGAATAAATAAAGAAAACGAGACAGAATTGTTTTCGTATCGAACGAGGGTGTATCCTTATTTTTCCCCCATAAAACAGAGTTATCTGATTCGACCACTGTCGGTAAACACACTTATTATTGCGTTCACGATGAGCAACGATCGGACGACGGTATATTTTGTTCCGAGGTCCGTTGCGAATTGGATTTTAATCTTTACAAGGGTTTGCTGCCATTTGTATCAATTTGCTACAGCTTCACCATTGCCGTTTTCATCAACGCGGGAAAATATGAATATTGGCGATGAAACAACCCATACAGCACACTTCGTTGCGGCAAAGTTGCAGGATGGTTGCAGTAACCTTGCGATGTTGCATGGTTGCAGTGCAATGTCGATGTATGGTTGCTGCGACGTTGCGGTGCAACATTGCACGGGGCGGACATAGAATTGTTTCTGCATAGTTGCTGCATAGTTGCGTTGCAATAATGCACTGCAACTTTGCCGCAATTATGCCGCAACTATGCAGCAACTTTGCCGCAATTATGCCGCAACTATGCAGCAACTTTGCCGCAATTATGTCGCAACTATGCAGCAACTTTGCCGCAGCTTTGCCGCAACTTTGTCGCAACTTTGCCACAACTTTGCGGCGTTAGCAAATTTTAAAACATAATATCTCCAAAACCGGCTGAAATAAAGTGTATACATTATACTTTATTGAATTCGTCTTGAAACGCACTATCAAGTGATCTGTTAAAAAAAAGAGTTCCGTAGAAAATTTGCCCCCTCCAACCACGCAATTTCATGTAAACAATTTCTTTTATATCTCCAATACGTTAGGAAATATCCAGGTGTTTACTGTTCCCGCGGACATCCAGTATAATGAACTAAAATATAAAATATATGTCGGAGAAGGCAACCATTTAATCAGTTCCAAGCATAAGTCAGAATCTACTTTACTGGTGGCACGTGCCAAACTGATGTTTCCGTGAAGGCGAGCACGGCGCACAGTGCTTTTAGAACGACAATATATGGGGGTCGTAGTACTCATGTAGTATGAAAGTTTTTAACGTACAGAGTAATCAATATATATACCATCTACAGTACACTACATCCAAGAAGGTTCCGTGGCCACAACAGTAGCGCGTCAGATTGTCATGCGGGCGGGCCGGTGTTCAAATCTGTCGTGACCAATAACTTTTTTTATTTTTTTTTAACAGTTTTTCGTTGCCTCAAAGTTGCCGTGCAAAGTTGCCTCAAAGTTGCTGTGCAACGTTGCAGCAGGCGGACATAGAATTATTGCTGCATAGTTGCGGCAACGTTGCGTGAATCGTTGCAATCTTGCACCGCAACTATACTGCAACTATGCTGCAACGAGAGTGTGCTGTATGGGAAGTGACAATGGTGACAAGTCTTGTATTACTGTTTCGATTCTGTATTGATGGCATAGGTACATTAACGTCGCTTAAATATCTGAATAATTTTAGTTTTTGGTACTTGATTACTTTGGTATTTGGATATTTGGGTACTTGGCAATTTGGGTATTTAAATTTTTAAATACTCGACTATTTGGATATTTGGGTATTTATGTATTTGGGCATTTTATTACTTCGGTTTTTAGATATTTGAGTACTTGAGTACATATATAGATACTCGATTACTTACATATTTAAATATTTGGGTACACGAGTATTTAGGGATTTGGAAACTTGCATATTTGGATATTGAATACTTAGGATTCTGAATATTTCAGTACTTAAATACTTAAATATTTGAGAATTCGATTATTTGCATATTTAAATATTTGAACATTAGTATATGGGGGTACTAAAGATATATTTTCATTTAATAATACGAGTGCTTAAATAACGAGATACTTCGATATTTCAGTACTCGCTATGACGCTGCACCACAATACCTCAGTATTTATCTGAATTCTAATTAGAGTCCTCTTACTAACCAATTTTTACGTACAGAACGACTTCCAGCAGCAGTTACAGGAAACAAGAAAAAAACCAAACAAAGTATAAACACTGAAATTACCGGAAACTTCGCTCAAACACTGAAACTTTGCTTCGGAAAGCGATTACTACGAATGGTGGTTACAGTTCGCTACAATCCTCCAGGGAGATAGGTACTCAAGAGAAAAACGTTCGCGCATACCGTCGTACAAATTCGACGAATCAAGCGGAAACTTGGCAGTGGTGGAATAAAATGAAATTGCGGGAGCAATTAAATTGGTTGCGAAGCAAAACGTACAATTTAATTCGAGATAATCTTTCGCGTTAGGACGAATACACTGCTGCGTTCACAAGTGCGGTATTCACCGTGCATCATTCCCTGGTGGACGTTTTCATCGTAAAAATTATGACGTTATTACTCCATTTGCGTACGCGTGTCATTGGATTTCTAACACTGACGTGTGCGCATACATATGTACACACATACAAGGTGGATAACACAACTTAATTATTTCCGTTACTAAATAACTAATTTTCAAATTAATTCTAATTCAAATTATTTTGTTCTTAAACACCTTGATCCACAGAAGCCCACAAACTGACCATAGAGTATTTTTTTAAATCATTTTCTTAACTTTCCAGTTACCTTCAGTTTCTTAAATGATACTCTATCATTTCTCCACTTATCTTTTAGTAAACATAGAGGCGAATTCCGGAAGCAAAATATTTTTCTTATCATTTAAACTAGCTTGTAAGCCTCTGTCATCTAAATTGTTCAAAACGAAATATTGAAATTATGTTACACAAACTTAGAAAAAAAGCAAATTAATTAAATTATGTCGTTTATTGTGTACATTTATATTTACAACAGTGAATGCCCTCACAATTTTATATTCACGAAGACTACTAAATTAAAAATATATACCTACTACAGTTAGCTTGCACGCCTCTCTGAACAAAGATGTTTAAAAACTATAATTTCAAATGGTCCACTAATAACATAAATAATTCAGGTGATCAAGCTACGTTACCCACCCTGTATATGCACTCTCTCCACAGAAAATAATTGTGAAATCTGCATCAGCGATGGACCAGTCAAAATCGCGAAATAAATGGCACTGGCTGTGTCTCCCTCTTGCAAAAACGGTCAAATCGAACCCCTTCGATTGTATCCTGATTCGACTGAAACGAAAATCGCTTGAAATGCCGGGATTTGATGGCCACGTGACGTTATGCTTTTACGCGCCGATGCAAATGAGCATCGAATGTGCGTGGCAGTAGATTTAACGAGTAGAAGAGAAAAGGATTTTGATCGGACTTAAAAGCATCCTATTTGTCATTGGATCGAATAAATATTGAACGTGTTGGGGAGTGCATTCAATGAGAATACCGGAAAAGATCGCGGACCGAATAACACGGAAGCGTCACGATTTTCGATAGCTCGTCGAATGGTCAAATAAATACTTGTGCAATTGTTGGAGTATGGATGTGCATGCACGCACGGTTTATGTAAATATGCGGAATGTATGCGCGAAATAGATTGCAAACGTACGGTTTGGTAAACGACGCAGTAAATTGAGCTTTTATAAATCTTTTGTTAACGTAGACTGCTCCATTGGAGAGTATGCAAAAATTTAATCATTTGCAAACAGACATTCTTTTGTGATTATATGTGTAGGAGGAATAAATGTCTCGTTTCAATTATCGAGGACATCGATCTTACTATTTAGGTACTGGATTAAATTTAGTTTTAAACACGATATGAATATTCATAAGAAAATTATATTGGGAGGTAAATCAAATCTTCTGTCCCCTTTATCGACACACCTCTATTAATTACCGGCTACATCGTGTCCCGATTAATTAATTTTTTAGCAGCCCGTTCCTTCTTAATTGTGATAAGTTCGTTTATAGTCTGACAGGCTTCTGATATTGGGTGCAACGGATTGAATAATGTACAGAGTGAACTTATATAAAATGACAATCTTGGTTATTTCCAATGTGTCTTGGATAATATTTTATATGATTAGTTCTGATGCTAAAACAATGGTTATTCGTGGAATCTTACGAAAAATAATTTATTCAAAATAAAGAAAGTCTAAAGATGACTTGGAAAATATGTAAAGAGGATGACTCAGGAAAATGTACAGTAGCCAGCTGGAAATCCTCTCTGCTCCAAATTACTCGAACCAAAAAATGAAAATTCTTTCCCCAACCTTAGAAAAAATGAAGCTAAATAAATTAAATGGTTCACTATGTACATTTTCATTGTATTAAAACTAACATGTACATATCTGGTATAGCTACATGTGAATAACTTCGCGTATTTTATATTCATGAAGATTCCAGAGGAAATTAATTTATAACATATTCTGAACATCAATTTGTCACCATGGTGCTCAGTGTATTTATAAATCTTTGTCACTTTTAATGGAAAAATGAAAGCAATTGGGATATAAAAGCAACGTGACACCGGAAATAATGACGTTTACCTTGCATTATGCAACACAAAAGCGGTAGAAACCCAGAAATAAATCAAAGCATTCTTGTACGTGGACATTTATTTTCACCGCTTTTGAGCACTGCATCTGCCTTTGAAATGGTGTCTACGTAGTATGGTATATAAACCAGCCAGAACGAGGCAAAGTTATCCATAGATCAGTGTACGTAGTCGAACAGAAACGTCCCGCAAAAAGACGCAGGAATCCTTTATTTATTACCGATGCATGAATATTGAACGTGCACCAGCGTGATGAGCCAATAACCTACTTTAGCTATACATGATTCAAGCATGGTGGCGCTCGATATTAGCTGGAATAAAAGTAGGTTTTGTGTGTGGCTCTATCATTGAGTACGCGCAGCCAAAATCATTATTCATTGACAGTTATCGTATTATCGATTTTGGAATCCCTTATTAAATTATTCAATCAGAAGATTTAGGTGACATTCGTAAATCGCCATAAATGTGACTCGATTGATATCGATTGTATGTTTTCAATACAGAATTTTGATAAAATATATTCAAAGAGTGAATTCGATGTGGCTACCAACCTGCGTTTATATGCACAAATTAAATAAAACTCATTATACTAGTGGTATACGATCATGCGAGTCTGGTAAAATACTCGTAATATGATCTAGTTATAAAATTAGATCCACTGATAGAATTTCTGTGATTTGCTTGTATTCAAAATATTTTATAAAATGAAAGGATTTGTGAACAGTGAAATGGAATAAAGTGAACGTGTCACGGATTAAAATCTGGGATCGAGCTACACGAGTTACTGCGAAATTTTGATTTTCAATGCAGTGAAAATTTAAACTCCCGTTACAACAAAAAGGGAAATGCGTGCGTGATTTGGCAAGAGTATCGAGTACTTGCAGATTTCCCAATTGTTTTACACAAAAAGAATATTTTTTCGGAACGAAGAGAATTCTGTGCAAACGTCCGAGCCAATCATTCTCGAATTTGACAAGAGGCTTTCGAAAAAGTTGATTCACCCAGTCTACCGTCAGTTCATCGATCCGTTTTGTATTTCTTTTAACAGTTTTGTTTCCGACGCCGCACTTTAAAATAGAATTATCATTAACTGTTTTTATCTTTTTTCTATTTTACTTTATTTCTTTCTTTGTGTCATAACTTTCTGTTTTCTTAATTTATTATATTTATGGCTGAGTCTTCTGTTTTTTGAATGGTGTAATAAATACATTATAATAAATAGAAGTTACTCGAAACGCAAGCATGTTTTGAGTGCTGATATCCGTCGATTCAATCATTTTGAAAATTAGGCTTTTTACCTTTTCGGCACGGCAAAATTGCATAATCAGATTACAGAATCTGTTAAACAGTCGACGACGAACGGATGCACCTTAATTGCTCTCACGTTAATAAACATGGTAAGCATCCAATTGCCCGATAATCCGTCGAGTGTTTAATCGATTTTATCGGCGAAAAAACGATTGGAAACATTTGAGCACCCGTTGCAACCGTATGAAATCAAAATGTTCGCTTAATCGGATCGTTTGACTTTAACTGTGATGAAAAACATGAATAGATAACTTTCGACTTTTGAGCTTGCGATATAGACAAGAATTGTCTTATTTTCAAAAATCCTTAAAAAATTGTAACTTCTACAAATTTCAATATTAGAAACTAAAAATCTACAGAGTTGTCGTTCAGATATAATATTTTCAGAAAAAAAAATAGTTTGAAAGTCGGCTTTGGGAAAAAGATATTTATTTGACTTATAAAAGGTATAGAGCGTCCAAATCAATTTATGGCTCACACCCAGAGTGTTAACGAAGAGTTAAAGTGATTTTTTATACTCCAGCTGCACGTATATTCCTCTTCTACAGCAACCAAGGTTAGGATTTAATTACTTTTTCGACCAATTATGGTCAGCATCCAAAAACCGAAAGACATCATTCAAACTCGCCGTGGAATAAAGTAATTATTAACTTCTGGGAACGGTAACGCGTATTATGGAAGTTTTATCGAACATCTCAGATTTTTCGTTCGCGTTATAATGGAATTTTGAAGTAGATTAAGAATGCATGCATGGACGCTCCGCGTTACTCCTCCTAGGGAATTTCAATGAGACAGAAATGGAAATTGCCGCTTAAGGGAAACGAAAGAAATCTGCAACCCTGATGCCACATGCATAAATAAAACGGCAGAGTTCGTCTAAGCTTAGCTTTTCATACAGCTTCCATATATTATACAAGTTTCTTTCTCTGTATCTAATAAAATACTAATAATAATTATTCATCGTGTTGACATAATTGATTTTTGTATTTTAAGAAATGTCACAGTTACATGAATCCTTCACCTAGAATTGTGATATTTGTATTATCATTCAAGTTTTAATCTTTCCTTTGTCCACAACAATATGTACGATCCCCAATTTTTAATCACGCTTGGCCCGTGTAATAGTCGAACGAAAATTACTTCAAACTTCACCCAGTTTCGCTAATAAGTCCTTGCGTCCTTTCGTCTCCCAAGCGTCTACGTGGACCGACCTAATTATATGCTTATCGTTAACAGCACAGATTTCAAAGTTCCGCCCGCAGGAACTTCATCGTGCGGCAGCGCACGGCGTTGCCTTATTACAAACATACCCAGGTATAATTATTCATGGCCCTCACGATAATCTCCAGCCAATGATCTTGCTTTGATATCCGTATCCACAATGTCTAAAGTTCCGTGAACTTAAATGGGTTTCAGTGTAATCCATTGGGATCAGAACACTCTCGGTTAAAAGGCACATGAGCTTGTTGAGGTTTGGAACGTTGCTCATGTACTCTATCACGGGTTCAAGATCAATACATCGAGAACAAGCGTTGGTGATTTACGGGATTTTAAAATCGGCGTTAAAATTTTTAACAACCCGAAGCAAATCAGAGGGAAGGAGTCTCCAATGTAAATACCATAACTTAGTGATAGTAATAAGGAGAGGTTTTTAATTTAGGTGTCTGTCCCCGATTGCTTTGGTTTTTGGATATATTTTAGGGGATCGAAAAATAGATATGCGTGTTTTTTATAGCGGCCCGTTTTATATTTAGGGGGTTAAACCACCCCGCAAAGTTATAGGATTTTTAGGTGTCCGCCTCCGATTGCTTCGGTTTTTGGATATTTTTTAGTGGACTGAAAAATAAGAAATACCTAGGAATCCTTTTACTTTAGCTCGTTTGCATGTTTAAGGGGTGAAAGCATCCCTTAAAGTTCATAAGAAGAAGTACAAAAGCATTAAGTTATGACGAAAATGAAAATTATATTAAGTTTCATTCAACACAATGTTATAATATTCTTTAAACTAGCAATAGAAACTTTTATACCACTTTCTATGAACAGTGAGGGGTGATTTAATACCCTAAATATGAAAACGGGGCAAAATAAAAAACACGGATTTGTTCTTATTGTGTTCTCTAAAACATATCCAAAACCCAAAGCAATCAGTGTGACCGACACCTAAAAACCTCTCCTTATAAATAAACACCAAAAAATAAACTACACCAGCTAATGATCATTAGAACTCAGTACAACCTACCTCTAAACACCCACGCTTAAAATCCCAATTTCCACTTTACCCTACCTCGAACCATAATTTCCTAAGGTAGCACAACATTCCGCATATGCGAGCCAAATGAAATTACTAAGCCTCACGCCAGCGTTCCACAACGAATAGCGAGAAAGTCAACGGAGGTCTAAAAATACCGAAGCATCAGGGACGTTCTTTAAACATTCAAGCCGGCCCAGTAAATCACACGTGGATAAACGCGGATAAAGGTAGAGCCACAAAAGTAGGCGTGACACTTCGCATTATAGCCTGCCAGTTATTAAGCCTGAGCTAATGGCCCAAACGCGTGCGCTGACAGATTAAAAGACCGCTCATCCCTCGGGATAAACGAAGCTGAGGGGTAAGCAGGGTGGAAGAAAAAACTGAGCGTGCAGCAACGGCGCCATCAATCTTACCTGGACGGCGGTGTAGGGTGAGTTCTTGCCGGGGAATCCTCGAAGGAAGTCGTCGTCGTCTCGTGTGGCGATAGTCGTCAGGTTTAGAAGCAGGGTGCCTTCGGTGGTGATCACGTCCGTCCCCTCCATACGACCCTAGTCGGCGGTCTGGAGCATCCGAAGCGCCCCCCTCGTCGACGGCTACGTCATGCTCCTTCACTCCTCTCGACCATGGGATTCCAGGGAGGCTCAGGCCGTGCATGGGAGTCTTCTCTCGATTCCACCACTTGCCGACGACCTCAGCCGCTCATCGTCGCCGTTTGCGCGGTACTGTCGTTCCTGCCCTGAAACCGCATTCGAATTGTCATTAGTGGGACACACAGTGGCTGCAAAACGCTTTTTATAGGGTAGCTACTGGGAGGGTGGGGTTCCCAAGAAGGTAAATTGATCAACTCCACCCTTGTGTAAAGATGTGGTTTAGTAGCTCAGCTTGTGATTAGTACAAGTGCAATCTGTCTTCTGTGACTTTTTTTGTGGAGTTGATCAAGTGGTTTTGAAGATATGTGATTGTTGCAAAGTGTAGTTTATTGTTGTGGTTGTTATAAAAAATTGGAATCCTGTGAGTATCTCGGAAATTAAATTTGTCAACTGCTTTTTCTGCGAGTTTTTCAGTTTTATTAAGTCAACATATGATTAGTGCTTCATTTACCAATTTTCTCTATTTTCTGTTTTGTAGGGGTGGTCAATTGGTTTCTGAGAACACGTGGTAGTTTGAAAGTGCTTCCTGTCGCTATGGGTACTTATTGAAAAATTGAAATCACTTGAGCATCTCGAAAGTTACACTCTTTAACTCTACTCTGTGAAAATTCTTAACTTTAGCCCCTAACACATTTATTCGTTATGAGAATTGACAAAGATTCCATAATATCGCTTTTCATATATCCATACTATTTATTTCATGGAGTTGATCACTTTGTTCTCCGGGGATACGTGATAGTCGCGAAGTACTTTTGTCGATCACTTAGAGATTAAAAGAATGGTACGAGCAAATGGTAATTGGACGAAGAGTGGAAAATGGATAACAGTGTCCACTGTTAGAATACTAATGAAGCCGTACCGTTTACGAGGGGAGGGAGCACTTTTCCGGAGGGGCACGACTTACAGCTGAAAGGTTCGAGGAGAGTAAACTGCAAGGACGTGGAGCATGACGCTTTCGAGGTCCTTCAACGATCCCATTCGCTTATAGATACAAAATTCATGACGTAACTGCTCTGACACTTCATAAATTTCAAGGGAACAGAAGGGTTAAAAGTTTAGTCTCATGATTTATGGAAAGGGCCACTGTAAATGAGGTGTCGTCGGCTAAAGCTCAATACAGTTGATTAATGCAGGGAGGACGCTGTACAAGCACCTTATATTGCTTTTTCTGATGTAGCAAAACGAAGGAAATAGAAAAGAACAAGTATTCTCTGGCAATATTTCGGATAATGTCTTTCAGAAAATTCTTGGAAGAATGAACTGTACTATTACTATAAAATTCCTTTATGTAAAAACTAACAAAATTTAATTTTTGACAGAGTCCATCAGTGTCTTGTAATTAAGACAGTGTGTAATATGAAAATTTTATTATCTCTGTTTGTAAATATTGGCACAAAATTTTTACCAAATGCAGGTCATTAAATTACCATATTTGCAAAGGAAGTTCTGAATGATAAAAACATTTTCGTTCCACGGTAATCTCCTTAAGTTTCTTCAATAATTATTCACCATATTTTAACGAGACTGTTTAAAACTTTAAAATATAGCCTCGTTACTGTCAATATGTTCACAAAAACTCTTATAAATTTACATTGGCGACCAGGGAATAGTTTTGCAGTATATAAGGTGATTATAATCTAAGAAGAAGAAAGAGAATAAAAGATGGTGAAGGAAGAAGGACGCGATTAATTCCTCTCGAGTTTAGGTAATTAAAAGCCTAATTGCTTTATCGCTGGCATTATTAAGACGCTCCCAGGAAGGCAGATCGTTGTACGAATTAAAATCTAAATTAAAGGGAAACGGGAGAGTAATAAATCATACGATCGTGTCGAGTTCAATTCTCGTTTCACCGTTCGGATTATTCGAATTCCAGAAATTGCGCGATGGTACGCGGTTTCTCAATGACGGAAACCAGGAATACTGGAGCGGGTTAAGGAAATGTGGATCCTACGGATATTCGACGGAAGAAAAGTATTCAGCGATGGAATGCAATTCATAATCATATTTTACAGGAATATTGAATTTACGATATTGACGTTAGAAATGCAAATAGTGAAGGAAAAATACGAGCTTCCATTCTTATAATATAGATAACTAGGGGTGTGCGGGTACCTGAAATTGCGGGACCCGATTTGCGATTCGGGAGCTGATTTTCTTGCTTAAAAATTCTTACATCTGATCACAATGCAAAATCACAACTTAAAAGTTATCGAGTATCCGAGAGTCGGAAACTTTTAAGCTGTGATTAAGAAAATACGACACTGAATACACCGTCGAATAAAGTGAAAGTTACAGTTACAGTTAAAGTCAACAAATTTATTTGACGCTGAAGTTGAAACTGACGACGAATAAAAAATTAACTTTATTCACCGAATAAATTCTCGACAAATATAAAACTTAACTTTGTTCGTCGTATAAATTCTCATCGAATAAAAAAATTAACTTCATACGTCGAATAATTTAAAGTTAAAGTAACTTGTATATCATCCTTATTTAAATAATGTTTTATTTAGTTAATGTCCAACTCTGGTGAATTTACGATGGGTCCGAATTGACCCTCCATCCGGCAGATGGGGTTTAAGGGGACTAGGCAGTCGAAAAATCGATTTTTTTTATAACATTTTCCAAAAGTACTATCCTTTCTGAATAAAATGCCGCTTGGTTTATAGTAAAATTCGCAAAATTATAGATTTGACAGCTAAAAACGTCAAGCGGCAACCAATAGCGTTGCCTTTGCCCAGAAACTTTAAGGGGACTAGGCAGTCGAAAAATCGATTTTTTTATTGCATTTTCCAAAAGTACTATCCTTTCTGAATAAAATGCCGCTTGGTTTATAGTAAAATTCGCAAAATTGTAGATTTGACAGCTAAAATCGTCAAGCGGCAACCTATAGCGTCGCCTTTGCCCAGAAACTTTAAACGCGTTTTTCTCGAATATTTTCTTCTCTTCGTTTTTACCTTATTGTGAACGAATGGAGGTTCAGATCGACTTGAAAAAATTACAGGATGTGTAAAACATGTGCCATTTCCGACCAAACCTCTGATATGGCCCGTAAAAATTCGAGATTTTCATAAAAAAATTGAAAAGTCACCGGATTTTAGTAGCGCACAAGCAAGAATGAATTTTTCTCGGAAAAATCGCCGTTTTTCGGCCACCAATCGTATAATTTTGATTTAATTTCTGTTTTATAGGTTTGGTCGGAAACTGTGAATCCAACAAACAAGAATCACACCTTTAAAATCGAATTACGTCACATTTTAAGACCGATATTAGGGCAAAACGACGGAAAACCGTTAAAATGTTTACCCGTCTGCAGCGCCATTTTTAAAACACATATATATTTCTTACCATTTATTTCTCAATCTGTATGGTAGTAATAAACATTGGGTAAAAGGGTACACCTGGATATGCTTTCATTTCTTTACAAATAAATAAAGGACAGAGTCTCTTTCTCACGAAAAACGACTGCCTAGTCCCCTTAAGAGCTTAAGATTACTTCAGCTGAGAAAGTTTTGTATAAAGCGAACTCCTTGCTTGGCTTGCCTTCAAAGTAAACATTCAGAAAGTCCCGGACAACATTTTCGATGCTTTCCATTAAATATCGACGCGAAGACATGCCAAAACCATGCACACACAGAATGCAAATCATGTCGACGCCATCAGAGTCTTAATTTCTGGAGTTATTGAGTAACGTGATCGTGAAAAATCTGATCAACGATGTCAAGAAGTATGTCACCAAGTCACGGCCCTTATGAAATCTCACAACCCGTCAATGATCACCATTAAATCCCACAACACCGTCGGTGTCGCGGTCTATTATACCAAAATCCTAAAATCCTTATTTAATAGAGACCTTATCCCTCCATTCATCTGGATCAACGTATTATATAACCTTTGCTTGGCCCCTAAATAAAATCCTCCACGCTGTAGCTAGATCCTCGATGAAGTACCCCATGAAATCCCTTCCCTAGTTACACGAAATTTCGCAGAACACTCAGCCCGAGTAAAGTAATAATCCCCGAGCTACCAATATAAATTTCAGTTTACCCTATTGCACACAAAGTGTATTTAACTATAGCCACCTCCGCCTCGATAAACTGCGGGTAATCACTCGATCTAAATCCTTTTTAACCCGTTATCCATTACGTTGAAGCACGGCGCAGCGTTCAGCAACGCTGCATCCCCTAATCGAGACCTAAGTCGACCTGTATCGCCGGAATCGCTGGTGTTACGGTACATTGGTCTCGTTAATTCCCGAACATCCTGGCAGCAGAGCTGGATCGCTGCTTCGTCAGTCGGAATTTGACTGCAAAATTATCCTGAATTTAAGGGATTGGTCCAGAAACGGATTTTACAATGGGTATCTGCATTCTACTTTCATGAAATGGAAGAAACTGAAATGCAATGTTGACTGTACCAAAACTGTACATATCCCTTTTATGAAACCATTTTTCACTATTTTAACTCTCGATTGTCACACCTATTTTTTCGAACGTAGGTAATTGTCACACTGGGTTGATTCAACCCAAGCCAATTTTCAATTAGCTGCTATTTAAATTAAGCTGCAAAAATTCTGAGATAAAGTTTGAATATCGTAGAATAAATGTTCATCGTTGAAGATTAATATTTAAAGTATTATCATGTTTAAACAGTAGTACCATTTTCAATGATACCTCAAAGTCAAACTGTGGGTCATTTTGACCCAGTGTGACCACCGATGGTTAATGTATAATACTACAGTAACTAGCCATTCACGAGTGTACTTAAGCAGCACTACTTATCTGTGTTTATTAGTTTTATATTATATCATTTAGTACCTCGTTACTTTCTTCTGTACTACCACTTTTTAATGCTTCTATTATAATGCAGTAGCTTAAAATAAGCATATGTATATATTTCTGCAACGCTCGTCATTACGTCAACCCGTCTTACACGGTGGTGCTACCTTTAATACACATAATGTACCTATCTTCAAACAAAGAAGACCAAGTATGTACCATGTTGCCCCGAAACAAAGGCTGGGATACAATAACTGATCCAGAGCTTATTAAATTCTGATTCGTTCATGCTATAGTAAGTCGACCGACGCGGGACGACTCCTTTGTTATATAATAATAACACTACTGTAAAGCCATCATTATAAGTTGTTCACGTACCCATGATACGAAATTATTAATGGTGAAATAAAGAGAGATACCTAAAGAAAGTCATTCGAGTGATTTTTACGTTTGCAAGTAGTTTCTCTCCTTAGGAATTCATGCAAAGTGAAATGTTTAACATGTGGTTTTAAAATAGGCTGGTATTCTTTCAGGTCCTCTTTATTTTTACCTTTGAAATCAACAGCGATAAATTGTTAAAAATAAGTTAAGTTTATGCTGAAGGAGTAAGCATATTCCTATTTATGACTGGACACTAATTGGATATTTATATCTAAAACAATATAACCATATTAACATCTGCATTCTATTAAAAATTCTAAAATAGGGTGACCTGTCCAGTGAGTGAACACCCCCCAGTGAGTGAACGTTGCTCATATATAATGCGAAAAATTAACACCTATGGCACTCACTTCACGTTGAAACTGACATTGAAATTTAGACTGAAGACCTACAGATATGTCGCAAAAGCGATTTTTCCGTTTAATTATATCCGGTACGGTATTAATTCCGTTTATTCAACAGTTGTCCTCGCGACCGTTCATTCACTGGCAAACGCGGACATTTCTTACTTTACCAATGAATGAACAACTTAACCTGTCTTTTTTTCTCGTGACAGGTTTTCTCTTAACCCACGCCAGAAAATTAATTTCAGCTCTACATGATTATGATCTTATAAGACTAGTAAAATATAAAATCAATAATATTATTGCAATTGGAGAATGAAAAATTATTTATACAAAATATCGTCTAAATACATTGGAAACCTAACCCCTGTTATTATCCCGTTCATTCACTGGGGTAACCTTGTTCATTCATTAGAAATTTATGTTCACTCACTGGTCATTGGCCAATTTTTTATTTAATCTTCTGCCAGACTTTTAATGAAAGTTATAATTATCAAACATTGCTAGAATTGTGTTCCGGAATGTCTGACTTTATTAATAAAACAGCTCGCTTACAGCAATAACATTCAGGGGATTAAATAATGATTTTTGAATACTAATTTTAAGAGACATGCAGCTTAAGCGTTCACTCACTGGACAGGTCACCCTATAAGTAATATCCATCAAAGTTAACATGTCAGAAATTTAATGATAGTATGATCATCTCTTTCTCTAGTTATGATCATCAGTAGGTTAATGTCAGAGGTTCAATTCTATTAATTGGCACTATATACTGCCACGTGGCAAGTACTCAAGCCCAAAGGTGTAAAATATTAACAGGATCAACTTGGTTTACTAGAATTTCGCTCGAAGCGAGCTTGCATGGTAGATACTCGTAAAGCTACATAATTGTACCGAGTATTAACGTTATAATTGCCCCCTGGAACAATGGGCGATTATTGAATCGGCGGTGTTACATTCCAAATTAAACAATAAATCGAGCATGGAACGCGGGATATCTAGAGCAGAGGTGTTATTGGTCACGCGATTCAAAAGCCATTCAAAAGGTGCCTGCAACATGTCGACAATTCTTCAAATGAAAGAATTGCTTCGAAAATCGACGTTCTTCTGCACAGAAAACGGTAGAATATCGTGGAGTTCGCAGAACTCTTCGCTGATTGCAATTAACACATCCGAATTTTATGGAGTAAAAATTGCCTCCGAACGAAACTTAGTAGTTCTTTGAATAATAATAATCCCTGAAATATCTATTCACGCAAAAAAAACTACAATTCGCATACAAAATTTCATGAAATTTGAAAAAATTACTCGACAGAAACAATTTTAAAATTAGAAACCATTTGTTACAGTGCGTCACATGTTGCTATAATTGATTGCTAGAAATTCCCAAAAGAGTTATTAAAAAAATTAACTTTTTACTCAAGAAGTCTGCTTGGTTACAAATTCTAAAAATGAGGCCACAGCACAGCAAATTAGCCTTAAAAATCCATACCAAAGACTTTTTGTAGTATTTAAAGTGACAAATAAAAGTGATTCAGAATTACTGCAACAATTAAACCAAATCCTAAATAATAGAATAAAATAGCAATAGAATAGAGCAGGGCAACACGACAAAATAATAATATTTTATAGAAAAGCTGCATTACCCAAAACGGAGGATTCCGCAAAATTCTTCATTGGACAATTCTGAAATTACATAAAATTGCGTAAAATTGATGCAGTGTTCGTCAAGCTGTCGATACAACGTAAATAATCAGCAGAATTGAAGCACAGACACAGCATAAACAACGCCACTCGGCCAACGAGTTCTACTTAACCCAAAATTCCCACTGCATCGCGATTCAAGCGGCTCGCGTGTGAAGCTGGTATTAACATTAGTGGACGCGAGATTGGGTGGCAATATATCAAATCAAATTTCCCTGGCATATCAAGCACCGACGCACAATCAGGGCTCCTTATTATTCAGACAGCGAACACTGTCCATTTACTATCAAATTTTGTCCTTGGCTATCGTTAATGCAGGGTTTGCGAGAGCGGCGAAATGGAAACGAGAGACTGATGGAGGATAGTTAAAGGAAATGCACAGAGGATGTAGGTGGTACTCGATAGGAATGAGATTTCGATTAGTGATACTTTGTGATAACGATTATTTAAATCGATAACTGCTTCGAGGGGGATTAAATAGGGACTTGATTCTTGAAAAGAAGTCACTCAAGGATCTGCGATGATAGATAGGCCATTTTAGATTTAGATAAAGATATAGGAACCTTTCTACAGATTGGAATTTATTTGATCGTTTTACTGCTCGTTATAGAAACCTACTCTTCTCAATTCTATCTCCTAAATTAATCAAGAACTCTGTTCTTAGCAAAGACTGATCGACAGCTCTCGAATGCTTGTCTTTAAATCCACAAAAAAGTATCCGTAGAGCTTCGTCTAGGTTCTTAAGGAAAGAAGTGTAAGGAGATAAATCAGAAACGTGAAATGTAAATGTAGACACAATAAGAGAATTAGGAATAGATGTTTCAAATTATAACATAAAATTATTTTCTTAATTATTTCAATTTTATCGAAGACCACATTTTTGACCAACTGATCTGATCAAGATTGTCCAGGATTTTTCTCAGCAATTTTTATCACTTATTTACCATTTCACAATAATAAAAATGAAAAATCAATAATATGAAGGAAAGTGAATAATAATTTTAAGGGAAATAATAGTAAAATAATCTTAATTATTACTTTTCACAGAAATTTCCCTTCAAAATGTATTGCGAACTTTTTTAATATAATTTCTTCGATTATCGATCATCTAAATTCCAGTGTTACAGGGCTCAGTTTCAGATGATCAACCTCCGTGGCATCCATTAAGCTGTACACTGTAAATGCATTACACACCGCGCTAGCAAATTGCAAAACTCATTTCGAATTCATTCCGAACGCGAGCAAATATCAAACGAGCTTTTAGTTTGAATTACCGTGAACTAACGCGCACAAGAACATCTCAAGCGAGCTTCTGCTGTTAGTTACTGCCGAGTCTAGCATATATGACTAAACTTCCGACGAACTTCTAGCGCGATACACTCCAAGTTAACGCTTACAAGAAGATTTCAAGCGACCTAACGCCACCAAGTTTACGGAAAAATCGTCTAGCAGGGTGATATCGCGAGCTGCCTGTGTGCATTTGTTCCTTCAATCCCGTCGAGATTACAAGATTCTGAATTAACTATTGTGGAGACTGAACTTTGTTGATCATTCCTTCAATTAACGCCGTATAACAAATAGCAAAAGACGGAGAAAACTGTGAACTGAATTATAATTATCATCGCGATGGACACAGCTTATTAATTTACCAATAACAGCAACGAAATTCTCGAGTATCTGTAGTGTTTGAATTTCAACTTTTAGAGATTCATGGTGGATTGTGAAGAAATGGAAGGATTTGATGATTATTTCTTAATTTTCTATTTTTTTAAAATTTTTTTTTTAAATTTTGAAATTTTGAAGTTTCACACACGTGAAACATGGGCACTTTTTATGAATTTTGAATGGGCTGAAAATTAAAAAAAAATGGCAGTGTCTAAAGCAGACACCGATTTCTGTAAAAAACCCGCTGGTTTTCTAAATTGCAAAAGTTTAATTTTGCAAAAACCGATTCAGTTTTAGTACCAACGAGAATAGAAAATCTACTGAAGATATATACCAAGTTTGAAGTAAATCGGGTGATTAATTTTTGAAATACCAAGCTAATCAATTCGAAAAACATCGTTTCGGAAAAACGCGTTAAAATTTTAGGTGCCATTTTCTTAATTAATTTTTTTTAATTGTTGCCTAAATATGTACAAATATAGGTATAAAGTTTTCAATTAATATAATTTGATGGTTTCCCTAAAAAAAATCCCAAATATCGCCCTCCTTTTCACGCCATCAAATATAAGAAGACCCCTTAAAAATGAATAAAAAGCTAAAAAATTCTACCACTATCAATAAACGAAAACAATATTTCATCTCACCACTTCCTCCAAGTACTTTCCAAACGATCACCACCTCTACCGAGGAAACAAATCTAAAATACCACTAACGAACCACGAAAGTGTCCCCTTCAAAATGGTTCTAATTCTGCCCTCGCACCCCGTGCACTCCAGCCGCAAAAACAGATGGCAGCCGTTGCAACTCCGTTGAACGAAACACGTTAAAAGCGAGCGGGGGCGATTCACGGAGAGCGCGAATGAAAGGGCTGCCAGACCGTCTCGGTTGTTCCGTTCCTTTATTTCCTACGCTTGGCAGATTACTTCGGCGATATTCGGGCCGATCGATGGGAATGCACGCGAAAGCAGCATTACGTGCCACCATTGAAATAAGAGGAACTCGTGTTACAAGCGACACGCTAAGCAGTTCTGGCTAGCGTTGAGCCTTTCTCGGTACACGTCCCACCGAACTGGGGCCGGCGAAACCTTCGGTTACCGTCGGAGTCTCCGGATGGGATTAGATCGCGAGATTGCTGTTTATAACTTACTTTTAAAAGGGCTAACCGGACGGGGGCGCGTGGAAACGTTTCAGAGATAACGGACGATAATTATCTAACGCTACGTTATCCGCCATCTCGCTGGGAACGATGCTTTTCTGCGTGCACAGTGTGTACCGTGCGGAAGCCCGCGGAACTTCGGTAGCTAGCACGTTCTCTAGGCCGTTGTGAAGTGAAAAGGTCGTAGACACTGCGGCACTCTCTGTATATTAATTTTTGAGAGAGAGGACACTTTCCCCACTCTTATGATTTATTTAACGACGTGCAGCAGAGTTGCTGTGTTTCAATCATAAATTAATAATGATACAAGTGCACTGTGGTTTTTCAGGATTTTTGTGTGTTGTTTGTGGTATAGGAGAGTGGGGTAATTATGAACACCTAAGCAAAAAAGGAAACAAAACGAAAACTATGTGAGAAATTAATTTGTTAATTATTTACAAACATACTTAAAGTATTCATCTGTAAAGTACTGTGACGAATTTTTGAAAAAGTGTAATAAAAAGCTACTTTATAGTGAAAAATGAAACCCTTGGTGTTCGTGATTACCCGACTTCAATGGTCAACCCACAAAAAAATGTTGCTACAACCTATACTTAATGTATTTTTCAAATTCCTCTTCTTGTGCGTTAGAAAAAAATTGCACTTGGTCGGAATATCGAAAAAAATAGTAAAGGACGTACTTTACATTTTTTTCTGAGTCTGTAATGAAAATTTAAAAATCCCTTTTGTAGAATTAAGTAAGTTTTATACATGCTGAAGATTTCATCAAAATCTGATAACGTTGCTAATCTCGAAGGTTCGAGATTTGTTCGTCGATACTTTAAAAAAACAATTGTATCATTAATTCAACAGTAATTACATGCAATTCAAAATGGACAAAATATTACTTGAAACGTGATGAAAATAATAAATTATGTTTATCTTGAATAGCATGAGCGTTCTGTATTTATTACTTTCTGCCCGGCGTTAGATATGACCTAAACTATTAGCTAGTGGAGAGGGAGCATCGCTTTTATTTATTAAAACGCCATAACCATCGCATTCGCGATTACCTCGCGTTCGTGTTTACCCCACTCTCCCTTACACCTTGTTTCGTTTGTGGCATGTCCATGTGAGGGTATTCACACGTTTCCTTTTGCTTCTGTGTTCGTTGAACCAGAGATGCCTTTGTCGAGTGAATGTATTTGAAATACTAGACGCGAGTCATAGATATTTCTGATGTGGAGAGATAGGTATTTAATCCTTTGAGTGAATACAGTAGGTGCATATACGTATGTGTTCGTTTAGTTCAGAATGCCTCTTTTATATTTCGAAATCGCCACTGTCTTTAACAGCTTCCTACGACGTTAAATATGCAAATTACCAGCAAGAGATAAGCTTATTTTATAGAAATTTCTTCACCGAATGTGGTATAATTTTTTCGGAGTTTTAAAATGGCAACCTTGAAACTAATTTGGAAAACAAAACTTTGTTCATAATTTTCATTATACGCCTTTTTATCGAACATGATGTTGTTTGATACCAAATGCCAAATTCATACTTTTGCTTAAAGATTCAGGAATCATAAAACTTTTTAAAACAGTCGTACCTCTTCGATATAGGTACGTTATATCATTTAATTCATATAATATTCGAAACAAGTGATTTCGTTATTCCATTAAATACTCGCGACTTGACAAACAACAGAAATATAAATTACGCACAGGATTCGAGAGTCGAATCCACACGAGCGGGCGTGCATTTTTATATGCTGCATTTTAATATGTATCAAGCTTCAAGTACAAAATTCGCCATAATTACCTTTAAAAAAGTGGTCCGGTGTATTACGCGAAGAATATTAAAGAGCTGCCACTTAACATAATTTTAAATAATACCTTCCACTAACGTTATCTTAAACAATATTTATCAACGTAAGCACACACTGAGCGTAAACTGCAAAAATTCTCGGGAAGCGCTGTAGGTACTTGTATTTTTATTGCAATTTTGATACAGGTGGTCTGACACATTTTCATGCAACCTTTATCAACAAGGTCCATAGCTAAGCACAATACGAAAATACTACAGAAATCTGGTTCTACAAATTCTTTATTAAAAAGTTATACGCGAAATATGAAATATATTGTTTTGGTATCACTTGCATATTTTGGCAACCCATCAATTTATGCGATTAAAAATATTCTTTTTCGTGGGATTGCCTCCTTTTTATTATTATTCACAGATTAAACTTTCTTTTAACCACTACTATAGTATATAATGGCAATTAAAAGCTTCAGGATTAGCCCGGTATTTTTGACAGCATACGATATACGAAAATATATACACGTGCATATGTATGCTTTTCTTGAAACCGGCAGATAAAAAAGTTACCCTTAACGACGGCTTTCAGGGAATCACCCTGTATAAAATTTCGCGACAAACGCCTGCAGCTGGCGTCATGTACCTATCCTACTTTACAGCGGGTCTTAACTCAACAACAAGATTAATTATTTTGCATTTCCCCATTTTTTCTTCTTTCCTTACTTCTCTTTTTTCGTACTCCATACATTTTCATCAGGGCACAGTCCCGTAAAATATCGTTTTACAGTGAGCGCGCGAGGAATGAATAATGGCTGTTGGCGCTTATTCATTTTCGTGCGGCGTGTAACCGCCACGCTCGTCGTGTGTTAAACGTTTCATATAAATATACCATATTTTTTCATTTACCAAAGGTCGTATTTGTGAATTATGGGGAAGGACCTACGCGGTCAATATAAAGGAACGCCTGCAACTGAAATACACCGCTTCCATTTTTCAGCGCGGAAACTTTTCCGCCAGAGTCGCTCAATTTTATACTGCAGATAAATGATTGCTATACGATATTCGTTACTAACATTTAGGTCGTTCTCCGAAATTTCCACATGGACGTGGTGTCCTAGATAGTTTGAAAGGTGGGAATTTGGGTATCAACTGCGATTTGGATTTAAATTATGGGTTATAAGGGGAGGGAAGAAAATTCTGGCGCCAAGTGTCGGTTAATTAATTTGTAAGGGATGAAATCGGAATGTTTAGAAAACTTCGTTAGCTAGTGAGGGTTAAGTGGAGATTCTTATGTAACAGCCCCCGTAATTTATGATTTTTTTTTAAAACTGTTGGTCATATTGCATTAAATTTTTTTGGGATATAAGGAAGCATCTTTAAACTTGTAGAACTTTATTTTTCTATTTTCTACAATTTTTATTTTAGTTTTTATTTATGATACTTTTTTCTTCGATATAAAGAATAATATGAAAAATTTGTCTAAGGAAAAAATATACTTTTTTCTTCCGAACGTTATAATTCTTTCAATTTTTCATTTTTTTCTTTAAAGTGGACCAATCTCAGTGTTAACTACCTAATTTTAACAAACTTCTAATTTTCTTTTGCAATCAGATGACCGTGTAAAGTGCTACACATTCCGCCAACAGGAGTTACTTCGTCGAAGAGGTGGACAAGATTCCATAATAATTAACCCTTCGTGGTCACACCTTCTTATAATCACACATTGGTCACACGTGGTTCACTGTACCCCAGCGTCATTTTTTGAGTTACCATTTTCGTATTTTTTAATCTTTTAACTTTTTAGTGATAATTGTACACTCGTAATACTTATACAGTCATGGACTAATAGTCCTTTTCAAGAAACATAAATTTTGATATGATAAAATTTGTAGTTGAAAATGAGCGATTTTCCATGGTTGTGGAAAAAACCGATTTTTTTAAAAAATTGTCTTATTATTTTTTTGCGATAAATCCCCTTTGGAAGACGTAAAGGTGCGACATTTCAAATCGAAAATTGCTCTTGGGGTACAATACACCCCGTGTGACCACGAAGGGTTAAGAAATAATAAGAATAATCGACATAAAAAAGATATTGTTCTGAAATTTAAAGATGCCTCCTTATATCCCAAGAGTTTAATCCAATATGACCAACAGTTTTTTGTAAAAGAATTCTTAAATATCACTTATTTATCGGGCTGTTAGTCGAGAATCCCCCTTAAGTGATCGCTTAAATACAATAATATCGACCCAAGTCAAAGCACAAAGCACCATTCACAAACAGAAAGAACAAAATTACCTACCTCCACTGCGACAAACCAGAGCACAATATTTTCTCAGCAACCATCAAAACAGCAGTAGCTCGTTCTTTATCACCCACATAAACCACGTGAATGGAAGGGAAAATTACACACGTGTTCAGCCGCCGCGATCCCCAAGCAAAAGCCATTGCCTGATGAATGGCCCGAGCACGGAGTCACGCGGAGCAGCGTTCGAAGGTGAAAAATCCTCATGAGTGGCGTCCACCGCGGATGATAAAACGCGGATGCGCGAGTTGCCCTAGGTCCTGGCGGCCATAAAGAACGCTTTATGAGCTTCCGAAGTGAACAGCCCCCGAAGTTTAACTGGCCGCTGTTTCACGGTTCTCCGTCTTCCGGGCCACGATTCAGCCGCGTATGTGAGCTCACTCTCGAAACGGAAGGTAATTTTTGAAAACGCTCCCCGACCAAACCACGTGGCACGTACGCGCAAGGAGGAGCGATCTCGTATCTGGCTTCGCCGAAGCACTTAGCTCTTAATGTATCTGCGGCTGGTGGGCGTGCTGTTTGGCGAATCGACCCGGGGAACGGGTTTCAGTTGGCTTCGCCATATGTTATATATGGTAAACAAACTGAAGGGGCTTTTAAGAAGCAGAGGCTCTCCAAGAGAACGATCCTTGGACCCGAATTCTTGAAACGAAGGGACGAGGGGTCAGATGTCGTAGGAATTGTTCGTTGTTTCTTGATGATTTGTAGTTTTAGTGGGGTATTCCGATTTTCGGGTGTATTTGCTTGGTGGAGGCACTGATGATTTTTGGTGAGTGTGGAAGATGTGTTTGAAATATTAATTGAGAGGCATTAAAGTTCCTTGTGAGAACTCGCTAACGATTCCACCCCTAGTAGGTTTCTAATACTGTTCGTTGCTGATTGTTCGTCGTGGAAAGATTGAACTAGGTTTGAAAGAGTTCTGGAACTTTACAATAGGTTTTATTTTAAACATGGACGGTGGAATTTTTCAAACCTAGTTCAATCTTCTGGAACTTTTCAATGGGTTTTATTTTAAACAAGGACGGTGGAATTTTTTTAAAAATGTTCTCAAATTATAAGTTCCCAGGAGAACTAATACCTAAAGTAAAAATTCGTGAAAATAAAAGTTTTAGGAATGGAATTCAATTACAAAAAAATACTAATAATATCATATCCTCGTAATTCCAACTTCATTTCGTTCCACTTTAATTCCTTAATTTTTCCTTCGATTGAAACTTCTACTTCCAATATATATCGTGGCCCACGTGGTACGGAACGCGTCAGAAACCAGCGCCACCGATCGCCCAGCAATATTCCGACGAAGTCAAGAGTGCAAATCAGATGAATGCCATGGACACGAATGGTATCGAGCGTGTCGCGATTGTTTTCGGTGTTCCGGAAGCTCCGGTAGTTCGAAGCATCGCGACCCGAAGAGACGCGAGGGGTGGGAATTCGCGACCGGTTGAAACGAAGGGTTTGAATTGCGATTCCGAGAATGCAACGGCGGTCAGATGGAAGTTTGCTCTCGGTATGATAGGACCAACTGCTATCACGGCGGCACGACAAAGAAAATGACGAAGCCGCGGTTCGTGTGCGATTCGTGGTCACGATCGAGCCTTCCGTGACTGGGCAACGTTAATTAGCGCTTTACTACCCTTAAGAGTTCGAGCTTCGCTGGAATTGCTAGCCGCCACGGTTTCCCCCTCGCATAAACTTCATACGACACCTTGAACGAACTACCCCCGTGAATACGGAATCATAACGATTCCATTTGTGAAGTGCACCGACACACACGCGCGCACGTGTAATTTTGCTGTGATATAATCAGAGTTGGGCATTATTCGGCTAAATTTTTATTCGAATACATTTGTGCGAATAAGTTTTTATTCGAATAATCTTCGAATAAAAAATTCGAATAAAATGAAATTATTCGACAATAACGAATAAGTTTTTTTTTTACTGAAAATTTATTCGAATAATTTCTTATTCGAATAAAAATTTAGTCGACTCAACGGACGAATAAAGTGATCACGTGGTTTCAGCCATGTATCGTGACACCACTGACTGACACCCGTGAGACCTAATGTTTTAGGTTAAGTAACTCTTGTCATAGCTCGCACTTTACAGAAAGATGTATGACCGCGGTATTACATAGAGTGGCGTTTTGATTTATTTTAAATAAAATTTGCTCACGTCAATTCATTTAAACTAATGAAAAAATCTATCTCTTCAAATTATAAGCGTTCATTGAATGTTTTTAAATACATACAAATACGCACACTTCCAGACTCACACGTCCAAACATATGTTGAACACAGTACAGACTTCCATCGATAGATATCCGACAGGGTATCACATTTATTCGTCGTTCATTGAGGTCGAATAACGAATAAATTCTTATTCCAACGAATCTGGCTAGAATAACGATACAGATTTATTCGCGAATAACGAATAATTTTTCGACGAATAAAATCGTCATTTGTTATTCGCGAATAAATCTTGGGGATTTATACGAATCCGTATCCGAATAAAAATTTAGCCGAATAATGCCCAACTCTGGATATAATATTAGGTTGGTGAAAAAGGTTCTTGTACGCGGTACTATTTTACTTTAAATCATATAAAGATACTGCAAGCTTCCCTTGTGTTTCATCCCCCTCAATTCTGCTCAGAAGAAGTGTACTTTAAAAATGTTTTTATTATTCTGCCTTGCTTTTTCGACTTTTCCTTTCTTCCTCACCTCTTCAATTTTAATTAAAAATAACCGTATTACATCAACAATATAAAGTATGAATTACAACGCGGGAGAAGTGAACACGGAGATTTTTACATTCAACAGAAATCTTAATTTTCTTAGCGTGAATTACGTTGACCGGACAAGGGTTTATCTCGGAGCTTATTCTTCGGAAGTACATTTCGCTGGGAGGAATTTGTCGAGGCTCATCGCCGTCACAGCTACGAGCTTGATTTTATTCGAAGGAAATCTCCTCAGGTCGATGTGGAAAGGATTGGGGAAGCGACTACCATCGTGGCCCGCCTTTTTTTCATTAAACGGAATCCACGAGTAACGTTTCGACCAGGGAATAGCCGGCGAAATTTCAGGGATTGCGTTCCACCAGCTTTCGTACCTGTTCCATCGTACGGGCGAGATCGGAGCCCTATAATTTCGGCGGTAAGTCGGTCAGTCGCGATTCAACTGATACTTACGTAGACAGAATATATCTTGTTTGTGGAATTACGTGCTCACTGGGTCATCGAACGTGTGATTTAAATGTTCCACTAGCTCGCGCGGCTCCCGCCCTGGTGCTTTTCGAACGAATGGGTTTCGGAGTTGTGGGAATTTCGAGGAACCCCCGAAGGGTTCAATGGTTGAGAAAGCTCGATTGTTATTTGAAGAAGTTGGTAATATTTCCCTTCTTCGATTTAATCCGTTGAAACCCATTAAAACTTTTAGGTAAAATGTCATATCTGTGTTTCTAATTAGGTAGATATAGCAAACTACGAATGTTGCATTATCAAACCATTGAAAATCGCAAATCTATTTTTTAAAAATGTCTGTATTAGATTAAATTTATCTGGTAATATGTATTATAAATAAATGGGTACTTTTAGTTTCTAATATTGACCATATCCTATTACGTATATAGTTTTGAGAGGGAATGACAGATTTGGGTTATAGAGAGTTAAACTTAGGTATATAGGTCTTATTGGCGTTGCATTTTTCAAATTTATCCGATTCACCCTTAAGGGGGGAGACCACTGTCTCAAATCTGAAAAAATTTTTTTTTTCTTTTTACATTTTCTGAAAGACGTGTGTTTCAAGAATGTTCGCTCCAAATTTTATGAAGAAATTCGCAAAATTGATGGAGATATGGTGTTTTTCGTAAAGCGGTGTCAAACGCGCGACTGAGCCACGCGGAACTTTAAACGCGTTTTCCTCAGAATGACATCGGAAAAATCGATTTCTTTTTTACATTTTTTGAAAGACGTATGTTTCAAGAATGTTCTCTCCAAATTTTATTAAGAAATTCGCAAAATTGACGGAGATATGGTGTTTTTCATGAAGCGGTGTCAAACGCGCGACTGAGCCACGCGGAGCATTGGACGCGTTTTCCACAGAATGACATTTTTCAACCGCGTTGACAGTCTACAGAAAAAACTATACGTCCAATTGGCATGATCAAGGACATTTATTGTACGGAAAACCCGTCGCTATTACGTGACGATCAGACATTTTCAATTTTCGACTTGCTTCTATTTTTTTTAGCAACATTTCCCAAATTTTGTACCCCGAAAACATGACTTTTTTCTTCAGTGGTCCGCCATTTTGTTATTTTTTACAATTTTGACATTTTTCGATCGTCACGTAATAGAGGCAAGCTTCTAGTTCCTAAATATTATTGTTTTTTTTAATTTCGATGAACCATATAGCCTGGGGACTGTCAACGCGACTAGCATGTTTTTGCCGGAGCGCAAATTTTGACGAAGAGTATACAGGAAACGGATTTATGAATTTGATTGAAAAAAAATTTTTCTTACCCTTCGATATGTACACTATTAACTATACTAAGCAATAAATTGATTTCCTTGTGTTGTTTGGTTGAAATAAATTCCCGAAAACACCCTTACATTTCGGACCGAGACAGTGGTCTCCCCCCTTAAGGGGGTGTACCCGTTTGAACCCTCGGAAAATGTATACATTTTGTGGATTTTTTTACAAGTCAACGGTTTGATGCAGATTTCCCGTTTTTTTACTATCTTTACATAGTATTATGAACTACTTGAGAAAAAAGTTTCAGTTAAAAAACTATTGTTTTTGGGAAGTTATGCATACACATCCGAAAGTCTTTCGATTTTAGACAGCTAAACGGTGGCCCTGAAAACAGCTGTATGCCGTGTCTGAAATCAAAAACCATAAAATTTTCTTATAAAGTATGTCAATAGCTATCGTCCAACGAAGGCTTTTTTTATTCCCATTCCCCGTTTATTATTTATAAAGAAAAAAGGTGGATTTTTCTATTAGAAAAATTTAACTTTACCTTTGATCTCTCACCATTTCTTTATTTTTCAAAATTTTCAAAATCGGCTTCGTTGGACGATAGCTAATGACATACTTTATAAGAAAATTTTATGGTTTTTGATTTCAGACACGGCATACAGCTGTTTTCAGGGCCACCGTTTAGCTGTCTAAAATCGAAAGATTTTCGGATGTGTATGCATAACTTCCCAAAAACAATAGTTTTTTAACTGAAACTTTTTTCTCAAGTAGTTCATAATACTATGTAAAGATAGTAAAAAAACGGGAAATCTGCATCAAACCGTTGACTTGTAAAAAAATCCACAAAATGTATACATTTTCCGAGGGTTCAAACGGGTATACCCCCTTAAGGGGGGATACCACTGTAATGGCCAGAAAAGAGAGAGCCAGAAAAAGAGATTAGAACCCCTACCCTGTTTGGAATAATTGTCCAAACCTTGCAAATTTATTAAAGCACTCTACCAAATTCTACTTTATTTACTATTTTAAATTGAAAGCAGTGAAAACTATTCAATTTGCACTCAACATCATACTTTGTGCAAACACAGCTGATGTCCTAATACTTATAAACACTCAGAAGCCCCTCTGAAAGAAGATACAAAAGTACCTCTCCTGAAAGGGCCCCTACTTACCTCACCATCATCTTTTATTTACCCCCAAAATTTCCTACCCCTAAAATTTCGCGCAAACTATTCCTGCACACCCCGTATACAGCCAGCTAAAAGCCTAAGGACCGACCAAGGTAGATGCTATCGAACCACCCCCTCCCGGTCGTATCGCCTCGGCTAAAAAGAAGCCACAAGCGGTACCAGTTACGTGACTGAACCGCGGCAGAACGTATTTCGCGTAAACGGGCTCCACTGAAGCCTTCCTCTGCCCTCCCCCGCGATCCCCGTGACACACAAATTTCCAGCTTACCGGTAACTCGTGACAGCCGATTGACATTTTCGGGCATGGGTCCCGCTGCGTTATTAAATCCCCTCGGCTGCGAAGATCCCGCATCTAATCGATCGTGGTTGCTCCACTGTGCTCCATGATGATGGCCAATCGCGCGGAACGCGCTCTCTTCTTCGCTGATCCGCCGAAATTTACATGTCCGACGGTCGTTTTACATGATAATGCCGGGCCCGATCGATCAGCACGAAGCCCCGAGATATTCCAAACAATAACTCAGCGGGGAAACGTCGACCCAGGATATCGACGGCACCTGGCCGCCCGCCACGGCCAAGTTTCTTCCTTTCTTCCCCCGCGAAGCCACGGTTCTCACGCGGCCGCCGCGAATTTATGAGGATCCGCGAATATCCTCCGAATTACTGTCCGTCCAGCATCGAGGCTCCTTCGCGGCGAGTAATTTATGGGCCGCTTGAATGCACGTAGCTACGCGGGCGGCTGTTGGTCGTCGCGGGGCGTTAAGGGGATGGCTCGCCTCCGCACTTAATTCAGGCAAACATCTCCGTTGGTTCCGTCGGATTCTTCCCCACACGGCGAACGATGGCGCATCCGGGATGCCTGCAAGCGCAAGGGATAATATTGTTTTAGAAATTGCTGTCGCGTCGCCTTGAGCGGGGGAACGGAGGTACATGCGAGGGGGCGCGAAATGGGGTGGTTGGTGCTCGTGAGTGGTGGATAGAATGGGGGAAATTGTGGGGTGAGATTTGTAATGGCAGGAGAAGGTGCTCGTGTGTGTCAGCTTTTGGATTTTAATTAACCTTCACTCTGTGCATTGAAAATTTCCCGTGGTCTGTGCACTGGGGTCAGTCTGACCCCTTATCTATTTCCATATATTTTGGAAAGTTTTTTTAAAAAAAAAACGTGAAATGACCCAGGCGTAGTTTTAACAATGTGTGTGTAAAACCTTAGTTGAGGCAATCCTAGTTGCCCGGCATATTTATTTGGTGCAAAACTTATTACATCGCATATTACAATGACTGGGGTCAATTTGACCCCTATGCACAGAGTGAAGGTTAAGTGTGATTTTAGGGGGGAAATAGTGGATTGAAAAGTATGAGCTTCAGGGTGTACCATGTTTTCTATCGTTAGGTGGAATTTTTTATCTAAAGTCTGGAGTGAAAATGTTTATAATTCAAGGCGCCAGCATTCGTAGCCTGAGCACGACTTTCCATAGCCGAGGCGCCGGTTTTCCTAGCACGCGAGGGCAATTTTCGGAGGCCCCCATTGTGCTTGGGTGACAAAGAATAGTTGAGCCTAGGGAATTTATTTTATTCATTTATTTCGTATACGAGACAGAGTTGGGCATTATTCGGCTAAATTTTCATTCGAATACGGATTCGTATAAATCCCCAAGATTTATTCGCGAATAACAAATGACGATTTTATTCGTCCAAAAATTATTCGTTATTCGCGAATAAATTTGTACCGTTATTCTAGCCAGATTCGTTCGAATAAGAATTTATTCGTTATTCGACCTGAATGAACGACGAATAAATGTGATACCCTGTCGGGTATCTATCGATGGAAGTCTGTACTGTGTTCAACATACGTTTGGACATGTGGGTCTGGAAGTGTGCGTATTTGTATGTATTTAAAAATGTTCAATGAACGCTTATAATTTGAAGAGATTGATTTTTTCATTAATTTAAATGGATTGACGTGAGCAAATTTTATTATAAAATAAATCAAAACTATGACAAGAGTTACTTAATCTAAAACATTAGGTCACACAGGTGTCAGTCAGTGGTGTCACGATACATCGCTGAAACCACGTGATCATTTTATTCGTCCGTTAAGTCGACTAAATTTTTATTCGAATAAGAAATTATTCGAATAAATTTTCAGTCAAATAAAAACTTATTTGTTATTATCGAATAATTTCATTTTATTCGAATTTTTTATTCGAAGATTATTCGAATAAAAACTTATTCGCACAAATGTATTCGAATACGTATTCGAATAAAAATTTAGCCGAATAATGCCCAACTCTGATACGAGATAAACCCTTTGATACACAAGAAAAATAAGAGGGGTGTAGAGGATAAATAGATAGCGTAGTATAAAATAAAGTATGTAGGTAAAATGGTTACAAGAAGAAAAGAAGAAAAAAGAAAACGGGTATAAATTTCACATACATAGTAGGGGAGCATGATTTGATAGGAACGTGACAAGAATGATAATAACGCAGCTACGTTTCATTGAGTTTTGAATAACATTCGTAACACGCTGTTTGTTTAACTGTTACAAAATGTATGTATTTTAGTATCGTTGTGTTATTGTTATTATTCATATAGTTTACGGAGGGTTATTGTAACACTTTGTTAATGTAAGTAACTTTTACTGTAAACCGTTTTGAAAAAGATAAATACGTTAGACACGTTTGTGTGGCACGGTATGAAAACATATGATTGATCTGAGCGGCTGCAGTAGAAGAAAGAAATGATTCATAGAAAGTAAGGGAAACAAAACCGTACATGGTCAGTCATGTTATAACCCACAGGACAGGAACTATATGTCACTGTAACTTTTCAGACGTGCAGTACTCTTGAAAATGGGTGAAGTAAAAATTAATCAGATGATCAGGAACTTTATAAACATTCCAAAATTGCTAACAATCCCATTTAGGATTGTTAAAATAAACAAGTCTTATCGAATCATTAAAATGTTTGGTTATAAAGAAAATTGCCAAAGAATATTTTCTTATAAAACACACTACATAGAATATCGAATAATAATTTCACCCCCACAAATTTAAATCTTCAGAATGAAAAACTACCCTTAATTTTGTCTAATATACAAAATAAATCGAATTTCATAGAAAATTTAATGTAATACGTCTGTTCGTGGTGAAGATATTACCCTCCAGAAAATCTTCTGGAATCACTTGCGCATCCTACACCAAATAAAACGTAGCAAAATTATTTACTGGCGATTTTATATCCAAGACGAAAATTAAGAGAGGCCCTCAGTGGAACTTAAATCCTTTAACAGCTCTCATTTTCAGAGATTCTAAAGCGTTCTCGAAGTACGTCAAGGTGCCTGAAGCCTCACCAAACCATAAAGACGAATTTTAGACCCCAATAAACTGTGAAACATTCGAACGCGTTGTTCAATTCGAGGATCGTAGCCTTTTACTATCAAAAGCTCTCCCTTGTGGATAATGAAATGTCGGTTTCCACGAGGAAGCCGCTGTAATTCGAAAATTCAATATTCTTCAGGTATAATCGGGGGCCAATAATCTCATCGTACCTTCGTTTCAGATAATTCACTTTGATACACCGTCAAATCCAATTAAAACGAACCGTCATTTTATAATCGAATCTTCGTTGGCCTGGTAGAACAGACGCCATATTTTAGACCATCAGTGTTGAAACAGGACAAAATTTATAAATGAATAAGTTTAACTCATCTTTCGAAAGCACTTTCTAATCTGTCATCGAATATTCTTTTTCGACGAGTATATTATTTCTCATCAATTCAAAAATTTAAAAACGAAGCTTTTCTAGACAATTTCTTATCGTTAGCGACTTCATTAAGCACCACGATGATTTTTTTTCTTTTCGACCTGTTTTCTATCCAAAGGCCGAGTAAACCATAACCGAATTCATTTTTATTCCTTCATTTTAATAATGTCTTTATATGAGCACTAAATTTCTCAATATATGCTTTCTGTACAATCGCAGGCACGGCCACGTCGTTCAAAGTGGGTATCGGAAAGGATTACTATGTTCCACGTCAACGTGATTGGTTTTATCGAGGCCAAACATGTCACAAGACGGGAATACAACGCGATAACCGACAACTTACACGCTAAACCACGCTCGACACGTTTCTAGAATATTTCTCTTTATCGTTGTCGTGAGCTGAGCAGATTAACTAGGAAAGGTTGGAGATGACGAAGAATCCGTGTGATCCTTGCGAAAAATTCCTAGGATCGACGCCTCATCTTTCCACAATAATGGTGGATTATTCTGGACGCGACTCGCCACTGATTCGTTTTGCCCAATCACTGCTATACGTGGCCGAATATTGGCCGCGAACGGTAAATTCAATCAACAGAGGTCTGGATTAATTTGTCATGTTATACACCAAGTTATAACAAGATTAGTGATACGCTGTTTTCTTGGAGCCGACACGGAGGGGACGGAGACTCTCAGAAACACATTTTGGGAAGTTCTGCTTGACTAATGGAATAGGGGTTGTGTATCAAAACTCGTTTATGAGATTTCGTGGCTTTCGGAGAAATCGGTATATTGTGGGGGATACTTTTATAATATTTGCATGAAATAAATTGTTTAGAAAGATATTCTGTTTCGTGTAGCTAAAAAAATATATTTTTCCTCGTGTATATAACAATAATACTAAAATAATTTATCGTGTAGGTACCATAGAATATGGAACGGTTTCGATACATTGTTGGAGGAAAAAAAATGAATTCAACGATTTCGTGTAATATTACTCTCTGTCAATTTGAAGTTAAACTCCGTAGTTCTTACTCTTTAGCAATTGTCAAAATTCAAAATGAACTAAGATCACATTAGACGAAGTCACTGAATACATTTATCAATTAACTCAACCCTCATACTGCTTTAAGCAACACTTAAAAGCTGACGGTGTGCTGCCAAAAAAGCTAAACCGATTCTCGTAAGCCTTGGCTTCGCGGCACATTCTCTCAATACAATTGTAAGAAGCGAGAGTTGTAATTTACGGTGCAATCTATTTTCCAACACATTATATTGAATACTGTCGAAAGGTCAAATATTGTTCTGCGAACTTTCAGCTGTTAAAAGAACATTACGACTGAGAATAGTCTTGGCATGATCTGAGAATAGGGGTATGTTAACATCAGCGTATTTTTGAATGGGGTCCTCATGCTGCTCTGCCTTCGAGGGTTTTATGACAGGGACTTAGGCTGTGTGTGGCATTGAAAAGGGGTGCGTGAGACTAAACCACCAGAACTGGGTTCGTCAGATGATGGCTGGTGGACTCTGGTGACCACGTTGAGCCTCCCAGCTATCGGGTGTCTAAGGATTGTTTGCTTGAATGAAGAGAGAGAAGTTTAGACATGGCAAGGGGCCCGTCACTGTATTGTTAAAGAATAGGGGATGTTGTTTTCTGTTCCTTGAGGATCTTTGGCGCCTTCTGGTAAAATAACTAAGATAAACCAGGTAACACAAATTCTAGAAACCTCGGAACTGGGCAGTCATAGTCGTTCCAATACATTTCCAACAGAATATATTAGGGGAGACCGGGGCTGGTTGACACCAGGGGTAGGTTGACTAATTGTTAATAACTTTCCACCGACGTATGCTCTACCGCGGAGCGATTTTCTGTAGAAATAAGTCACTTCTACTATGACATGCATTTCTGTCCGACCCCGTGATCGCACGTTTTTTAAAAGTTACCAGCGTTTATCGAAAAATTGGCTATGTAAGTAAATATGTTTTCTTAAAGATTTTATGTTTTCACGCTCTATATAGTTAGAGTAGAATAAATGTGAAGGGACTATTTTAAAGTTTGTTTATTAAACGACCTATTGAGACTGCGTTTTTGATTTTACATAAATAATTAATGGTTTTATAGAGTATTGAAGTCAAAATGATCGTTCGGGGCTGGTTGACTAATAACGTCCGGGGTTACATGGCTAAGCTGGTTAACCAACCCCAGTTATATTAGTTTATTACGAACTTTTCGTTACTAAAGGTTAGTTAATAACTTATTTCACAGAACAATGAGGACATATCAAAGAAAGTCAAATAGAGGTTCAACCTCAAAAGATCTTATAGGACAAGCATGTCGTGAAGTAATTCTTGAAAAGAAAAGCATTCATGCAGCTGCCGTGGAACATAATATACCGTATAAAACTCTGTATAGATATGTACTTTTCTACAAGTGCAAAAATTGCACATCAGATTGCGAAGATAGTAATTAGTTGATAGAAGATGGCGAATGTTTTTATAGTACCAGATAGATATAAGATTTATTGCTACTATAAAGGTTTAAATTGTTATCTATTATTAAAAAATAATAAATATTTTATAATGAAACAACTCTTGTGACATTGTGCTATTTTATTTCCACTCAGATAAGTTGTTAACAACATTTTCTTAACTGATTGCACCTATAGTCAACCTACCCCATACTGTTAGTCTACCAACCCCGACCACGGAGCTGGTTGACCAGCATGCAAGGTGTTAGAAAAACATTAAAATGTCTTAAATGTTGTCACATTGAGTCAACATTAATAATTTAATCAGATAGACAAATGTATGCCCTATCAAATATAGTAATCGATTTAATGATATTTCGCCCACATAATTTATTAAAAATCAAAAATTGAAAAATTGGCCTACCAGCCCCGGTCTCCCCTATATATTATGTGTATACCACGTCCAGAACTGCGTATAGTACCCGAAAATATATAGAGAGGTCGTAAATGAAACACTGGAACAGCGGCGGTCTTTGACACCCCGACACCCAGAGCCGCACAAATTTATGTTACACACAATTACACAAACAAAGCTTGCCGTAAAAAGAGTTCCAGATTGTAGAAGCATAAAGCAAATGTGACGCTACAAAGCCATTGTACAGGAAAATGTACGTATACAGAAGCATGAATTCGATACAAGTGCGCGCGACTTTGCGCACGGCGATCGGTTTATAAGAAATTCCATGAATAATAACGCTCGCGTATCAATGATAATACGCGGCCGCCCGATAACATCGCCTGAATAATTCAACCGAAATTTTATTCCCGCCGCGTCAACTGTATCGCGGATGCAGTTCGCGCTGCTTTACATCCGAGTTTACTTTCCCCGCGAGTGGAGTAGGCAAGCGATTTCCGCGACGCGCTCGCGGTACAAGCGTCGTTGGAACCGGATCACGTGCTGCAGAAGACTATTTCCTCAAGTCCTCGAGGCTCTTCCATCAACCCGGATCATCGTCGCACCCTCTTCCCTTCCCCAACCGTCAGCCTGTCTCTGTTATTACAGAGAAATCGTCCGACCAGAAACTGCTTTTACGTATGAAGACATCGCCGCACAACGATCAACCCAGAGCGGACGGGTCATTGTCACGCGATACGATGCCATTTCCTTCAGCTTCTTATACCACTTTTCTCCTCCATCTCAACGCTGATCCACCTCGCCACTTTATGGGATTCGTCTTGATCGTGATACAAGGAAGGTACACGATGTTACCACGCGTATCGAGACTGCGTACATACTGCTCGGCGGATGTACGTTAGTGTCTCGTTAGACGTTTATGTCTCCTTCGTGCACGAAGGACAAAACTATTGGTGGTAGAGGCTTCTCGAGTGAATGGTGGTATTTTTGTGGCGATCGTCGTTGTGCTTGGTTTTATCGAGTGACAAAATATGATATTATTTCTGTGGTTGTAAGGAAAAACGACCCATGTCACATGTTTTCACTTTCGAGATATTGTCGTTGAAAGTTCTAAACACCAATTCTTCTTATTAACAATGTTTCCTTGTTTTCTTCTTACGATATAAACGTATATTTCCTTCACTTTGCTTAATATTCAATATTCGTATAATTAACGTAAATAATAATAAAGAAAATAGTAATAATTTACATACACTTTAGGCAGAACGACACAAGTCCACTGGACTTGTGTTGTTCTGCTTGAACATTAAGAAGAAAAGAAAAGAAATGATTACTTTCCTTCTTTTACTTTCTTTTTTTATCATCTTTCGTTTTCTTGTGTGCTTTGTGTTGTTCTTTGTATAATACAAGTTACACATTTATGTATCACTGATATTTCATAGTGTGCTGTTTCTAGTAAGATAAAAATATGATGTATAATTTTGCTCATTTGATTTTACACAAAATACGTTATAGTATATGCAGATAAATAAAAATAGAAAATAAAAAGCGATCACGAAGGAAAGATACGTCGTATTATCAAAATTTTGTTGACTTACGTTGTTTTGCCAAATGCGTATTAATTGAATATTGGACATCGGTTAAATTGCATTATTTTTTCAACGTATAAAATTCGTTTTCATGCATTTTTTTCTGATAAAAACATACATCCAACATTCTACAGTTGAATTAATCCATAAACTCAAATTTTTTGAAATTGTGACATGGGTCATTTTTCCTTACAACCACAGATTTCTGTGGGTGTGTATATTTTATTTTATTTTTGTGGATTGCAGACGAGGCTTCGTGTAGTATCAAGTCGGAAGTTTTAAATATTATTGAGAACCTCAAAATAAATCTGGTATCAAGAGACGCCTCAAATCTTGCACCCCTGAATTTCCATTCAAGCGATTACAATAATTACATAAACTGTTATTTAATATATCGATGTTCCATATTTTCTGTAATATTTTGCAATAAATTTAGTAAGGCACAGCTTGAGTGGACTTGAGCGGCCGTAATTTATTAAATTGAAATTGAGCTCTTTAAATTTTTGGATGGCTTTACAAGCTGTTAATCCAACGAATTTTTCGGAATGAAGGTTTTCTTGAAATTAGAGATTTATTGATAGTTTCTGTATGGAATTGTAATCGAGATTAGTTTACGAACATATTCTACATGTGCTTCTTGAACTTTTGATATTTCAAAGCACCAATGAAATATATTTCAAGGAATTCCGTAACGAAGTATTCCTCAGCGAAAGGTACGTGTACTGTGTGAAGATGGATTTCGAGTGCAACGACAAGGCCTCGTAATTTAGGTACAATCTCTTGTCTCCAACTTTGGTGGAGTACGTCTCTTGTAAGTTAAGTAACACGGAATATCTTTCGACTTAACAAGTTCTTCTAGTTGTGTCTATATGAACTCGGTGCCTTATTATACAATGTCTCGAGGCACGTTTTATAACTCGACAGTAGGCGATTCCTTATAAAAGAATAAACCCAAAATGTAAAATGTCTTTTGTTATTAATTCAAATCCCAATCTTGAATACTTATTAAAATCTTCAATTGATGCATTGCCTTAGAACTGATTGAAATACTTTCACAAATAATCCTCTGTCAACTGCATAATTTATGAGAAAATTAGAAATATAATTCCAATTATAAAGGAACTCAACTCACTTTTAAATTTAGGAAAGAAAATCTCCAACGCGCTAAAAAGAATCATTAATTAAATTATCTACGCCCCTTCAAACACCGTATTCTACAACACAAGAAAAGCAAATAACCTGAAATTAATTAACAACACATCTGCCTCTGTACGAATTAACAAACACTGAATAGTATTTCTCTAACAGGATATAATAAAGTATTTGCAGAATATTCTTTACTAACCAACAGCCAATATGACTGCAATTCCGCATTTTTTAGATTAAATTCATCTCGCCTCGCTGATCCCAAATGTTTCACGATAAGAAGAACATTCTTCACTTCACAATTTAAATTGTACAAGACTTTACGCATTGTTCAGACAGCAGATCTGAGAAATGTACCTACATTTCTTCTCGGTGCAATATCAAAAGAAGATATTGCATTCGAGGCACTCAGCCTTGAAATTTCATTTTAATTCCTCACAAACGATAGGATCGTTCGTTCTTCGCGGCAAGGCATTTCGTGTGTAATAGTAACTCGCGCAAATCCGCGGCCCTTTGACGCAAAGAACGAATAGCATTCGCATATTCAGATACAAGTGCACGCGTACTCTTCCAAGGGAACGGAAAATGGACGGTCTGCCTGAAAAAGGTCAGCCTTAGAGTGTCGTTAAAATTCATCGAAGAATTCTGCTGCACGCGAGTCTGCATGTATTATGGACACTAGGCTTTGAGTAGCTTTCAGTTATACTTAGAAGATGGTCGTTGTGCACAGGAGATTTCAAAAACAAATGACTAAAATTACTCTATTCACTTAGACGTTATTAGAAAATTATTTTCTTGATACTGAATACTTAAATGGAATGTTAAGCTTCCTTATTTGGTGAGAATAAGTTCTGCTATTTTTTAGTATTAACAAAAAGAAGACGACAAAAGAACTTTTATATCTAATATTGTTAATATTCTTCTCAATTATTACTGTAAGTTAGAAGTATTTGCAATTAGAAAAAGTAGCTTTTCTAGAGACACAATTGTGTGGCCTCTTCTGATATCTATGATGAGAGGAATAAATTAATAATACATTAAATTTAATAAATCAAATTTTTAGTTTACTACGTACTTTAGTTTCAGTAGTTTTACTAATAAATATTTAGAGTGTCATGTTTTCAATAATATTTACTGCCACTAATTTCCACTAATAATAACTCGAATTTTCAGTGTAAAGGAAATCAAGAGCAAACAAGATTAATACTTCGACCATCATCAGAAACAAGATAAACTCAAACTTCAGCCTCCCACGTAGGATTCGCGCATCGAGACGACGATTTGAGAGTTTCGTATCTTGAGCAAGTAATCTGCGCAAATAGCAGTTGAAGTTCCGAAGTTTGTCATGTAATGATATCAACGCCCATAAAGTAAAATCGAATGGAACTTTGATGTCGTAAAGTCATACAAAAATGTCAAAGCAACTCTAACCACCTCCAGGAAGCTATGTTCAACTTTTTACCACCTGATCCTACAGAAGGGGCTCTAAAAGAGCTATGTAATACGATAGAAAAAGCACTCTTTATTGTTAGAATTTTTCAATAGCTCACATCTCAAAGTACATAATTAACAAAAGAGAAAACGAAAATATCCTTTCCTCTTTGAAAACTCTAACTACTTTCCCCATAAAGGAAGAAGTGGAGTATAATTTATTTCTAAAGTATTTTGGTAATAAATATTTTACAAATAAATTATACAATTTTGGTAATAAAAGATTTAAACATAAATTATACTATTTTAGTAATAAATATTTTAAAAATAAATTATACTCCACTTCCTCCTTTACATAGGTACCAACGCATTTGTCAAATGCTAACGATCGAAGAATGCCAATGAGCAGAATACATTGAGTCATATTTTATTCCAAATCGGTGTCCATAAATTATTACGGGTCGTCGAAAACAGAAGGCATTCCGTGGCCAATGTAATTAATACGATATAATTGCCAGCATTTATTCCAGCTTGAGCGGAATGAAACGACAGAGCGGTGAGGAGCCATGCAATTGCACATCTGTTCAACTTCTAATGTTCAGCTTACTGTTTTACTGCGATCCACGGTGTACTAAATTGCACGGCCCGTCAGAACATAGTCACCACGAGTAATTGGTATTTAATTTGACTAATTTCGGGGGTCGCTGTTAATCTGGTAACTTGGTGAATTCGTGCGAATAGAATCTACTGTTTTATTGGAGCATGTCGACGCCTTACCAGACGAAATACATGGAGTTTTTGGATAGGGGTGAAAGTAACGTTGGGAAGCGTATGTTTGACGATGAAGAAGTACGATAACACAGGACACCAGATGATTTAGCGTTTAAACGACCTGGAGAGACCTAGGGCGTTAACTTATTTGATAATGTATAGAATTAGAACTGATTGCTTGGACAACGTAGAAAATTGTTTTTCAATTTTTAAATTCATATTTTATACTTTAAACGAATCGTTGAACCTTTCGAAATAAGGATGATGATCTTACTTAGTCGACGTAAAAAGCAAAAGCTACTCAACCTTCATCTGTCAAATAAATTAATTTCAAATGAATCCATTTATTGCTACCAAAAATCTCTTTATCATTTATCCATTACTCCAAAGGGTCATCTGCGACAAAATCGTCGCCTAATCTCCAATAATTTGGAACACTACACCTGAGACATGTTCAACGCAACAAAAGCCGCTACCACATTAATACACCTCCCGAGACGGGTGTGCCATCACACTGTCCATAAAGGATAACGATGTTCCAGACTTCAGAAGAATATAATAGGAAAGTTCGAACGCGGCGATAAAGGTGTTCGAGTAAAAAGTTCGCATCAGTCGTTCCCGTGTTCGTAAAGAAAGCAGAAAGTGTGATGTCAAAGTTACCAAGTTCCTGAAATGTTTACCACTCTCGATTCACATAATTCTCCCCAGCAAGTCATACTTCTGTTCCTTAACTCCCACATGGCCCACGTGCTATCAAGCACAGTGGTGCACCAATAAAATAAAAAAATAAAAAGTAAAAAACAGAAAACGAACATATGAGTAGTTTCTTTTAAAACTGCTATAACTCCAATTTAGAAAAAAAAAATAAGTTAAAGCTACTTTCAGTTACAGAATAACATCTTCCTTTTGTTTATAATATTAAAAGCAATACGTTAAAATATTCCCACGAATTAATCAACACAAGTTTGGCTGTCAAAATTACATAAATGTTTCCTTCGAAACTGTTATAAGTCCATTTTCAACGATTTACTTCCATACGGTGAAAGAAGGCTGCTAAATCAAATTGAATTGGAACGATACGGCGGGCCGAGAGCGCCACCAGTGCTCGCGCAATTACAACGTGGCAGTTAGCGGGAAAACAATAAAGCCGCGATATTATTTGGCGGTTGGATGTACGCACAGCGAAAACAATCGGTAGTTTCGGCGCGAAGCTGCCTAACTAATTACAACCGGGGCTTTATTGAATTTTCGCTCGTCGACCAACCACTGGATGGAAATTAAACGAAATATAATTCTTGCAATTTACCAGGCGCGCCCCGCGGCCGAGATCCGTTTAGCCGGGCGAAACGTAGCCGCTGCATAAAATAACAATCCACTTCGGGGGAAGAAATACAATATTCGATGGGAACACCAGCCGCGAGTGATAAAAACGTGGTTTCTATCTACACCGGGGGCGGGGGGTGTTTCGTGGAAATTCTGCTGTCGAAAGTTCGAGGGCGGACAAAAACCAGAAACCATTTCCACAGTTGGAGTGCCTATGGGTTCTTCGGCCCCCCATTCGCGGAACGTGCGATCAGCCGCGTGATTTACGAGCGCCCTGTAATTTTTTTCCACGTCTCCGACGCCTCGCATAATTTTCCTCGCGGAACTGCACCATCATTCTCGCGCTTTCGTCGTGCATCGGCGATGTACTCTCGCCCACGAACCACCGCGCGTCTTCCGCTCAATGGCCCTCGATTAGAGCTTTTTCACGCGGGAGTATTTCACAACTCGCTGGAAATATTTTGGATATATTTTCACTCTTCCTGTCTCCTTTTTTGCTTATTCAATCAGCGGTATTTAGAGGAAACTAATGTATTTGGAATATCGGTTGTAATATTCGGAAGTGGCTCGTGTGAAAAAGCTCTTATTCCCTTATTTGGGTTTTCTTTTATTTGGAGTAAGGACCTCTCCATGTGATATACTTCTGTGCATCCTGGTTGGTATTTTGTAATGTTGTTTATTATAGGGATATTTCTCAGTTTAGAAATAGTTGAGAACAATAGTACTAGATTGCAGTCTGCAAAAGTAAATTGCAATGATAGATACTGTAAGAGTTGGATGCAAAAACAGCTTCAGGACAGTCACGTAAATTTTAGATATAAACATGGTAAAAATACATAACTTTTTATACACGTACAAACATAACTGGTACATACTTGTAGTATAAAGACACTGTAAATTATATATTTAATATGAAATTTATGTTAAAAAATTAGAATATTTATGAAACAAAGCAGTATGAAATTTAATTATTCAAAATAAGAGTTAGAAGAAAGGGAAAAAATAAATTAGGATGACAGGATTTCGACGTGCGTTACAAAGAGTAGCACGTTTCTTTTTTTTGTTACGGACAACTGCATATAGAAAAAATGAAACGTGCTACTTTTCGCAACCCTCGTTGATTTGAAAACCCTAGCTATTTGGTTCGGAAGTAAGCGCAATACGCATTCACCCAATTCACTTTCTGGAAATATGTTTAAAGTGAACAAATTTTTTTAAATATTATATACAGTTTTACAACAACTTCATTATGTATAAAAAATATCTAACTTCGAAATCTCTACAGATACTTTTCTCGAAACTGACTTTTGGCACTGAGTCCCTCTTACATGATGTAATAATACATAAACAAAAAATCCTATTAACCCTTAAATTCCAATTATATCAGTCCGCAATATTAACTACGAGCATCACCAAATGTTAGAAGTACCTGAGTGATAAACAGAAATACCGACTAACTTTCGTTCAAGCGTACATACATCAAACTAACTTTCAAATGCGATAGTGTAAAATCGTAGTGAGATTCATCTCGTTTTCGATTGCGTCACAAATTACATACATCCCAGCCTATAGTCAAACTTCACGTACCAAGTTGCCAAGACTCGGGCAAAATCAAAGCCGCGCGATATTGTGCATTGCGTAGCCGTGCAGCACAGAGTTTGGCACATCGTTGCATCCACCCTATGTACCTGCGCATTACAACCAGCGATCGCATTACGGTGCACCATTTGAATTGATCATAATGTTACGCGACGGGTAGGTGCGCCGTCCCGCCGTAATTGTGTTCTGGCATTCCTCTGTAATAATGAAACTGGGCTTTGGAAGCTTAAGCAGAGGCTAGGGAGGAATATCAGAAAGTAATGGAATGGCAAAAACATCTTAATTGACGAATACACTTTTGTTTATAGTCTCCACTATTATTGGAGTCAAAGCTTAAGTTTTCTAATTCCATTATTTTACACAATTGCAAATTTTTTTGTAATGGGTTTACTGCAGCAAGGGAACTCTGATAACCAAAGAGGAAATATTATTAGAATCACAGCTTGAGTTTTCTAATTTAGGTTAATTATTCTTACTGTTAGTAGTTTCAAATATTTCATTGACGAAGCATTCGAGTAATTTGAAATCGTAACGCGTTGACTGCCATAAGGACCACTAATTACTAACGTTATTAGATTCAAAGCTTGAGTTTCCTAATTTACCTTAATTACTCTGGCCAATTTCAAATATTTGATTGACGAAGCACTCGAGTAATTTGAAATGGTAACGGGTTCACTGCCATAAGGGAACTCTGATGACCAGAGATCAAATATTAAACTCCAAGCTTGGGTTTTCTAATTTAACATAAATATTTTGAGGAATTATTTTGTCTCGAAAGGGTTAAACTCTTAATACGTTGATTGTCACGGGGGTTATCGATGATTAGGGACTCGAAATTACTATTCTTCCTTAAATAAACCTATAAGCAAACAATTCGCAAAACTTCTCAGCATAATATTACTGCCTCAAGTAGTATCGAAAAACACTAAATGCACTTTGTATTACGGAGCGTTCTTATTTTGACGATTTAAATGAATGCAAGTGATTGGAAAACACGGGCCAATTGCGCGGCAGTCAACGTGTTAATTGCAGCAACGCGACCAGCTGGAATATCTGCGATTCGAGTTCAACGGGCACGATCCGCGAAACTGATGTACAGCTTTGCTCGAGTTCCAAATCATGCTCAATTTAGCGGTGGAACCAATTATTTCTTCGACGATTGATTTACTACAGGCTAATGCGAAGTTTCGTATGATTAGACCACCGACAAAATGCTCAACTAACTAATCTCTATAGCTGAAAATAACTGTCCATAGATCCCCAGCTTTGAATATTAAACAAATCATTACTCTTGCAAGACATACTCAGCATTTCAGCTTCTACTTATACACCAAGGATGAGCTTAAAAATTGGAGGAACACACGTTAGAGAAATTGCCAGCATACCTCGCGCGACTTGTGGTAATTCGTTTTTTCAATTAGCCTCTTCCGATACGAGCTCCATCTCGACTGTAGTGCCAGCAATCTCTCTCAGTCGTGGGATCTCGTGAAACAGTTCCATGGGAATCAATTAGTTCGGTTAGCGCGACATATTTATAGGCAAAAAGAAGAGGATCGATGCCAAATCGAAATCCACACATCGAAAGAGACAGATCGATCTACTTAAACTGTCGCGCGATCGCTTAGACGTCGCATTTCTCACGTGGCTGCATAATGTATCTTCTCGTACTTTTAATCTTTTTAATCCGCGGAGGCTTCGAGCTAAACCCACCACCATTAAGAGTAACTGCGAGGTACACGATGCCGCGAAACCATCCATTTATTCTCGCAACTTCGTTACTTAATTCTCAACGATATATCAGGAGGGCTGTTTAAACGCAACTACTTACTTAACCATTTAATTTCCGACGCACTCAGATGCAACTATAGAGCACCGTTGTACTCCTTGTTGTGTAGAGATCGATTCTTTGGGGTATCGTGGGCATGAAAGTAGAAGAGTTTGGAGGGGATGCACTATAGAAATGGTACTAAATTCTACGTGTAGGATTGTGAAACTCTCGACGGAAATCACCATGGATATGTAGACGTTGGTAGAAATGAAAATCAATTCTGCGTGTGAAAAATTCAGAATGTGGACAAGAATTCACATAGATTCGATAGAAGGTGATAACGAAGATATTGAATTCTGTGTGTACATAATTGTTTCAGAAGTTGGTAATAACGCAAGATTGGAAACTCGTTTCTAGGGAACTATACCCTAATAGTGACTATCATGTAAAGTATTTCATACTTTTCAGATCTAACAACGAGAGTATCCCAGGTGTGCACCTCCGATTGTTTTGATTTTTGGATATGTTTTAGAGAACCGAAAAATAAGATATACCGTTAAGGAACTAGTTCTTGATCAGGCACTAGTTTTTGATCAGTTCATGAAATAAATCGTTCTTTTAAGTTTATGTCAATAAATAATTGTTTGAAATAATTACTAACATAAAAATTGATAATTCAAAAATATATATGTTGTCTGTAAAAGTAGTTAGTATGGTTAGTTCTTGTGAAAATAAATGTGTAAGGTAGCTCACTTGAAGGAAGTCTCTGTTGAACGCCATCTCTTACTGTGCGAAGTAAGACATAACCATCGATGTCACAGTCGATTTCTTTGCTGGTGTTGCGACATTAAAGGTTATTTTCATACATTTTACTTACAATAGTTTACTTTACAAAGTAGCGCAAAAATTTTAGTATTATATGTATTATTTTGCTTTAAAAGTCAGTGATCATTAATTAGTTCCAACTTTTTCTTGTAGAACTAATTTTTGATCACCTGAATAAAAAATAGGTTAGCACATTATAAAATTATAAAAAACTTAAGTTTAGATGGTATAGAAAGAAAAGGATGAAGAAAAAAATTGAAGAAAAATTTAAGCAAAACCATACCAAAAAATATTAAAAAGTCTTCTAGAAAAGTTAAAATAAATAACGTTTGACGAAAAATATATTTCATGATTATACATTGATTATTTATATTTTATACAAAAAAATGTGTGATCAAATATTAGTTCCTTACCTAATAAGAAATGAATTCTCAAGTATTTTAGACGATCAAAAACTAGTTACTCACCTGATCAAAAAATTAGTTCCCATCTATTTTAGATGATCAAAAACTAGTTCCTAACCTGATCAAAAATTAATTCCCATGTATTTTAGATGATCAAAAACTAGTTCCTAGTCACCTTATTATGCCGTACATCATAAATAATTAAATTGTACTTATTTCCAACTTTTTAAAAGTTTTCCTTAAAGTTTAAACATTAATTCATCTTTTAGTATAAAAAAAGTTTATGGTTTAAAGTTTTATTACGTTAAAAATAAATATTAAAGTGGGAAGCCCTCTAAACTGATCAAAAACTAGTTCCTTAACGGTACGTGTCTTTTTATAATGGCCCGTTTTCATATTTAGGGGGTGAAACCACCCCTCAAAGTTATAAAATTTTCAGGTGTTCGTCTCCAATTGCTTTGGTTTTTGGATATGTTTTAGAGGACAGAAAAATAAGAAGACGTGGTGTCCTTTTATTTTGGCCTGTTTGCATGTTCGAGAAGTGAAACCACCCCTCAAATTTCATGAGAATAGGTCATGCCATCCTCCGATTGCTCCTCCGAGCAGCTAAAAATTTTGTAAATTTGAGGGGTGGTTTCACCCTCTAAACATGCAAACGGGCCAAAATAAAAACACACCTGTTCCTTATTTTTCGGTTCTTTAAAACATATTCAAAAACCAAAGCAATCGGAGACAAACACCTGAAAATCATATAACTTTGAGGGGAGGTTTCACCCCCTAAACACACAAACAAGCCGTTATAAAAAACACGTATATCTTATTTTTCGGCCCTCTAAAACATATCCAAAAATCAAAGCAATCGGAGACGGACACCTAAGTAACTCTGCTTATACAATAAGTATACTCCATCAAAGAAGACGCTCAAATATTCCATCACTGCGAACATAAACACGGTTATCACAATCTCGGAATCAAAGCTCTCCTCAGAGAGAACCAACCCATGCTTGAGCCGCATGTTTCCCTTTCATCTTCAACAAGCCCACTTAATCCGTGGCAACGATATGTCGGGTGCCCCATAGAAGGCACGCTTTTAAAACACACCTCGAGTGCCAGCACTTGGCCGGGTACCACTCAGCGTTTCACATGGACGTATTCGAGCGAGCCAAGGATACGGGAACGCGAACCAACAGACGCCAGCTACCAAGAAGGGACAGCAATCTGGAAGTGAGGAACTGGGTTGCCTGAAACTTCCATTTTCATGCGCTATAGCGATTCGCGTTAAGTACTAGCTGTTATAATGCGCCACCAAGGAGCGATTATAGCCCCGGAGGATTTCGTGATGAAAGCAGCAGAACCACAGTTACTTATGATTTCCATGGTAGTTGGAGGAAGTCGCGCATAGGCGACAGCAACGTTGAAACTTGGCGCAGTTGCTCCTCGAGATAACAGGACACGTTTCCTTCCTCCGAAGAAAACGAAGATTTTACAAGGCCCCGTGTCCCGAGTGAACTGGTAGACGTGTGAAGGGTGACTTGGTAACAATAGTGTAGAATAGAGCGAGGTAACAAGGGCTTTTTATTATCTTTTTGTTTTCCAGTCGGGGAGGATATGTTATTGTTAGCAGCCTCCCAGCGATGGGCTTCGTTGAAATAAATCTTGCGAAGTAAAGAGGCATTATAGAAGGACGTTAAAGGCACGCCGCGTTAGCTATATATTCGTTGAAAGCGGGGCAGTAAATTCTAAAGCGTTATTTAGCGCTTTAAAGCTCCGCTTTCTCGGCGTGCCGTTGAAAGATGGACTCGCAAAAATAAAACGATGCTGGGAGGTGACAGGGACTGTGAGAAGTTTTCAGTCGGATGAATTGTTTCGTTCAGTTTGACGTTGGTAAAGATGGCGAGCATGGAAATGTGGATACTATATGTAAAGTGAGTTGATGGAATTGAGAAATAATTTGTGTTAACTGATTATTCACTTTTTGAAGTCATTAGTGTGTGTTTCTTTAGTGGAACTATGTGTCGATGGTTTAGAGTACAAAATATTGTATGTGCACTTTTTGTGAAATTCGAGTGTTTATTTTTATAGTTTTTTTATACTTTATATTCATAGTTTTTAGAAATAGTTCTTGACTGTTTTCGTATGCTGTATACAAATCATATTTATATCTGCTTCATAAATTTGTCAATAATAATATTTTTCTTCATTGTATGTCCCTGAATCTTATGTACCATTGCATGTTTAATCTTGCTTTTCTCAAAAACGCTAAAGTGGACATACAATATCTGTGCATTAAGCTATCTATGTATTCTTAATGTTTATGTTAAATAGAAGATGAAACTAAATCAAATATTATATTGATATTGAAATCTCTGTAAATAATGGCTTAAACGCAAATCCTAATATTCTATTAAATTTCCTCCATCAAATCAAACACCTTTCATATGAAACATTTCTTCGCTTCATCTATAGTTAGAAAAATAATAACCTGTATGCAGACAAACCGGGCATACTGTATGATATATCATTTCACTAATAAACATCATTGCGTTATCAGAAACAATTCTATAGACGCGCAGCTGCGTCCATCAATCACCTATCAATCGAAACTGGCAATTCATACATGCCGTGTCAATCCGTGTTTCACACAATGTGACTAATTTACCATGCCATTGATTTCACAGGGAATATGGCCTATATTGCGAATACATTTGCGGTATAATGAGTTGTAAATTGCACATTGCGAATAACAATTCTTTGTATTAAAAAAGGAATCTGAATCAATAATTGTCATTTCGTTGTCAATAAAATATCGGCTGAATTTGGTTTCATTCAAGTTGTAACTACTTAGGATAATAAATTGAGAAATTTGCTCCGTGACTGATTTTCAGAAGGCAGATGGAATTTCAGTATGGTTGCAATGATATTACTGATATTTGTTAATCTGAATTACACAAATCTATTTTACTCCCTCCTGTCCTGTTCTCACTGCTAATTCCAGAAAACAACTAACGTGTTTGAATCTTTAAAGATGCAGCGCGGGGAATAATTGAAACATTTTTATTAATGGAACGGCATAGCAGCGGAACAGTAATCAAGTATTAGCGTAAGCAATGATAATCTTCGGAGCAGGTTTTACTGGGGCGTAGCACGCGAATATTCGCGTTCACGCCGTCGTAATGTCACAATCATTAAAGCTAAGTACATAGATAATATACAATCATTATCTTCCAACTCCTGCCATAATTTTCCACCGCGTAACATTACATGTAACATTTTACCACGCACCACGGCTACTTACGTCGAGTATGTGTCTAATGAACATTTACGTTCGCCGTTAGCGTGTCATTATAGCGACCATTATAATCACCTTCGCCCATTTCAACGAATTAGGAAGTAAAATCGTGGAACTGATTAGCTGGTGTTTCGAATGCTCTGGGCATTAGACAATTATCAACGACGTATAATCGTTCACTACATCATCTAAAAACAACTTCAAACTTTGCTCGAAAATAACACGTGATGCAGTAGCCTTTTTTATGGATTTTTTATGGAAAAATTTTACATAAGAAACTTTTTTAAAAAGCCACTTTAATAATTTATCTGTAGCGTTATCTATAATACCTATTTTGTCGAAACAAACATGATTCTTTAAAGCTTATGATGTTAGTAAACATTATGGCAAAGAACAAGTCTCAGCTTCAATTTATTTCTTGGTAATTAATTGAAAAAGAAATGCTTCATTTGCGACAAAAACGACTGCCTACTTAAGGATGTATCGGACCTATCTTCAAAGTGGTACCAAGTTGATGAAAATTTGTGAGATTGTTCATTTTAATATTTCTGATGCGCTGAAAAAATTTTAAACGAATTCACTAAACAGTTGCTGAGTTATAACGATTTAAATTTTCACTGATTTTACACGTACTCTTATGGAAAGAGACGATCTTGACAAATAAAACAGCTAAAAAAATATTGAAGAAAGAGTACCAATGTTTTCAATTTTTTTACATGTAATCTAGGGATAGCTGAAAATATCTGCCTAGTTTCAATTGTTTTCACTACACCGTTTTAAAAAAATAAATTGTAACTTGAGAAAATTGTGAATTCATGTCATTTTCACTGCCAAAAGTTTAGCAAATAATGCTTGAAAATGCATTTTGAAAGTGAAGAATAATTTTCTAGAAGTAAAAATAAGACTCCATCTGTCGTTCGAGTTCATTACATCTAGATTTACCATGCGTAAGACATAGATATTCAATTATTTCAAATTTCACATACTTTTGTCTAATATTATACGTTCGATTCATCCTTAAAACCCTTAACGCGTGATAAGGTTCAGTTAAATGTGGCTCGTCTGTAAGAAACGTAAAAGAGGAGCCACGTGTACCTTATATCGTAACGAATGTGTTATATAACACGGTCACTACGGTACGGAGCAAATACAGTCACTCAGAAGTTGCTTTACTTAAACGACAGGGAATAATTAATTGTAAAAATGGCTACGTAGCTTCTGTGCTTCTATCTGCATTACTCTTTAAGTTTCTGTACCCAGCTGTTGTTGAGTTTCTTCAATTTCGATACAATTAATGGAATTGAAGGCTCGATAATGAAAATTAAGCGTTTGTTAAACACTTCTCCGGGATACCAGAAACTGAGGGGATACCTCAAAAAGACGTTGTTTCGCCGTATTTAAAGTTTCAAACGCTAATGAAGATTGATGGCGACAAATGCGGCGCATTCGAGCGGAAAAGAACGTGAATTGAATTAAGTTCTTTCCAAAAGGGAAAAGAGTAGTTAAGCTTAATGACTTTTAAATGAATCGTAACGCAATTATAATTTGAGAAGGCTGTTGAGAACGACTTAAACGAGATTATCATTGTGTTACTAAACGGTGTGGCGAAGGTTTTGTACGTTTTTCTCGAATGAACATTCTACCGCATATATAGACACTAGTGGGGGCATTTAAAAATAAATTCAATACTTAGATGCAAAAGAAGGCTCGTATTATAGACATAATAAAAAATCTAAAGGAGAATGAGAGTCCAATTTACAGTACATTGTTGAGTGTTACCATAAAAATTACTCGCATCAACTAAATATATGGAATTATAAATTAATTTATTATTGCGACCCAATAGCGATTTAACTTTTGCTAAACGATATTAGGTACCATCACCCTAATTGCGTTTCTCTGATTTTTCCTTTCCTTCGTCCATTTCTCGATTTTCTCCTACCCCCTCCCTTTTATTTTGACGTTTCGTAATTATCGAACTAATTGCAATTTCCGTAGACAATCAGGCGGTTCCACAGAGATTTCTGGCAGCTGAGACTGGTGCAACATTAAGAAACCAGTGGAGTTTTCAATTGCAAATTGAGAATTTTCATGTAATTACCACTTCTGAGAATTATTTCTTGATACATCTGGACGAAAATGTGTGTAGCTTCAATATTACAAGGTACTCGGGGAATACCTTGGTTTTGGTTATCGTTTAAATTGAATCTATTTATAATATGTAGATGAAGCCACATAATATGGAATCTAGGATGACCTTTTAGAAACTGTTACCTGAAACCTTTACGAATGACACGATATTAAATCCAGTTGCGCATATATTTCAAAAGTGACATGATGCTGCCTGGCAATCAATCAAAAAAATAAAAAAGATAAGTACACATGAACATTATGTAACTTTCTTTAAAATATTCTTTAGAGAACGGAGCAAACTACAGCGTTCCAAAGGGTCTAGCAGGGTAAGTATGGGCAAACGGCCCCCACGCCGATTCCTGGAGGTGTTATTTTTTAAACAATGCTCCTGGCCTGAAACACCATTGTGTAAAGTTTTAGATCGCTACCCCCCCGTTTAAGGGTAATACGGGGGTAAACGCCCGTAACGTTATTATTTTTTATCTCGGTTACTACTTAAAATATTTGAATGAGAAAAATATGAAAAAAAGCTACATACTAACTGTACTTCGTGTATTTTTCTCGAAATTGTAAATCAATTATTAAGGGTAGAAAAAAAATAATTAATTTTTTGAGGGTGGTTTTTCGAAACAACCCTTTGAGTGACAACCTCCAAAAAAATAAAAAATAATGCTCTATTACGGTGGTATTATATAAAAAATCCTGAAGATGATCGAGTTGGTGGAACATAGTTAAATAATTTAAAGAAGATCATTATATTATAAAGGGTCTAGCAGGGTAAGTATGGGCAAACGGCCCCAACGTCGATTCCTGGAGGTGTTATTTTTTAAACAATGCTCCTGGCCTGAAACACCATTATGTAAAGTTTTAGATCGCTACCCCCCGTTTAATACGGTAATACGGGGGTAAACGCTCTTATATTTATAATTTTTTTTCTTGGTTAAAGATATTTAAATGAAACAAAAGCGACAATATTTTTCCGGATTGGAAATGAATTATTACGGGTAGAAAAATATAATTTATATTTGGGGGTAGTTTTTGCACCCAACCCTATGAATGACAACCCCTTGTCGTGATAATCGCTTATATTTGTTTGCACATATCGAAGGGATAATCCGTACTTAGCCAGGCGTATTTTGCTGTCTTTCTGATTATATAAACGCTGATAACTTATAATCGATTAAAGAAAAATTACAAATAATGCAGTTATCACTACTGCTTTCAGGCATTTTTCTAAATAATACTGGTGCTAAATAAAGCACTCAAACAATTTTTATCGTAATATTCATGATTTTCTCTATTAGTAAACTCGCAAGCAAAATGTCGATAAAACAGCGACGGTTCCGTGCTGTCGGCGGACCGCGACGTCGATACGTCGTCGTATGGTGAATAGAGGGACGCGGCCGCCTCACCGCGCCGCGCCGTCCGCGTAAAAATAATATTGGGACGCAGTCGCCGTCGTTGAGGGGTTATTTAAGTATGTTTCCACCAACGCGACTATTCTACATTTTTATACATGATAGTTATATAATAGAGTATTATTCTTAATTTTTTGGTGGTTGTCACTCATAGGGTTGTGTGCAAAAACTACCCCCAAATATAAATTATATTTTTCTACCCGTAATAATTCATTTCCAATCCGGAAAAATATTGTCGCTTTTGTTTCATTTAAATATCTTTAACCAAGAAAAAAAATTATAAATATAAGAGCGTTTACCCCCGTATTACCGTATTCAACTGGGGGTAGCGATCTAAAACTTTACATAATGGTGTTTCAGGCCAGGAGCATTGTTTAAAAAAATAACACCTCCAGGAATCGACGTTGGGGCCGTTTGCCCATACTTACCCTGCTAGACCCTTTATAATATAATGATCTTCTTTAAATTATTTAACTATGTTCCACCAACTCGATCATCTTCAGGATTTTTTATATAATACCACCATAATAGAGCATTATTTTTTATTTTTTTGGAGGTTGTCACTCAAAGGGTTGTTTCGAAAAACCACCCTCAAAAAATTAATTATTTTTTTTCTACCCTTAATAATTGATTTACAATTTCGAGAAAAATACACGAAGTACAGTTAGTATGTAGCTTTTTTTCATATTTTTCTCATTCAAATATTTTAAGTAGTAACCGAGATAAAAAATAATAACGTTAAGGGCGTTCACCCCCGTATTACCCTTAAACGGGGGGGTAGCGATCTAAAACTTTACACAATGGTGTTTCAGGCCAGGAGCATTGTTTAAAAAATAACACCTCCAGGAATCGGCGTGGGGGCCGTTTGCCCATACTTACCCTGCTAGACCCTTTATAGAGAACTTATATTTTAGACTTAACCCTTCGTGGTCACACGGGGTGTATTGTACCCCAAGAGATATTTTCGATTTGAAATGTCGCACCTTTACGTCTTCCAAAGGGGATTTATCGCAAAAAAATAATAAAAAAAAATTTTAAAAAAATCGGTTTTTCCCACAACCATGGAAAATCGCTCATTTTCAACTACAAATTTTATCATATCAAAATTTATGTTTCTAGAAAAAGACTATTAGACCATGACTGTATAAGTATTACGAATCAAAAAATGATGCTGGGGTACAGTGAACCCCGTGTGATCTTGAACTTTGGAAATAATTCACTTTGTACGATGAAAGAATAGAACATATCCAAGTTTGATAAAAAGATTATCCTGTACTGCGGTACACATTGACGAAAATACTCGCTGTTTACACCCGCGCACACTTACTTATCCGAAATCTTCAGTCATCAGTCCCAACCGTTTCCCATTCATCCTTCAATCCATCCCAACGACACACAAACGACCAAATTCGGAGCTTCGAAAAGCCACCATCCATCTCTGCTTTCACCCGAGACGAGAATGGTCCGTGAGGCTTGCTCCGTCACAGGATTAAGGGGGTAATCGATTTTTGTTTCGACCGTGCGAATTTTCCAGCGTCGTTACTCCACGATTACTAAAACTTCCTTCAAGAGTAAAATAGGCACTGACGATGTTTAAGGAGCGTCCGCGCGGCAGTAAATTATTGAACAATCTTTGTCAATAGCTCGACGCGTTATAAATGATCCCTCGGTTCAGGGGACGGAATCAAATTTCCCTTGACACACGAAGCATCGAGGTTGAACGCCAGGCGAACTTCGGCCCAGCCGGTTCGAACACGCTGCGGAACAAGTTTGAACAACTTTCGACGAGACACCCTCGAATATAATATTACAAAGCGGCCATTCCAGTCAATGAAAATAGTCGAGCAAAGTTCCTCGAACGCAGACGTAACTTTGGGATTAAATCGATTGACCCCTCGCGATCTACGGGGCGTAAAGTTTCCCTTCAGAATTATCACCGATGCGAAAGTAAACTCTGGCAGAATTTGGTGCAGGAATTTTCCTTCGTGGAACTTAACTTCTGTTGCAATGCAATCAATTTTTCTCGCCTTTTGAACCTAAAGAGAGGTACAGACTTTTCGTGTTTAGAAACAGAGTGTGGGAAGCTTGGAAATTTAGGGAAAAATTATGTATATTTGATTTGAATTCTATGTAGAATATTTTATGGGGTCTTCAAAAGAGAGAAATTTCTTTAAATGTTCTGCTTTTAGTGGATGAGCCTCGTATTCCTATTGTGATATTTGTAAATAGAAGATATGGTATTTATAGTTGTAGTTGCATGTGATGATTGATTGCTTTGAAGAGTAACATGTGTAATTTTATTTCTTCCTCTTGACGGTAAAATATTAACATTTTGAGTGGCGTCGACATTTTCTAGACTGTTCTCCATTAATTTGGATACCGGAAGTTCTACTATAAAACTGAAACTTCATCAGGCAATATTTGCAGTTTTTAATTAAACAGCTGAAGCAGTTCTTCCAAATAATACCACGAAAGAGCTATTCTTTCACACATTCCCCAGAAATTGAATTATTAAAATTGAAATTCAATTCTTCGTAATAACATTATTTTACAAAACTCACGGTTTTTAGCATTCTAATAAACGCATCCTGTAACTCGTTCAGAAACGTTTCCGTTAAAGTTACGATGTCCCGAGCTTCTTGCAGAAGACCGAAATCCGCGGAGAACCAGGAAAAATCAGCAGAAAGAGCGAAACAAAGTCGAGAACGAGCGTTGGACTCTAATTGGAATTTCAAATCAGGACACCCCATGCCTCTCTTTCTCCATAAATAACAAACCACTGGCTCTGACAAGCAGAAACTTTATTTTCACGTACCAGAACGAAAGCGTTCAAGCTTGTGGCGCATAGCCTCGAGACAAACACTGTCCAACTTTTTCCATCCACCTCACACTGCCGCCAGTGTGTGCTTCCTTGCGATACAGTTAATCGAATTTTATATATTATAAACTAACTTTATTCCCCGAAAGAATAACTGAAGAGCAGAAACTAGGTACACGACTGTGTGAACTACGAAGGACATCTCTATTATGTAGTCAGTTTCCATAGGTGGAGGGTTTTTATAGGTGGATGACACCTTTGACCTGGCTCGCTGGCACGTCAAAAACACACCCAGACTTGTAAATAGGAAAAGTTTACGAACGAAGTTTCCCTCTGTGCATCGCCTTGGGATTTCTAGACGCTGCTGGCAGAAGATGGCATTTAGGAAGGATGATACTCATAATCATAACAATAAAGCGGCTTTAATACACGCTGACATAGAAAAGAAAGAAAAAAGAAAATTTATATGCATAGCAGTGTGAAAAGAACGAGGTTCAGCGACCTAAAAGTGAGCTGCTATTGAACCTACCCCTAAATTAAATCCACTATGTCCATTTTTACTAAAATTCACGTTTTAAGGGGGTATACCCGTTTGAACCCTCGGAAAATGTATACATTTTGTGGATTTTTTTACAAGTCAACGGTTTGATGCAGATTTCCCGTTTTTTTACTATCTTTACATAGTATTATGAACTACTCGAGAAAAAAGTTTCAGTTAAAAAACTATTGTTTTTGGGAAGTTATGCATACACATCCGAAAGTCTTTCGATCTTTGACAGCTAAACGGTGGCCCTGAAAACAGCTGTATACCGTGTCTAAAATCAAAAACCATAAAATTTTCTTATAAAGTATGTCAATAGCTATCGTCCAACGAAGGCTTTTTTTATTCCCATTCCCCGTTTATTATTTATAAAGAAAAAAGGTGGATTTTTCTCTTAGAAAAATTTAACTTTACCTTTGATCTCTCACCATTTCTTTATTTTTCAAAATTTTCAAAATCGGCTTCGCTGGACGATAGCTATTGACATACTTTATAAGAAAATTTTATGGTTTTTGATTTCAGACACGGCATACAGCTGTTATCAGGGCCACCGTTTAGCTGTCTAAAATCGAAAGACTTTCGGATGTGTATGCATAACTTCCCAAAAACAATAGTTTTTTAACTGAAACTTTTTTCTCGAGTAGTTCATAATACTATGTAAAGATAGTAAAAAAACGGGAAATCTGCATCAAACCGTTGACTTGTAAAAAAATCCACAAAATGTATACATTTTCCGAGGGTTCAAACGGGTATACCCCCTTAATGGGAGTTTCTCATCAAATCGCTAAAAAAAATAGGTGATCTTCAAGATTTTTTCTTTGGAGAAAAAAATGTATAGCCTTTATTTATACGTTATTTAAGGATATGAAAAAAAATTCATCATGTTTTTTACTGCACGTTGGATACTTTCTTTTAAAAAAATCCTAAATATCACCTATTTTTTTTAGCGATTTTATGAGAGAATCCCCTTAATCACCACTACATTTACATTTCTTGTGAAAAATAACATTCGAATTATTCTAAAACTAGTTTTATGGACTTAGAGAATTTCTCTGTACGTTCACGATATGGTTTACTACCCACAACTCCCTAAACTCGAAGGTAATAATGTAATTCAAAGGACTTAGTGGCTCTTCGAATATCAAGTTTGTTCCCCAACTCAAGGGAGAGAATTATATTGTCAACGGCAGGTGGAACGACACCTACTACGAGGCAAAACGTTCCCAAACGGAACGCAATGGTGGTGCGTGGTTGCTGAACTGGACCAAATCGAATGCGTTCGAAAGTGGTCAAAGTACATACCGTTCAACCAATCCATCGTATGTAGCTGTAACAGGCTCTTTAGCGGTTCGTCAGAATACCGGCACTTGACGGTCTGCGGTTGCGTCGTAGTTTCCCCTAAACGTTTGCTAAAACCTTGTTGAATTTCCTGCCCTGTTGCATTAATTAAACATGCGCGTTCTGTGCATACATTATACATCATGTAAATGACCACGCGTTAATTTTTTTTAATCAGATCAGTGAAGTAGGCACTTAGAAAATTTTGAAATGAATTCTGGAAGTGACAAATATGCAGTCTGCAATATTCTTCGTTAGGTTGTAACTGTTTCAGGTAATCAAGTTGAAGAAAATGAAAAGAAAAGATTGAAAGTAATTTCAATAATGGGATTAGGAGTGCATTGTGCTTGTGTAAATAAAATTAATTAATTCTTTGTTAAAAAGAAAGAAGCTGTCCCCTATTATATTTTGTTTTAAACATTTAAACTCTTTCTGCACATTTGCAGGCAGACGAATAATCATTACTACAAAGTTTAATTTTAAATAGAGTTACAAGCAAAAGCTTTCCGAGTGTAACGAAGTACTGGAGCATCAATTTTGATATATGATATTACGAGGATATTTGTTCGAATGATTATTCGTTAATTTATTCATAATCGTAAACGCCCGACAGCAACGCTTAGTACAATGCTTTTCGCAGCTGAAATTCACAATTACATTGTTCGTATTGCGAGAATGTTCCCCCGAAAATTGTACGATTCGCAGTCAAAGTGAGATAGTACAATAGGAAATTCGATTGCTGAAATATTTATACGTGTGTTTATTAAAGTTTGTCAAGCAAACGAGCACGCTACAGAAACTAACTATTGCTGGATTCGATGTAAATACGAACCGAGGGGGAGAATTGACATTTCACGTCGGAATAGAACTTATCGTATTGATCTGTTTCAATAGCTAGGCTGCATTATGAGGGGTTATTTCGTGTCAAACGTAACTCATTAACGACGCATGTCATTGGCGGGAAATGGCTGAACGATGGAATTCTGTTTACACCAAATTGTGCTCAATTATATCAATAATGGTACAATAGGCGAGTACTCACCGAAAATTCACGATATCACGATGTAACACTAGCTTTAACTGGGTCATACTGGACCCAAGACTACTTAGGAAAACTTGACTTTACTGCTTTGTAAGTACTATTTAAGTTAAGTTTCGGGTTGGACAGATAAGGAGGCTTAAATAATATTTATGTGTATTTTTTATATCAAAAGAAATTATCGTTTGAATTATTCTGAAATCGCTCTAACGCTTTCACGTACAAGACAATAAATTTATTCCATGAATTAATTTTCTAAAACACTTTAACTTTATCTAATAATATTTCTTAATATCTGCCGTCAATATTTGCAGATATTCTGAAAATCAGCAATATTTTCTATTCACGATAAATCAGCAGGAATGAATAAATATCTGACCGATGGCAGAAATAAAAATGGGACCCCAACATTGTAGAGAAATAGACTTTTGGTCAGAATATATTTTTTTCAAATTCTCCTGTTCGCTTTATTATACTGAGAATTTTATAAATGAAGCGAAGATATTATGTCGAGACTTCTAATTGAATATATTTACGATTCGAAATAAATAAATGTTGCGCGTCATTGATTTAATATAAAATGAAGTAACTTCGAAATTAAGTGATTAACCGTTTACCTATTTACTTTATTTGAACAAATGTTTTATAGTTTACTATACCTTGCCAGAACGTCATCGACATCCATGACGGAAATTTTGCAATAAAATTAATTTTCAGCGCTGTCGTCGGTGCTTCATAACTCCATGAAAAATATCAAACCGTATGTAACTTGCAACATTTCCTCTTTGTACACTTGTGCAAACGAAGGGAAAAATTGATGGTTTCGTTTACCCGTCTGTCTGCGTTCCTTTCGGCCGATAATCGAGATACAATTTGTAATTTTATTCTCATACATATAATTTTTTCAATCTAATTTGCCATTAAAATTTTGTACGAAAGTATACCCTATCTATTTCGTTATTTAAATCGATCTAAATATGACAAACACAATGAAACAGATCTTTAATTAATGTTTCTCTAGTTTTCATTGAAAATTGAAAATTCATTTGACTTCTACTATAACTGATAAATAATTCATTAACTATCCTCCAAAATTGGTCGGTTTAAAGAAAAATCCGTTCGAAGTACGTAGCTTAATAAAATATAGCAAACCCAGATTCTATCTAATCAAGCATTATTTGTTATTTTTGTACAAAACCCGATCAACTTCCAAAAATATTATATCAATGCAAAGAAACTTATTTCTATGAAAGGCATAACAACCTAGAAAAATCTTGTGTAGACCTATTAGAGTTCCTGAGTTTCTAAATTTGAAAAACTAATGTAGTATTTTAAAATGTAATCAAATCCTACCAGAATATATTTAAAATATAAATAAGTATCTGGAAATATATCGGTGTATATAAGTATCATCGAAACCTACTCATCCACATTCAAACTCTATACCAAAACACTGCAACATTAATAACTTGAAAACCTAATTCTTAATTCAATTAAACTAAAACCAAAAGCAACTGATACTTCACATTAAGCAACCCTCAAACATCTGTCACCCCATCTGTTCACCAGAATCAGACCATAGAAGCAACCTTTTGCAAGCTGCCAAGAACTATACATGCCCCTTGAAAATCCAAGCAAACTCGTTACTCAACTAATATCTGTACCGTTGGCATTAATTAATCTTCCAGTCGGAGACCTCTTCTCGCACTTTCCTCGTTAACAGTTTTTAATCTTGCTGGCGTAATCCAACGAGAGCTACAGGATGACAAAGGCAGGAGCTGAAGGGAATGCAAATCTTTCCCTTACTTTATAACAGGACAAATGAAGTCCCATCGTTCTCGCTCCTGGCGCTCGTCGCCGTCGTCGCAGGCAGACTTATTTGAATAAGTTAAGTGTGCTTCCCTGAACGGTAAGAACGAGACAAGAGAATCGCGGCGGCTCGTCCTGCCAACGTATTTCTTCGACTCACATATCCGATTTGCCAACAGCGAAGTTGCTCGGAGGCCCTTTAAAAGTGGGATCGCGAAAGATAAAGTAAATAGAAAAGCGCTCTTTTCTTGTCGCAATTCTGTCGCTGAAAAACAGCCAGCTACGTTATTTGGATTCCATTGCTCGCTGTCCCCGTCCCTGGGAATAAAAGAAATTGCCTTGGGATGGAATTCTTACCCTTATTTCTGCTTGACAGTATATTACGAGCCGACTCAAAATCTGAAGAAAGACGACGCAGCGCGAAGAAACGCGGAATGAAGAGACTTCGGTATACCTGTGGCACGCGAATACTATGCGGGATTATTCGCGCGATTCGGGAGACGTGTCCAAGGTCTGCGGTAAATATGGGGTACACAGGCACGGGCTACAAATTGCCTCAAAGTAATACCAAATTACATGTCAAAACTATGCGGCAAGCGGTATGGCGGGCTGAGTGAAATAGTTTGTACAATTCGATATCGAGTTCCTGTCACGCAAGACGCTGGTGGAATTGGTTGTAAGCTTGATTACTTGAAAAACCCGCCAATATTTGGCGATGATTTCTAAACAGTTATCGTGGAGTTTCGTTATAATTTCGTTTCAATTTTATCTGTTTTCACTGCTGCGAACTTGTTCTGGCATTACCTACGTTCTGTTTCACTTTAACAAAATCAAAGCATTAAAAGAAAAACATGGATATAGTGTAACTATTTTTTTTTTTCTGTCTGTAGTTTATATAGACATATTTTTCTTTTCATGGTTTGGTATATTTCTTTCATACCTCTAACGTTTTTCTATACTGCTTGGTGTTTTATAAGTCTTATTGTATGGATGAGTTGAATTTCGAGATTTTCAACGGTTTTCAGAGGTTTAGTAAGAAGAGAAGTTAGGGCACCTGGAAATTCAGAAAATTACGCAGTTCTGTGTGCAAGTGGAGTAGTTTTTGCGTAAGACAAACGTATTTTTTGTTGATGCCTTAGTGTGGTTTTAGGGGGTGGAATCACCCCTTGGAAAAATGGAGAATTTTCTTTTTGCGCTTTTCTAGTTGCATATTTTTTTATATCTACAAAATTGAGGAAAAGTAATTATCGAATTAAGGGTTGGTGGTGGGTATAACTTGAAAAGTATGGATTTTTCGATAATTATTTATACGCAGTTTTGTAGATATGAAAATAAAGATACAACTCCGGTTTATACTTATTTTCGATATCTCTCATCGTTCTCCAGATATTCCAGGAAGAAGAAAATTCTGATTTTTTTTCAAGGGCTAATTCCACCCCAAAGTCACACTAAGGCACTAACAAAAAATGGGTTTGTCTGACGCATGAACTACTCTACTTGTACACAAAGTTGCATAATTTTCTGAATTTCAGGGTTGCCTAACTTCCCTCGTAAATGATGGATATAAAGCGAAGTGATTATGCTGGATAGAGCACGATGCACGTTGGAATATCGTGTTCAGTATATTGAATATCCTGACTTACTACCTATCATTAGCTATAATAGTCATCACTATCAATCAATTACATATGGGGAGCAGAATAAATGAGTGAACTGTACTGGAAATCTCATATGGACTAATATAATGGACCTATCAATCCTTCCAAATCGAATCTGCATGAAATTCATCAAACATGGTGCTTCTGTGGTTGTTGAAGTGATTTACGAGATTTGCTTAAATAAAGTCGAAAGAGGAATATTCAAATTGACCATATATTTGTGGGGAATAACTAAACGGAATAACTGAACGTACTGCTACCGATTTCAATCAACTAGAAACTTCCCCCAAAACATCCCTTGTAAACCAACATCACACCCAGGGTTGCCACATCTCCGGTTTTGTCCCGGAGACTCCGGGTTTCGAAGTAAATCTCCGGGCTCCGGTTTTACTGAAGAAATCTCCGGGTTGTAGAAAAAAAATGAGATAATAAGAAAATGTGGTATTATACAATTTTATATACAATAATAGATATTAATTCAAAAAACAGATACTTATAAATTCTGAATTGTTTGAGCTTAAAATAATCGCACATCTGTTTTCCGGATATTCGAGAACAAAACTTTTTTTGTTTTTTCCATCTCCGGGTTTATATTGGAATCTCCGGGTTGGAATGTGTGGCACTCCGGGATTTCTATGGTGATAAGGTGGCAACCCTGATCACACCAGACCAATCCCACCAAAAACGCAGCGTAGAGTTGCTAAATCTCTCAAAATTAAATAAAAAAAAAAATCGTCAACCCCCATCTCCAACTGAGAAACAGAACAAAAATTCATCGAAACCATACGCCGTAAAGCTTCTCGCAAACGAGGGCCGTAACATTTATCAAGGACGACCTGAAAGAGATGGACGATAAGGAGTCTAACGAGCAAACACGAAATACCGTGTGACAACCGCGGGTAGCCCAGAAGTGGTCATAATTCACGGGTCGCGGGACCGTCAAAGTTTCGGGATGTAAATTATAATTACGGCCTGTAGATGCATAACGGTTGAACGCTGGCTAAAAGTGCGGCCACCTGCCGGGGCGACTCGAGTTTGTGGGTCACCGAAGGAAACTATTACATTGCTCCCCGACGTTTTAACGCGGCCGTATATTTGACGGTAGAATTTGTTTACACTCGGTGTCCGGGGAATGCTGGTGACACATGGTCGCGTCGCGCCCCGCCGTCCTGTCAAGACCCTCGTGCCGCGTCGGAAAAGTTACTTCTCAGTGTTTATTCAATTATTCGGCGCGGCGTGATGGATTTCATAAGGCTCGCGGCATCAAACGCGGAGTGTATCGTTTCGAAAGGGGCCAACCCCTTAGCTGCCACGCGATCTGGATGGTAAATTGGCCGCTGCGAGTTGCTTTGAAGCTCCGCGCCGATTTAATGCGATGAGCAGCAGGAAATGAAGAATTGGAATGATAGTTGAGGAGGAATCATGTTTTTACGCTGCTCGCAGATGAGGCGGTACTTTTTCATGCTGTTTGCACAGGGTGGCGGGGAATTGGGGCACAAGCGGAGGGAGGGTGATTATTAGTGTTAGAACGGGGTTGGGTGTAATGGCAGCGCACTTTTAGGTCGCTGAACCTGGGTATTTGCACAGTGTTATTGAATGAGAAATTTTCTTTTAACATCTCGTTGGTTTTTATTTATTTTTGTGCGTTTTAAATATGGACGATTTGTTTTTCTTTGTTGGGATTTGTTTATGAGAGAATGAGGTTGTAAGGTGGATCTGGTTTCGGGGCAAGTGCACGCGTACTTTGGAGATCATCAACATTGATTTTCTCCAGAATGAAGTGTTTTAGGAATAATTATTTTCAAGTAGGGTAAATCAACCAGTAATTGACCGCATACCAGTGAATGACCATTAGGCAAAGAAATGTCAATTATAAATTTAAAAATTATTATATATTTATAAACGGAGTGTAGTTGCACTTTTAATATCCCATATTTTTAGTTACGCGTTTTAAACAAACATTAATAAGTACAATTCTTATTAAAAGTATGCGGTCATTTACTAGGCTTCTCATTTGACAATTCGGTCATTCACTGGTTGGTTTACCCTATTCACTTGTTTTTGTACAAAGATTCGATTAATTTGCTGCTTTGTAACATTAGGGTGGCCGTTGTTTATATGTGGCGAATTTTTGGGGGGGATTTCTTTGCTTTCACACCATAATATGGTTCTATTTCATAAAAATATAGTCCCCGAAAAAGATTATTGCAATCGGACAACAGGAAAGGGTGCCGACTACGCCTTAATGTTTTGAATTCATCAATGGGTTGGATTTAAAGAATTTTACAAAACTGGTAAGTCCTATCGAAATTTTGTTCAAATAATACTAAATAATACTTCAAATGATTCTAGAAAGAATTCGAAAAACCACAAGCAAAGAACACGATGCGCATTCTTTTTCCACGAGGAATTCTATTTCCAGGTATTCGATGTCTGATCTGTGCAATCTCTTACTACTGATATTTCAGAAGTGCTTTGATGTCGAGCGAAGAGAACGGTAAAGGTAAAACATTTCGAAAGTATAAAACGAATATTGTGATAGAAAGTATAATAATCGAAGGGGACTATAAGCACTCGAAGAACACAAGAGATGACAGTGAAACCAGGAATGGTAAAATGCAAGAAGAAAATCCGATAGGTTTAAGGAATGTAAGTCACTGTTTCGTTTTCCAGAATACCGTGCATTTAACTCCCATTTTAGACTTTTATAACAGATTCTTCCAATGACTGCGATAAACTAACGACTGATATTTTGATAAACTCTGATAATTCAATTAATAAAAATAAACCTTATTTCTTTCTATAACGTTCTCTCTATGAAAATGATGAAATATTTAATTCGCTTATAGTCATTGTGATAAATCATAGAATGAAATATTTCTAAAGCAAATCGGTTTTACTTTGTTATTACAATAGCTCAATCTGTTCTGGAAAATTGTTATTAGCAGAAATTGTAGCGTATATTAAATGCAATATTAATTTTATAACAGAGGCGAAATTATACAGTGAAATACGATATAGTCGATAATAAAATGAATCTTCCAGAGTATTTTAAATCTATATTTTAGACTAAATGTTTAATGAATATCTCTAAAGAATTCTGAAGTGTTCTGAAAGGGAACTTTCTTAGCTTTCCAAAACACTCATGAAAATTTGTCTACGATCATGAGTTTACAAGTTATAGGTGTTCAAAGTGAAAAGTACCATTTGTGCTTTGATCGCGAATAACTCGGCCAATAAAAATCGTTCAACAAACCCAAAAAAAAAATGGAATTAAAGAGAAATATTTGCTCTACAAGAGCTCTTCGTTGAATTTACCAGGAAACAAATTTTAGTTCAAACTAGGCAAAAATTTCTAAGACTTCGTTTTCTGCGCTTCATTTTGATAAAACACCATCATAATGGATAAAAAAATTGAGTCCCTGATTCAAAAATTAGAAGCTTCAAGCGTTAAAATGCGTTCTTTAAATATTTTTGGCGACCATTTTTCGCAGAGATACAACTATTCCATCGCTTAAATTTACAAAATCTCAAACTTTTTTCTTTGAGTATAATAATTTGGCCACCCACTGTACATCCCTCACATCATCACTAACCTATTATAATACCATAAATTTCTTCCCAAGAACAGAACAATAAATCCTCCTCTATCACTCAAGCGTCAATACACGATTCCACAATTTTTATCCCCATGCTCCTTTTGCTTTTCAACCACGCGCGACACATGCACGACAGAAATTTTCAACGAGGACGGTTGCAACGAGCCTCGGCGGAGCGACCACACATTTTATTGACAATCCACCAGGCAGCAGGAGTTACGCAAAATCAATAAAACGTAGTTTAAGCGTGAGCATTGATTCGTACGAAGGAACGTCGCGGGGGGTACAAATTATGCCAGCGTTAAAGCCGAGGTGTGGCGGAGAAGGTAGATCCTAATGGTTTGTCGGAAATTCAAATATTATCGAGCGCGCATCTACTTTCGTCGGTTCATACATAAAATATCAGCGGCGACGTCACTACCGCAATACATCAAAGTCTAACGGCTATCGGTTTAAAGGAATTAACTTCCCTCCACTCTCATTTCGGTAAATAAATTGAACGGCCTGAATCGAGGAATCCAACCAGGGATTCACCTAGAAAAGGTACCAGGGGAGCAGCTGATTTAGGTGAATAAACTGCGATGTTTGAATCCACCATTGCCTGAGTATTATTCCATCCACCTTGTATTTTATTATTCTACCTGCTATTCATTTTGCGAGTGATACAAATAAACAATACATAAAGTGAAGAGTAGACACTTTTATACTCGTTAGTAAAGTAATTTGGAACAGTTTTTTAACTCATTTATACACAATGGTAATAATTCCTTTATATAGTAAGTTTCTTCTAACAGATTCCACATCTTTGATTTCTGTTCTCTTGATAAGAAAAAGTGTGGTGGAGATAAGTCAGGAGAAAATGTAGGTGATTTGGTTCCAGAATCCCTCGTTTTACCACAAATTGCTTTACTGACACTGCAGAGTGAGTTCTTGATTTGTCATACCAGAGAAGAAAGCTTCTTACGCGATAAATTCTTTTAAATAAACGAGACGATTAAGGAATGATTCCTTGTGCAGATAACACTGATTTATTGTAATATGCTTCCATGTGTTTCCACATGCGTGTAATGCGTTCATTAACAGTATATTAATTCTCAAACCTTGCGATATTACTCTTTCCTTAACCTTAAGGAAACTCTCGCGACCTTGAATAATCCGACACGTTTCTACGGCTATTGTATTATTTATTAGACTGCGGTCGTTTATGCAAATAAAACGTGTCTAGATACGTATGAATTATGCAGAACATATGCAGAATACAATAATAAGTTTTATTATAACCATATGTGAATGGTTTAAAGGCTAACTCTGTAGCAGATAATGAGAAGAGAATGTTATGTGAATGCAGGGTGCTGAAGCTTTATTTTCCAAGTCGTGGCGAGTTAAAAGGAGTTATTCCTTCCGTCTGAAGTGATGAAATGACAGAATGACTGAATATATTTACGCTGAAGAGGAAGGTGTGCACTTAATATACGATCTATCAATCACTTTCTCGTTGAAAGTAAAGTTTGGTTAAGGCACGTTCGTGTAACTTTCTTGCCTTATTTTATGGTACACATATTTTTCCTAAATCAGTCACTGTATAGGTATGCCTAAGAATATTGGCGACAGGTATCAAGATCAGTCACCATATTGAACTTATGATGTAGAAGCTAAGAGATTAACAGAAGCTCCTTCTTTAAGAATTCAACTTTTGTATAGAAAATTTCCTTGTATTCTTAATAATTCAATAAACAATTGTGTCTATCTATGCATTCAAAATATAATATTCATAATTTCATCACCTATTTTCATCAATAATAGTTTTCATAAATGTGTATAATAGTAATTTTCTTAACGTTTCTCTGACAAAATTAATTTACAAGAAGACAAGAATTGTTTATTTTCTTAATTATTGCACTATTCAAGATATTATGAATTTCTGATATCTCAATGAAGTAAGCACTTCGCTTGAAAATACGGTAAAATATTCCTCCACCTTTTCCTCCACGACTGCCAAGCATATTTTCTCGACTCTCAGTAATATACATCCATTCATTCGTATAAATCCTATCGAATTGTTTAAAGCTGGTTCTACCATTTTGAATTTCTTCCTGTCGCCTGGCATTACTCCAAAGTAAACTCGAATCAATACCAAAATCAGAATCAAATTTCTATTCCCCAGAACCTCCTACTCTAACCCAAATCGCAACTGAACAGATTAATTCCCAACAATATTAAACTAAACACTGGATTTCTAACGGAAAAATAAAAATATTGCACAAAGGTACATGCATTCACAATTAAAACAGCAGAAGCCAAGAAATCTATTAAAACGTTCTCATCAAGCACTAAATTATCAACAGCCAACGTGTGTAGCTTGAAAATTTCTTTCGCGAAACTGTCGCTGAGGAAACAATTTCGGTCTCGAGGATGGTAAAAGTCCGTAAAAACGAAAGCGTCGGGAACATTAAAGTGAGTTCATTCTGCGTGTTTGTGATGCAAATCCTATCACGGGGATGATCGTTTCTTATTCGCGACGAGTTCTCGCGCGAGAGAAGCCATCGTCGAAAAGTTTGAAAAAGTCGACTTCGTGATGCATCCCCGCGAAAGTTCACTCGCATCCTGAAGGCGTCGTTGTAGATATTGCACTTCCCACTGCGAGATCGAGAAATAGCAGAGAATCCCGCCCGCCCCGTGGTCCGAGAGTTTTTCAGCGCGGCAGGAGCACCCAACTTTTATCTGCATCGTAACTTACTGACCCGATAAGAATGAAAACGTCCCGCTGGACCCTGTTCATTTCACCTAGTGTAATGATAAAATACCGCGCTAGCAAAACAGGAATCGTAATTCACGGTCCTCCTTCATTCTCATTTCTAAGTTGCTTCTTGGCTTCATCCTATTCGACGTCTTCATCACCATCGTCTTACTTTTCATATCTTTTCATTATTATTATCACACAGTTGACACAGGTTGAATTAAGTCGATTATTTTCATCATTAACACTTTGCGTGGCGCAAGGTTTTGCAAAATGGTCCCTTCAAGTTGGTCCCACGGCGTGGAAACACGCCGACGTCATCCGCAGTGCTAATAAATCGATTCTAATTATTTCTACTCGGAGTAATGTAATTTGAAAGGGTCTGCACTGTAGGCGCACTGATTGTAGTATATCCTTTTGTACGATTAGAATTTTACGAGGACGTTATTTTCTGCCATTTTAGCACAATCAGACTTTCGTCCAGAATGCTTCCTGTTTCGTCCTGTTTCTTCCTTCGTTCACGTAATTTATCTAGAAGTCAATGAGTCGCGATGGCTTCATTATTCAAACGCTCGCCTCCTTCCAGTGGAAAGGGAAACTTAATAATGCACTCCACTTCCGTAATTAACGATCGGATTCAGTGGGCCGCGCGAATCAACTGGGTGTTTGTACAAAAGGCATTCCTTCCGTGTGATAAATAATTCCGCCACGATACTTTGTAATAATTATTCATGCCCGGTGCTCTGTAATTTGCTCCGATAATCGTTGCAGCATATGTGAGCTCGAAAGTTGTGGGATAATCGATGTTTTTAAGAGAACTCTAGTATTTGGTTTAGATAATGAAATTTAAATTAAATTTACTGTATTTATTGTATCGTTACAATTTATTACAGTTACACGTACATTCCTTCACACACAGTATGTTTTTTTAGTTCCTCCAATATACCACCAAGTGTGACAGCAACTGCAGTCATACTATGGAAAAAATCGATTACAAGTTCCAACAAGTATTCGACACGTATTTGCTGAGTACACATCGTGTTACCATCAGAAATGCCTTTCCTTCGTTCGTCACCAGTATTCACGGCACGGGGGAGCTTTTGTGATATATCAAACGCAACCGGTTGCGCCGCGACATGGGAGTGAAACAAATCAAAGATTCGTCGATACGGATCGGAGGATTTATCGAGCTTCAATGGCCCTGGGCAGAGTTTCGAAAGAGTTTTCATCGTTCGACCATAAACGTGGATGTTAGTCGAAATAATACGTAAGGAAACTACAATAACGATAAAATGTTACAATAGAATAATGTGTGAGCATTTGAAAACGATAAAATCAGCAAGACTCTTTAGAATTAAATGTAATTTACAATTACATTAAATTCTGTTCATGTTAATTTGTCTACTTCACTTTGTAATTATTTTTCTTCTACTTTGTTAATATAATCACCTAGATTTTATGTACTTTCAATTTTAGTATTCAGAAAGTATCCCGTTTAATTGGCATATTTTCTCTCAGGTATAATTTTTTGGAAATGATAATTTGGATTTTAGAACTCTAGTAGAGAAACGCGTCCTTTTTCTTAAATTGGATTCTTTTTTCATGCCTATTTCTATGTGTTTGGAAATTACTGAATAGTTTGCATTGAAATTTCGTGTTAACATTCAAATAATCTTTAATAAATACTTAGAGGATCGATCTTCTAGTAAAGACTTTTGAAGTAAAAAGTCATTTCCAATAGAAAGCTCCACGAGGAAAGATTTTAAGGTCGATAATTTATTCGTCCCCACGGATTCATTATACACGATGGAATCGCGAAATTACCGAGACGAAGATCGACGCGAAAAGTAGGAATTTTCTCGTTTGATAGAAATCATATCGTCTCCGTGAACGTCTGAATATTCATTATTATTCGCAAAATAATCCATCAGATCGGCGACTGTAATAGTAGCAAAGGTTCGAAGCTGAAAGGCGGTGGAAATGAAATGAGAGGGAAAAATCTTCGATCACAATTAGAAGGTATTCCTCTGCCCAACCTCTTCCATTTTTGCAGTCGGATATTGAATCGTTTCTGCGTTTCGATTTATTCACACCAACGCGTATTACGAAAAATATTACTGAAATTTTACGAATCATTTTCTCCCTCACATCTCTTTGAAGCGAAATATTTTCTGGAAACTGTAATTACTGTGTCAAAAACCTTCCAATGCTGTAGAATAATATAAAAACTATTTCAAATATTAGATTGCTAGGAAACACTGCGCTGACTCTGAATGTGAACTTCAAATTCTATTATTCTATTTTATTATATTTACTTATTAATCGTACTTATAATATATTTCAAAGATCTGTATAGACTGTTTAATTTAAACGAATTAGAAAACAATAATGAAGTGCAAATCATGTTATGGTCTGTATACAGTCACCAGACTTTACCCAATTGAGAAAATGTTTGATGAAGTAGTTAAAAAAAAATAAAAAAGCGTGGTCAAAATCAAAGGTGTTATGGAAAAGATTAAAGAGACTAAATAAGTAGCTGAAATTATATTGGTTCAAGCAGTCATATTCAAACGAGGAAGACAAGATTATTTACCAGCTGTTTCGAAAAGTTTTTAGCCTACAATTTGAAGTAGACATTCTCTACAATACAAACAATTAATATACGTTAATTTTATATCACAAACTTATGACTTATACACGGAACCGAACATTTCACGACTTCCATTATTAAAAATTCCGTCATTTCTCCACTCCGTCATTTCCCAAATCACAGAATTTCCCAAAACCACAGGAACTACTTTAAAATACAAAAGCCACATACAAAATCAAAGTCCATGAAACACCATCCACCAATTCCCTCCCAGAAAAAGTGTCCAAGCCACCGACCAGAATCAACGATTTAACCTAGAAACGAAACACCTACATCCGAAACGTTATCCTGTTAATTCTCCCCCGAAGTGGCCTTCGAAGGGATGAAATATCCCTTTCACGACACACGAGCCCGTTCTTTTCCGGCGACAGTGTCGACGAGGTTGCCAGGCGCCCCTCGACTTTTCTGAAGACTGGTATCTGGCGGTCTGGTATTCCGACCCTCTCGCTTCATCGTCCAGCGCTGAAATTCAAGCAACGCCCCTGACGCACCATCGATCCTAATAATGGGCCGAAGTCGATCAAACGTCGCTCCTCGTGGAGGCAGTTAAACGGTGCAAATAGTGAGTAAACGCGATACGAGGAGAGCCAGGGCCTCTTATAAAGGTATTCACACCTCGCCTTCCTTTTGCCACGGTATCGGCTACCCCCGAGTATAGCCAAACCCACCCCCACCCCATCGGCGGCTCGATAATGGAATTTTCTAAGATAAACTTTTAAGCCCCTTCTCACGCCTTTGCAACACAGATTTCATAGACCTGACGAGATTTCATTCGACCTGTAAAATCTGCAAATATTATCAGACATTGCATAATTCCTTCCACCCCAGATTGATCTTTTCAAAGGCATAGACAGACTGTAACTTTCGATGGAAATTCTTCGTGTCGTCTCGCTTTTAGAGTTTCGTATCGCGAACAGACTCGTGGGAACAGGAAATGAAAGGTTGGAGAAGCAGTTCGCTGGGAAATTTTCCATTTCTTTCTTTTTTTCCCCTGCGCTGTTACCGAGCTTTGAATGAAATGACGGACCACAATAATGAAAATCGACGGGGCGCGTTGCAAAGGCTAACCGTTAATATTGCTGCGCTGTAATTACCGTATTATTGGTTCGATCGTTAATCAGAAAGTACGGTAACACGACAGGGGGACGCAGAGAAAACACAGAATACGGCTGGAATAGGCAGATTCGCAAATTGGCGTCGTTGATTGAAATTTAATGTCACCGATACGCGCGCATGCAAATCAGCTCGTCGAGTGCACAAACGCCACGTCAAACCGTCGGCAATTAATTCAGGAAAGAGCGAACGGATTACGAGTAAACCTCGTGGCGAAGACGAAAAAGTATGATAATAAAAGCAGTCATTTACTCGATGCTGCTTCCATATTTCCTCGTTGATTAATTAATTTGCTGGTGATGACGAGCTGGAAGTTTCATCGAATGGGGCAACTTCGGATGTTCGGATAGGATAAGCAGAATGACGAGTACCTAATTGAGAGAGAAAAGAAGTTCGACCGTAATTACGAGAATCTGCTGCTTGATGGGAACTTCCTTCATCAAATTCGCGAGAACTTGTCAACGTCAATTTTTATTAAGGAAGAACAAAAGTTATCTCGTTTCTTAGTTCCTTCGCTAAACCAATAAACCTTCCGGCTGTATTGAGTATTTTAAATCAGCCTGTAGATCCCTTGGTCCTATCAAGACTCTTCGAAAGATCGATAACGTTGTACTGAGAGCACTTCTTGCGCCATGAATTCGTGCAAGAAGAACATCGAAGGAGTCGAGATGGAAAAGGGTGAGCAAACGTTTTGTTTGAAGCACGCTGAAGTCAAATTTCAAAGATGTCAATTGTTTAGTAATACGAACTCGTATAATGAAATCGATCGTATATTAAAATCGATCAAAACTTTGAAGATGGAATAAGCATGAAAATCCTTAAAGAAACTAAATCTCTCGAAAGCCTTGTAAATCTTAAGAAAATGAATTGAAAGTTTCCAATATAATAGAAATAGTGCTGTTAGAAAATAAAATTATTTTTTGCGACTAAAGACTTTCACTTTTCAAAGTTTATCCACACACAACATTCCATATCTTAACATACATTACTCCTGGCTAAACTCTGAATGCAAATTTTAATGAATTAATTGAAAAATCGAGAAAACTCGGATATATATATAATATTATACTAAAAGTACAATGTCAAAGGTGGGCCTATGTGATATAGATTCAAATGCCTTAAATATCGCGATCTTCCTATTTAAATTAGTGCAAGCAGAAAGGCAATTTTCTGTACTTCCTGTTCAATTTCGTCTCTTTGAGGATCACTAATTGCGCTACGCGAAATCGCATGTAATTGAGCCAGCTTCCATCCCATCGCCGTGTATTAACGGGCGATAATAGGCTTCTTGATAACTTAATTTCTCCATTCCCGAAATCGCCGCTCCAATTGCAGCCGAGAGACGTTGATCGATACTGGTCAACGTGGCATCGCGTGATCGCAGGCGTTCGATCTTCATTACCTCTCAATAACGACGACAGTTATTTATCAACCACTTTTAGCAGTTACAAAAATATGGGAAAAAGAATCTTACTAAACTACAGTCGCTACCTATAAGAAAGAAAAAACATTACGTCTTTCCCTTTTCTCTTACTGATTTTTGTACATATGTCCACAATGCGTAAACATTATTACGTGAATATGAAATGAACTTGTAGGACTGTGACTAACCTCATATATTTTTAAATTGTGACGTAATTTGTTTTTCAAATTTCTATGTAGCCGGAAAGTAGGTTGTTAAATTATGTTAAAAAGGAGGAAAAGAAATGTGCGAGGTAAAAAGTGTTATCTACTAAATTAGTGTTTGCCGGGAACAACCTATGTAACTGAAATACTATTCTGAAATTTCATGACATACAAAACAGGCTTTCTAAATAATTCTATTCTATTTTCGAGGAATCTAGAGATGCTTCTTATTATCTTTATATTGCATCGCATAAATAATTCTTTTTACCCAATTTTCAAGCTGAAACTTCCATTTCTCCCTACTCAAAAGACGAATTCTGTCTTTGAATAAAAATGTCAAGTAATCCTCTCAGCTCTGACTTCATTTATCGTTCTGTCGCTCCTGAATCATACAATTTTATCAACTGCTTGACAAAATATTGCAGAACCCGTCGATCGACATTCCACCATAACAATTCCGCGTTACATCTCGTTCCTGCGAAGTGAATAATAAATGCAGCGTGTAATATCACAGCCCTGTTGATAGGAACAAATAACGTGGCATTAATAACGCGTGGGCGATCCCACGGGAAGAATATGACACATTCGTGCAATTAATTCCTAATTAAAGAATAACGATTGCTCCTCTTTATTAACCCTTCGTTGACACACCTCCCTTTTCGATCGAATTTGACACACCTGGGTGGCTCACACCCAGAATAATTTGTGAACGACTGCCATTCTCATCAAAAGAATCCAATCATTATGAAAAAAATCGTGGGGCAATTTCAAGGTATCTAGAATGTATTTTAATAGTTTTTTTATTAAAATTGTATCACAGTTTTTGTAAAGAAATTCTAGATTACCATATGTCGAGAAAACACGAAGAAAATCTTAAAAAAATTGTAACTTTTGCAAATTTTAATATTACGAACTAAAAATGTACAGAGTTATTGTTCAGATATAATATTTTGGAAAACAAATTTTTGTATGTCGTCTTTCGAAAACAAGGTATTTATTTTGCATATAGAAGGCACAGAGTGTCAAAATCAGCTTATGGGTGGTTCCCACCCTGAGTGTCAAGGAAGGGTTAATCAACGTAGCATAATATAAACATCTCTTGGTTTCACGTGTTTGTATGCTCATATACTACTCTACCAATACTCACTGCTCACGTTAACAAACAGTATCGTCGACCCTTCGTGGACGTAAACAAGTGGCAGCGAAACTTCTTGACAAAGTTTGGCAAATCTTTGACACACCAAGAAACTTCGCGAAACGTACCCCAAAGCTTTTGCTACATTGCATCCAACACTTTTTGCACGATTGTGCGCCAATTCTCGCGATACAAACTCATGCATACCGAGGATGCCTTCGATGTTTCCTTTTTGTCAAATCAGATATCGAAACCCGCTATCTCCGAACAATAGATTTGGGTCATGTGATCAGGAGCGATCGATGAAGGAAATGCCGAGATAAAACCATATCTATACATCTTAGCTCACGATTATAGTTCGGACATCCTTCACACTGTGATCACGTTATTAACAATTTTGCTGGCGTCGCCGTGTTTTTACAGTTAAGTCTAACTAACTTGAAAGACGAAAGGAAAGAAAGGAAGTGATAGTTAGCTAATCAGTTTAGGACCGAGATCGATTTGTTCCATGGGTCACTTCCTGTGTTTAAAGCTAGTGTTTATAGAGCGACGTTGAAAAATGTTATATAGGGCTCATGTGTTGTACCTTTTAATTTTATATTTTGTATGTTTGTTGTATTTGTTATATTTTATATACTTTATATTTTTATATTTTTATTTTTATATCTTTGCAGTTTGTAAATTTGTAAATCTATAGTTTATATTGCATATTTGATATGTATATTCAGTTACATCTTTGCCTCACTTTAACATTGTTTCTTCTGTCCCGGTTCGGGTTGCCGTTGTTAATGTTATTGTGAATGGTGTGTCTCTACTCTGCGTCTTTTTCATCATCTTCGTTTATAAATGGGTATTGTCCCGTTCATGTGTAAATAAATAAATAAATAGTTATCACTGTCTACAATGTTTGTTTTCCACGAATAGGCGACGCGAGAAAAGAATAGAAAAGAGAGGAAATTGAAAACCAAAAGTTTTCATGTGCGATGAGTCTGTATACTAGCAATTCCAGATGTCAACGACCTGAAGTAGAATCAGCAAACTTGACAGAACCCCGCAGCCTCGACCAGAATCCAAAAACCCTCTTAGAACCGACGCGATCCAGTTTAACGCAGTGGAGTAGAGTCAGAGATTACGAGAGCTGCTGGTACTTGAAGGGAGTGATCCAAACAGATCCCAGCGGAGCTGTCCACGGTTGGCTGAATCCGCCGTAATTATTTGGACGTGCGTAAACAGCGTCTGTCTGAATCGACGTCCGATCGAACAAAGCGTGTTTCTTTGAAGGAGGAAACAGGAACTGGGCAAGAAGTTCGATTGGGTCCAGCGACCTGCTTCGCGTCTTTTGTGATCCATTCGGCTTGATCGGGTCGAAGCGACTCTATTTAGATTTACGTGGCTTTATCGACCCCTTGATATGCGCATCGAAGTTCAGGCCGACTACCGAGATGCCTGACCCACTTCTGACCGCCTCCTTTACAAGATGTGACTAACGTCTGCGGTGCTTGATTGCCCTTTGCAGGATCTTGATCGTACTTGTGGGATCGGGTGATCTGCAATGCTTCGGCCAGTGATTGTGCAAAATACATAAGTGAATTTTGAAGGACCGGTTGGGTGACTTTTATAAGATTTTGGAAGATTTGAGTGTCTTAGGAAGACAAATGAATTATATATGAATTATTTTTGGGCTAATCGGTGAACTTCGCTTGATCTCATAACAGTGTTTCCCAACCTTTTTTGAATTACGACACCCTTTTATAATATTCAAGTAACCTGCAAACCCTTGTCCACTGTATAAGGTAAGGTAAATTTAATAAGGTAAAGAAAACACATTAAAAATCTGATATTTCAGAATATAATTCTAACTTATTAATATTAAATTATCTTAATACATATAGTAAATATACTTAAAGATATTTAATATCTACTTAAAAATATTTAATATATTAAATATACTTAAAGATATTTAATACTCAATATATTAAATATATGTAAAGATATTTAATACTCAATATATTAAATATATGTAAAGATATTTAATACTTAAAGATATTTATTATAAACAATTATCTTATTTAATGTGATGGTTATGCTTGCATCTGGGTAACCACCATACTTATTCTTTTTTCATTTATGAAGAATCAGTGTTACATCATTAATAGAATATGGCAATGTAACCATGTTAAAGTAAATAAATGGTAAGAATCGTCAACTAAAAATAACTGTGGCGACCCACCAGAAAGCACTTCGTGATCCCCTTGGGGTACGACATTTGAGTGACTTCTAGATTGCATCCAGCTTCTAAATGGGATAGCTAAATCTCGCAGGGTTAGGCCATTTTTTGCGAAATCTAAAACCACTGACTGAATTTGATATTATTCAACAGTGGCATGATCTCCAAATTGGGCAATCTATTTGATAAGATTCAACTGTATGATAGTCTCCGCACAGATTCCCTCAGATCCCCATTAGAGGATATCAAAATGGCACCATCTGACTCTAGATGTCTAGTCGTGATATGGGACTATTCTCCTGCTTGACTAAGAGAACACAGAAACTGCTTTAAAAGCCATTGAACGTTTCTCGAGAGGATGCAGGGGTTAATAAACTAACTGCAATTTGATTCAAGTTTTCACGGTTGAAAGGACATAAATATAAAACGGCTTTGCGCGCTTCAATTTCAAACAACAGTAAGCGAGGAGAATGCGGAGTAGCTTGGACAGTCGAGATAGGAGTGTATCGTATAATCCGTGGATTACTCGATCCAGGATTAAGGTTACGGTGGCGACAGTAATTAATGTCTTGACTCCACTAAGGTACACAGTCCAGCAATATGCCACGCGTCTAAATTCACTGAACGCATTAAGGCCTGGCACAGAGCAGTAAAATTTCTGTTACATCCAAAAGCGTGACATCCACGAAAGCTAGCTGAAGTTGAATTTCTATAAAATTAATCAGGCAACCTTGTAACTCCGTTAAGTAATTTCCTTTCAATTCATAGATATAATAAACACAAAAGAATTTCTGTCCGCGATGCGATAGGCACTTGTATAGTGTATACAATAATTATGCAAATAATAAATAATATAACAAATGTGTACACGTTTTTATATGTAATTCTAAATGTATATATGTAAGCTAAACTCTACTTATACAGTTTTTAACACGTTTTTAACACGTGGAAAAAGGTACAGTGGTAGTAAAAAATGTTTAGAACTCTACGTATTACGTATTACGTTGGTTTCCCTCACCCATTTTACAACCCCTCCCAATGTATGGGATATACAGTTTAAAATATTATTCTTTCTTACGGAATTATCTTATTTTTGTTACTGTTCAGAGTTTAAATTTTCTTTTCACTACTACTGGGGTAGAAAATGAAGTAGAAATTAGAACAAAAGAATGCTGAAATTTTGAAGAATATAATACTTACAACTACTATTTTCCTATAATTGAATACCGCAATCTACTTTTCTCATCATTTTGTATAATCATACCAAAAATCTGTACTTTCATCATGTCACGAAACGGATTAATTAATTCAATCTAGCTGGGAATCTAATAAAATACGAATACATATGTGCGTGCATCAATTCTAGCTCGATGTGCGTGTTTTTCAACTTATATCAGTTACCTTTGAACTAATTAATACGTCAGTTCGGTATGACTGTACTAAAAAGTCGTAAGGGGAGAGATGCTTTGATACTTTGACACAGGTATTTTTAAAAACGAGTCGTGTTACGTGCACAGGGGAAGCAAATAATTAAGGAGCAAACAAATGTATTCCAGGGTTTTAGTATAATAAAGACTAGAAACGTAGCGAGAATATTATTGAAAAAGGACATCCCCTTCAAAGCATCGCGGTGCGTGACGCCTGGTGATTACTTCTGACGAGCGTAATCGCGAAAGGGAAATGTAGAAACGCCTTATGATTCGAGTATCGTCTTCACCTTCGAAACCGACACTCGGCTATTCCGAGATTAATTAATCTGCCCGAGTTAAAGAAACATTCAAAAGGTCAACCGTTTGATCTAATTAATTGCGCGGCTCAGGGTGAGCCGCTGTTTGGCATGCAAAGAGGGAAAGATCAGTACAGAACGGCTGGTTTAAGTGTTTCTTCCTCAGAATCCACGGAGTGCTCTTGATTAAAACGGCGTTAGAGTGAAGGGGACGTTTTTTCGCCGTTTAGGATAACTCTCGAAGCTTAACAAGCAACTTTCACTCTTCTACCCTATACTCCTCTAGTAGTTTTAAAATACACGAATTTCAGTATACAAGGATAATCTTGGCTATCTAAATGACAAGTGTGCCTATTTTTCTTGACCATCGACTTTATTCTCAAGTTTTCTTTTAATTGGAAAAAAGTTAACTAACAATAAATTACACAAAATACATGACCACTTCAGCAGAAGTTACGAAAAGAAACCACAAACGAGTGCCCAATATTCACAAACTTGCAATTAACTATTAAACCAACAACTGAATTAAAAAGTCCCTTTTATACAAAACTATATTTACCCAGCATAACGTTATTGATCAACGAATATAACCCGATGAAATAATCAATACTCTTACACCACAAGCAAAAGAAGTACAGTGGCTCTTAAAAATATTCGGACACCCTTCAAAATCGCATAACATTTTTAAAATTAATCCAAACGACTTGAGTTTTTTTGAGAAGCTAGAGGGATTAGTTTGCTAAATGATATGATTCATCGTTTTGGAAAAAATGCACTTGGTCGGAGTAGCAAAAATAAAATAGTAAAGGGCGTTTTTTAAACTTTTTTTTGTGAACCCTTAATGAAAATTCAAAAAACCCGTTTGTAGATTTAAGTAAGTTATATACGTGTCTAAAATTTCATCAAAATCGGTTAACGTTGCTCTGAGCTACACACGTTTCAAGATCGCAGAATAAGGTCGAAAATCGCGAAATTCCCGAAAATCAGCGATTTTCGACCTTATTCTGCGATCTTGAAACGTGTGCAGCTCAGAGCAACGTTAACCGATTTTGATGAAATTTTAGACACGTATATAACTTACTTAAATCTACAAACGGGTTTTTTGAATTTTCATTAAGGGTTCACAAAAAAAAGTTTAAAAAACGCCCTTTACTATTTTATTTTTGCTACTCCGACCAAGTGCATTTTTTCCAAAACGACGAATCATATCATTTAGCAAACTAATCCCTCTAGCTTCTCAAAAAAACTCAAGTCATTTGGATTAATTTGAAAAAAGTTATGCGATTTTAAAGGGTGTCCGAATATTTTTAAGAGCCACTGTAAGTAGTAAAAGTGAAAATAAAAAGTGCCAAGTGAATTTTTGCGTCCAAAGGCACCTACCCCTTGACTTTCTACAAAAGATGTATCTCTTTCCAGTTGGTGGTTCGAATTCCATACGTACATGATCGAAGAAAACAGCGAAAATGTCAGATACAAGTCCACGCGAAGCAGGAAATTGGTTTGCTAGACTGAAAGGTCGTAGAGGAAAGTTGTTAGCAGCGGAAATGCGTTTCTATCTGACTAAGGGAACATCTTTCTCTCGATACTCCTTTGAGTTGTTTCAAATTCAATTGTGTCAAACACACAGTAGCGGCGACGCTGAATCTGTCTGTTTTTTGTTTTAATTTACCTGCTGGTACGATCGCATTCTCATTTCTATACTTATTTCTTCATAGTTATGTGGAATATTTTCGCAATGCAATTCGTATTCGAGTTTTCCACTCGAATAATTCACTAGTGGGGCGATATCAACGCGACAATTAAGGATGCTGGTGAGTTTCGGCGAAGGAGCCTCTGTTCGTAATGGAATTATTCACACAATTCCGCGGCAAAACAAGCGATTCTAGTCGATTTACCGTCTGCGTGGGAGCATCCTAGAAACTAACTTCCCTGTTTAATTAAGGAGATCACTGGATTTCTCTCAGATTCGTCTGATAGTGAGAATAGACGTAGACGACGGAATTCATTACCATTGGAATAATATTAGCAAAATGTTAAATATTGGCTGCTCGAAGGAACTCTTCCAGATGCTTCAAATGGAACTTAATTCTGTACCTACATTTAGTTTGAAACCTTAAGGGGTAACACCACTCTAGGATCGATGTTTTTTTTTTTGCTTAAACCATACTTTAGAAAAGAAGGAGGAGACGAACATCGACCTAGATGGCCAAATGTATGGTGCAGGCATAGCAGATTAAAGATAAACAAAAATTTAAAGGATTAAAATGTTCATAAAACTTAAAACGCGTTTTTCTCGAAACCACTTTTTTCAAACTGGGAGGACGAATTTCTCGGAAACTATCGCATGAATCGATTTGAATTTTTTACAGTAGCTTTACAACAATATTCTCTTTGGAAGTACGTAGCCGTTTTTTGATTGAATGTAAACTTTCTTTTTTATAACCAATTTAATGCTCATTTTTAGGGCCAAAAATCGATTTATTTCTTAACAACTGCACCACTTCCACAAAAATTGATTAAAAAAGAAACCCCTACGTACTTCCAAAGCCAATTGTATATAGATTATAATTTTTTTTTATTTTTTGTTCCACGACTCATACATGCCGAGAAATCCGTCCTCCCGTGGCGGTGTTTTCACAAAAACTGTTTTCGACGACGGGCTCTGTCGTCGCCATTTTGTATGAAAATGACACTAAAAAAATTATTTTTCGTACTTCAATATGTGTTAAATAAACCCTGTGAAAAGAAATTCTGTTCCGTTTGTCACACTCCCAAAATAAATTGTCAAATTTAGGTATTTTTTTCTGCCTCTAGAGTGGTGTTACCCCTTAAAACACCATTGATACTATCTTCCTTTTTTTAATTTTTGTTGTGATCGTGTGAAGCTTTTAAGTTTTATGTAATTTATACTCCTGTAGTTACTCATAATGTCTTTATTCGGAAATTAACAGTCGAGGGTGTCAAGCTGGATAAGAAATTGAATCACTAGCTTTGTATTCTTCTCTATCGTCACATTTGAAATAAATAGAACCATTTACCTACAGTAAAATACCTATTTTAAAATACAAATTAGTAGAGAGACGTGATCGTTAGAATAAAAAAAAATTCTGCTAATTGAACACACACAATCTTCACATTGCTTCGAATAATGCATATAAAAATACCAAAATTGAAAACTAGTATAAATATACCGTCACAGAGCTTCCATGTCAATCACCTCCTTGCCCATTGTACCTACATTCTACAATTTCAGTCACAGTCTGTGTAATTTGATCGTTATAGAAGGAAGGAAGATACGTCTGTATCTATTTCGATAGTAAATGATATACATAGATACACATAACGTACCCAATCACAGAAGGAAAGATTGTTCAGATAATACAAGGTTCGACTGACAGAACAGCAGGATAAGAGAACGTTCGTGTAACAAATGTTTAGATAGTGAAGGTGTCCACTGTCTTATCAGGATACAGATGGTAATTAATGTACACAATGAAACATGTGACTAAACGAATTAAAGAAGCTATTTGTTTTGGTCATAAGACACTAGAAATTGTGTTGATTATAATGAATTGGGTGTTGGACACGAAGGATGAACAGAAATTGACTGAGATTGATGAGGTTGTCTAAGGTTGATTGAGATTGACTGGCGATGACTAGGACAGATTGGGGTTAGCAAAGGTTGACAGAGATCGTCTGAGATTGACTGGATATTAACGAAAGTCGATCAAGTCTGCCTTACATTTACTGCATATTAATTAGGGTTAGCTGAAATTGAGTGAATGTGAATAAAGGTCCAGCTTGTCTGAGATTTGAGCAAGATTGATTCAGACTACGGAGTTTCATCAGATAATAATTGTATCTGACTGAAATTAAGTAGATTATAACTATGGATCATTATTTAAGTTTTATTGGGACCAACTGCATATTAATTATGAACACTCCGATTTTTTGAAACTGAGCAGGTTTGAAGAGGACCTCAATAAATGTATCAAGCGATTTTTGGTTTGTAACCGTTTGTGGTTCTTCAGGGTGAAAATACCCCCTTAACCCTTTAGCGCCAAACGTATCATATATGATACATTCCTTTTTTTTTGCTGTTTCGCCGTTTGCATTCGCATTTCGCTGTTTGCAACAGTTTAAGTGATACATGTTTAGCGTAGTTTTATTCACTGAAGAAATTTGGACCTATCTGAACCCTGCATTCTTTGGTTTTATGCATTTTGACCTCTGAAAAAAAATAAATGAAAAAAAATAAAAATTTTTTTTTGTTTAAAAATATATAAATTCAGACCATTTTTAACGATAAAAACAAAACGGGATATTTTTCCTTTAACGGAATCGAGGTGTGAGCGCTAAAGGGTTAAGGTTAATGAGTTTCTAAGTTTCTCTGCAATGAGATTTGTTTGCATTGCAATCTTTTAAAAATTTGGCCCATTCAAAACAGAGTGAGAATAAAAGTATCAAAAAAAAAAAATCGCTAGAACCTATGCCCTTCCAAAACCCTTACTAAAAAAAAGAAACAATTTTAATACACTTATTTCGAATACTTTCATACCGAATTACAAATTACTGTACACACAAAATTCCTATTAAATCAAAGAATATTAATATCAACAACACCGATTATAACTGATAGCGTACAGACTACACAGCAGTAATCAAAACAAATAAAACAAAAGTACGCAAAGGATGATTATAATATTATAAACAAGGCTCAGCACAAACTCCTGTTATAAAATTTCGCCGTAATTCGAGTTACTAACTCGCAGGATATTACTACGAAAAGCGTAGGATTAACATGCACAATACTTTCAGACTCTATAAATAAAACTTTTCCGCCCCATTGACATGCTAACGTTCAATTTATACAGGTCGCCGAGGAGCACGTAAATCCACGCGAAATTTCCAGCGACAATGTAAAAATCATGTACCTCTGCTTCATAAATATTTTCTTGTCCATGAGCAAGATATATGTGACTGAGGCGCGTTATCGATAAACCGAAAGCGAAAGTGACGCGTTTTTCTTCCGTTTTCCTTTCGCTCCATTTCTTTGCGGACATCCAGGCAAACATTGGTATTAATATTCAATTCACAGCTCGTACCGATGCCTCGAGGGATTAGATTAGGTATGCATCGTGCTTCCGAGAAAACGTTTGAAAAATTTATATAGCGACCACGCATTCGCGACTACTCGCGTTAACAAGGAGGAGATACAAAAGTACACTATTCTCGAATTTTTGCAAGCAAAAATATAGTAGTTTCGTAAGAAAACAATGTTCTGAAGACATGCGAGGTTAATTTTAAATACACGGGTTGTTTGAAATTATTTGGGGTTGTACTTAGACTTACAATTAGCTATAATGTCAGTCATTAAAGTATTTGGAAAATTCGACTATTCGATCATCTTGTAACTACATTAGTTCGGATAATCGAGGTCCTACTTTATTATTCAAAATAATATTGATGTCAAATTGTGGTCGATCTTTAATTTACTTTAACTGGGGGTCTTTTATTTTGCAATTTACATCGATTCTTATGTTTATCAAGTAGTATTCAAATAACTGGAGGATGACAAAAGGAAATCAGGATCCTCTAAAAAATTCCTTCTTCACAAGAATTTGTTGCAAGTAGTTTAGAAAGCCGAATTTTCAACCTAGTAAATGCACTTTGCCTCTCCAGTGACCCACTGGTTAAAGTGATCTACAAACACTTGTTTAACGGCTTACGGAAGCAACGATATATCTTCCGTGGCACTTTAGGTGCACTATTCAAGCGACAATACGTCATGTACACATTGAAGCAGCGCTAAATTACTCCATGATGAAACGTAACGATGAATTATTAAATTGAATAATTTGTCCATAAACCCGAAACGCAGAACGAGGCGTGCAATCAATACGTTGCACCAAAACAACGACTACTTGTAAATCCGCGTTATCATAACGACAACACAACGTCACACTTGCGCCGTTTTAAATAATAATTGTCAGCGATATGCAAGAACAAAAGTTCTACATATCCTTCGCAACAATGCCTTGTCAAACGAAATACCTTACACGTATGAACTCACTCAGCGCCTCTAAATAACACATTCATTGCAATCTCTTTAAAAACATCTAGTACCTATCATAATGTTTATATACAAAACAAAATTCGAATTCAGACCTCCAAATAATCAGGTTCCAAATTAAAATCCCCAAATTGTTACAATGAAAATATAACTTTCCAAAGAAAACTATACTATTAAACTATATAAAAACAACTGGAAAATTTGTATAATAATATACCCACAGCTACCCTGTTATATTATTATTAGAAACTGTACCTCGATGACCACTGAAAATCCCACCCACGCTAACACGGACGTTTCTCCTTCAGAATTACCTGTAGAATCCACCGCAAATGTGTTTGCATCCCCCGTGCCCCGAGTCAACCCTATCTCCGCGAAACGTGGCTGCACCGTGAAAAGGATTAACGAGTAATAACCGAATGGAGGAATAATTGGAGCGCAAGGAGAGCACTCGACGAGCGAACGAACAACGGAGAGGGTGGCGTACACCCGATCGATTCTTGAAAGGAGAATGAAATCTATCAGTCACCGGACGCGGTAATTAAAAAATGAATTATCCCCGTTCGTCAGCGACCGTGGCCCGCACAGACTGCACGATAATTGACGCGGGTCAAGGTTCTGGCTTTGAACGGATGATGATCGTTCGAGGTTAATCGATTAATGAATAAATAAGACGGGGAAACGATACCTCCTGCAACCGATGTCCGTATTTTCGTGTTTTCATTCACGCAGCTTTATCTATAGCCCCTTAAAGAGGGATATGTTCAGCGGTTCCGTTTCCTTAAAGCGGATACGTCGAATTTATTTTCCACGTCGTTGGCGCGACACGCGGTCCCCGCCGATTTATGAAGGAAATTCGACTAGTAAATCTTCATAAATCCCAATGAAGGCACTTGATAAACGGGGAATCTTCGACGTCTCCCAAGAAACCCTTCATCCCCTCAACCCTCTTTCAGCCTCCTGTTTGCGCGTTATGGTCCAGCTCGCGCCAGTCGTGGGACCTCGAGACTTTGTCTTGTGAATGTCTTGAACAGATGAAGGATACGGTGTTTTGGGAATTTCAAAGCGCCTTGAATGGGTTTGAATGTATTGGAAATACTTGGACGTGAAAGTTACAACTCTGATATTTATTACAGCAAAATAAATTTGAATAAAATAGAAAAAGTAAGAGGTAAAGCATTAAATTTTCAAAACTGAACAATTCCAAGACCACCAATACCTTCAAGAATTTATCAAATTTGCAAAATTGTTAGAACACAAACAATCACAAGGCACTTGCAAAACTCTGATATTTATCACAGCAAAAGAAATTGAAATAAAATGGGGAAAAATAGACGACAAACAATTTTCAAAAAATTAGTCACTTCACGATCATCAACATCTTCAAGACTTTATAAAATTTACAATATTGTAAAAACAACCGACTACTTGCAGAACATTTTGGGGTCACCCAAGTTTCGAGCTTTAACCCAGCACATTGTAAAACGTCTTAAATCCTGTCGCCAGCTCTGCGAACCGATTTAAAAGGGTGCACCCCAAAAAACTACAGCGCTACGTCGATTTCCGGAGAATGGATTTAATGAAACGTAACGTAGCCCTCGAGAACGCTCCAAACGCTTCCTCAATCCCAACAGACTTTCCCGATAGAGTCCGATATTTCCGAAAGCACCACGGGTCCCCAGGAATAATTCCCTTTCAGAGGACCTGGTGCGAGCGCTGCCTCGAGATTACTCGAAAATAACGCGACACGAATGCTGAAAGGGATCCCCGATTTCCTGTCCACCGATGCGCGAGATACTTACGAAAGCACAATGAGCAGTGTTCGCATGGGGGTGGAAAAACTGTTGTTGCTGGAACATGAATCGAAATTGTCGTGATTATACGAGGAATTGAAAAAACGTTGAATGTGGTGAAATATGATAGTGATTGTGGATGGCTGCTACTTTAAATCGGGACACGTTTAATGTTTAAATTCAATGTAGAAAAACTTGAAATTAGTAGATGTGGATATTGAGGATAAATTTATATTGGAGAGTAGTAGAATTTATATTGAATTTGATATTGTTTTATGTCTTCATTCGTGAATTGACTCAAATTGATCACCCTGAGCTTGAATATTACGCTTTATCACTTATTCTAAGTAACAGTAGAATTATTTGCAAATAATCATGTAGAAGCACGTTGAAGAAGAAATTTATTGAAGCGCTAAGGTAGAAATCTTTTAAAGGAGATTGAGAGGAAAGGCTGAACAAGAAGTTCCTATAAATTATTTTTATCACCTCCCTGTGCCAAATTTACCACTAAAATTACATCCACGTTTTACGATACATCATGTGCACGTTTACTCGTATATCAACCCTTTGCGCTCCAACTTTATTAGCTCATCAAGCGCAGAACTTTGGAAAAGTAAAAAATACAGTATAGTGATTTAAAGATCACTATAATACCTACATTTAATCCTACAAACCACGAATTCTCCCACTATTTCAAGCTTCAAAAATAACAGTATATAATCTTCCAAGTTTGATGCGCCTGGGAAGCATATTTGAAGTGCAAAGAGTTAAAACATTTCCCTCTATTTCATTGCTTGCTCCTACATCCCCTGCATCTCGCAAAAGTGAAATAAAAGGGCAGGAATGAAAAGGCGAGGAACAAGAATGGGAGAAGATGAAAATGAATAGGTAAGTAAGAATAATCTGTACGAACTGCACGTTCTCTTCCATCCCCTTCCTAGAAAGGAAGGGGATGAAAGAAGCCGAGGAACGTTTGTAGTTATATCGCGCTGTAACGAGTCTTGGGCGAAACAAATCAAGTCGAAAGGGTTGCCCCGTAACAATAGCGAATCCCCCGGAAGAACGGTGTCATAAATAATGTGCATCTTATTCGACTTGGCCCCGAGGGTGGGCTAAAGTGCGAAATTGTGTAGAAGTGCACACCGCATGGATTTAAAAGTGGATACAACGTCAGGTGTAACCCGAGTGTCAACGAAGCGAGGCGAGAGCTCGAAAGTATGCTGAATAGGCTTTCGAAATAGTCTGCTAAGATATCGAGGGAGATGTAACCCGTGAAATATAAGGTTGAAATTCCTTCCTCTCTCTGTTAGTGAGAGGAGGAAAATACTTTCAAGCGTTGCAACGATAACGTCGAGGGCGTAGAAGGAAATCTAAAAGCGGAATCCTCGACTATGAACGATAATGATGAATGGCGGATGAAACTAAGAATCGACGCAAATGTAGATTGTGAATGAGTTACTTTTCAGTTTCAATTTCAATTTCAACGTCCAACGGGAAACGTAAAATTGTATTTTGAGGAGGATTGATTCTAAGTGTCACACCCTTAAAAAATAGTGGCAGGCTCTGTGACTGATTCTTCCAATTTTATTCGACCTAATTGATGGAATCGAATGAAAATTAAAAACGTAGAGAAACTCTATTATCCACATTTTTATTGGCTGAGTGTGCTATTTTCGAAGCTTTATTATTCAAACATTTTATTAGCTGCATAGAATGTGCCTTCGAGGAAAATGCCTTCTGGCATTTAAATTTTATCTGTAACTGTAATCGTAACATTTTAATATGAAAGTGATAATGAACGTGTTCACATGCAATAATGGTATAAAAGGAAAACGTGTGGCGTCGGCTGTTTGAAGTAAAGAAGAGATTATTTAAAATGTGGAGAGTGGTAGGAGCGTCGTAAACTTGGCAAGGATATACGGTATCGTAACTAAGATTACTGGCATTAAAAATATCTTTATGGAGAATTTTTTAAAGCGTTCTTATCAGAAGAAAAAAGCTTTATGCTAGATACTTTGAAGCACAAGAAAAATATCGTCGGAGGCAGCTAAATAAACTAAAATAGTTTAGATAATGGAGGCTTTGCGATATACTTTAATCATTTCCAAATGCAAAGTAGGAGCGAAAGGATTTAAATTCCCGTGAACAACTGTTTAATACCCTCAATTCGCAATGTTCTAAATAGACACGACTCTGACCGGGATAAAGACTTTCAATCGAAATAAGTGCCACTCGCTTAAGTACACTTTCGCTAAAGCAGAGCAGGGCATCATTGCTGTATAATAATCAGCTCTTCTGGAATTACTACACACGAACGCTTGCTCCACTCACCAAAGAAAAATTCTAACGTCTGATCGCGTGAATCAGGTAAGTATGGCGAATAGGGCAAATATTCTTCGTCCAATTTATTTAATCTTCACGAACTCTACTAATTTCCGTGTTGCATGGTTACAAATTTGAGCTCGATCACACTATGTAACGTATATAAATTATCTAAAGAAACTCCATATATTTGATAACTATAATAAACACTTAACACAAGCAAAAATAACGAACTGACTTTATGCATAAATAATTAAGATATAAGAAGATAAATTCAAGTAAATCCTAGTGTCCGAATATTTTCGTTACTCGCTGTACATAGCGAGTAAAAAATTGTGAAACGAGGTGTGAACGATATATATCGTATTGATAAAAAGGAAACAAAACGATGAAAAAAGTCGAAATTCGTTTGCCAGGGCCAGAATGAATTTTATCGACAGGCTAATGCAATCAAACACGAACTAATAAGTGGGCGCAAAGTGAGATATGAAACTGTGGAATGGTGAACGATTTTGCAATAGCTAGGGCTGTGATCAGTGGAAATAAAGTAATAGGTCAAACGAGTATGACCACTGGAAAATAAAACTGGGGATACGTGTTGGTCAAAAGAACAAAATAATAAGGGAGGTTGAAATAGAAGCAAACTAGCAAACCAGGAAAGAAGCAACGAAAGAGAGGATGTGAAACAAGGAGATGTGTAATGAGTGGATTTTGGAGTGAATTTCGATGCACAGATTCTTATAGTAATCAGAAGTTCGGCACCACTAGCTATCTCACAATTAGAAACTATACAAGGCAAGATATTTTTACAATACTTGTTTCTTTAGAAGCGTTCTAGGTATCCAAGAACAGGCACACGTACTGAGAAACGTGGTATAGTTCTCTAACAAGTGAACAAAGTAGTATTTAATATCATACCGAAGTAAGACATTACAATTGAGCAATCGGATGTATAATGCATGAAGCACCTGTGATTGGTATTAAAAAAGCAGTGGTAGTAGTCATTGTAACTTACTTTTTTAAATACCAAATTACCGTGAAATTTTGTTTAAAAGTTTCTTTTTAGTCTGCCCAGTAATTTCCACAAACCTTTCAAATGGCACGAGTAAAATTAAAAATTTGTTGTACCAAGTTCGAACGAAGAAACCAGGGTAAAAGTTAATCACTGCTATTATCTTACCATCGTGGAAAATAATTCAATTAAAGTTACTTCGCAGATGATTTCACAAGACAAATTGAAAAAACACTGGAATATGTATAAGACATATTAATTAAACATTTTAAATTTAATACACCAGCACTCCCACTTCCCAGTAGTTTCTTCAACTTCAAATTAAAGAATTTTCCTCAAGAGGACTCGTGAAGGGACTGAAACGTTACAAACCGAAGTGAAAATTCTCTGCAACGCTACTTTGCTTTACACTTCGCTGTACAAGATTACAGTTTCATTTGAAAATTGGAGAATTCGTGGGCAATAGTTTCACGATATTGAAATCAATTCCAAAACGAACATACAAGCAACGATGACAAGAAAACACTCAGCGGATCGAAAAATGTAGCAGAATGTTTCGATTAAAAGGAAGCGAAGACCGTCCAAGTAGGAAGTTTCCAGCGTTCTGTATGTGACTAAAGCAAACAGACTTAGGAACAATACGAGCTGTGCATCGCCAGAGACCGGCGAGGAAGTAAACATTGAGATTCGCAGAATGGGAGCTTCAACGTGCGCAAAGCGGCCCTGTCGATAGATATTTGTAGCGACAACATTTTCCACGGCAATGTGTACATGCAAAGTAAAGAACTATAGCTGCCGCGACACTGTGTACTATATTCGCGAATGTATATGGACACTGTGTGCAAGCATTCCAGGAAAGACAAGTCTTGAACTTTACAAGTTCGAAGGTAATCGATGTTTAAGACATTAACGACAGGACATCTGTTGTCAACTGTAACTAGACTCCATTTAAATATTCAACCGCGTACGCTCGTACTCTTTTTCCCCACTTTTACGAGATGTGGAATACGGAATAATTTATTTCTCGACATTCTCTTTGGGACTCAGAAATTGAAGATTAAATAATATATAAATATTCACACCTAAATAGGTGTGAATATTCTTCGATTTATTTAAAAGAAACATACTTGTATATTTAATCAAATATTCAAAATAATGTTTTTCGTTTTATGAATAAAATTAAGTACCACTATTTTCCAGTGGGAACCCCGTTATTTTTGTTCGTAGAAGTGTGGAGTAATCTATACTATTATATAAAATTGAAGTTGCATACTTTGAAATGCGGTTTCTCAGTAAATATGAACTGTAGCCACAAGTGTGTTACATCACTTTGTTCGTCTTGACGAGAGGAAGGTTCTAACGTTTTTATTTTTTTAAATAATGATTTTTAAAAGGGGTGGTGAAAAGGGGTGAAATGTGTTTTCATGAAGTCCTCAATATCTCTTACACCCGAAGCGAAGCGCGGGGGTATTTTGCTAGTATTATATAAATAAGGTACATGTTTGTGCTCACAGATGCATTTGAAATGCATAACTCTGAAAACTCACAGGTTCCGCGGATAAAGCGCAAAGAAGAAACGAAAGCAGGCAAACAAACAAAGTGGCGAGGGGTATGAAGCGTTTAAACGAAGAAGCTGGATTATGAAAATTCAAATGGGAAAAGTTATTTTTTCTCGGCACGGTGACTCCGGGGGTAAGTGATATTTAAAGAGGAGAGGGTTCTCGCTGACGAAAGAAACAGCGCCGGTGAAATATAACTAGATAGAAATTCCCTCAAATATTCCCTCGCCAAATACGCGTCAGAAGACAACCCGAATGCTTTTCGTCGCCGGTGTAATATCCAGGGAATCGAGCGGGGATGCACATCGAAGACGTTCCGCTGCGCGAACAGTGAAATAATTTAACGTTTCCAAAATGAACGAAAATAGCATTGCTCGAGGAAAAAGACTCGACCTCCTTCTTCCTAAACGTTCCCGTGCAAGTTTAAACATATCCGTATACTTTATTCCATTACAGTTTCATCCCTCGATAATAAATTCAAGCGGTGAGAGGAAAAAAAGGAGAGAGAGGTCCGCTGAATCGTAGGAGATCTTGGGGAGGATATAAAATCCCAGACAGGTAATTAAAAGAGCTTCATGAGAAACATAACTCCACATCCCGTGCGATTACAGAGGGAAGACGATATTAACGGGAACCTCAAAGGAGCCAAAGTGCCTTAAAAACTTACCCGTTAAGATTTAAAACAAAACGGAGGGGGGGGGGGGGGGAAGAAAAGAGAATGGAGAAATACAGACAGGCTGGCTTAATTCCATCCGGTCTCTTTCATTCTCTGAGCCATATAATCCCTCATCGCTCATAAAATCTCGTTAATCCAAGCCCCGTAGGAACGAGAAATCTCTCTTTTTCGAATCGGTATCCTCTCTCTGTCGCTGGGCTCCTTTCGACCTGCCCTTTGAATAATTCAAGCTTGCAACTTTTATGAACTTCGTGGAAAGAGCCGTACTATGTAGTACACGTGCATCGTTACGTATATACGTGGGACAAACGAATGATGGATATTTTTTATGGTGGAAAGGAAGGCTAGTACGATTGGCAGAGTTTGGATCACAAGATCGAACCTGGATTGCGCGCTTGGCGAAGGGCTGGGCCCAATTGATCAAGCTTTTCGGACAGTTAGCGGATTTTAATATTCAGAAGTGGATGGTAGGTATTGAGGGATTGGGTGGGATGACAAATACAGACGTTGTCTTCGGAGAGGAAAATTCAAAGGTGAAGATACCCAGAGGTGGGATGGTGAATCCCACTTTTGCGGAATCCTAGTAGGTAAATCCCACTGGAGTAAGAAGAATCGACCGATCAGATTGGTTAGACTGGGATTCCAACCCCAATCCTTTGTCTGCTGATCGAATTGTACCAATTGAGTTATCCGGGATTTTGACAGATTTTTTGTGGATACAAATTGATTAGGAATTAGTTGGAATGTTTACCTCGAGGTAAAGTTATTAAATACACAATTTTTTTATTGATAAAATAAATTTATATCTATACTATTTTAGAGTTGTGTTAATTTTATTACTTTCAATAACAGTTTGATTAATTTATCCATTTTTTTTTTAATATATATTCTATAAAAGTTGGGGTTTTATATTTATTAAGAGTTTTAAGTAGAGGTGCTTATCCTATTATAATATATCCTGTGAATATAAACTATGACTATTTAGAAAATATTTGCAAAGTTTTATCAGGATTTGTACTGCTTTCGAAAAATGAGATGCTCAAGTTTCTAGACTAAAGTAAGGATATTTAGTAAGATATTTTTGTTAACAAGTCAGAACTCCATTTATAGAAAACTGTGAGTGGATTCTTTTAATTCGAAAATAGTGTCTTCTACAGATCTTTACTCAGAAATGATATTACTTTTCGAAAGTTATCGAAATAACAGAAACATGTAGACCATAAATAGATCTAAGGAATATAATTAACTGTATTGGAATAATTTATACAAAATAAATTCCTACTGCTATGATTATTACTTTGAGTGTTACTGTAATTTTCTAATCACTGATAAGCTCTAGTACGAAACATCTATTACACAGAAAATCCAGCAACTATTTCAGGAACCGCCTAAAATTCGCATCTTTGCCCTAGCCAGGTTTAGTTACATACTTGCACAATTTTCTTGCCACCCCCGCGAAGATAATCTATTACTTTCACCCGCGCAAACGAACCCTGCTAATTGCAAGAACTCAAAGTCGTGGAAGTTTCAAGGATCTGATCCCCTCGAAGATAGCCGATCGCTCAGCGTAGAGCGCAAAGAGTAATCAACGGATTCGTGACAAGCGTTGCATTCGGAGGCCTTGAAGACGTCGCGTGTGTTTTGTAACGACGGTATGATTGATAATGGGGTATTACCATGATATTTCCATTTGTTTTAAAGCTCCCGTGTGCACAAAAGGGTCAACGATGCAACTGGGTTATTCCCATTTTTCGCGTGATTAAATCACTCATTTAAATTCAAGCATTTCGCGGGCCACACCCGCCATGGGAACACTCAGCTGTCCCATATGCAGTGGCGCAATTTATCTTTCAATAATGTTCGACGATTTCGACGATGGGATCGATCGTTTTTCTAGGAACCGTTCGACTAGATCGAATTAATCGAAACGTCTCTCTGAAACCATCGTGATCCTTTATTATTCAAAATTCAAATCTCGAGATATTAAGTGAACTGAAACAAAGTGTGTAATTGTGTGATGCGTTCTACGACTTCGAAGTAGTACAAGGTACTGGAATAATAAAATACAGGACGTGGTTTTTCTTTCAATGGATATGAGAGAAGTAACAGGTTTAAGGAGCTATGTCCACCTGCAAAATCTGGAAAAATGGATTTTGAAGTTTTGACATTTTCTGAAAGTACAACATCTCAAAAGTATTGTGTGAAAGTTTCAATTTGATCCGACCAAAATTGGCGGAGCTGTGCGAGTTTTAGTATTGGTATGTCTTGGAGGATGTAAACCTAACTTAAAACTTTAAACGCGTTTTTCTCGAAACTACATTCTCAGAATCGGTGACCAAAATATCTCGAGAACCGCTGCATCGACTGAATTGAGTGTTTGTAGACTTATTCTATATATAAAAATCTTGTCCTTAATCGTGGCGTTTTAATTTCGTAGTGATTTCTTAGTGAAAGGTATTTTTCTACAGATTTCCCTGAGCATGGAGAATACGAAGAAATATTATGTGGGCTTTAAGCAAATTTTTTGAAAATATAGAAATGTATTCTGTGGGTTTAAAAACGTGTTTGTACTCTGAGTGAGTGAACATCAAACACGAGAATGATTAATAATGTATTGGACGTTCCTTTCAAGTAGCTCCAAAACGTTGAGTTACTCTATAATCTGCCCATCGACAGAGCTCGTACTACTACATACGGCCTAGCAGACATCTCAATAAGTAATCACCCTGTTCGATGCATCTTATAACGATCCTCTGACCTCGACATCCGCCGCTTTCGAGGCTACCATTACGGAAGCTCTCGAGCATCTGGTCATTTAAAGAATTATCAGTGGAAACATTGTCGATTCTATCATGAGAAAACCTTTCAACACGTTCATTGTCAAGGCACTTTTGATAAAAGTGTTTCTTCGTGCTATACGAAATTTCTGATATATTGATTATATTCAGATTATTATTATTTGTAACACCTTGGCGGCGACTATGATTAAATAGATAGAAATAGAATCACTTAATATGATACCACTGGCTTTACTACTCGGCTTTGAACGAAATTTAGATTCTGATTTTATACAAAAAATTTTTTTGAAAATAATCACTTCATCTGGTTTAGTCAGGCATAATGAGTTGAGGCCATTTTGTGATCCCAGAGTTTATCATTCGACAGTTTTTAGGCGACAGATAAGCACACAAACGCATGGAATCGTTCTGCTTTATATATGAAGATATAGAGCGATTTAGGTGAGGGTCAAATTCAATGGAACAATCTGGATTCATATAAAAAATATGTCAAATTAATATAGATCTACAAATCAAATTTGCCTGAGTAATTCGTGATTCTTTGATCTAGAAGCGTGAATTCAGGAAAATTTTGAAAAGTATTAAGAAAGTATTCAAATTCAGTGAAATTCTGTAAAGTAATATACAATGATTAGGGATGGAGTGCAAAATCACTAACAGTGATGTATCACAGTGATCGCAGAATCACGATCACAATCGTGATTGAAGTTAAATCACGACCGTGATTGTGATTTTTTAACTTCAGTGAATTGTTTACTGTGATCGTAATTATTGATCTTGATTGAATTATTTTTTATAAAATACTTCAATATAGCTTGTATTACAGTCAAAGTGTGTTAATTCAGCGAATATATAGTCAATGTATGCACGCACTGATTTGATTGGCTAAAGTATTCACATACTTTTTAACTAAAGTGAAGAAATATTCGTTAATTTAAATAGATCAAGAACGATTACATTGGTTCAAAATATACAACTGAGATTCTATAAGAACAGTGAGGCCTTGAGAATGTTTCGAGAAAAAATAGAAATTGGGGTTATGTGGCGCGTGCAAAGAGCAGTTATGCTCTCCACCAATCAGAAGCGATCACGAAAATCACGGATCACTGTGAAAAATCACCGTGATTGGGAACGAACGTGATCGGCTCACTCGTGATTCACAAATCACGGTTCTAGCCAACACTAACAGTGATATCTACTTAGTAGCTTACAAAAAATTGTCAAGTGAACCAGAACTAGTAATTATTCATCATAATCAAAGAAAACCTCAAGTTAAAATTACAAAAATAATGAATACAAGTCATAAAACAATAGAGCATACCTATCCTTAAAAGATCCAAAAAATAAAAACTATATCCAACCCAAAATAAGATAAACGACTTTTAGCATTAATTTCCTATCCTACACATCCACCTTCACGAACAGTATACTTTCGTTAAAATCCCCCAAAATTTTCTCTCCACACTACCTACTATAAAAATCAACATTCTTTGGAATTAACTACAATAAAGTTTATATCGTAATACATAAACTAGAGTGGTGAGCGCTTTCAATATGAGTAACCGTATAGCATGCCAGTGAACGTGTTAAAACTTTGCTCGCAACGACCCGATAGGCCAACCTTTCCTCGACGCGCACCATGTGCGCTCCTAGACGACCGAGAGAGGTCAATACGAACCAATTTCCTTTTCCACCGCTTCCAGCCGACACACTCTTATCCCCCGGCCCGCCCAGTAATAATTCTAGCATGGAACATTAAGGTTAAGAGTGGCGAAATTCACAGTACCTGTTCGACCGTGACACGCGATGCTCTCGTCGCAGCACAGCAGAAACAAGGGATGCCAATTTCCATCGGGTTCCTCTGCTCCGCGATGATCGATCGCCGATCATTAACTGCCTCCAGAAAACCTCCGTCGGTACCACCAGATCCGTTCACACGCCACTCTTACGGTAACCGTCCCCGAAGACACTTGCCGCGACTAGCAACTACCGCGAACGAGCGAAAACAAAACAGGTGCGTCGACCTCTGTCCATCTCGCTTCTCACGCGTCAGTCTCTCGTCGCGCTCACTAAAGAAGAAAGGAGACACCACCGTCGAATTCCCCCACCACTGCCGGCTCCCGTCAAGATTCAAATTACGCGCCAACTTTTTCTTCCAATGTACTTCAAGCCTCTCGATTGCTTCCGCGAACGCGTCCCAAAGGACGATCGTTTTTATTTACATTCCCTCCACTTTTCTCTCCTGCGATTGACAGCGCTCCTCTCGACGATAAAAAGCATCGACTAGCAGACGATTCGTGGCTTCCCTAACCTCGTTGTCCCAGGACTCTTTGTCATCTCGTTTTAATGCCATTTCTACTGTATCGGCATCTTCACTCTTCGATACTACCGACGTGTAACAATCGTGAAACTGTTTTCGTCTATGAGATCCAAGGTATTTGGTCACTGAATCCTTCGACGATGGCAGTGGCAGGATTCTCTGACAGGATTACTTTCGATCGTTGCCTCGTATATATAGAAGAAACCTCTCGAATCGGTAAGTAGATGATATTTTTGTGGTTGTATTGTTTTCACGGAGGAAAAGTTCGCGGTACGATTTGCTGCGCTCCGTCCGTTTGCGGCTTCGTCCTGTTGCTTCGTGCCTTCACTGGCTCGTTGAGCGAGATAGAGGGGGAACCGGATGTGCCCGCGAGCTTGCGGAGCGCCGCGACATAGACATGCCAGTTGGACGTTCGTCGTACGACTAGACTGGGTTCTTGCCGTTGACCTGGACCCGCCTTGCGGCGCGTGCGCCGCGCCGCCAAATTACTGCCCTATCCGGAAAACCGTCCGATGCATGACGCAACGTATCGTTACGCCCTGCCGCCGTTGTTTTCTTGCCCGCGTGCATCCGCTCGGCCGATGTATTTTTCGCGCCACGCATTTCTAGAGTTTAACCTGTACAAAGTACTTTGCTCGTGAATGAGCTTGAAGAGATCGTACGATTTAGCTGTGCCTATGTAAGTTCTGGTGTATTTCTTTACCGCGGGGATATACGAGTTTCGGGAGGACTAGTAATGTTACAGGTGAGTTGAAGAATTGTTTATTCATAATTTTACGGTGTATTTAAACAGTGTTGGGTTTGCAGTTTTTTGTGGGAATGTGGATATATTTGGTAGAAATGTTTGAGGTGGGAAATTGAAATTTTCTGCCTGGTGTTTATTTAGCCAATAGAGGTGGGAAATAGTAGAGTGAATAACGGAACGCTTAAAGGATTAACCGAATCTTTTCAACGATCGGTGAAATGGGAGTTTGAATTTCGCGGGTTGTATTTCATCTTTTGTGAACAATATTTACTTTTTTCATGGGCAAGTTTCCTTTTGTGGGGCTCGTAAAAGGCGCTTAATTTGAATTTAACACGTGGCATTTCAGTTTTATACTTAAGTTACTTTTAGTATTATAATTATTTTTGTGGTTTTCTGTACATATTAACTTTAATATTCGGAGACCGTGTTATCCAGATAGGTCAATGTTCTTTTGAATAAAATTGATGGACGGTAACTTTTTAGTCGTTTATTTTTCATTTCTGTCGAATACTTGGATATTGCAATATTCAACACCACTCGATCACTCTGTATCAAGTTTATAAAAAATTTGTAGGGTGAATTGGAGCAATATGATTTGTAAAAGCTCAATTTATTTCAAAGTACTGTCACAGATGCAGCTGGAAGAGTATTTAAGAAAAACTATTTCAAATTTGAACGAAAAACATCGTTGAACTAAATACTCCAATTGGCATATTTTTCAACTAACTCCTGTTCGAATTATTTTAAAGCTACTTAGATTAGACAGTAGCATAATTGAAAAAGAGTTGTTTTTATCGTGACAAAGTGTTACAATAATTATAACATCCAGCAATAAATTCAGGACCAGTATGGTATCCGAATATTAAACGCAATAAACGTATATATGGAACGCATTAATTATTATAATTTTCTGTTACAATTTTTGGATGTAGCATACATTGTAATGTACTAAATGAACCTGTAAAGCATTTCATCCGAATTATGATTTAATCTTTGTTAAATTTCTCTCAAAATGCCAGTACCCCATTTGTGAATTAATTTAATATATTCGTTCCATGATAGAAGAAGCTTTTCCATTATGTTTTTAGCTTTGCATACTTAATTGCCAATCACAGTTTTTTGAATATGTACGTGCATATGCCCACTATTTTACCCGTTGTCTATAGGTTTTAACCCTTCGTGATCACACCTTCTTATAATCACACATTGGTCACACGGGGTTCACTGTACCCCAGCATCATTTTTTGAGTTACCACTTTCGTATTTTTGAATCTTTTAACTTTTTAGTGATAATTGTACATTCGTAATACTTATACAGTCATGGTCTAATAGTCTTTTTCTAGAAACATAAATTTTGATATGATAAAATTTGTAGTTGAAAATGAGCAATTTTCCATGGTTGTGGGAAAAACCGATTTTTTAAAAAAAAAAATTTATTATTTTTTTGCGATAAATCCCCTTTGGAAGACGTAAAGGTGCGACATTTCAAATCGAAAATATTTCTTGGGGTACAATACACCCCGTGTGACCACGAAGGGTTAAACTTCCTTTTATTTCTAGCAAAAATAATTCAATGTAAATATTCATTTACTACTTTTGCATACTATGAGTTATAATTTTTTTACACATTCGAGATATAAACTTTAGTCAAGATGTTACTGTGTGTTCTCACATTTTCCACAATTAAGAAGCCTTTTATCTTCTTTCAACCAACTCTATTTCATCGAATTCCTAACTCTTCATCTTTAAATCGTGAAAATAAATATCATCTTCCATTTGACGTAAAATTTTAATTGGAAAGAACACTCGTCACTTCGTCGTCGATATGAAAGCCCCATATCCAACCGCGACTGTTTTCATTGTACATAAAGACAGAGCTTTCGAGCTTTCCACATCGATCGTGCGCCTTTCTGACGTGCCTCTGACACCCCACGTGAACGTGTTTTTACAACGGAACTGAATTTTCGGGATAATAATATAAGACAGTGGAATGGAAGGTAATGGACTTCGGGGACCGCTGGTCAACCTAATAACGAAATGCTTTCCCCCAAAAACGAACGTACCCAGCATCCAACGCAAAAGCTATCTCATCTAGCCTCCTTTTTGGAATAGACTACAAAAGATTTTAACCAAAGCTTGTTTCGGTTAACACAAATAGCGACCCAGAAACATCCCCTTTTTCCAACAAATGTTTCCCTTATCGAAATTGATCTCCACAATTCCCCAGCGACACAAAAATTATTTTTAAAACAAATTCGCAGACAATACTTTCTAGAAAGCTCGTGGAGCTCATAAGCAATTCCACATTTTTGTACCCTGATCTCCGCACGATAATGCTTTCAAGCAAAACCTCCCCTATGAAAACGAAATATCACTTCGCGATAGTTGCAACGCGAATATTTAGGAAGGTCATAAAGGAGCGCGGAGTGAACTTAAAAAAAAATCCCATTACACCGATGATAAGAATTTAAAAAAGATTTTCGCGTCGACTTGCTGCGACTGTAACGTTGCGCGCGCCGTTCCCGCAAAAAGGAACAGGGCGAATAGTTCTCGTCGTAAAGATAGAGGCGGAGCACATTTTTACCGCCGAGCGTAAACGTGATTTCAGAAAATGAAGAGCGTCGCTCTGGCCCCCCTTTCACGGTGCATTTAGCTGGGGGTGAACGGAAAAACAACAAAACGGAAGACAGATTTCAGAGTCGAGATCGGCGGGATAAAAGTTTCCTTCGATTTCAGCGGACGCGGCTGACTTTAAATTACCGTTAACGCCCGGGGTTCGCGAATAACAGGTGGAGGTAATGAGAAAGAAATTTAATACGAGGAAAGTTTCGCCAAAGAGTGAGTCAAGAACGAATTCTCGTAACTCATCGATTCGTGACCGGACTGGCAGAGAGAACGATTCGACTCTCTGTAATCTCCCCAAAGTGAACTTTGACTTTCCTCCGCACGCGAATAGCGTATGCAGTAAACGTTGCTGGATCGCGGAAATGATATAATACAAACGTTATGTTTGTTGAAATTAAACTATCCCTCTGTTTAACCTGGTATTGCGTTGATTACTTAACGTTTGAGCATTGATGAGGTTCTTCCATGAATCCCTTTCATAAAGGAAGGTGGAAACTTCTAAAAAATTCAACGGAAACTTGCAACGTTAAGCTTGCTAAGCTTGAACGGCGATAGTATTTACGTTTTGAATTGAAACAATCCATAGGAAGATAGGGATAATCATTTTAAGAAGTTCCACCACCCTGAAAGTTTTGAAAAATCGATTTCTTTTTGCATTTTCTTATCATCTCAAGTTTGAAGAATAATTTAAGTCTTATGTGAGTTAACATTTACAAACGATGTGCAGGACATACTGCTTGTTTACGAGAATCACAAATAACAGAACAGTATAATTTATTACGGGAAAACTCTGTCAAAGGGACGGATGAGGGTTAATCTCCACTCTCCATAATGCAAGATAATCAAGCTCCTTTCCACATAGGAAGGATTCTCTACTGAAATAAATTTCAACATCCATACGATTAGGGTAAAACTATACAATACGCCCCACTTTTAAAGAAACGTCTATAAAACAAATATTTTTTATTAATTCTTTAAATTTTTGGTGTAAACACATTAAGTGTTCATTACTCTTCACAACTACACCGAAATTGTGAAAAAAATATAACTGGAAATAACTGAAAATAATCATTTTCCGGAACCTTACATGGGACGTTTTGTAAGACAGTCGTCTGATAAAACGCCCCACCTCTGTGACAAAACGCCCCGACATAAAAAAGTGATTACTTTTTAATATTTTTAACAAAATGTTATAGAATATATATTATAAAAGATATTATTAACAAAAATAGAACAATCTTGATTAAAATTATTACATTATTTCTTATTTACATTTTCTCGTGTTCTACATTCAAAGTCGGAGAACGACCTAAAGGAATTTTAGATATTCCTGTTTGTACGTGTCTTCTTAGGGTCCTTGAAGGTATGTTATACATCCTGCTGCATTCATTAATTCCCATTTTTTTACTTTTAACTTTTTCCATTGCTTCATTAAGGTCATTCTCTGACCAGGATGCTCGTAATGTAGTCCTTATACATTTGCGTGACATTTCTGTTATCCACGAAAAAGAAAAGAAATACATTACTCGTGAAAAATATGATTTTGAGGTGGGGCATATTGTAAATTCTTTGCTGGGGCATATTGTAAATTCTGGGGTACCAAACCGCGCGGGCTTAAATTTAACAATAACGTAGTGAATAAAGGTTTGGGCAATAGCAATTTAAAGAGGTTAGTTTGTCTACTTTCGAAATATATATGTAAATTTATCGCAAAAACAATAGTGACTTAGAAAATTGAATTTCCCACAGACTCACCGCAAATTATCTGAAGGCCGAAAATATAAATTCCTGTATATTTCTTTAAAAGCCGTAATATTTGTTCGGATTTTTATTGCAGCAGTTGTGGCCGACTGAGGTAAGTTTAAATCTGCCGATCGCGTCGATGCATCCTGGTTTGTGTGCATAAAATAATGGTGGGGCGTTTTGTCAAATGGGGCGTATTGTATAGTTTTACCCTATGCACCCCAACAAAGGTGCCCGAATTGTTTCACAGAGACGCTTTAAATCTCGACCCAGCCCTTCGTGGACTGGCGAGAAATCACCGATTCGATGTACGACCTCGTTCGACTTCGATTCTGAATTATACTCCATATTCCAGCTGCACGTCGATGCATCGTCCCAACATATCGATGCATTTCACGGAGTGTCCTGTTGCATCTGACATTATTAGTGCTAGGGCAGAGTGCCCTCTGTTCGATAAAACGTGTACGTGCGGCGTACATGAGATCGGATTAACGATCGTGGCGTGCAACTCCCGCGATGGACTTCTGTCCGACAATGATAGCCGGATTCAACCGGCACAATGAGAGTTCAGAGACGAGAGAGACTGAATCGCAAATAATAGTCGCCAGCCCCACACGCCGTGCACTCGTACGTCCAACACTTGTTGCTGAGAATTCCGGTTGGTTCGCTCCTAAAAATTGCTGGCGCTTCGCTTTCGCCGCTGGCTGATTGAAAAAGGTTCGCTGGAAATCCTACTTCTGACTTGGGTAATGAAACAGGGTGCAGTTGGTACGCTGTTTGCCTCGATCAAAAGACAATCAATGTGAAATTGCGTGTTTCACCGTTTTCGAAACTTTGGGGGTGGGATTGTTAAGTTTATTGTAAAAGATATTTAGTTTTATTATGTTGAATAAAATTAGGTATGTTTCCATAAATTTTCCACGTCTCTGATGGCTAGGACTAACACAAGTACCTTCAAAATAAAATAAAAAAGAATTGGATGGAGCTTCGTTTGACGAAAATTCCAAAGTTCGTTATTTTCATAGCTAAAAGGCTTGGAAGGATCTTCTGTCTTGTATCAAAATTAGTGTTGGCTAGAACCGTGATTTGTGAATCACGAGTGAGCCGATCACGTTCGTTCCCAATCACGGTGATTTTTCACAGTGATCCGTGATTTTCGTGATCGCTTCTGATTGGTGGAGAGCATAACTGCTCTTTGCACGCGCCACATAACCCCAATTTCTATTTTTTCTCGAAACATTCTCAAGGCCTCACTGTTCTTATAGAATCTCAGTTGTATATTTTGAACCAATGTAATCGTTCTTGATCTATTTAAATTAACGAATATTTCTTCACTTTAGTTGAAAAGTATGTGAATACTTTAGCCAATCAAATCAGTGCGTGCATACATTGACTATATATTCGCTGAATTAACACACTTTGACTGTAATACAAGCTATATTGAAGTATTTTATAAAAAATAATTCAATCAAGATCAATAATTACGATCACAGTAAACAATTCACTGAAGTTAAAAAATCACAATCACGGTCGTGATTTAACTTCAATCACGATTGTGATCGTGATTCTGCGATCACTGTGATACATCACTGTTAGTGATTTTGCACTCCATCCCTAATCAAAATCACAGGATAAAAAATATCCTGGATCTATGGGCTTTTCTAAATTGAAAGCATTTTATGTTATCTCAAGTACCTCGCTCAAAATGTCCACGAATTCTCGAGGGTACGTGAAACGTCCTCATAAAGTTTATAGTATCTTCGAGGGATCGAAAGTGAGAGCGATATTAGCAATTGATACAAGAATTTTTTTATTTTCGAGGTGCTACTTTTATACACTCCCATCATAAATTATACACTATATACTTCAACATTACTTTTTATATCAAATATTACAATCCCATGACAAACAACTTGTGTCAAGCCCGAAGATGTCTTAAATCTTTCAACTAATTATGACCGTTACATTGTCCTCGTAACTTTCCACCACCCCTGACTTGCCAAGCAGAAACATAGATAAAGTCCAAACAGTGACTGCAGGAAACAGCAAACAATCTTCAGAATTACAAGATGGAATCTTCTCGCTATCCCCTTTAAATTGGCTTGAATCCCTTCTTCAAAAGGATGTCACATCCAGTGGTTCACGGTTTTGTAGATACATCGTGACCATTTTCGCCGCTCTTTGTGAAAGGGATGGACTTCGCGAGGGAAGTGTCAATTAACGGCTGGCTGGGTCTCGCGATACGTCCAGACCTGTCGCGAGTAGAACTTGGAAGCCACTGTTTGCGATTCACCCTTTAAAAAACCTCGTGTCTTACGAGATTTTCGAAAGCTTTCGGCTCGGTCCACTCCTCAACGAGCTGCTCTTTGAAACGCAACACCAGCCCGGGCTCTCTCGAATTACTTTCACGCTAAAATTACTTGGTCCGCGCCCCGGGCTATTCGTTTAACTGCGAAACGTTTCAGAAAAGCCACCTGCCGCGTCGACGAGTCGCCTTTTCCGCTTCGCCGCGATACGCCCGAATCCGTTGCCAGCAATTCCGAGACTAATTTCCGGCCGAATCGTTTGTTATAATAAACGGGGCGGTGGCATTAAGGCAATTTGCAGGCTTTCAATGACTCGAGACAACTACCTGGGACGATTAAGCCGAACGTCATCGGTGTTCATCTGCGTTTGGAAGAAACGTTGTTTGGGGGTTGCGTGGGGGATACGTGTGTACAGGGTGGATATGTAGATGGTTGAGGAAATTACGAAGGTATTGAAGAATCTTTTTCCTATACCGCCGACCATTAGGTACATTAACACTCTCCTATCTTTCATTCGCCAATTAAAATCTGACTCGTCATTTGAAAGTGCCAAAAATCGGAGTTTTTTCTTTTTACATATTTTCATAGATTGATGTTTTAGGAAATTAACCCTCGTCAGGCGGCATAGGTACAATTGTAACTTTTGCGTTTCTTTAAATTGGGATAACTTTTTTTCGAGAAGCCGTGGGGAGCTGATGTTTCGTGTCTTCTCTAAATATTTGGTCTAGATTACATAGACCAAATTTCAGAATAATATCTCTACCCCCTTCGGAGATAGGGGATTGAGTTCAGGATTGCAAAAATTGTGCCGCCTGACGAGGGTTAATGACTCATTCGTGTCATATCCAATTTTTTAATCCAATAGCTGTTGACTTTTTTTCATTCTGATACTCAAATTGAAACTACGCACATAAAGTTGAATCACAAACAAATTTTTGGGTTCTTAGAACTAATTAAAACAGTAAACTGAATTGAACCATCGCCGTTTCATCTGCAAATTCCCTCGACTAGATCAAAATATTTCATTGAAGCCTGGTCAAGCAAAGCGAAACGTCATTTTAATTTTCAAAATGGTAACGTTCCCACGTGCTAGAAGGAAAACGTCTTAATCACAAACGTCAAACCGTAAATCCGTTCTAGAGCCCCGAAGGAAACGGGCACAAGCAAATACAGCCTCTCGGAAGCAGCAGCGGTTGATTAGCGATACGATTCCATTAAGAAGCTGCCCACCTTCCGTGTTCCCCAGGATTAATGCTAAAATATTCTGCGCAGACGGTTCATTCATCGTCTGCGCTTGGCGGCGATCGCTTAACCACCGACAAACTTCGTGGACGAAATTTCACGGTGCAAGAATCGAGGTTCAAGCAATTCTCTGTAAAAAATTTCCCGCATAGGGTGACCTGTCCAGTGAGTGAACGCTTAAGCTGCATGTCTCTTAAAATTAGTATTCAAAAATCATTATTTAATCCCCTGAATGTTATTACTGTAAGCGAGCTGTTTTATTAATAAAGTCAGACATTCCGGAACACAATTCTAGCAATGTTTGATAATTATAACTTTCATTAAAAGTCTGGCAGAAGATTAAATAAAAAATTGGCCAATGACCAGTGAGTGAACATAAATTTCTAATGAATGAACAAGGTTACCCCAGTGAATGAACGGGATAATAACAGGGGTTAGGTTTCCAATGTATTTAGACGATATTTTGTATAAATAATTTTTCATTCTCCAATTGCAATAATATTATTGATTTTATACTTTACTAGTCTTATAAGATCATAATCATGTAGAGCTGAAATTAATTTTCTGGCGTGGGTTAAGAGAAAACCTGTCACGAGAAAAAAAGATAGGTTAAGTTGTTCATTCATTGGTAAAGTAAGAAATGTCCGCGTTTGCCAGTGAATGAACGGTCGCGAGGACAACTGTTGAATAAACGGAATTAATACCGTACCGGATATAATTAAACGAAAAAATCGCTTTTGCGACATATCTGTAGGTCTTCAGTCTAAATTTCAGTGTCAGTTTCAACGTGAAGTGAGTGCCATAGGTGTTAATTTTTCGTATTATATATGAGCAACGTTCACTCACTGGGGGGTGTTCACTCACTGGACAGGTCACCCTATGGCAGCCAGCGTTCCTATTAAAGGGACGAATAAATGTTTCGCAACACTCGGTGGACCCGCGACGAAAGCATTTGAATCTGTGCTATCCACGTTGCTTAACGTCGCGTTGCATTCTAAAAAGTGGCTTTGCGGTTCCAACTACGAAACGACACGAATTTTCGGCGTGCTCGTAACATTCTTCTTCGTTTCGTTGAACTCTCGGTATACGGTGGCCACTGCGCATACTGTGGTCACGAGAAGAATGAGCTTTGTGGCGACTTTTTTTTTCACCTCTCGACGAGGATACGTCTGGCAGAAAGTGAAATTCTCACGGAAATTATTGCATTCTTTCTACTGGTTTTCACGTGGAAACGTTGCACATGTTCGAATGTATTTTGCATGTTTCAGTTCTAATTTGTATGGGATTCAATTACAGTTTACTTTTCTTAATAATTGTACGTAAGGTATTTGTACTATTCCTGGTGAACTATTTACGTTATTTGTTAAACATTACCACTCTTTCAAGGAATTAAAACTTTATATAAACGTAATTTATATAAACAAAATTAAACTACACGTAAAGTGTAAGAGGGCGATTAATGATTTTACTTTTTTATTTAAGATCATTAATGGATTGGTATGAAGCCTACCTGTTATCAGTCAAATCAATCTTAATGCTCCGGAATGGGCTATGATGCATACTTTGCTATTAAAAACCTCTAGACTACACCTCCAGATTTGGCATCATTGATCCCATCAACAGAATCTGTAATCTGGCTAATTTATACTCCGAAGATTTTGATTTTTTTTTACAGATATCCTTCTACTTTTAAGACAAGCGTCTATAGAGCTATAGTTGTCCATGATGTTTGACCATGTGCATAATTATCTTATTTTTAAATTGCTTGCAGATCAGTAGGTATTATGTGGAGAATTTCACATCATAAGTATTTTGTTTAGTATACCGCCAGAAATATAAGGTTACATTTATTGCTTACGGGTCATTCCACGCCAACTCAGACACTTTTCGGAGTAACATTTCGGATTCTGGTGCAATTCGGATATGTTGTAGTCTTTAGGGATGTATAAACATATCTCGAAGGATTTTTGAAAATTTCAAAAATTGTGGATGTTACAGCTCTTTGAAATATAGTGTTTACTTTTTTTCTAAAAATTGTAACTATTGAACTAACAAACCAACAAAAATGACCTTTTGGGTGCTTACAGTGGAGATATAAGAGTACATAATAAAAATTATTTCACTGAAAAAGAACGAATATTTGACCATTTATTTAGCAATTGTTCTTAACAAATGCAATTTTATAGTTGAAGGCAACTTTTTAAAAAATTGAAAAAATAGGAGGATATAGCCCTGTTTGTCCTCTTTATGGACGTGTCTGGAAAACGATGGACACTTTAAAATTGGCCAAATGAAAATTATTTGAATGTAACTGGCTGAGCCGTGCGGTATTCACAGTGGCCAAGCGGCTATATCTGCTATTCTTATACAGTGTTCTCGAATATGGTAAGTATTTGTAAAAAAGTGAAAAAGGAAAACTTTTACTATTTTTTATACACAATATGATAGGGTAACTCAATTTTTGGTGTTCACAATATTTTCCTTGAAACGAGGGTGCTCTTCAGTTTTTGAAATGGAATGCTATGTATTTGATTACCCAATATGAAAGCGACTGTCAAGACAAATTCAACCATATAGTATAATATGATCTTGAAGACCACACATGGTTAGGAATGAAAGAAGAAATTCAATCTACCAGATAGATAGTTCGATATATTTATTTCATTCCTAACCATGTGTAGCCTTGGGGGTCATAGTATACTATATGGTTGAATTTGTCTTCACAGTCGCTTTCATATTGGATAATCAAACATATAGCATACCATTTAAAAAAACTGAGGGTCACCTTCGTTTCAAGGAAAATATTGCGAACACCAAAAATTGAGTTACCCTGTCATATTGTGTATAAAAAATAGTAATATTTTTCCTTCTTCAGTTTTTTTTACAAATACTTACCATATTCGAGAACACTGTATAAGAATAGCAGATATAGCCGCTTGGCCACTGTGAATACCGCACGGCTCAGCCAGTCGAGCCGGTGTGATTTGACGCAGCGTTACATTCAAATAATTTTCATTTGGCCAATTTTAAAGTGTCCATCGTTTCCCAAACACGTCCATAAAGTGGACAAACAGGGCTATATTCTCCTATTTTTCCAATTTTTTAAAAAGTTGCCTTCAACTATAAAATTGCATTTGTTAAGAACAATTGCTAAATAAATGGTCAAATATTCGTTTTTTTTCAGTGAAATAATTTTTATTAGGTACTCTTATATCTCCACTGTAAGCACCCAAAAGGTCATTTTTGTTGGTTTGTTAGTTCAATAGTTACAATTCTTAGAAAAAAAGTAAACACTATATTTCAAAGAGCTGTAACATCCACAATTTTTGAAATTTTCAAAAATCCTTCGAGATATGTTTATACATCCCTAAAGACTACAACATATCCGAATTGCACCAGAATCCGAAATGTTACTCCGAAAAGTGTCTGAGTTGGCGTGGAATGACCCTTACACGGAAATATATTATATTTTTTAAGACGTGGCCAAAACTGGTACAATACCTTAAAGTGGCCGCAAATGGTGCATCTACCCTATTCTTTTTGATTATTCATGTTTATTGTACTCTGTAGCGTTTTTAGTAGTAACGTGTGTCGCTACAATGATCGATTTATTATTATTTTATTACCAAACGGGTTTTACCCGTAGAAGTGACATAAATAAATAAATAAAATGTATTTCTCATCTAGTCTAATAATCAACATACCATAAAACTTTCTTCACAATTTTCTAAATGAGTGTAGTCTTATTTTTCGTACTAAAATTGTGAATAAATTCATACCAATCTATGCATCAATACAAAAAGATATAGTTACCATCGCAACTAGTTATTCTCCCGAATTTATATGAACAAACCAGTGGCCCAATGTATTCACCAACCATCGCGTGTATGCTGTAACGCATGCAGTTCCAGTATCGAAAAATATTCGAAAAAAAGACCGTGGGCCGCCACTAATTTGCGGACGGAATTACAGATCAGTGGAGTACACTGGAAAACACGTACGTGCCGATGTTTAAACCACCCAATCGATAGTCGCCGAATGGAATTATAAAGTTAACGTAGCTACGCGTTCGACTCGCTCGTAAATTTCCATCTGGTGAGCCGGGAATTTGGAAATCTCTGCGCTGCGACCCGACACGGAAGCTGGACAGAGTGCAGCTACTTGTCAATTTAAACGTGGCTCGAGTTTCTGATGTGCACGCCGTTTGCCCCGCCCGGGGATTGCGGGCTACCGACTTCGTCGTTTCAAGAAGTTAAGACGAAAGTTCCGAGCACGACTTCTGCCGCCTTCCACCCTGCTTCTTTTCAGGGATAAATTTGTGTACGGGCTAATTCGCCTCTGACCCTGTTGGATAAAGCATTCGAAAACTTCGGAAGTGCATAGTTCAGCCTTTGTCGCCCTCTCCGATAAAAAAAACTCCACTAAGTGGTTGCAATTTAAATTTCGCGTGGGACGTAGGCTTACTGATATTTCTCAAACTAAGCCAGATATGAAATATTCTGTACTCGTTTGGGAAATAGCATGTGCTTGATTTCATCTTTGTGTAGGTGGTACGGATTAAGTGATAGCAGAGTCATCTTGAGTTTTTTAAATAATGATATATGGTCGTGAATATGTGTGTTTACTGCTCACTTTCTGATAAGTAAAGTTGGAATGTAATGGCAAGATAGTGTGTGAAAAGATGTTTTTTATTGCTACGAAAAAGAAGCAATGAATTTATAAATAATGCATTTGCAATGTTATGTGCAATATTGAAATAATCTACTTAATGGTGGTATATTTGTAATTAGATTTGAAGTGGAACGTTAAACGCCTACACAGTGTGAATTATTGACCTCTGTCTGACTGCATATAGGGCGTCACTACTTGCCCGTCTTATTTGAGAATCAACCAGTTCGCGAAGATGTATTCTGCCTATTTGCACGCTATTTTTTTTATTATTTATAGCCATTTCACGTGTCACAGAATGGGCTACAAACCCAACTATTGAAAAATAAATGTTGCCATTTCAAAAGAGAAGATAACATTGATCAACTGTATATTTCCATCCGAAAACAATATAAGTTGATTATACAATGTTCACTTCAAAATGAAATAATCGTAAACGATAAACAAATAGAGATATTAATCCGGAACACAAAATATGTTATAAATTCTGAAAATTCAATGTTTCATTTTATTCGATTAAACATAAAGCAGCCCGTTACTCGTTTCGCGGATAATTCAATCCACGTCAAAGTGAACATTAATGTAGGAAAATTCATGTTAAGCACTCCGAAACTATAATTTAATAAGGGGCTTCCCTAACATCACACGTACGCCGAAATTCTGAAGTTCTAATTCCCTACGCCCTAACAGAATTAAGTGTGTCTATACGTGCACAGAGGAGCTAGATTTATTGAGATAGTATATTCAGTTTTCGAGAGCATTTAGTAATATTTTCTTTAAATATCTACGTACTATTTGTACGATTCAATGGATAAGAAAACCTGAACCTTGACAGAGTCGATATTTTTCAATTTAAAATTGCATTATTCTTAATCAATTAATGATACTTCAATCAATCATGCTTTAGCTTATTATCGTATTCATGGATTTCGGCAGACAGCTACACTTAGTTTCCAAAATTAATATGCTATTCCCGCAGATCTATGCATAATCCAAAATACCAGCGCCCAAAATGGAACATTTTCCATGATGAATACATTTGAATACTGTGATTTGCGATGTGTTTGTGTTTTGTCGCTAAACATGGTATGAAACATTTGACTTGCTTTACAATATCACAGAATTTCTTGTCGATATAATCTGTGGAATCGAGTACTCAATTTGACAATTTTAAATTAATCACAGTACCTCGTTCCATCACCGTTTTTTCATCCAGAATTTAAATTAAAAGACTTCAAAATTATTAATCTTTTATACATAACAAAATATACTGAAGTATAACGTCTTCCCTTTTTACAAATTTCGCCTAATTAAAGTAGATAATATTACAAACTTTCTGTCATTAACTACCTGTTGTTATAAATTTTGGTTAACAAAATCCACGAGCTGGGCTCGTACTTTCAATAAAAAGTTAGTATTACATTGCACAACTGTACCACCGAGGTTAATTTATACGGTAATATAATACCAGGCTCAATAGAATCGAACGTAATTAAATTTATGACCATGCCTCGAACAAACGAAATATACGATGTAAGTAATTTATAACAAAGTGATAGGTAGTTCGTTGGCGGAGGCATTTGCACAGCTTTCAAATTGAAATTGCATGCCATTCATGGCCTTGCGTTCGCGGTGCCTTATCATTCCTCAAGTTATTTTATTGAATCATTCGTACAGAAAATTAAATGAAATATTCAGCAAGCATTTCGCTATGAATAACCGAATCTAACGTTCCTATTTCTGCACGCCATTTCGATTGCATTCTTGATACCGAAAAGTTTCGGAGTGGGCCGGATATTATTTTTAAAGCCAAGGTAACACGTGAAAAAAACATTAAGAAGATATCTGAAGCTTCCTATTTTATTTATTGAACGAACAGCCTACGCCTTATCGATCGCACGTACCTTCGTGTATCCTTCGGCCGAACAAGCGACTTATCTGCGAACAGTAATTTTCCATCGTTTAAAGCGCTTCCCCGTATCCGCGTATTCGTGTGCACAACGATAGTTATTTACATGCATCTAAAACGCGCCAAACCCGGCTAAATTGCTGCATCGATGTTCTTGCAGGGAACATCTAAATCTAATTTAATTTCGGAATACGTTGCAGCTCGCGTGAACGGATTTCGCTTAATATTCTCCCTCATCGAAGGGGAGGAATTTAATAAACTTAATTTAAACGAAAATTTTAGGGATGATACGATTAAAAGTTTTCCTCGAGTATTCTTCGTTTTATGTGTCATCCTTCTCTGCCATTTTCTGGTATTATTAATTTTAGAGGCATTTATGTTTACTAATTTTTACTGGGAGGGAGAATCTCATAAAATTGGTAGTATGTAGGTTATTTAAAACAAAAGAATGGAACTTGAAGGACGTAGAATAACAATTATTGTAAACGCAAATTAGGAAATTAATTCTTGTAGAATTAGAGAAAATTCTCGATTTTGATACTCTATTTGATTTTTTCTTTTTATGGCATAAGTGCCAAAATAAATGGTTATTTTACCAATGATTAGGAATTGCTGCAGCTTTTGTGAAAAGGCGGAAGACGACATTTCGAAGCAGCTGAATTTTTTTTTGTTCAAAGCACAGTTATAAATGAAATTTTTAGTGTAGTAAGCCTACATCAATCTTGAAATGCGTGTGCCAGTTCGACGATGTATTTCGAACATTTGTACCGCCTGAATTCATTTTGTATTGTCCCTTCGGCCATATGATACATCGGACCTCCCTCGAGCATCGTCCATTCGGAAAATGGACGTTCCTGAACACAGTATCTACATTTGGAATAATTCGCGGCGAATTCCAAGGAACAGTCCGTGTTTAACCAAAGTTACATGAACAGATTCTCGATAGAGGTAACGCGGGTGCAGTAATAAATCTAAGTACTAATCACCGTGTAAATCCAATATTGAACCATTTACTTTAAATCCTTACAGTTAGCTCACAATTAGTAGTACTACAGATTTTTCAAATGTGGAATGCATAACCAAAACGTTACAAAATATATTGTAAAATATTTCAATATTCTTGCAATTGTAAAATATTTCAATATTCTTGCAATTGTAAAATATTTCAATATTCTTGCATGGACTTATTTTTTTATCAATTAATTTTGTATCGATACTATCGCTCTTAGATACTTGCTCACTTATACAAGTAATATTTACCAATATAAGAAGCCAGTAAAAAATCAACTTGATAGCCAAAACTATACTAGTAAATATCTTCTGTTTATTTAAAATCATAATGCACTTTTGGAAATTGAAAAGATCAAGTTTTTGCTTCCAGGAATTATCTAAATAATCTGAAACATTGAATTTTTATGATGTTTACATCCAAGAATTTTCAAAATAATATTATCGATAATATTAATTAGTTTATAATTATTTTAATTTAATCCACCGTTTACTTCATCGAACTTCATTCACAGATTCAGTGGAACTAGAACGTGATCAAAAATATATTTATAATAATTGAAAAGCATATAAGAATGTTCGATTCAGAACTATTGATATTAAGTAAACACCTTACGTCTATGGGATTTCGTCAAACTAATACCCTCGAGCTGCCTGAAACACGAGGAACAGGATTATTCATTTTGCATGTCCTCGTTAAACAGTTTAAACTACCGTCACAATGGAGTTTCCCTGCGAATTCCCAACACGTGTCTGGCATATGCGTGTGCGAAACGTAAATTGCTGATCTATGAGAGATTGAGATGTCGAGAAACTCAATAGTGTCACCTTTAAAACACAAATTTCCTCCATCGAGCAATGTCAATCGTTATTCATTAATCATTGACACTATAGGAGAATTGAAATAGGTTTAACACAGATTTTGCAGGAATTTCCTTGCTTCATATAATATTTCTCGCATTAATTTACTGGTGAGGTCGTGCAAGATTTAAAAAATCAATTTTACATAAATCTGACGTTTTTGAGGTCCAACTCAATCCTCAAATTTCTATTGGGTTCTAATTATACCTACATATATTCGTTTAATCGATGGAATTCGTCATTTCTTAGCAGTTAATGCTATATGGGTCATTCTACTCCAAAAATCGGTCAGTTTTGTACTCGAAATTGCCAAGTGCAAGTGTAAGTCATTATTTCATTGATTTCAAAGTGATTAAGAAAATACAGGCTCTGAAATTTTTCAATTTTCGCCTGTTTTCATGAAAACAGAAATCAATTTTTATCTCCGAAACTATCAACTATAAGGAGTTCATTCTTCTTTTAGTTTAATCGACAAGGATTGGTCTTCCGAAATTAAATTTTTTATATAATAGAGTCTCTCGCAACGTTTTGATACAAGATAAATTATAGGTTACTGATAGGTACCAATTTCCATTATTAAACTTGCTTTCAATCTTGAACATAGATATGTTTAGAATACATTATGTTTTTAAGAATATATTTTTATCTACAAGGCAACACGGCATCTGCAAGGCAGCTTCATCTAACAATTAGTGAAACAGAAAGTCGACATTAAATGTATTCTTCATGAAATCCATATTTGTACCGATGCTTGTTGTTGCGGACCAGTGATCGTTTTATTGGACCGTTGATTGAACGAAAAATTGATCGACCAATCGTTCATGCATAACAAGAAGCACAGGTACAAATACGGGTTCCTGCCACGAGAGAAATACAAAAGTGCTTTCTCCAATGCTGACGAACTCAGTTACAATGCTGGTGAAAGGTCGGGTTACATGTAATGGACAATGGCTTGAACCCCAAATCCACAACAAATTCAAGTCTTAATTATTTCACAAGTATTTCTCGTTCAAAAATCCTAATCGCTTTGTAAGTAAATATTTCGCACAAAACGTAGATATTCCATAACGTTAAAATAAGAATTATGTGAACTGCTACATAATCTTATTAAGTATACATAAATAAAACTCAAGTTATTCTATGTGTGTCGAATTTGAAATCAAACAGTATGAAAGTAGCTTTGCTGAAGTGCACAAAAAAATAAATTTCTTCTAATTTTCTTTACAAATAAATAAGCCCTAAATAAAGTAATAGAATATTTTACAAAATCTAGATGCACTGTCACATAGGTATAGGAAACTGCAATTGCAATTTTCTGAATACAATTCTTCATAGGAACATACATGCTTCTGTCTATAAAAATGTTAAAGTGTTCCAGAAATAAATACTTTATTCTATATTTCATTTATGTATCGAACATTTATCATAAATTTTTAAAAGAAATAAGACCTACTGTTCCATCCCCTTTTTAATCCATTTCACTGGAAATTTAAACTTGGCATACTATGAAATATGATTGCAGTGACAGCAACAATTTAACGACAAATAATGTCGCTGGATTTAAAAATTGCAATAGCGAGGCATTTGTGTGTCTTCCTCGTCATTTAAAACTTGGAGCATAAATTTCCCTTGACGCACTGTTTCGTCCTTGCATTTTATGCACAATTAGAAGTGATGCATTTGGGTTGCTACCCCACTCTAGCATTCGTCCTTATAGAAACGAAACTTTGTTCATTATTCATTTGCCTGTCGCGACGTACATATTACCAGAGACAGTTATCTAGTTTCTCAAAGGATCGCATCATTAATTTCTATTTCTGATAATTCGACTGCAGATATTTATTGGTGAAACCATAGAGGATGAGTGTAAAATACGTGCAATAATAATATCTTCTTAAAATCTGCATAATTCAATTATTTGCATTTATTAAAATTCAAACTACTTTGCACTACAATAACACATTGCACATCTAATAACAATCGCCGTGAAAACTACTTAATACGAAGAAAATAGTGGCTATCACACGTTGGATTCATACCTCAGTTAATTCCGGTCCTGGACGGATTACCCAACAGAAGTTTCAAGCAACATTTAGTTTCTACTTGTTGAACATTCGCGATGTTCACGGGAACTTCTGTTTACACTAAACTCTGTAACGAACTCAACGACAGAAACAATTAGACAAGATAGATATACATACGTCCGTGCGGAGTGATCCTGTGAATTCAACGCGTTACACGCCGTTGTCGGTGGTTGTGGAGTAAAATTGGTTTACAGATGGGAACTACAGATTCGTACTGACAGGGAAATTCTCGGACACGTGGATAGAATATTTTATTCGATGGGACGTTGTTTGAGAAAAATAGTTTTAAACCGATCCTGTTGTAATAGCGACACAAGCGAGGTCGTACTGACACGACGTTATCATGATGACACTTTGGCAACTAAGGATCACTTAATTATAACTTTGCTCCGAGGTTGTGTGCGCTTGCCATATTTAGTAAACTCTTAGTATTCCAATATGGTGGGCGTATCCCACCACACAATGGTTAATCAAATTTTACAAACAATGGATGGATTTAAAGGTATTTGGGAATAGTATACGAAGTGTACATTCTGGCAATTATTGCAACATGGATGCAAATGTCTAAAGTACATACCTTTATAATTTCATTCTGTTATATCCATAACAAAGTAAGTTTCAGATCAATTTCTGAGCGCCAACTTTGCAGGGTGTTTTCACCTCTTCAATATTGATGTTAGCTTATATAAAAAATACCTTATATACCTAATACCTAATATCTTATTTTTCACGTTTTTCTGTAGTAGTTGACACTTTTCAGAAAAACCTCATTTTTCATGTTTTTCTGTAGTAGTTGACACTTTTCAGAAAAACATAAAAAAATAAGGTTTTCCTGAAAAGTGTCAACTACTGGTGTCTTTACCCTAAGTTTTAACAGAATTTTTTTAAAAATAAGAGTTCCAAAAATTTTTCTATTCCTGATCTAGAGTTTAACTAAATGTATTACCTACTTATAAGTATATGGAACTATCCTACAGTCTAATAAACTATAATTAAAAATAACAATCTCTACTAAGTAGCTAACCACCAAGCTTTCTACCACCCACATTCATGACTTATGCGACGGTCAAACATACATTCCCTCCACTCCGGTGCCACCCGAATCCCATGATACTTCATCAATGTCGAATTCCGCACACCGAGCTGCATCAACATCCGATTTTACAGCACTAATCCCAATAGCAAGTCCCTGCACTCAAATCATTGGAGGCGACTTGCACTTCGGTGACTTCTGCACCGTGTCCCATGTCACCACGGTCATCGGCATCGAGTGTTACGCCTCCACTATTACTAGTACCGAGTCCTATGACGCAGCGGTCGTCAATATAGAATCTTATGACTTCAATATCGTCTGTATCGAGTCGTATAATGCCTGGGCTCGTAGGTACCACAGCTTCATGGCTTCAGTATCATTGGTATCGAGTTCTACAGCCTCAGTGGGGTCGTTTAGTTCGGTAACGCTGGAATCTTCTGCATCGTACTCCGAACTGCTGGTATCTTCAATGCTTCTGAGTATATTCGGTAAGGGGTGTTGACTTTTACGGCATAAAGCTTCTGGGTTTCTCTTCCTAAGCGCCTACTATTGTCTCGATTCTCTCAAACGTATCTTCGTTATAAATACGAGGCACCCTTGCACACGTTCCTCGACCGAGTAATCGCATTTTAGTCTCCCACGAAATGCCCCGCTGGTTTCGCTGGTTGTCGAGACTTAGCACGAACGATCACGATGAAACAGCAATTGAAGGGAGGCACTACAAGTCTCCCCCATCTAGGAGACGCGGATAAAATTTAATTAACGAACGACACGGCGGTGCGGCTCCCACCGACAAGTTCAATCTGTATAATCACGAGATTCTAATCCTCGCGACAGCATTGAGCACGGCAGACGCTGAACTTTGCATGTTCACCGTGCTAACGAAAATTGACAGGGAGTGAGTGACAAGCCATTATCGCGCTAGCACCGCGGAGTACGATCGACGGTTTATCGATCAAAATATTTCGATAGTCGCGCCCAGTGAGATAGCCGATCCGATTCGATTCGGGTAAGTCCAACTCATAAATTGCTCAAGAACTCACCCTCTGCGAATTTTTAAATGAAATCCACCTTATTCTTTTACCTAAAAATAGTATTATATCAAAGCAGAAGTATCTCATCTACTCCTAAGTAGATACATGTATACCGAAACATTTTGTTGGTTACAGATTTGAATCAAAAGATATTGAATATGGGGTCGTCCTTAAATTACGTAAGGCTTTTTTGGGGAGGGAGGGGGTCGCGAATTTCTTACGTTTTCTTACAAGGGGGGCGGGGGAGTAAGGTAGCGTCTTACGTAATATTTTTTAATCTAATTTTCAATAAATACAAATTCTATCATTAATGTTCTAGAAAAGCTTTTTAGTTTAAATTTCCCGAAACAGAGTTAAATGAATTAGATAAACCTTTAAAAGAATTTTAATAATTGAAAAATTTCAATGTAAAAAGTATTACGTAAGAAGGGGGTTGCAATATCAAATCTTACGAATTCTTATACTGGGGGAGGGAGGGGGTAAAAAATGGTCAAAATTACCCTTACGTAATTTAAGGATGGCCCCTATCCAATTTCACGAGTACGAAACGTCGAGAAATGGAATCACGTAGCCATGCCAGCGTAATAAGTAGCGATACTCGAAGGAATTAAACGGGCAACGTTTCCGATTCCAGCCTGTCGATTCCGGCCGTGTGGAACCGCGCGCGTTTAAAATATTGCCCGCACGCTGGTTATCGTTTTCTATTTATCGCGTAACGAATGGCATCGAGCAGATCGTGCCAACCCTTTCCACCCCCCGTGGAGCCCCTTCGCTGCCTCCCTTTATGATTACATAAATTCCGGGTTTATCTGAATCCATTTTTCGAGCAGACAATCAAATCACGGGCGCAATTAGCGAAGTGGAGTTGCCCGCTGGCTGCGAGAGATCGTACGAACGTGTAATCGCGCGATTCAATTTCACCCTCGTATCGGCGGATTTACAATGCCCCTGTACATGCACGCGTAGGCGTGTGAATTTAATACACGCCGCCGGATGTGATTTGCCCCGGCAAAAAAGAGAGCGCAAACAAACAAACAGAAAAAAAGATCCAAGGAGAGGTAACCACGGGAGGCACACCAATTTTCGCGCGAAATTTGCTTCTCGCGCGAACGAGCCGGGTGGCGAGTTTTAACTCGTGAACTGTGCATTTCGAGTTTTGGTGGCGCGATTGAAAATCACGCGGATTTTCTACTTTTTATCTGTTACTTGGTTGGTAAGGCTTTTGGGGGAACGAACATCGAGTAATGAAATGTTTGCTAATTTAAAGAGAATTGAATGGTATTTAAATTTAAAAGTAAATTTCGGGATTATTTTTTTTTATTTGTGTATTAAGGGTAATAACCCTTTGATATATTATAATGACATGGAACGATATGAGAAGAGGATAGGGAAATAAAATAACATTAAGATAAAGATTAATGTACACAAATAGCAAAGTAAATAATAGAAAGATCGAAATAATAAGTATCAATATTGCAACTTAATCATCAAAAATATGCAGAACTGGATTTCTGACAGTAGATCAGAAAGTAACAGAAAATTATAATGTTAGTGCGACGTAATGTAGTTATTCTTTATTTCTCGTTTATTTGAAGAGTTTCTCTTGCATTTTGCACGCGGCTAGGGAAAGGGATTACGAAGCTTGTTGCGCTTCCCTTCTAGGGACTAAATTTCATGGAAGTGTATAAGTTATTAACGTGATGGGGCTATCGCTAATACCTTCTGTCATAAGTTGGAAGAAATAATTGAATGAAAGTATTCCATAGTGAGCGAAGTTTTAATAAACGCCATGAAGGATACAACTTTGTCGCAACTTTACTGTATAATGTCTAGTTAGGTTCTTCACCGTGTGGTGCCCGCTAGGGAATTTATGCCGCTGTGCAGTCGGCACCTTGCTAACTACGCTCGTGGAGTGACAAGTTTCCTTTAATCGTTAATACGCATTACGCATTTAATTACGCATTCTGTGAGCAATTACGCGGCGAAAGTCGTTTTGATTTCCACGCCGACATAATAGAAATCCGCTTTAACTTCGAAAAACAGGAAATGTAACCAATGAAATGAAAATTTAAGTGGGACGAGGCAACCTTATCCGAATCGCGTAATTTAATTTCATTTCATTCGTCTAATTAAACCGGCCGATAGTGACACACGTTGATCGATTTTCGTATTACAATCTGGATCACGCTATCGCAAAATTAATAACTACTCACGGTAAATAGGAAAATGAATGTGGCTTTCCATCTTTGAATCCCATAATGACTTATGACAGAAACTTGTCATTATGTGGATATAGCTAGTTATTATACTCAATGTTGGTGTAAACAGATTATTACAAGTTTAATCTTTCACACTCCAAATTATTTATTCTTCAATTGTTCAGTCCTTAAATAGACAACTTTGGAATAGGGGAAAAATTTAGTACAGTGATTTCAAAAGCACTAATTCAATTAATATTTCTACGAGTCACTAAATCTTCTATTTTATGGTATTAATGGTATCAGTATGTAGCATTAATGTAAACTTTGGTGCCATATTTGGAGTGCAGAATATCATTGAAGCTAAAGTTATTGTAAATTGTACAAATAGAACTGCCGGCATAAAAATTTGAAAAATAAGATTGCTTAAATGTTGAGACACGCAGTGGGAAGAAAAATCCTTGATGCTTGATGAATGTTTTTACCCTTCGAAATGGTCTCACTTTTCCGTAATTGTTCAACCTAACGAGGAAGTCGTTTCATGGATACGTTGCACTTTATCTCGTTAAACGGTGGAAACCACTTCAGATTGCTCGCCTCGGTTCACGTTTTTCTAAGTATCGTTCGAGAAGGAAAGAGATGCTTTAATCCCCCTCGGTCGGCATTCCCGCTTCTCTCGAATTTATTTTTCGCCTTAGACAATTGAATCAGGGGTATAATTAGCAAAGTGGAACATCGGCCGTCGCTTTAATTCGTCCACGATGGTCCACCATAACTTTCCGTGGCTCAGCTACCAGGCTGCATCGGCTAACATTATTTTTATTCACTTCGAGCAATTTATTGTGCTCTTGCGTTTAAACGTTAATTCAGCTAATTTGGATAAGTGAGTTTTATGATAATAACGGTGTATCATTGTGGCGAAAATATGTTTTATTTTCTATTCTAATATTTAGAATGATTAGTTTCATTTGAAATATATTATCCGAGAAGTTAAAATATTTATAAATATTGAGTAAAAGTAGAAATTATTAATACTATAATTTCAAGTATTCTCGTCTACGTTTTTGCAAGTTTCTGTAATCATATTATCTCATGAAAAATATTGTTCTTTTATTACATGTATTACGTTATCGAACCTGGGTAGTTAGAAAGATTTTCCTTGTGGAATATAATAAACAAGTGTGTAACGTGAAGTTGGGAATAAATGCTGCAATATATTTTTATGCAATATTCCTTTCTTTACAGCTGATTGAAATATATAACCTATTTTATAAGATAAAATACTAAAAATATTTTCCTTAAATATGTGCTGGATCACCGAGAGGATTTTATAATGTTACAAAGTCTTTAAGGTGCAAAAAGCATATTAACACTACCTGACACTATCAAACGATGCAAAAACTAGATTCTGCAACCAACACGTGAAAACTTCGCAATATATTGCAACATATCTTATATCTCTTAATATTTGTATAATATTAGCATCGAGAAATTATAAGGAGTTGAGTTTTTCCTAAACTGATTGAGAACCCAGCAACCTCGATTCGCTTTTCCTCGCCAACGAATCAAATTACGAGAAAAATTAAATTTTTCCCCTCGCGATCACATTTTCTCTCGTTGGACGTTTTGATTTCAGGTCGAATTTATTAAAGTTTCATTCTGTACACGTTTCACACGGCGATAATAGTAATTAATTTCTCGCTTCGCCACCAAAAATAAATGCTCCAAATAAATACTTCCCGTAATTCTACTTAAAAAATAAAGATAAATATCTTGTACATGAATTATCTCTATGAGCACGCTCTGCTGCACTTTGAAATACCAACATCCAGTCGACCACGATTTGTACTTTTTAAATCCCTCTCGTGCAGCATGTTTTTCCAATTTCCAGAGAGTATATTGAATCACCACTCTTAGGATGTAGAGAATAATTAATGGTAATTAACACCTTGTTAAATGGGATGTAAATTTACATCGCGTGTCTCTGGTTACGTGCTAAAGTGGCTGTTATGAATTTAACCGGCGCAAACACTGTGTACTCAACGATTTAAAAACAGTACCCTTGTCTGATTTTCAAATAACTTGTATAATCATTATATAATATAACCCAATATAATTCATTATTAATAGCAACAATACAACAAAATTCAGTTGTTTTCTTGCAGCTCTTCCGAGATCATCGATTATATTTTCACTCACAGGAAACATATTAACACTTTGATCCTGTGGTGATTTTAACAAAAGTATTGCACAAAAGTATTAACATCATTTTACTCGCAAAATTAATCATTTAATATGTACAGTAACCTTTTCTAATTTTCTCCCAACAGAACATCAATCTATCAACCTATTCTAAGTATTACTATATTCCCAACACTTTCAACTATTTCATATTTTTCTAGCAAAGGAATTTATTCGTTTCCCACAACAAATAATATTCATTATTTGTAACGAAATGATTAACGTACACTTCGATTTTAATCCGCTCATAATCGTAACTTTTCCCACCACCACGATCGAGATTCGACTTAGGCTTCGTTCAAGAGTGAAATTTTAAACACACAGCGTTCCCTTTTGTAACGAGAAATTTTTCCAATAAATACACGTTTATCGTACTTTCGTCGCGGCTGGCCAGCGAAATCGACGAAGTTTCCCGACCAACTCGTGAGCGTAAAAAATTACGATACCCGTAAAATGGCCGCGGCGAACAGAACAGGGGATGTCCTGGGGAAAGCATCACAAAGAAACGTTCTGTCTTCATCTCGAGATTAAAGCAATTTCTGCGACGAGGTACGTGCTTTTTCTATGGGACCAGCCAGCAGCTGGCCGTATTAAATGCATACTGGCACCGTCTAGCCGTTTTTTCTCCCACTATACCTACCGCTAAATTATGCAATTACTGAGATACTAGCCGGTAAGGAACGTTGTACAATGTATGAAATCTCGAGAGGGAGAGAATTACGGCGTTGAGGACGGCGAAGAATGGCTGAGCTGTTACGGACCGTGTCTTTTTTTTGCGACGCGTTGCATGCATAGAAAAGCCGCGGAATTTCGGCGCGAGAAACGGGACGAGAAAATGGGCAATCCCTTTACATCTTAGGCAAAACGCTAGTGAAGACATGCTGAATAATCGTGATAATAATATTCTTTTAGGGACCTAGTTGATTTTTATTCTGTCCCCCTTCGCTAATACAATGAACTTAATGTAAGTCCTAGAAATTGGAATTTTCGTAAAATTAATTACTGTGTCTTTATCTTCAATTCATAGCTCAAGAAATGAATATTTTAATATTATTTCGGGTGTACAATTCGATATTGTGTATTTTCAATCGAGGAAAGTTATTTCCTAAAAAATAGTAATTGAAATATTATTGTTACTTTATAGAACATATTTCTCCTTACAAGATAATAATATACGTAGTAATTGTGGTGTAATTAGAAAGGGGATGATTCTTCGTGAAAACATACATACGTCAAGATTGTAGAATTATTATAGAATAATATTAATTTTGATTGTGGAACCGATTCTTAATTCCGATTCGAATTCAACTTCCAAATACATTTTCATAAAAAATCATCCCCTTCCCAGTTGTACCACGATTAATGCCCCTCCCCAATCCCTGCCTATCAGAAAAACTGGGGCGCATAAAAACTCCATAAGAAGTACAATATTTATAGTACACTGGTACAACGACTGCACCAAATTCTGTCAATAATCTGTCATATTTATTCAACCCTTCATTCGTGTACAACATTACGCCCTCCTCTTTGTGCAGCTCAAGGGGAATATGGAATCGATAAAGTATACAGAATATTTTATACCAGCAATCCGTTCTTCAATATCTCTCAGTCGTATTGCGTCGATGTTCGTCGACAGATTAAACGGCGTCCCTAAAATATATGTACACGGTGCAGAGAGGCGCCGCGTCGTATATATTCATCAAACGGCACCGCAAATATTATACGAGCAAACTTTAACAATTTACGCAAATAACATCTACCGCGCGTTCCTGAACTTCACCTTTCATTGGATTCAGGCAGCCTCTGAACGATTTCTCCGTGTAAATGTCTGTAAATAATATTACAACGATTTTTACGAGTTTGTATACATACTTATCGATATGTTTATGTAACGGGCAACTACCTGCCTATATCAATATGCGTAATTTATATTTATATATTTGATAATGCAGTGTAATAAGTCACTGTAAAAATGTGCCAATACAATTTATAAATTTTCAAGCATACATAGTGTGGATAAAAATTCTTCTGTACGTTGGTTTTTAATATTCAAATTAATATCAATTCGTTAATTATTTTGATAATTAGAAAATTTCTGTACAAGACTTGGTACTAAAGAAAATCGATTCTGAAAATGTCATTTGATAAGTTTTGAACGAAGACACTTCGCCTCGAAAAGAAATAAAAATTGCAGCATAATACGAAAATATTTTAGAACTTAGATAAAGTATTCGAGAATATAATATTTCTAATGTTATGTATTGTGGTAATAAGGTATTGCTATATTAAATTGTGGAACAATATCCTTAGTTAAAGATATTGTTCATAATCTCTTCTCAAATTCCAATAGTGGACCACATTTGTTTAGCCCCATTTTTATGTGAATAACAAAGAATTTACTTATTTAACTAACTCATGGTTGTCATAGTGAAACTTAGACATCTGTCAATCTGTTAGTGTCGCTATATTCACTTTTCACTGATACAATTCCGCGATTGAGATACAATTCACCAGCGGCGGCAAAAGGAACTTCCTTAATTAAATCATTATCTTACAGACCGGAATAAAATATTTAAACGGATTTCATACCGTTTACCTCACCACCGAGTGCCAAGGTAAGGCGAAAGTTTCAAACTGTGTTCAATAATTGTAAAGTTTTAAGTAAGTGCAATTAAAAGTACTGTCGCTAGGTTGGGTCAAATTACGTTTAGTTGATTTCGAAGATTAAGGCGCGTCGCCCGTTCCCTAGCCTCGTTAGCTACTTTCTTTTCAACAACTTCCAAATGTCATAGAATTTATAATCCTCTAATTCTCCAATGAAACTTTTCATTTTACCAATTTATTGTTCACCTTTCAAAGGTGAACAATAAATGACTTCTTATATCTTACATTCTGCACTGCCAATTTCTGTGAATGAACAATTGTTTTTAGAAACTTAACAATCTACAGATTTCCTTCCCAAATTCTTCATCTCCTATAAAAAGTAAATACCCTCGTCGTTATAATGACGAGGGTATTTATGGAGGGTAATGATGTCACAGGACATGTGACATTATTTTCCAAACCATTTAAAATTCACTTGTGAAATTATTCACTGCTATAAGAGTAAACAGATTCTAATGCAATATCAATTTGTATTATCTAAACCGTAACATAAAAAGATTAACCATCTCCAAAAAAGCCGCTTAAAATGAAGAAGAAAAATTCTACTGAAAAACTAATTAACGAGAAACTAAATGTCCCCATCAAAATTCCTGTCAAACTTAAAACCAAAACTTACTTTCCATACTAAAAAGGTCAATGTCCACCGCTTTTAGACGATCATACTCTTAACTTGTCCAGTAATAGCCCCATTTACCATAATGGCCCCCGAAATTCCGTCCAACAATTCCTCGCTTGACGGACAACCATTTCTCACGTTCACCGAGTACCAACTTCCGCCGAACTCCGAACAGCAATCTTACTCTCGCAAAATTTTCAATAGCAAGTTTTTACCGTCCATGCCCCGGCGGAAAGTTTCCTTTATTTCTCGGTTACTTGGCGAGCCCGGTAGAAAACAATAAAAACGAAGGTGGCAAGGGCGCCCCGCGCCACGCGAGGCCGCTTTCTCGCCGAGAATTTCGACAGAAATTACCAGGCGAAATGAAATCGTAAAAACCGCGTGGCCGTTCGCGGCTGCCCGAGCGGCCTCCCCTAAAGGAACTCGCGCATTATTATTGTTTCCTTCCAGCGGGAAACCATTTTTCACCTCCCTTAGCCGGCGAAAAGAACGGGCACAGTTCCGCGGCCAGCTCGGATGAAACTTCTGAACCAGTGACCGAGCTTTCGGAATGCAAACCAGTTGCTGAAACTTACGCGCGCCAACTAGCTGCAACATGGAACCGTGTCCCCCAAACCTTCCCTCCGCTTTCTACTTTCATTTACATGCTGCTCGTAATGTATTGCCAGGGACTGGCTAAAGCACCGGGAAAAAAAGAGGGAACAACGGTGGAATAACAGAAGAAGAGTAGGGGTAAACATTTACGAGGTCGAACGTGAAGCGAAAGGGGACCAGATACTGGTAATCCAGCTGCGTACCGATAAGAGCGGGGAATAAATCGCTGGCGAATGAACGAGAAGATACACGAGTAGAACAGAGTGGCCGGGGGTAGGCTAGATCTGGGGAGGTTTGAAAATTTCTACGGTTCCACCGAAATGGCAATCTCGGTATTTCACCCCCGCCGGATGGGTCCACCTGCGTAGCTGCATCGAGAAACGTTTGAAAATTTTTACGCTTCCAAGGGAATAGTAATCTTGGTATTTCTACCACGCGACGGGGTAGGTCTACCGGAAGTAAGCTGATTCGAAATGTCTTTGAACGTTTGCGCGGCTCGAATCGAGCGATCGAGGAGAGCTACTCGGAGCAGGGCTAGATCGAAGGATGTTTGTAGATGTACAAGGCTTCCAATTGAATTGTAATGTTGGTATTTTAGAGTGTTAGCGGATTTTCGTAAGTCGATTTGGGAAGGGGACATTTGGGAGACGTTTAGGTAAGAAATATTAAATTCTTCGGTATGTGTTCTTCCGTTACACCACAAATTTTATCTTCATTATTTCTTCACCTCCAAAGAGTTTCACAAAAATTTTGACTCCATCACGGCACATGCCACCCGGAACACTGAAAACTCGTCAAAGAACCAGAACACGATGGACGGTCTCCGCGTTCCAACACGCGTGCAATTTTCAGCGAGCATCGATCATAATTTAAACAACAGCCCAACCATCAATTGCGAGCCAGGAACATTGACAGATCGCGAAACAATCGGCGCAGGGTTGAGATTAAACCGAATCGTTCGCGCGGCGAGGTACAACGGGCAGAGGGCGAGAAGAGCGGTTTAGCAAGCCGTTTCCGATTCGAAAACACGGCCCACCGGCGAAATAACCATCCGAATCGGGAACAATACGGGCGTAGGTGGACCATTGGGGTGGCGAGCAGGGGGCCGGGGCCAGGAAAGCAACATCCGTCCGGGCGATACGAAATTTCGGTTCCGCGTCGGTGAACAATGCATGCAAATTCGCCGAATAATCCGACGGTGAATCGTACCCGCGGTTTCCCAGCCGCGTTTACGGAGCCCGGTCGAATTGATATCCTTTGTTCCGAGAGGGAGGGCGTGAACGAGAGAAAACCGGCGACCGCGAAAGGATTCTTGCGCTGTAACGCGTGCGGACAGGCTTACGCAACAACGGTCCGCGTCATCAACAGGTTTATCAACAGGTGAAAACGGGGGCAGAAACGAGGCCGACGAATGATGAAAAGCGCGAGCTTGAATGCCGTCATTCGCACGTTCGCGCGTTAACCGCGGAAGTCTCGCGGCACACGTGCCTGCCGAGCGGGAAATTTTCAACGGCGAGACGCGTTGAATCGATTAAACGGTGCTTGAATGGGTGAAACGGATCTGAAAGCTATTCCAAGCCAGAGACTTTTGTGGTTCGTGACGGTTATTCACAATACATTGAAGCGTTTTGTGTCTATGTAGTATACTTTCTTTGTTTGTTATTTTAGGGTTGTTTGCTATTTCAGGTGGCAGTTTCTTAATCGCTGGGTAGAAAAATTCAGGACTTTTTGTTGTTATTTTTTAGTCATTATTTTTCTTTTAACAGAACCACACTGTGTTGGACATTAAAGGGGAATCCTGTTTTTGGGGCTAAAACCATACCAAAATGTGTTTTTTTTTTTAAGAAACTAACATTTCAAATCATCTGTAATTTGGATTAGTTTTTACGCATCTTTGATGAAGTTGTAGAATTTTCTTATTATTTTTTGATAATAAATATAGGAGTTACGTATTATCGACTATCACGCCGCGCAAAATTCGACGTCCGCTGGTGTGCATGATATTGATCTTCCAGGTAATCTGAAACAGAAAATGAAACGGCGTTTTAGTTTATACCTATGTAACTTCAATTTGATCAAACAGAATACCGATAAGTTATATTCTTCTTTTGTTACAAAAATTAAAGTTTCAGACCTTTTAATTTGAAAACTCACCACTCTCCCCAATATTATTTTTCGTTTTATTCTGGTTCACCAACTCTTAAGCTTCATATATAAAAAATAGGATTCCTCCTTAACGAATACATCGTGCTGTATTCGATCCGTTTTTGTTTTTTTATGTAAATTGTCTCGAGTACATACTCATAGACACTTAGGATCGTTATTAATCAGCTCATCGACAGCTGAAAAATATTGGAGTATACCTACTAGAAAACGGAATTGGCACGAAACAATAGCCTCTCAACAATCGTGTATCCACTTGACTTCGTTATACTGTAGATAACAAGATGTATCTCGAAAGTTTTTCGCGAGCATTTTACTGCATAGCTAGAATTGATCAAATTTGGCTCCAATTATAACTGAGAGAAAATTTAAAGTCAGTTATTTTTATTGCAGTTGTGGATAACTATTCTATGAGATTGCATAAAATTTTTGTGGATTTTATAAAAGATTTACAAAAAAAGAGATAGTTAAATTAGATACCAAAGAAGTTAATCGGATTGAATAATTTTCTGAAGACGTAATAAAACTTCTGATATAATAAAAATAAATTCAAATTCGTTAGGCAGCGATTGGCAAAAATTACAATACAGAGGAAGATAAATGAACGAAAAGTAACATTTCGCTGGATCATGAATAATCGCTTCTTTTAATTTGAAATGCACTGACGAGTTCGAATGCAGCTTATGTTGACTGTACGCTGGACAATGAAATATGCATTTAATACGCATCGCGTGTAATTAATTACTGTTCGATCAGAGTGAAGTAATAAATTCCTATTATGAAGACAATCGTGCTGTTTATTGTTGCGTGTAATCGCATTTGAGAATTAAAAGATTAGCACTGCAATTGAATTTCCATACGTTCCATGTGTATACGTATCAATTTATATCGTATTATTTACATCGATATATCTGAAAGGCATATGTATTTCTGTCTATCTCAAAACGTAGTCATTTGCAGTTGATTTTAAAAGTCCCATCACAATTATTAAAGAAGATCAAAATAAAATAATTCATTACAAAATGCAAATCTCACACGATAAATCTTTCACTTCATATTAAACCAAAATCTCCCTTCATCTCGTGATCTAACGTTAGAAGATATTTCACTTTCTGTGAATATGCTTGATGTATTAAAAAAAGCGTTACAGAAGCTTATTTAAATAATAACGCATAGATTTGGACAGCGTGACCAAGAGAAGCATGGTTTGAATAAAAAGAGAATCAGCAACGTGTCCAGGTCGTGGAAGAAGTTGGTGTGGTTCTCTATTAAAAGCAAAATTCTCTGCAGAAGCCAGAGCAGAGAAGACAGGGAACTAGCGTGCAGCGAACAAAGGATAATTTATAAGACTCCCCTTGTAAAAATAAACGCATGGTGGGCAAATGACAGGGCTTTGTTCGCAATTCTTTTCTAACCGCCTCTCTCAAGCTGCAATTTTGAAACTGCTTGAGGACTAACTACGAGGTGAAAAAATAATTACTTATATTATCGATGAAGAGACTTCTTTCTATAAATCAAACTCTCGAAGAAAATTTCATATGTCATTCTTTCCAACCTGTGTAAATACTTGCTATATTTGATTAAAAACATTCGTACCACCATATAGAAGAAAAAATTCTTCTGAAATAGAAGAAATTAAATTCCTCTTTCACATTATTATTTAACACATCTCGTACCCGATATTTATCTAATACAAGACTTTCATTAAAAGGAAAAAGGTATCTCTCAATTCAGTGTCGAAATCAAAGTAGAATAAAAAAACTGAAATCATCAGGAATATATCACAACAATTTTTCTATAATTCTATATCACAGTGTACCTACTTCTCTCACTCTTTATAGTCCTACCAAAAATCTGAACCTCCCTCGTGGCAAGGTACACGTAACATTCATCGATTTGCCACTCGTCTGTCAAAAGATTGATCTACCATTCAATGTAGAAGACGTCCCGAAGTCTATTCTCGACCGCTGTCCACGTGCAAGAGTCACGTGCGTCGCAAAAACGACGCACGCCATTCCAATTGTTGCTGGCCAGCACCTTTTAATCGGGCTCCGGAACGGTGCACCAATTAAACGCAAAATACTTCGGAGAAATACGCGTGGGTTGACGGAGAGGGTAGCGCGCGAAGAGTAATTGGGAACGAGTCGCAAACGGTCACCGACACAATTCCGGCGGAGCAATTAAAAGCTCGAGCGAGTCGATAGTTACTCTTGGGCCCCGTTGAGTCGTTGAATTAATGCGACTTACACACGCGAGCCGCATAAAGAACGGTTCGGCCACGTCGATCTAAGGGCATGAGACTTCGATACCCTCGTTCCGCAACTAGAAACAGTAAGGGATTCAACATAGTTTAAATTTTCTTTCAAAGTCGCGGAAAATAGAAAGTACACTAGCCTTCAAACATATTCAAACTGTATTGCGTTGTACTTATAAAAATTTAAACGGAAAGTCGGCTGGTACTGCAAACGTAGAAAATTCATTGTACATTTCAATTACTTGAATTATTTTTCTTTTGGTTATAGATGAAACTTGGGTACATTTCGCCGTGGACAGGAACTTTATATGGGCCAAATGATGGAAATCTCAACAATGAACACAAGAAAATAGTGATTTTATATAACCGACAAAGTAAAATGATATATTTTATACATTATTGTAACATTGTAAAAGTCTTTATTCAAATAAATTGGGAGAAACTAGAAACAGACAGTATTATTATTGAGAAATACCTTTCATACATACTCCTATCCAAATTCCAAACCTGCAATTTATCTAAGGTGGAGAAGTATTCAACATAGAGGCGCAGAGTTTTCGAAAGGCTTTCGACGCAGAAATTCATGATACCTCCTTTCGCTTCATGTTCTCCTGATACATCGCTCCAAAATTTGGCCAAAATTTTCAGAACGCTCTAAAATCAGCTTCGTATCAGGATAACATGATGTCGAAAGAGGTGGCACTAAGTTAGCGTCTTCGGAGAGAGAATCTAAGGCGGAGAAGTATTCGACGCAGAGTCGCAGAGGTTTCGAAAGGCTTTCGACGCAGAAATTCAGCGTACCTCCTTTCGCTTCATGTTCTCCTGATACGTTGCTCCAAAATTTGGCCAAAATTTTCAGAACGCTCTAAAATCAGCTTCGTATCAGGATAACATGATGTCGAAAGAGGTGGCACTAAGCTAGTGCCTTCGGAGAGAGAATCGAAGGCGGAGAAGTATTCGACGCAGAGTCGCAGAGGTTTCGAAAGGCTTTCGACGCAGAATTTCAGCATACCTCCTTTCTCTTCATGTTCTCCTGATACATCGCTCCAAAATCTGGCCAAAATTTTCAGAACGCTCTAAAATTGAGCTTTGCAACAGGAGAACATGCCGTCGAAGAAGGTGGCAGAACGAGTGAATTTGCTCTTTAAAACACTGCATTAACGTAGAGTTTTAAAAGCAGCTCAGCATGGAAGTTTAGGTGTTCTGTTTAGTATGTCTTTTATATGTGATTTGGAATAAGCAGGATAGGAAGTAGTGGAAAAGGAAGGCTTATTAAATAATAGTGCTTTTTTATCAGTTAACTGCATTTTATTGAAAAAGTGGAATACAAAGAATGAAATCTTACAAATACGTTTGTAATATAGAAGATAAATAGATGTGAAAATAAATTCATAATTTAGATAAAGCCATGTCTTGCGTAATTTTCAAATCCGTGACTACACTCCAAAATGTAGTCAATGATCGCATGTAACCAGTGCTGTCTTTAGACATGTACACGCTGGGCAGTCGTCAAGGGATCCATGGCAGTAGGGGCCCACAATTCTGATTTTAAGTACTATTCCCGTGGGTGGGCAGGGGCCCCAAGGGCCCCAGTGCATTGCTTAGCCCAGGGTCTACAATACTGTTAAGACGGCTCTGCATTTAACGCCTTTTAAAGTCCCTTACCTGTGAAGCAGAAATACACACGATTAATAATCACGTAATAAGTTAAAAAATTATTTGAAGTGGTGTTCACATCATATGCGCGTCCTTAACAACGCCGGTTTAAGGGGGTAGACACGTCACGTGTTCTGGCCGAATCGGCAGGTCGGTATTACAGCAGGTTTTTTCTGCACTGAAAGGGTATTACCCATAGATTCGCCGCCAGCTGATGCACGCGAGAGGAAGCTGTTTGCTATTTCCGGATTCTATTCTGAATAAGGAAAGAGATTCTCAGCTGTTGCGTTATACTTATAAAAATTTAAACGAAAAGTCGGCTGGTACTGCAAACGTAGAAAATTCGTTGTACATTTCAATTACTTGAAATGTGCTTATGTTACAATATTCTACGTTAGCAGTAAGGAATTATAAGTGAAAAGGAAAAATAGAAGATTTTTGACTGGGTGAGGTGTGGAATCTGCGAGTGCATTTTGTCGATTTTTTCTCTACTTTGGACACTCGTATTATTACATATCAACACAATCTCTTTGAACCATGACCAGAGCGGGCTGTATTGAACCTTCATCTTTCGAATGAGACCTCGCCCAGCCCAAAATTTGCTCATATAAGGACAAACAACGTCAGCGCCCAAACCCATGTTTCGGGCCAGATTATGTCGGTATACAGAGCGCTGCATTACCCGTGTCTATCCCCTTAACCTTACTACCTGCCACGGGTCATGTTTGACCCGATAGCATTTTTATTTCTTTGGATGTTTTTTTACTTAATTCTCAATGTCTGGGATTTTAATGAAACTGGGATATGATATATTCCACGTGAAATTAGGGAAGATTTAATTCATCATTTTGCTGGTTTCAAATTTGTTTAAAAAATACAGTGTGTTGGGTATTAGAAGTCTATTTTGATACTCTGATAATCACCTCGACTGAACCTTTAAAAATAAACAAAAGTCAAGAAGCATGGGAATTCTAAATGTTAAAGTATAGAAGAAATTGCATTCAAATTGTAAATCTAATTTATACAGCAAACTTCAGCCAGGTATAAGTAAACGCTTTCAGTCGTTCGTATAACTTCCAATGACAAAGATTAACTGTTTCAACAATCGCAGAATTATGCATTCCAACGGGATAAAAAGCTGACCGTCTAAGAAACTACACTTTTTGCATCGTCGATATGGGTTGCAAGAACAAGATGAATGATTACAACGTGAACAACAACTCCGTTCTCCGGCTGAATACGGTCTAATGGAGAGCTATCGAGAAAGCGTCTTGAAAATTTCCTCTCGCGAGGAAAAAAGGCGGAAGAAAAAGAGTGGAGCTGGCAGAATGTCGATTGCGTCAGTGATGTGCATAACGTACGATATTACAACGTCGACTGAAGTCAATGTCGATCCGTAAGTAATGACTCTTGTGTTCCACCTCGGACGTTATTTCGGAAACTCAACGAGGTCGTTGGGCGACGTCCTGGAATGATTGCATCGATCCAGGAATTCTAGGGAAGAAAAGGGTTTTGGGTATTGAATTTCTTGGGGGAAAAACTCGGCTACCCGGTTGAAAAATGTGAAGAATGCTTGTGTGAATTAGCACTGACAGTACAATTCTCTATAATTGAACGTCTAGAACAATTAAATCGTTGAAAGATGTTTCTTGGGTAAAAATACCTGAATTAGTATCCTTTTGTTAGAAGAAATAGTGTTGACAGTACTTTTGTTACTTTACTCCTTGTCGTGTTAATAGTTTAAATTTATTCTTAAGCTGGGAATCCACCTGGAAGCTGCAGTAAATTATTTCTTAAGGTGTTAGACCACATTGGCCAGGTTAAGAAATAAATACCGCATCTTTAAGAATTTATTTCTAAGTGACAAAAACACTTTTTTAAGCTTCTACTCTTGTTTCACCAGAAAACTGACTCAAATCAATAACCCCTTCTCATAAACAAAAGATAGAACTGCCAAACAGGGGTTAATTAAAAAACAATCCCAATCACACACGAATGCAAGCAGAAGCGAAATACCCACACTCCCAGGTCTGCATTAAAGGCTAACATTTCATATCGCTAATCTCTCCCTCGTTTCGGCAACATACTATTAATTAGCGTCGGTGCGTAATTCCTTTAATAACCGTATTACCGTCGCAGAATTCCCGGCGCCAGCATATTATCGACGGAATGCAAAACTTAGGGCGAAATAGAAATTGCCTATAACCATGGCCGTTGGGCCCACATGTGAAATATCACCCCGGAAGGTGCGGCGAGCGAATAAGGTGCCGATATGGTAAGTTCACGCGGACATCCTTAAAGAGGCCCCAGAGAATCGGTCGGATACCGAAGATTCATGCAGACAGTAATATCCCACAACGAGAGACATTCCATTGGTCGTAATTCCAATTCGGTCTGGCCAAGAGCAGACACATATCGAAAGTAATTTATTCGAAGTCAAGGTAGGTGCTTCACGAGACGGAAGTGTATTACCTTGTCTCAGGCTAGACGTTTATAGAATAAGGCACATCAGCTGCCTTTCATATTTAAAAAGCCAGCTGCGGCTGAAGTGTTCTCGCGTGGAGCCATTGATAGAAGTGGCTGGTACATCATCGACCTTTCTGGGGTAGTGGAATTTAGGTATTTACTGGAAAAATAATTTTTTTAGGCGATATTACAATTGAGGCAGTGAGAGCAACAACGGACTAACCCACATTGAAAATATTTTTTTATATGATTAGTAGAGCCTATTGGAATGCATTATTACTGCTAAATCAATTTGGAAAAATGTGGGTTAGTCCGTGGTTGCTCTCACTGCTTCAATTATAAACGAGAAATCACTTGGAAGTTTAGTGGTTTATTTCGTCGTATACTCTGAACACTGAGTTTTGAGTTGTCAAATCATATATCTCTTCGAATGCTACTATTTTTATGGAGTTTCATTCTTTCCATGCGCTTTCTGAAGGTGGGAATGCTTCAGAATATGCGGGGATATTTTTATTAAAAATATAATTATCATTATCGAAGGAGCTAGAGAAGAGTAGGAGAGGAAGTGGACAGGGGGAGGAAGGAAGTGGACAGGCAATAAGGTAAAACAGAAGTAGATAAGAAAGAAGATAGAGAGAAAAAAATGACAAAAGCGTAGAATAAATTGTAGGAGCAAGGTAAGGTAACAAAGATGAGCGACGACGCATGAAAATTGATATGAATGAAAACATGAGAAGGATATAGGTAAGAATGACTGGAAGGAATGAATAGGTGCAAGCTTTAGTGACAAGATAAGTCGAGGTTGAATAGATTGGGAATCGTAACCGAAGGGAAGCAATGAAAATAATCTACTTACTTATATGTATTGCAGTAAGATGCCGAAGCAGAGAGGACTTTGAAAATTTTCAAAATTCAATAATTGAACAACACTTGATAATTTCACATATCTTTGTTTCATATTACATATATAAAAGGAAGAGAAGGAATGATTTATTGAAACAGTTTAAGTTAGATATTTATTGTTACATTTCATGCTCAGTCACTTGCTTCAAGGGATGAAAGCAGCGGTGACCTCTTCATCAGAGATAAGGAGCCAACAACCGAGCAATGAAACTAATAATTCAGTGACTACTTAGCAATTTTATATGGAGCCTTAAATGTCTTCTATCGCCATCACTTGTCACTATCTTCTTTCACCATTATTCTTCACTACTTTCTTTTAAATATTTTAAATAAACTTGGAGAAACTGGAATGAGAATCAATCTATTCTTTCAGCCGCTTTTAGAATGGCACGAAAACGTTGTGATTGACATTTCCTGAAAATTCTGCGGAAGGAAATTGGCACACACGATACTAGGTCACATTGTATTTCGACGTTTCACCGATTCTTGTAGACGTTCGGTAGTAAAATATGAAATACTGTCCCAGCACAGACAATCCTGAACCCTACCAATGTCGCGAGGGGCTAATTGCGCAGGTGTGCCTGGAAAAAATATTTCTCGTTGTGTCGACAAGCGTGGTCCATATTATTATCGACTAATTATTTACGAATAGGTCGTTGAGAAGCACAAATAAGAACTTTGCTCACTTCGGTTGCAACTAAGTATCGTTGCACCAACTGCACCGTAAATTACTATAATTCATGCACGAAGTATTTATGGCCCTGAGTAATAAACTGAAGTTGCAATTCTAATTATCGTAAAGGAGATAGCAGAAATAAACTAAACTGTCTAATGGAGAAGAAAGTTTCAATGAAATGGAAGATCTGTAACATAGGTACGTCACATAATTCATATTCTCCTGTAAATTAACCAATGCTCGAAATAGAAATGTCAATTGTATCAAAATATATTACAAACCAAAGTATGGCAATTGAATATTAATTTCTTATTTAATGAATAATATAATGTATCAAAAATTCAGTCTAAATGCTCTCAGTTTTTCAGGCATCCGTGGAGCTATATTCCATAAAATTTCTCTTAGGTACTCTCAACCATTTCTAATAGTTTTTCTTAATTTTATTGCTAATTTAAAGTCACTACCTCTATTCGAATGCAGATGTAAAGATAATTCATATATTATCTAGACTAAGTAGTTGTTCAATTGTTAGATTCATTATAAAAACTGTACCTACATCACAACACCCGTTTGTTTATAACTCTACATTTACATATACCATTTATGTATACAACATGTGCATGTCACGTTTCTACCTGCAGTCGTGAAACACCCCCTACGCTGATCAAGTTTAAATCATGAATGCACGATTGATGCGCGATCACGCCTTGTTTACATAACTCAGCTTTCCATTAACATTGTCCCCGGCGAGAAACGTGTAATCCGCAAGCTCAAGCAGGAAGGAGAACAATTGTCAGAATTAGGAAGTGTGTCATCGCACGTTGACCGTTTAATTGGTTCATACATATGTATACACACCTTCGTTTCCCATCCAAAAACAATGGCGGTTTACGTACAATATTGCCCGGCGTGATTTACACGTTGCATTCTGATAAACCTTTGATCAATTTCACAGGCATGTGAATGCATTGCTAAAACCGCGCGCAACTCGCGAGTGGATCTTCGTTCGAAGCAGATGCACGAGGTGCTTAATACCAAAATCTATCTTCAAAATTTGCATTCCCCGTTATTTTAAGCTGTAACTTTGTTTCAAGACTTTTGTTATCCCATTGTGTATCTCTGTGCTATACACGTTACTAGCATGCACTTTCGTTTTACATCGTTTTCGTATTTTTCTCTGAATAACTTTGAGTTAATATGCACCCCTTATTGATTCTATTGTTATCTAAGGGGGATCACGTAACTGGGACAAGCTGTATCTCTTATTCGGTTGCCAATTAGAAGAAAATGGTAGAAGAAAAAATTGAATGGTATAATTGTAAATAAATCCATGTTCCTGGGAAAATCTTTTGTGCGCCCTTTTTCAATTGGAAGCATATACTTTTTTGTTACGTACATCGATTCTTTTCAATCTTCTACGTATTAAATTATTAAAGCGAAGTGTTCGAAAACATGATACTGCATGAGATTTTTTAATTTATTCCGTTAGTTTCATCATTGAATTGTAAGGATTCATTAAATTACTTAACTAAAAAAAAATAAATAAAGAAACCTTTAAAAGAATTTTAATAACTGAATAAATGTAATATAAAAAATATTACGCAAGAAAGTGGAATATAAAATCTTATGAATTCTTATACTTTAGGAGGGAGGTGGTAATAAATCACCAAAATTATCCTTACTTAACTTAAGGACGGCCCTTAAACTCTTCGTGCATCGTTTCCCATTGTTTTTAAATTATTATTCAACAATGTGTTTAATATGTATTCAGCAATTATTTTTACGGGTAACCTCACAGAAGTACCTACTAATATTTAAGCGATCTACTCAAGGTCTTTTATACGTAGAGTGCCGAGAGGAATCGATTTATGTACCTACATTTAAGGTATAACTTCCAAATGTCAGAGATCGAGGATCATGCACGAGTCCCTTCGAATTCCTGGCACGTTTCCGTTGCGTAACCGAGTGGAAACGTTTGCCAGCACGATAGTCAGCATTCCATGCGAATTTATATTTCATAAACCAGGGAGAATTGGTTTGATCGCATTTGTGACACGTGAGCTCCCGTGCAAGTGCATCGCGCGAGAAAACCTTCCCGCGTAAATATTTCACGCACCCATTTGTAACCTTAATGGCCCCCTATCCCTTCTAACTCTTCTAACTGTTCTTCAACAGTGAATTTTTACGTGACTCCACTTCGATCAAATGCAGTTAAAATGAAATTAAGGGAATACACGAAGAAGTTTTTTAATCCCCGTTTCTTCTTCTCGACTACCTTCATCACGGACCTTCGCGGTGAAATTAATTTGGTGTCCGTTCGAACGACAATCGATTTACGCGTCGATGAACACCCCCGCGGCGTTTATCTGTGGTCATGCAATTACTTCGGCCATTACTTCCCGTGTATCGTGAACCACGAATTGTGGTGGAAAATGGGGGGAACATTCGAGACGACTGCAATCGCCGTGGAGGAAAGGAATGCCCACTGAAAGGCACCTGGACGAAGTCATTCAATAAATTATTGCACTGATGAGGAAATGCCAGTCGCTGGGAAATTTAGATTTTAAACGGAGAATTCGATATGCATGAAAAACATATTTTTTAAGGGATGAAGCATCTTCTTGAATGAAAGACATGTTTATAATTTATTATTAAATCTTTGTCAAATTGGGGGTAATTTTAAAAGGTTGTTTAAACAAGGACTTTTTGTATTAAATGACAGATTTGAAAATAGAGAGAAGGATCTTGAAATACGAGTAACATATTGTTACAAAAATTTTGAAGCAGAAAAAACTTGTTGTTTAAGCAGTCGTCTAATATTCCTCATACTTTTAATTCCAAAATGATTATTTTGAAGCTTGAGGCACGTAACACAAAAATTCCACCTCCGGTTTCGATTTACTTTTAAATTGGGAATTAACCTTTCTCTGATGTACTAAGAATTGAAGAGTCCTTCGAGAAAACACTGTAGATGCCAAAATTCAAATTCTAAACTATAATATTACCATTGGTACGTAGAAAATTTTCCGATAATTTTTTTTAATTTTGACACTTACAAAGTGTTTTCTACAAGGACTCTTCAATTACAAGTCAATCTATATATATTAAAAAAATTAGAAAATTCTCAAGTATTCCTAAGGTATTTTACCTAAATTCCATCCCCACTAAACCTTTCCCATTTTTGTCCTAAACCACACGTATTACCAGTTTCCATTAAATAAATGAGAAGTCTAATATATTCAACTCGTGAAATTCATGAAATCCCGAGGTGAAAGCTCAGCTCCTTGCCAAACTCCTAACCTTTTCCATTTCCAAGAATATGATATTCTCCCATACCCATTCCCATTTGCACTCCTTGGCATTGATGCTTACTTATCTGCAGCATAAACAAACTGCCAGATCAGTCGACTCATTTAAACATCAATAAAGTCTTCCCACAACCCCAAAATCCACATACACACATATAAATAAATACAAACCTCCCTTCACCCCAACCATCCAAACTTTCCACTGCAACATGCAGGTGACATTCTCGAAAGCTTATTGTCCCCCCAAAAAGACAAATAAAACCCACCAAATCGCCCATTCAAAAGCATTTATCCTGTCTTCTCCTCATCCCCCGTATAACCGAAGGGGAAAAGAAACAAACAAATTACCCCTTTTGCTCTTTCATCTGCCGACAATCAGCGACGAGCGTTTGAATCGTCGCGCAAAACAGAGAACACCCCCGGAGGGGGTAGCTAATATTGACAGACATCACAGACACCGGAAAACCGACCGAGCGAAAACAAGAGGTTTTTGACGGTTACTGGAGAACACACAGAGAGATCCTGCAAAGTACACCGTTATATTTTCATTACACCGTCGTATCGCCGCTTCCGTAAATAGAACGGGGTATTCGCTCTCTTCGTCACCCTAGCACGGGCGAGAAGAAGCTTATCGGCAGACAGAGTCGACGACGAAACAGTTTCGAGGGGTCGGGGTGACCATGTTGAAGCCACCGCCGCAGAACTTCTTCCCATTCACGGCTGGAAGCACGGGCTCACTCATCGATTTCGGTCTGGACTCTCTCGACTTCTGCAGCTTCCTCTTCTGAGCGTAGAACCTCTCCTTCAGCTCGCACATCTCGCCGTTCGCTCGCTCCATGCCGAGCCTGTACTCACCGATTTGGACCTCGTACATGCTCACCTCCGCCAGCAGACACTGAGAAATGACCTTCTGAATCATTGAACTCGCGTGCACGACGGCATTCGTTACCCTTAGGATACCCGCCACCCCTCATCGATTCCCCAGTGCATGTTTCGAGACACTTGTGTGCGAGTGTGTTGGCAAATATTGATAATTTTTGGTTATCAGAGTTCGATGTTGTTGGTGTAGTTTTGGGTGGACTTGGTTAAACTTGGGGATGTGTAAATTATTGTAAAAAGAATTGATTACGTACCTTCATTTTCTGCCCCCTGGTGCGCAACGCTTCCTGAGTTTTGTTCAGAGATATCGCCACTTGTGGTCCTGGGTGCTTCGATAGGATTTCACGAAGGTTCATGTACAATTTCTCCGTGTCTTTTATTTTCTTCTCCTTCTCGATCATATCAGCGTCCAGTTTCAACACGCGCTTCTGGAGGATCTGGATTTTCTTTAGAAGCTCGTAGGTACCAGGATCCGAACCCTGAAAATAGTCGGTTTCAATTTATTTGTGTTCGTGTAAACAGGAACTCAATTAGATTACTTTCTTCACATTTACAGAAGTAAGCTGTTATTTAAAAAAATTCAAGGAATCTAAGATTAACTGATTTGCTTACAAAGAAAACTACTTAGAATATTATAAAAAAAAAACATGTGATTAATTTCAAACATCTGAAAATCTCTGAAACACTAAACCAAAAGTGTGCCAACGATATAACAGTATAAAAACGTGTAATCCAACAGAAACGTTGCATAATACAATCATTCACAGGTTTCTTCACATAAATCTTACGTAGCTTCTGTGTTTTTATTAGCACCACCTTAAGGGTTTATACCTAGTCAGGCGTACGAAAAGTGGCGAATGTTTGTGATTTTTTTTTTAAATAGCGGAAGCATATATTTAACCCTTTCGTTGTGTTTTAAATTTCAATACACAAAATAAAATTATCTGCATAACCTAGCTGAATGGATGCAACAGTTATCCCTGAACAAATTTCAGATAAATGACTTGTATAATAATAAATACTGGCGAACCTCGAGTTTTCTCCACCTGTGGATGTTCAGTGGCGTCTGGACCTCCTCCTCGAGCGCCATAACTTTCAGCCTCTCTTTCGTCAAATCGCGGTTCAAATGAAAAACTTCCTGACGCAGGTCGGTCATGTTTTCTATGTTCTTCATCAGCAGAACCTTCTCGGTCCTCAGCTTCTTCACTTCGAGCTTCAACAGCCTGATGTCCTCCAATCTCTGATTATACTGCACCTCGCCCCGCTGCAGCGTGCCATGGAGCACCTTTATCCTACTGTATTGAAGGCTCAGCTCGTCGTTCCTCCTGACCAATTGCGTTCCCAGGATGTCTCTCTCGTTCATGACGTTCTCGATGTCCTTCTTGTGGCGCCCAATGTCCGACTCTAATCGCTGGATCACCTGCCTCAGACTCTTCTCCTCCTGCTTCATCTTCTCGATCTCGTGCCGCAGATCAGTCACCTCCTTGTGGCAAGATTCCAGCTCGACCTTCAGGCTCTCCTTCTGCCTCTCCACCCTGCTACGTACTGCAAGAAAAATGGACACGTGCGAGGGACTTTCACACCCCAGGATCCAGCTAAACGAGCCTCCACTAGACTTGATAAATTCGCTCGGGAGACAGTTGGTTGGCTCGTTTCGATGGCGAAATATAATAATAATAATAATGATACGTCTTTATTACACCAACAAATTGCGTTAGATTAGTACATATTTGGTTATTTTTTTATATATATATGAGGAAAATTTAATTTGTGACGAATTTAGGAACTTCATGTGAAATGTTTGAAGAAGCAGAAATTATTCCTGGAGTGATCTACAATTTGAGAGATATAAAATATGCGGTGGTTATAACGCGTTTAGCTAATGTGTGGAATATAATGAAAATTCTGTAACGATTTTATTAATTGTGGAGATGAAAATTTTCTGACAAGGGGTGGTGTTTGTATGTCTGAAATTGATTTTGTTCTAAATAACTACGTTAAATGTGTCGCTAAGTATCAAAGTGTGGGGCAAACATTTTTTCCCTCCTCGATTTCAAACAGAGGGAATGGAAATGTCTCGTGAAAATTGAAAATTGACATTATAACGGTAATGAGTTTCGATTGAATATGTGTGGAATATCTCGGAAATGAAGTGTGTTTTGTGAAAATTACAGAGTATAAAGTGAATCAATGATTAATAATATTATACATGACGAAAGAGAAGGCAGAAGGGATGTTAAAGAGTTAATATTTATGAATGAAGGGAAAGAGCTATAAAATGATTTTAGGATATATTATATTTGTTATAAAAATAAGGGGAATATTTGGAGTAAAGGGAATTCTTGCACCAAGAGCGTCGTATAATTGTTATTTGGTTATGAATTTCGATATGGTGCGCCGCTCGTAATTTCCCTCTAAAACTAAATCCTGCTTAATTTGCAAATTATACTGGCCTTCCATTAACATGTCCAATTGTACTGCAAGTATATCATTGTTAAGCAGATATTACAATAGTACAATACTTTAATAGTCAAATTTATAATCATCTGTTGTAATTCGAGCATAAATACTAATACAAATGTAAAGTACCTCCAGTTTTCATATGCACAGTATTTATAAAGCAAATTGTATTTATTTCAAACTTACTTACTTGCTAGAAAATACTCTTTGCGTCAAATATTTCCTCTCTAAATATTAATTTCACTGAGAAAACAATGAATATAATATTTCTAATTTCTTTCACTTCATTTAAGGTTAATGGCACATACATAAACGTAAAAAATATAGTGATTATCGATACCGTAATAAAATAACCACTTTCATCCCTGTCACTGATATAAATTTATTTCTACTGTTGCCCTCTTCCCCCTTTTTAACCTTTTTGAAATTAATAATGGTTCGCGAAGCAGAACTCAAATAAATAAAAACCTACATACCTAACCCTCGCACCTTAATGTTTCACAACTAACAAATATACATATACACAAATTCTACCAAATACCGCTTGCATTCCATAATTTCAGACAGAAAACAATCAACACCTAAAAGAGAACTCTATTCTAAACCTCAAATTAAATTCACCATTCCAAGCCATTCATCTATAAACAAACACTTTTCCATTTATAGTACCACAATTTGAAAATTTATTTAAGCGACAGTCTGAAAAAACCTCCTTCAATATGCAACATTAAAATCCTCCCCCTCCAAAGAACAATAGGTAACATTCTTCGTCGCTTGCAATAAATAAAACAGACTCGAAAACTTTGACGAAACATTCCAGGAAAGTGGAAAGGGTAGAACTAGCGACGCGTCATCGCGTAAAACGAAATTATGAAGCTCGATCGACAAGTTATCGCGGGTGAAGTGGTTATCAGAATTGAGGTCGGCTTACGGAACTCTTCTTTGATCAGAGCGGCCTCCTTCGATGCGATATCCTCTTTCAGCTGCTCGATCTGATGGCTAACCACCTTCAGTTTATTCTTCAGCTCCTGTATTTCGTCCTGGGCCTCCGTGTAGCTCTTAGCGCACGAGTTCCTCTCGGCTCGTACTGCTTCGAACAGGTTCTGCTGTTGTCGGTACCTCGTCTCGGCCTCCGCCAGCCGTTTCTTGTAATTGGAGATCTCGACTTGCTTCAACTTGACCTCGCTTATGTAGTTCTCAACCTATTAACGTGACGAAGTTAGCTCAATTGAGATGCATGCAAATCACTGTCCCCGCCTCTCCATTCCCATGCACGGCGGAAATTACCCCCGTCGCAACCCCCTCGGGTATAAATAGGAGTGGCTGTGTGTTTCGTTGTTGCTGGGGCGGTTAGTAGTTTTGCAATTTGTCGGAATGCCGCGAGAAATTATTCGTGTGCAACAGGGGAACCGTACTTGCCTTCGTATGTGACGTTGTTGGACGTATTATAGTTTGTAACACGGTAAGAAGTTTGCGGGGACAATTGAGAGGCTATCGGGGCAATAGTGGCCTAACCCACAATTTTTTGGTGGAGATACATTTCAGCCTAAACCACCTCTTATATATCAAAATTTTAATTCTATAGTGGGCAATAATAGCAATCTTTCAAAATATCCAGAAAATGGCAGAAAAAACGTGTTTTTGCAATTTTATTTTTTACAAAATCATACCCTGAAAATAGAGATTATGTTATAAGTTATCCTCAAGAAAATGAAGAAAGTAGAAAATAATATGTAGGGTCGATGAATATAGGAGGATTGTTACTTTAATGGTAACAATCCCCTTGGAAAGAATAAATTAAAATAAGGATTTTAAGTTTTATTAACAGAGGAATACTTTGTATATATGTACATATAACCACAGACGAGGTATAGGATAAAATATATATCCAATATAAATTTTTGTCACTCGACTTAGGGGGCTTTTAGTACGAAGATCCCTTTGATATTATCAACCACGATTGCTGTACAAGGGGCAACGTGACCCAATACTCTGTAGCTACCATGACGGTGTAGCTTGTAGATGCTGTCAATGATTGCAGTTACTAGTACTAATCTAGTATTAATTACAATTCCATGTACAATCACGAAATGAGCCGGTTACATACATCCGATAATTTCAAACCACATATGCGTATACGATGTGGTTACACCTGATGAATTCCCCATCGAACAATTGTCAAGACGATATTTCCTACACAACGTGGTAAATACTAAAATTAAGTGACCAAAAATGTGAATACTAAAATTCCACAATATCAATAAAATACTTAAAACCCTGAAGCTAATTGAAATAAAATTAATCACATCTTATAATGAAAATTAAAAACATCTAGCCCACTGTAAAGCAAAATCTGCGAGGAAAACGTATTCTAACTCAAAAAGTCCATGAAGAGATCAAAACTGTGCCAAGACGTTATCAAATTATGATCTCTAATAGGATCAAAATTAAACCCATTTCGAAGAAAGAGAGCAACATCCACTTAAACGTACTTACGAAGTAATATAATTTTTTACGCGTCAGATTAACCTTTTCAGAGATTGCAGCATACCCTCTACCGCGATAGACAGTGCGACCGCGGTGTCTGTTTAATAAGACGCAATCACGATTTGTCGTAGGAAGGCGCCAGTGGCAAATTGTCGTCGTATCTAGTCGCAAATCTTCCGAGGCCATGACGGTTGCATCTGACCCAGGGCAAACCTAAAATGAACGACTGACCTACGTCTACCTTTACCTCCCGCTGAGCACCAGATCGTATATCCGTCAGCACAACTTGCACGATGTCTGAGCACACAGCAACGACCATGCCTCGGCTGGCGAACCCTCAGCTATACGTCTGCTCTGCAACTTGCCTGACAGCTCACGCTATATCAACACCTATTATTAGATAGATGTTTAACCGCGCGTCTACCTAGGCCACTAGCAAGATGCCCGATTACGCGAAACATCCGAACGATCTTCCCCATTCCATGGCATACGCGCCATATTGCGTTTTATTGTACAGTGTGAGTTACCTGGCACGAGGATCTCAACCATCTTCCTACGTTTGTAGAGAAAATATTCGTTTCAAGGATAAAATTATGCAGCAGGGTAATATTTTTTTGGGGGAGATTTTGTTTCTCTGGATGTCGCATTTATTGCGAGCTTTTCTCGTTATTTACACTTGATTTTGATTTAGTTATGCAGAAAACTATCAATCTTTAATAATCTGAGACTGAGTTTTAGTTTGAAGATTTTAATTGGTTTAGAAAAGTAGCTTTATTTCTAGTGGCTATATTTTATTTGTTATTATTGCTTTATAATGTGTTTTCATGGGTTATTCAATAGTGAGTGGTAGCATTAATATTATTCTAAATTTTCTGTAGGTTTTGTTTTTTAAGACAAAAATGGAACTATGGCTTAGTAATTTTAATAATTGGATAATGTAAGAGTTGTTTTATGAGTTGGTAATATTTTGCAAATTAAAGATCAGAAAATTGTGGGATCCGTACTGCTTTTATTTAATTTTTTGTCATTTTGAGGGTTGGTAGCTTTCTGCATAACTAGACCCATTCGAGCCATTTATTTGTTTTAAATATACCACGTTTAAAAATTCTTTGTACGGTGTATAAGTGGTTACTGAATATTATTACTCCGTCCATTTTACCAACACAAAATTAACTGCTAACTCAAGATAAACATAATATGGAATCTCTATCAGAACGTAATTACAACTATTTTAAATAGTTTTCAAACTTCTAATGATTTCCCACTTTTCTAATAATCTCGGTTAACAAAACGGTCCAAACAATTTCTTATTTGTTCCCAACCCATTTTATATTTTCAAAAGAATATCAATCACGTGACAAAATTACAATTCTATGCAAATTTTATGATTCTGCCAAACGACTTCCCAAGCATAAAATATTTTATAACTCTCCACATACTCCAACCCTGTATAATATTCTAGAAATAATATCCCCAAAATGTATATTCGTCGTGCCACAGATTATTTACATTCTGCTTTCCAAAAAACGCATTGTACCCACGATTACTTGGCTCAACATGTATGGTTCGTGTTCTGTTTGTCTGACCATATACCGTATTATTTCACTTGCCTAGCCATGTAGCTGCGCCGGTCCATGTGCGGTCTCATTTCACTCGCTCGCGGTCCTGTTCTACTTGCTCGGGACAAATACGGTATCATTTCACTTGCCTAGCTACGTAGGGGATCGCTCCACTCGTGCGCTTAGGCATGGTTCTACTCCACTTATCTAACCGTATATTCTTATCCTACTTGCTCAGAAGCGTACGAATCTAAGTCTGCTTTCCATCGTCCTTACTGATTCCTACGCGTTATTTATCATTTATACAGAATAAACTATGCAATTCTATCGGGACACAGCTCTTTTACGATTAACAATAACAACAATATTTGAAAAATTTGGGTGCTTTAACCCCTTTGCACTGTAAGCATACTTTTGTTTTATAAATTGTGAAGGCGGAAGAATTCGTGGAATTATTAATCCTAAAATTATACTATAGTATATTCTTTCCTATTCCAGAGTTCTATATTTAGTAAGTGTATTTTTTAGCAAAAGATCTCTGTTTGATTGATGACCCAATAAGTTGGAGTGTGAAAGATCAATAATGACTAACCTCCTATTCTATTTCTCCCAAATACCTACTTACTTTTTAAATAGTATCAAATAATTCTTGTCTAAATCACTTCACCATATTATTACATTTTCCACATAAAAATATTAAGGTGTCCGAAAAAATTCTTCAATTTCTATCCCACACTTAAAAAGTTACCTTTTCCTCACCGACAATCGTTTCATCGACAATCATTTCACCGACACCGAATACTGCTGACAGTATTTACTCGCCGACAAGTTTAGGTTACCGATAATCATTTCACCCCCAATCACTTTACCGACAAATATTTAACCGACAATGTTTCAACACAGTAACGTCAGTGGTTGAATAAAAATAACAATCATACGCACTAGAAGTTGACATCGTTATGTAAACATTGTCGGTGAAATGACTGTCGGTGAAATAATTTCCGGTGATTTAAACGTGTCGGTGAATAAATACTATCGGTCAAATTCGGTGTCAATGAAACCGTGTCGACGAAATGATTGTCGGGTGAGGTAAAGGTAACCCCTTAAAAATATCCAATCACAGTCCACAATAAAAAATTCCACCTAGGCCTACAACAATATACCATCTACACTAGCGGACAAAAAAGTTACCACTTTTTCGATTTGTTCTATTTTTGTTATTTTTTTTAGCATACATTTAGGACTGTGGTATATTTAATATGCATATTCTGATGGAGAATTTAAAGATGTATAAAATCCAGTTAAAGTTGAATTTAATTAACTGACAAGCAAAAGTGTTGCATGATATTAAAGGGGGTAACACATTTTTGGGGCCGACAAAGAAGTTACCACGTTTAGCAACATTTTAGATTGTCCTAAAAGCAAAATGTCCCCCCACAAAATATTAGATGTTTTTATGTTCAAAAGTGGTAACTTTTTGTTGACTTTAAAAGTGTGTTGTCTTGTTTAATGTTATATGCGGTTTTTTGATTGTTAGTTAAATAAATTCAACTGTAACTGGATTTTATACAGCTTTCAATTCTCTTTCAGAATATGTATGTTAGGCATATACTACAATTTTGAATTGATATTGGAAAGTAATAGAATTAGGGTGGGTCGAAAAAGTGGTAACTTTTTTGTCCGCTACTGTATATAACAAGAAAAAATGAAATATAACAATTCTAAAACATCCATCCACAAAGCACCCTCTACTACCCCAACCACCAAATACGTTATTTCAAATTCCCACCACCATCTTCAGCTATCATCTTGCAAAAGTTCTAACCGACAATACCAAACATTCATAAACCCAATCAATGTTTCCAGTCTGTGTTCGAACCGCAGCATCCCTCCCCGGGTTCCAGCGACAGAAGCTCACCTGACGCGCCAACTCCTGGGCCACCAAGTTGTGCTTGTCCCTCTCCTTCTCCACCGTGTCCAGCTGCTTCGTTATATCTGCGATGTTCTGCATCGCGTCGTCGAGCTCGTGCTCGACCTTCCGCCTGCTGTACTCGCACACCACCGTCTCGTGATTCAGCCTCTTCATGTGCTCGCTCTGCGTCTCCTTGGTACGGGCCAGGATGTTCTTCTCGCGCACCAGAATGTCTATCTGTTGCTGCCTGTCCACCTGCTGCCTCCGAAGGTCCACCGTTTCTTGCTCGACGTTCTGCCTGTTCGCCACAGCCTGCTTCAAGTTCTGCTCGAGATGCGAGCGCTCCAATTCAGCCTTCTGCAGATGCTTCGTCACGGACTCCTTCTCGTTTTTGGCTTTCGTAGCTTCGTCTCTCAGTCTGCAATGTCAGGGAAGAGGGATGGCGTCTTTGAGGCGGTTGCGAAGAAGTTTGGAACCGTTGATTCTCGTAGTTCTTGGTGAACGAGACGCTCTGATTGTGGAGGCTTATATGGTCACGACGGGGAAGATAATTTTGTGCCCTGATTTCTTGTGACAGACTGTTTTATTACTAATGTTTAATTACTAATGTTTTCTTAGAAAATTTTAATGTTTTCTATAAACGTGTGAATAGAGACTAGAATATCAAGCTTTCACTCCCAAATTTCGATTTTCTTACTGTAAACGAACCCATCTGCTGTAAAAATCATCTCTAAAGATACCTAAAGAGAAATATAAAAGGATTTGTGAAAACGTTGATAAATTTTAAAATATTAAATTTCAATTTGGAGTCGCCTGTGACCGCAAAGTGTCAGATACGCTCTAAAACTGCCACAGTGTTATTCTACGGCTAAGTATACCCCAATATACATTACTGATAATTCACAGATTTATATAAAAAGTTACAGTCAGTTGAAATCAAGAGCTGAAGGTCTATAAATCCCTTTATCCATCGCTGTGAGCACCGATGAAAAAGGTTCGTTTCATGAACGCGTTAAAAACCAATCCCGATTCTTCTCGACGGCGAAGAGTCGTATTTTCTCGCTCTTCCATCGCCCCCCTAGAGAAATATGTGACGATTTGCATAGCAATTATACCGGGCGCGTACGTATCGACGCATTGTAATGCAAAATTTAATGGAAAATAAATTTCGCCTCTCGGCTCCCTTCTGCCGAACGGACTCGGCTCGGGCACGCCGCGAATATAATTTCACAAATAGCCCAGCGAATAATGTTTCTCGTATTACCCCTGCGCGCAGCAATCAATTACAGCCCCGTCGCGCCTGATATTTTATTAGCGGAAATTGAAATAATGCCGTTCGTTACGAATAATGCAGCCGATATTCATCTTTGTGTGAGAAAAAAACGGACCTAGCGCTTTGTTTCGTTTCGCCAAAACGACTGTGCGCTGGATTAAATCATCTGTTTGAAAGCCATTTGGTATTATCTCATGTGCAAGAAAATGTCAACGTAAAAACTGGGGCATTTTTCGTATTTAAAAATAGTAGTACTAAGGTAAATGTGTTAAGCATTTTTTAAAAGAAATCATGTTCACCAATGGAATTCTTTATACAATTTTGCACCCCTTTGGATCTCGAATTATATTTCTATTTAGGAACATTTTTTATATGTTTTGAATTTTAGTATGGGTTCTGTATATCATCCAAAAATTCAATCATTTATGTGCCTATGCTATTCAGAATATAAAAAGGACTGCGCGAGTTAAAAGAATTACTCCTCGATGAAATTCAGTTTACTATAGCATTGTTCCAATTTTTTGAAAATTCAGTGGTTACCTGTGGACGCTCTGCTTAATTTCCTTTAGTTGCTTGTCCTTCTCCACGATGTCTTTCTGCAGGTCTGTTATGTGAACGTTCGCGTTGTCCACATCCGCTTCCAAGTTTATCCTCTTTAGTAGCAGCTTGTTGATCTCTTTCTGCATCTTCTCACCAGAGAGTCTGTGATCCCTCAGCAAAGCTTCAAGCTTCGTTACGTTAGCAGTTGCTGTTTTTATAGATGCTTGCGCTACCTACGGAAACATAATGTTCATATCAGATGATTAATATTTTAGGGGAGATAGATAAATAATTTCTAATTACTCTTTAGTCAAACTAGTAGTATCTTTGATGTATCATTTAGTGAGGACTATTTTTTATGTGCTTTAGTGAACTTAGCAATCATTTCTTTGAAATGAAACGATTTCATTTAACTTTACTCCTCTATCTGTATGTTTGTCCCTTTACTTGGTTTAAATCTAGTAACTCAATTTTAATTCACGTCCACAAATCTAATCGACTTGATAGTCCGCAAGCTTGCTTAATTATTGTAAATCCGGGAGAGTTCGACCACTTTTTGGACCAGAAATTGTAGCATCGTTGTTTTTCACATTTTTGTCGTTTTGGGCACATTAAAGCAAAGCCCAATCAATTTAGGGTATATATAAATTATAGTGTGTAATAATTTCAAATATGTATTATCATTTTCAACGAAAAACATTGACACTGCAACTGGTCTGTCTCACCCGCATGTCGGGGTTAGACCGTCCACCCACCACGGGTGAGACCGACCTTGAAAAATAACCAAAAGTGTAGCTTACAAAAAGTATAATACACGAGTAAATTAACACACACTTTCTATTACCTACATCTTATTACACCTCCACTCTTTAGAAATATACCTATAATTACAAAACTAAAAAATTCCAAATTTCCATGAATTCCTCAATATCTGTTCCAAAACTGCCACAAATTGTGCAACTGTTAGCCACAAAACGCAACGCTTCGCCCATACAAATTCGAGAAGCGTTGGCACGAAATTGAGCGTCGCTGTGCCCATTAAGCAGAGAATACCCCTCGATGCAGGCATTACAACGAAGCAATGTAACTTCGCCGTGGAATTGCTGCGTGATTAGAGATGTAGCTAGGGACCCTTTACCTCCAAATCGGTCGTTTTTACGCTGAGTTCCTCTTGCAGTTGATGCGCCTCGTCCTGCGCTCTCTGCCTCCCTCTACGCTCCTTCGAGAACTCGCTGAGCTGCATTTCCAGGTTTTCTTGCAGATCGTGCACCTTGTGGTCAGTTTCGCTAGTTCGTTTCTCGAGCTCCTCGGTGTAGAGGGATATGTTCTTCAAACGTTGCCTCAACGTGTCCATCTCGCTAGCCATTATCTCCTTCTCCTTCATCAGACTCTCCATCTGCTTTGTGGCGCCCAGGCTGCGTGTCCAATCGAGTTCGTTGTTTAAGTATTTCGGTACTGAACAGTGGAAGACGATAATTATTAGGTCGGTACAAAAGTTCCTTCGCTTAATTCAACCAAAGTATTTATTAAAAATAAAAATATATTACAAGTTTTTCAATCAAGGTGCTTTTCTTGGATATCTGTGACCTTTTACTGCTTCTCTGGTGAAAGTACAAGTAAAAGAAATTTCCGTGCACCTAACACCACCTGATAGTGAGCGAACGAACTTTTGTACTGACCTAATAGGAAGATTCTTCCATATAGAATGACTTGGGAGGGAAATTGAATAGTTTTGAATGTGGCAGGAGGGGAAGTTAGGAATTAAGGGGTTACGTACCCTTGGCAGGTGGGAAAATGGGGTCAATTTTATAATTTTTTGTTCATATAAAAGAACGTCGTATAGAAAAATAAAAATATACACCTTGAGGTGTATAAATTGGACTGTATTGTTTTCAGAAAGAAATTTGATATGTTAAGGGGTTAGAGTACATTGGGTAGGTCAAGAAATATCCCGTCTTTGGGAATTTATTTGTAAGTCCCAAAATCTGTGTGGGTAAATGATGTAGTCGTACTGATATAAGTTACTCTAGTTATCACAAATTTCTGTTTTAGATATCATTAGGTATCCTTATTTGAAGGATTTATTTCTCTTTTGATAAGAATAGAACGTGTATTCGTAGACACTTGTACACAACTTTACAGCTGTTGAATAACAATCGATACCCTTTTCAAACTTCACAATCGCATCCGTTATATTTCCAAACTCGTCGGCTCGAAAGGCCAAGTGGACACGCGAGATCCAGTCTGATCCCGATTGGATCTCACGAATCTGACTCGCCCCTACCAGGCCTCCGGAGACCGAGGTCATTCTTATCAGGCGACTTCGAGATTGCCTCTAACAGAAAAATAAGAAGAGAGCCGAGGAGACCGGAAGACAACAGAGGGAAGGTAATGGGCGGAGAAATTGAAGACCGTGCGACAGACAGAGACGGAGAAAAGTATCTCATCCCTTCGTTGCAACAAACAGAAAATAAGAGATCCTGGGAAAGAGCAGGAAAACTAAACGACCAACGTGAACGAGAAGTTACACCAGAGGAATCGTTCAAAAATGAAACTACCACGACCAGTACATACGGGAACTAACAAAAAGAGGATGCAAATGAGACGAGGTAGTAGTGAGAGCAGAGGGGTTAACGAGGAAACAGCAAAGGATAAAGAGGAAGAAGCAATTCCATTAAGCTATTACAGGGGTTCTCACGAGGGACGCATATCAGTCTCCTATTTTAACCATTTGCAATGGAGCTGGGGTCTGAAGTTAAGGGGGTAGCCATTGCCAGCCCTTTGTCGCGGCAAGTCCGTGGGAAACGAAGCGCAACATCTTTATGAGCTACTACGCCACAACGCTGCGATCGTGTTTCAGGAGAATTGCAGGCCGATCCTGTTGACTGAACAAAGACGTCTCGCAATAGCGCTCCATTCCTCCTCCGAGGATTAGTCTCGACATCCTTGTACCTCCAATGTGATCACGATGTACACACACTAGTGGCGTCTCGATGACGATGTCGTTTACCCTGATCGCGCGAACCATCGTGGACAAACTGCTGTGATTTAACACTTTGAATCTGATGACGGTCGTGGGCTTCGCTAGTTTCTGGAGCACGTACGCCACAGCTCATAAATATTCCATGATTTGTTATAGGTACGTTTAATAAAAGAGAATGGGGAACCCTTCTCCACATACTCGTGGTACAAGTTGAAATTTTTTCTTAGTTCGTAGAAATCGTTCATAGAAATCCTCCTGTAAAGCATTAAGGGGGTATACCCGTTTGAACCCTCGGAAAATGTATACATTTTGTGGATTTTTTTACAAGTCAACGGTTTGATGCAGATTTCCCGTTTTTTTACTATCTTTACATAGTATTATGAACTACTTGAGAAAAAAGTTTCAGTTAAAAAACTATTGTTTTTGGGAAGTTATGCATACACATACGAAAGTCTTTCGATTTTAGACAGCTAAACGGTGGCCCTGAAAACAGCTTAATGCCGTGTCTGAAATCAAAAACCATAAAATTTTCTTATAAAGTATGTCATTAGCTATCGTCCAACGAAGCCGATTTTGAAAATTTTGAAAAATAAAGAAATGGTGAGAGATCAAAGGTAAAGTTAAATTTTTCTAAGAGAAAAATCCACCTTTTTTCTTTATAAATAATAAACGGGAAATGGGAATAAAAAAAACCTTCGTTGGACGATAGCTATTGACATACTTTATAAGAAAATTTTATGGTTTTTGATTTTAGACACGGCATACAGCTGTTTTCAGGGCCACCGTTTAGCTGTCTAAAATCAAAAGACTTTCGGATGTGTGTGCATAACTTCCCAAAAACAATAGTTTTTTAACTGAAACTTTTTTCTCGAGTAGTTCATAATACTATGTAAAGATAGTAAAAAAACGGGAAATCTGCATCAAACCGTTGACTTCTAAAAAAATCCACAAAATGTATATATTTTCCGAGGGTTCAAACGGGTATACCCCCTTAAGGGGGAACACCACTGTGACGGCCGGAAAAATGAGCCCATTTTTAAGATTTTTTTTAAGGGACAACTTACAGTTTTATTATAAAATTGTTATTACCTATCTTTAGTACAATGTCTTAAAAGACTATAAAAAAAAGTAATAGAAAAACATGCATAGATTTCCATATACAGTTAATCTCCTACATCCCTCACAAGAAAACATAGGTCGCTTATCGAAACGATATCTTTGGAACGGCAACTCTGAAATCAATTTTTTTTTTAATATAATCGGTATGAGTGTAGTTTCCGTTGTACGTACCGATTTTTAAAAAAAAATTATTTTTGTAAAAATGGTGCGCTTGGGAAGAAAAAGTTTCGAAAATCCGCAAAAAAAATGGATAGTTTTTCGAGCGTATTTAAAAAAATATGTTTTCGATCAAAAAATCGGTACATACAACTGAAGATACTCTTGTTGTAAAGATCCTATCAAAATTTCAAGTCGATCGGATAAAAATTGACAGAGCTATTGATTCGATCAGTTAGAAAAATGTCGTTTCGAGAAAATCGCGTTTAAAGTTTGTACGGGAAAAATCACACTTCCGTTCGTGACGTTCACTGTCACTCGAATGACCGATCAACGGTTGCATTTCTTCGATTCTCGAACGAACAGCGTACCGTGCGTAAAAACGGGAAAAATCCAAAATTTATAACCTTTAACAATGTGGGGGAACAGTGGGTAAGAAAAATGTCGGCGCGCTATTTGCCGCTAACATAGCGCGCTCGGAACGGCATCGTGACGCGTCTCACAAAATGCACTGTATCTTCGTCAATTCTTCGAATATCAACTTGAAATTTTCAGAGAGTATTTTTGAAGAGTTAAACATTAAGAAAGTGAAGAAAAAAAATCGAAATTTTTTCAACTTTCACAGTGGTGTTCCCCCTTAAATGTTTGACCGATGAAGTTTTGAAAATTTAGATTGCAAGTCGTAGTATAATAGAATTGCGACGGGTTTTGGTATATTTATGTAGGGTGCTTCTAGGATACAGGCTGAAGTGTAGATTTATACGGAGATAGGAACAATGGAGAGGAAAATGCACTCACATCGTTCTCTGAATTTAAACACCTCTCGATTTTCACGTAGGGTTTGTAAATAATAAAATGCAGCTGAAAGCACTACTTTCAATAAATAACACCAAAGAAACGAATTACAACCAATTCTTCAATATTCAGTACTGAGCTTTCAGCAATATTACGAAAAATGTAAAAGGAAACGTGTTAGAAAATATATAGAGGTAAATGGTAGTAGGTACAATTAAACATTTACTACAGCAGTGGTCAAAAGAATCAGTTCTACAATTTTTTAGGGGTGGGGGGTTGTAAAATAGACCAGTCATACCAAGATAACACGTAAAACCAATTATACTATTTATTATACAAACCTTTCAAAATATGAGCCTTAAACTGTTTTCGACCACCACTGTATAATAAATCAATCTTGTGTCACATGTACCTAGAGTATAAAATACCTCGTGAAATATTATTTCTCTATATCTACTTCGATACGTGTATGCAAAAAATAACTCATATAAAAGAAAATGTACACGTCCACTTATAAAAAACGGTGCAAGTATCCACAAAGGATCTATAGCTCGACACAATTTTTAGAACCACCCTGTAAATTACATTTATGATTACGTGATTAAAAATCTCCTTTGCGCACCAACCCCCCTGCTCTCTTTCTAAAGCCGTTCATTCTGCGCCCTTAAATATTCAGACGACAGCGGTGGAGATAGTCTGTATCTGCCTCAAGGCCGACAGGATTGCATTTGCATGACCAGGAAACATGCATGCTCACGTCCAGCGTGCATCGATTCCATCGATAACACCGCATCGAATTAATCCGACCGCCTTTGATGGAAATTAAATCCCCGGGCTGTGCGAAAACACGGCCGCGAAATGCAACGAGCCCCATCCCACCTGGGTTGTGGCTTTGAAGGATTTCGAGTGCTCATTCCTGGATCTTTGGATCGTTCCACTAGCCCTTTGCGTTCAATAAAGCCCACTCCCTGATCCGTAAATGGGTTGTTCATTTATTGTCGAGCCCTCGAACCGCCGCAAATCCACTCAAACATGGGGAAAGGTTACGTGCGGTCTGACCATTCGCACGCCTCTACTACTACTTTGTACACTCGGTCACAAGTGATTCAACGTATGAATAGTCAGACTGCTTTGATCTCTAAAGCTGGTGGGACCAATGGAGCTGGTGGAGTAGTAAGCTACTTGTGGCAAACAGTTTAGGAGATATTTTAAATTTAATATTGTGTAATTTGAACTTGAACGAAACTAAATAAACTAATGGTTTTTTGCCATAAAAATCTTAATGATTTTTTTTATAGGTAATGTCTAGCTGTATAAAAATATATAATTCTATTTAAAAAAACAACGTTGATGTAAGTATTTTTTCGTAGTTGAAAGACTTATGAAGATGAACGTTGTTTTTTTAAATAGAATTATATATTTTTATACAGCTAGACATTACCTATAAAAAAAATCATTACTAAGATTTTTATGGCAAAAACCATTAGGTTATTTAGTTTCGTTCAAGTTCAAATTACACAATATTAAATTTAAAATATCTCCTAAACTGTTATAAACTCCTCGAAATCACTCAATTTTTGTTTGAAGTATTTTTTAATATTATCAACAGTTTCCAAGATATTCGAGTGGATCGATTTAAATGGTTCACTCTGTATACGAATTTCGAGGACGAAGGGTTAAGAGACACAGTGTTCAATTTTAAAAGGGTACTCACTCTTCTCCAGATGCGAGTTGCTTGTTCTTTTGCTCGATTTCCTGATTCAGCTGCTTAACGTTCAGCCGCATATTTTCAATCACTTCCTGCGCATTTTGCTCGCGCGTATGGGCTGCGTCCGCTCGCTTTATCGCGTTCTCGAATTCGAGCTTCAGCCTCGCGATCTCCTCGGCGTTCGTCATGATCGTCTCTTCTAACTCGGATATCTTTTGGATCTTCTCGTCTGCGTCGTACTGAAATCACGTCACCTTTTCCAAGCATTTCCTTCTTCATTCGATTATGAGAAAATTATTCACCGTTCGATGAAATTTTCGAAAAGATCGAGTGGATAAGATTATCTCTTGGAAAACAATTTTAATAATTTTGTAATCGATTTCGTACGCGATTGTGGGGAAAAAGAGAATTATATAAGGTTTTGAGATTTCAGCATATGGCCATTTTTTATTTCGTTTAAATTAGTAGGTATGTGGTTTAATTCGAGGGATTTTACGTGAAGTTTCAATGAAGGGAACAATTTGTTACAATGTTACAATTTTTATTTCATATACTATACCTGTAATAAATCGCACTTTTCCGAAAGTTCCTTCTCCATTTTGTGTGTTCTGTACAGCGATTCGAAGAGTCTGGTGTATTCAGTGAGGAATGGGGCCATCGCCTCGTTGCTTTTCATTTCCTTCAAGACCTGAAGAACGAAATAATAAACGAACTGGCGTAGTTTTCAATACACCGATCCCACGACACCGGTAATTAATAAATGAAGCCATAGAAACTTCGCCGAGTAAATAACAGAACTTCTTTAATTGCCAATTACTTATCATTCGTGATAATAGTGAGCCAATGTAAAAGCAGAAATGAAATGTTGTAACGAATGGATAGTCTTCGATTTATAGACCAACGATGAATTATAAAAGTGTGTAAAATTAATAAAAATAACTTTGATATCATATATCAGAAAGTTTGTATAGATTTGACAAAGGACTCTAATGGGTGTAAATTGTTCTTTTGTAACTTTCAAATCTCTCTATTTCCTAAACTATTAACCCCTGCCCCTAAAATCACACATTACTATTTCTTCAGTATTTCAATCTCCATCACTGTATAAAGTCTTAGTTATACCCACAATAAAGCAATTAATTTAACCCTTTCAGTACGATGAACACATATACAAATGCGTTCAGTCAGTGCACGCAGTCTGTGCGGGCAACGCCTATGGGCGTTCAGTGAGTACAGTCCACAAATGGGACTGGAGGATTTCCGCACGCGACATATGCGCAGCGTTTCATCCCCCCTACTGAAAGGGTTAAAATCACAAATCTGAGCAACACTTCGAGTCTTCTCCTTGTTAGACACAAAAATCTGCAAATAAAAGTAAGCCGTAGGACGAGGCATCGTCGAGGAGACAGCTCGTGGCCTTCATTCATCCCCTGCGATGTACGTCGCCTTCAAGATGATAATAAAAACTCCCTCACCTTCGAGTAATCCCTCTCGATGTCGCAAAACGTGGTGCTGGCCGAGCTCCCCTCCGACAAGGACTCGCTGCTCTCGCTCCCCTCGTCCTGAAACGTGTCATTCCGCCACGGTGACAGGGCATCCCTCCACGTGCATCCCCCGTTACTTTTTCACGATCATCGCCACCTAGCCGCGCCACTGACCGCCGGTCCCGCGCGGTATTAATCGTGTCACGTGACTCGATAAGGGTCCATGGGAAATTTACGAGCCATACTTCTCTTTTTCCCTTCCTCCCTTTCTCGTGCTTTTTCGTTTTTTTTCACGAGTTCGACCCGCTTTACGAGGACGCTAATAAACTACGACTATCCTTGGACACCGACGAGATTAGTGGTATCTTTTTTTTCCTCCCGCGCGAAGGCAATTAAAATTGACTGCATGCGTCAGTGACCTCGTTATTGCTGTCTGATCCCGAGTCTGAGACCTTGCTGCGTTTACTGTCGCACTTTGCTTTTTATTCCAACTCTCCGTTTTATATTTTTCTTTTATGGGGGCAGTTGTGGTTTAGTGTTTGCATTAGCTTGGAACGTTGGTGAAGGTGGTGAGTGAGTTTACTTGTATAGAGGAAGCTGGCGCATTTGTTTTGTTGTGAGTGGGGTATTTAAAAACTGGATTACTTGGTGTGAATTACTTTGTTGGTTGTTTGCTTCGTTGCTTATTCGTCTGAGGAATACAAGGGCAGCTTTTTCAAAGTTCTTTGAGATTATTGTAAACAATATTGCGGGATTGTTTTGTTAATTTATTGCTTTTTGACTGTGTCTTGAAATTGTTAATTAATTGGTTATGACGAAAATTATTGCAGATATTGTGTAGATTATAGTTAATAGGTCTGTATTTTAATATACAATTGCAAAACTGCATAAATTATTTTATAGAAAAGTGTCATTCATTGAAAACTGCGTCATATTTTAACATACACGAGAAATTGTATAACTTGTTAATTGAAAACAAAATAAATGCAAATACCACATGTAAATGTAGTCCAAAGTCTATACCTACTATAAAATTTAATTACAAAAATTCATAGATTATTTCTAGAGAACACATTATTCATTGAAAAACCAGAGTATACTAAACACAGAATCACATTTTTTGTAATATTACCGAAAAAGTAATAATAAATAAGCAATTTTACATATAATAATTATAAATATCATAGAGGCAAGAAGTCAAGGGTCTGTATTTTAAGATTCAATAACAAAAGTACACAAATTAATTCTGCGAATCTAAAAACTGAATTTGTTCTAACGTGCGTATAAATTGTTCATATCTAATTAATAATAAACGAAATAATTTCAAACATGATGTAGCTGATGGTCCATACTTCAATATTCAATAGCGAAAGTGCATAAATTATTCCTAGAAGAAAATCAATAATTCGTTAATTTTCCGCAAACAAATCTATTAATTAATTTGTTTATTTAAAATCCGTGATCCTAGATCTCTGGTGAACGTCCTATAATTCATTATGCACCCATTTCCAACAATAAAATTGTATAGGTACCTATTTCTTGCTAGAAAACGTGGTTTAAATAAATATTCAAATTCGGGTACAGAAATGCTAGCGGCGCGTAGCGGGAAAAGATACGAACTAAAATGAGCGTCAAAACACGCCCAGTTGCCAGTCTTGAGAATGTAACGTATTCAGTATAAACTGGCGTTGACGTGTTTTAACGCCGACTTGTTCAAGACTTTAAATCGTCTATTTAGCAATAAATAAACAGTTTCCTTGCCATCTCTTGCTGCCGAATGATAAGTGACACTCCACAAAAATTTGTAGGTCTTCAAATTGCAAAGAGATGAATAAATAAAAGCGCAATTTCACTCCTGGCAGCGTAACATAGACAAAGATTTTAACTCCGTGTGCCAAATTGGAAATTGAAGCTTTTTTAAAATTACTTTATGTATTTTGAGCATTGCATCTGGAAATATAAACCCTTTTTGACTTTCCTACGTGATGTTTCTAACGATTTTGTTCATAATCTTAATTAATTTTAAGCAATCATTGAACACTATAAATGCCAGGAAAGTGGGCGTTAAAATACGCCAACGCCGGTTTATGCTGAATAGTTTATATCCTCAAAACTGGCAACTGGGCGTGTTTTAACGCTGATTTTAGTTCATACCTTTCGCCGCTACGCGCCGCTAGCATTTGCGTGTCCATAAATTGAATTGTATTAGCTTATGGACCAGAACTGGTCTAAAGCGTTATTTCAATAAAAAAAAAATAAATAAATTGAATTGTACTATAATAGTCTTAAGCGAAAATATTTTATTTTTAAAAATTACTACTGACATTTTTAATTTTAGGCTTGTTAAAGCATTGTAAATAGCTAGTTTATATGTGTCTAGAGCTGCATTGCAAAAGATAGAATTTTTACAACTTTCCTACATAATGTTTGCAATTATTTCATGTATAATTAAATAGTAAATTATTAACAGTTTTTCAACATGGTAATTACACATGTACGAGTATCACTGTCTATTAAATCCTCTGGTTCTTTTAAATAATTATGGATTTTCTACGAATAATTTATGCAGATTTGCAGTTTAATCATAAAATATAGACCCTTGACTGTTGACCTATATCATAACATTTGTAATTGTTCTGTTCATAATTAATTTGTTATTAACAGTTATATCAGCCACAGCTACAACATGACGTGATTTGTAAATAACATTTTACAATGAATTGTAGATTTTCTAAAAATAATATATGTAGTTTTGTAACTATATAATATATGTACTTTTTTAACTCACAATCAGACAGTTCGCGTGCAAGTCTCTGACCAAAGTTATCAGTACAGCTATAAAGAGTCGCAGCACTATCACACAAAAGAAGTAAATTTTTTAGAGTACCGTGTAAATATGCGATATAACATTTTTTAATCTCTCTTTGGACAATTTCTTACCGCAGACAGTAGCACGGTTAGGTTACAGGTACTTGAAACAATTTGAATATAATAACATCATGTTTTTCCATTTCTTCTTGATTCTCTGTCTCCTCATTGTCCGCCATCCTCGTTGTTTCGTTAAAAAACTTATCAGTGTTATAAAATTAAAATAAAATGCAATGCATGACTTCACAAACTGCACGTGCAAAGATGAAGAATAACGAACATTGCAACGATCGATCAAGAGTTAATTAAATTACTACTTCAAGGTACCACTTCCACACACAATTTAGGAAAACAAAACGCAAGCTTCGCGGTAGATTTAAAAGAGATTAATCACGCGAGTCCGCATGTTTTTTGGAAAAATCAGTTGCTAAAATATTTTAGCAAATGGAGCGATATATTGATGAAAATCTTTGCCCTAGCATTTAGTTCTTTTAGTTTTTTTTTAGTGGTCTGAAGAACACAGTGTAAGTAGAAAAGGGGTGGTTCTGTACTCTCAAACAAGTTCGAAGAGTAAATTATTTTTTTTAATACGAAGGTCATTGAATTGAAGTTAATATTATCAATTTGTGAGTAAATTTTCAAATTCGTGATGTCTCAATATTTGTTGTAAAGTGTCATAGACAAAATATTTAATTGAAATTATATTTTTTTTAATGTGATTACGGAATTCATATCGCAGATTCTATTTAAGTTACCAATTTAATTATATCCACACAAGTATATGTAACGAAATTACTGGTTTAATGGTTTAGTTTTGCAATTGATATTTTTTTCTAAGCAATATATTAATATTTTATAGAGTTCGTATACTTACATCGTCCAAGCCAGCGTTCATCTCCATGTCCATCATTTTGCTCGGTGAAAGTGTTCACGGAAAATTGGTCAAAATTAAATTCGTTCGTTTCACAAATCACTCAGACTTAATTAATGGAAGATTTCCGGTTCCAATGACGACTTTCGCGTAATTACCCGTAGAAAAATAGACTTCTTTAATCCTACAGCAAATGCAAAGAGGCTTAAAATAAATCGCGAGCGATGAAGTAGAAATTCTTGAAACAATACAGTCTGTTTCGTGGAAAGCTGAGGTATTAAAGTTCCTATCGGGTTCTTATTGCGTGGAATAATAAATTGCAGGGTAAACTTTCACCAATTAAAATTTTTTATTCTATGAAACTAGGAGTAAGAATGTAGAATGAAGAAGTTACAGAAAAAGCAGTCAAACCAAGAGATTCTAATGAGCAACAGACTACGTGGAAGAATGTGCTACTGATTCGAACCTAACTATCGCGATTTTCTCTTGTTGACTGGTCTCCATGGAAGTCCCTAGTGCAAGGATTTTAATTCTATCACAGACTGTGAGAGATCAATAGTCAGAGATGTTATTAGTATACCACGTGTTGAGCCTCATCGAAAAGATTGTGAGGTGAGAGGTTTCAAGGATATGTGTGCATGAAAAAGGAGTAAGTTCGTTGATAATCCTTTGAGTGTATGTAGCTGGTTTCTGATTGCATTTACTAGAAATGACATATTGTGAGTAAGTATTAATGTGAGTTGAAAATAGGGTATTTAAAGTTAAGGAGTGTCTGATAGTCGTGGAAGTGGAGAATCAGTGTTTGAACATGGTCGAATTTGAGTATTAGTATTTAAACATGGTGGAATTGTAGTATTGGGGTGTTTGAACATTGTGGAATTAGAGTATTGGTATTTGAACATTGTGGAATTAGAGTAATGGTATTTGAACATTGTGGAATTAGAGTATTGGCATTTGAACATTGTGGAATTAGAGTATTGGTATTTAAACATGGTGGAATTGGAGTGTTTGAACATAGTGAAATTGGAGTATTGGAATGTTTAGGCATGGTAGAATTGGAATACTGAAGTGTTTGATAGTGATGGAATCAGACTACTGAAGTATGCGACACCGCTGGAATTGAACTACTGGAGTGTTTAACAATAATAAATATAGAGTATCGAAGAATTTATCAATGACGGAGTTGCAGTATCAGGTTCCTTGCTATAGAATGATATTATTGTATCAGTCTAATCGAGTATTATCCAAAATATATTTTCCACCACTATGCGAAACTCGAAACACTCAAGTATTTTACATACTCTATTTCATACTCTATTTATTTCAATTGCTTCCATCCGCGAGCCCGTACTTCCTGCGAATTTGCCACATATCCACTCCCCGTCCACATCAAAGCTATTTTAACATGTCATAAATTCAACTATTATTTCACAGTACTCCTAAAATTCCTCCCACTAAAACCAACATCCTTTCACCAATTGGAAACCGCGCCAAATATACTCGCGAAAACAGCAAGCTGTTCCTTTTCCATCAGTAACACTTTGGCACCCTCAACGTCTTTCAAATCCCGGGCTACATACCACCACTCAAAGGATTACAACAAGAACCGAATACATCAATTTGCTAAACAGAAGACCGTCTTGAACGAAAATATCATTGTATTAATAAAATTGCCATCGTTCATATATATATATTAACATTTTACATCGTAACACTTATTATGTATATATATATTACTTCTCCCACTAAGTTCCTCTTAAGCTCTATCTTACAATACGTGGAGTCATTCGTACTTCGGAGAGAAAGAAAAAATGAAAGAGGCCTATGCATCAGCATCGGAACAACAACACCTCTTAAACACCTTGAATAACAAACTTTATTTACATTCACGTAGTTAGTGTGTTCATACCGAAACCACGCGACATACTGGAATATCGCTGCAACCACACTCGCGATCCAATATTCCAAACACTCCTCACGTTAACATCTTCCTTTCCTCACTTCGTTTTCCTCGCACACATACTAACTGCGACCATCCGCGGCGTGGCCAGCGTTCAAGGATCGCTTCCTCGTGAAAATACACACACACATACTCACACACGCACATACAAGCTTCCTCAACGAAAGCTTTTCGATTCTAAACCCCGACGTCCTCTGGGGGATTCCCAGAGAAAGAAAAACTGATGTTTCGTGCGAGAGCCCATCCTGAACGCTCGCCACGCCAACGACACGCATACACGTGGGCAAATAATATAAAAATAATTCTGAGGTACTCTTCTCTCTCCTCGTAGTCGGAATTTCCTAACTAATTGGCAGACCACGTTCGTCGCAAACTTCCTCTGTAAACGCGCATCCCCGCGGGGCGTCCCTATTTTTCTTTTTTTTTTTTCATTAATTCAGTTTTTCGTTCCTGGTTTCTCTCCCTCCATTTCCCTGTCGGTTCTCCGGCTCGTCATTCATTCTACGCGCAGGCTAGCCCGCGACATTTAGGCACAGGGGAATTCCTGGTTAGCAGAACGCCACGCGTGCAAGAAAGGGAGAAAGGGTATGTATGTACAGCTACCAGGCGTGCCAATTGCGTCGACCCTTCGCACATGCAGCTTTTGGGTGGAGTTTACGCTGAGAGGGGAAAGTGTAACGAGCTTTTTTAGTAGGCTTAAAGGGTAACTCGGAGGATACCCTTTTGGATGCACGGGGTGTAAAACAATTCGAGCTCAATTCTTTGTATTTTAATGTGTTCTACTCAGTGGGAGGATAAAAAGTGTCAAGGGGACCATTTTTGTCGTTCGTTGTGTGAAACGTTCTTTGGAACACAGTAGCTTTGACACTTCCTCTCGTGTCAGTGAGTCAAACACGTTACAATAAAAAGATTTCACCCTGGATGTTAAGGTCAAGGGTGGAGAATCACCTGTGACCTACGTGAACCATGATATTCAGTTTTTACACTCTGTACATTTACAAATGTCGAGCTAATAGTATCACTCGAAAGGGCAATGTTAAGTCTGTGAAGTGATATGTGAACAAAAATGGAGTGGTGTGTCGATGACACCCTCCTAGGCCAATTATTAATTTTTTATCGCTCAAATTTTCAATCAATTCCTTTTGAAATCTCGCCACTGGTATACAACTACATTTACTGTTCCCTAACATTAATATATCATTAGCGTAATTCTTTTCAACGCTCCGAAGCACATGTGCGAAGAGTCGAAATCGTACTTCGTCAGATGGAAAGCACGACTCTCCAGCAAGGCATCGATTACATGTAAAAAATAACACGTATCCTAATCATAGCTCGTACCTCGACGGTACTCCCCAATATGGATGTGCTCCATAAAGGAATACATGTTTCACATTCTATGTACCCTCTCCAGAAGCTAACACCGCGTACGCTCTTTACAGAAGTCTTTAGATTCGCAGTCCTACAGGCCCCGGACATGTTGCAGCTAATGAATTTCAATGTTCGAAGAAATGCCACAGGTTCTACACTTTGGATCCAAACACATCGTCCAAGCGACCGCAAACTTTTTATCCTACACTTTAAAGAATTTTACTTATTATTATCTTGGCTAAGCTCAATACCACGCGTTCTTAGGACATTGGCCAAGCCTTTGGAATCTTTTAAGAATGACAATTGAACCTTGTACAAGTATGGTGCCATTGGTAGCTGTCGACGTTACAAGGTATCAAGATTTTTTTCTAATAATTTCGTTTGTTGACGCCACCGTGGAATATTAATTAACGTAGCGAAGTCACATTGTTTTCTTCGATTCGCCATCGGGTAAACTTTCGCTGTGTGCTGGTCGATCTCGAAAACAGTGAACCTTCCTGTTATCGGCACGTTAATGATAGTTCTATAATTAATTACTTTTATAATTGATTCATTGAACCTGTGCAGTTTCGATGCAACACTTTATACTCTCCTGCTGTAACAGCTTTAGTTTCATATTTATCATTGGTAACATGTGGAGGTGAGAAAAATCTCGGTTCTACTTGTAAGATGCAGTCGTAGACATTTTCAATGGTCAGTGGATATTTAAAAAATTGAAGAAAAAACAGTGGCAAATAAAAGTTTGCATCGGAGAGTATAGTGGATGAAGTGTTAACATCGTGTTCAATTGGGAAGATACGATCACATGTTATTACGATGGCGAAAGTTTGGATAAAAAAGGTTCACCGTGATCGATGCAATCGGTAAAACATAGAGAAAGTATCATCAGAAGTGAGATTACAAGCTCGTTAGCGAACGTACGCAGGGTAATTCATTGAATTCGCCGGTGCAATCGTTGTGCTTGGAAATTTATGCCGATTTCTTTTGATTTTGTACCCAATTTGGTAGTTTCTTTCTCGTTTGAGTATTCTTTGAGTTTTGATCATTTGGAAGTTTAAACCAAGTTTGTTCTAATGTGCCAAGGTCACCTCGTATTTGAACGAAATATTAACTTAGGTTTTGTTAACATTTGAAAGAACATACTGACGAATTTTATATAAATTCGTTGAAGATATTAATATACAAAGTGTCCCTGAAATAAGTGCAAGATTTCGAGTTTATTCCACTAATTTTGAGAATGGAAACCTCATGTGGAAAAAAATGAAAAATTTGGGAGCCTGAAAAGGCAAAAAAAATTGTAAAGTACTTATAGATAGATAAAATTTTAAAAAAAAGTGTGAACTACTTATAGCAAGGGAGTTCAACAAGTATTATAGAAATTAAATGCAACAGAAAAGTTTTCCTTTGTTGAACCTGTATTAGTGATTTAAATTAAGTTTCACTAATCTGTTTAAACAAATTCTACGTTTAAGTAGGGATTAATTACTAAAGAGCTTACTAAGAACTTTAGATTTAATTATTCTATGCAAAAGTGCACGACAGTCAAGTAATTTCCTAATAAAGTTGGCCATAATCGCTTCGCACTGTATAATTACTTTAATCCTAACAAATTCAGTGATTACCCCATTAAATCGTTATCTTCGTTGCATCGCGTTACACCCTAACAATCTTAAATAATTTCATTAATTCAAGCATGCTGAACCACCGCGTTCTCCTACAACAGATTCTTCCTTGAAACACCTGCATTTTGTTCTTTTTAATGTGAAACAGAAATAATATAAACGTAGTACATTTATTTTGAATTTAACAACAAAATATCTTGAAACATAAACTCGAGTGAGGAAATTAAATGCAACAGGATGTGAACGTTCAATTCAGTCCATGAAGTAGGTACACTCCGAAATGTTTATAAAAATATTTGAAAATAGTGGCACTGTTTGAGGAACGAAAATTTTTTCAAGCTTTTGTTCTTAAGCTAAAAAGAAAAATTAGATCCCAATGCAATCCACTACTTGCATTATCTTCTTGTCCAAATTACTCGTATTCCTTCGTACCTAATTTCCTCCATCTTCATTTTTCTTTTTTGATATCCTCTGTATCATCAGCTTTTACAGAATATAATAACGTCTCGTACATTGCCTTCTGCTCGCTGACACGTCGAATATTCACGCAACGCTGTAAACGAAGTTCTACGTCATAATTGCGCTATCATCCTAATAATTAGAATAACATGAACGAATAAATTGTATCACAAGACTAAAGATTAATTTTTCTTTTTGAACATTACCCGAGCGAAGTGTTACGTCATAATTTGCAAATTAGTTGCAAAATATGCAGGTTGCTTCAAATGTGCCAACTACTCGAGGAAAAGAGTAGAAAACAAAAAAAAACGAGGCTCGAATTTTCGAAACCTGAGCAGGTTTGCTGAAATCTCTCTTTGCTATCACTTTCAAATGAAATCGCTCCTCATATATCCTTCTTTCACACGAGACACTTCTGAGACTGACAATTGGTATTTCAGACACATACACACATTCCCCATATTTTTATACATTTCTTAAAGCTGCGCTATTTCTGCCAAGTCAACTTATCTAAAATACTAATCGCGAGCCACAGAAATGTCCCGCGTGAAAGACCATTCCTGGCATTTTAGACATATTCGCACATTTTTCATCTTTTTCAATCTCTGTTAAACCAGTATTCTTTCAGTCAATAGAATGTATTTAAGAAAAGAAAAACAGTCACGAGGCACAAAGGTGTCCCGTGTGAAAAAGCCTTAACGACAGCAAAGAGTTTCTACTTTCATTTATTGCAACCGTCAATCGACAGCATACGGTTGGCCTGCGAGAAAAAGGGGCTAGTACGAAAACGCCCGTGAAAACGATCAACGGGGAAAGCTGCAAAAGGACAGTCATTCGCATCTGCAACAGCTAATGGCGAATCATCGAACCCGTTGCGGAATACTTGAACGATCTACAATCGAAAGCAGTCTTTTAAAAATCGAAACGCACACGAACTACAGCGGCTCCCTTATGGAAAAGATCTCTGGAACTGACTGTTCTAGACAGTCCTATTGCAATGGCACGTCAATGACACGAACCTTTTCAATTTCTAAAATCATCGGTGCGAACGGTACGTCGCGTGCGGGACACACGCGACGCCATATCTTTGCCGTGCACGTCGAACGCCCATGAGCGTTCTCCGCACAGGGCGCACTGATCTATGAAAAACGTAGTGTTTCTTTCGTCAGAGGAGCTTGCGTCGATTTTCCCGACGATCTGTGAATGGAATTAGTGCGAAACCGCGTTATCGAGCAGGAAGCTTATTGTCACGTAAATTTGGCACAGAAGCTAGTAATAACGCGCCGCTGCGCACGTATGCTTCGGAGGTTCGTCGAATCGCAGGACACCTGATAGGAAGTCTAAAAATGGTCTTCTAAGATTCTACCAGGCTCTCGCGAGCTTTCGAACGCTGTGTCGCGATTCGCCAAGGTGCGCGCTTGCATAAGATCGGAACGCAATCTTCACTTTCTCCCTTCGTTCGGCGGTGATTCGCTCTCGCGCGTTGGCTGAAAGTTTCTGCGCTAGTTAAGGCCCTCTCACGCGTCACACTTCTGTGCCTGGTCGACTGGTACTTCGAATACATCCACACATTCTCTATCTATGTCTTTTTAACCCATTTGGTAACATAAGAGGCAGTAACAAAGCGTTACTCTAGAACTGGGAAACACAAATCCGCATTTTACACCTTGCCTTATAACGCGAGTCACACAGTTAAGGAATTCTTAGGCTTTTTCTTCTATTTAAATTAATTTCAGCACTTACAACCTTTGGAAAAATCGTAAGGCAAGGTCTTAACTCAAGAGAAAGTATTGCGAGCAAAAGTACGTATTCTTTGGACTTTAGAAAAGGTTTAACACGTTGACTGCCCACTATACCGATCGGCGTGTTTTTTGTTCTGTGACCGACGCTGACTACACCGATCGGAGCGATCGGAGCGTGTACGGGCTCATAAACAAAACATTTTCGGCGTCGAGCATTAGCACCTCCAGATTTCGTGGGCAGTCAACGTGTTAAACCACTGCTGCCTCTAGCAATGGAATATTAAAGTACCAGTCGGGAGACACAAAAATGTCTCGTGTAGAAAAGCCCTTACAACTAGTGGTTCGAACACGAGTAGACACTGGACGTCGCTACTCCGTGTTTGTGTTTGGTTGGAAATAGTACAATAACACTGTGGAGGATACAGGACACTGTGCAGCACGAAAGGTGTGCACACGACTACGGTCGAAATAAAAGCGTTTCGTCGAGATGATGATGGCCATGGGTACGATCGCGCTCTGCCTACGGATCCTCTGCACGCTGATTCCATATTAAAAGTTTAGAAATCGCTACGGTCGCTATCGCCCTTTGAACGTCCGACACGATTAGAGAAAAACGCGACGCAAGGATAATTTTCTCAGTCTACGATACGCATCTCCTTCGTCTGCCGCCATTTCAACGGTCGCCCATTAAACGCACCTCTCGCTACCTTAATTCACGATTCCTGCATTTCCCTAAAAAGAGTATATTCCAAAATTAAATACATGTGTATGTATATGTATATAAATACAAATATCTCTATTTTACAACGCAACTTTACGAAATGTTCCTCGGCTCTCGTAACTACATTAGTTTACACGCGGCCCTGACGATCCTTCTCTTTACAAAGCGATTGAATCTGATCCAGTCGAAAACGCGAACGGCGATTGTACAAAGTAGCTTCATAAAACGTGGACACAGCTCCAGAGGCGAATTTCACGCCAAAAAATAACAGAAATTGAGTGTACGAAGCCATCCTCTCAACACTTTGACTGATGCGTCACCTCGCGACAGTCTTATTTATGCGATCTTCGATTAACATTAATTTACGCGGCTACGATCGATGTAAGAGTTTTCAATGGAGACTGTTGAAATGAAGAAAGCACTGTGAAGTCTATTAAAAAATTGCTTGGGAATAGGATTATTTATAGTTGGAATCACTGTACTGGAATCTTGGTAGAACTTATGGCAAACGTAGCGCAACAGTCAACGTGTTAAGGGGGTCTTCTGGTTTACACTTTCAAATTTTAGGCATTGAGAAAGTGTCTTTGAATCATTGGATTGGAATTTAGAGAACTGACGAATTCAGGGGAACTCAAAGGTAACCATGTCCAGATAAAGATCAGAATGCTTGCTTGAAAGCTGAGTACGAAGATGACTCAAGTGATGTCTGTAGTTTACTTTGTTAATGAGTAGTGACACTGTCTCTCTACCTTTATTGATCCTTCGCCGAATAAGATATAGCTAGCTGCATTCGCGACTGTTTCCAAATTTTTGCACGGTAATTTACACGGTCGTTATAAATCAAGCTACTAAATTTTGTTAAAACTTTGCAAGTATCGTAGAAAACCCAAAAGTACTGCATTCTGTCTTAAAACAGCTTTTATAATAGCGAAACTATTATAAAAAAATATTTTTCCATTATTTTTCTCGCATTGAATTCACATCTGCATTCCACAGTTTATGAAGATACTTCGTATGAAAAAAAGACGAGTGATTTTCGTGAGTGAAGTATGACACGATGAGATGAGAAATTCGATTGCTTATATTTACATGAATACATGTAACGGAAGTAGATAAAATATAAACGGAACGTCGATGAAGAGAATTGACGAAAGGAGACAGAGATGAAAATTCGACATACAATAAGGAATATTCTGTACAATATACCGCGTATCCTATGGTAAAAGCAACAACTGCGTTTCATTATTATTAGTTTTTTTTTGTCATTTCACCTTTTTCTACATTTCGATATAATCCAGGATCCATAAAGCGGATCGGTATCGCCTACGCGCAAGTAAGATAATAATTATGGTACAACTGGTTTGGAATTTAGCTCTTTTAAAAACGTTCGATCACGACACGTGTAAAAATATTATTATATTAGCGATCGGCGCCGATATATGTATATGTATGGTGTGTATATCTAACTTTACGATTTAAGTGCACGCAAGTGTACAAATGAACGTAAAGAACGATCAAGTAATGTTGACATTATTTCGATTCCCATTACGCCTTCCTATCTGATAAGCTTCTAATCAGGAACAGTCAACGAACTGGCTGACACGTTTCCGCGACGAAACTTTGCGTGTTTGCAGATCGAAGATAATTAAGCGACACGTGATTTGCCCTTAATTGTTAGTGGACTCGAATTTAAGGGTTGAAAGTTTGAAAGGAGAGCGCTATGCTTTTAATTTCTGTTCAGTTTCTGTTTTAAGAAATCATAAAAATTGAGAAAATATTGCTAGCTTCTTTCATGTTTGAAATTATTCAAAACCATTTGCATTTAGGTGCTCGAATAAATCGTCTTCCTTGCATGAAGAGAATTTTAAAATTCTTTCAAATTCCTTTTCAACAATATCATTTATTCATAAGGCTATTAAGTTCCTTTTTTTCGCAATTCATTTCATACTATCTCCACTTTCAAATTTTTAATATTTATAGTAATAAAAAGTAGATCGCTAAAATGGCCCATTTTAAAGCATGAATAAATTAATCTCAGCGAAGCGTACTAAATTCAAAAAATAACATATGCAGCTTCAAACCGAGAAGCCACTAGCCCACATAAATATGCAAAGAATCTGCACAGAAAATTCACTAAAATAAATCTTCCATTCCCTTGAACGCGAAACTACAAATCAAAAAAAAAAAAAAATTCCATGTACCTATCCCCAAACTCCACCGATTCTACGAAACACGCAAAGTGTCCAACCCCGTGCAATCTAACACATTCGAACCAAATGAAAATCGAAGGAACGCAACACCACCAGCTCCCGATATACTCTACACGCGTACATTCATTTATATTCCATACGTACGTATATATACATATATCTATATCTCTCCGTAACGTTTACCTAAGAGACAAACTCCGAAACACCGTATCTCTATTTAGAAGAAAGAAACGGGCGAAGAATCCGCGCGGTTACGTAGCCGAATGCTCCAAGGATAATTGATTAAGAACGTAATAGCGAATGAAGGAAACGATCCCGAAATTTTCTACCTCGCTCCTGTAACGTTCAGCTCGCAGGCGTTACTTGGGAAGAGACCGTGAACGGCGTCACCTGATAGAGGAAACACCTGTTGCACACCCTCACGGGTTTCGTGTGCCCGTAGCGAGGCAGGGGCACGTTGTTGCCGCTGCAACGGCCGCAGAACACCTTGCCACAGTTTCGGCAATGGTGCCTGCGGCGGACCACGGTGAACCCAGCCTGGCAAGCCATACACCTTGGCGCATCGTTGTCGGGGATCCAGGCAGGTGCTCTCTCCACGCACTCTTCTCCGCGCTCGGTTACGTGGGACGCTGAAAAGAAGAAATTTTGTTCGTCAGAGAGGTTGAATTGCTGGGAGCAATAGAGTGTTTGATGGTTTTATGAGTGGGGGCTGGTAGAAGTTGGGCAGGTGTTCTTTTGAAATACAGATGCTTGCAGAGTGTGAAAATTCAGTTGAATTCTGAAATTATAGTAAAAAGGTCATGGTGTACAGCTTGTTGAACTTCTGTTTTTTTTTTTTTTTTTTTTTAAAAAATAATTAGAAGAGATGATATCGGCGCATAGGTTCGGTAAAAAAAAAATTACGGTCGAAATTCAATTTATTTTTACTATTTAATTCTGGAAATATTGTTACTATTGCAGGGTGAGGAGAGTGGACTTGAGGGGTTGTGCCTTGATAAGAGGATATTGGAATTGAGGGGTACTGTTGCTGACAGGGCGAGCTGAATTTGAGGAATACTGTTATGTGCTAAGTAGGTTGGAACTGACGGTAGGGTTGCCACCGTTTTCTTTTTCAGAAAAATAACGTACATTTGCTTTCTGTGGGGTATACAAAAAAGTACGCTCAATAAATTAAAAGTACATTTTAATCTTATTAGTTGTTATTTCTTCCAAACATATTTTTTATTGCTTTTAGCATTACAGAGTAAATTTTTATTATTTTGAAATATCTCAATGTCATCATTGCACTCAATATTCATAGTGAAATATATAAATAATTCGTTTTTTATTAGATTGAGAGAGAGACCTTGTTTCTTTCATCCCGCCACTTCACATTCATGACAGAGAAAACTCTCTCAGTAAAAGGTGAAGTGGCGGAAACAGATAGAAGCTAATAATATTGCATTACGTTTCACGTAATATCATTAATTGTGAAATAAAGTATTGTCGCGTACTTTATTGTTATTCAAAAGTACATTTACCTATAATAACGTAAGGTACTTTATTTTAAAGTACGGGTGGCAACCCTAACTGAGGGGCACTCTTGCGAAAGGAGATGACTGGGCTCGAAGGGTTCTGGTATGAGCTAAGAAAATCGAAATTTGCGGAGTAGTATTGCGAGGTGATAAGATTGGACTTGAGAACACTAAGGTTCCCTTGGGAGATGATAAGATTGAATTCGAGGGGTATTATTGTGAGCGAAAGAGATTAGAAGTAAGGGATACTCTTGCGAAGAGAGAGGACGGGGCTTGAGAGGTTCAGTTACCAGCTGCGAGCTAGCAATATCGGAATTTGAGGAGTACTGTTGCGAGATGATAAGATTAAACTTGTGGAATATTATTATGAGCGGAGAAGATTGGACTTATATTATCGCGAACTGAAGAGATTGGAATTTTAAGGATACCGTCGCAAGCTGGCAGGACATGATAGTCGCTACTGTGAGCTAATAAGATTAAACTGAACAAGTACTATCACCAGTTGATAAAATTACACTCGGGACAAATTCCTATAGGCACGCACTCACTAGGAACACTATTCGGTTGATGATAATTAAATAATATGATGATAATTAAATTTCAACAGACGATGTTATCATTCTCTACCCCTCATTTTTCTTCTTTCCCCTGTTTCACCTTTGTTGATTTTTCAAGGTCAGACCAGCTTTTGGGAGCACCTTAATTTACATTTCTGTGACCGTGGTGACATATGCTTTCGATCTATATAAAAAAATCTGCGCGATAGTGTTCCTAGTCAGAGAATTAACAAATAAAACAAGTGAAGGTGAAGGTGTGCTAATTAAGTAGTTTTACATACTCATATTTTGGTCGTTTGTCACGGTGGTCTCTTCCAGATCGTCTTCGTACTCCTGCAACGAATCTTGCCGATCGTGATTAGTACCCGTATCGTTTAAAGGACTCGCCAACTGATTATCCGTCGTTAAACTCTCGTCCTTCGTCTCCACGTCTTCCACGGCCTGACTACTGTTCATGAGGAACACGCACTTCAAAATATTGCGTAGATCCGACGCGAAGTTCGTCTGTAGTTGATCAGCCACGCCAGCTATGCACACGAACAGTCGATGAACGAGATCCTCTGACGAGCTAAAACAAAATAGTCCCCACTTTTTATTGTCACATTTCCTAGTAAAGCAACTTTTACTCATGCCACTTTTTCGTGAATTCGAAAGCAATTATTTAAGTATTCTGCTCTGTAGAAATTGTTATTGGAGAAGGTGCTTCGAAGTAAAAGAGGACATTGTGCTAGGTCGATCACCAATGATCCATTGGTATTTACCGCAAGCGAAACTTTCACTGAACGAGCAGGTAGATTTTTTTATTCGATGTTGGAACGAAGGTAGTGTAAAAAGAAGGAAATGCTAATAGAGGAGCAGAAAAGATTGAGATTAATTAAAGTCAACACTGGCGACTTAATATGCAAATTATTCAGTGAGGTCGATGTGTTAGGTTAAATAAGCATAATTTTTAATTAATCTACCACGTGTGTATTTGTTTTAATTTGATCCTCGTGTTATAATCGTCAGTGTCATCTTTGATTATAATTTATTTAAATTTGTTGCATGCGCTGGTTGTACACGTTACACCTGTGTCAATAAAAAAGGTACGGTACCATGTAAAAAGGCGAAATCTAATCGAATGACTGAAATTGAAAGGTGACGAACGCTTTATCTGCTGATTTCGCGCACATTTGAGTTTGCGATTCCGATCAATCACATGTGATCCTAAGAATTTCATCTTATTTTATATTTATTATCAAGAAAATTATGCAAAAAACTTCTGTTAAAAAGATTTCAAAGTAGAAATTATATGAAAAAAGGGAAACTAAATAAGTTTCTGTTGGAAATTGCAAAATTTTCTGTGAAATTGCAAAGAGGGAGTCAAAATGTATACATAAGTTCAAAGATTCGAGATATTATCACGTTTGAGTCGAAGACTTCGACTCCATTTCACATTTATTTTTAATAAAACGTTTTTATTAAACAATCATCAACAATCAACTTATTTCTCCCAAAGAAAATCCATCAACCACCAACTTCTTTCCCAATCAGACTTGGGCAAAAATGGTTTGAAAAACAAAATAAAAGATAAATTTGAAATACTGAACTATTTGAATTTCTTCTACTTTAAAAACAATTTCGAAAAACTAACCTTATTTTGCGCCAAAACCAAATAAATCCTTTCAAAAAGCCTTCTTATCTCAACTGTTTCCAATAAAATTATAAATGATCTTACAACATTCGCTCTCAGCCATATTCACTTGCCAAACACACTTGTTCGCGCATAAAAAAAAATAAAAAAATCATTCAATTAGTATTCATTATTAAAATCATTTGCCTGTTCAAACGAACTAACTTCTACTCAAATAAGGCAATGCATACATTATCTGAATAATAATTCCCCAAATACGTCATTCAAATAAAATACCCAAGCCTGCCCCCAGTTCCAAAGTCGAAGCTCAGAAACAACGATCCTTACCGAAACTTCGCTCGAATCTGATTCCTGTTCGCGATCTCCGCAGCCTGCATCGCCAGGGCGATCTCTTCATCATCCTGGCAATCGCTCTGAAACTCGCTGGTCTCAGAGCTCGAGTCACAGCAGCTGGAGCAACTAGAACTGGAGCCAACGTCTTGCTTATGCATCATCGTGTGGTCGGAGCTGAAGGACTGCGTCCCAGAAACCGTCGACGCGTTCACCAGTCTTATCACTCGCACAGCCCTCTGCGTATTATTGTCTTTGTTCTGCACCCCGTAAGAGACATTTTGCTGCGTCACAGGAGAGGTCGGTTCCGTCACCAATCCGCTCTTATCCGTCCTTGGTCCCAAGCCGTCGTTCATCAGTTCATTAGGGCTCCTACTTCCCAGCTTCCTCTTGGTCTGCTCCGAACGATGGCTAACCCGCTCGTACTTATCCCTTTTCTCCAGGTCCCTCCTCTTCATCCTGCTGATCTGCTCGGACCTGGAACGTCTGTGGTCCAGCAGCTTCCTATTCTGCGGCGACAGGTTCCTAGCCACCTTCGACACACCACTACTGGTCCGTTGCTGGCCAGATGCCGAGTTATTGCGCGGCTCAAAATGCTGCAGCCTCGGACTGGCGTGCGGGCTGTGGCTCCCGAAGTTCGGCATCTGCCTGGTGTTCTGGCTAGGATGCAAGCTAGCTCCGTAGCTAATCAACCTGGGGTTCAAGCAACGATCGGTGGAATTCGACCTGGAGCTCTCCGTGCTGGTCGCTGAACGTACGTTCGGGAAAGTCTGCGCCCTGTTCTCCTGCGCCTGGTGGATTATCTGACTGTTCCTCTCGTGCTTACGCTGATGACGCCGCTTCTGCTTCTCGTCCCTCACCTTCCTCGACGTGATCTTCTCCTGCGCGTACTGCTCGATCTTCGTCCCGATCTTGCCGATATTCTGAGACGTGGACGGGCAGTTCTCGCATTTCAGGTCGCTCCAGAACTCCTTCCTCGACGTGGACGCGTCGATGTTCAGGTTCAGGTTCTCCCAGTTCTCCGTGTAGTTTATCTGGAAGCTAGACTGGTTCGAATCGCACACGGATATGTGCCCGTTCCCGTAAGCCACCCCGACGAACTCCTCGTTGGTCCCGTCGAAGTTCGACGATATCCTTGGAATGTTCTTCGCGGCCTCAGTGCTGGCCGAGTGGAGATTGTGCACCTCTATAGAATGGTCCAGGGACGTGACCGTTTTGACGCTCCTCAGACTGCAGACGCAGGAGCTCTCTGATATAGTAGAGCTCTTCCTCTTGGGTGAGTTCATATTTGAGCACGAGTAGCTGGTGTTCTCCTGCGTATCCTCGTCGTCCAGGACCTGTTCATCCTGCTGGATCTCGTTAGCGAATGTTTTCTTCTCCTCAGGGCTCTTATCATAGAGGCTCGTGTTCTCCGACGATATCACCGTGCAGATACCAGAGTCTGTCTGCTCGGAGATCTCGTTCTGGCAGTCGCCATCCAGCAACAAGTTCGACAGGGTTTTGTTCGCCTCGGAGATGAGCTTCTTCGAGTCCAGGTCCGGCAGGGAGTTCTGAATGTGCACGGTCTCCCCAGTCACGTTGTTCTCGTGCGACACCTGGTTCAGCAGGTACTGCGTCTGAGGAATCTCAATGTTGTCGGAGCCTAGTATCTCGGATATATCGGAAGTCATGAAGTCATCCTGCTGTTTGTGAAGCTGCGCAACTCGCCTGCCTTCGCTGCCACTGGAAACGCTGCCCTCACCGCTCATCTGAGCCTCCGAGCTTGGTACGCCCATGAAAACGGGACTGGCTACGTCTTCATCCACCCTGGAGCAAGGACTACTATCACAGGACTGTTGTCTGCTACCGTTTGAACTACACGGTCTCTTCGCGTTGCACTGCACTTCGTCACCGACACTCTCGCGTTCACTCGATGTCCTCGCGCTACCGTTACACCTGACACTCTCGTCGTGCACGTCCGCGGACAGGTTCAAACGATTAGGCCCGATTTCCACGGCGCTTCTCCTGTTACCACCGCGTCTCTTCCCATCTACCACCACTTCATCATCCTCCTGATCGTCCCTGCTCCCCGTCAAACGATCGACGTTCATGCGCTGTTCCGTCAGTGCCTGAACGGCGTCGTTCGCCACCTCGTCCATGTTGTTTCCCGTGTTCCTCGTCACTGTGTAAAAATCTACGATGAAGTCTTTGCAGTTCGGGTAACCGGTATAAAAATTGTGAACGAACTCCTCCAGGTCGGGTATGTCCTGGCACGCCGATTTCGATGATTGCGTGATAGGGCCCGACGGCTCCTCGTTCGAGCATAACAGCTTCTCGAGCATGTACAGCTCGCGATTGTTCAACGTCCAGAGTAGCTCTCTGATCTTTAGAAGAAGCGTCTGAAACGAGAATTATAGGTTCCTGGGGTTAGTAACGTTGTTATGGCGACGATATTTGTAGGAGTGTTGCGGGGTACTGGGTCTTTCTGGACCCAAGTGCTCAACGACGAGCGGAAATGAAATAGTGATAGAGGGAACCTCGGAAATCGAGCAAATGAATTGATTTAGTAAAAGGTGCGTGGAAAGGTACAACGGGTCCAAAGTAGGGCTGTAACGAATATTCGAATACCAGAGAATTCGAATTTAAGATTCGAATATTCGAATATTAGGGAATTCGAATTTGAGATTCGAGTATTCGAGTAATTGGGAGTATTTGAATAATTAGGAGGATTCGAATATTCGGAGTCATCGAATTTGAATCGTACCGAATAGGAATCTGAACATGAAATATTTTTCACACTTTATCGTGAAAGTCTTTTCACAGTGGCCTTTACAATGATTTGTTTTTGAAACGATAAATATGGAACTTTATTAATCTTTGTTAAATTTATTAGTTTTTAAGCGAAATCAACCACCTGTTATTAGTATTATTATTCAAATTATTTGACAGTCGTTATTCGACCAAATTATTCAAATAGATACTGATGAAGTATTCGAATAAATAGAAGAAATATTATGTCGCAGAGTAAATATTTATAATCCAAATAAAATATTCTACTAAAAAAGAATTTATTCGGGCAAGTACGTTACATACGTACATATTTACTCGAAACCCATTGGAATAATGCCCAATTCTGTTTCGCAGTCGATCTACGACGTAAACTTTGAAACATTATTATAAACAGACATTTTTGCAGGAAGTTAAAAATTTACCAAAGATTAATAAGTCTGAGGGTTTGCAAATTTCCGATTAATATTAATCTCATTAGGGTTGATGAAGAATATTAATGGCGTCATTGAACTACGAAATATTCTTACGATACACATATCAGTGAATCTGAGAAAATTAAAAATATGGAACAACGTGTCAGTCAATATGTAATACAATAAACCACTGTTGGTTATTAAATAACAGATTGGTTTCTATTTGCACTTCTGCTACAATTATGATACTACTTTTTCCTTCGTGGCTCTGCGTCACTTATGCTATCACTGTGCTATTCTACTATAAAAGTTCTAAATCAGTTAGAACGTAGGAAGTGTCTATAATACTGTCATTGATAAGCATTTTAATCTAGGTCTATTACACTATAAAGTAAAAAATGTAAGCACTATAATGTGCAGTCACTTTTTTATAATTCATATCCAATTACTCACATAATGGGAAAAGAAAGTTGAAATACTTATTAGTTCTGTAAATGTAGCTAAAAAGAAGACTAAAAATGTTACACATTCAGTATTACAGTGATGAAAGTAACATTTCGTTAAACGCAGGAAACATCAACAATTTTAATAAAAATTGGGCTGATGTTGATGAAGGTAATATGTATTAATAATGGATAACGAATACGTAATGACAACTACTGTCTAATGAACGATACCTATTGATAACTGATGCCTTATGGCAACTAGAATCCGATAACGAGTGCTTGATGATAAGTGATACCTAGTAATAACAGAAATCAGGTAATGGATACCTGACGTTACCTGATAATACCTAATAACTGTTTACGAACAACTGATAACCGATGATAACTACTAATTACAAACTATTAGCACTCCAACGCACCATCCAGCGAATAATTAAACTACAAGAATAATACCTACTACGTAGTACAGCTGATACCAAAAGAATAAAACTACACTACAAAGCATTCCAATAAATATCCAAACAAAACCTCCAAAACTCTAAAAAAAAATCCTCAAAATTTCCTTATACTAATCCCAAAAGCCATCTATACACATCAAAACATTTTGTACGTTCCCGGAAATCCTTCCCAACCCATGGTGCCTCTACCTTACCCAAAACTTTCCCCAAACAAATCACTCCCCAACTTGCATGATTTCATAAATACCAAAGCCGCAGCAATCACCGAACCACTTTACACGATCGAGTTCCCCGTGGTCTGTGGTCCACTCAATTACAAGTCCCACCAGCAATTATTATCGTCCGTTTACTCACCCTAAACGGTCTAAACATTTCGCTAATGTTGTCGGGCGAGTTGAGGCACAGCGGGCCTCCAGGCGGTGCCAGGAGGCCGGAAACAATCGCCAAACGAGGAATAGTAAACATCAGAGCTGGCTCGTAATTATCGACGTCGGCTTGGCTGAGCAATCCACGCTCGAGAGCTCTCTGCAGCGTCTCCGAAAATAAAACGCACACGAGCTCCTGCTGCTCGTACTCCTTGGTCGATTTCACCGGCACCATGGCGCCGACGTAGCACAGCTCGAAATCGGCGAACAGCCGATCGAAGATCTTCAGCGACTCTATCAGCTTCTCCAGAGACGGGTCCAGCGGGTTCTGCGTTTGGAAAAGATACTACGAATAAAAACGTTAGTTAATCGCTGCTCGAAGAAGAGAAAGGTATTTCTGTGTCGAAGGAGCCGGCGGTCTCGCCGCCTCTGAGGTAAATTCGATTTGGGAGGCTCGTTGAGTTTTAATGAAATGGGTTCGGATCGGTGGTGGACAGGGTTCGTTAGAATTTTTTTGAGATTCTGAGGGAACTCGGGACGTTTACGCGACAATGTTGCCAATTGGCAAGGTTAGATTCTTTCTATTTTGATAAACAATATATAGAGAGGATCATAATGTACGAGGACTGTGTCACAGCGTGACGTCTTTATTCGTCGAAGGGTGAGGCGAATGATCGAGGATCGTGGTTTATTTCGTTGTGGGTAGTGTTCCTTCTCGAGAATTCTTTCTTGAGGGTTTCTCGAGAAATTTTATAATTGCTTATTTCTTATTGCTTGGGAAATACTGTTTTTCTTGAGAAACTTGAGTCTAGGAAATCGCGAACTTATAAACACATCTACAATTTATGACACATTTTATTTAGTAACATTAGGACTTGTATGAATAACTTAAGTAGATAGACTTTTCAGAAAATATAACAGTAACCATGATTCTCCTGAAAATACTGAAAAACTTACGTAAACTCAGAATGAAGAATTACCATTAAGAAAATAATTAGAGTTAGAAATCGCAGATGGCCTCCAAGAATTTAGTATTAACCATGAAGATAAATTCCGGACTTTAACAGAGGAATTTTATATTTTTCAGTCCACTGGAAGAAGGACACCCAATTTACAGTAACTTTTGGATGTGTTACATACGATCAAACCAACATCCACGCAAAACGAAATAAATTTTTCTATAACTACAGATTTTATCACAAAAAAGAAAAGAAATAGATGAAATGTTTCGCTTTGTACAAATTGTGCTTTAAATAAAGAAATTTATCAAATATTTTTAATATCTGCTTTTTCATTTATCCAACTTTTGTACAAATTAGACAGGAATGAACAATTAGTTAACGTTTTCTTGTGTTTTTGATAAAAATTATCAAGGTTATTCCAAAAATATAAATTTTGTAATATTTTTTTCAATTTCGCGAGAATTCCCGAGAATTCTTAAGAAGTATGATGTGATTTTTGATTTCTCGGGAAAGAAAAAAATATCGAGAAATCAGGAACACTAGTTGTGGGCTGAGAGGGTTTGAATTGAAAGTTGTTTGTGTTAGGTTGATGTAGGCAAAACAGTTTTATCGCGAAAATTAAGAGAGGACCCCAACCCAGAAGCCACTGAAAAGTTTGGGATTTTTTATTCGTATAAATAAAAATATTGGTCTCCGATTTTTTACACAATTTTAAAGCAATCTTTATTTTCCATAAAAAAAATTCTAGCAAAATAAAGATTGGGTTAAAACTATATAAAAAAATCCCAGCCCAATATTTTTATTTTTTGTACGAACAAAAAAAATCCCAAACTTTTTAGTGGCTTCTGGGTGGGTCCCCCCTTAAGTGGTTTGTTCCATTGCACAGTGGACATTGCCTGTTTTGAACCAGTACACCAGATCTTTGACGTTATCTTGCGGAGGCATTTGAACTTTCTAACCCTTTGTGATTCGACACTTCTGTAGTCCCAATTACCACCAATAAAATCACGAAAAATCGGCATTCCACGATTTTTTCGTTTACTCTTCATTTATGGTATTAGGATCAGGGATTTAGTTTTCGCAATTATATACTGCTTCTTCTGATTTTATACGAAAAAGGTTTGAGTCAGTGTATGTGTGCATTGTGAATGTGCTATAAATAGGAATGTATTAGGAATATGGAATATAATAAAGCATGCAATAAATATTCCATGTTGACACGTCCTCTGGTCGTGTGTTATAAATTCAGATATGCGTGCAGATGGTTTAACATATTGTAAAAATATAAATCCTCAAAGATCAAAGTGCTGCGTTTATACAACGAGAAAAAGGGGTGATTTTAAATTCTAATCGAATTTTAACATTTCAAATGCTCGAACGCAACTGTGTTGTTCAGTGATACACGTTTTCTCCTCTGACAAATATTTGCAAACTTTAACTACAATGGGGTAACTTCAATTAAAATGGAGTAGCTTCAACTAAAATGGAGTAATTTTAACTGGACTGATGTAACTTCAACCCGATTATTATGTGTAACGAAAATGTTAGAGTAATAATTTTTACAACTACTATACTTTATTTCGTAAAACAATTACACTATGTTTCAATTCCTGTTAATCCTCCCCCAGTGATGATAATAATTATTTCTAGAATCAATGAACTTTATTAATAATTCTAACTCAATAATACGTGAACAACCGAAATGTTGAGCTATAATATCACAAAGACTTTTGATTTACGTAGCACAAGTGTATACGATAATATGAATGCGAGATTCTAAAGCTGACGCCTTTAATTACAGTCTTTTGTCTTGCTGGAAAAATTCCATATTCTGGTTTCTCAAGCAGAAAATCCAAGTGACCCAGTATTTTTGCATTTAACAGCCAATCATGTCTCTTTTACGTTCGAAAAAGACACTAGCTGCCAAAAGCAATTTTATTTTATAACGTATTCTTGCTAGGATAAATCTATATTGCAATTGGATTCGTAGGATTCTTATCCTGTTATTGTCTATGTACCAATTTAATGGGATATCATTAATAAATAAATGAGAAATGCAGGGATATAAGTACATAAATTGCAGGGACTGGTACGTCTATAAAAAAAAGTAGAAGAATGTTCTTATAATTGCCATGTCCTCGACAGAACATTACACGAGAAGAGAAAGTTGCACGCACCCAACGATGCACCAGTATGCATCGTGAAGCAAGTTCATTTCTTTTACAATGAAATTGTGAGGTAAATGCACTTTAACCTTTTTAAAGAAGTAGACTTGACCTGAGAGACTCGTGAGTAATGTTAAAAGAATATGGAAAGCTATTAATACGTATTGATTAAATTTTAATGCTTCTATGAAAACGATTTCCTTCTGTACCATTAACGTACGTTTTACTGAAGTAATATTTAACAATAACGATAGAATTATAGTAATTTTAATTTCTTCGATCTTCAAATTAAATTTATTTTCAAGTAGGTACACTTTGGAAGAAGAATATATTCAGAATTATATATTCAGTCTTTTGTCCCTTTGATAATTGCATAAAAGTTTATTACCAGTTATTGTATATTTTCACCAGTTTGTAAATGGCAGTTTTCTTATTAAGAACAATCAGGTACTTTATGGTCTGACAGGCATTTAGCACCGGATGCAACGACTTAAATAGCAAATAATTCTGCTGCATGGAAATCTGTTTCCTCTTGTGTCTACAACTCATCTCACAGCACTCTATTCATTAGAATTATTAATGCATTTCATACTGCATCAAATCATGTAATGCCCCTGTCGAGACAGAACATTACTGTTCTCGAGAATTACCTAAGTCAACTGACGGGGAGAACTAATGTAAGTAACTAAACCAACTCAAAACTTCTCGTGAATCAATTGAAGTAACTCAAAAAACTCTGTTTTCCCTCAAGTAACTCTGGACTAACTCATTAGTTCTCGAGACCCAACCAAACTAACTCCGAACTAAACTAGTTGGAAAAAGAAAAATACCCTGTTTTATCCCACTTCCAAAACCCCATCAGTTTTGCTCTCAATATCTATCTTCACCCTCCTGTTCGTGATCCACGAACGTCTTCATCACGACCAAATTGAAATTTAATCGCAGAAGGTTAAACACGATTCGCATCGCCAACAGGTCTATCGGCACGTGGCGATAAGTACATACCTTCAGGTTCATGTGACCTTTCAGCGCGTGCTCCCTGAGCAAATTCCTGACAATATCCAGCGACTTGGTCAGAGCCTTCGCCAACGGCCTCATGGCTGAACTTTCAGCCTCCCTGTTCATGATGGAGGACCCAGCTGCCAAGCATTCCGCGCCGAACCACAGCTGCCCGGCAAGATTCTCCTGCATCACGTCATCGGGGAACTTCACCCTGAAGTCCCTGTTCGCCCTGCTGTCCGGGATCAGGTCGTCCATTATCTGGCTGCATATCGTCAACACCTTGTCCTGGCAGTGGCGCAACTGATTCACCAGAGTCGTGCACCTCTCCGGCTCCTGTCGACCGTCGAACGAGTCCAACTCGCACGCCACCGCGTTCAGAGACTCGTCGGCGTAGAAGAACTGGGCTAGCAGACTCGTGTCATCCCTCTGCGTGAAAAAGAATAATTTGTTTTTTAGTAGAACACGAGATAAAGATTTTGGAGTATGTGTTATTTGAGGAAAGGGAAACTCGACGAGTTTTTAGTAGGAATTGATGAATCTAATGTGAAATTTAGGAGGGAGTTAGGATGATGCGTAAGTTCACGAATTGGAGATAGTGTCACGTGTGAGTTCGCGAATTGGAGATATTGTTAAGTGGGAGTTCATGAGTTTGAGATAGTATTATGTATGAGTTCGCGAATTGGAGATAGGGTAATTGTGGGAGAGATGCCGCACTCGGAAAGACGCCGCACTATCGGTATTTCAAGGATATCGGTAATAAAACACATCATTGTCGATTTTATTTGTTTAAGGCTGTTCATTTGGGTTAGTTTGTCAAGCCAGAGCGTGTTTCCTGTATTATTGTTAAAGATTTTGCTGTTTTTCGAGGTAAGCCTAGCGTACTTTGCCTGAATAGTTATACGTCGCGTCTATTTTTACTAATATAGTAGCTAAAAATTCATAGTTTTTCTTGATACAACATTTGTAATACGTTAAGGGGACCATGTAGAATATTTCCTTGGCAGAATGGGTTACTTTCGACTTAGCATGTGGAAATACGAAAGTGCGGCGCCTCTCCCAGGCATTTCGGAGAAACGCCGCACTTTTATTTGGGATAGATGCCGCACTTTGATACTGTACTGTTTCGGAAACTAAGTCGATTTAAATGATGTTTTTAATGTTTAAAATACCGAAAAAGTTTTTTCAAATAGCTAACGTGGTATCTCAAGGCAAATTATTTATTTTTAAATGAATAATCTTATAATCGAAATATATTTGTGGACTATGTACTCTTTTCTCACATTTTTTTTTATTTTAATCTCAAGATGCCAACTGAATATAAAAAAAATTTCGAAAAGCAGATATAATATCTGTTCCTACTGTACCCATTTAATTTTCCAATTTTATAATTGTATAAAGTAAAAATGTTTCATTTTACTTTGTTTTTATTATTTTTTTATATAAAAAGTTAGAAGTAATAAGTTTAAATCGAAAATTAAACGTGTTTCGAAATGCGGCACCACTCCCGCATGTGCGGCGTCTCTCCTACCAAAGGATGTTTTTAGTTTCAATTTTTTTAAGGGTGATAAATATTAAAATTTTGATTTTCTTTAATGCTAGTAGAATCACAAGATGTTGAACTAATAAGATATATCCTTGGAAAACATTTTCATTGCAAAATTTAGACACGGTGACAATTTTGCGTAACGTGCGGCAACTCTCCCACAATTACCCTATTATTAAGTGGGAATTCACGAATAGGAAATAGAGTCACGTGTGGGTTCACGAATTCGAGATGTTATTAAGTTTGAGTTTACGAATTCTAGATAATATTAAGTGTAAGTTGACGAACTCGAGATATTATTAAGTGTGAGTTTAAAGGGTTTTAAGAGTAAATGGGTAAAGGAATTTGAAGGAGATCGGTAGTGAGTATAAATTTGCTTAAAAATGCGTGTCAGATCAAATGTTAATGTAATCAAGTTCAATTGAATTGCTTACTCGACTGATGTAAGCACACATCTAGTCTATTTTTTAGCATAATCGCCTTTCTTATCGAGGCACTTGTCTAGACTGCAGAAATTTATCAAAGTCATCTATGGGAATAAGCTGGGCAACTTTTTTCCATGGCTCCCCTCATGTATTTCTTCAGATGTCATTAAAACCTCCTTACACGAGAGTCACGAGGCACTTTTATGATTGATGATTGGTACTTTTGATAAATTCGCAGGCATCTGCTCTTTTTCTATTTTCTTCAATGCAATGCTACTTTGATCAAGTGGATATTTATGAAATGTCAGTCGTAGGACACAGAAGTTTCCCGTTGGAGAAAGTCCCTAATATCAGTGCATTATTTCAATATTTTTCAGAAAAGAAATGCATGTCACAGAGCAACTGTAAAATCAGCTTTTTAGTCGCAAAAAAACGTTTCTTCCTCAATTAGGCTGAAAAATCATAGCCTTCCTGTAATAATTTTATATATATTAATATATGTATATGATATTTAAGTACCTTTTGTTCTCGAATGTTTCCAATACATTAAAGCTAAAGTCTCCAGCCGTATTACAAATTAAAGTAAAAATTTTGTTAAAAGATGAGATTCTTACAAAAAGGCTGATTATAAAATTGCCCTATGACACATATACATCTTTTCAATAATTAGAATAAGCCGATATTTGTTGTAAATACAGAATAATCAAAATACTTAGTCACTGATTAAAGTCTAATTTCGGATAAAAAAATTTCGCAAGTATCTTCATTGTATGTAAATGCATCTGAAGGAGCATGGACCAACAGTTGACACGTTTCGCTATACATACATATGTCTCGTTATCAGGAGTTTCGTTTGATTAACATTTAAGTGTGTCTGCGGGGTTACACCAGCTATATGTCTGTCCAATTTTTATCGCATACGGTAATTCTATAAACGTCTTATCGCAGAGATAAGTCCTATATGGTGTAAACGCACAAGCGTAATTGTTTTGCAAATATGGTAGAATCTTTTATTCGAACAGTAGATGTGGTAGAATTTATGTAAGAATAATTAATTATTCATCAATCATTGTATGGTAAATGGAGTAGGTAAATTATATGGATTTCATTCTTCTTGAAGGATAATTTCTTTGCATATAGTACTGAACACCAAGATATTCGGAACTTTTTAAAATTGAATGAACTTCTTTTATAAAGTGATTTCATAACGATATGATTTAATTTTGTGATAACTTTAGTGTTTCATGCAACAATAATAATTTCTAATAAGGAAGCATTAAAATAGGTATTTAATATTAGATGAGTTAATAGAGAAGCAGATAACAGCGGAATTAATAAATCTAAACGTCACTAATTAGGTTCGGAATTGTTATAGAGTGCGGAAAAGGTAATGGTTACAACTTTCACAAGTGAATCTATGTATCTGGAGCAGTATAGACTAGTTAAAAAGAAAACATGTCACCAAATTCGTCGCGACTTTGAAACTCAGCGTCAGTATTTTTACTTAATATGTGTTCTACTCAACAAAAGAATGAAAATTCAAAAAAAATAACCTGGTACCTCAAAAAAACTACTTTTCCTTATTTCATCATTTCGCTTTCCGTCCTACTACGATACACAATTAAAAATAAAACCACGTAAGGGTCACCATTTCCGAACAACGCCAATTATTGGTCGAAATGTCAATAAGTATTTGAAAAGGAAACGGATAATTAGCAACATAGGTTTCCTTTTCAACCCTTTCTCTATTTATTTTTCTTTTCCCTTTATTCTCGAGAAAATCTATTTTTAGTGAATATTCTAATTTGCTTTTCTCGAAAACAAGGCCTCACTTGAAAAAAAGTTATTCTCCAATTTCGACGAATATAATAGAAATATTTTATAAGCTTCGCCATGGTTACTGACGCAGTCTGCTAATTTTTAATCAACTGCACGTGTGCCTATTAATTTTTCTCGAAAATGAAGAATATTTTCCATTTATTTTTACACGACTAATCATTCCATATGAATCCACACTCTATATTACACCAGCATTGCGCACAGATCGCACTGTAATCATACGTTGAAAACTCAATCAAAAAGTTCCCCTTTTCAGTGAAACGATAAGTAATTTTCCGTGCACGTTCTCCACGAGGGGAAATCGTTGCGCACGAGACAGAGAAAGAGATATTTATAAATTGATATAAACCCGTGCGTCGCGGAACAATGCCGCTAATTATACCTACGCAGTAATAATTAAATGGGGGAGGACCGTACAATACTTTATGTTCCATAAATAGCGATCTTCAATGAACGAGCGTAGCGATTCAATCCTAATTACATCAAACTGCGCTGATTTATTTAACGGCGAAACTTTTTGCTCCTCCCCCTACCCCCACGGCTTTATCACTTGCACAGCGCGCAGCTCGCAGCAAGAACAAAGATAGCTCGTTCTTTTTTAATCAGATGGCGAGTTAATTAATTTCGCCGCCGCACGAAAGGAAATTTCCACGCGTGCTTTTATTGACACCACTACGGAATAACGGTAATTGAATGTCCGTTACCTATGCAGGGTGGGTCAGGGCTGGTGCTACAACCAGCCATAAATTTCTTGCGCGAAAACAGATCGAATAACATGTTTTGAGAAAATCGCCTCCAGTTTTGAGAAAATCAAGATTGATAATTCGGGAATGAAAATCGACAGAATTTATCAGTAAATATGGGAGAAATGAATATGAATAAATATGAATATGAATCCTTGTGCAAAAATAAGACGATATTGTAGAATAATTTTGGTTTTCGGATTAAGCTTTATTTTTGAGAAATTTTATTTTAAAATGGAACCTAATTTTAGTAAAGTGCATAACTATGTACCCGTTCTATTTTAACAACTATATATTTATGTCCGTCATAAAGAAATTTGAAAATGATGGTATATACAGGGTGGAATTAATGTAAAACTTTCTTTCTCAAATAGAATTTTTCTGTCCCGTCTAGAGACGCATTTCACGAGGTGAACAAAGTATGCTTTTGATTAATCACTTAGTGGATATCACCACGAGTATAAGAATGGTAATAGTTCTTTATTACAAGCACACAGTGGAGATAACAAATACTAGTGAATGACAAAAGAAAAGATAGAAGAATTTAATGTTTATCATGTACCTAAAGGGCCATTTAATCTAATCCTGTGAATATTGAAAAAAAATAAATTTAATCTCCATGGCAAACGTGTGATAAAGACATGTTCGTGGCACAGTGTATCCATGAAAATATATAGCAATCGATCAAAAAGTAAGTGTTAATTTCTAAGAAAAAGCAGAAAACATTATCAGACTCTTGTGTCAATGAAGAAAAAATTTCAATTAGTGGCATCAAATAAGATGTTTCGCCAGCGACAGCAGTGAACAATGTTATTGAGAAACCGGGGATACAATTGTGTATAAAGCATTTGTCCCTTATCGCCTTATCTCTCTCTCTGAATTAACGACAGCTTCGCAAGTGTTCCGTCGCAGAAGCTAGAGGTTTGGTTCTCTTCTTGTTTTCGCGAGGCAGGAGGTACCTATCTGGTGAAAAACAAAACTTGTTGACACGAGGCACACCTCGCGGATGTTTTTATTGCATTGCAAAAGTTCATGAGAGCAAATCGTGCAATTCATCTGCAATTTAAGGGAAACACTGAATTTGTTCCTTATACAGTCACTCGAATAATGGAGAAGTGAAGAAATTAAATAAAGAAAATGTAAAAGCTATGTTTTATTAATTGTGCCAGTGATTATGAAAATTAGAAAAATTGAGATTTTTCTTATTTTATATTATATTGATTTATATTTCAATATTATGAAAAACTGGTGCAAAATAGCCGTCAAGTAAGCAATGATATGATAATGTCACTTTCATAATGAACCGTGACATTTTCACGTTGATTGCGATAGTAATGTGAGTCACTTGTTCTCTTTAAGTAATTTGAAAAGGTGCAAATCCACGAGGAGATTTTATGTGAGACTTTTCTATCATGAGACGAAAATATTTGCAACAACAAAATGTAAATAATACTAATAAAAGAATAATAATAATGGTTTAACTTGTTTTATAGGAACAGTATTTAAATTCACAAAATTAAAGAATTTTAAAGTAATGAAACTTTCAAAAGAAAGTGTGAGAAAATTTTTAATTATTTTTATCTTATTAGTGTTGAGTAATGGAGTTCGATTTATTTTTCTTTTTATACATTACAAAAGCTAGAATTCAGCACGATGAAATAACAAAGGATTTTCTCTCCGTCTAGTCGTTATTAAACGATATTAAACGCGAAACATGAATCACCCATTAACCACGGGAGACGCGGCACAGAAGACGACTCGTAAAAATCAACATCGAAAACGGATTTAGAAAGCGTGACGAAATGTTTTCTCCAGTTAATGCACGCCAATAATCGCAGAATGGTCCGCGAAATTGGGGAGCAATAGCGATGCATATATTTAAAAACAAATCTAAATCTCTCCCTTTTTAAAAAAAAATTTAAAAAAAATAGAGTACACTTCTCCGTATAAATTTTTCAAAATGATCAAAATCGTATCCATATCTACACGACTAAATTTAAAACTCTCAAAACATTCAATATTCCAAATTTGTTTCAAATTGAGTAAAATCACTCAAAATGATTTAATAAAAATTGATTAAAAAAAAATCTACTTTGGAACCATACAAATTATAATTTTGCAATACCACTGATTTAAAAATCTTCACAAAATCTTTTTTAAAAAAACTTTCTTAAAAAAAACTTCTACTGAAACGTAGAACTCAAAGAGAAATACCCAAACCTAAAACAGTGTTAGGTACATATTTGCCAGAATTCGTTACAAAATGTACAAGAAAATCTCACTGACACCTGACGACTGCAAGGGAATTATCGAGTCTATCTAAACGACACCGGCCATTTCGCAAACAGGGAATTTCTATCGCCGGCGCAATGCCGTGCATCAGCAATTTAACACCTCAGCAAAGTTACACGCAGGAAGTTTCGTTTTCCGAAGCAAACACCGTTCGCGGTTTCGCAGAATTTTTTTCTAACTGGCACACGGGACTTTCGAAAATCCGCCGAGCACGTGTTATGCCTTCGTGCTCCCTTATCTATTTCGAGCGACGCAACGATACGTAAATTAGGATGCACAACGATACCGGTGCTCGTGCAATTGCGCTTGCATAACGGCCGTGTCGATGCACTTTGAATCGATACCATCGGCTCACGTGAGGCGGGCCCGCATTTATTGCCCGTGCAAACAATATCTTGCATAAGGAGACGAAGAAAAGCGAGCCGTAACATCGTAACCCTGACGCGTACGTATTTTAATGGCCGCCATCGGGCGATCGTAAAGTGGCTCCAAACGTGTGAACCACGATTTTCAAAAAGGTTCTTGACGCTGTTGCAACCCGACATGGAAGTAAGAAAATTTGTTGCACCAATATCAGAAATTTATTGTACCAGTTTTCCTTGAGGCTTGCGCTTGAAAACTCGTGAAATTAACGATTTCACGAACATCTGTCCACTGGGCGCGTTATTTCTTGCCTCATGCGTCTGGGAACATCCGCGAGATCCGAATCATTCTCGCACGTCCCACGACGAATTTTCAGTGAAACGTATAATGTGTTCCGATGAACCGTCGATCAGCTGATGATTAATCGCGCGATTAAAATGTCTAAGTAGATGAGGAACAATTGTAGCCATGATAAGAACGGATATACCAGTGGGAACAAAGAGAGAATCGCATTTTGGCCGCATAAGTGCTTATTTTCGTAGTGAACAACGTAATCTAATCTGTGGGTGGAAGCGTTAAGAACGCCTTTTAAGATTATCGAGTAATTAACTTGGGGTCGAAATGAAAAGCAACTTTGGACAGACGTCCCAAAAGTCGCAAAAAGAACTGTTATTCTATTAATTTCCTTAACCAGAGTCTCAGCATTGAACGCTACATATTTGGTGAAAGTAGCGATGGGTTCGAACGAACCGCGAGCATTTTTGTTTGAAAAAGTACTATTTTATCCTAGTGAACTACAGCTCCGATGTCGAAGTAATTCGTGCTCCTGAATATGTTTGAACTTAATCTTCGCATGAAGTGAAAGTTTTATGTAAATGATCATCAAAGCTATTTGTTAGTTGATAAGCTTCTCTTGAACTACTTCGTTATTTGGAATTCCAAATGATACTGTATCATTGACTGACAGATGTCACATTTACATATGCTTTTGTCGGTATTCTAATTCTTCGTTCAATCAGATGCATTTCAATTAGCGAAATACTCTTTTTCACCTGGAACGTATGGTACTATTGATACGCAATTCTGTGACAAATAAGGGACGATAAGTGATGCGGATAGAATACGTTTGTGTAACGAGCACGCGTCTTGTTTGGACAATCCTTCTCCGCGCGTTGATCAAGTGCCAACCGTTAGCCATGCAAATGTCCCCATATGTGTCCTTATCGCAATCGATATACAGCAAAGCCGCGTGCCACGCGCTTATCGCGACGAAACGCGGCGAAAATTGTCAGCTGTGTATGTGGGACTAAAAGTGACCATACATTGTGGAGCGTTGACGGTAGTTTCGAAATTAACAGCCACACGCTCATTTATCTATACGTTTATTGCTCTGAATAGGTATAACGCCTCGGTGCACATAAAAATGGTACGAAAAGGACGGAAATAATAACGATAAGAAAAACCATAAAAATATTGCATGGAAACAAATAATACATATTTTTAAAAAAAAGGAAGAAGGTAGGGAAACCGAAATAAGGGGTCATCCTTAAATTTCGTAAGAGTGATTTTGGCGATTTCTACCCCCTCCCTCCCCCAGTAGAAAAATTCGTAAGATTTTATATTCCAACACCCCGCCCTCCTAACATATTTTTACATTGCATTTTTTTAGTTATTAAAATTCTTTTAAAGGTACATATAATTCATTTAATTCGATCTCGCGTATGCGATGAAACATCGTTTTTTATGTTATCTAGTCATATTGAAAATTAGGATAAAAAAATATTATGTAAAACACAACCTGGCCCCCTCTCCCCCTTTGTAGGAAAATTAAACAATTCGTGACCCCCTCGCCTCCAAAAAGCGTTACGTATTTTAAGGACGAACCCTAATGAAAAACAGCGAATATATATTTTTTATTTTTTGGTAAAACTTACCTAATGCGTTACAATACATATATAAAATTCTCCAGAATTAGAGTTAGTGGAATAACCCCCCTAATATTTTTAAACGGGGGGTGTACGCCCCCAAAAGAATAATGCGCAACCCTTACTATGCCACCTTTCTATTTTTCACAATATTCCTTACGCCAATCCAATCATGTAGTTATGGAGATTGTTTCATAAGACGTGGATTTGGGGGTGACGCAATAAATATTTCCAGTAGCTAGGGTAGATGTCCCAATTACTGACAGTGTCCCTATTACTGTCACTTTAATTATTTTACTTAATAGTGAAATAATGCGTGCAAAATCGTAAGGGAAAAAAATTTTAATGTTAAATTAGGTTTCCGTGTTAGATAATAATAGAGAAGCATTGCATACTGATATTTATAAATTAATATTAAAAGGTGAATGACAGTTTTAGGGACATTGGACTTCCTTATACTTTTTCAATTAATTAGCAATTAAAACATACTGTTTATACTATAAAAAAAAATTCTTAGATAAAAGAGTTCTTAAGCATTAGTATGCTGCAACTTGGAATGATTTTGAGACTAAATAACTTCTGAAATAATTAACGAAAGTTACGCGATTAGCTTAATGTGGCAGTAATTGGGACATCTACCCTACCGTGCGTCGAGTTGGCCTCGAACGAAATGGGATATCGAGTAGAACTGGGCATAAGACCGCAAAAGGACAAAATCCGGCTTGAATCGCACGGCTTATCGTGAACGAGGGAATTTCCATTTTCCTCGCTAACGAACCATCAAGAAGGAAAGGTTGTCGCTGTGACAGCGTGCGACGAATACGTAGCGACTGTTTTTTTTTTAGCTCGAAACAGAGGAACTCGTCGATCCAGAAATATTCCCGGTTCCAATCTCGGGAGTAATTCCTCCCGACCGATGCTTTATTATTGCTACATCCACCACCCTGCTCGTATAATTCGTTGGATTCTAATTGACCCTCGTTGATGTGTCAACTCCCCAGCGGACCGCGTACAAAAATACATCGGCGATATTTACGTTGATTAATCATTTTCTATCGACTAAATCGGGACTTGCAGCGATGTACAGAGTGGAGACGAATTCGTGATAGGATCGAGTGATGGGACATTTTTATATTTATTATGAATTTTCTGTTAGAAAAGTGGGTGATTCATGACGGGATTTGAGGAAGGTTTAGATAATTGTAAGATTGGGGGCATGTGAAAAATAATTAACTTATTTTTTTGTATCTATCCAATGAATTAAAGGTACCTACATTTTCGTGTAATCACCTTAAATAAATTACGATTTTTTTTCAAGAAAACTGTAATATATAGGGTAAAAAGTCTTTTTGGTATTGAATTATAGATATATGTGATGATGATAAAAAATTTCTCATTGTTTTTTCTTTGATGTAATCTGGAATATATAGCTATAACTCTGAAGGTGATTTTTTTTTATCTGAAGGTGATAAAACAATCTATTTATGTACAATTATATCAGTCTTCATTAAAAAAAATCCTAAATTTTTTAAGGGATTACAGAAGGGGTACGAGAATGTAACCTTAATGATTCATGGTTTGTGCCTTGTGGGGAATATAATATTACTGAGCTTTCATTTCTGCAGTATGAATATCTAGAATGTTAAATTTGAAATGAATAGAAAATAATGTCATTTCCCTTCCTATCATACATTAATGTTATACTAAATTTTAATAAATTGCAGACGCCTTCGAGTTTCTATGATCGTCCATGTTTTCTTAAATAAAGCTACATAGTTTCTTAATCCTCTGAATTCAATAACATGCGTTTATCAACCACTGCATTGCACGCACTACAAGCTATTTAACACGTGATTCGCAGAAAACAGGCAACACTAGAACAGATGATCTTCCACATAAAACATCTCGCGCTATATATAAATAAAAGCACATGAATACATATTAGCTTAAGCATTAACAAAACATATGTTTCCACTCACAAGGAAAAAGCCGCTGATGACCTGAAAAACTCGAAAGCAATCTCGAGTACAGTAATCTCCCCGCTATCGCATGCCCCCCTTTAAACTGACCAACTTTTATTCTTCTCACTTTCTCGTAGTTTCAAAACGCTTTTCAACAACCGCTACAAATGTGTTCCCCAGTGTGCACCGCTTCACCCACCCTGTATCAGCACACTGGGTCATCGGTGACCCACGCGCGGAGAATAAACAGCCGTACATAGAATCAGCAGAATATGCTGTTTCACCACTCTTCTCCGGTATTAAACCACCTACTAGAATTACCTGACATACTCAACACCGAATCTACATCACGCAGAACCCTACTATATTATACAGGGTGGACCAATAGGAATTACCACCCTGAATATCTCCATAAATCATGGAAGAGAATTTTTTTTTTAAAAATTGTTTTTTTAGGAAAAAACAACTTTTACCCCCAAAAATTGTTTTTTACTGCCATGGTTCAGGAAATATCCAAAATAATAATTCTTATTGGCCCACCCTGTATATATTAGACAGAAGTTAGCTTAAGATATTGTATCTATATCCTACAAATACTCTGTGCTAACCACCCACTTGGTTACCTTTTAAAATTCACTACATGCAACGTAAATTGCAGGCAAACCTGTTGAAAGCTCACAATCAGTCGTCATATAATCCCACCAGTAACGCATTCAGAATTTAATCTCGGGGGGAGTCGAGTTGGACGGATAAAAATATTTTTAATGCAATTTCAATGAAATTCATTACGTGATTATACAAATTTAATTAAAGAATAAAATCCATTTTTGTCTTTTTACAAAGCTCTTCAATTACTTCAGTCATGGTTACATTGCTACTGAATCCTACCATAAAAATATTGATACAGCATCCCCCAGTACTTACTCTAATAGTCCCTGTTACTGTATATATGAATCGTTCGAGAAGAAGTAAACGCGTTGTTAAAAACAGAAAGAAATAATAAATGTAAATTAACAACGACAAGAAACGTTTTCTGCATCAGACGGGTATCGAGATTCAATCGCGAATGTGGCCCAGCCGACGCGCAATATCATTGTCGACGATTATGCAAAACGCGAGAGAAAAAATCGCGGGCGGGGGGAGGCCAACGGGGTTGTGGGCGCGATCGCGCGCGTATGCAAAAATACTGCACGCGACTAGACAATGATACTGCGGCGTGTACGTGCGAATCGTGCCGCCGTGGTTCGCGTTCAAAGAACCGTGGACGCGTTGCTGATTCACGGAACCTTGCACAATGAATCCCGCATGGAAACGGTTCCCCTACGATCGTTTACTTTGCTGTAAATTAATGACGGTCCTCGGAACGTCCTGTTGATAAGAGACTGATGTCACGAAAATTGTGGGAAGCCGCGTTTAAAGTCTTCGAGGAAAAATATGTACTGTTTTTTAAAGGTGATAGCATTCCAGGCAGTTGAAGATTTTTTGCTTTCTCTTTTATGAATTCGTGTAGCTTTTGTTTATGTATAGATTGATGGTTGTGAGAGGAAAATATGTGGAGAGCTACAGGTGCAGGAAAATCCAGTGGCCACTCAACGCCACGCCCATTCTGTACTTTGCGTTTCTAACTCCACTGTGTTGTATTAAATATTATAAAAGAATAAAGACGGTTTGTTATTATTATTATTACTGCTTAAGGGGGGATTATTGCAACTTGTTGGACCGAAAAATAGGTAATTCTTTGTGATTTTTTTCTACAAAAACCGTTCGACAAATTAATTTCAGGTTTGGCAGGCTGTTTTATTGTATCTTGAACTATTGTTCTGAATTTTTGTGTGACAGTGTACAAAAAACATGGCAGATACAAAAAGAGCGTTGAAAAATAATCGGGTGGTCCTGGCGTTGATGGAAAGAATTGTAAGGTTTATTCGAAACACAAAAAGGAAAAGCAACGATAGCCACATTCATATAGATTAAGAATGTCCTCTCCTTTTTATGTTTCAGATAACCCTTACAGTAGTTTTCGTCAACGCCGGCACCACCCGGTTATTTTTCAACTAAAGCGTTAACAAAATTTCAAAAAGAGTTTTAAAAAAAATACTTAACGGATAAAAACATTTTTCAAAATTTTGTTAACGCGGGTTTGTAGCGCTTATTGGACCATTAAAGTTTTGTTGAAAACATTTTCTTCTCTCTCTTGTACTTTAGGAGATATACGCGAAAAAATGGGAGTGCCTATTTGACTTTGAGGTTAGGTTTCACCCCCTTAAAGAGCAATAGGGCCCAAATGAATCACACCGTTGTGCTTGTCGTGAGTCACTCTATAAACCCACAAAGTAGCGTTCCAATCGGTGTGTGCGGATTCCCGGTGTTATTTTCTAAGTAACATCTAATATGAGAAGTTTCTTTGAGACGAATGAAACTATGGGTCAAAACGGACCCCACATGCGACATGCTGTTAAACTATCCACCGTGCAAGGGTTAATTGCGTGAAACGCGATTTCTATTGTAAGTCGTACCATTGTAGGCGCTAATTCATGACATGTGATTACACAAGGCCACTGAGAAGTAATTTCTTGGTACTGTTCGTATCAAAAGCGGAATACGTAAATTGTAAAAAAGAGATAAGGAGACAGACATTGAGATAACGAGTAGAATATCTGCAAGAAAGAAAGGTTTTTTTAGTCACTGATATTGTATCAACGTTGTATAATTATTTAAGTAGAATTAGGATGAGACACTCTGGATACTCCACAACAAAACATGAATAAAGTTATAACAGCAAATACAGAGTGACGAAGATGGGACAGATTGTCCGAGAAACGCTGCACGACCAGAACTAATGCACAAGGTGAATTTCAAGCACGCAATGATAAATTGGTCATTATTATCTATAGGACGGTCGACTGTAATTTAATTAAGTTGCACTACATGGAATGTTTAATTGGACGTATTGCCGACGAACGAGCCATGATAATTTGAATATGGCATACTGAATTTTCAGATCAACCCTAATAGGGCAATGCAAATTATCAAACTAATGCGAGTCCTCTAAAAACGTAATTGACTCCTATTTTGCGTAATCGAGTGGAAGGCCGTTATCACCTGACCCACTAACAGCGACTCGTGTTAATAGATTTCGAAATTTTAAGACATTGACATTGAACAGAAATTCGACGACCTTCTTGTGTATTTACACCTGAACAAATGATGACACAGTATATAAAAGTTTCTGTTTAAAAAAATAATTCAGAGGCGAAATGACCTCAACCCTTTTTACCGCCGTTATTCAGAAATTCTTATAAATAAAATAACACCCGGTTCTAAAGAAAAATACACCACTGAAGAGTACCATACTTTAATACCCTGGAGCCTTCTCGATAATGACTCATCAAAATTCCTCTAGTGTAGACAAAATTATATATCGAATACACTAAAACGAAGTTTCAATTCACTCTATTCTTCGAATCTCAAATAAAAACCACGAGAAATTAAGTTGTAACAGAATGTAAACAACTACATAAAAATACCATATTATCTAGCATTTCAATTTTCTAATTTGATATCACACAGAAACTGCTTCCAAATCGAAGTGAAGAATTACTGTAACAATTTCCACAATCTTGCACAATTTCGTTGGATAAAACGAAGCAGAACAAATTAGTCTCTCTGCGAAAGCATAATGTTGTACAGAGCTCATGAGGAGGTGATTCCACTATCCTGTTTTATTACGTACGAGTCCAACCTTCGCGCGGAACGCGTTTCAGAACTTTCAACGCTGATGACTGTAATACACTTCATGGTGGACTAACCACAAATTGACTTCCTGACATGCTTCAAGAAGGACTCAATCATAACGTTGTTCCACTAATTTCGATTACAGCCGTGCTCGCCGATGCAAGCTGCAACGACACGCTCTCCTTTCGATGACAAAACCGAGGCTTCGTTTACAACGACACCGCAATCATGTAACAAGAGCGCACGTGTAAAAACGTGTCACTGGCGTGTTATCGAGTCCGAGCGGTTCCATTCGGCGATAGCGTTGAAAAACGCCCGGTGATTCATCGAAGAGGTCGAGCCGATTCCCAGTAAGTAAAGAAACACTGTCGAACCACTTTATTTACTTTCCGGGCCACAAACTTTTAATCCGTCGCGATGTTATGGATGTATTATTAGAGGTGACTTAATGACACCAGTCACCGAGTGTGACAGACCAAACAGTGGTTGCATCACGATGAATGGGAAGAAAAGAGACACAAGTCTGTGAAAAAAGGAAAATAAATATGCGCGTATGATTCAGATGATATGAATGAGACGTGGCATAATAGAGGCAGCTAAACTGATTAGCTGCTTTAAATAAAAATAGAGTGAATTGATAAGTTAAGCAATAATCATGTGTTTGAATTTTAAGGATGTATGGGACCTATCTTCAAAATGCTACCAATTTGATGAAAAATTGTGAGATTGTTCTGTTTAATCTTCCTGATGTGCTCTCAAAATTTCAAACAAATTCGCTAAATGGTTACCGAATTATAACGATTTTAATTTAGACTGACAGATCTTGACAGATAAAAGAGCTGAAAAAATGGTGAAGAAATGGTACCAATGTTTTCAATTTTTTTGTACATATAGTATAAGGATAGATGAAAATATCTGCGGAGTTTCAATTGTTTTCACTAAACCGTTTGAAAGAAATAAATTATAACCTGAGAAAATTGTGCGCAGTTGAATTCAGAGCATTTTCACTGCCAAAAGTTTAGGCTCGCAAATGAAGAAAACCGCAAATAATGATTGAAAAACCATTTGTAAAGTGAAAAATAGATTTCTAGGAGTAAAAATAAGACTTCAACTGTCGTTCGAGTTCCTTACATCTAGATTTACTATGCCTAAGACGTAGATATTAAAGTGTTACAAATTTCATATATTTTTGTCTAATATTGTACGTCCGATACATCCTTAAAATAACGGACTTTATAGAAAACGGAATTGATTTGTTTGGTTTTTGAGAGGTTTAATTAATCCCAATGATGCCCAATGAAACTCATTACTTTCTCCACATTCCCTTTTTATCTCCACAACAGGAATCACTTATATCCTTCTCCCAATACTAATCCCAAAAAATATACAATATATCTTCACTTTTAATAGACTTTGGTTCATTAAAACGAACTTCTGTAACTTTTGTGACTTTGAATCAAATAAGATGATATATTGAGTGAATGTAATAATTTCTGAAATATTTTATCGAAATAATGCTCAAATCTACTTTGTGCCATATCTCTCGCACCTCGGCCAGTATGAGACATACGAAAGTCATTGTAATTATGTCGACGCTTCAAGGAGAAAGGCTATAGCATGCAGATTGCAGCGACGAATTATAGCGAACGGATGTTTTTCACGTCGTTCCGCGCTGACGGTATCACCGTAAGGAACAGCACCCTGAAATGACTCATTCGAACGCATCGTTGACCCTCTTTTGTCGTCGCCAAACCACCCCCCGAATACGACGCCACGCTTCCGCGTCGTTTTTGGTACACCCTCGTGCAGGATGCTCATTCTTGCGTGTACAGGGTGGCTAGTAAATCGTAAACTTAACGTCTCGCCGAGTCCCCTCTGCTATTGTTAACCACTCCGGGGATATTGTTAATGCGACTTGCTTATGTAAATTTAGGTAATTATCTAGTTTAGATTTTCATCACCGATTTTGACAAAATTTAAATATATGAACAAGTTTTTCCTATACATGTTACCGTCACTGAACCTTAATTTCAGAGATATTCGCAAAAATATTTTGTAAATTTCTTGTCTTTGTTTTAGAATTTTAAGAGAAATCTTAAGAAATTTTTGCCATTTTTGATTTCGAACAATCCTGTGAGTAAATTTCATCGTTACCGTTTGAAAAAAATTTGTTTTTGTACACTAACGGGGGTATCAATAATAGTCAAAAACATTTTTCAGGATCATTATATAATCTCTTCTTGTAAAAAATTTATAAAACTCGTCTATTTTTCGAGCCTTTTGACCGGAGGGTCCTCAGAAATGGATGAAACAGTTACTGATTCGTCCGGTAACGATTATCACCCCGTCCCTGCTATCAAAATTCAGCCAGACATTCTAATTGCGACAAGCACGATATCTCATTTCGCTGTACGTAGTGTGGAATTAAATGAAAGTGTCTCCGATCTGAGCAATCTACGCGACCTATACTAACTATACTAAGTAACCAGCCCGCTCTAACCCGTACGAGCGTTAACTGTATTGTTCCAACGTGTACGAGTCACGATCAAACGAAAGTACAGGCGTCGTACTGGGATTTGTGTGCATGCCTCGATCCTTGACTAATTATTCCCAGAGAAATTGAGTATCCGTTCTGGATATTAATATTCTGTGTTCCGTCTACTACAAACTTAATAACGCTCTATTTTTCATATTTTCGTACCTAGCCTTCCACTTACTACATTCAGCTACGAAATAATTGAATTCTGATATCTTCATCTGTCTAGATCGTTAGATTCACTCAGAATGTAGGAAGAATAGAAAATTCCAGGTAAAGTCAACAACTTTCTGCTGAATATCATTTTTACAGAAACATAGATATCATTCTATAAGCTTCAAATTATAATAAATAAAGAAATAGAAATTTCTCTAACTTTGAATATCTTTAGAACCACTTCTTTATTATTTCAATTCATCAATATAATTTAATTTATAGTAACTGAATTAGTTAGGCAATAAAATACTAATGCATTTCATAGAATATTTCTACCTGAGAGAAATATTAACGACCTAAATTACTCCTAAGATGACTTTCAAATATGACTCTATTTGTTCACCAGCCACTTACGTACGAGGAGAATAAATTAAACTTAAAGCGAGATGCTGTACATATATCTTCTACAAAACGATTAAGGAGGCAGGAACCAGTTGCTCCACTGTATAAAGTCAGAAGAAAGTTAATATACATAGAGAGATAGTATTTATAGACCTCGGGGCAGGCTGATACAGTTTATTACGATTCTCGATCAAGGAAGAAATCTTCGAGGGCAATAAGATGAACGTCGATCGAATTTAACTGCAAGCCGATGAAACGTTTCCTCGGGCGTGATCAAATAAAAAAGTTTAAGTTTATTTTGAGCCACTGGTTGTAAATCCAATCGAGTGAAATAGAGTGAATCACGATTTTATTTATATAAATTCAGAGGAATAACTAATTGGGGAAACCTTGCTTTTCCTTCTTTATTCCTAGGTATGAAGAAATAGGAAACTTTGCAAAGTTTCCGCCACCTAATTTGAATTAATATACAGAACCTAAAATTGTAATTTTAATTTTCATTTATAATAATTCATATTTTATGATATATGCTTTATATCAGCGATATAAAGTAAATTTATCTTAGAAAAAAATGACTCTTTGTAATAAATTAAAAAATTTATTTGATTTCAATATTAAATCTTATCAAACTTATGTTTCATTAAACAATTTGTATTTTTTTTCAAATGCTGTAAATTTTTCAATTTTCCATTTTTTACCTTTAAATCAGACATTTTTTTAATTAACTTCAAGATTTTTTGCAATCAGATGACTGTGACAGGTGCTACATGTCACGCCAACAAGAGTTATATCGTCGAAGAGGTTATCAATATTCCACAACAATTAATAAATAATTAGGGTCGACATAAAAAAATCCTGCGAGTTTAAAGATACCTCCTTATATCCCAAAAGAGTTTAATCCAATATTAACAATAGATTTTTTAAAAAAAAATCATAAATATCAGTTACTTTTGGCCCAGACTGACACCACTTGATCTCTAATTCTAATACCAAAATTAAAACTACCCCCATAATGTGGTCGCACGAACATAGCAGCCTTTCATCAACAAATTTCTGACTGACTATACAATCGGTAGTTGTTTTCGCGGGAATACTCAGTCTACCGATGTTTTGAGAACGCGTTGAACCTGATCCAACCGTACCATGGTCAAGGCACCGTAAAGTAACTGAAATCGTTACTTTCGCGGCACAGCAAACACGAAAAGTGTGCTACCGTCTAGAGGTGTGCGAGCATCCGAGAAAAGCGGGCCAAGCCAAACACTCGATTTCTTTTCGACATAGGCAGGATGCTTTCAGCTACTTGAAATTTCTTCTCCAGGTCACTAAAATCATTTCGTGAGAGGTACTTTAACTTTGTGACGTCGCACAATTTTTTTCTAAGATCTCCCAATTTTTTTACCAACATATTTCAATTCTCTGAGGTAGTACTGCAACTTTTCGATGCACTACAATTTTTCATCTACTATGATTTTTGAGCTGCTGCGAATTTTTCGAATTACATACCCAAGACTTCTCGAACAACTCCCAATTTATTGAATTACACAATTGCTGGTGTGACCGAGTATCCGATGCTGCCCGATAAAACGAGTTTCACTCGGCTAGAATTTCAAGCTACTCAAGTGTTTCGAGCTCTCGAATAGTGGCTCTACTGACTTTCGTCCACGGTCGACGAGTCTGCTATCGAGAGTGTACACGAATACAGAGGTGTTGCTAACGAAGGCACTATAGGCGCATATCAATCTCTATACACTAACTTAAATTATCCGTGGTGAAACATTTATTCGAAATAAAAAAGTGTTTCTCAATCCAGCGTCGAAATGAAAACAGAATAAAAAAGAGCTGAATTAATGGAGAACATTACACAACTACTGTTTCTCTATAATTGAATATCGCGGTTTAGTTTCCTCATTAATTCTTATGGTCCTCCCACAAAAGCTTGTTGACGACCAAATAACCTCGAAATTAAGTTTAAGCTTAACTTGTTAACTACCTGAGGAAACGAGATCGTTGATTAATAATAAGAAAACAATTCGGTTGCCTCATGACAGTCAGGCTAGTTCGACGCGGTCACGTGACGCCATACATGTCAGACAGAACAATCTACAAGGAGAGCTGTGTGTACACGCACAAGACGTGTCATTAGATACTAATCGGTGGGAATCGGTCCGATGGGAGAACGAGCGACCCGTTTCATCATCCTGCATCAGTTCCCGACTCATAAACTAAGCGACAGCGGCTGAAGCAATGAGGAAGCACCGTCCAAACGAATGGAATGTCTATATTGCTTTCAACATTTTCACGAGTGCCGTCGCACACCTTTGGACGCGCCAATGGCAAGCGTACAACGCTAACAGGAACAGAAAATCTTTTCCTGATACGTGCCCGGAATGTCCGATAAATCAGTCACGAATATTCTACAGCGCTAGAAACGCACGGCGCATTAATTAACCAAGGAAACGTGTATCCAAAGATAACGTCACACCCAGTATAAATCCACCTCGATTTTTCCGCAATCTATTGTTCATAGTCTAACTGCTCGACACCGAGGTTAGACGTCACCGGATTCCGGGATCGTGTAATTTCAAATGTAGGTCATCGGTAATGAAAGAGAAAGTACGTTGCTAAATGGGAAACGAGTTCGGAAACTCATATCGTCTGATCTTGAAAGGGAAATCGCGAGTTGAAAATAATCCTGACCTAGGATGTCGCTGAAGCTCGCGGAAACAAAGAACCTTCCTCCCATTCAAGTTATAATGGATTTAACCATCTCGGGAAAGAACACGCAGGGATCGTTGTGTTTACTTTTCTATTGGAAAGGCAACTCGACTCCCGAGCGATGTTTTTCCCACGTTTCAGTGTTGAAAAAAACATCGCGTCGAGGGCATCCGCCGCTGTCCGCGCCGCTCAAAAGATTAAAAAACCGCCTGGCTCTGTTCCGTATCAGCTGATTAGGCTGTGCACGGCCAGCGCTACTTGCAGCTTCGATCAGCGAATTTGCGATTCTCTTTGTACGCGGTGCGATCGCGATAATCCGCGAAAAAAAAGGGGGGAAGCGTCGCCTCGTAAACAAGGACGAGCGGCGGGCCCGTGCGCGTATCAATGAAGTACGTGCGCGTATATCCACGCAGGTGTAGCGCGTCGCCTCAAGCACACCGCTCAGGGTATCGTGCGAATTTTCACGAAACAGGTGGCAACAGCGCGCAGGCCCAACAGGACGGGGACGAGGGACGGGAGAAAAAAGAACGAGCGCACGCGTTCGATCAGCTAAGCCACACAAGAAACGCGGACAGAAAGGATGGGAGAAGTGGACGGGAAGGCGCGACAAAGGCCAAACGCGGAAAGAGAGACGGGAAACGGGACGTTAACGCGACGGAACTGAAGGCACTCACCTTAGGCCTGTAGAACCATTTTCTGATCGACTCCATCGCAGGGCTGTCGAGGATGTCGGCAAGCACACACGGGCGAGTCGTCGTCACTGCGCCTCTCGCGGCCAAAGCACTTGCGACATAACTAAACGCGCCACCGCGACACAATTTACTAGAAACCGTCACGCCACGGGTCACCAGTCGGCCGCGTACGAGACGGAATTCTCTCGCCAAATGGTATCGCCGTTGAACGAACGACCATCGACGATTTCCCTCGGTCCGCGCAACCGAAACTGCGCGTCAAACGTCTTTCGCGCGTCCGTGAGACTGACTGACTGACTGGCAGACCGCAGAGGCGCAGCCCCCACTCTCGCGCATGCGTCCACGCGGCAACATGGCCGACATGACGTACCGATTTTGAGATGACCGCCAAACGCGCCAGATTTGAATTCGTTGGATTCTTACGCTGCACTTGAGGGTGTTTGTTTTTAAAAGGCAAAGCAATAAGAGGAATATATGGTTTTTTTAAGTGGGATTATTAATGTTTTTGTCAGATATTCTTATATTATTTGTTTTGAATGTTTTATATAAATCTACGAGATATGGGAATTTGTAGAAATGAGATATTTGAACCTTCCTGCTTTGTGTGTATAAAAATATCGTATTTCGAAAATTTAGTAGACAGATTTAGTAATAGTTGTATAGGATAAATATAGATAATGTTGGAGTAGTAAAATATTCTTAGTACTAAAATGTTTTTACTTATAATTAGTTATAGTTTAGTTATAATTAGTTGTATTACCTAACAGTCGTTTAATGTAATGTTAAATTGATAAAATCCAATGATACGATTTTTACATTATTTATAGTTTTCATTCGACCTGTATATAGATATTTTTTAAATTAACCCAATTTTTTCTGATAAAGACTATGTTTCGATAGATCGAGATTGCGTGACTATTGTTTGAATTTTATTTTGAATTAAATACAGTTTAATGTAAATTATTAGCCCAATAGTTATACGATTTTTGTTTCTAAAATATTCTAATCCAATATTTAAGATCAAATTAACATAGAAATAAAATTTCAACAGGTTTTACAGAGATATGTTGCAGACTTTATGTATAACATTTTCTATTTTATGGACTAACGTATTCGTATATATTTCAATAACTTGAAAATCGTCTCAGAATAAATTGTGATTGTTTACTACAAAAAAGGAGCAAATAATGCACGTTTTAAATATTCCAATGAAAAAAAGAGTTTGGTTCAAATTTTAGTAATTCAATTTCTATACCTTATAATACAGAGAATCTATGTTATATTTTAATTAAATTTTAAGTACAATTTAAAAGACATAAATATTGGGTTTGAAAATAAAATTACCAGCAATACACAGAAGGAATTTAATAATATTATTTCGAAATTTAACATATTTTGATGTACGTGACTAGATTATAAAAAAAAGCAATTAAAAATGTATGACTTTAACAATGTTAAATATTATGGATCACAAATTATGCACATTTATACGTAAGTTCCATATTTTAAGTATACATTTGGGTTTAAAATTACGAATAAATTCCAACAAATTCACTTAATATTAAAATTATCTAAGCCTCAAGTCGATAAAATAGTAAACGCAACGCAGTTAATTTTAATGTACAAGTACTTTGATCACATAATCTATGATCTAAAAGAAATTGCAGCATAATGTTATACAAATTCCTTCACTTACAGTAACAAATGTAATCGACGAAAGCGTAACTCTACCGAAAAGAAAGAAACAATGAAATTTATGCTACTCTTTTACTTCTTGAGATTCGTGTTAAAGGCTTTTTCACGTGTTAAACACATGTTATAGAAGTGGAATGCATATTTCTACATTAACGAGTAACAAGATTTTTAAACACCTAAAGGAGTATTCGAATCCAGATAAATTTAAAACAACATCGAAACAAATGTTGCTTCCAACGAACTTCTCGGTTTTGAACCTTTAATGGAGTAGAAATAGAACACACCTTGTGCTTGTACTCTCAAGAAGCAACGTACAGTGTTAGTCCAAACATTTTGCTTAAAACTTTTCGAAAATAAAATCGATAACGTTCGATACCGCGTTGCTCAAATTTCGTAACACTTCTAAGTTGTAATTAAATTTTAAAATCGTCTCGTAAACATTTCACAATAAAATTATCCACCAAAACATAAATTACAACTCTGGTAAATATTAACAGGCTTTCAATACACAACAAGAATTTTAATTTTGGATATAAAATACTGTTAATCCTGATTAAATATACATATGTTAAACATTCCGTAGCTCAAAAAGTTGTAAGCAAAATTCTTCTCGCAAACATACGTATGCTACGCTCACTTTTGTGCAATAACACTTTACCACTGACTGCCGAAGCAGTCTTCGTAATTTCGATTACACCCTTTATATATTTTTGTCAAAAAACTGTAAGTATTACAGTAAATACTGGATATATAACTACGGAAACATCTAATATTCAATGCAAGCATCACTATACATTTGCCTGAAAAATGCAAGGTTTTACTACATAAGGTAGTAATTTCAACCCTTCTTCCTCGTTTCCATTTTAATTTGTAATGCACTACCACGCTTCGCTTACGACCTATGCGAACTCACTATTTATCTAAGACACCTATATCACTTGAAATGAGAGTAGTTGAGTAACTTTTTCTTGCGTTATATTACATAAATTTTTTCTTCTTTCCTTGTTAAAATACTTGGATCACATAATTAACAATTTGTCCATTGCGAAACATTCAAAGTCGTAATTAATATATCCGTAATTGATTGCCACACAGTAGGTAAAATATTTCAAGTAGTATGATCTAGTAAGTATCGCCTAAAATAAGAAACGTCTGAGTGAATTATCCGTATTATTGCACGGTGAAATATATCGGGGAACATTTTAAGCGGTAAACGAACAATACGTCTTAAAAATTACAGGCATCCCTTATCTATTTTCGTATCGTTTTAGCGATTGTATTCAATTTGAACGTCCTAAAATACGAGGTACCGATTCAAGCATCCACTTAATACTTAAATGATAATATTAAATTTTATAAAATACACAGAATATCGATCGATCACGTTAATAAAATATTGAACGTACGTATAGATATATTAAACAATCGGAATAAATTTATTTATTAAAATAAGGTTTCTCAATTTTTCTTTAGGCACAAAGTAGATACTTACAACGAATAAGACACCGAATATATAAAAACTGTTTTCGAGATTCAATCTGGAATTGAATCCATCCGTCAATTTAATAACTGATTTTTAAAAATCGATAAATCCAAATTATTTCGTACACAGAAGTAAAATCCTTTTTCAAATTTTAATATTCATAATTACACGAATCTTTTTTCAGTATAATTACAGTCAAACGAATTTTGCAACAATTTAATGCAGGTTTTCCTAACAACACTTACGAGATATAAAAACAGCAACGTGAAAATTCCATTAAATTCCTTATACAAATTCCATTAGCGAACATTTTTTTACAGAGAAAAGTTCTTAAAAATTCATTAAATCACATCTGTTCTGCTTTGTACCAGTAGTGTTTGTATTTCTAAAATACGGTCCAAGTTAATGCAATTAGGTAGAATCGGGAGAAACATTAATGAAATCGAGCTAAGGCTACCGTAGTAAGGACTGTTGGAAACACAGAAGGTTGTTCTCCATTGAAACGCTACCATTTCAATTCCTACCGAACCAGAAAAATCTAAACGCATCGTCAATTAGCGTTCAACATCGAAATTACTCATCGAACGGCAAGATCAATCAAAGGTGGAAATGTGTGGCTCGAAGAACAGAACGACGAATGATAAATACCCCTTCTCCTATAGGAAAACCACGCGACTGCCACTTAATCAATGACACCCTCGCGAAGCACTCCATAATGATGAAATTTGGCAACGACTAATCTACAACTTAATTAACAATTCCAATACAAAACATTGCAATAAACTTCGAACTTTTTATACAATAACTACCGCCATAGCCAATACACCACGAACGCGGAGACAATTCGATCCGCGTACCATAAACTCGCGATAAATTCAATAGAACGTATAATAATAAATTTACTCGCTAGAAATGGAAACAAAGCTAACGGAAGAAGCGATAAGCTACGCGACTACCGTGTATGAAAATACGAGACAATTCTTTACCGCCTACGAATTATATGTACAAATTTTGACGTGTAAATGTACGGATAAAAACAACGAATGCCACATCGAGATGTTGCGTGACAGAATTAATATTAAAGACGCAATAGAAATGCATAACAAGGTATAAAATGTAGATGGCACATGTTCTTGCGAAGTTAAAGGATCATAAATTAAGGCGCTGCTAGTTGCAGCATTAGTAACTCAGAGGAAGCAAGGGGAGGAAACGATATTTCAACCACTACGTACTAACGAACTTAAAATTAACGTGACAGGCTTCCGCGACGAATTAAAATATAAACAAGAATGATCGCTGGCAAGATGAAGAACCACATATGTTCGTTGACCTGGATGCATGGATTACTGAAAGTGTAGGGTCGATTGTCTACGTCGTTAACTCGTTGTTTAGCTATATCCGAACTGCACTTTTCGACACTGACAGAGCCATTTAATTATACGAGCATTTCTCTCGACGATGCTGGGAGGATCACTAACCCTCTGATTGCAATCATCGTTGCCCATGCCAACGCTGCAGTTATTGTTCTGCCATTGGCCGCTCTGGTTAGTCTGGTTGTTCCCGACCCAGGAGTAAAGGCCTAACGCCGAGTCGACGGAGCTGACGCTGTCGAAGAATACAGGCGACGAGGACTTCGAGTTTGGCTCTGTTATACGCTGATAATTGTCCGAATCGAGACCCAGACGATCAAAGAAGTTCTCCAGCTGGGTAATCGACCGCGGAGGTCGGGCAGGTACTTTGTTGGAGCGGCCGTTATCCTGACGCCAGTAACGATCACTGATATCCGACTTTGATCTCAATATCGGCCGGCCACGACCTTCTTTCCAGCCATCGGAAAACCTAACACAGCAATCATTAGCCCCTTTATTTTGCATTCCGTCTTACAATAAGGAAACGGAGATTCCTCTCCGCGAAGGAATTTTGTACAGGGTGTCCTTTAATTTCTGGTACAACGGGGAAGCTGATTACACAAATTTCTTCCAAATTTTAAGTCGATATATGATTCAAATAAAATGTCTATAATATACTGATTCGTCTGCCATAAATTAGACAAAGTTTTCAAAGCTTCGTAGGCTAAAAAGTTAAGGTTCTCGAGAAGGAAAGACGGTTACTAAAACAACAAGTTATTCACGTACCTGAAAGTTGTTCAAAATTCTATTTCTATTACAAGAACTTGCCTGATGCAATTTTCGATTTCGAATCACCAGCTTCTCAATTGTACCGACACACACTGGACACCTTGTACAATTTCTTCCTATGCATACCTTGAATTGCACGTCGGGCTATAATCGGTCTGGCTGTTGCTACTTTCGGTGTCAGGACTGTAGTGTCTGACGACGGAAGGTGGGGTACCGTTAGCGTAACTACCTCGTCTCGAGCGATCCTTTTCAGTCGAGTGTTGAGTAGATGCGCCGCTGTCACGGCGTATATGACTGCTCCAGCAATCCTGAAGGGAACGTTTCGGTCAATGAATAGCGGTTACCATCGTCCATTACAAGACAGATTTATGTTCCAGCTGTACGCGTACTTGTATTATCGGCGGTGGCTCGCTGCGATGCGTGCAATGCCCCGATGACCCACCGGAATCCCTTGCGGTGGCTCCGTGGCTCAGTTTGCTCGAGCCTGACGATTTTTGCGTCCGACCCCCGGATGATAACACGCTGCTCGCGTCGCCGCCCCCGGAACCTAAGGAGCGTCTAATGTGTCTGGAACTGAAGCAATGGTCGAACGAATTAGATCAATGATTTTATGTTACTTATAGATGCGGGGTGGTGGGTTTGTATGTGTCAAAGTACAGTGGCGGATTTAAGGGGCGGTTGATGACTAATTATCTAGAATCTATATTTCATTGAAATATAATTACATATCTCAGATAAGTATCCATTCAAAAATAATAATTTCTAATTTCTAAATTATTAATTTCGAATGGTTTTCAATTCTGCTAAAAGGACACAGCTTTCATTCTAGAACTTCGAACGAGGTCCCAGGTAATGAAGAGATCAAAGAGTTCGATGATTTTTTTAAATCTCGCTATCAGTATTCACACGACGCGCTAGTGGAAATGGTTTTAGTACCTGCGGTAGCAGATCCCGTCTCGTTTGAAGCTGTGCTCCGAGTAGTCTGAGCTGGTTTCGCAGTCTGGGCAATTGTTCGGGGGCTGATGATGCCCCGGAGGTTTCGATGACTTCGTCGACGTGCGAGGCGACAGCGACGCTCGTCGTCGTGTACTAGTATGGAGGTCGGGCAAAGACTTGTGGCAAACGGTGGTCTCCACCGATGGCGAACTGGTGGATTTCCTACCAGCTCTTCCTGAGGTGTGAGAGTGCGAATTGCTTCGACCGAATTTGAAGCGAGGGTCTGGTTGCAGGCAATGCTGTAAAGACAATTCAAAGACAATTTAGAGAATGATCTAAGAAAAGGGTCGAAGGATTTAGGGGCGCACGGGGCTCGTAAAAATAAGCAAAAAGTTACAAAACGATCTTATTTGAATTTCCTTATTAAGATCTTCAATCTTATTTGAAATTTTCCATTAAGATTGAAGATCTTATTTGAACTTTCTTATTAGGGTCTTCAACCTTATTTGAATTTTCTATTAAGATCTTCAATCTTATTCGAGATTGATTTGAAAATGCACAAACCAATCTGAATGGAAATAATTTGTATTTCAATATTCTACAGAAGTTTTTCTGCTATGTACTTATCTTCGATTTTGATACGGTTTTGAGATCTTTATAGGGAGTGATGTGCACTTTGAAAAATCCTTGATGTAAGAACTATGTTTCAGATCGTTTTACATCATCTTTTATATCAATTTTGTATCAAATGTGGAGCAAAGAAACTAAACTTTTCATGTGTCCCTATAAAAAGAAATCCAGGGTATATATCGAGGTCTGGAGATCAAGAATATCGACCTGACAAGAAAATATTGCAGGTCAAGCGACCTGCGTCACAAGGTATCCTAGTTCTCGCGCAATCGATCTCCGAGAATAAAATAAATGGTACTTCTTCCCTTGTCGAAGTTAATTAGCCGTCCTACGTTGACAGCACTTTTGTTGTCTATTTTGGTGAAAACTGTAGTTGTCAATCCCTTTTTTCGTATCGTGAAATTAAATTTTGTAGACAGTTCATTATGGTCTGGTGACAATTCCATCGATCATGCTGTACACGTATTTAACACAGAGGAGGAATACGTCTCCCGCGTTAAGCTCGCGAACATGCGTACATATGTACAGCTTCCGGTTCCTAATTATGCTTCCTCCCACCGACTGTCTAATGCTTATGATTCAGCGCGAGTAAATGTACACGTGTATGTACAACAGATGCAAGAAAACACACCACAAATACGACACTTACGTGGAGATTCTCGTGTAATAGCCCCAAATGTAATTGATTTTTATGATTTTTTTGTTTAAGAAACTATTATTAATATTGGATTTAAAATTGTAATTTTAGTAGATTACAGTTTTGGAAGATTCGGAGGAATTACTAACAGAATATAGAAAAAAGAAGAAATACTATTCCATTAATTTCTTCAGAGATCAATATTTAGAATAAAAACACGTTTGCACAAAAATCGAGAATTAAGTAGAAAAAATAAAAAGAAAACCAAGCATTCTAAACAGAATAAATCGTAATATGTAATCCATAATAACATGTTACATTTCTCAATTAATTTCCGCAGAGATCAATATTTAGAATAAAAACACATTTGCACAAAAATCGAAAACTAAGTACCTAGTCACTTTGACATTAAAAAAGAAAAGGAATCCAAGTATCCTAAACAGAACAAATCCTAACATGTAATGTATATTAAAATGTCACCTTTCCACGGTCCTCGTCGCGGAAATTGGGAGACAGACTCCCAGGCGAGTAGCGGAATTTCTCCTCCTGGGGAACGCCGTTCGTCTGCATGACGACCTGAGCCGGATTGTCGGAGAAAAAGACATTCTCCTTGCTATCAGTATTTAGTAGTCGTCGTAATTTCGTTTGCAGCTGTTCTCCACCGGTACTGCTCGGTGGCCCTGAAATCGTGCGTCGCTGCGGAACGGGAACCAGGCGTGGGCTCTTCGGTGGCAGCGCGGGTGGCAGTGTTTGTTGAGGATTCAGAATTCCGTCTGCTGTAGAGCAAAGCCCAAACGCCCTTTAGAAATTATCCCAACTATGCCCCATGCAATATTCGAGGCAGCCCTTAGCGGATAATCGACTGGCACACGCGTGGGGATATTCCAAGCGCGAAACAAAGGTCCCTGGCCCCTAAGACCTCTTCAAATTCAGAACACACTTCGATTATAATTATTTAACTCTCTCGTGACGGAAACTGGTATCATCCATTTCTTACAAACACCACTGCTCCAAGGAAATAAGAATTTTAAATTATAACAAGATTTAAATCCAATGCAAAAAGTTATTCAAAAAGTCGAAATGGATTTTGTAGGCAACATAAGTTGCCTTTTTAAAGTGAAGCTTGTACTAAACGGACGCTTCGAATTTGTGCGCTTTGTACTCGTGAGGGTGCAGCTTTAAGTTTTTAATTGAGAGGAGCTGACCCTTTAATACGCGAAGGTGTCGAGGCACACTGATTCGGTGAGTCGATCTTTTGGAATTAACACGTTTGGACGTGGAAGTATTCTATGTGGGATTGGTTGAAATTAGTTTGCGATAGTGGAAGATGCCAACGTCGATTTATGTGGTGTCCCAGGAGATAATCAACTGACTTTCCTGGCATGGTTGGCAGGTAATTTTGAAGAAGGGGATATATTCTCAATGCTGTCGCGGCGATTTTGTATAATTTTTTTTAAAAAAAAAATTTGTAGCAAAATAAAGACTGCTTTAACTATATGTATAAAAAATCCAAGCTCTATATTTTTATTTGTACGAACAAAAAATCCCTAACTTTTTCTTTTGTTAGTGGTTTCAGAGTGGGGACCCCAATTAAATCAAAACAATACATTTATAAACAGTTTTTTCTAATTTACTCGAAGTTTGTAAAGATGGAGCTGCACCCCTTTTGCTGCAAGGTCCTGAATTCAGAATCACCTGCCAAATATGTACTCCTACCCTTAACGAATTCTCGATTCTGATATACTTGACTTGCCAAAGAAGTCAGCCGCGAAAAGATCTGCTCCTCAAAGTTTCCTCCCATAAACCTATATTCCTTCCAATTCCTAATATTTTACGAACTTATACTGCTCAGAATTCCTTACTTCATCGGGCAAAGGCAAGGGATAATGTGACGTATATACTTTCCAATTGTAAACTTCCTGCATAAAAGTAGGGGATTCCTTGCATCTGCACCTGAGTCAAACAAAACCGCTGACGGTAAACGAGCCGATCATTTCCCGACATCCGATCGAAACGGCAAAAGCACGTCGCCAAGAATACCGCAGGCCGCGACCGCAATGTATTAAGTGAAAACGTACGATCATTTAATCTGCGAAAAACGTCGACTATCATAAAACACCAGGAATCAAGGTGTCTAACCCGTTCAGCTCAAATGTACTAGGTGTGGGCCGAAAAAAATTTGGATTCTTTCTTTTGAAATAATTGCGGACCGCAGATCAGATGATAGAGGGCCAAATTTGGACCGCGGGTTGCTCATCACTGATCTCTAACACCCTCAATGCTTCAACTTTCTTCTCCACGACCTAAAAGCTTAATTCCCTACGATCACACCTAAATATTCCACAAGCCTGCAAAATCCCCTAAATGCAGGAATACGAGAAGAGCGTCAACTTCCTATTAAACAGATTCTCAGTTCCGTGAAAACACAATGTCGACGTGTCAGTGGTAGGAAGAACAGGGACGTAGAGGATCTCTTCTTTTCACCTCTAACACGTCGGCACTGTGTCATCACGGAGGTGATATGTGTGCCCAGACGTTAAACCACTCAGTGACACCAGAAGAAGGAAGTGAGAGTCGACCGAAGGCCAACGTCCAAACGTGTATACATCTAACGAACAAGAAACCCCCAAGCTGCTACCGGCCTCCAATCCCATTCACAGGAAGACACCTCCCATACCAGCTGGAATCAGTATAGCGAGATCATAAAATGTTCCGAGAGACTTCAGAAACGAACTGACAGAAATATGAAATATAACGACCTGAAGCCTTAAGGGGCCATCCTTAAATTACGTAAGGGTAATTTTGGCGATTTTTTACCCCCTCCCTCCCCCAGTATAACAATTCCTAAGATTTGATATTGCAACCCTCTTCCTACTTAATATTTTTTACATTGAATTTTGTCACTTATTAAAATTCTTTCAAAGGTTTATATAATTCATTTAACTCGCTTTCGGAAAATTTAAACTAAAACAACTTTTCTGAACCATTAATAATAGATTTTGTATTTATTGAAAATTAGGTTAAAAAATATTACGTAAGACGCACCTGATCCCCCCTCCGCCCTTATAAAAAAACGTAAGAAATTCGCGATCCCCTCCCCTCTAAAAAAGTCTTACGTAATTTAAAGACGACCCCTAATCAGAGCCGCTCCATCAGTTGCTACCCCATCTCGATGGTTTAATTTACAAGCTCGCCGTACCTGCTCCCAGCTACTCCGACTGTCAGCAGTGGTGCACACTCGAGCCACTTAGCTGACTCGCGGCTGGGCAAGTTGCCCGTGGCAATGGATCGGAAAAGTGTGAAGCAGCAACTCTTAAGTGGCCAAAGTCGAATCGATTACGCGCGTCGGGACGCCTCCGCTACACGGGCACTTCCGCGAAGGGTGGAACTTACGCCTGTCCTGCTCGTGGCACGATGCCCAGCAACAGGGTGGCGCGAGCGGGGCAGGTGGCAGCTGCGACGGCGACGTCGGTTGCATGGCGCAGGTAGACGCTGCGCCGCATTTCCTCAGCAGCCTGGGTGGCGCGCTCAGCTGAGACACCTGAAGGTGACCGCTGTTCTTCAGCTCCTGCTTCCGATCCAACACGGTCTCGCTCTTCACGTAAAAGGCCTTCGTCTCCTGCAGCAGCTCCACCGCGCTCTTCCGCTTCCCTGTGGCACGTGACGGGGAAACCAGACGGCTGTAAGTGACACTCGAGTAAAAACGGTAAATAGCCCGTTTCCTGTAAACGGACACCGGGGAGAGAGCACAGATACCAGCGAGACAGGGTTAGCCACGTGCGCTGGCACGAGACTCGTTACCCGCTTCAAACTTCGCTGCCGTTTAAAGAGGGGGCCCGCGTCGTGAGTTACAGTATAATGGAGAGTGGATAACGAGGGTAGGTTACGGCTTGGACGAGCGGTTTTTGAAGAAGGGCAAGGGGAAATGTCTGAAGACAGCTATTGCAGAGTGGCTTGCAGAGATGGAGGGTTATTATAAAAGAAATAGAAATAGTCTTAATATTTGGTAAAAAAGAAGTGTTGAAGATATTGAGATAAATCTTTTCTTTTCCCTTTTCTTCCTAAAAAAGATCTTGGGATACAACAGTTTTATATCACTCATCCGTTACTCAGTTTTCCAACTTAATTTGTCCCTTGGTGTTAAATTGACACAATGGTAAAAATCAATGGAGTAAGAAGATAAATAGTTGACTTTGCAAATTCTTTTATTGGAAATAAAAAATGAAATTTCTGTATATTCATTGTTCACATCGTTTATGCATAATATAGCGATGTGTAGGGCATGCACTGTGCATACTGCGTTTGTGCCAAATTGACACAAGGGACAGATAAAGGATATACAGGGTGTTTCAATGCATGTAAAAAGGAAGCTTGAGGAATGAATTATTGGGTTATAGAAATACTGTGAAAAGTTGTAGAGTAATTAATTCTATAATTATTATAAAATAGTGTATAAGCAAATAACTTATTTAGGAGCTGGAATTGAAACTCAAAGTGGTTTTATATTAGATTATGAAACAATATGAGGTAAAACATTTACATGAACTTTCTCAATAATTCCTACGTGTTTTATTCATTCCTGAATTTATGCACACATTTCATGATATATCCTGTGAATTGTGAATGCAGTTTACCTTATAAATGATGTATACAACTCTCCTTGGGTAATTGAAGTTATTTAACAATGGTATTTCTACATGTACGTACTTATACGTTATTAATTATAATTCAAGCTGCGAAGGAAGGGAGAATTTCACTTGCGAATCAAGCTGCAATACCTATTTCGAAAGTCACATGAAATATTGTGAGTAAATTCAGCTTTGTCACTAGTTTCACTTAATTTCCGGGTGGTCGTTGGACGCATCCTGTTGTGCAGTAAGCTGCCGGAAACGATGAGCAGAAAGTGTTTACAATTGAATTGGTCGTTTGAAAAATAACGGGAAGTAACATCCTCGAATTTTATAGCAATCGACGGAAATAAAACATATTTCAAAATATAGGTACAGAAAATAATAGTTCATTCGTTTACTCAATTCCTTTTTAAAATCCCCAAATAGCTTTCTAATACTTGATCTATCACCTTTTCTTGTTGCACAGTGAACAGGTTTTACCACAAATCGTACCTACTTGAATTCCTAACATCGTGGAATGAAACTAAAAAGATATTCTAAATACTCTTAATACAAGATTAATAGTGTCACGCATAACTCAAACAAAAACCTACATACATCCCATAAAAAATGAAACAAATCCCAAATTTATTTACTCAAATAATACTACATCGAATCAAACATAACTGAAATACTTTCAAATTAATAAAGGAAAATTGTAAATATTATAACATGAATTTAATTAAATAAATGAGAGTTAGCGTGTGAATAGTGTGTTTGTAGAGGCAAGCGTGATTAAATTATAATTCTATATTTGCACCTAATTGTTTAATCATTAAATATACTTTCTCATTAAAACCTATATTACAAACCCGTTAAATCCGAATATTCATCATAGTAAATCCAGAATGAGAGATACCGATTTAAATTCCCACTCAGACTTTCCAAACGAGAACCAAAGACGTAGCTACCCTACTCAAAATTTTCCCTCCCTTTTTTTAATCACCCTGTATCAACCGCGCAATGCTATTACAATATTTCAATCTTTCTCTCCACATTATCATTTCCATATCGATTACACCTCGAGAGGAAGACGCGAGGGAAGCCAACGAAGAAAGCTACCAACGAGCAAATGGAAAACAGTGAATCCGGATCGAGGGCAGATTTTCACCCGACGATCGGGAATGATGCGCAGCGTGATACGGGTATGCTGATAGCCAGCGTACAACAAAACGGAAGTGGAGTAGGCGTGGATCCTTACGTGCTGATTAACAATATTTTTCTACGTGCTGGCAGTGCGAAGTTTCCGCGCCGATGCACGAAAGTAATGAGATTAGTTAGTCGCCAGGAATAAATGAAGGACAAACTGCTCGTAAGAATCTCCTGGGCAGTATGGAAGCTCCTGGTGTGCCAGGTCCTAATGAATAATTCAACGAAACACTCTAATTACGTCACAAACCTTCATGCAGGAGGATCAACGTCCACGATGGGACATCGTGGGTGGAGGATTTTAAATCTTTCAGAGACGTAAGCCTAGATATTTTTAGACAATTTACTATTATTAGCAAAGAACTGTTATTGTTATTCCTGTTGCAGCTACGATTTTCAGTGGTCGATAGTGGAAGAATTTATGCAAATATTGGCCTAGTACGCTGCTGTTCATAAGTATAAGGACAGCTACTCTGAGTGGAGGAATTGTAAAAAGGTTGCATTTGTTGAAGAACTCTAAGAAATTTTAGTTTATTTGGTATTTTAAATTAAATTTAGAAAATAAAAGCAGTGGAAAGAATTCAATTTGTACCAAATAGGTATCATATTTTTTGCAGATATAACAGGTGTCCTAAATAATACCTAATTGTGAACGGCAGTGTAGGTATGTACTGAGTTTTTAATACTTTTAGCAAAGTTAGGCAAAAGGATAATCTTTTGTAAGTTTTTAAACTGTTTACTAATTGTTGACAATTGTTCTAATTGCATATTGTTAATCGACGTGCGTTACGAAAAGTAGCACGTTTCAATTTGCTACGTAAAGAAGCATATTCCATCGTTGCTGACGAATATTATCACGTTTGGTCTTCCGCCGTGAAAACTAACATATTTGACTGCTTAGCCACGAAGAATAGCACATTGCAAACTGCAGAAACTATCACGTTTCGACGCGTGGTTAGTTTAAATTGTTGAAGTGCATTTTGCATCGAAGAATTCAACTTTTGAAAATATTGTTTAATAAATAATAACCCCATCTAATCTCCAAAGGGAAACACGAATGAAAATTTTAATTTACATAATTTATGTACGGTATTTTAATGTTTAATAAATTACTAACCTACTACTAAATAAAAATCGCGTCGGAAGGTATTTAAGTTGACGCACTCGATGTTTCGTAGCCAACCATCCAAATGTGCTGTTTTTCGTTGCTATAAACAGAATATGCTACTTTTCGCAGCGAAAGACGAAACATGCTACTTTTCGTGGCAAACCACTCAAACGTGCTAGTTTTCGCAGCGAAAACCGAAACGTGATAGTTTTCGTAATAACAAAGACAAACGTGCTGTTTTTCGTAAGAAAATTGAACCGTGCTACTGTTCGTAACGCACGTTGAAATAGAGTAGGGACTTTTGAATGGTATAGTTTTATTGATTATAAATATGAAGTGGGAATAATTTCGCTCATATACGCTAATAGTACGAATTTAAAAAATCAATTATTCAAACTTTGTCATTTCGTGATAATATGAACTGTCCCATACTATCGCGTTAATCATCACTCACCATGTGTAGATATATTTTTGTATCTCAACATTAACATTTAAGAAATTAGAAATTAGAAGTGAGGAAAAAGAGGAAAAATTATTGCTCATTGAGTTTATTTGAATTCGAATGCAGCCGATTACCAGTAATGGAAAATATTCGTAAGAATTTACGATAGAATTTGCATTTGCGCTAAATGTGAAGAGAGGAGGGACATAATAGAAGGAGTAATCGGTGCATGTTAATTTATTTCACTGATAATAGTCAGTCGAACTGAACTATGAGGATGGATTTACGACGGTGCGTTTTATACGATTCGATACGCGGCTCATAAATCTGAAATATTAATAACGTAATACGTCGAGCGGGGTATATATCAATTTCATTAAGTGCGACCGATTTAATTAGTTATAAGAAATTACTCAGAATCCCGCGTTGCATCAATATAGATTCACGAGCATCATGTTAATTAATTTTTTTTCAGCGCCCCTGACTATTGGATGACATTTTATAAATTTACAAACATTTTCCAATTTCATCAATATTACATTACAGAAAAATATTTGATACCACCCAATGAAAGCATTCAACATTTTAATTTAATTACCCGTGTCTACATTAAGGCTTCCTGCAATTATACAACTCATTTCTGATATTGTAAACACATTCCAAGTTGCACTAAAATTCCACTAGTCTCTCCATTCAATATTAATCACGTGCAATTAAAACTTCCTCGCACGTACCATATCCGCTTGTAAAATTAAAATATTCGGAAACAGCTAGTACCTCCATTATTAACCCCTTTCACCAACCTTATCTACCATAAACAGTAAAAATTAGAAAGGTGAATAACAATTGAAAAAATAAAAAGCCATTGAAAACTGAAACGTATTGGCACCTATATTTCTATGCCTTCACTAAATATGTAGATCTCAGCCTCATATTTTATGAGCACGTTCCCAAGACCTCCCTCTTCATTAATAAAATCCGATACAATTCATTAACGCAATAGAATCTCATTTTCAGGCACCACAATTCATGAATCACAAATTGGTGTGACCTCTTAATTTCAATTTTTGAACAAGAATTCACACTTTGTGCGTGGCCTTCGCAATTAACCCCGAAATTCTTAATTCACTACGCCTATGGTGAACGGTGATGGTGCACGTGCATGTACTTTATACATCAGCGCGGGTTAAAGTGTCCTCGTCTCCAATGAGAAGGCAAGGCTCGAACGTTAACGACGAGACCGCCGACATCTGCGGCTTCTCCCGTTTTCGCGTACCACGCAAGTCGATGATTGATGACATACGACTGACACACGCCCCAGGAAGCTGATACTCCCACTTTGGAACAATCGCCGATACGATCGTGATAGCGTTGGGCGAAAAGGGACCGCCTGATCGAATTACTGAGGCGCATACAGCAGAACCTCTGTTATGATACTCGATTACTTTGTTTTCTGAACGCTCTACCACTCCTTTGATTTTACAGGAACTCCATTTTCATAACCCTTTTAGTGGATGAAGATTCTGAAGATAAGCGTTCGCGGTGTGCGGAAATCCTTTAGACTCGTTTGTTGAACATACTCGTTGTACGCCTATAGGCGTTTCTCGCACATGATATATCTTGAAGGGTTAATTGATGTTGTAGGGTGATTGTACCTAATATCGCCAGGCAAAAGTTAAATCGCTGTCAATTGAATAATAATTGATATTTTTGCATGCAGTTTGTTTCACAGTAAAGAGAAATTATTCATCTTTCATGTAGTATAAGTTAGAATCGTTGAAACCTACAAATTTTTAATTGGGACTCAAAAAACGTGAGACATGCAAAAATGGGGTCCTGAAAAAAGTGTACCTAATATCGCCACCTCAAGAAATATTGATTAATTCATGTATATATGAGTTTTTTAAGTCTTTTTCACACGTGCTTTTATTATTTCTTGCACTACAAATGTATTTTTATCCATCTTTGATTTTATTTTTATTAGAAAAATATAGAATTTAAAAATATAGAATTTAAAAATATAGATGTTTAAAGTATTTTATTTTTTACGTTCCGATGTACATATTCGACAAATAAAGTCATTCTCACATGGGCTTTTATTATATTGGGGACACTAGCGGTAGGCGGTATTACAGGCGGAACACACATACTGCTACAAGAAAAACGTTATTTTCATTATAAAAACTATTTGAATTGATTACAGTCCTTAACTACATCATTAATTAGGTTTTTCTAGTAGATATTCTTGCATTTACGGAATTATTAGACTTACCTTCTCCGAATGGGATGTAAAATTGTGACAGTCCAATAAATTTTTACACTATTAAGATTCACTAAAATACTTCTCTTTCTGTAATTGTTGATCACATGACGCTGCAATTACAATATGTCTTCCTGCATATGGTTAGGTTCTAATTGAGTACATAACCGATAAATTTTAGTGCTTACTTTGCGAGATATAGGGTGTGGCGATATTAGGAACACTGGCGATATTAGGTACAGTCACCCTATATATTTTTAAAAAAATGTTGAGTATGCTACTGTTGAGAAACTACATTGTACGAAATGTTTTGTTTCCATATTGATTCGATTGGGGGAGGTTTTAGTTATGTATTCAAATTTCTTTACTTATTAAATATTCTCCCAAAGTTCTTTCGTAAGCTCTAAGTTATATCGGTTTTTCGAAATTCAATCATGCTCCAAAAGATAACCCTCGAAATTCTCACCCTTCCTGCACGAGATCTTAAAAACCCAAGGGACACTTGCAAAGGGAGTATTCAGGTCACAGTTAGCATTCAATTTAAAAACATTACAGAGGGAGTATCCAAGTCTCAATTTGCATTCAATTCAGTTGAATTCGTTCATATTTGAAAATGGAGTTAAAAGTGCCAGAGGTGAAAATTTTCAGTATTTTCTTTTCAACCACAGCAATGTACATATAATTTCAGTTCCATCTTGCGATAGCCCAGCTTTTAGTTTAAACTAAAATAAATTATTCTAGCACTTACATCGTCTACCATTTCAACTCTTCAATTCTGTTCTATCTGCAATCTTCGCAAAACCAAGTGTTCCATCATAACTATCTTTAGTTCTTTTGTAGGGCACTCGTCAACTGTAACAGACTATTCGTCTGCCAGACAACTGTTCTACCAATTGAACTACCGAGGTCATCGACAGATTCCTTCTCCTTAAGGTTAATATTCGAGAATTGCTACAGTCATCAACTCGATCAGTCCAACAAGTGAAGCCACCAAAGAGCACGCACAAGCATCAAAACTTTTACACGAAAGAAATAAGAAACTCTTCGACAGTGTACAACAAATTTTGCTTCTAAATAAAATTGTAAGAGGAAATCAAATTGGATAATTCGATTATTAGTTCAACAGTCGAAATCAGAATGCTTTGTTTATTGAAGATCTGATCTACCAATGTCATCGATGGACTTCTTGTCACTATTCAAAAATGATACAAAGAGGCAGAATACTGCACTGAAAGAAAATTGCAAGGTACCTGATTTTTACTGTCGCTAACCTCCTTTCGCACAATGGCACAATGGAGGAAACGTGGAGTAACAAAAATTCTCGAAGAAGTACGATGGCTTGCGGAACAAAGTGGAATGCAGTGTTCTAGGAATGTAAATGGCCCCTGCTCTTCATTCTTAACTGGAATTACTGTTACATCGCTAGTACGAGCTGATAACATTTTATCACTCACAACTTGTTGCCATGTTAGTTCTTTAAACATTGAAAAAGAAGGCAGATATGTACATTCATCATAAAATACTATAAATGACTTTGTTTGCGTTAATCATAAATGAATTTGTGCAACGATTACCCAGAAAACCACTATGAGCAATTGCGAATAAAATACAAATTCAATTTATAATTTAGGCTGGATTTAATCCCTCTATATTTCGTCTAAAGTTGAAGAATAAATCGAGCACAAGGTACACGAGGTTTCAGGTGGACGATTGCTATAAATAATCGGACACGACCCTTTGAAAGAGCAACGTGGGCCATCCTGACCCTCCCCTATCCTGTTAGTTCAGGGTTAAAAGAAGCTCAACCTTCTTCATATGCTTTGAAGGATCTTGAAGACACTTCTAAAAAAAGAAGCTACTGCGTGAAGAAGTTCGTTTGGTTTTCTTTTAACACTTAGAAGCTAGACAACGAAAGCAGTTTGTTCACGGTTCGTAAAACAGCACTCCCCCTTTATTTTGACTCTTCACAAAGTAAAACAATATTTTTTGAAGACCTCTTATGCAGACAGGCAACTACTATGCCATACATTTTTATTTCCTTTCCATGTGGAAAATTTAAAAATAGGAAGTGATGAAAGATTATTATGTCTGTATTATCGCCTAGGGGCTTTAAGAGGATTATACTTTTTTTTAGAAAATCATTTGTTTATGTTACTTTTGTTATTTACTAATACTTTGAGCAGCGAAAGGTTTTGAACAACGCCTGTTCAAGTCAAGAAGATCCCTTACTTGCACATGTCGACATTAATAACAATTTAAACTTTTATATTGTGTATTAAATATTCATGGGACTGCTACCATTGCACAGACGAAGTTTTTCTGATTAAAATGAGTCCAAACACGACCATATTCGTGTTACTTTTAATTACACATACATAATTTGAAACATTTCAAAATTTGATAAGCAAATTATTTCGAGTTTGCACTCATTGAAGTCGCAAGTCGAGTGTATACTCATTTTCATCGGTAAAATCTCGCAAATTCACTGGTGATACTTTCACGAATATCTAAGAGAAAAAAAATAAAAATTAAAATCTCCATTATTTTTGTTCGAAATAAAAATGATACACCGAATTTGGTTTCTCTTCAAAGTAAACATTCATGTCTTTCGGCGTGAAAACACGTATAGTTCAGATAGGTAATACTGTTTCTACTGTACTTATTCAGGAATGAAAGAAAAATCTCAAATGTAACATCGAAGAGGAATTCGCGTAATGCAAAGAATCGTCCACGTCATTCCTCTTCTGTACTCAGATTGACTTGAAATTCCTTGGTGACGCGCGTTAGTTGCGCGATGCGCATCCCTTTCGCAGATCGCACGTGTCAGTCATGGTAGCTGATGACACGCGTTTGACACACTACGGGAGACTTTCTTTAGCGACGGCCACAAACAGCGACAATGACGACGGGACAAAGATAAGAAAGAGGCAGAAGCTCAAAGGAACGCGGATTCCGCGATGACACGAAACTGTCTAACGCAGCAGCTGCTTCCAATCTGTGAAAGAATCTCTCAAACTCACGAAGAGTCGTAAGTCTTTTTCCTTTCATCTAAAAATCATCCAACAGCTTCCAAGAACGAATAAACGAGGGACATTTCTAAATTATTGTACTTGCCTCCGTCACGCTTCCGCCTCATTATCGCCACCAAAAGTGTAATTATCGATGAGTTATTTACTACGAAAGGTAGCTTTGCTCCGAACACTACGTGACGTAATAGCAAGATCATAGAGCAACGATCGTTAGAGCAAGTAACCCGTTCGAGTGTGTTTCCCTTCCGTTATGAAAGGGATAATTAACGACAACAATGGCAAAGGGTGAAAATAATACAGCACGGTCGATGGGAACCTTGTTCAAGGATACAAAGTTGCTCGTGGCAAGCTTGCAGAGCTCGTCAATAAAAAGTTTCATGAATCGCAAAAGTTTCTCTAGTGAATTGATTTTGGATAAGTTTTAATTGAAACATCCTCCTTCACCTTAGAATCCCCAAATTTTTACCATTTTTCATACTTCTCGCACCAATTTCAGTAATTTGAAATGTTGACGTGAGAAGAATGATGAATTACAATGTGAAGGACAACTTGTCAGTTAGAGTAATTCTTTTTTAAGTAAATTATCAGAGTAGATGCTGAGTAAGACAAGTTAGGAATACATTAGCAAGGTGTTAGTATTTTATAGTACGTTCAAAGCTTCTTTTTATACCTAGAATTTCCCCTGGTGTTCGCATAAAATACACGTTTAAAAAAAGATGGTCGGGAAAAGTGAACGCTCCGAGTTTCAATGTCGACGAGAAGCCACGTGGCAGATAGAAAGTGATCACCGCACTTTCGATACATCTCAAGGAAATTAGCATTGGTAGATGGGAATTTGAAGGATGCTCCATTATTTAGTGTTTTTAAAGGATTTGGTGAGGGAAAAACTTATATTATTGGAAGCTCCATGCAACTCTACCAAGTTGTGCATTTGAAAATTAAGTTATACAGTAATTATAGTCAGAGCAAAATCAATTGGCTGCTCTAGAACACTTCCCCCTCTTTTAACCACGTCAAGTATTACCACCACTGGCATACCGTGTCAATTTGCTTCTCTATTCAAGAAACAGAGACTGTATTACTGCAGTTTTACTCAAAAGAAAACAGAAGATAGAATATTAGAAATATTCCTTTAATGTTTCCCAGCAGCCAAGTAACTTTGTTCGGACTATACTTGAGTTACTTTTTCATTGAAAATGAATTCTCGTCACTTAACACATTCAAGGATAAACTTACCAGTATGATCCGTGTGCCGATGATGATTCCTAACGTAAGGAGGTGCCGGATTCCTGGGTTGCATCTCCCAGTAGGAGTTTCGACTATTTCCAAAATGATTGGCCCGTGGCTGCTGCGAAGGCGAAGTCTGCTTGCAAGGCAACCTGGCCATGGCAGTCATCATTTTCTTTACCTCCCCGTAGCTGAACCCGAGAATTAATCACTTCATCGGTGCCCCGCTTTGTTGCGCCGTCGTCTCAACCCCATTTTCGGGCGATCGTCTGCTCCCTGAAAAATGAGTCTATTAATTCCCTGAATTAATAGAAACGCTGACACCAACTTTTAATTGGACACCCGTTTTCTTTTAACTTTAATTTCACATTTAAAAATTTCAAGAAATTGTAATCTCAAACATTTAAAAATTTCAGAATGTCAAATTTTTAAAAATTCAAAATTTGAGAATTCACCAATTATAAGATTTCAAATTTCGGAACATCAAAATTTCAAAGATTTCAAACTTCAGAATTTCAAAATTTTAATGATTTCAAACTTTAGGATTCGCCAATTCTGAAAATTTTAAAATTTTAAAAATCTCAAACTTCAGAATATCAAAATTTGAAAAGATTCCAAACTTCAAAATATCAAAATTGTAAAGATTCTAAACTGGCGAATCCAAAAATTTTAAATATCTCAATAATCAGAATTGAAAAAACTTTCAATTTTAAAAACTTTTCTTGCGTTGACCACTCGACATTGGCACGTTCCAAGTAAACGAGAGCGATCACTGTGCTCTTCCCATGATGCAAAATTGTCATTCAAATTCTGGTCGGAATAGACCGTTGGAGCACAAAGGAGTCTGCTGCACCTCGTTAAATATTTAACCAGCCACACGCCTCTCGAATCCCCCGCGATACCCTATTCTTCGATCACAATGTATCGGGCTACCTGCATTCAGGGGGATAACAGTACTTCCGGTTTTTCCAGCCTATTGTCGAAAACGTTTTAAATAAGTGCGAGCGTGGCTATGCCCCATAGAACGACGTTTAAATGTCTGATCCCTATTTTACTTTTTAGAGGATTCGTGCTAGCAATTCCCTTTAAATTGGTAGAAGAAGGTTTATGGTCGAACAGGTAGTTTACTGAGGCTTAATTAAAAGTAGTGACTAGATTACGAAATATGGTGTTGAAAGAGGTCCTTGAATTATTATTCGAGGGTCGTTTGAACACTCTTCGACGAATAGAGACGAAAACATAAAAGGAAATACATGGCTAACAAAATGAAATTCGATGAATTTCAATTCTCTTAGCTATTATTATTTCTTAAATACTAACATTTAAATTAACTTTATACTATACTTATTGTCCACCCGAGGTTAATGATCTCCTATTACACAACTTTACCATTCAAATAAATTTATACAAATCTATAATAATACAAACAAACACGTACATATTTCCTGCAAATCTCGCACCAAAGGAATTTAATCCTCAAACCAGTAATCTTAAATGTATTTCCTGAATTACTTTTCCTTCACAACGCACCAGTATCCTATTCTATTACATAAGATATAATGCACGGAGTCTGAGCCTCTCATATCAATTACACTTATTTTAATAAATACAATAACAAACCAATAACGAGTCAAACAATAATACTACACTTTCAATTTTAATATTTCAAACCTTTCTCTAAATAACTCCCTCTCCGTTCCGAACTGCTTTCATATTACTTCGTGAAACTTCGCTAAATGTATCTACATTTTCACCCACTTTTAATAAAAAATTACAAACCACTTGGTCCATCAAGGAGGCAAGGTCGACAATAGGAACACTCAGCTAGCACCACCACCGATTGGCCAAGCTAGATATGCTCTCAACTTGTCACGAGAATGCGAGATTCCGTCGCAGACCAGTCACGGTACAATTACGCTCCATTAGAACGTCATTCACGTTCGTCAATCCTAACGACGCCGCGATTGTAACGTTCCATGCTTGAATCATTGTGCCCGGTCGCGATGTAATCGCGGTCCGTTCAAATATTATTCGGCTCTCATTTGCACGGACCGTTCAATTTGAATTCGATTACGGTCAGATCAAATATTATTACGATCACGTTCCGTCTGCCCACGATATTTGAATTGGCGACCGAACCCGCCCTGGTGCAAATGGAACGCAACCGAACGCGAACAACGCGCACCGCGGCGAGGTTCCAGCAATAATTCTAGGAGGCCGCGATCGAGCAGTGATTGCATCGTAATTAAACGACCGCTGTAAATCACGCCCGATACCGAGAATAGTGAAAGCACTTCGTGGGAGCATCTTCGTAACGGATCACCAACAGATAGCTGTTCAAGGAAAACATGACACACGCGTTGGTGAAAGCGATCGGCCGTACCAAAAGTAAAGCAAAAACAGAATTAGATAGCGTTGTGAAATGGAGCAATGGGCAGCTTGCATCCGTCGGAAAACTTGTCACCTTTTTGTCATTCCGGATGAAAGGTGCTTTCAAACGTTCTGTGTCTCGGTAGAGTGGCTTCGTGGCTCTGGGACACTTTGCCCTTTTAATTTTTTAGGAATATACACAGTGGTGGAGAGATGATTCTTTGTGTAAAACAGAATTGAAAGTGTGGGATAAGTTTTTTTAATTAAGGGGTGGGTTTTTGAGGAAATTGATTTTGAATTTTCTGAGTTGATTTTGTACAAGAAGGAAGGCTATGTAGAAAATTTATTCTACATTTTTTGTTTACTTTTGGAGTAGAATTGAAGAGTCTTTGTAGAAAACACTGTAAGTGCCAAAAGTTAATTTTTTTTTATCGGAGAATATTCTGAAATTTGATTTTTGGCACTGACAGTGTTTTCTACAAGGACTCTTCAATTCTTCTTCGAACTCTACTAAATTTTTCTCCGCCTCATATTTTGGGATTTCTACTCTGTGCGAGAAATATTAACTATTCAAGATCACTCAGCGTTCATCCCCGTCATAGCATTAGACCACACCCCTCCATCTTCTTTCTGATCCCAAAGCTACATTTGAAAGGCGGGATCTGCAAGTCTGAAATAGAAGACCTAGCTACGCCGAGAAGAAGTGCAAATAGCACCAGGTGCGATTTTTAATCAAGAAAACGACTCCATTGATTCAGTATTTCTTCTTCCAAGCATACACCCCCGACAATCTCGATCTTCTGACAAGGAACACTATCAAGGTGTCCGGCGCTGAATTTTTTCTCCTTGAAATGTGTCGTTAAGGGGTTAGACTACCTTGGTTGCGTTTTTGGGAATTTATGTCTAAGTGACAAAAACACTTTTATCGATAAAAATTTTTCAATGAAGGTAGAAACATCTTTGAATAATATATTGAATAATAAATAAATATATTCTCTATCGTTCGACCGGCAATTTATTCGATTAGTTGAAAAATCACACAATAGCTACACTGTCAAGCAAAAAGCTCATTTTCGTGTGTAAGAAAATAAGACTTTATTCGAGAAAAACGCATTTAAAGTTTTCGGAATGTTTTGATATTTGAAAAAAATTGTATATATTATTCAAAGATGTCTCTATCTTCATTGAAAAATTTGTATCAATAAAAGTGTTTTCGTCACTTAGAAATAAATTCCCAAAGATACGATATTTCTTGACCTAACCAAGGTAGTCTAACCCTATAAGCACAAAAGCCTAAAAGATGTGTTATTATTTTAGCCCAATCTAAATTTTAACTTCCCAAAGTTCGAAAACCAGTATTTCCCGAATGAATTGTTCTGCCACTAGAACCACCAAATATCCAACAAATTTCGAGTCTTTTACAAGAGATATGTATTATAAAGTGAGCTTTGTGTCAACAGTTGCAAAACGATACCCGTCAGAGTGGAGGACTAAAGAAACTCGATAGTGTTCCTTGCGAGCACTCACAATCACTGTCCAGCTCGCAATCAGTCGATTATCAAGGTTCGAGCCAAAAATATTATCATTCCGCTGTAAAGTGTATTATTTCAAATGGCAGCTTGGACAACCACCCTGTCGCGTACGACTAGCTATCTGCGCGGCTGTGCACAGTGTCAGGGGCCGTAGCAAAGAGACAGGCAGTCTAGGGTAAAGCCTGCACGATAAACAGCAAGTGGATGAATCACTCACGGTTCCTATAAAATTGCGTACCGACGAGGGAAGAAAGGGGATCGCGAGCGATGCTGTTAGCCGGCGAATATTATCAACAGCTGAGACATGCCCCGGGAGAATATAAATGAGATTGCTGTTGGCTAACACAGCGCGCGAACTACATTCGTCTACTCCTGCTGGCGCTCCGGAATCGATTCCTGAAACATTAGCGTCCTCTTATCGGCTGGCGAGACGGGGGCGAAAGGAGGAAACACGGAATGATGGAGGAGTTATCGTTCGATACACTTTCGACCTGATAAACACGCCCGGTGAAAGACTTCGCGATGGACGATTAGAGAATTCGACTGTTCCAACCGGGTTATCGGTGCTTCCCAATCACGAAGCTTAGGAGATGGGATAGGGGAACTTTGGTAACCTTTTGCAGCCTGACTTGTCCGATCGTTGATCGACCAGAGATTTTGTATCGTCAATCCTGCGGGAGTTAAGACAGAAGTTTGGAATAGGATATAATATCGTGATTTTAAAATTAACGTTTTATTTAATTGTACGAATTAAGAGTTCTGCGATTTTTGTGGGACTTAATGGCATTAAGGGGGTACATAGGTAGGAATGAATGATTTTAAGAATTTTTTTAGGGGATTTGTTTAAAAAACATAAATACTTATTAGGTACACATGATTTCTAGTTCATAATGTGCACGAAAAAATTTATTTACAATAATTTTTGTATTAACTTATTTATGATTTGTTAGGTTCTTTAGAACACTGCAGAAAAAATGGTCAGCATGTAATCTCCTTTAAACACTGTTGGATCTGAAAAATGAAATGATATTCTTGTAAAATAATGTTGCCATTATGGACTGACGGGGCAATTTTTTATTTAAAAAAGAACAATAAACTGTTTATGGTATTTTAAAGTTAAATGAATTTATTCATGCAAAATTTCCTGTGTAATTGTGCATGAAAAGTTGATGAAACAAAATATCAAAAAAATGGCCCGTTAGCCCATAATGGCAACATTATTTTACAAGAATATCATTTTATTTTTCCGATCCATCAATGTTTAAAGGAAATATCATGGTGGCCATTTTTCTGCAGTGGTCTAAAATACTTGAAAAATCATAAATAATAGATATAATACAAAAATATCGTAAATAAATTTTTTCGTGCATTTATGTGCAGGTAATAAGTATTTTGTTTTTATTTTTTCTAATAAAACCCCTGAAAAAATCGTTAATAGTTGGACAGAAAGCGTTGCGTCTTTGAGATTTTCTTTGATGGACTAATAATTATAATTATAATTATAATCTTAATTCTCAAAGTCAGAGCGCTTGAGGTTCCACTTTTACAAAGTTTAATAGGACCAGTGTATAAACTTTGATATTTCTGAGTGGTATACTTGGTATGCAAAATATTCACTAGAAATTTCTCCTTATTTGTATGAAGATACAGAGACGTTGCAATTAAAAACTTTTTGATATCTTGATCACTCATGCCTGTATAATAGACAATAGCATATTCATTATTATTCCCTTAAAATCTGTGCTGTGAATTAGAGGGAGAACTTTTCACAGTTCAACACTGTTCAAGTTCTGCTCGGACATGCGCAATGAAGACCTCAATATTACTTGGTATATTTATATACACGAATAATGTCAGCTTCCAACGCAACTATTCGAAACGAAATCACCGATACCATGGTCACGAAACCTTGATATGGATGCAGTATCGAGCATATTTGGAAAGTAAAAAGGATATTTGTCCCAATTGAAGCACGAAGCATCCGAAGACGAGATTGCAAAATCTCCATTCGGTATTCCAACAAGTGGGATCTGGTTTGGAAGAATTTCTTTCGTATCCGCGAACATCCTCTATATTTAACAACACGGAAAAGAGACTGAACGCGAGCAATGAACGTTCATTGCCACGCCGCGTAATTAGTTTTATCGCGAAGCGCGCCAGACTACCGTTTCGTTCTTAAACGGTAAATTTCTCAATGGAAAACGAGCTCGTTCGAATCGACCGAGCAAAAAGGCTGCAAAAATGGTACACTCCGGTACAACTGCAAGTAACCACAGTGCCTGGCTACAAAAGTCGATGCTGATTACAGACAGAACATCTGTGTAATCCTGATATACAAAAAATAAATGGATATTTGCATTAAAAATAGAATCTTCTATTCTTCGGAGAAAGATTGTATTTGATGCAACATATCTCTCTTTTGAAGCTGTGCAACTTTTGTTTGGCCTGTTTATCTTTTTAAATAATAATATTGACACCAATCAGAGTATCTCCTTTTTGCATTATCTAGGATAATACTTTGAAATGAAATACTATGTTCCATTTATCACGTTATTTGCTGCGTAATTCATGCCTGAGAGGATTAATTTTGGAGGACTAACAATAACAGGATTAACTAAAATTTTCAGCGAAAGCAACAATCGGTTGAATGCATCGAGGACAGTGCTCAAAAATTAAAATACGGAATATTTCATATACTTACTAATTTTGTCATGATTTAATATTATCCAATTCGTTAATGGGCTTAATGAGCACACTTGTAATATTCTCTGAACGAGAGTTGGCAGATTTCAAGCAGACTTGGGCGACAGGTATTGAAATAGAAAATAGAAAATAATATTTGAAATTGAATACCTATTTACGATATTAGAGGCCATTATTTACGAAACAATTTCAAGAGACATTAATCAATTACAAAATTCAATAAAAATTCATTTGCTCGGTAACCAAATAACAAAATAATTCAAGGGAAGCTCATTTGCTTCAAATAAACTAATCTAAAAATATTAAAAAATAGCATTTAATCAGATGAGATAATATATTATTTAGCTAACCATTTCTAAAATATTTGACTCAAATAATTCCCCATACATGCATCGAATGAAAATCCTTCGACATAAAAAGACGCCGCGACGAAAGAAACCTCAATAAAGAAACAAATTAAAACTCACATATCCAAATCAATAACAAATACAAACAGTTCAACGAAAGGAATAGAACCCCATTTATGTTCATCAACATATTTCCATAAAAATGCAAACTTAAAAACCAACAATCCCACCTCGCCATCAATTACCTATCTAATACCACCAAAAAATTGAAAAATACTGCTTTTAAACGATCTCTATATTCACCCACGTGAGAATCCCGCGTGCCCGCGAGCGCCACTTTCACTAAAACCGCCTCGCCAGCGGACACGTTGGAAAAGTTAAGGTAGTAACTCGCAGCGCCTGGCGTCGTCCCTGGTTCACGTCCCAGACACGAGATCCTCTAATCGTTTTCAAGAAGAAGCTCCAATAACGTCTCGTTTGCACATGCACGGAGTCGAGTTGTTTGCCTCGACAAGTCCTCGAGAATTGACTAGCAACTAAAGCCGCGTCCACCAGCGCCAGGAATCCAGGCACGTACTATCAGATCGCAGAAATTTCACGCGGACGTCGTTCCATCAGATTTCTGGCAAGAAACCACTGTTTCCGTCGATGGGAAACGATAAAAGTGGTCGATGGGTGACTCGGGCCAGCTTTTAATTCGCGACTCTTCTTGTAAAACGAGGCAACCGTTCGCAACTGATCTGCTTCGTTATCTGGCCATTATTGTACCTCGAATCGTTATCGACGCCGTACATCTCGTGGTCAAACACTGCACGCACTGAAATGCGCTGGTCTCTTCATTGAAGGGGATGAAACGGCTCGACGAGCTTGAATAGAAAAAGTCGGTCACGGTTTCGCGTGGACCTCCCTGGTGGAACGTTGACGACGATAAGATACGGGCAACACGTAGATAAGTTTCGATTTGTGGAGAATATAGGTGATGCTTCTGTCGTGTTCCAAGTCGGGGGCAATTTGAGAAGCCCATTTGAGAATCTAGCACAGCGGAGAGCTATATTGTATTTTATGCACCCTGGACTTCGCGGGCAGAGCCATAAATCGCTACCCTTGGACGACAACGTTAGCCAAGGTTGCGGCCACCGTGCTCTGCATCTGAGGACGTTCTAGAAATTTTCCAACGAAATGGGAGTGGGTCATAAAATACCAATATCGGGGGGATCGATTCTTCGAATGAGTCTCTGTATTATGTACGATTTCATTAGTTACGAGTTACAAGTGAATTCTTAAGTTTGACATGATTTTTTGAAGACAGTGGAGTCAGTTTTCATGATTGAACAGATAATAAGAAGCAGTAAACTGGAGGAAACTCTGTGAATCATTACTTTACTTTGTCATAATTTTATTTTGTGATTCTTTGGGAATTCTCTAATCTCAGGGGTGCGTAATCTTCTGTCAAGTCTTCAAAATTTTCTGGGTGGAAGTCGGACATTCTCCCGTTTCTAGGAATAATAAAAATAATATTTTTCCAAAATTATTCCTATGAGTCCGGAATTGTTTTTTAAAGGGCGAGAGTCGTGTAAGTCGACGAAAATTAAAAGGAGGCAATCTTCGAGAATTTTTTTCAAAGAAATTGTTCAGTGAATATTTTTGATACTTTTGAGGTATTTAATTGAACGTCTGAGGAAGTCGAGAAAATTTTCTTTTCTGTAAAATGATTCGTGTGTTGTAAACTGTGTACTCGCCTAAATCAGAAACTCCAGTACATTTCGTATTCTTCATAAAATTACGCGTCGGATTAATGTAAATATGCAAAAAGATGCAAAATTGAGTAAATGACTTTAAAGAAAAAGTTCTGCCGTGAAAGTCGCAACTTTTTCTTTAAAGTCCTGTCATTTGCTGAATTTTGCATCTTTTTTACATATTTACATCCATCCGACGCGTTATTGCATAAAGAATACGAAATATCCTGAAAATTCCTTCAAAGTTTAAAATAAACAAATTATTTTACACAAAACAAAATTTTCTCGAGTTTCTCAAATCTTCAATTAAATATCCTAAAACTTCTCGAGAAATTCTCGAGAAGGAAGACTAGTTACACGCGTCCCCCCCTCAACAATATTACACTATTCCCTCGCATCATCCCTTAACTCCACACACCACTCAAAATCTACCTCAAAATAAATTAGTCGTTCAACTCCCAAACCGTCCTCAAAACACAACAATCGACAAATGTGTACACACTCAACTATTTTCCAACAGAAAAAAAGACCGAATTAGGCCTCGTTATGCGATTGACTCAGTTAATGTTGCAAAATGGACGGTGCAATCGACCATTCTCGACTGACCCAAATTGAATTGTGATCCAGTAAATGAACGCAGGTTGTATTACGTCGTGCTCGCGTTTGGAGATGCACTTGTAGCGTCTGATATGGGTCACTGGTGTCTGTGGCGCGGGAATTAGTTACGAGAAAAATTCCCATATCGCGGCACGGCGCAATAAAGCAGGGTGCAAGATTCATCGGGGGCCCCGCAACGTTCCTGTGCATAATTTCTATCGCGAACCAATATTTAGAAGCCCCCCTTGGGAAACGAGACGCGGCGTGAGAGACAGGCTTAAGGCGGCGATAATATCGGTGAATACGTGTCCATATATTTCCCCGATGTAGCCGACGAACGGGATCCAGGCTTATGTACGGGTAACTCCTGTACACAGGCTCGAGATGTCCTAAGTACACGTCTACATGCTGGATATGCATCGGCGACCGCGCTTCCACGACACACACGGTGTCTTCGAAGTGCAGTTGCAGGAAAAGTGTGTCTGTGCAAACTGATCTCTTTGAAACTTCTTACGTAAATCGTTGAATTAAAAATTATGTTGGAATGGTTGAAATTGATATTTAAGTTTTGGGAACTGGGGTTTTTATTGTGGTTTTTATTGTGGATAATAAAAGTGGAATGATAGGTAATAAGAAAAGAGGATGTTGTGGAAAGATGTCTCTTGACTTCAAGCGATAATTTTTTAAGTAAATTGTTAAAATAAATAAGTATGTGCGTTGGGATGTTTGATATGAAATTTTATAGTAGGTATCAACTTTATAGAGATATTTTACTGTGATAGCATGTGGCTTTTAATTTACTGATATCAGTAAGATAGCTTTTAAATTGAATATGATGGATAAATCTTATGCAAGAAGGAATTGTTTCTGCGTCTATTGTTTATTTTATATATAACTGTTATAATTAGAGCTAAAGTATGGATATTTTTTTTCATTAGGTTCTGTATTCTAGTATGACATTCTTTTTTCAATTTATTCTGCTGTTATTATTGGTTGAAAGAAGCTTTTATCTGTCATTATACGTCTCCGTGCTTCGGTATATAATCTATTGAAAGAGTGTTAAACAAATAAGGTAAATGTCCCCATTATCGACCTCGCTTCCATTATCATCCCACTAGTTCTTTTTTCAATTAAAACTGGTTAATAAATATATTCACCGAAACATTAAAACCGTGAAATCGAAAATACTTCATTTATCAATTTATGTATTTATTATTGTTCTGTGATCACAACGCAGGAATGTTTGAGCCTCGTTTTCAGAGACTCTAATAAAACGATTTTTAAATTACATATCTCATTGGGATGCATGGAAATGCATGAATCTGAGACAGGAAAAAAAATAAAAGAAGATGAAGTTAAAAATGGAAGCAGGAAAATTAAGGGAACAAAAATCTGCATAAAAATGAAGAAGGAAAAGGAAATGCAGAGACTAAAGAATTTAGATCAACAAGGCCACACTGTAAATAAGAAACCAGACACCTTAAGCCGGGTCCAGACCTGAACGAGTATACGCTGAGCAGGTTAGGCGCGCACGAATATTCTGATGTGGAAGGGTGAAACGGTAGCCAGGGCCGCATGCTTCTACGTCAGAAAGGGTGAGCGTGAACGCATATACTAGTGTGGTCGTGTCATTCGTGGTGCTTCGGCGCATGCGACCCGACTCAGGAAGAAAAGGGGTTGTTCGCTGACTGCGCGTGGTCCCTCCTGCGACTTTCAAATTGGAAACGGATCCCTTTACCTTCAGTATAAACACGTGTTACAATATCAAAAAAAAAAAAAAAAAAAAGTAATCAGCTTGAAATGATATAAATCAATTTTTCATGAAATTTCCTTCATTATGGTCCGAATTACGTCGTTCTTGGTGTTAGTTTCATCGGCGAAACATAAGGAATCAATTGACGTCGTTTTCGCAAAGATCTGAAGAGAAATGTGAAACTCTTGGACATTTCTGACTTTTTAATGGTACATATTCCAACCATTTCGAGGATCGAAACCCATAAAATTCGGTGAGGAATTTCGGGGGGTTGTCCTCGCCACGGGGTACCAGGCGGCACCTCTTTGACAGGCGTCGCTGAAGAATCACCCTGTATTGGTAAACAAGATGACTCCGAGAGTTGAGCTGTATGTTTATTTAGCTGACTATCACACCATCTTTACGACTGCGGAATGGGCTAAGCTAAGCACAGAAGTTGGCGAAGAAAGACATAATGGCACTTTCGACCCCTCAGCCTGCTCAGCGTATACGCATTCAGGTCTGAACCCGGCTTAAAGAAACGTACTTTCAAAAGTACGGGATCCTTAATGTTTACTTTGCTTTTTATTAAAGAAAGAGAGATATGATTCATCCGAGTCGCGTGATTCACTTTGTACACAATTATTCATCGATTTCCTGCGAGGTTAATAAATTTAGGTAAGGGACTGTCAATTCGCTTTGAAAGACAATCACGATGGAAAATCACTTGTTCGTTTGTGTCATAGAAGATAACATATCACGTGGAACGAATGATATTCTTTAAACTCATCATCAATCTATTCCATCAATCCACCGCATTATTATCGAATAAATTCTGAATAATTTTGACCAGTTGAGCCAGCCAATTTTAAGTTACAAGCCACTGAGATTATGTAGAGAGAGAATCACCTAACTCGACGATCTTAAATCACTAATAAATTATTCGTTCTACGGAAAAGTGTTTTGAAATTGAAGGGAACATGTGATGAAACAGTTGAATTCTTGTAATCTTGTTTTTTTATCGCGATACGAAATCACACGTGCCATGGGCCTCTTTGGTAGTTTGGTAATGCCTATGAGCCCCATGTCGGAATTATATTTTTAAATGCATAAGATGGAAAATATAGGATTGCGAGGAAACGAATTATACTGAAATACTATTATCGAAATGTTTGTATAACAAATTCGAGAATTTATCTACGGATCCCTTGAGGAACGTGGGCCCCACGATTAACAATCCCTGATCTGAGGTAAGAAGATACGTTTGGTATTTAAATTGAACACCTACCGAATATTAAATGAAAATGCACCAAGGTACATGATTCCTTTTAAACACTGTCACTTTTACTAGAAATATTTTTACTAGAAATAATTTTGAAGTGGAATAATGATATAATTATAAGAAGTCCTTGTCACTGCAGTTGCATAGAAAATGACCCTAAGCCTCGAAACGGACGCGTGCAAGAAATGCCCTGGGATCAAGCGTTAATTGAGTTTGCCAAACTTTCGAGACACCTGGTACACATGCAAGTGTGTACGATGCTCACGTGCACGCGAGAATGTGGTGCACCATCACCGGTGCAGTTAGTAACGTTGCATTCACGTACACGCGGCGCGTGTACACGGTTTCGCGGGTTATTTGCATAGTCTGCTCGACTGTCTGGCGGACGGAAGCTGACTGCGAATTCCTGCTAGGGCAGCAACGTGTGTCAAGTGCAGAGCTAATTCGTTTCGCTGGCTACGGGGTGTTCGATAGCCAAGTCCTTTAGATAACACATTAAGAACAGGATACTTTTTCTTGTAAGCTGTCTTCAATCTCAGTAGTCTGTCAAAATTTGAACCAAGAGGATCAATCCTTAGTGGCTGGCATGGAAAAGGTTTCAAGTAGATAACAAATCTTCGAATATTAAGTAATTGTAAATTATTTGGAATATAGAAATTATGGGAGAAAAAAATGAAAGTTAGGGATACTGAAGTTAGTTGAGAAATTAAAATTTGATTATTAATGGGGATAATAGAACATTTTTTATTAATTATTACTTATATTTTTGTTAGATTACTGAGATTATGTAGCTGAAATATTAAAAATTCTTTTCGCTATTTTTGCATGTCATCAATTCCATGACTATTCGAAGACCTACTTGAAGATTGTAATCATATGCGATAGTTCGAGTATTTCAATATTTGAATACAGCCCTAATTCTAATGTAATATTCAAACGCTCCAATATTTAAATTTTATTTCATGAATATTCCAACACTCGGGTGGTTCGAATGTTCCCGCAGAGGATATGGCGACAAACGGTCTCAAAGCTTAATTCAGCCGCGAAAGTGAGAAGAAACACTGTTCGTAGGCGTACCTGACGTTGGGTGCGTGAAGTGAATTCGCCTAGTCAACAGTTCGTGGCACACGCGTGGATTGACCTAGATCTCTGTGTCACCGGAAGAGATGCCTGGAGCTGAATTACCGGAACACAGGAGCGAAGGGGCAACGGACGAGCGTGAGGGTGACTTAATTAGCCAATTATTGTCATCGCGAACAGGACAAGGTGATGGGGGGCAGAGGAAGCATCCTAGTCACCTATACCCAGCAACCCAGCCCTGCCACCTCTAACGACCACCCGCCGTTACGCTCGACCCGACTAAATTCAGGACAAAGAGACGTCAGCTTTATCCTTGAACTGTGGGCACCCGTGGCCATTCGGGTTTATTGAGCTATTTATTGCCAGAGTTAATTAGGTTATACGATTTTCTCCTGAATTACTTCTATTTTAAAGTGATGGGATTCTTGAGTGATCGAAGAGTTAATTCATGGAATTCACTATTGATGCGATTCGTTCCTGATGGAACTGTCTATTAATGGGATCATCTACTAATAGAATTCTCGACTAATGGAATTCCTAACTGATGGAATTCCCAAATTACCGAAATCTCAATTTATCGAACTCCCAGGTTACTGGATTTCAAAATTAACAAAGTCATAAGTTACCGAATTTCTAAGTTATTGAATTCCCGAAGTACCGAATTCCTAAGTTATTGAATTTCCAAGTTATTGAATTCATCAGTTATGGAATTCTCAAGTTATCGAATTCCTAACTTATCGAATTCCCAAATTACCGAATTCCTAAGTTACCGAATTCCCAAGTTATCGAATTTTCAAATTATCGAAGTTCCAAGTTATGGAATTCTCAAGTTATCGAATCCTCAACGTATCGAATTCCTAACTTATTGAATTCTCAAAGTACCGAATTCCCAAGTTATCGAAGTTCCAAGTTATGGAATTCTCAAGTTATCGAATCCTCAACGTATCGAATTCCTAACTTGTTGAATTCTCAAATTACCGAATGCCTAAGTTATCGAATTCCCAAGTTATCGAATTCCCAAATTATCTTAGTCCCAAGTTATCAAATTCCCAACATAACGAATCCCCAACTTATCGAATTCCCAACTTATTGAATTCCCGACTTACCGAATTCTCAACTTATCTAATTCCCAATTGATCGATCTCTCAGCCGATCGAACTCTGAACTCATCAACGACTCAACTGATCAATTCACCAAGTCTCAACTAACTGAATTCTAACGACCACTCGCCGTTACACTCGACCCCACTAAATTCAGGGCAAAGAGGCGTCAGCTCTATCCTTGAACTGTGGACGACACCTTAGCCACTCGGATTTCCCAATGGGACCAAAACTGCTGGTTTTACCCGCTCCAAATTGCCGTTCCTTTCGCTTTTCGCGACGTTCGCCGAGCACTTCTCAGTGCGTGCAAATTGAAAACAGATGTCAGGATATGGGTAAGAAAGTTCGAGGAAACCCGACGTCCTTCGAGATCCTTGTTATAGGCACCATTGGTACACGCGATGCTCGTTGCCAGCAATCTCCAGGCAGAGACTAATGCACCAGTGCGTTGCAAACGCGACAGCTCGCCGCGAAATGTTGATGACTGTCATTCCCTCCAACGCCAGCAGGTAAAGCAAATTATGTACACCGAACTGGGCCTTGATCTTGCAGGGAAATTACTTTTCTCCAACGTTGCACTTTGTGCACTGAAAGCAGCGCACATATTACACTCTCTCTCTTTTTATATTGAACTTAACACCACATCCACTGAGCTACGTGCGTAATAAAATTATTCGTCACATTTGGAGGACTTTCTATCAGTTTGTAGAATAGTTTAGTCTCTTAGCAGTAAAATGCTACCCGATTGATACAATTGAGTGGTACTCGAATAGTTGTTGGTAGAATTGACCCTTAACCTGAATTCTCCGAGTACTGTTCAATATTTACTGCACTGCAGTAACAGGTACTTTGATGGGATTAGAATCAAGTGGGAAAATTGTCTTTTAAAATCAGATGATAGTGAGTGATTTTTGTGTGACTAATCATTCAAGATATATTTTATTTAACGCAGTATTTATGTAGAAATTATGTGGAAATTAGTAAGTATACCGTAATTCGAAATTTATTCAAATTATATTATAGTGGAAATAGTAGAAAATGGTAAGCAGTAATTTTTACAAGCAACGCGCCGACTCTTTGTAGGTACACGTTACTTCCTTCCACGAGCTCCTACATGCATTGTATTCATTCGAGGCTGACCCGTTTTCGTTCGCATCACCTATTGGCAAACGTACTTTTCTATTGTAATCTTGTTCCGAGAATCGAGAGCGAAAGCTGGAGATCGTTCGCATTTGTAAAACGCTACGAGGTAGTTTAGTAGCAGAGAATCTTCCTAACAGTACGTTACTACATAATCACCTTCGTTTACAAAAACAAACCTAACAAAACATCACCCCATAAATATTACAATCTAAGCATGTATGTAGTCAGAAAAATCAGTAGAAAGAAGAGACAAATTTAAAGAATTCCCAAGTCTACAGAGTTGGGCATTATTCGGCTAATTTTTCGTTCGAATAAGTATTCGAATAAATTTGTGCGAATAGATTTTTATTCGAATAATCTTCGAATAAAAAATTCGAATAAAATGAAATTATTCGACAATAACGAATAATTTACATATTACTTACTAACTTTCCTTCCAAAAAATCCACGACAACCTGCATGCCTCGAAAATAAGGAACCAACGCTAAAAAACCCTTTATATTCATTTATATCGTTATGGTGAATCGTGAGATTCGTAGATGAAACTTTTTCAATACCCTCTGCATTGACGCTAGCAATGACCTTGGAAGAGGAAGAGGAACCAAGAAAGGGAGAGTGTGGGAGGACTCGAGCGACGTTCGACATATCGGTTTTGCTGTCACCGATTTCCGGCTCTCCGGATGAGATATCAGACGCAACGATCACCGAGAATACGCGTTTTGTTGAGGCGTCGTCGCGTTCATATGTGAAATAGTTCATTCATTGACAACACATTCATCCTCCCTCTCGCTCCACTCATCCCACGTGCACAGATTTATCTACTCTCGCCACTCTCTCTTGATCTTTGCTGGTAGACTGTTAGTCACTGTTGCACGTTAAAGGATTACTATTGTCCGTTGGCAATAAATCAATAAATAGACACTGCCACGTTTGCGGTTACGTTATTTCAAATACTAAATCCGTAGTTTTGATATTAGAGGATTCGAATAAATTCCTTACGTCTGATTTACGGAAACGGGAACAGCGCAAAAGATTTGAGGAAACTTCAGTAATTTAATTTAAATATATGCATGGAATATCTAAATGGCTCTTTTTGGATATTTGATCAACACATCGAATTTCTGTTGAGCAAGATTTAATGTTCGAGGTATTTGAAGTTAAGATCACTTTCACTGCATTCGAATTTCAAGTATCTACATACACGAATGGACCCAGAAATAAATCCCAAATATTCAAATAAACTACAGAATCAACCAAGAAAATTTATTCTACCAATTTTACTACTTCCTTCGAGAATCTCTGTGCTTAATAAGAAAAGTCCATCACTGAAAAACAATCCAACAACCCTACCATTCAGTTTGGTCAATCAATTCAACGGAGAAGGTCTAACTAGAGAGCAAGCAGTGCAGCAACGAATCCACGTTCTCGGTCTACTTCGATCTACTTCATAGGCAAGTATAATAGAGAGGAGCGTATTGCGACATAATGTAAAGCGGTGGAAACTGGAATCGGAAAATTTCTAAGACGATCCGAGAACGCGGCCGACAACAGAGGAAAACAAATTCGAGACTCACGCCTCGGGACCGACGCTTTACGTTTCCAGGCGAATCGTTCCCATTCAAACAAAAGATAAATCCTAGACTCCCCCAGGGGGAATGTGGGATACCGTGAAACTTCCACCAAGCAACTACAGTCCCTCTTTTTCTTCTGGACTCGATTGAAACTCGCTGTAGCGTTGTCTCTGGCATTCGTTCTTTCTAGCTGGATTAAATATGGAAGTTCCAAAGTAATTGAAACCTTGACACGGAAAGAGATGGCAGGGGACCAGGAACGAAATCGTTCCGATTCGAAGGGGGAACCTGTTCGTATTGTTGTCAAATGAAAAGATAAATTACCTATGTGGAACCTATTGCTTGAAATAATTCGACGTGCGTTACGAACAGTAGCACGTTTCATTTTTTTACGAAAAACAGCACGTCTCAGTTTGCCACGTAAAGAAGCACATTTCATCGTTTCTGACGAATATTAGCACGTTTGGCCTTCTACCGCGAAAACAAACATATTTGACTGCTTAGCCACGAAGAATAGCACATTTCGAACTAACACATTATCCTGTTTCGCCATGAAGAATAGCACGTTTTGGATTATACTGTAGAATCTATCACGTTTCGGCGTGTGGTTAGTTTAAATTGTTGAAGTGCATTTCGCATCGAAGAATTTTACTTTGAAAATATTGTTTAATAAATAATAAACTTCCATTTCCGATGCTCAATAATTCTTCCTATATCGGTCAGCGCCCCATGGTATATCAGAAACGATGATCTCAGAAAAAATCTCAAAGTCAAGTCCACTAAAAAAGTATGTAATTGCATGCTTCGCGAATAGGTACAAACAGAGAATACAAAGCCCCCCAAATAATTTAGCAAATAACTTGTGCAGACCATCTATCCCAAAAAGATTACATGAAAAAAACACCCAAACGATCTAACCTACCAGTAACTAAAGCTTCCTTTATACAATATACAAAATAGCCCCGACACAAATCGTTCATTTGATTCGAGCAAGCCCTACAACTACTGTGCACTCAATTTGATTAGATGCCGATAGAAGAATATGTAACTCTATCCAATACAATTTATGTAATTTATTTCTCCTCCTACAAATTCTAACGAATATAAGACACACCACTTTTCGCCAATGTCCATTTGCTCAGAATTCGTTTGCAGCCGCTGATGGATGCGCGCAAGAGACTCAGCGATTAAAAGAGCTCCACGCGGGTGTAGAGTATCCGTGAACTTCAAGCTGGAGGATCTGCATTTTGCTCCTCTTTGTACGAACACAACACAACAAACCCATGCTAAACCGGCGATCGATAGCCGCCACTTTCTCGGCCCGCTATTTCCATCTCGCTTTTGACATTGAATTCCCGCCATGTGCCGCGGGGAACAAAAGGGTGGGACTCGTATCAGCGTACTTCGGTGTGGGAAGCACGAGTAGCTAGCGAATTTCAATGCATCCAGTCTGCAGACCGAGGAGGAACACGAGAAAGAAGATATCCCGCTAGACGCCCAAGAGCTTCCAGTTATTTTCGGGGTAAAATGGCCCAGAGTGCATCGCAAGAAGTACACGGAAAGGGGATGCACGTTAGGTGGAGTGCACTAGGGCTAGGAATAGTCGAATGGTTCTTAATGTATAAATATATGGCGAGCACCGTGGTGTGGCAAATATTAACACTAGAACCGCTGCACTGGTCATTTTGACCGTTTTTAGTTTTTGTGTCTACATAATTTTTTTAGTTTTGTAAGTAAATATATGTGCCTCTGTGACTTTTCTTTAAAGAAGGTACCTAATCTTTCAGGCTGTAAAAAATTGTCTACTGTAATGAATATGTTGTGTAGTTATGTTAATGAGATACAGTACCATATTCAAAATCGCATAATATTTTTAAAATTGGTCCAAACGACTTGAGTTTTTTTTTAGATACTAGAAGGATTAAGTAGTTTGCTAAGTGGTGTGTTTTGTCGGTTTGAAAATAATTGCAGAATAAGGTCGAAAATTGCGAAATTTCCAAATCAGCGATTTTCGACCTTATTCTGCGATCTTTAAACGTTTGTAGCTCAGAACAACGTTAACCAACTCTGATGAAATTTTCAGTTCGTATACATACACCTTACTTAAATCTACAAACAGGTTTTATGAATTTTCATTACAGGCTCAGAAAAAAAGTTGAGAAAGAAACGACCTTTACTATTTTTTTTTTGCAATTCCGACCAGTTGCAATTTTTTTCAAAACGGCAAAAGACAGCACATAGCAAACTAATGCTTGTAGCTTCTAAAAAAAAACTCAAGTTTGGACCAATTTTAAAAATGTTATGCGATTTTAAAGAGTGTACGATTATGGCTGTGAGCCCCTGTAAATTTGCTACTTTAAATTAATAAATGTAGACGAATATATACTTACATTAATTGTACGTAAAAATAATTTAAATAAATAGTAGAAATTTATATTATGTGTTTCAGTCCTGGTCAATATAAACTTTCGGCAGTTCTAGTCTTAAGGTGTGTTATTATCGTTACCTAATTTGAATAATGTGGATATTAGAGAATTAAGTAATAGAGACTGTTATATAGTAGCAGATATTAAACTTATGCGTTTGTGCACAGCCATTAAAATGGTAGAAATTGAGTGAGGGTAAGTTTCCTTTAGTAAGGAAACTAGGTAAATACTGTTTAAATATTCATGGTTTACTATATCTCAGTGAACGTGTCTTTTTTTAGAGGTGGAAACATGGTAGATGGAAAGGAGAGCTATTTGCATTCAAAACGCGTTAAGAAACTACATAGTTCTTTTTTCTGTATCACATGCATAAGCGTAAAAAATATAATGGTGTAGAAGATTGCAAGTTATGCACAGTGTAAAATTTCTAATGAAAATGAATATTAAAAAGGTACGAGGAATTTATTGGACTTGACCCTTTGCAATTCAAATATGTTTCCCAGGCACGCCGAAATTTAACTGAATATTACATACTGATATCATTAAATGATTCATTAATTTTCAAATTATTATACTATATGTTTTCGTATTTCAAAGTTCTATATTTAGTGAATACACTGAGCAGAAAATTTCTAGTTGATTCGCATTAGAAGTATTTGCATACTAGGAATATTCAAATAATAAACACACAAATATTCTAAAATTCGAATACCTATCTACTCGAAAATCAGAATTATATTCAGAGTTTTAAATCTGAGTACATATTCAATTTCAAATTTAGAACCGTTGGGCAAATAGTTTTAATCCCCCAGTGCATCGTATTTGAAGATTGGCAAGAAATAGGAAAAGAAAAATTTTGAACGACATACAGGATTTTCCAGTAATTTTTTGCGAAATCTCCGACGTAACGTGAGCTGCACACGGGAACAAGAAAATGAAACAAGACCAGCGCTGCACTTATTTTCACGTGCAGAGCATGAAGATTGCCAAGAGAGAAGAAAAAAGGAATGTTGCACGTCCAAGGTTTAGCAGCAATTTTCCCAGAAAAGCTGGCGTGAAGTACCTGCTGCAGAGTAATATAAAAAAATAATGAAAGTATTTCGTACCACGTAAAGAGCCACGTAAAACGTTATAAAATTAATGTAGCCATGGGAATTTCTAATATTAATTAACAGTGACTGTAAAATCAAGAAACTCAAGTGATATTGCCGAGGGATGTGGTGTCTCTAGCCAATAAAATAGGAGATGAGGTTGTTTCAGTGTTCTCACGCGGTGTAAATATTAAATAGTTTATGTATTTTCACAGTATAAAGAAAATGGTAATTTTATACACTGAGGAGAGTTTAATTACCACCGTATGGCACAGCATATGGCAACGCGTGGGCCATAAAGTCAATAAGTCGGAGGAACCTTTATTTCATTCTTAACGGATGTAAATTATTCCATTTTCTTGGTACATTTGCGTACATCGTTTTCGACCCTATAAATTTAATTAAATGTAATCCCTTGGACCAGTCGCTGACTCAGAAGCAAATAAATGTCAGTTAACTCTTCCACTCCCTGACTCCTATCCGGGTTCAATATTAATTACTGCAGGAGGTATAACTAACGATTAGGAAGTTGTTAAGGAGTTACGAAATCGATAAGAAGTTTGCTTCTGAATCATTGATTTCCAATGAGTCTTTATGAAGCCTTTTCGGACAAGGGTTTATGTGAATTTATTTCGTATACTGGACCTCTTTAATGGGGTATTTTGGATACTGACTTTTTGTTTGTAATGGAATTTCGGAAATAAATGAAGTTTTGATTATTTGTATTGAATTATCCAACCTGCTGTGGTTTTAGCAAGTTTCTACTAATGGAAGTCTTTACTGGTGAAATTCTCTACTCGTTATAGGCTCTACTGGAATCTATCTTCTGACGGAATTCTCTAGTGAGAGAATTCTCAAATGATGAGGTTGACTACTGATAGAATACCTATATAATGGAAATCCTAAATGGTGGGATTCCCTACTGATACAATTCTCAAATGATGGAAATTTCAAGTGATGGAATTTGCTTCTGAAAGAATTCTGTACTGACGGAAAGAATTCAGTACTGATAGAACTCTCAAATGATGGAATTCCCCCCGAATAGAACTCCGAAATAATAAAATTGCCAAATGATGAAATACCCAAATGATGGAATTCCCAAAAGATGGATTTGCTTTCTGATGGAATTTTATATTGATAGAATTCCCAAAAGATGGATTTGCTTTCTGATGGAATTTTATATTTATAGAACTACCAAAAGATGGATTTGCTTTCTGATGGAATATTTTATTGATAGAATTCCCAACTGACGGAATTACTAAATGATGGAATTCCCTCCAAACAGAATTCCGAAATAACAAAAATCGCCAAATGATGGAATTCCCAAAAGTCAAATTTCCTTTCTGATGGTTTTCATCATTAACAAGAATCCCAACCAACGGATTTCCTAAATGATGAAACTCCCGCCAGATATAATTCCTAATAATAGAAATCCGAACAGATCGAAGTCTCAATGGATAGACCTCTCAACCATTAGAATTCTGAGCTACTCGGGTATTTCAAGTGCCCCGACAGCTTTACAGCGCTATTAAAACACTTCCTGACACTACATCGAGCTGCCTAACCATATATCCTGTCTTTTCGAAACGCTCTCGCGCAGGTTATAAAAGGCTGAACAGGAAAACAACCAGGGAAAATGTCACGGCCTCGTCTTCCAGCTTCGCGTAACGTCAAGGTTCATATAAATATACACAGGGTTAAATAAATTAATCCAATACTCGTGTCCAAGTTCAAACTACAAACCTCCCGTTCCACAATTACTTTTATTTCACAATACACCATACAAATAAAATCTTTTCCCTCTACGCTATATCTCCCATCTCAACTAAACTTAATCGCAGACGAATAAATAATTCGTTTATCAAATTGGCCCATTTCCTCAACCCTCAAAAAAAGAGGAGGAAACACCAAATCGAAGACTACAACGGTGTACCATTATATCATCCTGTTATCGTTTCTCACGGAAGATAAAGCACACATGGGACAGGAGATAAGGAACTCGAGGTACCAGAAAGAAATAATTTTTTATCTAACATGCCGGAGGCTATTATCTAGGAGGGAAAAGGCTAGAGCTCGTACAGTTTGCTCCAAAGTAAATGCACTTTCTGTTGCGTAAACTGCGCCGCGGAATATGTCGTAGGCATAGCTCGCGATAAGGGAAAGAATGAAAATTTCTGCACGCGACCACGCGACAGTATTGATTGACATGGAACTTGAGGCTTGCAGCGCGTTGTTGCGCCGCTTCAGTGCCATGAAAAAAGATTCAGCGTGTTGCTCGAGCGCGCGTGAATTGCCAGCCGCGAGAAAAAAATCATCAATTTTCCTCGTTACGTTCATTCATTCGCGGCGACATGGATTAATTGTCCCTTCTACAAGGAATTCCTCGACTGGGGAGTAATGAAAAATGCGCGTGGAGCGATGGGGCAGAGCTTTGCATGAAAGAATTTTTCTATTGAGACTTAAAAGTTGCTTATCAACAAAACCTAACTATTTAAAAATATAATTTATTCAAGAACCAACACAGCCCAAATACATGTTTAATTACAACCCAGTGGAATCTAAAATTGCAGAGTGCAATGTCCTACACTTTGCATTTTCAAAACAACAGAGACACCACAAAATATTTTCCCATACCAAAATAAATCTCTTTCACTCGTCGCCCAAATTGCACACCAGATAATAGTTCAGTAACCTCTTTAACACACTGCACGCCGAAAAATGAACGCCACCGCAGATTCCAAGTACAATTCATCTCCCGAAATACTCACCTACCTTTCAACACCCAATCTACATCGAATATATTCATACAAAGATCTATGGAAGATCGCTAAAGCCCGCCAATGGGTTCGCGTGAGAGTAGCCGGCACGGTTGCAGGCCCTCGCGCAGGAAGCGAGACCAGTGATCAGGGATCCGTCACGCAGCCGCGAAACGTTTTTGGTCACGCGAAAAAAAGCGGGCCGTTTCCTCGCAGGCTGGCCCCCCGTCATCTGTTCAACAACTGATACTGGCCTGTGCCAGTCGAGAGAGTGATCGATCTCACGTGGACACGGGCTGCCATGTCGGCACCACCACGGAGCTGACCGACGACGCGTCGGCAACGAGGTCGGCCAAGAGGACGGGAACATCCCAGCCGATCAATTAACCCGAGAGAGCCAGAGCCCGCCCGAGCAGCGCTCGATTATATTCAAAGGAGAGGGCCGATGGTGGCATTGCGTGGCGTCGACGCGGGTCACCGCTTGCCAAGCGGCCCCGCTTCAACGCACGGAACGAGTTGCGGACGTAACGCGCCTGTGTCCTCCTCGTTTCTTCCTCATTTCTTCCTCGTTCCAGCCATGTCGCGCGGTCAGGGGAGGGGGTCGAATTTAAAACGCGAGGACTTCGACCGAACGTGACGACGGCCACCGTTTCTAAGCAACGACGACAACTGAACGCGATTCAGGTCCGCGGGAATAGCGAAGCGCGTGTTTCAGGGTAAAACGAAGAAGGGCGAGGGGTTGTGGGTTAAGACTTGAACGGTGGGTGGTTCGTGTAGTCACGCGGTAGTCGGTGACCTGGGTCAGATTGGAGTAGAGATGTAAATATTTGAATAATCCAAGTATTCGTATAATTCGAATAGACCAACTATTCGAATAATTCGAATAATTTATTCGGCTGGTCCAACTATTGGAATAATTCGAATGGTCCAACTATTGGAATAATTCGAATAATTTATTCGGATGGTCCAACTATTGGAATAATTCAAATAATTTATTCGGATGGTCCAACTATTGGAATAATTCGAATGGTCCAACTATTGGAATAATTCGAATGGTCCAACTATTGGAATAATTCGAATAATTTATTCGGATGGTAAAACTATTCAAATAATTAGAATAATTTCGAATAATTTCGAATACAAATAATTTATTTGAATAATTCCAATAATCAAATACTACAGAATATTCGAATAATTCGGAGTATTCGAATAATTCAGACTATTCGAATAATTCGGACTATTCGAATAATTCAAAATGTTCAAATGTCGAATTGTATCGAATACGAATCTACACGTTTGAAAAACAAATAATTGTAAAGGCCAATATGAAAAAAATTTCACGATAAAAAGTGAGAATTATTCCATGTTCAGATTCCTATTCGGTACAATCGCAAATTCGATTCACCCCAAATATTCGAATACTCCGAATTATTTGAATGATGTTCGAATATTCGAATACTCCTAATTATTCGAATACTATTCGAATGCTCCTAATTATTCGAATAATACTTGAATATTCGTAACAAACGTAGTTTGAACCCGTATTCACATCACCCGGCGGATGCAGGGTCAATTTTGACCCACCGTAAATATCAGACATGTATTAAATTCTTATTAGTATTACTTCTTGCAGGATATAAAGAATTTAGATTAAAACAAGATTAGATTCTAATATAAAATCTTATTCTGAGAAGCACATGAATGAAATTGTGGATCAGAATAGACCCTGCATGCGACGTGTGATCATCCCATTCGTTATTCAATGATTAACTACCCTACTATGCGCATTTTAAACGACGTTCCTTTTTTGGAGCATGTAGAGTAATTTTTCGATTTCTGAAGACTTCCCTAGTATGTATTATTGTACTGGGTAATGTTACTCTTGGGTCCACAGAGACCCAGCACTGCTGACTAAGGGTTAAAAGTGGATGGGTAATGAAGAAGTTTGGTATGTGTTGTTGTAATTGCTATAGGGATGTGTAATGGTCAGTTAGGAGTGGATAAATAGTTTGTTGGGATTGGTAGTGGTTAACGAAGAATGCAAGGTTGGTGAGTGAACAAAGGGAATGGGAATAGTTGCAGAGAAATGTGGAGCATGGTGGTATGGGGTTGTAATAATACGGCTACAGTGGGATTTTTGTAGTCCATTGGGAATACTAGCTGGTGGAAAGTTTCGGTATGTTTTGTAGGGGATTTGTACTGTAACGCGGGAAATTTACGTCTTGCAGAGAAATGGGGGGTTGCAATGTGGGCTGCGAGTGCGAGGATTTTTAAAACCAGAGGTGGTCTCGTTGACCATTAATTCTAGAAAATATGAAAAATATCATTTGTGCATATTTGTTCTAATATTAAATGTTAAATTTCGAAGTAAAATAATTTAAAAGCTGTTTGTTTATGTACTAATAAATTATGATTTCCCAGCTTTGAGCGATTCTAATGCAGCATTACCTATGGCTTAATATAACTGTGTTATTCCAATAATTGAATAGAGATATAAATAGTATATTATCTATCATACACACACGTTACTGAATACCTTGCTAAAGACCACTATATTCTGTTACACCCATACTGTATAATTTATGGTTGTCCTCTATGCTCTACTATAATTCATTATAATCTATTAGTCTACCATATGCATGGTAGCTTCCAAGCAAAATCTATCATATTACTACAGAAAATATATTGTAGCATATCCTATAATTTTAACTTAACTTCAGCAGATAAATATGACGAAAAATAGTGAAATGCTACTACACAAACTATAGTAGAATTTTTCCGTATTTTGCAAAACAAATATACAGGTATTTGCAAAATATAGTTGATTGCTACTGCGGTAGAATAAATACGTACAGTTAACTATATTAAGCTAGTACCATACTATGGTGAATAGTAGCATAGTGAGGGCTATAGTACAAATAATTTAATATTATTTTTTTTATTATGGATAATAATCCTTTTTAATATGATTCTATCACTATAGTAACAAACTATAGAAGTATTGTAATCTACTATACCTATCTAATCTATAATACCGCATGATAAACCGTTATTAAACTTTCATTTGTAATTATTTAGTTTCCTGGTTACAAAGACAAATCGCATGCGTTGCAAAACAATTCGTAATTGCAATTTACCTCGAACTGTAAAGTGGAGATTAAAACTCCGCAAAGCGAAACTTCTTTTCTAATAAACGCGACGTCGAACGTCGTTTATTTCTTTGGGTGATTGAAGAAGTTAGTAACTTTAATGAAGTAGAAGTTAAACGTTCCCACACTCGCGTTTCCGTTTTTTAGAATATACGTTTGAAAATTAATAGAACAACTGCAAGCAACGTTTGCATTTTTATGATACCGAAAATTGGAACGCAGATAAAAACGGCCGAAGAATTTGCATATTGGAAGAACATAATTATCTACCTTCTTTTATGAATAAAACACATTAACATACATACAACAATTTGAATATCAGTGTAAAAAGAATCATTAAAATTATCGAAGAAATTATTTACCCTATTTCAATACTCAGTACCGAAATTTGTAAAATATTGATAAACATTAAAGATTACATATACATTTCATTTCATAAACATTTTATCGTAAAATAAACGTTTGTGGTTCCTATGTATCAATACTCGAGTATAGACTTTTTCCGAATTATTACCAGGAATACCTATAAAACACATATAAATATAACCCGAAAGTCGCACAGCGTTACAAAGGATTAAGATTTCACGACCAACATTTTCAAATCGCTCCTTACACGAAAATACAGCTTTCTCGGGGAACAAACAATATCATCGACCGTGTTTACCGATTTCAGCAGTTTCGCTTCCCACCTCGCGTAATTACACGTTACAATAGTACCAGGGCAAGTTTCATGAAACACAAACTTCGCAACATCCCCGATAATTACACCAACGATCCTCGACGTCTGGATCGTAACCACGCACGAGCCCGCGACAGCAATCGATAATCTCAAAAGTTCGCGAACCCCGAGGTGCTACAAAAAGCGAAAAACAACAAAACCAACGCCGAATCGCTAAGAAGACAACCAAACCTCGAAACCCCCAGACTCTATCACAATCAAAATACAAGTAAGCCTACAGAAATGATATTCGCGCTTTTTTCTGTTTCACATTCGCCAAATCCAGATACGTGACAGAACGCGTTGTCGCCTCGTGTAAGGGAAAAGAAGAAACAAAACGCACAGGTAAGTATCCCGTGATTTTGAAGATGCGGACGTGTTGGTCCGCGAGTGTCAATCGCGGGCGGGCGAAAAAGCAATGTGACAAACGGTTGCGTACTTACAATTGACGCTGCAGGGTCAGCATGGTCTTCCCGGCGAAGTAAATACAGATACGTGCATTTGTGCGGGGACGATAGGAGAGCAGAGATTTCTTCACGATCATTCAAGTTTAACACTGATTTAACCAAGAGGCATGGGGACCCGGCCAGTCCGTGGATCGCATCGACACTGGACCCCGCGGACTGTACGAACGCGCACTTCGCGACAGTTTCGTGTACGAGGCACAGCGGATCCCGACGATCGCTCACGCTCGTAACACCACTCCGTTTGACATAATTTATCTGGTGACCCCACGGCTGGTTACCCGTCGGCCGACGCAAAGCAACGCAGGGAGCTGCTAAACTGAGTGGTGGGGACAGGCAGGGATAACGTAAATATGTAGATGTCCTTGCAGCTCGTTAACTCGAAGGCAAAACGAGGCCGTTCATTGGCTGATAGACCTTCTCCTCTGTTTGCGCGGGTAAATGGATTCAAACGAACTTATGTATAATATGCACGATCAATTCTCACGTTTCTTCTTTGATATATAAGTTCTCATACCTTAAATTGTCTGTTGGTGATTAATAAAGAAGTTTATGGTTCTTATATAATTTTACGCATGGTTTTAGCGGATTATACTGGGGTAATTAGTTATTCTGAATTTAGTGTATTTAAATATGGAGCGCTATGTCACATGATCACGAATGGAATATAAATTTCAATGGGTTTTTTAATGATGTTTTGAATACGCGCTTTTCTGTTTTATTGTATGATGGAATGACGGTGGATTGAAATATTGGGTTCTCGTAATAATGCAACAGCTGTCTTTTTTAATTGCTCTGCTGCCCTCTATACTCGAGCTCATTTTAGAAGGAACTTATTTCGCGCATGTTGAATGAGCTCATTGGTTCCAAGGGAGCATTTGTTTGATGTATAGCCAATAGTAGCTTGTTTCGGCGCCAACATGCGCAGAACCGATCTAAACTCGTCGGTCGGCAAGTTCCTTCTAAAATGAGCTCGAGTATAGTCACTGTTCAGGGTTGTTCAATCTTGTGGTGCGACGTGTATACATGTGTAGCGTGTGTATAGTGCCGCTACATAAGTTGTTTTGACAGATCGTAGGGTTACTATTCTATTGTAAATAAAGATTCTTTTTAGTTATTACGGAACGAAGATTGTATTAAAAAATGGAAAACGATAGCCCTGTGATATACGGACTCGAATTTCAAGTATGAAATCGAACATATAGAACCTTAAACAATTACAGTTAATTCACAAAACATACGTTTTTAGAAGCACACGAGTGTAAAAGTTACTTTTCACTTAATAAAATTCACTTGCGTACAATTTTACGAGTATCGAAATATATAGAAAATATCTATCAAATTTGTACGATAATAACAATGCTTTTCTGATGTTTTAGACGAGAGCATTGTCAGCCCAAACGGCGGAAACAGACATTGTTCGTTTTTTGGTTGGAACACAGTCACTGAAATTTAATAATAACCAAGTTCATTTAGTGGAACTTAACGAGGAAACAGGTGGTTTAAAGACTCAAGTGTTTCACCATCCTGTTGGAGAAATCTGGTCTTTACAAGCGTCTCCCACAGAGCCCAATGTCTTTATTACGTGTTATAATACTTTAAGCGGTAATTGTAATTTTGAATAACTTTTTATAGCCAGAAGATATCAACTCCTTTTTTTTAAAAAAAAAATTAAGAATACGTTACGTTTTATTGCAGATGATGGTAGTTGCCAAATGAAAGGGGCTATTTGGAAAATGCCAGAACTAAAGGAATACACAAACGATGTCGAGGATCTGAAAAAATTAGCCGATATCGATACAACGCCATATGGCACAGATCTTAAAACTATCGCATATCATCCCATGGACTCGACGAAGGCTGTCTCAGTTGTAGATAATAAATTTATATTGTGGGACTTGGCTGACAACAGACCGCAGGTAATAATGAATTCCTTGATTTAACACTAATCAAGTTTACCTCTTATCTGTTACATTATTTAGGCTACAACTTCTGGTACTTTAGCTAGTAAAGGTCAGCCACGCTTTACGAATGGAAAGTGGAATCCTCACAATGGTTGCAATCAGTTTGTGACGTTAAATGAGAACAATGTTCGTGGATGGGACTTCAGAAATCCTTCTGAAGCGTCGTGGACAATCTTGTCTGCGCATTCACAGATCATTAGGTATAGAATAAGAGTGATTTATTGTTCTTTTTCTTAAGGGATCATTCTGGTAATCACGACGCAAAATTCGGCAATATTCAGGTTTTTTTTTCTTAGTGAATATAATGAATAACAATGTTAAACTTTTTTTCGGTTATTAAGCTACTTGTAATGTGTACGGAATAATTTTTTAAATACACTTTTAATTGTGTTTTTTCAATGTTATCTGGAGTTAAAAATCGCGCCTTTGAAAAGAAATACCTCCCTGACGAGAGTGATTTCAGCTCAAAGACTCATTTGAAACAAAAAACCAAACTGATTCTTAATCATTATGAGTACCCCTATCGCAGGTGCCAGAAGTATTCAAGTAAAAATGGAAAATTCCGAGACTTGAAGTTTGAATGCGCGTAAAGTAAAAATGGAAAATTCCGAGACTTGAAGTTTGAATGCGCGTAAAAAAAATTCCGACACTTGAAATTTAAATGGGCGTAAAGTAAAAATGAAAAATTTCGAGACTTGAAGTTCGAATGCGAGCAATTTTGTTAAATTTTGACTTACATGGCTAATTCTGGCTGAATGTTATCGAATTTTGCGACGTGATTACCAGAATGACCACTTAATTGTGGTGTCACATTGAATATTGAAGTAATAAGTAATTCGCTGTGATTTAAATTTTATGTTTAGAGATCTAGATTTTAACGCTAATCGTCAATACTTTTTATCTACATGTGGAGATGATGGATACATGAAGTTTTGGGATATCAGGTCACCCGCGGAGCCAGTGTTGTCTCGCATGGAGCATTCGCATTGGGTGTGGAACATCAGAATCAATCGCTTCCACGATCAATTAGTTCTGACTTCTAGTAGCGACTCAAGAGTAATATTATGCAGCGTCGCATCAATTTCTTCAGAACCTTTCGGACACATAGTACCCCCCGAAGACGATTGTACCCAAAATGATTATACTTGCAAGAAAGACAAGTAATTATAATGGGAATACGTTATAAAAACAATCTTCGAAGGAGAATATATTAAACTTGATAATACTTTCAGGCTAGAAGATGGAGTTGTAGGTCGATACGAAGAACACGAAGATAGCGTTTACGCGGTTGAATGGTCATCCGCAGACCCTTGGACATTTGCGTCATTGAGCTATGATGGCAGATTAGTCCTCAACAAAGTGCCCAGGAAGTATAAGTATCAAATACTGCTCTAAACGAAATTCTTATATTAAGTTAAAAATAAATTTTATAACACGCAGGTCGAAAGTAACTTTATTTATTATTAAACACTAATTATTCATGTAAAACATGTATAAGAGATTGAAAGAATCTCACTCAAGAGTTGCACATTCTTTTTGCACACTTGGAAACTCATAGTTGTACTCGATACTGATTTGTATTATTTACATTATAATCGTTCTGATATCCTACTCGCTACGTTCCTCAATTGCCCGTAAACCTTCGACGGTGGACTGCCCAGAATTAAGTTGCATATAGCCCTTCTGGCTAACTGTATATTTTGGAAGGAGCCAAGTATGTGGATTTTGCACTCCGCTAAAACAATCCTAGTCTTTGTAACATTCTCTATAGTAAACTTTGTACGCCCACCCTTCCCTGCTAATCTTCCAATCGCCCGAGAAAGGTGGTCACCTTTCAATGGCTTTACGTCTTGAATCTCAAACGACTCTACAAATAAATCGTCTAAACGTAACAGAGCCAAGGCATCTTCCACTTCGAAGCCTAGAATGAAAGCCTTCACGAAATCAGCCCCCTTCTGTAGATTAGCGATGTCGGGGGTTTCTGGAGCTGCGCGTAATTCAACGTTACGAGATTTCAAATTAAATCTGATTTGTAATTGTAAATGCTCCACGACGGGAGTGAATATTTTCATCCAGTTCTCTTTGAGAGGAGTGTACCTATGAGCGGGTACAGATATCTGGAAATATTTTATGTTACTTTAGCAGCAGTATAGAATTTTAGTATTCGTATCGATTAAACATAAATGTTCGGTTCACCTTTCTCTGTTCACCGCCTTGAACGTTTCTTGGCCTTTTCGATGTTGTGTGTGGTTTTGCTTTTCCTTCTACGCCGTTGATTATTTCAACCTGGGGTGATGTAAGTATGTAGGATTATAAATGTACTAAATGAGAAGAAGAAAGTTTTACGGTGTAAAGGATAAATTTATATCAACATAACCTGTTCTCATACCTCCATACGATGCTCGCTCGCACGTCGTTTCTTCTTCGTCTTGTTTTCCACAAATTCAGTGGTTTGGGAACCATCTTTTGCCTTGTCTTTATCTACACTCATTTTCGAGGAAATTATTTAGTTATTAAAGTAGAAAACGTGTAGTTCATTAGGACACAATCACGCATGTGTCTTTCCTAACCATGTGGTCGGTGATACGATTTATAAATATATATATAGTCGATGTATGGGGATATATTATTTCATATTTTATTAAATAGTTTCGGATAACGAAGAATTACTTGTTAATTGCATAAATTATTACAGGGAAATATTATTTCTAATTTGATATTTCAGTTCAATTAATGTAGCAGACTTCGAAATACACTTATATTAATTTATTATGCGTAAAAAGTTGGGAAATGTTGATAAAAGAAAATAGAAGGCCGTTAATTAAAAAAACTGATCGTCACGTAATAGAGACGGGTTTTTCGTATAATAAATGGCCTTGCTCATGTCAATTGGACGTATAGATTTCTCTGTATAGTCAACGCGGTTGAAAAATGTAATTCTGAGAAAAACGCGTTCAAAGTTCCGCTCGGCTGAGTCGCGTGCTTGACACCGTTTCACGGAAAATACTATATCTCCGTCAACTTTACAAATTTCTTCATAAAATTTGGAGAGAGCATTCTTGAAACGTATGTCTTTCAGAAAATGTGAAAAAGAAAAATTCGATTTTTCCAGTTTTTTACAGTGATCTCCCTCTTAACACAGGGGGTTGAGATAACTTTAAAAACAATTCACTTTTTTTCAGCGAATTAGCAAAAATTCACATGTGAGTAGCTATATTGAATTAATTTTGAAATTGCCCCTACTCTTTTCAATTAAAATATTTGATATTTCACGAAAAGGGCGGCAGACACTTGGTAGCCTAAGGGCGCCGAATCTCCAAATCCGCCCCTGTTGTGGTGTTCAAAATATTATTAAAAAAACTAAATATTAACAGTTCTTAAAAACAGAATTATTTTATTAAAAAATTATAACGCTATTATTACTTAATAAAGTTACGCATTCTATTATGAAGAGTTTTAAGATTCTTGGTACAGAATCATAAAAACTTTAAGCAGTGCTTTCTTTTTGAAAAAATACTATTACAAATTGTCATATGTATAATCCCAGGAATGTATCATACTCCGTATTCATTCATCCATCAAACATGAGACGATTCGTCACCAGTATCAGCTGCCATTGCCTCACGATTTTCATAAGCCCAGAAGCCATGAAATTCTATCAGAATACTGACCATTGTATCACCTTGACCGCTGTAAAATACGAATCACAAAATAAATAAATCCTTCCATTAAAAACACTTCGATCTGCAATGGGTTACAAATTCATTTACCAAGACAGCAAATCCTGCAACGTAATTTTACACGGATCTGCTGGCTTCACCATATCGAAAATTTCATCTTTAACATCTTCGAAGCTCACTGGCTCTTGACCATGCATCGTCATCTGTTCCTGTATAGCCTACATAATACACCAAAGTTTAGAAACGCATATCCAAGAAAATGTCTAAACTTAAGCGAAACATTAAGCCCATACATACACGGAAAAAATAATTGAGGCAAAAGGTATCAAGATACCCGCGATTATTAATATCAAGAATTCGAAATAAATAATGCAAGCTCTGTGGTTCGTGCCTATTTTCTAATGCTAAAACAAAATCTAGATAGGTCTTGTAATCCATTTCTCCTTCGTAAGTCAAGCATTCCTGATACACCCTTTCAAGAAATACTCCAGTTAACGTTCCCGTGCCATACCTATTAAAAAAATCTTCTAAAATCAACACGATAATAAAGTGATTCTCCAAATTATTACACTTAAGTTACCCCGCAAGTTCTTCTTTGTTAAGCATCCCATTATGATCCCTATCCAAGTTAAGATACTGTCCGTATACTTTAAGTGCCGACGGGGCGGAGAACCAATTTGCTTCTTGCAAGTCTTTAGGTAAATCTTCGTCCCTTAATTCCAAGAGATCATCGAGAAAGCTGCACGCTAGAATATCCTGTATCCTAACTCTGCCTGTTCGGAGGGGATCAAGGAAAAACAGAAATTTCCTCACCGCTGTACAGACGTAAAACGAATGAAAGGATTTCTCGAGACCTTCAAGCTGAGGTAAGGTCGGTATCAATTCTAAAATATAGTTCTCTAAATCCTGTAAGAGGAAAATACAAATCGTTCATTTAAATTGATCACAATAATTCAGGGGAATTTAAACAGCATAGTATAGCTGAACTTACAGATTCTCTAAGGTATCCTTGACCGGTGACGTCGTATAAGGAAAGACCGATTCTTGTTTGATGCAACCAAACTTTCCTCATAACATAATTAAATAATGCCATTATACTGATTCTACCATGAGGATCGCCCTGTTGCAGTTTAGCAAATACGACTGCAGTGAAATATGGGTTACACTTTGGTCCCGCTAAGTTACCTACTTTCTTAAAGTCTTCATAGTTTATTAATTGCTCGTCACCCGATAAAGGTGGACTATGATGTTTATCCAACAATACCCATAACGCTTTAAGCTCATTATTATCTAGCAATTGTCGGGAGCGTCTTTGCAGAAATAACGCTCGTGTTTCTTCTCGTAATTTCTGTGGTAAGACCTCGTCTTCTCTTGGTAGCTTGAATGGATAAATGAGTATATTTAAAGAAATGATTGTTGGGAAACTTTAAATTCTGCAAGCATATGGATTACCTTGAAATAAAATTTTGGAATCACTTTATACATTAAGTCCCTATCCGTTGCTTTGGCTCCTTTCCATTGTTCGTATATTTTTTGGAAGTACTTGTCCTCCTTTCGTTCATTTTCTTCCACTCTTCCTACCGCTGTGGTAATAACACAATGGTTATACAATAAATATTTTTAAATGTATTACGAAATGTGTATTAACAGTAGTTACTTAAATTTAAGGCTTACACTTATTTATTACAGCACATCTTCGAAGTACCGTGTCTAGCTCCATTTGTTTTCGATTTGAATGACTAACATTAGATATATTTTATAACAAAAACATGGGATGTTCCCAGGTGTTTTCTTTAGTAGCTTCCAGCTGATTTTTGTTTGACTATAGCGCGATGTGTATAGTGTAATAAATTTACATGGACCGGGTTTTTTATTGAATTACTATAGAGATTTATTTTGAATGAATTGCCAGGTACAGAATATAAAAGTATTATTAAATACAGTCATAAATTTCAAAATCAGAATATGAAATTAATTGTATTTATTAGTCGTGTGTCACAGGCAGCGTCTGTGTTCAGGGCTGGCACGAGGATGGTTGGTGCCCTTGTGCAAGACAATTTTTGGCGCCCCCAAATTTTTGCACCTATTTTCTATTTAATATGTGTAAACAACCAAAAGAGAAATACATTTATATTTTGTTTATATGGGAGTTGGATTCCTTTATTATTAAGTCTGCGATATAGTTTTTAGCCCCCCTTCGGCTGGTGCCCTTATGCTTCGCCGGCCCTGTCTGTGATTGTATGTTGTCAGTTCTAGATGTCGCTATGGACTCGTTTATTGTAGCGGAAAAAGTTAATGTTTCTACTATAAATAAGTAGTTAAATTAATATTTGACTAAATAGAATTTCATTGTCTTTGTTTACTGTTTACTGGTTATGTTGAAAATATGTAACAAATATTATACAGCGTTTTGTTAATTGAAATTGTAAATATTTTTGAGGAGTTGATAAATTAAAGATAGATACAAAAAGTGTATTCGTAAAATAGATACACAGACGAGGTATAGAATAGACCTATCACCTAATGGAACTTTGTGTCACTACCCAAACTGTGTTACCGATCCATAATTTGAGGACTGAATTTAGCAACCTCTGCCCATGAAGAGCATCCAACTCAACAAATACTCTGAAATGTGTTGAAATGCTGAAAGGTGTGTTGCGTGCTTGCATACGTGTGACTTGTTTAAAGTGTGAGTTTGACATAGGCTTTCGCTACGCTACGCTTTGACTCGGTTTGTCAACGACTCATGCGGATTTCTCTTCAATAATCCATTTCGGGGATCAAGACACTATGGCGCTCAAAATCTAATTCTTATAAGCCTCGCAGAAAGGTGCATGATGCATGAGTGTCGTAGCGTGCATGGATGCAACTGCAAATCGAGCATTGTTTAATTTCACAATCATACGGGATGCTTAATGTGTCGAATACGAGTTACATTTCTCAAGTTGAACTCTCTCGTGTGAGTTCTTTCAAATCTTCTCTCTTAACAGTAATTATTACATTCGAGTCATTAGAAATTGAGAAATTTCAACTTGCATGGGAAACAGTTGAGGTCTCGATTTCTCGATTCCTACACCAATTAGTTCGACTACTGGACTAAATAGAAAACCGTTTAACATTTCACTTCAATATATTATCATCTAGAAGATTTTTTGACGAAGCGTTGCCTAGTGTTTGATCATATATCGCAGTGATAAAAATACGTGTAGAATGTACGGGGTGAAAAGTGAACATTTTGCAATGGACATTGCTATATAATATTATTTCTGGCCTTGATGAATTTCAAGTTAGCTGGGAGTCGGCCGAGCGCGACAAAACACCGACACGGCCGAGCGCGACAAAAAACATCAACAACCTCTACCAAAGTCACTACGTCACCGAACGGTGTGCCCTAACAGTTCGACCGGATCATTGAATATCTGTGCATTCACAGTCGATATTATTTCGTGATTTCACGATTCCTGCATCAATTCCATTGATTACTGAACTACTGCATTAGACTCAGTATCTAGAGGACTATTTCCGAAAGACTTTACTCGAGTCCGAACACATCTCCCCACTATCGAGAAATGTTTAAAAGCGTGAAGAGCTTTTGTAATCGCGTGCAATGCGATTGTAGAGTCAATGCTTATTTCGCGATAAAGTATTTCATAGTGGACAATCATCGACCTGCGTGTTAGTAATGTTAACACGAACGTAGAGTCAGTGTTTTTAACGCATCTAAAACTATTTCCGAACATTGGTGCTCTTATTGCTGCTTCATCCCGAAATTAATGCGACATATTTGACACGTTCTATTCGGTACTGAAGCTGCAGCTGCGGGACATTGGCCTCCAGATCGAATAGCTACTGCTGAAGGAAGATGCTTGTCTGCATGGATAGCAGTGAGACTGTTTTCAACGAACGGTGAGTGATACTTTATCAATTTTTCAATCTTTCTGCATGCTATCGAACAAAATGATTGTTGTAGCGAGCATAGTGACCACGAATATATACTTAATACTCGCGAATAGTAACGTTAATACGTGTGCTAATAAATATATTTTAAATTCGCGATAGAAGTTTTAATTTATTTCGTTTCAAACATTCTAAACTACTTTTCTGTAATTTCTCAATCATTCGGGATGCTTAATGTATCGAATGTGAGTTACATTTCTGAAGTTGAACCCTTTCGTTTGAGATCCTTCAAATTTTCCCTAAATTTCTGAAACTTGGTTTCCAGCGCTTCATCTTAATAAAACAGTATCATAATGAATGAACAAAAAATTGAGTCCTTGAGTGAAATTCTAGAAACTCGAAGCGTTCAAAATCCGTTTTTTAAATATTTTTTGGACCATTTATCGCAGAGATACAGCCATTTGAAAATGTCGAAAATTTTAGGGAAAATATAGCGTTGCTTTAATTTTGATGCAGAGTGTAGTTGGCCATGAATTTCTATTAATAATAAATAAAGGCACGAGAGAGAGAGAGAGAGAGAGGGTTCGTACTTCAGGGTTTCTTCAGATCTACTTCAGATTAATTAATCAATTAATTTCAAAGGTCGCGAATCGTTTGAAATCTCTGCAAAATCGACAGTCGCGAATCGTTTAAAATCTCTCTAATTTCGATAGTCGCTACGCGTTTTCAATCACTACAATTTCAACAGTCGCGAATCGTTTAAAATCTCTGTAACTTCGAGAGTCGCGATTCGTTTACAATCTCTACAGTTTCTTTATTCGCGATTCGTTTAAAATTTCTGTAATTTCAATAGTCGCTAATCGTTTACAAACTCTCCAGTTTTCTTAGTGGCTACACATTGTTTGGATGTAGAAATTTTCCACTTTTGTTGTTCCACTACTTACTATTGTGATTGAACAAAAGTAATTTTGCAATTAGAATTTGTTTGGAAGCAGTTATATCGACTTTCTTCATTGTGTTTGAATTTGAACTATCACAATTATTGCAAGGATCTTTCAGAATTTTTCCATCCTGTGAAATCGTGTTTTATTGTACCTTGAAATGCAAATGAATTTTTATTAATCTCGGTCAGTGCCAGATGGGCCACACAATTTGTACCGATATTAGTACTTGTGTAATTTCACGTTAAAAATTTTAATACCGTTGTTATTTCGGATTTGTACCGGATTCTTTTCATTATCACAGAGAGAGGTAATAAACTCAGTTGCATCATTATACCTTTTCTATTTGGCTGATAATAATTTTTTCGCCACATTTTAGTCACATGTTAACGTAGAACTCGTAGAAATAGGGTGGCCTTTTGCGATAGTAAGCGTAGAGACTACATAACGTGTTCGAAGGAGGTAAGAGCGTATGGCGGAAAGTCTTGCTGCACGAAATTTAAATGTTAATGGTAGTTTAGGGAAAAAGAACGAAGAGATGCAATATTTTTAACGCACAATTTATCGGCGTTGGAATAAAATTAATCGAGTATGTTTATGGGTGAATCGAAATATTGTTAATGGGAAGCTAATAAAATTAACGAATAGTGTGGGAACTATCGTGGATTATAATATATTACGAATATCTTTCCCAAAAGATTGCAAGTCACTAATGTGACTTGCTCTACACTGCAAGTAGTCGACCATAATTTTTATATTTCTTAGTGCTATGTATTTTCACAAATTTTGTCGATTTACATTAGTTGACAAATTTGCAGAAATTTGTGCAAAAGAAGATGCTACATTTCTATCGAAACCTGTGCGTCCCCTTTTCTATAAACTCTATATAAAAATTTTCACTATTCACAATTACGACTGTAGTGGTGAAAAGTGAATTGATATATTATATTATTTCTGGCCTCGACGAATTTCATGTTCATATTCCCGCGCTCGGCCGACTCCCGGTTGCCGCGCTCGGCCCGGTTCCCGCGCTCGGCGCGATAATAACGCTGGTCAAATTCAAAACATTGAAATACGTCACGAGTCGCGAGTCGCGAGTCGCGTCTTCGCCAGTCTGTTCCCAAGCGCGATCGTGGTCGGACGTGAACTAGTTTAACGTGTCATGATGAATCTTAATTCGTAATATCTTGCTTCGTGCATTAATTCCATCAGTTACTGGACTATATGGGAGGCCTTTAAACATGATATCACTGTGATATACCCTTAATCTCGGAGACTTTTGAGAAAACTCTTTTCACTTGGCTGCGTGGATAGCAGTGAGACTGTTCTGAACGAACGGTGAGTGACACTCTTTTAATTCTTTCAATCATTCTGCCTGCTATGAAGTAAAATAATTGCTGTACCGAGCATAGTGACCACGAATACTTATCATTAGTAGTTGCTAACAGTGTCATTAATGCGTGAATAAATTAATTTTAAAATCGGAAAAATGTTTTCATATCGCGCCTTTAAGATTCTAAACTATTCTGTTTTTAATTTCACAATCATTCGGGATGCTTGACGTATTAAATACGATTTACATTTCTGAAGTTGAACCCTTTCGCGTGAGTTTTTCCAAATCTTCTCTCTTAACTTATCTTTATTTCAATTGTTGGGGGGGGGGGGGATAATAATTATATTTTTGTATTTTACCAGAATAATTAACAACTACCCATCAAAAATTAAAATAAGTGAATCTCTTACAATTATCTATCTATTTTAATAAATTGTAGTAAATAGGTTTATTTTTCGCCTTTCGGCCTCAAAATGGGGTTACATGTGTTATGTGTGTAAGTGGTTCTGGGACTGTTAATTCAAGATTGTGCTTTCGTTTTGACTTCTTCCTTCATCTTGTTCTTCTTTTCTTCTCCTTTTTTCTAGATCCATTCGCAATCCAATCCGCTCCTTTTTCTTCTCGCTTTAGTATCCCCCTGATCGTTGAGTTTTCTCTTGTCAGATCCATACAGTCTTGTAGCATGTGACCCAGCGTCTCTCTAGCCCCATTACATAGTCTGCATACTGTCTCTTTTTCCTCCTTCCAGTACTTGCTTCCCCGCTCTTCGTTCCCACATCTGAACCTTGCAATCATGCTTTGGTCTCTGCAAATGTAGTTTCCGTTTAGGTAATTCGCTCTCTGGTTATCCCTGATTTCTGTGTAATGTGCGTTGTATTTGCCTCCTTGTATTCTGTCGTATTGCTATTGGACCTGCTTCGCCCTGTCTCTTTGCGCTAGTTTCTGAGCAAACTCTCTTCCTCTCCTTCTTTCGATTTCCATTTCTTGTATATCCATCGTTTTTTGCCTGTAGTACGAGTCTCTCATTTCCTTCCATTTCGACTTTTTCTCTGCTTGCTTCGCGTCTATTCCCCTCCAGCATTCTTGTACTATTTTATTCTTATTTAGCCGTTTCGCTTTCTCCTCTTTTCTGAGCTTTTATCCTTATTTTGTCCGTTTTTGTTTCCTCCAAAATTAGATCTGCTGGTGTATTGAAGTCCAAACCTAAAGTCCACCTTATGTATTTCTCCTGTATTTTCTCTACTTTTTCTGCTTCCATCCATTCCCAAATTTCTGACGCATACAGGAAGATACTTTTCACTATGCTTCTGAATATTCTCATTCTTCTCACAAAATTGTTCTTGAACAGTCTTTGTCCTATTCCCCATATCTGCGCCATTGCTATTCTAGCTTTCTTTATGACTTCCCTTATATGCATCTCTCTGCCCCCATTTTTCTGGAAATTATACCCTAAGTATTTGAACTCCTTTCCTTCTTCCAGGCTGTGCCCCTGCCAGCCCCATTCTTCTCTCACTTTAATAAATAGATAGACTACACTATCTACATTAACATTACATATATTTCTACCAGCCCACCCAGAATTTTATTTAAACAATAAATTTACCTCTATTAACATCCTCATTTACCAAATTTATTTCTATCCCCTAAGACATTAGTAAACAATAGTTACAATTTAAAATTTATTATACCGTTTCTTCAAAATACAAATATAAATTTAAATTTATCTTTTCGATAAAAAAGATTCTTTATTTAATAATTTAATAACATCACTAAAAGGTTGTAATAACCCTGCCGCTCCAACCTTATTTGGCCCCTTTCAATCCTGAATATACTCCAAAATTTGACGTCCAAATAAAGTTAAAAAAGCTATACCAATTATTATCGGCAACAATAAAACAATTATATAAAATGTATTGAAAAAAAATATGTAATTAATGAATAAATTACTACCAATAATTTGTATACATATTTTAAATTCTAAATTTGGTTTCAGGGTTGCTGGTCCGGGGAGTAACAAGTGTGCAGAGATGCTGCAGTACTCTTGATGACAGCGAACGGTAAGTCACTTTATAATTTCTTGGACGTGGGTGCACGCAATAGAACAAAATGGTTTCTGTAGAAAACGTTGGGTAGCCAGCTCTTTCGATTCTGACCGTTCCAACACAAATGTGCGACATGCGGGAACACTTGTGCAATATTTTGCGAAGTAGCCTCGTGACGTGGCTCTTTTCTAAACCATATTCACGAAATATCGCAGAAATGTTCCTAAAACGAATGCCAATTATATGAAACGGGCCACTAACCGCGTCGCGCATATGTGTTGGAAAGGGAGCAGAATCCAATGAGCTGATCAGACAAGGTACTCGTAGATAGTGACATGCATGTGTCTGTCTAAATCAGAAAATTAAATTGATACAACATTTGCTCGCGATTTTAATAATTCCGCTTAATAATTCGTATCCAAGATTCGTTCAGAGCACCGAAGCTCCAGTTGAATTTTCTTCGCGAAACAAGAGCCAATTTTTTGCGCATACAAAGTTCGTCCAGAGCACCGGTGCTCTAATTGCTTTTTTTAACGCGGAAGTAGAGTCAAATTTTCGCTTAGCTTCAATTTTCAACTTGGACTTGCCAACGAGATTCTAGGCCCTAGAGAACAGGGCCAGAAAATTAAATCCATACAACAGTTGCTCGCGATTTTTACAATTCCGATTAATAATTCGTAAAATAACGCGAATCGATCGAGTCGAATAGAGTCGCCGCGAAAAATTTGAAAAGGTTCCTGAAGTGGAATCTCAGTCTTCCTAGCAATCTTGCAGTCTAGCAAGATCCTTCTTGATCGCGCGTAACGCGATCGTAGAGTCCCCGCTTTTTTCGCGTCCATCTACATATTTTGCAGAGCACCGCGGTTCTTACTTAGAGTAACTTTACCGCGAATCTAGAGTGAAATTTTTGCGTATCTAAGACTAGTTCAGAGCACCGAAGCTCCAGTTGAATTTTCTTCGCGAAACTAGAGCCATTTTTTTACGCATACTAGGTTCGTCCAGAGCACCGGTGCTCTAATCGCTTTTTTTCGCGGAAGTAGAGTCCAATTTTCGCTTAGCTTCAATTTTCAGATTCTAGGCCCTAGAAAGGGCCTAGTGCGTGGGCCCTAGAGAAGGCCTAAGGGACCTTAGACAGGGCCCAGCATAGGCCCTAGAGAGGGTCTAGGTCCACAGGATGGAGGACCGGTTCACTGACGCTGCAGCTGCGGCACATTGGCCTGTTGATAGCAGTCAGACTGTTTGCAACAGGTTGTGAGTGTGTTATACTTTCCCATTCTTTCTTTGCAATAGTAGACACGAGTACCTTGTATTTCTGTTACATTTTATCTTTACATTATTAAAATGTCTGTGTATATGTATTTTTTTAACACCTGCATGAAAATGTGTGTTTTTTTACGTCTGCTGAGCGGGAGAAAAATGACCAATTTCAGACGTATTCGCGTTTTCTACTTTTCTCCTAAGGGAAAAAGACTTTACGCGCATGCGTATTCGCATAATTTTTTACTTTCCTCCAGGGTTTGAAACGGTTCCGAAAATAACTGTTTAAAACAGGTATATAAAGGTTCTGATTAAAACGGTTATAGAAAACCTTTATTCTGAATAACTGTTATGAAGAACCCAAATTTCCAACTATTATCTGTTTCGGTTACGGTTCCTATTTCCCTCCTTATATCGGTTCCATAACCGTTATTTTTTCGGTTCTATATCGGTTCCGAAACGGTTCCAGAACTAATTCTTATATCGACTTTGTGCAGATTACTTTATATGTGCATATTTTTTACAAAATCCTTATAGAAACAGGAGAAACATTTAACTTCCTATTCTGAATAATATAGTGTGTGTGTAAATGTAAAAAATATGTAGCTGATTTATTTATTTCAACGCTTTATTATAAATCAATGATATGTACCTATAAATGTTTCTCCTTTTTCTATAAGGATTTTGTAAAAAATATGCGCATATACAGTAATCTGCAGTTACAATAATTAATGATATCAATTAGGGAAAAGTCGATACAAGAATTGATTCTGGAACCATTATGGAACAGATACAGAACCGAAAAAATAACGGTTATGGAACCGATATGAGGAGGGAAATAGGAACCGTAACCGCAAGAGATAATAGTTGGAAATTTTGGTTCTTCATAACAGTTATTCCGAATAAAGGTTCTTTATAACCGTTTGGAGAACCGAAATCGATATTATAACAGTTTTCAAGCCCTGCAGTTTCCTCCCAAGGAAACTGCAGTTTGGCGTTACCGTATGGTATGAAGATGCAGTTGTTCGACTAATCGTTATCGAGCATGCGTGTTTTATTTGATATTACAACTGTCACAGCACCATTTTTCATTAAAAGAAAATGCATATTTTTTGCGAATCGCTCAGCAGCTTAGAGCATATAAACATGGAGGAAGCATGCAATAGGAAAAAATGTAGACGGCGGTAGAAAGAGAAAGATATACAGGAGGGACACACCCTCTCTTTCTAGCGTCAGGCGCGGCAGTGTTTTTTCTTGATGATAGAAAGAGAGGGTGTGTCCCTCCTGTATATCTTTCTCTTTCTATCGCCATCTACATTTTTTCCTATTGCATGCTTCCTCCATGTTTATATGCTCTAAGCTCAGCAGGCTTTCAAAAACACACCTTTCATGCAGGTGTTGAAAAAAAATATAGTGCGTGACACGGGAGAGAAGCGATTTCGCCTCGCTACGCTCGGGCAGCAAACTTCACGCTCGTCAGAATCGCTTACTTCTCTCCCTTGTCACGCAATATACTATTTTGTCATTTTGATTTCACATGTGCTTTTATATTGAAATTGTTATTATCTTCTATTCTTTTGTGACTTACAGTGGGTAAAAAAAGTATCGGCACACTTTTTAAAATCGCATAACTTTTTTAGTATTGGCCCAAACGACATGAGTTTTTTTGGAAGCTAGGAGGATTAGTGTTCTAAGTCACGTGTTTCGTAGTTTTGAAAAAAATGCAATTTGTCGGACTAGCAAAAAAAAATAGTAAAGGCAGTTTTTTCAACTATTTTTTCTGAGTCTGTAATGAAAATTTAAAAAACCCGTTTGTAGACTTAAGTAAGCTGTACACATGCTGACAATTTCATCAAAATCGGTTAACGGTGCCCTGAGCTATAAATGCTTAAATATCGTAGAATAAGGTCGAGAATCGCGAAAATTCTCGAAATCAGCCTCCTAGCTTCTAAAAAAAAAATCATGTCGTTTGGACCAATTCTAAAAAAGTTATGCGATTTTAAAATGTGTGTCAATACTTTTTTTACCCACTGTATTTGATAATAGATATTCTTAGACATTATTAAAATGTCTGTGTATATGTATTTTTGTCATTTTGATTTCACATGTGCTTTTATACTGAAATTGTTATTATCTTCTGTTCTTTTGTGACTTATTTGATAGTAGGTATTCTTTTCCATGCTCGACTTTTTCACGTACTTGACGTAATTTTTTTACTATTTGAAGATTTTTATGAGTTTGTTATTAGTGAAAATTCATGGCAACTTGATTGTCATCCAGAAGTACTTAACGTATTTGTAATTTCAAAATTTTAATTAATTAATTGGTCAGAAACTTTAAAAATAAGTCTCGGTCCGACCGACTCAGGAGACCGTCGAATGTGTCTCGGGCCGAAGCTTATTTTCAAAGTTTCTGACAAATTATTTACGTTATTAAAAGTTTGAAATCCCAAATACGTAGGTGTACCTCTGAATTGTAGCGTTATACAAGTTGCTAAGATTGGGACCTACTGGACTTCCTGGGGACCTGGTCAGGGTTCGAAGTCCTGATCCTTCGTGCACTCCCTCGGCCCCTGACCTAAGTCGGTTAATTTATTCGGTTGGTGCCGATGAAATTTTCGGGTTCGTTAAAAGCCATTCAAAATGTTATTATTCTGCCAAGGCCAAAACCGATTTCTCTTCCTTTTTAACTGATTTCTTCGATTCATTTTCATCATCTGTCCTATTTCATACATTCCTTCGTGGATTTTTGCACGTGTCGTTTTATTTCGTGTATTTCTTCGATGAGTTTACATCATTTATTTTATTTCATGTATTTCTCCGATGGGTTTACATTATTTATTTTAAATGATGCATTTGTTCGATGGGTTTACATGATATATTTTATTTGATGCATTTCTTTAATGGGATTACATGATTTATTTTACATGAAGTTAATAAGATAACATATTTGAAAGAAAATAGTGAAAAGTGATAGTGAACAGTGGTAGTGAAAGAAGACATCTAAGGAAGCCTTAGGTTAATTTATTATAGCATCAAGTATTTAAGGCCCCATGTAAAATTGCCAAGTACCTAGTCACAGAATTTGATTAGCTTTGTTGCTCTTCTGTTTCCGAGAGCAAGCGACTGAGCATGGAATGGGTATGGGTGGACCAGTTTCACCCCATGGTGTACTTGTCGAAAGGGAAACGTTTCGAGCGTAGGGGGTGTATCTTTTGGTACACTGCCCGCGTAAGTGACCCGGTCCGATTTCCCAGTCTCCGTGATAGACGGCTCGAATTGCATCCGAGCAAGAGGAATCGTCTCGGAGACGCCGAGCGCTTTTTAAACCGAAGGATCGATGGAACTTTGTTTCCATCCATCTCTTTGGTTTAGTTGGCTAAGGTTTTCATGTACAGGGAGATGGATGGAACTTTGATTCCATCCATCTCTCTACGGGTCTCGAAACGCAGCAACCTCCTCGCGGTGAGACCTGGAAATCGGTGAGGACCACCGAGCCGATAGCTGTGATTGTCAAATATCCTAATTAAATATAAGAATTGCTTTAGTTGTAAGACTTTTTCCAAATTTTTTAAAATGCACAAAGCATTGGTCAAATATGGGCCAGAAATATTTCATAGAAATGGGTCACTTTCGTAAGTACCTCCGCGTCGGTGTGCGGCTCCTTGGTAATGTTTCCCAAGCATTGCGACTTGCGAAACGGAATCAAGCTAAAGCCTACGATCTAGATTAAGGGCCCAGATCGAGACAAACTTACCTTCAGTGAGTTTGGTTCGGTCTCGGCAGCTAATCAGAATTCTATTCTGTTTCAGATAGGTATGTCGTCGATAGTTTTTCGTAATTTGTTCTATTTCAATTTTATGTATTTCGTCTATAGATTTGCTTGATTCATTTTATTTCATGTCCTGTATTTTATTATGTTTATTTAATTTCCTTCCATGCTGGTCTCACTATTACTAACATAACGTAGTTGATTGTTTCAGCTTTTCAGCACCTTTTTGAAATATACCAAGTTACAATTCCTTCATGAGGCTTTCCACGTTACGCCATGAAAGCATGTCTTCCACAAATAATAGTGTTGTTTATATAAATTTTTATGTTCAATAATTTTTTTTGCGTTAAAAAAAGTCGAATAGAACAGCAAGGTTAAAAGGCGTATGTGTTCTTGTTTTGTTGCGATCCTTTTTTCTCTATCATTGCACGGAATACGTTTATAAAACGATCTTTATAGTGTTACTCCAACAGAATCATTTGTAAATCGCGGGTTTCAAATGATCTAAGTTTTACCCGTGTTGAATTTTAATTCCTGCCACGCGTAGCGTTACAATCTTATTTTAGACTCAATCGATAACGTTGGGTGTGACATGAAAATGGTATGGGGGCTTGCGAGCCCCCCGAGCGTGTTACACAAAATTACATTGCGTGATAGGTCTATCCTATACTTCGTCGATGATAGATAAAAGAATTATTTCGCTGTAAATTATTTTTTTGATGTGTCAGTTACCGATTGTCGATAAAGTAATGCTTGTCTGAACCGTTTCAGCTCATTCCTGTGAGAGGCCGGTAGTGTCAATCGCCCATGGCGCGAAATTCATGCATTTAAAAAAGTACATATATGCGTACTTTCATCACGTAGTCAATTTCATAAGAATCGAGCTTACACAGTACTTAGCTAAATTCGTTATCAATGTAATTACACGCGCGTTTGGAATTTAAACCAGGTTTACATTATATAGAATGTAGAAACAGTAATGGACACAAAGATTATTGCAATCGGATAACAGGAAAGGGTGCCGACCAGGCCTTAAAATTTAAAATTCATCAATGGTTTGAATTTGAAGAGTTTCTCAAAAATGGTAAGCCCTATCGAAATTTTTTTCAAATAATATTAAAAGAGCGTTAAATTTTCTACAATTACTGTATATATAATTTTTTCGTGCTTCCAGCCATTTTTTAGATAATAGCGTTTGAATATAGAGACGTCCGCGTCTCACCTCTACGGCGTGACGTATTGTTTATACGCGCGTAGTGCAGACCTCTCTATATTCAAACGCTATTATCTAAAGAATAGTTGGAAGCACAAAAAAAATGATATATACAATAATCATAGAAAATTAAATGCTTTTTTAATCTTATTTGAACAAAATTTCGGTAGGACTTACCATTTTTGAAAAATTCCTTAAATCAAAACTATCGATAAATTCTAAACTCTAAGGCCCGGTCGGCACCCTTTCCCGTTGTCCAATTTCAATAAACTTTTTCGGGCACTATTCTTTCACGAAATAACACCGTTCTAGGGGGGTGAGAGCAAAGAAACACAAAAATAAAATATCAACACACATAAATAAGGGCCACCCTCCCACCAAAGAAGCCCAATCACAACTGATAAAATTGCAAAGTGCCCGGTGTTTGGCAAAGGAGGGGTTCCCTCGAAACTCTCTCGTGACGTTGGACGTGGGAGCGTCGTAATTAATTAAACAAATGAACGCGGCTGCCGGGGCTTATCGGACATCAAAGACGAGAAATGATCCGCGTAGGATGAATGGTGGGTCGCCGCTAAGCCGGCTGCAGTAGTAATCCAGTGGAACGGCGAGCGGTATCGCGCGGAGAGACATGTCGCTGGTCGAAACTCTCATCCTTCTGGCGATTGTTCTCACGTCAGGTAAACGAAGTCACGTGGATCACTCGACGCTCATCCGGGAGTACGTTAAAGTGGCCTGTCGTTCGAAGGAACAGTGGGCATTCCCTAATTTCGTCTCCTCATCATTTCCTCTTCTTCCCTCTTTCAAACATTCGCGCAGAGTGCACAGGCTCTCCTCTTTCATAAACCCTCCTTCACTAGGGGTGTTTAATAGAACAACACCTTAAGGGTAGTTATTAATCAAGGACCGAGAGGCGTAGTTGTTTGTATCACAGGATAGTCGGCTTTTTCTAAACAAATTTCTTTTCTGCTTCCCGTGGTTCCAGCATACACGTACCCGCAGAACACGCTGCTGAACGACGTGGAGAGGGTCATCAAGTCTGTGTTTAAAGCTGCCCATGAGCCTGCCACATTTAACTTGTACACTAGGTACGTATGGTGCGACTACTCGTTGAAGGAATAGAGTTGTATCGCGAACGATATGCTTGGCATTTACCGTGGCTGCATGGTTGCGTCGGGTTTGCGTGGAAGCTCCTGTTAAGTCGCGCTCCCACTTGTGTAACTCGCGGCGCGGAACACCATTAGGGAAGTTGGAAATAGTTATGTTAAGTGATTGTATTCAAATTCAGTGAATCGTGATTGTCAGCAGTTAGTTCTGGTTAAGTTTCTTCTGCTCAGAATTTTAATTAGTCGAAATGGTAATTGGGAAGGATTTCCATGGCATCTCTTTGAACTTTATTAAGTAACTCATTGCGAAAGTTTAATGTTGCAGTTATAATCTTACAAGAGAATGAAGTATAGCTTTAATCCAGGCTTCACAAATTTGAAAGTAATTTCCAACATTGAAGATTTTTACTTTAAATAAGAAACTTGTGCTGAATCTTAGTCATGTGGGAATGAGGCTTAAGTCCTAATTAAAGTCCTTCATTTAGGAATCTTGTTCTCTTTATTGTCGACGTTAATTGTATCTTCGATATCTGGTTGTTATATAATATCTGTTTTATTTACAACTGGCACGCTAAAGTTAGTTAAAACGCGCAATGGAACAGTGGGCTCGAGAAGATGGTAATCGAAGACGTTCAAGAAAGTTCGCGCTTCTCCATGGTAACGGAGAAGTTCGCGCCGCGAATTTTTCGCCCGTGCGTAGCTGACTTTATCTCTCGTAAGCGATGCAACAATTTTTTAACGATACGTGCAATCAGCAGCAAGCGGCCAATTCTATTCTCAGCGCTGACGCTCCACTGACTATCATCGATGCGTGAATATCGCGGACGCGCCTCCTTTTCTTCTTCTTTTTTCACCCCACCCTTCCTCGAAAACGAGGAAAAACGAGGCGCCACTTCGAGCGGCCGGAGGATTTCCTCGATATTTCCACACGAAGCGATCGTTTCCCCTTGCTGGGAAAAATGAAAATCCTCGAGGAAGAGACGCATGTATTTTCATCACTCCCGGTTTCGTTAGATTCATCTCGGAGCTCTCGAAATCCGAAGAGAATTCTTAAGTTCTTTAAGCAAGGACGGAGAGTAATCTCGAGATAACTGAAGGTGTGGCTATTTATTTTATTTATTCTTATTAACCTGATAACCCGTTGATAGCAGCGCGGAGAAATAATTACAGATGTGCCAGAGAAATTTAACTTCACTATTTAATCTCAAAGTGCCTCGTATATAGCCATCGAACAAAAACTATACTAATAAAATTTAAATAATTTCAACTAACTTTAGCGGAAAGTTTTCCATGATAATTAACACCAGAGATCTGCTGACATTTTGAATAATCGACTTCTCTATTTTTCTCCATTTTTTGATAGAGAAAATCCGTTTGGCGAGGAGCAGTTGTTTTTAAACAACACAGAGGTCCTCTACGCGTCCCACTTCAACGAGAGTCGGCCAACCAAGTTCCTCATCCACGGATTCAGCGACACCGGAAACGAGGCCTGGGTACGAGGTTTGATAGAGGGTACGCAAACATGATTGATAAAGACGGCTACGCGAAGAAGCCCGGCGAAAATAAACGAAAAATGTGATCAACGAGGGGGAAGGCTGATTTCCGAAGCACATTTCTAGAAATGTCGACGAGGAGGAACGAGTGAAATTTAATTACAATCAGGGTCAATCCGTTTCGGTAAACACGGAATCGACGTCGTCAGGTTCAAGGGTCACCATGATAACGGCTTAATTGATCATTTAACGAGTTTTTGCTCGCTTGCGCTAAGCTCCTGACGTAACTGGGAAATTTTGAATTAGAATCTGTGTGAGATCCTCTGAGGCTCACCCTGTGACCCTTTCGCAGGGCGTTGGAGTGATTTCGTGACAGAATCTAAATATTCTTTGGGAGTGATTTGTTTTTTTCTTTTTTTCTTTGGTGTATGTTTTTTTCTAATGTTCGATTTGGATCTATTTATTAACTTTGGTATACAATTTTTGCTTAAAATTCTTGATCTGTTAGGTTCTAAAGATTAAATCCCTTATGCTCTGTATTTTCTCGTTGAGGCTACGATCATCTCGCTATGTTCTGTTAATTTATTTTTAAACTTCGCTGTGCCAATCATTGGTGGTGTTTCTTATTTATTATGAATAATAATGGTGATCTTTATTTATCTTCTGAATCTCTCCAAAATTCATGTCTCTGTTCTTCTTTTTTTCTCATAAGTTTGATCATTTAATACTAAAATTCAATCCCTGCTTCTGAAACTCCTCTGTATCTGATTTCATCTACGTGATCCACTTTGCACGAGCCTCTTCAGATATTCTAGAAGCAGGGTCGGCGGAGCAAATTTTCCTCGAGTGTAGAGTTGCGAGGAGAGTTACAAATTAAAAGATCGAATTACAACAGCCTAACAAACATTAGTACGCCAACACAAAATAAAAAATAGTAAAATGTCTTCTAAATTTTTAAATATGGAAATCCCCACACCTCAAAATCTCAAGTGTGGAATATTCCACACATTACACACAAGTCACCTGCCCAGAAGAGCCCTTATCAATAGAATTTGTCTAACTTTGATCATAATCTCTCGAAATACTATCAAATTTCAAACTTCTTCCTCTACATCTTCCTGCGAATTTCAATTCAAGATACAATGTTTCATCTCCTTCAAAAGTGGTGCCGGTTTTCCTATTCCTCCTCAATTTCCTCAACACTCTCTTATCATTACTAAAACATTTCGTGTCACCACGTAATGTCACGCTATCAATGGACTCTTAGAGCGCAGAAACTTGTACACCAATCTTCGATTAATGAAATTTCATAATTTCAGCCTCCCCCTCCGTTCATTTTATTATCAAACCAGAACGTATATACTCTTGCCCATTCGACGAAAGTTCCATGTGCGATAAATGTCGTGGGTCACCACCCACGTGGCACAGAACGTGTTAAAAATCGCGACGCGCTTATGTATGGATTGCAGCGTATCTGCTTCACGAAGATGTGAACGTGATAGTGGTCGGATGGGGCATTTTGGCGGCCGACGTCTATCCCGTGGCAGCGAACAACACTCGTCGCGTTGGAGAATTCCTGGGGGATTTCTTGGAGTTCTTGAACCGCGAGTCCAACCTCGAGTACAAGGACGTACACATCAGCGGACACAGTTTGGGGTCTCACGTGGCTGGATTCGCTGGCGCTTACCTGGATGGACGTATTGGCAGAATAACAGGTGTATTTCAATCTTCTAATTGGAAGTGTTTAGGGAGACTAGGGAAATAGACTCGTAAACCAAGCGAAGAAATAATTAAAAACGGGTCTTTACTATTTGGGCTTCAATTTGTTCGCGCATTAATCAATTTGAGATACTTTTGCTAAATGCAGGAGTCTGTATTGAGAATTAGCAAGTAGAATAATTCCGTAATTATTGAAGAATCTTTGCAGAAAATGCTGTCAGTGCCAAAGTTAAAAAAAAAATTATCGAATACCTCTACGTACTAATGTATTTTGGCACTAACAGTGTTTTCTAAAACGACTCTTAATAAAAAAAATTAATAAAATCATTTTTCGAGGATACTTTATATTTAAGAATATAATAACTAATTCTGATTTAGGCTTATGTGAGGCCGACGCATAGGTTATTTATTATAAAAATTAAGTGATAGCCTCATAGTTGTGGGTGGGCCCCTTTTATCTCTTGGCAACGAATATTTGTAGACCCAGTCTGCCACTGCAGAGGAATATTGTTAAATCGCGATATTAACTATTGTGCTATGTAACTGTTGAAGGCCTGGATCCAGCAAGTCCCTTGTTCGAGACGATTTCTGGCATTGTCGACCCGGAGTTCAGATTGGATCCAGCCGATGCGCAGTTCGTGGACGTGATTCACACGAGCGGTCCAGCCTTTGGATTCTTGGCACCCCTGGGTCACGCTGATTTCTATCCTAACAACGGAAGGTTCCCTCAGCCTGGGTGCTCGTTTTTGCCAACCACAAGTAAACATCTCTATCGTTCTTTTTTAATTGGTAGATCGATTGTGGAGAGTGAGGGATGAGAGTTGTGGATATTGTGATTAAGGGGTTATACCTACATATAGTCAGGCGGCCGAAAAGAGGCGAATGTTTGTGAATTTTTTTGAGAAAGCGGAAGCATATATTTTTACAGAACTTTTGCACTTGAAAGAGCAACATTTAAAGAGTATTTGGTAATTTTTTCATAGAAAAATATTTACGTTCATAATAAAGTAACAACCGACATCCAAGAAACCATTTCAAAAATTTGGTTTTGCGATGAGCACTGCCATTCGGAACCAGATTACATATCTAAAATAAAAAAAAGATTTCGTTAGAATTTCCGAAATATTAATTTAAAACAAAAATTGACGGCTATTTAAAGTTGAAGTCCTGATTTTTTCGTGCAAAAATTACGCGAAAAAAATCAAGATTTTATTAGCGCATAAAAAGGGTCTGCCAGCATGGAAAATATATTTCAATTTCCCAGCAACAGTCATAATGTTAATACAACCGAAATGGTCGTCAGCTTATTGCAGTCACTCGAGAGCGCACCAGTTCATGACAGAGAGCATAGGGAGCACGGCTGGTTTCAAGGCAAGGACCTGTGAGAGCTGGGAAAAGTACAAGGAGGGACGTTGCGGTTACAATCCAGTCGTGTTAATGGGAGAATACGCGTCCACGTCGTAAGATATCAAATTCCCTTTGATCTGTATTGCGAACTTACGAAACCCTTTTGTAGCTGACGCCTGGTATTTCAGACATATTCAAACAACTTATTTATTTAGTATATATACATACAAAGACCCATTATAGAAACAACTAAAGAGAAACAAATCTTTACATTCGAAACAAAAAAATCAATACTATTTCTATTCAATTAATGTGCCTGAAATAGCAATTGTGAGCCATAGATATGTCTCGCACGAAAATTTTTGTCGTATGCAAACGACAATTTCCTTCCAATCGTTGCAGATTACGAGGAAAGTTCTATTTGGAGACGAACGACGCACCCCCGTTCGCGATAGAGTGAATCCGCTTCACGAGGGCGACTGGAAAGAAGCTTGGGACCACTGTGGGCGGCTACGATGCTTTTGCGACACAGAATCATCCGTACTAGTCATTTATAATTTACTTTTATTTATGCAGCGTGCGCAGCTTTAATCGAGATCCTTTTCTTGTTCGTCTGTTGTTTGGTCGTGCGTGCCCTTAGAAAAGTACAAATTATATTAATTAAACTGGTATGCTCAGACGATAGGCCTTTTCCTCGCTCGTGTACTCGTGCCGACTAAAAGGAGAAATAAACGTTTTATTGGTTACTTGAAACCTCGCCCCACCATCACTCATCCTAATAAATTGTTCACCGTCTCACGTAAAAGCGACAGGCGTTGTGAAATTTTAATGTCCATCGGGAAATATGAACGATAGAGTATATAATTCATCGAGATTGTGATTAATAAATACAGAGATGGGATGTTAGAATTTAATGCAATATTCCTGCGCAGGACTGTAGAAATGTCGTTTCAGTAGCGCTCATTTGAGGATTAATTTTTCCATCATGGATCGAATGTACTTGCTAATACTTTTAACGCTGCAATTAGCTAGTGTTTTGTGTGTTAATGATAATAATTTTATTAAAGACTACTTTGGGTTCAGGAAGGTGAAGAGGGTTGTGGGATTCTCTTGTGGCAATGTGGAAAGTGCGTAGGAACTAGGGACTTGATGATTTTTAATTGTGCTTTATTTATACGTTCAAATGTCCATTGAACACTTTGTGCAAAACAGATGACTTTAGGCTCGCGAAGACGTTTAATAATATGTACGTCACGTACATTTCCATGGTGGACTCCGTGCCTGAGTCGAGCCTGAACCTTAGAAAGATCCTGGAAGCTGACTATCATCAACTGGGCGTTTTCTTGGATTCTCGATGCAATAGTAAGCGTTACGCGAGAATCCTCGTTGATGTAAGTGATTTATTAGCGGAATTTTATGAGAAAATGGCAGAACGATGGCAGAATGTAAATTGGTCGAGTTAAATGGAACTTGGAAATTGTTGAACAATATTACTATTAATTGAAGGGTCGTTGTAGAAAACACTGTAAGTGCCAAAATTAAAAAAAAATTCATCGGGAAATATTCCACGTGCCAATGGTAATTTTATAGTATAGATTTTTAATACAAGTGCCCTTTGACAATAAGTTACCAATAGTGCTAAAAAATGGTGCAACGCCACTTCTGTAGAAAATAATGTAATAGCCAATTAAGCGATAGGTAAACAGGATTGGCACTTACAAATTTAAATTAATGGCACATTCAGCCTCCTCTACAGCTAGGAGGTACCATATACATAGAGGGTTTTCTATAAATAGAATTCTTCTTTTCATGAATTTCGACTATATTAAAGGGTCATTCCGGATAGCGCGCCGATAAATTCAGCGATTTTCAAGAATGTAATGAAATAAAACTTTTTGCTATTTATTGAACTACATTTCTACAGTAAAAAAAATATAAAAGTAATAAAATTATTGTTTTTACAATGCTTTTGAAGGCTGTCTTTATGATACGTTTAAAAATTCATTTAGAGGTGTAAGCCAAATTTTGAAAGAATAACGACCATTTAACTAGATTTGCTATTTTGAACTTCCTCCGCTCTAAGAATTACAAAAAAGCTTTCAAGCTTTATTCCTCCATCTGGTTTGTTACTCTAAAAATAGGGCTGCTACTCTAAAAAAAAGTAAGCGCGAAAATTTTGACTTGGATGCAGGCAACGCGGTATTCCATGTACGGCGAGATGCACAAATGGCTGATCCTGGGATCAAACCTGAGCCACAGCTTGCAGATATTAAACGACGACGCGTTTTCTATCTCCACTGACGTGGTGGTAGCTGTCCCATCAGCGAACGATTATATTCTGTATGACGTGTACAATCCGTGTAAAGATCGAGGTGGATCGACGAACGTAACATTGTACGCTACATGGAACAGTGAAAAAGGATTGAACGTCACCTTGACTCAATCGAAATTCGAGAGGAGGTCGAATTTGCACGGAATGAAGCTTAAAGTTGGGGTTGTAGTAAGTCGATATTTCTCAGTGAAATAATAATTAGAATAATTATCTTCTATGGCAAATGTTGAACAATTCTCGAAATACTGTAGGATTTAAATTGATTAATAAATGATTTTCGGTTGAATAGAAATCGAGGTAATTATCTTATTTGTAGTAACGCTTGGGCTCTGTAATAAGTATTTATTCCACCTGAATTTTAATTTTGGAACTTTAGAATTTAGAAACTCAAGCTAATGATTATTTAAATCGAGGGTAACTTTATTTAAATGACTGTCATTGGCTCTTCTTCTGAATAGCGAACGGAGAATAATTGTGTTTATTAAAATGTTGTTTCGTTAAAATTTTCAGTTGAATTCCAAGTCGGAGAACATATCGCTTCACGATATGATGATGGAGGAGGATGGTATGAAAGCAAAGTATGGGCGGTCGAAATTCTTATACATACTACTGACGCACATGTCTGATCTCTTCAATTTCACGTAAACACATTGTTAATTAATTACTAAATACCCTAGTTCTAGATTATTTACTTTTCATTTTATATTGCTTACGTTTTTTTTGTTATTCCTTATACAATCATTTACTATTATTTTATTATATTATTATTTATTATTCCGTTATTATACTCCATAGGTTTATTTATTATATTCGTCATACTTATTACGTTTCTTATTAAAAGTTCAGCAAATCGATAGAATCTTGTTTGTTGCATGTCGTCCCAATTTGTAGCATGGACATCGAGCGAATAAATGCGCAGAGGAGGTTCGATAATTCTGGTCCCATTTTCGCTGCGTTTAAAAAGAAATTCATAGATCTGTCGGCAAGCCCAGTTGCGATGAAGACCGAGAGATTGAATACCGGCGATATAATCGGGCCCGTCTGGCCAATACGGTACGTAACTACTGATTTCTGCTTTCCCGTGCTCCTGCTACTACTTAGCAATCCATTCGAAACGAATTTTAGACTTGATTGCTACACCATAAAGCATTTGACAACCTCTAATAGCTCTAATAATTAAAATATTTAACTTCAGTTCTTCATTTATAAAATTTCAAACCAATTCTGAGGGCTAATTAGATCCCCACTTACTGGTAGAGAACATTAAAAACAAACCTTCGATAAATAAAAAAATTCAGAGTCTTACATGCTTCATGAATTCAGCACAGTGCATTTTTGGACTTTTCGTCTCAAATGTTCTGTAATTAGTTATCATAAATAGTTAAGACTTCGAGCTCCGAAAACTTTTAAAACATTTCAATTTTATTATTTAACCAGTGATATACAAAAATCTCAGCCACATTCGAGATGATTGTAATTTAACGTTTATTATCCAATTCACAGATCGTGTTTCATGTTCCGCACGATTTCATCCATGAAAGTAAAACCAGGCCAGTTTCTGAAGCCCCTGTCCGTGAAAGTGTGGTACGCGATTCTTACCATGATAGGCATCGTCACATCGGTTTTAATTATTTTTATAAAAATGGAGGGGATTCGCAGACCTGCGGAGATTTACGGGCTGTCTGTTCTACTCACGATCGGTGCTTTATCTCAGCAAGGTACGGAGAACGTGTAGAAAGATGTTGGTAAAGGAAGAGTCGAAAAGTCATGAAGCTTGTTTTGCTCAGGTTCTGCGTTCGTCCCAGCTCGTTACGCAGGTCGTATCGCCTTCCTGCAAATCCTAGTTTTTAGCACATTAATGTTGAATTATTATTCGGCGAGCGTTGTGTCGAATCGATTGAAGAACAAGGGCGAAAAGATGAACGACTCCTTGCTCGATCTGGCGAAGAGCAATATGAAACTAGCGGCGGAGCCTACGCCGTATATTCGTTCCTTCCTTCAGGTGACGCTTTTTTTAGTAAATATAAAATAAATACAGAAAGAATATGCAGAAATGAATTAATTATTTAATTAAAAACGTTAACATTTTGTAGCATATTGTAGTAGGTAACAGTTTACTGTCAAACTAAGTAATGTTCATGAGTTGATATTTTCAGAAAAAAATATGTTAAATGGAATAAAGATTTATAATTTGGTACCACCTTTTAAAAGGTGGTTTAAAAGGTTTTAAAATATTTTCTACAGATTTTAGTGATATTTTTGTGATTCCACAATATTAACACTCATAAGAATTAAAAAAAATGTCAGGTTCAATTTTTATCTAATGCACAAGAATCTTTCATATTATTAGACGCAATTAAATATTCCAGAAAAACGAAGCTTGTCAATAATAAACTTACAAAATCAATTTTAAAAAGGATACTTAATCGACTTGAAACGTGAAACATTCAATGAAACTAATTCAATCATCTTAATTATCTGCAAAGTAAGCAGATTTTTCAAGTAGCAAAGTATATTTATTCACACATCAGGTGCCAGACAAAGAAGTCAGGTATTTCTACGAACATCGTTGGGCAAAGATACCGGAATACAACAGGTACCTGCCCTTAGAGGAAGGGCTGAATCTCGTGGCAGAGGGTACGTTGGCTTACGACACGATGATCGATTCCGCTTATCCTTATATCGAGCACACGTTCAACGATCGAAGCATCTGCGAGCTCACCGAGGTTCATCTCTTTCGCACCGTTTTGGCATTCTACGCGAGGCACAGGAGTCCTTTCACTGAACTCTTAAAAATAGGGTACGAAATTCTACAGACCTAGGTATCTAAAACTCTAAAACGCAAGGACTCTTAATTTTTACGACAGCTCCCCTATTAATAGTTCTAAATAATATGTTTGTAATATAAAACTATTAACCAAAGATGAAATTTGCAATGTCGTAGAAATCTCGAATAATATTTGTGTTTTAGGGTAAATAATTAATAAAAAAAACGCTTTAAACGAGCACATCTTTCGAAGACACTAATTATTCTAGTTTAACGAAAATGCGCAACGTTGGTCTGCAAAACCGCGAATGGAAACGATGGTCAGCCAGAAAACCCTTCTGCCCCACCAACCTACTTATCGCGGAGCCACTATCGATTCAGGAGGCAGCGCCGATTTTCGTCTTCTTTTCCGTCTCTGTGGGAATCTCCCTTCTACTTTGCGCCATGGAGAATGTCCTCTACTGGATCTCACCGCCACGGTGAATAAAGAATGAAAAAACTGTACCGAATATGTTAACGCTTTGAGTGGTATAAGATTTCCAAAAATTCCCCTTTAACCGTAAACGACACTGTGGGGTCGTAGGGCTCAATCTAGAGTTTATTGAAATTCTAGAAGTCTAGAATATCAAGCTTTCACTCCCAAATTTCGATTTTCTTATGGTAACCGAAATCAATATTTTGTAAGCTGTAAATCTTTTCTCCAAAGATACCTAAAGAAAAATATAAAAGAATCTTTGGAAAATGTTAAATGAATTTTGGAATATTTCAATTTCAATTTGGGGGTCATCCGTGACGCCAGAGTGTCAAATGCTCTCTAAAAATGTTACAGTATCGTTCTTGGGTTATTCAGGGTAGATCAAGTTCTTCGGAACCATCGCTTCTGACGAGAAAGCCTGGTTTATTTTCAAACTACACAGGAGCTCTCGAAGAATCCTTATAATCCCTTCCAAAAAAGCCCTCGGTATAAAAACGCGCCGACGCCACGCAAAGTGTTAAACTTGGCTGATTAATACTAATTCTAAGTTGCTGTGATTTTCAGAATATCGAGCGGCATGATGGAGAAGCGGCGCCTTATCGATAAGAACCTGCATCTGTCGTCTCTGCTAGATGTTAATCTGCAATCGCTGCGGAATTTCCACGTCTTTGGGGACCTGGCTGGATTGCGCAACCCTTAAGCAACAGCAGTTCGAATATTATCATCACAGCTTTGAATTAACGTCTATACTAGCGATTAGAAATATCCTCTCACATGCGTGCCTCTTTTCCCTTGATTATCCCCCAAATGCACGCGCATCAAATGAAATTCGACACACGCAGCGAGGGTTTGCGCGCACGCTGACGATTTAATTGAAAAATAAACGACTCGCTTGGAGCACGCTGATTAATTACGATAGTGATCAGTGATTTCGTTGCAAAGCTTTGATACGCCACGATGATCCTGGATCGCGTAATTATTCATTTTTAAACCAGTGCCCATTCGGTACCTTTAATGATTGGCTCACCGTGAAATTCATATTTCGTTGCTGGCTCCATCGATATCAATGCTAGCAGAATTAATAACACACGGAATTGTTGTGCACAACACTGATATAAATTATAAAGTTAGGGAGTTTTTACTTCTAAGGTTTTTACTTTTAAAGTTTTTACTTTCCTCTAAAATGACAAAACGGTGGCATGTGCCTGTTTTCCACTGGGCCCCTCAATTTCTGATAATGGTGCAATCAATATTGCAACGTTCCGTAGGATTTAGCTCGTTTCTTTCGAGACTCGCGTGTCACATCGGACGTTCGATGAAAAATTCATCCAGTCCCGTAGATCCCTTCCGTGACTCGAATAATTTGTCCAATCACTCGGTAACGTTTTGACACTTTTGACAGGCAATCTTGCATATCAGGATAAGAAATGACGTTGGGTGCGTTCGATGCAAATGCTCGAATAAAATGTATTAGAATAATGCAGGTGCAGAAGAAATCCGTGAGAGATTTAGAGAGTTCGGTATTTTGGTAGCTGGAAGGATTGTGAAGGACTTGTTACCGTTGAAGGGGGTAGTTTCTCGAAATGCGCGGGTTTTTAATCGTTTTATTGGAAATGGTTTTGGTGTCCAGCGCGCAGGATCATATTTTTATTCGCGATTATTTCCTGCATAAGAGGGTGCGGAATGTCGTGGGATTTTCTTGTGGTGACACTATAGGTACGATATTTTTTGGGGTGTTTAAGATTATAGGCTATTTTATAGTTGCTTTTGGATGCAACGATTCAGTGGAATTCAGTTTGTGTTAATCAGTCTTTGGAGTTAATTTAAAGTGATTATTTATTATTTTTAATAATCTCTTGTTTTGTTGAGTACTGCTCATTACTGTTTATTGATTGAATCATTCTAGTTTGTGGAAAGTAATTTTTGAGATGCAGTCTTATAAAAAAAATGTTTAATTTCTTTCCCATAAATACCGTAAAAAAAATCCAAAACAGTGAACATTTTTCAAACTCATGAGCCACCTCAACGTCACTTTCCCAAACAACGGAACTCTGATTTAAAATTTTCCAAAAAACCAAAAAAAATAGTGTTCACGCGAGTCCTCTTAATAATGCACGATCTGAGTCAGGTGACTTCAATCTCCTAAGAACTCTGAGCACCAGAGGTGTGTACACCATAATACGAGAACCCAGCGTGAAGATCGACTTCCGTAGATTTTTGAGAAGCGACACTTGGACGGTGGGAGTCATCGTTGACCTTCGTTGCCACAATGAAACCGCTGTTCGAATCTTCGCCGAAGTAAGATAAACCTACCCTTAGAATTTTGGGGTTCGTGAATTTCTTACGTTTTCTTACAAGGGGGAGAGGAAGTCAAGCACCGTCTCACGTAATATTTTTTAACCCAATTTTCAATATAAGTAGTCTAAATAGCTATATTTCATCGCACACAGGAAACCGAATTAAGGGGGAACACCACTGTGAAAGTTGAAAAAATTTCGATTTTTTTTTCTTCACTTTCTTAATGTTTAACTCTTCAAAAATACTCTCTGAAAATTTCAAGTTGATATTCGAAGAATTGACGAAGATACAGTGCATTTTGTGAGACGCGTCACGATGCCGTTCCGAGCGCGCTATGTTAGCGGCAAATAGCGCGCCGACATTTTTCTTACCCACTGTTCCCCCACATTGTTAAAGGTTATATATTTTGGGTTTTTCCCGTTTTTACGCACGGTACGCTGTTCGTTCGAGAATCGAAGAAATGCAACCGTTGATCGGGCATTCGAGTGACAGTGAACGTCACGAACGGAAGTGTGATTTTTCCCGTGCAAACTTTAAACGCGATTTTCTCGAAACGACATTTTTCTAACTGATCGAATCAATAGCTCTGTCAATTTTTATCCGATCGACTTGAAATTTTGATAGGATCTTTAAAACAAGAGTATCTTCAGTTGTACGTACCGATTTTTTGATCGAAAACATATTTTTTTAAATACGCTCGAAAAACTATCCATTTTTTTGCGGATTTTCGAAACTTTTTCTTCCCAAGCGCACCATTTTTACAAAAATAATTTTTTTTAAAAATCGGTACGTACAACGGAAACTACACTCATACCGATTATATTAAAAAAAAAAAAATTGATTTCAGAGTTGCCGTTCCAAAGATATCGTTTCGATAAGCGACCTATGTTTTCTTGTGAGGGATGTAGGAGATTAACTGTATATGGAAATCTATGCATGTTTTTCTATTACTTTTTTTTTATAGTCTCTTAAGACATTGTACTAAAGATAGGTAATAACAATTTTATAATAAAACTGTAAGTTGTCCCTTAAAAAAATCTTAAAAATGGGCTCATTTTTCCGGCCGTCACAGTGGTGTTCCCCCTTAAATGAATTATATAAACCTCTAAAACAACTTTAATAACTGAAAAAATACAATACAAAAATCCTACGTAAAAACGGGTAAAGGGTGGAATTTCAATTCTTACTAATTCTTATTCTTGAGGTGGGAGGGGGTAAGAAATCGTAAAAATCACCCTTATTTAATTTAAGGACGACACCTAATAGCAATCACAATTAATACTTTACCGGTCACGTGTGCGATCTACATACTCTTTTGCCCGCCCACCAAAAATATATTTTCGACTTATTTTTTCATAAAAAATCACCCCCTCCCCAGTTGTGCCATCAATATCATGACACCCCGTACAATACTTACGAAATTTGAGAAAGATCGGCAACGAGCTTCAGTTCTCTTGAAAATATATGACCGTCAAAGTGGTACCTAGAATCGAATTTTATTTAAAATATAATTTCATGGAACTTAGGGCTCCAAGTACAGAATGTACGATTACTCGTACAATTGGCTGGTTTTGGGCTCTAATTACAATCAGAGTCTATCACTTTTGAACGACACCGCCTATAATATGGTGACAGACCTTGTTCTGGCGATATCGAACAACCGCGATGGTTACGATCTCTACGACGTTTACAATCACTGCAAATATCGCGGCGGCTCGCTGAACGTGACGGAACTGGGCACATGGCGGGGTGATTTGGGGCTGAGCGTCACTTTGACGCAGCCTTTAATTAACAGGAGAGCGAACATGCACGGGATGAGGCTGAAAATATCGGGGGTGGTGAGTGTCGTTTGCAAACTCGATGGTTTCGTTTCTGTAGCTGGGTAATCTATGCTTGATTAAATAGGAAAATATACGGGATAATTATTTCACGAACGATAATCAAACTTCTGATTTTATTAACGGTCGCGGTGAATCGAGGCTGATATGGTGCTCCGTAAAAGTAATTGCGAGCGTTAAGTTTACGGGCAATTATGAAATTAGTATGGGTTGAAGTAATGGTTTGGTATCGTTGAGAAAAATATATTCCCTTATTGCATATGAAAGGTTGACTACGTGAGGTGATTAGTCTGATTATTTTTATTGCAAGTGGATCGATTTGGGTACCTAATTTGATTTAATGGGATCTACGAGATGATTATAAAATATTTTTCAATGTTTTTAAAAATATCTTCTGTGTTTCTAAATGGGACTCTAGCAGTTGTTTTTATTCGAATCTAATAATGATTATTATTCTAAAAATTATGGTAGTAATAGTATACAAAGTTGTATTATTCTTATTTAATACCTTTTCCCTCTATATCTCCACTTTTAATCGTAAAAATCTGCTTGCTGAATTCCCCTTTTCCACTTACCAGAAAAGGAAACATGCAAAATTACAGACCAATAGACGTTTATTCGAAAAATTTAAGGACATCTACCTTTAAAACTTCAAAAGTATTACTATAATCATCTTTTGGTCTGTCTAAACTTAAATTACTCCACTGAGATTCTGATGAATCTTAATCGGTCCACTAATATTGCAAACGATCAAGGGGTTCATATTACATAGTTGGTCCTTTTAATCCAAAGCATTAATTATTTATAAAATCGTCCTCTTATAAAATACTCCAATTAGATACAATACAGACCAAAGAACATGCGTCTCGAGGATTACATGCAGGATATCAATACGAGGTCCTTAGACAGTATGCACAAATTCGTGCACGCCATGATACTGCATACAGGGGATCTTTTTAATTTCAGGTAATAAATGGAAACAGTGTCGCGATTTTCTGCCGTACTGATAGACCTTTCTTTTTTTAGTGTTCATGCCTCTGAAATAATATACTGGGACAGGCACAGTGTACACGGTTTGATTTTCGAATTTCTGCAAGCGAATTACATCGACTTCGCCAGTAATCCGAGGATCATGGTGTCAGAGCGATTGGATTATGCTAGTCTTATTGGAGCAGCTTGGCCAATTCGGTAAGAAAATGACAATGAGTACTTATGAAAAATTTATTTTTTATATGCTAGGCTTGGTAACTTTGTGCAATGCATATTGATCGCGGAAAAAAGGAAAAAAGATCGCGTTGTACTCAGGAGGGCATCCCCTAGATATTCACAATCTCCGGGTTCGAGATCTTCCCTTATAAATCAAATATTTTCACAATAAATAGTGGTAGACAGAGAACAAAATTAAGTATTCTTAGTATCCTAAATATATTAAGGACGTCGAATATGCTTTATAATTTAAAAAACTGTGAGTCATAAATTAAATAAGGGAAAAAATTATTTTGAACTTTTTAGTGCATTTTTATTTTTTTGAAGTCGGTTTGAATTTTCCGTGACCTAAGTTGATTGAAACCAAACGAAATGCAATAAGTTTAACGAGAATCGGTCCAGTAGTTACAGAGAAATTCGCGGACAAACATAATACAAACATAACATCGAACATAGAACCTCTTTCTTTTTGAAGTCGATTAAAAATTAAGACATATTATCGTCTCGACCAGGCCCTGTTTCATGCTGTTGTCGACTTCGACCAACAAGATCAAGCTAGAGATCTTCCTGAAGCCTTTCACCCGACAAACCTGGTACACTTTCGCGGCTTTCGGGGTATTCTCCATATTCGTTATAAAATTAATAATGAATCAGGAGGGAATTGGGAAGAAAGAGAAATATTCGGGGGCTGTGGTGTTGTCAGTGGGAATCTTATCTCAGCAAGGTGGGTATTAAACAGCAATCATCGATTAAATTATATAACGAACGTCGTATCCTCGTGACAGGTGTGAATCTCTTTCCAAAACGCGTGGCATGCCGCATCGCACTTTTCCAAATTACGATACACGGCTGGATAATGTACAATTATTATTCTGGCAGTATCGTTTCCGCGCGGCTGAGCGAGCCCCTTGACATGATGGAGGATTCGGTGACCGTACTCGCAGATAGCAATTTGAAAATTGCTGCCGAGGCTGTGCCTTACCTGAACTACTTTTTGTACGTAAGTGTCGATTGATGAGTATACTTTATACACGAAAATCATTTTACATATTATCTGTGGATCAGAAGATATGCTGTATTTTCAAATTCAGTATTTATACACCAGTGTACGGGGAAACAAGTTGACAAATTTTTGAAATTTTATAAATGTCAATTTTTTTAAATTTCATAAATTACAAATTTTACAAAGTTCATTTATCACAAATTTTACAAATTTTTTAAATTACAAATTTTACAAATCATGAATTTTACAAATTTTATACATCATAAATTTTACAAATTTTATAAATCAAAATTTTTACAAATTTCATAAGTTTTACAAATTTTGATGAAATTTGTTAAGGTCGTCAATGATTATCGATAGCTGAATAAGAAAATCGATTCTGCATCGACGAATATTATAATATCGTTAAATTATTAGAAACTGAACTGGGAGTCGGATTACTTTCGAACGAAACGCTGGGACCCTCTACCAGAATCGAAGAGATACTTGCCGATCGAAGAGGGTATCAAACAAGTTAGCCAAGGGATTTTGGCATACCACACTGATCCTAATACAGCGTATCCTTACGTCGAAAGGATGTTCGACTCGAATAAAATCTGCGAGCTCACGGAGATCCACTTATTTAAACAATCCGTGATGGGCATGTACGCCAGCCACAATGGGCAGTTCGTCGAGATGGCTAAGATAGGGTGAGGAATCATTTCTTACGGTGATTTGTTTATTTCTTTAGTTTCCTACGTTAAGAAGTTCAGGTCTAAGAACAAACGCCTCAACAGAAATAGCGATTATGCCAAAAAATAGGGAAGATATGTGTGATGGCCAGTTGAGTAAGCAATTCAATTTAATTGAATTATATTGCATTTAAAAATAAATAATAGGAATACTTGATTTTTACTTCCCCAAAGACTTCGTTATTAGCAAATATATATTTTGCAATAAATTTTTGAAATATATAAACACGTAAATTTCAATTTTTGTAATATTTTACGTGCAAGTGTCCTTAAGGGTTATTATCTTTGTAAGATTGACGAAGATGTTCAACACTGGGCTTCGCGATCGACAAATCAAACATTGGTCATCAAGAAAACCTCAGTGTCAGCCCGACACATTGTCCACAAGAAGCATCACTATCTACGAAACCGCCCCTGCTCTGATATTACTGGCATTTGGGATGATCATGGCTGGAGGAATCTGTATCTCGGAGAACATTATTTACAAACGTTCGAGAGAGTGAGTTCAAAGCAATTTTTTCTTTTCACCAACCGAATAGGCAAAGCTCTTACTTAGGTTGATTCAACAAACAATCGAGCAAAGTTGCATCGCAATTGGCACGTATCACTCGCTGATCTTCCCTTGTCATTATGCTGACGAAAATTTGCATACATTTTGCAGAAAGGCAATGATGAATCGAAAGATGATTGTTGGAGCAAGAGGAAGCATTACTAGTGGAAACAGTAAAGATAATCTGCTGGATTTACAGCCCTAAACTATGCATCATTACCTATCACGGTTTAGAAAGTAGAAACAACAAAAACACTTTAATAATTAATTAGTCTAAAATTCTGATTATTTTGTAAACGAAGATTGATTTATTATTATGAAATATTATTATTATAATAAAATTGTGATCATTGTTCATATTAATTTGACACATAATCATTTGAATTACTGAGTAATCACTACAATTTTATTAATTAAGTTCCAGTGTAGCTGACTAACTCGTATCCAGCTGTTGTCCACCATTAACCACCCAAATAGCACACAGACGTCTAAAGATGTCCTAATAACGTCATAAGATGTTCAGACCAAAAACAGATGCAAACTGGACGTCTTAAAGACATCGCGTGCTGTCTGGGATCGGACCTTCACCGCAAAGTGAAATCAAACTTCGAACTCGCTTGTGCATGTCCATAATGTCTACCTGCCTCCCCTATGAAGAATTATCGAGTCAAAACTGACGGTTTCTCATACATAATAGACAATAGGCGGCTGACTTCCGGCACGAACTCTCTGCACAAAGCAGCTCAACTTGCAACCAACAATAAAGTGCAGCCTTGCAAGTTGCAAGTTGCAACAGAGATGCTCCTGCGAGGTATTTTTTGTCTGCAGTTAATCGTTGCCTCGTGTGCAACCAGCATCAACGTGATTCACGATTACTTCCTCTTCAAAAAGATCACCAGAGTTGTTGGCTTCTCCTGCGGAGGGTACGAAAGTAAGTTCTGCGGTTTTCAAGCCCAGGTATTTTCAAAGACCTAACGACAAATCAATTTTCCGACCTATTCAAAAATATTCGGCACAGATGATCAGAAAATTATCAGAGCCTTCAATGACGCTGGTATTTTGGTGTCAACGGAAGTGCTTGGACCAAATATTGATATACAGAGATCATTGCGTACCGATTACTGGAATTTGGGGGTGTTCGTAGATCTACGGTGTTCAATAGCGGACAAAGACGTAGTGAAAATCTTCGACGAGGTATAATTGAAATGCAACCACGCCGAGTCACGTATTTTTTTCACGATGTTACCCTTTGAATTCAAAGATTAATAGTCAGGAAATCTATACTTTAGGCAGCGAGATACTATATGTTCGGGCACTTGCACCAGTGGCTAATTCTGGGAAAGAACATGGAACATACTGTTCAATTATTAAACGACAGTACGTTCAGCATCACCACTGATTTCGTGATTTCTCTGCCAAGGGACGATGGTTACATTCTCTATGATATCTACAACCATTGTAAGCACTGCGGTGGCTTGCTCAGCATTACAAATTTTGGAACCTGGGACAGAGAGACTGGATTGAATGTTACGCTGTTGGAGGGCAAGTTTTCCAGGAGACGAGATTTCCGGCAGATAAAAGTCAAGTCTGCTGGTATTGTGAGTAGGATGATTTCGTGGCCATCGATATTGAAAGTTATTACACGTGAAGAGGATAAAAGGAACAATTTACTTTTGTATTTGTAATTTTTAAGTCCTTTGCTTATGTTAGTGATTTTTTCTATATTTCCTGCGATGAGAAGTGTAGGAGAAGAATTTTATTTGTTTGTAAGAATGTTTCTTTTAGGTAGCGAAGAGACCAGTGAATCAAGATCTGATAGAATATCTCACAGAACGGAATGCTATGCTGGAAGACAACTGGCCCAAGTTTGGGTACTCTCTTTTAGTGAATGTCGCTTACATGTACAATTTTAGGTAACAAGTTCCCATGTTTCGGGGAATTGCTGCATTGTTATTGTATTTATTATTCGGCGGTTATTCGTTAAACGCATGGTTTCCAGCCTTGAAATGATAGAACTAACATATTGGCCGCCCAAAGATAGGAATGGACCATTGATGAGTGGTCTCAGAGATCGACTCTTCGATGTGGGATATTATCCATCGATCTTGACGCAGGAAAGGCTCGATTGGTGTGATGTAACTCTGCAAGTCTGGCCTTCAAGGTATTCGCAAATATAAAACAACTCGGTAAATGTTTAATGTAGGGTAGGATTTAGGAAGAACAACATTTCCCTCTAAACTATTTGGCGCTCGGCTTTGGTTTACGAGATATTCGCAAAAAACTTGGCATAATTCATTGAAATCTGCCTATACAGAGGTTACGATTTTTTTCACAGAACCTGCTTCATGTTTCGTACTCTGCCTTCACAGAAAGTGGATATGAACATAATCTTCCGACCGTTGCAGAAGAAAGTTTGGTATATGTTCTTCACACTGTCGTTCGTTATGGTATTCGTTCTGCGGATAATCTTCAAATCGGAGAAGGAATCCCATTACGGTGAGACAGTGTTCGTCATCATTGGTGCGATGTGCCAACAAGGTAACCCGTTCACACCCAAGTTATTTAATTATTAATTCGCCACATAATCATTCGTCAAACTACAGGACTACCATTCGAGAACAATAAACTTTCGAGCCGCCTTGCCTGTCTCCAGACATTGGTCTTTGGTCTGCTTATGTACAATTGTTACTCGGCAGCGATAGTGTCTAGTCGATTGAACAATGGCCCCACAAACAAAATGAACGATTCTTTGACTTCCTTGATAAAAAGCAGAATGAAACTCAGCACTTATAAGACCACTTTCTTCGACATTCTAATAAATGTAATCAATTCTACGTTTCCTCGTAATCATTGCATAAAGTTCAAAGTAACAGAAATTGGCTACCTAACATTAGCGACTACCAAATAATTGCCTTGACTCGACAATCCTTTTGTAGACCAAGACAGCAGATGTCCAATACTTCAGGAAACACTGGGAGACCATACCAGAGGAGGCGAGGTATCAGCCATTAATGGAGGGTATCAAAGGGATTATGAATCCTGGAATTGCATATCACACCGATCCTAATATTGTATACCCGCTTATCGAACGCATGTTTTCCAACGATATGATTTCCCAGCTTACCGAGGTTCATCTACTTCGACCTTCCGCTTTGGGTCTGTGGACGGCACCACGCGGTCAGTTTCAAGAAATCGTGAAGATCGGGTAAGATGGTTGCATGATATTTAATCGTTAATTTTATCAGAATTTACCCGGCAATGGGCGAGTTTCTAGATCGATCACTAACTTTCAATTAACTGCAGTCTAATCAGGACTTATACCGCGGGGATTCGACGTCGAGAGTTGCTGCGATGGACTTCTAGAAAGCCTTACTACAATAAAATCAATCAAGAGGCATCGAGCGTAACGATCATTGAGACAGTGCCGATCCTTCTACTTTTAATCTTCGGCATGGTAATCTCTATTGTGATCTGTATTCTAGAAAATATCATGTTTCGTACATTTGCAGTGCACGCGAGTAGGAAGAAATGAGAAAATTGGAAGATGTGAAAGTTATTGTAGTGGTCGAGAGCAAAGCAGTAATGAAAATAAAAGTATGTGCGTGTAATATATTAAACTAGCTTTATTACTCGTCTTCGCCCGAAATTTCGATTCTGATTTTATCCAAAAAAGATGATCCAGTAATTTGCAGATGTAATTTGAACCAGAAACTTGCGGATGCGATCCATCCTATTACACAGGGTGAATGTCTATTACTGTACTGGTAGTCAATACTCTGTGGGGCTGATTGTACATCCCAAAATAAGATGAAAATATAGAGTATAATTTTTTAATACCGCGCTTCGTTTTCAAGAAAATTGGCTTTGAACTTCAGCTAACTGCGAGTGCCTTTTCGGCGCCTGAGGAGGACCCGTCCAGCTGTTGGTGGAATAGATGGGTGGGGGAGGGGCCAGAAGGGGCCCTCGTTAGGGCTACGTGTATATAGTTAAAAAAATAATTTGAAAAAAAAATTTTTAATTTAACAATAGTTATTTATTAATATTTCGGGAACTAATAAATACCCCAAACTACAATTTTAGATTCAGGACCCACACCGCCTCCCCACACTTCGCCTCAAACCTCGTGTTGTTCGGCCACTAGGGCCATTCGGAAGAATATCCGAAAACTCTTCCCGACACATATGTAGACCTTCAGAAACGGTACAAAATTTATTTAATTGTTTTTTCGATATGTGTTGTAATTTACGAGTTATAAACCCATAAATAAAAGGGGTGACTCGGATAAAAGGGGTGGTTTTCCCCTTAAAACACAAATGCAGCACCAACCGAATGCGGCAAAGCTCTTAGGTTGGTCCAACAAACAATCGAGCAAAGTTGCATTGCAATAAAACTTGTATCATTACCTATCACGGTTTAGGCTTTAGATAGTAAAAACAACAATAAAATAAAAATAAAAAAATTTAAGTTAAACGATTTTAAAATGCACTAAAGAATAAAAAATAATTCTTTTCATGTACTAGAATTACGACCGTTGATATGTCTGTTTAAAGGCAATCGTTGGGCGGGATATTTCTTCGCTCATTTCGAGGCTTGATTCTGTATTAAATTGAATCGTATCCTATTATGAAATATCCGGTCCCACGATTTTCTTTAAAGTGACATATCACCATCGTAATTGTGGTACAAGGAAATAATTATTTCTTACTTTTTAGTGCGTTTTAAAATCGCTTAACATAAAATTTATTTTTATTTATTTTTTTATTATCTAGTTTTTACTGTTAGTGGATTTTCTATACATTTTTTTATATATACTTTTTTATTTTTTTTTTCAAAATTTTGTATTGTCATCCAAACTACACACACCTGCAAACTTTCAAGTCTATTGGATAGTCGGAAATGGGTTAAAATTGAGTTTCCAGATTTGAACCAAACATGATACAAACAAACAAACATAGGATCGAAGCTCAGTAAAATCGTTTAAAAAAGACTTTAATTAACCGCATTGGAACACGCTTCTAAACGAAGATTTAATTATATTTCACAGTCGAATTAGTAATATTATTAGTATAATAAAATTGTGAACATTATCCATATTAATTGTATCCATATTCATTTGTATTACTCATTGTCAGTAATCAATAAAATTAATTAATTAAGTTCTAAGTATAGCTCACCAACTCGTGTCCAGCTGTTGTCCGCCATTATCGAACCATCACTTAATACTTTGCAAAAAACTTTGAAATCACTCGTTCATGTCCATAATGTCTACCTACCTCTCCTATGAAGACCTATCGTGTCAAAACTGACGGTTCCTCATACAAAATGGAGCAATAGGCGATCTCACATGCGATACGAATCTTCGGCACACCCTCGACTTACAACCAACGATAAAGTGCAGCCTTACAACGAAGATGTTCCTACAAGGTATTTTGTGTCTGCAGTTAATCCTTGCCTCTTGTGCAACCAGCATCGACGTGCATCACGATTACTTCCTCTTCAAAAAGATCACCAGAGTTGTTGGCTTCTCCTGTGGGGGATATGAAAGTGAGTCCTGTGGCTTTCAAGCCCTCGATTTTTCCAACACCTAACAATAAATCAATTTTTATTTACAGATGATCAGCAAATCATCAGAGCCTTCAATGACGCTGGTATTTTGGTGTCAACAGAAACACTCGGACCAAATATTGATATAGAGCGATCATTGCGTACTGATTATTGGAATTTAGGTGTGTTCGTAGATCTACGGTGTTCAATAGCGGACAAAGACGTAGAGAATATCTTTGACAAGGTATAATTAGAACGCCTGCAACCACACAGAGTCATGTATTTTGTTTCACGATGTTACCCTTTGAATTCAAAGATTGATAGTCTGGAAACTATAATTTAGGCATCGAGATATCATATGTTCGGGCACTTGCACCAGTGGCTGATTCTGGGAAGGAACATGGAACACACCGTTCAATTATTAAACGACAGTACGTTCAGCATCACCACCGATTTTGTGATTTCTCTGCCAACGGACGATGGTTACATTCTCTACGATATCTACAACCATTGCAAGCACTGTGGTGGTCCGCTCAGCATTACAAATTTTGGAACCTGGGACACAGAGACTGGATTGAATGTTACGCTGTTGGAGGGCAAGTTTTCCAGGAGGCGAGATTTCCAGCAGATAAAAGTCAAATCTGCTGGTATTGTGAGTAGGATGCAAATGGATGCGCTTGAATGATTTCTTGGCCATCGATATTGACAGTTATTACATGTGAAGAGGATGAAAGGAACAATTTACTTTTGCACGTGTAATTTTTATGTCCTTTGCTTACGTTAGTGATTCTTTCTATATTTCCTGCGATGAGAAGTGTAGGAGAAGAATTTTATTTGTTTGTAAGAATGTTTCTTTTAGGTAGCGAACAGACCAAGGGATCAAGATCTGATAGAATATCTCACAGAACAGAATACTATGCTGGAAGACAACTGGGCCAAGTTTGGGTACTCTCTTTTAGTGAATGTAGCTTACATGTTCAATTTTAGGTAACATGTTCGCCACTTTGGGGAATTGTTGCATTGTTATTGTATTTCTTATTCGATGGTTATCCGTTAAACGCATGATTTCCAGCCTTGAGGTGATAGAACTAAATCATTGGTCGGCCAACGATAGGAATGGACCGTTGATGAGTGGTCTTAGAGATCAACTCTTCGATGTGGGATATCATCCATCGATTTTGACGCAGGAAAGGCTCGATTGGTGCGATGTAACTCTGCAAGTCTGGCCTGCAAGGTATTCTCAAATAGAAAACAACGCTATTTGTAGGAAAAATGTTTTTAGTCTCGAAGACTAAAGAAGACAGAAATATAATAATTCATATAATATTATAAGATTTGAAAACGATAGGTATCATTAAGTAACACTTTACAATTTTTTTCATAGAACCTGCTTCATGTTTCGTACTCTGCCTTCACAGAAAGTGGATATGAACATAATCTTCCGACCGTTAGAGAAGAAAGTTTGGTACGCGATTTGCCTACTCTCGGTCGTTATGATACTGATTCTGCGGACAATCTTTAAATCGGAGAAAGAGTCCCACTACAGTGAAACCGTCTTCGTCATCATTGGTGCGATGTGCCAACAAGGTACCCGGTCACACCCCAGTTATTTCACCGTGAAATTCTTAATTCGCCAAATAATTATTCGATAAACTACAGGACTACCATTCGAGAAGAATAAACTTTCGAGCCGCGTTGCCTTCCTCCAGACATTGATCTTTGGTCTACTCCTGTACAATTGTTACTCGGCAGCGATAGTGTCTAGTCGATTGAACAATGGTCCCACGAATAAGATGAACGATTCTTTGACTTCGTTGATAAGAAGTAGAATGAAACTCGGCGCTCATAGGACCATTTTCTTCAACATCCTAATAAATGTAAACAATTCTACGTTTCTTCGTAATCATTGCATGAAATTCCTCAATTAGCTACCTAACAATTGTCTCGATTCGACGATCCTTTTGTAGACCAAGACAACAGATGTCCAATACTTTAGGGAATACTGGGAGACCATACCAGAGGAGGCGAGATATCAGCCATTAATGGAGGGTATCAGAGGGATCATGAATTCTGGATTTGCCTATCACGCAGATCCTTTTATTGTATACCCAGTTATCGAACGCATGTTTACTAACGATATGATTTCCCAGCTTACCGAAGTTCATTTACTTCGACCTTCTGCTTTGGGTCTGTGGTCGGCACCACATGGTCAGTTTCAAGAAATCGTGAAGATGGGGTAAGATGGTTGTATGATACCTTTATCAGAATTTACCCGGCAATGGGCGGGCTTATAGATCGATCACTAACTTTCAATTAACTGCAGTCTAATTAGAACTTATACCGCGGGGATTCGACGTCGAGAGTTGCTGCGATGGACGTCTAGAAAGCCTTACTACAATAAAATCAATCAAGAGGCATCGAGCGTAACGATCAATGAGACAGTGCCGATCCTTCTACTTTTAATCTTCGGCATGATAATCTCTCTTGTGATCTGCATCCTAGAAAATATCGTGTTTCGTACATTTCCAGTGTACGCGAGTAGGAATAAACGAGAAAATTGGAAGATGTGGAAGTTATTGTAGAGGTTTAGAGCAAAGCAATAATGAAAAGAAAAGTGTGTGCGTGTAATATACTAAATGGTAGTATTTACAAGTTCATATTCAGATAAATTGAAGCAATATTATAAAGTATGACGTCTACTATACAACACGAAACTAAGCACCCCCCGATTGCAATATTTGTATTTTATATATTTCTTAACATTGCACTTACAACAATGTTCTCTGCCAATAATTCAAATGAAATGAGAATTTCGAGTTTCACTTTTACAGCTTCCTCTCTAATGTATAAATTAATTTTATTAAATAAATCGTTCTGGTTATATGATTTTAAAAAGAATGCCATATAACATCGATGTACATATTTTTAAACTAAGTATTCGATAGTAGAGGATGAAAGATGAGGTTTTATTATAAAATATCTTGATAGATTTTTGACGATGGAAGGATGTTGTGTGAGGGCTAGCAACTAAGTTACTTCTTTTTCTTTGACTTTTTGTCAGTCGAAGCTGGAGTTGTTCCAGTGAGATCTGCCAACTGTTTCTTGAGTTGCAATAGTTTCTGCACTTCGGGTTGCCACACTGCTTTGTCGCCTTTAGCTTTCAAATCGCGGACAAGGTTACCCTAAAAACGGAATTAGTACACAAATATAAATAATACATTCATTCATTAGCTAATAGTTCGATCGTACCTGTTTGGTAATAGCCGATTCCAAAGTTGCTGCATCCGTCGAAACATCTCCATTTTGTTCAGGTACGAAAACCGTTTCAGGCTTTTTACTCTTAGATGACGGCGATTCAGAAGACTTCCCTTCTTTACTTTTGAGATCAGCAAGTTTCTTCTTCAAGTCTAACAGAATTTGAACCTCGGGTTGCCAAACGCTTTTATCGTGTTTCGCTTTCATCTCCCTAACTTTCTCGCCCTGAAAATATAGTATATAGAATATCGAAATATCGACAGAGTTCCTTTGTGATGTTATTAAAAACATTTACCAACCTGTGCTGCTATCGCAGCTTCCAAAGTTTTTGCGTCGTCATACGAGACATTAGTTGCTTTAGCTTTTTTCGCAGTCTCTTGCTTCCCACCATACTTTTTCCTTAACGTTTCTACGTCTTTATCCTCTATCTTCTTAAACAAGGGCGACGGTTTACCAATTCTGTGGCCCGTGGGAAGTATATTTGTAATAATGTCGGGAATGTAGCCGTAGGTACAATTGTCCAATCCTAATTGGGACCTTAATTCGCGGGAGGTGTTTGGCATGAATGGTGCCAAAAGGGCTGACAACAGACACGTTAAATTAGTGCAAATACCAATGATCGTCCCAGCTCTCTTTCTATGAACAATAAAATCACAAAGCATTACATTATGTTTAAGTAAAACACAAGCATCATACAGTTTTACAGCGTTGCAATATTATTTAATTAAAATCAATACGCCACTTACTTATCGTCATCAGTCCCCTTGATTTTCACCCACGGTTCTTGAGATTGCATATACTGATTCCCATGTTTTGAAATAGCTAGCACGTGCTTCAAACCGTCCCTTAATTTCGCCTGTTCCAAAGTCTGTATATAAGACGATAATTCGCGTTGAGCTAACGCCAGAAGCGTTAAGTCATCTTCTTGGAGTTCCATCGGCGGGACTTTCGACTCGAAATATCTCTCCGCGAATACCAGGGCTCTGTTCGTTAGAAATAATTCTTAGGAACACCCTTAAAATGAATAACTACTGAAGATGCATATAGTTTATCGTAAAGGATCGCGTACCTATTAACGAAGTTCCCAAAATTGTTTAATAATTCGCTATTATTTTTGGTAGATAAATCCTCCCAATTAAAGTTTGAATCTTGAGTCTCTGGTCTAACAAATGCAAGATAAAATCTCCAAACGTCAGCTGGTATACCTGTATCTCTAGCGTCAGTTCCAAATACCCCAATCCCCCTGGATTTAGAAAACTTCGTATCTTCGTAGTTCAGATACTCTGAAACAAGAATGAGATATTAACAGCCAAAGTACAATAAAAATAGCGTAGCTTCCACCATGGTTATCGTCTATAAAATTTTGTTAAAACACACCAGTTGCCATTAAATGCTTCATTAACGTGTAACCCTCGTCGGCCGCTATCAAACAAGCGGGGAACATTATCGCGTGGAAGGGGACATTATCCTTTGCCATAAATTGATACAAATCAATTTGTACGTCCTTAGGCTTCCACCACTGTTCATACTCCTTGGTATACCTCTTTGTAATACTGATATATCCGAAAGGTGCATCGAACCAAACATAAAACACTTTGTTCTCGTAACCCTTTAACGGAAGGGGTATTCCCCACTTCAAGTCTCTCGTTATACATCGTGGTTTAAGCCCATCTCGGAGCCACGGTTTTGCAACTACCCTCGCAACACCCGACCATCCTTTTTCTACGGTCGCAAACCATTCCTTTATTCTTTCCTCTAACTGTAGACAGCGATATCTTTAGACAACAAATGCGACACCCCCGTGACGAAGTAGTATTATAATGAAATACTTGCCTTGGGTAAGTCTAGGAAGAATTGCTCCGATTGTTTAACCACTGGCCGATTACTGCACACTTTGCACCGCGGAGATATTAAATCTGTTGCGTTTACTAAGTGACCGCAACCATCGCATTGATCGCCACGCGCGTCTTCGTATTTGCACCTTGGACACGTCCCTTCAACAAATCTATCTGCTAAAAATCTATCGCAAGATTCGCAGAGGAGCTGATCCACCGTTTCGCTTAACACGTACCCCTGCGATCTTATCCTTAAGAAGAACGATTGCACGATTCTGCAAAATAGTGACAGATGTTGATTTTTGTATTTCAGAATAACGTAAGGATAATTAAAATATGATTTAATGTATAATATCATTTTAAGGGGGGAGTCCTATTTAGAACGTTAGAAATAAGGTGATTCTTGGGAATTTTTTTTCTAAGAATCTGTTAAGCGGATCTTTTCCAATCTTTCAGGGTTTCTGAAAGTTTGGAGAAGTTCCGCTTAACAGTCTCTTAGAAAAAAAATTCTCAAGAATCACCTTATTCCTAGCCGTCCTAAATACGACTCCCTCTTAGACATAAACCTTAAAGAATTACATTCTATAACGCAGCTAGTGCGAGACCCATCTTACTCTGTTTGTTCAGATGTAGTAGTACGACCGAAGTAATCAAAGCCTATGCTAAACCATCGATAGACGTCATTATGTATATCAAAGAATTTGTCGCAAATAGCCTGCGGGGTTGTTTTCTCCTCTAAAGCCTTGGCCTCTGTGGCAGTGCCATATTCGTCAGTCCCACTACGATATTATTTCATTTCTATTAGAACATTTAATGTTTAATATCAAATAGATCTACATACATTGTAGAAAAGTTACGTACCTAATAAACAGTGTGTTATAATTCCTTTGCCTGCAATATCTGTAAGCAAAAAGTAGAAATTGGAATATGTTTACATTAGTAAGACGTTGTTACTCATATCGCGAGACAAACCTGGCGAAGATATCAGCAGAAAGTACACAACCAATAATATTTCCTAAATGAGGAACATTGTTGACGTAGGGCAATGCAGATGTTATTAGAATATTCTTTTCACCTTTCTTCGGTAATCTAAAGATAATGCATACAGTTATATTAAAACTGTGCTTGAAGGCTCCTCCAAACCAACGTGATTATTTCACCGTGATGGATTTGCGGCAGTTCACTATACGTGGCGGCTTATGGGTTTGTTCGAACCAATGCGAAATATTTTAAGCCACCACCTATAGTAAACTGCAGCGAAATGATTTGGGGGAGCCTTGATATTCCTCAGACAACATAAATATGTGTATTATGCTTACACAGGATAAGGAAAGTTCTTTATATCTGGGTATGACCTAGAAGACCAGTTACTCGTAACATTCTGGATTTCCTCTTGACTAACTGCGTCCATTTCCTTCTCTTTTTCCTTTTCCTTTCCCTTTTCCTTAGTCGGGCTAAGCTGAAATTGATAATCTTGAATTTTCATACAATTAGATCATGAACCGCAAAGTAACAGGTTCGCTGTAGCACACTTACATCATTCAAGGTAGGTTTACAGGATCGTGAATTTATTGTTGCATTGCCAGGAAACCAAGATGCGGCTTGAATACTGAGAATTGCTTTCGAACCTCTTTCAAATTTGTACTCCTTAAGAGAATCCTAAATATACAAACATATAAATAATATTGACTATAATATCAACATATAAGATGTAGAGAAATGTTATTTAACAAATTTCGTACTTGAATAACTGGCATTAATTCGATATTCGATAGCCAATCTTTAATAGATACGTATTCTTTACACAGTTCCTTTCCAATCTCTGTAACAAACACTGTCGACCATATAGTTACCCAAATGCAAGCATCTGCCAATGATAAATCATTGTTATCCTAAAATATTATTAATTAAACCTTAGTTCTATTATAATTTAATCGACATCGCATTAAGAATATTTCCACATTTCTTTTAAATTACCTTAATTAAGTACTTATTATGTTTTAATTCATTATCAAGTTCCTTTAACAAGGACCATAAACAAGATTTATGAGTGGTTTTATATGTTCCCGTATTACCATAATATACAATAGCTGGCTGTAAAACAATAATTAATTATAACTTTTCTTACGTACACACTAGAAGTACATAAACAATTCCTTTATATTCACCTGCAATTGAGAAATATCCCATTCTAACCATTTATTATTTACAATTTTAGACTCTTCAGATGAAGATACTAAAAGCTGCATCGCTGCACTAGTGCTAAACAGCACAGATCCAGATGATAGTTCAATTGAAGGTAAACGGCCCAAAAAGCTTGCTAAGCAGAAGACAATAAAACTCACTTTATATCAACCGTAACAATTTTATATGAGAAAATTCAAGAATTTCATCAAGAAACTAGAATTCTAAACTACCTTTCCTTAACAAAACAATAAAATGTTAGAAGTCTCCCATTCTAACAAGATCGAAAATATGCATTGAAAAACAAAAACGGGGTCAAATAAAATCATTGTATAAAGGAAAGACAAATTTATTCTGGTATTAAATACAGTTTTATGAATCAAACTCAGCGGCTTATCAACCGAATTTCAAGGGTACTGCGATAAAAGTCGGAAATACACACGACACGATACATAAACGATAAACATCAGCGAATGTGAATCGTGCAGTGACAAATTCATCTACGGAAACGTGTGCAATTCATTTAAAAAATGTTGCGTGATCCACATGCTAAAATGATTCACGCGAAAGAAACATTGAGTATTTCGTCATATGGTGGAGTTTGAGAAGAACAGGTTACGTTTCTTACCGTTTGGTTGTACCGTTCTCACGGTAATCGACTGCTGGGCCATTTTAGCTGCGACTATCAGTTTCAACGCATTCGGATTGCCTTCGTTCGTCGAGATATCCATTTTTATTAATAAGTTAATAAATATTCACAATAAATAGATGAAAAATATGTTCCGTGCACAACCGACACATGTGAGCGACAACTAAATGCCGAGTCTGGAAACGGATATCGCGGCGATATCGATGTCACATTGCCAATCTATTCGAAACTTATCATCCTTCGAGTTTCAACGATATTTTTCCGTGTACTTTATTCGCTTACTAATATTCATTGCATTTAATTGCAGAAACACGAGTACCGCATCAATGCAATGTTTATTGGAAAATTATCTGCGCGCATAAAATTTGACACGCGTTGAACGACAGTTGGTAAGGCTGGGCGTTTTTGTGATTGGCTGAGAACACGAAATGCTTAATGGTACCTTATTTCTCTGTATAATAATTATTTATGAATGAAAGGTGGAAAATTGAATTTGCTTAAATATTTCGTTGCTTTCCATTTATATCTTTTCGTACAATATTCGATTGAAATTTCTGTAGAAATACACGTGTTTTAGATGCTTACTAACGACCTCTCGTGTGAGTTTTATGTATCACTACAGAATTATGATTTTGGGAATTCAAATTTAGAGTACAAATTTTGTTATAATTTTAATTTGTAATTGATATTATTCATTAAAATAGCAGCATATCATCAAGGAAGTGTATATATGTTATATCAAATTTATCAAAATAGTTTCGGACAACGAAATTTAAGGGTTCCTCAATTAAGTTTTTAAAAATGGTCAAACTGTAAGCTTCAACGTATTTAGGGGAATCCCCTCCCCCATTTCGCGCTTGTTTTCAGCAGTAGCGTTGCTTTTTAATTTTTTTATACTACGCAGAGCTATTAGTTGCGAAACATGATTGTCCCGGTACTTTGGATTTTGGTGAATTATTTCGCATTCTCACACAGCGCAAATAATATTGTATTAATCCTCGCAGATGATTTGGATATATTCCTCGATGGAATGGTAAATATGCCGGCAACAAAAAATTCTCGTAATGTATGAAACAAATAAAAAAGTGTTTACGTTTAATTTCAGAAACCATTGAAAAATACAGTGGATTTAATTGGAAACGAGGGTGCGACATTTTCGAATTGTGTAAGTTCTCAGATAAAAAATTAAACACACGTTAATTAATTTAATATAAGCAATTTTAAATCGAAATTTTTTTAACAATTAGTTCGTCGCTTCGCCCATTTGTTGCCCGAATAGGGCCTCGATCTTAACTGGGAGATATCAACACAATCATTTAGTAGTAAATAACTCTATTACTGGTGGTTGCAACAGTATCGAATGGCAAAAGACGCACGAACCAATTACGTTTGCAGCACACTTAAAACAGGAGATGCAATATGAAACTTTTTACGCTGGAAAGTATTTAAACCAGGTAGACATGTTTGCGACATTAAGCTACAGAATATAATTAATCGCATACAAAATAACATTTAACTGTAATTAATAATCTCGTAAAGTATGGACACAAAAATACGGGTGGAGCAGGTCACGTACCAATAGGATGGGATCAGTGGGCCGGTCTTATTGGAAATTCAAAGTATTATAACTATTCCTTGTCAATAAATGGAACTAAAAAAGAATATGGCGCTGATCCGACTGAATATCTTACAGACGTAATTGTATGTACATAATTACGATACTGCTTCGATGTATTTTTACTGGTCCCAGTAATATAATACTTTTTCAGAGTAACATGGCAACAGATTTTATCAGCGCTCGTCATACGAACGATCGACCATTTCTCATGGTTTTAGCGCCACCCGCGCCTCACGCACCCTTTACGCCAGCAATAAGACATTTTGATATATACAAAGGCACGAAGGCTAAAAGAACACCTAATTTTAATATGCCATCAGAAATGGTACATTTTATTTTATAGTATTTTGGTACTGTTATATTGTGTTTCTAAAGTGTATTATAAAATAGGACAAGCACTGGTTAGTGGAAAGAGGTCCGTCTCCTCTTCCTGACGATATACTGCCAAAGTTAGATGAAATATATAGACGAAGGTGGGAAACACTGGTAGCTGTTGACGAACTTGTAACGAATGTGTATCAATCATTGAAGTTACAGAATCTTCTAAATAACACTTACGTTATATTCACATCTGATAATGGATATCACGTTGGTAATATATAGTGGTCGGCACTATTTTTTGCCAAATATATGATTATGCATAGATTAATTGATACATAAATGCCAAAGAAAAGGCATATATAATAATATTAAAAATCATGTAAAAAGTTAATAAGACAGAGAAACCAATTTGAATACATGAAATTTACATACAACTTTAGAAAACTTATAGCGAGGGCTAATTTATAGCGGCACATTTTTTGACGATAAAGTTTGTCGCTTTGAATAGTGACTTGTTTAATAATTCTTACATTTGAAACAATATGCCATCTTGTTCTAACTAATAATCGATGATTTAAAACAATACCATTTATGTATCAGATGATACACTATTTACTTTACAGGAATTTCGTTTCCTTTTCGCGTAACCAATCGTCAAAAAATAGTGCCCAGCACTATATTTTGTGTTTAATATATATGCGCAAGTATAAGTCAAGTATTTATACACGAGCTATATGTTACGTTACGTAGGTCAGTTCAGTATGCCTATGGATAAACGCCAACCATATGAAACAGACGTCAGAGTGCCATTGTTAATAAGAGGTCCTGGAATTGCAGCGTCCAAGGTTTCTGCACCTGTTAGCAGCGTTGATTTATTTTCTACGATTTTAGAAATGGCTGGTATGCACCGCCCATCAGACGGGACTTCTTTCTTAAAGGAGACATTACCGAAAGATAGGACGGTTTTAATTGAGTACAGGGGAGAGAAATCCAATGATACTCCCTCGTCAGGTTGCCCAAGCGATAGTGATCCAAACGTTGCAGTAAGACTTAGATTCGTATGCAATTGTGAGGAATATGTCTAATATGAGTGTTATTTTATTAAGAATTATTATTTTTGCAGTTATGCATGAAAGATATGGCGTGCAAATGTCAAGATGCTGCGAATAACACTTATAGTTGCATACGCCGCGTGTCTCCGCGTTACAACAATATTTTCTGTATTTTTGAGGATGACGAGGTACACGTTATTATTGGTAAATCAGAGTAGGGTAAACCAACCAGTAATTGACCGCATAGTAGTGAATGACTATTAGGCAAAGAAATGTCAATTATAAATTTATAAATATTATATGTTTGTAAATGAAGTGTAGTTGCACTTTTAATATCCCATATTTTTAGTTACACGTATTAAGCAAACATTAATAAGTACGATTCTTATTAAAAGTATGCGGTCATATACTGGGCTTCTACACGTTTTGCATATAAATTACGATAAGAATAAGTAATTATTTTTATAGAAATTTCAAGAGAAATTTAAATGCAATTTCAACAGTTGTTTTGTTGTTATACATAAATATATTCAAGTATTAATCTGAAAGTTCTATAAATTCAAGAATTCGGTCATTCACTGGTTGGTTCACCCTACACATGTTATTTCAATCATTGATATCTCGTATTTCTCTCCAGCATTATGTCGAAGCATACAACATAACTACGGATAATTATCAAATGGAAAATATTGGATACAGTATGAAGCGTCATCATAGATATAAGTTCAGAAAATATCTGAAGAAAATGTCTGTTTGTAAGAATGAAGAGTGCGTTCTCACCAACATGGAAAACATTGATATTTAAGATTTCATTGACTACAGAACGTTTAAGAGAAGTACTGCTTTTAAGTGTGTCGCTTATATTCTTAGCTGATAATATCTTCGCCTATAATCAATAAGATTATGTATTTCATACACATGTTTTTTAAATAAAGTATATAAACAGATTATTTTTTATATTAGTGACTGTGAGATACATTTTAATAATTCGTTGTTACTGCATTTAATTTACGAATATGTTTCGGAGGAAGTTACCCATTTATTGACCACTTCATTTCAAGTTTATCGTATTTACAATGGTATAAAGATACGATCCATTAAAAGTTTGGAACGCCGTCGGCCGTCTTACTTCGAATTACTGCATTTATGGAAATCGTGGGCGAAGAATACGCCGCGAATCTGGATATAAGAATAACTCGTCTTGCTTCCCCGGCTACCGCGGGCAACCTGCTTTCTTAGAAAATATTTTTATTAAAGCCCTGCCGTTCGAATATCTGAATAGCAATCGCGCCATTCGGGGGTAGAGAAAAAGAAAACTGAACGAAGACGGAGCGCAGAAGTATGCTTCTACCGTATCCATAAATTTCATCTATTAAAGCGTTTTGAATGGTTTACGGATTTATAGTATGAGGTATCGTTGGGTAGTTCTGTACAGTAAGAAAAATTCTAATTACACACATTCAGGTTCCGCAAGAGAAAAAGCGTCAAGAAGACTTAAAAAAAATGAGATAAATATTTAAATAACCCAAATTTGTATAAGCAGAACTAGGACATATTGTAGAGAGCTTCTCATTTGATTTTCATTTTCTGTTCTTTTTATTCGCAATTAATTGGAAAATATTTTTTTTAGAACACCACGCGCCGAGCCTGGATACACATTTCTGTTTCTAGTACATACAATGTTCATTGTACAATATTTTTCTCTATCCAGCAAAATATATATGCCCTAATCCAAAAATTTGTACACGCGCGCACGTTAAATTCTGCCCAAGCGGAACACTGAAACGAGGGGCCAGGGGGCGGCTACAAAGTGCCCCGGTTCGTTCCTTTCAGTGCCAAGGACCGTAAGAGACATCCTTTCACGTTGCATGAAAGAACGTCGAAATGTTTGTACACTCCACGTTACCCGCTCTACAGGCTGCTTAATCGTTTGCACAGATGGTATTTCGAGGGCAGCGTAGCGTCCATAAAATTATGCTAAAACTCAAAGGAATCCAAGGTACGCATACCGAATACCATTTATTGTACAACTCCACGTCTTTCCGCAATTTAATTAATTAATCGCTTAAACGAATATCACGATAACGCGGAAAATGAAAGAATGGAAAGAAACAAAGCAGATACGTACTTTTTTATTCTGTTTATGAATTTATTCTATTTTTTACAGTGATCTCTGGAATAAGTCTCTCACAAAAATTCATATTGCCATTTTAGGATTCACGAGCAGGGAAATTCGTAAGTCGAGTCATGGTACAGTGGGTTCCTTTCGGAAAAGAGGCACAGCTGAGAACGCAGCATTGAAAGAGAGTTTTTGCGGGCGCCTCGGCAAACAGCGTGAATCCCGGCCCCCGATCGATCGGGTGGAGGATTAACAGGCCTCGGCTCGAATTGTGAAGTCGTTACATCGTCACTGAGACGTGAAAGTCGGCTTGCGAAAAGTCCTTTTTTTCTCTCTTCATTGACCGCCGGAGCGAGTGATCGCTTCCTTGTGTATTAGGATCAATGGCTTTCGCTGGCTTCCGAGTTTTGAATTCTAGCTTTCCCGCCCCCCGGGGGTCGCGGCGGTGGTTTACGAACTTGTACCGCGAAAAGATTGTCTGCGTTTGGTCCACTGAGATCTCCACGAAAGCGCGTAGAAAATATAAATACACCACCACAAATGACCATACATTTTCGTAGATTTTCGTAAACAATTGCGAAAGTGTGAATTAAAATTAATTGAATCGAAGACTTCTTAATGACCCAATTCTAACGCATACGTGTATGTTGCAGGAACATGTGAGCTGCAAGAATTTGAGTACGCGAGGATTTGAAGGGAAACAGATGGAGAGGAAATAGAATTGAAATATAAAGAAGTGCAGTCATCGATGATATTTCAGGGTAATTTGTTTTCTATTTATTTGTAAGATAGTACTCTGCACTCGTTTATTTCATTCCTCCTCGCGGCGAATGCTAATGCGAAAATGCAAATTCGCTCGAGATACTGCGCCGAATTGTAAAACGAGTTGCGAAAACAACTTCCTCTGATAAACTTGATCTTAACTTGGAGGAATCCTCATTAAGATTCGAGAGTGAAATTCTGCACGCTCGAAGGAGTACCGTACCATAGTTCGCTGTAACCCGTAACTCATGTAATCTTTCCCGCGCTTGAAATCGATGACAATTAAGATCTAATTTATCCTTATAACATCTACGCGGGAAAATATTTTCGAGACGTATATTTGAATAAAGTATGTGAATGTTATTCCAGGTATTAAGAAGAGAGTGGCATGTTTCTGCAACGCGTATTAGCAGTCGCAGGAAGAAGAAAGAAGCGGCAGGAAGGAGTGTCAGTATCCCTAATTGAAGATAATTTCAATAGTATTGGGTTTCCTAGCCGATAATAATAAAAGCACGGGTCTCGCATTACGGGGCCGCTTACCCGTACAACAGTAGTCAAATCAAACAGGAGGCTATTAACTAGGTCAACATTTTGGGTTTTGGGGTACTTAGTCCCGACTACTCGGTACCTTTCGCCGGTGAGACGCGCACGGCTGCTCGTGCCTCTATGTATTCGCGCGTGTATATACACGGAAGCACGAATTTCCACGGTGAACAAGAGCAAAGCAGCCGTGTCGGGCGGTCTTAAATAAATATCTAATGTGAAGGGGTCGTGGGGCTCCCTATTGCCCCCGCCAATATTGTTTTAGGCACGGCCCTTGGCTAGCGAAGATTTGTAACTCGAGAAACGAGCGCCACTCGTGCGTCCAACGGACAAGATACCAATAGGTGTCGGAACATCTAGCCTGGTATTACTTAAGTTCTCGAGATATCCTGTCCACACACTTTTGTTCCTGTGCCCTGCGAGACGGCGCCCATCTTTCTGTGAATCGCGCAGCTGCCAATCCTTCGCTTCTGAGTACGAGCATGCCCGCGCTTTCCGTGTTCCCGAATTGCATCGAATGTAAGTAACCGACCAGTACAATTATTCATCCAGATTTTAAGCTTGATTTATGGCTGATAGTATGGTTCAGAGATGCGCAAGATTTTTGTTGAAATAAAATTTCGAATAATGAATAAAAGTTAACAAAAATTTCATCATTCGTTCGTTAACTCGAGTTAATTTTATTTGATACATGACGAGTAATTTTTTTAACTTCTATTCGTTATTCGAAATTTTATTTAAATAAAAATTTTGCTCATCGCTGGTTAATGAACAGTAAAATATTTTGTTGTAAATTGTTTTGTGCATGTATTGGTACATTTCTGAGTATTTTTCTGATGTTTCTGGTATATGAATGTATAATTAATATTGCGTTTATCTTCTGAAATGATATAGCATATGTAGTATACAGATGTGAATGTCGAGTTGAAGCAAGTGCAAGATTGAATAGGTATGCTTCATATATACTGCGTTAGTCCGTTGTCTGTGTTATAAATGCATCACAATTCATTAAACTGATAAATGACTATATAAACATCCATAAATACATTGGGGTTATAGCGACACTCATACAGATTAAAAATCTTTCGGAATTTTTTGTTTCTGATAAATTCGACCCGGGAAATCACCTACACCGTGAACATACCTCTTTTTTTAGGTGCCAAATATGGCAGTTTCAATAGAAACTGTAAAAAAAAAATTAAAACAAATTGCAAAAATTCTTTTTAAATTATTTTTGCATAATATAAGAGTGAACCAAAAAGATTTATTTCATTATATATTGTATTTACTCAGAAAAAAATCTTTACAAACAGCTTAATTTTTCGACCGATTAAAGTAGAATGACCCCTTAAACCTACATACCTAAATCCACTTAATTTGCATTCTTAAATACATATATTAGTATCAAAAAATAATATTATAGCATTGAAAACGAGACATCTATTTTATTCCATCGCTTAAACTTACAAAAATTCTCAAACCATTTTCGTTCAAGTATAATAATTTATCTACCCACTATACATACCCTACTAATACGACAACTTTCCATATAAATAAATCCAAGCTTACCCCTACATCTTCTCAAATTCACGCAAACAAATTGATTTATCACACCTGAACTCATTACAGTGACAATTATGACAGTCATTTCATAAGGATCACCCTGTACACGCATAAAATTTTCCCGAGCGCATCCGCAGAATACCTTGTACTAAATTTATAAAAAGTATACTTCCACCAATTTCCAATTTCTCAGAATGTCTCCACCCCTTCTCGCCGAGGGTAAGTTCGCCGGTGTAAGGTTTGCCTCCGCTGGTATTTGTCACAGAAATAATTAATTAACATCAGAGAAAGTTCCTCCCGCTCTTTGCCTCGCTTTTTCTAACCGTGACCCCCCCGTGGAACTCGCTCATAACCGCGCGTTGGCTCCCGCCGTCGATGCCTCCCCCGCCGCTACAACCCTTATTACCGTGTCGCAGCTCGGTTAGCGCGAGCGGGTTAATGAAAAGCTCGTGCAAATATAGAATTTCTCGTAAAAACTACAAATTACTACCGCGCCGGGTGCATAGCCGCGTGCAACGTACTTCGTCGCCGTCTCCTACCCTCCCCACGTCGTTCGCCCTCTCGTCCGTTCCTTCTTCTCTTTTTTTTTTCGCCCCGCGAAATTATACAACGGTATAATATGCGAGAACGGGAAATAATAAAACGCTCCATGGTCGTACTTCGAAGATCGCGTCGAAATTTTATAACAGGGAGAGCTCGCGAGATCGCGCGCGCTTTATGAAAACGCGCTCCAAATATGTCCGTGTTTCGCGTTCCTCTCTTTTTTTCCACCTGGCTGCCTCACGCCCTTAAAAGGTCGAAATGAACGGCCATAAAGTTTTTAATTTTCGCATGAATCGCGCTGCTCGTAAATGTTCCGCGAAAAAAGGCTGCGGAACGAAACGGAACGATTAAAATACTAGGTGCGCATGTTATACGCATTTCTCGTAGCTCCCCTAAGATTTTTTTCAATTAACCCGGCGATCTCTAGTCAGGAACCTTTGGTCTTCTGTATTTATTAAGCGTAAAACTTTTTTAAAATAGAATTGCAGCGATCACAGATAAAATGCTATTGAATTTTGTATTCTTCATTTAATTGAAACTTATTAAAATCCATCGTCGGGCTTGAAAGGTGGTCCTATATTTTCGACGGGAAAAATTGAAAGACCCAGTAGAAGCTTTTACAGTAGTTAATTCTTCCGATTGCATCTATTGCACTGATTAGGAACATTAATCCTTCGTCTGGCGACGATTGGAAAGCTCAACGCATTGTCACGTGCGGGTCTCCCCTAGTCGCACCTCTTAAACATAGTCTCTGAACGCCCATGGGCGTTCACCGCACGGGCTCCATGGATCGACCTAACGCATTTGTTCCTCCACAGCTCTCAAAGTCTTAAAATCAGACCGCGCTTATATTTTACAAATCGAGCCTCATTTCTCTGACATTTCTTCCTCGACACATCCCACGCGATTCGCGCAAATGCGACGCCAAAGCCGCGTATGGCATCACAAAACCAAACACGTTACTACGTCGTTGCAGAGAGTTATCTCGCATTATATTATTACGCTCGTGGCCGTGTTTGTCAGTTTAAAACCAGGAGCCATTAGCTGGTATTATTTTAGCCGTGATCCACCGTTAGCGGAGAACAATGACGACGGTGCGGGCCGCGTCCCACGATATTAAATGAGGCGAAGTGATACATTTCGAAGGGATGGGCGAGCAAATAGGGATGATGCGACGATGTCGCGAGGGACAGGCTGGGGAGACAGAGAGCAGTGTGGTGGCGAATAGGGATGGAGAGAGAGGTAGGGAGAGCGGAGAGAACCTGGTCAAAAGCACAAGGGTTGAGAAGAGGGACAGGACTCGGCACGTATTACGTTACGCCCCTGGGCTGTGTAAATACCACAGCGCTGTAATCTAGAGTTAATGGTGCTCTCATGATACGAACGTCTATCAAAGCCCTCGAAACTTATCTGCAATGAGCTGCCGAGGATGCTCTTTGCGGAATGAACTTAATCGCACGCTCACCTGGCTCGGCCACCCTCGCTGATGCACATTTAATCAGGAAGCAAGCGAGGATACTGGTGTGGTGATACGTGGTTTTTGTTCTTCCTTAGATATACACATTATTTAGATAGATTTAGTTACTGTAGGATTTTTTTTCCGTTTATGGATTATATGAAGGAATAGGTATGTAAGTGTATTTTCATCTTTGTGATATCTATCGCCGGTTTTCTGAAGTGAATTTCGCTGAGCGGTGGAGATTCTGTGTAATAATTGGGTCCTTATGATGTTTTATATTATGGCGAATATTTTATTCATCTTCAGAGTAGGGTTTGCCGTTTTTTTTTTTTAAACAGGATCATCCAAAATCAAAAACCCAAAGATATTCCTTAATTATACATGTGTGGTTATCGCGCTACCTTCAAGCAATGTTACGAAACAACTGGGCGATGATTGCCATTTGTTTAAACGATGGGGTCCCGAAACATGTTGTTTTCGCAAAAAAATGTTTCGTAAAAAAAATTGAGTGTTTAAAAATTCGCAATAGAGGGCAGCAAGGAAGCTGGTGTAATCATGGGTAGAATCCCGTTTGAATTTTCAGATTCGGTCAAGAATTGCATTTTTCATCGAAGCGATAGTGCGTGAAAAATTGTTTCGAGAAAAACATTCTGAAAGTTTGACGTTAAACGCGTTCGTCTAGTGACGGAGACCTGCCCGTGAGCGCCTTATTTTCCATGCGTTTATTCGATTAAAACAAAAATTGATTCTTTTCTTAGATCAATTAACGTATTATTAATTAAAAGAAAAATCACATTTCTATCTATTATACCTGCGGCACAATGCATTTTCAAAAAACAGCTATTTTAAAGGCCCTCACATTTTTGATCCCCCTGAGCGGTCCCGTCAGGAATTTCGTTCCAAAATTTTACCCCCTAGGACCCCTGTCTTAAAAAAAAGTTATTTAATCCATGCACTATATTTTTTCCTATAATTCTCTGTAGGTACACTTTTAGTAAACTACCTCCTCATTTTGCGAAAAAAATGGGGCCTTCAGAACGTTTTCCATCTGGGTCTTTTTTCTTAAATCCGCTACTGGACAGAATAAATGAAATATCAACTTCAAAAGCGCTATAGCTGTAGCTATGTCCTTAAGAACAAAGATACTACTAGATAATACTAGAGTTACTACTTAGATAATACTAGAATTTTATCAACCCCAGCCAATGTCCCAAGACTTTCCCGCGGGGGTGTATATCGTCTATCCGAATAGCTTGCGCTAATCGAGCTTCGCTGCCGGACCGATGAAAATTGAATGTGATTTATCGCGACCCGTAGGCGTCGCATAATACATCATCCATCGGTGGCAACAGGCGAAAATATAATAGTTTGTAGAATTGTAGGCGATATCAATGCGCAACGGGCCGCCGCTGTCTCTGACAGCGCAATTATCCGGTGTCGCTTGCGGTTGCACGCCACAACCCCTTTTGTTATCGCCATCCCCAGAATCATCGCTCTCCTATCATACACGTCGTGCCCTAATGCTCGCGTTATTGTTGGGGGATTGTCAGATGATATCTATCTGCTCCTCGTGAATCGTCCCTATATCTTTGCATATATATTAACTTCCCTCTATTCAGGCCACGCGTGCTTTTAGCAGCTGAAAATGCCCAATTCGAAGGAGCATGTATACAATTAATACGTCGCCGTAACGAAGCCACGCTAACGTCAATATCGATGATTTAGATTATTCGGGCGTCTGGTTTCGTTCACCCCCTATTGATTAGGAGATAATTTCACCTGTCCGGTTATAGTTTTGTGTGCATGTTCCGCGGTTCTGCGGCCTCCATTATTGCTAGCTCGCGGTCGAAATGCCGATATTGGACGGTAATGAAAATTCGCGCCTGCATAGCGGGCGAATTAGATTACACTTCAAAACGCTCTCCATGTATACCCTCGTGTGGCTTATTGTTATACAGTGCTTCGTTCTATCGTTGTAAGGTGAAATGTACAAGGCGATTTTTTGTGGAAGATCTGGTTAAAGTTCTGGAAAGAAAATTCTTTGCACCGTGTAGGTAGGTACCGTAAACTGGGGGAACATTGGCAGTACGGGGTAACATTGGCCTCTACTTAACATTTATTAAAAAGGAAAAGGAAAAAAATTTTATGCATTTTTACACTTGGAGTATAATCACAAACGATGCAATGTTATAATAGGATATTTAACCCAAATTTAAAAATGTTAATTAAAAAAATAAAAAAATAAAAAAGTTAAAATATAAAATAGAGTTCATTGAACACAAAAAGAAACAAATTTAAGTGTTAACGTAAGTTCAGATGTGGTAAAACTTCAACTTTTTAGTGCTATTTATATATGATGTATTTAACATGTATTAAAGAAGGTTAAGGACAAAAATTTGATGCATTTTGACACTTGTAGTGCATTCACAAAAGATGTAATGTTATGATAGAATACTTAAAGCAAATGGTAAAAATGTTAATTTTTATATTATATAGCAAAACATTCCAAAAACATGCCAATGTTCCCCCAGGTTACGTTACCCTACTTCTGGACTTCCTGTGATGGAATTTAGAAGCGAATACTGTCGGCGCGAATAACGAAAAGGATCTAGCAATCCTTTCAGACTTGCTCGAACACCTCCTCGAGTAGGTATCCCTATTCCTAAATTGTACAACAGAATGTTTTCGTGGCTATTGTTCCAACTCAAACGAGTTTGGCGCCCTGTGCATTCTTTATCACAATAGTTGTGGCGTGATATTTTAAGTTGACGCGGGGGAGACGTATTCAAATCGACGCCCGCGATCCCCCTAGTTTCATCCGCCCACGTCGGCGAAAGTAAGAGGCTGCACTCTTTCCCAGCGAGCGAAATCGATACCCCCGAAACGCGACGGCCGAAAGGTCCAATCGTATGATAAAATACAATCTCTCTCTCTCCCGGCGAAACGATGAAACGCGTGCTGTTTCACGCGTACGTGAACACGTGTCGGCGCGGAGCGGGCCGGGCGCACCTGTCAGCTCAGAATGTAATCGCGGAAATCAAAGAGACCGTGGCCAGCGATGCGAGAGATTCTGCATTGATAGAGGCAGCATTTGCGAGGTGGTAGCGGAAAAGAGACGATTCGGGGGTGTTACTAGGCAGGAAGCCATTTTGGGGCCGCTGACTTGATTAACGAACAGCAGGGTTGGAGGGGTAGAGGTGGGGAAGAGCCGTGCATCTGTGCTTTGCCAGGAGCAACATCGGGAATCCTTGTTTGGACCGGCGAAATGGGAATCCTTACGCGTGTGATAATCGAATAACAGTGGTTTCGTCGGTGTCGTCATGATTACCCGGCTGATTATCTTCTGTTGCAAGACTTGCACTCGATTCCCCATCTCCCCACATCTCGCATTTTTTTCGTTTAATCTTATTAGCAATATCAGAGGAGGAATCCCTTCGAATCATTTCTTACTTTCCCATTTCTAAGTGTATCTTAATGTATAAATCAAAAAGTGTGTAGGTATTTGTCTGTCGCCTAAAAACTTTTGAACAGTAAACTCTGGGGTCACAAAATGTGTCCTATCTCATTATGCCTATATAACTAATCCAGATGAATGTGACTATTTTCACAAAAAGAAATAAATTTTTTTTATAAAAACAGAATCTAAATTTCAGGCAAAGCCGAGCAGTAAAGCTAGTTTCATATAATTCTTTGCTTCGTGAATTAAAGAAGATATGTGGAAGAAGTAATTGCTGTCAGTACAAGATCTTAAGCGAGCAATCTAAATTTCAATTTCGAAAAAGTCTCCTCGTCGAGTCTATACGTACCCTAAGTATCGTGAAAAATTGCTGTTCTCTCCTAAAACGTACTCTCCCCGGAAGTGTACGTGAAAATCCACGGGAATCACAGTGGGAGCACTGTTCGACGCGAGAGCGGGCAACATGGTGCCCTTTTTTGTTGGACGTTCCCGCGGACTGGCGACGTCGAGACCGGAAGGGTCGTTTGAGCGTCGAAAAGGAGGAGCCGCGGCCCAGGAAATAGCGACGTTTTAAGACCTTAAATTCTAGATTTATATCGGTGCAACGCCGGCAAAGCCAGAGCCGGCACGATGACAGCTTTCGGATCGCTGGCAACCCTTCGGCCCACGGATGCGATTGGCTGTCTCTAGGGGTGGTGGGTGTGGCCCCCGCGGAAACCATCATCCCCTTTGGACGTAGAGACTTCACGGGATCCCCTCTACTTTTCCATCCCTCTGGAATGTGCAGCTTACCTAAACGAGTCCTCTCGACCTACCTCCCTCCCTGTCGCCCTCCCTCCGCGCTCCGGCGTTTCGGAGAAGGGGCGGTGGGGGGATGGTTGGAAGTTCCTCAAGGGGTAGCATCGGGGATAGGGGGGCTTGGTGAAAGGAGAGGGAGGTATCTGTGTCTAGGGACGGATAATCGGTTCGCATTACTGCCTCTCTCTTTCTCTCTCCTCCCCCTTCCCCACCCCCCGAACAACCCTCTCTTCCTCTGTCACTATCTCTGCAGAATGCTTTGTAAAGTCTGCAATAACGCGTAGCGCGCTTTGAACGGTGCTCGCCGTTTTAGTCGGAGAAAATTTGATGGAAACCCCTGTCACCCTGTAACGATAGCTATGTCTCTCTCTCTCTCTTTCTCTTTGTCTTCTCTACTATACCTCTCTTTTCTTTTTCGAAATTTCTGAAACGACGAGATGGTGCTCCTCGCGGCACGGCCAGTAATTTCATTCCCTCGTTATCGCGCGGCGTACGCGCGTTTACGGCCGTAATAAACGGCGGTAGATTACAGAAGGGGTTGTTAGATTGTTTCGCGACCCGCGTCGGGCCCTTTTCTTTTAAGGATTGTTTGACGCCGGGCCTCGTCTTGATAAGAGAGGCTGTGTTTGTGCTCTGGGATCAGCGGCTTCACAAGGGCTCGATTGTCGATGCTGCGAGCTTGGAACGTAGTCTTTGCTGAATACTTAGGGTGGTAATTGGGCAAGTTGAGGAGAGAATATCTTTTGATATTCCCCTTAATTTTCTAATTTACACGGGCGCAGTTTTGTGCTCGCAGATAGATTGGTTGGAAAGACTTCTTGCATTCATTTAGGTGTGTTAGGGATGTTCCTTTGTTGGGTTTCTTTTGAGGATCTGTTGTGGCCCGAGTTATTTAAAATGTCCTATCTAGCATTTCGAAGTTTCACAGAAAACTGAAGGTGTATTATTTTCTTTGTGCCGTGCTTAAGAAATAAATATATTAGACTGTTTCTAGATCTCTACGAAGCACGTATGGTTTTTTAAATTTATTTAAAAGGTACAAACCTGGGGATCCTCAAATATTTCGACATTTCTTGAAAAATTGTAGAATGTATCTGCAAATCTTCTACCTTTTAGTGTAAATTCAATTTGGTGGAATAAGAAAACGTCCGGTGGAGACGAAGCACTGGAATATTACGGCGGAAGGGATGGCTTCGTTCTGCATCCCCTTGTTTTCACAAAAACTGTTTTATTACTACTGCAAAACGAAGTTTAAGAGTATCTTAAAAATAGGAACTAGCTTCTGTTCCCAAACTGCATTCTTACTCGACGAATATAATATTTTTTCGTGCTTAAATCTCGCATTATTCATCACTCATTAATGTACTTTTATTGCAATTGAGTTGGAAGTTGGAAATATTTTAATACCAGCTCACGAAGCTCAGTTATACATTTCAATTCCTGCGATAAAGATTTCCACGCATTCTTCACGCAAGACTTTCGCGATGCTCGATCAGAGTTAAGAGTAGAGTAGACCACGGTCGAGTTAAATTCACAAAGATTCTTACGGGGTATGTATTTCAAAAGGGCGGATGAACCTATGCAGATTTCCCAGCCTCGCCAGTACACTGTATTCATACTGCGAGTTGCATACCTACGAGGGCTGCCTGGGCTGAATTCTCATCACGAGGAAACCCGTCGGGATTTCACGCGTCGGGTCGCATTACTGAATCCTACATCGAGTTAGAGGGATTATAACGAGTTGAGATAGGTTCTAAGGTCTTTTTTCAAAACGGCTTCGCCGTAGTCTTCATAACTCTGCTTATTTTTTTATCCTCTTTACGCAGTAGGTACTCTCTTCGCAACGTTGCAACCTCGCGGACTTAAGGGGGGATTGCGCCTTCTTAGGCCGAAAAATAGATAATTCTTTGTGAATTTTTAGGACAAAAATTGTTTGACAAATTAAGTTGAGGTTTGGCAGGCTGTTTTATTGCATCTTCAGCTATTGTTCTGAATTTTTTTTGTGGCCGTGAAAAATTGGACGGATTTATTGCCGTATTTGTTACCGTTGCTTTTTTATTATATATTTCATATTTAATTTGTAGAACTGTTTTTATAGAAAAAATCACAAAGAATTACCAATTTTTCGGCCCAAAAATGCGCAATACCCCTTAAATCTTCACCTCGCCCAATATAGCGTACATAGCTCATTCATTGAAACTTTCATACTATCTTTGCTGTATAAAGGATTATTTATAGGGTTTGACAATTTAATTCTGGAAGTGACTCGAGAAATATGGATGAATTTAGAGGTATTTAAAGAAATGCTTTTTGAACACTTGCAAATAGATTTTGATGGGAATAAGACAGGATAAAGACGGGCGTCTATTTAAATTCAGATTTGAACTTCAGTTTTCTATACAGGACACTTTATGTACTGTGTTCTACTTAGTTCAATATTCATTTGATATTTTTGTAACACGATTACATTTTGAAATTGTTTGAATTCCAACAAATATTATTAAAGGCTCTGCTTCATTATTTGAAAACGAATACTTTAACTACTCAGTTCTTATATTCTCATAAAAAGCAGATCTAAAAGTTTCAGATTTGAAAATGACAACCATTTCCAGTGACCCACAAATTTGGTCACGAGAAATGATTGCATCCATGCATCTGTGTAAATCACGTAAGCAATTTTATTCTCTGGACATAGAACCTTGAAGTGACGTAGATAAAAGCACAGAAGCCACGCAGCAATTTCCACAACTAATTATTCCCTGTCATTTACGCGAGCAAACCTGCAAGTGACTGTATTTTTTCCAGAAATCAAACAAATTACTTCTATCCCTGAGAGTGTTGCTACACTTTCTAAAATAAATTCCCAAAGAATCGTTCTTCTCGTAACCCCTTAAAGAATTTCCTTGGCTATCTATGACCTTTCCCCCTTCCCCTCTAAAATTACAAGTAACTATTGCAAAAAATTCATTTCTGTGTGTCTACCACCACCTAACAGTGAGCCAACAAACTTTTTCACCGTCCAATACCTATCAAAAAAAGCGTTAAAACCCTAATACTAAAAACTACAAACTGTACATTTCCTTGGAGTACTTAGCATCGCCACTTCGCGCCGGCGATCGTCGCGTTCGATCAGGTGTCCGCTCGTCAGGCTGCGAATCCTCGAAAGGGATTAGCTCGCCAATGAGAAGGCTGGCGTATCGGGGTAGTGAACGGTGGCGATTGCGTGACAGGAGTCAAAGCATTCGAAAGCAACCGTGGTCCTTCATTCGGGGACGAGACGAGAGGCAGTTAATAGCTGGAGGACAATAGAGTTGGGGTTGGCTGTTCCAAGGATCCTGGGAGTAAAGTACCGCGAGAGGGGGGCAGGTTTGGTCGCAGGCGTGACTGTGTGAGACCCTCGCTGAGATAATTGAGCCGTCAGCTGCATGAGCCTCGAGCGCCATGATAACGCCAGCACCGCCACCCTCGCCAATGTGTTTTCCGCTCGGAGCGGCAGAGGAACACTTAGAGCACGCGACGAGTCCCTGGCTCGAATTACCCCGAAACGATCCCTCGCCGACCGCTTCCAGGACGCCCGTCTCTTTGACGGAATCGTTATGATAATTTCAACGTCCGATCCCTGCGCCCTAAGTTGGCTGAGTTTTCGTTCGAATTAAACGTCCACGAGGTAGGCAATCTAAATAGGGGTTTGAGAACTCACGTCGCTATATAAATTCGCTGTTCTTATTCTTCATCTTCGTTTAAGATTAAAGCGTCCATAATAGCCAATTAGGCGTAACGGAAGTAAATTAAGTAAATATCTTAGGGCTCTTAGGCGATCCTTCTTCCTCATAGGAAACCGGTAATGTCCCCATTAGCAGCCACTCCTTGGCCACTTTTGGCATAAACTTATCGTGGGTATTTCTCAATCTACCCACGCGTCTAATGTCTAAAGTGGAAGAGATACTAATGGTCTGTGCGAAAATATTTCGCTCACAGAGTGTGTGGTGGCGGAGAGTTATTTTTACTCGGACAATTACTGTTTATTTCAAGACTTAGAAATTTCCGCGTAATTAAGAACTCAGTGTCCTCGTGAAGGAGCACGAGGCGGTGCGAGTAACGCCACGCAATCGACTGATTCCACGGTTTTAACGGAGGACGGATTTCCCTCGCTGGTCTTCCCCGTTTGAGCTTCTTCGGCGCACTAATGGAAATGAAATCCCTTAGGATAAAGACTCCGACAACAGCTCCGACAAAGGTGAGTTCACTCGACCCTAAAACTCGATCTCACCCCCGGCGTTACCTGCCGACCCGCGCTCTCCTCGCTCATCGTTTCATTTGATTACACGAAAACATCGAGTGCGCCGCGCCAGACCGCGCTCGACCCTCGTTACTGCGAGTTAATCAACCTATTAATTAATATTATCCGGCCTGGCTCGCTCAACGGGGGTGGAGATCAGCGCCGAGCGAGGGGCGCTGGAACGGCGAAAGGCGATCGGGGCCGATAAAAAGGCGTGCTTGTTCGATCTTGCCTAGGGAGGGTGGCTTGGCGAAAAAGAGTTGAATTAACGTCACCGCTCGACGATCTGACGAGCGATTGGATTAGACCCTACGGCTGAACTTTCTTTAAAGATCAGCGTGATTACTGAGAGTCAGGCCCAGTTGATCGTCTGCATGTGATGTTTTCGTTTCAATATTGTAATCCTTTGAGTTCTTGATGAAATAAGAATATGTTGTTAATAATGGTCCACTTTGTTTGTAGGAAATTGCTTATGTTTGTGGGAAATAAGTTTTATATTAATTTTTTCGTACCGAATTTTTCATTAGGCTTGCTCGTGCGATGTAAGGGTTAAATAGTTAAAGGATTAGGTTGGGTTGTGAGTGATTTCTTTAGGGTAGGTTTAAAAGCAGCTCAACTTAAAAGCAAGAACAACGGTGTGATTCATTTGGGCCCTAGGAATTAATTACAGGAAAATCACTAGATATAATTTAATGCGCATTTTTGCATTGTATTAAGGATGTCTTAAACTATAGAAATATATTTTCTGTTTTATAATTAATTATTGTAGACAGCACTGGGGAGTCGTTAAAGTCGAGGCATCAAAAAATTCACCCAAATTGGTGCAAACTGTAGCACCTAAATCATTGGTTTAAAATAAAAAATAATGCACGATTATTAAAGGGCATATGACTCGCTCGTAAACTAAGCAGTAAAAATTACAAAAAAATTACATTTTTTGAGAAAATAACAACACTTGAAGTTTGAAATCCCTTTTCCCTATATTTTTCGTCCTTTCAACGCCTTTAAAAATTACAAATTTTCAATTCTTTTAAAATATTACTGGTTTGTCCACGAGCCAGAAGTATATTCTTCAAAATAAAGAAAGTTTCAGCTGAATTGGATACGAATTCGGACCTTATCGAAATTCATTTAAAATCCCCATATACCCTTATTCCCCATCTCAAGAATCAAAATATTTGCGTCAAACATATCACGAATTATGGCTCAGTTTCTTAATTAAAAACACGCAATAAAGCCCAGATATCTTTGCACAAGATTCGTTCCCAGTCCTTCATCTCCACCCTCACTCTGCAATAACAAAAACAATCCCCGTAAATTCAAATCAGGAACAACACACACCTCAACCTAATAACTACGAGGGTTGATTGATAAGTAAGATCCCCAATCTTCTAAAATAACTATGGGTCAAGGTAAAATAATGAAACTCGTATCAAAATGAAGTAAAATTTATCTTAAAAATTGCAAGGTTATTTTTCAACAAATTCACCATTTAGTGCTACATATTTTTCCAAGCGTCCCACTCACTTTTTCATTCCCTCCGCGAAGAAAGTTTCTGCTTCACTGTTGATCCAATTGCGGCCAGCAACTTCAACTTCATTGTGGAAAATTTTGTATTTTCAAGTTAAAATTTCACCGTCTCTTTCAATTTCGGAGACAACGAGAACGTAGGACATTTTTGTGCATCACGACAACAGAAGTCGGTAAAATTCACAGTTGTTGCACACCCTCTGACTTCTGATTCTTCCCAAAATTGAAAGAGGCGATTACAGGTCTTTTTTTTTCTTTCAATGCCCAAGATGAAGTTACTGTGCGCAATTGGATCAGACACAAACCAGTATCTTTCTCCACGTCCAGATTAAAAAAGAGTACCGTTTGGTAAAAAGTGCACATAGCTCTAAATAGCGACTATATAGAAAAATAAACTCGCAATTTCGAACAGAAATAAATTCACTTCATTTTGATACCAGTTCCATTATCTTATCACACCTCGAACTTATTTCAAAGGATTCCAGATCTGACTTATCAATCGACCCTCGTATAATCGTAACAGCGAGCACAAAACTAATTATCACGCCTCTCGATATTACGAGGCGCCTCGCTCATGGAAACGAGAGCTTCGTCGACATAATTTGTACAACGAAGAGGTAAAGCTCGAAGGGACGACAATCAGGATAACGATGATTTACATAAAACTGCCCGGGACGAGAGTTTACGACTCTCTCTCCCTCAATACGAAGCCCGTTGTTTGCCCGTTTCCGCACCCCGCCCTCCTTCCCCGCCGGGGAAAGAGATCCCAGCAAAGAAGAAAGGAAAGTCTGCTCGTTAGGTGGCGGAAAGCAACGGCCAAATAAAACAAAAAAAGCCCCGTGGAAAACGGCGAGGAACAGCGTTCATCGCTCTTCTTCACGCGCGACTTGCTCGCCCACGTCGACGTCGTCTCGTTACGTGCGAGGAAAAGGCGGGTAAAGCGACTGTCGAGAAGAAGGCACCCTTTTTGCAAATACGCCCACGTCCCTTTCCTTTCCATCTGATTTTCTGGAGCCAGACAAAGGAACGATCATTACAGACCGTGCGCGCTACCAAAAGAGAATATCTCGAACTTTTGACGTCTCGTTACCAAAGGTCGAAAAAATGATTTAAAGGCTGGCACACGTTAACACTTTGCGGTACCAGCTCTTTTCGTGGTCCTCTCGCAACGCGCGTGGACTCTACTGCTTCCGCAGGGCATCCTGTAATTTCGCTTCAACCCTTAACTGCGGGGGTGGAGGTCCCATGGACTACACCATCGTGCTTCAAATGCTTATTTCCAGATTTTCCACGGAAGGATGCAAAACGAATTACTGTTGTTTTATATTCTTTACAAATAGAGTTGTACTGGGAATATTTATTGTAGCACTTGTATAATATTCATTTAACTCCGTTTACTGTTTTCTCTTTCTCTTCTCTCATATTTAACTCATTTAACTTTTGTTTAGGCTATTCGTATTGACAATTAGGTTAAGAAAATATTTTACTTAAGACGCTACTTTGCTCCTCCTCTCCCCTTCGTAAGAAAACCCTCTCAAAAAGCACTACGTAATTTAAGGACGGCTCCTAATTTGCAGCAGGGTTGATAATATTTTTAACCTTGAAGTGAAAAGTGCTGTAATCAATAATTTATTTTAAATGGAGTTCCTCCAAAATCTTTATCAAATAGATACCCAATCACTAACAGAATTTAGCAAAAATCTGTTCATCCACCACCTTTGGAACTCTTGACTAGAAGGAAATACTATGTGAAGTAAAACTCGCAGGGACCAGAAAGAGCTAATATCTGCATCGATTTCACTGGTATATATGTACGCAGAGGGACGAGAACAGTAGCGGAAATGATATCGAAAGCACGTAAGAGAAGCGAATCAATCTTTTCTTCCTTCATCCCCCCTGGAGGAGCGGCACGGGGCGGCGAATGAAAGTATCGGCAGCGAAAGACGTGGAGAACTTGTAGCTGGGGGTTGTTTGACAGTCGCGTTGCTTATATCGAGTCTGTCGAGGGCAATAAAACAGTCGCTGGCTGGAATGCCGTGTTTCAATCGTTCCGCCATTGTGAGGCCAAGAATCGAGATACACTCGTATGTACATTCAGGAATATACGCATTTCCCGCATAGAGATACAGTCGCTGCGACACACATCACGTAACGACTGGTTTATGTACGTTTTCCGTATCTTAAAGGATGCTTGGCGGAAAATCATCGACAACCATCGGATATACCTGTTCACTTAATTGTTACTGTTCTATTTTATCACATATTCGCTTTATTAAGGTGTCTTATAAAGCATATAAATCAGCAGATAAAGAAATGAGGGATAAAAAAAAGGCAGCGGAAATACATATCTCGTTGTAAAATTCTGATTTACTTTCCATCTATTAGGTACGGAAGAGTGACAAGCAGTACCTAAGAAAACATTGTCCACGATTTTCACTTATACTTTTCACCCAAAAAATCCTGAACTTGTATGCTTTTTCCGGGCCTCTAGGTGGCACAGTGGGCCGGATTCACTTATGTTGCGCCATTTGGGTCTTTTTTTTAACATATCGGAATGAAATTTACATCAAAAATATGAAAAAATTATTCTTTTATAATGGTGTAAAATTTAAAATTTTTTTCATTTATTTATTTATTTATTTTTTAATTTTGTTAACTTATTTGTGATAAAAAAAATTTTAATTGTGTTTATTTGATACCTTATTTAATGCCCTTTACAGTGCCTTAAGCAAAATTTTGGAAAACTTTTCGTTTCCGAGTTATAAAGAAAAATCTAAAAATAAATGAATGCAACCAAATATAGCTTTGTTGAAATTAAAGATCAATCTTTTGCGCTAAACATCATCTTCTATTAGTAATTAATGTAAATAATGTATTGAAAAATAATTGTGAATATAGTGAGGAAATTTGCGATATTTTTTGAAATTGACAAAGAATATCTTTAAAGTCCCACCGAGTCCCAACTTCTAATATATTGGAATATTTTCAGTACACCCTCCTCTACATGATTATGTAAAAACCACATCCTACTTCGTCCTACTTTACAAATTATTACTGTTTAAAGCGCGTCGCGCCCGATATCGGGACTCCGCGAATACAATTTTAGGCGAAGGCTTATCTGCATCATAGCATAAACAATTTCATGTGCCAACAATGTAACCAAATCCTTAGGGAGAGTGTCTGAGTGTCTCGCGGAGTCCCGATATCGGGCGCGACGCGTCGCGCGACACGCTTTAAACAGTAATAATTTGTAAAGTAGGACAAAGTAGGATGTGGTTTTTACATAATCATGTAGAGGAAGGTGTACTGAAAATATTCCAATAGATTAGAAGTTGGGACTCGGTGGGACTTTAAAGATATTCTTTGTCAATTTTAAAAAATATCGCAAATTTCCTCACTATATTCACAATTATTTTTCAATACATTATTTACATTAATTACTAATAGACGATGATGTTTAGCGCAAAAGATTGGTCTTTAATTTCACCAAAGCGATATTTCGTTGCATTCATTTATTTTTAGATTTTTCTTTATAACTCGGAAACGAAAAGTTTTTGCAAAATTTTGCTTTAGGCACTGTAAAGAGCATTAAATAACGTACCAAATAAACACAATTAAAATTTTTTTTATCACAAATAAGTTAACAAAATTAAAAAATAAATAAATAAATAAATGAAAAAATTTAAATTTTACACCATTAGAAAGGAATAATTTTTTCCTATTTTTGGTGTAAATTTCATTCCGATATGTTAAAAAGAAGACCCAAATGGCGCAACATAAGTGAATCCGGCCCACTGTGGGTGGGTGTAACCCTTTAAATATGCAATATATTACGAAAGAATGACAAGCAATACTCCCCACCCTTATATTCTGAATCCTCAACCCCCAAGATCCATTTACTACAAAAAACAAACCTCGATAACTAAATAAAAAGTATTAATTTCTATTCCGTACATAAATTCCTTTAAAATATTCAATATTCAAATACCCCGCCGGAGCTATCCACCTCTACTTTTACAACCCCCAAATGGAAGACTCCTCGCACGAAGCCCTATCAAATCTGCAAAGTAAGAATAATAAATCCAGCGCCGGTGTGTTTTCCTCGAAAACACATGAGATCGCGGAAAGATCGTGGTTGTAATTTGAATACCGTTTATTGTCACGCGGAATACGGGAACGTACCCCTCCGTCCAAGCTCCCTCCCCACACCGGAAAACCATTTGTCCAGGCATAGCCACAGAGTGTGTAAACACGCGGAGAAGGGGGGTGGCTTGGTCTTTCTCTCTCCCTCTAGGCGGATACGAGGTTACGAGGGTGCACGCGGAGACGGCGAACGTGGGGGCGGCGGGGGATGGTTAGGGGGTTGATTTTCGTTCTGGGTTGTAGGCGCAGAGACCGGGTGCAGAAATCGTGTGGGTTTCTATCCCCGCGGGCTATATCCCCGGAATCAGCTGCCAGATTATTCTATTACCGCGTATCAACATGGGGTTTGTTTGGTCTGAAAACACGGGCCCGCCACATTGTTTCAGCCAGATAAAGAATTTAACGTCGGGTAATTAAAAGGACCCGGCCTCGGGGACAGGTCTCCGTTAGGACAGTCTCTCTCTCCCTCTCACTCTCTTCACCACTCTGAAAATCCACCTGGTGAAACGTCTCCGACGGTTTCTCACCCCGTAAATCCCTCCTGGGGGACATTTTGTGCCTCCGTTTAGTTACGCGGCTCTCCTAGGGCGCGATACCACCGCGAAAGTTGCTCCAGACGTGAGAACCAGCTGATACGCCAGGGAAACCTCGGTGGAAATTCGGGAATCGCGGTGTTTTCGTTTGCGTGAACTGTTTTGTGTTGATTTTATGACTGTTTTATTATTAACGGGTTAATATTTGTTGGTGTGTAGGTACGTGGTATTTGGGTAAATTGAGCTTCATTTTAATCCGCAATCTCGATAATCCGATGTCTGATGAATTCGAGGTTTCAAGTGGTTTTGGCTTTTTCGTAGAGAGGTTTTTGTTTTTCAAGGTGTTCAGAACTTTGGCAGGGTTTCCTTAGCATCGAGTTCTCCGCGTCGAGGTCCCTTCCGCATCGTGTGTGTTCAGCTTAATCCGAGTCGGTTTAACTGGGAAGAAATTTAAGTGATTAAGGAATAATAAAAGAAATTGTGAATCAGGTGGTCCTATTTATAGAGAAAACCAAAGAAGTTGTAAGTGAACTGTAAGTTCTAAAACTCGTGGATATTTTATTATGTTATTGAATACTTTAAAATTAATAATCATTATTGTTCTGTTGTGGTATTGTCTAAATTGTTATTATTAAGTCTTAGTATTAGACAAGCCATCTTAGTTGTTGCATAGTTTAAACATTTATGTGGAACCCTATTAATTGATGTAATTAGTTATAAAACACAAGTAGCGCTAATTTGACCATTAATAATTAAAAAAAGACAACCAATTTGTACACCTTTGGAGTATGTAATTTAAAACAATCTGAAATGAGGTCATAATCGTAATTCCATCTCTCCATGATGAAACCAAATTCAAATTCACCAAAATGCAGAAATTTTACTTGCCGCGAGGTAAATGGGACGGCAGACGACGATTTGTCTCGTATATTTTAAAATATCCACTGAATTGTAAATTTTGTTGTTGGAAATTTGCGGGGTCCCGTTAATTGGTGGTTTTCGAGGCAATCACAGAAAGGAAAATAAAGAACAGCGGTGGGAGGGTGGTTGGCATGTTGCAACGGTATCTGTTAATGTCAGCAGAAAATGCAGTCCGATAATTAAAAGTGTATTGATTTTCACCTGCTCGAATTACATTCGGAATGGATCGGTATCAGTTTAATCGTTTTGGGCAATTCAATTATTAGGCTTGTAAATGTTTGCTAATACGCGTGCAGTTAATGTTCTACCGAAAAATTCTCGTAAATAGAATCTGTAAATTTAATTAAGCGTGATGTAGACGAGCAGAGGTAAAATTATCGAATCTTTCCTTTTTCTTCTTTCGAACATTTCATCGACATTTCTCATTTATGCGACACACAGCTTTTGGAGCCTAAGTAATTCTTCTTTTATTTAATTGAACGCGATAGAAATTTCATTCGGTATGAAAATTAGATCGCGGTATTTACTCGCCTATTTAGTATAATTGTAATAGTATAATAATGCCGCGTGACTAGCGACAATGATTGTTTAACCGTCATTACAGGTTCAGCTCCGTGTCGTGCGTGCACATTGTTCGTCGCTTTTCCATAGCCAACGTAATTACAGTACTTCGATGGCTGCAACGCGGTTGAATCGTACGTGATTACGCGCTGTCGATCGGTGGCAAATATTTACGGTACCGACGCGTATGCAAATAACTCGAAACGTTCGAAAATTGTTACCTCACTGGTCGCTCATGAAATCGCTAATTCAAGGGATCGATCCTACGTTAACACCGTCGCAATTCTGCCGATGGTTAATGGTAGCCTTTGGTTCGGTCCTCAAACTTTCTCGCCTTCCATGGTACAACACAAGAAATTATTTATTGGTAGAATGTGCAGGCCGGGAAATATTTATTGCATGACTCATATTTACGTGGTAAATATATAATTGATATGAAATATAATGAAGATAGTGAGCTACGCATTCTTGTAATAATATTTTCTTAGTACTAATAATAAGGGAAGAATAAATATTTGCAGTAAAGTAGAGATAGTAGAGGTCCAAAGAAAGTTTAAACTGTGAACGGTGATAGAACTAAGATACCTAGATCAAATTAAAATTTATATTTCAATGATTGGAGGGTTGCTAGAATAGGTCAGTGCTATCGAAATAATATATAAATCCTAGTATTAATTTATAATTAGTTATGCAGATAGGATGAAAGAAAGCTTACAACTTTTAAAATCGCATAACTTTTATAAAATTAATCCAAACGAGTTGTGTTTTTTTGAGAAGCTACAAGGATTAGTTTGCAAAGTGGCGTGTTTCGTCGTTTTTAAAAAAATGCACTTGGTGGGAATAGCAAACAAAAATAGTAAAAGTAGATTGAAGTAAGTTGTATAAATTCGTAACATTTCATCAACATCGGTTAACGTTGCTCCGAGCTATAAACGCTTAAAGATCGCAGAATAAAATCGAAAATCGTAGTGATTTTCTAATCCTTGTAGCTTCTCAAAAAACCTCAACTCGTTTGGATTAATTTTATAAAAGTTATGCGATTTTAAAAGTAGTAAACTTTTTTCATCCGCCACTGTATACGCAAATTTGAATTCTGAACTTTCTTTAGAACATCACTGTAACTCAATCTTCCTTCCTTTTGCTCAGATTCCATCCACACTTTGGTGTCCTCGTTTAACCTTTTTATCAAGGACGACGAGTTAAAAACATAAATTAAAAACCCTACACAGGTGGCGTATAATATTTCTACTCGCCGTAAGAATTTTCATTCTCAACAAAACTCAATGAATCTACACAGCTGCATTAAATTCATCTTGTGCTTCTATGGTCACAAGAATCTCCCATCTCACCCCATTTATTATTCTATAAAATTGCTACACTTTTCCGCGATATTTTTATTAATTAAAAAGTAGTCGAATCTCTCCAAAGTTTACTTTAAAAAAAAAATGTTAAGGAGACTTCAACCTCGAAGTACATATGTGTTAGTTTTAACTGAGCCCCGACAGTAGGCAGTCAGCTCGTCAAGCGCCACAATACCATCAAGTTTCGTTAACTTGAACAATTTGTCGTGGTCGCGATTGCTCGACGAACGAGGGGCAGAAAAAAAGCGATATCCCAGCGTTCATGAATGGAGCATCGTGGTCACTTTGAAAAAAATTGATTCCCATTCGAACGACTGTCTCCCTCCTCCTATCTAGCGGCGGTGCGAACAGACAGAAATTGTCAAGGGGGGTGGGAAATAACGAACCCGTCGGTCGATTCGTCGCCGCCGAAACAATAACAATCGGCGTGTGCTCGACGATGCGGTAATTAAAATAAAATTAATTGGATTGGTCGTGTGCGCGTTCCCGTGACGGGAACTTTCGAAGGAGATGGCTGTTCTGCCGTAGGGGCGTTTTGTGCGTTATTGCATATAATGCACTGTTTATTCTGCATTCACCCTCCGCGGCCACCTCCCCTTCGCGCAACACGCGTGTGCACGCGTCAATCCGCTTCTTCTCTCCTCTTTGCTCTTCCACGGACACTTCCACCCCCGCACCCTTGGTACAGTGGCATCCGTTCGATTCCACGGGGTACCTGTTTGGTCCCTGTACAGCGATTTCAATGCTGTTGACTTCTTTGGCAAGAATTCTGTGATTTAATGACGCGTTTTTGCGATATTCTGGAATTTGGGAGTCTGGTGATGGTTTTGGGAACGACGAAAAAAAGTGGAGAGTTGTATGGGGTGGTTGGGTGGATGTTTTTTATAATTTTGGATTTTATTGTGACGGGTTTATTTCAGCGATGAGTTGAGAAGGATATTTGATTGATTAAAGTTTCATTTTTGGTGGGGAGTCTTGGGTCTTCGGTGTCACAGGGTTAATAATTTGTGGTAGATGTACACTACCGGGCAAAAATTTGGAATCATTTTATGAATTAAGGAACGCAAGGTTTTTATCGTTAAGAGGGGAGCCGTATTTAGGACGCTAGGAATAAGGTGATTCTTGGGAATTTTTTTTCTAAGAAACTGGTGATCGGATCTTTTCCAAACTTTCAGGGTATTTTAGTTAATATTCAAACAATGAAAATTAATTTTTATGTTACAAAGTGTTTGGTAGAAGTGGAGATATATGAACATGTTTGTCACGACTCGCGCGCCGGAGTTGCAAATTGGCGATTGTAACGGTGGTTCCATTTTTTCCCTGAAATAAAAAACCAAGGATTTTCTTATTTCTAGTATAATTACATTGTCGATGAAACTAAGACATTGATAAATAAATTGAATTGAACAACCCTACTGAATAAAATTCTTAAGAATCTTCAAATTGATAACCTTAGCAATTGTACATTTTGAGTGGTACAACCGAAAGTGTGTGATGCTACTCGAAAATATAGGAAAATATTATTTTGTAACAGAAACACACAGAACTAATTTACCATTAATTTTTAATTTCGAAAGTAATTCATTTATCAAAATTAACATTAAGAGCTACATACTTGTCGCTACACCATCAGCATTCTGCTTTCTCCACCTCTTCTCCTAGTTATCTCCTCCGTAATTCATATTATGCGACCGCGTCTCGCGCAATAATTCACTCTCGACGAGCTTTCGAGATTTAGCCAATTCCAGTTCAATCGATCGATCCACCTTTCCTCGATGGAACTGCGAGCGCCGAGCAGCTCATTAAAATTTCACCGCGAGTTGTCTTGATCTTTGATTTGGCTGGGAAAGTTCGTCCTGCCGCTGGAACCTTGCGGGGATCAGACCGATTTCAGCTTCAAATTCACTTTGACTCGAACTGGTGCTCGGATTCCCACGGGATACATCGACGAGAAAGTCCGCTGGAAGCTCCTCTTCTCGTTTTACTGGAAAAATCGAGCAAAGATCCACTCGCTCCATTCTCTGTGTCTCGATGGATACCTGTTAGAGAATGGCTGCACTTAAAGTTGAGAAAGATCCCCGTTTCGACGATCCACACGCACACACGCCACATGGCGAAGTAAATAAGTAATGCATGTACTCTTCAACTAGCGATAACATTAAGGGATCTTATGAAAATTTAATGGCGGTCCATAACTATGGATAATATTACAAAATCTGTTTATATTATACTATTTATTACATCAATTAATAATATTTATTACAACACTCATAAATCGATACACTGGTGGTCAAAAGACAGTTTAAAATTTACATGTTTACATGTCTGCGTAATAAACTTAATACTAAATGAAGATATCGACATCTAAATCAAACTTGAGCAGAAATTATTTGAAATGCAAAATACAAACTTTGAAGTGAGGAATTATTCAAATTACAAACACTTCTAATTCAAAACTAATTTAGAAAAACTCGCCAAAGTTTGTGCCAAACCCAAATGAATGCTTTCAAATAAATTCCAAGTTTACTCTGAGTACCTAAGTAGTCAACAATCACCCAATGATATTTCCAGCAACGTAAATATGAAAATTCATTATCTCACAGAAAAGTTATTACCAAATATCCTAAATTCAAGAAGTTGGTATATATATATATATTGTTTTAGTTAATTATAGAAGTTCATATTTATATATTATTATGGATTATTGGTATCCTATATACAAGAGAGAGAGTGAGAGAGAGAGAGAGAGAGATCGTCTATATAATAGAGATAATTTCCGCCTTTCTCTATTCCTTCTTCCGCGTGAAATTGGTGAAAACGAATCTCGCTGAGCGCGCAACAGGAATTATTTGTTGGCTGATGCACTCAAGAGGCTCCTAAATCCAATAATGATCCGAATATTACCCAGCCAGTAAGGTTTCACGTTATTTCCATCGTGTATCGGCGTAATTTTATAAACACTTCGAAAATTTTGCGCCGCCGGTCGGGCTTCGCGCGCTGAGATTGCTTGTCGTTTTAAGGCTTCGTCTACTTCGAGAGGAGGAAAATAATTACAAAATCACAGAACGGAACGCTTTAAATCTTTCGTCAGCCCTTTTGAGAAGTGGCATTTGTCCAGCTTCCCTCGGCTCCCTCCAACACCCAGAACCTGCTCATATTTTCAGCACAATCATGTATCCGTACAATCGTACATATTACATTCGAACGTGGAATGCGAATTCACTGGCGTCGCCAGTGGATCGATAAACAATTTTTCATTACAACGTTAATATGCGCGAAGGGATCGCCGCATCGAACGAATATTACTTTCGAATTTTTCATGCAATATATATTATATTCAGCGACACATTCAAATTATATAGGAAGATAAAACGTCACATAGTTCGCTCTGAGTTTGGATATTAGGTTACGTCAAAATTGAAAGGTGTAACGTCAAACGTGATAGAAGTATTTGAAATTTAAACAGAATGTTTTTATAATTAGTGATCTAATTAACAAAAGTATCAAGTTTGATAATCTTATCGAGTTGGAGATTCTAATGTGCAGAATTTTTAGTTTAAAAGTGCCGAGAAATTTACTGGAGCTGTAGTAAATAAATTACAAGGTATACCAGTATAAGAATAACTTGTGAATAAAACGAATCAGGGAATCAAAAAACCACATAAACTGTCTATGAAATAAATGGTGAACTATAAGCAGCAGCAGTTTGTCAAGAAGGAAGAAAGGATCCAATAAACCATCGATGAATTTGGTGAAACTGCTTCGAATCAATAATAATATAAGGGTGAAGAATTTTCTGAAAACAGAGAAAAACTCATAGATATAGAAATATTAGAAACCTGCGAAAAATGTCTGAACAAGGGCAAACTGATGAAGATTTTACAACCGACGTTGATGACACTGCCACAGAACAGGCAGACACCGATGCAACAGCGGATTCAGCTCCCGCAAGAAGAAAAAAAGCAAAAACTTGGATGGAAAAATGCACGGAGAAGAAGTGGACCTGCGACGGAATGCCACCATGGCGGGTTTTCATGAACACGTAAGACGTTACCCAGAGAAAATCATCGTACTTGCTTCCCACGACACTTGGTAATTTCCTCAGATTCGTAGAGGATCAAGAACAGTTCGAAAAGGATGACATCTTCAAGCACAGAAGACCAGCAAACATTCGAAAATTTCCTCGAGTACATTCGGAAGAGGAATTGGTCACTCCTCACAAATGTTTGCCCCTCCACGCCTTGCAGCTTCAAAATGAAGTAGCCTTGCCTAATAAACTCGATCGGAAGCAGATGATTCGAATTTGGAAGAACATGAGGTTGAATCTGCCAGTTAGTAAATTATCGGAAATAATCTCAGCTCATTGTTCTGACAGTGTTCTATATTCACACTTTCACAGATATTCGTATGTCACGTCAGACGCGAGATACATTTTGACCCATAATTCCATTCATACACATTTCAAACGAAACTTTTATATCACGCTTCAATCTTTCGTGATCTAAAATTCATATGGTTTCAAGAAGTAATACTAATCATAAGTAACGTATGTAATTTGAGATTTAGGGTTAGGTAGACCTAGTTATCGCTGAAGGGGTATTTTTCAAAATCCTTTGCTGCTCAAACTGTTAAACTACTATTCTGGAAAGACGCTTTTAAACAGGTGCACTCGTCCAAGTCTGACAACGAGGTGGGGCCTCGACCCTCGAAGACTAACAAAGAGGAATGGCGAGGCGTGTGGCCGTGCACCACGCGAGATTTAGTGAAGGAGCTGAGAGAACGACGGAAACAGAGGCGGAAGAAGAGGAAAGACCTGTTCCCCTGCGACCCAGACCTGGACGACAAGGAGGTATTCGACGACCCTACGAAGGATTTCTCTCATCGTAAGGAACTGGGTCACGCCAGGATCCCGCAAGCCTGTCCCTTGCCTACGAAGGAGTTCCTTGTCGATAAGGCTGCCGGTGAACAGCCTGGCTTGGTCGATGGTGATTACATCGTATTCGAGCTACCCTCGAAAGCGAGAGGCAATAGGGTCTACGCTGATGTATGTCTTCGTGGCCTGAAGGGAATGCATTTGCCGGAACTGGGAGTGTTACGAACGCGACAAAACACATGGAAGTTCTGCTTCTATCAAGCAGTCATTGCTCTTCTGGCGAAGACACAACTGAGGTACACTTCTTATGCAGAGCTGGTGATTGGAAACTTGACTGTTGGCTATCTCTGATAAGGTTCACGAACCACTTTGGATCGGTTTACGTAATTCTATCACTGGGCTTCCAGTTGTAAAGGATTCCTTGAAATAAGGAAGTTACGCAATGCGATCACTTCGTTTGTCCATTTTGTTAAACATCTTGGGTAAATGAATTTTGGAATTGTGAACCTTAGCAGAGTTTCCGGTGACTTCTAACTGTGTACAGTAAATTCGCGTTGTAAGATCGCAAGATTTTGTTCAGTGTGTGATAATTTATGTCTAACTCCACCAACTGGAGGGATTCCCTTTGGATTCAGTCGAGGGGGAAGGGCGACATGAGTGAAAATAAACACCAGCTCAAGCCGAAATGAGGTGCCAATCGCTCGAGGTGTTCATGATGAACATAAGTCTCTGTCTGGTTCCGACTGGTGAACTTACAACGAGAATCTGCTCAATGCTATTCGAAGGAATTAGAGGATCAATTACTTCGAACTTTAATTACTTTGAACAGCATAGTCCTTCACTGGGTTTCCATTTACACTCAGTGTCTAGAAGCTTAAAAGCCTCCAGTTTCTTGGCAAATAACAATAACGTACTCTTATAAGATACAAGTACGCGTGGAGTGCTAACATCGATTACATCTACGACCACGCTTGGATGTTGTACACCCACATCGGCGCCATTAACATCAAACAGAAGCAAAGACTGGACGACATCGTCGTGTACAATTACAAGTACAGCGTCGAGGTGGAGTTGATCCGCGAGTGCAACGACGTACCCATCGTCACAGACATTCCCTGGGATTACGAAGAGAGGAATCTGAGGCGAAAGATGGTGCTGGAACGAAAAGAACTGATGAACGTAAAGCTAGAGATCGGGTCCGAGAAGATCACCGATCAGCAAACTGCACCGGTTCACAGAGGCATTAGAAAGATCGAGGAGTGGTTCGACAAAATCCCCATACGCTACAACAACTGCATATTCCGTACCACGCGATTCTCCGTGGCATACTGGAAAGACAATCTCTTCTGGTACCTGTACAACCCGTACCGCTGCGACGAATTCGGTTACTGGGACGATAATGGCTACGCCTGCATCCTCAAGTTCTGCTCGAAGGAGTCCCTCAGAAGACACCTGATGATCCTGCTGTTAAGAGCTTACGTCCATACGCTGCCAAAGTCAGCCATGCAGAAGGAGAAGGAGGAAGCAGCGAAAATGGCTGCAGATGAAGCTCCAGCGGAAGAGGCCCAAGTGGCTGAAGCAGAGACCCCAGCGGAGGAGGTCCAAGTGGCTGAAGCAGAGACCCCAGCGGAGGAAGTCCAAGTGGCTGAAGCAGAAACCCCAGCGGAAGAGGTCCCAGTGGCTGAAGCAGAGACTCCAGCGGAGGAAGTCCAAGTAGCTGAAGCAGAGACTCCAGCGGAGGAGGTCCCAGTGTCTTCAGCCACAGCGGAAGACACTCCGAAAGCAGAGGAGCCAGCCGAAGAGGAACCAACAAAGGAGGAGTTCTTTACAGTGCAGATCTTCCACCTAACGCACCTCTGCTGCCAGGTGCACAATCTGAAGCTACTGCAACGCGGGCCACCGAAGCCGCCCAGGCACTTAGTGAAGAAGAAGACGATCGACGACTGTCCCTTCGATCCCCTTGACACAAGAGACCCGTGCACGATCGAGCAAGAGGAGGGCGACCTGAAGGACGCCATCGAGAAACCAACCTGGCTGAAGCTCTACAAGATCACCTGGGCCAAGTGCGTGCCTATTCCCGCGAAGAAGAAGAACGTGAAAGATGTGCCAGGCCTTGGGAAGATGCGGTGGCACCAGTACGTGGTAGAAGAGTCGAACAAGTTGTTCTCTCTTTGGGGTGAGTTGCACATCACGGATGGGATGTTTGAGAGAGAGAACCGTGGCATGCAGACGTACGCCTGCTACGTGGTCTGCGCTGGCATGACCAGGATCATGGCCCCCGAGTACTGGAGCACAAAGACCCTCGACGTGATCGTCATGTGCGGGGACAGGTACTATACTCATAGCAAACTCGAGGCTGAGTTCAAGTCCACCAAGAATGAGTACAGCCACGTGAACTGCTGGAACAGGTACCTGATGAGCCACTTCAAGATTGGCGAGACCATGTTCGAAGCCAAGGTTCTGCCTGCTATTTGCGGCAGACTATATTCCAAGTCGAACAGGTACCTCTGGCAGTCGCTGGAACAAATGTTCCTCAAGTACCACTTCGGTATTCTGACGTGCGAGAGCTCGTGTCTGGGGGTGTTCAAGTTCTGTGGCTCCTACTACATGTGCGACGTTAACTCCTTTGGGCCACCGTTGTTCCAGTATGGTGAAGGCGGTGTTTACATGATGAGAGCCACGTATCTTTATAAATTCGTCACGGTTCTGGTGCTGACAATCGGCTCCCCCGAGTGCAGCCAGTTCGCTTTGAATCCTATTGAAATCTTGAAGGTCGTGGACGTGGGACCATCCGCGCTACCGTTTGGTAGGTTCGAGAAGAAGGAGAGGTCCAGGAGGACGAGCAAAATCGAGTGCCCGTATGACGAGCAGAAGAAGAGACAGATGAGGAGGTGGAAGCATAAGAGGCAGGAAACTGCAAGGATTATTGATAAGCTGTGCTGCAAGGGCGCTGAATGATCGGCGATTTCTATTGGTTGGGTTAGGTTGGGTTAGGTATTTTGTTGACCCAAGTGTCAGAAATCGACTTAAAATGATGATAACCGACTCCTTTTAATTCAGAGTGGAGGTTCTCTGGGTCCAGAAGTTGGATAATGTAATTTTAGTGGAATTTAATATTTTAATGGAGTTTTCGTTGAGATATAATTCATGGGATGGTATTTAAATTTTCGTGTTTCATCTCCTTCGTGAAGCAGAAAAATAATTCCTGCTGTATGTCCCTTTCCTAGTCGATTATATGTAAATAAAGGTGTTTGCACGTGAACATGTGTAAACACATGAGTATTTGAATTCTGCATTTGTTCTGAATAAATCGTTCGATAATGTATGAGTTCTGTAAAATTATAGTTTTTGAACAGTAGAAATGAAGGAATTTGGAAATTTACATTTATTATACGAAATTGCATATCGTATTCGTCACACAAATTTCACATCTATCGCTTCAACTCTTACTATCACTATAGCAGTAAAATTCGCAAATTTAATATTATCTAATGCCATCCAAGTCTTCTTGAAACGTCTTCAATTGGAGCAAACACCCTTAACACATCAGTTTTTGTTACGCGATAGCACTCTCTCGATCTGACTTGAACCACTTACACTCCATAAATCGAAACGCGCGTTTCAACCCACCCTTATTGCTTGAAAGTTCCCTGGGAAGCTGTACGGGTGCAATGAAATCTCGGACATAATTAACGAGCTTCGCGGGAAGACGTTACGAAAACAACCTGCGTCTTCGTCGTGCTCCACAACATGGCGAATGACGAATCCAAGAGAATGTACTCATTCCATCCTGGTTGATTTCACATAGTCCTGGTTCATTTCGTGAACTCGTGAAAACCATTTTCCCGAAATATTATTGTAAAAGAATTCATGAAACGAATGCAATTGGTTTATTCGTCGCTCTGTATTTGTGTACAGCTGCCAGAATTAAATTAAGTCCACGTCTGAGAGTTGCCTCATATTTAATGGTTGGCGTTCATTTTCCTGAACTTTTCCAAAATATTTCGTGAATATTCTACACCAGACTACAGTTTGGAAAATTGTAGAAGAATTCGCGAAACTAATGCCAGCCATGTGAAATTGATACATTCATCGCCCCGCATTTGCGTGAACACAGTTCCCTTTGCGTGTACTATTCCGCAACGGGTGCGATGCTAGATCCCTAAATCCTATTATAACATAATCATTAACAAAGCTTCAGAAACCCCATAAATTATTACCTAGCGCAAACATTACAGTTTCGTTGCCACGCCACAAAGTCTAATACGAGACGTATAGTGGTGGTCAGAAGAAAGTATGAAACTCAAATTTTTACATGTCTTCAGAAGAAAATTATCCCTTCGTGTTCAGACAGGATGCCATTTTTTAGGGTAAATTTTTAAACCTTAATATTAAAATGTAAAAACTGGTGGAATTTTACCTAAAAAAATTGCTTTATCCCACAACTTTCGACTACAAATTTCATCATTATATCAATATTTATATTTCTAGAAAAATACAATTAATAACTGAAAACTTAAAAGATTAAAAAATGCAAAAATGGTAACTCAAAAATGACGCTGGGGTGCAATGAACCCCACGTGACCAATTTGTGATTATAATGTATGACCACGAAGGGTTAATATTGGTATCCCCCAATCTATCTAATATAAACTTTAATATATAATTCTTCCCAATGCAACTATCTGCTTTCTATCGCAGTTCACAGCTGAAACTTTCTTCTCTGAAACTTTCACTGCTCTATGTGACTTGTTAAAACGACCAAAGTGTAACCAACCGGTTGTACAGCAACGAAGGGGGTGGCTGGTGACTTCGAATAATCGAAGGGTAGAAAAAGGCTGTCCATGCTGGTGGAAATAAAAGAAGCTGTATTTAAGTCGATCGTCTTTAGGTCTCAGCGCAGCAACGGCGCGGAACCTATTAAACTTGCACCGCAGAGAACGTCTTAGTTCCAGGTCGCCCTCGGGATTTATGTACTTACCGGAACTTGCCCCGAACTCGAGGCGAACTTACGGTGTCCTAGAGTTGGCGCTAGTCAGCCAGCTGGTCCTTCGACCCCCGCCGTACAATGCTAATAATATAATCGTCGAGGCACGTAGAACTAAGTTCGACTAACAAACGACCAGGGATTTTAATCACCGATCCGTTCTCTGACGAGGGTGTATCGGATACACGGGGTGTTTCGAAACGGGAGAGAAGTGGGGAGATAAATCCAAAGGAATAGGTTTGAAGATTCTTTGGGGGATGTGAATGTTATAGATGACTGTTTTTGCTCGAGGTACTTACGTGAGTTAAGGGTTGAAAAACTTTCTTCTGAATTTTTTTTACGTTTATATGTAGTTAATTCGGAATTGTTTGATTGTTATTGGTAGGAAGGAGATCCGGGGAATGTGAAATCTTACTTGGTTGATGAAGGGTGGTTGATCCTTCAGTTTTCTGGTAGTTTGGACGATGTTTTCTTAAGGGGTCATGCCTAGTTAGCAGGCGTGATTTTAGGGAATTTTTTGTGGAAAATCTAATGTATATTTCTTACAACTATTCGCTTATTTTAAAAGTACATATATTCAGCAACTCTCAGTAATTTTGCTATAGAAAAATATTAAAAAATGAACTGATTGAATGAAATGTTTTCTGGTGTAAAGTAATCTAGTCTTTAGCCAATCCGTTTAGTTCAAATCAAAATTTATACTCTCTCCACATTTTTACTCGGGTTTTAATTAAAACACATTTCCTTTGAAATTACACCACGAGTTATCCCACATCCTATATGCTTACGACAAACGAATAAAAATTGGAAAATGGTTATTTAAAAGAATAGAAATTCTAATCTCCACTGAAAAATAGTCAGCAACTACTATTAAATAGATATTCCTCGATTAACCACACACCAAAATTATTTTCACAGTTAGACATACACCCTCTTTCAAATAAAAACCAAAGAAGTCTCAAGTGGCAACACTTTTCATATAAAAAGAAAACGCACAGGACCAAAAAAAAATACATAACCATGTTGGTATCTCGACTCAATAATTTATTTCACTGTCTATTATACACATCGAACGTGAGCTATATGTACAAATATATATACACTCTAATTTAATATTTACAAATTCTCCCATGCAATGGGAGCAACTCTGTCCTCCCTCGTCAATAAAAAGAGTCTAAAACCAGTGTTCGGACTACGCCACTTCGAGATCCGAACTGTCGGTGTCTTGCTCGTGTTGTTGTTGCTGCTGTTGCTGCTGCTGTTGCTGTCTGGTCAGCATTAAGTGGTCGGGCACTTTGACAGTAGCCGTGGACACGGTGTCGTCGGTACGCTGACGTTGCTCTAGTTGAAGCTTCCGCAATCGTTCTTGCTCCTCCCGTTTCTGCTTACGCCACTTGGCACGTCGGTTCTTGAACCACACCTGGAATTGCAGATGTTTGATTAGGGGATGCACGCTTGGGCTTATTTTGTACGAATTTGAAAAAGTGGAGTTGCAACGAACGACTGCTAAGTAACTCAATACTAAGTATTAGGACACTTATACCGTGTAATATAATCGTTGCAAATTAATTGAAGAACTCTAAAAAATTTCACTTTATTTGGGAATTTAAATTAAAAACAGTGAAAAGTATATTTTATGCGAATTGGCACTAAAAATATACTTAGAGAAATTATAGAATATGGAGTCATAGAAACAAATATGGATTTTAGTGACGTAAGCTCTTTTATCGAATGTTTGGTGTTTATATAACATTTGTCACCCAGATTGAGAATAATTTATTAATACACTACCTATCCGAAGAAATTCAAATATCGGAAAATATGTGATCCAAAAGAATTGTTCAATTGATATAGTAGGATTCCTACAGTATATTTAATTTTCAAAATATTAATTACCACATTTGAGTTAGCCCCCCAATTATTTTCATTGGCGACAATTTGATCATTGGTTACTGAAGTTTAACCACTTCGTTGCTTCCAATCCAAATTCATCATCACTGTACCGTGAAATCATCCGATGGATTTTAATTTCAATCAGGCTAGACGCGAGTAATTGATAACCCCGTTTACCTGCGCGTTGGCGTAGCCATCGAGAGGAGTCTTAACAAGGCGAAGGGAGCTTGCGAAGATCAAAAGGCTTCATCCCACGTTCGAAATCAACATTTGTTCCCCACGCTTGTCTGACTCGGTTTAAATCAAGCCAGACAATCAATATCCCTCTATCATTACCGACAGATTCTTTGCCTTGTTGGTTATCAACACGTTGACTACCATGGGGGTAGGTCACCCCTTACAATTGCAACTTTCCTTTTGAATGCTTGCAATAAATGAACCTTTAGATTTGCAAACTTTTAAATAATATGGATCATTGAACGTCAGACGGGGCACAATGATACCTTTTCTCAGTTTCAATTTTTTTTAATAAACAAATGAATACATTTGAAAAAATTTCTAGTGTTCCATGCCCTGCCATATAATTATCATATACATTGAAGATTTCACCATCATTGAACTACCCCTAAATATATTTCAATTGTGCCCATATTCTGCTCGATTTTATTTTTTCTAAAAAGCAACAAATTGAGATAGTAAGAAGATCATATTTTCATAGTTGAAAAATAAAATCCCTCCTAATTACCATGGCAGTCAACGTGTTCAATTCCTCTACACCAGTACTGCAAACAGAAAACCCTTTCATAGAAGACTTTGTAACTAGCACCACTGCTTCTAAAAGTACAACATCCTAATTCCCCAAAATCCACTTCTTTCATCTATTTTCTCAAAAACTTCACTGAAAGCCTTCTTTACACCACACACGAGCTCAATCGAATTTCCCTACCCCCTGTTTCCATCTTGCGTACCACTTTAATCAGTCTCTGTACAATCCTTGCTGCAGCTCAGCACCTGTCGCGTCTCCGCATTCCGTGGACGCAATCACAGAGATAGGAGAAAGGTCGTCCCGCGTATAAACACAGTCGTGCTTCTTTCCAAACACGGGCCGGGAGTGCTTCGGGCCTCTCTTTTTCTCGAGGAGCCGTTTCACCCCCGTCTTCCCCTTTATTCCTTCCCCTCCGAGCCCCTCTCTACCGTCTCGTTTCAAAAAGTCGCCTTTCTACTAATTCTCTGCAAACACCAGGAACTCTTGCTTCGACGCGGCAGGTGCGCCCCAGGTATATGTTGTTTCAAAGTCTTTAAAGGCTCTCGAGGCCGGGGATTTCCTTTGGTAAAGCCGACGCGACGCGGGTGGTCTGTTTGGGCCGCGATAAGTGTGAATGACTTTGGGATTGTACGATTGTTCGAGCAAATTGCCGAGCCGCGAACGTGGACATCTCATGATTTCCCTTTCCCCGCTGACTTATCGCTGGCTCGCGATTACTTGCCGCAAACACCGCCTGCTATCGACAGTTTAAACATTTAGAAACACCCTTGGAAACGATACCCACCCTGTGGCCAATATACCTTCGTGAAAAAATTGGGGGATGAAATTTCTGATTACTGTAATTTGGAAATCAAAATCTTGAGTGAGAATCTTCTGGATTTTAATTTACTTCATAGTTCTAAAGGGGGGTGGTTTTGGTACTCTATTTCATTTCAGTTAGCTTTGAACAGAGATGAGGTAATAATTCCAAGATTAATTATCTTGGAAATAAACTTTAACTAATAAGAGTGTAAAGGGTTATCAAGGGACAACATATGGCGTTCCATTCTTCCTCGAAAAGGCACACCACCGAAGAAAAAGTGGCGAACTGAAACTGAGCATCGATCTCCTCTAGATCCTTTTAAACAGGCCCACAATGCTTTGGCAGAAAAGGGTTCCTCCTCAATCCAGCCTCAATGACACCGTCCTAAGTCCTTTTGAATCGTCTTCCTAGCCACACGCTGGGTGCCATCGCGCACGAAAAACGCCCAAGAACGTACCCTTCGATCTCGTGAAAACGTCGATTCGATTGCATCCAGCCGACGAGTTCTCTCGATTAAGCAGCTCGTGAGTGATCGCTATGCGCAGCATGTAAACATTTTTCAGTGCTAAATAAGCGATGCTATTAATCTGTACCCAGCGCCGAGTGGATAATCATATGTATGATCGAAGCAAACACATTAAACGGCAAAGCTTTTAATCTAGCGTGCAACTTGTTGGTCTCAAGTCGAGCGACGCCCGATAAATACTGGTCACAAATAATTTTAATGACCCCCATGAAAGTATTATGCCACCCGTTGCTCGAGCATTAAAGCGACAAACAGTGGACGGAGGCCGAAACATGTCCCACCGCACGCTTCGGTGGAAACGTTTTGTTCGAGCTACAAATTATGCGTTCCGGGCCCAAAGTTTGGACAATCCGAATGGTCAATGTTTGTGAACGGGGAAACCTAATATTCTCTTAGCTCGGAGACAGCAATTTGTCAGTCTAGGCGGAGCTACCGATGGTCACGGGACCTTGGAGGGCTTTTATCGTGGTGAAGTTCTTGTGGTGTTACGAAATTTTTTGTGTAACATCGAACGGGAAGTTAAAGGAATCGGTCGAGATACTTGAAGGTTTAGTGTTGTATGAAGGGACGGGGGAAGATTTTTTTGATGTGGAAAAGCAAGTGTTTAGTTTTTAGAAAATTATAAGTTTTTAGTTTTTTACATATTCACTGAATTTGATTTTTGAATCAGAATTTCAGTAGCCACTGACTGAAACAGTATCCGCTTTCAAGAGTTCTTGTATGCAAATTGGACTCGATAATTATTACGGAAATCTCTAACCTTTTATGGAATCGGAATACTGTCTTAATCTGGTTTTGAGGGTAGGTGACACAATTGGTATCAAAATAGAACAAAATAATAGAGGAAACTATTAAATGATTTACAATAATATCTATGCTCCCATATCTTTGCATAATATCATGTTTATCTCGTAATTCACTCTATAAATGTGATTACGGGTTAAACAGCCCCATAGGTTAAAATCCCCGTTCTATCGAAAGGGCAAAGCAATTGAGGGGTCAAACCTACCTCGATCCTTTCTTCCTTGAGGTCCACTTGAAGCGCGAGCTGCTCCCTGAGGACCACGTCTGGGTAGTGGGTCTTGTCGAAGGTGGCTTCCAGTTGTTCCAGTTGCTCCTCGGTGAATATTGTCCTGTGACGACGTTTCCTCTTCGCCATGGGGCCCACGGCCCCCGCGTTCGGATTCATTTGATAGGGATGAGCCGCGTGATAAAAGGCTGGTTGGCCGTGAAGTGAAACACCGGCGGCCGCCATCGCTGCCACGTATCCGCCAGAGTACAAGCTGGGATATGCTGCAGCTGAAAACAGAAGAACAGTCAGATTTAGAGCAGCCCAACTGTTATTGTGGGTGATCCTTTATCCTGTTGAGTTCGTGGATTTGTAGTTAGAGACGCAATAATATTGCTGTGTGATAGATATTGAAATTTATTTGAAGATACTATATTATAAAACTCTTCAAGGAATATTCTTTATTTGTATCAAAGACTGAGATACTAGTATTCATCTCAATTTGTATCCTTCATTCATCTTCCTAATTAAAGTTAATATTCCCTTCAAACTCCATTTTACTAATCTGAGTACATCGAAGCATGCAATGAAATTCTTTAAGGATACTAAGTAGGCATTTCTGTTTAAATTAATTACAAAGAAACAAATTGACACTGAGACTTGTTCTTTGGCATGAAGTTTATTCACATCACAAGCTTTAAAAAACATGTTTGTTTAGTCAAAAATATGCATTATATATGACGCTGCAGATGGATTATTGAAATTAATGAAAACTCTTATTCTTTATGAAAAGAAACTAAGATCTCATCTTTTGGGGCTTGGGGGAGGGTAAACCCTCATCAATGAGGTTTTACTTTATTTCCATAAACAATAAGTGTTTTCACTAACTTCAATTTAGGTCCGATCCGAAAGTACACATTTTGTGAACATACTCGAATTTCATTTGACTCGATTGGAACTTCCGTTTTTGAGTTATCACTGCAAAACAAAAGAAACATTTTTAAAAAGCCTCTTTTATGATCCATCTATAGCGTCGTATATAATGCATATATTTTACTAAACAAGCAGGTTTTTCAAAGCTTATAATGTTAATAAACTTCATACCAAAGAACAAGTCTCAGTTTTAATTTGTTTCTTTATACTTAATTGAAACAGAAATCAGGAACGACTACCTAATATCTACCCTTAACGAACCACGCACTTTGTGACCATTGATCTATCACCAACCCTAAAATTCCCACGATACCTATTATTCAACCAAAGAAGGATAACTTCGACAGCATAAAATCGAAGAAACATTAAATACTGAAACTATTGGACGCGAAATTAAAAATATCTTCGAATGGGGTGTCGGAATTACATCATCCCCCGACATCTGGCATCCCCGGAGCGGCAAGGGGGCGAAGTATACGCGAAGGTCCCAGCCCCGAGGGACGTTTTGGTTTAAAATCTCGAAGAAAGCTGCTTAGAGGCGACGTCGCCCGCGCAAAAATGTGCGAAGGGCGTATTTACGCTTTCAACCGGTTACTCCGCGGCCCCCGTTGTCTCTTTCTCGCCCACGCTTGCATATTTCCCCGTCACGCGGTTTTCATCTTTCGCGGGTGCGGGATTGCAAGGAGCTAAATCGTTCGTGCGTGATCGAAACGGATTTCAGGCCGCGCATCCCCAATCTGCGGTCCGCCGCCGCGGTTCTGCCTCGAGAAATGCTTAAAGCCCTCCGGGGGCATAAAGGAAATTTCGTTTCGAAACGCGTCTGCCCTCCACGGATTTACGCCTTCTTTCATTTTTCCGCCACGGGGGCTTTGTGCCGCCGCGCGACGCAACGGGGCGAATTGTCCTCCGTTGCTCTGCAAGTATTTACGAATTAACGCTTCGAGTGGTGAAAGGTTAGACGACAGCTTTGCTAAACTCGCTTCGAAAAGAATATTCAGAGACTCTTGAACAATACTTCAGATGGTTTCCAGAAAATTGTCAAAACCGTGCAGAGAGTGCAAGTCCCTCGGCGTGGAAGCACGCCGACGCCAAGCAAAGTGTAAACTAACCCTTAATCACGTCTATCAAGAAAGCTTTGTAACAGTTTCCTAAAGAAGGAGTAAAAATAACTAATATTTCTGCAAAACTTATAAAAACGACTGTCGAACTAAGAAGAGGAAACAAAGAATAACATTACATAGAACTGGGGCGAAGAAATATTCGGAATAATTCTGTAACTCCTAATTATGACTTCAAAATAAAATATTAACACTTGTGCTACCACCGCCATCGCTAAAGGGTTAACAAAATATATTCTACCGCAACCTACAGAGATATATCAACTATTTAATCTAGGATTCACTCAAGTGGGGTGTCAGGCGATGTTCTTGAGGGTGCGGACCACCAAATGTGTTTTTACTACTTGTTACAAGGGCTGCAATTATTTTGCTACGTTCCTATGCGCCCCAGGGTATTATAATTCATTTATTATATTATAATTTATTTACTGGATCTAGGCCCTTTAGTTTTCAATAAGAGGAGAGACAAATCCTAAACGATCATGTACAATACTGTTAGATTATTATTTGAATATCTACTAGTTCATTACAAGGTTATTAGAACTTATCACAAAATACACAGTTCTCTTGAAGGAAAACAGGGAGCATTGAAAGACGTCAACAAAATTTCTGTCTGCATTAGCTGACTTGGATACTTGTGTTCAAAAAGTGTGCTGAATATGTCCCCGGGGTGATACTTAAGGGCGCTATAGACTTCGTCCCCTTGTTGCTTTTACGATATTATGTCTCCACAAGACACTGCACGTTGGTGTTTAATTTGCGAAAGTGGCGTAGGATAATTGTAGAGTGTAGGGGGATTTTGGAGCAAGAAGTTAGTCGCTGTAGGAACACAGAACTGAGGGACATATTTGATCTTGGAGGGTATCGTTTACTCGCTGCCTGAGTATGCTTAAAGTTTAGGTATACTCGGTCCAAGTGATGTTCGACTTTGATTTTGACGAAACTTTGCGGAGTTTATGGAGCAGACGGAACTAAGGACATGTGTTGTTTTTAGATCGTAAGTCGATACGAGTTTTAAGGATGGATTTCCTTCCCCCAAAGTTTCGCTTATCTGGTGATGGTTTGGAAATTATTGGGAGTGGATGGAGGTTTCTTGGGCAAGTAGTTTGATTTTTTATGGGAATGAGCAGGGTGTTACAGAAGAGTAAAAATTATTTCTGTCACCTTCACTTTCGAAGGTGTCAACATTTGTATAAATACTAGAGGATATCTTTTGATTAAGGATTTTGAGGGGAAATTATTTTTATCACCTTCACTTTTGAAATTGTCAACATTTGTATAAGGGCCAGTGAATACTAATAATGATATCTAGAAGATAGTAGAAGAAGAATCAGTCAAATTCTAAATTCTACTAAACTCATTTCCTCAAAAACAAAACCTCGTATGAAGATAAAAACCATTCCACGCCATCGAGCAATTTCCCTAAAATAGAATCCTCCTATTCCGACTTCTATAGCAAGTGGAAAAAATATAGCGTGCTTCAGTATCCCCCGAGTGATATACAAACTCACTTATTATCAAATAATCCAACCCCAAAACGTCTGTATACAGGACTATATACTAAAACGTACAAAATACAACCCCCAGTAGCTATTTCATCAATCAAAAAGTACAGTCAACTCCCTTTTACTTTCAAACTCCACCTTTCCCTAAAACTATCCAGAAAACTCCTCAACTTTGTTTACCTATCTTTTCCCAAGAAAACACCACCTAGCAGCTCCTGAAAGCTTCCAAGTCGCTTACCCCATACAAGAACATTCCACCCTTCGATCACCATACCAACCATTCATCATCAATCACCATCGCTAGCTTAGGATACTACACCACATCTTGAGACCCCCGACGAAGCCCACTGCAATGCTGTCGAAACAAGGAACCGGTTCACACCCAGAAGCCTTAAATACTCTCAACTCAGGAGCCCACGAAAGCCTCGAATACCTAGGCTCCACATAATTTACACCCCAATTCTACCATACACCCCGTACATTCCCCACCGCATTTCCTCAATCAATGACCTACTCAAAAATTCCTCAAGTACCGCGAGTCAACTTACCAAAGAGATCGGCGGACGTGAAGGCCAGATGATGGATCTGTTGTTGCAGAGGATGCATCGCCGCCGTGGTTCTCGATCCCATGGCATCAGGGTTGGGAATAATCGAGGCTAGGCCTGTGGTGGTGGTAGGCGTGATGTTCCCTATGGGTCTAGGCGCCAGGATGTTCTCGATAGTAAAGGCAGATGTGGGTGAGGACATGGTGGCCGAGGAGCTCGGTCTCGAGAGCTCGCGCGGCCTGAATCGCGCCTCGTCGGAGCTCAACGGGTTCCTGGAGAACGGTTTCTCGCGTATGTCGCCATCGTGCCGCCTGCTGTGCTGCTCGTCGTTGCCCTTGAGCTTCTGCTGCAGGCTCTCTGGCGAGTAGTTGTAAAGATAACGGTGCCCGTACCCGGATACGCCGGGGCCATCTTGAAGAGGACTCGACGGCTCCGTCATCGGGGAACGCGATCTGGGCGAGTCGCTCGCATAGGTGCTCTCTACCATGTTACGGGAATGAGATCCTCACCGCTGAGACTTTCTCCCGCGTCTCGAAGCTCCTCTCCTTAGGAATCGCTCGTTGGGTGCCAATTCCGAATGCTCTAATCACGACGACGGAAAGACATTGAAACGCATTGGAAAGACACCCCTAGCTTCGCGATCCGCGACACTGTTTCCGACGAATTCCTCAGCGACGACGAAGCAACAGCTTCCGGTTGTCACTCATACAAGGACCTCTAAAAATTCGATCTAGTGTCCATCGAGTCCTTCACACCGAAACGTTCCTCAGCTTAACAACGACAGTCACATATCAAATATTTCGTGTCACGTAGAACACCGTCCAGAACTAAAAGATATATATACTATTCTGTCCCATCACGAAGCACCACGACGCACTGGTTTCAATTTCACCCCTCGAGCTTGGTATCTCCCTCAGGCAACCCCCGTAGCTGACGAATGTCCTCAGTGTTCTTCAGAAGCAATTGGTCCACGGCTACGTTGAGATTTCCTCCCTTAGACAGAGGGCAACGATCTTGTAATTCTCCCTGCGATCCTTTCGCTGGACCAGCCGTGGATGGGACCTAGCCGCGTCCTGGCTCCTGTCTCTGCCGACGACTGTGCCACGAGGACGATGAAGCTGTCCGACGCGCGTGGAGAGGTCCGGTTACGCTGTGTGGCACAGATGAGATAAACGATATCCGACGACTGGCCCGGCTTCGTGTACGCGTTGACCTCTCACGGGGGCGCGCTTAGATCTTCGGCTGCGTCTACGTGTACGGGTAGCCACCCCCGTGTTAGTGACAGAGGGACAGAGAGACACCCTCGAATATATCCGGCGAAGTTTTGCCGGCGCTGGAACGAGAGGGCGTGGCCGAAATGGGCTCCATCCACTTTTCCACCACCCTTCGTCGCTCAGCATCCCCTACGCGGCGACAGGCAACGCCGAGCGGGAGGGTGGAGGGAGGGGATGCTGAGGGTGGCGGAGAGAGAGAGAGAGAGAGAGGGAGCGGATGGTTTCTGGGAGGATGCAGGCGGAGGTGCAATCTCCTGATGACAGCAATGGTTTTCGGGGAGAGGAGGGTGGAAAAGGTCGGGGGGAGGAACGTCGAACCGCCCGACAGAATGCCCTTTCAACCCCGTCGCGACGCGCTCTCCGGAAGCCCGTGGGAGGGTGGATGAGATGCGAGTACTCCGCCGAGAAACGGAAACGCCGGGGCAACGTGCAACCGGAGGGAGGGAACGTATTTACAACGGATAATCACGACGTGTCTCGCGTATTACAGAGCTTTCCGTGTTTGCCTTTGCGAATCGTATTCACGAATTAATCATGCTCCCCGGAAATACGCGGCCGTGTGCAGCTAGGGCGCCGCGATCGAACCGATCGGTGTATTGTTTCTGAAAATACTGCCGCTGACACTTAAAATCGTCCATCACATTTGCCTTTTCATATGTATTTTTTCTTCTGCGTCGTTTTTTTTGTTCAGTGTAATGTGGAGGGAGGATGTAGGAGTGTGTTGTACATTGATGGTCGGGATGATTTAAATTTAGATTTTTACGTGTCTCCGTGAAAGATTTAATCTATTTTCGAAGTTATCGCCTGCAAAAATCGATACGCGTGCACAGTCGCGCTTAGTTGAAATTTTAGTTTTATTTTTAAAAGAATTCTGTGTGCTTTTACTTTCTGTACTAGTTGTATGGAATTATTTAACACTATTAGGTGTTAATACAAGGCTTCAGGTATTATGTTGGTACCACTCAATTTATGAGATATAAATTTTAAGATTTGATTCTTTCTAGTAGAATTATTTTATTTTTCTTACTCTTCATAGTTTAAACTTTCTTTTTACCACTATTTTATACATCGTAAGGAGTATTATAGAATTTTGCAAAATATCGATGGAAGATTAATATGTTTAGTGAGATCTGGGGAAACTCTCTTAGACGAAAAATCGAATAATCCAGTTATAAAGTTTGAGAACTCCTTAAAGTAAGATATTCTATAGTATAGTATAATTAAATTTGTGTTACATTATAAGTGATTGTTACCCATCTGGTAGTATTATCCTTCGATTTTTCAAAAAATTTCAATCCATGCCCCTCACTATACAATCTTTTAACATCAATCATAAACCTGTAGTTACTTTTATATATTATAAATATTTTATTTTACGAAGATCAACACGCAAGCGAGAATGACAAACAATTTTTATTATAATATACAAAGCTTACCCCTCCACCAGGATTAATTCGCCAGCCTCGTTGTTTTCAACATTTCACAAGCTCTGTTCAACTTCGAATCGATAAAATTCTGTCGATTCGCACCGACCAGATTACTTGGGTTTAATCGAAAACACAAAACTAAGATTCGATATTTTAAACTCGCGCGTCATAACGCATTATACCCCGTTGATTTGGCGATGCAATCGCAATACCGCGGATGAAACGCAAATTCCTCGCGAGTGCGCGCGCGCTCGCTTGATTGATTCGCAAATTGAAACAGCCTGGTGAATCGCTTTGAATCTATAAACGAAACTATTGCTTTTTCCGTAATACCCGCCGCTCCGATTTGCCACGATAACCATTCTAATGCACAGATTATACCAAGCTGCCGAATCATCGAGCTTGAATTCTACAGTAGAGTTGCCTAAACAACGCGCTCACAGTGGTGTAGCGAATTTAATGCCAGTCGGATGGATAGAGGATGAAACCTGATGTTGAGCACAAAATTCTGTGACGTTACCAATAATTTATGCTGGCGTGTAATCAGAGTAGAATTAAATCGATGTGACGCACAGCTAATCACGAGGATATCTACTAATCTCTCTGATGATCGCTAATGGTGCACGCATTAAAACACTGATATTAGGATATTTGGGGATCGAACGGCTCTGGATTGCGAACTGGATATCCCGGGCTGTTTAATTTCCATATCGTCGAATCAGAGTTTCGAGGGAGTGTAGAATATGGTGGATCGAAAGTGACCGTTTCCTCGATATGAAACATGTACTACTCTGCTTTTCATCAAAATCGCGTAGGATAGGTACTTGTAATGTGGGAATGTGAAATTATCGGGGAGGAGATATTGACAGGTATTCTTCTTGTAAGAAAATCTTCCTTCTTCTTGGTAGAGATTGAACTATCACTGCGTTTGATATTTTGTAATTTTAAATTGGGTTTGAATTTATGCTCATTCTTTTGGACCTAAGGACACCCTATAGTAGTTTGATTAGGTATGAAGTATTTTTTGTACTGAAGCGAAAAGAACCAAGTAGGACTCAAGATGTAAATTCTAGTTCGTAGGGATTCGTTAGTAGGTAACAACTGTATTGATAGACTGTAGATCTTCAAATTCTGTTGCGCATTTAGTGGACTTCTTCTATCACTCACTATACTCTTTCAACTTTATGAAACTTTATGAATATGTACGATATTTCTTCCTAATTACAACGCAATTTTTGTTTGCTGCGTAAATTCATTCGAAGGGCGTGAAATTAACCCCTGAAAATTTGGCTATTTTCCGATTTTGTGTTAAAACTCGCGGACTGTACGAGATGTAAAAAATGTTTCAAGACAAAAGTTATTTCTTTTAATTAGATCTATAATTTGGTAAAAAAATTACTGTACAGTTCACGAGTTATAACACAAAATTTGAAAATACCCGGATGTTCAGTATCCATTTGTTATCTTCGCATCGTCATATCGCCGCTGTATATCAATGTGGACGGGCAGCGTTGCACCGTCGCGTGTCAAAATTTGTTACAAAGTTACGCAACAGCATCAGTGATGAAATGGGAAAAATCACACACCGTTGCACATATCGTATCACTGGATGATACGCAACGGTGATGCGATACGAGGATACGCACCTTTAGGTTTAGGATACTGTGAACTTTTAATCTTTTAATAATTGAATTGGCTAATTAGACATTTTCTTGAAGGGTATCTGAAATTTTATTTTATTCAGTGATCTGCACTAGCAAGGGATAATAATGTGAAATATAGTTTTTAAAGTGAGCTAGAATCGTGCTGTCCGACGGGTAGAGGAAATGCACAATGGTTTTCTTATAGATTATTCTCATAAATTCTCATGCAGATGTGCTTCTTCAAATATATAAATGCAATTACTAATCATGAGTTCCAGTAGACTTGATTTAGAACTCCATAATTTAGGCCATTTTGTACATATCCTCTGCCGAAGAGAATAAATTACTAGTAACTCGGAAAATCTATAGATCATTTTTGGTAAAGTCTTTCTTTAAAGTAAGAAGCTTATTCCACTACTGTGCGAACTGTCTTCAACATCGGAAACCCCTTTTGTTACTTACAAAAATCAGAATTGAACCTGATACCTCATTTCTGTTTTCGTTATGCCGTCCCTTAACAATACAACTAACAACAATTATAGAACCTCGCGTCTAAAAAGTTCAATATTAATACAGGGTGTACCAATAAGATTTGCCGTCTTGAATATCTCCGAAATCATGTCGATTGCCTTTTATATGATGGCCATATCATGGCCCTTTCCATACCAAACAACCTATTTCTTTTTTCTAAATACTTTCCTCTTCCCTCCATGGTTCCAGAAATATTCAAGGTGGTAATTCTTATTCCTCCACCCTATATTCAATTCTACTCAAATTATCAACACCATAAAACTTCTTCCACACGTTTACTCATAACCAAAGCATCTTCCAAAGCACCAACCCTATCAAACCACGCAATTTCATAAAACATCGTACACAAAAAAATTTCCCACAAACCGAAGCATCCCCCGCACCCTCCCCGCCACGGAAGATATTAACCTCTAACTCTTATCACATCGCGATGCGGTGCACCAAAAAGGGCCCAAGCGCATCACATCTCGAACACGGATGTTGAGGCTATCGCATCTATGCCTCCGCATCGCCGGTCCCCGTTGGATCTGTTCAATTATTCAAATCCCGCCCAATGCGTCCGTATTAATAACATAAAACCGTTGTAATGCGCATTGACTGTCGTCATCATTGTTACCGGGGTGGGCCGGGTGGGGAGGATCGTGATGCGATACGTGGAGAACCGAGCGTGAAAAGGTTCACCATAGGGCGCGCACGTACCCCCGACATTGTCAGCGCCCTTCTCGTCGCCCCTTTCCTCCCTGCTACCCCCGAAGCACCGTGCACGCTTCCAGGCCAAAAGCACGCAGCGAAATCTGTGCGAACCCTTAATCCTAATCCGTACGTTAATCGTGGCCCGATCCCGCGGACAGAATCCCAAGCCTCGTGTATGTACCCACCGGTTTAGGCTGTTAGATCCCGAGAACCGTGTCCGCCAATCCGTGAGAGGACCGTGCCGACGTTTCCGCGAAGATGTTCCCTTTGTGCCGCGGCAGTCGTGAATTTCATTAACACTGAAGCGAACAGACGAAAATGGCACCCTTGATTCGGCCATCTTATTCGTATGGTAATCTCGCCCCGTTTGCTTAGAAATTGATGTTAGGCCGCCGCTACCAGTCTCCGGGACGCTGATAGACTTTCGAGATGCTGTCTAAACGGAGATTTAGAGGATGAATACAGTTTGCCGTGTAAACGAGGCGCGTAGAATGGAGGAAATGAATTTTAACGCTGCACCCCGGGTCGAGGTGGTCCTGAGGGTTTGGAAACAGGTTCAGGGTGGACGAGGGAATGCTGGATGAATGTGTGACTCGAGAGGTTTGAAGGGAATTAGATGGGGTTGTTGATTTTGGTGATGATTTTTGTAGTGAAATGGCGATGGTATTTGCGGGGGTGCTAAGGGGTTCTTCTTGGATAAAATTTAAGAAACGGAAGCTGCGATAAACAAATTTGCAAACTTGTGTATTTATTAGGCAGCTTATTTTTGCCTTGGTTTAACCGTGGTTTGGAAATGTAATATTGTATTTTTTGGGGTTGGGATTTCTGTTTCGTGGGTTTCGATTTTAGGCGAGTGGAATTCGGGGAAGCTGGGCAGGATGTAAGGATTTGGAGGACATACGAGTTTGGTGCAGACCAACATCGATGCCTGCCTATGCGAATCAGGATTATCCATCCCGCGGGATTATCGATTCTTTCGGGTGGGGCGAGATTTCCTGGCAGTCTGGTGCTGCTGCTCGGATCAATTGATTTTTTCCAGAGTTTAAGTTTATAGGAGAGATTATTACAGCATTCATATGTTATTACACATTTTCCAAATTACTTAACCCTCGTCCGTTCCTCATTTCACGAACTGAATACGTACCTTGGTGTCAAATTGACAGAGTGGTGAAAAATCGATGAAATGAAAAGGTAAACAGTTATTTTTTGACATTTTTTTTATTCAAATTGATGAGTTAATATTTACATCTTAGATTCTTCACAACTTTCGCATGAAATAAAACAATGTGCTGGACATAGGTACTGCTTGATATAAGAATCACAAATAACAGAACAGTATAACTTATTACGGAAAAATTGTGTCAAATTGACACGAGGGACGCATGAGGGTTAAATTACTGATTTATTCAAATACACAAAATTTTCCATAGCTGCTCAATAATGTCACACAATACACGATGCAGTTCAATTCATCATTACTTTCTTTCCATACCTATAAAAATAGAGACTCTACAGTAGCGGACAAAAAAGTTGTGTTTTCTGAAAAGTGCCACTGATACATGGTCAACTACTGGTGCCTTTACCCAACATATTTTGAAAGAGAATTCCAAACAAAATTTCATACCCCTTTCGCAACAAAACTAGTGCCACATAAATCTTAATTTGCTTCCCCGCAAAATACCAGTTCCAAAAAATCTTCCGCGTTAAATCTCAAATCTCCACGATCACAGGAAATCGGTTTCCCTCGACAGCCACGCAGCCTTCATTCTCCTCCACGTTCCGGTGTCTCGGTTTAAAAAGTTCCCGCCGCGGGAGTGCTTCCACGCGAAAGATTACAATTTCCACGGTAATAATCGTGACGGGGGTGGCTCGCTCCCCCTCAGCGCTAATACGGCGACAATACAGATGTTTTCACGTCTAAGCGGCGTGCTAAGTGGATGTCCCTCTTCTGCTGTCTCCCCCTTTCTGTCCGATTCGTGAAGCCTACCGTGGGGTGCCAACTCGGTATTTACCTGACCGCTTTGTCGACGTTATTCGGTAGGCGAGCGTCTCGCGTTCTCGTTAGTTTACGTTACACTTGACTGGACGCCTTCTTGCCTCTTCGAGGTGGGGAAATAATCGACTGGAGAAGGACCAGCACCGAAAAGCCAAGCGAAATTGAGCCTGCGAATTATCCCGTTGCCTCCTCGTCTCTCCTTACTCCTTTTCTGCTTCGTTGTACGACGTGCCATCTCGCTCTCCCCGTGGGATGTCTTCCGGTTAGCGTCCCCGTGCGAAGAGAATACGAAACTTGGAAATCCCAAGAAGATCCGCCGACTGGTAGCTTAAAGGACCAAGTGAAACCTCCTCGAGCCTACGATTATCCTGCACGCGGAATTTCCATCGAATAATCATGAACACGGAGACTCGTCACTGGCTCTAAAGGGTGAACCGTGCCTAGCATCGTTAGCGTTTAGGCTGATAAAGTGTCTCTGGCCCATTCGACTGAGAAATCGTCGCTTTGCGCAGGCTGGTCCCCTTCGCCAGGATCCGACGGCTGGATAGGAATCCTTTCGGACCACGTTGCTGCACCGCTATAGAATTGTTGATTTGTTTGACGTGAGTGTGTGAGCAAGTATCGACTTTGCAACTTGTGTTACTATAATTGGGAGAGTTGAAATGGTTAATGACGTAAGTGTCAATGAAATGAGAAATCTTTTAGTGCATCTAACTGAATCTTTTCTACGTATTTTAAGCGCAACCGAGCCTCGTAATTAAAATAATAGAAGAAATTACAGTAAAAAATGTACAGGCCTGCACATGAGATCGTATAACGCTGTTCAATTTTAAACGCGATCTCCCAGAAACTACGTTTTCCAAAACGGTGAACATAAAATCTCGGAAACCGCTCGAACGATTTGAACGAAAATTTACAGGGAGCTGCAGGAAAATATTCCCTCCATGTATCGGGAGCACATTTTCAATATAAATTCTTAAAAAAAGAGAAAACATATTTTTCCTACAAAAAAAAGGATAAAATCAGAAACATCAACATAAAAATTGTATTAATTTGTTTATCAAAATTTTGCTTTCTGCACAAGATGAAGACTGTCTTACAGATTATAAAAATGCCTTTACTTTGTGTTTTACTTAATTTATCAGTCCGGAATCGTGTTCACCATCAAACGGTGCATCGCGTACACGCTCTCACATTTATATTTATAAGTTTTTTTCCTATAAATATATTTAAAATTTTCTTCTTGCGGATTAAAGTCATGACGCTTAAAAATTAAAACAATAATTATCTCTATATTCATTTATTACTTCAGATTATGCGTTTGAAGAAGGGCCTGATTCTGGGCTGTTGATGGTAAACTACCCCCTTAAACATTATGAAACTTAAATCATGAATCTTCGTCAGATTACGCTCCACCCGCGTGGTCACTTCGATTTTACGAGCGTTCCTTGGGCGCGAGTAGAGAATGCCCGTCTTGACCCGGGCAAGGCAAATATTTACATCCTATAACGAACCGAGAGCTAATCCTCGTGGAACTCGACAAGACGTTGCAGACTTCCTCGGTTAGATTATGATTTTTTTTTCTTTTCTTTTTTTGGATTCGGCGTCTTTGACTAGTGTCCAGACCCCCGTCAGAGCCGAGCCAAACGTACGATTCTCAAGGGAGGAACAATATTTACGGTATACGTTAAGAGAAGCACGGGCTTCATAGTTCCACGGAGCCCCGTGAATAGCGGACCCCTTCGGCAAGGAACGTCGCGCGACTATAGCGTTCGAAAAATATTTGCGCTGCCTCGCTAATGTTCACACTTTACGGATTTCTTTGACTCGTTCCGCGGTGCCCCCTCTATTTTATTGCAGCCCATATCGTCCGTTGCATTCTAATCCCTTTTAATCTTTTTAATGCAAGGATCTATCAACCCCCAGCTTCTTCATTCCAAAATGCAATGGTTGTGGATAATCGGTGGGTGGCGGGGTGAAAATTAATTGCTCGACAGAGTTTCTTAAGGGTACATTCTCGTGTAATTTCTTAAAAAATTTGGGATTTTTTTTAGAGAAAACTAACACATAGGGTAAAAAGTCTTTTTGGTATTGATTTATATATATTTCAAAGATGATAATATTTTTGTATTGTTCTTTCTCCGATGTAATCTTAAATAAATAACTATAACTCTGACGGTGATAAAAATCCGGTGTACGCGATATTCCAAGATGGCTCATCGGAAATAAAAAATCAAAAGTTTTGCACAATCGTATTATCAATTGTTACTGCAGAATAATGAAAATTCGATGATGGTACATGTTTTAGTAAAAAGGCCCTGAATCAGGTAATTTTTTATGCTGAATAAAATCAAATCGAGGGGTCCAAAACTTACGAAAGTTGGTAAAACGATAGCAAGTTCATTTGCGAAAAGAACCCCTAAATAATTTTTTAAATCCATCAATTAATTCTTTTATTTTTATGTACACCGTTGTTTATCACCGCCAGAGTTACATATAGCTATTTTTTTTCATCATCTTAAAATATGTATAAATCAGTACCAAAAAAAAATTGTTACCCTATGTGTTGCAATTTTCTTTAAAATAAATCCTAAATTTGGAAGTGAATCCACAAGAATGTACCTTACTTAAGAAACCTTAACTATAGTCTAAGTTTATTTCTGGAATCGATACTAACTCTTACTTTACACTACATTGCAGATATTTCCTGGAATATCAAATAATTTATTTTAACCCTAGATGCAAGCTACTTTTCCGCAATTGCGATATCACCCCCCACACGAAATTCAAAAAGAATTCACAACCTCAGGATCTCAAGAACCCATTTATCCTCCAAAAATCTCCACTCAAAGGACACGAATCATCCCCCCGTAATTACCCATCGCAGCGTTGCAATTTGTCTGCAAAACCTAGAGAAAGAAAATGGGGTACAATGAATCCGTGGGCACGGGCCCGCCCATGAAAAGGACCGCCACAAAGCGGTCGTTTCGCGATACATGTTCGACAAGATCGAAGTTGATTTTTCCGACGGGGTAAGGCCATCAGGCGCGCTTTTTTCGTCCAATTTTCTTCGCCACCCTCCCACCGCTGCCCCGTTATTCTTTTTCTTTCCGTGTCGCGCGCAGGGGGTACACACCACCGTTCTGTGTTTTCCCTTGTTTTATGTCCCTCGTTCGGTCGAGCCGCTCTAAAAAGGAATAGGTGAAAACTGTTAATTGGTTTCGTGCGGTGAAAATACGGCGGCGTGGCCGCTGGCCATCGCTCCCCAACCCCCCTTCGATATATACATTTTAAAGGACGCTCGTGTGCGCGGGTGGTGTCGAGTAAGCGTGGGCGCGCGAGGGTGGCGGGGGAAGAGGCAGCATCAAGGCATGTGTACATCGCGGCCCGGCGTGTCCGTCCAATTATGGAAAATTAATTGGCGATCAGTGACTCGGGGCGATGGGAAACATAGTTCCAAGCGTCGAATGTTTATTCCTTTGTGATTCCGATCAGCCTTTGACAGCGGTGTAATAATTAAAGTAATTAACGTCCCAATAAATTCGTGATCGTCGCGCGTCCTCGCGTAAGTGCCGAGCCAACCGATAAACAATTGCGTGTGAAAACGACCACCCTCCTTTTGCGATTTGGGGGTGACAGAGAAATGTAGTATTCTTTATTTGTCGCGTACAAGGGGTTGGTTTGGGAAGTGGATGAAATTCCAGATCTTGTGGTGGAATATTGAAATTTGGAAGTTCAATCGCGAGATTGTAGAATGATTCAGTTTGGGATGCTGGGGATTTCAGGGAAAAGATTTTTGAACAACGTATATATGCAGAAGATAATAAATATAAAAAAAAATACGAACGAGTCGAATCTATACCTCCTCCATTTTGAAGTCGGTTAAAAAGGGCAAATGTGGGATGGTAATTTTCAGAATTAATTATTACCCCGGATTTTGATGCAAAAATCTAAGAGAAGTAAATGAAAAGTTGAAATTGTAAATAATGTAAGTGCCAGTAGTTAAAATTTTCAGGAGAAAGAAAAGAAATGCCTGTTCATTTTGGTACTTACATCGTTTTTCTCTACTTGATCGTTTATCGCTATGAACTTTCAGCGTATACCATCTTTGAGGATCAAAAAAGGAAATTCACATCCCTTTCCACTAAAAAAATTATTCCTAATTTCTTTGGCAGTTACCTAAATCGATTACCATTTTAACTCCTGAAATATCAAATACAAAAGTGTGTAAGATATTGAATATTCAATCTCGAGAGTATTAAAATAATTGACAATGTTGAGATGGCTTTGAACTTTAATCGAAGAAGAGTGGAGAATAATATTGGCTACTTTTTCGCGCGATATCCTCTCACAACACGAGAGTGTAACCCCGCTATTTAGATTCTCGGTAATGGTTTGAAAAATCGATTTGAATCTCATGGCGAGCGTGGCGGAGGGCTTTTAAAGCTATTCCGGCGCGGATTTCGCTAAGTGATACCAATAACCCGATGGGACAACAAGGCGGGCCCTTCAGGATTCGGCGGAGGATAAACGAAGGGCCACCAATCCCGGGGGATGTTATCTAATCCCTGTGGATTTGTTGATTCTACGACTTGCGCTTCGCAAAGCGCAATGTGGTTTCCATGTAGCGTTGGATTACCCTTATTTTTTCCAGCCCTCGGGGCCCACCCGAAACTTTGCGTTTGGTGATACATTCCCGCGGAGTCTGTTTCGAGGACCAGAAAGCCTCTCCTCGAGTTTCTGATACTTCATCACGCCTGTGCTCTGAATTATATCGAGACGAAATCGACTTTATACGAAGAGTATATAGTGCTTGAAATATTTATTGCATCGTTTGAAAAAACACGTTATCACTTATACCCTTATTATTATTCGTATTTACTAGGAAAATATTATTGCAAAAATGTGTAGCTCCCTATCTCTTGGTCAAAATAAGCTGGTTATGAATCATTTTATCAATCATATTATGTTGAAGTGGGTCAAATTTAACTTACAAGATTTTGCCTTGACAAACTAACGAACTCACAACTAAAACTAAATAAAAGCTTGTAAAAAAATGAACCTAAAGAACTTGATTTATAATTCACACCCAATATTGATGTATTTGGATACATGTATTTGAATACATCAGTATTCGAATTTTTATGTTAAAGTACAGTATTTTAAGAAGCAAAAAAACTTAAGAAATATCTCAAAATCTTTATTAATGTTCTTCACAAAATTGTAACAAAAACTCAAACAGTCTCCTTAATTATGATTGGGTTATAAAATCGAGTAACAAAAATTAGTCTTCTTTAGTAACAATATCAAATTCAGATTGATATCAAAGGTAGATGCTATGAACTTATCAACGAACGCAAAGACAACAATTCGTAACAGCTTTTTCAAAACAATACCCAGAATTTTCCTAAACTACATACATGCTTAGAATCATTAGTTTACATAGTGTTAGTGAAAGGTATTGGTCTTTTATTGCCTGAATTACTACCACCAAACAAATACCTATCTCCTATTACTAAATATTCCACCCCCTTCAAAGTTTCATTAAAATCAAGTACTAGGAGATTTCCCTCGATAATTCGAAAATTGAATGAAACCTGATGTCACCATTGGTAAGCTAACATTATTGCCCTTACCGCCCAGAAAAAGCGATCCATATTCCCCATATCGCGCGGATATCCGCGAAAAGGGACAAGAAAAAAGGATTCCCTCGGTGTCCCTCTGCATTATTATTTTATGCCCTTATGGATCGCGGGTTATCGGGTCGAAACGTCCTCGCGAAAAACAAAGACGCAAAATCGTACTTTGCCCCGCGGTGGTACTCCCGTAACGCAGATTATTCTATTACACGTTACGTAAACAGAAAGAGAGAATGAGAGAGGGTGAGTGGCGGGGGAGGGACGAAAGAGAGTAGAGGCGTAGGACACGAGCGCCTCGGGTTTCTGCGTCTCTTCGTGTACATCGGGCCGATGTTGTTTGGTCTGAAAATACGTTATTGTTTCACCGCGATAAAAAATTCAACGTTCGGATAATTACATCAGAGCTGATCGATCCTGGCCAACCCCCCACGGCGGATTTCCACTGAGTCACTGACTTACTTCGACGCCACCCTTTTCCTGCTCCGCTTATACGGATGTTTGCGCGGCGGACGAGATAGCTCGCTCGGATTCGATAGATGAAGTGATGATCTGTTCGCGACGACGAGGCGATGGGGTGTTCGTAACCCTTGACACTTCAATATTGAGTCGCCCTCGAAACGATATCTCGCTGAGCTGAGTGGGAAGGGTTGAGGTCAGACTTGTGGAATTGTAGTGGTGGTTCAAAGGAAGTGTAAGACACGTATTTTTTTTATGTTTATTTCTTTGTTGTATGTAGTACTTATTATGTTGGTATTACTGATCTATTTTACAACCCCCCCGAATTTATGGAATGTAAATCTTGAGATATTAGTCTTTCTATTGGAACTATCTTATTTCTGTCTCTGTTCAAACTTTCTTTTTCAACACTACTCTAATACCACTCTAATACCATCACTATTCTAAAACCACCACTACTCTAATATCATCACTATTTTAATACCATCATTACACTAATATCACCACTATTTTAATATCATCACTACTCTAATATCACCACTACTCTAATACCACTCTAATACCACCCCTGCGTCTAATAAGGAACAATTAACCTTTTATAGCATTGCAATCGATTTATGAAGAAATAATAATGTCCAAACAATTCATTAAGAAATGAAAGTATACTCATTAAGTACACTCAAGAACGCAAAGAAGTACCACAAAGAGAGCGATGTATATCCATGTTACATTTACTTACAAAATAACATTGATATCCTCAAGCTCGTGACTATCTCACACACCTTTCATCCTCCCAAACGCACGACACCCCCGTACCTTTCATCCTCTCCTCCACCCAAATCCTCATTGTACGAACAAGGGCACGCGTAAAACGAAAATCAGTCTGTACCCCGGTTGCTGCGCGCGCGAGCGCGATGGAACCGAAAATACGTCTATCCGCGGGGATTTCCGAGGGAAAGATAGAGTAGTAAGCAGAGAACGAATCGGTTATTCGATAGAGCCACCCGTGCGTGGCAGCTGCGATCCTTCTTTCCCGAATCTTCCCTTTCGCGTTCCTTCCTTTCTTCCTCGCCGGGGTTGGAAACCTCGTGTTTTCCCCGGCTGCATAATCCCTTCCAGCCAGAGAGCAACGAAGAAAGAGGATGCACAAGGAGCGAAAGGAAACGGCGTGGGCCAGAAAAAGAGGGCCGGAGGGGAGGGAAACGGAGGAAAGGAATCAAGATGGAAGGAGGATGGCGGACGGGGATGAAAGAGGGAGATGAAGAGAGGACAGGCGACCCCGGTGTTTGCCTTTTATTAAACTCTTGTTAAACGCCGCCTTTCTTCGCACACACAATTGAATCGGCAAAACAGCGATGATAATGCCCGTGGTTGTGGACGGCTGGGGCCTCTCCGTGGAAGACTTACCGCAAACACCAGCTCCTTGTACACCCTGAAATGGACACCGTGTAATCCGGCTCTTTATACGGCGGTACTGCCGCATTGACCGTGCCTCTCTGGCTCCAAGGCATGCACATCGAGCACCTATACCCCCCTTCTGGTAATAAATGCCCGTCGGTCCTTCCAGAAAGAAGCCTCCCCACGAGCGATTCTTTGGGCGACCGTGAAAATCGCACGGGCCCACCCTCTTCCTGCACACAGAGACTTCTAATGAAAATATTTGGATATTTCGAGGCGATATCGGGCGTGGGGCCACGTTCCTTCAAAGACCGCCATTGTTGGAGAATTTTGTTGGGGGAGGTTGCACGGCGCGCCTTCGCAGAGACTGGTGGAGGAATAAGGGTGGCTTCGCGATACGAGGTTTAAGATTTTTCGCGCGGATTTGATTGCTGTGAGTGGGTCGCTAAGGGGTGGGACAGTGGACCCTTTTTATTACTGTGGGTTAATTTTATGAAATCAAATTTAACGTGAAGAGTTTGAAACCATTGAAATGACGTTGAGTGACAAATTTTTTTTTAATAGTTGTGATTGCAGTGTTTCTGATTCCCATACAGTTTAATATCTTATTACGCAAAATGGTTACTTGTATTTGTTAATAAGTAACTTCAGGGAAAGAGTGCTAAAAAATGAGGCCTCTTTTTTGGTTTCACGATTTTGGAACTAATTATTGTTGAAACCATAAATATTAGTTTAGTTTCGAAAATTCATTTTATAACTTTTTACGTTACGAATATTAGACCAAAGTTTTATGAAGATTAGAATATTTTTACATATGATTCGCTATATTGAATCGGTCATTGTGAATTTTGAAAATCTAAGTTCAAATTTGTTGTGGGCAATCAGCGAAATCCCTGAGAACAACAGACCTGTTGAGCTCTAGTTTCACTTTTTAATGGGTATTAGTAAATTAGGGGATGCTCGTGATGGGAAATTAAAACACTATTAATCGTAAGAATATGTATTGTATCAAGGGTTGGTGGATATGGGGATAAATATGTGGAGGTACTAAAATTGGAATAATAAAATTTTGGAATTGTTTAAAAAATAAGCAATCTCAATAAATAGTATGTTACGCGTTCCCTATTTAAAGTACTTATGAAAATGACAAAGATTAAATTTTTCCCCATTTTGGATTCACTATTTAGAAGGTATAAAGAAATTTGTATATTAATGGTTTTAATTAGAAACATCAATAACTAAATAATTACTCCTATCGATAGACATCGAATGAAATAGAATGTCGATTTTAGTCAAACTTGGACACGATTCTTGAAATTATGTTAAATGGACGTTAAATTAAATCCTTCGTTGGAGATCGTATCAGAATTTCGTTCAGTTAATTCATTTCCTTCATTAATTATACATATCACGTTTAATTTTATTATTTGATGTGGCTAATTGTGGTCTATTATCTAGCCTTTGACGATACCCGCTCGAAGTTTCTCATTAAATGTTCATGAAATTTGTATCCTTAACGTTTCGATTATCGTTTGAACCTGCTGCTGGCACTCGAAACGATTTCTACTTAATATTAAAATTATCCTCGACAAGCTACATAACATTAGAAATTCAACGAATTTTATTGCATATGCGTGGTACCTAGAATGATAACCAATTTAACTTATCATTATCAGTAACCCCTTCAATTCCTCGCATCAGTATCCATTTCCAACAGAATACCTTTAATTGCGTCTCAATAACGCTGCAAATGAAAGGTTACACAGGGAAATGTGCCAACAGTAAAATAACACGAGATATCGTGAAAAATACGTGTTGCAAAAAATTTATTTCAATCGAGTCTACAAGCACCCCCACAGATACGACACAGGTCCATGAAATTGTCAAACCTTCGTAACATCAACTAAAATTATTCGTTAAAAAATAAGGCGAATAGTCGACCAGTTTCTCGTCAGAATTTTTTTTTACAATTTCAACGTTTCGAAGGCAAGAGGAGCGAGGAGGGGGCGATCGTGAACATCAAATGGGGAAGAATAAAAAATAAAGGAAACAGTTGCGCACAGTTTACAAACGATGTTTATTTCTGCAATTTCGTTTCCACTCTTTTCTTTTTGCTTCGTTTAGTCTCGTTTACAACCACGGGAACAGCCCGTACAATTTGACTCGATTGAAAAATCTTGTCTCTTCGTTCCTCTACACGTGTCTGCCTATCCTGTATGTGTGTTTTCTCCTGTACCTATACACATATACACACATATATATTTATTTACTCATTTATTCGTACAATGTTTATTCGAGGTAAAAACAAAATAGTCATACAAAACGTAGATTAATTTGATATTGTTTTCCGTTTCCTTCTTTCCTCTCGTTAAGGGCGCATTATAGGACGCTCTGTGTGTGTTTCTTTATACATATACAGTCGTATTTATACATATTTTCTTTGCATACTTTCAAATAGATATGACATCGGATATCGCTTTGCTTCTCTTTCCCCTTTTCACTTGTAATTTCTCACTCGACAGGCTCTTCGTCGCTTCACACACTTCTTAGCTTCTTCGTCCACTTTCTTTCTCGCTTTTATTTAGCTTTTTCCTTTTCAAAGCGCTTCGTGCAGCTCACTTGTTATATATTGACTAGCGATAATAATAATTGACTAATAAATATGAAGGTGAAAATACGAGATTGGATATGGGGAGGGCTGAAATTTTTCACAGGTCAAATCGACAGAATTCTACACTCTATTGATTAACAATCGTTTTCGAATTTTTGTTTGGAAACGATCGTCTTACGCTCTGAATTAATAGATTACTCAGAGAACAATAAAGTGATACTGTAAAAGTAAAGAGGAAAAGGCAAAACAGGGAGATATCGAGGGCAGGATTATAATATTAAGTAATGGAGAAGGGTGGGTTGATCAAAAAACAAAAATGACTGGGGATCCAAAAACGTACAATAGTGGTGAAAAAATTGTAAACTTTGAACGGTGACAGCAATAAGATAGTTCCAGTAGAAAGAATTGTATCTGAAAATTTACATAGATTGAGGGAATTGGAAAATAGACTATACATATACTATTAAATTTGTTATGCAGACACTTAAATATGCGTTTCAAACTTTCTTTTCACCACTACTGTATAAATTCGCATCGCGGATGTATGTAAAGATCGAAGTTTAATCAACAACAACAAAACGTAGGTATATAAAGATAAAATGTGTTCCTTCTCGGACCTCGAAATTAAAAACGAAAAATGATTCATGAACAAAATCTCCCATCACTTCGACCTGTTTTTTTTCGCTTCTTATTGTGTACGTATGTATGTATTGTTATCATTATATTACTATAATCGTAAGTACAGTCGTAGAAATAGATGTCCGGGACAGAAACAGGTCACTAAGTAATAAAATTACAGAAACATCGCTTTCGTATTATATCCCTGCTCGCGAGACTCTCGTTTTCTATCGTTTTTTTTGTTCTTCTTTTTTGCCATATCCTCCCTCGTATCGAATTTTCACACGTTCTATATATAAAAATACATGTGTGTATGTACCGTAATTAACTCTCGCCTGTGTAACTTTCAAGTTTCATCATTCCACTTATGTATACATATCTTTGCGCACGTTGTATGCAGGTATATATTAACTTGTATAATCTGGGGTCGACACACAGATGTATTCGAATGAGATTAACACATCGATTTAGGCACGTTCAATTTTTTTAAGTGGGGAAATAGACGCGAGTCAGGTGATCAGTTCATGAGTATGATAAATATTTATTATTAGAATTATGGTTTCACTTCTTTGTAAGAACTCGTTTACATTGGGAATTAATACCAAGATTTTTGTAAATATCCTGATTTTCAAAATTGTACACGGTGATAGCTCCTAAATACCAGATTTAATAAATACTTTTTATATCCACGATTCAATCTGTAGCGTTCTCTTAAATAGTTTCTGTTACGGTACAGTAGATTTGCATTTTTCGAAGTCTAAAACTCTGAACAGTTATTCTGAAATCTGCAAATAAATCTGTGAGTCACTACTTCTGTATGAACGCGAGGGTATCATTGTTTGGATGCAATCGAACACGAAAGAAACCTAGTGACAGTGAAGACAGGATGTACAAGAATCCCTTATTTTCGTAGCTTTGTCGTAATTTTTCGATGCATCTACTGGCTACTGTAAAACATGTAACAAAGTGCAATCGCTTAGAGTAGTAAGCCATCCTCCACGCGGCTGTGTGAAAAATTAACGTACCCTAGGGTCGAAGGAAGAATCGGCTTTGAACACCTCCCAGGAATACGTTGATTCGGAAAAAGTAGCGATGGGTTCGAACGTACCGCGAGTATTTTTGTTTGAACGAGTAACTCTTGATGCGAACAGAATGAGATTTAGATACTCTTGAATAAACGGGGAGCTTGATGCTAATATCAAACAGAAAAAAGATTGTTCAGAGAATTATTGAAGTTGAATTTTATTTATGATTTCCCAAGTCGATTCCTCCTGCGACTCCATAGTGGAATATCTTATGAATATCAGTTCTGAATGAAAGGAGTCGAACGAGTGATTTCTGTAGAAGAATTCACCGGTCGATTCTTCGCGCCTGTAACAATCCTCGTTCTCTCTTGTTTTTTCGCATTGAAACTAAAGAAGAGGCCCCTTTTCATTAAAAATCAAGCTTGCGTATAAATTATCTTCTTCGGTCGACTCTAGTATGCGACCAACATGGCACATTGATATTATTTTCACTTAAACAGACTTTCAAGATCCTTTGACTAATCTCACACTGGGCTACATTGAACTGGTCAATGCTGAAGATTTATTCTTTTTCTTTTTGCCGTTCGGTGGGTCTTGAAAAAGGATCGTTCGAGAATTCATCCAAAAATCCTGAAACATTCGATTTTCCGTTTCCTCCCCTTCGTCGTTCACTTCGTCTCTTCTCTCGCGTAAAAAAGAGATAAACAATGGGAATAAGAAATCCTCGAGTGGCTTATTGTACTTAGAAAACGTGTAAAAGTTGTCTGTGTTTCGACTGGTTTCGCTCAGGGTATGAGTTTCCATATCTGTGTGTGTTTCGTCCCGCGTGTGAAATGTTTGAGTACTCGTTTTTTTTATTAATGTTTCGTGCGAAACTGATCAGAATGTAGGGTACAATTGGCACTGTGCTCTTCAGAAAAATCGATGATCGAAAAACCAGAGGTCTGACTGTACAGGGCGTTCCAAAATTTGACAGGTTTAAAGGAAAAAGTTTTATAAACATGGGTCCGAAAACTAATTATTTTCAAGATGTTTCTTTTTTATATCGCAAGCTAATGGTTCTTTGTAGGATTACTGATCTTTTCAGAATTTGATGTGGAAATAAATATTATATTAAATTAAAAATTTTCCTAAATAGAGCAATAGCTTTTGTTATAGATTATTTCTACTTGCATTTCCAATAATCTAGAAATTCAGTATTGTAGAAATCTGTATTTCTAACTCTTAAATTGTTCAAAATCCAAAGTTACTTAAAAATAAATTTTGATCGAAAATTGCAATTAATTAATTTTAGTCATCACGAAGCTCCAAAATAATTTTTTATCAAAGAGCTAAATATCTCAAGAGGTTTTAATTTGAAGACCTACATTTATTAACACTTTAATGTTTCGTTTTGAAAATTCCATGTCTCAGTTTATTTTATACCTACACTTGAAAAACACCTTGTACAATCATCGAACTTAAAACTCCATTTCTTCATAATGAACACACTTATACAATGTATTAAAAACGCCTGCAATCCGTTTCTCCTCGTCCCACCTTCGTCAATATCGATATAAATTCAGCAACTTGCAAAGTTTACACCGACATTAGTATAAAAAGTATACACGTTCTCTCAAAGGGCAATGAAAAATAGACTTTATAAGAAACTATACAGCTGTGCCTAGCAATAGCAAGGTCTCCAACATTCTAGCTTCCACTTCACAGCACAGGAACTCTGTAGGCATAGCGATGACTAGTTTGGAGGTTCAGCTAACGATCAACTATCGAAGCATTTCTGTTAAATTTCAACCAAAGACCTCCCTCGTACTCTTTTCATACCACACTCCGATCTTAGCTTCCGCAGATCTCACTATTGCTTGGTACACCTACACTTCCGCGATTCTACTTTTACGAAATCGTTTCGTAAACGAGCTGATAGTGTTCCGATACAATTTCGTGCATCGGAAAAGCCTGAATTAAAAAAGACCAAACAAAAAAAAACTGAAATTTCGTGGATACGAACGAACCCAAAAGAAAAAGGAAAAAGAAAGAAAAGAAATACACAATCTCGAATACAATCAGCTTTCTTATCCGCGCTAATTAAATTCACATCTGTTTCTTGTCTCGGGGATTGGTAACAAGTGATACAACTCAATAGGAAACAGTTGTCAGACAAGTCACTGCAACGTGAAATACTAATCGAGTATGGTTTCCGTTTCGTTTTGAGCGACGCGAACCTAGTATCTATACACAGCTAGCAAGTACCATGGTATTTTGACGAGCGACGTTCATCGGAAACGTCGCTCGACCAAATATGGTACACCATCACGATCGTATGGCGAATGCTAAAACAATAATAATAAAAAAAAGAAAAACACGTACTTATATATTTATAAGCAATCGGGTTTGACGCTAGAATAAGAGATTCAGCGATCGTACACGTAACACTCATCTTTTTTTTGGTATTTTTTACTTCTCTTGGTAATTATACCGCGGGCTAAAGCCATTCCAAGCTGGTTACCGGAGTTGTACATCGATTTAAACGTTGAACAGTCGAGAGAATGGTTTCGGTTCCGCACCAATGATGATCCAGGAGTGCCTCCTCTTTGGCTCTTGCATCCCTTGTTACTTTATGCTCGAAATAATCCGTAACGCGATAATATAATATACTCGGAGATCAGAGGTACTCCGAAGGTCGAAATTGGAGCTAGTTCTTTTCAGTTAGTCAGGGGAAGAACCGTTTTCAGTTTGACATTCGGTCATTTTTTTTTGTTTTTTTTTTGTTTTTCTGGATAATGATGACGGTTTCTCCAACCACATACATATTTATATATCTATATCGTATATCTATCTTTGGATATACAATGTACACGAGGTTTTACCTGCCCCACGAATAGAGATCCCCTTTCCTTCCTTCCTGTCATTTTGCATTCTCGCTTACTTTGCCCTTACTCTAAGAGTGCTTCATAATCCCGCGACGCACGTGCATGTTTCTTGTCGGGGACACAGTCGGTGTGGTATTTGAGGAATAACGACCAGCCTAAGACTCCAGGGTCGTGTTCGACGGCGTGTAGGACATCTCCATGGTTATACCAGCGCTGTTGCGACGGAATCTCGACGGGATGTCGGTGCTGTTGCGTGGCTTGCGTTTGCTCAGGTGCCTCTCCACCCACTTCAGCATCGTCAGCACGGAGTCCGTGCTTGGCAAACGTCTCTCCGCGGACGTGCGAATTATGTGAGACGAGGCGACGCGAAACGTGGCCGCCATACCCTTCAGCGCCTGCACAGAGAATAGTGGTGATGAGTATGAGGGAAAGATGCAAATAAATGGTATAGGGCAGAGATGGGCTAAATTTTAAAATTTTAATACAAATTTCGAATAACGAATAACAGTTAAAAAAATTATTCGGCATGTGTCGAATAAAGTTGATTTTTTTTATTCGACGAATAAAGTTCATTTTTTTATTCGGCGAGCGTTTCAACTTCAGCGGAAAATGAAGTTTTCAACTAGTTTTTAACTTTAACCTCAACTTTAAGTTTATCTGTAACTTGAACTTTATTTGTAACTTTATCTGTAACTTTAACTATAACTTTAACTGTAACTTTATTCGACGTTAAATAAAGTTACAGTTAAAGTTGAAAACTTTATTCGGCGCTGAATTTGAAACACTCGACGAATAAAAAAAATTAATCTAACTCGTCTAATAAAGTAAACCCAGATTATTATTATGCCCAACTTCGATATAGGTTATACCGAGCAGTAGTGAGGCCTCCCCGCGCGCATGCCCGAACAGAAGAGAGCTAGGGACTTTCTAGAGAATACTGTACCATTTTCGTGTCGCATGCGACATTATCGATCCAGGATAGAAAACGATCGCAGCGCCGTTAATGATTAGAATTGAAATTGAATATAGCAGCATTTCCAGCATTTGTTGGTACAAGGTCTATCTATTCTCTGCGCAATAAGCTGATCGCAATTTCCACTATTTCTTATCACGATTTGAAGGAAGTCTCGGTCGCATCGACGGCTTCATACCGTTTCGAGCTGGCTTTCAATTTTTCTCACTCTTGCCTTGGGCAAGATAAAAGTGTAGCCGGCTTGTTCTAAGCCGTGGCAAGAAGTGGTGGAGATAGCGGCGCGCTTTTATTAGAGAGGATAAATCGAGCTTATATGATAAAAATACTAAGAATCTCGCTATACTTACTGTTAATCCTAACTGCTAGTGGCGCTGTGATGATATTCTATTCCGAATGGATAACGTTGCGTGTGACGCGAAAGTGATATGGGAATTCTAAAGCCCTCGAGCTGTGTGATAAAAATTTACATTGGATGTTTGGTGTATCCTATACCCCGGCATCAGCAGTAATAGCTTTAGATCTCGGCTAATAGCATCTGTCGCTACAATTCAGCTGAGCGTGTGATAATAAATAGGTTCATATACAGTGTACTTATTCTTCCATCACTGAACTATAGTGAATAACACTACACATTCAAATGAGAATAATGACAGATAATGAATTAAACCGAAATAGATTTATAGCTGTAAAATTCGTACCTTCATAGCGTCCTCGTCGGTAACGTCGTCACCAGCATAGATAATTCTGATGCGTTCGCTCCAATCGACCCCAAAAGCTGTGCGCAGGATGTAGATGGAAGCACGACCCTTGTTCCATTCCACCGGTGGCCTAGCCTCGATGGCACAATGCGCGGAGCAGGCTTTGAAACCCGCTGCCTCGATGATTTTCTTCACTTGTTCGATCATCTCCGAACGACCTTCCATCGGCGTCTCGCGGTAGTGGAACGTCAGTAACGCTCCTTTGTTCTCTACCCAGGCACCGTCTCTGCAGAGCTGCATTCAATTTGCAATTGCGACTGTTAAACACCCTTGCCTGTTGAGTCGCGATCCCCTTTTATAATAGTCAAAGAACCCTCCTCTCCATATAAGATGAAGTAAATTTAATAAGGTAAAGAACACCCTTTAAAAATAGGTGTTTCAGAATATAATTCTAACTTAATAATTCAAATAAGTGCTAAAAATCGTCAACTAGAAATAACCGCAACGATCCCCAGAAAACCTCACGATCCACAAGTGGGGAATCACTGCAATAGACGAAGCCTTCTAAGTCTCTAACACCAGACACCTCTCAACCTATTAGCCCTCTGCACCCAATACCACACACCATTAGCTTCAGTGTCTGAAGCCTCATCACTGTTCAAGGCTTAACTCAAAAGAAATATCAGCGCATACCTAACAATCCTCAGTTATCTCCAATTCACATAAAACCTAAATCATTCAGGATACCACCCACCTGTTCCTGCAACGTCTGCATCAAGTTAGCCACCTTGTCCTCGAGTTCAGCTGGCATGGGATGAACGAACTTGCTGCCATCAGGGTGCAGGATCTCTAGCCCGTGATTCCCGGCGTACGTGATCCCCTCGATGCCAACCATCGACTTCACGTTGTTCACGTTCCTGCCCGATATGATCGCTATGTAGACGTCAGACATGTTAGACAACCTCTGCAGCACGTTCTTCGTCTCCAAGGGTAGAATAGCCAGGTCTGGATGCGTCGCAATAGGAGCTAGGGTACCGTCGTAATCCAGCAACAGAGCCAACTTATGGTTCTCGCCGATATACCTAGGGGACATGTGTTATCACTGGAACGTTACCCGGCTTTCATCATGAGTCGGGTCGCATTCGCACGCGCGGGCCCGCCCGTCTTCCAAAAGCGTTCTCGTCTGAGTACAGAATCGCCTTGCCAAGCATTTCAGAGCGTCGACACTCGCTCGCTCCACCCAGATATTTCACTTTCTGTAGTCTTCATAATTATATGATTCGCGTTGAAACGATTTCAGGTCCCAAGGGATGTTTCATTCTCGTTAATTTTGATCTGCTGGGAGAATTTCGCTTGCAACAGGATGGTCCGTCAGGATAGTTAATTAGACCGATAGCGTAAGGTGCTTTCGACCTGTCGTTTAGACCGTCGAAAGCACCCAGTGGTATTTTGTATTCCCCACGCTGCGACGTACCCATACTCATGCTCTGTTTTAATAATCTGCTTCACGTTGAGTTTCGTATTGTATAGGAAAAGCTTGTGGGATTTGTAAGCATCCCCAGCAATTCGTGTGTGTACTTAGAATAATAACACTTACACAGGGTGTCTCGTAATTAGTGGTACTGCTGGGTGATTGGTGAATTTAAGTGGAAATATGAGTCGAAAATTTGGAATGAATGCTTTTCACGCGTAGCTTTGTTTCGGACACAATAGCTATTGGGTATAATATATGCGAAATAATTTTTTAAATGCACAGTCGCTAGGCGGTAGCTTGATTCAACTGATTTCAAAGTAAATTTCTTGCGTTTCTGCTCGGATTTTAATTGAAAGATATTTGATTTGTTAGTTTCAAGATTATATTTTCGAAAACAGTCGATGATACCGCTTAATTTGGAAAGTTACTCGCGCGTCTGACTATCGCTGGATATTACTACTTGCGCCAGTTTCGTAAACATCGACGGTGACATATGTAGTTTAAATAACACAGCAGATTTTTATAGATTGCTTTAAGCTACGTTAAAAATTGTGTTCTAATCAGTACCTTGTCTTCTAAAATCCTCAGTTATTTCCTTGATCACTATATACAAACTCATACATATAAAGCCAAAGTTCACAAATACAGACACTAGAAACTCAGAAATCTTTAAAACGTACTACAAAGACAAAAGTAATTTGACAATACAGCACTGTATTATTTAAACCAAATCACCGTCTATTCTATCACTAGCACACAAGTGGAAATAACGAAAAATAGACAGACACGTTAGCTGACAGTGAGTACCAGACTCAGTTTTGGAATCGATGTTCTCGAAAGCAGAAACTTGTACAGGGAAACGTTACTCTACATTTTCTATGTATTTTCACACGAAGATTCATACCCTTGGTGGTCGTACCACGAATCACGGCCAAACCTGTATACACACCAGAATATTAATGTTCACTGTGATAGTTTGCCCATAACACACGCATACGTTAAAGTGCGGTTAATTTGTGTAGCCCTTGAGGGTTTCACGTGCAGTGTTAAATTATTAACACCTTGAAATTAAGCGTACTCCCGTCGTAAATCGTTGAGTCGATCCCCGTTCAAGCGCATGCTCTGGTCGGGCCCTGTCATGCAGATCCCCTAACTCCCATGGTACCTACTTGCTCAAATAATCGTCGAAATCGTCCATGGTGACCGGTTGCATGGTCGTGGCGCCTACGGAATCGTGCTCCTCTAGCGATCCCATTACTTGTAAGAAGGATTTCATCCAGTAATTCACGTCGTAGATTCTCTCGCGGCGTCTTAAGTGATTCATCCTCAGCGTACGTTCGTCCTCTGGCATGGTGAGCGCTCTGGAGTATACCCAGGTAATTTTAAGCACTTGGTTTTGCTTTGCAAGGGTTCAGTGGGAGCGTAAATGTTTTAGAATTGTAGGTAGAGAGTGGGGTATAGTTTATGAAGAGGGATAGAGGGATATTGATCATGGAAATATATTAAATGGGAGACTGATCTTTGGAGGTACTGGTGACTGTTGAAATACCTTCTTGCAGAAATATTTTAATGGTACCTGGTATATTATTTGAGACTTCTAGGTGTAAGGTGAAATTTCTTGAAATGGGATATAGGAATTTTAATAATATTGTAATTGGATGTGGATTATTAGAATGATATTTCAAGAGGGTGTGAGCTATATTGGAATAGTATTCTAGCGCAACATAAAATACTGGAGTAATATTGCACTAGAATATAGAGTACTGAAATAATATTCCACTAAAAATACAATACTGAAAAAATATTCCACGAGAATATAGAATACTGAACTAATATTCCACGAGAATATAGAATATTAAAATAATATTCCGCTAGAATATAGAATACTGAAAAAATATTCCACTAGAATATAGAATACTGAAATAATATTCCACTAAAATATAGAATAAGTACTAAAATAATATTCCACTAGAATTTAGAATACTGAAATCATATTCCACTACAATGTGGAAATTTGGAACAATATTCCACTAAAGTATGGAATACTGAATTAATATTCCATTAAAATACAGAATACTGAAACAATATTCCAACAATTGGTACCCAAGATGTTTCAAGCGTCCGCAATCCTATATGTATGCAGATCACGAAAGCCTTAATCCCCCCTTCGTACCTGTGTATAACTTCCGCTGCTTCGTCAATCTCGTAAGGATTACAGATCAAAGCTTCGTGCATCATCTCCCCAGCCCCAGCGAACGGGGAAACAATCAAGACTCCAGGTGGTGTGTTGATCTGACAAGCGACGAACTCCTTCGCAACCAGGTTCATTCCATCTCTCAGTGGTGTGACGAGGGCTACAGCAGCATCCCTATAGAACGCTGCCAGCTCATCCTGGCTCACGCAGCCGTAAATATATCGAATAGGAGACCAGTTGGGCGTCGTGAACCGACCATTTATACGGCCAATCAATTGATCCATCTCCAGCTTCAGGTCCTGGTACTCGCGTACATCGGTTCGCGATGGCACAGCGATTTGAAGCATGGTGACCTAATAAGAGAGGTATTTTTGATCTTGGGAACTCGATATTTCCATGATCAATCTCCCCAATATCTAACTAGTCACACTTCAAAGCTTGGGGTCTACACCTTTAAGTGTGTAGGACTTCAGAAGCATAACCTCAGAATGGGAACTAGAAATCTTAGTGCCTCGAGCTAGCTGAAGAATCCTGAGACCTTGTAGAAGGCTCGAATGGGACCATTTCGTGAAGAAACCTTACATATTCTGCATTTGCTTAGTTAATTGTGCAACTTTAACGCATGCTAATATATTATCTATCATTTAACCACTGATTACTGAAAAATCCGCGAGAAAAGATCTCGAATTTTGAAAATAAGTATTCTTGAATGAATAACCTTCTCTCAGCCTTCAAATATTGAAAGATCTAACCAATATTGCTACCTCCTCACAGTAAACACTTCCATGTCCCACAACTGATATCTGAAGTATATGAATTTGCTTTCTAATCTTCATCTTCACTTCCCATCCCAAGGATCAAATCGTTAAATATCTGACTAAACCTCCCCCACACATAAACCTCCAGACCCCGAACTCTTTAATCTCCCCTTACTTATCTTCCAACAAATGCTCGATTTCTCCCAACGACCCTCTGTCACAACCCCCACCTCGTAATCTCCAATAATAACATCCACCACGCCCGAAGAACCACCCCACACAACACCAAAGCAACAATTACCTGTTCACGGTGCTCCGGGTGCTTCTCCAGCAGCATCTCGAAGGCCTTGAGCCTGTGCACCAGGCCCTTGGTGTAATCGAGGCGATCCACGCCGAGCACGATCTTCTGGTTGGTCAGCATCACCTTGTTGGCGGTCTCGGCCAGCGAGACGAACCTGTCGAACGGAATTCCGATGGGCAGTGGTCGCACGCGAACGGTTCTACCGCCGTGCTCCACCAGCAGGTTCTTACGGTCGACCCTGCAGCCAAGGCTCCTCTGGCAGCAGTCAACGAAGTTCAGGCAGTAGTCCTGAATGTGAAAACCGACCATGTCGCAACCTAACACGCGATTCGCACACTTTCGTCAGACCTGGGATGATCACGATTGGACGCTGGCGGAATACCGAGCGGAAACAAAGACGAAATCACTCACCGAGCATTCCCTGGAGGATCTCGTCCGCCCATGGGAACAATCTGAATATGTCCCACGGCGGGAATGGGATGTGGAGGAAGAAGCCCAGCTTCAGCCTCAGATTCTTGTCCTCGGCCGCCTGTCTGATCCAGTTCGCGGCTAACATTAAATGGTAGTCGTGCACCCAGACCAGTGGCGTCCCGTTTGATTGGTTCTGCTGCTCCTTGTGGATCTGCTCCAGCGCCCCGACCTGAAACCGTGGATGATAAATTGTTCATTAGCTGTTGCTATGTTTATGCACACGCGAAAAGAAAATGGACTTAAGTAGAAGGAGTACACTCGGTGTTTCTATCTTATTTCCCAATAACCTAGGGAGTTTCAATGCGCAGAATTTTATAATGAGACCTATTGGCTGAACGCCTAGGATTTCTAATGATTCGTGGGACTCTCACGGGACTTTTCATCCAATTTTAATCTTCAGTATTCAACAGGGTGAGGAATGTTGAGGTAGGGTGAGAAAAGGTACTAAGCCTTCTAGGCATAAAATATTGAACAGTTTGCGCTGCAATATTAAGAGAGTTTAGATCTCGTGTTTTAACATCTTTGCGTGTTGAACTTAATATAATAGCTGGAAGAGGAAAGTGAGGTTGTGAATTAAAGCACCGAGTGGTGGTACCAACTGACGCAGAGATCCATTCTATGAGATATGAATTTCAAGATTCAATTTTATTCTTTGCGGTGGAAGTATCTTACTTCTGTTACCGTTCCCTTTTTAAACTAACCCCTGCTCAGAGTACATCCCTTGGGTGACGATAATCGATGGAACTCACCGTCTTCGCCGCGAATTCCTCGTTGACCGCGGAATACGCACGCCAGTGCTCGGCGATGAAGGTCGCCCTGTCGGGCATCGAATGGAACAGCGGCCAGAAGGTTCCATTGCAGCATCCGTTGTAGTATGAATCGAAGATGGTCGGGTCGACGTGCACTGCCACAACCTGGAACATTAGAAACAGCAGTTTTTGAGTCCACTGGAATCGTGCGAAAAGGTGTATGTCAAAGAAAGTTGCGGTACGATTTCAGAAGAGGGTGGGATTAATGGTGGAAAACTAAATCAGATGTGAAGAATGAGGGGTTGTTCCGAGTTCAAGTTTTGTTTCCGTGAGGATTGATTGACAATATTGTTGAAGATGTAATTTACGGAAAGAGTGTGGATGTTTATGTGATTTCGTAAAGCTTCTTTAAATCGGAGTTGTCTTTTGATTAAGGTATCTATGTATTTGTATTTTCGTTATCGTTCCACTGGACTTTAACGCATCCGCTACACACAGCGCGCATCTATTTTCATCGTGTCTTAAATTGTAGATATTCGTTCAATTGCTACAAATCACTATCCGCCGTATCGAACGTAACGAATAGCGCCGGGAATGTTAAATCGATAACGATGGAGACACTGATGGTGATCGTTGGACGACGTGTTTGCATGGTAATCACGTATTCCAGGAAGAGCAAAGTATAGTATGTATTCATAGCATCCACTGGGCAATTCTCGCATCTTATCAAGATTGTTTCCAAAATTACATAAGTTGCACTGAACCTCAGAGTCAGATTAATCTGGTAACGTTCGTTGAAGATAAAATACGCGAGTTCCATACACAAAACTAATAATATAATATAAATACTATTAAATATTATATTATTATTAGTATTATTATTTTTAGATCCAGGCCACTTTAATCATTTTTTTAAGAATTACGTAATCTCATATTTCCAAAATTACTTGCATCAGAAAAGATGAAATTCAAACCAATTTTGTTAGAAAGCGAAAATTTGAGCAAGTAAAATTTTATTTCACATTTTCGAATTATTTTTAACTGTTTTAACTATACCTAAGATATACTTTTCATTTTCAATGGTAAAGTCAATCTCTAAAATTCTTCAGACTGATCACCTGCTCTTATTCCATGGCAGCGACATAAAGCAAACCAAACCCCGAGAAGTTTCCCTTATACTTTCTACTCTCCTGATAAATGAAGAATCAGGAAGATGAATTTGTTCCAATAAAAGGGGGATCATTTGATATTACATTGCCACGAGCCACCCCCACAAAACTTGATTGCAAAGGAAACTTCACACACACAGCCAAAGTAACAAAGACTCTCGGCAACGTTTGATATTACCCTCCACAATATTTCATTGCAAGCAATCCCATGTTGTTGCTAGCTCGACACAGAAACTCAAAAAAATCTGTAAATATACTAAACTACTAGTGTTTCTCCTAATATCCTGATTACATATCTCCGCGAATAACTCTGTCCTCCGCGCAATTAGTGACTCGATCAACATCCAAGTCTCTATCATAAATCCTTCGACAGCAAAATAGCAGTGAACTATCTGCCCCCGATGTTACTAAGAAATTCGCGCCACATATTTTCCTCATTAAAATCAATCTCTCGCCCAATCAGTTCCACTAGATAAACAAGGGCGAGGTTCTTGCATCGAACATATCCGGTCGTAAAATACAAACGATTTCAATTGAGTGAAAAACAGATCTCGAATCGCGTCTAAACATGCGGGGAACCCTTGCGTTACACGTTGCATTACACCCGCCTGTACCCCCGTTACGCGTTCCCCGCCCCTCGTTAATTGCTTGTTATCCTCATGACTTGGTTTGTTTGCTCGTGCCACGGCCTCCTTTATTTTCTCGACCGCGTGAAAACACGTCTATCTTCTCCCTCCATCCGCCGATCCCTGTTGATTGACGCAAGCACGCCGGCAATCGCTAATGAGATTATTATTAATGTCTCCTCGGGTAGACACAACCGTCCGAGGGTGGATCTCACGTATCTTAACGGCGAAAGAAACATTCGAGAGCCTCGTTGCACGATTACACAGTCGCGAGGCGGCTTATTTACACGTGTGCGCTGGAGTATTGATTTTTTAACTCGTAAAAGACTGGTCACGAGTTTTCCCATTTTTCATTGCTCCAACGGAAAAGCCGATTGGGAGCTGCCTAGTTTTTATTTGTCGACTATGGTCTTGGGGGGAAACTTTGAGATATTATGGGGATTATTTAGGAGTTCGGAAGTAAGGTGATGTAAAAAAGGCAATGTTGTGGGGACGTTCAAGGGAAATATTCCTGGTTCAGATACACAACGCCTCTTTTGCTTCTGAAATTTAACCCCCGCATGGCGGGTGTAGGGTCCATTTAGACCCGTCTTAACCCACAGTGTGAGCCACCGATTAGCTGGTTTTGACGCTCTACATCTTCTATTTGCAAAATAAATGGTTTTTTTCCAAAGTTGACTTAGAAACTATTTTTTGTCTGAATATTTTATATCCGAAGAACAACTCTGTAGATTTTTAGCTTCTAATATTGAAATTTGTAAAAATTAGAATTTTTTATAGATTTTCTTTATTTTTTCTCGATATGTGGTAATCTAAAATTTTTTTACAAAAACAACACAGTCTGTGAGAGAAACTCAAGCTTTAATTAACGCGAGCAAAATTGTTTGGTCACCTGTAAAGACGTCATGTAAAAATCGTGCATTGAGACCGAACAACGCGCGTCAGGAACAAAACGTGGCGACAAACATTGTTTCACCGTGTGATTTCATTTTCCTCCTTCACTTTTAACGCGACGGGTAATTTCAAATTGAAAAACACCCCTGACGACGTTACCCCGGATAACAAACACTCAGTTTTTTTAGTTACTCTGGTACATTGTTGCCTTTGAACTATTGCGATGCATCGATCGTCGAAGGCATCCAATCTGGGTTAATTCAGTTTTTATACGTCTAACCAGAAGAACACTCCAGGAAATTTCTGCCCACTCAGTTTTGAATTTACATGGATAGGACATGGATTATGAAGTTTTTAATGTGTAATAATTTTGCTATTCGGCTGGAAAGGAGAAGAGGGAGAGGAGGGTGGAGATAGGGGTTGAGGGTGAACAAGTAGATTAAAATAGGAATAGGAGTAGAAAAAGGGAGGAGGACAGGAAGAGTAGTAAAGAGAACAAATAGTAAGTAGAAGATAGCAAATAAAATAGGTTAAACTAAATATATAAATTAATAATTAAAATAAATTATAGTACCTATAATAAATTTAGCATAAAATTGAAGCAAAAAATGAAAAGAAAGAAAATAAGATTAGAACCGGTAAAGAAAAAATAAAACTGTTTATAGGTATATAATTTTGTTATTCGAATTGAGCATGCCATCCTATTAGAACTTCACGTATAACTATCAAAACACGATGATTCTTCACAGAAAAATATCCAAAAAGTGTAAAATAAAGTATCTCATCTAAGTTTTCAGAGATTTCATTCTGTTCTAATTATCACATTAAATTCGCTCAGCATTACCAACTAAAGAATAATCAAATAACTTCACCATTCAAACTTCCCATCATTTCAAACAAACCCATATTCCCTTCAACCCCAAATACCACTCGCCTGTCCAATATACAAACAACTATGTCCAAACGCACCCTCGTACACCAACCCCCTTCGTTCAAATAACTGTGCGCTTCGAGGTACACCACTGATATCGACCCTCCTACAACAATATGTGACGCAGCCAATTAACGCACTAACCAGACTTCTTCAATGCAACATGTGCGTCATTTACATCCGCCTTGCTACAATAGATGAACCAGAACAGTGCACGTACTCGCGACTCTTTGTGTGCGCCCCAGGCTACGGTGGCAATTTAATAACAATAACAACAACAATGCTATCGGAAACGAGGGACCGTGGCGTTATGTCAAATCGTAATTACTTATTCTGATAACCGAATCGAATTTCCTCGAGGGGGGAGAGGAGGGAGGGGGAAAGGAAGAGCTTGATCGTCGCGTCGCGACTCTGTTTCGCAACGCTCCAGGGGTCAGGACGTTTGAAAAAGATTACTCGTTTCGCTTAAGAGGAGAGAGCGTAAACAATGGAGGGGCAACCCGGGCATTGTGGGATCGTTGAAAAAACGAACGGAACGATCGAAAACATTTTAATTACCCATTATCGGGGGCCGACCAGTGTGCGCACACCCGCGCGCACGCATCTCAATCGCGGGAGATATTGTAGGGAGACGCTCGCGTGCCCCCGTTTCCCCACTATACTCCTTTATTCAAAACATGTTGTTAAACGTATCGTTTTCAGCGCGTGATCTAGCTGCTCTATCGAGGCGGCGGGAATATGCTATTTACTTGTGTGATCCGACCGCGATGGGGAGAGAATCTCTCGAGGGTTTCGGGAAAGATCGAATTGGGGAATCTTGGGTCGGGGGCGCAAAGGGGTGGGTAGGTCCCTACGGTTGCGAACGTATATAATTCGTGACTTCACGGCCTACCCTATAGAAAAAATTCCTTACAGTGCCTTCACAGTCCCTACAGTGAAGAGATTGGGTAGATTGTCGAGTAATTTGGTGTGTGAAAGTTTAAGTCGGATGTCGAGTAATTCTATAACTTAAGATGGATTTCGAGTAATTCAACCATTTGAATTGGATTTCGAGTAATACTTGATACAATAATTTGAGTTGAATTTCAAGTAACTCAGAAATTTTAGTTAGATTCTAGTAATTCTATAATTTGAGTTGAATGTCGAGTAATTCTATAATTTGAGATGGATTTCGAGTAATTCAGTAATTTAAGATGGATTTCGTGTAATTGAATATAATTTGAATTCGATTTCGTATAATTCAATAATTTGATTTGGAAGTCATTTCAGATACATGAAAATTTATAACTGTGCAGTTTCCTTCCTGTAGAGTATTTTATTCTTAGCTCCTTTTTAGTTGAATACACTGGAAGAAGTCTAAAGACGTTAAATTCAACTCAAATTTACTCAGATATTCGAATTTAACAACGTGGTCCACTAGATCGAAATGTTTTTAAACTTAACTAAACTAATGCACGAATAATGGAATATTAAAGTCAGTTCTCTGATCAACATTTTATAGGATTTGAATTTGACTCGAATATTTCATGGGATTGCAGGCAGATATCTCTGGTCTGGAATAACAAGAGCATTATTACACGATACGATACAAAACATTGTATACGTTACGGTGCTTCGGGCGACCCACTTTTTTATCACGGTTTCTATTGTTTTGTTCAGGGAAGAAACAATAAAAGTATCGCGCGTAAGAAAAATAATCGCAAAACTCACTTTTAATGTACCATCGTACATATTTCATCGTAGACTACAAATGAACAATATCTCACACGAGGTATTTCTTAGATTCTAGTATATTAACATTCCTGGTTCTTTATCAGAATTTTCAAAAACATTATTCACCTTGCCAAACGTGACAAAAGAATCTATAGAAAGTTTAGTAGTCACCACGCAAAAATAAATATTCTAAAAATACCCAAGAAAATAGTAATTGGAACAAACGTTCTGAATGACTCAAAGATTCTCCTCCATAACACACAAAAAGCCTTCTCGAAATTGAAACTCCCCTAAATGCGTATGAAATTGAATGATAATACCTTTTGCTTTTTAATTACTTCATTTATTTTACTTTTTGTGACATTTCTTGAGTAGTAAGTCAGCCGTCGCAATTCTTATTGTCTCCCCAGCATAAACAAAGGAACTTGTACGCTATCCGCGATCGGCGATTTCATATGCACCAACTCAAAACAACAGAATTTCGCAGGAAATCAGTGTCACTGCCTCGTCACCACGTAAGCACCGATATTTGAATTCTGCGAATTTGTTGCGAAAAAAAATTACATAAGCCGTGATATAGATTCGTCTCTGGCCAGCCGAGATCAAACAAACTCACCAATACAGCAAATGTAAACGGCATTATAACTGGGCGGTATCGCACCACTCCTTTGTTTCTCTTTAATGTGCATTAACGGTCAATGGAATAATGCATTAGAGAAAAAAAGCTGGCGAGATAGTGTAAACTTGCTCGAGGCCTTTCACATTTGTACTAATAATTGCTTCAAGTTGAAAACTCGAGATAAAAATATTATTCGTTTTGAGCTGTTTGAAATAGTTGATATATTAATTTGATAATTAATATGAAATACTTTAGTCAACGTGTTGATGTAAATTGTGTTGACTGTTAAGAAATGAAACAGTGTGTCTCTATGGGGAAAAATATGAAGTGCTACCTTTCAAATTTCCATACTTATCACGTGTTTATTTAGTGATAAATATTTATATTCACTGTATTGTTGTTGGAATATTAACTATGCACTTAAAAAGTGTAGGAACATATATACAGGTGCATACATAGTCGCCTAATAATTTCCCTTAAAGGAAGGCAATAATCTGAAAAATATCTTCATTTTTTGAATTTTTTTACAACTATAATGTCAAACGTCAAGATTACAACGTAAATGTAAAAGTCAGCTCTTCGCGGTTTGTCATGATATACTTATTCGCGAGTGCATGGTATCTGCTTTTACGAGGGCGCACATGAAAGTTTATCCTTTCACAATGGGATCACTGTAGTTTTATTGTTTAAAAGTGTATCTTTTACGTCGAGCACTTTTCTGATAAGATTCCCGTTACGAGGAACAATGCTATAAATAAAGCTAAGCCGCGTCGGTCTCTTTGAAATGTGTTCGATGCACAAGCAAATATTTCGAAGTAGTACGAGCAGGGACAACGTTTGAGTCATTAATATTAAATATTGAAAATATAACAATCAACAGGGTCTACTCAATCCACGATTAAAGTAGTGGTTAGAAGAAAGTCCAAACTGTAAACGATGCGATGACAGGAATAAGACAGTTCCATTAAAAAAAATTACACCTTAAAATTTAGACCCCATAGATTGGGGAGAGGGTGCAGAATAGACCCGTGATATCCAGTAGAAATTTTCTCATGCAGTCTTAAATTTTATTAAAAAATTCTTACTTAAACTTAATATTCCATTAACACAGTTCATACTTCATCAACCCTTTCGTACAACCGCTAACTATTTATCCAATGCCTCCCACAGAAAATACAAAAATTCAAATTAAATTGAAATGTAGAAAAGGAAAAAAATTCACACTCCATCAAGCCTTTCATACAACCCCTAGCTACTCATCCACTGCGCCCCACAGTAAATACAAAAATTCAGATTAAATTCAAACGCAGAGGAGAAAAAGAATCCATGTCCTATCACTCATAATAACATTGCAACATCAGGGGTGCAGCTTCATTTTTTACAGTTCTTGAGTTATGACAAGTAATATACGTAAAAAAATGGTACATCGATTGGTGCACGTTTGATGCAAATCCGATAACAAACGAGCGAAAAAAAAATAGAAATAATAATATTAATATTTTTATTATAGAATATTTTGTATATACTAAGTACTGGGAGACTTGCGGCACTTTGATGCAAGGTGCACAATGAAACATTAATATTAGCTTGATATCTATACTGATTAGATGATAGTTTATAGGGTGTGTTGTGATCATGTTTTGAACTTCTAACTGTTTCTAGATATCAAGAGAATATTAATTAATTGTGACCCTTGCACCAAAGTGCTCCAACTCCCCCCACTAATTCTGTAAAAATTGCTTTTCAATGCTAAATCAAATCAATAATTTTATAAACAGTTTTTTCTAATTAACTCAAACTTGGTAAATATGTAGCTGCATCCCTTTTGCTGCAAGATCCTCGGTTCACAATCATTTGATGACAAACCAACAAACTCACACCCCGACAAAACCAAACCCATACCGCCAACAGCCAATCAACTTTCCAAAACCAGTCAATGATTCAGAAACATCGAATAGCATCTCTTCAGAACCGTTCAAATATTAATCCGTAAATATCGCTTCGTATCGGTCGTAGCGATAAGGTCTGATCGCGTCGATGACTGTTATCATCCACCCCGCCAAGCTGACTGACAGATCGTCGCCGTTCATCATCAAGAAATTTCTCGAAAGCCCCGCCACGTTCCATGTGATTCCAATTTGGCAATGCGTGTGGGTGAAACTTTGACGCGGCGATTGCACGGGATCAGGGGAACCGTGCACGCCGCCGAAATTTTACGCAACCAACGTGCGAATCGACTGTCCTCGATCGCTGTATCGCGATCCAGGCAAGGCCTAGAAGCCTGGAGGCGATAAACGCGGCGAGATTCGCGAGCGTCACGCCACTGATAACCCGAGCTTCCTCGACCTCTCGACACGATTATCGCCGACATCCAGGATCCTTGCCTCAGATCCACTCGTACAAGAGATGATCGATGACCCGCGAGAGCCATTTAAGGAGGTCCCGCACGAGCTCTTCCCCGTGGCGCCCGTGTAAGGTCACTGGGGCGCGTTTGGTGGCCGATTAAAAATGAGGAATCAAGGCGGGGAGGAAGCCCCCTTCGAGGGGAAATTAGAGATATCTGGGATTTTAGGAAAAGACTGGGAACGTTGCTATTTGTTGCACGTGGACATCATATGATAGAATCATGATGGAACATCGCTTGAGTCCTTAACCATTTAAGGCCCAGACACTTCTCGGCGGAATAAAATGATTTCTTGCGATTAGTTAACTGAAAAATGGTCCCAATACATACACTTCATCGTTGTTTTCCCAAAAAGCCAGTCGAAATATGACTTTCTCAATGTGACGTATATGTCACACTGGACGCTAAAGGGTTAAAGTGTATTGGGTATTTCGTGACTAGCATTTTAATAATTATAATGAAAATGTGTGTGAATGTAGAACAAGGAACCATTTTTTTCTGCGGGGGTGAAAGTAGCGTTTACACTTCAACTTCCTTTGATCATCTATCCCTATTAGAAACCGTGTAAAATACACCTAGTGAAAATAGGAACTCGTCTTACATATTACAATTAAGTTAATCTAAATTATTCAGTTATCACCCTCAATTTAATATTAATTTTAGCTTTAGTTATAATTCATATGTAATCCTTTTTCGTTAGTTCTTATCGTTGCAAACTAAAGGACACTACACCCGTGCAATAATAATTATAATAATACGGATTGTAAAAGACTATGCCCTCCCATGCCACCTCGATGTTCAAGTAAAATTCTAACCCCTGTGTGTTTGCACCACGTTCACCATAAACGCAGAGCATCCACTCAGAGTAGTGTCCTGCAAGCTACAAGTACCTATACATACACATAAGTCGTTATTTGTTTAAAGTTGTGCAAGTTCAACTTTGAAAAAAATTATTGCTTCACTTACAAATTAATGCAAAACATTAAAACACTCGAAACAAGAAAAAGAGGACCTATACCATTTTAAAAGGAAATATCTCGACGAAGCTGCTCTCCCAATCACGAGACACGACGATTAAACAGGAACAATTGAGTCGTTTCACGGGCAATCGAATTTTTTCTGGACGCATCAGGACGATTCGATTAATTCGATCTTCATCGGTTCGACTTGGTGGTCGTCACGCCGATTAACTTGGTCTGGGTCAAGTTCAAAGATGGATCACTGAATAACGTTCGAGTTGACGGCTGCAATCACGATGCTTCACGCATTGTTATTATCAATCGGTTCCTCGGTTGGAACTGTTTGAGAAACCTCGTCAAAAATTCGAAGCATATTTTTTAAAGAAATTCAGATACTTTTAGTTACTTGATTGGTACTAACACCAACTAGGATAGAGGAAAGTTTGCACTATCTACATTTCTATCTACATTTCGAGCGAAAACGGAATTAGCTTCCAACATTGATACAATCCAGACGTTGGAAAATGAAGTAACTTCGATGATTCAAACAAGTTTGATGCTCCATATCACGTAATCTAGTTTAAAGTTCGTTCAATTTCATCAGCTTGAAATTGGTTCCATTTCATCAGCATTCCTGCCTACAGTTCAAGAGAAACTGCGGTTACCTCGCAAAATCGACTAAACGAACAATTCTATAGCAGTAAATAAATTGTAGATAAATTGGAGTCACTCAGTGAATATCGTTTATCCAGTGCAGGCCTGCCCCATCGGGTGCAAATACCTCCTGAATTTCTGGGACCCGGGCAACAGCCGAGCGCGGGACTTTAAAGTTGCTACACATTGCGAAATTTGTAATAAGAGAACTGCATGAGTGTGCGTCCATGTAGGCTCGTACCACGACTCTTTGCGATTCTGGGCGCCGGGTCAGGAGCCAAGCATGGAGCTATTTCGTTGCTCGGTTTCACGCTCGGCTGTGCTATTCTTTGCTACTATAGAATTATTTATTATGGTAAGGAACCCCGGGATGATGCATATGTGTAACAAGCAATAAAATTGAAAATATAGAAACGTATTATACAATTTCACCGAAACATAACATATTTAGAATGTTATTACTATAAAAATAAATAACTTACAAAGATAAAGAACAGAATTTTATTGAACGATATATATACACACACATTTGCAAAAGTTAAAAATTATATACTAATAAATATATACATACATATTATATACTATATAATTATATATTATATAATTATATAATTATATATTATATATTATATATTATATATTATATATTATATATTATATATTATATATTATATATTATATATTATATATTATATATTATATATTATATGTTATGTTTCGGTGAAATTGTATAATACGTTTCTATATTTTCAATTTTATTGCTTGTTACACATATGCATCATCCCGGGGTTCCTTACCATAATAAATAATTCTATAGTAGCAAAGAATAGCACTGCCGAGCGTGAAACCGAGCAACGAAATAGCTCCATGCTTGGCTCCTGACCCGGCGCCCAGAATCGCAAAGAGTCGTGGTACGAGCCTACATGGACGCACACTCATGCAGTTCTCTTATTACAAATTTCGCAATGTGTAGCAACTTTAAAGTCCCGCGCTCGGCTGTTGCCCGGGTCCCAGAAATTCAGGAGGTATTTGCACCCGATGGGGCAGGCCTGATCCAGTGCGATGATCACTTCTACCTATAACTCCAACATAATTGCAATGAACTTGCCTTACCAAACCAAATAAAAAGTTCCTCCCGAAACTCGAAAATGGAAACTGTCCAGGGAATGAACTTCGTTAATAATCCCACCACACTAATTCGCGCAGTCTAAGACTATTCCACTCGGATCAAACAAGTATTCTCGATTCGAACTATTTTTGCTACCCCTCGTTCCGAAATTACATTTGCTTTCGGCGTACGCAGTCCAATTCGGCTCGTTAGCTACGAAGCGATCGTGCGACGTGCTATTAACAGTGTTACTTATTGTAATATCCTTCGAGAAAATGTTATCGATATTCACCGATAGCGTTTCGAAGTCTGCCATTACGTAATGCACTCCAGCTGCGGCATACACTCTATTTAATAGGGCGAGTTACGAGTTAGAATCCTGCACGAGCAGGGAAAGCATAACGGAAGAATTTTTTTTCAATTTCTTTGGGTAGCTTGTTAACAATATTTACTGTGTCGTCACAATGATAAGCTTGCCGAAAAACTCGTTTCGTCACGATACGAAGTCGACTGTGACTTTTGCACCCGCAGCGAGAGTCCGAGCGATGCTTCTGAACAGATACGAAGGGTGGGCAAACAAAGTTATCAATTATCGGTGGAGTGAGAAAGCTCGCGGTCAATAGTCGTGGAAACAAGCGTAATCGGTATCGGGCCACTCGATAATCGCTTTGCTTTTTTTTAGGATCTTATTGTCAAACTGGGTGAAATGGGGAAAGCATACGCAGTTGGGGGAATAGCATCAGCGGGGTGGTATTCAGGGCTGGGGAAAATAGATTTTTGAATATAGATAGATAGAAATAAATATTTGTATTTCTTTGAGTATTGCAGGATCTGACAAATAACTTTTCTTTGAAATAGTAGTTGACATGGTACACAAAGAAATAGTATTTCAAATATATATTTTAATACTAACTCGTGCAAATCCTATTGTGAAATGAGTATTTCATTGAAATATAAGATATAATAGTATTTGAAATATTGAATGACTGATACAAAAAATATGTGTAACCATACATACCTGCATTCAGAAATACTTGCAAGAAATATTTACTCGGATATATGTAATTTTAAGAAGATTTCAAAAGCATGGAAAATCAGTTTTGAAAAATCATTTGGAATTCTTGTTAAGTAGGTACGCATATATTTGACTAATATTTGGCAGAACGTATCAATAAATACAACTGGGAATTAAATGCAGTATTGTGGAAAAATAAATGGAAATTGTATTTGTATTAAATTTAAATTGAAAAGAAAAACTTTAATTGCGCGCAACTTCAACTTCAGTTGCAGGAAAACGTTCACGTATAAGTAAATCAACAGTAGTCACCTGTCGTAGCAAACTAATTAACCACGCTAGTGTTTAATTACGAGCAGATGCGGAAAGAACAGATTTATTTCACTGTTTCAGTGGTAACTGAAAACGAGTGACGTTTTACGTTTCCGTTACGCAATCAATCTACAAGCATCGGCATGCCTGTGGAAACCCGATTTCTCGCAATAAATTTTCTTCCTCGTAGTGAGATTACGTTTGTGAACTGCTTGATGCAAACAAGACATTCCACTTTTGAAATTAACAGCACTTCTGTTCTTATTCAGTTTACTATACCACAAATTATCTCCAATCTTCAAAAATACCGAAGCTTGATTAATAATGATTGTTGAAACATAACAAATAAGTGCACGAAAGCATTCAATTTACTCCGACATGCTCCACTTCCACATCTTCTAAAACGAAGAAAAACCGAAGAAGTGAAAAAAGAATAAATCATCGCGTTGAACGAAATTCCCGAAAGTCGTGGCGCATGATGGAATATTTTTCGTAACGTGATCTCAATGGAACATTACTTGCGTTGCGGAAAAGAGTGACTCAGAATTAGCTATCAATGCCAAGGTCGACGTATACGCGGCGATATCAAGGAACCGCGGTTCACGAATTGTCGCGTGGGTGTTGCGCGACAAACGTCGTCACCGTTCATGCGACAAGATCGTGGCAATATTTCCCTGTATTTGACATACTTCGTCCATTGTTTACCCACCGCTCGAACCGTGCATGGAATTGCACCGCAAGATAATTCCGTAAAACGTTTCACATTTTTCCCTGTGATAATTGATAATACCGTTCATTGGGGAACGTACGAGCAATTAGAAGATTGGGATCAGCCCCTAAGAGAATGGAAAATTCCCCTGCCACGCTTAAATCTTCAATTTTCTATACGTAATAAAGAATTAATTTCATTATTTCCTTATTTACACGATTACTGTGTAATATTTGTTTTATTCTTGTCGAAGTAATAATTATTTACACTCTGGGCTCTAATCTACCCTGAGTTAATCTATCTAGTATTTTTTTAGAGTAGGTACTCGTTGCTATATATCTGTGATCGTTGTGTCTATTTCGTAGAATTAAGCTGTGTCAGGTTTTAGTTTCTGAAAATTTCCAATCGAGCAACTGATTGGCTTATCTGATTCATTCAATTGCTTGGTAGAGACGGAAGATAAATGGAGGATCAAATAGTAGTTATTGGATTATATTGTATATGGATAAATGGCAGTGTTACAGTAAAGCAACAAGAAATTTTGCAAGCTGGGTAAACAGTGGTATCTCGTCTATATTTATTTCACCTGGCACAAATCCATTGGTACATATTCAAGCCACTGCCAAGCTGTCTGAATGAAAGACTTATCACAGTCATCCGCTCACCACTTCATCCGTTTGTCAAAGAATATTACACAACTTGACCACGAAGTCTCCCAAAAATTAAGTCGATGAGTATTCAAAATGTACGCTATTTCACAGTAAATAATAACAAACTCCTCGAAATAATATCTGACAAGTAACAAATGAATCTTATCTACTAAATCTTAATTTCAATTTTCTCAACCAAGTTTCAATTTTCATTTTAATAAACGTCCCTCAATTTTAATTACAACCCTGTATAAATTCCTTGCAAAATATTAGACTCATTCGAGTGATCGATTGTTCAATTACTTTGAACACCGTATAGGTATACTGGAAAATATCATGAAAAGTGTATAAAAACGTGTGTCAAAAACTCTAAACTGCAAGCATCGAGAGACATTTCCCACTTTTCCTCACAACAAAGTCGCGGAGGTCCGGGTTAATGTCCCCCATTTCCCGAGGATTAAAACTCGGAGGAAATTTGTGAAATCAAGGGTAGCCTGGTGATTTATGTTACCGGGAAGGGGTGAGGAAATAATTACGCGCAAGGCGGAATTCGGTATTAATTAAAATCGATGGGGAACGGAATCTGCCAGCGAATAAAGCTGTTAGATATTATAAAATACCTTCGCGATGTCAATCGAGAAGATCTCGTCGCGTGGGCGTGCACACGGAGAATTATATTTAGAGGATTCCCCAGCGCGTACTCCGGATTCGCGATACGAAAATAAACGAGTTCGCTCGGCGCGGAATTTTCGTGGATTTTAATGTTTACACGCGAGAAGGGAAACGGACTTTGCAATTATTCCAGTGAAGCGTGAAATTTCCATGATTATAAAACGAACGGCTCTTGTTTACTCAGATATGTTTGTAGTTGCATGATAGTTTTCGCCTTTGGCCTAACGAGGGGAGCGGGGGAGGGGAGCGACTTGATTGCTTATTGATTGAAATTGTGTGTGGTGTTGGTGCCCAGTATGTGTAATAATGGGGTAGACGTGTGGGACGCGGTGTTGAAAATTTTGAGATACAATCGAATTCTGTGTTTTGGGATTTTGTAGGTGGGGTCTATTTTAGAATTGGACAGTAGGTAACTAAATAATATTTTTTATATAACCGATCAAGTAAAAGTTACTTTAAGTTTAGATTATTTGACGAATAAAGTTAATTTTTTTATTCGACACAATGACGAATCAGTTTTTAACTTCTATTCGTTATTCGAAATTGTATTTAAACAAAAAATTCCCATCTCTGATTTATGTGGAGGAATGAATTGGTTTGTGTAAATAATTGAAAAGTCCTTGTAGAAAACACTGTGAGTGCCAAAATTAAATGTTTTGCATTTTTTATCGGGAAATGTTCTACGTGCCAATGATAACAATATGGTATAGAATTTGATTTTTGGCACTTAAAGTGTTTTCTACAAGGGCTCTTCAATTACGGATTTAATTAGGGAGAGTGTATATGCTGGTTTAGGAGAAAAATTTGAGTACCATTTAACATGAAATTAGGACATTTTAGATTATAGGTTCGTTGTAAAGTGTAAATACACATCGAGGGTCTAAACGAAACTTTGAACTCGATTTTCCATCGAAAATTTGAATAACTGGCCACATGTGTTTGACATGTTCCAAAATTAAAACCAAATCGGTGTGCTCTTTTCCTAAAGCACACACTTCTACTTTTGAGTGATTTTTAATGCCGTGGAAAAGAAGTAAATCTTTGTATAAAAATAAATCGAAAACTTAAAACAAAATTGTTTGGTTCGAGGCTTCATTTCCACGAAAATCAGATCTAAGAATAAGAATCCTTGAAGTATACAATATTGAATACGACTGGACTATTGTGTCTGACTATCACCTGTTATTTCTACTTATTTCTTAGTATTCCTGAAGATTCACGATGATGTGGCATCCTCGACAAACTAAATAATATTCAAGTTAAGCGTTCGGTGACGCACGACGTCCATCGTACATCAATAATCTTCGTTCTCTCGGTCCACAATATCTATTACCGATTACTTCCTTCTCCCACGTGTAGCCAAGACACGATTCCAAGTCATTTTCTATCGGCTTCTCCAGTTTCACGAAGGAAAAGAAAGTAAGAACAGTCGGACGTGCAACTCTAAATTCTTTTTTTTTTGTAAATATTCCTAATTTTAAGAATTATATGGGGTGTTGAAAAATGTATTCAAGATCTATATCTAAATCCCATCCATAATAAGCACCGCGCATTGTCGTTAGCTGTCGCGAAATAATAAGCGACAAAATAAGTGTAACCCAGAGAATAAAGATATACAAACCGGCTTATTCCTATTATGCTTAGATCGTCTTCCTATTCATCAACCGATTTAGATCCGTCATGGTGAATTAGTTCAATAACAGACGAAACATGATCTTTGGACATTTAGTCACGGAAGTCTACATGCTCTAATCTTGCGTTAGAATACACCCAGCAGGGTTATCAAAACTATTGTATTCTTTACAGGATTTCAAATTTATGGGATGCATAGTGGTGTTCAAAAGAAAGTTTAACGCATATTTCTAATGGGCTGCATAAGAAACTTAATATATTAACAATAAGATTTACGTAATATATTGATATCACTAGTCTATTCTGGACAACCCCTATCGTATGGGATATAAATTTTAAGATGCAATTTTTTCTAATGTGAAGTGTCTTCTTTCTGTTACCGTTCATAGTTTAAACTTTTTTTCACCATTGCTGTATTTAATGACCACGTCTTTTGAAGACGTCGTGAAGGTAAATGGAAACTTTGCTCCCAGAGAATGTGGAAACGAAGTAACGAAATCAAGGATACCTTTTAGTAAGAGGACCATGGTGACATACTTAACCCAGAACCTTTTGAACCAAAAAAGTATTTTTTTTTAAGAAAGTGTTTCTTCTTTGAAAAGTGTTTCTTCTTTAAAAAGTATTTATCCTTTTAAAAGTATTTATTTTTTTAAAAGTATTTCTTCTTTAAATAGCATTGCTTTTTTTAAAAAATATTTCTTTTTTAAAAAGTATTTCTTTTGCACAATCTATCTGAATGTTAAGTAAACGATAAAGTGTCAATGCAAATGATGAAATATGCGCCGAGCATCCTTGGATTCCATATTTCTCCACAATGTTCCGTTGAAGTAGGTGCACAGAACTTTATGTACCTAGTCGCTCGTGAAAACAATGACCTCAATAATAGGAGAAAGAAACATACCTTGCGGGACAGGAGACCAGCTGTCGGTGTGCGATCGTTGGGATCGGACTCAGGAATCGGCTCGTTCCGGTCCTCCATGTGCATCCCTGGCCATCCCACCCACACTCCATTTCCGCTAATAACCACCGGTGCTACAGCAGTCACAAGGCCTCCAGCACTGGAAAGGAACACACGTGAGAGTTATCGGGAGAAAAAAGCTCGATAGAGGATACGTGGGTGTGGATAAAAAGGTGTGACCACGAAGGGTTAAATTTCGCAAATAAACATATAACATTCTAATCAACTTTTCTTACAAAAACGATTAACTATCAACAACTAATATCCGAGAAAAGTCACTGATATTCATCAACCCCCACATTTCAAATCTGATTCCATCCGGAAAAAAAATCAACAGGTCATGGTCCCCATTTGTCAAGCGAGCGGACAAGGTTCTACAAATAACGCAGCAGAAAATCGTTATTTAGTGAGCTGAATAAAATCGAGGCGCGATCGAAGAATTCTGGCTGTTTCCGCCTTTAACCGACCGCCTATCGTCCACACAATAACATTAAAGATAGCGACTATGAAATAAAAACACCCCGTGCGTAAATATAAAAGTCCACCGAGTGCCCGTCACCGGCGTATCGGTTGATAAGACGGGGATAATACTGAAAGACGTATTCGATCAGCTCTGCAACTGCTTGCTGAGGCATAGACCAACTATATTTACATAATGACAAATACATGATCGCGTCGATCGCTCAAACAAGTCACGGATCCCGTTTTATATACCATCCATCGTGTAACTGTGTAATTTTTAACGAGCCTCTTCTATTTTAGTGCACGATGTCCGTGAACCACGTTCAGATCTATGCAGACCTTTGGTCATCGATTTTTATTGCTCATTTGGTATTTGATATTTACGTGCTTCCGCGGCAAATCTTGTTTATTCTACCGCGACTAATTGAGAACCTTGCACAAAGAGGGGGGCAGCTCCATTTTTTACAGTTTTTGAGTTATGATGTGTAATATACGTAAAAAAAATTCTATATCGTTTGATGCAAATCCGGTAACAAATGAGCGATTTATTGACAATTTTGAACCTGCACCCATTACCCTGCTGCAAGTCGGGGGCAGCTCCAGATTTGAAAAATTCGCCAAAAATAGGAATAGGAACTTATTAATTCAATAACTATTACTTACGATGTGTGAAAATGTATATATTTTAATTAGCGTTCTCTTTTCAATGTTAAGTCAAAGTAATAATTTTGTAAACAGTTTTTTCTAATTTATTCGAAGTTGGTAAAGATGGAGCTGCAAGATCCTCAATTATGAAATGTCATGTTTTATAATTTGTGAAAATTTTATATTGGTTTTTATGTTTTTTATGAGCCACAATTGGGAGTCTCTAATGCAATATCGTATATTTATGAAAGATGAGACATTAACACGTTCCGCGGTAGAAATTCTAATTTTTAAGAAACCTAAATTGAGATGTTGAATTATAGAAAAATAGTAGTTGCGTTACATTCTTCATAATTCCATCTTTTCCGCATTGTGTTTTAATTTCGACACTGATTTGAGAAATACCTTTTGTATTTGAATGAAAGCTTCGCTTCCTGCAAATATCGGAACGCGTTGACGCGGCATTAAGTTTTCTTAGTTTCTGAAGGTTGGAAGTCCACGCGTCCTACAGGTATCAGTCTGCACGCCGCATTCTTTCGTCAAACAAAGTCGATGGTCTCTGACGTGCGACTGTATATATACTACACCTATTTATAAGAAACAGCTGATCGCCTTTGACGTACTATTACACTCTTTCGTAATCCACCGTTAAAACCATAAACTGCGGATGCGTCCTTGGCGGAAACTGATTCTTTCGCATTCCTTTCTTTAAATATCCAACTCGCGACCCGCTAAATAACAAGTATTAATACCAAAGTCGAACATAGACGTCGGAGACTTAAAAATGCAAATAGGACGGCCATCGTCGACTGTTTCTACTGCTCTTGGAAACAACACAAAGAAACATTTGCAACCTATTTACGACTCGCTAATCCTACGCACCTGCGCGCCAGCTTGCTATTAAACGAATACAGTTGCTTTGTTTTTTAAAGGAAAGCAGATGTAAAAAATATTGAAAATTTTGATAAAAAGCACAGGAAGATTCTAGGGGATTAACCCACTATAACGCCACGAAACTTTGTATAACAGTAACATCCATTATCTATATTTTATATTAGATGTGCTGATTGTACAAATATTCCATATTCAACTATTGTAACATGGAAATCACAAACCCTTATTTTTAATAATCTGATTTGTTAAATGGAACTCAAGTGCGCCTGTTATTTCATACGCAATATTAAACGTCTACCAATGACGTAGAAATTTTTGTTATAGAGGGTTAAAACCACAACCTGAGGGAAGCATCCCCTAAAGAAGGAGCTTTGTAAAAAGAAAGACCGGAACCTCCCCTTAATGTGCGGAGACTTTATTGCTCTACTCTAAAACATTCGAAATACTCTAGAGAAGTTATGGTTATACGCGGATGAATGTACATGCATTTTCTAAGCGCACGTGCTCGAAACTCAGGCGGATGTGTGACCGCATGGTGCTGTGACATTTCTGGAGTGCCCGCGATCTAACGCGACCTTTAACCTCGACCCACATACGCATACAGTCATTCGATGCATCATCGTGCCCGTCAATGGGACACAGGCTAGCACTCGGCTGCTTCATTGGCAAGCAATAATTATAAATATATAGCCGAACTTGGCCGCCATTCAGCGGGAGGAACCGACGCGAGGCACTTCACGCGAGGGGAATGAGTCAAACTGAACGACTTTACTGGTGCAATTATTCCTATATACAATAATAAATATAGTGATACCCTCTGTCATGTGACATGTGTGCTGTTATAATAACTGTTGACCACATTATTCAATATATTGGAGGGTTTAAAAGGAAATCAGTGTAAGCCCATTAGTATTAAAACTGAGATTTACATTGGTTGTCCTCTGAATAATTTTTCCTAGTAATTCTGTGGGCAATATAAGTGCCGCTATTTATTGTTTATATTGGAAAATAGTGACTTAATTGATTCATCAGCTGAAAGATTTAATAATAATGAGGTTTTTGAACTACGTAACTCATTTTCAGGGAATGTTGGATTTACAGTGAGTGGATTTTGAACCCTTCATATGTATAGTGCCGGACGAAAGTATTGGGACACTATTTAAAACAGAATTTTTGAAACATCAGATCTATAATTTGGTAAAAAAATTACTTTACAGTTCACGAGTTATAACACAAAATCGGAAAATAACCGGATTTTCAGAAGTCAATTACATCCCCTTAGAGTGAATTTGGGCAGCAAATAAAAATTGCGTTGTAATCAGGAGGAAATCCTCTACATATCACCAAAGTTTCAGAATTTTTTGAATTTCCGGGTTCGGAATCTTCCTTTGTTAGGTGGCGTTTTTCATAGTTTTGAAAAAATGCAACTGGTCGAAATAACGAAAAAAATAGTGAAGGTCGCTTTTTCAACATTTTTATCCGACCCTGTAATTAAAAATATTAAAATCCCGTTTGTAGATTTAACTAAGTTATAATCAACACCGGTTAACGTAGCTATGAGCTACAAACGGTTAAAAGTGGTGTAAATCACAGTATTCGACCAGTTGTTGTACAAGCTGTCAACCAGAAACAGATTAAATATAAAGAGTCTTCTCTACTCGCATCTGGGTTGAAAAAAGTCACAAGATGAATACACCTAAAAATACTTCTTCTTCAAGTTATAAACTTCCCTGCTCTATAACAGAGCTCTGCGAGAACACCTACTAGCAATAAAACACCCAGCTGTCTTATCTGATCATAAATACTACCATCACCGTTTACCACCACCGCGCAGCCTGCTCAGGAATTCTTACAAAATTCTACCGCAGAAGCAACGCCTCTATAACTCGAGAAGAAACGTATTCTCACGTATAAGCCCTTCATCCCAACACAAGTAGAGCAAAGTCTCAGGAAACTAAGCCACGTGTTCCTGCGATCCTCAAATATTGGCTCGCGAAAAGCGACAAATCCATGAGAGATGGCGACCTCGCCGAGGACGACGAGGACAATTTGACCCAACGGCGTCTGATAAAAACGGGGAACGTTCCAGAATATTAACTCCTCGCCATTACCCGCCGTTGGTTCGCGACATTCGAGGCTAGAGCGATATCGAAAGCTGTGTTTACGAACCACTCGTCGGGAACGATAATATCTGCAACGACACGGAAACGATTAATGCACGCTATTATTATCACTGGACACTCGGATACGATCTATTTCGAGAGCGTCGCGTCTCCAGCGTGGTGTAGGTACACGCGTATCCATCCGAGAGAACACAGCCGGGTGTCGTTATTCGCGCGCGCCGAGCGTTGCGATCGCGCTGCGAAAAAGTCACCACCCACGCGGTGGCTTTCAGCGGGAAGTAGAGCTTGCTTATTTTTTTGGAGCTCGTTAGTTTCTGGTAGGGTGCACATTCTCGTGGAAGGAAAGGCAACCTTCGATGTGTAGGTACCTGCTGGAAGAATGGGCAGCGGATGGGGTGGTAATAGGGTAGATGTACCATTTGTGGCCACTTTAAGGTATTGTAGTTTTAGCTACTTCTTAAAAAATATAATATTTTTCTGTGTAAGCAATAAATGTAACCTTATATTTCGGTGGGTATACTAAACAAAATATTTATAATATGCATTTCTCCACATAATAATGATCTACAAGCAATTTAAAAATAAGATAATCATGCACATGGTCAAAAACAGTGCAATGGCCACAAAAGGTACATCTACCCTACTATGCACTTTTTTGTTTTAGAGAAAATAATTCATTTTAAATGTGCGTATTGGAATCGAAAATCGTGGGTAGGGGTAACCAAGGTGTCTCTTATTGTGGATTAACTTAAAGTACCCGCAGTGGTGGGTACTTTACAGGGCGGCCAATGAGCAGTTGCCATTTGGGCCCCGACCCCAAGGCCCCCACCTTATAAAAAATCATGATTTTATCCAAACTATATTTTTTTCTGTATTATTACACTGAGCCAGATTTCAGTAAACTACCGCTTTATTTTACTGAAGAAGGGCCCCTGCTCAGGAGTCCCCCAGGGCCCTGTCTTAAAAAAAAATTTATGATTTTATCCAAGCACTATATTTTTTCCCCCCAAAAAAGCCTTATGTAATTTAAGGACGACCCCTCAGGGATGATGAAAAGGAAATATTTTACGAGATATGTTACAATTGGTACCGGAGCGATCAACTATTCAAATATTCAACAGGAACTGTCGACATGTTTGCTACTTCCGTGTTGAAGATTTACTGTCAGGTACTTGAATGCTGATTACACTTCCCGCTAATTAACCGTACGTTGCAGTTTGTAATTGAATTGGATCTCGAGTGACATTATCATTATTATCAAATTGCAAGTGTGCAATCGAGCTATCTTTATCTTTGAGACCAAAGCATCCGGTAGCTTATTAATTCTCGACATACCTACTTGAATTGATTTGTGTAACAGAAAATATATCGAATTCTCTTCAGAGGCACCTGCGATAAAAATATGGTCAGAACAGTACACCATCTTTCTCTGCTAATTGCTTCCATCTTCACTTACCTATTGTTAGATAATATTAATAACTATAACTTTTTAAAATTCCTAGAATCGCTCTGTGCAGTGTTCCAGAGTTTTTAAACTATTAAAACCTTCACTGAACAAGAAGCTGACTCAAATAAATCTCTATTTTGTTCTTTTTCATGAATCAAAGTTAACCCTCGGTTTTCACACCTATTTTTTAGAACGCAGTTGTCACACTGGGTCCATTCGATCCAAGCCAATTTTCAATCAACCGCTATTTAAAAACTATCTGCTACTTTAAGTCGCACAAATTCTGAGATAAAGTTGAACATTGGAGAATATATGAATATATGAAAATTAAAGATATTTTACATGAGAGTCAAATTCTGGGAAATTTTGACCCAGTGTGACAACCGAGGGTTAAAAATAAAAGTTTCTTTCACGTCCAAAATTGTACACCTGATCTTACATAGCATTTTAAATATTCTAAGTGTCTCCCTGCAAAATTCATAATTCTGACTTATACTCGTTTGCCCACACTCCAGAGAAATAATCCCTTAACAATTTCCTCAACTATTTTACAAGATCTATTTCTCAAAATTTCCCATATACCACACTACTTGCTGCACTGAAAATACCTATTACACCCTTGACTAAACAACGAAACAACTGAAGTAGAAGATTCTCTAATCCTTTCAGCCCTACACTTCTGTTTTCACCCAATACTCTTTTCATCTCTTTAACCCATCTACGTCCTTCGGGTCTTCCCCGACCCAATCGTATTTTCAATTCTATACTACAACCCTCGGATCTTTCCTAACCCACTCGTGTTCTCATTTCTTTAACCCGCGTACTTCCCTCAGTGCTTTCTCAACCCGCCCACGTTTTTCCGAATATGTTTCCAACTTCGAAAACAATATAATTGGAGACTATATAACAATATTGTTCCTCGTTCTTTGACATTACGTTAGATTTATAACAGAGCCGAAGGTCGAAGCAGGGTTAAGCAACATAATGCTCCCGATCTAACATCGATCTCCGACATGTTAACGTCGCCTCGAGTTACGAAGGCATCAGTTCCCAGCAGCCACCGTGCGCAATGTGCATCGCGCGTACACGACACCGACGCATCCGATTTCGAACGGCAATCAATGCTGCACGCCGGCGAGCATCGTGTTTTTCCACGACACTTACAACACAAAGCCGGGCTACGACAACCGCGGTAATATATTAAACCGAGAGCGCACGTAACGAGCGACGCGGAAACACGCGGGAAGCACGTGGCACTCGCGCAGCACCTAATGAATGAATATCGTATCTCTTCCGCGCGAGACAGGTTCCTTATCACCACAGTCAGCGCAATTCGTTTAAGCGCGTTATCAAACACTTCAGGGTAAGGGTTTCGATTTCAGATAAAACGAAGACAGTGACGAATGAGAATAAATTACAGGTATATTAACCCTCGTCCGCCTCTGAGTTTCCCAATTTAATTTGTCGTTTGGTGTCAAATGTACACGGGAGTCAAAAATTAATATAATGAAATGATAAGGAGATAATCTTGCAAATTCTTTTATTGCAAACAGAAATGAAGTTTCTGTATATTCAGGCATACAATTGTAAGTGAGGCATTGAGAGCAAAAACAGATTAACCCATATTTTTTGCGAAATTGAGTTAGTAGCAATAATGTATACGAATAGGGTATAAAATAAGAAAAATTAATTTTTTTGTCTCAAATAATAAAGCGATCTGCGGGACATAATGCTTTTTTGTATTTATCGCAACTTGCACTGTGTGCATTCGCGTTTGTGTGAAATTGACACAAGGGGCGGATGAGGGTTAACATATTTTAAACAAATTTGGCCATATATTTGACATATTTTAAACTAAAGCCCGGGTCGAGCCTTTCTTGCGCCCTAAACGAACTTACCTAATTTTGAATACCTAAATTAGGTAGCTGCCTAGGGCGCAAAGTTGACAAGAGGCGTAAAATGTTCTTTTCATTGTTGGCATTTTTTAAAATACAGTTTTGAATGGAATATTACAAGTTCTACTATAAATGTGTTAAGCTACGAATAAAAATTCAGAGTAGTGTCATAAAACAGCTCAAATAAATGTATTATTATTACTATTTAATTAAATGTAATACACGTAAGGTTCAAATAAATGTTCATAATAATTTATATGACCTTTTTGATGACATTATTCTGAATTTTTATTCATTGCTTAAAACATTTATAGTACAACTTGTAAGATTCCATTTGAAACTTTATTTTAAAAAATGCCAACAATGACAATTTTTGACAATGACAACAGTTGCCTAAATTTTCCTATAGGAACACATAGGGCCTGTTTATATATATATAAACATACAACACGAATTTCGCCCCCACATAATTTGCCATAAACCCTTCTCTCTATTAATAACTTCTCCGCAAAAGCACGGAAAACAGCAACGTAGAATTCCCAAAAGTGGTCAATCAAAATGCATTCCCAGTAAAAATTCATAAATTTTGAGACGCGCTTATTAAAATTTCACTCGCCGTACCTCAGAAGTCCCTCGCCGCTAAAATCGATCTCCACCGATAAATAATTGCGAAACTGTACGGGCTTAATCCACGTGAAAACTCCATTGGGATTTTCATATCACGCTTCGTCTCGTATCGTTATCATCGACGGCGATTCCTACGCATTTAAAACACGCTCGCCCACAGATAAGAATATTTAACCAACCCTGCAATCCCCGATGTCATTCGGCAAGCTTAGATAGAATTGTTGTTCCCTGGCGACCGATACCGCTTTATCGCGGATGCAACTTGTTTATCATCGCGCGGTGACACTTTTCTTATTTCCATCCCGGCTTGTTTACGAATGCTCGTGATTTCGTTCGGCATCCGTAGTGGATACACCGATGACCGTGTGAAATAAAACACACCGAGGAGCAAGGGGGAGGGATTTTTAAACGGGAACCCCCCGTTCGAATCGCGAGGCGATTATCTTCGGTGTCTGTTTACGGAGCACGGGTCTTTAATCATGTTTCTCGAGTGATCAAACATTGCGCATATATCTTCTATATTCGCGAGAATCCGGAGGGGGTGGGCGGGGCACGTGCACTCTCAGCAATATTCCTATTTTTGCAACGGAGTTTATATTCCGCGAAGGCGATTAGATTAACAAACCCCAGTCTACTGAAAACGAATTGGTACATTACGCGTCTTATTTTCTACTTTCTACCGACCGTGATTGCGAGCCGCGGTCCCTTTTATTTCCCCCTCGGCCGGGCCGATCGATTCGTTTCAATTAACGGTCACGCAGGGCTTCTATTTTCTGACTTAGCGAAACGACAGTTTTATTTACCGAACGCTTGGTATCAACGGACGATACCGTGATTCACGTAAATAAACAGATAAGATTTCTACTTATGTCACCGCGACAGATAAACCCACCCGTATCCGGAAAGAGCGCGCACGGAGACAGGGACACCGGAGATCCTATCGCGAATTGTACGCGCTCCCGAATTTCGACCGGCGTGGTTGTCCCGTGATTAATTTGCGCTTATCGAGGCTGAGATGGGGGGGCCACGCGAAAAGCAAAAATGTAAACAAAACTAGCCTGTGGAGGGGCATATTCTTTCGAAATTGGATATTAATTTTATTGTGGTAGCTTGATTTTGTTTAAATATGGAAAGGACTGTTTAGGAGCTGGAGAATTTGTTTTAACGTTTTGTGTTAAGTATTCTTGTGTAACGCATTCTTGAATATTATAAGAAGACGAAATAAAGATTATAAAATAGCTGAGTTTCAATCTTAGAAGTTCAGAAAAGTGAATATATTTATATTGGGACTATACCTATAACAGAGAAGTAAATAATATGATATAATAAGTTATTTCATACTTTTTAAAGTTTTCGTAATTTACTTCTTCAGTTAACACGTTCCGTGCCACGTGTACCACCGGTGGTACACGGTAAACTTGATCATCAGGCCACGTGTACCACCGGTGGTACACGATGTGATAACTGCTCTAAACAAGAGAACTACTTATCTACTGATGATATAATGAAATATTGTGTGATAATATATCGATCTTTAGTCAAAATATCAAATGGCCTGAACGACAAGTCAGGCAAAAATGGCTTGGCACGGAACGTGTTAATAAGCCGTTCTTTTTGTGTCAGAAAAACTCCAGGAAATGTCCACGAAAACTCCAAGAAAAAAAATGGTCACCTTATTTTATAAGAACTTTCTTTGTTTTGATAAACTCTATCGACCATTCGATTTGTACTTGTAATTGAAGCAGTGAGAGCAACAATGAACTAACCCACATTTCTTTAAAAATTGAGTTAGTAACAATAACTCTACTAATCATATAAAATAGGAAAAAATATTGTAATGTACGTTGGTCCGTTGTCGCTCTCACTGCCTCAATTTTAAAGTACCTACTTAGGTACCTTCCAGTGCGACCGATTGCCGTCTGGGCTCTTACCCAACTTTCAAAAAAAATTTGATTTTATCCAAACCCTATATTCTTTTTTTGTTTCCCATAATTTTTCATACCACATTTATTTGCAATTCTGTTCCCTATACAGGGTCTCCCACAACATTTTTCACCTGGTCCATTTCCCTTAAAACCGCCACCGCTACCCTCTGTTTTAAAAAATAAGTCATCGATCAAATTTAGTCACCTACGACTAACGGAAGCTCGATCATCCAACACGAATGCAACCAATACAGCAAGCCGACGCAAGAATGAAAAAGACAGCGTAATTACACGCAATAATATCGATGCTATCATAACCGAACTATTTTTTGGGATCACAAAATAGCAAGCCACGCGCCTGAGAACGAATTTCTCGGTAGCATCGAGGCAGAATATCGACACGGTCGTTCTGTATATACAAACGTGTGCTTACGAAAAATTTCGACACCGTCACCGCACTATACAGCACCGAACTTTTCGACGGAGTGACACGCACGATGTGTAATCGCGAACTATTTTTTCGCCGACCATAAATAAACACGGGTAGCGCAATATCGACGGGCATCAGTTACTAAGTCACAATTAACAATGACTTTTTAATCAACCATTGCAGAGTGCCGTTTAAACATAGAAAGAAGGAGGAAGTAAATTTTTCTAGGTGATTAAACGATCGAGTTTGAATAATTCTGAAGAAGCAAATATGAAATTCTGTTTAATATTAAATATTAATATTTTATTCTATTTAATAGTAAGTAATATTCTTATTAAATGCTTCGCGCACGAGCACGAGAGTGATGCAAGCCAATTTTCCTCGTTATAAAGCATCGAGGCAAGGAACAGCAATGTACGTAGGGGCAACTCAATTTTCCACCTTTATTGACTTAACAGACTAATTCTCAATGGCTCATTATGCAGCAGAGGGAACTTTACTTCCAACGTAGCTAAACGTCGTAGTAAACTGTAAAGTTGTTTAAATTGAAGATTCTCTAGTTATCTTTTGCTACGTGCAAACAATGGAAGAGTTATTTATTACAATTAATTGTCTTATTAATGGAATTACTGTATAAATAACTGGAGATGAAATACATAAGTGAGTCACGTGGTACTGAAAGATTAAATCACCTACTCTATTGTTTCAAAGTAGGTACCAAATAAATGGTCCCCTAATTATTTTCAACCGTGTGACAAATATTGGCATGCTCAATCCATCTTGGCGCTGAATCTCAAGTTTCTGGTATTATTATAGAATATTATTGAAATTTGAGGTCTTCGTAACTTGCAATGGATTTAAATAAACGTGCATAGTCTGCATTTATACTTGCAGAATATATGAGGCATTGAGAGCAAAAACGGACCAACCCACATTGAAAAAACTCGGGTAGGTTGGGGACGCAACCACATTTTTTTTTGTGTGAATACTCGGCCTTGATGTTGGGTTGTGGAATGAATGAAGTAGACAATAAGTTTGAACGATTATATTGAAGTTTGATATTGCCATTGAAGGATAAATTTGATATTAATATTGAAGGATTATTTTATTGATTATTGAAACTCATTTTCGAATGACACTGCTTTCGCAGTTCTTACTCGACGCAATCCAAAGTTATACTAGCTCAAAGCTCGCCAGGCACGTTACAATTCTGTCATTATTTACATATTGCGGACCCCATACCCACGCTCGTTGCGGTTACGCACTCGGTCCCAAGGTCATCTCAGGTACCGACATCCTTTGTCTACATGACGCTATTTATTGTTTGGATGTTGCTTTTAATTACGAAGTTAGAGAACGAAACATTGGTACCCATTTTTGTCACGATTTTCGTAACGCTAGATTTTTCGTGCATTCTCCCAGTACTATTCCGATTTTAAAGATGTATTCACGTCGAAAAAAATAATTTTTTACTATTTTATATGATTAGTACAGTCTATCGCAAAACATTATTGCTGATAACTGAATTTTTGCTCTCAAGGGGAACGAACGTGTTTCGAGCACAAAATTGACTTAACATTTTTCATACCGTGTATAATAAAATGTCAAACAAATAGGACACTATTTCGCGAGAAAATGGAATTGAAAGGTTCGTCCTACTTACGTCTTGTATAGAGATTGTACCAAACAAAATTTTAAAGTCAATTTTCTAGCCAAACTTTAAATACTGCACCCCACACTTCCGATACATTATTTCAACAAAATCAGTGACTCGAACTTCATTCACCCCCTCCTTCACTTCAATCCACTTCATTCAAATCAAAAACATCTTATCAGAGCAAGGGATTCAAACAATATTCTACACGATACTAAACATGCCACGTGTGAAGCATATGCATTCGTGCACTCCACTTGCAAAGTCAGATAGTTAATAAAACAGAAAAAACGAAGAATAAATGAATACCAGTTACGAGGCACATAAGTATCCTCTCTGAAAGGGCGCTAGCAACACAAGCCATAGTAGTCAAAAGAGAGCTTAAACTGTGAACGTTAAAAAAAATAAGATACTTCCATAACGAAGAATTATATCTCCAAATTGATATCCCACAACAGGAGAGTTGCTAGAATAGCTCACAAAGAAACTCTACCAACTCAACACTCCTGATTTTAATGAAACTTCGCGTGACTCTAGAGCACATTGAAGTACACAAAGAGCAATTTTCTTTTTCCACGGAAATTCACTCTAGAGTAGTAAAAATGGGCCCTTAAACTTATCACGCTTATTATAATCTTATAACAATGCTAGATATAACAAAACTTTAAACACAAGAATTGCTCCACGCTCTATGACACTACCACAACAAAACTAAAGCAACATTAAAGAAACCAAAAAACCCTTCACCCTTAGCGAATTTCCCCGGAAAAAAAATCGCTCCTCGCAAACTCCAACATGCTCCACATTCACGCGAAGTTTCATTGAAATCGTGATTCTCGAGTTGGCAACGTGAGCGATGCCAACGTGATACTTAAACCTTGGCATGAAATTAGTCTAGCAGGCGTAAAGCTGCGAAGTTAAGCTGTCTGTGTTTACCGTTACAGTGTTTACAAAACAGAGGAAGGAAAGAAGTAATAATAAAATGATCCGCCGACGGGCGTCGTACTAACCTGGCCTTGCGCTCCAGCTTGCCGGTCACCTCGTTCCTCTTGAGCACGAACGGCAACCTGTTGCTCACCACGATCATGCTCCCGTTGGAGGTGAAGCCCGGTTCTGTAGACATTTTCGACGAGTTCTCTGATCAGCTGTGTGTGGCCTGTGCCGCGGAAACGAGGAGACACCGCGATCGTCGGTGTCGCGCGACCGTCTCTCTCCTCTCTTTGTCGAGCACCGCTCGGTAGCGCGGCTCTAGAGACCCCGAAGCGCGTCACGTGCGATCACGTGCGCGCCTATGCGAAGTCGAAGGAGAACCGCGAGACCGGCTCGACTGGCTAGTCTAACTCTGATCGAGCGCCGCGTGAACACCAAACCGTGCGCGTTTAGCGCTCTCGCCTCTATAACGGGCCCCGCGCGTGTTCTCGCCTCTATCTCGACGGCTATGACGAGGTGCCTTTTGTCTAATGGGGGACGAACCGCCGTGGCGCAAGGATGCGTGCCCTTTCGCCTGGTTTCGGAGGCGGTTCGCAGCGCCCGAGGATGAACACAGAGCAGGAATAACGGGGACGTGGATATGAGAGAATAGAGTGCCGAGATTGAAACGGAATAGAGGTACGAGAATGAGGAGGTGGAGGATAGAGAAGTAGAGGATAAAGAAGTAGAGAGTGCAAGAGTGGTTTTAATTGGGATGATGGAAATTAGAGAGCGAGAGAGTGAGAGAGAGAGAAAGAGAGAGAGAGGGGTGGTGGTGTTGATTGTTCGGTGTTTGAGTGTGCCGCGGTGCGTGGCCGAAGTAGCACTGAAGTGACGAAGCCGCGTTCCCCTGAGTTTATTCGAGTTAGCCGTGGCTAGGAATTGGTCCAAAGTGCGCTCTCTCTGCTACCGTATCAATGACGGGGCCGCGACCTTTTCACCACCCGGCGGCTAGGTTTACTCCTCGTGCACGGTATCACTATCGCCACCACCACCACCGCTACCACCACCATCGTCGTCACCACGTAAACAGAAGCTGCTGTCCCGTTCGCCTTCCTCTTTCGTGCGCGGCGCTCCCCTCCAAGCGCTTTTGCCTTGTACTCCCGCGTTTACATCGTCGCGTGTCACGACAGACGATCAGGGTTATCTGTCTCCATCCCCCTCTTTCCCTCATTCTTCTGGTCCTCCTCCACCCGCTCTTCCCCTCTTTGGTTATCACTCGTAATTCTCGGATAACACGCTAATGGGACAGCACGTACGCAGTCCGCGTCGCGTCCAGCTGTACACGTTGTACCGGCCCTCGACTGTCAACACACACGCGACAGATAACCGGGCTACTATGCCGTGACGCGGGATCCGCGACCATTTGTTAACTCTTTCGTCCTTCGACGCCGTTCCGCGCGAAATCAATCGGTACGGTCCCAAGGTCGTCTTGGAGGCGAACTCGCGGCAACGACGAGCGGCCTGACCCCTGTGGACCCGGCCGATATTTAGTTCTATCGCGTCCTCTCCACGCGGCGATCGTATGGGGAGCGAGTGTGCCGGGGTACCCACCACCCCCTCGTCGCGATTGAGATTGTGACGCGAGCGTGGCATGCGCCCGCACGCACCATCCGCATAACAAGATTCTCGGCGGCGAATAACAGGGGAAGGGTTGAGGAAAAGAGGGGGTTTTGTAGATTAGGGGGTTGCCCAGAATAGGACAGTGATTAATAATGTAATGTGGGAAATGTGGTAGTAAGGTTGTTATGCGGACTGGTTTAAAAATGAGTTTTTAGCTTTCTTGCGAACACTAATATGGATGATAGTGTTGCTTGGAGGTGAAAGGGTGGTATGTTGTAGGTGGATAATGGCTTATGCATAATGCAGGGAGAAATGCGAGGAGAGTGGTGAAGAGGGTAGGGTGGAATTGAATATTAGAGTGTTGGGGGTATAGGAGCGGCGATTGTTTGTGGGTAGGTACTGGGGACTAAGACGTCGCTTTAAATGATTTTATTCAGATTCGATGTGCTGTTTGTTTGTTTCTTGGATGTTTGTATGCTTGGTTCAAATCTAGAAATTCAATTTTAACTTACTTTCAACTATCTAATATACTTGAAGTCATTTTAGAAGGAACCCATTTCGCGCATGTAGAATGAGCTCATTGGCTTTGAGAGAGCATTTGTTTGGGTTATAACCAATAGTAGCTTGTTTCAGCACCAATGAGCGCCAACATGTGCAGAACAGGTCTGAACTCGTCGGTCGACAGGTTCCTTCTAAAATGACCTCAAGTATAGACTTGAAACGTTGTACAGTGAGGAACGAAAATATTCGGACACTTTTTAAAATCGCATGACTTTTTTAAAATTAATCCAAACGAGTTAAGTTTTTTTGAGGAGTTGGAAGGATTAGTTTGCTAAACGATTTTATTAAAAATGCACTAAAAACTAAAAAATAACTCATTTCTTGTTCCACAATTTCGATGATGATATGTCACTTTCAGTAAAATCGTGGGGCACCATGTGCAACCAGAAGTTGAAGTATCGGTTAGCAAGTCGGCCAACAATTTTACTTAAAGTGATATATCACCATCGAAATTGTAGTGCAAGAAATGAGTTATTTTTTAGTATTTAGTGCATTTTTTATAAAATTGTTTAACATAGGTAAATCTTTTTTATATATTTTTTTTATTCAGAATTAACTCGTTGCCAACAACAGATGCTAGGATTACTCCCTTTGCGATGAATTCTACTTATTCCCTGATGATGGTGTATTTACTGTCTGAGTAACAGTAATTATGAAACTTTTACTCGTGTTCCCTAGTTAACATGTAGAGAACCTGGGCATTTCAAACTGACGATAAACACCTCATCATACGATACCATAAATTGGGGGAACATTGACAGTTAAAATTAACATATATACTGCTCGACACTATTTTTTGCCGAATATATAATTATGTGTACATTAATTGAAAAATAAATATCCAAGAAAAGGGCACATACAATCTTCTTAAAAATCACATAAGAAGTAAATAGGACAGAGAAAACAATTTCAATAGACGTAATTTACATACAATTTTAGAAAATTTATAACGAGGGCTAATTTATTGCGACACATTTTTTTACTTTGAATAGTCACTCGTTTACTGATCCTTAAATTTGAAACAATAAACCAGCTTCTTCTAACTAATAACTAATAATTTAAAACAATGCTACCAATGTATCAATTGATACACTATTTCTTTTACATGAACTTCTTAGCTAAGCACTAAAACCATCTCGGCTGGGAAAATATTCTACGTCAAGTATTAACCAATCTCCATCCCCACACAATATTAATCCTAAATCAGTGACCTCCCCCATCTCTAATATAAAAAAAAACTAAAAGTCATCTTCACAAACTATTCCTAGTAGGTACATATCAACATCCATGGGTCACCCCTTACATTAATCATGCACTCAAGTTTCCTAACCCGCGGAGTGATCGTTACAGGGCGCAAAGTTTTCCCTGCCCCTCGTTCCCCGGGTCTCGCTAATCTATTCCTCACACTTCTTGTAGTTCTGCCTCTCGCAACGATCAAAGTCGAAACGGGCGATGATTAATGGGGGCGGTTACGCAACGGCGGCCTGTGCTGTACCGCAAGCGATCGCACGCGGAAACGCGCGGGGCGAAATCGAGGAGCTTTGACACTGTGTCCTCGAGCAAAATGTACGAGCTTCCGGCTCGGTATCGCGGGGACAACGCGCAGCATCGAATTGTTCCACCGCAACGTTCTTCCGCCGAGGTAAATGCAATGTTTAAGTTCAGCTTTCTGTGCGCCTCTCTCCCTCCGCATTTTCCTCAGAGAACGATAAACCAGATACGACGTGCACGTACTTCCCTCGAATCTTTGTTCAACCATCGGCAAACACGGGCTAATTCTATACGCATTGTCGAAAACCCGCTGACGAATGTGGAATGGGAACAGATCGAATCTACTGGGGCTTCCCCATTTGGAATATATTTTTTTGAAGTACTCGTAGTGACTAAGAGATCATGAAAATTATATCTGCAAAGGAACTATTTTACTAAAAGTAAAAAGTTATGTGGCGTATGCGAAAAACGGGAAAATTCTCTTATTTAAGAATAATTGGCTGAAACCTGGCATCTGTATGTTTTTTGAGGTGTTGAATCCGAATATGATGTTATTTTTTGTGGAAATAAGAATTTCTAAGGTAGTTCTCTTAATAAAAATTGGGTTTTTAGGGATAACTCAAAAAGGAAAGGCAGGAGAATTTTTTAAATAGACGACTTCAAAGTTAACATGGGGAAACATGACGAAAACACTTACAATTTTATTCGAACACGGTAGAGCAGTCAATGTAAAGATATATTGCCCTAGTTGAATTGATATTTTGCCCTAGGGGCCCAGATGTGGACCATGGGAGTTAAGAAACAGGTTAACATGGATTTTGAAGTAAATTGGTGCGGGGAATTCGGAAAAAATATTTAAAATATTCTTCGGCCTTTCCTTTTTGAGTTATCTAAAAAAAAGATTTTTTATTAGCAGGACTACTTTAGGAAATTTTTTTACTAAAAAAATAACGTCATATTCGGATTCAGCACCACGAAAAACATACAGGGGCCAGGTTTTAGCTAATTATTCTGAAATAAGAGGATTTTGCCTCAAGTGAACAGCAATAGTCACTTAACCGCAATAACAATAACTGTGATTATGTTCAACGTTGCTGATATCCATTCTGCCCTAATGTCATCGAGTAGGATGGAGGAAAACCAGTTTTAGTTTCCACGCATTTTCCACTGTCCTACCCAGTAGCGCATTCAGGATTTAATCTTGGGGGGAGCCGAGTTGAATGGGTAAAATATTTTTAATGCAAATTCAATGAAATTCATTAATTGATTATAAAAATTGATTTGAAGAATGAAATCCAGTTTCCTTTTCTTTTTTTTTGGCAAAGACCCTTCTTTTGGGGGGCCAGTGCACCTTGTGCACCGCTCTGGGTCCGCCATTGGTCCTACCTGGTTAAATGATATAACTAGATCCTGGTATAACAGTCTTAAGTATATTTCCAAAATTCGTATGTGACGACACGTGACTCCCTTTGAGTTTTCTATTACCTTAAGGGGGAATTCTCGTCTAACATTCCCAAAAGTAACTGATATTTAAGAATTTTGTTTGGAAACTCTGTTGGTCATATTGGATTAAAATTTTACTAAATCCGCAATCCACAAATTATCTAGATTTACTCATGCTTCTTTTTTTCTTTATTCCTCTTCATTATCGAATCAATTTACATTCGTCAATACACATTAAACTTGCCCCCAATGCAGAGAGCAGAGCCATAAAGATATCTTCAAAAGAAAAATAAGTACAAACTTTACTTCAAAATGTTCAATTAACTGACATTTGTAACCCCCTGTCTACAGAAGATTAATGACCCCAAAATCCATCTTCAACATTCAGTTCAACGATCCGTTCGACAAATCTTCTTCTCTCAAAACAAAAACGATTGCTCTCCGTATCGCAAAAATGAAGTACAAAATCCCACCAAGCAATTCAATTCCAATGAACAGTATTCAAACAAGCTTGAAAAATTTGAACTAAGGCTGTAACGAACACTCAAGTAATTACAGCTCTAGATCGTACTCCACGTGTCTCTCGTAACCGCGATACCCTGCTCTATACTCTCGCATCTCCTATCTCCTATGCTACCCAATCAGAGCAACTTCCAAATTCCTCGACGGGATTATTCTTTAACCTAAGTTCCGAGAAACCGCGCGACCACCACCACAAAGCAGGGGAAAAATATTTACTTTCCCGTCGTCTCAATATCGTTTTATCGCCAGCGCCGCGATAATCTCAATACGACCGAGCTCCTCGAGAGAATCGCGCGGCGCAATCGTCACCCCAATTTATTTCGACGAGTAATCAGCGGTGACAAGATGGGCACGGGCGCGAGGATGTTTATCAAGATTCCCCGCGTGCTAATTACGAAACCACGAGCAAATCTCGCGGAACAAGATTCTCCTCTTTTTTTCCCCCCGGTCTTACTCCATCCAACCGACGCTTTAACGACGATGTAATTACGTCCACAATCGCGACGAAACGGCATTAGAATGGTCCCATTAAGCGGGACATTTTTTGCTCGTAAAGTATGCTCGTAAAAAGATGAAAACAATTTAGCCGATCGGGGAGCACAGAATCCGGGTATCGTCCGCTGGAATACCGCCACGCTGGTTACTCGGGGAAGGGGGAAGAAAAAAGTGTTATCGTCACGTTATCATCACGTGCTAGTGTTAGCTAATGTAACGAGCTCGAGGGTAACGAAGAAAATTGGCACGCGTCGCGCACGCGGCTCTTGTCTCGCTCTCCGACGGCGAGAGAAGGAAGGACACTTCCAGGCTGACGTGCGAATAAAGGCAACGGGGCCATCGGCGTCGAGAACCGAGGAACAATAGCCGAGCACCGTCGCCGCGACCGTGACAGAGACTGCGGTAAAAATCGAAGACGCGTGGACGGGAATTAGAGGCGACGTCATCGCTTGAATATTAGTCTATTTTGAGTCTGCCGAGATAAAGGGGCATTTTTCGCGGTTACTTTCGCGACACGAGACGCGCGGTTGCGCAACGCGTATTTCAGAAGCGTTTTCCATTCGGCAATTAAATGACGCACGATGAGCGCGAACTGTCTGGTAACAGAGGTTCTTATCAATTCATCGAGCATACCATCGATAACGACGTCGCGTAATTACTTTGAATTACTATTTCGAGGCGATAGACTGCGGTAATAACGGCAATTAGGCTCTTTTGTGTAATTACTTTGGGATCTCGTTTTTATTCTGCTGTTTAAAATCGAGTTTAGATTGTATCTGTGCTGGATTTTAATTACGTTTGGATTGTATTTGAGACAGATGTAGTGTGGAAGATTTTATAAGTTCAATGTGTAAAAGGAAGTTAGCGAAAATCGAAGGAGATGGTTTTAATAAAATTGTTATGTGTGAAATGTTTTTTTTAGAATTCTAAGGACTCTAGAATATCTTCTCGTGGAATTTTACAATAATTTTGACCGCGACAGGTGTATGGAAAAATAATAAGGACGAAATAAGAACGAAATAAACGAAGTGAAATTATTTCCGAATTTTTCTACGCGTAACTTTGAAGCAAGGATGGAATTTGATAATTACATACAATTGATTGCTACGAAAGGGTTAAATAGAGGTGAATATACTATGTCTGTGATAATTTTGCGAAATATTTTTGATGATGAATGTTCCAAAGCTCCAATTCCTTCCACTTGAATTTATTTAAATTCGTGACCAATTACAATCTCGGCTACCATCGTACTGCTTCGTAAAAGTTCGGAGTAATTCGATACGTCAAAAATGACCGCGAAACCGGTACATTTCTTGCACCGATGCAAACCCTGAATCGCAATTTTAGCGTAGAAAGAGGTTCAAATCATTCGCAACGAATCGAGACTTAAATTGATTCCAACCAGCACTGAGAAATATTATGCAACCTTACATCAATTTACATGTTTATTTCGACATCCCTAGAGAATTAACGATGCTCGAATGCCACTCGTAAACGCCCCACTCTGCGCATCTAAACTCTCGCCGCATAAATTATAAGCACATTTCCGTAACGAAGAAAAACTCTCTGAACAATAAACACACCAAAAGTGATGCAATGCGAAAAATTAAACGAAGCAATCGTTAAAACTATTCGATCAAACATTCGAATTGCAAATTTAATTGAAGCAAGATCTATAATCTACACTGATGAATATCTAAGAACTTACGATAATAGAGTACAACACTTTAGATAAGAAGAATATCACCAATCACATAGAACACAAACTTAAACCTAATCAATTTCGAACGTCATAAGACCCATAGAAGGTTCTAGATACCTCGTATCAAAATCACCACGATCTCGTCAATGTACAAATTTAAATCTCAACGAAATATTTCAAAGAAACAACCGTCGATAATACAAATTACGTGCAACATTCCATTTGACAAGTTTATTACACCATCAACAATGCCTCGCCAACAAAAATGGTCGACCCCCGGAACGAAACCTTCCCGAACCTTCCTCACGAGGTGTGCACGCAACAATCGTTTAATCGGCGAATGGCTGACATTCTATGCACCTGAAAATGTGTCTACCCAAACAGACAGTGCCACCATTCAACCGGCCCAGGTGCAAATTCGCAGAGGCGAATGGAACGCAAATGACAGAGGCGAGAAACACGTAACCCATCTGATTCAAATTGTTTCCCGGCTTTGGAAATTCGGCACGCCCCTTGTAGAAACGGCGGTCACATGGACACCCACCTAAAAAGCTGAACTTCCTCGTTTCATTCACGTGATCGCCGGTGTCCAAGCATACCGCCGTGACAGTTTACCGGCGACAAACAGCTGCTGAAAAAACTCGATGCTAATTCGCGCACTCACATGTATAACGGCAATCCTCCGGTACTGGCTAGTGTTTTTACGAGAGACGTTCTTTCGAGAAGGTACCACTGGTAACTGGTTCCTTGTTCGCAAACTTTCGAGCAGCTGAAATTTGCTGGCCAAATCGATTGTTCGGCTACGGTACTGACCAACAACCAAAGGAGAAACCGTGGAAAATTCCCTAGACCAACATTACAAATTTTCCTACCCCTTAGTGCTAACTGGCGCTAACTCCGAACAACACCTGTTGTCGACTTTTAATCTTGATATTCTATGAACCAAAGTACCAAAGAACACTCTTCTTACTCTTCTAAAGAATCACGCAGCTACAAATTTAATAAACTTATACCGAAGTAATTAAACCTCACGATCATATATTTATTTCTCCGCTGGAAGCGACGATAAATATTGATGTTATATGACTCCAGTAGTTATCAGAAAGTAGTAATTTCCCATTCTCGAATTTTAAATTGGCCATACTGTAAATCTAGAGCGAATCTCTGCGCAAAATTTTGCACACTGCACAGTTCATTCTTTTGAAATTAAGATGCGAACGTTAATTTATGATTATATAGGATTAGTCTGTTGTTTAATGTGCAATTAGTCTTGCATCTACTTTATTAGCACGCTAAGGGCAAGCTTCTATATTTGTTGTTCGGAAAAGTATAGCACTCGCAATATTATCTAGGGAATAAATTTAAATTCCACCTATGAAATCTCCGAACAACACTATCGCGCATGTATAACCTGCTCTAAACCTTAAGCTACCTTCAACTAACAGCCCCAATATGGGCAACTGATTTTAGACGCTTTTCTGAGGAGCAAGAGCGAATGTCACGGGCATTTAAATTTGTGTGAATGATAGTAACGTGTCCATTACAAATCCATTTATAACAGAATTTCTACAACCTATTACTTATGATCTTTTGACGAATTCAAAATGAACGTCGTATGCTCTATATGTAAGGATCAATTAGTGCAAACGGATGATATATTCTACACTCGGTGTTCGCATGTGTTTCATTACAATTGTCTGAATCAGTGGCTTGAAAGGTAAACAAAACTTTCGCGGACGAACCAGGAAAGATTGCAACGTGGCATCACTGTAACTTACACAGTATAACAATTGATATCTACTTGCTCTCTAACAATAATTGTAATACTTTTTCATATTCAGATCGAAAAGCTGCCCGCAATGCAGAGAGAAAGTAACGCAGAATAGGATTCATAGGCTGTACTTCACATTTACAAATAACGAACGCAACGATCCCCAGACGTCTACTTTGCAACAAAGAATAGACAATTTAAAGTTTAAGATCCTACTGAAGGATAAGGACATTCAGCATTATACGTCGAAAAACCTTACTCTGGAGAAACAGAACGTCGGTCTTAGACAGGAAGTCCGTAAAGTTGAAAGCGAGATCAGCAAGCAGAATTCTATGATATACGAACTGCAAGAGCACACAAAGTACCACGATGATCTAAAGAAGGAGCTTGCTCAGTTAAAACATACGGTCGAGAAGCTGAAGCCGTATGTAATTCCTGCGCATTGAATTATTATTCGTTATTACTTGTGTTTTATGTATTTGTTATCTTTTTCAGGATACAAACGTTGTTACGTGGTTCTGTTAGCGATGTTAGCAAAATGGTTGGGAACACTAGAGATCCAGAAATACTCATTAAATACATTTCTGTTATGAAGAAGTAAGTATCGTGGAATGAAGCGCTTTCGAAATCATTAATAAGCTACATCAATGCTCACATAATTGTATAAAACTGTTAATCGAAGAATATTGCTTGCACGATCTATAGGGAGTTAATTGAAATTCTGGGGAAGAGGAAACATGCAAGCATGACTATTAAAAGACTTGAGGAGGAAGCCACCAAAGTTAACGCAAAATGTAATTCCATGTTGGAAGAACGAATGTAAGATATACAACTACTCGCATACGAAAAATTAACAGAAGTACAGTTCGATTAAATAATACAGAATATTCTTATAGGGAATTAGAAGAGAAGGTAGCACTTTCAGAAAGCAAAAGTATGTCTCTGCAGCAAAGAGTTGACGAATTAGAAGAAATACTTGGTATTAATGAAAAATTCAATAACTCATCGGAACTGGAAAAATCAGAAACTAATAGTAATGTTAGTAAAAAGAATCCTCGCGAGAAAATGTCGAGAAGAGAGCAGAATAATCAAGAAACCTCGAGTAAAAGTTCGACGCCTACTAAACGAAAAAAGAAAAAAGTATAGCACAACATTCAGATCGAAATTTAAATTAAAAGGTCACTAAAAGTGGGAGTTAATAATGTTAATATTTACTTTATAGATATCCGTGTGCGATACTAGAAACTTTGATGATAATACAACTGTATTGCGAGTAGAAAATGACTCGGTTAATTCTGATATGAATCTTTCGAACTGTAGCTCATCTAATGATTCCTCAATGGCTCCCAAACGATCTAGAATATCAAATGAAAATAGAAACACTTCGAATGAGAGTAACGGTAGTAAGTTTACAAATTTTATGCCAAAGAAGAGAAGAGAGAGTAGTAAAACACAAACTTCTGCTACTCGGGATTCACAAAATGCTGTAATTGACTTAACTTAAAACAGTTTCAGCTTCAAAACTTTCACACATTCTCATTTATTTATATTAGTAGTACGTACAGTATTTTATTATAATATAAAACTGTTATATCAAAAATTATATTGGATTAATAAAATATTCTACTTTCGCAATTTCTAGCGATCCACTTCATTCGGGCCTCTTATATAACGGGAAAGGCAGCTGCAACGTATTTTTTATCTCCGTTTCGTAATATGTATGTTTGAACAGCAAACTTGAATCCGTCGAAAGAGATTTTGCACTTTTTGTTCGGTCTTGTAAAGAAACAAAGCGTATAAATGGCTATTTCTAATTCCGGCATCGTTCCAATTAACATAGTTGATCGTTTACGTTTTCCATTGTAAGTGAAGCATGCTTCTAAAACGGCAGCTCTCTGAAAATATTGTTGAAATGAAAGATTATCCTTGCTCTATGTTCGTGCTTCCACTTACAGAAAATTCTTTGTTCTTGGAAAATCCGAAATAATTGATTTTATTCGATAGTTCTCCAAAGGAAAAGAAAATCCAATTGTGGAGTCCTATGACGCCTTTACGTGGCTTTCTTTCCCCGATAAATACGTGTTCGAATCCAGAGCTACTATTTATTCCTTTGCCTCTAGAATACGGATGAAACCAAATTTCCTTTAAAATGTCTTTATGGATTTGCAAATCGTTTGTAAAAAAACTTTTCGCAGATAAGAACTGCATAACATGTAACATTACGTCCGATCTCATTAAGTTATTAATAAATTCATTCTCTTCTCTATCCTCCTCTTTTGTCAGAATTTCTGTCTGGTAAGTCTCAAATTCATAATTATCAAATAACTTTATAAGAGATCTTGTTGTTACTGTCGAGAAAACATTGGATGAGATGTTTAATAACCTGTAGTCACGAAATTCTATTAGATAAAGAGTATATTGAAAAGTTAAACAGATTATAAGAAACAAAGAACCTTTGGGGGGCATTATCAGTAAAATTCTTTGATGTTGATTGTCCTTGGTAGCTTATACACAGATGTTTATACATCTCGTGAGATGATTTATTGAATAATTCTCCTGATATATGCAATAACTCTGTGTCATTTGTCAGGGACACATTCGGAAGAGTATTAGAATCTATAAATCAACAAATACAGTAAATTAAAGAAACTATAATTCATTCATATGTACTCGGATTATTTAAAATTACCTTCCAGCTGATAAGTTGATGAAAAGTACGTCATTATTATACTTAAAGCGAATAAAATACAAAAATTGACTGGAATAATTTTATTTAACATTTCTTCTGTTAAAGGAGGAATTTATAATTTACGAATAATATATGTTATAGGTTAGATCTAATATTTCTTCTTCTAATATTTCATTAGTTAATATTACATGTATGTAACATTAAATTGTTGAAAATAAGAACGAATTGGATAGAGACACTAAGGAGTAATCAAATTTAATTTTTACCTCTGCAAAGTAATTAACTTTCATGTAAAAAAAAAACTATGAACGTGTACAGAGTCCTTACGGAAAAAAATGAATTAATGAAAAATGTCCACACGCCCCTTTATTAATAGAATCTTCGAAATGAAACTTAAAACTCAAATACAATATGTTTCTTTTCATGTCGTTTAATGTATAAAATAATCAAACAACTCGAGTTACAAGTATTTATATTTTATAACAATACGAATATTTTTTTACATACATATATAAAAATAGCTGTTATTGCTTTATCACATTTTGACAAAATACAAACTTCAAGAACATTATACAACAAAGGAGGATCATAGAATCTCCTCTGTATGTACGGATAACAATTGCAAAAATATTATTACACTGAGTGATTGCACAAATCATTGCTTACATCTGTAACAGTACGATAATCATATGAACACGGGGCAATGTTCACTTAACTTTTGCATGGCAATTATTATTATCTTCCGCAAATAAACCTCTTTAACAAGGAAACTAAGATAGTAGAGACGTAAAAATAATATTACACGTAATTACAAAAGTTCTTTTACATAAATCAAATGTTTCTTTGGTGATATAGATACTACCTTACAGTTCGTAAAATAACAAAAGTAAATTCTACAAAGTTTTAGAAATACAACGAAATTTTTGTGAAGAAGAAATCCTACAAATATATGAATGCTAACAAATTTTATTCAAGGAGAAACAAAACAGTCTATTTTAATTTATCACAAAAGAAAACTATATTCTTTTTAAATTAAAAATTTTCAACATCGGATCGAACCAAGCCGAATTCCTAATAAATCTCTCTCGCATGAAACTATGCAATTAAAGAAACCCGATTTCATAATTGTCTCAATGTACATATATACAGATAGAATTTTATGCATTTTAATAAACATTGCACAATGCTTACTGAGACCGTGGAATTAATCCACCATTCTTAAAGTCTCGTTTGTAACATTCATAAAATATCTTTATCATTATAATTATATCATTTAATTTGTTATTGTTCCTATATTGTCTTCTTCTTACATCGTTCGTCTAGAACTATAAGTATCCATGTTTCCAAGTGAAAATAAATGCTGATTTCTGTGTATAAACAGTTACATAATACATACGAAACAACAAATCTCATTATAAGGCAGTAGCATAGTAACAATATTCCATGCGGAGCAAGCTACAGCAGAATAAACAGTTTATAATTCGAAATATAATTGGTACGGTATATCGATCAATCCTATAATGGCAAAATATTCTATCAGATTCTTGGAAACATATCTGGCAGATGAAAATATTGTTCCAAGTTGCTGCATAGTACAATATTTTCAGATATTAATCATTGTACATCCCGTCGATAAGAAAGTCCATCCTGCGGTAGTGCCTTTTATCCCAACAATCTCTACCTTGTTTATACACCGTAAAAATAATAGCACCCAATACAGGTAAAGCTGTAACAGTTATGATAACTGGCAATACGTAATCAATTTTCTTCGGCATTCCCAAGTGCGATCTTACAGAAGATACAAATGGTCGTTTATCGCTATTAGGTCCTGCTATTGTTACAGTCGGTTTCGCTTTATGCTCCTTGATTGTGGATGCAACTACAGTAGTACTTGTCGATACATTCTGTCGAGATACATTTAGCCGGGGTGAGCTATTATTTACAGCAGCTACATCCTTCATATGTTCATTGTTACTATTCAATTTTGAAGTACTCGAATCAGCAGTGATATGCTCTTTATCGTCGTGACTACCGTTTACTATTACAGGAGATTTAACCAATGACTTTGAATCATTCAACGATTTCGTTTCGACGAAAGACGAGGTCTCCTGTTTTATATCTAACGCTTGGTTCGCTCCTTTCCTTGGCACAATCTTAGACACGGTATTGATTCTTCTCGTTGCGTTCTGAGTATCATCTTTCTCTTTCAATAAATTATCTTTTATGCTGAGATTGTCAGAAATGTTCTCTAAGTGGGAAGCAGTAGAAGACACGTGTTGAGCGGTAGGAGCAATCGAAATCGGACCGCCTTCTCCGGCGAACGAAGAGGTGACAACATTCGTCTGAAATTACGTTGAAATTGTTGTTTACTTTGGACTTACCTATTATTGTTGAAACGAGTTAAGGCGAATAGATTATTAGAAATATTTATTTTCCATATTGAGCGACACTCTAAATCGTTACGATCACGCGACATAAATTATAGATCGAATCTTATAACTGCAATTAGTCGCGTGCAGGTTAATTGGCGGAGAAATGGTTGGCTACGTACGTTCGATATTTTTGTGGAATGAACAGATTCAGAAAGTGGTTGAATAATTGAAGACGGAGCTGGATGTTCGCTTTCAGAGAACGTTTTGGTAAAGTTCGTACTCGGTGCAGATGTTGCGGGCTTAGTACGGTCTGTTTTAATTTCATTGCCGATTGATAAGGTTAGGATAGACAGGATCCATATAAACAGAGTTAATCCATGGGAATTCGGCATCGCGTGTAAATGCATTGTTTCGGCCGTAGGGTCGTGCTTCGAGATAGCTCTGATTTCAGATAAATGCGCTTAAAAACTGTTGTAAAAATATAGAAAAACTAAAAAAAAAAGTAAGTGGCCCGAACCACTAAGAAACTTGACGCTTCATCGCAAGCGCGCACTACTGTTGCGTAAACACATTTGTGTAAGTACGCGACTAGTACAACTCTCTCGCAATAAAATTGCAGTCGTTGCGATTTCACTTTTCACTTATTCTGTAGTTATATTTCAATTTTTAATATGACTATTATATTTCTGTTATAAGATATATATATATATATTATATATATATATATATATATAAGAGATATATATATATATATATATATTCTGTTATAAGATATATATATATACGAACTTATATATATATATATATATATAAGTTCGTAGAAAAATAATTACTCGAACTTAAACGGAGGCTTTTAAGTCACAATAAAAGTAAGTGTTTGTGATTTGTGTGGTATTTTAATTTAATGTCGAGAATACTTTAAATTTCGGTTTTAAATTTTTAATTAAATTGGCACTACAGAATGATTTCAAAAAAACAAGCGGGCTAATCGTTTTTCCATTATTATATTTTTCTTCACCATCACCCCAAAGTTAAACTCCCCCCATCCTGGGAAAAAGTCTACGGACACCCTTGGTTCCAGTTACATAATTTCTGAAATACTCAGTTACGTATTGTAACTTCCTTATTCTTTATCGTCAAAACGCTCCACAAATTGGTTCTCAGCATTACTTATCAAACGCTAGAAATCAAGTAATTGTTGGAATTGCAAAAAACGTATTTAATGATAGACTTAGCGACTTATGCAAGTTTTTGTCACACAAACTGAAGTGTAAAAAGTATTGTCAAACGTAAAAATACAGACGAGGAATAGGATAAATGTAACATCTTTATATAAATATATATTTCGTCACATCTAGATGAAATATAGACTTTGAATTTCGTCTCTGATATCACCTTGCATTTGAGTTTAACTTGTTTATTTATTGTTATAATAATTTTCGCTAAATCTCCTTCTCGCGAACATTATTTCTATAGAAAATGAAAGTACATATTTGTAAAGGTTTAGCTAAATCGCAGCATGGACGTTTTCCAAAGATTAGCCCAAAAATATGATACAAGTGGAAATTAACTTTTCTTGTTAAATTACATCGATGAATACTGTACTTTACACTCTTTTAATCTCAACAATATCCTTCATTCGCAATATAAAAATTTAATTCCGAACAATCGCCTCACATGCATTCGAATTTGAACTGCGCTCAATTACGCGCGCAAGCTTCATCAAAATAACAATAACGACACCTATACTACACATTCTCAAGTACATCTTTGTTCATTCTCAAGTATCCTTTTAATCGTTTTTGGAATGTAGTAATTATCACTTACTAAGTTTATTTCGTTCACAACTAAGTTTAAGCGTTAAACAAAGCATTAATTTACTCACTTCAGTCGAGCTCGACTCGTCCAGCTATAAAAAAGGGGAGGCTACGCAAACATTTTTTTAAATTTTTTGTGCAATTTTATTAAGAATTTCGAAGAAAACTGGGTCTATCCTATACTTTGTTGGTGCCAACATTTTATCACAAACAAGGTATAAAAATATTTCTAACATATTCTAAAATTTTGTATCGCTCGGTAAAGATAACCCACTTCCTCGTTCGTTTAATTACCGATTGTAATATTTAGTTTGCATTTGCACCGTCTATAGCGCTGTAATCTCATTCCCCCTAAGTCGATAATGTAGGATATGACTTAAAAATGGTATACGCGACGCCCCGTATCGTATGCTTCACATTTATACAAGATCGCAGACTAAGTAAGTCTTACTTAGTAAGAGGTTAAATCTTGTCTTGTGATATTAAAAGTACGAAGTCCATAAAGAAAGATTAGTATCAACCTTATCTTTATTCTGCTACACTGAATTATTATAATTATTTTTAGCTGCAGTCTACCTAGCATTGCATAATATTTCCGATCTCATAATTTCTGTAAAGATAATATTTCAATTTCTAACAAGTTCTAAACAAAAATAGTACATTATATATATCGACACTGACGCCATTAACTAATCCAAGAATATATTTCCAGAAAGATATATTGATCATATTCTATGTTTATCGTAAACAGTACTTAAAAGCGATTATATCATACCAACAAAGTCCACACTAAGATTACTTGATACTTCTGATTTATCTTCGAAATCGCTCCAATCTGTATCCGTGCGAAATAATCTACAAGTCATAAATCGTAAATACCTTTCTATTTGTTCAAGATAAAATGAATCGATAAGTAAATCGAGTGGGATATTTTGCTCCGAAATAAATTAGTGAAATAAATTTGTTCCAAAACTTCCGAAATCCTTAATTAAAAAATTGTTATCAATAAATCGTTTACTGTATCTTATCGACATACGAAGGTCATTATATCATTACAAAATTTGTATAAAAAATACTTCTTTATAAAAACGCATAGTAAATACCACATAACACAATTTTTCTATTAATTATAGAATTTTATTTACAGAAATCCACTTAAAAGTGACTAATTCTTCAACCATAGTGTATATTTTCATTCCGCTAATGATGGGTGGCTTTTAAAGCATGTACCTGTTCTCAATAAAAAAACAAATGGTATCTCACTGTGGAAGATGAGGTAATATCTTCGATGATAGTTCCTTCCACTTATCAGATACAGATATAAATTGAATCAGTTATGAAACGGAAATGAAATTCTCATACATGTGAATCCCATGCCGTTATTTATTGTGTCGAAATTTTTTTTGTATTTCTTTGCTCTCACCCCCTAGAACGATGTCATTTGATAAAAAAATTGTCCCTGAAAAAGTTTATTGTAATTGGACAACAGGAAAGGGTGCCGACCAGGCTTTAAAGGTTAGAATTTATTAATGGTTTGAATTTCAAGAATTTCTCAAAAATAGTAAGTCCTATCGAAATTTTGTTCAAATAATATTAAAAGAGCATTAAATTTTCTACAATTACTGTATATACAATTTTTTCGTGCTTCCAACCATTCTTTAGATAATAGCGTCGGCATTTTTTAGATAATGCGTCATGCCGTACAGATGGGACGCGCATAGTGCCGACCTCTCTGTATTCAAACGCTATTATCTAAAAAATGGTTGGAAGCACAAAAAAACTGTATATACAGTAATTGTAGAAAATTTAATGCTCTTTTAATATTATTTGAACAAAATTTCGATAGAGCTTACCAATTTTTAGAAATTCTTCAAACTCAAACCATTAATGAATTCTAAACTTTAAGACTTGGTCGGCACCCTTTCCTATTGTCCAATTGCAAGAATCTTTTTCAGAGACAATTTTTTTACGAAATGGAACCATATTAGAGGGTGAGGGCAAAAGAAATCGCATTTTGAAAATATGGGCCACCCTAATGTGCCTCTGTACAAGCTACAAGAGTCACAGTGAAGCCCGGACATACGTTTATCTTTGCCCATTTCTCATAATTAATAATTAAAAACTTTTTTCAGTAATACTTCGGTTACCCTGGAACCAATGAATACGCAAGTCCAGGGTGTCACTGCAATTCGTTTAGAAGCGAAATGAAATGTTCGGAATAGGTGCAAAGATTCTTATCGCATTTAAATCCAATCGTGTTTACAGAAGTAGATCACGACCCTGCGAAGCCGCTCCACGAACAACGAGCTACCACCGTAGTTAGCCACGATAGTCTCCATATTTTCCACAGTGTAATCGGACTCCTTAATGTTCATCGTCATTATCTTAATCATGACGCACACGTGTGTGAACTCGCGGTAGGCTTCCTGAGATATCTTCTCTCTGTAGCCCTCTTTGGTGAACGCCGAGGTGTCGCACCTCATGTTCTTCAGCGTGTGGAGCAGCGTCTCGTAATACAGATCCATAAGGCCCTCGATCTCATTGTCCGTGACGTCCAGCTGCACGCTCGAGAACAGATAAAAGATCAAATCGCGTAGCGGGTTGCTGTACAGATACATCTGGAAGTCGACGAATTTCACGTCGTCGATCTTCCCGCTCTCGTCTTTATGGAACAGCACGTTGTTCACCCAGAAGTCAGAGTGGATAATAGACACCCATGGGTCCCGGGGGACGTCCGCCCAAAAGGCCCCTATCGTCGCGGAGTCCAGAATCTTCTGGCACCTGTCGTAATAAATGTTTATTTCAGGGTCCTCCTTTATCTTCTCCAACGTCGACTTCAACAGGGCGGCCGCGTCGCCATCTATTTGCAAGGACCTCGCGTGCATCTTGAACATCTCGAAGATGCCGGGCTTCTTCTGCTTCATGGCCATTCCTAAAGCATGGAATCTCGCCAATGACTTGACGGCCATCCCCGAGTGTTCCAGGTCGTAACCTACGCAGAACAGTCAAAACGAGATGTACAGTGGTATTTAAATGCGGTCTGGGACATCTTATCTTGTTTGGGCTGTTAAAATTTCCATTGCGGCGCGATTTTGATTTATTTAGAACCGCGACGTGTTGACACAACTGGTTACGCCTGATTGGCGGCATGATTCAGCGTGAAGAGGAATGTGAAAGAACTCGTTAAGATTTCATTGCTATCCAGGCGTTAATGATACTGGGGGAATTGCATTAAATGCTGATGCATAGGTATGAGATCTAATATTAGTTTAATAGAGATACGAAATATATAAGTTAATAGATAAAAGGGTACATTAATTTAGGTGTTTAAAGAAATGCCTAAATTAACGGACACTTTATAATCTTGCGTCAAAATTGGGCCTAAATAACTTAGAATCTCGTGTCCCCCGCGAGAGGATGCAAGCACTTAAACCCACCTATGCTTCTATTTCCAGTGTAGTAACCCTTCGCCTTCAAGTTGTCCAGAAGAAAGACTGCATTGTCATCGAACTCGACATCTGACTGCATGGACAGCCTCGAGCCGTAAAACTTGGGTAGGATATCGAACACCTCGTTCTTCCTCAACCCACATTCCATTTCCAACTTATTATACGCAGGCATCATGGTCTCGTACATGAAGATCTCTTTAATAAACGTGCGGGAAATGTTGAAGATACGTCTCTGGAACTCCGTCGGCGGCAGCATCTTCGCGATCAGATCCAGCTCCTCGTTTTTTCCTGTCTGTCCATTTTTGTAATTAACGTGGACACCGAGGATCGTGCTGCCGTAGTTCTCTCCGGGCGGCAGCAGAGAATCGCTCGTGTAACTCTCCACGATCACCTTGTCCCCGAGCCTCTGCCGCAGAACAGGTTCCAGATCACGCAGAACGATCTCTTTCACTTCCTTGCCACTGTCATTCATGGTTACGCCAGTGAGTCCTCGACGCTGGTGCTCTGGTCTCTCGTCAAGCGCCTGAATTACCGTTCCCTGACCAGCTACAGCCGCTGGAACACCGAAGACTGATTCGTGTTACGTTTTAACTATCCTTTGAATTTATAAGATCGGCCACCAATGGGGCCCGCGGATCAAAGCTCTTATCAAGCGAATACAGTACGCGTATTGCTGCGCAATCTAAATGGCCGTGCAATCGTAAACGCAACGTTTATTTTTTCCTAGACAGCCTGATGCCGATAGCCAACTTACACGCTGTACCATAGCTCCACTTATCTCCCGTGTATGCGCTGATAATCATCGCTCCTCCGACAGATCTCCCCCACTTGTTGCCGGTACATTGTTCTAACGGAGAGAGTCGATCGCTTTCTGTATCGTGGCCGCGGTGGACCCCTGAACTTTTCTTAACGCGTTGCGTTTTGCTACGTGGACATTCACGATTTTTGCTTCTTTGTCCTCTGTTAAATGTTTGCAGTTGTGTGTTTAAATGCACGGCACGCAGGGGATACTTATTGGGAATGATGCTTGAGATATCTTCCAAGTGTGTCAAGGATCATCGGACCTTGGTGAAGTAGTAAGCATGGAAACGGATTGCTCACTGTGTGTGCAAATATGTACTTGGTTCTTGTAACTTTCGGGTGCTGGAAATGAAACGGTTTGTGTAGAGATTCTTTATATTGTAATGGAGGAGCATGTGGTAATTTTTTTAAATTTGAAGAGATGATATCGGCACATAGGTTCGGTCTCTTTTTAGTTTTTTAGATCTACTCGTAGATAAATCCTTGAGACTTCTTAAGGTTTCTGGTCCAAACAGTCTTGTTATTGACGAGAAAAAACTTTCCGTTGTTATTTCGCTATCCATTTTAAATAGTAAAAATTAATTGAATTTCGACCGTGAAAATTTTTTACGGTCGAAATTAAATTTATTTTTACTATTTATAATGTGGTAATGATTGGTTTAATTTCTTACCGCGGATGGAGAAATTATCATTGAAAGACATAGTGATAAAAAGGATAAATTTATTTATGGAAAAGTATAATGATACAAAAATATGGCATTTCTGTGATAGTAGAACAGAAATAACAATATAATAACGCATTGCTTATTAAAATGGGTCTGTAGTGTACTATATAGTATTTTCTGTAAGGAGTTTATGGAGTATGTAACATTTTAAGGATTTCAAATCCATCTTCTTAGAGTCCTTTTGATGAGAGACTTTATATATATATGTGTATATATATATATATATGATACAGTGATATTTGATATTGTTTCAAATCGATGTCTTTCCCAGCTCGTCGATTAGTTTGCTATGAATGTCCCATAAATTCTGTAAAAATTAAAATCTCATAGGTTTTCGTTTAATAGAACATAGTTACAAATTGGTATATGAAACTTAATGTGTTACGTAATTTTAAATGCGCGTTATTAAATATTCAAAATAGTATTTAATAAAACGCTGATTGACCAAATTGTTAAACAGAATACTTACAGTGGCGGAAAAAAGTTTACACCCTTTAAAATCGCATAACATTTTTAGAATTGGTCGAAACGACTTGGGTTTTTTTGAGAAGCTAGAAGGATTAGTTTGCTAAGGGACGTGTTTCGTCGTTTTGAAAAAAATTGCAACTGGTCGGAATAGCGAAAAAAATAGTAAGGTCGGAAATTAGCGATTAAGGGGAGGTTCCGGTCTAAAAGTCAATTTTTTTCCGATTTTTTTTCTAAAAAAATATAATTATTGTAATTTTTTCTGGTTTCCCCCCTAGCCAGAAGTATATTCTTCAAAATAAAAAAAGTTTCAGTCGAATCGAATAATAAATTTTGGAGATACAGTTACCACCGATCTGAATAAATTTTTTAACGCCTTGACTTTAACGACTCCCCAGTGCCGTCTGCAATGATCAATTACAAAACAAAAAATATATTCCTATAATTTAAGACATCCTTAATACAATGCAAAAAGTCCCGTTCAATTCTATACAATAGTTTTCCTTTAATTAATTCCTAAATATCACCTATTTTTTGGGGCTCTAGACCGGAACCTCCCCTTAAGCGTTTATATCTCGGAGCAACGTTAACCGATTTTGATGAAATTTTCAGCATGTATTCAACTTACTTAAATCTCCAAACGGGATTTTTGAATTTTCATTACAGGCTCAGAAAAAAAGTTGAAAAAAAAAACGATCCTTTTTATTTTTTTTGCTACTCCGACCAATCGCAATTTTTTTCAAATCGACAAAACACATCACTTAGCAAACTAATCCTTCTAGCTTCTCAGAAAAACTCAAATCGTTTGGACCAATTCCAAAAAACCTATGCGATTTTAAAGGATGTAAACTTTCTTTCGTCCGCCACTATAGGTCCAGCAAAATCTAAAAAAGTTTCCACCACCAAATAATTCCCTCTGTTCAATAATGTACCATTTTAAAAAGAATACCTATACACAAACTACATTTACACAATGCTGAAAGAATAACTACCATTTTAATTGTTTTGTATTGACCGACGTGGGATTGCATCTCCATCTTCTTCGATCAATTTGTGATGCACAGCACTGAGAGCCTGTATACCATACAAATTCATTGCAGAACCAACTCAGCATTCAATTTACGATTTAAATATCTTTAATCCGCAGGGTCTAAATATTTAAAAACACTCAACCAATACAAAGCTCAAAATATACCTTGAAATATTTCACAGTCTTCACGCGCAGCTCTAAAGTTGCGTCTTCGTCGCAGATGATTATCGTACGAGGATGCTGTTGAAACGCTGATACAGTCCACATGTGATTGATGCCTTCCTCTATTGCCTTGTAAAGCGCGAACGCTTTATGCGATCCCGTGATAAGAATCATCACTTCTTTAGCATCCATTACCGTGCCAACGCCAACGGTCAATGCCTGCTTCGGAACTTTGGAAATATCGTTTCCAAAAAATCTTGCATTAGCTTCCAAAGTATCCTGCGCTAGTGTTTTCACTCTGGTACGCGACGCTAAGGAAGAACCTGGCTCGTTGAAAGCTATGTGACCGTCTGGACCGATACCTGGGGAATAACATTTTATTATATGACGAATTACATGACAATATCTGTACATTTATAAATAACGTACCACCGATAAACAACTCAATTCCACCAGCTTCTTTAATTCTTCTCTCAAAATCGTCGCATTCTTTCACAAGATCTGATGCGTTGCCATCGAGAATATGTACATTCTGTGGGTCAATGTCTATATGCTTGAAGAAATTATTATGCATATAGTAATGGTAAGATTCTGGATGATCCCTGGGTAAATCAACATATTCGTCCATATTGAACGTCTTTACATATTTAAAGGAAATTTTTCCCGCTTTGTGATATTCTATTAGCTTCTTGTACATCCCCAAAGGTGTGCCGCCTGAGTAATAAATAGTAAAGATAAGTGTCTTATTAATTAAATTTAGAGCGTAGCTTTTAATAAAAAGCTACGCTCTAAATTTTATTAAATAAAAAGGTATATACCTGTTGGAAGGCCAAGAACAAAATACTTATTTTCATTTGGTTGGAAGTCTTTGATTCTCTTTAGAACATATTTGGCTGACCATTCCGACACATAATCCACCGTATCACAGATTACCAAACGCATTTTCGATTTATGCTGTATATAAACTCCCGCTTAACACTGAAAGAAAAAATACAAAATTCTATAAGTTCGAGATGAAGAATTTGCGTTGTTGGAAATTTCACGAAAGAAGAACCACCAATGATACAATTAATACTGTGATTAACAGTATCCAAGCGGTATATGGTGTGCTTTTTACCGATGTTCAATAAAAATTTTACGAGTGTGTAAGTTAGAGATATCTTTATGGCAATGACCTTTTATCTGAGCATATAGAAAGCGTAAAAGTGGCTTTTACTTAAGCTCCGTGCATTTAAAATCCGTGCATTATTTAAACCAATCTCGTAAATAAATTTTTTATTGGTATTTATATTTAGAATACGTAAGGAGGAGTAAACATGTTACATATGGCGCATTCGTCACCGAAACTTATTCCGATACATGTTTGTAGCGCCGTGCGTGCACGTGATTAAACTCGGGCACGTTGAGTGGCCCTTCGTGGATTCACTTCGAATCACTCCGAAGGTCAATAACCAATGGCTGTTGACCTTAAGAGCGACGCGCGTATTAACTACGATTAATATTAGGTTCTAGCGTCGTCTATTTGTTAATTTGAATTCTATCGAGGAAGCGGGAAACTATGACTCACCCTCGCGGCGAGGTAGCAAATAATAATTCGAGAAAAAATACGAACCTGAAGAAAAAATGGGGAACCGCTTCTGAAGCACAGTCGGCCAGCCGCCAAATCAGCTGACACGGGACTAACCTAATCTCAATCCTTTGTTAGTTTGCAAAAGCATGAATAATCTGTCCCACTTACAGACACACCATCGCCCCGAGCAAGATATTCAGAAGATAACGCGTAATCTCAATTATAATAGAAGTACTCGCTGAAAATAAAGCTTCCCACTCAGTTTGCCTTTAATTATACAAACGCAACTCCTCGTCCTTTATTGAATAAAATATATTGATTTTGAAACAGTATGTCTTCGTTTTATTCTTAATCTTTCATCCGGGAAAATTCATTGGATTTAAATGTATCAAGTTAGACGTGAATATTACTCGCTGTTAGTAACAGTAGAGTTAAGTTCAGAATTTGGCGGGAATGGTTGGTTAAGATTTCTACTTGCGTTACTCGGACGATGTTGCTTGTATTCTAAAGATATTTATTTACACATTTCGTGAAATTCGCATTAGCACGATGCCCGAAGTAACTATTAATAATGTTATCGTCAATTTCCCTTTTAAACCGTATCCTGTTCAAGAGGAATACATGGAAAAAGTGATAGAATGCCTTCAAAATAGCAAGAATGGTGTTTTAGAATCCCCAACTGGTAAAATTCTGTTTTACTATTTTCCTGAGTACAGTAGACGATCGAAACATCGAAATTAATTCACCGAAATATTTCAGGTACGGGGAAAACTCTCAGTCTTTTGTGTTCTTCTTTAAGTTGGTTACTAACGAAGAAAGCACAATTACAAGCGCAATCGTTAGTAGGCGCAATAGAAACACCCGATTTTGGAGGGCACTTTTTCAAGAAATTAAAAAATGGACTCAAGGAAGCTGCCGGTGATTCAGATTCTTCCAGCACCTTTAACTGGGCACCGCCGAAAATTATCTATGCGTCTAGGACACATTCTCAGTTGTCGCAGGCGATGCAGGAATTAAAAAGAACCTCTTATAAACACGTAAGCGTCGCTGTTTTGGGATCCAGGGACCAACTTTGTATTCATCCAGAGGTTTCCAAAGAGACCAGCAGTTCCAATAAAATATATATGTGTCATTCTAAAGTCAAATCTAGAACGTGCTTTTATTACAATAATGTTGAAACGAGGTAAACTCTTCTTTTATAATATTCGATGCCTTAACGGGTGTTATTTAGTTTTAAGAAAGCGTTAATGGAATGCACGTTTTAATGTTTGTTTTTTCCTCATAGAAAAGAAGATCCTCTGTTTAAGCAGGATATATTAGATATAGAGGATTTAGTAAAAGCTGGTCAGAAGCTTAGTTGTTGCCCGTACTTCTTGTCCAAAGAACTTAAACAAACCGCAGATGTAATTTTTATGCCGTATAATTACTTGTTAGATGCGAAAACACGGAGAGCGCAAGGTATAGAGCTGCAGAATAATATTATTCTGTTCGACGAAGCGCACAATATTGAGAAAATGTGTGAAGAAGCGGCGTCGTTGCAGGTACTAGACTTGCGTAGCGGTATTTAAATGGAATTAATATGGTAGTATTAAATAGGTTTATTGTTTGCCTTCTGGCCTCAAAATGAGGTTGTGTGTGTAAGTGTTTTTGGGGCTGTTGACTCAAGATTGTGCTTTCGTTTTGACTTCCTCCTTCATTTTGGGATTCTTTGCTTCTCCTTTTTTCCAGAACCATAGGCATCTGCTTCGTCTTCTCTCTTTAGAATCCCTATTATCGTTGAATTTTCTCTTTTCAACTCCTTTTAGTCTTGTAGCATGCGACCCAGTGTCTCTCTAGCCCCTTTACATATTTTCTCTACTTTTTCCAATTCCATCCATCCCCAAATTTCTGCCGCGTACAGCAAGATACTTTTCACTGTGCTTCTGAATATTCTGATTCTTCTCTCAAAATTGTTCTTGAACTGATCGATGCATGTATTGAAATAATATAGTTACAAGATTTTAATACGTAGCTTTTGCAGATATGCAGTACAGACGTTGCAATGTGCATCGATGAAGTAACAGCGGTAATGAAAGACATGGCTAAAGATATGGAGCAACAAAATGATTTCTTGATGGAAAATGCTGGAAATCCCCAGAAAGATTTTACTGCTGATGACTTGTGCATCTTGAAAGCTATGTTTCTGGAATTAGAAAAGGCTATCGACGCTATAGAAATCGTAAAACGTGACGAAGGAGATACACATCCCGGAGGATATATTTTCGAGTTACTGGAAAAGGCGCAAGTGAGTGTAATTTTCCAACGCGTACACGAATTTTATGTCACGAATTTTTAATAATTATGTCTTTTAGTTAACCCATGGCAAGGAGCAACTAGTAATAGAGAAGCTAGAGAAGATTGTTACTTATTTAACAACTACGAGTTCATCTCCGTTTACAAGGAAAGGTAACGCACTCCAAAAGTTCAGCGACCTATTGAGGACTGTATTTAGCAGGGGCATTAGCGCACACTTCAGGGAGAAAGTCAAGCAGTGTTACAAAGTATACATTCAATTAGAAGAATCGAAAAAGAATAAAAAGAATGATATTTGGGGAACAAAGAAAACGGTTTCGAAGAGCGATGGCAAAGTTATCAGTTACTGGTGCTTCAGTCCTGGTTTTAGGTAAAGTATTAACATTTTCGTAAGCTTAAATATTTATTACAGTAATATATATATTTTGTAAAGCATGCAGAATTTAATGGAACAAGGTGTACGCTCAGTAGTATTAACGAGTGGTACGTTGTCTCCTTTGAAACCGTTTATATCTGAACTTGGAATACCGATTGACTTTCAACTAGAAAGTCCACATATTGTAAAAGGAGACCAAATCTGCGTGGGTGTTCTTGGTCAAGGTCCTGATGGTTATTCGTTAAATTCTTCCTACAATACAAGGTATTTTTATTAAGCGCACTTTTATACGATATATGTGTTCTGTGTTAATCGGAGTATATAATTACTTTCAGGAACGATCCGAAGTATATAGCATCGCTTGGGCGAACAATATTCAATTTCAGTTGCCTGATTCCTCATGGCCTGTTAGTTTTCTTTCCCTCCTATCCAATAATGAAGAAGTGCAGAGAAGAATGGCAAAACACAGGTTTGTGGACAAAAATAGCAGACCGTAAAGTAATTATCTTTAATATTGTTACGACATATTTCTTTATTCATTCCTTACGCGTATTAAAACTGTTCGTTTATGTTTATTAGCCCATATATGTGGAACCACAACAAAAAGACGGCTTCACAAATGTAATGAAAGAGTATTGCGAAAAAATCAGAGATCCTTCTTGTAAAGGGGCTATTTTTATGGCAGTCTGTAGAGGCAAAGTGAGCGAGGGGCTTGACTTTGCTAATGCAAACGGTAGAGCTGTGTTAATTACTGGTCTTCCATTTCCACCTTTGAAAGATCCACGAATCATATTGAAACAACGATATTTGGAAGAAATGAGGGCTAAGGACAAAGAAGTAACTACACCGCAAAGTCGTATTAAAGTATCAATTGAAGAGCAAGTACTTTCATTTTACGTCCCTTGTTTTCAGGCTTTGTCTGGTCAGCAATGGTATCAACTCGAAGCGTCACGAGCTGTTAATCAAGCTATTGGCCGAATAATACGACATAAGAATGATTACGGAGCTATAGTTCTCTGTGATTGTAGATTCGACAATCCAAGCTTTAAAAAGCAGTTATCTGCCTGGCTAAGGCCTTATATTAAAACTTTTACTAACTTTGGAATGATTACGAGGGTGTTAAGGGACTTTTATAGATACGCAGAACACACTGTAAGTTTCATTAATTCGTGAGAAGAATTCTTTAATTTACTACGTTCAAATTTTCTTTTCAGTTACCGCAACCAAATATGGTTGGCGGTTCTTCGAGTAATAGGCATTTGTTACCTGCGACAGCAGCATCTTTCGATGCAACTGTATCTCGAAAAATAAAGAATACTGCGAAACAAAGTTCTGAAGAAACATCTTTAGCAGAGGATGCTTTTAATATCGATACGTATACTAATGAGAATGAAAAGTACAATAAATCAACTGAAGTGAAGAAAAAGAATTTCTCTGAGCTTCTAGCAATGGAATCAAAACCTGTGATTAACTTCAACGATTGTAAATTAAAAGAGAATTATACCAAGTGCGAACTAACAAAGAATATCGCTGAACCAGTTACGAAGAAAAGAAAGATAAAAATGCTGCCAGTGGAATTCAACGAATGCTTGTCTGGCCCTTCGACTTCTTTAGGCACGAACACGGACAGTAAAGACAGTTCAAAGAATTTTCAACAAATATCTGAAGTAGTCAATAGTGATACTGACAAAAAGGCTTTAGGCAAAACGTATTTGAAGGAGGTAAATACTCAAAATATCATACAGCGTATGAAATATTGAAAGATTATAATCGATAAGATTGTAGAGCCTTGGAAATATTCTTTTATAAAGAACATTTAATACTTTAAATGCATATATGAAATATATTTCTCAGGTGAAACGTTCTCTATCGGAAGTGAAGTACAAAACATTTGCAAAAATGATACAAGACTATATGAAAACAGGTAATTTCGAGGAATTACTGAAAGTACTTGGAAGCCTCTTCCCACCGAAAGAATTATTTCACTTATTCATAGGTATTCTTCTCCACACTATAAAGATTATTTACAATATATTATTAATTTCCAATGATTTAAGAAACGGATATATTTTTAGGGTTTAAACATTTTCTAAAAAAGCAACACATTGTTGCATTTGAAACTCACGTTGCTTGTTTAAGACACGCGCAGTTATGATGCTAATAGAAATTGGAAGACTGATATCTGAATCTATAGAATGATTATTAAAATTTGTGATACAAGTAAGTGCATTAATAAATTACGTATAGATTTGTATACATTTTCTCCGCAAATGATCAACCGAAAATAAATTCTACTTTTGACCAAATGTTTAACTCCATTACGTATTTTATTGTTCCGTATTAACACATGCTGTAATCACATAGTAGTGTACAATTTTAAAATCTACAAATAATATTTCGTAATAATCTTGAAATACAAATATAATAAGTATATACAAGCATTTGTCCGTATATATTCTTTTCTTATCGCATGACTACAGTAGATATCACTAATGTATATATGTTGAAGTTTATCAGCATCGTTCTACTAAGTATTAATTTAATAATTATTCTATTTTAAAAAATGTATGCCCCTTTATAATACAAATCACGTAAATGGTTAAGCATTATGCGTATGGCTATAAAAATTAATATATTAACTGTTCTTGCTAAATACTTATACATACTTCTATAAAAGCCGGACTTAGTGGAAACATGCGTGTGATATTAGTCAAAAGATCTAACGCGAACAAGCATAGACCGTCTTTAGAAATGGAAATAAAATGTCATTGAAAATTCATTTAATTTTCAGAGCTATGTACACATATATGTTACACTTTACTTTTCAGTACGTCTCGAAACATTCTTCTAAAAATCTTTCAAAGCACCGAGTACGGAAAATAAAGTTGTAGCAAATTATAATGTTAGCCGTTGAAGATAATAGTAGTTAAACTTACACATCAAGCGATACATTCATTACATTCGAACGAAATCGATTATTTATCTGTGCGTTTGGACCGCGTCGAACACAGTGTACTCTTCCTTCTTCGTCTGTGCTTCTCAGTCGCATAATAAGCTAACATTTGTAACTTATATTGCCGTCAGAATGCATTCCAATCCGACACTTTTGTCTGTACGTGTTTAAAGTATATACGTTTTTTTTGTTACAGAATCTGATGTATGGAAATGAATATCAATTTCTTTTTTTTTTTAATTAATGTGTTATTTTATGAACACATAACGTTAATGTTTCCCTTACAAAAATCTGTTAAGAATCGTAGTTATTTTTTACAGCTCCATGGTATGAATTCCAGTCGCATCTTTATTATCAGCTTCTTTTTTAATCAGCGCATTGGTGACGATTTCTTGATAGTATTCCACAAACACGCTTCGATTATGAGAGATAAGTATTAAGAATTGAGCCGCTATAGCCGTCAACTCTTCTTGAAGCGACGAAAGCCCCGGTGGCACTTGTTGCGGTGCTGCGGATTGAGATGATATTATTTTCTGCAGAAACTGCCGAATTCTCAGATCTGAAAAGTCATAAAATGCATCAAGGAAACTTAATTAAATTCTATGATTAGTAAATTTCATTCGAAATACTTACTTATAAGGTGCCTGATTTTATGTTCTGGCTTCATGAGTTCCAATATTTGTCCTTCTAATAATGTTTCCAACTCCGGTGTTAACTGAGCAGCACCAATGTCTTGTAATGTTGTACTTAAGTCTGTCTTCACTTGCAGCACGATATTCGGCATTACAGTCTCCAAGTCCCTAAAAGCATTCATAAAATTCAATATGCAATTCTATTACCTACAGAATTACACACCACTGTGTACATACTTGTTTGAATGTACAGAATCCAGCAGCACACTAAGATGCTGTTTAATATCTTTCTTGAAACCCGATACTCCATGAATTGGTGGTCCCACTGTGTTGTTTATCAGCAATATCACGGATCCTGTGATGCTTAGCCGACTGGTTTTATCGCGTAATTCTATTAACCTACCTTGATCGAGCATCAAAGTCTGAAAGGGAATATATTAACAAGCTTAGCTTTCGCGAGATCATTAATCCAAGCGACAGAAGAAATTCATAAACATACTTCTGCGTCTGGATTAAAATCCCATTCCAGGAGATCAAGATACGCTTCGGTTAAAAGACCATGCGTGATCTGTCGCACAGCGTTCACGTCTGACGAATCGCCAGTAACATTAGCAGAGTCGAAATGCCTTAACAGCCACTTCTCCGTGTATTGCAAACCGTTTGTATTGATTTTTAGAAACTCGGCAAACTTTGCTTTCTCGTACTCGATACTCGACGCAACTATATTCGGTCTCATCATAGTTATAGTGAAGTTTGCCAGATCGAGTCGCATTAATTGCAATACGTCCATTATACCTTTAAATACTTCGATCACATCTGTCTTCTGACTGAGTTCATTGATCATCGAGTCTCTTACCGGTGCGCACACTTTACTCATAATTGAAATCACATATTGCGCGTAATGATGGAAGTCCAAAACACCTTTTTCCGCTTGCTGTTTGATTAGATCTACATCGAGTACCTCTTTCAAATTTTCTCGGATCTTCGCGTGGTGTGGCAACACCAGCTCGTCTAACGTCTTGGAGAAGCGAAGGGAATTATTAATATATAAAGCTTGTATCGCTTGGGAAAATCAATATATTACCTCTTTAATTTCTTGTAGCAAGACCAACGCCTGCGTGTAACTTGGAGGATCTTCGGCTAATTGCTCGGCTAACAGATTCCAAAACGCTTTGTGCATAATTTCTTTCACTTTTCTGTGGAATGTCCCATCGTCGGGATCGAGTTTCTGTAATTGAAAATTCTTGTCCACTGCGATTTCATGAGCCAAAGCCATGTTCTTCATGCCATTAGCAGCCTTTACGATTTCTTCCAGCGAAACAAACTTTGGCGGGGATGCTCCTATTAATCCGCTCACCATGAGGTTCGGTGTCTTTTCTCTGCAAAGTATTAATTTAATCGCAAGCCTCTATAATATTTCTCAGATAATCAGATAATTTACTCTTTCGCATTTTCTTCTTCTTTCTCGGTACGAGAACTAGACTGGTAATCTATAGGCGCTGATGTACCAGCTTCGTTAACGTTGCTTTTTTGTTCCTCATCGTTTTCCATTTTTTGATTCCTATAAAGTATATCTTGTTATAAATGTACTGTAACGAAAAATCATGTTGCAACGTTTGAAAAGTGTTATGTACACTGCAATGGGTAACACAATGCTTATTATTAAATATCGTATTTAAGAACTCAATATCAATTATGAAATCAGCATAAAAAAATTGGCTTTTAAGGTGTATTAATAACATGAATATTTAAATTCCATAATTAATATTAAAGACGAAGCCACAGTTCGTTAACACCAAACACAACGTAACTGTTCTGTAACAAATACCCAACACTGTTGTCAAACAAAAACACACTGACCAAAACAAAATACCAGGAACGAAATTTAACAGTGCCACCGAGCCTGGAAGTTTGCGACTAATGAAGAAACAGCAAAGAGTAATACCCCATATTACTCCAGCACCGACCAAAACTTTATTCCTAACAAAAAAGCAGTCAACTATGCGCATAATATTAAAACAAAACCAAATAATCTCATTTGAAGTGATAAATACAATTTGTCTTTAAAAGTAGAGTAAAAAACTGAAAACATAATAGACAAAATCGCTTATGCATTTATGTATATAGAATTTGTGTTTTACCATGGATAATGAATTTGAATTTATGCTTGAAGATTATCTATATCTCTTTCAATAAGATAAACACAATGAGGAAATACTTATTAGATTATGGAATGCGATAACTTATACAGTTTACGATATATAAATTTAAAATACGGAAGTATAAAACATACCTATCTGGCATGGTTAACGTTGAATTCAAATGTTTAGTTGTAGCATGATCTGCACTCAGAGGCAGCTGGCAGTTGAATGCACTGGTTACTGAAGAGAAGGAGGTCAAACTTTGTCTATAAAAAGAACATCCACAAGGTACATGTAAGAATCATCTCCTTCCTACTTCATTTCAGAGGACTAATATTTTTATTTCCAACAACTTGCCATGTATTTTTATATTCCCTGCAAATTACTCAATATATGAAATATTGCAATTGTCGATGTATTAATGTATTTAGTAATATAATGTGGCATATAAAAATTTCATTAGGTTTATGAAATATGAAATTACTCTGAACAATTTCTGTTTCTATTAAATAGAAGTGCAAAGAAGTGGAAACTTTCACATCCTTGTTATAAATTTAAGTGGATTCATATTAAGTTCATGGGAGGAAATTTTAAGATAGTATTTATCTTAATTATTGATTCGGATATTTTTGTTCCAATGCTAATATAGATTTACTGAAACATTTCTAAATATTCGGAGATTGTGAAGTGTTTATTTAATACGTCACATTCGTTGATCAGTCAATAAGTATTGATCTGTTTACAAACGAAACTAAACTACTGTTTGTTTATCTTGCGACTTTGAAGCACGTTTTCCTGATTTTATTTTGAAAATGTTACGAAGCTACTCCTTTGTGTTCAATTACTCTCAATGATTTAAGAACGTAATTACACTTTTGCTGGAACGTCGAAGAATCGTACGGAATCTTACCCGTGCTGATGTTTTACGAAAATATTCGAGCATTCGTCATGATAAAATTCATGTTTCTATGGCAGATTTATTAACAATTTTACGTGGAGCTCGTCATGTCGAAAGATCAATTGCGTCCCAAACAGCTGTGAATTGTGTATTTACAACTTTTTAGGTTGCTGGTCAATAGTGAAGTCAGGCGTGAATTCACTTTTAAAACAGTAGCGTCCTCTGCAAATTGTCTTTTTCCCAATTAGTCATCCTCGATAATTATCTTTAAATTAATATTTCCTGGGATTATCTCTTAAATACATTTATATTAACTAAACTTGCAAATATCTGCGATCAAAGATAGTTTAAGAACATAAAGAATCTAACCAACGACGATTTTTAAAATGCGTACTTTAAAACTTATTAAAATTTAAATAAACTTCTGTATACCTACTCTATTTTTTCATGAAAAATTGTCGAGAATTTGTGGTAAAACCACAACTACAGTGGGTAATTAAAAGATTGTTAATTATATCAAAATCAACGCGAGAAATTTTAACTTTCGATAGATTAACTTGCAAGATAACGATGCGTAATCATATCGTCGCGATAATAAAGTCTCGTATCTTGAAAGTCTCAAGGTATACGTGACATTGTCTTCCTTGGAAGGTGATGTGACTCATTCCTGTCTACCTTGAATTTGACAAAGGCCGCGTTAGGTTCCGATAAATGAACTGGTCCGAACGTTCTTTGTTGAATAAAAGCAACCGATTAAATTGCATTTGAATAATATTAAACAATGTACCTATAATTTCTTCACGGCAATTAAAAACCTTCCTATTGTATAATTACTTTTTAGATTATCTACAAATTAAAAAATGCAGTCTATCCTTTAGAGTATAGAAATAAGTAAAACTTTTATTATTCAAACAGCAATGGCGCAAAAGTTACTTATTTCGTAAAAATAAAAATAGTAAATTTTTTTTACACAGATTCATAAGAAACTATCAAAATGAACACAACATTAAATTGTTCATTTGACTACGCAGAAATCCTGGAATTACTTTCAAGATTATAATATTTAAGCGCAATATTATTAATTGCTTTTAAATATATAAACACATATCGTGTGCAAGGTGGACCTAAATTTTGAACTGGAATGAACTTGCGCGCTTATTACAGCGCAGCCCTGCGCGGCTGTCATTCGTTATCTGTTTTGCTGTGCGCTAATACAGGTTTTATCAAATTTGCACATTTTTCTTTCAAGGTTGCAGGGAAAATTCTTTGATAGTGCTCCAAAATTGATGAATCGAAAGCACGGTAACTTGGTCGCAAAAGAATTCAGGTAATGGAGTGTCTCGCATCAATCGCGTGTGAAGAGAAAACCGTGCAGCGGCTTCCAGTTGTGCGCGTGGACAACAGAACCGGCCACACGCGCCACCACCATATTGCGTAAGGCCAAAATTGGCCCGTCAAAAATGTTAAGCTGTGGTAGAGTTATCGGACGATTTCCAAAACTTACAAGGCATTCGCATGTTAACCATTTCTCTCGGCCCTTCAAATACATTGGTGAGCAACTATCCGATTACTTCTTCAAGAAGTATCTCCCATTTCCACTTGAAATGTTTCTTCTGTTTTTCGAACTTGTTGGTTCTCTCCGTTTAAATATCTAATTAATTTCACGTCGCAAGGCCTCTGAGAAGCAAAGAAATTTTATACCCGCTGCGGAAACCCGCCCTTCTAATAACATTTTTTAAGTAACACTTCTTTAAATTTGCGTGCGGCATGTTCGATCTGAAGTGTACACCACGCGACATAACCTCAAAGCTGTTATTTTTCAAATTACAATATCATTAGTAAATATCGAATAATACTGGTTTCAACTGAAAGTATTAGTTAAAATTATGTTCCGTACTATCTATTTGTCGTTTTGTAACGAAATATTAACACCTGAATTTTCGTTTTATATGTTAGTTCGAAGATGAATATGATTAATTTGACATTGAATTAATTTACCAGTATCTACTATAGCTTTTAATATTCTGTTTTTTTTTCTAGGAATTGTTAGCGTCAATAATTTACGGTATAGTAGCAATGGAAGTGACAAAAAGCCCTATAAGTCTCCAGGCACCACTATAAAACCTGAAGAATGTGTACCTGAAAGTACGTATTCCAAACCAAAGAAAAGCGTCCCTGCGTGTGAATCTTATCCTAATGCATCTTGTCCATCGTCTTGTTACGAAGCATGCGGGAGGCTGGACGACCCGCAGAAGTGTGATAAGCCACCGCCGCCGTATTGGAAGATACTGGCTACTTTAATTATAGCAGGAGTTACGATATACGCGGTACGGTATCGTTGGTATTTTGTACTTTAACTCTCGATCGTATGTAAGATGGCTTAACGACATTATCGTAGAGCTTGCGGCGACATGTTTCTGTTTCTTTTTCTTCCTTTAATATTTTTATTTAAATGTATCCCATAGATATCTTCCACAAATTTGTTTACATCCAAAAAATCAGATCCTCAAAAGGATGTAAGTAAGAGTAAGTTGAGCTACAAGTTATCGTAATTAAACTTTTGTGTACGATGCGGAAAGACACGATTAACTACTGTTTACGTTAAATTTAGGGAAAAAAGATGGAAGAAAACACAGAAGGTCGGCGCAGAAAATTAAATCTCCAGCTTCTTCTAGTTTAATTCCTAAAGAAGTACCGTACCTTCTAATTGGCGGAGGAACCGCAGCATTTTCTGCATTTAGATCAATTAAATCTAGAGATCCTAAAGCTAAGGTACGTCGCAACAATTCTGATTCATTGATAGTTCTATTCCGTTACTCCGAAACGCAGAGGTAGTGATATAGATATCTTGTTTAGGTTTTAGTAATAACGGAAGAAGGAGACTTTCCATACATGAGGCCACCATTGTCTAAAGAACTTTGGTACAATACGGATAGAAAGACAACGGCACAGTTATTTTTTAAGCAATGGAATGGCACACAAAGGAGGTAATTGTTTAATAACCATGGATACATTGATTCAACTAATTCATCGTGCATTTATTACATTGCAGTATATTTTACGAGCCGCATGAATTTTATTCGAATGTTAATGATTTGATCGAGTCCGATAAAGGTGGGGTAGCTGTAGCCACGGGTTGGAAAATTACAAAGATGGATGTTCCAAATAAAACTGTAACACTGGACGATAATTATGAAATAAAGTACGATAAATGTCTTATAGCAACTGGTAAGTGTAGAGAATTCCCTTTTTCAGGATATAAAGTACAAAGTTTTCACCCTAATTTCCTTGCAGGTGCTTCGCCTAAAAATCTTCCAGTCTTTGAATCCCTCGAAGATGATTTGAAAGAAAAAATTATAACATTTAGAACAAGGGAAGATTTTCTTGACCTAGAGGATAACGTGAATGATCCTAATTGTAAAAATATAATAATAATTGGTGGCGGATTTCTCGGATCGGAACTCGCTTGTTCACTTGCACGTAATTGTACGTTCTTTTCACTTCTCTTCCCGTCGATATAACTGTTGTCAATGAATATAAACACATAACTGACTATATTTTCTTTCAGTACCCGAGGATAAAAGAGTATTTCAAGTATATAAAGAGAAATTTATAATGGACCAAGTGTTGCCGGAATATTTAAGCGAATGGGCAACAAAGAAAGCAATCTTAGAAGGTGTTCAATGTATTCCTAGCGCTGAAGTTGAGGACTATACTTACAAGAATGGGAAACTGTCGCTCGTTCTTACGGGAAGTCGTATTGTACGTCTATAGTCCACGATTTATATAAATATCTCCTAAGAACATATATGTAATCATTTTGTTTTCTCTATTCGCACGAAAAGCTTGATGCTGATCAAGTGGTTGTAGCAGTAGGCGTTGAACCAAATACTGATTTGGCAGTCGCTTCGCATTTAGAAACAGATCCGGACATAGGCGGCTTCCTAGTTAACGCAGAGTTAGAGGCAAGGAGTAATGTTTGGGTTGCTGGAGACGCAGCTTGCTTTTATGATATCAGACTTGGTAGAAGGAGAGTAGAACATCACGATCACGCTGTAGTTTCAGGAAGATTAGCGGGAGAAAACATGACTGGTGCAAGTAAGTTGAAAGATATTATTGTGAAAGTTACTAGGAGAGAAAGATAATGAATCTCTTTTATTAGGAAAACCGTACCTGCATCAATCGATGTTTTGGTCAGACCTAGGACCAGAAGTGGGATACGAAGCAATCGGTATTGTGGATTCGTCACTGCCAACTGTAGGTGTCTTTGCAAAAGGGGCTGAAGCAACGGCCACTAATAATTCAGCCGAAAGAACTCGGTCCGCGATTGAAGAGGTAACGAGTAGGACACTGATCTTCTAATCGCGTTATACTCTTATGGTTCTTATAGCCGGTGTTTTTAAAATACAGAAATCAAGGTCCCCGCAAGCACTGAGTTCGGTAAAACCGGAATTAGTATCAGAACCGTCCCAAAGTACAGACGAGCAAGCGGGTTCGAATGAAAATGATAAATCGGTATATACTGGTGATGCAAAACCAGAATCAGAAGAATCTAAGAGATACGACGACTTTGTAAAAGGTGTCGTCTTCTATTTACGAGATGACATTGTGGTTGGCATAGTTCTTTGGAACATCTTTAATCGAATGTCGATTGCTAGGCAGGTACGTATACGAAACGCGAGGATCGTGTGGAGTAGAATGGATTTGTCTTGTATGCAGGGCTTGAAGCGGTTCCGAAAATAACTGTTTAAAACTGTTGTATAAAGGTTCTGTTTAAAACGGTTGTGGGGAACCTTTATTCCAATAACTGTTATGAAGGAATTTCCAAGTATTATCTGTTTTCGGTTACGGTGCCTATTTCCCTCATATCGGTTCCCAAAACCGTTCTTTTTTCGGAAAAGCCGATACAAGAATTGATTCTAGAACCGTTTCGGAACTGATATAGAATCGAAAAAATAACCGAAACAGATAATAGTTTCGGTTCTTCATAACAGATATCAAGAATAAAGGTTCTTCATAGCCGTTTGGAGAATCGAAATCGATATTACAACAGTTTTCAAGCCCTGCTTGTATGTGTTTGTTGCAGGTCCTTGCCAGGGGCACAAAGTATGATGACTTAAACGAAGTAGCAAAACTGTTTACCATTCACGACGACTGATTCCGTAGACGCAAAAAATGTGATGAATACATGACAATATCGTGTCATTGCTGTATATAAAGTTATTTATCCATCAATTCTGAAACATTTTTACAAATAAAATCTACAACTGATATCTTATTCCTGAGCCCAAAAAGGTACGACTTGTATAAATATTGCACATACCGCGTACAAAAGTATTTCCAAATGAAATCTAGAGACGAAAGCATTCTTATAGGCATTCATACGTGTTTATTACATTATTACTGAATGTGAACTTTATTAAGAAATAAATAAAAAAACAAACTGTTTTATTAGTTACTGAAAGAGAGTTTAATATCATTGCGTATAACAAATGTATACGCACAAGTATAAACGTTCGTCGAGAAATATAAAAAAATGCATTCCGCGAATAACGCGTAGGAATAAATCGTTTCGAGAGAAATTGTCATACATATTTTTAAATAATTATTCGCATTCTCTTCTTTTTATTCTGTTATTTATTAGCAAATTGGTTGACGCTTTATATTCTGCCAACAGATTCTCATGCTTCGTGTATCGAATCAAATCCTTTTATGACCAGTTTCGGTGAAATTTTATTTCCATATCTTCTATCTAAGATATCCATATATCTGAAGTAATTATGACATTGGTAATCATCCAACACCTGTGTAACAAATATAAATTATAAGTACACATACTAAAGTCAACATTGCAGTATACACGTACTATATGTTCAGGCCACAGTTTTCCGCATGTCACGTTTTGCATTAGCGAATTTTGACAGTGGTGCAAAAGTGATACACAGTAGTAGATTATATAATCAGGCGAATAGAGTACGCAAGTAGCCAGAAAATGAACGATCTGAGACCAGGGCAATATACCCCAGAAACATTGAGACATCATTAAGTTACATATCAAAGACCAATCCATTCCAGAAGTACTCTGCGTTTCGATATAAATGGATTAATAAAATTGACACAGAATTAGTCACGAGACACGATGGAAAATTAAAACGTACCTTAAGCGCGAACTTGATATTTGGTAGTTCGTTGCTAACAATGCTTTCTAAGATTTGCATGAACGTAAACTGTATGGCACATTCTTCCTTAATATTTCTGTCTATCACCTTCCCCAAAGATGGCCACAAAAATTTCGTTACTGGGAACTGTATTAATTGCGTGATAAATGTCTTGCACCTGCAATTATCAGATTTGAAAGTATCATCTTGAAGAGAATTTCCAGAGGTCGATGATGATGAATAGCGTTCTGACGCGCAATAATATTAAATGATGGTGACTAAGTTTTCCACCTGAGACCTGTCAATGATGATACTTGACTAGCTAGAGTTGCCCTAAATTTTTCTTTGAAAAAGTGCTAGCGAGTTTAGCAGTATTCTATTAAGATATTCCTGTGAGAAAATCTTGATAAAATATCTTGGATTTGCTAGCGGAGGGTATATTCGCGGTCATCTGAGACATTTATTTGCAATATACATGATACTTGGAAGATAATTTCTGTGGCAATTTTTTCAGAAGGATTTCCTTAATCAAGACGTGTAGTTTGTTAAATTAATTAATACGTACTTCGCCATGTCTCCTTCGCAAATAATAAACACTGTTGATAAAAACCAATCGAAGCCATCAAATTTTTTTGGTCTCTCGTACTGTATAAATTCATAACACGCGTTGATAAATTCCTGTAACTTCTCTCTCATTTCGATCGTATTTTCCAAAATGTCATTTTGATCCGCATAATACAGAGCTAAATTGATCCCTTGTATTTCTTCAGCGAACCAAAAATCTGTTTTCGAAGATACGTTCTCATCCCATTGAAAATTTTGCCCCCACTCCGCAGTGGGAATTGCTTTCTGCATTTGGTCCACTAATTGAATCAATATTCTGTTCTAAAGAAATGTATTTTGTAATTCAGGGAATAATGATTCCAACTGATCTATAATACAAAAGTGAAGATTGAAATATTTACTTTTACTGGCTCAGGCGACGCTGTATATGCTTCTCTGACTTGCCCAACCCAGTCGCTATCTAGCAAACTAGGCTTGTCTGCCTGAAGAATATTTTGTAGCTCTGTATTATAATCATTTTCTGAGAGGGACGCAGCTTCCTTGTCCAATTTTGCAGGTGGAAGTTGAGGCAATTCATATTCCTCTGATTTGGAAGTTTCTTCCTCATCTTTAATTTTCACGAAATACGTTTTAGATATAATTTTATGCCTTAGCAGAGTATAATCGTCAATATACTCTGCACCCAATTCTTCGTTTTCAGTCTCTTCTGTATCGAAATTTTGTAGCTTCAATAAAATATCCTAAAAGACATTCACATTGTAAAAGAATATAGATTGGATTAAAATTCTAGAATCTTGTTTGCGCAGCACCTGGAAGTCCAATAGTTCCAGTAAATATATATTGATATTTAAATTCCAAATTACAGTATTCAGCGATAAAAGACCCAAGTAATGATAGTTCGATTCAGGATTTACTGATTCTTTAAATAGTTCGTGTAAATTCAGCGGGCAATTCTGTACATCGTTGCTGTACGATTCATTTATGTTTGTCATGAATGCAGAGAAACCTAATAATGCTTGAAATGTATACTAATGAATTAATATTAACGCGAATCATTGTATCGTAGTCTTACATTTCAAGTTGAGAGAAAAGAATGTTAGTATGTGCAAGAAATTTTTAATATTCTCATGGTCCCACGGATCATGAAAGTAGTACGGATCTTCTAATATTTTACATGTTTCCGAAAGCAAAGATGATAAAACGTGGGGTGCCAAATTGGCAAGCACGTTATATCCCAGTTGAAAGAATGTTGCTGTAGTCACAAGATTGACTACTTCCATCGAAGTCCATGACATTCTTAAAGGTGCGATGGACCCTTCGATTAATTCCTGAAACACTGATGATTCTTGGACAAGGGCTTTCAATCCGAATGGTATAGACACCATTTTAAGTAATAATGCATTAACTGCACTGTAAATAAGATTTTACTTGGTTATACTTAATCGAGAGAAGGAATCGTAGAAGAATAGAAATTTACCTATTTATCTGTTGCGCTTTGTTTTCATTCTCGAAGTAAGATTTGTCTAATTTGTTATAGAAATACGATACAGCAGGATAGAATACCTTCTCTATTTTATGCTGTACAATTTCATACACATCGAACACATCGAATAGCTTCTCTATCACTTTGAATAATTTCAGGAGATATTCAATATTGATTATAGAAAATGGTTGTTTCAGCATGTTCGATGCTATTAGTACAATAAACATCGCTGGACATTTTGTCACTCTGTTGTCAAAATTTACCGTATGTTCTTTACATTCCGATATAAGAAACAAAGAGCCATCGACTGTGTCCAGCATGTGTAGAATAATGTTTAACGTATGAGGCCATATTTTTATATTATTTTCAGAGAGCGATGGTAGATGACATAATGCTATGTGATAAAACTCTTCGTCGTATAAAATTATTGACTTATCTAAAATAATTTCTAAAGCGTAACAAGAAACGTCGTATACACCATTTAATGTTTCCACAGACAATTTATTCAGAGCTTTCAAGGAAGCGATCAGGAAGTCAGATATCGAGAAAGGGCTTTCGAATGCGTTTTCCCCCAATAGTTTTTGGCCCCCCTCGTAAGAACAGAGTTGCGACACGAAACATAAACAGTGAAGATAAGTTACTGTCTCTACAGTGTTTCCGTTAATGATAACTTCCATCGGATCGTCATAAACAGACACTGTTATAGAGCGAGGAGGTTCCTCCAGTCCTTTCTGCACGTAATGCATTACGCGCTGCAACAAACTCTGCGATTTACCTAACGCAGCTAGAAACATTCTTCTAGTAGCGAGACCAATGATCCACTTCTTACTCCAGTCAGCGCGTGGTTCTAATACAGAAATAATATTCAATATATTTAATCTCTTATGCTGGATCGCATTACCAAATTCATGGCTAGCCAAGAATGTCATAAACTGTTCTATTAATTCTTCCGTTGATTTGTCTGCGCTTCGTACGCTTTTCAATTTCTCTTCGTTGTAACGCATTATCAAGTGCATGATACGATATACCCTTTCGTGCGAGAAGAATTTGAAATTAATCCCAGCGATTAGTGTAGGTAACATCTCAAATGTCTTTTGCGAGTGGTATTGAGCTTCGAAGGCATTCAGTAAGTTAGTGTACACGCTCTGGGGTTGCGAGCCAGTAAGTAGCTTCGCGTGAACTTGCAAGCTAGCTTCAAAGATGGGTCGACTCTCGTCTGTGAGACCATCCAGTAAAGCTTTTTGAAGCGAGTCCCACACCGAACTGTTACTTGACTGCGACAGTTCATTTTTTAATAAAATTTCGTACCCAGCCAATCTAACATGAGCTGGCTTGTCGTGGTTGATTTTATCTAGAATGACATTGTAGCACTCGTCATTGATTAGAGGAGAATTCCAGTCTTCGCTTGTTTGATCGCTGATGCAAGAGAGGGATGATCGAGGTCGAGATTCAGAAATCAAAGTTGACGCAGATCTTGAGGCAGATTGCTCGACAATAGTAGTTCTCATAGAATTTAACAGAACAGACATCTCCTTGGAGTGTATGATCTTCTGTGCTATGTCAGTATAGTCCTCGTCTTCTTCCAATGATTTCTCTATTGTAAATTCGAACTCCCTCTTTAAACACTTTTTTATCCACTTCTCAAGATTCGGGGAGATATTATTCTCCATGTTTTAGAAATTATTCAAATATATTTACGCGAACATGAAGCTAAAAGGAACTTCTGCTCCCAAATTCTAATGTTTTGAATCAGTTTCTATGACTACCATTTCAAGTGGATTACAGGGTAATAAAGTCACAATCCTTTTACTTCTGTCTCGTGCTCATTTATAACAAATGTATTAAAAAAGTATTACGACATTTAATAATAAATCCTTATGTAATAACAATGTTTATAATTTGATCACAAGTGTAACGCAATGAAATTAATATGTACAAATTATATAATTTTTAGAATATAACAGATATGCGATATATCTTATACAAAGTAAAATCATAGACTTTTAAATATTACATATAATTTCAGTAGAAATATGTTAAAATTCCAAGCTCCGTAATAGCCATATAGTGCTTTTAACGAACAGCTACTATAACATTCGGAGACTTTGATCGTAAGGCGTGAATTCCTCCTTGTAAAGAGCAAACTCCCATTACGCTGCATTTTACAAGGAAATCTGCAAACTGTAGAGAACACTTCGATCTTAATACTGTTCAGGAATGATAAATAATTTCGCGGTGTAGTATTTACCAGCGCGTTATTCTGATCGTGTGGTCCAATGATTACAACAATGCTGTTTTTATTCTCAGACAGTGGTTTTGCGTGCGGTCCAAGAGTTTCGATTTGAGTTTGAGAAAGTTGTACACTTGTAAATGGAATGTTAATACTCCCTACTACAGCACCTCTTTCGAATCTAAAGAAAATAATGACCATATTTATTTGATTTCGAGTTGTGCTTTGTGTTTAATAAGTTAGGACACTCACTGTATATTATTTCGTACGTCAACAACTATTAATCTCTCAGGATTATTGTGTAATAAATTCAGAAAATCATCGACACTGATTCTCGGCATTCTCTCAGTGCCCGGTTCTGGTTCAGGCCAATCTATATCCTACAACACAGCGCGTTACATGGAAGCTTTTAAAAGCACTAACAAAATCCCGAACACGGAAATTCAAAAAATTCTGAAACTTTGCGAATATGTAGGGGATTTCCTCCCCTATTGGGCAACAAAATTTGGGCAAACAAAAATTGCGTTGTAATCAGGAGGAACCCCCCTACGTGTTCACAAAGTTTCAGAATTCTTTGAATTTTCGGGATCTTCCCTTGTAAGCAATGTGTACAAATGTGCCTTTATACCTTTGGTTGATTAAACTGATGCTTTCTATAAGTAATGCTAGCCGGTGTGTTCTGGTACATCGTCATAGAATCTTTAACGCACAATTCGATGTCTATTTCAGGAAGATCGGAGAATAAAAGTATGCACTCGTTGAAGCCCGAAGTTAAAAGCGAGTCGCGTAATTGTTTTAATATCGTTAAGCCGACTAAAAGTGGAAACGAGGAATCTCCTAGTAACAGCTTATCCCATAAATGGAGTATTTTGTGAAGTGGAAATACGTCTGAAAGAACAAGTAAAATAAACACATAATCCCTTCGTGACTCGGACATTACTTGTACACAGCTTACGTGAAAACATTGTTAGAAACCACGGTATAGCGAACAGTTCGGGTACAAAATTAATCGATCGAAGATGATTAGCTAGTTGAGGATCATGAAACGCTATAATCTGTGAGAATTTTCCTAAATATTCTTGTATGACCTCGGAGTTATCTTTCAGAAAGAATTTGTGAAGATATTTTGGTATAAATGTGGAGAGGCATTCAAATGCCCTGGCTACAATGAAAATACTATGTATTAAATTGAGAAACATAATTTATAAGGAACCGAATGTAATATACTTTGTCTATCACCTTCGTTGTTAAAATTCAAGTAAAGAAATGGAGCTGTTAACGAATCCAGTCCCTGCCAATAAACATAATGGGGATTATTGCGGACCCAGGCTTTAAGCAATCTTTGTAATCTCTCGTGCCCAGCACCGGATGATAATAATTCACTGTACTGATGACATCTTGGTATATCTACCTCTATCTAAAAAATGGTTAAAAAATTAGAGCATGAATACAGAGAATGCGATATAGTTTGCTAACAAGTTACCTGTCGATCTGTATGAGTAGGTGTCTCTTTATCGATCATATCATAACGTTTCTGAATGTCACCAGTGATGCCAAGTAAGGCTGCCCAAACGGCTCCTCTAACAGGCGGAGGTATATCTTTGTGTGCTTCTTCTATAATTGCGTCCCGAGTAATCGGATAAACCTGGGTTGCATTATAATTACGCATAAATAAATGTAAGAAATTTACTAACAAGGGGACCTTCAGATTTGGCAATTTCTTTTTTTCTTCGCTCAGACATTAATTTCCTAAAGCAGTGAGACGCGCTTTTCAGTCAAATCCGGGAAAATCTACTTTGAAAATTCCGTGTTCCCTTGTATATACGGTGATCCTCTACTTATGGCAAATACTCTGCCAAAAATAAGACGGAAATTAAGAGTGACAAAATTGCGGTGAAGGCTTAGTTCTCGAGAAAGTTGAATTTCACCTAAATACGTGCGATTTACGCACACACAATTCTTCTCGAATTTGACTGAAAATCGCGTCTTACTGCGTTGGGAAATTAATGTTCGAGTGAAGACCTTCGCGCACGCCAAGTATACAAATTTTCTGCAATTGCCAAAGCTGAAGGTCCCCTTATAAGATTATAATAAAAACCTAGTTATCCTAAAAGTTTTAAAATTTAGTGCAGTATAATTACTTGTAATAATCTATCATACAAAACGATCCTATAAAATTGGTATTCTGTATCTCTTTCTCTTATAATTAAAGGTAGTTGAGAGGCAGCATCTGTTAAATCGTCTCGCGATTGAACACGCATTCTGTAAAAAAAATTGGTGAACAGCTAATAGAAATTAGAAAGGAAGACATTTTACACCCACCGCATTATACTTACTGGTTTGTTAACCATGGATAATTTGCTATATACGGAATGTGAAACAAGCGTTGGCGTAGAGTATCAAGAGTGACTTTAACTACACGCAGATCAAGCAAGCCTGCCGTGTCTCTGCGGCCAAACATTTGACCTAGAAGTATTACTAAACTAAAAGGGAGATTAATAAATAGTGTCTTTAATGAAACGTTCAACGATTCCCCCGATACTTAATAGTTACTTTGGAACAGATAGAATAGGTGGTCTCGATCTGATGAGTCCCTGTTTCTTCAATTCCACAGTAATGTCTCCACCTGCAAGCTGCCATAAATAGTACAATTCATCCATCCTTCTAGTAATAACATTTTTATAAAGACTCTCCTCCTTCTCCTTCTCAGCTTTCAACAAATATTCCTCGAATATCGGCAGCTTCAATAACTCCTCTGGTATCTTACGTTTCAATGGATGAATTTGGAGACACGAGTCTATAAACTCCTTTATTTTATCGGGCAACTCCTAGCACAGTAATAAATTATTACTACTATAAGAATTAACGAGAAGCTGTAATGTAGCACTATGAAAAACTACAACCTTGTAAGTATTATAACAATTATTTTCTCTTGCAAGGCGTTCAAATACAGAAGTTTCACAATGTATTAAGCTAAGAACTTTTCGCAAACATTGAGATAATTTCACACCTGGCCATATGGATCTACCTAATAATAATTCAGCAATAATCATACCCAAGGACCAAGAATCCACTTTCGGACTGCTAACACCAGCACTCAGAAATACTTCAGGTGCTGTGTACTTTGGATATCTATAAATGCAAACGACAACATTTATGCCATTCAAATCTTTTCTAATCTCTCCGTTATATTTCTAGAGTGCCTAGTCTAGTACTGTGCGTCTACGAGATTTCCCAAGAAACTCTAGGGCCTAAATTGTATATCCGTAAATCCCCAAGTTCTTTAACACAATCGCAGAGGTAGAGCACACATATTGTCGCTATTAGCCAACATCGACGAATACAAAGAAAGCGAACAAGACGCATATAGTGCAATCCAATGTGAGCGAAGAACCCCCCTCGCCACTGTGCCATCTTCTCGTCGACGCACAGTACTTTAGTCAATCGATTTTTGACTTATACATACCCGATTGGGAAACATACGTTTCTCCCGCTATCTGTCATGTAGTACAAGCCGAAATTGTATAATTGTACATTTCCGCTCTTATTAACGAGTATATTATCAGGACTCAGATGTCTGTGCACTAAATCTAACGTGTTCATACAATGCAATCCTAATAAGCATTGAAATGCTATTTTTATAATATCATCTGTCCCAAAGTTCTCTTTACTGCTTAATGGATCTCCATTGTACTCCGTAACCACAACTATCCTTTCTACAAAGACAATGAGTTTAGTTATACGCTGGTGTAAGAAACTTGGAATACCGTAATTTATAAATATGACTTTTACCATGTTTACTTCTGATTATATCGAGATATGTCGATAGATGTGGATGCTGAATAGTTTTCAGGAATTGTGATTTACCATATATCGTTATTGAATTTGGGGTAAGGGGTAGACCGTTACTACCGCAAACTTCGACTGGATGGCTTTGCGCGAAGAATGTCATCCCACCGAAACAACGCTCTTCATTTTCTAAAAGTGCCGGGCACATTTTGAAGCCTACAATTTATGGCATTATTTTATTAAATAACATTAATACAAGAACGCATATTTTGCATACGAAGAATTCAACAATCTTACGATCTATTAAATAAAACAGAAAAGTATATAATTTAAGGCGTTGTACGTACTTAATTTATTAATAAGTTTTTATGCAACTCTAAAATATATATCTGCAAGTATTTATATTATCAGCCACCCAGCAATACTTGCATCAACCACTAATTATACGAAACATGTATTAGAAATTTTCTTAGATTTAAATTTTCCCATGATTGAGTCATCTGTAATGATCATTTGTAACACAATCCAAATTATGGATCTGCCTATCAGCTTTGTTATAATAATGGCACTAACTCTTTCGCTGGCGCTACAGAATCAAAATACTGTCAGTAGCCCGCTAGGGTTTTTATGCATTCGCTAGCAGAAGTATAAGTATTGCCAATACTATTGTCATCTTCCTTTCTAATAGTGTAATAAAAATAGTCTACGCTTCTAATCTACTTTTTGAAACTTGACAGAAACGGTGCATAAATCGATAGCTATTCGTGTAGTTAGATCTGAAAGCGTAGAGTCTGTTTAATTATACGTTGGGAAAGAAATATGACAATCCCATGGACAATATTTATCCCGTCAGTAGTGAGTGCACAGATTCCCTAGTATCTGTCAAAAAGCTAGGGTAAATATCCCGATTACCGTGCTTTGACGCCGACTTGCTCACGAAGCAATTAATTACTGACTTCTCTTACTTTAATTTTGCTTGGTGAAAATTTATATTGGCGTTTTAAACTTTTCTCTTTATTAAGAAATTTTTTTCGGGTTGAAAATATTAATTTTTCATATTTTTTTAATTGAAACAAAAATACATGTTTTTGTCCCAATTACCGTGCCCTGAAAAATGCGTTGTCCCGGTTGTCCCTATTCCTGTGCCATTTTTTGAATAGCGTTCCCGCGGTTAGATTATGTCTTTCAAGTTTGAATTGTTCAAAATATCTTTTGGTTCTACGAAAGGTATTTTTATGTAATTTTAATATGACCTTTTCATTACAAAAGCAAAATATGCAAATATAAATTTCTGTTCACACGTTCAGTGAAACGAAAGTAAGGTTAGGTTTCGCAGTTACAGAGGGAGACAGTGGGCATCGAGGGGCACGGGAAATAGGGACAAACCAAAGAGGAGATATAATAAGAGGCGTCACTCGACAAGGACAGAAATAACCTAGGGAAATCACTAAACAACCAATTTAAATGCCCATTCGGCCCCATTCGGCAATGATCGGTAAACTTCGGCAATAATTAGCCAATTGCGTTAAGGTACATCTTGTCGATTTGAATATCCCGCTCGAATGTACAACCAATTTAAATGCCAAGGTCAAGTAAGGACTTCAAAGGTTCCGCCCGGAGTGACGCCTCTTATTATATCTCCTCTTTGGACAAACGTTAAATTTCTGTCCCTATTACCGAATTCACTTTCAAAATACGAAAACGTTTCAAAAGTGCTCATTTTGCTATCTTTTCATAAAATTTGAACCTTCTATAATAGAATAAACACTTTACATAAGTGCAAATCATGACAATTATCAATTTATCCACTTCTGCAAAGTATCTTCTCGCAAAGAAATTTCCATATGCATTTTTGAAATTTTCTTACTATGCTTTAATTGTTTAAAAAATGCAACCTTCTCGTTTGTAACACATACATTAATAGTTTAACTTAATTAAAACAATTCTTTCCTTATTTATTTATGAGAGTTTTTTGATACGGCCACGTACGGCTTCTTTAAGTACAAACTATAATTCCCCTAGCGAATTCGGTATTTCGCACTGACTCTGCGTCTGTGTCAGAAAATAACTTGGATTGGTTGTTTCTGATAGAGACGAAAATATCTCTATAAGAATCAACCAATCCAAGCTATTTTCTCACACTACCCAGAGTCATTGCAATATACCGAGTTCGCTATAAGAACGGCCGAACAACCCGGAACATCACTAGACCGACGGTAGTTCAATATTTTTCCGAGCGCGTTGGCGTGAAAATGCGTCGCTGCCAGGCGAGCAGTTAATTTCATTTACAGTATCGCGAAAGTTATTTCGAATTAGCATCAGTTCTACCAATATAATCATTCATGAGATATCGTTACCTGCTTTTTACATAAATTAAACGAATAAATTCGTTAATTAGAAGGTCGCGGCCTCGTTTGTTTAGAGTCGGTTGATTCGCAGTAAGAACAGATTGCCTATAAATCATTTTTACCTGAAGTTGCTCTAGTTACGCATGGTTATATCGATCAGCTAAATATTTTTAATCGATTGCGATTATTCTTTTAAACAGTTAAAAACTGGACTTTAAGAGTCATTCCCTATGTTTCGGCGAGATCGATGCGTGAATGGGAAACATTGACGTATAATTTCTTTCTGTAGAATGTAAAATTATTTCGATACAGAGCAGCATCTCATATACACTCGTGTTCAATAAATTGAAGAGCAATGAATAAGGTATAATTCTACTCAATATATCCCGTATTACTCCCCCGAAAATGTCGCACTTGAGTAAGAAACTTCTTAGCCCCAAACTAACTGACTTAATATCTTACCCATCTTACAAATACAGATATATTCTCGAAATTCAATATAATTATTCTTCAAAGCTTGCGAACGTATCTTTACAGATGTCACGATATCCTTCAGACTGCAAAGTCTATGTCGGAGATTTAGGCAGCAGCGCTACAAAACAAGAGCTGGAGGATGCTTTCTCTTATTACGGATCATTGAGAAATGTCTGGGTAGCAAGAAACCCACCCGGGTTTGCTTTCGTGGAATTCGAGGATGCTAGAGACGCCGAGGACGCAGTTAGAGGGCTCGACGGCAGGACCATATGCGGGCGACGAGCTCGCGTCGAGCTATCCAATGGGAAAAGATTAAGAGATAGAAGTTATTTTAGAAGAGGCGTCGGAAGGCTATTTCATCCCGAGGACAGGTGTTATGAATGTGGCGAAAGAGGCCACTATGCTAGGAATTGCCTACGTCATAGAAGTTCTCGTAGAAAGCGGTAAGTATATTATACCTACACAGATTCTTACGGCATGCAAAGAAATATCGGACAAGTAAACAAGAAACATGACATACATGGTATATGATTCGATTCAAGAAACGTATGCTTAAATGTACAATGCGACTAATATACGATAACAAGCTTTGTATAACGGTGGAATTTAAATTCTATAGCGAGCAGAGCATTCCATAATGTTTAATAGTTTAATTTTCTTAATATAACGGCACAATTTGTTTGCATATATTTTACTTTGTTAAACTTCGTACAGATCGTTTGCTTGATTAACGTACAGAATGTAATTTGCGTATGTTAAAGAGTACTTTGTAATAGATAAGAAGATTCTATACGCTAAACAAAACTGGATAAAGGACCGTTAATGATACCGATGTAATACTGCCCGTTATTTATAGGGGATGCGGCTGATCAGGCACACGTACGAGAAATGTGTTGCTACTGAGATTCTCGCGAGATTCGCCTTGGGTTCACTTTCTGACACTGCGTAGTTACAGCGTAGAGCGTCCACGTACTTCGGGTTTCCTTCTGCATTCTACGAGCTAAACAGGGAAACGCGGCCGATGGAGTGGCTAGTTCTACGCACGATACTTCCGATAACCATTGACATCACCTTAGAGTGAAACTTTTGCACGTCCAACGGTTGCGGTGCCCCGTGGTGTTCTTCGCTCGTCTCACTTCGTTCGTCCGTAAACGTCCTAGCCACTCTTCGTCCGTACATCTGACCTTCGCGTGATTTCATCTGTATAAGTGATCGTCCTTTCTGGCATTACCATTGCATACTCTACAACTGTCTACTATAAGCAGCTTCGAAAGATGGTATATAAGCAGAACAGTCACATATATTTTCAACAGAAACGAATATGATTGTTTGTCGATTCCGTGCGATCCTTGTTGGTATAATATCATGATTCATAAGAAGTACAAAGAGGCCAGACTTATATATTGGCATTTAAGCAAATGGGAAAGGGAGTTAATAGAGATTAGCTTAGAGAGCGATTAGTCATGAATATTTAGAAAACTATTACGCGTACTAATCACCGTGACTGTAATATCGATTTCAGTGTGAAGTAAATTATCACATTTTTCCTGAATACTTGTCAACTATTTTTGCAAGCCTCACGGTTCCGCGAATCGTCACTCGTCGAGAGAAACTTCACCTAATATCATTAATGTAGAGGAATTATTTCTTGAGGCAATAAGAGAGCGAGAATACTTTAAAGTTACAGGCAATGGTAGTATAAGCATCGTTTTAATGCAACGTTTATTACAGATCCCACTCGAGATCTTATTCGCGATCTAAATCGCAATCAAGATCGCGCTCTCGTTCACGGTCAAGGTCAAAAAGCAAGCGTTCAAGATCTTCGTCGCGTAGCCGCTCTTGCAGTAGAGGCGGCTACAGCAAAGAAAAGATTCAGAATAAACGCAGGTCCAATTCCAAGGATCGTAGTCCCCGCAGGACTAAATCTAAATCAGTTTCTAGATCTCGAAGCAGGTAAAAATGGTACGTACAAATTTGTGGATATACATCACTTTTGCTAATCATTTGTCTGGTAAAATTAATTACTTCGAAGCTAATTTTCTTTATTCGTGGCATGCAGAATATTATTCATTTATTAGTTGCATATAGCGGTTTCTAATGAAGAAATTTATACATGTGTACATTCGATTAATCCAGCAAAGTGATATTATTCGAGTTGGCGATTTAAAGATATTCCGCATTTCGGCAACGCTGATAGAAACTGTAAACTTTTATTCTACTCGATGCTTTTATTACAGAGGACACATTTAATGGAAGTACAAGACGCAGTTTTCTGAAGCTAATAAATAAAGCTATAAGTATTACGTCCAATCTTGGAGTATAATTTTTTTTTTATTTTTCTTGAATAAGTTACACCAAAGTGCATTTTTTCTCAGTAAACAACATATGAAATTTAAGAGAAATAAAAGTGTTCCTTTCATCCATATTCAATTTATATTTTAGTTCTGTATTTTGACGAACAAAGGTCCTGATACACTGTATCGTTCAACTATGTTCACTGAAATTTGCATTCAATAAAGAATTTTTTAATAACGTATATATGTAATGTATGTTGAAACATGTATCGTTTAATAATATTACGAGCCTGTCGCAAACCATAACGCCCCCGATATTCTCATTTTAAATCTTCAGGAAGCAAAAAATTGAGATCAACGAAAATAGAAATTATCAATTTTGGGAAAGGTATTTGTAACTTTACGGCGCTTCTTATCGCGCTCGTGAATTCACAACGTCCAAATATAATGGGCCTCATTTCCGGGGCTAATGCAACTTGCATAGTTTACGGATGCAAGTGCACGCCACGCATACGCAAGGAATGCTTACATTCCTAAGAACCGACACCTATGTCCGCTCGACGGATCGCAGGGAAGCGAGGGGAAAGTTTAAGAAGTGGGGTAAAGAGTTACGACCAGGGGCTCGGTGATGAAAGGAGAGGGATAGGTAGCGATGTATGCAATTCCCTGTATACATGATCTTTCGCAGCAGTCTGCTGAAAAGCCGCGCGACTTGCTTGGAATGCTTTTTGTGCGGATTACCACGCGCGAAACGTGTTAAAAAATTCTTGCGGGTCCCTAACCCAACGTATTATTAATTCATCGCTATATAGACACAAATTCCTCTCACACAATCCTTGCGGTACTAAAAGACATTAATAGTCCGCACTTGTAAACAAATTACTTAAACGAAAACATCGTATTATTCTTAGGAAACGTATTTCTTGAATACAAAATTTTAAAAGAAGACCCCGTTACAAAAATCCAAAGTAAAGAACAAAGCAAAGGGGGCAATATTCCACGCGAAGGAAATGCTATTTTCGTGTGAGAAATATTGATAATAGGAGAAAAAAGAGGGTAGAAAGTACAAACAGGTTATTTGCCCGACATGCATACACAAATCCGACTCAATTTAAATACGCAGAGCACTCGAAAAACGAGTATCATCGAATCGAATTTCTAGGGTATCATCGGATCTACAATGAATTCCTCGAATGCGCCACGCACAGTAGGGTTTGGAGAAGTGGGGTAGGGAGCAAGGGTGGGGAAAGTTAAGAACAAGTTAAGGAGAGGGGAAGCATAGAGAGATCTGCAGCGACGCTTCGTAAGCACGGGCAGGCTCATTTGGTTTTTAGTCACGTATTCGTGATTCGTCGGTCCGTGTATATGAATCGTTCCTGCGCTCGTATTCACGCATAGGAATTCATAACTCGTACGTTGCTCATATCTCGATCGTACGGTTGACAATTCACACGATCGCCGAGAAACGAATGACCAAGCAGGTGTTTCGAGCGACCAAGGGAAAAGAAAAGAAAGAAGACAGCGATGACTTCGGTAAAGTAGATCACGGTGCGAGACTATCCTCCTGTTAAAAGGCGTCGAGCCAATTACGAAAGAATCAGGCTCAATTAAAAGGCGGCCCAGCAAATCGTCGCGATGACTGCCGCGTACACGAACGATCCCATAAGCCAGGAGCAGAGCGCAGAGAAGAAGACAGCCGCGTTAGCCAACATACCGCTACACAACAAGAAAGAACAAACGACGCGCGAGGAAAGTGCAGAAATCGCTTCCACGGAAATGATGAAGCTTGCAACAGGTGGCCAGGACCAAGAGGAAATCCCCGTTGATCAGGAAAAGGCATCGCATTGTATATCGGCCAACACATCGGCGCTCGTAGAGCAAAAGTATAAAGATGATCTGGAATGGGAGATAGCTACGGAGAATTGTGAATTTTCGGAGGGAAATGGGGATGCGGCTACGATCGAAGATAACCAAGAGACGATTTCCGAGTCGGTGGAAATCGAGCAGACTCAAGTGACGATCGACTGTGACGAAAGTGAAGCGAGATCGTCCGCCGATCAGACCGCATCGGCGAGGATCGAGGCATTTCTCGCGGAGAGCGATTCCCAAAATGCAACGTCGGGAACACGTGGGGCCGATCGTTCTCCCACGAAGGACGATTTCACGATGCAGGAATTACAATATTCCATCGAGGGTGTCGCCACGGAAACGATCAATTTCTCGAATGGTTTTGAAGCTCGCAATGGGTCGGCGGAGGGTGCAGGTATACGGGATACCGCTGAGGAAATATATGATCCGGAAAGCGAGCTGAACTTCCACGAAGCTGTGCGGACAGGGGACGCCAAGTGCGTCGCGGCGCTTCTTGCAAGGGACTCTTTACAAAACCTGGACGAACCGGATTGGAATGTTTCGGGAGATCCACCCCTGTTAGTCGCTGCCACGAATCATTGTTTGCCTGTCCTTAGGTAAAAAATATTTAAAATATTAACGATATATATTATCGCGATGCACGAAATTTCTTGGTTCGCGTAATGAAATACTGTGATATTGAAATAATTGGGTTCTGTAATTAATCTGGGCGAAAGCCATAATTATGGGAATATATTTTTCAACTTGTTGGTACGAATACCGTTAAAATTACTTTTCGGATCGTTTGGAAATCTGGTTTTCTTTGTCGATTGGTGGAGAAATTATTTCGAACCTAATTTTATTATAAATTAATATATCACTTTTTAAAGAAACCACACGTTGTAAATATAGATATTTCTGCAAATTTAGTTAGGAGTTATAGAAATTTAGTGTGCCGTAGAATTTGGGATACTTTGCGAGTGCCTATATAAGTCCAGCGATCTAATTTTATCGATTTTATATGGAATTCTAAATTTGACCACTCAATTTCGGTGGGGAGTTCGCCGACGTCGTGAAAAAATTCCGAACATTGGAAATCGCCGGGCGTGAAATAATCCGTGAAAACGGTTTTCACTTTACACGCTTCGCGTCTACACCTTGCTTCCCATATTGTAACCAGATGTTCAAAAGACACACTGCTCTTGAAATTCTTTCAAGATCGTGGCTCACCAGTTCACACGCCGAAAAATCATTTGCCCGCTGAACTTAATATTCACTAATCTCGCGAAGAGCAACGCGATAATTTAATAACAAATTTAATATAAAAGTACTATCATCGCGCGTTACAATTTATAAAAATCGTAAAATTGATTTGAATTTCTCATCGAATACTTCTACGAAAGTATTGGGAACTTAGAGAAGAATCGACGGAAGGTAATAATTAAAAGATTGTGGTTTGTAGTTTACTACTTGCGAACGGATGCGATCCAGCTGTGCGTTCCCCTCGCGGCGAGACGGCGCTGCACAGAGTGATTTTAAATGGAGGGCCAGGGAACGTATTACAATTTGTTGGCGAACTCCTGAAATACGGTTGCCCGCCGGGCGTCAAAGAAGCCGGCGGCGGATTGACTGCGTTACACATATTAACCAGGCAATTGGCGCATGCCCAAGGATCGAAAAATCTCCACCACAACTTTGACGCGGCTTTGAAGACTCTTGATTTACTAGCGCGCGCTGGTCCTGTTAACGCGAAGGATCACCAAGGCCGCAGCGCACTCCACATCTTGGCGTCTTCCACTATCTTTGGTGCAGTCTCGTTTAAACATGCTTGATGATATGTGGATACAGTGCTGGCAGCATTACTTTCATATCTTTCCTTTTATAGCGTAATATTACATTTTCATTTGGCAAAAGAGTTCTTCGTGAACACGCGCATGCGTCCATAATTCAGATTGAACTTAAATTGCTTCTACGAAAAGTATTTCAATATTAAATTTTTAATAACTAATATAGACTTGAAATTTCCTACAATCGCAACATTTTGACTGATAAATTGAAACTGACTTAAAACATCGAGCATTGAGGAATAAAATAAAGAAACTAAAATGGTTAAATTGCCATTTTAAAGTGCCTTTTGTAAAGTAATGCTTGCCACTCGGTTATCCCAAGTCTCTTTCATTCCCGCGAACCAATGACCGAGGAAAAAATCGCCTTCTTACAGATAACAACCACAGAACAGAAGTGGAGTCGTTGATCGAGACGCTGTTGGCTGCTGGCGCGGACCCGGCGCTGAAGAACGACCGTGGCGAAACTCCTTTGCACGAGTGCCTCGAGTGCGGCGCTTTGAACACCGCGTTTTTACTCGTGCCGCACACACCGGCCGGCATAATGTCGCGCTACGGCGAAACCCCGTTGCACATTGCCTCTCGAAAAAACTACGCCGACATGGTGGCGAAATTGTTGGATCACGGGGAAGATCCTAGCGTGCAAGATGCCGGTGGGAACACACCGTTGCATCTAGCTTCGGCGAGAGGCTTCCACCAAACCGTTTCTTTATTAGTTACGTCGCCCCTCGCGCAGTTAGAGAATCTTAACACCGAAGGGTTGACTGCCCTTCAAGTAGCCGCGGAAAGCGGCTTTGTCAATGCGGTGAGGCTGTTGCTGAAAGCGGGCGCGGATCCAAGCCAAACAGTGCATTACTGCACGACCACACTTCACCGTCATCCTGATATCTCCGTTTTAATAGATCACGAATTGAGTAGACGTCGCCAACTCGCCGCCTGATCACTTCCTGTATTACTCCCTTTTAATAGATGGACGATTTAGTAAATACAATCGAAGATCTTCCTGCGACAATTGAAAATAACGTAACTTTTAATAGAGAATTGATTTTGTTTGTGTCCGGTCCACTTTGCAGACAAGCCGATTATATCGTTTTAACGTGGTTTAGCTCGAAAGCGAAGGGTTGGAAGTGTATAAGATTGAAATGTTTAGCACTCATTATTAATGTTGCACATTGTCGTTTTAAAGAAGCGAGATGGTTGATTGTGTTGAATCATTATAGCTCCCATTATTTTTATACTAGTGTAAAGAGCATTTAATATTTCTAGGTAATTCTCATAGTGTAATTTAAAGAGCGTCGACACCTGTTAATTTCCCTGGAGGATGTGCAAAGTAATTTCATCCGTTCAATTTAGGTACTAAAGTGGAAGATTGCGTAATTCTGCTTCTGATTGGTAGTAAATCAAGGTCACGTTTCCGTTTATGCAGTGAAATTTTGAAACTCGATTCTGGACTGCTCGGAAATGCAATTTCATTTTGTTGGACTCGTGTGAGTTTCAATTTTAAAATTCATATGGGCTGTGTATACCCTTTCTGTTATTGAATTATAAATATTAGTATGTGCTTTGTTGCTCAATATGGTCTAGTATTCAATTACTTGAAACTAGAACAAAAATAATTAAAGCTACATTAATGCCATGATTTCTGGCTGTGGATAAAAGTGTATTTTAAAGACTGTGTGATACTGAAATATACATCTGAAATATAAGAATATTAACGATTTACGTAATTTCGTATGAAATATACCTATACGCATAATCTCTAGTTAAATATTTTATAAAACTACTTTTTTTTAGAGAAATAAGTACACAATTTGAAATAACATGGCTGTATATTTTATAAGATACACGCCAGTCGTTATGGGGATGGAAATAATGGAATCGTAATGTGTTTGTTTGGTTATTTATAGGTACAAGTATGTATAAAACGATTTGAAGTCAATTTTTATTGAAATATAACTTGACAATAATGTAATACATGTAAACAAAAGTTGCGTAACGACTTCAAAGTACAGAGTTCAAATTGCGGATTTCCCTCAACGTAAAAAACATACAAAAATAAATATTTCAATATTTTGTAAAACATTAATGTTATACCTTCTAATTGCAATGTAATGTCGAGGGAAGTAGTGTAACCAATATCTCATTCCAACAATGTACATTATTAATCCTTCGACTGTCATGTTTTCAATTGAAAATAAAAGTGCCAACACTGTTTTAGTAACAAGTGCAAGTAAATCTAAGCAAGAGTATTCTAATTTTTGTGAACAAAAGAAACTTGTGCAGAGATTACATGATTAATTATTAAAGATGAAGGTGATCGTGAACTGCAAAATTGATAGAAAATTAGAAACATGACTTTGCATGGAAATTATGAAATATCATATTAAAACGATTTTAGATTAGTCGTGAGAAATTAATATCAAACTACTGCGGACTTCGTGGCCTCGATAATATTACAAAATCATTATTTCATCAATCTAAAATTTAAACAAACTGTAAAACGTTAGTCTGTCAATTTATTTTTCTAATTTATTTTCGGCGGCTTTGAAATTGATATTGTAATTATGACAGTCGAAGAATTAAATATTTCACAGCCATCGCGTTCAGTAATTGCACGTTCAGCGTGCTTGCCTAATCTGTCGTTGCGCCACACTTATTTACAACTTCATTCTGCCGATGCATCGCAGCGATATTTGACATTGCGCATTTTCATAAATTGCTATGTAAAAATTGCTCCTTTTCCTTTTATGTATGTGACCTCTAAAGAGTCTAATGCAATGTTCGTTTTAAAAATTAATCACAAGTTAACTTCATTCAGTTCTTTTAACAACCTTATTCTTCTCTTTTATTCGATAGGAAAATGAACTATCGCGAATACGTGCAACTCTTTAAAATTTTCCAGGAAAGTAACATATCCTTTTCTGCGAAACGTAAATTCTTGAACGTCACATTAGATTTTTAGAACACTTTTGTACCGTAATGTTCTAGACTCAAAGTGGAGTCCTTATTGAAAAAAGAGATTTCTGTAACTTCTTGGAAGTAACGAATTATAAACATTGGCCTGATATAATACTGTCGTATTTTAAAACGGGAATAAGTTTTTATATCTTTGTAATAATACAAAACTAGTATCTATATCATACATAAACGCTCGCACGTTACGTTACTTTTACATTCGATTCAATGTATAATTCTATAGTACATCAGTATCATGCACAAATAGTGAAGCGATGCTTCCTAATCATTTCTCATTAACTTAAGACCTCTTTAGTATCTTGTACTAAAATTTCTGGTACTTTAGAATCATCACTAATTAAATAAACTCCTCCTTTGGCACGCTTCAGTAGTCTCAAAACTATTATGTTTCAATTCTATTATAATCGTGGAAACATTCGGTTCACTCATTCTTGCTCGCAACATTTCGTTTTTCATGGACAATATAGGATTCAGATTTTCACTAAAGCTTAATATAAAATGTGTAACGCAATAGAAAATTTTATGTAAATTTAGTTCTCTTGCGAATATCACACTGCCATTCTTTGATGCATGAAAATTGACTATTGTCACGCATAAACGTTATAAATGATAATGATATAGTAAAATAAAAAGAATATGTGTTAAACAAAATTTAAGTAAGCTGTATTCGTTTCTTATTTTTTATTCTCAATAATTGCCTGTAAGAACGTGACATTCTCAAATATTTTTAGGAACATTATTAGAGCATGTGATACTGAAATAATTCGAATGAGATTTTAGATCCAGTAAATAATAAAAATGAATTCTTTGGCTTTAGAGATATGGCTATTTAAATACACATTTGATGCGTATAATGTGTAATTATTTGCTAAAATAGCTTCTATGATCTACGTAACGCTACATGTACTATAGAAACATTCATTCTTCCACATAGGCCTGATGATTTTCACGTAACATTAAAAGTTGAATACAAAGCTCTAAATATACATAAACTTGCAAGACGACGGCCTTTTTGCAAGTGTACTCTGTATTCGTGTTATGTATATCAAACAATGATATAGGATTTGTATATAAGGCCGTACATGTTTCCATATAAAATTATAATATAATAAAGCAGAATGTTTTAGTGTTTTATATTAACTTATTCACTACCATTTCCTATTAATACAAAATATGTACAACTGTGAACAGCTGTAACAAAGTTTCATCCCCATCTCGACGCGATGAAAGCAATATAAAATATTATCGATAATTATCAATGAATTATACGTATAATCTGTAGAAATTTTGTAACAGTTCCACTTAAGTCTTGTGCTGCAAGCGTCAAAACTATGGCAGTAAATATGTCAATATCGTGAGACAACACATACCTAACGATGCGCGCAATTTTTCGACTACAACTTTTCTAGAATCGCTCTACTACAATATCTATTTAAAATTGTACTCGTAGCATGCAACTTTCTTGCTAGAAATAAAAATAACTATATATTCAATATACAGTCCGTACTTTAAAAGAATATAATCTAAGAGCATTGCAATTTGTTTCTCTTGTCTCGTCAAGCATTTTTATATCCGTGTAAGAAATAAATGATCTTTCGTTATATCGTAATACTTAACACCAACGAAAATTATATTCTTAATATCGTAAAGTTAGCGATATACCATATTTGATATTCTATTTCGAATGGCCCCTTTCAAATGTTAACAGCTTATGATAGAAAACGGCTAATAAAACTGTGTAGTAAATATGGTGCAATGCGAAATTAAAGTTTAAAATAATTGTACATGTTACCTTACACTTTGGATAATTATTAGAATATTTTTACAATAGAAAATCTGTTTACTAATTTAACACGCAACTTTAGACGCTAAACTATAAGTGTAACAATGACAATTATTACTGATAAAAAAAAGGTATCAATGAAAATGATATTGTATATTAATTAAACGCTATTCTATCAGCATAATACAAAAATCTCTCGAAAAATTTAATAAACTTCTTTCTATACAATTTAATAATCACCGTTCAATTTTAACTATGTGAAATATTGCATATGTGCGTTCGATGATATATCTTCGATAAAGAAATAGCTTCTATTCGCGAGAATTTAACGTTCGTATGTTTTGTAGATAGATCTACATTTTCATAAGCATATTAGGAGCTATTGGAAGAGAAAGTTACCTAAATTAATGTAATTCAGTAAAAATTCAACTACCAAAGCAATGTCATTTGCGCGTGTGTTTCGAACGAAGTAACATTGCTGTCTTGCAAATTTAAAGACACTTGCAAACAATTATTCTCTGTTCGCGCGATAGTTTGCACGAATCGAAAAGATTCTAAACGTCCGACACTCTACGCAATAAAAAAGCTCAATGATTTTAAAACTTAGCATACATTGATAAAATTGTTTGTTACGCTATCATATAAATACACGTATTGTGCCATCTGACATGTATATTAAATATATGTTCTTATTATGTTTCAACAAATCGTTTGTAATTGTATACAGGAAACATGTTAATTTCAATGAGTTTGTACTTGTGCGATTTAACTTGTAACGTAAAGTATATCTTGTCAATGATAGAATATGATAATGTTTCGTTAGAATTGTGTACTTTAAAATCTGTTTAAGAGCAACAAACTTACATGACTGTATATATATGCAACGTTCCACTATTTCTATTATTTACCAAAATCACTTGAAAGTAATTTATATCTTTATATCCGTAGTTAGATTTTAAGCGATTACTTTAAAAGTGATCATTTAAAATTCTATACATCACCATCTTTATTATGCCATGTCATGTATATACTTTTATACTCTTACTTCAATTAGACTATTTGAGCCTCATCAATTCCTATAATACAGGAAAAATTAGGGCACTTTAGCTTCCAATTCTCCCACAGGAGTCAATGTAAAAGATCATTCCGTCTACAATGTTCTATAAACACATTTGTATATTATATAAAAATGATTTCCGCTTGTGCACTTCAACAGCGCTTCGAAAAAAAGGCCTATTCTTTAAAAATACTGTGATGTACCAAGTGCATTATGCAACTTTCATGCAACTTAAACGCTAGGTGCTATAAGATCGATAAAGTATATAAATAATTCGCGGAGAAGAAACGAAAAAAATGTCAGAATTAAATGCATTTCTTTTTCGCGACGCAATGAATTTCCGTTCGATGAATATCACGCGAGAAGTATGCAAATTAATTTAATATCTTTGGCTTAATGTCGCAGAATGCTCGATTTTAACGAAAGGGCAAAGCAGATTATCGTCCTATAAAATATAACGAATATTCATTATGCAGGCACAATTATGAAATAAATTGATTATTCACTTACAGATGAATTACGTCTACAGGCCGTCAAGTCGCTAATCGTAGAGTTGTGACGTGTCTTTCTCGAGCCCTCGTTATCATTTACAAGATTCGGATTCACCGAATGGGACAGAGCAGCGGTCTTATTGAAATCTATCGTAGCATACCCTTTCTGCAGTTTATTCGGAGATTCTGGAGGAGACGCGGTCGAATTCGATGGGCCATCTAACGGTAAATTAGCTGGCACATCTTTCGTATCCAGGTCTAATACAGCGTAATTAACTTCCCTAATTGGACCACCCGTAGGCGTGGATGGAGGTAAAGGTGACTTCTCCGCTACGGACACCCCGGAGAACCTTTTTCTCAAACTCTCAATTTCACTTGCTTCTAAATTAGCGTAACAGTGTCTGATGGCTTCGTCCGCGTCAGGTTGGATGCAAGGCAACGGCGAAGGTCGTGCCCTAGCACCAAACGATTCTGTATGCTCTTGCCCGGGACTTATATTCATGTAAGCATGCCCAGGCTCGTTAGTTTCAATTTTCTCTTCCTTAAATGGTATCGTTTCGGAAACACTGTGTGTCGGAGACAACGGACTAACATCACTATTAATATCTACGTTCATGTAAGCCGCTGCTGGAACCAGTGATTTAGTTTGAGGAGCAACTTCTATGTCTTTCTGCATAGATGTCAGTTCTAGCGATGACGAGCCATTATCAGGTACAGAGTTAGTCACTGTACAAGGTCTGCGAGATGATATAAAATTGTTAGCGTCGAATAGTGTGAAGAATAGAAGCAATTATAATTCTACCTACCTCTGTATTGCTCTTCTAAGGCTTTTATTGTTATTATGTTCCATTTCTAATGGCGGTGAGGACAGCACTTCTTCGTTGACGTAAAGCGAGGACGGATGCGGCTGAGGGAGCGCTGGCGGTGGTGGCGGCGGCAGCACAGGAGGCGGCGAAGGAGAACCCATAGTTCCTTGGGGTGATATGAGGCCGGTGCTACTTCCCACGCTACCTAATCTTCCAATTCCATTCTGTTGGCTATGAGCGAATCTAGCACCCATGCGATTATTACTCCTATTTAAAATAGGATCCAAATAATTAGGCTCGACTGGTATTGTCACTCTTGTCGTCACTGTCGGACCGGGATGAGAAGCGACTGGAAGTTCTCTGGACATTGTATCATCCCCGCTGTTATTACAAACCTGAAAATAGTAATTCGTGTCAAACTTCTATCTTGCATTTCGAACATTTAGTTACTCGTCGTTTGCGAGATTTTTAACACAAAGGTATGTACCTGAATATTCGTTTGCACAAGATTAAACAAATGTGCAGCTCTGTGGCATTTGAAGGCGTAAATGCCTGGCCCAGTAGAGCACCGTCTACCAGATTCAAAACTAAAGATCTCTGCGTCATAGCCGTATCGACGCAAGCAACGCAAAGGCCATTTAATAGGCTGTTTACCTCGCTGGTAAAGCACTATATCAGTCTCTGTGACTTCCAAGCGTCCAGGTGTAATTAAATTACCTAAGTCATCTACATTCATCACTTGGAAAACATTTGGATGTAGGTCATTAATATCTGTCCGACTATTAACACAACCCATTCTTTTTTACTCTGAAACAAAGGAAATAAATAAAGTTAATTCGCATACGAAATTGCATTTACTGCATGCTTGTTGAATATATACTGCAGTCGTTAGTTTTACAACTTATAATTCTAAGATTAACGTTAATCTATAGGATTAAATCCTTTAAGCTGCAAATATTCTTTAAAAAAAAAAAAACGGAGATAATACTTTGAGTAAATAGAAACGGAAAGTCGTTTCCCGACTTTACTAATTACACGATTCCTTGTAAATAATATTATTATACTTGTCATCTATTTGCAAGATTTTATTCAACAAATTGTTTAATTCTTTCGTAAATGTAAGACGTGGGTCTCGATGATAAGTGAATAATAGAGAAACAAGGAACATTAAACGATATTAGAAACAAACAATTCTGACGAATTTCACGAAGACGTGATTGCCAGTTTCGGCGATTCGTCATTAAATTAAGTTGATGCCCCGAAAGCGAAGTAGTCCGTAGAAAATCATTCCTTAATAACATTCGCATACTTACCAAATGCGACATATCCAAAACATTTAACTCGTTTCTGAAAGAAAATTACTTATCCCTTTGCAAACAATAAACCTCACATTCCACATAAACACTGTCGCGTACTAATCTGCAGTTCCTTGAAGTTGCTGCAGATCAGAGAGAAAAGAAAGTAAATAAACTATTCATTGTGATCTGAAATCATACTTTATATATATGTACATATGTGTTATATTTCTGTTATTAATAGACGAATTTAAATCATTGATCAAATCTTCAATATTTTACTAATTCATTATAAATAGGTATATACACGACTTTATATGTATTACCTACATACATGTAAGCATCTATGACCATAATTATAATTAGAAAGGGATTATTTTATCTTTAGAGACCTGAAATGTTTTTACGATTTCTTTAAAATATTATTTTGCATTAAATGCATTTGAAATCTATTTTGTTATATCTCTCTACTTTCTTCCTTTAATATACTACTAACCCGAATGATAACGGAAACAAGAGTTGTATGATATAAATATATAAGTTGCAAGAATTGCTAATGGAAATTTACTTCTTCACATTTTTGTTTAACGAGAAATGTTTATATTTCCGTAGAATGCAAACGACAAATAAATGAATTATGGGCGAATTCCACTTACGCCCAAATCGCCTGTGACTTTCATTAAGCTAGGTTTTCCTGTACGCGACTGGATGCATCGTCAATAATTTCAAAGTCGATTTTCTCGAAAATAAAGCGCGTTATGAAAAAAAGTTGCTCTTTCTTTTCGACTTGTAACAAGTAAATAAGTCGAGAAGAAGGAATAAAATTTTTTGATATTACGCTTCATTTTCGAGAAAATCGACTTTGAAATTCTTTACGATGCGTCCAGGGAAACCTACCCTAATGAAACTCACGGGTGTAAATGGAATTCGCCCTATATTCAAGTATGCCGCCAATAATACAACTCGCAACTGATGCTGCATTTGGGAACACGTCGTTCGAATTCGCTTATTTTCGAACGCCAACCCGGTGATCCGTCGTGTCGAATTGATGACGTTGAGAACCAAAGTTGAGTGGATGATGATTTCAGTCGGAATCTGTTGATGTATGATTGGGATAATTGATTTGCTGTATTAAAGTTTCGTATGTTCTAACCGGCAGTTTTAAAGCGTAATAATGCATACTGTTTTTACGCGTTGTAATTCTATTCTGGCATATACGTTAAGCATCTCGGCGTGCTTAATGTTTTGCTGCTTTCTGTCCACTGTATTTCTCGATTACAGAGCAAATGCAACATTAAATACCGTAAAAGTAGTTGTGTAAGTATTACGAATTTCTTCCAATGGCTACTGCAAGTATCGAGTTCCAAAGAATTTCATTTATTCATTTATTACTTTCGATTACAATTTATTCATTTACCATATTGAGTTCGAGTTTACTACCAGATTCCTTTCTGTGTGGTGTGTATATTTTCTAAATATGATGAAAAATAACTTTTATTTCACCTGAACCACTATTTTAATAAAATATCTGGTAAAAATGAACAGAAGCATGTATATATATTTTTCCAGTTGATGTAACACGTAATTAATAATGTGTTTAGTAATCAATGATATTTTATTTTGCAGAAAGAATGTACCAGATTATAGTGCGTCAAGGGAAAAAAATGATCTGGGTTATTTAACATTCGACTTACAGACTGATATCCTTTTTCGTTCAGGAAATATTTATTGATATATTTCGCTTAGTATAATTCACATATTAATTATCCTCGAAACTTTCCTCAGATAAGTTATTCATGATATAATTAGAAAGAAAATAGAGATTTTAAATTTTCAGCATAAAATACATAATTTCCTTACATAGACACACATCTCACCCCATTATTTAACTGGAATGTTAAGCAACTATTTTTGTACCTCACCGCTGAATATCAAACAGAAAACAATGACTTCAATCAGGTAAAATGCAGAGACTATTGTTTAGTTTCTACTAGTTCACAACTTGACGCGTAAACAAAATTGTAGGTAGTACTGTGGGACAAGATAGTGCTCCGTGGTGACAAAGCTGTGCTCGATTTTAAGAATATGAACACGAAATACTATTTCTGGGATGACGGTAATGGTTTAAGGTAATGTTCGTCATTGTCGATCAAGTTGTGTGCGCAGAATAATACAAGAAACTGTGTAATTAACTTTTATCCGTTTTCTATCTTTCAGAGGGAATAAAAATGTAACGTTAACATTGTCGTGGAACATTATACCAAATGCTGGACTTTTACCGAGCATTAATGCCCTCGGTTCTCACACTTTCGCATTCCCATCGGAGTATACCTCGTTGCGTGTGTAATATATTTGTACATGTGATACATCTACATTCGTCATAAAGCCAATGTATAATAAATGTAACATTATGTTTACATATTATTATTAAATGTTACTTTTAATTACTTTACTCTCTATGGTTTAAGTAAAGAAAAGAATCTTTTTTTAAAAACAACGATTTAATATATTTATTTTCATGTTTGTATTGACCGAAGGTATATTTCTTTCAATTCTTACCAAATATTTTATTAGTATATTAAGTTCGAGGTAATTTATTATTGTCATTTTCTTCATTTTCACTCGAAGATTCATCTTCTTCTTCATCATCATCGTCGTCATCATCATCGTCATCTTCATCATCTTCCTCCTCGTCATCGTCATCTTCTTCATCATTAGCAGTATAACTTCCAGAATAATAGTTTTGAGATTGATTTCCTACGACGAAAAGTAATACATGGAGAAAAGAAAAATAGATATTTAAGGGGACCGTCTAAAAATCGATTTTTTTCTATTTCATTTTTCGAATGTTCAACCTTTTAAGAATACGTGTTTAAAAAGATTTTTTGAAATTCGGGCATTATATTAAATAGGTGATCTTTAGGATTTTTCCAGCATTTTGACCAGACAGTCCCCTTAAAATTATAATCGAATTCTTTACCATAATAACCATATCCATTCTCATCATCAGACTCGCCTGCTCCAGTTTGATTTTGCCTACCAAATTTATGGCTCCTTGCTGTAATACAATATAAAACAATTACAATTAACAATTCATTAAATAACAGAACCAATGATAGATTATATTCCTTACTCGACATGCTAAGATCTTTAGTCTGCGATGTCTCAAAACCACATTTCGGGCAAGGTATAGCCTTGTTCTTTTCATACTTGAAGCCTTTTCTTCTAACGTGATCTTCGCAATAGCAAGTCTTACACCTCAAACAAGAGTATTGCCCCAAACGGTTGCACGATTGACCTAAAAGTATCATTTTTCATAAAAATACTTCCTAATTAACTTTCCGTTACTAATCTTCGAATAATGGTTCTGAAAATCATTTACATTTAAAGCTCTCCGCCTCCAAAACTTGGCACGACGCTTGATGCTCAAACTGATCATCTTCACAAAGGAAAGAATTACAAAATGAGCATCGAAATATTCTACCACCGTGATCCCACACACCTCTTTCACATTCTTGGCAAACTGCATCTATTAATGGACACATACATGCATGAGTTGTAAGGCAACGTCTGCCATGGCAAACCCATGCTTCGCAGTGATCACATATCGCTCCCTATTGTATATCCATTTATCATTTATAATTTCATGGTTACAGTATTCAGAATATTTTTCATTATACACGCGACAAACTTACCACCATGCCCAAACCGGTATTGAACATACCAGGATGACGAACGACGCAATCTCCGGTCTTTAACATACATTTTATCTTTCCGCAGTGTGCGCACATAGGTAGCCTCTGTACACTTTGACAGAAATAACAGAAGGCTCTACTTTTCTGTTTCTTGTTGCACTTATCGCATTCCTTTGTAGAAAATAACAACCATTTCGTAAAAATATAAATCGCAAATTAAAATTTAAGAGGTATAGGTGCAGATTTCATTGCATACTTGTCCTACATTTATAATTCGGAATTTTGCATCGTAATTGAAATTAATTGTGTATAACGTTGGGTGTTAAGGTTTTGTGACGTTAATTCTAAAATCAGTTGCGTTATAATATGTATTTACTTGCCATTATTGCGTTACAAGGAAACTTAGCTAAGTCTATTTGATCCTTAGCGGTCCTAATTTTTTTCTGCCTCAATTTCTGCTTCTCGGCCTTCCTCCTTTGGCCCGTTTTTTTCTTAGGCATTTTGTCCCTTTTCTTAAGTTCTTCGAGCGACTATTATAATTTACTTATTTCGCAATCATATAAAATTACAATTACACGGACGAAACTTCAAGTATTAGACACGTTGTTATATCACATCCGTTCGATTAATCGAACCGGATGTTCAGCTTCGATGGATCGAGAACCTGCTACGAATTTCAAATTTATTCGGCGTTTATCTTTGAGCGTAGATGTTTCTAAAATACTTAATTTCAATAAGCAATTATGTAATAATAAGCAATTATGTAAAAATTTGTTTTACTAAATAACTTAACAAGGGATGGATCCTTAAGGGGGTAGACACGTCACGTGGTCTGGCAGATTCGGCCGGTCGGTATTACAGCAGGTTTTTCTGCACTGAAATGGTATTACCCATAGATACGCCGCTGCCTGATGCACGCGAGAGGGAGCTGTTTGCTATTTCCGTATTTCTATTCTGAATAAGGAAAGAAATTCTCAGCTATTGCGTTGTACTTATAAAAATTTAAACGGAAAGTCGGCTGGTACTGCAAACGTAGGAAATTCATTGTACATTACAATTACTTGAAATATTTCTCTTCTGGTTACAGGTGAAACTTGGGTACATTTCGCCATGGACAGGAACTATATATGGGCCAAATGATGGAAATCTAAACAATGAACACAAGAAAATAGTGATTTTGTATAACCGACCAAGAAAAATGATATATTTTATACATTATTGTAACACTGTAAAAGTCTTTATTCAAATAAATTGGGAAAAACTTGAAACAGACAGTATTATTATTGAGAAATACCTTTCATACATACTCCTATCCAAATTCCAAACCTGCAATTTATCTAAGACGGAGAAGTATTCAACGCAAAGGCGCAGAGTTTTCAAAAGGCTTTCGACGCAGAAATTCAACGTACCTCCTTTCGCTTCATGTTCTCCTGATACATCGCTCCAAAATCTGGCCAAAATTTTCAGAACGCTCTAAAATGAGCTTCGTAACAGGATAACATGATGTCGAAAGAGGTGGCACTAAGTTACGCCTTCGGAGAGAGAATCTAAGGCGGAGAAGTATTGGACGCAGAGTCGCAGAGTTTTCGAAAGGCTTTCGACGCAGAAATTCAGCGTACCTCCTTTCGCTTCATGTTCTCCTGATACATCGCTCCAAAATCTGGCCAAAATTTTCAGAACGCTCTAAAATGAGCTTCGTAACAGGATAACATGATGTCGAAAGAGGTGGCACTAAGTTAGCGCCTTCGGAGAGAGAATCTAAGGCGGAGAAGTATTGGACGCAGAGTCGCAGAGTTTTCGAAAGGCTTTCGACGCAGAAATTCAGCGTACCTCCTTTCGCTTCATGTTCTCCTGATACATCGCTCCAAAATCTGGCCAAAATTTTCAGAACGCTCTAAAATGAGCTTCGTAACAGGATAACATGATGTCGAAAGAGGTGGCACTAAGTTAGCGCCTTCGGAGAGAGAATCTAAGGCGGAGAAGTATTCGACGCAGAGTCGCAGAGTTTTCGAAAGGCTTTCGACGCAGAAATTCAGCGTACCTCCTTTCGCTTCATGTTCTCCTGATACATCGCTCCAAAATCTGGCTAAAATTTTCAGAACGCTCTAAAATGAACTTCGTAACAGGATAACATGATGTCGAAAGAGGTGGCACTAAGTTAGCGCCTTCGGAGAGAGAATCTAAGGCGGAGAAGTATTGGACGCAGAGTCGCAGAGTTTTCGAAAGGCTTTCGACGCAGAAATTCAGCGTACCTCCTTTCGCTTCATGTTCTCCTGATACATCGCTCCAAAATCTGGCCAAAATTTTCAGAACGCTCTAAAATGAGCTTCGTAACAGGATAACATGATGTCGAAAGAGGTGGCACTAAGTTAGCGCCTTCGGAGAGAGAATCTAAGGCGGAGAAGTATTCGACGCAGAGTCGCAGAGTTTTCGAAAGGCTTTCGACGCAGAAATTCAGCGTACCTCCTTTCGCTTCATGTTCTCCTGATACATCGCTCCAAAATCTGGCCAAAATTTTCAGAACGCTCTAAAATGAGCTTTGTAACAGGAGAACATGCGGTCGAAAGAGGTGGCAGAACGAGTGAATTTGCTCTTTAAAACATTGCATTAACGTAGAGTTTTAAAAGCAGCTCAGCATGGAAGTTTAGGTGTTCTGTTTAGCATGTCTTTTATATGTGATTTGGAATAAGCAGGATAGGAAGTAGTGGAAGAGAAAGGCTTATTAAATAATAGTGCTTTTTTATCACTTAACTGCATTTTATTGAAAAAAGTGAAATACAATACAATGAAATCTTACAAATGCGTTTGTAATATAGAAGATAAATAGATGTGAAGATAAATTCATAATTCTGATAAAGCCATGTCTTGCGCAATTTTCAAATCCGTGACTACACTCCAAAATGCAGTCAATGATCGCATGTAACCAGTGCTGTCTTTAGGCATGTACACGCTGGGCGGTCGCCAGGGGACCCATGGCAGTAGGGGCCCACAATTCTGAATTTAAGTCCTATTCCCGTGGGTGGACAGCGGCCCCCAAGGGCCCCAGTGCATTGCTTAGCCCAGGGTCTACAATACTGTTAAGACGGCTCTGCATTTAACGCCTTTTAAAGTCCCTTACCTGTGAAGCAGAAATACACACGATTAATAATCACGTAATAAGTTAAAAAATTATTTGAAGTGGTGTTCACATCATATGCGCGTCCATAACAACGCCGGTTTAAGGGGGTAGACACGTCACGTGGTCTGGCCGAATCGGCAGGTCGGTATTTTTTTTCGGCAGCAGGTTTTTTCTGCACTGAAATGGTATTACCCATAGATTCGCCGCCGGCTGATGCACGCGACAGGGAGCTGTTTGCTATTTCCGGATTCTATTCTGAATAAGGAAAGGGATTCTCAGCTGTTGCCTTATAAAAATTTAAACGAAAAGTCGGCTGGTACTGCAAACGTAGAAAATTCATTGTACATTTCAATTACTTGAAATGTGCTTATGTTACAATATTCTACGTTAGCAGTAAGGAATTATAAGTGAAAAGGAAAAATAGAAGATTTTTGACTGGGTGAGGTCTCATTTGAAAGAGGAAGGTTCGATGCAGCCCGCTCTGGTCATCGTTTGAGTCAGAAAACTCTTTTAGTGACCTTCAAATACATGGAATCTGCGAGTGCATTTTGTCGATTTTTTCTCTACTTTGGACACTCGTATTATTACATATCAACACAATCTCTTTGAACCATGACCAGATCAGGCTGCATTGAACCTTCACCTTTCGAATGAGACCTCACCCAGCCCAAAATTTGCTCATATAAGGACAAACAACGTCAGCGCGCAAACCCATGTTTCGGGCCAGATTATGTCTGTATACAGAGCGCTGCATTACCCGTGTCTACCCCCTTAAGCACAAAATTAATATTTATACGCGTTATTCGACATAAAAAAAGGTTTCCCCGAGGAGAAGATTACCCTATTTCTTAGATTGATTAATAAATGTAGGATTAAGAAATGAGCATTGAACGCCGATATAAAACACAACTTTCCTCGCGGAAATCCCACTTTTATTCAACAATATAAGCATTATAATTTCTGTGCAATTTTGTACATTGTTACAAAGAATGGAATGTATCGTACACCGGATGATTGTTGTTCAGGGTAATTATTATTTCACAATGCTGGTATTTACAATAAAACATCCATCACATAGATATTCTTAATAGACGCGTTCCTCTTATATTTAAGATTGAATTTTCTCTTTCAATAATTTCTCTAGTTTGCGCACATCCACTGCAAACTTCCGAATACCGTCGCTCAACTTCTCCGTTGCCATTTGATCTTCGTTAAGAAGCCACCTGAATTCGGTCTCGTCCAAGCTGGTCTTCTGTAGATCGCACTTCTTCGCCGTTTCTGTTGCAAGTACTTTGCAAATTGGTTCGTTACATTTCTCCAACTCCTCCAATAGCTTCGGACTGATGGTCAAGAAATCGCAGCCGGCTAATTCTTTAATTTCGCCTAAACGCAAGCATTACACATTTATTACAGTCGTCTTTAATTTATGCGAAGGTCTTACGGAGATAAATACTTACCAACGTTCCTGAACGATGCACCCATAACGACGGTTTTGTATCCAAACTTTTTATAATAGTTATAAATTTTAGTTACGGAAACGACACCTGGGTCTTCTTTAGGCTCGTAAGATTTCTTGTCTGTGTTCGACACATACCTGCAGAATTATATTAGTTACTAAGATTCAAGTACTTTTTAAGACTTATAAATTAATGATACAAAGCTAATACGTTTCAATGCTTCAAATTTAATAGTAACTTACCAATCCAGGATTCTACCAACAAATGGAGATATAAGAGTTACTCCTGCTTCTGCGCATGCGACTGCTTGCGCAAAAGAAAATAGAAGAGTTAAATTACAGTGGATTCCGTATTTATCCTCCAATTCCCTGAAAGAGTGGTTTTCGTGAGTATCAATTTTAATTTCACCTGGATTAATGCAACGATTATAAGTGGTCCACTTACTTTGCTGCTTGGATACCTTCCCAGGTAGAAGCAAGCTTAATCAACACGCGATCCTTATTTATACCACTTTCCTCGTACAGAGCGATTAGCTTCTTTGCTTTTTCAATGCTAGCTTCCTTATTGAACGATAGCCTAGCATCCACTTCTGTAGAAACTCTGCCGGGTATAATATTTAAAATCTCTTTACCGAAGAGTACACACGTCATGTCCATGGCTGCTTCAAGTTGCTCTGCCAATGTACTGAAACAAGTAGATCAATTTATACACTTATTTCATTCAATTCAAAGATCGCAGAGGGCGTAATTACTTAACCATTACCGCATTAGTTGAATACATTTTTTCTGATCATATTCCTCCTTTTCTTTTATTTATAAATATTAATATTCTTCCGCTTTTAATACTAATCCTTTATAATTTCTCATATTCTCATTAAAATTTGTTTCTTTCCTTTACATATCTTGAAACGTATGCTTTTTCTGTTCATGTGTAACTTTTTTTCTTTACAATCCCTATAATATCTCAAATCAACTTTTACTGTACTATAAATTCCACACAGATCTATATGTGTGAATAATTAATACAGTAAACTACTTCTACTAATTAATACACTACATTCCTCCTTCTCGCTTCTCAATAAATAATTTAATTTAGTATTAACATTAACAAGTTACAATATAACTAAGAAATTGTAAAATAATGAAAGTTCTCTTTTCAAATTTAATATACCAGATCTACATAAAAAAAGAAATATAAAGGATCCATTTTTACTCTAGTAATATTTGTTATATATATCATTATTATGTGTATAATAGGTAAATAAATATGTAATGCGCTTACGATCCAGATTTTTTTCCATATTGCACAGCTTTATCGATTAAATGTGCATATTTCTTTAGATTAGCAGCAGCAAGTATCAACGAAGGATTAGTTGTTGCATCTATTGGTTCAAATTGCTCCATGGCTGAAAATAATTTATAAATAAAATTCATTAATAAATTAATATCCAATCGATCCTCATTTTGTGCCTAGATTTATGTTTGCGTAGCATAATATTTAGTGTTCCTATCCCAGAGGTCACCATACACATCTATAGGTCATGGTAATAGCCCGTAATAATTATCTGGGTGATGGATGACATTGTGTGATAAGCAATAGAGACCTCTTTCTTCTTGAATCAAGGGAAATATTATTTAAGAATAATTGTTGGAATGAATGTTAAAAAGAATAGAATAAAAGCTGAATTTTTATCTATTACTAATTTTACCTCTTAATTTTAATAGATAGAAGTTAATAAATAATATTTCTCAAAAATACTACTTCCATTTCTAATAAACGAAATTTAATTAGCTGTTCCATAACACTAGTTTAGAAAATAAAAAAATGCGTAGAATGAATTAAAATTGAAATAACGCAATCAAATGAAAAAAAAACGAGAAAAAGTGAAATTTTAGTGTTTTCGCACAATTGTCTCTGGATTCGGTATTTGTTCATAGATTTTCTTCAATAGTACCTTGTTTTCTTCGTAAAAGTGCAAACTCTACGTAAGAAATGAGAAACTGGGCCCATTTTTACAATTTAGATTTTTCCCAGATGATTAAATGAATTGCCGGTTTCAATTTCGGTCGAAAAAAATGACTTTTCCACATATTTCCATCAATTTCACCCGAACTACTCAACCGAATTGAAAAACTTGTGAGATACATTTGTTGGTGATTCGATTATCTTTAATTTGATATAATTTTCGACCGCATTGGTCATAGGCAACACGAGGTATTCGCAATTAAGTGGGACCACCTGTTTGACAGACAGGTAAAAAGTTCACCTGTCGATATCTCGAAAACGTATCCACAGAAAAATGTTTAATTTTTCCATGAAGAACTTTTTACATAAGAAAAGATAGTGGCATTTATTGCGCAAAATGACGATAAACTGGTGTAATTCTAGTTTCGCATAAAAATTTCTAAATACGAAAGATCAACGAATTCCAGAACAATTAAAAATAATTTTTCATTCGTTCCCTGTAAATAAGAATAGAATAATTCAAATAGCATTATGATAAAAAACAAAGTGCTATCGTAACATCGGATGACTCTGTGATTGCCAATACCACTGCTTCCCGTAACGTACACGATTTAAATTCGCATTTGCGAGTTAACGAAATATTTCATACGCTACCAATACTCATGCTCATTTACGATATAAATGTATTGTTCGTCGAGCAAACGCGGAAGGGTCATTTGATTTCGTAGGAATCAAGCAGGTTTTCTATATTTAAATGATAAATTAAATGTGCGCAACAATCATTCCCCCGCCTCGCTTTTCGATAAGCACCTTCACCTTTGACCGTATTTGTATTAGTTGTGTAAGTGGCTCGTTTAATTTTCCGCCTGCTCACCTTGAAAGTCACCGGTATCGGCGACAATTGTTGTGATCTCCTTCAGTTGGGCTAACGAGCTCGGCATCTTGACTTTCTTCGATTGGGGTTCGCTCATTCTTACCGATAGTTTTATATACCGACCAGATATCGAGAATCTTGCTACGCAAGCTGGAGCGGCCACTTTGTGCGATACTTCGCAGGTTTGCCAACTTACGCAAGACTATTGCTCAACTTCCCTCCAGTGGCACTCGGTAAGAGCCGAGTGAAATCAAGGATGAATGTTTTAAGCGCAAACACTTAAGGAATGGTATAGATCTGCTCGAATGGACAGAAAACAATAGATTTAAAATATCTTATAGCTGTCTAGGCGAGGCTGAAATAGAAATGCTATTTCTTTCACAGTTTTAATTATGTACATGTATAAGTTAGTATGTTACTTGCAGATTTAATGTATTTACGCTTTTTATTATTGTATTATACATGAACATTCGTGTAATGAAACGAATTGAGATTAGGGCTGGGACTATTTGTCGAATTTTGAAGTATTCGAATACTTCAGTTGCTCAATTATTTGGCGAATATAATTCGAATATTCAAGTGTTCGAATACTATTCGAATATTTAAGTATTTGAATAGTATGGTGTGAATTATAAATCAAGTTCTTTAGGTTCATTTGTCAGGAAGAAATCTTGTAAGCTAATTTGGACCCACTTCACACCATACTATTCGAATACAACTGTATTCGAATACTTAAATATTCGAAGTTTATTCGTAGCATTCGAATACTTGTAAAATATTCGAATATTATATTATTCGAATAGTCCGAGCCCTAATTGAGATTCAATTCGTCTGTATGTTACATTAAAGTCGGGAATCCACCGGGAAGCTAAGCTATGCTATGCGATGCTATTCTACGTTTTAAAAAAAATAGCTTCAATACAGTCTTATGGAACCGTTTTCACCAAAAGTTATGTTAAAACATAGCTTAGCTTAGTTTCCCGGTGGATTCCTGGCTTTCCTCTTAATATAAATATCTTCTTAACATTAAGTAAACTCTTATAAATTATCTGCTTGTACATTACAAGGCTTGTATTTATTTAAAGTTAATTTAATTAAGTACAATAGAAATGTAAAGACTTCTTTTCTTAATACATATCGACATTTATACCTCCAGCCAGCAATATACAAAAATATACAAATTAAGCAAAACCAATTGCTTTCTTTATATATGCTCTTAAATGAGAATTATCTAAATAGAATTCTCTGCTAATACGTTTGAATATACAATATATATTTTAATACGCTTGCACACAAGTGTACGTACTAAACATGTCGACTGTTCGTTTGGTATAAAAATCTGCTCCAATGTTTTGTCATCAATTTCTCAGCGAAATACAACGATGTACTCGAACGTACATTCCATGCATTCACGCTAAAGTCGTCAGTATTTAGTATTAATAGAAATTCTTGTACAATCCGTAGCGCGAAATACTGATAATATGAGTGGTATGATATAATTTAATAATATATCGAGCGCTCGGTGGTCACTTCGCATGTAGAAATGAATTAAACTATTCTCCTGCGTGAATGCGTCGGAATATTTCCTCTCCTTAGCACTATCACGTTCATCTTGGTTTATGTCAGACTTTGCCAGTTAAAGAATGTTTGTCAATGAACGCGGGTTTCGGTTGATGCCCGTACATGAAAATCGAGCATATTACTAAAACAGCACCTACAGAGAACTGGAAAGTTAGCTGGAAGTCGAAAAGGTATATAGAAGCTATGCAGGAGATTATAATCGCTAAAGATGTGGCGAAACCTTTGAGTATGTTATCAGCGTATTTAACTACCATGGCAACGATAAGGCCACCTCCTGCTTGGAGCACAATCAAGTAACACACGAACAAGTCGTACCCGAAGAAGAAACTATGCTTTCTCAGAGCTCTGCCATCGTTTATGAAGCACGTAATTAATCCAAAGGGTAGCGACAACAAGCTTAATTGCACGTTTCTTATCCACAGCGATATGTCCGAGTCTTTAAGTATTTTCTCGAAGTAGATCCCAGCCAAACCTGACAAGAAGCATGCACTTAGTGCAGTTGAGAATCCAAGTAAATGGTTCTGTTCTATGCCGGATGGTAGAACAGCGTCCGAGCCTTGTGCCAACTGTACGCATACTATTCCTATGACTAATAATATTAGAGCTCCCCATTGAGTATTCCTTAACGATCTTCGTAGTATCACTACAGCAAAGAACGCTGTGGTCAAAATTTTCAGCTGGTATGTCACCTGAGGGGAAATAAATTTAAGACAATGATGATAAATACGATGAAAGTTTGAGCGAAGAAGAACGATTCATACCTGATAGGTTGCTGCGTCTAAGTTAGACGCTGATACATATAGGAGATTATTCTGTATAATGTACAAAAGCGATGGCACGCAGACTTTCAGAGTATCGAGTGGTTGCTTTACAACTATCATTTTTAGAGAATTGTAGAACTTCGAGAAACTCCCTTCTTCGACGAAGACTAATATCAAGCATGTTACGAGCTTGACGATCTCCGCCATAACAACGGCTGAGAAAAATAATAATTATATGCGCGACTATTAAATATTGTGAGATGTATTTGTTTACGTAAGCAAAATATACGTACCGGTCGAGGAAATAAACATATCCCCCGACCTTGTGCGCGCATAACGCATACTGAGTCCGACTATTGCATTCTGTAACGTCAGGGTAATTAAACTGACATACTTCAGCATTTGACCGCTTCCTGCGAGAGAAAGTTTTCAGTTAGAGGTGATGAAGATTTATATGCAGTACGGTTTTCATAAGAACAGAGAAATAATTGTCTACTTACTTTGCTGTGGATTATTCATAATTATAATATTCTTTCTAAACGAATTTTTTAATATAAAACTTAATGGGTCATCTTATCTGTAAAATAATAAATGTTATTAGTAAAATTAACATTTATGTAAATCATTGTTCGGAGAAATACAGTGGAATACATCAGTTTATGAATTATTTGAATTACTTGAGAAAATATATTTAGTTTCCTAATATCCAAACAGTCCATTTATTTCACCTTTCGTGGCATTTTTGTTTGAGAGAAAGGTGCGCGTATGCACAGAAAATATTGTACACGTTGACATTTGAGTCTTATCACGTCCTTCGTAACCAACACACCTGCAACACAGCCCACACACAGAAAAGAATAGGTCCAAATAAAAAGAAATGCACGTGTCGAATTCAGTAAATATGACGAAATATGACTTCCCCAATTTGACGTTACCGATTCATTTCCTTTCTCTCAAACCCCTCAAACCAATCAAGAGATTTCTAACATATCGCAAATAAAAGAAAATCGAATTCAAATATAATTGAAGCAATAAATTTCATTCTATAGTACAACAAACTGACTTTTGTTTTTAAAACGAATGGTGGTAAACATATGTGTCTGCTTTAAGTCATCTAGTGAAACTTCAATATCGATAAATAATTAAATCATGCATCTATAATTATTACGGATATGTATATATGCAAGGTTTAAAATAAATGAAATACTAAATATAAATCAATTCTGCATTCTTTGTGGCGAAGTAAATAAGTCATTTAGCAAATGATCAAACAAGGAATTTTTCATTTTCACTGATACTTACATTTGGTAATAATGACTATGGTTTTAAAGTTTAAACACACGCGCAGTCAGCATTGACAGCGCTACAAGACGGACAAGTTGTATAATTTCTTATTTATAAGTACAATTGTGTAGTAAACAAATACTATGTGAATATCGAATTATTTATACGGGGTTTCGCGAAGAACGTTAGTGTTTTTATGATCGGTTCGTGATACAAGGAAAAGTATTTTGGTTGTGGACGTAAGGAATAAGTTGTATAATATATATTTATATTTATTTTCCTTTCTCACGCGTGTTTGACAAAGAAATAATACAATGTCTTATATGCTATCGCATCTCCACAACGGGTGGCAAGTGGACCAAGCGATTTTGTCAGAAGAAGATAGAGTGGTTGTAAGTTTCTGATTCAGTTATATTAAGTATTTTATACATATTGAATTTTTTAAAATTTCTATGTACAAGTGAAACTTCGAAATATAAATGTTGTGAGAATTGTATCAAATTCAGTAAAAATTCCGTTTTGTCTTTTCAGGTTATTAGGTTCGGTCATGATTGGGATCCTATGTGTATGAAAATGGACGAAGTTTTGTATAATATCGCCGAAAAGGTTAAGAACTTTGCTGTGATCTATTTGGTTGATATTACACAAGTACCTGATTTCAATAAAATGTAAGTTTCGAACAGCTGCCGATACAGTTTAGATAAGCTATAAATCTGGTGGTTGGTGGGCCACGTTGAGAACCAAGTCCAGAATCGAGCACTACTTGAGACACCATAATGCCACGTTTGTACACGTGGAACATATGTATCTAGCAATTTTCGTCATTTCAAATAGAGTCCTGTAGTTCGCGACAGCTAAACATTAAGGAACAGAGAATGCATTTAGAGCAGTGCAGACCAAAGGTTTGCCTGCTATAGTGGTGCATCTCTATCCCTTACACTACCATGAGTTGCTGTCGTCTTTGCTATTGATGGTGTCAAGTAGTTAGAACGGGGGTGTCGAACAAGTGAACCTCTTCGTCTGCTCCATGGAGCAGACAAAGAGGAGAATTTAACAACACATTGCACGTGTTACTTCTTATTATTACTACTACTAGATGCTAACAAGATGAAAACCTTATTTAGAAGCTTATCCCGAGGTATATACGAATTAAATTATGGGTCAAAATGGACCCCACACTCAATGTGTTATTAAAATATCCACCAGGCAAGGGTTAAATTACTTGATATGGTTTTCATATCTATACATCTCATATTATACATCTAACTTAATTTATATTCGAGCGGCTCAAAAAAATCGAGTTACCCAAAACCATTTGAGTCTCGGCTCGAAAAACTGAGTCCCACTCGGTTTGAACTTCAAGCTACTCTAAATAGTGCGCAATCTTAATTGAGATTCTAATCCACGTATGAATTTATTTTTTTGCAGGTACGAGTTGTACGATCCATGTACAGTTATGTTCTTCTTTAGAAATAAACACATAATGATCGATTTAGGAACTGGAAATAATAATAAGATAAATTGGACCCTGGAGGATAAACAGGAAATGATCGATATTATTGAAACCGTCTACAGAGGTGCCAGGAAAGGTAGAGGTTTGGTTGTTTCACCCAAAGATTATTCTACGAAGTATCGTTATTAATTTATTTGGTCGATAGACTTTGACAAGAATATTTTTTATTGGTACGTGTCAGTGAATCGATGAGCAAATGTGTTAATTGAATTTATATCGACGAGTAACAGCGTGTTGTGGTTATAAATAAATTTAGAGCTGTGTATACTACATATTTATGTGATTCATTCGAAAATGCAAACTATATACTTGCGTTAATAATTCGATGTTTAGTTTTATATTATTTATATAGCAGTCTGATGGGAATCCCTTCAGATCTCTAATCAATCATACAGCAAAAGATCATCGGTGAATTTCACGCACACATCTTGTTCGTTCGAAATCTTTTGTCTGGCAAAATGTCTTATAAAAGTGTCTCGTAGATAGAGAGAAATTGTGCTTTCATACTGCAACAGTAAAATGAAGTTTAAAGATTTACTAGGAACGAAATATAAATGCTGTAATAATGTTTTACACAAGTTAACAATTCTAAATACGTTCAAGCAATTTGAAAAATTATTCAAGCACAATGAGTGCTTGTAATTGTGGCGTACCTTATTAGACTGATAAATATTCTCACTTTGCAGGACAAAATATAGTGGTATTATTTTTATTTCTTTCTACCATGTACAAAATAGAAATAAATATTTAGAGATCATTTACTCTAAAGTCTTACATACACATCTCAAAGTTTTTGACTAGACTTGTATTCGAATTTGATATTACTTTTGGTTTCTTGGAAGCGTTTTGAGTCAGTGGATTCATAGGAGGTGGTTTGTCTGTAAAAAGAAATTTTTCCCATATTTCTATCCGAAGAAAAGCGTGTTAAATTTGATATAATTGACTCACAGGTTTTCAAACAGTAGGGATTCCTTAATACTTGTTTTATGCAGTTGTAAATATAAGCATACTGACTCTGAAAATTGAAGAACGAATTTAGGAGGATATATTCACATTAACTTGTTTACATCGTATCTTGAATTTTCTTACTTCTTTTTGTACCATATTTATCCTATGATGTCGTAATCTGTATACAGTCCCAAACACATCTAATTTTCTATTATCGCGAAGATGCTGTAAAAGTATATCTATTGCTATTAAAGTACCAGTTCTACCAATGCCTGCACTATAAAAGAAACAGAGGTCACGAAAATAGTAAAACTTTATGTTAAAAATTTTCCATGTATTTACCTGCAGTGAATAACAATATATCCTTTATTAGCCAGAATATTACGACGTATAACTTGACAAAAATGAATCATCGGATCAAAATCCTCTGGAACATCATGATCTGGCCAATCTTTAAAATGCAAATGCGTTATATTTCTCTTCTTGTTTTCCTGTAATATTTTATTTACAGTGAACACAATTTTCGTTATAAATAATCATAGATTTTATAAAGTTTATCAGATTTTTTACCTTTTGCAACACTAACGTCCTTTGTGTATAAGATCTATAGTCTAACTCACTTATGCACTTTATAGTCATATTCTCATACCTGAAAGTTTCCCTAATTGTTGGAAAATATTGATGGCATTTCTCCTATAAAGTAATATTTTTATTATTTGTATATTAATTAAAAGTCTAATTGTATGTGGACAGGAAAAAGTCTTACTTTGCCTTTCTCGACTAACTGAGTTAACATAATTATAATATTGATATTATATTGCTCGACCATTCTCCAAAAATCAAACGTGGTTTCTTCTTTTGGGCCCTGACAAGCTATATACTCGTCTTCTCCAGTGTAGCCCTAAAAATTAATATAAATTCAGCGAATCAATTGTAATAATTCAATTGACCTTTATATTCCCCTTACCTTTATAAACGATGCATTGATATAGTCGGTGTTGGGGTCATTATCAATCGCTTCTAATTTAACTCTTGAAAAGTCATCTAGAAACACGTGAAATAATTTTAATAAACCGCTCTCGGTGTAGTGATGTTTTTTCTAATTGAGTATAAATCTGTACATGGTAAAATATCAGAATATCTGTTCTTCTTCTTATTCGCTTGTAAACAAGCAGTATTTGTTGGCATCTGTAAATCCACGCTGAGAGTTTGAAGCAGTTGAAATTCGTTGCTCAATTTTCCAGGATTATCAATGAGCTGCTGACAATGCGCTATAAACTTCTTTTTTGAAAAAGGTGTAGGGACTGGTGAACCAGACATGTCAGAATGCAAAAATCTTCGTAATATTCTAAAAAAAGAAAAAGGAAATAAATACTGTTGACGCGATTGTTAAAGTTTTCAGATTTTTAATCCAATTATTTTATTTACAGTATATAAACTCGCGGGAGACCAAGAAAGTCAAAACTATTGTTTACTATTGTTCATTGATACTATTCACAAAAGGCACACCACTTAACGTCAATGATATGATAATGAAAATTGTTTTTAACGCGCGCACTTTGTACAGAGAGGAAATAATGACCTGTCTTTCCAAAGACTTGGTGTTATCATTTTAGTACAATTCTATTTCTGTATTAGATTTTATGGTAGTAACTGCATCACATATATTAAAAACTGTACTGTTCAAAGTGTTCTCGTGCAATCTCTTAATAGCTACTGCATGGTCAAGCAACAGTTTGGTAGCTAGCAGACATAATGCAATGTGTATTTTAGCATGTATAGTAGACATCTGCATTTAGTGACCTTGTTGCTTCTAACTATAGTGCTCTTCTGAGTCACAAGAGAAATATTGATTATTTCTCATAAATGTACACACGGTTTCTTCCATTTGAGCTTCTACATATATGCAATAACATTTACTTGCCAGTTAAATCTATATTCTTACACAATATAATGCGTATATTTTTATAAATTAGTTTCGAAACTTTGTCTCGATGAAAAGAATATAAATACAAGTGAAAGTTTTACTTACACTTGAGGAGAACATTTGCGAACTAATAACATCATTGTTGTTAAAATTCCCAAAAATAGGATGCCAAAAACAACTCCGCTAACAAGTCCAACGTTTATCTCAGCATCTAGCGCGAGATGAAATATTTAATTAGTACGATAAGCCTTTATTAACTAATTAAAGAATAATGAAGAATTACTTATTAAAGAAACAATGATATTACGATAAACCATAAAGTACTAACTGGTTTTTATCAAAAACGTTTTAGAGTCGGCATATCCACCACTAGTCAAAGCTCGCATTCTAACGTAATACCAAGTATTTGGTTTGAGAGGTCCGTTGCAATAAACTCGCTTTTTAAAATTAGACGAAATTTCTTCGCAGTTTGTATCTTCCCCCAGTGTATACTTCACTGCTTTCATGTCGCCGTAATCGGCAACGTAATTAGCTGTGGGAGAATATAAGTTTATAATAGTGTATACATTTCTCGATATAAATTCATGAATTCGTTATAAAAATTTATCACCTACGATAAGGATTCCACCATAATCTAGTAGCTTGGTAAGGCACGCTAAAATCTTTTAACATAGCTTCTTCCCAAGAAGATACGTTCGGCCATGTGTGATTGTTTAAATCAAATCTGGTGCTTGACGCAATGCTAGCTTCAGCCCCTGAGACTATGATAGAATAATAAAGAACATCACCATTTATAGCAGGAAATAAGGGAAGCAAAAGAGTTGCTGATGTCGTAGATCTTCTTGCCTTAGATGGATCTATCGTTATAGATTTTATGTAATCTTCGTCTGGTTCGGGTGGAACTAAAGAATTATTTAACAATAAATACCTTAGAAGCATAAGCTCATAGTAAAATATAAACATTATCACAAGATTCCAATAATTAATTTGTTATTATCTCATGTAGCTTAAAAATAGATACGTACTACCCGCAGGATATAAAATGTTGCTGCGACTTGCTGGTGATCCAAATTCTCGAACACCGTTGACTTTAGCAGATACTTCGAAAGTGTAATTGTACTCTCCTTTCAGCTCTTTCAAATTAAGTACGATCATATCATTTTCAGTAGTTCCACTCGGTACATATTTCTCAACTAACAAAGAATGCGATGTATAATTAGTTCTAGTCCCGTGTGCAAACACCTTGAAATATTCTATTATTCCATTCGATGAACATGGCTGGCCCCATTTCAAAATAGTGTCCAAAATATTCGCATCGTCTTTACTGTTTGTAATTAAATAGGAAAAGTTGGTCACCATTTCTGGAACTAAAAATACAGACGATATAATAAATGTTACGAAAAGATTATTCAGAATGCTATGTAATTGAAAGTTACCCCCAGGCAGCGTTCGAAACGCTAAATATTCACTGTAACTTCCCCAACCTGCTGCTGTCTTCGCTCTAATTTTTGCTTTATAATTTGTATATGCCTGCGGTTCTAAATATTCAAAAGTAAATACGTTTCCGCTCAGTTTGGTAGCGCTTTTCGATTGCTTTTTACTACACCACTCTGGCACTGGGAAAAGTGCTTCCCATTCTAGCGCAATCTCAAATTTGTGTAGATTTCCTGCCAGGTATTTTGGCGTTTCCCATGCAAGTGCGAACTGTGATTGTGTTATGTTCGCAACATTAAATGCAGGTGCGGATGGTACTGAAATGTAGAGTCAAAGTATCGCTATTAACTTTCTTACTATTCACCGCTTGGTTTATTATTTCTAATTCAAACTCGTAACGTTACACAAAATTGATTTCAATTCATAAACTAAGTGAGAATTTTATAGCACAATATATTCCTACTTACCATCTTCTAAAGTTGTTATATTTACAGAATTGCTTAGTTTACTGTTTCCTGCTTCGTTAGTGACGTACGCCCAACATAAGTATGTCGTGTACGGACTAACACCAGCAACGGTTGAATGTACAATCAGAAACTCATCCTCGATGTGGGAATTGATAAGTACCTCTGTCTCTCCGTTCACAATTTCATAACCATGTCCACTGGTTGCGATATAATTGCACATAGCTTTAAGAGACACTACATTGCAATTATTATTATCTTTCGGAATTCTCCATAAAAGTGATATGTTATTTGCCGAAACGAGAGGTCTGTCGATATTCAATATTGGTGGTTCCGATGCTACAAATATAATAGTTAAATGGTTAAAAATATTTCACATAGCGAGTGCTACTTGCTATAAGTTCTTTACCAGTTGACGCTGTTCTGATATAATTGGTAACCATTTCTCCATCGTTATTATCTTCGTCCACTGCATTAATATAAATGAAGTAATATGTACACGCATGCAATCCATGTATCGTCACATTCGTTCCAACTGTTTCTTTTGTTATCGCTTGTGGAGCAATAGTAACACGATAGTGTTTAATGCACGCCGAACCTATTTCTGGTGGTTGCCAGTGGATGAATAAAGAAAACGCACTAGCTACTGCCATCGCAGATTGAGGTGCGCTAGATTCTGAGAGAAGCAATTGTTATTAGCAATTACGTAAAGGATAATCATTACTATTACGTAGTAACTTACTCTGCGAATCTGTTTTCACTGTTCTGTTGAGGCCATGCGATCCCACTGAATATGCAACAGCTGTGACTGTAAAAACATATTCCGTGCAAGGTTCCAGATTTGTCGCATTGTATTCCGTGTTTATAGTTCGTGTGTCGTTACAATCATTTTTAAAGCATTGAGTAATCAAGTAGTTTTGTACACACGTTGGATATTTCGCTGGTGCCTTCCAACTTAAACTAACTGTATTGGTGGTCGTATTTACTACTAGATCCTGAACATCTCCAATCTCTGTAACTGTAAAGTATATGATAAACGTGAGATGAGTGATGAAAATAATATAAAAACTTGCATGAAATCATGAAATACTATTCAGTGCATATCATGTTAGACTTTCTAGGTAAATCTTTAAAAAGATTCTTATTATATTTCTCCATTGCTTTAATAAGAAGCTAAACATTTTCTATTTTATATCCTTGAATACAGTATAAACGTTAAATTAAGAATTTTGATTTTAAATTTAATTTTATTTAAATTTGTGATTTTACTGTTGCTACTGGTGGCTGTTGCCACCGAAACTCCAACCGGATCTTTATCGATGACTTTTACAGTAAACGTGTATGCAGTACACGAATCCAGTTTAGTCGCGTTGTATCGTGTGCTGGTTGAGTTTATTTGAAACTGCTTGTCATTCGACCATACATCGATTAAATACGTGAGCGATTCATTCGACGCAGTTCCAAGAGGAGGCTCCCAAGACAGAGATATCCATTCCATACCGGTTCCGTTCACCTTTAATCCTTGTACTGAATTTTGCTCTGTAAACAAAGATAAATTCTTTGAAGTCTCAAAGAAGGCATGTTTCGTGCGAGAGAAATTTAATATTTCGTTTGAACCATCATGGGCGTCCGGAGGGGGTGCAAAAGAGGCAGTTGCCCCCCCCCTGACTTTTCAGAAAAGATCGCTTATTTGTAAAAACCGATCTTTATTAAGTTTGTACTAAAAACGTGAATAGGAAATTTCGGATTTAAATTTTTCATTAAATTGGCACTACAAAATGGGTTCAAAAAAGCAAGCGGGCTACTCATTTTTTTAATATTATATTTTTTTTCATCGTCATCGCAAAGTTACCCCGCCCTGGAAAAAAGTCTGCGGACGCCCTTGTGAACTATAGAATTTAAAATTCAAGTATTAATCAAAAAGAATTTAAAATTCAAGTATTAATCAAAAAGAATTTAAAATTCAAGTATTAATCAAAAACAATTTAAAATTCAAGTATTAATCAAAAAGAATTTAAAATTCAAGTATTAATCAAAAAGAATTTAAAATTCAAGTATTAATCAAAAAGAATTTAAAATTCAAGTATTAATCAAAAAGAATTTAAAATTCAAGTATTAATCAAAAAGAATTTAAAATTCAAGTATTAATCAAATATTGTAACTCGGGGTGAGGGGGTGTTCTTCACCTGTACCTTCTGCGGTACTCGTCGTCGATTCATTGATGATAACGTCGTTATCTTCCACCTCGCCAGGGAAACTAAAAATTTCTGGAAATCTTTCAACAATATCGTTCATTGATATATCAGCAGTGGGGATGTTTACGTCGTTGCTGTTCGGGTGATCGTCCGTCAGGGGGTCGCTTTGGGCGACTTCCGTCGTTTCCGCCGGAAGCTGCTCGTAATGATCGCTGGCTTCCGAGACCGTCGTGCGTTCGACATAACCCAATGGTGAAACTGGATCGTTTGTTCCATTGTTTATTATGTCGATCGGAACGTCTTCGGCTAGCACGTGGAGAATTTGCAGCGCGTAGATGAACAATCTCAATCGTTTTCTTAGTATCATGTTCCTCGGGAGGCTGGAAATTAACAATGAAAAAGGTAAGTAAGTGGGGAAGAATATCGGTGCGATCTTTTATCACGATCGATAAAAGACTTTATGGCGTAAGACGGCTGGAAATACAGTCAGACTGAAGACTGAAAATCGACCACGATTTTTCTTTATGCAGTGGTCTATGAAGTACACTGTGCAATAATGAAACACGTTTGTTATCGATGTAGAAATGATTAATTTATACTACAACTGAAAAATGTGGAATTCGGCGAAGTAATCTTTGCGATTTTATGGCGAAGCAAAAGTTGATTGATTATGAGGGAGGACTACTAAGCCCTGTTCTTTCAATGCAATATCCAAATATTTTTTTGAACATATATAGCAGGGTTGCCAGATCTTCGGCATTCAGGTTTTGAACCGTTGTCTCCGGCCTCAGGCAGACACAATAAAAATCTCCAGCATAAACAAAATAGAAAACTATTCAAATCTGTAACAAATTGTAATACCTAACTATTCATAATATTTTTATTATTATTATTATTATTATTAGTTCTTTATAAGAAGTCATTATTATAATGAATTTTAGATGCCTGTTTTTTTTAGTGGCCCATTTTTTCACACTTTCCCACTCCAATCCTCCACGAAATTGAAATCTCTGGCAAAAGATCAGACACTATTTTAGCTTGCGGTACTTTTCCTAGATCTTAATACACTGATTAATTAGCTGTTGATACTTTGGAAGATTTTGCCTTACTCCTCACGGCCAGGCAAGTGACAATACAGATAAAAGATTCTTATACTGATTACAGAGGTATCGTATTTATACAGCACATTTTATGTACAAAAGTAGCAAAGGAATATTCTGAACTTGATACCGATTATTACACGGTGCATGGCCAGCGAGATCGAGAACTTCAAAGAGATCGCCGCGTACCTGTGACTATTTAAAACAGGATCAGATATCGGAATCCTTTTCGAAACCGCTCACAAACGAGATCAGGCACGTTTCGAACTACCAATTTCATAGATCGTAAATTACATAAACGGACGACGATAAGAAGAATTACACAGAAAGAAGAAAACCACGAAGGATCGGTTCTCCAATTATTATCTCGCACCAGTGTTCCCTTATGTCGCCGTTGTTAATTAATACTTGAAGTATATGAATATAGACTGATATAATATATCGATTTGATATTATTCAACGATATTATCAACTTTGAATATTTATATACGAAATAATTAAAGCTTTCGAGCGTCTAATACCACGCTCATCGGAACGTACAAAGAACACTTCGCGTTACTTTGTTGGGCTCGAGTGTATTCCGACGCAATTCGAAGTTCCACGGGGAGGGAAGGAAATATTGCAAGTAAAAATCTATATAGTGTGAAAGTTTCGTAAGCTCGATAGGTGCGTCATTACCATGTCAATCATAATTCCTCTGACAGTATCGTTTCACGTTCCATGATCGTGCCACGAAGATACTTCATGGCTCCATGTCACTTAATATCCCAATAAACAAGAATAGTCACTCTCGAGTGGCAATGGTCCTCCGCGTACAAATTCGCGTCTTCAGAATCGGTTTATTCAGCGACGACGGAGTACCTTCACTTTTCTTCCTTGGATGGAAAATCGTCGAAAACGCTCGGGCACTCGTGGAGATCGACTAGCAATGATACGGTAGCGAGCTGTATTTTGAAAACGTGATACGTTGACCGTTTGCTCGATAATCATTACGCGACCACTCACTGACAGCTTTTCGTTTATCCCCCCTGGCCATTGATAGCGCCGATAAGGATCTCCAGTTCATTCTAGACGCTCTCGAAAGTGCACTCAACACTACTTTATTAATCAAACACCACCGCCGTGGTTCACCTTTATTCGCTCGCCTCTTTTATCCCCCTTTTTCTGCATTTTTCAAATTTCTTAGTTTAAATACACTCCTGTTTGCGAAAGCCTACGCGTGAACTTAGTTGTTACGGGTAGCATAAGCTTGCGAAACCGTCGATTCATTACATGGATAGTTGTTATCGCTTTAACAAAGCATACGCGGTTTTGGTTTTTAATCACGATTGGAGATAGTCGGGATATTCAAAATACCTAGGGTTGCTTGTAGCATTCGTAATTAATGTTTTACGAACTTTCGAGTAGTTGCTGGTAAATGGTAATTTTGTGACAACGGGGAATGGGAATACTAAGGCAATTATAAGTAGGGGTGGGTTCGAAGATAATTATTAAATTCTCCAAACTCGATTCCGAAAGTTTTAAGCCTTCGAGACTCTCGAAACTTGTAATGCTGATTCTGTTTTGTCTGTTAAGAACTGAAGTGAACTAAATTTTTGTATAAATCAACAAAAATATATAAAAATTGTCAATGCACGCTGAAGACTCGTTTCTTCATTCATTGATTTTATACTTTTTTTATCTGCGTTTTGAGAGTTTCGAATCACGAAAAAAGTGCAGTTTCAAATTCTCGAAACTTAAAATATTCTTGGGTATCCAAATTCTGACGCTTCGAGAAACCCATCCCTAGTTATAAGTACCTGCTGGTTGCCATTTTTTTACCTTAATCAGCTGAGGCGTATTAAACTCAACTATCGTATTAAATTCAGTCTACAATTATCTTACACATCTAACAGGGTGCTTAAAATTAAATTATAATCCGCCCATTTAAATTTTCTAAACTTACGTTGGAAGGTAGCTGAATGACAGTTTGTTTCTCTCTCAACGCGGTTCCATTGACCTTCCTGAATCGTCTTCGAAACGTCAGCACACTGTGATTAAACCTGGTAGCAGCAGATTCCGAGATATCGGAATCGCGTTACGATTGATCGTAGAACAGAATAAAAGATAGGGACATGTCTTCGGACCTGCGGTCGTATCGACAACTGCTTATGAGGTGAAATAGGAGACCATGTGCTCCTTGAAGGGGGAGTGTTCGAGGCAGACCCCTCAGAGCTTGTCAAAAATAGCATGTGCACGATGAACCCTCTGACTTGTATACAAGTCACGGCAGAACCTGTAAAGTATTTTTGGGGGTATCTTTTATGAAGGACATAAGATAGGGTAAACCAACCAGTGAATGACCGAATTGTTGAATTTATGGACCTTTGAGATTAATACTTGAATATATTTATATATAACAAAACAACTGTTGAAATTGCATTTAAATTTATTTTTCTTGAAATTTCTATAAAAATAATTACTTATTCTTATCGTAATTTTAAAAAAAACTTTTTATAAGAATTGTACTTATTAATGTTTGCTTAATACACGTAAGTAAAAATATGGGATATTGTTGCAACTACACTCCATTTATAAACATATTTTTAAATTTATAATTGACATTTCTTTGCCTAATGGTCATTCACTGGTTGATTTACCCTAGTTTGCTTTATCATTCGAGATGTTTTATCCTGTGATTAACATACAATCTAGAATGTGTAGGATCTACAATTCCACTTTCTATATTATTTGCTAGTTGTACTTAATTGTTTATAATTCTCTAGCTTAATTAGGAACTGCTGTTGACGAGTGTTCAGTAATATTATTCTCACGAATGTCCCATAAAAAAAATATTTACGACATTTAGGTAATGAAATTAATATTTAATTGAATATAGTCGTGCAGAATATATAGTACCTCTGATTTTGAGATTATTATAGTCGTAGATTTACATTTTTAATATCGTTTTTGTAATATTGTACATCCCGATAGAATCGATTTTTATTTGAAGGTAATATAACATTAAAAAATTTTAATGCTTTATTATAGTATTATACTATCAGTTTAAAATCCTGTTTAAGTATGCATAAAGAGTTAGAAATGATAAAAATGTAACCAGACCCATATCCCATTGCTGTCAAATTTTCGTTTTATTCGCTCAATATACATCAAAAGATTGTTGTACAAATCCTCATTAGTACAGCCTTTGGGGAGGTCCCATAGAAGATTTAATGTGAAGAGAGCGCACGTTTTGCCAGTGTTTCTTCAACAACGAAACCAAGAAGTTAATCGAAAGGTGTACATTTTGTACCAGTTCATCTGGCGTCATTCCCACGTGTCCAACAGCCACAGACAGACACAACACCTATAAGCAAATCATTCGATTAAAATCGAGGACTATTAATTACAATGTTACGCGTTCTGAATACAGAAATTTGTAGTCTAATGTTTTCTCTAATAATTCTGTAAATCGAAAGGCACCTTTTTCATTTGGAACTTAATTGTGGCTTTCACTTCATCGATCTTGCCCACCATGGATTCCTGGTGGGAAAGAAGTCCAGGGAATTTACCAGCCTTGTTAAGACCAGGACCAAGAATACGTGGAATTTGCTTGATCAAAGATTCGCTGGCCAAGAAAGCATCATACTTCTTAGCTGCAAGAAAAGAGAGCACGTATTAAATTTGAGAGTAAATTAGAATACATAATAAGAGCAGATTTAATATAGTGTCTCGACACGGATTGAGGTGTGAAGCAATGGAACGCAGCGCCCTCACCAAGTGCAGAATTTAATCTCCTTCCAGTTGACAACCACAGCCACAATATTTGTAACCAGCCGTGGTGCTTTTTGGAAGGTACAAAACGTTTAATCTATGATACTAGAAGCCTCCAATTACCTAATTTCTTTACGAGCTTCTTGTTCTTGTTCAATTTCTTCAACGCTTCAGCGTCCATATATGGAATATTATTAGCTTTAGCTTCGTCGCAATGTTGCTGATCACCCAGGACACAAACTTGCATCTTTGGTCTCGGGATGTTTTTCAGCCTTTAACAAGGACAATGTTGATAGTTGATTTTGATGCTAATTGTTTTCGCATCTTGTAATTTAGCACTGATTCATGATTTATTGCAAAAACAATCATCAAAGTCAATGTTCTCAGTAATATTTAAGTAATCCGCAAATATTATTCAGATAATACATGCAATATAATTCATCACCGAATCATTGGCTTGGATAATCGAATCGTTTGAATAGTTGCCTAATTGAATATTAATAACTTACCCCCAGGATCATCAATTATGATCCTGTGATAAAAATAACGGTAAAAAACCTCCCCATTTTATTTAAGACCCTGGGTAAAGGTCCGCCAGGTAAAACCCAGCTTCCTGACTTTACATGAGGCAACCTTTTCGGGTGTTAATTTAAAAAAAAAAAAAAAAAACGAAAAGTTTGCAAGTGATCATCGAAAGCCGAAAAGAATCCTCAATTTCAGGTAGAAACGTACTTGACGGTGCCTGAGAAACGTTTGTCCTTTTGTGGATCATAATTCTTCAAACCGATTTGGAGTTCCACCGTTTCTAAGAAATTCCTCTTCTTGTCTTGCGAGTTTTGAATAACGGAATTTACACACTCGTAGAGAGTATCACGCGATACTTTGGACCTATCAATTACAACATTGTTATGAGTAAAATCACAATTGTACTTTGAAATGGGTATATAGAAATACAATCAGTTCTCGACTCTAAATTTAACATGTTCCGTGCCACAGTGGAAAGCAGATTTTTGGAGGGACTATAAACAGTGATTAGGAAACTAACTTTGTGATATTCAAATTTAAGAAAATAATATATAGTTATGTAATATTCTCGATAATTTCAGCTTCTTTTTATTCTATTTATTAGAAAACTAAATTGAGACATTCAAATTTAGGAAAATAATATATATTTCTGCAATATTCTCGATAATTTCAGCTTCTTTTTATTCTATTCTGATTTCGATACTGAATCGAGAACATGTTTTCCCTTTGAATAAAACTAATAAAAGTTTCATCTCCGATAAATATCGTGGGCCACTGGACGACCACGTGGCACGGAACGAGTTGATCAATTATAACCTGTACGTAATACATAATTTCAATCTCATTCTATAGTGGAATACTTGAAATTCTTCCTTACACAATTAAGCGTAAAGTGAGTACAGTAGAATTCCATTTATCCGAACCCGTTGGGACAAACAGTTCGAGTAACTGGATTGCTCAGACAATAGGTGTCCAGTGATTTCCTCTTTAATCACGCGTTCGAATACGCTATCTTTTATTTTACTGATCGAATGCATTATACAAGGAGACATTTAAATGCATTCTGTGCAACGATAAGAGTTCAAATAATTATGCGATGCGTTGCATGGGTTCGGATAATAGCTGAGCAACATGTTGGATAAACCAGGTACTGGATCAAAATTCGTACAAAAAAATGGAACTCTACTGTACTAGAAACTTGAACTTGATGCTAATCGAGTAACTGCAAATTATTTTAGTAAAAAGAAATCATTAGGAAGATAATGTTGAATTTATGGTAGAATGCTAAGGACACGTTTTTACGCTCAGGTACAAAGTCCAAACTAATACAATATTGAAAGTTGTATTTGAAGAAAATATTAATAAGTATTGCGAAATTATGTATTAAAACAAGTTTTCTTAATAATATGAAGTTACTAAAACTTGGGATTAATGAAATATAAGAGGATGAGATACTCACGTCATTTCAACAGCTCGTGGAACACGAAGACCGTGAAAACAAACCGACCCGACGCCCGACTAAAACCGGAAAGAAATGGAAGAACGGTGAACGTAACCAGTGATGGGATATGGGACGGTTTTCCCGCGCATGCGCGGCGGTTGCAGTACCGTATCTATGTTGGGGCGCAATTAATAGGTGTATTTTTATTGGCGGGAAAGCAGCGGGGTGATGAAAGTACCCCATTTAATCGAAATTTGTACTATACTGATGTTAAAATCGCCGCGCATGCGCGAGAAAATCCGTTCCATATCCCATCGCTGAATGTAACCGAAGAGCAAGAAGAAACTATATACGTGAAAAAACTTTTGTAGATAGGAACATGCGTGTCTGTTTTAAGATCTGCTATAATTCCTCGAAGTGACGCGTATAGCGCATTACCAATAAGATTTGAATTAATAATCCTTAATTCATAATCCTTAGATTCCTATTAATACAATCATTTCAGTATAATTGGATTTTCCACAGAATTTGTACGATGTCGATATTACAGTCCGTGTGACACGATTTCTCAAAACATGTTAGGTCCAAAGAGGAGATATAATAAGAGGCGTCACTCCGGGCGGAACCTTTGAAGTCCTTACTTGACCTTAGCATTTAAATTGGTTGTCTATTCGAGCGGGATATTCAAATCGACTAAATGTACCTTACTGCAATTGGCTGATTATTGCCGAAGTTTACCGATCACTGCCGAAGTCTACCAATCACTGCCGAAGTTTACCGATCACTGCCGAAGTTTACCGATCACTGCCGAAGTTTACCGATCACTGCCGAAGTTTACCGAGTATTGCCGAATGGGCATTTAAATTGGTTGTTTAGTGATTTCCCTAGGTTATTTCTGTCCTTGTCGAGTGACGCCTCTTATTATATTTCCTCTTTGGTATCACCTTACGCACCGTCTATATATACCTATGTCCATGGCGGGAACCCCAGCGCCACTGGTCACCACGCGGCCGTGGTCGTTCTGTCAGTAATCGACTCCTTTGAATATCTGACTTCTCTTATAAAATACAACCTAGCAATTTAAAGGAAGCGTGTTAAACGCAATTGTACATTTAAAAGAATTCCTGCCACGTGCGGATGGCGGTTAAAAAAGTGCAACGGTGCACGCGTGCATCGCTGCAGAAGCCTGCGCCACAAATGTTGAAAAGCAAAGAGCGACAAAAGCAGGCAACTGCTGTTAATGAAACAGACAGGAAGGCGGTAATTATTGCTCAAGAAATTAAGTTTGCTCGTTTATTGTCAAGCAACGATAAAAGAGTCAGAGATAAAGTGCTGAAAAACTTGAGGAAATGGTTGACAGTCCGATCAAACAGTTCCTTCGGTAAGACTACTAATGAAATTTTCTTAATTAAAATCGAAGTACTAAAATCGAATGAATCGTAAATAAAGTTTAATGGATCACGAAGTATTGAATTAAAACATTTCACGATAAAAAACACTCGATTATAAGCAACAGGACGACTGATGAATAAAATGGGTTTGTTATTAGCATTTACAGAGCAAGATTTCATGCGATTATGGAAAGGATTATTTTACTGTATGTGGATGTCAGATAAACCATTAATTCAGGAAGAGTTGGCAGAATCTCTTAGTAAAATTGTACATTGTTTTAACATTAAAGACGTAGTAGTATTGTACACTGCATGCATTCTGAAAACTCTAGGTACCGAATGGTTTGGTATAGATCAATACAGATTAGACAAGTTTTCTATGGTAGGTTTTAGGAAAGATCTCCCTCGATTTATATATTATTCTACATCAAAGTGTTCTATCTCATTGTATTTCTTTATAGTTAGTTAGAAGAATAATTCGTCAGACTTTCGAGAAATGTAAAGAAAGATCTTGGGATCCTGAATGGATAAAAGGTATTTCTGAAATACTTGAGAAGCTTTTAGTAAACCCAAAAATATGTCTCGGTTTTAATATGCATCTAACTCAACTATTTTGGGAAGAACTCTCCAAGGTATATCGATCTCCATGTTAATATTTGCTATAGAAATTAAACGATATATATTAATGCTTCGATTTTGCAGATCAGTGGCGGAGAGATATCAGAAGACGTGGTTACTGAATTGATCAAGCCATTTATTTCACATTTCTTAATCATGGACGACGAAAGACAAATCAGGCATGTTATGAGGCACATTTTTAGATATTTAATTTTCCAATCGGACATTGGAATGGATTACACGGAGAAATTTGAAGCCTGGAAAGCTGTGAGTCGTAAGAATTGGATTCTTTTTAAGGGCGAATAAAATATGTTAGCGATGGTTGCTGAATAGCTCTAGCGTATAGCAATGTTCATTTATTTATAGGCTGGATTTCCTGCCGGTACTATCGATTCCATGGAAAGGATTGAAGTATCCGACGAGGAAATAGATGAAAACGATGTAGAGGAAGAAGAGTGTCCTCAGGAACAAGCGAAACGTAATATAGAAAAACCATTGGATCCAAGAGCTGGAAGGGTGAATGTAGAATTACCGCAAATTCCTTTCAATGCTAAAAAGATTGTTACATTGTTAGCGCAATATAAATTTCATCCTTCATCCACGACAAAGTCACGTAGACAATTGCGTCGCCTAATTAAGGAGTAAGTATTCTTTCATTAAAGATTCATTTATGTTACGTAGTTTTAAATATTTCTTAATTAATCGCATTTACAGGTTCACTGAGTTATCGCAGGGTAAGATGCCACTCGGAGTTAAAGAAATAAGACTTCCAAAAACACAGAAGAAGGATACAGATTCGAAAAGAGCTGTCGTGCGTCTTTTTGAGTTTGAAAAACAATTGTATTCCGACAAGGTGCAGAAGAAACGTAAGAGAAAAAAGAACGGATTATTGACGCAGGATGAAAATGGTAAGCTTAGCGAAGAAGAGAATTCAGACGTTGATGATCAAGATTGCATGGCAGAGGTAGACGAAATTGAAAGCACAAGGGAGAAGAAAAAAATACCACATAAAGCGAATATTAACAATAACGTGGCTCAAGAGAATTCGCAAGCATCGGATGCGGATATTCCTCGTTCGAAGAAAAGGAAACTCGAGATGAAGGAGAAAAATCAGAATAGTAAAACTGAGGTAAAGAATAGTAATTGTAAATCGAAGAAGGATTCATCGCTTTCAATTAAGACCAGTAATAACTGCAAGAAGATGAAAGTAAAGAAGAATAAAACTATCCCTGAAAATGCATTAAGCGTTACACCGGTCAAGAGGAAAAAAGCAACCACGGTTAAACCCTCTGTCAAATGGGATATTTCTGATAACGTAGTCCCATCTATGCCTGCGCTACTAAATGATAACAGCACAGAATCGCGTACAGACACTGCTGAAACGTTAGTTACGAATGACAAAAAAAGTAACACGTTTGATAAAGGGCCTGCGTGGTTGGTACCCTCATTAAAGAAGTTGCAGAATGAGAAACTGCAGAGGACACCGGTCAGTATAAAACAGCAACCGAAAGTAAATAACGATTCGAATTCGAAGAAGCGAGTGAAAATAGCTCTTCAACGGAATACTGCTCAACGCACATCTGAATATATTCTACAAGTTCGCAAAAGCCCATCTATTCCTTACGACGCGAATAGGAAACCATTGGCAGGCGTGCTGAAAGCAAGTCCTATACCGAGTCCAATTAATCCATTTTATAAAAAAGATTCCAAATGTCCAATGAATTAATAACGACGATATGTAATTGTCTGTTAATAAAACAAATGAAGATATATAGATTTTTTCAAATAAACGCTATATAGTTTACTTGATACCTGTTTAATTAACATAGTGATATTCGTTAATAGTATTTTTTACATACACGCATATCAACTATATATATAGTATTTTGAAAGATACACGATCGATTACAATTTGTTAGTTATTCAGGAAGGTACACGAATTTCATTAACAAAATCGTTACAATTACAGTTATATATACGTTTAATCGTTGATTTATAAACTGGAAGAAACTTTTTGTACATGATATAATCACCTTCAAATACACTTATTCGTTACATTTATATTCTAGTAGCTCGGATAACGCTACACTAACTTTGTATAACATTTATACAACGTCGAAACTACGGTAGTCACAGCATGGAGTACATCGAGATAGTTACTTTGATTCTTTTCTAAGTTTTTCTTCATTCTTCTTAAAAACACTATGAATACACTTCGATAAGTAATCGTAATGTTTGCTATATATGCAATAGTAAATGTATTTGAATTAAAAATAATCTGAGACGGATCAAAAGTATATAATAGAATGAACAAAAATTACTTCGATACATTTTACAAACATAAGTTATTAAAAAAATTCCTTACAGGCAAAGTTCTATATAATATTTATAAATAATGAACACTTATACCAATTTTTGCTAAATAGATTACAATAAATTACTAGAATTAACTCGAATGATTATTTCGTAATTTTACGCGTTAAAAATACTGAAGTAAAATAAATATAAAGTTATACGCGATGTTTATATAACAATATTTTTTAAAAAGGTAACATTGGAAGAAAGTATTATATTAAATATAATATTTCTCTGATGTAGTAACAATTTAATATCTGCATTTATCTTTGTTAATCTGGAAATTGATACAAACGAAATTTTCTCGTTAATTCGTAAACGACGACTAGGAATACATTAAATAGACAAATCCTTAATACTATATCCATCTGGATAAAGTTCATTAAGGTACACTAATTACACGTATTTCTTTGGCACATGAATTCACGTTTGCTTACGTTTATAATTTCTATCCCTACATCTATAGAAAAATAGAAGTTGAGCTAGTGTCGCAAAACCAAATATCTAAAAGTTTATATATCTTATACAACGCATCTCGTTCGCGTACGATAGATTTGCAACTTTCATCTCAATGCATTATTATATAGTAACATTGAAATGCGAATAATAATTATTCTGTCCGATGGGAAGCACTGTAAAGTTGTTCTACGAATGTTGAATCATTTAACAAGTAAAATAAAAGATTGCATATTCTATTGCTGAAATTATTTCAGTTGATAATAATCCTCTAAAAAATTTTAAGTGCATAACTATCTCATACCTTAATGTGTCTGAATTTTATAATCTTTTTTACAGCACGTATGTACATTTGTACTTCAGAATATGAGATAATGAGGCACTGTCTCCATTGCAGCTAATTGTAAGTTGATTTCATTTGAAATGAAAATTCGAATAACTGTTAACACCGTCGAAATATAATCTTGCATCTTTACAAATTAGAATATAGATGACTGTTATATTGTTTAAATATAACAACGTTGATTGTATCATTGCCTGTTTACAAACATTTCGTCAATTTAAATACTTCTGTAAAATTATAAAATTTAATAACTACAATTCCATTTAAATTTCATCTACGAAACTACATACATGTACAATTTTAAAAAGAATATCCCTTTGCAATTGGAATATTCCTATTCGGAGATTCTTTTGACTTTTAGTTCCAGAGTTCCTCTAGTTAAAACACAAGAAATTGTTTCTTTTAAAATCATTACAGTCTACGTTACATTTAATAAATGTATTATTATAGTTTCAAGAGTAAAATCTCTGAGAAATTTGTACAACACGATTTTACAAGTATAAAGGTCACTATATTGAAATATATTTCATTTCGAAATATCTATCCTTAGTGCTGAATCAATTCTGTTAAATCAGATATTAGATTTATGCCTTTTAGTCTTAGTAATAACGTTTATAAATGAATTAATTTTACACATAATTCCATGCGTGAGCTTCACATACAACAAGTTTCCAAAATATACGGAGACTTTTCAAAATTCTGGCTACATATTAAAATGATCAAGTCCGTACATCCAATGACACATTATTTTTCGGTCGCATGCAATTCCTAAATTGAACAACACACTTGCTACGTATTTCAATTTTAAACACCGTTTAGCGCGATGTAATCTGCTTTTTACGTTTCAGGAATTTGGAAACAAACTGTACGCGCATTAATACTAAGTGTCTACTAAAAAGACACCACCACAGAATACTCGAGTTAGCAAAATATTGTTCTTAACAAAATTTGTCGTTTTGATTTTAATCCTCCATAATCCACCATGTATCAAAATATAGACAAAGTTACGTAATGTAATAAATTTATATTGTCAAAAAATATCACACAGCAGCGAACTGTAGACAGTAATTTACTAAAATTATTGTAATAGTGTATATATCATTACTTTTATCGTAACTAGAATCTGAAACTGTAAAATTTAGATTTCACTACGACGTTAAAAGAAGTTAAGAGTTAATTCCTGTTACAATGTTAAAATAAATTCATTGCAACTTTTGTAGTCTCGTCATCAGTTTTCCTTTCGCGTACTATAGTAATACCTTTGCTTATAATTTTACACTAGTGTCGTTATTATGTTATAGGATACATCAGTCAATATTAAACAGTAATTTTCCTTTTCTATCAACTCATTTAAATATTTCTGTGTGATATTTGTATATTTCTCGTTTTATAAAATAACTGTTCCCACGTGTTACTATGTTCTGATTCAAATTCTTCTTACACCACTAGCAAAATTAAGTTGTTCTCTCTAAAATGCAGCGTCGTAGAAAACAAAATGCTCTACTTATTCTTAAAATTGTAATACATTCGAAATTCATAAATATACAAATATTCTATGAATTCCAAATACACTTACAACGACATAGAAGAAACAACCAAGTATTCACTATAATTTCGTGGTAGAATCTACTCACATCGAAGAATACAGTTCGAAATTTCAGTAGCTACGTTTCTCTTCTACGAAATGAGATTTCCAACGCCAGTACCATCCCATTTCAAATTGACTAAAACCCGTACTAAAAAGTGATAGCGCGATGAAAAGGGTTGCATGAGCCAAAGCCCATAATTGGAATAGCGGCGAGATAATAAGTAAAAGCACCGCGGCACCTGAAATAAATGAATTACTCATTTAAAATACAATTATCATCAAGCAAAATACTAACTTATAATCGAATCTCACCAGTTAAAATGCTCCAAAAACCTAGAGCGACTTGTAAAGGGAATAATCTCGTGAACGGCCAGATTTCAGCAGGGAAAGCCTTTTTCTGGTAAAATTGTTTCAGAAATTCCTCTTTATTACACCACCTCTCTTCTAACCATCGTCTCAATGTCGATTCATGCATTGGCATATCCGCTGACGGTATCCGTTTAATATGAAAATGTACCTCGCTTGGCAATTTACCTTTGATTAAATCTAGTTCGGATTGCGGGACATAGTCAGGATACGCGATCGTTAAGTCATAAACGGCGTCGAGGTAGCTCGCTTGCTGAAGGTGTCCGACTAAGTAGCTAAACCCTGTTGTCTTTGGATGAAGAGCAAATGAATATTGCGGCAGCATATGCTGCGAGGCGTATCTGTCCGATTTCTCTTTGCTGCTCTTTGTTAGATCCGTACCCTCGGGGAATATCAGCAATTGGCAGCGTCTATCCAAAGCCACTAAATAATCAAGGGTACGCGATAGTCGACTTTTGTCTTCTTCCCAGCGACGAGTTATATAAAGGAAGCCATTCATTTGCATTATCCACCCTGTTATACAATAGTTCTTTAAAATCATAGATACTATATTACGAGATTGATGATTATTGTCGAAAAGAAAAGGGCAATAAAGATTGATAGCGTAGGAAAATTACTTCAAAGTAAATTAGGTTTAGTATTTTAACGTAGCACTGCTTTGAGATGCGTTAGGTCTAGGTTTGGTAATATATACACTGTTTCTCGTTAATGTTATTCTTTTACCTGGGCCTGGAATGTGTCGTATGGGATCCTTTAAAATGAATTTCAATTTATGAGTCGCTACGCTGGGTAAGCATGCCTGGTACATCGCAGCCCACAGAAAGTTCCAATCCACTCTCGTTCTGTGGTTCATCACAAGTATAGCGGACTCATACGGAGAGATATGATCTCCCGATACAAGAATTTTTACACCGAACACTTTTAAAAGAGCCTGAAACATTTAAACAGCTGTTGGTTTGTTTATGTAATGATTATAGAATTAACGATGGAATGGTGTTTAGTTTTTAACGGAAGGGAAAGAAGCGAAAGGGGAATGAAAGTTCTTGTACTTACCGTGGAATACAATTCCCAACAAGAGAATAAAAGGTCTCCGCATTTTCGAAATTTTGGAGGGCTAAAGAATAACAGTGGTAACATAGGACAAGCGATAAATAAAAATCCAGCCACTACACTGCCGTACCACAGTGCACAATATAAAGTGCCACGTAAAACTCCACGCATCGCAAATTCTGTCTCAGATATCTAAAGAAAAATGTATTACAAATGAATACATTTTTTAAATGAATACAAATTGAAACTACATATATTCTTAGCAATTTGTTCGCTGTTAATAAAAAATAATCCTGTAATGACATAAAAGATTAAAATATTTCAGAATATTTTTGCTTAAACTTCAATTTGTATGAAAGCTAAACTTTTCATTGCGCTGGCAAATAATTTCTGTAATAATTTATATCTATGAGAGGAGAGAAACAAAAGATCTTTGGTTCCTCTTAATACTAATGTCAGTTAATGTCAGAAAAATCTACAGATTCAACTGTGCTTTTAGTATTAGAGCTCACCTTATCATGTGTATGTTCTGACAGAACCACTTTTCACAGACATTCAATGTCAACTACCGCTTTCTGAATTGTTTTCTCTGGCTTCCCTTCTATCTTACTAGAGGGGCTTCTCTGTGCTTCACCCCTTTCACCCTATTCTCCACCCAGTGTCTATTGAGTTCTGGGATGCTGTGTTGGACCATTATTGATCTGCTAAAACAGGGGAAAAGTTCACAATTATCTAGAAAATATCAAGCTCTTCTTACAATTTTCTTTTAAACACCACAGCATAAATAAAGCCTGAAATGCTTGAGAAAAAAAATAAATTGTACAAAGAAATCCACATTGTTATTTGTTTATATTAATTGAAGAAATTTCATCTCACCGATTATGATATATAGTGTGATATTACAAAACTTCGAACAATCATAAATACTTGTGATCATACTTTGTATATTTTAAGCTCCTTCTTAATACAGAATTAAACTGTAATAATACAAAAGTTGTAAAACGTTTAAAAAAATATATATATAAAAATGAATGAAAGAATTGCTTAACTAAGGCATTAATTGACTAACAGCAATTTCGTGAACGCTGGCTTCTCTGATTCGTATGTATATTCCGAGCAAAGCAGACACTTTCTTAATTATTTATTATCAAAACCGACACGTAGTATACAAACTATATAATTGACAACAAAACAGAATTTCATTTCAACTAGAATCCCAGCAGATACATTAAGTAGAGGACACGTTTGTTGGCGTTATAAATATTCGGGAATTACGCTACTTATACATTATATAAAAGACATTGGAATGTAATTATACAAGAAAGTATTATTCTTCGTAGCATTGCTTGGAAAAAGTGTACAATCAATATCAACAATAATAAATTCTATAAATTCATTTACGAAAATCATTGAACCCGATAGCCTCGATTAATTAACACACATCTCTATATAAAATATTCACTAAATTTGTAGAAACATAATATATATTCCTAATCATTTACAAAACTTCGCCGCATCGCCTGACGTACACGTTATTACGTAGATCTTTACAAATTGCGTTGGTTTATAAAATTTTAATAAAAGTATAAAGTTCACAATAGCTGCTATAGTAGATAAAATGTGTCTTTAGTACCTGTGTTCCATATTATATAATTATTTTTTTTTTTATAAGCTAGTACTGTTACTGTTTACATTCTTCTATAACATAAGTATTTTTATTTATATGTGTGGGAATAGGATGTCTAGTAAATATGGATCGGATGTACAAATACATTATTTCGCGCTATGAACGATATTCTGAATATTTCTCGAGAAGTTTACTCGCATCTTCGTGCACTTTTTTGTCCTCAGTCGTTAATACAGATTGCTCCAAAATTTTGTCTAAAGAAACGACTGCACGCGAGTATTGATGTAAAGCAATATAACATTTGCTAATGTATAATTGAGTTTGTAGGGTGTTGTTTCCAAGCCTCGATGCTGCTTCGAAACAAGTAAGAGCCTCTTCATGCGAGATATTTGGAACTTCGCCAAATAACGTCCCTGCTATCTGTAGTTAGTAAAATAAAATATAGTTTCGATATTGAGAAATATTTGTCGGCCGCGTTAAAATTATTTGATGCTTTAAATCAGAAGGTAGACCTTTCTTTCGATCCAAGTTATATTGGCCATTTCATAGTTGAATCTTCCAAGGAGATAATGCAATTCGGAATCGTTCGGCTCCATCTCTAAGGCCAGCTCTACATAATTCTTAAAACGGAGACCGTTCTTTAATTTCTCAGGTATTGACAAGTAATCTCCATTTATCCCAATGAGTATAGCATACCATTTATATAATTTGAGATCCTGGATTTGAAGGATTTTCTCGCAATGCTCAATTCCTATAATACAGAAGCATCGTTAGCGTTTCTCACAAGAGAAAATTCCGAACCCGAATATTCAAAAAATTCTGAAACTTTGTGATTATATAGGGGATTCCTCCTGATAACAACGCAATTTTTGTTTTCTTCCCAAATTCACTCAAAGGGAGTGAAATTAACCCTTGAAAATTCGGTTATTTTTCGATTTTTGTTGTAACTCGCGAAAGGTAAGAGATCAAAAAGAAGTTTCAAGACAAAAGTTACTTCTTTTAATTAGATCTATCATTTGGTAAAAAAATTATTTTACAGTACACGAGTTATAACACAAAATCGGAAAATAACACGATTTTTCAGGGGTGAATTACACCCCCTTAGAGTAAATTTGAAAAATTGTGTTGTAATCACGAAGAAATTCTCTACAAAGTTTCAGAATTTTTCGAATTTCCGGGTTCGGGATGTTTCCTTGTCAGTCAATAAAAAAAATACGAGTAATAACGAATTATTCATATTCACCTTCAAGAATTATCGTCCTTTTGTTATTTTTGTCACTTATGGTTTCTGCGTACTCATAACAATCTCTTGCAAACCTCCACACTACCTCTACATTATTCTGATGAGATTTCACCAAATTCTGCAGTTTATAGTAACTCTGAATATCAAATTCTTCATTTCTACCCTCGTCAATCTCCTTAAGTATTAAATCCAACTGGCTCAGTTCCAATCTGTTCCTTCTACATTTTTAAAATAACTTTACTTGCCGAAATGATCAAACCCTAATTTTCCAAGTTAGTACAAGTAATCGCGCCTAAATCATGAATTAAACAGTATTTTACTGCAATATTCTTAAGATGTTTCTTCAGCGAGCGGTTTCACATTTTTACTAGAATAAATTATAAATCCTTGTACGCGTTATGCATACAAACTTTACCATAATTACATTACACGCATTTACATCAACGAACCAACCTTGTATCATTCTCACTAATAACACTCTCGCTGTCAGAACAGTCGTAGAATTCATCATCCCCGATATCTGTATCCGCCGTTGAAAAAGCATCGATGTCTGTATCATTATCCGTTACGGTGTATGTACTATCGTTAGACGTTAATTTCCGTGAAAACTTCCGCTTCCTTTTCTGGCTCTGTTGCACCCTAAGGAAAATGAACGATACACTTATAAAGCTAACAATTTTACGCGAAGATAAACGTTATCCTTACACAAATTTAAATAATAATAGTAACTGATTTATACGGTGTATCTTTACCTCAACGCATCTAATTCTGCCTGCAATTCTGCGATCTTTTTATTAGCGGCGTCTAAATTACCAGCTCTCGAGGTATGTTGCTGTTGATTCTCCAAGATTTTATGATAAATAAAAATCCCAGCTGCGCTTATAACACCGACGGTCACACCGATGGCAGCGGCGATTAAATTACTGTTCTGTAAATGGTTCATTATGCTGGAAACACAATCTGTATCAGGAAATAACGTTCGAACGTGGATACCATCCAGTTACATAAGCAAAGTATATGCCGAGTCATACAGAAAATTTTTGAAGACAAGGTAAATATTTGGGCAGGGTAAAGGACCAAATTACTGTTATTCCATAATTTTCGCATTTATTGGTCGAAAGTATAAGTTCCTCTATTTATCTATTTATTATTATTTAATATGGTTAGTTTAAGAAAAAATGCCTGTGACTCTCGAAACTTCTAGTTTTATTTACAAATTCATCGATCTAAGAGAAATATGTCGGGGGTTATTATTGTCACCCTTAAAGCGAGGTTGATCGAATTACTGACACCCCGATTACTGTTTATCTCATTTTAAGGTTATGCCGCACACGCACTGCGGACGGTATGAATGATAGTAATTGATAGTAATAGCGTATGCGCAGGGTTTCCAAGGTTTTTCGTGTATGAATTTTGAGCAGTTACCTACTGCCATGATAGTAATTCCGAAATGGTTAAAATGTTTGTTATGTACATACCAATCACTGTCACTCGAATGTTCAGTAAAAAGGGTTTAATCAATCGTTGAATTTCGAGCGTTATTATTTTCCATGATGCTTATATTATGTTAAAAATTCTATTTTGTTATGTTTGTAGCTTGAATATCACAATTACAGCCTTTTATTTAATGTCTTGGTTTCTCTTCCGCTAGTCAGTCATCGTTTTCACTCTTCGAATATCCGTTTAAAATTCATAGGATGAGAAACTTAAGCGCTGTTTATTGTATCGTATAAATAACGATTTCAATTGAATGCTAAATTTTTTTTATGTATGACTTCGCAAGTTTTATTCGTTATTTTAAGTAAAACAGCTCAGGGTGGCATTAATTGGGACCTTTACCCCACCTTACCCTGTATATGTACCGTTATTTTCCGTAATCTTCTTCGTAAATTGTATCCGAGACTGCAGAAATTTTCCACGTTTATCATTCGTTGACGGCATAGTAACTAATACACACAAGCTATAAGCATTTTATCATTTTGATAAAGGAACGAACGTTATTTTCTCTGAATTCGTGAATGCATATAAAGTTAGGTTCTCTTTCTCTTCGTAAAAAAAAAAGACCGCTAACCACACATCGCGTACCGGCACGGCGGCACCGGCAATTGTGAATTGAAGATGAGTGAATTGGAGATACGGCGACGAACGGCGGACAATACAGTTTATACATATTAAGTATATAGCACAATCAAATTTCATTATTTGAATGTAAATTTTTGTAATAAAACTCTCGTTTTATACGCCTGAAGTACAAAATTATTTATATAAAATCTTAATAACCAATTGCAAAGAAACCCTGCCACGACGTATGTATATATATACTTATGTATTTACATGTGTATATACATACTTAATGATTCTATTCGCGTGTGCGATAATAAATTGACTAATTTAGTTCATGCAAATCCACTAGTAGTAGTAGTATATTCTTTATTTGCAGCCTCAGAGCCAAAAAATTTGGACTTAATTTACACTTAACCTAACTTTTCAAACCTATATAATTCGATCTGTACTCGTTCGTCTCATTCACTCCCTCATTCCATTTGTTTCCGATTTATTCCTCTAACTTACTTCTTCTATTATTGCTCCACTTATCGCTTTGTTTACTATCTATTTCTTATAACCCTATTGCCCTTACCTCCTTTCTCTCTCCTTCCTTTTCCTTTTCAGTTTCCTAAGCCATTCTTCTGCGAACTACATCTTCGAACGTAACTCCTTCGATTCCCCTGCAATCTCTTAGTAAGTGTTCTAACGTTCCAAATCTGTCTGCGCATAGATTGCATGTTCTTCCCTCTTTTTCACTTTATTATATTTCCACACTTTGCCTGTGCTATGAGTCGTTGACGCTCGCCTCTTCCTCTTTCACTCAGATATTCTGGCAATCCTACTGTTCCAATGAATTGTATCTTTTGAATTTTTTCAATGGCTCGATGTTTCTTTTCCCCAAGTTTCTTAATTCCTTCCCTTCTTAGTTGATCACCCCTGCATAAAAATCCACTATTAAGTAATGTAATTCTGGGAGTGGGATGTATGAGAAATAAATATAAATTGAATACTTATATTGAATTCATTGGGTAAGAGAACACTGCCCTTATACCTCTACCTGAAATGAATAACAATTTCTGCGTTTAATAGCAATATTCCTTTATTCATATTCTTGGCTGTTCGTATCTTTCAGTTCTATTTCAGATAAAACCTATCCTTTGTTGCTTTATATGTAAAAGAAAATGTTGTTCCTCATTTATTAACATTAAGGGCTAATTGTGTAGTAATTGTAAAAGTAGTAAAAATTGGACAACTCTCACCGTAATGATATGGGTCGTATTACAACTAGGGCTGGGACTATTCCAATATATCAGTATTCGAATACTTGGATATTCGAATTAAATTCGAATACTTGAATATTCGAATTATATTCGAATACTTGGATATTCGAATTATATGCGCGAAATAATTGAGCACCTGAAGTACTCGAATATTCGAATACCGAAAAATTCGACAAATAGTCCCAGCCCTAATTACAACGTGAAACCAGAATGCTTTAACAATTTAGTTTCCAAAATTGTAATTGTTGCATTGCCTGATCGACGAGGCAAGTGGATTTAAATTGCAGTATGTGTATTTATTCAAACAGTTGCTTAAAATACATAAAGTTACATAAAAAAAATGTGTACCTAGAATTATGCTTATAAAATACGTAGATTTCTTTAAAAAATGGCACCAAAAATCCGTTATAGTATGTTCGCTACTATTCTCGTAATTCTTTAGTACGAAATTAATAAAGATATGCCCTACGTTCAGAATAATACAGTTTTAATTGCAATTTGCAATAAAGTAATTGTAATAAGTGAAGTACCTAATCACATGCAATTCTGTAACTTCTATGGAACTTCCAGATCTCTTCATAGTTCTTAACGTTATCTAAAATCAGTAATGCAAGCAGTACGTACTAGAAATCACGTTGAAGTGATTAAAATAAAATTCAGTTACAGAAAAATTGCATGTCAAATCTAAATAGTGAAACTTCTGTTACATAACTTATATGGGTACGCGTGTAGTTTCTAAATTCATTCGATATACTGTTCCAAAAAACCGGCGTGTGTATAATAATTATTAAAATTTAGGCATGTAGGAATATATAGGCTGTCCTATCAATTCGAAAGAAATGCTTTTTTACAAATACAAACATTCTAAATTTTGCTTCCAATTGAAATGAAATTCTCACGCACAAGTTTCTGAAATTCCACATGTCTCAGTTAAATATTTTGATAACTTTGAATTTATGTGTATTGAATAGTATCTAATCTAATTTAAAATTTCTTTAATATTAGAGCATATGTAGTTGATTACTAAACAGCAAATTCAATTCATATGTGTGATGTAATAAGACTTTGAATATCGATAATTTGGTAGGATTAATTAATATAATTCCTACAAGCCTATTATGCACTCTATCTTTTAAAATTTGATATGGTATTAACCTTGGGGGGTTCTTTAATATTATTGTCATTCTACCAAATTGTGTTTATGGACGAAGCTCCTTAAAAGTTTTATCACTATATAACAATTGTTGAGAAGTGCACCGTTATTAAACTTTCTAGTAACCGAATAGTCAATATTTTTAATACGTTATAATGTGAACACATTTTCACACACAATGTTCCTCTAAAACGTTATTTAATTGCTTCGTTTTAATTGTAGTATTAACAAATTTGAAATCAGCAAGATTCAAATGTATGAAAAAGTGGATGGGACTTGTGTAGTACCCAATGGCACAATACATGCAGTAATATGTTTTTTTTATGTTTAAATCTAAATAGGCGATTTTACGCGCATAATCGAAAAGTAAAAGAAAACAAACTAAGTCGGGGAACAAACGAAACCGTAAGTTTGACTATAAGAAAAGAAATTCGACTAATAAACTGTGCTTAATATTAAATTTGCATTAACAATATTTTTTACATGCAACGAAATTAAAGTTATAAATGTATACTTATATTAACACTGAATTATACTATAATGAGCATTAACGAAGTACAACAAAATAATATAATATATAAATAAACTGTTCTGTAATCGTAACAGAAATTTTTACGTAACTTCACAGATGTTAGAACACAACTGTGAAGAATTATCTCCTTCGTATTAGAAGTAATAAAAATGCAACCACCTATATACATACAAGAAACGTTGATATCATTTTGTTAGTTTTGCGCAACGACGGTTGGTCAATTTAGTTAAACAAGTTTCCCTTTATCTTATCTTAAGTAAACTTTCAGTATATAGGACGAGTTTCACTTCCTATACTAAAGCAAAACATCATTACATCAAAGAAAAAAAAGGAATTTAATAAGTACAGATCCTGGTTCGCTTCAAACACATTAACGCGCTAGAATAGAACTCTATTAAATACATTTTACTTACGTGAAATCTGTACGAAATGAATTTATTAAGTTTCACGTGCGACAGTGAAATGCGTGCGTACAACAAAAGGTATTCCATTGCAATGAAATATCGATGCATCTTACGCGAACAAAAAGAAAAAACCGTTTAAATTTATATCATTAACTATAAAGTGACGTTAATAAAACACAGAATATGTTTTACCACACAGAATGACCGTTTTGATTGGCTAATTCGAGCATAATATTGGTAATATGTTTTAGCATTTCTTAAGCACGATATTAATATATTATATTGTTAAAGCTATTCGTTGCAAGTGGAAAGCCAGTATTATTTTATAAGTCAATGTATAACGAGGATAACAAATAACAATTTCTCGGTAATATAAAATGTCTAATACAAAACGGTTCTCACGTTACATTAGGCGATAGCTATATTAATTATTTAGTGAGGCATTTATGTAAACATCCTAGATAAACTATATTTATCATGTTCAACGTAAGTTATAAAATTCATGTTTTCAACCACAGAAAATTTGCTATTAAGTGAAAGTGTGAAATTACCGATGTAATTAATAGTTAAGTAATTACTTTGATGTAGTAGATGTAAACAAAGTATGTATCTCCTAAAATATATACATATGTGTATATATATTTATATATATATAAAAACATATGTACGTTTTCTTTCATCGTGAAACTCGACCATATGAGTCTTAAAAATATGCGGGCGATATAAAATGATTAATTTACATAGTATCTATAACATTATTGTATCGATTTTTCATTATCACAGATTGTTTTGGTGGTAGGCCTACATTTAATATTAGATTTTGAAGGCCTATAATGGACTAGCAAATTTTAATAGCATCTAGTTGAAATTCGTACTAAATGTACAAACCAACATCATGTTTCTAGTGTCGGGAACAGCCTTGTTAGCACAAAATAGGCTACATCGTAATTACTCCAATACGTTGTATGCGCTGCTACCGTGTACAGATAATTTCTTCCCAAAGTGGCACGAAGTACATAATCTAGCCGCTGTGTTAATTCTAATAAGCAAAAAGGTGTGTTATTAGATCGTTCATTACAGAGATGTTAGTGTTTGGTAAATTTAGTGTAATATCTATGTTCGTATCCATACCTTGGCCTGGTTGAAGTGGCGTAGAAGCATCTTCCTTGGCGTTCCAACCAGCCCGCACTAAACCCCAAAGGCTCCAACCTTTATCCGATGCACGCGCAGACAAATCTGGGCTATCGTCCCTTTCATCGTTCTCTGTTTTCGCAACAAGTTTTAGAAATATTTACGTAAGATTTATAAAGAGCTATTATTTTAGAGGTAACAGCAGGCCCGAATTAAAGGGGGACTAGGGGGGCTGCAGCCTCGGGCCCCACTTTCCGAGGGGGGCCCCGTTCTAAGTGATTAGCTCACTAAACCCCCCTCCCCCCCATTATTCAACCACAGGGGGGCCTCGAAGGTTTTTATATGTAGCCCCAAAACCCAACCACGGGGGGCTTCGAAGGTTTGGTAGCCCGGGGCCCCAAAACCCAACCACGAGGGAGGCCTCGAAAGTTTGATAGCCCGGGGCCCCAAAACCCAACCACGAGGGAGGCCTCGAAAGTTTGATAGCCCCGGGCCCCAAAACCCAACCACGGGGGAGGCCTCGAAGGTTTGATAGCCCCGGGCCCCAAAAATCTTAATCCGGGCCTGGGTAACAGTATTGACATACCTGTAGGCGGAAATGCTTGGTCAACGGTGCTCATTGATGGAGGCGTTGGTTCCATCGCCTGTTGACCATCAACTCCACCGTACGGTGGAATGAGGACTGGCTCTATTTTACTATATCCCCTTTCTAGTAGCGGTTCCATTCTATAAGCTACAGGATCCGACCAGTGAAATATGTTGTAAAATCTTTTACATAATCCTTGAGGCATCACGTCCGTTCTATTGGATGGAGAACGTGTACGTAATGCAAGAAATACAGATAACGGCGAACCCAAACAAAATAAATTCTCAATCTGCAATAATGAAAGTATTTCGTCTAAATTTCCTTGTCGTTGCAGCACAATCAACCTATTCCATAAATCGGTATCGCAAACTTTTCACGCGCAGCGCTTATCAGCGTAAACGGAAGAGTGATTGTAAACATAAATACGAAAACCAAGCGTTTCCCAACGATAGCTTAATTCAGTTACGTTCTTATCTAGTAGTCTATTGGATTTTTTTGTCTGTATCAGTTAATCTTATCTCTTACATTGTATGAACTGAAAATCAGGGACACATTTCCGTTTGTTCCGGTGAGCACTAAATGCGTGGAAAGTTTGTACCATGATCTTGTGGACATATTCCAGAATATACTCCGCTTGTAATATATAAATATTTTGTACTACATCATGAAAAAGCATACAGTAATTGCTTACTAAAAAGCATACAGTGTTATTGCTAATGCTTACTTCGAATTGCAATCGTTGTAATAAAACTTCTTGCGTTTCTGGGGATGGAGGTCTTGTATCGGGACCCATCCAACCCGTGACAATATCGTAAACAATGACGCATCCCAGAGAATGAGCAAGGATCGAAACTTTTCCTTTCCAGCCAGGATGCCGACTGGCAAACATGAAGTATAGTCTGTTTAATTCCTTCTGTAAACCAGCCCTCACTTCTCCGCCGTAGAGAGGACTCGTATAGTAGAGGATATCCATCGCTGATGTATTTAGCAAGTGTCGTATACTTAATACGCTGTAAGGTGTAATAGCTTCTACTATATCTAAGAAGAAAGAGAACGAAGATGTGAACATTACACTAAATTTTAATTCTGGATAGTAGAATAAGACGCCTTCTTACCTCCGTCAAGTTTTAACGACGAGCGCCACTCAACAGGAAAAAATTCTACTCTGTAATTAGAATTGGGAAAATACTTTTGTTTCAACCAGTCTACGCAGTCTCTAAACCTGTTGAAATATTAAATAGTATATGTTAACTGTATAAAGTAGTTATAATAATTACGGAGTAAGTTATTTACGTACGATGTTGTATTGCGTATAATCTTCCCGGTATCCCTTTTCTGGCCAATTCCATGAACTACAAATACTATATGGTCAATGTCATGAGGCTTGTCATCTATCGTTGCAGTAATTTTATAGCCCCTTCGCAGTTGATAGCCGGTAGCTGTAATGCGCGTTATAAATAATAGAACATAAATTTTTGCTGGAAAATGAGGAGGATATTATTCCGAAAGGGAGCGGTGGTTGATCGAGATGAGATTTGGGGCGAGGGGGTGTGAAAACTAAATCTAAAATTGTAGCTTCGGGTATTTATTAGTTTCCGAAATATTAATAAAAAATTGTTAATTTTTTTTTAAATTTTTTGGATGTTAGTGCAGGCACCGTACCTGGGAATCCTCCTGTTTCCCACTTTTTATTTTTGAAATATAATTTAAAATAATACCCACCAAGTTTCATCTCGATCGACTACTCGTCCCTTTCGGAAGTAGAGCTAAAGAAAAGTTAGGAATACTTACTTTTCGCGAAGCCCAGCTTCGATGTAACACTACGCATTAGTTTACTATGCCTATATTCGCTATACAATACCACGTCGTTTATATTATGCCAATCGACGTGGAATTCGGGAAAATGCTCTGTATGTAATACTGAAATAGAAAAGTTTTAATTATAATTATATCACGTTATGTTGAAAGATAATATGGAAAATTGAAAAGAAATTCATACTTTTATAGGAGTGGGAAGGTGTATTGCATGCTGAAGTAGTTTGACTCGGAGATTGTTTTTGAAAAAGATTGAGATGAACGTCTTCTAATACTTTAGACTGTTCTGTTTCTAAAGGTATCCAAGTACCGTCATAATACCAAGTACCTCTCATAATTTCCCATTCTTCACCTTTAGATAAGATTCAAATTAATTATTTCTCTATCACGCAAAATAACACTCGAGATGAAAAATTTGTAAAGATTACTTTCACATATTAATGCTTTTAGTATATGAAACATGTAACGAAGATTGATAATATTAAGGGGGAAGAATAAATATATATATATATATTAATATTAGCTTGTATGGAATTGGCTACAATAAATTCAAGGACAAAAGAATCTTTACAGTCGAGATAATGCTACGCAAGGGAGGAAGTGAAATTACTACTTAAATCAAGAAATTGTAATAAACCAAAGGTAATTTAAAGTCTCTTTTTACTACACAAACAAGAAGCTACATAAAATAATCTAACGAAATATAGAATTTCATTAATATTCATCTTTCTGTTAATCTTTTCAGTAGGATTCTTATGTTTAAATTCTCGCATTACAGATTAAAAACCAAAATAAAGATCTTTGAATTAAACAGAATATGTACCTGGACAATATATAGAAACGCATTTCATTTTATCGATTTCTACGTCATACATTCCTCCTTTAACTACAATTTTTTCAGTTTGAGGCAAATTACTGGTCGTAGCATTCTTACTAATCAAATCTTGATAATTTCGCCAAGCGTTTTCGATTTTTAAACTATCGTATCCGCAGAATTCTACCCATCTCTTGTCTATACCATCTCTATAAAACCAGCGTATTTGTTCTGGTGTTAATGGCTCTGCATATGTTAGTTCGCTCATTACATTTTCCGTTACCTCCTCCAAATTTGATTCCGCTGTAACTTCGACAATCCCTTTAAACATTAAGAATTAGAATTAATATCGAAACATAAAACTACGCATAGCAGAAAAATTGTGCAGCGAAAGAAATGAATAATATCAAAACTAACACACGAGGCAAATTAAAATTAACAAAAAAGAATTTCGAATTTTCTTAAATAATTTAACTCGCACAGCTACCTCAAACGAATAGTTAAATTACAGAAATTAATAATAACAATATTAAATGATCGCAAATAAAATCGGACGAAAATGTATGCTCCATTTCGAATAATATCTATGAAATTTATGAATCGCTTAAAAGCTCATTAAAGCTAATTCATTTCCTATTCATACATTTATTCAAGAATTAAATTTGCAGTAACTCCGAGGAATTCTCACACTATTAACCGCATTTCGCGTATCGACTGAACATACACGCCGTGCGAGTATTTTCCACATACGGTCTGCTCCTTACTGGCGGAGATTAGTTTGAACAAAGAACTAAGTACTCGAATGAATTCACCATGTAAATATTTTAGCGGCAGTAAAGATATCGTTAAAGAACGTTTATAATTTCACCTTCGCAATGATGATATTCGAGGGGTGCACCGCTGAAGGGATCAATTTCGGTCCTACTGTCAGACATCCTGTCAACCAAGTAATTACCGCCGAATGGCTTTCAGGTTGTGTGATTACAGAAAATACCACGGTATTACGTGGGTAACGTAATTGACGTTGAGTAGCACACGCGCGCACGATACAACACGTTTTCCCTCCGAATTAATCATGCACACTGTCGAGCACTTGTCATTGATGGGAATATGTAATTACAACATAGCGCCCATCTGTCACTACAGAATATCACGAATTCGTTGCTCGACGGACGAGAATTCGTGCAACGTTGCGCATTAGCTCTGACGCGGTACACTGCACACAACGCGAAGTAACGTCGGGGACCGAATGACGAATTGACAATCGTTCACTGCAGTGGTGAACGTTATCTAAAAGCTGCCGTATAACTCTTCCTTCTTTCAACAATATACAAACCATTCACCCCGCGCGCTATCTTTATCTTATATAATTCTGTCCCCGTTGCCCCGTTATTCTTTTTCTATCCTCCCAAATGTGCTGAACCGTAAACAGCTGATGCACAAACGCAATGCGTAAAACCGTATACGATATGTGCAATTTACGTGGTTTTTATATTACTGTATGTAAGCGCCGCACGCGCCTGTATGTGTGCGCGCATGTATCGAGAAATGATTGCACACAATGTTGCACCGTTTGATGAATATGAATCATGTCGGAATCATTTGCGCGAGGCAGTAACGCGAAATGATTAGGTATAATAAATGACTAATTTATTCCGCTTGATATATGTTTTACACTTTTTATAGATTCGAACGATAGTGCTTTATTTGTAAGTAGTCTGGTACTTTAAGTTCGAAACGGTATTTCGAATTATATAGATTAATTTGGGTATAAATCGTGAAACGATTTATTGGGAATGTAATTTGATAAGTGGTTCCTTTATATTTATGAATAATCCCTGACATAATTTTATATTCGTACTGTTTGTAAACAGTAAGTTGAGGATTAAAAGTATTTTGAATAATTCTCGGAATATTTTATTACGAGAATTATTTAATTATTAATATTACCTGCTCAATTAGATGGAATAAATGCGGGCGATTTTATAATTTCACGTTTGTTACGAATGTATTTCATTCACCTGTATTGTGTGTCAAAGGAATAAGAAATGTCAAGGTAAAGATTCCTATTTGCGAAGCCTGAATATTCATTGTATTCACTATATTGACGTACATTGACGAGCAGTATTTAAAAGGGGAATAGAGATGTAAATTAATTCTCTTGTAATGATATGTAGAATTTAAAAAATATTTATATTTCATCAAATTATTGTCCTTCCTCGTCTTAACTTGTGGAATATATATTCAAATCTTATACACACACTTTGGAATAGGAAGTATAAACAGATCCTGTTTAATTCAATATGTGTCTACTTTATGTAAACACATTTCTTTCCTCTGCTTCACACACATAAATTTCGAGTACATGTATGTATTAGAGTAAGATTAGATAAGCTTCAAATATTACCTAGTCGCAAGATATTCGATGCTTAGTCAATTCGAAATACTTGCATTTCTCAACATATTATGCCGGTATATATACCGAAACATTTATTTCGAGCAACATAGAGTATCCCACTTGGTTTGAATGAAACGAACCATTGGTATCGAATAGATTTAGTCATTCATGAGTATTAAATATCATCCCACCACAAACTGGAATTCTGCATTAGTTATAAATATATTCCACGTGTCAGTAGCATAAAGTCAAGTGAATAATGAATATTAAACAGAACTTTTATTCACACATTGTGAATATTCTTTTATTGTTTAGTTTCTGACGAACAGAAATCCATATCGATTCGTTCGTATCTCGTTGTCATAGATCTTTAAAAAAGACTATGTATTATCAGCGTTCGAAAAGATGTAGTGTCGAGAAGAATGTATATTTCATTGAATGATTAGTTAGAAAACGAATACTTTATTATATGTACATGTACAAAATGAGAAACAGCATTACTTAGAAAGTATCGTACTAAGGAAAGGGTCGTTCCATAATTAGAATGTAACGCTGCGATTTCTCTTCAGGTTATATATTTATTATTACAAACAGTAATATAGATCTTTACTTAAAGTTAATTTGTCTTAAGCATAAAAGTGTACGTCTATCTTTATCCATTAGTTACTCGCTATGTCCTGCGGCTCGGCGTAGTAGCACGTATATCTTTTCTTTAATCCAATCCTTATTATACGGCGCATACGTGTTTGTGGACTTTTGATAAACTAAGCATGATAAGTCTGTGAGTTGATCGACGAAATCGAATAATTGACTAATATCGTATGTTATGGTCGGGGTATTTGGATTTTGCCTCTTTAAGTGTTCCTCATAAATCTTGCACACTCCTGTATTCAAAAATCAAACTTTTAGCAGCCTTTCTCGACTTGGGATTTCAATAATTTTGTACGTTAATAGAGAAATATACATTGACACAAGAGCTAACGGATTTAATTACTTTAATTTGTTGCTTTGAAAATTGTTAACTTACACATTTAAATAGGTAATGATTTTGTGATATTTAATAATAGATTGAGAATAATATTAAATATTCGTTACCTTCCATACATTCATTAACGCTCTCATAATCGGAATATGTCCTTGTTTCAGGTCTGTTACCTGGTTGGAGCAGTAATATTGTGTGAGACTGTAAAATAAACAATAAATATTTTGTTCACTCTGCCCTTTGCATGTATATCAATAAAAGTTTGATGTTAAAACTTTCATTTGCGTATTTCGTTTAAGGACTTCGGATATATTTATGGATCATTATCAATCACAGATCTTTCACAGGTGTAATAACAATGAAGAATACGTTAATACGGAGATATTTAATTCGAAACTAACGCCGATGCGATATCCTAAACATGTTTACAATTCTCTTCTATGAAATTGGTGTGAGGTAAAAAGCCAGATACGAACATCTTCGTAAATATGAATTTATTAAGAAATATCAGCTGTTAAGGTATCTCCGTCGGATGACGAAAGCCTGATTGAGGTACAGTTCTAGATAAACAAATATCAAATGTCTAGTGCATCTCGAAAGTAGTCAAAACAAAAGTGTGATTACCATTTCTGCTCTTGGTTTGAGAATGATCCACTAGGTTAATGCAGCTTGGCTTTCTTTAGAAGTTTCGTCGCTTTGTATATATGCACCAAAGGAATAAAATGCACAACTTCTTTTAAGAAAAGCGGCCTGAAAATTCAGACTCCAGAGTTTTCGATAACATTCGATATATTTGGAACACACTGTATTGTTCCACCATTCCTTTTGCACATGTAGCGGTTCAATTTACGTTCCGCGTGTCTAAATTGACGCCCGGCAATAATGGGATTTTTAAAATTATGTACCTAATACTTTTACTAAATGTAAGATTATTACAGTTGCGTATAATACCTGTAGTAAAACTAATTGCAAATTTTTAAATATAAGATGAACTAATTAATTAAAATACGTTGGAATTTTATATTAAAATGCAATGGAATCTTTTTTTCGTCTTATAATCTATTTATTCCTTCTGAATGAATGATTCCGAGTACGTAGATACTTATAATAGGTATTGAAATGCGTTTCTAATAATATTAATTCTGTAGTTCCACGAATAAATCATTGTTGAAATCTAAAAAGAAATGCGCAGTCGGTATTCATGTCCAAGATCAACTTTGGCCAGTGTTTTTATGAGAGCACCCAGATAGCACACCTCGTCTTAGAGACATCTTGTTTATGTCCATTTTAGGTCTGAACGTCGTGATTTGTAACAAGACGTCTTTAAGACGTCTTTAAGACGCCTTTTGGACGTCTTTAAGACGCCTTTTGGACGTCTTTAAGACTTTACCAGACGTTGTGCTATCTGGGCATCGATGATTTCATTGACAGACTGTCTGAAAGTGCTATAAGCTGGTGCAATCACGACAAAGAAAAGGTATATTAAGAGGCGACACTCCGAGCGGTATCTTTGAAGTTCTTCGTTGGCTTGTCACTTTAAATTGGTTGTATAGCCAGCTGAATATCTTCATCTTACTATCGTCTCTTCTTAATCCCTCCTCTTTCCAACTACCGAATGGACATTTAAATTGATTGTGTCATTCGTATCTCTCTAAAAGTGGTTTCTTCGTCAAAGTGTCGTCTTGATACCTTCTCTTTGACCATGAGCTCTATCATGATTCAGGAACTCACATTTGGGGTCTGTTCCGATTCGCGCATGAAATTGGTGGCATCGTATTGGTGGCAAGTGAGAGAAATTCTATAGGGAATCGTACGATGCCACCAATTTCATGCGCTCAATGCTCGAATCGGAACACACCCTAGGGATTCTAGGGAATGCTATTAAAAAAAGGCACCGTAATTCGGACAAAAACAAGTACTTTTATTTCAATTAAAAAAATATAAAAGATTAGCATTATTAACTCCGGGTGGAACCTTTGAAGTCCTTAGTTGACCTTGGCATTTAATTGGTTGTCTATTCGAGCGGGATATTCAAATTGACTAAATGTACCTTATCGCAATTAGCTCATTATTGTCGAAGTTTACCGATCATTGCCGAAGTTTACCGATCATTGCCGAAGTTTACCGATCATTGCCGAAGTTTACCGATCATTGCCGAAGTTTACCGATCATTGCCGAAGTTTACCGATCATTGCTGAAGTTTACCGATCATTGCCGAAGTTTACCGATCACTGCCGAATGGGCATTTAAATTGGTTGTCTAGTGATTTCCCTAAGTTATTTCTGTCCTTGTCGAGTGACGCCTCTTATTATATCTCCTCTTTGCTTGGCAGTGCGATGTGAGGAAAGTGGGGGACGACGGTAATCATAGTGGGGGGTCCCTGCGACTCGGGTTGCCCGAGTCGTGCCGAGTCGCACGAGTCGGGCATCAGTGAATGTGCTATATGGTACTGATTGCATACGTTATTCACCACCGACTCGAGGAGCACGTATTTCAGTTCTCCGTTGATCCCGATTTATTGATATCGAAGAAATGAAACCGAAACCAGAATTAACAAGCGAGCCAGCGTGGGCTAAGCTGCAGCAATATTTCGACGCTGATGGATCGAAAATCAAAATATACGATCTTTTTCAACAAGATCCCAAACGTTTCGAAAAGTTTAGGCAAGTTTTTGCTAATCCTTGACATTTGACCTTGACATGACCTTTCGAAGGTTGTTTACCGATGATTAAAATTACACTATTACGTAATGATCTTTCTATTCGCATTCTGTATTTATAGATTGAAGTGATTAATACTTTTCTATTTTTTTCAATAGTTTGCATAGTTTACTATACTTTATAATGTCTTAATACTTGTTGTTATTTATCTCGTATAAAGAACATCTTTCTCGTTTTTCTGAGTCCCAAAAAGTGTTAAAGGACTACAAATTAAATAATTATAAAATTTGAATATGATGAAATTATAGATTATTTCTTGTCACATGTTTATTCTTATATTTTATTAAATGAGAGGAGTGTACTAATATTTCGATTATAACTTAGTCTAGAAATTGCTACCCCCCAAGATGGCCCGATTCTACTTGACTATTCCAAAAATCGTCTTACCGTAGAAGCACTGAAGTTATTGTTGGACCTAGTATGTATTTTCTTGTTATACAATTCGAAAGTATTAGACGTATTTGTGTACTACATATTTTTAATAATATGTAGCTGCTATCTACTTGTAATCACAATCTACTTTATTAATTCGTAGGCAAGAGCACGCGAAATAGAAGCCGCAAGAGATGCTATGTTCAAAGGAGAAAAGATTAATTTCACAGAGGACAGAGCAGTTTTGCATATTGCTTTGCGTAACAGAGGCAATAAACCTATCTTAGTTGCCGATAAAGATGTTATGCCGGATGTAAACGCAGTATTGGAACACATGAAGCAATTTACTAATGAGGTAAAATTAACGAGTGTACTTTTGTTTCTCGTATTGTACTAAACTACATAGGTTTAGTACGCTTGAATAATAAAAATAAGCATTCTTTGTGTCATGTAGGTACTTTCAAACGAATGGAAAGGTTACACCGGTAAACCAATCGAAGATGTTGTCAACATTGGAATAGGCGGTTCCGATTTGGTAGGTAATATAAATTGTATTCCCTGGAAATACGAGTGGCATATTTTTTAACGTACTTATAGGGCCCATTGATGGTGACGGAAGCACTAAAAGCATATCATGTTGGACCACGAGTTCATTTTGTTAGTAATATAGATGGAACTCATATAGCAGAGACTCTGAAAAAATTGAATCCAGAAACGACTCTTTTCATAATAGCGTCAAAGACATTTACTACTCAAGAAACAATCACAAATGCTACTTCTGCTAAAATATGGCTTTTGAATGCTTTAAAGGACGTAAGTATATAACGAATCGAATAGTTTCTTGATGTACTAAATGAAATGCAACTATTTTATCGTGAAATCTGATTATCTAGGAAGCAGCAGTTGCACGCCACTTTGTTGCATTGTCTACTAATAACCAGAAGGTTAAAGAGTTTGGTATCGATGAGAAGAATATGTTTGGATTTTGGGATTGGGTTGGAGGACGTTACTCTTTATGGTCCGCTATTGGTTTATCAATTTCCTTGTCCATTGGCTTTGACAAATTTGAAGAGCTATTGAGCGGTGCACATTTCATGGACCAGCATTTTTGCAGTGCTCCTTTAGAAAAGAATGTAAGTGCTACTTAATTGTTTCTTAAGGGGGAACAAAACCTTGAAGCCTGGAAAAAAGTGCAATTTTTTTAATTTTATGTTAGGTATCCATACTTCGTTTAAAGAAAATAGTAAAAATATTTTACTTTTAATCAATGACATGATATCTAACATAAAATTTAAAAAATTGCACTTTTTCCGGGCTTCAAGGTGTTGTTCCTCCCTAATATTCAAATATGTAATTGTTTCTCAATGATTTGAAAATAGTAAGAGCGAAAGGTGAACGTATATTATTTTGCAGGCACCAGTTATACTAGCTTTGCTCGGTGTGTGGTATCACAATTTCTTTAAAGCCGAGACACACGCATTGTTGCCGTACGACCAATACTTGCACAGATTTGCTGCCTATTTCCAACAAGGAGATATGGAGAGCGACGGAAAATATGTTACTCGAGCAGGGAAAACTGTAAATTACAGTACTGGTAAGTGTTTTAAATATTTTACAAGCTTTAGTGTTTAAAAGTATATTTGAATAATCCTGATATTTCAGGTCCAATTGTGTGGGGAGAACCAGGAACTAATGGGCAGCACGCATTTTATCAATTGCTGCACCAGGGTACTAGACTTGTGCCTGCTGATTTCATAATTCCAGTAAATTCTCTGAATAAGGTACAGTAAATAATTAAAGTGTACTTTGGTCATTCTTACATAAGAATACGTAATAAAACAGATTGTTATTTCAGGTCCAAGGAACTCTTCATCATAAAATACTGCTGGCGAATTTCTTCGCGCAAACTGAAGCCTTGATGAAAGGTAAAAATGAGAATGAGGCAAAAGCTGAGTTAGAGAAAGCAGGAATGAGCCCTGAGCAAGTGAATTTATTATTGCCGCACAAGATGTTTCAGGGAAACAGACCTACTAACAGCATTCTTATGAAAAAAGTAACACCATTTACTCTTGGAGCTTTAATAGGTAAATTCAATGCTCGCAATACATTAAAGTATAATACACGCGGCTCAGAAATATCGTTCCAACTACCACAAACGCACAGCGAACAATGCTTCGTGAATATGATCCCACGAGCTGTGTGAAGTTAATCCACACGTGCATCCGTGGTAGTTGGAAAGATTTTTTTCAGTTGTAAAAATGTACCATTTCATTTAAACATATATATCCTTTTTCTTTAAAGCGATGTACGAGCACAAAATCTTTGTGCAAGGTATAATATGGGATATCAATTCGTTTGATCAGTGGGGGTAAGTATCAATTTTATATTTAAACACACATTTTAATGTACCAATTAACCAACCATTAATTGAATAATTACTTCTGAACTTTACACTTACGAATGTTCACAAAAGTGAACGAACTCTGAACCCACCACTTTTTTCCAACAGAGTCGAGCTAGGTAAACAGTTGGCAAAAGTAATCGAACCTGAATTGGAGAGCGCTGAAACAGTTACAAGCCATGATTCATCGACAAATGGATTGATCGCATTTTTCAAAACTCATAGATCTTAAAAAGCCAGGTTCAATTTAGTAATGAACGATTATTTTATCCCAGGTTCTGTTAGTACATAAATTATTAGAGTATATGTATACGAACGTATCTGTAAAAATGTTAAAAAATTTTGTCACATAGTCTGTGACTCTTTTTTAATGCTCTTTTTGGTATTCCTTTTTACAAATTCTGTGTAATTGTACAATATATATATATATAATATATACAATAATTGTTGAATGGGACAGTAGTTCATTGTTTTGTTTCTGTGCTGTTTATTCTGCCGTTTTTATAAATACTTCTAATAAACGTATGTTACAATATTTCTTTATCATTCTATTGGTATCGCCGTTTGAATTTTTCACACTTCTTACAGCATTACAAAATTCTTATATAAACATTGTCTCTGATTAACATCTTTCAAATGATTAATATGCAGTAACATTTCTTTATACCAATGTTTTACTTATTAAACATTTTATTCAAAGTAATTAATACTAATCGCTATATGAAGGAATTTTCCAAGAATAATCACGTATTATCGTTAAAAAATGTATTTCGTCATTCGTTTGTGATGTTCCTATCTATATACTAATCTACATAATACTACATGTGCGCAAGAACGAAAGATATGACGGAAAAAGAATGACCTTTCCAGTGACTATCGCACATTTTCCATATTAAAAGTGAGGGGGTGTGGTTATTGATGGTGTAAAAACGCGTGTTTCCTGTATTCTGTCGACAATGGAGTTTCTAATAAGAAAGTACAAATACTTCGAGGAAAGAATATTACACAGCCTGAAGAGCAATGGTATAGAGCATCGGTACGTTGACTTTTAATTGTACGAATGTAAAGAAGGCGTGACTTAACCTCTAAATCCCTTACGAATCTTCGTATTTAATATATTTACAATTCATACCACCACTTGCTTCTGACTTATACTATAATAAAAATATTTTGTAACATATTAGAAAATAAAGATCGTTTCTTAAATATTTGTAACATGTTATTTTCAAATATTTCAACTTTTTCGAAGTATATTTTGAATGTAACTTTTTAATAAAACGTGTATACTATTTTAAACAGATTTTAATCCTATAACGTAATCAAATTTGCATTTTTCACGATTTGTTAGTTGAAATAAGGATTATGCGCATTTAGTTTGTAATTGCATGAAATATCTATATATCATTTGTCACCATTTATGCATAAATTATTTATTGTATCAATGTTTTTATTATATATAGTTACAGTTATTACGAAATTAATGTAACATTTAACACGTAATACTTTATGAAAACTATATATAATTCTATTGTTTTTCCTTATTCTCACGAAAGTATCGATGCAAATTTAAGTTTTCAGCATATTACGTAATATTTTAAATTGTTATGTAAGGAGATTTATGGGAAATTGTAGTTTAAAAATTCCGAAATTTATTTCCAGGGTAAATGCCAGTAGTGGGTTGTGGCTCGGAGCGTTAGTAGGTTTAAGTGCAATTTTGACAATATTGAAGGAAGATGCGAGTTACTCAGAAATTTGCCTCATCGTTGGTCTCACGGGCATTGGTCTTGTTATTAGTTGTGTATGTCTATATTTGAGATTATCGACAAAAAAAGTTGTGGCCAGAGATTTTCAAGTAATATATTTTTTACCAGCCATAGTGACGTCCATGTTGTATCTCCTTATAGCAAATAAAGGTATACCAATTTACAAATTGTTCATTGACGCTTTAAAGTTCAGTCGAAGCTTGGTATTCAATTTGCGATACGATTTCGTCATCTCTATTGCCTCTACATTTATCATATGTGCTGTTTCAATTAAATTTTCTTGTTTATTAATAAATAAGAACAGGATTACTAGTGAGCGTGACATGGGGCTTAAGCGTGGCAAGCTTAGGAACATGGGGCGTTCTCCAACTGTTATCGACTTTCCCCCGTTGCTTTACGATCGGAGAAGCAACAGCGGCGATGCATGGTTGCGTCTTATTCTTAATGTCTGTGGTGACAAACTTACCATTACGATACCACTTACCACCGATTCATAACGATGATATCGCTACGGTTGTGCTACAGGTACATATTTCCAAGAGAACACCTCAGAAATAATCAATTATGTACGAATAATAATTCAACGATCCATTATTTCAGATAGTAATGCTGTACGTAATATCTGTTTGTTTAATATGTGGATATTTTCCAATGTTTCGATCGACTACAAACTTTTATACAATGACAATCACTCTCTTATTAATTGTATTTTTGCCACTAATGTATATTATATTGGATCAGAATGCTTTGGCGTGGATGGTCTTTTTCATTTTCAGTAAATCCAGTATGGTACGTTGTTATGATAGTTTATGTAAATGTTTATGATAAGGTGAAATTATATCTAGTAATTTTAAATGTTACAGGTCGTCTTAGTTGGATACTGGGCTATATGTTTAGCATTAGCTGCGATTGTTGTTGTATATCAGGTGTTGTTGAATTTTCGTGCGACAACCTCGACGAGGAAACTGTTTCACTTGTTAACTGTACTCGTCTATGTACCTGGCTTAATATATGAACGAACGTTACTATATCTAGCTAGTGGTATTATAATGGGTTTATTCGTGTTCCTCGAGGTAGATATCAACTTTTACTGTTCAAAAATACGCGCAGTGTATATGTTTCTAAACGAATATGATTATCATTTACTTCCAGTTGATGAGATGTTTGAAAACACCACCTCTTGGACAAGCGTTGCAACAAGGATATTCCGTGCTTGTTGACGAGAAAGATAACTCCATTTCTTTGACACCTTTATACTTATTTTGTGGCTTGTCTTTTCCACTCTGGATGCCTACCAATAATCTTCCATTATTAACATTACTCAGCGGTATTGTGACTATTGGAATAGGTGATACCGCCGCTAGTTTTGTTGGCAGCAAATGGGGTTCGCATAAATGGGCTAATTTAGATAAGTCCATCGAAGGAACAGCTGCTTGCATTCTTAGCCAAGTTGGATTAATAAGTGTTTTGGCATTTCTGGGTACGTGTTAACTGTATATTGTCCTCTTCTTCTTTGCTTTAAGGGGTCAGTTTAATATTCAGGTTTTAGGTTTAATATTCAGGGGTTAATTTCACCCCGCAGAGTGAATGTGGGCAGCAAACAAAAAGTGCGTTGTAATCAGAAGGAAATCCCCTACATATTCACAGTCTGTTCCGTATACATCTTAAGTAGCAGAATTAATAAAAAAAAGTTTGACATTGTTATTCATTGTATTCACTCAGAAAAAATAACTTGAACATTGCCGAATTTTGGGGCGTGATTACGTGAACGACCTCTTAAAACATTACAAATTTCTATACTATTTTTTAAGATAATAAAAAAAGTATTTATATATTTTTTTAACAGGTTACGTGGATTGTGGTTGGTTATTTTGGAGAAGTTTATTATCGAGTGTTGCTCTGTCGTTTGTTGAAGCACAAACAAACCAAGTTGACAATTTAGCATTACCTTTGTTGATGTACGTGTGCCTAATGGTTTAGGCACGTGACGAGTACAAATTCTGAGACAGACAATAGTAATAACCATTTCGAAAACGACTGGAACACATTACAGTTTTAGTTGTTGAAAACACAGGTGGACCAAAAGTATAGTATTTAGTATTTAGTATTAAAGTATAGTACTACATTAACCTACTACCCTATTGCTTCTTTGTATTTAAACAAAATGCATATATATTTTCTCTATTGTACATAGTACAGCTGTCTAAATTGTTGTGCTACATCAATCTCCCGTCTTATGAATAATATTTAAAATTACAGTTACTAGTCACAAATTTTCCAAGTTATTGGTAACTTTCGCCGTTTCGTTATTGTACAGTTTGATATTCGTGTGTTATTTAAAGACGTACGCGTGTACTTGGAAATTTTTATTTTGTAATTTATATCTCGAACAAACACGAGGGGAGTAAGTTAGACGCACGTGCATACAGGATGCAGTGGCCGCTGTTACAAGATTTGTTAAATAGTATTTATGTAAAGGTGTTTTATATTTCTATACAAAGGTCACACTGGATGTATCTACATAAGTTAAATACTCCCATTTGTTAAGTAGTCGCGCTAAAAGGCGCGACGTTAATCGATATTTTTTTCACCGTAATCGTTCAATCGACCATTATTCTCTTTAACTTGTGTGGATAAGATTAGTGTGTATGCCTATAATGTTACGCTGACTAGTAGAAGTCGATATTCTGTAAAGCATAATTTACTCATTCCAATCAACGCATTTTTGTATTCCGCCCGAATGAATTTGTGAACGAAATTTACACTTACTAATAAAATATTTTTATAATTGCGTATGTGTCAACGGTTTCATTCTTTTCGTTAAATATTTCAATCTCTCGACGTCGTTGTAATATTGTATATGATTATTTATATGACTTTATTCCATTGTCAATACCAAATCGACTGAATTTTATCTAAAAAATTCAATGGAATGGCTGTGTAAAGGGAGAGGGTGGTTTCGAGGAAGAAGTCTGGTCGAATAATTTCATTCCAATATTTTATTGACCGCACAGCCTTAAAATCTGACCGTACACAGCATGTCGTCTTACGCCGTGCCCATACGCGTACAAGATATTGTGGAATGCATGAAAAGCACCGGTTCCTTGCTAATTAATGCTGCGCCAATTATAGATTTATGATGACTCATATTTCGCGGAGAAAAATATTAATATAATTCAAACGTTATACTGTGTTCTTCTGCTACATTGGCGATTTATTACATTAAATTATTAATTCCATATTAGTTAAAGTAGTGGGAAATAATAACGATGCATAAAAAATATCAGTATCATATAGATATATATAAAAAAATGCAAGAGGGTAGAAATTCCAGTTCATCGTCTTAACTATTTTAATTTCATGGAAAATCTGTGGGTTTATACAAACTGATATGCAACGACGTACTTTCTTCGTTAACATTTTTATTCGCGAACAATTTTCTTGTACTGCTCTCTCGACAAGTCCCTGGAGTAATATTTACTTGATAATCATTGGAGATGGATTGATATTCATATACTTATATATCGGTTTTTATACGTGTAGAGTTATTTCTAGCTATTAAAGGTGCTATTAGGCATTTTTATTTAAAAAAATACATCTCATGTAATCGCCAATTAACTTCTCTACCTAAAAGGGCGAAAAGAAGGGAGGGGGCAAGAAGATAAGAAAGAAAAGTGAGGGGAAACAGTTTAAATGCTTCTTTTCTACATTCCATAAACGAGTATCAACTGCGCATCGTAAGGTTTCGATACAAAAGACCGCCTCTGTTGTGAAAGAAGACGAATTCTCCCGGAGAAATAAAGGAAGTGGAACCAAAGTGAGATAAAGAACAGAACGGTGATTTTCCAGCATTCCACATCGACGTTCAATATGTTACAGCACGTCTGCCGATCTCGAGGAGCTCCTTCCACGCCGATACGTCGTCCCAGCTTGCCAGAAAATCGTCCAACGATCGGTGCCAACACTCGCTGAGAGCGACAGACGATATTTACGAGATGTCTTGCTACGTGCTACTTATTATAGTCGTTTCTTATATAGTTGTATCTGTAATTGTATAGCAATTAAATAAATATCTTGAAACTCTCGATCGTGTAATGCCGTTTGCCATCGGATCGTCGCGCGCAACGATACAGATCTCTTTGTGTTTCTCTCCTTCTTCATCTTTCCCCTCTTCTCTCTCCTACTATACTTAAGTATGTAAATTTATGTATTCGGTGTATCTCTCGAGTCTTTGTGTGATATATTACGATGTGTCTGTCATTACTTTCGTTTCTCGGTTGTCGGCTCGTACCACTTTCATCGTTGCTTCTTCGTTTCTCGCAGATCCCACCTGCCCCCTCCGCCCCTGTGCCCCCTTAACAGTTTCCTCTAAGCTCCCACCATCGTCTTGCGTCTCTGTTGCGAAGGAAGGACGACGGAGCGGAATGTCGCGATAAAAAAATAAGCGAAGGATACGCGTTACCAATTATTCACTTTAACGCGTCAGCGAACATTTTAATATGTCAGGCGCTTTTTTTCTGCGGGCGTAAATACCGACGGGATTTAGGTTCAGTTTACCTTCTAAGTAGCTGCGTTTTCCAAGGTCATTTTAGCTTTTATTGAAACGCAAAGTTGGAAATATTTAGAGAAATATAGTCAATTTCAGGAGCTCGTCTAACTTTTATGTAATGCAAGTTAGAATGTAATATGATTGCCAGGTAAACTTAACCCTTCCACTGGCATTTTATATATTTCACAATCATATCCGTGTTACATTTTACAATTCATTTTTAAATCCACCGTAAACGATAAGTACATTGACTTTTATACAGAATGATGAATGTGTTAAGTTCTGACATTTAGAACGTTTCAGATTCCATTTAAATCGATTTGAAAGAAGTTAAAGAAAATTGAGTGTAAACGATTTTACTCGAAATTAAATCTCTCAAACCCTCGAAAGTGCTACTTTGGAAAACGCTGCTCTATTTTCGATATACAGAATCTTTGGCAACAGAGAGCATAAAATTAAATGGATGACTCTATCTAACAAAATGAGAAGAAAATCAAGAGTAACGAAATCGCGAGGAAGGCTTCGTTTTTAGTTACGAACGTTTAAAAGTCTCGGTAAGGAGGATGAAGGATGGCAATTTGGGTTTAGCGAGTCCGACCAGTTGCCATTCTTCAGGCGCTCTTTACAGAATTTTGGGACGTGAATAACTAAACAACGAAGCTTCCACCGCAATTTTTTTACTCTTGACTTTCCTCTTATTTTTTCCCGTAGAATCACACATTTCAATTTTGACTATTTCTCGCCAAGCTCCTTGTTCTTATCTACGTTCAATTGATTCACGCGTGAGTCTTTTTTAGGAACCCTTCTGTTGCTCTCATGGTGAACCTATCGCTACACAAAAACGTGTGTAATCGCCGTCAGAAAAGAAGTCCTGAGCGCAGCGAAAATTCCGTGATTAGCGATGATCGGTTAATGTATTCTAAAGTTACTTTACTCGTGCTTCCAACCCGCGCTGCTCGAAGCTGCGTGTTAAAGGTGGCCTCAAGTTTAAAGTAACTCAAGTTTAAAGTAGCACGGGCCTAAGACAACGCCTAATCGATATTCGTTGAAGCGTCGTGTGCCATTATGCATGCGAACGGGGCCTTTAAACCATAAACAACTCCTCTTACACAATTAAATATATTTCCGGCGGATAGTAGTCTGAAAGCGATCAACCTTTTAGCAAAACGCATAGAAAACTATTAACTTTCCGCCTATTTAGGATCATCGGTTAATTACATATTTATATACGTATCTAAATTTACCAAACAACCGATAAAGTACACCAATCGTGTGATAAGAATTTATGACGCATGCTGTCCAATAGTAAATTTCCAATAGAACCGAGCATTTGCGTGTTTAAGGCTACTAGGCAGTCACTTTTGTCGAAAACGAAGCATTTCTTTTTTAATTAATTACAAAGAAGTAAATTGAATCTGGGTCTTGTTAACACTACAAGCTTTAACTTAAGGTTGACAGAAGCAGTAACTTAGGGTTGCAAGAAGTTAAGACTCTTATTCTTTGTGAAAAGAAACTAAAACCTCATCTTTATCTAACGAAAAAGGTTTTTTAAAAATCGCCATTTCGCAGTTGTAATTTTCATAACTTTGCTTCTTTTACAGATTCAGTGCAGAACCAGAGGTTCAAGCAGAATTTACCAGCAGGTCGCTGAATTTCGTTTCGTCAAAATCGCTACAAAAAAAATAAACTATTTTAAAAATCCTCTTCAATGATCCAACTGTATCTTCATATATAATGCATATTTTTGGCTAAACAAACTTGTTCTTTCAAAGCTTCAATTTATTTCTTCGTAATTAATTGAAAAAGAAATGCTTCATTTTCGACAAAACGACTGGTACCTTTAACGAACAACGTATCCAATTTAATCGTGTAAATCAGAGTCAACGATTACTTGGCACGCGGGAAGCGAGTTTCCGTATTCGAGTGAAGCGTACCATCAGGCTAGCTACTTCTTCCATCCGGTGTCCCAGTCTGTCGTCCACAGTGGTGGCCAAAAGAAAGTTTAAAAGCCACATTTTTACATGTCTGCGCAATCAACCCCCGATTGCATGGGATGCAAATTTGAAGACATAATATATCTCACTTTTGCCACCGTCCATAGTTTTTCAAATTTTCTTTTCACCACAACTGCGCGTACTTCCATGCCGCGCGGAATTTTTGTTCACGGACCGTAATTGTACGCTCCAATTCCGCCATCGTTAGCGATCGAAACCACGAGGGGTTCGTAACTAAAATGCTTCGCATTCCCTTTTCTATTCAAACGTAAATTACATATTTACAATCGCGAAGCGGCTTCCGTTTGCCACTCGAAAACAACGTCACAATTCCTCGACCCCGTTCCACGGTTATGCAAGAAAGTGTCTCGTGGTGAAAAGAAGGGGGATGGATGTTCCACTGGGAAGTGGAAAATATTCGCAAAGAAGGCATACGGTTTAAGAAATAATTAAAAAATAACTCGGGGTTGCTGCGGAACGGCGCAAGCTACTTGATCTTCGCAGCAGCCTTCTTTGCAGGAGACAGTGCGGAGTTGTTTTAGATTTTTTCGAAATTACAACTCGCCGCGGGGAGGTCGACGCTGAAGCCCGTGGTTACCAGCGATTTTTCCTTACCACTAACGATCGTGCCATCTTTCGGCCACTTGACGTGGAGCTAGGGGATTTTGGAACAGGAACGATTAATCGTAATATTGTTTTTAAGCTGGACCGATGTTCACGACTTTTCCAGGATCGTCCCCACGTCTCGTGGATCTTTGCGTACGTTTCGCAAGAATCGCTCCAATAGTTTTCAGAAGGAATTCCACTTGACTTATGTGTCTCAATTATTCGTCAGCACTTTGCACTGTTCGAAGCTCAGCTAGCAAATTGGCTTTTATAATTCGTAAATATTAAAAGGATAAATAAATAAGAATGAAAAAGTCGAATTTTTTAGACTGCAATGATTAGAGATTATGTTAAAAAAAAATGGTACCAGTTTGTTGCTCGGTGAAAAATTTTGGAGGGATCCTTGTACCAGCGTGACGAACAAATTAAACACAGTTGCGAGTGCATCGCTTGGCTCTAGACACTTTTTTACGATTAATGCACATTAACTTTACCAAAAAACGATGGTCTTTGTGATCCAGCAGGGTCGTGCGAACATCTCTCGAGAACGTCCCCTTTTTCCATTTATTCCAGAAATCACGTTGCGATAATAATTGAGAACCACTGACTTATTGACACGCGTTATTATTCATCGGCAATTCAGTGGATTGTGCCTCTCTGATAAAATGTTACTTTTAAAACCTATTCGATTCGACCTCTCGTATAATACACGTCTCCCGAAGTTTTTAAAATGATAATGCCCCCTCGAGAGCCTGCCGCCAAGGATCCATCTTTGAGCTCGCGACGCGCAATTAAGGAGCCCTTCCGAAAAAGTTGCTGTCAAAAAAGCAGTAATCTTTTTGGAAGCACGACCCTGCGTGCCCGAAAGTAGCATCCAACAATCGGAGGATCCCCGATTAGATCGCAGTTAACTGCTTCGCTTTCATCCCCTCTTTGCCATCTGGTCGGAAATCTTAACAACTATATTTATATCGTAAAGCATCTTGTAATGCGTTTTACCCGCGATCGTCTGCCACTGCGATCGGATGGAGCCACTCACAGAAAGAAAATAGTCACAATCTCCTTGGGACTACGAATTTAGCGATCTCAGTGCCCAAGATCTTTGGATCGGATGTGTCTTCTTTTTAAACACTCGAAGCGCGAAGGAACTGATTTTCCAGATTAGAGCTTCGATTCATTTATCCAGCTTCGTTAATGATTTCATGGAGAAGTGAAAAAAAATCCTTAAAAAAATTCAAACTTAGCTCGAGCTTCACTTAACTAAATGCGAAATTTGATTTAAATACAAATTTCGAAGAGGGAATAAAAGTTAAAAAAATTAACTTTATTCGATAAATGGTTACTAATTTTTTTAACTTTAATTCGTTACTCGAAATTTGCATTTAAATAACATTTTTGCCCGTCCCTGGTAGATGGTACAAAAGAAGGGAAAAAAATCTGAAATCACGTTTTACGAGCAAAGTTGTGGAAACTTAATAAAACACTTTTTAACGAGCATGAAGCTGATAGCTGGAGCTTTCGAGGACGATAAGGGAATATTTATGAATGCAATAAAACGTGAGGCATTCCCGGTTGGAACATTGGCAAGAATCACGCGTGTCCCTGTGATTGAATCGATGCCCGTGGTGGTTGGATATTAGTCGCGCGATCAAGATCAATCGTGCACGCAACGTGCAGCCGGTTTCGCGCGGTGAATCCGCAGTTGCATCGATCGCGGGTGGACGTGCCGCCACTCGCTTCAAGCCTAATATACATCGAGTATTAGGTTTACAAAACAGATACCCCACTTCATCGCGGGGTTTCAAGGGGCTGGTGGATTTCACAGTGGGGAAGGACACGGGGCGTTTGGATAGTTTGGAGACGGGGATTTCCAGGAAAGTCGATAGGGCAGGGAGATGTCCAGTTACTCCCTTAATTTGTGCCAATCAGCGATCTGCCTCTGCGGCGAGCTGCACACTTCTCTCCAATGATTCATAGCTGACTTTTGACTATTTGGCACGCCGAACTCGAGCCGCCCGATCACCTAAAACACGTGCGTTTGTGTTATAAGTGGTTGCGACGAGACGAACAACGTTGCTTTACCTTTGTAGAGTCGATATTATTACTTGAGTTACGTAGAGTTTCTTAGAACTGTATTTAAAATTGGCGAAAACGGATGGAAAATTTCTGATAAATGCTAGCTCGACGATTAAGCGATTTTGATAGTTTTTTGCTTGCGGGTGGGGGCGGATTTGTGAAGAGGCTAAGCAGGTTGCAAACTGGGGCGGCAAATTTCGGGGAGCGATTATTTTGGGGACGGCAAATTTTAGGGAGCGGAAAATTTTGGAGAGCGATACATTTTCGGGCGCAACAAATTTTGGGAAGTTGTAAATTTGGAGGAGCGACAAATTTTGGGAAACGACAAATTTTGGAGAGGGACAAATTTTGAGCGGCAAATTTTGGGGAGCGATACATTTTGGGAAGCTGTAAATTTTGGAGAGGGACAATTTTGGAGCGCCAAATTTTGGGGAGCGATAAATTTTGGGAAGTTGTAAATTTGGAGGTGCGGCAAATTTTCAACGAAAGAAATTGGGAAAGGTTTAAACAATTTGACTAGACACAACTTTAAAAACAATTCACTTCTTTTTCACATAGAAAATTAGCAATAACTCATATATGAGTTGCCATATTGAATTAATTTTGTCTCGATTTTTTTAAATAAAAATATTTAACGATATTTCACACAAAGGGCGACAGACACTTGCTATCCTCGAGGCGCCAAATCTCCAAATCCGCCCCCGGTTAATAGCACTTTGTTCCGTTTATGATTCTAATGCAAAAAAAGTATCCTACTGAATAGAATATTCCTTTAAATATAATTTTACTTTTTCGCTGTCTATCGATTGCCAGATTCTGTCACAGTATAAAAATATAAAAGTCTATATGTAGACTGCACTGGCTACATATTAAACAGAGTTCTATTTAAAAAAAAAACAACGTGCATCCATATGAGGGCGCGCAGAAGCATAAAAATATTAGAGCAGATATAGCTCACTGTATTATTCAATTTTGTGTAACAACTGTATTTCATGTCTACTGCTGTTTCACAGTCGATGCTTGTCCCAATTACACGGTGTAGGTACTTTCTATTCAGCTTCAGCAGTGAGAAGTGCAGAGTTCTGAAAATTCTTAGATCGCCCTTGCATTGATCTCTCGATAAAATTCTGCTCAGCCAGGTCTTGCATCACGTTACCAGAGAAAATGGTGAAAAATCACGCTACGCAAGTCGAGTGTACGACTTTCGGTAGCGTGACGCTGTACCTACGACCAGCCGGAGGATTACATAATACGAAACGATAAAAATATTAATGCGTAGTACACCCTGTGCACATATTTCGCGACACGCAATTAGTAACCCGATCAATTTAACGTATTTTCCTTGGTCAACACTGTCGCGAGTAAAATCTCCGGTTAGTCTCAGAAATATTACCTTTGTGTTCCTACGTTCCTAAGAATCACATAAGTAGACTATTACACAGTGGCGCACCGAGAGACCAAAAAGAAATTAATGTAACCACGATTAAAGCGATTCAAGAGCTTTGTAAAAAGAAAAGAAAACTGGATTTTATTCTTTAAATAAATTTTTGTAATCACCTAATGAATTTTATTGAATATGCGTTAAAAATATTTTCATCCCTTCAATTCAACTCTCCCTAAGATTAAATCCTGAGTGCGTCACTGCCATTGTATGTATAACAGTTTAACAAAAATCAGGTGTAGTAAAGAGAAAAAAAGTCAACATTTAAAAATAAAAAAAATATCACGAATGCATTGTTGCAATAATTGAAGAGTTGACATGGTAAACGATGTAAGTGACAAAGAAATGAAAAATACTTTTTTCAGTGGAGAAGGATGTAAATATCATCGTGAATTCTGTGGTGAACGCTTCAAGAGCTCGAATAATTTATTTTACTTTATAGAAAATACTGAAAATTTACACCTTCGGCACTTACATCATTTACCACTTACCACTTCAACTCCTCAATTTACATTCAAAAAGGAAAATTGTTTCTTCCTCAAAACTCGGGAATAAGAGTAAAATTACCTTCAAAAGACAAGTTAGTTGTTTCAAGTGGATAAGAAGGAATAACAGTGTTTATAAAATAGAAACAATTTTTCCAATGCAGCATATTATAGCATACCTCGTTTCTCGTAACACGATCCCAATCGAGCAACAGGAACTCGAGGCTGACGTTGTTAAGACCATCCGCGCCATTTGGAATGTCGAAAACGAAGGACTCGTTGAAGACCGGGTTGAGGGTGCGTTTCTTCACGCGCGTCTTCCTCTTGGCGATGCGCTGGTCGTTGTACACGAGATAGATCTTGACGTATGGATCAGCCAGGCCGGTCACGTCCATCTTGGGCAAGTTCTGCGCCTTCAGAACAACCACCGCCAATCGGTTGTTGATGGGTTGCCAGCAAAGGGAAACCAGCAGCTCTCCTCTGCCTTGCGATTGAATCTGTAAAAAGAAACGCAGCGTTTCCCTTTTCAGGCTCTGACCACATTCCTCTATATTAATACTTCGAGTGGCTTAAGATTTTGGAAAATTCCCCCTTAAGATGGTCTGGGGTTTCCCAGAGATCGATTCTGATGGGAAAGTTTCGTGGAAAGCGAACTTTGAGCTTGGTTTGTTTTCAAAGTAAACTTTTCAAGAAATGGCAATGGGGCGTAAATCCCTCGGCGTGAAAACACGCCGATGCCACTCGAAATATGGGTTAATTATGGTTAAGTGATTAGTTAACTGCGCCACGGTGGGAATTGAAGAATATTTAATTATAGAAAGGTACTTAGTAGGTGTGTTATATTCTTCGTAATTTCAGCTTTCGTTTATTCTACTTGCTTTCGATGCTGAAGTGAGAAATGTAATACTGTTTTCTTTTTAATGAAAGTTTTATTTACGATGAATATCGTGGGCCACGTGGCACGAAGTGTTTCAAGAATTTTAAACTTGATACGTGTTATAATTACCACGATATCTTTATTGGTATTTTTTGCGATTTTAAAGACTTTTAGAGTTGAGAGTTGGAGAAGACTTTTATGTATTTTGTCAGTTGAGTGATAAGAAAATTTAGTGGACTTTAAATTTCTCAGTGTTTCGAAGTTAATCCAAAGATTTTTGTCTAGAAATGAAGACTTTTATGTTTTTTGTCAGTTGAGTGATAAGAAAATTTAGTGGACTTTAAATTTCTCAGTGTTTCGAAGTTAATCCAAAGATTTTTGTCTAGAAAAGAAGACTTTTAAGTATTTTGTTAGTTGAGTTAGGAGTAACACCTAACAAGATTCAGTGAACTTTAAACTTCTCACTATTACATATTTAATAAATAAAATTATTTTCGTCTAGAATCCATAATACGGTCCTCGAATCGATAATATTTCTATAGCGGTTGCTCACCTTCAGGCTTCTGGGGCAGATTTTTCGACACAATGATATCTCGTTACCAGCGCTATCCAATCCAGGCACCGATGAGAGTGCACACGTCAATTCACCGATAATATCGTCACGGGAGTATCTATCGAAGCTGAGTACTATGAAGTGCAGACTGATTTTCTGTGAACGATAGTGGAAAAGCTTGTTTTATGAATCACCCCTCTTAGTGTTCGGGTAAAGCACAATCTATCCTGAAGACTCTTCACAGTCGAAGTCACTAAATCTGACTCGAACTTAAATTTAATTTCAATTCGATCAACAATCTTATCACACCCAACAGCACACTGACAAATCTTTAAATATTAGAACATTCGACCTTAGAACCACCAACCACTATCACAATCTCAACCATTCCTTCAAAGTGTTATAAGTTCAAAAGCAAAAATCTACATCAAAAAGATTACCATGAAAAAGCATATAGGGAAAAGGCACCAATAGTTGGCACTTTTCAGAAAAAACTTATTTTTCATGTTTTTCTGTAGTAGTTGACACTTTCCAAAAAAACATAAAAAAAATAAGGTTTTTCTGAAACGTGTCAACTACTGATACATGGTCAACTACTGGTGCCTTCACCCTAGCTATCTTTTATATAACAGGTATAGTAAATTACAACGAATGTACCTCGAGCTGATCCTTCGATATTCCGAAGAACGTGAAGTCCTCATCGTAGACTGGATCCCTGGTGTTCCTGAGGACCCTCGTTTTCACCTGTTGCTGTTTGTCAGGTAACAATTTCAATTTAACATAAGGATCGCTGGTGGCGTTTTGCTCCCTCGCAGGCAGCCCCTTGCAGTTCACCACGGTCACACCGAGTGCATTCTGCTCGCTCACGTATCGCAGCTTGAATACCAACTGGCCCAGGCTATCCTCGTTATTCTCCGCCGTGTGGTTCTTCTCGCGCTCCACTTTCTCATTGTTCTCGATCTCCGCCTTGTCACGTTCATTCTCGATGCTCAGAGTGACCTCGCCAGAAGGTGTCTGAGCTGGTGTGCCTGCAGTCGATGAACGGCCAAACAATACCCAATTAGCCACGTTTCCTTATGAACCTACCCAACCGATCTTTTAACATAATATTCAAGAGTGTTCGAAAAAAGACGATTTTTAGTAACCCTTTAGGAAATTAGGAAATTCTTTTCAAGTTTCAACGCGGCGAATTGAAAGTCTTTGACGTTTCATAGTGAACTTCTGGGGCTGTATGAATTTTAATTTAGAATTTAATTTTTTTATTTCAATTTTTTGTAAATACTTTTGTAGTGTCAGGTCTTTTGCTTCTCAGCGTAGATTCGATTTTGGGAAGGAACGGAAAGTATGGCGGGGATAAATCGGGAGGGGGATGATTCAATTTTGGAGCCTTCCATTCCCTCAGAAATCGAGTTACTGATACCACACAGTGGCCCCTGATAATATCACGAAAGGGGAGACTTTCTTCTGGAAAAGATTCCTCGAGAGATTCTCTGAGACAAATTATATTCGCCGTCAGGGTATCTTTCATCTTTTCATTGCCACGAGTCTATACAAACTTAATGGGCTCACGATCAAGAGTAAATAAAAATAGAAGGGTTGAAATGTTCGCAAAGTAATAAGTAAAGTCAAAAGTAAAGTCAAACATCGCGAGGGACCATTCAAATTCCAAGGATACAGTGATACTTACTCTTATAGTAGTAGCCAAAGAAAGCTTAATTTGTTAACGATAATAGAAATACGATAATTCCAATAGAAAGAATATACGAGGGATAAAATACATTGGTGTATCTTCACCATGACGCCGAAAAGTTTTAGGCCAAAGCGAGAGGAATCGATTTTTATTTTTCACAGGAAATGTAAAATTTAGTGGTGGTAAAATACGAGTTTTAGCAAAAATAGACTTACAAGGGAAGATCCCGAACCCGGAAGTTAAAAAAATTCTGAAACTTTGTGAAAATGTAGGGGATTTCCTCCTGATTACAACGCAATTTTTGTCTGCTGCCCAAATTCACTCGAAGGGGGTGAAATTAACCCTTGAAAATTGGGCTATTTTCAGATTTCGTGTTATAACTCGCGAACTGTTAACTATGAAGAGATAGAAAAAAAGTTTCAAGACAAAACTTACTTCTATTAATTAGATCAGTTTACGAGTTATAACAGAAAATCAGAAAATAACCGGATTTTCAGAGGTCAATTACACCCCCTTAAAATGAATTTGGACAGCAAACAAAAATTGCGTTGTAATCAGAAGGAAATTCCCTACATATTCACAAAGTTTCAGAATTTCTTGAACTTCCGAGTTCAGGATCTTCCCTTGCTAGTGTGTTTTCAAGCATTCTTCAAAAGTGTATCATCCCACGAGGTGAGTACACTTCGAGGGTTCAGAAGCCAATCAATTTACAATCAGTCCACTTACCCTGAAAATGAATTACACAGTTCAAGAACCTCTTTATTCTTAAAACTTTCAATTGCTAAATCAATTAAGCCACTACTGAGTTACCTATTAGTCAAAATTATTCAGAGGACAACCAGTGTACATCTCGGTTTTAATAGACTTCCACTGATTGGCTTTTAAACCCTCCATTTTGATATCACTGAAGTACATTAATAACCATCGTCCTGTCACAAACGACGGAAGTGACATCTTTACCTGTGCCCTGAGGTGTCCTGGGCTGAGAGGAGCTCGAGGGTTGGGACCCTGTCGGGCTTGGCGTCTGTCTACCAGAGCCAGGAGGGCTCTTAGCAGGCCCTGTGGGGCTGGGGCTTTTCTTCAGGTAGTGGCTGGTGCTACCAGGACTCTTGACCGCCGTCGGCTTCCTGTGGGGCGGTCTAAACGCCAAGGACTTCTCAGAATTGAGCTTGGTGTGCTCGCGACGCCGTCGGCAAAGCCACCAGGTCATCGCGACGGCGCAAAGTAGAAAAGCGGCGCCGATGCATAGCGCGATTACCGTTGTCGTCGACACTGCAACAACGCGTACCCCTTGGAGAATTTCACCCCCTTATCGAAAATAACGTAGCTGACAGATTAAATACCACCTAGGCGTATTTAATCTTTCCATTTTCCAACCGCGCACTAGCAATAGTGACAGCTCGGATCGACAAGCGTCCTCGATTTCTTACTGTATGTTTACTAGCGTCGTTACATTACTCGAAACGACAAAAAATAAATTTATGCGGGCCTTCGTTACTGAAACACTACCTCCTACGTGTAGAGTTTCGGAATTGTATTATGAGAAGCTGGTTCTTTGGGTAGAATTTTGAAGAAGAATTATAAAAATGGAAGTTTGAATGGGTAGGGGAGACCGGGGCTAAAAGTTCCGGGGGGTAAGTTGTTCCGACGGTTCTATCTTCAAAATGAAAAGAGCGTTGTACTTTAAAGTATTTTTTCCGTGTGAGTGGCGCGATCAGCTCACACGGAAAAAATATTTTGAAGTACAACGCTCTTTTCCTTTTGAAGATAGAACCGTCGGAACAACTTACCCCCGGAACTTTTAGCCCCGGTCTCCCCTAAATAAGATTTGGGTATTTTTACCTCGAATTGCAATACTGAAAAATATTCCATCACTTGGTCTCCTAATTATATGAATTATCAAAATTACTGATGCTCAGAAGATTCAACATTCTGTACTAACAATAATCTATAGTACTATCAAGCGTTACGAATATCAATCATAACGACACTTTCACCGAAATGGATTGTAACAAAGGCTCTCCCATCAACCCCACTACCTTTAAATTTCAGCTTCACTATAAATAGCACCAGCAGTAAAATTTCCCTTTGCCCCTAAATCTATCCACAACGTAGATCTCCAAAGCCCTGAATCCTCGCCGAGTTCCTGGAAGCTCTATGAATTTGATTGATCGACTGAAACCGCCACATGGTCGCTCCTCAAAGGGCCCATGGTCCCCTGCGTACATCCCCGCGGGTGACTTATTCCCTACAGTCCCCACCGAGCGTTGCAACAAGAGTGCCAAGCACCCTGCGACGTATCCAGCTATCAAACCATTGCGCTACCAATTCAAAACCAAAAGCAACCAAGATCGAATGGAGAAGACCCAAAGTACAAGGGATCCTGGACCAGCCAACCCCAAGGTAACAGCTGTCCGCGTGCACGTCTAAGAGACGCCACGATTCCCTCGACGAAGAATCTACTCGCTCGAGATGATCTCGCAGCAATTAGCCAGGTCCTCGAAGAGGTTCCGAGGACAGCGACGTGGTTGAATCGCACGGGGACGTCGACGGGAGGGTCGACGTTGGCCATGAGGCAGGGGCGACGCGGTGCACGACGGACGCGAGAATGCTGGGGCGGATTATCGCGACCACGGGGACTCCACTCACCGGAATCAACGGGTCGAATAAGAGGTCCGTCCTCCGTCACTCCTCCGACCATGTTCGGCCACGTTTTTCCACGTTATTCCAGCGGTTCTATCCGCGTAAGTCACTCGGCCACGGCGCGGCGAACGAATATTTACGGTGTGCGGACCGTCCGTGGTATTCTGAGGCGACCATCGGGCGAAATGCTCGGATCAATAGTAACGGCCCGGAGCTTGCGCGGAATAGGCGCCTCCGGAAAGGAAGCAACGGCGACGAAGACGGCGGCCACGGCGACGCCGTCGCTTGGCCAGAGACAATGCTGCTCGCGGCTCCACCGTGAAAGAAGGGGTGTTCCCGCAGGTATCGGGGATCTCGCGCAGGTGACGATGCACTCGGGAAAGGTGCATCCACCGACGGAATCGATGCGCTATCGATTCGTTGAGTCGGCTGGCTGGAGGGCCATTTGGGATATTTGCCAAAACATTAAATAATTATTCGGGGTAAAAATAACGGGGCGTCTTTCTCGCGGTCGCTTTGGATGACGGATAAATCAATTCGCGTGGGGGAGGAGGGTTGTTTTTTTATTTTTATTTTATTTTAGGGAGGATTTTTTTCGTATGCGTGCATTTTTTACGATTATTGTTTTTGGGAACTGGGGGGAGGATATTGGTCTGTTTTAGAAGGTGGAAAGATTTTGAGGGTTTGTGAACTGAAATTTGGAATGGTTTAGTCTTGACTGTGGACTTGGTTGTTTGGGGATTTTAATTTGAGTTTGGATTATATTTATTGGATACTACTTAGGTTTTTAGTATTTTGAAATGCTCGAATTGCGAGTTCTTTTTTTAAAGGGATAATTTTGTTTCTCTGGATTTCTTTACGTTTCGATTTGAATGAGTGGAATATTCTCTGCTGGCACAGGGAGAGAAATGATTTCTGACGCTATAGGCAATCCATTTTTATTTACATTTGGGCGTGGGCTGTAATGGACCCTTCTACGTCAAATCGACGCTTCTATTAGGGGTTGAGAATCGTGGCGAACTTAAAAATAATATTCTATAAAAATTACAATTCCAAGTATTGGAGAACAGTTATAAAAATATTCATCAAACTTTTATCTACGCTCGTGTATTATTTTCATCGCAGCAGTGTTTTGTTATATACATTATCGTCCAATTATGCTGCTTTTCTAATGACGTAGACTGTCTTAAAGGGGTGGAACTTGTGAAAGGGGTGAAGGCGAGGATTGTAACTTTAATCCGCTTCAAGTGGAATCGAGCACGGGTTCCATTTCGAATTATCGATCTGCATCAGAGGCATCACGCGAAAAATAATTTTCCCATGAGTCATCCACTAGTCGAGACCATCTAATTGGATGAATAAGTTCGCGTTTGTATGACGAAGCGTTAGGAAACTATAGTAAACTGTTTCAACCACTGCTCTTGTACTGCCACGTCATGCTATCATACTTTTATTTTCTTTAATATTTTACGCTTATAATTGAAATTAAATGTTCCTTCTTTCGACACCTGTATAATTTCCAAGAGAAATTTAATAATGAATTTAAGCTTACAAATAACATTTCCATTCTCTAGTTGCTATGGATAATTATAATTGTGATATTCTTATCACAATTTCACTTTCATCAAGCCTATCGGAAAATCGAAAATCTCGGTGCTCGGAAGTGAATTCTAAATCAGTTTCAAAGAATTCCGCGTCCTTGAATTATTTATAAGACTCAAATATTCCTTTCGTGCTCTGTGCTCGGCCATATCGAATTCTACAGGAATTTTTCCGGACGAGTTTATTTCACGATCGAGCGAAACGAAGGTGAAATATATTAAATGCGCGTATTTGTGTGTGTGAGTAATATCTTCCAGTACATGTGACATTAATTTTACGTCGACTGGTTCGTATTTTGTCTCGCGAAAACACGGCGAATTATGTTTGACGTGAAAATAAATTTTCGTAACATACGACGTGTAGGTCTTGAGCACATTTTTCGAAACGAAACGCCATTACGAGGGTGAAATGAAAAATTGCGGCTATAATCTTCGAGCTTTTATCGAAATTATTATTGAACATTGATAAAATGAATTTTTGTAAAGATTCCCCTTGGCCACACTGAAGTCGTCCCAATTTTGAATGTTCCCTATATATCTCAATTTTCGAAATTCCAAAGCGCCCACATTTTGCCTCACACATTCGATTTATCGATCAAGCTGTTCCTTTACTCAGGATAAAAGATGCAGGACTATTGCGATGGAATCAGCAATGTATCGTGGTTACGTAAATAAAACAGCGTTTTCCTTCTTCAATGAAAAAGAAAGCAACTGAGGTTTCTGAGAAGTTCTATGTGCGCAGTGAAATTCAATTTCCATAAAGTAATTCTTGTCGCTTCACAAGGGGTTCCGAATTTATGATTAGTGGTATACACAAATTGGATCCCCTGGAAAAACAAGAAAAACATTTCTTAGTAAAAGTTGAGAGTAAAACCCTGAAACTTTGTAAGAAATCTCACAGATGAACTGAAATTTAATTTCTACGAAATAGTTTGTTTTTAATTCGCTAAGGGGTGGCCTCAAATTTATCAGTAGCTGGATCTGCAGTGGTGGTTAAAAGAAACTTTAAAACTCATATTTTTACATATCTAAATAAGAAACTAAATACTCTACGTATTATATTACTTCCACTGGTCATTTTATAATCTCCCTCAATGTAGTAATATAAACTTTAAGATATAAATCTTTGCAATCAAAATATCTTATTTTTATTATAATTCACAAATTAAACTATATTTTGGTCATTACTGTAGAGACCTTAAAAAAAAACTAAGATTCCCAAGAACAAGTATTAATAAAATTCCCAAAGAGAAGTGTGTTTTGAAAAAGTCCTGCGTCATATGAAAAACGAATATGTAAACAAAGAGTAATTAAAGTCGATATAAATACTGAGTAAACAAACGATAACAGGGTCGACTGTTGATTCATTCGATTTACTCAGCAAACGTTGCGATTCTGACCCTACTTTCGCGGATACGAGTTAAACCTGGTCCAAGAATGATTGTCTTTGTCAATTTCATCATCGCTATCTTATCTCTTATCGGTCGGTGACGTCATGCAGCGTGAAATGGGGCATGCGTGTTGCCTTTCAGCGACGAATATTACTACGATATTGGAAAACGTGGATTTTACTCGGCGCATGTTTACCTATGCTTAACCAATGGGGCCACGCAACGTTGTTACGTCATCGTCGTTACAGCGTGGACGTATAGGAAGTTTAAAAAATAGGGGTCGTGGTCTTGACCTGGAATATTTTCGATTTTATTAAACGATTCTTATGGATAAATTTGCTTTGTTGCTAATAGTACATTGTTAGGTCAGTTTCGACACAATTTGGGTGTATAGGACGCTTAAAGAATGGGGGACGTGGCATTCAAAGGAATGTTTAAGGATTTTTTAATTCACACTGCTGTTTAAAAATTATCTGTTAAATTAAGTTCATCGTTGAAAATTAATATTTAAAGTATCGTCGTGTTTGAAACAATAGTACCATTTTCAATGATGCCTCACAGATTAAAGTCAAATATTGGGCCAGTTTGACCCAGTGTGATAACCCAGGGTTAAACAATTTTTTAAAGTATAATTTGATTCTATTGAAAATTCAAAAGCAGTGATTTTGTAATGTAAGTTTGAACGATCTTAAGGGGAGGTTCCGGTCTAAAACTCGATTTTTTTATTTCACTTTTTGAATGTTTAACGTTTTAGATTAAATTATATACAGTAGTTTTCCTTTAAGTAATTCCTAAAGATCACCAATTTATATTATCTCTAAACCGGAACAGCACCATAATACCCTTACTAAAACTCTAAACCATTATTTCACAGACAATTCCAATTCCGCACAAAACAAGCTACCTATCCCCACACAAATTGCCCCAGTTGCTCAACCCACAAATTCTCTCACAACCCAAAAAGAAAATTCCACTACAAAAACCACAAATATGAAAACCACTTCTAAACGACATCAAACAAAATGTGACCCCAATTTTAAATTCCAACTCAAGTTCCCCCACCCCAGCCACCGCGCTTTTGAAAGGACCAGTAGAGAAGGTTCTCCGGGCACGGTGTCAGCTGGTATCTGCGCAGAAGAGACAAATATCGAGTGATCCGTAGTGTAGCGTGGACTGGCGAGCACGAACGGACCGGCTTTTACGAGCGGCTCGATATAGCCGCGGTGTGTTCAATACGAAATACGAAACGGAGGCCAGGAACCAGCGCCTACCTAAACGGCGCCCTGTTCTGCCAGACGGTTCCAACGCGAGCGGAATAATTAATAAAAGATAAAGAGAAGAAAGGAGGCGAAAGGGTGTCTACCGGGTGGATCTTGAGTTATCGACGTGAGGTGCACTCGCGCGGGCAAAAATGGGGCTCAAGGATTTCCGGATAGTCTTCGACAATCCTTGGAGCACCTACTACCCAGGCCAGACGGTCACGGGGAACATCATCGTCGTGCTGGACAGCATGAAGAAGATACGCGGTAGGTACGGTGGCCCAGCGGTTCGCAAATCCCAAGTAGAATGAGTCACTCCAGCTATTTTCGCCTGGCTAATCTCGATCGCGCACGTTGAGGCTCGGTGATCGACAGGTGTTCCTAGATCGCAGGCTCCGATCAATGACGTGGTCTTTTGAACGCGAGGGTGTAGAATGTGTCGGAGAGTCCCTTGGAATCCGATCAGGGGGTGCTAGGAACGTGGAGAAAGGTGTGCCGTGGCTGTGGCTACTTGGGATGTGTTGATAGTATTGGCTTGTTTTATTTATAAGCGTGATTCAAGCGGAGATAAGGAAGTAACGATGACAAAGGTGTTTGGTATTGTTAGGAGCCTGGGTGACATCGTTTTTGGGGCGAAGCGGATATGTGTTAGTGTTGTATAGAAATATTAAATATGTTAGTAAATATGTTGCTTTCGCTGCTGGGAACGTTTTGGGCAACATTTTTGCAATGTAAATATTTTGGGACTCTGGGACAACACTTTCGATGATTTTTAGGATATATATAGTGGCTCATATCAATAATCGTTCACTCTTTAAAATCGCATAACAGTTTTAAAATTGCTCCAAAGGACTTGAGTTTCTTTGAGAAGCTGGATGCATTAGTTTGCTAAGTGACGTGTTTGAAAATCGCGAAATTCTCGAAATCAGCGATTTTCGACTTTATTCTGCGATCTTTAAGCGTTTGTAGCTCAGAGCAATGTTAACCAATTCTGATAAAATTTGCAGCATGTATACACTTTACTTAAATCTACAAACGGGTTTTTTGAATTTTCATTACATGCTCAGAAGAAAAAGTAGAGAAAACGACCTTTGCTATATTTTTTTGCTATTCCGAATAATTGCAATTTTTTCAAAACGACGTAGCATGGTATTTAGTAACTAATCCTTCTAGCATCTCAAAAAAACTCAAGTCGGATGGACCAGTTTTAAAAATGTTATGCGATTTTAAACAGTGTACGATTATTGATGTAAAACCATGTCGAATTAAAATTTACTGTTTGAGAAAGTCAAGTTGAATCTATTCCACTTTTTGGTCAATTTCTCGAGGTCAATTACTCGAGGATATGATTAACTCGTCAATTTTTTGTGTTTCTTATTTTATGGAGTTGATTCATTTGGCTTCCGAGCGCCACACATGCCTGACGATTTTGAAATTAATAAACGCCCCATTTAAAGTAGTGAATGATAAGTTGTAAATGACATGCGTCGCATATCTTGCGATTCTTGTCGCTGCATTCCTGCAGAGATTGTTTCTTTCTTGCACGGTGCAGTTTAATTATAGCATGGCCGTGCACACCCGCACAGTAGAAACGGACAGTGATGATCAGCCGTGGAGCGTTTGTTTTCGTCACGCTGTACCGCCTCTGTAACGCGTTGTACATTCCATATTTTATGTGCTATTACGTGTTCGACACGTTCTACATATTATATATTCTATTTATTTATAGATATTTTGCAATGTCATTTAATTTTTCGAATATTCCATCATTTTTTAAGTACCTTTATGAAATATGTTTCTGCAATATTTTACTTTTAACCAAGGAGAAATTATTCGTTACTTCCCATTGTCGTTGATACAAAGCGTTATTATCATCAGGCTAAACTCGGCTCACGTTTAAATTTACACCATTATTTCATTATTAACGGTAATTCCAAAAGCGTCTCCGCCCTGTACTGATTCAATTCCCTTGTTCCGGTCGGGCGGTTTGGGCTGTAACGTTTAATAACTCAAAGCGCTTGTGACACCAGTCACATTATTTAAAGCCTCCCCTCCACGTGGAGCAATATATTTCCGTGCAGTTCGCTTCGTCCGAGTGTTATTGTAAATATAATCCTGCCCTTTCAATACGAACTGCTCGCAAACCAGCTGAGGTATGTTAAATGGAAGAATTAGAAGCAGAATTAGCAATATAACAACTCCGTTGAATGTCAATTTAATTAGCCACGTCACGAAGCATTTATTTCACAGAGTTTCTAAATCTTCTTCAAACTAATTAAAGAAAAAAAATATAAAAATGTATACTAAGAAAGGAAAGTGTAAAGCAATTAATGATACCAATAATCGCTCCTACAGAGTACCATTTCACCGAGTAATAGTTTCAAAATTCCATTACAATTTAATAATTCAATTTTCTTTCGCAGGCATAAGTGTAAAAATAAAAGGCGTCGCGAACACATGCTGGACTACTGATAAGCAAGAAATGGACGATAGGGGACAGTACAGGGAAGGTACTGAGACAGTCACTGCGCACGAGGATTACTTCGAGACAAAGTATTACCTAGTTGGATCAGCTTCTGGTAGAATCTATACATTTCTTCCTCTCTCTTCGTCACATTAAGGATTAACAGCGCGCAATTTCCTCAGGAGGCGAGATCGAAATACAAAGTGGGGAGCACAAGTTTCCCTTCAAGTGCGCCCTGCCCATGAATCTTCCAAGCAGCTTCGAGTCCGATTTCGGGCACGTTCGATACATCGTTAAAGCAACTTTGGATCGTCCTTGGAAGTTCGATCAAGAAGTGAAGAGCCCGTTCACGGTGATATCGCCTCTTGACCTCAATCAAGAACCCAGAGCCTTGGTATGATTCGCCAGCTTCGCAAGGAACATCACCCTTAATCCCTCTAAACAGTTTTCCAACCCCCACTTCAAGGGTGCCCCTAAACGTAAATTCCCAGAGCTAAAAAAATATGTGTCTAATGTTTTTAGGTGCTCTATCTGTATGCCGAGTTATGGTTGGGTGATGTTCCTTGCTAGCCCAAGTCTCGCGATAGAAATTCTTCCAAGTTGAAAGTGTACCTATCGTTTACAGGAGAAAGTTGAAGAGGAGATGAGCAAAACGTTCTGTTGCTTGTGTTGCGGCACCGCACCGCTGACCGTTAATTATTCTCTACCCGTCAGGGGCTACGTGCCAGGACAGTCGATGCCCATACAGGTGAACGTGGAGAACTCGTCGGGGGTGACGGTGGACACCGTGAAGCTCATTCTTTGTAAGGTACATCCGAGTCAGGTGCAGCGAGATTGTGGATAATGTGTCAGAGATAACGATGAAATCGTGAAGTCTAGATCGTGACTTTCCGCGCGACCACGCCGTCCAGCGACACCAAAACGGAGGAGCTCGTGATAGCGGAAGTTGGCAAGGGGCCTGTCGACGGAAGAGGAGCCGCTGAGTACGAGCAGAAGCTTGATATCCCTCCGCTGCCACCGTCGAATCTCACCCACTGCGGGATCATCGACTTGGAATACAGTCTCAAGATCGTAGCCTGCGTCTCGGGATGGTTGGTATATAGTGAAGATTTTTGAAATGTTTGGTAATGATTGCGGTAGTGGTGAGAAGATAGTTTAAACTGCGGACGGCGACAGGAGTAAGATAGTTTCATTAGATAGAATTATATCTTGAAGTTTGTACCTCATACAGTGAGTAACGATAATATTCGGGGAGTTTCTAAGTCGCATAATTTTTTAAGATTAATCCAAACCACTTGAGTTTTTTTAGAAGATAGAAGGATTTGTTTGGTGAGTGATGGGACTAATCGAAGATTGTGAACACGGCACTGCGGTTTCAAGGGTTAAGAAGTACAGTCCACACTCGTTATAAGCCCGGCGAACGGGGCTGGTGGCGGGCGTATAGCGCATTGTGGACACTATTCCGCGCGGCCAATGGCGCGAGTGAAAAAACCCAAGAGCGAGCGAGAGTCGACACGAAGTTGCCGTCGACTCTTTCATCCTCGCTCGTTCACGGGTTTTCCCACTCTCGTTCGAAGAATTCCAAGAAATAGTGGGGGCAGTCGCCGGGCGTACAACGCATAGTAGAAACGAGCTTATAACGAGTATATACTGTAGAATGGAAAATTAGCTGTGGAAATTTGGTACTAATTAAACGATATGAAGCGTATGAAAAGGGGAATTTTGTTGCAGGTATCATAGAAATCTATCGAAGAACACCCTGGTTTTCGTAGGCTCGGTGCCATTGATGAATTATCAGACACCGACTGCTCCGCCAGCAGAAGATTCCAAGGCATCAGGAATTGGGTGGACGTCTCCTGACGGAGTTCCATCGTCGAATTTGTACCCCAATTTACGTAAGAATATTCTGCAATTTTCTTTTCCAGAAATAAGCAAGAAGTAATTTGAATCTCATTTTCTAGCTCCACCCTCCTACGAGGAGTCGACCAATGGCGCCAGAAGTCTTTGGGAACGTGGCGAGTCTGATCACGTTTTCGGACTGACAAATCGTTTCGCACCTCGATACCCCGTTTACAATTTCGCGCAAGGTCAATGAACAGCGAAGCAGAGCTTCTAGAGATTTAATTCGCAAAAGGAAAATCATCATTCACCGTGCAGCCTGCAGTACACATTTTAAGTGCATTAGGATGAGGTTAGGTTATTCGCTGTTACCGTGGGTCACTTGGAGCCGACTATCTCATTTCTTATATTACTTTTTCTCCATCCGATTTCCTTGGATCAAAATTAAGAATTTCGAAGTCACTGAATTTACGGGAATAAACTTACCGGGGACATCTTTCGAGAGAAGAGTGTGTCTGTGTAGTTTCTTCTGAACTCTTTAGCTTCCGATATATTCGCCGATGGTGCATTAGATTTTCTTCGCACTCGACTTTAGTACGATGTCTCGAACGTGATGTTAAGAATTTCGATGTGTTCTTTTTTTTTGGAGGGAATTCCGTGACTAGTCAGCCTTGAATTTCTTCTGAACAATTTCATGCCTTAGGTAAATGAAAGTATCTGGATCAATTGAAACGCACAACTCAGGAATACTCACAACGAAATGGATGATAACCTAGAAATCCGCGTCGATAGAGGGATGCGTGCTTTTTCTTCTATTTAGATTTGTATATTTTTCTACGAGGATATTCGTAGGTGCGAGCCAGCGATATTAATTAATTTCTGAACTGCCGGTCGTACTGAGTACGGGCTTTTGTGAGATATTTGCTTGACCTACACTTTTATATGTATATAATTATGTATTACTGTTACTTATACACGTATATCGCATTTTAGAGACACGGGGAGCGATCCGAATGCAAGATCGCGGGGTCTGTATTTGTATTTACCATGTTTGTGAATAAAGCGTATCTTTTTCATAGATTGCAGTTATGAAGCTCCTTTAACATTCTGTCCTGTTTTATCACTATTTTTACGACATCCATGGGCGTCCGGAGGGGGTTGAAAAAGGGGCCGGTGCGCGCCCCTGGCTTTGAGAAAAAAATCGCTTATTTTTCAAAACTGATCTGTATTAACAAATATACTTTTATATATTTGAGAATTCTTTATAGATTAATCTTTGATAGTTTTAATTTTTTTTATATACGTAAAACACCAAAAAAAGTCAATTTTAAAATTTATATTTTAAATTATTCAAACTTTTGCGCCAAAAATATAATTTTAGGCTGAGTCGATAACGTTGGGTGTGACACGAAAATGGTAAACGAGTCTCCCCATCGTGTCACAAAATTACATTGCGTGATAGGTCTATCCTACACCTGGCTTGTGATCACACACTTGAATCACAGACGAGGTATAGAATAGACCTATCACCTAATGGAACTTTGTGTCACCACCCGAACTGTGTTACCGACCCATAACTCGAGGACTGAATGTAGCGGCCTCTGCTCATGAACAGCGTCCAACTCAGTAAATACTCTGAAATGTTTGAAATGCTGAAAGGTGCATTACGTGCTTGTTCACGCGTGACTTCTTTAATATGTGAGTTTGACATAGGTTTTCGCTATGCTACGCTTTGACTCGGTTTGTCAACGACTCGTGCGGATGTCTCTTCGATAATCCATTTCGGGGATCAAGACACTATAGCGCTCAAAATCTAGTTCTTATAAGCCTCGCAGAAAGTTGCATGATGCATGAGTGTCGTAGCGTGCATGGATGCAACTGCAAATCGTGCATTCTTTAATTTCACAATCATACGGGATGCATAATGTGTCGAATACAAGTTACATTTCTGAAGTTAAACTCTCTCGTGTGAGTTCTTTCAAATCTTGTCTCTTAACAATAATTATTACATTCGAGTCATTAGAAATTGAGAAATTTCAACTTGCATGGGAAACAGTTGTGGTTGACGGCAACCTCTACCAATGTGACAACATTGACGAAAGCTGTGAGCTATCAGTTCGACTTTATCCGCGATAGTGATCGGATCGGTGAATATCTGTGAATGTTACAGTATTATTTCCTGATTTGTCGATTCCTACACCAATTAGTTCGACTACTGGACTAAATAGAAAACCGTTTAACAACATTTCACTGGAATATACCTTTCATCTCGAAATTTTTTTGACGAAGCGTTGCCTAAGTAGTAACTGAGAAAGGAGCAACCGTTTGGGAAATATGGCACCAAGATTGCTATTGGAGTCTTTTTTCTTTAATATTATTGGAGAAATAAAATGTAATTGTAGAAGAAATATTTGGAATCGAATCTGGACGGATGGAATATAGATTAACGAAGGTACTTAGATGATCGCAGCCAATCGGCTCGTATTACTTGTCACGTAATTAATAATTGTATTACAATGTTACTTGTCATACGATTAGTAATTATAGTTCAAATAATACAGATTGCCCAGGTCTCACCACGAGGAGGCACTGCGAGTGGAGACCCGCCCTAACCGCGGTCCATCCGCCCTCCTTTTATGCAAAATTTTATTTTCATTTCCATAGATCCCCCTGATGCACGGTTGCAAAACGATCTTCGATCGCTCGACAAGCGGGCATCAGAGGGAGTCCTTCTGTAAAAAGCTACCGCGATAAAGCTAAGCTGAATTTAAAATATTTCTTTGTTTCTTTCATTTCAAATTTTAAAAACTTTCTGGTATATTTCTACCATGATAATTATTCACTAATTGCGAATAAAACAAAGAAAAGGGGGGCAAATTTGAGGGAAATTATTAGGGAAAACAGTGATAATGATACATCATTATAGGATATGTTATATGATATATCATTATTTAGCAAAAAGTTTCCCCTTTTTTCTTTATTTCATTCCTAATTAGTGAATAATTATTATTTCCTATTCATTACTAGGAAATATGCCAGTGTATATTTCCTATGCTTACTTATAATACTAATAATTCCTACCTATACGAGCGCTCGTATTTAATAATTGCTACTTATATTTAGTTATATGCTACTTATGTTTAGTTATATTTAGTTATAAACACTGCAGTGTTTAATTATTTCCTTAAAAACTACTTAATTCTATGTGGCCACTAAACACATTACCTCATCATATACATATCTACTTAAATTTAAATAATGACCTGCCTAATAAAAATCTGAAATTGTTATGTGTTTCTTACTTCCCTCGATGGACCCACGATGTTACCTGAAACATTCTCAAAAGTATCTATTAATAAAAATTCCTTGAGATTTCGTTTCTCAAGGATGATGAATCTGAAATCATATTTCTGAAATAATCTTCACACATAATATATCTGTAACAGAAACTTTCTCAGTGAATTAGTACCTACAATCTATCTCGATTAAGTAATGTAATTTCAACAGATACAGGGTAGATGTAACGTTTTTGGCTATTGCACTGTTTTTGGCCATGTGCATTATCTTATTTTTAAATTGCTTGCAGATCATTATTGTGTGGAGAATTTCACATCATAAATATTTGATTTAGTATACCGCCCGAAATATAAGGTTATATGTATTGCTTACACGGAAAAATATTAAATTTTTTAAGAAGTGGCCAAAACTGGTACAATACCTTAAAATGGTCACAAATGATGCATCTACCCTAGTCTTTTCATTGAATCACTATTGCCCAAATATTGAAATATCATATTTGAAGCTACAAGCCAAAACTCAATATGGAATATCGATTTGGTATTAAGATGAAAGAAGGAAGAGATTAAAAAATACTGCTTCATTATCAGCAGACAAAGTAGGCAATCAAAACTTTAGCAATTCGTGAAAAAGAAGCTACTAATGATATTACATTTCATTCCGAAACAATTAATATTCATAATATTAAGCACATTGGGTGCTTTGTTACATCAACTCAATAATTTCCTTCTAATTCCTCATTAATTGGCATCTTCAAAGTTGATGTATCGACAATCAATCATAATATACTATAGTTAATCAAAAACATTTATGCAAATGTTGAAAATTGGAATAATTGCACTTTACTGCACAGTATTTGAAGTTACTGTCATACAGAAAATAGCAACAACGAGCACGTGTTAATATTGAAAATTTACTATCAATATAAAGTGCCGAATTGCAGTTACCTACTTTTTCAGTGCAAATTTCGTTTCAATATCATCAAATTAAGCAACAATCGCGGGTGAATTTTGATCAATGCAAAGGAATGTTGAAAATTTATAAAAATAAAAAACTACATTTCTTATCAATCTGAAAATAAATACAAGGATTGACGAAGTTACTATGCAAAAATCGGCAACGCTAATGAGGAATAGCTACTACTACTTTTCAAAGACTCTAATTAGAACTTGAATTGAATGGAGGTGTGTCAGAAGTCTGCGATTTCTATTACAAATAATGAATTACACCTTTCATCGCCATTCTTTCAGTCACAAAATAAAATTTTTCAAATGCCATTCCATGAAAATTGGAACATGAAATTTAAAAATATTCTAAAACAAAATAAAAAACATTTGTCTGCAAGATATGAATATACTTTTAAAACAATATTTCCAGTGACAAACACTCGATTCAAGGGTGGGTAGGCGGTGATAGGAGAAGGAGGATGGTGCAGCCACTTAGGGCTGCTGAAAAAAATGATCAATAGCCAGAAGGGCAGCTGATCATTGGCCACTCATTAATGCAAGAAACCCGTGAGTGGACCGTTTCTATCTTTCGCAACGCTAACTTATTACAGACTAAAATCAACTCCCGAGCACAGTCACTAGGACTTTGGACTACTCGCAGCACTAATTTCTCAAACAACTACAAAATTCCCGGATGGTGCTTCATTACTGAAAATTCTACTATACTCAATACAAAACCCGAATAGCAAACGAAAAAGCTCCCAAGGAGCTATACTACTCTAACAAATATAAAAATCTATCGAGAACCACCAGATGGGTGGCTTCATTTTTCGCAAAACTAATAAAAATTTAGTGCACCTGTGTCTTGTAATACGCAACTCTAACTTTAATTCGTTGCAACCTTCCTGAAGGCTGTGTAGAGTCCCCTGTGCTGCAAATCCAGCAGCTCGGGACTCTTTTTTCCCAGGAACATGTCTCCAGACATGTCCCAGGACAGTTTCGGGGCATTGGGGTCTGGGGGTCGCAACTCTAATTACAAACGCGATCAGTCGCTGTATCGAATGTATTGCGAAGCTTGTACAAAGTTTTCCAATAAGAAACTGTATACCACGTAAATAATTTACGAATATATACTTACTAAGCCATCTGTGTTAAGTTTTACCAGCTTCATTAAAGTACACTCTTGTATGGAGATGCTACATATTTTATAAACGACGGAAATATATTACGTGTAATATTTCTATTTTACTCGTAGCAGAACGTATGCATAGAAACGATTCCAGCTTTGGAAGTCACCTCTGTTTAGATGGCTCGGTCACGAGCCGCGATATATACGTCACTCGGCGTACAATACAGACCTATATCCCAACAGTTCGGAAATACGTACGCGTGTATTATTTCGCGTCTCGCTAGGCCTGCTCGTCTCCCCCCACCAAAGCCAATATTCGCCGAGGTACAGCGGCGGGCGCGGGGGTCATTCGCTCCGTGGTCGTCGTTCTATTAAGACGTTTCGATAGCTGCGTACTTAAATCGTACGCGTACATTATCTGTCGTCACATAATTACTTCTAACCGGTATTAGTCTTCTTCTTTACTATCTATCGTCACTTGCTGCAACTATTAATACACTTTCGTCCCGAAATTGATTAAATATCGCGAGAAAACAGTTAGATGTTCGTCGCGTATTCCCTTCGTTGCTTCACCGATATTTCTCGGTATTCAGTTACATCCCTTTTCTGGTATATTTCAAGCTTATTTCTTGTTTAATTGCCTTACGAATGTTTTAATGCTTTTGTTTCAAACTTGTTGCATCGTTCGATTACAGACGTTGAGGCGAGAATCGAAAGCAAAGGGCAGGCGACGCCATGACCCTTGACCGTTAATTTGAACGGTGCTTGGATGGCGTCTGGTCATTCCTTGGAAAAAGAAGGTGGCAATACGTGTGGTATACGTATTTTTCTCGTTATTTTATTGAATCATTGTTGGCTGTGAGGTTGATGGGTAACTTTGCAGTCGGTTAATATCAAGATCAAATGGGAAAAGATTGAATTATGATAAATTGAATAATTTTAATCAGATTTGTTTAAAATTTTTAAAATGCCGTCAGTACATGCTTACGAAATATTGGAATGATCGAATTCTATTGCATTTCGGTCGCGTTTACGTAGAATTCAATGATATTTCAATGATTTTTAAGAATATATCTTTATGAAGCTGTTGTAATTGCATATACGTTCGGTTTTGGATGCAAGTTTTCTTCTTTATGTATAGAAATATCGAGGACATGCCATTTGAGCATGCATAATTAACGAATTTTGATTCTTGCCCTGAGTTTTGGATATTTATAAAGATCGTGATTAATAATTTCTAGTATTATTCGAATAACACGAACGTGCTTACAACTTTAATGTCGAAAGCCACTACTATGATTCATTTAAATGTAATAATTATTTCTGACTCAGTATATTCTGGATAATATCGTGTTACTGAAATGTAAAGCTGCTCCTATCGAGCGAGCATTCTTTATTTTCGCATCACACCTTGTATTCTAAATAACAAGGAGCGAAAGTCCCTTGGCTGGTTCCAAGAAAAACAATATTTCCTCGCGTAACCACACCTACCTCCACTCTCCTATCCTACTTATTTTTCAGAGATTGTGACCGCGCGCAATGCGGCCAAATAGAGTCAGTGTTTATGACGTACAAAGTTTTTCATTTTGAAGAGCACAGTTGCTCATAGTAGATTGTCGTTAACAATTTGGGGATACGCGAGGGTAGAGTCAGTGTTTTCTACGCAATTAATATTCTTTCTCGAGCGTCGCGGTTCTGACTTTCCAATCGCGAGAATAGATTCAGGACTTTGTTCGCCAATTATGATCTTTGGGGCGCGTTGGTAGTCTATTATTTCTTTATTTTTTTTACTTTTGAAAGCGAAACTCCTTATCGGAAATTAGAGTCAGGCATCAGCTGAAGAGGAGATTTGTGCGCAGAATTTTAATAGAAAGATGTAAGTATCTATGTATTTCATTTAATTCCTTTAAAGTAGAGTTCATTCTTCCAAATTTTAGAAAGAAAAAAATTTTAAAAAATTAATTTTTAGAATAGAATCACCAAGAAATGAAAAACTAACGAAACTTTTTATCACTTAGACATTTTAAGAAAAAAATTTTGTTAATTTTAATTTTTTTAATTTGTTTCTTAAAATGCCTAAATGTTACAAAATTTCGTTAGTTTTGAATTGTTTCGAGGTTCTTTATTAGAGTTGAAACAATCGTAACTTTAGAAAGAAATTATAATCGTGTTCTGTTCCTTCGTTACAGTTTGGGCGCAGTTGAGCAGCTTGATGACTTGTTAGCAGCTTGATGACTTGTTAGCAGTTTGATGACTTCCTCTGAGCAGTAGCAGGGGTGTTGGCGCCTTCGTCACCGGGGCACAGCGAAATGTGAGTGCGCATGCATTATGGTTCCTCTGGTCACTCAATCATGTCGTAGGACGTTTGGTCCGAATCGACACGAGTGACTGGTTGTATACGTGCTTTGGCGAGCATAATGACCGCGGGCATGGTAACCATGCCTGTGAATTGTAACATTTTGTCTGTGTATGTATTTATTCGACGAGGGCTAGGGTCTTCTTGTACGCCGCGTCTTTTCAATAGAATCAAATTATAATTATAATTTCCAAGATAAACGGTTCCTAACACGAATGTTTATCATTGATCATACATTGATGTAGATATTTATTAAATAATGCACGTAAAGGTGCATAGCAATTCAGAAGGTATTGGTATGAATATCAATACAGCTGAATGCTAATTTTTATGTAGCGAAGAAGTCTGATAATTTCAGACTCCACAGCTACAATCATTTTTATTTAATACGTAGTGGAAAAATCGGATGCCCTCCGATTTCGTCATTGCGACGATTCTAATGACTTGAATTTCTTTTATTTTTCTGATATTACTTGTTCAAACGTAACTTGATGTCTAAATGATGATAATAGACATAAAAGTGTAATTCCTTTCTTATAAAGGTCACTCGTTTGCGCACACAATTGAATAATTAATTTCCATGTGCAAGAAGACAATTGAGGGTGGGCAAATTTCAGATTCAAAGTAATTGACGCGACCGCGACCAGCGACAATGTGCAATGTCCCACTGGCGTCAAAAAGTCGACATAGCGAAGCTAGAAGCGAGGGCATACCCCACTCGCGCTAGTCTGGCCGTCGACTTTTCTCACAAATTTCCTGAAAGCAGGTCATCGTGCGGGGAACATGCGATCAGAGAATACGATGACCTGCCCCGGCCCTACCTACTTATATTTAAGTCACACATTCGTACCAGAAGGTAAGTTACCTATTCTACCTAACACCTATATTTAAAAATGGCAAAACAGTCTCTCAAACACAATCATCAGCCAACCCACTCCACGATTCTCAAGCATCGCCGCCCGGGTGCAAAAGCCTACACTAGAGAGACCGTCCCGGGACGGCTCCGTCACCCGAGCTTGGCTACAATCACACTCTAAGTGTACGTACCAGTTTTCACTGAAATCGGCTGACAAAGGCAGTGACCATTGCGTATAAGTATGATTTAAATAGCAATTAATTATTTTCAATTTCAAACAATGGATTACCTACTTGATAATGTGCTTTGTACGTATTATGTACATACATCAATCCTTATTACTTTCTCATTTGATTATATGAGATTGATTAAGTTTCATATTCCAAGATTATTTACTAGAATGATCATTGTGTGCAACAAGGAATATGATACATTGGTATCGTTATTGTAATGAATAATAATATAATGTTATAGTTTCGTTAACATGGTCTCTGATGAAAATCTTTCACCGCCGCTAATTCCACCGCCTAACCACACAAACACACAGGTGGAAAATGCGACGTGCACGATACACTAACGCAATGCCAGCCGCCGACATGTAATTATTTAGTAAAGAAAGTCATCGTGCCCCATTGCCTTCACTCACCCAAGTAGCGCATGGGCACGTGGATGAATTAAAAGGCAATGGGTACGGAAAGATATCCTGAAAATCCTCAACTAGAAAATATGATTAGTTTCTATAGTGTCTAGCAGGATATTATTCTTTCATATTACATTATTAAGCAAAATGACTCTACTTTCAACTTGTGAATACTTTAAAGTTCGATAAATAAGAAAGGACTCTACTTTAGATCAAGAAAAAGGACTCTACTCGACATTTAATTAGCGAGAAAAAGGACTCTAAAATTGAATTATTTAAGAAAAAGATTCTAAATCATGAAGAATTTAGTTTAAGAATTTACAACGGGCTATTCCATCGTCAAAGTAAATTTCATAAAACAAGAAAGTATGTTCTCATGCTAATTAATGACGGTTTGAATTAGCGTTGCGATTAAATGTTGATGACGGTTTGAATTAGCGTTGCAAATCAAGTATTCCCCGCGTTTGGTTCCAGCATAGTGTTGCGAAAAAATATCGATCGTGGTTGTTTGTAGTGTTCCGAAAAAAGAGTCGCGATTGTTTTTGAGATTGTTTTAGTATTTTGAAATTTGAATTGGAGTTACTAGAGTTTGATTCATTGTATTACTTTTGATTCGTGGTATTCTTTTTATTAGAGGGACATTCCACGCGAAATCGGACACTTTTCGGAGAAACATTTCGAATGTTGCTGAAATTCGAACATGTTGTAGTCTTTAATGATATTTAAACGTACCTCAAAGGATTTTTCAATATTTTGAAAAATGTCGATTTTGCAGCTGTTTGAAGGTACGTGCTAACTTTTTTCAGTAAATTATAGTTATGGAAGTAGTAAATGGATGGAGATGAGCTTTACGGTGCTTATAGAGAAGACATTGAAGTTTTAAGAAAAAATTATTTCAGTTTAAAATATAAAAATTTGAACCATTTTTGTGCAATTATTTTAAACAAATGCAGTTTTTTAACACCGGGCGCGATTTTAAAAATCCCCCCAAAAAGGATAATATAGTTCTATCCTTCCCCTTGATGGATAAATTTTAAAAAATATGGACATTTTAAAATTGGCCCCGTAAAAATTGTCGAAAGTTGGCGCTGCGTCGAATTGTACCGGCTCGGCTGCTATAGATATCTGTTATTCTTATACGGTGTTCTCGAATATGGTAAGTATTTGTAAAAAATTGAAGAAGGAAAACTTTTACTGCTTTTTATACACAACATAATACGGTAACTCAATTTTGGGTGTTCGTAATATTTTCCTTGAAACAATGGAGACCCTTAGTTTTTTAAATGGAATGCTAAATATTTAATAGCATTCCATTTAAAAAACTGAACGTCACCTTCGTTTCAAGGAAAATATTACGAACACCCAAAATTGAGTTACCGTATTACGTTGTGTATAAAAAGCAGTAAAAGTTTTCCATCTTCAGTTTTTTACAAATACTTACCATATTCGGAAACACCGTATAAGAATAGCAGATATAGCCGCTTGGCCGCTGCGAATATCGCACGGCCCAGCCAGTCGAGCCGGAGCGATTTGACGCAACGTCAACTTTCGACAATTTTTACGGGGCCAATTTTGAAATGTCCATATTTTTGAAAATTTGTCCATCAGAGGAAGGATAGAACTATATTATCTTTTTTGGGGGGATTTTTAAAATCACGCCCGATGTTAAAAAACTGCATTTGATTAAAATAATTGCACAAAAATGGTACAAATTTTTATTTTTTTAAACTGAAATAATTTTCTCTTAAAACTTTAATGTCTTCTCTGTAAGCACTGTAAATCTCATCTCCATCCATTTACTACTTACATAGCTATAATTTATTGAGGAAAAGGTAGCCCTTACCTTACAGCTGTAAAATCGACATTTTTCAAAATTTTGAAAAATCCCTTGAGGTACGTTTAAATATCACTAAAGACTACAACATGTTCAAATTCCAGCAACATTTGAAATGTTACTCCGAAAAGTGTCCGATTTCGCGTGGAATGTCCATAGAGTTGCGATGCGTCTGATCGCGTTTTTTTAATTACTCGTCCTAGTTTGATTCTTGATATTTTTTTGAGGTATTGTTGCGATGATGACTGATCGCGTTTGTAATTAGAGTTGCGACCCCCAGACCCCAATGCCCCGAAACTGTCCTGGGACATGTCTGGAGACATGTTCCTGGGAAAAAAGTGTCCCGAGCTGCTGGATTTGCAGCACAGGGGACTCTACACAGCCTTCAGGAAGGTTGCAACGAATTAAAGTTAGAGTTGCGTATTACAAGACACAGGTGCACAATGTCAACGGCCGCGTGCGATCTACTGCCGCTCAGCGTAACACAATCGCTTAACGCGCGTGAGTACCACTGTCGGCACCCTGAGTTTTGCCAAACTATTTCGTTTCTGTAGTGAAAACAAAACGTGTTTTGACATTACTGTTCATGCTTTCCAAAGGTAAAGTGTCTGCTGCATCGCGTGAAATGGTCAGATTTTCTCCTAGACCCTTAGTTTTGGAAATAAATTGGAAGATATCTTCAAAAATGGGTGCATTTCGGGTGTCATTTTCCCTTTGATGGTTATTTAAGCATATTTAAATGTTCATAATGCAATAATAACTTATACCGTTGTATTCGGGAGGGTTCATAGAATAATTTGACGCAAAGAGCAACCGAATAACTATTACCGTTTCGACACAAAAGATGTTCAAAGTTGAAAATTTGCAGTATTTTCAAAATCGGTTTTCTCAAAAACTGAAGGTGATAGAGCAATTCTGCTTGCGGATTTGTGTTCAGGGCGAAAAACTCTACAAGAATTGCCCAGAGGATATTGCAGACCAAAAATCGTGTTGGACTGTGCATTTGTCAGAAACTCTGAAAATAAACCTCGGTCTCCTGAGCCTTCATTTGTTAATAACGAAATACAAATCGCGAGTTTCAAAATACGTAGGTACCTCTAGAGTCTAGAGCAACCGAATAACTATTACCGTGATGATGGTAACTTTATAGTTTGCTCCAAATTTGCGTTATTAACAAATAAAGCCTCAGGAGACTGTCGAATGTGTTTCGGGCCGAAGCTTATTTTCAAAGTTTCTGACAAATTATTTACGTTATTAAAAGTTTGAAATCCCAAATACGTAGGTGTACCTCTGAATTGTAGCGTTATACAAGTTGCTAAGATTGGGACCTACTGGACTTCCTGGGGACCTGGTCAGGGTTCGAAGTCCTGATCCTTCATGCACTCCCTCGGCCCCCTGACCTTTAGGTTAACTTATTCGGTTGGTGCCGATGAAATTTTCGGGTTCGTTAAAAGCCATTCAAAATGTTATTATTCTGCCAAGGCCAAAACCGATTTCTCTTCCTTTTTAACTGATTTCTTCGATTGATTTTCATCATCTGTCCTATTTCATACATTCCTTCGTGGATTTTTGCACGTATCGTTCTATTTTGTGTATTTCTTCGATGAGTTTACATCATTTATTTTATTTCATGTATTTCTCCGATGGGTTTACATTATATATTTTAAATGATGCATTTCTTCGATGGGTTTACATGATATATTTTATTTTATGCATTTCTTTGATGGGCTTACATGATTTATTTTACATGAAGTTAACAAAATAACATATTTGAAAGAAAATAGTGAAAAGTGATAGTGAACAGTGGTAGTGAAAGAAGACATCTAAGGAAGCCTTAGGTTAATTTATTGTAGCATCAAGTATTTAAGGCCCCATGTAAAATTGCCAAGTAGTCACAGAATTTTATTAGCTTTGTTGCTCTTTCATTGGCTCTTCATTTCCGATGAGGAAGTAGCAGCTGCTTCTGTTTCCGGGAGCAAGCGACTGAGCATGGAATGGGTATGGGTGGACCAGTTTTACCCCCTGGTGTACTTGTCGAAAGGGAAACGTTTCGGGCGTAGGGGGTGTATCTTTTGGTACACTGCCCGCGTAAGTCACCCGGTCCGATTTCCCAGTCTCCGTGATAGACGGCTCGAATTGCATCCGAGCAAGAGGAATCGTCTCGGAGACGCCGAGCGCTTTTTAAACCGAAAGGATCGATGGAACTTTGTTTCCATCCATCTCTTTGGTTTAGTTGGCTAAGGTTTTCATGTACAGGGAGATGGATGGAACTTTGATTCCATCCATCTCTCTACGGGTCTCGAAACGCAGCAACCTCCTCCCGGTGAGACCTGAAAATCGGTGAGGACCACCGAGCCGATAGCTGTGTCAAATATCCTAATTAAATATAAGAATTGCTTTAGTTGTAAGACTTTTTCCAAATTTTGTAAAATGCACAAAGCATTGGTCAAACATGGGCCAGAAATATTTCATAGAAATGGGTCACTTTCGTAAGTACCTCCGCGTCGGTGTGCCGCTCCTTGGTAATGTTTCCCAAGCATTGCGACTTGCGAAACGGAATCAAGCTAAAGCCTACGATCTAGATTAAGGGCCCAGATCGAGGCAAACTTACCTTCAGTGAGTTTGGTTCGGTCTCGACAGCTAATCAGAATTCTATTCTGTTTCAGATAGGTATGTCGTCGATAGTTTTTCGTAATTTGTTCTATTTCAATTTTATGTATTTCGTCTATGGATTTGCTTGATTCATTTTATTTCATGTCCTGTATTTTATTATGTTTATTTAATTTCCTTCCATGCTGGTCTCACTATTACTAACATAACGTAGTTGATTGTTTCAGCTTTTCAGCACCTTTTTGAAATATACCAAGTTACAATTCCTTCATGAGGCTTTCCACGTTACGCCATGAAAGCATGTCTTCCACAAATAATGGTGTTGTTTATATAAATTTTTATGTTCAATAAATTTTTTTTGCGTTAAATAAACTCGAATAGAACAGCAAGGTTAAAAGGCGTATGTGATCTTGTTTTGTTGCGATCCTTTTTTCTCTGTCATTGCACGGAATACGTTTATAAAACGATCTTTATAGTGTTACTCCAACAGAATCATGTGTAAATCGCGGGTTTCAAATGATCTAAGTTTTACCCGTGTTGAATTTTAATTCCTGCCACGCGTAGCGTTACAATCTTATTTTAGACTCAATCGATAACGTTGGGTGTGACATGAAAATGGTAAGGGGGCTTGCGAGCCCCCCGAGCGTGTGACACAAAATTACATTGCGTGATAGGTCTATCCTATACTTCGTCGATGCTTGAATAATTAAAATTGACCCCAAAATTTATACATGATTACATTTTAGTTTTGAACGTTCGGAGGTAGCATGATTATAATTTTTAATTAGATCGCGATAGGGATGCGTTATGATATAATAAAAATATATCTTATATATAATTCACAAACAGCAATTTTATTAAATATCTTGTAAGTATATAAAACACTTACATAGTGTGATTTCTGTGAAAAAGCGAAGTATGCACGTAAATAATTTACATAACAAAATAAGTGTCTAACTTTGAAAAAATGGTATTTCAAAAACTGAATTTCACATTTCCATAGTTTATTTCCTTTATATCTATTAATCCCAATTTTTTACACGCAATTCAGTTTCAAGAATACTCCAGTTTGGTGAATGCTTCTCGTCACACAACCAGTTGAAGTCGTCGATGCAATTCCAATGATTTACTTTCGGATCAAGACCAGCTAGATTAAAATGAATCGCTTGATCTTCGTAAGACCAATTGTAAGGTGCTAGACGTATCTCTGTACAATCTTCTATGATCGATCTACTTGTAACATGCAAATAAATTGTACAATCCGTCGAAGAATGTAGCCGAAGTTGTTGACACGCAAAAGCAAACACGGATTCGCTACAATCGTGGACGAACACAGATGACGCGACTGGCCCGACCAATACAGTACAGTGCTTTAGATTTACCATGTGCAGAGTACTAGGTGCCCCATAGATTCGTATCGTACAACGATTTAGATCAGAAAGCAGAATATCATTCTTATTCACGTTCTCAGCATCTAAAACTAGTTGCTCGTCATCTTTCCCCAGCAGCATGCACGCACTGTCCCCGTATTTGCTCGATAACTTATAATTCTGTTTCGCAGAACCGTTTACAATCCCCTCCGATATCTTCAAGTCCTTCAAACCATCGGTCATATCGTGCGACTTATCCGAAGTCTTTTTCACAACCCTACGATTCTTAAAACCGAATTTCTGTTTAGGCAACAACTTCACTTCCAGATCGGAAGCTTCATTCTCTAGTAACTGTAGATTCTCCTGCGCCCTTCTAATGTCGTAAACTTTTAGAAACATTTTCGACTGCGACAAATAATTCTTCAGCGTTTGGATTTCCTTGTTCGTTTTATCGAACACACCAGGAAGAGCCGATATAGAAGCGCTGGGCGCGTCGTCTAACATCTCCTTGATCTTCTTGCACGACGAGTAAAATGTATCTTTAAAGTAACTACTTTGCTCGGACTCAACAGCCAGAGATTGTCGCTCCTCCCTCCGTCGTTCGATGATATTTTTCCTCTCTCTATCCCTCCTCGTGATGCGATCTGGTAAACTTCCTTCGATGAGAGTAGGAGACTCCATGTTATCTGAATGCTATTTCTCAACAAGAGTTATATACTGTGTATCATTCAGCTCAGAGTATTCGTTGCTCGTCACTAACATAGATTTATCTTTAAAAGTGCTCTGCTTTAATGCATCCAAGAGCTTCTCTTGTTTCTTTACAGCTGAAGATTGACCATTCAATACCTAGAAATATGGGAATGTAACGTAGTAATTAATATCTTGATATTAACGTACAAAACATTTCGATTATAATCGAAAAATGGGGACAAAAATTGTTGCAGAATTCAGGTTCTGGAATATAAAAAAGTAAATAGCAAAGGGGTCTTATCGAGATCTATATTGATACGTATACATACCTCCTGTAAGTTCTGTTCAGAAAATTGTGTCTGTAGGAAGCTATATCTGAGACCACCGCTTCCTATTAAGAATGTTGAAGGTCTCGCGAACTCCATGAAGATTTAATGTTCATTTCGTTGTTTCTCCCACAGTAAGAGGTCCGCCACTCTCATATCATTTTCTCCAGATAACTTTTCACAAACCGTGTAATAGCCTTCCAGTATATACGGAAAGTTGTTATGCATATAATACCTGCAATCTAAGGTTCATTGATGTTCAGATCGACGATTTGATAAAATAATTCTATCATCCTCCGATGACCGGAACGCGATTTCGGTAAACTGCGAGAATTTTCAGGTCTGATCAATCGTCGAGTTCACATGTTTCTCAATGCGTTAACGGACGTATATGGAGTTGTATGGTATCGCGAAGGCACGAATTATGACATGAAAACATGAATCACGAGTGGAAGTAACCTAAAAACATAAATGAATCGCGAAAGGCGATGTGCGACTTACTTTGGGACCTATTCATGCAGGACCAGATTGCATACGATCCAAGTGCTAAGAATCCCTCGGCTATGATAAGTGTCTTCGCGCCGCTTTTCCAGTTTGCTGAAAATCCAGACTTTGGAGTCCTATGAAGCATACTAGCTGGTAACAAGATTTCCTAAAATGGAAATCATCAATACTCTAAAGAATGATACGCGTCTCGAGACATCGAGATCAAATGCGATAGGAAGGGATAGTGCAATCTTACCCGGCTCGCTCGTGTTGCACAAGATCTCGAAGGTACGGCGGCTTCGATATGTGCTTTCGATAGTGAACGGCGGTGAATTTAAAATTGCCTTAAGTAAGGTAGGTATTTACTAATTATAATTAGGGATGGGTTTCGAGTTTCGAAACTGTGCACTTTTCTGTGATTCGAAGCTCGCGAAACTCAGGTAAGGAAAGTATGCTTCGTGAATTTGTGTATTGTTATATTGTTGTTTGTATTCTGTTTAACTATGGTCAATGAAGATTTATTAAAAAATTTTCTCCACTTCAGTTCTTAAAGCAAAATATTTACAAAACAGAACGAGCACTTTAAGTTTTGAGACTTTCGAGCTTCGACTGTTTCGAAGTATCACAAAGTTTCGAATTCGAGTTTCAAAAACTTAAAAACCACGTTCGAACCCACCCCTAGTATTTACTATTTGAAAATATGTTAAGGCAGGTACAATAAAAGGATAATTTTATAAGAACAGTATGCAGGATTAAATTAGTAAATATATGTTAAGTCGTTCACAGCACAAGGGTTGTTTAAGATACAATACAAAATATTGTTAATGTTCTGTACAACTAAAAGATTAATAATAGTATATAAGATAAGTAATTTGTTCTCAATTAGTCAAGCCTTTTTTTATAGTTTATTGTAATGAATTGTTTCTATATACAATATTTTAAAGTTTAATATTGTATAATATGAAATTCACTACTAGTTTCGCATATACGGTTGCGCAAATAAATTTGAAATTTTAGAACAGAGACAATGTATCTTAATTAATATCGTGCAACATTTCGCGTGTATATCTATAATATTAATAGCGTACATATCTTGGAAAAAGTTATAGGCCCTTCTACCTATGGAAATAGTCTAAATTAAAGATTGTAGAAGAATATTTATTATACAGCCTTTCATACATAAGTAAGCACAGACAAAGTATACAAGTAGGGAACATGTCTTTAAAGCAATATCAAGACTGTATCTGTAAGCAGAGTTTGTTACATATATATGTGCGGCAATAAAAAGGAAGTAACGATGAAAATAATCTTTTCTCGTGATCTGTACAAGAGACGACACTATTTTATTATTTAGCTTCGTATACTAAATAGTTAAAGTCAGGCATGATTTTTGTACAAAAATTTCGTTTAATTTTAATATGCTGAATTTCCAATTGTTATACATCGATCTATTATCAAATTTATTACAATACTTTTACCTGTGACAATACAAGCAGTATCTTACTAAAATAACTTGTTAAATAACATAGGCTATGTTTTAAAAAATTACGAAGTATATATTCTCATTTATGAAAAATAGGAAATGTCCATTGTTACATGTACTATACATAAACATAACTACTTATTCACGCATTTGGCTGACTTTTTATAGTTTATTTAAAATATTTTAGATAAATTATGAGTAACACAAGCAATTAGCTCATGCATTATTGGTCTTATGCTATACAACTATTACCTAACGTTACGCAATTCTCAATATGAAGTATTTAAAGTAGATATTTTAAGAACAAACACACATTGCTATCATAACAAACGGCAGTTATTTTCATAAAACCATGTATTTATCATTAGTTATGTACATATGAAGTAATAAACTAAAACCTAACAAATTAAAAAAGTAATATAGAATAATAATCATAATAATAATAATCGTAATAATATACATAAAAGTCCTTAAACAAGTTTTATTCTCTTGATAAAGCTGAATCATATAATAATCTAATTATATTTGCCGCTCTAGTAGATATTTCAATTGCACTGTAAAAACACAAATTGTTATGTAGAGATATATCACTCTTTTATACCTAATTATTATTAATATAGTTCATTATACTTTGTTATTTTTTTTTTGTTTAAAATATCGACACGTCTGGTCCGAAATGATTTAAAAAACGTTTATTATGATCCAACGTAACATAATACTGTTTAAGAAGTAGTTGTTTCACCTGAATCATTTATTTCACATTCCTTGTTATAAATTAAATATAAAATTACTCTTTTTTTTTCATTTCCAGATTTATACGAAACATTTTCGCCCATTATTTACACAAAATAATTTAAATAATTAATATTCCATGCAGATTTCTATATTTACTTTGTCAGAGATGGCATACTTCGTATCTCGAGTTAATTGTATTATATTAATCTTATAGAAAAGAAGACTTCTATGAATTTTTTCTTATTGCTCTTCTATGTTCCACCATCGAAATACAAAAGTACGTAATTACAACGGGACAATTAGTATTACATCGTGAGTGTTACGGATGATTGAGAAAGGAGATACCACCGAAAAAAATTAACGATAGAGATACATACTTGAATTCCATTTCGGGTAGAATTTAGTACTTATTGTTTGTCACACCGCGAACTACGTCAAGTTACGAATGGCATGTTAATTGAAATCGTCGGGAAATGCTGAAAACTTTTAGATTATTAAAGTGCTAAGGCACCAGAGGTAAATGCAAATGATAATAGTGATTGACATCATATTATCTCACTATAATTTCAGGGGCATAAAAACTACAGACATCTTTTTTTGTGTAAATGTGTTTACAGTGTTATTCGTTTTCAAAGTATTTTGTACACGTATACCCTACACCTTCTGATATTGCGAGATTACTAATTTGCTTTTGCCTGTTCACTACCAGTTCGAAAAGAAAAACGTTTCTCAGTTTCCACATCTGCAATCATATACGCATTCTTCTGTAGTAATTGTTTACTAAATTATTCAAGAAAAATGTGACACTCCCGATTATACGATTCGATATGATCGTAACAGAAATACGATACACACAAGTTATGTGTAAATGTAACGAGTACAGCACGAAAAAAGATGCCGTAATGTTGTGCACGTTTACGCTGTGAACTATTCTTCAGAATATACGATGAATTTTGATTTACGATTTGGAAATGTTATTACAATTATAAATGACAATCATTTGTCACCTGGTAATAATGGCACTGAAAAAAAAACTCTAATGAAGGGAACGCGTTATATAAAGATATTCGATCTATATCAATTAACCAATGGTTTAAAATAAATATTTGAAATCTATACAGTCTACCGATGCTATTTTAAAGTTTTTACAAGCGTGACAATATTTAAGGCAAATGTAATATTTATAAATTTTTTTTTTACACCAAGCGCGTGTATCTCGATATTAAATCACAGTATCGAATAAAGGTACTAACTTCAGGATTAATGCTCAACTTTCGAAACCAGTTTATTTCTCTCTATAATGAAATCGTCAAGATATACTTAGCTCTCCGGTTAATCTTGAACGAAACTCTGCACGCCTCATAAAACGGTTTATAGATTTGCAAAATTCACAGTTTACCTCGGCTGTCCTCCGTTGCAAATTATTTTACTGAAATTAAACTTCCTTTCACACAATATCTGTATTACTTCTACACCTTTACCATATTTTAAGATAACTGCATACAATTTGAGACATACAGCATCATTGCAAGATGGCAGTTACACATGCGATGAGAAATGATAATACGTATCACGTTTATTATCGGTTAAGAAAAAATTAATTAGAAATTTATCAAGCATGATATTGTTATTTACAACATTTTATTTTTAGAAAGATTAAATTTGACATAATTCCTGTCAAAACATGTTTCTCTATCATAATTTCGCGAAACCATAAATTTTTGTTCTGTTGCAACGTTCTTATTCATGCACATTTAATTTCTTCTCTTTACATCGATGCTAAGACGGAATTTGTTGAATTTCTATTCTGCCGTAACCTATGCTAGTCGACATATTATGCTGCTCTTTCAATCGTTAGCTCAAACCATTCGAATTCGACTTTGACTGGCAAACGGATAATACAGTTTCATATCAAATCCGTTAATCGGAAATAGATAGATTTTTCCCAAATTAATGTCCGATTGTTAGTTTTCTAATTAGTTAGCAGTCATTGCTAACGTATCCCTCATTTACTTTCAGTAATAGTCGTTTACCCAGACTTACAGTAATGAGGCATAAAGAGATAGCTGCTGGGGGCAGGAAAAAGTCAATATGACAGTCTTTTGAACACCATGAGGTCATGGGAACACTGATGCACTGTAGTTCGCTACGAGACCATTTCATGCCATCCACTACCATTTGAGGAGTTGCTCTCTGATGGTGCTAAATATTCAAACATAAATTAAAGAATGAATTTTAAAAATAATACTCCCAGAATTCGACTTTTCTTGACGTCGAGGAAAATATTCAATTTCATGATTTTACCAGTCTTGTCGCTTTCGGCTTTTTCTGGAGACAACGACCTAGGTCCCCATATTCTCACTGTACAATCGTCTGATACAGATGCCATCATTTGATGGTACACAGGATTCCATGAGACACAATTTACTGTTCTACTATGACCCGTTAGAGTTGCGATAGGTAGTTCCCATTTGATATGCCACACGTAGACCTTAGTGTCTGCAATGGGAACAGGAAGCTCAATTTTATTACATTATCGAATCGATCAATGATATTATGGTAATTATTTACCTTACAAGGGAAAAAATTCAAAAAATTCTGAAACTTAGTGAATATGTGGGGGATTGCCTACTGATTACAACGCAATTTTGGTTTGCTACCCAAATTCACTCGAAAGGGGTGAAATTAACCCCTGAAAATTCGGTTATTTTCAGATTTTGTGTTATACCTCGCGAACTGTAGGAGATAGAAAAAAAGTTTCATGACAAACGTTACTTCTTTTAATTAAATCTATCATTTGGTGAAAAAAATATTTGACAGTTCACGAGTTATAACAAAATCGGAAAAGAACCGGATTTTCAGGGGTCAATTACACCCCCTGCAAGTGAATTTAGGCTGCAAACAAAAATTGCGTTGCAATCAGGAGGAAATTCCCTACATAATCACAAAGTTTCGGAATTTTTTGAATTTCCGGCTTCAGGATGTTCCCTTGTTAGCGATACTTCGCCGATTTTGATTAATGCTGTTGGGGGCATGATTCTGAATAACTTTTTCCTATACATACTACCTACATGCGCAATATAAAGTCCTTGAGCGACCTTTATATATCAAAATATACAAATAAAAAACACGAAGATATTTTCTTTGTCGAATAGAAAATTTTAACAGGATCAGACAATACAAATTTTAAAGCTGAAAAATAAGAACCACCCTAGTGTGGGGGACTCTCGTCAACACCCCGCACTAATCTATCCCCAACAAATACTAATAGCCGGGACAAGTTGGGAAGTGAAATGCGTTGTGTCGGAATAAATCAACCGAAATTTTTCGCAAATATCTCGGAAATGAAGACTGATTAACGGTAACATACAGGAAAAATGTTGTTCAAAATGTGGAGTTTTACAACATATCCTAATTCCATCAAAACCGGTGAAGAATCGCTAAAGTACATAATTACCGATATTACACTTATTCCACGTAATTCGACGTACCTTCGCTACCAGATGCAATGAAATCTTGGTTCACGCCACCGAAACAACTGTGGATTGTAAAATGTCCTTGAGTAACACCTTGGAAACGTCTTACTAAACATCTGTCTTGTAAATCCCAAAGATGTACACCCTGATTGGCAACATTGAGGAGTGCAAGTCGGTCTGTTTTATTTACACTAAATGACATCACAGGATGATCTTCTTGTAATCTGCAAACGTTAAACCAATATTACTACGAGTACGATATCAACGAATTACATTGCTTACAGTCAAAGTAATTGCAATTTTACATTGTAAAGTCACATAAATCGTCAAAATTATATCCTCTAATTCGATGATGTGAATCAGCAGCTAGAACCGTTTTCCCATCACTTTTGCACCACAGGCATTTCACTCTAACACCTTCCCAAGACTCTGACACATTACCTTCTAAGTCCTAAAATATCAACATTTATATGCCGGATGTTTAAAGTTTCTTTGATTAAACGAAGGAATATGGTTGTATTATAAATTTGACTGATATGTTACAAATTGATAGAACTGCCCACGGAGTCCTCCCGCCACGAATTTACGCGAATCAGGATACCAGGCGCAAGCCGTAAGTGAATCGTCGGTGCTTTGGGTAACAGTCGCACGTAGTTCGTAATCAGGTGGATCAATACTCCAAAGCCAGAGCTCTGGGCAATCTTCGGGTCCGCAAGCAATTAGAAGACTGCTGTCAGGACTCCAGGCAATCAGTGCCACTCCATAAGTATGACCTTCTAGTGTTTTTCTATGAGATACTCTCAGTGTTTCCTAGTTTTATTGGAAAATCGTCTCGTGGTTACTGAATGCTTGTTACTTCGTAACGCTTAACAATTTACTTACTGGATCAACGTCCCAAATAATTACAGTCATATCCTTTGAGCCCGTAGCTAACTTAAGACCATCGGGGGAGAATTTACAATACCACACTTCGTCGCAGTGATTATTGAGCACCTGTATAGTATGGCACGGAAACTGTTCTTTGCTGCAGCTGTGATCCACGAGCAGTGATACATTCTCTAAACTTGTCTGATTTATAACAGAAATTCATTAGAACAGTGTTGGCGTAAAATACTGGCAGAGTTCAGGGACTAACGATGGATCTGAATATGTCACTACTAATACCATCGAAGCGTAAATAAGTAAATAATACCTGAGTATGCGTTACGTGGTAAGTGCATTGTTGATTCTGCATCTCTACAGCTTGACACAGAAGCGAATGAAGGCGACGCGGTGGTAACATAATGGAGGGCGGTAGATATTTCTGTAGTCTGTCCATTAAAGCAGCTCTCGAGGCTGCGCCTTTACCATCCCAGCCTGCACGCGTCTGTTAACAAGTGTCTATTTGCTAGTGATCAAATTTTCAGTAGTTGGTTAGTTTCGGAATATTTCTATGCATACAGTTCGATTCTATAAAAGCTCATTAGTAAACAAACAACGATAGTAAAGCGTGCGATACATATTACAAAGTATACGTTCATAAAAACACTGCATCGTTGAATAAATGCACGCAGTATTACCTGTAATTCATCGCGTCCACTGCACATCATAAATGCAGATAACTGGTGGACACGACCTGTGTTATGACCTAAAGGTGTAAGTTCGTTGCGTAAAACTTGCAGTGCTTCCATGACTAACCCTTCTTCCAAGTATTCTAAGTATTTCTGTTCTAACAATAAAAACTTCATTTCCTGCAAACAAGGAACAGTAACGTATCATGCGTAACTGTACACATTCGCTGGATATTAAGAAACTCCTACGCGAAGACCCTTACCACTAGACTTTGGCTCGCACCGTTTAAAAACGACTTCAGTTCGTTAAGATCGTGCTCCGCCTTAGTCCAGTCCCCATCCATAACGTGTTGTCTAAATTTCGCAGCGGCAGGATGATCTAGACGACAACCCGACTCTTGCATAAGAAGATCCGCTGTACGACTGAAAATAATATTTCATTTTCTCGATTACAATTAACCACAGTCCCGTTACTTGATAAAAACATATAGAACCACTCGATTTCTACCAAAGGTGTAATTGTATTCGACTTAGGTAACCAATAAATATTACCCAGAAACAAATATACTTTCTCTGTGTATATTTAAAAATTAAGTTGGACACGACAACAATGTATTTGATTGCAAATTTATTTTGCAAGTGTGCCTCTTTTTCATTGCCTACATCATTATAAAGCAAGTATAACTTGCAGATACTAGCGACTATATTTCAAGGTTCTATAATTAGCTTTCTCCCACCACACAGTATGCAGTCCAGATAGGTTGTGATACAATAGTTCTGATAAATGCACGCTCGTACATACAAAGAGAATTCATGAAACAAAGAAAACGCTTAGAGACTTTTAGAGCTACAAAAGTATTACCGTCGAATCCAATCATAGCATTGAATACCATGACTAAAATAATCCGTGAATCAATTCGAAGGCATATGTTTCTTTTTCTTTCGAGGACAGGTTCACTCGTCGTACCTTGTGCATGCATAAGAGTCGATCGAGAAAGGTGTTACATACTCGAGTCCAACCGTCTTCAAATGCTGTCCAATGAGTCTGACAATGTCTTGATTAGTTTTGTCCATTACTTTCGGAGGTCCCAAATTCTGATTCGTTTCCCCGTTAACACCATTGATGTCACCGTCCGATTCTGGTATCATGTTGCCATTGGCGTGTGGCCCTCCAGAGTCGGCGGTACCCCCATTTTGCTGGAGCCCGGAGGAAATGCCACCGTTCGATGTCTGCTGTTGCATTACGCTGTCATGCACACGGAAATGTTACCCGTGGTGACAATGAGTGGCCTGGGATACTAACGAGTACGTGGTACTAAGCGGTACATTCTATCTTGACATAAGTATCTTCTTTTTTTTTTTAAATTTTTTTTTTCTTGCAAAAATCTCAAAACACCACTGGCTTTCGCGTGCAAAGGGTCTACGATTACTCGATCGAGGGATTTCAAGAAATATAAGAAAACTGCTTGTGAGACAGCACGTATGAAAGGAACCCGACGTTGGTACGTCTTGAGATTCTGTAAGGAAGAAGATATATACGTGAGAGCGTCATTACGAAGGGGGTAAGCCCCTTCGTTTGTTGACTACGCGCTCGCGACGTTCTAGGGCCCTGCGATTGCGTTACCGATAGTTTTCCATCTCGGGATCGGTGTGGTGCTCGTCCGCTGGTCGTAGGGTAGCCGGGAGAGAACTACGGGACCTTTTGCGCGGTGGCGGAGCGAGTCCACCGTCGTCCGACTCGCCGCTCGAGGCCAGGCTTATGCGCGTACCGCCCCGTTTTTCACACGATTATTGTCCCTAAGATCGTTGGTGGGGCTGGGGCTGGAGCACGCACGCAGCCACGGTTGCGTTCTACGGAAAACTCGTAGCCTCCCCCCTTTTTTTCTTTCTCACGTATTCTCGACTAACGCCGTATAACGTTTATCCCGTCGGACTCGCTGTCCGACGATCAGAAAACGAAGAAAAACAGAATTCTTGTACGCCTGCCAAAACGGATACGAACAATGACTGCTACACAGCTGATACTTGTTTAGATCGTCGTTTACGTCACACTGTGATCTTCTTTGCAGATAGTTCCGCTGACTATGGCGCCCGCTATGTCCGCTCACATGCGTTCTCTGCCTTTCTAAACCTGCAGAACTTGTTTTACCTGGGGCCTCCACCGTAAGATGGTAGCATTTGTTCGCTGGTATGGATACGTTCTCTCTTAACTCTGTGTTTAATATTTTACGACCTCCTTGGAATTAATCATCTGCTTCGCTAATTAACCGCGTTCAAGTTTCTCTCATTAGAGATCTGGTATAACTTGTGAACGATTCAGATATCTAGCTTCTTGGCAATTGAGAAATAAAGAAATGGAAGAAGAGCTTTGAATCTTGATAGAACTCGGTTTTAAATCTCCGCCAATCATTCTTTAAGCCTGCTTTTCAACGAAATATGTGCGAGTCAACATGAGGATTCCTCATACTAATAGGATAGTATTTAGCGGGAAGTTTGAATTTTCCTTGGGTACGTCTAAAGTGAATTATTTTTAAATATTCCTTTCTGTCTAATTAGACGAGTGATTAACGTCTTGTTGATTTGTTATTAAGTAAGGTACTTCTTTACATATGGACCGTTTATTTTGAAAGTGGTGTAAGTCCATTTTTGAAAAAAAATGAGATATCACGTAATTCATGCTTAATTTAATGTAAATTTTTTATGTATAACTAGAAAAAATAACAAGAGAATATGGACATACACCACTTTCAAAATAAACGGTCCATATATAAGAAAAATATTATTCGCTACTATACTACCATAGTATATTTAATACATTATTATTTAATATTCTATTTTACTATACATATAATACTTTACATTTCACTATAGGCTACAATATGTACAAAATTAGCGCCACACAATATGGATAAATTTAAATGCTGAAATCAAATATAATCGCGAATCAACTATAGCAATGTTACAAATATAAAAAATTAATTTTAATAAATACACATAAGTTACTAACGAATTTGTAAATAGATATAATTCAGACAAAATTGAAAACGAACAAGGCTCTACGGATATTACGCTGCTCGGCTTGTGCTTCGATAGTTCATGCAGTTCGCGTATAGTTCTCGTGGGGTGCAAGTTGATTGTGAAGTTAGGTTAGCTCGGTCGACTATGGGAAGCCGGCGCGCGCCGCTAGTCAGTCACTCGCCGGCCGCCGGTGTAGTACGTCGCGCTCGTCTCTCGTTCAATCTTTCGCGCGCCCCTTTCTTACAGGACTGTGTCCTAAATATCTAAGAACTAGCTTGCACGTACCACGATCAACATCGAGTCTGACGAATTTCCATCGCGTAATAATGTCGTTCGCGATGCGGTTACAACAGCTCTGCTGCGTTTTGAACGACGTGTGAGAGAACGAAAGAGGGAGGCGGGAGAGAGAGAGAGAGAGAGAGAGAGAGAGAGGTAGGAAAGGAATTCGTACCCGTCCGCGCTCGAAGTTCACGTGAGATCGCGGAGTCTCGTGCAAGCAACGTGCAATTTGTGTTGTGCTGTGCGTATTCATAGAATATCCTTAGTCGAGAGTGTTTCTTCGTTGCGACCACCTGTTGGGAGCCTAAACCACGCTCTCTTTGTGTCATGTTGGATTAACCGGATTACGTGCATCGCTGGGATGTTCTTTTGGATGGCGATATAAATCACCGAGGACGTCGACAAGAGGTAATAATGCATTCATTCTTAATTCTTCGTATAGACGTGATAGAAAATGCATTATTATCGCGACAGAGCTGCGCATTCTGATACCTAAGTTCATGGTCGCGCTTCTGAATTTAATTGATGGTATATTTATTGTTAAACGGTTAAGACGCCATTATTGAAAAGCGCGGGGAAATGAAATTCAAATATTGTAGAGTCGTGCTAAACATTCGACGCGTCTCTTCATTATTCTCGATCGAATATCTTCGAGTTACAAAATGTGCGAATCAAAACAACAATACCACGATGGCACATTAATTTTATCGGATACTTTATAGACTTATATACTTTAACGAATTTTCATTATACATAAATTGTAAAACTTGTAAAATTCATTCTATACGAATATATTGAATAATTATTGTAGCGAAGTATATATGTCGAAAATTTCTTTCGAAGCAGTCTTCTCGACGGGATAAGATAAAGCTGCTAATAGCTTCCCCCACGTTTTTGCAAGCTTGTTCGGACAAGTTCGTAAAAATGGAAATAATGGCATTATCGCGAACGACTTCTACACAGGGAGAAGCGAGTCGCACGTACGCGCGACACTCGTGCTTAAAGAATTCCTCGTGGCGGGCGTACGCTTTTAAACGCGTGTGCGCGGTGTGCACGCACGTTTCTGCAAAGCACAATACACGGACGGCGCGCCGTCGTGTGGAATGAGTCGTGTGATGCAGTGCGACGAAGAGGGGTTGCAAGGGTCGACAGCGCGATGAGAGCTACGGGGCGGGGGTGGAAGGGGTGTAATCCGCGCGGAGCGATGGGTATTCAATTCTCTCTGATGCAAGCTTTCAGGAAATTTATTCACGCTAAAGTTCAAATCCCCTCGGATATTACACGAATCCAAACACACGAAGGCCTTGAAAACTACTCGGAACGAATGTAGAGGTTATGAATAATTCTGAATATCAATAGGGAACAAAGATTTCTGGTTTCTTTATTTATTCCCGTCTCGAAGGGAAAGCCTATAATTGTGCCTATAATTGATTTATACCGTAACGGTCGAAAGATTTTAGGATCGGGAGATTTCCGAGATCGTTTAAATTTCACGAGTCTTCTCTTGGCATCGGATGATATTCGAAATATTTGGAAGCGTCTCGAGTCCATTGCTGTGCCGCGGGACGGGAAGAGGTTGTCCGTGGGGAGAGGGCACATTCCACAGTGGACGCGCATGCGCGCATTCTGACTCGCGGCACCCGCGCATTCGACCGCGTGTAGTCAGTGTTGTTCAGGTTAGCTTCTTCTGGTTTATATCTGGAAAAAGTAATCTCGGCGCGGGACGTGAACCGCATTTTAGTACACCTTTGGAACTAGGTAAGCTGCGTACTTACACTTTGGTATTAATATTCTATAAATTCCAAAAATCCTCGAAATTTAGGTACAACATCCTTTGGATGTACACAATAGCAAGTGTTATATATCCAACGCCTTGAAAGTAGATAATTTCTTTTTATAAAATTATCAATGCAAATCCAATTATTTTTAACCACCAGTAGAAATTCCAAATTCCACGTGAATCAGATTTAGTGGAGTCCGAGATCGACGGTTTACGATCCCCTCGCTCGGTGGATCGTTCTCTATAGGATTAAGAAGAAAATCGTAGGCTGTCCGCGCGGGAATTTTTCGCATAAAGTTTTACGATTCCTTCGATATTCTTGGATCGAGTAGTTTTACGCTCTGTGTATCTGCCGCGGTCCCCCAGGCGCGAATTCCAACGCAACGATTTTGTATGTTCTTTTCTACGTGGTTTTACGTACGTGGCGGGAATGCTCTGCCTTTAGATGCGCCGTAGCTCCGAGGTTCGCTGTTCGCAACCGTAATAGTACAGAAATGCCTGATTGCAGGCGTAGAAACGGTTCTCCGCGGCGCTCTCCTCAACTTTGGCTCGTCGCGTTGAATGCTAATACGTAGGAAACGGTAGCCGCGTCTATCACCGACCTTTTATACTCTTTAATGTGGTATAATCCCGAGAAATTATCGTTTTAGTTCCACTGAATGTATCATAAGCTTTTAATTATCATAATTAACGAATACCTACGAAGCTAAATTAGTTACTTATAGTTACAAATAAGTTTCGAACAGGATATCTCTTACCACTCCTTGCGCTCTAGATTTTATTTATCTCTTTATTTACGAGTGTTAATTTATTACAATACATAATGCATATTACATTAGTTACATTATTACACATAATTTAAACTCAGGTAGTAGTAATAATACGAAACACTTATCGCAAAGTTTTAACCACCCAGAAAAATGAATATTAAAATGATCCTATTAAATACTGTTTCCTCGAGATGCTAGTAGTTTTTCGACCAAGTTATAAGCCAGTCTTCGTTCGTTTTCACGTACCTACTCGTTCGTATGCAAAAAGGAACGGAATGCTTACATATTTCGTTCCGCGCAAAGCCACGCGATGCATCGTGTGTGACCGAGCGTTCACGATATCGTAAGTTATTACTGCCCGTGTCATAGCGGCCACGTTCTGCATCTCTCGCGCCCTTGCCGCCGCCTTGTACTTTTGTATGTTTGTCCTGCGTAAACATCGCCCGTGCAAAATACTTTTCGAGGTTACGCTGGAGGCCGTTGTGCCAGGGTAAATAATATTCAGGCGTCTCTTCAACCGACACTCGAGAGGACGTCCAAAGACCTTTGGTACTTGGCGTCGTATTTCCAGCTCCAGCAACGAAATCTTTAAACTTACGAAAGCTTCCGTGGAATCCTGTGGCGTATATATTTCTCAAGTGGTAAATAATTGCAGAATACGATGTAGGTAAATTGTGGTGCGACCAGACAGGTCGTTTCTCATGCAGATACGAGTCAAAATTCTGGGATAAATTTCTTTCGTTTGGTACTTCGTTTTTATTTAGAAAATTTACTTCGAAGTTTGTTTAATTTACACGCATAATTATTATTATTCTCAATGAGCAACAGTATTATTGTGCTTCTTTTTGAAGAAAGACAAAAGTTTAATTGTTTTTCTTTTTGATGTACCTATTAGGAATTGTGTTGCCTTGAGGAATTAGAACTGTTACTTTAATAGTATTTGCAAACGTTAGTAATTCGTTCGTCCTGTTTTGGAGATTCCCTAGTCTTGTTCGTTCGAAGAGAATTCCAAAGTGATTTATGCACAGGAGCATTACAATCGCTAGATTCATCGCGCGAGAACGTATAAGTGCATCGCTTCTTGTCCTAATACATAAAGCCCTCGACATTCCTGAAGATGAGTCATTTCATCAAAGTTGCTCTGGCTGTGGTTCGTTCGATACGCAGATCGAATCATCGTTTCAAGGTTCTGCAGAGTAATTCTTGAACGTACTTACTGGCTCGGTTAGCTCGGTTAGCTTCATTTGTACTTCAAGAACATATAAAAATGGAAAAATCGATTTTTCGAAAATTTTTAGGTAGACCTCCTCCCTTAATGTAAGTGTTTAAATATGCAGGAGGATTTTTGTATCCGAATTTAGTTAATTTTAAAAGAATTAGTTTTGAGAGGTACCTATCATAAAATGAGATAATTTTGGCCACAAAACTAGATTTTAAAATAAATTTCTCTAGAAGTAGGCAATAAATTCTATCCAAGGCACTTTGTCTGACAATGAGAACAATATCTGTTACCACGGTCTAATTGGGAGATTAAGCGCCCCAAAGTCTGCCACCTTTTCCGTAAAACATCATAAAATATTTTAATTTAAAAGAGTTGGGACAATTTCCAAATTAATTCAATATGACAACTCAGATACGAATTGCTGCTAATTTGCTACATGAGAAGAAAGTGAATTATTTTAAAATTTGTCTCAAGCCACTGTGTTTAAAAATCGCCCGGCGAAAACAGCCAAAATAAAAACATTTTGCTACCTTTTCCATTTGGACCATATCACAAGAGGGTTAATTTGCACAAAATTCTCATTTACGTCCAAAGAAATGCGCAAAATCAGCAAGCTTCCGGTTCATCTGAAACACCCGGTGCGCGTATAGATACACAGGGGAGCAGAAGAACCGTAAAATTTGATGCTTAAAAAAGATCCATCCGCTACCTGTGTCACGTACCGCTTAGGCATACCACAGTGTGCGAGATTAACTATACGATACCAGAACCGTAATGAATAATATCGCGATGATGTCACGATAGGTCTTCGTACGTGGTCGCTTCCTTTTTTTGGTGGTCCTCAAACCACCAAGATCACCAAAAAAAAATAAAAAGACTCGAAGAAAGATATACACAGGTACGACGGAACCTTCCATCGAAAACGGGAGAAGAAATAGAGAAACCATAACGAACACGGTGATCGACGGCAAATATCAAAGCCTCGCGCAATTAGATGATGTTCGAAGCGTAGGCAAGAATGCCTGGACTTTCCATCCCCGTCCTTATAATTTCCAAGCGTAATAACGATTCCGCCCTAACGATAAGTAGAGGCGCGTCGAAGGTTCTCGACTTTACGACCAGCCTAGCCTGAAATCCATCATTTTTCTAGGATCCACTTAAAGTTCCTCTCCCCGGCGAGGGTTTCGTGGAAACCGCCTGGCCTGCTCGCATAAACGGCCCATCCGAGATATTTCCACTTCCCCCGATTCCATTCGCTCGGGTCTGGGGGAGGGGTGGGTGAAAATAAGCGGGCAGTGGCCGCAGGGAAATTCTTTGAGTGGAGAAATTAGCGATCCGTCGTCGTCATAAATTTCTTCGCGGTCGATCACGCGTTCACCCCTCTGAGGAAAATGGAAAATGTTTCTTATTGTTGCTGAGCCATTTCGGGTTTCTTATGGTTATTAGAACGACTCAGGGGCACGTATAGAGGCTCAGGTATACACGCGACCCGAAAGAGGCCGAGAATTCCAAGCTATTTTTCTCGTGGAAATCACAAAGAATGTGGTCGAAGGCGGAACGCGCGCAGGTGCTTCTATCCCCTTCTCTCTCTCTGTCTCGGGTCCGTCGGGGCCTGATTCTGCTCCGGTTCCTCCCATTCCCTCTGGGCAGCGGCCTGCCCCCGTCCAGCTGTAAAAATTGTCTACGAGGGTCTAAATATTCGGTGGATACCGCGGGGTGATTATAATTCTTGGGCCGAGAGTTGCCTGGAACGAAGGAATGCCGTGGGGCGGCTAAGACAAAGCGCGATCTCCCTCTTCGCCCTTTATCTCTCCAGCGCTGAAGATTAGTATCTATAGTCGGACGACAGATGGTGGTCGGTAGCCGCGCAGTCCAGATTCTATATAAAGTCTGGAACCAGCTTCTCTTCTGCCTCCTCTTCGTCGTTTTCGTCTTCTTCCTTCCTTCCTTTCCCTTTCCTCGCCGTTACACCTCTAGTCGTGCTCCTCTTTCCATGTATTCAACCTCCACTCTTTATACGCTTATCCCTCTCTTTCTTATTTCGAGCTTATAATCGAACGTCAACTCGGCGTCGAATTTGCGCGATCGTAACAACCGGTAACGTTAGATCGCGGGTCACCACGTGAAATTAAAGTCTAATTCAGCTCCTCGTAAATATTGCATTTCTTATCTTGCGCTCGCCACGTTACGCAACGTTATCACGGCGCGACGTGCCTTTCTTCTTCGGTGGCAGACGGTATTGTCGATCTGAATTCGGGTGAAATGGCACCTCGAGGGAGTGCTGGATGGTCGGGATTGAATCATTTGGCGAGCGAGGTCGCTCCCTCCGTTTTAGTACTGCAGATATGCGAAGGTGACCTTCTTTCGAGGCGAGGAGTTTTTTCGACTTGCCTTTAGTGCCTTTATTGCCTTGTCGCGTAGTATGAGAGAGACTGAGCGCCTGTCTCGCTCATGCGCAAGAGGTAAAGGGGATAGCGGTCACGGTAGTTCGAGACAATACTTGTGTACACTTATACAGACATCGCTCTTGAATATAAGTCGATCTTCGATGTGGAATTGTTCCCCTTTCTTTGGTAATGTTGTAGGTTTTTAACGCATGCTAAATTCAGGGTAGAGGATACCGTGCTAACGGCTCTTGCGAATTTTCGGCCACGGGACAGCTGATGTGTTCGGGCTTAACGCATGCTTCCGCTTCGCTCGTACCAGCGGCGGTTAGGAGGCCCCGATGGAAACGTAATCGCTGGAGAAAGGGAGGGAGAGAATATTGGCCTGGCGAGATCGGGCCCGGCCAGCCTCCTTTTTCCGTATCCTCCTCTCGAAACTCGCAACGGGCAAGTTGCGCCGCGCTCACGGGGTGTCCGCGATTATCATAATTATATCTCGACGCGATGAGTCATACACCGTGTGCGCTGGTAACACGAGCAACGAGAAGAGCGTTTGCGCGCGTCCGGTTGCCTTGCACCGTTTCGAATCGCTTGGTCGAAAACCAGCGGGATCGTTCCGTTCTTTCGGTCTCAGCCACGTGGGAAATGTAGTCCTATATCGTGGCGGTCAAAAGAAAGTTTATATCTTTCTAATGTCCACGCAATAAATAAACTTAATACTAGGCTTTAGGTATTATGTTGACTTTAGAAGCTGTTTTATGACTGTTATCGTTCACTGTTGAACCATTCTTTTTCATCAGTACTGTACGCAACTGTGCACGGGTGTGTTGATCAAAATTGGAAATGGTACTTTTGCGAGGAAATATGGGATAGGTTCTTGAAACGAGTAAAAATTATTTTTTGAAGTTGGATTTCATTTTTTTTTACTTTTTTTCTTGGATAGGAGATGGGTTTGGTTGAGCAGACTTTTGGAGTATTTTGAATTATATATTTGGTGGAAAAGTTTGAATACTGTGGTATGCTATTGGAATATATTCTGCAGTTACTTAAATTATTTCGGCGATTACGTTCCTGGAAATTTCCATTTGAATAAGTCAGATTTTACGAAATCGGACACCAGCTTCGATTTTAACGATGCACTTGAGTCGAATGAAAACAGAAAATCGGCGTGGGCAAATAATATGTACAGCGACCACGGTGCACCTTGAACTCTCCTGAAGTGTAGGCGACATTTCAAAAACATGAAATCAGACTCGCGAAAAAGGAGAGGTAAATACCTGGGAGATGTTATCTGACAGTTGGTTAATGGAAGGAGGGGGGTTAATTTACAAGGTCTGCGAATGTACATAATCTTCTGTTACTAAAAATCGCGGCGACTGTCGTGAGTCACTCGTCTTTATTTGAACGATAAGAACATTACCAAATTCGTGGTAGCAGTACGTAGGCAGTTGGTAAATAAACTTGCTTAAAATTCTTTTATCAGTCTCGGGTTTTAAGGTCTTGCCGAATTCCTCAAATTACCGGGTGTTCTGCAACGAAACCGATCAATTTCACCAAAGTTTTCATAAATTACATTCTCAAAAGAGATAATATCTCACTCATTACTAATTATTAATAGCCATAAAAAATCTTGAATACACATTAAATATGAATAAATATGTATAGAAACTTTAATAATACTACACCTTATAGTTTATTAAAAAAAGATCTCCAAAATTGTCTTCAAATCGGATCACATGAAATGGGAATACCCCCGTAACCCTAGAATACGAATGTACGTAATAAATATTTACGCGCATGTCTAACACTTCCAAGAATCGCTGCTTTGCCAGTAGGGGAGACCGGGGCTAAAAGTTCCGGGGGTAAGTTGTTCCGACGGTTCTATCTTCAAAAGGAAAAGAGCGTTGTACTTCAAAATATTTTTTCCGTGTGAGCTGATCGCGCCACTCACACGGAAAAAATACTTTAAAGTACAACGCTCTTTTCATTTTGAAGATAGAACCGTCGGAACAACTTACCCCCCGGAACTTTTAGCCCCGGTCTCCCCTACCCCTCCTCTTTTTCCCCACCAGCAGTCTTTTATTTTAATTTTGTCTGTTTTTTACCGCATAAAATTTGTCGAATCTAACCCTTCGTGGTCACACGAGGTGTATCGCATCCTTTTTTCTTAGCCAATATTTCTGTAAATTTTTAGACCTTAATATTAAAATTTAAAAATTTGATGAAATTTAACAAAAAAGATCTCTTCTTTCCACTATTATTTATTCCAATACAAATTTCATCAAATCAAAATTTATATTTCTAGAAAAAGATGATTTGCTAGATCAATTATCCCTGAAAACTTAAAAGATTCAAAAATACAAAAATGGTAACTCAAAAAATGAAACTAGAGTGCAGTTACCCCCATGTGACCAATTTATGATTATAAGAAGTGACCACGAAGGGTTAAATAAATTTGAATTGAACATCAAGAATAATAAAAGCAACCAATAGTAGAAAAATAAATTTTAAAATACCAATACAAATTGGAATAAATATTCGACAAAATTCACTAAAGAACACATTACAAGCTATAAACATTTAATAATAAGCACATACCGAAGAACATTAGTATTCTAAAATTAAGACCAAAAAAGTCCCATTTAAGAACACCGCACGGAAACTCAAAAATCTCTACCCTCTTTCGAATCATCCCTATCATCCACCCCGAACAATCTCCATTTTCGTTACATCCCCCTATCTTCGATAAGCGCCAGGCATATTCAGTTGCGCGTACTTTCAGCTGTCCCACCCAGTATGAAATGTAAAACAGCGCACGTAGTGGTGTTCTATGTAGAACGTAGGATTTACAGATGGCCGTGGTCGACCTGCATAATCCCGGTGCACGATCCATAATGCATCGACGAGCACCGCCTGCCTGATCACAATTTATAATTTATTGCCAAGTTGCGAAGCTGCATCTCCCGTGGCTTTTTTTCTCCCCCTCCCCTTTCCCTTGACTTGGCGAGGCACGTTGATTGTTGGCGGCGCTGCGAGTCCCTCTGGTAGTTAGCAGCTTCCCTCGCGGAGGGCACGCTGGAATTCCGTTGATTTAAATGGCGCTCAAGGTGAGCGTTCCGATTGAATTTACGTCCCGTGGCTTTTCCACCGAGCCTCGTTATTTACGTGCGAATATTACGGCCGCGGGATTCCACGGCGCCGTTTCGTACGCGCGGAAATCGAGGAGCCAGTATAATTCCTCGGTCACCGGCAGCCACGGGAGCAGGGGTTGCGTCGTAGATTCTTCTGTCTACGATTTACAATGCACGCTTCAAGCCGGCAGGAGCTACGTGGGCGCTGTATAAATCAATTTAACGCGTTTCTATGGCATCCCGAAGCTTGTTGGAAAGGCGAGCTGTAAATTTCGCGATTAGCTAGATCCGCTTTGAGTACTGGTGCTTCAAAAGAAATTAAAACATTTGGAGAACTCTGAATTGCATCGATCTTTCACGATCGTTCGATTAAAGTTTTCTAGCAGACATCTGAATTTTTAATTGAAACTAGGATTAATAGTTTAATGCAACATCAATTTATCGGAGTAGGGGTGTAACATTATACCCCGCGGGAAGTGCGCATGCGCGGTGCGAAACGATTTATAAGGTCGCTCCTTTTGATATGGCGATTTCTCAGGAGGCAGAGCATCGCGAAAGAATCTCTCAATTTATGTGGTACCATCATTGATATTCCCGTCGAGGAGCACGACTCCTCTCGGGGCGAAGTTAGGGAGAGCGTGCCATAGAAAGGAATTTATGCGAAGGGCTTGCGGTGTTCCGACCTTCACGGTCACGTTGCAGCCGGACCTCAAACCGCACGAAGGTTATTCCGAACAATTCCACGCCTTGTCTCTGACTTGCAGGACCAGGTCACAGAATAGAACGACACTATTGTGAGCCGCAGTCGGGCTCGCGCGTGCACGTGCAGCGATTTTTATCGCGATCGCCCGCTACGAAAATTCCAACGGGATATTTAAAGGCATTCCATTGTTGGAAGGAATTCTTCTTCTCTTTTGTCCCCTCCCTCGCCCTCCACTCTGGTTGCGTTCGATTCAACGCGCAGCATCATTCTCGTAACCCCGTCGAAAGGACTTCTAAGATAATTCCCAATTAAATTAGAATTATATTCTGCATCCTTTCCCCACAGAATCCATTACCACTTCCATACGATATTATCCTAAGAAATAGTTGTATCCCGGGCCAGGAATAGTTCCGTTGCGCGAGTGAAGAAACGCTCTGTATACCATCCTAACGAGATTAGAAAGGCTACCATTCGGTAGTTCGTTGAAAGATGAGCGATGGACTCAAGAAACGTCGAATCACATTGAATACACAACGCGAGTCTATAAAGCGTTTTAAATAATAAGGAACTGATTCGATCAAACGTCACAAGCTTCCACAAAGCCACCATAGAGATCCACGATCCCTCCACGAGGCATTCAAGAATCCCTGTATTTGGATCGACTCGATTCTAGCCCTCGGAATCTTCGAGTCAGCGGAAACACTCGCAGTCGGCGATATTCCAGCGTCCATCCCTATCGAAAGATCAACGGCGCGCCGTTCCCGTCGCGATTACAATTTCAGATCGATTCGTACGTCAGCCGGCGTGGTATGAGCCCCTTTTACCGTAAACAGTGAACAATGGCGCTGGGACGGGATAAAAATAATCCCCGTGGAAGAGCGCCCGAGGCCGGCGGGACTCGGGCCTTCGTAGCGATCCACCGCCGCGCGTCTTCCTCCGGTAGAAATGGCGAGGAACGCGAGAACTACTCGTTATGCATCCGAGTGGCGGGCAGATAGGGGAGGGCTCCCCCCTCCCCGCGTGTACACGCTCGTATATACCGATCGGGCCGCGGAATCGTCGTGGATTCTGTTTCTTCGTTCTGCTTCTGGCGGAGGAAAGAAACCCGCTGGCAAGGCCCGCGATCGTGAGCTCCGAACGGGTGTGAATGCCCGTACGTGCCAGAAACGAATAATGAAGCCGCGGTACGATCCACGATAAAACCTGATGCCGTTGGAACGCCACTCACGTACGAATCCTTTACCTTGTACCCGATTTGCGAGCGAGCTGGTCAACACCGCCGTGCCTACGAGCCGCGTTGCCCCGAGACTCGCTTATACCGGCCCACCGAACGCTGCGGTCGCTCTCCCCCCTCTCCTTCGACGTTCGGTTACACCGGGACCGGCGACGCCACCGCGCGAACTTTCACGCGTGTAGAGAGTAGTCGTTTCGTACAACGGTTCCCTATCCCCCCCTTGCCAGAGAATCGCCTCGAAGCAGGCTTAATCCGCTTAACGCGTTATACACGCTTTGTCGCCTTGTCTTTTCGTACTCGGGTCGACGCGGATGATCGGGCCCGCGTGGAACGGTCGTGACATTCGGGATAGGTCGCGTGATCAAGACCGAGTGGGACGCGTTAATGCTTCACTTTTCTTGCGGGATTTAGATTTTATTGAATCTATGCTTGGAGAATAGCGGAATAGAATTTATAGAGGAATGATTAAAAGGAGTAGGTAGATACTTTTTATTTCTGATAATAAGTTGGCTGCTATTGCACTACTTTATTTATATTTTACATTTATCCACCCTCATATATCCATTCTTAATTCACCCTTCGTGTCTTCATTTAAATTCAAAGCCCCAAGGCGCCAAAGTAGCCACGGGATTATCCAACATCTGGGCTAGATGAACAAGATAACTCGCCTTCTCTTTTCGCGATATCGTGGGGCCCTCGTGAGGCCCATAAGGCACGTCGAATAAATTTCCGCGGCGCTCCGTTACGTTCCCGCCGGTTGCTTTCTCCGTGGCCCGAAGCTTTCTTAAAAATATCCCCCCGTCCCCCTACTCGGAATTCGACCATCCGGCGATCGGGCCCCGGCTCTCTCGCGGCCAATACCGGCGGGGACTGTCGGCGTTGGAATTCAGGCAACGTAGAGCAGCGCGTCCGCGCGACGTCGTCCACCCACGTAGTGGAAGCCGAGGAAGTGAGAGAGAGAGAGAGGGAGTAGAGAGGAAGGAAGAGAGGAGGGCTGCCGTCTGCTGTGCTTCTGAAAATTCATTGCCACTACCCCGGGGCCGTTTTCCCCGGTGTGGTTATTAACGGCGCACTCGAGCGCCCAACGGAGAGCCCGCAAAGCTGCACCACGGAATTTATACGTACTTAAACGCGCTATTATCGTCGTTCGCGCGAGATCGCGTGGGCGCGCGTGGCACTAACTGCCGTACCGTGCATTCGAAAGTCCGTCCGTGGGCCCTTCCTTTGCTTACTTTCTTCTCATTTATTCGCGAAAACCTCGGTCCATGGTATAGAACTTTGCGTTCGTTAATTTTTCGAATAGGGCAGTGGTTGATAATACGATTGATATGCGGGGTGTTCGTTTGAAAAAATGGTGGAAAATGAGGGTTTTAGTGGGAGATGTGATTGAGTATTTTCAAAGTACTCCGAGGATGAGTGATTTAAGGGGTCAGTCCACTGTCACGGTTTGGAAAGTGAAGCTATTTTTAAAGATTCTTTTCTTCGTAGATACAACATATAATGCAATTAATATTTTTGGTATTTATTAAGCTGATCTTATATTTGCACAAAAAAAATTACAAGATTTTTCATTTGTTTTAAAACTTTAAACGCGATTATCTCGAAACAACATCTTTTCAACTGGTGCAGCTGATTGCAAAAAAACTATTGGACTAATTAGTCTGAAATTTTTACACGTTATTCAGCACTTCAGTGGCTATGGTCGGGACCACGGAAACCTTTTTCGATTAACCATTTCATACTTTTTACAAGGTTTATACAAGGCAAAATGATTGAAAAATTCACCGTATTTCAACATTTAAACATCATACCTTCGTCATTTTGTTAATTTTTTATCAGTAAAAATAATCCTGGTCCCGGCCATAGTCACGGAAGTGCTGAATAAAGAAGTTTTGAGATAATCGCGTTTAAAGTTTTAAAACAAATTAAAAAAATTCTCTTCATTTTTTTTGTGTAATATTAGAGTAGCTTAATAAATACTAAAAAGATCTATTGCATTATATGTTATACAGACCCCTTAAGAAACGTTGGCTAGGCATTAAATAACACTTTGACTTCTTTTCACAATAGTTTCTAGAAAACATTGAAGGTATTATCCGAGAGCCCAGGTTCTTTAGTTCGCAGACAAATCCCAACAAATTTACCAACAGCAGCGATCACTCGGACAGGCTTGACCGACTTAAAGGGGAATTTTGGAAATCCTTGCGCCAGTGTTAGCGTTAAGAGGTCCTCGGCGCCGCTCGCCGTGAGATCCCATGAAATATTCATGCGTGATATTCGTAGCATCCTCTCGAACGTATCGCGGGTATCGAGAAACTTGGGTAGCCGGTGAAAGTATAGAGATACCAGCCTCGTGCCGTTCTACGCGCGTACTCGAGCATTTTAAAATAATAACGCGACAGGCGGTGTCAATGCACCGCGGAAACGCATTTCTCACTTGCAATACCATGTATCAATTATCCCCGCAAGCACCATTCCCAGTCCACGCGCATTCAATCACTGCAACGAGACAATCTGAACAAAGGCACCGCAAATATCAACGCAAATATAACATTATATTAAAGTCTTAGCTGCGTCGATATTCTCTGAAAAGTACAAAGTCTTCCCCAAATTTCCTGACAAAATCTATCCCCACTCAGAGTTACTTAAAAAAAAAAAAAAAAAAAAAAACAGCAACACACTAACATCAAGTAAATACTCAGAAAAATACTCATAAACAAGAATTCCCGTCTAGATGGTATTTAAAGTTTAAAGTCTCCGCCCACGTTCTTCCTGGTTCGACGCATTCATAAGTGCACGCACGAGGATGCACGGAGATATAAAGTCTCACTGGAGCTGACGACGACGCAGCGGGAAAAGCTGCAGGAAATGGTGAGAAACGTCGGGTCTTCCGCGGTGTTAATCCGAGCCTGGATACAGGGTGCAGTATGCACTCGGAATGCAGCTCTCAAAGTGGGCTGCTCTTGGCTATCGGCGTGCATCGTGGAACTTGGCTACCTGGTGAAAGTACCTCCACCTTCGCAGCGCGCTGCGTGCGTGTAAAAGAATCGCGCGCGCGCACCGCGCGCACGTTGATTCCGGCTGTACGCGCAGCCACGACGCGAGATACTGCCAGATAGCGTGGCACGTAGTGTCAATGTACTCCATTGTGTCATCCGTCACGGACTTGTGAGATAACATGCTCCGCAGCGATGGCTATGACCTGACCTATCGCTCAACCGAGCCGGCAAAGTCGACCAGCGAAATATTCCCGTTAAGCGATCTCGTTCCGCGGCGTTCATTCACGAAATCACGTTTCTGCCGCCTAATTGATATTCCGATTGATCTCGCCTGATAAGCTGGCACTGGGTGAACGGGGAGCGCAGAAACTCGGTGGATCGACTTTTTCGCGTGGATAGCTTTTGGGATATTAATCATTCTCGTTCTATGTAGGTAGGGTAAACTTAGCAATAAATTAATACTTAAGGCTAGTGAATGAACACTATTATACAAATACTAGCTTTACTACTCGGCTTCGCCTGAAATTTAGATTCTGATTTTATAAAAAAAAATTATTTCTTTTTGTGAAAATAGTCACATTCTTCTGGATTAGTTAGGCATAATGATAGGGGACACATTTTGTGACGCCAGAGTTTACCGTTCAAAAGTTTTTAGGCGACAAACACACTTTTTGCTTTAGATATTAAGATGTTTGCAGCGCGATTGATTGCATGTGCTGCAAAAACTGTTTGGATACGAAGTAAGAAATTGAAAGAAGTCTCTAATTACTTAGTTGCTTATTTTAATAACTTATTTTACTCATTTTAATAAGAAATAGCCATTCACTGGTACGTGTTCATTTACTGGTACATCCGCTGTATTTCATTTTTCATTCAAATTCCATTTCACAATTTTAGCTTACTTTAAAAATAAGAGGAAAATAGTTGCAAGTCCTCTTGATCAAAAGTATAATTCCTTGGCTTTATCACGAATTATCATAAAATAGTACAGACAGACCCCCTGAATTTATAAATACCTTACATTAGTGTAATACTTCAAAATGTTCGAGTTTCACGTTTACGCGAATGGTGCCATAACGCGCCCAACGTCAGCCACGGGTTGACGCCAGGATTGCAAGATTCCGCGCGGAGCCGCGTTCTGCTCGGCATCTTTTTCCCAGCTGACCGATTAATGCGCGTTTACACCGAGCGAGGCGTCTATGGTCTAATTAACACCCGCTTACGCGCTGCGCGGCGTGCTTCGAGGTGTGATTATCTCGCTGCGTGCTGCACGGCCAGAGAGAGAGAGAGGGAGGGCATATCTATCTGTCAATTTATCGGTGTCCACTTAGCCAGTGCACGTGTGTGCGAGCACGTGCACGCGAATGCAACGCCCACGCGTGGAGCGCGCAACCTTTCCCCGGTAATGTACGCGCATGCCCGCCACTTATACGCCCGACGAAGCATAATCGAGCATAACTCCCTTATACTTTACGCGGCAGGCCCAGGCTGGCCATTACGCGGGGACTTATGCAACGTTATGCGCGTGCGTGTTTCACCAACGCGACGATCTTTAGTTATCTTTACGCATTCCAGCCTCCTAGGCGTGGACCGCGTCCCTCGTCGCATCCTCGCGGCTTTTGTTCCATCGTCCCATCAAGCCAGCCTCCTCGTCCCCTTATCGCTATTGGTTCGCAATTAGCGTTCCTTACGCGGCAATCGCGAGCCTCCGCGTTCCCGTTCGCGCGAGCACGAGGTTACTCGGCGTCGAATTAAGTCGTCCGTGGGACGTAATCGATGTTTATCGCGCATCGCTCGCGGCGCTCATTGTTAGGTTGATGCTAACTAGAGTGTTATACGGTGACTATTTCAAAGTGTCTTTAACCTTCCGGTACTCGCGTCTATTTGGATCCCGCGAGCACTCGCGTTGTGCACTGAGTGCACGGTGACGTATTATTAAGAAAAATGATTAGGCTGGGGCAATAATGCTAAAATTGGGTTCCTATATACATTTATCTGTATTTAAAAAACACGTATATCTTATTTTTCGGTCCTCTAAAGCATATCCAAAAACCAGAACAATCGGAGACGAACACCTAAAAACCTTTGGGGGGGTGGTTTAACCCCCTAAACATACAAACAGGGCAAAATAAAAAAACACGTATATCTTATTTTGCGATCCTCTAAAACATATCCAAAAACCAAAGCAATTTGGAGGCGTACTTGTGAGTACATGGGCGCGGTCGCCGGCAAGATACGCAGCATATTTTCGTTTTCATTCAATCAGAAACACTTCCAAACTAAATTTTAACCTGACAAGTACATAGTATTATGCAAAAATGTCCGCTGGAAGAATACATAGGTGTGCTGGGTACAATATATCACGATATAACTTTTTTTCAGCCAAAAACTGACATCCGTGCACTCCGTGCACACGCGCGAGTACCGGAGGGTTAAATCGGAACTACTTAGCGTGTGGTGGCGGGTGTGGAGATAAATTGATTAAAGAAAATTAAAGTCAAGGGTTGGCTTCGATGGCAATAACGTTTTGGTGGACGTGTAATTGAAAGGCAGAATGGGAGTAGCGACGCGTAGGAAAAGAGGTATGCGGCTGACCGAGGGTACGTAATGCCTGGCTGATCTCCTGAGGGGCAGGCAGGCGGCCAGGCGACACGACCCCGCCGCTTCCAGAGAGGAATTCGGCCCTCGAAGCGGATTGACCTGCGTGCCTGTGGCTTCTCCGCGGCGTCGCGCTGTCGTCTGGCTCATTTTTCCCGTGCCGGTGCTTTCGCATCTCTGTTATTAAACTCGAATGGCACGGAACGTCGTTACACGTTAACCGTATGGCTGCCGTATCCGGGAACTATCAAACTAACGACGCCTCGCCCGCGGCCGTTGGGGCCCAAAAATAGTCGGCGGGGCCCCGCCGTATAATTACGATCTCTCTTGGACTCGCCAGGATGCGTCCCAGCGATTTAATTCGTCTCTCTCTCTCCCCCCTCCATACTCTCTATCTCTCTTGCTCACTCTCCCCTCTGCGTTTCTCGGACGCCCGCAGGACCCCAATCGGCATACATACATACGTCCACGTAACTCGAAATCCCGACGATTCGTTTAGATCGTAATTTCGAAGTTCGCGAAGTCGATCATTTCGGGGCCCCGAGTATCTTCCCCGAACAACCCGCAAGAAAAACTTCCTCTAATGTAGGGTACGCGGCACAGGCTGTGCGGTCTTTTTGTAGTCGTTTCGGGGCCCGCTGACGTCACGTTTAATCGTATACTCGATGAAGGTAGAGTATTGTGGGGCAAGAGTGCGCGTTTGAAGTTTGGACTTCTCTGTTCTTGTGAGATTGTTTACCAGGAATATGATAGAATTATCCTCTCCCATTTACAATACCATCTTCACATTAAATCGTTATCTTAACCGACTATTAACCGCAATTTTCTGTCCACCTTTGCATCATTCATTTCTGAGTTCCTCGACGCCCCGATATAAGAACGCTGTTTATTCCGTATTCCAGCATCGAACGTCGAGTACGCACCTACTGGCAGACACTCGGTAATTAAGAGGCACTTACGTCTCGTTGGTCGATCTCACTATTAGACGCGCATCACGCCGGCTAATTGAAGTATTACATCCTCGGAATGCGATGCGTGCACCCCGGGGCCATCAAGCTGATTGCGGCAATTAAATCTGTTTTTCCGCGATGCTTGAAACCCCGTGCATGGCTGAGTGCACTTGAAGCCCCGCTGCTTGATCCACAGACCCCCCTCCCTCCATTTCCGTGCCCCGCGCCGTTGTATGCAGAAGGGCCCCGATGAATGGGGCCCGTCCGCTGCGAAGCGTACGATCGCGGAGTGCATTAAGCGGCGAGTAGATATCCAGCAACGCCGGGGCGCAGATTACGGGAGGAACATTCTAGGCATCGCCGTGGTTCAACTTTCCGCTGTACTAAATTCTTGGTGACGCGTCTGCTGTCCATATACTACGTAGATACGGCACCGTGGAAAATGGATGAAGTAACCAGCTTTCACACCTCTTTCCTCGTTTTGTCTTCGCCTATCTCGCATTCATGTTGTTATATGCCGCGCCATTAGGAACAAGAACGTTCGGTTCGGTGCTTCACCGATTGCCACGGAGTGGTCTACGGACGGTGTTTATTATTTTCTTGGGACACGTGACATCGCTAGTGGATTGTTTGTCACTTTTCTCGGGGTATCGTGTTAGAGGGCTTGTAGGAAATTTATGGGTATTTTTGAGGAGTGAATCTTGGTGGAATGTTCGTAATGCAATAGTAGGTAAAGCTCTTTGGAGGATTGGTTTATAAATTTGAATATAAGAAATAGACAAGGGGCATTCTTTACATGTTAAATCGTAGCAATAGTTTACTCTGGTTTAGCGAATGGTCGCTGTTTTCTCTTCCCCACATAAATAACGTTTAACCCTTAACTGGTATACTGTTTTTTTCAAACGTAACTGGTATCTTAGGGTCGTGGCAGACCCTAAATAAAAAATCAACCTCTTTGAATATTTTGTTCTTAGGTAATGTATGAAATAATAGAAACGTAGAAAGTTAAATTATTATTATAAAATTAATTAGAAATTTAGTTTACAAACTTAGACAACCAAAAATTTTGCAGCGAACCTTGAGTGCTTGGGGTCATGACTGACCCCAGGATACCGGTTAAATTTGTAATGAATTCTTTTCACAACCAATACGCTGTTTCGTGTGAATCCTCAGCATTAAATAACCCAATCTCTCTCTTTCTTCCACTGTCCCTTGTTTCTCCACGAAGCAGGCTTGTTTAAGTGTTTGTCCCGCGTTAATTATGCTAATACGACGCGATAAATTTCGGGAGGATGTTAACAGATCTCTCAGACGGCATTTAGGGCTTTAATTAATTGCACGCCGTCCGGGGTAATTACATCTAGCCTTATTTCACGGTTTACGCCACTTTAATTTGTACTCAATTATACGAACGTTTTTGATGTTTAACGCGCCGTAGACGCCGCTTATCTAGGAGCATAAAGCCTCTTCCCTTTTCGCGGCGCTGGCTGCCCGTCGTCGTGCCTTTTATCGTCTCGCGAGACGAAGGGTGAATGCTTCGCGATGTCGTAAATGAGCGGGGCCCTGGCAATAACTGCGGCCGATTACGGCAACGGTTATCAGCCTGGTCGCTTGTTAGCGATGCCCGTCGGTTTAACGATACTTTATATCGTGATAACGCCTCTCTAGTTCGCTCTTAATATCTACGATCGTAAACCTCTGCTCGGACCGCAAAAGAATCCGTTACGGCTCGCACAGTCTGCGAGGAATCCTTCTCACGGATTTTTCAATCACCTTCCTGTCTTGTTGTCCACGAAGTGACTTCAGCAACGCCACAGGAGACTGTAAAGTAGAACGTCCCCAGCAGAAATTCCTAGTCAATTCGAAAAATGCCCCTTTCTATACTATTCAGGCAAAATTAACTTGAAAACATAAAAATTTGTGTCTTGACCCAGAAATGTATATTTTGGTAAATAATTTTGTATCCTGGATGGAGTAAAGTTTCCAAATCAAGGTCTGAAGATTATTTGCCGCCGATCTGAAGTAGAGATTGTAAAGTAGAACGTCCCCAGCGGAAATTTCTAAGTAGTCAATTCGAAAAATGAAACTTTCTATACTATTCAGGGAATATTAACTTGGAAATATAAAAATTTGTGTCTTGCCGCAGGAATGTATTTTTTGGTAAATAATTTTGTATCCTGGATGGAGTAAAGTTTCCAAATCAAGGTCTGAAGATTTTTTGCCGGCGATCTGAAGTAGAGTCTGTAAAGTAAAACGTCCCCAGCGGAAATTCCTAAGTAGTCAATTCGAAAAATGCCCCTTTCTATACTATTCAGGGAATATTAACTTGAAAACATAAAAATTTGTGTCTTGACCCAGAAATGTATTTTTTGGTAAATAATTTTGTATACTGGATGGAGTAAAGTTTCCAAGTCAAGGTCTGAAGGTTTTTTGCCGGCGATCTGAAGTAGAGATTGTAAAGTAAAACGTCCCCAGCGGAAATTCCTAAGTAGTCAATTCGAAAAATGAAACTTTCTATACTATTCAGGGAATATTAACTTGGAAACATAAAAATTTGTGTCTTGACGCAGAAATGTATTTTTTGGTAAATAATTTTGTATACTGGATGGAGTAAAGTTTCCAAGTCAAGGTCTGAAGTTTTTTTTGCCGGTGAACAGGTGTCGATGATTTATTAGTAGATCGTCGAAGACAAATGAATCGGGCCGGGTGGTTTTTGTGCCGCCGTGTACGTGCTCCCATGGCAAATGGCTCGATTGGTACACGAAATTCCATGGAATCGCCTTTCTGGGCATGCTCGCGAATGCTCTTACATAATGTCTTATGTACTCCTTCGGCACGACCGAATCGAATGCTCTGGTACGGAATGGAATGGAATGGAACCGCTCGGAATGGGGCCACTCACTCTTGGCTCTAAGCTGCTCTAGCAACCAAGTTCCTAGAAACGATCTCGCATCTGTTCTTAAATCCAAAGAGATCTCGTCAGATCCTTTTGGTCAGCTGTGCAATTTGAAACGTTCGAAGCGGCTGGAGTATTGCGTGCCACTAAATGCTGGATAATGTTTTCGTGTCATTCACGAGAGTCGTATTTTTTAATTGTGAGATAGCAACGTGTAATTGGGTTTGGTGAATGACGAACAGTATCACGATGGTGTTTCCTGCAGACACTCTGTCTCACCTCCAGCATTGCCAATCTTTTTCTGGGGGATCGAATAGAGACATCGAGCACAATCGAAAGAAATCGTTTTCCGCACGAATGCTTCTCATTCTTCTACGTTTATAGCTCAATCTAGTAAGAAATGTTTTTAGTAATGTGATTAAACGCGGTCTTCATTTGGCAGATGCACAGGTAGGAAACTATTCCTTCTTAAATGTTGCTCTAGTTTGTTCAGTTTTCTGAAATACAAATCTTACAAAGAGTGGCTTAGAAAATCTATGATTGTGGAAAATGTAAATTTGGAGTTTGAACAAATTTTACTTCATTTGGCATTTTAAATTTAACCCGGCAGTGCACAGGTGGACATTTGAAACACAAGTATCCACGTGGGGTGCTCCTCGCCTCCAGTAAAAAGTAACATTGATTGACCATGAATGTTCCATCAATCATTAAGCTATTAATATAGTCCAGCGTTTCCCAATTAGGTAAATTTTCCTACGGAACTCTTCAAAATTCGCACAAATTTAGCGGAACCCCCAACATCAACAGTTTTAAATTTCCCATACGAATTCAAATTTTGCAGTTAATTGTTATGTTCCTCGTTGAATAAGTTCCACATTCTTCAATATGTAAATTTCATGATTAGATAACTTTTAGCGGGACTCTAAACTTCGTGAAACTCTGAGAAAAACTTTCAAAAGAATCATACCTAATTAAAGGGGTTAAAAAAATGCTTAAACCGCCTCCACGGCGATAAGAATCCCACCCTCTCGTTCAAGGGTTTCGCCCCAAGTTTCAACCCATTTCGCGGCGACCAGCTTCGCAAGCGCCGAATGAAAATAATAAAGTTTCATCTGGAAGGGGGAACGCGGCCGCGTTGTAAATAGAGAAGAGGAAATGTACGGTCGCTTGTTACGTCGCGATGATAAATCAGCGTTTCCTGCGTTACGGCGCATCCCGAGAGTAGGATGCAGGCAGAAACGCACCCCTTGTACACGCGAGAGGACGAGAGCGGCGCGGCGCACGCATCGAAAGTATACACGGGCGCTATGCGGTTACGTGACACGGCGGATCGTATATATGGGGCCCCGGCTGAATCTATGACGACAGTATAGTCGAGGGGCATTACATGCCCGTCGCGCGCTCGCGCGGCAGCGGGCCCCGCGATGGCGGCCGGCGAGTCGCGCGCCTGCGCGCCGCAGTGTCCAACAAATTGACGAACAAAATGAACGGCATACGTTTGACGCTGATTTATCGCGCCATTGTGCAAACGTCGAACGTTGCATGACGCCGTAACTTATTCTATCCGGGGCGAAGACATCCGCGCGTTCATCTTTGAATTACAACCGGGAAACGCAAAAACCCCTCTGACGGCCAGAAGAGATTATAAATCGAGGCCTGCCGCGTGGAAAACAAGACGTTAGCGGTGCACGAACTAACTCTCCGCAATTCAGTGATGCCCCTTTTTTCCCCGGCGGCGTTGTGCGTAGAAAAATTGACAAATCCAAGGCGCGCGCGCGCGCGTTGTTGCTGAATGTAGATGGCGCGTTGCGGGACGCAGTTGCACCAACTTTGCCAATTAGTTGGCACTAATTATTCGACACAGATTGAACCGTAACGTGTCTCTCATTTTCTATTTTTAATGCTTCTTTATGGGACATATGGAAATTTGTTATGCGTTCTATTTACATACCTGCTGAATATCTACGTGTGTTTTGAAAGGGTTAATTATTATTCGCAGCAGAGAAGTGTATTGAGTAATTCGATCCGGGTATGCGATATGATTGCGCGGGAACTAAGACGGTTCTCGAAATGTAATTAACCGGGAGACGGGCGGTTCCCGATGCGTCAGGTTTGATGTGATTTATCGCGAAAAAGGAGCGTGACTCGTTGGTTTCTCGTCGGTGGGCCATGGGGCACAGTCGGGGGGCACGGTATTACTTAATTTGACTTGTAATTTGCGATTTAAAATTCCACGGCATATGGCCTCTTGCGAGCGGGATATCATAAATACCAATAAACGCGTGTTTCGGATTACGTCATGCGATCGACCGCTGAAAAAAAGGAGGAAGTTATCCAGAACCGCCGCAGGTGATCGTCGTATCGGACTCGGGAGAGGAATTGCGTAATCGACGAGTTTTCATTTTCGCGCGTGGGACATTGGCGTTTGCAGCGGGGACATTCCCCCTGCGCTGTGTCTTAACACGAGACTCGCTTTGTTAAAAAATTAAAATAAAACATAAATAGAATATTGCAATTTTGTGGAAATATATTTAGAAAACAGAGCTACAGTAAATTAGAATAATTTAACAGTGAAAACATTTTGGTGATCACCCCATTCGAGGCTGATTTGCCAGAGCTCGTAGGGAAGCATAATAATTTATGTGCTGAGTCCGTTGGCTGCGAGGAGTTTGAGCGCGTCCGAGAGGGATTCTCGTAATCATTTTCCAATTACAACATTAGTACATACACTTTGAGCAGGCTGGCAGCAGGTTTGACCAGTTCGTGTATCTAGAACTCATCGCCACTTTCGTTCTCTCTTTTTTTCCCCTCTCCCGCCGCTGGGGGGAGCGACGGCCTAAGCTCCAGAAAATCGTCGGAATAGTCGATTAAGCTCTCAGACGGCGCAGAAGGGTTTTCGGAGGAAGGTTAAGCCGCAGGAGTGGGGGATGAAAGGGTTGCGTAGCGCGGAAGCTCGCCATTATATTCCCATTATAATCCCATCAGGGGACTCCTCTGCCTAACTGGACAGCTACGAATAATACGACGTATATACGCGCCTCTACCTTCCATTCGGACCGCTCTCAGCTTTCTTCAGCCCGCTGGCCCGTCTATTCGCCGCGATCTTTGTTATTAATTTCGAATTACACGGATTCGTAGGATTTCCCAGGGGAGGAATGCTGATACAACACGCACCAATTATCTTACAATCCATTCCCAACGCGGCATTAGTTCTTTGCCTTCAATCTTGCCTTTAGGTATATTTTACAAAATCGTGGAACTAAACACCTCGTGTTTACATTGCGTTTAAAACTCACATCCCAACGTGTATGTATAAATAAGTTAATACCACTACTTCTAACAATTTTTTCTAATGGAACTATATTGCGGTAAGTGTTATCGCGGCAGCATTGCTTCTTGAGATTCAAAAGACAAGTACCTAAACGTCGAATCCTTCACCAGTCACCACAAGCATACCCCCCTTCGGCGAGGGTTGCAGCTGCCCGTTCGCGAAGAATTCCACTCACCGCCCGTGGCTGCGCAGAATGCTCCCCGTAACAGCAGCATGCGGGCGGTGGTACTTCCGCTGTAGCCACGTCCAAGAGCACTCGATCACGCGAAGGCGGAGAGCAACTGAGAAATAACAAAAGAACATAGATAAAAAAAAGAGAACAGGAATAATATTGAAGCGAAAGAAACATTAAGGACAAACACGATAGAACGAAAAGCTGAGCGTTGGAAGGGGGCAAGAAATGGGGTAGAGGTGGAACGAGAATGAAACGAATAAGGGGGTAGAGTGGAGGAAGGTGGAGAGCGATTATGACGAAGGGAAAGCGTACGAAAGAGTGTAGAGGGGGAGAGAGTAAAAGGAGAGGAGGATGATGCAGACAACTCTTGGCGCAACTACCCCTACTCGAAGCTCCTCCGCTTCCTTCTCTTTTTCTGCCGGGCATTTCTCTCCTCTTTATCTCAGCTGGGCCCTCGCCTCCCCTCTCTCTCTTTCTCTTCCCTCGGCGCGCATAGCGCCCATTCCTCTCGTCCCCTCTCCCCTCCACCGTCTCCTCCTCCTCTTCTCTTTCTCTCTCGTTCCGTTCGGCCAATTCCTCGTATTATACCAGGTTGCGGCGTGGAATGCGGGCGTCCTTCGTTCGCTTCGAGCAGCGTCCAACCGATGAGCCCCGCTAGCGTTATCCTTCGCCGGTCCTTCGCATGCGCTCCTTAGGGCTCGGTAAAATTAACCTGGAATACTCGGGCCCGAGACGCTCCTCGGGCCGCTCGGCCGGCTCCGCTGCTCTCTTCCCTCTCCGGCCACGGACGGTTTCGTTAAACTCGCTCACGCGGCTTGCACCAACACGACATGCCTTCCTCCGCGTATACGCGTCTCTCCTCTTGCCTCGCTCTCCGTGCCCGCGCATCCATGTGCGTGGCCACAATCACGTTCGGGAGAGAGAGAGAGAGGGGACGATCACGACGGCATACTTCGTGCGGGTTTCTCGGGCTTATTGACGATGAAATTAAGGCGATTTGTCGAAGTAGAGCGGTTTTATCCGGGCCTCGACTCCGCGCACCTTCGAGACCGCGGGGGGACTGCGTTCCTCGCCTTTGGCCCTCGATACACCACGATTTCCTTTCCCGAGGCACGCACGGGCTGATTTGCTACGGTGGCTGAGGAATTCGGGGCGTGCAGTGGAAAATTGAACGGGCAACCTGGGCCCACGAATGGAATTGATGTGGCGCGCGGGTCGAGGAATTCAGGGGCGTGCAGTATCTACCCATAGTAAATTGAATAGAAAAACACGATGCGGTAAAAAACTATCCGGTTATCCCACTGTTCACTTTGTGCCATTTATCTTTCGACGCTCCGAGAACGATACTGTACGTATCTTTAGTCTCGAGTTTCAACACACCATTCGTAGCGGAATTACGTACCTCCCGAAAAATCCTCGGTTCGCGTCGAATTGTGTCAGGGGCGTTCTGCACTCGCCTCTCCGAATCTGTTCATGGTTAATTTCAGACGATCGAAGTGAACTCTTCGCGTGTCCTTCTAAAGACGTACCCAGAACCCTCGAGGCCCTGAATTTCGCAATTTAAACAAGGAATAGTCCATTTACTACGCTATGAATACGTCTATAGCTTGTACATTCCTTCGTACATTCTTCAGGCCGCTGGCCAGCGACAATCTGTTGGAATATCTGTGTGTGAGATGATGACCGTTTTCCTTGCCATGTCGGAGATTATTGCGGTAAAATATTCAATGTTGCGGAAAGCAACATGCAATCTCCTCTCGCGAACGCGTTTCCTTCTACATGCTTCTACACCCGCGGATGGCATCCATTCCTCTCGTACATCTGAATGGCGATACTTTTTCACCGCGTGCGCGTGGTTTATGTTCGATCGCTGGTGCTCGGGCGGAATCGAATCCCGCGTCCAACCGGGGTAATGTAATCTAACGTTCGCCTGTGTGTTGCAGGTGCACCAGTGTGAAGCCAGAGGCGGAGGGTTCGGAGAACGGGAGAATCTAGGTATGTTGCCTTTGCAATATTCCAAACAGAGCACACCTCGAAAACCACCGTGTTACTTGCGCTGCAATTACCGAGTAATTAATAAAACAGGAGTTTGATTGTCTCGACGCCATTAATCCCGAAGAAAGATTTCCGTCGGCTCGTTAATTACCAGTGCTTTCGAACGCTCTGTTAAGTTATGTAATTTATGTACATACGGTTCAATTATTCGCGCGAAAATGGGGGACGTTAAACTGGGCATTAGAAACCAACAATGGACGTTAATTTTTCTGAGTTTATTAAATACATTGCAGAGGGTGATTAATTCTCACGAATTTATTTAGAAACGAACGTGAGCAAAAGTCCATTTGCTAGGTATTAATTTGCAAGTATACAGAAATGTCTTCTTTACTACGAGAATAGATAGTCAATGAAAATAGTTTGATTAATAAAACACATACATGCGGTATATTCAATAAAACTTTTCCCACGTGTTCAGCAAGTGATTCTGAATAAAAAATGTCACACCTGTGCACCCATGTCTATTTCGTTCTGTTAGCCAATTACATCGGAAATAACAGACTAAACACACTTACAGCAAAACGGTAATCTAGACGTAGGCACTTTCTTCCTTTTACGAGCGTGTTGGAAAAGTTTGTTGAACACATCTCGGAGCACTCTACATTTTTACTTTTAATAAAGATGTTGCTGCAATTTAGCGACCTAATATCCTTATCTGGAACGTGTCTAACCACGTGAGAAATTGAAACGTATGAATCACATCCGGCCGCGTCGCGCGGATATTCGGATCAACGAGCCAGCATCTGGCCAACGGAGAATTGTAAGTCGAAGACATTTCTTGCCTCGGTGCGATCGTTCCATACCGCTTGATCGATGGTATCCGTAATAAGAGTAAAGATCACGGCCAGTCGGTTCCTATCGACGTTAAACGGCCCGGTCTGGCGTAGCCGGTCATTTCGGTTTGTTCGTTTCCATCGAGTCGTGCAGCGTAAAGTCTAGGTTTCAATTACGTGCTGTCGATCCGATGCGCGCCTAGTCTGTGTGTGTATGCACGGAGATGCAAGCGCAATGTAGGTACATCGGATGCCTCGTTAGCTCGGGCACAGTCGCTGCAACTAATACTTACGCAATTAACGATGCGTCTTATGGACACATAGGTGCACGGTACCGGGAAACTCAGTCGCCAGACCACGCGGTCTTTTTCGTTTCGTCTCGTCTGAACAGAGAACAACTGTTCCCCGTACGGAAACCGCGGAAACATGAATTGCACTCTTCTGTTAGGGTGTATCCTCATTCGATAGCGGCCGTTCCAGCATAAATGCGCATACAGTGGCTTCGCTTTACATGGCTAGCATCTACTTCGTGAAGTCGTTTACAATATTTCCTGGCTATAGTCTAGGGCGTAGGGTAAGTGTGGGTATTACTGCGGATGCCCCGATTACTGCGGATATTCTAAAACAGATCAAATTTAATGTTAGAAAGTACATAATCTCTTGAAAATTTTTAATAAAATTATTTTAAACTCTATTACAGGTAATTATTAATAAATATGTACAGCAAAGTTATTATTAATTCTTTTATCGTAGTTTGAAATTCGTCAAGGCGAAACTTCGGTCGATTCCCGATATGGCGGTCATGAACACCTACTAGAAAAACATTTATATTTTTGTTATTAATAGTAATACATGTAATGTAGCATTATTGCTCGGTAGAATAAGAGTTATTTTTCCAGAAAAACAATCAATCAGTCGTCTACATTTTAGTTTTAATTTTTATTTGTCACCGCAGTATTAGGTGCAGTACTTTACACCATGTGCATGTATTACTGCGGACCGACCATTGCGCTACCTAACCTTTCTTCCGACCGTATTCACTTCTGTCTACGTAACCTGCAAAGGTATTAAGGTTATGTTTCGCCTGACATCAGACCGCAGTAATACATGCGCAGTAACTGATTTTTCGTTAGTAACTGGCACGCAGTAATACATGCATGTCCGCAGTAACTCATGCAATGACATTGATCGACAAATCTCTGTGTTTTTAATTAACTGTACATATTACCCCGCCCTCATATTTTTTTATGGAATTATTAAGGTCCCACCTTTCTTTTAAAAAAAGAAGGAGGAACTTTCATTCATTTGAACGCCGTATCGAGGGTTCTAAAGTTAACCTACCTTAAAAGTCCGCAGTAATACCCACACTTACCCTAGATTGTTCATTTAATATTGAAGAAGAGTTTGTGAAATGGATGTCAAGGATATAATGTCGTAGCTACTCGTTGGCGTTTGTTTATATTGGATAGGTCACAATTGATTAGCGTAATAAGGGAAGATTTTGAATCAGGGAATTCAGAAAATTCTGAAACTTTGTGAATATGTAGGGGATTTCCTCGTGATTATAAAAAAATTTTTGTTTGGTGCCTAAATTCACTGTAAGGAGGTGAAATTAATCTCTGAAAATTCGGCTATTTTTTTATTTTATTTTGTAACTAGCAAAACTGCTTCAAGATAAAAGTTATTTTTTTTTAATTGCATCTATCAAGTGGAAAAAGTTTTATCAATTGTTCTAACAAGCTTAGCTTGGCTAAGAAAAATGGCAAGTGTGCTACGAAGACTGAAGCAACTTCACACGGTTTTGCATTCGTTTTTTGAACATTAATTCTACAATTTTTTATAAATACAGTGTTTTGATTCAAAATCAATGATGCGCAACCTTTGGGTCATAGTGGGTCAAAAATGAAAACCTAACACTCTACGCGGGGCGCGATATTAAATACTTAAATATATTACTTAATCAAAGAATTTTAATTTATCGGGCGAATTTGTTATTTCTCATATAGATTTACAATTTAAATAATTGCGATCCGTGGGTTGCTCACAACTGTTCTAGCCTCTGTCCTAGACCGTATTAACGAAATCTTGCGTATAGTAAAAGCGTTCACGAACCGGATGCAAACCGTGTGAAGTTGGTCCATTCTCCCTGGTGTATGTACTCGCGGTAGTTAGAACAACTTCTTTTCAGCCGGGTGTACCTGCATGGTTTCCCAGGCAATCTCGAAAGTCATTTTTTCCCCCGCGTAGCCTCGCACAATGAACCTTCGATGCTTTTCCCCCTGTGGTCATTATCATCGATCGGATCACGCGTGTCAGACGATAACCATGGGAACCGTTCTATCAATCGGTATGCATATTCATGAGCCTTTCATAACGCGGCCCGTTTCGCGCAGCAATTACCACGGATTGATTTAGTTTCTTACCTCATTGTTATTCTAATATCGCGTAATAACCTCGCGTCGTTAAGTGTTTAATAATCGGTACGAAGGCGGCCAGCTCTCGTTACCGCGTATACTTGGAATCTCTCGTAATTCCTGTGTCTCTATTTTCTTCTTCCAATTAATTACGCGCGGCTGACGTTAACGAGAGACGATTTAACTGGAAACCTGACGTACTAGCTGCTCCAAAAGGGTCAATTATCTTCTAACGACTCCTATGCATCGTTCTATCGAAACCACGAAGACTATTCAATAAAGACGAGCGTAATTGCCACTATATAATTACGAGCATATCTCCCATAAAAGATTACAACTATTTCTTCACGCTCATTTCACTTATATCATAAAGCACACCTATATACCATCACAGAAAACTCTTTTCATTACCACTAATGTTACCTTCTGCACCATATCATCCACATACCTTCTATTCTTCTCTCCTACAACATATTGCAACGTCTCCCAATTAAATTTTACCACGTAACACTTCAAAATTCATTAAAATTTACCGGGACCTCCAAACTCGACAACTTTTTTAATATTTAAATTTTATTATAAAATAACTTCGCGGAGCTCAATTGCGAAGAACTTAAATATCGAAATTCGCTATCAATGCAATGCAGCAGTGCAATGTTATTTTAATATCCACACAAAGCATTCATAAATATTTCCGCAGTGCCTCCGGTTGCCACTGAAAAACAGCGTTCACCGTAAATTCCCGAGGAATGCTATGCATCTCCGTGCGGAGTGCATCCGTGCAACAGGGTGCACTGCAAGTGCATGTGCACACGCGAGCGGCCAGCGTTCGCTTGCAGGTCGACTCTCCCTCGGCGCGCGCGAGTGAATGAGCGAGTACGAAGTTTATTATAATGGCGTTATGCGCGTTATACCGCCGTTGCTCGTTAGGCACGTATGCACGGTATGAGGAAACGGAACGCTGGTCGTTCCCCGTGGAAACTATGTGTGTCTCGCGAGGTCGAAAAAAATCAGCCGGTGGCTATCTCTCCCGCGGTTTACCCCATACCCTATGGGGGGATCGCCCCGCAACGCGCGCATTACCCAGTGTTCCCTGATACTGGCGGAACACCGACGGCGTAATTGAGAAATTTATCTCAGAAACTCGTGTCCGATACACCAAGTGTATATAACACTCGGTCCTTACAAGTTTCCCTCGATCACGACCGTCTAGAAAAGCGGGAGGCCGATGTTGGGTCACTTAAGACCCGTGCTAGGCGATTCTTTAAGTAACAGTAAGTCGAAATTATAGAATGCAATTTATTTAAATAAGAAGAGAAAATTTTTGGAGAAAATCGAGTTTGAATATTTGAGTCACTTTTGCCGCACGATTTTGGAAACACTCTGTGTACTTTCAAGTACTTTGTGATTGAGTTCGAGAAGGTCAACGTTAATTTTAAATTTGCGGAATTGTTTATTCGGGAGCTGAAATAAATATATAATGGTTTTGTAAAATTTTTAAGTGGCGATTTTGATATTGGTAATTCTTGAACTTAGCATATTTAGATTTATAAAACGGAATTATTCATTTCGAATGGAATGCTTGATGGAATTCCTAGTTTAGTGTAGTTGGGAATTCACGTTGACGTAATCGATATCGGAAAGTCCCGACGCACATTTCTTTGAAACGTTAATTAATATTCGTTATTGAGCGTTTGGCCGCTGGTTTTCAATCAAGGTAACCTGTGTCCGCGATGAAATTGAAATTGGAATGATGCGGCGTGCTGGTGGCGCCTCGGGGCGCGAGTTACAATTAAAATGGAACGGTGGTCGAATAAGAGCGTAATGTTGATCGCGAACTCGCATGTGATCCATCATTTGAGCGTTCCATGTGCAATGTGGACGCGGTACGTGCTGAGAGAAAGACTCGTTTCGTCCGTGGAATGCGCGGCATTGTAATGAGAACGCGGGTCGGCGCGATGCAACGCCGCGGCTCGATTATTTCATTTAATTACAGGGAACGGCGGGGCAAAAAGTCACATCCACGGTGATACGCGCCTGTTGGGTTAGGTCTGTGTAAAAAGTAACGCGACTATTGTTTCTGCTTGCCGCAAGATGCTAGAAGAATCTCGGGTCTGCGAAAATTTTCTTGTTTAAATATTTCTGTGCTTTCTTTGGGATAAATGGAAATTTAATCTACTTAATCGTGTAGTTTAACTGGTTTAGTCATTCGTGACCACTTCTGGACTTTATTTTGAAATTTTCTTACAATTAGTGCCTGCTTTGAAAAACATATTTTAGAAATGATTATTAATAGTATGTAGATTATGTTGTTTTTGTATAATATTCTATATTTGGTTTGAGTATAAAATTAAGTTATTTTCCCTAAATTATTTTTGCGACAGGAGTAGTGGATAAAGTAATCCAAATATTATCTTTTAGTTTATGTTTGTGTAGTAAATAATTTCGGAGCATTTCTCGGATCTGATTTCTTAAGGGGTGATGCGAACTTTGGGAATTTCTTAAAACAAAACTATTAGATATATTTACTTCCAGCTTTGTGGCTTTACTTGTCAATCTTTAGAGAATATGAAAAAAATTGCATGCATAAATAGTGGGTATATCTTGAGAAAAATGCGTTTAAAGTTTTAGATAGTGTTTTTTAAATTGATTTTTTTTAAATGTTGTCTAAATATGTACAAATATAGGCATAAAGCTTTTAATTAATATAATTTGAGGGTTTCTCTTAAATACATATCCCAAGTATTGCATTCTTTTCTGGCCCTCAAAGTAGGGAGACCCCTTAAATTGGTAATTTAGGAAAATGACTAAATTAGATAATTGAGGCAAACATTTTATTAGATCGCTAATTATTTCAAATTCAAATTGATGTTCCCCGCCTCCTCTTATGTATCAAAAATGTTTCGAGATTATGCGGGCTTAAATTGTTCGCGGTATTGCCACGCATAATACGTGGCACGAATACCAACGCGAATGGCTGTGTAATTCCACGGCGATTCTCGGTAGTGTTTCCCGACTCCCGTTGTTCCGATCTTAATCTATTCCGGAGTAGTCTATTACCGGGGTTTGCTCGAATCGACGTGGAAAAAACGAGCAGAAAAATTACGCGGATTCTTTACGAGCTCAATTAGCGGAAATTTCTGAGTTTATGGAGGAAAATGCCGGTCGTTCCTTATTCGCTGGCGAACCGTGAAGAGCGTAGGTAACTACTTGTATAGGTACCTTTGAACGATGCTCGCATCACGATAGCAAATATGTAATACTTAAACCAGTTCCTCCAGTAGTGGTTAGAAGAAAGTTTCAACTTTGAACGATGAAAAAACTAAGATAATTCCATCAGCCGCATTGTGAATATTTTAAAATATGTATTCCATATCAGTGATACCAGTGTAACATGAATAAATATAAGTTTGAAACTTTCTTTGAACCACCACTGTATATTTCTGTGCGTTGGATTAAAAGAAGACTTGTTAAAATACTGAACGTTAGATCGAGGCAAGCTCACCTACATTAATATTAATTATTCTTATTCTTTCGATTTCGTCGACACCTCCAGGTTGTCTTCGACAGCTGTAAAATCGCCAGCAATTTATCCATCGTCATCCTTCCCACGTGAAACGCAAATCCATCGTGCTAAAGATTCGCAGCCCTTACGTAACCCGCGATACTCTGCGTTGTTTGCTAAATACCGTGGAACAGCCAAAGTGCACGGAACGCGCGAATTGCGTAACGCAATTACGGACGAGGAGACACAGGTAGTTGCTCAACCGTGGCTAGCTGGTTGCGTTCAAAAGGGTTCTGTTTCAAAAGTTCAACGAAAGTCGGCGATTACGAGTATCGAAAACACTGTATATAAGTCTTTGACAATTTTGGGTGTCTTCCTCCGTTTTTGATCTCGTTTTCCTGCTTATAAAATACTAGGAATGGAGGTAATTAAAAATCAGTGGTTCATATTCTATAAACAAGGCGGTCGTGTCCATTTCTTTACTATAATAAATTGCTACATCGGATGAAACATATCTACATGAACAAATTACACGCTGTTCCAACCCATTACTTTAGTATCTCCCAACTCCAAAATTATCCACCGTTTACATCCAACAACCCCGCACGCTGGAGCAACGAGTCGCCTAATATCGTTCCGCAGAATCGAGTTAAACTCGGGAATGGAATCTCGCTGTGGCAGCTCAACCGAGTAGCTCGTTGCAGTTAATAGATTTGTTTCGAAAGAAGGTGACGGTTCGATCCTAAACTGTCACCTTGGTGATGAATGTTTCTTTATTTTAAACAATTTCATTGTACAGTTTTAACATAAAGAACCATTTATTTTTTCATTCCAATAGGTACTACAGTCTTCATGATACCTATACAAAATATAGAAAAAGTGAGATTAACATCTAACTTATGTTTTCACTCTGAAGAGCCAAAAAGTAGCAGAAAACAAAATTTGGGTGATACTTCTAGTGAGATTTCTCAGAAGCCTGCAAATTTTACAGGAACTCGGATTTTCGGTCTACCGAATTTCCCTTGTTAGTCCTTCTAAGTAGTTCACTTACACTCTGTTTCATTCGCCGTGCCAGCAGCAGAATAAGTGGAGGGGATAGCGATCGCCTTCTTTCGAGGCAGAAGCCGCGTTCTTCTTTCGAGGCAGAACCGGCGTTCTTCTTTCGAAGCAGAACCAGCGATCTTCTTTCAACGCAGAAACTGCGTTTTTCTTTTGAGGAAGAAGCCGCGTTCTTCTTTCGAGGCAAAAGCCGCGTTCTTCTTTCGAGGCAGAAGACGCGTTCTTCTTTCGAAGCAGAAACCGCGATCTTCTTTCAACGCAGAAACTGCGTTCTTCTTTCGAGGCAGATCCGCGTTCTTCTTTCGAAGCAGAACTCGCGTTCTTCTTTCGAAGCAGAACTCGCGATCTTCTTTCAACGCAGAAACTGCGTTCTTCTTTCGAGGCAGATCCGCGTTCTTCTTTCGAAGCAGAACTCGCGTTCTTCTTTCGAAGCAGAACCCGCGTTCTTCTTTCGAAGCAGAACCCGCGTTTTTCTTTCGAAGCACTGCTAGCGTTAAGCACTCGAAACGAAAAGCTCCTCGAGGTGGTCCGCTCGGTGTTATTTCCTTACGTAAGCGCTGCACAGTGCACGGGTCGTTGCTTCGTTCTGTATGTCACCGTATGCCGCGCACGGGAACACCAGTCTGACGGCATTCCATCGTGATTTGCGAACGTTTCGGTAAACGTTCAGCACACCCGTGGTCCGCGGTGTTTACGTCTGCCGGTTGCCCAGTGAGGTGGGGAGGAAGAAGAGGAAGAAGAGAGCGACGATGGGGAAGAGGAGGAGGAACCTTCGCCCCATAGCGCGGCTCTCCTTCGACGAAAGGAATTCCGAGGATCACCCGGCCGTTCGGTACGAGCAATATCGGCCGTGATTTCGCGGAATCGAGGGCCCCCCGATTGCTTCGATTACGATTTTTCGACGATCGCCCACTCTTGCTTGGCTCCTTATAAGCGACACGTGTCTCGTTCCTCGAATTCGGACTCCGCGGTGGTTTTTGGGTGAAGGCCGATCGCGAGAATCCTCCAACTCGTCGAGCCCGCGGCTCCTCTATCGGTATAGAAACGGATGGTCGTTTATCGTGGTTCCTTTCACGGTCCACTGGGCAGACTCTGCTTGTAGGCGTATCGTTGGGTAAGTTTTCTTTAATATTGCCTTTTAAGTTTAACCCTTAGCATACTGAGGCGCGATGAGTGACGTTCTTTTCTATGTGAAATGGAATTTTATTTTCCGCGGTAATTCACTTTGAGGGGATGAAATCATCCCCCTTGGAGACATAACTGTTTTTTTATTTTTTTTTTTACTGTATTTAGTTGTTGATTGATGTAGGGAAGTTTTCCTCGTCATCGCTGTGGAGGAGTCACCGCGGTTGTAGAAGTCGTTAATTCAGTCCAACAAATTCAATGTCTTGTCAATGTGACTGACTATAATTTACGGTGAATTATGCCCATGTTAAATTTAAATCACTGGGATTTTAAATTTAAATGTTCGAGGTGAAATTTAAATCTTGAGATGAGGTATCGCGGTATTTGGTGAAGAGAGTTGTTCTGCTGCGCGATGCCAAAATTAATGGTAACAATATTTCACGAGAAACTTACGATTGGAAGAAATTAAATGATATTACATGGTCAGTGGTTGTATTCAAACTTGCACTTAAGTAGAAAATCAAACGAGAAGACTTCTTTCTGCGCAATCGAGTAACTGCCATTCGAGGTCATGGTTGCTATCTCTGAATCGTATGTCTGAGAAGTTTCAGTATCGATTTATAATCGTACTTCTGGCTTCTACGAGCCGAGGAATCGCCATTACGAAATCTTATCCAATATTAAGTACGAGATTCCCTTGTACGCCTCAGTCGTCCTTTACGCACTATCGATGCCACAATTGGAGTCATCAGATCAAGGTCCAGTTCCTTCGCCTCCTCCCTCAGAATTAAATTCGAAATCCAACTGGCAATCCATCCCACTAGGAAACTGATAACGGATCCGAGAGGACAGTACCACATGTACGAAAGGCGATACAGATAGAAGTATGAATCATCGTTGTTTTCCCTGCAATAAAGAAAAATTGCTATTTATCGATCGCATGTCGAAGACTCATTGCGTTAAATTGCCTGGATAAAGTGAACACTAAGCTCTATAAACTATAGCCACAAAAAAAAACAGAAACCTAATAGTAGATTGCAAAGGAGTATTATTTAACCACGATATTATTCTCATCAACAAGAATACGTGAAACGCCCATAGGCGTTCAGCGACTATGGTTAAGAGATACGACTAGAGGGGTCCCGCACTGTGACTGGGGCCCGCGAATTTTCACGTCGATATTTTTTTTGGAAAGCTTCTAAAGCGTTTTGCTAGAGGCATTTTTCTAAATCTGCGCTACTTAAAGTGTAAAATAAGTAGTAAAGATTCTTTACTGGGAGTAGAAGGACGGGCTCGACGGTTCGAAGTAGTTAGAATACACAGTGGCGTTGCATTCGGACGTGGATATGACCAACGTTGGTATCGGTGGTTTTGGTTGGCCGAATCCAATCCAGAGGGAGAAAATGAGGCTTGACAACAGGCCAATGACTGCTCCTTTCTGATTGCCCGTCTGCGTGAACATGCCCAGGGTGAAGAGACCGAACACGGGTCCACCGACGACACCAAAGATCGTCAGGGCTGCTTGCAGCAGTCCGCCCAGATAACGTCCCATGAATGCTAGAGCTATACAGGCCGCGCCAACGATGAGGGCCAGAATTTTGCTGATGATGATCGACCCAGTCGCGGTGATCTCTTTCCCTCTGAAACGCATTAAAATACTATCAATGTATCTTGGTATACAAAAGATGAAAGGAATCCTCTGTTACAGAAGTTCACAATTATACAGTTGAAATGGTAAATTAAATTAACTAAAATTAATTAATCGTTTACCATTTCAACTTCCCAATTCCTTGACTCGGGATTTCGAAATTATTTCGCGACGTTGCAGAACGAATATTCTTGGATACTATCTGAATATTAAATATTAAATTATCTTATTTATTGCATTACTTTTGCTTTGGGTTTTATCTTTCATCACAAGCTGTAGAATTCAAAAACACTTCGGAGCTCGAAAGTCGCAGCCTCTGATTCCCTTCCACGCCTGTAATTAATTCATTATACACTCCCAAATGTACAAAAACTTGAAGTAGGTACTTCACAAATTTAGAGTTTCCAAGCTCCCCTCCCAATATCATTAACACCCTCAAAATTGGAGTATTCAGTTCTCGAATTCGATTTAAACAGAAATCCTCACACAGCTCTCTCAAAATGGACACATTAGGTTCCTCATTAATATCCATCTAAATTAAAGCGTTCAAATTCCCCGAGGTTCGGTTCCCGGTTTCTAATGTCTCAAGTCTCGCGTAGGTATAATTGACGAACGCGTCATAAGTTGGCGATTCTGCGACTCTCACCTTATACGGCAGAGGGGTTTGATAAAATCTTCGAGCAGCACAGCGGCGAGGGAATTCACCGTGGCGGAGATAGTACTCAATCCAGCGCTGAAGATGCCTGCTATAAAGAGGCCTGGCACGCCTGGATAGTCAGCGAGCATGTCCATCACGTACAGCGGCATTAATTGATCGTTGGAAGTGATCCGTCCGATCGTCAGGGGGTCGCAGTTCCTATATTTCGTGTATATCGCCAGGCCGGAGAAACAGAGGCCCAGGGACATTATGGAAGCCATTGGCCAAGTCCACCAGATAGCGAGCTGCGCATCTTTCACATCTCTGAAACAAAACCCCGGCTGCGTATATCGAGGCTCCTTGATTATTATTAAAATCCAATCCACCGATAAAGGAACGATTTATCGGACGATCGCCACTGTCGGCATTGCACGCGAGATGCATGCCACGGATAAAGTCGCAGGAAAATTCCTTCGCCTCTCTACCGTCACGCCATGGGATGGAGAGCGCGATGATGTGCTCTGGGATGAGTGTTTGAACTTGCCGAGCAATATTTTGCTCTCTGAGAGTCAGATTTTCTGGAGGGGTTGTTTCGGGTTCGAAGGTGTTTCTTAAGGGAAGTGGGTACAACCAGGCAGAATTTCCCGACGTTTCTTAATATTCAAAGGATGACGGGGATTCTTACACGGGAAGATCCTAATACCGAAAATTCAAAAAATTCTAAAACTTTGTGGATATGTAGGGGATTTCCTCCGGATTACAACGCATTTTTTTTGCTGTCCAATATCACTACAAATAAACTAGTATTTCTTATTGTTAATGAGTCTTTACTCTTCAAATGCCTTTGATGCTACTGACAATAATAATGAGTCGAAGCATTTATTTCTTTTGTCGTCAGGACAAACCTATAGAACTGATAATATTTATATCTCATAATACATATGTCATATGTGTATGTATCTTACTTTATCATGTCTGAAGAAAACATGTTTGTACAGTGAAGTGACTTCCTAAAATTGTTCGTCTCCATTTTCCTTAAAAATAATGTATCATTCGATAAGAATACTAATATATGTATTCTCATTAATGCTCGAGAGAACACTAATGAGATTTTACATTTATCTAAACGTTATCTAACTATAAAAAAGTTATCTAACTATACTTAAATCGCTTATTAAACGCCTGCATTATCTCGCCTGTTGGTGAGTAAATAAGAGAAAAGTTCGATAATTATGTTAAAAATAAAAAGTTCTAATAAGGATAAGTTATATCTAGGGTAGATGTACCATTTATTGCCACTTTAAGGTATTGCACCAGTTTTGGCCACTTCTTAAAAAAATAATATTTTTTCGTGTAAGCAATAAATGTAACGTTCAGGGGTTAATTTCATCCCCTTAAAGTGATTTTAGGCACCAAAAACAATTGTGTTGTAATCAGATGAAAATCCCCTACATATCCACAAAGTTTCAGAATTTTTTTAATTTTCGGGTTCGGGATCTTCCCTTATTAGTTCGCGCTGGTTAATTATGGAATCGCGAATGATTCGCCACGATTCGATACCAGAGCGTGCACAAGCGTCGGGGTAGAAAGTCCAGGGCTGTACTCACCTGATGGTTAGCATTCGCTGAACTTGAACTTGGTTGCTGCCGTACAAGGAGAGGTAGGTGAAGAAACCGCCAAATGTCAAGCTCCACCAGGTGTGTCGTACCGTTGGGTCCATTGAGACGCTGAATGAATCGCACATACACGCCATTGTCAGTATCGATACGGCTTGGGACCCTTGCGAAATGGATGTTGGCGGGCGCGATGGGATATTCGAAAGTGTGTTAAACCGCGTCGCGCCTCTGGACGCTAACATTCAAACGATGTAACGGCGGTTTACGATATAATGGGAAATAGAGAAGCAAACCGAAGTGTTGCTAGCGGAGCGTTACATGTGTTTCGAGATGTAATCTCTGGATAATACTGATTTGTAATCGTAGACTTGGAGCGATTTCAGGCGGAAGCGAAGCAGCGCGATATTAAAGTGTCAGTAAATACCGACGAAGCTGACGGCTCAATGCTAGCAAAACTAATTTGTCAGCGAGCACTGTTAGAAGCCTCGATTATAGTAAAGCAAAATCAGATGACTAAAGCGAGTGCTTGTAATACCTTGACACTAACATTGCACCACAGTTTTAGCTTATTTATGAACGAGGAATCACCTTCTGCTGTATTTTACTACAAATTCTATCGCATTTGCAGTCTACGAGTACAGAATTTGGTATTGCGAAGGGTAAATGCTACATGCAGTGGTACCAGAGATGGGCAAAAAATTATTTGAAATAAAAATTTGTACCTATACGAAATTTTTATTTCAAATAATTAGTATAGGTACGAAATTTTTATTTCAAATAATTTGTATACGAAATTTTGATTTCAAATAATTTGTATACGAAATTTTGATTTCAAATAATTTGTATACGAAATTTTTATTTCAAATAATTTGTATACGAAATTTTGATTTCAAATAATTTGTATACGAAATTTTGATTTCAAATAATTTGTATACGAAATTTTTATTTCAAATAATTTGTATAGGTACGAAATTTTTATTTCAAATAATTTGTATACAAAATTTTTATTTAAAATAATTTGTATACGAAATTTTTATTTCAAATAATTTGTATACAAAATTTTTATTTAAAATAATTTGTATACGAAATTTTTATTTCAAATAATTTGTATACGAAATTTTGATTTCAAATAATTTGTATACGAAATTTTGATTTCAAATAATTTGTATACGAAATTTTGATTTCAAATAATTTGTATACGAAATTTTTATTCCAAATAATTTGTACCTATACGAAATTTTTATTTCAAATAATTTGTATAAGAAATTTTTATTTGAAATAATTTGTATACGAAATTTTTATTTCAAATAATTTGTATACGAAATTTTTATTTGAAATAATTTGTATACGAAATTTTTATTTCAAATAATTTGTATACGAAATTTTTATTTCAAATAATTTGTACACGAAATTTTTATTTGAAATAATTTTTTGCCGATCGCCGAGTGGTACACAAGAGTGTTTAATTAGAGGGATGACTCGAAGGAAGTATGAAATTAACGTTTGCTCATAGTGGTTCGAATGGATCGACATTCACTTGTCAAATTCTATCCTGGACCCTTCGGCAGCGATCTCCCAGATTCGCCCGAGGCTTCCGACGCTCACGGCCGCTGTGACGATCACCAGGATAACGGCTACCAGCATCAGAAGGCTTTGGAACACGTCGGTGATGAGGACTGCCTTGATGCCTCCAATGGTCGAATAAAACGTGCAGACTAATCCTATACCGATTACGCTGGCGGTCGTCGAGATACCTGTTGTGGCTTCCAGCGCAAGAGCAGGCGCGTAAAGCACCACTCCGCTGTACAGAAGCAGCTGAAGCTGAAAAGCTATGCTGCCTGCGATCCTCGCGACTGTCCCGAACCGCTTTTGCAGATACTGAAAACAGAGGAAGCTTCCCTTGAACACTCGGACTGGCGTCGAAGGTAGTTTCAAAGAGTTGACGAGTGTTCACTTTGAAAACGAATCGAGTTTAGCGGTTGCTTTGTATTTGGACGCCTCACAGTGGAACGATTTAAGGATAATAACTGGACGTGGCAATTAATTCCAAACGGTTTGGATTTTCTTTCTAAAAATTTGCACACTTTCGATTTATGTTAAGTAGAATAACAGAGATTTAGAAAAAAAATTGCAATTCTTCTGGGATTTTTATAAAATGACGAGGGAACATCCTCAACTTGGAAGTTCAGAAAATTCTGAAACTTTGTGAATATGTGGGGAATTTTCGCCTGATTATAACACAATTTTTGTTTGCTACGCAAATTTATCTAGGAGCGTGAAATTCACCCCTGAAAATCTGGTTATTTTCAGAGTTTGTGTTATAACTGGTGAACTGTAAAATAGATTTATTTTATTAACCGCAGCTAGTAGCAGATAATTTTTCTACTTTTTAAAACCGTATTATTAAAGGATTAAATTCAGGTATTTTAAACCTTGGGCGACTTTGAGCAAAACTTTAAATCACTAGATGAATTATTATAGTATTGAGTGCAACTCATTTTTATTTTATACAGTTGTTTAGTGGTGAAATCCAAGTTAATTCAGAATGTTTTTTGTACAAAATGCTACTCTACACCCTCATTGAACAAACCTCCCCTATTCGTCAGTAATACTCTGCTAAAGATATAATATACAAACATAGGGTAGATGTACCATTTGTGGCCACTGCACCATTTGTGGCCACTGTCTTATTTATTCCGATATATTAAGTATTCTTAGTTCACTTTCATTACAATGAATTAAGCTGTCTAAGGATGAGTTGTTGGCACCATTTCTACTGTTTTGTTGTCCCGTTTTATTTAATAATCATACGTGGCCACAAATGGTGCAAAACAGTCCGGCACGATAATATAATGATTTTTTAAATAATTATGTTTAAAACATTGTTCAACGTAGAATATTTCAATTATCTGTAGATTTTGGATTACACTGATATATTCTTTATTTTTGTGTACGTATTCTTTTGTAAGTTATGTATCTGTGAATGGTACGGAAATCCTTAAAGTGGCCACAAATGGTACATCTACCCTAGAACTTCAATCTTCCACTCGACATTCAAAGCATTAAATCAGCTTAGATCTGAGCTACTTAGCCACAGAGACTCACCTCGAAAGCGCTAGTCGTCCCCTGCTTGAAGAACACTGGCAGATAGAAATACGCGACGAACGGTGTGGCCAGTCCGTATCCGAGATTGATCACGGCGTACTGAGTACCATGAGCGTAATTCTCAGAGCTGACTCCCAACAAGCTGACCGCGGACAGGTACGAAACCATCAAGCCTATGGCGATTGGTGCCACTTTCATCGATCTGTCCGCCATGAAATATTCCTGCGGCAGGCGACAGCGAAATTACGCGACGTCACAGGCGTCGCGTCTCCAAGTACCCCTTGGAACGCGGGGATATCGAGCCGGACACTTACCTCCGTTGATTTCTGCCTTCCGCCGGTCAGCCAGTAATACACACCGATCCCAGAGCTGATGAGCATCGTTACCACGATCACCGCGTAATCCGCAGCTACCAGGATAGCCATGGTGTGTTTCACTCTCGCGCGCTCGCTTCCAGCTGAATTCCACAAGCGCCACGCGGCGACTCCTGTGTCCGACGCGTTTATTTATTTGACGTATCACTTAGACCGACAATTAAGCACTGGCTGCTGCCTCGCTGACCATCGTTTAACGCTCAGGCGTTGCTCTTCATTTACGTAATAGCCTCGATCGATGAACTACACTGGTTGCCCACGGAACCTGATGGACTAAGGTGTTACTTTCGGATTCCAGCTTGATTTGTTTGAGCTAGGTTTCACGCAGGGAAAATTCGATCACTTTGCACGATTTTCCGTTGTTTATTAAAGGAATTGACACGGTGTCGTCTGTGCAGACGTTACTGGTGAACAGTCGCGTTGAAATAAGCCAGCAACTAGCAACTGCTTATCACCTGACGATTTTGTATTTGTCCCCACGTGTTGGTGGCACCATATCATCGATTACGCGCGGGATCTTAGGCGCAAGTACTTCTCGCTATCTCGCGAAAGGCACTCCAGACGCGCCAGTTAAAATGATTGTCTTCTGGTTCACGCCGAATTGTTTGCGTGGCGGATTCCGCGGGGCGTCTCGAACGCTACAATGTAGATTAAGTGACTGGTAAGAGAGATAAATGAATGCAATAAATTTAATGCCACAGATGTATGACGAAGTGTCTGGTATTTGTATTAGAAACACAATTTCGAAACGACTTCAGTCGCGATAACGAACTTCAAATTTAGATACGATAGATAACACCCATTGCATCTCGGTTGAGTCACTTGAGTGGTTAATTGCAAGTGTTCAATCACACGAATAAAGTTGAAATGTAGATAGATAATATTCATAACATATCGAGTGGCATGTGCGTTTTTTCATATTTCCTGGGATAATCGATAATTCGTGCTAATAATAATTCTCTCCATCCAAAGATACTGCATTTATATTTGAACACGGTGGAGTATCGAAACTGTATTTTTAAGGGGACCAGGAAGTTAAATCGCTTGGAGATCGAGTATTTTTTTGCGAATTAATTACATGGAGATGAATACAAATTGCGACTAGTACTTTTAGGTAATGTTTATTAATACTATAAACTATAAAAAATATTTTTTCCTCTACGTAATATTAATAAACATTGTATAAAAGGAAAATTCTGTGCGTGCTTTCATCTCCTTGTACTTAATTCGCAAAAAATACTTAATTTCCGAGCGATTTGACTACCTATTTACTTAGTCCCTTTAATTGTATGTAGTGTTCATTCTCTCTGTTCTGTATTAAAATATTTAAACAAACATTTAATTTATCACAGTTTCACCGACGTTAATGAGCTTCTATATTTTGCGATCTTCGTAATTCATAACAGTCCATTCACGTTATTTTCGAACGGTGGTAAGGTGTTTAATAAAATTTCTAGCGTGATCAATATACTGTCTGGTCGTTACAAGCGGGTTGAAGCGGGATCCCATAACCCAGGGCTCCCGCAAATTCCCACAACCAAATGCTTCGCAGCTGTTCCGTCTTTAAAGAGCACTCTAAAGGAGTCCCCGCGTTCGACGGCCGCGCTATAAAGATTACAGTTATGAAGTATACCGCAAATATTAAGTGAAGGACCATAGATATCGGATCTATCGTGGGTCTTTACGGTACCAGCGGCAAGCATTTCCTGCGTGCTATCATATAATGCGTTGTTTGCAGGACAAGCGCTTCTTGCAAGCCACCACAGCTTATGCACATTCGCTGGCTGTACAAACCTACGCGTTGAACGTGCGCTCACGCACTTCCGCGTTCCCGCATCCATAGCCGCGAGGGCGGGTGTCTCTTGCGATTATCGTCGAAATAAATTCCACGGTAACCTGCGGATCTTTTCTTCTCCTTGCCCCTCTACGTCCTCATTAGAATAGAATCCGCGGCGTCCACGACCCCGGGGATAGAACGAGAACGTGTCGGGCATTCCTGAATGCTTTCACCGACGTTAGGAATTGACGAATAGATTTGTTCTGACCCTTGGAGCGAGTATCGTGGGAGGTATAGTTGTGGATAACTGTTGCGATTATGGTTTTTAATATGTTATGCTGCGGTGGAAATTTGGGTTTTTGGTGGGACTATGTAAAGTGGTGGAGAAAGTATATTTTGATATTTAATTGTAGAGATATAGTAATCGTGTTATGCTTTTCTCTCTTCTGAATTGAGGAAGTCAGAGTGGGAAGTTTCTTTGAATGGGAAGTTCCATTGAATAGCAAAGAATATAAGCAGAATTGCCACCTTATCAGCATATAAATGTCGGAGTTTCATTCCAACCCAGAGATTCGAATATAAACCCGGATATTCGAATATAAACCCGAAGATGGAAAAAGCAAAAAACAAGTTTTATTCTCGATTATCCGGAAATCAAATGTGTAATTGTTTTAAGCTCAAATAATTCAGAATTTAAAATTATTAGTTTTTAAATTAATAATTTTTACTGTATATAAAACTCATACCGTTGTATAATACCACAATTTCTTATTATCACATTTTTTCTACAACCAGGAGATTTTTTCAGTAAACCCGGAACCCGGAGTTTTGCTTCAAAACCCGAAGTCTCCGGGCGAAAACCGAGGAGGTGGCAACTCTGAATATAATAGTAATATAAATATCATGAACCACCTCTACCCCACGTGGCACAGCACACGTCAATTAATACAGGAAAAATGGTTTCCTCTGTTTCATTATCCCTTTCCCTAAACAAAATTCTGCTTCTTATTTCCCCATAGACGCAGTAGAAATAAGTAAGAAGTAACGCAAGGAGCTCGGTACACAGAATGCATCTAGCCGTCGAGGGTTAAGAATTCTCTCCATGCGAACATCTTGATCCGAATATTCTCGAGCGTGTTTAATAACGCGTTTACACGCGGGTAATGGTAGCCGGTTCACGGGGTTAATTGGATTGATAATCGTAGATCGGTGCGGGGTAGAGCAATTCAAGCTATCGCGTTATACATTACAGCCGGCCAGAACTCGTTTGTTCGCATAAACAATTTACCTACACATTAGCGATTCGACGCCGTGGGTGCCTGTTAGCGCCAGCTCCCCCGTCACGAGCCGCTCGTGTACCGGACCGAGGTGCGCGGAGCGTACCTATACATATAACACGCTGCAGCCGAGAGATGATAGACAATCGTATAAACCACGGTAGGCTATTGTTGCCACTCGAGTAACTGATCATATTAAATCGCACGTTAATGTTCCGGATATTCAATCATTCCGATAAACATCTGAACCGCTTCGTGCCGAAGTTGCGAAACGTGTGCCGCACTGCCATTTAGATACACTAGTGCAAGTAGAGTCCACAAAATGGAAATGAGTGTCGATGGAGTTTTATTGCCATACACAATCGTTTCACAATTTTTGAGACTATACAGAAGCTTGGCCCTTGAAACCTAGGATGGTTACACAGTAGGGTAAAGGCAGGTAATACGGAACTTCGTAAAATTTCTGTAAAGAAATAACAAACTCTTCAAGCAATCGTCTTATTTATTTGTATCTTCTAGGGGAAGGTGGGGTAAAACGGAACGCTTAACTTTGGAGGGTGATAACTTAAAAGACACGAGACTTCAGCAGGAGTCTTCAGTGGATCTTAGACAATAAGAAAATCATGGTCATTGATAAGAAAAATCTTTGGGAACGACGGAAAGTGAAATTTACCGGAGGTATCGAAATCTTCGCCTCGCTCAAATGGCGGGGTAAAACGGAACACCCACTCGAAGACCGTGTAAACGTACAAAATCTTTATTTTTATGATTTAAAATGTATTAATTTATGTTAAAATCTATAAATATATGTTTTAGGTATAACTATTGCAAATAAAATATAACAAAAATATATATTATACATATAAGAGAAAATATTTTATTAGACAACATGAAAATTACGGAAAATAATCAAATATAAATATAATATCGTAAAAGAAGGATAGATTAATATAATTAGGTTATTATTTTATGAACAATAATACGACTCTCATATTTTTTAAGTCGGTGCCTCATCATTTGCACTGTGTAAATCTGGCGTCGACTTAAAAGATATGAGTCGTAGATTAAATAAGGAAAAAAATATTTTTTACTTTTTAGTGCAATTTCATTCTTTTGAAGTCGGTTTTAATTTTTTCTTAAATTTTTTTTATATTTAAAGAAATAGAAGGGGCCGGAATCACCCGCTGGCTGGAATTACCCCGCTTTACCCTACACGTGGATTTTTACATGAATATCAATAGTTGCATGGAGAACACATCTGCATTAAAGGATTATGTTATTTATTACAATTTAAACTAACAGTTTGATCGAATGAAAGATGTATCTCATACATCATAATTTTCTATACAAAATCAATTTTCTTGGAAACAAGAATAGTAATTAAAAGTTTAATCTACAATCTAATAATTAAAAGAGATAATAAACACGTAATAAGAGACGTTTCCATTCTTCCCCATGTATAATAGGCGTTCCGTTTTACCCCGCGAAAAGTGTTCCGTTTTGCCCCACGTGCAGTCATTTAATAAACATTTAATATTTACACTTCAGCGTGAGGTAAATAACTTTTTATATACGTCAAAATGTAGCGTAAGAAATATAGAATCCAACGATGTACTTGCCATTATTAATTTTCGAAGTCCAAGTACCGAAAAGTGGTCGAAAGTGCAACGCAATATTGAAACGTCGATACCGGAAATTTTTCAAACTCTCTTAATGGAAAAATAACTTATGCAGGGGTCTATGGTCTGTCATAAAATGCTATGAGGACCCTTTGGTTCCATGTCACGCGGTACCAACCCATTCGCACCTCTTATCTAACAGAAACATTGGTGTTCCGTTTTACCCACCCGTTCCGTTTTACCCCACTTTCCCCTACTTATTAAATCTACATTTTTAGTAAAAAAAGTAAAGATTCTTCAGTTCTCTTTACAAATTTCTTAGGTGTTCCATTAGGACCCATTTTTCGAACGGCCCAGTTTCACTCTTTTCAGTTTTTATATTATAATTGCAAAACAATTGGATTTTTTTACATTTGACTATGTAAATATCATTATGCATTAGTTCCTTCATCCCCACATGTCAGTTTTATTGAAAAAATAAATTCCCCCAATTTTTGACAAGCTTTTGAAATCAGATATTCCATATTACCCTACCTACTTCCGTTAATTTTAATATACATAGTCTTAGCTTCCTCGTCTATGAACGCACACCAAGGTTCCCCTTTCTGTCACAGCACCATCGAATTAATACATTTTGAAACAAGTCAGCTCGCGCAGGTCGTATCTCGATATCACTGCCAACATTCGTCCATTTCGGTAGATATTCATTCCACGACGGTGTTTTATTAGCCATGGGCGAGGAGCGCCCGCGGCACGCTCCGCGCATTCGTTCATTCCACCCAGAAGCTTCGTTACATACGTGTCGCCAGATTCGCGACTTGCCACGTACGCATTGAAGTCCGCGAAGTACCAAGTACCCAGGCATAGTATTCCGAACGTGTACACACAGTATGCCGCGTAATAGTTCATCAATCCTCCATTAACACTTTGCCTGGCGCCGGCGCGTTTCCACGCCGCAAGCTTTGAATTCTGTGATTAAGTCTCAGAGTGCCATCGCGTTGATATTTTCTTAAATCGAGGGGCATTTTTAGAAACCTTGCGCAAGTTGAAATAAAAATTCTACTCCTCTGATCCACATCACCATCCAATCGAAAGAAAGTTGCCGATTCCTTTTTCGAGATTAACAGCCCCAGCAAAATCCAACATGGCGGCGATAAATATCCGACGTCACGTCGTTAAGCGGAGGGCATTTTGCAATTAAGAACAGGTTGCTCCGCGGATCGAATCGATTACGATCTAATCACGCGCTGCTGTAATTTGCTAGGGGATTATTCATAAATCCGTGGATTCGTGGACAGCGGCGGCTGCGCGACGGCGGCAGGCATTCCGCGGCGACTTAACGAGAATGCTAAACCGCAAGGGCAGGAGATCAGGGACTTTACTGGAATGCGCGGCGTGCACGCGCGATGCATTCGTCGGGCCGTGGGTGGAGAGAAAGAAAGAGAGAGAGAGAAGGAGGGACAGAGCGGTAGAGACGCGTAGGACGAATACGGTGCACTCTCGGCGCCTTTCAATTAAATGCCAGCGCGCAGTGTCCACTCGCCAGGCTTTCCACAGTCTCTTCCGTGCCCCTTGCCCTTCGTTTCACGATGCTGGAAGATGAACGAGAACGGACAGGAAGAGGCCAGAGGCGGGAAAACCGCATTCCTCTTCTATGTCTAATTACCTGGCTGCTAGGGTCTCGGGTGACAAGATGGAAACGCTGATTGTCGTTCCTCGGACACCAACCGCGGGTGTCACTTGTTCCGCGCCTAATGGATAAGAGGGTGGAGCTCCAGACGGGCGTAGTTTTCATGACTTCCAGGAAATATCTGTGCAGCAGGTGGAAATAAGCACGTTGACGCCGGTTGTAGTGTTAACGTAGAAAGTGACCGCGTTAACGAGTGATGAATGTAGGAAAGAAATTCATTTGATTTATTATCATTGATTTTTCTCTAATTATTATCTATCATTAATCTATTATCATTCATTTAATATAATGTATTTTCATATTTCTTCTTCTTCCCCCTGTTCCATCTTGATTGATTTTTCAAGATCAGACCAACTTTTGGGAGCATCTTTAATTTACATTTTTGTGACCGTGGTATATAAAAAAATCTGCGCGATTCCATCATCAACCGAATAGTGTTCCTACCCAGCGTGTTGACATGCCACGAAAGTTATATACAAGATCTATTGGAAATTCTTCAAAAATATTATTGCAAGCACGGAGGATCTACTTGTGCCATAATTGTGACAAAAACGTCGCTTCCTAAATCGACCCAACAGCAACGCGACCAGAGTTAAGAGGCGCTCTGCTCCGTCCTTCCTCTGTCGACTCCGTTCCTCCTTGCTGGTAGGTAGGTTGCTGGGTAATTAGATTTGCACACGCTGGAGAAGGACGACGAATAGTGGCGAGAGTGCGCAACAGGCGCGTTACTCACGCCGTTGGAATGTAGTTCACATTGTTTATACACCGCCGCCTACGTGCGCGCGGGTCGCACTTCGTCGAACGATCGAGCCAGTCGTCCTCATCGGCGATCGATCTATGGTCCCCGCTAGCGGATCTCTCCTTTCATCCCCGCCGGCGGACGGCTCTTGCTTTCGGATTCGCCGCGTGTCTCTGTACCGCGTCGAACGCAACCCCGCCTCGAGTTCTTGCGCAGCCACGGCGATCTGCGTACCGATGCGCGGCGCGAGCTAATAAAGCCGGCCGAAGGACGACGATGCTACCGATAAGGCATCCTCTCCCGGCAGAAATCTGCTCCGCGGGATTTTCCCTGGAAGCGGACGGCGCGCGGGGTCGGTGATCGCGCGGGGAACGCTAGAGGGGCGCAGGTTGAACGGCTGCGAAATGCATCGGCTATCGGGACCGAGGGCGACCGAGCAGCGGGGTAGAAAGAGAAAAAAGGAGGGGAAAAGAGGAGGTAGACAGAGGGAGAGAGAGAGTAGAGGCATCGAGGAGAGGCTGCTGAGAGGGTGAGGAAGAAGGAGAGGAGACCGGCTTTTATAATGGCGCGGCAGTTATACCGGTAAGCGAGTAAATGCATCAACGTGCTGCGAGCGGAGAGGCAGCCGAGAAAGAGAAATAGACAACTTCGGCCGCGCTGTGTGCACGGGGTAAAGAACGGGCAAGGGCGCGCGCAGGGTGGCGGCGAGGGGAGGGTGATCGAGGGAAAGGGACAGAGCCTGGGCTCCTCGGGGTGTGGGCGGATTGCACGCGTCTCTTGGTAATGGATCCCATCGATCATCCCTGCGCGGGTAGATGGTTTCTCCTCCTTTCTGCTCTCTCGCGGAGCGTCCATTAGTCAATTTCGTCGATTACCATGGCGACTTCGTTGAATCGCGGCACGACCCCGAAATAGCCGGGCCGGGGACTCTCGTTGTAGGAAGTTTAGAGTTCCTGTTAAACGATATTAGGCTATGTGCATGTGACATGTCGACTTTGGTATTTCATATCGCTAAGTTTCGTGGTGCGTTCGTCTTTTCTGCTGCACACTGCTACAATGTACTCTCTGAGAGTATTAGAGGTGCCGATTCTTACACGGTGTTTAACAAGCATGCCTCGAACTACACGGCAATTGCTGATTTTTTGTTTTTTTTTCTCTTTTATTCAGTGTCTAAAGTATTTTGTACAATTAGGGGAAGGTGGGGTAAAACGGAACGCTTAACTTTGGAGGGTGATAACTTAAAATCGGGAGGAGAAAAGACACGAGACTTCAACAGGAGTCTTCAGTGGACCTTAGACTATAAGAAAATCATGGTCATTGATAAGAAAAATCTTTGGGAACGACGGAAAGTGAAATTTACCGGAGGTATCGAAATTTTCGCCTCGCTCAAATGGTGGGGTAAAACGGAACACCCACTCGAAGACCGTGTAAACGTACAAAATCTTTATTTTTATGATTTAAAATGTATTAATTTATGTTAAAATCTATAAATATATGTTTTAGGTATAACTATTGCAATTTCATTCTTTTGAAGTCGGTTTTAATTTTTTCTTAAATTTTTTTATATTTAAAGAAATAGAAGGGGCCGGAATCACCCGCTGGCTGGAATTACCCCGCTTTACCCTACACGTGGATTTTTACATGAATATCAATAGTTGCATGGAGAACACATCTGCATTAAAGGATTATGTTATTTATTACAATTTAAACTAACAGTTTGATCGAATGAAAGATGTATCTCATACATCATAATTTTCTATACAAAATCAATTTTCTTGGAAACAAGAATAGTAATTAAAAGTTTAATCTACAATCTAATAATTAAAAGAGATAATAAACACGTACTAAGAGACGTTTCCATTCTTCCCCATGTATAATAGGCGTTCCGTTTTACCCCGCGAAAAGTGTTCCGTTTTGCCCCACGTGCAGTCATTTAATAAACATTTAATATTTACACTTCAGCGTGAGGTAAATAACTTTTTATATACGTCAAAATGTAGCGTAAGAAATATAGAATCCAACGATGTACTTGCCGTTATTAATTTTCGAAGTCCAAGTACCGAAAAGTGGTCGAAAGTGCAACGCAATATTGAAACTCGATACCGGAAATTTTTCAAACTCTCTTAATGGAAAAATAACTTATGCAGGGGTCTGTGGTCTGTCATAAAATGCTATGTGGACCCTTTGGTTCCATGTCACGCGGTACCAACCCATTCGCACCTCTTATCTAACAGAAACATTGGTGTTCCGTTTTACCCACCCGTTCCGTTTTACCCCACTTTCCCCTATATCAATGTTTTTAACGCAGAGTGAGTTGAACGCGCCTACTCTTATGCGTTTGTTTCTGTTTTGTTTGGTTTTTGCAATTTGTATTTTCTTTATTCTGCAGTTTGTATGGCGGTTTCTATTTCTTAAAAACAGCAGGTTGCTGAGTCTCGCCTATTACTACGTGTAATAAAGACGGATTGTTATTATTATTATTATACCTATATTCGTTGCATTTGGGCCATCTTATGCACGTCACTCGATTGATGTCGGTGTAGCTACCATTGCCAACCGAATTTGTTTGATTACGGGGGTAATCATAATCTTTGGACTAATAAAAACATAGCAAAATGTGGGATTTTTTTTATTAGAAACCAGCGTTACGATTCATTTGAAATTTGAGCCATGTTTTGATGCATCTTTGAGGAAGCTGCAGTTTTTTTTTTATTAATTTTTAACCGTAAATATAGTAGTTATGCATGATTGACCATCACGCCGCGCAAAATTCGCCGGCCTTTGGTGTGCATGATATTTACCTTCCAGGTAATCTGAAACAGAAAAATGAAACGGCGTTTTATTCTATACATATGTAGCTTGAAATTGATGAACCAGCAGGAAACAAATAAATTTATTGAGCAGTGTGGAGAGTTTTCAAAATAAAAGGTCTGATCTTTTAATTTTTGCAATCAAAATTTGCGCCAATTTTCTTATGTAACAAAAGAAGTATAGAATTTAGCGGTATTCTGGTTCACTAAATTGAAGCTACATATGTACAAAATAAAACGCCGTTACATTTTTCTGATTCAGATTACCTGGAAGGTAAATATCATGCACAACTCCTATTTATTATTAAAAATGAATAAAAAAATGCAACTTCTTCAAGGACGCATAAAAACATGGTCCAAATTTCAGGTGAATCGAAATGCTAGTTTCTTGAAAAAAATTCTCAATTTTGCTATGTTTTTAACCCATAAAATAGGATTCACCCCTTAAATCCGCAAAACCTATTAAATCAGCAAAATCATCCTAGGAGGCTAATAACTTCACAAGATCGATACAGCATCTCTTCATCGATTTATCATAGTGTAGTCCAGCAAAGTGCAAAGGATCTATGCACTTGTGCCTCATTGTCAGTAACATTACAAATCCTACGTCTTTTAAGCCCACGACCCTTGAGGCACCCAAGTTCCCCAGTCTAATGCGGGTCCGAGCTTTGTATAGAGGTTACAGTTGGAAATTCCACTAGTGACGGCAGTTGCGAAGATGCACCGTGAACTGGAGCAATTAATTGCCGCCAGGGGGCACGAAATTCCTTGGAGAGGCCTGATGCCCTCTCGCGTTGCAGTTTTGGGGGACTTATTGCACAGCGGATTTATGAGCGGGTGCTCGACCCGGCGCGAGCGAGAGGACCCGTCCGTTCCTCCATCCACGCGACCGCCTCTTGTTCCACGGAGATGAAAATGGAGTAATGCCGGGAGCGATTCTGTGATTTACCGTGGACCGAGGGCCGCGAGGGGGATTCAACGCACGTATTGTTGAAGCGCCCGGACGAGCCGTTCCTGCGGCCTGGACTCTCTGGAAACGCCAGCGTGATTTGTGTGACCGGTTACCGTTTCCCATTTGCATACTCTCTTCTTCTATCGGCTCCTACGTGCATTGTTATCTTCTACACCGGGTTATTCCCTAGTCCAGTGTTTCCTAATTAAACTTTGCCACGGGACACTTCCAAACTCGCATCTGGCAGAACCGGGTGTATGTTTCCCGTTGAATAATTTATATAGTTTTATTAACATTTCAATCTTTGTGTGTAAACTTTGATTTCTAAATTCCCTATTAAATCTTCGTCCAGTGTCATCATGAAAATAAGTCTACACTCCAAACTCCACCCCATTAGGACTATGTTTAATCACACACGATGTATAATTAATCTACGAAATTCCTGTGTTAACATTAAGTCCCCTCAGACAGCAAAATCTGCAACGCTTAAAATGGTCTCAAAGCACAGGCTCACGTGTTGAACTTGAAATTTCTGGGTTCACAATTTCGACTGTCTTTGAATGTTTTCGATCGGTGATGTCGATCGCGAACGAGTTTTAGTTCCTTACCTGAAAACCGATCGTAGAGAAAAATTCCTTACGGTGTCCAGCAAACGGTCAAGCGCGATCTTCACCTTCCCCTGAATATTCCGCCCCCTGTGGCCCGCACGGTGGTTAATTTGGAGGCGAAGAAATGCTCACTCCATCTTGCTAAGCTCAAATCTTAATATATAAAGCAGAAAGTGTTTGTGTGTTTGCCTGTCGCCTAAAAACTTTCGAACGGTAAACTCTGGAGTCACGAAATGTGTCCAAGCTCATTATGCCTAGCTAATCCAGATCAATGTGACTATTTTCACAACAAAAAAAACACAATTTCTTTTTTTTTATAAAATCAGAATCTAAATTTCGGGCGAAGCTGAGTAGTAAAGCTAGTGCTACTATACCTAGAGCAAATTCTGAGGCGTAGTGCGTCTGTTAAATCTTATTAAATCTGACACTATCTGTCTTTGAATGTTGTTATTATGTGTTACTTATAATCGAAATGTAACGCCTCTGTTTCGTGATTTCTGTTGCCACAGTAAGGACGCTGGGCGTAGCGGCGACGAAATGAAGCATGCAGCATGCGTGGTAGCGGTGTCACGGCTGCGCGGTCCTGCCTTCAACCCCTGGTGTCCGCCAGCCGCTACCTCGCCGTTCAAGCCCTTCCTGGTGATCCTCTTTACTTCGTCGTTGAGGTGAGTACAGCCGACCACATTATTATCCGGCGTAATGGACGGGAATAATTCATGACGACAATGCATATTCACGATGCCATGCATATAACCGTTTCCATCTTGTTCCGTTATACATGGTAATTCTCAATCGTGTATACACCATGGGACTCGGTGTTATCCTCTAACGAGAAACGACAACGTTAATGTGTCCTCGAAGATTCGTATAAAGCATACACTGCCGATCATTAGTATTAGAATACATGCTGTATTTGCAGGAAATGTGATATTCCCTGTACATTGGACACTTTTCACTGCTTTTACTTTAAATTTTTAAAATTTAAAATTTCTTAAAAAGAAGTCGAATTTGGTACGGTTCTTCAATAAATGTGCAAAGTTTTTCGCAATAATTGAGGGTCTTGTAATGTAGGTACGTAAACAAGTCTACATCGTTTGGTCCACGTTCGCTGCAAACCCGATAACAAATGAATGATTTATTGCGAATAAATAAAAATAGAAATATTAATATTAATATTAAACCTCATCCACTGCTCATTTCGCGAATTGAATCTATCCCTTGGTGTACACAGTGGTAAAAGATCGATGAAATAACAAAGTATGTACATAGTTATTTTTCGATATTTTTTTATTCAAATTAACGAGTTAACATTTGCATCTTAGATTTTTTACAATTTCCGCATAAAATGAAATAATGTGCAGAACATATTGCTTGTTTAAAAGAATCACAAATAACAGAACAGCATAACTTATTACAAGAAACCTGTGTAAAATTGATATGAGGGACGGATGAGGGTTAATATTTTTATTATAGAATACTTTTTCGCCAAAGATAGAAATAAAAACTTATCAACTCAATAACTACTACCTATTCCCTGAATATATATATTTTTAATCAGTGTTGTCTTTTTAATATTAATACAATAATTTTATAATCAGTCATTTCTAATTTACTCAAAGTTGGTAAATATGGAGCTGCACCCCTCTTCCTACAAGTTCCTAAATTATTCCACACAAACTACGAACAGCTGTGTGCATCTATCCTTCATTCATTTTCGCCAAATCAAGTATTCTCCTTAACGATTCTCAGATAATCTTGATACAAAACATAGTTATTACAACGTGATCTCAATTCGCCCCATTTATAAAATAGAAATCAAGCAAGCATTTGATTCTCACTGCAAGATAAATCCCACCTACCAGCGATTTATCGCCCCCAAGAAAGAGCTCCAAGAACCGTTCAAATAATCAACATTTCCAACTGTAACATTCCACAATGGAAACCTGGAGCAACGGTACCGTGCGTTTAGCAGGAAAACTGAAAGATTCCCGTACAACGCAGCAGGCCACGCATGGTCTCGCGTTCGTCCGCGAGTGACTTCCGACTGTGAAACTAAAACGACGACCTGGTTTTTCTGTATAGAAAAAAAAAGAGGAAGAGCATTCGGCAGACCGTGTTGCATCCTCCAGCACGTAACGCTGATGCCTCGCGAGAATACCGTGCTTTATCGGGACATCGCGGTGTGTAGGGCGCGCCTGGATTTTCTAATCCGTGGAATGCGATTAGTTACATCCGCGACGTGGGCGTGCGAGTTCGGAGTAAACCGATGCTGGAGGAGACCTCGCGTATAGTATAGTTGATATATCGAGGCGTGTGAAGGTACACGCACCTGCCTTGTCCGCGCTAAGAGTCATTTACAACCGACAAGGCAGGGGGAAGCGAGGAGGAAGAACGCTGGAGCCTGGAATGGCTAATTGAAAAAGTTCACGCTCGGTTACATTGTAACGCGGTGGTTGGAGGAAGCAATCTAGTAAGATACTTGGGGTACGCTTAAGTACTTCTGCATGGCGATATTCTGGAGGGTATAATCTACCAAATGTGCCCCTCCCCTCTCATTACAGGGCAGCCATTTGCTTTTTGTCGCCGGGCTCTTACCGGCCTTCTAAATTAATTCTTAGATGCGCTGCGATTTGTCATTGCCCCTTTGCAGACGATCGCCTGAAGGTGACGTTGTCGTAGGTCGTTGAATTTGAAGGTGGTTTAACCCTTGGGTGGGGGGATAGTTTTCTGGTCGCCGAATGGAGAGGCAACGTTGCATTGGAATTTTATTCACGCACGGTTTAGAATCAGCTTTTGCAATAATTATTATTAAAATTCTTTTCTTCTCCAAGAAATAATATTAATAATAAGTAACACGTGTATTGGGTTGGTGCGTATGATGGGTATATAATAACAATTATTTGCTTGCTTTAATAATTTATTTTACTCTATTTAACAAAAAATGTTCATTCACTAGCACATCCACCCTATTTAGATCTAATCCCAGATTATTTATAACTCGCTCGAAGTTTGCAATTGGTACCGAATGCCTAAACTTCAGAGTTACCAAATTGTTTCGTTACGAACTCTGTAAACGGACGAGATACTATGGTAGTCATCGGTGGGTGAACGCGGGGGCTTCTTAACGATGATGTTGCACCTTTGTTCGCGTTAACGAGAGGCGAGACGCTTCGCTGGAAGTTCCGTCCCGTGAAGTTTTCTTAATTCCTGCGTGTCGGCGGCTCGCAAACGCGTGTTCTCATGCATTTTTCAACGCCCCTTGAGAAGCGAACGGTCTCGTTTGGAAATTCCTTGTCACGGGGGTGGGAGATTCATCGCTCCGATGGTCAATTTCGAGTTAAACAGTCCGCGATTAAATCTAGAGGAATGGAAGCCCCGTGGAATGCTGATAGATCGTTTTATTTGATGATTCATGGGCTATCGTAGCGTTTAGCCGACGACATGATTAATGTGCTGGCGTGAATGACAGCGTGGAAATTCGATTTCTGTTCTTATTTCTGATCCCCGTGTGAAGAAAAATTCATTACATTTCCATACAAACTGCGGTTAATTTGTTATTTAACATTCCCTCAATAATTGTGCAATTGCGTAGATCAATCACATTCCTCGAAACGAGTATTTTCTTACAACGAACCTCGTATCTTTGGAAAAATCCTACAAGGGGTTATAAGGGATTTCATAGTCCCTAATGGCTCACCTCTAACGAGCTCATTAGCGCAAGACCATGTTTTTCGCGGATAGGGAGGAAGTAACCTTATTCGCGTTACCATCATCCTTTTCACGACACTTCCCATGGAACGGTGAACACGATGTGGAAATAGAATCTCATCAGAATCTTTTTTTAAAAAAGCCACTTCCCTCCGAACGTTACCTATTTTGTGTAACCCCTAAACAGAAAGGTTTCATTAATTACGTCGCCATAAACTCATACACGCATATCCGTCTCTTACCACTTCGTAACAGCGCACGCCACGTGCGGAAATCCTATATTCGTATCTGTTAACCATAGTCGCTGAACGCCTATGGGCGTTCCCCGCACACAGTACATGTACTGAACGATACAATATCACCCAGAGAGTTAAAACACCTGTATCGATCTCGACACCGAGAGATTTCCAAAAATCTCTTCATTTCCGAAAATTTCATTCCATTCTTCTTACTTCTCCTGTGATTCTCGAGGATTCCCATGAACAGAGGTCAATGGCGCTTGAAGTTTGTTCGGGGAATCCACGATTCCCACATCCGCGTAGCGAATACGTGGCAGAACGAAGTCGATCGCAGTTTCAATGCCAAGGTTTCCGCGAACGGCGCCGATTTTGCCCGTTCGAGGCTGTTGCCTCCTCGCGTCGTTAGACAAACCGTCCGCAGAGAGAACACGCGGCCGAGCACGAGGCACGCCGTGGCGTATACCTTCTCACACGATACCATCTCCCTAATTACAGCTAGGCTCATTTGTAACCGCGAATCTGAATTCCCGGTTGCCAAGGAAATTCCTCGTTCTGCCTGCGTGGCCTCGTATGCGTTGGCCTGCTATGGAATCACGGGCTGGATTCTAGCCTCGTTACGCCGATCAACTGAAAGTACGCCCTGTATACAAGGTGTACGCGAATTCACGCTACCTGCGGAGGTATTTAATTCTTCGTGCAGCTTCGCTTGGTATTGCTGTAACGAGAATTAGATAGGTGGGTTCATCTGAGGCTAGTATTGCTTCTTTTAGGGATTATATTATATCTGGGAACTCCGAGTTCGATTGCGCGGAGCACACTTTGTAGGCTTTGTAGAAAATAGGGGTAGCATTTAGCAGAAGTTAGCGTCAATCGAGGTATTAGGCGCAAGGGATGAGGATTTTATATAAGAGATGAGGAATTTATATAAATCATTGAATTAATTGCAAAATAACTTTTTGATTGTTAGTGTTTTTAAAGTGACCGAACCATTGCGCTGAAACCATATACTATTAAGGGATGAGGATCTTATGAAGGGGGTACGAGGGTAAGGTTGCACTGGGATGGTGAGCCTCTGGGCCTTCGATGCACCCTGCTATCTTGCTGTCTAGAATATTTAAGGCTTCCGTGTGTTGGGTGTATTCTTCGGGAGTAACTTGAATATTTCAGTAGTATTGCAATTAAATAGCTTTAGGTGTCTTCAGATCACTCGCAAGTTCACAGTTTTATTGAATATAGACATGGGTATTTTCGACTTGGTAAAACTCAGTAAGACCACATTTTTTAATTTTAAATGCAAATTTAAAGTTCAATATATTATTGCAAAATACGTACATAAGTTTCTTTCCATATGGATTTTTATTAATTTATTGTTTAGGAAAATTTGAAAGTAATTGCTTCCATTAATCCTTAAGGGTTGTAGAGTGGAATGATGGATCTTACCTTAATTAACATTTATATAATAAATATTCTCAATATTTGCTAAAAGATGCAAGTTACATCATTAATTACATGCGAATATTTAGCACATATTTTGTCACAGGCTCTCCATCACTCCCCTAATATCGCTGATTGCAAAATAACATTAGCATAACCCTCGGACTAAATATCCACCATTTACCCCCTCGTTAATCACGGATTCCCGTATTCCATCGCGACGGATTTTTCTGCAGCGTGGGCCAGCGCGGTCGGGTCGCCGTCAGAGGTAAATCTTCCAAGGGGAAGATCCGTTCGTGGAGATATTTCTGTCAATCTCGCGAATCTATCCCGTGCCCGCGCGGGCAGGAATCGTGAAACGCCCACCGATAGGATCGACCGTAAATCTGAGCGGACGGGGCTGCCGCGGCGGATATTTTATGGTGGCCCGTAGAGATTTGGTGCGGACAAGATCGGCCTCGGAATGCGCCGGGCGACTCGAAATATTCGATACGGGGCGATAAATTGTTCCGTTGGACCGACGCGCGCGCATTCCACCGCGAGCATTTATGAGGGGACCTTTCCCTCCGGGGCAGCGGGCTTCAAACCGCTGCAATTGTAATAACATTCCCGTGCGCAGCATCCCTGATTAAGGTAAATGTCCCAATACCTGGACACGTCCCAGTACTTGGACACTAGTGCAAATAATAGAGGAAGTGCAATATATTTGGAATACCAGTTTGTTTAAAACGTTCGCGGACGTGAATGCTATAGCATTCATTTTCATGATGATACAGAATGACATGAATGCTGCAGCATTCAAATCGATTAAAATATGATAATCTGACTACCGTTATAAAATGTGTTTAATCAAATTTCGAATATCACAACCAATTTACAAATAAAATGACTGTCAATTTTTGCACCTCGCTGAAACTTTTACTGTCCGCGAACGTGTTAAGATGAATAAAAAATTACGGCAGAGGATGGGAACAAATAAAACTGCATAATATCATAGGGAAACTAATAAACTGTTATATTTCAAACTTTCAGTAATAATAAAAAACAAAAAGTAACTGAAACTTTGGTCTAAATGAACAATGACAGGATGTAACAATTTCGTTAAAGTGCAGGTAATTTAGTATACTGGTATTCTAATTTGCCCTCACTTTATAAACTTAAAAGGAAACATGTAGATAATAAAATTATTTTCTTTTATGATCTAATCAGGCCCAAAAATCACAATATAGGAACAATCTTAAAGTTTTTACATATTTTAATCATGATTGGAATGAGTGAATGCTTGCTGAAAAAGTTTTGCAGATTGAAAAAAAATTCCCCTAATAATCACTCCACGCGACAGTAAATTATAATAACGAATTGTCACTCCGGAGCATAGTGGTTAGCGAATCAGGTCATTTCTACATGCTCCCTCGTTTGTTGCTCCGATTTCTCCCCACTACGGGGCCACTGGTACGCGAAACTTGAACCGGTTCCCGCGCAGCAGGATAGCTTACATCGGCTAACTTTCTAATCAAGTGAAATAATATACCTTTTATCGGCCCCGTCGATGAATTCTTTCGCTTTAACGCTAATGAGCGAAGGTAGGCGCAAGGAGGGCCCCGTTGCAGAGACATTCTAATCGCGATACGCGCCGCCGTTTCTATTATACATTTATCACTGGAGCAAAGTGGCTCCGTGTTACGACGCTCGCTACCACGTTTCGCGAAGCGGCGTAAACTTGTTAAACTGGCCGTAAAACTACGCTCTTTTTTTTCCTTCTTCTCTCCCTGCGATCGTTTCGTAACAGTATTATTTATAAGAGGTACACGGCTTTTAAATATAACGCTACTATTATTCCGACTTCATCGTGCTTCCCATTACGCGTAATCTGTGCGCGGACGCGATTCAGAGTCTATTAAATTGCATTTGAGTTACTGCATCGCTCCCGACGATCTATCTGCTGCGCGTATGTTCGAGTCGCGTTAACTTTCTTGTCTTAATCGGGTGGCATTAATTCTAGTAGGCTCGGCGGGGAAGAGATACGCTCTTCGATTGAGTTGTAACAGGCTTTACTGTGCTTGTGACTCGCGGGGAAACGTTCCGAAACCGACAGTTCGGATTTTAATGAAACTTTGTGCGAATGTACGGGATATGGAAGTAAGGAAGCGGCAATTTTGATTTATGGAAATTCAATCCGAAGGGTGAAATCAATATATGTTGTTTCTCTAATATAACTTTATTTTAATTTTGGCAGGGCGATAGAGCATGAGAAACTGAAGGGGTTTTGTATTTAAAGTTTTCTTCTATCAGGCGTTATTAGAAAGTTATATTAAAGAATCGAAAAAACGAGGTAATTTTAAGGGTTGATTTCATCCTTTCGGAGGGGTTTTCCGTAGGAAAGAAAGTTGCTCTACATTCACAGGAAGCTTTATTAAAATTTGAATTTTCGAGTGGAGCTCCTTGTGAGCCTCGCAGGAATCAAATTGATTAACACTATGAATTACAAAATTAAGGAAGCTTGATAGTCGAGCACTAATTGTAAATGTATTCACTTAGATACCCCTAAAGTAGATATTCAAGGCAATTTACGAAATGCAGAGGGTACCTATGGTTTATTAATCGGATCTCCGTTCTAGTTACGATATCAGGCCCTACTGCTTCGGGGTTATACGTATCGGTCCCAATCGAGCGTTGTGAGATCTGAATCGCGGCCCACGATTTCGTAGCGCCTGTATCGGGCCCAATTGAATTCTCAGACATCTGAATCGAGTCCAGCCGAGCACTGGAATATCTTAATTGGGTCCTACGATTTCAGACTCGCTTATATAGAATTTAATCCAATCCTCGGGTATTTGAATTGGTCCATATAATCCTGGAGCCACCTGTTTCGCGACAAACTCGAATCTTGACACATCTGAATGAGATTCTAAATTTCGAAATCGAGAATATTGTGTTCCACAGATTCCAACCTGCGTTTGTTGAACTTTATCAAGTTCTAAGGGGTTCGAATCAAGTCCTCCTATTTTCTAACAACGGAAGTGTAACTTTCCTTTGGTTTTATGAATCCAAGTCAAAGATGAGAAAAAGGATTTCATTTCTGAATGATCGTAGCAGATTTACTCTCCTCCATCCGAACTTCGAACATGAAAAAGGACTGCTCTATAGAGATACTTACACGTTACCACGCGATAGCCCGAAGATATTAATTTAATACGGTCATGATGGAAACATTTGAAGCTCTCATTGCGCAGTGTTGCATGCTGGCTGCGTTTGTCGGTTGCGGAGGAAGTAAAAGCGCGCGTATAAACATTTATGCGCCCCCGGTATGCTTTGATGCGTTAAAACACGTCCGATAAATCTCTGCGTTTCCTTATGCACCGGGCACGAGTATAATTGCCAGCTTTGAAATTCCTCCGGGGAGCGACGGAAATCTGCGAGATTCCTCGGCGAAGGATAATGAGGATGCATAGGTAAGAAACTGGCGGAGGAAAAAGAAAAAGGAAGAAAAAAAACGCTCACCTTGCCCGAACAGTAATTAACCGATCAGCCTGCGCCGTGAATTTATTCTCCTACATAATAACGATAAAGTTGCTATTCACGGTGTTTCGTATCGAAAGCGTTTCGAGGTAGACGGAAGACCGGGGCTTCATTAATAGAAAACGCGCGGGGGGAAAAAAGGCAAGGTAAGAAATTAAACGCTGGAATTATGTGGATTGCTCTTCTCACACAGTTAATAACTCTTACGTGCGTGAGCAGCTTTAATGCAAGACTTTTCGCAGTCGCGTTCGTTGAGAAACTGCTAATCGAGGAGGATAATTGTCGAGGTGGATGCAGCTTTTTCTCTGGCTGCAAAAATGCGGGGATCGAAGAGCGTCGTCTCTGGTTACTGCTGCTGGTCGAGCAGATAATGCGAAGAAAAACATCGGGGATATTCAAAATCTGGCGAATAATCAAATATTTGGAATAGTTTAAAAGGGATTTGTGCCAGTTAACTGTTTCACTGGCATTGGCGTGTTTTCACGTCGAGGAAGTTGCATCTTGTGCATAGTTCTCGAGTGTCGTCGCGTTCATATTTTCTAAAAGGTATCGAATGTAAGTATTGAACGAGAAATATTTATTGCATCACTCTCAAATTTACGTAGAACACTGAATTTTTATAACAATATAATTATTGATAAAATGAGTCGCATCCAACTTATTTTAACCGATCTAGTAAGCTTCATATTTTTGCAATAAATAAATTTTGTAATAATATTTTACTGGTACTAATAATAAGAGAGAGGTATAAGTGACAACTTGTTTATTCGAGTGATGCAATAAATATTTCCCGTACTGTAAGTTACAGCTACTCAATAAACGAATAATCACTTTGTTTAAAAAAACATTTATTCTACTCAAAAGTTGGGAGATCGATTATTGCAAATAGCTAATTAGGAACTTGTGTAGTCATCTGCCCTAAGTACCTAATTTATATATCCGATTCACTCGACAAATATTGACCATTATTACTTTTATTCGACTCTGGTAATCGAGTATTTCGAGTACTGGAACAGCTCTGGTTGCAGTCACTGTGTATCTGATGCAGTGACGTGTATCGCGCCACTCTGATCACGTTCTAAGACATTCTTCATGGCATGGCCAACCGTGGCTACGTCTGCGAGCCGCGGGACGGTTGTAACGAGTCTGGTATGTGGTACGCTTTCACCGTTTGCAATATTCATTCATCCACGCATTGTTATTACACGCGCGCGCGTTGCAAAATGCCAGCGCGCACGTTACTATCGTGGAGATGGAACCTCGATTGCACTTCAGTCTCGTAAACATCGAACCGACACTTTCTGTAATTTTCTCGACTCTACATAGTAGTTGGGGATGTGAGAACTTTTGTTAAACTTTTTTTCTATTTTATATTTCATGAAGGTTTTGGTTCATCAGTTTGGTTCTTGAATGATACATTTGTTGGCGACTCTTTCGGTTTTGGCGAATATGCGAATGTACCACTGATGTAATTATTATTATTATTTTGAATTTATTACGTGATGAAGTATATCGTATATAATAATGTAGTGAAAGGAGAGGAGTAAAGGGTGGACTGTTATGCAAAGTAACTAAAATTATTTTCTAAATTTTTAAGTACATATTGATGGTTTAGTGCACAAATGAGAAATTTAGAGCAAAAATGGTAATGTAAGGCTGTACAAATCATATAAAATAGGAGAAATTAATTTCTTTTGCAATGTGGGTTTGTCCGTTTTGGCTCTCAATGTTACAAATATTGAATATCCACCTTTTGTGAAATTTGAATTTTTATTGAAACAAATAGTTCTTGACCGTTTCTTCATTCCGTATAAAAATCATATATATATTTACTTCATAAATTTGTCGAAAATAATATTTTTCTGCATTGTGTGCACCTAAATCTTATGTAGGTTGCATGATTAAACCTGGTTTCCTCGAAAACTCTAAAAGTGAACATACAATATTTGTGCACTATGCCATCGATATGTGATGAAATTATTTATCGTATTTCCATTTCGAAATATCAAATAGTATGTATAAGACTATTTTCTGAGTACCTGCAGCTCAAGGTTTACATATGGTAATGAAGGCACACAGATATTCAAACTGGCAGCACCTTTTCTAATTAAATTTCTTGTGAAGATAATCACATTAGTGATTTTACTGGAATAACATGATATATTCAGAGACTCTACTGACTGCTTCCAATAACAAAGAATTAAACCCATTGACAGTGACAGTTTCTCCTAGCACCCAAGGTGCATCGCACGAATTTCGAAGATATTAAAAGCAGATTTTATGTTCCCGTTCCTCCGTCAGATAGAGTCGTTCGAAATACCTTCGTAAAGCGTCTGTCAAAACGCAGCATAAAATGCGTTAACGCTAATATCGTTTACGCAAGGGATTCCGGTTTCTCTAGAATGCGGGTTACCACATTTTTAAAGCTATCCCATGTGAACGGTAGATAAATTTCGATCCTTTATCACCGACTTATATAGAAATATAAATAATGCAACGACGCTAAATTTATATAAGCTTTAATACTAAAAACAACACTTAAATTACAATATACATATCAGTAAAATAAAGAAAAATAAAAAAAAAGAAAAACTCAGATTATAGTAGGAAGGATGAACCACAGTTCTCTGCTGCTATTAATTTAATCTTCATTGACGATTCATCCACTTCCGAGAAAAGAATATAAGTAGATTGTTGCTAATATGCGTATTAAATATAAAGCTGAACTCGCTCGATGTCGTGGAATGCAGTTTGAAATGGGATTATCTGCCTATCATGATTTCGGTATTGTATGTTTGTAATTATACGAGGGGCTCGACTTGGAGCAAGGGTTTCGAGAGCGATACAATCTTATAATGCGTGCTCTATTAGTGGTCACGTGTATTGTAATTTGTCGAGGGGAGACCGTTTCCTCGAGTACACCTGTTAATTGCTTGTACGCGGTGCAAGCGAGATTCTTTCGATCGGTGGTCACGCTTTCGTTGATGAAAGTGTTATTTGTTAGTAGTTAATCGCGCTTAATCCACGTTTATTCATACTTGATGGTATCGTCAAATCGACTCGAGGATTTTTAACCACTCTTGGAGTCAGTCTACTGTGACGTCGTGTAAAATTGTCATTTTTTTTTGCCAATTTCTAACGATTCCGATGTGTGATTTCAGGCGAAGTCGAGAGTGAAGGAGGTGTATGCGCAGACATGCATGCTTCTCGGCCAGCAGGGCATGCGAGACTGCGAATTGTTCGGCTTGGCAATACTGTCCGGTGAGTAAAAGTTTTTTTTTCCCTCTTCTACTTCGTTCGCGTTCTTGAAGGGCGCGTTCCAGCCGCTGGAAGCACCGCTCTTTCGATTTTGACCGCTAGCCAGACCCAAATTCATATCGTCATTCCAATAGCAAACTTGCGAAACTACAATTTTTGCGAATCTGAGCTAAATACATGATTTTATTTGTCTCTCATTGTCGTAGGTATACTATGGTAAAGTTTCAAAGTTAATTAAGTTTTTGCAGTTTCGCAACTATATTAGCTTGGAGCGTATGAAATTGCCGTTTCGCGTAGGGAAGTATGAATGAAAACATTTTTTACTTTTTAACTATTTTCTTTATTTTATTTTCTTGTGTCTCTGTGACTATTATTGTATCTCCGCCATGGACAAAGAAACTTTTACACTATCCGCGATCGATGATTTCATATGACCCGTGAACTATAATACATATATCGTGAATATGGTCTGTGGTCTGCTATTTAAGTAGAAAATATTATAAAATATTGTTCACGAAACGAATACCAAAAATATGAAATTCGATATATTCTCGAATTAGTCATTGATCAAACTTAATTACTCACAAAAGTACTTGTATTAATCTCTACTCTACCCAAGATATATCTCAAATTCATCTGAACCCGAGTCCTCAAATAACCCACAAAATAAAGATGCCTCTGAACAGATTTCTCTGCTTTCAAATAAAGCCAAATTTAAACACGAATCCCTGTGACGTTAATTTCAACTTTAAACAGTGAACTTTAATTCAAACGAGTATCCAATGGCCCTCTCGTGCCCTGTCCCCTAAAACCGACCCTCTTCAAGGGTCTCGAGTGCACGCTCCGCAACAGGAACGTGTTCCAGCAGCGTAAACGTACCCTCGAACGAGAACGACGTCCCCGTTTCCGTCGGTCCGTCGTTTAAACGGACGAAATGCGGTTGGACGGGCCGATGAGCATCGTGAATGACTTGCGGGGTAGCGTATCCGCCTCGAATTACGGCGCGCCACTTTTTAACCTCCTCCGGAGTAGATCGAATTACCGAAGCTCACGCGAGTCATTAGGTGTTGCGTTTCGCGAGAGCGCGAGTGCTCTTGATTTCGTGACGGGACGGTCGTTAGCGACTACCCAGGCCCAGCCTCGAGTCCGCAGCGTTCCCAATTTTTTTTACCTCGCGAGAGTAATCACGGGCCCCGCGATCGGCCTGTGGGAATCGACGCGTCGAGGCCAGAGGATACGATCTCCTCGCGCCAGAATTTCCAATTAAAGGTATATATATAGTGCAGTATAAGTATTCTTTATTAACGCAACAACGGAGTTCGTTTCCCAAAGATCTCGCGCCGCAGCGAGACGCGCGAAATTCAAACGCACCTACTACAAACGCGCTCGACCGTCTCGAAACGATACGACGGCGTCGGAGTGCTACGTTGAGGCTGAAAATCGAAAGGATAGCCGCGCGATAAGGATACTTTCACTAGTGGCTGGGATCTCGCCGCGCGCAGCGGCGACATTCTATTCGCCGCCGCGGATCCAAAGGCGGCCGAGCCGAGATTCACTGGCCCCGAGGAGAAAGTGTGTCCTAGACAGAGCAACGGGCCCCGCTAACCGGCAAGCGAATTCGAAAGGAGAGCGAAGTGGTATAAACATTAACCGAGAGGCTCTCTCGGGAGTCTGAAACTCTTGACTAATCTTGAGATCTTTCTGCATACCGTGGTCTTCTTCCTCTCCCTGGCCCTCTGCCCCGTTGCGAAGCGGGGCCCGTTCCCCTCCCCCAGTACCCGCTGGCCGCTACCCCTCGCTCTGCTCTGCCGTCCCCTCCCCACCAGCCATGACAAGCCGGTCCGACTGGTACCCCCACCAGCCGGACGGGACCCTTCTTGGGCCTCGCTGGGCCCTGCGGGACCCCTCCCTCCTACATTCCAACGGGGCCCCATCACGGCGAGCCTGAGCTGGCGGGTTTTGAGGCGCGCGAGCCATGCCACGACAGGAAAAAAATGCATCTGAAAAAGCAAAACAAGTAGAAAAAGCTGGCTCACACCCCTGCATGCGTGCCTCGGTTTGCGTGAACGGTTTGCCCGTACGTGTGCGTGCCAGTGCCCGCATCCGTGTCTCTACGCCCGCAAACTGTACCCCCGTAGCCGCTGGAAGCATAGGGCTTCTTCTTTCCCCTGTCCATAGGCACTTTGCGGTTCCCTGATTTGCTTTCTACCTGCGTTTCCTAGTTTACAACCGCCCGAGTGTTTTTCTTCTGCGGCGATATTCCTGTGGCTCGTTTTGTCTTTCCTCGAGGACCTCGGGGCGGTAATGCATGCTTGTCCTTTTTTGGTAGGCGATGGTTGTTCGTTTGGTAAGCCTCTCTTCTTCCCCGGGACGTTATTGTTGCTACCGTCTTTGCTTCTTGCTCTTGTTCTTTCCGCGCCGTCGTCCTCGTGCCTTTTCTTTTGCTCCTCGCGCGTCTCCTGGCTGTGCTGCTTCGTCCTCGAGTTCTTCTTCTTCTTCTTCTTCTTGCCCCCGTCCTCTTCCTATCTCGACCCCCCATGCCCGTGGCGGTAAAATGACACGGACCAATCGCTGCTGCAATTTTGTAATCACCACCGTCTGGTCTTGGGCGCTTCTTACTAAAAATAGATATCAAGAAAGATCGCCCGCGGGCGAACGGTGCATGCCGAAAAGTTCTTTGCTCGCGATCCTATCCTCGGTGGAGCGTGTAGGGTGGAGGGATCGTCTCGAGGGACCTTTTATTTAAAACCATGCCCAGTGAATGCGAGTACAAAAGGAAACTAAACAACTCCATCAACAGACTTTCGAACCGAGCATTCCCAGGGAATATTGCAGAAGTATGCGCGCCATTTGGCTTCCGTCGTGCCCGCGGATCTATGGTAATCCGTTTCGCGAATTTTTTCCCCGGATACTTGGAACGACCACGCCACACGGGACGTCTATGCGGGAATGCAGCCGGGGGCCGCGACCGTCGCGAGTAATTTATATGAAACGTCAAATTTTTTGGGCGTCAACGCGTGGTACGTGTGCGTGGCCGAGGGTCGAGGTGCGTGTTGTTCGCAACAGGAGAAAAAGGAACCGACGAAAAGGGACATGAAAGTGCACGAGGGGGGTTTCGAGGGAGGAGGGACACACATACACACACACAAACGCGAGAAGGAAGAGGAAAGAGCGAGCCAGGGCCAAGGTAGAACGAAGCGAGGAATGGTGGAACGAAGAGAGCGACACACCCCGTGTATTATACAGAAAGGACGGAGGGTGGAGAAAGAGAGGGACCAGGGAAGCGAGAGAGCCTCTGTGTTACGTGCGCTAGAAGGAGAGAGAAGCCGCGATAAATGAGAGAGATAATAGGCTGGCTCGCGATCGGGAAGGACAGGGATGGATGCGAAGGAGAGAGACAGAGGAAGCAAAAGAAGAAGAAAAGGAAGGATGAAAGGAGAGGAGGAGAGAGGAAGGGAGAGAAAGAATGAGCCCGGGTAAGACGGTAGCCCGGTGATTTGTATAGGGCCTCTCGTATTCCACCTCCCGCCCAAGCGTCTCCGCCGCACGGCGACTTGGGACCCAGGAATGTGGAAGGAGGACTCTGAGGACAGGAATCGTCGACGCGGGACGGAGGCAGCGAGTGGAAGCGAGCGTGGCGGAGGGGCAAGGGCCTGGACGGACGGAGGGACCCAGAGGCGGATGGGCAGAGGTGGAGGGGGGCTGGGCAGGCTGGCAGCCAGAGAATGGGCCTTAGCAGGTCCAGCGGAGGATATATACCTCGATGAAGCTAAGGCTGCGTCACAACAGGGCTTCAACGTCCTTCCTTCCCCTCCATTATACATGCCGATCTTTCTCTCCTCTGGTCTCTCTCGTAAGCAGCACCTCCTGCGCCAATTGCCGAACGTCACTGCGCCCCTTTACCCTCATCCAAGAAATCCATCTTCGTCTGTCGCCCGCTGACTGCAATCATCCACGCTGGCACACGCCTCGGACCTGCCACTCGAAGATCGCTAGACCATGCGAAACTAACCGGCTAGGATTGTTTAGGGGTAAATCGCTCGGTGCCATTGAGTCAGACTGCTGCGCAGAGTTCGTTACCGTGCCATTGTTCATTACGAAGTACGGAAGGACTGGTGGGGAATCAGAGTAACGAGAGGAGATCCAGGGAGAAGGCAAAAGAGAAAGGCAAATAGGCTCGATTGGCAGTTGGGGCAAACGAAGGTTGCTTTGTAGCGCGGGTACTTGTAGAAGCTTGAAGATGCTAGGCAGAGTGAAGAGGCGAGATGGGGATTATTTACGGTATCGTTCTCAGCGGGGGTTGAATTACTTTGAAGTTAGTATTGGGTACGAATTCGGAGTGTCTTAACTCGATCTTCTGGAGTGGATAACAGATACCAGTTTATTTTTGCTGATAATAATCAAACAATGCAATTTTGTCCTGTATTTTTGTATTTTTCTAAAAGCGGGTTTAATGTAGAATATTTTACATTCATTTTAAGTACATATTACATTCATTACAAAGTTTAAATTGATATTTATAAATAAATGGACCATGTTTCCTAAATCGTACCACTACAATCGTACCAGTAGGATTTGACAACTCGTATGTTATATAATAATCATTACTTTATGTCGAATATTTTCTACTCTATTTGTTATTGATACTATTTTTAATGGAGGTACCATTTAGGAGACCGGTTGCCTAAATCGTACCTTTTACAGTATGTAACAAAACGATTAATAACAAATTAATTTGTTCTGAACAAAAGATTGAGCGTATAATACTAGGTGCCTAAAAGATCAAGCTACAATATCCAATGGTCACTTGCTTTCAAATTAGTACCAAATATGAAATATACCATAAAATGTCTTAAGTGATACGATACAGATATACCCTACATACAGTGAAATTTGAAGGTTGAAAATATAAAGAAAACCCCTACGGATCCTCTTCCATCGCACTTTCCACCTGCCCCATCAGCCACCAGCCCAGAGCGACGGTCGACACCGTGTCGTTCGATCGATTCATGAAGGAGAGAAAATTCCTTCATGGAAGTCTCCGGTGTTGGTGTTCCTTTTGGAGTCCCCGTCCTCCGCCCGCCCTTCCTTTTTCGACATCCTTCCGTCTTTGTCCGATCTCTCCTCCTTGGGTTTCTTATTCGTCGATCTTCTCTCTCCCCTTTACCCACGCTGTCTCTCCGTCCCTCTGGACTCTCTCCGCGGCTCTCCCTTTCTGGCTCTCGCGGTCGTAACAACGGGGACACGTGTCCACGAAGCGAGGGGCTCTCACATGAATGGGTCATTCATAAGGTGTAATGGCGTTTTATAAATTAAAACGCGTCGTCGTTTGATTTATATTACGCGAACGCTAATGAAGGCCCCGTGCATGTCGACGGCGGGTATGAGAGGGGTGAGGGGCCGCGGGACTTTTTCGGGGGGTAGGCGCGGAGGGGTGAGGGGAGGAGAAGGGATTCACGCAGGAAGGGGACGTTAGCCTTGCAGTTTTAGGCTTCGAATCCTCTCGATACATCGCCAGGCGATACCCATCTTCCTTCCTCGTCTATCCCCGACGGATCTGCCCTTCCATCGGACCAAAATTGTCTCCACTTTCCTTTTTAGCTTTCACGTTTTCTTTAATCAGCTCGTCCACCTTCCTCTTCCTGCGCGACGGTCGCCCGGGCGAACGGCGCCGTTCCTCCTTCGCCGAAAGGCGCGGCACCGTTCTCACTCGGACATGCCCCGGACTTGTTTTGTTCCACGGAATAATTTGATCGGTATGAAATATGCGATGAGCTCCAGATAGTGGCCTCCGGTGGAGGAGTGGTGCTGCCGGTGTGCCTACCATGCTTTGCCTGGGTGGCGATGGTGGAAGCCACATTTTATACCCCCTTCGGCCCGTTCAACGGAACTCCATCTATCTTCCGTAATGCAACGCGAGGCCCCGGCTTCGTTACCAGCCAGGGAACCTGTAATAACGCTCTGAAAGCTCTGGATACCATTCCGATACGCTCCGCGATGCCGGTGAATATCCTCTGGGACTCGGGGAAGGCGCTTTAAAGAAAGCTGATTTCCTGCACTTGTTCCCGTGCTCACTTTCTATTTTAACCCCGGGGAACGGCGTCGGCGTGTTTTCGCGCCGAGCCAGCTCCACCTGTCTGAGTATAGTGCTGGACACTATTTTTTGCCGATCGGTCACACGAAAAGTTAAACGAAATTCCTGTAAAGTAGGTAAATAGTATATTATCTGATACATAAATGGCATTGTTTTAAATTATCAATTATTAGTTAAAAGAAAACGACGTATTGTTTCAAATTTAAGAATCAGTAAACAAGTGACTATTCAAACCGATAGACTTTATCGTCAAAAAAATGTGTCGCAATAAATTAGCCTACGTTATAAGTTTTCTAAAGTTGTACGTAAATTTCGTGTATGCAAATTGTTTTCTCTGTCTTATTTTCTTCTTACATGATTTTTAAGAAGATTGTATATGCCTTTTCGTGGTCAGTTATGTTCAATTAATGTATACATAATCATATATTCGGCAAAAAATAGTGTCGAGCACTATATTTCTCTGGGGCGAAATATGCAACACTTTCAACTCATTTTTGCTTTATACCATTGAACTTATTGAAGTCGAAATGTGTGTTAATTTGTGTAGTAGATAAGGGATGAATTTATCCTATTTCCACCTTCAGATTCGGTTGAGGCACGCGAGTGTCTGTCATCGAATCAGGAATTGTGCAACAGAATTACCATCGACACTGCGTGCCTACAATTCTTGTAAAATTCTTTACGCGCCTGTGAAACCGCGACCACCTTCCCCACGCGAAAGACTTGCGGCGGTATCTTGATTTGGATAATGGTTACACGGCATACCAGCGCGTTCCATTCTTTCAGATACTACGAACTGGGCGAAACCTTCGAATAAAATACCTTCGAGGAATGCGCGTTTAATAGTTCCGCGAATCCATTTCTTGGTGCTGACAGGCGAAATAGCTAGACACTGGGCAAGCATCTGAATTGAATCACTTCGATTCCCATCCTACGGATTTGCATATGACGCAGAGTTATGTCTCTAAACAATCTCAAGGAAACTCACTACTACACAGATTGCCACTTAGCCACTGGCCTTAGCAAACGCTAGGCACTTTCAGTGGCGCAACGTTTCGACGAACCAAGTTGATCGGGACTTTTCGAATGATCGCTGTTACAGAAAATCTATCTTGGACAATATTCCCCATACTTCCCGCAAAGTGTAAAGCTAGTGACGTTGCCACTCCAGTCACCATATAATTCCATCCTATAAGAGTGGTGTAGAACGCCAAGATTGTTGCAAGCCGAGGCCCGTTCTGTCCACCGTCCATCAAGGCTGTCCTTTCTACGGTCACGAAGGGTCTGAAAGATCAAGCTGTAAGCTCGGGCGTTCGCGTGGAGCGGATTCCTCGAAGAAGGCCAGTCTCCGCCGTTTCGTTGGGTCGCTGTCAGAAGCGGTGTACACGGTGCCGGGGCAGAACAGAGTTGCTCGCGTAAAAGATAGCGAGCGCGAAGGTAGAGGAGAACGGAGCCCTCCTCTCAGCAATCAGGGGTGATTACGGGTGTAATTACCGTTACGGCGCATTGCTGCGCCACGGGCATGAGAAGAGGAAACATTGTTTCTTTCTGGGAAACCGACGGGTTTATGGGGATCGTTCCCTCGTGCTTTTTTTCTTGTCATGAAGCGCGAATCCCTGCCACGGTCTCTGCCAGCTCTTTTTCCTCGCGCCTTCTCCGGCAAGTTTCTTCCACCGTTCTTTCGTTATCAACATCTCTCACCCGAACCCTCGAACTGTATGACGTTACTCCGGGGATTCTCGTAATTCCCGTATCAACACTTTGGGTGGCGAAAGGTTTCGAGGAACTGATCTCCTGGTCTCCGCGCTCAGCCGTCCTAGTTCCACGAGCAACGCGCGCTGCTATCGCGAAACCACTCGCGCGTCAACGGTATTTCGCCGTCACGAATGCGGACCGAAGCGTTTTACGGCCTTTTGATGGCACGCGGTGACCTTATTGCTCACCGTTTCCACTGGAGTCCCCAAGAAGTACAGTTCAACGGACATTGCATTTAGCGAGACGATCGGTGGCGCAGGAATTCAGCCCAATTTCACCCTGATGCAAGGTTGGATCACCTTACACGCTAATGGAGGGGCTCCTTGGATTCTACGCGATCATCTAGCCACGATTTTCCCCAGTTTGCTCCCTTTCCGAGCGTCTTAGTCCTGTAAAAAAAAATAAAAACTGCTCCCTAGGCTTGCTCTGGGCGTGGCGACTGGCAAAAAGAGAAAGGGAGGAAAAGGGGAAGCGGCAGAAAAATAGAAAGTGAGAGGAGGAAGGGAAACGGGGGATTCTTTAAAGAGGGAGAGATAGCGAGAGTGAGAGAGAAAAAGGGGAATGGTTTGAGGACGTACAAAAAGGAGGATGAGAGAAACGGAGGAGGAGAGACAGAGGGACGTAAGATCTTGCTCCGTCCGTGACTGGAGGGAATCTCTAGTGGGATAAGATGGACCCCATGGGCCCCGATGGTTGGTTACACGAGGGCCAGGGTTAGCCCTCGGGCAACATTCTCCGGTAATGGTCGGGTTATACCTCGGGTAACACAGGTGCCCTCGGCTATACGGAGGGAGAGATCGCAACGAAAGAAGAACTTCTTGGCTCTGACTTACGGCTCTCTCGGTCAGCCGCGCGCTGATGCGGTGTCCTGCTGGTCTATCTCTTCCGACGATTCGCGCCCGATTCTGCGGATCGAACTCGGGATATGCGATCCCGCTTGATAGGACGCCTCGAAGAAGAAACCCCTTCGAGGAAAGTTACCGCGATAATAATCCCACGAAGCAAGGAATTCGGAGACACCTATTACCTTTCAGCTATTTCTCTTCCACCAAAATGGTGACACAGGAGAGGGCGATAATGCGAGGCAGATTTTTCGTGGCTTTCGACCCGCTCACAATGCCCTGGAACTTTTCTTTTTAATGACGCTGCTGACTCTTGCCGGCCGCAAGAAATACGATGTTCTGACCTTCTTAGGTCGCCACCCCCAACCTTCCTCTCCCGTGCTCTCGCCCTAACCCTCTTCCTATTCGCCTCTTTCTTCTCGTTCGTCCTTCTCCTCTTCTTCTTTTTCGTCCCCCGTCGTCGTCCCCTCCCTCTTCCTGCACGCTTTCCTCCCCCGGACCCCACTTCCCTCTTCCTCGCCTTATTCTTCTTCTTCTCCGTCGTCGTCCTCGCCATCGTCGTCGTCTTCTCCTCCTCCTCCTCCTCCTCTTCTTCTTCTTTTACGTCCGAGGGAAGGCAGCGGGCAGAAAGGAAAGCGGAGAGACGTCGGCGAGGCCCGGGCTGTGCCTCTTCGCCACGGAGAGTGCATTACATCCCCCCGGCTCCTTCTTCTTCTTTCATCCTTGGCCGGCTCCACCGCGGAATGTGGCTCGATCCGCTCCTTCGTGTCTGAAAGGCAGCATGCCACACGTGGCACCGGACGTCGACGAGCTGGACGGCTCGGTGTATCTCGGGCAAATCGAAATATGCTAAATACAGGGTGTCCGAGAATCGTCGACTCCTACTTGCCCCGAGAAAGAGAGAAAGACCGACGGTTGGCTGGGGATGGAGAGGGGAGGAGGAGGAGGAAGGAAGCTCGGTGAGGGGAAACGCACGACGTGGAGGGGGGTGGGACGGAGGAGAGAGAGTCGAGAAGAATCGAGGCGCGGCTCCTCGAACACGAACGACACTACCCGGACCGGCTTCACGACGTGCAGTTTTATTGAGGAGCAGATGTTTGAAACGTAACCTATAATGATTCCAGCGCCGTGTGTATGTATGCGCACACACGCCAGACGGCACGGGTGTACGCTCGTACGGTTTATGGTTTTGCCGATGAAAGAGCGTCACGATAACGTATTTTATTGCGGTTCCGCCAATAATGGGTAGTAGGGATCTAAACGGGACGAGGCGGTTTCGGTCACTGACATCCGCTGGCATTCCTCGCGCGATTTACTGCGTTCTCTGAAAACCGTCCCGCGACGCTCCTGGCGGGACGTAACACCCCCGACGATTCCGGGGAAGCTTGTCAGAAGTTGGATGCTGCGAACGGGGGTGGGTGACTTTCGCTCGTGTGATCTTTGAGATAGATGGAAGGGATATTACGAAATTGGGGTACCAGGGTGCTTTTCGTCACTTAGTGTAGTAAATCCCACGTGCTGAGTCAGTGACTGCAAATAAATGATCAGGACTGTTGAATAAACTACCGTAAACTGGGGGAACATTGGCATATGCCGGATTTACGTTGTTTTACGTCAGATTAGTTAAACTTAACCTGTTAATGCTATTTAATATGATGTGCCAATGTTACCAGTTGATTTTAGTTAAGATGTAAAAAATAAAATAAAATAAACAAATTTAAGTTTACTAACCTCAAATTAGTAAAACTTAACCCGTTAATGTTATCTACATGATGTGCCAATGTTACCCCGGTATAGTAACGTTTTTAACATGTATTAAGGAAGGAATGGACACAAATTTTATGCATTTTGACACTTTTAGTACAATCACAAAAGATGCAATGTTATGATAGGATATTTAAAGCAAATGTTAACATGTTAATTTTTATATTATATAACAAAATGTTTCAAAAACCTGCCAATGTTCCCCCAGTTTACGGTATAGATCCCTGCATATTTTGGAGTACTTAGATATAATAATTCAGTGCAAAAGTTTTTAATACACGTACTTGTATCTTTACCAGAAAAATGACAAAAGTTCAGATACCTAAAGAGAATTCTTTGCTCAAAAGAACTTCTAATATATCTTTACTTTTAATAAAGACTTCGCTTGAATTAAACAAAGGAACTTTTGCACCTAGTGCATAGTTTCCATTCTGAGGACCTCGATACGTATGACACTTAAGCGCCATCGGGGTCTCCAGAGTCACCGGGGATCGCAGCCGCAGCGTCTAGCGTATGATCCTGGATCGCGATGGGGCCCAGTTCCAGGTTCCAGATCGAGTTCCAGTTCGGAAAGCGCGTCGCGTTGTCGCGCCGCGAGGGTCTGGGACCCGAGTGTCTGGCCCCATGTGGGCAGGACAGGTTTGGGGGCCCTCTCATTCACGAACATCTCCTCGCCGACAAGCTCTTTCATTGTTTCGCTCGTTTAGGGGTATCGGCATTTCGGGCCATCAGCCGTGCAAAAAGTCGAGCGAGGAGAATGGGTCTCCCGGGCTCCGCGCAACGACCATATCGGGGCACCGTGGACGCGTATGTGCGGGCCTTTGTACGGGCCCATTTGGGCCCCGACTGAAGGCCCCCAAATGTCGCGGGGCCCCCGCCAGCCTCGGCCGCGTGTATCTGCTCCGCGATTATAATGAACGAACACCGTTCGGTATCGATAAAATTAATTTGTCAGTCGGCGCAGGGGAACCGGAAACTCTCAGTCCCTCGAATGATAAAAACACTCCTAATGGAGCACGGGGGAATGTCTCTGTAAGATAGTATAACTATTTTCCAGACGGTTTCGAATTAACAGTAATCATTGTACTTTTTCAATGTTTCAGACGGCGAGTACCTGTTCGTCGATCCCGAGAATAAATTAAGCAAATACGCACCGAAGAACTGGCGAAGCTCTCATACATACGTAAGTGGATAGTCGCTTTTGTTAATGGAACCATTATAAACTTTGTTCGTGGAATCCACGGCGATGTAGATGAATTTTATTTTCATGCCTGTAGCGCGAATCTTTTTATCGCTTTTATTATGGCGCTTTATTACGACAAAGCGTAAAGTGAAGAAACGTGAAGAATATGATAACTCGATTGTCGCTCCTTCGCCGCGGATATTATGCACACTTGAGGAATTCACAGGTTCAGGTGATTCGTCGACTAAATGTGACACTTCCGTGCGAAAAAATTATACGCAAGCACTAAACGCGTAGTAAGTTCCAAGATTTCAGGAAAGAACCTTCTGCCTCTTGAAATTATAATGATTAATCTACACCGTTGGATAAAAGTCTTGCACTAGTTTCTTGACAGGCTTGGTGCCGACTAGAATAATGTTGGCGGCTGTAAAACCTTGATAGCCTCTTTTATATCGCACCATTAATGCTTCTATACTCGTATCAGAATAACGTATGCTGCAGTCCTTAAGTGACTACTATCGCATTCATTGCTCTTATTACGAGACGAAACGGAAGAGTGTTAATTGATTTAATTTAGCTTTTAAAGTTGCGGACGCGTTAAGTAGTGTGTCTTTAAATAACAAAACGAATCGAAATGTATCTTATACTCTGAATCTTAAACAAAGCAGAAAGTATGGTTGTGTGCTTGTCTGTCGCCTAGAAACTTTCGAATGGTAAACTCTGAAATCACGAAATGTGCCTCAGGTAATTATAATCGAGATTAATGTGACTATTTTCACAAAAATATATAAATTAAGGAATAATTTTTTACCTAAGTCAGTTCGTAAAACGAAACAATATTTCCCACTGACAGCAATTTGATTTCGTATAGAATATTTGCAGTAATTTAACGAAAGGCGAAACTTGTTTAAACCTTCGATAACTATTAGAAACTATTTTACCTCTCTCAGACAAACTTCTCGCGGTGCAAAGTTAGTGTAACAGATTTTGTGTTCCACGCAGTGACACGCGCTTCGAGTGGATAATGCTCACGACTGGGTTAGGTTCGAACGGTACGTTTCGCCCCGAGGAATCGAGAAAAAGACGATTTAAGAGCAAAAGAAGCTTCGGTCGCTCGGGGCGAAAGGGGAGAAGGGGTGCGTAGAAGGCCCTCTTCGGTCAAATTAGCATTTCCATCCGCGGGTGCACGATGGCGGCCGTGGTTTTGCCCCGAGGGTAGCGCTAAACGAGCGTACAACAGCAGTCCTCTTCAAGACGAGTAGCTTCGCAATATACCCCGTCGCCACCACAGACACCGGCGTAGTTTTGCGTCTCTCCCAAAGCCCAGCCTCTCTGTATCCCTGCTGAACAGCTCTCGGATAGTATTCATAGTTAAAACAATTCATATTTCATATAGTGGCCCACAAATCAAATCTACCTGTCTAGATCGTGTCAGCAATTTTATTCCTCGCACCGAAATTAAAGACATTGGGCAACAGTTGGATATAAAATCTTAAAGTGACGCAGATAAAAGCCTCGCAGCAATTTCCTCAACTAATTATTCCTTGTCATTTACATATTTGAGCAACACTGCGAGTGGATGTAGGTGCAGGTTTTTAATTCTATGTTTAAATGAAGTGATATAATTCTGTAAAGGCTTAAAAGGGGAATCCTATTCTTTGGACTAAAAACATAGCAAAATTGGGGATTTTTTTTAAGAAACTAGCGATTTCATTCATCTAAAATTTGAACCATATTTTGATGCATCTTTGAGGAAGCAATAGTTCTTTTTTAATTAATTTTTAATAACAAATATAGGTGAAATGGTATCGGCGCACTTGTTCGGTCACTTTAAAGTGAACTGAAAAACTCTGTAACCCACCAAGAAAGTAGTTACAGACTCACGTGTCTGTACGATCAGTAGAATATGTCACTAAAGGCCAGCCAACCTTTTCAGGGGAAACATTCGTGTATACCTCAGACCTAGAAGTATGTACTGTCTCAGATAAACTATCTTTGCATATGATCTACCCTTCCTAATAAACCACCCCTACATCGGTATCTTTTCCTTTCCTCTCCCTTCTACAAACTTTCATCAAGAACCCATCGACTACGCCTCTGCCTAATTCCCCGCCTGTTGCAAGTAATTTCAACGATTCCACGGTCAAGGCTTTCCCCCTCAGGAGCCGATGGCGATCGAACCGCAGGAATTTGTCAACTGCGCGCAACGCGTCGGATCGTCGGACAGGAGGGCTCGAGCGGGCCGAAATTGCGGATGGGACCTCTTCGGTGGGGGCCCCCGAGCCGGCGATAGGGGGACAGAGAGGCCCACTCGGCCAGAGGAGGGGAGGAAAGGAGACAGAGCGTGCCGCCCCGTGCGATATCTTCGTATCTCCTCGGAGCGGCGAGACCCCCGTTTCGCTAATGACGGTCCACACCAATAACCAATAAATACTGGCCCGGTAAAACCGGGCTACCGGACTACGTGCTTATCTCGCAGGAACATCGGCCGCGAGGATTTTCTGCGGCCGTGCGAGAGGTCCCCGGCTATTAAAACTGGGCCCCTCCCCTATCGGCGCTTTCTGCGTCCCCACTTTCTACGTAACGCGTCACCGCACCTCCCTCCCTCTCCGCTACTCTGTCTCTTTCGCTCGGACACTGCCTTTCTTCTCTTCGCCGCGGTGTTTCGCGAAAGCAAGCGTCGCGCGGAATTTCGTTGACCCTGCCGCGACCTTCGGCTCACCTACACATTTAACGTAGCGTCGGAGAAGGAGAGATACGGTGAAGAGTAGGAAAAACATGATCATAGTCCGCTCTAAATTAAAATTCAGATTTTACCACAATGTGTTAAAGATTAAAGAAAGCTATCAAACTAGTAATATAATAAAGGGAAAAATGGACACAGTCCGGAAAAATTGGAAGTCAAAGAATGTTGGGTTCGGGGAAGGAGGATTATTGTCGCCTTTCTTCCAAGTAGATGATTTCCACGTTTTTCATTCTAAACAATCGCCACTTTTCATTATACGTTTGTAATAGTTGGAGCGACTATATTTTAGCCGAGTCCTACTTTACACGTTGGTTGGTTTGCACCCTTGGAGATATCGCCCTGTAGCACTCGAGCGGGGCCCAGGTTAGCTACTAGGTCTCTGAGAGGCACAGTACGCTGATGGAATGCGACGCTGAGCCACCACGTGTCACACTTTCGATTTCCATCACGTCGATGTTGGGTTTCAGCGAGTCGAGTGCCTCGGCGTAACTGGGGAGTATCTGCTGATGATTTAAGATGCACCGTGAAATAATAGTCATCCGATGGGCTTGGCGATTACGTTTGCAAAAGTAGGCTCCCCACGTTCTTGCAATGGTATCTCGTTGCGTGGGTGGAGGATATTGGGTCATAGCTTCATGAAATCGTAACACCGCTCATCTACATATTAATCTTGATGTTACGATTATTATGTAATAGGTATTTCAATGCATACTCCTAGTATATATCGTGAGCTATTTCTCTGACACTTGTCGTGTCATAATTGAGGAGTTGAAATAGTAAACAATATAGTAAGTGCCAAGAAATGAAAAATTATTTTTCACATAAATTTTATATAAATTAGTAAATTCTAGTTTAAATGCTAGAATAATTTATTTCAAATTCGGAAATGTGCCAACGTCGCTACAATTGAAAAGAAAATGCTGATAATTTCATTTTAGTCACTTGCATAATTTACCATTTTAACTCCTCAATTATTACCACTTCGCGTGGTAAACATATTCGGTGGTCTCAGACTCTCTAAATAGCTCAGCCTCTCTAATTACCTTCGGTCGTATAGGATTACTATGCAATTTGAAAGATATTAGTAGCTTGAAGCATTCTCCGGCGTGTCGCGCGAAAGAAAAACGATTGAGATATTGTTTTTGAAACGGCGGGCGCGAGGTGATGTATAGCGTCGCTTACTAATGGGCAAGATTTATTGGTGCGTGTACACGCGCACTGCACCCAGTGGAGGACGGTGTAGAAAGACCTATAAGTGGCCGATTACCGTTCTCCCCGATGGCCCTCACAAAGTGGCAACACGCCAGGCGCCAAGTAACGGCAGTAGTCAACATCAACAATATATCCCCGAGATGCCACTGGACCGCGTTGACGCGAGCACGCCGTCAATTCCGCGCTGTCTGTTATATCGCCCGTTACTCCTGCTAAAACGTTACAACATGCTCTGAACAGACCATATCCATACTCGTTTCGAACAGCAGACCCGCTCCATTCCTGCCGCTCCACGACTAATGTCCAATTTTTTAGAAGCTGTCATACTTTAGATTGGGAACCAGTAGTCGTGGAATTCAGAAACTGAACGTTGTTGGTCCAGTTTCAAGGAACTTACGAAATCGCTAATAAAGCGATATTTTCAAGATATTTTGAGACAGACATGTAGCATATCTTTCTATCTTTCTACTTGGTAATACAGTCGTAGCCAAGGTGGGGCAGGAGAAAATAATAAATTAGTCGTTCGTTTGAAATTAAATTACTTTAATAAAGTAAATTAAATTACACAACCTCGAAATTCAACGAAATTTAAAATTCGGGTTCACTATTTATTACCCTATCAGCTATCTAAACCCCTTAAGCGATAAGAAGTAAGACACCCTAGAGCTTGGACTTCGAAGTATTATACTTTCCACAGGAAGCTCAAATAATTTCAAAGAGAATTTACGTTTATTTAAATTTACCAGATGAATAATTCCAATCACCCAACCACCAGCACAAGCTGCACCTGCTGTTTTAATAGCCTCCGACGGGGTTGTCTACGCCCCGATAGCATAGGTAGCAGAGCACGCTGCTATTTAGCAGGTTTATGTCGTCCGCGTATGCAAATTCCGGGGCGTTTGTCCTGGACTCTCGATTTTAGCGGCGACTGTACCCGCGGGCCATCCGAGACCGTCGACAGAGAAGGACGAAGGAGCTGAGAGTGGACGGGCAGTAGAAGCGGCAAGGGGGTAGAGGGGAGGAGGTATACACCGAGGTGGATTAATATTTATGGTTCGTAAAATATGCGGATGGAGCCGACGGTATAATTTGCTACGATTTGACCGGAGGGTCTAGGTCTAGACATAACCGAGAAACCCTTCTCGGTTTAATTTTCGGCTACCGAATTTGGAGCGGGCTTCGTTATTGGCCCCCCTACATGTCCCCCTTCGCCCTTCATCTTCGTCCTTCATCTGCCCCCTCCCCCATGCTCGTCCTCTGTCCCCTCGGCGTCCTCTCTTCCTCCACATTTCTCTCTCCTCTTTTTTCATCTGTCTCTGTCCGATGATGTATCGGCCATTCCGTACACACGCCCGAAAAGTGGGCCCCCGTTCGCGTCTGTGTCTTCTAATTTCTATCGGCGGGGCACCACGGAATCCTCCTGATTGCCAAATTTAAATGGGACGCAGGCCTATCGTTATGATAGATCGGGCGTCGTGGGAGTGGATGGAGGAAAATTAGGGTTAGATCGATGTTCTTTGTACGCGGTAGCCTTCCCGAATAATAATCCGGCTCGGGTGGATAGTGGTTACCGAGGCGCGTTAACTGCGGTGGAATATTTTTGTCTTGCGAAGGGAGAGGCTAACGTGGTGCCTTCGCGAGATTGCGTCACCGTTTCGGTGGATCCTCGAGGTCGGAGTGCTCCATAACGAAGAAACATGATGGCATCTGTGACTAAGACACTTTGGTAATATTCGATACCCTTTGGTACCTGAATCTCGCATCACGATTTTTGCAAAATCTTCAAAAACAGTGAACTGTTTCCACGATATCAGGTTGCTGGGGATGAAAAGTAGAGATCCCTTGTTTCAGTGGCGCACCCGGAAGAAAAAGGAGATTAATGTAGCCACAAGTGGAGTAATTTTAGAGCTTTGGAAAAAGAAAAGAAAGCTGGATGTTATTATTTAAATAATTTTTTATAATCTCTTAGTGAACTTTATTAAATTTACATTAAAAATATTTTTATCCCTTCAACTCGGCTCCCCCAAGATTAAATTCTCAGTGCGTCACAGCTCTGTTGAACCCTCTCTTGTATCTCTTCGAACCCAAGCGCAAAGTTACCGATCGTAACAATAGTAAGGAAAACTTAAAAATGAAGAAATCACTTCTCTAAGTAGTGCTCTAAGCAAAAGAACATCCCCGTGATCGCCTGAACCGTCCCAACGTCTGAGAATTAAGTCGGGAATCCACCTACAAGCTAAGCTATGCTATGCAATGCTACGTTTTAAAAAAATTAGCTTCAATGCATTTCCAGATGGACTCCCAACTTTAAACCGATACAAATTCCTCCTTTCTTAGCCAAGTTTTCCGCGCAGCCCCGTCGACTCCTCGACAATCTCCTTTTAATCTGGATAACGCCGGCAGCGAACTACGAAAGATATTAAAAAGTCGCCACGCGGGGTCTCGCCGTGGCACAACAGATGTCCGGTTATCGATCCACGAATCTTGCCGGTCTCGAGTTTCACGAATCGAACCGGAGATCCTACGGTCGAATTTAATCCCGATTCACGACGAGAACGCGTGTAGCTACCGTGCTTGGGAGCGCGTGGGCCGTGGCGCGCGTGGGCGTATTCACGGTTTGGTGGTTTCGCCCACGTTGCCTCGGCGGTTTTTCTCCCTCGTCGCGGTAGCTCGCGGCGGCCGGCCTGCCGAACTTCGCCGAGGAATGCCTCGCCGCTAGTTGGATCAAGGGAGGCGAAGATTTATGGAGCCGGGCGACGTCGTGGCTTTCAATGAGCGCGATTGTTAATAGAAACGTGAACGACAACGAGCCGTGATATATCGAGCGTTATCGATGCAACAAAGGAATAATACGATCGGCGGCTTTGTTCGATTTAGTTGATCGCCGCGACGCGTCGCGTTGCTTGTTCTAGTTCGATGGGGAACAATTCGATTATTAAAACAGCTCATTGTTCTTTGATCCTTGAAGACGCGTGCATTGAGGGGTGCGAGTGGCAGGATATGCTTGATCTGATATCGCGGTAAACAGGCGGATGTTGAAATTGTTCTTTAATTGCTCGCGCGGCGTCGGCGTGTTTCTACGCCGAGGGACTTGCATCCTGGATGGGCGAAGGTTTGATTGAAGGGGTTACATGATATGTACCTCCAGCCCGGAGTTGGGGAAAATGTAATCTAATTACAAATTACAAATTACGCTTTAAATGTAATTGTGTAGTTGATTACACATTATTTTCTGTTATCATTAATTTAGGTAATTGACAAAATTGTGGTCAATTACGATTATACATTATTTTCTGTTATTGTTAATTTAGGTGGTTGACAAAATTGTGGTCAACTATCTAAATTAACGATAACAGAAAATAATGTATAATTGTAGTTGACCACAATTTTGTCAATTACCTAAATTAACGATAACAGAAAATAATGTGTAATAAACTACACAGTTACATTTTAATCGTAATTTGTAAGTTGCAATTAGATTACATTTTGCCCAACTCTACTCCAGCAGAAGTTGAAACACTGGGCGAATAAAAAAATCAACTTTATTCGTCGAATAATCCTGAGTTAAAGGAACTTTTATTCGATCCATTATTTAAATAGTCTTCTATTTAGTTAATGCCCAACTCTGCTTGCATCCAGCGCATGGTTTCCGCTACTCAAACGTTAAGTTAGTGTTCAGGATACGATCTAGGGTTCGGTTTTAAAAAACCTCGCTTGGCCAATGCATTCTAAATATTAAACTACACCTAACTTCTTGGACAAGTTAAGGATTCCAGATCACAGCGATACCAGAGTTTAATATACGAATTTATTCTGAGGTGCACATGAATGAAATTATGCGGCGATTGACTTTCTGTGCGACGCGTGATCAATCTTCCAGCCGTCCAAGGGTTAAGTATTGACGGACAAGTATAAATGTTTGAGGAGAAGTATGAATGTTTTATTCATTCGAGCACTGATTACAGTCTGCCGTGTGTAAAGGTACTATTATTCAGTATTCCTTCGTTCGTGGATTATTTTTAAAAAGAGCAAAGAAACCTTCCGGGGAGAACCAAGCATCCCAACAGGAAAGAATGTGGAGTAGGGAATGGGAGAATTCTACCTGGCCTGTCCTTGGGATTAGCTAATCGATTAAAAATTGGTCTTCCAGTTGACTAATCGATAGCCTAGACCAGCGTGTCCCAATTTCTGTTCCGCGATAAATTATCCCATAACAGAATTTAAATATTAAACAACTATAAGTTATTCAACGAGAAACATATTTTAAACAACGCACGCGTCACTGTTCGCGCTGACTTAATAATACTTCCGCCAAATTTTAGCGAGTTCAGAAAGGTCCCGCGGCAAAATTTAATTGAGAAACGCTGGCCTAGAACGACGAGGATCGATACGAAGAAGCCATCTTACACTATCGACAAAGCTGTAGCGCGAGCAAAATCAAGCGTCTGCTGAATCATATAATCTTAATGACTTTGCTAATCACTCTTAATTCCTTCGTTTCAATGCTAAATGTCTTCAATTATTTCCTCTCGTTTCCAGGGCTTAGACAGCAGCGGACGTCCAGCCTTCGTCCTCTACTTTCGTGTCCGCTACTACGTCGACACGCCTTTACTCTTAAGGTAAGCCATGCTCGCAGTATTGTTGGAAAGAAAGTTTAAACTCTGAAAGGTAACAGAAATAAGATACTTTCATTATAAACATAGAACAGCTATTAAGTTTCTCACACAGACGTCTAAAAATCTGACTTTTAAACTTCCTCTTCACCACAGCTCTACATTTCCCAACGTGTACAAGTATAATTCTATCAACATATAAGTACACCACTGACATAAAGAACTAACTATAACAATTATCGCAACGATAAAATCCAGGCGCTTCTGCAAAAATCCACAAATCTTCTTATCAACTATTTCGAATTATAAAATAATTTATACAATGCCCCCCAACGTCGACCAGCCCCCGTGCGTTCCAGACGCTATAACCAGCAAAAGAGAGGTGAATCCGCGATCAAATCGTACGCGCGAACAAAAACTCCGGTAGTCGGATCGAGCGCACCGGCTGACAAATTATTCACTCGAAAGAGGCTGGCCTCTCGTAGGAAGCTAAATTAGTCGAGGACGCCCCCCTCCATCGGCCGCGTCCCCCAAATGGATTGCAGAATTAATCGGAGTAATTAGCGTTCCGCTTCAAATACTGCCCCGGTGCCACCGTATCTGGCCCGAAACCGCCCGAACCCCCGTGCCGCCAGTGTTTTGCCCCTTTTCTCCTAGCCAGGCGCGGTGTATCGCGATTATAAGGGTTCCCCGGCTCGCCCTGGGCCTCAAGGGGGCAGAGACAGTCGGAGAAACAAGTTAAGGGACTGGCGGGAGTCAAGAAGATACCGGAGGCACAGAACTCGACAACGTTACCGCGCGCGTATTGGGCGGTCGAAGGGAAGCAAGAGGTGGACGGATGAAGAGAGATAGAGAAAAGGGGGTGGAGGGGACGAAGGACGACTCGAAGGGTGGCTCGGGGTCGGATCGTCCCTCACGAAACGAAAGCTCGACTCCTGTCCGGTAGCTAAGTGCTACCTACTCTTGTAATTATAAATTATTACGTGGCGCGTGATAGATAGACCGCGCGCATTAAATGAAAGCACTCGTCCCGGTAATTATACCGATCCCGTAGTTGCTTTCTGATTTCCACCCGAAACCGGTGATTTAGATCGGGGCCGCGGCGCATTCGCCGCACGTCCGCGTCGACGAGGGTTTAATTCGTGAAAGGACCCACGGCTGGGGCCCGGCAGCGGTACACCCGACGCGATCCCTCGGCTGCTTCATTTTTCCTACCGTCGGAGGGGGTTCACCGTAACTCTCCCCCCTCTCCGCGGCGGTCCCGCGCGGGGCCTGACGCGACGCGCCGCGCCGTGCCATCGCCCGTCGAGGCCAGCTGGACGCAGGAATTCGCGGCGATCTGTATGCGCGCGGACGATTCCGAGAATACTCGGCCGTGATATTATGATTGCACGTATCTTCGCAGAGGAACTCTTCTCCGCTCTTAGTGTTATGTAACGCGATAAGTATTGCGCGCCCGTGACGCGATAAGACCGCTGCGTCCAAGGTGTAACGGCGCGGAGCGTGTCAAGATCAGAATGCGCTTAGAATAGAATGCAGTTGAAGAGCACACCGATTCTAAAGCCGGGGAGAACGGCGATCGTTTAACACTTGCACTGGCGTCGGCGTGCTTCTACGCCGAGCGACTTGAACCCTGCGCGTGGTCCTCGAATATTCACCTTGCAAACGAACAAAGTTCGAAGTTCATTTTGCAAATTTAAGAGGGTAGTTTTCAACACCTGCCGTCACTCAAAGTGTTAATCTGATCTTGCACCTATACAAGCTTATATTTCTAACGCGTCAAGCAACAGATTTATAGCAGAATGGCACCTCCTGTTTCATCGCTCTTTTTTTTGCGAATTTAGCAGGGTAGAATATGTTTAGTATGCGCTCTCGTAATGGCGGCACGTTGTTCCGCAGATTTATAGGGTTAGTTTCTATTGTTATTCACGGTGCACTCGAACTGTATCGAACGTGACTTTGCGAGAAGCTCTGCTGGCCTCGACAGGTAGAAGTACCCGTCATTTATCATTACGCGATGTCGGATGACGATGTGCCTACCGACGCACGTCCCCCTCGCGATATGCCCGGTTTTCTAAAAGCGGATCTGCGACATAACTCGGCAGGAACCCGCGCCGCCATTCAAGCCCCGTGCTTTCGCGAGCTGTGCCATTTTTTTGCCCCTTCCTTTATGCCCCTTTGAGGAAGATTAATAACAACGATGAGTCGAGTTATTTTTAGAAGCGCGCGATACAGAAATAACTCTGCAAAAGGACAAAACAATACGCTAATATTTTTCACCGGTACTATTATTTTTAACCCTTCGTGGTCACACGGGGTGTATTGTACCCCAAGAGCAATTTTCGTTTTGAAATGTCGCACCTTTACGTCTTCCAAAGGGGATTTATCGCAAAAAAATAATAAAATTTTTTTTTAAAAAAATCGGTTTTTCCCACAACCATGGAAAATCGCTCATTTTCAACTACAAATTTTATCATATCAAAATTTATGTTTCTGGAAAAAGACTATTAGACCATGACTGTATAAGTATTGCGAATGTAAAATTATCAGTAAAAAGTTAAAAGATTCAAAAATACGAAAATGGTAACTCAAAAATGACGCTGGGGTACAGTGAACCCCGTGTGACCAATGTGTGATTATAAGAAGGTGTGACCACGAAGGGTTAAATACAACTAAGCGAGCATCCCCCGATCACAATGGACCACACTCAGCCAGCGACGATCGCTCGGCGAATTACTAATAGATATTTCTATTTCACAACTATATTCAATGGAACGTCCGCACGTGACGCGTGTCGCAACGGTGTGACCAAACACCAGACGTCGAATCAGCTTTCACTTTTCTATCGTCTTTTCGTCCGGAGGAAGAAGAAAAGGGATAAAAATAAAAATACGACTTTAGAAATCAGTGAACCGAGTGTACCTATGTGCTCGTCATTTTCAAAAGTCGCCTACGATTCAGGCTATAAGAGACCGTCGTATAATTCTAGAGGAAAGCCATCGCCGCGTCGTGTTTATTCGAAAGTTTTTCGTCTACGTAAATGGATAGAGTATCCTCATAAGGATCGACCAAAACGTCTCAGGAATATCCAATATATTTTTTGTGAAACGTGCTGGCATGCTGGCAACGCGCTAGGCGCCACACGAACGATACCTACGCTTCGTATAACGGATAGCGCGGCGAATCGCGCGGGGCCATTTGCATAATTAATAATAATAATCCTTGCCATTTCTGTGAGATATGCTTCTCATGGTTACTCGAACGATCCTCCTCTCTACGGCGCGGTGGAGAGATCGGTGGGGGATAGGGAATCGTGGATCGATCGAAGCTGGGTGAATGGTTCGCAAGTGTTTCCGACACGCTCGTCGTTATAATGAATCGTATCGTGACTCGGTGAATAATTAAATACGCTGCCTTCCATAGAGACGAATTTTTTTGACCGCAACGCGTTACTCGAGGCCTTTATTATATCCACAGGGATCGGTGGACGTTCTTATAAAGACATTCCATTGGACGAGACGCGCCTCGTGAAATTGGTGTGCTCTTATGTAATTCAATTGCGACGGACTTTGGTCCATTATATTTAAATTTCTAAATCCTTTTTAATTTATGTTGTCATTCATACTTGTGCCGTTATTAGCGGTTATTAGCAATTTCTTGGTACTCAAAGCGAGATCATTTTACAGTTCTTTTAAGGGAAGAACCTGGTTTAGAGGGTCTACATTTTCCATTTTTTTTTTAGTTTAAGTGATAGTAATACTGTTGGATTAGTGCAGTGGTGGCGAACCTTTTCGAGAAGTGGGTCAAATTCTAATATTTTTTCTAATTTTTTTTACTACACCGACAATGTGAACTCATGGAAAATGAAAGAACCTTCAGTTTGTTTATTCTAAGCAAAAATTAAAGGCCCAACTTTTCTCGCCATTTCACAATTTCATTGCGAGGCGCATCAATAATTAATCAACTTCGGCGCGATGAAATTGAAATTTCTCAACTAAATTGTTCCTTGGTATTTTACATATGCATACTAAACTACCCCTAAAGTTCTGGAAAGATCTACTTTATCCATCCATGTTAAAAGAATTCGCAAAAATCATCTGCTTCAGCGTCATAAACCAGGTTCCCCGTTAACGGGGTATCGGGCCTGTAAGAGGGAGTCCAATGCTTCAGGGGTAGGGTGTAGAAGCGTCTGGGGGTGTAGGATAAAATGTAAAAGCGGGATGAAAGGTATAATGTTGTAAAGTTTCATAAGATATGGAAGACATGTGGGTTTGATGATTACAGTGATGAAACGACGCGCCACCACTATTACCTGCAACTGCGGGACAATGTCGTTAGGCATGGGGGTGGGGTGGAGAGCCTCCATCCTCACCATCCCCTACACGAGCCATCCATCGTTACGCCTCTGCTCACACTCGCGGGTCTTGCCCTACAAGCCGATCTTGGCGACTACTCCGAAGAACGGCACAGGCCACACGCGGGATCTGTGGGATACTGCAAGCCCACGGATTACCTTCCGCCTCACGTAAGTTCAATCTATAACTATACCAACTAAAGCTTATAAGCGCGTCCCAAATTCTACCTGCGACCCTCGCAGCTTCCAGTTAGTGATGGGCTCCGAAGTACTTTGAAGTGCTTCGAATCTGTTTTCCAAGATTTTCAAGACTTTTAAGACTTCGAAGACTTTCAAGACTTTCAAGATTTCCAAGACTTTCAAGATTTCCAAGACTTTCAAGATTTCCAAGACTTTCCAGATTTCCAAGATTTTCAAAACCTATCAAGACTCAAGACTTATCAAGACTTTCAATACTTTCAAGACTTTCAGGACTTTGAAGACTTTCAAGACTTTCAAGACTTTCAAAACCTATTAAGACTCAAGACTTATCAAGACTATCAAAACTTTCAAGACTTTCAAAACTTTCGAAACCTTTCACGACTCAAAACTTATCAAGACTTTCAAGAGTTTTAAGGTTTGAATCATGTTCGAAGTGGTTCAAAGTTTGCGTAATACATATAGATTCGAAGTGCTTCGGATCCCATCACTACTTCCAATCACCCCACACAGAATAATCAAACCTCCAACACTCACAAATCTGCGCACAGTAATGGCCAAAAAATGTCCAAACGATACTAAAAATTTAAGTATCTCCCACATATCGGAACATAAGCATACGACTTTCTTTCACCCACCACTGTGCGCTCATCTTGCCTCGACACTTTCCACCTCAAACCCACCTAACCCAGCACATCCAGCTGCAGCGTTGAAAGCGTTAGACGCCCAACCGACCAGCCCATTCCAGCAGCCGATCCTCCAATTATGCCGGGAGCGTATATCATTACCGCGATAAATATAAATTGTTGGCTGCTCGGTTTTCCAATGATATCCACCCCGTGGAATGCAGACCTATTCCTCGTGCCGATGCCCCGATCGTAAACCAAGAGCGTTCCCGCCGCGCGGTCCGTTCGATGCCCCCCCTCGGTTTGAGCGCTTCTCTTGGTTCAGCGCGAACGGTAGTCGGCTTCCTGATTAAACGTAATCGATGATCGCTGGTGTTAGATGTGCCTGGAGTCGAATGTGCTCGCTGTGCTCGCGGCGCAGCACAGGGGCAACCGTGGCCTGTCCAGGGAGGAGGCAGAACTGCAGTACATCCGGGAGGCGGTGCTGCTGGAGGCGCCGCTCAACGCTCACCTCTACCGCTTGCGACGCAGCAAGAACGAGGCTGGCCCAGGTCGCATACTCCTCGCGATATGTGCTCGCGGGGTGCGAGTATACGCCGAGGAGGAGACGCCGCGCGTCTTCGCCTGGAACAACATCGGCAAACTATGCTTCGACGTTAGTCCTCAGCTTTCCCTTTGCTCGACGATTCCAATTCCTGACGCTCTTCAGCGAACACGTACTCGTTGTCGATCTCCTTCAAATCTCCCAGCTCTTCGTTGGTACTTCGTGGACTAGCGAAGTGGGGTATTGTAAATGAGACGTAGATGTTTGGGTGGTGTAGCCTTCTTAGGGAGAATCGAAGTCACGCAGTCGCGATAGTGGTTGATGAAGTGTCAATGTGTGTTCCGCGCACGGGGTGCAAGTCCCTCGGCGTGGAGACACGTCGACGTCTGTCAAAGCGCTAGTTTCCCTTCGTAGGAGCTTGGACGAGATCCTGGAATTGAATTGTCGAGCCTTATGTTTGCTGTTAACGAGCACAGGCGTCCTAAGTAGAGCTAGTCGACTAAATAGATCTGAGTTCAGTCATTCGAGTACTGGGACTGCTCTACTTTCGAGGCCCCTGCCGTTAACCGTGTCCGCAGTTGGAAGGATTTCGTTTTGATCCGCTCGGTTTCCCATACACAGCGCAAGAAGTTCGAGATACGCGCGGTCGATCAGCCGGACAAGCTCACTCTCTACAGCGGATGCGATGACAAAAGCAAGCTCCTTCTGGGACTCTGTCGCGACACCCATCAGTTCTCCATGGCCATAGCACCTAGAGTCAACGAAGCGAAGAGGCGTGAAGAGGAAGGTGAGCCTCGACTGTAAATTCTTATCAACGAATCGTGGAGAGGTTCCTTTAAGGAAGGATAATAGCCACAAGCATTTCTGTTGCGTACAATAACGTTTTCATTGATGACAGAAAAAATAATCGAACGAATGTCTTGTGTGTGAATAACAGAGAGGAAGGTGCTCCGCGACTGCTACATGTATCCCGCACGCTGCAAGCTGAGTCTAACGGCACGGGGAGCGCGGGGTGACCAACGAATTTCTGTTATCTCGAGCACGTCATCCAACACAACTTCTGGAATTGTCAGCGACCGGGTTCACAGCGAGGACGAGCCAGATACGGCGCCCGCTTCGACCGAATGTCTGCCACGTCTTACTGAAAATACTTCCCACTCGGGTGTTCAGTGTAGCGTTGTGAACGGAGCGAACGGGGACGTCGAGGATCGCTCCTTGCCATCGTCGCCAGTCTCCGCCGTAGACGGTAAGCACGAAATTAACAGAATATTAATTACAATTACACCGCTCGCACTGCATTTAACAAGCTCGTTAGCTCTTTGCACTCCTGCGTTCCATCAGTCCCTCTGGATAACTCTGATACACTCGCTTGTGTATAAATTAAATCACAAAAGTTAGAGGGTAAAAGAAACTTTATAATCTAAATCGTCTCCGAGGTTGTATTATTATATATTTCGTTAGTGAATTCAGAGCTGGATTGGAACACAGTATAAGCGAGGGTTTACGGAGTGCAAATAGTTGATGAAGCTTTCTGAGTGAAGTTATTAAAATTGAGGGGGGGGTTGTGAATATAATTATAGGGTGCTCTAAAACAATCGAACAATTTGTAGAAGTGGACGGCGCGGACAGTACACCCACGACGGCTGCACTGAGATTGGCGTCGAGCGCAGCGACCGCGGCTGAGGGGTCACAATGCAGCAGCAGCTGCAGCACGGTCGTGGTCGTGAATGCACCTGCTGGTGGACCGCCGCGAATGCGCCGCACTTCGGCAACGTCCAGTCTAGAACTGGGTTATTCGCATACGGCACAGAATTCAGCGGTTTCGTCTGAAACTGCTAGCTTCCCTGGCGCCATATACGACAGGTGCAAGAAGGCTGGTAAATACGCAGGTGAGAATTCCACGGGCCCACCATCCTACCTATATCGCTTGGAGAACGACTCACTTGAAGTCTCTGGCTTCCTAAAGCCTGCATTATTTCTGTCATGCCCTATTACACTAAAATCTCGTTCCCAGGTACCGACATCGCTAGCGAGACCAGCGGCGTGTACACACTGAGAAGTAGCGAGATGCAGGACGAGCGAATGGGAGATTTATACTCGCCGACAGGAGACGCCAACGAGTCATCTGCAGCGAGCGACGTATGCGCCTTGAGCTCCGTCCAGTCCACGACCGACGAGGCATCCGTGACATCTGGTTTTTACACTATCCACAGTGGCCTTAGATCCGAAACCAGCGACGTTTACACGGAGGACGTTAGCACGGGGGATCAGGAGCCGATTTACAGCGTCTGCAAAGGCGACGACGATGTGGCTAACGTGGTGTCCGCTGTGTCTCTAGGCCAGCAGCTAGAGGACTCTCGCTCGCGTAGTAACAGTATCCTGAGCGCGGGTAGCTTCAGAGGCGACGGCAGTGATCCCTCCAGCGTCGGTCCGCTGTTGTCAGCCGACGAGCTGTCGGACCTGATCGTTGGGCGTTATCCACCCCGAAAGACGATCAGCAACTCCATGGACTCCGACTGCGATTACGTCACCATGCCTCCGCCGCCGCCGCCGCCGCGGACCGACAGCGACAGGCAGCTCCCTCCGCCCCCTCCGTACCCGGTGAGCATGGATTACGCGACGATAAACTCGTCCCGGTCCAAGATACCGGACATCGAACGGGAACCCCCGCCCCCGCCGCCGTACAACGCAACGCGCGGCGAGTTCGTGCCCTTACCCCTGCCGCCGCGCAGGACCGACCCGCCACCGCCGCCTCCTTACACCTCGCCCAGAGAGAGGATTCAAATACCGCCGCCCACGCCGCCGAGGAATGACGCGGTGACACCTAGGGAGCCGCCGCCACCGCCTCCGTACCCCGAGGTACCGGACGTCACGCGGCAGGAGGCAATCTCTACGCTTTACCCAGCTAACAGTGAGGAGATTGTGTCTAGGGTCGCGTCCACTAAGATCCAGACTAGCCTGGCCAGCAGCAAGGCGAGCATCGGCTTGGCCCCGTCCAAGATCGCCGTCAGCCACATGGCCAACGAGATCGCTTTGATCGCCCCAAAGCCACCGCCCAGAATTCAGCCACCCACGTATCCCGGTGACAAAATGAAACCCACGCCGGTCCACGCTCCCGTGGCCGCCCTCGTCGTAGGGCCGAACAATTACCTGGACGTGCACGCGTCGCGAGGCGGTCCGGTTCTGTTGCCTTACTTAACGCCGCCCCCTCCTCCGCCGCCGCCTCCGCCGCCGATGGTTCACCCCAGACAACCGCCGCCGCCTCCGCCCAGCCTGGCCACAGTCTACACCAGCCAAGTGGCCAGGTCGCAGATCGAACAGTACAAGCAGCAGCTCTATTCCGACGTCGATTACGTGATGTTCCCTCTGAAAGACCCAGCCGTGTCCAAGCAAGAGTACATCGACGCGAAGCAGGGCTCACTCCTTGCGGCCATGGCTGCCTACCCGCCCCCGCCTTATCCTTCCTTTAATAATAAATCGATGGTGATGTATCGCAGCACGCCTTACCTGCCCGGCTCCACCCTGTCCAAGTACGCCTCCAACCAGAACCTCAGCAGCAGCGACACCAGCTCTAACAATTATCTGCCGCATAGTAACCTGAGTAGCCACTATGCTGCCAGCACCAGCTCCCTGTACAGCGGGGCTACTTGCTCGTCAGCAGGAAGTCAGAGTCTCAGGCGCGAACCCCCAGCACCGGCGCATCCGCACACGCTGCACACCTTCTCCAGAACTAGAAGCGATGAGAACATACTCAAGTGCTTCGACTCACCTTCCAGCATGAAGCTGCAGTCCCTGCCGCAACTCAAGCACCGCAGGCTTCCGCCGCCTCCTCCGCCACCTCCCTACGAAATACAGGTAGGCTGGCGCTGATGTGAACGTTAGCGTAATACTTTGACTGTCACGTGCCAGGTGTACAGGGTACGCGGTTATTGGTAGGTGAGGAAATGAGACGAAAATCGAGAGTAAAGGAATTGCGTTGAATGCTTCGTTTGGTAGTTATTAATGCTTTTAAGAACTCGCAACTAGGGCTGGGACTATTTGACGAACTTTTCGGTATTCGAATACTTCAGTTGCTCAATTATTTGGCGAATATAATTTGAATATCCAAGTATTCGAATACTATTCGAATATCCAAGTATTCGAATACTATTCGAATATTTTAGTATTCGAATACTATTCGAATATCCAAGTATTCGAATACTATTCGAATATTTTAGTATTCGAATACTCAAATATTCGAAGTTTATTCGCAGCATTCGAATACTTGTAAAATATTCGAATAGTCCCAGCCCTATTCGCAACAAGAACTACTGATTGGCGAAATGCTTTGGGCGTTTCTGCCTCGATTTTTTAAACGTTAATCACTAAGGATTGAAGCCTCCATCGCAAATTTGTTTCTCTATATATTTGTCTTATTTAGTCACCCATTTAAGTTTCTATTATCTGTTATTGAACACCCTGTATATTATGTAAGCTATGCAGTGAATATCACGTAGCCTCAAGTGGTACATTTAGTAAAACCACGTGTGACGGTCAAAGTGTCAAGTTTGCTATTGCTTTCTCGTTGCTAATTCACGTCCCTTTGCAGAATCTCGAAAAGAATCAACCACTTCCATCGGCATCCTCGTCGTCCTCTTTGCCGAAGAAGACGCCGAAATCGAGTGCAACGGAGGAGCACGAGGAAGGGAAGGAGGATGGATTGCTGGATATCCGGACGCTTCGTGAGAAAAGCCGTAATTTGGATCTGCCGCTGATATCAGCGCTGTGCAATGACCGGTACTTGCTGAAGCAGACGAAAGCGTTCGTGATGCCGAAGCATCCGACCGAGGCGGCGTCCTCGACGTCCGCGAAGAACGCCGTGAGGAGCAGCAACGGCGGGACGTCCAGCAGGAACAAGTATCCCGTGAGCGGTCTCTCGACGACACAGATCACGAAACCGCCGAGGAAATCATCGGCGAGTACGCATAAACACCCCGCCGAGGTGAAGGGCAACGCATACAAGGTCAGCAATTCGACGGGTGTGCCTTCTGGTAAAAAGGATCAGGCGAGAGCGTCGCATTCGTAACACGGGATCGAGAGTGGCAACCAGCTTTGCCCCAGCGTTCTGAAACCATGGAATTCTGTACATTCCAACGTGCCTTTAAAGATTCCACGCCAGGCTCTATATTTTATGTTATAGGCAGCGGCGAAGGAAAGATCCTGACAACGAGTACTTAAAACACCATGTTTCTTTAAAGACCGTGCTTCTTCAACTCAGGGTGCCATTTTATCGTTCACAATTCTTCTGCTTGTCGTGAATACTCAAATTCTCCGATGATAGGTAGGTCACGTTTCTTCGTCTCTTCTTTTTTTTTAATTTGCAATGTACGAACCATTCGTAGAGCTACATAAGGGTTATTATATCGTTCCCTTTTGTCTCCCCTCGTTTCACCTCTTAAGATCTTTCTGAAATTCCTGAAAATTCTATTTCTCCGCTGCGACCGAAGCTTATCGTACCATAGAACAGTAGAAACACCGGCGATTAAGTGCCCATTGATAATTTTGCTCAAGTAAGCGACTAGCGCGATGGAAATGAAATTTGAATCCTGTAAATCTTAGCGACGAGAACGTAACGCGCTCTTGCAAGTAGTTATCCAATTACAAGAGCGACGATTCTTTTGTTCCCCCTCACTCCCCTTTTTTTATTTTAGATACTAATTGCGTAAATATTTTTATACTCTGAAGGAGGGCAGGTACGATTACTGTAACTAGAGAAATAGTACCTCTCGATGTCTGCGGAAGTAATATTTATTACCATCCATGTTTTCTTTGTCTATATCTCTTTAATATCCCAATCAATGTGCTCGCATTATGATACTTTCTATCGAAGCGTTTTTAATCATTTGCGTGCACGTAACTGTAAGTGTAGTTGGCGTTAATAATGCCCCTCGATTACTTTTCATCGTTATTACGTGAATGTAAGCGTTTAAGTACACTGGCGAGAGAGAATATTCGCTCCACTCGTCGACTGAACATTGCTACGGCGTTACAGTATAGATATATAAACGATAAAACATATCGCCGACGGAGGACACTCTGGAACTACACTACAGGGCACGCGCTAGAATCTAACGCGAATTAATTAAACTTGTAAAAGGTCCGCGTCGCCGCGGATCGTATGAACATTAATCATAGATCATAGCGTAATGGGTAATGATTTAGCCGTAAGGTTGACTTATGTTAATTAATACTTAGATATTAATATTGCAACACGAACCATGTCTGTACATAGTATTGCGTGAAATTATAGGACTTGTTGTAGTCGGAAACCTCATGTATGTACCACGCGCCACCTCAGCTACGAATAATAAACTTCTTTTTTTTATAATGAACATCGTTACGGAACAATGTTCTACAGGTAAAATCGAAGAAATCGATTGTCGCGCATTTCATTCGATCTCGCGGATGAAAATTCGCACCTTAAATCATAGTGAAATAACTTAAAACAATACCACTTATACCTCCACGAATTTTTATACATATTCAAATATGCCGCCAATTTATAGGTCCAGTAATTCGGCTTCCCGCCTGCAGTTGGCGCTAGTGATTCACCTCCGCAATGCGAGTATATAAACATTCGCGGGACTTTCGTATAGGACGCATTCCCCAGTTAATAGTGGGTTTGTTGCCTTGAGACGCAACAAAGGGGCTCGTTTCGAACGGTCGATTTTTGATCGGGAGGTGTTGTGAACTCACGTGTCACCGTGCGCGTGACAAGTGCACGGGCAACGTTTACCCTTCGAATCGATCCGTACGCGACTGACAAGGGTGGCTCTGTCGACCGCGAGTGCAGATAATATTTCAAACAGTAAGAACACATCAGACGCATTACCTTTGTCAATACTGCACTGCAGCCTCGGCGAGCACGTAACGGAGCGTATATATAAGCGTCTCTACCTTTTCCTCATTCTGCAATTGGCAATACGTTGCTGCACGTCTGGTGATCACGCGGAGAAGCTTGGATTCCGCAAACCGTTCAGAAGTGACACCACAGTCAATCGTTCAACAGACGTCACCGCGACCCCGAGCGTCTGTTCGTGGTAAGTTTCGCCCTACTTTATCGCCTTAACGATCTTCGACAATTAGGTCGAAATATTTGTTAATTTCAATTTTTTTCTCTCGTCGAACTCACGGAACTTTTCAATTCGAATCCTGGTATTTTATCCAATTTCATGAACTAAAAGTTAAAGTAATATTCTCGGGTCATGTATATTTCTTAACGTTCCGATAAATGAATTATCAGGTGATCATCAAGGGGTTGCAATGGTTGTACGATTGTATGAATGTCTCAACACTTCGTAATCCGCGGAATGAAGCGCCTCAATGATTTTGTGTCAATGCTTCCTTAACCTTTTTATTACCATGAATCATATGATCGGTTTAACAAGTGTCTTAACAATGGAATTGTGTCACAGCCATTATAAATCCGTTTGTGGGAATATCCCATAGTATTATGTAATATTTAGGTCCAAATTCGTGAAGATTTAATTGTAGGGATAAAAACTTTCCTCGTCCATTGCGACGTTGTCGACGATGTTTTATGTCGCGTCATTATATCGGTAGCTTTACTAACCAACATCTCTAATAGTTCTGTTAATCGTAGGTTCGATAATCCACAATTATTAATAGAAAAGCATATTATTATATAAGGCAGAATCAAGCTGTTAGTGATTGTCTGATAGAAAAACGTAGAAATGTTTACGCCTCGCGATTTATCGAAGCATGTTTTTCCGTAAACCAATCGAATCTCTTACGATTTTATTGAAAAGTCAAGGATACTTAATGATGCCAACTTTACGATAATTATCACTATTTTTCAGTATTATTAGATTTCAATTTCGACCGAATGCCTTTTTTTTCTTCAAGTTCGCGTTTACTTTTCTTCCGAAAAAGGACAACTTTGACCGTTTTTTCTCACATTAGAGCCGGTGTCGCTATTGAGCTGTCTTTATCTGGAATTCGAGTCAGCCTCAACTTTCATTCCGATCAAATGTTTCAACAATCGATCGCGTACCAGTTAGGGAACAACTTTTGCGTGAAGCGTGGACAATGGATTTGTTATCTGTCGAAATATGACACGGCTTTGGCTGAAATTGAATTTCTTGCTGATATCACGTGCTATGAAGCGGGGCATGGATTGTTTGCATTAACTGGAGGGTAGAACATTCTGAATAATCGACAGGCGATTGTGTTTTATCGCACAGAGTATAGCGATAACATAATAAGTGCCCTTACTGCGAACGTGTTATGTTTGAATGACTGAGTAAGCAAAAGGTTTATCTAAAGTCTAAACTGTAATTATTCTATAGACATCATGATTTCGAAAGTAATAAAACGTTGTGTAGCCTCGATGCAAAAACGTCAGAACCAATGTTCACGTTCGAAAAGAATATAGCCTGACGATTGATATCAATTATCTATTTGTTTGCGATTTGTAAACAGTATCTGTTTGCCAAGCACTCAGACAGGCATCAGCAGAATCTTTCATATTTCTCTTTGTCTAGACGAGCGGTAAGGAGAAAAGTGCGTTGACTTGATCTACATTTAAGATACTATCTTTTTAAACTGTTATAAACCTGTCCGACAATAAGCACTGATAAAATTTCGAATCGACGAATGATGCACACGATGGTATCTTGGTTCTGTATAGATACAGGCGTCTCAGATATCGTGCACTTTTCTAATTCAGACTAAATATTGTGATTTTTCAAACGTGGTTTCTCTAAGCTCGGGCAAAATTAAGTGAGGAATTGAATAACATTATAAATGGTAAAATGCCAGAAGTGAAAATCTCCAGGATTTTCTTTCCAATCACAGTGGTGTTGGTATTTACGATCTTAGCTCTATCTCGCGACAGCGTTGCAAACTAAAATTAGTTGTTTTAGCACTTACAACGTTTACCACCGTATTCAGCATGGGATTTAGATTCTTTTCCACTAAAAAGACAATTTTTCATCTCTTTGCCACTTGCTACTTCGTTTATCATTTCAACTCCTCAATTTGAAACAAAAAATTAGAAATGTAATTTGTATGCTTAGATGCTACGCACTTTATACAAAATATGATCGTAAGTGGACTTAACAGAATATTATTTAGTATTAGTGATCGATTTTGTCGCACGTGAGCATCGTGTACGAATATGAGAACAGCCATACTGATATTCCTTCGCATTAGTTCGATCAAAAGGATAAATTGCAGTATTTACAAAATTCACCATTGTGTAAAGAGTCGCGTATCGTGTATTTGTAGATTATAATCGGGCTTAAAAACAACTGGCTTCTGAGGATCGCTAATGTCTTATCCCCATTATATTTTTCTGTTACACTCTTGTCTTGTTTATCACGCCTATCATTTTAAGGCGCTAATGCTATCTGTAGGCATTATTCGAATGTATTTCTCTCAACGTAAACGTCTTTTACTGTTATGAGAATTTACTTAAACAAAGTTTCGTTCCGATAGTGGCGGAATAGAAATCTAGAAAATTCCACTAAATCTTTGCAGTTCGAAACCGCTATAATTTCAAGAATTGTTTAACAAGGAACTGCCGTCGACTCACTGACAATCCCTCACTCTTCTGTACAATTGCGATTTATTGACTGCTTAGAATATACCGTGACTCCGAGGGTGTGTAAATCTGTCAAGATGTCAGATTGATAAGTGACGCGTATACGAATGGAACTTACCGTTCCCCAAATGCAGTTGAATGTCTGTCACGTGTGTACATTGATCCCAATGACGGGAGGTCGTTAGAGAATTTTCGATATGTAACTCTATTTATTTCATTTATAGGGGGGGACCTCCGCTGTAGTATATTAAATGCTCTTGCAACTCTTCTCATCGCTTCGATCATGTAACAGAAATCCGGGGTCATATATCTACTTATCAGTACCTTCAGTACTTCCAATAGGAAGATGCATAATATCTGGAGCGTTACAGATAATTTATACATCCACGAGAAGAAGGCCGGTTGTAAATCTGTTCTGTGATAAAAACAGTGATAAACCTTGGCGACGAGGTGCTTCCGCGACAGTAGAATTTCCTGTATGAGACACGATCTCTTATCATCGATAGACAAACAAAAAATTATTCTCTTCGTAATATAAAAAGAAGGATAATTAAGTACCCTACGTACTACAAGTAGCAGTGATACGCTACCGCTGTGTCGCGAAGTGTTTTCTGGGGGGTCGCCACGGTTTTGATGCTTTTTTTATTATTATTATTAAGTTAGCATTATATTTTGATATACCTATTTTTAATGGTGTTTCTTTACCTTATTAAATTTACCTTACCTTATATAGGTGGAAGGGGGGGTGGGTCGCAGATTATTTGTATATTGTAAAAGGGGATTCGCGATTCAAAAAAGGTTGGGAAACACTGTATTAAATAATATTTAACAAATTATTATCCCCTTAGTGTAAAAAGAAATTCTCATAAGAGAATTTAACAAAAATTAAAACCGGATTAAAAAAATAAAAATGCACTAAAAAGTAAAAAATAATTTTTTCCCCTATTTAATCTACGATCATCATATTTTTTAAGTCGGCCCCAGATTGACACAGTGCAAATGATGAGATGCCGACTTAAAAAATACGAGAGTCGTGGATTAAATAAGGCAAACAATTATTTTTTACTTTTCAGTGCAATTTTATTTTTTTGAAGTCGGTTTTAATTTTTTTTAAATTTTTTATTTTTAACCTTTTAGTTATATATATATATATTGACACAACGTGCTGAGGAGATATTCGCGTATGTACATAAAATAATAATAATTTAAAAAATAATATTTAATTTTTCTTTTTAATAGAAGTTTTATTATATAGGTTCTAAAAAATCTGTTCCATGAGAACAGTTTCTAAAAAAGTTTCTAAGGGTAACATTTCTTTCAATAACAATTCCACATTTTCTTAAACGAAACATATAAGTTCTAACAGAATTTTTTTAAAAACAAGAGTTCCAGAACGTTTTCGATCCCTGGCATTTATGATTCTAAATGCAAGTACGCAAATAGAGCTTGCAAAATGCAACTGTATTTTCCATAGAATTAGAATGGCTCCCAAATTAGCATCACTCGTGATAAGACATATTGTACGGTAATAACGGGGCAAACATAATAGTGCTTCGTTATTTGCACGACCATCCGGCACCGTTCTGTGCGATTTCCGTACATAGTAATCATTTTTATCGCGGGCACGAGCCTATCCACCGCCAAGGACAGTAAAGAAGACTTAGAATAGTTCAAGGAGTTTGGAAGTACAAGTTAATTGTAAAATGAAGTCAGGTCAAATCATTCGAACCAAACCAGGTACTCGAATGTCGAAGTAGCTTAATTATATCAGGCAAGCTTAAAAGAATTCGATCTTCTTGAATCAGCAGCTTCAACGTTTTAACGACTTACTTGCATTCAAGCTATTGGGATCGCACTCGTCGCTATTTACAAATTAGAAGAATACGTAACGCGAAATGATAGATATTTATTTTTTTAAGCTTCAAGGAGACTTTATTTGATTTCCTTTCTTTAATATTAGCTGCAATATGATTATTCTTATATTTTGCTATTTTTACACGATTTAAGGGATTTCATACCCTCGATAGGTCAGAAAATAGGATCATTTTTATGATTTTTTTCATATAAAGAAATGTCATATTTAAAAATCAAGATATACATCTTGTTAAGTATAAATTGAGCTATATTCTCATATAAAAGAAATTTGATATTTTGAGAAACGGCACCATAGTAACTCTTTCTACCAAAGTTTCTCCATAGCTACAACATTTGCGGTACCAAAAAAATCCCAGAGATTACTGCAATTTGAGCAATTTGAATAAAATTTTGCACGAATATTCTTGAGACTATAATCTAGTATTTGTTAGCACCGATTTTGAAAAATGGCAGATACTCAAAGTTTACATCTTCCTTTGTTAATAAAAAATAAAACAAGACGCTAATCGATAAGTCGGCTCGACAAGTTCTAGATTATAGTCTTAAGAATATTCGTGTAAAATTTTATTCAAATCGGTCCACAAATCTCTGAGATATTTTCGGTACGCAAATGCTGTAACTATCTCCCCTTGGAGAAGGGGCTGTTAAGGCACCATTTCTTAAAATATCAAATTTCTTTTGAGGAGAATACAGTTTAATTTATACACAACAATATGTACCTGTCGATTTTTAAATATAACATTTCTTTATATGAAAAAAAAATCATAAAAATGCCTCTATCTTTCGACTGTGAAAAGTGTAACCCCTTAAATGTCACATGAATCCAGAATCCTCTTTTTAGTCGATCATTGTCCTTACCCATATACCTTTAATTACAGCAAATGGAAAAGACACAGTGAAAATATTTTTGCGAACATTTTCTAATAATCAAAAAACAATCGCCCGTTACAAGAATGGACAAAAGTCACAGGGAACAAGTGAAGAATCCGCGACAGAATGCCAATCCATTATCCGTAATTTCCTTCTGGTGAGAAGCTTGCTCAGTTTGCACAGTTTAACTGCACGCGTTCTCACGTGATTAAATTGTGATCGTTTATTGAATCGTTCGGCGGACAGGTGGATCTTCAAGCTATTCATTCTCGGTTACAAGAAGGAGTTGGAAGAGAGCGATCTATATTCTCCTCTACGGGAGGATAAAAGCAGTTACTTAGGGCAACGTATCGTGAAGAATTGGGACATCGAGCTGAAACGATGCGAGAAGAAAAAGGATGGATCGAAACCGAGTCTATTCAGAGTACTGTACAGGTGCTTTGGCAAAATCGTTATGAACACTGGACTCTCCCTGTTCGTTTTAGAATTCGTCATAAGGTACGATCTATTCAGTAGGAGGATGATACGCTGCTCGAAATAATTACGGGATTGAAATGGAATAAATAATAAAAAAGAATGATGATTTTTCATTTTTAGAAGCTAATAAAAAGTTGTGTAACAAAAGTCGTTTCTGTGAAGCTGGAACAGGTTTCATAAATCATTAAAATTGTATAGGGAAGTATCTGTACATGGAGGGGTCAAGAACATTTTAGCATTAGTTCATATTTAAAAAAAAATTAATAATAAATATAATGAACTCACCATACTGCTGGACACTGTTTGTTGTCGATCGGTCACGCGAAAAGTTAAACGAAATTTATGTACAGTAAAAAGTGCATTGTGTGATACATAGATAAATTGGAACTATTACTCAATATTAATAACAACTACACCCCTTCTATAAAATCTTTTCCCCGTCTCTAAAATGAATACTACTCTGTTCTATCAGGTATCAAGGCCAAAGACTACTCACTTCTGCTTACCTATTCTCCTGTTACCATCAATTCAATATGTATTTCACTATCCTGCGCCATTCCACGAGTCTCGAATGATCCCTTACTTATTTCGAGCAGCGCAAGTCGCCAATATTCCACGTCTCCTCTAAGAAGACATCGCTTGGTCACCTCACCTACAAAATTGAGCATAAATCGTTACTCAAGTCGTCCGTTATTTCAGGATCGCGCATCCATTCCTCCTCGCACAATTACTGCGTTACTTCGCAGGAAGTCGAAATGGATGGTCCACCGACATATATTATTACGCAGCTGCTTTCTGTGTCCTGCCGTTGACGGACGCCGTGATCCTGCATTACTCCCTGCAGACTCTGATGCACGTGGGGATGAAAGTGCGAGTAGCCTGCTGCACGCTGATCTACAGGAAGATACTGAGACTATCTAGCTCGGTCCTCGAAAATGATACGTCTGCTGGACAGGTGGCAAATCGAATTAGTTAAGACGGACGAGTATTGACGTTGAGCGAGTGTTACTTGTCGTTAACCCTTTCAGATGGTCAATTTCCTCAGCAACGATGTCAACAGGCTCGATTACTTTGTCTTCGGTATCCATTACTTGTGGATCGGTCCCCTTCACATCTTTCTGGTAGCGTATCTTATATTCCGTGAAATTGGGATCGGCGCAATTGCTGGGGTGTCGACGTTCTTGTTATGCATACCATTACAACGTAAGAATAAAACATTGCTGCACAAATTAATATTAATACCGATTTCTATATTCTGCGAATTATCGCGCGAATGCTGGGGATTTTTCTTGAGCCTCGCAAACAGGGGTCACTTGTCACTTCGATATGTTCTCTTTTAAGTATGCTGCCAATTTTAGGCGAAAGAAATTGAAAAAAATAGCAAAATGTTTTTATCTCTAACTTTTTATTTTTTCATTCGCAATACTAGCATAGATTTTCATTCTAAAATAAACTGTCTATCTATTTTCCCTAACACCGAAGGTGAAGGGTGATCTCTAAACACAGAGGCTTGAGACAAATTTAAAAACAACTCACTTTTTTTCATGTAGCAAATTAGCAATAACTCATATGTGAGTTGTCATATCGAATTAATTTTACAACTGTCTCAGCTCTTTTAAATTAAAATATTTGATGAACTCCAAACCTCTAAATTCGCCCCGCTGGCAAAAAAATTCAAGCATTGCTGGTTTAAAAATGCCCCATGGCGAATTTGCTTTAAATCAACACTTTGCAGCGAAACCGTTTCTTTTCTCACATTTATGTATCCTTTTGCAGTGTACTTAGGGCGAAAGGTGTCGCGCTTGACCCACGGGTCAGCGCTGAAGACAGATAACCGATTGAGACTGATGAACCAAATTATCGCCGGGGTGGCGATAATCAAGATGTACGTTTGGGAGATCCCGTATTCCCTTCTTGTGGAGAAAGCCAGGCGGTAAGGGAAATGTAACTCACGTCTTAAAGTACATCCGTAATGTGAATTTTTAATGAGACCTTCTCCACTCTCCTCCAGGAAAGAAGTGGACGTGATAAAGAAATACTCGATCGTAGAGCAGTTCGGCTTGACGTTAGACATTTACGTTCCACGTATCAGCCTTTTCATTACCATATTAACATACGTCCTAACTGGGAACACTATCGACGCCGAGAAAGTGTTCATGACCACAGCGTTCTACACTATTTTACGAAGTTCGATGACCATTGGCTTTGCGTTGAGTAAGTTACTTGTGAATATTTCAAAATTCCTCCAAGTAAATACCCCCTGTGGACCACAAACTGTGATAAAAGTAAGACGGGGGAGGTTCTGTAGCCGAAAAGGAATAATCTATGTCTTTTACGCTAAATATATCATTTTTGCAAAAAATCATTTTGCTGGGAATTGAAAAAGTTATTCTATCGTTTTGCCCTATCATGAGTCGCAAAATTTGTACCGCGAATTATGACCCACCCTGTGCACAGCTCGACATAAATAAAGTATTACCAGATCACCAGAGTTTCACAATATTCCACTGTTTACGTAGGTGTCCACCAATTAGCCGAGGCAGCCGTCTCCATCCGACGTTTAGAGAAATTCATGATGTACCCGGAGGTGTCGAAAGCGCCAGCTACTAAGACCGAGGTAGCCACAAAGTCTGTCCCTCTGTATTTAAAGAACGTGACAGCCAGGTGGGACGAGACCAGGGACTACACTCTGCAGAACGTGGACTTGACGGTGCAAGCAGGTAGCTTTATAGCAGTGGTTGGACAGATAGGCTCAGGGAAGAGCAGTCTACTGCAAGCGATCCTACGAGAGCTACCACTGGACGACGGTGTGCTTGAAGTCAGCGGGAAGATCAGTTTCGCTGACCAACGGCCCTGGATCTTCGCTTCCTCGATCAAGCAGAATATCCTTTTCGGCCAGCCAATGGACCAGGCTCGTTACAACAAAGTGCTCCAGGTCTGCCAGCTGGAGCGAGACATAGACGCCATGCCCCACCACGACAGAACCATGGTCGGCGAGAGAGGAATAAATCTAAGCGGCGGGCAACGCGCTAGAATCAATCTGGCACGCGCACTCTATTCAGAGGCTGATATCTACCTCCTGGACGATCCTCTATCGGCAGTGGACGCCCACGTCGGCAGTCGCATCGTGGACGAATGCATATGCGGCTTCTTAAAGGACAAGACTCGTATCTTGGTTACGCATCAGGTCCAGTACATGAAGTCTGCCGATCAGATCGTTGTGATGAACGGTGGCAGAGTCCAAGCGAAGGGCAGCTTCGAGGAGCTGCAGAGCATGCAGCTGGACTTCATGAAGATCTTCGAGGATCTGGACGAGAAGAAAGAGACCGCGGAGGCCGAAGGTAGGAAGGACAGCAGGCACTCGGCGGAGAATTGGAAGAGCGAGGATGACGTCGCGCCGGCCGAGGAGCCGGTCGAGGTGGCCGAGACGAGGACGTTTGGAAAAATCTCGGGCGCGGTGTTCCTGGCATATTGGAAGGCGAGCAAAAGTATTCTGCTGCTGATTCTGATGATGATCTTCTTTGTCGCGAGCCAAGCGATGGCCAGCGGCAGCGATTACCTGCTCGCGTTTTGGGTGAACACCGAGGTCGCGTCGTGGGTTAGAACCGTGAACGGTACGATGGATTTTCAATGGTCTGGCCAGATGTCTCGTCATGGAATTATTTATCTTTATAGCGGCCTGGCCATGGGCGTCGTCTGCGTCTATGTGTTCCAAACGTTCACGTACTACGGGGTCTGCATGCGGGCTTCAAAGAACTTGCACGCGAACATGTTCCGTAGTATCGTACGCGCTGTCATGTACTTTTACAATACCAATCCTGCCGGTCGAATACTGAACAGGTATCCAGATATATTCGTACGTAAACAGGGCTGGCCTGGAAGCATTGAATTTACTGTCGGGGACCGATGAATGAATCTCTAACCGACCATGCTAATTGGAGCCGGCCCTGTCCATAAAACGGGTCCCGTCGTAATCGTTAGATCTACATTAACCCACTCTGTTTCTAAATCAAGGTTCTCGAAAGATATCGGCATCATCGACAAGAAGCTGCCATTCACCATGTTCGACGTTACGGTAATGTTCTTGAACTTCATGGGAACCGTGATTATCGTTGGTACAGTGAGCGCGTGGCTGTTGATACCGACGGTGTTAGTTATGCTTCTCTTCTACTCTATGCGAGTAGTTTACATTTCGACCAGCCGCTCTGTTAAACGCATGGAGGGTATCAGTAAGTAGCATTGAATAACGACACTTTAACGTAGTGATGGTACGATCGCGTACTTTACCTGGCGATGACTTGTTTCAGCTCGTTCGCCGGTGTTCGACCACGTCGGTGCCACTTTGCAAGGTCTGACGACAATCAGAGCGTTCAAGGCTGAGAAGGTCGTGACGACGGACTTCGACAACCACCAGGACCTCCACACATCCACGTGGTTCATATTCATCTCCATCTCGCGCGCATTCGGCCTCTACATCGAATGGTTCTGTCTTCTCTACCTTGCCCTGATCGTGATTATATTTCTGATATTCGAGGACCTGGCCGTCGCTGGAGACATTGGCCTGGTAATCACTCAAATCACTACTGTAACAGGGATATTGCAATGGGGTATGAGGCAAACCGCCGAATTGGAGAACCAAATCACGTCCGTGGAAAGAGTGCTGGAGTATAGTCGTTTGGAGGAAGAGCCTTTCCTGGACAGTGCTCCAGGGAAGACGCCACCGAAAGAGTGGCCCTCTAAGGGTCACGTGGAATTTAAAGATGTGAGGCTGAAGTATGGGCCGAAGGGTGCTTATGTTTTGAAAGGCGTAAACTTCGTGGTAATGCCCAAAGAGAAAGTTGGCGTCGTTGGGAGAACTGGTGCTGGGAAGACGTCTTTGATCAGCGCGCTCTTCCGTCTAGCTTACGTGGAGGGAGAGATTGTCATAGACGACATACCTACTAATTCAATCTCGCTGCACGATTTCCGCTCGAAGATCAGTATTATACCGCAGGAACCTATATTATTCGGGGGTAGTCTGCGACGAAATTTGGACCCCTTTGATGAGTACTCCGACAGCGCTCTGTGGGAGGCTCTGCAGGAAGTCGAGCTGAAGGAAGTAATCTCGGATATGGCTGCCGGTCTGAACAGCAAAGTCGCAGAGGAGGGGTCCAATTTCAGCGTCGGTCAACGTCAATTACTATGCCTTGTTCGAGCGCTAGTTAAGAACAGCAAAATCATGGTCCTCGACGAAGCCACTGCCAACGTCGATCCGCAGACTGATTCCTTGATCCAGTTGACTGTCAGGAAGAAATTCATGGACTGCACTGTCATCACCATAGCCCATAGATTAAATACCATAATGGATAGCGATAAGATACTTGTGATGGACCAAGGTTACCTAGTAGTAAGTAGCAACGCGTTCGGATGTACCGAGAATGTATACAGATAGTGTGTCATGTAAATTTTCTGCTGACATATGTTTTTCATGCTTTTAGGAATTCGATCATCCGTACGTTTTGCTGCAGAAGAAGGGCTACTTCTACGACATGGTGCAACAAACTGGTGCTGCGATGGCGAACACTCTATCCGAAGTAGCGAAGAACGTGAGTAGGGCAGAGATAAAACAGACACGTAACAGAGAAACGGATACCAATGTAAAATAATGGCGTTTTTTTAGTGTTTCTACAGGAACAACGAATCAATCGAATCATATTGATGGTAGTTCAACTCTAGCAGCACTAAAGGTATATCTACCATTTTAAGTAAATTCTTTTTATACCTCTGACTTATATTTCACTAGTCGAAAGTGAGCTGCAAGCTTTGCCGAATGTTCAATTATAAAATGAAAGTATGGTGCTAACCAAGGTATTACTTACTAATAACTGATTAGTAGTCTAGGAAAAGAAAGACAGCAACAATTTTTGTACTGGGAATTGAGTTCCAATAAAGTACTATACCTTTGAAGAATATTTTACGTGTCCTTGTACGATGAAATCATTTCTAATACCAAGTATTAGAAATGTTTCATGATACTTACAATTAGTGCAACTAAGGTTTACTCATAAAGTTACTTCACGCAGTTTCGTACTTATACGTAATTTACTACGTAGGAAGAATAATCGTCAAACACATTGTGATTGTAACAGATTCTCATTTATTCATATAATCTCTTTCTTCAGTGTCTACACTGAAACAACAATTAAATCAGAAGCACAGTAAAGGCGAGACAAATCTTTGTTGCACATTTTCGTAAAACATCTGGGAAGTCATACACATTTCGGGCGAGGATATCGTCCGTTACAACTATTTCATTTTTCATCCTACTTCTATATGTTGTAGCACACAACAATTTTCTATGCACAGACGACAATGGAGAATCTTTGGTACGTTTCGTAATGGCATTGTTCCCTTTACTCGTATTTTTACATGCTGGCTTGTAACATAGAGAGACACGCCATTGAAGTTTTCATAATCTATATAGGAAAAAGGATCGTTATCAAAACAAAGCAATTCCAAATTAGGTACTCGTGATCTCTTAAGACGACGTAGTATTCAGTTTTATAATGCCCCGGTTTAATACGTGAAACAATTAATGCAAGTGACTCACAGATTTCTTCGCAAAGCACCAACATATTCAATCAAATTTTTGTTTGTGGTTTTACCTTTCCTACGTTAATGAATCTGTGAGCCGCTATACAGATTAGAGAATCGTTATACTCACACTGGTGAATCCGGCTAATGAGAAAACGTAGATTTTCCCAGCTGTGAGATACAATGTTTTGTACCCGTTTACAATACATATTAACAATGACTTTCTGTCATTGTTTTCCACGGCTGGCCAGTCGATTTCGTAGAATGCTTTACCCACTTCCTGGGACTAGACGTTAATCGTTCTGTTAATACTGTGCACATCGTGGTCAAGAATTAATAAAATAAGGAATGAGGCGACGAGAAAATACATTTTCAATGTGCAAGCGTTATACAACTTTGAACAATTAGAGGATCATGTTTCCTAATAATTCGGCCGAATAATTCAAATTGCATGAGATGAAAAACGATCACTATGCCTCTAGTATCGAACACTGCGTAGTAAAAATGTTTACTAGAAACTTTTTGAAATTCTTATTTTCTGAAAACAACTGCAGTGTAATGTAGTCATTTAAATAACTGATCGTCTAATTATAGGTATCCATTGGCAAGTTGATAAACTTGCTTATAAAAAGCTTCTTTATGTAGCCCTGTATAAATACTTGCGGATGGGATACGTTCCTCTATCGAAGAATTTATTAAATTAGTCAAATACCTCAAAAATCATTTCTTCGCCAATATAGCAGAATAAGAACAACCAGCCAACTTGAACAATAGCGTAAAAGAAGTAAATAATTACAGCTCCGAAATCTGTGCCAAGTTTCTGAAAAATATGAAGAAACATTGAAATAAGTAATACAACTCTTCTGTCGTATTAATAATTCTGTACTTAAAAAAAATCATGTACTTACGGTGAGCACAACGAACATAGCTAGGCCCAGCCTGCTGCAGCAACCCAGAAGTTCTAGAAGAAGGATCACAGAAAGAGTTTCGTTCAAATCTCCAAACGACCTGTGAAACGTGCATTTCTTAAAATGACCGTTGAAAAATAAAAATAAGCTTTACACAGTATTCCTCATTATACATTATTATGTCTGCCCAAAGGAAGTAGGAAAGGCTGATTATTATACCTACATGTTGACCATAATACCTACACCAGTTTTACATAGAAATATAAAGTGTTACTTAAACACTGATACGTACTCCTTCAGCTCCAAATGCGAGACCACTGCCTGTTTGATGCCGCTGTTGAAAGATCGACATGATCTCGTTGAGATATTTCGAATACGATAGGACAGGACCGATAATCTTCCGCAGAAGTGTAGGACGAGATTAATTATGAAGCTAACTTCTGTTGCATGGAATACGGCCACGCCCGGGGTCGGAAATTGATACAGATACAGTAGACTGTAAATTCGAGTGTCCGTGGCGTAGTTGAAAATAATGTGCGCTCGAAATGGCAGCGCATAAGACAATGTACTATTATCGTGCTCTGTGTGAACATGCGAGAAAGATAAGAGAAATGAGAATAAGAAGAATAGGTAAAAATTTCAATTTTGATACCGTGGGACTGAATAGAAAGAAATCAAGAAATTCAAGTAGGATCTTAAGGAGTTAATTCTGAATACGTAGGACTCAAAGAGGATGGTCCAGAACTCGTAGGGCCCAAAGAATTCAACTCCAGACTGATAGAACTGAATAGGGGCAACTCTGAGCTGGTAAACACGCGAGATAATTGACACTGAGAGATTCTAAGATTTCCGGTTCTGATCATCGTATCATTCAGTATAAATTCCAGACTCGCGTCATAATGTATCGTAAGTCCAAGTCAATCTATTTCCATAGAATCTCGCAGTCGACCATGGCTCATACGGATTACCGCAGGGTACAGTTCATTTATCTTGGCACAGGTGATGAAGTTAGACAAAGCCAAGGGGAATAGCAAATAGTCGACAAATACCTAGATAATCACGGAGCATTTTTATCAGAGGACGGATGTACATCGTGTAACCAGTACAGATTGTAATAATGATCGCGTATTTGCCAAAATGATAGCCCACGTTGTTGTGGTGATGGTATAAGCGTTTCTCCTTGTCCTCGAGCAAAGGAACATCCGCGATGTATCCTTTCATCCCGATGATTATATGCTGCAACCGTTTGTTGCTTTCGAAGATAATCATAGAGATGACAGTTGACGTCGTTAACGTAGACTCCAACACGTTGAGCACCATCAGATCGAAGTTACCCTTGTTATCATACAAATCCCAATATTGCATGACCATGTGCAGGCTCATGTACACGATCGTTATCGCAAATCTCGCGCGTGTATGTTGCTCTGGCCACGATCCAAATATTGTAAGAATTCGTTCATACAATATGAGTGGATCTTTTATCTCGACATTGTCCTATAACGCAAGCAACAATTTCCATCGAGGAGGCAAAATAATACAGGGTGCTCAGCAGTAGATAGTGGAGAATGAAATGGCTGATTCTATGTGGCAAAATAAGACGAAAATCAAGAGTAACGAAATTACCGCGGAGGCTTTGTGTTCTAGTTATTAATGCTAACAAAATTCGCGTGTGTCAGATCCGTGGAGGCGTAGGTGTAATCTTACATGGAATAGAGTTTAAGAATTAACAGTAGTTTATAGTAAAAGTTAGAATTTCATGGAATTTCAAGATTATTAACAAAAAACTCTGATCGGTAATTGGTTGGAGCTAGATTTATTTAGCTCGCTCTCCGTTGGTGGTCTACTAACTTTTGAGTCATTTGAGATAAAATAAGTGTTTCAAGAGCATACTCTCCCAGCAAAATAGCATCATAATAAGCACCATACTCCTTCCACTGCGGTAAATAGGTAGGCAGCATACCAGCAACTTTCCGATGCGCATCATCCACGAGTTGCTGGTTCAAATCCCCATGACCATCCATTTCTGAAACACAATTTTTCAGCTTAAATCTCTCAAAAGTTAACGGTGGCCACTAAACAAATCCAGCCTCAACCAATTCGAACAGTCAATACGGATAATAGCACAGAACGAGTGAATTTTCTTAGAATTTTAAGAGTTTCCCTTCGCATCGATTATCGCAGTTGGTTGCGATCAGACAAGATAATTTATGAAGAATAGCACATCCACCACAATTTTGTTACTCTTGATTTTCGTCATATTCTGCCACGTAAAATTACCCATTTTATTATCTGCACTCTGTTGCCAATAACATGTATGTGGCTGTAACATATAAAACGTATGTTTACAAGCCCCAACCCTATCATATGTAATTACCACTGTAATTAATACACATTAAAGTATCGTCGAGAATGAAGGGAATTTTATCTGAAATCACTCAGAAAATTGAACTTTCGTGAAAAAACGAACGTTTCGTACGCTACAACCGCATGTAAAGAATCACTCGTGTCACCTTCATCGTGCTCTATCTTCGGATTAATCGAAACTCGAGAATGAAGTTTGATCGAGTGACGGTGGCTTACGTTCGAACGCTACCCCCTAAGCGCATTAAGTATGCAGTCATTTTATGTGAAAATTGCTACATAAATGAAGCTGAACTATTGTCTTCCCAAGGGAAATGTAACAAACGTATCTGTGTACCTTTTCTTGAAGTCATTTTGCATTTTTCATGTTTCAGCACAAAATTGTCAATATTACGGTACCACTTTAACTTTTCTGCATGCAGACTGCCGTAACGTTTATCAATTATTTGTCCTAATGCTATGCTGCACTCCAAGTTTCAATTTTGTCCCAATGTATCTGATTGCGTTTATACGCGACGTCTCCACTTGCGTATAGGGATAACAGCGAAATGAAAAGAAAGCTCGAATGCGTAATTTTTATTCAATAATCCAACAACTTTATTTCCTCGACGAAAATTACTAAATTATATGGTACTGTTTCGTAAGAATACTGCGCGGTTATTTGCAAAATGGAAACTATTCATGGGTTAGGTAAGTCGAGAATTATTCTTCATTTTAACTGTTTTATTCTCGTGAATTCAACTCCCAAGATTTTTCTCCCTTTTTTACACACAGGTGTATTGTTTCCCAACGTTCTTCCCCCAATATCTTTGCAATATCTTCAGTTACCACGTTCATACCATGCGGGGTGCTTCGTACAGTCGTAATGTTATTACAGTTGCCGCGACATTCATTCTTCGATTTTTCCCAGTATTTCGCGTCAGTTACAATAGGTTTGGGTGTTTTAATTTCAATTATGAGTTTTATATGTATACAAGAGTTAAAACGACACTGCGTTTAGTGCATAGAATTAAATAAATTCCGTTAATTATAAGTGTATAAGAATAAATTCTTCTAAATTCTTTAAAACCCAGGAAAAGTGAAATTGTAGTGAAAGGCATAGTAAACTTTCAATGAACGAATCTTTCAGCAAACCACGATTTCCTCGGGTTGACGCGAACGAGGGAAATTCTGTACATCAAGAAATTTTATACACTCAGTTTTTGAAATTACCATCAAGAATGAAAGGAGTTATTAAATACAATTTTATCAGAAAAGTTACACTCTCTGTCACTCCAGGACACTTTGGGACCTTCTTCCCTTAGATAAGACACGATCCTGAGGGAGTTGGAGGAAAGAGGTTTTCCCCTCTATCTCTGGAAAATGACAAGGGGTTATTTTCAAGACCGCAGGATTGTGTGTATACTTTGGTGCCGAAGAAACAATCGACCGGTAGGTGTAGATGAGCGTTCTCAAGGTACACCAAGGTTATACGATGCCAAATACTCTAGGTAGCCGAAGTAGCAGAGATCGTGAGGAAGACAGTTGGCAAAGATAAAGCAGCCACGTAACAAAGAAACGGATGTCAGCGTAGAATGTTGACTTTTTTTAGTGCTTTTACGGGAACGACGAATCATCTCGACGGTAGTCCAACTCTAGCAACACTAAAGGTATACATTTTTTAAGTAAACTCTTTTTATACCTCTGACTTGTATTTTGTCATTGGAAAGTAAACCACTCACTTTGCTGCATATTCAATTATACAAAGAAAGTATGGTGCTTACCGGTGTATACTTACCTACCTATACTACTAACACGTAATTTATTATGTACGAAAAATAATTGCCAAACACATTGTGATTGTAAGAGATTCCCATTTATTCAATATAATATATTTCTTAAGTGTCGACGTCGAAAAAACAATTCAATGCGCCCACATTTTCATAAATCAGCTAGGAAGTCATACAAATTTTTGGCGACAATATCTTTCGTTACAACTATTTCATTTTCATCCTACTTCTATATGTTGTTGCGCACTGTCAGTTTGTATCACCTGGTATATCATATTTAAAAAGTTTATATAAACTACAATCCGTAACGGGAATCTTTGGTACACTTTGCAATGACATTATTCCCTTTACTCGTATCTTTACATGCTGGCTTGTAACATAGAAAGACAGCCCATTGAAGTTTTCATTATCTATGTAGAAAAAAAATTTCATTATCTATGTAGAAAATAGGATCGTTATCAATACTTTTATACCTTACAAAACAATTCCTAAGTAGGTAGGGGAAAGTAAGGTAACGCGGAACGGGTGGGTAAAACGGAACATCAATGTTTCTCTTAGATGAGAGCTGCGAATGAGTTGGTATCGCGTGACATGTGACCAAAAGGTCCTCATAGCACTTCGTAACAGACCATAGATCCGTGCACACGGTACTTTTCGATTAACAGTGTTGTAAACATTTCCGGAATCGAAGTTTCGATATTGTGTTGTAGTTTCGATCACTTTTCCTCACTTGGATTTAGAAAATTTATAACGGCAAGAACACCGCTATAAAGGATCGTTATACTCACACTGGTGAAACCGAATCGCGAGAAAGTGTAGATTTTCCCAGCTGTGAGATGCAGTGTTTTGTACCCGTTTAAAATGCATATCAATAATGACTTCCTGTCATTGATTTCCACGGCTAGCCAGTCCATTTCGTAGAATGCTTTACCTACTTCCTGGGACTAGACATTAATCGTTCTGTTAATACTGTGCATATCGTGGTCAAGAATGAATGAAATAAGGAATGAGGCGACGAGAAAATACATTTTCAATACGACATTTCTAATTGGACAATTAGAGGATCATGTTTCCTAAGAATTCGACCGAATAATTTAAATTGCATGAGATGAAAAACGATCACAGTGCCTGTAATATCGAACACTGCGTAGTAAAAATTTTTACTGCAACCTTTTTGAAAATCTTCTTTGCCGAAAACAAGTGCAGTGTAATGCAGTCATTTAAATAACTGATCGTCTAATTATATCCATTGACAAGTTTATAAATCAGCTTATAAAAAGCTTCTTTATGTAGCCCTGTATAAATACTTGCGGATGGGATTCGTTCCTCTACCGAAGAATTTATTAAATAAGTCAAATACCTCGTAAATCATTTCTTCCCCAATATAACAGAATGAGAACAACCAGCCAACTTGAGCAAGGGCGTAAGAGAAGTAAACAATTACACCTCCGAAATCTGTGCCGAGTTTCTGAAAAGTATGAAGAAACATTGAAATAAGTAATGGTATTACCATTTTCGTGTATCCTCTTCTTTCGTGTTAATAATTCTGTACATAAAAAAATCATTTACTTACGGTGAGCAAAACGAACATAGCAATGCCCAGCCTGCTGCAGCAGCCCAGAAGTTCTAGAAGAAGGATCACAGAAACAGTTTTGTTCAATTCTCCTAACGACCTGTGAAACGTACATGTCTTAAAATGGTCGTTGAAAAATAATAATTTGCTTTACACAGTATTTATTATTTCTGCCCAAAGGAACTCGAAACGGCTGATTATTATACCTACATATCCTCAATAGTACCTACACCAGTTTTACATAGAAATATAAAATGTTAATTAAACACTAATACGTACTCCGTCAGCTCCGAATGCGCGACCACTGCCTGTTTCATGCCGATGTTGAAAGCTCGACTTGATTTCGTTGAGATATTTCGAATACGATAGGACAGGACCGATAATCTTCCGCAGAAGTGTAGGACGAGATTCATTATAAAGCTAACTACTGTTGCATGGAACACGGCCACGCATGCAATAGGAAATTGATACAAATACAGTAGACCGTAAATTCGAACGTCCGTGGTGTAGTCGAAAGTAATATGCCCTCGAAATGGCAGCACATAAGACAATGTACTATTATCGCGACCTGTGTGAACATGCGAGAAAGTTAAGATAAATGAGAATAAGAAGAATATGTAATAATTTCAATTTTGATACCGCGGGACTGAATGGAAAGATGGAAGAAAATCAAGTAGGATTATAAAGAATTGATTCTGAATACGTAGCGCGCGAAGAGGAGCAAAGAGGAAGGTCTAGAACTCCGCAAAGCATGGTTCATTTATCTTGGCCCAAGTGATCTACGATCGTGCATGAATTTTCTCGTCGTTCAAGCGATGAAATTAGTCAAAACCAAGGGGAATTGCAAGCTGTCGGCGAATACCTAGATAACCACGGAGAATTCTTATAGCAGGACAGATGTACATCGTGTAACCAGAACAAATTGTGAAAATGATCGCGTATTTGCCAAAATGATAGCCCACGTTGTTGTGGTGATGGTATAAGCGTTTCTCCTTGTCATCGAGCAAAGAAACATCCGCGATGTATCCTTTCATCCTGATGATTATATGCTCCAACCGTTTGTTACTTTCGATGATAATCATTGAGATGACAGTTGACGTCGTTAACGTAGACTCCAACACGTTGAGAACCATCAGATCGAAGTTATTCTTGTAATCATACAAATCCCAATATTGCATGACGGTGTGCAGGCTCATGTACATCATCATCGTCGCAAATCTCGTGCGCACACGTTTTTGTGGCCAGGATCCAATTATTGTAAAAAGCCGTTCATTCAATGCGAGTGGATATCTTATCTCGACATTGTCCTACAACACAATCAACAACTTCCATCGAGGAGGCAAAATAATACAGGATGCCCAGCAATAGATAATAGAGAATGAAATGACTACGTGGCAAAATAAAAAGAAAATTAGGAGTAACGAAATTACGCCGGAGGCTTCGTGTCCTAGTTATTAATGCTAATAAAATTCGCGTCGAGAATGCCCGAAACATGGCAATTCGGCGATCAGTGCCTCGAGTGGTGTAGATCACCTGCTGTATTTCCACAAAATGGAATATTTCGTACAGGCTGAATACTTTTCACTGTCCTTTCTATAAAACACCGAATAAAGTAAAATTTGCTAGAGTTCTTCAATAAATTTATAACGTTTTTCGCAATTTATTCCACACAGAGTAGGTGTGCTAATACTTTTGAACAACAGTGTATGTATAACGACAAGTGAATCCTTGTTTCTTAACGGAGACTGTACATGGTCCTACTGACCCACACCACTCAAGCTGTTGATCGCCGAATTTCCGGGCCCGATTTTTTAAACACTAATAACTGAAGAATGACACGTTCACCATAATTTTGTTACTCTTGATTTTCGTCTTATTCTGCCACGTAAAATTATCCAGTTTATTATGTGATCTCTGTTGCCAACAACATTTATGTGGCTGTAACATATAAAACGTATGTTTACAAGCCCCAACCCTATCATATGTAATTACCACTGTAATTAATACACATTAAAGTATCGTCAAGAATGAAGGGAAATCATTCAGAAAATTGAACTTTTGTGAAAAAAATGAATGTTTCGTACGCTACAACCGCATGTAAAGAATCACTCGTGTCACCTTCATCGTGCTCTATCTTCGGATTAACCGAAACTCGAGAATGAAGTTTGATCGGGTGACGGCGGCTTAGGTTCGAACGCTACCCCCTAAGCGCATTAAGTATGCAGTCATTTTATATGAAAATTGGTACATAAATGAAGATGGGCTATGGTCTTCGCGAAAGAAATGTAGCAAACGTATCTGTGTACCTTTCCTTGAAGTCATTTTGCATTTTACATGTTTCAGCACAAAATTGTCAATATTACGGTGCCACTTTCACTTTTCTGCATGCAGACCGCCGTAACGTTTATCAATTATTTGTCCTAATGCTATGCTGCACTCCAAGTTTCAATTTTGCCCCAATGCATCTGATTGCGTTCAAACGCGACCTCTCGTCTTGCGTGTGTGGATAACCAAGAATCTAGAAAAACGTGGAGGCGTAATTTTTATTCAATAATCCAACCACTGTGCTGCTGCGTTTATTTTCACGACGACAGTTGCTAAATTACATGGTACCGTTCATAAGAATACTGCGCGGTTATTTGCAAAATGTAAACTAATGGTGTATCATCGGGGTAAGTCGAGAATTATTCTTCATTTTAACTGTTTTATTCTCGTGAATTGAACTCCCAAGATTTTTCTTCATTTTTTTACACACAGGTGTATCGTTTCTCAACGTTCTTCTCCTAATATCTTTGCAATATCTTCAGTTATCACGTTCATACCATGCAAGGTGTTTCGTACAGTCGTAATGTTATTACAGTTGCCGCGACATTCATTCTTCGATTTTTCCCAGTATTTCGCGTCAGTTACAATAGGTTTGGGTGTTTTAATTTCAATTATGAGTGTTGTATGTATACAAGAGTTAAAAAGGCACTGCGTTTAGTGCATAGAATTAAATAAATTTCGTTAATTATAAGTTTACAAGAATAAATGCCTTCTAAATTCTTTAAAACTCAGGAAAAGTGAAATTGTAGTGAAAGGCATAGTAAACTTTCAATGAACGAATCTTTCAGCAAAACATGATAAATTTTGTACATCAAGAAGTATTATACACTCAGATTTATGTATGTATCAGGTATCCGAGTGAAGGAGCGAGACGGGGTGTCAGCGCGTCATCTGATTTGTGCTGTTCCTCGCTCACGTTCGACCAAACTCGTTTTTAACTTTCAAATTGTGTACTTTTGCGGACAGCCTACCCACGCTGACAGCGGTTACGCACTAGGTTCGAAGGTAATCTCAGGTCCCTTCGGGAACCACGAATCATCTCGACGGTAGTCCAGCTCTAGCAACACTAAAGGTAGGTATACAATTTTTAAGTAAACCCTTTTTATACCTCTGACTTGTATTTTATTATTCGAAAGTGAGCCACAAACTTTGTTGCATATTCTATTATATAAAGAAAGTATGGTGCTTACCGGTGTATACTTACCTATACTACTAATTCGTAATTTACTATGTACGAAGAATAATTGCCAAACACATTGTGATTGTAACAGATTCTCATTTATTCAATATAATATGTTTCTTCAGTGTCGACGTCGAAACAACAATTAAATAAACCCACATTTTCATAAATCAGCTAGGGGGTCATACAAATTTCAGGCGACGATATCTTCCGTCATAACTACTTCATTTGCATCCTACTTCTATATGTTACATCATACTATCAGTTTTTATCACCCTTAGTACATCATATATAACAGGATTATATAAACTACAATTTTTAATCGGAATCTTTGGTACACATTGTAATGGCATTATTCCTTTTACTCGTATGTTTACATGCTGGCTTGTAACATAGAGAGACACCCCATTGAAGTTTTTATGATCTACGTAGAAAAAAATGAATTGTTATCAAAACTTTTATTCGTTACAAAGCAATTCCTAATTAGGTATTCGCGTCCCGGAAGACGAAATAAAACAAGTAATACAAGTGATTCACAGATGACTTCGCAAATGATGAATACATTCAAATATTCGGGGTGCAGGTGTATCTATCCCTACTTTGAGGGATAGATGCACATCAAAATCAATGAAGAGATGCACCATCAATTAATCCTCTTCAGGACATGCCGATGAAATATTTTAAGAAACCTCATACCATTATTAGAATAAAGTTTTTATGAACATAATGTTATAGTTTCTTAAACAGCAATTTCTTATAAGCAATAGAGGATATACGGTGCATCTCTGTCGAAATAACTCTATTTTAACGAATCTGTGAGCCACAGTACTTCAAAAAGCTACACATAGGGAATCGTTATACTCACAGTGGTGAAACCGGCTAGCGAGAAAATGTAGATCTTCCCAGCTGAGAGATAAAACGTCTTGTACCCGTTCAAAATACATATTAACAATGACTTTCTGTCACTATTTTCCACGGCTGGCCAGTCGATTTGGTAGAACGCATCTCCCACACGTTGTGACTAGACGTTAATCGTTCTGTTAATACTGTGCATATCGTGGTCAAGAATGAATAAAATAAGGAATGAGGCAACGAGAAAATACATTTTCCATACGCAATCGTTACACAACTTTGGACAAGGATCATGCTTCTTAGAAATTCGGCCGAATAATTCCAATTGCAGGAGATGAAAAACGATCACTGCGCGTTCAGTAGGTATCGATCACTTGCGAAGTACTTTAAATGAAAACTTAATCCATATAACATTTTGAAATTCTTACTTGTCGAAAACGTTAATGCTGTCATTTAAATAACTGATCGTCTAATTACATCCAGCGACAAAGTTGATAAAACAGCTTATAAAAAACTCCCTTATGCAGCCCTGTATAAATACTTGCGGGTGGGATTGGTTGCTCCCACGAAGGACATTACATAAATCACATACCTCAGAAATCGTTTGTTCGCCAATATAGCAGTACAAGAACAACCAGCCGCATACAATCAAGCTGTACAGCGCAAAACTAATTACAGTTGATATATCTACGCCGATTTTCTAAAAAGTGTGAAGAAACATTGGAATAATCCGGCGATGTCCCCACTGTCATGTATTTTCCTCTTTCGTATTAATAACTATATACTTAAAAACAGTGGCGCACGCATGGGGTGGGCCAGGGGGCCGTGGCCCCCCTCCACCAAAGAAAAAGAGAAACAAGGGAGAAGAAACGCAGTTGTATCAAGCGCCTGAAAAACGGAGCGAGACAAAGTATCAACGAGTCGCGCGTCGTCTGTCTCGCCCTCTCCCCCTCCAAAATAAAATTCTGGGTGCGCCACTGCTTAAGAAGCAGCATCTCCTTACGATGAGCATAACGAACATAGCGAGGCCCAGCCTGCTGCCGCAATTCAGAAGTTCTAGAAGAAGGATCATAGAAAGACTGTCGTTCAAATCTGCAAACGACCTATGAAACGTGCATTTTTTAAAATGACCGTTGAAAAATAAAAATAGCATTTCAAAGTATTTCTCATTATACATTATTATTTCTGCCCAAAGGAACACGGAACGGCTGATTATTATACATACATGATGGCCATAGTACCTACACCAGTTTTACATAGAAATATAAAGTGTTACTTAAACACTGATACGTACTCTATCAGCTCCAAATGCGTGTTCACTGCCTTTTTGATGTCACTTTTGAAAGCTCCATGTGACTGCGTTGAGATATTTCGAATACGATGGGACAACACCGATAATCTTCCACAGTGATGCAGGACGAGATTAATTATAAATGTAACTATTGATGTGTGGTATAGTGCCAAGTACACAATAGGTAATTGGTACAAATACAGTAGACTGTACATTCGAACATCCGTGGTGTAGTTGAAAATAATGTGCGCCCGAAATGGCAGCTCAAAAGATATCGTACTATTATCGCGACCTGTGTGAACAGACTAGAAATAAATTTCTGTACTCATCACTTGCCTGAAATATCACATTGTTAAATAAGGCTAAGAAGAATAGACAATAATTTCAGTTTTGGTGCCGTGGGACTCAATAAAAGGATTCCACAAAATCAAGTAGGATCCTAAGGAATTGATTCTGCGTAAGTACATACGTAGAGCTCGAAGGGGAGGGTCCAGAACTCGCAGAAAGCAAAGAATTCAATTTTATACTCGTAGGGCCAAAAGTGGACAACACTGAGACGATAAAACGCGAAATAATTGACACTGAGGGGTTCTAAGATTTCGAGTACTAATCATCGGAACACCTAGTACTTGTATTGTGTGGAATCAGGAACCCCCATAAGAGGGCGCCTGGAAGAAGAGACCTCCAACAGTCGGCTTCGGCGACATTGGCAAGGCGGTCTGGCCAGTAGCGCGAAGGACCCTTAGATCGTGGGTTCGAGTCCGATCGCCCGAGGTTTCCTCTTTTTCCGTGGCTCCCGAACATACAGAAATTACGAAACCTATTCCTACAGTAGATTCCCACAAATTCCCGGAGCATTCTATTTGCAGCATTCTTCTATCGTGGCCCTCGTGCTCTATGATTGTCTATGAATTTATCGCCGTTCGAACAATGAAGTTAGGCAAAGTTCAGGGGAATACCAAAACGGTCGACGAATATTATATAATATACCTGGGGGATGAAGGAGCATGCCTATCAGAGGGTGGAAATAGACCAGATAGCCAGTAGTGGATGTCATAAAGATCGCGTATTTGCCAATACGACAGGCCACGTTGTTATGGCCATGATACAAGAGTTTCTCCGCTTCCTCGAGCAACGAGACTTCCGCAATATATCCTTTCATCTCGATAATCGCACCCTTCAGCTGCTTGTCCCGTTGCAAAATAATCAAGGAGATATAAGTTGATATCGTTAACATAATCTCCAACACACCTCGCACCACCAGATCGAAGTTATGCTTGTAATCGTACAAATCCCAAAGTTGCATGATCAGGTACAGTATGACGTACACCAAAGCCATCGCGAATCTGGTGCGCACACGTTTCTCTGGCCACGATCCAAATAATGCAAAAAACCGTTCATTCAATACGAGTGGATCTTTTATCTCGATATCACCCTACAACACGACCAACAACTTCCATCGAAAAGGCAAGATAATACAGGGTGCTCGGCTATAGGGTAAGTGTGGGTATTACTGCGGACTTTTAAGGTAGGTTAACTTTAGAACCCTCGATACGGCGTTCAAATGAATGAAAGTTCCTCCTTCTTTTTTTAAAAGAAAGGTGGGACCTTAATAATTCCATAAAAAAATATGAGGGCGGGGTAATATGTACAGTTAATTAAAAACACAGAGATTTGTCGATCAATGTCATTGCATGAGTTACTGCGGACATGCATGTATTACTGCGTGCCAGTTACTAACGAAAAATCAGTTACTGCGCATGTATTACTGCGGTCTGATGTCAGGCGAAACATAACCTTAATACCTTTGCAGGTTACGTAGACAGAAGTGAATACGGTCGGAAGAAAGGTTAGGTAGCGCAATGTCCGCAGTAATACATGCACATGGTGTAAAGTACTGCACCTAATACTGCGGTGACAAACAAAAATTAAAACTAAAATGTAGACGACTGATTGATTGTTTTTCTGGAAAAATAACTCTTATTCTACCGAGCAATAATGCTACATTACATGTATTACTATTAATAACAAAAATATAAATGTTTTTCTAGTAGGTGTTCATGACCGCCATATCGGGAATCGACCGAAGTTTCGCCTTGACGAATTTCAAACTACGATAAAAGAATTAATAATAACTTTGCTGTACATATTTATTAATAATTACCTGTAATAGAGTTTAAAATAATTTTATTAAAAATTTTCAAGAGATTATGTACTTTCTAACATTAAATATGATCTGTTTTAGAATATCCGCAGTAATCGGGGCATCCGCAGTAATACCCACACTTACCCTAGATACTGGAAAATGAAATGGCTTTTTCTATGTGGCAAAATAAGATGATAATCCAGCTTTCGTTTCTTCGTTATTAACGGGAGGTTCCGGTCTAAAAATCGATTCTTTTTTATTTCATATGTTTAAAAGAATTTTTTGAAATTCGTGGAATTCCTGAAGTTGTATAGCGACGAATGCATGGGTAACACCCGGCCACTCGGCACTCACGTAAAACTTTAAACGCGTTTTTCTCGAAACAGTGTTCTCAAAATCGGTGAGACCTGTATCTCTGAAACTTATTATCCGATTCGTCTGAAACTTTTTTTATTTAGAAGTACCTATACACTTCTGGCTATGGGAAAACCAGTCAAATTTAAAAAATAATGAAAATTTATAATTTTTAAAGGCGTTGAAAGGACGAAAAATATAAGGAAAAAGTGGATTTAAACTTCAAGTGTTGTTATTTCTTCAAAAAATGTCATTTTTGTAAGTATTTTCTGGTTTCCCTCTAGTCAAAAGTATATTCTTCAAAATAAAAAGTTTCAGTCGAATCGGATAATAACTTTTGGAAATACAAGTCCCACCGATTAGGATGAATTTTTTGACGGCTCGACTTTAACGACTCCCCAGTTCCGTCTGCCATGATTAATTATAATACAAGAAATATATTTCTATAATTTAACACATCCTTTATACAATGCAAAAAGTCCCATTAAATTATATTTAATAGTGTTACTTTAATTAATTCTTAAAGATCACCTATTTTTATGGGCTGTAGACCGGAACAACTCCTTAATGCTTAACGATTCGGTGCAGGAACGCCCGAAGAACGGCAATTCGCGTTGCATAGGTCATTTTCTTTGACTTATTGTGCCACGTAGAATTACCCATTTTATTATCTACTATCTGTTGCCAACCCTGTGTACCTGGTTGTAACATATAAAACGTCTGTTCACTTTTCAGTAAAAAACAGAAAGGTATCGTCGTCCCGGGAATGAAAGGAATTTTATCTCAAATTCTCTTAATCATTCACAAAATTCTACGAAAATGAACTAAAATGAACTTTCGCTGATACAGTTTCGACTTGAACGAAAAAAAAACGAGCGTTTCGTAAGCTACAACCGCATGTAAAGAATCACTCGCGTCACCTTCATCGTACTCTATCTTCGGATAAATGGTAAGTCGAGAATGAGCTTCGAGCGGGTGACGGTGGCTTAGGTTCGAATGCTACCCCCTAAGCGCATTAAGTATGCAGTCATTTTATATGAAAATTGCTACATAAATGAAGATGGGCTATGGTCTTCGCGAAAGAAATGTAGCAAACGTATCTGTGTACCTTTCCTTGAAGTCATTTTGCATTTTACATGTTTCAGCACAAAATTGTCAATATTACGGTGCCACTTTCACTTTTCTGCATGCAGACCGCCGTAACGTTTATCAATTATTTGTCCTAATGCTATGCTGCACTCCAAGTTTCAATTTTGCCCCAATGCATCTGATTGCGTTCAAATGCGACGTCTCGTCTTGCGTGTGTGGATAACCAAGAATCTAGAAAAACGTGGAGGCGTAATTTTTATTCAATAATCCAACCACTGTGCTGCTGCGTTTATTTTCACGACAGTTGCTAAATTACATGGTACCGTTCATAAGAATACTGCGCGGTTATTTGCAAAATGTCAACTAATGGTGTATCATCGGGATAAGTCGAGAATTATTCTACATTTTAACTGTTTTATTCTCGTGAATTCAACTCCCCAGATTTTTCTCCCTTTTTTACACACAGGTGTATTGTTTCCCAACGTTCTTCCCCCAATATCTTTGCAATATCTTCAGTTACCACGTTCATACCATGCGGGGTGCTTCGTACAGTCGTAATGTTATTACAGTTGCCGCGACATTCATTCTTCAATTTTTCCCAGTGTTTCGCGTCAGTTACAATAGGATTGAGTGTTTTTATTTCAATTATGAGTGTTGTATGTATACAAGAGTTAAAAAAGCACTGCGTTCAGTGCATAGAATTAAAGAAATTCCGTTAATTATAAGTGTATAAGAATAAATGCCTTCTAAATTCTTTAAAACACAGGAAAAGTGAAATTGTAGTGAAAGGCATAGTAAACTTTCAATGAACGAATCTTTCAGCAAAACATGATAAATTTTGTACATCAAGAACTTTTATACACTCAGTTTTATGTATGTATCAGGTATCCGAGTGAAGGAGCGAGACGGGGTGTCAGCGCGTCATCTGATTCGTGTTGTTCCTCGCTTAAGTTCAACTAAACTAGTTTTTAACTTTCAAATTGTGTACTTTTGCGGATAGCCTACCCACGCTGACAGCGGTTACGCACTCGGTTCGAAGGAAATCTCAAGTCCCTTCGGGAACCACGAATCATCTCGACGGTAGTCTAGCTCTAGCAACACTAAAGGTAGGGATACAATTTTTAAGTAAACCCTTTTTATACCTCTCACTCACTTTGCTGCATATTCAATTATACAAAGAAAATATAGTGCTTACCGGTGTATACTTACATATACTACTAATTCGTAAGTTACTATGTACGAAGAATAATTGCCACATTGTGATTGTAACAGATTCTCATTTATTCAATATAATATGTTTCTTCAGTGCCGACGTCGAAACAACAATTACATAAGCCTACATTTTCATATATCAGCTAGGGTGTCATACAAATTTCAGGCGACGATATCTTCCGTCACAACTACTTCATTTGCATCACAATTTTTAATCGGAATCTTTGGTACACATTGTAATGGCATTATTCCCTTTACTCGTATCTTTACCTGCTGGCTTGTAACATAGAGAGACACCCCATTGAAGTTTTTATGATCTATGTAGAAAAAAATGAATTGTTATCAAAACTTTTATATGTTACAAAGCAATTCCTAATTAGCTATTCGTGTCCCAGAAGACTGTGTTAGTTTTTATAATATGCCGTTTTGATACGTGAAACAAGTAATGCAAGTGATTCACAGATGACTTCGCAAATCACGAATACATTCAAATTTTCGGGGTGCAGGTGTATCTATCCCTACTTTGAGGGATCTGTGAGCCACAGTACTTCAAAAAGCTACACATAGAGAATCGTTATACTCACAGTGGTAAAACCGGCTAGCGAGAAAATGTAGATCTTCCCAGCTGAGAGATAAAACGTCTTGTACCCGTTCAAAATACATATTAACAATGACTTTCTGTCACTATTTTCCACGGCTGGCCAGTCGATTTGGTAGAACGCATCTCCCACACTTTGTGACTAGACGTTAATCGTTCTGTTAATACTGTGCATATCGTGATCAAGTATGAATAAAATAAGGAATGAGGCAATGAGTAAAGAAATTTTCCATACGCAATCGTTACACAACTTTGAACAAGGATCATGCTTCTTAGAAATTCGGCCGAATAATTCTAATTGCAGGGGATGAGAAACGATCAATGCGCGTTCAGTAGGTATCGATCACTTGCGAAGTACTTTAAATGAAAACTTAATCCATATAACATTTTGAAATTCTTACTTGTCGAAAACGTTAATGCTGTCATTTAAATAACTGATCGTCTAATTACATCCAGCGACAAAGTTGATAAAACAGCTTATAAAAAACTCCCTTATGCAGCCCTGTATAAATACTTGCGGGTGGGATTGGTTGCTCTCACGAAGGACATTACATAAATCACATACCTCAGAAATCATTTGTTCGCCAATATAGCAGTACAAGAACAACCAGCCGCATACAATCAAGCTGTACAGCGCAAAACTAATTACACTTGATATATCTACGCCGATTTTCTAAAAAGTGTGAAGAAACATTGAATTAATCCGGCGATGTTCCCACTGGGATGTATTTTCCCCTTTCATATTAATAACTAAATACTTAAAAACAGTGGCGCACGCATGGGGTGGTCCAGGGGGTCGTGGCCACCCTCCCCCCAAACAAAAAGAGAAAGAAGAAAGAAGGAACGGGGTTATATCAAGCGCCTGAAAGACGGAGCAATACAAAGTATCAACGAGTCGCGTAAAATAAAATTCTGGGTGCGCCACTGCTTAAAAAGCAGCATCTCCTTACGATGAGCATAACGAACAGAGCGAGGCCCAGCCTGCCGCCGGCATTCAGAAGTTCTAGAAGAAGGATCATAGAAAGACTGTTGTTCAAAACTCCAAACGACCTATGAAACGTGCTTTTTTTAAAATGACCGTTGAAAAATAAAAATAGCTTTACACAATATTTCTCATTATACATTATTATTTCTGCCCAAAGGAACTCGGAACGGCTGATTATTATACATACATGTTGGCCATAGTATAAAGTGACCAGATATTTTGTGGGGCGATGCGGGACAAACAAGCAAAAAAAAAAGGTTACCAGATCCGTGAGGATATAGTTTGCGTACTGTATTGGAACATGTACAATATATTTGCAATATGTTACATACTTATCATACATACATAGTTATGATGCGTACTTGTGATACAAAATTAAAAATATTTCTTTTTCCCGAACAAAAAAATTACTTAATTCAACTTGGTCTTACATACTGTATGAAGTACAAGAAACAGTAACTTTATGCCACTGCGAAAATGTAAAAGGTTACATGTCCAATGCGGGACTCTTTGCGGGACATTTTTCAATGCGGGCTCAAATGCGGGCAAATGCGGGACTGTCCCGTATAATGCGGGACGTCTGGTCACTTTACCATAGTATCTACACCAGTTTTACATAGAAATATAAAGTGTTAATTAAACACTAATACGTACTCTATTTGCTCCAAATGCATGGCCACTACCTTTTTGATGCCGCTTTTGAAAGCTCCATGTGACTGCGTTGAGATATTTCGAATACGATAGGACAACACCGATAATTTTCCACATTGATGTAGGACGAGATTAATTATAAATGTAACTGTGGATGTGTGGTATATTGCCAAATACACAATAGGCAATTGGTACAAATACATTATACTGTACAGTCGAGCGTCCGTGGAGTAGTCGAAAATAATGTGCGCCCGAAATGGCAGCTCAAAAGATATCGTACTATTATCGCGACCTGTGTGAACAGACTAGAAATAAATTTCTGTACTCATCACTTGCCTGAAATATCACATTGTTAAATAAGACTAAGAAGAATAGACAATAATTTCAATTTTGGTGCCGTGGGACTCAATAAAAGTATTCCACAAAATCAAGTAGGATCTTAAGGAATTGATTCTGCGTAAGTACATGCGTAGTGCTCGAAGAGGAGGGTCCAGACCTCATAGAAAGCAAAGAATTCAAGTCTATACTCGTAGGGCCAAAAGTGGACAAATCTGAGGCGGTAAAACGCGAAATAATTGACACTGAGGGGTTCTAAGATTTCCAGTACTAATCTTCGGATCAGTCAGTACTTGTATTGTGTGGAATCACGAACCAACATAAGAGAGCACCCGGAAGAAGAGACCCTCTACGACCCTCTTCTTCTTACCACTGACACGCCAGAACAGATATGTGTGTTTGGACCTTTAGATCGTAGATTCGAGTGCGATTACTCGAGGTCTTCTTTTTCCGTGGCTCCCGAACATACAGATATTACGAAACCTATTCCTACAGTAGATTCCCACAAATTCCCGGAGCATTCTAATTGCAGCATTCTTCTATCTTGGCCCTCATGATCTATGATTTTCTATGTATTATTCCACCGAACTTTGCCTAACTTCATCGTCGTTCAAACGATGATGTTATGCAAAGTTCAGGGGAATACCAAAACGGTCGACGAATATTATATAATATACCTGGGGGATGAAGGAGCATGCCTATCAGAGGGTGAAAATAGACCAGATTGCAGGTAGTGGTGGTCATAAAGATCGCGTATTTGCCAATACGATAGGCCAAGTTGTTATGGCCATAATACAAGAGTTTCTCCGCTTCCTCGAGCAACGAGACTTCCGCAATATATCCTTTCATCTCGATAATCACACTCTTCAACTGTTTGTTCCGTTGCAAAATAAGCGAGGTGGCATAACTTGTTACGGTGAACACAATCCCCAACACACTTCGCACCACCATATCGAAGTTATGCTTGTAATCGTACAAATCCCAAAATTGCATGATCAGGTACAGTGTGAGGTACACTATTGCAACCGCGAATCTTGTGCGCATACTTTTCTCTGGCCACGATCCACTTAATGTAAAAACCCGTTCATTCAATAAGAGTGGATTTTTTATCTCGATATCACCCTACAACACGACCAACAACTTCCATCGAAACGGCAAGATAATACAGGGTGCACAGCAATAGATACTGGAAAATGAAATGGCTGTTTCTATGTGGCAAAATAAGATAATAATCCATTTTTATGGGCTGTAGACCGGAACAACTCCTTAATGCTTAACAATTCGGTGCAGGAACGCCTGAAGAACGGCAAATCGCGTTGCGTAGGTCATTTTCTTTGACTTATTGTGCCACGTAGAATTACCCATTTTATTATCTACTATCTGTTGCCAACCCTGTGTACCTGGTTGTAACATATAAAACGTCTGTTCACTTTTCTGTAATAAACAGAAAGGTATTGTCGTCCCGGGAATGAAAGGAATGTTATCTCAAATTCTCTTAGCCATTCACAAAATTCTACGACATAAATGAAGTCGAAAATGAACTAAAATGAACTTTCGCTGATACAGTTTCGACTTGAACGAAAATCGAGCGTTTCGTAAGTTACAACCGCATGTAAAGAATCACTCGCGTCACCTTCATCGTACTCTATCTTCGGATTAATGGCAAGTCGAGAATGAGCTTCGAACGGGTGACGGTGGCTAAGGTTCGAACGCTACCCCCTAAGCGCATTAAGTATGCAGTCATTTGATATGAAAATTGCTACATAAATGAAGATGGATTATTGTCTTCGCGATGGAAACGTAACAAACGTATATGTGCACCTTTCCCTGAAGTCATTTTACATATTTCATGTTTCCGCACAAAATTGTCAATATTACGCTGCCATTTTCACTTTTCTGTATGCAGATCGCCGTAACGTTCATTAATTATTTGTCCTAATGCTATGCTACGCTTTAAGTTTCGGTTGCACCCCAATGCATCTAATTTCGTTTGATCGCGACGTCTCGTCCTGCATGCGTGGATAATCGCGGAACTATAAAAACTCGAATGCGTAATTGTTATTCAATAATCCAACCAGTGTGTTTCTATGTTTATTTCCACGTCGAAAATTGCTAAATTACATGGTACCGTTCATAAGAATACTGCGCGGTCATTTGCAAAATGCAAACTAATGGTGTTCAATCGAGGCAAGTTGAGAATTATTCTTCTTAAGTTTTTTCCTCGTGAATTCAACTCTTAATTATTTCTCTTTCATTTTTTACACACAGGTGTATCGTTTCCCAAAGGTCTTCGCCCAACATCTTTGCAATATCTTCAGTTATCATTTTCACTCCATAAGGTAAACGTACCGGTTATGGAACGCTTTTCGGCAGGGATATTCAATTATCATGTAATTTAAATAATTAAACGTATTAACTTGGAAACCTTGTACACCATTTGATAGATAAATGTTTTGTGATTACATAATGAGCCATAAAATTGTTATTCATTGTGAGTAAAAAATAATATGTTTAAAAAACTAAAGTAAGGATCTGTACGTGTTATGAAACACCGCTTTCGTACCATGACCCGGTGTTCCAAATTCCGTGTCCCCATTTTAAAACAGTCATTCAAGTTATGGCTTAGATTTTTAGTTTCATATAAAATCTTCTAATTTGGTATACTTACTCTTATATGCTCGATATACTCATATAAATGGAGTTATAGGTATTATTTTAATCGCGCTAATATAATTATAATAATTAAATTAACTGGATATACAGATGCCACGACAATTCTCACATGCGTTTCATAAACGGTACAGACAGCAGAAAGCGGACCGTTAATTTGAAACACTGATTTTTGCGAGTATCGGAAGTAACTTACTTAATTTTTCTTTTTAAGTTAATTATTGCATATAAATCGTCATATTTGTAAATTTTGCAAACAGAAATGTTTACAAATGTCAATAAAATTTTCATAATTATTTTTATATTTTGTGAAAATTTTTTACTTTACTATTTGTGGTACTGTTTCAAAAGGGGGACGTAGTTAGGAAGGTGTTCCATAATTGGCACGTTTACCTTACCCAGTGTTTCGTACAGTCGTAATGTGATTATAGCTGCCACGACATTCACACATGAATTTTTCGAATTGTACATCAGGTACAATAGGATCCGGTGTTTTAATTTTAATTACGAGTGTTATAATGTTTCAACTCTAGAAGAGTTAAAATGACACCGTATTTAGCGCATAGAATTGATTAAGACATCGGTTCCCATTTGATAAATAACTTATCGCCTTCTAAGTTCATTGAAACCCAGGAAAAGTGAAATGGCATAGAAAGGCATAGTAATCTTTGAATGGATATTGGATATATCAAACCATGAAAGTATAAAAGTTATGAATACCTACTAGGATGGCTGTTATTTTCTACTTTTTAATTTTCTTCGGAGCACCCTTATGAATAGTTCCAAATAATTAAAAAAATCTGTGTAAATCGATCGAGCACACATGGATTGCAATTGGTTTCTCCTTAAGCCACGCTCCGTCAGGGAACCCGCCTCAGGTCTCAACTCTCGAAAATCAGACTATAGTGCAACAGCGCGCCGCGCACGTTTTTTCGACGTGCAAGGCCGATTTGTTGCAGAAAGACGTTCCCGTTGGCGCAACTACGTGTCGCGCACCGTTCAGATTTACGAGTTTCTCGGATTTTCGAGCACTTTGGAGCACTTGAAAGGGTTGACTTTTACGACGACGCGCGCATCGAAAGCGATCGTGTGCGCGTTATGCCGGAATTTCTCCGCCACCCGCGTACGCGAATGCACGACACACATTGTTGAAAAGACTGAAAAGAATATGCGTATTTTCTGACGCAATTGTACTCTTTACTTTTACATATCACTTATATGCATGTATTTATGGTCTATTATTATTAGTTTATACATTAAAGCAAGCAATAACATGATAATTACTGATGTAAATAGCAACAATTATACTGCTGCTGATAGGTACTGGGATTAGGAATTTGATCATCCAACCGTTTTGATGCAGATGGAGGGATACTTCTACACCAAGGTGGTGCGATGGCAGACACTCTGGGTAGCCAAAGTAACAAAGAACGTGAGGAAGACGCTGGACAAAGATAAAGCAACCACGTAACAGAGAAACGGAAACCAGCGTAGAATGTTGCCTTTTTTTAGTGCTTTTACGGGAATCACGAATCAACTCGACGGTAGTCCAACTCTAGCAACACTAAAGGTATACAATTTTGAAGTAAACACTTTTTATACCTCTGACTCACTTTGCTGCATATTCAATTATACAAAGAAAATATGGTGCTTACCGGTGTATAGGGTAAAGGCCCCATACACCGGACGGCCCCCTATCACCGGACACAATATTTATTTTCATGATTTATAAAATCCAGGCTATATAAATTAAATTGTAATATTCTTATAATAACATTTGAAATTATAGTTTTCTAAATAAATGAAGGTTTTTATAATTAATGTAGGTTAAACATGTAAGAAATGTATAGAAATTCTCATTCTCGCAATTATCGGCATTTCACCATTTTCATTATCAAAATGGCTAAGCATCATTCACAGTTAAGAGTCTATATAATAATAATTCAATTGGTATAATGTACAAAAATGAATATGCAGTGATAGTGCTAGGTTTAATTGATAATAAAAACTGCATATAGAGGTAATGTAATAATATTTTGAGATATTAAAGCGAGTCCGGGGATTGGGTCAAATTGTACGACATTTTCAATTACCGGTGATCGATATATGGGTCAATACTCGTGTTGATTCGACAGTTACCGGATGGTCGCGAACGTTTGAAGGATCTAACCTATTTATCCGTGTCAGGTAGCTCAGGCATGGTGTCCGGGACAGTGTCCGGTAGCTCGGGCACGGTGTCCGGGACAGTGTCCGGTAGCTCGGGCACGGTAAATAGTTCTCAAGCTTTAAGTGTATCCGGTAATTGCGACAAAATTTTGTTTTACATTTTTACTAATATCTCTTTAATATTTCATTATTTAGTTAAATCAGAAAGTCCTGAATTTACGGAAATGCTTAATAATCAGTTCAATGCAAAAAATTTCCAGAATATACAAAAACTTATGTTGAAATTCCTAAATAACTTTCATGTCATCATTAAATGTTCGGTATATGGGTCCTTTACCCTACTTACCTATACTACTAATACGTAATTTACTATGTACGAAGAATAATTGCCAAACACATTGTGATTGTAACAGATTCTCATTTATTCAATATAATATATTACTTCAGTGTCGACGTCGAAAAATCAATTAAATGAGCCCACATTTTCATAAATCAGCTAGGGAGTCATACAAATTTCAAGCGACGATATCTTCCGTTACAGCTACTTCATTTGCATCCTACTTCTATATGTTGTAGCGCACTGTCAGTTTGTATCACCTAGTACATCATATATAAAAAGTTTATATAAACTACAGTCTGTAACGGCAATCTTTGGTACATTTTGTAATGGCATTATTTCTTTTACTCGCATCTTTACATGTTGGCTTGTAACATAGAAAGACACCCCATTGAAGTTTTTATGATCTGTGTATGGACAAGGAACGTTATCAAAACTTTTGTATGTTATAAAGCAATTCCTAATTACGTATTCGTGTCCCCGTAGGAGAAATTTTATATTGTCACGTTTTGATACGTGAAACAATTAATGCAAGTGACTCACAGATTTCATCATAAAGCACCAACTCGTTCAATCAAATGTTTGCTTGCAAATTTGTTTCTCATGTTTTACCGAATTTGTGAGCCACTGTGTTTCGAAAAGCTATAGAGAATCGTTATACTCACACTGGTGAAACCGAATAGCGAGAATGTGTAGACTTTCCCAGCTGTAAGATGCAGTGTTTTGTAACCGTTTAAAATGCATATTATCAATGACTTTCTGTCACTACTTTCCACGGCTGGCCAGTCGATTCCGTAGAACGCGTCACCCACTTTCCGGGACTAGACGTTAATCGTTCTGTTAATACTATGCATATCGTGGTCAAGGATGAATAAAATAAGGAAAGAGGCAACGAGAAAATACATTTTCCATGCGCAATCGTTATACAACTTTGAACAAGGATCATGCTTCCTAGAAATTCGGCTGAATAATTTCAATTGCATGGGATGAAAAACGATCGAACATTCTTTAGTGTCGAACACTGCCTAGTATTTTTACTTTTGAACAATTTGAAATTCTTATTTACTAAAAACTGTAATGCAGTCATTTAAACACCTGACCGTCTAATTATATCCAGTGTCAAGTTGATAAATCAGCTTATAAAAAACAAAGGATATTATATAAATCACATACCTCAAAAATCGCTTGTTCGCCAATATAGCAATACAAGAACAACCAGCCAACTTGAACAAAACTATAAAGCAAGAAATTAATTACAGCTGCTAAATCTGTGCCGAGTTTCTGAAAAGTATGAAGAAATATATATTATCACTGTCGTGTATTCCCTTCTTTTGTATTAATAACTCTGTACCTAAGAAGAAGTATCTACTTACGATGAGCACAACGAACATAGCAAGGCCCAGCCTGCTGCAGCAGCCCAGAAGTTCTAGAAGAAGGATCACAGAAAGAGTTTTGTTCAATTCTCCTAACGACCTGTGAAACGTACATGTCTTAAAATGACCGTTGAAAAATAAAAATGATGTAAAGTTTTCCACAGTATTTCTGATAATAAACTATTATACGTAATATGAAAGCGCTCTTCTGCGCAAAGGAACTTGAAACAGGTGATTATATTATGCATGTCCGCGATACCTAGTAGTGTTCTGCATCAATTTTGCATAGAAATATAAAATGTTACTTAAACAGTGATACGTACTCTACCAGCTCCAAATGAGTGGTCACTGCCTTTTGGATGCCATCGTTGAAAGCTCGATGTGATTCCGTTGAGATATTTCGAATACGATAGGACAGCACCGATAATCTTCCGCAAAAATGTAGGACGAGATTAACTATGAAGCTAGCTTCTGTTGCATGGTAGACTGCTACGCACGTGACAGGAAATTGATACAAATACAGTAGACTGTAAATTCGAGCGTCCGTGGTGTAGTCAAAAATAATATGCGCCCGAAATGGCAGCTCATAAGGCAATGTACTATTATCGTGACCTGTGTGAACATACGAGAAAGATAAGATAAATGAGAATAAGAAGAATAGGTAAAAATTTCAATTTTGGTACCATGGGACTGAATAGAAAGAAATCAAGAAATTCAAGTAGGATCCTAAACAGTTGATTGTGAATTCGTAGGACTCAAAGAGGAGGGTCCAGAATAGAGCTGTTCGAGTACTCGAACTAGAGCTGTTCGAGCCGAGCGCTCAAAAGAACCGAGTGACTCGAATAAAGCGAGCGACTCAATAATAACTGGCCACACACGGGGAGGTTTCCCCGCGGTCTTCATCCGTCGCGAGACTGGCAGAACGGAAACTCTGAGCTCGTAAAACGCGAGATAATTGACACTGAGAGATTCTAAGATTTCCGGTACTAATCATCGTATCATCCAGTATAAATTCGAGAATCGCGTCATCATGTGTCGTTAGTCCAAGTAAATCTATTTTCATGGAATCTCACGGTCGACTATCGCCCATAGGATTCCCGCAGGGCGCAGTTCATTTATCTTGACCCAGGTGATGAAGTTAGACAAAGCCAAGGGGAATACCAAACACTCGAGGAATACCTTGATGGCCACGGAGCACTTTTATCAAAGGACGCGCGTACATCAGATAAGCGGTAGTGCCTGTGGCAATGATCGCGTATTTGCCAAAAAGATAGGCCACGTTGTTGTGTTCATTATACAAGAGTTTCTCCTTGTCCTCAAGCAACGAAACATCCGCGATGTATCCTTTCATCCCGATGATCACACCCTCCAACTGTTTGTTACGTTGCAAGATAATCAAGGCAACGTAAGTTGCCGTCGTTAACGTAGTCTCCAACACATTCAGCACCATCAGATCGAAGTCATTCATGCAATCATACAAATCCCAATATTGCATGACCGTGTGAAGGCTCAAGTACATCATCGTCATCGCAAATCTTGCGCGCATACGTTGCTCTGGCCACGAACCAAATATTGTAAGAATCCGTTCATACAATATGAGTGGATCTTTTATCTCGACATCGCCCTACAACACGACCAACAACTTCCATCGAGGAGGCGAGATAATACAGGGTGATTGGCAATAGATAGTAGAGAATGAAATGGTTGATTCTACGTGACAAAATACAACGAAAATCAAGAGTAACGAAATTGCGGCATAGGCTTCGTTTCCTAGTTATTAATGTTTAAAATTCGGGGCAGGAACGCGAGCTTCAATGCTTCCAGCGAAACACCATCACCGTGCAGACCACAGGTGGCGGAACAGTCGAGGGAAGGGTGAAGAAGGACCCAAAACCCTTGACTCAATGGGATATCACAACCTTTAAGGTGCGTCTAGACGTTGCGAGGCAAGCGCGCGAGGCATGCCTCGCCCGTTGGAATGTCTTCGGAGCCTACCTCGACATGAACGATTCCAAAGCAACTTCGAGCTACCTCGAGCAAAGCTCGCAGGGTGATTCTCCAGCTACGCCGGTCACCCCGTGGCGAGGACAGACCTTCGCAGTGCCCCATCGAATTTTATGGCTTTCGACCCTCGAAGGGTTTGGAATACCATTAAGAAGTTGTGAAATCTTCGACTTCCGCATTTCTCATCGGATTTTTGCGAAAACGACGCCAATGGATTCCTGGCGTTCCGTCGATTAAAATCATACCAAATATCGTGCAAATCGGACAACTTTTACACAGGGAATACAAATATCTTGTGTCAAAGTAGGCCGATTTGCATGATATTTGGTATGATTTTCATCAGAAAAACATAAGGAATCCATTGGCGTCACTTCTATCTCGATACGATGAAAAAAAGAATTTCTTAATACGCTGTAATGGATATGTCACCCCTTGACTGCGAGGCGCCTACCTCAATTCGCTACGTTCGACCCAGGATTCATACCTTTTTCCGAAAAAAGCCATAAAATTCGATGGGCACTGCGGGGTACCAGGCGGCATCCTTCGACGGGCGTCGCTTCGGAAAACACTGGACCTACCTGGTTCAGAAATATAATAATTCTTTATTCTTTATCGTATGGATATGGAAGTGTCGCCGATGGATTCCTTGTGATTTTCCGATGAAAATCATACCAAATATCGTGCAAATCGGACCACTTTTACATAAGAAATACAAATAGCTTGTGTCAAAGTAGTCAGATGTGCATGATATTTGGTATGATTTTAATCGACGAAACGCCAGGAATCCATTGGCGTCGTTTTCGCAAAAATCCGATGAGAAATGCGGAAGTCGAAGATTTCACAACTTCTTAATGATATTCCAAACCCTTCGAGGGTCGAAAGCCATAACATTCGATGGGGCACTGCGAAGGTCTGTCCTCGCCACGGGGTGACCGGCGTAGCTGGAGAATTATCCTGCGAGCTTTGCTCGAGGTAGCTCGAAGTTGCTTTGGAATCGTTCATGTCAAGGTAGGCACCGATGACATTCCAACGGGCGAGGCATGCCTCGCGCGCTTGCCTCGCAACGTCTAGACGCACCTTAAAAAGGAATTTTTGCTATAATAGGGTAGGCGCCCCTCTTAAGGTCACGAATTTTATATAACACGGTTCTTCGCGCAACCCGTGTTAGGGGGACCCCTACTCATATGGTGCAAGCAGCAAGCAACGCACCGGGAGAAAAATGGGGTCACTCATCTTTTCCCGATACGCGGCCCCGTGATCAAGTTTTTAAACAGTAATAACTGAAGAATAGCACATTCACCACAATTTTGGTACACTTGATTTTCGTCTTATTCTGCCACCCATGTTATTATCTGCTCTCTGTTGCCAACACCGTGTATATGCTTGTAACATATAAAACGTATGTTTACAAGCCCAACCGTACCATATGTAATTACCACAGTAATTAATACACATTAAAGTATCGCCGAGAATGAAAGGAATTTTATCTGAAATTCTCTTAGTCATTCACAAAATTCTACGTAAATGAAGTCGAATGTTTATAAAATGAACTTTCGCTGATACAGTTTCGACTTGAACGAAAAAACGAACGTTTCGTACGCTACAACCGCATGTAAAGAATCACTCGTGCCACCTTCATCGTGCTGTATCTTCGGATTAATCGAAAGTCGAGAATGAAGTTTGATCGGGTGATGGCGGCTTTGGTTCGAACGCAACCCCATTAGATATGCAGTCATTTAATATGAAAATTGCTACAGAAATGAAGCTCGGTCTAATGTCTTCGCGAAGGAAATGTAAGAAACGTATCTGTGTACTTTTCCGTGAAATCATTTTGCATTTTTCATGTTTCAGCACGAAATTGTCAATATTACGGTACCACTTTAACTTTTCTGTATGCAAACCGCCGTAACGTTTATCAATTATTTGTCCTAATGCTATGCTGCACTCCAAGTTTCAATTTTGCCCCAATGCATCTGATTGCGTTCAAACGCGACCTCTCGTCTTGCGTGTGTGGATAACCAAGAATCTAGAAAATCGTGGAGGCGTAATTTTTATTCAATAATCCAACCACTGTGCTTCTGCGTTTGTTTTCACGACGACAGTTGCTAAATTACATGGTACCGTTCATAAGAATACTGCGCGGTTATTTGCAAAATGTAAACTAATGGTGTATCATCGGGGTAAGTCGAGATCTATTCTTCCTTTGAACTGTTTTATTCTCGTGAATTCAACTCCCAAGATTTTTCTCCCTTTTTTACACACAGGTGTATCGTTTCCCAACGTTCTTCGCCCAACATCTTTGCAATATCTTCAGTTATCATTTTGACTCCATGAGGGGTGCTTCGTACAGTGGTAATGTGATTATAGCTGCCGCGACATTGACGCTTCAATTTTTCGCAGTGTGTACATCAGTTACAATAGGATCGGGTGTTTTAATTTTAATTACAAGTGTTGTATGTATACAAGAGTTAAAACGACACTGTGTTTAGTGCATAGAATTGAATACGACATCGGTACCGATACGATAAATGCTCTAACTTATTGCCTCCTAAATTCATTTAAACGGAGCCGAAGTGAAAGTGAATAGAAAAAGATAGTAGTTTAATATGTGTAACATTTGTTTCGTTATAAGCACCCTGCAACGTAGGAGAGGAGAGTAAAAAAAAGGGGAGTTTCCTCGTAATGGGCCCTGTTTAGTTTAACGGAGTCCCTTCACCCGCGACCCTAAACTTGAGGGTGTGTGGGAAAAGGTGTCCATTACAAACCACATTACTTTTCTTTGACCAATACACTCTGCCCAATCTCGAAGATCAGCCGAAAAGGCATCCTATCCTAATCGAGACCGACGGCGGAGGCTAATAGCGTTTGCGCTACGACACTTTCTGCCAAAGATCCAGGGACTTTCCTCAGAGCATGAAAGTCACTGTGGACTCCGCTTGTGGCTCCGCGGTGTTGCACGAGGGAACTCCTGCCCACTGCGTTCCTAAAAGCAGCTTATATATGAAGTAGAGTCCTGAGTGAGCACTTGCGAGAAAGATAACAGTGTCTCTCAACCACTACTGACCACTGTCTAAACCATTGGTCTGAAATACAAAACAATGCCAGATTATTAAAAACAACGAAACTCACTAGTGGACCTAGCATAGAAAATTCCAAAAAAGGCCTTTCTTTGAGAAGGTAACGACATTTGAAGTTTGAACTCGCTTTTTCCCTATATTCTTCGTCCTTTCAACGCCTTTAAAAGTTATAAATTTACAACAATTTTAAAATGTTAGTGGTTTCTCGTTTTAAGTATTTAAATACTATTCGAATATTTCACTATTCAAATGCTATTGTATTATTACAACGTTCTCTGTTACGTGGCTGTTTTATCTTTTTGTGAAGTATCCTACTCGCGTTCTTTGCTACAGTAAATCCCCGTTATGAGCTCGTTTTTACCTCCCGTTGACAGCCTGCGACTATCCCCACCATTTCTTGGAAGCCTACGGACGAGATTGAGAACCGGACAACGAGCGAGAGGGAACGAAAGAGTCAGACACGAAGTTGCCCACTGCGAGCCCCGTTCGTCGGGCTAATAACGGGGATTTACTGTACTTCGGATAAAGTGTTTGCCATCGCAGCAGGCCCGGTTTAAAGGGGTGGGGGGTGGGGGCTAGGGGGGGTTGCAGCCCCACTTTCCGCGGGGGGCCCCGTTCTAAGCGATTAGCTCACTAAACCCCCCTCCCCCCGCTGTTCAACCACGGGGGGCCTCGAAGGTTTGATAGCCCGGGTCCCCAAAAATCTTAATCCGGGCCTACATCGCTGCACCATGTTGTAGAAGTAACCCTTCTTCTACAGCAAAACGCGCAGATGATCCAGGCAATCCAAAGTCGTAGATCCGTTTGAAAATTACCGAGCGTTAGCAACACACGTCTTTAATTATTGCATAGTTGAAAAAATGGGCGTGAGAACACGTCGATGCTAGGGTTGAGCAAAGGCTGGTGACATCGCGTATGCTCTGTATTCGTTGTTAGATATGTGTGCCCCCCCAAGTGACAGTAATTAAAGAATGAAAAAGGTAATGAAGATTAATAAGAGTCAGGATTATGGGACAACACTTTTCCTTTTATTTCTCAATAGCAATATTCACATCAAAATCGAACTTCGTTACAATAAAAATCTAATCCCGCAAAATGCGTTTTACGTAATAAATATCATTATATTTCTCTTGCATAATACTATTCGAGAGTTGTATCGGAATACTCCAAGTTTAACAAATGTCCTAATCCAATAAGTGGTGTTAAATAAAAGTATGAAAAGAAGGCGTTCCCTAACGTAAGCACCATTTAGTTCACGTTTCTGTAAAATATCGCTCGATTAGTACCAAAATTATTATAAAACAATTACACATTTCGGACAATTCTTATCACACCCGATAAAATTCATTAGAAAAATATTCCATGTGTATGTATATATTTGAAAACGATCCATCCGGGACTTAAAAACAGAGACGAAACTCCTTGTACTTTGGTAAATATAAAACATCCTCAAGTTTGACGAATTCGCAATCGTGGCTGAGCGTAATCGATGGGGGCCAGAAAAGTTTACGATTTTATTATCAAAACTATCAGAATAATACAAAACGGAGCGGAGCAATGTCGCGTCGTAGACTCGGATTACGGTAAAGACCGAACACAGACGAACGTGAAATGATTTGTCCTGCCTTGGAATGTGAAATGAGCGAACATTCGTTGTGCTTCTTTGATATCATTAATGTGGCTAACAGTAAACGGTGTGGCATGTAATTTGATTCTCTGTCTATAGAAATTTTTGATTTTCTATCGGTCTTCTTAGTACATGAGTACATTCCACTTGCCTGAGACGCAAAATCATACAATCGAAATATCGCCGTTTACCACACAAGCTGTGCCCCATTCGGATAGATTTTCATGGGCGTTGGCGGTTCCTGCATAGTTGATTTACAATTAATAGGAACTGTCATGCGAAATCTTCGTTGTACGATGCTCACAACGTTTACGACACCTTGCAAATGAAATACCATGAATTCACGCTTCATATCTCAATTGAATGAATGATAAAACGAGTATTGCGTGAAATTCTGATTTCGCAAACTGATCTTCATTTATCCAATTTTATGACGAACGCTTCCCCAGGAGGCACAATCAGCTCCTTGAAATAGACGTCTTGGTTCAGTCTGTACGATGGACCCACTACTACTTGACCACCGTAGTAAAGGAAGGATAAATCTTTGGTTTGAGTCCTGTTGCCTAAGTTGGCTAAAAAGACGTATGAATTCCGACGTGGATACCATCGTTCGATTACTATTATTTCGTCACCTGCATACCTGTATAAGAAGAAAAAGCACGTTAGGAAAATTCTGAAAACTACCCTATTAGAAAAATAATGATAAAAACAAGGATTAAACGTTTAGATACTTCCGAGAGACAATAACTTTATGAATTGCCAAAAGGTGCATTGCTGATACGTTACACTTTACTTGTTTAAAAAGTTTCCGCTAATGGTATTCCACTGAATCGATAGGATATCAGATTACTATTGAAAGGATTTTTTAAAAGCATACAATTTATATTCAGAACCTTTAGACTCGTTTAATTACAAAAATTCTGAATATAGTATTTGACGGAGGAAAGCTTACCTAATATCACAGTTCGCCAGCACCTGATTCTCCTTCAGCACTGCTTTGACATAAATCGGGGTGGTTTGAGATCTCAGACTGGCCATCTCGGCAATGGAACCGATCAAACTTGTCTCTAATGGTTTGTTAGCTTCTGGTAACCAAGACGTGACACCCATGGATGAAAACTTATGATCGGTACTGTCGTTCGTTTCCCAGTACATGGGGGCAAGGTTGTGCACGTGAGGGATATCCTGATGGTCTTCACATTCGCAGTCCAAGATACCTATCTAAACACAAATTGAATTTGAGTAAGAAACAAGAAATTGTGTACGATCTGCTATATAATATCAAGTTCGAATTTCAATGACTTCAATAAAAATTCTGGACCTCCAATACCGAACGATTCTCAGACAAATTTGAGCCACCAGAAATTCAAAATACGCCCAAAGATTCAAAAATACGAAAATGATAACTTAAAAATGACGCTGGTGTGCATTGATTTCGTGATTATAAGAAGGTGTGACCACGATGGGTTAAAATAAGATTCAGCCAAATTCTGTTATACCCCAATTGCGTACCTCATCTCCATAGAATATACTCGGTGTTCCCGGAAGCATCATCCCCAGCAAAGAGGCAGCTATAGTAGCATTCTTCACAGTAATAATAGAAGCCACACGTTTAAAGTCCACCCCGCCTATGGACCAATGCACCCACGGGTACCCTGGTTTCTCAAACAACAGCCCCTTGGTGACATCTTCCACTTGTCTCTTAATCTCCTTGGTTCCATTTGCGATGCGTAATGTGACATCCACAAGATCCATCTTCACCAGAATAGAGTTTCTCGCAGCGACAGATTTAGCGGCATTCAAAGCGTCAACATGGCAAATCAGTATTCTGTCCGACCCCAGGAGTGACTTCCAATGCCTGAGGCTACTTGGAAACGATTCCTCGTGTACATAGTGTTCGAGGCCCTTCAAATAGAAACCGTCCACTCCCCTCTGCAGCCAGATCTTGATCGCCGACGTGACGGGGTTCTCCGCGCTGATGTCATTCGACGCGAGAGCCTGCTGCCGAGGCTCTTCCACAGGCGGCGGTATCGAGGACAATGCCTCTCGGATCGCCTCGAGCGACGTCGGAGGTGTCGTCGGCATTTCCTGCAGCACCGTGCCATCCGTAGCGTCTCTTCTCTCGCGCGAGCCTTTCTCGGTCTTGTTCGACTTCTCCGCGGTCACGTTCTCATCGTACAGGGTCTTCACGAAAGGGTATAATGGTAAATCCAGAATCAAGCTCATATTCCGCCGGTGGACCTCGCGTACAAACGTGGCAAAGTCCTCCAACGTGCCTAGCTCTTTATTAAGGTCCGTCAGATTATCGATGTTGGAATAATGTTCCGGATAGTGAGCAGCCGGGAATATTGAGTTCAAACGTATCCCTCGGACGCCAAGCTTCTTCAAGTAATCCAGCCGCATGGTTATACCGCGAATGTCACCGATCCCGTCGCCGCCCTTAGAAGAGTCCTGGAAGGAGGCTGGGAATATTTCATAGAAGACGCTGCCTTGCCACCATTGCACTGGCGGGTCACACCTGCAAGAGGAAATCGAACGGTGTAGCTACGACTGGGTTTAAGGTCTAACATACTTTGTAATTATTTGAGTTTGAAATATTAGTAACTTCTAGCAGCGGACTAGCTTCCTGTTACTCATTTTGGCCGTGTATGCAGGGTGGCCTACCAGAAGGAGAACAGTTGTCATTGAGAGTACAATAGACATATTCAGGATTGAAGTCGAACGGTTTCATAAGCCGAGAACGGTATTTACTTCTTTGGCATCGTGGCGATAACACCGATGACGAGGGCGGTGCATCCAGCGAGCACCGACATCAGAGACCAGAAGCATGTCTTCCGTATGAAAGGCCAGTTCCATTTCATGAAACGATAATCCTTGGGGGGCTTCGGTACCACCAGCTGGATGCCAACCAACGGTGGCTTCCCACCATTCTCCTGATTGTAAAACTAAACAGTTACAGTGTAAGTTCATAAGGATGTTAGGAAGCAACAAGCGATGGATTAAATGAGATTAGACAACGGTGGTGGTTCACACAAAATCACCTATCGCGAAAGGTCATTAATAAATGCAGACGATCCTTAGCACGTCCCACATAGAATTGGCGGTAAAAGTGGTATGAATATCTGCGCTTTAATATCGAAATGGAACCACTACTGTGTGGACTCCAGAATTGCTCTCGGTATTCTAGTTTTCTGGGGCGCTCACAAAGCTTTGGGATCTGGTTCCAACAAGACAAAGTATATCTGCATATCTACAGGGGAGGGGGATTATTCGGAAATCTAAATAGTTTCATTGTGTTGCATTTTCGTCACCCAAAGCTTGAGATTAATGTGACTCGCGCCAAAATATTCATACAATATTATGCTTGCAGATGTCTCGCAATAGTGGTATAATAGTCTCTGTTTGAAATGGACCATTTAATAGCTGGATCGCGAACCGGGGATACAATTAGGAACCTACCAAAATTCGCAACTTACCAGCTGCGAATTAGGAATTGCAAAACTGGGAAACCGGTAAATTACCGGTAAATCGCGAGAAATACCCTGAATTTTTTACCGGTAATTCGATAAATTACGTATAGCAATATAGCATATATGCGGTTATTAATTCCGTCCACATCTACTACGTTATCAACAGGGCTGCCTTTACCAATGGGCTATAGCTAGGATTGCCACACGTATTTTAAAATAAAGTCTTTTTACTCTCAAAATAAAATACTTTATTTGAAAATTGATAATACGTGAAACGTAACGCAATATTATTATCTTCTATCTATTCCCGCCACTTCAGCATTTACTGAGAGTGTTTTCTCTGTCATGAATGTGAAGTGACGGGATGAAAGAAACAAGGCCTCTCTCAATTTAATAAAAAACGAATTATTTATATATTTTAATATGAATATTGAGTGCAATGATGCCATTGAGATATTTAAAAATAATAAAAATTTACTCTGCAATGCTAAAAGCAATAGAAAATATGTTGAAAAAAATGACATTTACTATTTTTGTTTGCTATTCCGACCAAGTGCATGTTTCTTCAAAACGACGAAACACGCCACTTAGCAAACTAATCCTTTTGGATTCTAAAAAAAACTCAACTCGTTTGGATTAATTTTATGAAAGTTATGCGGTTTTAAAAGTTGCAAACTTTCTTTCGTCCGCCACTGTATGTATTCTGTGTTATCTCATTTTATATTTTATATTCAGAATAGTTTTACTTGCATATATTTATTATAATGTTCGATAGAGTTCAACAAATTTTTTTTGGTGATATTTTATTCTTATATTTTCAATACCTTAAAAATTACGGGTAAACCGGTTTTGATTGAAAACTTTACCAAATTACCGGTAATTGCAAAAGTCGGTAATTTTGCAATCCCTATTGCGAATTCAGTAAAAGCACGGCGAACGCTATGTTCGATGAAAACTCTCGCTGAGCCAATATTGCAATATATCGTCGACAAATTTATTAAACGCACAAGAATAATGTTCAAAGCTTATTGCGGTAATAGTACGCAACGTCTGGCAAGGTATTCTCCGTTTGTGCCAAGCAGATGAAAATATACTGAATACAGCGCTCGCAAATCGAACCGTGAACTCTCGAAATGAATATACATTTAAAGTTGTTAATCATTAGGTAGACGGCATTATCGGGAGTAAATCCGTCGGACTTGATTGCCGCGGTCAAATCGTGTGAATAATCGCGCTTTTCCTTAGAGGCGAACAGTGTTTCGCAATAATAGGATTTAAAACAATAAAAACAGATCTAAGATATGTATAAAAATCTTGAACTTTCGTAAAAAGTCACTGAGACAACAATATACCGCGCACGCTTATCGCGAAACAATTTCAGTGCGTGCGAAATAAAAATTAATGCTGCTAAAGTTCTTTGTTTCCAATGACCCACTATTTCTGAGTTGCTGGATGCAATTGTTTGTGTAGAAATAAAAATGCTAAGTATCTTAGAACCTTCGAAGCACAGATAAATAAGGTTTTCGAAATTATGAACCGAAAGGATTAAGAAATTAAGAAACCTCTATTTCTATTTCTTATATTGGAACAGAGAATATTAATAATCTATAGTCTACACTCTATACCACTCCTATTTTCAGCACTCGAGAGCCTGTAATTTAAACCTGAAAGATGGAGTTACCGTTAGACTCGAGTTTCGTATAGAAAGCAGAACACTCCAACCATTAGATATTTAAACACGAGGCAAAATTTCCTAACAGCATTTCCAAGCGTGCCCCATCGTAGAACCAATAGCCGCTAAGCATTAAAAGCACTTCGACTAATATTTCAATGTCTGCGGTCGCGAAGGATGCTTATATCGTCGCGATGTATCAAAAATAAAAGTGCAAGGCTCGCAGATGCAATTGAACTTGACACATTTAGGTCGGAGGTAGAACAGGTGATCGGCCGTGGCCAAAACAATAGTTTATATTAGTGGGAACGAGTAAAATGAACCACACCAGTAAACGTGTCGTAAATTTTCTTACAGATGATAAACATTCGTAATCCTTCCGCTAAAAGAATTATTAAGGAGTAATGGCAAATAATAGTCAACGACATGTGGGGTGAAGCTTAATAAATTGTTGAAATTGTCTTCGTTAGTAGACGTCTATAAACAAAGCGAATTGCCGTTCATACAGATCAATCGCGAACTAAGCGGTTCGTTGATATGTGCCATTCATAAATATGCGAGAAGCACAGTAGTATATTACAAAACAAAACATATATCATGAAAGTGTAATGAACTCCGCTGACTCGACATCATATTTCGTTATATTCGTATTTTATATACGAGAATATGACAGAAAACTCAAAAAGAATTGCTTTTCCCTCCAGTACCTTTCTTCCCACACATTTCTAATATTAAAGCAGAAAGTGTTTGTGTATTAGTCTATCACCTAAAAACTTTCGAACTGTAAACTCTGAGGTCACGAAATGTGTCCAGCTCATTATGCCTAGCTAATTCAGTTAAATGTGACTATTTTCACAAAAAAAAAATAAATGAAGAATTATTTTATAAATTCGGAATCTAAATTTCGGACGAAGCCGAGTAGTAAAATTAGAATCTAATACTAATATCAACTTTCCACCTACAAAGACAACTTTATAAAAACCCAAAATCTCTCTCAGAAGAAGATAATTGCCCAACAGAGAAATTGTATTCTTCATATTTCAAAACCTGTTAAAAATGACAAGCAAGTGATCTACACCACAGTCCCCAAAAAGAAAAATACTGGATACTAGTACCATACATATTTATTTACCCCTTGCAAAACAAATAAAATTACTCGAAGTACATCAATGATATTCGTCGAGCCGCAGAGTGCTACAAAGGAAACGGAAGACCAAAACAAACGGTACAATACACTATATTATCACGCAGAGGTCGCCACTCCTTTGTAGAAATCAGTAGTATGGTGGCCTTTAGCGCCGCGCACAAAGGGGCACAGTTACGTAGAATGGTTGGTAATTTATTTCGCGTGCTTACCAGTGCCTGGGCATCAGGAGCGAGGTGTTGGTACGCGGTGTTCAACTGTGTCAACAGTTGCGCACAGACAGGCCCGTTTGTGTCGCTGCTGCTGCCGCTGGTCGTCGATTCTACCATCGGGTCACGGGAGCTCGGTTCTACAACAATAGCCATCTTGAATGGACTGATCCGCGTGCCGCGACGATCGTTTTGGGCCGCGCGTCGATGTTAAACCTATTTCGCAATCGTTCCGTGTGGACGACGCAGGACGCAACACCATAAAGCAACCGCTGTCGTCCGCACGAAACACGCGGGCGAGATTCAATGACCGACCAGCCGCGCTTCGTTAACGTTAATTCGTCGCTTGAATTGAAACTGAATCCTATTAAGGCGTTTATCGTCGCTGTAAAAGCCGTGCATATGACTTGGAACGATTATGTAAGCCCATCGAGGGACGAGAACTACCATTCACAGCGTTATTCCGTGAAACGGATTTCCAAAGCCGTTGTTCTACTGCGCGGTAGACGTTATGTATATAGTCTTTACGCAAGTGGAACATGAGTAAGCAATAACAGAGAACGTAACTGCTCGATTTATCGTGATAATGCGAGTGTTAATTTGAGAGGTTAATCCAATTAAGTGCGTACGAGGACACTGCAATTATGATAGGGAATTATTATTGCACCGATGGGAACCTACCATCGTTAAGCACTTTGCTAGAGCTGTTCAGTATACTCATGAATTCCAGCCCATCTTCTCTGTTGATATTGTCGAGTGTTGGAGGTGGAATAGACTCCACGGGGTTCCCCTCCAGGGACACGAAAATCGCGCCGGACTCAAGGGCATCGTCCGTTTGAATTGTTGGCGGGCTGGGTGTCAACAGTGGACAGTCTGATGCTTCTTCGTCCTGTTGAACGGCATATGTATGTTTGTACCCTTTGGTTTAAGAAGTAATGTCAGCAGCACACGATTTTAGCATAAGCGAAGGAATGTGAAGAGAAATAATAAACAATAACGAAAGCGCGTCTCTGTTGTTCGGCCCCGTTTCTTCGCGGTAATTTGCAAACACGCAACACCCATCTATTGGTAACTACTTATAGGCAATAATTTTTAACATTCACTTCTAAAATCCATCGACAAGTTACCGATGCAGCGTGTTATTTCATAGAGCCTTAATTAAGCGTAGGTTCGTCTTTACTGTAATTAATCTATTCATTGGGTTATATCTCGAGAACTTAAAAATAGGGATATAGATATAAATGATTAATAATAAATGAACCAATTTTACCGGCGGTAGATATATCTACACTTTCCTCGCCTCTCTTTCTCTTACCCAATGAGCGGCCATTTTCAGGCGTAGAATTAATTCGCGTTGACCAATGAACAAGTTAACAAATCAACAAAGATCGTATATATTTAAAATTAACGAATGCTTGCAAAGTAGAGGATTAACACAAGCATAAAGAAAATGCAGCCAATAAAAGATGCTCGTCTTGGAAATCGTTTCGGTAAAGAGGTTACTGAACACGATACCAGACCCACGAGATATAGCGTACGAAGAAACAAAGGACGGGAGGATAGGTAGAGAAAAGGTATGCTTATTTGTGCCGAACACACCTGTTGGTCCTGATTTATAATCAGCTGCCGTGAGCTGGACGAAGACGCAAGTTCAGTAGGTAAAACCACAGACAAAAGACCCTCAGGCTTCGGGATATTCATCTCTGTCGAACAAACGTAGAAAATCCGATCCAACGTCACTTCTTCATTACTCTTAATCACGGCCAATTACCGCACGCCAAGCTCGCCACCGAAAACTTACGTAGAAATCTAAGGCGTGTCAACAAATGCGACACGAATTCACGAGGACTCCTATTATTCGCCACAATCTTACAATTCTTATCGCCGTTCCACGCTCGCGGAAATAATTATTTTTCCCCGAAACAACGTCGCTGCCGGTGGACAGGCCAGTTATATAAGTCCGCCGGAACGACTAAAACGCGACACGGCATTTTTATTTCCGACGACGAAACGCAACGTCGCGAGCCTCACGGCTGAAATCCGATCTACGAAACACAAGACAAGGAACACGCAGCTGAACGCGTCGGGACGCGAACTGCACAATCGTCATAGTTATGAGCCGTGCAACGTTGGCTCGGCCTGCTATCGATCGGCAAATTCTATGAATGGGCGCCTACAGCCACGTCACGATTTTCTCCCCTAATCCATTAAACGGCGCCGCTGAAAAGGGCTGTCCAAATAATGCTCAGCTTTGCATCATTGCTTCGCGACCGAGTGCCATGGGGCAGCACGTTCTTGCGTCATCCCGTGTACCGCCGCTATTCGACGGTTTATAGATACAGGTTAATTTCGCGGCGAAAGAATAATACGGGTGTAAGCCGGATATCGCGCACGCATAATACGCCGTCCAGTATAACTGGCTACTTGAAGGAGATAGCGAAATAATTATATTTAGAAGTTCGGCGAGTTGAGTAGAAGTAATATTACATTCTTGGCGGGCGTAAAGCGGCCTGTGGCAACGGAAACAACGCAAAGCGATCAGAATTAATGAAAATTTATTAAAATACTCCTATGGTACCGAGAGAACGAGACAGTTTAAGAGAACTGATGAAATCTGATCGTGCCACATGTCAGGACTCAATTAACCGCGCGAAATATCAAAATAGATATCGATACCGTTATTTGTATCGCTCTAAGAATAAAGGGAAACAGTCACGGGACCATCGATTCTGCTAATTCCGCCCTCTAACGAATCTAAAAATCGCAGTTCAAATATACGCGTGAAAGTTTCACGTACGACATCACGTTAGAAATAATGCACGGTGAATTTTGGGCAGATTATATTCTTCGGCTATGCCTATTACTGTGAATATTATTAGTAATAACTGATTACAAACAGTGCAGCGCAGATGAAAGAACGTACACGCGGGAATGAAATCATATTAACATTCGTGGTCGGTTACGGCGGTAGCTCGTGGTTCCATAAAACGAAAGAGCGGAATAATTAATTGTGCAACTTGTGTCGCGTCAAAAACTAAGCGTACCTTTGATCCGATCGCTAATAGACTGTCGCTAATTAAAATCGTAGCTGGTTTGATGCTTCGGCTCACCTGCAATTCAGCCGGTCACCACGTGACGGAGACGACATCGGCGGAGAACGTAAAGCACTTATAGAACCGTAGCCGAGGAACCTGTACCCTCGTTGGAACTCACAAGATCTACTGTTTTTAGGCCGGCCGACTTCACGAGTCCCTCGACACTTCACGTTCGTCCACTTCCTACGGCCCGGCTTCTGCGCGAGGAACGCTCCGCGAACAGGCAACGAAAGCAAAATCACTAGCAAGGACGAGGCCCGTGGCTTCGGGATGTTGATGAACGTGTCGCGCTGCCCCCGATCGCAAGGGAGTCGCGTGCCTTTGCGTATTATATTTAGCAACGCCGTTTCGTTCCGTTTCGTCTGGTCTCGTCGCGTCTCGCTCCCAACAGAGATGTTTTCGTCCTCGACGGGCCTGCGCGCTTCGACGATACGCTCTTGCGGGCCGTTGTGTCAACCACGACGATTGAAAGGCTCGATAACACCGACATTCTCAAAAGCCCAGTGCCATTAATGATTACCCGTGAAACCATGGCATTTCTTTTCTTTTTCCGTAAATATTGCGTATCGATCGGGGAACATCGTTTGCGGTATAATTTAAAATGATTTTGAAGATTGAAAATTAGTTGCAATCGAAGCGGTGAGAATGATTGGAAGGTGCGATTAGAAAGGTTACTCTTGAAATCGATAAAAGTCATCTTTTCCTTCCACGAGTTGGCTTCAATGTTTCTGTGTTTTTTATGGTTACTGTCTTGGGCGTGTGTACTTATTATGTTTGAAAATATTGGGTTTAATTTGTGCGGAATTTAAGGTACAAGTTTTGGGATTGATGAATGATGAATTGTTGTTGTATTAAAGATTAAGTTGATTTGGAGCCCCTTCCATTATGCTACATGTTTGCATGGATGTTATGTGCCGTATTTGTGTCATTGTTTATCGACAGTGTTACTCTCGAATTCTCTTATCATTTATATGTCGCATGCGACGTTATCGATTGAGAATGGAATTCGATCGCAATCCTTCTAGCGGTTAGAATTTAAACTAATTATGATGAAAATTTCTACGAAAAACGTAAATGTGAATCGATCTGAATTCACACTATGAACTAGTATATTTGCATATTTAACAACAAGCGAATGCGGGAACAAGATCAATTTATACTGTGAACGCATCGTTACTGTTTTTTCCTTTACTAACTTTACCGACTTCGGTGATTGTGCTGCATTAGTTCCTCGACTCATCGGTTTTAAATATAGAGTGCGCGTCACAATCCTTGATTTTTCACCGAAGTCGGTATTTCAGTTCGTGTGACAACACACGAACGGCGAATGTATAGAATTCTATACCTGTGCCCTACTGGCTTCATATAATCGATAATAAAATTTGAACTCATTTTTATAATCCTCTTTAACGCATAAATTTTACAGTAAAAGATACAAAGCATTAACTACTTAGTCCATCGCAAGTCATTGAATTATGCAGCTCAATGAATAGAAATCTTTCATCACTGACAAGGTGTAAAACTATAACCTCGTCTGTGGTTGCATCATGATATGCAAGTAACTGCCTTTTAAAAGTTATCGAACGGTATGAATCGATAAAAACAATTTTCTGTACAATGGATGTGGATTCGAGCAAATGGTAACAGAGCGTGTAAAATAGAGAATGCGATGTATTGGACTGTTTGATCTAGCGACAAGCTAGTAACGATTTATTGGATATTAATCCACCGATTGCTCTTCCTTCATCGTTCTCGCAACGTCGATGTAAAAATATTTAATACAGATATAAGATCGGAGAATAGATAAAATTTATATGATGATGCTTTATTTACATAGGTGTAACATTAAAAATAATCACGAAACTATCGCGATTACGTATAGAAGATTATATGTCGATAAGGGTATCACGAACACGTCTGCAAATCATTCAAACGATTACGAAATCAATCAACTATTACGAAAGAATGTCATGTGACATCATCACTTTATGAATGAAATCATCTTCCTGGGTCAGTGTTTTAATTAAATTTTCTGTCATTCTATATACTTTCACTTGCATGTTTATTTCATTTCTAATGTACAATTATACAGATAAGGATTATTCATGCAAATACCACGACCTAGAAACACAAAAATAACTTTCCCGTCGAGTTAAAGATCAATAGAAACCACATTAAAAAGAAAAAAACTAGTATACATTCGCACGAACATTTTATTGCAATTACGTTAAGGGAGCACTGCGAGTTGTCCTTGTTTCGCGTTCATCGATTTCCCTGTAATATGTAGTAGCTTATCTAGGTCTTTGTTGCCATAATACCAAGGCTATTTTCCGACGAAAGCGTTTCTGCGAAATTCTGAAAGTCTCGCCTTTTCACGCATTTCAGCAGAATTAAATATTTCACGCAAACGAATACGTGACTATGCGTCATACGATCTATGATGCATCTCCTCTCTTGTACAAGCGTATCAGTATCGATCTTCCATACCTTCTAACCTTTGCTACTCGAACTTAAACCTTACACTAACAAAAAGCAAAAATCTTGACCTTTTTACCGTATTTTATCCACCAGTATAGCGCTAAAATTCGAAGATCTAAGTACTATCTTATCGTCGAGAGAAAGATTCGTCAAACAACAAGAATTGTGTCGCAACAGTGATCGGCAGGAAAGTAGTTATCTCCCTGAAAAAGAGCACGTAAAGATGTATCGTCACATCAATGGAATCTCGAAACGTGGACAAATGTCCGTCGACTTTACGAAGCTTCCTTCGTGATCACGCGCATACTTCCTCATTGCGGTACAAGTTAGTAGGAAACGCAGAACGTGATCTAGGAATTCGGTGACGTCCGCCAATGTTCCTCGGTCTCTCGCTGTGCTATGAGCAATATAAGCGAAACACGGACGTGTTACGCGCTTGTCCTATTACGCCATGCTTTTAGTTCGAGCGCGACAACACCTTAAGAATTCGACCGTTGGACAGAGAAAATCGAAGTGAGAGAGGGTGGTGGATCGGGTGGAGGAGCGAGGGGAAGGGTAGAACGGAACTACCGTGGATTCACTTGGCTACAGCGCTCAGTCGTTAACGAACTATCAAAGAGATTGGTTATACACTACTTGTGCTTGCGCATAGACGAACGCATTTCCTAGAAGGAATAAAAATGGTTAACGAGGTTAAAAATGCCGTGAGTAATTCAAATTGTCCTCGACGTTTCTATTCTATCCCTGTGCAAACATCTATGAAATATACGCCGCGGTCTTGCACGTTGCGAGTAACCATGCTAATTACTTTCGGGAATAAGTTACGATCGTAGTGTGGCTCTAAGTTCGATTATATCACACTCCCCGCGACACTGGTCGGCCTTGAAATAATCGGTTCCACCTCAGGTTAGTTTAGCGCGAGTAGTTTTCCTAGAATTACAACGGAAAGACGAGATTCGGGATCGTATGTCGAGTGTGCAATCCGTAAATCGTGAACGACATGAGCAAGTTGTGCCGGTCTCCGGTTTGCCCTGACCGCAGCGCCACGGAACATATGTATGCGATGTGATCGCTTTCGAGTCGGTGTTCATGTAGCATTGCGTCAACCGTAAACAATTCCAATTACCACGTATAAGTGTAATTCGTGTCATTGGGATGATTTGCCGTATCTGAGCATGCGTTCGAAGCATGCCTCCACTGCGGATCCGGTCTTATGATGGGGATGATGATTCAATGCATCAACGACCTGTTCGTTGATTGATTTAGATACGACATTGTTCGAGCATCCACTGCGAAAATTGCTGAAAGTATTTCTATTTAATTTAGGGTTGCCAACTATTTTCCGGGGAAATATAGTACTTTACGGCCGAATATGATAAAAAATATAGTACATTATGAGGGAATATAGTACTTCTCGGAGGAAAGTGGTACAAAATAAAATTTTACCCCCCCTCCCCAAATCGCCCGTGATTTTCATTAACTTAGGTTTTCCTATACGCGACTGGGCGCAGCGTTAAGAATTTCAAAGCCGATTTTTTCGAAAATTAAGCGCGATATCGAAAAATGTTACTCTTTCTTTTCTACTTATAACAAGTAAATAAGTCGAGAAAAAGGAATAAAATTTTTTGATATTCCGCTTCATTTTCGAGAAAATCGACTTTGAAATTCTTGACGATGCGTCCAGTCGTGTATAGGGAAACCTGCCCTAATGAAAATCACGGGCGATTTGGGCGTAAGTGGAATTTGCCCTATAACAACCACATTTTATTTTTTAAATATGTACTTTTTGTAGCATTTTGCATTATTAATTAATTTATTTGTAACAAATATGTCAAAGCTAGGTTCGATTGCACTGAAGGTCCAAATTAACATATATGAGGAGTTCATTTTTTATACACTGGTTCTGTTTCTCCCCTCCCACCACTTTATATTCATTATAAAAAAAAAATCCTCTCTGTTAAAGTTTAAATTCACAAATTCAAATTTTGATGCTGCTGTGGAATATAAAAATAAGTAAAAATTGTAGAAATTTATCTGTGTATAGAAAATATAGTATTTTTACTTACTATATCTTTTTCCAACAGTATATAGTGCACTAGACAAAAATATAATACAATACTATATATTATAGTACGGTTGGAAATCCTAAATTAATCCTAGAATTCCCAGTTAGTCATGATTTTCACCAGAATAGATTAATACAGAATATAAACAGAGTTACAAAGTAAAAAAGATTATGTTGTATGATTCCTTTTCAACTATATCTAGTTGATTGATAGTTTTCCTAAATTAATACTAGTTTCAGTCGATTATTCTGTTACGAGTGGGCTGCCTGAATTTTTGTCCTGTTATTATCAAGCAATGTAATCGTAAAACTATATTTAGTTCTATCATTTAGTGACCAACAGCCTATATCTTATCATGGCTAACTACCACCTGGTTATCAGTTACATTAATGATACAGTACTTAGAGTGCACAAGTATGGGTGATGTAAAAGAGATTTAGCCATACACTTATACCTATATTTTTAGAATTTGATGAAATATACGTTTCTGTGAATAGATAATAAAAATTTTACGTAACTTTTTTTTAAACTAATATCGATTAAAATTATATTTGCAGGATGACTTGCAGAGCACCCTGGCGAAGGCGGGTGACACTTTGGTCGTAATTGACTTCTTCGCCACGTGGTGCGGTCCTTGCAAGATGATCGCACCTAAGATCGAGGAGTTGTCAAAGGTTAAATTATTCTACGCAAAACGATTTCTATTACAAAGTTAAGTACGTATCGCTAAACAATGCCTTTCCCTTTAATAGGAGATGCCAGATATTATCTTCTTGAAAGTCGATGTAGACGAATGCGAAGATATTGCTGCGGAATATGAAGTCACCAGTATGCCCACCTTTATCTTCATCAAGGGAGGTAAAGTGGTATGTATCGCTTGAAACTGATATAAGTATCAAAGCGAAAGAGAATAATAGTTAAAGCCGATGTCTCAAATCTGTTTCAGCTGGAAACATTCGCTGGCGCTAATTACGACAAACTTAAAAGCACAATTCAGAAGCACAAGTAAATAATTAATATGAATGATAAGAATACGTTGTAAGCTGAATTGATTATTAATTGGTACAAATCACAAGAGACGCGACAGAAGCCTTGTGGTCTTTAAAAATAAAGTTACTTAACTTGCAAGGAAACTGTGAGATGATAGAATATGTTTTGATAATACATTATCAGTTTTGTTATATATATTTTGTTGCAAAATAAAGTGTAATCAGCTTATAACATGGTGTAATTACATTCATTCCATTGCTTTTTTAGTAGAGCAAGAAATAGACTGTCGAAAGATCTATAATACAAAAATGAATTTATTTACACGATCGCGTTTAATTAATACAGTCCATCCAATGTAAAACGATACTATAGAAGAAACTTAATATTTATATAGCGCTATCCAGCTACTGACATAGCGACCTCTGGTTGCTTTTGTATTCTTACTAGCAGCGAACATGCTCCGGTACCAGATTTGCAAGGCTGTCCTAACATTAATCGACTAGAAGGAGACACCAAATTATCCCGCTTTCCTGCAAATTCGAATTAAACGGGATTATGGAACATGTATTACAATTGTATAACGCCCTAAAGCATCGTTTAAATTAGGGCTGGGACTATTTGTCGAATTTTTCGGTATTCGAATATACGAATACTTCAGTTGCTCAATTATTTGACGAATATAATTCGAATATCCAAGTATTCGAATACTATTCGAATATCCAAGTATTCAAATACTATTCGAATACTATTCGAATATCCAAGTATTCGATTAGTATGGTGTGAATTATAAATCAAGTTCTTTAGGTTCATTTGTCAGGATGAATTCTTGTAAGCTAATTTTGACCCACTTCACACCATACTATTCGAATAGTATTCGAATACATCAGTATTCGAATAATAACATTCGAATACTCAAATATTTGAAGTTTATTCGTAGCATTCAAATATTTGTAAAATATTCGAATAGTCCTAGCCCTAGTTTAAATTAACTTCTTTACCTTGCAACGTAGCATTTCTCAAGAAATTCAGCGAACTTTCGAAGCTCATTTGCTGCAAAGGAGAGGCCGAGTCTTCCATTCCTTTGCGGCTAAGGGGTTGGAATGTGCCATCGAAGGTCATGTAATCCGCGATCAATGATAAATGACGGGCATCGACGGTGATGCCGTACATTTTGAACACGTCCCTTACTTCTCGTACGATAACTCTATTAGCAGCTTCAATACCGTACGTTTGGGAAATACCATAAATGTCGTTCGAATACATTCGGTTCAAATCTAATAACTTGTCGTGTTTAAACATTTCCTATAACACAGAAAGGCATGATTAACGAAGAATTTCGGCGAGATATAAAATCGTTATTAATGTAAAATCTTCGCTTACTATTATGTTGATGCCATCGGTTTTAAGAATAGTTTCTCCGTCATTATTTTGGAATGTGAATGCACGTTTTAGACACGGCACCTCTGATAAGACCACTCGATTTGCCACGTTTTTAATTATCGTTGGTAAATCCAGTTTTATCATTTTAAGAGGTAACTGAGAACCAAGAATCATGTTTATAGAAAACATAGGTATATTCGTAGAATGCGATCGTCAAACGTGTTCGAACAGTTTACTTACCCAAAACGTTAGTTTGCACCATGAATATCTATCTTCATCGTAATCATATTTCATTACATGAATGTACATGTCTACAACTTGTTTCTTCCTTTTCGAAATATGTATTTCATTTGCACTTTCATCATTAATGCCCTCATCTTCATCTTCCTCTTGTTTATCTCTGTTGTTCAACATCTCATTGTCATTTTCTGTAGCAACATTATCTTCCTTTTCATTCGCGTCGTCCACTTCCTCTTCTTCTGGATCCTCATATTCCTGATTTTCCTGGTGACGAGAGATCGATCGCGACAAGGTTGCATCCGCATCTTCTGCTGCATCTTCTTCGTCCGACGACTCATGCATTTCCCCTAAATTTGTTCGTGGTTTTAGAGAGGACTCTGTCCCTTCGTTTGGCTCAGCTTGATCCAATAAAGCATCTTCGTACATAGGCTTCTTCTCGTCTTCCACGTATATTAAGCTACCTGTTACTTTCGCAACTTTCTTAATTTCCTTAAATATTTCCTTGAAAAATACTTCTTCCGTCCTCTTCAATATATCTTGTGGCTGAACACAAAATTCTCCTTTGTAGGACTTGTGTGGCAGATAATTAATGGTCATAGTGTGTACCAGTTGCCTGTTCGGCGACTGTTCCATGTGCCTATTTATTGTAATATTACTCAGAACATTCGATAAAATGCATTTGGTGAGCTTTAATCTCAATTTTTTGGAGTATCTGGCTACGTTCTCTAAATCTTTTTTAAACGGTATCTCCATGCTCGGCGTTTTAATATTCTTCGACGCCATCATGAGTATTTCACGCAACCTGGGTATACCCAAGGTAACGTTCATCTCCCCACGACCAGCAAAGTGGAAAGTATTTAAAGTCATTTGAGTTGACGGCTCCCCTACTGATTGAGCTGCCAGCAAGCCCACTGGTTCACCAGGTGGACACACAATCCTCATTACTTTCATAGACAAAAGTTCTCTTAAGCTTTTCTTTTCTATCGAAGGATTCCTGTGCTCGCTATTCAAATATTCTTCCATCAGATGTTCCAATCGTTCAGAAAGCACGCCAAAATCTATATCTTGTCTATATCTTGAGATTACTGGGTCAGGGCAACTTGTACACTCAGCAGAAATGAGTTCCTTCTCTTCCGCTGGGGCTCTTAGCCACTTCCTCATGAGCGAAAGCGCAGCTTTGCTCCTTCCAGAGTTCTCATCGATTTCCTTAAATTTTGAACTCTTAATCTTCAGGTCCTGCGAGGAGAATCTTGTGAACGGACTAATCTTCCTCTTCTGTAACACAGTCCCGTTTTTACTTTTCCATTTCTTTATTGACTTCACCAATCTCAAAATCTTTTTTGTGTCGGAATCCTTCTTCAGATTTTTCACCAGCTCTTCATCGACAATCGCGTCTTTATTGTCTATTAAGAAATCCATCTGTTCTTTCCTTAAAAATCTCGAGCCTGGAATATCAAGACCATCTTCTCCGTAATAAATCTGTACCAAACTGCCGTCCGAATCTCGTACCGTCGAGTCGTAATTAATAACTAAGCCTTCGAGATGTTTAATCAGACAACGTTGCAGATATCCTGATCTACTGGTTTTCACGGCAGTGTCGATAAGACCTTCGCGCCCTGCCATACAATGAAAGAAAAATTCTTGAGGTTGAATTCCTGTCATGAATCGACCATCGATGAAACCACCAGCCCTTGGCGTTGGATCATATGCAGGAAAGCTTGGAAGACTTTTCCCACTGATCATCAAAGGTGGTCTCTTTCCTTCCAACTCGATCTGTCCAAGTAAACATGATATTTGCATAGTATTTACAGTAGAACCTTTTGCACCAGACTGAACCATCAGCTGCAAGTTGTTGTCTGGAAACTTTTTTAAAAGACCAGCTGGTAAACAGGTCTTATTTATGTCGTTAGTATACTGATCCAGCGCGCTTTTGTATTTCCTATCGACCTGCGCACGGAACTTAGGATTACTCCAATAAGATTCCTCCATCTTCTCCGTAACTTCATTCATAGGTGTATCAGCAGGCAATTCCAATATCGATTTCTGGATATCTTCTCCGATATTTCTGCAGTTGGAAATAATCTCTCTACGCTTTGCGTCTGCCTTCTTCAGCAACAAGATATCTTCGATGCCAAGAGTAAATCCATTTCTCTGCAAGAATGTCTGGAACAATTTACCAAAGGCACTTAGCAACTTCGTAGAGCACATTCCGCCGTAGAGTTCAAAGATACAATGTATGAGACCAAACGGCGTGGCACCATAATGTGTTTTATCAAGTACACCGCACAGAAGTTCTCCATTTCGTATAATAACTTCTGCCTCCGACATTGTTTTGGGATTCGAGAATTCAGCGCCACACTTCCAACGCCTTGCTTTCGCAGTTTGCCATTCTTTTGCGCTGATCTTAGCACTTGCTGTTAAATTTATACGCGCCTGACTCGATGGGATAATATTAATGATAACAGTGGATACGACTTGTTTACCAGACCACAATGGTTCTGGTTTTATAATGGTAGGCGGAAGGAGTATTACATTTTCCTGCATCGTAGACAAAGCAGCGTAAACCAATTGCATGTAATCCTTCCGTGAGAAGAATGTCCCTCTTACTGTTAAACGAACGCCAGAGATCATGTGATCTTGAATGAGACCGCCTAGTGGAGTGCCATCCTTGGGTACGAGGTACTGATTAGATACGTTAGCTATGTTGTATCCTTCGCTTCTGGCGAGTTCGTTCTGGGGATAATGTGCATTCATTTCGTCACCATCGAAGTCTGCGTTGTAAGCTTTGCAATTAGCGTAATGAAGACGCAGAGTTTTCTCTCCTTTTAAAATGCGAGCTTTATGGGCCATTATGCTAGGTTTATGCAAGGTTGGCTGACGGTTTAGTAGTAAAACATCACCATTTTGCAGATGCCTGTGTATGATTTTAATGCCTTTAAAAAATTTGTTCGCTTTGTCACTTGTCGTTAAAAGTCGTTTCGCAAGAGCTTCTCTTTTCAGAGGATCGTTAGCAGAGATACGTTGCATGGTTCCGTCTTCGTTCTGAACCAGGACTGCGCCAGGGTGAACATTGGGGCCATTTAAAACTAATTGTCGCAGTTGTACAACATTCCAAGGTGTAACAGGTATCGGATATGTTAGTTTCAGGGCGAACGCTTCGGGAATACCAATTTCATCTATATTCAAGTTAGGATCAGGAGTAATGACTGAGCGGGCAGCATAATTCACTCTTTTACCCATCATGTGCATTCTAATAACTCCTTCCTTCTTCTCTATAACTTGCTTCAGACCTTGACAGTTCGCAGAATCCGCTGTTTTATTTAAGTCGCGATCCATTAAGTGATCCACGTTCACTTGTAAACTTTCCCAAGCATTGTGCAATTTCTCAACCGCTGAGTTTCCCTTCATTTGCTCGAACACGAGCTTACCCTCTTCTGGTAGTTGATCTGTATCCCCATCTTGAATCGTTTGAATGATATTTCTTAGAACAAGGCAGTCCTGAATAATAGTTTTGTAGACTTGGGTCTGCGGGTGCTCTATCATTTGACCTTTGAGGAAATTAACTGGCCTAACTATCGGCGGTAGAACTGGTATTACTTCGAAGAAAAATATATCAGTTGGATATTCAATGTCTACCATTCCGAAGCAAGGAATAAGTACCGTAAGAAAATCCTTCTCATGATTCCAGAGTTTTCTTAGATATTCCTTAGACTGATCTGGCATTATTATCACTGTGTCTATTTTATGAATTACTTTACGTGAATTTCTGTGCTCATCGTCCACCTTCGATATTTTAGTCGTCATAATTTTATTCTTCAATGTTGTAATTCTCGGTATAATTTCGTTACAATTTGTACAAATTTTTGATACTACGTATTGCTTCAAGACATTCTCAACGTACGAATGCCACTGCGTGTTAATATTTTTTGTATTCAACTGAGCTTCGTTGCACTGCATATGAGACGGATCGAATCTCGAGCGATTGAGAAGATTCTCTGTATAATTATCAATGATATCTTGAATATACTGTCCATCGACCTCGTAAGGATTGTTAGTACCACCAGCGACAGCCATCACTTCCTGCTCCAAGCCATCAAGATCGCTAAGATATCCTTGCTGAAGCAATTTCAGTTTCGCGGATAACAACAACTTTACGTAAACAGGAATTTGTAAGGTAAAGCATTTTAAACAAGCAGTCTTAATCAACATGTACAATCCTTTATGGAACAATGGATTTACAACTGGCATGGGCAATTCTATATGTCCAAAGTGACCAGTACATTTAAATACATTGCATCCACATGTTCCGCATGGATCTGAACTTTCTATAAGAGGACCTAAATTACAAAACAAATGATGTATATTACTCATTCCTCTACCCATCTTTGTGTCCATTCAACCAGTCGAGTCATGAGCTGTAAGCAAAGGCACACAGCATTCAGACACGACAAAGATGTATCCCTCAGTTATTGTATATTATTCGTTGCAGATATGAGTGTGAATAACTCAATATAGTAATAACTTCTAAACGATTAATATCTTTTGATTCAGAATTTGATTCTGTGCTTCATTCAGAACTACTATTACTATCGCTATTATTATTATTACTTTTTGATGCGACCCGTTTTACAAATTGATACAAAGATCGTGTTCAACGCAACCAACTGTTCGACCCAACTGTTAGGAACTAATTGGTGAGCAGCCATTGTTCCACACAGTTCTGCTGAACGAGACTCGGGAGGGTGGGGATATTTTAGCTGTTCCCAAAATGTGGGTAAAGCGAGTGGAGTTTATCTCCGCTCGAAAAAATGGAGACTGCTCACTGAACGTGTTGGAAATTGAGCAACTACCGCTAGCGGTCAGGGAAAGATCAACGAGCGCAAATGAGCGGTTGGCCAACAGTTGTTTGCGCTAAACGCACCCAAAGACAACCCTGTGATTAATAATTGACCAGCATTTGATAACTTGTGACAAAATTACTTTATAGCTGGTGTCTCGACTCGTTGAATGGACTTTACATACATGTAGATTTATATCCATTTCTTTACCTAATGCTGGATCGTACAATCCTCCTTTTAACGGATGCCCTAATATATTAAACGACAATGGTGTTCTTATTTTAGTAACGCTTAAATTTCTTATATCATTGGCAGTAAACATAGAAAACATCAAGCATTTTGGATCCAAGTGCTTTGGAGTCAAGCGCGGGGGACGATATTTATTCTGTGCCATTTTAATAGCCCTTCCTTTCGCGCTCTTCAATTCCTAAAAGAAAAATATCAACATTTGTAGCTTTAAAACACAAACGGACAATTCGGAAACGTATAAAATATGCTTTATTAAAAGAAGTAGATTGACAGTACCTATAACTTTTTTAAAGTAAACAATATACACGGTTTCATAAGTAAATCATTCCCAAACAGCTGTATCAATAAAGTTCTGCATTTTGCGAACAAATTTCACCGTCACTCACAAACCGTCACAAACTGATTAGGTTAAAAAAATTTCGCCGCATGGCACAACATTATCAACACGTGCATTGGTCGAGTCTCGAGGAATCGAAAATCGATCGTAACGTCGATGTGTTTTTAGGAATTGCACCAGCGATGTCACACGCGCTCACTGAACGCCAAAGAAGTAAAAAGTCAGTGGAATCGAAAGAATTTTAAACTTCGAAATGTACGAAGTTGCGCGTGAAATGTTTCATAAATTCAATAATAAATAATAGATATAATTTATAGTGGAGTACAGTTTTCCAAGAGCTTTTGCGTGGCAAAATATATAAATAATCGAAGAATATTTATAAACACGTACTTATATGTCACGATGTTTATATCGACACTCTTATTTAATGTTTAATGTTCGTCTAGCAATTTGCCCCCGCAAACTTGTAAAGTAATTTCTGCGCGCAGTGGAAATAGAACAAGACAGTTCCGAATCGCATTAATTTTCTAAGTTTATCGCGAAAGATGTTGACTCCGCGATTTGAAATAACTCAGACCGATGAGGAAGTCTCAATAATAATTTACGCTCCATATGCCAATGTTAAGGACACAGAGATTTACGTTGACGGAACGGATTTCAGATTCTACTCCACACCGTATTATTTAAGGTAAAGAATTAATCGCAAGAAACATTCTGTTTTTTCTACGAACCTCTTTTATTTTAGGTTAAAGCTTCCGGGCGAAATAGAAGAGAATGATTCGTCGTTTGGATCCTACGACTGCGAGAAAGGAGATTTTTCTTTGAGATTTTCGAAAGTAACAAAAGGAGAATACTTCGAAAATTTGGATATGATAACTGTGTTGTTAGCGCCGTCGAAAAAGAAAAGCACAATTGTACCTAATATTGAAGTGATTGGTAAATATTATTTACTAGCTTAAGGTATCCGGCGTTGCCCGGGTAAAACTTCGGTTATTGCGGGGTGATAAGAGGGTAAAATAAGGGGGAAGGGGTGGGATGTCCAGATTTCATGGTAGCCTATATTTTCCACAGAGTTCTAGAGAATAATTATGTAAAATTTGGTCCAGATCGGGTAAAAGAATTGGGATAAAAAGTATTCTATGTAATATTCCTGGTCCTAGACTACGTATATACAAAATTTCAGAAAGACCCGTTGCGGAGTTGCAACGTGATTGAGTAACAAACATCCAAACATCCAAACACATTTTCGCATTTATTATATTAGTAGGATATACAATTGCTTGTTTAGTTTGAGCTTAGTACAGAATCTTATGTATTTCTTGTTGTAGGAAATCCATCTGCGAATTCGGAAGATATTAATGAAACGTCAAACGACAATGGTTGCAAAGTAGATGAGAATACGAACGGCGATGAGTGGTATATGCACCAGAATAATCCTACCGAAACCATAAGTCTCTTATCTGGTTCCCCTAAATATGGCTTCGCGAATAAGATATCCGCAGCTTTAGCGTCCTTCGATGTATATAATTTAAACTATAAGCGTTGTATAGCAATTTTATGTGTAAAAATTAGTGGTCGCTTATGAATATATCGTTCTGAATGCTAGGCGGCATGGATTAAGGAAATAGTGGATCTCCCGACGCCTGATTCCACACCTCAGTCCGAACGGAAAACTTTACGAGAGAAACGTGAACTCTCGGACTTTAACGAAGAGCATTATTTAGCGGATCTCATGCAGGTAGAATGTGTAGAACCGTACATATTGTTTACCGCAGAATGGGATACCCTGGAAAAGGAAAACGTTGCATTAAACGAAAGCGAGGTGGATTTATTGAAAGAGCTTCCGAACAAAGAGTATTTATTAAACAACGAAGAGACTCATAGGCTTCTTCTAAGTTTAGTTGATATTCTATTCGGTAGCTGTTACAATCATAGGACGACGCTGGGAGAAAATACAGTGGAAAGCAGTTGGACTATAAATAAATTGAGTTCTACCTTATCTTGGTTCGATGTACGTTGAATTTTTTAAATTTTCACGTCTGTTTCAATTCTTTTGTTCGATGCGTTAATAACGATACTTTTAGGAATTCTCTGACCCAGAAGAAGTTGTGAAGGCATGCTTTAGAAGATCGTTATGCTACCCACTTTTCAGAAATTGGAATCTTTCTTTGAAAGTGTTGGAAGATGTGAAGAAGGTTATTAAGTTAGGTAAGCAGAAGATGAAATATCATTTTGTGAAATTATTATTCTTTGACTGTTACTTTAATTCTAGGTAAGAAGTATATCGTAAAGCGTTTCTGCGAAATACACAGCTTGTTTAACAACGCGTGCGAGCCACGATATATACTAAATCAATTATATATAAGTAATTATTTGGTTTGGTTACAACAAATTCACGAATCAGTAATAGATTCGCTGTACTCTTTAATAGTCGATGTAAGTATGGAGTTGATAACAAATAAAATGTTACAGACTGTTAACGTACGTGTATTCCTTTCAAGGTTCAACCAAGTAACGAACAAATGGGATTCCACTTAGGTGAATTAGAGCAAGCAGCTTACTCGGTTCAGGAAGACGATCTCATTATAGAAAATTCCGTTCATGACATGGTGGATCAAATGGGCGAATTGACAGTGAACGACAACGAAAGGGATAAGTAAGTGTAACGGCAAATAATACCTTTTATAAATTCATCGAATTTAAAGCTTCACTAAAGTAATATTATGTTTTTACGTTGTATGATTTTATTTTAAAGGCCAAAGACTATATACTACATTAAAGACAAACATTCTTTAAAGTATTTGTAAGTATTTTAATAGAATTGTTTTGAGTATCGATAACTTTATCACTTAACAAGGCTTAATCTATTACCGTCTAATGGATGAATTAAATATTTACACGAATTATGAACCCCTATTTAAGATACACCACTGTAATATACTAACTGAAATGCACCTCCCTTCGTCCAATCACATAGATATCAATTTGCAAATTCATGTCGACGATGCATAATGGCAACAATCTGTCGTTATATTTGCACACCACGCATGGCAAAATGTGCACAGTGAGAAACGCTTAAACAGTGTTCTTCCATATAATTTAGATGTCGATATTATGTTACGCAGGTTGTCGAGCAGCTCGAGTTCAAGTGACAGCAGCGATACAGATTCTGAGACCGATTCAGAAAGTAGCACTTCGACCACCACTACAACCAGCAACAGTAGTAGTCTAGATTCTGACGATGCAAGTGAAGCAGAATGAATTGCAAAAGTACGCACATGATATTCAATCCTTACATATAACGTCCTGTATTTCTACGTCTTAAGCTTCGGTATCTCGTACCGAAACCGTTACAAACATAATGTCTTCGAAACGTTTTTATTTACTTACGACGTATAAGTAAAAAGTTTATGTATTAATACCTTCTGTGTTCATAAAACGATATTCGTACTTATATATACAAATGCTAAACGAAACTGTTTGTAAGATTTACAATGATACATCTTCGCTTTTACAATCAACTTTCTATGAACATGCAAAGCGTTTTTGTAATTGCATAATCACTCTATAAATATGGCTCGTTTCGTGTCTATCTTACGTATATATGAATGTTACGATTGTCCCTGTAAACATGTACAGTATATACATTACTATCTCGATAAGATGAGTTCTTTACGTATTAAAGGACATAGTTGATCCATGGCACCAGTTTATAATAATGCTTGATCAATGTATTTTGCGCGAAATCATCCGAATTATCGTTAACTTCCCCGTCCGAGTTCGTTGTACCGATATTATTTGCTTCCAATATCGTGCTTTCATCATCGAAAGTGTTTTCAACGCCAACCTCTCCATCAACCTAATGATTCGTAAAGCATTTAGTTATACTTTGCACATCCTTATTCTATATACAACTGATTAGTTGTATTTAGAAAGTGCAGTTGGAAGCAGTATTTCAAAGATGATCACCGTAATATCGTTGTACTCTGAAAACTCTGCATTTTCGATCTCTTTGTTAAATTCCTCATATTCGGAATTTATCCAATAGTCCGCAATCTCTCCGTATACTCCTGGACTTTCGTTTACACCGTTCATGTATACATCCAGCTTTTTGTCTCCGAATTTCGCTGCCTCTAAGCTTTCCAACGTCGCTGGCTTATAGTTTTTAATAGGTAGAACGGATTAACGTGGTACATTGTGAAAGAAGTTTGTTGTATTTGATAGGAACATTTACCTTTTGATAACCGATTGTACTCATACTATGAAAGTGGCCATGGTAATCAGGATTTCCTGCCTTCAGAACTAAGTGCGTGTATTGCTTCAAGTTTTGCCCTTCTTGGTGTAAATGCGGAGCGTACATTATTATTCGTAAAGGCAAACTCTCCGCTCGTTGAACCTGTCTTTCTTTATCCTCAGTGTCTCCATTTAATGTTTCGTGATCTGTGGAAGAAATACTTGTAAGAGGAAAATGATAATTCTAGGTCAGGACTTCTTAAGATACATTTAAAAATGTAATTCAGTTTCTCATTGTGGAGGTTTGAGAAATATTAAGAACTAATATTTAGTTACTAGGTTCAACGCGTTACAAATAAGTTATGGCTACTACCGACTGAAGAAACTTCTTCCTTCTCCATATTCTTCAGACTTCCATCCATTGCATTCTGAACGTCTTCACGACCACTTGTTACATCGGTATTAAATTGATTGTCGCTATTTACAGTTGTTGCTTCGCGATTCTGCGCTACTGTGCGTTCTTCGGGTGTTTCTAAGTCCGAGGCTACAGATGAATCTTGAATTTGTGTTTGCTGCAGCGAAACTTCAGATGTCGATTCAATTTTATCGTCGACGAGAGTGGTATTCATATTCTCGTCGTTTCTTATATTTTCCATTGATGTGGTTTTACCCACTATTCTATCAAATCCCGAATATGTGTGAAGTGTTTCCGTTTCCACAAATGGTGTATCAGTTATTATACTATTAGGAGTCGTGGTTGCATTCATATTTAAATTTAAGTCGAAATAAATTATGTTGCTTGTATTTTTATCATCTTCGGTCTCTTCTGCTTTCTCCGAAGGCACAGTAACACTCTCTAATTCCAAGTTAGTGGGCATTTGGCTCGTATACGGATCGAGATGTTTGTCTACATTCTTTTCATGTGGTTGCACACCTCGAATATACTCATCATAATCGGTGGAATTCTGTACCGACGGTGGTTGCTCCTATTTATCGCAGAATTAACTAAAACTCTTACACTCCCCATTCATTAACTCCTATCTCCGAAATCATAATAGTCTCCCTATACTTACGTCGCAAGGACCACATGGATCTTCATTGTATGTAGAAAGAATAGCTGCTTTAACATAAGGGAAATGTAATATGCTCCAGGGCACAATGATTTGATAACTCAATTTACCACAACTGCAATTGTAATATCCCATGTATTAAATGTATGCAATTAAAAACGAAACAATGAAGAAAAGGAGAACAGAGTTTATTATCTGTACGAATAATGCCGCAGAGCTAGAAACCTTCTAATTTAATCAATTCGGAGCGTTATTCTTCATGCTGGGAAATTATTAAGAAGAGTTTTATAAAAAGGTGATATAACTTTTGTGTTAAGTAATTTTGTGTTAACATACATAGAATGTACGTTAAAAAATTGATTTTATTTGCTTGCAGTACGTTGTGCATTGGGATTAGTAAGTGTCGAAGATAACTCACCGGTCGACGACCACCACTTCGTCCTTCGACGCACGAAAGCTTTTCCAGATACTAAACTCGGGGCTATCCTGAAGGAAGATGACGCCTTGCTCACTGTTTTTCGCGAGGTCGTTGATCGCCTCTTCCGCGCCCCAAAAATATTCCGGCTTCAGTATATTTTTGGATATCTCTTTCCACGCGTTTACCTCCACGCTATCTTCCGCGACGTCGTCCGATAAGCCAGCCGGCGGCGTCACGACGAAGAACAGGATATTCCTATAGCCAGCTTTCTCGAATCGTGTCTTCAGCATTTTCAACCTTGCAGAGAATTACTTTAAAAGATTTCACAAGTCGCCGATTTTCGTTCGTTCATCCCTGAGGGGTTTAGAAGAGGCGAGCTACGCTATACAATATTCTATTGCGAGTAAATGATTCTAATCGGATTCGTAACACCCTCAAGTCCCACGGAAAGCGACTAGAAATTATTAACAGAATGGCCCTTGCCGTTTCTTCAGCGACTCACATGATTGCTTGCCTAAAGCTGTAGTACCAAGAAGGATTCAGGAACGCGAATACGTTCACGTATCCCAGATACTTTTTGAACAGATTCGTAGCACGGCATTGCTGAACGTGTACCCGGTTAACTTGGGGCTTCTCCGATTCAGGGAAAGAGTGAAGGGTTTGCGAAGACACCTCCTCCTGATCAGCGAGGCTCCCAGTAGCCAGCATGATCATCAGCACCGCGGTTGAGATCCACATTGTTCTTCCACTTTCTCGAATGTAAGCCCTGCGTTACCAGCCAGCGACGGATCTTCCAAAAGAAATCATTCGAGGGCTTGAGAGTGCGTTTCGTGCGCGCAGGCATGAGAATGAAATGTTTAAGAGCGATAGGCGAGAGGATTCGAGCGAGCAAGCGTGAAGTATGAAGCCGATTAATGTATCCCGAGATATGCAACGCGTCTGTATACCGATTATTAACGGACGCGCGTTATCTGGCACCGGAGAGGCGATAAACTAGTTAAAAAGTAAGAGCGTCGAGCACCGACTGCGTCTGGATCATCGTTCATCAATCGTGGTGTGAACGCGCCTGGTCCGCCTCAGATATCCGGGTAGAAAAATCAATTTACGCTGAATATCGCGCGATATGGATGCGGGTCACACAGAAACTGTAAACGTTTTTCTGACCTCGCATGCTGCTTGCTGCCGCTGGACCACCGTTCAGCATCCCTCCTACACGTGGCGTAAACACGACACGTGTGCTCTGTGCAACTTGTTCCACGCGTTACAGTATAACTTTAATTATACATTTCAACAATTTTTGTTGAAATGTAAAAAAATGGTGAAAAAAAGTTTGACAAAACACCCAAAAGGATGTATTCTCGGGTGTCCCATGAGAAAAATCTCGGTTATTTCTCGACAAAAATTGTTAATTGAGCTAGGGGCTATAGCGACCCTCATACAGATTAAGAATCTTTCGGAATTTTTTGTTTCAGATAATTCCGAGCCGGGAAATCCCCAACGCCGTAGACATACCTCCTTTTTAGGTGCCACATTGACACTGTAAAAACAATTAAAACAAATTGCAAAAATTCTTTTAAAATTATTTTTGTATAATACAAGAGTAGCTTAACAAACACCAAAAAGATTTATTTCATTATATATTGTATCTACTCAGAAGAAAATCTTTACAAATAGCTTAATTTTTCAAAGTAGAATGACCCCTTAAACGTCGAGGTACCCCTTCGTTTTTAGAACACCATCCATAGTCAGCTTCGAATTATACATTAATAATATAGAAGAACTATTATTCCGATCTATGTATGCGTATCTTAATACAGGTTTCAGCGTAGAAAGTCTAAGAAAAGAGGAGGAATAATGTAGAACAAGCCAATTCCGAGGAATTGTTTCTCCTACGAGATAAGCCCATCGACTTCCTCTTTCTCCTTTCCGCTGGGTGAAGTTTCTACAATTTTCTAAATGGATCTTGAAAGTTTCAGTTCAATCGTTAGGAGATCGTCGACGTCGAGACTGGGTAATAAAATTATTGGAGAAGCAAACACCGCTGGGATGCAGATTTGGAATAGGACCAGAAGTGGAAGACCTGTTCTTCATCGACCCGATGGTAATCTCTCAACCGTTTAATCTGATTTATAACGCAGGCTTGAATTCCAAGTGATTCAATTCGATTTCTCAATAGATCGGACATCCGCCGAGATCAGTCGATGGGAATGAACACGTGCGCACAGTATAAATGGAACAGAGAGTCCCTTGTTCTCAACTTTTCAAAGCTCCGGACACTCCGGTCCTCCTCCAAGCAGTAGCAGCTCCTCTCAAACTATCAGCAGTCGATCTCTCAATGTTTCACAAGGAGCAGTGCGTTTCTCAAGGTATCACATAAAGCGACTACAATTTCCAATTGCCATGGCAAATTCATCTTACACGTTTCATAATTTCCCAGCGAACGCGTAGAGACCCCGTGGACTTTTAATGATGCGTGTAAACGGAAGAGAGGCTGCAGAGAAGGTCTGTGCGAATGGACAGCGTGCTTATTCCATATCTGAAGCGCAGTGCTAGATTCGTCGCTTCGAGGAAGCTCTATGAAGCTTGGCTAACAGACTCACGCCCCCGTGAAATGTGCCTTGAAAGTACTTTGGAATCATAGCTGTGAATTGCAACCATGATCGGTCCCAGCGCTAGGAAATGCATGTTGATCGGGTTGTTATCGCGTTTGCTCGTCTCAATTGCATCTTCCAACGAAGTGGCTCTGTTCGATAAGGAGCTACACTTCGGCGCGGCCGAAGGGAACAGCACGTTGTTCCTCAACTTCGGCGAGAGAAGAGCTGCAACCCGGCGCGAATCCAACGTCAGTTTGGTGAACGTGGAGAAGACTTTCAAGAATAAAGCCAACACCTTGTCGCGGCTTTTTAAAATCCATATTGACCGGCTGAAGAATCAAACCGACCAGGTAATCACGAGCTTACAAAATTGAATCTCCCATCAAATTTAGGCATTCGATGCCATGGCTTTTCTAGAATTAAACATTAAATACAAAATGCTTTTCAGGTGGAACTGGTGTTCCTCATCGATGCCTCGGGGTCCGTGGGCCTGAAGAATTTCCAGAGCGAGTTGAACTTCGTGAAGAATCTTTTGTCTGATTTCACCGTGGAACCCTTGGCCACGAGAGTCGCGATCGTGACATTCGGTGGCCGAAGGAGCATCAGGCGCAACGTCGATCAGATATCTCGGAGCGGCGAGAATGACCACAAGTGTTATTTGTTGAACAAGCAGTTGAACAACATCAGCTACACTGGCGGCGGGACTTACACCCGCGGCGCTCTCCTAGAAGCTCTTGTAAGCGTTTTCTTCGATTAAGCTTCTTTACCAAACGTTTCAAATTACTTATTAATTAATCGATGAGCCAGAGGGTGCTGGAGAAAGGCCGGCAGAGCGCGAAGAAAGCTGTGTTCCTTATAACGGATGGGTTCAGCAACGGCGGGGATCCTCGGCCAGCGGCGAACCTTTTAAAGATCGCAGGCGCGACGATATTCACGTTTGGAATAAGAACAGGCAACGTGCAGGAGCTCCACGACATAGCTAGCTTCCCCGGAAACACCCACAGCTATTTCCTCGACAGCTTCGCGGAATTCGAGGCCCTAGCGCGACGGGCGTTGCACCGCGGTGAGAGTCCGATAAGCTTGAGATCCCCGAGGGAGATTCGCGACGAGTAGAGCTTGTGGGATATACAGTCTCTGCGAGCTGTTCTTCAGTAATTAAGGGGGGACGCCTACCTAGAGCGGGCAAAACAATGCGCTTCTTTGGGATTTTTTTCTAGAAAAACCTTTACACTTTTATTAATAACTATTCGTTTATTGTTAAGAGTACATCTAAAGGACAGTTCAGTTTTTTTTTTTGCGTTAAAGAGTATTAAAAGATTTGAGAGTTATAGGCGATGACCGGGATGTTCTTCTTTTTGTAAGCGTTTTTTTAAGACCAACTCGCTCGAGCAGTTCACTGACTCGCTCCTTAGCTCGAGGGAACGTAGCGCTTTATCTAACGCAAGTTCGCCACGTTTCCGTTATTACAGATTTGAGGGCCGGCAAATACGTGCCAGTCACGTTACCAGATAACTGCAATCTTCTGTGCGCGAATATCAGCGAAGTGGAAAACGAGCAAAGCTGCTGCGATAGTTTCGCGACGTGCGCCTGTGGGATCACGACGGGTCATTACGCCTGTATTTGCCCCACCGGATATTTTGGCTCTGGCTTCAATGGATCCTGCCAGCGTGAGTCCATCGAGAGCGCAAGCTCTTCTGTTTATATTTTGCCAGGGCGTTTGTTTTAATTAATCGCGATTTTTTAGCTTGCCCAAATGGTACGTACGCCTCTGGAGAGATCTCAGGGGATTCCACGTCCACCTGTATATCTTGCCCCGACGTGAATCATGTCACTACCAAAGTACCTGCTACTTCCGTGGAGCACTGCGTTTGTGCCACGGGATTCACTACCGATGGGAAGAAATGCGAAGGTAACTCGGAGAGGGAATTGTTTATTAATTCGTTATTTGGTTTATTTATTTGGCGACTCTGTCTGACGTCCGCTACCAAATGAAACCTTTGCCGACTGCGAGGAGGGGTATATCTCCGGTTAAAGTTACTATGTCCTTCATGGGATCGGGGTACTGCGGCATGTAAGGGCCGTATATTTCGAGCTGGAACTTTGGTTTCGATGCGAGCCAGCCGTACTGTAGGATTATATTATATTTGGTTATTGTTCAAAGAATTTTCATATGGATTAAGGGGTCATGTATAGTTGGCAGGCGAAGAGAACGTGATTTTTGGGAATTTTTTGTGGAAAATCTAATGTATATTTTTTGCAACTATTTGCTTATTTTAAATGTATAAGAAAAATACATCACATTTTTCACAAAAAATTCCCGAAAATGACGTTCTTTTTCGCCTGCCAACTGACATGACTACCCCTTAAGAACGATAATGGTTTATACCATAGCGTTTGTAGTAACCGGAGCTGGTAAGCATGTTTTTCCCTCTTCTCGGACGAATGTCTCGGTGGGTATAGCCGACTGCTTTTCTTCGCAAAGTTTGTCCATTTCTTTCTTCAACTTCCTTCACACAATTAATCCCCAATGACTACTCGCCCCTTTCTTCCTCATTTTAAATGATAAACACTAAAAGATTCGATTTGTATACATACAGGTGTTCCTCCAATAACCATTCATATTTCTGGAACCACTTCATTTGCAGACGCTTCGACTTATGCACCCCTTCGGTTAAGTTCTTACAAATAGCGACGAAATCGCGAGGCTTGTTACAACGTGGGTCCATTATCGAATTAGATAGGTGTCAAAGGATCTATAGAATAAATATTGTCTTTAAATAAAAGTCTTTAAGACTTCTCAAAATTGTATACGTTCGCCGTGAAGTTTAAGAGATTGCAGACAGAATCGCTGGACACTTCTCCGCATTGCGAGTATTTAGATTTATTGCTGTTTTCAGTAATTGCAAATAAATGTACCGGGCGTGAGAATAGTTACGAAGCACCCTCTTCGAATCGTTCATTTTAATTTTACAAATGTTGCTTACTTTTTCTGATTATTCAGTTATAACGTGCCCGAAGCTGAGGGTGCCGGAAAACGGCTATTTGGTGAAGGCAAGCGCATGCAGCAACGTTGTTCACGCAGCCTGCGGCGTAAGGTGCAGAATCGGATTTTACCTCACAGGTGATAGTATCCGACTTTGTGGAAAGGACGGTAGTTGGTCTGGAAATGAGCCGAAGTGTCTGCGTGAGTCCTTTAGAGAAATTATGCGAAACGTTACTTAATGTAATTAGTCAAAGGAACCAGCTTCGGTTCACGTTGAAATTAAAATTGATATATGCCGCAGCTTAGCCTTCGAAATTTCCATTTTTAATCTTCAGAGATTTAATCTAGATTGTGTTACGCAGCTGCTGTATTTTTTCTGATTTATCATTTCGTTTTTATGTAGTGAAAACTTGCCCAGCGCTTCGACCGCCCACGCACGGCCGAATGCGATGCCAGAACGAGGAAGACGAGCAATCAATTTCAAACGATTCCACGGCGTATCCGATAGACACGCGCTGCCAGTTCAGATGCGACACCGGGTATCATCTTCGTGGGAGTAAGATTCGTAATTGTCTGCCTTTGTCGCAGTGGGACGGGCTTAAAGCGGCCTGCAAAGGTGAACGATTTTCGAAACTAAAGAGCTGTTTTGTTACAATTATGAAGAGCTACACGTGGGAATGAATTTAAGGGGATTAGGCAGTCGAAAAATCAATTTCTGAAAGTACTATCTTTTCTGAATAAAATGCCGCTTGGTTTATAGTAAAATTCGCAAAATTGTAGATTTGGCAGCTAAAAACGTCAAGCGGCAGAATAAGACGAAAATGAAGAATAACGATATTGCAGTTGAGGCTTCACTTCTTAGTTATAAGCGTTTAAAAATACGCCTAAGAGTAGGCAACCCGCGTGCAGCGGTGCAAGTCAGGCGAAGGGCCCGCAGTGGTTTCCTATTCATTCTTCTCTTCATCTACATCTATTTCTCATCTTCCACCCATAGCAATAAAGTGCGAGCCTCTGAAACGAGTAACGAATGCAAAGATTCTGCCCGAGAGCTGTTCTGGACTAGCCAAGGTACCGTTCGCGACAAACTGCACGATAACATGCAGAAAGGGTTTCGCGCTCGAGGGGCCGCGCACCAGATTATGTGGAGGACGTTCCGGTGCCTGGACGCAACGAAAGACTGTTAATCGTTGCATAGGTTGTTCCAAAATTATTTCTCACCAATATAAACTAGCTATTCGGCTCAAATATTGTATGTATCTACTACAGTCGATCCTTGTCCCTCAGATAAAACGCCACCCTCGGTAACGTGCCCGCCTGACGTTGTCGCGGACAGCTTGCCAGGAAAGAATTACGCGTACGTTAATTGGACGACACCGAAAGTAACCGACAATGTAGACAAGTCACCCTCGGTCTGGAGCAAACCGTACATCAGCCTCCCTTGGAAAGTGAAGATTGGCACCCGCACGGTGGTGTACGTGGCGCAAGATTCAACTGGGAATAAAGCTAGATGTAAATTTAAGGTGAAGGTCCTTGGTAAGTTAGCTAGAGTGCTGTATTTTAGAGTGTCGTGATTATTTCATTATAAACTCATTTGTTAAATGTTTCAGACAAGGAGCCACCGATGATCGAGAACTGTATGGACCCGCCAGTGTATTTTACCGATAACGGGGTTGGTATAGATAACGTAACTTGGGACGAACCTGGCTTTTATGATAATTCCAAAGCACCCGTGCAACTGAAGCAGAATTACCTACCCGGTGAAAGTATGTTTCCGATCGGAACCACGGAAGTTGTGTACAACGCTACTGATAAGTATGATAACAGGGCGACATGTGTGCTCAATATTACTATAAAAGGTATACGATTAATTACCGATAGAAGATTTTCTAGTAATATGTTAGAAATTATAGAGTATCGTTTACTTCCATGGTTGCTAGATGTATGCAAAGAAATTCCGGAGATTCTAAATGGCTCTTCAAATTGTTCATCGACCACGGCTAATGGAACAAGTGAGTGCAGAGTAACTTGCGACGAGGGATTCGGATTTGCGACCGAAGTTCCAAATCTCCGCGCAGTGGAGGATGTATTATTGTTGAAATGTAATTCGAGCAATTTAAATTGGACTGAAGAAAACTACATTCCTGATTGCTCTGGTGCGTTTACTTTATGTGAAGTCTGCGCGTAGGGATGATAGATAGGTGGAAGCTTTTAATTTTTGGTCAAAGAATGCTAATTAATGAAAATTCGTTCTCTGTTTATTTCTGCGCAGAGTCTACCGCGCCCAAAGCAGTGTCTCAAGAAGGAAGCATCGTCTTAGAAGGAAACACGTCGGTTTGCGATAACCAGACGACTCTCCGTGAAGTAAATATTAATTCTTCGTTTGAACGTATGAGATATTAGCTGCTCTCGTGTGCCCAGTAAAAACATGCACGTACTTTTTATTATTTTAATTAGTTGAGCGAATATATTACTGCCGATTTAAGATCGACGTTGCTCAACATTTGCGGGAACGATATCGAGTGCAATCTCATTACCTTCGATCCTGAATGCGAGGAGAGCCTTCCGTCCCCGGACACCCTTTCTTCAAACTCGATAAGAGAGCGAAGAGGACTTAATTATAACAATGTTCCCAGCGTCGGATTGTTTGTAAAAAACGAGACTGCAACGTATCATAGAAATACAAAACGAAATGCTAAGATGAATGATGATGCAGACAGAAGCAAAGTGAGAATGAAGAAGAAGAAAGAGAAAATTGAAATCAAATTCAAATTTCTAGGCAAGTTTCCTCATTCGCATCTTGACGATTTTTAAAGCAATCCGAGAAACTGTTAAATTATTTACTTGTTCTACGTTTTAACGCAGGGAAGATAATCGAGGAACATTATGAAAACCCACGAGAGGGAGTGCAGAAGCTGAGGCAGAAGCTAGAATCGATGTCTCAGTCTGGAAGATTGGATTTACTGAATAACAGGACAAACCAGGAGATCGCGAAGCTTGCATTGAATTTGCATCTGGTTTTCAAGAATTTCCAGGAACTCTGCGAGCTAGGAAGCGTTCTGAAGAAGCACACATGCGGTGAGAGCAATGTGTTGCAGTTTCTGCGGTACCTCGATTCGTTAATGCTTTCTTCATAGTTTTCTTCAATCTTAGTGAAATGTCCTTTGGGTACTTTCTTCGATTCGTCGACTAAGCGATGCCAGCCGTGCCCCCTCGGAGAATACGAAGACACAAACGGATCCTTGAAGTGTAAACGCTGCCCTGAATACACGTTCACGAAGAAAATGCATACAAAATCTTTGCAGGATTGCATACGTAGGTACCTCGCTCAATATTCGTATAATTTAAACAGAATTTACACTAACATCTCTTTTATCGCAGGCCTGTGCAGACCAGGATATTATTCCCGAAAGAAACGCTATCACGGTACACGTTTGGCTCTCGAGCCGTGTTTGATGTGCGCGCTTGGATTTTATCAGCCAGAATATGGGCAGAACCACTGTCTACCTTGTCCATTCAATACCACTACGAAATATCGTGGATCAGTGGATATAAATAATTGCTTGCCTCTGTATGAGATTGAAGATGATATTTGCCAAACAGATTCCTGTTTGAACGGTGGACAGTGCGTGCAAGAAGAGGACAGCTTCAGTTGCGAGTGTCCTGATTACTATGTCGGTGAGTGGAAACCGAATATAATTTCATTGAGTTGTGCCGCAGAAATTAACAGCAGAATAAATATCTTTAGGTTCAAAATGTGAAACGTTACGCAGTCCCTGTGATTCTTCGCCCTGCTTGAACGAAGGAACATGTACCGTGCGATTTCTCACGAATGGTACAATATATTATACTTGCGCGTGTACAAGTGGATACTCGGGAAGCAATTGTGAGGTAAAAGAGTAGTTTAATTGTAAAATATAAGGTATAGATAAAGGAATAATGAAGGAACTTCTAGGTGCATGTGGATGAATGTGCTGCTAATCCTTGCCAAAACAATGGCACGTGCGTGAGCACTGACAACGACTATGCCTGTGAATGCAAGGATGGGTTTAAAGGTGTGTCTGCATCGTTTAACGACTGTTACTAAGAATTAAAGCTGTCAAAGAACTTGAAGATTCATTGAAACACGCTGTTCAGGGGAGTTCTGTGAAATCGCGGTGGACTACTGTCATTCATCACCTTGTATGGAAGGATCTACTTGCCATAGTGGCAATGACACTTGGCAGTGTTTGTGTAAGCCTGGATTTCTAGGTCGTTATTGCAATTTATTACCCTGCGATTGGCTTCCGTGCCGTGGAAATTCGTCTTGCGTGAATATCGAAGAAGAAAACGCAACAAGGATGAGTTACAGGTGAATATAAACTGGGGATGGATTTATGGGAACGTTGAAACTAGGGGTGTGCGGGTACCCGGAATTACGGGAGCCGATTTGTGATTCGGGAGAAGATTTTTTTGCTTTAAAATTGAGAGTTGTCCCGTAATTTCGGGTACCCGCACACCCCTAGTCGAAACCCCTCGAAACACCAAGAAAGTTCCGAGTTTCGTGGATTCAAAACTCTCGAAACTCAGGTAAGAGGAAATATAAAGTTAATGAATAAAGAATCGTTCGCGCCGTGCCTCGAAAATTTGTAAATATTGCTATATTTTTGTTTATATTTTCTTTAACTATGATCAATAATCTGTTCACTCCAAAATATTCCACTTCCAACACAGAAAATCAGCACTTCAAGTTTCGAGAGTTGCGAAGTCTTACAAAGCTTCGGATTCGAGTTGCGAGAATTTAAAAATTAGCTTCGAACCCACCCCTAATATAAACAATAATAAGTCTCACATGGATAAATTAGGTTTCAATGATTATTAGGTGCGAGTGTCTTGCTGGCTATACCGGAGGGAATTGTACGATAAAGGTGAATCATTGTGAAAGTCTTCCCTGCTGGAATAACGGAAAATGCTTCAGCGGTGTTTCTAATTACACGTGCACGTGCCCTGTGCCATTTACAGGGCGCAATTGCGAGACTGGAAAGTATAGTCTGGATGAACAATCCTCTACCTCATTCAGTCGATATAAATTTAATCTCCTCATACAAATATGATCTTCATTTCCTTGCACCGTCTTTTCAAAGACTCCCTATTTATTTATAGAATTGTCCTCTGATTATGTCGTACACTTTACTAAATCGGGAACAACGGACTACGTTGATATGAAGGGCCCTGCGATGAATCTGTTAGAGGTAGTAAACGTAGAAATAGAGACAGAATGCTGATCGATGCGATCATTATTCTGTTAAATCCAATCTCAAAATTATCTTTACTTAATCAGAATATTTCGTTCCAGTTAACAACATGCTTGTGGCTGCAGTCAACGGACACGTTTAACTATGGTACGGTGTTGTCTTACGCGACGCGCTATTACGACAACGCATTTACTTTAACCGACTATAATGGGTAATCGAATGTTTCTTCTGAAACTCCAACAACTATAATTATTGAAGAAATAACCATATCTTAATTTCTCAGATTCGTGATATACATCAACGGACAGAAAGTAGTAACAGACATTAAAGTCAACGACGGTCTTTGGCATTTCGTTTGCATTACCTGGGAAAGCGGAAGTGGCTCTTGGAATGTGTTCGTCGACGGATATTTAAGAGATAATGGAACTCGTCTAGCGAGAGGCTTTACCATTCAAGGTGACAAATATTTCGCATGGGTAAACGTATAGTATTTGAAGAATTTCGATTCTGACGAGAGAGGAAAGGCAGAGTAATACCTTCTTATAATAAGGCAACGGAACCCTCGTGATCGGGCAAGAGCAAGACCGCGTCGGTGGTGGATTTTCCGAATCGGAGTCTTTCCTGGGAAAATTAACGCTGATGGACATTTGGAATACAGCTTTAACAGCTGCCGACGTGAAACACTTGCTCAACACCTGCGAAAGATACCACGGCAACGTAATTGCATGGTCACAGGTGCAGGAGCGCATACGCGGTGACGTTGCGGTAATTATGCATTTTTCCGAAGCTTATCCTCGGATTTTAACGAGGGATTCCACGTTCTTAGATATTAAGCAGCCCGTTTTGCCGTGGTTGTCCCTTGCCGGTTGTGCCGTTTAAAGGTAACGTAAACGTCAGCGACGACGCGTCCGTAATTACTTATTACTGCGACGCTGGTTACATGGTGCGATTCCTTGGTAGAGAGCATCGGTCTTTAAAAGTTAAATGCCTTAAGCAAGGGCAGTGGGAGGGCTATTACACGCCAGTTTGCACCAGTAAGATCAGAAACCTTTTTCTATTGCTACTTTCTACAGCTAAAGAATATTCACGAATACATCATACTTGATTCTCGTTTGAGGAAGAAAATGTGGCTTCCCGGGCTATTTCCCACGCGGTCGTGTGCAAGGTAGATCCTACTTATTCGGGGATGAAGTACACTATTCCTGCCTGAATGGCTACGAACTTCGAGGGAACCCTCGTAGAATTTGCAATGCAAATGGCAACTGGAGTGGCTTGCCTCCAGTGTGCATAGGTGAAGATTATATGTTTTACAACATACTTGTCACAAGTACTTTGATAAACCACCTCTGATTTTAACAACGATTACACAATTTTTATTGTCGCCTCTGGTCACAGGGAAGACTTGCAAGAACTTGCTGGCACCAGAGAACGGAGATATCGAGTACGTTGTAGAAGAATATGAAAGGGATGATCTTTCGATACTACAGGTGCGAGATCTACTTACATTCGTTGTTACAAAGCAGCCGAGATTGTTTCCCTAAATTGTGCTCCAGGTGGGACAGCAGCTCGAGTTCAAATGCGACCTGGGTTTCCGTCTCGTCGGAGAAAAGTTTCTAACGTGCCTCGAGTCTGGCATATGGGATCACGACAGGCCAGCGTGCGTGGCTGATGGATGTCCACCGCCAAAAGTGTAAGCTGTTTAAACACTCGTAAAGAAGCTAGCGTAGTTTAATAACAAATACTGTTCCGATGTTCTCGCAGAATTGAGCATGGCTATACAATCCTTGCAAGTTCGAACAGCCTTCAAGAAAGTTCTGTCACGAGTGCCGGCTTGGAAATAGCCAATGACGTTCTTGGGAGAAACTATTACTTCGGCGACGTTGTTGGATATTCCTGCCATTCAGGATACAAGTTCCAGGGTAATCATAACTTGATGGCTGAATTCAGACTTCGTTGTACTGAGAATGGTACTTGGATTGGATTCGTTCACGATTGTGTGCCTCTACTGTGTTCCTGGCCCAACATCGTGGCCAATGGCAAAATATTCTTGAGAACCCATAGCAATGATACGATCCAGCTTTCCAATAGACAAGTAGTACCCAGTGTTTCGAATAAGAAGAGCATAGAGACAGAAAGGGGCGGCAGCCTCGAGGAAACAGATTTGGATAATCAGTTTGTTCTTGGCTCGCAGATTCTAATCAAGTGCGATGTAGGATATAAATTAATCGGAGACGGAGTTAGAACCTGTACAGACAGGGAAGAATGGTCGTCAACGTTGTCGTCTTGCCAGCCTTATGAATGTTCCATCTCGGAACATCCACTCTTTCCACTTATTAATAAAGTAGCGACCTCGGATAATCGTACGAGTACCTGGGACAAGGATCGAAATAAAGAATTAGGCGATAGGAAAGCTTATAATGGTTTCTATAGAAGTTTGGAGTACTTTGTGGAGGGCTATACTTACACGAAGAAAATAGTTCTCACTTGCAAGAACGCTGGTGAAATGAAATTGACTAGCGGGGACACTGTTGGACACGTTTCCAATTTAACGTGGTCTTGTAACGAGAATGGTAAATGGGAAATCGTTCATTTAAAAATGAACGACACTGTAATTGAAGATTTACTCAGTCACAGAATTGAGAATATTTGCGATGAACTAACGTGTCCTTTAGCCACGGTAAGTACCATACGTGATTACTCTTTATAAAGTTATTTTAGGATACACTGATTAAGGGGGAATACCCGTTTGAACCCTCGGAAAATGTGTAGATTTTGTCGATTTTTTATGATACTAATTATTATTATGTATTATGAACTAATTAAAAAAAAAGTTTCAGTTAAAAAACTATTGTTTTTCGGAAGTTATGGATACTCCCTTATAGAAACTAAGAAACCTTATACTAACTATTATACTCCCTTATAGAAACTAAGACCCAATTTGCTAATAGGTTCCAGAGTACGGGTATATTGTTGGTAATAACAATAATTATTCAAGAGCTATCAACAGCGCTATTACTTTCAAGTGTCGTCACGGTTATACACTTGAAGGCAACGAGAAATCTGTCTGCTTTTCAAATAGCACATGGTCCGCTATTCCTTCTTGCAAACGTAAGGACAAAATTGTTTTGCACATCCATTAGACATGTTAGCAAAAAATTCAGTAATCGGTACGTGTTTCAGCTGTGCTATGTGGAAAACCACCAACACTTGCAAATGCGATATTAAAGATAGATAACGGTGGGACAGGAAATTTCACGTTTGGCAATATGATCACCTATCAATGCTTGCCCGGCTATTTCATGTTTGGACAATCAAACGCAAGGTGCCTTGTGAATGGGAAATGGTCCAAGATATACAGTAAATGTACGAGTAAGTACAGTGTCGTATAAAATATGTTTCGTTCTGTCGTTCGTTTCTCATCGATCAATATTTCTAGAACTTTCGTGCAATAAACCAAAGCTTCCGCCTGGAGTTACCGTTCGTGGCCGTTCGTACTTGTATCAGGATCAATTGACTTACATATGTCCTGGTGGTAAAAAGCAAGGATTAATCACGTGCAAAGTAGACGGACATTGGAGTGACCCGCCAGTCTGCGGCGATAATTAATAACAAGGTTCTTAATATAATGGCAATCTTATACGCGAATGTAAAATAAAACATTAGAGTAAACTTATGTCACAGTTTTATTATTAAATGCTAAAATTATTAAATTTTTATATCTTATAATACTTTGCCATTTTACATCACGTAAGTATGCTTCCATAAATAATATCACTGTACAAGAGATTCTATGAATAATGAACCTGAGCGTTGCCCGTAAAATTTTCTGCATATTTATGTGAATCCAGAATAAATTAAGGCTCCCGCGAATGATAAATATATAATACTGAGCGTTCGGTACGTTTCTAATTTCATTATCTAAAGGAGCAGATAGAAACGGACTTATTGTCGATGTAAAATGGTAATGTATTATTACATTGAGTAGTTAAAAAATGTGACCCAATAGTATGTTTCGGAAATTAGTAGCACATCGTGAGTGTCGAATGTAAAAAAAGAATAAATATATATGTAACAACATATTATTAATAATTCACCACATATACACATCTGTTGACAGGGTACACTGCATTTTGGTATAAATAGGATTCATACACGTATAAACACACTGCATCGAAGTATCCGAGGAAGAGCAATGGAGGATAAAAGCATAAAACTAATTTTTCAGTGTGAAAGCTTTGAGTCACTTAGAATTGTCTAACATTGGTATGATAAAAACGGAGCACCTTTTTATGATATTCAACATGTATTAGCATGGCTACACTGAAAAGAATCGACTCTAACAAATTTTTAATACTCAGCACTCCTTAAAACTGTACCTAAGCTCAATTAACATAATTTAATTTATAGAATGACTTTAAATTAAAAGCGTTTAATTTAGAGGATCCGTAATATTACTTAGTAAAACTTAAATGCATACACTGGCTTTCAAAAAATTTCATTAAACAAAAGTTTTCACAGAATGATACTCCCCATTCATATGTTCGAGTGGGAACGTATGAATGTTAAGTACTATTAAACATTCTGTAAGAGGGAACAAATATCCAAAAGCTTAGCCATACTAACATAATAATTTACCTACGTCGCTGAACACATTTCAAAGCTCTGACTTTGAACTATGGGAATACTTGGGTTTCAATTCTTCGATTCGCTTAATGAAGTCTGTCTTCTCTATACAGCCGTCGCATCTTTCGTCCCAGTCGCTCAGAATTTTCTTCAAGTCGCGCACCTTCAGCTTCTTCAAATCGACAGTGTTAATGTCGATCTGCTTCTCTGAAATTAAATGTTGATATCGTTAGAAGCAGAGTAGTGGATAAATAATTTTGAATGTAGAAATGCGATTAGAAGTGCGCTTACCGAATCTCAAATCGCATATTTGTGCGTCCATCTTCTTCAGCTTCTCGCATACTTTATTCGCAGGCATAGACCAAGATATAGGTTTACTTAATTCACCCAAGATACCCGTTGCAGATTCTTCCAAGCCACCTAAATAGTAGCACTAGGAAAAAGAGATGTTTCAATCGTCAGAGATATAAATTGATCGTGTTTGTTATCATTAGTCGTCAACGTTCAACATAGAAACTTACAAATCTGTTTTCTTTAGATTTAGTGCCTTTACAAAAATCTTTAAACGCCGCTTCTATTTCCTTAGTATCCTTCTTCACATCGTCGCTCAAAGTATTCACAAATTTCTCCACAGTAGATATGCATACTGCAAGATTAACAAGATTAATAAAATCGGTAAATAGAGCTAAGAAATAATGATGGATTAGAATACAAATGTATATATGCATTTATTTACCTTCGCACTCGCCATTTTTTAAAGCACTTACAGCGCATATTATCCCAATAACCATAGACAGAGTTAACACCAACGAAGTGTTCATCTTGTACATATACAATCTACATGGAAACAATTAATAATTCTTCATTACACACCTCTTGAATTGTAAAAATTATACAATTATATATGAAGCAAATAATCGTAGTTAAATAATCGAGGAAATGTAAATTAAAAACGCTACAATAATATAACATAAAAAATTTCCTATAAATTGAACACGTTAATGTTGTAATAATAGAGTAATAATTATAGTTTATTTCGATCGAAGTTACAGCTACATAGTTCCACGGGAAACTAAAATTGTATAACTTGTCCCGTTGAAATCGAAACGAAACAGTAATACAGAACCCTTGAAATTATTTAGTAAATTAAAGTTTGACGTGAATTAATAAAAGAATGATCGAGGTTTACAAGGTTAGTAAGAATAACGATAGAGTCCGAACTTACGTGGCCCTGCGCCAGCAAACTAATTTGTAAATAACTTAGAAAATATTCACTCTTCTACCGCAACGCAAGTGTATCGAACTTTTAATTCATTCGCTTATTATTTCAACGAATTCTTAACGCAAATACATCGGTTTGTTCCACACTTGGCTTTATACACGTTGGATGCTGTCAAAAGCCCGGAATCCCAGCTGGCGCATCCTGATTGGTTCAAATGTGCCGTGACTCGCGTTTCGCATAGCGTTCCCTCATTGGTTAATATGACTGTGAAAAAATGGGAACAATTCACTGGTAGAAGGCTCTACTACTATATAGCTGTGCTATACAACGTGGCAACACCGCTCATGTGCGGATCGGGAGTCCTATTTTCAATAGTGGAGTTTTGTACTCAGCACTTTAAGGGAGTAGACACGGGTAATGCAGCGCTCTGTATACCGACATAATCTGGCCCGAAACATGGGTTTGCGCGCTGACGTTGTTTGTCCTTATATGAGCAAATTTTGGGCTGGGCGAGGTCTCATTCGAAAGATGAAGGTTCAATGCAGCCTGATCTGGTCATGATTCAAAGAGATTGTGTTGATATGTAATAATACGAGTGTCCAAAGTAGAGAAAAAATCGACAAAATGCACTCGCAGATTCCATGTATTTGAAGGTCACTAAAAGAGTTTTCTGACTCGAACCTTCCTCTTTCAAATGAGACCTCACCCAGTCAAAAATCTTCTATTTTTCCTTTTCACTTATAATTCCTTACTGCTAACGTAGAATATTGTAACATAAGCACATTTCAAGTAATTGAAATGTACAATGAATTTTCTACGTTTGCAGTACCAGCCGACTTTTCGTTTAAATTTTTATAAGGCAACAGCTGAGAATCCCTTTCCTTATTCAGAATAGAATCCGGAAATAGCAAACAGCTCCCTGTCGCGTGCATCAGCCGGCGGCGAATCTATGGGTAATACCATTTCAGTGCAGAAAAAACCTGCTGCCGAAAAAAAATACCGACCTGCCGATTCGGCCAGACTACGTGACGTGTCTACCCCCTTAAACCGGCGTTGTTATGGACGCGCATATGATGTGAACACCACTTCAAATAATTTTTTAACTTATTACGTGATTATTAATCGTGTGTATTTCTGCTTCACAGGTAAGGGACTTTAAAAGGCGTTAAATGCAGAGCCGTCTTAACAGTATTGTAGACCCTGGGCTAAGCAATGCACTGGGGCCCTTGGGGGCCGCTGTCCACCCACGGGAATAGGACTTAAATTCAGAATTGTGGGCCCCTACTGCCATGGGTCCCCTGGCGACCGCCCAGCGTGTACATGCCTAAAGACAGCACTGGTTACATGCGATCATTGACTGCATTTTGGAGTGTAGTCACGGATTTGCAAATTGCGCAAGACATGGCTTTATCTGAATTATGAATTTATCTTCACACCTATTTATCTTCTATATTACAAACGCATTTGTAAGATTTCATTGTATTGTATTTCACTTTTTTCAATAAAATGCAGTTAAGTGATAAAAGAGCACTACTATTTAAAAAGACTTTCTCTTCCACTACTTCCTATCCTGCTAATTCCAAATCACATATAAAAGACATGCTAAACAGAACACCTAAACTTCCATGCTGAGCTGCTTTTAAAACTCTACGTTAATGCATTGTTTTAAAGAGCACATTCACACGTTCTGCCACCTCTTTCGACTGCATCTTCTCCTGTTACAAAGCTCAATTTTAGAGCGTTCTGAAAATTTTGGCCAGATTTTGGAGCGATGTATCAGGAGAACATGAAGCGAAAGGAGGTACGCTGAATTTCTGCGTCGAAAGCCTTTCGAAAACTCTGCGACTCTCCGTTGAATATTTCTCCGCCTTAGATTCAGTCTCCGAAGGCGCTAACTTAGTGCCACCTCTTTCGACATCATGTTATCCTGATACGAAGCTCATTTTAGAGCGTTCTGAAAATTTTGGCCAGATTTTGGAGCGATGTATCAGGAGAACATGAAGCGAAAGGAGGTACGCTGAATTTCTGCGTCGAAAGCCTTTCGAAAACTCTGCGACTCTCCGTTGAATATTTCTCCGCCTTAGATTCAGTCTCCGAAGGCGCTAACTTAGTGCCACCTCTTTCGACATCATGTTATCCTGATACGAAGCTCATTTTAGAGCGTTCTGAAAATTTTGGCCAGATTTTGGAGCGATGTATCAGGAGAACATGAAGCGAAAGGAGGTACGCTGAATTTCTGCGTCGAAAGCCTTTCGAAAACTCTGCGACTCTCCGTTGAATATTTCTCCGCCTTAGATTCAGTCTCCGAAGGCGCTAACTTAGTGCCACCTCTTTCGACATCATGTTATCCTGATACGAAGCTCATTTTAGAGCGTTCTGAAAATTTTGGCCAGATTTTGGAGCGATGTATCAGGAGAACATGAAGCGAAAGGAGGTACGCTGAATTTCTGCGTCGAAAGCCTTTCGAAAACTCTGCGACTCTCCGTTGAATATTTCTCCGCCTTAGATTCAGTCTCCGAAGGCGCTAACTTAGTGCCACCTCTTTCGACATCATGTTATCCTGATACGAAGCTCATTTTAGAGCGTTCTGAAAATTTTGGCCAGATTTTGGAGCGATGTATCAGGAGAACATGAAGCGAAAGGAGGTACGCTGAATTTCTGCGTCGAAAGCCTTTCGAAAACTCTGCGACTCTCCGTTGAATATTTCTCCGCCTTAGATTCAGTCTCCGAAGGCGCTAACTTAGTGCCACCTCTTTCGACATCATGTTATCCTGATACGAAGCTCATTTTAGAGCGTTCTGAAAATTTTGGCCAGATTTTGGAGCGATGTATCAGGAGAACATGAAGCGAAAGGAGGTACGCTGAATTTCTGCGTCGAAAGCCTTTCGAAAACTCTACGACTCTCCGTTGAATATTTCTCCGCCTTAGATTCAGTCTCCGAAGGCGATAACTTAGTGCCACCTCTTTCGACATCATGTTATCCTGATACGAAGCTCATTTTAGAGCGTTCTGAAAATTTTTACCAGATTTTGGAGCGATGTATCAGGAGAACATGAAGCGAAAGGAGGTACACTGAATTTCTACGTCGAAAGCCTTTCGAAAACTCTGCGCCTTTGCGTTGAATACTTCTCCGTCTTAGATAAATTACAGGTTTGGGATTTGGATAGGAGTATGTATGAAAGGTATTTCTCAATAATAATACTGTCTGTTTCAAGTTTTTCCCAATTTATTTGAATAAAGACTTTTACAGTGTTACAATAATGTATAAAATATATAATTTTACTTTGTCAGTTATATAAAATCACTATTTTCTTGTGTTCATTGTTGAGATTTCCATCATTTGGCCCATATAAAGTTCCTGTCCACGGCGAAATGTACCCAAGTTTCACCTGTAACCAGAAGAAAAATATTTCAAGTAATTGAAATGTACAATGAATTTCCTACGTTTGCTGTACCAGCCGACTTTCCGTTTAAATTTTTATAAGTACAACGCAATAGCTGAGAATTTCTTTCCTTATTCAGAATAGAATACGGAAATATCAAACAGCTCCCTCTCGCGTGCATCAGGCAGCGGCGTATCTATGGGTAATACCATTTCAGTGCAGAAAAAACCTGCTGTAATACCGACCGGCCGAATCGGCCAGACCACGTGACGTGTCTACCCCCTTAATTAACATTATTTTACGATATAAAATTATACTAATATACAGTATTTTTTATTAATTATGTATAAGGAATATATAAATATCATAACTATAGTAAGTAGAAGTAATACAGAAGTATATTAATATTTATAAATGTGGTATATATTTTGTGGACTCTCGGAAATTCTCTCACTGAGAGGCTGATACGGTAGGTATATATATATATATATATTGAAGCCGGACTCTCGCGGTGTTGCCATTTTGCCTTCAGCACGGCTAGTACAACATAGCTAATTGTAAGTAAGTTTGAACATTCCCGCGCAACTCACGACCATCAATCGCATTAACGAAACGGAACAGACCCAAAGTTTCTGGATTATTCTATAAAAACTTAACGAAATAGAATTGTTCTGATATTAATTTCGAGAATGCTGAACGCTGGAAATTGCAGTTTAAAATTCATTACGGTGCGTACTGCAACGCGGTTAAGTTATAGGGTGTCTCGTATAAAATGTTACGTTTTTCTCAGAGAGTAGCTATTAGATAGAAGAATAAATTAAATCTGAACGAAAAATTTAACTCATCTTTGCTATTAGATCTAAGAAGCTGAAATATAGAATTTCGTCAGTTTTTTCAATCGCGAGACACCCTGTATAAATACAAACGTATGCGGCTTAACGTTTACCAACAGTCGTTTGTAAATGCCTCTTGAATTTCACTGAAATAAGTTAAATTTCTAATCTTTAAAGACAACTTAGAAAATACTACTAATCCTTTAATCATGCATTTGTTTCAACTGTATGTAATTTTGTTTTGAATAGTTATTCTACATATAGACAGTTTTGTAAAAAGTTGTAAATAAAAAGTAATTATTCGAAACATAACCTTATCATTACAGTGTTCCCTCGACATAAATAGGCTCGCTTCCACCTCGCGATAAAGATTCGTCGCCGGTCCCGATCCTATATCGCGAGAGAATACTGTATTCTATACCTCACACGAATGTAATTATTCTTTACTATACTCTACCTAAATATAATTAAAGTGGAAGCTAAAAGAAGCGCGCATGTTACCTAAATAATTTGTTACATAGGTTTCCCACTCCTACTCCCCAGGATCTGCAAAGGAAGCTGTATTTCTTAGTAGAGCAGCTCCAGCACATGGCTGGCGAACTCCCCCCGAAATATCAAATGCGCCTTCCTTATGAACTATTATCTGGCTTGGCTAATTCTCTATTGAACGATACGATATTCGAGATAGTTAAGGGGTTGATGGAAATACAGCATGTTACGGAGAAGCATCTCTTCCAGCAACGTCTTCAGTTGTTGAATCAACAGAAAATTGAAATGCAAGAAGCGCTATCGTCGACAGCGGTAGACGAGGATAGAGTCGCGATAAAAGTAGCTCTGATCAAGAAGCATAAAGAGGAATTGAAGCAAATGGACATGAAACTAGTTCTGCAATTAGATCAGAAAGTTACGGACCAACAGAGCATCTTGGAGAAGGCTGGCGTGCCTGGCTTTTACGTTACGAACAATCCTATAGAGATTCAAGTACAAATGAGACTATGCGACTTTATAATTAGACTCAGCGAGATGGAAGTTCCAAATTAATGTTAGCCGTCGACCACTGGTGTTTTAATCCACTGCTCTTAAATGAAATTTTTAGTTGTACAATTCGTTATAACTATTTATTAACCAACAGATTGTACAATAAGTTAATATAGTTTCTGCATTTGTACAAGTGATAGTTTTTCTAAAAATAACTGCTTACTTTTATATAAATAGTTTAAAGGGAAACGCAACTGATTATCTCGGGAATACTAAAAGCTGGAACATAAGCAGTCATGTATTTATAGAAAATATACTTGTTTTATTAATTAAGCTTCCGATGTTGCCTCGTTACGAATTATGTACATACTTTATCTGTTTTTATATAGTAAACAGTACTGTATGATACAGAACAAAAGATTTTTCTACATATAAACGATAAATCTTATTTACACTGTATCGTAAGCATTAAATTCCAGTTATTGAATTATTACACCATATTGTGAAAATAATAAAAGATATATTGTATTTACAATACTATTTGGTTTTCTTTTCTTTTTTTAATCAAAAAAAGCTTATAAAAGAAGATATCGTGGCACCTTGGCAGTAGTATTAATTTTGTTTCTTCCATTGCAATTCTTTCAACTCTTCACGCATCGATTAAAGAAATGTATACTTTATTAACAAGATTTCGATGAGATTAATCAATAGAACCTTTAATTATCTTTTCGGAGTTCCAATAGAATCAATTCTCTGTCTTTATATTTCAATGGTACTATATAAAACAGTACGTGTCATAGTGAACTGTGAAGCCTAATGATTCTCGAAGGACCCTGAGCACGTGAAATTATATGTCTTTAAACTACATAAGTACTTAGCTTTTACACCGCGGAGTTATCATGTTTACTCAGAAGCGGGGCGGCTTGCGACGACGAAATATTAAGATCTACATGTTTCTGACGTTGGAAAGTGTTGGCTGCATCCGCCTCCGCGAAACATATGCGGTAAACATCTTCGAAAGTGGTGGCGAAATGAACTTCCAGGCCATCCGTGATATATTTAGGCAGATCATTGAAATCCTTCTTATTCTCCTCGGGCAGAATTACACAGGTAACACCGACTCGTTTCGCCTGTAAAACAGATTAAGCGCTTTGTATAAAAGCAACTACATAGATTCCAACGAATCAAGCGAATCGCTTGTGCTTACAGCGATCGTTTTCTCCTTGATACCACCAACGGGAAGAACTTTGCCCATGAGACTAAGTTCTCCAGTCATCGCGACGTTCTGTCTAATCGCCTTATTCTTAGCGAGCGAGACGAACGCTATCGCGATAGTAATGCCCGCGCTAGGACCATCCTTAGGAGTCGCGCCTTCGGGTACGTGGAGATGTAAGTGAGAATCGTAGAGGAAACTGTTCGTCGGATCTTCTTGGCTCAGAAACTTCCTGGCTACCGTCATCGCTATAGTTATAGACTCCTTCATCACGTCACCCAAGTGACCGGTGACTTCGAAGGTACCTTCGGACTTCTTGGCACTCACAGGCTTCCTAATCGTCGTCTCGATGAACAAAGTAGAGCCTCCCATGGCTGTCCATGCAAGACCCATAACTACGCCAGGCGGCGTCACTTCGTACATTCTGTCATGCGTGAATACAGGCTTCCCTACGAAATCGTGCAAATTGTCCGGCGTCACGTCCACCTTCTCCGTTTCCTTCTTCACGACTTTGAACGCCACTTTTCTATGAACTTTCTCTATATGTTTCTGGAGACTCCTCACTCCGGACTCTCGGCAGTAAGATTTGATCAGCGAATTAAGCGCATTGTCGTTTATGTTAATATGTTTCTCGGAGAGACCTGACTCGGTCATGGCTTGCGGCACCAAGTACTGCTTAGCTATCGCGAGTTTCTCTTCCGCGACGTAACCCGACATGTCTATCATCTCCATGCGATCTCTGAGAGGCTCTGGGATAGTATCTATCACGTTCGCCGTGCAGATGAAGAGGACTTTGGACAAGTCGACGGGCACGTCTAAATAGTGGTCCAGGAAGTTCGCGTTCTGTTCTGGGTCCAACATTTCGAGGAGCGCGGAAGCTGGATCACCCTGGTGGCCTCTATTAAAGAGAATATATTAGTCACTGTGATAGTTACAGTTAATCGCTATGAACTACGTACTTTCCGATCTTGTCCACTTCGTCTATGAGGATCAGAGGATTTTCAGTCTTAGTCTTCTTCAAGCATTGAATAACTTTGCCAGGCATAGCTCCCACGTATGTTCGCCTGTGACCTTTGATTTCTGCAACGTCTGTCATTCCACCGACGCTAAATCTGAAATACTCTCTATTAAGCGCGCGAGAAATCGATTTGGCTATCGAGGTCTTTCCAACCCCCGGTGGCCCATGGAAGCACAATATTTTTCCTTGCGTCGAACCTTTCAATTGACTGACAGCAATAAATTCTATATTTAAGAAGGAAATAAAGAATAAATATATATATATCTATACAATGATTTATATGTCAAGTATACAGTTACCTAGAATTCGCTTTTTTATGTCGTCCATTCCATAATGATCTTTATCCAAAATCTCAATAGCCTGTTGAAGATCTAAATTTTCAGAGCTGGTTAGGCCCCAAGGCATAGACGTAAGCCAATCTAAGTAATTTCTCGTGACACTGGAAAGAAAGTTAGTTAGAGGTAACGTCTTCGTTCTATTTTAAACAATAATGAAACTTCTCGTAAAATAGATATTAAATTTTACACACTTGAATTCGCTACTATGACTCTCCAAGAAATTCAATTTCGTTAACTCCTCTTCTATCACATCCATTACTGGCTTTGGGACCGTTTTCTGCCTTATTCGCTCTCTATACTTTTCTCCTATCGCATCTTTGTCGTCCTTCTCTAAGCCCAATTCCTTCTTAATGACTTTCAATTGCTCGTGAAGAATATACTTCCTGTGCTGCTGTTTCACCTTTTCTTCCACTTCTCTACCGATCTTTTGTTGAAGCTTGCTTAACTCGTACTCTTTCTTCAATAGCGCGAGCGATAATCTTAATCTTTTTAAAATCTGGAAACAGAATCGTTTATCTCCTTATTAATAAGATCGATCCTTTCAGCCACGCTTTTAAAGCGACGCACTTACATCCATTTCTTCTAGCACTTGCTGCAGCTCTTGAGCATCGGCTCCTGTCAAGGCTGCGCCTAAGTCGCTCAAGTATACTGGATTATCCACAACCCGTTGACCTTGATGTAACATTTGCTGCAGAGACTCGCGATACAATGGATTCATGCTTATTATATCGCGAATTGTTTTAATTAACTCTTGCGTTAAAGCCTGTACATCGAATGAAAGTCTCAGAACATTTATCGAAACAAACATACACACGGTAAATCATTCCAGAATGATCGTGCACACTTACCTTAATTTCCTCGGTCTGTCGAAATTTCTCGTGCGTGATATTTACAACTTCTACCATCAGCAACGGCTGAGAACCAGCTTGAGAAGCAGGGTCCGCCGCGTTAACTTTTTCTTCAGGCTTCTCTGGCGCTTTCTCTGACTCCTTACTTTCAGGAGCGCTTACTTCTTCGACCCTGGAAACCTTCTCTGTCTCTGGAACCTTGACATCTATCTTTCTACGCGTTAACGATCTACGGCTTGTTTTGCCACCAGTCATTGATTCGTCTACAGGGACGTGAATTGTTGTATTTAGTAGCGGAAACGTCAGTTTCATCTCTGTGTGGTAGGTAGCAGAGTATTTATATACAAACTATACAAACACTTGTAAAAAAAAGTCATTTGCAATTAATTTCCAGACGAGTAGTTCTTCGCACTACAAGAACGTTAATTTGTGCTGTCTCGAATAATTAAAATATATAAAAACATACAATCAAGGTAGATCTCGGTTACATACCCTGCGTAAATTTCGGAGTAATATCTTCCAAAATCTGACCAACAATTTTAATCCTTCGATGCGCCATTACAACTAATCTTAAACGATTCCCTAAATCTTGTACTTCGTGTATCTGTGCAAACGTTCCAACAGAGTAAATATCATCTAAATTTTGTACAAGCTCTGCTTCGTTTCTACCAAAACAATCACATCCAAGCGTAAGAATCAGAGTCGTTTATATTCGAACGGCGTACGTGCGTCACTTACTCTTCAGTTTTCTTCAAGAAAATGCCGACGTAAGGTTGATTCAATTTTACTTTCCTACGAATGAGATCCATGAGAATTGGATTACTAAGTTCGACGAGCTTAATAAATCTTGGAAATACTGGATTCCTATTAATCGCTATAACAGGCACATGGGGCCACACTTCCGGCACAACGACAGTCGCTGGCAGAGAAGCTGGATCGTCGATTGGGTCCCCATTGCTTTCGCTAAAAATCGAATACGAAGCGTCAATGATTTCTCTATACGCTGCTCGCGCAACGGAATGAAAATATTGCGTCAGTGACAAAGCGAAGGTGGTTCGAGGGATTAAGTGAAAAATATTAGTAGAAGATTTAGATAGAATAAATAGATTTACTTTGGTGGATCCCTGTCGTTGGATTTCTTGGTCGCGAACGATCTAACTGAAATCGCTGCGGCGGTGTGTCGACGGTAGCGTGCATTTCTGGCGAACGGTCCGAAATACTCGGGAAACTCTGCCCTTCGAAATTGCGGCCGCAGGTGCGCCGACAATTCTTCGAAATCCGTGCGATGACTTCTGCAGAATGACCGAAGGCTCGTAACACGTTGCCGAAACACAGGCAGTATCTTGAAATTGACCGCTGTCACGAAACGCATCGTCCCAGAATTTCACCACGTTTCACATAAACGTTAATCGCTCGTTCGATCTGCCGTAGATGTTGTGTAAGGTTATAACCACGATCCGGCAGGCGATCAGTCTGATGAAACCTTTACTAACCTAGAAGAGATTTTTTTCGCGCGTTGGTCAGCTGTTTGTGCGCACTAAGATCAAATATCTCGTTCATTGATTCTAATTTATTCGATTGTCGGTATTGATATAAGCTCACATTTTCTTTCTTCCTTTCCCGATACTTCGTGCGAAATTTTTAACGAAACAGCGGTCTGAAAAAACGGCGATACTCGTTTGTTAGTTCCAATATCATCGCGCATGCAACTTTATAATTGTGTGCTCGAACATATGCATACGGAAGTGTGCAATGTTTGACTAGAAACTGGACGAGACTTGTTGTAGATTTGTTTGATAAGATTCTTCTTAATGTAATTGAATTCGAATGCAAAATTCTGCCCCAATTTTCGTAGAAGTATTTAGACGTTCTGATAAGAATTGTAGATAATAAAGTTTCTGACAGAGTTTTTGTTAATAATTTTATGTAGGAAACAATGGTAAATTGAATATAATTGACAATGGAAAGACAATCGACATGCTCGAGCTCTTCAGGATTGTCGTTGAGGGATCCTAATAACAATGAGAGACTCAAAACTGTTCGAAGTCATCCATCGGACTTGAGAAACCTTAACTCAAGTAATTTTCCCTTAATGCTGGTTTATTGGATGAATATTTTTTTGTTAATGGGATTGAATAACTCTCTTATCGTCTTCGCAATTATAGGGATTATATGTTCTGCTAATATCAGTAGGCAAAGTTTGAACCAGCAACCAAAGACTTCAATTGTGTCGGACAATGAGGATGAATTCTTTCAAAAATTAAAGTCTGAAATTGACAGAGATCTTCTATCGTAAGGAACTTCCTATTGTATCGGATTGTTTATATTTTAGTTGTAACTTTTCATATTCTTTTGCAAACATAGATGTTCGAAAGAAAACTACAAGCCAAATAATAATTATCCAAGTGTCTACTCCTCAAGAAAGAGAAGACCTATAATCGACGAAGAAACTCAAAGTATAATTAAAAGGTTTAAGAAAGACACAGAGGATAGAAGCGCTGTACAAACGTTACAAGATACAAATATACAGCCTAATCTTGCTCATAATAATAATAGAAAAAGGACACGCGACGAGTCAACGATTGCAATTCATGACAATATGCAGCAGCAAAATATGCTCACACCTAATTTTTTAAATATGAAATTCAGGTATTTTTCTTTAGAATAAAATTGATATGTTAATCATAATCTAAAGCGCCTCGCACAATTTCAGAAATGCCCCTAATAAATATGTATTTCAAATTAGTTCAAAGATACAAATGAACAATACTTTACCCTGCTGTACAAAGGAAGTAGAAATTATTCATACGGAATATGAAGAAATGGTATTTTATGACATGACATATCTTACTCCTCCAGATAATTCATGTGAGGTATAGCGTTCATGACAGTAAAATATTACAATTACTCAAATGTAGAATATTACTAAAATATTTCACCTAATTCATAATATATGTAATCATAGTGATAATAAATCGTTAAATTTGTACGATCTTTCTTTAATTGATTGTATTTCTTGCGTTTTGAATTGCCCGCTCAATCGTGACCAGTGTTCACGGTAAATTACCCCACGAGTCCGGGCTTCGCTCCGTAACCAGGGTTACCACCTCTCCGGTTTTGGCCCGGAGACTCCGGGCTTTGAAGCAAATCTCCGGGCTCCGGTTTTACTGGAAAAATTTTCGGGTTGTAGAAAAAATGAGATAATAAGAAATTGTGGTATTATACAATTTTATATACAATAAAAGTTATTAATTAAAAAACAGATAATTTTAAATTCTGAATTAATTGAGATTACAAGAATTGCACATCTGTTTTCCGGATATTCGAGAACAAAATCTTTTTCTTTTGCTTTTTCCATCTCCGGGTTGGAATGTGTGGCACTCCGGGATTTACATGGTGATAAGGTGGCAACCCTGTCCGTAACGCATGCGCGATGACGTCAAACCTTAGAGCAAAGTGGTAAATGAACGGCGCCACCGTCAAGTCAAGCCAATCACGTCGCTTGGTTTGACTTAACGGTGGCGCCGTTTCGTTTACCATTATGGCGTTGATTGGTTTGACGTCATCGCGCTTGCGTTCCGGAGCGGAGTCCTTAGTGTCAGATCTTTTCCCGTTCAAACTGATTAAAATTAGCAAAGTTGATTTCACAATCTTTGCATGTTAACTTTTTTCAGGAGAAAGAGAATATGAGTTACTCAAATTCTACAAAGTTCTACAGAATTTAAACAATTGTACGGTTTTATGAGACAAGCGAATTAATTCTGATAAACTTCTTGACACTGGCGTAACATTTTCATTAACATTTCAATTCAGTCGAATATGTACGTAATCATTGCAGCAAAACAGTAAAAGTTTTCATGTCTTATTTCCCATTTTAATATACAAGAATGGTTTCGCACTATGACTCATACCACTTCGATTTCTTCAACTCTATACTGTTTAGTTTGTTCTTATATCTATTTACAAGTTTATCCAAATTCACGTCATCTGCCTTCACCTTTGTCCTCTGTTTCGGCTGTAAAAAAATGTTAAGTTGATATTAAGAAGCTAACACAGCTGATACAGCAGTAGATTGGAAATGTTGCTTACCTTAGCTTCTTTTTTATTCTCATTTCTGTTTCTCCTTTTCTCTTGTAACTTTTTAGTCGATTTTTTCATCTTCTTCTCCTTTTTCACCGTTTGATTATGCAACGCTGCTTGTGTCTTTAACTTAAACTTAGTTCGCAATTTGTTTTCGCCGGGCTTTGCAACCATGCCAGCGTATGATTTCTTATCTGAATCGTCCGTTGTCTTAGTATTCTCAGTTCTTTCAGTTTTCTGAGCTTTAAACTTTTTTGTCGGTACTTCTTCATCAGTATTTTCCCCTTTCCTCTTTGCTTTATTGCCAGGCCACAGAGGATTGTTCTCGCGACTTTTTTGTGCCCTTTTCTGTTTAGCATTCACCATCACTCGATTTTCTATCGAAAAGGATACTATCGGTCTCTACACAAACAAAAAGAAATAAAAAGATACATTCAAGACTCTGCTAAATTCATATTTGCAAGCTTTATATTTTCAATTTCGTCGTATTAAAACTATTTCTATTACGTACTCTTTTTGGGGTGAATACATTCGGATTGTTATTTATACTTCTTAAAGTCTGAAGCGCGTCATCGTGTGTTGTGAAGGACACAAACGCATATTCCTTCGATCTTCCTACCGCCTTCATGTCGACATTTTTCAGATCCCGCATGACACGTGCCTTCGTAAAGATAATCCTGAGTATTCTTTGTATATTCATCTGTACAATATAATTAGACTTAAAAGTACCTCTCTGATAACTGCATTGGAAGGGTTATAGCGCTCCACAACTTTCCTAAGCTTGGCATCGTCGAATGTAGCTGGCAAATTGTGAATAACAAGTCGTGTTCTTGAAACGAACATATTTAAGTTGCGCAAAATCTGCGATTTCCATTGCTCTATTTGCAATCGTTTTGCCATATCTGCCGCGGATACTCCAACAGCAGCTGGACTTCCAGCCATTATCACTGAAAGATCCATGTTTATTAATTAGGTTTCACGATTAATTTGCAATGCTAAATTTTAATTTGATTTTGAAATCGTCTTTTCGTTACCTCCTTCTTTCACAAGATACAAATTCCTTGAATCTTTCTGTCTATGCTGCTTCGAAATCGCTTTGTTTTCGAGCTCGTTTCTGTCTATGGCTCTGTGCGCTTCGAGCAACTGATCCTCCATTACTAGATCCTTCCCTGCCGCTAAACACCTTTCGGCGTCTTCGATATTCTACAATTTTGATAAATAATTGTATAATATTATAATGTACCAGATAGACGTTTCAAATATTTACCTGAAACTTGACAAATGCTGTACCCTTTGAGTATTCAGTCAGAGAATCTATGCACACGAGAGCATAATAAACTGGTCCGAATCGTTCCATGTATTTCTTCAATTGTTCATTCTTCACAGAAAATGGTACATTCTTGAGAAATATAGTTTTTCCTTCGGAAACATCGTGAGATTCAAACCGTGGTCGCTTTATTTCCTTCACATCTTTTTTTTCTTCCTCGTCACTCGCGATCTTTTCCTTCGCGTCCTCAGCTGAAACTTCACTTTCATTTTCTGATTTTACTTCCGACTCATTTATTAAATCCTCGTCATCAGATTCATCTGTGGCAATATCCACGTGCTCTTCGTCTTCGCTGTAATAAAAAAACGTTTCGTCAGAGTGCGAAATTCTTGTTCAAAAGTTCCATATATAATTTAGCAAAAACATTATATAATTTAGTTAAAACATTTACTTACCTACCTAACTCTTCATTGGAATTCGATTTCTGTGCACTTTCTGCAGTAGGTGAATCTTCAGTATCGCTTTCTTTTTCCACTTTGATTTCCACCTCCTCTTTCACACCCTCAGTCTCGTTCTTAGAAAATTTATTTTTAGGCACTGCCCAATCTACGACAACAGGCCTATCGAGAAGTGGTTGTAAATTTGCGTAATGTATAGCCTTAGCTGCGCTTTGTACATGCTCGAATTGTATAAACGCGCAACCAACGCTTTTACCGTCACTTCTTCTCAAAACGTTTACATCTTCTATCGCCCCATACTGAGAGAAGTGTTCTCTTAAATTTTCTTCGGTTGTCTAGAAAAATACGAAATACAAATATACCAAGAAATAGAACACAGATACTTTAAATTCAAGATCTTATCTTACATGGAATGCTAAATTTCTTATAACAATCCTAGCTCTCTTCTTCCGACTTTTCTCTTTCGACGACTTTCTCTTTTCTTGCTTCTTTGCTAACGCCTCTTTCTGAGATGCGTCCAGTTCTTGCTTAGGTTCCGTTTTGCTCGATTCTACATCTTTGCTTGTACCTTGATCTTCTGCATCATCCACAGTCTGCGTAGCTTCTCTTTTTAGCTTTTCGCAATACTTAGACTTCGCAATGGCCCAACTACTGCTTATTATTCTACCTGAGGACATATTTTCAGTGTAAATGAATGAATAACGAAAGGTTCTTCCGCATGAAGATAATTTATGCATAGATTGAACTATTACCTTGGAATTCTTTCTTGTTCGTGTTAAATATCGCTTTCGATGCGTCTGCTAACTGTTTATATTCAATAAAACAACATCCAACTGGTGAGCCATCGGGACGTTTTGGGAAATTTATGTCTTCTATCTGGCCGAAGGGTTCGTAAAACTTCATGACGTCATTTGCGGTTGCCTGATAAACAATAATTGTAGATGTATCAATGCAAATGTACTATTTAAAGTTTCATATTTTACTATTCTAAGAAATACTCACTTTAAACGGTAAATTTCGCACGATGATTCTAGGCCTCTTATTATCTTCTATGTTGTCGTCCACAGTTGGTGTTGGATTCAGAGACTTTTGGAATTTTGTTTTATTTCTGTAGATCCAAGAAAGTTTCTTCCTGTCACCCCTCATGTCTGTTTATTTCGTAATAAATTAGGGATTACAAAAAATTGCTTTCGTTAATATTTAACAGGTATAGTATACATATTTTTACGTACTGTGATTCGTATTCCGCATCTTGTGTACTCGCTTTAACAATAATTTACTACGACACAATAATCAATAATATTTATAGTAATTATGTTTTAACCTTGCAAAATTTGTTAGAATGTAAAACGGTCACTTGATTAACATGCTGCAGGTTACTTTTGTTTACTTTTGAGGTTAGGTTGTTACCATGAACTACGGCTGAATAGATAGCGGTTCGAGGTTAGCTTTGTTGCGAGTTGCGATCCTCGCTCTAGCGGCGTTTATCGTAAGCTCATATAGCGCGAAGTTTGAACAGGAAAGAGTTAAAAATTAACTTTACAACATTAGAAATTTGTTTTCGCCTCCTTCCTTACTGCTCGATTAATAAAAGAGTATTAATAAAAGAGGAACGTACGAAGAAGCTTGTTTCTTCGCCTCGCAATCGATTACCGACGTTGTTACAATCCTGACGTGTCGTAATAAATCCAACTTTGATCAATCCTAAAAATATCCTCGTTCTGTTTAAATAATTTTGAATCATTTGACAATTTAATTTAGTTCAGTTAATTAAGTTGATTGAGTTTTGAGTTATTTCTTACAAGACATTTAGTTCATTTAACTCCACGGATACCGAACCACAGAAATTCCCACAAACCATCAGAATTCCCAGCTTGCCCCACAACAGCTTTTATTCTTAAATAAATAGTATAACTCATTAAAATTTGTCTATAATCCACCTTTATATATTAATTCCAATTGAACATCTACGTTTATATCCGCAAAATTGATTATTGAGGATTTTCAATTTTGCCGCTCAATTCTGAGCAACCAGATCGCTCTATCTGATTGGCCGAGCGATGCCAAAACTATAAATCATCTATAGAAAGGATTAACAAATCGTGAATACTTTCGCAGTAAAATGACGCGGTTGGATGCCCCTTTTTAATTAAAATCTGTAATCCACAATTCATACTCAATCGCAAAAACAGAAATGAAAAAAATGTAACTGAAATGTCTATTTGCGATAACATCGACAACTGCGCACTGCATATTGCTATGTATACAAATTACAACGACGTATATCTATGCCAAAAGCAACAAAATACTAATAGAATCTTTTCGGTTGAACGAAAAATTAATCTCAGTCACGAATCCACGATTGCCCCTTAAAAACCTGCGATATTAAAGACCTGTGGCCGTTGGATCGCTCGCGCAATAAGCGAGCGGTCCGCGCGGGGACAAATTAATTGGAAGCTTGCTGAATGAATGGACAGGCTTCCAGTATCAATGATATATTTGGCGCGATAATAAAAGACGCGAGAGCTAACATATAATCTGTCTCCGTCAGATTGGTCGCACTCGAAATTCGCTCGCGGAGAGAGCTTTCAAAATCGGACGGAAGTAGAATCGATACTCCAGAATTCGATAGTGGCAAAAGTATGGCCGAAAGCGGATTTTCATTTCTGCTAAAGACAAAACAGCAAACAACACAGTGAGAAGCTATTATTATGACTGAGTTAAAAGTACTTTATTGCCTCGTCTTGTTAACGTTTTTCGGGCTGACGTCACAAATTCGACCGTCCTTACATGGGCACAATAATGGTAAGCGCGTATTTATGCTATTTCAACGGTCCCCGCTTATCACCGATACAATACACAATCTTAAACCGTCGCCCGTGTAATCTTAATCGCCGCGCAATTAATCAACGTTAATGCACGTCGCGTTCCTTTTCCAATGCCTCGTCTCGTTCTCCTCGAAGGTCGGGGGATTTTTCCTTTCGAACGGGACCGAAACGTCTGCATTCACGCGGTTGAAAAACGAAACAATAATGTTCTTAAGTTAATTGCTAGCTCTTTTAGCGTCGTTGGAATGAGAACGAACTTGTAATCACTCGTAAGACTAAGAATCTCTTTGAAAGATTCTTCTTAAATATTCTTCCATTCTGGATCTTTGTTAGCATCAAATACGATAACAGAAATTTGCAACTTACGCAGTGTCATGCGTTAAATGAACGTTTGAGAAGGTGCTGTTGCTTGCAAACTGTTCGAGAGATCATTGCTCACAGTTTTATGTTATAAATTTATAGGACAAGTTTCTTGGTTGCGGAACTACATTTTTCATAGTTTTCATTGACGCTAATCACAAGTAATCTAATACGATGCATAACTAACAATGTTCGAGTATGAAAGTAATTTTTTTCTAATCGTTACAGTTGCGTGTCGTTCGTTTCTTTAAATATCGTAGAGTAGTTATTTTATAATTTTTGTACTTTTACAATGTTGCGAAAGAATATTGATTTTCTTTGCAGCCTTCGTACAGGATGACAATGATGTTCAATATCTTTTGGACAACATACCAATGTCAATGCATAAGGTGAGATGCGATACTTTTTCAATTTAAATTCTATTACTCGTTCTTAATTATGACTGTACAATGTTATCGCAATTGCAACTTTGTTAGGTACATGTTTGAAAATTGACTTTTTCGCGAACAAAGCTTTTCTCGTTATACTTTGAAATGTAGAACTCTAATTGCGGATAATGTCGTGACTTTCTATGTTCTAGGATTTTACCAATACAGTACATGGGGCTGGGTAAGCATAATACTCATTAAAATAATGGTGAGTGGAAGTAGGAAAGGTTTTACATAAGTCTCCTTCTTTACTTTTAAAATATTTACACACAGCATTGTAATCTTTCATTGATGATTTGATTACATGTAGCGAAAATGCGAATGGGAAAATGCGAAAGATAAATGTTCTCATAATTGCTTTTTGTTAATACGACGAGACGAATATAACAGAAGTTAATATCGAACGCGTATATAGAATATAATCAGTCGAGATTCATTATTACGCGTAATATACATAGTTGTTTAACCATTTAATCATTTCATCATAGTACCATGTTTAATAAACAGGGCTTTGAAATTCTAAACACTGCTTTACTAACTGTGATTACTTCAAACTAATTTTTCTTGTACCTTTCCTATTTTCAATTTCCACTATTAGAATTATAGCCAACGATCGCTATGAATTTACTAAAATTCTTAAACTGTCTTTTAAGGGATGCAACACCAGACGATGATAAAACGCAAGATTCATTATCTCACGTTCATTTCGAACCACATATTCTGGATTTCAAAGAAAGGTAAACTGAACCATGAGCATTGATTATGCTATTCTAAATGAATTTACATACGATATGGATATTCTTCTCCTTAGACAACTCGGTATACCCCACCAAGAAACTGTGATATTGTTTAATAGAGATCATAACAAAACAATCCATCTTTTATCAATTTCTGGAAATACGCGTCATTTCCATTCATCGTTCTTTCGAAGCAAAGTAAGTTTACAATCGAAAATTACAACACTTGTAGTATTTTATACGAGTAGCTCTTGTAACCAGAATAATAAAGTAGCAAGCAAAGTTATAGAGATTGTTTGATGCATAAGAAATAAAAAGAAACGAGTGAATACTTGAAGAATTAACATAATTCGATTTGTACAGGTAATTCCACCATTGGGGAACACAACATTTGATGTTGTTTTTCTTGGTCGAGAAGAAGGTGACATTGACACGCATCTTTTTATACATACCGCAGAAGGACCTGTGAAATACCAAGTAAGAAATTTACTACACTTACTATTACGAGCTCTGAATATATTTTTCTTTATTGAAAGAACCAACCCATTCTTTTAGGTAAAAGGAATAAGTGTCAGTAGTCCTTATCGACTCAGACCTGTAGTAGGTGTTAAATTACCATTAAATGCAACATTTACTCCACTTATATACATGCACAATCCACACGCAGAAGCTTTACAAGTAGGTATTTACCTTGAGAATATTTTCTGTGTTAAAGCATTATGTTTCTGTTACACTAATCTATTCCCTTTGCGTTCCATTGCGATCAAAGGTTCTAGAAGTATATTGTAGCGGTGGAGAATTTCAACTGGAGCTGCCATCGGGGGAGGCAGAAGGTTCGCGTGAATTGTGGGAAATCCCACCATATCAAACAAAACCTATCATAAGACTACATTTTAATGCTTATACAGAAAAGAATCATACAGCATATATTAGGTTCGTAGCCTCGCCTTTCCTTCTCATAGCGTAATTTCGCCCTGACACGTATGCTTCTCTGATTCGCAGGCTTAAAGTGAATAACACTTCAGAACTGCTTGTTGTAACAATCGAAATCGAAGTGAAAAGTGGGGCTGGTCTTCATTGGGGCGGAAGTTCTAGTGTAATAAATTTAGGTATGGGCGGTTCGCTGCAACCTCCTATTCAATACCCAATTGCCCTGAAGAACTCGGCGAAAAAGCCGGTTAAAATTATGGTAAGCGTTACTTTCTATTGTAATTATTAATATTCTGTTAATAATCTACTCTAAAGAATTTTAAAGCCGTTACACATTTTGGCGAAGCGCGGCGATACGAAGAGAAAAGTTTTTAAACAATTGATGAGCGAGGGGCAGGGACAATTAATTAATTGTTATTAATTTCTTCGCCAAAATGCGCGACGGCCTTCAAGGTTCGCCAAATTTGGTAATATAATTCTATTCATTTTGCAGAATATAATTAGTACACCTGTTTCTAAAGCACTGAAACTTCATTTCGAGCAAGCGGTAATTCCGGGGGACACGGATATACCGATTGCCATCGGAGCACTAATTTATGACTGTACGTAGGTGAACGTTACATCACGCGAGCTGTATTCGCGCATTGTGTAACGTGTGTTTGTTATTTAGGGAAGACTGGTTTAGAGTTACAACATTTTAAAGGAAAGCTAGTGATAAAGGCGGTAGGTCCCGGTGGTGTTAGTCAGAAATTAACAATTCCATGGGTTGCACAAGTTCTACAGGGTGGTCTAGAAGTAAACGCATCAATTACGCATTACTGTTCTCTCCAATCGAATCAAGCGCGGAATTTTAGCGTTGTTAATAAGTTTAAATTACCGTTAGCTATCACGAACGTCACAATGTCGTCTCATGTGAAGTCAATTTTCACGGTAAGCAGAGTTAACAGGATTTCGACTGTAGAAATCCTATAAATCTGTGCTAAATCTCCAATTAAATGGATAATCTTACGTGTTACAGATAAAGAATTTTATTCCGCGAGTGATAAAGCCGGAACAAAAGGTCAATATATTTTCTTTACAACTTGCCAAAGATAGGAAAACCGATAACGTGAAAATGGAATCGTCGATTTTAATTCACTCGAACGTTTCCGTGACTGAGGTTCCGTTACTAAGTTACGATGGAAAGGTGAGAAAAATAGTTCCCGAGGAGAGGGAGAGCGACGAGGGCACGATGAACTTCGGCACCGTGGGGAGCGGCACCGAGAACGAAGCTATTTTTGCTTTGGAAAATCAAAATCCGATAAATATCGATTTACACGGATGGGGAGTTAACATGCCCGGTGCAGTGCTAGAGCTCATGGGTTGTCAAAGAGGTCCAGCGGATTTTCTGGACAAAGAGCTTCGTAATATAACAGTGTGCAGTCACACTGGCAATGTATGAGTAATATTATTAATTCAACACTGTTATCTCCGCAAACTGACAGTATCTCTTAATTCCAGCAATACATAAAGCCCGGTTATTTAGCGATTTTTAAAATTAAAGTAAAGACTCCGATGGTCGAGGAGGATACCATCGTGGGCGACGTGTTCGTTAGAACGACCTACGAGAGGTTCATTTTACCAGTTTACATGAGAGTCGCGTACGGCAGAATCTCCTTAAAGAAGCTCATCTTCACGGATTGCTTTCCTGTGAGTAATCCATAACGATCTGTCCGTGTGAATTTGTAATAAAAGTTTTCTTACAAATGATTCCTCCAGGGATCAATTTGTGTGCAACAAGTAAAAGTATATTCAACGTTTGTAAGACCCATGCAGGTGACTAGGATCGCGCCTGTTAACAAAGATAATAGGATAAAATATATTCCGTTGGAGGAAGCATCAATGCCTATTATAACCAGGGGTGAAAATTACATTGGGTCAGTAAGAATCGAACCATCTGTGACTTGTAAGCATCATTGTTATTTAGGCCTGTCGTTGGACAGTAATGGTAAGCACGAGACTTTCACGCGAAGAGATATAGAAAACGAGAGGACGTGCCTCGGTCTACGTGCTCTCAAATCAACATTTAACGCAACAGATATCTTCGCCGCGAAGATCCTCAGAGATCAAGACAGTATAAAATTCTTTTTATTACAGCTGGCAGCCAGTGGTTGAATACGTTGGCCCTTCCTTCGCATACGAGAGACTCTGACTTAAATTTGTTGAACACAAGGTACACGCGATTCCTTAATTTAACAGGCGGTCGTTCTTGGGACAATATTACAATGCGTCTAGACACTACCGAAGTTCGCGGGCACAAATTTTATTTAAACATAAAACCGTACTGGCCCAGCATATTGACTGGCTTTAGTAACAACAAGAATAAAGTCGCTCTAGTATTCCCATTAACGCAAGTCGGGAATACGTCTTACAGCTCGATTAAAGTATACAATCCGAGCACTAGTCCTTTAATTATACAGTTAGTGATGGACTGGAACTATCCCCAGGGAACGAGGCTCTACCACTCACTACCAGCCAAGTACGTAATTTTATACAAAACAGTCGTACAGCCGCGAGCACTGTTTATATTCCTGTGGATCTATGTATACAGGTTTAAGTTCGCATGCGTGGAATGCGGGACTACCGTCGCAGAGGAGTTCAAGCTGGAAGAGAACGTAGAGGAGCGGGAATGGTTTGAAAGAGAGTGGGACGTCACAGTAGCACCGCAATCGATTCCTTTATATTTAAAGCCTTCGGAATCGAAAACTATACGAGTGTCATACACTCCCTTCACCCCCTCTTTATCATCTGCACTTTTGTATATTAGGTAAATATTGTATGTTCGCCATTTAAATAACTCGCGCGTAGACAGTTGTTTAAATGAACGCACAGAAATGGATATTTATGTTTCTAATCGTTGCAGGAACAATATGACAATTTTGGAAGTGTTGCGCGTGATGGGCCACGGCGCAAATGCACAATTCAGATTTGGGAACCGGAAGCCAGGCTCCACTACGCCTTTACTCTTCGAGCTCGCGGAGAAACATCTTAAAGATTGCGAACGTATGTACGTTTCTTTACCTTCTTCTGTTGCAAGCGGTCTAGAGGAGCGCGTATTCCGAAATGAAAAGATATTTAAGGCTCTAGATTAGTCTTGAGCCGACCAGTGATGCCTCTCCGTTCTTCTTCGACAGCAGGGGAACGATTTAAGCGAAGTCCAGTACCAAACCTAACGGTGAAACGATCCTTCATGGCTAGAAACACGGGAGAGCTGCCCATAGAAGTGTACGATTTTTATATAAACGGTTTACGCTGCGAAGGTTACGGTTTCAAGGTATTGAACTGTATGCCCTTTAAATTGAACCCGAACGCGACGAAGAAGATCGACATAGCGTTCACTCCGGACTTTACTTTGTCGCGGATCGAGAGGAAGCTTCTGATATCGACGAGTTTAGGCTTCGATGGAGATATAGAGAACGGCATGGTGATTCTTAATCTACTCGCCACTCTTCCCCCACATTCTTTGGAAGCCTGCACGGCTGCGCTCACAAGACCGTCGTGGGAGTACGCTGTTCAATGGGTGGCCGTTAGTCTTTCGTCGGTATTATTAATATGCGTCCTCGCCATTTCGTTCCTCGAGGCGGATCGAATATTACGAGGAGCTCTGGCCAGTTTCTCGAGGGAGAGCCCAGTCCAAGCGCCTTTCGATCTAAGACTGCTGTCTCACGTGCCGGTGTACACGGGGCAAGAGTCGAGTTGCTTGAAAGAGAAGCTGACTAGCGAAGAGAAGCAGAAGGTGACGAAAAAAGAGGAAGCGTGTCCGGACTGGGCGCTGATGAACGTGAAAAAGTACAAGGAGAAAGACAACGCGCAGAAAGGGCTGAAGATCCCTGACTGGTCCGCGGAGGAGGAACGCAGGTTCAAGTTAGACACGGATGCCAAAGATTTGTTGTCGTTCAGACGCTGCGAGGACTCGGCGCTAGATAACAGCAACGTTATAAGCAATATCGCGCTCGGCGCCAAGAAGAAGAATAATAAGAAACAGAACAACGCTCAAGAGGTTCAGACTGACAATTGCGTGACGGAGAACGCGTTCCCCGACGTCCAAGGGAGCCAGGAGAAGAAATATACTGTAAACACGTTTATGAAGTCGAGCCCTGTGACGAATAGGAAAGGAAAGTCCAATCAAACGGGAAGCGTCAAGGATGACACGAAATTGGTCGATCATGAGGTTCAAGTCGACACGGCGGGGCTCTTGAATAATGCTCGGAGTAGTAAATTGGAAAGCAAAAGGAAGCAGACAGCAGTTGGGAACGGCAGCAACAATCACGTGTCGTTTAAAAAATTCGAGTCGAATAGTAGTCAAAGGAGCGTTCATCTTTCGGAAGAGGAGACCTCGTCTACAACTACGGAGAGTTCTGTTCAAGATGATCCACCGCCATGCAAGGTAAGGATATTAACTAGTGGCAGGGATTATAAAATGTGCTGGCGTTCAAATTAATCTCGTCTCTTGTTACAGAACTTCGAGCAGTCCTGCGGGAAGTCAGAGAAATTGCAGAGGAAGCCGGCAACTAAGAAGACGAAGCCTCAATCGATCGCTCCTGTGCCATGTGTAGATTATAGAGACAACTATGAAGGTGATTGCGACGATGACGAGTACGACAAAGAGAGGCACAATAATCCGAACAGATGGAAAACTAGTACAACAAGATCCACAATGAAGCATCACATTCATACATCCCGCACCGTTGAGTCGTCCTTCAAGCTGCCTCGACAGAATAAAAATCCTCCTAGGAAGGATAAAGGATCTCAGAAACGCCGAGGCTTCGATAAAGCGCATATAAAAAGTACACAACTCTTCTACGTCTCTTCAAAATATTAGAATGCCAATTGGCTTAATGAGAATGGAATACTAAAAGTTGGATATGTTTCTCTTTGCAGCAACATCGTTGAATGGAAATACTAGCCAAAGGGAAGATCAAGCGCGTGCACTGGGCACAATTTCCGCGCCGTTGCCCCCGCCGCCGTCATGCTGGGGCGAGAACAGGGCTAAGTTCAGCGACGTCGTGGCACGGAACCAAGAAAGCATCTCGCCCTTCTCGAGCTTAAATAAGTTACACAAGCCCCAAACGACCGCGCATAATTTGTCGATGGTCTTCAGTAACGACGCCAAAGATGTAGATTACAGTAAACAGCAATCGAGTCAGGAATTGATGCAGAGCACGAAGGAATACAGAATGGTATCGCAATCTCCACCTCTCTGTGTTCAGTCTGTCGAGAAGGAGAAGCCGCTTAATCAGGATTCTCTGAAAATACAGAACAGCTCGCAGCATTCGAATAGTTACTTCATCAACGCTTTCACGGAACCACCGGTAATTGAAAGCTAGCAATCTTCGGGTTCATTAAGTCTTTATAAGACCTCTTTAAATTTCACATTCTGTGCGCTTGCAGTTCGAACGGGAACTGGTGCCGTACGACGATCTTCCAGAGACGGATGAACCGTTAATGGAGCTGGAGAGTCCCGAGGAAGATACGCGATGCCAGTTATGGGAAGATAATAATCCCATGTTCAATCTATTGTCCGATAGTACAAGTGGATTTCAGTTGGAATCGCCAAAGACCTCGGAGAAGCCTCCAATGCTAACTGACACCTTAAGAGGTAGAGTTCATTATATACGTATATTAACGAGTGCGTATTAACAATTGTAACGCGGGTTGCAGACAACTGGGCGACGATCGAAACAAATTGGGAACCATTATACACTAGAGCAGCAGTAGGGGAGGAAAGAAGTGGTGTTTGGGGGGTGAACACAGGTGGTGTGTGGGCTGCAGGTCCATGGGGTGCAGCTACACCGCCTGTAGTCACGCAACTGCCCTCGTTGCAAACAGAACCAGATACACAAGTGAGAATAATTATATCATTGGAAAATTTCCCGGGGATGTTTTTTTTTATATTACTTAACTGTTTTTTTGGCTCTGTTTTTCAGGAAAGATCAGGATTCGATCCGTTTCGTTCGCTCAGTACAATATGGACACCGTCATCCACGGAATCTTGGAAGAAGAAGCACGAAGACTAATCTCGTTCCCAAAATATCTGATATTTTCTAATACGGAAAGTAACGATGTATTTATTAGCGGCACTTTTGTGATCGATAACGCTTGAACGCTACCGGCTGGCTTTTGTTATTATTCATGTTTCGCATCTTTGTGATATCTTGTTGAATAGTACCTCGCATAATACGGTCAAAATTGATTTCGTACTAGTTAAATCTTCACGTTGTCGTTTGTTGAGATCTGTGTTATATTATTAGGACTTTAATGTGGTACGTTGAAATTTCTCTTATTGACGCAAGATCGCACGATCTTAGTCTTCTTTTTTCCTTTACACTCTCTCGAGTCGAAATGGCCAACCAAAGTCCTACACTTGAATTCGAAGTGTAATTTTTTTTACAACAATCGAAGCACATATTAATCAAGAAGGCAAGCATGCGCATGCAAAAAATGGAAGCTTTGAGTTTATGGATATTTGCCTCTTGGTCTTATTATCTTTGTTCTTGTTTGTACTTTCTACGCGTACGTAAAAAAAAATGGGTGGTCACAATACTCAAAGAACGTTGGTCTTGGTGTTACATAAAAAGGTGATGATTAAGTTACTTGGAACGAGTGAGAACTGTGATTTTTATAGTCTTGACTTGTAGAATTTCTTCGGTAAGTTTTCAAAACATTTTACAAAGTTGTGATGTATACAAAACGAAATAAAAATGTGTACCTACACTTCAAGACTGGTATCTGCTGTGTTTCAATTATTCACATCCTCCTCGCGTTAAACTATATTTTAACGAAGACACTTTAAAAATATATTCTCATCAGTGTTCACGTACGATTTTTTTATTTTTCAATAAAGTATCGTTTCCACTTATAACTTGGTATTCTATGGCACACCGAATACAGTAAATCACAACCGTAAGATTTGTACTACGGATCCTTGCTTTTAAAGGTAAAAATCTATCAAACACTGGAAAATATTCCTCGATTAGTTATGAAATATATAAAAATAGTTCTTCTTTATTAGAGATTAAAGAAACGTCTGCCTGCAACCAGATTTTGTCATGGTGTTCGCAACGCGCGATTTAGTCTGCTGTATCCTCTGAAGCATTAACTGCAAATGTAAACATCATTTTAACAGTAATAGTAAACCCTACTCAAAAACGAATACATACTATATTTTCACTTTCAATCTTCCTCTGTAACTTCTTCCTGTTTATCGCAGAGCTGCTAACTCGACCTTGGGGCGCAGCATCGCGAAGTATCTTCTCCTTCGGTTTCTGCTGGGCCATTATCTTTCTCAGAAGCAGCTGATTCTCCCATTCAATTTTCCTCAACTCTTCATCCGTAAAAGTCATGTTTTTTCTTCTATTTTTTATCTGCTGCAGGGATGCTAACTTGTCCTCGGATATTGAACTTTCACAGCGAACCGAATTCGCAGCTTCACTGCCCTGCGCCGTGCTCTTAGATCTCTCTTCTTCCTCTATCTTATCTTCTTTACTGCACTTGCGATCAATGACTTGAGATGAAAAATGAGAACCATTAAACGATCTGGATGTTGCATTGGTCCCTTCAGACTCGTCGCAAGATACATCAGAACAGAACGATTCATTGCTGTAAAGCGAATCATCGTCTGCGGTGTCTTTTATTATGTTCGCAATTTGTTGAACATCTTTGGGAGTAGCGGCTTCCTGATCGTAGGTATACTCTTCGTCGGTCTCTTCTTCGTCCACCTCGTGGATACTAGGTACATGAGTAAAGTTGTCCTTCGTCTCAGAAAACTGTCTATGCAGAACTTGGTCCGTTAATGTCACTGTATACTGGCACTCGCAATTAGTTTCCATGTCTTTTAAGCATAGCATTACAAAGACAAGAAATTGGTAAAATCTTTGTTAAAAGGCAGAATATAAAAGATTAGCGGACGTATAAAATTGATGCTAGAATATATCTAGGCTACAGAAACGAAGCGATAGGAGTTCTGGTAACCATGTCAACGAAATATCACAACAGTGAAGTATGTACAAGTACTGTAACATAAATATGCTAACAAAACATAGTAATCAACAGAAGTACGTGGTACCTTTGAGTCGATAAAGTTTCGATCGATTCGACAGGGACCGTACATTCCACACTTCGAAGATTTATGTAGGAATTTGAAACATCGCGAAGCAGTGGTTGAAGCACGCCGGTTACCAAGCATCGCTGCCACGAGAAATATTGGCATTACATATCTGGAGACTGGATATGTTTTCGTCGACGCGATGCTCGAGCAATCGCGTGCTGATTAGGTGGTATTTGTCGGCCCGCTATCAGACGCTGTTCCACTTGTACGATCAAGTACAGACACATAGTGATTGCATCGAATGCGCTCGGAGCACGCGGCCAGGGAAACTTGTCATTTCAGGGATGAGTTTTCTATAACTCCCGCGCGCGTGAAAGGATGATCGCGATTACAGAGAACGAACGGAGAAATTTACGAGCGTCGGGGCTCCTGCCGGCTCCACTGATTTGCGATCAAGACTTTGACAACTTCTTTTTGAAGATCCGTCAGCTTGATAGGGCTCACGAAAGAACGTAATTCGTTATGAAATAGAAAAAAGGGATCGTCGCGTGATCTCGGTTTGTAAAAATATCCTTCCTTTATTTCCTCCCACGTAACAAAATGTAGTATTTTAAACTCGAAGTTACCTTACTGTAATCAGAAACCAAGAACACCAGGCGTGCTAGGAAGTCTCGATATCGCGAGCTTTTTGAAAGGCCGAAACGAGGGCGTTTAATTGTACCGCCTCGCTGCAACCGATGGCTACCCTCTTCTCTATTTCCGCGAGCTTTATTACCAGCTCGATAAGTATCGGATTCGGGAACTCGACTGCAAAGAAATCATTCAAAATCACCGAAAATTCTCCCGAATTTCAATTCATAAATAAGCTACATACTTTTATTTACAAACAAGTGGAGTTCCGTTAATATGTCTTGCAGCGCAAGCCCCTTATTCAGCTTTATATCCTGTATTTCTGAGGAATATATTAAGTTCATATAAGAACACAGTAATAACTGAGAATTACGTAGTAAAAAGGATACTGCTGTAACATAATTCATAAGACTCGTTCAGCAACCAATTGACTATGTTCTTAATGTCGATTGGAAGAGGATGCCCCACGCAGGAGTAAACATTGTCTTCTGTTACTGAGCCAAAAGCGAGCCAAGTACTTTGAAGAACATTTAAAACCTTTCGCATATCCCCTCCGCTTAGCGTTATCAATGCTTTCTTCCCATCCTCGCTCACAGTTAAACTACACAGTTCAGATCGTATACATTAGTTCCGCTAACATATCGAAGGATTTAGGTGAAAGCGTTATTCTTACTTCTCTTCCCTAATAATGTCGTCCAGCCTTGGCAAGATTTGCTCGGAAGATAGAGGGCCAAATCTGAATTTAGTGCACCGAGACTGAAGGGCAGGGATAATTTTACTCAGGTAATTGCATATGATGCAGAACCTCACATTGTCCGTGTACTTCTCAATGACTGAAACATAGTCTCTTAGTAAAACTCGCTCTTCCCACAGGAAGAATTCGTAAAAACGAAACTTACTTCTTCTGAGAGCATTCTGGGCGTCGTTCGTCATGGCATCGGCTTCGTCCAATATAATTAGCTTGAAGCCAGATCTATACATCGTGCCTGTACTCGCGAAGCTTAGAATCGGCCCTCTGACTATGCCGATGCCTCTATCATCTGAAGCGTTCATTTCGAGCACCTATTGCCAAAAAGAAATCTGTGTATAATTGTGGTTTAAATGGAATAAAAAACAAAAAATCCTAACCATCGAATTGAACTGTTGCGGTGTGTACAATTTACGGGCACAAGCAAGAATGGTGCTGGTTTTTCCAGTGCCGGGTGGTCCATAGAAGAGAAGATGAGGAAGCTGATCTTCGTTGATGAATTTATTTACTGCAATGGAAAATATTTGTTAGATAAGTGCTGAATTATGAAGCTGGTCTGAATACTGACTAGTTTTGATAATCTCCTCGTGAGATATTAGGTCATCTAATTTCTTGGGCCGGTACTTCTCGACCCTAGAAGAAGAAATTCGAATTGGTGTTTTGCAGAGATTTATAGTTACTTTCGAGACGCGATTGTAAGTGATATATGATTCTCACCATGGTAAATTTGTAGACGCTCCGGATTTCGTTGTCATTGCGTACAATTAGGGATTTCCTTGAAAAATTCGTTGCACGCGTGAAACGAGGTTAGAAATAGTGCGTTCTACTGGCATCGGTTGGAAAAAGACCGCGAAGGCGCAGTACTTCGATTTCAAATCGAATGCGACGCAATGGGTGCGTTCAGCGGACTCAACTGTTGAGTGATCTCACTAGATTTTGCTTTGAAACTGCACGTTCATTGGTCGACGCGAGTAAAATCTAGTGAGATCACTCAACAGTTGAGTAGCCGCTCAGTGATTCAGGGATTGGTGGACTGCAGTTACCACTGATGGAGAGGGAAACACCTACAGGAGCGGTGGTTATGTGTGCGTGAATGCGCCTGCGTCGTGCAGTGATTTTTCATACGCGTTTAGTGAGCGGTCGCCATTTTTTCGAACAGAAAATATCTACGCTCGAAAAAATGGCGACCGCTCACTAAACGCGTGTGAAAAATCACTGCACGACGCAGGCGCATTCACGCACACATAACCACCGCTCCTGTAGGTGTTTCCCTCTCCATCAGTGGTAACTGCAGTCCACCAATCCCTGAATCACTGAGCGGCTACTCAACGGTTGAGTCCGCTGAACGCAGCCAATAATTGGCAGGCGAATTTAGTCGAAATACATTGGTTGCGTTCAGCGGATTCAATTGTTGAGTGATATCACTAGATTTTACTCTGAAACTGCACGTTCATTGGTCGACGCGAGTAAAATCTAGTGAGATCACTTAAGAGTTTTATAACGGCCCGTTTTCACATTTAGGGGGTGAAACCAACCCCCAAAGTTATAAGATTTTCAGGTGTTCATCTCCGATTGCTTTGGTTTTTGGATATGTTTTAGAGGACCGAAAAATAAGAAAAACGTGTCTTTTTATTTTGGCCTGCTTGAATGTTTAGAGGGGGAACCACCACTCATAGTTACCCCCTAATAACGGTGACTGACGACAAGAACATCGTCCATACTCATATATCTGATACAAACTTTAGTAATATATCTATGTTAACAGGAAAGGTGCAGAATAGAAGCCCGATAGTTTTCTTATACAATGATATATTTGAATAGAAAAGTCTAAAAATAGTATTTTAATCATTAGCGAATCCATATACTTTCAGACTGCCAGCGTCTCTCTTCCTGTCGTAAGTATCTTTGTCGTCGCACGCGTATGCTAATAAATATTGCTTTGGATGCCAAGCGACTGTGAAAGTCGCCGCTTCCACAGGTATATCTGCGATCTTTTCTCCAGTTTCTACTTCGCCGATATCTATAACGAGATCTTCAGACGCAGCAGCTAATAGCTGCCCGTCGTAAGAAAACGATATGGTTCTCACTGGCCATTCTAATCTCGAGAACGTCCTCAAACAACATAACTCGTCCGCGTCCCATAACGAGACTAACGCGTCTGCGGATCCAGTGGCAAAGTACCTTCCAGTGGGATCGAATTCTATGCAAATGCACGTCCCTGGGTGCGCCTTAATTACGTGCAACAATTCCAGATCCGGATAACTAAGGATATGTACACAACCTTGCCCATTCGTAAGGTAGAACGTATCGGAGTCTTTGTTCCATGAAATCTCGTTCACTTCAAAGTTGAACTGTTCTTCCGCACGGATCTTCATCACTCGGGCATCGATGAAGGTGACTAAGTCTTCTTTATTTCCTACTGCTATCGTGTTGCCATCGGGCGACCATGATATATTGATGTTTTCTCCTCTTGTGCTGATATTTGCAGTGCATTTCTGAGTTCTCGTGTCCCATATCCGTACTGTTTTGTCTCCGCTCGCCGTGGATAATAATTCTGGGTAGAAAGCGTGCCAGCACAGTTGGTCCACGCTACCTCCGTGACCTCTGAAAGTTGTTTCTTGCTTCTACAATATACAGGTTGATAACGAAGTTACTTATTTACATAAACTATATAAAACACTAAAACTGTAGCTTTTTTAAGCACTCGAACTTTTTATAAAAATAAAAATATATACGATGGATAAAAGTCGTTATAACCTCGAAATGTTAGAAAATCTAAAGTAATTATGAAGGAACATACTGCGAAAGAAATAAAGAAACTAGTTAAAGGAGTGAATACTGAAGCAGATATGATTAAAGAATGCGCTGAACAGAATTGAGGTTAAGAAGCCGGTGTTAAAGGTTATGTATGTTTACCAAACGATCGGGTCCGAGGGAAAAAATGCAAACAGATTTGTCAAATGAACCCGAAGCCAACAGTTTTCCGTCGCAACTCCATCCTACGCTGTGCACTTTTGCGGAATGGCTTTGCTGTTCCCTAATTTTATTATGAGACTTAAAGTAGCTGATCAGCTCTTCGACGCGAGAAACAGACATTGTCGTTTTCGCTTGCGTCTTTCGCAATGCTCCCACATCGTCAGATTCTCGTAAATTGGCCACTAGCATTACCAAATGCATTCCTAAAACTTATTGTTTCTGAGATATTCAACATTGTCCATCCTATTTGATTATGAAACATATTTGAAGCTCATTTCGGATAGCCGGCCGCTGATTGCGGAAATAATAAAATAAAATGAATGGGTGCTTTTTTATTCTTGAAAATATATAAACATGCCATGTGAGGCGTGTGTAATAAACCAAATGAACGACACTTGATATAAATTCAAACATATTGATATAACTATTAAAACATGATACAGAAATTAAAAAAATAATTCAATTTATTAAGCAGTAGAATATAATTTCCAACCAGTTGAAACAATTTTTTAAGCATTCGTAGAGTATATATTATATCGAACTTGATGCGACTTTGTTTTTCAGCTACCTGTCTAGCCTCTTTTAAATATTTCATACCTTCAATTATTTGCCTTTTAAAAATGCTGTATTAATTTGACATCGGGACACCCTATATCTAAATTCTCACCGCTATTATAACTTTCATTCCTACCGCTTGTAGCGCTGCATTCTTATTTCATGCTTAGCCGTTAACGTTGGATGCGACACGGAAATGGTAATGAGGCTCTTGGAATACCAAAATCGTGGGACACAGAAGACAATAGGGTGAAAGGATTATTCTATACCTGGTCTGTGCGTTTACTAGCGACCCGAACGCAGCGGTTTTTTGTCTTTTTCGTCAACTGCGCAACCGCATTTTCAAAACCATTCTTGATTGGATAAATTCTGTTTTCGAGTGGCGACATCTATTGGCGTCAAGTGTAGTAGGAAAACATGACGTCACGAAAACTCTGAACTCGTAAAAAAGTATCATTTCGATAACTATTAATTGAGAATAATTCTTTTTATCTTTTAGAAAAACAGCTTGATACATTAAGTAAAACGCCAAATGGGTTCGAAAAGAAATATTCGCTTGATCATGTTAAAACACCGGAATTACGAGTTCGATTATACTCGATGACTTTTCCCTTCTTTATCGCTCCCCCCTCATCTAGCCTAGCTCCTTCCCCGAGATGAGTAACACGTTTGAATACTGTCAAATAGTTGGCGGGAACGGTTGAAGAATAAAAGGACAGCTCTGGTCCTGATCTACAGTCTTCTCACTCGGGCGCGATTCATGGTGCACAGTGTGTGTTTGCACGAAACTATCAATCAATTTACCAGAATCGCAACTCTACAAAAGTCAAATTTTCCAAAGTAGATAATACATTACTTAAGTCCAGCTTTATGTTAACGCAAAGCTAGTAAATTTAGTAACGTCAGTGATTGTGACAGTATCCGACTGCATTCGTGCTTTTTAAGAGTAAATATTCTTGAAGAATAATAGCGTATCGACTTTTTGTTTTACGGTGAACTCGATTTCGGTAAGTATCGATTATTTGTAGATAACTTCGATAATAATTCGATTAATTTTCAAATCAATCCGATCGATGTAGAAATAAAAAATCGAATTAGGTGCAAACCTTATTTCTGCTTCGATTAAAATAAATTCTGTCGTTCTATGAAACTGTTTTACATTTAAATAAAATTATTATCAAAAAGTTGCTTTAAATGTCTGCCTACGCGCAACTGCGTCTCTATAACTCTGCCTTAGAATTGGGAAAGTTTAAGTTAGAAAGTTCCAAGGTATTATCTGGCCACTTTTTATGACCATCGTAGAATAGAAGCTATAAAAGTGTCACCGTTACCAATTCAAACGCGATTGAATTGTCAGAGCTATTAGACAGAATAGTTCTCGACCTGTTTTTCTTCGACTCGTAGAAAAATAAAAGACCCTCGTTCGAATTAGTTTAACAGAATAAAATTTGAACCTCGATACATTCTGGCGCCCTTTTTTGAACTTCGTAAAGTTCATTGGCGCGAATTTTTCAAACGAGTAGATCGCCCTTTGGGAAGTAAAAAATTTCGGTCCCACATATTCTCACACTTTTCTATCAAAGAAAACAAATGTTTATCAAAACAACAATTATTATTCCTTAGCTTCACCTAAAAGGGCTTTCACGGTTTTCATAATTGTAGCTTTAGATCTGCTAAGACCAGAATAATAATTGCGAGTGAATTAGATACCCTTCGTATAATTTATCCGCGGCAAATGAAACCAAAAGATAGCAATTGAATAAAATTATCAAGACGATAGTTCCAAGCGTGATTTTCTCCTCTCGAATTCCTTCCAATTTTCTTCATGTTTCAGAATAAAAATGAGCTTGTTAAAAAGGAAACTTGCCAGATCGTTGGCACACGGTATCAAACGACCGAGCAACATTCTCAGAACTTTAGAAACGCTAGCGACGGAAGTGGAAGAACAGGATTGGTCTCAGTATCGTCCTTATTCCAAAATTCCTGGACCAAAACCCATTCCTCTATTGGGCAACACGTGGCGATTTCTACCATTCATAGGTATCTTTCACCCGATACCCACAATAAGTTATTTTTATTACATCTCTCATTTGCATAGGGACACGAAGAAAGAATTGGTCATGTTTAAATTTAAAAATAAATTCGAACAGGTTAGCCATGACCTTTAATGACTTTCGACCTTTTACATGCTGCATATTTCTTGTTAATCGTATCACGATTTAAATGCTAAAAATAACATGAAGGATAATATCTTTTAATAAAAAAGGGAATTTCGTTTACTTTGAAGCAGTTCTTATCTGACTTAAATCAATCACAATATCTTACACGTGCTAATTTGCTATTTGGTCTGCTATGTCACAATGAGAAATTGTAACAATATATTTCTTTGCATAGAAATTTCTATGTGCGATTCTGCCCCCAAGAAAAATAGAAAGTTTGGATCTAATAAATACGAACACGCCCGGCGGTGATTGACTCAGAAATTTGGGGCCATTTTTTTCCAGGTGATTTCAAGATACAGGCTGTGGACCAGGTATCGAGGCGATTATACCATGAGTATGGTGACATCGTGAAAATGGGGGGCCTGCTCGGTAGACCGGATATGGTATTCATCTATGACGCGAACGAAATCGAGCGAATCTTCAGACAGGAGGAGAGGATGCCTTACAGACCCTCCATGCCCTCCCTCAATTACTACAAGCATGTGCTGCGAAAGGAGTTCTTTCGAGAAAGTGCCGGCGTGATTGCTGTGTAAGATCCAAACGCGTAATCTTGTTATTAATTTTTCAATTAGGATTTAATCACTTATGCGGCCTAATAATCAGATGAGGGACCAATCTATCTCTTTCGCCGCTCTGGGCACACGTGGTTTTTGTCACCCATTAGATTTCATTATAAATAATTATTTTAAATTATAATTTCTGACAGTGAGTGAAGTTTTTTGTAGGTATTTGTTGAATTACAACGAATTTAGCCTTTTGTTTTATAAAAACTTTAATATTCATAAATTATCAATTCACCCATTTTGCCGTCCCAAATTTGCGCCCCCCTAGATCGGCCCCTCGATCAGATATATATATCACATGGCGTAAGGTTCAAGCAACTTTGCCAATTTAAGTTTGATATTCTATAACTTGCGTGGCGCATGAAAATTTATCCTGAATCTTCAACTTTATTCTATACGAAGTGTGTATTTCAGAAACAGATGGGACTTTAGACTTTGGGAGCATTCGAAGAAAAAATTTATTTTTAAGTACCGCGAGTCGTCAATGTTAAAGTTTGCATTTTTTAAATATTATTTCTAATATTTAGTTGGTTTGTGAAGAGTTAGGCGAACATTTTGTAGGGAGTGGTTTAAAGAATACCGTAATACTTTTTATTATAATCTGATGTATCGGGCGATCTACGTTCTACGTATCCCATGTCTCGGGTTTCGGACGATGTGTGTCAAGAGACAAGATATTAATATTCATGTATGCTGAAACCGAACAACCAGTGCCCATCACATAAATTCTCCTATGTACTGAGGCATTATTTCCCTACTTACATTAGTGTCGGATGAATGTATGAGTGCAATTTTTGGGAATTCACAGCTGAATGCAGCAATGAATTCGCCTCGAGGCGCTCATAGTTCTACCAAACATATTTGCTGATTTTAATCAAATATTGAATTAGTCAAGCGTGCAAAAGTATTAGTCCACCTTTCGCTTGGCAAATTACTTAGTGGAGTAGCAAATATTTGCAATGCATATTAAATACCGTATCAAAGATCTCTGAGTGTTCTTGAAGTGTGTTAGACTATTGCTACCTCTTTGTTTCTAGCTACCTATTTTTCATCGCGAAAAATTGTCATCGCGATAAATTTGGGAGCGATAAATTTAGGAAGCGACAAATTTTGGGAAGCGATAAATTTGGGGGGAGACAAATTTTGGGGAGTGGGAAATTTCGAATGTGGCAAATTTTGAGGAGCGATAAATTTGGGGAGGGGGTGAATTTTGGGGGCGACAAATTTGGAGGCCGGCAAATTTAGAATCCGACAAATTTTTGGGAGCGATACATTTGGAGGCTGCTCAATTTAGAAAGCGACAAATTTTTGGGAGCGATACATTTGGGGGCGGAAAATTTTGGGGAGCGATAAATTTTGGAGAACAGTAAATTTGGGAGAGCGATAAATTTTGAGCGAAAGAAATTGGACAAGGGTTAAACAGAGAGGTTTGCGATAACTTAAAAAACAATTCCCATCTTTTTCGCACAGCGAATTAGCAAAAATTCTAAAATTGTCTCGTCTCTTTTAAATTAAAATATTTGATGATATTTCGCGGAAAGGGCGGCAGACACTTCTTAGCCAAGGAGCGCCAAAACTCCAAATCCGCGAGTAAGAAAATCCATGTTCTCTGAAACTCAATATAGAAATGGGGCATATATCACGCAATGCTATTCGCATTGGCAAACACAAGGGAATGAAATTCGCAGGGGGGTGATGCCTAAACCTAAAACGACGATGCATCGCGTTACGCATGCGATGCACGTCGTATCATTTCGAAAGTAAATCTTGCGCAAGCCGATATGGGTGCGCGCTACGCTTCACTTCCTGCACGGCAACTTCGGTTGCAATTGCACCCATGACCAGCTTCCTTTTCTGATATTTGACCGCTGAAAATGTTCGTCGAAGTCGTATCTTGGTTTCGTAACGCCATTAGCGTTTCTTCTTACACGATGCATTTGTGGGAGGCAATTAAGGCGCTGGTATCTAGCAACGAAAGGATAGTTGAGCGTTACATTGCGGTACTAGCTCCTTGCTTACGATTATTACAGTAATCAAAGAAGTGGTTCTCCTTCTGCGCGAGTATTGCCAAACAATTACAGTGCAATTGACGATCGAATCAGGTCGTCTCGCAAAAAACGAGTAACAGTTGCGTGGCAGCTTTCAGGGGCATCTTGATTTGCATACAAACAGGCCCGGCTCGTCCATATTCACATAACAAGGGCCGAAAAATGGTATTTTCATTGTTGCCATTTTTAAAAATAAAGTCAAACAAAATATTAAAATATCTCAAACGAAATATTACAAGTTCTACTATAAATATTTTAAGCTACGAATATATATAAAATCCAGAGGTCATCAGAAAGCTCGCATAAATGAATTATAAATAAGGGGCATAATTTGGTAAAGGCGCAAAAAAGGCTCCAGACCGGCCTGCATAGGCAGTATTCACTATTCAACTATATTAATTCTAGATGATAAATAGCGAAACACTATTTCTCAATGTCACTCTGTTCCCACGCCTGTCACGCAAAGTAGATTGAAATCCACCTTAATGTCCCAACGCTGCTCTTTGTAACTCCTAATTCCCATCGATTACCAAAGAAGTTTCTCAATCGAGAACACGTAGCAGACCCAAGTTTTTTTCCAACGAAAATGGTTGTTGCAGGCATGGGGAGAATTGGTACAACTTTCGGGCGAAGGTGCAACAGGTAATGCTGCAACCGCGCACAGCGAGAATGTACATCGGCGCTATCGAGGAGGCGAGCTTGGCATTCCGACAAAGGTACGCCGGCGAATAGCCCATGTGAAATCTAAACGTCTCGTGTCTCTTAAATCATCGGGTTCCTTGAATCTTTCACTCTTTCTGCGGTGCCCTTATTTCTCTCGACTTCCCTGGCTTCCAGAGTGACGAAAATACGGGGCGAGAACGACGAAGTGCCCGACGACTTCCTTAACGAGATCCACAAGTGGTCTCTGGAATGTGAGTAGAATATCGGAGATTTCTCCAAACGATTTTATTAACAAGACTAATAAAATTAGGGTTCTTCTCCTTCTTCTCTACATATATAAAATGAAAAGGTCTGTCTCTTTGTCCCGTTATAATTTCGTCACCAAATTCGATGCGGCTTTTTTTAACATTTTTAATTCACGAAAAACGAAAAATTCAGACATCGAAAAATCATGATACTTTGTCTGAAATCATTTTTTTTAAAAATCCTTTTTCCATCAGATTTCCCACAAAAAATTCCCGAATATCACGCTTGCCAACTAGGCATGACCCCTTAATGCTGATGTTAGAAGCCTGGTTAACGCCGGCCACTTTAAGCCAAGTAGTATTGTATACTTATACCTACTTGAATACTCGAGTACCCAGCTGAGCGAGCGCAGTCAAGTATGAATGTTTACATAAGTGGATGGGGCACTTAGTTGCTCAAGTGTTTGGATACATATGTATTATGACAGTCAGACAATCAAACGCTTTTATACTCAAGTACCCTTAGCTATCGGAGTATTCAACTATTCAAATATTCCATTTCCCAGCGGTCCAGTATCGCAATAAATTCTAGGGTAATATGCTTCACTATTTCCATTCCACTGCCAACTATTTATCGAATACCTAAGCGAAATGTATTTCGAATTACTGTTTTTTATTTAATTTAATCTTGAGAGAGCCGAGTCGAATTGGTAGAAATATTTTTAACGCAAATTCAATAAAATTCATTAGGTGATTATATAATTGATTTAAAGAATAAAATTCAGTTTTCCTTGCTTTCTACAAAGCCTCCTTTTTTAGGGTGCTAAGAACCCTTACGTTTGTGCGCCATTGATTGAAGCAGTCTTGCCGAATTAGTTTCCTAATTTCAAACAGTCGGTGGTCGCATAATGAAACTAACGGTACATCCGAGGCATTAGCATACACTCCTTCAAGGAATTATACTCCACGATCTCACGATCAATGGGCATTATTATGTATACGAAGGCTTTCAAGTGAATTTCGAACAGGAATTAAGTATTCTTTTCAAATCTCTCGCACAGCCATTGCCCGCGTAGCGCTGGACGTTCGACTGGGTTGCCTGGACGATAACGCGAACGTAGAAACTCAAAAGTTAATCGACGCTGTCTGCACATTCTTCCTGAACGTTGGTGTGCTAGAACTAAAGATCCCATTTTGGAGATTCTTCAATACACCCACGTGGCTGCAGTACGTGGACGCTCTGGATACCATCGTAAGGTGGAATAACACTAACAGAACATCAACTGTAATTCATCGATGTTGAGAAACAAAGCGGGATGCATGAAATTTTTTATTTTCAGCATAACGTCGAAATATACGGGCGCTGCTTTTGCAAGGATAAGGGAAACAGTAAACTCTGGCAAGGAACCCTCCCTTCTAGAGAGAGTTCTTGCTTTGGAAGATGATACCAAGATGGCCACGATACTCTCGCTTGATTTATTCTTAGTTGGCATTGATACTGTACGTGCCTTTTTAGTAATTAAAGAGTCCTTGTGAAAAACACTCTAACAAGGAGACTCCAATGTTATAAGATTTTCAGGTGTTTATCTCCGATTGCTTTGAATTTTGGATATGTTTTAGAGGATCGAAAAATAAGAAATATGTGTTTTTTATAGCGGCCCGTTTTCATATTTTGGGGGTGAAACAACCCCCCAAAGTTCATACGGGGTATAAAATTGTGTTGAGTAAAACTTTATATAAATTTAATTTGCGTCATAACTTGCTGTATGGACCATGTTCTTGTCGTCAGTCACCGTTATTAGGGGGTAACTATGAGGGGTGGTTTCTAAATAGCAAGACATGTATTTCTTAGTTTTCGGTCCTCTAAAACATATCCAAAAAACAAAGCAATCGGAAGCGGACACCTCTCCTTGTAAGTGCCAAAATTAAAAAAGTTTCTTTTTATAGGAAGATAGTTCTACGTGCCAATGGTAATACTATAGTATACAATTTGATTTTTGGCACTTACAGTGTCTTCTAAAAGGACTCTTCAATATATAATTTCACTAGAAGCTTCAGGACCATTGCATTCCATCACTTTACTTGCAGACTTCCAACGCGGTGGCCTCGGTACTCTACCAATTGGCATTGCACCCGGATAAGCAGGACCTCGTTTACAACGAGATCTCCAATGTGCTTCCAAACGAAGACATGCAGCTCGAAGGGAAGCACTTGGACCAGTTGAAGTACTTGAAGGCGTGCGTTAAAGAAACATTGAGGTTCGAGCGTTAACTCCTAATCTTTTATGCGAAACTAGGTGACCCGTTACCGGAATTCAACCGGCAATTATTTATAACGTTTCCAAAATAAAAAAGCCTAAGAATAGTAAATAGCCTGTAATCTAATCTAGGACGTATGCAATGTATATTCAAAATTTCGTTCAGCCGCTTAGGCGCGAAAGAAGGGAATTCGACAAACAGACATTTCACTTTTATATATTAGTAGGGATCATTGATTCGGTATTCATTGTCTTCTTTTGTCATCAGAATGTATCCAGTCGTTATTGGCAACGGACGCTGCATGACCAAAGACACAGTAATTAGTGGATACCGCGTACCTAAAGGGGTAAGAAGCCATTCCATCTGCTGTCTTTCAGCTTTAAGGGGGGAACCCTATTTAGGACGGTAGGAATAAGGTGATTCTTGGATTTTTTTTTCTAAGAAACTGTTAAGCGGATCTTTTCTAAACTTCATATATCTCCATTTCTACCGATCACTTTCTAACGTAAAAATTAATTTTTATTATTTGAATGTGAACTAAAATACCCTGCAAGTTTGGAACAGATCCGTCCAACAGTTTCTTAGAAAAAAAATCCCCAAGAATCACTTTATTCTAATCTTCCTAAAATAGGGTTCCCCTTAAAACCGGCGCGCATTTTGACGAAGCGCGACAAAGCAAAGAAAAGAGTTTATGAACAATCGATTCTCGTGGCGCAATGACAATTAATTAATTATTATTAATTTCTTCGACTCGCCTCGCCGCGCTCCGCCAAAATTCGTGACGGCCTTTACCTCGCCTTTTAACAATTCGTCTTGTTTCCGGCATGCAAATACTTCTTCCTACAATTATGTTTGTTTGCGCAACCAGGTACAGGTGGTCTTTCAACATTACGTGATAAGTAATCTTGACAAGTACTTTCCGCGAAGCAAGGAATTCCTCCCAGAAAGATGGCTACAGAGCGGCGGCGTGGGCCACAGTTTCGCGTCTCTCCCTTTCGGCTACGGGAGGAGAATGTGTCTCGGGCGACGATTCGCCGAACTCGAGATACTTGTCGTCATTAGCAAGGTAATAAACCGCGCGCGCGCACAATTACACACTTCTAACTCACTGCTTAATTGTCCGCTGACGCTAACAGGGCCATTAAAATTCAAATGAAGTGTATTTAGATCCCTGGATTCATTTCTCATATTGCAGAGAGAGGTTGTTATTTCCTTAATTGTGTCTTTAATTCCTCGGTAAAACTTCACTTGAGTTTTCATATTCTTATACGCTGCAGATATAAAAACTAAAATTGCATCTATTTATCATTCGTCCAACACGCAGGCTTGCTACGTTCTCCCGCAAAAAATGAGGCTTCTAAACTGTTCTCCATGTTCGGGAGAATTTCTCCACAGCTTAAGAATACTTTTCCTTGAGGAAAAACTGCGTACAATTAAAATAATAGATGTAACCGATAATGGCGCGAAAGAGAAACCGTCGACGTTCTCGCAGATTTACCGTTCTAGATTTACCGTCTAGGCTGTGTTAGTTTGTCAGCGGTTACAGTGAATGCTCAAGAACAATAAATGTCCAATCCGAGCGGCCAGGCCACCGTTCTTTATTACAGGACACGGTACAGCTCGTCGGGGTGCCATTAATCCGGCACTTTTATGTTGTTGTAATCCTTACGGTTATTACCTGAGTAACGAGGAACCCCGGTATACCTGATTTATGACTTTATTTCGTTTTAATGCGACAAAGAGGAATTTTTAAAAAATTAAATTTAGAAAATTATGCATCTCGGATATCTAAAGAATGGTGAGAGATATCCAAGAGAAGTTTAAACAAAAATTTGAGTCTTTTTCTAAATCTACCAAATTGGGTAAATATAATTATCGAATTAAGTATTGCTGGCGAGGGTAACTTGAAAAGTACCTATATGTAGATTTTTCGATAATTATTTTTACGCCGTTTAATAAAAAAGATGCGACTTTTGCTTAAACTTCTTTTCGATATCTCTCACCGTTCTCGAGATATCCCACGAAAAAGAAAATTCTACATTTTTTTCAAGGGGTGATTTCAACCCATAAATGCACACATAAGATGCACACGAAGTCGCACAAGTTTCTGTATTCTCGGGTTGCCTAACTTCTCTGGTTAGATCGATATTATTTACGTACAGCTGTTACCGTGCAAAGACATTTGTCGAGAGTTCACATAATTGCCTGTGGTAATTAATGTTTTACAGTAATTCAAATTTAAATACTAATATCTTCTTGTACAACAGGGGGAAATAGAAAGTTTGAATGGAGATACAATTGCAAAGCAATATTGCGTCATTTAGAATCCCCCTATAGTAAATTCTTTTGTTTCGTCATTCGTATCGTTTCCATCATTCCACTCTGCCTGGAAATTTAACGAACCTACAACGACAATAAAGGTAAACAGCCCTCCGAAGAAACCTATCAGGGTAGGTAGGGGGTTTTCCTCGCCGTTTATTGCTCGCTCTGTTTATACCCTCCGCTGGAACTTTGAATATCGGTAATCCCAGAAATACGGGATCCCCTAGTTGCCCCTTGGATTCCCCGTAATTTTGACCTGCGAGGGACAGCGCATTGCCCGAAGCACCTGCTTCCAGAGGTAGACTAACATTAAACCCTCAAGAAATGCAATTCCAATTCTGTTTTCATCACTCAAATAATACACAGAGTTAATTGCTGTACCTTAACAATTTTATTTACGACTCATCTCTGAAGATCGAGATCAAATTTTCCGTGAAAAGAATTTCTTTAGCGAAAGACTAATTCAGATAGGAAGGAATTTAGAATGAGTTTAGAGTAGTGGGGTTTCGCGTTGTAAGTTGCAATTCGCAATCAAAGTAATCAAAGATGATTGCGGCAGGTCATGAACATCTGTGATAACACATCCGGCAAAATTAAGAGACGGTAGATTATCAAAGAAAGATATTAAACGCCACTTTCTTAGTTCTCTTTTAGAGTCAGTGAAAGAAATCATTCTCAAGTTCAGTAAACTATACTTTACTCTGCTTTCTACCTTTTTTACAGTAGAAGTTTCACTTTTACGTTTATTTATTACTACATAGACACCCATTGGCTATAGAGGTCATGGTGAACGGAAATGCTAATAATGCAATGATGAAAGAGCGTGAAAAGAACTTTGAGATATGAGTCGCGATTTTTATATTTTTCTGCGAATTATGTCTGATTACGTAATTCCCATTCATCTCTTCTATTCTAATATTTACTATCTCTTTTATCTAATGTTACGTTATTTGTGTAATGTTTATTTATAATGGGAATAGGGAAGTAACGCTTTATTTACAGACAGAATAAATTATAGTTTACTTCTATTTACAGTACTCAAGCTTCTTAACAGTAACAATACTCTGTTCCAGATTTTGCAACGCTACAGGCTAGAATATCATCACGAGAAGCTGGAATATCACATCAACCCTATGTACACACCTAAAGGACCTTTGAATATCAAATTCATTGATAGGTAATAGCTATTGAAATATCTTACGTTATTTATTTCTATATGTAGAACAATAAAGAAGTAAACTCGTGGTCACTGCATTCATTTACAAATTTCCTTCACAATTTTTGGTTGCTGTAAATAAAATAAAACCATAATATACAATACCTTGGTTATCTTGCCAGCACTTTGAACTTGAGTTCTCCATCGGGGGCGTACATAAAAGTTACTTTATAATTCAATGGCTGATGATGGTACTCCAGCTTGTAAGATCTTATCAGCTAAAAATTGAGAAGAAAAACATTAACTTATAGAGCCGTAAACACGAGGCGTTACTCTATTTGTCGAAAATCAATTTCTATCAAAATTGAGATGTATTTTTTACACACCTTAGCGAGTAGTACTTGGATTTCCAAGTCAGCGAATCTTCTACCTAAACACATGCGTGCGCCATGGCCGTAAGGTAATGATGCGAATGGATGCAATGCCTCGTTCTCTGACTGTTTAAGCCATCTCGTTGGTTTAAATGTTTTGGCATCTGTTACGTATTCCTCCATATTTCCTGTTACAACCGTTGGAAATACAACTTGCACCTGTAACGAGCAATGTTAAAGCTCATAAATTGAAATTTTTGTTAAATTGCTAGAAAAATTGATATAGAAATATAGAAATACTCTCATTGAAAATTCATTACTTACTCCTTTTGGTACTTTATAGCCACAAATTACAGTGTCGCTTTGTAGAGTTCTACCATTTCCAATGACTGTAGAATATACTCTAAAATATAAGATTATATGTTACTCTTTTGTTATTCAACTGTTCAATTTGCCTTATGTACTTAAGTATAGTTGTAAGCTATTATACCTGAAAACTTCACGAACGAAGGCTTTCATATAAACTGCTTGATCGAGATGACTTGTTGTTAGAGGAACAGATGGATCGGGAAGAATCTTCACGAGTTCTTGATAAATCTTTTCTTGTTCTTCAGGTCTAGTAGCTAGTTGATATAGTATTGAACAAACAGCCATTGAAATCTGTAAAATAATATTGCAAAATAATCAGAATCTCTAAGTTACATTAAAATGAGCTATTTATTACTAATCTTCCTGTGTACCGTGTCTATTCCAACCAGAATCAAGTCCAACGCCAGTATATATGCCATTTTGGGATCACTTTCCTTGGCTAAAATCCTTTCCACCAAAGACAAGTCGTATTCATTGAGAACCTGCTTGGTTTTGAGTCTCTCTATTGCTGCGTCGATGTACTTCATGCACACCCTGAAGAATAGAAATTTTAATTCAAACGTATCTTTCAATTTCTATACAAATTCGCTGTTTTTTTAAGTCACAAAAATTTAATATTGCAAAAACCGACTTAGTTTTAGAAACAACGAGAATGGGATATCTATTAAATATATATATATAAAATTTGAAGTAAATCGGGTGATTCGTTTTTGAGATATCATGCCAACCACCAACTCGAAAAACATCGTTTTGAGAAAAACGCGTTTAAAGTTTTAGGTACCGTTTTTTTTTAAATTAATTTTTTTTAAATGCTGTCTAAATATAGACAGCATTTTAAAAAATTAATTTAAATATAGGCATACAGTTTTCAATTAATATAATTTGAGGGTTTCTCTTAAAAAAAATCCCAAATATCGCGCTCCTTTTCAGACAGTCACACTAGGGAGACCCCTTAAGAATAACTTACTCGATGAAATAGTTCATATTGCGAACATATCTTGTCCAAAGAGGGGTGGGTACGTATCTCCAAAAAGGAGCTTTCAGTTCAAGTACAGCGACATTTCTCAAAGCGAACTTCGCTGCGTCAATGATCTTCTGGGGTTCTGAATCCAGCGCTAGAGTACCTCCCAGGCATCCCAATCTCACATCAAGTGCAACTCTCCCTATGCCTATACAATCAACAGAAAGAATGAATTCCTCCTTGAATTTAATTTTCAAAATCCTGAAGCTACATAAAACCAGAAATTTGAATGTATACCAACACTCTAGAGCCCATTTGTGTATCTCGTTGTCAAAGTCCCCTGGCAATTCCCCATCGTCTCCTTTAATTTCTTGAATCCTAGAAAACATCACTGATCCTCATCTTAAGAAACACACACATTCAAGTAAAGCACATTATTAAATCACCTCTGTATGAAGTCACTGGTGACCACTTCAATGGGCGTTATATATTTCCTCACTGTTTGCGGCTGAAGAACAGGTTTCTGGACTCTCGTACGAAATTCTCGCCAAGGTTCACCGTGTCTGGTAACAAGAATGCAAATATTAGATTATGTCACTGGTGGAGCACGTGCTACCTCTTTCTCTTGAGTGTCCACGCTATGTTTGAGGATCAAGGAGAACCACTTAATTAAGAATTCGACAGTGTACTAACAAGGGACCATCACGAAATTGGAAATTCAAAAAATTCATAAATACATATTTGTACTTATTTTAAAAATTTCAGTTTTCTTAATATTATAGAATTACAAAAATATAACAAAATTAAATATACTCTGTCTATAATAAAACACAACAAATAAAATTTAAATTTAAAAACCGGTTTTCGAATTTTACAAATGTATAAATTAAAACCAGTTTTTAAACAAATCCTATCTACAAAATTCCAGAATTTTTTTAATTTTCGGTTTCGAGATCTTCCCTTGTAAGAAGAAAATGACGAGTTTAATAGCCAACACACGCGATTAACTCAGGTGACTTCCTCTTTATCTATTAACGCACAAACACAACTTATAACAATCTATTTAATTTACTCAGCAGAAGATCTATCTTTGTAAAAACACTTTATATACCCAAACTTCTTTTCTAGACTTAGACAATTGTCCTTTCTACGTACACTCCAACAACGCCAGGCAAGCTCCCGAAGAAGTCCTTCCTGACTTCGCTCTTATAATGCACCAAGCATGGCATCGAGGGTCGGAAGGGTGTTGATCCCTCCTGTCTGTAGATCTTCTCGATCTCGTCGGCGTCATAAACGAACAAGAGGTCTGGCCGACCTATCAGACCAGTCAGGCGAACGATTTTCCCGTACTCGTCGTAGAACATCTGCGAGACTTTGGCCATGTCGGAAATTTGGTACTGGCCTATCACTGGAAGTAGACGCCAGGTATTCCCCAGGAGCGGGATGGGCCGTGGTCCCGGTATATCCTCGTACGGCCTCGCCTGGATCGAGACATCTTGATCGACGGTGCAATCCCTCGTCGAGGTCACTGCACCTGCACGTGATATAAAATGGAAACCGGGCGTAGCGCATCCTGAATTCACGATTAAGTTGCATCGCACTTTCTTACACGTCGCTTAAGATTGTTCGAGGCTTAAGTATTCGAATGAGGTAGCCTTTGATTAGACTATGTACATAAGCAGAATATTTCGCTAAGTTTTTTTTCTATGTTAAGTACACCCTGATTACCTTGAGCAATGTAATTTCAAACCCATTAGAGTCCAGTGCTCGTTTAAAAAGACATCAATGAGCGTTGGTGGGCAATGATTAGTGTAGAGTAGTTAGTGAAGTAGTTGGTAGAGCAAACCGTTATTAGAGAAGGAAAGGATTCTTTTTTCTTGCAGTCAATTATTATTACCAGAGCAGAGAGCTCGTCGAACCGCTTGATTTCGTGGGAGACGTCGTTTCAAAATAAACTGCAACTGCTGGTTCATCCTGCAATTATAATTAATAATTAAACACAACGTATGGTGTCTTAATATATAAAGCAGTAAGTTTATATGATTGCGTGTTTGTCTGTCGATAAAAACTTTCGAACGGTAAATTCTTGGATTACGAAATGTCCTTTAGCTTATTATACTTGGCTAATCCAAATGAATTTGACTATTTTCACCGAAAAAAAAATTTTCTGTGTTTAGGAAATGTTTAAAATTATTTTTTTTTATAAAATTAGGATCTAAATTCGGGGCGAAGGCGAGTAGTGAAGCTAGTTTTCTATAGACATACCATAACTACTAATAACATTTTGAACTCGTTGAATATGTAACGTTCGTATTATATCATTAAGAAATGATAGCGTTGCATGCAAATCCCGCTTTCACCTTATATTTCGTAATCTTTCGCCGTGTGTTTCTTTTTAGAATTTGGGAGAACCGTGTCCACTGAATACCTTATAAATCACCGAAAGAATATTAACTAGAACAATTATATCCAAAACTAATTTCAGAGTATTTCTCTATCAAATTTGAACCGCGCAAAATTCTTCTAGCTCACTATATATTTCACACGTAACACTAAAATATTCATTCTTCGCAGTTGCTGGGTTTCGAGGAAGATTTCCAGAAGGAAATACACAGTACACAGTGTCTGCCATTCACACAGGTCTATTCGCCGATTATCCTCGTGTCCCGCTACCCACTAATCCCCTGCAATTAACAAGCATCGCGGGGACCCTTACCTGAAGGCGCGCTGGAACACTCCACTCCTTTTCTTCGGCTACGCGTGTCCCGTTATCAGGCAAGGTACTTGGCTCACGGTTTGCGAGCCTTTATGATACTAAACGACTCTAATGTGACGCTCGTCAGTCTTCTTTAGCATCTGTCAACGAAGAGAAAGCGAATCTGCGGATCACTAGATCGCAATGCACTCCTTCAAGAAGACTCCACAAAGAATAGAGCACGGCAACCGAAGTTGCGGTGGGCCCCCACCTTCGCCTCACCCCTTCCTAACGGTTCGGCGGGCCGAATTCTTTATTCCACCAAGTATCTTAACCGAGGGACGCGAGGAAGAGTATCTGGCGACGATCGGCGATGCCTGACGAGTCACTTTCACATGGAGAGTGTGCTCGAGTTCTGATTCCTGTGGACTTTCTTCGCGGGATGGTTGTAAAGCATGATAAACGCTGTGTACAGAAGTGAGCTCCGTACTCCTGCATGGTGGAAATTTTATTTAATATAGGGATGAAGGTGAAGAAATGGGTACTGAGGGAGGAAGAGACTGAGATGTTTGAATTTATTTATTGGATCGGTTGGAAATGTAATCTTTTTTGTGAGATTGCATTTCTCCTTGGGAAGGGAGGCTTATTTCTTCCTTTCCAGATTCGACCTTCTCTGGAGCGCGGTGGGAGGAGAATTTAAATCTAATTAAGTAGGGCAACTGCCCGATGTGGCAAACTTTGAGGCAGCAAAATTGGTTAATTGGTAATATATATGAATATTCTAATTTTTAATCAAAGAAAAAGCTTTTGTTGTTCAAGAAACACCTACAAAAATTGTCACTGTCAGAAATTATATTTTAAAATAATTATTTATAATTAAATATAGAGGGTGACAAGAATCATTTTTGCCCAGTGTCTAGTTTTTGGATGAAATCATAATTTTCTTCTGAAGATGCGGCCCTGGGGGGCCTTCTGGGCCCAGGCGACAACTGCCCATCGGCCGCCCATTAAATCAGCCCCTGCTAATGGGAAGCTTAGGGTTAAAAATATACTATTACCCGATTCTCGCCAATTTTCTGATAAGCGAATTCAGAGTTCGATGTAGTCGCTTGATTCGTGATCGAGTTTGTAAATTGGTATTTTATGTGTAGACGCGAAAATTAGTTTTCGTCGATATTTCAGTTCAATAGATGTAATTCTCGAGTATTTGAATGTTTAGTGCCAATGACAATGAAATATCCGCCACAAATCTTCGAGTCCCCGCGAAGGCAAGCAGGTAGACGCTTTGGGGATTTATTATCCTTCGCATTGCCGGCAATCTCGATGACCGTGATTATCCTTACGGTGCCGTGGATCCTTACAATACCATAACAATTGCCTCGCTTCCCCAACGCCCCTCGGATTTTCAAATTTTCTGCGTCAACTGCGATTTAAGCACGTAGAATTCTTCTTCCTGTCTTTCAGAGTAACGCACAATTATTGAGGCATGGAGAGCAAAAGCGGACATTTTTTGCGAAATTGAGTTAGTAGCAATAGTGTATTCTAATAGGCTGTACTAATCATATAAAATAGGAAAAATTATTCTTTTTTCAATGTGGGGTAGTCCGTTTTTGCTCTCAGTGCCTCAATTATTGTGATGCAAAGATTGCAAAGTATCTTGAAGCTTACAACTACGTTCTACCGCTTAAGGGGACTAAGGCAGTCGAAAAGTCGATTTTTTATTGCATTTTCTGAAAGTACTATTTTTATCTAAATAAAATGCCGCCTGGTTTATAGTAAAATTCTCAAAATTGTGGATTTGGCAGCTAAAAATGTCAAGCAGCAACCTATAGCGTCGCCTTTGCTCAGAAACTTTAAACGCGTTTTTCTCGAAACTTTTTTCTCTTGGTTTTGCTCTAATTGCGAATGAACGGAGGTTCAGATCGACTTGAAAAAATTACAGGATGTGTAAAACATGTGCCATTCCCCGCGAAACCTCTGATATAGTTCGTAAAAATTCGAGATTTTCATAAAAAAAATTAAGAAGTCATGGATTTTTAGTAGCGCGCAGACTTTTCTTGAAAAAATCGCCGTTTTTCAGCCACCAATTTAATAATTGTGTTTTAATTTTAATTTTTATTGTAATTTTTTTCTATTGACAAAATTTGTCAAGATAATTCGAATACCAATAAGCATATAGCAATAAACTAAATAATAATAAAATTCATGGGTTCTTTATAAAAAAAACCAAGAATACATCCTCGAACATATTTCGAAGCGTCCCGAGTCCCCAATTAATTCCAACGTAATCAAAGAAGGCAGAAAAGCCGCGCGCCTAAATTTTCAAATAATCGAACCCGAGTGGTCCTTCCGGTTCCAGGAAACGCTCCTTGTCACCAGACTACCCCCAGTTCCGGCGTCTTGCGAGCCGAGGAGTAGGGGGTGGTTGGCCCTCGAAGCAAATATATCAGTGAGCACCGGAGGGGTGCAGGCTCATTCGTAGTAGACAAATGTCAGGACACGTTACAGACACGACTTGTGTCTCGGTTATTCTTCGAACGGCAACATGACTGCGACAGTCTGACGAACCAGTTTGCAAATACGCGTTTAAGTAACATCGTCTGTTTAAAAGTTTTAATCACTAGAACCCAGTGTGTGCATTACAGTCCTTCGTGTCTTTCGGCGGTGACAAAATACGATAGAAATGGCTGTGTCAACAATGTGGATTAAAAACAACATGCTGTTCCCTCCTACTGACCAACTTGTAAGTGTTAATCGTTAAATATTCGATCGTAGAGATCTATAGATCATGGTGTTAATTTAGAATTGCTTTTCTTCTTGTTAGAGTTTGCGAAATATGTAGTAGTGGCGTTTATTGGTTCTCCAGTTTAGTTGGAAGTCTTATTAGTTGAAAATATTTATCATAAATATTTGTATAATATTGTGGATGTAGTTTGTTAATTGTTGCCATTTGAGTGTTAATTATTCTAGAAGGAATTCTGTAAATTACACGAGCGTCTTTGAATTTTCGTATAGATTGGAGATGAAGTTAAATGAACAATAATATTGTGGCTTTTTTTTGTGTGAGAGTTCTGTAGATTGAGGACAAGAATACTGTGTACGGTTTACGTGATACCAATCTCGTTTTTGTTTAATAGGAGAGACAACTGACGGAGGCAGAATTGAAGGTTCAACGATCTATTTTGAAACTCTCCATTCCTGACTGGTACATGAACAAACGCTCGAATCCGCCGAGGATATTGAACAATGCCACGCCGATCGAGTTTCGACAATCGTCCTGGAAAATAATGGAAAATAAGAATTCCACACTCTCAGGTATGTTTATTTTAGTTAACTTTGGAATTCTATCTCGCGATAGAAGAGTGTTTCCTAGGGTTTTTAGAGTCTCGATCACCTTTCATAATATTCAAGTAACATGCAACCCCCTCCCCTATATAAGAAAATGTAAATTGAAAGAGGTAAAGAAGACACATTAAAAATATGTATTTTGGAATATAATTATTACTTGATAATATTAAAAAAAAAACGCGACGACCCCCAAAAAAACACTTCACGACCCACAGCACAGTGCTACATAATGACATTTTTGTTCAAATCACCCTACACATCGTAATTTTTCAGTAAACCTGACGAGTTTTTTTTTAAATTCTTCGCAATTAAATTCTCTATCGATCTGTCCGGCCAGAATTTTAAATTTCCTTGCTGATTTTTTTATATTTAGCGAAATATGCAGCACTTTTAGGAGATCAGTATCTGTGGGCTTTTTTGGCCGCCGGTTCCGAATTAAAAGTCAGATTTCTCAAAATTGAAGATAGATCTTGTTTTTGCAAGAACTATTTTTTCTGTTAAACCACCAATCATAGAAGATTTTGTATTTCATAATATTGAGGAACTAATAGATCTCTATTCAATTTTAGACTCACTTTCGCACACCAAATCTTCAACTACTCCTGAAAAGAGTTGCGCCAACGAAATCCCCAAGATCTCCAAGCAGAAGTCGCCGGAAGCCAAACACAAGAAATCCGCTTCGAAGTCATCGTCACCGAAGGTGGAAGTATTCGACACGACGATCCCCGAGGTGAAGCTGTCGATGAACATCAGCAGAACCTTCCCCAAGATGTCGCCCTCGAGGAAGATCCAAAACATAAACATCGTTTTCCCGCCTGTGCCGCGAACAAAAAATTCCAGTTCCGTCGTCAAAGCTACCAAGCGCGAAGTAGTCGCGCCAGAAGACCAATCAATTGACTCTAACACGAAGACCGACAACGATATATCCAAGGACGAGACTCCCCTAAAGACTTCCACGCAGACGACCAAAGACAACGATTTTCAATTCTCAAATATCACGGACACGCCTGCGAGAACACCCTACGCGAAAGGGAGCTTCAAGGTGCGTGCTGCTTCCACTCCCAGGTTCACTCCAGCCAATCTGTTCTCATCGACCATCATCGAGGAGACACCAAAAGTGAAGAAAGTCCCATCGCGAAGCATCCTCGAGAAGTCAAGTATTTTTGAGGACAGATCGAATAGTTTCCCGGAGACATCTCCTGAGAATGTACCTAGACCAAGGAAGCTATCGAAGAGCCTCCTGGAGAAGGCATCGTTCTTCGAGGACAGTTCAAAGTCGGGACAAGCGGCGTCCTCTTTCGAGACGTCCAGTAAATCGAGGAATTGTTCGAGCTCGTTTTTGGAGAAGAACCTGCGCTCGATCGATCCGATCTTCTTCGAGAAGGACGACGCGGCTCTGGGGATCCCAAAATCCTCAACCTTAGTCCGCGAGATCGTGACCAGGCTCGAGGTCTCTGGGGACGGAGTCTCCACTCCGGAGAAGAAGTCGACTTTGGAATGGAAGAGAATCACCGCCTCTGTCCAAGAGAGGAAGTCGAACCTAGAGGCGAAGCGTGCAGCTCCAATCGTTCAGACTAAGAAGCCCAAGCTGCCTCTGGATCCCAAGACGGAGTCGCCGTGCACGAGGTTCATGAATTCGAGAAGAAAGTCCATGGACCTGGAGAACGTGGTGAGGAGCAAGCTACCTGGCCGAGAGAACACCATGGTTCGAGGGATCATCGAAGCGCTGACAGAGAAGGTGAGCAAGCCTGTTCCACGGCAGATCGAGGCGGCGGGGGCGAATCAAAGCTTCGTGAAGCAGCTGGTGAACGCGCTTGAGAAGGGAGGAGTGGTCTCTGCGACCGGTAAGGCGAGCAGGAAGGACTCGATGTCAGAGGACGAGAGCTGCAGCGAGTCCTGCGCCACTACAACCTCGCTGAAGGATACTGACAGCAGCAGCGACTCTGAGCATAGGTCAGCCATCCTCAGAAGCGATGAGGAGAGCCTGACTAACGATTCCACAGTGACCACCAAGGGGTCACAGGGCGATCGGAAGCCTCAACCCGAGGAGGACTCCGTCTACTGGATACCCGTGTCCAGGTGCAAGCTGCCTCGAAGCAGCTCCCTGCTCAGTATGATGTCCAGATTGTCTGGCAACGGACAATCACCCTGTGTCAGCCCTATCAGAAGTGACAGCGAAGCAGAGTGCTCGCAGATGCCTGAACGAGGAGGAACCTTCAAGAAGACCAACAACGCTCTATCCAGGAAGCTGTTCAGGATCGACGAGACCACTGTCATTGACTCAGGTTACTCCGATAGGTCGGACAGATCCGGGGCCTGTGGATTCGTCACCTGCAGCACCTGGTCAGAGGACTCTCAAAACGACTCCACCCTGGAGAACACGGCCACCAGGGTCAAGAGATCTTCGAGGTCTAAGTTGACCATTGGCCAAACCTTCCGCGTCTCTTGTTGAAGAAGGTTGATTGATACTTTTCGTGGACACTTTGGCGCGCAGTGAGAATTCGTGGATCGTAGAGCACTTGAATGATTGTAGTGTACAGAATGTAGGTTTAGGAAGAAATGTAATCTAGGAGTAGTAGCTAGCCGAAGCTAGATTATTATATTAATGGACCCTCTGATAGGTCATGGACTACTTCATACACTCATTTTTTATAATTATTTCTTCTTCCGCATTTGGGTTTACTGTTACCATCCTGATATTTTAAGAAACCTTTGTTAACTTGCGCGTTATTAGTTGTTAATCGCTGGCGTCCGAATACTTGGAATTTAGTGAGTTATCAAGTGCCTCTTGGAACAGGATGTTCGTACTCTCTCGAGTAAGGGGTACCTCTCTTCCAGCACTTGGTTTTTATCCGAATTAGATAATCGTAGAATAGTTCGTCCTCGACATTCGACCGCAAGTTGTTTTGAAACTTTTTAATGAACCTTCGCCTCTGATCTTTGTATTGCGAGAGGATACAACTGTGATCTTTGTGATATTAGATCGATACTATCATGTGATAATTCGTTCGAGTACAATCGCATCGGGGAATGTCTTTCTATTTCTTACTCTTCGTACGATCGTTAGCTATCCTTTAAGTGTTGTTTGAATAAGATTGTACATCTGGTTCATTAGAGTCTAGCTGTTTTAATGTAAATGTATGGTGATGGAGGTCCACTTCGCATGATTGCTATTGGGTCCGCAAGCGTTCCTGTTCATAGTGTTTTGTGAATATGGTTTAGAGCAAAACGATGCTTCTGCCGTAGACCATATTCCGGAAAGGAATGCCAACCGTTTGAAGTGGCCACTCGTTGCCCAGCGTTAGCATTAGAGCAGTTAGAAGACAGTATTAAAAGGAATCGGATGTACTGGAAAACGCTTCATGCTCGGCAAATAGCGAACCAAACGTGTTGAATGTTGTAACGCACGGTTCTCCTTGAACAATGCATCGTTTGAACAAATTCTGACGAAAATTTGTACATTGTAAATTGTGATATTATTCTTCAACGATGGAATATTACGGCGTCGCGCTTACCGCTCGCCTTCTAACGGAATTTAGAATTAGCGTGAATGTATACTTCATTTTTGTACATTGATTTTATAGAAGTAAGCGCATTAAAAGTAATTTCAGCAATGAAACGTGTGGATCGGTGTATTCTTTAATGTTACTTGACTAGACTGAACTCGATGTTGCGCGAGAAATGCTTAATAGCATTTGGATGAATTTTCAAATATTTGTTGAACGAAACATGGTATTTGTGCGCTAGGTGTACAATTCACTTATGTTAATGATGCAATCCCATCTGGCTGTTATTTAGAGATAAATAATTAAGGCCAGTAAGGAGAAATGGGTTAGCTGTTTTTATATGTATTTACAGAACATTGAGTCAGTCTTGTTACAAATTTCTCATTTGGTTTTTCTTTGTTATACCTATCCTAATTCCTTAATTTTTTGGGGAAGAATTTATTATGATGACTTTGTTAGGATCGTGGGTTAATTTTTAATATTGACTTACTTGTCTAGAAATAAATAAAGTGAAACGGAGGAAAGTTTTATTTATGTTTTATTTCGAAGTTTTATTTATTTTTAAAGAAATCTCTAAGCTTCGAGCTTTTAATAATTCCAAAGTTGATCGATTCGAACCGTTTTTAAAAAAATGGGACGGTAAGTATTGCAAACTCGACCTTTTATATTTTTTTTAAAAATCACTTGCTGGTAAGATTCTTAAATTTTATATCAGTTTCCATTTTTCAATGCCACCAATATTTTTTGCCACAGAAATTGTGCATAATACTGTTACAGGGAATTGCGTAGCTCGTGTGTCGAATCATGAATTAACATTCGAGGTTCCTGGCATTCAAACTATTTTCCATGTAACGCGCGTATAATGACACACCGCGGTCGTATGAATAAATAATTAAAAAACTCAGCTCCTTTGTTCGACACATCCTTCAGAAGCGAATAGAAATAAAATTCCTCGTCGAGCGTGCAACGTGATTTAAATTTGTTGAGAGACCAGCGCTTTGAATTTCACTTGTTCCCTGTTTAAAACGAGTACTTAAAACCGTCGCGCCTTTTTTGAATCGAAGAAATTAATAACAATTAATTAATTTTTGCTGCGCAATTATTTGTAAACTTTTCCCTTCGCTTCGCCAAACGCATGGCGGCCTTTAATGATCGTAAATAAGAAAACGGTAAAATAGGTAAAAATATATGAAACACGAGTAAATGTATTTTTATGTCAATAAAAATTTATTGAACGCAATGTTGTTGTTCGAATACCACGTCATTCAAGTTCACCCGCAAGAAGAACGCGAGAGGATCCATCGAATGACTCTGAAGTACACACTGGCGCTCGACCTCTGCGATATTTATCATTTAACAGAACAACAAAGCGCGAATTAGCGTAAGTTAGTCATTACAGTTTCAGGCATCGAAGTAAACGGGCATTGTCAGTGACGCGGGAAAGAAATAAGTGGCAAAAATCGACTAAATTGCTCTATATAAATTAATACACCGTCAACTATACTTCGCAGAGCTGGTATATCGCGTACAAATTAGAAAAATAATAAGAAAAATGGCACCGGGGTTACGAAGCCACCGTTCCAAATCCACGTCAGATATTTTGGACGATATAGAGAGCGACGAAGATCATTTATCTGCGGAAGATCGATACAGAACCTACACCCTGGAGGACCTCAAAGAAAAGAAGAATAACTTTTCCAAGGAACGTGGGCGACGCAAGGAATTGTCCTCCCAAAAGTCACAAAGCTTTGTGAAAAAGCTTATCGCCTCTCTGGAAAGGAAGAATGAAATTTGCAAAGCGGACGACGAGTTTCTCACTAAATACTACAGCAGAAACGATTATTCCGATCCAAACTCCGACATAAATGAGAATCATGCCTCCTTTCCTGCAGACAGAAATACCTCACAGAATTGTAAACGTGAGCCAGATTCCAAGAATAAGGTGGGCGAATTCAGGAACAGCAAGATAACCGAGTGGTCTCGCTCTGAAAATCACGGCAAGAATTGTAACACGAAAGAATTAATCCTTGGACATACGAAAGAGAAAGAAGAAACATTTAAAACGGACGAGAAACACAGAGTTGAAAGACCGAAACATGTCGGTTCTCTGAATTCCTGCTTCGCGAAGAAAAATAAAGACGATCGTAAGAGGAATACTTTGGAGAGAATATTTAGGAAGAAAGAAGACGTTACGCCGAGTGGAAATGAGAGAAAGAAACTCGATCGAAGAAGTTCTTTTAAAGACTTTCTGGGATACATGATTAGACGGAAGAAATCTGAGTGTAAGGAGAAACCGCGACGTTTTATGTCCTACGATCAACTAGCCGAAGAGGCGAAGGCATTCGAGTCGAAAAATGTTAAGAAACTGTCGAGGACTTCTTCTTTGAATGCTGTCGTGTTCGAAGATCGCGACGAGGAAAACCCGACGCAGGTAAGCGAGAAATAGAACTGTACTTTTATTCGTGTTAGGTTATGTTCACTCTTACTACGACAATTTGTATTTAAATATAATTGCAGAGTGTCGAACGGAATGCCACTATTCATCCAGTTTACGGTGGAAGAAGAAACGAACAATTTCCGCAGGTTCTCACGAAGAGGAAGGAGTTTCGAAAATTTTCAGCGACGAACGAAAGTGTGGAGAATCTTGTGAAGCCTTCCGCTTTTAGGGATATAGTGAAAGATCTTTGTCAAGTTCCGGAGACAATGGAAGTTAATAATGAGAATCTTGACGGGAGGGGGAAACAATTACACGCTGGAAAAGGTTTTTAATGTATAAAAGAAAGAAAATTAGATGAAAGCCGTGAATTCTGATAAATAATGGCTATGTAAGTTGGAATAAACGGTGGTTAAATCATTTCTATTCTCAGTTCATTCTCTTTGTTGACCTCATCTTTTCTTTCGATTTGTATGCGTCGGTGCAGAGGGCGCCACTAATCATGTACTGCAGTTTTGCATGAGTGCGCATGTGTGATTGGTTTGCGCGCGAATTTTTCATTTGTGGAATGTATGAAGTCGGTAGTTGCATAATGTTTTACCCGTGTGCTAGTGGCGTCACAGGTGAGAAAAAGTTGCAGTCATCTTCCATGTTGCTACACCTTTTGTAGGTGAGCTCAACCACAGACAAGGTATAAAATAGATTTATCACATTATCAAAGAGGAGATATAATAAGAGGCGTCACTGCGGGCGGAACCCAAAGAGGAGGCATAATAAGAGGCGTCACTCCAGACGAAACCTTTGAAGTCCTTACTTGACCTTGACATTTAAATTGGTTGTCTATTCGAGCGGGATATTCAAAATCGACTAAATGTACCTTACCGCAATTGGTTGATTATTCGGCAATAGCCGAAGTTTACCGATCATTGTCAAAGTTCACCAATCATTGCCGAATGGGGCATTTAAATTGGTTGTCTTACAATTAGTAATTTCCCCAGATTATTTCTGTCCTTGTCGAGTGACGCCTCTTATTATACCTCCTCTTTGCGGAACCTTTGAAGTCCTTACTTGACCTTGGCATTTAAATTGGTTGTCTAGTGATTTCCCTAGGTTATTTCTGTCCTTGTCACGCACACATTACCACCCCTCTTTGTAGGTGTTTCCCTTCCATCATTGGCTGGAGGCCGCGACACTGCGGACGTCTCATTAGCTTCGCGTTGTCGCCACTTGGTTGGTTCGCGCTGGCGTCAATTCACACACACATTACCACCGCTCCTGTAGGTGTTCCCCCTCCATCAACATCAACCGGAGTCCTCCGATCCCTGGGCATCCCTAATATAAAGTCTATCCTACACAAATCCTACACCTCGTCTGTGATCGAACTAATGTTCAATACCGTTTTAAGAATAATAAATTAATTGTCTCGATGAATATCGTTGCACGATGAATTGCAATGTTTCTATAAGAAGACTTTTATATCCAGTAATTGGAAATAAATGAATGAAGTAATTATTTTTAACTATTTAACAAGTTGGTGTTCCATGTTTGTATATGTCAAAATTCGTAGCAATCACGATTGACTCGCTTGTGTATGTTTTTATCTGCAGCTTGAATTACTGCGTACGAGATTTGACAAATTATGCCGGAATTTCCTTATGTCTTGTCAGAATACGAGGAAATAAACTCTCTTCTTTATAAACCTATCAGCTCAACCCTACGAATCAAGGTACTTACACTTTGATACGCTCTGTGAAATTATTCTTATATAATGATCGTAGATTGTAATATTTATAATACCATTATTGACTGATCTTCTATTGTTCTTTTGTCAAGTCGTAAAGATTTCAAAACTTTCAGCCTTGTCAAGTTTGTTAATATAACTTTAAGCCGGGAACCCAACTTTAAGTTAAGCTATTCTGTGCTATGTTTAATTGTGCTATAAAACGTAAAAACATAGCACAGCTTAGCTTAGATTAGCTTAGCTTTCATGTGCATTCCCCGCTTCACGATGTATCAACGCTAATTTTTTAAAACTTAATGCAGCATAGCTTAGCTTTCAATTGGATTCCCAGCTTTAATCGCTCTTCTATCATTTTGCAGTACACATGCTTCAGCACGTCTCCCAGTTATATTCTACTGGGTTCGACCAGTGGCAGCGTGTATCTGTTTTCAAGGAAACCATGCTCTTTCCTGCAGCTAATACCTTTATCGGTACATAAGCTTTTCTTAATGTACCGCAGTAAGAAAATAATCGATTTATTCAAATTTATCCTAAAATTAAACTAACCATTTACTACACAACTGTTTACTATATGAGCAACTTCTGTCGTAACAGGAAGGAGCAGTGTCTCATCTTCTCATATCACCTGATGAAAAGATAATCGCTCTAACAACGGTACGAGGAATGGTCTGCCTTGTAGCTTTAAAACCTACACCAAAGTGGATAGGCACATCAACGGAGCACATAAACGAGCAAATTAACTGTCTCTGTTGGAACGATAACAGTTCCGAAGTGTACATCGGAGATTGGAATGGTAAAATCTCTGTTATGGTATTGTCCATTTTCGCGGTAAGTCTTGATTTTCACAAGACTGATAAATGTAAAAAGTACTTATAACGAAAAGCACAATTCGATTGTTTAGGTTAATGGCATGTTCCAAGTCCCAGCCTGTACACTAATGAATTTAGATTCAGCAGTGGTGCAACTGAGTTTCTCGGCACCTTTGCTATTAGCTTCAACCTTGACGCGTTGCTACATATGCGACACAGCGCAAGAACAGTACAAGCAAGTAGGAAATAAAACGCGCAATGGAGAGTTCGGTGCTTGTTTCTACAAAACGTACCTCGCAGAGAACACGAGCACCTCGGTTATTCAAAAGGAAGAGAAACCGGTCAGTAAGAAGCGTTCTTTCAATTTTATTCCCGAGGACAACAGCAACGTACAAGAGGAGAACATTCCTCAGATTTTCTGTGCTCGACCGGGTTCCAGACTCTGGGAAGTATCTGCGAACGGAGTTGTAATGAAAACTCATCAATTTAAAGAAGCGCTAGCTGTCCCATCGGCAACAATATGCAGACCGAATATCAAGAAATCTGTTCACCAGAAGCAGACAGTGCAAGCCTGGACGCCGCAGTCCATTAACTTCTCTCATCTGTTTGTCATCGCAGAGAAATATTTATTTTCATATACATCCAACGGTTTATATATAATTGATCCTCTAACTGCGACTGTGGTTTTATGGAACAACGAATTTTCAAATATATGCATGGCAGAGACCATAGAGAATAGAATATATTTGATGACTTCCAACGGAGAATTTCATTGCTTAACATTGTCTTTCTTGGATTCTTTGATACTACGATTGTATAATAGAAAGAAATATAAAGAATGCTTGGAGATATGCCTCTTCTACAAAGTGCAATTGACGAAACTACTAAATAGTATGGAGATCGAAAACATATGTGATATCGAGAACAAGCTGCTTAGAGACGACGAGTTGTCGACGTTGTTACACCCTTTAACGCTTCTCCTGGAATCGAATTCTAAGACGAGTCCAAAGAAACTGGATTCAGGCATCGTCGTCGTTAATTCCGGAAACTTAGACTCGAAGGAGGAGGAGAATTTCAGGCACAAATCTGTGTCGCACTGTTTATCGCAGGACGACGAGAATCCTCCTGCTTCGGAATCAGCGACGCAGATAGAATCGTTGGCACAGTTATCTATCGACGGTGCTCACAAAGCGGAAGAACCTGAGGATGCAAATTCCAATACAACGAGCAGAGTAGAAAATCGAAATGAACAAACTCCGGAAGAGGAAGAAGAATCGAACGCGAATAAAGATCCGATGGAACGAATGCGAATAGACTTGGATGCTATGTACGCGTCGGTCGCGAATATTAGACTGTCCGCGAACGAAGAAGAACTAGAGAAACTAATATCAGACGTGAGTTTCAGAATGAATGTTTTCAAAGATTCCTACGAGAGTTTCACAGACTTGAAAAGCTTCGTCTACGATATATTGACAACCGTGGAATTAAATTACTTTAACACTCTGCTGGAGAACACCTCCGTGCAATTAGTTCAATCGACCTGTAACAAGTATATAATGAAGCAAATACTGATAGCTTTCGTTAGCATAAACGCGCAGAGTTACAGAAGGTGCGCCTGCGGCAGCCCTTACCTAACGAATGAATCAGCAGAGCCCAAGTTCCTGGAAATTGGTAGATCTCTTGTTAAAAGATTAGTAAGCGAAAGCAAAGAGCAATGCGTTGATCTATGTAACACAGTACCTTACTTGTGGCGTGATTATTTGCTGATCCACGTAGAGCAGCGTGGCGTTCTGACGAATGATTTACTGCGCCAGTGCCTTCAGATTAAAGACAACGTCTTGCTCTCCATTCTTCTGCCTGGATTAGACGGAAAACAATGGAGTCTCGTAGCGACGTATCTAAAAGAAACGCACGAAGGGCAGTGTCTATTCTGTGGGAAATGTATAAAAAACGGCCAGAAGGAATTACCGATACACTGGAACGTTGTGATACACGAAATTATAAAAAGACAGGGTCCTGATGTCGCGATGGCGGTTTTAGCGAAGCTGGAGAAAGCGGTGCCAAATGTTCCTATCGATAAAAGGTGAATGCCTTTCTGATTCTAATCCTCGACACGCGACGTAGGCTCGGGTTGTAATAATCACTAAATACGTACATTCTGTAAAGCAATCTTAATTTGTTGCAGTATATTTCAGTCACTTGTATTTACAAAAATCTTATACCAGCATGGAATGAAACGTACCGTTAATTTCAGTCAGAATAATCTCGAGGCATCCGAATACAATACAATGTGTTCTGCAAAGGTATCTTTTTCGATAAGAGGCTCTGTTGTAAGTTATAAATGGTAAATATATTTCGCTATTGGTTTTGTAGGTTCGAGACCAGCTGGTGGAAGTTCTCGAAAAAGATTTAGGTAGATCGATTAACAAAAACATTTTTGGAAGCGGGGCCCATCATTGGGGGATGCATTATCAAAACAAATTCTCTACATGCCCCTGCTGCACTCTGTCACTTCAAACACCGGTTCTATTAGGTAACAATGGAATCGCGATATTCGGCTGCGGACACGCTTATCACGTAAATTGTATGATAGAGAAGAAACTTACAACCTGCAATCTTCATTCTTAACTGTATATATGTAACGAACAATAAATCTTGTAAAAAAAAAAGGAGAATAGTTTGTTAACGTAGAAGTGTAGATCTGACGTCGCGAATCTCTGAAATGAATGATTGCGCATACTGTTCGTCTAATCACGCAAATACAGAGATTTTTCATGTGTGCTTTCACATAACTGGAGCGACTAGCTTTGTAAGCGCACATAAAAATTTCTCGTCTTAGTACAGATCCTTTATCGCAGACAATCTCGCGATCAAATGTCTTGGAAACTTAAAAAATAAATGTTCATGCCGGAATCTCTTGTGGTATAATTGAACTGTAACTGATTAAACAGCTTTGTAAACTACAAGTTTGTTTTTATAGAAAAGCAATAAATAATATGTATATTGTAATCGTTATGCTTCGAATAAAAATCGAGCACAAGGATACATATATTATTAAAACAATGGAAAGAGCTGACATTGAACCGCTGGTAATTATAATTATCGTGTGAGATCAAATGAATTTCACACGCGAAACGATCGTTCGTATTCTTTTCCTTAATTCCCTTTCCCAATATCCCCTAAAAAAATAACATTCACGCAGCTTTATATTTATACACGTAGCTAGTTTGTACTTTTTCTTTATCAATATACCTAATATATTTAATTAAACGATGAAATCTAATTTCAGTTGAACACTTACCTTATTTGATATTTCTATTGCTTAAGTCGAAAAAAGTTTATACAGGATGAGGCATTCAACCTGTATGTATAGAAAACCATGGACGATCCTTTCAAAGGACTCGTAATATTCTAGCTTCTACTTAAAATCGAGTCGTAAGCTTTTAAAAATAGAAGATTACGATTCTCCCGCCACTTTTATGCGTGCTACTTATTTTTCAAAATACACGAATTACATTAGTGTCACATGGAATATTTGCATTTTAAGAGAAAAGTTTCTTGGAATAGTAAGTAGTCGAGAGATCAAGCTTCCAACGATTCTTTGCTTCGCTGTTTAACAAGTATAATAACTATGTTTTTAGTGTAACGAATGCAAAGGGTATGTTCGATAGGGTCGCAACGCTCGCGAAAGCCCGCGCAGCGTTTCCAATTGTACATAACCTCGATTCGTAAAGCTAATTTCACTTATACGCATTGTTCGTCAATGCTTGAAATATAATTTCCATAGGGAATAGAATAAGGACGTTCGAATGAATACTTTGACATTGATTAAATCGATATGCCCGTGCAAAGTGGTTTAACGGTTATTTTGTAGTTTATTACGAAGAGTACGTAAATCGTAAAATACCATTAAAGAGGTGGCGATGATTTTGCAGGAGATATTCTGCGACCGTACTTTTACAAGTCCTTTGAAAATAATGTTAATATTTGCTTGAGTTTAGAAAAAGGAATGCTCGATATTTAGAGACGCCTCAATCTGTATGGCCAGCTTACGATTAATAATATTTGATGTAATACAAAGGTTCACGGTAACGAGCCAAAATATTGTCAAATATTTCGAATTACGGTAAACGAAATGATAGTTCGTTGTTGTATATTATAATGCGTAACATAATGTACTATATTCGCGTTGATTACGTTCGTTACACAGGAATTGAAAACCGAATCCCTAATTTCTATCGAATTGAAGACACAATACTTCATAGATAAATATGCTACGATTCAAGACGATCGTAATCGACTAGATAGATAACAGCCTTTTCCTTCGCACGATACTTAAGTCTACCACATAAGCTTACAACTTTGTAAATACAATGTAATGGAATCTAATGAAAAGTAAAAAGAGATAGTTTCAATATTTCCACAGGATGTAAAGTGCTAATTATTGCCCTGCTCATTTCTGAGAATCATGATTTCATGCAGGTATCTCCATACCGTTCGATGTATATTGCGCAAGGCTTCGCAAATTCTAGTCCTACTGTTTTACCAAACAGAACGTTCAGTAATCGTTATTTCAACGTTCACATAAAGAATTGCAAATCGATTGCGGCGCGCAGGCAATGTCGCTGATTGTTTTTGCTGCCGATCTTTAAAATGCCGAATTCGAGAATCGGGGAAATCTATTCAATCTTGATCAACAGCCGGTCTTGTTCCAATTCTGTACAAATATAAATCGGCAGATTGATCGGTGCAACGTAGCGTATTAAAATTTTGATATCGTCAAAAAGCGCACAACATTCCTTTTGTAAAATTATGGCGATGCTCAAACTTCGGTTTCTCAATACATCTCTAGTCTACAAATCGATTTCAGGTGAAATTTGAGCATCCTTGAAGCAAACATTTTTCAGAAACTCATAGAAACCAACATGTCGATCGCGGTGTCTAAATTCTTTCACTCGAAAACAAGTCCAATGAGATATCACACACTGTGAGTCTCAACGATCAACATGTTACCGATCTATTTGAATTCTGTCAGGGCGCAATTTCAGATCTGTTTAGACTCCTGTTCCTCCTTACACAATTAAAGCAATGATCTAATAACTATTGAATCTGATTTAGAGGAAGCAGGACAAGACCACGTTAGTCTGAACAAAATTTTAGCTCGTGTATCGTTTGAAAGCACAAACGTCCGATAAGAAACTATTATATAGGGAAAGGTGATCCAGAGAAGAGTCAATTAGAGCTGTATTCTGTGATACACTTACCCCTCAATTCCATACACATTTCTCCAGGCAAATTCTACCTCCGGTTTAATAAATACGATGGCCATTAAGAAGTTACAAAACCCGGCATGCTATGCCAAAAGAAAAAGAACGAAAATGTTTTTTTTTAACAATTAGTCAACGGCACGATCAACATTAGCATTGTGCGCCTAAGAAAGTAAATTCTTCACGCCAACGTTCAGCAAGTACACGCAATATAATACATCATCCGCTCGTTTCGAATAGATTACGATAAATTGCAAACGATTTTGCTGTGATTAATTGTGCCTGCTGTAACAGTATCTTCAGAAATTCGTAGTTTAAAGTTGTACAACAGTGTATCGCCCGATCTCGGCTCCGTGCTTAATAATAAAAGGTCACAAAAACGATAAATATTTGAATCTGTAAAATTTTTCAATACTATACTAGTAATTATATACATCCTCAACGTTTGTTTTTTTTTCCTCTCTTCTTCCTCACTTAGTGATTTGCGAGATCACAGAAGAAAGTCTGTAACTTACGCGTTACTTCTCTTACTTTCTGTTAATTGTCTAATCATAAGTTCGTACGGCTACCTAATTTAAAAAGTTTATACTGCAAAAAAAATATATATAATTCCTACACGTCGTTAGAGATTATAAAAACGCCTATCGTGTAATTGCTTCGTTTGCTTATTTTTTTTTTGTTTAAATATCATTGTATACAGTGAACAGCAATTTTCTCTTCGAGTCGTTTTACAAATGCATTTTTCATTTCACGGATTGCACATTCGTTTTGTTTTTTGCTTTAGAGATTATAAATTCATAATTCTGCAAGACCTATGTGTATATACAATAATTCTGGTATTGGCGTTAACATTGTAAATACTGATATAATTTTTCTTTAAATGCTTAGCAATTTCTAAATGGAATGAAAAGAATTATGTAATGTTAATCAATTAAATATTATACGCTGATATACTTACTTACAAAAGGTAGTAACAATTTTGCTCATGTAGTATTATCAGTGTCATAGAAGTTAGCTTTCGGCTCCTATTTTTATAAAGTTTCTTGATATTATCGCATAGTTTTGATATTATTTGGAACTATACCTTATTTTGTAATACTATTCAATACAAAGTGCTTCCTGCTTGACCGGAAACAATATTATTCATCTCCTAGGTTTATAAAATTATAATGCTATAATTTCTTCATGTCATTCTATATAAAATATTCACTTCACTGAGACTCCTGACGAACGAAATATAATTTCTATAAATAGGATATTGTGTGGCATTAAATATAAGAATTAAAAAAAAAAGGAAAAAAAATAAAGCTACAGTTAAAAATGATGTCACAGCTCTTTGTACTCTCGATAAAAATGAAGTGTCCATAATTATCCATTCAAAACGCAAGTATGATTGGAAAGTGTTATTTGAAGCTTGATTATTGAATTTATAAACCTACGTACACAAAAGCAGTACCACGAAGTAAATTAGACTAAAAAACCTCTTGCAAATCCTTTTGCTTTTAATTGTCTATTCCTCCCAAGACGAGATAAGTATTCTAATTACATATCGTAAAGCTTGAGCAATTATCCAAGACGATTATCTAATCGAAAGAAAGAAACAATAGACGCCAGTGAATTGAAATTCGAGGAAATTTAACTTCCAACTTCATAGCTGCGCTTCAAATGCATAATACTTATTAGCACGCAAAAGAAACATAGTGTCGCATGTTTGAAGGTATAAAACAAATTTGGAGGTATATAATTGGGAGCCTTTCACCATTATCGCGCCAATCGATCGCACAGGTATGTTCGTTAAGACTGACATTTAGCTGATGTGAAACAAAAATTCTTTCAAGCCTGGCAGGATGAAGCAACGTCTTACTTTTTGTTCACGATACGACCGAGAAGGTAACAAAAAAACGAAATGAAACGATCGCTGCATCGGCGGTTCGAGTATGTCGCAGTTAAAAGCACTCGTGTTTCGGAAACTTTGTACAAAAAAAGGTCGCACACAGAGTTCCAACAAATCCGGGAGAAGCAGTATAGGGCTTTGTTGCGGTGTGTGTGACTTTAAGGGCTACGATTACATTTTATCATCTAAAACTATACTTACAGTCAAATTGTTATTCTCAACTATGCTTGTACGAGTTAATTTTCATTGTACTTGGGCGATCAATGACAAGGGAGCTTGCCTTCTGTTTGGAGTATAACTCGAGAGAATATGAACTCGCTAACCCTTTGCGATGCATCACTGATTTTTTAGTAATTTCAGTATTTCTCCGTTCTTAAATAAAAAAAAGAAGGCATTGAAGGCAAAATTACTGCGAAATGTGATACCCTCCACTATTTAGAGCAATATCAATTATTTTAAAACTACTGTAAAAATGTCCGGGTTTTCTTTTCTCGTTTAATTTGAATTTGACGAGAAACAATGATCTTCCCAGTTACAATGAGTTAACATACAAGCGAAGGAAAACTGTGCCAATTAAGAAATGTAATGTGTCGTCGACTTGAAATACAGTCTACGAAGGAAAAGCACGGATTCGCAAAGGATTAATGTATGATAATAACTGAAACAATTGGACTATGAGTTTGGTCATGCTCGATCCGACAATTCTTATCGCTACTCGTATAGTATTCCAGTTACTACGTATTTTTAAATGGCACATTGAAACATAATCGTTCACGAGACACACGCGGTGATCATGCAAAGCGGTCTCGTAACATAAAAATCTCGGGGATTTCCTTTGTTATCGTGTGACAGTATTAACTATCTTGAACTGTACTCTGTGAGATTTCCTTGTCCGTTTCCTGGTACTCGTTAAAAGGTACCAGAAGCTCAGCCTTTTGCGGTCCTCTTCCCTTTTCATAGTCTCTAAAAAATGAGCCCACGTGTTAAAAAATATTCAATAAAATACGATCAACGAAAAGGCGATAATCGAAAGTTTACACATACAAATTATAATAGTTACTGTTAATCATAAACAAAAAAATTATATAAAGCACGTCATTAATAATTCTTTTAAAAAGATCGTTCCCATACTGAACAAAAGTGGACCGCAAAGGGTTCAGTCATACAACGAACACTTATTTCATACAATAAGGATTAATATGTACAGCGTAGTCTCACAGAGCAATTATCACGTGTGTTTCTTGTAATCTTTCATCAAAACTCCCTTCGAAAGGTGAACCATTCACGCTACGTTTGATACTTTTTCACTGGTTTCTCCCGTAGGAAGAATAAGCTTAACTACGTAATTGATAATCACCAAGTTTGGTTCAGCTGTTTCTGACTCTTTCATGCGTGAGAAGTGCTCGCAATACCCCATCTCCGTTCTCGTAGAGCAGAGTAAGCGGGTAAAGTAGTCCAATCAACAAACCAGTACAAACTTAAGAGGCAAATAAAAAAGAATCCAAAATCGACGACGGTCCATCTGAGACGAGATCAATGTTAAAGTAAAACTATACGTTAAGCCTTAGAATATTACGATAATCGTAGAATAATACAATGGTACTTATTTGTATCGCCTAACGCATGAAAGAGTTACGATAACTGTAATCATTTTCTAATCCTTGTACAATCAAGAACAATTGTCGCTATGGCATTACATTTAAGAGTTACATATCTCCAAACCACGTAACCGTATCTAGTATTATATAGTATTTATGATTCTTGTGTGCATTGTTTTTCATCTACACAGCTTTGGTGGGATCTTGATTACACGAGAATTAAAGTATACGCTCTACGAGCAGTTTAAGAAAAAAACTCTGCTTGTGAGTGGTGCAAGAACAGCCTGGTGAGTTAGACACCACATAAACGATCACGATTGCTTTCTTCGTGAATATGTTGCGCTTTCACAATACTGTGCATCATTGTAAATAACTTTCGTATCGAATGTTTGGAACGAATACTGAGAAAAGAGGTGTCACTACGAGTAGAAATTAATTCATCAGAATCAGCGGAGTTCCTATAGAATTACACGTATAAACATTCAAAAAACAAATACATCGTACGTTCGCTCTTAAAACCTCGCGGAAACCTCGGCCACTCCTGATAAATTAATTCCTACGTGCTCAGTGCATTTACGAAGACTTGAAATATTATCAGACGGAACGATTCTGATATTATTTCGAGATCTCGCGGGTGAGATTAGTGTTTGGAATGAAACATAATCTCAATGGTAAAAATATTGCTTATCTCGTATGTAAAATATTGTGTTTCATCCAGTACTGCACTTTCAGCCCCTGCCGCAATTATGGACACCAATGTACAGAAATGAATTGTGAAGGGACTGAAAGTGCGGCTCGACGATTCTCTGTTATCGTTTCAATTGGTTCCACCTTTCGAGCATCGTTGGGTATATATATATATATATATGTATATATAGCACAAAAACAAAAATAACATTTTTCAGGAGATTGTGTGTACTGATGAATAAAGTAAAGACATGTTTATCACGTATATTTTTTTTTTTTTGAAAGCGTATATATGTATTAGATTAAGATACAATCTTGCATCGTCGCGGAGATTAGAAGATTGATGAGTCCGCACAGAGAGGAATCTTCGTTCTTCCCAGAGGCCACAGGAGCAACGGTTCTCCAACAGCTTCCAGCTTGTTCGGCTTCTCTGTAAACCGCAACTGAACACGACTTCGTGAATCAACACATCTTCGTCGCGGTTGCGTCGGTCGCTTTTGCCGTGTAATTTCATCGATAGCATCTCTGTACTCTCAAAACTAAACGAACACTCTCCTTAAATGTTACATAGAGATATATGTATGCATAAGTGTGTATGCGTCTCATCCCGCCTTTATCAGTGTAATATAGTGTACGCTGGCGTATAAAGAGGAGAAGAAGAATAGAGTGGTGACTTTAAAAGAAACATAGGTACAACTCTACAGTGTCCCCACATATACGTATATGAGAATCCCATAAGAACCCATGGTAACTCGATAAAACTCGCGGTTCAGTTTAAAGGCTTGAAATACGTTTTAAGCTGGCTCAATACTTTCCTGACCGAGCCGTTCACGTGTTTCGCATACTGATTAACGAGAGTCGTACGTTTAAAAATAGATGTTTGCGTGAAACGTAATTTGTCGGCACAGCAGAATTGTGGACAGTGATAAGTTGCTAGCAAATCGTACATCATGGAAGAAGTTACGCGTTATTTCTTACTGCTACAGAAACTGATGTGTTATCGTTCGCAATCGAATCCCAGATACTTTCATTAACGTGCACGCTTCGCTCGGTCGTTACTCGGGCCGTCGTCGTAGGGCCAATCAGGAAAGTATTAAGGTACTCGTCGATGAACAGGATAAACGTATGTGTCCTTTTGTCGGGTCCATGTTGGAGTCTTCACGAAACGATGAGCTTGTAAAAAAGTCAACGACGAGATCCCGCAAACACTCTGCGGCGTTTACTACCGTCTGTCTCCGGCGTTCCTCTGCCTCTCTATTCAAGACGAATCCTTATTTTTTTTCACTGTGTACTATATATCATGTTTAATGTCTCGAACGATGCGAAGAGTCTCCTCTTTCGTCGCGACGATCCCTTTCTCGTTCTCGCTCCCGTTCACGCTCCGGTTCTCGTTCTCTCTCCGTTGGTCTGCGGCTTGATTCTCGTTCTCGATCTCTCTCTCGTTCACGCTCTCTGTAGCGATCGTCATAATACCTACACAAGTCACGTCAGCCAATTATCTTACTTTAGCGGTGCAGCTTTTTTGTTTGTTTCTTTTTTTTTTAATAAATATTTACAATTACTTGAACCCTTATGCTACTTTTTCTAACTTTACGCTACCTTTCATTCCATCCCACTTTACATCGTTCTGTTTTATATTGCTTCTGACATGTACTACTAATAGAAGATTCAGTTCGTGACAGAGAAAAGCTGAGGATTTTATACGACACAAGCGACAACACCTAATCTCCAAACTATGCGATGCAAACAGTGACTCTAGTAGGCAAAACAATGAATTGTGCAGCAATCCTGAACCCTTATGTTACAATGTACCTTTGTCATCGTTATGTGCATATAAAAGGATAACTGATATGTAGATAATACGGCACGGAATATTTGGACGTTTAAATAATTCATATCCTTCCCTCACCCACCTCTCGCCTTTACACTTTTTCATTTAAAGTCTAAAGAATTCTTTATTAACATTTCGAGGGTAACATGTGACTTTTCAGACGAATGGTACTTTGCTCTGATCACACATTTTGTTGTATTGGACAAGATAGAACTTTTCACAAGATCTACATGCATTCACTTTAATGGAAAAAAAAGTAAATTACCTAGACGCCTTGGAAGACGAGACGGGAGCCGTCTCTGGCGGTTCTTCTTTTACTCTTGGCCTGGCTGACTGACGTGTCGTACTAATGGAAAATGCATACTTTTGTTATGACTTATACGGTTACCAGGCTTAGTACATCGCTTTAGTTAAAACAAACTATGTTTAAACAAGAAAGTATTCGATCGTTTTCACTGTAGAATCGTAACTTGCGAACGATCATCTACATATCGAATTGCAATAAATTTTCACTTATCCTACGACTTAATATTTACGTAAGTGGTAGAAGAATTGCTCTTTGCGTATCGTTAGAACACACAAACTAGCTTAAAAAGGTATACATTAACTCTGCACGGTGGTAAATTCTACTAATGCCACGTTCCACCGATTAGTCTAAATTACAATTAATAGAGACTCGTGTAAACGCATGTATACGCATTCAGACATGCACCCTCGTTAAAGGTAGTTTGTATAATCAATCGTTAATCCTGAAACCATGCTCAACTGTTCGCAAGTAATACGAAATAGATTCAACGTTTAGTTTAGAAGAGCATGGTTTCAACCCTACTTGACACTAAAATACCACGAATTACAATTTCTTTCTGAACCATAAATATTAGCGTAGTAGTTTACCATACAAATCTGACAAATATTCAATGATTTTTATACCAGAGCACTTGTTTCTTGAATAGTAGTAATTACACGTAAAAATTACGAATATATTTTGTTTCGCATATTTCTTATTTATCTGCATTTGGGAAAACGTACTTCGCTGTTTGGTACTGTGGGAGAATTAGTTATTCCATTCGTTAACCGTTGTACTCTAGTTACTAGTTAATTTTTTACTTGATACCAATAAGGTAAAGGCACTAAGGCGATAAGGTAAATTCTCACTTGCTCGATTAAGTTACTCGTCGCACATTAAGGCGGTACAGGACTATTCGACACGTAAAATTGATGATTTCTTTTGTATTGGATTGCTTAGGTACTAAGTAATCATTATACCCGTAATCTTCACAGTTTATTGGGGGCGCATTTCTGAGTAATTACCAAACAAACAAATTGTCGGAATGTTCAAATTTGTTGAAATTATTAAGCGCTGGAGGATATGAAAGCAAAATGCTTTGGGGTGAGTAATTTCTACACCAAAATCTACCATGTTGAATTTGACTGCGAATTTAAACAAAAATTGTGGAAGTTACACGCGAATTAATTTTTTCCCCACACAATTAATTTCCGTAATTATTCCAATTTCCTTATGAAACTTTGTTGTAAATATTCACAAAGGATCACACTTTCAGAATTAATACTAATAAAAAAATTCATTTTTCGAAATTTCAATAGTCCTGTACCCCCTCAAGAAGTCTATGTTCCACAGATTCGACCTTCATCTTTATATCGATGTAAATTAATGTAATGCGAAGGACATTCTGCGATGTCGAATGCAGTTGCACAAGTATTTTGAATACTATATCGTAACAAGAATATTCTGCTGAAGTGTTATCGACACAAAGTATCTACAAATTTCTTCCTTTCTCAGAGTCACATGATAAAATAAAACTGCTGACACATTTTGTAAACTGTTACGGCATGTTTAACAAATAGATGGTTCTCCGAGGAATAATGTCTGCTTTTTATATCAAAAGACAGCAAGGTTTCGACAAAGTGAACCTACTTTCCTTGTTCGTTTACCTATGAATTTGTAATTACTACTTCAACATAATTTTATGTCATGAATATAAGAAGTAGACATTATTAGGTAACTCGATACTTACAGCATTAAAAAACGCTTAGTTATTTAACACATTAAGTGCTGCCGGATGTATCTAATGAATCAACATTTTTAAATTTTTGTTCTTCCTTTGTGCATAAAATTTATTACAAATATGTCCTTTTCTCTAATCTATGATAAAACAATAGAATAGCTTGAAAAAAATGTAAAAAAGATTTGTACAAATTTGATTTGTACTTTTCCAACTTTTTACCAGTAATAAAGACGATTAATAATAATAAAAAAATATCGACTTGAATTACTATATAGAAAAGATGAAACAAGTGTTGATGGAATTTATTAGTAAACAAGCTAATGTTGAACGATGACTGCTATCTTTATGAGAAATAAAATGCAATGTACGAATTATAAACATTTAAAAAGGAAAAATCTATATCAACAATTAATGTGTTAAAATTATTTCTGTTTAACCCTGTTACTGTCAGTAATAAGAGCAATTACTTTTGCTCGATTAGAAGTAACACATCTTCCATCACTAACTCAGTCAATGTTGTAACAAACAGTAATTTATCTGTTATCAATAGCATCTACAATTATAAAACACACTTTCTAAACGAAGGCAACAGCAAAAGGGTTAAGCCACTTTGTATAATGAATAAATCCTAAATATATTGAGCTGTAAATTATTAATATCTTACAAATTATCGCGGCATGATTGCATAAAAATGATGAATGACCTTCATCTGCAAGTTACACCTATTATACAGCCAACCCATTTTAAACAATTGATTGATATAGTACAATAACACAAAGGAAATTGACAACGAGTGTTATTATGTTTAATAACCAGTTCAAATCTCGAAGTGACTGGTTTCAGTACGTAAGTAAACATTACTAACTGCTTCACAATAGATTCCAATTATAAATAAACGTTTACATGATAAGTGAATATCATTCTCTTCTAAAACATCGTGCATTAATCTGTTACGGTATTATCCACTTAATATATTTGCACCCTCGTGACACTGAACTGCTTATTGCTACATCAAATAAGATTTTACGATCCAAATCTGTTCAATGAATTTCACGAGGTGAAATCCTCTGTAGCTCGGCTTCAAATGTCCGGAGAATGTTACACGAACGAATGTTACACGTATCTTACGCAATTAATATCGCCACGATAACGATACTCATTCACGAAACTACTTGTGGTACGTTAGATTCTTTTCGAGGCACAATATTATATAGTTCGTTACAATGCGGGCTATTTGCCAACACAAATTTATCGTATCTTTCCCGTAAGTCACACGCATACGTGATATATTGCTAGAACTGTTAGTCAAGCTGGCTGTCAATTAAACTTTCGACTGAATTGGATAAGAAAAATATATCCACTAGCGATCGTTAAAATAATAACGTGAGATGATGTTGATCTTACCTTTCTTCTCTGCTTCGCTCTCTATACTCGCGATCTCTCTCACGTTCACGATCCCTCTCCCTGCTCCGTGATCTCTCCCGTGGATATGGCTCACTGTAATAGCGCTCTCGGTCACGGTCACGGTCCCTCTCCCTCTCGCGATCCCGCTCCCTGTCGCGCTCCCGGTCTCTGTCCCTGCTCCTCTCCCTGTACTCCCTGTCCCGGCTCCTCGATCGCTCGCGCCTCCTTCTGTGGCTGCGTTCTCTATCGCGCGAGCGTGATCGTTCTGAAACAGTTAGTTCGGCGCATTAGCTCTCTGAAAGGATTGCTTCATCGAGGCGAAAGAAATATTATATCCGGTGATATTGTGTCTGCAAGAAGCGATGTTAAAACTGAAATATCATTATCACTTTAGGACTTTTGTCACCTTGTTCAAACCTTGATAATAAAGACTAAATTATGTACGATGGATATTAAATTTACCTCTACGAGCGGAGCCATAACTCTTGGTTTCGACGCCGCGTAGCGTGTCTTGAAGAGAACTGATTAGAATTTTGCACCTATCGTCCGCAGCGACTTTAGACTGTTTTATCAGAGAGATGGCTGTGACTAAGGTCTCTATAGCGCTCGCGTATTCCCCTGCCGCGGCGTCTGATACTGCTCGAGCGATCGCGGAGGACGAAACCGTTCTGTTTCGACTCATTATCTCTTCGAATTCTTGCTCGGTAAGTGGAGGAGGACCTTCTGGGCGATGATCAGGTCCTGGTGCGCCGTAGGGTGGCTGTAAAATATCAAACTTCTAGATTCCTTTGACAGAAATAGCTTATCAGAAGATTTTATTAGAGATTTCATACCTGCTAGAATTTATAGCTTGATACAACCATCTGTCTAATCGTTAAAAATAAAGTGCTTATACCTGTGACGCGGGTGGCCCGTAACCGTGCGGTGGTACATGCGGCGGTCCATGAGGCTGACCGTGTGGAGGTCCATGGGGAGGGCCATGAGGCGGTCCATGTGGTTGACCGTGAGGCGGCCCGTGAGGTGGACCAGGAGGACCCGGTGGATGTTGCCCTGGATGTTGGTGCGGTGGCCCTTGTGGGAAAAATGCCGGATTCACGTGCGGCGCTGGTCCTCCTGGAGGACCTTGCGGTGGTCCTTGAGGAGGTCCTCCATGTCCTGGTGGAGGCCCTCCATGTCCTGGCGGAGGCCCTCCTGGACCTGGTAACATTCCTGATCAATATCTACGTTAGCTTGCAACAATGCGTATGGCAAGCTTTTGAAAAGGTACTATTTGCAGATGTTCTCGTTTCTGTAATACATTCAATACACTTATATTCTGTTGCTTTAGGATATGCTTGCACAATACTATGAGCAGAGATGGGCATTATTTAAATAAAATATTATCAAATGATATTAGGCATAAAATTAATTTGCAGGATTGAAAGCCCATTTCATTGAAAGTAGTTCGATTTAAATAATTTTTTTGTCAATTTAATCGGGAGAATGCAAGGAATCCATTGGTGTCACTTTCATATTGATACGGCGAAAAATAAAGAAGTTTCTTTTCTGTATAATCAATGACACATCGTCGAGCAACTCCGCGCTGCAGTTTATAGATACAGGTGAACGATACAATATTGCTCGGCTCTCGTGACTCGCTCAAAGTTATTCGAGCTTCGAATAACTTTCGAATAAAAATACGAATGAAACTAAGAAAATCATTCGAAGCTTAAAATGAATTCCCGTCGAATAAAATAATTATACGTTGCCGTCGAATGAATCCCGTCGAATAAAAAAGTGATTTGAGGCACTTCGAATAAAAATAACCCAAATTATTTTTATTCGACGACTCTCGAATAAAATTTTTGTCTTTTATTCGAAATCAATTTTTTATTTAAAATATTTTTTTGCCCATCTCTGACCGCGAGTGACATCAAATTGCTTCGTTTCAATTTAATTCCCCAAGATGAATTTATATGTATTTCTTATCGTGTCCGTATGTTTCAGTTATACTTTCTCTCTCTTTTTAACAAGTCGAAATGTAATTATTTTTCATGTTATTTTTATCTGAAACACCTTGTACCTTGATACTCCTTAAGCATAAATTTCCCTCAATATCATGCATTATTATTATACAAAAAATGAATAATAATATTGTTAATATTCAATGAACATCCTAAAGTTCTCACCACCCATAGAACCTGGAGGAGGTCCTCTCTGTGGTGGGCCTTGACCAGGTTGCGGGCCTTGCATATGTTGATGTTGAGGGAAACCTGGTGGTCCCTGAGGCCCGTGATGCATTCCTATGCACATTGAATAATTACATCAGTGAACTTCCTTTACAATAACTTTATTACATAGTGCTTTGTTACTTAAAGTGGCTATTTAAGTTCATTGTGCTATACTCCGCATCATAATTCTGATTCTTTATGACACGCTTTACAGTCACAATTTGTCACACACCTATTCTATTCATGCAGATTACAAGCTGTGGGAAGAAGAGAAATTTTACAACGATAACACACAAAACGAAGGGGAACAAAAACAGAGCACTTGAGTCCAAGATGTTTCAGTACGTAATCTAGCAGAAATTGTAAGATAGTCCACAAACCTGGCGGTCTATTCCATTCGGGGCGTGGCTGAGCACCTCTTGGGTCACCTGGAGGTCCGCCAGGATGTCCAGGTGGACCGCGCGGGGGTCCTTGACCGGGTGGACCACCGTGGAATTGCTGAATCAAGACAAACAAAGATTTTATTTCAATCCGCCAGGATTGAATCAGGAATGATTTTCATGGTAGTTCGAAAGTAACGACACGTAACTTAATTAAGAAGTAGTAGTTAATTGAAGTTTAACTAAAATCATTTTGTTTGTAAACTTAAGTGGTGAGTTAAAAAAATTGCTAGTAATAATTATACATTTGAATAGTAGATTAGGAGGCAGGACCGGCAGAACCCATTATGCAAGTATGCATAAGGGCGCCAGCCGAAGATGGCGCAGAAAACAATATCGCACGTTTAATAATAAAGGAATCCAACTCTCGCAGAAACACAATGTAAATTCGGTAACTTCATTATTGCACTCGTGATATGACCAAAGAAAAAATAGCCAAGTCCGAATCTTATGGCCTGGTGGCTTGACGCGAACAGGCGGACTACTGAGACTGCTCAAGGGCCTTCATCAAAAATTTATCCTGAATTCGAAAGTACTTCCACTCATCACGGTCCCTCAAGACAACAATATTTCTCAAATTGAAGGAAATATACACCATGGCGACCTTTTGGCGACATCAACAGAAAACAATACTTGTGATATTTATCGAAATGATGTAGAAGTCGATGTAGTCGATGAAATAGAAGTAGAAGTTAATGATAGTAAAACCTTATTTTTTTATGTTTTTCAGAAAAACCTTATTTTTTATGTTTTTCTGAAAAGTGTCAACTACTACAGAAAAACATGAAAAAATAAGGGTTTTCTGAAAACTGTCAACTACTACAGAAAAATATGAAATATAAGATTTTTCTGAAAAGTGTCAACTACTGGTGCCTTTCCTTTACCCTATATCCCTAACAGATGGAGGCCCAGGAAAGGGGTGATAAATGAGTAGAACGACTCGATAGAGGCGCTGGAAGACCAAGGAGTGTTTACACTAGAACGATTGAAAAAAGGAGTCTTAAGGGACGGTAAAGCGAGTTGGGAAGAAGGGAAATCTATCCTAATTCATATGCAGGGTGGTTCCCTGCCCACAAAATTACTGATAGGTTTTGGCCACGTGTGGCTGAATGTGGTCCCATATACAATATTTATTAATTCTAATAGCCTCGTATTAGACCACACGTTCAAAAATAAATGCTGAAGATCTCAACGGTAATAGATAATTCTTACGATGCGAAACGCAGGAAAAACACATTGTGTGTTACCTGTGGTATATGGTAACTGGGTTCTGAAAGGTCTCTAGTGCAACTCTGTTTACGCGGAGCGTAAGACATGTAAGTGCAAAAAATATTCTTGTAACTTGTATCATAATTACATATCAATTTATACAACATACGTTACAGAATTTACCAATATTACAATCTATGCAGAATCCCCTTCACTTTACCAATTATTAACTCCGACACAAATTACAAATTTACAGCGAATGTTCGAGATATTATTACAAAAGCTTTTGATGAATCTAAAACGCGCTGAATACGCTATGTAAAAAGTAAGTATCACTTTTACATGAAAATCGAGAAAATGTAGATTCTGCATAATTAGGTATTCAAACGATTAAGATACATTTACAGATGCAACGCTATTGTAAATAAAAACGGACAACGCACTGAATGAAAATATATCGAAAAGAATTTAAATAAAACTTTACCAAACGAAAGTTGCCGACAAATTAAAAAATCTGTATACGTACAAAACAATGTCTAGTTGATCAATATTATTCCAAAGAGTTAATGATCAATTAATAGCCAACCGCATGTTATTAATAATTTTAATAAAAACAGAAGTGCATACCATTCCAGGTGGTCGATGTTGACCAGGACCAGGTCCAGGTGGTCGATGTTGACCGGGACCAGGTCCAGGTGGTCCTTGCTGCGGTGGACCCGTAGGTCTTGGCCCATTCCATGGTCCTTGTTGATAACCGGGAGGTGGTGGGCCCTGATTAGGATGTCCAGGCAAGGGATGATGCGGTCCTGGCCCAGGGCCCATTGGCGGGCCGTGCATACGCGGTGGGCCTTGCTGACCTGGCCCGCCGGGACCTTGAGGACCCATACCCGGTGGTGGCATTCTCTGTGGTCGCACACCTTGCGGAGGGCCCATCATCATCCTGGGACCGTGATTCTGTTGCGAATGCGGAGGGTGTTGGGGGTGTTGCGGGTGCTGCTGATGAGGTGGCATTGGTGGCTGATGCTGATGCGGATTATGGGGGCGCTGACTCTGACTCTGCTGCGGGGCTGGAGCAGGACGTGTCTTGCACTGGGACTCAAACTGAGAACAGAGAATTTTTCAAATTCACAGAGCGTAGAAAAAGAAACACCTACTAACAAGGGAAGATCCCGAAATTAAAAAAATTCTGAAACCTTGTGAATATGGGGATTCCCTCCTGATTACAACGCAATTTTTGTTTCTTGCACAAATTCACTCGAAAGGGGTGAAAAACACCCCTGAAAATTCGGTTATTTTCAAATTTTCTGTTATATATCGCGAACTGTAAGAGATAGAAAAAAAGTTTCAAGATAAAAGTTATTTCTTTTAATTAGATCTATCATTTGATAAAACAAACATATTTTACAGTTCACGAGTTGTAACACAAAATCGGAAAACAACCGAATTTTCAGGGGTTAATTTCGCCCCTTCGAGTGAATTTCGGCAGCAAACAAAAATTGCGTTGTAATTAGTAGGAAATTCCCTACATATTTACAAAGTTTCAGAATTGTTTGTAAGTCGTCGAGAAATTCATATTGCTCTTCCAAAAGAAAATCGATACTTCAAAAGGAATGCTTTAATGTGTGTATATTTTGTACATATGGCAACAATAAAGAAAATAAAGAAAAAAACAAAAGAAAACCTTAAAAAGTAGAATTGTTTTAAATATTCCTAGCCAATGCTGCAGACATGTCCAGTTTTACTGTGAGTACTACACGCTTAGACTAAAACGAGTCACTAATCCAACACTAATTTCTTGACGACCTAATAATACAAGTTAATCTTCAAAGATACAGAATTACATATAACAAACCCAACCATAGAAGATAAATATATATATGTATGCTTACCTGGTTCAGAGCTTGTTTAGTGGGAAACGTTACTACTGGGTTTTGTCCGTGCAATTCTTTTTTGGGCAATCTCTCCATACATATCCTCATACTTTGCTCCGAACCCAGAGATATCACGCAGAAACCCTTGGATTGTCCATTCGCTCGATTCTCAAAGAATTTCACCTCTACGAAATCGGATACACCGATACTCTGTACAGCATCAGTTATATCCTGATCGCTCGTCCACTGTAACATACAAGCTTGCATTCGAGTAACTGTTTTTAAATTATCAACGCCAATGGTCGATGCGCGGGAATAAATTAACGTTTGATCGCTTACCCAAGTTAAATTGCCGACGTACAACTGATGACGTCTTCCAATTTGATTAGGTTGAATGTTATTTCCAAGTTGATGATAAGGTGCGCTACCGTTTGTTTCTTCATTTGGCGACGTAGTGTCACCTCCACCATCTCCGCTATTTCCTGTAGAAACACCACCGTTACCACCAGCAGGAGCTGCTATCACATCATCATACAAATCAACGCCATCACCAGCAAACTCATCCTGCAAGAGATTATTAAAAATGAATCGAGAAAAGGTTAACGTCATAGAGCAATTATGTAATACAGACAATCGATTTAACTAAAATTGTTACTCAAGTCTAACTCAATTCTGCTTTTTTTTATGGATACCTTCGCAATGTATATATAAATGGCTATTAATATAAGAAATATTTGTGTTAAATATATTCGCTTTGCAAAAAGCGCTGAAATAAATCAAAATCGAGTATTTTTACCGCGGTAGAAATTTAGAAATTGAAGATTCCATCGTAAATTTATAAAAATAGGCACGATTCATTCTCGAATTTGTGCAAATAATTCTCCCATCTTGCGTTTACTACCCACTTCCCGCGAGTACACATCCAAAATACAGTTCTACGTTCTCTTACAAATTCTCCCAGCCCAATAAAGTGCAATAAAATTTTCATTCATACCCTCATCGCGGAACAAAACGATTTCTAAATTCAATAATACACCCGATATCTCTATTTCTAAGCTAAACCGAACCCGATTAAATTCGTCCCAGCCTAATTTTACTCATCCTTCCAAAGATACGAAACGAAAGAAAATAATCTTCACATTCCCGACAGTCCAACGAAACATCTTAATTCCCGAGTACTCGCGTTACATCGAAGTCTACTACACGCTTCGTTTTCATTCATCCTAGCGTCCACTGTTTAAACGAACTATTATTCTCGAATACTGGAAACCTCGAATATCTTTCAGCTGCTCGTTAAAAGCATCGAAATGCCTCGATGGAAACGAAGGGAATAATTATATCCGTAGAAGTTACACCGATACACGGAAGCGGAGCGAAAAGCTACTGCACGACATTCGGGCCTTACCGCTAACACCATTTTGCTTTTCTCGCCGTGTGCCTGTATTACGCGTACTCGTTTTAGTTACTCCGATGCGACAAACGTAGGCTGGCGTACGTTAATTGCAGAACGAAATTAGTGGGCTACGCTCGCCCGTGGCAAGGACGGAACCCGATAACCGTTCGTTGCCGCGAACGAAAACGCTGCACGAAACCGATGTGCCCCGGTCGGAGGAGACGACACGGAATACCCCGCTAGCGAGCAATCGTTACGGCCTCTCCACCATGACGCCGTGCGCCCCGCTCTACCGTCCCATTTTTCTCACAGTCCAGAACATTTCTCGCGGCGCCGGCTCGTCAGCGATAAACCGTGCCCACCGACCGGTTGCTTATTAACAATCAGAAAAACGAATTACCTGCGCGAAATCTTGCTCGAGATCATCGGCGTACAAATCAATGTCACCGTCCGCCATTTTACGGTACACCGACGCTCACTGCATTTGACGAAGGCGCCAAGCCTAAAGGGATGGCGGTGTGTTCTATGGAAGAAACGTGTCGGCGAATTACATTACGTTTCTCGCCTTCCAACGGACGTGACGTCACTACGCCATCTTTATTCCCTTGGCCGCGCGATAACCGAGGGAATTGAAGGTGGCGTTGGACGATTGTAACCGGGCAGAGTTGCCAACACGGTGGGACGTTAAAAATTAAATTTGAAAAGTTGTCTTTATTCGCCGGAACGAAGCGGGGGGAAAAGAAAGTGTATATAGGTTATTTGTTTGTTTAACGGTTAAGTTTTGAATTTAGAAATGATTTTATTCGGGGAATATTTAGCATTTTCACGCGCCTCTGATTTTTTAAGTTTTGGAATTCTGATGGGGGGGAGAAGTTTAAAATATTCTGGCACAACACTCGAAAGTATTCCACCGTGTTCGTTTTTAATAAGGACTTTCTTATGTATTTGTAGCCTATTTATATATACGATGTAGCTTATGAAAAGTTACCAATTTCAAAGTTCAAGGTCATTCCAAGGTCACGTTGTAGATAAATGCGCATCTATTAATATCAGCTACGGTATGCGAGAACAAATATGCGTAGTTTTAGCAGAACGAAACCTTGGTTACCTTGAAACGTTTGAAAAGTGATCTCGGAAAGAGAATTTTCTTTCTAGTATATTCCTAAAAGAAACTAGAAAAGGAGATTACGTAAGTGTCTTATCTCTGTAAGTTACACGTTGTATGTTGAAATTATTGAAGAGCTCGCGTTTCCAAGAATTTTCCCACGGAAATGTGACGATTCTTACGAGTCATCTTCATCAATTTTTCTAGCTTCGTATGACAAACGGTTAGCTTCGCGTCAAACGAAAGTGAAAGAGTGGCGTAGGGAATTTCAGAGCTGTGCGATAGCAGCCCTTGATCGGAACAGAAAAGGACAGAAGAGGAACTAATTTCGTATCGTGCGATTTACTACACAACGATACTACCGACACAGCGACCGGTTCGTTGTTCCGTTCCGTGGTTCGTTTCTTCTTTTGTGATCAGCTACGATCTTGAAAGGTAAGTTTCTCATCGGCATTAAAACATTTCCGTTTCCATTGAAACATTTCCCGAACAATGCTTTCACCCAAACGCATTTGTATTACGTTTCCCGTTTAAGTTTTCACGCATTTACAACTTCCCCCCACCGAAAATCGTGGCTTTTTTCATCTGTCCCATGTGCACGCTCTTTTATGTCGCGAAACTGGACATAGCGATCTTTCCAGCTTTCCCGTGAATTAATAACGGAGACGAGCATAATAAATCTGGCACGATTCAAATGCGCCGAATAATTCACGGACTGATACGATTTCCGCAATTTTTTTCACGTAGCCTGGCGTGTCCTGGCGAATAACCTTTCTCCCTTGCGAACATGGTGACTTTCAAATGTCAGTTTAACGTCGCGCAAAAATACAATGGAATCGATAAGAATTTTCCAGGCATAATTCCCACTCGGCCGAACATATTCTTTCACGTACTCGTGGTACGCTTGAGGTATTCGCGATGCACGTACGCGTGCACGAATATCCAATCGCAACGTGCAATCCGAGTTTCGGCACGTTCGGCGATTTTATAATCTTTCCGTATGCCCATGCTCTCGACCCGCGTGTAAAATAATCGCCCGACTTCGAAACTACATAATTAATCCTCAATCTAGATACGCAAAAAACCTTATATACTCTCGTAAGGTTCGTTTCGCGAGAAACGAATCGTTCGAAAGTATAAGAGTAACTGTTGCTTTGCTTGTATGCGCTTAAACATTTATGTTTCAAGCTTTAAATAAAGATTCTATATTATTCAGCGTCGTTCCCATCAATTCCTGATCATCATCTGCGAAAAAATTCGAACAGATTCATTGGGAATACAATTTTGTAATTAAAGCGAACGGTACAAAGATCTTGGAATGAAATAACAGTTGAAGAAACTGTGCAAAATGAGGATGATATAGGTTTCCCTTGATTTTGTAAATTTCAGTGGAACTAGAAGATTGTCTTTTTACGTCGTAGTTAAAGAAACCTTTTTTTTTCTCGTGTATGGAAATTTTTTTTGTAAAAAGAAACCAATCTGGATTGTAGTACTATGACCACTGATCCAGAGCGTGCTGGCGATAATAGTGATATGGAATCTGTTGAGGATGAAGATGATAACAACACTACGGAGTTTTCTTCCCAAATTTTAGCTGCACTGCAAGATCATATTCCTGCACCGGGGATGGAGGTATTTAAATTATCCTGCAAATTATAAACGGTTCGGCGAGAACGTGCCGTTAAATCGTATCGAGAAGGGTATCGTGAATTCTGCTGTAAATTCTAAATCCTCATAGCACTTGTAATACTGTGTCGTTGACGTTTAAAACTTCTTTGTTTTATGTATAGATACTTTGATATTGATTCTATCAATACATCGCATAGTTATTGTATTAACAACGTAAAACAATGTAAATAATGTGAAATACTAATATTGAGAAAGAAATGCAAGCCTTCCTTTTTGTAACATTTTTAACGGTGAAAATATTACTTCAAAGAGGTTCCATGTGCATTCCTTTATGGCATTACCATTAATATTGTACAAAGTCATTTAATTTCCGCCTGTACAAATCGCATATCATTCCATGTGCCATCACAATTTAAAGATTTTCGTTTATGCGCATTGTTAAATGGCTTGTTTATTCAGCTATTAGTATTAGCTATGAATTAGTAGATTAGAACGCTGTACTTTTAGAATATCTTGGGCATTAAGCACCGCTTAATTCATGAAACAAGGAGAAACATGTCCTGAATATTCGCTTCTATAGCGAGAAATTGAAATATCTTTTAATTATATTTCTTGTTCCTCGATATTTTTGAATATTAATATAAATTTAGAAATTTTTTAGTATTGAAAGGAAACACTAAGAAAGAAAAAATTCTTTCCATTATTTTAGGCAATTTACTTTACAGAAAGAGATCGACGATTATGGCTGAAAAATAGAAAAGATGAAGCACAACTATTTAACTAAAAAATGTTTTCGATTTTTAGCAAATGCAGTCTCTTCGAGCTCCTGTGAAACGCAGAATTAAAGCTTTGAAACAATTGCAATTAGTCACTACCAATATCGAGGCAAAATTCTATGAGGAGGTACACGCCTTGGAATGCGCGTACTACAAAATGTGCGCACCCTTTTACATGAAAAGGAGCGAAATAGTGTCTGGCCTTTACGAACCCACGGACGAGCAATGTGTATGGGAGAGCGACGAAGAAGAAGAAGGATTAACTAATGATTTGAAAACAAAAGTTAAGCTCGAAGATGAGAAAGAACAAAAGGAAGAAGAGTACGCCTCTTTCACTTTTATGTGTAGATACGTTCCTGTCCAATCATTTATTCTGCGATATACATTAATTTGAACTATTTTAGGAGCGAAAATGACGATATTAAGGGTATCCCAGAATTTTGGCTGACAATATTTAAAAACGTCGGAACATTAGCTGATATGGTTCAAGAACACGACGAACCAATCCTGAAACATCTGCATGACATCAAAGTGATATTCCTTCAATCTAATCCAATGGTAAGTCGCATGCTAAATGCTGCAGTTTCTGTTTTACAACACGAAATGTGAACGCAGGGAAACTGAATCGCTCTATAAAATAACGAGTTTTTCTTTTATAGGGTTTCGTCCTTGAATTCCATTTTGAGCCAAATGAATATTTTACTAACTCAGTTCTAACTAAAGAATATATTATGAAATGCACTCCCGAGAAAACTGATCCATTTAGCTTTGAAGGACCTGAAATATATAAATGTAAGGTAAGTAATTAGCCTTGACGTAAATGACCTTAATTTTATTTCGTGGTAATGAGAACATATTATTCCGAGCTTCTCGAGTTTATATTACATTCGTTAAAAATTCTTTCCTACCAGGGATGTGTAATAGATTGGAAGAAAGGGAAGAATATTACTGTAAAAACGATTAAGAAGAACCAGAAACACAAGTCTCGAGGATCCATGCGAACAGTAACAAAGACTGTTCAAAACGATTCGTTTTTCAACTTCTTCACTCCACCAGTTGGTAAGAGAATCCAGCTACTTCTATTTTTATATACTCTACGGTCTTATCTCCATACCGAGATTGATTCGTTCGTTGCGTAATGTCCTAACAAACCTATGATATTCTTCCAGTGCCAGATGATTCAGAAGCAGAATTAGATGACGAGACTCAGGCTCTGTTGACCAGCGATTTTGAAATTGGTCATTATATCAGAGAGCGTATAGTTCCTAGAGCTGTACTATATTACACAGGTACCACCCCTGCCATTTCAATTAATCCGAGTTAAAATAGCGACTAATTTTAGCAAAGAAAAAAACAGATATCTTTACCATTTCTAACAATGGAAGACTCCGAACCCAGAAATTCAACAAATTCTGAAACTTTCTGAACCTGTAGAGTATTTCCTCCTGACTACAACGCAATATTTGTTTGTCGCTCAAATTCACTCTAAGGGAGTGAAATTAACTCCTGAAAATTCGGTTATGTTTCGATCTTATTCTGTAACTCGGAATCAGCGAGAGATAGAAAAAAAGTTTCAAGACCAAAGTTACTTCTTTTAATTAGATCTATCAAATTGTAAAAGTTTTATCAATTGTTAAGACAATTGGTAAATCTAACAATGGTGGAACTTTTACCATTTGGTAGATTTAATTAAAAGAACTGTTTGAATCTCCGAGTTCGGGATCTTCTCGCGTAAGTAGATAATATTAAAGCGTAAAATTCAATTGTGTTTTAGGAGAAGGTTTGGAGGACGAGGACGAAGACTACGAAGAGGAAGGAGACGAGGACGATCCCGAAGAGGAAGATGAAGACGACGAGGAGTCTTCTCCTACTAATGCGCCATCAGGTGGGAAAAAACAAGGAAACGATCCTGGCGACTGTAAAACACAGTAGAATTATATAAGAATTAAGATAAGAGAAATCGTTCGTGCGTGCAGTAAGAGACAAACACTAACAAAACCCGACCGACAACTGCCTAGATTTCCTGCACCTGTGGCTCCGACGTAACCCTGTCCCGCATCTAATCATATCATGTCTCCTATTCCAGATCAAGCCTAAACTCTTCGACATACCGGTGACAAAATTATGCGTACCCTCCCTCCCCTTCTCTTTATCCGACGTTGACGATGAATATAGAAATACGGGCTCTCACTACTAGCTAAGATCTAATAATGTTTCATATAAGTGTAAACGAGAATGCGCTCCTCAGCTCTACATAATAATCATTGTCATTTTTAATTGCTTCATTTTATACTATATTGTTACGTTTATATACAAACGAGAAGAGTTAGTTGATTTTTTTTCAAAACGCACGTTGATCTATGGACAAATTTTTGGGTACTGTTAAAGCATTTTTAATACAAAAAAATTGAGAAAAAAAATATGAAAACAACCTGCAGACCAGCGATTTCTTTCTTCTTTGCCGTTTTACGTACGTAGTGCCATTTTCCCTTTCTCTATGATCGACGCTTGTTAAATTATGGGAAAAGGTAAGGAGGTCGAATTGCCCAGCCTTTGTGTTGATACACACCAGATGATAATAGAGAATTAATACATAAGCAGCTAGATTAAATTATCGATAATAATACAGAAAAAAAAATACATATATGCAGAGTATATTTGACTTACGGAGAAAAGAGATTTCTTACGTCTGACGAAGCCGAAGGACTTTTCCCATACGTTCTTACAATTTCTATAAATTGCACAACAATATGAAGACCTCTTTTCATACGATTTTTATACTAATTGTTTTTTTATGCAAGTTTTTATAGACTCAAATGATTTGAATTATATTAAATTCTGAAACGAACAGAGTTTTACTTCGTTATCCCCGTACGATAAAAACTTTAGTTTCTTCGTGATCTTTACATTGTCCGTAACTTCCCCTAAACTGGAAACAGTAAGTATTTAAATTGAAATATTTATTCGCAAAAGTACAGCTTCACTCAAAATGGAACTTTCAAAATTATCTCCGCTTTTGCAAAATCGATTCACACAAAAGGAAATTTTTCATCGATCACCTTATCGGTATCAATTTTTATCTCGCCAAGGTAAGTTTTAACGCAAATAGACTTTGCTGTATAACGAATACTAACAAAATAGATTCCAAAGCCAATAAGCGATATGACGCGATTATCAATAATTGCCGTACCTTCTCACGTTTCTTTGCTTTCTTTATTGAAACGCGTCGGAGTTACGACGAGCGACATCTTTGAAAAAATTGTTACAATTTTGGGGTCAATGCCACTCTACAGTCCTTTGTGTTTCGCTCAATTTGATAACTGCATTCGCCATTGATAATGTAAAATACTCCACACATAGAAGTACATAATCTCTCGGGGAACGTGCGTTCGCGAATTTTAATGCAAGTGACTTTCCTGTCGCGGTGGACATGTCGCAAAAGGATCGAAGGATTCTCAAGCAGTTTTACAACTGCCGGATTTTACGTGACCACGCGATCCTGATCGAGGATCTATGGGTACGCGATGGAAGAATCGTCGACCCGGAAAAGATTTTCTACGATGAAAAAATCAAACCGGACGTTAGGATCGATTGTAACAGGGCATTAATCTCACCTGGATATATCGATCTCCAAATTAATGGTACTTGATGTAATAAATACATATATTTACCTTAAATACCACCACTCGTGTATCGTTATTTTTCTACGTGACTTCTGTGCGATTAAAAACGGTGTACCACTTAAGACTACCGATCGATATATTGATCATTAATTTCCCTGTCCCTACTTTAACTTTCCGTAAGTCTACTAATACAGCAATAAAAAATATGTATTAAGATCATTTTTAAAAAGTAGAATGTTTCTATTATAAACTTATCATAAATGTACTTTATTCACCTTGTTTTACTTATCAGGTGGCTTCGGCATAGATTTTACGCATAACGTTGATAATGTACAGAACGGAATCAATAAAGTGGCTAAGAAATTATTGGAATTTGGTGTAACGTCATTTTGCCCGACTTTAGTAACTTCGCCTAGCGAGACGTATTATAAAATATTGCCGAATATGAAGAAGAGAAATGGTGGAAAACACGGGGCAGCTGTACTAGGCGTTCATATAGAAGGACCTTTTATTAGCCCCAGCAAAAAAGGAGCTCACCCAGAGAATTATATTAGGCAATTTGATAAAGCAAGTGTTTTCACGAATGCGTAATTACTTGCTCTTAAATATTTATATTACACGGTTTCTAATGAATATTCTGCAACACTTTCTACTTTGCGTTTTAGGGTTTCCAGTCATTGATCGATATGTACGGTACCTTGGACAATGTATGCCTTCTTACTTTGGCTCCGGAACTTCCCAATGCTCAAATCGTTATCGCAGAATTATGCAAAAGAAACATTAAAGTTTCTGTGGGTAAGGCGACGTAATTCTACATTATTCTTATCACCGTCGCTATGTTGTATATTTTTTTTAGAAAATATTCTTTAAATAAATATTTCAGGACATTCGGTAGCAAATCTGCACGAAGGCGAGAACGCTGTGAAGAGCGGAGCTTCGTTTATCACTCATCTTTTCAACGCAATGTTGCCCGTAATTATGCAGAACGTTATGGAAAGCATTTCTTCGATTCAGTATTGAAGATCGTGGAGTAAATAGTAAATTTATATTTATAGTTCCATCACAGAGATCCAGGATTAGTCGGTCTCTTAACGTCCGATAAAATCCCAGAAGGGAAGACTGTTCACTATGGTATAATCGCTGATGGGATTCATACCCATCCCGCAGCGTTGCGTATAGCTCATAGGACACACCCGGAAGGTCTGAATGTCTTTTAATACTTCGATCAAATTTCGTTTTAAGTCGCTTCATTTAATTCTATATTTTAGGACTCGTCTTAGTGACCGATGCGATATCAGCGCTGGGTTTGGAAGAAGGCATGCATCAGTTAGGACAATTCAAAATAGAAATACGCATGGGTCGCGCGTATATTGCTGGGACAGATACTCTGTGTGGTAGCACGGCAGAAATGTCGAAGTGTGTGCGTCATTTTAAGGAAGCGACTGGTAATCTCTTGTTTACTCTAAATCAGTGATGAGCAACCTGCGGCCCGCAATTTTTTCAATTGTAAATCTATGTTGGAAATAACAAATTCACCTTATAAATTAAAATTCTTTGATTAGTATATTTAAGTATTCAATATTGCGGCCCGCTTAGAGAATTTGGTTTCCACTTTTGACCAAAGATTGCTCATTACTGCTCTAATTTATCTTTTCCTTCTATAGACAATTGTTGTCTATTCAATCGCATTGAATTCGTTAGGTTGTTCGGTAGTGGAGGCTTTAGAAGCCGCAACTCTTCATCCAGCGAGGACACTTGGTATAGAAAGAATTAAAGGAGTCCTCAGTTATGGAGCAGATGCTGATTTCGTGATGTTAGATGGAAACTTGAAACTGTTATCGACATGGATTTCAGGGGAATCTGTTTATAGTGTAAGCTGCCAGGCTGATTACTGCCAGTAGAGTAAATCAAAAGCGTCGTATATTTTAAATGCCTTAAACGTATTTTATCTACGTAACATCCAATGGCTGTGAATACTCCTCTAGCCATGTTGATCAAAATATAGACATTCTATGATTAGTATCATTTTACAAAGATAAATTTCGGTGAGATATTTTCTATCGTCTATTTTATACGCATCTTGTATCTTCCACCACGTGCTTCAAACATACAGGTCAGTAACTTCTATAGAAGCGCCAGTTGTTTTTTATATAGCAAAGTCTCGTGCAGAGTTGGGCATTAACTAAATAAAAAATTATTTAAATAACGGATCAAATTAAAGGCCCTTTAGCTTTAGATTATTTAACGAATAAAGTTAATTTTCTTATTTAAACGAATAAAGGTAATTTTTTTACTCGCGTCGACTTCAGTGTCGAATAAATTTTTCAACTTTAACTTTAACATTAACTGTAACATTAAATTTAACTTTAACGGCTTATACTACGAATAAAATTAAAGTTAAAGTTGAAAAATGTATTCTACGCTGAAGCCGAAACGCTCGACAAATAAAAAAATTAACTATAGTCTACACATGACGAATAATTTTTTCGAATTTTTATATAAATAAAACTTTTGCCCATCTCTGGTCTCGTGGAACTATAATAAATATATCAATCTACACTTTCTATTATAGCAATACTCTGTGTAACGGATTGAACAAAACACGGTTTAACATGTTGATAAATAAATAAACTTTTATTTCATAAGCCCAAGCTTTTTCAAAACAAAGCATCTCTAGATTATCTATATCATTATTCCCAAGCAGGCAATAAGAACAGATTCGCATGCATCGAACTGTACTTTGCACATAGAAGGTATGAATTTTATATAAAAGTTGCATCGGTCAAACTTAGCACGCATTTAAAAGATAAAAGAGTGAGCAATTACTGTCTCATATTAAATACTTGTTCATCAATACCCGCACAAGTATTCTTGAATACAATATCATCTCATCAAAATACTCTTATGCTTTCTTTCACAGCACCTAATCAGCAACGCCAAGTTTCGCGGTCAGTTCTGCAAAGCGTTAAAAAATCATTCAATGACGAATCATTATTACTGTTACAGCGGTCGTATGTAGGTTTGCTATCCCAAGACAGGATAACGAAAGCCGATTCCAGCAAGGCTTTCGCGTTAATAAACAACGTCCTTCAGGTTGCATATATACGGCGAGTGTCTAATGCCAAACGAATGTGCAGGGGGAATGTCGAGAACTACCTGTAAATGCCAATTCGTACTAGTTTTACAAATATTCTTTTAAGATTCAATTACTGTTACCGAAGAAGAATCGAATAAGGAAACTCGTGTCGAACAAGGATATTCTTTAGATCGTTTTGATTGAACATTACAGGTCAGAAGGAAATTACAAGTACTTTTTCTGGACAGTGAGCTCCTGGTCCTGGAATCTGCGATTGATCGTCGGGAAGCTGATAGCGAGCACTTATGCTATAAGCGGGACTCTTTGCCCTAACTGCGTCCGGTTTTACAGCCTCGTATGTTCCAGGTCCGGGAACCAACACACGATCGTCCGTGAACACCTTCTGTCTACCGGACATTGAATAAGCTGGAGCAGTTTTCTTGTTGCCCTCCTTCGTCCCGCCGAAAGCGGAAGGAATGTTGTAAACATTTGGGGCTGAAACAGAAGAAGATAACAAAGAGAAAACTTAAGGAAAATTACACAGCAGTTATTACAGTTCCATGATTATGATTAAGATTTATTTTTGAATGAACAAATTGTCATGTTGGTATAATTCTTGCAGGCAAGTCTGAATGAAATTTACCGTGTGGGGAACTTAGACGAGATAGGATTATTCTATCCAGTTATTAATAACGCAATGCAAAGTAATATTAAAGAAGCAGATGTGAGAATTGTAAATGCTTTGGATTCACCTGGTACGTCGTTCGATCTGTTTACATTTGTCTTAAGGCCAAAAGTAAATCGCAGTGCTTTTTCCAATAAAAGCATAGCTTTTTCTGGGCTGTATTCGCCGGGACCTTTAAACGAGACATTATATCTATTGAACTTATTTTTAAGAAAATTAATAATAATAGATTCCAAAGCTTTGCTGTACCTGGCACAGAATCCGTTTCATGTGGCTCGGTTTTAACTCCAAAGCTGTACTGAGGAGATTTGTTCAGATTTACCTTTTCTGGATGGTAACTCCCAGGTGCTATATTAAAATAACTTTTAAGTATACTTGTATATATCCTTTAAACTCTGATTAACGAATAGCGAGAAAATGTTATATTGCTTACCAGGAACGTCATTAGGTTTCTCAACAAATGCCTTTAAACCGAATGAGTAGTGCGGAGATGTGTCTAAATTGAGTTTTTCTGGAGAATAGGTGCCGGGAGCTACAAAATTAAAATTAAAGAATAATAGTACTCGCGTAAAATAATTGAAAAAATAATTCAGCAATGATATTAAGCTAAACCAAGTACAAGGAACAGGGCCAGCGCGAGACTGATTCTTATAAATTATTCTTATAATTATTATTATCAAATTTAGAAGTGCATAGAAATTAGGGCTGGGACTATTTTTTGAATTTTTCGGTGATCGAATATTCGAATACTTCTGTTGCTCAATTATTTGGCAAATATAATTCGAATACTATTTGAATATTTAAGTATTCCGATAGAATACTGATTTATTCGAATACTGATGTATGGTGTGAATTATAAACCAAGTTCTTTAGGTTTTGTCAGGGTGAAATCTTGTAAATTACATTTGACATACTTCACAGCATACTATTCGAATACATCAGTATTCGAATAATAACATTCGAATTTTCAAATATTCGAAGTTTATTCTTAGCATTCGAATACTTAAAAATTATTCGTAAAATATTCGAATATTAAATTATTCGAATAGTCTTAAGGGTGCCATCTCATTTTTGTTATGGTCCGAATCGATCGAAGCGTCCCTACTAAACAGACGGACGCTAATGAAACTACTGCTGTGGGTAAAAAGAACATCTACCAAGGTGACATCTTCCAGTACTCTGTGTAGACGATTTTTTTTTTAAATTTCTTTTCTTTCTATCGAGAAGACTTGAAGGAATATGGCACGAGCATGAGAGCTGCGACTAGCGTCAGAGCCTCGTTAAACGTAAAATAGGATAGCAATAATGAAAGATGGAGACAGGGTGGTAAGGAAACTGGTTACACCAGGCAAGCAGTTGAATGGGGCCGGCTACGCACGTCCACGCATGCGCGCGATGACGCCGCGACCGTCGAACCAATCAACGCCAAGATGAAAATGGTGGCAAATTCGCCGACGCTTTGAAATTGCACAGTGATTGTAATTTGTACAAGATATTACATCATTCTACGTATAAATAAAAATATATTGATACGCGAATTAGCTATCAGCATGCATTTTCGAATAAAGATACAAATAGAGTTGAAAAATTATTTGAAGCTCAAGATGAAAGGCCTTCGAATAAAGAAAGTATTTGTCGCCGTCGAATGAACTGTTTCATCCGTGGCGCTTCAAATAAAGATAACTCGGGTGATTTTTATTCAACGACGGATAAAGATAAAGTCTCTTTTATTTAATACGTTATTTAAATAAAGCTTTATTTATTCAGATAAAGTCGAACTCTGCAAAACAGTAATAGGGAAAATGCGCCAACAGTACGACGATACGACTCTCAATACCCAGATAACACACGACGTCTATAAGCCGTCTTTAAGACGTCATTCAGACTTTCAAGACGTCTTAAAGACGACGTGTGCTACTTGGGTACGTATCGGCAACTATGGGCGGTATTCACAGTCGCTTCTTAAGCTTAAGGTAATCTTAAGAATAAATAACGACTGTAAATACCGCCCTATGTCTTTCCTACATTTATCGGTAAGCTTGGATTTCCACCGGTGCTGGTGCTGCGTGGCTCGAATACACCATCAGCGCCGCTGACGGAGAATTCATTATTAGTACGGTGCTTATTAGGGTTAAACGCACCAGACCACCCTGCATGGATGTTTACTGGAGGCAACTATAACCGCAGAAACTTCCTTCTTCTCGATTTCCGGACGGAAGTTGAAAAATACGGTATATCTGCTACATCGCGAATACGTACACCCTTTTCTTAGCTCATAAGAGCGTACGCACACACCCCGAGGCCCAGTGAGATGGCACCCTTAGTCACCACCATCACTTGGGATATCGGTGGGTCGATGCAAGTACTTTCTGTTACCATAACTGACATAAGGTTTATGTTCCAAATTTAATATTTTCTCTGGATGATAATCAGCAGGGCCTACCGAAGCAATCAAAAGCATTAGTTCTCATCTGTACGGATCGTTAAACCTATACCAACTGTATTTCTAGAGTAACTGGTTCTAGTAGCAGTCCAAATAAATTCACCTGGATTGTCATTGGCCTTTTCCGGCGAACCCCTCCCAGTTAAACTATATTGAGGTGCTCTATCAAAATTTACATTCTCAGGACTGTAGGTCCCGGGCCCTTTAACATAAATGAAATTCAATTTGGTAAACATAAACTAAACGTGAGCCGAGACACGTTAAGCTTAAAGATTCACCTGGATTGTTGTTCGGTTTCTCCTCCATCCCTTTTCCCGTTAAATTGGGGTCCTCTATCTGAATTTACTTTCTCGGGACTGTATGTTCCAGGTGCTACCATGAAATTAAATATCAAATGTTAAGAGCGGTAATAACTAAATGATAAAGTAGGCAATTAAAATAGTAATAAATCTATAAGAAATAATAATCGTATAGACTGACCAGGATTGTCGTTCGGTTTCTCAGATGGTCCTCTACCAGTAAAACTATACTCAGGACCTTTATGTAAGTTCACTTTCTCTGGACAATAATCTCCAGGTGCTAGAAAATTGTTCTCATTAGTTTTTCTCGTGTTATTTACATTTACCGAAATGATAAAATGAAATTTAAACTCACCAAAAGACATATGCAGTATAATTATTATTATTTAAATGGCTTAGGGGGAAAGTTTTTATGAAGATTTGCTGTGCTGAATTATGAACTGCCAAACAGTCAACTGCGTCAACTACGTGACACTGCGTCGTTGGGAAATTGGTTACCGGTAAAGGGAGTGTTACCGCGGGGAAAGGGTACACGCCACGCATGCGCTTGATGATGCTGTAACGTCGAAACAAGGTCACCAAGATAGGTGTTGACTCCAAATCAATCGACGCCAAGGTTGGTTTCCCCTCCACCAAAGAGTAGGTATAATAAGAGGCGTCACTCCGGGCGGAACCTTTGAAGTCCTTGCTTGACCTTGGCATTTAAATTGGTTGTACATTCGAGCGGGATATTCAAATCGACAAAATGTACCTTAACGCAATTGGTTGATTATTCCCGAAGTTTTCCGATCATTGCCAAATGGGCATTTAAATTGGTTGTTCTAGTGATTTCCTCCAAACTGTTTCTGTCCTTGTCGAGTGACGCCTCTTATTATACCTCCTCTTTGCCTCCACCCGGAGACTTTTTGGTAACTTATTTCCCGGCGACGCTGCGCATGGAATTGAGGAGACTCCAAAAACTAATAATAAGTCAGTTTTTGCAAAATTAGATTTTTGCGATTTAAAAAACCGGCGATTTTTTGCAGAAATCGAAATTTCCTGTTTTAGACAAAGCCATTTTTTTACATTTTTTTTTAATATATATGTGTAAAGTTTGAAGTAAATCAAATCGACAAACATCGTTTTGAGAAAGACGCGTTTAAAGTTTTAGGTACTGTTATTTTTGTATTAATTTTTTTTAAAATATTGCCTAAATGTGTACATGTTTAAGTACAAAGTTTTGAATTAATATACTTTGAGGGTTTGTCCTAAAATATATACCAAATATCGCGCTCCTTTTCAGGCCGTCACAGTAGGGAGACCCCTTAAATAATAACTGCATTATACCGGAAATGGCTTTTGGTGTGTTTAAATATCATTTTACCACTTCTGTAAATGTAAATTAAAATGAGAAAAATGTTTTTAAACTTTTTTTAAAAAATGAGTACTTTCGTCAAATTTTGAATTTTTGACCTTTATGCGCGATAGTTAAATATCATTCAAGAACTGTATCAGCCGAGGAACTTATTAAAATTAATGTAAAAAAAGAAGAACATACCAGGGGTGTCGTTAGGAATATCTACACGACCCTTTCCCGTAAGACTGTATTGAGGACCTTTGTCCAAATTGAATTTTTCAGGACTATAGGTGCCGGGCGCTACAAAATTAAATAAACATGTGCTGTGTGTGTTATTACTAAAATATTTTATCACTCCGCTGACTGATAATACAAAACTTCGAACCCATATCTGGTGTTTACTTGGAATTTCAAACAGACATGTAGAACAGGGGCGGATCTGTGTATAGGCAGCCGAGGGCCGCAAATTTTGGGGAGCGACAAATTTTCAGCAAAAGAAAGTGGGAAAGGTTTAAACACAAAAGCTTCAGACAACTTTAAAAACAATTCACTTCTTTTTCATATAGCGAATTAGCACATTGAATTAATTTTGAAATATCTCGACTCTTTTAAATTAAAATATTTGATGATATTTCTCGGAAAGGGCGGCAGACTGTTTAGCCTAGGTGCGCCAAATCTCCCAATCCGCCCCTGCACGTATACCGTGTTCTTTATTTTTTTAAAAATGTCAGACATATAAAATTAGCCGTCCATTAACGATCTTAAAAACCACTAGCACCAGCGATTCAGTCAGCAGAGTGTTACTAATACATATGTATTTATATTAACCTGGGGTGTCGCTTGGCTTCTCGAGAAGTGGCCTAAGTCCAAAGCTGAACTGCGGTGTGTTGTCCAATCTTACCTTTTCTGGACAATAAGTCCCGGGTGCTGATGCAATAGAGGGAACATTGATTAATTCCTTAATAAATATAATTACCCTGGCATCTATGAAGCGGTTCACTTTCCTCGATCACCTTAAGGTACGTTTTCCTACACGTATCTGGACGCAGCGTCAAGAAATTCAAAGTCGATTTTCTTGAAAACAAAGCGCGATATCAAAAAGTTACTTTTTTTTCGACTTATTACAAGTAAATAAGTCGAGAAAAAATTATCAAATGTCTTGATATTGCGTTTCATTCTCGAGAAAATCGGGTTTGAAATTCTTAACGTTGCGTCGGTGGGACCAAATCAAGTGAACCACCCCGTATACCTGATCTAATCGCTTGCACTCTTTATCATTCAGTTGGAGTAATCCAGAAACATTCTACGAACGTTAATATTCTGAGCATTTCATAACGTAACTCAAGTAAACATCTCGAGTGCAAGCTGTTACGCATGCAATAAAATATAATTACTTGCTCCAAGCACTGTCCATCTACTGCGCTCTACTTGCAAAGGTATTAACAGTCTACTTGAAAGAGAAAGTCGAGGGTAGCAGGGATGCAAAATTAATCGTTTACCAAGCTACACTTGCGAAAAGTAAAATAAAAAGCTGGTTACGTATATAACTACAGGGTCACAACATTAGGGATCGTTGTTATATAAATTTGATCGAATACCTAAGGTTTAATAAAGCTTATTCTTCAAAGATCGACTCTCCTTCTTAGGCAATCGCTAACTAATGATCAGTTGCATAGGGGCTCCTTCCTAAGGCATCGTTCTCTCGTCACGATACGTTTACGTTTTACAATTTATCGACGGAAAGTCATTGCCGAAGATACTTATTACGCGCGGCGAGCGCGTTTCATCTAGGGTTAGAGAAGAAGTAATTAAAACAGCTCCGACCGACTTTCGTCGCGGCTACCAATAATCCTCGCAGTGGTTCGCTTTTTAGTTTCACCGAGGAGTACCTTCGTTTGTTAAGGCTACGATTAGTCGTTTATTAATTAGTGGGATAGAAGAAAAGGTAGAGTCGCATGGCTGGCAAGTTTTATCGTGGTTTTGTAGTTACCAGGAATCTCGCTCGGTTTCTCCAGTACAGCTTTCAAGCCGAAGCTGTACTCGGGTGCTTTGTCGAGATACACCTTTTCGGTGCAATAGTCGCTCGGTGCTACGATTAAGATTCAATTATCGAACAATTTGGATCAGTAACGAATACGGGCATGGCTCGAGATAAACGCTACGTGGAACGGTTGCCAAAGTAGTGAAAATAAAGAGGAAACGCGACAGAAGTTTCATTTAGGACTTACAAGATCCCGAAACCAGAAATTCAACAAATTCTGAAACTTTCTGAATCTGTAGAGTATTTCCTCCTGACTACAACGCAATATTTGTTTGCCGCTCAAATTCACTCTAAGGGAGTGAAATTAACCCCTGAAAATTCGGTTATGTTTCGATCTTATTCTGTAACTCGGAATCAGCGAGAGATAGAAAAAAAGTTTCAAGACCAAAGTTACTTCTTTTAATTAGATCTATCAAATTGTAAAAGTTTTATCAATTGTTAAGACAATTGGTATATGTAACAATGGTAGATCTTTTTCTATTTGGTAGATTTAATTAAAAGACCTGTTTGAATCTCCGGGTTCGGGATCTTCTCGCGTAAGTAGATAATATTAAAGCGTAAAATTCGATTGTGTTTTAGGAGAAGGTTTGGAGGACGAGGACGAAGACTACGAAGCGGAAGGAGACGAGGACGATCCCGAAGAGGAAGATGAAGACGACGAGGAGTCTTCTCCTACTAATGCGCCATCAGGTGGGAAAAAACAAGGAAACGATCCTGGCGACTGTAAAACACAGTAGAATTATATAAGAATTAAGATAAGAGAAATCGTTCGTGCGTGCAGTAAGAGACAAACACTAACAAAACCCGACCGACAACTGCCTAGATTTCCTGCACCTGTGGCTCCGACGTAACCTTGTCCCGCATCTAATCATATCATGTCTCCTATTCCAGATCAAGCCTAAAACTCTTCGACATACCGGTGACAAAATTATGCGTACCCTCCCTCCCGTTCTCTTTATCCGACGTTGACGATGAATATAGAAATACGGGCTCTCACTACTAGCTAAGATCTAATAATGTTTCATATAAGTGTAAACGAGAATGCGCTCCTCAGCTCTACATAATAATCATTGTCATTTTTAATTGCTTCATTTTATACTATATTGTTACGTTTATATACAAACGAGAAGAGTTAGTTGAATTTTTTTTCAAAACGCACGTTGATCTATGGACAAATTTTTGGGTACTGTTAAAGCATTTTTAATACAAAAAAAATTGAGAAAAAAAAATATGAAAACAACCTGCAAACCAGCGATTTCTTTCTTCTTTGCCGTTTTACGTACGTAGTGCCATTTTCCCTTTCTCTATGATCGACGCTTGTTAAATTATGGGAAAAGGTAAGGAGGTCGAATTGCCCAGCCTTTGTGTTGATATACACCAGATGATAATAGAGAATTAATACATAAGCAGCTAGATTAAATTATCGATAATAATACAGAAAAAAAATACATATATGCAGAGTATATTTGACTTACGGAGAAAATAAATTTCTTACGTCTGACGAAGCCGAAGGACTTTTCTCATACGTTCTTACAATTTCTATAAATTGCACAACAATATGAAGACCTCTTTTCATACGATTTTTATACTAATTGTTTTTTTTATGCAAGTTTTTATAGACTCAAATGATTTGAATTATATTAAATTCTGAAACGAACAGAGTTTTACTTCGTTATCCCCGTACGATAAAAACTTTAGTTTCTTCGTGATCTTTACATTGTCCGTAAGTTCCCGTAAACTGGAAACAGTAAGTATTTAAATTGAAATATTTATTCGCAAAATTACACCTTCACTGAAAATGGAACTTTCAAAATTATCTGCGCTTTTGCAAAATCGTTTTACACAAAAGGAAATTTTTCATCGATCACCTTATCGGTATCAATTTTTATCTCGCCAAGGTAAGTTTTAACGCAAATAGACTTTGCTGTATAACGAATACTAACAAAATAGATTCCAAAGCCAATAAGCGATATGACGCGATTATCAATAATTGCCGCACCTTCTCAGTTCTCACGTTTCTTTGCTTTCTTTATTGAAACGCGTCGGAGTTACGACGAGCGACATCTTTGAAAAAATTGTTACAATTTTGGGGTCAATGCCACTCTACAGTCCTTTGTGTTTCGCTCAATTTGATAACTGCATTCGTCATTGATAATGTAAAATACTCCACACATAGAAGTACATACTTTCTCTCCTGGATATATCGATCTCCAAATTATGGTCCTTGATGTAATAAATACATATATTTACCTTAAATACCACCACTCGTGTATCGTTATTTTTCTACGTGACTTCTGTGCGATTAAAAACGGTGTACCACTTAAGACTACCGATCGATATATTGATCATTAATTTCCCTGTCCCTACTTTAACTTTCCGTAAGTCTACTAATACAGCAATAAAAAATATGTATTAAGATCATTTTTAAAAAGTAGAATGTTTCTATTATAAACTTATCATAAATGTACTTTATTCACCTTGTTTTACTTATCAGGTGGCTTCGGCATAGATTTTACGCATAACGTTGATAATGTACAGAACGGAATCAATAAAGTGGCTAAGAAATTATTGGAATTTGGTGTAACGTCATTTTGCCCGACTTTAGTAACTTCGCCTAGCGAGACGTATTATAAAATATTGCCGAATATGAAGAAGAGAAATGGTGGAAAACACGGGGCAGCTGTACTAGGCGTTCATATAGAAGGACCTTTTATTAGCCCCAGCAAAAAAGGAGCTCACCCAGAGAATTATATTAGGCAATTTGATAAAGCAAGTGTTTTCACGAATGCGTAATTACTTGCTCTTAAATATTTATATTACACGGTTTCTAATGAATATTCTGCAACACTTTCTACTTTGCGTTTTAGGGTTTCCAGTCATTGATCGATATGTACGGTACCTTGGACAATGTATGCCTTCTTACTTTGGCTCCGGAACTTCCCAATGCTCAAATCGTTATCGCAGAATTATGCAAAAGAAACATTAAAGTTTCTGTGGGTAAGGCGACGTAATTCTACATTATTCTTATCACCGTCGCTATGTTGTATATTTTTTTTAGAAAATATTCTTTAAATAAATATTTCAGGACATTCGGTAGCAAATCTGCACGAAGGCGAGAACGCTGTGAAGAGCGGAGCTTCGTTTATCACTCATCTTTTCAACGCAATGTTGCCCGTAATTATGCAGAACGTTATGGAAAGCATTTCTTCGATTCAGTATTGAAGATCGTGGAGTAAATAGTAAATTTATATTTATAGTTCCATCACAGAGATCCAGGATTAGTCGGTCTCTTAACGTCCGATAAAATCCCAGAAGGGAAGACTGTTCACTATGGTATAATCGCTGATGGGATTCATACCCATCCCGCAGCGTTGCGTATAGCTCATAGGACACACCCGGAAGGTCTGAATGTCTTTTAATACTTCGATCAAATTTCGTTTTAAGTCGCTTCATTTAATTCTATATTTTAGGACTCGTCTTAGTGACCGATGCGATATCAGCGCTGGGTTTGGAAGAAGGCATGCATCAGTTAGGACAATTCAAAATAGAAATACGCATGGGTCGCGCGTATATTGCTGGGACAGATACTCTGTGTGGTAGCACGGCAGAAATGTCGAAGTGTGTGCGTCATTTTAAGGAAGCGACTGGTAATCTCTTGTTTACTCTAAATCAGTGATGAGCAACCTGCGGCCCGCAATTTTTTCAATTGTAAATCTATGTTGGAAATAACAAATTCACCTTATAAATTAAAATTCTTTGATTAGTATATTTAAGTATTCAATATTGCGGCCCGCTTAGAGAATTTGGTTTCCACTTTTGACCAAAGATTGCTCATTACTGCTCTAATTTATCTTTTCCTTCTATAGACAATTGTTGTCTATTCAATCGCATTGAATTCGTTAGGTTGTTCGGTAGTGGAGGCTTTAGAAGCCGCAACTCTTCATCCAGCGAGGACACTTGGTATAGAAAGAATTAAAGGAGTCCTCAGTTATGGAGCAGATGCTGATTTCGTGATGTTAGATGGAAACTTGAAACTGTTATCGACATGGATTTCAGGGGAATCTGTTTATAGTGTAAGCTGCCAGGCTGATTACTGCCAGTAGAGTAAATCAAAAGCGTCGTATATTTTAAATGCCTTAAACGTATTTTATCTACGTAACATCCAATGGCTGTGAATACTCCTCTAGCCATGTTGATCAAAATATAGACATTCTATGATTAGTATCATTTTACAAAGATAAATTTCGGTGAGATATTTTCTATCGTCTATTTTATACGCATCTTGTATCTTCCACCACGTGCTTCAAACATACAGGTCAGTAACTTCTATAGAAGCGCCAGTTGTTTTTTATATAGCAAAGTCTCGTGCAGAGTTGGGCATTAACTAAATAAAAAATTATTTAAATAACGGATCAAATTAAAGGCCCTTTAGCTTTAGATTATTTAACGAATAAAGTTAATTTTCTTATTTAAACGAATAAAGGTAATTTTTTTACTCGCGTCGACTTCAGTGTCGAATAAATTTTTCAACTTTAACTTTAACATTAACTGTAACATTAAATTTAACTTTAACGGCTTATACTACGAATAAAATTAAAGTTAAAGTTGAAAAATGTATTCTACGCTGAAGCCGAAACGCTCGACAAATAAAAAAATTAACTATAGTCTACACATGACGAATAATTTTTTCGAATTTTTATATAAATAAAACTTTTGCCCATCTCTGGTCTCGTGGAACTATAATAAATATATCAATCTACACTTTCTATTATAGCAATACTCTGTGTAACGGATTGAACAAAACACGGTTTAACATGTTGATAAATAAATAAACTTTTATTTCATAAGCCCAAGCTTTTTCAAAACAAAGCATCTCTAGATTATCTATATCATTATTCCCAAGCAGGCAATAAGAACAGATTCGCATGCATCGAACTGTACTTTGCACATAGAAGGTATGAATTTTATATAAAAGTTGCATCGGTCAAACTTAGCACGCATTTAAAAGATAAAAGAGTGAGCAATTACTGTCTCATATTAAATACTTGTTCATCAATACCCGCACAAGTATTCTTGAATACAATATCATCTCATCAAAATACTCTTATGCTTTCTTTCACAGCACCTAATCAGCAACGCCAAGTTTCGCGGTCAGTTCTGCAAAGCGTTAAAAAATCATTCAATGACGAATCATTATTACTGTTACAGCGGTCGTATGTAGGTTTGCTATCCCAAGACAGGATAACGAAAGCCGATTCCAGCAAGGCTTTCGCGTTAATAAACAACGTCCTTCAGGTTGCATATATACGGCGAGTGTCTAATGCCAAACGAATGTGCAGGGGGAATGTCGAGAACTACCTGTAAATGCCAATTCGTACTAGTTTTACAAATATTCTTTTAAGATTCAATTACTGTTACCGAAGAAGAATCGAATAAGGAAACTCGTGTCGAACAAGGATATTCTTTAGATCGTTTTGATTGAACATTACAGGTCAGAAGGAAATTACAAGTACTTTTTCTGGACAGTGAGCTCCTGGTCCTGGAATCTGCGATTGATCGTCGGGAAGCTGATAGCGAGCACTTATGCTATAAGCGGGACTCTTTGCCCTAACTGCGTCCGGTTTTACAGCCTCGTATGTTCCAGGTCCGGGAACCAACACACGATCGTCCGTGAACACCTTCTGTCTACCGGACATTGAATAAGCTGGAGCAGTTTTCTTGTTGCCCTCCTTCGTCCCGCCGAAAGCGGAAGGAATGTTGTAAACATTTGGGGCTGAAACAGAAGAAGATAACAAAGAGAAAACTTAAGGAAAATTACACAGCAGTTATTACAGTTCCATGATTATGATTAAGATTTATTTTTGAATGAACAAATTGTCATGTTGGTATAATTCTTGCAGGCAAGTCTGAATGAAATTTACCGTGTGGGGAACTTAGACGAGATAGGATTATTCTATCCAGTTATTAATAACGCAATGCAAAGTAATATTAAAGAAGCAGATGTGAGAATTGTAAATGCTTTGGATTCACCTGGTACGTCGTTCGATCTGTTTACATTTGTCTTAAGGCCAAAAGTAAATCGCAGTGCTTTTTCCAATAAAAGCATAGCTTTTTCTGGGCTGTATTCGCCGGGACCTTTAAACGAGACATTATATCTATTGAACTTATTTTTAAGAAAATTAATAATAATAGATTCCAAAACTTTGCTGTACCTGGCACAGAATCCGTTTCATGTGGCTCGGTTTTAACTCCAAAGCTGTACTGAGGAGATTTGTTCAGATTTACCTTTTCTGGATGGTAACTCCCAGGTGCTATATTAAAATAACTTTTAAGTATACTTGTATATATCCTTTAAACTCTGATTAACGAATAGCGAGAAAGTGTTATATTGCTTACCAGGAACGTCATTAGGTTTCTCAACAAATGCCTTTAAACCGAATGAGTAGTGCGGAGATGTGTCTAAATTGAATTTTTCTGGAGAATAGGTGCCGGGAGCTACAAAATTAAAATTAAAGAATAATAGTACTCGTGTAAAATAATTGAAAAAATAATTCAGCAATGATATTAAGCTAAACCAAGTACAAGGAACAGGGCCAGTGCGAGACTGATTCTTATAAATTATTCTTATAATTATTATTATAAAATTTAGATGTGCATAGAAATTAGGGCTGGGACTATTTTTTTAATTTTTCGGTGATCGAATATTCGAATACTTCTGTTGCTCAATTATTTGGCAAACATAATTCGAATACTATTCGAATATTTAAGTATTCTAATAGAATACTGATTTATTCGAATACTGATGCATGGTGTGAATTATAAATCAAGTTCTTTAGGTTTTGTCAGGGTGAAATCTTGTAAACTACTTTTGACCTACTTCACAGCATACTATTCGAATACATCAGTATTCGAATAATAACATTCGAATTTTCAAATATTCGAAGTTTATTCTTAGCATTCGAATACTTAAAAATTATTCGTAAAATATTCGAATACTTAAAAATTATTCGTAAAATATTAGAATATTAAATTATTCGAATAGTCTTAAGGGTGCCATCTCATTTTTGTTATGGTCCGAATCGATCGAAGCGTCCCTAGTAAACAGACGGACGCTAATGAAACTACTGCTGTGGGTAAAAAGAACATCTACCGAGGTGATATCTCCCAGTACTCTGTGCAGACGATTTTTTTCTGAAATTTCATTTCTTTCTATCGAGAAGTCTTGAAGGAATATGGCACGAGCATGAGAGCTGCGACTAGCGTCAGAGCCTCGTTAAACGTAAAATAGGTTAGCAATAATGAAAGATGGAGACAGGGTGGTAAGGAAACTGGTTACACCAGGCAAGTAGTTGAATGGGGCCGGCTACGCAGGTCCACGCATGCGCGCGATGACGTCGCGACCGTCGAACCAATCAACGCCAAGATGAAAATGGTGGCAAATTCGCCGACGCTTTGAAATTGCACAGTGATTGTAATTTGTACAAGATATTACATCATTCTACGTATAAATAAAAATATATTGATACGCGAATTAGCTATCAGCATGCATTTTCGAATAAAGATACAAATAGAGTTGAAAAATTATTTGAAGCTCAAGATGAAAGGCCTTCGAATAAAGAAAGTATTTGTCGCCGTCGAATGAACTGTTTCATCCATGGCGCTTCAAATAAAGATAACTCGGGTGATTTTTATTCAACGACGGATAAAGATAAAGTCTCTTTTATTTAATACGTTATTTAAATAAAGCTTTATTTATTCAGATAAAGTCGAACTCTGCAAAACAGTAATAGGGAAAATGCGCCAACAGTACGACGATACGACTCTCAATACCCAGATAACACACGACGTCTATAAGCCGTCTTTAAGACGTCATTCAGCTTTCAAAACGTCTTAAAGACGACGTGTGCTACTTGGGTACGTATCGGCAACTATTCACAGTCGCTTCTTAAGCTTAAGGTAATCTTAAGAATAAGTAGCGACTGTGAATACCGCCCTATGTCTTTCCTACATTTATTGGCAAGCTTGGATTTCCACCGGTGCTGGTGCTACGTGGCTCGAATACACCATCAGCGCCGCTGACGGAGAATTCATTATTAGTACGGTGGTTATTAGGGTTAAACGCACCAGACCACCCTGCATGGATATTTACTGGAGGCAACTATAACCGCATAAACTTCCTTCTTCTCGATTTCCGGACGGAAGTTGAAAAATACGGTATATCTGCTACATCGCGAATACGTACACCCTTTTCTTAGCTCATAAGAGCGTACGCACACACCCCGAGGCCCAGTGAGATGGCACCCTTAATCACCACCATCACTTGGGATATCGGTGGGTCTATGCAAGTACTTTCTGTTACCATAACTGACATAAGGTTTATGTTCCAAATTTAATATTTTCTCTGGATGATAATCAGCAGGGCCTACCGAAGCAATCAAAAGCATTAGTTCTCATCTGTACGGATCATTAAACCTATACCAACTGTATTTCTAGAGTAACTGGTTCTAGTAGCAGCCCAAATAAATTCACCTGGATTGTCATTGGCCTTTTCCGGCGAACCTCTCCCAGTTAAACTATATTGAGGCGCTCTATCAAAAGTTACTTTCTCAGGACTGTAGGTCCCAGGAGCTTTAATAGAAATAAAATTCAATCTGGTAAGAAAAGGGTAAATGTGCTCCGAAACATGTTAAGCTTAAAGATTCACCTGGATTGTCATTGGGCTTTTCCGGGGAACCCCTTCCTGTTAAACTATATTGAGGCCCTCTATCAAAATTTAATTTCTCAGGACTGTACGCTCCAGGTGCTTTAACAGAAATAAAATTCAAACTGGTAAGAATAGGGTAAATGGGCTCCGAGACATGTTAAGCTGAAAAATTCACCTGGATTGTCATTGGCCTTTTCCGGCGAACCTCTCCCAGTTAAACTATATTGAGGTGCTCTATCAAAATTTACATTCTCAGGACTGTAGGTCCCAGGCCCTTTAACATAAATGAAATTCAATTTGGTAAACATAAACTAAACGTGAGCCGAGACACGTTAAGCTTAAAGATTCACCTGGATTGTTGTTCGGTTTCTCCTCCATCCCTTTTCCCGTTAAACTATATTGGGGCCCTCTATCTGAATTTACTTTCTCGGGACTGTATGTTCCAGGTGCTACCATGAAATTAAATATCAAATGTTAAGAGCGGTAATAACTAAATGATAAAGTAGGCAATTAAAATAGTAATAAATCTATAAGAAATAATAATCGTATAGACTGACCAGGATTGTCGTTCGGTTTCTCAGATGGTCCTCTACCAGTAAAACTATACTCAGGACCTTTATGTAAGTTCACTTTCTCTGGACAATAATCTCCAGGTGCTAGAAAATTGTTCTCATTAGTTTTTCTCGTGTTATTTACATTTACCGAAATGATAAAATGAAATTTAAACTCACCAAAAGACATATGCAGTATAATTATTATTATTTAAATGGCTTAGGGGGAAAGTTTTTATGAAGATTTGCTGTGCTGAATTATGAACTGCCAAACAGTCAACTGCGTCAACTACGTGACTCTGCGTCGTTGGGAAATTGGTTACCGGTAAAGGGAGTGTTAACGCGGAGAAAGGGTACACGCCACGCATGCGCTTGATGATGCTGTACGTCGAAACAAGGTCACCAAGATAGGTGTTGACTCCAAATCAATCGACGCCAAGGTTGGTTTCCCCTCCACCCGGAGACTTTTTGGTAATTTATTTCCCGGCGACGCTGCGCATGGAATTGAGGAGACTCAAAAAACTAACAATAAGTCAGTTTTTGCAAAATTAGATTTTTGCGATTTAAAAAACCGGCGATTTTTTTGCAGAAATCGAAATTTCCTGTTTTAGACAAAGCCATTTTTTTACATTTTTTTTTAAATATATATATATGTGTAAAGTTTGAAGTAAATCAAATCGACAAACATCGTTTTGAGAAAGACGCGTTTAAAGTTTTAGGCACTGTTATGTTTTTAATTTTTTTTTTAAATGTACATGTATAAGCACAAAGTTTTCAAATAATATAATTTGAGGGTTTCTCTTTAAAAAAATCCTAAATATCGCGCTCCTTTTCAGGCCGTCACAGTAGGGAGACCCCTTAAATAATAACTACATTATACCGGAAATGGCTTTTGGTGTGTTTAAATATCATTTTACCACTTCTGTAAATGTAAATTAACACGAGAAAAATGTTTTTAAACTTTTTTTAAAAAATGAGTACTTTCGCCAAATTTGGAATTTTCGACCTTTATGCGCGATAGTTAAATATCATTCAAGAACTGTATCAACCGAGGAACTTATTAAAATTAATGTAAAAAAAGAAGAACATACCAGGGTTGTCGTTAGGAATATCTACACGACCCTTTCCCGTAAGACTGTATTGAGGACCTTTGTCCAAATTGAATTTTTCAGGACTATAGGTGCCGGGCGCTACAAAATTAAATAAACATGTGCTGTGTGTGTTATTACTAAAATATTTTATCACTCCGCTGACTGATAATACAAAACTTCGAACCCATATCTGGTGTTTACTTGGAATTTCAAACAGACATGTAGAACAGGGGCGGATCTGTGTATAGGCAGCCGAGGGCCGCAAATTTTGGGGAGCGACAAATTTTCAGCAAAAGAAAGTGGGAAAGGTTTAAACACAAAAGCTTCAGACAACTTTAAAAACAATTCACTTCTTTTTCATATAGCGAATTAGCACATTGAATTAATTTTGAAATATCTCGACTCTTTTAAATTAAAATATTTGATGATATTTCTCGGAAAGGGCGGCAGACTGTTTAGCCTAGGTGCGCCAAATCTCCCAATCCGCCCCTGCACGTATACCGTGTTCTTTATTTTTTTAAAAATGTCAGACATATAAAATTAGCCGTCCATTAACGATCTTAAAAACCACTAGCACCAGCGATTCAGTCAGCAGAGTGTTACTAATACATATGTATTTATATTAACCTGGGGTGTCGCTTGGCTTCTCGAGAAGTGGCCTAAGTCCAAAGCTGAACTGCGGTGTGTTGTCCAATCTTACCTTTTCTGGACAATAAGTCCCGGGTGCTGATGCAATAGAGGGAACATTGATTAATTCCTTAATAAATATAATTACCCTGGCATCTATGAAGCGGTTCACTTTCCTCGATCACCTTAAGGTACGTTTTCCTACACGTATCTGGACGCAGCGTCAAGAAATTCAAAGTCGATTTTCTTGAAAACAAAGCGCGATATCAAAAAGTTACTTTTTTTCGACTTATTACAAGTAAATAAGTCGAGAAAAAATTATCAAATGTCTTGATATTGCGTTTCATTCTCGAGAAAATCGGGTTTGAAATTCTTAACGTTGCGTCGGTGGGACCAAATCAAGTGAACCACCCCGTATACCTGATCTAATCGCTTGCACTCTTTATCATTCAGTTGGAGTAATCCAGAAACATTCTACGAACGTTAATATTCTGAGCATTTCATAACGTAACTCAAGTAAACATCTCGAGTGCAAGCTGTTACGCATGCAATAAAATATAATTACTTGCTCCAAGCACTGTCCATCTACTGCGCTCTACTTGCAAAGGTATTAACAGTCTACTTGAAAGAGAAAGTCGAGGGTAGCAGGGATGCAAAATTAATCGTTTACCAAGCTACACTTGCGAAAAGTAAAATAAAAAGCTGGTTACGTATATAACTACAGGGTCACAACATTAGGGATCGTTGTTATATAAATTTGATCGAATACCTAAGGTTTAATAAAGCTTATTCTTCAAAGATCGACTCTCCTTCTTAGGCAATCGCTAACTAATGATCAGTTGCATAGGGGCTCCTTCCTAAGGCATCGTTCTCTCGTCACGATACGTTTACGTTTTACAATTTATCGACGGAAAGTCATTGCCGAAGATACTTATTACGCGCGGCGAGCGCGTTTCATCTAGGGTTAGAGAAGAAGTAATTAAAACAGCTCCGACCGACTTTCGTCGCGGCTACCAATAATCCTCGCAGTGGTTCGCTTTTTAGTTTCACCGAGGAGTACCTTCGTTTGTTAAGGCTACGATTAGTCGTTTATTAATTAGTGGGATAGAAGAAAAGGTAGAGTCGCATGGCTGGCAAGTTTTATCGTGGTTTTGTAGTTACCAGGAATCTCGCTCGGTTTCTCCAGTACAGCTTTCAAGCCGAAGCTGTACTCGGGTGCTTTGTCGAGATACACCTTTTCGGTGCAATAGTCGCTCGGTGCTACGATTAAGATTCAATTATCGAACAATTTGGATCAGTAACGAATACGGGCATGGCTCGAGATAAACGCCACGTGGAACGGTTGCCAAAGTAGTGAAAATAAAGAGGAAACGCGACAGAAGTTTCATTTAGGACTTACAAGATCCCGAAGCCGCAAATTTAAAAAATTCTGAAACTTTGTGAATATGTAGGGGATTTCCTCCTGATTGCAACGCAATTTTTGTTTGCTGCCCAAATTCACTCGAATGGGGCGAAATTAACCCCCTGAAAATCCGGTTATTTTCCGATTTTGTGTTATAACTCGCGAAACTTTCAAAACAAAAGTTACTTGTATTAATTAGATCTATCATTTGTTAAAAAAAAATGTACAGTTCACGAGTTATAATACAAAATCGGAAAATAACCGGATTTTCAGAGGCCAATTACAACCCCTTAAAGTGCATTTGGGCACCAAACAAAAATTGCGTTATAATCAAGAGGAAATTCCGTACATATTCACAATGTTTCAGAATTTTTTGAATTTTCGAGTTCGGGATATTCCCTTGTTAGGTCTTCAAGCTTGCAAAGGTAAATGATTTTCTCGTTCCCTCAAAGACATATTAAATTCAAAATTGAATACTGCGACCCTAAAACAGCCTTGCCATAATAATGTCTTTCTTTTATCAATATCAGATCCTAAAAGGAAAGTAAGAGAAATCAGTTCCGACGCGTTTCTCCGTATCTCTCACCGCTTAACAATTACCTACCTATTCCGCGCAATATTTATCTCGAGACATTCTTCAGATAACGACGACTGACGCAACAAATTCAGGTTCCTTAACTGAGATACTCTTTTTCCTTAAATCGTAGGTACACTTTGTGTTGCGAATATAGAAACGCAATTACGCGGGACATGTGCTCACCAGGTGTGCAGCTGATCTTCTCGGTCTGGGTTTTAATGCCGAACGAGTATTTCGGTGAGTTGTCTAGAATGATTTTCTCAGCCTTCTCTGGATTGTAGTCGCCAGGTGCCGGTGTCACTTCTTGTTTCGTGGATTTCGTGCGGCCGTGCAGAGACGATGCTGGTGCTGCGTCTTTTCCTGTAGGAAAAGAAGAGTGTGTATTTCTCCATTCTAACACGAGAGTAGAGGGTGTAACTCTGATAAAATCGATTCGAGACGTTCAATGATACGTAAATAATTATGTTATTAAAAAAAGGAGTGCATCGAATCGAAGGAAATGCAAGGAGCTTCTCAGAAGCGTATAAATTATTAAATGGAAACTGAAGGAATTTCGTGAATGACGCCCATTAGGAGGCCTACATTCTTGTAGTGTATTGCCGCTCTGGAGTTTGATCGATACTTCATCTGTATGGCGGAATGACGCTGCTCGCAGCATTCGCTTCGCGTTATCACGTTAAATAAATTCCCTTACATAGCTTCTACGACGTCGATACATTTCTAATTTACGATATCTCTGTAATTAACGTCCTCACCTTTTGCGCTGAGCCCAGAAACGTTGTACTGGCCAGGGCCTGGACCGGGGCTGTCGTTTTTCGCCGAGTGTCTGAAAGATTTTAAATAAATTCAGTTCAATTAGTCGATAGTAAGCTTATGTTTAATTAATTTTGTATATATTGTGCTCGAAAGGATTTGAAGATTAGGTACGTTTCTGAAGGATTCAAAAGACTAAGGGATGCAAAGTGGCCATTGCAATCTAAATGTGTAATCTCTTCAAACATTTAGGATTTTTTTTTAAAGAAAATTGTTTAACGTAGGTTGAAAAGTCTTTTTGGTATTGATTTACACATACTTTAAGATAATAAAAAAAATATGTTACATTTTTTATGTTCTGATATGTTAATAAAAATTTAATGCTCCGAAAATACATTTGCAGTATTCCCTCATTCCTTAATTTCGAGCCACAATATTCGGCTATTTATATTTATTAAAAATTTATTTCCAACTTCTCATCTTAAAAATTTTGATACAGAAATATCGGCTTTAAGAAAGTATGCTTGTTCTACCTGCTGCCGAAGGAAAAGGCGGGTGCTCTGCCTCGCTTCGAGTCCGTCGCGGTTTTCCCTGAAAGTTCGATGCAGGTTTGGTACTTATGAATCTTAACGTGCAAACATGGAATGCCACTGTAGTTTCAAATTTACCAATTAGTGGCGGCAGAGTGACACAGGCAGGACCCGGGCTGCTGTACTCAGCAGCAATGGGACCTCGTCTCTTCGTCGGCGTCCATGATCTTTGAGTCATACCACCCATATTTCTCTCGCGATACAACTTTATCCTTAAAAAAAATTACAAAATCTAATTTTAATTTCCTGGACATCGAATACGACGATCATTGATTTAATTAGAGCTTAATATAGATTAATGAAGCTCGTCGTTAAGTGGCTTAAGGGGCCGGTATTCTACTGCGACAATCGGACAGAGGAAAAATCAGACCAGAAAGATTGCAAAACTTTAAGCGCGTTTTTCTCAAAATGATGTTTTAGAAAATAGTTGCCACGATATCTGAAATTCTACTAGACCGATTTGGCCCATCTTGTGCACACATCTTCAGCAGATGTATCGCTATCGTCTCTAGTAGAATTACCCCTAAATATTCTTCTATTCTATTTTTTTTTTAATTTTATAGCCGAAGAGGACGGAGAAAAATCGCGAAAGACGACACTTAATGTTCAAATTGTAGCCATTTAAAGAATTTTTGAAATTTCAATGCAAATCTGCTACTTGAGATAGTCATGCCCGAATAATTTAAGAATCTTTTTCTTGTTTCAAATCAACAGAACGATCAGAATAATGGCAACAAGTCGAGTTATTTTTTTCGAGGTGGTCGGCTTCCATGGACTGTAGCGCCACTTTTATTGCACATTTTCAACCAAAAAATTTTTTATTCATAGTTGAAAGTATAATAAATACACAGTAAAAAGTTCAGTATAAAAATCTTTCATTGTGTTCAAATATAATAAATACACAGTAAAAAGTTCAGTATAAAAATCTTTCATTGTTTTCATAAAAAAAATCCTGAAAAAAGTTTAAAAAATTGCATGTCGCAGTAGAATACCCCCTTAATTAGCCCGAGAACGGTCTCCTATAATGACTAAGTGCTCTGCTTAGCCTCTACTTTCTGAACCTTGACGGTGCTCCGGTCTATTCTTAGCCTGTTCGCCAAATGCAATTATTGAACTTTCATCGAGAAGAAGATCCGAGAGTTTACAATGTTTTTTTGTCCCCCCTCCCCGCGAGATAACAAGACCTCCTCGGCATTGTGCAACGAACGGTGGCCTCGACAGACGGGCCACAGAAACGACTCACGAGGTACCATATAAGAATATGTCCATGGTGGGTATCCAGAATCGCCCACCATTCGGCATTGGACTGAATAAAACATGAATATCACAAATTGTACGGCGTTCAAACAACCCAAATAAATGCAGGTCAAACGGGTGACTCATGGCCTACTTATAGTATCTACTTCATACATGCGTAACGTGATCTATAATAATTGCAACTGGAACAATCTCCCGGCAGATTTCGATTATGGAGATTTATGTGAATAAATTGCTCCTGTGCTCCAGGATAATATCAGTTAACTAGAAGAGTAATTTACATCTACAGATCCTAAATAGTCTTGTTGATTCTACTTATATTTGCAAGAAACGTGGTTGATCATGTTTTATCGATTCTTCTGAGATTCCCCGTCAGATTCGTACGACCGCGAATGGTACAAATTAAAGAAGTGCAAGGATAGATATCAGAGGTCGAATGAAACTGTTAAAATTTTCAATGAATTATGAAATAAGTGTAATTTTATGACTATTATCTTTTCTGTACCGAGAAAACTGTTATAAAGTGCAGCGTATTAAGTGAAACTTTCGTTCCATACATTTCTGTGTAAATAAGAAACTTTTACTTTTTTGAAAGTGGAAAAAAGTTATAGTTAAAGAGGAACATTTATTCTACGCTGGGAAAAGTAAAGTAGTGACGAGCAGGTTTCTTGAAAATGTTATGGGGAAGATAGATCTGAAGTTAAAACCTTAAATCTTCCACTTCCATAAATAATACTATTTAAAAAATATTCCTAACTTTTATATTTTACCCTTAAATATTTGTTCAAAAGTTTTATTAATCGAATATAAAGTAACTGTTAAAATTGTACTGTTAAAACAGAGTTAAAGTGTTAGTGTTCAAAGTTAAGTTAAAGCAGAAAATAAATAATTTAAAAGTAAAAAGTTCGATAAATAACTTTTATTTATAAAAGTTAACAATTTCATTCGACCCCTGGTAGATACCCTTTAGCTGAGTAATCTCTTTGATTGTACTCATTTCGAGGTGAAAACTCAATTTCAAGTAAGACAATGGAAGGTACCATAGATATACGTGGTGGTGAACCTTTGGCTAGCTAATGGTACCATTACCAATTGATATTAGAATTTTTTAGAAATATTTTAAATTGAGTAAGTCACTTATGCAACGAAGGTAAAAAAGTTGAATGCCACACGACCGAGTTACGTCTCAGGATTATACGACACGTTTCCACGATCATTGAGAATCAATTATTTGATCGGGCTTGCCCGATATGGTAAACACAGGGACTCTCGATCGGTCACACAAACGGAACGTCACAGCTACATACATATAACGGAGTTGCCGAAGATAATTAGTAATATAAAGATAAAAGCTAAAAGTAAAATGGTTGCCTAGATGGTAACCCGAAAATTTTAAGTTCTTTTAAATTTTGTACGTGGAGAACAATCGATGGCACTCACTATCGAAAACTATCGATAGTTTTGTTTTCCTATCGACAGTACAGGTAATACCTACCGCGAATTTTAAAATATCAATTATTATTGAGATGAAACGTAAAAACGTAGATACACTCAGTGCAGGATTTAGCCCTTAGGCTAATAAGGCTGAAGCCTAGGGCCCCGTTTAGCTGCGGGCCCCTCATTCTACATATTTTCTTCGAAAAATTAGCATTTTTTTATATTATCTTTATTAACTTGTATCTTTAATGTTTATTTATGTTAATGTTATGTTTAGTTTTGATATTCAATGTTAATTTTGAATTTAAATTCTTATTTAGATTATACGAGTATTATTATAAGAAAATCAAATCAGCGTCATTTCATTTTTTACATTTAACCGAGGACCCACCAAATATTCAGCCTGGGGCCCCCTGAAAGGTAAATCCGGCTTTGGATACACTAATTTTTCTTTGTAGGAATGAGTGGCTTCATAATAAATTATTATTTTAGCTAAATGTAAATCTATTTTATTTCTAAACACGCAGCCATAAAAATTCCCATCAAAATGCCATCGAAATGCTATCAATAAATACTACTAGGGCAAAAACACCCCGAAAATAAAAAAACACCTTAACCTTTAATGACGAAACGCAGCTCTAGACTATGTACATATAGGTACTCTTCTTTGTTTACAACGCGTCAGCGTTTGCCCTTGAAAGGTGCTGATTTCGTGTTCCACGAATCGTCCGCTGTATTCACTCTTGTTTTGGTTATACAGACTGCGAGCTCGCGTGTACTTACTTACACGTGTCTCCTAATCGCCTATCACAAGGCTTTCATCTCCGTATTCGGATAATGAATGCACCCATATGTAAATAGAGAATTCACCATTTGCATTCGTCCGTGCATGGTTGCTCCCTATTGTTTGGCACTGTACGAAAAGGACACGCGTTCCATAACCTCTGTTTCATTGTACACACGTACAATGAAAATGGCGAAATAATTTGCCCGGTCTGGCCATCAGCGAAGCACCCAATTCCATTTTCGTTCGAAACTTTCTAAGTGGCGGTGTTTCGTATTGAAATGGATTCTTAAATTAGATTTCCTTGGGGTCATCGACTGCCTTGAGTTAGACTCACGGAGGATGTAATAATTTATAGGTTCGATTAAGGACTCAAAGCACAAACGAGTCGGTTAAATTATCGTTATATGTTGTAATATCGCGAAACCGATTATTTTTTAGCTGAGTATCGTTTCTATATTTGTGTTATCAATTGCCAGTCGCGTATCAAATTCTCGAAGCAGTTTTCCAAATTATGTTGCAGCTGTGCATTGCGAAATCGCAGAATTTGCATGTTTAACCGGGTGAATTGCCGATCGTTATCGAATAATGACAAGCAACAAGTGACAAATTACCATTTATGTACATGTGCCTTGGTAACGATACCGGCAGTGAATTCCATTAATACGGAGCGATGACATAATATTTGTGTACAACGCACTCGATTACTCAGGATTACTCATCGCCGTTTCTTACCGTAAAGGTGTATGTAATTTAAGTGGAAATATCCTTGACGATCACGCGGTAGATTAATTTTTATTTCTGAATGAAAAGTGAAATCCTATACTGCCTCGATTAAGTCAGATAATAGGGTGAGATCGTTTTACCTAATTGCCTTAAATGTTACATAAACGAGGATTTCATAAAAACCCTACAGAATTATAATTTCATGCACAGTCAGAGTTGTGAATAATTATACATCCAACAATACAGAACTTGTATCACTGACACAATAGTTACAAGTATATTCGTATGTCGATAATATACCTACACACTAACACCAAAAATTCTCTAAATTTTTCAAATGAAAGTCATTCCGCCTAAGGAAGAATTTATGAAAAGAGTTCAAGACACTTAGTCCTGCAAGGTACATAGTCAGGTTATTTCGCGATACTAGCAGATCTCTATTATCACGATCGCTAAGGTTAGATTCCATGCAATTGTTACGTTAATTCAATATAAATGTATGTACATCGTTTACCTGGGTTGCTCAAAGTCCAACGATGATTCGAGAGGAGCAGCAAGGTAACTCGTTGAATCACAGATCCTTAAGCGAAATGATTTATCGGAGTAACACGAAACAACTGATGGTAACAGTTACAACTCACACCTGCACGCGAGACGCACTACGTGTGACTGAAGTTGGCGCGTCGCGTTTGCCGGCATGTGCATCTACCCCCACCACAGCCTTCTATCTGAGCCGCGCAGACACTCTGCGCATGCGCTCTCTGCTTATAGTAGTCTTTTAAATTTTAAATCACTTTCGTCCTTTTTAATTTGTTTGCTGTCACATTAAATGATTATGAAAACAGAATATAAAACAGCATGAAAATTCAGGGAAAAACCAAGCTACTACTATATACAATTTAAATATGAATACTGGTTCTATAATAATTATTATTATTATTACTCTGCGTACCGGAGCTTACCAGACATATTATTTTATGTAGCCTGTGTCACCTGTCTTAATGTTTTTTCTTTTCTCTTTTTGTTTTACCTATGCCACCTCATACTCTTGTACACTAAAGGGAATCCTTTCCCGTTTACGAACAATAAAATAAAATAAAATAAAATAAAAATAATAAGAAATCATGATCCTTCACTGTTGCTTAAGATTGGGCGCGCTTCAATTTTCATTTTTTGAAACTGGAAGTAGAGAACATCGATTTCTAAATGCAAAATAAAGTTCACTGTTTTAGTTTCGTAGGAGGAATTTGATAGTTTTGAACAGAGCTGGGCATTAACTAAATAAGAAATTATTTAAATAAATGGATCAAATAAAAGTTAATTTATACTTTAGATTATTTGACGAATGAAGTTAATTTTTTTATTCGACACATGAGGAATAATTTTGTTAACTTTTATTCGTTATTCGAAATTTTTATTTAAATAAAAATTTTGCCCATCTCTGCTTTTTGAAATTGAAATGATTATTATGCGTTCTATAGTGTGGTTTTCCGCGGGGAGTATCGTAGAAAGTAACCGTAATGATGCATTTTGGAAAGTTACATTAAAGATATCATTGGAAAAGTATCACCTTGGCTCCTTTATTGGGCATACTTGATTTCGCAACCCACGCACCCTAACGTTCTTACTCGCCATCCTCGACACTTTCGGCCTTGCGGTGTCCTGTCCTTCGGGTAAAAGTCAGCTAAAATTAGGGGCTTCGTCATGGATGACTATACGTAGAAGTGAATGTAAGACCTACTTCCGCTTTTATAAATTATCGAGCGTACAGAAAAAAATTGGTGCCATTTGTACCATCGACTACGATGTCAATCAATACGCGATGCTCAGGTCTATCTTCAGTCGACATCGCAAGAGCAGAGAAATAATTCTGATAAAAATGAAGGAGCCTCTCAAACCTGCCAGAAATTAATTACTTTCACTCCAATATGAGTTACTTTAATTTTACTTTGATTTTACTTTCAATGGACTAACTTTTTATTATTACCTAATTTATTATCAAAAGCAAAACCCCATAAGTGTCTCCAAAAATGAAGAAATTCGGCTCTTAGAACGCCCCCCTCGTAATTTATTTCCAGCTTTAATTTTACTTTAAAGTTACCTTAACAGTTTTACGCGCGAGGATTCAATGGACTAATTTTTTATTATCACCTAATTAATTATCAAAATCAAAACACCATAAGTGTCTCCAAAAATGAAGAAATTCTGCTCTTAGAACGCCCGCTCGTAATTTATTTCCAGCTTCGTTGGGGCCATTTTAATGCTCTATTCAATTAACGCCTCCAGAAGCACAGGCTCTTCGCTGTCAAAAGCAGCACTGTTACGACCACTGCTGCCTGACACTTGATCGTTCCCCTCTCCTTCCACGCTGACATCACTATGCAGAGAACTGGTCAGCAGAGCGGCTTAGTCTGCTCGGTGGCAGACAGAGTACATCGAGGGGCACACATTTCCTTCGCATCGTCATTTCAGGTGAACGTTTGATCCCCGGGCGGAGAAAGTGCTGGACGATATCACCGAAGCTTCGTGCTTCGCCTGTGCTTCAAGATCATTAAAATAATTCCAACATCCTCATAAACGGGCCTCAACCATCAATCCAATTGAAATAGCTCGCGTTGAAAGGTGTGTCATTTCATACAGAACGATTAAGCTCTTACTATCGTGCCTATACACAACGATGCATTGGGATACAATTGTTCTCAGCTTCTCATGCATTTAGCTAATAATACCATTGTTCAGGTAACAAGCAAAGTGTGATTTATTATCAGTACTCCACGAGAAACTCTCACCTTCAATTCCAACCTGTTTGTTTCATTAATTAAACACCCCGTGTATGGAATTTATCGTGAGAAACTCTTCTACCTCCTGGGTAACCCAGCACGAGGGATTACTGGAGCACAGATAATTATCATAAATTAACCAGCGGCGGCTGTTTTAATTCCAACCTACAGTGATCGATCTCATGCATCGTTTTACAATGGAAATTTGATATTCAGCGAGTGATAACGCTAGTAATATCGCTGGCGTTATTGTACTATACATCTGCCGTTCGGGGTCCGCGTTTAGTTGAACTTGAATTAATGCTAGCGGCAGGAAACACGTCCGGACAGTATTTCTGTCGTTCTGCATGATAAATATCTCGGCCGAGCGTCGAGCGTCTGAATCCACCGGTCTTCGTTGAATTTCTGTCGCGAATGGACTTCGTGGAAGCACGAACGAATATTTACAGAGCGACACTTGCAATATGCTCTCCTGACGTCAGAAGGCCGCGATCGCGCGTTGACGATTTACATCCACCCACGCAAGGTGTTCGACGTGTTTCCTACAAAATAAAATCGCTCTATCCACTCTACCGATTTTTCAGGCATCAGGATGGATCCCGAGGAAGAGTCCTTGCAGATGCAACTGCTACACGACTACACCCCGAGTCCCCTGAGGTCGCAGATCATTTACAAGCAGCTTCTGGAGAGCTTGCGCTCCAGGGACTTCAGATACTTCAAGAGCCTTGTAGAGCAGAGCTTAAAGAAGCAACCGCCTAGCATCAACATAAACTACGCTTATCCAAATCGCTCAGACGAGACGTGCTTGGACATCGCCTGCAAGAATGGTTTGCCGGAGTTCGCAAAGCTTCTGCTGGAGAAAGGAGCGAAGGTGAACAGGGTGAACGAGGCTCATAACCGAGGGCCGATCCACTTCGCCACGAACAACGGGCACACGGAGGTCCTCGCCGTGCTCCTGGATGAGCCCACCATCAATCCAAACTTAGAGGCTGGGCAGCAAACAGCCCTGCACATGGCGGTGAAGAAGAACGATCTGATTTCCGCGGGTCTGTTGCTGGAGAAGGGTGCGAGTCCCAACATCCCCAACAACAAAGGCGTGACCGCTCTTCACATGGCAGCTATGAAGAGCCAGAGGGACATGGTGGACCTGATCCTGCAGACGTCGAAGCACACGCTGGACCTGGACAGTTACAAGGATTATAAGAATCAAAGTACTAGGGACGTGTTGCTGAAGAACCTACCTGATGTTCCTCTTCCATCGGTTCAGAAGAGGAGCGTTAATGTCCATGATCTCAAGTATTACTTGAACGCCAATGACGAGGTGAACTTCCTCAAGTGTCTTGGCGCTGTTCAGAACGACGTGGTGAACAACGTAGCTGAAGATCTGGTTGAAATGGCTGCTCAACGGAACTTCAAAGACACGGTCGCTGCTCTGCTGGAGAGAGTCCAAGGGGTTGGGTGGAATCTGAAGAAAGCTGCGCATATAGCCATTCGACGAGGCTCGCCTGAGATTCTACGTATGATTTTGAGTAGGGACGCTGAGATCGGCAGCAGCGATTTGCTCTTGAGCGCTTGTTTGGAACTGGGTATACCTGGAAAAGGGGACTCGGAGGGTATGTCCGATCGCTTGGAGTGCCTGAAGTTGATTCTTGACAGGGACGACGTGGATGTTCGATGCACGGACAGTGGGTACCTCTTTCTTCAGAGTTATTCCATGACGAATCGATCGGGCTTTTCCCTTGATGTCGGGGATCTTGTTTTAACTAGACTATGTTGTAGTCCTCGTGAAATTAGGGACAGTTTAAGTCACTATTTTGCGGATTTTGAATTTGTTTGAAAATACAGGGCCTGGAATTTTGCGTTTTTTGTGAAAATGCGTTGTATTTATGAATTTTTATCTTGGAAACTATTTGTCGGATTTAGCTGATTCCAACTTTACTTTAATCTACACGCATCGGCCTTCCTGAATAATTTTTTTCCCTTGAAAAATTATAAGATTTCATAAATGCGACCTATTTTTATAAAAATAGGCAAAAATCGCAAAAATCGAGGCCCTGTATTTTTTAAATAAATTCAAAATCCGCAAAATGGTGACTTAAATCCCCCCTAATTTCACGAGGACTACAAACATGGTTTAGTTTGAACAAAATCCTAGACATCCAGGGAAAAGAATGATCAATTTGGCGTGGAATGACCCTGCAACTATTCACCCTGTTTGCAAATAGATTATTTAACAACAACTCGGTGTTAATTCGTAGGTAAAGGTAATACCCCGTTGCATTACGCGGCCAGAGCCGATTGCCGCGAGGCGGTAACGTTGCTGCTCGAAAAAGGGAGCTACATCGGCCACGCAAACAACTTCGGCGTTCCACCCGTGGCCGACATCCCCATGTCCACCTTGTCGCAGTACTTCGACGAGTGTATCCAAGCTAGGAAAGAGCGAACGAACGACTACACCATCGAGTTCGACTACAAGTGTCTGATCCCCCACGAAATACACCGCGAAGAAGACCAAGCCTCCACCGATGGACATAAACGCGAGATGGACATCTTCCGCTACATCGCTGACAACAGTGGCTTGAAACACTTGCTGAAGCACCCCCTTCTGTCCTCGTTCCTGTACCTCAAGTGGCACAGAATAAGGCACATCCTCTACCTTAACTTCTCCTTCTACGTCATCCTCTATCTACTCTTGAACACGTACATCTTGAACGCGACCTACCAGGATGCGAGCACGCGGACAAACTCAAGCGAGAAGATCGACGGAGAAGCACCGGAATTAGCTTCCGTTAGCGTTTTAAGAATCCTCACGGGTGTCGCCCTGGCGTTGCTCGCGTTGAGGGAGATCCTTCAGCTAATCTCCTCTCCGTGCCATTACGTGTCGAGCCTGGAGAACTGGCTGGAAATGGCTCTAATATTCCTGGGCTTTGCCACACTCTGCGGTGCAGGGGCTCAAGTGACCGCGGTCACTATCCTTTTATCTGCCTGGGAGCTAGTAGTCCTGATCGGACAGCACCCTCGAATGTCCACTGGCATCGAGATGTTCAAAACGGTGTCCGTCAATTTCATGCGGTTCCTATTTCTATATGCCTTCCTGATCCTGGCCTTCGCGCTGGCTTTCTTCGCTTTGTTCAAGGACGGTGGTGATGACAACTTCCCGGACCCTGGGCACTCGCTGTTCAAGACCATCATCATGCTCACCGGGGAATTCGATGCCAATGATATACCCTTCGTGTCGCATCCGATTATGAGCCACCTGGTCTTTGTACTGTTCGTCTTCCTAATTGCCATTGTGCTGTTCAATCTGCTGAATGGCTTAGCTGTGAGCGACACAGCGGACATCCTTGGTAAAGCTGAACTGGTGGGCTTGATCTCCAGGATACGACTGGTTGCTTACGTGGAGAACGTGGCGGTTCGTGCTCCTCTTGTTCACGGGCCTCACTGTCTGTTTTGTTATGGCTTCATGCACTCCTGGGGATGGAATCCGCTGGACTTTCTAGTTAGGAAGATACTCCTCTTTCCGAGTTACCTGAAAAGCGGCAAGCTGAGCGTTAAACCGTATGATAGTTTGGTGGAGGCTTTTAGTTATAAGCCGCATAAACGATCGGACGAAGACGTTAAGGATAAAGTATTTCCTACCTTCAAAATGGACCCTCATGTTATAAAACAAGCTAAAGAGATCCTTTCGCAGAGGGGCAGAGAATCGGATAGTGAAAAGGTGATCGGTGAATTGGAGAAGATGAAAGAGAGATTAGCTTTAATAGAGATCACTTTGAATGTCCTGAAACAGGGCATTGAGAATAATAATCTTAATGCCAGTAGAGACGATGAGAATTGAGGTGTAACTGTTTTGTTTTATTTTTGTGATGGTTAAATTATATAATAAATTAGCGAAACTATGGTAGCAGTCAGATGTTAATACTTGTCAGTCACTGCTTGTAATTACATCGGAAAAGCAGAAGTCGCTCGATCTTATTACAATATTTTTCAATCAAATTTAATAAGCTATTTAATTGTATTAAGTGTTAAAATTCAAGAATGCAATGTCCGCGAACATATGTTGTGTAAATTAAAGATATTTATAAACTATTGTACAGAGACTGATTTTAAGACTGAATCATACAATGTCAATTGTACCAAACAATCATCGCTTCGCTAGAATGTAATGCGTGTGTTTGCGCAGGCAATTAAATAGTTTATCGAATTGCAATAAACTGACTATATTTTACGTACGAAATGTAGATCGCAACGTGGATTGATTAATTATCGCATAAGACCTTCCAAATACTGATCGCGAAATTTTTATAACATATTAACTTAAATTAGTAATTGTAGAATAAATAAAATTAGTATTCCAACTATTTAATAGAGAATACAGTTTTCACTGGCTTTAACGACGCGTAGTTCTTATAAAAATAGTCCTAGCATGAGTATTCTTCCTTCGGATATGCAATATAAATCTTCTATTACTAGAAAATACATTTTAATTTTGAAATGTACAAAATAGGTGACCGTCGATAACAATCTTACGCTTATACGACTACGAAGTGACAAAACGCTGAAAGAATCATAGCTCTCAGTCTTTAACAGTAACAATGCTTTACATAACTAAACTGATATTTTCCTAAAGAAACTTCGGTATCAGATCAACTTCTGTGGACGTTTCGATGTTGTATACAAATATTTATTTGCGGAGACTCATTTCACAATTTTCATTGTTCAGAAACTATACATAAACTTACGGATAAATATGAACGATCTACCTCGAGTAAATGTCTCTTGTTTAACCCGAGATCTCTTCTTGCGCTTCGGTCTTCTCTTTCCCACGACGCACCAAAATGTCGGTATAAAATAAGTTGAAATCCAGCCTAATTAACAATTACGTGAGTTCAGTAATAATGCCGGAACGACTCGTTTGTCACAACTTTGCCAATTAAAGAATACGTGTATAAAGAATGTTGAACTCACCTACAAAAGACGTTTAGGAGCTTTTCATTGTTGTTATCGCATCCCAAATCACAAATTCTGTCCAGGAGACGTATCAATACTTGTGTAAATTTCTCATCCAGCGACAGAATTGTTTCTTCGAAACTTGCTCCTTTCTCCTTAGACATGTCTCCGTTTTCATCCTAACAAGTTACATAAAAATAACACTGTTATCTTTGCATCTCATTCAGTACATGTACCAGAACCCCTTTGTAGAACCAAGATTAAGAAGCATATATCGTAGGAAATGAATAAAACATGTACAATGATATCTGTAATGTTTCAGTGACATTTAAGATTACAAGCCAGAATTTGTAAAGCGAATGCACCTTACTGTTCGAATCTAACATACCAAAAAACTCTAAATACGATTCTATAATCAGAGTTTGTAATTTTTATACCGAGTGTGTACCATGCCACGATTTAGTGATTCTCAATGTGAGATGAAATCAATATGTAATTCGCATTTAAGGAGCAATACTGTTACGAATTACACGGAGTTCAATTCTCATGCATTTACGTACAAGATAATTGAACTTCAAAGTTTCTAAAGAAACTTCTGTTTTTAGATACACTTAAACACAAAATTATATCTATATTACCATTTACGGATGAACAATCATATATTTATGTTTAATACAAAGTCTGCATGCAGCATTATCATCGATTCAAGTATAATACATAAAATATTCTGGAAACAGTGAGTATTACGCTTATATAAAATAAAATATGCAACAAAAGGATAAATTTAACATAGCACGTTCCTCTGTTTTAAAATCTACTACGATCAACCTTGAATATTATTAATAAATATAATTACAACGTGTTATGAGCCAGAGTCTATCAGAAAATTAAATTTCCTATAACTCCGAAACTACGTCATTAATTGTAAGAATAAAATTTCTTTCACTATTACGATGATGATGATGAAAAATTGATGTACATCCCATTTATCGCAGCGATCGATGCAAGGAGTCGAATTTATTTTCAATGAGTTTCTAGATTCTTGTATGATAATATAAAGAATGTCATGCGAATTTAAAAACATATTCCTAGTAAATAATAATGTATGGATGACTCTATGTTGATCTCTCTCCGCTAGAAAATAAAAGCTTCATGATTCTAACACTACACAAATGCATAGAAGCAGAGTTATAACTTTAGGGATATACCTCGAAATCATAGACATCTTCCTGATAGGTGCCAATCATGGAAGTCAATTCGGCGTCAATGTAGTATGGGCTCATACGCTTAACATCAGCAAAATATTAAGATTCAGTTCACCGCTAACTCTTTATGCTTTTTACAAGCATGTAATATCGGAAGTACATCGCGCTATCGCTGTATGTTAATAATAAACCCGTCATGCAGACATTTTCTCGTGTCTCTCGCAATATTAAACGCGGAACAATGTCTTGTATTTCGTATTTCGCTTGACAGACAGTGTTAAATAAAACACCAAAGTCATATACGCAGGCCCAGCGCGTGGTGTTTTTCTTGAGTGTGTGCGATAAATATTTGACGCCTTTCCATTTTTTTTTTAAATTAATTACGCATAAAGAAACAGAAAATGAAAATCAAATGAGAACGTCTCTGCAAAATGATCTTATGCCTTAATTCTGCTCATACAAATTTGAATTGCTTAAAAATTGATCTCGCATTTTTTAAAGCGCTTTTTCTCTCGCGGTGTCTGCGCGCATCGCGCACTTTGCACATTCAACCAGCAGGGCCTGCATATACCTCGATTATATTCTTATCTCAAATCTGCAGAATGGTTTTGTTAAGAGAACACCTATAGCAACTATCTTATGCTATAGTGAGTAACAGAGATGTTTGAAAGAATTCGAATTGTAACAAAGAATGCAACTTAGAGAAACGGTTTAATTCGTAGCTTACTTATAACGTGTGCCATGTGCATGGTTAGAAGGTGTAGCGTTACCTGTATACATTTATGCATTTACGTGTCGAAATTACGAGACTCACCTCCATAAAATTACAGAACTCGATGCAAACGGCGCAGATAGCCGTGATGCAGCCGAGGAGATTGGGGTCCGTCAGCATGCACTCCTTCAGGTAACTATCCTGCAAGTCCTGGTGCACGCTTAAGACATCATCCACGTTGCTCACCTAGATATAGAAGTTTTAAACTTTGAAGAGGGATGAGATTTATATACAATTATCTAAATATCATCGACGAAGATCATACCTTACTCATTTTATTTAAAAATGTAAGCCAATTTGGTTCTATAACTTCAACCATCATGTAGTATGCCAGGTGCTGAATGCAATCAAGCATCCGCTGCCGTAAAGAAAACGCTTGCCTGTACGACATTGCCACGGCATGGGTAAAGGTTTTTGCAATTTTATTACTATTCCATACCCTGAAACATAAAATTATTTTCACCGTTATCTGTTTTTAAATCGTGACAATACAGAGGGTCGGCGTGAATTTTTGTGGGGACGGGTTCTAAAATTGTGCGGGGCCAAATAAGAAACGGATTTATATTGTACTTCTAGATTTTATAATAATAAATATCTATGTGATGAATTTGTGATGAGCTTTTCGTAAACCGCGAGGCCTTTTAAAGCGCGGACCGGATTATAGGGAAGCGCAAAGAATTCTTTAAAGTTCATATAACAACCTGCATAAACGTCTTTCGATGTATTTGCAATAGAACAGGTGTCTAAAAAGCATTTGGTAGCAAGCTATTGCTTTCCTGTTGAGTATTAAGGACACAGGCCACTTAACATCATAATTAAATACAAACGCCTCCAAACCAGTTAAAGTCCTGTCATTTTGGAAACAATACTCTGAAACAGAACATTCCATTATAAAGAATACCTAGAAAATCTAATAAACCACAGATGTGTTAACTTATAATGTACCTTTCTCGTCTCTAGTCTGAATAGAAAGTATCCTAAACATCTGGAACTGAAGGTCGTACGGTAGAAGCTCGAGTTTCAGATCGTCTTTGTATGGATCTGAATCCGCGGTAGACATACGCAATGCGACTTCAAGAAGAGATGCCAATCGATGGATGACGATATCGTACATGTTTTTATTTAATTCCACTTCGCACAAATTCAGAAATTGAACCTGCAATTAAACGTAAGTTTATTATGATGCTACGTGGGTTGTTAATAAAATGGTTCGTCGAATAAACGTACCACAAAATCTCCCTGCGCAAGGAGGAAATAACTTTTCACACTACGAAGTCGTCCCATCAAATCGTTTTCATGAATGAGGACCTCTAATAAAGTTTTCGCTGCTTCAGAATATGCTCTGTCGATAGCAGCTATATATTTCTGCCCTTGATGCTGATAGATCAAGGGCTCTTGTTTCCCCCATTGAATTGTTTTACCTAAATGAACGATAGCCAAGAGCTTTTACTACTAGGTTTTTCTACTAGGGTGCCAAAATTTTTTAGCTAAAGGCGCTCAAATTTGTTAAGACGGCCCTGATAGAGTGTTTCATACCGCATTGCCTAATCACGTTGAAATATTTTCCAGTTCTTAAAATTGTTTGTGCGTGTTCATTAAGGAATGTAGGAATTCTCTCTGCCCTCATGGTGTACCTTTTCTCCCAGTAATCTGCGGAGTAATCTATAGGCAATTCTTCTCTATGAATTAATTCGTTATCTTCTACAAAAAACTGAAAAATATTAAAAAAAATTCAATAAGCTATAGAAAAAAGTAGATAAAATGTATATCGACTTCTCTTTACCTCTTCATACGGATCGCATATCACACCTTTGTACACCCATTTCTCTAATATTTGCATGTACGGGACATTCGCCGTTTGTATAAGGAACAAACACAGTTCTTTAAATTTTGCCTCTCCGCTAATATTATTCGCCTGTTCGTGTAACAGGCTGAGTACTTTACCACCTTTCGCATTTGCCTAAAATAGATTACTTCGATACGTGAGAATAAAATACATTACAGAATGGACAAGATACGATCGAAGAGAGATAAACCGACCTTGCATATAGTAGATGTGATTTGGTTTAGGATAGACATCGCAATCATAGTGGGTTGGATATAAAACCACAATTTTTGTAAATTTAATTTACCACGCACGTGCTCCATTTCCAATTGTACAACGAATAACTGAAAAATTAGGAATACCAAATTATCATACACCATTTAGTATCCAAAATTATCTGAATTTAAGTGTATGCCAATAATATATTACAACACGTACTAAATAATCTTTTAGTAAACTCTTTATAGCTCCTCTCAAGGCATGATTTACTTGACCATCTTCCGGTAGAACTTTTTCTTCAACAAATCTGGCCGTCATAGAGTAGTGAGAAGCGAGAGGCAATATTTGCAGTGCCATTTGTTTATAGGATATGCCTATAAATGATAATAATATAATACTGTACATTGCTCATGCATTCGAAGCTACAAAACAATTTCTATTCTTACAAACATCCGGAGATATGTTAAACGTTTTCGTCGCATATGGACTAGATAAAGGCTCGGAAACGATGTAAGATCCATCTATACCCTTTAAGCAGTATAAAAGGTCCCAAAGCAATATAGATTCTTGAGAAACAGCAGGTACGACTTCTGTAAACATTTTCTCCCTTAGTAAACAGATCACACTTCTTCCTCAGATTAATTTATAAGAGCTTATTACTTTGGCACGGCGCCGCGTGTAACTCGTTAAAGAAGTCCCACGTTATTCGAGGCCTCTCGTGAACCCAATTGTGCTTAATTATAGACGGCTCTATTTTCTTCGAGACGATACTCACTTGCTTATTCAATTTCTTTTCTCCCTCCACAGCAGCTTTGATTACATTTTTACAAATCTATATTGCACACGATAAAACTCAGATTACAATACATACACATAGTATACTAACAAATGAACAAGAAAAACCTGTGGCAAATCTTCCGTAGTAATCGCAGCATTCTTCGTAGAATTTGACGCTACTGCCAACGCTTGTTTAGCCAAGCAGCTCTTCAGCGTTTTATCTTCAGTTATAAGTTCCAAAACATGGGCAAACAGACCTAATAAATCTACCCTAAAAAAAGAAAAGAATCATCGATATCTCACATTCGTAGTTTAACAAACGAATGCGTAAAACTACTTACTTCTTCGCTTTCAATTCTTCGTATTTCTGAAGAAACAATTCAGGATTCGGAGAGCTTTTCGCCAAGTTACGAACGCAGCTCTGAGAGGCGACGATAGTCAAAGCGCTAGCACCCGTGGGTACGCCTTCTTTCTGTAATCGTTCTACATGCTTCTCTGGTGCGGACGATGACCTGTTCGACCAACGAATATACTCGTTAAACTCTTACTATGTAATTATTGCCTCTACGACGTAAAAACTTTTACGAAGCTTTCGGTAACGCTTAAAACTAGAATTCTTATATATGTTAACGAAAATTCATATGAAATACTTCGTTTATACTTACCCCAAAATCCCAATCAATTCAACCACTAAATGGTGTAACTTAAATTCACTCATTGCTGTGAATTACTGTACGATCATTACACTCTCTCGCACAAATACTTAATTCTTTAGAATACTGTGATGAAGATCCTAACTGCTAGATTCGTTAGCATTTTTAAGCTGTAGATTTAATAAGAAATCGTTTCCCCAATCGTTTGAAACATTTGTTTACGCGTAGTATTATTGCAATTGGTTAGACGTGCTAGGTTAGGTTAGGTTAGGTAAAACCTGCGTTAAACGGGAATGTTACTAGGTTCTTCGTTAATCCTGATTCAGGACTTTTTGCCGCGACGGTTGCCTGGGTAGTCAAAGGCGACGAGATATGTTTGGTGTAAACAAACTGGTTTTCTGACAAGCTGAATTGTTCTGTGAAAATCAATTGCATGTGACAGTTCCTGTTAATACGTATCGGCAAAATGACATCCCTAGATTTAAGGCAACAGAAACTGGAACAACAGGTACGTGACGCCCTGGAATTTTTTATACTTTCGTGCGCGATAATCGACGAGTATCAGATTTTCTTTTCGATCACGATTCCGGCTCTCTGCGTGTCAAATAATTCGGGAAACGACGATGTATCGCGGATGCGTTGTATCTTTTAAAGGGCGCTATCTCTTCTTCGATCTTTCTTCGTGCATATGTTGTACGCGATTAATTATAAGTGAAATAAAAAGTAGGTCAAGTTTAAATATTCATCGAGTGTAAGTACTTAGAACGGTCACGGAGTAACGCTTTTGTATTTTAAAAATTCTAGTAATACGGATATTTGTTTTAACGGTTAGTTAATCATTTTTAACGAAAGCAGCTACTTGTTGGAAGAATGAATTTCAGTTTGTGTTGAGAAGGTTTAGATTTCCATTGAACTGTGTAAAATACAATTGGTAAATTGAAGTTTGGGATAACAGTAAAGAAGTTTACATCGAAATTTAAATTTATTTACAGATAAACGAGGATCACGATCATACAAATTATCAATTTGTATGAAAGCATGCTTCTGCTTAATAAGTTGTTGTAATATAACGTAATTTCTTGCAGAGGCAATTGATCGCACAAAAAATGAAACAGAAAAGACAAACCGGTGCCAGTGGAATGGTACAGGCATCTAATATATCTAGTACTCAGCTTACGAGCCACTCCACGAAATGGATGAACCCGAATAAAGAATTACGAGGTAATAAGAAAGAGTAGTAAACATATATACATATACGAATTGTGCAAAAATGTAATACTTTTCAGGGTACGACGGACCACTACAATTCAACATGTCGCAGGCAAACCCTGATTTAACTGCATTTACAGAGAGCAAAGACATGGAAGTGAGAATAAATGGTACAACGTCTACACAAACATTTATTTCGACTGGATAGTAACAACAGAAAACGCTAATGTTGCATTCTTCTCTCCCAGAAATGAGTACAGAGGGAGGTTTCTATCAGACGATGGAAGCCACCGATTGTGCGGACGAAGAATCGTCTCCCATAGATGTACATTCACCGTCGGAATCTCTACCGTGCCCTTCACCCCTCAGAGTAGCACCGTCCGATGGTGCCGGTATGCTTATTAGTAGGGAAAACAATTCCTCGGTGAGAAGAATATGATAACGTTAACCATTTAACACCCAGACCCTTGAACCATTACTTCAAAATTGTGAAACTGATCTTGTATTTTGTTATCTTGAAATGGAAACTATCGATTTCTTTTATTGTTTTTATAATCCACAATAAATTTTTGAGGAGAATGTTTGATTCTCTAAATTGAGAACATTGAAAGGTATTTTAGCATTAGGATAAATGCAGATGGTTGCTAAGAAATGTTAAATATAAACAACAACACTGGGAGTTAAAGAGTTAACTGTATATTACAATCGACAAGTAAGAATTTAGAAGCTAACACGCTAACATTTATCCAGAGTCCAGAATTAGAGGGGAACGTCGAAGGAAATGTGGAGCATTTTGTACTGCAACCAGCGAACAAGAAGATGCATTACAAGTGTAGGATAACGCGCGATAGAAAGGGTATGGATCGCGGTCTGTACCCAACTTATTTTCTACATTTAGAACGTGATTATGGGAAGAAAGTATGCATCCACTGTACAGAAGCACTTGTATATTCCTTAATAGAAGAGATGATAGTAGTTTCATTGCTTTTTATAGGTTTTCTTATTGGCTGGCCGTAAGAGGAAAAAGAGCACAACCAGCAATTACTTAATCTCGACCGATCCAACGGACCTCTCGAGAACAGGAGAGTCTTACATTGGAAAGTTGAGGTCGAACCTCTTGGGAACACAATTCACCGTTTACGACAATGGATACTCGTTAATGAAGGACGACAAACGAGACGAGCGCTTCAATCCTAGACAAGAATTGGCCGCGGTGATATACGACACTAATGTTTTAGGATTCAAAGGGCCTCGCAAGATGACCGTCATTATTCCGGGAATGACGTCGGATCAGAAGAGGGTCGAGATTTGCCCGAGGGACGACTCGGAAACGTTACTCGGTACGTTACTCATACCGAGGTCAGCGTGATTAAATTCTTATCACGCGCTATTTTTCACAGAACGTTGGAAAATAAAGAACATGGACAATTTGATAGAATTACACAACAAGACTCCTGTGTGGAACGACGACACGCAATCGTACGTGCTTAACTTCCACGGAAGGGTGACCCAAGCTTCTGTAAAGAATTTTCAAGTCGTACACGATAGCGATGGTCTGTATTTCAAGCGTAGAAGTTAAAGCTGCAAATATTGTAGAATGAGAGCCGTCTAACGCAATGATTCTACATTACAGTCGACTACGTGGTAATGCAATTTGGGCGCGTGGCGGAAGATGTATTCACGATGGACTACAGATTTCCACTATGCACGCTGCAAGCGTTCGCCATCGCTCTGAGCAGCTTCGATAGTAAGTTGGCTTGTGAGTAACAACATAATGGATCGTTAAGGGCAACATTCGTCACGAGTTTGTGATTGGTAAACTACCTGGGTCAGAAAAGTCTGCAATAGACAATCAATAGATCGCAATGTCTTTTTTTTTCAAATCTACGCAATGACAACTGTTTTACCAAAACCTGATACAGTACTGTCTCCGATATAATTGAAACTGGCTCGGGACCGGCTAGTTTCAACTTTCGAATCGGGTAGTTTATTTGGCTTGGGGGTCGCCCTTAAATTAGGTAAGGCTTTTTGAGGGGTCGCGAATTTCTTACGTTTTCTTACAAAGGGGGAGACGGAGTCAGGTAGAGTCTTACGTAATATTTTTTAACGTAATTTTCAAGACGAGCGAAACCGAGTTGAATGAATTATACAAACCTTTAAAAGAATTTTAATAATTAAAACGTAATGTAAAAGATATTACGTAAGGAAGAGAGGGAGGGGGTTGGGATATAAAATATTACAAATTCTTATACTGGGGGAGGGAGGAAGAAATCGCCAAAATTATCTTTACGTGATTTAAGGACGGCCCCTTGCCTTCTTTCCCTACCGGGGAAAATCAGAGGGACTCGAAACGACGACAAGGGTTGCAGTCCCTCTCACTTGTAGTGGCATCTACAAGATAACTAGTGGGGATAGAAGGTCGTCACTCGTGGAATCACGAATTTATCGTTTGGCGAGACAGTACTGTGTATTAATAATCAATATAAAACGTGTGTTCACTTTTCTTACGTATGGAAAACATTTTTAACGTATTCACGCGTTAACAACTGCAATTCTGTGATTGTTAACGCTCAGGCATTGTATTATACTACACGTTTTGACTTCTGTCACATTTGTGAAGCTGTATTTTTATCAGTAATGAGAACACATTACGGGCTTTGGGTGATCGATACGTGAAGTTACCGGTAATCATTCGTAGTTTGAATAAATCATATCTGATGAGACCAGTGGCGCGCATTCAGGATTTAATCTTGGGGTGGGCCGTGTTGAAAATTCATTAGGTGATTAAAATTTTGTCTAAGAGGGGTTCGCGCCTTGTTGGGCTGAAAAATAGGTAATTCTTTGTGAATTTTTTCTACAAAAATTCACAAAGAATTACCTATTTTTTCGACCCAATAAGACACAAACCCCCCTTAAATAATAAAATCCAGTCTTCTTTTCTTTTTACAAGGCCCCTTCTTCGGGGGTACCAGGGCCCCTTAAAACCCCTCTCTGCGTGCGCCACTGGATGAAATATTTAATTAAATTTGCATTACTCATTACCGGAGTCCAGAAATTTCACCGTTATTCGGTGTATCGTGAAACGATATTTCGTATACCCGAGTGTAATGCGTTCAGTATACAATAATGATGATACTAATACACTGCACACTTTACTGCCTAAGGAGATGACAATGTTTCTTTGTAATTTAAGAGTGTACATATTGTATGTTAAATCGATTCCTTTTCTAAGCTATACGCATTCGCTTGAATAGTTCAAGCACGAGCTTGGTAATTAGATAGTGCAAAGTATATACAGACCAGGTGCATTTTCAAACACAAAACTGTTACTTTAATAGTAAGATAATAAAGAACATGTATTTGCACTATACAATTATCATTTCTACACACTGGTGTTTTATTTCATACAATAATATCGCAAAGGACACATTATTTCGCATATGTATATGGAAAAACATTGTTGTGTGTTTATCAAAGAATTTAGCTGCACGAATTTTTTGCGAAATGCCCGAAGGCGCACTAATCAGAATGATTATCCCCAAACTCATTACATTCGTGATCCCGATGTACAACATTTTATCATTCATTCCAATTACATATCAAGCGTATGTACATTCCACGTAATTTATTATTCAATGTACCCATTTCTATCATCCACATATCAGACTCATGTGCATAATTAAACGGATCGCTGTTGCAATTCTCTCGATTAGAGAAGTACCAAAGATTACAGCTGTACTCGCACTTGGTACAAAAGGAAGTTAGAAAAAAAAAGAACGGTGACGTAAAAATATGTTAACGTCGTGCCTTTTTATAATGTTAATTGCGCGTTGGAACCTTTACCGTATCGGGAGATTGCGTATGAAACTGTAGAACTAAATTTTTCTAAGTGAATCTTTGTGTGCTAAAATCATATGACTTATGAAAAGGAAGGTGCTATTTAAAACTGCTGAAACTAATTTGTTAAAAGAGAGTGAGAGAAAGAGAGAGAAAGGGATAAAGAATCCAATTTATATGTATGTAATTAAAGACAGTATTATTATTTAAAATGCCAATTGGATATTTTGTAATAAGTGTAATATTTCATAATCGATTTATCCTTTATTTTGGTAATTTAAATACTGGATAATATTTAAGACACCTTGGTACCACTTCAATGTGCGTGCGTGTGTACTAGAAAGTAATTATAAATAGAAACTTGTAGTTAGCTTATCACGTTCGAAATTTGTAAATCGAAGTGTTCAATGGGTATTGATATTTTCAATGATCACCTGAAAATAAATACAAACTGCAAATTCTACGGAATGTTTCTAAACCTATTACTTACATAATAAACGTTAGACTTTCGAGAATAAGTTGATGATTGCTCTTAAGTTAAACATGAAAGGGCGAACAGCAATGAATAGGGGATATTTTAACATGAAATATTTATTTTGCTATAGTAAAACGTTTATTATCATAGGCTCTAATAGAAATAGATCACATTGCATTTTTTTTACACCAATCCTGGGCAGTACGATTAGCGGAGCTGCTAATTCAGTTTCCTAAGTTTGAATGTATAAAAAAGTTCTGTAGTATCGTAATACAATAAAGGCACTTAAGGTCTAACATTTAAACACATAAATAAAGAATATAATATGACTATCACTTTTCTGTTTTATTATTTACAATATGGGTACAAATTGTCAAACTTTTTTAGGAAAGGGAAACGAGAAAGAGATGTTTAAGAACGTTAAATTCTATCCTCTCTATTCCTGCGATTGGATATGTCACCATTATCGTATCACTTTTGCCAGTGATTTTATATCGTTAAAAAATATATGCAGATATATTCAATTTTCTGTTCTCTAGATTCTTCATTAACCGAAGAGTTATGAGATTACTTTAATAGAATTATTGGCATACGCAGAAGATTTTCACTGCCATCAAGGATATTACTTTGCATCACGTACGTCGCAAAGTAACTATAAATCCATACTCAAAACTGTTACCACAACTTCAAACATAACGCAACAAGCGTAACGATTTATCGTAAAATATGTATTACTAAAATTCAAAAACAGGTTTGCAGCTGTGTGCTTAAAACTGGCGAAATTCTCTTTAAAAACGAAACGAGCGCTTTGCTATCCCCCTTGCTGTCATTGCTTCCAGCGAAGAATTACAGAAGAGGTGTGTATGTCGAGCACAAGTGTAATAATACGAGTAATTCGCAGAGTTGATTAAGAAAAGTATGAACATATATCGTAATATAAAGATCTTATATGTACGGAACATTCCTGAAGAGTCAACAATATTATAAAATATTGCATCTGCTATAACAGTAGAAAAATCTTGTATAATGAACTAATAATACACTCGACCTCATTCTTTTATCCAATTTTCAAAATACTTTCCAGGCAAATCTTTCTAAAACAGTTTAATACTCCCCTTTAAAAAATCATTCACCTTCGCTTTGAATCGTCAATGGACTCTTTGCAAATACCCTCTATTATTTATTCGTTCTTTTATGTATTTATAAAGCTTTGATATTTAATGTAATCATTATAGCGTATTACGAATGTAATATACAAATATATTTTAATCAATACAATTTCCTTCTTTCGATATCTGCGGGCTACGATCTGCCGTAGCTTTTGGTTTTGCTGGGAGAAATGAAGTTTCGAGGACGGAAATGAAAAGTACGTATGAGGTATACGAAAAGCGATCGCCCATCTTATTAAAAATGTTAATTCTTTGAAAGATTCTAGCACTTTCTGCTCCTTCTTCTTACAGTCTCGTTCGCTCTAGTAGATCTTTTAGTAATTTTGTTACGGATGTATTAGTCACAGATCCAGTCTTTTGTTTGCAATTGCCTTCCCTAGTTTGTCATCAATTACATCTTTTTATTATTAAATAAAAGGGCATTGTAAAATTCTACAAACGTAGACGCTTTATATACACATATCGATACGTATTCTCTGAATTCTTAAGCCTCTGCGTGTAAAGCGTATTCTCCTGCCGCCTCGACGTACGAATCAAATTGTTATAAATTTACAATCCTTAACATTACAGATTAACTTCAACCTTCTTTGTGATATGCAAACAGTTTTGTAATTAACTGCTGGTACATACGATTTAAAATTTAAAAGAGTTTAAAATGATAAAAGTGTCCTATCGATTCTTATACATTAAAATTGTTTAAGAGTTATCCAGGCTACAGGAGCTGATATAAAAATTACAATTAAAAAAATATTTATCGCAGATCAGCAAGACAATTATGCCTGAATGCAAGTACAGGTGTATCGCGTGGAATTAATAATGTACCGTAAATTACTTCGTGCCTAGTTCTGTGTAGGCCACTTACATTAAGAAAGTAGCTTATTGTATTTATTTTTAAAGATAGTACTATATAGTTTTATAAAAATGCATAAAAGATTATTAAAATTTGGGTTCTAGTCTTGAACCGTTTACCTATAAAGAATTGCTTATGAATTGTTTAAATACTTTTGCAAGTTTATTTTCATTGAGACGAATAACTTAGTTGTACGAAAATGAGTTTCCTAACGCGTTCGTTTAACAATCCCTACTGTTATTGCTTCAATTTGTTTTATTGCAATTTATATATCTAATTGCATCGTATAAAATACAAATTGCTTCCACTTCTACTTTCTTAATTACCTTTTTAAGACGTAAGATTTGTACAAAAGTCGCGATTCAAAATTCTACCTACTTAGCTATCTGCAGTAAATTAACGGTACGTTATTAAGTTTCCAAAACGTAATGCACGCATCGCGTATAGATTCTCTTGCTGAAATACAATATTATTTCATATTTAACAATATCCTTACACAAAAAAATTATTTTCATATATCTACACGTGTAGTGAGGACAGTGTCATGTTTCAAGTATACCAATTTTTGTTCACCAGGCTACTGCATTTTCACAATGAATTAAAATCTTGAATTAAAACGCGAGCAGAAACACGGTGCGAAAAAAGACTGAGAAATAATAATTTAGACGAAACAACTAAAACACTCTACTACGTCTCCTTTCAATTAATATAAAACAATTTAAAAATTAAAAAAAATCGTTGTTACACTATCATAAAACATTACCTACGGTTTGAGAATTTTTTAACAAATCTCGACAAACTTGCATTGTAACTTTTTAGAAAACACACGAAATTTGTGGCTACTTTTAATCGAAATGGTTTCGTTTCTCTATTGTCCCCTTTAAATGCGAACAAATAGAAACGAAAAGGGTTTAGAAGTTGATTAGACCCTTCATCATCTGGAAGTTTAATAATACTGAACTTTTGCCACGTTCGAAAGAGTCCTTCTTTTCTCCCTCCGAGGACACAACTTAAACGCCTTTTATACAAATTGACCGATGCAGATTAAATTAAGGGCCCTATTTAGAAAAAACGTACGCCTGTTTTGATTATTAATACCTCTCCGAATTTTTACATATATCCTTTTTTTACATGACTTTGGGCACTCTTTACGGTGGGCCTGGCCAACCTAGGAGCTGGTATACGAGACGCTGGTCTAGGAATAGCACTCGTCAAATTTGACGCTCTATTCCCAGGGTTCCAATTTGTCGGCGGTCGCAACTTCGTTTTGTTTTCAACCTTCACCACCGTCTTATTAAACACCTGCAATTCAACACGTTCGATGTAACACGCAAGCTGTAATACAAAGCATAATAAACTCACCATATCTTTCTTCTCTATATCCACTTCGTTCTGTTTCAGTGCGTTCTCCGTAGGGTGACCTTAAAAAAAAATTGTAAGAAATCCTCTATCAGTAACGAGTATAAATTTTACGCATTCTCTAAACTTAGTTGACTGTTTAGCTTACCATCAGAATTTATCGACTGATTAGATCTGCTCGGACTCAGTAACGGCGAACTTGTTTTAACACTATAATCCATACTTAACGGCGAATTAGACTCTCTTTTGCCACTACCAATGCCATTCTTTAGAATAGGGGAAGGTAACTCTTTGTTTATGTCGACCCACGTGTTTTCTAAGACTCGTCTATTCATCGGAGGCTGCGTATCCTGATTCAAGCCTAATAATAATTAAATACATACAGATGTGAATATTCTGAACCTCTGTACTTGCTTAAATTTATACTGTTTTCAATTGGGATCCACTTCAAGAATGAACTCATCACCAAGAACAGTAAAAAGAGAAGTTAACACGAAGTAATACTCACTCTCTTCTTGCATCCGCACTATCTGATGCAACTGTTCGATATTCATCGGCTGAACAGTGTACGAATTGTGACTACAGTCCGAACACGTGCTGAGCCTGTCGTCTAGATCAGGCGCGCTGTGAGCACTCTGCGTACTTTCGATACTCTCTGTAGACCCCCCAGCACCCATCAACTGTAATTCTCCTACGCCAGGGTTCAGCTCTAGGAGTCGTTGCTCAGAACCACTCTTAATCTTCCCCAACGAGTACAATTTATTCGCTAGACTTTTCTCCACGTCTCTTACGATGTTGGGCTGTGAGCCTTTCATGTATCCAATACTAGACGGATTCGTACATCCTGTAGTGTTGATAGTTTTCAACGAACTGGATACAAGATTGGGATTGGATTTCTGAAGGAACTGTGGCAGCTTTGATAGCATCCTTGGAATGTGCTGCTTCGTCTTCTGCAGCTTCGCAAGTGGCTTCAAGAACGTAACGTCTACGGTCTCCGAAGGTTCTGTGTTTTCCATATCACTCTTCCCACCGTGAGCGACAGACTTCTTCGTAAAAGTGTAGTACTTTTTGTCTTGGGAATTCTGAACACATGCTCCAGCCTCGCTAACTATTTCCCCCTGGGATTTAAATCTATTAATTGACGGTTCCTTTTTATACGTATTATATTTATTCTCTACAGGGATATCGTTTCGAACATTCCGGTTGGGAGCTCCGTCGACTATTTCTTCCTTAACTTTTCCATCCTGGAGGTCATTGCCCACGTGATTGAATGTACAATCAAGCCGATGATCTCCGCCTCTGTGTATCTCTGCTAACAATTCTTTTCTCAGCGACATAGGTGCTTTGAAATTCGAACTTAAAGCCGTGTTGTGTATTCGCGATTGTTCTAAATGCTTCATAGTTTGAAATGTGGAACTTAACGCGTCCGCGTTCTTGGGGGTCGATTGGTTGCAAAGAGGAATGGGCAACTTAAATGTAGAGTCCAAAGCGTTGTTAGGCATAAATGAGAAAGGAGAATTTGGAAGAGGCGCGGAAGATTTGATAAAATTCCCTGTGACATTTAAAGCTGTAGTCTTCCTCGGATCACACGTTCTATCTTTATCCTTATGAATATCAGGTTTAATAACCATAGTTGTGTCCTTATTCGTTTTCCCAACTTCCATCGTAGAATACGTAGAATCTAGAACGAGCGGGTTCTCAACGTTCTGAGGCGCCGAGAGATACGTAGCATTTAAATTGTACAATTCTTTGTTCTCGTTATTCCCTAATAGTAATGATTTTCTATTCGCATCATTTTTGTTCACAAACGTGGAAGACAAAGTAGTTGTACCCATTTTATCTTTATCTAAATTAACCAGCACAAGCGGTTTAGCAGCCGCTTCTGCGCTATATGTTTCGTTCAATTCCATTTTGTTAATCGTATAAGATTCATTTGTAAATACTTTATCCGTTGGATTCAGGCAGTAGCTTTTGTTAACTTCTGATTCAACCTTCGAGAAAGTCTCATTGATATCTAAACTCTTAGAATGCTCGTGCTGGTCACACGTATGAGTCAAATTAGCTAGGTCGTCGTTACAATCCTCGTTATGTAGAGAATCATCCCTAGGCAACGATATGATAGATGAGTAAAAAATAGATGGATGCGAAACGTTCATCAACGTATCACCGACTCCAGGTTCCGCCAAGTTTATAAACGAATCGTTTCCCTTCGAGTGCGACATATTGAAGAAAAGTTCCATACTTTCTGGGCCGGACGTCGCCATGGTTTCGTCAGAAAGGAGACTAGTATTCGCTATAGATGCCATTTTTAACATATGAGGTACAGCATCCTCTTTATTGGCAGTCGGCATATCTGAATATTTACTCTGCTTTGAACAAAGAAGATCAGATTAAAATCTACACGCTATTACTTATACAACGCAAGTATAAATAAACTCACATCTTCTTCTATATATGAAAAATCTGAACACGAAGTTTTCCATGCATTTACCATACGTGGAGACAAGGTTTCGAAAACAGAATCGAAGCATGTTCTAACGGGCCGTTTCTTAGGTCTCGTGAAAGTTCTCGTATCGATAGATCTCCTATTAGCTGTAAAAACATTACATTTTACACAGATATCAAATTAGACACAGTTACATCAAAGATGATTAAAGGCTGGCTCTCACTGCGCCTCGCTTTGACGCAACTTCTTTTCACACTCTTTCACGAAGACAAACGCGTCGATCGCAGACTTCCTCAAAAGTTAGGAACAATAAAACGAGGCGAGGCGTAGTGAAAGCCAGCCTTAACTATTGTACTATATACCTGAGAAAGGTAACACTGGTATACTTCTCAACCAGACGAACAAATCGTGAACCTCAGACTCTGTTTGACACCCGATCGGTACACACAACCTGACAAAAGAATAATTACTTGTCAAAAACAAATTGGAATCTCGTCTCGTTACAAATTCAAATTGAGTAGCGACACTGTAAAAACAGTAACAGAGAATGTTTTCAATAAAAGCAGTTGAAGAAGATACGTATGGCAACGGATACCGTCTCGTTGACCTTGGAAAGGAATTAAAATCACTTAGTACATCATCATTTAAGGACAGCAATTACCTTTAATGGAAAATACTGGATAATAATTGAAGATTAGGGTGAAGCCACTTACCAGGTATCATTGTTATCGAAGTCGAAAGCAGACACGTCGATGATCTCGGCTTTGTCGATGAGACTCGCATCGTTTGTGTACTGCTTATGCGCGATTTCCGCATCCACTTTCCTTTCTGACATGTTTCGTTGGAATTACGAAGCTATAAGTCCCGATATACACATATTTTACCGTTAAAGCGCCTTTTCCCGTGCGGACTCGGTGACGTGGTAGACATATAAAAATAGTGTCGCGCCTTGACAAATCATTTACAAAATTCCTGAAAGCACAGCACCGTTCGCGGTTCGAAAGCATACGTATTAAAATTAATCAGACGTTAACGGACATAACCACACACGGACACAAAGGTAGGAACTTTTTTTCGGGTATATTTACTTGTTTTCAGAAGAACCACAGCTGGCCACAGGACAAAAGAATAATTATAGAAGGGCCCCTTTCATCGCGTTACATCCAACGTTCCTTGGCATTTCTTTTGCAGAGACCATTTCCTTTTCCGCAGTTCGTTATCACTTCACTGTTTCCTTTTTCTGTGTATGATGCGGCTTACGTCTAATCCGCCAATAGAAACTAGATGAATCTGGGAATATTGTGCGTTAAATGCTGGTAACTTTTCGTTGGAAATGCGCTTTTAACGTAGAAATTGAATTTAAATAATATTATTGTTATTTGAAACTTGGGAAGCATTAATATTTGTACAACTATATGATAGTTTCAAATCTTACATATTTCTATCCAAATTCCAAACTTACAATTTCAAAATATCTATATGTATATGGTGTTATATGAAAGAGTAGGTAATGCAGGTTACGGAAATAATGTTAATAATGTAGAAAATGAACATATCAACAAAGTTAACTGTGAAGTTAGTTACGTTTTAATGGTTCAAATAATTATTTAAAATATCGCTGTATACAAATTCTATTTTTTTTATTGTTTATCAATAATTTGAAAATTAAATTTTATTAATTAATTCAATACCAGCTTTCAAAGAGATCAGACGTATTTATAATTAGAAGCCAAGATCGATAGAGATCGCGCCACAGTTCATAAATTGAATAAACAAAAGCATATTACAAAACAATTAATTGAAAATAAATTTATAATGCATCTGTAAGAAAAATATAGATTCTTATTTAGACTCCAAATAAATGAATACAACAATGAGTACAAGTATTATGTAATGGCATAATAATTCGTATATTTAAAACAGTGGTATATTATCATTGTAATTTAGATAATAAATGAAAAATTTAAAGTCGAATTATTTAACAAAGTGATCTGCTCTTTCAACCATCTATATAACCTTAAACCTAATGCATAAATGCGCATTATTTCCGTAGGCATACGATGACTGTTCTTGATATTACTTGAAAGTGTAATTATCTACAATAATAACAAAATGAAAAACTACCATTCGTTGGCAGCTCATAATTCTGCTTGCAATGAATTGTTTTACAAAGTTCAAGATTGTCAATCCGAGGTGGTTCATTAATCCATAAGTTACACATGCATTCAATTTCAATAGTGCGGACCTAACCTAACAATTTTCTCCGATTCTTCGTTACAGCACCCGTTCAGAAAATTTTTTGGCTACTGTAACGGTGTCGAGAAAGAAATGCGACAGTGCATAAAAGAACAAGTACGTTCTGCCGCTTAATTACCCGAAACCTTAATTCTCTGTACCCTCGATTGAATTAACTGCGCGATCAAGTCAATGTCATATAATAATAATAATATAAATCGGTTTAAATGCTAGAACATACACTTACTTGTTTAATATCTTTTTACAGCGTCAAATTAATAGAGGAATAAATCGGGAAATTGCTAAACGAAGATTGCACAAAGTACTCGAGGTACAACAAGAAGAAGAAAAGAGCGAAAAAACGAGTCACTGAAAATAATTTAGTTCGAAATGTATTCTTAATAAAAATTTAAACTTTCTCTGTTGTATTAGAAATCTGTCGATAGTACACTCTCATTATCCAATAATGAACACTAACTCAGATACCAACGAACCAAGTTCAAAAAGAATAAAATCCTCCGACGACGTGGGGACGGATTCTCATAATCGATCGCAAAATACAAACACTTCGCAAGAGGATAATAACGTAGCTAAGAATTCTGAAGATCAGAGAAATTCAGAACCACTTGAGAACGAAGAGGAAGAAGAGAAATCTTTATTAAGCAATGACGAAGATGATAGTTTATTTCCTTTTCCACCGGACAATGATATCACGGATATGTTAGAAGGAGTGAAATATCACGGATCGTTTCCAACAATTACAGATCGATACTTCACTGCTTATTACAAATTAAACGTACAAAGCTCTGCGGATGATATTTGTATATTAATGCATAGCAATCGTATATGCATGCTTTCTCTAGCTCCTAGTCACGCAGCTTTGCAAAGCGAAATAGTAAAAGTTGACTTCAAAGTCAGCAATAAGCTCGACAGAGTTTTGAACAAAGTATCGGGTAAAAGTAAACACGGCGCTCAACCGTTGCAGGCTAATTCCAATATTTGTATAATCACTTGCGCCGATGGGAAAACATACACCATAAAGTGTTGTCTAATTGGAAAGTTGGTGGAAGTTAATGAAAGCTTGCTAGAAAATCCAAAACTTTTATTGGACCCTCCACACAAGGGTGGCTACTTAGCTATCGTACTCCCAAACATCAAACTCTTGGATAAAATGAAAGAATCTTTCTTAACGCGTGAACAGTACGACTCGAAGATGTTGGAGCGACAGAGTGGTGAGAATCAGTTGGAAATATCAGATGTATGCACGACGAATATATCATTGAAGACTACTTCGGAACCAATTGGTAACGGCTCTCAATTAAACTCTAACGAGGAGCAGATTACATTACCCGTTGCAAGTTGATTTAATGTATAAACACACCATCTTTCTTCTACATTGTTTGTAATAAATATATATGCATCCTTGAGGGAGAAGAAAAATTGTTTGTTGTTTCTTTTACACTTTGTTGTTACAATTAATATCTTGTAATACAATCGTCGATTGTTAATATTATTGTACAATGGTGTAATCTTTGGTGTAAAATAAGTATTTTGTCAAAGGTAACTTGTTTTTATTGTTAACATTTCCTTTTTATCACGGTTTGAATTGTACCATTCAGAATTCCAAGAACAATGTTGTTTGTAGCTGGAAATTAAAGTATTCTTATGGCACGTATCCACGAAAAGATTGAAACTAATTTCCTTAGTTTACTGGGACCAGCCAGCCATTCGCATAATTCTTTCGTCTTTAATATACATAGCCTTGCTTGTGCCATTCGATCTCAATACTTCATCGGTTTCGGCTAAATTTATGTAACTATAATGCTGAGAAGCGATGCATCTGTTTAACAGAAGTAGTTTCTTCTATCGCTTCTTGCTCGACACTTTTATCTTTCTTATATGCAAAATCTTTCATTAGATTTCCTAATACAATTCCAGCAAATAGAATCATTCCTACCCTGTGATTCGAGATGAATTTCTTGGCACAGTCTGCAGAATTATTAATATTCAGACTATGTACCTAAAACGTATTATATACATATATCAGCCTTGTGTAATTTAATATAAACTTCAGTTCTATCATTAAATTCTATTCTAGCATTAAACGGAGCAATTAAGCTGCGACTCGATGTTGTTTCATTCTCAGCATGTTAAGGGGGAATTCTACTTTCTAGACTAAAAACATTGCAAAATTTGGGAATTGTTTTTAAGAAACTAGCGGCTCTATCGATCTGAAATTTAGACCATGTTTTTATGCATCTTTAAAGGAGCCGCAGTTCTTGTTTTATTCATTTTTAATGATAAATATAGGAGTTATGCATGATCGACCATCAGAACAGCGAACGACGAATTTCGCGCGGCGTTTTGATGGATCATGTGTAACTCCTATAATTATTATTAAAAATTAATAAAAAAAAGAACTGCGTCTTCTTCAAAGATGCATAAAAACTTGGTTGAAATTTCAGATGAATCGAAACACTAGTTTCTTAAAAAAAATTCCCAAATCCTGCTACGTTTTAAGCCCAAAAAATAGGATTCTACCATTAACGATGGTTGTAATTTTATACCTGATTGGCAAGATGAACACCAACTAATCCCACTGCTCCATAATATGGCCAAGTCTGCGCAGTTAAGACGCCCGACGTAATTAACCCTGTTAGCATCGCTATACTAAATCCTGTCAGGTACACTTTCGTCCTGTCGCCAAACTTTAAAGCTGTTGATTTTATCCCCACTATAATGTCATCTACTTTGTCCTGTAATACGAAGACGAATAATACGAAAGTGTTCGATGAATTCTAAAACCAGTGTCGATTAATTCTACCTGATGCGCGTATATAGTGTCATATAAAAGTGTCCAGCAAACTCCAGCGGCATAAAGTGGTAAGCATACGGACCAGTCGCAGGATCCTTGCACAGCGGACCAACCCAAGAGTGCGCCCCAATTAAAAGTCATTCCTAATATCAGCTGTGGCCAATATGTTACTCGTTTCATAATGGGATATAATATTACCAAAACTGCAATAAAAGAAATTCAAAAGTTACAGTACTTTTATACTTACTTCAAACAGCATTTCCCAAATTTTAATTCACGGACTTCTTAAACTGACGACCGAACAAACTATCAAACACATATACTTGATATTATCGATAAAATTAAAGAGGATTTGTCAACGCGACTAGTCGATGTAAATTGAGAAATACTGTCTCGTATTAGTGTCTAAGACAATACCTAGTGAACTTGCACCCAATATAATACTATAAAGATTTAGTTGCAACAATACAAGTAATCCCAAAGTTAACTGGCTTCCGAGGAAAGTAAGCGATTGTAGAGGCGAAATTTCTCCTGTGACCAATGGTCTATCTTTTGTTCTGGCTACCTAGCATTAAAAAGTTCTCATAATGTCTACTGCCGATATATTCCTCGAGTGAATATTACCATTCCGTCGATGTCTTGGTCCCACATATCGTTTATAATGCATCCCGCTCCGCGCATCACGAACGCGCCTGTCCCAAACAGAGCCAGAAGTTGGAAATCTGGCCACGCACCTGGTGTGGCTGCCATGGCTATGCTCCAGCCGCAAGGCCAGAATAATAACCAAGATCCTACACACGCATCGATTATTGATACATTAATACTTAATATGTATCCTCTCGTGATAAACCTGTGGCTCGGTTCTCGTTGAGCGCTTAGCCAGTAGCAGAGACGATTCTTCCCATGCGAGCTTTCAGCTATTAGCTAAGCGCTCGACGAGTCCCGAACCACTTGCCTATAACGAGAAGATACTGTATTTCTTTAATTTAATTAAAATCAGGGTTGACTAACTGGTGGCTCGCGAGGGGCCCCTTCGATTTGCTGTCACGCTGAACGGCCCCCCTCCATACCAACCAGGCTTCTTTCCTTATCTTTTCGACTGCGATCGTCAGACTTTGGTCGATATGGAGGGGACCGTTCATCGTGTTAGCAAGGCGGTGGTGCCCCTGGTGGCTCACGAGCCACCAGTTAGTCAACCCTTTTACGAAATGAAATATATTACTATCGCACCTATGGGCCTGTCCATTCTTAGCAGTTTCAAGTAGGGTCGTATCTTAGGCGGAGAATTATCCACCATTCTCGCAGCAAACTTTTTGCTCTGTTTCTGCTGTACATTTTCTCCTCCAACATGTGTCGTTTCGTTATTATCATTCGGTGAGTCTCCGACGGGCTTCAACGCATTCCTTGTATTATCAGCCTTACAGCTATGTTTATCATATACAAAGGTTGAGGTGTGAACTGCGAGGCTAGGGTGGAAATGGGTAACGAGGCAGTTCCTCTGACTAGATTCTATGTAGGATAACAGAAGTTTGCTAGAACCAATTAATCGCTGACACCTTCGGACTAGTATCATTGTTTTGCTTTACACCTATCATAAATGGGGATCATGAATTGTATGTAACCTCAACTCCGCGAAATATCAATGTAATTATTAAAAACGTTCTCACACGTGATTATATATTTACGTCAGCACTGTTCGTCCTTTGCCGTTCCTAAGTCATTGTGATAAACCTGCCGGCGTTTCTTTGCATTATGTAATTAATTCGGCGAACCATACTACAAGGTTAAGTGGTCATGCTTTATAGCAGAATGCAGAAATGTTAGGTATGCACGCAACCGTTGCGTAATACCTCGTCATGCGCAGTTATTAATCGCATTTTAACTAACTGATAGGAAAACTTTCCGTGGTACAGCTGATGAAAGAACACAGACGATAAAGAAACGTTTCAGTTGACAGTTTAAAACATTTGTAGTATTTAACTTGTACTTACGATTAGAAAGGAATCTTATACTTGGACATACATTTTGCTAACTTATAAGTGAGTACGTGAAATAAGCTGCTTAATAAAGTATTTCGCGCACTTTTAAACATTTTACTGATATTTATTCCATAAAGCCAGGAATCCACCTGGAAGTTAAGCTAAGCTACGATATGTTTTTTATTTTTTATACAGGGGTGGATTTGTATATAGAAATTGAAAAAGGTTTAAACACGGAGGCTTGAGGAAACTTTAAAAACAATTTACTTTTTTTTCATATAGCAAATTAGCAATAAGTAAAAAGTAAAAAATAAGTTTTTCCCTTATTGAATCTACGACTCTTATATTTTTTAAGTCGGTGCCTCATCATTTTCACTGTGTAAATCTAGCGCCGACTTAAAAAATATGAAAATCATAGATGAAATAAGGGAAAAACTTATTTTTCACTTTTTAGTGCAATTTTATTTTTTTCAAGCCGAATTTAATTCTTTACCATCATTCCAAAGTTTCCCCCCCCCTCCCTGTAAAAAAGTCTCCGGACGCCCCTGAGCGTCGCACAGCCTAGCTTATCTTTCAGGTGGATGGCCCTCGCGTGAGATACTTCTTTCCAAAGAATCATCCACGTTTATCTCGTACTTCGAGATACCCTATAAAATTATAAAAGCACAAACACCATATCGTTATCATTATCTATAATCATAACCGTTGACGTATATTTCAAAGAAATTGATCACGTTCAATTAATCGATCACATGTCGATCATCAATCATTGACTGCGTTCTAGGGATGCCGATCTTTCCCATAGAATCGATTTTTCTATTCAATTCAGATCGTTATGCAAAGAATGTATTGATGTATTGATTAATTTATAATCTTATAATATATCTATTAAAAAAATCTTTAACTGTTTTCAAGCTCCTTGGAGTTGTGCTAACATTACTTTTGCTTCCCTTTCCTATTACATTTGTATGGTCTGATTCTAATTTCGCACTTCTAGAGTTTACGCTACACGCCGCTAGGGATTCACGATCTCTTTGGTTGCGATACGATCTTCGAATCGATCCCTGTCCTGAAAATCGATTTAAAAAATCGAAAATCGTGACAAAAATGATCGATCTTTGAAAGATCGATTTTAAATCGGCATCCCTACTGCGTTCAGCGGAACCAACCGCTAGGTAGCGATTCCCAGATAGCACAACGTCTGGTAAAGTCTTAAAGACGTCCAAAAGGCGTCTTAAAGACGTTTTAAAGACGTCTTGTTACAAATCAAGACGTTTAGACCTAAAATATACATAAACTAGACGTCTCTAAGACGAGGTGTGCTATTTGGGTTACCACCCAGATAGCACAACGTCTGGTAAAGTCTTAAAGACGTCCAAAAGGCGTCTTAAAGACGTTTTAAAGACGTCTTGTTACAAATCAAGACGTTTAGACCTAAAATATACATAAACTAGACGTCTCTAAGACGAGGTGTGCTATCTGGGTAGCGATTGGCGGAAATGTCGTGCCGTTCGAAATTTCCGCCAATCGCTAATAATCGCTACCTAACGGCTACCTAGCGGTTGGTTCCGCTGAACGCACCCATTATTTCAAATGATCAGTGCGCCAAGAAATGGCGCCACGATCTGGGAAAGTGGCTTTGAAGGACACTGGGGATTAGCGCGAAACGTGTCCTCGTAATATTGTATGTTGACGGTGTTAATAGCTGGGCTGCGACTTTTCACGATGTCTGCAATCCAGAAATTCGAGGTGCTGTTCATTTTGGGTGGTCCTGGTGCTGGTAAAGGCACTTTGTGCTATCACATCTCGAAAAAGTATGGTTATGTACATTTATCGGCCGGCGACTTGCTGCGAGAGGAACGCACGAAGCCCGGCTCGCAATATGGCGAACTTATCGAGAACCACATTAAAAATGGATCGATCGTGCCGGTTGCGATCACCTGCAGTCTCCTCGATCGCGCTATGCAAGCCTCTGAGAATCCGCATAAGAGATTCTTGATAGACGGCTTCCCACGAAACCAGGATAACATCGACGGATGGAACAAGGTAAGGCAATGAGTAGCAATTTTGCTTTGACGCACGTCTAATCTATTTTCCTATTCGCAGGCGATGTCTGACAAATGTATAGTCAAGGGAGTACTATTCTGCGAATGTAGTAAGGAAGTCTGCACACAGCGGTGCTTGAAACGCGGTGCCGCAGGCAGCGGCCGCAGCGACGACAACGAAGAAGTTCTGATACAAAGACACAAGACATACTTAATGAATACTCTGCCTATAATCGAGCAGTTCGAGAAGCAGGGTCAGGTTTACAAAGTAAACAGCATGCAGTCACCGGAGAAGGTGGTCGAGGACACTTCGAAAATTCTAACGGAGATAGGATGGTGATGGGATGAATGAGAAAAGTTAAAGATTTCTAGGAGATAGAGGTTTATTCCAGTCACAGCCGAATGTGTATTACCGCAGGATGCGTAGATCTATTTTTTAGTGTAATTTTCTTTGTAGTATTTTATATTTTAACTCAGCGCATTTGTAGGAATAGTAGATACCTCGCGCTTTTATTTGTTTTTACTAAGAGTAGTGTGATATTCTCTATGCATTCCCTTTTTTAAATTAATGATTATAAGTTTGTACAGCACATGAGAAATATCTTGTCGCAGCCTTTACCGAAAGCTTGTACAGAGAATATCATAAGGAGTCCTGTGGTATGTTGATATATATATATGAACTGTTGTTACACGCAGCTTATATATTTGTGAACTCGAACAAGTGCTCTGTGTCGAAGAGTTACTTGAGAGAATTGGAATTTGATTGATCCCAGACACCGCACCGAGAGATACGTAGCATTTAAATTGTACAATTCTTTCTTCTCGTTATTCCCTAATAGTAACGATTTTCTATTCGCATCATTTTTGTTTACAAATGTGGAAGACAAAGTAGTTGTATCCATTTTATCTTTATCTAAATTAGCCAGCACAAGCGCTTTAGCAGCCGCTTCTGCGCTATACGTTTCGTTCAATTCCATTTTGTCAATCGTATAAGATTCGTTTGTAAATACTTTGTCCGTTGCATTCAGGCAGTAGCTTTTGTTATCTTCTGATTCGACCTTCGAAAAAGTCTTATTGATATCCAAACTCTTAGAATGCTCATGCTGGTCACACGTACGAGTCAAATTAGCTAGCTCGTCGTTACAATCCTCGTTATGTAAAGAATCATCCCTAGGCAACGATATGATAGATGAGTAAAAAATAGAAGGATGCGAAACGTTTATCAACGTATCACCGACTCCAGGTTCCGCCAAGTTAATAAAGGAATCGTTTCCCTTCGAGTGCGACATATTGAAGAAAAGTTCCATACTTTCTGGGCCGGACGTCGCCATGCTTTCGTCAGAAAGGAGACTAGTATTCGCTATAGGTGCCATTTTTAGGTACAGCATCCTCTTTACTGGCAGTAGGCATATCTGAATATTTAGTCTGCTTTGAACAAAGAATATATATGAAAAATCAGAGAAAAATGCTCTGTGTCGAAGAGTTACTTGAGAGAATTGGAATTTGATTGATCCCAGACACCATTGTATAAATTCGAAGAGTATAAATAGGGAATGGCTTAACCATCTCTGCTATTGTTAATTCTAGATGGACAAAATATATTCTTGATGCAACTGCAAGCTTGTTTCCGCTGCTTCTTCCAAAAACCTGTCTACTGAACTTTGCTTCGATATACGGACGATTCGAAGATAGGAAGACTTTGCGTTTAAATCTTCGACTTGGGTATCTACGTTACATAATACGATATGAATGCATAGATAGAAACGCATTACTTTACAGTTGAACTGAGTAAACGTCCACGGGCTTCATCAGGCGTACAATGAACGCTTTATTCGTTTCGAAAGCTTATTTATTAACCCGGCAGTGCGCACGTTGGGGTCTGCTGGACCCCTACCCGTAGAAAATCTTATTGAATGTTGTTTCTTAGCAATGGGGTTGAAGCATAGTCTAGCTTTTAGATACATTGTTTGCAATCAGTAAAAAAATTGCAACGTTTATATTAAAATTTTTTGTTTGCTTAGATCTCTATTGTTTGAGTGTTAATAAAGAGTCGTAAATATAGTAAATACAATCAATGTTACTATTTACTGGGGGTCCACGAGCACCCCACGTGGGAACTTGTGTTTGAAAAGTTCAGGCGTGCACTGTCGGGTCAAGCGTCAACCTTATTACGTTTCTAGAACCTTTTGAAAAAGGCCAATGCCTTCTTATCATCAGCGCGGTCATTACCAAAATCAATTTCATACATTTTCGTATCGTTATCGTTTTCGCATTGAGAGTGAATTACGAGAGTGATAAGGTACGATTATTTAGAAGAGATACACGATTTTCTTTGAATTGCCGGTTATTGCACTGTGAATTACGAAGGTTGCAACATATTTGCGCTTTAAATCCGAAGTCTAAACCGTTGACCCCCTGTGGGATGGCAATCGAGCGTGGTGTAAGTTAGCTTGCAGTGCAGTAGGCGCTGTGAATTACTCGCTAACAGTTCCTACCAAGGATTAATGAACACCCGGTAGGATCCTTCAGAGTTACAAACTAAAAGTCTTGAGAGGCTACTTCGAAAGCGATGTTTTTTCGAGTCGACATCTCTCGAAACTTTCCTTACCACCTTTTTTCGTAAGGTCTATCCGCGACTTAAGTTTCTATCTGTAATTCTGAGACACCCTGTATGTTAGCATAGAAAACGAATTCTTTGGTCGAGCTACAAAGTTGAACCAACGGGTCACGAATGCACGAAGCGTTTACTTTCCTTTAATCCGATAGAAGCTAGTCTACTTTATTTTCTATCAATGTAATTCAATGCAAAGACGTTTAAGTTGTAGTATTTTTAAAAATACTCGAACAGGGGTCTGAACTAGAGTTATAAGTATTCGAATAATTTTGAACAATTCCAATAATTTCTCCAATATTCGAATCTGAAATTCGAATATTGGTTACAGCCCTAGTCTGAACGTCTACTATCACACTTGCGTTTATAATTGCTCGGAGAAGTCTATTATTTATCTAGCCAATGAGATTATTTGATTTTTATATAAATAAGCCCGTAAGCTCGGCCGCAAATCTCGCGAATTATTCGCCAATGTCGCGCGCTTATTAATTGAGCAATTTACAGCGCGGCGTACTTATATGGTCGAGTGCAGTTTGTTATTTACGGGACGGGACAAAAGGCAAAAAGCGGTGGCTGGAATTCTGCATTTAAAGAGCATTGACTTCTTTCGTTGACCGATCATAAAAGCGATCCCCGCCACCGCGGCGTTTCGACGTTAATGCGCCTTCACCGTCCAAAGATCGACCCGTTTTCAACTTTCTCATCGAGGTAGCCGAAATCTGTATCGTTAATGAGGCACCGACGGCCGGCGAGAAACTCCGAAACGCGTGAAAATAATTCCCCGGCCCCGAGACCGGGCCCTCGCGCGATGCAACTCTCATCCAAGGAGCATTTAAATAGAATTCCATCTACTACACATATTTCCTCCAAAACGTCATAATATCAGATTCGATCATCGTTCCAGGAACCAGATCGCCTTTCGATTCAAAGGCTGCATTCATTCGAACTATTTAATTTCCGTAAACGTCACAGAGAAGTGTAAGAGGTTTCACCAAGTTCATCGGGCCGCAACAGTACCCGATGTACCGCAATACGTTCAGGAAGAAGGTCACGACTCAAAAAAGCTCTCATTATTCAGCATTTCTCCGTCTTTCTTGCGGGGCCTCTGGATTTCTATTAAATTACTTATAATGATTTCAGGCTCTCGCCAAATTATGCGCTTCGGAGGATAGCCGAGTTCGAAGGAAAAAACGGTTCCTCGCCGAGAGTACAAAGAAGAGCCTTGGGATTTTCGTGGCGACCGTTCGCGAGGAAGGTCCTGTGCGTTGAACTCTTCTCCGTTGCATAAGAGCGCAGTCCCGAAGCGGCGAGCGTTCGCCTGCTCGACGAGGAATTTCGCAAAATTTTCCACAATTCCAAGCACCGTTCGATATCTAACGCGCGCTGCGTGTCAGGGTTCCCTGTTTAATGACCGCGGCTCAATTTCCTCGTATCGATTATCTGAATCATCCAGGGAAAAAATGAGCGAACGCGCTTCTATCGCGAATGGCAATGATTATCGGTCATGCTCCCTGCGATCTCTGCGCCTCCGTTTCGAGGAGTGTTCTGCGCTTCATCTTCGCGTCAGCGTTATCCGCGAAAACGTCGACAACCTGTCAGCGCGTATCGCGATCGATCGCGATTATTCGCCGATAAGGGCAACCCTGGAGGAATGATTCGTAATCGCCGCGGGGTGAATGAACCGCTATCGATCGCCTAATCGTCTCCACCTTTGGACGCACGTTGGTGGAAAGTGAGCGAATTACGCCTGCAAAAGCTACTGATGACGGAGGATCGGGGAAAGATGTCAAGGTGTCCTCCGCGAGTTGTTAGAAAATAGAAGGGACAATTCACCGGCCGCCTCCTTTCCTAGCTTTCACGCTGCCATTCCGCCGAGCTTCCGCTTCTTGGCGACATCCGCGCGCACGACCGTGCTCCTTCGCTATTTTACAACCTGCGGGGACTTCTCAACGTGCGAATCGCTCCGAGCGGTGTACAGGGCGATTCAGAGACGGAGGTGGAGAAGCTTCAGGGGCTGGGTATAATTTGTATGTAAGCTCTTGAAGGCTTAAAGGAACTGATGAAAATGGCACTTTTCCTGAGTATTATGTGACTTAAGCAGTTGGGGAATCCCAATTTCTTTGCGCGATAAGATAATGCGATCTTGATGAATTACCAAGGTTTTAGAATTAAAAATAAGAGTAATTTTGATGCTCGAGGGAATTTGCAATAAAGCCAGGCTATATAGCAGATGAAAAATCTATGGTATCGGCACGTATTGCGTTTTAGGGAGAAAAATAGAAAGGCAAAGGTGCGTGAGCCGCTCCATGCACACGTGAGTTCGTTCAATGAACTCGCCGCGCAGTTTTCGCGGAATTTTCCTCTAATTCTATGCAACAATTGCCCGCGAAACACGTGCCTCTGCCACGCGTTTACGTAAACGTTTCTTTCGTCGGTTCCTTGCCTCTATTTTCCTCCTTGACAACGATCTGTGAATAAATCTGACTCTTCGCTCGTGGGAAGTTTCGCGTGGCCATTCTCACCCCCTCGCTCTCTTCCGAGCTTCTCCACCTTTTTGCTTCCTTTGCTTCGACTTATCTAACGCCACGCGCGGCCAAAATTCAATGCACCGTTTATCGCGACCAATATGTTTACAGAAAAATCTTCTTGGCACTGAAGCTTCGTTCACATCCAGCCTCACGGAACTTTCCCTGTTTCCAGATTTTCTTGGCGCACCTATGATCGGTATACTCTCATCTTACACTATAAAACAAAAAGTTTCATAGGTTTCTGAGTTTATCTGACGCCTAAAAACTTTCGAACGGTAATAACTCTGGAATCATTATACTTAGCTAAACCAGACGAACAATTTTCACAGAAACAACTAAAATAGAAAAAAGTAAAGCTAGCTCTTCATATTAAAACTAATCCATCCCTCTTGCAGGCCACCCTGTATATAGAAGACTATTAGGAAGACGACGCCCTTAGTCACCAGGTGATTAGGATCCGCAGAGACGTGAAGAGGGATGAGTAACGCGCTACATCGCAAGTACCTATCTAGCAAGCAATAACGAGACTTATATCAGTTAGAAGTTAGACCCTTGAGTGACTCATGGCTACCGGAAGACTTGTCCCGCTGGTTCGACAGCCACTGCGCTTGGATTCACGGACGTCTGAAAAAAAAAATAGTCCGGCAAAGGTGCCGTGGAGGTTCCCCGCAGCCGGCGGTCGTTGTCTCCGTGGTCCGGCAGACTCGAGGACTCCGCGAGAAGGCGAGAACTCGGATCTTTCTCGGATCGTCGAATTCCTACCACGGTGCCCCGGCGCGCTGCGCGGCACTCCACGCTGACACGCTCCCACTTCTCCTCGGCCACGAGAAGGAGAAGACACATCGGCGAAGCCGCGTAATCCTCTCGTCGCATCGATAAGAGGTGCTGCCCAATGCTTACCCCCATCATCGGCCGGCTCCGGGTAATATATAAATGCACCAGCGATTGACAGAACGTACAGTTCACGTTTTGACGTCTCTTACGCGCTCGTTTAACGCGTGTGCACGCGCCACACATACAGAAGCCAGCCGGTGGTCAGCACACCACGGTGGACACGTGACCGCGCGCGCGTGCCACGTGCTTCGGCCCCAAAAGACACGTGTGTAACCGCCGACCAGAGGAGTACAGAGACCCTCTCCTCCGCCGCCCCGACTATGCGTTCGAACGCCTTTAACCGGGTTTCCGCTCCGGCGCGGCCGTCCGCCGTCTTCCTTCATCTTCTTCTTCAGCTTCACCTTCTGCTGCAACGCGGCGCCGCGGCGGCCAGCTCCGCCGCCAAGCCGGAGGCCGTGCTCCTCGACTTCCTCGCGAAACCCTTCGCACCCTCCGACGGTGCGTCCGAGCGGTGTCTTGGCGACAGCGCGGTTTACCTCAGGGAAGTCGGCAAGTACACGCCCTGGGCCCTTCAGAGTAAGTGCAGCATGTCATTCGTAGAAATCGTGGGTAGCGTTATTCTCGAGCGTGTAAAAAATTGTTAGTAAATCAAGTCAATTTTTAAACTCGGTTTTGGGGTACTTGGGCGGTGAGGGGGTAAAGTATCTTGCTTCTTACAAGGGATTCCAACCCTTTGCCCAGTTAGGCAAGGTGAAGAGCAAGGTGTTGTTGCGCGGCGATTTTCTTCCACCTTGTGCCAGGGCTCGTGTGAGTTGTGTGAAGTCTGTGGAGTTTTTCGGGAATTTGTTGTGCGTGGAATTCCACATTTCGGAATTTTGAAAGCATTTTTACTACTTCTTATATTTTCTTTGCGTACTGCTGTTTTTTATGCTATTGAAATTTGCCAACTTCACAGTCGGGAAAAATTTGCTCAGCTGACTCTGCCTTGTGCAGATGATTGTTGTTTTTTAACGGGGAATACAGTTTAGATGTTCAATTATTTCGACGTGAATCGGCGAGATTGAACAATAATACCTTTGGTGATTAAATCTGGGAGGAAAGGTAGATAGTGGATATGTAGAATGGACGAGGACGGATTTGGTGGTGCCATTTTAAATGGGAGAATGTGTCGCTGGAACGTACCTAGTCGTCGAAGATGTGGAAGTTTTGATAGCAGAAGGATTTCTATTATTGTCTGCTAACTTTGACGTTAAAATTGAATTTTGAGTTCTTCTTAACCCTTTACCCTAGTAGCATTTCTAGTTGGTCCACAATATCCCCAAGTTGGGAATTAGTTGGCCATTAAAAGGCCAACAATAGATGCTACTAGGGTAGCACCCAGTGTGACGTATAGATCGCATCATTTTCTTGCGTATAAAAAAATCGATAGTAAATAAACTAAACTTTAAATATCGTAAACTTTGTTAGAGTATCTTCTAATTTTGAATTTCTACGCCTCTGTGTCCCAATGGCCACCGCGATCCTTTCAACCCCTTTCACCCTTTCACGTTTGCTTTCTTCCACGAAGGTAGATTCGCGCTGAATTTAAACGTTAGTATGATGTAATTAAAGTGACCAGATATTTCATGTGGAAAAATATCTGCAATCTTCCGAACAAGTTGCAAACGAAATTTCTAACAAAATCCAAAGAAACCAAAATCTCCGGGTCCACATGTTCCCAAAACGACAGAGACTTGCGGCCGGTTTAAAAAGAAATACCACAATTGACATACAAAGCGATCAACATTGTTTGCATTCTGGATTTCAAGATAATACCCGATCGTCTGAAAGATATGCCGATAATGAAGCCGAGTAGCTACTCAGATCCAACATCTATCAGCAGCGGCGTGATAAGCGCAGTAATCGTTGCACCGCGTAGCAATTTTATCTAAAAAAAAACTAGCTAAAATCCAGCTCCCCTGTAGTAAGGTTGGGACTATTTGTCGAATTTTTTGGTATTCGAATACTCGAATACTTCAGTTGCTCAATTATTTGGCTAATATAATTCGAATATACAAATGTTCGAATACTATTCGAATATACAAGTGTTTAAATACTATTCGAATATACAAGTATTTGAATACTGATGTATTCGAATAGTATGGTGTGAATTATAAATCAAGATCTTTAGGTTCATTTGTCAGGAAGAAATCTTGTAAGCTAATTTTGACCCACTTCACACCATACTATTCGAATATATCAGTATTCAGTATAATACTGATATATTCAAATACATCAGTATTCGAATAATAACATTCGAATACTCAAATATTCGAAGTTTATTCGTAGCATTCGAATACTTGTAAAATATTCGAATACTAAATTATTCGAATAGTCTCAGCCCTACCCTATAGCACCTATTAAATAGAAGAACGAAGCTCGGTTCCCACTAACGAAAATCGTCAGCGCCTGCCAAGAATCCCTCAACGTTAACGAACGTATTCATAAAGCCTGCGTGAAAGTTTTCTCAGAAAAATATCAGCTGCCGATGCTCCTGTTCAATCCCGCTGAACTTTTATATCCCACGAATGTTTTGAAGAAGCGATCTCGCCTCTGCGGCGTATCATTCCTTTTTGAGATTTTTCCCGACCCGGCCGCCTCGGCGCCGCAGAGATGGCCGCGCGGAAGAGTCTGCAGAGGGGTCGTAGGGAAACGCGGGGAAGAGGTGCGCCGATTCCAGGGAAGAGTGCCCGATCGATCGGCCGTATCGTGGAGAAAACACGCGTAATACGCAGAGACGAATGATAAAAAAAGGAACAAAGAGAAGGGAATACGGCTAGGGGTTCACAGCCACGGGATTGTTGACCGAATTATCGGGCGAGTTCGACGCGCATTGTGGACATGTTGCGGACTCCGGTGCCTCCTTATCGAACGAATCGAGAAAATTCCAAGAGATTCTCAGCGTCGCCCGGCGAGAAAAAAGTAACGCGAATTCGAGCATAGAGAAGGAGCACTGTGACGCTCCATTAAGTAGCCGGGAGTGCGGATGCTCGCGGAACAGAACGTCGAGCGAGCCTCGAAGCCGTGTTGTTTCGCATTATCTGGGAAGCAAACGGCCAGTAAAATGCCTGAATATTCGACGAAATAATTGCACAGTGGCGGCTAGATGTTTAGCGAGCGTGCATTTCGATGGACGACGGCCTTCGATGGCCTTATCTACTCTTTGAATTGTAAAACTTGGAGCGATTGATAGTAGAACGATAGAGTATTATATGCGAGAGAAAAACTCGAGTATATTTTATGTAACGTTAGCAGGTCTGACCTCAGGCTTGTTTGTACACCGCTGCGAGATTGTCGACTTAGAGATCGAGGAGTTAACCGGTGAGCGCTGATGCGTCTTTTGCAGCCAGTTGGAAGACTCGCGATATGGAGCCACGAATTCGCGAAACGCTGGGCGAAAATTCAATGGACAATTTAAGAATTTTTGATGGAAACGAACCTTTGGGAATATTAGAACAGAACAAGTGAGTCCCAACTTGTGGGTCGCGCTCCTAAGTGTTTTCTGGGGGTCGCCACGGTTTTTTTAAACTTTCGTTACGCGCGCACTATTTTATAACATGGTTACCCGCGCGTTGTACTTTTTACACCATGATTTTATTGTGTCTATTTGAATTTTTTTTTCAATTCTTTGGTGTATTTGGTAATTGATATTCTGAAGTTTTTTAAGTAAAAAATACAAGTTTCCTTTAATAAAGAATTCTATATTATAAACTAACAGGCGATGTAGTTGGTTTTAAAAATGAAAAAAGACGGAGCAGAGTAAACTCTGGTGACACTTTTCACACAATAGTTCCATTTTGGAAAAGAGGCAGAAATTTTCCAGACAGCGCAGAAGGCATGGCTAGAGAATTAGAAAAGGGTTCAAATCCGAAATAATTATTCGCAACTGTTGTATTTTTTACAACAGCGCGGGTAATGGAAGGTTAATATTGTTAAGTTAGAATTATATTCTGAAATATCTATTTTTAATTAATTTCCTGAACTTATTAAAGGGGGGGGCAGATTTATTGAGTATTATAAAAGGGGATTGCAATTTAAGAAAGGTTGAAAAATTCTGGAATGAAGAAAAAAGTGCATTTAATTTGGTCCCATTAATTCTCAAAATTGTTCGCAACGATATTTCGTTTCAAGCTCGCTTTACTTATGCTATTAATACTCCAAGGCCCTCAATTACAGTAATCAAACGTAACGCTTTTTTTTATCGTTACCGCGACGATTCAGACGGCACTGACTAAATCCAAAATAAGGAAAGAACGGCACCGCATAATCCGCGGCAATAAAACGTAATCGACAACGTCCTACCAGCTTTTCCTCCGAAGAAAAATATTTTACACTGCACCGGTGGTAATAACCGTGCCGATTTTCAGATACACGCGCTTTCGCGAGCCCTTTTCAGCCAACCTGTACTGCTGGTTCAGAAACCTCCGCGCTATTAATCTACTGTACACCAGAGTAAAGTGAGCCTTCAGACAAAGTGACCTTTTCTAATTATTTATTTGAAAATAGAGTATATTTATAAATTTCGGTTACATAATAAATTTGTATAATATAACGACGATAATTACCTAAGCACATTCAGGTATTAAAAAATGTAAATTAATATAAAAGGTTCTAATAAAGTCAATTTAATAATTATACCCACAATTAAAACTCAAATTTTATTCCAGCTCACTTTACCCCATATATCGTTTTAGTTTTTTCTCCTGAAATTGAATTTCAATATATTCCCAGTTAATCTGAAGCATCCCTACTCGTAACATTTCAACAGTAATTTTTAAATCATATTACAAATTTATTCAGACACATTTTTCTTGAAAAGAAAAAAAATTCATTCTACCTTGAAATTTCCTAGGCCCGCTTTATCCTAGTCCCCCTTACCTAGTCAACAAACGATTAGACGAACCTAGACGACGGCCGTGTTTCTGTCGAATCTTTATTCCTCCCGTTGCTCTGACCTTCGACGTTCCTCGCGGAAGGGTCGTCTCTGGGACAGATATCCCAGATGACACGTCGAATTTTGTATTCCTCGACCAGTCAGTAGGTGACTCGATCAATCCTCTTCCACGCCAGAGGCGGTGCCCGGGCGTTTTTAGGACGCCTGTGTAGGTTTTCAGTTACCTCCGATGACGGATGTGGCGACTCAGTTTCGTGGGTTGCTCAATTGGTTTCGCAGGTCAGTGAACCTGCTACCAGGAGCTCCCAAATAGAAAGGGAGCAATAGAAATCGCCGCAGTGAAAAAAAGAATACCGTTCGAGCGATCTATTCGGTATCTATTCGCGCGTGGTCGCCTTTTCCACCTGATAACCCACCGATCTACTAGGTAGGAGAACGCGATACAGGAGATCCGGTCGCCTGTATCGAGTCAATCGCTTCTTGGCTCCCAATTCTTACAAGTTCGGACAAAAGAATTGATTACTTTCTCCCGTGAACTGGGAAATATTGTAATAATCAGATGCACTAAATAGCGACACTTGGTTCGACTGAAAGGGACATTTCTATATCCTCTCGATCGCTGTGTCTCGTGATGTCGATAACCAATAATTATTATTATTATTATTTATTTAAACGGCACTAGCTCTTAGGATACAAATTGTGCAGTAATCAAAAAATATCTGAAATAATATCTAGATACAAAATTTCGCCAATGCAACCATTCTTGGTTAATCGGTAATTTTATGCACAAAGTTTGAAAGGACCCTAATGACTTATTAACCCTTTAGCGCCAAACGTATCATATATGATACATTCCTTCTTTTTGCCGTTTGCATTCGCATTTCGCTGTTTGTAACAGTTTAACTGATACATGTTTAGCGTAGTTTTATTCACTATCTATTCACAATTATTCACCTATCTGAACCCTGTATTCTTTGGTTATATGCATTTTGACCTCTGAAAAAAGTAAATTAAAACAAATAAAAAAAAAATTTGGTATAAAAATATATAAATTCGGGGTATTTTTTACGATAAAAACAAAACGGGATATTTTTCCTTCAATGGGATCTACATAGGTGCGGGCGTTAAAGGGTTAACACTTGGCATGCGGGCAACGTATTTTTACGTTTTTCGCAGTCTGTCACTGGAGCGCGGGTCACGTAAAAATACGTATTTAGTAGATTTGTAGCGCGCTTCCCGAAAAAACGCCCGCTACAGGCGTAAGTCGGCGGCGAAGCATACCCGCATGCCAAGTGTTAAGGAAGTCTAATAAAGAACTTCCAAAGAACCCATATAAATACATATGTGTGTGTGTTCGTAAGGGTACGTAATGATAAAGAAATATAATAAAATAATTCCTGAAACAACACAAGAATACCAAAAATAAATAAAACAGTTTAGAATTTTAAAATAATATTTACTGGTTGCGAATGAACCATAGCACCCCCCATGAAAGGGTTTATTATCTACAGTTTCCACTCATTGTTTCCCTCAGGATCAACCCTCAATCGATTATGGCGGTCTGTCTGTGGCCTCTGCTTCTATGCAAAGCGATTTCGCGGGTCTAGTATGTGGGTGCGGGGTCTTTCACCTCCAGTGGCTATTTTTAATTCGCACCGTGAATTAGACGGCTGATTCGAGTGACTTTTTCCCGCGTTTGGAATACGTGGCCCACAAAGGGTGAACGATTCTTACTGACATTTAAGAAGAAAGGAACCCAAGTGTGTACACACTGGGTGAAAGGAACACCGACGACGAACGCGCTCCCGTGCACACGGATACACACGAAAGAAAAATTTGGGAACTCCTTCGGGACATAGAGATTTCGTTTTAAACGGTCAGTGACCGGCGGCTCGGTCGGTTTCGGTACCGATCGCTCGCCGGTCCAATCGCTTTCGCGTGGAAACGATTCTTCCACGCCATTAGGGCTTCGTTCAAACGTTTGCATTGGATTAGATTCTGGGTTTACTATGACGGATAGGATGGAACGCGGGTGTTTGGGCGTTATTCGAGGCTTTGAGAGCAAAAATGGATTAACTCAGGTTTTTTGCAAATTGAGTTACTACCGATAGGCTGTACTGGTCAGTGGCGTACTCAAGATTTAATATTGGTAGGCGCCGAGTTGAAGAATAAGAATATTTTGAATGCAAATTCAATAAGGAATATTCATTAGTAGGTGATTATAAAGATTTATTTAAAGAAAATCCAGTTTCCTTTTCTTTTGATATATCTCTTGAATTACTTCAGCCGTGGTTAAAATTATTCTCTGTTTGCCTTTTTTTGGGGGGGGGGGGGGGAAGAGGGGTACCAGGGTTCCAAAATAGGGACAATTATTTTTTTCCAAAGTGGCTTAATCCGTTTTTGCTCGCAATGCCTCATTTGTACTTCGTGGAAGAATTTTATGCTTCCTGCGAATTCATTATTCTGTTATACAATTTTAATAATTTGAGATAAGGCAATTAAGTAGTAAGGTAGTCATGCTCTATGATTCCTTTTCGTAAAATGCCTATTAATACTTAGATATTTACGCGACAGAGTGGCTATTCTGGGTCAAGTCTTGGAAATGATAGGAGACGAGGTCTACTTGAAAAGATTTCAATGCGCGGTGACTTCAACTCCTGCAGCGAGGTGCGTGGCAGTGTCGATGATCGCATCACGTGCAAAAAGAGTTCTTGCAAATGAATATTATGCAGATTGAAGCGTAACGAGCTACATAGGAAACTGAGTAACCGAGCACTGAAGTGTTACAAATCTTCGAAATTAGTAATTCAGGGCGAAGAAAGAAAGATTCGGACTGGGGCATATTGTAACAAAGGTTCAGATTTGCTTAAGATGAAGCTAGATGTCTAAGTAGTAAATCACGCAAATTATTTCCTAATTGAGGAACTCCCTAACTTCTTTTTTTGTCTCGCGTGAAAGAGATAATTTAAATTTGATTGAACAGAGTTGCTATATGTAAAAGTGGAAAACTCGTCACCAAGAAATGCAGAGGCGTCGTTGAAGGTAACCAGGGGTTGTCGAAGCATCGTGAAACTTTCTATCTCCTTCGGGTACTTCCGGAGAACAGTGTTGGGCGACGATAAAGCGCAAAGAAAGTTGGAAATACATTGGCATTGACCTCGACGCGAACCTTGCGAATAGACAGATTAACCGTTATCGGTATCTTTGAAAATTAACCGAGTTTCCTTCGTCGAATTACGTGATTCAACAATGCCAGCCTCACGTAGCCCCACTTGTTATACTTAACAGCGATTACGTGCCTACTGATGTCTACTACTCGCCGCCAGCTTAGGGTCAAGTTCCAATGCTACGAACGGCCAATTATCGTCGAAACTGTTGTTCATGGAAACTTCAAGGAGTTCAGCAGCACGTGCTTTGCGACCTCGAACATCAGAAAGCTTCCGCCCCCCTTGGCAGCCATCATTGCTCGACAGATCTACTCTTATAAATAGAAATCGAACCTCTTACCTCGTCGATTCCTTAATCCATTCTTATTACGAATCTCAGCTGCAAATTCTTCGCCGACTAGCTTCGGTTCAAGGACTGTTTGTTCTTGAATCGTTTGGTTTTTAGTGGACGTGTTGCATTTCTTGGGTAAAGTTCTCCTTTTACGGCCACCCATGTCCCGTGGATTCCGGGAAGGAAACTAGTAATTTTAGTTCAGAGAGAAGAACAAAGCTATTGGTGACAGATTTTTTTAATCAAAACGGGGTGAGAGGAACAAGGTGGAAAGCAGCTTGTCTGTTGCTTTGCCACTCTGTAAACGAGGCTTTTATCGTTCATAGATATCTACCAGAAATTTCATAAATATTTTGGAATCGCCAGATCAGTATAAATTTGCCAAAAAAAATATTAAAATTGAAAGGTATTTTCCAGATATTTTCCACATAATAGAAATGAAAGCAAGGCTTCGTTTCTTTAATTTTGTATATTGGAAAGAGGTGTTTAAGTGAAACCTACATTACTAAAGTACCCTGTGGGTGATGTTGTTATTAAAAATTATGATTTTAATCGTTTAAGCGCGCAGAGACCCTGAAAAAAATTCCGGGAAGGTTTCTCAAAATTATTTACTACGAATCGAGTATTTTATACGCTCGAAGATGATGTGACGTGTACGTTATAGTGGGCGCAAAACGATTAAAATAAAACAGCAATATTTCCGAAAAAATATATTGTTATTCAAGTGGAAACATAAATTTTCTAACATAATTACTTCTTTGGGTTTGAGAGATCAGAACACAACACAATAAAACAAATAGGGGCACATGTTCATGTGATTTCATGGAAAAGATTCATTTTCCATGACTCACATGAACACAAAGCGCATGATTTCTGGGAATTGCCAATTTGCTGTCGTAATTTTTACGACAGTGTAGCAATCTAGGGTTAACAACCGTTCGTTTTGGAGGCGATTCTCTTGTCTTCGATTTATACGAAGTTGCAATATCATTTGGAGGTTTAACATAACATCGTTCCAGTGATCCGATCAGTGTTCAAAGCGCAAAATAAACGTGGCTCTGTTTATGCATACAATCCTTCCTATAATCGAGTTAATCTTAATGAAGCCGTCGATTGCGACGTAAGCGAGTTACGATGGCGGGAAACAAAACACTGCCTCGTGCGCAATGAAAAACAACGTCCAGCCGCTCTTGTTTTCAGCTTATTTTAACTACAACCCGCCCCGCTAACCCGCAAATCCATTAGTGCCCGATAAACGGAAATTTGCGCATTCTGCGACGATAGTGTCCATCAAATATCGCAATAATTGCATAACGCTCAGCAGCTGATAGAAGCCACACTGTTCCACTACGCCGCACCGTTAACATATTTTGGAAAAAAGGAGATTTGGAGTGTTCCTTTCAGATGCATAAAGTTCCTCCATTCTCTTTTATCTTATTTTTAAGAATCGAGGATTTGTCAGCTATGACATAAAGTTTTAGAGAACCTGGATGGTCCCTCATTGGTGTCTCTACCCTGTAGAGGTTGATACAGTGGTGCACTCAGAGGGGGGCCAAGGGGCCCACCAAATAACGGATTTGTAGAAAGAACATTGCATGGCAACGTTCTTGCAATATTGCTGCAATATTGTAGGACCGTTGCCAATGGAACATTGCACGGCAACATTCTTTCAATATTGCTGCAATATTGTAGGACCGTTGCCAATGGAACATTGCACGGCAACATTCTTTCAATATTGCTGCAATATTGTAGTATCGTTGCCACTCCAATAATGCACGACAATATTTCAGGAACGTTCCTACAATATTGCAATGCAACCTGCAACAACGCAAGATTGCAGCAACGTTCCTGCAATGCAGCTGCAACGAAGTGTGCTGTATGGGAATATGTCTACATTAAATTTAAATATCTTAGCTTCACATGCGAACCCAGCCATTTTCATAGCTTGCAAGAACTTTATTCTACACTTTCCAATTATCTTTTGCGAAGAATCAACCCCCTTCAAGGTTGCACCTTGAATAAAAGGCCATTTTCTAAGTTCCCAATCTATCTGGCTGTAGGAGACATTAGCTTGGAGCAACCCTTGCAGAAGGGTGTCATTGTATAGTCAATGAACATACCATCTTCACACTTGTCAAGATCTATCCGCCTCAATACTACCCGCGACATCCAAAACACCGAATTATCCTCGATTACACAAGTTCCTTAAATCCACCGCACACTCGATTAATCCAGCTCTTTAACTTGCTAGCGCAGACGGAGAATAAAGAAAGCTTTGCAGTATCTGCAGCCTTGGAGTAATCTGGAAGCGTGGACGAGGGGTTAAAAGTGGCGAGACCGAACCGAGTGTTCACGGGCAACGTGCTTTCGATATCGCGGCGATTATGAAAGGACGTCCTTGAACGGTGCCGGCGCCGACGTGGATGGATCCGCGATGGTGTAGAATCGAATTTCGGTGATGCAATATCGATGACATTGGTCGATCAGGGCGAAAATCGAAGACGGAGGGGGACCGAGGGGGTAATCACTCGCGATTACAGTTACATCACAATCCTTGGCTGCTGCTTACAAATACTCTCGTTCTCTGTATTTTTTCGCGACTTTACACGTGGCTGTGCATCCGTGTCTGCCGGAAGAGCTTCGGGATAACCCCGGGGAATCGCGTATGTCGGGCAAGTGTCCATTACCAGCAGATAAATGTACCTGAAGTGATCCCCGATAAACTCCGGGGACCCCCAATTAATATAAATAAACTTGTATCGCCTCGAGAGACGTCGATATCGGGCCACTTCTTAATTCTTCCACGTGCCTGGAAAAGAGTGGGTACAATTTTTCTTGGTCAATTTTCTCCATCCCTAGGTAAATCCGGGAGACGCGGTCGGGCGGGAGAGTTAATAGAGTCGCTATAGTTCAGACTTTATACATAAAACGCGGTAAAGTGCAGACTAATTACTTATCTAAAAGCCAAATAGTTGAATGAATTGCGTCATTTCGCTGACTTCTGTTTTTTTCTGGATTTATAGGATATAAAAGGTAACATCCCTATATTAGTTTTAATAGCTTTTTTATAGTAGGTCGACCGCGTCTCCCGGATTTACCCTAAGTTCGCTCTTTCGGTCACTGCATAATGTAAATATTTATTTCTAGAGCGAGTGTGCTGTTATCGATTCAGTAGACTAAACTGCCCTTCGACTTCTCAGCAATTTATAATAATATAATACAATTAAATAATAATAATAACAACATCCGCTAAGCTCGTGAAAAACTAAAACTAATAATAATATGGAATACAAATACCTAAACTTGAACCTCTTGGAACGATAACAAGAATAACTACTTGATAAGTAGTCGTTATTCTTAGTCAATATAGAGAATACTAATATTCATTTCTAATAGCAATTGAACTTATCCCCGTGTTCCCAAGAACTTCACCAAGAACATTGTAGCTAATCTTGCGTCCAGGGTTAATCCAGAACTGATGAAAACATTCGAATCTTCCATTAATCACGCTGTCATTTCTTCAGACCGCCCGACGAAAGGGAAGGAACATAATTCGAGATACAGGGTAGGTACCAAGACGCTCCTTCGGTCGTCCTTTCTCATACATAACCGACGCGAGAGCTCGCATCCAAACTTTCTTGGTCGAGGAGGAAGCCACGGGTCGTCCAGTGATGTCACGAGGAAACGTGCAAAGATAGAAGTAGAGGAGCCCGTGAATAGAAACGCGAGTCTTTCGAGGGAATCGGTGAATCGGTATGTGCGTCATGTGTCGCACGCGAACTGGGTCAACAAGGAATAACGTCGGTGCCGATGACCGTCCTTGTGTATCGGAGCCGGTCTTTTTGCTCGCTGACCGATGATCGATCGATCTTTCCTCTTTCCGTCGCGCTGCACGGCTCTTAGGCTTCTTCCACACAGGTTGCATTTTAAATCGAGCACTGTTAATAATTAATCGAGGGACCTACGAATTTCTTATTCTTAAAGAGGGCCATTTTCGTTGAATCGTTTCAATAATTCTAACGTCCCACTTCTTCTCCCATCTCGACGCTGGCACCTAACAGTTGCGGTGCCACAGAACGATCGTCTCGACGCTTTTCCTCTAATCCCAATGTTGTTCTCCGTTTATGGGACCATAGTTGGAGACCTATTGTCTCGATAAGCCTCTCACAGATTTGATAGCGCTATCTATTTCTGTCCGGAGTCAGAACATGGTACGAGCATTTTCTGTGATTGTAGTGTTATTGTTTGGTATATTATTGACGAACGATCGTTTGATGAGTCTTTCATTGATACAGCGATCGCCGCTCGTCGTTAATGATCGCAGCTAATTATTCAAAGCGTGGTACTTTATACAAGGAATATTTGTGGCAGAACGGAGCGGAGGCTCCTTGCCACGGAAATTTTCGGGGAATGGACGAGGTGCTCCGATCGGCCACCGTGACACAGCGGCAGAAACTTTAAATGACTTTTTTTTAAGCATCCTTTGTCCCATTTCCACGAATCGAACGCTCGGCGGACCGTTGTTGCGAAACTGGGCATGAAAAATCGGCGACCAAGGTGCGCGGCGCGAGCAGTTCAAGGCTGGTCGATTGCAACTACCGTGCCAAAAATCGAAAGTCGAATATTGAATGCCTAACGAGGCTCCAGGAAGACCAGGATTTACATAATGAACGTCAGAGGCGGGATTTATAAGTGTCAGATAATTGATGAACCCACGGATGACTGTTTCCTTTTTTAAATATATCGCAACGCTATTTTTTACCTGCATCCTCGACTTTTTATTTAAATAGCTGACGAGCGGAGTGAGTCACCCGATCGGGGTTCTATTGAATGTAGAAAACATTGGCAGGTGGAATGGACAAAATAGAACTAAGCGGCAGACGTTTCTCTGGCCTTCGTTCTCACATAAGTGTAACGACGTGGGCGGAACGTTTAATTACTCTTCGAATGCAGCTCGTTATTAAGAAATTCTCAACGTTTTGCGAAGCATTCGAGTGCAGGGAATTCAAGTTGAATTCTTTGTTGACAATCTGTGTGCATCACCCATAAGTTGATTTCGACGCTTGGTACCTTTCCTAATACGTAGAATATCGTGGACATTCATCTCTGTTTCTTAAATTAAAAAAATAGCCCACCTTCTATATGCAAAACAAATATATTTTTCCAAAGCTGACTTACAACCTATTTCTTTCTCCAAATATTATATCCGAACCACAACTCTGTAGATCGTTAGCTTCTAATATTGACATTTGTAAAGTTACCATTTCTTGAAGATTTTCTTCGATTTTTCTCGACACACGGTAGTCTAGAATTTTTTCACACAAAGTGTGATAAAATTCCAATGAAAAAACTATTGGAATACATTCTAGAGACCTTGAAATTGATCCGTGATTTTTTTCTTAACGATTGGATTCTCTAGATGAGAATGGCAGTCGTTCAAAAATCGCTTCCGGTGTGAGCCACGCAATATGTCAAAAAGAGATGTGTCAACGAGGGTGTCAATTCTAAAGCGTTCCTTGCCACAAGGTAGGAAACAAGGAAAATGGATCTTTCTAGTGATGAGAAGGGTTAGCAACCGGTTCGGGGAAGCACAGTGTTGTTTAGACGCGCATTTCCAGTGAATTGGCATTTCTAAGGTCACGAGTTCGTTTGCTCCCCCTTGGATATCTACATCGATGACGGCGCAGAGAGCGCTCTGCGTATCTAGCGAGGACGATTTTTTTGATGGGCTCGAGGAAAATTCTCTACCTAATCGAGCATGCGAGACGCGGCTGACATTTGACACGTTGATCCTTCGCGATTTGACGCCTGAGACGATTCTGTTTGCGTACGCATCGCTGGATCTATTGCGCTGTTCGCGTTCATCCAGAAGAGGAATATTTCGCGGCTGCAAGGTGGGGTGACATTATGGCAGGGGCGGCAACTAGGGACTTGAGGGTACTAGGCAGACGATTTTGTTGAAAATGAAGCATTTTTTCCATTTAATTGTAAAGAAATAAATTGAAGCTGATACTTGATTTTTTGGCTCGGTGTTTAGTAACATTGTAAGCTTTAAGAAAACGGATTTGGTTAGTCAAAATATGTATTATATATGACACTACAGGTGGATCAAGGAAGTGGCTTTTTAAAAAAGTTTATTTTGTTTTGTAGTAATTTTGACGATACGAAGTTCAGCGAATTGCTTGGAAATTCTACTTCAGAATACCTCTGGTTCTGCACGGGACCTAAAAAAAAGAAGAATTATGAAAATGACAGCTACGAAACGGTGTTTTTTCAAAATGGGGGTTTTTCGGTAGACAAAGATGAGGTTTTAAATCCTTTTCATAAAGAATAAGAGTTTTCATTAATTTCAATTTAGGTTCAAGCAGAAGCTATACAATTTGTGAACGTGCTCCGTTTTTGAGTTATCACTGCAAAAGAGGAGAAACTTTTTAAAAAGCCTCTTTAATTATCCATCTATAGCGTCATATATAATGCATATTTTCGACTAAACAAACATATTTTTTTAAAGTTTAGTACCCTTAAGAAGGGCCAGAAAGTTGTAAAATACAGTCTTTACTTTTAGAACAGCCATAGAAATTTAATAAACAAAATACAGATTCTTTAGTGGGGATAAAGATAGCCAGCGCAGATGAACCAAGACCACAACAAGCATGCGGTACGCCAAAGTCATTGTGATTACAAATTCACAGTATATTAATATTCATATTAGGTGTCAGAAACTTAGCAAACTTTTCCATCCCCTCAAGTATCAAACAAAGACGACCGCAGACTTTTCTCCAATTGGGGGAGAGGATGGACTTTGAGAAACAGTCAAGTTGACAGACAATTGGTTGCAATTTAATTAAAAATTTACAAATATTCACACTTCCAGTGTAAACTTAACAGGAATTATATTTTAAAAATAAACAATTTTCTCTGAAACCAAAGGGTGCAACTGTCCCATCTTGCCTCCCCCCGAGGACGCCCATAAAAATTCCCACATTTATATCCCCAAGTACCATATATTACCAACCCCTGGTTTGTGGTTCTCCTTTTTCCTACAATCGGGGGCAAACAAACCCCTAATAACTGCCTCCCTTATCAAACATCACCACCTGCACCCTCAAGTGTCCTCAAAGAACAAGAAACTAAACCCAAGGAACATTTCTAGCAACGATACCCACGCAATAAAGATTCTTTTATTGGAATAATTCATACACGCTTCAGCGTGAAAGAACGAAGCTGCATCAGTCCCACGCGCCTCTGAGGCGGAGCTCAATAATAAATCCCGGCGAGTCAACGATCACCCCAAGGCCCCAAGGTGCCAAGGTCCCCCGGGGCGAGGTAAAAGACACCCGCGTTTCCACGGAACCGCGGGGTCGTTCCCCGGCACGGGACACGGAAAGTTTTCATCCGCGACTGATCCTTGAGCGGAATGCGTGGTCGCGCCCGCGTTCCTTCGCCGTCGTTCGCCGCTAAACCGATTCCGTCCCGTGTTGTTGCCCCGGCGTGCACTTTTGCGATTCCACTTTTGCGCAACGCCCGCGGCGTTTATGTAACTCTCTCTCTGGCGCGCTTGTGTTTACACGACTATCAGCTCGCTTCGTCTAGATAGTTTCCTTTTCTTCGCTGAACGCCGCGCGCTCGTTGCGTTCGAATGCGTCGCGCATAATCGAACCCCCCCGTTCCCCGCCACAATCCCCCTCGACGCAATTGGTATCGGGCAACGGCCACCGACAAAAATTCACACCGATATGGCAGCACGATTTTTCCCGCTAGCGGAACCCTTATCGGCCGACCCGTTTCGCAACTTCGCGTTAACATACCGCGCAATTCGCGCGCGTAATCGCGCCCGCCCGCGCGTTGCACTTCCGTATTTGCTGCCCCGTGACGTGCAACCCCGGCGACAGTCGCTGGGGGAACCTCGGTGATTAGAGAATTCTGAAATAGAAGTTGCAGATAATTTTCTGCTTCTGCTACTTTTCGGTTTAAACGACAAATGTGTCTCAACTACAATTTTAAAGAATTCGATTAGTTAGTTTTATAGAGTACATATAAGAAATTTTAAATTAGATATAAAAAAAATTATTAGGATGAAAATTTAGCAGTCAAATTTGCTATATATAAAAAAATTGTTGCGATGAAAATGTTAGCCACAGTTTTGAAGAGATACAGGAAAATAGGGGTGATAATTTGAAGAGAATTGAAGGGGCGATAATTAAAATAATAAGATCAAATTTAAGAAGTGATAATTAAATAGAAAAATTTAAGGGTTGAGAAACCTAAAAGTAGTGGAAGAATAAAATTGTCTGATACTTCTATTGAGGTCCTCTACAAATTTGGCAGGTTTTATGAGAATCAGAATTTTCAGGTCACCGAAGTTCCTTTCCCTGCAACCCTGCGGTTTTATGCGCAAGGGGTGGATTCAGTTTGATCGAAAGGAATGTGCCCACCTTGAAATCGGAGGTTAATAAGTCTTCTAGAATTACTTAAGAGGAAGAAGGAGAGATTAATGGATTCTATAAGCTGCGGAGTACACTGTAAACAAAATTACGGTTTTGCTTTACAGTCAAGATACCACCAGTCAGATTCCCTTCCCTTTCGTAACGCAACCGAGCTCATTACTTATTAATGATACTTCGCCTCGAGATCACCGTCTGAATTACGCATTGCTCTTCATCTTGCGACGCCGTTTTATCCAGCGCCCGTTCGTTTCCAATCACGTTTCGAAGTCAAGGTGGGCGTCTGTTGTGGGGCATCTGGTTAGGACGTTAGGTGTTCGCTAATTTCCGCGCGCTCACCTGTTCGTTGTTGAAAAGAGTGAAACCCTCGGATCTGTATCTACACCATTGTTCATAATTACCAACACCCTGGGTGCAATAATTGCGAAGAACGTTGCAAATTTATTAAAGACCTTTGAAGAATTCCACTTTACTCGCTATTTTAATATTAAAACAGTGAAAAGTATTCAGCAGGTGTTCTAATATTTATGAACGACTGTGTATGACGGATATTTAATCGAAATGAGGACCTTGCAGCGAGAGGAGTGCAGCTCTAAATTTGCCAGCTTTAAATAAATTTGAAAAAATTGTTTATAAAATTATTGCTTGATAATTTTTTATTTCTATTTTTGGCGAAAAAATATTCTAATATAAAAATAATAATATTAATATTTTTATTTTATTTATTAATATCAATATTTATATATTTAATATTTCTATTCTTATTTATTTTTGCAATAAATCGCTCATTTTTTATTGCATTTGCATCAAAGGATGTAGAATTTTTTCAAACTCAAAGTCAAAAACTGTGAAAAATGGATTTGCACCTCTCCTGCTGCAAGCTCCTAAAATCTATTGTCCTTCTGAAGGATTAGGTACTACCTAAAGACTTTCTCCAGTCTTAATTATTAGATTCTCGGTACCAGATTGAAGAAAAGATGAAAGACGTCATAGAGTAGGTATAGAGAATGGTTCGAAAGGTTGATGGGAGTTCGTTGCTACTGGGGAATTTTTCTGAAAATGCGGAGTGCTGTTATCACCTATAATATTGAGGACAGAAGAACTCCTTGACGCCTCGGTTGTTCGCGGCGGACCGTCAACCGGTTCCATTGGGTTTGTTATAAAGAGATTATTAAATGCCAAAGCGAGTGGCACGTGCCCGCGGGATGCCGCGATCCTCGAATACTAAAAACGTCCACTCGCATCCATTAGCATTTTAATCAGCTCTGTCCCGTTTCGGTGATTAACGACGCGATTCCACGATCTCCAATCTACGCGGTATCGACTTACAGAATTCATTGTATATTCCTCTTACTTTCGTTGCTCTAAATCCTGAATGAAACTCCATCTCCTCCTGATTCATCTCGAGTAATCTTGCGGTTGTACAAGCACAGAAACACGTTCGAAAAAGATACAGCAGATGTTGATAATTGACACGTTCATAGTCCTCTGACCCATATACAGGTCAGCACACTATCGGTGCAGACCTGGGCGGCGAGCGTTAAGGGGACATTCTACTGCGACATGCCATTTTTCAACTTTCTTCAGGAATTTTTTTTACCGACTCAATGAAAGATTTTTATGGCGAACATTTTACTGGTATATCTATCACATCTTAAATTATGAATAAAATTATTTTGGGTGGATAATATGAAATAAAGATAGCGTCACAGATCATGAAAGCCGACCACCTCGAAAAAATGGCCCCATTTGTTACCACGATTCTGGTCGTTCTGTTCGTCCGAAATAGAAAAAACAAAATGATTCTTAAATTAATCGGGCATGACTATCGCAGGTGGGAGATTAGGATTGAAATTTTAAAGATTCTTAAAAGGGCTGCAATTTGACCATTAAGTGTCGACTTTCGCGATAAAATTAAAAAAAATTTAGGGAAGGTAAATAAAACGGCCCAATTCTGCTAGGGACGATAACGACACATCTGTTGTGTGCATAAGATGGGCCCGATCGGTGAAGTAGAATTTCAGGTACCGTGCCAGCCATTTCCTAAATTACCGTATTGAGAAAAACGCGTTTAAAGTTTCGCAAGCTAGTGAAGAAAATTCTACTTAAGGATGTATCGGACCAATCCTCAAAGTGGTACCAAGTTTATGAAAATTTGTGAGATTGTTCTTTTTAATCTTTCTGATGTGCTCCAATAATTTTAAACGAATTCACTAAACGGTTGCAAAGTTATAACGATTTTAATTTTCACTAATTTTACACGTAGGTACTCTTATGGATAGAGACGATCTTGGCAGATTAAACAGCTGAAAAAATATTGAAGAAATGGTACCCATGCCTTCAATTTTTTTTTGCATGTAGTATATGGATAGATGAAATTACCTGCCGAGTTTCAATTGTTTTCACTACACCGTTCTAAACAAAAAAAAATTATAATTTGAGAAAATTGTGAATTCAGGGTATTTTCACTGCCAAAAGTTTAACAAATAATGCTTGAAAAATCATTTGTAAAGTGAAAAATACCTTTCTCGATGTAAAAATAAGAGTCCAACTGTCGTTCGAGTTCTTTACATATAAATTTACTATGCTAAGACGTAGATATTAAAGTATTTCAAATTTCATACACTTTTGTCTAATATTGTAAAAATCTTTCATTAAGTTCAGCAAAAAAATCCTGAGAAAAGTTGAAAAAATCGCATGTGACAGTAGAATACCCACTAATAGATGAGACGAGTGGTGGATAGAAAAGTGCAAAGACCGTCCTCTGAATTCCAGTGTACGATTCATCCGCGAAAATTCCATCGGGGGTAATCACGGGCAATTCCAAGCAGCTAGGCAATTACGACGAGTGCCTGCAAGTGAGGAGCGGGCATGGATTCACGGGGAAGGCCTGCAGTGCCATGGTGCAATTCGACATCGCGGTGGACGACGGTCAGCCACGGGAACGCGACCTGGGCGATCTCTTCTTCAACATAGTCATCGCAGCGGTGAGTGTAGCCAATATACCGTCCATAGAATTATCATCGGAAGCGCTGTACTCTCAGCTGAGCACACTCTATTGCCTCAGATGCAACCGCTTTTCTATCTAACCCAGTCGTAGGGAGGTACTTCCTCCTTCAGCCGTGATATCGCGCTTGAACCCGGATCCATTTAACACCTTATCGGTCATTCTTCGCGAGCATTATCACCCACAGATCTTATTAACGATTACCGTTATCGAGCTCCACGAGATTCTCTATCTATTTTCTATTCCAACTTCTATTATTAACGTTCGGAAGGTTTCGGTTCGATTTTCTTCCTCGCCGCGAAATTTTTTTTCCTAAACCAGACCTGTAAAAGACGTCTTTACGACGTAAAAAATGAAAAAATGCAGAGTTTTCTTTGTCGCGGAATATCTCAAGAACGATGAGAGGTATCGAAAGAAAATTTCAACAAAAGTTGCATCTTCTTTCAAAATCTATAAAATTGCTTACAAATAATTTATTGAAAAATCTATACTTTCCAAGTTACCTCCACCACCAATCCTTAATTCAATAATTATTTCAATCAAATTTTGTAGATTTAGAAAAAAGACTCAAATTTTTGTTTAAACTTCTTTTCAAAATATATCACTCACCGTTCTTCAAATATTCCACAAAAAAAATTCTGCATTATTTCAATCGATACTTTCATCCCCTAAAACCGTATTATGGCACCAAAAATAGGCTTATCTTCCGCATGAAATACTCTACTTGCACACATAGTTGCATAATTTTCTGAATTTCTTCTTCCCTTGCCAGTCGAGGAAATAATTATAATTGGGTGACCAAAGGGTGACCACCCAATTTAATAATAATATGTTTCAGGGTGCGAAATGGACGTCCGGAAAAACGGTGATCTACGAGTGGATGTGGTGCGTGCCGTCCAGCTGCAACCACACGGAGATCCAGGAGGCCCTGGAGATCGTGCTCGACCCCCTGAAGGTCGAGGGTCGCGTGGACATGATGGTGAATGTTTCAGAGGGCTCCTGCCACACCGCGGAAACGGATCGACCGGTGTTCGACGTAACCGACTGGGTGTATATGTGAGTATCGTTATCGCGTTGCAGCGTCCGCGGTTTTCAGAGTAACTAGAGACACTGGTGCGTCGTTGTTTGCCGGGAGACCTTGAGGACGAGGCTAAATTTTGCAGCAGGATCGCTGCTGCGACCTCAGTGGTCCGGAGTTTATCGTGTTTCGAGTGGCGTGATGTCTCTGACCCTATTGTTTGTTGGCTTGCGACACACATCACACGATCGGCCGCGGATAGTTTTGTTATTTCGCCTGTTTCTTTCCCCCCGGACAGTGGCGATCGGAAAAACCGAAGCGATGCGCCGATGCTAAATAAGAATCTCGAGATAGTAGAACGAACTGTGCACTTTGTTGCGCATTTTTCGGTTCAAGATGCTGAGCTTCCACCGGGGCGTGAAAATTTGCGTCGTTCACTGAATAATGACTTAGTTCGCGAAGCGTAAGTGGCTTACAGAGGGAAGAATATTTTGGTATGTTTTACAGGTGCGATTTTACTATCATGAGACAAAAATCTCAGCAACAACTAAATGTAAATAATGGAAATAGTTGCGAGAGATGGGAGTTTTGAAAATATATCACGAAACGTATTTCATGGGAGTCTGATTTCATGAAACTAATAACAAAATAACAAAATAACAAAATAACAAAATATAAAAATAACAAAATAACAAAATAACAAAATAACAAAATAACAAAATAACAAAATAACAAAATAACAAAATAGAATTGTCTCGTGAGATTAAAATCTCATGTGAAACACGATATTTTTGTCCCATCGCGCATTTGGATCTAACGATATGGCTCTTGAATTGAAATACAGGCATGGAAGAAAAATGTTCCAATCTCATTGAATCTCGTTGTTAGTCAAACCAATAATTTTCCGGCCACTTTTTCAATTCATTGTCTCTACGCTGCCTCCTTAAACAAGCCTTTGTTTTACTTAGCACGCCAACTGCCTTGCAAAACACGCTGATATGGGTCGTGTCGAATTTCATTTCAGATCGATCCTGGCGGTATTCGCGGTGATCATTATCGCCAGTACAAGTTACGACATCGCTAAGCAAGGCCATCTGAGCACGCTGAACCGGAAAGGTGAGTTGCTCGCACTCTGTTACATAAAACGAAGAGTTCTCGGTAAATTTCGCGGTAGCTTATCAATCCATCGCGAAGCGATGCCGTGGGTCGATTGAATCGCTAGATAGCAATTCTTGACCGTTCGCGATAAGGATCAGTGTTAAGGACACTTTGTTTGTCTTGGACAAGCGTTTATCGATTCGTACCGATTCTGTTTGCCTGATCGCCGTTTCTCTTCATTGATCTACAGTAATCAGCTGGAAACAAACATATTTATATTTACAATTTAATGTACAACAGGGACTTTCTTATTCACCGACATTATATTCCCATTTTGCTGGATTTCCCAGAGACACATAATTTAGACTGTTGCACAGCGATAACTTGCTATCGTTGCAACAAAGAATATCGTTAACTCGCAGAAATATATAATCCGTCGCGTCTGTCTAGATACGAGACACGCTCTCCTGACTTCGTTCTCCGTTTACACGAACGGAAGGAAGCTGTTGAGGACGGAAAGGCCCAGAGATTCTATCAAGTGTCTCGACGGACTGCGTTACATCAGTATCTGCTGGATAATCTACGGCCACACGCATTATTGCGAGATCGTCGGCGTTAAAATGAACCTCAGCGAGGTTTCACAGGTGAGCAAGGTCGCGAGGCGATTCATTTTCAGTGGACACTTCCCATTGATGCATCTTCAACTTGACCGTACCCTCTTTGATAGATAAAATAAAACTGCCGATATAGAGGAACCGAGGAACTCGTAGAATACAATTCGAACAAGTTATATTAGTACCATCTCGACGGTCTCTAATTTATTTATTTAATAAAACAGTGTTTCGCAAACTGTTTTGAGTCACGATCCCTATTATAATACTCAAATAACCTGCGACCACCCCCATATAAGGTAAGATAAATATTCCCTTCCCTTTATTTATGAAAATCAGGGCTACTTCATTAACAGAATATAACAAAGTAGCCATGAGCAAATAAATAAGTGCTAAAAATCGTAAACTGAAAATACCCCTGGCGAACCCGGCAGAAAACACTACCCACACTTTGGAAATCACTGTAATAAAGAATCTTGGAAACTTAGCCACGTTCTCTTGACTTGTTCAACGAAACAACGATTAATGAAATTCATCCGGAGGATTTTAATTTTTTAAAAATTTCACGAACTCCACGTGCCTAATCATAACATTTAGGCACAACAAAACGATTGCTCCAGTTCAAGTCACCCCTGAATTTCACATTTCTATTTAGTTTCTAAAATCCCCATAAAAATGTAACGATCGTTTAACATTTAAGATGCATCTTAACTGGACCAACATGCTGGTGTTGAACGCGAACATAGTGACCGATACGTTCTTCCTCATAAGTGGGGTTCTGATGGCGTACACTGCGATGGCGAAGAACGAGAAGGACCCAAAGGGGCGTTTCGACGTGATTGGCCTCTACCTTCATCGCTACTTGAGGCTGACACCAGCGTATGCGATGATGATCGGCTTTTACGCCACGCTTTTCTACAAAATCGGATCCGGTCCACAGTGGAACCTTTGGGTCGGCGAGAACAGGGACTACTGCAGGGAGAACTGGTGGGCCAATCTTCTCTACGTCAATAATTACGTCAACCTGCCTAGAATCGTAAGTATTAATAAGAAGATTCTTTGAGGGGTTACGCCATCCTGATAGTTTTGAAATCCTGATAGATTTTTCTTTCGATTTTTTTTGCACTTTCTTGTTACGTGAAGTTTTAAGAATAATTTAAGTCATGGTAGACGCAAAAATTCCCCAAAATAGCCGAGTTAGCAGATGTCGATATTCCACAGCAGGTAAAGCTTTTTTTTTAAGGTGATATATATGAAATATTTCCAAAATTATTTATCCGATTGATTTTAAACTTGGTACGCATATTCTTAATAGTATTATCTACAATGTAGCTTATCATTTTTTCATGCGATAACCCATTCGTATATAATAAATGTTTTAAGTTCGTTTTGTCAGGTGAAAAACGAATAATTTTCTTCACCTTGTTCTCATTTGTGCAATAATTTTTTTTTCTCAAATTCGTATGTTATATTGTAGGTATTTTATTAAGGAACGCGAAAATCATCATGTTTTTCATTTCAAATAAACCTGGGTGTTATAATTTGTTATATTCGTCACGCGTATAGCGGTGGACGAGCTTCGCGGAACAACAAATGACTCGGTCATTTTTTAAGAAGAATAAGATGAAAAGAAATAATTTTCAACCTCATAGTGTCAGTAAAAAAAAATTGTCCAGCGCCTCAGGGTGGCGTAACCCCTTAATAAAATTTTCATGAACTTCTGCATTTGTAATTTTAGGCAATTTTTTAAATTTCTTGTCCTTTCTGTCTCCAGTGCATGTCCCAATCCTGGTACCTGGCGACCGACATGCAACTGGTCTGGCTATCACCGATTTTCTTGTACCCCATGCTCAAGTTCACTCGGGAAATCTACTTCTGCCTCGTGTTCGCCTTTGGCCTGGCCACCTCCATCCTCATACCGTTTTTAATAACATTCTGTTTGAAGCTCACTGGAACGATGCTCTATTACAAGGAGTGAGTATTGAAATTTACGAAACATCACCCATCTCCCTTTTTCTCCCTTTCTCTGTGCCTCTCGACGTCGCGACGTCTGATTTGTTTCGCTCGCGATCACTTGCTCTTCGAGATCCCTCGCTTCCTTTTCCTTCCTCGTTTGAAAATATCCACGAAAGCGCTCTATACCATCTTCGAATCTTAACCCTCGATTAATAACACGGAATATTCGTGGTACAGTAGAGCAATCTTCATTATAATTAAAAATAATTATTAATATTCTTTACTTATGTGTTCAGCCCCACAGCAGTGGCCGACGTTTACGTGCAGATTTACACGAGGGTCTACAGCAGATACGGGGCTTACATCATTGGACTCGCTCTTGGTTACATTTTGTACAAGACACGGACACGGGCTATAAAGATACCTCCCGTAAGTACATATTTTTACAAATATTTCAAAGTAAAGTTATCAAAAGTCACGATACTTCTCCTCAAAGCCACCGTTGCTAATTCACCCCTTTCTTCAGGTTTACGTGATCCTAGGGTGGTTGGTTGCTGCTGCCTCTGGATTCTTCGCGATCGCTGGCCCACGATGGATGTACTTCGATGACCATCCTTACGATAGGCTGGAGGCAAGCTTCTACGCAGGATTCCATAGACAAGTTTTCGCACTTTTCGTTTCCTGGATCATCTTCTGCTGCGTGCACGGATACGCTGGTACAGATCACTCGTATTATTTTATAAATACTATCTAAATACACATCATTTTTATATTACTGTACCTACCCAGAATTCGCCCATTTTCTTAGAAATGGAGATATATGAACACGTTCGGTAGGACTCGCGTGCCAGAGTTGCAAATTGGCGATTGTAATGGTGGTCCTATTGCTTCCCTGAAATAAAAAAAACAAGGATTATTACATTGTTCTAAATAGGGCTTCCTCCTTAAGGGGTCATTCTACTTTGATCGGCCGAAAAATTAAGCTATTTTTAAAGATTTTTCCAGTAAATATAGTATTTAGGTGTCATATTGACGTTATAAAAAACGTTTGAAACAAATTAAAAAAACTTCTTAAATTTTTTTCTGCCATATAAGAGTAGCTTAGTAAATACAAAAAAAATCATTATATGTTGTATTTACTGAGAAAATTTTTTTAAAAATTAAAGTAGAACGACCCCTTAAATAATGTAACGAAATATCTGTTTTTACTACACCTACTTGTACCTTTACCCGAAAAATGGCAGAAAGTCAGATAGCCAAGGCAAATAGTTTAATTAAAGAAGTATAAACTTTTGCACCGTCCTAATAAGATAATTCCAGAGGAGATGGCCATAGTTTCTTTGGGAGTCTCCTATAGCCAGCCTATTTTAAATAAAACAACGATCATGCCCATAGAAAAAAACGCAAATAGCAACAAACGAAAAATGCTTATTTAATTTCACAAATTTCGCAAATGAAAAATGTGTCATTAGCCATCTCCCAGAAATCCCCTAATTAATTTTTCGAGGTTTCAATTGCACATTCTTGCTCAAGGTTTCCTGGGCCAGTGTCTTTCATGGAAGGGATGGGTGCCCTTCAGCAAGATCACCTACAGCGCCTATTTGTGCCACTACCTGTTCCTGCTGACAGAGGTGGGCTCGGCTCGAACCCCTGGAATAGTATCCACAATGTCAATCGTAAGTACCACACAAGAATCTCAACCAAACCCTAAAAATCAATATACTCACACCACTGTTGAATCTCCCAGCTCCGCAGCTTCTTCAGCAACCTCTGCTTGACGGTGCTCCTTTCCGCCTTGTGGACCCTCTGCTTCGAGATGCCATTCATGACCTTGGATCGCACGCTGGTATCCCGCGGCAGCCGTCAATGGAAGCTGTCTTCCAAGCCGAACCAAGGCAAGCTCTTCGGCTCCACCGACTCCAGCAAGGAGATCTACCGACCGACAGAGGAAAGACCGACCTCGATCGCGCCGATCTGCGATGAAGGCTTCAATCGCAACTCTAGCGAGGACAGCGTGTACGACTCCGCGGGGAACGTGAGTTACCCGCAGGGTATCTACGATTCCGGCTCCTCACAAGACCTGAAGAGCTCGAAAGACGACATGTGTCCGTTCATCTTCGTGATCGGCAGCTCGGAGAGCAACGACTCCTGGCCGAAAGTCAGGAACGTCCACCAGAACAACGGCTTCGACGGCGACTCCGACGACGTCTCGCAGTCGAAGCTGGAGGGCGGGATGGACCGAGGGTACGTGTCGATTTTGAACGAGGACTCGGGCGGGAACGAAGGCTCCATCGAGTCGGACAAGATGAACGGTAGTTGATGGAGCGGCTCGTCCAACAGCGTTCAACAAGCTTGCGGGTCAAGTGTTAATTTATACCGGGTTGGGGGGGACGTTGACGAGTGCGCCGTAGAAGTAAGTGAGAAAGAGCCGGGGAAGGACGATTATTGGAATCTGGAGACGCCGAGGATCCTCTGGAACGATCTTCTGATACTGATACAGGGACTCGTCCTGATAATGATCGAGAGCTTCGTCGAGCATCTCTTGCGGGCCTTCTCGTGGCGGGGGTGTTGAGTATTCTTCTTAAGGTGAAATTTGACGGCACGGGAATCGGCGATCTTTGCGCGCGAATCGCCGATCCACGCGTCGTGAGAACGCTCATGGATCGCCGATTCCCGAACCTGGGCGAGCCGAGCCGCGCCGTGAGATCGCTCATAGCTCGCCGATTCGCGATCCTGGGCGATCATGGGCGAGCCGAGTCGACTTGCCGATCCACGTGCCGTCAGATTCCACCTTTACAGAGACGTTGGTTTAACGCGTTGATCGCCGCGTGGGTTAATGTAGCTTACGAGATATTTAATGTGAGAATTTCGCCGTGCGTTTATCTGTAGGAGTGAAAATTGAACAGTAGCGAGGTCTTGAATGCGCAGAAGTCCTCGCAAAAGGATCGCGTAAGAGAAAATTCTTTTTATAAAAGAGACGTAGAGATAAGCGAGATCGTCAACGACGTTGAAATTACTATTAGATGTTACTTAAGTGCCTTTTTTAGGACGGATCGCGGGTTTCCGTCTTCGTCGGGCCGGCGAAACAGTAGCAATAACGTTGTCTTTTATTATCCTGGGAGAACTGAAGCGTGTATTATGAATTCAGAAGGAAATGTGCCTTACTACAGTTCTTGGCCATTATTTAACAATTTCCTAACCATACTACTAATATCGCCCGAGTAGTTATTTTTGTTTGTGTTTTTTATAAACGGTTGTTCATTGTTGTTGTTTCGAGATGTAGGGGTAAGTCTAACAGAACTTATTAACTTGTTAATCGATATTTATGCGAGGAGTAGTGTTTAAGCTATCCAGTGCGCATGTTTGGAGGGTCTATCAGTCGATTCACTTTAATGAAACGTGAACAGTATTAAAGTATTAACCCTTGTGACTATACGTTGCGAGTCGATGCCGGGGGAATTAAAAGAACAAAGGAAGGAATTAACTCTTCACTTAATTATTGGATCCGCTCCAAAATGAAATAGTCTTTGTTTTAAGTTTAGCTGTCCTATGCATAAGGTATACGGTAGATGTAAACTAATACCCTTTGCGAACACAATTGTTTTAGCAGTAAATGTAACGTTGAGTATTTTTCTAACTACTAACTGTAGGAATTTAATATTGTGTAATATACTCGGCTGACGCGCAAGAGCTTTTATTTGAAGAAGAAGAATTGTTCGATAAAACGTCTGTCTTATTTCTTCACTGCTCCTTTAAAGCATTTTATAAGGCAATCTTTCTCTGTTCCCATTTGAACCTTTTTTATCTGTTCAGGATCAGAATTATTGCAGCAAGCAGAATGGTAAAATTATGCAATAAATGACCCAGAAAAAGGCACTCGGCGTTCGAATGAAGGGAATAGTGATCATATGGGTATCTCGAGTTAATAGAAGCATTGGGAGAACGTAGAAATGAGCTCCTAATTCCAAGTTAATTTGCCACCGGTGCTCGTGTCACTGTTTACTTAGGCCAGTGTTTTTACCTCGCCCAACATTTCTCTAACTTCGCTTTTCGTCAGCTGCACGCGATACAAGATTTGAGGGGGCTGACGGGTAAGCCGAGAAGAGAATGAGCCGCCTGTTTTGTCCGTGGAAGAAATCGATACGCTGGCCTTTCGAGAAATTCGTTTTCTTCAAAGTACTTACCCGATATTCAATTTCGACCCCTTTTTCTCCCTTATTTGCACAAAAGTCAAGAATTTTTCGAGCTTTAAAACAAAAGCTGGAAAATTGATATAATAACAGGATCTATGAAGAAGATTTTGTGAAACATTTACTTAGAGAAATAAATATTTGAGGGAAGGGAAAGAGTTTATATGGCACGAAAAGGGGTTGGTTTTTATTACTCCCTGATGGAAGGGAAATGGGAATTGAATTGGGGTGGTGTAAATTGTTACGAAACATTGGCAAAACGGCGCCGGTCGGTGGGTATGTGGGAATTCGATGACATCATTAGGATGGTTTCAAGGGTTGCAAGTGCAGTTGCAACACGTGCTTAGAGCGCCCTTGGGAGCTTCTCCCTTCCGTGGGAAAACGATCCCCATATTTTCACGAGTCAAGCATTTGAGAAGAATCCGCGCGCCTCTCAGGGTAATTAACAACTCCAGGAACCAACTGAAGAAGCCTGTCTCTGACGACTTCAGTAGCTTCGAGAGAAAGTCCTTTAAATTCTTTTTTATCTATATTGCTTTTAATTTACGAGTGACCTTTAGTAAGTCAGGTTAACGTTACAACAGGTTTTGATTAACCCTCCGTGGTCCCATCTTATAATCACAAATTTATCACACGGGGGTATTTTTGAATCTTTTAACTTTTCAGTAATAATTATACATTCGTAATGCTCTAATAGTCTTTGTCTAGAAGTGTCAATTTTGATGTGTTTAAATTTATATTTGAAAAAATAGTTGTGGAAAAAAGCAATTTTTTGTTAAAATTCGTCAAATCTTTAAATTTTAATAGTAGCAACTGGGTTTATATTTTGCTTTTCGGCTTCAAAATAAATTTAAAATTATAATATTAAGGTCTACAAATGTACAGAAATATTGGCAAGGAAAAAAACAATTATCTGTTATGCGTATAGATCTGAAGTCTTCACCCCTTCTAACTTGAATCCCACCAAATAAATCCAATCTAATCTAATCTAAACATTTAAATAAGCAATCAGTAGAACACATTCCCCACAATTTAGAACGACAAATAAAATCAAGATCCAAAAGCCCCAATCACTAAGAAAATACCAACAGCAGCCTAGAAGACTCAATTATTCTTTCCAATCTAATCAAGCATCAACCAGCAATACACTCTAATTCACTCACAAAGCAATGCCCACAAAACGCCCTTTTATATAAGCCACTTCTTAAGTGTCATTTCCGAGTGACATCATTGTCATCCGCTCACCTCTCTAACGTAACGCATTTAGTAATTGCGGAGGAGTCGGTGGAAGGTCGTGATTGCGTAAATGGGGGTGTCCGATGGTGGAACGGGACAAGGGCGGAATGGCGGCACCCTGTGGCGCGCAACAGAGAGAATGGATTTCAGACTGATCGTCGCGATGGTCCGTGCCCTCGAGCGTGTGGTCGACATCTGCGAGCCCACCGTTTTTCCGCAATGAAAACGCAAGAGGAGAAACGTCCCCCCTCGATCCTCTCGCAACGCTTATTTATGCCTCTCCGATTTTCATGGCTGTCCCAGCCTTTTTTCCACGCGTCATTAGCATGCACAATGAGCTCGGTAGGCCAGTCGACGAGAATCCGCGCAGTTCCCGCATTTATGGCGAATCCTTCGGGGTCGGAGGGGTTGCTTCTCCGTGGCTCATGGAATCGTATGGAAAGCAGATGTCCGCAAGCTTTTTCCTCGGTGGACGTTCGAGGATCGATTCGTGTTTTCCCTTTGGGTCCTCGAGGACAAAGTTATTGCTTGATTTGCAACCCCTCCGCGGACAGCGGATATAACTGTTCTTTGTGTTATTAACGGGACCTTAGCTTCAAGGATAGTCCGGCTGAAGGGTCCTGTTGAATGACCCACTGATAGTTTCTTTATTTGACTCAGCTTGATCCTTCATCCTCATACCTGCTCCCACTTTTTTCTCATGAAAAATGGCACAGTCAGTGTTAAATGACCCAATTTTACCTCAGAATGACACTGTGGGTGACTCCAAATTGAAATTGGAATATTTCAAAATTTATTTAACATTTCTGAGAAACTCTTTTATATTTCTATTTGGGGGTGATTCTACTTTGATTGGGCCAAACAATTTTTTCTCAATAAATACAACATATAAGGCAATAAATCTTTTTGGAAGTTAGTTATTTTCAATGGTGTTTTTGTGCAGGATTTTTCATAACAGAATATGAATCAATTTAATACAGCATCAAGCGTCGAAATGAATTTGTTGTGAGATATCCTGCTCCACGATTTGATTTAAAGTGAAAAAACACTTTCGAAATTGCAGTACAAGAAAATAATTATTCTTTAGCTTTTAGTGCATTAATAAAATCATTTAAAATAAAAATTGTTTTTTATATATTTTTTACATATTCTAAAGGTTTCCTCGAGCACAGAATCGCTCAAAAACGTTACATCCTGAAATCCCCCAGCTTAGAAGGAACCTAAAAATGCAAATTCGACTAGAGCCGCGAGGACCGTGGCCCCAGTTACGCACCTTGCTTCCGTTCGGAATCTCAGATTTCAAGGGCACCAAGTCGACGTTCTCCGATTTCCAGGACGGCGATCACGGTGTCAGCTCCTTTTCGCGAGATCGACAGAGAAGAGACGGATCCCGCGATGGGACTGGCGCCGACCTCCCGCGACGCCCGCCTTTCCAGCGTCGTCGAAAACCAAAGAACGTCCTCTTCAGCTTCGAGCGGTTAGCGTGTGTCGCGCGCCACCGAGCAACTCGACCGCCGCAATAAACTGTAACCGGAGGCCCCAAGGACACAATACGCGGCTGCATCTGTCAGGACACAATGCCAGCCGAGGATCCGTCCTGTTTTAGTGATCCCCGAGTACCCCTGAAACGAAGGAAACACGGTTCGCCTTCATATCTGGCGTCCACGTGGAACCCACCCCGGGGTGATGACTTTGAAGCAACGTACGCGAAAAGAACGTTCCTTTGCCCCTTCAACCGTTACGCAAGGGGTAACTGTAAAACGTCCCACGACTGTGACTAATTCTGAGCCTTCTTTGCATCCTGGTACAGTGTGCACGGGTTAGGTGTCCTTGGCGATGTCTCAATTGTTTGGGGAGAAGAACTCGGGATGATGGCCCTGTGGAATATTTAACGATGAAGTTGTAGCGGACTGAAGACTTTTTCGAGAGATTTTGCGAGGAGAAATGTGTGAGTGTGAAACGGGAACTGGTAGCAATAAAACAGTTGAAGTGGTTGCACGTGGGGGGTTGGGCTTTTCGGCGACCTACGTCAGTGATTTTCCTCTGGAGTTCTCTCTATTCACGAAGCTGAGGGAAAATAGTAATTTTTGGAGAAGCTGACCCGACGTGAGAGGCTGGCGCCATGGAAACTGCAGGAGGCTTTGTTTTTTGATTATACAGTTATCTAAGTGAGGAATCATTCGGGAATCGGAAGATGGGTGGTATGAAGGTTGGAAAAAAGTTTGCATACCGTTTAGGCGTGGGGAAAAATCTGTATCGAGTTTCGTGTAAAAGATCCTACCGATCGACGCCCACTGCTGCAACGATCTCGTCGTAATTCGAGACGGGGGCGTAACTGGGGATTTCTTATCCTTCTTGACAAGCTTCTTCTTCTTCTACTTCGTTTTCTGCTTCTTTTGATTCTATTTCGTTAATTGACGCAGCTGACTTCAAACGCAATTGTACCTACTTAGGTGCAAAAGATTGCAAGTTTGATCCTAAAAGTTTATGAATTGAAGAGTCCTTGTAGAAAACACTAACAATAAGTGTTAAATATCAAATTTTTCAGGAGAGAGAAAAAACTTCCCTGACTGTACATTATTCACAAAATTTAATTTGTTTTGATTGTTAAATATGCTTAAGTGTACAATAAGCCAAGTGCATCATAAAATTTTCTATTTTTTGCATTAATATAGTCGAAATTCATGAAGAAAAGAATTGTATTTGTAGAAAACCCTATGTCACCTATTCATTTAAATTTGCAAGCACTGTAAGTGACAATTCTGTTTACCTATCGCTTAATTAACTTTTACATTCTTTTCTACACAAACGGTGTCAACTTTTGACACTATTGGTAACTTATTTACAAGGGATATTGCATTAAAATATCTAGAAGATAGAGATATCTAGATTAAGATATCTAGAACATTTTCCAAAAAAAGTTTCAATTTTGACACTTAACAAGGGCTCTTCAATTTAAGTCTCGTAGCTTCCCATGTCTGTAAACAAGTAAACAATGTATTCTTTGCTGGATGTATCGTTCGCATGATTGATGACGCGGAAGCAAGTATTGGACAGGAACATGTTTCAGCCTTAATGTGCGCGGTTTCCGGGGGTAGTATGAATCACTTCATCGTCAATCTTGCGACTAGGGTTAAGGGAACATCCGGGAATCTCCTGCACCGCCAAAGGGATTCGCCCTAAACGGTAGACGTCCCAAGGGATTTTCCACTGGTCGGGGCAACCTGTCGCATAAATACACAAGCTGGCACCTGTTTTCCTGCTTTCACTGTCACACGTGCGTTTCCATCGGGCTGATCGCTTCAATTAATCCAATTAAAGTGCACCGACACCAAAAGCATTACAATCCTATTGATCATATAAAATAAGTCCGGGATACTCGGTTCACCTAACATAAAATGGCTATTAAAACTAATAAGTTCTGTGAATTACTCGTACGACAAATTCAAAGTAAAATAGTATCATTCGCGTTAAAACTTTTTGGCTTAAAGCAAATATTGACCAGTTTTTTTCTGATAAAATAAATTATCATTTATCTGAGAATTCAGAACATAAAATAAATAATAATTTATTTTATCAGAATAAAGTTAATATGTTCAGAAGAACTGGTAGATATTTACTTTAAGACAAAAAGTTTTTACATGAACGACACCATTTTATTAATTTATTTTGAAGTATGATAAATTATTCGTATGAATAATTGATAGAACTATCATCGAATGATGCTAATTAGTCAAGCCACGCTCCCAAACATCCATTAGGAACTTAGGAAACTAGTCGAGGGAAGAAAAAACGGTAGTAAATAGTTAGTGATAAGGGAAGGCGTCTGGTTTTGTGCTCGAATGTCGCCAGACACGGGATAACACGCTTAAATAATTATTCTCAGTTATCACCGACAGGAATGAGCTTTTAAGTGAAACACTGCGTGCTGCTGGTCGAGTGCTGTAATCGGTAATTAATTTTGAAAGATATGTATATAATACTGTGCGTGTAATTAGTAAAACAGAATGACGGCTAATCTATTGATACTTTTTATGGAAAAATTTTTCCTCCTTCCTCCCTTTTCCGGAATTCTTCCCTGGCGGGGAGACTTGTTACACTTTTCCCCGTTTTTTCCTCACTGCTCGTTCGTTTTTTTCTGCTTTTTCTGGCAGATAGCGGAGAAAGTGATTGGTCGAGTGGCGGGCTGCCAGTCTGGGCCCCGTAAGCGTCGCAGAAACTTCTTGACAGACCTCGAGACACTGTCAAAGGGAAACGCCGCGCGATCGAGTAACCACTTCTAAAGACGACTAATTTCTTCCCTTTGATGCCAGGCGACCGATTACCACGCCTTTCCTGAGCACCACGCTTTTCCGATGGAATCTCCTCGAGGGGGGTGTAAGTTTTTTTACCAAGACCACGAAAGTGCATGTTTCGTTACCTAAAGAACTTAAAGGACACTAGACCTATATAAATACTATTCCAATTTCGTATGTAGGTAACATTCATCGATCAGCGAATCAAATAAGAGTAGAGGAGACCGGGGTGGTTAAGAACAAGCTTCGTACCCTTAAGTAATTGCAAAAACTAAATTGCCTACATAATAGAATCCCATACATTATAATTTCTGCGGTGCCCCAGAATTCCGCAAGAATCCAAAATAAAAGTTAGCGTCCCCTTCCACCCCCAATTTCATCAACATCGATCCCTCGCCCCGCCAACTTCATCGACTTGGACTTTTCACCCCCTAATTTCATCAACTTTGACCTCTATTCCGCCTAAAAAAAATTATACAGCGCAGCACTTGGGGGAGCAGGGGAGGAAGACGATCGAAAGAGACGGTTGGAGTGCGTTCACGAATCAGAGGATTGGAGGGGTGTGCGTGCGCTGCGGTTTCCCACAGGCCCGTAGAAGCGATTAGAGGGTGATTAGAAGAAGAAGGTGTTCTGGATTGCGTCCCACCACCGCAAAAGCGGCCGCCGTGCGTGTCCACGCTCCCCTCGCCACTTTTACACCCCCGGGTCGAGTAGCAGACACCGAATTGGCTGATACGGGGTTGGAAGCAGCTTCTTCTCTCACCCCCCCTCCTTTTTCGACAGGGCGCCATGCGACGCACGCTCCTTTTTTTACCCCCTCTGTCGCGATTATTGCTCCATAGACGCCACGACCAACAGACTTCCGGTGATAAGGGCGAAAGAGGGTTGTGGTAAAAGGTCGATTATCCTCGGCAATGGATAATAATTCCTGTGGCTGAGCTCAAGAAGCCTCAATGTCAAAAGTGACACTTCTCACTAATTTTTATTATTAATATTATTATTATGTATTTAAACAACAGCCCTCTAATACTTTTATAGAAAAGTATTATATAATAATACTTAATATTATATAATAATACTTTTAATTAAAATATGTCCCTGATTTTTTATTTTTGATGGCAAGACTGAATACATTAAAAAAAATCACATAGATTGGCCTTTTTAACTAAAAAAATTAGCCCTTCTTGAACTCACCCAATGATTTAATACAGACTGGGTTTACAGACATATCACAACCGCGGAAAAGGAAGTTTAATCCATGCTTCTAAATCCCTCAAAGTAATTAGCATTTAGAATTAAGAGCGACCATTGAATAGCACTTACCGAAACGGCGATGGTGACTTAATAATTCGATTGAGGTACTCGTTGGGCCTTCAACTCTACTTAATCTGGCTCCGAGGCCGCCATAATTCGCTGACCTACTTGGGGGGGACAAACAATTTTTTCGGGAGAAACGCGTGCCGGTCTCGTGGCCTCGAATTTCCGGGGCTACGCGTCCGCTAATTATTATTTCCTCCCGGTTAAGTAGGCTATTTTTTTCGGGAAAGGCCCGACAGGCGTAAACAACGGGTTGAGCCGCGGTGTTCTGCGATCTATCGGCGCGCAGCTACCGGAATTTATTTATTTTCCACGCGATGACACGTGGTTCCTCTTCCATCGCCTTTCTCCGTTTTCCCCGAGGTTCTCGCACTTCCCGTGCCTCCCTCGAGGCTGCCCATTCAAATCACCCCCATTTCAGAAGCTCCAAACATTCTGGCGAAATTCTTTACTCAACCAACAACACTCCAGTTCCGAAAAACTCAACTCAAACCATTGTTTAATAAGATACAATTATTATTAAGAATATATTCGATCGCGGTCGACGCCTCCGGAGGGAAAGGAAACGCGGCTCCGGGGCCATTTGCAGAGAGATCGATAATCGTTAAAAGTTAATCTCTCAGAGAGGAGCAGAAGTTACACGGGTAAATGGTGAGGCTCCATAAAGAGAGAGAGACGGAGCAGCGGAGTTGGAAATGGCTTGGAGAGGAAGGAAGAGAGAGAGCAGCGGGGACCGCGCGAGCGGAGAGGAAGAGAGAAATTCAGAGGGGCCATGTGGCGTTTCAGGAGATATCAAATCATACTACGTGTACGCCATGCCGCCCCCTAAATATAGTTTATTGCGTTACCGAGTATTAATGGAGCTTCTATAGAAAGGACAGACACGGACGCCAGCTCGGGAAATCCAAAATAACGCCGTCGATCTCGCGTCAATAACAACTTCTTTCATTTTGTGTCGATACTTTTGGGATACCTATGTAAGAGATTTTATAGAAATGATTTTAGAGCACTAAGTTGTAGGAGAACTGTTAGGATATTCGTTATTTTTATTACATTTGTAATTTAAATGGTGTTATAAAGACATTTAATAATAATAATTATTAGCAGGCGTAACGAAGATGGCGTGAGCTCAATTCTTTTGCACAAAATGTCCCCTTTTTTACTAGTTTACACAGTTTTTTTAAATGGCAAGTTTTATTATCGTGGATGGAATCCCACCCAGTCAATTCGAGCCGTGTTTGTTGTTCCAGCTCCCGAAAATGCGGGGGAACTGATTTATACGAATTTTTTCACGCGTCTGCTGTATCTCTGCTTTCCTGCCGTAGGTTGTTTTCAATTAAGTCTCGTCATCCCACTGTTCTTTGTCTGCCTCTATCTGTCAACTTCCAAGTCACTGTTTCCAAATTTCTCTAAATATTTAAGAAGCAACTGGAAATAGAGAGCTCGAATCCAGAGATAAGCAAAAATTCTATTTAAATAAAAGTTTGGAATAACGAATAAGAGTTAAAAAAATTATTGACGAATGAAAAAATGGAGTTTATTCGTCGAATAATTTAAAGTTAAAGTAACTTTTACTTGATCCGTTATTTAAATAATTCTTTATTTAATTAATGCCCAATTTTCAATATTCAATTCTCTTTCGAGTTTGATAAAGTTTAAGGGCTTTAATAATTTTCCTGGAGCTTCTGTGTGGTCCAGATTTTGATCAAACCACCAATTTTCATCTTCCAACTGGTCCATTTCCCCTAAAAGCAGCGATCATTCGGATCTCTTGGGGAGCTGTGGTCAAAGAGGTAATTGAATGAAGATTGCAGTTTGAATTGTGACCTTTTCAGTCTACCATATTCGTTATTAAAGAATTCCAAAATTTCCTCTGAAATTTGTCATTGCCAAGCATGCGGAATGAAAGGAAACGACACCTAGTGTCTCGAGCTATGGTGACTCCAAAGGAGGGCCATAATCGTGCCAGATTTCGGATGTGTTCCGGTGTCACAAATCGAAAACATAAACACTGGCGTCGTACACGTGTCCTCTGTATATCATAAACTCCTGGACGGTCGAGAAGCCTGTATAGCTGGCTGCCTTTTCCTCTTGCTTACTACGTCCGCTTCTCGGGTTCATTCATGAAAACCTGACGGCCCTTTAAACCGTAAACGAGGCTGTAATGGCCCCCTGACCGGGGACCTTCCTTTCTTCTCGCAGTTTCTTTTCAACGAACTTGAATTAATATTGGAGTAGCAAATAAATGACGAGTGTTAACCCTTCGTTGACTCTCTGGGTGTGAGCCACCCAGGTATGTCAAAGTTGATCGAAAAAAGAGGTGTGTCAACGAAGGGTTAAATAATTCAGATTTTGTAGTATTTTAATATTCCTAAGGGTTATCAAAAATCATTGCCTAGCTATCCTCTCAGTGCCGCACTCAGGATTTAATCTTTGGGGAGCCGAGTTGAAGGGATAAAAATTTCCTAACTATTATATGTAATAAAGCTACAAATAAATAAATAAATTTTTTTGTTTTCTTTTCTTTTTACAAAACTCTTCAATTACTTAACTCGTGGTCTCATTAATCTCCTTTTCCATTTTTCTTTGGGGGTGCTAGGCTCCCTTGCCCCCTCCCCTAGGGGTGTCATTGAATTCTCCTCATTTTTCATTTTTCAATAAAAGCTGCAGTTGCCACTTTCTCAGAGGAAACAGAAGAAGTTACTTTCTCGATAACGGTAACAGGGAGCATCTTCTCGCCCGAGTAGGGTGCAACGAAGGGGTTACTCCTCGGAATAATAAACAAACCCTTTTTGTTCGTCCTCGAGCGACGCACAGTGGCTCGTTGTTAAGGGAACGAGGTCCCTGATCTGGGTTAATAAAAATCGGAACGGTGTCGCGTTTCAAGGAGCACCGCCGTCCGATTCACCCGCTGGGGAATTAGGTACCTAAAGTCCTTTGACCATGTTCGAAAGGGTGAGCGCGCTGACACGAGCTACCGAAAAGGCCACTGTTCCTGGAAAATCCATTTTAAATCATCTTTATCGTCGTAAACCTCACTTTGAACGCCTCGTTCGGGCGACGCGTTGAGTCCATTCACGACCGTGTGTAACGAAATGTTAAAAGGTTGTTTACAGAGACTGTAGCCGATTAGAGGAGGCACGAAATGGCGGCGAACATGGGTCGATATATACTGGAGCTTATTTCCTCGAATTTACTCGTTATTAGAGGCAAGATGTCTAAAGTTTCTTAATAAATTTATAAAAATTTAATATATATTTGTTTCTATCAAATCAACAAACTTTACTTGTTATCTAAATTATATACTATGAAACGAACACTAGTACTAATTTAACAAAAACTAAATCCCATAAAAACAGCAACTCTTCTCATACACAATTTTGGGGTAAGATGTCTATACATTGGCAATATAAAAAACATATTTGTTAAGAATCTCAATCTCATTGTGGTGCCATTTTTTGCTGCAGCATAACCACCTTGAAAAAATGTATTATGTTGTTTGTTAAAACATGCCAAGTGATATCCGTTAGCAATTTTGCTAATATCTACTGGACAAACTTTGAGTTATGATTGCTTGGCATCCTCCCCTAATTACCTAATTGAAAGATAAATTGCTCCCTCCCCATTTGGGACAATGAAGTGTTTATCTTCCACTCATCTCTCTTTTAGCCTCGCGATTATTAATTTATTTAGGTATTTAATTAATGAGTAATACATCCCTTGTATTACTCAATATGCAATGGAAAAGAAAAAGAGTCGAATAAAAAACAGAGAAAAGGGCGAGAGAGTCAGAGCAGCTACCTGATTTTATACATTCAATCATAATTATTAATTTATCGATTATATTCGTTTTAAAACTGCTAAAACTAGGCGCGATAAAAATATTAATCGAGTATCGAGCAGCGTGTAGAACGAGTGAAAAAGCTGAGCGACGACGCGTTGACGTTGATCCAAGGTGACAGTGGGCGCTTTTTGCCATCCCATGGAAGCATTGCCCTGGGAAAAAGGCAGATAAAGCCACTTATGACCGTACTGGCTACGCTGAAGAGATCGCGCGGCTGACCGCTACTATTTTCAGCTCTTTTTGCTACTAATTACGGCGCTCGTGGAAGCCGACCTTTATCGAAAGCCTCTCGAGCACCGGGACACTTCAGATTAAAAGTCCGCTACGAATTTAAAATAGGACAAGTCCTACTCGTCGGAATTCGACGAAACACGCGATCCAACGACGGATGCAACGCTTTTCTCCGTGTTTAATTATAAACCGACGGGTTAAAAGTGGCCTGAAGAAGGATCTTCCCTTTCACGTGCACTGGTGCCCCCGCGCTAGGACGAGTTGTACACAGAGAGAGCTTATCAGAGGGTAGAACAGCGAAGAATCTTCTTTTTCGATGAAGCTCAACCCTTGCGCCGCTTCTTCTGTATTTATTGTTAATTTAATAGGTAGCGGAGAGTTGCCAATATCGTACTGGTCATCTAAATCATACCTCATCAATTTCTTGGTAATTAATGAATATAAACGACATCTGATGATAAAAATATCAAGTAAATGCGGAATAAGATATAGAAACAAAAACTTTTGAGCTTACACCTTATTTGTAAATGCTATTTTTTAAACTTTTTTTGTGAGCCTGTAATGAAAATTCAAAAAACCTATTTGTAGATTAAAGTAAATTGTATACATGCCTAAAATATCATAAAAATCGGTTAACGTTGCTCTGAACTATAAACGCTGAAAGATCACAGAATAAAATTCACGGAAATTTGCGAGATTCACGGAAATCAGCGATTTTCGACCTTATTCTACGATCATTAAGCGTTTATATCTCAGAGCAACGTTAACCGATTTTTATGAAATTTTAGGCATGTATACAACTTACTTTAATCTACAAACGTATATTTTTAATTTTCATTACAGGCTCACAAAAGAAAGTTTAAAAAACACATTTACTACTTTTCCTTGCTATTCCGACAAAGTGCATTTTTTTCAAAACGACGCGACGAAACACGTCACTCAGCAAACTAATCCTTGTAGATTCTCCAAAAAACACAACTCCTTTGAATTACTTTTATAAAAGTTATGCGATTTTAAATGTTATAAACTTTCTTTCCTCCTCCACTGTATCTACGATCTCCAAATCGAACTTACCCCTGCGTCGCAATAAAATCCCACTCACAAGTCCTCAACTAAATCACACTAAAAGGATCACCAAATAAATAAAACAAGATCCAGGAACTCTCTACCGATCTCCTGAAGGAACAAAGCGACTCGCTGGTAAAGTGTATAAAGTGTACCGAAGAAGCAAAACAACTCCATGCAAAATCTACTTCACCGTACCATGCGAGTTCCCCGAAACAAGACTCGCAGCTCGGTCGAAAGCGGTGGAAATCGTGGAGGAAAAACGACGAACGGAAATATCGCGGATGGTGTGACTAATAGCCGTGGGGGATTCGCGTGCTATCGCGAATCGGAGCGTAGGATATGGCGGTGTACCCTAAATCATGGCCCGCTGCGCGGCGGCTGATTCCTCTTCAATTTACTAATTGAATCGAGAATCATCCGCATGGGCGTCGACCACTCGGTGCTCCGCCCTTCGGACCAGGCTCCACGACCCTCTCCCTCGCTTCTACACCCACTGGCAAGAATTTTAACCAGCAGCCAGACTCAGCCACACGCGCTCCATGCGACCTCCGCGTCATCCCAAATCTCCCTTCTCAGTGGCACTTGGACTGCATCCGGAAACGCATCGTCCACGGCTTGTCACGCGTGTCCAGTATTCAAATAAAATCAACCCCTGTCAGTGGCTGAAGAAAGTAGATAGAGTGAACCTCGCGAGAAACCAACCCTTGCTCTCTGCGTAACGATAGCGTGATCATTTTGCAAAGTTTCCATAGCGAAGTGATCTTCTCGCGAAGATTTAATTTCTGATCTTGGGTGACGGTGGCGTGAAGCTTTTATAGCTTTGCAAACTTTCGACGTGGTTGTTGGTTGAAAGCAGGGTGAATTTTTGTTGAGTAATATTGGGGTGTTAATTAGCCGTGGCGGTGGGGTAATTTTCTTTGGATTGAGAGATATTGGGCGGAAAGAAGTGTTTGGAGGACTTCCGTCGGACTGTTGCGTTGGAGTTGATGGTGGAAGTTTGAGTTACACGGAGTTTGAAGTATTTTACTTGGCTTTGGGGGTTGGTGGAATCTTCTGTGAATTGTGTTGAGTTTTTCGGAAAGAGGAACAATGATGCTGGGGGGTTACGAGGCGCAGCCGGAATACTATCCGCAGTGGCATCAACCATACAACTATGTCACGCAGTTGCCTTATGGTAAGTAGTAACAATAACACAGGGATGCAAAATTGAGGATTGTGAAAGCTTGTTTAAACATTTGGGATTGCATGGGGTGCATCGCGTCCCAGGCAATTTTCGAGTTCAGATGTCGACGCCTTTACAGATTCGAAATGAATTTAGAGCTTAATATTAGAGTTTAAAGATTTGGTGAAATTTAACAAAAATAATCTCTTCTTTCCACAACTTTTTTTAAAAGTTACTTTTCTAGAAAAAGACTAGCGGAGCATTGCGAATGTACGATTATCAATAGAAAGTTAAAAGATCCAAAAATTCAAAAATTCGACACTGGGGTGCAGTGAACCCCATGTAACCAATTTCTGATTATAAGAAAGTGTGTCCACGGAGGGTTAAAAATGTATGCTGGTTTTATAGGAATTTCGACTTCTATACGCAAAATTAACCTTAGAACTTAATTTCGCAACTTGCTTTAACCTTTTTTCTCTGTAATATGCGATTGAATTAATTTAGTAATGAAGAATGAACTGTGTTATGAAGTTGTTATTCCGTTTTTCGAATTCAACACCCAAAAATATATCCAAGACAGCAGAACTATTGAAAAAAATATTTTCTTTACTTCATCCAACAACACTATTTCCTCGAAAATTTATGAAACATTGAGATAAAAAATGGACTACCCCATTTTAAGGGAAATTGATTTAGTAGCAATACTAACATTTTTTTTCAATATGGGTTAGCCCATTTTTGCTCTCAATGCCTCGTATCGCCTATATCATTTTGGCTACAGAGCATTCATCGAAATTTCCGAATTACTTCCCACTTACCTCCCACAATTGACAAATGTGCTTGGACACAGATCTACAAACACACCTCATCGCAAAAGAGTATTTCAAACAAAAGAACATCCTCCATTCTAAAAAATGATAACAGACCGCTGAAGCAACAGCTCAATAATTCCGAGCCAGAAACCTCCGCACACTCCTGACTCGAGCAACCATTTCTGTGCAGGTCCACTGAACGTGCCCGACGCGGACAGCCAATCGACGTACTGGGGCGCGGATTCCGGGATCTCCGGGGGTAGTTCTGGCGCAGGGAGTCCCACCGCCTCGACGCCACCCCTGATCGAGGAGATCGGCGTCCAGGAGACCAGCTACTCCCCCTTGCAGCAGTACCCTCACCCCTCGATGAGCCAGCACTACCCAAGCCACCCCTATCCGCCCCAACAAGACATCTCTCACCATCACCTGCACCACCACCACCAATTGAGCCACCGAAGGGACGCAGAATACACCGCAGTTTCCTCCATCAGCCACGTGGACAGTGCCCTTCAGCAACACCTTCGACAAGGCGTCGGAGAGGGTGGCGTGGTGGTCAGGCCCAAGAGGAGGAACACAGCGAACAAGAAGGAACGTAGACGGACCCAGAGCATAAACACCGCGTTCGCGGATCTTCGTGATTGCATACCGAACGTCCCAGCGGACACCAAGCTGTCCAAAATCAAAACGTTGAGGCTAGCCGCCTCCTACATCGGCTACCTGATGGCTGTTCTCGAAAGCGACGAGGGAGAGGAACCGCAAACCTTCCGCGCGGAGATTCTTTCGAATGGCAGGAGGAACAAGACGGCTCAGGCGAATCAGGTTGGTAGGTTTGCGATTTTTATAGAGAACTAACAAAATATTCCTGCGCTTCGCTTCGGACCTAAGAGAGATATTGAGGACTCCATTAAAACGTATTTCACCCCTTTTCACCACCTCCGTTGGGAGATGATTAGGGTAGGATTCTGAAATTGTTTTCTTGGCATTTATGTGGGTAATCTTTGAAGAACCAAATTGATATTTAATTGGACCTGAGAGATATTAGGGAATAGGGGAGTCCGAGAAAATTCATTTTACCTCTTTTCACCCCCTTTGGGGATGGAATTTACAAAAATCCTTCTTTAGTGTGTGCCTACGAATCGAGCACACGGCCACTTCAAAAAAATAAAAACGTTAGAACCTTCCTCTGGTCAAAACGAACAAAGTGATGTAACACACTTGTGGCTATAGTTCATATTTACTGAGAAACTGCATTTCAAAGTATGCAACTTCAATTTTATATAATAGTATAGATAGCAGTAAGCCTGAGATTAGATTTTGAAAGTAATATGGGATTGGAATTATTTATCAAGTCACTCGAATAAACATTATTATTATTATTATTATTAAGCGTCTTCATTGCACAGAGATACAAAATTAATACTTATACCTCTGTTCATTATTAGTCTAGGGAAATATTATTGCAAAATTGTGACGTTTGTTATCTGGGAAAAAATAAGTTGCACGAAAATTGTACACTCTACTTATGTACATATGTAAATTTGAGAGTGATGCAATAAATATTTCCAGTACCGAATTTCTTTATAATCCAAAATTTTTGTGATAGTTTTTGCGTAATAATTCACAAGACCTCGTGCTGAGGTAATATCTCTCACTTTAATTTTAATGGTTGGGGGTAGATTTATTTTATTTTGTTCATAATACAGAGGCGCTGGAATAAAAGAGAATTTTGTTCGATAATTTGAGAAACTCGGGCCTAAAGAGGCACTCAAGTCACACCGATTGCTTTCACAGGAAAGCTTCCCTAAGCACGCTTGCTCACGGTGTAGAAGAACTTCAACTTTCCCCGTGGACTTTTTCCAAGCCTCTCTAGGCACTTTCGTAAGCGTTGCCTTCGAGTAAACATCGCTCAATTAATCGGGTCTCGTTCGTCGCCGCTTGAGAACTCGATCTTAAACTCGTCATCGTGTGTTAAGATTGTTTGAAGCAAGGCAAGGGTACAGAGGGGCGAAAAAAGGAAAGTTTTCATTGCACGCGCGTGCCATGAACCTTGGGTCGAGACATCTTCATCGAATCATGGCTAATTTGTCCCTCGCTTTGAAATTTATTAGAGTTCAAGTAGAACGAACGCAAATATGACAGACTTAATTTTAGAACTGTTAGAAGACGATAAAACGATCGTCGAATTGATGATTTAATCCAGAACAGTAATCAAAATTGTCTAAAACATTTCTTGAATAATATAATTTTCGATGAAACAAAGTAGTCTGTGGTGGGTACTGGAAAAATAATTTTCGGGAAGCGATGAAGGAAATTGGTTGCGGTTGGATCGTCAGGTATCACAGGTTTTCAGTTATTAGATAAAAGTGTATCATTGTTTCCCTAATTTTTACTCCAGGGACGCGTGTTTTCCTCAGACCCCTAATTTGTGGTTTTCACCACCCAGGGAGAGTTTTCTACCTTTCGAAGGGTCACGAACCTTTGAAACCAGAGTTGGGCGTAATCCGATTGAATTTTAATAATCTTTCGATGAAAGTTCCAAGAAGGAATTTATTTGCATCGCTCAATTTTACTTTTTTTTTATTACAGAACGAGTCGTGTTTGCACCCCACCTCGAGCCTAGGACCCGAGGAGTCGTCGAAGACCAAAGGACGAACCGGATGGCCGCAGCATATGTGGGCCCTCGAATTGAAGCAAGAATCACAAGCCAACCAGATGCAATAAAATAACCGATCTCTATCTATTTCTGAACCCACTGGCTGCTGTCCGACCAGAGATATCCAGATGAATCGAATGGGAACTCTGGATCAAAGCTGCTGGTCAACCAGGAGGCGGGCTATAACGCTTTCCATCCACTATTTTCCATTTTCCCCAACGAATCACGAAATTCCGTGAAACTTAATTTATTTAGACGATCGCGGCTTGGAGTAACGTACGAAAATTAACGACGTAAGATTAATTAGGGTAAACTTGAATAATATATTCCTGGGGCTCTTGGTGATTAGAGAATTTGAGATTTTGGGGAAAATTCTATTCTTCTTTTCGAGTTTACGAGGGTGAAGTTTTCCTTGTGGAAACGACGTGGCTGCTGTAAAAAGCGAGTGATCGTTTGTAAATACGCGTCTCTGCCGAGTATACGTCACACGTGTAAATAAAAGTGTCTTCTTTCGTAGTTAATCACAAATCTCTGGTGGGTGGATAAACGAGTGCAAGTGAAATTTATTAATTTTGCAGGAAGACACTTAGAATAATTGAAGTGTTATGCAAATTTTGGACGTGGAAGTTAATAACATATATGTTAAAAGAAACTTTTATTTTTAACTACGATTAAAAAAAAAGTACAAAGAGAAACTGTTTAAGCTTGAGATAAAATTTGACGTATACTCCTTTCCGCGCCCACCAGAGATATTGTTAACCCTCTACTTTGGCTCTTCGTTGTTCAAGCGTTAACAAGGAATTATATATTGACGCTGGGACAACAGTGCTCGGGCAGCTGTGAGATTCTTTCTTTTTTAAACTTATTGTTAGTCTTTGAAGCGCATTTGTTTAATCGATGAGGTGGAAAAAGGAATGTTGAAGCGTTTGGGGTTGGAAATTATACGGGGTGAGTTTCTTCGGTGAAATTAATAGGGAAGTAAATATTCGTTCTAAAGGATAAAGGGTTTTGGAAGCTCAATTACCAAGAGGAGAGTATTATTTATTTTCCAGCGAGACCAAGGGGCAGAGAGTTAACAAATTATGGGGGTGGATATCGATAGATGCCATCGAAGCTAAGGGGACACAGAAATTAACTGTATTAGGTCGGTGCAGAAGTTTGATCATTTTATTATACCAAAGCTTTCATTAAAAATAAAAACATACTACATCGATGACCATTTGCCACTTTTCTGGTAAAAGTGACCTCATCACCACTGACTAACAAATACCTGACAGTGAGCAAACGAACTTTTGCACTGACCTGATCATTTCATAGTGTGTAAAAATTAAACACAATTTCCACGTATTTTGCTTTTCGAAAGTTCAAAGCGACGCAAAGATATCGAAGACTTCCGAATACGTTCTACTTGTCACTTAGATCGTTAGGATTAAGAGCAGTCATTAAGATGCTTGTAAACTTTTGTATAAAGTAGGTACCGTATATCCGCGTTGTATAAACAGTCACTAGCAATAAATAGACTATCGTAACTTAAACAATGTTTCTGCGTTTTCAATGCCCTGAAAGGAAATAAGAAATTCCTAGCTATCTCTCTATCACAGTTCCCTTTCAATCTACTTCTACCTTTGAAAATAGAAAACAGGATAACTTTTAATATTCAATATTCACGCCCCAGGCTTTTACTTTTAATCATATAATTGAATTCTTCTAAAGCAGTCATTTGATCCGGTATCAAATTATTTTTTAAAAAAGAAATTACTATAAATTATTTTATGCTTCTTAGTGTTCCAGAATTGTATTCTTTACTATCTATATTTAATTCTATAAAAGCTTAGTTTTAAAAAAAATTCTTTACTACAAATTCCACCAAAGACAAATGTTGAGCGCAGATTGAGAGGCTTTCAAGTGGAGCAGATCGCAGCTCCCGTGTCGAGGTCTTCCCTCTCGTTTCCCTCAGCTACACGCTGGGACAGCATTGTTCAATGGCGACGGGTCTCGAATTTCCTGGATATCCTGGCGCCGGCACTTGATCCGTGGTAGCCCCTTAATCTTCCCGTGTCGCTGATATGTCCATTGAAAGGGAAGAAGATCCCTTCAGGTCTCCCACGCGACTACACCGATCTCCCAATTCTCTCGTGTTTCGTTTCACATAAAAAAGAAGAAACAGCAGACATCAGCAGGCGAACACTATTTAAAGTAGCTAAAGTCACCTTCGAAAGCGTTACCTACCCTTATCCAAGGGCGTTCACAAACCCTAACGATGGAGCAACCCTATTTTGTAGTGCCAATATAATTAAAAATTTAAAACCGAAATATAAAAATATTCATATTTCAGTATAAACTTAATAAGTTCAGTTTTTAAAAATAAGCGATTTTTTGTCACAGCCAGGGGAGGGCAACTACCCCTTTTCCCACCCCCTCCGGATGCTCATCATTCGTCCTCTTCACGCCTTCGTCCCTTTATCAATCGAGACTAAATATTTGCGGCGTCTTTCGAAGACGTCTCTATTCAACGATGTCCCGATGTTTAGGTAAGAGGATAATCGATGCGTCAATAACATTATGATCTTGTATATTGTAACCGAGATCTGTCTCTCGTACTGTAAACGGACGTTTGATAACACTCGCGTCTCCATTGCTAAAACACGATTAATTGATGAACGAAAGGATAAACTGAGCTGAGGTATTTCGTAATTAATTAACGTGTAGCGAATCAGACACTAACACGGGCTGTTCTTTCAATATTTGCGTTCAATATCATCTTAGAGAGGTGGGAATATTATTCGTCTTTATTACTCAGTAAATAGACAAAGAAAAAAAACAGTAATAAAACTAAAACTAGGAAGCAAGAAAGAGAAATTAATAGTATATTTAGATATTCTGCATAATCATTTTTCGAGTTATATATTTCGAGTTAAATTCTATGATTTAAATATTTGAGAATGTTGGTTAATCTTATTTTTCTCGAGTAACTGCAATTGAAATGTTAAGAGAAGATTGGGAGTTCGTAATTCAGGCGATTACAAGCAACACGAGCTCGGAAGCTGCTTAATTCCACGGCGAACCGTCGATCAAATCCCCCTCCAGTTCGTGTTAATGACTAACGCCGATTAAATCGAGGCACCGAGCGCGCTGCTTCTCTAGCGCGCAAAAAGCGTCGCCACTCTTTGGGCAGATCTCGCTGGGAGCGATGGCGAAGCCGAAGGCCGACACTGGCAGGCCGATTGATGACTGTTTGTTTATTGGAATGCACGTCGAGTGGCACTATATTTTAGCAGCATACGTAGATACCCGTTACTCAACTCCGTCTTGCCTCGTAAACACTTCGGGCTTCTTCGGCGGCTTCTAACATCGTATTTTCTTCCTCTATTCCGAAGAACCGTAGTCTCTTCCTCTTTCTACTTCATCTACTCGAAGACGCATGGATTCTGAAGGAATTGTTCTTGGGAAAGGTGTTTTACAAATAGGGTTACTGTAGTGTGACTGTTCGTTTCAAAGTAAAGAGAAATTATTTATCTTTCATATAGCATAAGTTAGAATCGTTGAAACCTACAAATTTTTAAGTAGGACTCAAAAATGTAAGACATGCTAAAATCACATGAGTAACACTTCAATGTTAGTATTAGTATTAAAAGGAGTTGGAAATATTTCCGGTACTGTATATCTATCTGAATTATCTTTACTTGAACCTATTTCATCAATTCTACACGCTAAACACTCCCACAAAGTTACACCCACGTTTTATGAAACACCCTGTAGATTTGTTAATAATTTTGCCAGAGGCGACAGAAAAGCAGAATCAAGCTTTTTCCCTCGAATAGCACGAGTCTCGAATCGAAGCGCATATGTACATGTTTTTGGGGGAAGAGGCACGTGCTACCCCGCTAGAAGGTGTTAAACACGAGAAGGTGAATCGGTACCGCTCTGTAAACTCTTCCCTTGACGAAGCCCAGAACACCTCCGAACCCCGAATCGACCATAAACACTCCTCGGTGCGTACGGAACTCGGTTATTCTCGGTAGCGAGGAAGAGATCGTTGCTTTCTTGTCAAAATGTTGCTACTAGGTCTCGCTAACGCAAAGAGGCCCTGCACCCTAATTTTTGGAAATTTTATAAGCCTCGCTAGCATACGCTACTCCTTTTCCGTTTTTCTATAATGAAAGTTTCCTCGTATATGAAGTAGAAGAGGAATCCAAATGAATAGAGGTGTTCTGCACGAGCTTTGAAGTGAAGAAGAACGTGTCAATGGCCTTGCAAAATGAGAATCAGCTGTGTTCTGATCTTAATTTCATTGTGTTTGGTACTGATAAGTGATTAGTAGCATTCCAGCTTTAGCACTCAAGTGCCAAGGAATAATTCTGAAGAAGTCTTTCCTTCTTTTAGAATTTAGTGTCCCCAGCCTCTGAGAATTGAAGTAAAATTGTATTTTGGAGCAGAAGGAGTCAACAGAGCACTCGAACGTGGCAGTCACGAGATAGTATCGATCATATGCACTAGAAGAGATCAAGATCAACCAGAAACGACCCATTGTTCTCCTGATGCTATCTCCAATACTCGCTCACGATTGATTCATCTAGACCTGAAATGGCACTTTATTTCCAACCATTTCCAAATCATTCACCCCCTCGCGATCCATCTGTGACCCAAAACTGTAATCCCCATTGTGGAATATGCTCTCGTCATTAAGCAAATTAATCACTATTTAGAATTATTCATATCCAATGTGGATTCAGGTGCCTTTCTTGTTCGGGGCAAAATGTGTATAAGTATAAAAGTACATTTTTGAACCACCTTTTACAAGATTTAAACTTTACTTGTAATTTATATTTTAATATCTCTATCTGCTACTATAGCCTAAACAATTAAATTCACATTAATTGTTTATACATAATGTCACAATATTTATATATTTTATTACTCTTGGAGAAGGTGTCCACCGCTGTCACCCCCTGGATCCACCCCTGATTCATCTGATATCTAGCTATATGTTCGAATACCAGTAAAAGAAATCTCTCAATTGAATCACAGAACCTCTTCGTCGATCTCAATAAATCCTTCAATTATTCAGTTACTCGCTTCCTCTTCCCGTTCCTTCCTCTCTGTCTACTCCACTTAAGCGTGGCGAGCGAAAAGCAAAAGAGAAAGGCCCCTTACGTGGGAATATTTTCAAGCCATCGATTTAAAGAACGGAACACATGCGTGTGTGCGTCCGCGTCCACTGTGCTTACCGTGCACGCAAGCGCACAAAGTCGAAGAAAAAAGCATGAAGCAAGCGTTTGTTTGCTTTGACAAGTATCGAAGGTCCACGTACGAGTGGAAAGTACGAGCAACGACTCGGCCACTTATCCTCCGCATGAAAAACTGCCCCTCGCATGTGTCGTACACCCCCTAATTGCTCTCGTCTCTTTTCTTTCGTCGCTACCGCGAGGACTTGTGCAGTCGTTGCTCTTTCTTTAGAATTCTGTTTACCAACTCTGCGGTCCATTTTGATCGGATGGTATAAAGGGCGTCGCGCATTTTGGCGAAGCGCGGCGATACGAAGAAAAATGTTTATGAACAATTGATGACCGAATTAATTATTATTAATTTATTTGATTCGTCGCGCTTCGCGAAATTATTCGACGGTTTTAAAACAGTGGTTGGTTGGGACGAATGCCTAAGAAATGCCTAGGAAACGAGGCAATTGCAGGGCTACAAATCTTCCTTGGAACCGTTTACGCTGGGGAATTATATACTACATAGTGCGCGTAAACAATACTGCTCCCCTCTGAAATAGATTATGTCTTCTGTCCGAGCCTTGCAGTTTAACGTCTTGCAAATATTCCTCTGGGGATGCTTGCTGTGATATGGGGAAGGATGTTTGACGTTCTACTTTTAAATATGTGATAGGCAGTGGCGGAGTGCCAGGGTGAAAGCTTGTGATAAAAATGTTAATGACCTTTTAGTAGCTTGAAAGTATAATAGAACTGTGTGTCCCAAACTTTTTTTGAGTCGTTATTTCGTTTTATAATGTTCATAAATTTAATAAGGTAAAGAAAATATATTGAATTATCTTAAATGGAGGATTGTGCCTTATTGGACCGAAAAATAGGTAATTCTTTATGAATTTGTCGCACCGTTTTTGTATAAAAAATTCATAAAGCATTACCTATTTTTCAGCCCAGCTAGACGCAATCCTTAATACATATATTAAATATCTTTAAGTATATTATATATCATTAAATATATTAAATATCTTTAAGTACATTTAATATATTTAAGTATCTTATTTAGTGTAATAAATAAGTGTTAAAAATCATCAACTAAATGTCGATTGAAATTAAGTGAAAATTAAAAATGTACAGAAATACAGGCAAAGAAAAAAGTTGTCCGCCACCGGTGATAGGTGACCTTCTTCTGAATTTTGTTCCGCAGTTAGCTTACAATTAGTTACTTTTTGTTAGCGATACAGACTATTGCTGGGGATCGAGCAGCGTTGTCGCTCGTCGATCAGCTGCTAGTGCGTAGATCGCGGAGCACAGGCGAGCTTTTATACGAGCGACCTTGCTTTCGCCTCGATCTCGTTGATCCCGAAATTGAATTGGCTAATTGACAGGCTTAATCGAGAACAGATTGTCCGCTGGAACGCCCGTAGTGCTGCCTCCATTCTGTCCTCGCATCAGGGAATGGTACAGGGATTCTTATTTCCACAGATCCAACGGCCCATTATTTACCTCGTTTTTAATCCAATGCTGCAAGTCATGCGACGTGCATTTGTCTCCGTTTGTGTTCTGCGAAATCACCGATTAATCGGGCAATCCCATTCCGCCCCAGTTTCGTCGGAGGATCGAGGAGCTTGTAGTCTGCTGACGTTGGAGACCATTCATTTTAATCATTTCTAGGAGCTATTAGAAATTTTCTGCGCAATTATAGACAATTCAATATTCGAATACTATTCGAATATTTAAGTATTCGAATAGTATGATGTAAATTATATATCAACTTCTTTAGGTTAATTTTTTTACAAGCTTTTATTTAGTTTCAGTTGTAAGTTCGTTAGTTTGTCAAGGTTAAATCTTGTAAGCTAATAACATGATTTACAATTCACACCATACTATTAAAATACATCAGTATTCGAATACTTAAATATTTAAATAATAACAGTCGAATACTCAAATATTCGAAGTTTAATCGAAGCATTCGAATACTTGTAAAACATTCGAATATTAAATTATTCGAATAGTCCCAGCTAGAACTGATTTTAAAAAACTTATTTGTCCCCCACTGTAGTATTCTCCCAAGTTCAATACATTCAGTATACAGACAACCAAAATTGCCCCATATTTCCACACTAAAGACTAAGTACTACCTACATCTACAAGAGAATAAACGACACCATTCTCGCGCTGAAGCGAAACCCACCCCCTCGCTTCGCAGCAAGGTGTCCAAGCGCTCGAGCTCGATTAAAACTGTTATTTACCCCTCTAAAGGGGAAGATCACACCAGAAGGTCTTAGAGACTAAAGGCAGTTGCTGCAAATCCCGGCAGAGTCAATGAATCCACGAGGTACGAACACTTCCGGCTTGCAGAAGTTGGGGACGGGGGTGGTCGCAGGGTCTCCCATACCCAGGGCGCTCATTAGGTATGGAGGGCCATGGATCTCGATTGAAATGAAGACGAATCGCCCGAGACTGCCCCCGACGGGGTGGGTGTTTGCGTACGGCGACACGAATGAAATCGCGGCGAAAGAAAAGGAGAAAGATAGTCCACGCCGGAGGAGGAACGAGAAGGAGGTGAACGCGTAAGCAATCTCAGAGGGTAGCTCGCACCCCTATAAAACCTGTGGACCCTGGCCGTATCGACAACATTCGCTGACGAGTCTCGAGATAGGGTGCACTCGAAGAAAGGATGATCGGTTCCGTGCTGCTGCAACCCTCGGGCGCCACCTCAGCCTGCGCTCTGCTTTGCCTGGCTTACCTAGTCTCCTGCACCTCCGGCGAGTACGGTACGTTCTCACGTGGACTTCGACGTCAGTCGAATTTAAAATGGGATTAGTGTCATTTGAGTCTGATTCTAGATGGTCTTGATCTTCTTAAAGGTTTTAAATTTGTCTATATATGTAGAGATAGCTGTAGGTAACTATATTTGTTCGTTTTGTTTTGTTTGTTAAGTATAGATTTAGGTAGCTTCAAATTTGTAAGGTCAGGTATAGTAACTAGGGCTGGGACCATTTGAATAATTTAATATGCGAATATTTTACAAGTATTCGAATGCTACGAATAAACTTCGAATATTTAAGTATTCGAATGCTACGAATAAACTTCGAATATTGAAGTATTCGAATGCTACGAATAAACTTCGAATATTTGAGTATTCGAATGTTATTATTCGAATAGCATTCGAATACTGAAGTATTCGAACAGAATGGTGTGAAGTGGATCAAAAGTAGCTTACAAGATTTTACCCTGACAAATGAACCTAAAGAACTTGATTTATAATTCACACCATACTATTCGAATACATCAGTATTCGAATACTTAAGTATTTGAATACTTGGATATTCGAATACTTAAATATTTGAATACTTGGATATTCGAATTATATTCGCCAAATAATTGAGTAACTGAAGTATTCGAATATTCGAATACCGAAAAATTCGACAAATAGTCCCAGCCCTAATAGTAACAGTCTACTAGCTGCACCTTGCCTTTTACAGAAGCATATATAGCTGTCTGAATAGGCTATTTAACTTGTATGTGCTCAGTAATAGAGACGTTTAAGTGGAGCAGTTTGATAAGGGTTGAATGAATTATCTGTGCAGAAGGAAGGGAGTCCCCGAGCAGCGTGACCAACGACAGAACACCGAACAACGAGTTCGGCTCGTGCACCGATGGCAAGTGCATAAAACGCACCTCTCAGGACATCACGAGCGGCATGTGGTTCGGGCCACGACTGGGCAGGCGACGAAGAGCCGAGAGGAAGCTGGAGGTGGACCCGGATCTCGAAGCCCTCGCGAACATATTCGATGGCGCGCGCTGGGCCGTCATCACAATTCCAGGTATTTCCATTTGCATGCTTATTTTCCTTGCCGTTTCACGCGTTATTGTTCCGGCTATCCCGCGGTGTCCATCGTTCTTCCACGAAGAAGATATAAAAATTGCAGGCCTCCAGAAATGGAGTGTAACGCAGGCTTCGAACAAGGCCATTTGATACCAGAGATGGGCAAACAACTATTTGAAATAAAAATTTGTGTACGAAATTTTTACTTGAAATCATTTTTTGCCCATCTCTGCTTGATATCTTGTCAACTTTCCTCGTTATTCGATACTAATTCTTGTGGGTGATTACAATTGTCCGTGAAAATGAACTTTCTCGAGGAAACTTTCTTCTTAGGAGTTAGGGCTTCCGCAGACTTTTTTTCAGGCGTGGGGAGGCAATTTTGAGAAATAGGCAAGTTTATAGGCGACGATTGATTGCTTCTTTGAACTCATTTTGTAGCCCCAATTTAATTAACACTAGAACTACCGACAATTAATTAATTATACCTACTTCAACCAGTCATTTTGTCTGGTTTAGTAGTTCTAGTATCTAAAATTTAAAAGTATTCAGTTTTTTAGTATAAACTTAATAAAAATTAATTTTTAAAAATGACCGATTTTTTGTTAAGCCAGGGGGGCAACTATCCCCTCCTTGCCGCCTACCCCCGCGGACGCCCATGAAAATACCTACAAAGAACTTTCGTTTTTGAAAGAAGAACAGAAACTCCCTCGCTTCCACTAAAATAATTAGATCACTTTGCATAAGCTTCCAATCGATTTTACGAATGAAATTTTTTCCAGGAGGGGAGAAACGTCAACCGACCCAGTTCACTCCCCGCTTAGGTCGAGAATCGGGGGAGGAATTCTTCTCCTATGGATTGCCCAGGGATCAAGAGGAGCTGTACGCGGAGGAGCAGATCTTCCCACCACTTTTCGCGCCACGTCTCGGACGCCGACTACCCTGGACACCCACATCGAGGCTGGGTCTACAGTTGCACTCCATCCTTGATAAACCCAGACAGTACCCCGAGGACTCGCGCTTCTGAGACTTACCCATTCAACCGAACACAGCAGAATAGCCGAAGACATAGTGTGATTGCGACGCGAAAACGAGAAGATAAAGGACTATTGTATTTATTTGTATGATAAAAAAAAGAACAATACTCGACGGACTTCCTTCATTTTCAACCCTCTCAGCCTTTTCCTTTACTTTTGAAATAAATAAAGTATGTAAGTGCGTGTAATAAGGCCCACTTAAGGATCCATAATTTTTTTTTTCAAAGAATTATACGTATTTTTGGGAACTCTTTGTTTTATGGGAACCTATAAATATTAAACTACAAATGTGATATTTTGAGTAATAAGGTACATGTTCCAATTACTGCCAGTGTCCTTATTATTGCCACTTTAATTGTGCTACTTAAAGAAAATCCAATGTTTAAAGAATAGTGTACAATAAATGATAACAATAATAGGAAGAAGAACAGTTCCAATTTAATAATCATTTTTTTGTACCTATATTATTCCTCATACTTTACATTTTTATTAAGTAAAATAAATCAAGTGACAGTAGTAAGAACACTACAGGAATTGGGATGTCTACTCTATAATATGAACACAGCAAACGCGAAAACTTTTAAGTTTTCAAAAACCAGGAAAATATAACGGCTGGCCATTATTATCTGCTGGGCTTTATTACCCGCACTTAGTCAAAGTGATAGATTACTCTTTGACAAAAGAGTCGAGTAACTATCAATCGACAGTAAAATATCCACTGGAATACTGTCAACTTAGGCACGCAGTGTTCGGTTTGTTTAAATATTCCGGTCGATTTAGGAGTAGGTAGTACCTACACCAGTAGGCTCTAGTCTTCGATTCTCGTGGATCCGGGCGCTTGACTCGATTAAAAAGATGTTCCCGTGTTATTCCTGTCTGTCCAGAATGGTGGATGGTTACTCGAGCAAAGAGAGGCGGAAAGTTAACTTGTATCCGAGCTTTATGGTTACGAGCAGAGTCTACGCCGCCACATGGCCCACGGTAGTTCCGGTCGAGGAATTACACGCGTAGTTGCACCACCGCCCCCCAACCCCTCGACGTTTCCCATCTACGTCGACCTTATTCGCTTCCTTCCTTCGCCGAGGCCAGGAATTTAAACCTGCCCGGCCTTAATTGAAGCTTCTTCAAGAATGAAACCACCCTTGTTCCTTGCCTCTCTCCAATTGAAAAGCCTCTTGCATTTGGGAATGCAATTTGGGAATGATGTTTCATAGAGTACCGTGGGTCTGCGGGTTAGTGAAGTTTAACTAAAAGGTACTTATACATTAGAAATAATACTATGTGATATGTATAAGCATTAACATTCATTTATCGAACGATTAAAGATTGAGAATAAAAGAGAATTCATTCGGCGCAGAAAATCATTTGCAAATCCAAGGCCAAATGTTACTAATTGCGTGATATCTCGAGTTGTATCGATTATAGTTAATAATTATTTATACTGGGCGGTTAGGGTAAATGTTGGTAACATTATTTGTCATAGCAATAGCCACTGGAATGGATATTTTAGCGGAAAATCCATTTTTGCCGAAGAATTCGTTGGATTTCGCAATTGTAATCAACCGTCGACCTTGTTTTGATCGGGAGACATGGTTTCCCGAAGTGTATAGGTATAGGGAGCTCACGGAGCTCCATGTACTCAGTCGTCTTCGATCCCCCGGGCCTGGAGGACCTCCGAGGATCCTGGAGCTGCCGAGCCTACTGGACCTACTGGACTTACTGGACCTACTGAACTACCTGGGGACCTGGTCCTTCCTGAACCCCCCTGGAATGGAGTTCCCGAGCCACCTGGACCACGCGGACCTCCTGGAGACTTGGTCAGAGTTCCAACTGTTCCTTCGCCCATCGCCCCGTGGCCTGGGTTAGCTTATTGGGTTGGTGCCGATGAAATTTTCGGGTTCGTTAAAAGCCTGGGTATGTTAATATTCTACCAAGGCCAAAACCGATTTCTCTTCCTTTTTAACCGATTTCTTCGATTGTTTTTCACCATTTGTCGTATTTCATACATTCCTTCGCGGATTTTTGCATAAGTCGTTCTCTTTCATGTATTTCTTCGATGGGTTTGCATGATCTGACCGATTTTATGAATTTCTTCGATGGGTTTAAATGATTTAATTTATTCGATGCATTTCTTCGATGTGTTTACATGGTTTATTTTATTTTATGCATTTCTTCAATGGGTTTACAAGATATATTTTATTTGATGCATTCCTTCGATGAGTTTATATGATTTATTTTATTTTATGCATTTCTTCGATGGGTTTACATGATATATTTTATTTGATGCATTCCTTCGATCAGTTTATATGATTTATTTTACATGATGCATTTTCTTTGATGGGTTTACATGACATATTTTATTTGATGCATTTCTTCGATGTGTTTACATGACTTATTTTACATGATGCATTTTCTTCGATGGGTTTACATGATATATTTTATTCGATGCATTTCTTCGATGGGTTTACATGATATATTTTATTCGATGCATTTCTTCGATGTGTTTACATGATTTATTTTATTTTATGCATTTCTTCAATGGGTTTACATGATATATTTTATTTGATGCATTCCTTCGATGAGTTTATATGATTTATTTTATTTTATGCATTTCTTCAATGGGTTTACATGATATATTTTATTTGATGCATTCCTTCGATGAGTTTATATGATTTATTTTATTTTATGCATTTCTTCGATGGGTTTACATGATATATTTTATTTGATGCATTCCTTCGATCAGTTTATATGATTTATTTTACATGATGCATTTTCTTCGATGGGTTTACATGACATATTTTATTTCATGCATTTCTTCAATGGGTTTACACGATTTATTTTATTTTATTATATTTCAAATCATCTCAATCGGCACCAACCGAATAAGTAGGTTCTTAGTTTCCTCTAACGCCCACACTATTACTAACATAATGTAGTTGATTGTTTCAGCATTTCAGGTTCACGCTCTCACGTGGTAGTGAAAACTGATAGTGACAGAAGACATCTAAGGAAGCCTAGGCTAAGTTATTATAGCATGAAGTATTTAAGGCCCCATGTAAATTTGCCAAGTAGTCACTGAATCATTAGCTTTGTTGCTCTTTCGTTGGCTCCTCATCTCTGGTGAGGAGGTCGCCGCTGTTTCCGTTTCCGGGAGCAAGCGACTGAGCATGGAATCGGTATGGGTGGATCAGTTTCATCCCCTGATGTTCTTGTCGAAAGGGAAAAGTTTCGGGCGTAGGGGGTGTACCGCTTGGTACACTGCCTGCGTAAGTCTCCTGGTCCAATTATCCAATCTCCGCGTAAGACGGCTTGAGTCAGGTCACACCTAGTGTGCTCCTGGCGGGTTGCATGAGTCGGAGCAACAGGAATCGCCTCTGGGAGACGCCGAGTGCTTTTCTCTTTCGACTCGGACATTAGGGTGGTAGGAACTGCGCCATTCAATACTCCTTTCATGCTCACCCGTAGTCTTTCCTTCCTTGCTGAATTTATTTCAATCGAGTGATTACTTGGCAGTTCCCTAGATTCGATATCTAAACCGAAGGGATCGATGGAACTTTGTTTCCATCCATCTTTTTGGTTTAGTAGGCTAAGGGTTTCATGTACAGGGAGATCGACGGAACTTTGATTCCATCTATCTCTCTGCGGGTCTCGAAACGCAGCAACCTCCTCGTGGTGAGACCTGGTAATCGGTGAGAACCGAGCCGATAGCTGCGATTGTCAAATATTCTAGTCCGATATAAGAATTTCTCTAACTTACGATACTGTGGTAGAATGTAAGAATAAAATATGTAACTTGAAATGTTGTTCGATTGGTTCCTACCGGCTCCCAGAACACGAGTATAGAATATAGAAGGATCAGTGAAAGCTGGAATATTTCAGCGAGATACTGGAACTGTTGGGTTTTTGACAACTTTTAAAGTCCTCTCTGCTTCAGCACCTTATTGAAATATACCAAGTTACAATTCTTTGGCGAGGTATTCCATATTACATCATGAATGCATGTCTTCCACAAATAATATTGTTGTTTATATATATTTTTATGTTAAATAAATTTGATTTGCGTTAAATACACTCGAATAGGACAGCAAAGTTAAAAGGCGTATGTGTTCTTGTTTTGTTGTGATCCTTCTTTCTCTGTCGTTGCACGGAAAGCGTTTATAAAACGATCTTTAAATTGTTACTCTAACAGAATCATTTGTACATCGCGGGTTTCGAATGGCCTAGTTTTACACTTGTTGAATTCTAATTCCTACCACGCGTAGCGTTACAATCTGATTCGAGACTTCCCCGGTAACGTTGCATGCGATACTAAAATGGTAAAGGGGTCCTAGGACCCCCCAAACCGGTGACAGAAAAATGCATTGGTTGATAGGTCTATCCTATACCTCGTCTGTACTCTGTCCTATAATATCTCATCTATGATAATATAATTTAAATTTTAAATAGCAGATCATTTATCGACATCGAGAAGCTACAGCGCTCTGGCGATGCAACTGTCAACTAATGAAACTTGTCCGTTCTGAGGATCCTTATCCTTCTCTAACGATCATTCTCTTTACCTCTAATCGCTACCTCCTCGCATCATATGCTCCTGTTATCCAGGGCACAGAAGTACCAGGTTCGCATAACCAGAGTTAGTGGCACGCGAACTCTGTCCTCGTCGCACGCGGTACTTTGTTATCTCACACTCTCGGGTGTCAGCTCCTCGCGGGATGCACTCCTGATACAGTATCAGACGCGCATAACCAAAATTAGTGGCACTGAGAGCTTAGAGCAGCGCTGTCCAGCGTAGGGGCCCCTCACGCGCCTGCTTCCCTTTCCAACCGTTCTTTCGAGTAGCGTGACTTGTTGTCAAGGAAACCTCGCAACGCTAAAAAGGAGACCATGACCATCGACGAAGTATAGGATAGACCTATCACGCAATGTAATTTTGTGTCACACGCTCGGGGGGCTCGCAAGCCCCCTTACCATTTTCATGTCACACCCAACGTTATCGATTGAGTCTAAAATAAGATTGTAACGCTACGCGTGGCAGGAATTAAAATTCAACACGGGTAAAACTTAGATCATTTGAAACCCGCGATTTACAAATGATTCTGTTGGAGTAACACTATAAAGATCGTTTTATAAACGTATTCCGTGCAATGACAGAGAAAAAAGGATCGCAACAAAACAAGAACACATACGCCTTTTAACCTTGCTGTTCTATTCGAGTTTATTTAACGCAAAAAAAATTTATTGAACATAAAAATTTATATAAACAACACCATTATTTGTGGAAGACATGCTTTCATGGCGTAACGTGGAAAGCCTCATGAAGCAATTGTAACTTGGTATATTTCAAAAAGGTGCTGAAAAGCTGAAACAATCAACTACGTTATGTTAGTAATAGTGAGACCAGCATGGAAGGAAATTAAATAAACATAATAAAATACAGGACATGAAATAAAATGAATCAAGCAAATCCATAGACGAAATACATAAAATTGAAATAGAACAAATTACGAAAAACTATCGACGGCATACCTATCTGAAACAGAATAAAATTCTGATTAGCTGCCGAGACCGAACCAAACTCACTGAAGCTAAGTTTGCCTCGATCTGGGCCCTTAATCTAGATCGCAGGCTTTAGCTTGATTCCGTTTCGCAAGTTGCAATGCTTGGGAAACGTTACCAAGGAGCCGCACACCGACGCGGAGGTACTTACGAAAGTGACCCATTTCTATGAAATATTTCTGGCCCATATTTGACCAATGTTTTGTGCATTTTAAAAAATTTGGAAAAAGTCTTACAACTAAAGCAATTCTTATATTTAATTAGGATATTTGACAATCACAGCTATCGGCTCGGTGGTCCTCACCGATTTCCAGGTCTCACCGCGAGGAGGTTGCTGCGTTTCGAGACCCGTAGAGAGATGGATGGAATCAAAGTTCCATCAATCTCCCTGTACATGAAAACCTTAGCCAACTAAACCAAAGAGATGAATGGAAACAAAGTTCCATCGATCCTTTCGGTTTAAAAAGCGCTCGGCGTCTCCGAGACGATTCCTCTTGCTCGGATGCAATTCGAGCCGTCTATCACGGAGACTGGGAAATCGGACCGGGTGACTTACGCGGGCAGTGTACCAAAAGATACACCCCCTACGCCCGAAACGTTTCCCTTTCGACAAGTACACCAGGGGGTGAAACTGGTCCACCCATACCCATTCCATGCTCAGTCGCTTGCTCCCGGAAACAGAAGCAGCTGCTACTTCCTCATCGGAAATGAAGAGCCAATGAAAGAGCAACAAAGCTAATAAAATTCTGTGACTACTTGGCAATTTTACATGGGGCCTTAAATACTTGATGCTATAATAAATTAACCTAAGGCTTCCTTAGATGTCTTCTTTCACTACCACTGTTCACTATCACTTTTCACTATTTTCTTTCAAATATGTTATCTTATTAACTTCATGTAAAATAAATCATGTAATCCCATTAAAGAAATGCATCAAATAAAATATATCATGTAAACCCATCGAACAAATGCATAATTTAAAATAAATAATGTAAACCCATCGGAGAAATACATGAAATAAAATAAATGATGTAAACTCATCGAAGAAATACACGAAATAAAACGACACGTGCAAAAATCCACGAAGAAATGTATGAAATAGGACAGATGATGAAAATGAATCGAAGAAATCAGTTAAAAAGGAAGAGAAATCGGTTTTGGCCTTGGCAGAATAATAACATTTTGAATGGCTTTTAAAGAACCCGAAAATTTCATCGGCACCAACCGAATAAGTTAACCTAAGGGTCAGGGGGCCGAGGGAGTGCACGAAGGATCAGGACTTCGAACCCTGACCAGGTCCCCAGGAAGTCCAGTAGGTCCCAATCTTAGCAACTTGTATAACGCTACAATTCAGAGGTACACCTACGTATTTGGAATTTCAAACTTTTAATAACGTAAATAATTTGTTAGAAACTTTGAAAATAAGCTTCGGCCCGAGATACATTCTACGGTCTCCTGAGTCGGTCGGACCGAGACTTATTTTTAAAGTTTCTGACCAATTATTTAATTAAAATTTTGAAATTACAAATACGTTAAGTACTTCTGGATGGCAATCAAGTTGCCATGAATTTTCACTAATAACAAACTCATAAAAATCAAATAGTAAAAAAATTACGTCAAGTACGTGAAAAAGTGGAGCGTGGAAAAGAATACCTATTATCAAATAAGTCACAAAAGAATAGAAGATAATAACAATTTCAGTATAAAAGCACATGTGAAATCAAAATGACAAAAATACATATACACAGACATTTTAATAATGTCTAAGAATACCTATTATCAAATAAGTCACAAAAGAATAGAAGATAATAACAATTTCAATATAAAAGTACATGTGAAATCAAAATGACAAAAATACATATACACAGACATTTTAATAATGTCTAAGACTACCTATTACCAAATAAGTCACAAAAGAATAGAAGATAATAACAATTTCAATATAAAAGCACATGTGAAATCAAAATGACAAAAATACATATACACAGACATTTTAATAATGTCTAAGAATATCTATTATCAAATATAGTGGGTAAAAAAAGTATTGGCACACTTTTTAAAATCGCATAACTTTTTTAGAATTGGTCCAAACGACATGATTTTTTTTAGAAGTTAGGAGGCTGATTTCGGGAATTTTCGCGATTCTCGACCTTATTCTACGATATTTAAGCATTTATAGCTCAGGGCACCGTTAACCGATTTTGATGAAATTGTCAGCATGTGTACAGCTTACTTAAGTCTACAAACGGGTTTTTTAAATTTTCATTACAGGCTCAGAAAAAATAGTTGAAAAAACTGCCTTTACTATTATTTTTTTGCTAGTCCGACAAATTGCATTTTTTTCAAAACTACGAAACACGTCACTTAGAACACTAATCCTCCTAGCTTCCAAAAAAACTCATGTCGTTTGGGCCAATACTAAAAAAGTTGTGCGATTTTAAAAAGTGTGTCAATACTTTTTTTACCCACTGTAAGTCACAAAAGAATAGAAGATAATAACAATTTCAATATAAAAGCACATGTGAAATCAAAATGACAAAATAGTATATTGCGTGACAAGGGAGAGAAGTAAGCGATTCCGACGAGCGTGAAGTTGGCTGCCCGAGCGTAGCGAGGCGAAATCGCTTCTCTCCCGTGTCACGCACTATATTTTTTTTTCAACACCTGCATGAAAGGTGTGTTTTTGAAAGCCTGCTGAGCGATTCGCAAAAAATATGCATTTTCTTTTAATGAAAAATGGTGCTGTGACAGTTGTAATATCAAATAAAACACGCATGCTCGATAACGATTAGTCGAACAACTGCATCTTAATACCATACGGTAACGCCAAACTCCAGTTTCCTTGGGAGGAAACTGCAGGGTTTGAAAACTGTTATAATATCGATTTCGGTTCTCCAAACGGTTATAAAGAACCTTTATTCGGAATAACTGTTATGAAGAACCAAAATTTCCAACTATTATCTCTTCCCATACAGCACACTCTCGTTGCAGCATAGTTGCAGTATAGTTGCGGTGCAAGATTGCAACGATTCACGCAACGTTGCCGCAACTATGCAGCAATAATTCTATGTCCGCCTGCTGCAACGTTGCACAGCAACTTTGAGGCAACTTTGCACGGCAACTTTGAGGCAACGAAAAACTGTTAAAAAAAAATAAAAAAGTTATTGGTTACGACAGATTTGAACTCCGGCCCGCCCGCATGACAATCTGACGCTCTACCGTTGTGGCCACGGAACCTTCTTGGATGTAGAGTACTGTAGATGGTATATATATTGATTACTCCGTACGTTAAAAACTTTTATACTACATGAGTACTACGACCCCCATATATATATATATTGTCGTTCCAAAATCACTGTGCGCCGTGCTCGCCTTCACGGAAACATCAGTTTGGCACGTGCCACCAGTAAAGTAGATTCTGACTTATGCTTGGAACTGATTAAATGGTTGCCTTCTCCAACATATATTTTATATTTTAGTTCATTATACTGGATATCCGCGGGAACAGTAAACACCTGGATATTTCCTAACGTATTGGAGATATAAAAGAAATTGTTTACATGAAATTGCGTGGTTGGAGCGGGCAAATTTTCTACGGAACTCTTTTTTTTAACAGATCACTTGATAGTGCGTTTCAAGACGAATTCAATAAAGTATAATGTATACACTTTATTTCAGCTGGTTTTCGAGATATTATGTTTTAAAATTTGCTAACGCCGCAAAGTTGTGGCAAAGTTGCGACAAAGTTGCGGCAAAGTTGCGGCAAAGTTGCTGCATAGTTGCGGCATAATTGCGGCAAAGTTGCTGCATAGTTGCGGCATAATTGCGGCAAAGTTGCAGTGCATTATTGCAACGCAACTATGCAGCAACTATGCAGAAACAATTCTATGTCCGCCCCGTGCAATGTTGCACGGCAACGTCGCAGCAACCATACATCGACATTGCACTGCAACCATGCAACATCGCAAGGTTACTGCAACCATCCTGCAACTTTGCCGCAACGAAGTGTGCTGTATGGGTTGCGGTTACGGTTCCTATTTCCCTCCTCATATTGGTTCCATAACCGTTATTCTTTCGGTTCTGTATCTGTTCCATAATGGTTCCAGAATCAATTCTTGTATCGACTTTTCCCTAATTGATATCATTAATTATTGTAACTGCAGATTACTGTATATGCGCATATTTTTTACAAAATCCTTATAGAAAAAGGAGAAACATTTATAGGTACATATCATTGATTTATAATAAAGCGTTGAAATAAATAAATCAGCTACATATTTTTTACATTTACACACACACACTATATTATTCAGAACAGGAAGTTAAATGTTTCTCCTGTTTCTATAAGGATTTTGTAAAAAATATGCACATATAAAGTAATCTACACAAAGTCGATATAAGAATTAGTTCTGGAACCGTTTCGGAACCGATATAGAACCGAAAAAATAACGGTTATGGAACCGATATAAGGAGGGAAATAGGAACCGTAACCGAAACAGATAATAGTTGGAAATTTGGGTTCTTCATAACAGTTATTCAGAATAAAGGTTTTCCATAACCGTTTTAATCAGAACCTTTATATACCAGTTTTAAACAGTTATTTTCGGAACCGTTTCAAACCCTGGAGGAAAGTAAAAAATTATGCGAATACGCATGCGCATAAAGTCTTTTTCCCTTAGGAGAAAAGTAGAAAACGCGAATACGTCTGAAATTGGTCATTTTTCTCCCGCTCAGCAGGCGTAAAAAAACACACATTTTCATGCAGGTGTTGAAAAAATACATATACGCAGACATTTTAATAATGTAAAGATAAAATGTAACAGAAATACAAGGTACTCGTGTCTACTATTGCAAAGAAAGAATGGGAAAATATAACACACTCACAGACCGTTGCAAACAGTCTCACTGCTATCCACGCGGCAAGCATCCCCCTTCGCTACTGCTATTCGATCAACAGGCCAATGTGCCGCAGCTGCAGCGTCAGTGAATCCGGTCCTCCACCCTGTGGACCTAGACCCTCTCTAGGGCCTATGCTGGGCCCTCTCTAAGGTCCCTTGGGCCTTCTCTAGGGCCCACGCACTAGGCCCTTTCTAGGGCCTAGAATCTGAAAATTGAAGCTAAGCGAAAATTGGACTCTACTTCCGCGAAAAAAAGCGATTAGAGCACCGGTGCTCTGGACGAACCTAGTATACGTAAAAAAATGGCTCTAGTTTCGCGAAGAAAATTCAACTGGAGCTTCGGTGCTCTGAACGAGTCTTAGATACGCAAAAATTTCACTCTAGATTCGCGGTAAAGTTACTCTAAGTAAGAACCGCGGTGCTCTGCAAAATATGTAGATGGGCGCGAAAAAAGCGGGGACTCTACGATCGCGTTACGCGCGATCAAAAAGGATCTTGCTAGACTGCAAGATTGCTAGGTTGCAAGATTGCAAGATTTCAAATTTTTCGCGGCGACTCTATTCGACTCGATCGATTCGCGTTATTTTACGAATTATTAATCGGAATTGTAAAAATCGCGAGCAACTGTTATATGGATTTAATTTTCTGGCCCTGTTCTCTAGGGCCTAGAATCTCGTTGGCAAGTCCAAGCTGAAAATTGAAGCTATGCGAAAATTTGACTCTACTTACGCGTTAAAAAAGCAATTAGAGCACCGGTGCTCTGGACGAACTTTGTATGCGCAAAAAATTGGCTCTTGTTTCGCGAAGAAAATTCAACTGGAGCTTCGGTGCTCTGAACGAATCTTAGATACGAATTATTAATCGGAATTATTAAAATCGCGAGCAAATGTTGTATCAATTTAATTTTTTTTCTAATTTAGACAGACACATGCATGTCACTATCTACGAGTACCTTGTCTGATCAGCTCATTGGATTCTGCTCCCTTTCCAACACATATGCGCGACGGTTAGTGGCCCGTTTCATATAATTGGCATTCGTTTTAGGAACATTTCTGCGATATTTCGTGAATATGGTTTAGAAAAGAGCCACGTCACGAGGCTACTTCGCAAAATATTGCACAAGTGTTCCCGCATGTCGCGCATTTGTGTTGGAACGGTCAGAATCGAAAGAGCTGGCTACCCAACGTTTTCTACAAAAAACATTTTGTTCTATTGCGTGCACCCACGTCCAAGAAATTATAAAGTGACTTAGCGTTCGCTGTCATCAAGAGTACTGCATCTCTGCACACTTGTTACCCCTCGGACCAGCAACCCTGAAATCAAATTTAGAATTTAAAATATGTATATAAATTATTGGTAGTAATTTATTCATTAATTATATCTTTTTTTCAATACATTTTATACAATTGTTTTATTGTTGCCGATAATAATTGGTATAGCTTTTTTAACTTTATTTGGACGTCAAATTTTGGAGTAGGTATATTCAGGATTTAAAGGGGCTAAATAAGGTTGGAGCGGCAGGGTTATTACAACTTTTTAGTGATGTTATTAAATTATTAAATAAAGAATCTTTTTTATCGAAAAGATAAATTTAAATTTATATTTGTATTTTGAAGAAACGGTATAATATATTTAAAATTGTAACTATTGTTTACTAATGTCTTAGGGGATAGAAATAAATTTGGTAAATGAGGATGTTAATAGAGGTAAATTTATTGTTTAAATAAAATTCTGGGTGGGCTGGTAGAAATATATGTAATGTTAATGTAGATAGTGTAGTCTATCTATTTATTAAAGTGAGAGAAGAATGGGGCTGGCAGGGGCACAGCCTGGAAGAAGTAAAGGAGTTCAGATACTTAGGGTATAATTTCCAGAAAAATGGGGGCAGAGAGATGCATATAAGGGAAGTCATAAAGAAAGCTAGAATAGCAATGGCGCAGATATGGGGAATAGGACAAAGAATGTTCAAGAACAATTTTGTGAGAAGAATGAGAATATTCAGAAGCATAGTGAAAAGTATCTTCCTGTATGCGTCAGAAATTTGGGAATGGATGGAAGCAGAAAAAAATAGAGAAAATACAGGAGAAATACATAAGGTGGACTTTAGGTTTGGACTTCAATACACCAGCAGATCTAATTTTGGAGGAAACAAAAACGGACAAAATAAGGATAAAAGCTGGGAAAAGAGGAGAAAGCGAAACGGCTGAATAAGAATAAAATAGTACAAGAATGCTGGAGGGAAATAGACGCGAAGCAAGCAGAGAAAAAGTCGAAATGGAAGGAAATGAGAGACTTATACTACAGGCAAAAAATGATGGATATACAAGAAATGGAAATCGAAAGAAGGAGAGGAAGAGAGTTTGCTGAGGAACTAGCGCAAAGAGACAGGGCGAAGCAGGTCCAATGGCGATACGCCAGAATACAAGGAGGCAGATACAACGCACATTACACAGAAATCAGGGATAACCAGAGAGCGAATTACCTAAACGGAAACTACAGAGGCAGAGACCAAAGCATGATTGCAAGGTTCAGATGTGGGAACGAAGAGCGGGGAAGCAAGTACTGGAAGGAGGAAAAAGAGACAGTATGCAGACTATGTAATGGGGCTAGAGAGACGCTGGGTCACATGCTACAAGACTGTACGGATCTGACAAGAGAAAACTCAACGATCAGGGGGATACTAAAGCGAGAAGAAAAAGGAGCGGATTGGATTGCGAATGGATCTAGAAAAAAGGAGAAGAAAAGAAGAACAAGATGAAGGAAGAAGTCAAAACGAAAGCACAATCTTGAATTAACAGTCCCAGAACCACTTACACACATAACACATGTAACCCCATTTTGAGGCCGAAAGGCGAAAAATAAACCTATTTAGTACAATTTATTAAAATAGATAGATAATTGTAAGAGATTCACTTATTTTAATTTTTGATGGGTAGTTGTTAATTATTCTGGTAAAATACAAAAATATAATTATTATCCCCCCCCCCCAACAATTGAAATAAAGATAAGTTAAGAGAGAAGATTTGGAAAAACTCACGCGAAAGGGTTCAACTTCAGAAATGTAAATCGTATTTAATACGTCAAGCATCCCGAATGATTGTGAAATTAAAAACAGAATAGTTTAGAATCTTAAAGGCGCGATATGAAAACATTTTTCCGATTTTAAAATTAATTTATTCACGCATTAATGACACTGTTAGCAACTACTAATGATAAGTATTCGTGGTCACTATGCTCGGTACAGCAATTATTTTACTTCATAGCAGGCAGAATGATTGAAAGAATTAAAAGAGTGTCACTCACCATTCGTTGAGAACAGTCTCACTGCTATCCACGCAGCCAAGTGAAAAGAGTTTTCTCAAAAGTCTCCGAGATTAAGGGTATATCACAGTGATATCATGTTTAAAGGCCTCCCATATAGTCCAGTAACCGATGGAATTAAAGCACGAAGCAACATATTACGAATTAAGATTCATCATGACACGTTAAACTAGTTCACGTCCGACCACGATCGCGTTTGGGAACAGACTGGCGAGTGGCGAAGTCGCGACTCGCGACTCGTGACGTATTTCAATGTTTTGAATCTGACAAACGTTATTGTCGCGCCGAGCGCGGAAACCGGGAGTCGGCCGAGCGCGGGAATATGAACATGAAATTCGTCGAGGCCAGAAATAATATTATATATCAATTCACTTTTCACCACTACAGTCGTAATTGTGAATAGTGAAAGTTTTTATATAGAGTTTATAGAAATGAAGGGGACGCATAGGTTTCGATAGAAATGAAGCATCTTCTTTTGCACAAATTTCTGCAAATTTGTCAACTAATGTAAATCGACCAAATTTGTGAAAATACATAGCACTAAGAATTATAAAAATTATGGTCGACTACTTGCAGTGTAGAGCAAGTCACATTAGTGACTTGCAATCTTTTGGGAAAGATATTCGTAATATATTATAATCCACGATAGTTCCCACACTATTCGTTAATTTTATTAGCTTCCCATTAACAATATTTCGATTCACCCATAAACATACTCGATTAATTTTATTCCAACGCCGATAAATTGTGCGTTAAAAATATTGCATCTCTTCGTTCTTTTTCCCTAAACTACCATTAACATTTAAATTTCGTGCAGCAAGACTTTCCGCCATACGCTCTTACCTCCTTCGAACACGTTATGTAGTCTCTACGCTTACTATCGCAAAAGGCCACCCTATTTCTACGAGTTCTACGTTAACATGTGACTAAAATGTGGCGAAAAAATTATTATCAGCCAAATAGAGAAGGTATAATGATGCAACTGAGTTTATTACCTCTCTCTGTGATAATGAAAAGAATCCGGTACAACCCGAAATAACAACGGTATTAAGATTTTTAACGTGAAATTACACAAGTACTAATATCGGTACAAATTGTGTGGCCCATCTGGCACTGACCGAGATTAATAAAAAATCATTTGCATTTCAAAGTACAGTAAAACACGATTTCACAGGATGGAAAAATTCTGAAAGATCCTTGCAATAATTGTGATAGTTCAAATTCAAACACAATGAAGAAAGTCGATATAACTGCTTCCAAACAAACTCTAATTGCAAAATTACTTTTGTTCAATCACAATAGTAAGTAGTGGAACAACGAAAGTGGAAAATTTTTACATCCAAAAAATGTGTAGCCACTAAGAAAACTGGAGAGTTTGTAAACGATTAGCGACTATTGAAATTACAGAAATTTTAAACGAATCGCGAATAAAGAAACTGTAGAGATTGTAAACGAATCGCGACTCTCGAAGTTACAGAGATTTTAAACGATTCGCGACTGTTGAAATTGTAGTGATTGAAAACGCGTAGCCACTATCGAAATTAGAGAGATTTTAAACGATTCGCGACTGTCGATTTTGCAGAGATTTCCAACGATTCGCGACCTTTGAAATTAATTGATTAATTAATCTGAAGTAGATCTGAAGAAACCCTGAAGTACGAACCCTTAAGGTACACCTGCCTCTCTCTCTCTCTCTCTCTCTCTCTCTCCCTCTCTCTCTCTCCCGTGCCTTAATTCGTTATTAATGAAAATTCATGGCAAACTACGCACCGCGTCAAAATTAAAGCAACGCTATAATTTCCCGAAAATTTACGTCATTTTCAAACGGTTGTACCTCTGCGAAAAATGATCCAAGAAATATTTAAGAAACGGATTTTGAACGCTACGAGTTTCTAGAATTTGACTCAATTTTTAGTTCATTCATTATGATACTGTTTTATCAAGATCAAGCGCCGGAAACCAAGTTTCAGAAATTTTTGCCTAAGGTCGGTATCAAATATATTGGCCGGTGAGTTTCGTGAGGGGTATTCTCCCACCACACCGTTTGTTTGCCTCGGTGCTCCTTTTCTCAACGTTTTCTGACTCGCTCTCGTTCCATCTCACTTTCGCCTTCGCAGAACAAGAGTGAGCGAGAAATGGTGGGGATACTGCCAAGCTTCTGGGGTGTAGGCCAACCGAGCTGTCAGCGTAGAAATTCGCACATCAGAATAGGTGTGCGTTAGCAACGAAAAAATTCAGGAGCTTTATTGGTTAGCAGATTGATTCTTTCTCGATAGCTTCATCTCGCATTGGTCTACGCATAGCTTCGTAACGCACACAACTGTAACGATAAGGATATATAACAGCCAAACGGCTAGGTTCAGGCGGAGCCGAGCAGCGCTCCCGTTACCCCACCATACCCTGCGACGACCGCGCAACTCCAATTGACAAATCCGCGATCGTCAGATGGTGGTGGTTGATTTCTCCTCGATCGCTGCTCGCGAAACCGAATTCACCGGCCAATATATTTAATACCGACCTTAGTAACTGAGAAAGGAGCAACCGTTCGGGAAATATGGCACCAAGATTGCTATTGGAGTCTTTTTTCTTTAATATTATTGGAGAAATAAAATGTAATTGTAGAAGAAATATTTGGAATCGAATCTGGACGGATGGTATATAGATTAACGAAGATAGATGATCGCAACCAATCGGCTCGTATTACTTGTCACGTAATTAATAATTGTATTACAATGTTACTTGTCATACGATTAGTAATTATATTTCGAATAATACAGATTGCCCAGGTCTCACCACGAGGAGGTGCTGCGAGTGGAGACCCGCCCTAACCGCGGCCCATCCGCCCTCCTTTTATGCAAAATTTTATTTTCATTTCCATAGATCCCCCTGATGCACGGTTGCAAAACGATCCTCGATCGCTCGACAAGCGGGCATCAGAGGGAGTCCTTCTGTAAAAAGCTACCGCGATAAAGCTAAGCTGAATTTAAAATATTTCTTTGTTTCATTTCAAATTTTAAAAACTTTCTGGTATATTTCTACCATGATAATTATTCACTAATTGCGAATAAAACAAAGAAAAGGGGGGCAAATTTGAGGGAAATTATTAGGGAAAACAGTGATAATGATACATCATTATAGGATATGTTATATGATATATCATTATTTAGCAAAAAGTTTTCCCATTTTTTCTTTATTTCATTCCTAATTAGTGAATAATTATTATTTCCTATTCATTACTAGGAAATATGCCAGTGTATATTTGCTATGCTTACTTAAATACTAATAATTCCTACCTATACGAGCGCTCGTATTTAATAATTGCTACTTATATTTAGTTATATGCTACTTATGTTTAGTTATATTTAGTTATCAACACTGCAGTGTTTAATTATTTCCTTAAAAACTACTTAATTCTATGTGGCCATTAAACACATTACCTCATCATATACATATCTACTTAAATTTAAATAATGACCTGCCTAATAAAAATCTGAAATTGTCATGTGTTTCTTACTTCCCTCGATGGACCCACGATGTTACCTGAAACATTCTCAAAAGTATCTATTAATAAAAATTCCTTGAGATTTCGTTTCTCAAGGATGATGAATCTGAAATCATATTTCTGAAATATTCTTCACACGTAATATATCTGTAACAGAAACTTTCTCAGTGAATTAGTACCTACAATCTATCTCGATTAAGTAATGTAATTTCAACAGATATAGGGTAATGTAACGTTTTTGGCTATTGCACTGTTTTTGGCCATGTGCATTATTATCTTATTTTTAAATTGCTTGCAGATCTTTATTGTGTGGAGAATTTCACATCATAAATATTTTATTTAGTATACCGCCCGAAATATAAGGTTATATGTATTGCTTACACGGAAAAATATTAAATTTTTTAAGAAGTGGCCAAAACTGGTACAATACCTTAAAATGGTCACAAATGATGCATCTACCCTAGTCTTTTCATTGAATCACTATTGCCCAAATATTGAAATATCATATTTGAAGCTACAAGCCAAAACTCAATATGGAATATCGATTTGGTATTAAGATGAAAGAAGGAAGAGATTAAAAAATACTGCTTCATTGTCAGCAGACAAAGTAGGCAATCAAAACTTTAGCAATTCGTGAAAAAGAAGCTACTAATGATATTACATTTCATTCCGAAACAATTAATATTCATAATATTAAGCACATTGGGTGCTTTGTTACATTAACTCAATAATTTCCTTCTAATTCCTCATTGGCATCTTCAAAGTTGATGTATCGACAATCAATCATAATATACTATAGTTAATCAAAAACATTTATGCAAATGTTGAAAATTGGAATAATTGCACTTTACTGCACAGTATTTGAAGTTACTGTCATACAGAAAATAGCAACAACGAGCACGTGTTAATATTGAAAATTTACTATCAATATAAAGTGCCGAATTGCAGTTACCTACTTTTTCAGTGCAAATTTCGTTTCAATATCATCAAATTTAGCAACAATCGCGGGTGAATTTTGATCAATGCAAAGGAATGTTGAAAATTTATAAAAATAAAAAACTACATTTCTTATCAATCTGAAAATAAATACAAGGATTGACGAAGTTACAATGCAAAAATCGGCAACGCTAATGAGGAATAGCTACTACTACTTTTCAAAGACTCTACCCATACAGCACACTCTCGTTGCAGCATAGTTGCAGTATAGTTGCGGTGCAAGATTGCAACGATTCACGCAACGTTGCCGCAACTATGCAGCAATAATTCTATGTCCGCCTGCTGCAACGTTGCACAGCAACTTTGAGGCAACTTTGCACGGCAACTTTGAGGCAACGAAAAACTGTTAAAAAAAAATAAAAAAGTTATTGGTTACGACATATTTGAACTCCGGCCCGCCCGCATGACAATCTGACGCGCTACCGTTGTGGCCACGGAACTTTCTTGGATGTAGAGTACTGTAGATGGTATATATATTGATTACTCTGTACGTTAAAAACTTTTATACTACATGAGTACTACGACCCGCATATATTGTCGTTCCAAAAGCACTGTGCGCCGTGCTCGCCTTCACGGAAACATCAGTTTGGCACGTGCCACCAGTAAAGTAGATTCTGACTTATGCTTGGAACTGATTAAATGGTTGCCTTCTCCGACATATATTTTATATTTTAGTTCAGTATACTGGATGTCCGCGGGAACAGTAAACACCTGGATATTTCCTAACGTATTGGAGATATAAAAGAAATTGTTTACATGAAATTGCGTGGTTGGAGGGGGCAAATTTTCTACGGAACTCTTTTTTTTAACAGATCACTTGATAGTGCGTTTCAAGACGAATTCAATAAAGTATAATGTATACACGTTATTTCAGCCGGTTTTGGAGATATTATGTTTTAAAATTTGCTAACGCCGCAAAGTTGTGGCAAAGTTGCGACAAAGTTGCGGCAAAGCTGCGGCAAAGTTGCTGCATAGTTGCGGCATAATTGCGGCAAAGTTGCTGCATAGTTGCGGCATAATTGCGGCAAAGTTGCTGCATAGTTGCGGCATAATTGCGGCAAAGTTGCAGTGCATTATTGCAACGCAAGTATGCAGCAACTATGCAGAAACAATTCTATGTCCGCCCCGTGCAATGTTGCACGGCAACGTCGCAGCAACCATACATCGACATTGCACTGCAACCATGCAACATCGCAAGGTTACTGCAACCATCCTGCAACTTTGCCGCAACGAAGTGTGCTGTATGGGTAATTAGAACTTGAATTGAATGGAGGTGTGTCAGAAGTCTGCGATTTCTATTACAAACAATGAATTACACCTTTCATCGCCATTCTTTCAGTCACAAAATAAAATTTTTCAAATGCCATTCCATGAAAATTGGAACTTGAAATTTAAAAATATTCTAAAACAAAATAAAAAACATTTGTCTGCAAGATATGAATCTACTTTTAAAACAATATTTCCAGTGACAAACACTCGATTCAAGGGTGGGTAGGTGGTGATAGGAGAAGGAGGATGGTGCAGCCACTTAGGGCTGCTGAAAAAAATGATCAGTAGCCAGAAGGGCAGCTGATCATTGGCCACTCATTAATGCAAGAAACCCGTGAGTGGACCGTTTCTATCTTTCGCAACGCTAACTTATTACAGACTAAAATCAACTCCCGAGCACAGTCACTAGGACTTTGGACTACTCGCAGCACTAATTTCTCAAACAACTACAAAATTCCCGGATGGTGCTTCATTACTGAAAATTCTACTATACTCAATACAAAACCCGAATAGCAAACGAAAAAGCTCCCAAGGAGCTATACTACTATAACAAATATAAAAATCTATCGAGAACCACCAGATGGGTGGCTTCATTTTTCGCAAAACTAATAAAAATTTAGTGCACCTGTGTCTTGTAATACGCAACTCTAACTTTAATTCGTTGCAACCTTCCTGAAGGCTGTGTAGAGTCCCCTGTGCTGCAAATCCAGCAGCTCGGGACTCTTTTTTCCCAGGAACATGTCTCCAGACATGTCCCAGGACAGTTTCGGGGCATTGGGGTCTGGGGGTCGCAACTCTAATTACAAACGCGATCAGTCGCATCGCAACTCTATGGACATTCCACGCGAAATCGGACACTTTTCGGAGTAACATTTCGAATGTTGCTGGAATTTGAACATGTTGTAGTCTTTAGTGATATTTAAACGTACCTCAAGGGATTTTTCAAAATTTTGAAAAATGTCGATTTTACAGCTGTAAGGTAAGGGCTACCTTTTCCTCAATAAATTATAGCTATGTAAGTAGTAAATGGATGGAGATGAGATTTACAGTGCTTACAAAGAAGACATTAAAGTTTTAAGAGAAAATTATTTCAGTTTAAAAAAATAAAAATTTGTACCATTTTTGTGCAATTATTTTAATCAAATGCAGTTTTTTAACATCGGGCGTGATTTTAAAAATCCCTCCAAAAAGGATAATATAGTTCTATCCTTCCTCTGATGGACAAATTTTCAAAAATATGGACATTTTAAAATTGGCCCCGTAGAAATTGTCGAAAGTTGACGTTGCGTCAAATCGCTCCGGCTCGACTGGCTGGGCCGTGCGATATTCGCAGCGGCCAAGCGGCTATATCTGCTATTTTAATACGGTGTTTTCGAATATGGTAAGTATTTGTAAAAAACTGAAGATGGAAAACTTTTACTGCTTTTTATACACAACGTAATACGGTAACTCAATTTTGGGTGTTCGCAATATTTTCCTTGAAACAATGGAGACCCTTAGTTTTTTAAATGGAATACTAAATATTTAATAGCATTCCATTTAAAAAACTGAGCGTCACCTTCGTTTCAAGGAAAATATTGCGAACACCCAAAATTGAGTTACCGTATTATGTTGTGTATAAAAAGCAGTAAAAGTTTTCCTTTTTCAATTTTTTACAAATACTTACCATATTCGAGAACACCGTATAAGAATAACAGATACCTATAGCAGTCGAGCTGGTACAATTTGACGCAGCGCCAACTTTCGACAATTTTTACGGGGCCAATTTTAAAATGTCCATATTTTTTAAAATTTATCCATCAAGGGGAAGGATAGAACTATATTATCCTTTTTGGGGGGATTTTTAAAATCGCGCCCGGTGTTAAAAAAACTGCATTTGTTTAAAATAATTGCACAAATATGGTTCAAATTTTTATATTTTAAACTGAAATAATTTTTTCTTAAAACTTCAATGTCTTCTCTACAAGCACCGTAAAGCTCATCTCCATCCATTTACTACTTCCATAACTATAATTTGCTGAAAAAAGTTAGCACGTACATTCAAACAGCTGCAAAATCGACATTTTTCAAAGTATTGAAAAATCCTTTGAGGTACGTTTAAATATCATTAAAGACTACAACATGTTCGAATTCCAGCAACATTCGAAATGTTTCACCGAAAAGTGTCCGATTTCGCGTGGAATGTCCCTCTAATAAAAAGAATACCATGAATCAAAAGTAATACAATGAGTCAAACTCTAGTAACTCCAATTCAAATTTCAAAATACTAGAACAATCTCAAAAACAATCGCGACTCTTTTTTCGGAACACTACAAGCAACCACGATCGATATTTTTTCGCAACACTATGCTGGAACCAAACGCGGGGAATACTTGATTTGCAACGCTAATTCAAACCGTCATCAACAATTAATCGCAACGCTAATTCAAACCGTCATCAACATTTAGTCGCAACGCTAACTAGCCCCGTAATCTTCTTCGCAACCCTAATTGAAAACGCGGGGTGCTCAATTTCAGGGGGGGGGGGGGTATCGATGGGTCAGCCTATCGCCAACCAAACTACTACTACTACTACTACAACTACCGACGAGCATAATGGCAAAGTAATACCTATGAAGAATGACCCTGCACCCGAGGATGCAGGACCATTCTTCGTAGCCCACATGATGTGGCCTCTTTGGCCGGGCTATCTTCGGCTCTTTGGCCACTTCTTTGCTTCGGGCGGTCTGCCCTTCTGAAAGTTAATAGCGTGCCCAAGCCCGTCCTTCGCGACCGCGACCAGGGACAATGTGCAATGTCCCACTGGCGTCAAAAAGTCGACATAGCGAGGCTAGAAGCGAGGGCATACCCCACTCGCGCTAGTCTGGCCGTCGACTTTTCTCACAAATTTCCTGAAAGCAGGTCATCGTGCGGGGAACATGCGATCAGAGAATACGATGACCTGCCCCGGCCCTACCTACTTATATTTAAGTCACACATTCGTACCAGAAGGTAAGTTACCTATTCTACCTAACACCTATATTTAAAAATGGCAAAACAGTCTCTCAAACACAATCATCAGCCAACCCACTCCACGATTCTCAAGCATTGCCGCCCGGGTGCAAAAGCCTACACTAGAGAGACCGTCCCGGGACGGCTCCGTCACCCGAGCTTGGCTACAATCACACTCTAAGTGTACGTACCAGTTTTCACTGAAATCGGCTGACAAAGGCAGTGACCATTGCGTATAAGTATGATTTAAATAGCAATTAATTATTTTCAATTTCAAACAATGGATTACTTGATAATGTGCTTTGTACGTATTATGTACATTATTACTTTCTCATTTGATTATATGAGATTGATTAAGTTTCATATTCCAAGATTATTTACTAGAATGATCATCGTGTGCAACAAGGAATATGATACATTGGTATCGTTATTGTAATGAATAATAATATAATGTTATAGTTTCGTTAACATGGTCTCTGATGAAAATCTTTCACCGCCGCTAATTCCACCGCCTAACCACACAAACACACAGGTGGAAAATGCGACGTGCACGATACACTAACGCAATGCCAGCCGCCGACATGTAATTATTTAGTAAAGAAAGTCATCGTGCCCCATTGCCTTCACTCACCCAAGTAGCGCATGGGCACGTGGATCAATTAAAAGGCAATGGGTACGGAAAGATATCCTGAAAATCCTCAACTAGAAAATATGATTAGTTTCTATAGTGTCTAGCAGAATATTATTCTTTCATATTACATTATTAAGCAAAATGACTCGACTTTCAACTTGTGAATACTTTAAAGTTCGATAAATAAGAAAGGACTCTACTTTAGATCAAGAAAAAGGACTCTACTCGACATTTAATTAGCGAGAAAAAGGATTCTAAAATTGAATTATTTAAGAAAAAGATTCTAAATCATGAAGAATTTACTTTAAGAATTTACAACGGGCTATTCCATCGTCAAAGTAAATTTCATAAAACAAGAAAGTATGTTCTCATGCTAATTACTTTGAATCTGAAATTTGCCCACCCTCAATTGTCTTCTTGCACGTGGAAATTAATTATTCAATTGTGTGCGCAAACGAGTGACCTTTATAAGAAAGGAATTACACTTTTATGTCTATTATCATCATTTAGACATCAAGTTACTTTTGAACAAGTAATATCAGAAAAATAAAAGAAATTCAAGTCATTAGAATCGTCGCAATGACGAAATCGGAGGGCATCCGATTTTTCCACTACGTATTAAATAAAAATGATTGTAGCTGTGGAGTCTGAAATTATCAGACTTCTTCGCTACATAAAAATTAGCATTCAGCTGTATTGATATTCATACCAATACCTTCTGAATTGCTATGCACCTTTACGTGCATTATTTAATAAATATCTACATCAATGTATGATCAATGATAAACATTCGTGTTAGGAACCGTTTATCTTGGAAATTATAATTATAATTTGATTCTATTGAAAAGACGCGGCGTACAAGAAGACCCTAGCCCTCGTCTAATAAATACATACACAGACAAAATGTTACAATTCACAGGCATGGTTACCATGCCCGCGGTCATTATGCTCGCCAAAGCACGTATACAACCAGTCACTCGTGTCGATTCGGACCAAACGTCCTACGACATGATTGAGTGACCAGAGGAACCATAATGCATGCGCACTCACATTTCGCTGTGCCCCGGTGACGAAGGCGCCAACACCCCTGCTACTGCTCAGAGGAAGTCATCAAACTGCTAAGAAGTCATCAAGCTGCTCAACTGCGCCCAAACTGTAACGAAGGAACAGAACACGATTATAATTTCTTTCTAAAGTTACGATTGTTTCAACTCTAATAAAGAACCTCGAAACAATTCAAAACTAACGAAATTTTGTAACATTTAGGCATTTTAAGAAACAAATTAAAAAAATTAAAATTAACAAAATTTTTTTCTTAAAATGTCTAAGTGATAAAAAGTTTCGTTAGTTTTTCATTTCTTGGTGATTCTATTCTAAAAATTAATTTTTTAAAATTTTTTTCTTTCTAAAATTTGGAAGAATGAACTCTACTTTAAAGGAATTAAATGAAATACATAGATACTTACATCTTTCTATTAAAATTCTGCGCACAAATCTCCTCTTCAGCTGATGCCTGACTCTAATTTCCGATAAGGAGTTTCGCTTTCAAAAGTAAAAAAAATAAAGAAATAATAGACTACCAACGCGCCCCAAAGATCATAATTGGCGAACAAAGTCCTGAATCTATTCTCGCGATTGGAAAGTCAGAACCGCGACGCTCGAGAAAGAATATTAATTGCGTAGAAAACACTGACTCTACCCTCGCGTATCCCCAAATTGTTAACGACAATCTACTATGAGCAACTGTGCTCTTCAAAATGAAAAACTTTGTACGTCATAAACACTGACTCTATTTGGCCGCATTGCGCGCGGTCACAATCTCTGAAAAATAAGTAGGATAGGAGAGTGGAGGTAGGTGTGGTTTCATCGAGTATTTGTCGCGAGGAAATATTGTTTTTCTTGGAACCAGCCAAGGGACTTTCGCTCCTTGTTATTTAGAATACAAGGTGTGATGCGAAAATAAAGAATGCTCGCTCGATAGGAGCAGCTTTACATTTCAGTAACACGATATTATCCAGAATATACTGCTTCAGAAATAATTATTACATTTAAATGAATCATAGTAGTGGCTTTCGACATTAAAGTTGTAAGCACGTTCGTGTTATTCGAATAATACTTGAAATTATTAATCACGATCTTTATAAATATCCAAAACTCATGGCAAGAATCAAAATTCGTTAATTATTCATGCTCAAATGGCATGTCCTCGATATTTCTATACATAAAGAAGAAAACTTGCATCCAAAACCGAACGTAAATGCAATTACAACAGCTTCATAAAGATATATTCTTAAAAATCATTGAAATATCATTGAATTCTACGTAAACGCGGCCGAAATGCAATAGAATTCGATCATTCCAATATTTCGTAAGCATGTACTGACGCCATTTTAAAAATTTTAAACAAATCTGATTAAAATTATTCAATTTATCATAATTCAATCTTTTCCCATTTGATCTTGATATTAACCGACTGCAAAGTTACCCATCAACCTCACAGCCAACAATGATTCAATAAAATAACGAGAAAAATACGTATACCACACGTATTGCCACCTTCTTTTTCCAAGGAATGACCAGACGCCATCCAAGCACCGTTCAAATTAACGGTCAAGTGTCATGGCGTCGCCTGCCCTTTGCTTTCGATTCTCGCCTCAACGTCTGTAATCGAACGATGCAACAAGTTTGAAACAAAAGCATTAAAACATTCGTAAGGCAATTAAACAAGAAATAAGCTTGAAATATACCAGAAAAGGGATGTAACTGAATACCGAGACCCGATATGTGTGCACTAAATGCACAGAAATATCGGTGAAGCAACGAAGGGAATACGCGACGAACATCTAACGGTTTTCTCGCGATGTTTAATCAATTTCGGGACGAAAGTGTATTAATAGTTGCAGCAAGTGACGATAGATAGTAAAGAAGAAGACTAATACCGGTTAGAAGTAATTATGTGACGACAGACAATGTACGCGTACCATTTAAGTACGCAGCTATCGACACGTCTTAACAGAACCACGTTCACGAAACGATTGACCCCCGCGCCCGCCGCTGTACCTCGGCGAATATTGGCTTTGGTGGGGGGAGACGAGCAGGCCTCGCGAGACGCGAAGTAATACACGCGTACGTATTTCCGAAATGTTGGGATAGGTATAGGTCTGTATTGTACGCCGAGTGACGTATATATCGCGGCTCGTGACCGAGTCATCTAAACAGAGGTGACTTCCAAAGCTGGAATCGTTTCTATGCATACGTTCTGCTACGGGTAAAATAGAAATATTACACGTAATATATTTCCGTCGTTTATAAAATATGTAGCATCTCCATACAAGAGTGTACTTTAATGAAGCTGGTAAAACTTAACACAGATGGCTTAGTAAGTATATATTCGTAAATTACTTACGTGGTATACAGTTTCTTATTAGAAAACTTTGTACAAGCTTCGCAATACATTCGAGAATGTCGCGATACCAATCCCGTGTTAACATCTGTACATAAAATGAATACTCATTCTCTATACATTTGTGTGAGCACGTAATTAACACGAGAGCTAATGAAAGCTCCACGGAAAGTAGGTCGAAGTAAGAGAAGCAATCGCGAGAACTAATTTTTGTCAAATATTGATATTAAAGACACCTTTTAGGCGTCGCACAATGGGATAAAACGACCCGGCAGCGATAAAAAATCTATAACTTTGGTTCTGTTCTAGATATTTTAATGAAATTTGGCTCAATTTAACCGCAAATTTACGGGCTTTAAGTTGAATTAATATAAGTGATATAACCCGCGGAGGCCCGTGCCGGGCCCGTGAATTTAGACCCATGTTTTCGAAAAGTGGGGTTACTGGCCGATTACAATTCTCATTTTATTAACATACTTACTAAGTAGTTACTGTGTTACATTGTGGTAAACCCTGTTTTTTACTATTTGCTATTGTTTTCATGTGATTGGTGCTCAAATTTTGCCAAAATTGCAAAAGTTAAGAGCTTATCAAAAACTTTTATATTCCCCATAGTTTTTATTCGCGATTCTTAAAATTTTTTCTTTGAGAGATGCAATTTAAGTTAGTTACAAAGTTAATTACATAGCTGTGTATTTTATTAAGGCCATACATGCGGGTAAAATGTTGACAAACTTTTTATAAAATTTTAATGAGTTGCAACCACATGTAATGGGTGTAATTGATATCATATGAAATTATGAACCCTTCCCTCTTAGAAACACAAAGAATTAGGTAAAAAATTAAAGCAACGCTATATTTTCCCAAAAATTTTCGACATTTTCAAACGGCTGTATCTCTGCGATAAATGGTCCAAAAAATATTTAAAAAACGGATTTTGAACGCTTCGAGTTTCTAGAATTTGACTCAAGGACTCAATTTTTTGTTCATTCATTATGATACTGTTTTATTAAGATGAAGCGCTGGAAAGCAAGTTTCAGAAATTTAGAGAAAATTTGAAGGATCTCAAACGAAAGGGTTCAACTTCAGAAATGTAACTCGCATTCGATACATTAAGCATCCCGAATGATTGAGAAATTACAGAAAAGTAGTTTAGAATGTTTGAAACGAAATAAATTAAAACTTCTATCGCGAATTTAAAATATATTTATTAGCACACGTATTAACGTTACTATTCGCGAGTACTAAGTATATATTCGTGGTCACTATGCTCGCTACAACTATCATTTTGTTCGATAGCATGCAGAAAGATTGAAAAATTGATAAAGTATCACTCACCGTTCGTTGAGAACAGTCTCACTGCTATCCATGCAGACAAGCATCTTCCTTCAGCAGTAGCTATTCGATCTGGAGGCCAATGTCCCGCAGCTGCAGCTTCAGTATCGAATAGAACGTGTCAAATATGTCGCATTAATTTCGCGATGAAGAAACAATAAGAGCACCAGTGCTCGGAAATAGTTCTAGATGCGTTAAAATCACTGACTCTACGTTCGTGTTAACATTACTAACACGCAGGTTGATCATTGTCCACTATGAAATACTTTATCGCGAAATAAGTATTGACTCTACAATCGCATTGCACGCGATTACAAAAGCTCTTTATGCTTTTAAATATCTCTCAACAGTGGGGAGATGTGTTCGGACTCGAGTAAAGTCTTTCGGAAATAGTCCTCTAGATACTGAGTCTAATGCAGTAGTCCAGTAATCAATGGAATTGATGCAGGAATCGTGAAATCACGAAATAATATCGACTGTGAATGCACAGATATTCAATGATCCGATACTGTTAGGGCACACCGTTCGGTGACGTAGTGACTTTGGTAGAGGTTGTTGATGTTTTTTGTCGCGCTCGGCCGTGTCGTTGTTTTGTCGCGCTCGGCCGACTCCCAGCTAACTTGAAATTCATCAAGGCCAGAAATAATATTATATAGCAATGTCCATTGCAAAATATTCACTTTTCACAACTACAGTCGTGCACCCCGTACATTCTACATGTATTTTTATCACTGCGATATATGATCAAACACTAGGCAACGCTTCGTCAAAAAATCTTCTAGATGATAATATATTGAAGTGAAATGTTAAACGGTTTTCTATTTAGTCCAGTAGTCGAACTAATTGGTGTAGGAATCGAGAAATCGAGACCTCAACTGTTTCCCATGCAAGTTGAAATTTCTCAATTTCTAATGACTCGAATGTAATAATTACTGTTAAGAGAGAAGATTTGAAAGAACTCACACGAGAGAGTTCAACTTCAGAAATGTAACTCGTATTCGACACATTAAGCATCCCGTATGATTGTGAAATTAAACAATGCTCGATTTGCAGTTGCATCCATGCACCCTACGACACTCATGCATCATGCACCTTTCTGCGAGGCTTATAAGAATTAGATTTTGAGCGCCATAGTGTCTTGATCCCCGAAATGGATTATTGAAGAGAAATCCGCATGAGTCGTTGACAAACCGAGTCAAAGCGTAGCGTAGCGAAAGCGTATGTCAAACTCACACTTTAAACAAGTCACACGTATACAAGCACGCAACACACCTTTCAGCATTTCAACACATTTCAGAGTATTTGTTGAGTTGGACGCTCTTCATGGGCAGAGGTCGCTAAATTCAGTCCTCAAATTCACAAAGTTCCATTAGGTGATAGGTCTATTCTATACCTCGTCTGTGCTTTGATTCTTTCTCTCACTCTATACACTCGCCTCCTCGACTTCCTATGTTCCTGCTAACTCGGGAAAATTTCTGTGCCTATTAGGAACATATACAGCAGCGTCATAACGCATTATAAGACATTTAAATGCAACGTACGATTGGTAAGAGATTAGAAAATTACCACTTTTAAAAATGTTTAGTAAGTATTATGTAACAACTTATTTAAAATATGCATTTTGGTAAAATTTTACTATAACTATTTACTTTTCGTTTATTTTTTAGAAATAAAGGAACATTCATTTTTACTCTTCCAAAATTGATTTGCATTTCTCGCATTCATTTATTTATTTTTATTTGTACAGCATTTATTTAGATTGTTGGGAATTGTGTAAGTTTTAGATTGGTTAAACATTTGTAAAAGGTGGGGGGCTTGATTAGCGGGTGAATTTAGTTGTTAAAGTAAACGGAAAATATTATTCGAATCACATGGTCAATTGTTGGGAGGATTAAGAGGATGTCGGTGTTCCGCAGTTTGCAGGTTAAATAATCAAAGACTAAACGACAGGCTTTCTTTTGCAGCTCGGTTTTTTTGTCCTTTTTTTCGTTTTATTTTATGCATTCGCAAACGTTACAACCTTTCTACGCGTACAGGATTCGGAGATCGGTCACACGACACTCTCGACTCACCACCTTTTACACCCTTATCGTACATATACCTAGGCAATGCGTTACATCTACAATATGTAAATTATATATATATATATTTATATAGATATCTGTAATTTTCGTTTACTTTATCTCCCCTCCTCTATCACATACACGCGCTCACGTACACAACCCCCCTTCTCACACGGCCTCTCGCTATTCCCATACTCCGCTACAATGCTCTTATACACTATACGTATGTATACCTCGTATTTACACGGTCGACTTCAATCGAAGCAGCAGGATCGATTTAATTTACCATTCGTTTACTCATCACTCCCTCTTTAATGCAAAAATATCGTCGGTACGGTCCGATCGTAAGAAAAACCCCCTACCCATTCTCTACGTGCGCCTCGTGGCTAAATCTGAGAAGTTACATCGGTAAACGATAATAGTCGGTTCGATTCCAATCACCTGGCTACCCAATACAATATTATTACAAGCAGCCACGCGATTTCGTCCTCCAATATTTTACAACCTCCCCCATCGAAACCCCTCGCATTACCCGAGGTAAATAAGCCTACTCTACTACAGGGGACGTCGCGCGGATTCTCTTCCATTAGATTAGAGTATTAGACGTTGCCTCTACCGCGACTACTCGCTTCACAGTAGACAGTGGTCGACGTTAATAGTCCGTTCGGCGCGTTCTATCCTCTCGTCGGCTTTGTCTTTCGTACATTTGTTAAAAAACTCGTGAAGAAACCTCTAACATTAAAATGCCTCGTTTACCACCCTCTAAGTTCTCAGTCGATCCTAATCGTTACTCGGCTAGCGCCACCTAATCGCGTGTACCCGTCGCTAATAGTGTAAAAATTGTAAAAACCGTTTCTGATATATCGCGAGATGTCCTAGAAGTCCCGTGAACAGTCGCGCTCCGAACAGCTGATCGGCCGCCTGGGAGAAGTGAATCGGCCGAGGGTCGCCGGTCCTTCTTTCTCTACCGTCGAAGTGTCGCTGGCGTCGCGATCCAGACTGCAGCCTCGGATCGAATTTCAGTCGAAGGCACACTATCGCGAACGAAAATCTGCCTCGGTTCCTTATGACAGAGGAAACGATACGATTAGAGACAGCAAACGTCCCTTTGTCCTTCTCGACAGTATCCATATCGCATCGTATCTTCGATTGTTTCGTGACTCTGGGAGTCGATTCGGGAGACTTCGGCTGACCGAATAGTGTAGAGTTACACAAAGGGCCGCTCGGAAGTCTTTGCTATTCTGGGCGCCGAACGGCTTTTTGCTTATTTCACCGAGCGCTTTCGAAATACGTGAGCCTTCGATCGAGATGCACCGTGGACCATTTCTTTCGCGGGACTGATAACAGAAAAGGGAAAGAGGAAAAATTCCCCGCTTTTAATACCCAAAGCTCCTCTTCCCTTAATCCCACGCACTTCCCGCTAGCAACAATCCTTTCCTCATCTTTACAGCTCTCGTGAGAACGGTTACAACTAAAAGAACAAACGGAACGAGCGTATTCAGAAGGGGAATCGAACGGAAAGACGATCGTCAAGACGAAGATACACTAAATACAAGGGATTAATCACGGTCAAAGTATGAAAACGAAATATATACATATATAACAGGGCTGGAGTTAATCTTCGTGTACAAAGTGTATCTTATAGGAAATATTCCTTCTTCTTTTTTTTTTATACATTTTCATTTAAACCCCGTTATATCCCACCGGCAACCCCTCACCCGCGTAAGTGTACGCTTAAGGCTTAAGTGTAAAGTTAACGTTTATATACGTACACACACGGATACGCGGATGTATGTATGTATATAAGTAACGATATATGAATTCGTAGCGTGTACAGTGCATTATTTTGCTTCGCGGCAGGACATCGGCCTGGCGAGGCGATTCCATGGACTTCCGGCGAGGAACTATTTACATTATCTTGCTATAAGATCGTCGTTCGCGGGAGAAAGCGGTATTCGGCAGAATTCCCTTTCCATTCCGATCTCCTTCCCCGTGCTGTACTGTTTCTCCGCTAACTTCGTCCACGCGACCGTTGTATTCTGTTCCGTTACGGGGAGTCTTGTCCCTGATAATCGTTACGGGGAACTGATAATCGCGATCAATTAAGCAACACACTGCCGGCAAAATCCTGAGACACCCGCGTTCTCGTTTTGGCAACTGGAAGACTAATCCTGAGGCACTTTTGTTTTCTCTTCTAGAATTATAAATTGTCATCGTGTGCTTTTACGCTTGTATTTTCCACTGATGTTTAAGGGTAAATAACAAATTCTAAAATTTAGGATTTTTTAAAGAAAATTGTAATAGAGAAGGTAAAAATTCTTTTTGGTATTGATTTATGCGTATTTTAAGATACAATTTTTATTTTATTTTTTTTTCTCCGATATAATCTTGAAGCAATAGTGACTCTGACAGCGATGAAAGCACGGTATACATTATATTTTAGGATAGGCTCGTCTGAAATTAAAATCGAAAGTTTTTCTTAAAATATATGAGTGTGGTTATTGTATTACTAATCGTTGCTGCAGAATAATGAAAATTCGATGATTAATACACGTTTTAGTAAAAGTGTCTTGAAAGCGGTAATTTTTTAAGCTAAATAAAATCAAATTGACTGGGCCAAATCTTATGAAAGTTTGTAATACGACAGTGAGTTCATTCACGAAAAGAATCCTGAAAGAAATTTTGAAATCCGTCAAGTAGTTCTTTAGTTTTTATGTACACCATTAGTTATAGCTACTTATTCAAGATTACATCGGAGAAAAAAAAACAAAAAAATTATTATCTTAAAATATGTATAAATCAATACCAAAAAGATCTCTTTTGCCTCCTGTTACAATTTTCTTTCAAGAAAATTCTAAATTTTTGTGAAAATGTACCCTTAATTGAATCCCTGAAACGTGGCTATCCTTGCAGCAAGAAAGTTCAACGCTGCAATGCGTGAAATCGTTGGAGCATGGAAGATTTGAATGGCGTTGCAACGGTGACATCGTTAAACTTAAAGCGTTAATATATTAAAATAACAACGAAGAGTGAAGCTGTTCGGAACGACGGTTTGGCGGAAGTACAGTACAAGAAGGGGATGAGATCGTGGAGCTTGAGTGACCATTGAGATCATCAAGGTCTGAGCTGTGACAAGCGCGTGATAACGATCGAACCCTAGCGAGATTTATCGTTACTTCTTAACTTAGCTCGATTTAAGCCTACGTTCATTCATTTTTTTTGCAGCTTCGCTTTTTTTCTTCTTTAAATCATTGCCTTACAAGTGCGTAGTCACTCGCTTAAAAGCTAAGGTAGCTAAACCTACGTCGCCGAGTACGAAATGGCAAAAAATGGAGGCTACGAACGTGTCCTATGTACAGAAAATGCTTCCCCTTAGCGATTCCTCTGGCACCTTTCTTTACTCCTCCTGGCATTCATCCACGCGTTTACTCTCGCTTTGTGCTAACCGATCTTCGTCCGTTCGAAGTTCTCTTCCTTCACGTTCGGAGAAAGCTGAATGCTCCTTCTTATTGCTACTACGCGTCGCTTCTCACGAATTCAAACAGACTTTTGTTGTGTAAAAAAATTCTATTCACCCCTAGAGACTCTAGCAACGCGGGAACCAAACTCGCTGGAAGCTTGTCTTCCTTCTCATACGATTCGCTTAAACTCAATTACCATTAGTACTCAGAAGCCTGGCTTACAATTAGAGTCGGCATTTCGAGGGTTCCATTATTGCGTTCAGTTCTCTGAAATCGGTAATTGACTGCTGAATCTTGAGAACGTTTCACTGTAATACTGTCGTTGTTTTACAAATAATTTTACTCGGACCTCTGGTCGACGTGCACAATCGTTTGACGAAACAAGGACTGCAAGGGATTAGAAGTGGACGCAGCGATGGCAATTAATTTGAAAACAAGTAACGAGTAAATTGATCACGTCGCGGTGTTTTCATTGCAGTGTTTATCACAAGTAAATTGATTCGAACGGACGTAGGAACTCTGAAACGATCGATCGCTATTAAATACGTATCGCATTCGCCGCGATCGGTACGAGGAGATAAGTTTCTGAAGGACAATCGACGCGCAACTAATCGTAACGTGTGCAAAATACATATACATATATATTTCATAATTATAATTCATTTAAAGAGCCAACAAGTATCGATTAAATATTACGAACTAAGGAAATCGAATGAACTTCCATCGATTTTACGCTGAAGTCGCAGAAGGAGTCTGGAGAAGAGATTGTGAACGCAAGTACGAACTTTATGAAACTCTGGCGAACATTCGTTGGGGAAGACGATGGAGGGGAAGCGAGAACGCGAGAAACGGGGAACGTTGTATCACTTTTTCTACAAATAACATCCTTTAAAAACTTGTACCAAAAGCCTCCTAATAAAGCCAGACGATCCCTTGCGTTAAATGTTGAAAGGCAATCGCCGATGCAATGCACAATTTCGGATGTTTCGCGAGTCATACATTGGACAATGAACAATTCATGAATGAGCATTAAGTTTGCGGACAATTTCCACAATTTCCAAGGAACCGGTGGACGGTCCCCAAAGGTAAATGCCTCTCAGATACAGAATTATACGGTACAAAACACGATCACAGCTTTTTGAATCCCAGGTGAGGGTGTTCAGGTAATTCGCTCGCAATTCCCAATCGTTACGTTCGAACGCGGAGGGCTTTCAGTACAATCTGCGTCGTTAATTTTACTGGAATCTATGAACACAGGGAAAATTAATTGACCTCCGGTCTGAGAATGAGATCTCGAGTGAAACGGTCCGTCGATGGCGTGTTTCGATAGCTGTTTCACTTTGTCGTTAAGCTTGCTTTACAATTTTTCTTGGAAAAAGAAGCAGACGCATCCTCCTTCTTCTCTGGAGCCTTCGAGGGCTTGAGAAAATTTCTGATCCAAGTGAATTTTCGAAATTTCCTCAGCGGCTCCCGGCTGAAGAGAATTCGGACGAAGTTCGACGTGGCCCCCTCTAAACTCGGGCCGTGATTAGATTCCCTTTAAGGCCACTGGAAAAGAAAGAAATTTAGTAGAACTCGATGAGCTGTCTCGATAGCCGCATTTCGTTTCACTAACTGTTATCTAGTTGAACACCGTCGAGATTTTTCTACGCATTTACATAACAATTACATTGGTTCTTAGTGAGCGTCGCGTTCCATCCGACGAACGGCCCGCGGAAATAAAACTACGTAGTGCCTGTGTTGTTTCACCAAGCAGAAGAGTGTCGTTTGAATGTAAAAAATATAAGAAACTCGTAGCCAGAGTAAGAAATTAATGGAAGCTTCCATCGCGAGCGTTTGAACGCCATCCGTATGCGTATATGAACACAAAGGGAGCAGCGAGCCGCCAGCTCGATGGGCGTTGCTATTGCTTTCGGCGTCCTCCGATCCCTTTCGGATAAAATGTACAATTCTCTTTAAAAAAAAAAAAAAAAAAAAAATGGAACAAATGTTCGGTTGGTAAAAAAATGACCCCGCGATAGTACGATACCGTTAAAGATGATGGCTTTTCACCTTTCGCCTGACTTGGCGGTCGCAGCGCGTTAATGGTACGGAATAATGTTTAACAGAAACTCAACTTTTTCTCGGTAAAATTTAAATAGACGAGCATGTTTCGCGCGACAGTGCTTCTTATAAATTTACGACAAATACGGGACCCAGCCGAGCGTGATCCTTATTGTAGAATAAAGAACACAAGGGCGACTGTGGCGGTGTCGTTGATTAAGGCTATATTTCAATCCGAAGATCAGCATTATTTTTTTTTTTCATTTTGCTCTCGAACGTTACTTTTGCAGAACGATGCGTTGACTCAGTGCGTGACTAGTACATTAAACAAAACAAGAAACAAAAGAGAACGGATCTGTAAAGATGCCAGACATCTACATGCGATTCACGCGTGATGCAATTTAATGTCGACCCTCCAACCCTTTCGCTATTAACAACAACGTGGATAATTAAAAAATTGTCGACGAGAAATTGTGATAATGAGTTATTACGAGAATGTGCCAGCCATTCGTGTTTCGAGATATTTTCTACTGTCGCACTTGCGACTGTGAATATAATAATTTCAGATTCAAACGTGGCTAAAAAGTACTGGTAAATTATTCATTATTTAACCAACTTTGAAGTAAGCCTGATTCTAAAATTCTAGTACTCACGGTCACAGGCACGACACTACTGAATTAAATCTTTAGCTTGTGCTTCCTTTTTTAAATAACAGAATTGGTCTAAAACTATTCGTTCTTAATTAAGAGTACAATAATTCCTTTCATTCGACACTGAACTTGGAAACCAATTTTGCCCACTTACAAATCCTAGCTAGCCTAATTACATTCCTAAATAACCGTACGCTTAACCATAACTCCTACGTAAACCTGTTAATTCTTATATAGGATCGATATTCAATGAATTCAATGCTTTCGTTGCACGATTAAAAAGCTCTAACATCTAAACGACAGAATTCCAATGTTTCTGCCTTCGACCTCGGTCGCTCGACGAGTTCCAGAGCTCTGTTCTATCACCCGACACTGCCCCACGTAATCCATTCAGAAATTCTGCCCAGCCTCTTCGAGAATTTCGATTCGAAATCAGCGGAATCAGAAATAAAATTTTCGGTCAACTTTCTGGATCGTGGCTATAACGTAGAACAACTTCTATTTAGCAATTGTCAAAAGTAGACAATAGAAAGGCTCCCCCTCGAATAAGAGCACTCTGTGCCTCAGTTCTGTGGCTGGCAAAGAACCGAAAGCCAACGAAATCTTCAAGTCTGCAAATGAATCTCTGACTGTTACGTTCGAATTCTTAATATTAATTCTCAGTTACTGGTAACGGAAAGTGAATGCCAGACAAAGTAATCATTTCGATCTAGAGCGTGTATAAAAAATCTTCGCTCCTTTGCCATATCACTTTCCTTCTTCTTTAGCTTGAAATCGTTTGGTTCGACATTAACATTCAAACTGTGCGAAACCAAGCACCGGTATCGAGAGTCACATTCATCTTATTAAAAAAAATAGCCGTATAAACTTCTATGTTTAAAATATAATAATTCGTTCTGCACCGGCCACGGACTGAGCAAGTTTCATTTGCCAATATGACATTTCTTGTAATTCCTTTTTTCTCTCTTTTATTTCATTCGGGCATTGAAATTACTTAACAGCCAAAATTCATTTGAAGAATTCATTGCCACTCTTTTTCTCTTTTTTGTTTTTAGAAGAAACGTTTAGCCTAATCGATGCAATTGTTTTAACGATTCAATATTGTGAAATTATACATCATTTACATGGAGAACCTGACGTAACATGCTTTACAAGTTTAAAAAAAAAAGTAACTACCACGTACTGCTATAAAAACATTTGTACATTTTGTGATGACGTTCTCCCGACATCATCGAATGCCGGCGACGATACACGCGCGTTATTCCGAAAACCCGGAATTTCGACCGTATCTGACATGCACCTCGGCAAAGTTCTGTGTATGGTTATATTTCTCAAAGAAACGACAGAAGTTTAACAATTCAATAATTAGTATTACTCGTTGAAAATCCAGAAACAATAATACGATGAATAAGCCAACAGTCGCATTAATTCAGTTGCTTTCTCGACACCGATCAGACAAAAAAACAAAGATCTGGCGCTCGTCATTTACTGTTTAAAGAGTTCAATTATATTCCGCGATCCAACGAGTAGGTACACATGTTATTACGAAACTCGCAAGACATTTGAAGAATGTTCGGAAATCATGAAGCAGTAAAATGACCGATTGCTTCGCGACTTTAGTCGTGAAAAGTACAAGTGTGACATTTCGGCGTGGTTTGGGAAATGGTAATCGAATGACGGCAGAACAGAGAGTCCTTTCATCGGCAACTGACGAGCAACTTTCTGCAAAGGACGTTATCATTCCTTGCGCGAAACTTCGGACCAGCAACTTTATTCCCTCTCTTTGCGGCGAAACATTCGAATCTGTTGACAGTGCCAAGAAGCTTTTGCACGTTCGTAGTCGTGTCTGTGGCCCCCGAGATTGCTCGTTCACCTTGGGTCTCTCTTTCTCCACAATGAGCCCAGCATCCGAGCATCCGTAGGACGAACTGAGCAGTGTATCGACTCGAGTTCGGTACACATCATTCCCGTTAAGCGAGGAACATAGCCGGAATATATCGGTAAAATACAACCTTAACGGACTACCTTAAGAACACCTCCCGCGTACATGTCTGAGGGGGCGAAGGTGCGCGTGCCTCTGCCACCTTCGCCTTATAGCGTTTCGTTTTCTCATTACTATTTATTTCCTAACGATCCTCAACGCCAAGGACGTGCTGATATTCGTATGTACATATACAGAGAGGGAGAAAGAGAGATTTGTGCTCATTCTCTTACACTCTAGTACACCGTGTACTCCTGCTGTTATTTCGAACGGGTTTCTTCTCTCTCTCTGTTAGAGCAAACATCCTATTCATCCCCCCCTGGAGAGCGACGCACTTAACTGTTTCTAGCGATCGAGTAAGTGCCTGGCGCACTTACCCTTCCCGTTCTCGAGGCGATCACTTTTGGGACACCGGCGTGCTGTCGATCTTGATCGTGACCGACTTGGCCTGCTCGGGCTTGCCAGTCGACTGCAATCGATCTCTGGCAGTGTTCTGGCACTTGCTCGCCTCCTGAGCCTTCGCGAACGAGCCGGAGTTCTGTCTGCTTCGGGGCTGCTGTTTACTGAGATCACGCTGGCTGGTCGACGAGAAAGGTGCGGCGTCGTTCCGCCGCCTGGAATGGCCCAATCGGCCCGAGCCGAACGAGTCGGCGCGGTTCCGGAACTGTGAAATGTTCACCGCGTCCACGCGAGACTTCTGCCCGGCAGGATTGTTCTCGGCGCTGGAGGTTGGCAGCGTTACGGTACTGGAGCCGCCGGACAATCGGCGGACTCTGCTTGTCGGCGAGGCGTCGCCACCACCCGCGCTCTCTGAGACACTTCTGTTGCGCCTCTTCGCCGCCTGGGATCGCGAGTTCGCGGCGAATGCTTGCAGCATCTCGTTTATCTGGGGCTGCAACAGATGGATCGGTCGTGAAGCTTAAGGATTCGAAGCGAGATGAGTCTTGGATACTTCGAAGTGTAAAAAGCTCACCTCGACAACCCTGAAATCTTCAATGCTCTTAAATTTAGACAAATACTCCTGTAACTTGGCGTCCACTTGAAGTTGATCGGCCTGTTTGTAATACTTTAAGAACGCCCAGAACTTTTCTAGCCCATACAGCTGACCTGTAATAGTACATGAAATTTTTCTATCGTGTTCATTGTCTATGAATATGATGCGCAGTTTAGCTGTTAAAGTAGTTTTCAAGCACGAGTAATAAATTCACTTACCACTCTCGTAATCCTGCACCGTTTCGACTTGGAAGTCTTTGTAAAGCTGGTGTCTGAACCTCTTCTCCAGACCGTAACTGTAGAATCTGAAAAGGCATTCCAGCCCGTATCGGTAGCCTTCGCAGGCGTCTTCTTTGGCTAAACTTCTAAACTCCTCGTACATGGTGCGATTGAAATTCTCTCGCAAAAAGAACGACCAGAAACGGAAGAGCGTGTTCATCTCTTGCGACTGACCAATTCCAAGTCTCTTGCGTTCTGTAACACACGATACACGTGATTAGTATTTCCATCCTTGAGCCAGTAGTACGTTCCTAAATTAGTCATAGCGTTCTCAGATCTTAATTTCTCAGCACAATTGTCAGTCGGGAAAAGAAGACAAAAAAAGAGTTCATCATTACAGTTGATCAGACGATCGTGGCATGTATGCAAAAAGTATTTGCGTATTGATAATTACCTTTTAGACAACGCGAATGGTACTTGTGGTAGACTTGCTGAGTGAAACCATTCTCCTTGAGAAGAGCATGACTCGGGTGCTGGAAGGTGGGCAGAGATTGTGGCGCACTTCCGTAGCTACTTGCGAGGTAGCCTTCGTTGGGACTTGTTCCGGCGCTACTTCTGAAATATAGAATATTTTGAAATGATAGATTTATCTTCTTATCTTCCCTCGTTCTGTCGCCGATTTTTGCAAACGTACCCTGTAGAATATGTACGCGGTCGGTGCTCTCGCACGTCCATGATCCAGCCGACGTGATGCTCAACAGGTGGGTTATTGCTGTGTCGCGTTTTCCTTTTTCTCGGCGTCCTAGGATCAACGGACGGCTCGTCCTTCACCACAGCGAAGAAACGAGGAACCACGCCTCTTCTGCCATTCCTGCCGAGTCTCGGTTTCTCGCTCCAGCGGTTTCTATCCCCTCGACGGTCCTTCCTCTCCAGGCTATCGAAAGCCGTTGGCAGCTAGTTTCGAAGGAAATATATTAGCGTAATTCTCGGGTGACGCCTAGGAAAATATATGCCAGAAGATAAATAAAGTACCAGCGTTGGAAGCGACTGCGACACCTCCATGTCATCTATCGCAGACGGGGGCGGAGGTGGAACTTCTGGATTAGCTTTTTTGGGTGCCTTTGGAGCCATTTTCTCAAAGTCCTCTTGACTAATCATGTTTATTGTTTTGTAACTTCCAATGGACGAAGAGGAACCGTACTGTAAAATCGCAGGATATTAATGTTAGTAAAACTATTCAGGCTCCAGTGTATTATTCAATGAACATCAAACTCACGCTTTGACCATCCTTTATCCGTAAGTCTTCTTCGTAATAATACAAGCCATCGTTGATAGCTTGCTCGAGATCCTGAGTCATTTTCACCCTAGTTGTCCAGTCACCGGTTCGATTGTGACCCTCGTGCTTTGGAATCCGTGTCGGCATGGACACAGTTGTTTGTGTGAAAATTAAAAGTTTATTTACATCCCTATCCGACAGCTCGTAATCTTCGTCGTCCTCGGACCTGTGCAATTAACCGCTCGTCAATTCATTAGCATTTACAGGAAACACTCGTAGTAAAAGACATTAGAAAAATGACAACTAACCATTCGGAAAAAGCATTGTGCCGGCCGGTCGGGGGCGGTGTATCGAGCTCCTCGTCAAACTGAAAGTCTAACTCCTCCCTCTCTTCGCTCTTTATGTTATCAACTTTCTCTTTTTCCTCGTTTCTCTCCTTATGTGACGGTTTCACCCTTCGCCTTACCTATTATATTTTGACGAACTCGGTTACTACTTATCTCTAACAGTAACGACTTATTTTTCAACTAGATCCACGACGAATATCCAACTTTCAACGTGGACGTATCAAAAGAAACTAGAATTTACTTAAACAACATGCTATCACAGCTTTTGTTAAATCGCATTCGCACTCTTTTTATACATTTCTAGGACAAGAAGATTCGATCCAAAGATCTCGAACAAGTTGTAAAAGCGGAACTGTGCTATTTCTGTGAATTAGAGAAAAAAGCGCGACGATGTAATTTACATGTTAACGCCGATGTTGCACGAAAAGACAATTTACCTCTTGCCAGACGTCCCCGTTCGACGACTCCCCGTTGACTTGCGCGTCCGCTATCGGAGCTGGACTAGAACACTTGTCCGTCGCTGACGTTTTATCGCCAATTTTCGAAGATTCATTGCTCGAGAGCGGTGACAAATCGTTACTCGACGGCGCTGGAATGCTTTTCGCGTCCTCTGACTGCTCCTCGCTCTTCCCGGGATCACTTCCGTTATTGGGCAGAGCAGGTTCGTTATATTTGCTCGTCAGATCGTTCGGTATGAACTCCGGCACGTCAGGATTTAAACTGTCGCCTATCGACGAGGATATACTTTCCGATTCACTGACCCTCCCTATTGTCGAGATAATGTGGTTGGATTGAAGAACGCGTGGAACTGGGGGAATAGGAATCGTTGGTAAGGGTCTGGCAGCGGGGCAAAAATCGGATTCGGACGTGGAGAGTATTACTTCATTTTGAGACGGATTCGCAGGATCGGACGACTCCGAGAACACAGGATTTCCAGCTGCGTCAAGGATTGGCCACTTCAATGGTTCTGTTTTCGTTCTGACCTAAAAGTGAAACAGTGACGTCAATTACCGTCCTCTAAAAATATCTTAAGTACTCTACATTCGGTAACGTGAGTAATTTCATCGATCATAATTAAATATTCCAATGAGCTTTATATTTTCTTTAAGATTAAGTTGTAATGAGGTCTACTTTCAAACTCCATTCATCGGACTATGTCCTTATGGTGTCAGCGAATCCTCATCAATTTGCTCTGGCACAAACCATTAATCCGCTACACGCGTAAAATGCACGGACATTGTTCGTGATTTGTGCCCTATAAAAATTATCAGGGCAGAATTAATTTTACCTTGAATCCATCCACTAGCTCTAATTTCTCAGACTCCATAATCGCTTCGATAACGAGACCGACGTCTGTCGTCAATGTTTGTACACGGTGGAAGGAAGCGATTAAGGTAATGGGTAAAAAGCCTTGCGCGTCCATTTTGCGACGCAGGAAAAAGTCTCTTAAAAGATTTTCCTCACTGAAGTAGTATTCTCTGTAACGGTTAAAGGGTTTATGATAAAACAACATTCACTTCGAACTTTTCTTTTCAAACAAATAATTCTACAAAGTACAAAGCTCACATTTGATTCCTTATATATTCCTTGAGCGTCGTTGTGTCTACCTTAATGTAATTTGTGTTATTGAAATAAAATCTTCCCATGTAAGGCATCATGTAAGCTGGATCCAGATGTCCATATTTATGCATCTGTAAAAATATGTTACTTTACAACAAGCTTCGGAAACTCGTAAACACCTTTAACTTAGAATGTTTAAAATCAGTTCTACTTTCCAGTGTAACATCAAGGAATATTCTGAGAGATTCCCTTCTTTTTTTTCATCATTATATAATAAAAGAGAGTACAATTTAATAGATACTTTATAAGCAATTACCTGCATATAGTCTGCTGCGTAACTGGAATAGTCCTGGTCATGCCTGTGCCTAAAGCTACCACGATAAGCTCCTCGTCCACCACGTCCTCCTCTCCCTCTGTAACTACGTCCACCACGCCCACCTCTCGTGCTGTACCCTGTCCTGTTATCGTGATCCCTATCTCTGTACGAGTCCGTTTCCGCTAAATGCCACAATTTCATGATTAATAAACAACAACCTTCGAAATCCTTTCGCGAATAAATTCTTGCTTGGGCTACGAAATTAAATTAAATATACATCGTGTACCTTCTCCATTCTTTTCCCTTTGGTGATGATACTTCGGAGAGCGTTCTCGTTTACTCCGGTTCTTTGTTATGTCTATTTCCAGCGGCACCCATTTCTGCTTGCTCACTGCGAAGTTGAGAAGAAACTGTTAAATATCCGCAATAATATCTTTGAATTACAATTAGAAGGAAACAGGTGCGAAAGAAGCAGCTCAGGGAAACTTTCCGCTGGTCTCTCTTCTTTCGTGATAGCCGGCAGAATGAAGAGACCATTTACCTTTCTTTTTCTTCTCGCTGCCGTCCGTGTGTTCGTCGCTATCATCTTGGCAGTGGTTCTGCTCCTTGTTCTCTTTTCCTCTGCTTTCGACAGTGGTTCCGCTACTTTCCTTAGCGCTGTTTTGTTCAACCACACCATTCTGCTTCTGCGTTGTCACAGCTGCCTTCTTCTACGTCAATACATTCCTCGATCGTTAGTATTAATAAAGTAGCTCCGTAGGACATATTAATTATGCTTTACAGAGTTAGAGCAGGTGAATGTATGAATGCAATAATTCTTCGTGGGTAACAAAAACACCCGCGACGAAGTAGCATTCAAGTTTACTCTAGCAAAAAGTCTACGCTCATAGATACGTATAAGGTACTCTATAAGTTCTAGCTTCTGCACGGATCATTTCTTCGGAATCGCTAATTAATTCGCTTGTATTTAAATTTCAAAGGAACGAAGTTGTAATGATAAAAATTACATGTTCGGCGATTACCATTAATGATGCCTTTCTTTAGCGATTCAAAATGTGAGAAATGTGTATCGCTAGATGACGATTATAATATCTGTATTGTCCTGCAAAATATTGATTGCTAATGACCTCCAGACTAACGTAATTTTAATATCTCAACGATTGTACACACGAAAGTGATAAATGTCGAAATTGCCTGGATGTCATCCTGTTTTACGGTTTAAAAAATCAGTTCCTCGGAGGACTAACACAACTGCTCAGAAAGACAATAAATAAATTTAACCCACCTCTCCTTGAGCTCCCAAGGTTGGCCAATCGCCGATGTCCGAGAAGTCGCTCGCCTGATAAATTACCAATTAAATTTTAATTAAGTCGTAGAACAGATGGAAAGGCTTAATCATTAATAAAAGTACTCAAATTCAGTGATAGTAAATAACTGTTTCCTTTTCTAATGGAATTAACAAACAACTTCCTCAACATTCTTAATTTTAATACCCAATTACATTATCCGTATAATTTCACGCGGTTGAATTGCATTGTTATAGTTATCGACACACCGTTCAATTAACATTATCGCCTACCTTTTGATTAAATTTTCTTCTATCCTTCGATGCTGTGACTATCGTCGGATGGCTTCCGGTGTTGATGCCGTTTTCTGTAACAAAATGGCAAAATATTCCGTCACTATGGGGCACGTACCGTTTAAAACGCCGAATTCTGAACGTAACTCACGAATTCTTATCGTGTCGCTCTTAATCTATTCGAAACTTTGTGACCTCGATTATCTTCGTTGAGTACACGCGCGTGCTCCATGAATATTTTTATCTATAACCATTTCGACACGACACAACAGTCCAACGAATCGCCGAAGTAGAAAAAAATATGTAGTTCCTTTTTTATTACCCAGTATTACCGCGAGGATTTATAGCGCTTAAATGCACGCGAGTCTTCGCGTAATTTACAATCAGTCGTGAAAATGTTTTGCAGAAAGATTTGCCCTCCGATACGCGCCCGGTGTGATTCCCCTCGCGGCACAGAGTCAAGGAATTTCGCAAATGTCCCGCGAAAGCATCCCCGCGAAAGAGTGGGACGTTATCGCGTCTTTCCTTATTTTCTATAAATAATCAATGCAGCCTGAGTTAGAAGTGAACAGCTTAACTCTAACCACAGCGCGTTACGCAAGTGATACAGCCGTAGATTTGCTCGTTGACCCCTTTTCAGTCGAGCCGATCTTTCATTCGCTTCAAAAACACAAATCACCGCGAAAGCGAAAGTAACAAGCCACCGTGTGGCTCCTCGTGTTACAGCCACGATTATCTCCGCCCGCTGACAACGTACCGAGGAAAAACTGCGAGACGATTAGCACCAAACAAACGCGATGTAACACGATACACGCAAAAGCAATTGCACCTTCGCGGCTGTACCTTGCACAATGGCACTTTTAAAATAAGCACCAACCGACTTTCGATCGTGCGAAACAGCGATTCCCCAGCAATCGATAGTTTTAAATAAATACGCCAATGAGAGATCGAAATTGTAACGCGAATATTTTTGGCCACGCTAAGATGTACAACTAGAATGTACCTAGTGTTTCTATTTGACAGTATTTTGCAACGTAATTCTAGCGAACAGCGAGTCAGGAGTCGTTTTCATGGGACGTACTAAAGAGCGTGTAAAAAGTTCGCTGTAAACATCGGATACTAGAGACTTATTGCCCCCTTCACTTTCAAGAGCGACTAAATGTAGGTAATTTTCATTCGAGTTATTACGTAGGAAGAAACGAATTGATTCTAACGAGAATTCCGTTCGAGTTATCGGCAAACGTTGACAGCAAATTACCAACAGTCGTTGAAAATTTATCTACCCTCTGCTATTTAAATATAATATCAGTATATCATAATTTTTCCGACGGTTTCGTAATTCCTTGTTTCTCGTTACCAACCCATAAACCTTCCCCCGCCACTTTATAGACATTTCTGCGTTTCAGGATCGTCGTGCATAGTGCTTCAAAATTTCATAATTGAAATGAATAATTCAGCGGTATAAACATCTGCAACCATCAGATGCGTATTAATCGACAGTTCCATCAATTTATACAGCACCGAACTGAATATCAGTTCGAATTCTGAAAAGTCCAAGTGTATTTGCCAATGAACTGCGCAACAGCTCGTCACCGTGTCACCTTACAGACAAGCGCAAAAACATTCTGCTGAGAGCAACACGATACCCCAAGAACCATGACCTAAACGTTCCGAGGCCCGAGTTCTCCCCGAAAGGACAGAAAAAGAATCTTGCGCGCGCGCAAAAAGAACCTCTCGATCGTGCTTTTTTTTATTCTACGCCCGTTCGTCGAAATCCCGGTTCCAGTTTTAACGCATTGTTTGCTGGCCGCCTGAGCTATCTTAGAGCATTATCTCGTTGGCAGGCTGGGCCACCTCGGTTCTGTGTTGCTGCCAAGTTTGTGCCGAGGGGGGCCAGTCTACGGCGTAGTAATAATGGCACGCTGGTATGGACCTGTGTTGTAAACAAGCGCCAATTCGTAAACAATAAACAATAGATTGCGTTTTCGCTATGTACACTGCCGCAGCTGAATGTCGAACATCATTTTCAAACTGTCCGCCGGGACATGATATTTCATCGTAAAACGTATGTACACATGATGAGGATGTTATCGAATGTGGTATTTGCGGAGAAGTGTAAAAAGAAACGACGCGAGAGTCGAGGGGACTCACGTTCAACGTTGTCACCTTTATTTTTGTTAATCTTCATGGTGTGTCGTACGTGAACTTCCTTCACCCGCTGGACATCGATTTCATCGGACGTTCGGGACGTCGGTAGGCTTCGCGTTGCTCGCGCGAGCGCCAGATAGGGTACACCTCACAAACTTTTACATAACGTTTATGTAAACGTGGACGCGCGTAAGCCGATACTTTCCGGGAATGGTGCGGGAAAAAATGGCATAACAGGTGTGATGTTCGACGGACGTTGCCGATCGCGATCGCAAATTAACACTCGGCGCGGTCACTTTATCTTTGTCGTCGCTTTTTCGAACAACCTTCGAGCAGCGCAACAGGTGTGCATGTACGTTTCTTATTAGCTTCGCCCTGGACGTGTCTACCGTTTCGAATGAAAAGAGAAAGGGTGTGTAAAAGTCGCGATTGCATAAAGCCAACAAAAAAAGATGAATAATAAAATCGAGGAAAAATATTCACAGCGAATCGAAGCAAATTCAAACACTTTGAAAAATGATAGACTCTGATATTTCTTAGATTGTGCTTTCAATGCCCTTGCAGATGCTCGCGAAATAAGTACGGCGAACACCGATTACAGGTCGCGTATACTTCTTGCCATATGCTATAATGTTTTCTGCGTACCGTACGTCGAGAATAATGGACAGTAATTACAGATAAAACGCGAATGCGTTTTACTGGCGAGATTATTTCCCGACGAAACTAATGCACGACGAATCTTACTATTTAGAACACTCTCGGCGAACAGATCGGTGAGATAAAAAAATACTTTCCCCCACTACTCGAACCTCCGATATTTGCTACCGATCTTTTGCAAATATTTACGCGATAATAAGCGCGATAAACTCGCTGGGGGGTTTTATAATCACAGTTTAGTTACTCAACACAACACACTGGAGGAAAGTGTTCGTATGCAACGGTGACGAATAAGCTGTCATTCGAAACGGCGACTGCAGCTCGAGAGTCAAGAGTACACTGAGCTGCCAGGCAAAAAGGGAGAATCGAAGAAGGCTTGCAGCGGCCAAGCACGGTAAATGCCCGCGCAGCTGCTTCGCTAGCCTTTGACGTGCAAGCGGCATTAAATGCAGCTTTGATCTCTTTCCTTGTCGGACCCCTTTGTTGTCGATTCGGGAAAGTCCGTTACCGGCCACATAGCGATGGGAGTAGGTCCCTCGCAACCGAGGGAGACCCAGAATCATACAGTAACGAACTTAAACGAACACTAGGTACGTTAGGCGTATCGATCGAATCGTCACGCGAGTTTCGATCTTTTAATCTTTTACTCGCTCCTCGGCTGTTCTAAGAGCAAGCAACATTAGCAAATATGTTATTGGACAATACATTTTCAAATATTGACCCACAGACAATCTCGGATACTTGTAAAGCTTTATCAATATTTAATTTGACATTGAATGCAAACGTATGTACTCATCTTCTCGCAGCTAATACTTTACCGCCCCCACTTCTATTTAATTCCATAGAATCAAATGACTACTTACGTTTGCATCCATCGATTACTTTAAAGTGGGTAACTCAATTACCTCCATTGATAATTAAAATTAGTCCGCAACGTAATTCCCTGCTTCTTTTCTTGGAAATGCATTTACTCGTTAAGACCTTCAATCTTAGTGTATTGAAATAATATCATGGGTGGTTGAAAAAAATTCAATTTCAAGGCACGCGCGAGGAATCGGTGTCTCACGAGTGTAGTAACCAAGCGAAGTTGATGGCAACCGATTCGCCCCGATATGTTATATCGATAACCGGCCCAAGGCACAATACGGCACGTACGCGCGTCCAACAACTTCCGGTCAGTTCGATACATAATTCTGTTGTAGGAAGAAATCGTAGATGGCACGTTAGAAGTCTGGCCACTATAAACCGGGGAAAATTTGTCTGCTGACGTAGACTACGTAAAACGCGAATCATTCGAAGCCAGGAATCAACATTTAAATACAATGTGTGAATATCTTTTCCATTCTGAAAGATTCTATGTCCACTGAATACTCAGCTAGAATTCTTTAACGACGCAAAATATTACGAACGCCGAAACGGAAATCGCAGAGTTCCGATATCACAGCCGACCGTGGTCATCAGTATTCCGTCGTTATCTTGGCATAATTTAGCGTCGTAGACTGCTTCGAAAGGAAAAGGAAATGATCTTGACACTTTGCTAGGTTTTTGCAGTTTGCACTCTTGCTCGAAATACTTGCTCGACGCATATACGGTCGAGAGGCATTCATTGGCCTTTACCGATTCTACTTTTATCGAGGGTAGAAGGCCTCAGGCCTGAAACAGGTTTCCTCTCACCACTCTCACTTTCTGCGACACATTTCAATGTGTATCGAGCCTCGGGATAACGAGTGAATCGATAACTGTAATTTTTCCCAGCAGACCTGTATCTCGACCGTTCCTTCTTACTTCACTCTGCCTCGCAAATACGTCGTAAAATACGTTTCCATGTGTCGACAGTGAATCTTACACTTACAAAGGAACATTCGAATAAGTAGTAAATGAAGATAGTTGAAGAAAAACGAGTAAGCTGATAAATGGAAGATGACTGGTTTAGGGGGACGCAAATTATTAACAAAAATTTCACAATCTCCGAGTGATAATTCCACTTGGAAATCAGTGATTATTATCTAAAATCACGATTCCACTTAAAACTCCAGTGTACCTACTATTGCACACGATCGCGTTCGCCGTTCGTCGAGTAGATGTCGGAGGAATTCGAGAGTGAATGTCTGGATTACAGTGTGAGGAACGTAATGCAGTTACGAGGCTCTGGTAATTGCATCACGTGCTGCGACCCACTGTCGACCGCTTAGAAAGAGTGTCAATGTCGTTGCCCTCGACGTTTTTACACGTTAATTAAACAATTGAACTAATCGACAAAGATTATTTAATCGTGCCTAAGCGTTTTCCAAACGCACGAAAAATAATGGACCACGCGATTAGATTGAATCTAATTTCTAATTTGTACTAGCGCTTTTTTATTCCTTCTTCATTTCGACCGTTCGTAACTGATAGCCTTTGCAGAGGGCGTTAGACGATCGATCCCTACGCTCGTGAATTCGTATCTCATCCCAAATCGCTTTATGTAGACTCTTCGTCCTAGCAATGCGTATCCTTGCGACAAAGATAAGGATCTGATACAGTGGTATTGATTTAACTGATTGTATCAGGTGCCTGATACTCGATTAACCGGTTAGCAACCGATTGCTCAATTGGTGTGTAGGTGTACGGATAATACGGTTACGGTTAATCGAATGCGCGCACGATATCATTGAGCGTACGATGAAGGTTTAAAATTGACAAATTCAATTGCGTTCGGTTAATAACTTATTGACCGAGCATCCGGTTTTACTGGCGAGTCCTCTGGCAGGGCAAAGATGAAACTCGCGCCCTTCTTTCCTCAACCACTTACCAACCATCAGAAGCGTCGTGTTCCTTTGTCTAATTATTAACCTCAAAACGCTCCCATCTCTAAATTTCCCTTAAGTCCTTCTCTATCGCGTACTGTCTTCTAAAGAAGTTGAATTAAAAATCGGTGATTTTTGCGAAGTTGCGGTCGGTAATCGAGGAAGAACACTAAATATATCTGAGGCGGTAACGAATTACAGAAAGAAGATTAAACATCGCGTTACTATTCCCCAAATATGGCCGAAGCGGTATCCAGGACCACGTGGTCCGACGAGGCTTTTACGAAGTGGAGAAAGGGTCGCTGGGCAAGAGATCAAAATTTGTTATGCAAATGAAGAAAGACTATATAGGTGACGTGTTGAGAGTTGATTGCCAACATGCTTGTTTTCTTGCCACGTGTATCGAAGACTCGTTGGCGGTGTACAGATAAGATGATCGAACTAGTCTTATAAAATTCCCTATTATCAGCGCCGTAACGATCAAACACCTCAATTATAGGACACGTGCATACGCGTCTTTCTTTCATCGAAACACGTTTTCTTTTATCGCTAATTTCATACTTGAATAAACTCTGCGCAAAACTCGCGTCGCACGGAGAGAAGCTAATTCGGTTGGTCTCTATACCGTATGGTTTCATTCTTTCGTGATTCTATATGAAACGCAAAAATAGTTGCAATGTTTCCAAGAATTTTACCATATGTTACTTTCAAGTTAGATATATTATTTGAATAACGAAGCATTTTACGCTAGCGAAAACTTTCGAGATGATCAAATTTTTTGATAAAAATTCGAGTAAAGTGTGTTTGAAATACGAAACCGTTGGAGTTCGATATTTCACGCTATTGTGAACTTGAATTTATTTTTTTAATAACTTAGTAGTGTAAGAAGAAATAACTTTCGTGTATTGTTTTTTCTTCTGCAACTTCTATTAAATCGCTGTGTATTATTCAAAATGGAGCGTTGACAGTATTGTTCTCTACTTTTTATTGTTGCAGAATTGCTTTATGCAACAATGTCACGATTCGCATTTCTGTGTGTATAATTACTGCAATTCTATACACATAGGAAGCTCCGTACTTTCATTATTTTCCTGAATCGTGCATTGAAATTAAAGGAAAAATCCATTCAATTGCACTACATAGCACTCAACGTTTTTGAGTATTGATAAATTGATTAAAGCGAAGATTTGATATAAAATATACTAGAATTTTTGCACTATATATATAAGACTAGTATGTTAAATACACTGTTATATAAGTTTTATTGTGCAAGTTACCATAGAAGCTCCCCTCCGCTACTTACTCCACATTAGCACTACCTATAAAGAAGTATAGTTCCATATTCGTGAACTTGATAAGAGCCTCTTTCATCACACGTACAAAGTTCAAGGCCATTTTGATACAAAAACCGTGAAGTAGAAGCACTCAAAATCTTCTACAGCCTTACACTAATATATTATAATTCCTTAGAACATGCAATTACCTCATCGCATAAATATATTTTGAAGATTCTCTCTCCATCGTAACATATACAATTTTCATAGAATTTCATTTTAGACCGCATCACAAAAAAAGCAAAAACTAATTCTTTTCAATGCATTCGATACTTATCACGCAAATGCAACTATTACTGAAAAGTACCGAAGTAAAAGACGGAAGATAACTCAAAAGTTTAATGCGTCCTTTAGAATACAATAAAAACTATAGTAACATTTTTATTATTATGGGATTGTAAAAAAGTTATATCTCAACCGAGAGATATCAAACCTGTTTTCAAACTATAAAGCGATTCGTCGCACGTTGGAATATAAAGAAAGATATCCAAAATACAGAGCTTTGCAATTAAAAATCATCAGCAAATACTAATAAAATAAACTTTATCGATCCCAGATCAAGCACTTACCAACAATTCCTTGTTGCTGTGGTTGAAGCACCCTCTTCTCCTTTTCAGTCTGTTTCTCAACGGGCGTTAAAACCGCAGGCGGTGCGGCAGCGACCGGGTTCGAAGGCACTGCCTGTGTTGTGGATTTACTTTTGGTCCAAGGGTTGACGGTGGGTAAAGGAGCCTCGACGTACTTAACCGGTACCGCCGATTGACTCTCTGAATCTGTGTCTTGGTCTTCGTTATCTCTCGCAGTTTCTTTACTGCCTATGACATAATCCAAGCCACTTCTATCTCCTCGATCGCGCTCCTTGTGCGACCTCTCGTTACTCCCGCTATGCCCGCGAAGCGGATGCCTGTGATCTCTGTGTCTGTGTCGTTCTCTGTGATCTCTATGCTGTTCCCTCAATTTCTCCTTCCTCCTGGCGCTCTTCGGCGCCACTGTCTGAAACTCTCCGTCGCTTCCAACATCGCCGTTCACCTGAAGATTTTCAGGAGCGTTCTCTTGTCGCTGCTCGAGTTCCTTCTGTACGATTGGTTGGCCCTGTTCGGAGTTAGGCGGGAGTTCGTTCCCATATCGCTTGTCCAGTTTAGTCTGCGGGTTGAACCTCCGTCCGTTCCTCTGGTAGAACTTCCCCTTGGCAGTGAGATTCTGTGAGGCGATACGATCCTTGATGGGCAGAGGTTGTTGCGCCTGAACCTGACCGCCGATATTCTCTTTATTGTTACCCTTATTGTTAGAGGTACGACTATCAGTGCCACTCTTCGGGTTGAGGATACTTGCGTAAGAGACACCGGGGCCCTCTTCTCTCTCGGTACTTCCCTGAGCGCCGCTGGCCACCTTGGCCGCCATCTTGAACGGTACGCGCCGAAAGACAAAAACACGAGGCGGCCCCGAATACTAGGGATCTGGCTCGAAAAGTTTCTTCACAGGATGCTGCTCCCTCTCAGCCGGTGAAGGAGTCCTGAGACACGCCGCACACCCCCGGGCACATTAATCCGGCCGAGCCGTCTCGTCGCGAGATCTAATGATTCGAGACGTTTCGTGCGTCGTCGGTTCGGCTTTAAAGCACCAATCTAGGGACATCCTCCGCGCCGTAGACCGGACGCATGTTCTCCCCGAGGTCCGTGCTGTCGCACGAACGCCTGTTCGATTTTTAACACAAGTTATGGGATGCAGGCGTGGAAGGACTAGCGTCGGCCCTTTCAGCGAGTGGCGAGAGAACGCCCACTCGTGTCACGAGGGGATCTACCTCTTTCCAGAAGGCGCGGCGTGCACGCAGTCACGCACGCGGTCGTTACCGATTAATGCCCCCGAAATATACTATCCTCCTCTCTCGCACGTGCCCCGAATTCACCCGAGATCCGTTGAAAAGTAGAATGGAATCGATGGAAATATCCCCGGCGCCCTGGGATCCGCTCGAACGCCCCTAGTATTCGGAGCACGACGTGCACGAGGTCCGAACGAGGTTGTGTGGTTAAGAACACGCTGACTCGGCGATTTCACGAGGCGATCTCGGGATCAGCCGGCGCACGAGATTACTGTTCGAATGATGCTGCTTTGATCTACCTTTTTCTCGGCGATACCTCGGTGATTGAGTGCACGCGGCGTTTGTGGTGCGTGCGTGCTGCGAATTAGGAAGCTAGCAGACAACCGGGCTGCACCTCGTTGGTACGGCTAATTTTTCCTCGTTGCGGATCTTCTTTGTATTTCTCGTGGATCCTCTCGTCGATTGGCTTTCGTGCGGCTTGGAAAAAATTTAGTCACAACCGCAGCGAGTTCTGGTGCACCGTTACAACGTCACGTTACCACGGATTACGTAAACACGGCATTTTCGGCGATCTTTTTCCACGGAAAAGCGGTCCGCAAAACACATGTGGCCAACGCTGGCTCCTGGCCTTTACGCGAGCGGCTACGAAGCTTCCGGTTTAATCGATTCTATCATCTCGCCGATAGGTAGCGCTACAGTGCTTCCTTTTTAGTTCATTGCCGCGCAATTCGAATAAAGCTTCATTTATCGTTTTCCGTTGAAAACGCGGTAAAAATTGTGTGGGTATAAAGTTTATCTATTCGCAGTATTAGCACTTAAAAATTGCAAGTAAAAATAAGCTTACTTATCTAGAGTAATATTTTATGCAGTTTGTGCATCGTAGAATGAAATAGCCGGATAAACAATTAATAATTTATTTGTTTTTACAGAATATATTACACATTATTTGCATTTAACAGAGTATTTATTTTACATAGTTTTTCTCTTTTTTTTTTGTTACAACTAACAGTATTAACACATTCTATACACACCCTGTGCATTAAAGATCGCACGCGTTCGCATGCATGATTATTGTTCTTCGCCTTTAGTTCTCGTGAGATTGTCGAAATATAGTGTTTTCGAAATTGTAAAGTTACTATAAAACAGGCTAAATACAAATCTGTATAAGTGTCACCAACCGGCGCTTCAAATGGCCCCGTTTCGAAAAATAGTGATTCGTAAAAATTTCTTTACACTGTCTAATTGATTTAGGCTTCGATAGAATTGCACGTACATCAGCTGACTTCCAACGGATATTTCTTCAACGATCGTGCAAATGCTTCTGCTATAGTAGCTCTGAAAATAATATATATAAATAAAATGAATAAAATGAATATCACAGAATTTGTTCAATTACAAGTAGCGAATTTGCTCGGGTACCTAAATACTTTCTGATGAAGAAGATACGCGCTCACGTGGCCCGCTTCTATGTACCGAATTTCAGCACCTGGCCAGATCTTTTCCAAACTCATGCAGCCGTCTCGCGGAACGTATGCGTCGTCTCTCGCGCACACAGCGATGATAAGTTCAGTATCTACAGGTACTTCAAAATTTTTCAGATGCGTGCACTCGTCCATTATGCCGCACATGAATTGCAACGCTTCCCGTTCACGCCACTTGTAGTCCGAAAACACTGGATGCCTTGGAACTGGTAATAAACAAACGCCTATTGCCAAAGGAATGTACGTATTGATCATGCTGCCAAGGAACCATGCTTTCAGTCTGTTTCTGTGTTAAATGGTAGTGCGTGTGTGTTGCAAAACTAAATATACATGTTAGTCCCAAATGTAAAAATTCGTTAATTAGGAATTCGCGCTTTATTAAAGATTCAGTTTCTCTTTCTTTTACGTTTACCATGGAACGGTCGATACGTACGACTTGTAATCTTAAAGGGAAAGATCAGAGTTTAGAGCACGTTACGAAAGTTTTACACAAGCTTGTTCCAACTAAAAAAACAACAAATCATACGTATCTACGCAAACACTTGCCTTTTAGCCCATTTGAATCTTTCGGCTTAAATCTGTTAGAAATTAGGCTCAGAGGAAATATCTTCGCCGCTGCTTTCTCTTCGGCAACTTGTATTTTTAAATTATTGTCTCCGTTTTGTGAATCACAATCCTCGGTTAATTTATTATTATCGATCACAGTTTGAGTGGCAGTTGTAGTGTTTGCTTCTTTGCTAGCACCTTCAGACTTTTCTTTCACTTCGTTTACCCTTTTCATACTAGCAGGATAATGTTGAGCAAAATGTTGGCCAGCTAGGAACGCATCCTAAGGAAATATCTGCTTTTAATCGCTATTCAATGTTTGTCGCTCCGCTGAAACAGGTCGTCACTCACTTCCTCGCCAACGATTCGCACCATTTTGGCGAGATCGTTTTGGTAAAGTTCGTTTGCAAAATATTGGTGTTCTAGAAGTGTCCAATTAATAGATGCGCTCATTACTCCTTGAGTGAATACTGGCGACGCTGTCGACCACGAAAGGCAAGGAACTAGTGGCAGTGGTTTTGGCCAATTAGTCGCTGCCAACGAAGCCATCTAAAAACGCACATGCATAGAATAACTTGATTTACTAACACATCGAGTATCGATATTAAGATAAAAGATACAAACATGGCCACCCATCGACAACCCTGTCAATCCTAACGGCCCGAAACCTTGTTGCTCGCACCAATTCAGTAAAACAATCGATTCCATTATCAAGCATCCACCCATGATAAAGATGTCGCAAACATTATGTAAGCTAGATCGTCTGCGAAGTATCTCAAGATTAGTACAGGCACAAAACTCCCTCGAAGTTTAAAGTGTCTTTACAGTTACAAACCTTCTAAATACAAATTCTTACATTTGATTCCGTGGTTTCCTCAATCCATAAAATGGATTCTCCAGTAATAAGGATGCAATCCCTGATTCTTTGAGCAAAGGTTTAGCAATTAAGTTTCTTCTCCGCCAGAAGAACTAATGAATGCATAAATCGATATATAATACTAACATAAATCAGTGTGGTAATTGAAATGAGATTAACTCACGTGGTCCCCTGTACCCGCGAGGTGCAAGCACAACGGTTTCACTTTATGGGAGTTCCACCTCCGCGGTAGAACCAATTGGAAATGTGCAGTTATTGCTTCGGTTGGCATTATTCCAGGAAGGTGTTTATGAAACGGGCTTTCAAAAGATCCTTCTATTATATGACAGTCTGACCATTCCTCATCCTATATATAAAAAATATCTATAAATACGTGTGTTCTCTGTGTTACAAAGTGATTTCAAAGTGATTTCACTATGTGTGCGCTATACCTTAGTTATGTTGATTGGGTAATCCCGGGGTATGAGATTGTAGCATGTTTTTCTGTTGGCAATGACTTTTCTGAATTCAAAAATCCTGGAAACACACAAATTTCATTACCTTACAATGGAAATTGTTCGACACCTCCATTTTTATTCACTTTACTTTGATTTTCTTTTTAAGGAAATTTATACCGCAAATATTACATTGGAAATTCACGATTGAAATGAAACTGACGAATTTAACGGTTACGAATTTTGTACTTCGCTCCCGAAAATTTGAATTCCATTTTTTAACAATCATAATCAGATCTCGGCGGAATTGTTTACATAGGATTTCGCAGAGGTAGGAGTTATTCAAGGACAAGTTGAAGGAAAGATTCGCTCGTGTGACGTGCATGGAATTTAAAGTGAACGAGTACGCTGCCAATAATAGAGAGGGATCTCGAAAGAGTAGAATTGCGGGGGTTGGTTTTCGAACGGAGACAAGGTTAGGCCCGGTTTGTCTTACCTTTTCAAATTCTGGGGGCTACCCCAGCCCTTGGTGAAGAATTTCGTAAGGAGGATACTTCTGTAAACGGCGTCTAAACGGCTGGGTGGCATCGTATGAATGTGTAAATTAATCTCGAACGAGTCTATATAGATAACGGGCAATCTGTTGATCGTGGAAATTTACACGGAATAAAGATGATTAATTCATCGAGGTACTTGTTCTGTTGGTTCGAAAGGGTTCGGGTGTTTCTCGCGAGAACACTCATGTCGCGATTTGTTTAAAGTGTTACTAATTAAGTGGACATTCTTTTCGAAACTGGTCGGAGACTTTCGCCGCTTGGTCCAACTTATCGTCTAGGTTTAATCAGGCGATTGGTGCGATCGGATCGGGTGACGTTCTGCGAGTATATCGCACATGAACGTCCGTTTCTCGCATCTTCGGTCACGTACATATACAATCGCAATTTCGATGAATGGGTTCCTTAAATATCGACTGATCGCGACAGGATGTTACGAGATAGTCGCGAGACGGAAGTACGCGCCGCCTCTTTTCAAAATTGATATTCGAGTGGACACAGCGGAGCACCGCGGAACACGAAAATCTGTAGATGTTAATCTTCGGTTGATATTTTAACGCGGCGACTGTTGCGACTCTGGCGATGTCTTTCAAATTTGTCACTAGAGGGCAAGGAGCGATAGCCAATGATAATGATTGGAAAATGTGTCCACCATTTTGGTCAATTTTGGTATAAAGCGGAAGTCACAAATTGGCGGGCACTTGCTGCTGATCCCACTTTTTGCTCAATGTTGTGGAATCCAAGTGGTAGATGCAGTATCTCTTTCTTGTTCTGCTTATTTAATTGCTCTCTCTACTTCCGGTTTAGACTAAATTTGTGTCGACCAATAGAAAGTGCGGAACACATTTTCTAATCACTAGCCAATGGGGAAGCGCAGACACTCAACGCAGAGGGCACCACTAGCGCACATATCCAACTAAAATGTTAAAATATTAGAAATTCTGTTTATTCACATTCTTTTTCTTATTTCCTGGCTGTTGATTTTAAAATTAAAATGATAACAAAAGGTGAAAATCATGGACATTTAACTGTTGTCCAACTTCAAGATTTATCACGGAAACATGCATTATGATATCAACATTAATAATGATAAATATCCTTAATTATTTGAACCGGTAATTCTTTTTATTATATTCCTACATTCTATCAACAGACAATGGTCGCAATTTGGAAGCTAATTCCCCTTCCCTCTCCAACCATAGTCAAACTTCATGGTGGCACATGTGCTGGTGGCGCCACGGGTGGCAAAACGTTGCAGTGTCAGCTTCCCATTCCAGCAAGTTTTATAAAAATCAAACATGAAATCAAGCATTAGAAAATCCCGCATAAGTTTTCATCCGCGAGAGAAAAGAAAGAACGCTGGATTTGCTCTGCAATGTTTAGTAGGTTTAATCAGTTAGATTTAATAAATTCCTTAGTAAGCTGTTCTAATTTACATTTATCCGGAAAGACCAGGACCTGACAAACCCGGGTCAGAAAAATGCATTGGATGTTCCGGTTTATTCTACACCTAACCTGTGATATTAGCGAAGCTGGCTCGCTGCGAGACGGATATCCGGGACGAACTTACCGATTGGGTGATAAATTGATCTTGTACCGATACAGGGCAAGGTAAGTCGCTCTATGTAATTATAATTCTAACCGTTAGTAAAGTCGTGATCTTCTTCTCTAAATCGATAACGTTCCATGCGTTACGAAAATGATAAGGGAACTCTGGACTCCGAAATAGACCCCCAATCACTATGACAAAAATTTACATCGAACGTTATTATCTATCCCATACCCAATCTGTGCCATTATATTCAAAAACGTAACAAAAACAATAATGTATGATAACAATCTTACTTACGATTTATTCCGCAACCGCCGCCACTGCGAAAAGGGGCGATCGTGGTAAAGAAAAATCGATCACTTTGTCCATCGCTCGTTTCATTGATAAAAGAACATTAATATTAAAGGCTACACGTGTGAATAATCGAGTCGTCATCTCAATTAACAACGTCGGTGATGAAGGACCCATTAAACCGTTCGACCGATATGGATGAAAACGCAGGTTGACCGGGTAACAAACACGACTCGATATGACGGAGTGCACCGCGATTAATTATTCGACATTGCAACTACAAGCCTGGCCCGCGCCCGACTGCAATTAGCCCGGGGTCTTAATTATGAATTGAAACGAGCCCACGATTCCCGACATCAGAATGTTAATTCGTGCGATCGTTCACGGTGGCAAGCACGAGGGAAAAGGGGTTGAATTTAAGTCGCAGTTTACGGTACGCCGACGCTCTTCCGAGAAATACATTTCCTCCTCGATGTTCGACAGATGGGCTACACGCTCGTGATTATCTCTCTTCATCGCTCACGATTACTGATTATTCTTCCTCGGGAATCGGAGCGAAAGCACTCTGCATAGCCCATGCACCGTGAAGGTTTTCGTTGAGTCTAATGACGATGAAAGTTGATTATACTTGAAACGAGGAGCAAGAGCGAAAGGTTGCGGTGCGATAACAGCATCGAGACAATCAATTTAGTTTTTTAACCCTTCGTGATCACACGGGGTGTATCGCACCCCAGGATGTCTTTGCCAACATTTCTGCAAACTTTTAGAGCTTAATAATAATATCTAAAAATTTGACGAATTTTAACGAAAAAAATTCTTTTATCCACAAATATTTTCTCAAATACAAATTTGAACATATTAAAATTTACATTTCTAGAAAATTACTATTAGAGCGTGATTGTATGAGTTAAAAGATTCAGAAATTTGGAAATGGGCACTGAAAAATGACATTGGGTTGAAGTAATCCCATGTGAATAATTTGTGATTATAAGAAGGTTTGATCACGCAGTCACCATGGGGAGATAATTATTGACGAGTGACGAATCTGTCACGAGCCGATTCATCGAGGCACTGTCGAGACTTTAGGCGATGGTATCCGGAGACGAGGTGAAGCAACCAGAGAGCAGAGCCCGGATAATGGGTGGTTGATATAATACGATATAATGGGACCATATAATACGGTGGGTGTAGGCGAGGCGTTATTTATGTATGGGAAACGCTCGGTCTACAGTCTACAGACCAGAGGGATCGTGGAATCAACAGCTGGACTAGAGCCTTTCGCAATCTTCGTTTTGCCGTTTCTCCTCGATATTATTAGATCTACCTAACGGCTCGACCATTAATTATCATTGCGCTGCTTTGTGCTGGCGTATTAATTCTCAACTATCATCGACCTCGAATCCGGTTCCACTTTCTTAATCTGTCTTTTCACGGTCCTTTTTTCCACAGAATGTCATCCAGATAGCTAAACATCTCATCTTATCTTTCACGCCTTTGGCTTGAACAATTTTTTCCTACATTTTTAGTGAAATCTATATTTTCCTAAATTTTCATGCAAATTTATCTTTTCCTACATTTTCAATAAAATCTATCATTTCTTACATTTTCATTCAAATCTATCTTTTCTTACATTTTCATTTAAATCTATCTTCCTTTCGTGTCAAGCATTTCAACTCGAATCTCCTTTCCCATTTGTTTAAACTCCCCTCGTTTTTCGAAAAGTACCTGCCCTTCAATGTATGCAGCTAATCTCTAACAATACAAAGTATTTTTACTGCAAGCAAATTGCAGGGAGTTTCGCGTAGACTTGGGCTTACCATAAAATCGATTATGGTAAAATGATAAGACCGACTTTGAACAGGGTGCACGGTGAAGTATTAAGGGTAACTAATTCAAAGCAATACCGTTTCGTGGAAATAGGAAGTTGGAAAGTGTTGATAAAAAGGACGTCCCATTGCCAAGAACACACAGCTCCTTATCGTTCCTCAAACTCGAAATCTATATTCATAAATTGGGACCCTCGTGGAAGTGGAACTCGCAGTCCCACGGTCCAATCAAGGGAGGCGCAAGCAGGGCAACTGCCCGGACCGGCAAAATTGGTATAAACTAGGGCTGGGACTATTCGAATAATTTAATATTCGAATATTTCACAAGTATTCGAATGTTACGAATAAACTTCGAATATTTGAGTATTCGAATGTTATTATTCGAATACTGATGTATTCGAATACTATTCAAATACTGATATATTCGAGTGGGTCAAAATTAGCTTACAAGATTTCACCCTGACAAATGAACCTAAAGAATTTGATTCATAATTCACTATTCGAATACTTAAATATTCGAATACATGGATATTCGAAGAATACTTGGATATTCGAATACTTGGATATTCGAATACTCGGATATTCGAATACTTGGATATTCGAATAGTATTCGAATACTTAAATATTCGAATACTTGGATATTCGAATAGTATTCGAATACTTAAATATTCGAATACTTGGATATTCGAATAGTATTCGAATACTAAAATATTAGAATAGTATTCGAATACTTGGATATTCGAATAGTATTCGAATACTAAAATATTAGAATAGTATTCGAATACTTGGATATTCGAATAGTATTCGAATACTAAAATATTCGAATAGTATTCGAATACTTGGATATTCGATTTATATTTGCCAAATAATTAAGCAACTAAAGTATTCGAATATTCGAATACCGAAAAGTTCGATAAATAGTCTCAGCCCTAAAGTATTCCCCCGTCGAATCACGAAGATGCAATTACACTTTGCTCCTACAAACATTTCGCCAGCCCCTGATCGCGTCAGCTGTCGAATCCCAGTTGCTCCTCTCAAGGGCAACGCGAGTCAAACGCATCGCGAAAGGAGCGTCGCGATGCCGCGGGGGTCTGTCTACGGAATGGAGATTTCGACAGTCGGATCGGTGGACCAAATCCTCCTCCAGGCACGGTATCATTCGGCGATGATTGTTGCGTAGTAACGAATCGTCACGAACGCCGGCTGTCGCCCGAGCAGATTGCAAGCACCTGTCCTACAGAAAATATCCACCGCTTGATATTGGACGACGAGGATGCCGCGGCAGAAGGTTTGTCAGCTGCTGCCGCAGCTGAGGTAACCGATCGCCCTCCAACGAGATGACGATACACGCATAGATCGAGATTATTGAGACTCGCCCTCTCGATCCGTGGACCGTGCCCGCCCTCGTCTCCGATTTCTCGGGCAGTCCAGAGATTTTTCAATCTGCTGTGCGTTCCCGATATTTTCGCCGCATAGTTACTGTGGATTATATTTCATCGTTAGGCGGTCAAACGACGCGACCACGTTCTTCCTAGGCGCTCAACGGGTACGGTGAATAAATCAGCGGCCATTTGACCAGCGCGAGGGGGGCGCGCTTTGCATATTGTTTTTAGCCCGCGGGAACGGTGTATCGAGAATTATTTATGTTTGTTTCGCGGCACACACGCGTAGAAATTCAAAATCCAGGGCTCGGAGTACGCAGTTGGGCAATGGGCAACAGTATGAAACGCGGGAGTAATTAAATGCTTTTCCTTGGGGCGATAACTTCTCCATTGCAGATGCTTTTTGGTTTTTGGTATTACCTATGTTGATTTTGGGGTGGGTTGAGAAATTATTATTAGATTAAGAAATACAGAGTTGATAAGGGGTTATATACCTTTGGAGGGTTGTTTTTAGGAAATTTGTTTACGTATAAACTGTTTTATTTAAAAATTAACTGTTACACCTTTTTGTGTAGAAATTAAGATGTATTCTCTTTAAAATGAAAATTGATATCGTAAGAAATGATGCCACAGCAGGCCATCTTCGCAAAGCCTCTTTATATTAAATTTGGGGTATAAAAAAAATTAAATTTGTTCAAAATCGGCTCCGACGAGTACTAGATGATAAAGTACAAAACTTGTGAGTTAAATATTACGTATGTTTTACTTGTACTGTATAATATAAACTTATGGCGCGTGGCGGTGTTGAGTTACCGAAACACCTCTCAAAAATCCAAGTTTTTTGTGAAGTCGTGGAGCGTGCAGGTTGGTTTCGAGTATCTCGCTCGATGAGTCGAAAATTATTCGACAGGCATCGAATAACGCGTCAGGTTCTACGCATATTCCAAAATAAACAATACCGTCGTATTCGGAAATCATTATTAAAATGTAGCTACTATTATTATTAACGAGACATAAACCTTTTAGTACTTTATACCAACGTAAAAAGCAGTGGCGCACAAAAACAAGGGGTATTGTAAAAATAAAAGAAAACGGGATTTTAATCTTTAAATAAATTATAATCACCTAAAGAATTTTATTGAATTCGCATTAAATCAATTTTTCTCAAATATATTTTTATCCATTCAACTCGACTCTCCCCAAGATTAAATCTTCAGTTTGCCACTGGTAAGAAGAACTAAAAACAACTCACTCCTAGGTTTTGAGTATTACGTTTAACTTTATTTATTTCTAATTTCTAAGCAGACTTAACTCAAACCGATTAAAAAATCATCGAGTAGCTATACCCTTAAACATACCTAAACAGCAATATTAAACAAAAGAGTAAACTGTTTAGAAATATAAAATATAATTAAACATAATATTGAACCAATAACATATTTGAGATTTTAAACCATTCCTCCACCGACAAGCGAAAAGAAACCCGAAGAAGCAGAAGAGGAGAAGACCAGTTCATTGGCCAGAAAAAGCTCCTATTAAAAAGTGAATCGAAATTGCACGGGTCATTGACCATCGCTGAAATCGTAACATCCCTTTTCAATCAACGACAGAAGTTACCCTGTGGTGGCGTTGCAGCGAGTGGTGGGGGCCGTCCACGTGACCGAGCGCGTGTTCAACAATAACAGCTGCACTGTTGCTGTTCCCTCAATTCACGTTCAGCCTCCGTCGAAGCAGGATCTTTGCTCCCTAAAGATCCTTTATAAACCGAGCCACCTTCACCTCCAGTTACCCAAAAGCAACTCATCATCCTCGTTTACTAAAACGTCACACCTCGAGTTTCTAATAATTTGGCATCGATCGTGCAGCTACCAGTTCGATCGAGGGAATCGATAAACAACTCGGCGTAGTGATCGAAGGGAAGCGTGTGGTGAATCGTGGTAAATCGAAATTTTAAACGGACCCCGGTCTCTCTGGGAAGCCGAAGGGACGACTCGAGCCAGCTCGTGATCGATGTGCGCCTCGAAGGGTTCGCGTGGGATGCTGTAAGCCGAAGCACAGGCCGATCGCAGCTTCGAATCGAGAAGGTATCGAGGAAAAGAAGACAAGAGGAGGAGTGGAAGATGCTTCCTGGACGGGGATTAATCGTCGTCGCGTTGGCCGTCTGTTTGCTGTCGGCTCTCCTCGAGGTAAGCGGACTTTCCAACTGACTCTTCTTTTATCTCCACCCCCATTCGTTTCTTCCACCCCCTATGGACCTTTCCAACCGTTTGGTCACTCGATTTTTATAGTGACGTTTTTGGAATTGGATTTAGTGAAAGCTTTCTTATTTTATACAAAATCACCCTGTATATACGTCTGGAGAACAAAGAAGTGAGGCGATAAATCTCTATCGAACGTGTTTGGCTCGCGTAACCATCTCGGAGCTTAATTCTGATTTACTCGTGGCGGAGATTCGCTGGAATCGACGCTCGAATATTGCGAAACTCGGTCCATGTTACTCTTGCGCGTTGCTCCCTTTGCAAAATCGTTAAAATAAAATTGCACCGCGTCTATTATAACGAATTCAGGATTGCCAGCGTGTAACCAAACCCTTGGGCCATTTTTCTGTTTCCATCGAAAACGTTTGTTTCGCCGTTGGCGTGGGTTGGGACGTGGTGTGCGCGCAGCGGGGCGCAATTTACGGTGGAAACAGGATGAATTGCGTAAGGAAGAGCGCTGCGATCTTGAACACTGCGGAGGAAACGATAATTCTTGACAATTACACGGAGCCGTCGGTAAATATTTATACAGAATCGATTCCGCGCAGCTGTTCACCCAAACAGTCGTGTTTCAATCCAGCGGCATTCTTCTCGCCGATTCCAAACACGGTAAATTAAACGGCCAAACAGGGACAGGGATAAAAAGTCCCTTACCCGGTGCCAGCAATTACGAGAATTAGAAAAGGGGAGGGAAGAGAAGCTCCTTAGTATCTTGGTACCTAGTTCAGAGGTGCCGTTTCGTTTCTGTCACTCTCACTCGTTCAGAGAATTACAAAAAATTCGCACACGTTTTGAAGATGGTTTTTATTTTGGGGATGATATCCAGGGGCACTTACAGTGGTGGTTGGAAGAAAGTTTAGAACCCATGGAATAAGTTGAGGAGACATTTGGCTCACGTAATATAAAATGGCTATTAAAACTAACAACAATATTATTTATCATATCAGAATACCTATTCTTGTATGCAGTGACGCACTCAGAATTTAATCTTGGGTGGAACCGAGTTGAAGGAATACAAATATTTTTAATGCAAATTCAATAGAATTTATTATGGAATTATAAAGATTTATTTGAAGAATAAAATACAGTTTTCTTTTTCTTACAAAGCCCCTTCTTTGGGGGGTACCAACACACCCTTTCTCCCTCCACGCTCAGTGTACTGCTGCTTCCTGGAAACTTTAAGCTTAGTATCGTATAAGATATTTCGGACTTCTACCGCCCTACAACAGTAAAGTCTAGGAGTTATCGTTAAACCCTCAGATCCACCGGTCTTCAAATATTTACAATAGGTACCATATACACCCCATAACCGCAGCGTCTAGTAGTAGCGCCTCGTGTCACGTCAGCCTGGAATCCTCGACCCGTACTGCCCTCCTTAGTTAAACTGTCCTATCTATCATTTTTTCATTTTTTGAGATATGTTGAAATATTTGAAGTTCCACACGTCTTTTACCTTTTAAGTAAAGTTAGAAACCCCTACGTGCTTCGTAAAGATTTATAAACAGTCTAATGTATTTAACCTAACTTCTTTCAAAATAGTTAAAATATTTTATCTGAAACAATTAATTAATTGGTACGTTAATAATACATTCCCTACCGGTACACGTATTACAAAAAATGATATTAAGCTATTACGAAATAATGACAACATGTTTTAATTTGAATGAAGGAAAATAAGTAGAAAGTGGGTAGTAGTAGTTTTATCATTTACTGGTACAAAGTAAAATAAAACTTAAGTTTTCTCGGTTGTTTCAAAATGTTAGATAAGACATTTTAACTAAAGAGGGCATTGTACACCGCGGTATGTACAATGCCGGTACATAAAGAAGGAGAAGAATTTGAGCGCGATAACTCGAGGAAGCCAGGTAGACAGATCCTCCCCGTCCATCTGCAGGCCCTTAGCCATCTCCAGCTGGCTAATTACGGTCGCGGACGCGCAGAAGTCATCGCCGATAGATAAAATCGGTTCACATGCTGCGGCCTGGTAACGACAGTCGGAAGGGGAAGGGAAAAAAAGAGGAAGGTGGCAGGAAGGGAGCCCTTTATTCGGTGTCCGCGTGGGCATGCATATATGCATTAGGATCCAGGCCGAAAGGTCGACGCACAGCGGGGAGATAACACCTCGTGGGGCAGGGTGGAAATTAACGAAAGCTCGCGAAACGGAGGCAGCAGGGCGAAAGAAAGCCGGAAACGGCGCGAAGCGGTTGCAGACTACGCGGGGAAGAGAGTAAACCGCGCGGAAGAAGAAGGCAGCGCGAGGGAAGGTGGAACAAAGGGAGACGCGCGGAAACGGAATAGAAGATTAAGCGGAAAAGAGGCTGGCGGATGAAAAGATGCAACGGAGGAGTGGCGGGGCTGAAAGTTACCAGTGTAAACAGAATACGGGAACAGAGAGAGACCTAGCGGATTTAAGCCGGGCTAGTCGAGTTTCCGCTGCATTTTCTGCCCTGCTTTTCCGTCCGCCAACAGTTGCAAATATATTTCGCACATTTTTTTCAAAGGATTTCAACTCTCTAGTGTGATCTGCGTGTTTGTATACTTATGTTTGAAACGCTCGTGGTTCGTATGAAAAGAATCGGGTTGCGCTGGCCGGGTTAATTTATAATTGCTTGTGCAACCGGCTGACCCTTGTGTTCGGAGACTTTGCTGCGTTTCCCACGCGCTCTTGGAGATTCAGATATCGGAGATCTACTATTGGGAGCTGCAAAGAAGTCGCACTAAACAGAAGTTGAAATGTCACAGGGGCAAGGAGAATATCTGATCCTCTGCAAGAAATCATACTTTTAGGTTCTTAGCGGCTCACAGTGACGAATTTGTGTGAAATCATAGCAAAATAAATTTTTGGTTCGAGATTTATGAAATATCAGAGCATGATCTTCCATTAAAACCAATTTTTAATCTGGGATTCTCTGAGAGATATGGAACTTCAAACTTAATAGCGTTAGAAAATAGATTTTTTTAGGTAAAACTACTAACTAGAAATTATGTTACGATTTATTGTCGACGTAACAAGATAATCTGGCAATGTTGGTATTATCGAATATCCTCGAAATTCATATTTACAATAACTGTATTATTTTGGAAATATTTCTACGGCTGTGGTAGATAAAAATACGAGACCTACATATCGACGCGCAACACGAAAAGTATTAATAGTAATTTTTTCTACATGCAGTTGTCCGTAAGAGAAAAATGAAACGTGATACTCTTCGTACGATACGTTTTTCTATCTTTCAGCGAATAATCGTGTATCGAGGGAGATCAAATTTCGATTTTTTTTAAAGTAAATCTTAAAGGTTATAGAAGAAGTTCTGATTGAAATTAGCTACGACAATCTGCGACTTTACCAGTTATCGTCATTTATAAATATTAATTTTGTCCACAATTTTTAATTGTAATATACCTATTTCAACAATTTAACTTAGATTTGAACATAGTAGTTTTGGCCCCAATTTCGGGCAAATTCGTCACTGTGCAACGGAGTTTGGTAGCTTTGCTCCCATACTCTGATAATGGGAACTAGTTTAAACTTGATTGGTATTCTTTTCGAAACTTGCAATGAGATGCAACGTGCAATGGAAATTAGATGACACCTCATCTCTGATAAAACTAAAGTAGATGAAATTGCGAGTTTGCTGTTGGCAACTGGAAAGTGGAAAATAGCGATACCAGAGGGAAGCAGGGGGATTTCCGTGGGAAAAGGAAAAAGGCGTTGGTGGAGCGAGGAGCTGAAAAGATCAACGCGAGTGAAAAGTCTGTGGACGGCCGTTAAGAAGTCGTGGGAGCTGACAAAAGGCTAGCTGTTCCTGAGAAAGCTAGTTTCCTCCGCGTTACCAGCTATTCCCGCGCGTGCTAACAAAGTGCGAAATACTGTCACTGTCCACTTGCACGCGAGCCGAGGGAGGAGTCGACTACGGATCCAGAGAGTGGATAATCGAATATCAGCGGGAAACGTTTTAAACCGTCACCTCGATGAACCGGCCGACACGCCAGGCCAAACTTATCTCTCTAAAATCTCCTTCGATTAACTCCATTAACTCGATTAACTCAGTTGGAAACAGGGACACACAGCAATCGAAACTTCTGCCACCGTACTGTCCTTCCACGGCAGCAGTACAAACGTTGAAATGTTTTTCTCGAGAAGCAGAAATATTGGAAAACCTTTCCTGGAATTTTAACTCAGAATCCATTCGCTGTAATTTTTTAAAAATAGAACTCGCTCAGCTTGCTTTGCAAGCAGAAGGATATAGCATTGCGATCGAGTACCCAGCTATTCCTGGATGCTTTAGAATTTTCATAGAGTTGGCTGGAAAATGAATTAAACGACGCGCTGTCGCGTCCCGGAGTGCATAAATGAACAGAGGCACGGCAGAGCGGGTTTCTGCGAATTCTGCATCGCAAATAAATGGGTCGCCTTTCACGAGAGCGTTTCTTGAACGGATTTCGCGGGCCCATGGGATATTTAGCGGATTCGGTTGGCGTCTATGCACAAAGCGCATCGCTAACGCGGAGGCTGAAGCGCGCGGCGCGCTGGAAGATCGATTATCCCGAGAAAAGCGGGCAAGTGGATTTAAAAAACGTCGCGCGTAAAAGGACTCGCTTTCGCCGTGCAAATTTCGCGTCCCTCGAGTGCACATGGAAACGGAAGTGTTCGATTCCGGCGGGGGTCGAACTACCCCGTGGTTGCTGGAACTTCCGACTCGTATGCGACAGGAAAAAACAAAACACGCGAGCGGTGCAGCTAGCGGGAAAGTTTTAAAACGAGATGGGAGATCGTGCCACGCAGCTTGCTGGAAAAATGTTGTTTTGAAAATGTACAGCATTTTTACATGGATTCTGCTATAGTCTGGCTTTCTACTTTGTAGGGGCAGTATTTGGAAAGGGAGATTTTCAGTACGCCAAGATTTATTTTATTCTTCCCACTTTACAATTTACAGTAGGGTAACTGTACCTAATATCGCCAGGCAAAAGTTAAATCGCTGTCACTTTTATAATAATTGATATTTTTGCATGCAGTCTGTTTGAAAGTAAAGAGAAATTATTCAACTTTTATGTAGCATAAGTTAGAATCGTCGAAACCTACAAATTTTCAAAAAACGTAAGACATACAAAAATCCGGTCCTGAAAAAATGTACCTAATATCGCCAACTCGAGAAATATTGATTAATTCATGTATATATGAGTTTTTAAAGTCATTTTTACATGGGCTTTTAATATTTTCTGCTGTATAAATGTTTTTTATCAATCTTTGATGAGGATTAGGTTTAAAAAATGTTTTTTTACAAAAATATAGAAATAGGATTTTTAAAATATTTCATTTCTAACGTTCGGATGTACATGTAGGACAAATAAAGTTCAATATAGAAATAGGATTTTTAAAATATTTTATTTTTAACGTTCGGATGGGAACACCAATTAATGTAATCGCTTATGAGCTTATAAACAAAAAGCAGATCTGTCATATTTATTGGTCCCTCTAGGCTCATCAACCCATACTTGGATACCCACAACCTATTATTCATGATAATCAAAAAGAGTACTTGACCCACTATTATAGAAGATCAATCTTAGGAACATTGACGAAAACTTAAAAAGTGGAGAACAGTAAAATGCAATGCCACGAAACAAGACAAATATCACTCTCTCTGGCAGTGAATTCTCTGAACGACTAACCAAATCTTAACCTAGAAGAAACCCGAGTCGAGTAAGAAAAGAAGTCACAGTGAGAGCCCACCTTCCCACCAGCAACAAGCAGATCAGTTCACCTCGGATCAACAGTGAGCCCCGCGCCGCGAAAGTAAAACCAAACGCTGGCACTCTAAGAGGATAGGAGGCCGGAAGCCGGATATCCCTCGAAGAAGCGCGCAGGTAGCGTAGGATAGCGAGCAGGTTGGTGGTGCGCGCGTGGGTCGAGCCCCAGGGTCGACTGGGATCGCGAAAAGCGCGGAGGACTGGGGGAACCAGCGACTCCCGGTTCCCATGGTATGCTAATGAGCCACGTAAACCACGGAATACCCCAGTGAACTGAATAACTCGCCGGCGACGTCTACGGGAACGTCAGCGAGCCAGACTTTTCTCTTATACCTTCTTCCTTTCATTTTCAATGATCCCTGGTTAGCTCAGGGCGCAACCTGTACCCAGCGTTATTATTATTGTATCAGGAGGATGTATGATCCCGAGGAACGTATTCTACTTTACCTCCAGCGAGCTTGCACGCATAAAACGGTCCCCTGATAAATTGCGTATTCTCGACTAAACCTACTCTACTTCTGGGCCACTCTTTCAGGAGTGCATGAATAAAAAAGACGTATCATTTAAATATACCTCTCTCGACGGTGGCCTTCTTCTTTCGTTTAAAGCTACCTTCGTTAGATCCCTGATACGGTTATCCCTGCCACGTTACTCTTATTATTTCAGTGCTCTGGGAACTTTATCCTCTCTCAGGCATCTTTGTCCACCGAGCTTTTGAAACAAGGATTCCTCCAGTTTTGTGGGCACCAAGATTCCTCCCTGCGTTGCTCAGGGTCTAGGTACTGTAGGTCTTCTCCTGGGGAATGACCATTTTCTTCTCTGTATTAAGTTAAGCTGAATTGAAACGACTCGCTGGGTCTAGGAGCCACGGATTCTTAGCCCAGTTGTGATTCTATGGAGAAGAGGAACACGATTCAGCTCGACGGTTTTCTTAACTGTTGCTCGTGTCGTCTTAAGGTATTCGCGACATCGTTAATTTCGGCTGGCTCGTTAGCGGGCACGCTCAAGCGATTCGCAAAATTGCGCTCGAGCTGCGCGTCGAGTGTCGTTTGGGGTTTTTCCACGATGACTTTTTTCGCCCAAGAAACGGGAAAGTTTTCTACGTGTTTTTGAAATAACGAACTCGGGTCTCGGTACTCTTAATTGTCTATTTCTCTGGTTCGTCTGGGCTTCGCTACGCGAGGCATGAAAGAGCCTTCCATGGTTTACTTTTACCATTTGCTTCTTCCCTTTCACCGCTGGCTTCTCAGTTTCTATTCAGTTTTACTCGGAGTTCGATCAAAGCTGTGATATTATAGTGAGGCGAAGGGACATAAGCAAAGTATGTAGCAGATTTTGTTTGCCAAATATACCACCTGGCAGGCTTTGAAGAGGCTTGCAAAAGGGGCTAAGTTTGCGCAAGCAACCCTTTCAAGTGAATCGCATTCCTCTGTTTTCCACGGCGCTGGTGGAAAAAAAGCGTAACTGGAGGCGTAGGTAATCTCTTTTCCCAAATACACAGGGCGATTCTCGTAACTAGGTCGCGCTGCAGTTCTTCTCGGAAGATGGAGAAACTCGTGTAGGAATACATGATCAAAGAGCCTGCTGCAGTTCATGTCCGCCGTCGCGTCGAGACAAAAGAATCGTGTCCGCGAGGCTGGGCTTCCCTTCATCACTTATTAGTGGAATCTGACAGCAACGAAACAGTACCTACTTCTTCTCGTACCGTTTGCGGAGGAAAATCTTTCAACATTCATGCTCGAGGTATACACAGTAGTGGCGATAGAAAATTTAAAGACTGAACAGTGAGAAAAATTAGAAAGAACTATATATCTTTTCATTTTTGTTCTCTTACTGCTTTTGTTAGATCTACTATACATACATGTCTCCCTAAATGGTTTTTCACCCTTTAAATAATTATATATCTAAAAATCCATATCCTAGGAAATTGAAGAGTTGCGAGGCTAAATGTGATAGGATTGCCACCTTCTTTCAGGAAAATATAGTAGTAGCATAGTGACAAAATAAAATACTTTTCAGAGGAAAGTGGTGGAAAATGAAACTACATTAAAACAACCACGTCTTATTTTTCAAATGTATATTGTCTTGCGCATTTTGAATTATTAATTCATTTACATTTATCACAGAAAAAATCCTCGCCGTTAAAGTTTAAATTCTTAAAATAAAATTTTACAATACTATACATTATAGTATCCACAGTTGGCAACCCTAAAATCAGAGGAACCAACGTGATACTTGAAGCTTAGTATTAACTTTTAAGCTTTCTTCTGATCCACCGCTGTAGATCTATAGCCCCTTTCATGGGTGAATCCGACTACGTGAAAGTTTCGAGGCTCTCCCGCCCCCTCGTTTTCGATACTCGACCGATGGAGGCGCAGCTGCGTAGGAGGCTCCGGGGCCCCGCGGGGCCCAGCGAGGAGGGCGGAATACAACCGACGGGGAGGAGGCGGTTTGAGGAACAATGGGGTGGTAGCGAGCAAAGATAATTATCGGAGTGTCGGCGGCGCAGCTGCGCCGATTCGTTTCACCCTCGAGGCGAGCGGGCCTTCCTGCTGGAACCGGGGCCAGACGATGCCTGGACGGTGCCTCCTCACCGGCGGACAGTCAAAAGCCATGGGGAAGAGTTCAGTGTGCCGTGACACCGCACTCTGGCTTCGGCTGTTTCGCTGGCTGCCCTGGTCCCCCGAAGGACCTCTCCACCTTGTCCACTTCTCGAACACGTGCGCAACCCTTTGAGCACGCCACGCGTTGCACGGGCCGCTGCATAAATGCAACAGGGTGCGACGGCCAACCGACTCCAGGCGGCGGAAAAGTTCGACGTGGTAGTCCAACTTGGTATTTTCATCGCCTTCGAGATACTTAGGGGAAGGTGGGGTGGTTGATCACAGTTTTGTATTTTTATTTACAAGTAGCTGACCCGTTACTTGGTTTCACCCGGGAATTATTATTATTTTAGATAGCATATTTATCAATAGCCTATAATCTAACCTAGGAGGTATTTAATGTATATTGAAAATTTCATTGAAATCCGTTCAATCGTTTAGGCGTGAAAGAAGGACTAACAAACAGACAACGTTTCACTTTTATATATTAGTAAGGATAAGGATTTATCTGAATTGAAAAGTATTTTCAATTACTAAATTTAAACATTTTCTCCTAACAAAGACTTGAACACTGCAACTTTTTCACGCTAGTAACACATTGAGTTAGTAAAAACTAAATGATACTCCAGTAAACAACATAGAAACATGAAAGAAATAAAGTTTATTCCATTACACAATATAAATATTTAAAATACGTCCTTAAAATACATGCCATAACATAAATTATTACGATTCCATCGATGATGAGAATTAGGAAGAGGATACAAACATTTTTCTTTTTACTTTCTTTGCCTCAATTTTCTTTTTTATTTGTCACTTTATTCTATGCACCCTAATGACAGCTACAGTTTGAAGTGTGGTCATATTGCAATTATTATTATTTATTCCAAGTGTAAAAATCCTTCAGTTTACAATATACAATCAATAAAGTTAACAAAGAAACAGCGTGAAAGAAAAGAAAAGCCAGTACAAAGACAAACAAACAAGAAAATAATAGAACTAATTAAAATTAAAATTAAAATTAACGGACGCCAATATATTAATAACACCTCTGTGATCAAGTATCCCTTCTGATCAACTATTCCATATTTCCCCCACTGTTGCTTTCAGAGCAGGTGTCATATTAGAGGCAAAGGGGAGGGCTTTGCGTTGAAGTTATAGGGCAGGCTTTCAAATATTCTTCTAGCTTTGATAAGCGACAGCCAAGTTTGCTGATGAATATGGAATCTCAGACTTTTAATTCTCTGTCCTCTGGGATACGAGTTCCCAGAACTTTTATTCTTTTAAAAGCACTTGAAAACCATTGCATATAAATTCGTTTGGAGTTGTGTTCGCTGTGGGAATGAGTTAGAATCGCTGGAATTAAACTTGTTACTTCTCAATGGAAAAATAGAATGGTTCTAAAGCACAATGCAGGAAAAATACCCTGTACATTTGCGCGTGGTGTTTGTAGCCAGCAGTGACACAGGAAGGCGGAGACAAAAAGTCGGACGACGTGCTCGCCGCTGCACGCGCCGTTGCATAAACACAGTGGTGTGCGGGTAGCAATTTAACGGAATGCCAAAATGTGTATTGAAGCCATGAGCAGCCGTTCAACGAGCTTCAATTTCGTCGCACTCGTTTCCTTTCTATTTCCAGCCTTCGCTCTCTAATAAAATAAAATTGGAAGATTATTTACAAGTTGCCAGGGCTAAATCGAAAAGCAAATAAGAGAAGAAAATTGATAAACTTTTCGCAAAAAAGAGCAGAATTATATTTTCTCGATCGACAGCAACCGCGCCAGTTTTTTTTCTTTGTACTGAAATTGAAGAAGAATTTTAATACGAACGCTTCGCGAAACGGAGAGGGGTAAGCGGCATCGAAGGCTCTTCTTAAATCGGCCGATGCTCGCGCTGGAGCACACTCGAGCACACGTCGTTGCATATATGCAGCAGAGTGCACCGATTAATGCGTGCCCCGTTTTCAGCTAAGTGCTGAATCTGCTCGCAACTCGAGTGCGGGTCGTGAACCACTGCTAAATATAGCAACAGAATTCATGCCTGCGTCCTGTTAGCCGCTTCGATCCGAAAATTATTTGCAAATTAAATTCATTTCTCTTCGTCACGTTGAATGAACACCCTAACTTTGTCTTGTGCAAATTCAAACGCCCTAACAAGCTGCTTTCCAAATAATCGCCTGTTTTGGTATCATAAATGGATAAAATTTAATTTGCTCCTTTTTTATATAAACCCAAGAATTGGGTTACCTGCTTATTTATATCGACAATTCTCTAACCCGCGAATAACTAAATCGCGCGACAGCTAGGGGTAGTTTCAGCAGAAGAGGAAATTAAAAGAGATAGAAATTTCTATGCCACGCGGTTCGTCGACCAGGAAGGAATGATTTTCGATTGGAATTTATCGGCGCGACTGCAGCATACCGGCGCTGGAAAAAAAAGCGGCGCACAAAAGCCACCGCAATTACTACTTCCGCTTTGCCTGTCCTGCCGGAAGTCCTATTCATACTCGTCACTATGAGCGCCGTTACTTCCGTCATTGTTGCGTTACGAGTCCCGCGGACGCTTGTAAATCACTCCCTTTCTACCTTTTCATTTTTCTTTTGCCAGTGCTACCGTGAAGATTGATTTTGTCCACTGTAATTCATTTCCCTTTGGACAACGAAGCAGAGTTGCTTCAAAAGCCAGATTAATTCAGAGGGAATTAGATTCATCTTCAAAAGACGGGGCTGACTCGAAAAATTTGCAAACTATTTCCCCCCTCGTTCGGCCACAGGTATCCTCTTTCCCAGCATTCGTGCTCGGCTTATTGGAAAGCTGGCCACTGGAGCTCGTATCGGTTACGAGGCGCTCGGCGAATTCCGTGGATTCATCAGGCTCACGTTTCAACACGACCGGAGAGCGTTGTAAGACGCGGGGGCTGTAGTTACAGGCTGGAAAAACGATCGGAAATTGTTAAAAACCGTTTCGGAACGGCCACTCGTCTGCTCGTATTCCGCCCCTTCCGAGGAGATGTAATTTCCTTGCTTCCCGTGCGAAACCTTTCGGCATCGATCGCGGCTGAGAACTCCTCTGGTCGCTCGCGTTTCCCAATGAAAATTATTTTTCACCTCCCATTCGCCTGCCAGCCGCTGCAGCTACTCTGCTCGGGTAATTTCACGCCGAAAGCGTAATTTATCCTTCTGCGAGCGATCGGTGCTCGGTGGGAAGTAGTTTACTGCTGATGCACTTGAGGGGCTTGAGTGTTGGGGGATATTTGATGGTCGAAATAGTTTGATCGCGAGCGTGGAAGATTAGAGGGAGGGTTTTCTATGGGAACAGATGAATATCCCGAGAATATCTTCCTATGGAAGGGCTTAAATTATTGCAGGTAGACAGGGGCGGGTTTGGAGATTTCGGCGCCCTTGGGGTAGCAAGCGTCTGCCGCCCTTTTCGTGAAATATCATCAATGTTTCAATTTAAAAGAGTTGAGCCTACTTTAACGCTTTAAGGCCCAGACACTTTTCTCGCCAAAAAAAAATGATTTCTTGCGATTAGTTAACTGAAAAATGGTCCCAATACATGCTTCAAAAGGAAAGATGGGTGGAATTTAAATGCACTGCATCAGGAATCGAAAGAGAAATGTCCATTGTGACGAGCTCCGTGTCCACGAGGACCAGTTTCTGCCTCGGTGACGGATGACCGGGTTACCACGTCGAGTTTCATCGGTCCCAAAGAGACATCGAGGCAAAGAAAGCCCGGCCGCAAATGTCGTGCTGCGGTGAACCGATTGCTAGCCGATATCCGACCTTTGGCTGCGTTGCTCATGGAATGGCAGATGTCGCACGCGTCATGAACTGGACAGATAATTTGTCCCTCGGGTTTGACGTGCAAGTAATACAGTATTATTAACCCCTTTTTACCCGCAAATTGACAGGGTGCATCCTTACATATACGCCAAGTGCGTGGCTCGTGTTACGCCACCGATAAGATGACACTCTTGCCTATAAGCGTGCATGTTGGCCGCCCGAACGTATTACGCACCGATCACGTACTTGTACGTGTTCCACCTAGGCCCGTCACACAGCGTCGTAAAGTCGCTTTCTCATGGTAATCGACGAGCTATTACCAGGCGATGAACATCCTATCAAGCTGCTGCGAATAAAAGCGACGTTAACGGTGGCCTGCTTCTTTGTCCGAATTGCAGTCGCGATGGAACGAAGCTTTTCCGCGGAGCGAAATGAAACCTTCGCTGTGCGAAGAACATAGGGTGACGAGTCGCGTTGCCTTTGAGCAGAAAGCTATTGTCTGCAAGGGTGCTTCGAGCTTTTGGAGCTAAGGTCGATGGAATTGTTCTGTTCTGGGAAGAACAGATGATATCTAGGGAACAGAGTGGAACAGAGTGGAACAGAGTCAGCCGAGGTGGTCGATGCAGGAATGTCGCGCTGGATCAGACAAACACTTGAATCCAGGCTCAAGCGAAGCGTGAAGCGCAAAAGAATTGATAAGCCTCCACAGGAGAAATTTCACGCGATAGTGGGTCAAGGTCTGAACTAGGGGGCGCAAGTGGGGAGTTCTCCAGAGTGGTAAATTTGGTAGATGGAGAAAATTAAAATCAATAGAAACCAATAAAAAATCAAATTTTTTAGAAAGCGGTAAAAAAGTAGGTAGATAATACATTTTATTTTCTTAGAGTTTTTTTTAAGGAGATTAATTTGCTTATAAAAGAAAAGGGGTTTGTTACTCAATAAACATCTACTAAAAAATTCACTCACTGTTAAAAATTATATTTCTAACTGTTTATTTATCATCTTAATATATAAAGCAAAAAGTGTGTTAGTCTGTCGCCTAAAAACTTTTTGAACGGTAAACTCTGGGGTCACAAAATGTGTCCCAGCTCATTATGCCTAACTAATCCAGATGAATGTGACTATTTTCACAAAAAGAAATAAATATTTTTTTATAAAATCAGAATCTAAATTTCGGGCGAAGCCGAGTAGTAAAACTAGTTAAATATAAAGGCTAAAATGATTTTCCCTACAACGGTGAGAGAGCTAAATAGATCTGTGTCTGTAGTAGGTACCTAATAGACATTCTGGTCATTAAGGCTTATTGTTAGAGGAAGGAATCTGGGGGCAGCCTAAATAGCTCAGTCGATTAGAGCAGCTGGCTAGTGAAAAAAAGATTGGTCGTGGGTCCAGTGAAGCCGAGGAGCTAGCTTTGCGGAGTAGTAAAAACTATTTACTGCATTATAGCGTTGGAAGGAACCAAAACCCTCTCGTGGGACAGGGGCGCTTATAATCGCGGCGAAGAAGCGGCTGTTCATTAGCTAGGAAGGGAAAAGGAAAGCGGTGAAAAGGAAGAAAAAGATGGACGGGCTTTGACGAAGGGGGCCCGGTGCAATGATGCACCTGATGCCTCGGTGACCGTTGGCGCGTGCCAGCAGCCGGCTGCTGCCAGCTGCGACTAAACTCACTGGCTGGACCCGATCCTCCTTTTCATTGCCAATAACAATCTTTGACCCTGTTATCGTCCTCAAGGAGAGCAAGCGAGTATATTGACGCGATCACTGACAAAGTAAACGCAGAAGCATTTGAGTTGGGAGCAGAGGCGTTTACCTCGTCGCTGCGAATCCTCTGTGACTTTGACTGCTCGCGGCCCCGCCACAGAATTCGATGTTTGCACTTGATTTCGCGTGAGACTGCACTTTCACCGATCTGTTTCCATTGGGAACGCTGGAAACGCGAGTGAACCTTCCCAATCGATGAAACACGTTTGCCACTGTCTCTTATTCTTCTCTTATTCAAAGCGTGTTTCAATATCGTTGCAGGCTTTTCTCTCGGAGGTGATTTTTGTCGTAGGAGGATTTGCGTAGGTACCTAACGAAGGTACGTTGAGATCGCGTTGGATAAGAAATTATATGAAATCGCCCGTGGTTAGAGGGATATTGTAAAAAGCACAAAGGTTTAATGGAGTAAGGTGAAGTAAGAAGAAATCCTAATTTGCATCTCGGGCGAGCGCGTTTTCGGCTGTATCTTGATCGCGGTTCGGTGGACGACGAAAGAAAGGCGCAAGGTGTTCCTCCTGCGGTCAGGTGGCTTTATCCTTTGGCACCTGTTCCCCGATGCTACACAGTAAATTTAGAAGAAAATGGCTTCGAGCCCCGCCGGGACATTTGAGACGAAATTACACCGTTAGTCGATGGATTCGATGGAAGGTTAATTCCATTTCGCTTGTCGACTATGCGGGTACTTTTTGTTCAACTTTTTTTAACCCCCGATCGAGATCTGCGAAGAACAGCTTGGAGCTGCTCGATCGTCTCCTATAACCACACGGCACACTGAAAGGTACATGCCACTCCGCGACACACTTATGGTTAACTGACCTGGAAATTCCAATATTCCACTTCTATTGCGTTACAATACTATTACCAAAGGACCCATATCACTTGTAGACTGTACGTACCAAAGTCTACGAGTGCGCGAGCGTCCGAAATTAAGGAGCTGAGCTGAATTAGGTTCGATTGCTCGAGGCGAATCGAGCGTTCGAATTTACCGAGCTGCTTGAAATTGACGAAGTTGAAAAAAATGCGAGCCACATGAAAAACTCAAACGCCTCGAATATTCGAGCCCTCGTAAGACCTCGAATTACTAAAGATTTCGAATTAATCGAATATTATAAATTATTCTTAATTCCTTCCGAAGTCTATTGCACAGTCGATTTGCCGTTCGATTGTTACCTGCTTAGGTGTGTAGGTTTACTTAGTTAGTGTAAAAGTTCCTCAGACCGTATTATTCTCCTTTTGTTACTTTTTCAGTTCTCTGTATTTTAAAGGGTTTACCATCGATCACAATAATAATAATAATAATAGAAATAATAGTAGTAGTAATAATAATAATAATAATAATATATTCGGACAGATCTCCACCGTTCAAGTTACCCAAATAAATCGCACACCCCCACCAAAATCCCCACAATCATGCAATTAATTTGACCCCGTTCTCTTTTCCCTACACCCAGACAGAAGTAAATCGCACCCAAAAATAGGCACATTTACAGAAGCTTTCACCTATTTAATCCAAAACCAAATTCCAAACTGTAGAATTCCCCGAAGCTCGTTTCTTCTCTCACAATCAAATCGCGCCCGCAACAATGTGAAAGCGATCCGATTGTGAAGTACATACATCGCGTTTCTATCCGCAAGATCCGCGGAATTTCAATTCCCTTTGTAAAAAGAACTCGCTTAAGGGGGGAGACCACTGTCTCAAATCTGAAAAATTTTTTTTTTTCTTTTTACATTTTCTGAAAGACGTGTGTTTCAAGAATGTTCGCTCCAAATTTTATGAAGAAATTCGCAAAATTGATGGAGATATGGTGTTTTTCGTAAAGCGGTGTCAAACGCGCGACTGAGCCACGCGGAACTTTAAACGCGTTTTCCTCAGAATGACATCGGAAAAATCCATTTCTTTTTTACATTTTTTGAAAGACGTATGTTTCAAGAATGTTCTCTCCAAATTTTATTAAGAAATTCGCAAAATTTACGGAGATATGGTGTTTTTCATGAAGCGGTGTCAAACGCGCGACTGAGCCACGCGGAGTATTGGACGCGTTTTCCACAGAATGACATTTTTCAACCGCGTTGACAGTCTACAGAAAAAACTATACGTCCAATTGGCATGATCAAGGACATTTATTGTACGGAAAACCCGTCGCTATTACGTGACGATCAGACATTTTCAATTTTCGACTTGCTTCTATTTTTTTTAGCAACATTTCCCAAATTGTGTACCCCGAAAACATGACTTTTTTCTTCAGTGGTCCGCCATTTTGTTATTTTTTACAATTTTGACATTTTTCGATCGTCACGTAATAGAGGCAAGCTTCTAGTTCCTAAATATTATTGTTTTTTTTAATTTCGATGAACCATATGGCCTGGGGACTGTCAACGCGACTAGCATGTTTTTGCCGGAGCGCAAATTTTGACGAAGAGTATACAGGAAACGGATTTATGAATTTGATTGAAAAAAAATTTTTCTTACCCTTCGATATGTACACTATTAACTATACTAAGCAATAAATTGATTTCCTTGTGTTGTTTGGTTGAAATAAATTCCCGAAAACACCCTTACATTTCGGACCGAGACAGTGGTCTCCCCCCTTAACCGAGGCTAGCTAGCTAGCCTCGCTGCCGACACCTCTGACCGTGCATGCATCTGCCGTTGTTCCAGGTGAGCGAGGCCAGGCCACGCATCAGGCACCAGAAAGGCGGCACTCACTGCAGCAGATGCGGTCCAGGCTGGGGCGTGGTGAACCGCTGTGTCCGCGGCCGGGACACCGAGTGCGGCAAGTGTTCTGCGGGTACCTACAGCCCCCATCACAGCACCCAGCCCTGCTGGATCTGTTCCCGTTGCGGACCGGGACTCTACGAGGCTCACCCGTGCACCTCCAAGACCGACACCGTCTGCGACTCCTGCCACAGGCCGGTTCCAGACAACCCGGACTACCAGAGGAAGTGCAAAGGACGGACCAGCCTGTTCCTCGCGCCTGAGGACGCTCAGGGAACCGGCGAGGAGAGCGTCCTGGTCAACGACCCCGACGGCCAGGACCAGCTGACCGACGGCAGAGAAGTCCTCGAGAAGGACGCTGAAGCGGAGATCTTCGCGGAGGAACTCAACTCCCTGGAGAGGCTCTAAGGAGTGGCGATACCTTTGTTTGCTGGAGAAGCCTGCTGGGACAGACGACTTGGAACGATTGAGCTTTACGTCGATTGGTGAAGTTCAGTTTGTTTGAAAAGAAGCGTCTCTGGTAGACGTTTCGAATTGATGAGCTTCGGTCGTCAGCGGTTTTGATGCCGGGACTCATTAGGGAATTTGGGAAGTGTTTTTAGCAGGGAAGCTTGGTTGTTGTTGATTGGATATTAAGGTTGTTTGAAGATTAAATTGGTTCTTGGTGGAGAGGACATCTTTCTGAATTCTCAGGCCTCTGGAGTCTCCTGCAACGACGCAGTGAAGGAAATTGGAGATATTTCACATCGCTGGTGGAATGAGGAGCCTCAAGAATTCATGGCGGTGGCAAATGAAAGCAACGAAATGGGGAGACTGTATAGTTCGCGTTTCAATATTTAACGGGGAGGAAAGGTCAACACCTTGGAACGCTTCTCTTATGATACACAGAATTTAAAGAAAGTGGAAGCTTTCTAAAGTATGGAACAATCGTTGCAGTAGTCAAAGGGATTGGATGAACCCTGATTAGTTACTTGGAAATATCCATAAACTATCTTCCCAACAAGTTCTCCAAGGATTTGAGAAGAGGAAATGATGAATTCGAATGCAATTCGTTAATATTGACGCGCGCAGCTCGAATGTACGCTTTTGGTTTTAACCAGGCCGGTTAGAACCTCCCTAGAACTACTTTTCAACTCTGGTGCTCGTTCTGTCAACTTTCTTAATTCTCTTCTACGCTAAGGAAACCTCCTCGAAGAGAGGAACGATCGACCGACCAGTGGTCCATGTCCTTCGATCCTCGGTTGCTAGTCAGTTAGCCGATAAGTAGTCGATAAGGTGTAATATACGACATCCACGCGACGTCAAGTCTAAACGAGTGTGTAACTACGCGCGTGTTTTCTTTCGTTCAATCGTCAAGGTGCAGATCCATTATGAGACAATTAATTCATTATTCTTTAATTATTCTTTCATGGAACTAGACTCTCAAGTTTCATGATATATTTTCAAAAATAAATTTCCATTATTTACATTTAATGGTTGCTGAGATTCTTGTCTCGCGTAAAGTCTCATCGTGGATTCGCACCTTTACAGGTGAGCTCCGATATAATTAAAGTCGTTGCAAGAACGCAGGCGAGCTCTGCCTTTGCCCGAAGAAACGATTGTATCGCACCTTTCATATCAATTGTACAGTTCGTCGAGTATATACGGTGTTCGGAAAGACTTCACTAAATCCGCGTTGCGGTAAGAGAAACAGTTATCAATCGAGTATGTTACTTCTTTTTCGAGATTGAAGCAGTGCTCTGGTGGCTTAGGCTTTCCGAACACCTTTGGTCCATGTTTAGCACTCGATCAAATGTAATTCCAAACACTCGTCACGCGTTCTGACTATAGATTCCTGTATGATACATGTACACTTATCGCTTAAGCATATTTATGTATATCCAAAGATCTCTGTGGATGTCTCTGGATGCGCGGAAAGCAGTGGCGGATTTAAAAGGGGCTCAATTTTCAAAAAAAGAACATAAGATTTTTATCCAAACATTATATCTTCTTTTGGTTCGCAAAATTTTCATAGCACACGTGCGTAAATTTATTATATACGAGGTACCCCAGAACGTTTGCTACTTGGGCTCTTTTTTTTTAAATCCGCCGTTTAAATGTCCCCGTTGAAGAATTATTTTCTTCCAAAAGGAATCACGGTTCTTCGGGTTTTCTCTGAAGAAAAATTGAAGAATCCCTCCGCCTGTCCCTCGAAATGGGATTCACCTATATCCAAAGACCTCCAAGCACTCTCGCTCCCCTCACTCCTCTCTCTTTGGAGAGACTCGTTATTATCATAGGAGAGCCATGCTCCAGCGACCCCTCGACTTCCGAATAACCGGAAGCGACACGGTTCTCGAGTGAACGCGTATACGAAGCGTGTAAATACACCCATGTAAATATAAAAACAACGAGGCGACCTAATTTCTGTCGGAACGTACGTACTAATTGTAAGCGGAATTTTCTCCTGCATTTTCGAGATATGTACTCTTTGGATTCCACGCTCGATTCTGTGCCGCGGGACGCTGGCGCGCGAGTATCGATCGCCGATGGAGATTCGCCAAAGTGACGGCTGTATTTTCAATTCGTTTTATTTATTTACGTAATTTGTTCGTTCGGTCGATGGACGTAGCCGCAACAGACGCCCACTAAAGACACAATAAAGATACAGATATAATCTAAGTTCTCTTTATTACACCCCCTCCCGTTGTTTACATCCACGCTCGGAACGAGATAGAAAGAGTTACGCATTTCTCGATGCACACACATACGTGCTACGATTCTCGAAATTATCTATTGTCGTGTCCTGTCAAAGTACAGCTTCCATTCGCCTCCCTCGCCTCTTAATCAGGTATTACGCGATTCGTCAGGTATTAGCGATACATGAATTAACTATGCACAGTGCACTACGATACAAACCGGTAGTATATAATATTCTCGGAGGGGGAAAATATAAACGAACAGCTTCTGCGATGCTGCCTCGGTCTACACACGGGCGCAGTTCGATGATTGTTTCGTTTTCATTCCTCTTTGTCGACGCACGATTTATAAACACGAAACAGGGGAGAAAGATAGAATCGAAATGATGGTGTCGCGGGGAAGTCGAAATTCTGGGATCGAAAGTTAATGGTGAGTTCATTCGATTTGATGTTTCCACTGCTACCACGCCAAGTCGGGGATCCACCTGAAGGCTGAGCTAAGTAAGAGTGGATCTGGAGATTTGGCGCCCCTAGGCTAATAAATGTTTGCCGCCCTTTTCGTGGAATATTATCAAATATTTTAATTTAAGAGTTGAGGCGTTTTTAAAATTATTCAATGTGACAACTCACGTATGAGTGATTGCTTATTGCTAATTTGCTAGATGAAAAAAGTGATGTTTTTGGAATGTTGTCTTAAGCCTCTGTGTTTAAAGATCAGCCGGTAATAGAATCACCAATAAAATAAAAATATTTTGTTACCTTTTTCTGTTGCTCTAGGCTACAACCTACTTAGCCTGTATATAAATTTGTCTGTGAAACTAAGCTATGCTATGGTGTGCTAAAAAATTGGATTGGAGATATTCTATTGGGAGCGTTTCTACCAAAAGCTAAGCTGAGCTGTGCTATATTTTTTTTATAGCACAGCTTCGGTGATAGATTAATCAATAAGCAAAATAAGCATGTGCTTAGGGCATCAGGAAAAAGGGGAGCACCATAGAAATTTTCTGAATTTTAAAATCTAAGTTTTGTTAGAAACACTATTTCGTAAAATTATTAAAAATGCTTAAGAAATTGTACATTGTATTGAAGTGATCGCCCTGTGTAAAGGGGCCTCAAAATCTTTTAAGTACTCAGGGTCTCTAAAGGTCTTAATCCGACCCTGCGTAGCTTAATTTAGCTTCCAAGTGGATCCTCGACTCAACGCGTTTGATACGTACGTCCTTTTAATCGTCCTATCACACCTCTAACAGTCCTATAAAAATGTCCCTCGTTCCCAAACGTAGGGCACGCTTCGCTTCTCTTTGCAGATATAAACAATAATGATTCGCATAATTCGCATCTTTTATTTTTATCCAGTCCTCCGGGAGTCTGGACGAACTCGGTAACCAGTGACGGATTTAAGGAAAAAGGCCCCGATGTTAAACGTTCTGAGCGGCCCATTTTTCGGGAGAAAGAAAAATGTAGTTTACTACAAACAAGCTAAGTATAGTACTACAAAAAAAATAGTTTTAGTGTTTGGAGAAAATCATAATTTTTTTTATTTGAAGATTGGGTCCTGGAGGGGCCCAGACTGCTCATCGCCCGCCCCTTAAATCCGCCACTGACTTGGTAGCAGCCGAAACGCTTCGCCTCGCCTCGCATTGAAACAGAAAACGGGAATGTGCCTAAACGAAACAAGCCGCCTCGCTATGAATTCGATCGGTAAATGAGGATCGCTACAACGCTGGAGTGTCGTTAATATAGGTAATGCTCTATAAATGATCCGAAGTAACGTCGTTATACTCTCGCAACCGTAAAATCTACCTATATAAAAATAAGTCACTGTAAAACATGCCGTAATGGGATAGATACGATTAAAATGATCCTCCCATTGTATCGATTCAACTGCCATTAGTTACTCTCTATAATTAAGATATAACCTCGGCTATATGTAATGTGTCTCTATCTTCCTAAGGAACTTTGAGAGTACATATAAAACGCTCATTACTCAGCTATAAGTTCAGCTTGAAAAAGTTTAAGTGGCTCCACCATCTCTCCCGCCACCGCGGCGCGTAACTTTCAAAACTGTGCTGCATAATACTATTACGAAGCATCTTTCTCTGTGTACGATATTTGCTCGGACATCGAACGTAACGCGCGTCTACACGCGTGTTTCTTGCGACTACTACTCGATACCGCCGACCAATTAGGGCTCGCAACGATCAAAAAACTTTCGAAAAGGACGACGGCGAGAATCAACTCGCCGCCAATGCTATCGCTACCGACAAAGACACCGCACGCGGAACCGTCGCATTGGTTCCAGGACGTTCTTTAAATTAGGCGTGAGCGCACGTCTACACTGCTGCAAACATTCCATTGCAGAATGCACTTTGCCACTTTAGCGCCTGAAAAAACAGCCTGATTTTGAGAATTTTTATGGGAGTATAGTGAATGGAAATGCAAAATCTGTTTGCAGGTTTTTATTGTACATACTTTGAAATATGTTCACAATTTTTTTAAAATTTTTTTAGTACAAAACGGCGGCGCTATAACTCAACTAGGGAAGCTTCTTGTTACAGATAGTGTTCCATGGCTGGAAAGATTTTTTCTCCAATTTTTGACCTGGCGCCGCAGTTTTGTACTAAAATAATTTTTAAAAAATTGTGATCATACTTCAGAGTATGTATAATAAAGGCCTCCAAACAGATTTTGTATTTCATTCACTATACTCGCATAAAAAATTCTCAAAGTTAGACTGTTTTTCAGGGCGCAAAAGTGGCACTACCCTCTTAACTTTGTTACACTGTGGAATTTTACACATGGCCGTGAAATGAATTGGTGCTAGGCTGTTGGTTGCCCTTTTTTAACAGCCTTCAAAGATAATAACAGAATCAAGCGAGGCTCTTTGTGGGATATAGACTTATCGACACGCTGGAGCAGTGTAAACGTACTCTAAAAAGCAGTCCGGGAATGCAACGAGTCGCGGGACATTGTGCAAATCCGCAACGCTCCCGGCACAGTCGTATAATTTGTTCCTCCGTTCGCATTGTGTGGACCCCATGAAAATTTCCGTACTTTCAGATCGAAGAAGAAACTGCGACTTTTGGTTTTGGCACGATGCTCGAAATCTTCGAACGACTACATCTACGAGGCTGTCGATTTTCTATGCCGCGAAGCCTGTGTGAAAGAACTTGTGTGGACGATTTCGAAAAATATAATGATGGAAATCGTCAACTTGGATAATGATTTGGATAATTGAAAGCTCTTAAAGTCATTCGCGTTGGTAATGGAATTCAGACAGTTCGTTGTACTCTCTATCCAATTTCGAAAGTTGCAGAAATTGCAGCTGGGTTAAAGCTGGTTTTGTGAACGTGTTTTGCTTCGAAACGGATCGATCGATTACTCAATTAAGCGACAGTGATAAGAAGTTGAGTCGATCGATCGAAGGGGTACATTTTGTACGAGATTATATGTGTGTGTAATTTAATAATTGAAATTAAGAGTATTTTACAAACATACATTTATGTAGAGGTGAAAACGATTGAAAGGCTGATTTCGAAAGCGGATTTTACTGCCGGTAATGGAAGAAGAAAGAAACCTGAATAATTGTAGACAATTTGATGATTTCAGAGATTCCTTTGCGTAAAGATTGAATGTAGAAATATCGCTTACAAAACACCTTGCTACTTTCGAGTATTCGATTCATGGTCCAACGAAATATCGTAGACATGTCAACGCCTCTTACATTCACGCAGAGCGAACTTGGATTTGTAAATTGAAGAGAGAGGAACGAGGAACTACCACTGGATCAGTCGATCGCAGTGGAATTTCACGTTAATTAAGTTCTTCAGGACAATGAGAATTTTTGTAAGTTCTATTTCAAAATCACTTAAACGATCCACTGACAAGGAAAGATCTCCAACCCGGAAATTCGAAAAATTATGAATCTTGTAGGATATGTATTACGCAATTGTTTTTTCCTGCCCAAAATTAACCCCTGAAGATCCGGTTATTTTCCGATTTTCTGTTATAACTCAAGAATACTAAGTTACCAAATGTGTAGTCCTAATTAAAAGAAGTAACTTTTGTCCGAAAACTTTTTTTCTATCTCTTACCGTTCGCGAGTTATAACACAAAATCTGAAAATATGAAGCCGGATTGTTACAGGTTAATTTCACCCCTTAGAGTGAATTTGGACAGCAAAAAAATTGTATAATACGTATCCTCAAAGTTTCATAATTTTTGGAATTTTCAGATTGGGGATCATCCCTTCTGAGCCACCGCAACCAAAGACGGGCAAAAATTGTTTTTAATAAAATTTCGAATAACGAATTAAAGTTAAAAAAATTATTCATCATATATCTAAGTTAATTCGGGTTAACGAAAGAATGACGAATAATTTGTTCAACTTTTATTCATTATTCGAAATTTTATTTAAATAGAAACTTTGCCCACATCTGACCAAAACCTACTACACTATAATCACAAATAAATAGAAACGAGTATAGGATAGTTACAAATAAAACGAGTGAGATCTAAGGGAGTATAATACATCACTACAACGAACGCGGCTCTGAATTTTATACATAACCAACTATGTATAACTTTGAACACCTTGATCATTTTGAGTATTAAACTTGTCCCAGCTCGTACAATCACATTACAGAATTCAGACTCGATTCAAGCACTCGATTGGAAAAGTTCTGTCAGAGTCCGCTCACAGTCACGTTCCCTATCCAATTCCTACATTAAATCTATACACAGGGTGTCGAGAAAGCAACGAGGAGAACGACAAAAGGATTTCCCGGAATAAATCTCTGTAGCGTTGTAACAAACGCGATTCAATTATATCTCACGATCGCCATTCGACCAGGGACACCGTGACACAATAACCTAACAATCGTGTGTCACCACGCGTCTTTCTCAATAATTCGTATTATATATATAATATATTTATATGAATTATATGTATACTTTATTTATATGCATATATGTATCCGCGCGCGTGTGTATACAGGGGGCCACTCGCGGCTGACACTGAAATTCCAATCGTCCTCGTTATCTCTGCTGATACGCCAGAAATTCGAAGTTGCACATGGTTCTCGTAAGATCAGACACACCAAAGATATTTGCAATTCCAATGTTAGCTGAATGACCCTCCTTGTGTGTTTATATTTATATATATTTATGCAAGGTATCGGACAACCTCTCAATAAAACTTTGGCAGCACAATCTATGGCCAAAGGCAAGCACAAAATGTATCTAAATTTGCAGAAATTATAGAAACTATTGGCTGTTTAGTGTAAGGTGACCATTCGTTTACAATACGATTTGTGTCCCCGGTAATTTTTGTCGCGAATTCTGAATTTAAGGTAATCTTTTCTCCCCGATTTTCTGTAATAGTCCCCAATTCTGTATTTCTTCTTTATAGTTAGATTTATTTAATCTGTATGAAAAACCCGAAGCAACGAGTTTGCTATTAAGATTCTACTAATTTGGCAACGGTGTAACCGAGTCCAGGGGCGTCCACAGACTTTTTTCCAGGGGGGTGGAAAACTTGTTTCTTAACCCGTTTTATAGTGCCAATTTACTTAAAAATTTAAAAATATTCCCTTTTTTTGTATAAAACTTAATAAATATCAGTTTTGAAAAATAAGCGATTTTTTCTCAAAAGCCAGGGGGGCAATTGCCCCTTTTGCTCCCCCTACGGACGCCCATGACCGAATCTACGAGGAGTAGAGGTGGTCCCTACAGAAAAAAAATATCTCATGTCCCCGGAAACGCCAAGCAAAATATGGTCACCTTAGTTCAATGTTTGTACTTGAGAGATCAGACCATTTATCACTTAAATCTCGTCTGGCGAACACGGGGTCTATTCGGACCCATCCTACATATATCAAATTACACACGTTACACGTTAATGTTACTTCTTAAAAAAGATAAGAATTTTAGACTGTGACGAAGTCGAAATCTACTATAAAATCTTATTTTAGGGTGCATGTGAACAGAACTATGGGTCAAAATGGACCCAGCGTGCGTTACGCGCTAGACTATTCACCGTTCAAGGGTCAAAGCGCATTTCTGACATTCTCCGTTTACTTTGAGCGATTGCACATGCTGCCAAAGATAGCCCCGAAAAATGGCCAGATACCCTGCATGCATACTGCGAGAGTCATTCGAATGTGAGTCTAATCGGGTGAACAACATGATTCACGCTACCACAATGATAAACATGTACATACAGACACGCGTGAAAGTAGTGGGAATCGTCGTGAATTCTCATTTAGCAGTTTCGAAAACGCAGATCGCTTAAACAAATCCATGACTGGGGGCGATTCATTGACAGCTCGACTATTACTTATATTTACATTATTGTTTCTCTGCAGGGTTGCCTCTCGTTCGAGATTATCGAAATATATTCTGTTATATACATATAAAAAATAAGTAAAATTAATGCAAGGAGGTACTTAAAAAATATGTTCATTAAATGGAAAGAAGTACAAGCGAGCTTAATTTTGAGTCGGGTGATTAAAAATTTGTAGTCTGTACAGAAATATAATTAAGGCAAAGTAATAGACTTTCGAATATAAACGTAACTGATATACATACTAAATGTTCCTACGGCTATCAACTTTCCTCGTTCGCATCAATTGAGTCAGGAATGTTTCTGTTCCTCCGTAATGTACATAATATCTGGTTTACTTAAACAAAGGTAGACTAAATATCTCGGGCACACGTCACATAAACACCGCTAATTTCTTGTATAATTTCTGTGGATAACGCATACGTATCTTGTCAACTATTCTACTACTCGACATAGCGTCCGAACGAAACGTTATTTGGCAAATAAAAGAATACTTCGCAATAAAGTCGGGAACGAATTATCGAGAATGTCAATGCTCTCTGAGCTTAAACCGCTGGCGCCAATTATACTTAAGGCATAGTATTACTAATCTTTGAAATATATTCGTACATATTGCAGAAAGTAAACAAGTCAAACCTCCTACATTTAACGGTGCCAGAAATTTAAGCGAAGAGGTACTAGCGTCTCCAATAATACGTTCCGCGTTTAGATCTCTACAGTCATGCCAGCTTTTCGATGCATGCCTGTGCAAATAGTACGCTCTGTATACAGCAAAAGAAATGATAGAGAAATTACGGGGGTGGAATAAGGAGAAAGGGCTTCGAATATAAATTTATACTATACGAACATAAAAAAAATATACATCTCGTGTTCGCATGATAAAGAAATACAAATGAATGAGCAGGAAGAGACGATAATTATAGATCCTCGTGCCTGCAAGTACTGGATTCTGTGTCTCGTGCAATGGCTCCTTTATCAGGGCATTTAATCAATGGGCTTCTTATGTACAATTGAATTAGAGCTTTACAATTTCCATAACAAAGACAGGAGTAATCGAAGCGTGGTCGCAATGCAAACTGCGACTCGAACGTCGCGCAGAACTGCTCTTATTTTTCCCTTCGTTAGCATTCGCCGAACATAATTAATCTCCAACGCATCCGCGAATATCATCTGTACAAGATATACTACTGAAATATACATCTCACACAAGACTCGTTAAAGACGATTAGAAAACGAATTTTCTTTTACTGATTCGCGCCTGTTTACCTCTCGTTGAACTCGATCGCTCCACTCCGCGAGCCAAAGAACGTAACCAGCCATGGATTTTTATACATCAACACGTCTGAGGTAAAGAAAATCTAAGGGTAGGTGGGAAGGGGAGAGAAGCGGAATGAAGGGGGTGGGTCGGGACGGGAGCGACGATATCGAACCTACTAATTACAAGAGAAATTTTGAGCTCCGTTAAATACAAGGAAAATCTACGGTAAACAACTAATATCATACAGCTACTGTCATCGTGCCCAAATTTACTCTCGCTCACGCAACAATAGTAATCTCAAAAAGGGGATCCGGGTACGAAAAAGAAATGGAGTAATCGTACGTAGGAGAAGAGCTAATAGAGGCATAGATGAAAGCGCGCCACGAGGACGCAAATTGTACGGGACCGCTACACGGACGATGGCTACTCGGTACGGTAAACTCATCGAAAAACGCACGGTGGGCAAAAAAAGGACAACAGACTATAAAAATCTCCCGTAAAAAATGTACGCTAGTATGATCCGATCGCGATGCGGTATCCGGACGTGATCTGCGGACACTCGTGGCAAAAAACATCTACCCGTCGTTGGACAAGTTATACGATTTATAACGTTCTCTAATGACACGTATTAAATTAAGAAAAAGGAAAAGGTAATGCCTATACTCGTTACCTTCGCACGTGGACTAATATTGTCCGCCATAGTCAATTATTATATTATATACGTCGTTTGGTTTTTTCTTATTTTTTCTGTTTTTGCCTTTCGCTTTTCATGCACGCAATTAACGTTGATTGTGTTCCCTCGGCAATCGTATGCCGCGGCTTGTATGATTATACGGGTAACAACGCTTCGCCTACGCAAGGGTTCAGTTCTCATGACCGCGCTGTGAGCGTAAGCTTGGGTACAACGAATATTTCTTAACAAATAATCATCAGTATCTTTTCTGAACGTCGAGAGACGACATCCCTTTATGATCACGATATGTCTTCCCACGGCGTTTTTTTAATGTATCTTAAATTAGTTTCACGCCTGCTAGGCCGATTAAAATTGGTCCACCAGCAGGTCACAGATCTCTACTGACATCGACTCCTTACTCGAGCGCACTGTCAAACGGAACATCTACGAGGATAGTGTGATTAGTCAACGATTAAACAAAAAAAAATGCGTGAAAAATCAAGCTCGATGGTGTCTCGTGGGTAAATTTATACTGTGAATGTTACCTGCGCTTGTTTATTCGGCTCCAAACGTAACAAACATCCTACTTGTTGTGCCCTCATATGTACTATACCCGCGCAGACAAAATTATCGGGATTCGGATCGATGCCATCGAGCAACTGCATTCCAAATCCTTGCAATTTCGTGCGAACTTGCGCGAGATCCATTGGTTGCTGCGCTTTGAAAATCTTCTGCGAACGCTGTTGATTCGCTCTGAAAGCACATCGTTCGCATTTAACACGTACCTTTAACTGCTAACTTCGGTGCAGAGAACACGCGTATATATTAAACTGGTTCTAAGATTATCTGAATACGTATATAAGTCTGTTGAAATATCTTTCATAAACATTTACGTACCCTCCAAGATTTTTCCATCGCGCAAAGAACGATTCCCCGTTCATCTCTGTGGGCTCGAAAAACTTGTTGATCGTTAACGGTAGCTTCATCGTTATTTTTTGTGGCACATTATTATAAATGAAGGAGATGAGCATGCTCGGCGAATCTGTGTACAGGGAAAGGATTCAAGAATATCTTCAACAACCTTGAATTACACGCAGCGTTCAATTTAGTAACCGAGGCGTATGCAATCTTTCTCGGAATGTTATATAACTTGTTTTGTCGTACCGTTGTAGTCGTCGATACATTCTGCGTTAATCATTTGTTGGATCTGGGCACCAGCTTCTAATACTGGATCCACCGCTTTCACTTGCACGGCTAATTTCGCTTGATTCTCTTCGGACCAGGAAAGTTGAGTTTGAAAACTATGAAGAGCGAACTGAGTTTTATTCCCATAAAAAAGACCGACGCGGCCCAGGTTCTGCCTGAATTCTGACTTTACTCCGATCTGAATCAAATCGTTCTCGAATAGCACGCCGTTGTTCTTACAAACGAATCTGTAAACGCACAGAATGCAGCCGTTACGAACAGAAAACGCAAGAGGTGGATTTTATTTGGGATTCATAATGCTATTAGGAGGCATCTTACTTCTTAGGGTTATACGTATTTTGGGCACCATTGGTAGCACCGACTTTGTTCGGCATATTGTAAATATCCCCGAGTATGTCGAGAAGAACTCCCGTGTTACTAGTTGGCTGAGAAGATGGTGGCGTGGAGAGACCTAACAAATCTGCCGATGTATTGTTAACCGCAGCTGCTGCGATCGCGGGTGCCTCTGCATGGTGATTAGTATTTGGTGCAGGACTTTTACTTTCCCTAATTTCAGTTTCCGGCACTCGGCCTGGTTTCTTCTTTTTCAAAACCGCCAAAATGGAAGATTCTCTTTCTGGGAATGCGGGCATTTCTTCCAAAACGGTTGCCTATGAAACGGTGAAAAGTAATTGTCGTTATTGCCGAGGATTCTATTTACATACTTCTAATTGATCGCGATGAGAATAATAATAGCTAGTTACCAAGACGTCGCTGGATGCAATAATACTCAATTGAAGATATTCCGAAGCTCTCTGCTGCAACTCTGCGTCTGCGCTGCGCAAGTTATTGTGTTGCTTGAAAACATCTTGGATCTGGTTCCTCATTTCGGGGAACAAATTAACGAACTTGATGTACGTTGACAACAGCAATGCTCGAGTCATTGGCGAGCATAAATGATATTTGGAATGTAATAGTTGAAACTGCACGGCTGGGGACGAACGTTGATCACCAGCAATCAAGTTTCCAAATTCTCCAAGTATGTAACCACCAACTTTCACCATATTCTCGTGGCAAGCTGGGGCTTGTAAGGCCTCGAAAACCGTTTTCGCTGCGTAGCCTTGTACATCGTCTCTATTGATAACGATCTGGATCACTCTGTACCAGACTTCCTCCGAAACGTAGTCGCCAGCTATCCTAATAAGATTCAGAATAACGTCCACATACCAGGTGTAATCGGTAGCGTACTTTTCGGCTAGAATAGCAACCTTCAGAACCATCTCTTCTCTGATCGAGTAGTCAGCAGTCTCGAGGTAGTTTAACATTTCTTGTACTATTTCTTCGGCATTGCTCTTATCACACATGGCGTACAAAAGATCCACAGCCTGTTGCCTCACAGACACGTCTTTCTCCATTTTCATAGACAGAATAACCACTTCTTGATGCTTCTTTACTGCTTCGTGCGACAGCTCTGACATAGCGAGGTGACACATAGATTCCAGTGCCAAGTAGCGAAGATTAGTCTCGCGATTCGATAGAAACTGGCCAAGCTGATTACACGCCCTGACCGACAAAGGCAGTTCACTGTCGTTGTGAATAATTAAACTAATCGCCTCAAACAGTACAGCATTCTTCGCGTTCGAGTGTTGCACCTTCTTCGATTTTGGTGGCTCTTGGGCTTTGTTTAATATAGTTTCTAAACACTCGTTTAATCTACCCCTCACTCCAGGATCTTCGGCTGTTAAATGTTTAGGAATAATATTAAATATCCTTGTTTATCAACGTATAAGGAAAGTAAGACAAATAATAATAACTAACCAGGCGGAGTATAGTTCTGCAACAATCGTAGTAATTTAACAGACAGCCATGGCGCTGGCACAAAGTAATATGTATAATCCTGCAGATCTGTGTAGCTCGATGTCACGATCTAACGAGATAGAATAAATATCAATGAACCATCTTTCGACCGTGGGCCAGACTAACAAATTATTCCATACCCTGCTTAATCTCGACACTGCTAGGCTAACGCATCCTTTATATTCATCTGGATTTCTTTTTACAAGAGCATCTATGAGGGATGCAGCTGCCGTTACAACACCAAGATGTTGATCGTTTAAAAGATGGACTATACGAGAAGTCCATTCTCCGCCAGGAACAACATCTGGCGCTGTACGCAGTAATCGTAACAAGCACAGTGCTGCGCTTTGTTTTACTACGTCCATAGTGTCCCTAAAATGGAAAATTCATTTATGATTTTACAAACTCCTGTGCGTTAATAGGCTAGACTAATTGTATGGAACATTTACTGCGTCAACCTACCCAGAAACAAGTAACTTTGGTATTTCATTACCAAAAGCCTCTGCCATTTCTTTACTGCCGATATTGGCAATGCATTGCAACGCAAGGTTTACATGAATCGGATTACGCGATGCAAGATCATTCTTTATACTCTGAATTATCAGTTTAATGAGATCACTATTCGTATTTACTAAGACCGATATGAAAAGGTAACCCTAAAATATATAAAATGTTTGTACATTTGAATTTAATTTCGACCGGTGCTAAGTATACACACAGTTCTAAGAAAGCACGATCCGCCGTTAGAAATTAAAGTACGGACTTAAAATACTTTGCACGCACGGCTCGATTTAATATGCTACCTTCGTTAAGGAATTCATACTTACAATCTGTTTTTCTGAATACTTATTAGACGAAAGTAAATTGACAGCTTCCATATGTCCGAAGTCAATGTCGTGACCAAGCAGGAAAATAAAAAGCAACTTGCAAACATATTTCTTCTTTTGGTAACCATCGAGCGGCTTGTCTCCTTTAAATTTACTGCGGATATTTGCCAATTCTTTGTTTATTCTCTTGATTTCTGCTTCTTTGCTTTTGCCTAATAAAATTATTACCCAATTACCAAAATGTATAAGCATCGAAATTGTGGGAAAAGAATTTCTTGTAACAAAGTATAGAATTCTAGGTGGTACACAATATTTGTATCTCGAATATGTACGATCTATCAAACTATATACATTTGTAGTAGTTTTTATAGAAAACTATAATGGCTGCATGCCACTTGGACTGGCATCAAAGTTCAGATGTATTGATTTGCTCTGTATCAGTTATTCTTTTATCCTACTTTTTACAAAATTAACGAGTGCAAAAAATACAGAGATACTAAATAATTATAATTATATTATTCGTTCATCCTCGCGAAAATTTCACAAGGAAATTCGGCGTGTTTATTTTAACAGAGATTTATTACATTATGCCAAGTATTACATATTGGTGTTCGAAAGACAAGCTATATCAGAAAGATATGGCTATATCAGAACTCCGCCCCCTGTCTCCTACTCTTGACTGCTTTAAATACTTTGCGTGTCGTGTTAGTTTCAATGGCATCATATCTCTTAATGGATGGAATATGGATCAAAATTTCAGCGATCCAAACGCAAACCTCTATTTCTTTTACTATTATAACATTATACATAAATGTTGCATTTCAACCATAATACATTTCCGCAGATATTTCAAATTTAATCCAAAGTTAAATTATAAAAAAAATAGGAATATTTGCACTCACAATTTCTAATATCAGAAATGAACACAGCCAGCCCACGCATGCCATCTCCTCTCACAGCCGGCATTTTGTTCTGTTCTTCTCAATACCACCTGTGAAACGAAATACATTAAAAGACACTGCGATCAGTAATTCGACCCGTTAACCAGGTCGTTTCTCAACTAGAAACAAACCCTGTGTGTCTAAAACTAAATAAAGCAGAATCGATGGGTTTCCTCTACAGCGAATACTGTATACTTCTCTTGGATAAAGATTTGGATAATGGTTTTAAGATTTAACAGAGATTAATTCAGAAACCAGTCGAAATTAATTTTTAAATTAGCGAATATACAGCGGATCACAGAAATATTTAAATACTAGACCATTTCTATACGAGTGGACATTAATGATTCCTCGAACAAGCCTCCACATCAATTACTCGCTACAGAAGCAATTAATATAATTGTCCCAGACATTATCAGTTCTTTTTCAAAGCTTGCCAGTCTGAACCTGATAAGCGTCTATAATTATAATAAAGATACATAAAGTGCTCTGCTTAAGTTATACATCTCCACGAAAATATTCAATTGCCGATGCACTCGAGCACGTTATTCCGCGATCTACTGTACATCGCTATTCAGTGACACGCGGTCGATGTACAGTGAGGGGAAAGGGTTGAAGAAAACGATGAGAACGATACCCGTTGATTAAGGGTACTCGAGCCGACGAGCCCTTCGTCCCTGAACGCAACTTCGAAAACGCGCTCGGCAGATTTAATTCGGTCAGACGAGCGGAGCCAATGATACACAATACATCGGATGAAAGGACAGAGAGATTGAAAGAAGCAACGCGAGACGGAACAGAGAGATACAGAGATTGGAGACGGTCGAAAGGAAAATCGAGCGATTAAGCCGGTACCGCGTCCTAGATTCCGCTAGCAAACACTTTTTGACAGCAGTGCCGTGCGAACGTTGTTAGTGGCACCCGTTACGTGGAGAACTCGGAGAATCGCGGGCGAGAATCGGTAACGCTGGCCTAGGGATCACGGGGGAACGAAGATGCATCGATCGAGGGGGCAAAAGGAATATTTGGACGGGGAGAGACAGGTCGAACGGTGGCTTTTTGCCTCTTTCGACGAGCTGTCGTGCACAGGAGGAGAGCGCAACCAAAGCGGGGACTGGCTTTTACGTGGAAAGAGGTTATCCGCCGCTGGCGGTGATTATCCGATCAGTTTTAAGTACATACCGATCTGGGCTAGGGTAACGTTCACGCACGGCTCGGTCACGCAGCACTCGGTAGGCGTGAAACTATTCGCGAGTCGGTGCCAGAGATTTCGTGGCTGTCGCCATTTGCAACCGCTGACTAGCTGACGGCTGCCCGTCAAATGCCACTGCGCCTGCGCATTTCGTCGTCCCTGCCTGCGCAGGCAAATTCGTATTTCGAATCGTGGAAAATCTTCATCGATCGTTCAACTTTTTCACGATTACGTCCGTGATTATCTGACCCAAGTCCCAATGGAGATTTATCCCACGATATTCGGATTCTCGTTTGTCATGTAGAAGAAAACAAGTGACTTAATCGCACGGTCAATGGACTTTCGGCGTTCTAAACTCTGTAACTAACCTAGCATGATCTTCGGTGGTTCCACGGGTAAGCGTATTCAATCTACGAACTACCGTTCAGGAGTTTTTTAATTTGTTTCATTTAACTGTTCTACGGGTAACGTCTTAATAACGGAAGAATTCGATTTTAAATAACTTTTCGTTTGAATTTAAGGGAAGGAAGTAGGTTTTAATAAAACTTGTTTTTTTAAAACTGCGATTTATTCGGTCTATGAAACTTATAATATATGGTACATTTATTTTACAAAAAACTGTCTTATTCGAGTTCCTCATTCGTCTATATATAACAATTTTATTCACACTATATTAATTTAAAACGTAATATTTTCTGTCGCATAACTTGTGATAGGTTTTTACGGTATCAGTTAGATACCTGTTGCTGTATTTTCTCCAGCAACATTTCCATCCTGTCCTTCATCACAGGCTGGCCCTTTTTCGTTTTTTTCGAGAGTTTCTTATACATTTGCATCTTCTTTTCCTTGTACTTCTCGAGAGCCTCCTTTCGCTCTGATTTTACAAGCAGAGCTTCTTCCTTCTCTTTCCTCTTCTCATCCTTCTTGCGTAGATATTCCTGTTTGGCCTTACGAAAGGCGCTTGATTTCTTTGGCTGGGCCCTTTAAAAAGAAAACGCTATTTTCGTTAAATTCTATCGTTAATCGTAGAAAATTACGACAGTGGCGTACACACTCTTTATCATTTTCATTCTGTTCGGAATCTTTGAGCGAAGATGGCTTCTTCACCGTTTGACGGTCGCTCTTGTCGAGTTCTTTGTAATAGTCCCGTAAAATTGCCTTCTTCCTGCGTTCCTCCCATTGATTAACTGTGGAAAAATAATACAATTCGAAACCACGTGCCGAGCACCTCGTAGCGCCCAGAATCACGGAACCTAACCTACACGCGAGTTATGTTAGCGGCGCTGTTTCGGACGTACTTTTGTATTTGGTACTGTACTTCTGCAACCTATACTTCTTTTTGTCAAACGGTTTCTTCTCATTGCTCTGACCCTTCCCGTCCACCTGCTTCTTTTGCTTTCCTTGCTTTCTGTCAGCAACATTTTTCTCGCGTGCCATTGCGATTGTTGACAAGCTTCTTCGTGGTGGCACGTTAATTTAGTACCGACGGTAAACGCAAGGGGGACTTAAGAGCAATCAAGTAGCGCGTCAAGTGACGACAATTCAAATGGACCTCTCCTCTCCTTCACTTAATACGAGTGCATTCAAGTACGTTGATCGTTGTCGCGTGATTTTCTTTAAGGCTGGTCAGACAATCTCTCGCTAGCTACTCGAAAGCAGTGGAATATTATGAAGAAGATAAAAGGGGCGCGTGAAACTGATGAGATCTGATTTAGCAGAAACAATGGGGAAGTAATAATTAAGAGTTACTTCCTCATTGGCATTTAGAATCGCAATGTGGCGAGCACAATGTCGTTGTTGCACTAAGAAAAGCGAATTATAAAAGAACGGTACTTGCACAATCGCTCGGTTGTCATCACATTACGTATGGCCGAGTTTATTCGTGGCAGTGACATTGGCCACCGCCGCATTATACTTCGTGCAATGGCATTTTTTTCACGCGCGCTTGAATGAAGTAAAGGACGATAAGCAACTGTTGATCGCGGAGTCCTTGGCGCGACAGTTTCCTGATCTGCTTCGAACGCAAGGTCATTTGCATTTTGATACAATAAAATTAAAGAAATCATTTTAGTTTTCAAATAGATGTTTTCGACGATTGAGTACCTGGCGCGATCGAAGGACATTGAAAATTTATTCCAGTTATTTCATTTACGCGGCGTGTACACGCTTGCACGGGCGCTTTAAGTGGTTGCAGCCGGGTCGTATTGCAAACCCACGTATCGCGAATGTTACAACAAACCGGTTAGTATCGTGTTACGCGGTTCTGCAGAGAAGTAGCTGAAAATTCGGTGATAAGCTCCGTTGCACCGTGAATTCGGTTGGTATTATTTCAGTAGCCGTGCAGCAATGCGCGATAAATGTCACCGAGCATTGGTCATCTTTTCTAATTACTACAGCCGCAATCTCAATGTTCCCCTCGGGAATAATTGAAATATAGAGAGGCCCAGTGCCGGATTGAGACCTTCAGAGGCAGCCTAAGCACTTAAAAGATTTTATGGTGCTCTTATACAGGGTGATCACTTCAATGCAGTATACGTTTCTTTAGTTCAATCGCAATCATTTCTCGATCGTCAATTTTCTCGTTTTCTCTCTCTCTTCTCATTTTTTCACTGTTTGATTGCTTTCTTTCCTCTCGCACATAAACGCTTAGCAAAATTATTACGATAGGGTGACCTGTCCAGTGAATGAACACTCCACAGTGAATGAATGTTTCTCATATAATACGAAAAATTAACGCTCACTTTACGTTCAAACTTACACTGAAATTTAGAGCGGTCACGCACAAACGTCTCGCAAAAACGTTTTTCTTTTTACTTATAATTTATACGACATTAATTCTGTTTATTCAACAGTTGTTCTCACGGTCGTTCATTCATTGGCAAATGTGGGCATTTCTTACTTTACCAATGAATGAACAACTTACCCGGTATTTTTTTCTCTTGACACTTTCGCCGCCAGTGTGGAGGTCAGGTTAACCCACGCCAGAAACCAAATTTCCACTACGCATAATTATGATCTTATAAGACTAGTATCAAATCAATCAAGTATCAAATCAATAATATTATTGCAATTGGAGAATGAAAAATTATTTACGCACAAAATCGTCTAAATACATTGGAAACTGTTATTATCCCGTTTATTCACTGGGGTACCCCCGTTCATTCATTAGAAATTTATGTTCATTCACTGGTCATTGGCCCATTTTGAATTTAACCCTCATTTTTAATTTAACCCTTAATAACATTTTAAGGGATTAAATAACGACGTTTGAATATTAATTTTAATAGACACGCATCTTAAGTGTTCATTTACTGGACAGATCACCCTACAAAAGATTTTAAAATTCAGAAAAATTCCATGGTACCCCCTTTCTTATCATCCCCTAAGCACGTGCTCATTTCGTTTATTAGTTAATCCAGCCCTGGAGAAGCCCTTAAAGTCCTCGGTACCAATGCTAGCGGAGGTCTATGCGGAGGTCTAAATTTACCCTCGGGCCTCTACAAAGTTCAACGAGCAGTCTCCTAAATTATATCCCTCCCAAGCGTCGAAAGTAGAAAACGTATGTGCCCTATGATATCAGACAGTGACATCACGGCGCGTTAACCTCAGGCCCCATTTGTACTCGAGTCAAGTAAGTGGTAGCGATGCGAAGTCGTCGTACGACGACACCGAGCGGCTCCTCATTCAATCGTTCTAAGTAAGCCAAGTACAAGTGACTACCAAGCGCGCATTGCCTGGTAGCGAAACATTGAATGAAATAACCCTTCGCGAACTACAACCCACTGTTTACCGACACCTACCTTCATCTTTCGCAAATTGGAGTTTGACCCATTTTTCCTGCGAGCACCACTTTAATCCATAGAGCTACATTCGGAGCTATAAGTCATCATCTCTGTCTACTGTCCGGTACAATTAATTTTTCTATTATCTTCAACTGTTCGCTAAATTAGCCGGGACATTTTCTCGCGTCTTGGAAATGCCCCTTCCTCGAGGAATATTGGCGCCGCAAAGGGTGAAGAAGTCACGCTACCTTGGATCGTACCCTCGACATTGAATCGCCGAAGAATGACGGTCGAAAGGGTCGAATGGTTAGAGAATTCCTTGGGTTGAATCTGGCCTCGGATACTATGGCCCTCTCGGACTTTGTCAGCTATTAATAGTTGGCGGCGTGTAGCGTCGAGCTACTATCTTTTCTACGTACAAGCTCGCTTTGGTTGTTTTCTTCGGCATACCACGCTGCATATAATTGCTCCGCGAGCAGCTTCACTTCTGCCTTCTCTCTACCAGCCGTGACAATGTAATTACCTTGCGAATTACTTTGTTTAATTTAGACTCGGACCTTGGACCCCAACAATGGCCCCTTCAAATATGTACTTCGAAGTATTTAGAATCTTCTGAATCTCTGAATTCGTTATGTTGGGATATGCAGAGTTGGGCATTATTCGAATAAATTTTCATTCGAATACGAATTCGTATACATCCCCAAGATTTATGCGCGAATAACAAATGACGATTTTATTCGACGTAAAATTATTCGTTATTCGCGAATAAATCTGTACCGTTATTCTAGCCAGATTCGTTCGAATAAGAATTTATTCGTTATTCGACCTGAATGAACGACGAATAAGAAATGTGATACCCGGCATCTATCGATGGAAGTCTGTACTTTGACCAACATACGTTTTGACGTGTGTGTCTAGAAGTGTTCGTATACGTCTGAACGAACCGAGGAAATCCCGCCTTAAAGAAGTATTAATATTTAATATTCTTTAATTAAGAATTTGATATGCAATGCTTACTTTTACATCTATATATACAGAATTTTAAACAGTTTTTTTAAAGAATTTTAAAGAGTTTCGATTATTATTCTTATTAGTCAAGATTTTACATATAATAAACGGCCTGCAGCCGCCTCTAGGTTTGGCCGCCCAGGTGTGCAGGCACCTTCTGCACTCCCGCCAGGAACGGCCCTGACTCTATGTAGTACCACGGTCTTACACCTTCGTGCAAAGTGCGAGCTATGACAAGAGTTACTTAACCTAAAACATTAGGTCTCACGGGTGTCAGTCAGTGGTGTCATGATACATCGCCGAAATCGCGTGATCATTTTATTCGTCCGTTGAGTCGACTAAATTCTTATTCGAATAAGAAATTATTCGAATAAATTTTCCGTCAAATAAAAAATTATTCGTTATTGTCCAATAATGTCATTTTATTCGAATTTTTTATTCGAAGATTATTCGAATAAGAATTTATTCGCACAAATTTATTCGAATACTTATTCGAATGAAAATTTAGCCGAATAATGCCCAACTCTGGGGATATGAAATATTTCTAACGAGTGCAGGTATATAGTTCTAGTTAGCTGAAATAATATTTCCGAGCTATGAGCACAGGCTTCCTGGAATAAATTGCGCGAATAGGGTAGGCAAGATTCGTAGCAGCAATCCGCTGCGTAATGAACGTATGCCCAATCCATATTAGGCACCATTGTGACGCGTTTTATCGATCACTAAAACCCCCACAAGGGTGACGTCATGTTAGCCACGTTCTCCCACGCAGAGTCGAGAGCTGAAACTTAAGGATTCCGTGGAGGTTTCTGAAACACAACGGTGAACAGACGAATCGGTCTCGAAGAGAGCTGGCCACGTTGTCTGGAGGCTCGGGCACTTTGACATTGACACACTTTGTCACGAATCTCAACTGTCTTGACCGTTCTGGTCTTGGGCGTTTCGTTGCCATAAATTTCAATGTGGCCCATCGGCGGTTGCCTCTGTTTTATGGCTCGAAAGCGGACGTTGAGTTTTGCAAGGTAAACTAGGGGAGAAATCCAGTCCACTGTAGCTTCAAACGAAATTAATTTTCTGTTCAGTTTTTAATCTATTAATCATTTTACTCAGACTTTGAATCATATCCTCTATTTACATTTCGGTGAAAAATTATTCACTGATGCATTTGTGAGAAAGAGCGATATAGGTGCAGCTTCTTATTCACCCAGTTTCAGTAGGGAGGGTGATTCATCCCCTGTTGGCATCCACCCCTCGATTTCGCCGTTAGACGGGTGTTAGGTGAACATTCCGCGTCGTTTGATTCAGAGGAAACGTTGGAGGAGGGTGAGCGGCAGCTGGCAGGACTATTTATGAAGAATAAGGAGGCGTCGTGACGCGGCGCGGCGCTTCATTCAGCTCGGCTTGTCAGTGACGCTGCAAGCGCGCGAAAATAGCGTCGGCATCATTTGCAGAATGATTTACCACGGCGAAAAAAATCTCACGCAGTTGCCGGCGGCGTAAACAGAAAGTTATGTAGCATGCTCCTGCGGCCTTCGCGCCTCTCTCAACGCCTGTCCAAATTAGAACACCTGAATGTTCGAGCGAAAACGCGCGAGCGCCTGCCGCCACGCAACGATTAACAAGAATGCACGCTAACGCATCGTTCCGACTATCGCCAAATGAACGTGATATAGAATGTAAATTATTGTCGCCCGCGATGTTAACAGGGTCCGCGTTACGAAAACGTCGCGAGAGATTCCTGTTGAAGGAAGCTCGAAGACGGATTCGAGTGTCGCGTAAAGTTTCGCAAGCGAGCAATTATTAGGAGCAAGCGATAAAGTGTCCCTTAGCTAAGAAACAGCTCGCATGGCATGGTCCACCCTGTATGTAAGATCGCATCTCGTATTAAACATATTTAACGAAGATGACTCCCCTAAACTGGGTCGCTACGGTAATTGACGTGCTCACGCGCGTAGTTGACTTCAGAAAACCCTTGATGTAGCATGTAATCTAATTAGCCAATTAGTATCGTGAAAATCGGATCATCCCTGATCTGGTCTCGTTAACTTGTACCGGGAGATGACGGTTACGTAAAGAATGGAGTAATAAAAGGATTCGTTTTGCAGACACTTCAAGTCTTGTATTTGTTTTTATGGCGAATAAGGTCGTCCTTCACGTCTGTTGCATCAAACCAGCGGAATTTTTCGAAATCCGACACCAGGTTGAAATAAAATCTGTACGTATACTTGTACGTACATCTTTGAGGGAGACAATCGATAAGGAAATGATCGCGCGGTCGTATTAGTCATCGCCTCCCGCATAGAACACAATGATTCGTCTTGCCTGTGAAATCGTAGCCCATAGACGCCCACGAATTCTTCTTAGATCATTTATTTATTCAGGACGCTTGCATGCTATATACACTTCGAGGCGACTTCCTTCATTATATGGAGATTTATCTAGATTCTAGAAGATTCTTTTCTAAGCACATGGAATGCCAAATGCTTTCGAAGTATTCGATTCTCAGTTCTGAAGTTCTAACGAAAACTCCTTTGATTCACTGAGAATAACGAATTGAATTAGTCTAACTTAAAGATTAGTTAATCTATCGAATCCCAATTCCTGAATGCTTATAAATTTTAATTTAAGTCCAGAAGAGTTTATTTATTTAGTTCAGAATATTCATGGAATATTACACGAAGGAAATTTCGTCTAGATCAGGTGAAACTTCGTGAAGTTCCGTGGCCGGTTTGGACCGCGTGCACGGCGCGGCGCACGAGACCGCCCGAGGCTTGCCGAACAGTGACGAACTCCCACGAACGGCTGGCCGATTGCGTCGCGACTATTTAAGGAGCAGCCGGTGAGCCGCGCTCATTCTTAGGCAAGACAGCGTGCAGTACGGTTGTACGTGACTGAGAAAAAGTATTCTCGCTTACACACAAAGAGCGATCGTTCGCGACAGAGCAGTGCTACATCAGTAAAACACAAGAGAGTATCTCTTCAGTGGCTTTTGGTGAAAGAGACACGAGTGCGGTCGAAAAGAGGGAATCATGGCTGACAGTGGTATCAAGCGCAATATCCCCATCAAGCTCGGTGACTTCAGCGTGATAGACACCGAGTTCTCCAACATACGGGAACGCTTCGACGCTGAGATGAGAAAGATGGAGGACGAGATGTCACGGTTCCGTAGCGAGCTGATGAACCGCGAAAGCAACAACTTCTTTAAAAGCACCACCAGGTACGTTGCTACCGGCGTTAGTGGCGAGACGCACCTAACCTTTTCACGCGCGCACAACCGCCACGATCACTCTTTCCTCCTTTGCGATGCATTTTCCAAAGAGAATTATTGTTCTTTGTACAGATAAAGTACCGTCTAGATTGATTCCTATTTCAAACTGCGATCGAAAGTTTTATTATCTTAATATTTGGAAATCGAAGGTTTGGAATTTTTAGAGGTTTTCTAAGATTGAAGCAATACTTAGCTTTCGATAGAACTTAACGACCTATTAAGTGGTATTTAAGTGGTATTGGTAATGGTGGCCAAGCTGTTTGTTTACAGAGACACTCGTGTCTAATTTTCGAACGCAAATACCGTTGGTTTTGAGATAGGGGGGTGAGTTTGGACGGCATTGAAATGGAAATTCGTCGCAATTGTAGGGAAAGAGTGTCTACTACGTGTATCGTTACTGCAATTGATATTTTAACGCTGCAGAAATAAGAAGCGCCTGTTTTAATACACGTTTGCCTTTATTCACGGTTTTTATTTTGAGTTGTATATATTGATAATTGAAGTTAATCGCGGTAATCAGTGCGAATTATATCGATCGATGCTGCGCTCTTGCAATATGGGGATTACTTAAGTACATACATCGGAAAGTTAATATTTAAGAAGCGATTCAATCCAAATGTTATTTTCCAAGTGGCCAGATAAAGCCCCAATTTAAGATAAAGAATCGATTTTATCACCGTCTAGATCCAGCGTAGCTCGCAACGGTACTTCAGAATTTAAATTCGAATATCGTTCGAAAGCCTCGGTTTAGAAATTGGACTTACATAAGAGCATCGCTGTTTTTTGATCTTACGTCATCGCGGGTTGTTAAACGGGAATCGAATATGGCAAGCAAAATTATTGATCGCTTGACATTAATTCAACACTGCGAACACTTGTGCCACAACAACGGAGGACGCAACAGTGTCCACGAGTCGACACTCAATACACGGACTTGTTTTTTGCAATCGATGTTTGCACAGCTACACGACTGTTGATTTTTAACACCAATTAGCATATCTGTGTATCCGCGTTGCTTCGATGGCCAGTGTAAACACCACAGCCGTTGGAGGACTCGAACGGAATCGATTTTATTTCCAATATTCGAACATTTGGGATAAAGGAACTCGAATACTTTCGAATATTCAAATACTTCAAGTATCAATTCAACTTAATATTTCCAGTTCGCGACCAACTTTCGTAAATTTAAAAATTGTGAGCAAACCATTTTGTTCGAAAGAATTCGAGGAAGCCTTCCGCTCGATTACGAGATCGCGAAGGGAAAGAATGTAGTAGTAACGGTACGTGAAACACTGGCGCAAATGTATTTATTATTGTAAGGTAATGAAATCGTTGGTCGGTCGTGGTATGTGTACATTAAGGTCATGTCGGTGTCAGTTTCTTTTTTGTTTGACGCGTGCATACATATGTACATTCGTTTCACGTATTTCAGTAACGTACTCGCTATTTATAGAGGCTTCGTCAGTGCGTTCGGTGCGAACAACACGAGCCCCCCTCGATATTCTCTCACAAACCTTTCTTGCCGGGGGGGTATACGAAAAAACAAACCTCCGACCGTCGAAAATTTGCACCTGCTCCTCTGCGCGTTCTCTGACATTCCAAAACACACGGCGGACCTTGAAACTTCACTAAAATAAATACAAACCTTACTATCCATCCTGTCCGTGTCCACAAGCTTTAATTTCATTGCATTAGAAAATTCAAATTGTAATTCTGAAGCGAGCAAGCAAGCTGAGAGAGAAAATAAATTCGTAATAACCGATTGGGATTCCTTGGTAAGAATTCTTTCAACTTTTTGAAGTAAAAGTTCTGCAGTGCTTGTAGGCTGACTAGCTGTGGAGAAGTTGAAGATTCTTCGGGCAAGGTTTTACGACCCGACGAACACTCCTCGAGGCTTTCAAATACTCGCGTAGGAATTCGCGTTGAACGAACCGCGAATCCACTGGGTCGAACGAATGCGCGCCATGTGCCGTGGTTTTTGCATGCCAACACCGCGAAACCCAACAGTCGTGTTATTTTAATAGGAGGTCTGCTCGAACTTGGATATTGCTAGCCGCAATCCTTCGAAGCCACTAATTATAGAATCGCCGCTCTAGATTTATTACTCTCGCGAGCAAACATTCCCAACCCGAAAATTCTGTTTTTAACGAAACTTCGCGTGAATGTAGAGCAGTTTTCTTTCTCTACGGAAATTCATTCTTGAGGGGTGAGATCAGTCCTTATAATTATCGCGATTTTAATTGTTTTAATATAATTCTCTTTGTCTTTTGATAACGCGGTAGAACATAAACACTGAACAATTTTTATATTTAGAGTTTGGTTGGTGAGTTGATATTAAAAAACAAACGCGAAATAAATTTTCTACAGAGTTAGCAAAAGTAAACGTCTGATCTATTTATAGTACCTTCCAGTATAAATGTGAATTACAATAAAACAGTGGAATTGTGTCGAAAGAGAATATTTCGTTCGATTTCCCAGCAAGGAAAACTCGACGAGTCGGCTGGGATGGAAGCTCTCCCCTCGAGCATAAATTTTGGAGACCCTCGTTATCTTTCCCGAGGGGTACGTTCACCCCTCTGTTCGATAAATTTTATCAGCCGTAATAACGTGGCAGGTGCTAGCCTCGACCAACTTCTACGAATTCTGCTTCGTCTTGGCAAATGGGAATCCGGGACGCGCAAAATTTACGATAAATTTCGTAATTTCCGAGTCTATCGAATTAAAGTATCGGTAACAGTGTTAGTACAAATTCCACTGAACCGCCCATTTGGCCCTATATACCCAACCATTCTTTTTCTCCGAGTATCATATTTTCGGTCCGAATCGACTTTCGTTTGCTCGTAAAAAGAAAGACAAATTCGTCCATCGAACTTTCCTTTTTTTAGACTTGAAATTTCAGTAGGCTGAGCGAGTTGAAAGCGCTAGCAGAAACGAGAGAAGAGTTGGGGCAGAATCTCTGCTCCAGTGATGACAGTGGCAGTAAACAGCTTGTTGGGATTAATAGGTACTCGAATGGGTGTATGATAGTGATCTTGTACCGCATGATGTAATTAAAAGCTACCGAATCGGTTAGTCATCGGATCGTGAAACGATTTTTCGCCTCGCAAGTGGCGAGATGATTATGCAAATGTCCGTGGTCACTCGTCCATCAGATGGAGCGATACATTGCGTAACAGGGTGTCGTTTAACGCGACTTGTTGCGCCGACAAAGGACACGGTCCTTCCTGTAATCTCGATAAATGCTTCGCGATGACGGGACGGCGCGTCATCGGACAGGAACATCTTTTGATCGAGGGACTTTGCGCTTACGCGATCTGCTTGGAGAATGAATTTAATGGTCCTTTTACTGCTTCTCTTCTTAACCTACTAATGATAGAATTTTATGCGTTGAAATTTATCGAATAGACAGTCGAGTAGCTCTATTAAATATACCTAGATACAGGAACAGTTGGAGTCCTGCATTTCTGAGTATGGTAGATTTTGGATCTGTTATTCTACTTGGCTACTGAATATTCGAATTAGGGCTGTTATAAATTATTCGTATTCGAAATCATTCGGATTATTCGAAATCCTTTGAATTATTCGAAATCATTCGAATTATTCAAAACTATTAGAATTATTCGAAATCATTCGAATTATTCAAAACTATTCGAAATCATTCGAAATTATTCAAAATTATTCAAAACAATTCGAATTATTCAAATATTGGAACAATTACAGCTATATTCCGGATCTCTGCGTTTGGATTGCTCGAAGCCCTGAGCTTTCGAATTTCAGAATCTCCTAGCTCATCAGCATCACTGGGTGTCTGGTTACTCAATAGGTGTTACGCTGGAAGCTATAAGCGTGCATTGCGTAAATGCATCCTTGACAGTGACACGTTGCAGCGATCGTCAGTCCCCACTCGGTACCTATCGTGCACTAAATCGTAATCGCGGCGCGCGGGAAAAGCGACGAGCTTGCATTCATCCTGCCCCGTTTTGCGCAGTAATTTTTCCGTCTCGTTGAAAGCAACACGGAAGTGCTTCTACTCTCGCAGACAGGTCGAGTCTCTTCTTTGCTATCCGCTCGACCATCGACCCGCCGATTTCCGCCGATCAGGCAGCTAAAACCATGCTCCTCGACGAGGATCTCTATCCACCCAGTCACAAGACTGTGATCAAGCTTCGGTAGGTAGCGACGCTTGTGACAGTGCAATTGAGGACCTTGGAACAAGAAGGGTGCATCTTCATTTTAGACAGTTTTTGAGCTATGAAAAAATTCTGCACAGTTTGATACAAATCCGTTATCAAATGAGCGATTTATTGCACATTTTATATTGTTTGTAATACGAATGCTCGAGATTTGAAAAATTGCCAAAAATAGAAATAAAAGTTTATCAACTCAATAACTACTAGATACTTATTGCGTGAAAATATATATTTTCCAATTAGTATTCTCTTTTTAAAGTGAATTCAAAGCAATAATTTTATAAACAATTTCTTCTAATTTACTTGAAGTTGGTAAATATGTACACCCTCTTGTTGCAAATTCCACAATTTTCAACACCTTCAAAAAAATAACTCTCAACTTGCTGGAACATCTGTCGTTTGCAAACAAAAGGAACGAATTTAAATCCAGATGAAACTTGATTCGATTTCCTGCTACTTGAACACTCGCATGCAGTAAACATTGCTTTGTCCAAACATTTAGACACCTCGAAGTATATACCTATTACCGGTAGCCTAAATTCTAAAAGAATGCTACCACGGAGATGACAGCTCGATAAACCCAGCTCCACAGTGCCGGACCGCGATTTTGCATTGCTCGCTTTTATCGATCCGCGCAAAGACGCTGGAAATGGCGCGCAGGTGCTCGGTATCGACCACGAATCGTCGATAGATCCGTGGGAGGCGAATATGGACCATTACGAAGTGTCGGGGACTCGCGTGGCGCTGACGTAATCCCTGCTCAGGGACGGATCGCCGCAAATAGACAAGTATCGTTCGAAATAAATGCTCCTGAGCTTCTTTCGAAAACGTTTTCTATCGCGCGGGGGATGACTCATCCTGAAGCGCCGTGGGTCGTTTCGAAATTTCATCTTCTCCTTCTATCAACCGTGTTACTGAAATCGCTTTTACGGAATATCTTCCTTTTCGCACCATTCAGAACCATAATTAGAAAAGCATCCCTTTACTATTCAAACATTAAATCTAAGTTTGATGTTCGCGATCCTTTAAATCAAATCGTCAGCGTTTCGAATTTATATTCAGATCACGTTGAATTTTTCTGTGGATCCATACTAACTTTCAAAAGCAATCTGCGCAAAATTGTCATCATCTAAGGCGCAATGTTTAATCTTATTTTTATTGTTATCTGTCTTATGTTTCTTCTATTTAAGCTACTGTATTCATTATTGTATAAATTGGACTTGTGCCGTGATAAATAATAATAACATCAAATTCGAGGAGGGAACGTTTCGCAGAATAAAATCGGTCACTTTCTCCTTCCACGAACTTCATTTGTCACACGTGGAATTAAGTCCTCTTAGTTTCAATTACTAGCAGACGATTGGAGTGTAATTACTCGCTAGCCTGTGCGACTTCGCCAGTGTATTTATAGTGATGACCCTTCCGTCGAGCGAAGTGGACGCGAAGGAGTTTCATGGAAGCAGTGTGTTCGATCGCGATTTTCGCAGCAGATAGCAAGACGTCGGAGCTGTTGGCGCGTCGGGCCGTTGCAACGGAAGGAAATTAATCTCGCGGGTCGCGTGTTACACGTTACACTCGCTGTACGAGCATGCCGAATCGATGCTCGAAACTTTAGAGGCGAGCTGCTCGACTGCCGAGATTTATGTCCACTCACGATTAAGCCTGTGCACGGTGCACGCTCGCTAGAATGATTAGCCCAGCGTTTCGCACTCTGTGCGCATCGAGCCACGTGCACTTCCCTTTCAGATTCGTCAGATAGCGGGTTATTCTTCCTCGCGACGCTTGGTGCTTGCAACGAAGGCTGTCGATTTAGATTCCTCATTTCTTTCAGCTCATTTTTCTTAGCCCCAGACTTTACAGGGTTCTGTTGCATTCGAACTGCTCTGTTGAGACAAATGCATCTTTATTTTTTGTCAGTATATTGTAAAATTCTTCTTCAGAGTTATTTTTATTGTTTTTATACAGTGTAAATATATTTTTAAATAGAAGTTTTTATCTACAAATTATGAAATCAGTTTCCTAGATTGGACCATTGACGGTAGTTTGAAAATATTTTTTTGTAACCAGTTACATAGCGTTTTAATCTGTCTTATTAGATTTGTGTATCAATTACAATCCCGAAATTGTTCTCAAATTTTTCTGGGAATAACTTTGAATAGGTCAGGTATTTTTTTAAATGTTTTAATGTAGGTAACTTTCCCCTGCTTATGCAGCTCGCTTAGACTTAGGGTAATCTGTTGCTTCACCGTTTGACCTATTCCTCGTGATTGAATTAAGCAGCCGACTCGCCGTTTACCGACCACAATGCCCAACGAGAAAGCACAATCGCGAGCAATTGTTCCACCATTTAGATCGCATCTCCGCCGATTAATTTTAGCGATAGCTTCTTCGGAGGTAACGACATTAGACAAATTCACTCCATTAATAAGGGTGTATCTCCGATAGAGTAGCCGTTGTTAGGATTGAACTGGTCGACGTAATTACTAGAGGGTTCGTTAAGATCGTTAGGAAGAAGCCCGGCTACTTCCTGGTCCCCGGAGTCTCTCCTTTCCCACGACCCTGCGCACACTTTCCACGATGGTCTCAGATTTCATAGAAAAGTTGAATTAACCCATTACTCGTAATCGATGAGAAAAGTTGCCATTAGGCGGCTAGCGTATCGGCTTTCCGAGCATTAATTGAAAGTTTACCGACAAGTTTGCGTAGCGCTCGGCGCGCGGAGCTAATCGACGGGGAAGTGGATCGTTCGCTCGATCGCCGGTCATATATCGCAGTCATTGACGTTTTTTCTAGCCACCTTTGTGGGTCAAGTACGCGTCGATTCGCATTCCATGTCGCGAAATTTATAAGCTATTCGTTGAATCCTTGCCAGAAATGAATCGGAGGTGTCCTCCGTACTATCTTTGTTCTCACAGACGGGAACACTATTGTGCGATAATATTGAGATTGAAAATGCTTCGTCTATGATATATCCAAGATCCTACGATAATAGTATTCGAGCGAGACATTGTTCCCTTAAATACAAATTTAAACGAAACTGAAAGGAATTGAGGAGTTGAAATGGCAAACGATGTAAGTGCTAAAAAAATAGAAAATAATTATTTTAGTGGAAAAGGATGTGAATTCAATGCGGAACACGGTGGGAAAAGTTACAATGCTAGAATAATTTATTTTAACTGGTACCACTATCACAAGATAGAGCTAAAATCATAAATGTCAATTTCGCTGTGGCGAGAAGCCATGAAAATACTATCAATCTTCATGGCCGTAATTTTTTTGGTTCCCCCTAAATCTTTAAAAATGGTATACTCTCATGGGCGTAGCGAAGGTTCGTTCAAAATTAAATTAATTTATATGAAAATAAAAATACCTAAATTAAATTGTGAAATAATTCCGCATTACACAAATTCAAAATTCGACAATATTTATCTCCCTTCTCTGAATGAAAGTCTAGCTACGCTCCTGTATACGCTGAAACTCCATAGCGATGGACGATCAAATTGAGATGAACTTGACAAAATGTACAAACCCGCGTTTTTTTAGTTCTACAGAAAATTTTACCTACTGCCACTTTCATTGTTTACAATTTTAATTCCTCAATTTCTCATTCACCACTTGTTCTACGATGGCAATCGTACGCGAAGCCTTTTGAAAACTGGTCACAGGAACGACCAGCCCTATAGAAACTGGCGCGTAGAGGCGGTGACGTATCGCGTGGCCTTTCCAGCTCGACAATTCTGCCTCGTCGAGATCCTGCTCGGCACGCTTGACCTCTCCTGGCTTGCTCCTCGGCAGACGAGATAGGACCTTTCTCCTTGCGAGGATAATCGCTCCATGCTATGTCCCTCCCCCACAAACACGTGCTGCGCGTTTCACTTTGAAAGACATTTTGACAGACATCGCGATCCCCTCGATATGGCCCGGCTTTTGTTCCGTGTGAAAGAGGCCTTCTAAAGAGAAAAGGAAGAGGTGGAGGCTCTTTAAATTTCTTCTGGGGCTCGTTGGCTCCTCCGCTGCACGCGATTACCGTCTCCTCTCCTTCCTGTCCTTCTCGTGTCACCTTCAACGGATGTTTGCGAAAACACACCCCTTTTATACCCCCCGTCGCGGCTCTTCACCGCTAGTTACTAAGGTATGTACTTTGCGTTTGTCCTTGGTTTAATTCCCTGAGGTTGGGTGTCGCGGAAAAATTGGCGCTGAGAAGAAATTGCCAAGATTACTTGCTTTCCAGGCGGAGTTTGTTTTAAAGACGAGTCGATTAGGAGACTATTTGCTTTGTCACTGCTCGAAGTCTTAAGATGCGAATCCACAATCAGATTTTATCTATTTTATTCTATATGAGACAATGTAATTAATGCAAATAGTCGGGAGGGATGGGAATTTTGAAAATATATCATGAATCTTGAGTCTTGTTTCACGAAATTAATGATAAAATAATTGAGGCATTGGATGGAAGACAAAATAAGCGACAAAATATGGAAAGTGAGGCGAGTATTGAATCCCTAAGGAAAGAAGCTAATTTAGGAAAAAAAATTGATTTGTAAGACAGTTTGCTGCAAGAAATCAAAGAAATTAATACTTAAAACATAATATTTTTTGTTTATTTTTGCGCTTCATTTTGTATTTTTTATTTAAGCGATGTATAAAAAATGGGCAACGAAGTAAGTAAACAAAATTATATGTAAATAACTAAACAAAGAAGCAATTTTGTTACGAATTTACCATATTTACTGAAAAAGGGCACCTATAAACCAATTGCTTAAAACTTATAAATAAAGACACATATCATTTTCAAATCATGACTTCTGTTTTCAGAGCGTTTGAAGGACACGGTAACTACATCCTTAAAAAAATTGGTTTTAATTACATTACATTGTATTAAGTTATGCTATAATGAAAACTTTGAAATCGATTTTCTTGAAATGGCATTTTGGCGTATGTGTCCTTTTTCCATCAAATGCCTCAATTGAAATGATGATTGAGATTGAAGTCTTTTGTGAGACACGCTATTTTTGTGCCATCGTGGTTTTGCACCACCTGAGGAGGTTTTCAAGTCTTAAAGTATGTTCATTTCGCATTTGCTAATGGAATTGAAAGATATCGAGTCGTCTTCTTACCTTCAGACTAGAAATACCTGTTTCCCAAGGAAGCAATTGCAGCTTTTCTGTTATAGAATGTTCTACTTGGAAGAAGTAGCTTTATGATCGATCGTTTCGCTTGCCTGTAATCGAAGAATGCGGCAGTAGCTTCCCCTGTCCTGGATCTGTCATCCTCGCCTTTTTCTGCGACCGAAGAAGTAATTCCTTCCTGCGCGGGGCTAATAACCGTGCATTCAATTTAGCACATCCCAGATATATATCTATGGAATTGTTTCCTTTTTCATCGTTTCAGCGTTCCCATTGCGCGCTGGCTTGGTTTTTATGGCTATCAGGGATAAAGTGGAGCATGTGGACACGTTACATCGCGTGACGGGATACGATGACATTTTCTTCGCGAAATTGTTGTCTTATTAAGGATAATTTCTTGATCTTGCGCTGTTTCAACTGTTTCTTCAACGACGATACTAAAACCTTTTAAAAGACATTTCTGATTGCTCAATTTGAGCAACCATTCGTTGACAAGGGAAAATGCACAAAAAATTATGAAACTTTGGGGATATGTATTATTTTGCTACGCAAATTCACTCTGCTCTACTTTTCCTTGTTCCCTCGCGAGTGTCTCATACCTAAAATAAACATTTCCATAATTCCGGAAAATTCGAGTTTCTTCACATCACCGAGTTAGGTATATTAATAGCAAATAAATATTACCAAATTAACATTTTTAAAAAGAAAACGTGTGAAAACTTCAACCATACTTTATTATGTTTAATAAAATAATAACATTTACAATACTTCCGCGTATAAGAATTTTACCAAAATGATCAATCTTCTGTATTGCATAGTTCAATTTACTACTTTAAGGGATTTGCACCCCATTCCAAATTTTGACGTATTCATATTTTCTGGGAGTCCTCGAATGTTTGCTCGCCACGAGTTAAGTAATAATTTATCCAGGGTAGCGAAGGAGATTTATCTCGTGGGGTAGATGAAATTTTCCAAACTAATTGTTGGACGAGTGAGGACGATAGCGACGCGGAGGGTTGAACCTCGAGGCGAAGCCGCCGTGGTCGCGGCGGGTGCACTATTTTAGAATCCTCCGGGTCGGCGACCTCCTCGAACAGCGCAGCCCCCGACTTCCGGTTATCGGTTTTATGAAAGTCGCGGCGTGCTGACGTTTCGTCGCGGGACCCGCCTATAAATAACGAGCACGGTCGACCTGGATCCGGTGATAAGTTGATTCGTGACGGGCCGACGATTGCTTTAACAATTTAACATCGATTAACCGGGGCAATTAGCGCAGCATCGATCGACAATAGCTGGCCACTCAAGTGGGCGGCGCAGTTAATGAAAAGCGGACGTGTGCGATGCTCACGCTCATCTTTGATTCCGCGCGCGTTTTAATCGAGCAATAATGATTTTCCTGGCTGTTGTTTTTTATGCCATACTCGTGCGCAATGTAAATACGAAGCTGATTGGAATTACTTGAGTGGAATTGACGTCTATTTTGCTTTTCAGAGATTTAAATATTCTTGGATTATTTGTTCATGAAATAATGCTGTTCTGTTGAGTTATTTAACGCTTGGAGTTGCGAGCGCTAATCTTGGGCTCTGATGTTATTCGCTCTTCTTAACAGCAGCGTTATCATATGTACGTGCGTTGTATGTGCGGGTGGGTTCAAGAAGGGCCATTGTCAAAATTCACGTAATTTATGTTAAAACTTTAACCCTCCGTGATCACACCGTAGTATAATCAGAAATTAGTCACATGGGGTTCACTGCACCACAGCGTTATTTCTGAGTTACCATTTTCGTATTTTTAAATCTTCTAATTTTTCAGTGATAATTCCATCTTTATTCGTAATGCTGTAATAGTCTTTTTCTAGAAATGTAAATTCTAAAGAATTAAGTGATTTTCTGGTAGAATTTATAAAAATTTTAAATTTTAATGTTAGAATTCACAAAAATTTTAAATTGTAATGTTAGAATTCACCAAAATTTTAAATTATAATGTTAGAATTCACAAAAATTTCAAATTTTAATGTTAAAATTCACCAAAATTTTAAATTGTAATGTTAGAATTCACCAAAATTTTAAATTTTAACGTTAAATTCTAAAAATTTACAGAAATATTGCTAAAGACATATACTTCCGGGAAAAAATTCTGGGTTGCGATACACTCCGTGTGACCACGGAAGGTTAATATTTAATTAAAAAACGGTCCTTCTTGAGTTCGCTCACAGATTGCACAGTAGATATACGGGCTAGACCTAGGAATTAACCGCGTTCCCGCGAAGAAAGGAAGGTATTCCTCGAAACACAGCGCGATTTTGTACAGCATAATTTTGAGATCTTTCTCCCAGTACGTTGACGACACTCGCGGCACACCGCGATCGATTGCTGGCTTGCCAAAGTACTGATTCCTTAATGATAGTTGATTGGCATGATACGGGCACTTGGTTTTAGCCTACCTAATTACCGACTTGTCGAACGATGTAAAATTAATCGAGCAGCTTACACCGTCGGTCCTGAAACAGCTCTCCATATCATTGCTTAAAAATTCCAAAGACTTGAAGCACACTTTTGAATTCGACGCGAGATCAATCGTACTTTTACATCGTTCCACAACTCGACGAGCAACAAAGTCACACAGAGGTTCTAAACAAGAGTTCTATATAAAAAAAATATATACACTCCGTAAACTTGGGATATAACGATGTAACTCTCGGTGCTACTCTCACACCTCTCTTGTAAATACGGAGAAAAATCTCCAATTTAATCCTGCTAATGGACCTTCTTTGGAACACCTCTCGAAGGCAAAGTTCCTTGGCGACAAATTGCAGCTTCCACCTGCAGTTCACTTTACAACCGCCTCGCGAACTTCCGAACTCATGAATGTTTAATACCAAGCTCCTGAACAACGGTCGACAGAATTCGAGGGGATTCCTGTCGATTCAGTCCTAAGAGCACCGCGAACTGTTTGTCCCAGGGATCTGACGGTTTGTCGCCAAGGGGCATTTGGAAAGTTTCTAAAAAGAGTGCTAGCGAGTCTGCCCGATAACATTGAACCGGAAGAAAGAACGGGAACGACTCGAGAACAGAAACTAACAGCACACCGAAGTTAACAAAATAATAATTGCCCCCTGTTCCCTCCCCCTGCTCGACTTCTGTCTCGCCTTCTGATTGGCTCTCTGCATTGGCACGTTGGTGACTAACTCGAAGTCGGCATCACACGAGCTCCAGTGAACACCGTACGTCGACGACCTCGAAGACGGGAGGTTGGGACAAGGTCGACTCCGCAGCACCGCCACCGCGCTCCGCATTCGACAGCTTCAAAAGGTGACGCTACTCTGTGTAAACACAGACACGAACGATCTATCAATGTACAGAAAACAACTGCTCGGGACCACCTTCATTAGAGACCCTGATAGACACCTGCCATTTTCTTTTTCACACGTTGCACCAGCCACCGTAGAAGCACCCGGACGCCTGGCGTCGCCGTTGCTCGAAAGCGATGGCACTTTTCCCGTAGTGAATAATCGAAGCATACGTGATTGGTTGCGATTTCAAATCAACATCTGCTAAATTCAGTGGCGGATTTGAGGAAGGTCCAGGTGACAAACGTTCTGAGATACTCGTAACACATAATATGTAGAATTACAAATAAATTTACACGCACCGTGGTATCAAAATTATGGAAAAAAATAGTGTTAGGATTAAATCATAATTTTTTTCTTTTGAAGATAGGGCGCCGTTAAATCCGCCACTGGCTAAATGTAAATTGGATACACAAATATTCAAATTTTCTTTCTCACGTTGCCATATAATTCTGCAAAAATCTAGAATAATTGGCAACTCTGTGTTCAACGTTCTAAGTAAATATATTATAAAAGAATAGTTATTAAATCATGATTTTTGGAACTAACAAATATGATATGCGAGTGCCATCGTTCGATCAGCCGCTGACACCGAGTCCGTCTACCTATCGTGGAATCCCAACGCATTATTTTCGCCTCGTTTCTCCTAGCAGCTAACAGAAAGACACCGTCGAAAGCGCGCAGCGTGCAAGGTAATGGGAAAGCATCGTTCGCGTTGGTCGCCGACGGCAATTAACCTAAAGCATTTGGCGGGCGGCAGTTAACCAGCCACAAGTAGTGTAAATAGTATTAACAACGCTTGGCGCAGCTTCGTTTCCGCGTGTCTCGCGAATGAAACCATATGGCACGCTAGCATTTAATTTAATCCGTTAAGTAGATGAGCACGATCCTGTTTAACCCTTTCGTTCGTCACCACCTTACTCTCTCTGTGTGTGTGTGTGTGTTTCTTGTTCGTTGCATCACCACAGTAGGTAAGGCTGCCTCGAACTTGCGCACTTAGGTCACCCGCAGGCGAACGAGTTTTGGGCCACGCTCCTTCTTTCTTTCTCATTTTTGTATTAAATCACGCCGTCACTGTCGTCGATGCATAGTTCGATTTACGTCTATTTCGTGCATCGTTCAAGCGCACTCGTCCTGAAATCCATCGACGACGAGACAGAGAGTGCCCGCGATAATCGGTTTCTTTTTACTTGTCCCTTTCAGCACCACCACGCAGAGCACTCAGAACAGCTCCCTGAGCCCTCAGCAGGACTCCGCCTGGTTGGACGGACTCAACAGCCCTCTTATCCAGGATGAAGGCGACAACAAGATGCTGAAGCTTCGATTCGATGTCTCCCAGTACACTCCGGAAGAAATCGTCGTCAAGACTGTGGACAACAAACTGCTGGTGAGTGTATATCCACTTAGTTATCTTCTTAATTTTCTTCTTTAACGGGCAAGTCCTTGGTTTTTGTTTGGAGAATCATGAAGTGGGGGTAGAAGGGAAGTTTTGAAACTCATATTTTCATATGACTTTGTGTATTATTTGACGTATATGTGAAAAGAAACTTTTATTTTTAACTTTGATTCACAAAAAATAAACAGTCCAAGTTGGAGGTAAAATTGGAATTAGAAGACTGTAATTAGAAGACTCCATTTATCTACATGGAATTTATTTCCTTTGGATATCAAAAGCCTATTTGGTCGATGATAGATTGCATATTTGATTCCTGCAGCGTCTCGTTCGATTGGGACCTACTTCCACAGAAATTTCTCGCGCGTTAAATTAAGTCTAGGCCGGCCTCCCCTCGTCGGCTACTTTATCGGAAGAATCCAGCGTTATTTCCGTGCGTGAGGAATCGCTGGCAACGGTGAAACCTCGCATCAAACGAGTAGCTCGTTTCCATTTCCATCGATGTGTAGCTTAATTGGGCCGTAAAGACAATTGGCTTGCGACTTTCTTCCTCGGGATCGCGACCGTGGGGCATACTCTCGACTCACCCGTGACAAATGTGAAAATTATTATGCCTGACTCATCCCGAGCATATTTCGTTCTCGACCACTCGTTGCGCAACTTGGCAACGCGCGAATCTGGTCCACCATTTTGCGCAATCGGCGCAGCGAATCGCCGTAGCGAACCATCTGAAATTATTAGTTTCCTTTGCTTACAACTCTCTCATCAACTCACGCTCTGTCTTATCCAGAAAGCTTGATGGGCTTGAGTTATCTTCGTTGCTGTGAAGTACACTAGGTACGCTGTGCACGCTTGGAACTCTCCGTTCCTTGGCACAGCCGATCCAGAGGAGAACCCAACCGTTAATCAGGGTGCTCTAGAATTTGGCTTCTCTTTGAATTACGTTGTGTACCAGGAAAGAAGCTTGTAAATCGTTTATATTGTAACAGCATTATGTCTCCCGGTGACGGTTTCTTAATGCACCGTGGGTGGCATCGAGTGTTGTTAGCTAACGTGACGCAGAGTTGCGCATTTAGAATATCCAAGAAACGCGCAGTTATCAAATTTCGACCTTGAAATGGACAGTTAGAGATTTTTTTATTAGGGCTAGCATGTTGTTTGGTAGTGAAACAATAACGATCTCTATCAAGAAATATTTTGGGACCCCCAAATAATTTCTCATCGCTAAAAAAGTATAACATCTTTCCACCAAAAAAATACGATAATAATACCTAACAATACTAAAGAAAATAAAATGAAAGAAATAATCATATGAACATTAACATATTTAAATATAGGTATCACTTTTTTATTGCGATATCATTAATAATATTAGATGATTATATTATTGTACCTATTAGAAATTATATTCTAATTTCGTTTTTGACAGTTTGACAAAATTTTCGTTCTCGGTTTTTTCGTTTTTATTTTTTCTTTTCTTCATTTTTCCATTTTCTGGGGTTTTCTGTACTATCACAAAATCAGCCCCACAGAATCGGAAAAGAAAACTTTCTCCGTCTACTTGTTAACGAGAGGTGAGCTGCACGGTTCCCCCAGTAGCTAATCTTGAGCCAGTCTCACGCGAGGGTAGTCTATCATCGTGCACCCGTTAGCATCCGCTCGGAACGCGCTAGACAGCCAAAGTTTAAAGGCGATGCAAGGTATCTGGCGTGTGTCGCGCGAGGAACGACGAGGAGGAAGCGGCACGGAATCTTCAGCTGCTTCACCGGCACTCGGATCTCTTTATGAGCGATGTGGAACATTCTAATTGCTCCTCTTACGTCACTTCCCGGCAGGAAGTCAGCTCCACCGGCCGAAGCGGTGTAACTCGCTTAAGGGCGATTCTTCTTACTTAAAAGTACCGTGTGTCTTAGCTGCGAGTTGCACCGTTGTAACCACGAATTACCAACCGCGTCGTCGCGCGAAGACTGGGCTAGTTTCAGTTTCTCGAGTACCGTTGCTGACACTTCCTTCGGATTATTCACGGAGAGCGGCAACCGTGTCCGATCATCTTCACGCTCCGCGTGCCGACTTTCACCGATTCCTCGATAATGATTTTAACCAGCTTCCTCTAAACCTTGCACTTCGACTTTGATATCGTCGTCAGTTTCAAGACTATAGCAGAAGTTCGTAGATAGGGATGAATCGATACAAATAAATACGAGTATATACTCGATACTTTCGTTTCGATACCGAGTAATTTTAGTATCGGTACCTTGGGTTGCGATACTAAGTAGGTATCGAAAAAAAATACTCGTATCGAATGGGCGAGTATCGAAATTCTATATGAAAGATGAAAGCAATCATAGATTTAAAATATATTTAATAATGAAATACATATATCGATAACGGTTTCAATTCTCGATATCAAGTATTTTTAGCAGCACTGTTTTCGATTGCGATACCTTCTTGGTAGCAGAAAAAAGGAAGGGTTATCCAACTTGATTTTTTGTATAGCTAAGATGACGGAATGCCATGTGAGACAACCCTACATAGTACAAAAAAGTCATCGATTCTGTATTTGAATAAAAGAGTATTCATTGTGATTCGATACAAGTAGGTATCGATACTTTTGTTTCGATACCGAGTAGGTATGGATACTTTTGTTTCGATACCGAGTAAGTACCGATACTTTTGTTTCGATACCGAGTAAGTACCGATACTTTTGTTTCGATACCGAGTAAGTACCGATACTTTTGTTTCGATACCGAGTAAGTACCGATACTTTTGTTTCGATACCGAGTAAGTACCGATACTTTTGTTTCGATACCGAGTAAGTACCGATACTTTTGTTTCGATACCGAGTAAGTACCGATACTTTTGTTTCGATACCGAGTAAGTACCGATACTTTTGTTTCGATACCGAGTAAGTACCGATACTTTTGTTTCGATACCGAGTAAGTACCGATACTTTTGTTTCGATACCGAGTAAGTACCGATACTTTCATTCGATACAAGTAATGAGTAAAAGTTTCGATACCTTGGCGGTATCGATTCATCCCTACTCATAGAGGTTCCTTAGGTTAATCGAGGGGATTCCACTTACGATAAATCCTAGGGGAAAGAAGGTTGCTTCCGGTCGGCCGGGGGCGAGAATTTTCGCAGGAAGTCGAGGCCAGAATTTTCTCCGAAGCGTGCGTGCGTTCAAGTTTCTCCTCGGGTCCGGCGTTCCCGTCGACCCGCCGACGGAAATAACCCGCGCCGAAAATAAGTACGCGCCGCTCGTCACACCGCGCGACGGCTTGGAATAATGTGCGGCCATTGTGAAGCTGGTACGCGACAGCTAGGAACACTCTGGTCTCGAGCGATTTTCCCCTCGACCTCTGTTATTTCTCAAGCGTTTCGAGCGTTTCGGTGGGCCGCCGGATTCTTTTCTTTCGACCCTGAGAAGCTTGAGGTGGCGTTGCGCTAAACGCCGTGACAGAAGTACTGTGAAATATCTTCGCTTAATTAATAAACGACGGAATACGAGTTTTAAGCTATCTTTGCCTTTATTGCTATGGAATGGAAGGTTTTGGGCGATCGTGTTATAAAAAGCGAGCTCCAACGTTATGCAAACGTGGAAGCAAGGTCGTTGCACTGCGATAGTCTCTGTTAGCTGGATGGAAGGAAGATCAAAGCGGAGGAGGATCTGTAGACTACCGTGCAGTGTACACCCACGAACAGAGCTTGCTTTATTCCGATTTCCTCTCTAAACGACCAGTCTGCCTCTGATAAACCCCGGCCCCGCTGCTTTTTCCAAGCTTGGATTATGAAACAATAACGGGGATTGCTGCCATTAAGGCGTCGCCTCGCGTTGTGTCCCTGCGATTGAAAAATTCTCTGTTTGCTGTTAGTTCGCGCTGCGAGAGATTGTTCTCTCACGTTTCTTCGGCGGTACACTGATTGCTTTATCTTTCCTCTTTCGTGTCCATTAATGTATCACATATCCCAGTTTAGGTATAATAAGAATCCTGGAGCATATCACAGAAAGGGAGGTTGACTACAAAGGTGACATAATTTCATCTTCAGAATAAGCTTCTATGTCGAAATCTGATCTTGTTATGATATAAAATCCTTATTTTCTTCAAGAAGTGATGCCAATAATAAATAACACATGCAGCGCAGTATTTAGGACGGGTCAAAGGGTTGCCAACTTTTTTTCGGGAAAATATTTCTACTTTACGGCCAAATGTACTTTTCGAAGGAAAGTGGTACGAAATAAAACTACATTAAAACAACCATATATTATTCTTGAAATGCATAGTTTTTGTGCGTTTTGCATTATTATTACACTGAATATATCTACGATTACATTGAAAGTTCAAATTTTAAGGTTTTATTGGGTACAAATCCCACATTACCCTTGTTCCCCCGTGAATTCCTCTCTGGAGGCGTCGGGGTGTCTTGAGAAAATTTCCCCACCATAGAATTTACTATATCCTTTTCTAACAGTAGACATACTAGGTACACTAGACAAAAATATACTACAATGCTATATATTTACAATAGGCAACCCTAGTCAAACCTGATTAAATGCCCCAGTCGAGGGTTAAATTGCCTAAAGCATCCAAGTCTTCAGCGTTTTTCATCGATTACGTAGCCATCTCCAGCGCCGAATCCCCACGATGTTCCTTAACCGGTCCCTTTTCGCGCGGAATTTTAAAGAACGTTCCCTGGAAACAGGTTGCCCGCGCGCTCCTCTATCGTGGTCAAGGTCCAACAGGAATTGAGGTCGGCTGGCCCCTCGTAGCCTGCCGTGGCCTGTCCTTAAAGGGTTCGCCCAAGGACGCCTGTCGAAGGATGAGCAGCAGACCGAGCGAGCCGCGGAGCTGATTGTGCGAGTTAACTGGCCGCGACTTGGCTGACATCATGCTCGGCTCGATAAAGTACACGGCGCTGGATAAATAGGAACGGGGGACCGGTTTTATTTAAACGAGCGCCGCCAGCCACCTCCAAGCAACGATTGCGAAATGTCCCTCCAGTTGCCCTGTTTCGGGCAACTGGGTCGCCTCCCTGCGAACAACCGCTCGATCGATATTCAACGGCCACCGCCGATGCGTCGCTCGATCTATGCACTTGTGGCTACTCCAAGCGACAGGTGTTTGCCGCTTAATTTTCTTGGCACCATTACAATTTGCGGGGAATGATAGAATTTTGGGAACAACGAGGTACCTATCGAAGGGACCAAGATATCTAAATAATGGCAGATTTAAGGAAAATGGCCCGAATGGTAAACGCTCTGGCCCATTTTTGTGGGGAAAATTTAGGGGTAGTTTAGTAAACATGAGTTAAGTGTAGTAGTGCAGAAAGGAATATATAGTGTTTGGATTAAATCAGAATTCTATGGTAGATGTTTTTTATGATCTGGACTTTTATGGTTGCCACGTTGGATGGTGAAATTCGTGTCGTGGATGGGATTATGAAGCCACGAGGCGTCTCGCGGGCTTTCCTTTTTCGGCCAAGGAGAATGCGCCATTAGACTTTCCGGGAAGGAGTCTCACGTTACGCCGACGCTTTAATTGACTTTTCGAAAGCCTGGGACGATTCGGCGAGTCTGTTTTACGAGCGGCCGTGGAAAGGAGCCGAGGCGGGAACGTCAAAATTTTGATGGTTATATTTAGTTTTGTGAGTCAGGGTGGCTCGCGTTCCTTCGCCCGATAGACTTCGCTTCGAAGCGATTCCAGCTCTCGTAGGCTTCCACCAGATACTGTGTTTTCATGTTTCAGTGGAGGTACCAGCAAAGGTCCCTAAGGTGCCAGAAAGCGCGACGAAACTGCAACCCTAACCCCGGGTCTCCATCAAGGCGAACACGAACAAAAACATTGTTCGCGAACGTTTTCTTCTGTTCTTGTCCTGTCCACATCGCCGCAAACAGAACAAAATATTCATATACGATTCATACGCCGAGTTTTGTTCATGTTTGCGGCGGATTGGACATGACTAAATAGAACAAACGAAAACGTTCGCGAACACTGGTTTTGTTTTTGTTCGTGTTCGTCTTGGTGAAGACCCGGGATAAAGGTCCAAACACACAATTTATGATATCGGCGCACAGATTCGGTCATATAACAAATATTAAAAATTAATTCAACGCTATTTTGCTAATATAATGTTGTGAGTTTATTTCCAACGTTTCGGTCAAAATTCTGACCATCTTCAAGGAAAGTTAAAAAAATCAAAAAATATATTGCGTGTGCTGTTGAAGTTTGATTTTATTAACTTTCCTTGAAGCTGGTCAGAATTTTGACCGAAACGTTGGAAATAAACTCACAACATTATATTAGCAAAATAGCGTTGAATTAATTTTTAATATTTGTTATATGACCGAATCTGTGCGCCAATATCATAAATTGTTTAAATATACGGTCGAAATTAAAAAAAAACGTCCAAACACACATATCTGTTCCGTGTCAGTTCCGTTCCGGCGTGCCAGTTATAAGAAGAAGAGACTCTCTAAGCCCCTCTTCGTCTTACCACTCGCACGCCGGAACGGTACTGACACGGAACTGACAAGTGTGCGCAGGCCTTAAGCTGGTGAATTCGGTGATGATCGAGTGTCGTTAGAGCCGGTTGCACGGTTTGCGTAATCCTCCGCGGTAAGGCGATACGTGGGCTGGAAAGCTTAGATCCGAGGTAGAGTTGAGTTACCAGCGCCGTGTCGGAGCCTCCCTTCTGCCATGCCGTTTTCCTTCCCCTCTTCCTCACCCTGTCTAGGGTTACCTGTGGCGCTCCGGTTGCTCGCTCGCTCACGCGCTTGCTTTTGGTCTTTTACGGGCAACCCCGATCGATATCGCGAGCAACGCCGAGGAGAGCAGCCGCCGCGAGCCAGGCGAGCTTTCCTCTCTACCAAGAAATCATCCTTCTTCCGTGGTATCGATTTCCACGGATGCTGCTCGTCGCCGCGAACAAAAGATACACGACGCGACGCCTTGCTGCGTTCCCCTGGGCCGTACGAAGGGGTGGAACGTAGAATGCAAGGGGCTGAGGGGTTGAGTGGAAAAAGAGGGTTACCTGGTCACTTGACAACGCTTCTACAGTGGGCGAAACGAGCTAGCGAGATGTTGCTAGCCAGTGGAGGAGTAAATGTAAGGTTATCTTGTAGGTGGAATTTATTGTTAGTAGTGGTGTAATTCTTCTTGAGAAGTGATTTATAAGAACGATCAAGTTTTAGGGTTTCCACTGCAATCCTCTAAAAAATTACCTTTGTTTGGAACTTTCTTTGTCACAAAAGAAACTGTTTAACTGATCGCGCATTCTAGACGATTTTTTTTTTACAACGCGCATAATAAGGTAAACTCGGGTAAATTCGTGATAGTTTTAGAATTTGTCTAATATCTAACTGCTAATATTTACGTATTCTGAAAGTGAGTCTAGGATATAATGCACTGCTGGATCAAAATGTTCTCTCATTCTACCACACTAACTTCAATTTACTAATTATTTTACCACAACATAAACTAGAAGATCAACTCTGTTAGTTCCATCTAAATTGAGTCAGATAATTTCGAGTTACAGATAAATGAAAAAGTATCACGGAGGAACCCGTACCACGGTTTTACCCGAGTTTACCCTACACACACCTGTTTTAGCGAAAGCAAGCATAAAAAAATATGACATAAACCCCATTGCATTCCCAAAACACGCATTAAGAAATAGAAACAACCTCGACTCAGCAAAACCATTCTTTTGCGACAAAATACAGTTTCAAAGAACGGCAATTCTCTAGGGCGTTACAGTGGATAGTGCGCTGGTGATTAGGTACCAGTGCATTGTAAAGGGTGATGGCTTACGCCCAGAAGCCTTGAACTTGCTAGACCGTAGAATTTTCAGTAGAAATTCTATTTCGAGGTGCAAGACCTGGGAGCGTAGTTGCTATTCGCGGCCCCCGATGGCAAAGTAACCAAATATATTTGATGAGGCCGTTTGAGGAGGATTATTTTAATGCTCCCTTTCCGCGCTAACCCGTTAATCGCTGTCTAGACCGTACTTTCACGGATGTTCCGTCTAGCAGACGCTCGAGTTCCCAGCGAGCCTCCTCTCCAAAGGGGCGTTTGCAGTCGCATTATCGCTGCAATACGTTCCATTTACATGCTCGCTGCCTTTCACGGCGCTACACGGGTCTCTTGTATTTCCTTTTCGCCTTTCGACCGTAACACAATCTTCCTCTCCTTCTTCAGATGAGACCTCGAGACCGCAGCGCGCAGCTTGCGCTGCTTTTATTGCGCAGAAAAACCGCGATTCTCCGCTTGCTTTGCTCTTATCCTCCTCTCTACTCGTATTCTTCAACGAACCATCTAAAGAACCATTGTCAGTACCATTTCTTCAGGTCTACTTGCAAACTTTCTTAATAACTTATTTAATTTATCCAGTTACTCGATTCTTGGGACTGCTTTGCACGCGGCTTCTTCGATTGAGGACTTGAAATGAAAAATAATTGTTTTTGTAGAAAAGGGTGTTGAGTATATTTTTTAGCTTCCTAGGACTGTCGTAAGATAGGAGACCGAGGGGTGGTACGATTTAGGAGACCGGTTGCTTAAATCGTACCTTTTACAGTATATGACAAAAAGATTAATACAAATTAATTTGTTCTGAACAAAAGTAGTAGGTGCCTAAAAGATCAAGCTACAATATCCAATAGTCATTTACGTTCAAATTAGTACCAAATATGAAATATAACGTAAAATGTCATAAGTGGTACGATATAGGCAACCCTCCCCTATGTAACAAAATGTTCCAAAAACATGTCAATTGCCAATGTTCCCCTAGTTTTGCGGTACTGAAAATGTTTCCTTCTGTCACTCACATACACCATTTCGACTCCTCCCTTGTCTTCGCGCGCGAGTTTTGTCGCCAGCAGTTTGACAACTCGCGAGTAACGAAACACCTTGTGCAGCCGATAGGTCGATGCGTCCGTTCAATGAAACTCGATCGTCGGGGTTGCGTAAGGGGTCGGAGCGTGCGTTCGATTCAGTCGTTCCGCGACTCGTCGCAAGGTTAAGGCCAGGTTATTCGGTTGGCTGGCAAGCAACGAACGCGCGGACAGATCGGTCGAACTGGTCCAAGAACGAGAGCACCTTCGACACCACAGTAGAAGCGAAACGCAGCTCATTAGCGTCGTTTGCGTAACACAATTAGCGCGCTCGACCTCGCCCACCCTCGCCTGCACGCGTATCCCGATTCCTCGGGCGCGGTCGATTATGCGCGGACACCCTGCACCTGAATTCTTCAGAATTAAGTTCTGTCAGAAAAGGTCTCTAAACTCTGTACGAGCTGAGTAATCGAGAACCTTGGAAACTAACGGGGGTGAATAGCGTTCTCCACCTTTCGAGGAGGTTCATAAACAAAATAATAATATTACATTAAATTTAATTGAAAATTAAAGATTATTATTGTTTTGACGTGAATCTATATTTGAGGTTTACTTAAAGGTTTAAAAATTAAATTTTAATTTTTATAATTTTAATATTTATTATTATTAATATAATTATATATATAATATAATTATTTACATATTTAAAGAAAAATTCCACGGCTGTTCTACACTGCTAACAATAAGTTACGTAACCCACGAAGAATATCCCCCAGGTTTGAAGTAATTAATACCATCGGAGACACGCGAACGCGACCAGGAAGAAATCACCGCGGTTCTGATCGAGACAGACTTCCGTGATCGCGAGAACGAACGAGGACGCTCAGGCGGATAATTGTTCGGTACTCGAGATAAGCCGCTGGATCCTTACGGTTTTCTAAATACGTCGATGACAGCGGCTAATGAGCGGCCCTGCACCGTCGCGACGTAACTCGCCCGCTAATGAGATTCATGTATACGAAATCCCGTAAGAAACTACCTGCCGCGCCGCGATATTTGCATGGCATCGAATGGGACACTCGATGCTAGCCGGCCGCCTGATGCAACATCTATTTATAATGCATCCCGTCGCGTAAGCCAGCCTCTGGGTGTCGTCCGATTTCGCGAATCGACGCTAGCGAGAAGCTACTGTGCTCAGAAATCTATAAGCTCTGTTACGGATTACAGAAAACTGTATTTTTAGTCGTTGGCTGATAAGCTTTACGCAAGATTCTAAAGATATTAAGTAGATTAGTGTAAGGAACAACTCGGGGGAGGAATTCTGTGTCAATTGGAGGAAGGAGATTCTCTGAAGCTTCTAGAGAAGAAGACTTGCGATTAGTACTCTGAGTTTCGGAGATTCTTGGAATTAAAAGAGAAGGAAATTGATTTGACTTATTTTGAGGAATCGAGCATTGAGGTTCAGTACTTGTTCAAAAGATAGATATAGAGGTCTTCCAATTTCTTAGTGTCTCTAGTTACGAATCCCTGATAAACATGTACAAGCTAAAGAATAAAGTTTACCAAGGAGGTATCGCTGGTGGTACCACTTCCAAGCCATTTTCTAACCCGGAAGCATTCGGTAACCAAGCCTACGACCTCTGGTACCGCACGATCCCGCTTTCTTATACAGGAAAAAAATGATTGTTGGATACGTGCACGCAAAGTCTGAGCAGAAACACGGTCGATACCTGTCGTCTCTGCTGATTGGTACGATTTCGTGGGTTCTTTAGCTTTTATACTTTATATCAGCTTATTGCTATCGAATAGAATGGCCTAGTTGGAGGCATGCGCGTTTCAACGGCGACAGCAAATAGAGCCTCATGTATATTCGATTATATAGAAACAAACCCCCCGTTCGTCGATGGTATCTGAAAAGTGTTCCACAACGCAATATGTACGACTAACAACAAAGTCGAGGACGGATCACGCGAGCTCAACCTTCCAGGAACTCTGAACGCTAGGTTACCTACGCTGAGAAGTGGACGATGGCTCGATAATACCCAAATCACCCGTAATTATCGTTAATTTCACCGAACAGTCCTTTGGAGCCTCTCTGGCTTTTGGCGAACGTTTAACTCGCTCTTGCTTTGAAACTTCGTAGAATTTAATGGTTGCTCACTTGGCAAATTCGCCTGGCGAACGCCGGGTCCGCTGGGACCCAATACGTAGCTTACTCATTAGGTATATATTGGTATTTTTCTTAGACGAAAATAAGAATTCTCTGTAACTGAGATCAAAGTGCGGTACCAAAAATTTATTCTGAAATTTGTGTGAACGAAATTCACGCTGTGGGTGAAAATGAACCCTATCCATTGTTTGAGGGTTAAGGGTACATTGTCGAGTAAATCGTTAAAAAAATTAGGATTTTTTAAAAGCAAACTGATTTTTTATCACTGTAAGGAGTACACAAAGTACAATATAATTTTTTTCCATCTTAAAATAAGTATAAATCAATACAAAAAAGACTTGTTACCCTGTGTTACAATTTCCTTTAAAAAAAGTTCTAAATTTATTTTACACGAGAATGTATCTACCCTTAATATCGAAGATTGATAGAAATTATTCGGAGATTTATACTACTTAGTATCGAATTGCATCTCCGCGTTAGAGGATCATCTGCTGGGTCCACAGCCAAAGCGATGGTGAAACGTTGGCACCAGCTGTGAGGCCACCGCGAATACGAGCATTTGGCAATTACAGTGCCGAAGTATCGTAACAGGTGGCATCGTTAATTTCATTTCATATACGAGCTCTTGGAGATTGACAGACGAAGATAATCGATATCGAGCCTACTCGAAGAAAATTGGACGTTAATCGGTGAATCGAACAAGGTCCACGGTAATCCAAAGAATAATAATAAGATATTATTATATATCTTATAATAAGATATTATTATAGAACAAAAGCAAAATTAACATTTGGCCAATAATAAAATTCCCGAAATAATTTGAATTAAATAGGTAAATACCCAAAATTTCATCAAGAATGATACTTATTGGTAAACCTGTTTAGATTAATTAATGAATTATTCGCAATTCATAGTAGGTATATACAAACAATTAATTGCTTGCACGTTCGCTCTGAATTTGATCGCGTCCCAGAAACGTCCACCTCAACGAATACATTTTTATTTCGCGTGCAGTTTGTTCGCCGCATCGACCCGTTTGTCCACAACAGAACTAATCTTTCGCGCTGGGTCGTCCATCTTAATCCCCAGTCGTGCCAATTCGCGTCCGCTGCTATCAAGCTCGATAGAAGCGGACCGGCGTCTTTGCCCATCGGGATAAAAAGCAATCGAGCTTCCACGCTGAAGACGACAGTGAGGCGAGAGTAGAAAGAAGGAAGTAGGTAGTTACATACCGCCGAGTGACGTAATTTCCCGATATCGATTCCGCGCGAGAACAGCGAAGGGATGGACAAGGTCGAATCTGCGGCGCCTCTGCGTCGCCATCTCCTTCGCGTTATCATTTCACCCTTGTTACTTTCGTCCTGCTTCGCCCTCGACGCTATATCGTCCAGACTGATATCAGTTCGCCCAACGAGCCTCGTAAAACAGTGTCGTGCTCAGACATTATCGCCGCCCCCCTCGTAACCTACTTTCCCAGAATGTTTGTGTCACTTTACGAGACACACGCGCTCCTCTCGCGCTCACCCTTGTTCACCGCGAGTGTATGAAACCAACACGGTATGTACACCAGCGCTTTCTGAATAATTCAACGGGGAATCTTGGGTAAATGCGAGTTCGGAAAGAACTTCGCTATTCCGCCTTTTATGGAAACAAGTGAAATTTGAAAATTCGCCAAGGAGAACGGTTTTGTACTTTGTAGGAAGATAGAGAAAATTGGCCTTCGTAGATTGAAAATTTAAATTGTCTGGGAAGAGTTGTGTATTAAAAAACAATTTTTAAGTTAAACGATTTTATTTAATTTGATAAAGAATGCACTAAAAATTAAAAAATAATTCTTCCCTTCTACAATTACGGTGGTGATGTGTTAATTTAAATAAAATTCTGAGGCTGGATATTTCAACGCTTTTTATCGCACATCTCTCATGTTTCATTTGATTTGTAATCGAATTCTCGCGATTCTGGTAATTACCGTAATTTATTTTAAGTCCCACCGTCAGTGACACGGTTCAATAGTTTATCGCGGAGACAGATCGTGTTGTTACCCGAGCGTTGCGAGTATTTCGCTCGGAGTTATCTGTTACTGTAAGTGTCCCTGACTCGCCAACCCCTTGGTACAACGGACGGATAAAGCATTGCTCGGTGTTTGTCGGAGTAAAGCATCGCGCTGGAACCACCCCTGAGTGTTGGTTATCGCGTGCCTTGACCGCGGCCAGTCGATCGACTCGCGTGATCGCAGAAATGGGCCTGTCCCAGCTGATTTATTAATACGGACACTTAATCGAATCGGCGACCTGATTTCGCGGCCTTGTCCCGACACACAAGTACGCGAAAATTGGTAAATTTCCTTGGAAAGCTGATTATCGACGGGTCTAATATTAGCCCTCTGGCGAAGACGCTTTCGAGCGTGCAGGGCGAGCTGAAGATCGTGATGCAATTAAAAGGAGTTTAATACCTAACGTCTCGAACCATTGTTCCCTGAAAAGACTAGGAATGTTTAAGGGGTCATTTCCGTGAATTTTTTTGAAGCGATACCTACGTCAATCATTATGATTCTTTCTGTAGTTTATTTAGTTACTTCTTCATGATACATAAATATTTTTTTATTCAATTTTAACTTAATTGTTTTATGGATTTATTTCGCCCTCAATAAACGCATGTTTAAGAATCATGCCTCGCTGACGTAGATGATTGGAGCTCTCAGGGGGGGGATAAACATAAAAAAAATAAGGAAATTCTTAATCAGTATGTTTGTCGTTATCGTGGGGAGTGAGAGAAATAATTTATATTGAAAATTGGCAAAATATCGAGTGCTTGAATCGAAAAGTCCGACATTTCATCATTCTCCAATAAAAAAAAGTATGATAAGCTGAACATAAATATAATTTTGCTTCCGACGAGAACTGCTAGTATGTGGACTGTGCTGTAAAAATACCAGAGCAATCAACCAAGTAGTTTTTCATATTTTATTTACGCTAAGTGAAAAAAGTATGTTTTGTGAAAAACGCATTTAAGGCTGTCAAGGGTTGCACAAGCTACGATTCTTGAAATTTCTCTTTCAAAACTTAACAGCACATTCTGAAATATCTATATTTCCAAAAAATGAAAATAAAATCAATTTTTTCAAAGTATTACAGCTGTTTATAGTATCGCTAATCCCTTGTGTTTCTCTGTGCAGGTCCACGCGAAACACGAGGAGAAGACGGAGAGCAAATCGGTGTACAGGGAGTACAACCGCGAGTTCCTGTTGCCGAAGGGAACCAACCCCGAGAGCATCAAGTCCTCGTTGAGCAAGGACGGTGTCCTGACCGTGGAGGCTCCACTTCCGGCGATCGGGTCAGGCGAGAAGCTCATCCCCATCGCGCACCAGTAAAAACCACAATCCATCGGGCGAACACGCGAGAACGAACCCCGAAATCTCCCTTGAATATTCCATCATTCGCGTCGTGTCCGTCAAACCGCTCCTTCCTGCCCCTTTTCCTATAAGTCCATTTAAACTTCTTTTTTTTCACTTTCTTCTTAATCCTTTCGCTGCGAACTTCCCTTTCTCCAACCACCACCTTTGGCTCGCTTTTGAGTAACGTTCTTCCCTCTCCTGCTGTTTCAACAGACATAAATTCTCCCTCTTCCATCCCCCTGTTCTCTGTGTTTTGGAAAAGCAAAGATATCGACGTAATACGAAGAAATAACACGGAAAGGAAGTTCGTAGCGGATATTGAACGAAGGGGAAGTTCTCGAGTGAGAACTCTAGAGTTTTTCGACCAATTTACTCGAGCCTCCGCAAAGTACAAGATGCTGAATCGGGGTGCGTCTTTTTGGAAAGAGACAACGGCGTTCGGTTGACGGAGAGAACCTTGACGAAATTCTATTTTTGCGAAATTCTTACTTGCACCAGAGTAGATCGATGGCGTCTACGCGGAGCGAAAGGATTGTTGAACGATCAAAAATCGCGGATCACTGATTTTCACGATCAAAGAGATTAATTGACTTCGATCGGCGTCGTTGAACCATAACAAACGATAATCAAATATCGGGGAAAGAGTATCATTCGTCAGGAGGCTGCAGGATGTCCGCGTAACGAGTCGCCTAATTTTGTATAAAAATTATTGTATAGGTGTTTGATATGCAGTTTTCCCTTACTTTCGATCAGCTTTATCGCTTTGATACTTCTTTCGGATACACGTGTTTTCACGAGCCTCTATCGTCGACCAGAGATACATAAACGGATGATAGTAACGTTGAAGTTTAACGGCACGTTGCTGTCGACTATATCGTAGAGGAAACTGATATGGATGTTTGATAAATTATTGTTGGTTTCGGTACGACCAGCTTTTTTGACCAGCTTTGATATACTTCCTTTTTAGAAGTAAACAGAAAACTTTTCCAGGAACGCGCATTGCCTTTGACAGTGTACTTTGTTAGATTGTTGCTTCGTGGCAAGCACGAAGGGAGAATAACGCATCACGTACTTGTGCACCGCGGAGTTTATCGATAAAACGAAAAAGAAATTATAATGCGATCTTCTTGTAAACGATAACTTATGTACGTGTTAGTTTTAGGTGTACTACGTTAAAAGACTATAACACGAGAATGCTTGGAGTACGTAAGCATTGTAATGATTATTATTATTACTATTATTATTTATGAATATTTTACTATTGTCGAGATACGTATAATGTTTAAAAAGGTAATGCGAACCATTGTGGAAGTTTAAATAAAGATAAACTTTAAACTGTCCTCGTGCGAATTGGGTATACTCCCGTCCCGCGTAGAACCACTCATTCGAAATTAACAAAAATTCTATTTTCATAGATTATCACAGTTTATTCATTTGTAGAGCTTTATTAACAAAATATTCTATAATATCATCTTATATACATGTATAGATAGTTCATGTTAAACCATTATAAAATCGTTACACCAATCGCGGCTATATCCAGGAGACGTAACGTCGCTTTAGATTTCATAGAACGAACAACAGATACGCTAATATTAGCACTCGAGCATTGAATCGACGTTTCCAGAGCGTCGTTGAAAACCATACAAAGATACACATATTAAACTAAAGATTTTCTAAATGCACGGTATAAATAACTTTAATTCGAAGCAATTAGTGTCCTCCGAAGCAGTGCTTAGCTCTCCGTAATATCAAATCCATCATCTCTTGATCGAAAGACTGTAAACTCATTAATTGAGAGTTCAACAACAAATGGGAACCGCTGTTCTAATGATCTACGCGATTAAATAATATCCTCGCGTTCCACGAAATCATCAATAAATCTCTTCAACCCATTCCATTACTCTCCGAGTTCATATAAAAAATATACAAATGGTAACACGTTATATATAATTTCAAAACAATTATGTACAGAAAATCATCTTACAAATTTCATTTTTATACAGACGGCTGGCACGTTGCTCTTAAACAGAGAACGTTAATTTCCACAACTGTTCCGGCTGATACTAATTGTTCCAATATTTCAATCCAACTACATAAATACAATGAACAAATCTAGGGCTTAAATTATTGCTTTACTCTTTTGGTATATATTTATACTGATTGAATATCATTTTGTGAAACGGTGTTAAAAACCACCGACTCGCTCGCTCGACAATAAATACGATATAAAAAGGGCTGTTACATGCGAGATTCGAGCCAATATTCGCTGACTGAAATAGCAATTAAATATTCACGATACAAAAGAACCGTCCCACGTATGTATACACATTAGCATCGTTTCATTAACCATTCTGCAAGTGATGTCAGGTCAATTTATAGTTTATACAGACATTTTATCCTCTCCGAAACAGAATATTGAGAAAGCTTCTCTCCCCGGGCGAAGTCTGCCGCAAGAATTCATACCAAAGCGTTTTTTTACACGGAAAGTGAAATCTATTGTCTCGAACGAAACTATACCTTGCGCGTTTCTATACAGTGGGAATTTCCGCGGAGAACAATGGAGCGTCCGACGCTGTGAACGTCGGCGATTTGCCTTCTCTCGCGATGCGAAGCGCTTGGTGAACGGACACAGTGTCCAGTTCCTTTTGATTAGGTTTCTCGTTGTCCAGGCAGATGTCTGCCGCTCTCTTTCCAAACGGTTCCAACACCTTGACTCTGTAGTCGACAATGGTCGATACCGGATTACCGGTTAATCTTAGATTCTCCAGACAGGGGAGGTGTCCAATGTTCTTCACCTCCTCGATCTTCTCGATACGGTTGCAGCTGACGTCCAGCCCCTCCAGTGAATACAGTTTCGAGAAGCTGGATAACGAAGTTAGCTTGTTCTGCGAGAGGTCGATGTAGACGATATAACCGAGTTTCGTATGCAGATCGCCCGGCAGAGTTGTGAAGTTGTTGGACGCCAGATACAGCTGGGACAGTCTCGGTAACAAGGTGATGTTGGAAATCTCAGAGAGCAGGTTGTTGTTCAGCGTCAGGCATTCTATGTGAGGCAACAGTTTGATCGCTTCGTCTATGGTCTCTATTCGATTATCGCTCAGGTCCAAGTGGGTCACCTTGAACCAGACGTGGGAGTCGTTCGCGTTCTGGATGATCTTGTGCACCTCCTCGCACATCGCCAGCTCCACGATGTTCCTGAGCTTGGTATTATTCACTGTTAAACGTTTCACGCTGTCTCGAAGATTGCCCATGTGATAGATCTTGTCCACTGGGTACTGATCGATCGTCAGATCCTCTATGTTCTTAAAAGTGGACAATTCAATCGACAGCGTCGATGAATAAATGTTGCTGGTTCTGTAAGGCTCGGAACTCCCTTCGATTATCAGCTCAGTTAAATGAGAGTTGAAGTCCAAAACGTGACTGAAGTCATACTTCTTGTCGACTACTTCCAACGATGGACAAGGCTGCTTCAATCTTTCGCTGATCGCGTACAACTGAAAGAAGGTGCATAAAGAACACTGTTCTCAAAAACAGACAAGTGTAAGAGTCTCGAAGCTTTGTATCTACCTGCACCGGATTAAATTTATAGGTTTTAGACTTCTGCAGCAAACTATCGCCATCTGTGAAGAATTCTAAAGCCATACTCTGGAGTAGGAAAAATATATCGTACACATGCAAGTCAAGAAATACAGCCAACTCTCTAGGCATCGCTTTCTTCAAATAGTTGTAAACAGCGTTCAGATAGATCTCCAAGCTCGCCCTGCGTTTCTCTACGAAAGCTTCGCACTTATTGCCGATAAGCTTCTTCGGCGGCAATATATCTTTCTCCACGCAGTGCTCAGAGACGAGCTTGTCGTGAAGCTCTGCGAATTCATTGTACCTGTAACAGATCGAAGAATGCGATAACACCTGTGTGTACGCTTATCAGGCATGACAGGCAACAATCAAACACAAAGGAATTCATACGAGAACGTGTTAGACTTTATTATCTTACGAACGATCTACAAATTAACGAATCTTAAATTGTCATCACATTAGAATGTTTACAGCAATTAAGTCGCTATTTATCCAGTAACGAGACCTTGAACAGTTTACGCATTAAATACATCGCGCTACGAGAGATTATTACACTGAAACGAATACATTATTTAGACAGATGTCAGCGAGCCATTATCTCGGTGACAAAGGAAAAATCGGCGCAGTGTTGACATCGGTACCTAGAGAACATTAAAACGGCAATCGGAAGCCGCGAGCAACGAGATGGCGAAGAGTTAGCGAGCCGTAAGCGTAAACGCTCACCTGTGCTTCACGGTCCACTTGATCGAAGCTATCCTAACCTCGATGCAATAATAAGTGACACCGTCCGCGGTGTCCGCCGACGGTATTTTGATGTGGACGTTTTCCTGGTTCAACAGAAGGCACGCCATTATTTTCGAAGCCCGTTTTGATAGCCGTCGACTTGGGACGTGGCAAGAGCTGTCACTGTTGCCGATCGGGCCGAGAGGTTATCCGGAATAGTGGCGAGAGTGCTGTCAATATCGACTGCTTTGCATCAGAGGGAGGGATGGACGTTATCCGTTCGGTGCATCGTACTCTGTCGATTCTACCGCGCCGCCTTTTTCACTGGTCCTTCTCTCGTTATGCAGCACGGATTCACGGTGCAAACATTCATCTTTGACAAGTGGTACTCGTACTTTGAAATGTACACCGTGTCTCCACCTTGCGATCGAATTAAACACTGACCCTGAGATACCAGCCCTGCTATTTCCTCCCAGGGGTTCTCACATTTTTAAATCCATCAGTTTGTGCTGTAATACCTGCTTTTTGGAATCTGCTGCAGGGGGCTTTCCAGGGCTGGATTGAGATTTTTGGGGCCCGGGGCTATCAAACCTTTGAGGCCCTCCCGCGGTTGATTTTTGGGGCCCGGGGCTACATATAAAAATTTTCGAGGCCCCTCCATCGTTGAACAGCGAGGGGAGGGGGTTTTAGTGAGCTAATCGCTTAGAACGGGGCCCTCTCGGAAAGTGGGGCCCGGGGCTGCAGCCCCCCCCCCTAGCCCCCCTTTAATCCGGGCCTGGGGCTTTCGTGCCTCGCGGATTCTCCAAAACTTCAGGTATTCAGTTCAAATGATTTCGAACCTGGTTTCGTACAGATTTCTCAGCGATTTTTATCGCTTCAGTGTGACGAAGATCGTGAGAAATTCTAAAGGGCAAAAATGGTCCTTTAACTTTGTTCTGAGAAATTGCTACTTCGGAAGAATTCGGTGTATTGAAAGATGGAAAGCGAAGTTCTGTTAGCTGTTGGTTAAGGGATTAAGTAATGCGGAGTGCAAGCTTGTTCTCTGATTTATTATCATGATTGGTATTTATGTATTTGATTTGGGACTAGGAAATCAGGAGTTTATGTTCGTGTGATTTGCACGGTTATGCTTTACTGGTTCGTTGACTCAGGTTTAGCGTATGCTTATTTGGGATAAGTTATTAATTCATAATTGAATTCATATAGATTCGTAGATTTAAAAGATCCCCGTGTGTTCTCGTAGTGGCAGGTCGTGTAGCTATCAAATGGACGAACGCGCCCATTCACGACGGTTCTCATCGGCGACAACCTGTTGCCGCAGTGGCGTAATCAAAATTTCGTCGGCATAATTTCGATCTTAAATATATTCCAAGTACATAAACCGAATTACAGTAACGGGGAATTTAAATTCCCTTTGCCAGGTATACGCAAGAAATTAATTGACTCCGAGATAACCGCGTCCATGCTTCTCTGTTAAATCCATTTTGCACGTCCTTCTTGCCGAGTATATCAGTGGCTTGCAAAAAAGATGTTACTCATCAAAATTCCTGTCTGATTACGTCACCGACGCCACCGTGGAACCATGTGTCTCATATGTTTCATGTCAACGCGATAAGTCGCGCTTTGATGGCTTGCTAGCCTTTTCGCATTGTGCTGAATCGAGTATCGGGTGTTTTGCTCTATCAACCGTCGCATAATAATCGTAAATAAAAAGGGCAAGGAACCATTATCGAAGAATTTGTGAACCACTGATTTAAATGTCCGTTCAATGTCTACGCCACTGTAAATCGACAGACACTGCATTAAGGACAATGGCAGGCTCTATTTGTTTGCCTAAATTTGATTTGTAAGACAAGTTCAAGCTCGTCGCATAGCATTTACATTTATTATCCCAGCGTACTTTTATCGCGAATAGCAAGCTTCCGCGAAGCCTCGATACTTGGTAGAAAGTAGCGTTTCGGACTATAATTACAGTTGGAGTTGTGAAGGAACTCCGCTTCTGGGAAGAAGAGAAGACAGAGGGTAAGCGAGTGGGCATAAATTGCGTAAAGCGAATCGAGATGGCAGGGAGGCTTGGTTCCCTGGGTTCTCGGTAGGATATCGGCGCGTTTACGCCACTGCAAATCGGTGGATGCTGCGTCAGGAGCAATGGCGGCACTGGCTTACCTGGCCAGTATCTGTGCCCCCCTCCCTCCTGTTCGTACCTTCGTCACGTTCCTCAGGGCAACCCGACGAACCTGTTGCCCGTTCTCATCCAGTGTCGTGTCGCTTTCACGACGGCCGTGCGCGGTTCATCGTGCCTCCGCTCCGAGAACAAATCAGTGGATAGAATTCATCAACGAAATCGCGGTGGATCTCGCTCCTTTGCCTCGCGATCATAATCTAGAACCTTTTCCGTGGAAAACAGCTTTTCCTCCTCCGTCTCCACGATTTCATCTCGCGCTGTGTACTAACTCGGTGGCCATGTACACCGAGCAGGATAATTTGTGAGCGCCACTAGTGAGATTACTGAGAAGTTACGTCCTCGTCAACGGACTTATAATCGGTACATTCCGAAGTTCGATTACTGTGGTGGCGCGCGCATCTCGTGCGAAGTTTCGGTTTAGCAGGAACTTGGATCGTGATCAGTGAACGTAAGGTTTCTTTGAAAATGACGCTACTGAGTGAGCGCGAGAGGAACAGTAGACTCGATTTGTTTGGAGTGTTAGAAGGCGTGCGCGTTTTCAAGGGGACTTTTAGATTTGTTTTGTAAACCTAGCGTCTAGGTCACATTGGGGAACGGTTTCCTTGTCTTCGAATAGCGTCCCTCTTTACCTGCTCTGCTCCGCGATGTTAGTTACCGTTTAGGGGGCATTGTCGGCGAAGCTTTTAGAAACTTCGATTGAGAGGATAGCGTCGCTTCGTGATGTTACACTGAATATTTTGAATTCTAAAGAGTCGTGCTTTGTTTACGGAGAATAATCGTCAGCTGTGGGAGACTCCGAGATATACAGTCGTCTACCATTCGCGATAGGATCAACGTTCGATCGGCATCGATTTTTATCATGCGAGTGTTTACGTATTGGGTTAATTAAAACGAAATACCCGCGGGGCGGGTTTAAGCGGACGCGATTGGTATTTCCGTGGGAAATTATTTCTCTCGAATGGCGCTCGACTCGCGCGTAGGCGAATCGATCTGTTGTAAATCGATCGATGTCCTCTATCCGTCAAATATAATTCTCGATTTCTCGATCGAACTTAGTGAGTTGACGTCGCGAGTTAAAGTGGAACGCGGAATATGTGAGTTTCTCGCGTCCTACCAAGGAGTTTACGTGCGTGAAGTGTGCAATGGAATAAAGTATACACTCGAGGAGTAGCGTATATCGTTCGTGGACCTCCATTATCCTGCGTTTCGTCCTATGTAAAGGAGACTCGAGCCATGGTAAGTTGCGTAGACAATATTCCCTGCTTGCCAGCTGCAATCAACTGCGAAGTCTCTAACCGCTTCTTTCCACGATTAACCCATTCCGCGGCGCGAGAGTTTACGAGCGCCCGGTCAATTAGTGAAACGCACGCGCTGAACGTTTGTGTAATCGTTCAGTGAATAGAGTTAAGAATCTGTGAAATTGTGCAATTATCACGAAAATGGTTAAGGAAGATTAGTTTTCTCGGAAAATTACTTTTATCAACAAATTTCTTCCACTCCTCCATTTCTTTATTTCTCTTTCTGTATGCACGTTGGAACTTGCCGATTATGAAACGGAAAAGAGTAACTGCTAATTACTTTTCATTCTTCGATGTTTCGATGAGGCGATGCGTGGAAAATGCGTAACTCGTCGAAGTTACTGGCGTTGGGACGAAGGGGAGAGGAACGCGTGGCAAAATGTCGAGATATTTAGCAAAGCGTGCGACGGCCTCGTGACTCATAACCTCGAGAGAACCGCTCGGGCAGGTAGGCATTTCAGTGGTGGGCGGACTCTCGAATTCCTCGTCGTGTCGTTAGCACTCGAACCGTGCCGAGAAAACGATCGTTTGCCTCTCGATTAACTAGAGAAATAAAAATTTATTCGATACAGACGTTTCTACTATTAAATCTTACGATGTTAGATTTCTAGATTCTAAATTCTCCCTAAATGTCCCTCGATCGATACCCTAAAGTAAATGAAAATATCCCCGAATTTCGTGGGTGTGGACAATATTCTTATCTTTTATTACCTTCGTCTCACTAATGACTGCGTAATTAAAAGAAGGGAAGCAGCTACGTTCGCGATGCTAATCCCGTGGCGTTTTGTCGTAGGGCAGAGTGTCCGATTACGCGTGCACGCAGAAAGTGGCGAGTGGATAACGAAGAAGAGGAAGAGGAGGAGAATGGAGGATGCTGGCTGCCGCGAAGCCGTTCGTCCAAGCAGAAGCCTGAGACCGCAAGCAGAGGTGAGTGTCCGTTCTCTTCTCCTTGGAATGTTGCGTTGCTTCTCGCGTTCTTACCGAAGAATGGCCTTTATCGCTTTTGTACGAACCATCGGGGACCAGTTTCGCCGAATACCGACGAATTCGTGGTCGGAGAAACGCTCCGGTGTCTCCGTATCGCCACCTCTATTCTCATTCCTTCTTATTATTCCCGTGATTCGTTTCGGAAACCAACGATCGCGATGCAATTCCCCCGACTTTAGTAATAACTCGAGCGCGCTTTCTCTTAAAAAGGAACTAAAGCACTGAAAATCTGCGAGCAGTTCTTCGAGACTTCTCGCTTTACGGTATCCATCGTTACTGCAGCGAACCTCCCCGAAACCATAAAAAATTAAGTCTCAACTTTCCTGGGTACCTTTCACCGAATGTTACTAGGTGATACTCTAACTTTCTTAGTGTTCTTTTCATAAAAATCTTTTTACTTTCGAACCTTACAACGTTCCGCGTTGGCTGAGTGTCTGATAACCAGTCACCTTTCTTCTCACTTTTTACTATACATAATATCTTCCACGGTATCATTAAAGGAAATTGAATAGCTCTTTATAAACCCATGCGTATATTAATTCTGTAGATTCCGCAGGTAATTTGGGGTGGGAAATTTTATATTAACAAGTCTATCAAAATTCAGAAGTATTAACCGTAATTCTTTGAAACGTCCTGTACATAGCAGAGACTACAGTACCGATTTTCCCCGTTTAAATCACGAAGGGCAACGTTCAGCCGCTAAACTGGCTCGATTAATTGCTTCCAAGTGGATGCCTCGAGCTTTTCCAGAAAATCCACAGGCGGGTTTAACGGAACAGCCTAGTTGTAGGCAATCGCGCGAGTTGCTTCCAACCTTCTGCTCGCCCTGCGTGTCCTTATCGGTCCCCCCGTGCCCATATCGATACCACGCCACGTAATCTCGTTTCGCGTGGCCACGCTGCCCTCGTAATGCACTCCGACAAGACGACGGTGATGATTTTTCTCGCGGCGTGCATTGCGCCGGACCGCGTTGCGATTCAAATTAGAGGCGAACTGCTCGAGGAATTTCCCCTGGAACGCGATAATGCGATCAGCTGCAGGGCAAAAGGAACGAGGCTAACGTTCAGCGTTGCCTCTTTGGGAACGATGTTGCGTTATGTGCGTGATCGGGGTGCATTATTGCTGTCAGAGAATTTAAGAGTATGATTGAGAAACTACTACTTACTCTCTCGCTACCCTGTAGAAACACTGGGTCCCTTCAAATTCGTCTACACATCTTCCTCATCGAATGCTTGTGGTGTAATTGGCACATTGGTGGCGCATCGTTAGATTGTCTAGGGTAACGGACCCAATTACTGTCACCCTCAACTGTTTTACGTAAAATAGGGAATTAATCTTGTGAAATGATGCATAAAAAAATTTAGCGTACAATTAAAACGAAATATATTTGTGAAATTCATCAATTCATACATAAAAATCGAAGTTTTAAGATAAACAATAGTAAATAACAAGAATAATATATACTTTTAATCTATAAGTACAAAATTATAAGATAGTGTCAGCGTCAACGCTTAAAGTGTCAGTAATTGGGTCCTTTAGCCTATTTGTAGAGTTCTAAAAAGATTAATATCGGAGATTCAGCGTTGGGGGAGTTGGTAACGCGGCTGACCAGTACGCAGAGGCCCTCGCGGATCTTGGGTTCGAGTCCCATCGCCCGAGGATCGTTTTTCTTCTACAATAATAATTTAAAACATGGCAGGGATCATTCATAGAGGGGAGAAATAAAGAAAGGTGTATGAAACGCTCGACCCACTTACCAAAATAAATATCTTGTTCCAGCAAACGCGCTTTCCCTCTCGAAAAAGTTTAGCAGTTCCCACGAGTCTGGTTTGTAGCTTGTGTTGTCTAAGCAGCAGGAAGAACCGAGAGTCGAATCGAGATGTGTTGTTGAGAGATCGCTTCTTCCGCGATAGGGGTGCGCCTCGACAATAGCTGATGGGCCGCGCGAGCAAAAGCAGCTGAATTCAACCCGCGCGTCTCCTCGCTCGCGGCCAGACAGCTCGCCCGCCGTCTCTCTTTACTTTGATGTTGCGATCCTGCAGCTTTCCTCTCTTTCTCCGACTGCTAGCGTCAGCGTGCCCGTTTACACGCTTTCCTGCCGTGTAAACCGCACTGCAGCCTCCGAACTCATCCGCGTGCACTTGTACGGCCGCATCCGCTCTTTCCTGCGAATCCCTGGCTGTCTCGCCAGGTAGAATACTGGGAAAAAGGTCAGAGATCGAGTATGAGAGAGCTCTAGCTACCTCTGAACGGCGTTGCTAATTTCGCGCGACCTTCTTCTGCATCGTGGTCCTGCGGTTAAAATAAGTCCAGAAGTAGCGGAAACACTGTGTAGATTCATTCTGAAAGAGTAGTTGGGAATCTAGGGTTCAGTGGAGGCAGAGAGGGGATAATAATTGATCGATTCCCTGAGTGGCTAAAATTGATGTGTAATGAATTCGACGAACACTGCGCAGCGTTACTCTTTCCAATTCAGTTGAAACAAATATTCGTTTGAAAATTGGATCTCCGCGTCATTTGGTTTTTACGAGGTTGCATACCTACAATGCGTGGCATTTCAGTTCATTGCTCGTTCGAATCTGGTCCGATGGAGGATTTCCAATTTGCAGAAATTGCGATGAAAAGGGCGACAGCCTCGATCACTCGATGGAAATGAGACACGCAGAATTTGTTGCCGATCCCGGGGTTTGAAGAATGCCTCGGTATTGCGGAGAAAACAAAAGTACGTACGCGCTTTCATTTTGCGTTACGGTCGCCGTGGAATTTTTTCCAAGTGGCCGTGTTCCCAGCGGAACGTCCATTACTCTCGTTTGTTCGTTCCATTCGCTTTCTCCGCGAGTACATACATTCATTCTACTTACGCTTGCGCGCATACCTACCTCTTCGGCCGCAGTGGCGTTCTTGTTGCCTGCGCGCAGCACGGCTCGGCCGTTTCTCCTTCGTCCATTTGGACAGGCGAATAGAGTTCGTTACGTTAGGCGACATGGTCCCCGCTAGAGCAATACGGAGATAAGAGCATTTGCGAAGCACGAGCAGGTATGTGACCCCGATAACAACGATAGGGGCCCATTGAACAGGAAACGCAATGGATAGCCAACGAACGACTGCTTTTTATGCACTTATTCTACTTTACTCGTAGTGTCTTGTCAAACATTCGAGGCAAATGGATAGTAATAGCGGTTAACGATTAGATTAGTATGAAATTTCTGTCGATTCGGGCTCCCTGCATTGAACGATCTAAACCGATCGCTTCTACAAGCATTTCTATCGACTCTTTCAGCGATACCTTTGCTACTAACAACGGAACGCCGCGAACTCTTGCTCACCGATTGGAACGCAATTTTGTGGATTTATAGAGTGACTCGAATCAAGAACAACGGTATATTTAATTCTAATAAGAGGGATTTCAGGTTTGGCAATTTCAGAAAATTTTGGTACTTAGTTTACGCGAAGGTCTTCACTCGAACATTAATTTCGCTTTTCAGCGAAACTCCAGAAAATCGACTTTAAATTTCACCCAAATACGCGTGCACCGTAAGCGTTTGAGGTATTTAGGTGAAATTCTAAGTCAATTTTCTCGAAAACGAAGCCTATACCCCAATTTCGTCACCCTTGATTTTCGTCCTATTTTTGTCTGTATAATCACCCCCTAGAAAATTAATCATGGTTCGAAGAACACCCGATATATAAGGGAACTCAAAATTTTTCGAAGTCGATTTTCTCCAATTTGGCTGAAAGCGCGTCTTACTGCTTTGGGAAATTAATGCCCGAGTGAAGAGCTTCAAGTACACTAAGTATCAAAATTTTCTGAAATTGCCAAACTTGAAGGTCCCCTCGTAATAATTTCGTGTATAACTCTTAAAGTACAAGAGATAGAAAAAAATGTTTGAAACAAAAGTTTAATAGCGCTATATGCGCTGTAAACTGGCGTTACCGAAATTTTAAAAAAGGTTAAAAAAATACTTGACGAATAAAAACTGCCCCTGTAAGTGCATTTTCCCGCAGCCTGCGGTATCATTTATCGTCGATGATTTTTGTATGTGATTTTTCACGAGTTACTGGCCGGCAAGCATGGGTTCTCTAGGGTTTAAAGGATCTGGAATTGAAACGGTTCCAAGATCAGGCTATGAAGGTGGGAGTTATACCGCATAGTCGCATAAGCCATATTGGTTTAAGTAAGATTGAATTTCAGCTCCGACAAGCAGTACTCTTTTCCACGGGCAAATACAGCTGGGAAATTGAAATGGAAGTGTGGATCTTGCACATCGCAATCCTCTCAAAAGCGAAAAAGGAGGCGGTAGCGATTGATGTTTCTGAATTGAAGAAAATGTTTCCTGATCGTATCACTGCGTCTTGACACTGTTCAGACGAAACTTTCGTTGAAAGAATTACGCAATCACTTGATGAACAGTGTCAGAATTCAGGTGGACAAGTTTCGAAAGGCAAAGCGTTTGGTTCGTTCTTCCACACGCTGCCAGTTGGAGGCCTCGTTTTGTAATTGCTGCTGATACGGTCATTTTTACAAATGCACTCGTTTCCAAGCTTATCACCGATGGATGAAATTCATTTTAAGGGGGTATTCTAATTTAAAACGCGCTTTTTTAAACAATTTTTGGTATATTTTTATAGAGCATCTGTAGGGTAAACCAACCAGTAATTGACCGCATACCAGTGAATGACCATTAGGCAAAGAAATGTCAATTATAAATTTAAAAATTACTATATGTTTATAAATGGAGTGTAGTTGCACGTTTAATATCCCATATTTTTAGTTATGCGTATTAAACAAACATTAATAAGTACGACTCTTATTAATAGTATGCGGTCATTTACTAGGCTCGTAATTCAACAATTCGGTCATTCACTGGTTGGTTTACCCTACAATTGTTTTCGTCAAACTTTAGTTTAAATAGAATTCCCCTTTAAATTGAATTCGAAAAAGTGAATTTCCTTGCGTTTAAATAATAGTACAAGTCTCCTGTCCAGTTTTTCCCTGCAGAAATAGAGCGCCTTTTCAGACGCTGCTAGCGCGTTTTAAAATTTAAAAAATAGTCGGAGCAATGAATTCGAGATCGACAAATTTCCATTGCCGAGCACCATTCCAACAAAAGCCAATGGCATCGTATGTTTGCAGGTTCCTTTACTCACGGCGTCCTATCCCTTTTTCACTCCTCTCTCGCCTTTCCATCGTTCTTATTTTCTCTCTTGAAACGACCGAGTTCGTGATCGATAAAAGCTTAGAGAGGAGCACCGCACCTTGCACGGATAGAAACACTTTTCTATTTTAATTCGACCCACTGTTATTGCACTCGGCACGAAAGAAATTCGTCACTACTGAGTGCTCCGTTTCTTAATTGAAATCAGAGATAGATAAAATTGTTATTTAAATACAAATTTCGAGTAACGAATAAAAGTTAAAAAAAATCATTCGCCATGTGTCGAATAAAAAAATTAACTTTATTCCTCGAATAGTCTAAGGTTAAAGTAACTTTTAGGTATTTCATCCGTTATTTAAATAATTATTTTGTGCTAGGACTACTAAAAAATTGGAAAGTTCACTTAAGCTACAAAATGAAAATATTCACTCAAACACAGAGACTTGCCCCTTTTTCTTTGACGCTTAATCGCAGCATCCTTATTTAGAAATGATTCTGCTCGACCGAAGCAAAGCGGTATTCCCCCAAAGCTGAAAGATACAAGTGCACGTACAGCGCTCGCATATTTCGTCGGAGTGAATTCCGAGTCGGAAGTCGGACAAGGCTCCGGCTGTCTCGGGCAATATCTAAGGCTCCGCGCAGATACCTGAATTATTTAGCCATGCATTCGTTGCACGGGTCTCGTCGAAATTGGGAAGCCGTTTTCCGGGGAATTACAGCCAGGCTCGCGAGTCACGTAAGCTCGCTTCCGTAGTCAGCGAGGAAGGAAGGAAGGAAGGAACAAAGGCTACGAAATAAGGTTCGATGGGCCGCGTCGCGACGGCTGGAGGAAAAAGAAGCCCGTTTTTACGTCTACACCTACCTTATACCTATACAGTACCTGGCGAGAGCTTTCTTCGACTCTTAACAGTCTCGGAGCGTACTTTCTCCTGCAGTTAAATTGCGCCGGGGACAATCGGGCTTTCCAGAGAGGGAAAAAACAAGCTGTGAAAGTGGAGGAGACGAGCAGCAGGAAGTCCACCCCCAATGGAAGCCATATTACTCCCTGCAGCATGGGGTGGAGACTCTTCGTTTACCGCAAACTGCCCCCTCTGTGGTCCTCTTTACGTGTCGATGCCTTTGTCTCTGCAACGAACGGCGTGCATTGGCAAATAGGTATCTTTCGACGGAGCGTCTTGGGCGTTTCAATTTCTTTCGAGTCTTTGGCGATAGAAGAGTTTCAAAGACCTCTCGAGTCTCCTTTTCTCGATTCTCTTCCTTCTCTTCGTCCTCGTCTGACATTAAAGCTCCACAGGTCGCTACTAATTAATAAAGGACCTCACAAAGAAAGACGCGAGCCCTTTGTAATACCTTTTAGCTGGAAATAAATCAGCACCGTGAGAGTAGAAGCGAAGGGCGCGTGGAATGATTGAACAGAAACGTTAAGGGAGAAAGTCAGACAGCTCGATGTTAGTTTCTTCATCAGGCTGCATCATTCGTGTATATATCTCTCGGTGGATTTTCATCGCGACCCTTTGCTGACGCCTTTCGCAGCCTCAGAGAGCTAGGAGCCACGCTCGCTTTTCTAATATCTGTACGAAGGCGCTGGTGGAAGCGACGAAACGAAGCCCCGGGCCCTAGGGGTGGAGTAATTGTTTGTCGTCACCCTTTAGCCCAGGCCTTCGCCGCTCCTTGTCCTCGTTTGCGCAGCAATAATTTCGTTGGTGTAATTTAACCGTGAACGACGACGACCTGGGTAAGTTTCCACGCGAAAACCAGCGTCTTAAATCGTCGGAGCCACGAGCGTGTTCGTTGCCGCGCCTTTGTTGATGCATATCGTTACGGGGCTGCACGAAATTGTAGCGGGCTGGGGGTGAGTCTTTGGCGAGTGCCCTCGTAGTTTAATTTGTCGAACAAATATGTACCTGCAGGAGGAAAAGAACACTGGAGGCTGTTCTCCAATTAAGGTATCCAGGCTATCGACAGATTCCCTCGTCTCGAGTCTTGCGAACCGAGGGGTTGGGGGTTTTACATTCCGATTGTCATTGAAGGTTGTGATGGGATAATTTTTTAACTACCTTTTGTGGAATGATGTATACAGGGTAGAGCTGTAATTATTCGAAAATTCGAATACTTCTGATTATTCGAATATTCAAATTTCAAATTTGAATTCTGTGATACTCGAATATTCGAATATTCAAGTTTCAAATTTGAATTCTCTGATATTCGAATATTCGAATATACAAATATCAAATTTGAATTCCTGATATTGAATTCGAATATTCGAATATACAAATATCAAATTTGAATCCTCTGATATTGAAATTTCAAATTTGAATTCTCTGATATTCGAATATTCGAATATTCAAATTTCAAATAATGAATTCTCTGATACTCGAATATTCAAATTTCAAATTTTAATTTTCTGATAATCGAATATTCGAATATTCAAATTTCAAATTTGGATTCTCTAATATTCCAATATTCGAATTCTCTGGGATCGGATACTTAGATTATTCGAATATTCGTCCCAACCTTAATACAGGGATCCACATACGCCACCGAGTTAAATATAGCGCAGAAAGTATCGTTTCCACAGAAAGAGTAGATAAATTTACTTAACAGAGGTAACCCCGCAGCATAACGACAAAGGGAACCCAATTTACCAAAATTTCAACCGGCAACTCCATAAACCGCTATTCTCGAAGCTCGCTTAGAAATCTTAGAACCCTGATCCATACTCCGAACCAAGAAGATTGACGGCTGAGCTGCGAAAGCTTGCGAGCAACGGGTGCACTCGTTAATGCGAGAAGGGCGCTTTAGCGAGCGCTCGTCGAGGGATCAGGGGAATTGGCGTCGATAAAATAAATAGCCAGCAATCGAAATTGTGGATGTTGGCCTGGCTGCGGGCACGGCGCACAGCCGTGGGTGATACATTGACGGCAATATCCACCTGTTTCGCATGAAATACGAAAGCATGCTGTCGCTGCGCCTCCGTAGATCTTGGATATTGCTTGCCGGGCTGAGTTACGGGAACGTTGCCTTTTTCAACGCGATACGATCATTGAATGCGCTGTATATCGGCGTGTCCATTTGTCCGGAAGCCAGTGTCGCTTTGTCCGTCTACGACTACCTATCAAGCAAACATTAAATACTTGGCAATCTCTACAATTTCGCTCAATAACCATTTGTAGGCATTCGGCGTTTGGGAAACGGCCTCTGGTGCGATTTGGCCCATAGGTGGCGTTTCGTTAAGTAGAGTCTAAAACATTGAAACCCCTGGGAGGCGACTTTGGCGGAACCGGTTAAGGCGACTATCCAGTGAATCGAAGATCGTGGGTTCGAGTCCCATCACTCCGAGGTTCGCTTTTTCTTCGCTTTCAAATTAAAATTATATTACCCTTGGCTCTACAAATACATCAGTTATATTGATTATTCTACTTGGGACAATAATCAGCTGCGCGCAATCGCTGCACGTGGGGTCCGTTAATCGAGCGTGCACAGTCGTTGCCAAAGACACGCCGAATCCACTCTCGTGGCAGAAGGATTTGTTGGTATCTCTCACGGTGCCAGAGCACAATGCTCGGAAAAAATCACTGGCCAAGGAAGAGGGATAGCAACGAAGCACGGTCACGTCCGATCGGCGGATCCCACCGTCGAAAAATCAATCGTCTGGAGTGGCCGGTTCCGTGGACCGTAGCCCCCCGCTGCTCCTTTTTCCCTCGTCTCGTCGTCCTCCGCCTTCCACTTCTGCACGCGTCATTTAAGCCTGCCGCGAGAACCGGAAGTGGATGCGCCGTTGCTCGGTCTACCGCGCTCAGCAACCAACGCGTACTCCATTCCACGCAACGTAGCGACCTCGGAATTCCCAACGAAAACCCCCTTCGAACTTGACGGACGTTGCAACGAACGGATTGAATTCTGTGGCTCGCCCGAACATTTCCGTGCCACGGAGCCGCTGGCGAAGGGACAGCGGTCTGAATCTATTAGGCACGCAATTTTCAGAATTCGATTAATGTCACAGAATATCGTGCCAATACGTCGCAGAGTTTCCTCTCGGCCGAGTGAAAAAAGCGGAATTCTGATTCCACCAGACAGCGGTCTTTTATTTTCTCGCAGCTACCCGATGTTACGCGAGAGAGGAGCTTTTATTCGCGACGACGGCGATGGATAAAAACGGGTGGCCGGATCGACGAGGCGTGAGATGGTCGCGCTTCTGGCGAGCACATGCTTCGATGGATGCGTGCGAACGCACCTAAGAGATCCCAAGCTTTCGAGCTCTCCTCTAGCTAATTCGCCGTCCCGCGTCCCACCGATTTTCTCAGCCGCGGAATCGTGCGATTCTCTGCCACTGGCCGCGGAGAAGTTCCCTCCCGAACGAAATATTCACGGTATTAAGGCGGTATTCGAGCCGCAACTTTCCCGTGGAATTGATTTTCCAACCGCTTCCATTCGGTTTCGGCGGCAGCCGCCCCGTTTCGACCAACTTTCCGCGCCCGTCGAATTTGCGAAACGCTCGACTCGCTGCTACCTTTTCCGACGTAAATTGCGTTTCATTTTCCGCTCTTCAGCCGCCGTCAGCCCCGCGGAATTCCAAGCGTTCCATTTTTCCACGTAGTATTTTAGATTTACGCGAGTGGAAGGTGAATGTGGGTTAACTCTGGTATTCCTTCGCGTTGCTCTGTACTTTATTATTCATGCATTTCGATTTGGATTGATCAGCCGCGAGAAGTTCGACTTGAAAGGAGATGCGAAATATTCATACCGTCTTCGATCATCGCGAGTATTAATCAAACGCATCGGCGCAGCTAGATTAACACGTTCCGGGATAATAATTCTCTGGTATTCATAACGCGACTCGGGCGGGCCGAATTCCTTCCGCGAATTTTCCGAATTTTCGCAGCGTCTGTCACTCGGACCCCGCTGTTTTATTAACGCATGCGATAGCTAGAAGGAATGCAAAATGCAAACGGTAAAATGCCATCGGTATTCCTGACCCCGTTGGAAATTGAACCTTGTCACGGGACACGAAGGGAACTCTCCAGGTTTCGACATTTATTTCGAGGACACTTCACAGAGGAAGGAGGTGCAATTAGAAGGATCGGATGAAGCGCACTCCAATTAATACGATCGCGCGGCGCCATGGATCACACCGAGTTAATTCTGGACTTGATTTCACTTCTCCTCTCGAGCGCTCGCGAAAATCGTATCAAGCGAGCTGGATCGCGTCTCGATGATGCGAAAACTAATTTTAACACCTCTCCGCGCGGTCCCAGCGACGTGCTACGAAGGATTCTTCCAATTCAACCGAATAATTGCGGTCGTTTAACCGTCCGGCCAACATTCGCCGAAATAATGGGAACAGAATTTTTAAACGTCCCCGATAACAAACGTTCCGACGATTTCATTTGAAATTCCAATCCGCTCGTTTTCAACTAACGAATTCATGGAATTGCGCGGGGAAAATTGATCGTCGCGCTGTGCGGTCAAATTGTGGTCGAAACGATACTCTCGAGCCTGTGCGGAGAAATTGTTAAAGGGGTGCAGAGAGAGATCCTAGGTAAACGTAGATGATTGGAAACAAAGGGGAGATGGATGGAATTTTGTATCGCGAGGTTGTAAACTCCGTGTAAATCGTCTGGTATTCGAGGAGAGGAATGAAGAGAAGTTTTCGCGTGAAGACGCGATCGTTTGCCTACGCCACTGGTGAACATGTGCGATCGCGTCGTATCGTATCGTACAAGAAGGTTCATCAACAGCACACACGGTCGGTGAATGCGCTTTCTCGACACACGCGCTTCTGTAGTCTGCCAGATCAACAACCGGACGTTCCTCGGGACTTGAGCTTCTTTTGCCTTCCCTCGGCATACTCGGCTGCTATGGGTTAGGGCTGGGATTATTCGAATAATTTAATATTCGAATATTTTACTAGTATTCGAATGCTACGAATAAATTTCGAATATTTGAGTATTCGAATGTTATTATTTGAATATTATTCGAATACTGATATATTCGAATATTATTTGAATACTATTCGAATACTGATAAATTCGAATATTATTTGAATACTGATATATTCGAATACTATTCGAATACTGATATATTCGAATACTGATGTATTTGAATACTGATATATTCGAATACTGATGTATTTGAATACTGATATATTCGAATACTGATGTATTTGAATATTGATATATTCGAATACTGATGTATTTGAATACTATTCGAATTCTGATATATTCGAATACTGATGTATTTGAATACTGATATATTCGAATACTGATGTATTTGAATACTGATATATTCGAATACTGATGTATTTGAATACTGATATATTCGAATACTGATGTATTTGAATACTGATATATTCGAATACAGATGTATTTGAATACTGATATATTCGAATACTGATGTATTTGAATACTATTCGAATTCTGATATATTCGAATACTGATATAGTATGGTGTGAAGTGGGTCAAAATTAGCTTACAAGATTTCACCCTGACAAATGAACCTAAAGAACTTGATTTATAATTCACACCATATTATTATATACTTAAATATTCGAATAGTATTCGAATACTTGTATATTCGAAGTGTATTCGAATTATATTCGCCAAATACCGAACAATTCGACAAATAGCCCCAGCCCTGCTACGGGTGCGTTGCCAACTTGGTGTAATATTTCCAGTGGGTGTTCGATAGCCGGTGGTCAGTGGCGGATTTGAGAAAAATGGCCCAAGTATACGTAACAGAATTATAAATGAATTTACGCGCCTGTGGTATGCAATCATAATTTTTTTTGGAAGATCGGGCGTTAGGAAAGCCTTCTGGGTATCGGCCCAGACTGGTGATGTCTTCAGTTAAAGTTATAAACGTCAAATGCAGCATCCCTTGGGAAAAGAGAAACTTGAAAGGCATCGCCTGGCACTTGGATGCTCTTTGATCGGATACCAGGTCAGCATCAGGTGCGCGCGTAATTATCGCGAGTAGATCGACGCCAATTACCATTCTTTCCTCGAAACGGAGCGGCATCGATCCGTTCGCTTCTAAACGAGATAATGCCGCGCAATAACCAGCCCTTTTGTACTGCTGCTGCAACCAGCCGAGAACCGTTTCCGAGAAGCCTCGCCAGCCGACAGCTTTCCTCGCATTAGGTAGCGGCATGAAAACACCGCTGGAAATAAGAATTCCGGATCTGACCGAAAGAAGCGCGGTTGTTTAACGAGCTGCAGCACGAACTGCAAGCAGGCAAAGGGCAGCTCTGCACGATACCGCTGGAAAAACTCCGCGACAACCTTTGCAACCAAATTAATTGCAGCTCTACGACCGGCTGCCAGGCCCGTGCAATCGTTTGCTACCCTGTTATCTTGTTCTTTCGATGGAGCTTTTGCTGCGAGATTCCTTGACTTCTTGCGTGGCGAGCGATTAATCAACAACGTGCACCCCTTCCTTGGCACTTTGATGGCGCGCTGAAGTGCGCAATCACAGGGGTGTAATCATTCAGGGCCGTCTTAACACATTTCATTTTAATTCAATAATATAGTAATATAATAATATAATAAAGGTAGTTTATTTGTAGATATTTATAAAAATACACACATTAGAGGAAGACTTAAGGCCACTTTTCGGTGATGGTTTTTATAATGAAGTAAACATTTAATGTTTTCGAATTTTTGGGGGTATATTTTACACTCTTAAAATACAAGAAGAAATCTTTGTTGTTTGTTTATTTTATTTTTTTGCATAAATATTTCGCAGTAAAGTTGGCGGCATCAGAATTAATGGCGGTTGAAATTTTAGACGACTGGATCATTGGAAATAAAAAACCAAGCATATTTTTAATTCGCAGGAGTATGGTTATCGCGCTTTCCACGAAAGAACAATTTTGGACCAAAATTATTCAAATGCCGGTCGATCAAAGTTGAAAGTACCGAGATGGGCATTTCTTTTCTGTTTAATAGATATAAAATGTGAGAAAATATTAAAAAATCTTCAGATATTTGTGCTAAGCGGGATAGCCACTAATGTGTAGAATAACATATTAAAATTTTGGACTAATTGGTCATGAATATTTTTTTATCACAATCGCCAACCAAGAAAATGTTTCGAGAAAAACGCGTTTAAAAATCCGAGCGGCGCGGTTGAAAGAACAGGCCGCTGACGCTACAAATACCTATAACATTGAAAATACATCGAATTTCGCTGCAAAAATTTAAGAGAATATTGTAGAAGGTGCATTCTTCCGAATTAAGCAAAAAAAAAATCGAACCTTTTGAGACCGAAAAAGTAAAATGTCCCCTTAAACAAACTCTGACTAAAATATTTGAAAACACTTGATTCTTAAGCGCCCTTGGATCACTGTCGCCCCTGGGCTACAGCCCATTTCGCCCACTGAATAATGATTGTCTAAAACGAGGTGGCGACATTGAAATCTCCGTCTCGGAGGATCAGTCGCCTTTCTCTCTATCTTCAATGAGACTGGCGCTCCCACGTCGGAAGCAGCCATGCTCTCAAGCTTTTTCGTTTTATTCTGATACTCAGAGGACTAAATTAAGCAGAAATTGCCGACACGTTGGTCGGAATCCTACCGGAGCCGCGCGCAAACATCCCCAGCTGACATACGCGCGAACACGTGCGTCTCCTCGCCTCTTCTCTTTTCGTCTCTTCTCTTGGATTCTTCTTGCGTGTCTTCGTTCGCCGCTCGATTCGGTGCGAACTTCTCTCGGCCAGTCCCGTTCGAAGCAGCCGTCGCGAAACAACTCGATGACCCGCGGACGTTCCTGAAATTCCGTCCTCCGCTCGACACTCGTCTAAGTGCACTTTCTCGCGGCGTTTTCCGCCCGGCCTGCGAGTAGATCGCGATTTCACGCGCGAGTGTTCATTCAGATTCGCGTTCCAACATTCAAACTCCGTGTGATCCGCCGATTGAAGTCTGCGAGCTTGAAATTAAATCGACGTTAAATCGACGATGTCTTAATTGTTAATCCTATTATCGCATTCTTGCACCTCAACTGTCTCTTGTGTCCAAACTTCGGAGTTGAAACAACGGGAAACACACTTGTATTAGGAGTGACGCCACGTGCAAAGTTCTCTTCAGACACTTGTGACTTCATCAATGTGTGATCTAAAATCTAAGTGAATCGATGTGTGGTTCACTAGATTTTGAAACTTCATAAAAATCCTCAAGTTGAATACCTACGTTAAGGCAGATTCACGGAATTTGAAGGTTCCAGGAAAATCGAAGGAGCGTGCCTTCGCTGGAAAAGCGCCGCGGACCGTTAGGGGCAGGTACCCGATGTAGAATCAGCATTCGAGGCGCTGCTTGAATATTAAGAATGGTCGAACAATTATCGAAGGAGGCGGCCAGTCTGTAGAGGAGAGACTGGAACGATAGAGGACGAACGAGAGGCTTGTACCTCGAACGGCGTTTCCTACCTACGTGCTTGAAATGCGCGAGGAGAATTGGCCACGCAACCGATTCGCTAACGACATTGTTTCGCGTCCTCTGCACGCGCGTGCACCAACTTTCGTTTCGACTACTCTGCCCCTTCGAGTTTCACTCGAACGTGCAATTCAAAACCTCTTCCGAATTTCCCTTTTTATCTACGAGGGAATCTTGGCACCACACTGGCGACATCCTTGACATACAAATCTCCAATGGAAACAGAAATCTTCAATGAAGGTGATAGGTCATTTAAGGGTTAGCAAAACGTCCCTGGAAAATCTCCAAGTACGAAAGCACGATACACAACACGGATTCACAGAACCTACGAGTTGAAGTCGACGAATCTTGAAACGTCCCCGGCTGAAGATGCAAAGAACCGTTTCCTGAGATTCCAGAGAGCGCGTAAGGTACTTACGAATCCGGTCGCTGGAGACGTGTCAAGGAACCCGGAAGCCGGCCCGTTTGCGTTGCAATTCGTATCTGTTGAAGCGAAACACGCGTAAACATAAACCGCCCGGGCACGTACGCGGAGTTTCGAGGTCCTCTGAGGACCTGTGTCGGCGGTGTAAATCGATCCACGAGTCGATATAAGTTTGGATGTCTTTCGCGGTGCTTGTCCTGGGGGTGGCGTGCGGACTCGCAGAAATAATATTTCACCCCGGCACGGTTGAACGTGCTTGGGGGTGCTTGAACGTGGTCGAAGGGGGCAGTTTTTCCACGTCGAGGAGAGGGATCGATTATATATTGGCCTTCTGGAAACGCGATGTCTAACTGCTGCAGTTGTATCGGCGGCTGCACCGCGGACACTTATCAACCGTTGAGGTCGCAGATCTCTCGGGGTAGTGTGAAGCTCTCGAAGGACAGCAGGGAAAGCCTGAGGAGCCCGAGGAATCAACGCAGAAAGCTCAGCGTTCGTTATGATGCCGTCAGACCAGCTGGATCCGCAAGGTTAGCGGGCAATCTTGTTGCGTTAACGATCGCAGTAAGCGATGGCAGTCACTCGAACTGGTTGCGGAACCTGGCGACCTAGAACGCCTGGGACCAGTTGTTTCCACTGGCAGATTAGTCCCTTAATCGCACGTTCATTGTTTTCCTAAAACAGTAGCGAATTTACTGAGTATTTACCTGTATACGCAGTTGGAAGCTTCGGGGTTGTTAACATTAAACATTAAACAATTTGTTATTATAGTACGAGAATTTGGGAGAAGTAGAAGATAATAATCTTTTTCATGTTTTTGTTGCAGGTGAGTCATTATGGATCTACTTTGGTGCTTACAGTACTTGCGATAATTTTCAAATGAGGTAAGAGATGTCACTTAGGGTAGTTGGTCTTGGCTAAGATAATGTCACTTTTGCAATTGGTGATACACATCAGTTTATAATATATTGGGGAAGAAGGGGCAAAACCGGGATGTTAAGGATGAAAGCTCATAACTTTGATATTTTTAATGTAAAAAAGAAATTGAAGTTAGGATTCATTAGAATAAACTCTTTATTAACCCTTAATTGGTATCTTACCTGGGCTTACCTGAACACTGTCAAAATTGTTGAAGTTTCTTAACTATCGAAGATTAGATCAGAGCCTTCAAAAACACACAAGTATAATAACTTTAGTAAGCACGCTTGTAACACGATTATCTTTTGTTGATGAAGCAATGCATATCCCGACAATATATCGCTGCAACCACGCGGGAAAATTTAAGACTGTTTTAAAAATAATAGCACGTCAAGTTTTACCCAGGTACCCGGTTTTGTCCTAATATCCCCTATTTCTTCTAAAATACATGTTATTTCTTAGATGTGTGTCTTTAGCTATTCGGAAATGCCGATTTTCGAACGTTGAGGGGTTGTTTTCACCCCTTAAAATACATCTCTCAGAATTTTCAGCTTAAAAGCATATTTGAAAGAGAAATAAATCTGCGCCGAACACCTCGATAGTGCTCCCCGGCAGAGAAATATAAAAAAAGCAGGAAGTGCGTAAATATTTTTGAAATCACGGGGATCATTCATCGATCAGCGTAGCGTAGCTCTACTATACGAGCGCCACGAGGAGGGTGCGCGAGGGGTTGCAGTCACGTGACTGTCTCCCGCGAGAAGGGGTAGTCTCGTGATTTTTTCGCGACCGTGCGGAAGTGGCAGCCAGTTCCGCAGGAACTCTGACGCGGTTCGGACGTTCACGGATTTCCTTCGCCTGCTTCTCTCCACTGTGCGTGACCAGCCGCGATCTCTCGCGTCCGCCGCGCCATTCGTTTCCGTTTATCATCCCGCTTTATCTACCCTCAAAACCACCGGCCCCTTTCTGCTTTTTACACGATTTCCTAGTGACCCTTCCCCCTTGCATAACACGTCACCGACCGTTCCAGAAGGGACCATTTTATAATCTCCCTTTTTTTTATTAAAATCTTGAAGTGAAAATTTCTAAAGTGTAAAGATAAAAATAAATGGAACAGAAAATTGGTGGTGGTTATCGAGTCACGATTTCTACGATTTCCAATCGACGATTGAAGTTTGCATCTCATTAACAGACAACGCTATCTGGTTCCCAAAATCACGCTTTAAACGTCTCTATTCACTGTCACCTCCCACGCGTTTCGCTTTTCAGACTTTTTTCTCGCGCAAATAACGCGCCACACTCGCGTTGGAATAAATGAAATTGCTGTCGCGCGTACCCTCTGCCACCGGCTCCAAAGCACTCTGATTAACGCTCGGCCATTGTGAAACTATCTCTGACCTGGACAAAGCGATTTTGATTGTGGTTAGTCCGACTGTCCCGGGTCGACGCCTCTGCCACGTTCTGCCTCGTCGTCTCTCAGGAATTCTGGTTAAATTCGCTGAAAACTCGTGCCTCTCCAGATTATCACGTTCCGTATTTTTCAATACGCGTCCAGAGGTTGTTTCTCTTTAAAAGGGCTGCGTTGCGATTCAAGTTCATTGAAAGAGGAATGCATCGGTGGCTAGGGGAAGCTGCCGCGTATTCCAGCAAAAACTCGAAGAAAAGCCAGGTTCAATATACGTTTGGAAAAACTTGCTGGCAGAATGTGGGACTCGTTGAACGCTACTCTTGGCATTTACGTAAAGCGTGTTCACGGCGGTACTGTTATTTCTAAAAACACAGTTAATTCAGTAATTCTGAAATCATTCCTCGTTGTAGGTGTTTGTGTTTTTTGAAATCTAGTATAAAGCGGATGTGTTCGTTTCAATATACAGAAGGCTGCTGATAATGAACTTGCTAAAAAGGACGAAGAACACAATTTCTTTTTTTTTATGTAGGTATGTGTTTCACACTGGAGTCATTAGCGACCATCCACCTTCGCACAAAGCTTACACACCTGAAGATTTCGTTACAAAGTATCTAGCCCGTACATGAAACTACCTTAGTAGTTCCCATTTACAAGAGATCAAGCAGATTTGATTACATTTAGAATATTTTCAGACTAATTCTAGTTTAAACTCAAACTCTCTTTGATGTTGATTCGACTTCTTTCTTGCGAAAACTTAGAGGATTCCAGAAAAACATGAAGAACAAGATGTTGTTCGATTCTTTTCCCATGTTTCTCAATATGGTTTCTAAGTTACTTTAGATTTTTCAAGTTCAACTTCGTGCAACGTCTCACGTTCTTCTGAGATAGTAATTAATGGCTAAGGTCATCGTCAGTTTATCAAGTAAAAGTTAAATACTGATTGAGGAAACATAGGTACATTTCGATCGATAACAATCGAAATTAAGGAAACTTTATTTTCTCTCGCGAAACACCTGTGCCAGACCCTGTCAGGTATTTGGATATGCAGATAGGGTGTTCGCAGTGGATCGTGAAACAGCGAAATAATTTCCGAATGATTGCAGTCGGTCACGTTTGTTTATGCGAGGCGACCCCATAAATATTCAACGCCACTCGCGAATCCACGATCCTTTCCTCTTTTTCCCCCAGTCGGTTTGCCTCGGCAACGAGTCCCGTTAGGGAAATTCTCCTCGAAGACCTTTCGTCGCGCTAACGAGCAACGTTATTTCCAGCGTTTTGCGCGGCAACGAATTCGCGGCGCGTCGAGTGAAAGTGGAAAAAAGGTGGCCGATTGCCGGCGGTGGTACCGCTGATTTCGATTAATTGCACGGACACCGAGGACAGGTCGAGCAGTCGATCTACCTACATTTCGTACGCTGGATACCACGCTGAGGTGAGATGCGTCTCCTTTTTGCTGGCGTGCGCTTTCTTGTCCCTTTTGCTCGGCGAGGACGAGATAACTCGCGGGACAGCCTCGCGAGAAAAATTGTTCCGTTTCTGCGAGCTGGATTTATGATCGTGTGTGAAATATGTTCCGCGAGATTGTTGTTCCTCGGGAAATTATACGATTCCGCTGAATCCCCGGCGAGACGGTGAACAGAATGGGAAGCTTTGTCGTCGATTCTTTGCGCCCAAGTTGAACGGGAATGTTATGAAGCGAAATTGCCATAACTCAGTCTTTCCATTCCATCCATTCGCTATCCAGCGTTTCCCAATGGAATTTTCTCGCGGAACACTTCCCAACTCGCTAAAATTTCGCGAAGCTAGTGAGTGAGCTTTTAAATAATTTGCACATTTTTTAACGCTAAAGTGGTCACACCTTATAATCACAAATTGGTTCCCAGAGTTACCATTTTCGTATTTTTTACTTTTTTAACTTCACAGTGATAATTGTACATTAGTAATGCTCTAACAGTCTTTTTCTAGAAATCTAATTTTCGATGTGATGAAATTTGAAGTTAAAAGATAGTTGTGGAAAAGGAGACTTTCTTCTTAAAATTCGCTGAATTTTTAAATTTCAATATTAAGGTCTACAGATTTACACAAATCGTGGCAAAGACATATATTTTCTCGGAAAAATTTGCCTCGGGGGTGACACACCCCGTGTGATCAGGAAGGGTTAATATTTCAATCTGAAATATAATATTTAAATCTTAACTTTAATATTTAAATCTTAATTTTAATATTTAAATCTTAACTTTAATATTTAAATCTTAACTTTAATATTTAAATCTTAACTTTAATATTTAAATCTTAACTTTAATATTTAAATCTTAACTTTAATATTTAAATCTTAACTTTAATATTTAAATCTTAAATTTAATATTTAAATCCTGTGTTTGTCTGTCGCCTAAAAACACTCTGGGCGCATGAAAGGAGTCAGCTAATTCTGTCTAGCAAATCCAGACGAATGAGACTATTTTCACAAAATCTTTTTGTATAAAATCGGAATCAAAATCCCGCGTGTTCTCGTTCCTAGTTCCATTATAAGATAATTTCTCGCGGGACAGTAATTAGGAAACCCTGCTATAGACTAATAAACTATAGAGTTTAGACGATTCGTGGTTCCATCCAGTTGAAATTGGCCTCGTCGATAACGAGGCAGTAGTGACGGCGATCGAACCATTCCCTTCTAGATACACGAAGGAGGATACGTCGCCGCGATTAAGAAGTGCTATCGGATCGTGTGCATCGGCTCGATAAAAACTCAATTAGAAGCACCGCTGCGCTGCCCCACACGCGGTAAACCCGACAGAATTCGATTAAAAGTTGTAAATGCGATTAGATTGCTCACACGTCTGTCACTTTCCCCACGAAATTACCGCGAACATTCGCGGTGAAAGATCACCTCCAATCGACTCTATATCTTTCAATTCTTACCAATATCGCCAAACATCTCCTCACGAATTGTCAACAAACCGGCAGGAAACAACCCAACATTCTAGAATTTCGTAATCAGGATGCGAGTTACGTAAAAGATATCCCCGGACGCATTGAATCCTAACTGCAGCTTTCAGAGAAGTTGCCCAGTCGCTCCACGACCTGCAAGCTTGCAAGTTTGCGTGCTCCGAGAATCTATGCCACTTTCGACCGTGTAATATTCGTATTGGGGGGTCGCGCGATTACTATCGAACGGTTCAGCGCACGAATGCGGCGGATCGGTTAATCGCGGTCGTAGAATTGCTCGGGTGGTTCTCCGAAGCGCGAAGGGACACGGGCATTCCTCTGCTCGTTTGACGCTCCGAGCGTTAAAGTTAACGAAACAATAGCCAGCCACGTGAAATAAGAATGACAATGCCGTCTAATTGGCTGAGCGAATTTCGTTCTCGTTGAATATTCACGGTGGGGCTTTGCGCGCAGGACATCGTTCATTGTGTCGTCTCCCTCGATGTTCTTCGCTGCTTTCACAATGTCCGACTCCACTTGGCGAATACGTGGTTAACTCCGCTGTTTGTTTTCGGGAACGGCTGGAACAGCGTTCCGAACGTTTGCTGGGAAATATCATTAGATGTTGACTCTCCACGGAATTGCATTGGACGGAGATAGTTGCTGCGTTGGTCGAATCCTTTCGCTGGCCGAAGAGAAATTTCGGGGAGATAATTCAGAGGGGAAAGGCAGGGGTGAGATTAACGACTCGCGTGACATTGTGCAAAGCGAGAAAAGGGAAGGAAAGGGATGTGGTTTTCCTGTAGCATGGTGAGGGTGGCGCGAGGCTCAAAAAGCTACGGAAGAATCGTTCCAGTTTCCTTGGGTTCAGCCTGCTTTTGAAATAACCGCGACCCTGAGCTTCCTTTCGTGAAAGGGATACGTACGCTGTATTCATACTGTGGCTTTATCTTCCTCCTCTGCCTCTCGCGCAAGAGTTTTTTACTATTTTTAACCCCAATTTCAGCGGATCGCTTCGAGGTTGGGGGATGTTTAAAAAATCGCGCGGCCGCGGCGCGGAAATGTCAGGAGGCGCGCTTGCATCTATTAATTCCCCCTCTGGAATATTCTCGCTGCCCTGAAAACCGCCTTTGACAGTATGCTCTCTCTCTCTCTCGCTCTCTATTTTTGCCCTGACTTCGAATGGCTTTACTCAAATACGCGGCGTGCAAAATTAACGAGCTGGTAGATTCGTGTGCATGTATCACGGAGACTCGATCGTTATTCGCTTTCATTGGCTCTTGGAAAAGGTGTGTTTCAATGTAAAAAGTGAATCGCCATGCTTCAATGCGAAATATAGGATATGAGCACTGTTAAATTGAAATATTTATTTGGAATTTTAGATCCTTTTACGAAGCAAATAAATGAAGAATGAAATCGCGTCACGAAAACAGCGCATCCCTCGCGAGTGCTAATTATTATGCGGACAGGGGTTGATTTAGGTATAAGCTGTAGTTTAGGGCGGTAAATTTTGAGGGTGGTAAATTTGGGGGCTGACAAATGTGGGGAGTGACAACTTTTGGGGAGTGGAAAATTTAGGAGGTGGCAAATTTGGGGGTGTGAAATTTTGAGCGAAAGAAATTAGAAAAGGTTTAAACACAGAGGCTCAAGATAACTTTAAAAACAATTCCCTTCTTTTTCTTATACATATAGCGAATTACCAATAACTCATACGTGAGTTGCCACATTGAATTAATTTCGAAATTCTCCCTCTTCTTTTAAATTAAAAAACTTGACAATATTTCGCGGAAAAGGTGGCAGACACTTCTAGCGGAAAATCTAAAGGCGCCAAATCTCTAAATCCGCCCCTGTAAGCGAATACTTTTTTCCAAGGGCCCCACGGCTGACCCGAATTAAGTCTGGTGTCATCGTTATTCACGGAATAATTTGATTAAAACTTGCGGGGATTTCTAGCTAATAAAACGGCGGGAAGCTCTACTTCCTCACAGTTGAGCACGACCAACAATAACAAATCACAGCCACCCACGCTTTATTTAAACGTCAGCGCATTAAGAATGATTATTGCCCAGCGGAAAATAATTCGAATCTAAGGAAGGGCAACGAAAATACTAGTCTTCAGAGCATCCCGTGCACCGGTGGTCATTTGAAGGGGTAAATCTCTCATACTGGCGTCCGACTGCTCCTTTTTAGTCCGACGGGATTTAGGTAATTTCGCCGTCTTCCTTTCCCAGTTCCAGGCTAATGCGGAAAGTTTCTCGTTTCGCGGGCGAATTCTGTCCCGCCGCAGCTGCATACTCTTGTTTTATGCACCTCCGCCGCGGCGAGGACGGCGGTTCGCGGTGGAGGAGGACCGGAGGTCGCGGAAACCGCGCCACTCGGCGGCTCAGAACGTCGAGTAGCAAGTCTGACGGCTGTCTGGATGAAAGCAGACCAGCGTGATTAGACCAGGCAGGAAAGTCCTGCTCCCAGAGTTTCAGGCGATCTTGTTGACGGAGTCTGCTGCCTCGGATGCCATTAGCATTGGCGAGGATATTTCTCTTAATCTGCTCGTGAATTAGTAGCTCTCTAAGGTAAATGGCCCAGTGCTTAAACAAGCCCCAATAATTAAAAATTGAGAAGAAAATTTGCTAATAATAACAGTTTTACTAATTTGCAACGTTTAATCTGATCGAAATATAATTGCAAAATGTATTAGCTTTATATAGATACAATTATATGCTTACATCACTGAATAGTTATGTCAAGAAAAAATATTATTGTACAGTAAAGCTTCAACAGTTTCAATCTCGCTTCTTACCTAATGGGCTCAAGCAAGCAACAGAATATTTTTGTTAAGGTTGTAATTAATTAATATTTTATCGTTTTTTAAATAGTACAGTTGTTTTGGATTTATTAAATATTGAAGATTTGAAAATTAATTGGATCTCTTATTAATTTTGGGTTTTTAATATTTAAATTGTTGCGTTTATTCACTAGTACACGATAACATGGCAGGGACCAGTTATTAAACGCATGTTTAATGGTGGTATGGTGGTTAGGCGCCGGTACTTATTCACTGGGCCATTTACCTTATTTTAGGTTATAAAGTCATGGCTTTTATTTTATAAGCTTTTATTTTTACTTTTTATTGTTTTCGTATTTGTTTTCGAACTTCTTAAAGTTCTGCAATATAAAGAAATGTTAATTATTGTTTTATCAACGATTTTTATTCAATTTTATTTTATGTTCAAACACTGGGACAGCTAAGTTTAATCACTAGGACATGCCGTAAATTCTGTTTAATCACTGGGTCAATTGGACGCTTTTATAAATTATAAATTTTAATATTTTTCTTTATATAAATGATACTCTATAATACATCTTTTGAAAGGAGAAGACTCGGTCTAACGATTGGATAAACATTTAGATCAAATTATATTATTTTTAATTATAAAAAGTCTTAGTAACCGCAACCTTTGCCTTAACTGTTTAAGCATTGGGCCATTTACCTTATACAGCACAGAGAATAGATTCTAGTAAAACGAACGTGCTCAGTGTTGCATTCGATGCTGAAGATTAATGGAAACGGAGGTGCAATTATAAGGAATTTCCAGGTGTCGAATGACTCCGAAAGTGTATCAACACGTGTTAATCGCTACTCGACTTATGTCGCTACCCTCCGTAACCCTTAAAATATTCAGGACCTGGGGTGGCGCTTGCATATTGCCCGCGGCGTGGAAACAAGCTTACAGGATCAGGATTTCGGTCGGAAACGTAAAGCTGAGACGGCGCAAAATGGCTCAGGCCGTTTAATTACCTGGGCGCGCTCGCTTAAGTATCAAACAGGGTACGGACACACGGAATGGCTGCGCTCGCGCAACCAAATCGGATTACCCCGTTGGCCTGCTTCAAGTTGGAAAAGATCAAAGGATGCCCGGAAGAGAGATTAATATCCGCGCGACTGAAGGATTAAGCGGGACATAACGATCTGTATATCTGGTTGCTGATCACGGGACCTCTTTATGCTAGCGAGCGTTGGCGGCCCGCTAGCCCGCATCGAAATTCCTGCACACCCTCGTCCCGCCTAATTTAATCGCGAAACGGGAATTTCGAGGTCGCGGCGGTCTGCACGGTTACCATGACCTATGCCAGCTCTAGGGAATTTCCCAGCTGCGATACGCTTCGGCGAGAAGTGAATTCGAACGTTGCAACTGTTTCCCAAATTTACAGTGAATTTGGCGATGAGTTTATTCTTTGTAACTTTGAAGCGTTCTTAGGCTTGTTGCTTTTTAACGAAGCTAGTTGGACACTGAAGGGACCCAGGGGTTGATGATTTCACCTGGTCATTTTTAGGGGTAGTACTATAACAAATTATGCGACAGGTCAGGTCCAGGCTTTTTTATAAATTGGCCCGGGTGCAAGAAATATTTCGAGGCCTAATTAATTTTTCAAAAGTAAGAGAGCATAATAATAACAATAATAAAGAAAAGAAAATAAAAGATAAAGGAAATAAATATTAGCATATATAAATATACGACATTTTTATTGTCATATCGTTAATAATATTAGATTATTACATTATTATATTAGAAAGTAGCTTTTAATTTCTATTTTTTTAAATTTAATCAAATAAAAAGGATTCGTTCATTTTTTTTATTTTTCCTTTTCGCACCCACTGCATCCGTTTTTATTTACTTATTTCTTCCCACACTGCACAGTATCACAGAAATGTTTTACTACGCTACACTACAGTTTGAAATCTATGAATCTGGATAAAGAGGAAGACAGATTAAAGAGTGTACCACTACCCCCGGATGTAGGACCCAAGCAAAAACCGTCGCCACTGTGAGATTTATCTGTTTGCCTGTTTACGTAGCAAATCTGGCGGCAGCAATGAAAGAAACGCAATACGGTGGTGCGTAAATCAAAGGCAGGTAGAAACAACGAGGTGAAAGGACGAGGGAAGGAAGGCGGGAAGAAAAAACGAGCGGGCAGACCGGAGTCAGTTGGAAATGTGCACGGCACGGGTGCAGCAGTGGAATAAAAGGTACAAGGGCGCGTTGAAAGAGCTTCAAACTGTTGCGAATATTGTTGCCCGGTTCGTACCTTCTATTCACCGTGGAGTTTACGCCATAACGAATCGTGGGGGTGAGGGGAAGAAAAAATAATTTACGACGCGAGAATTAACGGGAGATCCTAACTGCGGGCGAACGTTATTCAAGGGTTTATACAGAAGTCAATGCTTCTAACTATTCGAGGTGTATGTACAATGGCTATTCAGAGAATAATTATTGCGATTTTTAGGTGTCGTTGTAATGATACGATTGTCTTGAAATGCCCTGCGTAGTATGAATATGAAATAGAGTTTATCTGAATTAATGTTGCATTAACTTGTGATATTTCGCCATAAACGGAGCGAGCCTCGACAGGATTTCACTGAACGACCCTGGTTAGCAAACAGCAAGCCAAGGCAGTTGATTATAGTTGTTTCCAGGGGCCGCGGCATCAAACTACGCGTACAGCTTCAATGAAATTCCTTGGATGGAAATCAGCCCGTATATTTCACGCTTTTTCGATATCGTCACGGCTTTTCGAGCCAAGGTCGGACGATAACTCTGTTGTAACGACCTTGTCGTTCGTCGTAATTACCTTTACAACATCCTCTGTCTTCGATAGTCTCCTTCACCTGTCCATAGGACTCTCGGAAACTTAAGGGAACATTCTCATTAAATCGTTAAAAAAATAGATGATCTTTAGGATTTTTTTTAAGAAAGTATAAATACTAAAAAACATAATAAAAAAACTTTATGCCCTTTATATATTCGTTATTCAAGGATATGAATTTTTTTCATTTTCTTGTAGTGTAAAACTACGCGCAAGATTATCTCAAATACAGAAAACCGGAGATATTCTTATATGTTATACCAATCGCTTTCGTATCTTATAACTTTTACTGAGTATTCTTTAGATACTATACTATAGATACATGCAAATAAATCAATTTTCTGAAACATTTTAATGAGAATCCCCCCTTAAACAAAAATCCTCGTCCTTGCAGTAGGTCAGGATTTCATTTGAATGGTTTCGCCGACGAATTCTAACTTCATCAAACAGCCACTCAATGAATGAACCGTATATTTAGCTTCTCCAGTTAATTTGCCCCGCGTGTGGGAATCCCAACCGTTGAGCAACGTTATTTCCCTGGAGAACGGGAGCTTGAACAGAATCATTAGGGCGCGAACGGTGCTACAGCCCCAAATAGTTTGATTTTCCCCGTTTCACCGCGTGAGATGATTGGGAGTGCTTGAGAACGATTAACCAGGGTGGTGGCTCCAATATTTACGCGCAATTATCGAGAGCTTTGATAGCCGAGCGACCATTGAAACGCTGGCAATTTGTACTTTTCACATGTCTGCTAATTTTTCGCCGTCTTTCGTATCTGTAGAATTAATTACCGGAGCAGCTCCCTCGGAATTAGAGCAACGTATCCATCTTCGTCTTCGCTCTACGGCGCGATTAGCTCGAATCCAAGAATAACCAAGAGAATCTAAAAGCCCCGCTATCGATCGCAAAACAATTAATTGCTTCGGAGCGTGGTTCGAAGGAAAATATGCCGCGGGAACAGGATCAAACGAGAAACGTATCGATTGAGACGGCTGGAGGCGCTTCTTTATTTTGTTTATTTTGTTTATCGAGCCAGGCTTCTTCTAGCTTCCAGGAAGAAGGAAACGATGGATGGAGGATTTTAACGAGACTAGGATAAATGGAAGGTGAATTAAGGATGCGGAGTGTTTCGCTGCGCGCCCAGCAAGAGATTCTTACGGATGGAGATGGGAACGGCGATAAATTTCCTTTAATTCGTTACTTTGCTTTTTAAAGTTCGCCAACTGTCGCGAGTTTGTTAACAAGCTTAAAATCCCTTGCTTAGCTACACTCGCTGAGATTGGCAATGATAAATTACCCAAGCAATTTACCATTTTTACAAGAAAATTTTTACAACCACAGTATCCATCCGATTGAGGAGGCAAAGATTGAATGCAGAGTGAATTTACCCTCTCATCATTTTAAAATTTTATTTAAAAAAAGTAAACGTCATAGTGTTAAAAAACTTTTAAGGGAGGGTACCCTTAACTCGCAGAGTTTGCTCCAAATACAGAGCATAAATGATTAACCGGTGACCCGCTGGAAAATTGACTCCGAAACTCTCGCGTGGTCGGCTGCTTTTTAGGAGAACAAAAATGGTATCGAAAAGCAAATCTGGGCGGTGCGTCGCATAAACCCTCGAGTGATTTTCCGAGACCGCCCTTTTGGTTCTTCGCCCGTGGCAGCATTATTTCGTGGTTTACGATCAGCTGGCAGGACTCTCGGGAATGTCGTTCCGCGTTTGGCAAAGAAATCGGAAATCCAAGAATCGTTCTTCCGTTCGAGCCTTTCTCCCGCGGACCTTCAAACCCCGTTATTATTCTTCGGCGGTTTACGTTTCGCGAAAGGCGAGAAGGTGCTGGGAAAAACGGCGACTGCCGTGTATCCGTGGAACCGTTGGATTTTTACCATTCCACGGAGAGAAGAAGTCGGTGAATTGGAAAAGGATCCTCTCCCATTTCAATCGCGCGCCCACTCGTCTTTTTATTTAGAAGATGCAGCTCGATTCTTCTTCAAACTTACACTCCACGGACGAAATCTGACGGCGACCTATTTCCGCGTTCACTGTGATCTAAATATCAGCGTTGCTCGCCGTTAAATACACGCGCCGGGGTGCAAAGAAGCACGGCTCAGAAGATTTTCCTCCTCGCTATCACGGCGTCCACCAGCTAAATCCAGATAAATCGACTATCCCTGGATAAAGGCGAGAACACGATCAGGTCTCTACCGTTATTGGTGTCGAAAGACCAGCTGATCCTGCCGAGGTTCTCTTAAATAGAAGCACGATCCGATCTCGCTTCCAATTCTCCAAAGGCCACTCAATTTCCTCCAGCGGTATCTGCCGCTCTACCTTGCATATCGTTTGCTCTTTGATGAGACCTTGCTCCTGCGTCGTTTCTCAAAATCTCGGTGACGGTATGGAGCTGTATGGAAAATAAATCTCTCATTCGCAAGCCCGAGCAACTATGTAGAATATTCTTGAAATATTGTTCTTGCAGAGTATGGAAAAGCAATATGTATGTTCCAGGACGCATCCTCGTGATAATTGTCTCACGCGAGATACGGGGAGGTTGGTGTTCATTTTTCAACCGACTCTCGCGTATGTGCATATGTAGGGACGTGTTCTCGGTGTGCAGCAAGAAGACCGAGAAATCGGGCCGCATTTTTTCGACGATCCAGCGCATTAATCAAAGCGCAGTCGAGCGAATGCCGCTGCACGGAATCTCATCTTCCTCCGAAGCTGCAGGAAATCGTAGTTTAAATTACACACTGGTTCTGCCAGCTCGATGGGCGAGTTCCGTCATTCTTTGGGGCAGGATGGAGAACGAACGGAGCGACGAAAGTTTGCTTGTAACACGAGAAATATTACCCCAGACGCGATGATCGGAAGTAGTCTCTTGGTTTCTGCAGGGGGACGCGTGTAGCTTTGATTTGAGACTACTATGTAGTCACGGGATTAGATTAGACACTTAAAGTTATTTCTTTATTGGAACTCTGCACCGGTTCTCCTCCCTTAGCTCTATTTTTGTTTCTTGAACAGTTGCTAAAAATTATCGGGTGAAGGGTAAGGGAAAACAGGGAATGTTATAAAATAGCTTTATCGGGAAACTTAAATTTTAATATTTCAGTCCACCAGGATGGAAACAGGGTTCAAGGAATTTATCTGAATTCTTCCAAACATGAAGCTTATACCCTAATTAGGCATCATAATAAAATAGTAAGCCATAAAATAATAATTGTTTTACATTATTTTAATATTTTTTCAAGATTGAACAGAGCTGCATACTAAAACAAAATACAAATAAATTTCCACTTCTAATATTAGGAAATTAAGGAAGGCCACGCGTTTTATTAATTGTCAGATATTTTATTCTTCACTTATTTGTTATATGTATATGAGAAATACCTAACTGAGTCTCAAGATCGAAATTTTTTTTAAGACTACGAGGGCTTTGTGTTTTGCTTTGGAAATAGGCAGGAGTTCTGTGTATTCTTTATTGGGATTTTATTTTTTAATGGCGATGAGATTACTCAACAAACAGCCATTATATATAAATGGTTCAATAAAAATTATCACGTACATACGTAATATTCACATTTCGTACACTTGCTGAATGAGGAACGGACATCTCTTTGGGGAATGGGCATTCCCTTATCATAATTTCTTGTTTTACCTTGACGATAGATGCTTATGCTTAGGCAAAGAGTGGGGAAATTCCGTGTTTTGTTCCAGTGCAGAGTGGACATTATCTGTTTTTTACCAGTGCATATACCAAAACTTTACCGGGGACATTTTAAGTTCAAATTTTGTGATTTCAGCAGTTCTGTAATCCCAGTTGCCACCAACATAACAAAACACATAAAACACATAACACAAAAACACAAAACATATAAATTGCAAAATCATGAAAAATGGACATTGCCCGTTTTTCTCACTTACCCTTCAGGTATAAGGGCACGAAGAATCCCACGATGAATCAGGTGGAAGGAAACCTAAAAAGCGACAGAACGTGGTTTCAGTTCGGTTCGAAACGAGCCTGGATGGGATTCGGTGCGCCTGAGTTTGATTAAATTCCCTTCATACGCTCGGACTTTTGATTACAAGATTACCGTGTCCGACTTGGCTGAAGTTGAGCAAACGCTGGTCCATCGTGGCAGTCTGCTGCAAGTTTGCACGAGCAGCCTGCACCTTGTTTGTTCTACACCTGAGATTCATCTCTGCTTCTTTTAACCGCCATTGATTCTCCCCTAACGTACTCTTTCGTCACTCACCCCTTAACCTTTTCGCTGTGTATTTAAATTTTTGAAGGAGCCTTGAAAAGTGTCAATTTTAGACTGATAAAAAAGTTTCTAATTTTGAAACTTATGATTACTGGTGGAGAAGTACGAACTGCTCTTTTCCAAAACAGGGAAACGATATTTTTTACCACTTGAAAGTATCGAAGAGTCAACCCTCGAGCACAGTGCAGGAGAAAATTATTCGAGGACAACGTAATTTGTCGAGGCAGCATCGAATTTCATCAGAAGCGTATAAATTGCAGGAGATTCTGCAGGGTGAAGCTGGAAACTTTCGATCCCGCGACTGGTCGTTATCGTTGGGCCTTTATTATACGGTGGTAACGATCGCTCGGAGCGGGCGAGCAAACACAGACGGGCAGAGAGCCGCGATCGAAGCGGCCCGCTGAAAGCTGCAACGATCCCTGTTCGGACCAGCGAAACGAGATGCGGTTGCTGGCCCGTTATCAACTTGGATGTATCAGCCGAGAGCGAGCTCGGCGCTTCCGGAACTCGCGCGATAACGATAATCGATCGTGTCGCATCGATCGGGGCCAATTTCTATCGCGGGATGCGTTGCGCTTTCAGGAAACTTACCTCGATCCATGTCCCCCTGATAATTAATTATTAACACTCTAAATTCAACTTTATTTCATATTCATCACCGACGTAACTATTCCATTCAAAGATTTATATTGTACTAGCTGATCCGTTACACGGTTTCACCCAGGGAATTATTTTTATTATTATTTATTATTTTAGATAGCATATTTATAAATAGCCTATAACCTAATCTAGGACGTATTTAATGTAAATTCAAACTTTCATTGAAATCCATTCAGCCGTTTAGGCGTGAAAGAAGGACAAACAAACAGATTTTTTACACTTTTATATATTAGTAAGGATTCGTAATATTTGAGTAGCTGGGAAATTTGAAATAATTATTAAATTAATAATTACCGTGTTACCATTCTTTCAAATTCCCCGGCACAACGATGGATCTGCACGAGTCACTTGCTCCGATTCGAACATACTAATGCAATTCCGGCGAAATTAATTTCCCAGCGTGGAGCATATACGCGACAAAGGAAGTGCGCCTGAAATTCGCGATGTGTACTCGTTGGAAAATTTTGCCCCGTTAAAGCGTATCGCTCGGCGATTGCGCGGGCACTTGGCGCGTTTATGAGCCGGTGTCTTGTATCAACCGCGGCTCGTCACGTTTCGCACGAGTCGCGATAATGGGGTAGCTTATAAAAGTCAGCAGCGGTGGTCGTCGGGAAATCACAGCAGCAGTGATGCGTCCAAGTACACTTTGGCTGATCGTGATCCTCGCGATTCTGTCGTCCTTTGCTGTGAATGATGCAGACGCTGCACCAGTTGCTGACCCTCGACAGATCATCGTGATCATCGCGCATCGACCGAAGAGGCCTCGCACGCGCGTCATCTACATTACGCCCTGATCGAACTATGAATGGAAGGAAAATCGCAGTGGGTATTCGCCAAAATCAATTTCGATAGAGAGCAACTGTCTTGGTGCAGCTTCTATAGAAGACACGACAGAGTTCAGGGTAGTTGATGGTTTCAGAGGTCTCGAAGAAGTGCGAGGGTTGTTGAGAACCGGGAAACGCCTGGACATGGAGAAGATTGGAAAGTATCCTGTGGATGTTGAATGAAACACCTTGCATTGTAATTCGAGTAGTACACAAGGCGCACGGAGTTGGCTGGCCTCTTCAAATAAAGCTCCTGCAATCTGTTGATTAAAGTCGAGGACACTCTAAAGTAATTGGAAGTGAAATAAAATTTAATATGTTTCTCGTCTTGTAGCTGTGCACATTGGAGACCACCTTTGGCCAAGTCGAGAAATACCGCATCTCTGGGAATTTATTTTTAATAATAAGTGACAAAAATACTTTCTTTTTATTTAAACTTTTCAGTGGAACTAGAGACATCTTTGAATATTATATACAATTTTCCTTTTCCATGTTTTCTTTGAAAACAAATATGGCAATTGACAGTATAACATTAGGGTGGTTCTTATTTTCGACTTTTGAATTTTCTTCGCGATATACCTCAGAATAGTTCCAATTAACCCTCGTCAGGCGGCATAGGTACAATTGTAACTTTTGCGTTTTTTTAAATTGGAATAACTTTTTTTCGAGAAGCCATGGAGAGCTGATGTTTCGTGTCTTCTCTGAATATTTGGTCTAGATTACATAGACCAAATTTCAGAATAATATCTCTACCCCCTTCGGAGATAGGGGATTGAGTTCAGGATTGCAAAAATTGTGCCGCCTGACGAGGGTTAATTAAAAAAAATCTGTGTATAGTTTGAGCCCCATTGAATGAGGGAAAATGAGTCCCTGGGCCATTGAACATTTTTATCCATAGTTTAAGATATAATAAACATTCAGCTTAAAAATCTTTCATTAAGTCCATAAAAAAATTCCTGAGAGAAGTTAAAAAATCGCATGTCACAGTAGAATTCTTCCTTAAAGAATATGAATTCGTAGCACTTTCAATTTGGAATCTCGGAACCGCTGGAATAGGAGCGACTTTTAGAGCAAGTAATCGAATTTCTCGCGGGACAGGAAAAGTCGCCGCGATAATCCGCGAATAAATATTCCCCTGCACGATATCTCATAGTTGCCGTAACCCGTAACTCGTGGATCAGCCTGTGCCAAGCCAATGTTGCTTCCGAGCCGATAGCAGTCGTAAGTCAGCGCTTACCATGTGTGTAGTTAGCGTAGAATTGCTATGACTCTAACGGTATTCCTCCCATCTTGCATCTGCGTGGCGCAGCGCGAACTTAACTATCACGAGGACGGATAAATATTGCGGTCCTTACCCAGCTTTATCATGATCGATACACCTTCGATATGCACTTGCTCAGACTTCCGCGATACACGAATAACCGTATCACTTTTAGAGGACATGCTCCGTGACATGATTTTGCAAAATTGCTCGCGAGATGCTCGATTCCATCGCTAACTGTTACGCGAACTGCTGCAACAATCACGAGGCAACAGCACGAAGACTATCTACTCTTTAGCATTTAATCGCAACGCCGGGAATGGTCGACTGTCGATTACACGGGCCAGGGGGAAAATAATATTAGAAACGGTGGAAAGCGCGGCTGATGTATGAATGTGCATACTGCGTGCATAGAGAGGCAACGTCTTACCTTGACCGCGACCGCTTCCGGCCTTCCCCTTGCTCCTCCCTGCGCTCGCGTTGCACCTCTTTTGCAAGATGCATTCTGCGCTTCTGCCTCGAATCCAGCGCCCCGTGAACGAGCGAGGACTCTCTCCCGACGAGTCGAAACTCCAGATCACTCGCGAACGAAAGCGAAATCCTCGAGAGATCCTCTCAGCGTTCGCGAATCATCCTCGAGCCGAATGTAGATACCCATCAGCTCGATTGAGTAATATTCTCACGCGAGGCTAGATCGATGTAGCGAACTCTCTGTAAAAGTATTTTTAATCGCGGAAGCGTTAAAGGATAATAATCTCCATAGGTCGTTTAATTAAAGAATATTGATTGCTAGTTAGTAACACCGATGTGAACAAGATACTTGAACTGCAGAGTTGGGCATTATTCGAATAAGTTTAATCTTCGAATAAAAATTTCGAATAAAATGAAGTTATTCGAGAATAACGAATAAGTTTAATCTTCGAATAAAAATTTCGAATAAAATGAAGTTATTCGAGAATAACGAATAAGTTTAATCTTCGAATAAAAATTTCGAATAAAATGAAGTTATTCGAGAATAACGAATAAGTTTAATCTTCGAATAAAAATTTCGAATAAAATGAAGTTATTCGAGAATAACGAATAAGTTTAATCTTCGAATAAAAATTTCGAATAAAATGAAGTTATTCGAGAATAACGAATAATTTTTTATTAAAATAATGCGCAACTCTGTCTTGAACGTTGATTCTTGTTTAATCCAGCGCTGAGATAAGTTTCCTGCGCGAGGATCTATCATTGGATAGAATTCTTTCGCAAGTCTCTCGATTGTTCAAATTGTTTAGCATAGGTTAAGTTAAGATAACTACGCTAAGAGATGCAAACGCGCTGCCCCACATCGCAGCAATTGGAGCAATGTTTCTAATTGATTAAACGTAGTAAGTTGCAACTTTGGGGCGCAGCTCCGAGTAAGTCAATTTGTCGATACGACGAAGTTCCTCTGGAGGGTGGACGGCGATAGTGTAATCGAGATTCACGGAACAGATGTCCCACGGCAAATTTCCGGCCGGATATTTATTAATTTCCGGCATGTCGCGCGGCTCACGCCGACACGTTGGTCCGTGATTAAGTCCAGCTAGTGCCACGGGATAACTTAAGTGGAAATCGTTTAATGAATACACGCGTCGTTCTACAAGATCAAAGGCCACGATCCTTATCCTTGACGATCAGCAAAAATCGTGAACGAACGTGGAATTAATTTCGCTAAAATTTTCTTATTTTATTGTTTGTGAATTCTTGTACTGGCTTTTCTTTTCTTGTACTGGCTTTTCTTTTCTTTCACACTATTTTCTTTGTTAACTTTATTAAAGGGTCTTTATCCGTGGAATAATTAATAATAATTCTAATTGGGGCTTTAATCGAAGCAATTCATCGACGATCACCCCTCACGGCGCACATGATTATTAACGTTGAGGGAGGACGTTGTTCAACCCCCTTTTGTCACGATCTCGCCACGAGCAAGTCGCGCGTCTTTGTCTTGAACCGCGTGGAATGTGCATTTAGCTGTTGTTGACAACGTGGTGAACGGCTTTGTAGGTTCCTGTGCTAATTAACTGCACAATGGGCGCAAAGAACGAAGGCTTTTGAGTCTTAACAAGTGGGAAAGGAATAAGTGAATCTAGAATGTTTGGAAGATTGGATACTAAATGAGCGAAGCAAATTGGATTCTCTCGTGGCGCAGAAATCGAAAGGATTACGTTTGTGGAGATAGATGGCTGCGAGCACAGAGATTTCATCGATGATACGAAGCCTAAAATTTGCCAATCTCGCGGGGAAGTTGGAAAAACCGCGGTTTCCGTGAAGAGTCGACGATGAAAGCATTCAGAGGGATTCCACCAGAGTCTTGAGTTTCGAGATGTCATTCGCGACCACTGTCGGAAAATTTAATTGACGTTTCAGAGGTTTGTCCCTCGATTGGTCGACACCGCGGCAGCTTTTGGGAATTTTCGGGACATTTCAAGGCTTTCTGACGGAAACCTCCTCGCGTAAAGTCTTCTATCTTGCAAATTACTGTCTCCCAAAAATAAAGGAAAACCTTTGAAGCGTTGTGGAATTAAATTTTCAGCTGTCCAAGATTGAAATCTTTCGATTCCTAAACGACTTTAAGTTCTGCGTCGGTCGAAACTCCTTTGAAACTCTTTCGTCATCCTCGATAACTGAATTGGGAATCAGTTTCTGAGCCGTTTGCAGGTCCTACGATTCTTTTTTACTTCTCGTGAATAATCATCTGGAATTTTCGTTTGCATCTAGTGGACAGTGATTTCCAAGGAAATTGTAAGACTAATCTTCTCTCCTCGTTCCATGCTAACCAGGAGACACTTGCAAGTGTCATGGGATTGATTTTACAAAGGCAGGAGAGATCGAACGCCCGCAAAAGAATTCTAATTCCAAGGGACAATCTTGAGAGCTCAAATGGCATTTCACATTCAATCTGGATTCCTCTTGATTGTGTTCGGACGTCGGATCTCGTTTGTAATTTTATTTGCTTGCTTCTGCACCGAGGGAAATTAGTCCTCCTTTACGGTGATATTAATTCTAGGGAAGAATTTTTACACTCTAAATTCCCCGCGCAACTCTTCAAGATTATGTAATCTCGCAACACTGCCAAACAATGGCTTACCACTCGAGCCGACCTGTCTTCTGGAGCACGTTTTAAACAGGTTAACGAGTGCCTGGCACGAGCACTTGACGACTTATCTGCGCAGGAGTAGCAACCCTTGTGGAAAAGACACGTAAGGAAAGTGAGCTGTAGCTATCACTGATCATTTCAAAGATAATCGGAACTCGTGGGCTAACACTCGTCACTTATACATATTCTTGATACGCCACAGTAAAGGTCTAAATACGCTTATCAGCTTCGTGACGGTTCATTGCCGTCAGCGTGACTTGTTAAAAAAAATATATAAAACAAAGGGTGACCCAAAAATGGGGCCTTTTTTAGCCTCTTTTTGGTCCCACGATTTTGCAACTGAATTTTGTGCCAAATGACGAGACATCAATCACAACAAATTTTCAAGTTTTTGGGATATGGGTGGTCAAAGAAGTGAAAATTCGTTAGCGCGTCATCTCATACGCTTCGATCTACGAATTTCTATGTCAGTCCGATAAATTAAACAATTATCTCCAGGGGTTTTACTGACTGATAAAAACGAATTTGAAATTAGATTTTCCACATTCACGAAAAAAAATCAAAATTAAGAAATATAAATATCTGTGTAGTGGGTGCTTTTTTTTTAATATATCGTCCACCATATTTATCCGGTCATTATGAGTAAATTCAGTTCCAAAATCGTGAGACCAAAAAGAGGCTATTTCTTGGGTCACATTCAGGTCAAAAATCGTGAGACCAAAAAGAGGCTTTTTCTTGGGTCACATTCAGTTCCAAAATCGTGAGACCAAAAAGAGGCTATTTCTTGGGTCACTCTTCTAAAGTTAAACAATATTATTTAAATTTATCAAAACTGCACTAAAAGCTACAAAATCATTATTTTCTTGTACTACAATTATATAGTGATATGTCCCTTAAATAAATATCAGAATATTTCATCGTTTTTCATCGCTCATTTTGTCGCTTGATTCTGTACTATTCTGAAAGTACAACCAGACAGGAGTGCAACTAACTAAAATTATTTAAAAATTAAATAAAGTATCATTCCCTTGTTTTGGAACGAATCAGATCATACTTGCCCTTGCTACTTACTCACACTGAAATAAACCAACCATTACGTGCGTCTCGCTCCACATGTACGCGCACCCCTTTATCCACCGTGAATATCGGCGAAGGGGTTTTCTACCAGCCTCAGCCGTCACAAAAGACAACCACCCTTCCTTCGCCTATCCCTCATCCTTCCGCGACAAAAGATCCATCGCCCATTAAAACTTCATTTCACGAGACGACGCTCGTTTTTCGTTTGCCCATTCATCCAGCCGACGTTCTTGCTCGTCCCAAAAACCAACCGATCCGTGGAGCTGGATTCTTGGGCGAGCAGAAAACGTGAGGCACGGCAAGATATCGCGCCTCCAAGAGACTTGACGCAGCGAAGTCTCGCGTGTTTCAGGAATTTTCCTCGTTCTGCGCCGCGCAATATGTTTCACGGGACGGTACTTTAGAACCTTCACGCTCGAGGAGCCGGGGACAGGATCGAACATTTCCGGCCGAGTGGTTAAATTTACAAATAAACGAGATTCCGTCATCTGGATCGGGTTCCGGGTGCAGCCGCGTTGTTCGCGACGCGAATTTTCCCCTGGACTTTCTATTTTCCAGAAATACCCTGACCAGAGGGACATTTCCGCGTGGATGTCGCTGTGTCGGCTATCCACGCACTGTAATAAATTGTAAGCAACGTTAATGGATGAAGTTTTCGCGGCTGCTGTCACTGTTGGCCAGTCGATATTGCCATGAACGTTGGCACTCGTGGCAGTGACAATTTTCAACTATGCAACCGCAGAAGTCATCGCTCTTCGTAGAACACGTTCCTTTTAAAAACGCAGACGTTAAACGACTCGACAAGCATCGAGGCCGGTTTAATTACGAGCGGAGGTAGCCTGTATGCTACTTTTTGCAGGATCTCATCCACCGACCCTTGCTTCTTTCCGATGAAATAACGTCGTTTTCGCTGGCGCGGGTCCAAACGAATCATACTTTTCAGCCACAAACTACATCTTTGACCCTTTTACTCGGGAAACCTGAAAATTAACTTAGGATCCTGTTGAACTCGCATTAATGGTGCCTGGACAACTTCCCACTGATACGAATTACGAGTTTGCTTTGCTGTCATCGACAATGGCAGCAGCGTTGCTTGCTGGCAATAAGACAGAATAGGTAGAGGCGATGAATTATGTGCGTGGCGTCAGTGGACGACTTCTCGAAGCAGCGAAATACGCTGTGTAGGGCAAAAATCGGTTGCAAGGCCCATATAGATCTTCGAATTTAAGGGGTAGTGGATTATTTCAGCTTCAAAAAATCGATTTTTTTTAGTGCTTCTGAAAGCCTTATCCTTTACGAACATTTTAAACAAATGTTCATGAAAAAATTCAAATAATTGTCGAAGTTATAGCACCAAACGTAACACAGTGTACCACCGAGTAGGTAACCGCGTAGGTAACTTTGAAGCCGGATAACTCGAAACACGATTTTCAGAAACGGTGTACATCATAACTATTGAACCAGTGAACATTTTCACTTGAAATTTTAACTGGAGCTGTAGAATTCCATTCTCTATTGTGTGGAAGTTCCGCATCAACATTGGATGTTTATAAAACATTTTAGGACTGATTAAAGATGATTTTTTCCCATAAAAATGTGGGGAAAAAATTGATTCGTGTGTAACTTCTACAATTTTTGTTCAAATTCATCGGCGACTTTCCACACTGTAGATATTTGTGTATAGAATAATCACCTTAAAGCATTTTGGTTTCAGATGATTGGTTCACCTGAATTGATGTACACCACCTGCCGCGGCGCGCCGTACAGGACCATCTTCAACGATTAATAACTTCGACAATTTTATATATTCCAACGATTTTTTTTTTGTAAATACTCGCAATCGTGCCCATAATAGATTGCCAAAAGCACGACTATAACGATTGTTTGGTATTAAAGTAATTTAGCGTCAAAGAAACTAACCATTTTACGTCTCCAATAGTCCACTACCCCCTTAAAGCCACTCTCCCAGTGGCGGATTTAAGGAAAAAGGCCCAGGTGACAAACTTTCTGGAACACCCTATACACATAACAGAATTATAAATAAGTTTACGCGCCTAAGTATGAAAATTATGAAAATCAAAAAAAAGTATATTGTTTGGATAAAATCATGATTTTTTTGAAAGAATGCTTCTGAGCTTCTGAGCAGGGGCCATTTCATTTATATTTATCTACCCCTTCGATTAGTCACGTCTATGACAAAAGATATCACTCTCCACCTTTGATTTATATTTCCAAACTTTACGCTCGACGAATCTCTCCGTTCTCTTTCGTAACAAAATGGTCCCCTGCAGAAGGGCGTCCAAAGTTGCGATCGCAATTCGTCCCAATTCGAGTGTGCCGAAATCCAGTCGATCGTCGCGACGCAATTCTCGAAACCCGCTCGTGGCTTCAACTTTAAGCCGCGTGTTTATATCGCCGCTGTTGCGGAGCAAATTGACGATGCCTGACAATCTAATTTCCCCCAATGCCATTGCACGGGGACGGCGCGACGCGACGGGGCCATGAGAAGTTTCATCGCGACGCGAACTTCAGCGGAAGATGAAAATAAAGTCGGAAAGAATCTTGGTGATTCAGACAGAGTGGGCTCTTGAAGGAGAGTCCGTCGCACCTTCCTCTTCTCCTCCCTATAAGCTATTTATCGCAGGGCGCAGCCTGCGATTTACGACTCCTCCAGCCTGACAGCGGCGAATCCTTCTTCCTCCTCGTTACGAATGCGGAATTTCTTATCTCTCACCGCTCTCCACGTCGACAATAAGCCCGCGTCCAGTGATAAAGTCACGAAAGCGGTTCGACTTTACGGCCATTCCTGGATTACCGACCCGTTAATGAACTCGTTCACCGAACAATCCGCTTTCGAACTTCCTCATCGGCAACTTCTCGATCATATAATCGATCTCTCCACTTTTTCTTCATTTATATTATAATACACTATAATTTACTAACTCGATCGCACGTTCTCGGTGTCTAATCAGAATCAAATAGAAAACAGTAACCGTTACAGTGGCGCACTCGGGATTTAATCATGATAAAACTGTTTTTAATGAAAATTCAATAAAATTCATTAGGTGATTATAAAAATTTATTTAAGTAATGAATAAAATCTAGTTTTCTTTTCTTTTTACAAGGCCCCTTCTTTCGGGGTGCCAGGGTCCCTTGGCACCCCTAAGGATGCGCCATTGTCCTTTTATCTAGCAACGTCTACTGAAGCACTCTTTGCAATTTTTTCCACGAATACTCCAATACCATTGAAAAGCTGTGCACTTGGGTATCCCAGTGGATTTCCACGTAAAAGAAACGGCCAATAAAGTGGAAATTACGTAAGAGTCGGTGTCACAGATTGTTTTCGCCGGCCAGACGGCACGACCAGTAATACGTTATTTCACGGTTCAATTAATAAAACGTCAAGGACAGCCGGTCGCGTGTCCCCGCGGCCCTTCGTCGGCCGTCGTCGAAGGACAGGCTGGGGACACGGAGCTTCAGCTGAGAAAGAATTGGACGCGAGAATTGTTGGTCGGCGGGTAGCTCGACGAATCGCTGGGAGATTTTTCGTTTCCATCGGTGGGAATATATCGTCCCCGGGATTCAATATCTCGGAGAAGTTGGGCCGCCACAATGCTGCCGTTTTCCAGGGGATCGGGGCAAGTTTCTTCGATGGGAGTTCCTCTTTCACCTGCGGAACCCACCTACTGTACGCCCCCTCATTGTTTTGCGAATCATTGTTCCCCGTGAAAATCGGCTCGGTCGATCGGCGATTCTGGGTCTGCTGCTCCAGCGGGATCAGAAGGGTATTGAACCAGGGTTCGCAGTGAAAACAGTAAAGCCCGTTGCTGCTCGAATGCTTGCAGTGACATTTTTATCGAGGACCATTCTAATCGGAACAAACTCTAATCAAGTGCAAGTCCTAGTGTGACGGCTGAACAAAAATTAATTCTTCGAGAATTAAAAAACGTTTGTAGCTTTATTCTATCACCCTTTGAGACTATTAAAAACGAATTATAAGTAAAAATATCCATTAGTGAATAGAAAAATATTTTATATGGATATTTTTACTTACAATTTTTGTTTCTAGCCTTAAAAGGTGATAGATTAAAGCTACAAACTTGCAATACTTATTTCTTTTTTTAATTCCCGAAAAACTATTTAAGTTTTTTTCAGCAGTTACACTAGGAAGACTCCCTTCCTAAACTTTCGGGTGGTAAATGCATTTTGACACACACTAAGTAACAAACTACAGGTGTTAATATTATTTTTTGCAAATGATAAGAATTGTAAGACAACATAGCCGCTGCATCCGCCTAGCAGGAAACTGTCCACCGTCCAAGAGTTAATGTGTAACGCTTAATCACCCCCTTTTGCTGTCTTAAGCTTGATTCCACACTTTCAACGACTGCTTCCACGTGGAATCGCCAGTTTCCCGATTGCCCCACAAATCCCCAGCTCCGTAGACTTTAAAGAAAGAGTCTGCGAGAGGATGCAGCTCACGAACGCGGTCCTTAAGGAGTTAATCCAGAGTAGACGCAGAGGCGCGATGGGACGCGACGAATTTTCGAAAAAATCCAGTGGCCGGGAATTAGGGTCATAAAGGGCCGAGGGAGTGGTTGGTAATTGCTCAGGGAGCGTGCGGTTACTCTGAAAGCGTTCATGGAAAAAGCGGTTTCCCTTATCTGCCCTATCTGCCTCAGCTTCGTTCCTCCCGCGATCCTTTTCCCCGTTATCGCGTTCTCTTCAAGATAAAACGTGCCCGCTCTCGGGACGCACTTTCTTGTTGCACATCAGGATTCTCGCAACGGGAACGCGGAGACGATGCGCATCGAGGAAAGCCTCGTGTTGCTTTGATCGTTGCATCGTCGTTGGCCCTTCGTATCAAACGCGGAGCCTTCCGGGCAAAATATCCTCTCACGGAGTCTCTTCTACCATTCCTGGCATACGTAACTGACCTTTGGTGACTTCAAAGAACGCCATCTCTATGACTACCCTGAATCTACGGACGAGGAGTTTCTCCGTACGACAATCGATTCCCATTCCTCGTGCACAAGTCTTGGCTCACAAATTCTCCTTCGTTTGTTATCGGTTTTAACCCTTCGTTGACACTCTGAGTGTACGCCACCCATCAGCTGATTTTGACGCTCTGTATTTTCTTTATGCAAAATAAGTACATTTTCTCCAAAGCCGACTTATAAACTATTTTTATTTCAAAATATTATATCTGAACAACAATTCAGGAGATTTTTAGCTTTTAATACTTTAATTTATAAAAGTTGCAATTTTTTGAAGATTTTCTTCGTTTTTTCTTGACATATGGGAATCTAGAATTTTTTTACAAAAACTGTGATAAAATTTCAATACAAAAACTATTGGAATACATTCTAGAGACCTTGAAAATGACCCATAATTTTTTTTCAAAAATTGCTCTGGGTGTGAGTCCCCATATGTGGTGGTATGTCAAAGTTGATTGAAAAATGAGGGGTGTCAATGAAGGGTTAATGTGATTAGACTTCTAACACGGAGTTAAGTTTTATATTTCGTGCGTCTCTCGCATTATGCGACGATTCTCCCAATAAATTGATATCCACCGCCAGCTCCCGATCGCAGATTTTTCACCCAGGATCACGTAGATAAATCTCGCTCGGTTTTCCCCCCGTTGGTTGGCTACCGCGCTCGCCAAGGGAAAAGTTACGCGCGCGGATCTCGTTCGAAGAAATTCCGAATGGCGGTCTCCGTTCGAAAAGTTTTCGAGGATCCTCGCGAGGAATGCGGGACGAAAGGATGCATCCTGCTCCCCTCTGCCGTTCTCCTCCCTTTCTTCGCCCTTTTTCCGCTCCCCTTCCGCTCCAGAGGAGCGGCGTGGTCCTTCGACGCTTACAAACTTTCCGCTGCATTGCTCGACGAATGTCTGACGAAACACGGTGGAATTTCATTTTTCGGCTCCCTTCTATTATTACTTATCGACCTCGCGGGGAGCGGAGACTATTCTAAGCAGCGAGAAGAAGATGGATAATTTTCACGCAACATAATGCGTACGTGGTTGGACACTGGTTATTAGAAAACTTGTGTACCTACATACTTCCAAAGGCACTTATTCTATACCCGTGCTGTGTATCGCGCATTCGCGATGGTCGGCGCTCAAAAATTACCCGAAGTAGGTAAATAAGGATTTAATGGTGAAAGTTGGACCCGAGTTCGCGCTCGCGGACATCTTCCTTAATCCTCGCAGAGCTTACCCAAGTGGATGTGCACACTGGGAACGCAGAAGCTTCGTGTTCGCGGCAAGCAAGCCACAGGCTGCACGAGCCCGTAGGTTCGGGGATAAAAAAGTTTCTCCGCAAAATTCTTTTGCCATCGTTCTATTAGTTCTCATCGTTCCTTGCTATCTTTTATGGGACGTATAATATTTACATTCACCCCTTCCCTCGCACAATTAAACGCGTTAGAACATTGATAAATAAATCTGTATAATCTCCTTATCAATTTTCGAAAGAATAGAAAAAATCTAGAAAGACTAGGTCGTAAAGTGGGAAAAGCGCGGGAACGCGAAATTTACAGTGGGGTAGTCTGGTTGGAAATTCAGCTAACAGCCGCGTACCTGTTTCCAGGCGTCTCGTTAATAAGGCCGAGCCAGCCCCCTTCCCCGTTGTCCTAAGCCTCTTACGTACCTGCGAGATGGCGGCTCAGCGATCCCACTGAGTCGAACTTCCTCTGAGCGCAGGGTGTACATTTACCCCCTTGCCGTGGGGAAAGTAAATACGTTGAACCGGGGGGGTACGAAATCCTTCAACTTGCGGTTAGCCATCTCTTTTCCCCCTTTTCCCTCCGTGCTAAACGACACAGAGAGTTACTGCTTAATGTCCGCCTCGGTACGTGCGCCACAGTATTTTATTGCGACCACAGCCGCGATAAAAATAATCCTGACGCTGGTGCACGGGTGGACCCACCCCTATAATTCCGTTCAACGTGGATCCACTCGAGTTAACGGCAGTTTTCTGCATCGTAACAGGTACACCTGTCACTGGCCACGCGATTGTCGATAGAATCGAAGGTAGTTTGTCACCTGGATTCGCGAAAAGAACGAGGGAACACCGTAACACCTTCACGCGGCTGACATTTTCCGCGGGAACGCGACGGAATAATGGCACGCTGTTTCCAACGCGGACGCAATGAACTGTTCGCTAGGTAAATGTCAAACACTCGGGGAATAGCCATGAGGGAAGATTCCACGGCGAGTTTAACGCGCGAAAGCTTTACGGAACATGGTGTTTTCGTGAACTAGCCACAACTTTGCCCAACGATCGGGGGGTAGACTCGAGTGATCGACGAATTTCCTGTCTGTCGTTATCCCAAGCGAATTTCGGGCCATTAGGAGGGAGCGTTCTGGTTCAAAGTTTTACTATCAGTTGCGAACTTATTGCGGCTGATCGATGCGAGACCCTCGAATCGCGGTGGAAACTTCAAATCCGTCGAACGTTGCAAACAGACGTTGGATATTCCATCGATTTGCTCTATTAACTGCACCTCTTTGGGTCATAGGGGAGACCAGGCAGATTAAACAAAAAAGTTTTCAGAGTTTTTTCGCAAAAGTGTTTTCCTCAATCAGGAAATAATTTGCGTGATTTACTACTTACATGTGTGGTGAATTGATTGATCTAGCTTCATCTTAAGCAAATCTGAATCTTTATTACAATGTGCCCCAGTCCGGGGTAAATTGTAACACATCTGTTTTATTTATTTAAATGCAATTATGAACACAAATAAACATTTCTAAAAAATAGAAATGAAGACACAGATCATTATTAAACATTTTATATACATGAGTTAAACAATCATTGCTTATTCATCTGATTCTATCAGAATCTTCTCCGCTTTCTTCACTTTTGCCTTTATACTTTTTTTTCTACTTTTTGGATTCTCGATTGTTCTGTTGTTCCGTCTAGAGCATCTTTTTCAGGTGTCTCAGCAAATAGCTTATTTTATCACCATTTAGAAAGGAGTTAGTAGTAACATGTTAAAATTTACCCCGAGCTTGAATTTTTGCTTTCTATCTCAGCAAACGAGAAACTAAACATCCAATTACTAAAATGCGTACACATTATAATAAACCAATGTGTATTGATTCCTTTGCGACAAAGAAGCAAAAAATCAAACGGTTTCTAATGACGGTTAATTGAAATAAAAGTGCTAAGACAAAATTAACTTACATGCTCTAAATACTAAAATTCTGAGCTATAACCACAAAATGAATACATAACACTCATTCGTGTCACTAAAACCGACGGTGTAATATCATCAAGCAGCTCCCGCATGCTGTGGGTTATCCGATTTGTCGTTCAAAAGATTCGACTTATTTTACAACTTACCCCGTGTTACAACCTACCCCGGTTTCCCCTACGTATTCCCCGAGAATTCCACAAACTTTTCACCCATCCATCGTCGCTTCTCGTCCAGATCTAGAAAAAAAGACGCCAAGGAATGGCGCTAACCCTTTTCTTCTACCGTGTCGAGTGCCTGCGGCCCGTGGAGCACCCCAAGAGGGCAAAAGTTGGCAGCGACAGAAGTTCCCGGAGCAAGATCGGATTGCAGTGTTCCTGGAGGACCCGGAAGCCAGCCTGACTGTGTCCACGTGGCGCGCATATGCTCCAAGTGTGCCTCGGATTTCCATGAGAACCGTTCGCGATCGGTAGAAAAGTTTCGCGCCACGTGACGCCCAGAGGGCCGTGAGAGAACGGGCAGAGGGCATCGCGAATGAAAAGGACACTCCAGGCATTGTCTTCTAGAAAGGCCAGACACTTCTTCAAGGGAACCAGTCGAAAGTCTCGCAGCCCAAGTTCCGTGGAACACGGACCAGATGCTTGACCAAAGAACCAGACGCTCGAGCAATGCTCTTTGTTTCCGTCAAAACGGCCACAGGGACGGCAAAGACGCTACCGTGAATTCTACGCTTTGGCAATTTGGGCATTCTGGTCCTACTGGAATAACTGAAGTGGTCATCCAGTTATTCGAAGTCTGTTGAAAATTGAGGCGAATTTTTTGAAGACAAACGTCAATGTGTTTCCGACATCATTCTGCGAATGTTGATTGAGGATATTAATTTTAGAAGCTGTTATTCGATTTCTTCTGGTAAAAGTATATTTGTGGAAGTTGGTGGGTCTTCTTCCAAGTCTCTTGGCTCGCGAAACAGTTTTTCTAAGTGGCGGGACTTGGCAGGGGTAAACTTAAAGGTGTCAGCGTGACGTTATCCACAGAGGGCGTAGTTCCCAGCATTTTTCCATTCAACGGCCGCGCAACTTCACCAGTAAATATGAAATCTCGGGAGAAGTTTATCGGCTCGGAAGGAACGAGCCGCACATGCAGGGACTTTGAAGTCGGGACGCGGAAGCAGCGGCGTCCTTCAGTTTCTTCTTCTGCTTCTTCCATTACGTGTATGTGTCTTTTCATCGAACCGTTCCAATTTCCACGGTCCACGCGGAGGTGCGCTAGAAGCTTTCATTTCGCAGGATCCGCTAGCAGCGACAAATTGTCCTCGGTCGACTCGCTCGCCGAGTCCAACGAGAAGCTTCCTTAATTCAATTACGTTTGATCCCTTTAGAAGTGGATTTTTTCTAACGAAACGTCCACGCGGAAAAGAATGGGGGAGGGGGCTATTTTATGGAGGAAGCGTCGTTTTGTAATTTGAAGCGCCACCCAATTTAGGAAAATCAACCTTGGGCCGTCCACCCAATTGTTTAAAAGTTCAAGACATCATTTTGTGTTATTTACTGCTGGACACTATTTTTGCAGATCGGTCACGCGAAAAGTTAAGGTTAATTCATTCTGGTAATCACACCGCAAAATGCGACAAGATTCAGTTTTTTTTCTCAGTGAATACAATGAATAACAAAGTCAACTATTTTTTTCATTTATTAAGCTACTTATAATATATACGGAACAATTTTTTAAATACACTTTTAATCGTGCATTTTCAATGTTATCTGTGTGTTTAACATTCCAAGTGGATGAAGTTATTAGAAAAGAAAAGGAAGCTGTACCTAGTGCTCTGACTATTTAGAATTTAGATCGATAGAAGAGCCGTAAACTTCTTAGTTTTGAACAGCAAATACACGTTCGGTCTACGCCACTTCACTTTTAATCTATTTAAAAATGTAAAGATGTATCCTACGCGCGACATCCATCTTTCATTAAGCAAACTTTCCCCGAGCTTCACTATCTTCATACTTGAATCCTCCAGCATATTCAACATAGCCTCCCCTAAACCCAAGAAGAAAATTACAACCGTCTTTTTAATCAGATTTAATCAAACTTGCACCGTCGCTTTCCATCAAGTTACTACATTTACGCATAAATGTATCGGATATTGGCTGCACCCCGTGAACAGTCCCGGAAGAGCCAGCCCTGGAATAAATAAAACCTCCCCACCTGTAATCCAGCAGCGCCGTATTTTCCACGGAAATTATTGGCCGTTGATTTATTCGGCGCGAGGACCGAGAAGAACAAGGGAGCCGGTTTCTAGCCCCAATAGCGAACGGCTCTGTTAATTGCACAAGTTGCTCCACTTATGCAAAGCAAGCATTATTTGCCCGGCGCGTGAAAGAAGTTTCTGCTCGTTTGACCCAGAGGCGGCTTTTCTCCGAAATAAATTAACGAGCGCGCGTGCATACCTGCGCTCATTCACTCGCTCCCCCTGCCGTGAACGTGTGCATGTATTTCGACCGATTCACCGTCGCGTTTCATAACAATGCCGGGGAAAGAAAGGGGCCCTTTTACCTGAGGTGTTCACCTGTGTCTCCGAACGCACCTTGTCAGGTGCATTCAGGACACGGCTGTGTGTTTAACGTTCGAAGTACGCGGCGAGTCCCTTTGCTCCTAGTGTCCCTTTGTAACGCGCTTTCCCATTTTATTCCCTCAGTATCATTCATTGTTAACGCTAATATTACCAAGTTTTTGGAAGAAGCCCGTGAAAGCACCGCTGGATGGCTCGAAAGTGTGAAGGAACATCTCGTTCATTATGCATCTCGCACGGGCAATCGCCGAATTCGCACGTTACTCGCGAGACGTTAGCACATAATGGGCAATAAGTAACGCTCGAGGGATTTATTTGCGGTAAAGTGGGTCGTACGTATTACGGTCGAAAAGAAAACGGCGCAAGACTACCAATCACCCAGTTTCCTATATCCACCGGGGCGTTATAATTTCTTTTGTATTATCACCGAGGTCATGCCTTAAGTGGTGTTTTTTTCTGCTCCTTCGGTAATTAACGTTTTCTTGGCTACGGATTAGAAAAGTGGTCTATATAGCCGTTTGAAAGGCGTTGTTCGTGGTGTAAGAAATAATAAACAGGTCCGTGAGTGATCGGTACAGTTTGGTCGATCGTGAAGGGCTGAAATTCAAGGGAGTTGCATAAATACCGAACGATTCAGGAAAGTTGGAAAGGACGCGCGACGTTTTCATGGAATTTTACATCAGCAGGTTTGAAACCGTCTGAGAAGTTGATGGCCCCGGGTCCAAAGGAATTTCTCCGTTGGGGAAGGGATCGACGTGACGCGAAAGTTCAATTGCCGCCTCCGCGGCGCCGCGGCGCGCTTTGTTCGCTCGGGCCGTAGTTTCGATTTTAACGAACGCCGAAATTAACGCTGCGTGTTTCGCACCTTTGACTATATTTCCAGCCACTGTAACGAGTTCCTCGACGCTTCGGACGAACCAGCCGAGCACAAAGCAGCTATTTATTAGGTCGACGCAACGGGGAACGCCAACTCCCCTGAACTTTCAACTCGCGTGGTATTACAGCGCCACCGAAACGATGTTTAATTGTCGATCGTTTCGTAAGCGAAATTGCGGAGAGTCTCTTTCAGGGAAATATCATTTTTCTTTTGGTGATGGAGGGGGAGAGCGAGCTTCCCCGATTTTCATCGGGGGAGGTATCGAACTTGTGCTGGGATTCTTATGTTAGCTAGAAATTGCGATCGTTTCGGTGTAACGATTGTACTAGACGTAAATGAAGCCTTTTATTTGCGAAACGACCCACCTTCCACCTCAAATAGAATTGCAGGCTACGGGTGCATACTCTCGAGCCACTGCAGTACTATTATTAACCCTCGCGAAATTTCCAGTGCTGGGAAGCTGCAGGTCAGCTTTGAGTGATTCCTTCGATCTTCTGCTTTTTGAGATGAACTCGATTCGTCTGAGTCGATTATTCTTGGGAGTTGATAATAATGAAATTTCTGAGAAGGTCACATCGTTGTTAATGGCTTAATGAGTTGTTTGGCTGAATATATTATGAGTCACTCGTTTCTCGGAAGCAACGACAAACGACAGATGTCCCACGTTTCGCGAACTGTGCCTGCAACGATTCGTTGAGACAGTATCACGATGTGGTCAATGTTCTTTACGTTACTATTTAATCAAGAAAGTCGCAAGGGATCCTGATTTATGGAATTCCTGCCACGTGATTCTTTAAATTACGCATTCCTGAACTGAATGATAATGGTCTCTCCAAGCGTTGCGATTCAGGATCGGAATAAGGATTGATCGCGTTTTTCGTGCGTAGGAGGCTGCAGAAGTATATTAAATCGAATTCGAACTTTTAATGTAACTTTAATGTTGTTAAGTTGATTCCGAGTAATGGGCAAGAGGTTGTCTGAATGAAATTCACTGGCAAATGAATATTGTAATCTCTAACGAGTTATATTAACAAAGTGGTCCCTCGATTATACTAGAAAAATCAAATATACCCAAAGCCATTGGGGCAGTGATTTCCAAGCTTTTTTCACTCGCGATCCCCTTTTATAATGCTCAAATAACCTGTGACTCTACCCCCGTATAAGGTAAAGGAAATAGATTAAAAGTAGATATTTCAGAATATAATTTTAACTTAATAATATTTCATTATCTTAATATATATATATTAAATATAGTTAAAGATATTTAATATATTTAATTATCTTATTTAGTGGAATGGCTGTGCTTGCATCTGGCTAACCATCTTCTACTTTCTTTCATTTATGAAAAATCAGAGTTACATTAATAGAGTATGGCAATGTAACCATATTAAAATTAATAAGTGCTAAGAATCGTCAACTAAAAATAACCCCCAGAAAACACTTCGCGAGCCCCTTGTTGAGAACCACTGTATTAGGGTACGTCTTCAAACTACGTGCCCATCTATTCAGGAAGTTACTCCATACTAGGGCTGGGACTATTTGTCGAATTTTTCGGTATTCGAATATGCGAATGCTTCAGTTGCTCAATTATTCGGCGAATATAATTCGAATATCCAAGTATTCGAATACTATTCGAATACTGATGTACTTATGTTGTGAATTATAAATCAAGTTCTTTAGGTTCATTTGTCAGGGTGAAATCTTGTAAGTTAATTTTGCCCCACCTCATACCATACTATTCGAATAATAACATTTGAATACTCAAATATTCGAAGTTTATTCGTAGCATCCGAATACTTGTAAAATATTCGTCTATTAAATTATTCGGATAGTCCCAGCCCTACTCCATACATAGCCCAACACCTTCCGTGTAACGGTGAAAATTTAAATATTAATCAACTCTATAAAAACTAATGAGAAATGTCTCCGAAAAGTGATGAAGATATACGACGAATATCAGAAAACGTGCTAGCATCTAATATAAATCCAAGGGAAGCCTACAATGCCTGCATCCGCCCTGTATCCCATTCATCCCTCGCTGTTGCACCTCACACGTTACATACCAATACCAACACCTACAATATTGGAGTAGGTACCTATCCTCTAACCCAGACCCTGGTCAACCCGAGTAGCAGTACTAACAGCGGTGTCCGATGGTGATCGGGTCGTGATCATAGACGAGGACGGGTATAGTATGACAAGAAGAAGGACGTCAGCTGGCTCGCCGGAACGCTGCAATTAGATACCTGTAGAGGGGGTAGTCGTGCAGCGTCGCGTTCGCAGGGGTGGGGGTGGATCGGCCGCGAAGCGTGGCTCCTCTCCAGTCAGTCCGGAAGCGCGGTCTCGATAGGACGGCTCCCCCGTGCTTTTTCGTCGTCCCGTGCACGTGACGATGCCCCTTTGTGCTCCGCGCTCCTCGATTCTTTGTGCGTCCGACGCGACGAGTCCTGTGTGGTGCGTAACGAGTTGTGAAAAAGTGCAGGTCGGAGATGAGGGAGGCTGTCTCGGCTGGAATGGTCAGCTTCAAGAACAACAACGTAGACAGGTACGCTCCGGCGCGCATTTATGCGGATTCCCAGCGCGTCGCACGCTTCAGCCGCGCCACTGTGCCTGAGTATATTCATACCTCTGCATTCCCTGGCTCAGCGGTCGGCTCGATGGGATGCTTGATAATTCTTTGACAAACGCCAGCGATTCATTTTACCAAGTTATTGGGCGAGTGATGGTACCTAACACGATTCTATATGAGTTTTAATAAGAATGGAGTTGGGGACGGATTGAAAGCTTCAGAGACCCCTAGCATTTGAAACATTTTGGGGCCTCCTTATAGAGGGTGAACGATTCAACGCAATGTATGATTTTTTGGCATTTTCCATAATTTGATTAAAAAGTGTTTCTAGTCAGATTTTAAAATTCAGAAAATTTCTCCTGAAGTATTAAGCACGTGCTTATTTTGCTTATTGGTTAATCCAGCAGTGAATGAAGTATACAAGGATAGGGTGCATATTTTGCTCTTTGTTGTTGTGGATAAGGCAACTCCGGGACAGTCGGTTTACTTAATATAAAATCATTATTAAAACTAATACTGACAATATTTATCTTATCAGAATAAACCTGACATACTTCAGAATTTTATGCTGATTTAGAAAAACTTGTCAATATTAGTTTTAAGATAATATTCGCTGATAATTGGGTCGAAAACTGAAGTCATGACGTCTGACCATCTCTCCTGAGAAGTAGGGAATATAAATATAGAGTCTGAAATATAGCAACTGCACCAACTGACCCAGGTTTACCTTATATGCAATTTGTGTTTAAGTATCTACTATTTGAAACAAATTTTCTTGGTGCACACGGTTGTGTTTGAAGCGAACTGCGTCTCAATGTCCTCCGGACAGGTGTGCCAACTGTCAGTTGACTCACGCGTATGTTTATGAAAGGTACAGCGCTCGAATTATGACGGAATATAAATATTCCCCCGAGTTTCGCTCCGTTTGCTCATAGCATAGGATAAAATTGCTGCCCAAACTTCAACTCGGAGTATTTAATTATTGTTTCATGCATTTTTCGTTTATTTTCATTTACTCCGCGCGTTTATAACAAGCTTATACAGCTACCGGAGGCTTTTCAATTCCAGCCAACAATGCTTCGTTTCTCAGAAACAGACCATTGTTTACGATAACAGAAAGTATCGCTAGATAATAAACGCGCTTCTGTGGTTTTCTAGGATAGTTAGCTTTTGATCTCGTCGAGTAATAAAGCCACGTATTTATCATCTGAGTACTTCCTCGTTTCTCAGAGCTCCAACATTTTCCAACTGTTCTCTATCTCTGAATCAGTTGCCATTGATATAACCAAGCTCATTGTCTCTAATAATCTACTATTCTCCACAAAAAAAATCAAGTAATCTTTCCGCTTCACTTTCATCACCACATAAAATACAACAAAAATTAAATCTTATGATATCGGCGCACTGATTCGGTCACTATTGAAAACGTAAAAGCTATTTCGCTAGTTAAACAATTAAAATTTCCAACGTTTCGGTCGTACTTTCGACCATTATCAAGGAAAGAAAAATAAAAACTGCACTGCTTTTAAATTAATAGCACGCTTTAAAACGTGCCAATCAAACCATCGGTTACATGTTTACCTCAGTCACTCTCCAACCGACTTGTCGTTCGCACGTTTTAAAGCGTGCTATTAATTTAAAAGCAGTGCAGTTTTTATTTTTCTTTCCTTGATAATGGTCGAAAGTACGACCGAAACGTTGGAAATTTTAATTGTTTAACTAGCGAAATAGCTTTTACGTTTTTAATAGTGACCGAATCAGTGCGCCGATATCATGAGATTTAATTTTTGAAAGATCTACGGTCGAAATCATAATCCACTTTATCTAAAAAATACAACAAAATCAATCACACGACCTCGTCCTTTTAGTTTCGATCTCTCTACTCGCCACCGAGTAGATCCTTTTCTCCAGCCACGTTTTACCGATGCATTTCGCGGGCACGCGTAGCGGTACCGATTCGCTCGCGTTACGCCTGTTTGCCTCTAAACCCATCGATATCGTTCACCAGAGAATGAGCGTGGCAAAGAGGTGAAAAAAAATTGTGAAAACGTTGGTGGCCCGTAGTGAGAGTCGAGGGTGGTGCATTGTCAAGTTCCGAAGCCGAAATTGCCGATGGCGAGGGTGGCGCTTCCGCTGCGATAGACTGCGTTCCATCCATGGCTGGAGGTATTCTGATTGGATCTTGAGGATTATGCAGGACGTACCGAGATTGCGATGCTCGCTGCGATCCTATCGTCGACAGATTACCGAACGATATCGATGCCCGGTTAATCTGTTAACGACCCACGCAGACGAAACGTTATTACATCCAGCAACGTGAATATCGTTACGACCGGCGATGGGTGCCGAATATTCGAGATCTATACGATGCTCGCGTTGCTTGGTAAATCGTGGCTTCAACAATGTTTGGGAGGCTGGGGGATGTGGACGTTGGAAGTTGTTGAGAGGGCGGAAATTGTAGAGCAGTCGCTTAACCCTCGTCAGGCGGCATAGATACAATTGTAACTTTTGCGTTTTTTTAAATTGGCATAACTTTTTTTCGAGAAGCCGTGGAGAGCTGATGTTTCGTGTCTTCTCTAAATATTTGGTCTAGATTACATAGACCAAATTTCAGAATAATATCTCTACCCCCTTCCGAGATAGGGGATTGAGTTGAGGATTGCAAAAATTGTGCCGCCTGACGAGGGTTAAACTTTCTTACGTGATGATTAAAGGTACTGTAGGTTTTTAAAATACCATGGTAAATTTTTTAAATGAATGGAGGTTTCTACGTGTTGCCTTGCTACTTCTTTGTATGGTATTCCACGTGTTTGTCAGGATCGTTTAAGGCTCTCAGGCTTCAAGTTGCTCCCCTTTTAATCCCTTGCACATTCAATTTAATTAATTCATTTAAGGGGTTACATATAAAAATTGGTTTTTCCAATAAAGAATTTGTAGAAGCTACAATTTCAAAGGAAGGTCAATTCTATGGCCACAGAATCTACGATTTTTTGTACGTTCAAAAAAAATTGATCTGCTGAAATGTTCTCTTCTGTTTTTCTGAGAGAATTTTCATTAGTTATTTAATGATTAAAAACAAACTGTCGCTCCTAAACAAAAATCGCTATGGTAGAGACTAGATATTGGTGTGAGGAATAATCGTGTCAAGTTTCATTGAAATCGGTTCAGTAGTCTTTGAAATATCATTGGCACTGATTTGAAAAACTAAGTTTCGAGAAAACAAGCTTTAATGTTCAAGGTACAGGTCAAAGTGTGATAATTTTTTTTGAGCTCACAGAAAATCGTCGGTTTCTGGGACATAGAATTGACCTTCCTTTGATGTCGTAGCTTCTGCAAATTCTTTATTGGAAAAATCGATTTTTTTCAACCATTCCAGGTGTATGTAACCCTTTAATTCATTTACCCCTTTGTGCGCTGACGTTACATTTCGCTGTGAATTCTCGCCGTTAGTCTCTACAGGACCTAACCCAGACCTATTCTTGGAGCATTTAGTTTCCGAAGATCGCGTTCGATTTATCGTCGAAAGTGCTCCTCGCGGTGTCGCCGGGTATGGGTTAGAAGGGATGAAAGGAGAAATGTCGGGACCACCGCAAAGTTCGTGGCATTGGACGACCGCCATTAAGGTCAAGTATAGAACGTCCGTTGTCTAAACTTGGCTGCGGGTTCGACGAATTTTCGGCGACCGTCGCGTGCTCCCTTCACGGGAGACGTCCAATAAAACGTCCCCATTTCTTGTTAAACGCGAAACCTTGAGACAGTCACGCGAAAATAGCATCCGCGAGAGAAACCAGTACCGATTATCACGGTTATCGCCGTTTCCACAGATTATTCTCCATGCATAAAATATTCCAAGCCCGCTTAAGGCGAGCCAAGGAAACTACAATCGTCAAACTAACTGTAGCAACTTCCTTTTATGCCGCATTCAACGGGGTACCTTTCCAGGGCGGAATGAAAGAACTTGTAACGACTTTGCGTTAGTGCAAATTGCGCCTATATTCTCAATTATAGCTGTCGCTGAATGCCCCAGTTTTCGCGAGGGGGAGGGGAAATTTTATTCGAAGGGCAAAGGGAGAGAAAAAAGGTAATGTGGGAGAAAGGAAGAAGAAGAAGTCAAACGGTGGAATTGTTGCACCATCAATTAAACGTTTTACGCCCGCTTTGCTCCTCTCGACCAATGATGGATCGTGATTTTACGTGTATAAATAATAAACGCGGAAGAAGCGTGACAAATGATTCCCAAAGGGGCCATTGTGACTTTTAATCCGACAAGCTTGCACGCTGATCTCCGGAAGTCGATGAATCCTCGCCGTTCCACTCTCTTCTCTCCCCTTCCATCCTATGTCACGGGCAATTTTACGGAGGTCTAAATAAAAAGCCTCGCGAGAAATTAATTCAGCCGCTTCCTATCCGCTGGAATATTAAACTCTTGAGGACCAAGCGGATTTTTGAAAACTTGCGAATAGGTACACTGGTTGGCTCGAAGTAAATGCCAATAAAAATAGAGGGGATGGAAATTTACTCTTCGTGGAGAGCCTCTAAAGAATTTTATAAAATAAATTGTATGTAATTCGTGTAGACTGACGGAAGTTGATAAAAATTACAGACAAACGTTTGTTTCAGAACTAATTAGGTATTTAGTGGTGCGTTGACGAAAGCCGTTTTTCTCGGGACACGGTACAAGGGCTCCGTTAATGAGTGCGCGATACGTATGACATTCAAACGGATTTCGCGTTTACACAGGAACGCCGAGCGCAAGAAAGAGCTTTTCACTTTTTCCCCGGTGAAACTGGGTTATGCTCGTTGAAAGGTGGCATCGGTTCGAATGTAGACGATAAAAGCATGCAGTTATTGAGATATTTCGTCGCAGGGACGGCAACAAGTGCGTGGAAAGAGTGACTCGCGCGCACTAAATAATAAAAGACTTGCGAATTTCTCGCTCAAAGGATTCCTTGTTGGAAACATTGGTTGGGATGTTAATAAAGTGGCACAGTTTATTATAAAACATATATATATTAATATATTTAGAATAATTGCTGAATACATGTTTAGCTCTCGCAGCTCCTCGCAGTTTCTCTCACTTTTCTCCCTATATTATTTGGTGATGTTACCAATTTTAATCTAATTCTAAACCTAACTATTACTACTTAAAATTTAATAGAAATAATTTCAAATGATTCAATCCGTATTTTGACTGTGCACAAAGAGTATTCAGGTTGCAAACATCGAGGTGCCATTTCGAAGGCGTCACAGCTCGATATACTTCTGACGTAATTTTCTGCGGCTTCGTATATTTTTTGAAAGGGATACGTGTATAGGACTCAGGGCGTTGGAAAAATGAGAATAATTCCCGCGCACCGGTGGAGGTGGGTTAATCGTCGCCCAGCGACCATCAAAGTTGCATAATCGTTTCGAGCCAGCGAACTTCGTTGTCCCGGTTTTTCGCAATTTAACGACGGCAGTTTTCCGGGTCTGTGCAGACAGTTTAGAATTATACGGGGCACGCGAAAGTTCTCATTGCGCCCGGGACTCGAATTTACCTTCTTAATGGCACCTGTAGCGAGTCCATCACGACGCGACGACACCCTAATGATATTTTCCTTGGACGAAGTCGCGTTACCAAGTTTCATTTTTTTCTCCTCTCGCACCGGCGTCTTCGTCTTTCCTCGTTAAGCAGGAACCCGCGACCGGAAGCTTGGCTTTCAGAGGATCTCCAGCGCGTACAGTGACATCGCGCAACTTTACCCTCGTTTGCGTAATTAACGTTGCTCTACTCGTTACGCGGCCCGCTTGGTTATCGATAAAAGCTGGGGGATTTAATTGAACCCACGCCTCGCCCAAAATGAACAGTTTCGGGACGGGAAGCCTATATTTCTTCGACATTTATGTCGAGGCTGTCTTAAATCTCGAATGCTAACCGAAAGAATGGAGGTTCCGTAAAAAAATAAGTGTGGGAAGAATCACATCTTTGAAACATCTTGTGTATTAATAAAATGATATAACAAACAAATTTTTCAGAAGGGAGAAAAATGTCCCTGACTTTAAATTATTTATGAAATTTGATTTGTTTTGATCGCTACAGATACTTAAGTATACAATAACCGAAATACATCACAAAATTTTCTAGTTTTTCCAATAATATAGGTCAAATTCATGAAATAAAAAAAGAATTGTATTTGTAGAAAATCATGTATGTATACCTGTTAGCATTATTGGCGATTTATTTACAAAGGGAAATTGCATTAAAATTCTATACTATAGTATTACCATTGGCACGTAGAATATTTTTCAATAAATATATATTTTTTTTTTAAATTTGTCACTCACAGTGTTTTCTATAAGATCTTCAATTGTTTTTTGTAATGAAATACTACTCTGTGCCCTCGTTGTTGCTTGTTTAGAGGGATATGGAGAATGTTTGTACAAGGTATTATGTACTTCTGATCGAGAAGCAATCGCGGTTAAAACAAAACCGGCTTTTCTTTATTGAACTGTGAACGGAGATATGGCAGACAAATACGTTTATCGGGAGTGATAGATAAGGAAGAATATCTTCTGGCGATACGAATTAATCGTTAATTAATTTCGAGCACCGAGAAGGCTTGAGACGTGACCTGTGCACGCGTTTCGTTCTTAGGTTTAAATTTCGTGTTAGAAGATAAGCCTTTCCCTGTAAATTACGTGGACCCCCGGCGATTATTTGCGTGTAATTTCCAGCGTATCATTGCAAAAATCCAATATTGCACGGCGATATTTCAGCCTGCCACATATTTTCCTCGTAATTGAAATGCAGGCCCTTTGATCCTCCCCTTGGAGGATTCGCGGGTTAAGCTCGCGTAATTTATTTACCAGGGATCTAGTTTCTGCTATGTTGCACCCGACATAGGTGCACGCGCATTCGGCTTCAGTAATTACGTCGTTCACAGTAAAACCATTTGGCGCTCTTTTCCTGGGGGCGACCGAAAATACAGGCAACTTTAAATTCTTTAAGCTTATGCTTCTCCAAGTTACTTTCCAGTAATTATATTTATTTTTTACTCTATCGAAAGAGTCTTGCCACTGAAATAGTCACAGAAGGAAATATCTACACCTAAAATACACGCTGTTAGAAAATATCTAAATTCTAAAGTATCTTTTACAACAATTAGAGGGCTGAGACTCATAGTGGTGTGAGCCACTCGCATGGTGTTTCTCGTAAAATAATGTTTTGCGTTTACTGTTCTAAAATACTCTGCTCTTTTTAGTTAAATACTAAAGAGAAATGTTCGTATTTCTCAGTCACGAATGAAGTTATAACTTAATTCACTATGAAAGTAAACAGAGACGTTTGAGACATAAAAACTGTTATTATCTCAAATTATAAAAATTTGGACTTATACCATTATGATTCTCAGCCCTTCAATTCGTATTCTTCCTACCAAGAACATTGAGAATATTTTTCGATTAACGTAACTGAAGGCATATACACGTTACACAGTCTCGATGTCCCGAGCAGATGCAACAACTCCATTTGGATGACCCTTTCGGAGTGGCCCTCTTCGTGTACCTTCCCCCTTTTTATCTGTCACCGACAAGATACCGCGCCGTTTAAAGTGTTTGGTTATTAGATAAGAATGCAACCGTTGCGAAGGAGGCTTTAGTCAGCCCTTTCGACACTTCCGGTCTCACACTGGTTTTCACTACAGACGGGTAGATAAAATCGTTTGCTCGAGCTGGAATTAAACCGCTACGCCGGCACAGAGTACACGCGCGCAGTTTAATACACTTCTTTTTCCTCTGGATTAATTGTATAATATTAGTGACGTTTAACGGCGCGAGTAAAAGTGATACGCCGAGTCGAGCTCGATGCGAGAGCAGCGTGATTCTTCATAATTCTGCTAGAATGTAGCCTGCAGTTCTCGTGTCGGCGAGGCTTTAATTGCTGGCGCAACAATAGTCGCGAAATCGAGATCCAGATAACAGGCAACAACGTCCTCGAAATTGGTCTTTTACGCCATGGCGAGCGTGCTGGGAACGGGGCACCGCGGAATATTCAAAAACGAAACGATAGGATGTGGAAATCAAAAATTGAGGAAGCTACGTGGCGTGCTTCTGTGTAGAGGGTCCTCCAAAATGAGAAGTTCTGTGAAGTAGGTGCCATTATGTATTTATACATACTTAAATATGTTAAAGGGGCATATTTCCATTTTTAACGTTGAAGCAAACTTTTACGGCATCGCCTTAATAATGTTAAATTTCAACCCCCAGTGGCAAAATACGCTACAAAATACGTATAATTATTTTTTTTTTAAATTGAAGCTAAAATACATGTTTCATACAAAAAGTCTTATTTCCAAGTGTGTCTGATGACTAAGTGAAATAATTTTTTATTCTGAAACAAAACGGACATAAAAGGAACTTAATTCCATAGAATTACCCAAACATAAACTAAATTAATTTAAAAATGTACTCACTGTCATGGTATCTTTAAAAAAAAATTGCTTTGCCTTTTTTTCTTAATGTCATTTTACAATATCGAGCGTCGCGCACGTAGAAGATGACCACCGTAAAAAATGCAACGGTACAGGACGTAAAGTTCCATTCGGGTGTTCGCTCGTTATCCGCGGCACAGTGTTTCGTGTTCCGTGGGAATTCGTGCGTTGGGTGGACTCCAGGTGGGTTGCGATGCCGTCACCGGATGTAACGAGAGTTCTTTTGTGCGTAATTATTTAGCAGGTGTGAAGTCCGATAGATTTGTTGCGAGCTGGAAAATAAATCGATAACGGTAGAGGAAAAGCTTAATCGTGTTTTATATTAGCTCGATCGCCTTGATTATTTCCTGTTGCAAGTGAAACGATAGCTACTTGTTTCGAAAGAAGGATTTCGTATGTAGAACGCGCTCAATTTGTCTTTTTAGTGAATAATAGATGAGATGGATGGGTTACGGTAAAAGTACCGAAGGTGATCGATTATTCTCTGGAATTGGGAAACCGTGTTTGACGTCATTGATGATAAATTTTAAATTTAGTTCAATTTGAATGAATCGTTATCGGTTCTCTGGACAGCCTAATCGAAGCCCGAACCTGTTATCTCTGATAAGACTTGTGGCCGAAGCTCCGGGGATACTGATATTTCTGATTAAAAATATGTTGGAAAACATACTTTACTCTGTACTCTTTTGAAGTTCTTTTGTTGATTTTCAAGCATTTTAAGTACATTTTGAAATTCGTTTTATCCATCGAGAAACCATCTCCTTTTTTACCTTACAGAGATAACGCGCGACTTGAATTTTCCCAGCCTTTTACCACAGATTTCTACATTACCTTCCACCGATAAACTCTGCCAAAGTGAGCAGCAGGTTTCGTGCACGATTGTCGATAAATCTTAAATTCTACGAGTTTGATTATATCCACGACGAATAAAGTAGACCGACTCATTTACCAACTGTTGGTCTTTGAAGCATTCGGACAAATTAGGTCGTTGAAGAATGTTGATACAGAAATAGATACTTATTATTCATGCAAACGTATACTAGTTTAGTGGTACTCGACTCGACTCTGGCCAAAGCTTGAAGCGTACACTGACAAAATCAGGGATAAGAAATTTATTCCAACAATGTGGTGCCAATTTAAATAATCAAAGTCTCATTTGCCACATCAATCTCAATTAACAAGATTGCATTCATAGACTCAGAAATATAGTAAAGGCGAGTCGAAAAATGAGCAGAAAATCTATACTGGTGTCGAGGATCTAACAGGTCGACGACCACCTAGGAAGTAAGAAGCGGAAGATATTGAGAGCGCTCTCCTTTCTGTGTTTCAGCGATCAGTCAACGCCGCATCGCCAGTTACCGGGGAGTCTACGAGCTTCCCTGAGCTATTCCCACAGCCATCGACATAACCACCTCCACAGACATGATCCACCGCTACCACCAGCCTACTGCACACCACCACCTCCGCCGGTGTCCTCGAGTTACCCCACAGTGCAGCGTGGTTGCGCCCTGCATTCGAGGTAAGTCGCACACCCTGACCATGTGCACCTCAACGCTTAATTGACGAGCGTAGGTGTAATCACCCAATTATTAAAAGTGCGATAATAACTAATAATTTGAATTATTCTATAAACATTGGCTTATTACATTTGGAAGCTGAAATACATTTTATTTTCTTTTTATTAGACAGTAATATATTGAGGTCTGAGGACTAAGCTCTTAATATCCACTTCGCTTTCGAAAAAGCGAAAAATAGTATTTTTCTATTACTACTATTCACTACCATTATTGAACACGAGAGGGGTAGAAACGTTTAGGGGAAGAAACGGTTCCGTTCGTTCCGAGAGGGTGGACACGCGGGGATGTAGCAGCGTGTTAGATAATTGTTATGTAAGGGGAGGAGAATGGGGGAGTAACTGGGGTAAACTGTGACTGGTTCGGTGGGTTTGCGTGGAACGGGGAAAAATAGAGAGGAGTTGTAAACATGTACGATTGCAAGTCGATCAATGGGAAACGCCCGAGTACTATAGCTGGGGATTAAATTAACGGAAATGTTTCGGGCGATGGGAAAGAATTTCTGGGATGATCTGCGTACGCGCGATATCCTGAATTTCTCTTCTCTTCTCCTTATGGATTTGCGATGACGGTTGGGTGACGTACAGTGGAGTTTTTCCCCTGTCGACTTACCAGCAAGCGAATGAGTAAAAGGAGGCTGAGAACGAGCCAAGTGGAGGCAGGAATAACGAGTGGCTTTCGGTTTCGAACGGGCCAGAACAGAGTCGCGATTAAAGGTCTCGTTGAAAGAAGTCTAGTGGCCGCGAAGAGGCTGTTTCCGTGCTCGTTGCTCGCTTTGCAAGTGCAGCTACTATAACGCCCATTCTGTAACGACCTCGTGCCGGCGCGGCTCTAAAAGCATTTGATGAATTTAACGTGCTGGTCGGTTGTGTCGCGCTCCACGTCAGCTCGACGGTAGCCGAGTCGCGTAACTCGTGGGCAATAACTCTGCTCGAGACACTTTGACGGAGCGGAACGTGAGATTACAGTGACAAAAGTCGTGGTAGACTCGAGGGATGTTAGAAAGTAATAGTCAAGAATACACAGGAAGCACGAAACATTTACAGGGTGATTGAATTTTACGTAGCTGCAATTTCGCAAGCTAATGCTTCCCATGTTTTGTTTCGGAAGCTGGCATGCAAATTGTATGCATAGTTATGCACTGAGCTCTCTTTACCACCAATTTTACCTATTTTTGACACACACGAAGCGATTTCGTGCGGAGGACTTAGCGTTTAGTGTTTAAGAGGCCGTCCTTAAATTAGGGAAGGGTAGTTCTGGTAATTTTTAACCCTTTTTCTTCCCCAGTTGGAGAATTTGTAAGATTTTATATTCCAATCCCTTTCCCCTTACTTCTTTTAGGGGATAGTGGACTATTCGGTACGTAAAATTGTGAGTTTCTTTGGCGCTTAATTATGTACTTTGATACCAAACAATCGTTATAGTCATGTTTTTGACAATTTACTTTGGGCACGTTTGTGAGTTTTCATAACGGATAAGACTTTCAAAATCAGTAAAAAAGAACTAATCGAATTTCTGGAACTAAAATAGTCCACTACCCCCTTAAGTAATATTCTGTTCATTCAGTTTTTTCACAATTTAAAACAAAATTTGTTATGCTACTCATACCGAAAATTAGGTTTAAAAAATATTACATAACGCGCTACCTACTCCTCGTAAGAAAACTGAATAAATTCGCGCCACCCTTCCCCTAAAGAAACCTTACGTAATTTAGAATTGACCTCTTCATAAGCACATAAAACCCTCTTCAATCATTACAAAAATCCGCTACACACATTCATGCAGTGTATCTCCACGAACTCCACACAAACCCCTCTACATACCCTCCCCAAAGCAATGAAACACGCCGCAGTGTCGCAGCAAGTAGTATCACCCAGCCATGAGTCAGACGCATCGAAATTCCCCGTTCAGCGCCGACCCCAGCGAGCATGGGCAACGGAGATTCATCAGGATGGTTAGCCAAAAGCGTTGTCAGCGATCGCGAGGAAAATCCTGACCAGGGGATGCCCAGTAACATTTTAATTTCCATCGGGCGCGAGAATGATCGTAGTCGCGCACGGTTAACCCCGATGCTCGGTGGCCGAGTGGAATGGCGATGCATTTCGCATTCCCTTTTCGATCGAGGGGGTCGTTGGGTGGTGGTGCTCGCTCTCTCGATGAATGTCCTCGCGCAAAAATCGTCCCCACGGGTCACGTTTCACCGACTTCACGAGGATTACGGGACGCTTGGATACGCGTACAAATTACAAATCGCCACCCCATACACGATCGACACACATATGCGACTGTGCCGCGAGTCCTCTTCCTCTTCGCTCACCGATAAAGAAAATAAACCGCTTCCTCTATCGACCACCCCACCGCTCGTCTGCACCCCCGCGCCCCTCGCCAGACCCTCTTCCTCTTCTCGCCGTCGCTGGAGCCATTTAAATAATCAACCGGACGGAAGACCCTTACAGTTCTCTTCGTTCTTCCTCCCTCGCCCCTCATCCTACCCCCTGTTTTCCTTTTTCCAGGTCGCCTCGTTCTCACCCCTGTCCCCGGTCCTCATCCCCGTCGCCCCGCTCAAGCTCGCGCGATTCTTTTATTGCTTCTCCACTTCTCTGCTTCCTTTTTCTCGCCCCCGGTCTCGATAGCGGGGAATTTATGCGCGGCTACGTTAAATTCATCGGCGAGTTCGTTAACAGTTTCCCCTCGGCTGCAGCGCTGGATTGTTTCGCGCGGCTTTGACGGGGCGGAGGAGAAACGGGCCGCGCTGTGGCCCGCAGATAATACGCGACAGGCTTGCGATGGGCTGGGGATCCTTGGAGGAATAATATCAGGGGTGGTTCCTCCGTTACGATATCTTTGGAACCTGGGTTTACTTGTTTCTTTTATATTTTCGCTCTCGCTTTTTCTCTTGTGGAGGCAAAAAGGGAAATAATGAGGGAAAAAAGAAAGCTCAAAGGAACAAAGGAATCTCTGTCTCTCTCTCGTATATTACATATCCTATGGCTTAAGGGGTCATGCCTAGTTGGCAGGAGAAAAAGTACGTGATTTTCGGGAATTTTTTGTTGGAAATCTAAGGTACCTATATTTTTTATAACTATTTACTTATTTGGAAAGTATATTCAGCAACTCTCGGTAATTTTGTTATAGAAAAATATAAAAAAATGAACGAATCACAGCTGTTATTTGGTATTTGAACGAGAGATTTTTGTTTCCGATGAAAACTCTATTTTGAATTTAATGAAAACCGTACATATTCGACATAGCAACATCGTGGCTTTGCGTTACACGGCTGACATTTTTTGGAAAATCAATTTTTCAAAAAATCCTCCGTTCTAGTACCAGATGTACTCGTATATTGGCTTTTACTCGTTCATTTTTTAATATTTGTCTGTAACAAAATTACCAAGAGTTGCTGCACATATATACATTTAAAATAAGGTTAAATAGTTGTAAAAAATATACATTAAATTTTCCACAAAAAATTCCCGTAAATCATGTTCTTTTTCGCCTGCCAATTAGGCATCACCCCTTAAAGTTTTAAAGCTGCTTCTTTTTTACTTTCATCTTCTGTGCTGAGTCGTTGATTGAATACTTGACTCTGATAATTGAAATCATAGGTGCTTCGCAGTAGCATACTTTCAGACAGAGACGCGGTACGTGTTTCGCGGCAAACCCACGTCAGTTAACGATATTTTCAGGTTTTATTCTGCTGTCTCGTTGTCAGTATTACGACCAACTGTGTCACGACACACGTGACAAATTTCCGAAGCGCGCAGTGGCATTCGAAAGAGGAGAAAAGGTTGTGCCAGCGGACCTTCGTTGTCTGTTCGGTTCCAATGCTTTCCACATAGCCGTTCGCTTGAAGGGAGTCTTGTAATTATGCATCACCGATTGTCCTACTATCGGAATCGCGCGGTGTTGAAATACTTTGCTGAATTGCGGGCGTATATTTTATTAAAATGCCGCAGCTCCAATTTCTACAAGCGCTTAATGTATCTGGCAAGAATCCATTAGGCCCGCTGTTTTTTTAATGAGCAAATAGGGCGACGATTTAACTCTAATGCGTTTCATCGAAATAGGCGAAACTTCAGTCAACATTTGTTTCACCACGCGAATTCTACTCGTAACGCGAATTCTACTGGCAAATAATTTGAAAACGTTAAACCACTTTGTGCTGGACAATAGGCGCAGATTCATAATTGGAAATTTGTACCTTGAAGCACCTACACGTTATCGGCTGATTAACGAGTCGCGGTATAGTCACTTAGCCGCGGGTACAAAGGAATTTTAAATTATAGTAATTACAGAGATCCGTCGACGAGCGTATCGAATTAATTACGCGCCCTCGTAGAGGGAGTTAATTAACTATCAACTATTAACGAGTAGGTGTTTGCGTTAACCCTTAAAGCTGTTTGCGTGAACGTCGGCCGTATCGACGATCGAAATTCGACAACAGCGTTTAAACCGTCAAATAGAAACAGTGATCGATGAGCATCATACCTCGCGAGCTTAACCGAGCTGACAGCAACGCTCGCGATCAAAACGAAACGGATTTCCATCATTTCCAGCGAATCCGCTGATCGATGAAGCTTTGTCAAATCATTCGCTCAGAAATTATTCGATACTCATTTATTTAAAAATCCATTGAATCTGCCGTCAAAGTACGCGCGTGTTTACTGGCGATTCCGAAACAGTATCGAGAAAGCGAGCGGCGCGATTCGTCACGAAAACCGATACGATTTAATTAAGATTCCACTCGGTGCAAATATTGTCGCGAACGGAAGACGCCAGCCGGTAGATGCCACGTGGTAGATCCAGGACAAACTTGCGGCTTACTTCAACTTCGGGGGCCCTAAAGAGATGCGTGATAGTGGCTCATAAAGAAGTTCAATTAAGGCTAGCAAACTTGCGGTGTGTACGCTCCGCAAGCTGCCGCGGTGGATTTACTCGCAGCCCGATCTACTCTTTCGATCGTACCGGGGTAAAAAAAAAACACTGTTCCGGATTTCCAGGGAGACGATAACGCTTTTATTCAGCCGGCCTCGAAAGTTAATTAGAAAAGCAGCGAAGACTTTTAATGGGCTCGCGCGGCAGCGAACTTGGAGTCCAATGAACCGGAAGCCTTCCAGGGATTCGTTGCTCCAGAACCGAATAACTCGGACGTGTGCTGCAGTCCAACTGTTATAGGTGCTATGTTCGCTTCTTTCTGCCGTCTGACGCTAATAGATCGACTTATAAGCGACAATTTTCTTCGTTTCTTCGAATGGTGATGGTGAAAAGTATGCGGGGAAGTTGCTTGAAAGATAACTCTGTAGCGATACCTCTGACTTCGACATCAGGGGATCTGTCGGTCGTTCTGCTCTCTCGCAAGTTCTCCCTGAACTATCTATTTGTATATATACCTGTTTCGTTCTATCTCCTAACATCCCAGCGTCTAAAGCGGTCTGTTGACGTTCAATATTATTGCGAAATATTCAATATTGTGCTCAATATTATTGACCGCCTGTGGATCATATTGGAAGGTTCCACAATAAAATTGAAAGGTTGCGCAATAATATTGAAAGATTGTACAATATATGTAGAAGAGGATCGGTCTCTAGACGCTCAATATATTGTGCAATATATTGCAATATTGAATATTGCACTGTCTGTGGGACCCCCAGCATAAATATTGCACAATAATATTGACCGTGTGGGACACCAATCATAAATATTGTGCAATATATAGCACAATAATATTGACCGTAAGCAGCCCCTAGGGCCTAGACGGTCACTATATCATGCAATATATTACACAATAATATTGATCGTGTGGGGCACACAGCAAAAATATTGTGCAATATATTGCACAATAATATTCAGCGTCTACGGACCGCTTTTCAAACCAAGAAACGAGTTACAAGGAGCTTAGAAACAGAGTTGGGCATTATTCGAATAAATTTTCATTCGAATACGAATTCGTATACATCCCCAAGATTTATGCGCGAATAACACATGACGATTTTATTCGACGTAAAATTATTCGTTATTCGCGAATAAATCTGTACCGTTATTCTAGCCAGATTCGTTCGAATAAGAATTTATTCGTTATTCGACCTGAATGAACGACGAATAAGAAATGTGATACCCGGCATCTATCGATGGAAGTCTGTACTGTGACCAACATACGTTTTGACGTGTGTGTCTAGAAGTGTGCGTATACGTCTGAACAAACCGAGGAAATCCCGCCTTAAATAAGTATTCTCTTCTGGAGGCGTCGGCCATCGGTTGTAAGCGATATTTGGGATAAAGAATTATCAGATTATGTGATTGTGTCTCCTTTTATGTGATGATTCCAACGTGTTTCTTCTGGACGGCTTAATGTGTGCCCCAAAATAATATTTACTATGTCCACTGATTTGCGATATGATTTAGAATTCCACAATTGTGAAAATTTATATAGGACTTAGGTATGCATTATAACAGATTGACTATTTTTTTTATTGTCTTCATTATGTCGGTAGTTATACACAACGAAAGTGTGTGAGTTACTTAACCTAAAACATTAGGTCTCACGGGTGTCAGTGGTGTCATGATACATCGCCGAAATCGCGTGATCATTTTATTCGTCCGTTGAGTCGACTAAATTCTTATTCGAATAAGAAATTATTCGAATAAATTTTCCGTCAAATAAAAAATTATTCGTTATTGTCCAATAATGTCATTTTATTCGAATTTTTTATTCGAAGATTATTCGAATAAGAATTTATTCGCACAAATTTATTCGAATACTTATTCGAATGAAAATTTAGCCGAATAATGCCCAACTCTGCTTAGGAATCTCACTATGTATAAAAAATAGATTCGCATAACCTACGCGTTGCAGGTATAGATATCGCGAGTAATCGTTGTCGAATCTCCGATTTTCCATCCAAGCTGCTGCGCCGCACCGAAAGCAACGTCCTTTATCATCTGCCTCGGAAAACGTCGGACAGTTTCATGCGGCTTCTATTTTATCCCATCATAAAAAGCTTTACTTATCCAGCGAGCATAAAGCTCTCTGCAGCGTAATGCAGAGCGCAGCGTGCACCGCGACCGTCCCTGCCATTTTTCCCGCACGCCAACGCGGAATTGCGCGTCGCTCGCCAATACCTACGACGAGGAAAAATTTCACAGCCACTATCCCTTTATCACAATTGCCTGATAATTATAAACACTCCCACACGCGTAATGCGAAAGCCTCTGAAATATTCAGCAATCTTGTATTCCCTAAAAGAGCAACTAAGGTTGAAGACGGTTGAACTCGAGTATCAAGAGTCTGATAGGTATCTGAATCCACATTTAGCAACGTAGAAGCAGAAATATATCTACTTTTAGGGTCACGAGTATTCGCTGACATTTTCCAAGCTAGAAAACCACGCGTACTATCGATTGTCACAACCAGGCAGAACTGACAAGAAAAGGCTTGTAGCCCAGTTTCTATCATCCCCTATAAACCTACAAATTTATGGATCGGCTCGAGTGCGTTCTACACTATGGAAGCTGATCGATTTCGTTTCCCTGTGAGCGAGGAAGCTGGCTGGATGCTGGGAACAGCGAGGGACACACGAGAAGCTGTAGGTCGCGGAGCGAATGAGCTGCATAGGGGAGAAGACAAGGGGGTGGACAAGGGGGATGTGGATTCGGTGTCGTTGGCGAGGGAAGAATGATAAACTTACAGCACGTAGGCGAGAATCGTGTTTCGCGGAGGCTAGGTCAGGGCGTCGTGAATAGAACAGCGCCCCGATCGATTTTCAGGAAATTGAAGGATAGTAGCCCCTGCAACTGGATTAAGCTTTCAGAAGTTGAAGCTTCGAACTCCTTCCCCCTCTCCCTCCGTGCAGGTACCAGAGCGTTATTTCGTTACAGGGGCAAAAGTAATAACGTTGCATTATTCGAGGTAAAAGGGGAGCTTCCATAGGTAGAATCCGCTATTCGGCTTTCAAATATTGTTATCCTTTTGCCAGCGGATCGTACTCGATTACAAACTGTTTGGATAGCCGTGGTTCTACTCTATTTTCTACCAGCAAAACGGCACCCTTGGAGGCGTTTCTTTGTAATAACAGAAGCTGTTACTCCGTTGCTCGTCAGATTAGTTGCGTTCGCGCTTTGAGGGACTAAACGGTGTCGTGGAAGGCACCGTTTGTCCCTCGGAAAATAATTGCCCGGCGATCCATCAGCGCGTTCGAAAAGGCAGCGCAAGCGGCATGACAAACGAGCGTTGGAAACTCGTCAGAATTTTTCAATCGGCCGGCTGGAATCCCGGCTGGCCTTTTTGTCTCCGTTTTCCAATTTCACCGGCGCGCCTCGGAACGAGAGCCCGCGATCATAATTACGGACGTTCTGGGCTACAAGTACGCCTAATGAATAACCCCCACCCCCGTTGCTTTACTAAAGGAATTCGTTTTCCGTGTCCCCCTTTTCGCTTTTTCTCTTCTCGGAGCCGCGTGAGTTGGGCATTCGCTCGGTGAACAGGAGGAACGACACAGTGGCCCGTTTCAATTTCCACTGGAATTAGAATCAATTCTATTGAGTTCGATCCGGCTGGCACATAAGCACAGCCAGAAACAAAGCACAATTTTCGGGAGCTATCTCGGAGAACTGTGGCGCCGGGTAATGAAAGTATTTCCTGGCTGCAGTTAAACACGCTTAAAGCTGCGGGAGAAATACGAAAGCCCGATAGGGAGAGGGTGGCGCGCCAGGAGGATCTAACGCCTCGAGGATTCAATGTATGACCGGCCCTCCCTTGTTTATAGAACCGGGACAGCGGTATTTTTGTTAAGGAGTTCGTTCGTTCTAGGAAGCTCTCGCAACACGGAATTGTAGAGGCTTCTATCGATGGCTGCATCGCGAAACATTTAGAAAAGCTTCCACAAGCAAGTCGAACGATCCACCCCCGCGTCGCTAGTCAGAAATTACATCCCCCTAATGGAAGCCAACCTGCGAACGCTTCGCGAGATAGGGAAGTCAGCTCTCGAGTTTCCGAAGTGAAAAGAAAAATATTCAAGGAATATTGGGTATGGGGAATTGAAAGGACGTCCTCGCAAAGTAGCACCAAATTTCGCAGAGGAGTTGAGTAACACGCGCGGGGTCTTAATATCTGTTGGTAAAACGCGTCAATTGCAGCGGATATTTGCTCTCGCGGAAATTCCTGGTCGGTGGTATCGAAGGCAATTACACGGCGAGCTTTCAGAGCTGTACGAGCGATAATTCCTCGCGATGAATCGGCTCTGGGAGTTACCGGAAGTACGCTGGCCAGCGCGGTCGATGGGAGTAAACTCCTGGCGAGTAGACGCTGCGAGCTTCAGAACTGTAATTATTAATACGCGGCTGGTTAGGCGCGAACCGCCTAGTGGTTTTATCCGAGTTTCCAACGCAGACGTTGCTGCGACCTTTTCGAACCTTTCTCTCTTCATTTCTAACCATTCTGTTCTCTTAATCGAGTCATGGAACGTCCTCGAAACTATTTCAAAAACATTACTTTTCCTAGTGGCGGTCGGTTGCTGTTTCAGACTCTGCTTCAGTGATTTGTAGTACTTCCAATACTTCTTTTGAGAAGTGTAGGGGAAACCGGGGCAAGTTGATACATTTTTCAGTTTTCAATTTTTGTCATTTTTTTATTGAATTAATTACTTAGTAACAAATATGCTAAATATACATTGGCCCTGCCTGTTTAATATATTGTAAATGAAAACTTAATGTAAGCAAAGTGTTCTCAATTTACAGGGCTGTCTTATCAAATTTGACCGCCCTGGGCTAAAAAATTTTAGCGCCCTAACCCACAAGGGTGCCATTTCTTCGCAATCGGTGCAAGGCAGCACATCACAACCCCGAGGCAAACACGAACAAAATGTAAAATATATAAACTAGCTCCAGATAGAAATTTTTATCTCCAAAGTTGAAAAGAAAAAAGCATTTCAACATATTTGATTCATAAGCGCCCTTGGTAAAGGTGGCCCTGTCAATTTACCCCACTTCGGGCCAAGTTGATACATCTGTAAAACATCCATTTAATGAATAACTAATAATTTTGAAATATAAAATTTTAATCAACATAACTTTCAAGACCTGTCAAGACTTTCAAGAAATTTTTGTTTCAAATAACAGTCGAAGCGATTCGAAACTTCTGTCCAGAATTCGAAGCGATTCGATTTGCTTGGCACCCATGACTAATGAGATTCGAAGCGATTCGAAACATTGTGTCCCCGATTCGAAGCGATTCGATCGGTCTTGAGCCCATCACTAACTCTACTATATAGAGCTACGGATACACAATGTTAAATTAATTTCTCTGTATCAACCTCACCGCCCTTACCCCTTACAAAATACAAACTTCTTCGCGATTGATCGCCAATGCCAACTTCCGCGAGACACCAATCCGTTACTGCTTAACGATTCCATGTTCGCACATGGACCGGCTCGTTTATTCATGGCAGCTGAATTTTTCTTGCCCGAGACACGCGCTCGACTCGGGATACTCGCGAGAGTGATGGTTACGCGGGTGCGTAAGCGCACGTAGCTGCATCCCGCGTGGTGCATAATGCAGGAAGGTACTCGTACGTCGTTGACTGGCCGCGATATCACGTGCACAAGCCTCATGTGCATGCAGCTGCAGACTGCAGGCATGCACGGGCACGTGCGCACAGACCGATCCATACGTTTCCAGCTCGGCAGAGGAAAGTCCCTGCATAAATACCGTTCTACCCTTCCTCCACTTCGAAAACCATCGGGCTGATACCCATCTCGGTCGAAATTTTTGCAAAACGTCCCTCGGGCTATCGTCGCTCCACGAAACAGTTCCTCCAGATCCTTTGTGTTCGTTCTACTTTCTCCAGGCCTCTGTATCACCCTCTGCCTTTATTTCGCGGGTAGAATGTCCTTTGAAAAAATTCCAGCGTAACGACGACGACAATGCCCCTTTCCGAGACACACTACCTGTTCATTTGTTATTATAAACTAGGTCGCTTGTACCGCCTGCAGGTGAAGATATCAAAAGTATCGCCGGAGCAACGAAAGGTAAACGCGCGAGAAAAGCGTTTGGACAGGGAAAGCGGAGGGCTAATCTCTGGGCTGTCTCGTTCACGAGATACACTACGGTTACACGGCAGAATCACGTGGACCCGGAGCCGCGTATAGATCTTCCTAAATGGCCCGTCGCCGCGATACATCGCTAGGGCTTCGTTGCCCCTAAGCTCGACGCAACGTGTTCGGAGATCGACCGATCCCTTGTGCTTCAACGGCGAACGAATGCTTAAAAGACACTCCCCGTCGCAGCGACGTTAACCGATAATGGAATTGCAGTCGTTGGAGACGCGAAGCGCGTAGACCAGCCCCGGTCTCAGCCTGTAATAGAGTTCCGTGAGCGAGACTGCGAGGAGTAGCTAGATAGAAATGGCACCGGCGATCTCGCTTGGGACCAGCCACGGACGAGTTCCATGGGATTGGATATTAATTAGCGACGAGCGATTCAATTAATTCCCGCGTATCCTGTGGCGACCGGCGACGCGATCTCGTTCGCTTCGAGAGCGAGGCGAAAGTTAGTTGCCAGGGGTCGAGACTCGTTACAGGTGCCAAGCTCCGAGCTGCTAACAGTTCGTACCGTGGCCGTTGGTCGCTTGGGACATTCTTTGTCATCGTTATTCCTTAGTTACTGGGGCTTAGAGCTGGTTTCTGATCGAGGGATAACCCTGTTAACAAGTTAAAGAGAAGGTACCATCCAGGCGCTCTTGCCCGCAAACTTCGCTCGGACAAACAAACGACGCGAATCGAATTCCAATCTCAGTCGAGGAAACTGACTTTTCCTCTAGCGAGGCTGTCTCCAGAGAACGGCCATTTGGAACAGTGGACACTCAGGGTGGACTGAATTCCGAGGGACCTTGGTATATTTCTGTAGCGGAGGAGACGTTACGCTTCCAACTGCTCGTCCACTTCTACAATACCTAGCCTCGGGAGGATTTATCTTGGGGATCGAGTCGAAACGAAAATCGCAAAGTTTCGACGCTGCTCGACAAAGCTTCACGGTTGATGGAATGCAGCGGCGGGCATCACGAGCGGAACAGCGGTTTTTCGATCTCGTGAACACGCAGACGATACTTGGTGAGCGAATTTAGCGGTGGCTCTGGGGCTGCAGACGCGTTTCGATGGAACTTGGGAACAGACGGAGCGTGCTACTCCAGGTAACTCGCCGCGCGTAAAGGCTCATTTATCATTGCCAGAAGCCGCGCCGGCTGAGAAGTTACGATCCTCGTACACGCGGCTCTTTACGTCGTCGTTGTTGCTCGTTACGAGCTGCTTCGCCGCTCGTCGATGAACGGCGTACCATTTGCTCGCGATTTACTCTCCACTCGCTCTCAGACTTGCACAACTTTCGGTTTTACTTCTGCGCGGCAAGTTGCAAGTCTGTTTACCGACGTCGAGGTATATTGAATTTTCTTGTGGGCACGTTGTTTACGACAAAATTGTTCTTTACTGATATTTATATTGGAGGCATTCGGCGTTTGGGAACTGTCTATGGTGCAAATTGGGGGATTGCGCCTTGTTGGGTCGAAAAAATAAGCAATTCTTTGCGAATTTTTTGTACAAAAATGGTTCGACAAATTAATTTGAGGTTTGGCAGGTTGCTTCATTGTATCTTGAACTATTGTTCTAAATTTTGGTGTGACAGTGAAAAAATAAATATCGTAGATAGAAAGAGGGCGTTGAAAAATAATCGGGTGGCTATCGGTGGTAGTAGATGCATTAAGCAAAATAAAAAAATGTTAAAATGGCAGCCTTTTGAAGAAGATGAAGCGCCCTAATTGAATCTGAAACAGATTTGAGTCTGAAACAGGGAATCGATTAAGGGGAGATTCTGGTCTGAAAGTCGATTTTTTTTATTTCATTTTTCGAATGTTCAACCTTTTAGGAATACATGTTTAAAAGGATTTGTTGAAATTCGTAAAATTCCCGAAATTACAGGCATTTGAGTAGCGACAAATGCATAGGTAACACCTGGCCACTGGACACTCACATAAAACTTTAAACCCCTTTTTTTTGGCTCTATACCGGAACCTCCCAAAGATCATTGACCGTAGATCTATGAAATCAATTCCAACACCTGAACCATCAAAGATAGAACAGCTTACCGCTACGTAAACGCAGCAGAAATAACAAGCTGCGTGAAATTAGGTCCCCTAAAGTCCATCGGAATGTAACACTTTCCGCTCCCATTGAAGGCCGAGGAAAATCAATGCAATCCTCCCCGTTTGAGGCCAGAAAGAGCCACAGAAACAATCAACAATCCATCCGTCGCTCGACATATTCGGCCGATTGAAAAGTCGGTGAACAATCAAATATAATAGAAGCCTCGACGTGTGCTTCGATCCCCTCATTCAAAGTCGCTCCCATTGAAACGAGGCTTCGCGCGAAAATAACGATCGGGAAAATTCGTTCTCCGTTACCGTTGCAATTGAGCCCGTCTCGCTATTCGCCGAGCGACATGTGCACGCGTGAACGTGCTCCATCACACAGCGTAGCAGGCAAACTGCATAGCTGCCACAGTTTTTTTTCAAAAGAGATACGCTTTCCTTTCGCTAGAAGCGAATGGCCACGGGCGTTGATTGGCTGAAATCAAGCCCAGTTTGTTGTAGATTTTCACTCGCCAGAGCGACTCGCAGAGAAGTTCGCAACACTGCGCTGGATGCACATGAAATTGTTAGGATTTTGCTGATGTAATGGCATTCTATCCTGGTAGAATTAGCAAGTAAAAAAAAAATTGCTCAGTGCATTTGGAACGTTGCTCGAGCAACCGAGAAGATAAGTCTTTTTGCACTCGAGAACTTTCAACCCCTATACCGGTGTCGTAAATGTTCGAATTTGCGCGCTGACTAAGCTGCTGGATAAGCTGCACTCGTCACAGTATTCTAGCTACACAGTCTAGCGAAATTTCCCGCGCATTCCTGAGTTCCGGAATCCCGGAATTCTTGACTCGGGGCGCCGTGTAATTAACGATGCGCGAGCGTGCATTTACCTTCCGAATGGACCTGCTTGTTCACCGCCTCTTTGTCCCTTTTCTGTTGCAGGTGAGCCCCATCTGTTTTCTTAAATATTTGCCGACGGTGTTTGCCCTGCGGGTAATGTAAGGTAACAGTCCACTCGCGTAGCGAAGCCGTGTTTCCACTCGGACCTTTATTCCGCGAAATTCGCAACAGGGAAAGTGCATCTGTCCAAGTAACTAGGTACTATCCCATTACCATAGAACTCGGGAAAAATTCCCTCACCAATAATCTCCTAGCATCCCCTAAATCACTCTCGAGCGCACACAAGAGCTGTCAATCGCTGGAAAATCCATAGAAAAATAAACTTCACTGGGATCGTGCTCGAAATTCGGGAATCACAGATCAGCTCAGCTCGCACGGGTGTCGTGGCCAAATCGCCTTGGAATTTTGGAAGCATCTTTGAAGCGGGCCCCAGGCGTCACGAAGCACCCTGTAGAATACCGTAGAACGCAGTTCAACGCCCGGAAGTCGGAGACTTCTGTCGATACTGGCTGCTACCGCGGCGCAAGCCTCGAGTCTAGCCTGCTCGTAATATTTCACCGTACGAATTCGGCTATGATTCATGGATCGCGTGTCAGGTCTCATGGACACGGGGAAGCTTGCCGTCGGCTGACCGTTTTCTCGATCGGCTAATAAAAGTCCCATCGATGTCTGGAGTGACGGACGCTCGGTTTGCTTCGACGAAACGCGTCTTCGCTGTCGCCTTGTCCGCGGGAATCAGGGCGACGCACAGTGGTTCGAGTATACTACATACTAGTTGGACAAAATTATTTTTTCGCGGGTTTGGGTTTATATGGGGTTCAAATTGTTAGAAAACAAACCTGATTCGTATTACAGTTTATTATTTCAATAAAAATATCAATAAAATAAAAATATGACTAATTCAATTAAGGGAAAAGAACAAAACTACAGTATTGTACTTTAAATATAATTAACAGTTATAACATTATGTCTATTCCTGTAATTTCTGAGTTTTTATGTTTAAAACCTGTTTTTGAAATCAGTTTTCTCTGCATCGCTATTAAAATTGTGTTTTACTATATGTTCCACGTCGATCCACGCGACAAGGGTTGAATGTACAGAAAGTAGAGACTTTCTAGTTTATTTTAATCAATCGATCGATCTGCAAAAATTTGCAAAACTATATTTTTCTAATTGTTTTCGAACGCGACACTCGGCATAGTTTTGCAAATTATTGCAGATCGATCGATTGATTAAAATAAACTAGAAAGTCTCTACTTTCCGTACATTCAATCCTTGTCGCGTGGATGGACGTGGAACATATAGTAAAACACTATTTTAATAGCGATGCAGAGAAAACTCATTTCAAAAAGCAGGTTTTAAACTTAGAAACTCAGAAATTACGGGAATATACATAATGTTATAACTGTTAATTATATTTAAAGTACAATACTGTCGTTTTGTTATTTTTCCTTTATTGAATTAGTCATATTTTTATTTTATTGATATTTTTATTGAAATAATAAACTGTAATTCGAAACAGTTTTGTTTTCTAACAATGTGAACCCCATATAAACCCAAACCCGCGAAAAAATAATTTTGTCCAGCTAGCATGTAGTATACTCGAACCACTGTGCGACGGTATTCGGGTCGTGGGACGAGGAGACCGTGACGGAGGAAACAGAGAAGAATCCGCGGGACCGGGTCGCACGATAATAAATAGTGGACGTGTTTAGTAGGCCAGGGTGGCTCGACCACGAATGGATGATCGCAGTTGGAAGCTGACCAAATGTAAAAGCTTCTTAGTTTTCACTCCGGTGACCCCGTTCGCGGACGTTGACGGAAGCTAAGCGACTTAGCTCGCGATCGGGGATCGAGAATCGGGGATTCAGGCGACCTTGCGCTGAAAAATTTGCATCTCGACCAACTTTTTCGCTGGGAATTAACGTGGCACGAATGCAATCGCGAGTCAATAAAATTGACCGTAGGCTTTTATTTGATATTGTTTTTACGAAGAGGTATTTTCGATGCGCTTCTTGAAGTCCCGAGAACTCGCAATGCCTCTCAACACCGCTGCAAGCTTTCTCCATTCCTTTAATATTTCGCGAAGGAAATATTTCTTACCACGAATATCTGTTTAATACATCAAGTGCCAGTGCTGCCGTTTGAGAAGTTCTGTCTGCGGCGAGGCGTTTGGTACGCAAAGCACATTCTACGTGGTCGCAAAGGAAGCTTTCAGATCTGTCTTAAAACGAGGACACTGGGCTTTAGTAGGTTAATGCGGGAATAACCGAGGATCGTCTAACCGACCGAGTTCCGATACCATATATTCCGATTGTTTATCCAGATTTTCGTTAGAAATATCGAGCATCCACAGCAACGGCTAGAGGGCCAAGGTTAATTCGTGTATTTTCTCGGTTAATAACGGACGAATTTATTGCGGACCGAAGAAGAACTCCATGAGATTCAGGTCGCGTGAGTGCTCCGCGTAAAGTGTTTTCACGTAAACTGCTAAAAACGACCAAAGTTTCCTTTCGTTTTATGGACTGCGGTGGCCAAAGCAATTAATACAGTTTCAACTTCACGCTGACCTAGACAATGCAAATGGTGTAGACTACCACCCACATCTCTATCAATCGTTAGATCCGCAGGTGTGTGCGTGAGTCGTTTCATCAGCTGTTCATTCATGGCCAACGGTTCATCCCCGTGACGAGGCTCGATCGAGTGAAGGAGGATGGAAGAGGATGAACAGAAACCCAGCAGGGGGATGGATGTCTTGCCTCGGAAGGTCTTCTTTAAAGCTCATTCGTACCGTCCTCCCTCTTGCGAGGGAATAACGATAATAAAGTGGACGTAGCGTTGGCGTTCATTCAACGGGGATAATCGTGGCAACGCTAATTGCGACTCTCGCGATTAGATGAATGGCAGGATGCTTGGGGAGGCTTAGAAACGAGTTCTGCCCTCTTTTTTTTTGCCCCAGAGCCGTGAGTAACGTGGCGGATCGCAACTGTTTGCACCCTCCCCTTTCACCTACCCAGACGAGAATTCTGGATTTGAATTTAGGTTGCCGCGAACGTACTCCTCGCTGGTGGACACAGAACGACTGCTTCGCAAAAAAAGTTTCACCGCTCTCTGCTTAAAAATATTCATGTATGTACAGCGCCTCGACCGCATTGTGTTTCTTGTCTATCCTCGACTTTCCGTTTCGCCGAGGTCTCTGAATTAATTCAGCGCGCCTGAAAGGATCGTAGTTTTTAATTGATACCGAGGAGATGTCGACAAGCAGGAAAATGCACGTCGACAGAGGTCGCCGCGGTCATACTTAATTTTTAAGGTGCTCCCAGCGAGCCAGCCAACTCTCGTCGCAACGTCGAAACTTTCAGTTGCTTTACGTTGTTACAGTTTTATAATCTCGGGCTGGGGGACAAGATTTATCGTAGGCAAACTTCATCCCTTTGGCGCCGGGAAACCAAAAGCTCGCGGCGTATGGATATAACCATTTTCGTGTATCGAATGTTTTACTAACGATTTTTAGTGTAGCTGTGACAATGTGTGCTTCGATTCATAGTTTCTTTTACCTGGAAAAGTACTTGGGATACGTTTTATACAGACGTGTTCCTCGTCCGATTTTGTCAAAATATATCGCGACATGGATGTCTCAGTGCGAAATTGTAGGGTATTGCGAAGTACAGGAAATTGTGCTACACGATTCCATTATAAAATTCTGATGCATGGAGTTCTCCTTTGTCGCAGAGATCTAGCTAGTTACTCGATACATCGAATCAAATTATCGGGAACGCGTTCTGCAGATTTCGTTCGATTTCTTACTTACTTTACAATACTTTACAATATATTCCTCCAAATCTTGAGATATTCAAGCAGAGAGATATAAGTTTCTTTTCTTGTTCTTACGTTATAAGAGTATCTATTACTCTGCACGAGATATTAATTCTATCCAAAATTGCAGTGATTATATCGTTCACGTCAAGCTACTACACCCCATCCCCATCTATAGACACTTCCTAAATCCAGGATCAGACTTTTCCGATTTTTCCCCCAATTAGAACTTCTAATCCCCCCCACTGTCCTTGCAGCTAGAAGTTTCAGCAGGGAGGGAACTCGAAGATAAAGGCCGAGCGATCATGAATACATAGTAACTTGCAACTGCAAAGTAGGATTAGACATTTATCGTTAATTAACAAGCGAACTTCATCGAAGCGCAATAAACTGCAAAACGCATCTACAACTCCATGATAATAATTCCACTTAAGTTGTCTTCCTAGTGTGATGGATGAAAAAAATTCACTATAAATGAATATTTCCACTTCCAATCTTTTTTATAGTCTTAAAAGATGATAGAATAATGATCCAAACTTACAATTTCTACTTGTTTCTTTTTTTAATTTCGTAAAAAATATTTTTTTCTGCCCTCGCACTAGGAAGACCCCTCAAAACCACCCCATTACCCTAAAAACATCCACAACGCTTCGCCCCTCTCTTTTCCCCGCGTCGCAGAGAAAAGCCTCTAGGCAACACGACCGAGCGTCTCGTTTCCCCCAGAGACAGCCCAAGCTTTTTCAATGAACCGCCAAAGGGACAGAAGGAGCCCAGCCCGAACCTAGCGTGGCAGTAGACGCTAGTATTCGACCACGAATATCGTCGGTTCGAAAGGTGGCTCTCGTAAGGACAATGCGCCGTCGACAATTTAGCCCCCCGTGGAGGGGATGATGCGCCGGTATAGAGGCAGAGGTGGGGCGAGAGAGACGCGTGGTATCGCAGGGGTGGTGGCGGCGGTGGCGCGAGGGGTCGAAATCCGACAGGGTGAAAGGAGGGTGGAAAAGGCGCATGCCAGTTGTGCCGTCGCCGCGTTACGTGTCGGCCAGCAGGCTGGGCCTTTCTCCTGCACCCTCTCGCGAATATCCCCGGCTCGTGTGTCCGCGTATCGTGTGTTTCCTAGTTTCTATATCCTCGTGCTACAGCCTCGATCATCCCCTTACCGCGGATTCATCCCTTGAACAGCTCGTGAACCAGCTCCATCGACAAACAGTGTCTCTCTCCGCCGCGGTGAACAGTGATGATGGTACGCGACGACAGTTTGCCGATTGCCACTCGTGCCCGCTCCAATTCAGCCGGCCTGATCGATTGTTTTTGATAATTAGCGGCGGTAGGCTGCTGGCCGCGGGGCAACGACCTCCTCCACGAGTTGCTCCTTCGTCGAGGGTGATTCTTGTCGAGGATAAACGACGCCTCGGAGCGGCGTCGTCGCCGTATCTCGTCGACTTTCACGTGGAACGCCGCTCGTTAGGGGTAGTTTTTCGCTGGGGGTTACTTATCACGAAGTCTGCGTAGAAATACGCCGCTCGAAACACGCACGGTCGGGAGTGGTGGTTTGTTAGTGGGAAGAGTGGATTTTTTTTAAGGAAAGCTTGAACATATGTTCAAAGATGTACCCTTTGAAGTTGGAATTTTATTTAAATTGTGGAGCTTAAAATTATGATAAAAATAGAGTTAAAAATTGCAACGTTATGGATTCGCTAAGTGTGTGACGAGGTTTTAGAGTTCTTTGAATATTGAAATCGGTAGACGTGATTTCTCCGCGGCTGGACTTGCTGGCGGGTGGAAAAATCGAAGCACCGCGGAATATGTACCTACAATGCATGGCCACGCGAGGTCGAGGCTTATCGCGGGGCCATTATCGCGGCGAGAAAATTGCCAGTCTTCGCGCCCTCCTTGGCCCGAAAACGAGGGGGTCGCGACCGGATAGTAATGCACGGGATCCAGCCGAGTGATAGCGTCGATCTGGTGGTTGCGTCTCAACGCCGCGCCGTCGTCGACGTTTCTAATGGCAGACGAGGCAATTAGAACGAGTGGAGGCGACCTTGACTTTTTAACGGGACGCCTCGCGCACCGAACAAAGGGACGAGTCCCTTTGCGTCGCGATTCCACTTTTCTCCACTTTATGCTCCCGATTAAGGAAACCGCGGCTGTGTCCCCCTCGTTAACGAAACTCGAGGACGTTGTTTGGATACCTAATTAGTTGCTGCTTTGAGGAGAAACGCGACGGGTAACGAGTAAATTGTAGGGCCTGACTGCTTTTTCTTCTTTGCTATTGGAAACATGGCACACTCCATTTTAATATTATAATTGCATTCTACGTTGCGTGTAGGTGGTAGCTTGGATATTTGCGAGCAGTTAATAGTGCTAGGTTATTGTTAACAAAGTGACCTAAAAGTTAACTCGTTTTTGCTTTGGAATGAATGTCGTCAGTACGTGCTGAGTTAAAAAAGGCAGGAGGAAGGAAAGCCCACGAGCATTTTTCAACCTCGACGATAAGGGTTTATTGTAAAAGTTGCTGGGAACGTGTCCCGCGTTCTTGTATGCAAGTTCAGCGCCTCGCCATTACAAACTTTTCGACTATTCGAACTTCTTGTCGTTACCTGGTTCGATGGGTCGCTTCCACGATCGCAACGGCCACTTTCTTCCTCCTGCTGACAATAGTCGAGTAGCTTTCTCTTCCTTTAATTTCCTTCGTGGATGAGAATTCGACGGTGTCATCGCTATTCACAATTTTCTTAGACAGCAACCCGAATTCTTGCATTAGAAGCGTAATTAAGTAAGACGAGGTGTTAGGGTTTGCAAAGAACAGAACTTTTCATTTCGTTTCTAAGGTGAATCACACGATTTAGATAATAATGGGCTGGGAAAAGATTTCTTGTAATTAATCGCTCGAAATATCATTTGAAGACTCCTTGTAGAAAATACTTAAGTGCTAAAATGAACAAAAAATTTAGCGGAAATGGTTTACGTGTAAGATACTATAGTAGAGGAAGTGTAGCATATTTGGAATACTGTTGGTAATTTGGAATACTGAAGTATCTAATAAACTTCTAACGCTAATTTGTAACACCGTAAACAAAATCGTCATTTTGTCAATTTCAACTTAATCTGCAGAATAAAGAAACATCAATCTGCAAAACTTTTTCAGCAAGCATTTAATCTTTCCAATCATGGTTAAAATATGTCAAAACTTTATAGTTAAGTACTTAATCTCCTCATTTGCAAGTTCCTTCTATGTTTCCGTGTCAGTTTTGCGATAATTTCGAAAATACAAAGTGTGACATAAAATTTTACTTCGACTTAACGAAATCAATACTTCCTGTCATTTTTCATTTAGACCAAAGTTTCAGTTACTTTTAGTTATTTATTATTACTGCGACATGGAAATATAAAAGTTTATTAGTTTCCCTATAATATTATGCAGTTTTATGTGTTCCCATCCTCTGCCGTAATTTTTTATTCATCTTCAAAAAACTGGTATTCCAAATATACTGCACTTCCTCTATAAATTTTGATTTTTAGCACTTACAGTATTTTCTAAAAAGCCTCAATTTCCCATCCCCCAGATCCATTATTTGTTGCGCCTTCAATTTAATGCTAAACCTCCTTTTGAACCCAACGCGAGAATTTCTTAATCCTCAAGAAGCGACTATTTGAAATTGTCAGAAGTCGAGGTACGCCCCCGTAGAATCTCGAAGAATCGTGCAGCTGCAAAAGGAAATGCACCGAGGAAGCCCGAGTCGCTCGCAGCCCCTGCAATTCTCGCTTCTCGCTGCCACATACGCCTTAAATTTCCAGCGATAGCAGGATAATTTCCGTCGTAAAGGGCGGAGGAAATATTCCCCTGCTTTTTTCCTCCTCTCTCCCCGTTCCCCCACCGCGCGTTAAACTTCCCCAGCAACTGATTAGACCCGGCAATTTACAACTTGCTCGCCGCGTGCCCGATCCGTGCCCTTGATATCGATCCCCCTTGAGAATTTTTCGGATCGCCGAAGTATCGGCGAGACGTTGCGAGACTCGGCCCAGTTTCGCGGCGACCGAGATTAATTAAAACTCGCCGGAAACCTGCGCAACGTAATCTAATGAATCCCGTTGCCTCGAAGAGTCATCGGGAAAGCTTTCATCCGATTTCCTCCAGCAATCTCGAGTCGCGGTTTCCATTAAATCCGACCGAACCCTAGCGCGATTTTTCCTGGGCAACGGAGATCTTCGCTGAGGTCGTAAGCGCCGTTACGCGTCGCTGGCTGAAATACAGCGTTCCTTGCTGATTCGGTAATTCGAAGGGCGTAATGCCGCGTTCCTCGACGCGCGATAGGACACTGCACACAGACTCTATGCAACGCCAGCCTCGTGGATTTCCATATCAGCCTGACGTGCTCTGTGCATTCAGCCACGAGTGACGCGTGTCATCAGCCTGCACCGGCGGCTTTCAGCGGGAATTAGTCGCCGGAAAGATAAGGAATAAAGGGTCAACAGGGGGTTGGGACAGGGACGGGGCGGAGGAATTATCGTTGAATCGCGAGCAACGTAAATAACAGGCACTCTCCTTTCCTCTGGAATTTTACAGTCAATATTCGTTAATTGTTCACCTGGTGAGCATGATCGTATAACGTTTAGGAGGCCTCGAATTTTGGATCGAGCTGGCTTGTTTAAGGGGGTATACCCGTTTGAACCCTCGGAAAATGTATACATTTTGTGGATTTTTTTACAAGTCAACGGTTTGATGCAGATTTCCCGTTTTTTTACTATCTTTACATAGTATTATGAACTACTCGAGAAAAAAATTTCAGTTAAAAAACTATTATTTTTGGGAAGTTATGCATACACATCTGAAAGTCTTTCGATTTTAGACAGCTAAACGGTGGCCCTGAAAACAGCTGTATGACGTGTCTAAAATCAAAAACCATAAAATTTTCTTATAAAGTATGTCAATAGCTATCGTCCAACGAAGGCTTTTTTTATTCCCATTCCCCGTTTATTATTTATAAAGAAAAAAGGTGGATTTTTCTCTTAGAAAAATTTAACTTTACCTTTGATCTCTCACCATTTCTTTATTTTTCAAAATTTTCAAAATCGGCTTCGTTGGACGATAGCTAATGACATACTTTATAAGAAAATTTTATGGTTTTTGATTTCAGACACGGCATACAGCTGTTTTCAGGGCCACCGTTTAGCTGTCTAAAATCGAAAGACTTTCGGATGTGTATGCATAACTTCCCAAAAACAATAGTTTTTTTAACTGAAACTGTTTTCTCAAGTAGTTCATAATACTATGTAAAGATAGTAAAAATACGGGAAATCTGCATCAAATCGTTGACTTGTAAAAAAATCCACAAAATGTATACATTTTCCGAGGGTTCAAACGGGTATACCCCCTTAAGTATTTAAGCGATGCAAGTGTTTAAGAAAAAGTGGGAGTGATTGAGAAAGAATGAACGACAGTCGAATGTGAATGTGAGGCAATATACCTAATCTAAATCATATCGTGTTTGGTTTTATTTTCATCAGGAAAATCTCATTTATATGTTAAAAATATTTTTATTAGAACTTCCTATGGGCAGTATCCCCCTGCGTATTTAAATGAAATTCAAAGTTGATTTTCTCGAAAACTAAGCCTTCACCGCAATTTTGTCATTCCTGATTTTTGTCTTATTTTTATCGATATAATCACGCCCTCTAGAGAATTGGTTACAGGTAGAGGAACACCTTGTACAATGTTTGCCGAGTCGAAATCTGGCATTTTTAATCGTAATAATTTATATTAATTTCTTAACCCCTTTAACGTCTCACGCCATTCTGTTTCGAAGTCTAATAGCGCGCACTTCCGGGCTCTCTGAAAATACCTTGGCTGTCAGAATTCAATATTTTCTAGCACTGCACGAGTTGTGGCTAACGAACTGATTGTTACAAAAATACCAGTGGCGAGGTTACTATGAAATATTCAGTACAGCAGCAGTGTCAGAAGTTGATCCTCCGAGTGAACGTTAAAAATACCAATCTTCGATGAAATATCGAACAATCCATCCACTCTAATTTCCCGTTAAAAGACTCGTTCCCAATCGCGAGGATTCGCAAGTGTAATCGACTCGTTCAGAAACAGTTTGCAAAAAGGCGAGCTGAGCGGGAGTGAAAACAATATTCTTTGCATCGATTTCTCCTCCGATTCACGGCGATTAATTGCGTTTAAAGCGAGCGTACCTGTAAAAACGGGCTCCCCATGCACGTTCTTGCGAGCGACGAAAAAAGTTGCAGGTTTTTTCGCCCGTATGATCCAAAACGAATTTCCATGGCAAAGGGGTGAAAAAGCGCAGCACCGCAGAAGGAGTTTAACAATGCAGGAAGCGTGCCCCATACGGGATAAACGCAAATAAAAACCGTTATTCTCCTTTTCGCTCGTTCGAGTATTATTCCCAACGCTCTTGGCGACATACTTCATTTTTTTCCACGTAGATCCTCGTGCCCCTCGCTTTCGATGTTCAATTACATTTTCGCTTTTTTCCTTCTTTTTTTTTCTGCGCGAAATTGGGGTACCGTGACGGTTCGGATGCATCGTTTTGTCTTCCTGTCACTTCTGAAGTCTCCGTGTCACGAGTGTAATCGATGAACGGAATCTCGCGGCTACGTGACCGGGGGCATGAATTTTTGGTGATGCGATTTTCCACGCAGCCACTGCAGATAGGGAAATCGAGCAGGAGAACGAAGTTTTGAACGGTCGGGGAAGAAACGTCCGATGGGACGTTTTGACTTGTCTCTTTGGAAGCTTCTGCGGTTAGCATGATTCTATTTGAATCGTGAATTAAAAGTTGCAAGTTGGTAGATTGGAATGTAGGAGCGAGTAAGGGGAGGAAAAAATGGTTTGGATAGGAATCGTGGAAACAGACGCGAAAGAAGTGGGGTAAAGGCACCAGAAGTTGACTATGTATCAGTAGTTGGCACTTTTCAGAAAAACCTTATTTTTCATGTTTTTCTATAGTAATTGACACTTTCCAGAAATACATAAAAAAATACGATTTTCCTGAAAAGTGTCAACTGCTGATACATAGTCAACTACTGGTGCCTTTATCCTATGTAACGTTTGTCGATGCCTTGATTTTTACACCTGCCAGACGAGGAAAGTTCGGTTACCCGAATATGCCATTTTTTTTTTTTGCTAAACTGTGCAGGTTTGTAGAGAGCCTCAATAGAAGTATCACGCAATTTACGCTGGTGCCCGCGTTCGGTTCTTCGGAGTGAAAACACCCCTTAAAAGTTAATGTGTGATTTCCTACTTTCCCAAATAAATTTTAGTAGATATAAAAAAGATTGTTCTAAAGAAAATTTAATGTTTTTACTCTCTACAACGTTATGCAATCTAATTATTTAAAATTTGGAATGATGAACGATTTTTCATTTAATCTACAATTTGTAAACAATTTGATTACATAGTTTTATACAGCATAAAAAGCCATTTAGTTTTCATTGCAATCTTTTTTTACATCTACTACATTTTTCGCAATTTACTCGAAAGTAGAAAATCGCACAATGCTTTCAGCCTGAAAAACCAAAAACAGGCACAAACTAAAAATTGCCTGATGTTTCTATCGAGGTCCCTCACAGACCTGCACAGTTTGAAAAAAAAATCGAAATGCTCGGATAACCGAGCAGCCGTTGTGAGTATGGAGAGCTTTGAGCGCGTTGAAATGCGGCACGATATCTGTGAAACAACGTTGGTCGGAATTCGGACGCTGTTGCGGATAGTTTCTGGAGGAAAATGTACACAAACCGAGAGCTTTTCGGGCTTGGTTACAGGAGCAGAGGGGTGACTAGTAGGAACGTGGTGTTCTGTGTAAACACGATACAAAGGTAAACGTTTGTAGATGAGTTTACATATCGGCGGAATGCACGGTGTCTGCAGGGAATTGTGAAAGTGTCCCCGGATCTCAATTTGAAACCGCGCTCCATAGCCAGCAGGAAAAACGGGAGTAGGTCATCGAAAAAGTGGTTAGATCAGAAGAGGCATATTGAAAAAAAAAGCGAAGGTAGGACCTCCGCGTGAAAGAGACAAGGAGTACTCGCGAAACGTGTAACAAGGGGCGGGTGGAAAGGCCAAGGGCGTCGTTGAGGACTCGACAAGTTCAGGGATGTCCTATCGCGAAATGAAGGGCTGAAATATTCACACGCGAACGGTGAGCAAGAGGGAGCTAATTCAGACAGCTCGTGAAAAATGTAGAGACTGGTATATAGATACATGAAAGAGAAGAAACGAGAAATCCCGTCTTCGTCACCGATCACTCATGATCGGTGGCTCCGAAAATACCTAATCTCGTCAACTTCAATCCCTCGAACGGGGAACTTCGAAGATTACTCGGAATCTTCTTTAATCTGGAAATTTCGCCGAGTTCCTCGGCCCTTAAACGCTGCGACGGCCTTGAAGCCCCGAGAGTCTCGATGGTTTCGTTGATCTTGCGAATCTCCCAAGTTTCTCCCTGGTATTTTTGATCTCGAGCAGCTCGAGGGCTTTCGCTTGTTCTTGCGGGTCTTGAAAGTCTTCTCGGTTTCAACCTCCCCTCGATACGAGCTGCTTTCCAAATCGTTCGATCCATTCCCGCGGAAGGTGTTGAGGGTGTTCCTTCTCTCGAGAAACATGCTAGCGCTAGAACTCTTATCTGTCTCCAGTCCCTTTTCCCAGATTTGCATCCCTTGCAAACGCGAGGAACATCGCGTCAACCGTTTACACATCGTTAAGGGTGCGTTCACCCTGGGCGACCTCAATCCACCGCCATAGCATCTGTTCACTTGAAAAGCGCTGTTCAAAGGCGAAAGAATGTTACGGAAAGAAGTCTGCGCTAGCGGTCGGATAGAACCGGTCGCTTAAAAATTACCGTCGCGACTCGCAATTAGAATCGACAAACATCGAAAATAAAAGGCGTCGCGAGGCTTGCTCCGATTCAGCGAACGTTCTCGGCGCCCATTGTTCCCGCGCCAGTACTTCATCCGGGCTTCGCAAATATTGAATCGGTCCCATCGCAGCCTCCCTCTTGCTCCCCTGCTTTCTATTCACCCAGCCCCTTTCTCTCTTCCTCTTTCCCTCGCTGTCATCCCCTTCAGCCACCCTCAACCACCCCCAGCACCCCCCGGAATGACATCGTTGAACGAACCCTGGGCACAGAAGTAAATGCTAATCGGAGAATGCGTCCTTCGTCACCCCTGAATTAAAAAGAGGTGGCGCGAAATGTTGGCGTTACACCACTGACCTTGTCGATCCTTGTTCTGTTTTCCATTGTCTCCTGCATTGTAGGCCTCCCGCATTGTCGCGAACATATGGACACGCGTCGCCTATAGTGTTCGGCGGTTGCAGATTTTCGTGCACACCGTTGGAATCGGCGGTGAAACGTAACAGCTGCTCGAGGATCGTTTCTCCCCGGGGCGCACGTCCTGCTGGGGAATCCGGGGAAATGCGTTTTCGATAGACTTTGAATTCGCTGGGATGACTTTACTCCTCTATGCTTGATAGTTTCTAGCTTCCATCTGTATTTCTTAGTGGAAGATTGTTGGATCGTGACAGGGAGATCCTGGATTTTCTACCAATTCGTGAGAATTTAAATCGTTGACTCGCCGAAAAAAGGCCGACTTGTGAGTAACGCGATAAATTCGCTAGTGGAGCTACTTTTTTTTCTCTTGGGGACGAGGCTTCATGTTCTGTCGCGAAAATGTAGCGCAGAGTCGTGGAAAGCTAATAAAGAGACCGGAGACTACGAAATTGCGTATGCAATTTTCTTCCGTCTGTTTACGTTAGCATGAGATTACATATTCCGCCGAGGGAAGGCCGATATTTCCAGGCCGAGGCTAATTTGCAATTCCGCGTTCGAATTAGTTGATAAATTGCGAGGCTTTCCGAGGGAGGAAAAAAGAGTTGTGCGAGTGTTTGTACTTTGTTTAACGAACAGTTGAGTCGAAGGAGGCATCATTCTCGCGATACTTGGCAGTTTCTCGCGGAGGCTGGCTGAGGGTAGGTAGGGTAAACGCACCAATGAATGAACACTTAAGGTTTAATGAATAAACACTATTATAAAATTATGTTTGCAGCGTGATTTATTCTACGCGCTGCAAAAATTGTTTGGATATGGAACAAAAAATTAAAAGAAGTCTCTAATTAATTAGTTGCTTATTTTAATAATTTATTTTACCCATTTTAATAAGGAATGTCCATTCTTTGGTACGCGTTCATTTACTGGTACATCTATCTTATCTTTATGTTAGAGCTTATATATTTTTTTTCTAATAAACACTTCACTCGTTAATTTGTCTATGTCCATCGTCCAATAAGGTTATGTATCAACAACGAGAATAGCGATAATAGGGAAGAAAAAGTAATATTCTTTCGATACCCGAAAGCTGTTGAGAATTTTGAATATCGTGGATGGTATTTATTATTTCCTTCTACAACGAGCAATCTTCAACTTCTTAAATGAAATATTCCAACTTTCAAAGGGTCTACTACCATTTCTGTGCGCAACAGGAAAACAGACAGCGCGAGGATTCCATTTTCACGTGGACAGCAACATCCTGACAAAGCAATTTCCTCCGCTGTATAGAAATTGAACTAGACTGCGATTCTTTGTTGGTGGATCCTAGCTCTAATTTTCAGCGAAAAACGTCGTGTTCACTCAGACCTACTTCAAAACGTTTGAATAGAATGTTGCAATAGAACTGATTCGGGGTCCACTAGCGAGTCGTTTGCATTCCGCTTTGCATTTTCAGAGTTCCTAACACAGCTTGGTAGTGGCGAAACAACGGCGGGGCAATATTATTTTCCCGCGATTAAAAGGCTGCTATAATCGAGCTTAATGAAACGATTAACCATCTCACTGCAACCGCGGAATGCGTAGGAACGCAATGGCAGAGTTCCAAACCACTGAGAACACCGTGTGTCGCGCGAACAATGAAAATGGCACGCGAAAAACTGGGACGAAATTTTTAATCGCGTGTCTTAACGGGGAAATGTAACGAACGACACTGCGGAGTGGCGTGGAAAATAGCCGCGAGTGAATCGACGTGTGTCGTGAGTTTTGTTCAATGTGCAAGACCCGCCACCACCATGTTCACGTGCCTCTGGAACTTCTTCGACTGGTAAGACTCACTTTTCTTTCACTTAAACGTCAAATTCGTATTGAGTCAAGGATTACTGCTAGGGTTTATACGAAAATCGACTTTTGAAAGGAAAACGCTATTCCTAAAAACCCAGATTTCGAATTCCAGTATTCCAAAAAAGACGGATTTCGAATTTTTGACAAATAATTAAAAAGGTAAAAAAATATCTATACGTATTTTAAAAAGTTTCAGTTCATTTAATATTTATGAAATTACAAAATATTGCAAAATAAAATATACATAGGTATTCTATCCATACAAAACCAAATAAATAAGAAAAAAACTAAAATAATCCATACAAATCCGTATAACGTTTTAATTCGTTTAATATTTATGGAATTACAAAAATATAATAAAATCAAATATACTGCATACAATACCAATTCAAATGGAATTAGAGTAACTAAAATCCGTACAAAATATAGATTATAAATCTTTATTTCATTTAGTATTTTTCTTCTGGAATAGGTATAAACTCATGAAGATTAATTTTACAGTAAACTTTTACTACAATATTCTTGTGCCCGAGGAGCTTTCAAGTAAAAATGTCAACCTTTTTAATTACACAATTAATTAACGTTTACCTATTAATTCTAGTATCTCAAACCGGGTTTTAAATTTAAAACCCGATTTGCAATTTTTACACATTTATAAAAAAAAGCGGTTAATAAAAACCGACAAACCCTACTTCAAAATTACTGCAAAAGTGAAGGAAACGCCGTGGCTTCTGACTCGCAAGTCAAAGCACTAGTTTCCTTAGCCATAAGCAAGTCGAATTGTATTGCATAAGAACCGCAATCTCTGTCATGTTCGATAAAAAAGTTCGGTGTATCTTAGTACAAGCGAATTGAACGACTCGACTGGCGAATATTCCTCGTTCATCGAAATCTCTCAGCAGCCAAGAACTTTAAACTGCAATTTTATTGTAACAGAGAATTCTTTACCGAAGAACAGACAACGAAGATGGGTCGCGCGTCCACTGTCAAATATTTGCCCCGACAGGCGAATGGAAATGGCGGAATCTTCGCAGCGACGCAATTTACCCCGATATAAATCTGGTTTCCCGCGCGTCGGAGAAATTATGCCGAGAGTAGAGGTTGCCTCTCGCGATTCCTCGACTTCTTTCCACCCGGCGACGCTGGAGCAGTTTAATCGACTTTGCTCTCTGTTACGATGAAATCTAAGTAGCGAGCGCGAGACAATGGTGCTAGACGGCTGGGTCGAAGCGTATAATACAGGCAGGGTGTGTACAATGCCGCGAAATTGTGTAGAATACCGCGACTAATTTAGGCGGCAGTTAATAATGTAAGCTCTTGAGCGAGCGCCGCGGAGGCTCATTCATGAACTTCGGTAATTCCATTAACATGCAGCTAAGACAGAGGCTCGTTTTTCTCTGATTATTTCAGGAGGCGTTGTCGCCAGCGCTGCAACGGCTGCGTCAGATCAGACGACAAAATTCGCGAGAGCCTCCCTTTCGTGCTTCGTTGCTTTCAGATGAGATAGAAGCTTTCGTTTGTGCAAGGTGCAAAGTCGAAGGCGCTGCGAGTTGATACCTTTTAAGATCGCAGAACACTGCACGCGAAACCTTGCGAACTGTATACACAAAAACTCTGTAGAATGCTAGGCTCCCACTTTCTTTATCTCTGGGTTGATTGAAGTTCTTTGTGCGACGCGCGGCGGCATATTCGAGCCACCCCTGGCGAAAATCATTGCAGAAATACCTTGCGCGCCTTGCAGAGAGAAGAGCTACATTATTGGGAAAAGAAAGAAAATCGTTTGTTGATGTATGCGGCACTATTTCAATCCCTCGTAACTTTCGGCAGACACATTACGTTGAAGATAAACTTTATTCAAACTCGAAGGAGAGTCAGGATTATGCTCTCGATATTCACTACTCTTATACAGATAAATTTCTTTAACTTACTGAGGTACATTTCCATATCTCACGATATCAGAACCTTCTAGAATTTTACAAGCTTTACTTTTGTATTTTTTAATTTTTGTAACCCATGGAAGGTTGAAAGCAATTTTTCGGCGCAAACGCGTAATTTAATTTGAAGACGCCAGCAATCAAGCGATGATGAAACGCGCTGGAATTGGGTAATAAAAACGGCGCGTGACGCGAGAACTCCTTGTTCAATTCGAAAGCTAGCGACTCGCTCGACATTCGAATGAAATTTTCGAGGTAAGGAATCGTGTCTGCTAATCGATCTGGATGAAAGACCCAGTGTCTTTGGGGCCCGAATCTCGGGGAGGTTGATCGTTGAACGTCGTCGATGGCCTGCGGCGCCTCGAGGAATTGCATCCGATCGAGGAACGCGCCGACGTTAAATTCCGCGCATATTGCTTCCGTATTTTACCCGTGAAAGAAGGTAGCGCGACATCGATCCAAGAGGTTTATTGCACGCCAGCCGGCTCCTTTTAACGGGACTCCACTGCGCTATGATGAAATTGCAGCCAGTGAATAACGAATATATTCAGAAGACAGGCTTGTATACGGTGCTTCTGTTCGCTCGTCAAGTACCTTCAAAGGCAACCAGCTCTGCGGCAATTGCATTTCAATATCAACCCTTAGAAAATTGTTCGGTATCTCTATTCGGAGGTTTTAGAGTGAGGAGTAAATGATGGGAGAGAAAAGCAAAGAAGTCTGCGTTTTGTTGGGCCTGCGAGTAGATCCAGGGCTCATCAGTAACGCATTACGTAGCAAACTTTGATAGAAAGTAGTTCTTGCAAATATATTTAACAAGTATTTTATTTTATCGACACTTGTGTTGAAGGGGTGAAAACAGCCCTCAAGGTTGGATGTGAGAAACATATTTGGTCGAATATCGTTAAAACTATCAGAACTTGATAGGATCGATTAAAATTAGGATGCAGATTTAACCCTTCGTTGACACACCTCCCTTTTCGATCGAATTTGACACACCTGGGTGGCTCACACCCAGAATAATTTGTGAACGACTGCCATTCTCATCAAAAGAATCCAATCATTATGAAAAAAATCGTGGGGCAATTTCAAGGTATCTAGAATGTATTTTAATAGTTTTTTTTATTAAAATTGTATCACAGTTTTTGTAAAGAAATTCTAGATTACCATATGTCGAGAAAACACGAAGAAAATCTTAAAAAAATTGTAACTTTTGCAAGTTTTAATATTACGAACTAAAAATGTACAGAGTTATTGTTCAGATATAATATTTTGGAAAACAAATTTTTGTATGTCGTCTTTCGAAAACAAGGTATTTATTTTGCATATAGAAGGCACAGAGTGTCAAAATCAGCTTATGGGTGGTTCCCACCCTGAGTGTCAAGGAAGGGTTAAATCTGCAGATAACTGGGAAGCGTGATGTGGCAAGGCGCATCACACTTTTGCGCCAGGAATCTTTTCACTGCCAATTAGGCATAAACGTTCAGCCAGAGCTGGTCTAATTCGGAAGGTAAACGGAACGCGCGAGTCACGAAACAGGAAATTTTTCCTTGCCGTCTGGTCACATTAGTCTCATTATCTGGCACGAAACCGTTTGCATATTCCCGCCGTCATCCCGCGCCTTTCTCCTCTAATTTTTCTTCCGCTGCTTTCAACTGCTGCGCCGCCTGTAATTGCGTCGGAAACTCGAGCGGGAAATCGGCGCCGGCTTGGAAACGCGGATCACCGTCTTCGTCGCCTCGATATTTCTTACTCGGAACCTTTTGAATCGGTACCCCCTTTGGCAGAGCGCAATCGATATCAGTGGACGAGTAGAAGCCGCAACCCTGCCCACCCTTTCTCCTTCGCTGCTTGGCTATTCATTGTTTCCGGAGGGAAAAGTTTGACGCGATAAAAGGAATCGCGTGTACCAAAGCGTGCCGGACTCCCTCGGACAAATACGTCGCCACATGCTTCTTCCTTCGTTGCAGAATGCGAGACTTCACGTCACGCTGCGCTACTGGTTACTCTCGGCTGCAATTTAATATTTCTCTGCTCTGACGATTCAAGAAGGTGGACGAAAGTAGGATCCACTCTGCGCGTATTTTTCGTAAGCCGACTTCTTCTGCCTGTTGCTTTAATATTCGAATATTTAAATCGAAGAATTTTTGTATGGAATTAAGATAGAGAGATGTATCTTTTCGGAGGTTGAAGCTAAGATGTTGCAGAATAAGGGAAAAATATTGATAGAGTATGACAAATAAATTTTGATATTAAAAATATATGTCAAATGATCCTAAAGGGGTAGAAAATTTCTTCAGATTTGAATTCAGCGCGTCAAAATCTATAGGAAATGATGTACGTGTAACAAGTGAAGGAAAAACTTCGAGCACACATTATAACGGAAAAAAGTACCTAATTTTCTTCGGAAATGTCAACTTTGACATAGAGTTTGAAGATCAAAACTTCTTTGTCATACTTTCTTAATGTTTTCCCCTTATTCTACAATATTTTGGCTTTATCCTCCAAAAAGATTAAGAAAAGTGTTTGACCCACTGTACGACGCCGTCTTTTCCACCCTTTTCAATCGATCTTAACTACTCCGGCGTTAATAAAGTGACAGAAAATTCGTCATCCGAAATAATTTCTTCAGCAGTAATGTAGTTATCCTTTCCGCGGTAGAAGTAGCCACGCCACCCACTTCAATTACGCCGGAAAGAGGAGGATACTTTCTTTCAGCCCGCAGACTCGCCCCGTAAACGATCAAAAGGGTGTAAATATTCGAGTGAAATTCGCGTGGAGCCCATGGTCGGAGCAGGAATGCAAGTAGCACCCCCTCTTCTCCCTCGTTCCACCCTTCAATTTCGAGGAGCTAGCCCCACGGTGCGCGATACCTCTCTCACTTTACGCGCGCCTTCCAAGGAAATCCCAAACCTGCCAGTATGCTCGGCGATGCTGTCAAATCACATGATCGCTTGCAACTCTCGGTGTAAGTCTTAACATCCTATGCAATATTAACAGGGCCGGGTTAAGATTTTTCCGGCCCGGGCTTATCAAACCTTTGAGTTTGGTTAAAAAGCGAGGGGTGGGAAAGAATTTATAATAAAACATAGCATAATGCACGTAAGTGTGAAAAAATTGAAATTTATTCTAAATGAAATTAATTCTAAATTTACCCTAAATTTATTCTAAATGAAATTAATTCTAAATTTATCCTAAATTTATTCTAAATGAAATTAATTCTAAATTAATCCTAAATTTATTCTAAATGAAATTAAATCTAAATTTATCTTAAATTTATTCTAAATGAAATTAATTCTAAATTTATCCTAAATTTATTCTAAATGAAATTAATTCTAAATTAATCCTAAATTTATTCTAAATGAAATGAATTCTAACTTTATTCTAAATTTATTCTAACTGAGAAATAATAATTTACATATAAATAGTATTAAAAGACAAATACCTAAAAGATATTTTAAAATAAACTTTTCAAGTTTAAAAAAAATTCCGTTAAAAAACGGAAGCAGCAAACAAAATTGATTTCAATTACTTTTTCACATACATAAGTGTAGGCTTAAAACTAGACCCTCCTAGGAAGTGTGGTTTTTAATCCAGCCTCGTGTAATAACATCGCACGCTGCTCGCCCATGAAACAACCATGAAAACGCGACGAAGTTAGGGCATGCAGTTTAGCTACTGACTCCTAGACATGGATCAGGTTGCCCGCCCGCAGGCTTCCAGCTTTCGCCCGAAGCTCGATGAAAGCGTTGGCTGATCGAGAGTTAAAGTGCTGCAATTTACCAGCCAAGAATTCTGACGGAAGTCGAGAATATCCCGCCTCAGGAACCGCGCGAGACTCGAGCCTTAGCGCGCGACGTTCGCGGAATTAAAATGGGAGTGCAAGTCGCAGATAAGAATTCCTCTCCAGGTTGGGTATTAATCATCTGGGAGACTCGGGGACAATTTCGAATAATTGAGCGTCAGGGGAATAATCGAGACGGAAATGTAGGCGTCGGTTTTTAAGCGAGATTCCGCTTGGTTCTGAAAAGACGAAGATAGAAGACGGGGCGAAGATGAACGAGGCTAAATGGCATTGACGAACGGGCGCAAAAACACCTCCTTTGTGAAGGATCCTCATGCATTTGCCACGGGAGGGCTTTCCATCGGTTCCCTGTTCTCGCAGGTTGATGCTCAGGTATCGATTCCTGTGTGTTACGTTAGAGCTGTTTCGAGACTCGAAACAACCGAGCCGAGCCCGGCTCGGCTCGGATATTCGGGCCGAGCCGAGACTCGAATGGTTTCGGGTAACCCGAATGTTTCGAGTAGCTCGATTTCTTCGAGCCGCTCGAATATGTTCCGGGTAGCTCGATTTTTTCGAGCCGCTCGAATGTGTTTCGGGTAGCTCGATTATTTCGAGCCGCTTTAATCTGTTTCGTTTAGCACGATTTTTTCAAGCAGCTCGTATGTGTGCTAGCTTGGTATAGCATTTTGTAGGCACTGAGTATAAATTAAGTTAGATGTATAATATGAGATGTCTAGATGTGAAAACCATATCAAGTTAACCCTAAGTTCTCGCAGGAAAGAAGTCGGCTCAACATCAGAGAGAATTTGAACTTAACCTTGAATAAGTTTGAAAATATCCTGAATGTGATTAAATTTTTCAAAGAGAAAAATTCGCTTGATCTATTGTAATGGAGCACTAGGTAGCTCTATGTATGGTCGAATTATGTTATGATTTATATTTTACACCTTCTGGGAAACCAGATTCAATCCAATTACTGCTCTCGGGGATATAATAAAGTGAACACTTATATTATATATAGAAAACTTTACTAAAGTTTATTTCGTATGCAAGAACAAAAGTGACGAAAGTGAAAACATATATGAGAATATATTATTATTATTATTATTATTATTATTATTATTATTATTATTATTATTATTATTATTATTATTATTATAATATAAACGGGACAAAATTAAAAGATTCAATGTCATAGTATAATATATTGTATTATATACAGTAACATTCACGCAAACGCTAAACTATATACAATTTATATAAAAACGCTATACCAAGCTAGCACACATACGAGCTGCTTGAAAAAATCGTGCTAAACGAAACAGATTCAAGCGGCTCGAAATAATCGAGCTACCCGAAACATTCGGGTTACCCGAAACCGTTCAAGTCTCGGCTCGGCTCGAAAAACCGAGTCCCGCTCGGTTCGAACTTCAAGCTACTCGAATGTTTCGAGTCTCGAAACAGCTCTATGTTATGTGCTCTATAGCAGCGGAGGATGTCCCCGCGCCAAAGGCAAGGCCTGCTGGGCTCCCCTGAGCCTAACCCTGAACAGGTCACAGCGTTATAGCGGGCAGAGATAGGGGTGAGATATCTATCCTCTTTAATCTGTATATTGGATCCTCAAACCGTTCTTCACTCGATGGCCTTTGTCACGTGATATCTTAATCACGCGATATATTGCTCCGATGGAATCTAAAACTCCAATGACGAGACCAATTTCAGCTCGTAACCTGGAGGAATCTTTTATTGAAGTCGCTTTTTTAACGGAATAGTCTATGTTGGAATATCTCGGAGGTCTGAGTCGACAATTATAGACTGGGGGGCAGGAGACGAGTCCTCCACGTCATCGAGACCGTTATATCGGACAAAGGGATCAATAAAAAGGTCTTGAGGGGTTTTTAGCGAGAGCCTCAATTATGCAAAGGCTGACAGATTTAATTGCGGCTATAGAGCTATTGGAAATCGGTTACTGGCGGCGGAAGACACTTCCATTACGTAAGATCTCACGGATTCTGTTAAGTTGGATTATCCTATTGAAACACCCGTTTCAAAAGTAATTCATTTGAGATACAAATACGTGTTACATTGGGGTGGCTCTTCTTTATGCGTCTCCATTTTTTTCGTATTTCTATGCTCTCACCCCCAAATATGATCCAATTTCAGAAGAAAATAAACCCTGAAAAAGTTTATTGCAATCGGACAATAGGAAAGGGTGTCGACCAGACTTTTAACTTTAGAATTCATCAATCGTTTGGATTTAAAGAATTTCTCAAAAATGGTAAGCCCTATCGAAATTTTCTTCAAATAACATTAAAAGAGCACTCAATTTTCTACAATTACTGTATATATAATTTTGTGGTGCCTCCAACCTTTATTTAGATAACAGCGTTTTAATATAGAAAATCATAGCTTATTCCTTTATTCATTTTCAATTCAGTTCCAGTTTAATTTTACACTAATCTCCGTTCGATCTACTTTAATTTTAAATTGATCGCCCTTTGTTTTTTATTCTGATGAACCGTCCTTACTACTCAATATTAATCTACAATATAAATCTGTAATACTTTGCGAACAATTAATGCATAGCCTAGTTGTGTAAAAGCTAGCCACTAGCAGCAGTATTCACTTTCGCGCGGAAAAAGGAGACACAGGGAAGTAGCGGTCGATGCTGCAAGCTCGTCGACCTTTGCAATCCATTTTCCATCGCGCGGCGCGTACACAGTGCAATTCCCTTGTCGTCGCGACGTCTATCGGTCGCATTAGCGTCGCGTTGCAATTTCCATGTCGCGTGAATGTCGCGCGCTCCCCAAACGGGAAACGCAATCCGTCCTGTGTAAACATTCGCTCACTCACCGCTCGATTATCAGAAGCTCGACCCATTCGCGTACATCTCTTCCCACTTTCACGGGCGATTAGCCCCGGTCGATCCTTTTCAACCCTTTTCCCGCGACACTTATCGAAACACCCGCGAAGTAACAATTTTTCATACCCGCGAGTTAACGAGATGCAAACGTGAATTATACTGAACAGAGCCAACGGAAGTTGTTATACGGGCAGCGAGAAGTGCACGTTCGAGGGATGTGGGCAGGAGAAAATTGACATACTACGATGCGCAAGACGCTGTAATTAAGTAGAACGCGGGCGGTGTCTAGTCGAGAGCGTTGCCATGGGATAACTACGCTCTCGAGGCTTCGCATATCATATTTGAGAAGGTAACGAGCTCCTCCACTCTGCTGTACACACCTTGGACGAGCAGCTTCAATTCGTGGTCGTGGAAACGTGCTTCACGGAAAAGACGCATCTCCTCCTCCGCGATTACCATAATTTTTCTTCCAATAGAACTAAAAATTTCTCCGCAAAGCAATACGTTTCCACTCAGCTTCGACTTTCATTATACTCGTCCGAAAAAGGATCCGCTAGATTCTCCTGAAAAAAAAATTGTGAAAGACTCGAGGCGTAGATCGATAAAAATTTAATTCCCTCTGGGAAGTTTACAAAGGAAACGCCTGCATGAGTGATGCATAGGACGGCCGCTTTCGTAGCCTTGAATAATGTCCGCCATCGAGTTCCGGAGCAGCGGCGCTTAAACGTTTACCGTGGTGCATTATGGAGAACGGGGCCGTGCAGCTGCGAATTACACACGATCGCTGAAGGGAGCGTAAACTCTGTAAGGCGCGGTGCACCGAATCCTCCAGGATCCTCTGTCGCGGGTGAATGGCGAGGGAATTATGACGAACAAAGCCGTCGTGCATTCGAAATGTCTTGCAGTTTCGCCGGGCCTCTTCACCTGCCGCCCCAACGTTCCCAACGTTCGGGAGTTTTCCGGCTTCGCTGCCATTGGGACTGACACTCGTTCGCAGCATGCGAGCGAGCAACTTTGGAGACGAGGCGTGTTGCGAGGAAGCTGAGTATCGCCGAAGAATAATCCCGTTCGCGAGCGAAAGTTTGGCGGAAGTTGCCCCTGGCGGGACTTCTCTTAAACACAGCTTAATTCTAAAACCGTTATCCCTGTCGCGTTTCTCAAAGTATGGAAATTAAAGGCGAGTTTACAGGGCTCACTTTGGTTTATTCAACCAAATTGAAAGGCGAATGCTAAACTTACACGTTTTAATGAAATTGAGCAAACTGGTTCACTTAAAAATGCCAACTTAAAAATTTAATGGCATTGTGTTAGGAAATTTAGATAAACTTAAACAAGAAATAACAGAGAAGTAATTTACACTGTGTTCGCTTTGCTTTCAATTTTATTTATTTATTTATTTTCTTGTGAACGGGTAAGACCCATTTTGTGACACAAAAAAAAGGACACAAAGTACAGAACAAAAACAGAAAGTTACATAGAAAGTATAAAAGATAATAATAATAATGACTCAAGTCCTATTTACACTTGAAATCGCACGCTGTGGTTTAAAAGAGAAAATCGATGCATGGAAGAGATCAATCTCATCCCAATGCAAATTTTCTAGGTTTGTAGATCCTATGAAAGAGGTTCGTGAAACCAAACCTTTGAATTTTATTGAATCAACCGCGTTGTTCAATAAAAGTGGACCGAGTAAATTCGCTTTTAAGGATAAGTTTCTTCGTGATTCGTGAGAAGTTGTAGAATGCAAATTGAAGTTACATGTACTTTTCTTTCAAATTAATCGAGAACGATTGTTTAAACCTGACGATGAGAGAAGAACGTCTGCCGGAGAAAAAAACAACAGACTGTAATTAGCCTGACAGACGGAGCATGCAGCGTTTCGATGCGCCACCCCAAAAAATCAATCCCATTTTCCACCCCCGTCCAGAGGCTAGGCCTGAGAATGCGGCTGATCGATTGAAAACCTCCAGGTGTAAATCCAGCGACCTCGAAGCAACGGGCCAGCTGGAAATTTGCCCAAATACACTTCGAAATCCTCGACCGCGACCAGTGGTGGAAGTTTTTCGACAAAAGGAGATGGATTCGGCAAAGCAAGTGACTGCCTTACACGCCGAATATTTTATTTGCATCCGAGAAACTCCAAATATTCCAGAGCAACATTCGACTACACGGAGTGGCAACTTCCGCCTCTTCAAATTTCCTTTCCCTTCGCTCTCACCATTTCTGTACACTTTCCTCCATTTCACCATACCAGCTTCCTCAATCCCTCCCCTTTCTTCATCCCTGTGACTCTATTTTGATTCTCCACGATCTTCGATCCTCCCTTAACCATCTTCCGCTTCATTTACCACATTTCCCTCTGCTCCTTCGTTCCCTGCTCCACCTCCCTTCTCTTTCATGGCTCGAGTCCCTGTCCTGTTGTTCTGCTGCCTTTCCTCGATCGACGGATACACGGGCTACGAGAACCATCCCTGTGAACACAGCGTGAACACAGCGTGAACACAGCGTGAACACCGAGGCTTTCAATCTGAACTGAATTTTTACTGATACGTATCTCGGGCTTCCGGCTCGCCGATAACCGCTGTTCCGGGAAAAATACAAATGGAAAGGCTGGGGGAAATGGGAGTACGCGAATCGATGTAGAATAGGAAGAGCATCCAACAAAGATGTCGCCTCGATGTTATTGTGTATCTACAGGGTGTTTTGTTTCAGTCGATGGAAAGGTAGAACAGAAGCATCCATCAGGTGCATTAGGTACATAAATGCATTAGAATGTAAATGAATGAGGGAATGACTGAGAGTATTTAAAACCATCAAGATTGTAGGAAAGATGGGTTTAACGATTCCATCGCCCTCCAGGGAGGGCTAAACGAGCTGGTAACAATGGGGCTGCATACAGGCTCTGTTTCGAACACAGCACCGGATCGATTAAAATGGAACACTGTCTATGCACACACGTATGATGATACGCACGGTGGATGCATCTCTAAGGCTGCACATTGCAGGTAGAATAGGGGAGGGAAATGCTCGGGAGACAAACATGTCGAAAATTGTGTACCGACTATAGAATAAAAACGGTACTCGTAGAATGTGGAAATAGGTGTTAGAATTTGAAATATAAAATGGTGATATCGAGGCAAATGTTGGCATATTTTCATTGGGGGATGTTTAAATTGGAATAATGATTTTATACAATCCCGTGAAATTCATTTCACAACTCTGTTTGCTGCGAGGAATTTATTTTATCCGGCATTGCATCCTGGATAAATAGTCGTCGTTTGAACACTTTATTAAAACAAATGGAAAATAACCAGTATGCAAAATAAGCACGTGCTCGGGGCATCGAGAGAAATTTTCTGGATTTTAAAATTAAACTTTTCTTAGAAACGCTTTTTAGTGAAATTTTAGTGAAACAGGGCCTCAAAAGCTTTTAAATCTCAGGGCCTTTAAAGGTCTCAATCGACCCTGCGCGTTAGTCTAGAAATTCAATCTGACTTCGACGTATCATTAGTAGAAACTCGATCTAAAAATCGACGTACGATTTTAAAATGTGAAAAAGATCCACGTCACGCCAGTGTTTGCCCCGAAACTACAAGTTAGAATTACACTGTCCCCTGCATCGTTACACCACCATTGTCCAATCTCGCTAAAAATCTTCGAGCCCTTCTCTCCCCATGATTCAATTTCGCCGGCTCCGGTGCACGATACTTTTTCCCTTCGCCCTCGATAGTCGACTCCGGCGATTGAACACGGAGTTTACGAGACTAGCTGACGCTGTACGTACATCGCGGTGAAACGCGAAAAAAGAACGGGAAGAAATCCGCACAACTGCATGGAATGAAATAAATCTTGTAACGCGGCGCGCCGGCTTTATCGATGAATGCCTGTCAACATTAAAGAGAGAGGAACGCGGCTGTGTCGTGTGGAGGAGCGGGTCGATAGAAGTTACTTGCACGTAGAATTGAAAAGAACTGTTCACGTTTCGGCCGCCGATATGGATGTATCTCGCTAAGTGTGCCCATTCTCTGCGCCGAGGGGGACGTAGAACGATAGCTACGAACCGATCGGACATTGATCGATGCACTTTGTCGTATTGCCCCGTGTCCACGGTGGGCACCAATGCCTCGCATTTCGCGACGTCACTGTCATCTTGTGGAGGACGTGGCAAAGAAAGTTTCTTTCCTTCTATTTCTACTTGAAGCTCAAAAATCTTCGAGACACTAATTTCTCTGTATTGAACATTTATTTAGATATATGGTAATGCCACTCCCAATAGATATATGGTAATGCCAGTTTAGATATATGGTAGTGACACTCCCAAAGGGGGGCCAAGGAGCCCTTGCAATCCCCTAAAAAAGGAGCTTTGTAAAAAGAAAAGAAAAGTGGATTTTATTCTTTAAATAATTTTTATAATCACCTAAAGAATTTAATTGAATTTGCGTTAGAAATATTTTTATCCCTTCAACTCGGCTCCCCCAAGATTAAATCCTTTGTAACATCACTTTGTTAGTGTCTCGAAAGAAGGCTGGGGGTTCTGCCTCGAAATAAGTTAAACGCTATCCCCTCCATTTCTTCTCTTCTTGCCGTGGTGAGTGACAGAGGGGACTGATAACGAGTGCCCCCCAGTATACTCTTCTACGCGATGAGGTAACAAAGGTCATCTTCTTTCCAAACAAGTCTCTAATACCTTAGTAAAATTCGAGAAGACTTTGGAACGTGTAACATCGAAATTCGTTTACGAAAGTTGCACTTTAAATGGCGCGATACAGATTAGGTTTTCATGGTAACCTTTCGACTGGGCATTGTTTCCGAATGGAAGCTGGAGCAATCACCAGCGATTTCGAGACGGTGCGCTCGACAAATTGCTTTGAAATTTTATGGAAGGCAGGAGGGAAGCGGCAGACTCGTTCTTTTAAGAAATAAGATCTAAACTCGTCGAGAGTGGAACGAGCCCTGCGTCGTTTCGAACAGCTGTAAAGAGGAACAGAGGGAAGGATGACGAGAAGGAAGGAGTAAAAAGTAATCGGATGAAGAAAGGGTTCCTCGTATCCACGACAGTAGATCCGTTTCGTTTCGATTCCGCTGTTTCAGGATTCGATGAAGGAGAATGGTCCCCTAGAATTTTTTAAGTTTAGCGAGGCTTGATTCGACTTGGAAATGCAAGGACCAGGGGTAAAGAGAGGTTTACTGTGTTGTGATATTTGTTGGACGGAAATTAGCATAATAGTTGTCGAAATAGTACCCCCTTGTGCCCGCTGAATGGAAGGTAGGTCGCGCGCGATACCCTAGGGCAAATACAGTCATTAGTCAGTTAGAAGTTAGTTATCGATCGGCACTCAGTTAGAATCAGGCTTCGAACAGTTGGTTAGTTGGTATTCAGCAATCACTTAGAGGTTCTGGGAATACTGAGGCTTCCAACAGTCAATTCAAAGTTCAGTTAGTTTAAGGGAGCAATTAGGCTACATCAGTCTCCAGTCGGATAATCAACACTGGGAACGCTCAGACTTCACTCAATTAAATGAACAACCAGGCATATGTTACACAGGTTTAAGATCCACGATACAATCACCTGTCAGTCATTTTCTTGCTCATTAAATTGGAGGTATTGAAAGTGATTCTACTTGTCAAGTTTCCGTCGTTTATCAAAAGAAATCTAGCAAAATTGTGCTCGCCAGTTTCTTCAGTTGTTCACGGCACTATTTTTTGGGCTAAAAACATGGCAATATTCGGGATTTTTTTAAAAGAAATTAGCGATTCGCTTCATCTGAAATTTGGGCCATGATTTTATACATCTTTGAAGAAGTTGCGGTTATTTTTTTATTAATTTTTAATAATAAATATAGCACCAACACGCAGTTCAAAATTTGTCGTCCGCTGGTGTGATGGTTGATCCCACATAACTCCTATATTTATTATTAAAAATGAATGAATAAAAACAATTTTGCTATGTTTTTAGTGCTGAAAATAGAATTCTCTCTTAATCGTTCTTCGAGTTCTCGAGCAGCTAAGGAAGATATACTCTAAGCAATCAAAAGCAGAATAAAAATTGTAAAATACTCGGAGTCAGTGGTATTAAATCAGCGATTTCTGGGAACTATTGAAAACGTATTAGTAGGTGGTTGTCGAACTCTGTCGAGATCAACGTCGAAAGTTCACGAAGAAGGACTCGTTCAGCTGCAGCCGTTCCCTATTTCGGTCAATACACAAACTAATTTCGACAGAGTTCCCGATAACTTGCGTCCCTGTCCGAATCTGAATTCTAATGAAATTTCTCCATTAACGCCCCGAACATTGTCTCGAATTCAACACGTGTGAGTACACAGGTTCTTCCACTTGGTCATTTTGTCAACGAACTCGGCCAATTCAATTTGCTCTTGCTTTCCCAGATATATTATTAAACTCCCACCTTCCCCCTTCGATAATTGAATTCAATCATTAACCAGGATTGTATAAAAACAAACTGATTAGTATAATCACAACGACCATTAAGAAATCCTACATTGGAATTTTCTCCTAATCGCCTAGGGGTTCGAACATTTGATCCAGGGGGTACCTATTAAAACCCTCTGAACAAATGAAGGAAGAGTTCCAAGGGATAAAATCCAGAATAAGATCCCTCCCACTTTTGAAGCTCTGGGTGGCTCCCAGCTTGCACTTGTCATCTCTCTTTTCCCTCGTAAGCGGAGTTAATTTGCTGGTGAGCCGTTGCCGCGGCACGCTCAAAACTATTCGATATTCCATCTCATATTTCTCCGCGGTCGGGTGAGTTTCCCCATCTCCCGGGCTTATTCCGCAATCTCCGCGGGTTCATCGTCGAGATGTTTCGTTGCGGAGGGCGCCGGGCAAGAGAATGCAAAAGTGGTGGAAAAGGAAAGAGGAAGAATCCCAGGGAAGACGAACAAGCCAGCTTTATCGACTGGCCCGGCATATTGGAAGCTGAGCAGAGGGACCACACCCCCGGCTGGCTCGCGCTTGTTTATACTCCCGTCTGCCGCGTAATTTCTGCGGCGGCTGTACGACAAGCTCGCGAGCAAAATGCAAGGGAAGAGACGCTACGCGGGGAAAATTGTAAAAGTTGCTCGGCCGGCCGAGTCCAGGGATTCGCTGGCGAATAGGAACGTCCCCGTAAGACGCGATAGTTTCCCGTGCAATTGTGGCTTGATCCCACGGAGCAAGGTACAAATTGAAAGGGTATCTTTTTATTCGCCATCATCAATTACAAGGGGCACCTGTCACGGGTGGAAGTCTGTCTATTGATGGTCTAGTGGGACGAAAGTACAAAATCAGGACACATCCAAAATGAAAGAATCTTTGTCATACCGCAAGCTATTGAGTCAGAGATGTCGGAATGATAATTGGACCGTTTATTTTGAAAGTGGTGTAAGTCCTTTTTTGAAAAAAATGAGATATCACGTAATTCATGCTTAATTTAATGTAAATTTTTTATGTAGGGTAGATGTCCCAATTACTGCCACATTAAGCTCATCGCGTAACTTTCGTTAATTATTTCAGAAGTTATTTAGCCTCAAAATCATTCCAAGTTGCAGCATACTAATGCTTAAGAACTCTTTTATCTAAGAAATTTTTTTTATAGTATAAACAGTATGTTTTAATTGCTAATTAATTGAAAAAGTATAAGGAAGTCCAATGTCCCTAAAACTGTCATTCACCTTTTAATATTAATTTATAAATATCAGTATGCAATGCTTCTCTATTATTATCTAACACGGAACCCTAATTTAACATTAAAATTTTTTTCCCTTACGATTTTGCACGCATTATTTCACTATTAAGTAAAATAATTAAAGTGACAGTAATAGGGACACTGTCAATAATTGGGACATCTACCCTATAACTAGAAAAAATAACAAGAGAAAATGGACTTACACCACTTTCAAAATAAACGGTCCATATGGTATGCAACTTTATAGGGGGGCATGATGGGGAAGCTAAGCAAACATGCAAAAAAAATTGATAATTATACATTTTATATTCATTTTCAAGTTACCGTTTTTAAAGATATATTTATTGTAAGTCTTTTTAGTACACAAAATAAGATCCACGCAGCATGTGGACGATTTCACAGCTCTAAACCAAAGACATGCTCCTCCACTTATTTTTATCAACGGCCTAACTATTACAAAACAAGCCTTCCTTTTGGCACTTTCATCAAATGTCTAGCATTTTTCGATTACGGTTTTTTTACGACACCTCATCTTACCTTGCTACCCCGTCATGCCCCCCTTTACCCTACGTATTTCATAAAAGTAACGATTAGCCAAATGTACACTAGCCGGACGCTTTGTTAACCGATTGTTACCGTGCTTTGAAAAACGTCCTATCATTTATTCCCTCGCAGCGCTTTGCCTCTATGCCCGCTTCAGCCGCTGCATTATGAAATTCCATTGGTCAGAATATTATGTATCTGATAATGTCAAGCGTCTGCAATAGGGGCACGTTGCAGACCACCGTTGTGTGTCGGTCAGGTGTAGAGGGTGAGCTGATGGGGTGCGTGAAACTCGTGAAGCGTAGATTCTCACTGGTGTGTCGAGACTATTCGTTATAAATGGAACTTGTCTCGAGAGTGTTTAAAAGTCTGAAACTTTTAATTACAACGTCGATTCTTTTTCCCCATCTTGTTCCCTTGAAGAGCTTGTCCTCCGCAGGCCCTTAAAAGTTGCAGCACGAAATCCCAGCGAAGGGTAGCGACTCCTCCGTTACTAACAAATTTCCACGGTAACTTCCGAAACGTCAAGAGAAGAATTACGCGAGAAGCTTCGGTGGAAGGAGTTCGGCGACGCGATGCGACGTTCCGATCGAGTTATATCCTAGCCATATGAGTCACGAATGCATTAAAGCCAGCCTCTATCGACGCACGGCCAGCCACGCGAAAGAAACCGTCTCGAGCTGGATTACGGGAGCTTTCTCGCTGGATGCAAAAATATTTGCGGGTCCTCATAGAAAGCCTCTTTTCCGCTTCTCCGCCTATCGTTCTCCCTTGGCCCACTCGCCCCTCGTTCCATCCCTTTCATACTCTCCGCAATACCGGGCCGAACACGCTGAAAACATTTCATGGGAGAACTGTGTCGTAAAGAACGAGCAACAACCGTGCTCCGGCTTTGAAAAACGTCCCGTCGTTTATTCCCTCGCAGCGCTTTGCCTCGATACACGCTTCAGCCGCTGCATTATGAATTCCATTGGCCGGAATATTATGTATCTGATAATGTCGAGCGTCTGCAACAGGGGCACGTTGCTTTTACACAACGGAGGCTCATTTTGTCGTTAGTTTCCGAAACACGGATGCTATTATATTCTATTACTCGATGCAGCCTTTCTATCTCTATCGCTGGAATATCGAGCTTTTTTTGCACGCGTTCGATATAAAGTTCGGGGTCAAGCGAGCCATTCGTGTACCGAATGTAAAGCACCTCGTTCCACCGTTTCCACGTTCATCCCTTATTCAGTAGCAATATTGTTGGAGCTAGCAAATGCACGCGATATCCATCATCCGCGCAAACATTTGTAGCCGATAAATCGTATGATTTCTCCGAGATATTCGGAAATTTCAATCTCGCGCCACGATGTCGACACTTTTATCGCGCGCGACAGTTTCGATGACTGTACGGTTTATTTGTCGGCGTTTTCCAAATCGCTCGCGAGTTATTGATTTCTTAATCGAAATATTAAATTGATTGTTTATCAGCCTGCGATATATTGGAGTGGTAATTGCAATCCTCTCGCGGTAGGAGTTTGATAAACTTTAAACGAGGAACGCGAGCACCGAGGGAGGATATTTATAAGTTGCATCGAGGGATCACTTGTTTAAAAACTACTGCGATTCGACGGCACGAGGGGTTGGAGTACCGAGGGGGGAAAGATGGAAAGATGGGAGCGTCTAGGAAACACGGTGCCGACGGGATGGAGCACGTTTTCGTTGAACGCTTTGGGCCGTCGCGACGGAACACTTCCGCGTGGCGCTTCGCTGCATTACGCGATGCACGAGGCGCGGCAACTTGCAAGTTGCAAGTTTAAACGGCCGCGTGTGTGCCCAACAACTCTAAACAGCGAGACCGTGGCGCATCGTGGCGCATACCGCCGACCTAATTCCCTTTCGCAACTCCTAATACAGTAGCTGTCCATTTTCATTGCGTAAAATATGACACCAATGTCATCTTCCTTTCGTTCCGTTCATTGCAATCGTAGTACACTCAACACTCATCTCAAGTCGAGAGCATTGTTGGATAGGGAAGCTTGAATTTGAAAGCGTCTTTGAAGGAAACGTTGCCGTGAGTTTGCGATGCATGGAAAATCGTTATTGAAAAGCATGGAGGTGTTTCAAGCTGGTATCGAAATTCAAAATGTTCCCACTCGCGAGTAACGTACCAGCCTCACTATGGGATCACGCGCGTAGTGTTCGCCAGCGCCACCAGAGGTCTAATCTTCCTAACTCTTTCTCGCAAGTCCTAAGTTCCAGGCTCGTTCGTATATATACAAGTTCCAAGTTTATTATTCTTGATCCCCATCAGGGATGCCAGGCTTACTGATCAGCGCGTTGCCGGGAGAACAACCCCCTGTAATGTGACGTTAGAGCGGTTAGACAATATATTGTAGACAATATATTGTCATTATACACTAAAAATACTACGACTTGTTGCAGGCGGGCAAATTCATGCGACGCCAGCAGCAACAACACAAATAATATTATACTATATAATATTTATACTATCTAAGGTGGTGGTTCCGCTTCTCCTACAAGACGGAATATCTCCCCTCCCTTTTTCTTCTTCCCCTCCTTGATCCTTAAAGGCATCAGTCCACCTGTGCCCCCGCACAGTTTACTTCTCCCAACATTTCTCGTCCAGCAACGGCGGTTGCGGATGTTACACGCGTGTAACTGAGAGAGGAGAATGTGTTCCTCTATTATGAAAAGCCCCCGAATCCCCAATCGATGACATCGATCCGTGAATCGATGACGAAATCGATGATGGAGCGCTTTGCGGTCGACGTTCTTCTGCTGGTGGACGCCTATCAATAACCCTAGCCGTGGTAGCGGTAGCGGTGATAATGCTTGGAGGGGGTGATAGATTAGAGCGATCAGGAATGAGAAACGATGGCGGATGGGGACAATGCTCATGCTACTATGCCTGGGCAGCAATTGCCCTGGGATGCTCGCAATGGCTTCCGAGTTGCGTGCGGACTCCACTCCCCAGAAGAATAGTGCCAAGCGAAATTCCACTGGCAATCAAATCTGCCATCTGCGCTAACTCCAGAAGCGAGCTCTATTTCAAAGCCATTTCAGAAAAGGTAATTTCGAAGCAGAATAATGGAAATGGAAACGAACTATCAAACAGAAGGGGCTCACTTTGATTAGTGAGAATCCGTGCGTGTTAGCGAAGCCAACTTCGTTGCATAGAAATATCGTTTGAACAGAAATCGAGCGGAATCAGAGCGGATATTGTGAATATAACATTGTATCTGCGAAGGATAACGTTGACAAAATTGTAAAATATTTAAAAGTTTGAAACTCTTGGAGGAGTTCTGTAGAGTTATTCGCTTTTCAATTGTGAAATATTATTTCCGTTTAATTTGCGACGAATCCTAATGATATATTATACGTTTCCTCGTCTGGGCATAAGATCCCGTTCACAGCAGGATCGTAAATTTCCCCCGACTTTCCATCACTGGCTTCCCAACGATCCTCCAAACCTGTTGTTAATGATAACGTCCTCCGCGCGTATAGCAGAACCGGAACGCGAATATGTATTCCGTGGCGCTCGTACGTTTTCCCATCCATTCCACGTCCGAGTTGACGATGCGTTCGGCAACAATTCGGTATGCCGCGACCATAGCCGGTAATGAATACCGGCAATTATGTAGGTGGCGAAGTAAACAGCGTAAATTAGTGATTCCCGAACCGGATAATAATTCTTCGAGATCGATGTCGCTACGTCAAGCATTGCACTCGTCCTATCGATCGAGCTTTGAAAAATTAAAAGCTAAGTAGTCGTCGCATTTCGTCGATACTGGATGATTTTATTTTTTTATAATTTTCTTTATAAATATTTTTTGAGAAATTGTTTTTATTGTTCTCTATCCCGCACTGGCCAGTGTCGAAGGAGATAATAATTGGGAAAATGCTTGGAAAACGATAGAAGTGGATGAAGATTCTCATCGAGGGGGTATTAATTTCACGCGCCTCGAGGATCTGCGAAAGAAGGACCAGTCGCGGGAAACCCGTTGATCGAAACTGCGAATTAATTGGGTCAGTTGGAGATTAGCCCGTATCCTAAACGACGCGGGGTCCATTTTAACGGGGGGGAGGGGGGGGCAACCTGTTGAGGATATAAAAGCGGGGGAAATCTAGTTACATCCCGATCGAATCTTTTCCCGCGTTTAATCCAATTAATTTCCACTCATCTCGCTGTTCGATTCCTTTAATTCGCTCTGGATAATTGGAACGCGAGTGGGAGCAGAATTTTCGCAGTCGGCGTTTCTCGATTTATCTTTGGGCTTGGGTGGTGGAAATCAAGGGTTGCTCGGGGGCGCGGCACGAATTGCGGTTCACGGGATCGAGCAAAGTCTATTCCATCTGTCCCGACACTCTCATTTGCATCCGTTTCCCGCGGATCGGTTTCTCGGGACACCGTCACCGGGAAACGCAGCGCGAATTCCGCTCAGGTTCATTAGAGTCCGTTGGCTTAATGTCGCGCGTAATGCCGCTCGGCATGGCACTGGCTTCGCTGGAAGAAGCTCTCTTAATGGAAAGCACGAATCGTGGAAATTGGGAAGGAACGGTCGGGATCGATTGTAGCTGCGGTCACTGTTTCGCCTGCTGGATTCCAGTCACTTCCGGTGTCCTGGAGCGAGTAAAACAATTACCACGTCCCGACGCGTTTCATGGACTCGCGCTGCTCATTCGATTCGATGCACTCGGCTCTCCTGCATTGTTGTTCGTTAGCCTCGGTTTCTCGGCACTTTCGCCGACACTCCGATGAAATATAAATTACTGTAAACTGAGGGGACATTGGCAGGCTTTTGAAACATTTTATTATATAAGGTAAAAATTAACATGTTTACATTTGTTTTAAGTATCCTATCATAACATTGCATTTTTTATGATTGTACTACAATGGGGGACAAAAGTATGTGGACACTTTTAAAATTGTATAACTTGTTCAAAATTGGTCCAAAGAACTTGAGGTTTTTTGAAAAGCTAGAAGGATTAGTTTGCTAAGTGACGTGTTTCGTCGTCTTGAAAAAATTTGCAATTGGACGGAATAGTAAAAAAAAATAGGAAAGATCATTTTTTCAACTTTTTTGACTGTGCTCGTAATGAAAATTTAAAAAATGCCTTTTGTAAATTGAAGTAAGTTGTATACACGCCTACAATTTTATCAAAATTGGTTAACGTTGCTTTGAGCTATAAACGTTTGAAGAGACGCAGAATAAGGTCGAAAATCGTTGATTTCTGGGAATTTCCGCCCACATTCTAAAATATATCCCAAAACCAAAAACGGTAATATTCCATGAGAATGGAAGAACCCGGGGGAATTGAAGCGGAAAAATTTCACGGGGCTGTGCCAGCCTCTGGTTCGAAAGGTTGGTTTGCATCGGGCTGTTAACGACAGCGGCACGGTTTGCGAGCGCAGGGCTATCCTGCCTGGATACGGCCAGTGCCAGGCAATTGTTTCCCGCGGCGTGTAAAAAGTCACGCAATGAGAGCATTATCGCGTACAAGCGGCGCAAAAAGCCCCGCGTTGTCGTTTAATTGCTGGCGCGGCTGAATGGAAATGGAAATTCTAATCTCAATAATACGGCTGAGAAGCGATCTAATTTCCACGCGCCACTGCGGCTCGGGTTGCTTTTACGGTTATTGCTACGCCCGTTGATATTTTCGGTGAATATTATAGCTTTCGAATGACGCGTTCGTGCAACGGCGTTACGTGCAGCGATGCGCAGTTTGGAGTCCTCGGTCTGACTCGGTTATTCGCGCGAGCTTCCGGCATTCGCTCGAACCATTCTTGGGGATGCGACACGAGGTGCGAACCGGAACGTGGGACATTTTCTTGGGATCGATTCGGCACAGCCGAATAAAGAAAAAAGCTTCCGTAGTAATAATAATAATATTACAACATCAATTAATATGATGCATTAATATACTGTTAATCCAACTATAATGCGTCTCAGAGTTGAAGGGGTAAAAATATTTTAGGGGTAACAATAAAATTCATTAGGTGATTATAAAAATTTATTTAAAGTATAAAATCCAGATTTCTTTTTATCTCCTTTTTTCTTTTTCATTGGGGGTGTCTGGACCCTTTAGTCCCGTCTCTGTAGTACAATGAGCGAGATTGCAATCTTACCTTGAAATATATTAACCTATTATATAATTTATCTATATGCTTATACCATTCGTATTTCGTATGAAGGTCTGGCGGATTTTTCAAAATTTATTGTCGAGGAAATAGTAGTAATGGGATCACAGAATAAGTTATAATAATGTGTAGTATATGTTTAATAGCAGCGAAGTGTTTAGTTACACACTATACATGCTACATCTCCGAAGCACAGGTCGAGGCGTCTGTGGAAGGCCACCAGTCTTACAGGCGAGCGCGTTAGGTGGTCTACTAACCGCGTACATTGTGAGGCACTTAAACGCGTGCACCTAAATATCTGTGTTGCTTTTAACCAATTAGCTAGGTAATTTCGCCATCAGCAATATCTCTAGCGTATTAAACATTTTATACTGCGAAATAATGCTTATTTAGTGTACAGTAAATATCTTAATTCAGTGTCTCCCAACCTTTTTTAAGTCGCAATCCTCTTTTATAATATTCAAATAACATGCGACCTCCCCACCTAAAGTAAGCTAAATAAAACACATTAAAAATAGATATTTCAGAATATAACTCTAACTCAATAATATTAACAAAATAACCCAAGAAACCGCGAGACGTCTCACAAAACACTTCGCAACCCCACCGCTTGGTAATCACTGTCCTAATTCATCCCCTCCAACCCGGAGGAATTTTCTAACGACGCATAAACTCGTATTTCCCAGTTAACACGTTAATAATGAAAAAGGTGTCTATGACTAGAGTCACAGAATGTGCAGAGTCTGATATAGAGACAAGCGCAGACTTCTCCAGAAGACGCGTGCATAAGCAAGCAGCAGGAATAAGGGAACGGAGTAGCTGAAGGAAGCTCGTGGAGCGTGTAGGAGACGAGCAACGATGCCGAGCATCCCTTCCGCGTGTAATTCCATTTACAAAGCTTCCCATTTACCGGCCAGCAATTCTCGTGTTCCTTGCCTTCCCATTTTCAGCCCCTTGCACCGGTGCACGGCTGTTCGAGGCTCACGTGTGCGCCGAGCGTTGCGGCTGCGCGTCAGTATCTAAATCTTGCTGGCGACACCGCGCCAGCATTGTTGCTCGCGCTGGATCGTTACACCACTTTATCGAATGAGCACCAGCCTGGCCGCAGCCTTCGCGAACAAAGTGAGCTCCGGTAAATCGATTCCTCTCGAACGACGAGCTTCCATCCGATAACGCTGGTCCAGGCTGAATGCAAAAGAGCCACCCCCCACCTCGTTGCATTTTACCGTGCACGCTTCCTAGGGGAAGAAGGGATTTTGAAATTGTTGCACGAAATGCAATTAAAAGAGAGCTCGAAGGAATGTACCTTGGCTGTTTAAGAAAATATTTCAATGTCTCGATGGATACTGATTTGTTCTAACACAGTGGTTGACAACCGCTGTCCCAGTCTTCTTTATTTTATTAAATTTTGGTTATGAAAAACCAAAAAATAAATATTATGAAAGGGGGTTGGGATTCAAAAAAGGTTGCGAATCACTGTTCTAACGCAATTTCTATGTTTACCCATGAACTTGCCCCAGTGTTTCGATACTGAAGTATACCTACACAGCTATATTAGATCACGAGGCAGCAAGCGATCCATTCAACCCCTCTTATTAACACTCCTTGTATAGATTGCCGTACTTTGAACAAGCAAATCTTGCATATCGCTACACCGATGCAGCGTGTTGCAGCTCGGTTATGGCGCATGCAAATGTTGCTCTCATATTCCACGAGAACGCGGCCGATGCCATAAATCACGACGAGATTTTCCTAGCCACGGAACACCGAAGCTCCATTTAACGGCCGTTGTATCGTACATTATCCCTAATTGTAAATCGGACGCGAGTAATAATCGCGGGGCTCCGGCCGATCGGCGCGCGATCATCTTGCTTAGAACTTCGCCCTGTCTCGCGAGCGACTACCTCTAAATCCAACATGGTAAGTTCGAACCCACTTTTCGAGCGCAACGTTGCACCGATTATGTCGACTAATTGTCGTGTGATTATGGCCTTTGTCGGGCTATAGCGCTTGCATGCTGCAAATTTCTTTATCGCCGGTGAAAGAAAGTCAACACCGTGGAGAAACGTTTACAATATTTTTTATTTCATTAAGGAGAGTAGTGTCTCTAAACGGCTTATTTTTTTTATAAATTTTTAGGAATTTCTTGCAAATATAGCCATGTGCTAATGCTTTCAGAACTTTAAGTGTGCTCCATTTATCATTATAATAAGTAAAGAAAAATTTTATGACAGGAGAATTGCGATAAATACAAGAGAAATAGAGCAGAATCTTAAATAGTTTTTTTTCGAGGTGCAAAACGGCACCGGTTGTAGCGTCTCTGGTAAAGTCAAGAAAATTTGTACTTTATTTATATTTCCAACTGCCGCAGGCTAATCTGCTATTCCTGGTCCATAGAATAGACCTCCTGAAATATTTTATAAGCGATTTATGGAATTTTGTTGCCGATTTATAGGGTCTTCTCGCCTAAAGATCTCCTACTAGCGAATTTATAAGCGACATCTAAGCTTATTTGGAAATATCTGTCAATCACAATTGCCACGTCTCCTCTCCTGGGGCGAAAAGTTTATTATTAAAGTGAAGAGTACCCCGTCGAAAGATAATTCTTTTGATCCAGCAACTCTTTCAAGCAATAAGAGCGGAAAGAAGAATGGTATCCCCAGCCTCCGCACCGTTTTAATTAAATTTTAATTAACCGTTCGTTAGGGCGACTCGAGTGAATTTACATCGCGGAAATTTAACGGTACTTCCTTTTGAAGAAAGCGCTAATAACGAATCTCCTGAAAGACGTTGTCAGCGTCGCAGTCGCTGGAACAACGTTTCAATGTCGTTTGCGCTGGAAGAGGAAACTAGAGGGTCGAAATAAAGAGTGTGGCGCAGGCTGGTGTCTATAAATCGCGGGAGGCCAAGATATCGAGCAATTTGCGGCCGTGTATCGGCACGACAGAGCCTTGCGGAGCTCTTTCCTTTCAGACGTTTCACGTGCTCGCATGAATCAAGCGTTTTGCAGAGGGGCTCGATAAATTTTCAACCGCATCAGCGTAAAAACCGTCGCCGCCTATTGTGCTGGGAAAGCGGGTCGACTCGGCTGAATCCACTGACCGGGTGCAGAAGAAACAATCCAGCGAATTTTAAAATTCCAGCCATCGACTCTTCGACGCGAACAAAAACCGGCTGTGCAGAAGTTGCATAATTCTAAGAGAGCTCGGGGTGCTTTACGCGCCACTTTAAGCTTTACGACGGCAAGAAGGAACTTGGGCACGCTAATGTCGATAATAAAGGGCGGACGTTTAAATCGAAACGAGAGGAACGACGGAGAAGGTCGTAAGACTCGTAAGAGAAATCGCTTATCAATCGAAGGAACAACGACTTCGTCCCGCGAGTAAAAAGTGTGTCAGGAGTTGATGCTGGAGGAAAAGTGCAGGTGGGAAATTGCAGAGGTGACGGAGGACGGATCAAACAGCTCGCGCAGTTTTTCTTTCGGGACAATACCAGATTACGTTGGCGTTCCAGTAACTTTGTACGAGGGAAACTCGCGCGATATTTCTCCTCGCATTACCGCCGCGCCGCACGGAAGCTCGTCCCTCTACGATTTCTCTTTCATCTACGGGAAACTTCCGATGGAAGAGGACGCTCGTTTCATCCGGCGGAACACCTTGCTGCATTTCCTTTCCCTATCTACCGGATGGAATAAAATTTCAACTCCCGGGGACAGAGTTCTCTGACGATCCCTGAGCAAACGTTCATTCGGTTCCTTCTCTCTCTCTCTCTCATCCCTCTCAGGTGCATTCTCACGTCCCAGAAATGTAGGAGTAGTGCTCTTTTTGGGGAAAAAATCGCTTTGTATCTGAGCGAGTGGAATGTGTCTACTTAGCAGCTCCGCTTGCAGAGAAATGTGGTAATATAGAGTTGTTAGACGTTTAGTGTAAAATACCTGAAGACAGGTTTCTATTTCCCTGATCGATGAGAATAGAATCGTGCGAACGACGATAAATTTTCTAGAAGATAGCGTCGCGACGCTTGGTTATACCCGATTCTCGGTGGTTCGATAGCGAGCTAGGGTTGGTTGAGAGAAAGTCAGTCGACTCATGGTGAAACGGCGCAAAACCCGTGCACGGAACGAAACAAAACGGGATCGGCTTCCCTTTTCCTTCTAATTGACGGGGCCGACTCGCTTAAAGTGCTGTTCAAAGGCTCACAGTCGATTCTGTATGCACCCCCTGGCAGGGGGTTGAAGTTGTTAACATGCGTCGGGACTCGGAACAGAAACAGGAAAAAAAGTGAAGGCAAGGGAGTCGATAAAGGGAGTGGATGCCGCTGAAAGGAACTCGACTTTGCGAAACGTCGCCGAGCTCAAACACGTTCACTTGAAAAACTCTCGCTTTAGAATGTTTCAATAAATAAACCGAGCTAACTCGAATATATTCACTTAAGGTAATCGGGGGGAATATGCCGAATGTTTCTTATTAAATTTATAAAAAATTTAATGTATATGTTTCTATCAAATCAACAAAGTTTATTTGTTATCTAAATCATATAATATAAAACGAATACTACTAAATTAACAGAAACTAAATATTATCCAATAATTACAATTTTTCTCATACACAATTTGATATCTTACACCTAATTACCTTACTCCTACAACTACTTATGCATTTTATCTTAGAAAATTTGCAAGCATCGCGTTCTTACCCTTGCTTCTTTCTGTTCCAGGCTCGACCAGCCGGTGACCAGCTCCACGTCCGCAATGGACAGCAAAAAGGTTCGTATAAATATAAAGCAACTTAATTTATCCCAGCAAACGATAATTCCACACGTGTACACCAGCAATGGCGCACAAAGAGGGGAAGCCTAGTGGCCTCACTACCCCCAAAGAAGTGGCTTTGCAAAAATAAAAGAAAACTGGGATTTATTCTTTACCCCTTCGTGGTTACACCTTCTTATAATCACACATTGGTCACACGGGGTTCACTGTACCTCAGCGTCATTTTTTGAGTTACCATTTTCGTATTTTTGAATCTTTTACCTTTTTAGTGATAATTTTACATTCGCAATACTTATACAGTCATGGTCTAATAGTCTTTTTCTAGAAACATAAATTTTGATATGATAAAATTTGTAGTTGAAAATGAGCGATTTTCCATGGTTGTGGGAAAAACCAATTTTTTAAAAAAAAATTTTATTATTTTTTTGCGATAAATCCCCTTTGGAAGACGTAAAGGTGCGACATTTCAAAACGAAAATTGCTCTTGGGGTACAATACACCCCGTGTGACCACGAAGGGTTAATTAAATTTTGTAATCACCTAACGAATTTCATTGAATTTGCATTAAAAATATTTTTATCAGTTCGACTCGCCACCCCCAAGATTAAAACCTGAGTGCGCCACTGCACACCAGTATATACATTTACACTTCACTTCTCTCCCCTTTGTCCATTTACTAGAAACCCATCAGGCTTAACCTAAGCTAAATACTTGGATCCGACTAGGATTATCGACACTTTCAGTAACGTTTATCCCCTTCGAACGATTCTTCAGCATCGATTGAATACACGGCTCGTGGATAGACACCTAGAGATTGAGTAGCTATCGCTTTAAACAAATACTCGCGGAGATTAGCGAAGCTTGCGGCGGCTACGGAAGATCCTGGGTAGCTGGACCAGCTCGTAGCAGTTGCATAGTTCCGTGGAAGTTGGAGGAATCGATACGCGACGCGTCACACGGCTTTATAGTAGCTGTAAAGGTTTCCGTTGGCCCTGATACGGGACTCCGTCGGAGTTAACGATGTCGTTTGAAGTTAACGCGATTAAATCGACGCGATAAGGGACTGGAGTTAATGCAGAGAATCCCGGCGAATCGACCGGCAAACTTAAGCGTTTTCAGTTACATCGTTTCAGCGTTAATTACCAGTTCGTGGGGCACTTACATTAGCAACGTTCACAATCAGCGCCATTACTCGCGTTCACACGGTTCACATTCTTCCGTTCTGCTTCTATTAGACAGATGTTTGCTAAAGCAATGATCCGTGATCAAGTATCTTTAAGGGGGTATACACGTTTGAACCCTCGGAAAATGTGTACATTTTGTGGATTTTTTTAAAAGTCAACATCATCATCGTCTGCATTAAGCCGTTGACTTCTAAAAAAATCCACAAAATGTACACCTTTTCCGAGGGTTCAAGAACGATTTATTTCATGAATTGATAAAAAATTAATGCCCGATCAAGAACTACTTACGTGCTTAACGGCACTTGTCACAGAACTTCATTGGGGAAAGTAGACTCTCAGAATCATCGATCGAGATAAAAAACGAGCATCCACTTTGCGTTGGATATGAAACATTGCAGTCACTTCAGAACTACAGGTGTTTTCGATGTTCGACACCCCGCTGTGACCCAGGCGCGAAATATGTTGACAGAAGATTGGACAAAAAATGTCTAGCAGCCGCAAATGAGTGCAAAACGCGAGAGCAAGTTGCAACACTTCTAGGCCAGACGGCTGCGAAAGTTAGGCGAGACAGCGAAGCGCGCCAGAAAAAGGAAGGAAGGATCTCCGAAGTTTGCACGCCGCTTTTTCTCGAGCCTCGAAACAAAGTTTCCCCGAGGATCGTCAGTCAGAATACGCGGCCCTGGCTCGGTCCCCCGTCTCGAGTTTAGAGTTTCGAACTGGTCCTTGTCTTGAATCGCGCGGGTCTGCCGACTTCCTAATTCAACGAATTACTTAAGCGAATCTCTGCTTCCGCGACGGAAACTTCGCCTCACAGATTTTCCGTCTCGAGTTCCGCGGCAAAACAAACGCTCCTCGGAAAAGAACTCAGCCCTGTTTGCCTTCGCTGTCTGGATAGGTCACGGGAGACCGCACGACCACCGGAGTGGTTGTTTGTTCCGCCGGCGAGTCTTTTGCATTTCTGGGTCTCCGGTGTAAATTGCGATTCAAGCACAAGTGGACGGTCGCTAAACGATTAAGGGGGAACACCACTGTGACGGCCGGAAAAATGAGCCCATTTTTAAGATTTTTTTAAGGGACAACTTACAGTTTTATTATAAAATTGTTATTACCTATCTTTAGTACAATGTCTTAAGAGACTATAAAAAAAAAGTAATAGAAAAACATGCATAGATTTAAATATACAGTTAATCTCCTACATCCCTCACAAGAAAACATAGGTCGCTTATCGAAACGATATCTTTGGAACGGCAACTCTGAAATCAATTTTTTTTTTTTAATATAATCAGTATGAGTGTACTTTCCGTTGTACGTACCGATTTTTAAAAAAAATTATTTTTGTAAAAATGGTGCGCTTGGGAAGAAAAAGTTTCGAAAATCCGCAAAGAAATGGATAGTTTTTCGATCAAAAAATCGGTACGTACAACTGAAGATACTCTTGTTTTAAAGATCCTATCAAAATTTCAAGTCGATCGGATAAAAATTGACAGAGCTATTGATTCGATCAGTTAGAAAAATGTCGTTTCGAGAAAATCGCGTTTAAAGTTTGCACGGGAAAAATCACACTTCCGTTCGTGACGTTCACTGTCATTCGAATGACCGATCAACGGTTGCATTTCTTCGATTCTCGAACGAACAGCGTACCGTGCGTAAAAACGGGAAAAACCCAAAATTTATAACCTTTAACAATGTGGGGAACAGTGGGTAAGAAAAATGTCGGCGCGCTATTTGCCGCTAACATAGCGCGCTCGGAACGGCATCGTGACGCGTCTCACAAAATGCACTGTATCTTCGTCAATTCTTCGAATATCAACTTGAAATTTTCGGAGAGTATTTTTGAAGAGTTAAACATTAAGAAAGTGAAGAAAAAAAAATCGAAATTTTTTCAACTTTCACAGTGGTGTTCCCCCTTAATGATCGGCACCGTCAGCTAATATAAAACGATTTGTCGCGGTGCTCAAGAGAGTTCGTTGACTTGGTGGGAAGTTGCGCGCGGAATGATCGGTAATTAAATCAATTCCTGGCAATCGGATCAGCGAAATTTGACGAGTGGAAGAGAGTTGCTCGAGTGCGCTCGTCGGGGGTAGGTCCACTGCCTTAATTGAGCAAAAGGAGGAAAAAATGGACGGTCGGGGTTTTCGCGAGTTTCTCGGAGCGTGTCTCGGGCCAGCTGATGCATTCGCTGGAAAAACTTGAGGAGAGCCTCCCTCCTCGTCCAAGCAGGACAAGTGTTTCCCAGGGAAATCGGTCCGCGGCCTACGCTATGCAAACTGACCGGGAAGCCGATTACGCCGGGGAAGTACAAGAAACGCTGGCTCGAGTCTCGTTTCGACCAGCTCGTTAGCTTGTCCAGTATTTCCGCGTAAAATCGAGGAAAACCAGCGACTCGTTTGTTCGCTGACCTTTTGCGTCGGCCCTAGCACCAATCAATCGCTTTAACTGAGCACGAAAGCACGCTGAGAGCCCGATTCGAGTTATTTACGGGGATATTGGACGTTAATCTTTGATTTTTCTATGCCCTCGCGCAGTCTGACCTGATCGATCGATGCACGCTTCGGAGAGCTTTGGAACGAACGGGGATAAGGGAAAATTGTTGTGCCAACGAAAGTATTTAGTTAGTGTATGGCAATTGTTACAGTGCTTTGGAAATAAAAGGTTACGGTTTAAAATGACAGAGTAAATGTTAGGAATAAGCACTGAGTTACGATCCCTGTCGATTCCCATCGTAAATTTCGAATCGTAAAATTGTTCCATCGACCACGTCACCGCTACAATTTACGTGCCATTTCGCTTTAATAATAAATCGTGGGAGACCTTTGCTGGACTCCGTACTGACTGATCGGAACAACGAAAACGATAATCATTTCCAATTATACGAATTTCCGGGACCTGGCAATTATGTAAATTGAATCGAAATTTATTGAGCGTTATCTGCGAGCCAAATATTTCTATTGTCCGCGGCGAACTTATCCCGGTATCATTTAAATTATTGCGTCATCCCTGGGATAGCCTGACCCCGTTTACTATTCTGCATTTAAAAAGGAATTATATACCACTATTTTCGCATTATTCTGTTCTCCAAGCTGTATTATACTTCCATTACCCATAGAAAAGCGAAAAAAACTTACGAGAACACAAGATTGATATAAATCTATATGTCTCTGCGCTCCAAAAACTCTCTCATTTAAATATTAAATCTCTCACCGTATAATTCAAGGAAAGCTTAAGGCAGTGATTCCCAATCTGTGGGTCGCGAAGTGTATTCTGGGGGTCTCCACGGTTATTTTTTGTTTACGATTTTTAGCACTTATTAATTTTAATAGGGTTACATTGCCCTATCTTATTAATAATTTCACTGATTTTTCAGAAATAAAAGGAAGGATATATTTACCTTATCTAATATGAAGTGTGTGGGGGGGGGGCGTAGGTTATTTGAATATTATAAAACGGAATCGTGACACAAAAAAGTTGGGAAACACTGGCTTAAGGGGGTATAAGACTATTAAACGACAAAAATCGACGGTTTTTTGTTGGTACGATTTTACAAATAATGTAAAATAAAAAAAATTGTCAGTATGTTGAAAATTATTCAAGTTATTTAACGCTAAAGATGGTCCCGCGTAGCGCGCAGCTGTAATCAATGTACATAATTCCAGGTGAACCAATCATCTAAAAACAAAATGCTTTAGGATGAGTAATTTCTACACTAATAGTTACCGTGTGAAATTTTGCTGGGTGAATTTAAACAAAAATTGCCAAAGTTACACACGAATCAATTTTCCCCAGTTAAAATTTTAAGTGAAACTATACATTCGTTCAAAAATTATGATGTACACCGTATTTGAAAATCTAGTTTCGAGATAAACGGCTTCAAAGTTAAGTCCCATACGGCTGTTACTTGACGATGCACTCAATTACACGGGGTTCAGCGCTATAATTTCCGTAATTATTCGAATTTTCTCACGATACATTGTTGAAAATATTCAAATAGCATGGCACTTTCGGAATTAATAATTCTAAAAAAATCGATTTTTCCATATTTCAATAGTCTTATACCCCCTTAACGGATAGCGCACCAAACGAAAAAGCTAGCTATCAGTAGACGCATCGTTAACACCTCCAGTTCGAAAGCACTCTCCCAGCAGAGAGCCATTTCTCGCGCCCTTACACGAACCCCGTCGATGGTGCTTGAATATTAAAGAGTGAAAAAAAAATGATTGCAGGTTGTCCAGGCGGTGGCGGTTCCGGTGCCTGTCCAGGTACGTAGCAAGAACGATGGCTCGGGGGTGGCGGCGTCGGTGTCGGGTGTTCGCAGACGCAGCGGCTCCCAGGGTTTACGATCGCCCGCCGCGAAGAGGCCACTCTCTGCCCCCGTCGCCCTTCAGGGCTGGCTCCACAAACAGGGCTCCGAGGGTCTCATGCTCTGGAAGAAACGGTGGTTCGTCCTCTCCGAGTACTGCCTCTTTTATTACAAAGGTCAGCCCACCCTCGTTTTCTTTTCCTCGTGTGTTTCGTGCCTGTCGTCTCTTGTTTTTCGCTAAAGAAACCACTCTCCTCTAGTATTTCTAGTTCCTTCTTTCGCCTCACTGTTCAAAGGACACCAGTCACAACCCTCCACGAAAATTTCGCCACTCGTACGTAATTCTGACTGCCACGGTGGCATCGTGTGCTTCCCCTTAATCTTCTCCTTCTATTTACCTGTCTTTCCTCTTTGCTTCAAGTTGCGAATGCGCGTGGAACTTTCTATGTCTCTTTAAACCGTGTGTGCTTCTTCTGTTTCAATTATGTGCTTGCTCTACGTTTTTACTGCGAAGAACGAGTCGAGGGGTTTCCTTTCAGAAATTCTGTTTCTTGATTCTGTAAATATGAAGCGTGGAATGCTTCTGAATTGAAATAGTAGCTGGATGTATAATACTTTTTCCTGGAAGACTGGTGAAACGGACAATGGAAACCACGGTGGGAAGTAGTGTGAGCGTATAACTGGTCAGGCAGCAGCATCAAATTACTTAGTACCTCGCTACTCGCTCCCATTTTTCTCTACCAAACCGATAAACAAATGAACGTGCGTATATCGCGGAGCAAATAACCGGCTTCCCTTATCATGTTTCACTTGTAAAAATGTGTAGCTGTAATTTTTATAGAAGGAAACCGTTGCTAATGTTTGCTAATATTTATTTTTACCAGCACCGCGATTTTCAGTGGAATTCCTACCCCCGATAAGAGGATCGTAATGAAATTAACAATTTTTCTTTCCTGCTCGCTGGCTACGCGAAAAGACTTTGGCACAGCCTCAACCTTCATCTCGCGGGCTCTCCTTTATTTTTCACTGCTACACTCCACCAATTTCACCCCCGCCAGGCTTCCTCCTACCCTCCTTCCCTTCAGCTTTAACTCTTTTCCACCAGATCGTTCCCCGGCAACACTAATTACGCGAGTTTCCTGATTTCGTAGTTAGTACCCTTGCAGCTGCTCCCACAGGGTCCTTCCTTTTTCTTTCGTTGTGAAATATTTCCTACTATAACGAAATTTATTTACCCCCTCGGAACACACTTTTTCATCTCTATTTCTGTAAGTGATCTTTTCTGATTAACCACACTCCCCTGGATCTCGATTATAAGAAGGTTAATCAAAGCGCTGGAGCTGTGATATCCTCGAAATTCAATTACAATAAGGCTGATCAGAAAGATGGCACAAAGGCAAACTTGTCTGGTTAGATTCTACTGGCGAAAGTTAGTTAAATTCGATTCGATAGATTCCCCTAATTATCGAGTACCTACCAATAGAGTGGGTGGGACGACTGCTGCCAGTCCCTTTGCAATTCGAGGCCCTGCTCGACTCGCTCGAAAGCTCGTAATCCCGCTCGCGTTCACCTGTAAATAATCGCTTAATTTCCGTCCCCGTGTTCCCTTTCTTTCGCCGACTGAAACCACCCGATCGTTCACGCCTGCCTGAATACCGTTGTTAATTAACGCGATATTATATGATGGACGCACAATGGGAACAATGCGTGTCTGGATTATTATTCCCGCGGTATAAATTAATTTACTGTCGCGTTTTGGCCCATCTAACCGTGAACCCGCTTAATGGAGATTTTAATATTGCCAGCGGTTGGCTGTGAATCGTTGGACGTGAGCTATTAAACCTCCACCAGCGTTATTAGATTCCCTATTCCCCGGTTTCGTTCCGAATCTTTATAGTTTCCTGGAATTTTTCAGTTTACATGGATCGTCCTTTAAAGGAATGCTTTTTTCAATCATTACATTCTTGTCAGATGCTTCTCTGCAAACTTTCTTCGTTTTCCTCCGGCGTCGAATTTCTCAGGGAGCGCTGAACTCTCGGGAGGATCCAGTCGAAAATCGTGCTCGGCGAAACAACGCCAGAATTGCGCAAAGAAACGTGTCAGTCCGAGGACCTTTTCCTCTCCTACTCTGCACGCGTTCAGTCGGACATTCCCGCCAAAATTTACAACCCTTTTTATCTTCCACCCTCTGCCCTGTCCGCGGTGCTGTGTGATTTATGTCCGCGCAGCCAGCGAACCGACCGTCATGGGATATCCAGCGCGTGTCAATGCCGTTAGGGCTTTTTCCGGATGCGTCGAATCGAAATCGTCGATTTGTCAGGCTTCTATCTGGCGTCCGTGAAATGATTTCCGAACGCGTTTGTTCGTGTCGCGAGGCGTTGTCAAATGACAGGCGCGATGGATGCAAGCTTCTCCACTTCTTGGTTGTTCCATGGAAACCATGTCAGTGGCATTGCATGTGTGTTTGTATCGATGTTGCAAGAGAATTCTACAGCTTGGTTCCCTCGATTTTTCGCATTTGATTCACTTTAATAACACAGGGGAGAGGAGACGCGACTGATCGGATTGTAACCCATTGCGGGAATCGAATTTAAATCGTTTTGTTTTTTGTCTTTAACTACTTAAAGGGGGGATGCTATTTTTGGGGGTTAAAAACGTAGAGAAATTTTGAATTTTTTTTAAGAAACTAGCGAGTAGATTTATCTGAAAATTGGACCATGTTTTTATGCATCTTTGAAGAAGTTGTTGCTATTTTTTTATTATTTTTTATTCGTAAATATAGGAGTTATACATGATCCAGAATAAACAAAAAAATTTATTGAATAGAGTGGTGAGTTTTCAAACTGAAAGGTCTGAACGATTAATTTTGCCTGTTCAATTTTGCGCCAATTTTCTTATATAATAAAAGAAAAATATAACTTATCGAATTCTGGTCTCAACTTCTTCAATGGTGCATAAAACATGGTCCATATTTCAGATGAATAGAATCACTAGCTCCTTAAAAAGAAATTCCCAAATCTTGCTATGTTTTTGGCCCAAAAATAAGATCCCCCGACCTTAAACTGTCTAGTCCCTTATCCTTCAAGTAAATATTATTCGAAAATGCTTTTAGTTGACAATGTTCGTAATAAGTCTTTCAAAAGGATGAAAGTATTCGACACGTCTATCTTCGTCTAGTTCGTCTTCTAGCGCGACGTGTTTCCTTTAACGTTCAGACGTTTCCATAACTGCGCCCACAAGCAACAAAGGACGCATCGACGAATTTCTTGCAGCAAGCACGAGAGTCATCTCGCGATGCATTCCTCCAAAGGGGTGGCTGAGTTGTTCGCGGGGTTTGCGTGCACTTAGGGCACCCTTCCACCCCTCCAGCTCTCGGCTTCCTTTCACGCGTGGATTTTCCTGCGCGTGCCGGCAACTCGGATGAATATTTCTCATTAATGAACGAGAACGTCGACCCTCCTACCCTCGGCTTTTTCGTACCTTTCCACTCGAAACTCTTTCTGCGGTGATTCGTCTGGCCCCGCGAAAAATGGATCGAGGCAGACGGAATCTTTTCTGAGATCGTTTGATACGAACACTAACGCACGCTTCGGACGAGTTTTGAATAGGTATACAGCTGCCATTGAAAGGAGAGAGGAGACACTTTGCGCTACAAGTAGAAAAAGACCCTGCAAAAGCAACTACAAATAGATAAATGGTTACACGCAGCCGAGCAGCGGGTATTCTTATCATCAATCTTCATTAATTATGCGCAGAATTCCCGACAAATTGATTCTCCGAAAGAAACAGAAACCTCCTGGCAGTGATAGAATCTGCACCCGAGCTATGAAACATCCATCAATCGTTGCGCGTTCTTTACTTTCCTCCCTTTCTAAACGTCATTCATCCGCGTGCTATGATTGACGAGCGTTTTCTATCGACGCTAGTGGTTCTGCGTTTCAATCTCCTTCCCACATGGTCGATCCTCTTTTTGCAAGTTGAAAACATTTGTTTGCAGGTCCTGAGGAAGAGAAATTGCTGGGCTCGATATTGCTGCCATCGTATAGGGTGACCGTCTGCAAGCCCGAGGATAAGGTCAACCGAAAGTTCGCGTTCAAGGCTGAACACGCGAACATGAGGACCTACCACTTCGCGGCGGATAGCCGAGAGAGCATGAACCAATGGGTGAACGCGTTAACCCTGGCGACTCTTCTTCAGGATCCCAGCCCGTGAGTGTCAACGTTTCCAAGTAACATCCTTTAAAATTTAAATTTGAAAATAGCCTGAATTTTATTCAGGCTATCGTTATTGTCTAGCTATTTGCGATTTTTCGCTGCCAGTTCAGCCCGCTGTGAATTCCAGCGACCTCGTAATCGCGAGAGGGGTATCCCGGGAATTTATAACGTCTAATAAAAAAGGTGTAGTGGCAGCATTCGCAGGAGTAAGTAGCGAGAGCGCTCTAGCTGGAACAATTTTTTTTATCGCGTCGTCGATCGCGAGATTGAAATTTATTATCGCTCGATATTGAACGCGGAACAGAAGCTAGCTCGATTTCATCGAACTTCAATTAGCTAAGAGCAGGAGAGGGCAGCGCCAATTGTCAACGCCAGCATTATACGCGCAATCATTTATTTCGCGTCGTTGGCATTTCTTTATGTCGTCTCTTCATTTATTCCTTACTCCTCGTTTCTTTCAAAGCCCTCTGCTCCTCGTATCAGCGCCGTCAACGATTGCTCATCGTCTATTCCACATTTCTTTTTCCGTTCGCAATTATTCCGCCGCGATTTCCGCACTCCAACAACTGGAGAGCTCGAACAAACGTGTACCCCGTTTTTACATGGGGTACACTCTTTGAATGCCTCTCTGCATTTTGATGACTGGGACTTCACAGATTTCAGGGGCTCTTCTGGTCGAGAGGAATCTCGGTACACAATTCATGCGTTCTCGTTTTCGCTCCACTCGTTTAGCATTAGAAAGCTCGTGTTCATTACAAAGCTTCATTGAGAGACAGACAAATTGCGGAACATATATTACATGCCTAATTATAAATATATACGAGTATTAGAGGGCAGAAGGGTGAAACGATCATTATCGACACGCAGCCGGCACGCAATTACGATGGAGCGATATCGGAGGCGGTTGTTGAAACAAAAATGTAACCGCGCGATTCGATCAGTTTGCCGTGCAATTAGCCGACGCGAGCGTAGGCAAACGAACAGCCGAGCAGAACAAATGGAATGCGAAATTGGCTTTGTTTCCTCTTAGGGAGGAACCGAGTGGCTGCTGGCAGTCATCCGGTGTTTATTCGCCTCGGAAGTATCGCAACCAGCCGGGATGCAGCTTCTCGTTTCGCGCGTAATCGCGGTGCAATCATCAAACTCGTTAGTTTGCCTTCTCGAAGTTACCCGCTGACAAACACGGCCGGAGAGAGTTTCCCTGCGCTGCTCTCTCGCCGAAAAACTGCGGAACGCTCGGTTAGTTTGCAAGGTCAGTCCCCGTGCCACGAGTCCTCCTTGTCCAGGAAGTCCGTCTCGATGCAGGCGAACCTAGCTTCACCGTGCTCTCAAAGCTAATGACTCGGCGAAACTTTCCCCTGTACTCGAGTCTGTTCGTCATTTATTTACCCAGTGGTTTTTCGAATTAACCGTTTACGGAGCTCGTACTTCTGGGACGAGGACACTCGCTGGCCACGGACACTGCATTCGCAGTTCTAGGGAACATTTAGGAGACTCGTCGTGATTAGGAGATAGGTGCGGGCGATATTGCAGACGCGCTGGAAATTTCATGCGACGAAGCGATGGGTATATTTGATGGAAATAAGGTAAAGCTCCCTGAATAAAGAGCCCTGTGTAACGATGCCATTTACGTTAATTAAATTTCGGTCGACCAAAGCGCAGGGGACAACGTGGACGCAAATTCTCTCGGTTTACAGGCGCCAGATATTCGACGAATTTAGTTTACCAAGTAGATTAGCACTCAATCCCAGATTACTGTCAAGAATGTAATTGATGGTTATAGAGTGACATCTGAGGCCGAAAGTGACAGAATTCAGAATTAATAATGATGCGATGAGTGTTTTCGATCCAAATTCACGACACTCCGGTGTTTCATTTTAAGATCTCGGGACGGGGTCGAACCGAAATGGCGCGAAGATGTATTTTGCATCTGGTGAATAATGAATAAATTGAATGTGATTCAGTGGAGGTGGCGAGGCAGCGGTGGTGATCGAAATAGCGGGTCAGCACGATGGTGAGCGAAGCGCTAGGCCGAGTGTCTCCTCGATCTCCTCGATCCTGAATCAGAGCGCCGACGACAGTGACTCCGGCTTCCATGGTTTCCAATCGCGCGACGACCCCAGCCACGCTTCCAATAATAACTCCAGCCCGAACAGCGTCAACACCGCCTCCTTCCCCAACCTCAGCGGCAGCAACAGCAACGGCAACGCGAACAACGGCAACAACAACAACACCAGCACTAATAACAACAGTAACATTGGCAACGCGATTAACAACAATATAAACGAAGTGCAGCCAATGGTGAATGGTTGGATTCAGCAGCAATCTCAATATGGACAAGCCAGCACATCGCAGCAGCAGTATGGCCAGTTGATGCAGTCCTCACAGCAAGTACACCCTCACCAGCATCAAACCATACATCACCAACACCTAGCTCACCAGAACGCGGTGCAGAGCCACCAAGTCCACCAGCTCAAGCACATGGTCCAACAACAACAGACGCAGGCTCATTCGACGGCCAGCAACGTTCAGACCGTCCAACCGATGCCCAGGAAGTTCGGCCAACCCATCTACGCGAATGCCCCCCCGAAACCTAGAAGAATGACCGATGGCTCCACCGAGTACTCCACGCCATCTCCAGACCCTGACTACAGGAAGTCCCCGGTGTCGCCTGACGTAACGGTGACCAGTAAAAGTCCTATGTCGGACTACGACAGAAGCAGTATGATCTACGGGACGAGGATGAGTCAGCCGTCCCAGCAGAGCTTGAGGACTGATAAGTCTGGCTTGAACTATGGCTACAGCCAGGTGCAGACTGAGAGACGCACTCCTGACACGTACGGCCGCAGCGCGGCTAAGCCGAGATCAGGCAGAGGGAACGGTGACTACGAGGAAGTTTATGGGGCACCTCAGCTCTACCAGAGACCCGCTGGACCTGTTGGCTACTCCAAAGGAGCCTCGCCAGCTCCCATTCCCATTCCCCTTTACGCGCCACAGCATCAACAGCTTCAGCAGTATCATCAACAGCAGCAGCTACTCTCTCCCGTCGCACCTACCAATGGTGAGTACAGCCTGGTCTTTATTGCCTTATCGCGTAGATCAGAGGGAGAGGGATTCACTTGCTTAAGAATTATTACTGTTCGAATTACTGTGATAGAATTAAGAGTAGCATTATACCGATTACAGTGCCCATAATGAGGCAACCTAGGGCCCAACCACCACCGCGGCCACATAGCGCGGACTTTTTGGAGTACGAGGCGACTAGGAGGCCCCACCAGCAAGTCCCTCCTCAGTGCGAGGAATCCTTGAACCAGCAGCGGCGTCCGCAGAGGCCTAAATCGAGTTTAGACATAGTCACGCCGTCGGACGCTGCCAATGATGGATATTTCTACTCCGAAGAAAGGTAATGTAGCTTAAATTCTCTCTGATTAAACAGCCTTAAAGTGATCCCAATTAACTTGGACAGCGAGTGATTATTTTTCACTTGAGTTTGTTGGAAACGCTCGGAACTAGACGTTCCTTCCTGAGATTCTCCTATTCTCTTGGCGATCAATATTGTTTACGGTTTGTCCCGATCAGATACGCGGCACAGATGCGACAGTCCGCAGTCTACCTCCACCAGACGCCTCAGCATCATCAGCAACAAAGGAACCAATCGCTTTCGCGGGCGACAATGCCGTCGAAGGTAACGGGAAGTCGCGATAGAGGCGACGAAAGTAGAATAGCAACATTGCCGGAGGGCTCGGGGCTGAGGCGAGGACAGCGCGAGCACGTTCATCAGCAGCACGTGATGCACCAATCGCTCCAGAGGCATACAGAGTGAGTCCTTCCTCTGTCAAATTCTACATTCCATCTTCCTTTTACTGTCTCGAGGATTCTTTGAGCCCCGATTATAAAGTATAAGGGGAAAGGTCTCTGATGGCTCGGGTAGCTTAATTGACAAGAGCAATCGCTCGACGGACGAGTGATCTCGATCTGATTGGACGGCTCTTCCTCTCGTCTCGTATCAATAATCGAGGCTCCTATCCTGTAAGTCCTGCCCGTATCGATGCTCTGGCATGCAGCCAGCAGCGTAGCTCTATTAGAATTCCGAAGATGTAGTGATACTGTAATAGAAGTATTGAAGTATCGGTGCGTTCGCTGATTCTTTATGAGCCCAACTGCGATGTTCATCTATCTGGAAATCGGTTTGCCAATACTATATTTTCAGAAGTATTGATTATCGACAGGAGTATTAACGTTTGGTTAGCTTCTTCCATGTTTCTCTCAAGGATCAACTAACTTCGATCAAAACGCACGCAAAAATGAAAATCTAGCGCCAGAAAATCAATAACCGCCCCTTTTGACACTTAATTTCTCAAATTCCTGAGCTTCCTTAAAAAGCCCGACGTCGATCCCAGTTGAAATGTAATTAGAGCAACGACACAGCCAGAATTTTTCTGTTGGTTCAGGATGAACAGCAGTGAGGCGAAGCTGAGAAGGTCGCTGCGGGAGAAGAGTTACGAGACGAGCAGCCGTGAAATGCTGAGTCATGTGGAGGACGGGACGGTGCCTCGAAGAATTCCACGGGAATACGAATCGTCGTCGGGGTGGGGCAGACCGGCGAGTCACACGAGTCAGGGGGCTCACGTGCCCCAGGTGTGTCACGCTCCTCACGCCGCTACCAGACGATGGAACGAGCAGCAACAGTTCTGCAGGTCAGCGTCCGCGCGGCTTCCGAGGACAAGGCATCCTGCAGCCATCGATCCCGAAGACGAAGACTACGGGGAACGATCCTCCGAGCAGGACTCGCGGGATGGTGAACGCAAGATCCAGCAGGTTAGTCCACCCTTTGGTTTCTCTTCCCCTCTGTCATCGTATCAATTCGAGTCAGCTGTGCAACGCGTGCCTGTCCATGAACGGACGCGACTACTTCGGAGTCGCAGAGTTTTGTCTGACCAGTGCGCAGGACGTTCCACTTAATTTGATTGAAATATTTCTTCTGCACTCTGTGATTTGCAAAAAAATTTATTCTACGACAGTTGTATGGTCTCGGGAAGAGTAGGAACTCTCATTCTACGTAGAGCTATGAGTAGAAATGAAGGCTACTTTGTTTTTTTTCATTATACGTTGTTTTTTAGTTTCATGAGTGTAAATGGGAAAGTTTGTATTATGAAATATGTTTTCGGTGTTTCGTGCTTGGTGAATAAATATCGTTGGTGATAAAATCTGCATTTTTCGAAATTTAGTTGAGCCTGAAATCGGTGAATCGTCAAAGAGAAACGTTACTAGTCTACAGCGTCGGAAGGTCCAAAGGTGATGACTCATAAATCGTCCCTTCGCTTTCCTCGCGTAATCGTGACCCGTGTCCGTTGACTCGTTGATGGACAGAACAATTCGTAGGCTGCATAGCTGAAGGCGATGATTCATACCGAGGCGCAACGTGCGCTGTACCTGCATTTAAGTCACGTAGACGTTGCGGCGCGGGGTTCCGTAATTCTGCTTTCACTGCGATCCGTTCGATCGTCGTCATCGATTGTAAAGATGTTATTTGTATCCCCGAGGCGGCTCTTCCAAGATGAAACATCGCGCGACGTTTTGCAATTTCCTTTGCCTTTCGTACGTGAATGGAATCCACTCCCATCCTCCTTCCACTACTTTCGAATCGTTGCAAATAATGCTCCGATCCTTTTCTACCATCCACTCTTCACTCGCCAATAAAACAAGTGTACAATTGTGAAAACGTGAGATTAGGGGTGAAAGTACCTTATATAAATTACTAGATTCACAGAGAGAAAGCTAGTTGACGTCACTTAACGTTTAGTACTCTACTGAAGTCCCTAAAAAATTGCGCGAACCAAATCCCCTTGGTCAACCTTCCTTTAAACCGCCCTTAAGAGTATATCGATGTTAACCCGAAGGGTTGGCAGAGAGGAGGAGATGGGTGTTTACAAAAGGTCCGTAACTTTGCAGCGAGAGGAGTCGATGAAGCGACTGCTCGAATGGAAGCAGCGAATGCTGCAGTCCCCGCTAACCCGGAAGCCATCCGGCTCGGCAAACAGAGGCAGGGCGCAGAACGAGCTGTCCAACTATTACAAGCAACAGGCGCTTCTCGAGCTGGCCGCCCACGAAGCGTCTGTAGCAGAGGGCCGTCATTCGAGAAGAAGGGAGGACGTCCATCGTCCGCACGGACGAAGCAAGAGCACCGACGGACGGCGAACCGTCGCCAACGTATCGCGGTACAACAGCTACTCCAGCGACGACGAAGGTAGGGACACCTCGCCTGAACTTATTATCTGAGTTGTGGCTTCAACCACGCGAGCCTTTCGCGGGACCGGATCAATTATGTTTCAAGATCATAGAGTTTAGTTTTATTAGTATGCCTTACGCTTTGTCTTACGTGGTTTGGCAAAAAGGAAACCTATTATATGTACACAAAGGTGTTCGTAGCTTTGAGTTGTGGTTTTATTTGCTTTCATTAAGTACATCGAGTGGGTATCTGTTGGAATAGTAACTCGGTGTGAAGAACCGTGGAATTTCTGCCTTGCCAAGCTTCGTAAATGCAGTTCGTTGAAGGGTATCGGGATAATTGGAATTTTTTACGAACGGGTCCCGCGAAGACGACGCGTTTGCGACTTAAGGGACTCCAAGTAGATAGCTGGACTGTGCTAAGAACGATAGAAAACTCTAACACGTATAACCGCTCTAACACGGTCGACGTGCTCACGCGCGTATCCGCCGAATAAAAATGCTTCTGTATGGTGTTGCACGTCGAGAGGTAATCTCGCTCGAGATACGTTTTCAAAACCAAAGACTTGGAGCCAGGCGTGACTGCGCATGAAATAAATCGTTTATAATTTCCTCTCAACGCTGCGTCTCGAACAAAATGCCTTTGTACGATTTTAACCCAAGAGTTCGATTAATCCGTGTGAACCACGACGCCCCTCACTAAATCACCGATACGATTAATTCGCCAGCACCGTGGCAACTAACACGAACACACGAACCGTCGGAGAATGAAGAGTAAACGTAACCTATGTCCTAGCGTAACAGTGCGAGGTATGAAGTGCTCGTGATCGAGAACGAGCTGCTGCTGCCAGTTCGACATTTCTCTGCTCTCCTCCTCTATTCTCTCTAGCTGTATTTTTCTTTCTATCGCCAAAACTGTCGCTCGCCGAGAGGGCCAGAGGAAGTCTGTAGATAGCCGAGGAATCTTTGAGAAGGTGAAAGGAAAGCGACTAAAGAACGGCAAAAAAAAAATGAACGGAAAATGAGCGGAATCTGCAAACGTTTTCTCCGTTGGGGGCTCCTTCTCTTTGCTGCTGTCGGGTCTGGGCTGACTGGTGAATGGGAACGATTAACACCTTTGGAATTTAACTTGTCGAACCGTCCGTTACGACCTAACACTCGTACTAGAGCCCCGTACTACTTTGCGATATGTGGGTCAGCATGGCATGCCGAGGATTATCACTAACACTATCGTAGAGGCATTCAACTGCGGCCGCCGTTTACCTTCCAGCTCGTAATATGTGTCTACGCTGCCGCGTAACTTGAGCACGCGATCGATCGTTGCGGGATTGCTCCGATACTGTCAATTCTTGGATACATAAGGGATCAGGCATCTGCTTCAGAACTTGATGTATCTAAGCCTCTAAGCGATTGCCACTTTGCGCGTAAAAGTAGCTGTGTAGAATTCTGTACGAAAGAATAATACGCTAGATCCTTCGTAGATCCCGAACGAATCTCGCAACGATCAAGATCGAGCGCAGCTTTGGTGACCTGGCTTGGCCTGTATCGAGAGGGTTGGGTTGTCATTAATCTCACTCGTGAGTAACGAACGTGCTCGTGTGTTTGTTTTGTAACGGACGAATCAGAGCTGGGAGATGTCCGGAGGAAGCGCACGCGCAGACCCTCGCATGCAGGAAGGAGCCCCCGGCAGGTCGGAGACAGTCGTTCGTCGGGGCTTCCGGTCCAAGACGCCGTACCCGGAACCGGCCGCCAGAGCCAGAACGTTCCACGAGCCTCGAACGATCGCAAAGCGAGCCCCAGCGCTTCCCTGCTGCCCAATTTGGGTGGGATACCCCCTGACGCCGGCTACGAGGAGGTCAGCTTCCCCTCGGCGAACAGAATCGATCGTTCGTCGCCGTATCTAGCCGCGGAGCACAGGTCGACCAGTAGGAACGATCAAGATTTCGACAGTTCCTTCGACGAGGACAAGTTCAGGAGGAAACCCTCTGGAATACTCAAGACTTCCAGCGCGTATGGCGTCGAGCAACCTGTCAGAGCCTCCAGCTCGTCCCTCGGCTACGTGGCCGAGGCTTGGCCCGCTCAGAAGATCGTTCAGTGGACCGGTAAGAAGGAGAGGGACGGCTGGGATACCAACATTGATGAGAGCAAGGTTATTAAAGAATTCTCGTACCAGTACATCAGACCCAGGGAGGAAGATGAATCGTGGGGGGAAGAGACGTCTCCGGGCAGATCGGAAACCATGAACTTGGTCCAATGTAGGATAAGATCCTTCGAAATGAGCATGGACAACTCTAGTCCAGTGAAAGAGGTCCTTGCCATGCAGGAGCCCTTGAAGGTGTCTCCTCTTCAAGCAACCGAGGCACACGTCTCGAGGCTGGATTCGAAGAAGACCTCGTCGGTGATTCGTAACTTCGCCCTGGGCGAGTACGATTCTATGGACTCCAAGTACAGGGGCGTTAAAGAGGGACACGCTAAGCAAGCGTCTACCGACAGCAACAAGTCGGTGAAGGATCTACTGGCTGACTTCGAGAGAAAGTCTCAGCAAGTTCAGAGGCAGGAGTACAATAGGCGACACGAGGTGAAGCATCGCGGGGTGTTCAGCGACTCGGAGGCCCTTCTGTATGACACTGGTAGCGACTTGGACCAGCGTGATAAGAACGACGACGCGGAGGACGAGAGGGATATAAAGGCGGACCAAGTTGTACCTGAGCCCATCAACGACCGAGACGCTTACACCGACACGGCGAAGAAAAAGGCGGAGGTCTCTTTCAGGCGCAAGAAGAGATCGTCCTCCAAGGAGAGTATTAGCGAGCAGGCTATTCGCAGCGAGCACTTGGACACTATGCCCAATCCAAGTTGCACGAGGTTAAGCGTGACGGAGTCCTTGTTGACTCACGGGGATCAGTTCTCTGGGGAAAGTGGAACGACCAGCCCCACTGTGAAGCAGGAGGACGTGAACCCTGAAGAGCACTATCTACCAATGTCACCTAGGAAAGCCATACTAGACCCCAACTGCGATGACAGACCGAATCCAAAGATGATGGAAAGCTTGTTTGCTAATTTGGACCACGAAGAGAGCTCGTACGTGGAGATGGCTCAGAAAGGTATACCTCATTCCCTTCTGGCGCCTAACGAAGGCGGTAGAAAACATGATTCAGGCGATTACTCTACCCTGGACACGCCTCATTACGAGTTCGTTTGCGTCTCCGACAGCAAAATGGAGCCAGTTTACATGGAGGTGAGTCAGCTGTCAGAAAAGGAAGAGAATGACGAGAAGGATGGTGGAAATGTGTCTCTGAAGAAGAGGACTTCCCATGAGGATTCCATTCACTCGAGGACAGATCTCCCCGACATCTTGACCGCCCTGAAATCCGACAGCTCCGACGCTGATGACGAATCATCGAAGGACCTCGACTCAATCGACGCTCCGCGACATCCGCGGTTCAGCTTGTCCGACACTTTCCGACCTGCTTCCTACTACCTAGGCGCCAGTCGAACCATGATCGCTGAATTGCACGACTCTTCTGACAGCGAGTTAGTATCCCCTCCTCCGATTCCAACGTCTCCACCGCCTCTCGACGACCTGGACTCTCTGGACATGCAGGAGTCTCTGGAGATTAAGAAAGTCTCCCCTCAAGTGGCAGCGAAGGATAGCGGCTCCAATAGAGACTCCCCAAAGTCGTGGAACAAACCGATGGGTCAAGTCGAGACTCACAGACCACCGTCCAGGTTCTCCGATGCTACGATCAGTTCTACCTTCAGGGACAGTCGAATTTCCTTGGAAAGCGTGTCCGGTAGCGACTCAGTGGAGCTGAGGACGCCCGAAGAGGAAGCGAGGCACAGGCAGCTTAAGACCAGGCCTGTCAGCGAAGTCTGCGAGGTTCTAGACAGCTTGGATGAACTGGAATCCCTCGGGAGTCGTTTCGACGGAGCCAGCATTGATCTGGATCAGTATCTAGAGGAGCTGCAGGCTCGCGACGCCTTCAACGTGGATTTGTACGCGAAGGATCTTAGCTACAACAGCATTTACGGTTTCAACGAGAACATGATGGTAGTGGACAAGCTTCAGAAGACCACCTGCCACGACCTCTCGCGTCAAGCGAACCTAAGCAATTTTGAGCCGTCCCTGCGTTACGGCGCAGGGAGCAAGATGGGCTCGGCGAGCAGCTTGCCTTCCATGAGAGTTTGCGACGTTCCTCCTTCTCACCAGCACTCCCAGTCCTTCACTGGCGACACTCATTACGAGAACATCGTCAGCTTTTCTCCGCTCAGAGGCTCCCCAGCTATCCGATCAGACAACGAGCAATCGCGGGACAGCGTCTATAGGATTCAAAGGAACTCCCACAACAATCTGTTCACAGTCTCTCATAGCAGGGATTCCAGTTACTCTTTCGCGTCTGGAGTTGCCTCGATTTCTACCTCTATGGCTTGCCAGAGGCCTGCCAGTGCACAGTCATCGATACACTCCCCTACAGGATCAATATCCCTGGGAAACCATGGAAACAACTTGGTAACGAGCGCGATGCAGAACACGAGTCCTTACTCCGACCAGCGGTTCCAGAGCAGCCACTCTAGATCGGCCAGCCAGGATTCAGCTCGATACTCCATGATATCCAATCACAGGTCATCCTCCAGTCAGGATTCAAGCCACTACCCGGCTTCGGCGTCTACTTCCACCGTTAAACCGAATCCCACGGCTCAGTCCTACTTGCCAAACGAAGCACGCCCTCAGAGCGAGCAATCCGGCGCTCCTTATTACTACTCGGACCTTCAAGCCAGCGGCATCGCACCGGAAAATGAATCGAGCAAGCCAATCGGCCACACGTCCCGGTTGCCTCAGTTGAATAACCAGAGAGACGATGCCTCAGCGTTGAACAAGAGGAACGACATAGGTCGCATAGTGAATCCAATCGCGAGACAAATGCCTAGGCAGATCCAAGTGGACGACATCGACGAGGCCAGGCGAATCGCAGCTGAACTGAGGAAAACAACGTGCCAGCTACTGGGCGACAACAAGGTCGACCTCGTGGACAAGAAGAACTTTTACGAGGCGGACACTCTGAGAAGGGTCAAGTCCACGGATCCCCTGCCGGATATTTCCTCAGCAGAGATCAGCACCAGGAACCTCTACCCCCAGGGGTTGCGAGACAAATCAAGCGGGGAGTCAGGCAATCGAGAGACCTTCGAATTAACACATGGAATGCAGACGTCTCATCGTCGATCTAGATCACTGGAGGGGCTTTTGGACGACGTTGGTCTTCAGAACCTGGTGGAGCAAAGGAACCGAAGCAATCGCGTGGCGACTGTCCAGCCCACGCAGATGGAGGAAACCTCGCAGAACCTAAGCACAGGCAACGTCTCTGCCTCGAACAGCAACTTCAGCGCTGAAGATCCTTGGGAGCAGGATTCTCTCTGGAGAGAAAGTCTACGGAGAGTGAGCCTGAGGAACGCCAGGTCCCTGGACAATCTCGAGAGTGCTCCTCGACCCGCAGGTACCTCGAGTGCTGACACGAAGGGGCGGAACAAGGTGACGCGTGGCGCGACCTACGTGAACGACAGCGTGATCCTACGAAGGGACAACTGTTTGGATGACTCGGCAGAAAGACCGCGCGTGAAGCGCAGGGCAAACAAGGATCAGGGTGGCAGGGAGGTACAGATAGTGGACGATCTGACCTACGAAAGTCTCTCAATGGACAGGATACACGCGAGCGGGTACGTGTGGGACGCGCAAAACGAGGCCTACAGGAAAGCCACCGCCGAGGAGACGAATCATTTTTTAGAGGATGGCAACCTTCCCCCGGTTCGCTTGATCTCGGGCACGCAGGTGTCAGCCACGACGTCCGCGGCGTTCGAGCTCGACCGCGAGAAGCTGCGTCAGTGGGACCTGTTGTCGAGCGCCTGCTTGCTCCAGGAACAGCAGCGCAGCTCGATGGCGGACTCGGGGCGAGGGTTGCCAACGGCAGAACGACCTGGAGACGTTCTCGACTCAAGGAGCAGCGCGCTAGGTACGACTGGTACCACTGCGACCACCACCACCACGACGATCGTGACACAGAGCAGGGACCTGGGTCTGAAGGTGCTCGACGCAGGTCTGCAGGACGAACACCACGCCTCGACCACGTCGATGACGACGATGACGACGATGGGGGCGATCAAGAGGCAGGAGGCGATCGAGACCAAGGAGGCTTGTAACAGGGCTACAGGTGAGTGGCTCCTCCAGACCGGTGGTGTGTTCAGGAAGTGACTGGCCGTGTTCCAAACCGTCGACTGGCCGACTCGGACTCGATGGACAGTGTCTCATCGATGTTAAATCGCGATGGACTCGCTATCGCTATCACTATCACTACCAAATGTACCTGCGTTTACGGTGGCTTGTACAGCGTTTGGCCACGCACGATCGCTGTTTCCTTCTGGAACTCTGATCCTGGTGATCGTTCATCACTGATCTGTGGAAACACAAGACCCTACTTACCGAGAAATCTCTTCTACGAGGATCCTTGGATCTGAATTAAAACGCGCGTGTAGCAGTTGTTTCCCTGATCAGTTGGAGGGTTAATCCGAGTTCCAGAGGAATGCAGCTTTCCTTTCCTTTAGTTCGTACAACCGACCGCGTTCCAACTTGCATTCGTCTGGCTACTTCTACTGCTCCAATTGAAAGAGCATATTTTTACATTTACTTCGCGGACTGGCGACGATTCGGAGTAGCTGTCTTCTTCACTGTCGTTCGACTGGGCGTCGTCCTAATTAGTGCGAGTTGGAACACGGCCTCACAGATATGAGTGTTGCGTGAACTGATGCGTGTGTGAGTGATTCTCGTTAGAGACTATTGTGTGCCGGGGAAGAAGCTTCGCGACTCCGCTAAACCAACAGTCTCAGATTCTGCGGAGTTCGTCGCTACTCCGACGAGTACTTGTACCTTTTCGTTGGTTGCGTTCGCTACTTGAATCTTGAGCGACTCGATGCAACGCTTAACGCTTTTACCGGCACTAATGACAGTGCAACATTCGCCGTGCTTGTTGAATCTATGTTTAAACCGCAATTTATCGTTTCTCGACGATACTTGTATTATTTATTGCCCAATGGAGTGCGCTCGCTGACTGGAGAAGCATTAAGCGAGCAACAGAGAGACCCAATGTGCCTATTATTTTTTACTAGACGAGTAACTTAACGAGTAAGCTTTCGTGGTATAAGAGCAGGAGTCGACTTTCAGTAACGACGCATAATATATTGAACCTCGGTTATAATTATTAATTATCCAACTTATCTCCTAATTGTAAGCTCTTCGAGTGTACATATACACGTTAAGGAATGAATTCGTTTTTCCTTCCAACATTCACTGATTATTTTAACATGTAAGCGTGAGTAAGAGACAAAGTTCAATCGTTCCCCTTCTTCACATGTTGTACATCCTCGTGCTTTCGAGTCATTGCCCTAAATACAGTAATCGTGTTTCACGATCGATCAAATAAAAACTTCGCCCGGCGTTCCGGTGGATATTTGAAAATATTTGAATTTCTCTGTTCGTGGAATACTTCGCCGAACATTTCGAACCAATTTATATTCCCCCGGTATCCCAAAAAATTCAGTAAAGGTGCAATAATTCTGGACCGCGTTTGCTGATAAGCTCGAATTTATTCGTTGTAACTCGACGTCAGAGAAATTAGCGATACTCCGGTGTTATCTTGGCTTCCATAAATAATAATTTCACGCCGCCCGGGCTTTTCGTAATCGTTCGACTACGGAGTAATATCACACAGCGAAATTCAGAGAAATTTTATCCGTTATCAATAGACGTCGCAAAGTAGAAATCACGGGACAGTTTTCTGGGATACCTTCCGTAGAAATTGTTACAGGTTTGTGTGAACGGAGAAACGCAGCATCTTGGAATTCCTGTGAGTAATTTCTCGTAATTTAATGCATCAACCGTTACACGCGGAGAAGAACCCTGATTTCCTATCTATATTACTGTATTTTATCCGAAAGCATCTTCACAATCCTTCCATCTTCAAAGTAAATAGAAAATCGTTTCTATTGGAAACGAGCACGAAGCCACGAGCTAAGCAGCAGCACTCGTGAAAATGGTTTGGATAACGGTCGCCTGTGGACCGTCGCGTGAAAATCGGGTGGAAGACTGCCGGCTAGCGACTCCTCAACAAGTCCGTTCACCTTCGGTGGCCAGGTGAACACCCAAACGTGCACCGCTCCCCGAAACGCCGCCAATCGCCAGCATTCTCGTTTACGAGGCGAGAAAAAGAAGACGAGGGGTCTGGGGCCTCCGTTGGCCGCTATCGAAAACGGGTTCGAGCCCAGGGAGAGAAGGTCGCGGCGAGAGGAAAAAAGGTCGTAACGAAAGCGGCGGAGAATCCGTACAACGACCGCCCGTGTCGGCACGCGGATAATCCGTATAAATTCTATCAAATCCGCCGCCCCAACCGCTAAATAATCGAAACTTGGACCGCGCACTGCGCACACGCCAATTCGTTGCTTGGGGATCACTTGAACGCGACCTCCCGCGAGCACGGGGATTAAACGGCGCGGCGACTGATTTCGCACTCTTAACTAGGTAACTTTCATTACTCGCGTGGAGCGTTTGCCTTTTGAATAGATCGTATGAATTTTGTAATCGGAATAAAAGTTGCAGTACTTTTCTATATAGCTTTGATAGCTTCAACTGAATATCGAGACAGTGATAAGTGCGTCGCGTAGCAAAGCAAGTTGCTTGCATTATACTTTGCGTGTCGTAACGATCTGCTCGTTTTCCAGCCTGGCGAGCTTCGATCATCCGAGTACAAGGACAGATCGTTCGATAGTATCGCAGAGGACGAACAACCGTCCAGGGAGAATAGGAAGATAGACCTTTGTGAATCGTGTTTTGCATCTAAGCGCTGGCTGACATTTCTCTGGGACCGGCAACGTTGACCGCGGCGCTTGTGAACGTAGCCGTTTATAACGCCAGCAATATAATGCGCTAACCGCATTAGATGGTCGTTGTACGTTGCACTTTGTGGCGGGTTCAACAGCACCGACAATCGATGAACACGTCGGCGTCTACAGTGTAGATACTTTTTTCCTCGAGGGGGACGTGGTCTTTAGCGGAAGCCAAAATGTGCCATGCGTTGAGGCGTTTAGAATGCTCCATTCTCCATTTCTCGCGTAAAGGGGTATTCTTGGCGGTTCAATTAATCGGAATGGGTAGTCTCATCTGTTTTTCAATGTTTTCATCGCTAATTAGGAGCTAGCTCAATTTTATATTAGATGAATGATCGTCGGGGATAGTAATTGCTATTTTCTACAGTGGTCTGTTAAAAGAATGGTCAGAGTGTTCTTGACAGTGGCAAACCACAGAGGCAGTGACATCAGTTGTCATTTAATTCGGTTACCACGTCAGGATCCATACCTCGGTTCCGCTAGTACATTGTGAAAAGATGTAGGTAATACTTTTTCAAGGAAAGTGGTACAAAATAAAACTACATTGAAACGACGTCTTATTTTTTGAAGGAATATATTTTGTGCATTTTGCATTATTAATTAATTTATTGCCTTTAACAAATACCTATGTCAAAGGTTCGATTGCACTGAAAATTCAAATCAACATATATATGGAGCTTACTTTCTGAGAGATAGACTGGCTCTGTTCCTCTCCTCACTTCATATTCATTACAGAAAAAATCCTCTCTATTAAAGTTTAAATTCGCAAATTAAAGTTTTGACGTAGTCATAGAATAACTAAATAAGTAAAATTGGAGAAGTTTATCGATATATAGGAAATATAGTATTTTTACGTACTATATTTTTTCTAACAATATATAGTACACTAGACAAAAATATAGTATAATACTAAGGTTGGTAACCCTACTTGAAATATCGATGAGAAGCTCAAACGCAGCTTTTTAATCCATCAATCGATGGTAGGGAATTGTTGGCGCAACAATTCTGCGTGTTCTCCATTCTCTTTGAGATATGAAATCTTTTAGACCCCCAGTCCCCTATCTAATGTTATTAGAAGCACTCAGTGCTACGATGCATCTCGGGGTATCACAGAATATTTGATTAGCCCCTACGTCTGCGCGAGCATCCACGCGTCGATGCTTGTAACGTAGGCTGAGTACTCGCATCTCATAGTAATGTCTCGTATCGCGGGGAATTCTGTCTCGCTATCCACTTTACATTACTCCCCCTTTTATTTCGCGTTTTCGAACGCTCGATCACTCGCGAGTTCATGCTCCCAAGCATGAGATAACAGTTGACCGTGGAGCGAAAAGGAAACTTAACCCTACACTCCACATTTTTCTTTTTGATGCAAAAAAAGTTTCTAACGTAGATATTGCTAGTGAATCCAGGAAAAATAATGAAAAACTTCTCTGTTACATATGTATGTTTTTATTCAAATTAATGTACATGTATCATATCTGCTACGTCGCGCAGTGAGAGTACTTACATTTAAAGTGCTTTATTGGTTATGAAATTTTACAAAATTATTATTATTTTTATTCAGACAAAAGTGCAAACGACATTTTGAACATTTTATAAATGAAAATGATTTGCATCCTGGGACTTTGCATCTTTGCGTAGTTTAATTCACATTGATTTTACAACTAACCATAAAGTCGGTTGAATACCAAATTGCACAAAATAACAGAATACACTAAAGAGTGCAGAAAAAATGTCCTGGTTCTCTTTGGTGGTGTATCAGATCATCTACAATGCGTAGTGTGTGGTTAAATTATGCTTATCAGTCGGCGCAGCCTTGTTTCGTTAGAAGCTGCAGGAAACTACTAACGCTACCTTTTATTATTTTCTATCCGCGTTATGAAACCGAACAAGTTTGCTCTCTTAAAAGTTCATGGCCGCCGCATTCCCATGGAGGATCCATTTCCGCGCATCTCGCTGAAGAAGTTGCTTCAAAGAGAAATAAAATATCGCCGATAAACCGATTCGCAACGGGGCCGTATTTATCCGGCTCGCGAGGGAACGAACACCTGGAAGCTCGAGGCGCGCTGAATTTTTTATCCGCCTGGAAATAAATCCTCCGGGTGTTTCGGTCAAGGAACGGCTTCCTCCGACGAGCTCCCCTAACTTCCTCAGCCCCGCTGCGCCCATTAGAATAGCAAACTTTCGCTAATTCGTTTCAGCCTTCCTTCCTACGGCGCGAAACTTGTCCGGGGACTTGAATTCAGCGTTTCGATAAAACGACCCGGAAGCGCCGATATTCACCGTGCTGTCAATAAGACGCGAAACGTTTCAATCTTCTCCGATTTCTTGCTTATTGTCAGAACGCCTTAACGACCCCTTCTTCCTGTAAGAGAAACTATGAAATTACCGCGAGATATCCAGGCCAACCGCTACGGAATAAATCGTTCGATGAGTATTCCAATTTGCAGGCTACTTTTTGCACAGCTAGACATTTCTCTGTCATTTTCTGAATTACCCTCCCCGTCGACCTGATTCTTTTCCCAGATAGACAAATATCAAATGGCACGAAGCCATTCGTATGAATTGACTTTCCGTGCCTTGACGTCGTAATTGACAGCTGTGAGACAGCTACAAACGATGTTCGATCGGGAAGCTAATCGACCGGCTTAAGATAAGGACAGATATTTCGGTTTTCTTGCAAGTGGCACGCAAATCAAGGAAATCAATCCAACCTAGAAATTTCTTCTGTTCTTCATTCCATTAAGGGGGTATACCCGTTTGAACCCTCGGAAAATGTATACATATTGTGGATTTTTTTACAAGTCAACGGTTTGATGCAGATTTCCCTTTGTTTTACTATCTTTACATAGTATTATGAACTACTCGAGAAAAAAGTTTCAGTTAAAAAACTATTGTTTTTGGGAAGTTATGCATACACATCCGAAAGTCTTTCGATTTTAGACAGCTAAACGGTGGCCCTGAAAACAGCTGTATGCCGTGTCTGAAATAAAAAACCATAAAATTTTCTTATAAAGTATGTCAATAGCTATCGTCCAACGAAGGCTTTTTTTATTCCCATTCCCCGTTTATTATTTATAAAGAAAAAAGGTGGATTTTTCTCTTAGAAAAATTTAACTTTACCTTTGATCTCTCGCCATTTCTTTATTTTTCAAAATTTTCAAAATCGGCTTCGTTGGACGATAGCTATTGACATACTTTATAAGAAAATTTTATGGTTTTTTATTTCAGACACGGCATACAGCTGTTTTCAGGGCCACCGTTTAGCTGTCTAAAATCGAAAGACTTTCGGATGTGTATGCATAACTTCCCAAAAATAATAGTTTTTTAACTGAAACTTTTTTCTCGAGTAGTTCATAATACTATGTAAAGATAGTAAAAAAACGGGAAATCTGCATCAAACCGTTGACTTGTAAAAAAATCCACAAAATGTATACATTTTCCGAGGGTTCAAACGGGTATGCCCCCTTAAGACAGTAAACTTTGACAGACAACTGCTGAGGAAGAAATTCAACTTCGATCGACTAAGAATATTTCCAACTTTCAGACGCACTCCGAATATACACACGTCCAAGTGGGCATACGATCGGTCCCACGCATCACAATAAATGCCAAAAAACTCGCTCAAGTATATCTGAAAAGACTCTACAGACATCTTGCATCGAGTACACAGAAGAAACCCGACAGACGCCGCCATGTATGATATTTGCGCGGTAGCTGGAATTGAATCAAGCACAAGGAACCCGATCGTCTGGCCGTTCGGAGCGCATTACCGTCCACACAATCGTCTAGCGGCGGCGGTAGCAGTGACCTGGTCGTTAACAATCGAAATATCAGGACTTTTATTCGGTGTGAAAGGCGGCGCGCTATTCAGGCCCGAGCTAGACACCCACCGCGAGGTAAACAAAAGAGCCACCTCCACCGCCACCGCTTCTCCGACGCAGTTTTCTGCGTGTGCGATTAGGTATCGAGAATTGGAGCGGCCCTTGAATCAACGGAGGACGGAATGGAGTGGAATGGAATGGAATGAACGTGCACAGGGGGAATATCGTGTACCGGTGTCCGCAGACGGCACACGACACTCGAGAGCTCAGTCAGTCAGCCGGTGCCGCTCCGGACAGCACCACGCGCCTCTCTCTCGCCTCGAATCGATCCTCGTGCTCGATCGGGATCTATCTCGCGGCTACATGCTTCTTAAATCTCTCTTTCTTCTCCCTTCTCGCCGTCGGCAAGTTGTGAGTGCGAGTTGTCCTGGGATCGTTTGCAGAGGTTTCAAATTTTTCACTTTTCTCAAAGGTGCACGCGTGAGTCTGGACGTTTTTTCAGAGGGCCATCTGCCTCAAAGCTTGAACGAGTGAATTTTTTTTTTAGAGCTTTTGTAGAATTCCGCGCACTAGCTTTGGAAATATTTTTCCAGCGACAATGGGATGCTCGAATTTTTTTACGTTTTTCCACTCGGATGTAGGGATTTAAAAGAGAATGTTTTGTGTATGCGCGAAATTTTAGTAGTTTCTGCGGGCGTGTAAGGGAATTTTCAAAATAATTGTGGGTACGAATGGTATGGAAATTTTTAGTGGGATTGAAGTGCAAAAAATGGGAAATATTCTTTTATACAAATGAATGGCTAAATTGGATTGTGTTTATGTGAATTTTGTACACTTTTGGGGGGAATTAATAATAATAATAATAATAATAATTCGTCTTTCTGATATAAATCGTAGATAAATATATCTTTGTATTCCACTGGCAATAAAGATTTATACGAGGTGTTGTGCTGATCGTTAAAAGCGGTATAAGACGATAGAATTGGAACGATGTTTGAAAGAACAAATCATGTGCCGGTAGACGTATTTCCAGACGCGTCGAAAGTCCATTGTCGAATCAAGATCGTTAAAACGAATTGCCTCCCAACAAGGTCGCTCAAGTTTACGAGCTACTAACGACACACGCGACATGAAATTTATAACGGACGTTAAACTGTCTGAATTCACCTCTCTAAATACACAGGTCGCGTTCCACTTGCCGAGTTGACTCTCAAATTTTTATTCCTCTACTTATCTCGATTGCAGCTTGTTACTGGATAAAGTAGACTCAACTCAGATTTTACGTTACGATTAGATTAATTTCAATCAGTTATTTACAGACGCAAACCTCGAAAATCGAAAGCTTTTATCTCGGTTCATCTGCATATTTAATACACTGTCCCACTTCCAGAATATTTCATTCATTTTCAGCCAAGTCTGTAGGGTCTTTTAATTACTGTATCTCGGAGGTACGTGACCGTTTAATTTACCAAATGTGTTTCCTACCTGAAGACCCAAGCGTATTAAAACAGTCGGTTCGCAAAAGGTCAAAAAGTCTCTTCGCGAAATTATATTGAATCGGAGAGAGAATGAGAGAGAGAGAAAGGGGGAGAAGAGAGGGGTCGGTGAACTCTGGCACACGTAACAGGCATCGCAAGCACACGCACGACTTTGATCAATGCGTCGACCAAGATTTGCAAATTACCGTAGGGAAATGTTTAATTTGATTTTGTTCTCTCTTTCTCAGACAATAAGTATAGTACCTTCTTCAATTCAAGACACTGTTTTCATCTTATCACTTTTTCTTAATAACAAAGCTAATTCAAATATTCAAACACACGCAAATTTGTTAAGCTATAGAAAATGAAAAAGTCATTTACCATTTTGCAATCGGTGGCTTCGCATTATAGGCATCTGAATGTCAGCAACAGTTGCACATGCCTGCTAGGAACACAAACGTACACACATTCAAAGTTTTATATCACTCAAGAACAACGCGTCGCGAGAGGTGGATAACCTTCGAGGGTGATCGTATCGCTATCACGGCCCGAGTAATACTGATTGCTCTAAGCTAAGCTCGACAAGGGTATCGGGGATTATCCCCAAATTTGGGATACACAATAACAGGAAGGTAGGTCGGTAAGAATCGTGGGAGAGCTTGCTGCGATAAAAGTAGCTATATACAGCGGGCCACGAAACTATAAGACACCCTATAAAACAGAATAACATTTTTAAAATTGGTCCAAACGACTTGAGTCTTTTTGAAAAGCTAGAAAGATTAATTTACTACTTAGGCGACGTGTTAAGTCCTTTTGAAAAAAGTTCAATTAGTCAGAAAAGCGAAGGAAATAGTGAAGGTCGCTTTTTGAACTTTTTAATCAAAGCCTGCGAATGAAAATTTAAATATCCCGTTTGTAGATATAAGTAAGTTTATATACGTGCTAAAAATTTCAAATTTCATCACGTTCTAGCGTGTAAGATTTATTACACAAATCCCTAATGCAGAACATTGACTTGCACTTTCTTTTGTATACTGACCGAATCTATTTAATCTTTATTCATGACGTATGTATAATTAATATCGACAGAAAGTGAATGTGTAGATGAATACTCGGAGGCACAAGCAACCCGGCGAAAGCTCTGCCACGCACCCCCGCGTGAAATCGTTGAGCGCGCTAATTTATGGGGCCAATATCTAACGCCAATATTTGACCATTTGCTCGATATGGGCCCAATCTGGACCCTCACGTCACATGGCGCACGTGTACGTGTGACGTATCGCTCGATGGATCGTTATTCCGCTCGATTGGTTGCAAGTATTTCGGGCACGTCCGCCCACTGAATGGATCGAGTTTCGCGACGAATCCCGGGAATGCAACGAAATGCAGTCGAATGCAGCGTGTGCCGGAAACGAGGCTCAAGATCCGCTTAAAAACTCTCATCTCGAATAACAGAAGTCAGCGCAATTCGATATATCTACATCGTTCTCTAGGAACATTCTTCAACAGTTGCTATTAAATTTCCTCGGAATTCATGGACAGTTACATTTATGGCGAGTGTTTATTTTATCAACGACGTACTGTGGCATTCTCTGGCGCGCAAAACACGCGCTCTTTTTATAGTTCTATAGTGGCAGCACATGGTCCACTCGTAAAACTTGCCCTCTTTAATTTTAGAGAGAATTTCAGTGATGAATAATTCCATGGTTGACGATGGACCTCATTTTTCGAGATACCTGCGTTCATTCAATTATCCGTGGTAACTCGATTTCGCTTAAACAAGAAAAAAGTTGAAATTGATCCCTTCACTTTTGTATTAGTTCCCTGACACTGGATAGTTCTCTGATCGTTTGTTAAACTTGTAATTTCATGGATCGTCGACGAACGCGTTATCGAAGCTGCGGAACATAATTCCACATTTCTATTAAGAAATCTTCGAGTATTGACATTTCTATCATTTTACTAATGCACGGTTGTACACGGTTCTAAGTAAATCGGGCTAAAAAGTGAATAAGTTACTCGTGGCATTTAGAAATGAGTTAGACTCGAGTGGTATCGAGGAGAGGAAGTTGAGGAAGAAATTAGTTCCCCGGAGTGCAAGTAGTTCTCTCGCGATTACGAAATTCCTCGTTGCGTATCGGGCTAGCTAGGAAATGGCTTCGCGGGGCCGATAACACTTTGGAGAAAGAAACAGATAAGTTGGACTCTTCAACGATTTATTCGCCCGCGCGAGTTTCCTTATTCCCCCCCGCGAGACTCGGGGATATATTTTACAAGCGAAAAATTATCGAGAGACTTTCTCGAACTGAATCCTTTTCGAGAATCTATCGTTGTTGTTCTTCGAAAGTCGAGCAAGTTATCGCAGAGGCGTCCAGATTTGCTTACCATTTCATCGCTAAATCTCTGCGATTAGGGACGTTTATTTGAAGTTCGCGGAAGCGCCGATTCAAGAATTGGAACAAAACGTTGAAACGAATAAGCTGACTCATTTGCTCTTAGTTAACACATAAAAGCTACTCGAGGATGAGTGGAGGGTGATAACTCAGGACAAAGTTTAGAATCAGGTCGTCGATATAAAAGCTAGCTTGACACAAAGTTCAAATGACTACGGGGCAGTATTGTGTTCGACTGGAAGTATGTACTTTGAGGGAGAATATTAAACTACATTGGTGCATTGCAGCGTATATAATCACAGAGAATCGTTTTCCTTCCTTCATCCCCGTTATTAAGTACACTGCTTTATATACCCACGATGCTTCTACGGGCACGTTGACCTGAAATCTTGAAGAATACGTTCCAATCGATAGCACGAATCACGTGTTACAGAAGTCAATAGCTTGCTCGATTATTCGACACATAAAACTGAAGGGTGAATCGAGGAGACGGGGGAACAGTTTGGCGAGTGAAATTCGATAGGAAAGTGTTGTTGGCTATACGGTTTCATGGTGAATCGGTGGACTTATCTGTGTCCGGCTTGTGTTTGATCGGCGAGACACATGTGTGCGCCGAAGAAGACACGGACACGAGACAGAAAGCACGCGGATCCGCGCCAAGTCGCATGACAGACTCATGACACGCGCGTGGCCACGCATCGCGTACTGTGTCCTGGATTCTGTGACGACGCGAGGAAACGCGAGGGTCGTAGCAAGTGCGTGGCTGAGCGCCGCCAGGCGAACCTGCTCCAAGAGGAAAATGGGCGGAAAAGTGGGGCTGATATGCGGCAGCTGCTGGTCCGGAAAGTACAGTACGTATTACGACTTCACGCTCTTTCCTCTTTCTGCGAATATAGTGGCGTAACAGGTAGGACTCTCTACTAAACAGCATTCATAATTTCGCACAAATTTAAGTATCAACAGTGATACACCACGACACCAAGACTTTTCAATAACGGCCCTTTTCTATTTCGAAGGCTTCCACGATTTTCTACGTCCTCTACACCGCTTCTACTAATTTCCAACCGCTGTTAATACTGCTTGCGAATAGTCACGCAGAGGAGTTAAATTTCTGGCGGAGCTTTAATATCAAAGAAGCCACGGGCATGAATGTAATCCCGCGGGAAAAGGCTTGTTCGCTGGAAGAAAGGAAGCAGGGGCCATTTTTCTGCAAGCCAAAGAACTCCGTGGCAAAAATCGCGCCGCGAGGCACTGGATTAATGGATCGCGAAAAACAGAATAGCCCACGGACGTGGTCGACGCAGCTGGCCGATTTTCGATTCATCAAGTCGCGAAAGGTGCGCGCGGGAACGTTGCCAAAATGACTGTTGCTCGAAGCCGGTTCCTCGTCGAGATTATCGATCTCTCGCGGGCTCAGGTCGATCTCCACTTCGAAATACGTTCCGAGAGGCATGTAGCGCCATGCGCGTTTATCGGATTTCGAGGTTCGTCCCACGAACGATGCACGAGCATTCCTCTCTCCTCGTGTACCGTTACCATGGGCGCAGCACTTTCGATGATTCAATCATCGCGGCGTTCCTTTCCTCGGCTCGCTCCTCTCCTTCGCCATCCACTGACGATCGGCCTTCTGTTATTTCTTGACAATTATATGAAGCGATGGTGTATATTATCGGAATATAATCAGTCCACGAGCGAGGTGGTTTGCGTCGGGGAACCGATCTTCCAGGGGAACGAGTCTACGATTAGTCAAACCGGTGCAGCTCTCGTGTACCGGCAATTACCTCCGCTATGAAAATGGTAATTGGTATTCCGTGCACGCGGGCGAAACAGTTTCCACGCGCGGTGAATTCGTATGAAAGTTCCGCGAAAACCGGGCGACAGTTCAGCCAGCGGGGAACTTGAATTCGGCTTATGAACCGTTAAGAAACGTGATTTTACATGCTCGCGGCTACATGATGCAGAACCATTCTGCCTCGTCGATACCGTTACTCGGCTCGCTTGTCCCCTTCCTTCAGGTTCATTACATAATTCTTACGGACCGTAACATCGGTTCTGATTTTTCGACATCGTACCCTGGATCCTGCAACTTGGAACGCGTTCTGGATTCCTGCGCTCCTCGTGGTCCTGTTTCCCGAACGGTACACTTGGATATTCTGAGAGGAATAGTTCTGCAACAGGCACCGTCTCTAGATTCTGATAGAGCACATGTTACTTTCGGCTAGTGAACTCCACCAACAAGGGAATTTCAGTTGTTCGAACATTGCAATTTTTTTTTAAACCATGCAGGTTTGTAGGGGACCTCGATAGAAGTATCAGGCAATTTTTAGTTTGTGCCCATTTTCTGGTCTTCGGAGTGGGAACACCCCTTAAAGGTTAATGTGTTTTCCTACTTTCCTGCATATCTTGAAAACTATAGTAGATGTAAAGAAATTAACGCTGAAAACTTAATGGCTTTTTATATTCTATGAAACTGGAAAATTGAGTTGTTTAAAATTTGTAATTTAAATAAGATATGGTTCCTCGCTATAAACAATTCCATTACATAGCTTTATAGAGCGTACAAAGCCGTTAAGTTTTTATTGTAATAATTTTTTTATATCTACTATAATTTTCAAGATATCCAGGAAAGTAGAAAAACACATTAACCTTTAAGGGGTGTTTTCACCCCAAAGACCCGAGAATGGGCACAAACTAGAAATTGCAATGTTCTACAGTTTCAAAATAACCGAACTGCTCTTGCAAGTCAATTCCTGTATTTTCGCCCCTAAAATTTCAACTGAAGTATCTAAAAGTTTCCTTCTACACAGAATCTTACCAGTTTCCTAATCCCCAGCGAAAACACCGTCGGTGATAGGATTTTAGAGTCCCTAAGACTCGTGCCAGAGAAAAACATAGCCGAGACACTTTTTGGAAACTTCTAACCCCATCATCGTGATCCAAAGTATTTACCTGGGAAACTTCGCGCGGCAGTCCTACTGTAACGCCCGAGAGTAAGACTCGAGGATCTCCAGAGAACTGGAATTCGGCCGAACAGTTGATTCCAGCTGGAAGAAAAGGGAGCCGGGCTGCGGATGATTTTTTCGCGGCGACAGAAAAACGCAAATTGAAAGGAAAGCATTAAAACGGTCGGGATTCTTGGCGGATCGATGGAGCACCTGTCGTTTGCGGAAAGACGATGACGACGTGGAAGTAAACGAGAAATCGGTGGCGCAGAAAAAGGTGGAGAATCGAGTCGAAGCGGGTCCAGCGACTGGCTAGCGCAAAAACGAGACGAACGCCTTCTCTGGCCGAGAACCGGAGATTTCGACTTGTTCTTCGTGGTTGGAATTGTTTTTCTCTACCTGCAACTGGACCCGTAACGGATGCTTTGACGTCTAGAGAGATATACAGGGTGATTCCGATGATCCTTTCACACCGAGTAATTTTTCCACCGTTGCTTTCACGAGAGTAGGTATAATCTCCTTCTCGCATCACCTCGTCACTTTAATCAGCGTAAAATATCACAGCTATATCCACAATCGCAATTGCAATAATTTTATTATAATACGATCGTTTAAAGCTAACATCACTTCGAGTCCCTATTAATTAATTTCAACGCAACTCTGCTTAATCACAACAGAGAGCATCAAAGCCAAAATGGGCACACGAGTACTCTCCATGAAGAACCGTAGAACGGTAGAGAAATGACAAACGTGGCGGCCAGAAATGCACTGTTCGCGACAGCGGCTCGAAACTTCCACTGAATTCGCTCGACGAGTGAATTAGTCGTTTTCCCCGAAAGAACGTAATTTCAGCTCTGACGAACCCTCGAAAAATCATTCGCGTGAATTCTGCCCCTTTTTCCAACTTTTCAGTGAGGCCAAATGAAGCGCGCTTTAAAACGGGGACAAGGATTGAAATTAGAATGCAGTAGCAGTGTGAATTTACAGTTTAGACTTCACCAAAGCAATTACTCATATCAAAAAGAGAAGCTACTGTATTTTTTTATTTATCGCAGCTAGCGTTTCAATTATGACACGCCAGAAGAAGCGTAACAGACTCAGATCGAGCATAGAACGGTGACGTTCTCTCTAAACAAATCGACCATGATTCAACGGAGCCTGTTACCCTTCTAGCGAGTCCTTCTATCGATTCCACTTGGCTTCCCATCGCTGCCCCAGCATCGCCGACATTTTCTCTCGAGCTATTCGCGCGATTCCTGTCCGCGATTGCAGTGGCGAGTGGCGAACGTGGTGAGCGTGGCTGCCGGCAAGAGTGTCGACTCGATGCCAACTAACGGGATCTGTAGTGATCAAGTAGGTCAGACGAGTAGTCGATACCACCGTCTCTTTGTCTCCACCGCGATGAACCATCCGAACACGCGTCAAGGTCTGAATAGCTCCTTTTCGGAGCACGTGCTCAAGGTGACGCCGCACCGTCAAGCTATCGTATCCCAGCGAGAAGGACAATGCGAAATTTCATGCCACTTTCGACCAACAAAAACCGCGCATTGTTCTTTATCGATCCTTTCAAGGAAAGCAGAAACTGACAGCGTTACGTTCCACCGTTCAGTATCTCCTTAAAGTTCCAGCGAGGGTTCGTTGGAACAGTGAAACCTGCTAATGATCGCTGTAACGAGCCAGGTATGTAGGGTAACGGAGCGAGTTTCTGGGAATCGAGAAATGCCTGGATCGCGTAATCTCTCGCGATACGGTAACGCGGGAGGCCGTTGCAAAATTCCGATTCGGCCGACGCATTCCCAAACGACGACATCAGCGTCCCTGGAATAGAACAATGCGGACTTTTCATTGCTTCCACGAGGCTGTATCGGCGACTGGTCATTCGTTTCGGTTGGGAGCCAGGTTTTGCCGGTTTTATGATTTTTGGTGGTTTTTGAAATTGGTGGGATCAAGGGGCATCATGTAAATGGGATTAAGTAGTTATGCGGGAAGGTACCAACCCTCAAAATGACAAGGAATTATTTAAACGCAGTGTGGGTACTATAATTTTGTGATATTTATTTTGTAAAATAGTACCAATTCATGGAACAAGTAAAACTACTAAGAAGCAAAGATCCCAAAACTTGGAAATTCGAAAAATTCTGAAACTTTGTAAATATGTAGGGGATTTCCTACTGATTACAACGCAATTTTTGTTTGCTGCCCAAATTCACTCTAAGGGGGTGTAATTGACCCCTGAAAACCCAGTTATTTTCCGATTTTGTATTATAACTCGTGAACTGTAATTGCTTCACCAAATGATAGATCTAATTAAAAGAAGTAACTTTTGTCTTGAAACTTTTTTCCTATCTCTTACATTTCGCGAGTTATAAAACAATATTGGAAAATTGCCGAATTTTCGGGGGTTAATTTCACTCGCTTCGAGTGGATTTGGGCAGCAAACAAAATTTGCGTTGTAATCAGAAAGAAATCCCCTACATATTCACAATGTTTCAGAATTTTATGAATTCCTGGGTTCGGGATCATCCCTTGTAAGCCATAGTTCCATTTTAGGCTTAAAAAACAAAAGCTACAGAAAATATTAATTATACTACTTACTACTAAATAACCAATTAAAAAACCTTGTAAAACAATAACAAGAAATCAAATATACCGAATAGAATTAATAAAGCCATTTTTTTTACAATCTTTAAACTAAATTTACTCAATTTCGAATCATTAAGGGTTGGTAGCTTTCTGCATAACTACGCCCAAATGCCATCTACACCAGCTATCAGATCAAGGAATCGTCTGTCAGACGCAGACAGACCTGCCCAAATATCCTAGACGATGGTGCGTGGCGATGTAGACATTAAATTAATTACCAAAGTGCCAAGGCTCTCGTACCCTCTAAACGCTTAATTTATGCAGTACCTAAGTTTCTGAATTAGAAACTGGGAATACAGTTTAGAGTGCCAAGCGTCGTACGTTTCACGACAAGCTATGCTCCGCGGCAAATCAAAGGTTTTCCCGTTGTCGCTTACGTAACGAAATAATCCACTCCGTAGCGAAGCCTTCCACGGGAGAATTTTCACACGAGCGAGATTTCGCTGCCTCCCCCGTTGACACGGCTTCCCCACCGCCCTAAGCACCAGCCCCAGACACTTCCATTTCGTCGCGAAGCACCTCAAAGCGGGCAAACGTCTAATTTAGCAAATAGAATTTCGACCAACTGCGAATAAGGTCTGTGCAGTCTCCGGTGGAGAGAAAGCTCCAGGCGGGGGTTGTTCACCCCGTGATCCTGGCCGCGAGACGCCACAGTGTTTAATGGTGGGCGTCGCGACGCCAGAAGTGCCGCCGATGGGATGTCTAAGGGGGAATCAGAGGTTGTTATCGAGGGATTGCGTGATGGGGATCTGTCACACGTGCGTACCAAACTCCATATTCCAAATACTTCGCTTCAGACTATTTAGGGTGACTATAAAACGATCACGGAAACTGTTCGTTGGAAAATCGATTCGCCGTCCAGCTTCGTTAAAAATCACCCTACCTATGTTACGCTAATTGCTTTCCTAGAATACGAGGGGTAATTTATGGTCCATCGAGCGAGCGAGGAAGAAGGGAAAATCTGGAGGAAGTGTGGCGAAAGAGGGAAGAACGTAGAAATTGATCGAGGTGGTTCAGACGGGTTGAGAGCGGAAGCGCAGTTGCACGGTCATTTGTATCGCTGGTTGCTGGACCTGTTGCTGCGCAACGTCCGACCGGGGGTGTTGATTTTCCTTTTTCTCCGATGGCGGCTCAGTCTCACCCCCGCCCACCCCTTGGCTTTTTATTACGGCGGATTGTAAAAAGGTAGGGGGCCGCGGTTGCGGCCAGCCGTAATAAATATTTTACGTTCTCGAGGCGCGGCTCTCGGGCTCTCCGCAATTTACTGCTTTTGGGATATATCTTGAAATGCGGTAAACCAGCCGGGGATTTCGGGATTCTTTCTTCCGCCGTAGGTCCTGTCGGGATAATTCGGAAATACGATGAGAAATTTATCTACAGAGGTTTCTTGATTCCACGCCGAGAACAACGGTTCAACGCCAAGCGATAGTAAAGATGACATCCAGGGAAAGACAGCGATGCGCCTAATTCACGATCCAGATCAAGCGTTTATCAGTCACCGGGCGATTAATGTCTCGTGACTGGAAGCCACCAGTATACCAGACAAAATATCATCGAATAACCACGCAAACTCGCGAGAAAAGTAATGTGCTCGCGTCACGCGAATTCCAGGCGGCTCGCACGACCTCGCGGTCTAAATATAAAAAGGCTATTCGTTGGTGGAAAAAAAAACGATAAATTATTCAATTCGTCTGGCCAGTAGCAAAATTGAACGTCGACCCATTTAAGTGATTGACGTTTCGCGGCGAAATGCAACGGTGCTATTTAATCCGAGGGTTTATTTAATCTGCCAACATTATCCGCTCTCAAACAGGAACTTGCAGCCTTTCTCGCGCTCGCGCGCGGACTCACGTGTCCTGTAAATATAGACGCTCCACTTGGCTCTGATACAGAAAAGATCAAGGTGTCGCAGAACGACGCCGTTACGTAGATCCGTAAGGTGCTCCATTATATAAAACAATATCTTTCGGAGTGATATCTTGGAAGTAAATAATTCAATTAATATTACGTAACACAAAGCTAATCATGCTCTGGTGTAAAGTTCTTAAAAAGGAAATTTTATTGAAAATTTCTGTTTCATTTCGCTGCAACGAACCAATGAATACTTTGAGCTGCAAAATTTCATCAGAATTACGAGATAAAATACTGAATTCGGTGATGGAAGCCATTAACATTTTACTAAATGCTCGATATCGCGGAATGTTCCCACTGACGGGCGAGTGGAGCTTTTTAAATATTCCGCATTGCGTGGCAATGGATATAAAACGGATCCTAATGGGCAAGCGATGCCGTTGCACGTTCCGTATAGAGTTACGGGGTGGTTAATCAATTTTTCGAGGATCGATATTCAACACCCGACGTAATTAAGCGAGGAGCGGAGGCAACCGTGATAATTCATCGCGTTATTTCTATCTCCGTCGGTGAAATTTCGTACGGCCAGGGTGAAGGGTGAAAGCGAGGATCTACCGTTCCGTTCGACATTCCGAGGGTGCAGTAATTAGTGGGAGTCACGTACGACGAAATTGTCTGGTTTCTTGATATCATATGCATGCGATGCAATTAACCGGGCAGATTCAGTTCGGAATATAGGAGCGTTCGTGTGAGAAAAGTGGGGCGAACTTCATGGGAAATCTAGGGTCTGCTTTCGAGATTAGTATTCCATTTCACCGTTGCCGTTCGAGGCAAAAATAACCACGAGGCGAAATAATTTTCGAGCGCCGTAAATACAATTAAAGAGCCTGTGTAATGGAAAAAGCTAGAGTAAAGACATCGGTCGCAAAAAGGTCCCCATCAGGAGAGGAGGTTCTCTCGCCGAACCCTTCGTATCAAAGAAACGACGAGTCGTTTGTTCCCGCAGATAGATATCGGAGATTCGCCTGCCCAGAGAATAAAGGAATCCTTCTTCTTTTAAATCACCATCGCGCCAAACGAATATTCTCCCGTGGAACAAGCAAATTCCATTGTGTTCCGCGGAAGCTTGTTAGAGGGAAAACGGGAAGAATGTCGGCCAAACAAAAGGGGAGCGAATCAGAAACTTCTATTTTTCGGCCCCGTCGAAGATGCACTTAAAAAACTCAATTTCCCTCGTTGTTGGCGGAAATGATATTAAAACTCGACTTGGCGGCAATGGTCCCCGCCACGGGCGGAAATCGCTGCGGCGGAGAAAAAGGGAATTTCCCGGGTTTTCCGAGGAAAAATCGCATGGAAGAAGGAATATTAAGAGGGCGCCCTTTTTCTTGCGGCGAAAAAGTCGTTTAATCCCTTTCAACCCACTTAACCCTCCGGCAATAGCAGTGTAAGTCAATTTTGCCGCACCGTAACACTTCTATTTTCCGTAAACATCGTTAAAAGGAAATTGTCTGCTCTGCGGGAGCAGATGCAACGGCGGAGAGCGCGTTTAATACTCGCTGGAATGCGATGACGGTGCGTTATGAATGACGATTCGCCTCGCAATCCAATAATTCCACCGGTTTTTTCGTGTTTTTATTTGCCTGGATTCAATGCATTCCCACTGTCTCTTCGCGATTTCATTGCTTTGTCGCGGGTTGACCTTTTGTGCCGCTTTTTATCGCGAATAAACGGGGCGAAGAGCTGGCGAACGCTCTGTTATTGATGTGCGAGCAACGTCGCTTTCGAATGCCTTTGCATCGCGACATATGCAGCTTTGTAGAAATATATTTCAACCTCCTCAAGCCAGTTTATAATGAAAACGCAATGTAATTGGTATAAAGCAGAGATCCAAAGTAACAGTTATTTTAAACATTTTTTAGAAAAAAGTCACTAAGCAGAAATTAATTTTAATTTAAATGGAAGTTGTGATTAAATCGCAAAGAGAATTCTGAATGAATGAAACGATTAAAAAATACTAATTTTGAATTGTTCTGATTACAACTAACCATTATGAATAACTAAAATTGATTTTGGCTACCAGGAACCATTATCGACGAGGGAAATTTAATTTTGGTTACCGATAACCATTATCGACGGCAAAAAATTCTGATTACATTCGATCATTGTCAATTAAGTATTCTTATTAACATTACTGATTAATATTCATTGACAATATGAAAAAATTAATTACAAAACTGATATCTTTTATTAAGCAAAAAACGGTATGAAAATTTATGAAACAAAAAATAAAATAAAAGATATTGAAGATACTACTTACAAGTTACAGCTCTTTTGTTGAATACAATATATAAGTTTTGTAATTAATTTTTATTCATGTTGTCAATTAATACTAATTATACCATAACTTTTAAAATTTGTTTGATAACAATTATGATGTTTGAAATGGAGATAACAGACATCGAGAGCCGTCGTAGAAAAGCTCAACAGCAAAGTAAACTCTCGAGCGCGAAAAAGTAAAACGTATCAGGATAAAACGTAATCTCCGTCAAGATTACTTTTCATATTGACAGAGGCATTGATTCAGCTGCACGCGCACTTTCGATTCATCCAGCTACGCCTCGGATTTCGGTGCTGGTATTTCGCGATAGCAGTTTGAGATTGCTTCGCGTCCGTTTCTACGTCCTGCTCCGTTGTGCTAACGCAATATATCCTCTTCCATTGATCTATCTGGCTAGCCTGTCCATCGATCCAAGCTGATATTTCTGCCGCATTCTGTATTTTTACATCCCCTGCCAGCTTCGCGTTACTCCCCGCAGACATTTCATTTTTAGAGCAAAACAACGCGTATAAGCTCGTGCGAAAGAACGCGCGCAACATTGTAGAATGCAAAAATTGGAGAAATAACAGGCAAACGTGGGGCAAAAAGTCTGACGCATCGGAGATTACGTTTGCACGAGTTGCATCGCGTGAAATTCAAAGACGCTCAGAGTCGCTTAAAACATTCGCGCGTTGCCCTGCGGACAGGAAGTACCGATTGTCGCGGAGATTTACGTCGATCGCAACAGTCGCGCGTGCAATTCGATTTAGCTATGGGAATGCGTGTCTGAATGTGCACTTTTGATGGCTTTCCTCTAGATACGATAATATTCCTGTTATAATATTAGGAAAGTGCAAAGGTTCATTCGCTGAATTGAACGTGCAAACTATTGATTAAAAGTAAAAATATATTACGTGTTTTTTTAATCAAACTATCTATGACCTTTTGCCACAATTCTGATCAAAGTACATGTAGGTGTAGCAAAAAAAGACATTTCCTCACACTTAACCAGGAACCTGGAACGACATGTTTCTTTATGTAGTTCCCACTGAAAAATATTTCGTTTCACATTGAAACGGAAAAGAAATTTTGTTCCGAACCGGTTATTTCGTATTTATAGAAAACTCATATGAACTTATTTTTAACAATTTTATATATTATATTACATATATATTATGTATTATAAAAAAATAGTGTCTTGATGCTTACACCTCAAAGTCTCAAGCAATATAACCTGCATAAAAAATAGAATATACAAAATAAAAATGCGAAATCATAGAATACATCTACTGTTCATATTCAGGCACAAATATATTCATGATGAAAATAAGGAACGCGCTCAATTTAAAGTTCACATAAAACAATAACGTTATTAATCGGAATTTTCTTCACTTCTGCAATAGGATTAAGAATTCCGTTTCGTTTCTGTCCCAGAAAAATATTTCGTTCTTTTCGTTTCTGACCCGTTCCAAGTCCCTAAACTTAACAGTGATGGAACGAACATTTCCACCGACCTAATACAATATCCAACTGCTTTATTAACCCTCATCCGTTCCTCATTTCACAAACTGAACTCTCCCTCAGTATCAAATTGACACAGTGGTAAACGATCGATGAAATGACAAGGTAAACAGTTATTTTTACAATATTTTTTTATTCAAATTGAGAGTTAACATTTACATACTGCTTGATACAAGAATCACAAATAACAGAACAGTACAACTTCTGCAATAGGATTAAGAATTTCGTTTCGTTTCTGTCCCAGAAAAATATTTCGTTCTTTTCGTTTCTGACCCGTTCCAAGTCCCTAAACTTAACAGTGATGGAACGAACATTTCCACCGACCTAATACAATATCCAACTGCTCTATTAACCCTCATCCGTTCCTCATTTCAAAAACTGAATCTGTCCCTCGGTGTCAAATTGACACAGTGGTAAACGATCGATGAAATGACAAGGTAAACAGTTATTTTTACAATATTTTTTTATTCAAATTGAGAGTTAACATTTACATACTGCTTGATACAAGAATCACAAATAACAGAACAGTACAACTTCTGCAATAGGATTAAGAATTTCGTTTCGTTTCTGTCCCAGAAAAATATTTCGTTCTTTTCGTTTCTGACCCGTTCCAAGTCCCTAAACTTAACAGTGATGGAACGAACATTTCCACCGACCTAATACAATATCCAACTGCTCTATTAACCCTCATCCGTTCCTCATTTCAAAAACTGAATCTGTCCCTCGGTGTCAAATTGACACAGTGGTAAACGATCGATGAAATGACAAGGTAAACAGTTATTTTTACAATATTTTTTTATTCAAATTGAGAGTTAACATTTACATACTGCTTGATACAAGAATCACAAATAACAGAACAGTATAACTTATTAGGGGAAGACTGTGTCAAATTGACACGTGGGACGGATGAGAGTTAAACCCTCCCACAAAATTGCAACTACGATTCTACCGGACGAAACTAGACCCATCCGGTGACTGATCTTGAAACGGCGGGACACAAAATTCTGCCCGCTGACGCGTTTATAGACGTTGGCCGATCGAAGCGGATTCGCGCTCCTTACGTAATAGCGCGCCAGGATGGCCTGGTTTCGGAGGCTGGGTTAATTGCACGCGATAAATTGTCCCTTCCCGTGTCTCCAGCTCGGTCTGTTTTCAAACGAGGCGGTTCCTGCGGCAGGCCCCCTCCGCAGACAGGTCTCGGTCGACAGTTCCGTTCTATTTGGTCCCGCGGCGTTCCCATGTCCGCGAAACATCCGGCCGCTCATTATGGTCGCTCGGGTGCCGCTAACAGCCCGCCATCCGTGAGATTCAATTACGCCCTCCTGACGTTCGAGCCCTCTTTCGACTGCGTTTCGCATGCCTCGACACGCGCCTCTCTCCTTCGTAACTCGCGGCACTCTGGAATTTCGGCGGCGGCGGTTCCTCGGCGACAAGCAGGATTTTCTCGCCGAGATTCGGAAACGAGGGAATTCCGGAGCACCGCGCGACATGTTATTAGTTTGGGGAATTTCCAAATAGAGGCTAGCAGAATTTTCCTTGAAATTCGAATGAGAAGTTCGCCACGATTTATTCGAGACGGAGATTGAAAAGTGATATAGACAGTCTTCTTCCAACCGACTCGGGTGTCGTTTGCTAAACTTGAACGCTGCGACATACCTAGTTATCAGTAGCATACGCAATTTTATATTATTTCCTTACTTTCCTTGAGAATGGTTCAAATAAGAACCGAAACGTCGGAATATTGTATAATTAATTTGTGAAATAGCTTTGATCTTTTATTTTATTTTTAACTAAATAAAATAATTCTTTATTTATGACCGAATCAGTGCGCCAATACCAGTTTTAGTTAGAAAGTGATATAGCGTTCCGAACAACTTGACGGAAACGCTAGAGTGGATAACAGTTACGGGGAACAGAAGTTTGTAGTGTTTTTTTTTTTAGGAAGGTTACTGCTGTGTAAACAGTTTGAAACCCTTATGGATTTAACGTGGGCCCGTCGCGGATCCGAGCTTACGATTCGAACCGCGACGGAAATTTCATCTCGTCGATGCCCCCGGGCGAGAACGACGAAACTATGCGAATCGATGCGAAGCATTCAAGAGCGATGCAATATTGAAATTGTGGGAAATGTGGAATATCCCGGCGAAATAGTATAATTCTGTGGAATGTGGGAAACGTCGGTGAACGGCTTCTCTGCTAAATTCTGCTTAAATATACCATTCAGTAATAATTAAATACATACTTAGTGATAATTCTCAGTGATTATTCTCAGCAAACTCGCCCATTATTACTCCTTCTCCCAAATTCATTAGCGCGTGCTCAATTCGCGCAAGGGCACGCATAATTCTCCACTCGCTTAAACAGATAAGTACTCTGATGTAACTTGAGACTAGTTAACAATAATTAGTGGTGCGAGCAATTTAGACTAAATTTCGCTCTGCATTGACCTCGCTTTTAAAAAATAGCACACTTACAAATTGGAGCACCGAATGCGTACGCTGTTTCACCCGTTTATTACACATTTCAAACATATTCCAGGAGATAGAGATGGCATTCGTGAAAAGAGCAGACAGCAGAACGAACCTGGCTAAAAATTTTCGTGTGCCACTTTCGCCGCTCCTCCATTCGAATGCCATCCTATTTTCGCGGAGAATTCCCCGCGTCGTTCGCGTTAACAGACACTCGTTGTTCGTAAAAATAGCGGGCTGGATTCAATTACTTGGACGGTTGTCACGCTCCCGCCGCGTCGCCGTGACGCTTCGGAATTTCAAATTCAACCTGCGCGCGAGTAAATTCCGTCCGCGTTAAAAAACGTTGACACAATTCTTTCCACTGTCTCGCGTTTCCCGCGATGCCTGCTCGATGCAGAGAGAACTCCACCGTTCAATTAACTCGTTGTCTCCGATTGGAAACGAAGGAAAGGTTTCGTGACAAGACGAGCTGGTGTTAGAACGCCCCGATATTAGAATTAGCGGACGTTGGCCGTGGATTACAAGTGTAACGTGGCCGGAGATCGGCGAGCGGAAAATCCATAGCCATTGCGGCAACCGCGTTGCGTGCTTCCCAATTAGCCAGAACAATCGAGTTGCCCGCGGCCGTCTAAACGCGCTTTATCGCGTTTGGCGAATCGTTTGCTTTGTCGGCGGTGAACCAAGATCGGCCAAAATAGAGATCGTCGATCGGGCCAGCCCCTCCAATTATCAGAATCGAGGTAATTGAAGCCGCGCACCGAAACCAGCAATACGAATCCCGCGACGAGTGCACACCGCCAAGGCCGAACGATTTTATCAAGCACCCTGCGATATTGCATTTCGCCCTCTTGATCAACGGCCTCTATTCTCAATTATTCATTATTGTTCGTCAGTTGAAATCTTGAGATTCCACGCTCTCGATTCACGAGCGAACAGTTGTCCGTGTTTATTGGAACGGATTTATACCGAAGCCTGCGTTCTCTCTGATTATTCTGAAATCCGCGACGGATATAACAACAGAAGAGGGAAATTGGGGAAAATTGGAAACGTGGTTTTACGGCAACCTTGTCGCGAATTGTTATGCTCGCGTGAACTTTGAGGAACGAATGTTTCTTCTACGCCTGCATAAACGAGTACCCTCGGCGCGCAGCATAAATAAAGGCGCGATGGACGCAAGGCGCGAGGAGGAAATTCTTGCAGTGAAAGTCCCGCGATTGCGTGGCTTTTTCCGAGAAATAAAGATTGCGGATGCAGCGTGCCATTTCGAGGGGACCGTAAACGTCGAATGCCATCATTGTGCGACGGTGTTCAATCTCCTAATAGAGAGGATAGAGAAAATAGAGAAAAAGTGACCTCGACCGTCAGCGGCAACCTTTTCACCCCGGCGGTTAAAAATTTACGACGGTACTTTGGCGAGCCGGTTTCGCTGTAAATATTTAAACGGAGACGTCAGAATTGCATGACGAAGGATGTTCTGTTCGCAGCTTCCGGGTCTGGGTCGGTGATAGGAAGGGACCCGCTTCCGCCGAGGGCTGTCAGCACGTCGCAGCTGGCGCAGAGGACCCAAACGCAACCGCCACCGGCCACAGTGTCCACCCTTCCGCTGCCAAGGGCGAGCACATCGCACAGACAGCCCCTTCCGCTTCATCAGTCCACCCCTCAGTCGGCCAGGCAATCGGAGAACGACATAGCCGTGAACCCGCAGATCTTGAGAGCCGCTAGCAGCGGTGACATAGGAACCAGTTCTGCTACGTGAGTACGATTATTCTGTAATCTGTCATTTCCATATCGATCCTCAAAGCCTTAGAGGCCTACGGGTAATTTAGGTAGCCACTGTAAGGCTTGGTTGCATCTGCATATCACTAATTCCATTTTCCGCGCGGGACGAGAATTAAATGTCTGTTTAATTCTATGTTAAATTTTTCAGCCAACCGAAATTTAATATCACTCTCCACCGACCCATTTTTATCCCCAGCAAACTGGAGAATAATGGATCCGCTTATTCGCCTCTGAAAATTTCAAAAATCCGATGCCCATGAATAAAAGATTATTTGACGATCGTCCGCGTGGAATCCAAACGCTCGTTTCAACGCGATAAAATTGCAGGTCCATTTAAGAGCGAGATGAACCATAAAACAGATTCGGGTGGAGGTAGGAAACGCGTGCGAAATCGGGAAGGGGTGTATGGGGGAAGCTTGTGAATTCAATGCAGTTGGGATTGTCGACATAAGTGTATAAATTGTTCCTTGAAAGCTTAGATTAGCAGTGGTAAAATACTTGTGTAGCGCGCGCTGTGAAGTAGTTATAAAAAATCTTCGCGACCTCACCGCTCGTGAATTTCTGTGTGAGAATCGCCTTATATCGACATGTGCGAACAATCCCAACGAGGAACGCCTAGTTCGCATTGCAATTCCCTCGGCGACACATTTTTCTCGAGTGTTTCACGCCGGGGATACACGAGGGATACCAATGCAACTAGCGTCCAATTCAAACGACGTCAGCAGTTCTCTTTTCAAGTACACTTTGTTCGACTTGAATAAAACTATTTCAACGAGTTGTCCCTCCGGGGATTCGATAGTCTGATTCAAGCATGTTAGGTCTGAGAGTTTTAGCGAAATAGAGAAATCTATATTCCATATAAAAAATGGCTAAACTGTAGCAGGAAATGAATCGTTCGGTACATTTTAAATTGCAGGCTCAACAACGGCGAAGGAAAGGACCTGAGGTTAACATCTCCGAGCGGACACTCCACTCAACGACTGATCAGCCCCGCTGGAGCCTTAAGGGTTGTTGCTTTGAACGACCACCGTGTTTCCAGCCCCAGCGAAAGCGACATACGAATCCATAGTCCAAGTAAGTACATACCGCTTCCCTATGTACTTCTATTATGTTTGTCTTTTATTGTAAATTCGTATAAACTCTCTCTAAACGCACGAATGATTTATAATATTTAAAGAGACTAATTGTAAGTAGGCTCAAATCGGTCGACAATCAAGTATTCTTTGCGAATTAATTACAAGGAGATGAACGCAAGCAGAGATTTTTCCTTGTACACATTGTTTATTACTATCACGTAGAGTAAAAAAATATTTTTTTTATCTACATAGCTATTTTACAACTGATGACACACGAGGTTGATTAAACGATGTTTTAGAAAAAGTATCTTTGGTTTTGTTTCCAAAAGTACTTAGTCACAGATTGTATTCATTACCTTGTAATTAATTCGCAAAAAATACTCAATCTTCGAGCGATTTCAATGCCTATAGTCCCTTTAATGGACTCCCTTCCCACACCTGGACGTTAAATTATACTCGAAGGAAGGTCGAGAGCCCCCAGAATCGCTGTCGAGGAGGAAAACCGATCAGCAACGAACAGAAACGAGGGGTTGATCCCGGTGAATGAATCGCGAATTCGAAGAATTAATATCCGAGTTTGGGCAGGGTGTTTGCGAATGAAGCCTGAATCCAGCGAGTTGGGTGAAAAGGACGTAGCGTGCTCGCCCGTAGAAGTTCACCGTACTGTTGGGGTTAATTTTGCAAATATCCACGGGGAGCCGGAAAGGTCCGCGTCGGAGTATAAAGCGGCGCGAGGAATAATAGAAATCCCGCGTGTATTCAACCCGCCAACCAACTTAACTCGCTTCGATGCCTCGCGATCGTTGGAGCCCGCTTACGGAGAAAATTCGCGAGCGCATGGAAAATAGATAATAAGCTCGCCGTTTTACGTGCCCCAGCGGAAATGAACCCTATATAGATCCACTGTTCACTTTACGTTACCGAAGTAAGAGAATCTTCCTATAAGCTTTAACAAGAGAATCGAAATTTGCAGTAACAGGAGATCGATAAAATTATTCATCGGGGAATGAACTTGAAATCGAATCTGACCAAAACGACAGCGAACATTTTAAGGAGAAATAAAAAGAAATTTAAAGAGAATTAGTGGGTATTATAGGTAGTGGAAGAAACACCGTGGAAGAATTTTGCGAGTCGATTTACACGAGAAAGTTGCATCTTTGTCGATTATTAAATAGTATAAATTGAATTTCGATTGTAAAAATTGTTCTAATTAGAAGTGATAATTTCAGCGCATTGGTTCGGTTCTATTGAATAATTAAATTAAAGCTACTTCGCAATTTTGAAAATTTTAATCAAATTCCAACGTTTCGATCAATGATTATTAACCATTATCAAAAAAAGTTAGGAAAAAAGGAAAAATACTGCGTAGGGTAGATGTCCCAATTACTGCCACATTAAGCTCATCGCGTAACTTTCGTTAATTATTTCAGAAGTTATTTAGCCTCAAAATCATTCCAAGTTGCAGCATACTAATGCTTAAGAACTCTTTTATCTAAGAAATTTTTTTTATAGTATAAACAGTATGTTTTAATTGCTAATTAATTGAAAAAGTATAAGGAAGTCCAATGTCCCTAAAACTGTCATTCACCTTTTAATATTAATTTATAAATATCAGTATGCAATGCTTCTCTATTATTATCTAACACGGAACCCTAATTTAACATTAAAATTTTTTTCTCTTACGATTTTGCACGCATTATTTCACTATTAAGTAAAATAATTAAAGTGACAGTAATAGGGACACTGTCAGTAATTAGGACATCTACCCTATGCATTTAAAAAAACAAATCTCACGTTCAATGCTAGGAACGTGCGACGCACGAGTCGGTTGACCGTTGACTCATTGTTAGTCAAATTAAAATCATACGTTGGAATTTGATAAAAAATTTCAAAATTGCAAAATAGCTTTAATTATTCAATACACCGAACCAGTGCGCCGAAATCATCTTTTGTAGATTATTGACACATTCCTGGATGATTCTGTACACTCACACGCGCATGTCATGTCACGAGCATCGTAATACCTACTACTTAACGTAATATCGCGATACCGTCTGGGCAATTCATTATCGAGCAAACATTAGAGTTTAGAGAGTACCCGATACTCGAGTCCGACGAGCGATTAAGCGATATCGAGCTAATATTTACTCCATACCGAATTCTTGTCCGGGTCAGTGCTGAGAATATTAAGTGTAGCTTTCTGCATTTCTCTGCAATCCGTTCCACAAGCCTATAAATCGCGCTATTCCCCTGTATGATTAAAGAGAAAGCCGGCTTGACCTCTTACTATCGATATTCCCGCGACAGTTTATTTTCTCTCCCGAAAGTGAGTTTATAAATTGCTTTTTAATACACGCCAGCTGTCATTCGATGAAAAATCGTTCGTGAAATTTACTATAAGCCTTTACTACATTCACAAATAGAGAACGTTGTCCACAGCGTCGAGCCCCGAGTCAATTCAATATCCTACAGTTTCTCGGATCTACGTCGAAAATGACCTGGCATCGAATTTCACGGTAACGCGTACAATCTGATGTTGTTCACAGTCGAAAGGAAAATGATCAGCCCGATCGGCAGAGAAGTGGACCGCGGCGGAGGAACGGCCGCGAGGCAAAACCAACGGGCATGGGAGTGCAACGAGCTGCTGCATAAAAGGGTGAGTGAAAGACACATTGGCGCAACAGAAACCTTCGAGTTGATTGGCATGGCGAAGCATGGAAAGAGAAAGGAATCTAATATAACGACTCGGCTTCAGCTGATTAGCTGCTTTTTTTTCTTACACTCGTCCCTCCCGCACTCGATCCCCCCCACCTAGTTCCCCTTTTTTATTTTTTCACGCAAGTAGGTGTGCACTGTTAGTGCCAGCCGACAAGCAACCCAGCAAGCAAGCAACCAAGCACGTTCACCCGCGTACAGTTGTCCGTGTTTCTGTTCAGCGAGTGTGCAGTAGTTCGCATTATCGTCCTAGCATGTAAATTCCATTAGCCCAATTAATTAAAACGCCGCCCCGGGGCCAGCTAGCCCCGCCGGTTCGCACCTGCGGGCCACGTGACCCCGAGCAAATGAAATTAATCGCGTTTGTGCGGTCTGCGAGCGGAACTCACCCACGGTACGCACCGTCCGGTTCAAGACGCGCGAAACTGAACGTGGCTCGCTCGTTAGCGTGTCCGATTTCACGATGCTTGCCTCTTCTGCGAGCAGCGAGCCGCGTTTCGCAACAGCGGTTGCGAGACACAGCCAACCGGAGATCTCGAAAAGTTCTAGAATAGACCACGTGGTGGTAACACGTGTCGGTGAGAATAATGCGACGGGGTCAAGTTCGTGTCGATAGTGACGTAACAGCGTAGAAAATGAAAGCATGTGTTTTTGTACGCCAAATTGTTGTTCCCTGTAAAAGTACTAACTATTTAGTTGTTAGAAAGATTGTAATTAATGCGAGTGATAGCTGCCTGTAGAAGTTTGAAACTTGGAACCACTTCGAGTCGCGACAAGCGGGGCCCGATCTAGCTGTTCCGAAGTCTGGGCTAAAATGATTTTCTTTGTATTTAACTATAAATAACTATAATCCTTACTTCCTTACTAATATATAAAAGTGAAACGTTGTCTTTTTGTTTGCCCTTCTTTCACGCCTAAACGGCTGAACGGATTTCAAAGAAATTTTGAATATACATTAAATACGTCCTAGATTAGATTATAGGCCATTCATAAATATGCTATCTAAAATAATAATAAATAATAATAATAATTCCCGGGTAAAACCGGGTAACGGGTCAGCTAGTAAAATACAATTTTTGACAGTGAGTGAAATTTTTCGTAGGTATTTGTTGAATAACTAAGGCCTTTTGTTTTATAAAAAGTTTCATGTTCATAAAGTATCAATAATCAATTTCATCGCCCCGAAATTTGTCGCTCTGGGCAGTTGTCCTGTTTGGGACTCCCTAGATCGGGCCCTAGTGATGAGAAACCCGTGGTTACTTGAAAAGTGAGGAGGTCGCGGTGGTCAGCCGTTATAGGATAGTCGTAAAGTCTCGTGAAGCACGGAGGACGATATCCATTATGGAAGAGAACAAGCGGCACGCCCGAAGGATCCCATGAAACCCATTCAAGCCCACGAATACGTGTTTCTCTTTACGCGAAGGTTGGCCGGGTATTGGTTGGATATCGGGACCGCGAGAAACGGACAGTCGATTCAGCCACGACCCTTCGAGACCGAGTTTCCAGGCATTTTCATTAGCGCCAAGCGTGTAGCCGGTTGTCGCAGAAATTCATTAGCCTAAACGGGAGAACGTGAGGCAGAGGGGAAGAGAAATGGAGGAAGAAGGAGGACAGAGAGAATCTAGAACCTACACGCGCGTGTTCGCCAGCCGTGGGAGAGTTTGAAATTTCATCAGTTCCAATTAATACTCTTTGCCTGGCGGCAGGTCTGGCTGACCGTAATTTCGTTTCAAGGCGATTCCAACTTCCAGTCTACGAATCCCACATTCGAGCTTTCGTATCGATAGTAGTGTATTGTCTGGATCCGAGTTGCCAACTGGGAAACAGAGTTTCGATGATTGGGGCAACTGATTCGATGATCATTAGGGGGTAAAAGTTTCTGTAACTCGTTTGGGATATGATCAGATTCATCTGTACGAGTCTACTACAGTGGTAGCTTCTAGAATCTAGGGCATTTCCCCGGACAATACTTTTCTACAGATGAAGGGAATGGAGAGAAACAAGGAATGCCATGAAACAGATTTATTGAGAAAATGAAGTTTTAATACTTTGGTCCATCGGTAAAGAAAGAAGGTTCAATGAACTTAACTGTATTATTCATGTCATGAACATACTCTAATTGAGACGTCAGAAAAGAACTGAGCAAAAAGATAATTATTTTACATTATTTTAATATCATTCAAATGGAACACTGCAGAATATTGTAATACAATAAATGTCCCCTTTTATTATTATCAAAACAAGGATGTGTTCAGTGACGTCCGAGTGCTGCTGCCTTAGTGCAAGCTTACACTAATCAGAAATACATAGTGCACGTAGGAAGACTGGGGACATTTCTTCAATTATTTGTTTTGTTCAAGTGGAGGGTGGACATTCTCTGCTTTTAACTAAAGTACCTGCGCCAAATCTTTAATATTGTCGTATTGGACATTTCTAATTTATAACCCTTTGTGATTCGACAATTCTGTGGCTCCAATTGCCACCAAAAAAATTCGTTATAAATCGCAAAATCACTAAAAATGGACATTCCATGTTTTCCTCTCACCCTTCAGATGTTGTACATAGTCGTGGCCCTTCCTAATCAATGCTCCTTTCAATCGCGCTACTCTGTAAAGCATACTGTAAACCTACAGTTTAGAGGGCGGAAATTTGAGCCCCGCGAGTAATCTCTAGTACGCGATCGAAACGTAATTTCAGTGATTACGGTTAGCCAGGTGCAAGGAAGGGTTCTAGCAGGCCACGTTTACCATAGAAGTCCCGTTCTCCTAGGATCCTGTCCTTTGAAATCCTATAATACTGCTAATCCTGTAAATTCGACGCGTGGTAACGGAACTCCGTGTTCAAACATGCGCAATGCTCTCTTTTGCTCCGCGAGTTCGACGTTACGCGCTCGTAAAGCGTCCTTCTATTTGCAGAAAGTGAACCTTCAGGATTCTGCAAACTCCTCCCGCAGGAGCAGCCCGCTCCCATTCCCGTCCCCGTTTGTCGAGGCTGCGAAATAACCTTTGTACATTCAACGGGAAGGAACGTAGAGGGCCGTTCTACCGGAAACTTCGCACTTTACAATTCTACAAAAGTTTCGTTCAGCGTTTATGTAACTTCCCGTCGTTCCAACGCTGTACCCGGAGAGTTCCCTTTTCCTCGTTTCTTCGCTGTTCTTTGCAGCTGCAACGCTGACGCTAGGTCCCCTGACAGGCCGCAGGACGAGCTGGCTCGTCCTTCCTCGCGAATAAAGTTCGTAATTTATCTCGTTGTTGATTCGTTTTGAAATGCTTGGCTGTTCCAATGATTCCGTGGAACGAGTGTCTGGCTTGGTCCCGATCAAAAAGGCGCCAGCTTCTTCCTCCTCTTCGCAATAGAATCTATCAGTGGCGGATTTAACGGGCGAACCATGCCCCTGCCTAAAAGGCCCCTTAGGGCCCCATCTTCCAAAAGAAAATTATGATTTTCATGAAATTATGATTACTACTACACTTTGCCTTTTTTATTAAACTACCTCTTCATTATCTCCAAAAAAATGGGCCCCTCAGAACATTTACCAACTGGGCCTGTTTCCTCAAAGCCACCACTAGGATCTATAGAGTTCTACAGAAACGATATTCACAAATGGTATATAAAAAAATAGCAATTCTGCTACAGATTTCCATTTACCCATCTGTCAAACCTATCGCGATTAATTTCTATTCGTCCTCCAATCTCCCCAGCTCGCCTCTGAAAAGTCCTGCTATCTCACTCCAGAGAATTCCATGACAGTCTTTCGCGTTCGTCGGTACACGTTGAACAGGGAACCCAGCGAGCCCTCTCGAGTCGCCTCTTTATCTAGAGACTGCAGGACACAGTCCAGTGAGAAAGTAACGACGCAAGTGTCGTCCTCCCGCTGCCGTTACCTGCAACGTGCGCGAAGAACGGTCCGAAAGGAGGATCGCCAGCCAGAGCAGAGAGGAAGAGAGGCTGAAGAAGAGAGGGGACAACGACGAGAGCTGGCCAAGGGGGTTCGAGAGGGAAAGAGGATTAAGAAAACCGAGGGGCCAGGGTCGATCCTGCATACGGTCAGCAATGGTCAGCAATGGTCAGCAAGGGCACCGTGCCAGGCAACTGCAGACGGACCTTAAGCTTCCCTCACAATTGAGTCCTGCCTCGGAGAGTACGCTGGGACAAGAATTGCGTCCTCTTGGTTAAACACTCGAGGAAAGTTTCTTTGTTTCAAAGGGGTCCTTCGAGGCGGATGCCGAGAGACTTGAACTTAATCCAGGGTATCAAGAGGTTGAAGCTCTCGAGACTCTAATATCACAGCAATCCGAAGAGTACAAAAGATATTTCACACTTTTCGAAGTGAATTTTTGAGCATTCGCTGCTTCTTTAAAACGTCGAAGCGTAGTTAATTAGAGCTGATTTGTATTTCGCCACTATGGAGGCAGTCTTTTATACGAGCTACTCCTGTTTGTTTCCTTCAATCGCTACGAAATCCGCGCCCATTTAAATAATTCTGTACACGAGGATAAAAGGAGGCGATCCCCGGTATCTGCCAGGCAGAACTTTCCCAGAGTTCCCGGTAAAAGTCCTCGTTACGCGAAATAGGATCGTTTCGCATAGATACTCGAAGACGACGGTGCTGAGACGATTCCTTGAACCGTTAAAAGCCTCCAAGTTCCCGGGAACCTTAAAACTCTTGAAACTCTTGAAAGCCTTAATCTTGATAGTCTCCGAGGGTTTGGAAGTCGAGGGGCTTTCCAGTTCGAAAAGAATCGAAAATCTCGGTCGCCTTGAAACGGCTCGCAGTGTACCATACATATATAATCACGAAGGAGCTTTAAAACGCTTCGCTGTCTGCCGAAGCTCCCCGAAGAACAGTAAAACCCGAAAACCCTAGATGCGAACCGATAAATAAGTGGTGAAAATCTACCGATGGCTCAGACTGCGAATATTGACTGCTAAACGAGCGAAACAATTGAGAGAGAGAGAGAGAGACAAAGATTTACAGCTCCCGACAAGATAATTCCAGCTACCAACGATTAGCCACGTAATTTCCAACAAACCGATAGACAAGATCGCGGAAAGAGCGCCTAGGCGGAACATCACGATCAGATGCCAGTTACAAAGGCTGCTTTAAGCAAAGAACATAGGCTGGCGTGGTCGAGGCGAAGCCAGCCAGATCTCAGGCAAAACATACAAAACGATGGCTCGACAAGCCGAGCAAGGAACCACGGTGCATGCCGGGTACTGTAGGAGTCGGTGAACAGGCGAGCCGATCAGGCCGGGCATCACGCCAGTCTTCCAAAGTCTTCCTTCCACCTTCGCAACGCTTAGTGATCGCCATTCCGCTGCTTTCGACTTCGAGCTGCCAATATGAGATCTTTCTGCCTCCATGTTTGAGAATCTTCGCACCTCGTTGGAGACGCTGGACTCACCGAAGCCGACGGAACAAGCAGGGACATCTTGAGACAGGTACGAGGATCGTAGAGTGCTCCAGCAGTATTTATTCAAAATCCTTGTTATCTGGGTGTAACCGACGTGGACCTGAAATCGTCGCTGAAATTTTGCGGTACGATAACGCGAGAGATGCAGCAGCGTGTCCTGCATGAGGCGAGAACGTTATGGGAGAGCTTAAGCGGATGAAGGTAGGAACGCTTGTTGGCTACAGAGAAACTAGCGTAATCCATTTTTCGAAGAAATTGTTACTCGTAGTGGAAAGTGGGCTGAAACATCGCTTCCCAGCAGTTTGAATTTTGCGAGTTATGGCGAATAAATGCGAGTCGTACGAGCGCGACACCGAGAAAGATTTAAGTAGACAGAGACAGCCTCGTAATTGCGAGGAATCTGACACGCGGTCGCAGGTCGGAGATAAAGTGTATGAAATATTCGGCTCTGGGAACTTTGGTTACGTATCGTCGTTGTATCCGTAGCTCGTAAATATTCATGTAGCGGATTTATGCATACACGACTGTCACGTTTTAGAAGGTAGATTTTTGTGCGTTCGTAGAAAGATGCGTAGGCTCGTGTGTTTTACACACTCGAGTAAGTACAGATGCGTGGAAATGATTGTCGGCGCTTAGGTTCGCTCGTCTTACTCTTTATTTGAATAATATTTGGCCAGCATTTATTTTACGTACCCGAGTAATATGTATGAGGCATTGATTTTCGCATACGGTCGATCAGACAATCCAATTTGCACCCAACCTTTTTATCATACTATTTCTCTACTCTTTCATCCTCTCCATGCCAGTCGAATCGAATCGCTTTTTACCACGCGCATCCATGCAAACGCCAGAATTTGACGTTCGCGTGGTGAAATAATTCGGTGTAAAAATCTACGAATCATCGTGTGACGCACGCGAAAACGTCACATCCCGACGAAAGATCAGTTCTCTGCCATTTCTTTCGCCTCCGAGATCTTGGTTCATTTGCTCTCGAGTAATTGCGGCGGTAGAGTTCGATTTGCGTTGTTAAATGAAAGACGGGTGCCTTAGTTGATGGACGTAGCGAAACGTGGCATTTCCACCGACCCGATCGATCTGGACGTGGTCCCGCGAGAAAATCTGCCACGGGAAGCTCGAAGGAGGGGCAGAAGGTTGACGGTAGCGTTCACACCGAATTGTTCGCCGACGAATTCGACTCGTGACGCGATGTGCGCGCGTGATCGATACGCTAACGAAAGATTGCATGCCTCGACAGAGCAACCTCGTGACCGGCTGCAAGCTGCCGCCACCCGGGACCCACGGACTGGTCCGCGTATCCGCCGGCGAGCTCCTCGGTAGGACCCACGAGGAGCTGGTGCTCCTGCTGATCCAGCTGCGACGGCAAAACGCCACCATCTACAAAGCGATGGAGACCTGCCACATGGAGATCGAGGCACAGGTCCGAACGCATATTCAGAATGATTCGCCACACATCCTCCAACGCGACGGGCACTGGACACCTCTGGGAACGTCACCAGTGTCTTCACGTCCCTCCACGACAGAGTTGACGCGAGAAATAGGCCCTCGCAGGTCATTCCATGAGTGACGGGCTTTGCATATGGAATTCTAGTGTATTCACGTATTCCATGTCTTTAAGAATGAACTTCTTGTGACGTTCAAAATAAGCGAAAATCTTTGAAAATCGGAGGAATGAATCTGTACGCAATACTAACACCCTCCTCAAAATTTTAGAAAAATTGATTCGGTGGTTTTTAAATTATTTAACTTTCAATTTAACATCTATTCTTGTGGGAAAATGCAATTCAGAAATATAACTACAAAATTAAGAGTGAAATAATAGACCAAAGTTTTTGAAATCTTGAAAAATTGCCACAAAATTTCCAGGATAATTGATACGATATTTTTTTTTTAAATGAAATAAAATGACGCAAATACTTGATTTTTCTTCGATAGTCAGCTGACTGACTTCGAAACCTTAATTGGAATCTTTTACGGTAATCAAAAAGTTGGATTGGAATTATTATGTACAAGCAAGTCACTCATGAAACGACCTGATGCAAAGAGGGACAATTAGGATCTATCGATGGGATTCTGAGTTTTCTTTCGGTGGAATAAACGTTACATTCCAGAAACAACTGGACAAATTAGTAGAGTCCAGGTGTTTTTACCAGAATGTTCATAGATGGTGATAGATCCGATCGGTTCTGTTATCTGGTTTCGAAGTACCGTAGCTCGCTGCGCATAACAGGTTTCGAAGACACGTTTCGTGTCACCGTCTGCTCGGAGCTACTCGAAGCTCATTGTGCGTGAAATCTGTGCCATCCACCGTGTTTCACTCGCGTCCTGACCTAGAGTCACCACGCGAGGGATGCCCAGAAGGTCCGCTAAACCTTCCTCTCTGTCGCGAAACCTACCGTTCACCTTGCGCCGAGAATGCAGCTTGAAGTGTGTTGCTCGCAAGGAAAACTATCGCGCTCCCAAGTCGACCCTGAAGAACAACGCCGCTGTTCTCCGAGCGTCGTGACGCGTACGCCCCCGGCGAGGATATTAAAAGTTTCGCGTCACTTCGGGTTTCCGCCGTTACGTCCTCGTTAGCGAAGTTACACGGTGAATATGCTCGACAAATTCGGAGGAAGCCACGCTGGAACGGAAGCGTGTCTGCGGAGAGGTTTTCCATTCTGCCGAACCACTTCGCGCTCGCTCATCTCTCCGGCGCTAATGAATTCCGTTAATTCCATTGCACGGCCCGTTAATATCCCGTGAATTTTGCAACGTCGCCGAGCGAAAGTCCATTTACGAATATTCACACATCCGCCCATCGATGTCACCCCAATTTTCTGTTCGCACACTTCAATCCATTCGTCTCTGCGCTACTCTGTGACAATGCTGACTCACGTACTCACATCTGCACCTAGTCTGTGTTCCTTGAGTTTATGAACGTTGCTCCTTTGCGTGCCTGTGTTCTCTTAATCCCTAGGGGAAGATTACAGTGCCAGGGGTAAGTCGGTGTCCAGGCGTGATCGATTTACGGGAAGAGAATTGTAAATATTGGTAAAGTAACAGAAGAGCGAACTTTGAGGGTGAGATCTCGTGGTAGCTCGAAAATGGAGTATTTAACGTATAAATAAAAGATATTTAAAGATCGAGGGTGCACGGTATCGCGTTTAAAGCGTGGCCATTTTATGACCCGCAGGCTAGATTGGCAGAGCTCGATACTCCGCGGCGATTGGAGAATCTTCAGAAGCTAGAGGAACTGAAGAAGCACCTGATGGATCTTGAAAAGCAGGTAAAGTCACTTTCCACTGTCACCGTATCCTCCGCGGTTTCATCCGTCAGGTGAAAGTCCCGCGATTTTTACACCACTCTGGAAACGATATACCTCCGTCCATTGCAATTTACGAGAAGGTGCTTTCGTCAACATTCTCCTCGGTCTGAAATTTCCCAAGGCACGCTGGGCCACTTGAAAGACCGTCGCACAAAGATCAACGCCAGCTTACAAGACAAATTTGCAGCAGCGAAACTCCTTCCTCTCCCGACGTTCAGTTTCCTAAGATTTAATTGTACCTAGCTCCTTCGTTCGAGGGTACCCCATTTTGAGAACCATAGCTCGATTAATTAAGAAACTTGCGCGGCGATTCAATACTTCTCGTCTACTTTTCGAAAAGTACGAGAAAGGCAAACCGCTGGTGAACCTAGTGGACAACATGGTGAAGTTGGGCTCCCTCTACAACCGTAATACTGCCAATGGGACCAACAGTGTCTCAGGCTCGCGACACGACCTGGCGCACGACAACTCCAGGGATCCTCGGCTGGAATTCAACCAAAAGGTGCAGGAGCAACGCTTGCTGGCCGAGGAACGAAGGGATTGGGACCGACTCAGCCCGGATCACGGCCAATTGCAGGTATAGATTCTCCAATCCTCTAAACAGTGCTCTATTCTCGTCTCTGCCTTAGTATAATAATTGTACGAACTAGACAAAGGAGATATATCAAATTTTGAAATATTAATTTTACGACAACTTCACTATGTTTACCGATACTTTTCTCGAAACTAACTTTTGCCACTGAGGCTCTTCTTGCATCACAATTATAGAGCGTAATATTTCCAAGATAACATTTTCACCTACTTAAAGAATGAAAGAAACACGAGCGAGATACATATTGCAATAGGTCCCTCGCGTGTTTGACCCTAGTGACAAAAGTCTCTTCGCTCGCAGGACACTCAGAGACCCTGTCTTCCGTAAAGATCGCGAGTCAGTGTTGGGTAAGGGGAAAGACTGTCGTTGCTCGTATCGCGCGCGTCTACGTGGCAAGAGTATTTACGGGGCAGTCATGAATTTCGCGGAGAAAGCACTTTACCGAAAGACGCGACCACTCATTGCCGGTAGTGGAGTTTCTAGGTATCGTCCCCGCCGAGGAAAAATCCCTCGCCCGTGGTGTCTAGCGGGAACGATGAAAAACGGGAAACGGGTGGGAAGAATAAAGCTTCGACAGAAACGGAGGATCTCGTTAAAAGTATACGAGGAATTATACCCACCTTTGTGTATCCCCGTCGCGTAATAAATAGTCGCCTCACCATTGCCAGCGGGACGCGCGTTTCGTTCGAATCGCGTTACGAGGAGAGCCCGCAATAAATACGCATTGCGCGCCGTGGAAACGCGTAACGGTGCATAATGCCACGTGAAAATCGGAGGGAAAAAGGGCCTCGAGTGGCGTGGCACCGCGTCTACAGAGGGAGAACGCGGGAAAATTGCGACTCTGCCGTCAGAAACAGTTACGTCCTTTGTGCGATAAGCGCGCGGTACGCGCAACGCGTAATAAAACCTGGAGGACTAGTCGAAGAGCGCGACGCAGCTGATGAAACATTATATTAAAAAGCTGCACGCCAACTCGCGGTATGCTGGCGGATTTCTTTTCTGGGGACGATTACGACACGGGTTCCGGTTGGAACGCGATCCTCTGTTCTCGGCTACCAGGCAACAGCTCAAGGTTAACTCTTCGCATTTGCTTGTGTGTCGTAGGCCAAGGTGCAGCAGCTCTACAAGCTGGATCGCTTGCTCCAAGAGGAATCTGGAACACTTCACAGTCTTCAGCAGGACAAGGCAAGTAACGCGATCCACGCGCATTTCATTCCTGGCTTCTTTTTATATTCGAGCTCTCACTGGTCTTCTCTTCGCAAACGTTCGATGGAATAGGTGGTGTGAATGTGATAAGACGGATTGGAGAAAATATCTTGTCAATTTAATTCGATAGATGAAAATCGTTGTTGCTTCACCATTTCTTGATTGAAGGATCGTTTCTAGCGAATTAAATCTTTTGAATTTCGAACAGGAGATCCTGGAGAAGGCGTTGGGAGGTTTGCGGCACAAACTGCAAGGCAGCAGAAGCAACTTGGCGGAAGCTGAGAGATGCAGGAAGCAGCAACTCATGCTGGAGAGAGAGCTGAGCAGAGTGAGGGTGTTGCTCGCGCACAACTCCAAGGTAGGAACTCCCTCGAGATCTCCCCGAGAGCCCTTAAATCGTGCTCACCGCTCACCATCGAGTCACGAAAAGCAGATTAAAATGAATAGAAATTGATTGACGGAAAGGCACGTTTCCGTAGCGACGAGGCTTCTGACACAGGCAACTGACACAGATAACAACTTGAATAACAGATACCGCTTGATTGCACAGTGTCTCTTCATTTGAATGGGAAACTTGAGATTTCTCGTCCTCGCGTTGACGCTACGAGCTTTGCGAAAAGTAGAATCGATATCTTCTGGCAACTAGAGCAACGCCAGCGTCTTTCTAAGACCAGATTTTTAGATTAAATATTAGTGATTAAATGGCAACTTCGTTGTTTCCAGGTAAAGCCGGTATTCTTCCAGGTAAATGAATTAAGCCACAGAAATAGAGTTTCCGTTTCGTTGACAGTTCTGTTCGCATTTTCGTCGTCGACGTTCTACCTCTCCAAATAATCACGCAAGCTCGTAAACGACCCCTCTCTGCGTTTGGCTTTCAGAAATTGGAGGAGACGGTGGCGGAGAATGCGAGGTTGGAGCAAGACCTGGTGGTACTGAGGCAGAAGCTTCAAGCGTCGAGGAGATACGCTGGTAATATGACGAGGGACACATCGGCCACGACAGGTCCTCTCGAGGCGGAATTAAGAAGGGTTCAACAACTGGTCGGGGACCTCCAGAGACAACGAAAGGAGCTGAGCATCCAAGTTCGACAGTTGACGGAGAAATCCCACAGCTTGGTGCAGCAGATTCGACCGCAACCCTCTTCTGGTAAGCCGATTTACTTGGAAATTTCGCGTAACGCTGGTGAAAGATCTATAATCAGATCGAACAACCCATACGTGTACATTATCGCTACGAATGATTTAACTGCAGCTCCTCAAGTGCATCAGCCCAAGAAGCGCACGCACAACTCCTGGCTAGAGACCGATTTGGATTCTGGAGTAACCTTGGACCACGGTCTGGACTCACCTGCGAGCCCGGCTCTGTCCTCGTCGCCCCGTAGCAAGCAAAACGGTATCCCGTATCCGCAGTTTGTACCGCCGATGCAGAACTCGTCGCCCACGAATCGACAGCAGAACCAGCAACCGTACCCCCAATCGTCACAGAACCACATTTCATCGCTGTCCCCTCAACTGCGGGAGCAGATTCAACAGCATCAGCTGAAGCAACAGCTGCTGAAGGATCAGATGCAAGGAAAGGGAAGCCTGATGCAAGTGAACGTCGCACCGTTATACGTCAACACGGATTCTAGGGCTCAAGGTAAACGAAAGAACAATTGCAGCGCAGAAAAGTGAATTGTAAATACTTTGAATCTATTCTCCACTGTTTTCGTGATCAATACAATCTATTTCCTTTGATTCCCCTACAGATAGCAACAAGCGTGATGAGAACTTGACAAATGGCACCTCGATGCCTGCACCAGAGTACATTCCGCCACCCCCACCGCCACCCCTCAATGAAGAAACGTTGTATAATGATAATTACAGGCAGAACGAGGACAACAAGTTTGCTGGTGAGCGAAGTGATGCGTAACGCTGCAACAGTGTTGATAATTTGCAATAATGTTGCATCGATTCATTCCAAATGCTCACGTTTGATTCGATACCTTCCAGGCTTAATGCACAATCGTGAGAAACAAGAAATCAAGACCGTGCGAATCGTGAAACGAGAATCGGAAAGACGGCAACGTGATCGAGGCGACAGGACAGGGAACATTGGAATTCCATTAACGAACGGGCTCCAAGCGCCTGGCGGTGCGAAGAGATTGTGCGACGATGACTTGGGAGGTTCTCAAAAGTTCGAGGTAATCACCTTGAATTTCTCAGATCCTCGCTATTCCACGATTCGTATCTTGCAATATATTGGACGCTTCGAGGAGCTCCTGATTCATTTGTTTCGAATGTGTCGCGGTACGATCTCTGCTAGTTTGACTTATTTCGGTCCATTTCCAATCGACGTATTTTTAGAAGGCCCAATTAGGAAGAGTGGTAGAAGAATCGCCAATGATTCACGCTCAAAGCACAGTCCAGCTGACAGACTTGGACGACGTGCAGTTCCAAAGAAGTATGTCCTTGCCGAGAGGTTTCGGTGGACAGCGACAACAGCAACCGGAGATACACCAAGGTCCGGTGGTGCCTCCTCCTAGGAGCGACAGTATGCACGCCCTGAGGAGCATGCTCGCGCGGCGAAACAAAGTCAGGGTAAGCGAACGTGTTTGTCGCAGCGGCTCGTACAATGGCAGTTCATATTCACCGAGACTTAAAGGGCTAGGCTAGTGTGACGGCCGTATAATACGGCAATCTTTGAAATTTTTTTACAGAAAGACCATTGAACTTATCAGCTTGAATTTATAAAGTTTTATTAACTGATATTTCCTCAGTGTACTTAATTTTTTTTAAGTAGAAACAGTGTATATTTTGAAAGTTATCGTAAATTTGTTGGAGCGTCTTTGTTTCCATGGCTGCCATGATATAAGGTCTTGTGGTGGTTTGAAACGAAAAAAAAACAAATATTTTCTCAATCTGTATGTATGTGGTTATAGCCCGTACCAGAAAGTTGAAAAAAATTGTAAAAAAATAAACTGGCGGCTCTCCAAACAAAAAGATTCATTTTTGTTTGTATAAAAATTTCTTGTTTTTAACTCGCAAATTTGCAATTTTTACTATATCAGAAAAATCGTGGTAGGGGCTAGAATGACACGTTTACTGAACATATCTGCCAAGTTTGAACTAAATCGGTTCACTAGTTTTTGAGATATTATGGCAGCTAATTAAGACAAACTAGTTCCGAAAAAAACTCAATGAAACTCATTGAAATACTATTTTAGAATACAAAAACAGAAATATTTCATACTTACAGCTAATCACCTATTCCAAAACCTTCTGGGATCGTATTTTTAACATGTGAATCTGTATAAAAATGCAAAAAAAAATCGATTTTTTGGAGCCGTCACACTAGTCTAGCCCTTTAACAATAGATATTCTACAAACACAAGCACCGCCATTCGTCATCCAATTCAATATCCTATGCCGCGTTCTCTTGTTTTCGTTGATTTCGACACCCTTTGCTTGGCAATTATTTATTTCTACCATACCCTGTGCCTGACTCGGTCACCTCACGTTACTCTGTTTGACAATGGACGCAGTTCGAAAGTCAGGATGGCAGCTCAGACAGTACGCTGTCCCCGTACACCGAGAGCCTAGCCTCGAGCTCCCACGTGGCCATGAGTTCGCCGAACTACTCGACCAGTCCGTCTTACAGTCCAAGCCAGCAGAATTACCCTGGCCAGCCGATCAGACCCAGCCACCAACAGCAATATTACCTAAACCAGTACAGGCATTACGAGGCCTCGATGGCTGGGAAAAACGAGAGTCCCTCGGACACGGTGAGCCCTGAGCTGCACCCGCCGACCAAGCTCGAGGGGCAGGAGAGAGCGTACGGCTCGTCGCTGAACGTGAACGCCTCGAACTCGCCGCAATTGTCGCCGGTGTTCAAGAGCGAGGCCGCTAAACAGATCATCAAGGAGATGACGGAGAGAAAGGTCGAGGGGCCTAGGCGAAGGCAAATACCCCGCGAGAAAAGACGCCACTATACCGTGTCCAGTAGCAAACCTGTCCTCGACTTAGAAGACGCCTTCTCCAAGATGGTATTTTGTTTTCCGTACTTTCTGTTTTTCAACTTTTCGTAAGTTATCTACCTTCTTTCCTCGTTCACGTGCGTTCATTCACTTCTTTTTTTCTACTTTTGTCTGTATACTTGCGGCTACCAATCCTCAACGTCGCTTGATCGTGATTCTCGCGTTAATCGGAGGGAAACATTTAGTAGACAGAGGAATTGGTTGTGTGTTCTGTAGGGGATGGGCAGGGCAAGGGACGACCTGGACATGGAACGAGCGCTCAGGCCCAGGATCAATGCTCCGGACGTTGTAAGGTCCACGCTGAGCCACAAGGAGCTCAAGTACAACGAGAGCACCATCGATCAGCTCCTTGGAACTCCGAATAAGATCGTGATTCCTGAGAGATACATCCCTGAACAGGTGAACATTCTGTGGCTAGAGTTGGTACAGGTCTTAGCGTTGTTAGACCTTTACGTTATCAAGAAATCTTATCGAATTCTAGACCCCGGAGTTGACTGCGGAGGAGCAGCAGCACCGGTTGAAGAAAGTGGAAGCGATAAGGAAGATGCTGTCGGAGACGACTGTGACTGCACGGGATGGAAGTGGTGAGCGTCTCTTCCCCCTAAACTGAATTACTCTTCAAACGAGTGTAAATATATAAATTTCGCATTCCATTTCAGACGACAATATTAACGTAGAACAATCAGACAACTTGAAGAGGAAGGTGGTCGAGGAGAAACGGCAGAGAGAGCACATACTCCAGCTGAACCAAATTCTGGCCAAGCAAGTGATGGAGAAGAGTAAAATGGTGGCGGGTACGTTGAATCCTAGTCTTATAAAAACATAGACCATAGGTTACTTGTTTGATTCATACTGCATGAATCTGATATACATATATTGCGTCTAATGGTGTGATAGCATGACCAATGTTTAGAATGGCTTCCTGTGCCTTCTGTTTCTTTAGTGCAGAAGGCTCACGCTTGTCGTGTATTTTCTTTCTTTTTTACCGTACCTTATTACTTGACCAGAACGAGGAGACTATTGATAAGAATCACTCGTCTTATTGCAAGACGATTTTATATATATAAATATGTATAGATATAGCATAGTTTACTGGTACGTGGCGGAGGTTTGAAATCAGAAGATATTTCTTCTGTGCCCGAGTATTTATAGCTACTATTTTTCAGTTACCGATATTAAGACGAATTCAGAGAGCTCTCATTGGCATGCGTTATCGTAATTATTTTAATACGATTAATTTCCTTCGAAGACGCTTTTTTCGACGTTAAATACAGTTGTCATACGTAGTGAGTGTTGTTTGGATTGTTTGTGCTTTGTATAGGTAACCAGGCACACTGACTGACATGCTTACTCCATCCCTCCATATAGGACACGCACATCATATTATCGTTTGTCAGGTTTGTTTATAAATTTTTCTTTCATTTTATTCATTACCCTTCATACGTGCGTCCCTCGACCAGTGTTCATTCTTATTTTTCTCTCTTTTCTGTTTCATTTGACAGACGTTCGATGGGAATATAATTCAGTCGTTACATTTCTAAAAAGATCTCCCACTTTTAGACTTGAAAATGTTCTCCAACGAACGTTCCATATCGGGTCGAAGTTAATTCCTTCGTTTTAATGATCGACAGTGAAAGCACTGGCCACCCTTCCCTTGAAAACCGAATCGAGCTTAGACGACGAGGATCTGTCGCCCGTGACGCCGTTGCCACTGTACCAGCAGAGGGAAAATTATTATTCGTAAGGTATCTCATGGACACTGCTGCCGAAGAGACATGATTCCGCCGGAGGAATCCTTTTAGCACAAAAACAAACACTACTGCCAGCTCGGAACAACAAGGAAAGAAAATCATCCTCGACTAACGTTTCTTTGAAACTTCACAGGCGATACGCCTGACATTATTGATAGGGTGAATCGATAAGGTGTTTTTTTTATTTCCGTCGATATTGTACATAATCATCGATCGAATAAATTGATAATAAATAGTCGTCCTCTCGGTCGTTGGTAAGGACTAGTAATAATGGCTAACGGACAGAAATAGGTGAACGACATTATCTATAAGAGAAAATAGTAAATATCGAAGCAGGTATGAAAATAAAGGAGCTTTTAATTTTTTATTATGCGTTCTTTTCTTTAGTTTTCATAGACTTCAGTTCTCTCTGTGGAGTAAGTATGACCCATTTCGATTCGAGCAGCGCGTGGTACTTTATATTTACTATTTTCTACTTCGAGCATCGAGATAGAATACTTTCATGTCTCGTTACTGAAGAATCCAATGCTCAAGCCTATCCATTCGTCGATAGTGATAAAGACACAAACAATCAGCTAGGAGTTTCTATCGAAGCACTGCATCCAAAATCCTGACTGTAAAGAACTCTATATTACGTTCACAAAGTTATTCCGGCTCTATTTGTGTTCTTCTATTCGAAGAAAATGCTTCCGCGAGTTTCTATAACTAGCAATAATAATAAACTAAGTTCAATTAGTGAAGAACTGCAGTCGAATACCACCGATTCGTGCGAATGATGTTACTTAGAGGGGAAATCGAGTGTATTAATAGATAACTACTCGGGGACATGGTTTTCCGCGAGCTGAGTTCGGCCAATGTGTTGCGATTTCGCTGGAAGGATAATGGACGTGTGTTGAAAACAGCTGCCCATTCGTCACGTTTATATTCGTCTAAACTTTTTGTTTAAATGTATATTTTATTCACGAAACTCATATTGACCGAACTCGATGCAAAACGTTTTGTTACTTAGAATCGTGTTCCTCGGCGACGTTCTTTGAAAGAATGTTGAAAACACATGCATTGAGTAATGTTCACCAGTAGCAAATAATTTATTCACGTTTGTATATATATATATTCCAATTAATTTGGAAGCCACCGATTGATAACACCTGCGCGTCTACATAAGAGACTAAAATTATAAATAAGTAAGAAGCGTAAGATAGTGATTAAGATTGCGTTTGCGATAGGTGCTATGATTGGCGCAACGTAGTGAAACGTTAAGAAAGATGCTATGAATTACGATCGCCGGCGCAATGGAACTGACTGAGACGGGGACAGTTTTGCGGCGTAAAACACCAATCAATGATACAAGGAACTTGAAGGAATGGATTCAAGTCGACATCCGAGTACCCTCTAGAGATCTTGTTAGTCCGCGAGGGGTTGATACTCCGCTGATATATGTATTGCTTCCAAATGAAACGAAATTTAGTGCAATATAGATATGAAAGAAGAAGAGCTGCTACTTCGATCCTTTAATCGCTGTTTTGGGCCGCAAAGATTCGTTCCAATTCAACGCAGTGAAGCGCACGGATTTACACGACGTGCTCACCCTAAACACTCGCCACACTATTCGACAATTTTCTTACGGAAACGCTCGTGTACGCGCGTGCACTTGACTGAGATTGAATAGCCTAGAATCTAAGGAATACGTAACGCATATATACGCTTTAGAGAAGTTCCGCAATAGCGTGTTCTGCATCGGTTCTTTCGACGCGTCGACGTGTGGCATTCTAATGTTTGAAACGGCGCGTTTGGTGCGCTCTAAATACTCGTACCTATGAGTCCTCACCACCGGGAGCAGATCGTTCGTTTGATAATTGAAACAGGCGAGACGACCTCGAAGAACTGAGGCAGCGAGAGAGCGTTCCGACGCAGAGGGTTCGCGAGTAGTTTCGGACGGGACTGTCCAGCCGGATCGTAACTCGTTAACAGTACCGGGCACGCGAGAGCGTTCAGGCAAAGTCGAAGAGTGCCAAATTACACCAAACAGATCGCTCGCGGGACGCGGCGACTGTTCGTCAATTAAAATTTAAACCGCCGAGACTAACGCGCAGCACAAACAGTTACAAACGTAAGAATTCATCCCCCTCGACGACCGTTTCACCCCGAGAACGGTATCTCGCTAATCACGCTAATTAAGGGTAGACACACGTGTTTCTATTCGTCGAGAACTGCTCGCATCGCGGGCATCGACGCTAGGGATAATTTTTTATAATAACTTCGACGATCCGTGTACGATATACGAGGCGCGATGAAACGGGCAATCGAACGGCGGTCATTCTTCGCGGGCAACGGGAGAACGAGGCTGTCGGGAGGAGAGCTTGCCTTCGAGGAGTGGTCGTTTCACGGTTTAACGGGTGTGCCCTTTTCAGCAAGCCTCGCGTGGATCGAGCGCACTTCCGTCGCGGCCGATCGCGACCAGCGAGAGTCAACGTTCGAGAAACGACGGTTAGTATCGGCGTTTATCGGCGTGGGCCTCGCTCCGCGGCCCTCATTGGTCCGTGGTACCTGAGAAACCAGTGAAGGGTTGCTTGCTGCGGTTGGCTGCCACTGCGCCAGTCGGACCGTTTAACAGCCACGATAAGGCCGAAATTACTGTACCCGTAAAAGAAACCACTGTGGAAACAGGAACTGTTATTGTTACACGAATAAAATAAAATCCATATTACATGAGCCGTGCTTTTTTCTTCCACTCTACTCTTTCTGGTTTGCTTGTAATATACCGGTGTCGTGTTTGGTAAGGAATTTTGTAGAAAGGAAACGGATTCCCTCGGCAAAAGAAGAATCGAAAATATACAAACAATTATATTTTATTCCTAATAAATGGGAGAATATAGCAGAAAACGGCGCTTTTGCTCTATTCTTTTATATTTTTTTCAGGAGAACTCACTTATTACTTATTTGTAATACATTACGAAATCATTCATAAAATTATCACGAAGCTACCAGTGTGGAACGTTAGACAGCGTCGATGTCAAGATAAGAAGGAACTGATAGATTGCGTAACGCGGTACAAATAGCGCAGGAGTTTTAAGAAATGTAATAACACGTTAATCTGTTATTTGATCGAAGATATCGGTAATCACATCCTCCCTGCAATAGCTTCGAGAAATCATTGGATTTTAAGGGGGTAGACACGTCACGTGGTCTGCCGGATTCGGCCGGTCGGTATTACAGCAGGTTTTTTCTGCACTGAAATGGTATTACCCATAGATACGCCGCTTCCTGATGCACGCGAGAGGGAGCTGTTTGCTATTTCCGTATTCTATTCTGAATAAGGAAAGAAATTCTCACCTATTGCGTTTACTTATAAAAATTTAAACGGAAAGTCGGCTGGTACTGCAAACGTAGAAAATTCATTGTACATTTCAATTACTTGAAATATTTTTCTTCTGATTACAGATGAAACTTGGGTACATTTCGCCGTGAACAGGAACTATATATGGGCCAAATGATGAAAATCTCAACAATGAACACAAGAAAATAGTGATTTTATATAACCGACAAAGTAAAATTATAAATTTGATACATTATTGTAACATTGTAAAAGTCTTTATTTAAATAAATTGGGAGAAACTTGAAACAGACAGTATTATTATTGAGAAATACCTTTCATACATACTCCTATCCAAATTCCAAACCTGCAATTTATCTAAGGCGGAGAAATATTCAACGGAGAGTCGCAGAGTTTTCGAAAGGCTTTCGACTCAAATATTCAGGATACCTCCTTTCGCTTCATGTTCTCCTGATACATCGCTCCAAAATCTGGCCAAAATTTTCAGAACGCTCTAAAATGAGCTTCGTATCAGGATAACATGATGTCGAAAGAGGTGGCACTAAGTTAGCGCCTTCGGAAAGAGAATCTAAGGCGGAGAAATATTCAACGGAGAGTCGCAGAGTTTTCGAAAGGCTTTCGACGCAGAAATTCATGATACCTCCTTTCGCTTCATGTTCTCCTGATACATCGCTCAAAAATTTGGCCAAAATTTTCAGAACGCTTTAAAATGAGCTTCGTATCAGGATAACATGATGTCGAAAGAGGTGGCACTAAGTTAGCGCCTTCGAAAAGAGAATCTAAGGCGGAGAAATATTCAACGGAGAGTCGCAGAGTTTTCGAAAGGCTTTCGACGCAGAAATTCATGATACCTCCTTTCGCTTCGTGTTCTCCTGATACATCGCTCCAAAATTTGGCCAAAATTTTCAGAACGCTCTAAAATGTACTTCGTATCAGGATAACATGATGTCGAAAGAGGTGGCACTAAGTTAGCGCCTTCGGAGACAGAATCTAAGGCGGGGAAATATTCAACGGAGAGTCGCAGAGTTTTCGAAAGGCTTTCGACGCAGAAATTCAGTGTACTTCCTTTCGCTTCATGTTCTCCTGATACATCGCTCCAAAATCTGCCCAAATTTTCAATACGCTCTAAAATGAGCTTCGTATCAGGATAACATGATGTCGAAAGAGGTGGCAGAACGAGTGAATTTGCTCTTTAAAACAATGCATTAACTTAGAGTTTTAAAAGCAGCTCAGCATGGAAGTTTAGGTGTTCTGTTTAGCATGTCTTTTATATGTGATTTGGAATAAGCAGGATAGGAAGTAGTGGAAAAGGAAGGCTTATTAAATAATAGTGCTTTTTTATCACTTAACTGCATTTTATTGAAAAAGTGGAATACAAAGAATGAAATCTTACAAATGCGTTTGTAATATAGAAGATAAATAGATGTGAAGATAAATTCATAATTTAGATAAAGCCATGTCTTGCGTAATTTTCAAATCCGTGACTACACTCCAAAATGTAGTCAATGATCGCATGTAACCAGTGCTGTCTTTAGGCATGTACACGCTGGCCAGTCGTCAGGGGACCCATGGCAGTAGGGGCCCACAATTCTGATTTTAAGTACTATTCCCGTGGGTGGGCAGGGGCCCCCAAGGGCCCCAGTGCATTGCTTAGCCCAGGGTCTACAATACTGTTAAGACGGCTCTGCATTTAACGCCTTTTAAAGTCCCTTACCTGTGAAGCAGAAATACACACGATTAATAATCACGTAATAAGTTAAAAAATTATTTGAAGTGGTGTTCACATCATATGCGCGTCCATAACAACGCCGGGTTAAGGGGGTAGACACGTCACGTGGTCTGGCCGATTCGGCAGGTCGGTATTAGCATCGACGAAGTATAGGATAGAGTATAGACCTATCACGCAATGTAATTTTGTGTCACACGCTCGGGGGCTCGCGAGCCCCCTTACCATTTTCAAGTCACACCCAACGTTATCAACTCAATCTAAAATACGATTACAATGCTACGAGTCGCAGGAATTAAAATTAAAATTTATAGTGTTATGACTAATTTAAAAAAATATGTTGTACAATTCCATTCCCTAATAGATTTTCGTACATAGCTACTATAATAGACAAGTTAGGCTATTAAAAATATTTTTCTTATTACAGGTGAAACTTGGGAATATTTCAACGTGGAAAGCTACTTTATGGGGGCCAAATGATGTAAACCTCAATAATGAACACAAGAAAATAGTGATTTTATATAATTTATACTTTATTGTAACGCTGTAAAGGCCTCTTAGACGAATAAATTGAGAGAAACTTGAAACAAACTGTATTACAATTCAGAAATACCTTTTACACATTCCTATCCAAATTCCAAACTTGCAATTTCAAATATCTATGGTATTTTTAAGAAAATACCATATTTTCATTTGACAGAAAATCCGCTCCTCGAAGTTTTCAATAGCCGAGGAACTCCAACTGACAAATCCACGATCGTCAGATGGTGGTGGCTGATTTCTCCTTGATCGCTGTTCGCGAAAACGAATCGACCGGCCAATATATCTGAATAGAATTTTAGGATAAAGATAGACTGAAAGATGAAAAATTATTCGAAGCCCGAGATGAAAGGTCTTCTAATAAACAATGGAAACTAATAAATACCCGAAGCTAAATAGAATTTTAGATTTAGGGTATACACACCCTCCCCTAAGCCTAGTGTCGATCGGCCACTGGGGCCATTCGGAAGTATATTCTTTTATTTAAATAATGTCCATCTCTGCATAGAACCGTAAAGAATTATAAAAAAAATCGGGGTGTTAACTGTTGACCGATTTGGAGACTTTTCCTTGTTATATGTTATATACAATAGACGGAAGAATAATAATAATAAGAGCAATAATTGCAAATAATTGCTGTAACTTCCACATTCTGAAAATATGATCAGTATATCAATATTTCAAGTATTAGTAAAAAAGTTCCAATCTGTCCTTTTTATTTTAAATAATGTGGCCATATAATTATAACATAAATTCGAAAGTGATTTCATATAACCTAACCTAAAATCGTCCGAAAATGCATGCATTGACTGCATCACGCTTTTACTGTGTCTCGTGTATCCAGCTAACGCTTTAGTTTTGCTATGATTCCACGTTGGCAGTCCTCCCGAGTAGGCGCCATCTCGTATCCACTAGCTCAACTAAATTTGTCACGTGACTTGCTCTGTATTATCGCCAATATGGCGGAATTCGTATTTGTGAATGCGTTTCACGAGAATACGCTTTTCGTCCTTATACGCGCAGATTTTGAGCTGGGTGAGGTCTCATTCGAAAGAGGAAGGTTCAGTGCAGCGCGCTCTGGTCATCGTTTGAGTCACAAAACTCTTTTAGTGACCTAAAAATACTTGGATTCATGCGAATGTATTTTGTCGATTTTTGCTCTGCTTTGAACACTCATATTATTAGATATCAACAGAATCTCGTCGAACCATGACCAGAGCGCGCTGCACTGAACCTTCGTCTTTCGAATAAGACCTCGCCCAGCCCAAAATTCGCTCATATAAGGACGAAAAGCGTATTCTACTAAACCCATGTTTCAGGCCAGATTGTGTCGGTATACAGCGCGCTGCATTACCCGTGTCTACCCCCTTAAGGTGCGACCATGTCAGGCAATATAGAAGGAGTTTCAGCAGCCGAAACCATCCCACGGCAAACTGCAAAGCGAGCAAAACGGACCTCGTAATCTCTGCTGTGCCTTGAATGGCAAACTAATGAAATTCTAACGAGACAGCAGGATCAAGTGGAAGCTAAGGAAGCGAGAATAGCCCAGACAAAGGGATCGATGACGAATGAAGGAGGCAAGATCGCAAGCGATACGGCTAGCGAGACATGGATGCAATGACGGATGGTGGTCGTCGCGCGTTCGTCCCCCTCGTTGTTGACGGGAGGCTGAGGGTCGACGAACCAACCAATCGTGCGGGGCCCCTTGCACCTGAATTCTAATGAGGTCCACCTGGGTATATATGAGAGCTTAACCTCGGGCGAAGCCACGATTTTTCTGAGGTATCCGAGTGTCGCGAAGGTGAGTGTCCATCTCTTTACTTATATCGCGGTATCGCTTTGGCCAGATACCCCGTGTATCTATCTTCGCTTTCCTTTTCCCTTTGGGGTACTTCATTTTCTAATATGTCGCAGAGATTCTCGATATTTCTTGGGTACCATTGCGAAAAATCGTCTCGAGAATTGTCATTTTATTTACGTAGTTTCTTTTATTCTGTACTTTGCTTCCCCTCGTATCTCGCGTGAGAAGATATGTGAGTACCTTGATGAATTTTTAACAATTTTCAATGGACAAATTGCTTCTTATTTGCTCAGTGCATCGGTTCACCCTGGTATCGGTTTTATCGGTTGATATAATCTTTCCTCGAATCACAGTTTATGTTCCATTAGGCATTATTCTCTAAATATAGAGAAGATTTCCAAGATGCTCGAGGATAATTGGAAAATTTTGAAATCTGCATCGCACTATGCTTATCAAGGTGCCCGTTATCGCATCCGTGCACGGCTAAACCTTTCCATGATCTAGTTAATTGTTTCTACGACGTAAAGCCTCGATAAACGCAATCAGCTGTTCGATGCAAGGAGTCTGCTAAACATTGCAGCTCGCATTCGACTCGCGATAAATTATGAAATAGTTGGGAAAAGAGGACATCCGCGAACATTCGAGGTAGTTTATCAGTCGCAGATACTGCGAGCTACTCGAGGGGATAGATGGGAAGACAAGCCGCTTTTGGGTTAAAAATTCCTCTCACGACTCGAAAACATTCCTAGGAAAACAACTCCGACCGGATCAAGGCACGCACCGCCATGAATAAATACATCCTCATCCGTAAACATTGTCATAAAAGGACACAAAATATCACTACAGTAAAAGTATTATCTTCATAATTCTTTTTTTCAATATTTCTATTCCTTGGAATTTGAGATTTCCTAAAGTCCCAATTTTAACTTGCATTCCTCCACTTGCTCTAAAATAGAATACCGATTCCTACTTCTCCTGAAGAACCAGGTTCCCTCGCGTGATCCATTCGACAAACAAAGGACATTCTTCTTTTCCTCGCGTGTTTTTTTGTCAGTGGGTTGTCTGTTCAGTGACATGCGAAAATAGAAAGAAAAGTGGCACCGCAACAAAACGATTTCCCTCAGTATTTACACGTTGTCGCTGGAATTTCGTCGCGATCGCTGACACATCATGTGGGCGAGGACCCTGTCCCTTCGTTTCCGTTTTTTATTTCTTTCTTTCATCTCTGAAGCCAGTCGAAGGTCAGTCGAGATGGGGTCCAAGTTATCATCCGCGAACTCATCCTCGCGTAAATGATACTGGAGCATTGCTAGTCAGTTATCGATACACCGATGTGTTTGTCGAATCGGGTAGTCTCTATCTTTCAGAATGTTGATCACGTTAGATTAAACGAAGGCTATCATCGATTCTCTATGCCTGCGAGCTAATCGAATCCTCGAAGCACGCCGATGTGCAACAGGAACAAGATTGTCAGATCGGAGCATCGATCTCGCGAATGATCACGTATCGAACACCGTTCTCAGCGAGCAGGAAGAACCTCGATGACTGTACGACCAACGTCGAATACGTGCTTGAAACGAAGCGGGGTCTTCTCTACGACTTCCTTCGCTGAATGCTAACTAAAAATTTATCGATCGGCTATCATGTAGAAATTATTATAAAGGAACGTAGCAGTGTTGGATTTACCCTTAGGCTAACAAAGTTGAAGCCTAGGGCCCTTCATTCTAAATATTTTCTTCGAAAAATTAGCATTTTTTTATAATATCTTTATTACCTTGTATCTTTAATATTTATTTATGTTAATGTTATGTTTAGTTTTGATATTCAATGTTAATTTTGAAATTAAATTCTTATTTAGATCATACGAGTATTATGATAAAAAAAAATCAAATCAGTGTTATTTTATTTTTTACATTTAACCGAGGGCCCACCAAATATTCAGCCTAGGGCCCCTGAAAGGTAAATCGGGTTCTGGAACGTAGTAATATTCTGCCGAGAATCCCGTTTTTCTTATTCTATAAATACATATTTAGTATGACTGCTGATGAAGACACTTAGGACGTGGTTTCTTTGAGAAATGAAAAACAGCAAACGGCCAAAAGTTGGAGCTATTGTCTCGACAAATCAGACTTCCTCGGGGTCTCGGGCTGCCTGCGTTTGTATTCGGAGTGCAGCCAGCGGAATAGACGTCGAAGGATCCGATGCACTCAGCATTTTAATTCGCGTAAAGAAACGCCCGCGACCACCGGCTCCTTACTGTCTCTCTTTATTTTCGCAATAGACCATTATCTAGCTCTGGAATTTCGCGTGAAACTCATCGGATTCCAAGGACTGTCTCTGATCTTCTTCCGATGCTCTTTGTCTCCGCGGGCCCGGCGTTCTAACCCCGATTCAATTGTCATTCCGTTCCGGTGCGTTCGGGCTCAGACGAAAGGCAATGAACGGGAAACGATTTATATAGTTAAAAAGGCAACGCGAACGATTCTCGCCACGAACACCGTGAAAAAACGCGCTTACCGCTCGGTGAGAGTCGAGGAAACGCGATGGACGTTTTGTCGCGCCTGATCGTTAGTCACTTTTCCTTCCCGGTATTTTTCAACGCTCGCGACAAGTGTTTTTCGCGTTGGCCCCGCGAAAATAAAGCAATTTCCGAGTGCACTGTCTAGAACTCTAGAAAGAAGGCGCTCGACTCCGATTGTTTGCGGTTTGCGATTGAATATTGATGAAGCAGCAGCTACATCAATTATTCGGCGAAATATTTAAAATGAAAAGAAGCCGCGTATTAATAAAGATTTAGTTTAAACCAAAAAGAAGTCGCGTTACAATCCAGATCGTCGCGGATTTTATCCTCCAATTTACTGAATAAAAGTCCTCCGAAGGGGTGAACAGTCCTCTCAACAGTTTTAACGACCACACTTTCGCGACCTGAAGCCGAGGCGTTTTTTATCGGAGAAAAAAGGCATAAAAGGTCCTCCGGTTTTATCGGGCCGGTCGTTTCGCGTGCATGCATCGAATAACATCGTTTTAGGGCTCTGGCCCTCGTGTTTGAACTCGCGGCGGAGGGGTCCTTGAACTTTTAATACCTCGCACCGTTTCTCTCTATCACAGGGCACAAACTCGTTTTCCTTAAAACAGGGAGTATAACATTTAAAAAGACTGAAAAGTACCCGAATGTAAGATAAGAAAAGATGAGAATTCGTCTGATAATTGACTAAGTAGGTCGATGAACCATCAGGTGTCGAAGATCAATGATCACGAGGACTTCAAGATTTAGATCAAGATCAAGGTCGCTAAAATAATCTCTATAGCCTCCAAAATACTATCGTCCGCTGTGTCCTCGTGCTTGAACGAAAATAAAGCAAGATTGTCCGAGAAAAATCTGACAAAGATGCCACGCTATTTGCTTTACTCGGAACCGGTCGCTACCAATAATCCCCCATTTAAAGAACCACGTTTCGATAAAGCGATCATTTTACCCACCACCGCCAGCTGCCAATCAGTCGGCCAGAAAATCGTTCGTCTTCTATAGACCCGTCGATGCTCGATCTAACGGCTAACCAGACGTTGACTACTCGAGCATCGATCAATACGTCGATATCGGTTCTTTCTAACGCGCATTGTAACAGTGTGTCTGCGGGGAAACATCGAAGCTGACGATTTTCAGCGCAATAATAATACTAATAAGGGATACTCAAATCCTGATTGGATCGTTTGCAGCTCAGAAAATGGCACCAGGAAAGAGTTTTCTCGCCTTTCTTCTACCATTTATAATTGCTGCTTGTGCGACAGGTAAGCGTAGCGTGCGTTTTCCGATAAGATAGCGATAAAAGAAAAAGCTGTTCCCTGAATCACGGAAATTTATGAAATCGAACGGACTATTTACGATTCTCAGCGGATCAGCCCGCCAGAATAGTGTGTTACTTCAGCAACTGGGCCATTTATCGACCTGACGTCGGTAGATACGAAGTGGACGACATTCCGGGTGATCTCTGCACCCATATTATTTACTCGTTTATTGGCGTGAGCAATGTTACCTGGGAGGTGCTGGTCCTGGACCCAGAACTGGACGTGGACAAGGAGAATTACGTGGCCTTCAACGATCTGAGGACCAAGTACCCTCACTTGAAGACTTCCGTGGCGGTGGGTGGTTGGGGAGAGGGTGGCAGGAAATACAGTGCCCTCGTCGCCGTGAAGCAAAGACGCGATACTTTCATCAGAAGCGTAGTCGGTGAGCAAACGTGGCTGTCATTAAAATATGGGGTACACGTTAGTGATACGTCGGATGAAGATAATTCATCATTTGATGAGGTTTTAATTGATTTAATAAAGAAGAGCTGTTCTATTGTTATGCTTTCTGTAGAATTCATGCACAAGTATGATTTCGATGGTTTCGATCTCGACTGGGAGTACCCAGGTGCTGCTGACAGAGGTGGAAGCTTCTCCGACAAAAACACCTTCTTCTACTTTGTCGAAGAGCTGAGACGTGCCTTCGACAAAGAAAATAAGGGATGGGAGCTGACGATGGCAGTGCCGATGGCCAAATTCCGGCTCGACGAGGGGTACCACGTGCCAGAATTGTGCAAGTAAGTGAAATCAATTGTCAATAGAGTGGATGCTTGCTTTTAACGTTCTTCTTTAGTGATAATTGCACATGGGCATCCGGAGGGGGTGCAAAAGGGGCAGTTGCCCCCCTGGCTTTTGAGAAAAAAATCACTTATTTTTCAAAACTGATCTTTATTAAGTTTATACTAAAAAAGGGAATATTTTTAAATTTCTGTTTTAAATTTTTAATTAAATTGGTACTATAAAATAGGTTAAAAAAATCAAGAGAGGTATATTTTTCTTTACCATCATCTCAAAAGTTGGCTCCCTCTCCCTGTAATAATTGCACGGCTCAGCTTTGACCATTAACAACAATGACAAAAGAGGAAATATCGTGTCTACAGGAACATGGACGCTATACATGTGATGTCTTACGATCTTCGAGGTAACTGGGCCGGATTTGCGGATGTCCACAGTCCTCTGTATCGTAGACCCCACGACCAGTGGGCTTACGAGAAACTGAACGTGGTAAGACGTTCTTAGCTCTCTACGCAAATGTTCCCTCGAATTTAGATCACTTCAAACGTACCATTTCATCCAAATTTAGAATCGAATTTCTTAGAATCATTTTTGCAGCACGACGGTCTTCTGCTTTGGGAGGAAAAGGGCTGTCCAGCTGAGAAACTAATCGTCGGAATACCGTTGTATGGACGTACGTTCACCCTTAGTCAGAGTAACAACAATTACCAACCGGGAACCTACATCAACAAGGAAGCTGGCGGCGGTGAGCCTGGGGAGTACACCCAAGCCAAAGGATTTCTTTCTTATTACGAGGTACGATCAATCAGTAATTAATTCTACCACGCCGAAACGTGGGAATAACAAAGAAACTATTGTCGTAGATCTGCACCAGACTGCAAGCTCCAGGCAGCAACTGGACCCAGAAATTCGACGAAATTGGCAAAGTTCCGTATATGTATCAAGGTGTGTTTACGTAAAAATATTTACATACTTTTATAACATATATGGAGAGTTCCCGTAACGCTGAACATTAACTATATCTGTGACATTTGAAACACTACCGAGCCGTTATTCCACGTAAACCGTAGAGGGGATAGAAAAAATAATAATTAGTTTTCGACAAATTCCAGCCGTGTGAGCATAGCTAAGGAAATTGATTTAATATTATTTATTTCTGCTTACTTGAGGAAAACCTTAAACGCCCGGCACTAGGTGAACTCCCCTGCCCTACTGAAGCTTCGATGCAACCTTCGACCGGTGAATTGATAATTGCAGGAACACAGTGGGTCGGTTACGAAAATGTAGAGAGTGTAAAGTACAAGATTGACTTCATCAAGGATTCGCGATACGGTGGTGCCATGGTTTGGGCCATCGATATGGATGACTTCCAAGGACTCTGTGGTGACCGCAACCCCCTGATGAATGTTATTAACGATGGATTGAAGGGATACGTCGTACCGAACAAAGACTTTCCTACGACGCCCACGGTAATAAGCCAAATCATGAGCGTCCGGAGAGGGGTGCAAAAGGGGTAGTTGCCTCCCCTGGCTTTTGAGAAAAAATCACTTATTTTTAAAACTGGTCTTTATAAAGTTTATACTAAAATAGAGAATAATTCTAAATTTCGAATTTACATTTTTAATTAAATTGGCACTACGAAATGAGTTAAAAAAAGCAAGCGGATTACTCGTTTTTTCATTGCTATATTTTTCATCACCGCCACCCCAAAATTGCCTCCTCCTGGAAAATGTCTACGGACGCCCTTGGGCCAAATGCAGTGAATCGGAGAGAATTATTTCTGAAAATGCTAAATCAAATTGCGTCTTCAGCCTGAGTGGGCAAGGCCGCCGAGCACCACCTCGTCGGACAACATCCAACCTACTCAGCCATCCTCGACGAAGCCCGCAGAGAGGCCTACACCGAAACCAGAGGTAACTACTACCCAGAGCTCAAGCACATCTACCACCGAAGATGCAAATAAATGGAGTGAGCCACCGATCGACGACGACGATGCGGAAAAAGTTGTCTGCCAAAATGTTAATAAATTCGTCCCCTCTAAAGATTGTCATTCGGTCAGTATTTACGTTCGAAATTCTATATTTTTCCGTATATACTGCGACATTAACGAGGTCGTTCGTTTCTTTACAGTATTACGAGTGCGTCCATGGATCGCCAATGAAGTTCACGTGTCCCAATCGTTTGATTTGGAACACGATAAATAACGTTTGCGATTGGCCGCAAAACGCTGACCGGGAGGAGTGCAGATCTGCATAAATTTCCCCTATTTAAGCCGCAGAGTCGTCGGAAAACAAAGAGACATGGACTGAACAAATTCCATCGCGATACATACTTGAATATAAATGACCACTGTTGTTGCGACACAATTCATTGAAAATTGTCAATATAATTTTATGCAGAATGACTCATAAACTGTATCTATACAGGAAATCTAGAAAAATACCACATGACTGTACAAATATTATTTTATACTAGTTTCAAGTAACTTTTAAAACGGAGGTCACGCAAGGTCATTGGCGCTGTACTATACAGGCTACTTGTTATCACATAACCGCTACATTTAAAGAGAATGTGATGGAAAAACATTTTCCTTCGATACCCTCTTCAGCTTTATAAATCATTAATAAATAATTTCCTACCTACTTTGTAGTAAATACTTAATGTTACGATTCATATTTATTCATCTTGGCATGTGCATACTGCAGTTACGTAAGCATCAAGCGACACGCGTAACAAATATATTAATATTCACGATACATCGAAACGTATGACATACATTCGCCTTCATTTTCTCCTCTAGCGCAAGAAATTCGAGTGGTTTTTGCGTTACACAATTTATTTAGTTAAATTATTTCACCAGAAGGAAAATTGACGATGTCTCGGCGAGAAGTGACACCAAGCGTCTAATCGAGGAATGTATCGAGTGCGGGTTATATACCTTTCCCTCTAACGCTACGGAGCGAATCCTCTATCGAAACTATCATTGTGAAGGTTGCCAGTCGCCTCTAAGCGAGCTCAATGTATAAACGGGCAAACAGACAACTCTCGACTTAATTGCTTCTTGCTTCATATCAAACATGGCGCAAATGATGATACCGAGAATCGCGCTTAGATCCGTTAGGAACAGTAACCGTTTAATACCACGGATCCGGGTGCCCATAAAATATCAACGATCATGTTTCCACACAAGTTGGGTTCTCGACGGTATGCAGTTCATTCAGAAATATATCATTAACGCACTTCTTCGTGACTGTATTGAGGTTAACTTAAGATCATACATTTCGAACGATTTTTCATCGAGATCGCGTTAATTCCGCCACGAATGACAAGCGTATTAAAAACGCGGCATTCTTTAATCCTTCTTTCATTTCAACCTGCGACTATGTGTTTACGGTATTATTATTTAGGTTGATTATGCAATCAAATTTTACATTAATTTATAGCTGCATGCTCCCTGCACCGAACGATCGTTTCTAATTTACGAATGTTTTGTTCGTTTCTAGTGACAGGAAAGGAGCTGCTTATGCCTGCCCTGTCACCTACTATGGAAACTGGCACTATTGTCAAGTGGCTGAGAAAGGAAGGTGACAAGGTTGAAGCTGGGGATGCAATTGCTGAGATTCAAACAGACAAAGCTGTCATGAGTATGGAGATTGACGATGACAGTATTCTTGCAAAGATACTTGTAAGCATCAGAAGATACATTCGAATTCCAAAGAATACCCTGTTTTTCTGACTATTTTTAAAATCGCTTATTCTCCTAGGTGCCAGAAGGAACCAAAGATGTAAAAGTAGGACAATTAATAGCGATCACCGTCGAAGCAGACGAAGATTGGAAAGCTGTGGAGGTATCGAGCAAAGCTGCTAGTCCACCGTCAGCACCTGTATCTGCTGCTCCACCAGGAGCACCTTCTACACCAGGTGCTCCATCATCGGGATCTTCTACACCAGCTCAGCCACCTCCTGGCCAGTGCGTACTTGTTACAAAGCTTCATATTCATTTAGAAGGCAATTTAAATAATGGTGTCTTCACAAAATCATGCTCTTTCTAGGACTAACATTAACATGCCAGCCCTATCGCCAACAATGACTTCAGGTACGATAGTAAAGTGGCTTAAAAAGGAAGGAGAAGGAATAGAACCAGGCGATGCGCTGGCAGAGATACAAACGGATAAAGCTCTTATCACTTTCGAATTCGAGGAGGAAGCTACACTTGCAAAAATTCTTGTACGTACTTCGATTTAGGATGTTTCAGGCAGAAACTGTAACGTCTACTTAAAAATTTACTGAACAGGTGCCTGAAGGAAGCGAGGTTGAAGTAGGAAACCCGATTGCCATTGCGGTAGAAAAAGGAATGGACTGGAAGAATGTTGTTATACCAACAATTACGAAACCAGCTGCTGCGGCTGCTCCAGCTGCTGCACCGGCTGCAGCTCCTCCAGCTGCTGCACCGGCTGCAGCTCCTCCAACTGCTGCGCCAGCTGCAGCTGCTCCAACTGCTCCACCAGCTGCAGCTGCAGCTGTTAAGCCTCCACCAAGTGGACAGTATGTAGAGGGAATATTATATTTCGGATGAAGAACTCGATTATACAAGATACTTGCTAATTAATATCTCTACCTGTGCTTTTCTGTTTGCAGAGTGTATGGTTTAGCAGTAAAGCGGTTGCTGGAAGAGTATGGCCTAAGCTCAGGTTCCATTAAAGGAACTGGACGAATCAACCGATTGTTAAAGAGCGATGTGTTAGCCTATATTCAAGCAAACAATATACAAAAAATAGATCTAAAAGCGGGTATATAATTACAATATTACTACAAATATTCTGAATATCGTATTACGCATTGAAACTAACGTTTTCATTTAATTCTACAGCATCGCCGCCAACAGTGGACAAAAGTAAGGGTCCCGCTGTTAGCCCTTCAAAGACACACGTACCAGCTACTGCTCGTCCTTCGCCCTTCATGGATGTACCAGTTTCCAGTATGCGCAATATCATCGCCAAAAGGCTTGGAGAATCTAAGAGTACTATTCCGCATTCTTACTGTTACATCGATATTAAGATAGACAAGCTAAATGAAATCCGTGGCGAGCTCAGGGCTGATAGCATTAGAGTTTCGATAAACGACTTTGTCACAAAAGCGGTCGCGCACGCATTAGTCGAATGTCCGGCTGTCAATACGCTGTATCAAAATGGACAGGTCAGTATGGCAGTGGTCAGAAGATAAATTAATGGAAGATAATTCAATAATGTACACAAGTATAACAATATTTGCATTGTCAGATAATACGTATGCCGAGAGCGGACGTTTCCATCGCGGTTGCTATCGAAGACGGTCTTATTACACCAATCATTTTCGACGCCTCAGCTAAGAGTTTGACGGATGTATCGAAAACTATTAAAGAGCTAGCTGAAAAAGCTAGAACTGGCAGACTGAAACCAGAGGAGTTTCAAGGAGGAACATTTACGTAAGCAAATGGATTTAAATGGCATGCATGCGAATGCATAAAACTTTGAGCAGTGTTTTGCATTTGGTTTACATACGGTTTTTCAGGATATCCAATTTGGGAATGTTTGGTGTGAAACAGTTTAGTGCCATTATAAATCCTCCTCAAACAGCAATACTTGCTGTTGGCGGTGGCCGAGAAGAACTAGGTATGTATTAAAAATACGTTATCATCGTAAAAAGATATCGAAAATATTGACCTGCTGTTTTGTAGATGCTGCGATGCAAAAAACAACGAAAATGTCAGCGACGTTGTCGTACGATAGACGAGCGATCGAGGAAGATGAAGCGGCCGATTTCTTAGCTGTTTTCAAAGCTTTGCTGGAGGATCCGAATTTTCTCGTTGCTGGAAGATTACGGGCACTCAGGTATGCTCAAGACTGACATTTGATTAAGTCTTTATTTTGAAACGTTTGTTGAAAATGTGGCTTATTCTTTCGCGCAAGATTTAGCTTTTCTTCAAATACTAATTTCACGCAATATAGGTAGGTCTGAAGAAATTGAAATTTTAAAACTGAGGTGCTGGTAAGCCATTTTTCAAATAAACAGATCGATCGAAACTGAGAGCATTGTTCGTAGCTTCCTTATTTGCCGCCAACTATAACATCTTGATTATACGTTAAATATCACTTTCGAAAACTGAGTAAAGCCTGGAAAATTACGAAAAATACTTTGTGACCTTAGACACCAACCAAAGAGAGATTACACTTATCAGTCTACGATCTACATACTGCCACCAAAAGGTTCAAAGTAGGAAATTAAATGTCATTTTTTTTTTTAATACTTACAGAATAGCATTCAGTGGTAATGTAAAGGTGAACATTAAGGTGTTAAAATTATAAATGATATGATCATTAACAATTTTAAGAATTTGTTATTCACCCAACGTAACAAATGTGACATTTGTATATATAATATATTAAAATGATTTACTGTTTTTTTTTTAAATTTCACTTAATGTACTTTACATTTCCATCAAACTATTCAATCGAAACTAGGTTTTACTGACCATTATACTGATACATACCAAAGGTTCTTGTGCCAGTATAACAGAAAATATATAATATTAATTTAAACAAATTAAAAGTATCGCCCAATTGGGTGTTGTTGGTTAAAGTTCAGCAAATGGCAATTGAAACGTGTCTAACGCGTACGGTTCACGTTTCTATGAGTAGGAAATATACATCGAATTATACATCTAATTTGTATATTTATTTTAATAAAATTGATATCACACTGTAGTTGTTTCTGTCATGCGATACATGAATGTGCACACAACTTTCGTTCCCTACGGAAGAAAGAATGCCAAACTTCAATATCTTCAATGCATAAATATGTAAATTTGTACAAATATGATGTAAATATCCATTATTAATTTCATTTATTTATTAAAGATATCGTGCATGACTAGAAGCCTCAGTGTGGTTTAAAGAAACTTGTCGGGGTAGTGAAATGTACAAGATTATACATTTATCTTGTAAATAAAGTATTTATTGTTTAAAATGATGTGTGATGTTTTCTTCTACACATGCCAAGAAGTAATGTATAAAAGATCGATGACTCCTTTAAGTAATTTCGGAAACATACTAAACATAACTATTTCCTTGCAATTACTCTTCATTAGCACACCATCATTACATTCGACATATTTATATTTTATTATCACTGATAACAGTATTTGTAGGGCAGTTGCCATAGAACCATATGTATGTATTGATTTCATAAGGCACAAACGTTATGGCTCTCTAAATATTTTACACTGGAACTCTTTTTAAACCTGCAATACTTTGATGTCTGAATTTATCTTAAACACATGATTAATTAAATAATTAAAATATTGATTGTACATTGTAAACTGAGAATTCGTTTTACATCGATGTTCGTTAATAATTTCAAGTGAAATCTCAAATTACATTCAAGTTAAACATGTAATTTATATAATGAAGTGGAAGTTAAGAGTAATATGACGATAATGTAAACGTAAATAATCGAATAGAATAATATAATACAATAGGACTTAATTTTTCTTATCACAGTTGTGATTTTGCTCGATATTACTGCTCAGGCGTCAGCTAATTTATGGATAACGTTTTATTGCAGTATAAAATCAAGTAGACTACTTGAAGTAGTTTTCACAAAAAGTATTGTAAATTATAAAGTTATATACACAATTTAATGCATAGTACTTGTTAAAATTTGGCATTTGGTTTGAGCAGCATTACGTTCTACGATACAAATACAAAATTTCTCAAAAAATTATGCAGTATAATATTCGACAAGGTCTTACAAAACTAATCGCATCTCTTAAAACGTTTAAAAATGCATTTTGCAATGTGCTGTACGTCACATCGTGGACAATACTTGGTAGTTAATACGTATCCTATTGAACCAGAAGATTCAATGCCTCACTATTATTGAGAGAATCTATCCTACAGAAGGATGCTCTCGCAAAGGAGCAGTCTCCCTCGCTTAAATTCAATGATAATACGTTAAATAATACAGACTAAAATACCCACTTTACGTGCAAACTGTTTGATTCAAAATTTATGGCTTTATAACTTGGTCGATTAAACTATAAAACTTTAAATGGTACAAAAATGTAATTCGAAAAATGTAAACACTAGACAGAAAATGCAGTATATTCTGTTCTTTTGAAATATTGATTTGGTAACGTTATTAGATTAGTTTGTACTATAGCTAAATTGGAATTATTTGTTTCTACAGTGTTTTAATAACTGTCGAATATAAAGTAAGTTATACATGATCCCTGATAGATGCCGTGTGCGCATACCTTGCACTTTCAATTCTTCGATAAGCTAAGTACAATATTTGTAATAAGAATATTATATGGATCATATTCAATTATATAATAAATGCAAAATGCGATTCAAAATACAATCCTAATCTACTACAGAACACCTTATGTATTCTCTTTCAGCACGATCATTATCACTCGTATCCTTTTTACACCTAGTTTTTTGTTCCGTAGTTGATGAAACAACTTGGCAGATGTTAATTCTCTAAATAAGAAAATGAAAAAAAACATGTCGAGCTTACGCGATAGATATTGCACATGAGATAATTATTAATAACTTATATTAATTCCAACTTTTCCAATGACTCGACCAGCAAAAATTAATCTATCGCGTTCACTGTAATCATTAAATCTGATAAATGAATGATTAAAATGAACCTTGAAAAATATTTTGTAGTAACTTCTTCGTTCTATTACTACAGCTTAGACTACTCTTACCCTAATAGTAAATTTGGTAACAAATTCATATAAATACAAATACGTCGCGTATTATAAAATATGCAAAATCATTGCACTTCGTACAAATGTGTTCGTTGTGTAATGTAAGAAATACTTTTCATTACGTGAATTGTGTTATTGCAATGTCATGCGTACCTGAGAGGCCGAACGCATGATACGACAGAAACAAATGTCTTTGTTTCAATTCTAAGATTACTTAGTAGAACGCTTTGTGAAGAATCCTCTGTGCCGCTCGAATCAATGGTGTTAGAGTTGTTAATTCTGCACAATTTTCTAGGAACGGATGCAAAAGCAATTCATCGGCTGACGCTCTTTCATCGACCTCGACAGTCAAGCATCTTTCTAGAAAGTTCTGAAACGTGGGGCTTAACGTGTCCCATCTGGGAATAGAAGGTTTACCAATCGCAGCTATTAGATATAAGGCCCTTAAATGGGTTTCTTTCATATAAGGTGGTTCGCCTTCTATCATCTCAATAGCCATAATACCCAACGACCAAATGTCCACCTTTTTCCCATACTGCTTTCTCGTCACCACTTCTGGCGCCATCCAATATGGAGTACCAACCATAGTTTGTCTTTTCTCGTCGCCGTCGATATTAGCACAAAAACCAAAGTCTGTAACTTTCACAGCACCGTTCATACCAAGGAGCACATTATCTGATTTGATATCTCTGTGAATAATTCCCCTGGTATGCAAAAAGCTAATAGCCTTTAGAACCTCCCTACAAACAGCGGCAATCTGCGCTTCCTTCATTACCGTTTCCGTAACGACGTCTGTAAGCGGTCCACCTTCTAGCAATTCCATGATCACCCAGAGGTGCTCATTCACAAGATAGGCGTCCAAGAAATTCACCAGATTCGGATGTTGGAACTCTTTCAGAACTTTAATTTCAGTCAATATCAGTTCTTTCTTCGGCTGTTTGGATAGGTCTATGTCTTTTATAGCAACTTTATCGCTGGTTTGCAAATCTGTGGCTATAAATACAGTACCCGAAGCACCAGCGCCAACCTCTTTAGTCCTTTCGAAGCGTAGATTTGGATCTCCGCTGTGGCAGATCGCTCTTAGTTCCTCGAAGATCTCTTCGTCGCTGAGCTTCAGTCCCGTGGAGTCTGTCTTCCTTCGCAAGACAGGACTTTCCTCGATACTGTTCTGAGCATTCTCATCGTCTGGCAATTGATCATCCTCGATCCGATACGTGTTTAGATCTTCGAGGATCTCCGTAAGAGTTTTCTCCACTCTGTCTTGGAATATTCTCGGAGTGGGTTTCGGAGCCTTGTTTACTTTAGGTGGAAGTTCTGGCAGTCTCTGCACTTGACTGTCCGTAGAACCTGCGGAAGCTGAACCATCTGAATCTCTTGACTGATATTTCTTGGACAGGAATTTATCGATCTCCTGGGACTCCTCTTCGATCAGATCCTCCGTGACGAAAGGCTTGAACACCTTCTCCTCGGGTTTCCGTTTGATCGAATAGTTGTAGAATTTAATGGCCTGCAAGGCGGCCGCAGGATGCTCATCCTGCTCCGACTTCGATATTTGAGTGTTGAGCAGACGGATCCACGACTCGGGGAGGCCTTCCAACTGTCCCGTCTCGGCATTTTTGCTCACGTGAAACTGATGCGAAACGTTGGTGGGTAAACCAATCTCGGTGACGACAGTGTCGATCGACCCACCGGTTTTCTTCCTCGAGAACAACTTTGTTATGCTGAGACTCATTTTAGCGCGCAGTCTCGCGCTCTCACCGCGTTCCCGTTTACGGCGTATCGCAATAGTTTTCTTTGAAACGGACAGAAACGGAGGAAGAACACAGACACTTTTTAAACCGCGTTTCTCATCGTAACATGACTCGCTTATCGGTCTGTAATCTGTATCTGTCTCAGTGGGTGAAAACTAGGGTGTGGAAACTCTAGCAAAACTTTTGGTTTAGTATTTGCACGCCCTCTAAGCTATGAAAGGTTTTGTTGGAATTGAAATTCAACATGGCGACTCATGCCGGAAAAATTAAATAACTTAGAGCTCTAACAAGGGAACACCGCGAACCCGGACTCACCGATTGGAACCCAAGTTTCTGGATTTTTAGAGTAACTCAAAACAAGAACAACGGTGTGTTTCATTTGGGCCCTATGAAAACTAACCTCAATGTCAAATCCGCACTTCCACCTTTTCGCGTATAACTCTTACAGACAGAAAAAAATGCTTCAAACGAAAGTTTAATGGTGTAATAAGCACTGCAAACTTGCGTTAACAAAATTTTGAAAAAAGTTTATTTTGGTTCAGGTATTTTTTTTTAAACTCTTTACGTAATAAACTCAAACGTAACCCTAATTTTTGTAGGTGCCATAATGTAATTTTTGGGGGGTGAAATCACCCCCTGAAGAAAATGCAGAATTTTCTATACCTACCGTGGAATATCTCGAGAATAGTGAAAGATATCGAAAAGAAGTTTAAACAGAAGGTACTTGTTCTGTGTTTTCTTATACCTACAAAACCGCGTAAAATAATTTTCGAAAAATCCATATTTTTCAAGTTACCCCCCACCACCAACCCTTAAAAATAAGGTTTTGTATTTTGAAAATATGTTCTGAAATACCTCTGGATAATCTCTTTTCATACATATAAATAATTTATGTTATATTTTGTTTGCAAACAAATAACACCTATATTACTGAATTTGATGTCCATTTTAGTAGTTTCTATTAATAAAATGGTTTCTTAAATAAATATTTCAATTAGTATTTATATAATGTTTAAATAGTTTTCAATTATATTATTTGAGCAAGACAGTACGTACCTATGATTGCATCCAAGGTAAAACTCATTAAAACTAATCGATAATGTGCCATGGATCGTTATGATAACAGCATTTCCGTTACTTGAAGTGTTATCTTAATTGGCCACTGTAGGACCTACACAATAAATAATGCGTGAAAATTTACAATGACGTTGCAAAATATACATGTATAATATTATATATGTTATCGTTGTATACAATTTAAGCAGGGATCCGAACCACCTAGTAACCCTAACCCTTACCCGGTTAACCAAGGAAGGTTTCTGTAACCCGCAGTAACCGCGAGGGAACGGTTCCTAAATTCTAGAAGAAACCGAAGTAACCCGGTTAACCCGCTACGAGCCGGTTACTAGCGAAATAAGACAGTCTTGCCTAGACTAGACAGTCATTTAAGGCAAGGAGCTACGCCCGACAGTGGATGCGGCCTGGTACCCCGTAGCGAGGACAAGCCCCCGCAGTGCCTCACCAAATTTTATGGCTTTCGATCCTCGAAGGGGTTTGAATATCATTAAAATTTGAGAAATGTCCAGGATTTCCGCATTTCTCACCAGATCTTTGGGAAAACGACACCGATCGATTCCTTATGTTTCGCCGATGAAACTAACACCAAGAACGACGTAATTCGGACCATAATGAAAGAAATTTCATGGAAAATGGATTTATATGATTTCAAGCTGACTCCATTAAAAATAGTTCGATTTACATAACATTTAGTATGATTTTCATCAGGAAAACATAAGGAATCCATTGGTGTCACTTCTATATCGATACGATAAAGAATAAAGAATTTCTTACTACGCTGAAATGGATATTTCACATTTTTACCCCTTAACTGCAGGGCGCCGACCCCAATTCGCTACGGTCGGCCGAGGATTCATACCTGATTCAGAAAAAAATAATTCTTTAGTCTTTATTGTATCGATATGGAAGTGACACCAATGGATTCCTTATGTTTTCCTGATGAAAATCATACTAAATTTCATGTAAATCGAACCATTATTAACGAAATTAGCCTGAGATTATGGAAATGAATTTTGCATGAAATTTCCTTCATTATTTTCCGAATTACGTCGTTCTTGGTGTCAGTTTCATCGGCGAAAGATCTGATGAGCAATGCGGAAGTCGAAGAATTCTCACTTCTTAATAGGCACTCCAACCCCTGTATTATTCCAATATTACTGTAGCCGCATTAACCCGGTTAACCGGGTTAGTCGGGTTACAGAGGAATTCTGTTACCCGGTTAGACGGGTTAGTCGGCGATACGGCGTATCGAAACGGGTACGGGTTAGGGTTCGGTTCCCTGAATTTAAGTCATTTTTGCAGTCATTGTAAATTTTCACGCATTATTTATTTATCGTGTGGTTCCCAAAGTGGCCAATGAAGATAACACTTTAAGTAACGAATGTGCTGTTATCATAGTAATTCTTGGCACGTTATTAATTATTTTTAATGGCATTTACCTTGGTTGCAATTTTAGGTAGAGGAGACCGGGGTAGGTTGTAACATGGCGTTATGTATTCATTTTAAGGAATACACATTCGGGAAAAAACTGAAAACTTTTTTGATACAATGTGCCGCGGTCCCCCTACGTATCGTCTTGCTTAAAAAATATAATTGAAAGCTGTTTAGATATTATACAAACACTTACCCCTTCCGCGACTAGCGCCGGTTATATCCGGGACCCACTAAATGCGTCACACTGGCTAGCACCGGTTATATCCGGCATCCACTAATCGCGTCGCGTTCCTGGAACGAGTAATGTTTATTTTCTATTTTTTTGTGGATTATCATAGTTAAAATTAAGGTAATTAATCAGCAATACCAACGAAATCCTATCAGATTTTAAACGAATACATTGGGATCTCCAAAAACGCGAGATACTCTTAATGTGTACGGTGTGCGCTAATGGCACGGCGACCCGCTCCCAGCGGCGCATCGCGCCCCAGCCTCGCCGTCGCGAAAGGGTTAAGAAACCATTTTATTAATGGAAACTATTAAAATGGATTTCAAATTCAGTAATATAGGTTTTATTTGTTTGCAAAACAAATAAAACATAAATTATTTATATGTATGAAAAGAGATATTCCATGGTATAGAAAATTCTGCATTTTCTTCAGGGGGTGATTTCACCCCCCAAAAATTGCATTATGGCACCAACAAAAATTAGGATTACGTTACGGATGAACTACTCTATTTGCACGCCAAGTTTCATAATTTTCTTAATTTCCGGGTTACCGAACATCCCTTGTGAGTACGGTTCAGATAAAACGCGCCAGGCTGGTACGGGTGTTGCAGGTATGCATGATGTAATAGTGGTAATAATTATGATAATTACGATAATAATAAGTAAAATGATGCATGCGTATTCAGGTGAAATTCAAAGTCAATTTTCTCGAAAACGAAGTCTCTACCGCAAATTCGTCACTCTGGATTTTAGACTTATATTTGCCTGTAGAATCACCCCCAAAGTATTGACCATAGGTAGAGGAACGCCATATATATGGGAGGTCGCGTGCGAATGTAATATAAGTAATTAATATAATTACTTAGCAGTATAGCGATTAAGGAAACTGTTAAACTGATTACATGGAACATTTTTCAGAGAAAAATCTGAGCCAATCCTTACCTCTATTTGTATTTTTTACAATTAAGTATCTTATACAAAATGTAGGGTAAGACATACATTTGTTGGCATTATCAATTATTGTTGGCAAAATCATGTCCAATTATGCCAATAATAACTGAAAAGATGGGGAAGGTTTAGATAAGAAACTTCAGGTGAATGTGAAATATTTAATTATGCAAATTTAATTAAATATTTTTCTCTAACACCTGAATTACATATCTAAATCTTCTTAACGTGTCAACAAATGTATTTCTTATTCTACATATCACAGTACACAGATTCTGAGTGTATTTAACTTACAACTCTAAGGTATTTAATCTTTCCGGCATGAGCCGTCATGTTGAATTTTAATTCAAACAGAATCTTTCATAGCTTAGAGGGCGTGCAAATACTAAAGCAAAAGTTTTGCTAGAGTTTCCACACCCTGATCTGTCTACTGCGACAGGATATCGAATGCAAAAGTAGGCGTGTTAAACACCGTTTTACGTCACTACTCCTGATAAATGGCGGCAGATTTCAAGAAAGCGCAAGGCGGGCTCGCGTGTTCGATCAGTGATTTCAATAATATATTTCGAATGTTGACTCGAATCGTTAGATATTAGAGGGTAGATATTAATAGTCACTCGGGACTATGTAATTTTGCTATAATTGAATAAAATGCACCACTCCAATACGAATTAAAGTCCACCGAAGTTCTGATTTACCTATAAAAAAAAGATTATTCTAGAAATGAAGAATTATTTTGCTCAAACACAAAGAATTCTCTTTAATAAAAAAAGTTTATATATCGAATGGAGTATAAATTCAGAGAATTATCAGCGTTATATGTTGTAAAAGTACAGTGAAATGAGATTATCGATACAAAGGAATTATCTATCGTGATTTTTTCAATCAGTAGTGACTAATGAAATGACGTGTAAAATATATGTTGTAATCTCGACGATCGATCGAAATTTTGTCTTATCTAAACGCAGCCTATCACCTCCTTCCGCTTGATCCTATTCATAATTAGTATTTACCAACGGAATTAACCGATTTTTTTAGCATTTTTCACAGTGAACACTCGTATATACCATATTATCTCTGACGTAAGGATTTCCAGTCTTCCAACAATCGAGTTTCTTCTACCGCCTTTTGCCCTCGCCCCCTCAACATTATCTTATCCACTTTTTCCTTTTTTTTTGTAAATATAATGTATTTGGGAGTATATTCCATGCGTTTCGTATTATCGTACGATAACTTGAGAGAGGAGATCGCAAGGGTGTGTGGCATGTGCACATACGCAAGGAAACGTCTATTTTCGCCATCGTGTTATTATCGCGAAATGATGCAGGAGCCATCGATCGCGGCAGAGGAAAAAAGCCCGCGAGAATAGAAAAGTAACAAGCGTGACGTGGAGATACTATTATTCCCAAACAGTTGACTCCACAAGTTGAACTGAAACGATGCGCCAATAATCGAGGCTAACGTAATCTCTCTCTGGTCCTTTTATGGTCTCTATCCCCGACCACTGGTGGCAAATCAATAATACTGTCCCGATTCGGTGAAAGGTCGAAAAATGTCGACAGAATGAACTAAATAAAGGCGTTGGAAAGTGTTCGAAATGATATAATTGGAACGATAGAATGATCTTGTTTAATAACACCGCGAGAAGTTTAATTTTTCCAATTTCACCTATTTCTACATACTGTTGCAACCACGAAGCTGGAGGCCCCGGAAGAACTAACAAAATTTTAGCGGAGCTTCAAAGGATCGAGGGAAATAAATTTGAATGTGGAACGCCAGGATCGGATTTAACTCAAGAGCTTGGAGTTCGTCCCATCCCAAACACAATTTGTACCACCTACGTACGTACAACTATTTTTCTGCTGATTACAAGAATTGTTTATGGGTTGTTCAGCCACATCACGCGCACGATACGACGCGATACAAGTTGTACATTCCATTACCATTAATAAAAGAAAGCGAGAAAAATGCAGATATTTGTTTAATCGAATTTGATTATTGTATATTGCGCTGCAGACATAATTCCATTCAAAAACATCATTCAGCTAGGAAGGACTCCCGAGTTTTCTCGCTCTGGCTTTCTTCGGTTTTGCGAAGAAAAAAAAATATATGCTCTTCACTCGCGTATGTTCATGCGCGAAGTATCGCGAGCGTTGGAAAATATTTGTACTGCCAGACTGCCAAATATTTTTACGGGGTCGCGGATGCTTCGGAAACGTAACCACCAGCCTCGGTCCTCGTTTTGTACACTCGATAAATATTTATGATGCCACAATACGTTCGTGAATCAAGAAACATTCGACGTCCCGAACAACAACGCGCGCGTGCTGCCCTTTCTTATCGCCCGAAGAAACCATATTATCAACATGTTTTCAACTCCCTGTCCCCGCTCATTGTGCCCCGCAATAATTTTTCCTCCCCTTTCCCGAACGTCCAGTTTCATCTCGCACATACAGGGTGTCATTGAAATACGCCACCGAGGCAATTCGATTTTCGTGCAAATATGAGCCACTATTTCCGGGGTATTTTGCATTTTAAAATCGACGCATCGTTTTTAATATCCCAATTATCGCGCCAAACAGATGGACTCTGATAAACTAACTTCTTAACATGTTATCTATGCTGGTGAATTTCAACGTAGTTGCAAAAATATGTATGTACGTAGTCACGAAGCGATAAAACATGGAGGAATCCTTGTACGTTTTCAAAAGTCATTTTCGAAGTCTCTTTCAATCTTGCATCATTCTGTTGCGTGCGTATATTGATTTGGATGAACTCCATGTATGTACGTACGTAGCGTCAATACAACACGCTTCGAATTACGACACAACAGAACACGGTAGTGCTTTATATTATCTTAACTCGTGTAAAATTAAAAAACATCCACAGAAGACGCAACGAAGATTCCATAAATTATACGCAAGTTTAATCCTACGAGAAGTTCTTGGAATCGCCAGCCTCGCTTATAAATTCGAGGGAAATACGGTGACGAGTCAGAGTCGGCCTAGAACCAGAAGGGAGTTCACCCAGTCAAATTTGGATAGAAACTTCCTGAACACTGCGAACATTAAAGCACATATGTCAAATCGACGAATACCCCTCTTTTCCATTGCCGAACACGGAGAGGGGATTCTTTGCCCCTCTCTATCACTTCCTCACGCCCCTTGCTTGCTAATAAATAAAATATTAACCAATGGTTAATGCAAAGACACTATTCGCGAACGCGCAAGGAAGCGGATACAAGTGTTCAACCTGAATATTCACGTTTAACATTCGCGCTTTTGACAGTGAATGTCCTGTATCACCTGTGGGTAGTTATAGAGATTGATCTGTTTTTCTCAAACGGTTTTATTACATAAAATCGTTGAAAATTCGATTTTCTTCTCGCTGGATCCAAAGAAGACGTTGTGAAAGTGTGTCATAGTCTCTCAAAGTGCTATCTTGCGCGTTCGTAATTATTTCGTGTAATGAGCATCGTGTCCTGATCGAGGGTAGTTCCGCAGGATTAAGAGTTTCCTGATCTTCCATCTATAATTAATTATCATGGTCCAATTGAGGCGTCAGGTAAGTTTGTTTTTAAACAGCCGAGTAAAATGTCCCAATGTTTGAAGTATTAAATAGTTTGTAATATTTACTTCAATTTCTGAAAACTATAGTATTATAAACGAAATTATTGTTCTTTGTCGGATTATTCCCATCTTCTTCGATCCTTTCGAATTCGAAAAAAAAACTGTAATTAAGTCTTCATCCTCGAAGTTTCGTATGACGGCGGTTTATCAACACAAATTTGAAAAGTGAAACTTTGGCGCCGCGTGTATGTTTCTTTCTTGTTAAAATTTCATTGTTGAAAAAAAATGATTTCGTTCTCTCTTCGTAGTGGTACATAAATCCTGCGTAAGCAGAGACTGTCAACAAATTTTAGTAACCCTTCGAAGTTTAAGAAGACCAGGGCCGTTCCTGGATTTTGGCCGTCCAGGTGCAAATATTTTTTAATTAAAAATTTAATATGCAGTGTTTACTTTTATATCTATACATACATCATTTTAATCAGTTATATGCAAAACAGTTTCGATTATTATTCTTATTAATCAAAATTTTACATATAATAAACGGCCTGCGGCCGCCCAAGTGCGGAGGCATCTTTTGCACCCCCGCCAGGAACGGCCCTGAAGAAGACTCTCGCTTGACTTTATCCACGCATCAAAGTATTTCTTTAATCAAATTTTTCGTTGCAAAATGCACTCAACTTTTTTTAACGCGACTAATATGAGCGATAATTAATATTCTTCATCTTTAAACTATAAATCTATTTTCACTTATAATTATTGGTAAAATAAATCCAAGATACGATAGATTTTGAAGTTCAAAGAAATTGTAATAATTCCTTCCCTATCTAATAAAGAATTTATCGTAACAGAGTGAAAAAAAGCGTGATAAATATTCTATTCATTAGCAAGTGTCATCTTAGCATTATCAATGACATTTAGGCGCGCATAACACCACGTGCGCGAGCACTGATATTTTGTGCCGCTAATGATTTCAGCTTGTACATATAGGCGAAAGAAGAACGCTTAGCTGTGACATTTAATATGATAAAATTCGATATTAGAGTGTGTCTCTATAATTCCCAATTACTAATTCTCAGTAAAATGCCCGTAGATTTCATTGACCTAACCCCGAGCAACTTATCACGTTCAATGATTTATGATAAGAATTTATCAAATACATAAATCGTCGCGCGTGCGATGCACTAATCGCAAATTCCAGAATATTTATCATAGCAGTTTTCCTTATTTTTCCAATGGACAGTTGTCAAGCGTAACAAAGTACTTATCAAATTAATACTTTCGTAACTGTCAACCTCGAACTATTCACAAGTTCATTCAAAGATTTTTACTCGCAATAGATATCACATAGATTAGAAATTATGCAGAAATGTAGATCCGTGCTTATCGACATATTTTTTATATTTTCCTGTCGCATTAACCATTCTGTCTATCCAATTATCTTAAAACCCGCAACCGTTTCATCACAATCAGAATTTTCCACACAGATTTTGACGTATGGGAGCTTATTGAATCAACTCCAACCCAATGTCAGATGGAGTTCGTCTTTACAAATCAGAGATAAAAAAGTAATACAGCCAGAACGTTCCTTCAAGGTATAATATTTTTGTCAGAGGCACTTTAGAATAAATGTAATTTCAAGTGACCTTCATAAACATTGTGTTTGTAGTATGCAGATTTATCAGTCCGTCTCGCAGGACCAGAACAGTTACAAGCCAAGCCCAATGTCAGTGCGCTAACGTTTGGTAAATATTTCACAGATCATATGTTGAAAATATTTTATCACGAAGCATTGGGGGGCTGGCAGATACCAGAAATTACACCCCTTGAAAATCTAGTCCTTCACCCAGCATCAAAAGTACTTCACTATGCTATAGAGGTATGTACGATCCGTCGAGCAGAATAGTGTATCGAATATTCCATATTCGAAGGGTACACGTATGCGTTTCTGTTTTAGTTGTTCGAAGGGTTGAAAGCTTACAGAGGGGTAGATGGAAAAATAAGACTGTTTAGGCCAGAACTGAATATGGAAAGAATGAATGGTTCGGCAATAAGGACTGGTCTGCCTTCTTTTATCGGCGAGGAGCTAATTAAATGTTGTTGTAGATTAATTAGTATAGATCAAGAATGGGTGCCACATTCTACCGCTTCTAGTCTATACGTACGTCCAACTCTCATAGGTATAGACGTAAGTATATACTTAATATTAATAGAACGCCTTAAACGTTGACGATAGTTTAAATAAATAGGTGCGATGTATAGTAGTGTCATGTAGATATTTACACGTTTTAATCAATGGCCTGATAGAAAGGGTAATCATGTTGTCACTTATGTCACAGACGTCATTGAAACAGATACATACGAAAGTAAGCAACGTATTTCCCAATACCTAATGATAATGCACGATAAACAGGGGCGCGATGCTCTTTTGTTGGGGCAGGGCCATAAGATATAGTTAGATGTAAAGCTACATTATGATTGATACATGTACCGATTCGTACAAAGTGGGAAACAAAGAACCGATGATGAAAACTGGGGAACAAGTGAATCATAACGAAAGATTCTAAAGCATTTGCATATGCTTTATTATTTTGTATTTGATATTTGTACGAAATAGCAAATTATGCGTCGTTCCCTTCATCATTTTACTTTCATGTTTCTCAAATAAATGCAAAAGTGTGATAGAGTTCGCACACACGCATCGATGTCATGTAAAACATATACACTAAACAAGCGTTGATGTCATATCTCTTTCTATATACTTTAAGAGCCTGCGCGACAGATTGCATAGTTTAAATGATGCAACATTTTTATTACCAGAGCTCATCCGATTAAGTACATAGTCGTAATAAACTAACTTAAACCGATAGTACTTTAGAAATATATGCTGATCAAATTTATTCTGCAATTCCACGTAGAAGAACAATAAATGAACATAGAAAAGCATGCGAAATAGAAATGGCGTAATAAATAATGATTATAGCAGAGTATTTTAATGCTAAAGAAGTAGAACATTTTGTCGAGAATATGGAAAACACCTAATTTAAGAAACAGATAAAAAAATCCTACTCTAGAGCGAAACACAAAGAAGTATAACATATAATTTTCACTTTCTATTTTTATTTAGCCAACCCTTGGAGTGGCATCCTCGGAGTCAGCTTTACTATACGTTATTCTATCGCCCGTGGGCTCCTACTTTAAAAAAACACACGAAGGCGTTGGTATATCTTTACTGGCAGATCCTCGATACACAAGGGCATGGCCAGGTGGTTGTGGTAACTACAAAGTAGGTAGTAATTATGGTCCTACTATTTATGTACAAAGAGAAGCCGTGGAAAGGGGTTTGCAGCAAGTGTTATGGCTTTACGGAGAAGATAACGAAGTAACCGAAGTTGGAACTATGAACATTTTTATGTTCTACATCAATGACGACGGGGGTGAGCAAACTTTTCTAATGGCCTTTAACTAACTGGAATAACAATTCTAATTACTTATTCTACAATTTTTAGAAAAGGAATTAGTAACACCACCTCTATCAAGCAGTTTAATTCTCCCTGGGATCACAAGGAATTCTATTTTAGCCGTAGCTAGAGAGTGGAACCAATTCAAAGTCAGCGAACGGAAGTTTTGTATGGGCGAACTTTGTCAGTTACTTTCGGAAGGCAGAGTAAGATCGCTTTCCTCTTATCATGTGTTTCTTTAAACAGCTTTGTAATTTTTAATTGTAATTTTATTGCAGTTGTTGGAACTGTTTGGAGCGGGAACAGCCTGCATAGTTAGCCCCATATCGTACATAGAATTTGTTGATCAACCTTTACACATACCGACGGTAGAACATTCGGAACCTCTTTACAAAAAGTTCTTAAAGCATTTAACAGATATACAATACGGCGTGACGCCGGACCATCCGTGGGCGATACCCATCGAGTGAAAACAGCATAAATTTACTCGCTTATTTATTGTGTAGTTGTCGTTAAAGGTGAACGCATGTGCGCGAACGTTAGCATTCGTCGCGTTTGATACTGAATAATTTATGGAACTTTATTCGACAATAATGAACGTGTCAGTTTCGAATTGCTATTTCTACGTGAACGACGCTGGAGTCTTATTTATTTATAGTTTCGAGTATTCGCTGCATGCGATTTTTCATTAGAAATATTTAACGAAAAAGTGTATCTGAGGCAACGCTCAGGGATTAACAACTCTCATCATCTAAGTGATGAAATTTTGAAACTAATATGACAATTTGTATATATAAAATAAATGCACAAACTTGTGCGTGCATGTGTATGTGTGTATGTATGATGAATGTATGTACAATATTTGTTGAGTGAAAATGTACATTTAGTGAGAATTGTATGTTTTTATATATTTTTATATTATTCATTACTTTGTTTGATTTCAATGAATAATTTTACAAATTAGATAATGCAAAAATGTGATTCTACGGATATCGAAGGAATTAAAGAAAAATGATTCAATGATCCCTCTCCCCTGTAAAAATCGCCTTGAGCAATAATTTCTGTATAAAATATTAGAAAATAAGTGCAAGCTGAGTACCTGGGATGCCTCTTGAGAAAATAAATACAACAGTAGAATAATCTTCGGCACTTGACACTAATCGCGATTTCGTTACGCTTGAATCTTCTAGATTTAAATGAAACGACGCACGATTCGAGAATTCGAAACCACTAATCGAATGAATTCAATGCTTTTAAGTTTATCTATTATTAGTAATGCCAAAGATCATCAAGTAATATCAATCAATCAGAATATAATAAAAGAGTAAGAATTTTGTACCTTACCCCACAAATCCGCACACTTAAATGCGTTTAAATGCACAAATTTCGCGGCTTTGGTCACCATAAGATATGTTTAACTAGATGTTCGTGTCTATGCCTTGTGAGGCGTCCATCGTTTTTTCAAGTTGTATAGAGGTCTCCACTATCGCGGATAAAATTGTAAAGGAACTTATGATTAAGTAGCGATAGCTTGTAAATACAAATTTATCGATGATTTCTACTCAACATCCAACAAGAACACTATTTATTAAACATACATTAAATATATTAAACCGTCAGCAATATACGTCCAACTGTTTGGTCGTAAATTTTTGTTCGACTTCCCTCTCTACGTTCGCAATACGAATTCATTGATCGTTAGAATCAGATCCCTGGATAACTGCAATATCTACTGCGTTCAATTCTTACGAACGGAGCAAACATGTTCGCAATTCAGAACGTAACACGAAAAACTCCACAATTGGCAAAGCTAGCCGTCAACCAATGCAGAACAATTGTTTGTACGCCTCCCAGGTGTAGAATATCCTTCACTGTGAGTATTATCTTTATTTATCTTTATTAAACGCAATTATGTAATAAGCCAACGACACTCGTGAGATTACGTTAAATAAAAGGGTCCATGTATTTCTTAAACCTGTAATCCTCTCTTATGATTCAGCATTTTATTCACAAACTTATTCTCGTTTAACGACGCACTTTATAACCACATGTTTTGTCATATAAACAGTATTTATATTTAACTAGCTTTACTACTCGGCTTCGCCCGAAATTTAGATTCTGATTTTATAAAAAAAATTTTATTTTTTTTTGCGACAATGGTCACAATCGTCTGTATTAGTCAGGCATAATGATCACATTTCGTGATCCTAGAGTTTATCGTTCTAAAGTTTTTAGGCGATAGACATACACATAAACGTGTAGAAGCTTTCTGCCTTATATATTAAGATGTTTCAAGGAACAGTGACATTGCTCCTTTTGTTGCAGGAAAAGCTTGTACACGCGGCAGTTTTATACGCGGGAATTATGGTAATACCCATGTATATTGGCTGTAAAGTAAGAGTGTACAATGGACTAGATAAATAATCGACCATCTGATTTTTAGTTGTGCATACTTAGAGCCATACGCGAAAGGTACAGTGCTTAAGAATGTAAACTCTAAATTTGGGGTGTACCGAATTAAATTAAATTTATAATAAAGATTCTGCTTTGTACATTTTTTTAACCCTTAGGCTGCCGCTATAGCCACTATATTGGCACGGTTCTACCCCCTCGACTCTATGGGACCTATTGACTACTCATACATAAAAATTTTTGGGAAAAAAGGACCCCTATTTTTACGAAAAAATAGCGGCAGCCTAAAGGTTAAATGTAGCTACACCCATATGCGACGAATATACCATTTACAGATTAACAACATTTGGAAAATTAAATTTTATCTTTATTGAATCCATTCTGCGTGATTTTATTACACAAACGTGCTGCAGTCTTACATTTACGATTGTACAAAAAAATATAGTACCATAAACGTAGTTGTTATAAAAATAGATACATATAAACAGCAATAAAATAATGTGGAAATTTATACAGTTTAACGAAACGAAGCTTTGTTACTCTGTTTTCTTCACGCTGTGAAAAATCAGCTTATCGGGATTACGCTAATATAATTTTTACATTACTATTGTCAGTAACAGGATAATCAATCTCTGACATTTGATACAACGATTCATTTTTGCGTATACTATTTAGCGTAAACATATTCACTTTCTGTACACAAATATTTGCACGCCGTGTAGATCTTATTAATTCCTGTATTTGCACCAGGGAAATGCTAAAACTGTAAAAGCTAGAAATCCCTTCATAATCAATTTCATATCATTCGGAATCATAAATATATTCTCATATTACTCATGTTGGAATGTTTAAACATATTTCTAGTTTATTTCATATCGTTTCTTAATTACTTTGTTGTAAAAGATGTACAAAGAATTTAGATGTTTTTATTTGCAAAGTTTAATATAGAAAGTTATTAAAATCATCTGCACTAGTGATCAAAAGAACTTATCGTGTTGGCATTCCTGATCAATTCTGGGGAATCCCCTCGCTAGATTCGAAATAAATAGGGATACAGTTCCTCCTTGCCCAATTTAGGCGAGTTTAATTAATCATCCTTCGAATTTTCTTCTGATCACTACTGTATATTGTATATTAAGAGTATTCTTGCCAACTATCTTACACGCGACAAATTAGTCGACTGTGAGAAGAAGCACACAACTAGGACGGATGGCGCTTCACGCGAAACGAGCATTCTTCTTCCGACAGGCGATCGGGATTCGTTTGTCCAGGTGTCATCCTCTCCATTAAGTCAATCGTCAAGAATATTTCGCCTGTTGTGGCGACCGTGTCTGCGTTTTTTGAAGCATGTGGCGCAACATTTCTCTTGCACGATCGATGATATGTCGCACATGCGTCTGTACGTTGCGCACATCGAGGCTGGCACGATAGTGTCCTTGCACTCTGGATCAACATACATCATCGTTATTCTATGCGATTTAGTGAAACCTGCGAACTAAAAAGTTCGCGTATAGATGCAGGTAACATCAGGCTTGAAGATGAACCCAGTAAGGAAAGGCCAATGTCAAGTCGGTAGGTACATTTTTACACAAAGAGTTGGTTGGTCCAAAATGCCCCCATTAACTAAACATTGACCTTCCCATAGCATTACTTGGAAATTAATAATGCCGAAGACGATTAATTCATTGGTGTTGCGGTTAAGGACCCAGGAAAATTATATCATTTTCCAAATATACATGAAGCACGGAGAGCAAAGGGAATAGCCCAAGGTGCCCATACGCTTTGATTCCCACGTTTCCCCAATTATCGTTGCCCGTGGCGTATACATGTAATTACCGGATTTATCGTTTGCGCACTGCCGCCTGTGATAACAACGCCTTGTATCGATTGGCCTTCTCTCGGGGTTACAATCGTCGGACAGTAATTCCGTTATACGGTCACGACACTCGACATCTCTGTGCTTAACGCCGACCCTCACGAGGCAGGTCGCGTTGCAGGATCCCCATCTTCCTGTAAGCATGCCCATAAAGATCTACGCTATACACAGCCTGTGATCTTCGCCGTGGCGTCTCTGGCGGAGGTTCAGGTCAAACCAAGGGACTGTTAAGGACGCGGCTGAATCTCAACATTATCATGAAATGAGTAATAAACAGTGGTATCTTATAGTCCCCAGAATGGGGATTAAACCGAGCCTGCGATATTCCTTTGGAAGAATGCGCGTTGCTGATGAACTACAGGCTTCAAGAATACATGCCAGCGATTGGAAGTGAACACGAGCGCAAGGGCTCATTAACATACCGCGTAAAAGTAACGAGCAGCTTACCCGTGACCCATCTTCCACCTTGACAAACTTCAACCGTGGTCGGCTTGTTCTCCGGATTACAGTCACCCTGCACCGAGCACGTCACCTTCCGGCTCCTCTTCCCGTTCGAACAGTGGCTCCACTTTGAGACGATCCACTTCGACTTGGTGTTGTACATGGAGTTGTCCGGGTTCTCGTCCACCACGTTGTCGAACTCGAGGATCTCTGGCTCCCCGGTGGTTAGGCCGTCGACGATCGTGATGCTGTCCTGATCATTCGAGCTCACGTTGTAGAAAGAGGCGTCCTTGTTATCCGCGTAGACAATTAACGGCGCCTCGGTGGTCGAGCCGCAGGGAGGCAGATTGGGACATGGACTGACTTCCTCCGGTTTCGCGTCCCTGTTGCAGTCTCGATCGGGTAGAGCCAGGTCCGAGCGATCTGGACCCACTCCTGACGAGACGCACATCACCGATCGCTTTCGAAGCGCGCCTTCTCCGCAGGTTACAGGGCACATCTGCCACGGGCCGATCCACCACCTGATGATGTGAACGAAATTCTAATTATATTGAAAGGAAGATGTTAAATAGGGAGCTTTGGTTTCAATGTTTTACCTGGCAGGGCAGGGATTCAGGTTGCACTCCCGCAGAATCGTCTCCGGTTTCTCAATGCCCTCGCAAAAGTGGTCCTGGACGACCCCGCTCTTCTTCTCGTCGCAGAGAGCTTTCGAGGCCTGCGTGCCGCCCCCGCAAGTGACCGTGCACAATGACCAATCGGAAAATACCCACGAGTACTCCGGCGCCCGGTCGGGCTCCTTTTTCGGCATCGTGTACTCGTAGCGCAGCCCGAAATTGCGGTAGTGTCCTCTGGAAATCAACTGCAGTGATGGGACAACGTTATTCCGAACGAGAAGAAAGTGGCTAGAGAATTGCAGCGGACAGGGTGCACCAGGAAACGGAGAGAGAATGAAGACAGTGGATACATACGTAGACAGCAATGTCCTCTTTGATAGGCCCAGGGATTCTGATCTTCTCCCTGTCGCGGTCTCGCTCGTACAAAGCTGGGGTTCCCGCCACTTCGTACTCCCCCGCTAAAGTGATCTGCCTGTCCAATTGGAATAGAGATCTAACTTTTATAATCGATTTGTTTCAGTGCTAGCGCTTTATTTGACTATAGGTCAATAGGAGCATTTATAGAAAAAAGGTCCCTCGTTCTGTTTTACTGGTTCCTATCAACCAACCTCTTGCTCTTCGTGCTTCCAATACCAACAACTACCCACCGTTTTCCATTGAGGAAGTACTTGTCGGAATTCGGTACACCTATGCCGATGTAATTCTTGCTGTTACCGATCTCCTCGATTTTAATGTTCCTCGAGCCGTAGGGCACCACGACCACTTCCTTGTACCCTGGACCGTCATTCTTGTCGTAAACACCGCCAGTCGTTTCGCACTGCGTCCCGTCCCCGTGGCAAATGCCGCAGCGATCTTCGGTGGCGTCGGAATCGACGGTCCAATCGCAGCCGACTTTCTACCATTCAAAGGTCCATAGAATTTGAAATTTTATTCGGCACCGCAACGGCACAGTGGCGTTATAGTTTGTTATTTACGAATAGGAAACTGACTCGACAGATTCCAGCGATGCACATGTCTCTGGTGCCGACGTTACAGGGCGTGCCATCTAGAGCGGCTTCGCCCCATGGAACGATCACGCTCTCCTCCGTATCGGTGCAATACAATTCGCACGGTTCCGCTTCAATTAATCACGATATTGATTATTACTCTGGGAATTAAACTTTGCTGAAGCATCTCTCAGACTGACGTGACAGTGTATTATGCAATAACGTGTCAGCATAATTGGATGTATTCGCTCGAATGTTCGGGTAAATCAATATTTTCATAGATGCGAGTATAGTGGGGAGGTGGGTGGAATTATGGAAGCGGCAGCTGGTGGAGGAACTGGAGAATATCTTCATTTCCGAGGTGCGTAAAATCTAGGAAAGGAGGGGTATCCAAGAAGATAGCTTACTTTGATCAAAATATGACAACCAGGTGTAGTTCTTCCCTTTGTACTCCTTGCCGTCGTAATTGCTGCATTGAACCGCCCTGAAACTGGGCGTGCCCTCCGGGCAAGGATGCGTGTTGCAAATTTTGTATCGACGCCTCTCCCCTATGCAGAAGTTTCCCCCGTGCGCCGGCTCCGGATGATCGCATTTCCGCTCGACGATCGAGACACCCGCACCGCAGGTCCTCGAGCACTCGCTCCACGAGCCCCATTCGCCCCAGCCGCCGTCGATTTGCCGCGGCCTGTCCACGATCGGCACGCACTCTTGGTTCTGACACCACTAGGACATTTAAAGTTAGTTCTGTTAATGAAGCTGTACTCGGGCAGTGACGCTTCTTTTCTGGCAAGGGAACACTGCGAACCCGAACTCACCGATTGGAACGCAAGTTTGTGGGTTTGTAGAGTGACTCAAAACAAGAACAACGGTGTGTTTCATTTGGGCCCTATCGCCCTTTAAGGGAATGAAAACTGGCCGCAAAGTCAAATTGGCACTTCCACTTTTTCGCGTATAACTCTCAAAGTACAACAAACACAAAAAAATGCTTCAAACAAAAGTTTAATGGTGCAATAAGCGCTACAAACTTGCGTTAACACAATTTTGAAAAAAGTTTAAAAATAAAATACCTGAACGAAAAAAAAACTTTTTTCAAACTTTCAAAACATGTCACAGATTTCTTCTTACTTTACACACGAGAAGCAAGCATAGTACTTTCCAATTTATTCCCATACCATGTGTTTGCCGCAGTGAGTTCCCGGGGCGGCCGGATGAAGCATAGTGGTGCAAGTGCCGTCGACGATGCACCACAATTTCGAGCAAATCTGTAAAGAAAATTACACGAGCTCTATTCACCGGTCTGTAATCGCCTCTCGATCAATTTTCTTTTGTTCGTCACCTCCTGCAACGGCGAGCAAACTGACGCCTCCCTGACGCCGAACTGTAGCCTGCACTGATGCTCCGCATTATACATCGCGCCGGGTGGCAAATCTGGATACGCATAATCGTTGTCTGCCGGCTCGTCCTCCAAACATTCGCCTTTCCCTTGACTGTAACAATAGACAGAGCGTGTTTCTTCAACGTGCTGTACCCTTTGAACTCGATCTTCCATATAGTCTTACGCACTAATGATTCCACATGCAAGTGATTTGAGTTATACGAAGCTCTAACTAAAAGTTTCAATGTTAATGATATTTGGAGTGTCTTACTCTAAGAAATTCGTGAGGTCCCTTCTAGAGCACCTCGACCAAGCCACGCCGATAGTGTCCACTTCGAAGGTCGGCGTCATCACGTGCAGGGTATCGCCGTCCCGTTTGCTGCAGCCTATTTTTTCCGTGTCGTGGTACATGCCGAAGCTGGAATTTAAATGGAACGCACACACCCGTCAATCATCTCGGTAAACGGAACAGGAGGAGGTCTCCGCGGAAGCACGCGAGCTGGCACGTGCTCGTTCGCGATACGGTTACCGGCAAATACCGGTAAACGCGCTAACGAGACCGCATTATCGGCTAAATAAAAACAAATCGTCGAACGGAAGGGGGCGGGGGTGGCGAATTCTCGGTTCGCTAGCCAAGCGCGCCGAGCCGGTGGAATCAATTTTTTCACCGTTCCAATCTCCACGGCTGTTATTATCACGCGAAACGTTCGCACGGAACGGTGGAATGCAAATACGTGAATTATCAAAGAGCATGAAATTCCGCTTGACAATTGCGCTTTGACCGTCAAACACGCGTTTCGCTGCCAACCGTGTGGGTATGTAGGTCGACGCAGAAACAGGGGAATCTGAATGCGAGAAACTGAATTATACGAAAACATTGACAAAGGTCCGGTAAGCCTAAAAAGTAAGCAAATGAAGTGGGCATTCAGTTAGCCCGGAATACGAAATGGATTTCACGTAATTGCAGTGGGCTTAGAAAGGGCAGTAGAGGGGGGTTTCCAAGGGTCTAGCAAAAAAGGAGGAGTAATAAGTTTGCAAGGATTACGGGGGGTGAAACTGGAGCCTCGCAGGGACAATTTAGCCCTGTAATGTACAGTGCCGTTTGTATCCATTCGAGCAGTTGTACGTGTAAAGAAAAGCAAGGATTATGACTACTACTATCCCGATTCGTGTAAACTGTACTGCGTTGGAATGCGAAATATGTATTGAGGATATTTGGAGACACGTTTAGCCAGCGATTGGTGGATCCGTGAAAAAAGTTGACGCCACGTTAGCGGGACAATGATTTCGCTCACTTGTGTCCCAGTTCGTGCGTGATGGTATGCGCCAGGGTGATCCCATTGTCCTCGTTGACGCTGCAGCTGCGGTCCGGCTGGCACATGCCCGCTACGTGGGCCACCCCCAGGGTGCTGCACGGCGTGTTGGCCCTCGAGCAAATGTCCTCCCTCGTCACCAGAATCGCTACGTCGTGGTGATTCGGGTGCGAGTCGTCCGCTGGGTTCAGTTTCTGTTGCCATTTGCAGAAATTATACAGCGTCCTGTCCGCGTTCACCGTGATGTCCAGCCCTTGCTGAAAGAGACGTTGCTTTGGCCGTTTCGCGCCCCACTAAATACAGGGCGTTCCAGAAATCAGTGGCCACGCTTCGGAAGCTTATTCTATCCGACCCGGGAATAAAAAAGCGTCATACGGTTCCACGTCCGAAAACGCACACTTTTTCGAGTCAGTAAAGACCCTCGGGTCCCATTTAAAGTCCAGCGACAGCGGCTGGAAGCCTTCAGACGTGCGATCACATAATTCTTTTTATCCCCAAGACGAGTGGAACAAGCTCCCAATGTTTGGCCACTAATTTATTGGATGTCAGATAAACCTGAGTAATTGAAATGGCTGTAAAAGAAGCTTGATGAAGTTGTCAACGGATGTGGCACGATCGAAGGGGCCATCGAGCTTTTCCATCTAAGAAAGATGCAGTTTTGCCACAGAACGCTTGTGGCACAGCTAGCTTTTGCTCGTAACAAATTGAACTTTCAAATGGATTTCGGGAAAGCCATTATTCTCGCGGGAGAAAAATCGTCGCCGCGAAATTCTGCGAGAGTAGAGATACGGTCCTCGTGGCTTGACAAAAATCTGACGGGACTTTAACGGACGGTTTAGGGTAACGTGGATGCGAGATACTCGCACGTACTTCCGCGTCGTCCTCCTCGACGAGGATAATCCTGACGACGACGACGTTGATGAAATTGCCGATGGTGGGGTCCAGGTAGAGCGACGACACCATGTTCATGATGGTCAGTAGATACGTCTCGACGTCGCCGTCCTGATGAAAAGCCATCATCGTGGTGTCAGCGACAACAAGGGCCTCGACGTGTCGTGGCCGGCTGATCGATCTCTTGGAGCGCTGCCATCGTTTCGTCTGATGGTGTTTCCTTCGGCCTCGTCCTTGAACCTGAACGAGGCCTGGTTGCGTCTGCCACTCGAGCCTCGTTTCCGTCAATCGCCTCGGCTCTGTGCAACGTTATCGGCTCGGTTAGTTGTGTCGGACTTCCCCTGCAATTCCAATCTACGTGGCAGAGGAGCTAACGCTAACGCGAACGTTTCGCGATTAGCTTTGATTTCCGAAAGGAATCCCATCTTCGATAGGCGTTTGCCAGTCGATGGCCGGCGGATGATTAATTGGCAGCGCGCGGTGCAATCGATCGTTTGCCGGATTTCGGGCATTTCCGCTGCGGGGCGCGGCGCGATACGCGGTGATCTATGATCCCCTTCGAGGTGCCGGCCCACGGAAAAGGCGACTCACCACTCTCGAAACAGTGAAACGCGATTATGTAGTATCTATTAGTGCAAGTCCATAACTAAAGCTATCTTTTATAGGTACTTATTAAAGATGAATAAACGAAGTTTCGTTAGCGATTAATCATTACTTACGAGATGACTAAATAAATCCGTTGGAACACCAACTGCTCCCGCGTGCTGCCACTATTTAGTTATCGTTAGAAACAACGAGCCTACGATCGGCAAACGACTCAATTATCGAAGGATTTGAAAAAAAAGGGACAATCGGTCTGAGAACCGAGGCAGACTTGCAGGCTTACAAACCGCCCTGTTCGATTTTCGCAGGCGCCCATCAATCTTCCCCGGTAATTCAGTGTTCGAAATTGCTGGCGCGCTATCTGCGAATCGGGGCTGCTTACGCGTGCTCGGTTTATCTCGAAAAAGAGACGTATACTTGGTAGACACGTAAGACGCGTTCCCTCAGGTCCCTTAATTTATGCAGATTGCTTGATCGCCAGCCGTGCAATTAAGATTTCATTCGAGCCTACTCCCGATAGATCGGTTGCCTTGCCGAAATGGATATTCATTGTGGTTAATTACGGGTTTGCGGCGAATTGGATTATCCCGTGTTGGCGGGAGTGCCCGCGGTTCGTTCGGTGCCGCCGCTACGTATCAATCCGGGCGATCTTACTTCTATATCGCGCTTCCTCGGAACCGTTTAATCCGCTGGAACGCCGCGCCGGCCTCGTCACTCGGTTAATAGGTTCGGCTACAGGAAATCATGCCAAAGGCCCGCGCACGGGTCAGCAGTTACCGAAATTCGTGACTAAATCAGCCGAATTAATCGCGTTCGCTCGGACACTTTCGGGGAGCTGGATCCCGGCCGATCATTTGATACCCGGTCCCTGCTTCACGCCAATTTATGCTGGCTCCCTTTGCTCTGTGCCACGGCTCCTCTATTCAATTTCGAGTTAACAGACACGGAATTGGGGATCGTGCGCGTCTGCAGGCGTTTCCTCTGCCTTTGACGAGGACGGTACTGTTAAACCTCTGCGCGGATGGCAGAGGAGATAAAGCAATTGAGCCCTGGCGAAATCTTAAGAGACGGAAGATTCATTATGGGAAAAACAATGCTAAATCTAGAGTCTCGGGTCGTGAAGATGATTGTTCGGATAGGAAATTGTAGGGGTAAATAGTGCAATGGTTGGGTTGGCCATTTAAGTAAGAGTGTCACATAAATAATGAATTATAAATGTGAATTTCGTAACTTTGAAATGGAAATCAATATAAATAAGTACGAAAGACTCCTAACAATCTAAAAATATAGAGAGTTTATAAAAAAAATGAAGAATGTATAAAAATATACAAAAAATGTGTTTCCTACAAAGAAATATAGTTATTGGCATGGTCCAGACAGTAATTGTCCAATCGGTTCGACAGTGATTGGCCGCTATTCGATACATAATATAATTTAAAAGAAAATGTTACCCGATTTGGTGATAGAAATAAGATTAAAATTATTCAATGAAAATGGATATTTTTTTTAGTATGTATTTGTTGTGTTTGATTCTGTTTTTAACAGGGGGCTAATTACTATTTCACCATTACCATGGTGAAGAAATATTAACTACATGCGAAGCAAGAAAGTACAAGGAATATGAATATGTTCATTAAAAAAGAAATAACATTGGTATTTCTTAATATTCATTTATTTCTCAAAATAAGTCCAATCACTGTCAGGTAGCCAACCACTGTATTCTTTACCCTATCACACAGTCTGCGAAAGTAAATTAAAGCGCGAGTAGAAGCAGCCAGCAATGAACAGACACGTCAGTCCAGTCGTACCGCGTTACGCGCGTATCTGACGAATCTTCACACTTGATTTACCAAAAAACGCGAAAAATTGCTTCACTGGTCAGCTACGTAATGAATCATGCCAAGCCCAGCGGGGGAGTGTTTCTAAGCGAACACAGGACCGAGGCACATCCACTTTCCAAGTTGATTATCATTCACCCAGTTCGCCGATTAATCTACGTAGAAATCAATACACGAAAAGCCCCGTTGATTCACTTATTCCGCCACGAAGGTGTGGAGAAGCATCTTCAACGATAAGTCAGCCTCCTCGTTTCAGCCTCGGCCCTATATATTAGTGTATCCAATTCCAAGGTAATTAGTGGCAGAAGCGAGACGGATCATTGGTTAGATTTAATCGAAGGTAGCGGCGGCAGCCTTCCGACAAGCTCATAAATATTGAATTTTGATTTTTACTGGCTAACCCTGGTCAAAGATGCTCGCGCCGGTAAAAGGATAAGCGGAAGATGTTGGCCGGAACGCCCACGTTCCCTATCGCGACGCGTCCAATTACATTATATGCGTAGACGGCATAAATACTTGTAATACGCGCCTCTGAACGAAGGAACGATCGCGAAGATGGAGAAGAAAAAGAAGGTGTCGATCCATTCTCGCCGTGGGTGCCGCACCACCTTCCCTTCCTTCCCTATTAATTATGACCTCGTCGCCGGCCCAGATGCTACAAGCGCGGGCGCTTTTTCGCGCATCGAGTGCGCGTCGGTATAATTAACGGAAGTGTCGCGCGGGCGGACGCGAACGAGAGGAAATAAGGCGTGGCTTTGGTATTTGTTAAAATTGATTTACGATCGCTGGTCGATCGGCCCCTCGTTCCGGACCGACAAACAAGTAGTCACAGACACTAATTGTCAACGCAAGAAAAAGGAAATGATTTGTTCCTCGGTAGTATCGAGGAAACCTTAAAACAAAATCGTTGAATGTTCGAATAATGACTTCATCTGGTTTATATATTCTCAACTTGCCTCGTAACTTGGTCACAGCAAAAAATCTTATCTTGTTTGTATAGCGAGTAATAAACTGTCCCTTGTGCCGCGGAGGCTCGTACGCGAACCAGTACCGCGATCATTAACGAACGTGACAGTTTGCCATAATCCTTGAAACGTTACACTCCTCTGCCATTACAATATCTTACGCCAACATTACAGCGTCATACAATTAGAGCGGTAAAATTCATTATGCCCGTAAGTAATTGCGTCGTATCGAGGTATAGGGATACGTGGACCTGGCCGCGAAACCGGCCGCGTAAGGATAAAGGACTCAAAAATGATAGCGTTTAATTAGGAACTACCACGTCCGCCTTTTGCCGCGCATTAAGGCGGCCTTTAATTACACGGCTCCGTAATTAGCGCGGGGAGAAGTGTGGAATAGTAAGATCTGTCGTATCCCCGGGGCAATTTCATCGATAAGAAGATAAGGTTCGGCGACACGCCCACGCTTTCCAGCTCTCGTGTATCCAATTACTCCGCGGCCCCAGACGCATAAATGTACGTAACTGGAGAAATCGGCGGAAAAAAAGGGACCAAGGGAGCAAAGGAACGGGTTAGAGAAGTGACGAGGGAGGTCGAACCGCAATATCTGGGATACCGATCGCGAGAGAAGCAAGTATATTTCTCCGCGCGAGTATCAGAGCTGTGGCGAATAAGAATACGAAATTATGGATAGCGAACGGTCATCTCTAAACACGATGCGCGTCGTCGGCGACGATACCGCCTGCCCATTTATCACGAATATCACTGCCGCGGCGTCCGAGGGTGTAGCAAGTAGAACAAGAAAAAGAAGTCAGACAGACGCGGCTAATAGTCACCTTTCGTCTCGCCGTCTGCGCGCAAAAGGGCACCGAAAGGAATCGGGCACGAGGATCGAAAGGAGGCGTGCAAAAAGGAAGATGACGACTGGAATCGGCGTAAAAGAGAGGAAAGCAAATGGTGGAGATAGAAGAAGAAAGAAAAAGAAGAACGGTGTGGGTAGATTCTCACCGCGAGTGCCACAGTTTCTCTCGAGTTTTCTCTTCTTTTTTCGTCGGCGTCTGGTGCGGCCGGCGGCGCCGATTTCGAGCTGCGGCTGCTCCGCGGACCTTCGGAACACGAGATGCGGCCTGCCGAGCGTCGATTTCCGGTGGAGGCCGGCCGAAGAGCGGCCCTCGGCGCCGGCGTCTTCCAGCCTTTCCTCCAGCCTGACTCGCTCTTCTTCCGGGGACACGGCGACTGGTTCCAACCAGAACTCGCCGTGCTCGCCGCGCAGCATGCCCGCCTGAAACACGAAACCCGCTATCGTGTTACTTGCACTCTCTTTGTTCTGCCCTGTACCTCGGCGACTACTATGTACATCGCTATGTACATATGTACGCGGGGAACCGTGTCGAGACGCCTTCGCGCGATACGTCGCAATCGCAACCCGTCTGCCCCAGGCTTTATTTCGTTCCAACCGGGGGCATTTCTGATCGACTTCCGCTCCAGCTAGCCACCGCCAGATATCGTCGATTAAACGGCAATTAACTCGCGGTAATTTTAGATACGCCGCTTGGACGCGTGGCGCCGTTTCAATCGCGTGATTCTTAATGGAAATTATAGCACTTAATCGATTGGAAGATGCGGCACACGCACCTAAGCTCTACGCGCTTGATTTTCCTTTGAAAGAAGCGACAGATCCCGGCAACGTTAACACGTGCAACGCGTTCCCTGACGAACTCTCTGCATTGTTACCGCTATCGGGGTCCGACTGTGATCAGACAACGGCTGTTTTGAGTGGCGCGGTGGTAGGCCTGGCATGTAACACCTCCGAAACAGGGAACGGTACACTGTGAATCGCTTTCGATCTTGCTACAGATTACCCCGCGTTTGTAGGTACGTCCCGTCATTAATCATTCCCGATCATCGATAGCATTCACCATTCCCTGTCAAGTGGCAATTGATTGGCGGAACACCCATCGCCTGATTTCGACGTAACTCTCATTCTACGCCTGCTCTTTTTTTCTTTCTCCTCCTCTATCTTTCTTTTCTATCTACTTTTCCTTTGTCGTGCCGGCGCCTTTGACGGGAATGTCGATCCACGCGCGTGGAACATCGTACGCTGTCATTATTCCATTTTTATAGTGGATCTCGCTGCGCAGTCGATAGCTTTTCATTCTCAGATGAAGAAGTTTCCCGTAGTTGGCTGTTTTAGGATACCAGTTTCAGCGACGATATAATTTATGTCGTCTCGGGTACCAGGAATCCCAGAAACGAATCCCGGATTCCATGGGAGCTGGATGAATACCGTGTAAAAGTAGTCGGGGAATAATCGATTCGAGGAGGAGGAAGCCTGGCGGCGAGAGACGAAGGGCTTGGAAATACAAGTGGTGAGCCAGTTCTCCGTTTCGACTATTCCCCGACGGCGACCGTGAAAAATCACGGCGCCAGCCTCACAAAGGTGTGCCCGAAGAGGGGCACACCGTCGAAGGACCTCAAAGTGAAAAAGGTTGGAGAGCGTGATTCAGCGCCACATGGGGCCTCACGGCTCCAGCCGCCGCCTCTTCCTCTCTTTTTCGTCTTCATCTTCTTCTCCCCGTTTCGCGGCCGACTCCTCTTCTTTTTTCTTGCGCCGTTTCTTTTCATCTTATGCGCGCAGAAACCCCGATCGACTATATAAGGAGTGATTTGTTGCCACGGTGACTTCAACCACGCCACGGATTGCTGCGGACATTGTCGTCGGCTTCGGTTAACGATCGCCGCGATTTTTCTCGTCCCTTCTCGATCCACGATCTTTATTCCCGATGGGACAGAGCCCGTTATCGATCGCGGCGTAACTTGGTCGCAGGATATGTCCAAGACTGACAAAATCGTCATCTCCACATTACCAATCGACTCGTGATATACAGCGCCAGGTCCGAGTTGCGCGTTGTACACGGATGCTGGCGTGTTTAGAAGTTCATTAAGCGGTAAATTTATTGTAAACTCGATATTTTCGAGCCTGATATTCCTCCTGTAACTGGTCGGATCTACATAAATTGCTGCCGCCGCATAAATTCACTACCCTCGTAGCGATTTACAAGCGGAACCGGTTAACTGCTGAAAGTATTATTATTTACTGTAACCTTATCCCCCTTAAAATTTGCCATCATTCTTCCGCGCTGCCCCTTCGCGTTAATCCAGATTTATTTCGGCAATGGTGCAGGATACTTCTGTCTTATCAACGAAATTGATTGCACGCTGAGATCCGTCGAATCTTTCGCGCGACACTGCTCGAGTTTCATTGTCATATGTAGGTACCTACAATACCTGAAGTTTAGATCCGTCGGTTCTACTTGGCATGTAGGTACTACCGCTTGCGGCGCCGTGATTGCTCGATTCCTCGACTCTCGATTCTCGCGTGTTCGCGGCAATTAGGAGAAGGTGCGACAGATACGAAGTGGGTTCGCCGTGAAACGAGGATGGAGTAAGGTGCGGAGCGTAACGCATAGCCGGTGATAAATAATCGAGCGACGCTCGGGATTAATCGGATCCTAGGGACGAGCGTGGCAAGATCCCCGGAATCGGCCGATAGACCGCACGGGGGCCCAATTAAACGAACAAAGACGTCGAAACGGGCCGTCATAGAAATATATTTACTCGTGATTGGACGCATTCAAGTTGCCGCGGCGAGACTCAGCCGCGGAGCGCGTGTCAGGCAGAAAATAACGAACGACCGGCAGATCGCAGGATCGATAGTGTCCTCATCCATTCCCATTCAGGGCGGTTAGAGTAACACTTGGCCAGAACGAAATTACTTAATTTGCCCGGTTACCGCCTCGAACGTCGGGAATGATCGTTATTTAGTAGCCAGCCGGAATGATCTACGACGATTTCCTGTACGTCTTCGCGGACTCCAGGCTAGCGTCCCTCGATTCGATCGGCTAGAGCGTGAGAGCCCCGCTAAGATCTAATCAGCGATGGTCACGAAGGTATCGGTAGCGAGGGAAGATTCTTAAAATACCAGTGTCTCCATCCTTGGACCAGGATCCTTAGGCAACCGTCCAAGGACCGTCGACCTAGATACTGTTTCCGCGCGAAACTGCGAACCGCTCGGTTAATTAGCTCAAGACCGCTGCGCTGCGGAAGAAAGAAGTAGAGCGTTTAGCGACGGAAAGGCAGTCGGAATGGACGAGATCGAGGGACACGGCACGGTAGGTGGGATTAGCATAATCCGCGGGACAGGCGTTCGGACGTGGAACAGCTCGATTGTGGTTAGTTAATGGTGGCCGAGCAGTGATTATTCTCGCGCGGCAATACGTTGCGATCGTTAAGGCAACCTTACCGTGCAACCTGGCGGCTCGATCGCGTATATAAATTATTATTGTACGGCCAACGAGGTGTATCGATGGGCGGTCGCAGCTCTGTCGCACGTCGACGCCCATGTTTAGCGGTTCGACGCCGCGCCTTTAGCCTTTTCATACCGCGTATTTACGCGCTGCGACGTAAATCGCTGGCGCTTTTGTCGAAACTGACCTCCGTGTAGCACCTGCGATTTGCTGATACCGGGGAAACGCTTGCCGATAACCGCTAATGATTAGCGATTTGCTCTGGCCTGAGTGCACGGTTACTCTCGCTTGTCGCTGCAGCTCACTTTGACTTGTACTAAATAGTTTCTGTACTTGTTTGGGCCTGATGATGTCGAATGTGGTATGGAATGGCTCACTCATTCTTCTTTTTATTATTGATATTTATACCTATAAACGATATCGATGGCTTGGTGGACAAATATTGTATGTCCACTTTTTGGGATATTTGAAATTTGATATGCAACACATAAGAATCACATTTCTATCTACTTCATAAATTTGATGAAAATAATATTTCTGTTCGTTTTTATGCCTCTGAATCTTATGTGCCATTGAACGTTTAACCCCGTTTTTCTCAAAAATGTTAAAATTAGACGTACAATATTTGTGCGCTAAAAAATAACGTGGTCAGTTCATTCTTTAATTGCAAACCATTGAAAGAGTAAACCGTGATGTAATTTTGCCCTCAGAACTGTCGTAAAATATACAACGTGTACAGCAAATTTCATGATGAAATTGCAGAAAATGTAGCGTCATCTGCTTCCTCTGTATTGTGTGTGTCGTGCAGGTGACACTCGGAAAAAGATGGAACAATTCTCGTTGGCCGACGCTCGACAATTTTATTATTCAGTGACAATTAGCTTTTGTTGTAGAATTCGCGGAGTTGTGCGTGAACTTTGTCGAGGATACTTGTACAGTTTCCATCGGGATTTGGTAAAAATTCACCATCCATTCGATACCAGCGATTCATATTCCATGAATAATCGATAACGCGGCGAGCGCACGCGAGCCTTCCTCCGTTAACTTTCATCGGGCGCGCAGGTATGCCGCGTCCATTTGTCACCGTTACGAACGCTTACTAACGAATGTCAAAGCTAATTGAATTTGATTGCCCGACGGCCTGTAAAGTATTACGTTACGCCCAGGCAACAATGCTGCGCGATTTGTCGCCTTTGCAGTTCTTCGTTTCGCTCCTTTGTTTTCCATCTATTTTCATAATTGCGCGAGGTCACTGTATACCTATTGTCAATAGGCTTGTGCTAATGATTATCATTTGCGACGCTCTAACGCTCACCACGTATCTACTTCTTCCTAGTGACTCGATTGTTCCACAAAAAAAAAAAAGAACAAAGAGAGGAATAGGTAAAAATGTGATCTTGAACAGGCCAATTCAAGATGTTTCTCCTTTCTTCTTGTTTCTCTTCTCAATTACCCTTCCCTGAACTCATAAAGGGGGTGGGTTACCCTCAATATTTTCGAATATTGGTTTTTAGCTAGCTATATCTTTTTTTACGTATTTTAAGCGCAACCGGGCTCCGAAATTTAAAAAATTGCAGGGATCACAGTAAAAAATGTACGACCCTGCACATCAGATCGGATAACGATGTCCAACTTTAAACGCGATTTCCCAGAAACTACGTTTTCCAAAACGGTGAACATAAAATCTCGAAAACCGCTCCAACGATTTGGATGAAAATTTACTGGGAACTGCGGGAAACTATTCCCCTCCATGTGTTGGGAGCACATTTTCAATATAAAATTCTTAAAAAATAGGTAAAAAATATTTTTCCTACAAAAAAGGATAAAACATCAACAGAAACATCAACATAAAAATTGTATTAATTTGTTTATCAAGCTTTTGCTTTCTGCACAAGATGGAGACTGTCTTACAGATTATAAAAATGCCTATACTTTGTGTATTAGGTAATTCACCCGTCCGGACGCGTTTTCATTGTGTCGGTATAATTCACATTTATATTTACCTATAACTTTTTTCCTATATATATATTTAAAATTTTCTTTTTGCGCATTAAAGTCGACGAAATGCTGCTTAAAAATTGAAACAAAAATTATCTCTATATTCATTTATTACTTCAGAATATGTGTTTGAAGAAGAGCCTGATTTTGGGCTGTTGATGGTAATCTACCCCCTTAAACCCAGAAACTGGCAAGTCAAACCTAATAGAACCCAGCAGCGCGCGCCAGAAATGATATATTATGAAATCAAATTAGTCGAAATCGAACGGAAAGCGTTCCGGTTCTGTCTCCCCTCGTCAACCTCTTTTTAATTCGAGTTTCATTCCGACGAGTGGCTCTTCTCGGCCCCCACTGTTTTAGCCATAATTTGATTTCGAGACACTTTGATCAATTTCGCCACTCCCGTCCATATTGTTTTGTAATTTTTAGAGGCAGATGCTGGAGAGGAGAGATTTTTTTTGGTGCATCGGAGCAAGCAGCTGAGGTACGTCGCGCGGCAGGGGGCGCGATCGGGGCTCGATATATCGGAGCTGGTACCTGGATTATTCCCTTCTGCCACCGCTGGATTTATTAACCAGCCGATAAATTATCTTAAATGTCAATTGCGCGATATCGTTCGCGCCACCACTCGCCAACTAATCGTGCGAAGGATCAATAATTACGTCACACTCGGCGTACGACCTGGCTTATTCCTCTTACGCCGAAGACAAGTCGCATTAACCGGTAATCATGGGTGTGTACATTCGTCACGACGCGACAATAACGCGAGAGGGCCGAGGTTACGTCCGTGATCCCTATTTCAACAACCCTTTTCCTTGGGATCGTCCAGTTCTTGCTCATTAATCGGCTAGCGTTTCCTCGACGCTTAATTGTGTCCAGAGCCATCACCGCACTCCTGCCACGCTCATTAATCATTATTGACCGGACTACTGAGATCATAGTTCCGTTAAGGACTTTGATAATTAAGTCGTTCGTCCCGTAGCGACGGGACGAGTCTCTCAGGCTTGTGAGACTTGTAAACAGTGAGTAATCTCAAGTCTAATTATGTATTTCTGTAATATTATTTGGTAGACGAATCATTCGCCAAGAATTCACAGCGCAAGGAAAGTCTGTTCGAGTTCAGTCCCTACAGAATGTAAATCCTCCGCTTGTTTCTTTCGTTACACGCGTTTCCTGTCAAGCAGAACAGATCCAACAACGAGATCGCGACCGACGTGACTAACGATTGCTTTTATTTCATCCGAGACAGTAATCGGTCCATTCAGCGTCGAAGAACGTAACACCTTGATCGGCAGAGTTCGCAGAATCTGTTCCAAGGCGGACGCAGAGCAAGACTAACGAGATCAAGGAATGCCTTGGACGCGCGATCATCGATCGTCGATCACGTACGCTGCAAATCTATTAAACTGTAAACTCCTGCAGGTGAATACGTTCCTTAGACAATCTCCTATTGATTAGCCACGCTAATGGTCTTACGAACGCTTGAACATTTCCCAACTCCCTCGCCAGCTTCTTCGCAAATTGAACTTCAGTACAATGTAAATATGAATGGAAAGCGAAGACGACGAGACGCTGAAAGGCCATTCTATCTCAGGAATGCTAGGGAAAAGTGTGAGCGGGCTACATCGCGCAAAGGAGAAGCCATCGGGGACAAGGGTAGGTACTTTTTTGGAGTAACGTCGAGGCTGATGAAACTAGAGTAACGGAGTCATTACTGTAATTAATTACGTCGTCGATCAATCACGGTATTAAAAACGGCGCACAACAGCGACGATTAAGAGTGATCGATATTGGACCCGGGGCCATTAAACTAATCCCTAATGAACACGCGGGCGAGAGTCGTTCTCAAAAAGAAGAGAGCGAGGAAACAGACATGCTCCCGTATCCACGGCGTCCCTCGGTTCCCGCGGACTCTTGGACGCGTGGATAGAAGAAGAGGAAGAAGTCTGAAGCTCCCTCGGGCAGCGGAACCTCGTGATTTCTTGATAAAAGGCACGCGAGTTTGTATTCCTCGGGGTGACTTTGAGGTGGATGCAATTACCCGAGGCGAGGAGAACGGGGCTGTGTAAAGGCAGAGGGAAACGGTGGACGAGGAGAAGGGAGGGACCAAGGGGGTAAGGATCTCGATGATGATAAATGCTTCCTGCGGAGGAACGTGATTTATGCCGTCATTAGAATAGTCGCCACGAACCTCCCGTGTGGGTGGCGCATAATGATCGCTACCACGTACATGTGCACGCTCTGCGGAGACTATCCGACGAGCTGCAGTTTAACAAAAAAGGCTCCCGTTGCTCGATGATTGCGACGCCCATAAACACTGTCCGCAACGGCGCATTGGTCGCCTATTATCCCGCCGCGTCGAGGCCTTCCACATTTTTCGGATCCCCGTCGCGTTTCTGCCTCGACGGGCATTCCGGAGGACGCAACAGTGGATCCATAAAGTCAATGCCCGTCGACGTTCGCTGGTCAAACGACAGGCTCTTCGTTCACAACTACGCCGCTGTAATGGATCCCATCAAACAGTAGTTTCTTCGCGAACTTTCAACCTGCGGGAGCATCGGAAAGCTGTATGCGAAGTTACCGTGTACGTAGCCCGGAGGACTGTGTCACTTTACCCGAGGGTTGCACGCTGCGCGCACCGATGACCCCGTAATAAGTGCTGTGAAACACATTTGGTTGCGGCGTGTGCCCTCCAGGGTACCGGTGTACCGAGCGGGCCTTCTGTCACACGGCCGTAATACCATCTGCGAGAGAAATTGTCCAAGCTTGCTAAATAGATGGGCGAACACGCGAGCGTCCCTTGCGGCTGTGAATTATCGTGGCAGTAAATTATGTCGCCTAAGGGCGGAGCGGTCTTTAAACTTTCTCCGGCTTCTAGCGAGCCTCTAAAACTCTAAACGGTCCCGTCCAAGGAGAATCACTTTCGCGGCAGCGCAGTTCTCAGCGGTGTTCGCAGACGCTTCACGGGGAGGCATGATAAAGGTGGCGCGTGATGCCGCAACCCCTCATCAACGTTTTTCACCGCGGAGGGGTCGACTTAAATGGTCGATTAAAAGGCTAATTGCCGAAAGTAATAAGGACCACCCATCGTCCATTTAGATCCGACCAAATAGATACGCATTAATTGGATGGAGAGGGGCTGCGCCATTCCTTTGATTACCTATTACCGATAATTATATGTTAACCGTCTCGTATCCAGATACGGCCGGGCACGTACTCTGGAACCTGTTCCCCCTTCAACGGGGAGAACATTGAATCAAATTGCGTGCACGCGTACACCGACCGTATTCACGCCTTCTAACCTTTCGCTACCGTCTACTAGACGTAGGTACTCGTTAATAATTGGCCTGTGGTTGCAGTAGCCATTGCGTTAGCATCGGCCGCTTTTGATTCCTTCGCGACCGCGAGCTTCTAATTGAATTCCGCGTGCGATAGTGGACTCGCAGTTGGGTATCGAGCCTCGAGTTCCTCACGGGTTCGGAGCAACCCTCTGTCGGAGACACTACCCTCTCATCGGTGTTCCTCTATAAATAATTGCCTTCGTTCTTCCCACGGTGCAACTATTCTTTGAAGGGCAACTGAAACCGCTGATGATCTCGTTGATCTCTGAACTACCTACCACCCTTTTAACCCCTTCGAAATAACAGACTGAAACCTCGCAGCGCCCCAAGTGGCAGTACCCGTTTAATGGTCCCTTGTGCGCCAATAAATCCCGCTGAATCACAAGAGTAGCAATCGATGAGCAGCCTAGTAAAACAGGGACGATTTATAGGTTGCCAGGTCGAACAGAAACGTGAAACACTTTGTAAGCGACATCGTGTTTCACGTTTAAAATACAACCGACCTCGGCTCGCGCTTCGATAAAAGTCACGGGGAAATTAAATCAGCGCGCGATCCTCCGGACGATTTAGTGCCGCCGCATCTCTCGTTACTAGGAGACGGAGTAGTAAATAACCAAAGCACTTTATTAGATCGGGTTTATAAGCAGTTTATAAGCGCGGCATGCCGATCCGCCTGTTTTTCCGTGGCTCTCCTTGTGTTTCAATTCACCTACAACGACGCGTTATCTCCGGGGTAGCGGTAGAATAATCCTTCGGGTCGGAAATTCAGGTCCAATAAAATGGCCCCTAAATTTAGAGAAGTTAATTAGAGTCTCAAGAGATTCTAGCGTAGATTGAAATTAGTATTTTAATAATAATAATAATTTATTCACGGGACAAGCCTATTAAGCACAAGAACACTATAAGAAAAGATATTTACAGTAAATTACAGAAAAAGAAAAAAAAGATAGATGAACGTAGAATAACAGGTAGGTGGATGGGGAAAAAGCTAAGGAATGCCTTCCGCAATAAGGGATCTGCGAGTACTTATCTTGAAGCAAGAAAGAGTATCGGCAAAGAAATCGATGCCCTCATGGAGTTGATTGGCGATACCGCAGATTCTATGAAAGGAGTCGGTAGTCCAGTGACCTAAACAGAGGTGTTTGCCTAACACAGCAAGCGGGGACATTAAAGTTAATTTTGATTCCTTCGTGATTTAAAAAGTTGGAGCGGTAGCCAGGAGCACTGGCTCTGTTATAGCCGCGAAGCTTTCGAAAGGACTAATGCTAACGAGCTCTACGCAAGTGTCATTTGCTAAGGAACATGCATCACGCGAGAAGATGCATGTCCACGGCGCATTTTGCAGCCGTCGTGACCGAGGCTATCGTAGCTCGTGATCATTCCTGGAAATTTAATAGACACGTCCTGCCACTGTATTCCCGATCCTTCGGCGACGATACCAGTAGCGTCGAGCACTTCGTGCAGCCTGAGATAACGGATAAAGAAGCCACACCCTTCGGTGTCTTGATGATACCCGCCACTCCATTCATCCTTTGTCTGTTATTTTCTAACTAGAGTCTAGACGAATCGTCGTTCGTGTTTCTTTTTGAATAGTGCCGAGGATTATCCTCGTTGATAATGCAACTATTATCTGGCATGCCACTTGGCCCTGTCACGTGAGTACCCCGAAGCAATCGTATGAAATTGCACAGCCATCCGTTGAAAGTTTAAAACCCTTCGGTGAAGCTCGAGGAGTCGGTCACGTTTCAGGTGGAATAATTGAGCGCTCTTGCAGGAAGCCGAACGTCACCCAGGTGTCCAATAAACGTAATGCAAGCCTGTGAAATGTCCCGCAAGCTGCTCGCGATGCAACAAAGGGATCAGGGTACAGCATCTTGCGGGGACACCCAACAAAAGGGTGGACCAAGGGTGTCAGATTCAATTCTAACTAACGTTAAGTGGTGGAAATCGAGGGCATACCGTCGAATTAACCCGGCGGATAATGCCATTACCATGGAAGCCTGAAATTACTGAACATTACGTATCGACGCCAATTACACTCGGTCCCTCTCGCGCGGCACGAGTGAACGTGTACGCGCATACACGCGCATGCCTTTATGCGACCCGAAACGATTACTTCATTCACATGCCGCGTAAATACGCGCGCGGATCTGCTACGTGGCTAAGCCTAGATCCACCTCGATTACGTTCGATTACGAAGATTCCGCTATCCACTGGTCCGGAAATTATTCCCCGCAAGGAATATCGCTGAGTGAACGGAGGAATGGATTCGAGGGGGCGCGAGGCTTATTAGCGGTCGTTAAACAGCGAGACGAATTAATACCTCGAGCAACTGCATTATCGTGAAAAGTAAGTTGCAACGAGCCTTGGATCGTAAAAGTCGAACGACTAACCGGTACCACCTGTACCGTGCGAAACTCTGTAGCGAGACATTCGCAACAGTTAACGTAACACCGGCGCCCGTCCATTGTGAACCGATGCAGGGCATAGGGGTTCCTAAATCCCGCTTCCGAAAGAGTGCCACGGTGATTTGAATTTGAAGGGCTGCGCTTTATGATTGCACGCCAAGTCGAGATTTAAGGTCCGGCCGAGCTGCAAATACAGCCGGGACTCGTGACGTTAACTTTTACGGCGGGTTCCTGGGGAAACGTTCGCGCGCACTCCTGCGCCTCTGTTCCGTCAGCTTTATGGCGTAATAAAACGGAATATCACACGTACGAGAAATACGCGATACCGCGGGGAACGGTTGGCCGCCGCCTAGAGGTATCGGACGTCTGCGCGTGGGCACGGGAGCCTTCAAGGAGAAATTAGCAACAATGTATGCGACTACCGTTGTGCTACAACGATCTATGCTAATTCTTTTTCACTGCACCTGCCGCGACCCCGTGGATTACAAGTCGCGGTGTATCCCCTGGGAACTTGTTTCACGGCACCGCGTCGCTGGGTACGTGACTCTTGCGCGAGATACGAGCTTCGAATCGGGAATTTAGAGGAAACGGAACTGGCGAGGGAGCTGGGGTCGAGTTTACTTAAGGCTTAGCCTTGCTTTCGTTTCATAGTAAACTTGATGGGCTCCAAAGATTTTTAACAGGCCTACTTGTGCCGCGCGACGAACGGTAGGTAAACGGAGATACGCTACTGTGTCATACTACAATAGAATACTGCAAGTAGCACGAAGTGTCACGATCGAACACCATCTCTGTTATAAATTCGCGCGATAGGCTTCGCTCAGTTGCGAAAGCCTGAACCCTTTGAGCATGGGATTGATTGTAAACTGGGACGGAGTAGTGTAGGTTGATAGTAAGGCGAGACGCAGTTATCTAGAAGAAGGTAAACTCGAGCGTAATCGTCCATACTTGATGAACGACTGACACTGTTACCTTATCGACTTGAATACGAAAGTAGTCGGTTCGAGATACGTAGCATCGTCGTATTAATATCTTCATGACATCCGTTGCTCTCGTCACAGTTTAAAGGGGGAAGTCACTGTGACGGTCGAAAATAAAGGCTATTAATTAATTCATCAAAAAATTAAGAAGTCATGGATTTTTAGTAGCGCGCAAATTTTTCTTGAAAAAAATCGCTGTTTTTCGACCACCAATTTAACCCTTCGTGGTCACACCTTCTTATAATCACACATTGGTCACAAGGGGTTCATTGTTGTACCCCAGCGTCATTTTTTGAGTTGCCATTTTCGTATTTTTGAATCTTTTAACTTTTTAGTGATAATTGTACATTCGTAATACTTATACAGTCATGGCCTAATAGTCTTTTTCTAGAAACATAAATTTTGATATGATAAAATTTGTAGTTGAAAATGAGCGATTTTCCATGGTTGTGGGTAAAACCGATTTTTTTACAATTTTTTTTTATTATTTTTTTGCCATAAATCCCCTTTGGAAGACGTAAAGGTGCGATATTTCAAATAAAAAATTGCTCTTGGGGTACAATACACCCCGTGTGACCACGAAGGGTTAATAATTCTATTTTAATTTTAGTTTGTATTGGTTTCGTGGGAAACTATGGATATAACAAACAAGAATCACAGCTTGAAATATTATACCAAAACGGCAGAACAACAAAAAAAATTTTCAAAGTGGCTTCCTCCCTTAACGCGTTCACAATTCCATGACCCATAAGCGTGTCAGGATAGTATTGAATGATAAATTCAGGATTCAATTCGGTAACTGAAGGTCTCTTATGTCAAGAAGCTATCGCAGGTGGGTAGACGCCCGCGACACGGTGTTGTCTTTATCGAGCGAACTTTATTCTTCGCGTAACCGTGCCTGCACAGCGGTTTCGCGAAATTTCATGTCTTTATAATACTCCGCGGCGGTCGGGTCAATTGCCGCGGGCGATATGCAGTTGCACGGGCTTCCTGGGGAAAATTGAGCAATTACACAGCGTTGCGTGAGAAGCTGCCTCCAACAAGCCGAAGTTTCCCGTGGTTCGCTGGTCCTCGTTCGATGGGACATACGAACACCCCGCTCGTATTCCATATTCAGCCAAGTTTCGGTTACATCGTTCACGATACAAACTTCTCGCGTTGCATGCCGAATCCGCATACAAACGACGCGTTTGCTCCTCGCTTGCTCTTTGCTTTCGTGCGCCCTCAGCCAGGTTTTCGGCGTAAACCGATTCCTGCACTGTAGTTACTTTCGAGCTCCTGTGCCAACTAAGGTGAAATGAAAATTCAAGTATCCAAGTATAGCGCGAATAAGCATGACTAACGATCGCTTTTCAGATCCGCCGTTAATCGGGGTTCTCTGGGGTTACTCAGGAGAACGCGGAGCCTCGGGGAAAGAACAATAAAGGACGTTTCATCGTGGCGTAAACGCACGGAGGCGAAAAAAGTGTGCGATAAGAATTTGCCTGGAAGCTGGTAGCGCGCACATAGACGGGTATCGGGGAGGCGTGTGCGTGTGCAGGTGGACGCGGTCTAGGTGTGCCGTCATAAATCTGCCAAGCCGTGGCAAATTAAATCATTATCTGGAAGCTGCGAGCAAATTGCGCCGATGCATGCTCCGAGGCTCCTCCTCCTCCTTCCACATCCGTTTCTCTCCTCTTTCTTCTCCACCTCCTGCTTCTTCCCCTCCGTCTTCTTCGCCTCCCATTGTTCTTGCACTTCTTTTTCACCCCCCTTCGTCCTACCTACCCACCGCCGCGTCCTTTCTTCTTTCTTTTGCGCCGTTACCGCGATTTCACGCTCGCCCTTCCCGCAGGGAACTTCCGCGCAAGTTTCTGCCGCGATACCGCAGCCGCGCGGCCAGAATATACCTTAATATTCGTAAATTTCGCCTTTCGGTTTTGCCAGCCGGAGGAACTAAGTATTCCGCCCCGGCGCAGCGCGGCCGACTTAGAAATGTAATTTCCACGAGTCGAATCCGCGAGATCCGCCACGCTTTAAGCCAGAACGACCACCAATTCGAGCTGCTTTATACGCGCCAAATGGGGAGGAGAAGGAAACGCGGTGGTAAGGAAATTGGGGGAATGTTAACGTGCATTATCTTTTTCCTGGGAAGTGTCGTTGAGGAAGAATAGCTTCGCTGTCCATTTAGTACGACGAGTGTATTTGTTTTGTAATTCACCGTGCTGCTACGTGTACTAACGTTAGCATACGTTACCCAGCACATAACGCGCCACTGGGTAACGAAGACGAAGCACAAGGGAGGATACGAAGAGAGGATTGAGAGATGCAACATTATTTTCTAATATAGGGGAAGCAGCAGTATTTTTACACCCCTTCGAATTGGATAATATTTCCTCGAGAGTTTTCTTCTTATTGCGTATTAAACCTACGGATCGAGTAACAGCGACGCGTTTATGTTTCGAGGAGGGAAGTTTCTTATTTAAAATGTGGATTATAAACTTTTATGTGGTCGTTTAGAAACTGCGGACGAAGAAAGTCCTACAAAATTATAATTCCACATCGTTTCAGTTGGAACGATGCTGAAACTACGATTCTTATATAATTAACAAACATTATTGTTTAAGCAGTGAATAAGGCCTCTAAAGAAGCTTTGTACAAGAAACTCGACCATTTCTTTTCGTTATAAGCCGCCGACAATGTCTGGAGCGATATCTCATAGCCCAGAAGAAAATTTAAGTAGAGCGTCCGTACGATATATCAGACGCACCAAGCGTTCACTACTGTCGCTGTTCTATTCCACTTACAAATCTCATACTTTCCTTTACCTTTCTTGAGTAATTGGCACGCTCCTTCAACAGTCTATTATGTCCCTGTTTAATTGAAGTACACAGAGAAAAGGAGAGAATGGCGAAGAAGAAACGTAAAACTCACCAGACCGTCGCAGGCGGACAATGCAACTTGGGAGTTCGTATGGCCGTGAATGAAACCCCGATAATGGCATCTGCTGGAGCGATTTTTTGGCCGACTGCGCACGTGGACGTCTCTCTTTCGTCTTTCGACGACCATGCCAGGCCCGATGAAGCTGTCCACAGCCGTCAGCTCGATGTGGTACTCGTTACCGGCGACTGACAATCGGTAATGGACCACTGGCTCATTCTCGTGGTGATGGTGGGTCACGTTGTGCGAGAGAAGCTCCCCCCGGTGGGTGACTTTTCGCGGTGTCACGATCTCGTGGCCGTGAACGTGCTCCTGCAGGGTGTAGACACCTGAAACCAAACCGATACCCGGTGAAACTTTCGCGATGAGATCCACCCCTCTTTTTTTTTTTTATATCCAGATATATCATCGCCCGTGATAGATACGTCGGTTATAAATCCAGTCGAGCTATCCGTCTTGTGCAAGAACGTTGGCTTTCCTTGAAACTCATTCCTAACGCGCGATAAATCTCGACGCGAGCGTTCCGCAAAGGGACAGCGCGCGCGTAAAACCACGTCATATATTTATTGACTGTTTACCGGCGGCGGTTTGCTCTCGGCCAATGGGAGATAACGTTTATTGTAGCGCGCGTAAGTGGGCAGACTCGTAAACCGGGACCAGAGGAGGTGAGTTCAACACGGACGGGGGGTGTGATTGATTACGGACACTCGGCGCTGGTTGGAACCATATTTCAAATAAATAATTACGTTAATGTTCCACTTGCGCTGGGTTAAGACAGCTGTCCCGACACGATCGTAAAGCTGATTGAGATATTGGCCGAGGCTCGTCATAAGATCGTGGAATTTTGTACATATTTTTGAAATATATTTGCCTGTGCAACTTCGAGGAGACAGAGACGGGAATTCTCTTAACTTCTTGAGTAACGGCTGTACGGCATGCGGAATCGTTAAATATTAGAATAACGATTATCGTTACCGCGAGCCACATTTCTCATTAATTTTCATGTGCGGCTCGCGCAGCCGAGCCGCTGTAAATTCGTTTCTCATTCCGTTTTATAAAACTCATTACGCCATGAGCCAAGCACTGAATAGAACATGCAGGCCAGGGCAACTGTATTCACGGCGAGCCGGAAATTTTTCAACGTTCCTTAGGAGTTTTATTCAAGTCGTAGGGTACATGACATTCGCCTTCGGCTACCTTCGTTCTACCTCCTTTTTACCTACCGTTCCGCGAAACGATCTTCGGAACAACCATGGCGAATGAGTGTCCGCTGTATCCCGCAACTGAGGTGGAGAACGATTCGTAATAATGGCGTAACGAGCGGTGACGTAGACCGCAATATGAAAAGCGGTCTCCGCCGATTGGTCGACAACGCGAGGGCGAACGAACGACAGTTATGCACCGTAAAACTGGTGTAATAATTTCCGATTGATTTAATGGCCCCTGCACGCGCGCCGCAGCGGGCCGTTTAGAAAGGAACCGCCGTGGATTCGATTAACACGCCCGTTTCAAGCCTGCCATCGATTCTCACCCCGTCGCGTCGATCCGTGAACGGTCCCCGCGGCCATTTTTCCTTCGCTTCCGAGCGCGGCAAGAGAATGTCTCCAGTGTAATTTGTCAACACGGCCGTCGGGGCGTGCTGATAAATCTTGATCACGGGCGCGAGGTCGAAGAACACCGAGGTGTCGTGGAGGGCTTTGAAAACCGCGACGACAGAGAATTATGTCACCTATCGTTGATCGGGACGCCGTAAATCTCTGCTACGTGTGGATGGATAATTGTTTTAGAGAACGTTTCGTTCTTATCTCATTATAGACAGGGCTCGACGTAGCTGTTCCGCCGCTCTGGGCAAAAATTATATTTAATTATAAATAATTATTTTATTAAATATCATTTTTGACAGCGAGTGACACACCTTTCTTTAGTATATTAGTAAATATATGGGTGATTTAAAAACAATTTATGAGTTTGATACTAAATTGAAACATGTATTATCTACTTTTTACTGTTTTCTCAAAAAGTTTTACGTTTTTATTGATTATAATTTTCTCTTTTTACCAAGTTTGCCATCCAGTGAAAAGAACCCCCTAAAGAAGGGGCTTTGTAGAAAGGAAAGAAAACTGAATTTTATTCTTTAAATAAATGTTTCTAATAACCTAATGAATTCTATTGATTTTGCATTAAAAGTATTTCTGTCTATTCAACTCGGTTCCTCCAAAATTAAATCCCGAGTGCGTCACCGTTGCCATCTCTAAAATTGTCGCTCTGGGCGGTTGCCTTGCTTGCACCTCCCAAATCGAGCCCTGATTACACAGAACGAATGATATAAGAATTTCCCTAGATTTCAATGGAGCACTCAGAATTTATTCTTGGGAGGAGCCGGGTTGAAGAGATGAAAATATTTTTAATGCAAATTCAATAAAATTCACTAGATTATACAAATTTATTTAAAGAATAACCAGCTATCTTTTCTTCTTACAAAGCTCCTTTTTTAGGGGTGCCTTAGCCCCTCTATGGGTGCGCCACTGCTAGATTTTATACTATCCACATAAAACGCTACGAAATCCGTTCAATATCCAAACGACCTCGGATCTCTTCCAACTTCTCGAGCCAGTGTTTATAAAACAGTGGATCGCAGTCGCGGAGGAAAAATGTGGAACGACACCGTCTGTTTCATTGAAGACGATATCCGATCTCGGTATGCAGATTGGATCGCGACGACGCTAACTGTCAGGCCCATTCTTACATGAAGACATATTGCCGCAGCTGAACCGTGCCTGCATTCCCGACGTCCTTTTCTCCCTGTTCTCCTCGAGCAGAGGCTAACCACAATTATTCTATTAGGCGTTAGATCACCGTCGACAATAGTAAAACGGTCGAAGCGATCGATCGTTAACGACGAACGACTCGTTTCGGCTGCTGCATAGTGTCTCTCAAAGCTGCGCTGTTTATGATCGCGTTTATGGCAGCGAATTCGGAGAACCAATCGTCGGGAATTAATGACTGTTCTCGTTTAATGACTCTGCCTTTATCGCTGTGAATTTTTATCGATTCATGCGCAAGATTTATTGGTAAGTCTGGATAGGTTCGTTGATTACACGCATCCATAATGATGGCAATTAGGCTGAACGACTTCTTTATTTCTCGTGGGGTCATAGTAAAACGTGAACGTCGCAAAGTACTGTTCCTATAAAAAAGAACATAGAACAACTAAACCCTGCAAAGTTAGTTAACGATAAAGTTAAAACTAAACGACCAAGTACTCAGGAGGAAACGCGGGAGAATATTCATTTCCTTTCGAGATTTCAAACAGTGTCGAGCAATTTATGCAGATGCCAATCGCGAGCAGGAGCAGCAAATCATTCCCGGGGAACACAATGGAGTTAAACGCAATGATTATGCAGTAACAAGGCAACGCGTGCGTAGCTTGGAAAATTAAGACCGCCGATGGATTAATCAGGAAACGCGGCAGATGAAATCGCTGGAAGTACCAGGAGGCTTGGCGTTGCTTCACAGGGGAACAGGGATAACGAACGTCGGTCGATTTACAGAGATTATCGGTTAATTTCATCTCTACATTAATATGGAGCGGTAATCAGCCAGTTGGTAACCGAAAGCTAGTTCGGAATAGCCGAGCCGATCTGACGTGTAGCTGCGAGTAGAATTATTCGCGCGGCGCGGCTTGTTACGAATAGAACCGAAACGGGACCTGAAATATCCCCCCCTCGAAATTCCAGCGGCTCCTCGTCGCGTGCTGGTATAAATTCTGGAAAATCTACGACCGTCGACGAATGATAAATGTAAACGGCTGTAATTAATGACGCACGGTAAAGACGTGGAATTATATACGAACCGCCAATGGGATTATCGTTGGAATAAATGCGGGACACGGGTACAGAGGTCCCGGGGCAAAAGAATAATCCCCGTCGATGCAGTTGAACACGGTATTACACCGTTTCCCTGGGCTTTAGTGGTTTATAATTGGAAAGCGAGCAAGGCTTTTCGGGCATTACTTATTATTATTGCTCCGCGCTCGCCGATAGAAAGGAACGAAATTCGCTCGGGATTCCGCATACACTGTGAAACGTGGAGTGACGGGAAATTGCACGTTTCGAATACAGCTAATGATGCTCGACCGCAGCAGCTCTACTGTCATCGTTGCAAAAACCGTACGCAGCTATAGTACAATATCGGGGAGATTTTGCGTGCGGAAACGTGCGAGGCCGCGTGCGCGATGCATGCAGAATTGGCGCAAGTGGAAGCGGACAGAGCCGCGTCAGACAACCGCGTCTTCGTCGACAGCTGATTGTGAGCAGCTATTATCTCTATAACAAATAAAAATATATTCTCCATACCTCTGTGAAACACCTTGTATTTAGTGATGGGACTGATATCGTATCGATACATATCGATACCCTTCTACAAATTTCAATCTGGTATTGATACATATCAGAGTCAAAGGTATCAAAAGGAATCGATGCTTCTTTGATACTTACATATCAGAATGTATCGATACCTGTTTGATACCTACACAAAAATATCGATACCTACTTGATACCTATACGAGAATATCAATACCTGCAATATATTTACCTCACGGTGAAGTGTAAATATTAAATGTTTACCAAATGACTGAGACAAATATCGATAATTTCGTAAGTATCAAATAAGTATCGATAATTTCGTAAAGTATCAAACCGGTTTTGATTCGGTATAGTATTGATATAGTATCGGTTGAAGAAGAATCGGTATTGATGATTGATACCAAGTACATAACATTTCGATGCGTATCGATATTTCCTATTGAGTACTTTGGTATCGAATTGATTGAATATCATCAATAGTATTGGTATCAGTCCCATCACTACTTGTATTTTTCTGAAGACAGTGACTGAATGAAGTCAGCCCAGTTAGAGGGCGAGTAGCCTAGAGTGTTGGAGTCTGAATAAAAGAAGAATCTAGGGTCTCGGGGTTCGATTATCCCGCATCTCGCTGTAACGAGGGTTAAGCTTGGGGTATCGAGCGGGTATGGAGAGTAATTGTGATCGTCGTCAGCAGGTAGTTGCAACGACCTCGTAAAATTTGTGTAGCTTTCGGGGTCAATCGTCTTGGGATCAGCTCGAGGGACTTTGAAGGAGTCGATGGTTAATCAAGATATCGAAGGCGGCCGTAAAAAGGGATTTACAACGGTTCGATTTCCGTGGTGATAGTTGGAACCGCGGGTGGCTTGGATCTCTGTTCCGTACGTCGCGGCGGTAGCTGGATGGGAAAAAATCTGTGTGGATCGGCGGATCGATCGATCGAGCGGCTGCTGGCCGCTTTCCACGCTCGATACAGGTTCTCTGCGATGCGGATAAATAGCTCGGCGAAGAGAAAGAGAGAGGCACCGTCTAGTGCGTTCGGTGAACGGTATAATCATCATTATCCTATTATCATTAAAGTCGGAAAAATGGCGGGTCGACCAATCAGCGTGCGCCTGGAGCGAGTCGGGGTTAACTGCAGGTGGGGACTCGGATGAATACTCGGACCTCCCATACAGCCTCTACCTACTGCAACGATCCTGTACACGATCCTGTGCATACGTGTACGGGCGCCGATCCTTCCCACACCCTGCTCGCTACTCGCCTCCCCACGTATCTGCAACCGCTCGTTTAATTACGCAGAATAGATGATGCGTCGCGTCGCTGCTCCGCGTAATTACACGCCTCTTACGCGTCCAGTTATTAATTAACCTATCCTACGCGATGACGGACCTTCCCGCTCTGCAACGTCAAAGAACTATCCCAGAGAAATGGGTCTCTTGCCCGCGGGAAGAGCGATCCTGTGTTTTAAATTCTTCGCAACAACCAGTTTCAACAATGTTCACCCTGCCAAATGTTCAATGAAACGCGATCGAAGCTCGGAATAACGTATCAAAGCCACTCAAGATCCATCGATTCGCTCCAATTTCCCGAATTAGATTTCTACGAAGCGATACACGTGTGCGTGGAACGCGGCCCAGTTATAACCCGAAGAGTGGCCCGTCTTCTGGAGCGTCGAAAATAAATTCAGCCCACGTGGAGGGGCCGCGAGGATTCGCGCAACCTTAGATTCCGGTTCCAGCGGGTCGTGGCGAACGGTGCTCCGAGTTCCAGGAGTCAAAGTTATTAGGCGTCGGGACGATACTTTATCGTTGATACCTGGTATTACGGTAGAAACCAGTTCCTTCTTCAGGATGACTCACTCCCGGGCCCATCTCGAGCCCCATCGCGCTGTACCCCACAAAAATCCTCGCCCATTAGCATATACCTACTTATCGAATTCATTAAGGTTCCCGCGATAGCCGCGGAAACACGCTGCAACCTCGATACACCTCGAATCATCGCCCCTTTCCTCCTTCTTCTTCTTCTCCTCGTCAGAGCTGTTTTTAATAATCGTGTCTTCGGGGAGAACGGTAATTTTCAGACGCTAATTGAACTTTTATGGTTATCTCGTTAGCTCCGATTACTCGGGCCACTCGTCGTGTCCGGGACCAGGCATGTCCGCAATTTTGTACGATGTAATAATTATTGAAGCGTGCAGGCTGCACTCGGCTTTTTCGATGGAATCTCTGTATGCTGCAACATGCCACGAGCTGGTACCGTGGTGTTCCGATTCCTGGGAAGCTTACAGGCTGCTTCAACAAGGGTGCTGGAATTTCCGCGTGCACGTACCACTTGTATAAACCGATTCGAGCAATAGCAGAAAAATAATAGCAAGAGGTATCCAAGTTGACGTAGAATGAATGCTAAGGAACCTTGCTGCAACTTCGACTGACCTCACCTCACGAAGAAACGCGCGTCTGCTATTTGTACATACAAAACAGCGCATTCTCCCTTTTCTGAATAAGGCAATAAATATCGGACATCCATGAAGAATACTGAAACGGACTCTCTCTCTACGATAATCGAACGAACTGCCCTCTTTAGTTAAAATGTCCTATCTAGCATTTTGAAACAACCGAGAAAACTGAGGTTTTATCATTTACTTTGTACAATACTTATTTCCCTTCATTCAAATTAAAACATGTTTGTCATTATTTTGTAATAGCCTAATATAATTTTTTGTAATAGGTGTACTGGTAGGGAATGTATTATTAACGTACCAATTAATTAATTGTTTTAGATAAGATATTTTAACCATTTGAAAAGAAGTTAGGTTAAATACATTAAACTGTTTATAAATCTTTACGAAGCACGTAGAGTTTTCTAACTTTACTTAAAAGGTAAAAGACGGGTGGAACTTCAAATATTTCAACATATCTCAAAAAATGAAAAAATGCTAGATAGGACAGTTTAACTAAGGAGGGCAGCGAAGCTCGCGCATGAAACGGCGCTTGTTTTTCATCTGAGTCGAAGAGAACGAAGACTTGTCGAACATGGCCGACACGAGGTCGCTCGAAATACAGATTTCTGTCGAATCTCGTAATCGCTTTGAATGATCCTCGGATTCCAGTTTCCTCCACGGGCTAATCGGTTTTTTATGACGTTGAAATTTAACACCGCTTTCGACTCGCCATGACCTCTCTCTCTTCATGGGAAGCATTAAATTATCCGATCGCTCCGCGTAACGTTCACGCGATTTTCATAAGTTCCGAGAATATTATAGCGAGGCGTGCAATCATACGTGGAATAGTAAGTAAGCCACTCGTTCCCTCCACAGAGAATATAATTTAGAGAAAATGATGTTCCATTAAGGCCCTGGGGGTCGGCCATTCGTAAACTTTGCTTCACGCGATCTCTCGGACCTCTGCTTCAGCGTGAAACAGATTTCCTCTTCGTTTTCTTTTATTTTTTTTGTATCGACAACGCGCATCATCAATTCCCAAGTCGTACCATCAGTTAAGGTGTATCTCTGCGCAGCATTGTGGATCGATGGAGGTTACTTTCGATGAAATATGTCTTTGAACCACGCGATTGCACGAACCGTTTGCGTAAAGAGGAAACTCGGCCTCCAGTTTCCGCGGTGCAACAGATGGCTTCGCTTTTACGGGGAATTAGACGATTTCGATTGAACAAATCACGCCTCAAGGTTCCCCGTCGGCGCAATTCAACGCAACGCTCGCGTTTCATCCTCGCCACTGAAGAGACTCGCCTCGGCACGCGTACTTTTCACAGACTTTCCACGCGCGCACAAACATTCTCATCGTTTTAATGAACTATTCGCGTAGCAGAGTACCTAGAGTGTTTGCACAGTGCTGGAATAATTTTTCCAAAGGCTACGTCTCTCTGATGTGGAAGCGCGTCAGAAAATATTCAGTAGTATGAGGCTTAATTTCAAGCGACGCGGACAGAACGCTCGCAGAACGGAACGTGGTCTGCGGAGCAATTTTCCGGGCATTCGTCGTAGCTCCGGTCGGAATAGGGCTAGGTCAACCGCAGACGGCGATTAATCATGGCGATACAACTTAATTATTGTCCACGCCTTCTTTAACGCAACGCATTGTACCGCGCGCATGCACGCGTCTCACTGGCTCACTTGTGTCTTTTCTTGCCACAGGATGGACGGATAGATTTATTGCTCTGCTGCAATATTCCTTAAGGATATGAAACAGCAACGGTCTGAGAAACACAGTGACAGTAGTAAATAACGCTGCACGTGTTTCTTCAGTTTCTTGCGATTTTTTAGAACGAAGAGTTATAAAGATCAAGTATCCCTGCAAGATAACGTTAAATATTTTGTATAAGTACTGGTTAAAAACAGGAAATGTCCACTCTGCACTGGAACAAAGTATGGAATGGCCCCACACTTTGCTCAAGTATAAGTTTCAAGCTTTTGTCGTCAAGGTAAAACAAGAAATTATTTAAAAGGAAAATTCTATAAGAAAATTAAATTCATTAAACTAAAGTATTAAAACTTAATTTTCTTGATAAAATTATTTTGTGACATTCCTTGTTTTTCCCGATCTGAGCAGTGTAAGTTAAACGACACTCTGGGATAATCAATCGAGCACGATTTTCGCTCGACTGAAGGGAGCCAATTCCAGAATGAGTTCTTTTTAAAAGCAAGCCTGCCAATCGCACGTGGGTGGCTACCGAGCCAGTACAATCTCAAGCTGTCTCGGCTCGTTCGTTTTTCATTAATTATCTTAGGCACTTTCGCTGATAGGATCTCGCGGTTGGGCAACTTTGACACTCGAAAAAGTGGAAACTTTCGGTTTGATGGATTTATGGGAACGTGCGTGGACTCCGCAAACCGCAACCTTTTCCTTCCCCGGGAAACTTCGATTTATATTGCCTCGCGAGAGCGCGCGGACGCGGCGTTGAAAGAAAGCGAAAAACGTGCCCGGTATCTTTCGAAATTATATCGGAGAAAAATACGAAGGCACACCCAGAAATATCGCGGGATAAAAACATTTCCCTCCGAGAATACCGCCTCCCAAAAACCGAGCCGCACTCCTTTGTTCCCGAATCCCCCTTTCCGCCGTTATCGTGAATCTTCCTTATCAGCGCGGGGAGGTTAAATTATGATGACCGGTTGACGAATTGTTATCGCGTGGCCGGCGTTGTCTTTGCTGCGAAATGCATCCATCTTCCGTCGGGCCAATAAATCGCGCGTATAAGCCATTTACGCGGGCACACTTATGTACGTACTGCGACTTGCCTGCCACACGAACGCGCATCTTATCTCGCTAACCATTTTCACGGGACAAGAACTCTCGAGATATTCTTCAGGAGAAATCGCCAGCACCCTGGCTGGATAACGCGCGGGATCCCGGCGTATACCATGTGCCAGGAACCGTATTTGCCATACTTTATCTAAATCCTGTTCGTTCCAAGCATCATCGCGATAAGGGGACCCATGTTCCCCGTCCAGCCTTAAATGCTACAAATTTTCCGTCAATCCTGCGTCAAGTTTCATCGACAGCGCGATATCGCGGCTGACTGGCGTGGCGCAGCATCGAAACTACGGGGTGTCGTTTGGTTGCTAGCAAGTCGTGTATACTTGGAGCAAGGGCAGAGACTGCGGGCCAGTTACTTTAGTAGAGTAAGCTTCTATTCTCGCCTCCTCAATAACGAGCCCTTCGTTAATGCTGCGCACGGCGAAGGAGGCAACAAGAGGAATACCTAGCTGGCGTTAGTTTAGTGGAGGATCCTAAGTAGGAAAGTTTGGTGCCCCAGCGGGAGGCTAGTAACATCTCCAGCGAGCCAATGACACGCGAGAAATCTCCTTGCCCTTCCGCGGCAGTCACTTACCGAACGTGTAAACTAGCTGCCGCCGAGTCTTCGTCCCCGAGACAGCGTAATAACGGATTTCACGATTTCCCACGGGTCATCTGGCTACGATATCTCCCGTCGAACAACCGATAAACCCGCGCGCCCCGCTGCCAGACAAAGGGGTCGGCATTAATTTTCTCATCGGAGATCAAAACGTCCCTTCAGATACGGCGGAAGCAAACACGCCTGTTCCAGCTCGCGTCGAGCTTCTTTTCCCGCTGCAGCTATTTGACGAACGTCCCCTCGTATTGTACAGGGGACGCGAGATAAAGTGACGCGGGAGATTTATGGCGAGCGAAGCAATACAGGCAACCAGGGTGCAAGGTATTACGGGGACGTTGCGAGCTTTCTTCAAAAGACCGTGGCGAGAGAGCTACGTTTATAATTGTCGCTTTTGTCGAAGCACATCGGATTAATATTTCACAGAGAAATATGCGTTCACGCGTTTAAACCAAATTCTCATCGACTATCCTCTGTCTTCAACCTACACCAACCCTGCAATGTTGAGGCCAGAGTTGGGCATTATTCGGCTAAATTTTCATTCGGATACGGATTCATGTAAATCCCCAAGATTTATTCGCGAATAACGAATGACGATTTTATTCGTCGAAAAATTATTCATTATTCGCGAATAAATCTGTACCGTTATTCTAGTCAGATTCGTTCGAATAAGAAATTATTCGAATAAATTTTCAGTCAAATAAAAAATTATTCGTCATTGTCGAATAATTTCATTTTATTCGAATAAAAATGTATTGGCACAAATTTATTCGAATACTTATTCGAATAAAAATTTATTGGCACAAATTTATTCGAATACTTATTCGAATAAAAATTTATTGGCACAAATTTATTCGAATACTTATTCGAATAAAAATTTATTGGCACAAATTTATTCGAATACTTATTCGAATAAAAATTTATTGGCAGAAATTTATTCGAATACTTATTCGAATGAAAATTTAGCCCAATAATGCCCAAGTCTGGTCGAGGTTTGGCCATTAGAACTCACTGATCGTGAGACAGTTTCGATTGTCACTTGAAATTTAATGAAACGAACCAGCGTACAAAAAAAGAATAAAAGTCGGAAGAACCCTATTCAAAAATAGAGGGGATGGCGCTTCGGCCACGGAATACGCAGAAGCCAGAGATCGTGGGTGAGGGCTAGGCGGTATCTCTCGAAAAGGATCACGCTCCTGCGCCACTCTCGAGTCTCGGCTCGCGTGGGTTTTATTCGTTATTGCTGATCGAGCGAGCAGCAGCCTACGCTCGACGCCGCGCCGTCTTCGTCCTGTCTGCCCCCGCAGGTGCGAATCGCTCACTCTTCCTCCGAGCTGGCCAAATAACATCGACACGCCTGCCTCGTCCCGCGCAAATCTCAGATCGATCTCCTTCAATCACGAGCTAATGCAATTACACGAGCTCGTGAAACGACTCGCGTTCCACATACTGTCAACTCCCAACGATCTTAGGGGTTCACTGTGGCTAGCACCAGAATACCAATCTTCAATCCTAACGACTTCTATCAGCTACGAGAGAAATAGTTTATTACTACCGCTTGAGATAAGCGGCACATTTGTTATGTATTTTACGATTGGATCTGTTTGTTCAAACCGACGCAGGGGATGTTTCATGTTAAATAATCGACTCCTGACAGCGCTCTAACAATATCACGGAGAGGCTACTTGCGTTATCACGATATGGTCAAATATTCACACGCGTTACGAGCAAACACGGTGAGCCAATATTTGCTGTAATACTCTCACAATCCCTAGTTAACGTTTACCCCGCATGGATATGAAGCCTGAATCCTGGCCAGCGTGATACTAGCGTGATTTGAATATTACTCTACTTCGAGCCTTTGAACGTTATCAAAGCCTTCTGCGTGTTTGAATCTAGTGAAACGAAGCGTGGCCCTTAAATCGAATCGCATTTGCGAGCTGATATCAAGCCTGATACACACTGTCCAGGAGATCGTCTCGGTGTTGTGCAATCGGTGGAGATCGAAGAATGGGAGTAGCCCCGAACGCGGTGGTATTCTGAATGAAAATAAAGATAACGCTTCGTCATCGAGTGCCTACGCGCCAAGCTCGAGCATTTCAGCGTTTTCGGATTTGCACGGCGCGAGCCCACGCGTCCCGCCGGCGTGCCTTTTATTTCCTGCCGCTTTCGCGTCGGTCTGCCCGACCGAAAGAGAAGGAAAGACAAAAAGCGAGCGTGTACCGTCTATTGACGAGGCTGCCCACGCGATCGCCCGCACGCTTGCATTCATCGAGCATCATGCGTGTAGCAGCACAGGTGCTCACTCCACTCTCCGTCGCGTCGATCCCTACTACGCGACAACGAGCCTGCTCTTTTATTCCGGACTGTGCTGTGCTTCCGAAACTTTCCGAGATTTCAAATTATAATAATAATAATAATAATAATAATAATACGTTTATTTACGGAAGCCCATTGATACAATAATGTGAGAAAGAACAAAAGTAATGTGAGCGCTACGAAGCGAACAAAGAAATATTGATAGAAACAACAAAACGCAAAACAGAACAGTTATAACAACAGTCAGCAATTGATGACATTAAAGACTGAATGTTTGAAGGAGGTGACTGAAACGTCAAAGATATCAATCCTCGTGAAATACTCATTAACATGAGAGGCAATACGGTTAACAGCATGGAATTTGCCCAATACTGTACGATGAGGTTCGATGTAAAGTAGAGAGGTTCGTCTTATTATTCTAATAGGCGCATAAAATTTAAACAGTTTAAGAATACCGGAACAGTCAATATTACCATTAAGCAAATTATATACAAATAGCAGATCAGAAATAGTCCTACGATTTTCAAGCGTCATCAGCCTCAATTTAGTCAATATTGGCTGGTAATTATGGCAAGTTATTGGCATGGGATCGTTTAGCTTATATGACATAAATCGAAGAAATTTATTTTGAACCCGTTCGATCATGACGGATAAGTACTTAAAATGTGGACACCAAATGATCGATGCGTATTCCAGATGAGGACGGACTAATGAAATATAAAGAAGCTTAATAGTAGAACAGTTTTTAAAGTAACGGGAAACACGAATCACATAACCAAGGATTTTGAGAGCCTTGCCAACGATAAGCTGACAATGCTCACGAAAGGAAAACTGTGTTTTTATCGAGTAAACTCATGCGTTGCTTCTTTTCGGCAACCGGATGTTTCGTGCTTTTATGCTGCGTTGTTGTTACTTGTCTGTTTTTTAAAATTTTTTAAAATTAATCCAGGAGAGGTTTAGATTGAAAGTTTCAATAGGCGATCCTCGAAGTTGTGAATCTCTTCGATTTCCATGATGCAAGCAGATTCTCGGAGATCTTCAATCTTCCTTCATAGCAGCATCGCCGCGGAACTGTGTAATTCATGAACTTCAGGTTTTATATCGGCTTAGGAGAAGTTCCGAGTCGCCGCGAATCCCAAAACCTGCAAAGTTCCGTGGGGACCATGCGACGAGTTCCAAAATTGAAAGTTCGTGGATCTGAGAGACGCCGCTGACATTTTGAACAGTTCATTTGTTTCGACGCCAACTTTGGACAAACTTGGAGATCTAATTATGGACTGCAGAAGTTTGTTCGATCGGTGATCTGGATGGCTTCGAAGATTCTTCGAACATCAGGTAGATTCAAGGAATTCTATCACGTTTCCAATTGGAAAACAAAATCCTTGAAGTTCGTCTTCTTTGGATAAAGAAGAAGCGAATAAGAGAGAAACCGGAACGCGTCTCGAATCTCGTCGTTCCCATCGCGAAGCGTGTTCGCACACGCGCGAGAGACACGCACACTCACCCACGCTGCTCGAGCACTTATTCAGCGAATGGAGCGGCGATTTTTCAACGGGTTCGAACCATGAATGGGCGGCCGGTGTTGTCGGCGCTGTCCGTGTTACAGAGGAGCCGCGACGGTTCCCCTTTTTTCGTCGGTTTTGCGGACGCTTGGCGCCATCCCAGGGACGCCGGTTTCCTTCTCGCAATCACCGAAGAAATCGAAAGACGAGACGCGAGGGAGAACCGTCCACCTCGCTCGAAACAATCGCGGGACCGCTTTCAATCTGGCTCGTCCATCTACCTCAAGCTTCCCAGAAAACAAGATCGTATTTTGGATAACAGACCAACCGAAATTCTCACCATTCGAATGCATCGGAAGAGGGGGTTATCGATTCGTTAACTAATCCCTGCTGAAACATCGAGCAGAAAATTCGCCAGGTGAAGCAACCAACTGTACCCAGAATTATTCTCGCCAGCTCGTACCAGTGGACAGTTCCAAACTCGAACCAAACTTCGAGTTGAAACAGTTTGCGGGTGTAGAACTGCGCGCAAATTCTGTCGGCGTTAAGTTTGATATTGGGAGACGGACATTGCCACGAAAGAGGTGCAAAGGCCTACTAATGCCTCGTTATTACGATACTCCCGGCGAGTTAATAACTTCGTAATAACTGAAGGGACGCGGCTAAGCTGGATCCAAGTGGACAGATTACATGTGTCGGTTAAGGTGGGGAGCGTAAACGGTCCCCACCGCTGGCTGTAATTTTCTTGGTCGATCAGGATAATTGCTTCCTAACGACAGGCTAATTTCGAAACGCGGCTCCGTTTCGCGCCGCTAATTCGACTGGGCTGGCATTGTCTCCGCGCCTACAAAACGAATAAATATTTACGAGGGGCTTGTTCTCGTCTATCCCGCCCCGACAACCTATCTACATTCAAAAGGTAGAAGAGGGGCTCTATTCTCCTTTTCCGCTGGAGGAAAAATGGCCACACCGCGAGCCTGGCCTTTGCCGACTCGACGTGGGGTTCGCGACTCTGCCCATGGATGAAGTCATTATTTAAGTTAATAGCGTACAAATTAGTGGAAAGACAAGCACGAGTAGATATATCCTCGTCGCTTTGTTGAAAATGGTACAGGGAAAGCTTCGACGCAATTTCTCACGTGAATCGTTCGATAAAATTGCGAGCGTTCGGTGTGTGGTTCGAGGAACAGGTGAAAAATGAGAAAATTCCTGTCTGGCTTCTCTCTATCTCTTTCGAGTTACTTTTGTTCGAGGAGTCGTCACGGCCAGTCCTTGGAGCAGAAGCCTCGCCTTCGGCCGCAGGCGGTTCCGTTAAGTGCACAAATAGTCTCGAGTTACGATTCAGAGATGAAGACGGGAAGAGATTAAGCGGATAAGAGTAAGCGAGGGAAAATAAGCGTGTGACATCGGTTGGTACTTCGGGGTGATCTCCGTCCGAAGTGTCGTAAAATGCTAATCGCCCCTTATTTATGCCTCCCCGGAGCACCTTAACGGCTGTTAAAAACCCGAGTTGATTTTTAATTAATGCCGATAAACATTTCGTTTACGTCGAGGAAGACGCTGCCGGGCCTGTAATTGATTGTCATCTCGTAAATGCCTGGTCATTGGCATAAATATGTGCCTCCTCTGATGCGCTACCGCTTCCACCTCCTCCGCGGCAGATTCTGCTGATCTTATCGGGAATATCGGCGCGACGCGAAGCCGCCGCCTGGCCGACGGCCAAGTGACATAATTTTTCGCCACGCTTTTTGACGTACCGCTCGCGAGCCAGTCGCCGATTCGGCAGAAATCCAGCCGAGCGATTTCGCGTCATTGCGACGCGGGGGTGCTTGCTTCGAGGAGCGTTCATCCACCGTCGTTTCATACCTTTCACTTTTCTCCGCGAACTTACACAGGCGACGCGACTGGTTGCTATATAGGGTAGATGTACCATTTGTGGCCACTTTAAGGATTTCCGTACCATTCACAGATACATAACTTACAAAAGAATACGTACACAAAAATAAAGAATATATCAGTGTAATCCAAAATCTACAGATAATTGAAATATTCTACATTGAACAATGTTTTAAACATAATTATTTAAAAAATCATTATATTATCGTGCCGGACTGTTTTGCACCATTTGTGGCCACGTATGATTATTAAATAAAACGGGACAACAAAACAGTAGAAATGGTGCCAACAACCCATCCTTAGACAGCTTAATTCATTGTAATGAAAGTGAACTAAGAATACTTAAGGGGTAACACCACTCTAGAGGCAGAAAAAAATACCTAAATTTGACAATTTATTTTGGGAGTGTGACAAACGGAACAGAATTTCTTTTCAGAGGGTTTATTTAACACATATTGAGGTACGAAAAATAATTTTTTTAGTGTCATTTTCATACAAAATGGCGACGACAGAGCCCGTCGTCGAAAACAGCTTTTGTGAAAACACCGCCACGGGAGGACGGATTTCTCGGCATGTATGAGTCGTGGAACAAAAAATAAAAAAAATTATAATCTATATACAATTGGCTTTGGAAGTACGTAGGGGTTTCTTTTTTAATCAATTTTTGTGGAAGTGGTGCAGTTGTTAAGAAATAAATCAATTTTTGGCCCTAAAAATGAGCATTAAATTGGTTATAAAAAAGAAAGTTTACATTCAATCAAAAAACGGCTACGTACTTCCAAAGAGAATATTGTTGTAAAGCTACTGTAAAAATTTCAAATCGATTCATGCGATAGTTTCCGAGAAATTCGTCCTCCCAGTTTGAAAAAAGTGGTTTCGAGAAAAACGCGTTTAAAGTTTTATGAACATTTTAATCCTTTAAATTTTTGTTTATCTTTAATCTGCAATGCCTGCACCATACATTTGGCCATCTAGGTCGATGTTCGTCTCCTCCTTCCTTTCTAAAGTATGGTTTAAGCAAAAAAAAAAAACATCGATCCTAGAGTGGTGTTACCCCTTAATATATCGGAATAAATAAGACAGTGGCCACAAATGGTGCAGTGGCCACAAATGGTACATCTACCCTACAATAAAAGAGTTCAGTGGCAATCAAGAAATATTGCGTCGCTTGCATTCATCGATAAAAGAATAAAAGAATGAACGACGAGGCAATCTAACCGCTGCTAGACGTTTCCATCGGGATCGAATACAAATAATCCCGCGACAGGAAAGATAAGACGGCGCTGTAATAGACGAGGAATCTTTGCTGAGTAATGCCGCGCGTAATTCGTCCGTCGTTCTGGTTTTATGGCCGCGATGCATTGTCGAATGCTGGTTTTCAAACTCACCCCTGACGTTCGGTCGATGGAGGCGAGCCTCGGGGACGATGTGCACAACGGCGATGAACGCTTGAAGCATCAATGGATAGCGCATGGTTGCGGTTGAACCGGAAGCACGCTCTCCAATAAGTCCACCGCGTCTTCCGTCCTTTAAGCTGTCACTCGGTGACCTGCAATAAATAGAAGAGAGCATCTTACGAGACGTATGACTGCGCGGATCTTTTATCCGCTGAAAAGGTCCTCTTCACGTTTTCCGCGCAGATGCTTGACGGTGGTATTCTCCGCGAGTCTCTGCAGGCCTGTCCGTTTTAATTTCTTGCATTCGACGCAAGCAGAGTATTAAAGCCGAAATTCGTGGTTCAGAGGCTTCGAGGAGAAGCCCGTTGCTGCAGCAGCTTTGCCCTAAGATATGTACCTTGTTACACGAGGTTTTCATGGTTCAGCAAGTAACGGTTGGTAGTTATGGTAATCGGATTTGGTCGGACCAGGACCGGCCCTACGATTCGACCTGACAGCCTGACAGTGTTGACCCTTTCTCACAGTTCCTCACCGAACAGTAGGATTTACCGTGCACCCTGACTTACATCTGTTACCACGAACGATTATTTCTGGGATGGTCGCTTGAATTTAACTGCGACGAACTTTGGTAGTCGTCGATGTGATAGGTAGGGGAGAGTTGTCTATATCGTACTGGTCACCTAAATTGTACCTCATCAATTTCTCAGTAATTAATGAATGCAAACCACATCTGATAATAAAAATAGCAAGTAAATGCGAAATAAGAAATTGAAACAAAACCTTTTGAGCGTACAACCTATTTTCTGCGTGCTATAAACATTTAAAGAAATCAGGTATGATTGATGTAACTTTTTACCAGTTTATTTTAGCTGATAATAATCAAACAATGCAATTTTGTCCTTTATTTTTGTATTTTTCTAAAAGTGGGTTTAATGTAGAATATTTTACATTCATTTTAAGTACACATTACATTCATTATAAAGTTTAAATTATTAAGTTACTATATAATAATCATTACTTTATGTTGAATATTTTCTTCCCCCTTTGTTATTGATACTATTTTTAGTATCAATAACAATTTAGTAGACCGGTTGCTTAAATCGTACCTTTTACAATATTTGACAAAAAGATTAATAACAAATTAATTTGTTCCGAACAAAAGGTTAAGCATATAATAGTAAATGCCTAAAAGTTCAAGCTACAATATCCAACAGTCATTTGCGTTCAAATTAGTACGAAATATGAAATATAACATAAAATGGCTTAAGTGGTACGATATAAGCAACCCTCCCCTATCACAGGTTTACAACTTAAATAAACGCACGAACACGATGGGTGGAGTACATAAAGCGTAAAGTCATTTTGTACTGAAACAGGCAACGAAAGTTGTATCCGGGACTGAACGGTGCTAAGTCGGCGGGGAATTAAAGGTAGCCAGAAATAAATGTTAATTGCCTTGCAGATGCATCAGAAGCTGGTTCTCGCCGACCGGTAACCGCGGGAAACTAATTACTGATTTCGTAGACAGAGGGAGAGAGTTAATCAAGTGACTTTGATTTCCCGGAACCCTTTCAGTATTCCGCAGCGTTTCGCAAGGGGCGGCTGCGACCCGTCTCTGCGACTCGCTAATTAGAACAAGAGTCGACCGTACGTGCGAATGTCCCGCTGCACCTTCTAACCTGTGCAAAATCGATCTGTAAACCGAGCGCAGCCCCTGATTTTCTATTGAAATCCTGCGGGAATCGAACCTCCTACTACTCCCTCGTGATAGCATTTTTCACGTTAATCGCGTTACGAGAATCGGAGTGCAACGGCAGCAGAAGAAAGCTCTCTTACATCACAAACCACACAGCAGACACTCTATACACGGTAATCTAATTAAAAATTATCTGCGTTACAAGCCTGTAGGCGGTTTACCATTTTCTGGAACGCATAAGAACACCCACTATGATAGCCAAAGTACCCTCGAACCCATCGCAATATCGTTGCTCGCGACTCGATAAATGCGAGGCTTGTTTTGTTCCGCACGAATCTTTGCGCTGAAACGTTTTAACGCGAGCGTGTAAATACCCGCTTGTAATTCCCGCTCGTATCAGATGCGGCCACTTAGGGACGCGACCGTGGAATATTTATAAGAGAGGCGCGGTTTTAAAGCGTCTCCTGTCGTTCGGATTGAGTTGTCGCTCGTGTAATATGCCACACAAGACGATGGCATCGCCGGAGATTAACGACACGAGCACCATTCCAAACCACACGATGAATTGTCTTGGGTGTTCGTGCACGATTCTTCTGCACGGTGTTCCTTTCTCCGCTGGCAAATTAGACACGTGTTATTGGGATTTTATCGCGCGAATAAAAATAGTTTATTTAGAATTGTTCGGCGAGGATAGGATCGCGGAGCAGAAAAGCCGTGGCCATCCCGATCGCGAACAATGCCGATAGTCCAATTTCTATTTCTCATCGTCAGCATTTCCGCGCAATTATCGATGCATTATCGGTTTTGCCCGGGGCAAAATTCAATTGATTCCCCGTGTCGTCGTGCATTTTCAAAACAAACGTTTGACTGGCGCCGAGGTGCAATTTGCGAGCATAATGGCGACGCTCATCCGAACCTCAAATTTCATTACATCCCACCGTTTCATTCGCGGACTGAAAATATCGGTACGGACGCATAAGCGCTCTCAACTTCGGAATCCAATAATCCACGTTATTTATATTTTTCTAGCGGAAACGCTCCGAATTGCAGTATTGCCTATCGAATAGTTCAAGGGGTCGTGCTTAAATTATGTAAGGCTATTTTGAGGGGAGGGAGTCGTGAATTTTTTACGATTTCTTAGAAAGGGGAAAGAGGGAGTCAGGTAGCGTTTTCATAATATTTTTTTAACCCAATTTCCAACATGAGTAGCCTAAAAAAGAATGCTTCATCGTACACAGGAAACCGAGTTAAATTGAATTATATAAACCTTTAAAAGTGTTTTAATAACTGAAAAAATACAATGCAAAAAATATTACCTACATAAAATGGGATTGGAATATAAAGTCTTAGGAATTCTTATTCTGGGGGTGGATGGGGTAAGATATTGTCAAAAATGACCCTTACGTAATTTAAAGATGGCCCTCAAGTTATATAAGCTGTTATTAAAAAATAACTACTCTGTTTCATTCCTTTCCACGCTTTCAAACGTTCGATTCGTTCGACTGAAGATGGTAAAAATGAAAGAAGTCTCTTCCACTGAAAAAAAGGGAATCACGTGGGAAATTGACAGACGTCGACGGTGACGATGACGCGAGGAAACGGTCCGCAAAGTGAGAGGCACCGGAAATGCGTTCCAGCGTCCGCTGGAACGCGTGGGTAAACGCGTGTGAAAATGCGTATACCAGCAGGCACGAGCGAGAAAGCAAACACGCAGAATAACCAACGAACTCGTTCGAACGGGATTTACTCCTACGAATACGTATCGGCGCTCGCCTCCAACTAATTCGCCAATGTTAATGGTAGTTAATTGACAGGCAGCTCGAGAGCGGGGAGCGCTCGAGCTGTTCGAGACGAAAACGGCGCGGCTATGTCGGCCGTTGTGCAAGCCGGCTATGCGCGCTGGCCAGATCGATTTTTCTGCAAAATCCTCTACCTCTTGTTCCACTTATTTTGCAGGAAATCAAAACATGTCGAAGACAATACTATCCTCGTTAGTTAAAACGTCCTATCTAACAGTTTTTCATTTTTCAAGATATGTTGAAATACTATTTGAAGTTCCACATGTCTTTTACTTTTTAGGTAAAGTTAGAAAACCCGATTATTAAACACGATTTCAAGTGTTTGCTATTTTAAAATATCCTATGTTACTTTGTTTAATAAGTTAAAATATCCTATCTGAAACATTTAATTAATTGCCACATTAATAATACATTATATGCCGGTACACCTATGATAAAAAATTATATTAGGCTACTACGAAATAATGACTACATTTTTTAAATTAAATGACGAAAAACAAGGACGGCACAAAGGACATTATTAAACTACAGTTTCCTCGGATGTTTCGAAATGCTAGATAGGACGTTTTAACTAATGAGGGCAGAATAATTTCCCCTTGATTTCCAGAGGCGACATGCACCTCGAAAGCATATTTTTATTCTACTTAATTTCCTCCAGAGATAATAACATGATAATGATTAAAATCGACGCGGCGATTTCAAGCATCTCGTCCTGCACAAGAAATTTGAAAAACTTCCACTAAATAGTTTCAAGGTTGATTTAAAGGAAACGGCACTTCCTGTGCGTCACCCTGAAATTTTCATTCAAGAAACTCCCGAGGTTAGTTTCCAACGACCGCAATAAAGATGACCGGCGAAGATGAACGCGGAGGTTTAATTAATATCGATGAAACGTAAGAAGAAGACTCACCGGTCACGGGGATGCAGCGCCCGGGGCAATGATAATGAAGCCACTCCGTGTCAGACTACAATCGCGATTCCGTACTTTATAATCCCCCTTTCAGCGGAAGCTTGACCAACTTATTCGTATGCGGACACATCCATCTTCCATTTTCCTTCCCTTAATTTAATCCCGTCTCGAAGACTCGTTTTTCACCCTCCGTTTACCCGCTCCAATTCCTCGCCTCGTCGACACTGTTGGTCTTCCGCGAGTGCCGCGATATGGTCCCTCCTCGTGTCACTTCCGAATTGATTCACGGGCAACGAATTCGCACCGCGCTCGGATAATACGATATCCGACGGTACGTGAATAATTTACAGCACGGAGGTGGCTGAGCTCGGCAACAAAATGTCGCGGCGATAACGACACGCACGCCCGCGCCGAAAAACAACGGGGACGTCGTCGAATAAACCGTGATTCACGCCTACTCGGGACGCGATGTGAAGCAGAATTTATTCCTTCCGCGCTTTCTCGCGCGACCATACGCTCGCGTAGCTCCGCTACGTGTTTAGGATGACAGAGAATTGATTAAAGCAACCAGAATAAGAACAGTGAGTGAAGGTATGGTGGTAGAACCGTGTGGGAAACGATGGTGGCCTAAGGGCCAAGTGTGTACCGGCTTTAAGAGTTCATCTGGATCGCGAGTACGGAGGCGACCGCGTTGTCAGGTAAATATTCGCGTGTGATTTATGCGAGGTTCGCGGCCACAAAGCGCATACAACGGCCGAGGCGCCGCTACCACGGTGCTCATTGTTTCCCGAGTGATGGATCGAAGTAGAACAGAAAGGTTATTTACGTTTTCAAATTAATCACGACCACTCGCCGTCGTTCGACGCCGGGAATGTCGCGACGCCCCTTTTCTTCGGGGATGCCGCGCCTCGCCTCTTGAACAACTTCCACGTCCACGCGCAATTTCACGCGAATCTTTATCGAGCGCAGGTGATGCGCGACGCAAATTTTCCGTCGCGCGTAAATCAGCGTTTTGGAAAATCAGTTTCTGCGGGCTTGCTCGATCCTCCATTAAGATAATGACGCGCGAATTCCGCGGGCACAACTTACGCGCCGATTATCGCCTGCCAGTCCACGATTATTTCAACCTGTAAACGCATTCACGCACCAATGAAACGAATTCGTGCACCGTTTGCTCTTTGAAACGTTATTGCGCATTTTTACGCGTTGAAAATCGGAGCGCGGAATAATTAATCAATTTAATGGTATATTCCTTTTGTGCATTAACGCTTGATGAATTTTAAACGGGCTCGGTGAAATGCTTGGTATGGTGGTTAGCTTTTGCTCAGTCCGGAGTTAGTATCTTCTCTGGTCGCGTGGATTTAACAATTGCGCGAGACAATTTCATTACAGGATTTCGTTCTTATATAGTGTTCTTTCTGCTTGCACATCTTGCGCGTAAGGGTGAATTTTTATTCCTCGAGTGGAGCGGAGAATAAAATTGAGGAGTTTGTAGCAACAGGGGTGTATCTTCATTTTTTACAATTTTGGAATCATGACGTGTAATATGTGTAATATAATATTCTACATCGTTTGGTACACGTTTGATGCAAATCCGATATGAAACGAGTGATTTATTGCAAATTTTCAATCTGCACCCATTAGTCTTGTGCGAGGTACGAATGCTCCAGATTTGAAAAATTTGCCAGAAATAGAATTAAAAACTTATCAACTCAATAACTACTACCGTAAAATAGGGGAACATTGGCAGCATAGGGTAACATTGGCATACGCCGAAATTACGTTGTTTTACGTCAGATTAGTAAAACTTAACCTGTTAATGCTATTTATATGATGTGGCAATGTTACGAGTTGATTTTAGTTAAGATGCAAAAAATAAAATAAAATATAGAAATTTAAGTTTACTGACCTCAGATTAATAAAACTTATCCCGTTAATGCTATCTACATGATGTGCTAATGTTACCCCGGTACAGTAACGCTTTTAACATTTATTAAAGAAGGAAAGGACACAAATTTTGTGCATTTTGACACTTGTAGTACAATCACAAAAGATGCAATGATATGATAAGATACTTAAATCAAATGTAAACATGTTAATTTTTACATTATATAACAAAATGTTTCAAAAACCTGCCAATGTTCCCCCATTTTACGGTACTTATTGTGTAGGAATATATATTCTTCAATTAGTGTCCTCTGTTTAATCTTATAAACAGTTTTTTCTAATTTCCTTAAAGTTGGTAAAAATGTAGCCGCACCCCTCGCTGCAAGGTTCTTAATTGTCGGGCGCGATCGAGCAACGAAGGGATAGAATTACGTTACATGTTAACGATAATTTAAAAACAAGCAGAAACACGAGGATATTACAGGATGCCTGGGCGCCCCTTCGCGTACGCTCCACCTTAACGATTTAATAATTGCTCAGGTCCCTTCGTATTCGGTACGACTCGGTCATTAAGTGCAACGTAATTTGTTAGCCTCCCTGGACTTTGATATGAAACTTCACCCGGTTGACGAGGGCCGATCCGTTTGCTTTCACGTTATCATTACCGTGTAACAACATAATGACGCGAGGAAAGCGTCCCGTTCGCGACGATTAGTCCGCCAGGGATACGATAATCACAGGGTTTTTGCTCGAAACAAGACATTAACCTATTTCGAGCAAGACTTGCGCAACCGACAAAACCGCGCCCCAAGAATTTCGAGAGCATCATCCTCTCCGTTGCATCCCTCAACGCCGGCAAAAATTCACATAAACAGGGTTAGACTTCCTAGCCGAAGGAATCGCGGAAACGTTTCCCCGTTTTCTACCTTCCCGCGAGCATAGACGCGAAACGTTACAAGAAACTTTCCTCGGAAGCTTCCCTACTCCAATTAACCGTCAAGATTCGCGTTAAACAGCGTCTGGATCGCGTTTCACTGGCACAGACGAGCGAGTCGGAGTTAACGCGTCGCGAAACGAGCAGAATGCCTGTCGAGCGTAATTTTCTCGCGATCCTTCTTCAACGATCCACATCGCTCGTTAAACACCGGCAAAGAAGATGATTGGACGTGCACGTCGAGTTCGTGTCATAGGTGATCCGTTTCCTCGGGCCGCGCTTTCTGCCCCGCGCAAAAACACGTTCGGTCACTCTGTCAGGCTTCTTTTCCTCCACGACGAATCCGCGTGTCGTCGCTTCACAGCTCCGAGGGACACTGTGCACTTAAATGGCCGCCAGAGATCGTTCAAGGAACACCAATTCTTCACGGATTCTATCCATTAACGCGCGGTCCCACGTTAAAAGGACAGCCAGCGAACTCGTTTCGCTCTGCGGCAAACGCTAGAATTTCTCCTTTTGTCGGGGCGTAGTCATTAAACTTTCGCGACCAGCGAACTCGCCTCTCCTAATCCAAAGCTGCTGTCAAACGGCGAGACAACGAACGGGGGAAATTATTCACAACAGAGTTCTTGTTTCGATCCACCATTGTTCTCAGTTCTCGTCTGCCAGTTTTTTTTTGGAAATTTCGATTTCTGCGAGTGAAAAGAGTCGTGATCCCATTCATGGGTAAGATTCGCAGACGTTCAACGTACTAAGGTAAACGTGCCAATTATGGAACACCTTCCTAACTACGTCCCCCTTTTGAAACAGTACCACAAATAGTAAAGTAAAAAATTTTCACAAAATATAAAAATAATTATGAAAATATTATTGACATTTGTAAACATTTCTGTTTGCAAAATTTACAAATATGACGATTTATATGCAATAATTAACTTAAAAAAAAAAAATTAAGTAAGTTACTTCCGATACTCGCAAAAATCAGTGTTTCAAATTAACGGTCCGCTTTCTGCTGTCTGTACCGTTTATGAAACGCATGTGAGAATTGTCGTGGCATCTGTATATCCAGTTAATTTAATTATTATAATTATATTAGAGCGATTAAAATAATACCTATAACTCCATTTATATGAGTATATCGGGCATATAAGAGTAAGTATACCAAATTAGAAGATTTTATATGAAACTAAAAATCTAACCCATAACTTGAATGACTGTTTCAAAATGGGGACACGGAATTTGGAACACCGGGTCATGGTACGAAAGCGGTGTTTCATAACACGTACAGATCCTTACTTTAGTTTTTTAAACATATTATTTTTTACTCACAATGAATAACAATTTTATGGCTCATTATGTAATCACAAAACATTTATCTATCAAATGGTGTACAAGGTTTCCAAGTTAATACGTTTAATTATTTAAATTACATGATAATTGAATATCCCTGCCGAAAAGCGTTCCCTAACCGGTACGTTTACCTTAGCGTCGTTAGTACAATGCCTGTATCATCGTTATTACAACGATCACGCGTTTCACTCGCGCGGAAGGTACGTTTTTATGATTTTCAGGAGAAATCGAGAAAGCCGCGAGAAACTATTCACACAGTTTTGTTAATCGTTACTCTGTCGCAGGTTCTTCCAGTTTGTAGAGTATCCCGTCCCTGCTGCGAGCGAAGATACTACGGTTCAGCCTGGAGTAAGTAATTTATTATAATTCAAAGGGAAATTACAGGAATAAACAAGGCTTTTGATCAATTTCGCAGGTATTTGTGGGTGCGCGAGATCGACGACGCGCTTGAGTATGCGTGAGCGCATAACTGATCAGTTTGCACCCTCTTTTGCATTCTGAATGACGTAACCGTTAGCATGGTTATCGTGGTCCCTTTAGTTATCCTTGCAGAAGCTGATGCTGCCCCCTAATCACCGAGCAAGCAAATGACATAGAAGCGAGCGGCGACGCCGACGGCAGGTGCTTTCCATGAAATTAATCCCCGACGCACGGCGGGCGATCGAGCGTGCACAAAGAATGCCCATAATTCTGCCGATAATTTTGCGGATCCGCGATTAATCGGCGTCGGAGGCGAACGAGACGAACGGCACAGTTGACGGCGTTGACACTTTTGCACGCGATAAATCACTGGAGCCTCGAGGAGCCACCGAGACCAGTTGCTTTCCTGGCTACCTCCTTCGATTCTTTCGCGAAAAGCTGTCCCCCCTCGATTACTCTCCATCGTTTTTCAACGCCTCTAAATCACTCCACAAGTGCGACTTGTTGGAAAATTACTGGCGAGGCTGAAAATCCACGAATGATTTACCGGGACGCTTGCCTGAGCCCGCGATAACGGGAGCAACTGTTTGGAAATGGTAAATATTGTACTTGGCGATTTATTTGATATTGAAATTAAACAAACTCGGATGCTTTATGTAGACAGTTGGAATTATTAACGATTGTGGAAATCATTTGCATTGTATCATTACTACAGACACTTCGTTCGACGAAAGTATCTCATTCATTTGTAATAATTTCTGTAAATCTATTGCCCCTTGCGTTTCGGGATATTTAATTTTTTGAGGGAATAATAATGTAATGCGAATCGATTCAGAGTGTAATTCAACCGAGGTTAAAAAACAAATTGATGAATGATTGTTCCCAGCTTCCAAGTAGTTTAGTACTACTTTATATACTAACAGAGGCTTTGAGACACCCTGTAGTATTCATCCCAGACCACTCTACGCATTGAACTATACCCAACACGATGGTTTTCATGAAGATTCAATTATCGCGCGTTCTGCGTCGCACCGAATTGAAGGAAGAAAGAACGCTGGTGTCGAAATTCGCGTGGCTACAGTACGTACCCATGAATCGTGTCGTTCCGGTGGTCACGTGTTAGCGGTGCACTATTCCGAAACACATGCGCGCACGTTCTCCGCAGAAACGCTGCCGAAGAAACGACGGGGCGCGAACGAAGAAACGAAGCACTGCCGCGACAGAGACACGTCGTTGCTCAGCCTCCCCCGCGGAGGACAGCTCCGCTCTCAGACGATCGGCCGCGTGCAGCGGTACATCAGGTTGGTCGGTCGCGGTCGGTTCATCACCTAACAGTTCACTTTGCGCCGGAAGTGGCCCGATGTGGATCACGAAAACGCGCGTCTCCCCGAGGGGACTCGTGGGGGAGGGCCCGATACGCGAGTAGGGGGAGTGTGAGGGAACACCGTGCGCGTTAGGGGAGGGTGGGGACCAGACGAAGGAGAGAAAGAGAGAGAGAGAGGGAGAGTGAGAGAGGAAAGGGGGTGATAGAGTGTACGTGGATACACTGGTGATGGACCGGTGGAGGTGTGCGCAGGGAGGTGGAGGCAGGTATGGAGAACGGAAACGGTGCGAAGGAGAGCGCAGCGGGAGGAAGATAGAGGGGAACAGAAATGACGGAACACGGATGCCGGTCCGGCGGTGAAGTCGTGGGCACGATCGCCGTCACAACACTAGTGGCCTGGTACACTCTTCCGATGCTACGTACACACGATACGATCCTCCTCTCCGTTCCTCCGTCTTGTTCCCTCTCGGTCGTCTGGCCCTGCACTCGCCTTCCTCCCGCCCCGTCTACCACTCTCTCTCCCTCTCTGTGTACGTATATACTCTCTGTATGGACACGTATGCGTACGATACGCGGATTACGTGTGCCTCTACTACCTCTGCTACCTCTACTACCTCGCGGGACCGATCTCGCCTCTCCTTTCCGCCTCCTCCGGCTCGGTTACTCTTAACAGAGAACTCTCGGAGGTTCCCTCCTACCTTGGACCTCCGCAAAAGTACGGACCGAGAACCGAGAACCAAGAACCGAGACAGGGCAATCTACTAGGTAAGACTAGTTCCTCCACCCAGTCGTGGACCCGTTTTCTGTCCGGCCACTCTCCCTCCCTCTTTCTTCGTCTCTTTCTCTCCCCTCCCTCTTCAATACCCCCTCGATCTCGCCTTCTCTTCCTATCTGATGCTCTTTTTATCGTCTCGGTCTCTTGTCCGTTTCCTTCTCCCTCTTCGTCACGTCGCGGTCTACCTTGCCCTCTCCCGCGAGTTTGCCTCTCCTTCTCGCCTCTCTTTCGTCTTCAGCCTCTGCTCGCGCCCGAGGAATCTGTCTCCCTTTACTTCTCGCCGCTCCTTCGCCGCGGCTTTATCCACTTCGACCTCCGTCCGCCTCTTTTTAACAAGCTTTTTGCCCTTTCCCTTCGCGTAGGCTGCCTCTTCGGACGTCTCTTCGTCCTTCCCGCCACGTCCCGTGCAACTTTGTTCGCCAATTTATTTATACGTCCGCGTCACGCCGGTACCTATTGCGAAATTCGTTCCCCCACCCCTTCCAAACCATTGCTTTTGCTCGCGATTCATCGTTACGAACGTTTATTCGCGTCTAGAGTTTCCTTGTGTACCTACGTAAATAGTCGCTTCCAGGTCGCTTCTGCGGACCATGCACCTCCCTTTCAGCTCTGACCCTTGCGGTATCGAACCTCAAACTTTCATGAAAAATGTCCGCCCCGTGGATCCACTTTGCAACTTTGAAGATTTCACCCTCAAACTTGTGCGTACTAATAACGGAGCGGCCTGTAGATATTACAACTTTACCACCGCCCATTCCATTCCGTTCATATTTCAGCGGATTTTCTTTTTTGTTTTTCAGAGTGTATCCCGCGGAATCGCCTCCCTCATTCTCTCTGTTTTTCCCTCCCGTGCTGGTCCGCTTGTTTCTCCATCGAATTTCCTTCCCGTTTGTTTTACCTTCGACTCGTTTTGCTCGTTATATGTTGCGTGCGCGAGGACCGCGGGCATAAATCTCCGGCGTGTCGCGAATTTTCTCTTTTTCGCCCCTTCGGTCGTCTTTATTCGCGCATGCATGTCCACGATCAACCACGCGCGAATAAACTTTGAAAATCGCCGCGATTCATACCTCGCGAGAATAGACGATAAATACTCCCGTTTCCTCTCTCTTTCTCTTTGACTCCGCCTCGCCTCCCTCGAGATCGGCATCATTCTTTCGACAAGTTCATAAATACCCACGAACGGTCGATTGTTTCTCTCGGTCTCGCCACGCCGTTTCGCGAATTAGCATAAATTTGCCGTTGCGTGGCTCGCCGCCGTTATTGTCATCCGCAATCTGCCGCTACCTCTGTCATCGAGCCTTAGTTAGCTCGAGACGATTACAGAGATTTTAGATCCCTTTTCTCCAGACGAAGGGGATTGTAAATCAAAAGGGACGATAAAGACACCAGCTGCGATATTCAGGGTGATCGCGATGAAAGAGACACCCTGTATCATTCGCGCGAATTTTATGCATACAGTCCCCGCCGATTTCGCTGGAACGCGACGTTACTCGATACGATAATTGTGCATTTCAGGAATCCCATGCCGCACGAATACGATTACAAGAGCGTCGTTCAACGGAGACGGCTACCACGTGGGGCAATTTTATTTGCGCCCGAGCGGCGCAAGAAAAATACCTGTTGCAACAGAATTAATTGTGGCCGAGTGATTATACGATCGAAGCGTCGTTTTAGAATAAATATGACTTGCAACAAACGCGCTCGAGCGTCGAGTTCGTTGGAAACTCTTTTTGCGGATTACCGTGAAACCGCTCCACCGACGAGACCGGAACGTATGAAAATTCCTGTCGCCCATTTGCGTTCCGCGCTCCTTTCCACTTCTTTTCGAATGTCCAAGCTGTCGAGTAAAAGGGAAAAGGTCGGTGGAGGAAAGAGTCTTGCGTGAAAAATAATATAGCCTTCTAATTATAAGTAGAATCTAAGATCAGTGTATTTCCGAATCGCAAACATAATCGTCGCATCATTTTTTATTCCACAATATCGCACAAAGATAGGACTACTTTAACGTCCCTCTTATTTCAGCCCCTGTCCTCAGCGTTTCTTGATCCTTTCTAGATAATGACTTACCTTGCCCCTGGAAAGTTGGATTCTCCAAAGACTCGGCGTCCCTTTTTGCCTCCTTAGCTGGCAAAGATTTATCTCCATTGAATTCCAGCTCTTCCCACCCTTCTCAACAGTTTCCCACCTTCCAAACATTCCCTTTTCACTATCTTGCGTCATCTTATTTTTAGTACTCGCGTTTTCATCTCTTTTCATTCATTTGTCATCGAAATTCCTCCGCGAGCTGGCAAATCCATCTTGCAGCACCACTCTGGACCTTTTAAAAAATAAATTAAACGCTTGAGTAACGTGAATCCTGGAAGATTCGCTGAAGTCTGTGGACTGCGTTTAAGAAACTCTACGGTATATCTTTAAGTCGCAAATGGAAGATTGCGTTGCTGCTTGGATCTGCGTTTTCGGGTCGATAAAAGAGTATGTATACGAATGCGGCTCGGCGTCTGGAAGCGAGGAAGTAATACGTTACGGCGCCGTAACGCACCGTGAAGGGTTAAAGTGGCGTCACAATGAAATTGAAAGGTATCGGTTTCAAAGCGCATCGTGTCGTTGCTGCATCGTATACAATGATAGCGTGGAATACAATAGCCTGTATACAAGGATCAGGCGTGCACTGTTACCATCCGTTGAAATACCTCTGTTACTCGTATACTCTGTAAAGGGGCTGTTTGGAACAGTTTCTATAACTCGCGGGGGGTTCCAGGTACGCGTAGAATTACTTCCTTCTAGTTCTTGTTTTGCCTCTTTGAATCGTACGTTCAATACCTACTACAAAAGCCACTCAAAAGAATATCGAAATAAGAGCATTCAATTCGAAGCTCTTTATCGGATTGTTTCCCTCTGTAAATCGTTTTCTCCACCCTTAATGTTTTATCTAATAGAAACTCGCGAAGGGTTCTCCGTGTTTCTAATAAGCTTGGGAATAAGAGAGAGCTCCTGTGGAATATAATGTTGAATTTCTGACCAAGAATTATGTAAATGACTGTTACCGACAAGTCCAAAGTACAGGCGTGTAACAGGCATGGAGCCTGAAATTTGGAAACACGTAATAGCTTGTGGGAATCGTTAAAATTCGGCAGCTAATGGGCTACTAATTGTCGACGGAAGATGTACGATCTTGAATAGGACTTTCTGGATAATAAGCATCTGGTAGCTATTCACGCGGCCTACGAACTCGTTCGCGTGGGTCGACCATCCGTGGATTTTAGAATCGATACGACCTTCGGCTGCAGCAGCTGTGCAGGATCAACTGGAGCACCGGCGCGATTGCTACGCGCTCCTACGACACTTCAAATTCCATCAAACACATTGCGGTAATTGTTAGCGATTCTTCAATAAAGTACCATTAAATTAGAACAGATAAGAGTGGCAGTTGATCAGATGCAGAAGCTCTACGTCTTCAGTACCAATTGATAAGCAAACACCTCTTGTTCGTTGATCAATTATTTTCCAATTATTTAATTAAGACACGGAGAATCTCGATCGATCTTCGCAAGCAAAGCATCGAAAGCAGCCGCAACAGACAAAAGTTCCATAGGCTTTTTTTGAAAGGCTGGACGAGAAAGGAAGTAGCGTGAATTCGTTTGTGAATGAAGCCGTAGATAACTAAAATGGCGTACGGGGACCACCCACTCCATACTGGCGATCGACGTGGTTTCCGCTCGAGTCGACGAAACGCAGCCGAGTCCAGGTAAGATTCGTTCTCTCTCGCGCGTGTGACAAACGATCGGCCATAACGTCGAATTAACTTCCAACCGGTCGGCGTACGTCTGATTGAGTCTACCGGACCGTATCCGCCAGGATGCATTCAGTCCCTCGTTCCTACTTACATAGTCGGTGGTAATCAATCGACTGTAAAATACTTGCAAGTAGGGTAACGTCGAGTTGTCGAACTTTTTTGCGCGACGCCATGTGTCACATCCATTTGCAGTCGTCTTGAACCGAGTCCCTTGACCTTTTCAAAGGATCTTCGTTGCTCCACGTTTTTCAAACCTGTGGGTATACATGCGTTCGCGAAATATTTGCGGTAAAAAAAAAATTATTTAAATAACGGGTCGAATAAAAGTTACTTTATCTTTAGATTATTTGATGAATAAAGTTAAAGTTGATGTTAAAGTTAAAGTCTAAGTTAAAATAACAAATACACTTATAGTTAAAATTGAAAAATTTAATCAACGCTCAAATTGAAACGCTCAACAAATAAAAAAATTAACTGCTTTCGTCGAATAAAGATAACCCGGGTCGAATAAAAGTTACTTTATCTTTAGATTATTTGATTAATAAAGTTAAAGTTGATGTTAAAGTTAAAGTTAAAGTTAAAGTAACAGTTACAGTTATAGTTAAAGTTGAAAAATTTATTCAACGCTCAAATTGAAACGCTCAACGAATAAAAAAATTAACTGCATTCGTCGAATAAAGATAACCCGGGTCGACAAATCGCGAATAACTTTTTTAGCTTTCATTCGTTATTCGAAATGTTTACTTAAATAAAATTTGTTTCCATCTCTGAGTTACTCTCGGTGGCTCCTACTGCGTCAGAATTTGAGAATTTATCATCAATTCACAGCAATCGGAGCATCGCGGTATTAATGTTGTTGCTTCAGTACCGTCGTTAGGTCGGAACTAAAACGCGTCGGAAGTAGCAGTGGCTGTTGAAGGTAATGGGGATCGATGTAAAGCGGTTCGTAAATAGAGACGCGATTACCAAACTTTTCGCAGAGTCGTTAAACACCGGCATTGCGAGTGCTGGAAACTTTAAGTCCCACGACTTTAATCTCTCATTAGAACGGTAGCGGGCAAAGCGAGGCAAGTTGTAAGAGCGAGTGATGGGCGACGAGGTACGTCGTAAACAGAGGCGAGAAGATGCGAGCGGTTGATGGAAACGGGCGGTGGTTGTTGTCGCTCGTTTAGCATCGTCTACACGCGCCCACGCGCTCCAAACGACCAACAGGTAGTTAGTTTCGGACACAGTGTCGGCGTTTTGTATTTTATCGGCGCCGAGTTTCGCTTCGGCCAGCGAAACGCCTAAGTGGAAATCGATCGAGTGGTGTGTTTCAGGCGAATTGTAAGATCGTTCGCGTGGAAGTATCCGAAGTAGGTATCATTCATAACCAGTGACAAACATTCTGCTCCGGGGATGTTCCGTTGTAACTTCCGCAGCTTGATGTCCGCGAAGGCGTAAAATGCTTTTCGAAGTAGAAGCAACACGGGACTAACACAAGTCGAACATTCAGACCAACGTGCTTAAATGTTCCTGCGAGTTGTCAACCGCGCGTAATTAATTCGACGCGAATCGTTATCTACCAGACTAACGGGATGAATTATTCGGAATGCGGTGTTAATGGCACGGAAATAGCGGATCATTATACACGCATATTTGTTACCTACTCAGTGTGCATTACGGTAAGAGATAAAAAGCAAGCTAAACAGATACACTATCTACCGCTTCGGCCTGCGAAATTCAATAGAGGCGCTCGGCACGCGCGGCCGCCAATTAAACACAGGCGCAATTTATCCTTGCCAATCCTGCCAGCATTCCGCATCACTCTTGCCAGCTTTTCGATCATTGGGGACCTTTTGTGTTCCAGCTCCCATCCCACGCACCTCGCACCCATCTTACATTGCCAATTTACTTTGAGTGACTTTTAATAGCCAGAACCTTTAGGCTTCATCTGGACACCGTTGCCTACACAGCTTTGCGCTAGTGAAGATGATAAGCATGCTCCTTGGAAGGAACACATCCTAGGCGCATCCGTCTATCCTGGCAATTTGAATGCCCCCGTTTTCCCCTCGTTCAGGTTACAGCCTTAATTATTTCCCGGCCAATGACCGGTTGTCATCGACAGCCGCAGTGACGAGCGCAAACGGACCACCCCGAAGCTTTTACCGTCCAGCTGGAGATATCCAGCGGCAATATCTCTCTCTCTCTCTCTCTCTCCCTTTCGCTCTTGCTGTCCTCGTCTCTTCGTCGCGGGAATCCGCTTGTCCGACAGAGAGCGGCAAGTAAAACTGGAGCGGGTTTTACGCTGCTCTGTTACCGGATTACGTAAATGGGATGCGCCGAGTGGCGGTCGGTCTTTTTGTTTGTAATAAATCACCGCGACCACCGTGGGCTTCGAGTGGCGAGGACGTGAAAGCGAGAGGCGCAGGTAATTTGATGTACCGATGGCATTTTTGCGTGTCGCCGGTAACGCCGGTGCCCCAGCGTTATAGCTAGCTGGTGGAACGGGGACATCGGCGATTTTATTTTTCCAATATCGCCTCGGACGGAGGTAAGTGCACCCGGGCTTGATGAAATTTCAAAGTCCACTGCCTCGAAATCGAAGCCTCGCGTCACGCGAGTCAAAGGAAGCTTCTCGTAGGTAAGTAGAAAACGCGAATGAATGTTTCGAACGGTGGATTGTAAATTTGTTACGGAAGAAGCTGCGCATCCTCGTTTTATTACTGATATTGCTTCGAACGTATCGGGACGTCTAAGCAAAAGTTCATCGACGGATGATCGTTAAGGGGTTATGTCCATTTGCAAAATCTGGAAAAATGGATTTTGGGGGTTTGACATTTTCTTAAAGTATAGCATCTCAAAAGTATTGTGTGAATGTTTCAATTTGATCCGTTTCAATTTGATCCGAAAATATGAAATAAAGATGGCGTCACAGCCAATGAAAGTCGATCATCTAAAAAAAAATTGCTCGATTTGTTTAAAGTTTTGCAAACAGTTGTAGCGAAGAAAATTCTGGTTATAACTGATGTGATTGCTCGTCCTCAAAGAAGTCTTTCCGAGTTTCCCTGTCAGTTAGCTGGGCGAATTTTCCCTCTCTCCGACCCTCACAGTAGAATATTCCCTTAATTTGAAGAATCATGTTTACAGGCGCGTGTAACGCAATCGTGTCCAAAAACAGTTAAGAGAAAAGACGGCCCAGTTGACGGTTCCAGTTGGCTCGGCGTGGCCAAAAAGTCGACTAAAATTGACCTATCAGGCTCGATCCGGAGGCTGATTGAGCCCATATTTGGATCGATTCGGGCATAACCGTAGGAAGGCTCGTGCGCGCGTCCGATCTACCGGGTGACACGGCCGCAAACTCAAACTCGTTTACCCGTCTCATTCGTCAAATTCTTTGATAGAGTAGACGCGCTCGCATTCGCCATTCCTTTTCCCGGATCAAATCGGATTAATTCGCCCGTACCTTCGGGATCCCGATCAAACATTCAGAAACTTTCGCGTTGGTAATCGCGAATCAGCCTCCATTTCGCACGGCGATCCCATCAAAAGGAGGATCTATCAAATGTGCACATTTTCCACTGAAACTGGCGAAAGCTGAAAGGCATAAAGCAACGTATTTCGTTGCAAGGAGCATACCAACGAAATGGCTGGATATTCTGGATTCCACGAGAAATATACTTTGAAGGGGAATTAGAATTTGATTTAATTAAAGCAGGATGTAACTCCATTTCTGTACCTGTCTGCTGGAGTGTGACATTATGAAAGGTCTTCTGTTAGTGGAATTTCAAAGGAGTTACCTGGAATTGCCCGGTATATGGCTGGAGCAAGGCGGAGTACGGTGGATCGTTCGTCACTCCGAATTTACTTACCATTTCGAGATCACGAGTCCCTAAAAGGATTATGGGTTGCTTTGTGATGCCGACGTCAGTGCTCGTTGTGCGCGTACGCGACTATCTTGGATTGCCGCAATTAATGATTCAACGGATCTGATCGATCGCCCGTACCAATTAAGATCCTGCCAAGAAGCGAAAACTCGAGGAGGAAAGTAGTCCACGGTTTCACGAAAACACTCAATTTTTCTTGTTCTTCTTTCATAATTGGAATTTTAATAATGTCTTATCGAATAGAACATTTCCACACTGTAAAATATCGCGTGAAAAGTTGACGTAGTTGCCTGTAGTATGACTTGTCAGTGGTTGCTTCACTTCTGTGTTGGAAGAAGAAGTAGATACAGCCAACCATGCACAGCCACTCTCCTAGGATATAGACTCCTTGATCGCAATACTGGTCTTGGAGATTTTTTAGTATTATTTACAGTAGCGGACAAAAAAGTTACCACTTTTTCGACCCACCCTAATTCTATTACTTTTCAATATCAATTCAAAATTGTAGTATATGCCTAACATACATATTCTGAAAGAGAATTGAAAGCTCTATAAAATCCAGTTACAGTTGAATTTATTTAACTAACAATCAAAAAACCGCACATAACATTAAACAAGACAACACACTTTTAAAGTCAACAAAAAGTTACCACTTTTGAACATAAAAACATCTAATATTTTGTGGGGGGACATTTTGCTTTTAGGGCAATCTAAAAAGTTGCTAAACGTGGTAACTTCTTTGTCGGCCCCAAAAATGTGTTACCCCCTTTAATATCATACAACACTTTTGCTTGTCAGTTAATTAAATTCAACTTTAACTGGATTTTATACATCTTTATATTCTCCATCAGAATATGCATATTAAATATACCACAGTCCTAAATGTATGCTAAAAAAATATGCAAAAATAGAACAAATCGAAAAAGTGGTAACTTTTTTGTCCGCTAGTGTACCTACTTTATCCAAAGAATTTTGTTCTAAGACATTCAAAGCGAATTTGATTGGTTAGGGGTTAGTTAATCTTCATCGACTTGTTGAAAGTACAGGTTTCGTTTAATGTGCATCGCTAGAAATACTTGAATTATCTACCACTCCCCCAACAATGGAGTAATGAAATTACTTTGGTCACGTGAAGCCACTTGTCGTTGGAAGCCGAACAAAGTGCAACAAGTGCACTTGAAATGATTGCTATTAGCTAAAGCTGAGCGTAAAATTGGACGACCATCGACGATAACGCGAATGGTAATATCCTTGCGATGTCGCTCTTAGCTCTGTCGAGACTCGTCGATCTATGAATCTTGCACCAATGGACTACTCCTTTTATACATTTCAATGTACATTAGTCTTGCCTTCACTTTAAGACTTTTTTCATTACATATTGATTGCTATTCGCGAAGAGCGTACATCAATATTCTCCACTGTCTTCTCATTAATACTATGCTTAAAAAACGTCCAGTTTTAAAATTACCATCACGATTATGAAACGGATATCCCTATAGCGAATGAGAAACAATTGCCCTAGGATTTCCTTGTTCGTGCATCATCGGCCAACTTCAGGAGGAGTGCACGAAAAGCCACTCTGTCATGAACGGATACCAAGCACTTCTGACGTTCCTCGGCATCTTCGCGACCACGGGCAGCGATCTGTTCGCCAAATACACCCAGGGACCCGGAAACGTATACCATGGTAGGTAAGTGCATTCACGGGCTGCAACGGTTATCAATCCCCTGCTGGAAAATTCACAAGCTGATGCACTCCGTTACTCCGAGCGTTTGCGTCCACGACAATTTCGTCCTCATGCTCGTTTCATTCGATCCCAACCAAGTCGATCGTACTTTTCTCTCCCTCATGTCTTCGGGCTGCCCCGCCTGGACTACAGGAGTTACCTTTCGCGACCACAAACGCCACGGTATCTATCTCGACGCGTATTTTCCATTTTTGTTCTTTCTATGAATAACACAATCACTCGTTACTGGGTTACTCCTTTTACTTTCGGAAGCAAGTGTCTAACAAAAGTAAAACTCGGTGGACTCTGTTCACAACGCAAGATAACGAAAAACACAGGTTCCCTGAAATGTCGTTGGCGAAGGAAAGAGTTTTGCGTGGCACAATCAACTCGACCGCCAACTGGAACAATCGTGTCTGTATAATTAAACCGAGACGTCGACCGACGACGGACGCGAGGGTTGAATTAAGGAAGAGCCACGGGTAGGGTTGAAGCAAATTGCACGGGTCTCTGTCAAACATCCGTCCACCTGGTGGATCCGCGAGGGGAGCGGGCAACCGCAGACGAAAGTATTGCATTCAGAAAAGAGCCGGAGCGCGAAATTCTCGTGGCAACGATCGCGGGAATGTCCCTTAATCAAACCTCCAGCTTTCTTCTATGTTCTTGGCGCTGCAGGTACACGAGAGACCTCCACCAGCCGGAATTCCTGATACCGAGACGAGTGCTCGGGGATGGAAGCTTCGACACGTACTCCCTGCCCAACTACTACGACCGGCGAGAGCTGAACGAGCGCAGAAAGAGGTCGACCGAGGCCGATAAATTACACCTGGTGCTGCCTTTCAACGGGATCGAGCACCACGTCGAGCTCACTCCGTACCACGAATTCATCTCGCCCGACATGGTGATCGAGACGCGGGGCGCCGGCCTAAGGACCAACTTCAACGAGGCGGTGCGATTTAAAAGGGCCCCGGACCAGCAGTGCCATTATCGAGGCTTCATCAGAGGCCACCGCGCGTCCAGGGCTGCCCTTTCTCTGTGCGACGGCGTGGTTGGTACACTTGCCCCTTTCTCTCGCCTCCTTTTTCACCTTTCATTCCACTTAACGAATAAAAAGCTTGGAAAGCGACTATTCAAAGGGGCCAGGCAAAAGCCTTCCCATCGATTTCGACTCTCAACTGCGAAAGAACACGGCACATCGATCAAGATTAATTCTAACCGATGATCCACCAACTCCTTCGAGAGGTTTCGCGCGATTCAATCCAGCTAGACGATCGTGATTCTCGGTGGAGCCAACAGAGGAATCGCGACTGCGTTGTTGACAGCGAGGCCGTTGTCGCGCGTCTCTCTTCGAGGCTAATCAAGCCCCTTATTACGCACTTAACCGCATGCAAATTAATATAATGTATTTGCATACAGATCGGCGCGTTGCTGGCCGATGTCGTTGATACTCCGTGGCGATGCAGTCGTAAATTTCGGATTGAAACGAGCCGACGCGACATCGCGCCTACGCGACCGTTCCGCCGTCGCGCCGCGCCGTTCAGAAGACCGGAATATCTCGGATAACTCTTCGTCGGTCTTTCGTGAATTCGAGCGAGAAACGCGGTGGCCAAATGGCTGGCTTTCAGCTTGACGCAATTACCGTCGCGCGTTGCGAGACGCGATCTGCATAATCTCTCCTCCTCCTCCACTTGACAACCGATTCCCGCCGTCATAGGGGTTTACTGAAAGCAATAGTGAAGGGAAACGGTTAGCTATAATTGATAAATATAGATTTTATACAGTACCGATCCTGAAGCTTTCGTATCACATAGTTACGACGTCGATATGTGGGGAAAGTATGTTTTTCGCTTATCCGTAAAGAGCTTTCGAGGAGAACGAACGTTGTGCTTTTAACGAGTTCCGAGGGAAAGCATTCAGAGAATTCTACAAAATTCTTGGAAATATACAGAGTCTATCACTGATAATAATCTCTCCATGATCCTCGGGGTTAACTGCTGCGTGATAAGCATCCATCGCGCATCCCTTAGGATAGCGTTCCCAGGCGTGCCACAACTCTTTGCTCGGTGAAGAATTAGTCGGGCAGGATGAGATTGCCACGTGGATCGTTATTAAATCGGTAAATTTCGGCGGGTATCAACGCACGCAGGCCTCTGTTCCTCTGTATTCGGTTTAGACCACAATTTGCCGTGAATTACCAAGAGCGCTGGCTTGTTTGCGCACGGCGCAACGGGGAAGAGCCGCGGCTGGTTTTGAATTATACCGCGTTAGCTATCCACGCGATAAATGTTGCACACGCAACCGATCCCCGTAATTGGGCTTCGTTCGATTGTAATTTCGCCGGGTGGCTGGTAATTTCGCGATTCCCCGGGAAATTCGGCACGGATTCGACCTTTAAACGAGCACGGGAGTGTCGGGCAGGTTGCATCAAAGCGCGATAGTTAGGGGAGTGCCACGCACCGCGAATTCATGCTGGCGGAGAAATCGAAACTCCAATTACAAGTTCGGCATCCAGTCCGCCGTTCTTCGGCTTCCAGACTCGAATTGCCCACTTGGTAATTACATCTCGCCGACGTTCTTTACCGTGCTCTCGCTCAATATCTTATTTACAATAACGCTGATTAATGAGAGGTCGATAAATGCGTGCGCGGATCGCGTGCAGGTCGGCTACGTGCAGACTAATCAGGGTCGGTACTTCATCGAGCCGGTGAGCGAATCCCAGCCGGAACAAGATGGCCAGCACGTTCACGTAGCTTACAAACGAAACGCCCCGCACGAGAAAGATGGTCATGACGACTCATCCAAGAAACACTGCGGAACTGACGGTAAACGCAGCTTCCTCGAGAAGTTCGTATTGCTTAAAGCCTCAGGGATGTACCTTCTGTTTCTTTCTCAACTTCGATAGGCAACTGGGAGGCTGCGTGGGCGGAACAGTTGGCGAGACGAGAGAAACGATTAATAGAGGAGGGTAATCCTGTAGCAGAGAAGCGGGCGAAGCATTCTGGTATCCAGAGTATACATCGGTACATCGAGATCGGTTTGGTAGCCGACAGAAAATTCCTGGACTATCACAACAATACCAACTACGAGCAGTTTCTGCTGACGGTGATGAACATGGTTGCGGACTATTACCACGACGTAACCGTCGGCAATCAAATAGACGTGGTGCTCGTTCGCATGATCTATCTGGAGAAGGAGAAGGAAGAGGTAATGCGAAGCTGCGAGAGATCGCTTTATTGATTCACAGTGATGCACAGTGGTTCGAGTATACTACATACTAGTTGGACAAAATTATTTTTTCGCGGGTTTGGGTTTATATGGGGTTCAAATTGTTAGAAAACAAACCTGATTCGTATTACAGTTTATTATTTCAATAAAAATATTAATAAAATAAAAATATGACTAATTCAATAAAGGAAAAATAACAAAACGACAGTATTGTACTTTAAATATAATTAACAGTTATATCATTATGTCTATTCCTGTAATTTCTGAGTTTTTATGTTTAAAACCTGGTTTTTGAAATCAGTTTTCTCTGCATCGCTATTAAAATAGTGTTTTACTATATGTTCCACGTCGATCCACGCGACAAGGGTTGAATGTACGGAAAGTCGAGACTTTCTAGTTTATTTTAATCAATCGATCGATCTGCAAAAATTTGCAAAACTATATTTTTCTAATTGTTTTCGAGCGCAACGCTCGGCATAGTTTTGCAAATTTTTGCAGATCGATCGATTGATTAAAATAAACTAGAAAGTCTCTATTTTCCGTACATTCAACCCTTGTCGCGTGGATCGACGTGGAACATAAAGTAAAACACTATTTTAATAGCGATGCAGAGAAAACTTATTTCAAAAAGCAGGTTTTAAACTTAGAAACTCAGAAATTACGGGAATAGACATAATGTTATAACTGTTAATTATATTTAAAGTACAATACTGTCGTTTTGTTATTTTTCCTTTATTGAATTAGTCATATTTTTATTTTATTGATATTTTTATTGAAATAAAAAACTGTAATTCGAAACAGGTTTGTTTTCTAACAATTTGAACCCCATATAAACCCAAACCCGCGAAAAAATAATTTTGTCCAGCTAGCATGTAGTATACTCGAACCACTGTGTGATGTAGGGAGATACCGAGGTGCTAGTTGAAATGCTATTGTTCCGTAGCTAGATTTGACAATCAGTCCCGCAGCCTCCGAAACGTTGGCTAGCTTCGCCAACTGGTCCATGAGGACGAACCCAGCTGACCACAATCACCCCAATCACTACGACGTAGGTGTCCTCGTGACGAGGTGCGACTTCACTTTCAATCTTAATCAAGCTACTCAGCGAGATATCACTTGGTTAATATCGTTCAGACTTTTCGTTTCTTCTCTCATTCATTTCTCAGGCATGACATTTGTTCGAAGAAATCGGGCTGCAGCCTGACGGGTTTGGCATACTTGGCAGCGGCGTGCGATCCCGCGAAAGCAGCCAGCATCAACGAAGAGAGTGGTGTGCTGCTCGGAGTCGTAATTGCCCACGAAGTTGGTCACGTGTACTGTCCATGCACGTTCCATTGCTAACCGTAATCCTTTCGCTGTTATCGGTGTTTAGAGGCATCGCTAAACTAGCTTCTTTCGTGTCCTCACCGTCTGTGAGTGTTTAACGATTTTTACGCCGATGCGGTGCTCGCGACGAATCATCGAGGACGATTTCCACTCGCGCTTTTTCCATAAAAGCACAGATCGAATAATCTATTAATCAGTCGAGTACGCCCTATGATCGACATCTCAGCAGTAAACGGATAAATAAAGACGGAATCCAGGGGAACAAAAAGACTTCCTTTCGCAGATACAGTCAGTTTGCGCAGCAGCGTATTCCCGAAATCTCTGAGAAGGTTCTCAGATTCTGCAGTACATTTAATAGGAAGTAAAGCAACAGACTTCGTAAATATCATAGATGCGCTGTTGCGCGGCTGACAGTATTTCGATCGGTCTGTTCACAGAGCAGAGGATCTCGTAAAAGAAAGTAATATCGCACGGTTCGTTGTTTTCAGGATGGGCAGCGCCCACGACGATGCCAAGGATGCCAACGCCGGCTGTCAGGCTCACGATAACGATGGGAGTTACTTCATCATGTCACCTATTGTCGCTCTTTACACGATCAGGTGGTCACCTTGCAGTCGAGCGTATATAACCAAACTACTCGAGTAAGTTATTAATCATTCATCGGCTTCGGGTGTCCGTGATGAATCCAACCATAGATAATTAATTAATTAGTTCTGGTCTGGGCGATTGCCTGAATGACAACCCGAAGAATCCATCCGAGAAGTTGAAGCTGCCGAACATGCTGCCCGGCGCAATGTACGACAGGGATTATCAATGCAACATGGTATTCCCTGGATCTAAAGGATGTCCAACTTCTCAGGTACAATGTCGTCTGCATTGCGACGGGTTGCTACCGCTTTTATCCTCTTCGCCGTGGTACTCCTTACCGGTTTTTCTGCGAACGTCTGAATGTGTGTTTCAGAATGATTGTGAGACGCTCTGGTGCACGAAAGACCCGCCTGACACTGGCTGCAGGCGTCGCGGAGCCACTGTGGCTGATGGAACAAAATGTGGCGAGAACAAAGTTCGTTGAATAGATCTGTCAGATATAAGAACGTCCCAGAATATCCTTTCATCGATTATCAATTTCGTGTTGAAAAGTACTTCGTAATGTCTCACGGATTCAGGGGTAGTACGCGAGAAGGGGTGGATGGATTTAAAATTTCGATGACGCCATGTGACTGACGCGAAACGCGCATAAATCGAACGGTAACACGTTGGTAGTGTGATCGCGAAATATTTGTACCTACAACTACCCCACTTCAGGGACGAATTCAGCACTCGTGTGCTGGCGTGAACTTGCTTGATGGTTTCTAAATGCTCAATACATCACTGAAGTGGATTCCGCGCGTTATATTATACGCTATGTATATTGCAACTGCAATTCGACGAACGAATAATTCAGAGTGCGCGTGTATTCAGTGGTGCGTTCACCTGAAATGCGTGGACAAGGGCAGCCGACCAGCTGCGGTGAACGGCGGTTGGGGTGCGTGGGGTCCCTTGTCTGCTTGCAGCAGAACTTGCGGTGGTGGCATGAAAATTTCTGAGAGGGAGTGCGACAAACCGATACCTGCCAATGGGGGTAGATATTGCGTCGGCGAGAGGAGGAGGATAACTTTTTGCAACACTTCGGTAAGCCTCGCGACTCTTTCACAAACTCGATCAGGCTTATCGATTTTTTTAAGTAGCTTCCAAGTGTCGTGCCACTTTGTTTCAATGCGCAGCCTTGCGATGTGACCGCACCATCGTACCGCAGCGTCCAATGCTCCATGTACGATAAAGTCCCGGTGTTGACGGACGGACTTCATACTTGGCAAGCTTATATGTCCCCCAATCATGATCCCTGTGTATTATTTTGCTTGGCCGAGGACAATTTCGTGTCGAGGGTCGCGCCAATGGCAAACGACTCGACCCCCTGCAGGGCAGGGACCAACGACGTCTGCATCAGTGGCGGATGCAGGGTAACAGAATTCTCATTCTTATATCTCTTGTCAATGGCTCCTGACTCTAACGTGATAACTTTCAAGTTGTGGTAGGACAACGCGATTTCTGATAATTTGATAGCACGCAACTGTGTTTACAATATAAATGATGAGGAGGGAAAGTCGAGCAGGGATTACTCTTCAATCATCTCGCCCAACTCCAAGCCACTTTGCCTCCTCATATTTTCGAGTACCCAGTGGCTAAAGCTATTAATAGCAGTCATATAACTTTTTGAAATGAATTGCCAAGAATTACACGTTGCTAAGTATTAATTACATAGCGGTAATTTCACGTACCGATGGTATCAGCTACGCGAGTGAGTAATATGACATCGATTAAGGGTTTGCCGCGTCTTTATACCATTTTTATCTGATTTTAAATTAAGCCAAGTTTTAGAATTACACCCCAGGCTATGTGCTTTATGGCGTAATTATAAATGTGACCTGCACTGTTTCGCGTTTGAATAAACTTGCCAGCGCGAGGGGAAGGCGAATCATTTGGAACGTGAAAGCCATTATATTCTAGAAAGTTGGTTGCGATTGGGTACTGGAATCAGCCGCAATCGAGGACATGTGTGGCGTCTGCAAGGGCGACGGAACGCGATGCAAGCTCGTGGAGGGTCATTTCACTGAAAAGAATGTGAAAGAAGGTAAATTATGCCCTCTTCATCGTCAGGCATTCGCAATTTAAAACACTCATCATCGCGACATAGCAGCTCACTTTCTTCAATCATAGTTGTACTTTAATCAATGAAATAATTAAGCTTAGAGAATATTGTAAACGTATGTTAATTAATCCCGCAACGATGAACGCGTCAGCCTTTAGGACAATAGTGAAGATTCCTAAGAATGCTCGTAAGATACATATATGGGAAGACGCGGTACACAAGAATTTCCTGACTGTTAAATTAGAGAAGAACAACAGCTACTGTTTAAACGGTAAAATGTGAGTACTGTCATGGTATACGATAAACAACGACACCTTATAGCAAAACGGAGACCACTCGACACTTTACCTCTATGAATCCCTATAAAGGAATTTCAGTAACGGTAGGCAAGAAACGAGTTTCCTGGGTGTTAAATAAAGTTCTCCAACGATTACGCAGGTTTGAAGATAGAAGCGGTGATTACCTGTGCGCAGACTTTCTCGTCATATATCTGCACCCCGAGCCACACAAGGAAGAGATTCTAATAAAGGGGCCCATATCCGAGGACATTCGAATAGAAGTAAGTTGGAAGTTGCTCAGCTCGCACGTAAACTAGGTAGAAGATACACAGGGGGTTTAAAATATCTGATGGAACATAGTCCGGCATAAAAACGCATTCATTAATGATTCATCGTTCTACTTTCCAGTACGCTTTCATGGATCCGGATGTTAACGTCGGGGTGCATTATTCGTACGCCACGGTGTCGGATGATCCGTCACATGTGCCGAAATACCTATGGGATTTCACGGAGTGGTCTGATTGTGATGCTCTGTGCGGTGGCGGTACCAAGGTAACACCAGTGTCCAATTTCTTTAAGGGATTATGCCTACCTGTAAGATTTGAATACATAAGTATTTTCGGGATTTTTGTTTTAAAACTTGAAGAGTTTTATTTTTATAAATGGTTGTATATTCGAAAGTATATATTTTAAAGTTATTGCAGATTTTTTTGCAATGCGATATATAAATAAATGTTGGAATTATAGGCGATCTCCTGGCAACGTTTTTTTTATTCAAGCACTTTAAGGTGACTATTGTAACTTTGAGCTGGTTCAGCAGAAATAAAAAATTCTACCAAATTTAGTTAGTATATTAAATTATCTAGTCCTCAATACTGGCTTTTTTATTTTCCATTGCGTAGGTATTATTTTATAGATCAAAAATAATGAAAAATGAGAGCGATTCTGTGGCGAAAATCGATACTTTTGCTATGAGAAGCCGCCATTTTGTAGCAAATTAATTTATTTGGATAATGTACGATTAAGGACTAGATAATCTAATATAGTAACTAAATTCCCGCGAATTTTTTATTTCGGATGAACCAGGTGAAAATTAGAGTGGTTACCGCAAATTACTAAAAAAAATCGCTGCCGGGAGATCGCTTCCAAAATAAATGAATACATTTTCTTGTTTGTAAAATCATAATCTAAATATCGGGCGAACCCGAGTAGTAAAGCTAGTTAAATATAAATCAGCCAATCGATTAAACCTGTGCCCAGTGAATTTATTCCCCGCCCGATATTACCCGGCTATGCCCTGTTTGTTCGCCACGATCGTGCACGCGCTACTAAATCAGATAGCAAACAATATAAAAGTTACCACGGAAACGATCGCAGCCGCATACTTTTGATGGGGAACGCTCCCTGTAATTTCATTAAATGCTTTAACATGCGAGCGAATAGAAGCTGGTTTACGAACGGCGAGAAATGAGGTAGAGAAGGTAACGGGGTGCATTCAGATTTGATGCATTGATGGATATAGATCTCCGAGGCGTCCTGTATCGAGGAAACTGGTGGAGCAGTTAGTCCTAGTTACTGTAACGCTATGCCGAAGCCAGAACCGAAGTCTCGGGCTTGCAACACCGACCCTTGTCCTGCGAAGTAAGTGTAATTATCTTGCGAAAGGTACCTATCATAGTTTTTTAGAATCGATGTACAGGACAAGTAATAATTTCAAAGTCAGTGGTGCTCTTCCTTTTCTGATATCGCACGGACATTTAAAATGTTAGGTGGCGAGTGAGTCAGTGGAGCAAGTGCAGCGCCTGCAACAACAACAAGGGATCGAGGCATCGCAAGGTGCAGTGCGTTAGGCCTGCCGCGCGGTTCGGTGAAGACGACGTCCAAGCGAACTTGGACGCGTGCAAAGGTCGCGTGCCAAGGCAGAAGGAAGATTGCATCGGTACGAATACTATTAACACGCAATGCATTCAGTCGAATCCAGCACATTATTTCTCATCTTCTGTCAGCTACCACATTCCGTGCGAAAGATGGCCAGCGGTGCTGTAATCAATCGTAACACGATTGTGCTCGGCTCACTATCCTTCAAAATCTGGAACTATTTATTTCCTAGCTTTATTTCTACTATCGAACAACGTTTACCGACACTTTTAATACAGCTCCGAGATGGGAAATTTTATTTACAATTAATCTTTTCCCGGTTCTCCGTTATTGTCTCACCTCTTCCCAACAGGCAAGAGACCGTGCAAGAAGACCTGCCCAAAAAAGGCGCGAAACACGAACGCAGAGCTCGACGCCGAAAAGGAGAAGCAGTGGCCGTCGGCGGAGGACCAGGCCAAGATGATCGACAGGTTCGTGGATCTGAACCTGGCGCGATACCTGGAGGAGGCGCACGGGATGTCGCGTGAGGATGACGAGCTGGCAAGAGCGAGCGGCGCGGCGGACTTTCGGCAGCTTCTTCGCGACTGGTCGACCATCGAGAATAAGAAGAAGCGCAGAGACTGCATCCCCGTGAATCTCACGCTGCCGAAGCCGGGCTCGATCGCCGTGGATTCGGTTCCAATCGAGAGTGTCGTGGTGGTGGAAGCTCCTATTATGAACGAGGGTCTTCAGATGAATATTTCGGACAGGGCGTATCAGGAAACCGGTGATCTCATTGGCGCCGGCCTCGACACCACCCGCGAGAAGGTATACAGGGGCGAGGCTGCTGTCAGAAAGCTCGACGAGATACACATCAAGAATAAATATACTAACGCGACCCACGTGCCGCCTTCCAAATAAGAGATTTACACGTTTGAACGTCTGAGCAGTATCGTGGATGTCGTAGACCAGTGAAAATGCACTATTAATTAAGGGGTAGGTCGCCGATTCGTAGATACTTGTAATATGTGTGATAGTTTGTAGTTTCTGATTTCTGACAATATCTCGGGGAGAACTAAAGCGTTGTATTGTAGGATTTTGTAGGTACCGTTGCGAAATACAGAAAACTTTGATGTTGTAGCTCCTTTTATTGAATTTATGTACAGACGAGTGTATATTGTTCATGTTGAAGGTATTTATGGATGTCTTGTAAGAGACGGAAATAAGGGAAAGCCGTCTGCGTGCTGGCCAGCCGTCTAACTGAATCCTCCACGTCGACTTCCCGAGATCTGTGTTTCCCCAAATCCTGTTAAAAGCCGCCACCTATGGGCCTCACTCGTACCATAGGTCGTTTTTAACCTGCCGAACTTCAGCAGTCTTCAGATTGGAAAGATAAGAAACGAAATCGACACTGTGCGTGGACCACATTCGTGCTTGTCTCTTTGCACACTTGAGCGATACATATATTTAGCGAGAGATTAATTGACATATCTGTCAATAGATATGTAAAACATTTCCCGCGACACAAGATCTCTCTCTGAAAATGGCAATAATGCTGTAGCGAATAAGATCGCTTTCGAATCATCGAACCAAGTATTCGATGAAATAAAAGGATTCCAGAGAACGCGCGATTGACTCCTTTTATACATTTCAATGTACATTTGTCATGCCTTCACTTTAAGACTTTTTTCATTATATATTGATTGCTATTCGCGAAGAACGTACAATATTCTCCACTGTCTTCTCATTAATACTATGCTTAAAAAAACCTCTAGTTTTAGAATTACCGTCACGATTATGCAACGGATATCCCTATAGCGAATGAGAAACAATTGCCCTAGGATTTCCTTGTTCAGCATCATCGGCCGACTTCAGGAAGAGTGCACGAAAAGCCACTCTGTCATGAACGGATACCAAGCACTTCTGACGTTCCTCGGCATCTTCGCGACCACGGGCAGCGATCTGTTCGCCAAATACACCCAGGGACCCGGAAACGTATACCATGGTAGGTAAGTGCATTCACGGGCTGCAACGGTTATCAATCCCCTGCTGGAAAATTCACAAGCTGATGCACTCCGTTACTCCGAGCGTTTGCGTCCACGACAATTTCGTCCTCGTGCTCGTTTCATTCGATCCCAACCAAGTCGGTCAGACTTTTCTCTCCCTCGCGTCTTCGGGCTGCCCCGCCTGGACTACAGGAGTTACCCTTCGCGTCCACAAACCCTACGGTATCTATCTCGATGCATATTTTTCATTTTTGTTACTTCTTTTACTTTCGGAAACAAGTGTCTAACAAAAGCAAATACGGTGGACTCTGTTCGCTTCGCGAGGTAATGAAAAACACAGGTTTCCTGAAATGTCGTTGGCAAACGAAAGACTTTTCGAGGCTGAATCATCTCGACCGCCAATTGGAATAATCGGTGTAGGCATAATTAAACCGAGACGTCGACCGACGACGGACGCGAGGGTTGAATTAAGGAAGAGCCACGGGTAGGGTTGAAGCAAATTGCACGGGTCTCTGTCAAACATCCGTCCACCTGGTGGACCCGCGAGGGGAGCGGACAACCGCAGACGAAAGTATTGCGTTCAGAAAAGAGCCGGAGCGCGAAATTCTCGTGGCAACGATCGCGGGAACGTCCCTTAATCAAACCTCCAGCTTTCTTCTATGTTCTTGGCGCTGCAGGTACACGAGAGACCTCCACCAGCCGGAATTCCTGATACCGAGACGAGTGCTCGGGGATGGAAGCTTCGACACGTACTCCCTGCCCAACTACTACGACCGGCGAGAGCTGAACGAGCGCAGAAAGAGGTCGACCGAGGCCGATAAATTACACCTGGTGCTGCCTTTCAACGGGATCGAGCACCACGTCGAGCTCACTCCGTACCACGAATTCATCTCGCCCGACATGGTGATCGAGACGCGGGGCGCCGGCCTAAGGACCAACTTCAACGAGGCGGTGCGATTTAAAAGGGCCCCGGACCAGCAGTGCCATTATCGAGGCTTCATCAGAGGCCACCGCGCGTCCAGGGCTGCCCTTTCTCTGTGCGACGGCGTGGTTGGTACACTTGCCCCTTTCCCTCGCCTCCTTTTTCACCTTTCATTCCTCTTAACGAATAAATAGCTTGGAAAGCGACTATTAAATGGGGCCAGGCAAAAGCCTTCCCATCGATTTCGACTCTCAACTGTGAAAGAATATCCCATGCTTTCGAGTTTCTCGTTGCTTCGTTCCTTTTATGAGATCGCGTGACACATCGATCAAGATTAATTCTAACCAATGATCCGCCAACTCCGCCGACAGGATTCGCGCAATTCAATCCAGCTAGACGATTGTGATTCTCGGTGGAGCCAACAGTGTAATTGTGACGGCGTTGTAGACAACGAGGCCGTTGGCGTGCGTCTCTCTTCGAAGCTAATCAAGCCTCTTATTACGCACTTAGCGGCATGCAAATTAATATAATGTATTTGCATATAGATCGGCGCGTTACTAGCCGATGTCGTCGATAGACCGCGGCGATCCAGTCGTAAATTTCGGTTTCAAACGAGCTGAAGCGACATCGCGCCTACGCGACCGTTCCGCCGTCGCGTCGCGCCGTTCAGAATATCTCGGATAACTCTCTGTCGGTCTTTCGTGAATTTGAGCGAGAAGCGCCGTGGCCAAATAACTGGCTTTCAGCTTGATGCAATTGCCGTCGCTCGTTGCGACTTGCGAGTACGCGATCTGCATAATCTTTCCTCACTCCTCCTCCACTTGACAACCGATTCCCGTCGCTATAGAAGTTTACTGGAAGGAACAGTGAATAGAAACGGTTGGCTATATTTGATAAATATAGATTTCATGCAGTACCGATCCTGAAGCTTTCCTACCACATAGTTACAACATCGATATGTCGGGAAAGTAGTTTTTCCGCTAATCCATAAAGAGCTTTCAAGGAGAACGAACCTTGTGCTTTTAACGAGTTCCGAGGGAGAGCATTCAGAGAATTCTGCGGAATTCTTTGAAGCATACAGAGACTATCACTGATAATAATCTCTCCATGATCCTCGGGATTAACTGGTGCGTGATAAGCATCCAGCGCGCATCCCTTAGTATAGCGTTCCCAGGCGTGCCACAACTCTTTGTTTGGTGAAAATTAGTCGGGCACGATGAGATTGCCACGCGGATCGTTATTGAATCGGTAAATTTTCGCGGGTATCAACGCACGCAGGGCACAATTTTCCGCGAATTACCCAGAGCGCTGGCTTGTTTGCGTACGGCGATAGGGTAAGAGACGCGACTGGTTTTGAATTATACCGCGTTAGCTATCCACGCAGTAAATGATGCACGCGCAACCGATCTCCGTAGTTGAGATTCGTGCGATTATTATTTCGACGGATAGCTCGTAATTCCACGAGTCTCCGGGAAATTCGGCACGGATTCGACCTTTAAACGAGCACGGGAGTGTCGGCCAGGTGCCACGCACCGCGAATTCATGCCGGCCGAGAATCCGAAACTCCAATTACAAGTTCGGCATCCAGTCCGCCGTTCTTCGGCTTCCAGACTCGAATTGCCCACTTGGTAATTACATCTCGCCGACGTTCTTTACCGTGCTCTCGCTCAATATCTTATTTACAATAACGCTGATTAATGAGAGGTCGATAAATGCGTGCGCGGATCGCGTGCAGGTCGGCTACGTGCAGACTAATCAGGGTCGGTACTTCATCGAACCGGTGAGCGAATCCCAGCCGGAACAAGATGGCCAGCACGTTCACGTCGCTTACAAACGGAACGCTCCGCACGAGGAAGATGGCCATGACGACTCATCCAAGAGACACTGCGGAACTCACGGTTAGCGCAGCGTCAGCGCGAAGTTCGTATTGCTTAAAGCCTCGGGGATCTACCTTCTGTTTCTTTCTCAACTTCGATAGGCACCTGGGAGGCTGCGTGGGCGGAACAGTTGGCGAGACGAGAGAAACGACTAATAGAGGAGGGTAATCCTGTGGCAGAGAAACGGGAGACGCCGGGCGCAACTGGTGCCACGAGCATGCATCGTTACATCGAGATCGGTTTGGTCGCCGACAGAAAGTTCCTGGACTATCACAACAATACAAACTACGAGCAGTTTCTGCTGACGGTGATGAACATGGTCGCGGACTATTACCACGATGTATCCGTCGGCAATCAAATAGACGTTGTGCTCGTTCGCATGATCTATCTGGAGAAGGAGAAGGAAGAGGTAATGCGAAGCTGCGAGAGATCGCTTTATTGGTACATCAGTGATGTAGGGAGATGCCGAGGTGCCAGTTGAAATACTATTGTTCCGTAGATAGATTTGACAATCAGTCCCGCAGCCTCCGAAACGTTGGATAGCTTCGCCAAATGGGCCATGAAGGCGAACCCGGCAGACCACGATCACCCCAATCACTTCGACATATCTGTCCTCGTGACGAGGTGCGACTTCACTTTCAATCTTAATCAAGCTACTCAGAGACATATCACTTGGTTAAAATCGTTCAGTCTTCTCGTTTCTTCTCTCATTCATTTCTCAGACATGACATTTGTTCGAAGACAACGGGCTGCGGCCTGACGGGTTTGGCATTCGTGGCAGCGGCCTGCGATCCCGCGAAAGCGTCCAGCATCAACGAAGAGAGTGGTTTGCTGCTCGGAGTCGTAATTGCCCACGAAGTTGGTCACGTGTACTGTCCATGCACGTTCCATTGCTAACCGTAATCCTTTCGCTGCTATCGGTGTTTAGAGGCATCACTAAACTTTATTTTTTCGTCTTCTCCCCATCTGTAAGCGTTTAACGATCTGGAAGTCGATCCGGTCCTCGAGACGGACCATCGGCAACGGCTTCCACTCGCGCTTTTCCCATAAAAGCACAGATCGAATAATCTATTAATCAGTCGAGTATTCCGTACGATCGACATCTTAGCAGCGAACGGGTTAATAAAGACGGAATTCAGGGGAGCAACAAGACTTCCTTTCGCAGATGCAGTCTGTTCGCGCAGCAGCGTATCTCCGAGATCATTGAGAAGGTTTTCAGATTCCGCAGTGCATTTAAAGTTATTACGCTCGCATTTAATAGCCAGCAAATGATGCCTTGTGATAGGCTTCGTAAACATCATGGGTGCGCTGTTGCGCGGCTGACAGTACTCCGTTCGGTGTGTTCACAGAGCAGTGTATCTCGTAAAAGAAAGTAATATCGCAAGGTTCATTGTTTCCAGGATGGGCAGCGAACACGACGAAGCTAAGGATGACAGCGCCGGCTGCCAGCCCCACGATAAAGATGGAAGTTACTTCATCATGTCTCCCCTTGTCGGTCTTTTCACGATCAGGTGGTCACCTTGTAGCCGAAAGTATATATCCTCGCTACTCGAGTAAGTTATTAATCATTCAACGGTCTCGGGTGTCCGTGATGAATCCAACCACTGATAATTAATTCATTAGTTCTGGTCTGGGCGATTGCCTGAACGATAACCCGAAGAAGCCATCGGAGAAGTTGAAGCTACCGAACATGCTACCTGGCGCGATGTATGACGGTGATTATCAGTGCAACCTGGTGTTCCCTGGATCTAAAGCCTGTCCAGCTGATGAGGTACAATGACCTCCGCAACATTGCGACGGGTTGCTACCACTTTTATTAATCTTCGTCGTGGCACTCCTGCGGGAGAAACTTCATTATGATCGACTTTTATGTGAACGACCGAATGTGTGTTTCAGATGCAAGGGACGTGCGACAGACTCTGGTGCACGAAAGACCCGCCTGACACTGGCTGCATTACTCAGGGAACAACAGTGGCTGATGGAACAAAATGTGGAAAGGACAAAGTGCGTTGAATAGATCTGTCAGATATAGAAGCGTCCCAGATTATCCTTTCATTGATTATAAATTTCGAGTCGAAGAGTCCATCGGCATGTTTCACGGATTCAGGGGTAGAATGCGAGAAAGGGTGGATGGATTTAAAATTTCGATGACGCCATGTAACTGACGCAAAACGCGCATTAATCGAACGGTAACACGTTGGTAGCGTGATCGCGAAATATTTGTACCTACAACTGCCCCACTTCAGGGACGAATTCAGCACTCGTGTGCTGGCGTGAACTTGCTTGATGGTTTCTAAATGCTCAATACATCACTGAAGTGCATTCCGCGCGTTATATTTTACGCTATGTATATTGCGACTGCAATCCGACGAACGAATAATTCAGACTGCGCGTGTATTCAGTGGTGCGTTCACCTGAAATGCGTGGACAAGGGCAGCCGACCAGCTGCGGTGAACGGCGGTTGGGGTGCGTGGGGTCCCTTGTCTGGTTGCAGCAGAACTTGCGGCGGTGGCGTAAAAATTTCTGAGAGAGAGTGCGACAAACCGATACCTGCCAATGGGGGTAGATATTGTCTCGGCGATAGGAAGAAGATAGTTCTTTGCAACACTGCGGTAAGCCTCGCGACTCTTTCACAAATTTCATCAGGCTTATTGACCGCTTCAATTAATTTCCGTTAAGTATCGTGGCATTTTGTTTCAATGCGCAGCCCTGCGATGTGACAGCACCATCGTTCCGCAGCCTCCAATGCTCCTCGTACGATAAAGTTCCGCTGTTGACGGACGGACTTCATACGTGGAAACCCTTTATGTCCCCCGCACAAGACCCCTGTGCATTATTTTGCATTCACGAAGGCCATGTCATCGTGAGGATTGCGCCATTGGCAAACGACTCGACCCCCTGCAGGGGAGGGACCAATGACATCTGCATCAGTGGCACATGCAGGGTAACAGAGTTCCCTTTCTTCTATCTCTTGTCAATGGCTTCTGACTCTAACGTGATAACTTTCAAGTTGTGGCAAGACAACGGGATCTTAGATAATTTGATAGTATGCAAATGTGTTGACAATATAAATGATGAGGAGGAAAAGTTGTGCTGGGATTACTTGTGAATCATCTCGCCCAGCTCCAAGCCACTTTGCCTCCTCATATTTTCGAGTCCCCAGTGGCAAAGGCTATTAACAGCAGTCATATAACTTTTTGAAATGAATTGCCAAGAATTACACGTTGCTAAATATTAATTACATAGCGGCAATGTCACGTGCCGACGGTATCACCTACGCGAGTGAGTAATATGACATCGATTAAGGGTTTGCCACGTCTTTATACCATTTTTATCTGATGTTACATTAAGCCAAGTTTTAGAATTACACCCTTGGCGATGTGCTTTAAGGTGTAATTATAAATGTGACGTGCACTGTTTCGCGTTTGAATAAACTTACCAGCGCGAGGGGAAGGCGAATCATTTGAAACGTGAAAGCCATTGTATTCTAGAAAGTTGGTTGCGATTGGGTACTGGATTCGACCGCAATCGATGACAAGTGTGGCATTTGCAAGGGTGACGGAACGCGATGCAAGGTCGTGGAGGGTCATTTTACGGAAGGGAAAGGGCCAGGAGGTAAATTATGCTCTCTTCAAGTATTCACAATTTGAAACGCTCATAACGCAAACATATGTTAATTAATCCCACAACGATGAACGCGTTAGCCTTTAAGAAAATAGTGACGGTTCCTAAGGATGCTCGTCACATACACGTATTGGAAGACGCGGCACACAGGAACTTCCTGGTTGTCAGATTAGACAAGAACAAGACCTACTGTTTAAACCAAAAGTGAGTACTGTCATAGTACACGATAAACAGCAACATCTTATAACAAAATGAAGGCCACTCGACACTTTACTCTTAAGAATCCCTATAACGGAAGTTTAGTAACAGCATGCAACAAACTCGGTTCCTGGGTGTTTAATAAAGTTATCCAACGATTACACAGGTTTGAACAAGAAACCGGCGATTACCTGTGCACAAACTTTCTCATCATGTATACGCACAGCGAGCCACACAAGGAAGAGATACTAATAAAGGGGCCCATATCCGAGAGCATTCAAATACTAGTAAGTTCGAAGTTAGTCAACTGGCGCCTAAACTAAGTAGAAAAAATACAGGGAGCTGATTCACTGTTGTACTTTCCAGTACGGTTACATCGATCCGGAGAATGTCGGCGTGCATTATTCCTATGCTATGGTGTCGGATGATCCGTCACATGTTCCCAAATACCTATGGGATTTCACGGAGTGGTCCGAGTGTGACGCTCTGTGCGGCGGCGGTACCAAGGTAACACTAATGTCTACGCGAGAAAGTATTGCGCGAACCACGGCAGACCAACGATTCCCGCGGAAGCAACATCGCCGTTGCGTTTGCTTTCTCTCTGCGCCAGGAATCTCCTCCCCTGGCTCAGACCGCTATTAAATATAAATCAGCCAGTTCAATTAAACGGTTCGTTTGCCCGGTGAATTTATTCCCCGCCCGATATTACCGAGCGATTCCCTGTTTGTTTGCCACTATCGTGCACGCGCTACTAAATCAGAGAGCAAATAATATAAAAGTTACGGCGAAAACGATCACAGCCGCATATCTATCTTTGATGAGAAACGTGCCCTGTAAGTTCATATGCTTTAACGCGCGATCGAATACAGGGTTATCCACCGAAGACTGGCGGCGCTCGCGCGAACACAATTGAAAATGGCAACAGCGTCACACGCATACGTACTACTACAATCATATGTCAATACATCTGCCATCTATGGGCTGTTGCTAAAACTATAGGTTCGTGTAGATGCCAATAGAGAGCACCAAGCGCTTTTGGCTGTCTGCCCAGATGATTTTACATTTGACGTAACCGACGGGGAAGAAAACGACAGCCTTTTCCCTCAGAAACTGATTGAGAATGTTAGAATGCTTGTTGAACGACGAAACCGTGGGTGATCAACAAGCATTTTAACATTCTCAATCAGTTTGTGAGGGAAACGGCTGTCATTTTCTTCCCCGTCGGTTACGTCAAATGTAAAATAATCTGGGCAGACAGCCAAAAACGCCTTGTGCTCTCTACTGGCATCTACACGAACCTATACTTTTAGCAACAGCCCACAGATGGCGGATATATTGAAATATGATTGTGTAGGAAGTATGCGTGTTACGCTGTTGCCATTGTCATATGTACTCGCGCGAGCGCCGCGAGTCTTCGGTGGATAATCCTGTAGAAGCTAGCTTACGAACGGCGGGAAATGAGGAAGGGGAAATTAACAGGGTGCATTCAGATTTCGTTGCATTGATGAATACAGATCTCCGAGGCGTCCTGTATCGAGGAAACTGGTGGAGTAGTTAGTCCTAGTTACTGTAGAGCTATGCCGAAGCCGGAGCCGAAGTCTCGGGCTTGCAACACCGACCCTTGTCCTGCGAAGTAAGTATAATTATCATGCGAAAGAGTACCTATCATAGTTTTTTAGAATTGATTTACAGGACGAGTAACAGTTTCAAATTCAGTGGTGCTTTTTCTTCTCTGATATCGCACGGACATTTATAATATTAGGTGGCGAGTGAGTCAGTGGAGCAAGTGCAGCGCCTGCGACAACAACAAGGGATCGAGGCATCGCAAGGTGCAGTGCGTTAGGCGTGCCGCGCGCTTCGGCGAAGACGACGTCCAAGCGAACTTGGACGCGTGCAAAGGTCGCGTGCCAAAGCAGAAGGAAGATTGCATCGGTACGAATACTATTAACACGCAATGCATTCAGTCGAATCCAGCACATTATTTCTCATCTTCTGTCAGCTACCACATTCCGTGCGAAAGATGGCCAGCGGTGCTATAATCAATCGTAACACGATCGTGCTCGGCTCGTTATTCTTCAAAATCTGGAACTATTTATTTCCTAGCTTTACTTCTACTATCGAACAACGTTTACCGACACTTTTAATACAGCTCCGAGATGGGAAATTTGACTTACAATTAACCTTTTCCCGGTTCTCCGACATTCTCTCGCCTCCTCCCAACAGGCAAGAGACCGTGCAAGAAGACCTGCCCAAAAAAGGCGCGAAACACGAACGCAGAGCTCGACGCCGAAAAGGAGAAGCAGTGGCCGTCGGCGGAGGACCAGGCTAAGATGATCGACAGGTTCGTGGATCTGAACCTGGCGCGATACCTGGAGGAGGCGCACGGGATGTCGCGTGAGGATGACGAGCTGGCAAGAGCGAGCGGCGCGGCGGACTTTCGGCAGCTTCTTCGCGACTGGTCGACCATCGAGAATAAGAAGAAGCGCAGAGACTGCATCCCCGTGAATCTCACGCTGCCGAAGCCGGGCTCGATCGCCGTGGATTCGGTTCCAATCGAGAGTGTCGTGGTGGTGGAAGCTCCTATCATGAATGAGGGACTTCAGATGAATATTTCGGACAGGGCGTATCAGGAAACCGGCGATCTCGTCGGCGCCGGCCTCGACACCACCCGCGAGAAGGTATACAGGGGCGAGGCTGCTGTCGAAAGACTTGACGAGATACACATAAAGAATAAATATCCTAATGCGACATACGTGCCGCCTTCCAAAGATGAGAATCACACGTACGATCGCCTGAGCAGCATCGTGGATGCCGTTGACCAGTGAAAATGCACTATTAATTAAGGGGTAGGTCTCCGATTCGTAGATACTTGTAATATGTGCGATAGTTTATAGTTTCTGATTTGTGATAAGATTTTGGGGAGAACTATAGCGTTGTGTTGTAGGATTTTGTAGGTACCGTTGCGGAATACAGAAAACTTAGATGTTGAAGCTACTTTTATTGAATTTATATATAGGCGAACGTATATTGTTCATGTTGAAGGTATTTATGGATGTCTTTAGATGGGACAGATAAGAAATGAAATCGGCACTGTACGTGGGCCACATTCGAGCTTGTCTCTTTGCACACTTGTCCGATATTTATCGAGAGATTATCGCGTCTTTAATTGACGTGTCTGTACTCGGATAGTACTTTATTGCGAAATTATGTTACGTCTGTTTGAACAGTGTTGCATAGTTAAAGTGGCACTCAATCACTCCGCGAGTGCGAATTGCAAGAGCGTGGCGAATCTTGGCGTTTTCAAACGCGGCATGCGTGCAACAAAAATTTCCTGCCGCCAAGATCTCTATCTAAAAATTTCAACAATGCTGTAGCGCATAGTTCGCAATCGAATAATCGATCCAATTATTCGATCGAATAAAAGGATTCCAGAGACCGCATAATTGCAGCTGTCGCAGGAATTCTTAATTATCCTCCACTTTCCACACTTTCTGATTGTTCGATGTGACAGGTATTTATAATTACTGCATTATTTTTCTAGCATCGACACAGAGCAAAATTACGAAGTAACTTTCGTTTTATACTAAAGGAATCGATGTTTCAACGCGATTCCACTTTTTTCTTGTATTTTCTGTATATATCTGACGGCGTCCATTCCCACTAAAGTAAACTCCGTGGCGTTCGCAGGGGGTTGAGGCTCGAAATCCTTAGGAAAGATCGGCGCGCCGGTTTTCTCGTCGCGTTCCAAGATAATCGTAAGCGTGAGCTTCTTAACATCTGCCGTGTCAACCACAACTTCACCCTTCGCTATGCCATGGTCTTCCGCTGTCTCCTGGTCGTGTTCCCGCAGATCCTCTGACCTCTTTCTGTGAACGCATCGATCTTCTGTTCCCAAAAATCTCTGCACCTCTACGTGGAATCAGAGCAGAGTCATTTGACAGAAGGGAACGTATAGAGATGCGCATGCTAAAGAGCACATAGGAACAGATAAAAGTCAGCATGGTTGATACTTTTGTTGTTCAACTGACGTGCCAGGACATCGTCTCGTCTCCTGCGTCCGGTACAGGACTCCTGTTCCTTCGGTTTCGATCCTTGACAGTAGCTGTCAGCGATAATATCTACATCCTGCTCGGTGTGGCCAACGGGACGTACGCATTTGACCGCTCGTCTCTTCTCGCAACCAGGTACGCAGGGCGTGCAGCCATGCCAGTCACTGATCATCCATCTACGATCACCGTTCATCGGTAAATTAAATCGATACCTAATCATCAACCAGCGATTCTAAAGAATTTCCAACATTGGACAGTGTCACGAAGAATTATGTACGCATCTATATACGTGTTTGAATAACACGATATTCGTTGATTTTGCTCGGTGACATCGTGGCACAGTGTCACTGTCGTAATTACATTTTTTTTTAACTATTCACCGTGTCTTATTCAACGCGTTTTCCTCTTAATTAAAAATATCTCTGTAATGAAGATCTCTCGCTGACCTCGGTAGGCAGGGCGCCTGATGACACGGTCTCACTTCATCCTCAGGTTTGGGGATGTTTCTGCAAAACGTCTCATCCACTAGTCCGGCGACTCTTTCCAGGCAGCGAGGCTTGGAAATCTGTTCACCGGGTCCACAATTTGCGCTGCACTTTTCCCAGCCGACGTGGCCCCACGAGAATTCCGGCTTACGAGGGCTCTTTTCTTTCAGCCCCAACGAATACTTCACCGTCACGTTCTCTTTCGGCAGGACCTGGTGAATGAAATAACTCATTCGGCCAACGGGATTATGCCGGGCTGGCAGCAGCAGAATTACTTTTCTAAGCTCCGCGTCGACAATTATTTGTTCGGTGAAAGGGGGTTCTGTTCTGGCCAAGGATTTCATAGTTTCGTACTTTGACCGTCGTTAAGAAAACTCCGCGCAAGTTTCTCAGAGGCAGCGCGCTCCCGGGGACTCGATCGAACGTCCCCGAAGCACCATAAATTATCCGGAGCGTTATGTTATGAGGCATACAGCGGTGGAACGGTTCGATGAAACGCGCAGAGAGACCTCCTTAATTAGATTTCAGTAACATTCCCTGAGGCGTCAGGAGATACCGAGGCGGTGCCTAGCGTTGGTTCTAACGAACGGGCGGAAAGTTTTACGACGGGTGTCGCGTAGGTGCGACCAGCTATAATAATAGCTGCCATACGTTTATATCGTAAGAGCAATTAGACGAGCCACACGGTTCAGCGAAGAAAGCCCTCTTCATTCCGCTATCCCGACCAAGGTGTCGCACGGGGTAGATAAGAACTGTCCAAGCCTTAGACACCTTGTTCGAGATACCTTATCGATCTGCCAGGCCAGCTAATTAGCGGACTGCGTTCGTTATGTTTACCAATATAAGCAAGTCCCCTGTGACGGGTCCAGGTATGTTGAGAGCCTCCTGACTCGGTCTTATCGTTCCTAGCCACGCCTTCGTGCCCGCAGCGTCGAACATTCCTAAACGATCCCTGAAATAATCGTAGATAATAGGCTCAATGTCTTATTCAAGATTCTCCTTTGTTCGTGGGATATGGAAATTCTGGATGATATACGCAAAGGTCTCGCGGTGACATTCGTTACGTGGCTTTTGGTCGGTGCATCACTCTTAGCGACTGATCCACAGGTCCTTTCGCAAGTTATATGATTATTAATCATTGATTAAGGGGGTATAACCGTTTGAACCCTAGCAAAATGTGTACATATTGTGGATTTTTTTTACAAGTCAACGGCTTGATGATCAAAGGTAAAGTTACATTTTTCTAAGAGAATCCTCCACCTTTTTTCTTTATAAATAATAAACGGGAAATCGGAATAAAAAAAGCCCTCGTAGGACGATGTGGAATCTTATTACGATTCTGCATACAAAATTAGAAGTGAAATAGTTGAACGTAGCCCGAGTTTTTAGGCCCACCGTTTAGGCGTCTAAAATCCGGAGACTTTTGGATATGTATCCATAACTTCCGAAAAACAATAGTTTTTTAACTGAAACTTTTTTTTCAAATGGTTCACAATACTATGTAAAGATAGTAAAAAAATGGGAAATCTGCATCAAGCCGTTGATTTGTAAAAAAATACACAAAATGTATACTTTTTCCGAGGGTATACCCACTTAAGATACTAGAAACCGTATTTAGAAAGTGAAAAGGGACGTTTTCCCATCGATCGTTTCAGTTTAATCGACTCACGCAGGTATTAATGAAATACTCAACCGGGTGCCACGTTTGGCAGTGAAAATACTTAATGTATCGCGCAAAGATTAATTTACCCTTCGATTAATGGTTTCCCGTCCCGATTTCGCACCATTATCCTCGACTTCGTGGGCTCTGTTTCTTCCACACGGATGTTCGTGGATCCCATTGGGACGTCTACTATTTTCTTCGGCTCTGTCATTGAAAGTTTTTCCCTCTTAGATTATTAGAACTTTCGCAGTGACCGGGACGCGGGATATCGATACGAGGGATCGCGAATAAGAGATTTATACGTTGATAGGAAATATCGTCGGGGTTGCAGGGCCAAGAGGACGCTCGAGATTCTTCGGAAAATACCCCGGAAAGTTCTCACACTTTCCAGGGATCTAGTGCCTTTATCCACGTGGAATTTCAAGCTCCCTGGTTTTATTTATCTCGATCGGAACCTAAGCCCTCCGTCGATTTTTTATTGAATCAAACTCTTGGCGTTCTACGACTCGCGAATAAACTGTTCCCTCTACTCATCCTTTCTTTCACCCCGCTCAATTAGAAAGTTAAAGTAGAATTTTGAAGTCGTACGTGTGAATTCTCCAGTTCCTAAAGTATCTAAGTAAATTGCACTTTCGTGTTGCGAATAGAAACTAGAATATATTTCTCTTCATTTTACTTTTCACGTTACTCTCGAAATTCGGACGGTGCAGAGGCAGAGTTGGGCATTATTCGGATAATGCCCAACTCTGTACAGAGGAGTTAAAGAAATTGCACTCACGCGACGCCGCCTGGATCGTTATCGTGCCCTCCTTGAGTCTGCAAGAGGTGCCATTACCCCTGCAGACGCCACATACGTCTTGGACGGCGTTCGACTCCATATTCAGATCGCAGGGTATTTCTCGGCAGACCCCTCCTATGCAAATGTCCCGAATGCCTCTGTAGCAGGTGGTGCCATCGATGACTTTCGGTCTGAGGGAAGCCACTAGCCCAGCCTCGCTCAGGCAATAAAGGGCGCAAGGATCCTCGGAGGCCCTCAGATCTGTTCGCGGTCAATTGTGTCGTTTTAGGGGGCCATCAAGGGATGCTGCGTCAGAGCTTCCAGGGTATATCGACAGAACGTTGGACGGGTAGTTACCCTCTGGCAGATTGTAAGCCGTCCATCGGTGAACTTTCCCATCTTCAGGGAAGATCCAGTTGTCGAACTCGGCGCACTGCACGTCGCGAAACGATGGCGCGTCCACATCGCAGGGCTGAACGTGGGGCAAACTTTCTCTAACTTAACACGTTAGCATTTCGACGCTTCTATTTCTACTATGTCTACCCAGTTTTTTCTTTTATCATTGCAAACGGAAGATTGAGAGAGAAGCATCGTGAAGGGTGAATGAACTTAGCGTACGTTCTTAGTTGCAAATGATAAGTACCAATGAAAGTGCCATTTTAGACGAATGTATAATTTACTACGTTAAGAGGCTTCTTTCGTGTAAGAAGCCTATTATTAATATTGCTATGTAATGGACGTGACTAACGTTAGTGGCGCAGATTTTATGGCGTTTTCTATCACCGCGACAGTACGCCCCGCCGTTGGACGGCGAGGGACTGATGCATCGTCTGACTGAGAAAGCCACACCGGAACCGCAGCTTCGGGAGCATCGACTCCAAGGTGACCAGCCACCCCAACCACCGTCCACGGCCCCTGGCCGCTCGCCGACCATCAGACATTTCATTCCGTAACACCACTGCAAAGTTAATTACCGATCAATCCGACCAATCTCTTACGATGCCTGGAAATTTCAATTATCAACGACCTCTCTGTCGCTTTCCATCCCAGGAATATCCCGTGTCTCACAGTCGAATTTATCTGCGTTGTAACAAACGTACAGACATTTACGAGAAATCCGGGGACATCTAAAGCTCGCAGTCACGTTTCATAGCAAGGATAATGAAGTAACAACTTCTTCGTTTTTCCTTCGAACGACGTTAAGAAGAATCGAGAAGCAACGGTCACGCGGCAGAGAGTCACGTCCCCGACTCATTTTTACCCGAGCCGAAAAATCAATTTATCGCGGGAAGTACCGGTTACGGTCGTTTGATCACGCTCCCGCTACGTGACGGGGCGAGGCTGAAAATATTTTTCGATAATCGACGAACCCGGTGACGTATGAACAGCCGCAGGAACGTGATCAAGCGTTTGCAAATGGAGGCACATTTGCTGTACAGAGGTGTCCGCCTTTGAATCGTACCTTCGCCTTCCACGAAAATAATCGAAGACGTTATTTATTTTCAAAGTGAAAAGAGAGAAGACGATTCGATTCTATTTTTTTTAAACAGCATTGGGAATGCATTTCGTAGAACGAGCAAGCTGTTTGCCCTCTTTGAGAACGCGAAACCGATCAGGTTCAGTGCCACGAGGGAAGTCCTTGTCCTTGTAAAGCGACCCAGGAAAAATTTAACGATCCTCTGTCTATAAGTCACGCAGCCCTTGTTCCCTCGCTTCATCGAAGTAGCCTTCTTCTAGCGGCCTACTCCACGGTCGCTCGTATCTTCCCGTAATTATTTCCAGCCGTGGGAAAGTAACAGGCAAGGGCGTGCTTCGCGAAGCTCGGCGGCTGATAAGGAGCGTGTAGACGGTGCGAGTGGCGCGAAAAACAACCGTTCGCATGTCTCGAGCCCGATGTCTTAATCGCAGAGTGCATTGAAATTCAAACGGTGGAGAGATTTTTATCCTGCGGTGGTTTTACCGCCGGATCCCACTAGACCAGTTTCTTGCAAAAGTCGCCCCGCGAAACGTTCCGTGATGCATTTATAGGGGATTATCGCGTATCTAAAGAATATGTATCATTCCGACGGAGGGACGTATAATTCTTGCGCAATCGGCCACGCCAAGGGAAATAAAGCCTACACTCAACCCCCTGACGTTTCAGACCGTTAACCCTTTTATGCTCAGCGTTACCAAGAAAGCTTCTCGTACTTCCAAGATATGTAAATGCTCGCGTTAAGTGCGAGCAACGGAGATCGCGCGATAAATACGAAATTGAAGAAGAAACGTGATATTTCTCGCGTGCAATTAGCGAGTTTCCGGTGGAGGACACAGCTTTTGATTGCAGTGTATTTTAGGATAATTTCGAACATTTCGAGGGGTTGATAGATTTGCGATATTTAGACGATCCGTGGCAAGGTTGCTAGGTATTCTGCCACGAGCTCGCACGGCTCAGTCCGTTTGGAATTTCATTAGCCGAGGGAAATTCCGCAATAGCGTCGAGATCAGCTGGAGGATACTCGCTAATTAGCCTTTGTATTTTTCTAGGCGATAATTTACCCTGTTCTCCCCGCAACGCGTGCCCTCGGCGGGTGGTTTGCTCGCTGACACGCAACCCTTTCCTGGAATGGCGCACCTCAGGTACTCGCAGGTCTGAAAATGAAACGCGATCGTATTAACGGGGGATAGTAAGGGGCCGGTTTCGTGCCGATTGCGATATCGTGAAACGATATCCCGGCTACGGGCGTTCCTTATCTAAGCGATACACGATGCAACGTATACGTATTCCTAAAAGGATAAGGCAGACCTGTAGGTGAAGGTAGAAGGTTGGTCTGCCGTGCGGCAGATGGTGCCTGTTTACGGACGGTCTGTGTCTACTTGCCACGTCTACTTGCTCTGATCGTGAGCAGCGTTCGGCTTGGGACCAAGAACGATCTAAATTTGCTTTGCAAGCACGACGAAAGCTTAGAAAGTCACCAATCTTGGGCCAGATTAGAGGTATCTGAACTTTCAGAATGCTTGCAAGGGAGTATATCGAACCCGCACACGTTGATTTTCATGAGACTCTGTAGATTTGTAGAATAGTGAAAAATATTTGACACGTACTTTTTTTTGTTATCGGCAATAATCCATGTTGATGGGACGAAAAGAGCTCCTAAAGTCAGGGGTCAAACATATATCTTCTGAAATTTTTTAAAAATTGAGCAGTGGGGTTGGATTTGTATTTAAAAAACTCACACTTCAAAAAAAGATTTATACCACGCCTAATAGTTCTCGAGGTAGGGGAAGGTGGGGTAAAACGGAACGCTTAACTTTAGAGGGTGATAACTTAAAATCGGGAGGAGAAAAAGACACGAGACTTCAACAGGAGTCTTCAGTGGACCTTAGACTATAAGAAAATCATGGTCATTGATAAGAAAAATCTTTGGGAACGACGGAAAGTGAAATTTACCGGAGGTATCGAAATTTTCGCCTCGCTCAAATGGTGGGGTAAAACGGAACACCCACTCGAAGACCGTGTAAACGTACAAAATCTTTATTTTTATGATTTAAAATGTATTAATTTATGTTAAAATCTATAAATATATGTTTTAGGTATAACTGTTGCAAATAAAATATAACAAAAATATATATTATACATATAAGAGAAAATATTTTATTAGACAACATGAAAATTACGGAAAATAATCAAATATAAATATAATATCGTATATTTTTAAGTCGGTGCCTCATCATTTGCACTGTGTAAATCTGGCGCCGACTTAAAAGATATGAGTCGTAGATTAAATAAGAAAAAAAATATTTTTTACTTTTTAGTGCACTTTCATTCTTTTGAAGTCGGTTTTAATTTTTTCTTAAATTTTTTTATATTTAAAGAAATAGAAGGGACCGGAATCACCCGCTGACTGGAATTACCCCGCTTTACCCTACACGTGGATTTTTACATGAATATCAATAGTTGCATGGAGAACACATCTGCATTAAAGGATTATGTTATTTATTACAATTTAAACTAACAGTTTGATCGAATGACAGATGTATCTCATACATCATAATTTTCTATACAAAATCAATTTTCTTGGAAACAAGAATAGTAATTAAAAGTTTAATCTACAATCTAATAATTAAAAGAGATAATAAACACATACTAAGGGACGTTTCCATTCTTCCCCATGTATAATAGGCGTTCCGTTTTACCCCGCGAAAAGTGTTCCGTTTTGCCCCACGTGCAGTCATTTAATAAACATTTAATATTTACACTTCAGCGTGAGGTAAATAACTTTTTATATACGTCAAAATGTAGCGTAAGAAATATAGAATCCAACGATGTACTTGCCGTTATTAATTTTCGAAGTCCAAGTACCGAAAAGTGGTCGAAAGTGCAACGCAATATTGAAACGTCGATACCGGAAATTTTTCAAACTCTCTTAATGGAAAAATAACTTATGCAGGGGTCTATGGTCTGTCATAAAATGCTATGAGGACCCTTTGGTTCCATGTCACGCGGTACCAACCCATTCGCACCTCTTATCTAACAGAAACATTGGTGTTCCGTTTTACCCACCCGTTCCGTTTTACCCCACTTTCCGCTATTCCAGAAATTTGTTTTCAACCCTCAACTTTGGGACCTGTTTTCACCCCTATGTTTTCACCCCTCACTATTCTACAAATCTGCAGAGTCTCATCAAAATCGACGTGTGCTGGTTCGATACGTTCCCTTGTTAGAATAGTTTGAAATCCTTCAAAGAGGCTTCCTTCCTACCGAGCTTAACATGTATTTTCAGATGGAACGCTCGCAAGATTCACTCCCTGTAAATTCCCTCCGTTCCCTCCAAGCTGCGTAAACATTTAACAATAAAAAAGGGGGAAGAATAGCTTTGCGTTCGCGCGTGTTAATAACACGGTAAAAGGGAAAAGAGGCCCATAATGTTCCTCTCTCGCATCTCAAGCAATTTCACGGTGACGCGTAGTAAAAATGTCAGCACAGGCCCGTGGAAGTAATTTTTTACCCGTCAACGTAAACACGAGGACAAATTTAACTAATTCCGTATGCACGGGGGTGCTTAATTAACGCGGCGAAGTCGTTGGACAAAGCTGAAAGTGTTTGCAGCTGCCGCTTTACAGCGGACGGGCGGGCGGGCGACTCTTACAAATATGAATAACTTAATGAACAAATGGAATGCATTAATGAAACCGCGCCATTCGCTGCGATTACAGGGAACTTTGTCCCGCGACGGAAAAAGCGAATCTTTGTTCCGTTCCCATGTAAATATCGTCAGAAACAATAACGGCCCCTGGTTGATCCGTTTATTACGTCATGCGGGAAACAATGGCGCTCGATAAATAAACAAGCCGTCCCTCGAATTTTCATTAAGTTCATTAACGCCGCGCCCTGTAGCCTACATTTTCGCGTTTAACTATAAAATTACAGCAGCATGTTTGTCCGCCATCAACGATTACGGATGACAAAATAACGAGGATGTTTGAGCCGCCCAGCAACAATTCGGTTCGCAATCGCCAAGCCACCCTCTCGTTAAATCTACCAACTGCGGGGCATAGACTCGTCACCTGCTATAAAATTCGTGAAAATGGTAATTTCGGCCCTGCAAGACGGAGATTAACAGGTTGCGGAGGCAGGGGACGCGGCGTAATTCGTTCCCGTGGCTATGTTTATCGGAACGACGAAATTGTTCGCCTCCGCGAACGTTTTAATTTTCACCTTTAGCAGGTCCCCGTGAGGGCGCATATTTTCTTCGTCGCGGCGAAATATGACGGAAACATAAAGGATATGGAGCTGCACGTCGGTGCATGATATTACGGAGAAAATAAGGCCGAGGATGAGTCGCCTGGTGTAATATCCCGGCGAAAATTGCAACAGGATATAAACCACAGTGTCGCTAGAAAAGTGGTTAACGACCAATGCTAGCTCGCTTACGATTCCCAAATCGCATTGACGCGCATCTGGATGGTACTGAAGCCGGCACTGGTCATCCCCGTCGTACATCACCCCTGGAAGGAGGTCCACGGTAGGCATGTCGTAGTTTTGGGGTTCGTCTTGCAAGCAGGATCCCAGACCCGCCCTGCAACAAGAACGCATAAGAGGGCCATAAATGGAAGATTAAATTGGACCAGCATTCGTTCCTTTAAATCGAATGAAAGCGAAGGCAATCTAAAGCGGACTTATGGCTATGGATTGCGGTTCCTTACTCGATATACGATTTCAGAGACTTCCTCGAGCACTTGGACCATCTTTTCGTGACGTAGACGCATCCAGGGTGCATGACCGTGGTCTCGATGTACCCTTTTCCATGGTGAATAATGCCTGGGCAACCGTTTTCCTCCTCGATGTCATGCGACATGCCCAATCTGTGAATGAGGATCGAAGCAGGTCGTTTCAATGCTATTTCGATGACTTGTGGAATATAAATTCTGGAGACGACGTTGTTTGGTGTAAATGAGAGAATAACCAAAGTATTACGTGTGCCCGATGTGATGAGCTATGTGGTATCCTGTCTCTAAACCGACGTCCCTGACAACTGCAGCGCCCTTCAGAGGATCGCAAGTCCCAGCAATCGTGGACGTGCCAGTGAAACCGCAGAGGCTTGGTGACTCGCAGATATTAGTCCTGACGATTCGAGTAATCATTAAGAATCGTTCGAGGGTCTGTGGGATTTGCGTGATATCGATTCGACTACAACGTACTTTGCCATTAAAATTGCACAGTCATGGTGGTTGGGGTGGGAATCGTCGCCTGGATTGATCATTTGTTGCCATTCTTGGAAACGTCTTAGTGTTCTCCCTACATCTCCGTTTATTGCTAGGTCCATCTATCCAATTCAACATTAAGAATATTGCTATGAACGAGCAGAAAAGTCACTGGAAGACTCCTGCAGACTTCTTTTCATTCAACCGTGTTTTATGAATATGTCGTGCCATGAAGACAACTATCAGTGGTTTTGAACAAAACACGCAAAAGTATCATTTCAAATATGTAATATAGTCACTAATAATTCCAGTATATGTTAAAAATAAATTTAGGCTTGACAATGTGGAATTATAATTAAAGAGGAGTCCGTGAGACTCCACATCATCATTTTTGCCACAAAGTGGGACGGCAGCAGTTAAGAGTAAAAAAATTGTGGGAAATACCTCGTCCTCTTGGACTTGCAATCTTATAACCCTAACAACGCTCAATTCCATCAGCAATCCTAAGCTGACATCATGCAGCAGACCTGCAGCCTGAAAGAAGATTTACCCCTGTGTTGGGCGTTCAATAATATGAGCACGGATAAATTGCCTGTCAAACCTTTGTCCCGAGCAGGAAGCAATGGAAAATGCATATCAGAGAAAGTTACTACCATATTGAGCAGCGTGAGCGCATAATTCTCCACGTCGAAGTCGCTGTGATAATCGAGAACGGCCCTGTCGAGTACCAGCAGCAGCTCCAGAGTGTAGGAGTTGGCGGGCTGCTCCTTAGGCGGCTGCCTTTTCTGCGAACTGAAAGCGCGCTTGGCAATGGTTTTGGCCATATTGCCGGTGACATTACAGAGAATCTCGGCGTTCGTCCCGAATTCGTCCGGCCTCTTTTTGTAGACGACGTGCGGGTGCTCCGCTTCTTTGGTGAAGTCGTGACCCGCCAACGGCTCGATCGTGTACCACGATCGTTTCGTTCTAATGTATCCGGCCTGGAGATGAGAACACCGAGATTCCTCCCAGTCAGATTTATCTTACGGTTCGGGAGCTGCACGTGATATTTGTTCGGGTCGTTTGAAAGCCTTATCCGGGAGACTGGCTACCGTAATCGATTTAAAATGTTGCTCCCTTGTTTCCATTTCCGGAGAGGCCTTTCGCGACGCTCCCTCTGTTCTCTCTGTTTGTCTGTCTACCTCCTTTCCCTATCTGACGACTCACGATCGTCGCATTATAAAGCAAAACCGCGAGAAATTTCGAACGGCGATGTGTTTGAATGCTTCGGTGGTGAGAATGCAATTGCAAGGGGACGTTTTTCGGGGTTTCAAACGACTAACCGACGGAAAATGAGAGTGACTTTGTTACTAACAAGGCCGTAACAAGTGGACAGGGCGCTTTTCTCTGACTGGCCGTGAACTTGGCCTTGGTAGTGGCACTGGCTATCACGCATTCGATGCAATTTTAGATTGTCCAAGAAATCATTGTTTTTCACACTTCTGCGAGTTATTGGTCCCTCGTGGTCTTCAATAACCGCGCCTGGAAAAGGTGCATGCAATTTTTATTAACTCATTATTAATTATTCAATCATTATTAATACGTTCACCGAACTTAGCGTAGTCTCTAGGTCTCTTCGTGCATAAGACACTTATATTAATCTACACATCCGATATGCTTTTCCAATTGTTTATACGAATATCTACCATGGCCTTTCCATCCTGGATGCTGTCTTCAGTTTTAAAATATCAGTCAAACGCGATATACGTGATAAAAATAACTTGATACAGAAAAGTATCGAACAAAAGTTAGTCAGAATTCAGTTGACAACAAATTGCAAAAGTAAATATTAATAAAAAACTTTTTATTCACTGAAAAATCAAGATCGCCTCATTTTTTTAATGGCACTGTATATTTTTTTATACACCAATCGATGCATTATTATATTCTCTTTAAAAAAGTATTAGGGAAACTGATTAGTTCAGAAGTTATGAGTTTTGTCCCGAACGCCTATATAACACTGTGCGGTTTGTCCAGCCGATTCGTGCAGCGTCGTGTTTCGTCGGTCGCCACCACGCACCGTTGCCACGAAAGAGGCGAAATCCTTTCGGGCTACGCTCCCAAGAAGCGTACAATGTTGTTGGGACGCAATAGTATCGACAGACTACAGCTTGCGAGAGCAAATCCATTTACATCTGATTCGTTTGTTCGCAGAAATCTGAGCACCAGGGTATTGAAAGGGAATCCTTTACTCGCCTGGAGCAAGGAGTCGATGATTCGGTCGGAGCTCGAGGTGGTGTTCCTCGTGCCCGATTTGCAAACGGTAGTGAACAGCATCGTCAGGAATTGTATCCGTCTTCGTTCGACCCGCGTAGAAGGAACGCTTGAAGTGATGAGGTATTTGATGTGACACGAACTTTCCATCCGACCTGACTTTCCTCGGCACCACGATTTCGTATCCGTCGGAGAACTCAGCGTCGCGGGTGTAACGCCCTTGAAAAATGAATCGTCGTTATCGGCCTGAGCCCCCAGCCTCTCGTCTCCCAGGGAACGTCTTCAATCGAAGTCGGATTCAATCAATTATTCCAAGGGGAATGCAATTGTCACCGGAGACAAAATTAAGAAAATCTCGCGTTTCTTTAAGAAAACAATGCTTCTAGATTTCTCGGCCTTCGAAGCTTTTCATTCGAGTTGATCGATTCCTTAAGCTCATCGAGGATCGCTTAAGGTTCGTTTAAAATAAAGAAATTGCTTGAATGACCATAGGATGACAAGTATTTTAAATACGATAAGTTGTTTAGCGGAAAATCATATGCAAATTGAATAAGAGACTGACGAAAACTCTTCGTACAAATTTGCGATAGCATTAATGAAATATGTATCCCGTCGAATTGAAATGAAGCCACGGTCGAAAACGTAACGAGTTTCCTCTACGTTTCACTTACACCCGCGCGTTAAAAATTTTTAATATGCAGTCATTTCTGAAAGAGGATCGACAGTGTCTTTTCATTTGGTGAACCACATGGGTCCTACATAACTAGAAGATATTCCTCCTCGCAATATACGATTTACGCGTCGTTGCCCGCTTTCGTTCGATATATTCCGTCTCCCCGTAATTCCAAAAGAACCCGACCTACTTTCGGCTCGTGTAACGAAAAATCTTGCACCCCGCTCGCTAATGAATCCGTTTAAGCGCGAAAAGTGCTCTCAGTGGCTTAATTTTCCGGTTCCACCGCTGGCGAATGAAATTTCACGATTGGCGTCTCGATATCGTTCGTTCATCAACAGCTACGCAATATTGAAATAACTCGTTGAGAGTGGAATATCGTTGCGCGACCACAGCTTTCGTGAGTTTAACGTATAAGGTAAAATATCAATGCAAGCAATCAGTGACATTTCCACGGAAAGCGTCGAAGAATGCATTCGGATCGCGGCCAAGCAGCAGCTTCTCTTCGTGGACTAACTTCGAAAGCTCAAGTAGCACCGAGTCGCCTTCTTTCGAGAACTTGCTCGAGGAGGTTCGAGGTGCGAGTCGATCTAGCACAGTGTGTCGAACGAACCCAGAGAGCGATGACATTATTGCGGAGCGAGCAGCGCCTTTGACGCGAGGAAAAATTCAGCAACACATTTACGCTTTACATTGGCTTTTAGAAATCGGTGTCAACACCGAGGCAAGGTCTCAGTATCGAATTAACGCAACTGTTTAACGGATTACGGTAATACCTACGCCTCGTTGAAACGCTAATGAGCAGTCGAATCGCGAAATTATTCTTCCCTCTTCATCCAGGGTGATCGTGTTCGTTGCGTATGCAACGGTGGTCGCGTACGCGCAATGCTTTCATCGATTATTTAAAAGTCTCCGTTATGCATGCGCGCCGAACGTTACGCTTTGATGAATCGCAATTAAAACTATCGGGACGCGCTGGGGCCGTCGTCAATCGACGTGCGACCGTATGCACGACATAACCAAAATTGCGTTGATCGGACTTATGAAATTTCACGTTTCGAGTTTGACGAGGAGCCGTTACCTCTGCACGCGCTGCTGAAGCCTCCGCAATCGAATGAAACTAACAAAGCGAAACAAATGGAGGGAAAAATGTAGGAACGCCCGGCCATCGTTCCTTTTCCTCGAGAATTTCGCCGTCACGTTCTTCCACCGAAATAGCTAAAATCGGAAAAAGAGGGACCACCGTTTTGGTGGGAAGCTTGCAGCTTATCGATCTCGAAACAAGATAATTCGACCGGACGTTATTTGAATTCTCAACCGTGTTACTTCAGGAGGGATCGACTTCCACTTCCAATACCTACCGAAATAGAAAACCGATCGGCAAGCTCGCGACCTTTTAATTTGAAATATTCATACTTGTTTGTCCAGCTGGTTTACAAATACCATTCTGGGAACGCAAAGAAATCTCAGCTGCACGAGGCTCTTCGTGGGTCCGGGAAAAGGTAATCGCGGTTGAGCGGAACGAAAATTGGACATCGTGCGAGAAAAGCGGAAAGAAAAACGAAACTCGGTACAATGGTCGCGGGGAATTCTGTTTCTCCTTCCTGCCCGTCGATATTTAATTCCATTTTCAACGTACGACCGTACACACGGAAGGAAAAAGTTGCTCCTTCGAGCGACTACAGTGAAAGGCACTCTCCCGGCCTCCGAGGTGACTTACAATGGCCGTTTGATGCAATCTCCTTATCGTAAAGTTCAGATTAAAGCGGTAAAAACTTTTATACCCCTGGCCAGAAACTTCAGATGCTCGCAGCAATTCTTCTCCCGCTTCTTCGTCCACTGTTGCCCCTTTGCCCTTTTTTTCGAGCGGTGCCCTTTGTTTTCAAGCTGCCACCGCCGTAAATTCCCGACAATCTGTCAGAGATCTCCTCGAGGTGAGACATAATTACGCACGATACGGACGATTAATTGGGAAAACACCAACGGTGCCACTGCTGCATCGTCGCCAGCGTTATTGCGCTTTTACGCTTGCCGCATCTCGAATTCCAGCTTTTTAGATTTACAGCGACGATACTCGCCAGGACCACCGAGCTTTTATTTCCACGAGATGCTCTCGAACTGAGAGTCGCTCTGCTAACAAATGGAATTCCACGGGAAACGCGAGATAGGCAGCCTTTGTCGAGCGCGCCAGAATTCTGCCGACAGAATTACGCATTACGAATTATTTCCCACGCTTTTAATGCCACCCAGCCCCATTATCGTAGTCAAATATTTCTATCCCGTGATCTCTGAGAAGTTGAAAGATGCAACACAGCGTGTCCTTTAGTACCTACTTCCCTTCATTCGCATACAAATGGAGTTTCAATATGTCCCAGCAAACCCTGGGGATCACGACACAGAAAACAGTTGACGATAGGAAGTTCGGAGCGGTTTATTCGTTCAGATGTGCCTGGGAGAGCCCGAGGGTGTTCCGCAGAAATAACACCATCCGTCAGAGGACGGGCAAAATGTTTGCAATGCCTCGCGATAGAAGAAAAACAGTTTAAACGGTGAAACGCAGGGATGGATCGTTTCGAGGGGCTCGTGTCATTCTCTGGAAGCCGTGGACGTGTCCGACCGAAAATTCGGGTAGCGACTGGAGAGGGTTCCGTATAGACCGCGCCCGATGGTGTTTTAATTAAAAACAGAGGCTCGGTTTCTAAAAATATTTCTTCACGAGCCATTGCAGGCGGCCACAGGGCCGAAAGGGGGACTCTACTGGCGAGATAAAATTGTCAAACGACGCGGAGGAGAAGTTAATGCGCGCCGTTGGAACGGCATTGTACCTAGTGCGCGTACGAACTCTTTGTTTTCGCCAGTTGGGTCATTCGTTTGTTCGTAACGGGAGTGTAGCACTCCAGCGGACTGCTGTACACGATGCACCAATGAAAGTAACGTCGCCAATGCTGCAGATCGGAATCACTCCTTAACTTTCTCTGGTGCTGTTGCTCCTTCGTCCGTTGCTTTTTTCATTCCTCCAAACTGACGAAAGAAACTCAGGCGAGTCTCGAATGTGTGAGGGTACTCTTTTCTAATTCTCCTGAACAGCGATGTTTTTTCTCGCAATTCACTTTTACATGTGCAATTGTAAAAAAGCAACTGTAAATACGGCAATTATCCGGACCATTTTTTTGTAAACGGGAGCTCGATTAATCAGCGCCCGTATTTTTTGGCACAACCGCGGACCCCCTGGTTTGCCAATCAATCAACACAATTGTCCGCGGTAAAAAGGGAAATTTAATTAACAGTGCCTGTATTTTTCAACGATCGTGTGGCTTCGCGGGCGTGCAAATATGTACCGTTTTTCGTTGATAAAGAATCTTTAATTAAACGGTGGAAAATGTGCCAAACAAATATGGACGGTATATAGTATTTATTTAAGCAACACACACCAATCTCTTATAGAATTTTCATATTTGTTTGCTTTGTTATTGCTCATACGAGCGCGTTGAAAACAGCGGATGTTTGGTTACTTCCAAATTAATGTCGCTATGAATAAAAGTGGGTCAGACTGTACACTAATTCTATTACACAAGGAAGACTCGAAATAATAACGACAGGAACTCGTACCTAATTCCTTCGGGAACCTATAGATAACACAAGAGATGCACGTCAAAGGAAGAAGATAGTCGATGGAAGATTCAAAACTTGCACAGACTGCCCCCATAATTGCGGAAGACAGCTGCACTCCGCTGTAGGCTGACATTCCTATCACTGAATGCTACCCCAACACCCCCTATTCCCCCTAGCATAAATAGAAGTCTGAACAGAGCAGAGTCAGAGGTAATCCACCATAGCGAGCCATTTTAAATGGAAGCTCGGCTCTGCTATCAATTATTATAAACGAGTGAGTCACGCAGGCGCGAGAGAAACTTGCGAATTCTTATTTCCTCCCAAAGTACTTCCCTTCCTTTCTTCCCCTCGAACCTTCCACCCCCTCGAACCTTCCACCCCCTGGGGGTGAAGCTTACGACAAGCATCTTAAGACGGAAAGTATTCGTAAAATGAATCGTGACGGGTGTGGGCGTTCATTTTTTCGAATGGAAGATGCTAGGGCGGAAAAGCAGGCATCCCGAGTGACAGGGGTGGCTAGATCATATGGAAATCCGGGAAGAGCGGAAACGGAACGCCGACAGACGGAATCACCAGCCGTATCCACTGCCGACTTATTATATTCGGAATAATAATGGGGCCGACGGTTGCATTCTGCCACAGCGTCGGTGCTTTTAGCAATTCAAACTATCGTCTGGTTTTCTTGTTTTCTTCCTGCAGAAGGAAAGCAGAACCAGGGCAGCCAGGCATTTCTACAGGATGTTCGATAAACGTCGTGTCTCCTGTACACGAGAACACTCTTAGGACCAGCACCAGGTCGTGGTTAGAGATGGCTTTGTTGCGCAGACTTTAAACGACAATCAGACTTTTATTATTATTAATGTACCTCGCTATAATGTATCAATAATGTATAGTATTTGAAAGATGTACGCTAGCGGACAAAAAAGTTACCACTTTTTCGATTTGTTTTATTTTTGTTATTTTTTTTTAGCATACATTTAGGACTGTGGTATATTTAATATGCATATTCTGATGGAGAATTTAAAGATGTATAAAATCCAGTTAAAGTTGAATTTAATTGTCAGTTGACAAGCAAAAGTGTTGTATGATATTAAAGAGGGTAACACATTTTTGGGGCCAACAAAGAAGTTACCACGTTTAGCAACTTTTTAGATTGTCCTAAAAGCAAAATGTCCCCCCACAAAATATTAGATGTTTTTATGTTCAAAACTGGTAACTTTTTGTTGACTTTAAAAGTTTGTTGTCTTGTTTAATGTTATGTGCGGTTTTTTTATTGTTAGTTAAATAAATTCAACTGTAACTGGATTTTATACAGCTTTCAATTCTCTTTCAGAATATGTATGATAGGCATATACTACAATTTTGAATTGATATTGAAAAGTAATAGAATTAGGGTGGGTCGAAAAAGTGGTAACTTTTTTGTCCGCTACTGTAGGTATGACAGTAAAATAGTGCACTCTGAAAGTCGAACACCTAAATTTTCATAGGTACCTTATGTAAAAAAAAATCTGTTTAAATTTTTTTGTACAATATAAGGGTACTCAGAACAAATTCTATAAATATAGCTTAATTTTTAGGTCGATCAGAGTAGAATGACTTCTTAAGTTTCGACTTGTCCAAGAATTTTGAGCCACTCCGTATTTCAGGTAGGAAGGTTTCTCTTCATCGAGAAGAAAGAAACGGGAGAAAATTAGGTCGGGGCTCGGTGTATCCAGCATCCATCTCCGGGCTCCAAGGATGCTTTATATTTAAAAGATATTCAAGCCAGACTGTTCCGTGAGGAGGTCTCGCAGGATGTCGCCGAAAGGAGCAAGCAGGGACGAGAGACACCGGTTGGGAAACAGACGCGTTTCGAGGAGCCCCGCGACCACTCCATTTCCTTCCTTTATTCCTCCTTCCGCGCCCGACTGCCGTTTCCCTGATGAGTCCAACCGACCGGAACTCCACTCGTCGTTGTACTTCCAGAGGAATCTTCGGCTGAAATTCGAATTCACTTCCGCGTCGAGCAGCGAACCGTCCTCCAACCTCCACTCGCCTTTCGCAAACATTATTCCTGCTCTTTCACTGCAACATGCTCGCATATTTGGCAGATAGACGCTTGTCTCGCGGACTTAACTCCGGCGGGACTTGAGTCTCCTTATTTTTCCAAGAAACTACTGGATGCTAAATATTTTCCGGGATTATAGCACAAAAGTCGATAATTTTTATGGAATGCAGACTACTCGCCGTCCTGATTTCAGGAAACAGTATTTGCCTTCTGTAATTTTCGTCGCATGTTTTGCATTCCTTAATTTACTCGGACCGGTGGGAGCCCGCGAAGATTAGCTCCGTCCGCAAGGGCAACGCTCAAAAGCGTCGTAAAAATCTTGCCACTCGCTGCGAGGGAGTTACAGCGACAGATATCAGGCAAATGAGAATTTACTTTCCTTACGACACCGCGCGACAATGCATACCTAACGCATTTTCGGTGCCAGTTTCGCCAGTCTACAAAACGGAGGATTTCATTCAGAATTTCGATTTACAGAGATCGCAGGGTCTCATCTTCCGGGAAGGGAATGTATTTCTCAGGGGGAGGGAAAAAATTGAGAATCCACAATGTCAGTGGGACCCGGATGGTGGAACGTCGATGTGGCGGACATTATCATAAACTGCGGATTCAGGACGGCAAGTTTATGAAGATTGAATTAAATTGTAGCTCCTTCGAGGAAATGCCAGTAGGAGAAAGATGGAGATAGAAGAACAGGGTGGCGAAAAGAGACGGAAGGGCAAGGGATGGGTGAAGAGGAATAGCAATGGGAAAGATGAACTCTCGAGTCGCACTGATAGTTTTATGAAAATGGTGTAGATATCGGTGACTTATAATTTTCAATATTTCGGTGAGTGCATCACAAGCACTCTATAGTTCTGTAAATAACATTCACCATATTACTGCGCCACTCGTGACGAGTAGTTACTGGCGGTTGCAGTGGTCATGCTTCAGCCAAACATTAATATTCAATTGCAATTTGCGTTATTGAGCTTTCATCGGGCGAAACTCTCGAGACAGCAATCGAATCGCTCCCGTCACTTACTCTGAGAAGGTGGTAACACCGAAGCAAGGGAAGCTTCGTTCCGTCCGAGGGAACGCATCCAAAATTGCGGGCTCGTAAATCGGCGTTAGTCTCCGTCGCGATTCGACGATTCTCTGCACCCACCTAGCCATTATCTCGGTCGTTTCGTGGCGTTAGGTTAAACGAAACCGTTCGATAAGTTCTCCAGGATTTAGCGGGGGTAGCAAGTCTCTGTTGGTCTCACCCTCGGTTCGATCGATTCTCCACACCTGCAAGTGATTCTCCTGATTATACCGATCCGACGTTAAGCAACAGAGGTTGTTAGATTAATGTATTATATTCTCAAAGCTGCTAAATAATTTGTGTTGCTCGAGTTTGCGTGCAAAGACGAAGTTCGGAATTAATATTCAACCACCTCTCTCTTTTCGATTAAAAACCCTGGGGTTGTTGAAAAGCTACCCTTCCACTCGAGCACAATAGAGATCCTTGATCGCTTTAATCGTATTCGCGTTCCTCGACGCTGAAACACCCATCGAGGAATCGAAAAGCAATGCGCATACAGAGCGATCCATGAATGCAAACGTGAATCGTTGCCTGTACGAAAGTGGTTTTAATTACCGGGCCAGCTGTCGCGAGGAAGCGTTCGAGTTGGTCCTCCTGGTCGAGACGAGACCGATCGCGTTGGAAAAAGGGAAAAATTTATTGTGCGGATAAACATTCGGTATAGGCGACAAATGTAAATTTCAGCGTCAGCTGCAGCTGCGATCGGCGCGAAATAGATCGGTTCCGGTGTCGTTATCGCGGCGAACTCCGCCGACGTGCCCGAACGATATCATTTAATATCGGGTATCACGCGGCATCGTATCGCGAGTGGCGCGCGTTTCGCGTTGCGCGTTTCACCGCGCCAAACTTTCGCGAGTGTATCGGTGTCCGGTGTCGTCGTTCTAACCCCCGCCATTGAAAATTAATTTCACGCTCCGAGTGAGAAAAAGAGGATTGATCGGCGCACCGATCGTCGCGGAAGATTAATGACCCGTGCAATCGTACCGACGGTAAATACGTATTTAAGAGAATCAACGATCCATTAAACCGGCAAAAATTGCGCGCAGCTATGCGTGCTCTCTCGAATCTCTTCCTGCGGTCAGCCTTCGATTTAGCATTTCGCATAAAGCTTCCGCCGTATTCCGTCACGCCTCGATGCGAAATTTTATACGATCCACATCAATCTCGACTTGAAATTGAAATTAACGATTTACAGGAATCTCCGTGGTTGCCAGCAGCGCGAGACTAAACGCGTTTACACGGTTCGCAAGCGACTTTGAAAAGCACGCGTTTCATTGGCATCGGCACCGAGGAACTTGTAATATCGTAGCGCAACGATTTATTCCCTCGTTCCGCTGGTAATGCGACACGAAAAGCAGGTTGGCATTTTAAACGAACTGCTTTGTACGCGTCGATTAATATTCGATACCGCGCTCGATCGAGTTTCCTTGATTCGCGGAAATCGCGCTTAAGGGGGTAGACACGTCACGTGGTCTGGCCGATTCGGCCGGTCGGTATTACACCAGGTTTTTTCTGCACTGAAATGGTATTATCCATAGATACGCCGCTGCCTGATGCACGCTCCCTGATGTTTGCTATTTCCGTATTCTATTCTGAATAAGGAAAGAAATTCTCAGCTATTGCGTTGTAGGGGAGACCGGGGTAAAGTGAAACTCGGGGTAAAATGAGCTTCCTTAATTTATTCTTTAACAATAGAATATATTTACAAATTTTGGTGACGTAATAAATGTGTGTAATACCACAATAATAATTATGCACATTCAGATATCGAAAAATGAAAATTCATTTAAAAAATTAAAAATGAAGTTTTAGAGACTTCCAATTGGTTTTCTTTTCAATTTAATTCAGGTAATCAATGAGTCTTAAATATGTTATTTTAACTCCAATTTTTTTCTGCGTGTTTATAACAAGCTTATAAACATACATGCACACGCACATGAGAAAACATTAATACTAACATTATTAAATAATTAATTTTCCATTGAGTACACATTCGGCGTAAAGTGACCGGGGTAAACTGAACTGCAAATGGCTGCTAAGAACCAATGCGCAAGTGATGTGCGCAATATCCCTAACCTGTCTGCTGGCTAGAAAACCACACGACGTGATGGAACAGAATCTAACCTCAAAAAAATGAAAAATCTGCCACAGTTTTTGACAACCACGGTGCAAAAAAGCCGAAGCTGCCGGGCTACACACGTCATTCCAGCGCAAGGGGTTAATATTTACCTATATCCTTAATTAAAGTTCTTATTTTGTTGCACCTCACTTTACCCCCATATACGGGGTAAAGTGGTCACTTTTGGCATTTTCTTTTCAAATTTTAATATACTTTAAGTTTATTTTAAGTATTGCTATTCGTCATTTATCAATAGTAATGTTCAAATTATATTATAAATCTATTTCCACACATGTTTATTGAAAGGGAAAAATTTTATTCGTCTTCAAACTTTTTTTGTGTCACTTTGCTCTGGTCTTCCCTACTTATAAAAATTTAAACGGAAAGTCGGCTGGTACTGCAAACGTAGGAAATTCATTGTACATTTCAATTACTTGAAATATTTTTCTTCTGGTTACAGGTGAAACTTGGGTACATTTCGCCGTGGACAGGAACTTTATATGGACCAAATCATGGAAATCTCAACAATGAACACAAGAAAATAGTGATTTTATATAACCGACAAAGTAAAATTATATATTTTATACATTATTGTAACATTGTAAAAGTCTTCATTCAAATAAATTGGGAAAAACTTGAAACAGACAGTATTATTATTGAGAAATACCTTTCATACATACTCCTATCCAAATTCCAAACCTGCAATTTATCTAAGGCGGAGAAATATTCAACGGAGAGTCGCAGAGTTTTCGAAAGGCTTTCGACTCAAATATTCAGGATACCTCCTTTCGCTTCATGTTCTCCTGATACATCGCTCCAAAATCTGGCCAAAATTTTCAGAACGCTCTAAAATGAGCTTCGTATCAGGATAACATGATGTCGAAAGAGGTGGCACTAAGTTAGCGCCTTCGGAAAGAGAATCTAAGGCGGAGAAATATTCAACGGAGAGTCGCAGAGTTTTCGAAAGGCTTTCGACGCAGAAATTCATGATACCTCCTTTCGCTTCATGTTCTCCTGATACATCGCTCAAAAATTTGGCCAAAATTTTCAGAACGCTCTAAAATGAGCTTCGTATCAGGATAACATGATGTCGAAAGAGGTGGCACTAAGTTAGCGCCTTCGGAAAGAGAATCTAAGGCGGAGAAGTATTTGGTGCAGAGTCGCAGAGGTTTCGAAAGGCTTTCGACGCAGAAATTCAGCATACCTCCTTTCGCTTCATGTTCTCCTGATACATCGCTCCAAAATCTGGCCAAAATTTTCAGAACGCTCTAAAATGAGCTTCGTAACAGGAGAACATGATGTCGAAAGAGGTGGAACTAAGTTAGCGCCTTCGGAGAGAGAATCTAAGGCGGAGAAGTATTTGGTGCAGAGTCGCAGAGGTTTCGAAAGGCTTTCGACGCAGAAATTCAGCATACCTCCTTTCGCTTCATGTTCTCCTGATACATCGCTCCAAAATCTGGCCAAAATTTTCAGAACGCCCTAAAATGAGCTTCGTAACAGGAGAACATGATGTCGAAAGAGGTGGCACTAAGTTAGCGCCTTCGGAGAGAGAATCTAAGGCGGAGAAGTATTCGACGCAGAGTCGCAGAGGTTTCGAAAGGCTTTCGACGCAGAAATTCAGCATACCTCCTTTCGCTTCATGTTCTCCTGATACATCGCTCCAAAATCTGGCCAAAATTTTCAGAACGCTCTAAAATGAGCTTCGTAACAGGAGAACATGATGTCGAAAGAGGTGGCACTAAGTTAGCGCCTTCGGAGAGAGAATCTAAGGCGGAGAAGTATTCGACGCAGAGTCGCAGAGGTTTTGAAAGGCTTTGGACGCAGAATTTCAGCATACCTCCTTTCGCTTCATGTTCTCCTGATACATCGCTCCAAAATCTGACCAAAATTTTCAATACGGTCTAAAATGAGCTTCGTATCAGGATAACATGATGTCGAAAGAGGTGGCAGAACGAGTGAATTTGCTCTTTAAAACAATGCATTAACTTAGAGTTTTAAAAGCAGCTCAGCATGGAAGTTTATGTGTTCTGTTTAGCATGTCTTTTATATGTGATTTGGAATAAGCAGGATAGGAAGTAGTGGAAAAGGAAGGCTTATTAAATAATAGTTCTTTTTTATCACTTAACTGCATTTTATTGAAAAAGTGGAATACAAAGGATGAAATCTTACAAATGCGTTTGTAATATAGAAGATAAATAGATGTGAAGATAAATTCATAATTTAGATAAAGCCATGTCTTGCGTAATTTTCAAATCCGTGACTACACTCCAAAATGTAGTCAATGATCGCATGTAACCAGTGCTGTCTTTAGGCATGTACACGCTGGGCAGTCGTCAAGGGATCCATGGCAGTAGGGGCCCACAATTCTGATTTTAAGTACTATTCCCGTGGGTGGGCAGGGGCTCCCAAGGGCCCCAGTGCATTGCTTAGCCCAGGGTCTACAATACTGTTAAGACGGCTCTGCATTTAACGCCTTTTAAAGTGCCTTACCTGTGAAGCAGAAATACACACGATTAATAATCACGTAATAAGTTAAAAAATTATTTGAAGTGGTGTTCACATCATATGCGCGTCCATAACAACGCCGGTTTAAGGGGGTATTCACGTCACGTGGTCTGGCCGAATCGGCAGGTCGGTATTTTTTTTCGGCAGCAGGTTTTTTTGCACTGAAAGGGTATTACCCATAGATTCGCCGCCGGCTGATGCACGCGAGAGGAGCTGTTTGCTATTTCCGGATTCTATTCTGAATAAGGAAAGAGATTCTCAGCTGTTGCGTTGTACTTATAAAAATTTAAACGAAAAGACGGCTGGTACTGCAAACATAGAAAATTCATTGTACATTTCAATTACTTGAAATGCTTATGTTACAATATTCTACGTTAGCAGTAAGGAATTATAAGTGAAAAGGAAAAATAGAAGATTTTTGACTGGGTGAGGTCTCATTTGAAAGAGGAAGGTTCGATGCAGCCCGCTCTGGTCATCGTTTGAGTCAGAAAACTCTTTTAGTGACCTACAAATACATGGAATCTGCGAGTGCATTTTGTCGATTTTTCTCTACTTTGGACACTCGTATTATTACATATCAACACAATCTCTTTGAACCATGACCAGAGCGGGCTGTATTGAACCTTCATCTTTAGAATGAGACCTCGCCTAGCCCAAAATTTGCTCATATAAGGACAAACAACGTCAGCGCGCAAACCCATGTTTCGGGCCAGATTATGTCGGTATACAGAGCGCTGCATTACCCGTGTCTACCCCCTTAATATCGTATAAATTTTACGGACCCTCAAACGGTTTAAACTTCTCTGCCTATGAAATCCCGCGATGTCGAAATCGATTATAATACGAATCATTATAGGCAGCAATTTCACCAAAAAGGGAGAACATTTTCTAGATTACCTACATACATATATACTTTAATAAACTTCGATGCCTTTGCCATAAAAACTGGAAATTCATCAGAAAGGCAAAGTGTAATTGGTGTTGCAACTGGGATACGTTTTAACCCATTCGGTTTCAGAAGTTTATTTAGATCGAGGATGATACAAAATGCAAGCGCGAACCAGAAACTGCGGTTTCGAACTGCCGGTTGGCTAACAGGGACCAAATTTTTAATGATTCCCCCGTTTCTCCGTTTATAGCCGCTGTTTCTTGAGCTTTCTACGGCGGTATGTATCTATTGCGATACGGAATAAAAATATCCTGTCGAACCGTGCCTGCCAGGTAATTCGAATTTTCCCTAACGCGTTCGTTCAGCACTCAGCAGCCCACGGATTCGATAAATAACGCTTCGCGTGGAGCGCGATACGCTCGATGAAATTGCTTTATGCGACGATTCAGCTTCGCCAATCGCGCTCCACGGAACTTTCAATACCTCGCTCCTCCGCGTGAAACCCGTCTCGTTATAGCGATATATTTACATCGTACGAACATTAAAAACCGTGAAATATAATATACCTACATTTCGGATGAAATATTACGAAACGTTATGTTTAATTTGCTGCGCGTAACAGCAAGCTATTAGTTAGAAGTTAAAACGTCCCTTCTTCATGCACGAGATCGTCCATTAACCAGTTCGGACTTGATTTATATTGTTTCTTCCTTTTCCACAGCGAACAGATTCGCGCAAATGTATGTGGATGAGAAAATATTGCGAGAAAAGCGACGACGCCGTAGCACAATTGGAGCTACAAAGCGAGGAAGGCAAATGACACCAAGAACCGCGAAGCTAGTTTCATTTCACTGAAATTCGTACCCCCATTAAAGTTCCCTAGCCCCTTCGTAAAAACTTCGCCCGGGGATTTGCCCGCTTTTTGTCCATTGGTTTGCAGTTGTTCGAAAATCGATCTGGCCACTCCATTACGGTGGCCCTTCGGTCAATACGGCCAACCAATTTCAACTTTGACGGATTAAGAGTGTTCCAGAGTAAATCGAAGATCATGGGAAAAGCTTGGGCAAAGTGGCGAAAGAGGAAATCCGGTTAATGGAAGAAGAACTTGTAAAATAAGCGGCAAATTGGTTCCGCTTTACAGCTAAACAACGAATTCCAGCAATAGCGATAATCCCTGGTAAAATTCAATTCACCACGGCGATAAAGTTTTCGCCGCTGAGCCAATCGTTTACACGAAACTGCGGGTTTTCGGTTTTCCATTCACCCATCGATTGATGACATTGCACGTACGCGTCGAATTAACGCGATTACGTCGTCGCGCTGTGACGAGTGAGTGCCCCGGCGATCTTCGTGAAATCGCGGCTACAATGGAGCGACGGATTCGTGAAATCGTGGATTTTCAAGAACGGAAAGATGAAAACGTCCGCGTTAAAAAGCTGCAATTCTAGTTTTATCAAGTTCGCCGGGCTGCCGCTGCGTTTAATGTCCCTCTTTATCGTCGCAATGACGGTCAATTAATTCTGCTTGCCGGCAAATTAATAGTTCCCCGCGCTAATTGAGTTTACAAATGGAGCTCGATTCGCTTTCACGGCGACAATGGCTGGCTAGCGAAAAAATTCATTTTCGTTCCCTCAAATTTTCGCTGTAACGATGATATATCTGATCCTGGCGACGCTGCGAAGTTGATGAATCACGTTCGGTTCAGCGTGGATCGTTTGAACCATTTGGAGCGTTTGAATTAAAAATGAGATAACTGCCTGTCGTTCGTGGTCACATCGCTCTGGCGATGTATTCTCGCTTTTCCACGTGTCTGTGAGTTGGAAAAAGTCAATGCGTAGACTGTTGTGCAGCGAGTTCAGTGACATTTAAGTTGAACACCCTGTGAATATAGTGGCAACACCTCACCAACGTTCTCACCGAAAATTGGCCCTTGTTGATCGCTGCATTCACTCACGTAGCCCCCTTTGTTAGGGCGTCGACGAGACACGACGGTCGTGGTGTCCTGGACGTGCTCGACGATTGCATCGGAGGCGTTCGAGCTGGTCGACTCGCACCCTCGGAAAAAGAAACTCTCCTTGACGTTCGGGGTTGGTCGACACACGCGGGACTCTTTAGGTTCGTGTGTATATTTAGATTTTTTCAACGCGACGTTGGAAGCTCTGTATTCGCGTGGCTGTCGGCCATACCTCAGATTTCCGTATCGCCAGGCGAAGTGATTGATGTTGAAGGCGTTTCGCGGCGCGAGCCAGGTATTGCGGATAATTACTTCAGCTGGTAAACGTTGTGTAAACACCAGCAGTAGGACGGTTCTCCAGCGCTCCTGGCTGCTACCTCTAGCTCTCCTTTATAGGTTCCACTCGGCTTCTGTTCGACTGTTTGTTCGCGGTCAAGCCGACATCCGATAATCTGCATTTCCTTTATGTTGACCGTGTATGATAGTATATATAGGGTAAGTCCGGGTGAGATGGTCATAGTTTCATTTAGAGTCTACTATAGTCAACCTATCTGAAACAAAGCAAGGAAAATGATGTAGAACAAAAGTTCAATCCTTTAAAGCCCTGGTAAGATAGCCATTCCCCTTTCGCTTAAATTAACAAACGTAATCCCGAATACTTTAAGGTTAAAAACACTGTAAACAATGCACTATCAAAAATACATCTTGCGAATTAAAAATATTTAGCATAATTAACACAAACAAGATGACCAAAATATTGACCAAACATTTTGAAGCACTATCTTAAATCTTCACAGTGGATTTACAAACCTTTAAAAACGTTCTATTCCAACACTATGAACTAAGAATGTTACTTTTCTATGACACTTTGTACCCACGTCGAGGCAGCGCAATCAGGCGTCTCCTTTTAAAAAATACTGTCACTGACCATCTCACCCTGACTTACCCTACATATGTACGCGACAGGAAAGGAGGGAGTCAAGCGTGTCGAAGAAAATCGCCCCCGATCAGGTGCACGACTAGGCTCTCCTTCCATCGTCGTTCACCTGTCTATTCACCTTCGTACCCTTCTCGTTCCCTGTCGCCCTTTCCTCCCCGCGAACAGTAACTTTGCTATCTTCAGCTGACGCCCGCGTCGAGTCTATGTATCTGGTCACGTAGGCTCCAGGCCCGGCGTCGGCGTCACGACGCTCCGACGAGTCCTTTTGCGGGACTCGAGACGCTTCACTAATTCCCCGACATCACGTACAGCCGAGTGCTTTTCTCGATTATGTGTCAACGCTACCCTAGCCATGCGCGCGCGCGTCCAATTAGCACGCTTCAAGGGGATTAAACGTCCTTTGGGTCGCGTTGGCAAAGGATGACCACCCATCTTGAGATGATATCGATTGCACGAGCTTTCGAAACACTCGAGCACTGTCCTGCCTATTGCTCGCCTCGCGTCCAACGAGATCCAGGGAGAAATGTTAATAATCGACAGGAGGGTGGTCCGATCGTTGCGAATAAACAAATCAACATAGCTGCTTGATGAGAGGGGCGCGGGAGGAGGAATGGTCGCTTCTAACAGCCCGTTTCCAGATGTGATCGCTTATAAACACATCCCGGCCCTATTAATCACGTATTTCAACGGTCGAGCGAGCGCGTTAATTGAATGAATCGATACATCCATTTGGGCGGATTAATCCGGCTGGTACTTCGATAATATGGAATAACGAAGGCATTTTGGATCGCGTCGCGACGGTTCGCTGCATAAGGATTAACTGCGCGTTATCACAGCTGGCTTGATGATTTCCGAGCTGCTCTTTGGGGCACGTATACCCTGGAATACTATTACCATAGGTGATACTGTAGAAATTGCGTTTCTGGTTTCTCTGCGCTATTGGTCAGCTGCCTTAGCAACCAAATCCAAAGCCCACCCTCCGAGGGCATTTATTCCAGACTCCCTCTTATGTGAGTTCCTGATCTCACAGTACAAGGGATCGTCCTTAAATTACGTGTTACGTGCCGGCTATTTTTCGAAATTCATTTCTAAATCTTTGCGATATCCTCATTGTAGTCAGTTCACAGATGTCGACGATTGATTCAACCATCACGTGTTATGGGAGTTTCCCTCGATCAGTTGTCAATGATCTACAAACCGAATTATTATAATTTTATATAATTCATTACGCCACTGCATTTTCCCATGCAAAAATCTCGACACTGCAGAACGTTCTTAGAACGCCGGATGCGATAACATTCTGAAAACCTAAGCACTGTGAGGCTGGGAACGGTCCGAGGCGACGACGGTTAGGCCCGTGTGCACGAGGTGCAGAGTCAGCAATTTTGGCGCTCTTTGTGCAAAGGCCCGAGTGCTCGGGCCTACCCTGCGAACGCTCGGGGCAGTCGGCTGACAAGTCGCATAGTGCGTGGCCGATCTGTCCGAGGGACATAACTATTCGTTGAAATAGTCTTTGAGCCGGAGTTCCCGTGTTTCTAGTGCGTGGAAGGACTCAGTCCCCGTAGAGACTCAAAACTCATATACATTTTGTGCTTTATAATCGTTTAAAAACTATAATCAGCTTTAATTATTTTGCCTAAATCAACAACCCTCTAACGTTTAAAAAGAATATAAAGAACTGACTTTCGACATTGTGTGTGTTGTGCGACGCTCCTGCGATTCACCATCCAGTACGCGGGACTCTCAGGTCATTCAGAGAGAGAGAGCGAGAGAACGAGAGAGAGAGAGAGAGAGAGAGAGCGCCGTAGTTCGAATTAATAATCTCTTGTACAGAGTTGGTGAGTGATTCTATCTATCCATGATATTGTACGGAAGCAGCAGCTGATTCAACCACCTAGTGGGTTATGGGTTTTCCCTCAATTAGCTGTTACCATCCCTCCGGCGTGTGACACGGTTAAAAATTATCTTGTTTCGAGTAGTATAAATTGCGATCAAATTAACCATTCAACCAACTCGAGTAAATGTATAATACTAAGAACAAACGCGATTATTGATCCAACCACTTAGTGGGTTGTGGGTTTTCCCTCGATCACTTATTGTTGACTTGTTGTTTGTTCAACGTCCGTCGTTCCCGTTCACATTCAATTCTGACTAAATCCAAACCTCATAAACAAGTCTAAAATTTTACACATTGTAATTGGATTTATTATATATGATTTGGCGTAACACAAATCCATGTAATTTTCCCCATTTTGTACCACCTTTCAAAACTCCTTTATATATATATTTTTTTTGTAATACATGGTATATCATTCCTTAACTTGTCTAATTTTGTTTCGAACCAGTCTCCTCTAAAGTACCACATCCCGATTGGACAACCTGTATGGGTTGTAGACGAAAGCCGCGCCCCAAAACAATCCTGATTTTTGCGTAATAATCTGATTATGTCAAAATTATAAAATCTCTTTAAAATTCGTTAAGCGTTACCGAGGAAATAAGACTCAACCGCTCGGTCGAATAAAAATTAACGCCCTCACGTAACATACGTAAGACTTGTTGGAGGGGGAGTGGGTCGCGAATTTCTTACGTTTTCTTACAAGGGGTAGGGGGAGTCAGGTAGTGTCTTACGTAATATTTTTTACCCTAACTTTCAATAAATACAAATTTTACCATTAATGTTCCCGAATAATAGTTTTAGTTTAAATTTCTCGAAAGCGAGTTGAATGAATTATATGAAGCTTTAAAATAATTGTAATACCTGATAAAATTAAATGCAAAAAATATTACGTAAGGAGGGGGTTGGAATATCAAATATGAATTCTTATACTGGGGGAGGAAGGGGGTAAGAAATCGCTCAAATTACCCTTACGTAATTTAAGGACGGCCCGCAACTGTTTCTTTCTATATAGAATCGTTGCACAAGTACATATCTGCCAAGAATAATCTTGAACTGTCTTTACTAGGTATCGTGCGCAGGAGATGAACACCCAATCAACTTTTTTCACAGTTTCATACATAGCCGTTTTATAAAGAAACTACCCCGTCCGTCGACAAATTTTCCAGTATTTTATCGCGCTACCTTTTACAATACTCTGGCATGTTCGCTGTGAACGTTGAAAGCGGCTATTATTAACATAACGATCAGCACGCAATAACGCCCTCCGATGGTCGCGAATCACCGACGTTAAACGAAGCTTGTTCGGTTATCTAGCATTGGCGGGGTACACGTAAACGGCGGCAAGCTTTCCACGAAGGCAACGCGGCGTTCCACCCGCGGGGAATGGGAATGGTCCGAGATTCAAGAATTAATGGCCGCTTAGAAGAGCGCCGCGCCGGAGGCACGCAAGGATGCGTGCGCGAAAGCATTTCACACTTGCTTGCGTAAACACAAGAAGCCGGTAGATTCGATTTAATTTGCTGCCGCTTACCTAACGCTAACACGAGATACGTCGCTTCGGCGTGGTGGGCAATAAAATCTCTACCCATTAATAACCCAGAGAAACGAGCTTCGCCTCGCTAAACCTCTGCGCGACCCCTTTTTTTCTCTCACTTTCTCCTTCGCGGCTACGTCGAACGTATGTAACGGGGGAAATTTTGCTAACGCGCCAACCGAACGGACGACCGCGGTTTTCCTCTTAAACCGGCTTTTTTATTTGCCCGCGGACCACCAAACGGTTATCGTAAAGACTGTGAATAATGGAAGCGTGTAGATACGTCTCGTTTTCCACGCTTAGGTATTTCGATTTTCTTGTCTTTCTCTCGCTACCGTTTTTACGCTCGCTCAATGGCTCTTACTAAGTAGCACTGTAAACTTCTTGGCTCATACCTTCTGCTACTGATGTTCCTTCTGACCTCGCGAAATACTTTTTGCGAAACGTGGCAGAACGCACAGAAGACAGGAAGGAATGATTCTCATCGAAAATCCGTGAAAATTGTTAAGATAAATCCGGGAGACGTGGTCGACCTAATATAAAATGGTTATTAAAACTAATAAAGATATCACTTATTTTATTAGAACGAACTTATATGTTCAGAATTTTATACTGATTCAGAAAAGCTGGTCGATATTTGTTTTAAGGCAACATTTACTGTAAATGCGTTTTTACAGAAATATAGCGACTCGACCAAATCTCCGGCCCGATCGCGTCTCTCGGATTTACCCTACTGATGATTTCATTTAGTGTTACCTATCATTTCCTGATCCAAGCTCCGTTCCAGCAACAGGAAATTCAAGAGAGACCCCAATTGCAGAATTCATGAAAAACGAGAAAACTCCGTGTTGCACCTATATTGATTTACACATCCGTTCAAGTTCCCTTCGTGACGGCCAGCACGGAGTGTTGACGTCGTAAAAGAAAAAATCATGACGGGGCGTAAAGCAGCGCATATAAAACAGCGAGTCGATCGCGATCGAAGGCACTTGGAAACAGAATTATTGCGCTCCGCGGTTTTCATCGGACTTTGAAACGAGAATCGTTCCGCTGCGTCGAAGGTTCGAGTACATAGCGGACTTTTATATCCGTGAAATGCTCGCTTCATTCCTCCTCGTTTATTTATCGAACGTCCTTCTCCCACACACGGAACAGTATCCGACTAGTGGCGATATTTTCCTCACGCAGCGCTGTCGCGTGTTCCCGCCACGTCGCGTCCATCGAATTTCGTATTTTTACTTCGAATTTTCTTTCCTCCGAAATGAGATCCGTTGGGAAAAGTGTTGCAAAGAATCCTGATGGACGAACTATCACGATAGATGAGAGACACGCGACTTTTGCAACGTATAATCTAAATAACGTTTAAAAAAGAAACGTGTAGCCGTCTACCGTATTTCTCAAACCTCTCGGTTCACGAAACACGAATGGGGTAAGGGAGGATGCACTAGCGACTTACTAGGAACACTATTCGGTTGATGATGGAATCACGCAGTTTTTTTTATATAGATCGAAAGTATATGTCTCCACGGTCACAAAAATGTAAATTAAAGATGCTCCCCAAAGTTGGTCTGACATTGAAAAACCAACAAATGTGGAACTGGGTAAGAAAGAAAAATTAGGGAAACAGAATGATAACACCGTCTGTTGTAACAAATCTGTATTATATGAAAGTAATAAATGATTATATTAAATGAATGATAATAGATTAATGATAGATAACAATTAGAACAAAATTAATGTTAATAAATAAAATGAATGATAATACTATTGAAATTACAACAGGCTAATTTATTGAGACACATTTTTTTGACGAGAAAGTTTAGCGCTTTGAATAGTCACTTGTTTACTAATTCTTAAATTTGAAACAATACGCCAGCTTCTTCTTGCTATCTAGAATCTTTATCTTGATTCTATTATTGCTTCAATCAGTTTTATAACCCTCTTCTCGACAAGATTATCATAAATGTAATGGTTAATTACCCACTGTTGTGATTTCAATAGTATTATCATTCATTTTATTTATTATCATTCATTTTATTTATTATCATTCATTTTTTTCTAATTGTTATTTATCATTAATCTATTATCATTCATTTAATATAATGTATTTGCATATAATAGAGATAATTAAATTTCAACTGACGGTGTTGTTGATTTTTCACGGCCAGACCAGCTTTTGGGAGCATCTTTAATTTACATTTTTGTGACTTTCGATCTATATAAAAAAATCTTCGCGATTCCATCATCAACCGAATAGTGTTCCCAGTTAGGGGACGTAGGGTGCGCGAAGGAGGACGTCGCGATGAGAAAACAGAGCAGTTGATCTTGTTGCCGTAGACTGGCACTCGCAGACGACTTCTCCTATCGGCGCGAACCGGCAATTTCCTTTGGAAATCTAAAATGCAAGTAACGCGGTATGTTTGCCGAAATTACCATCTATCTACATAGAGCCCGACGGAACAACGGGAGAGCAGAGGCAATCGTAGGTGGTGGTACGGTATGGCATCAACGAGCCGACCGATCCGAGTTTCGTGTTCCATTACGCCGCGCCGGCAGACCGAACCGTCTATCGGACCCAAAGCTCCGAGGATTTAGATGCGCCTTTGTATATCGGCCGGGAATACGTCGTTATGTCGGAGCGAGTTTACAGTGGGACCAGCTACGTGAGCTGGGTGAAATCAGCCCCTGGCGCGAGTCGATGTCGGCGGAATTTCAGATTCAGTACGGTGGCCGTTCGAACCGAGTCGAGTCGCGTTTTCCTACGCTACCACCGATACCCATCCCTCCACCGCTACCCCTGGTTATACCGGCCCAGTATAACAACCGTCGCACCGCGGAAGGATACGCTTAAACGCATTATAAATACTTGTCGCCTCCCGCTAACCGGATTCATGGATCGTTCCTCGGTTGCTCAAGACCCGCGGATATCCGCGCAAGGGAGTTTCTCTGCTCGGGGGTAACGCGCGTCACGCCTTCGGCGAGCTAAAATTATGCTTGCCACGGGGAGGTCTCTTAATATTAGAAGCCGAATTCACCGGCTGACGGATCTACGCGGCGCAGATGGAATTAATGCGCGGCAATTCCGCGGAATATCTGGAATACTCTGGGAATTGCTGCATTTCAACTTTTCGTTAATATACATAGACACGCGCGCGCTGTGACGGAGGTAACGCGGTAGTTACGCCTGTTACACCTTTGAATGAGATATTGAAGCTTTACGCGAGAATCCTAGCGATGAAAAAACTTTTACCGCGGCGGCAAGTAATGTCTCTTTAAAGTTACCCCTGGGAGTAGCCAATTCTGTGATATTCGAACGAAGCTCGATCCCGATGGCGAGCTCGCGCGTCAATAGCGTCAGATTCGCCGTGTAACGGCGATCGTAAACGATATCGACCTTTGACTTCTCCACCCAGATACATATTCCCGCCGGCTAAACCCTGGAAAAATTCCACTGCTCCGGATCAATTTGAAATTCAGAAGCGATTGGAGACTGACGTCGGATTGGCCATCCGACCTGGATGAATTCCGTTATTCGACAGGGACTTAAAAACACGCCCTTCATGGACGAGTTGATTAGGTTTTTTTTTCTCCTGTCAGGACGAGGCGCATCACGACGGGGAGGAATCATCGACGTGGCGTTGCTCCACGATCTTGATGGCGCAATTGGGACGGAAAGAGTTAGGTACACCGATCTCCCGGGACGAACGTGAAATTTTCTTCTTTTCTGTTAAATTGACGTCGACGTTGTTTCTTGAAGCAATGATCCCCGCCTTTCTCTAAAATTGCATCGCTTTTTCCGGATATCCACGAGGAAGATTCGCGTAACTTGTCGGTTAGGTGTTGGGTGTTTCGTGGATACGAAATAACGAAGAGTGTTGCGGTCAACGGTGCAACAAATTACACTAGCAGACAAAAAAGTTACCACTTTTTCGATTTGTTCTATTTTTGTTATTTTTTTTAGCATACATTTAGGACTGTGGTATATTTAATATGCATATTCTGATGGAGAATTTAAAGATGTATAAAATCCAGTTAAAGTTGAATTTAATTAACTGACAAGCAAAAGTGTTGTATGATATTAAAGGGGGTAACACATTTTTGGGGCCGACAAAGAAGTTACCACGTTTAGCTACTTTTTAGATTGTCCTAAAAGCAAAATGTCCCCCCACAAAATATTAGATGTTTTTATGTTCAAAAGTGGTAACTTTTTGTTGACTTTAAAAGTGTGTTGTCTTGTTTAATGTTATGTGCGGTTTTTTGATTGTTAGTTAAATAAATTCAACTGTAACTGGATTTTATACAGCTTTCAAATCTCTTTCAGAATATGTATGTTAGGCATATACTACAATTTTGAATTGATATTGAAAAGTAATAGAATTAGGGTGGGCCGAAAAAGTGGTAACTTTTTTGTCCGCTACTGTATATACATAGAGTAAGGATTTGGCAGATGGATTGGTAGGGTTTGACGATATTCTACTACTTACATAGTTTGTGGAATATTTTTGAGTAGGTAGGGTGGGGCTAAAAGTCCGGCGGGTAAAAAGTCCCGAATTCAAAATTTCTATTCCTAAACAATGTATTGAGTTTCGCAATATACCAAAAGTAAAGTATGTTTTACGCAATTATTAGTTTATACAAAATAACACTAGATATCTCTAGATTGTTAGTACTAAATTGTACACAGGTGTATACGAAAAACGGGACTTTTAGCCCAACTCTACCCTACCTACACCTCAGTTTACGAAATTGCAATACTTATTTCTAAAAGATAGGTCCGCGTCAGCTGGCAAGATGTCTCGGCCCCGTGTCTATCACACGCGTATCGCCACGTGGTTGGATATACTCTGGATTCGCTGCGGTTTAAGAGTCCTGACACTTCGGGGACTCGCCGTCCTGAAATTTACGGAGTGAAGCGTGCGACCGACGTGTTCCCGCAGATGGTAAGATATCGTGACTGAAAATCGATAGCTACGTATCGGTGGAAACGTCAGCCCGCGGAACGCAACGTTAAACGTCGATAGGCTATCTCTACGTTCCGACAAAAATTGCGAATTCGGCAAAGGAATCTGGTCGGCCGTTGATCCCAGCTTTCCAGCTTCGCCGCAGCCACGACTAGAAAGCCCCGTCTATCTATAGCATGCAAGGCGACAGCAGATCACGTTCGCAGGAACAGAGAAGGAAAAGTAAATCCCAAACATTGAATAGAATATGCATCTAAGACGTGTAGACAATGTAGGTAGACCAAGGAAATTGAACAAGACTGCTGATAAAGTCTCCTCAAAGAGCTGACTGTTAGAGTAAGGGGAATCTTCCTCTACCGGACAGCCAATATTCAAAGGAGCAATCACCCTTAACTGTTCTGAAACTACCAGTCTTTTAGTTTATCGAGTAACCATCGGATTACACGATTCTCTTCGAACGTGATAAATGACGGAAGTGGAAAGTTTTCATCAGTTCCGGCGTCTTTGAAAATTATTCAATACCTACGAGGGGCAAAGGGAGAGGGTGAGAGGCAAGGAGGACGTACGCGAAAGGAGAATGAAATTTAGTTAGTTAAATGGAGAGAGGTAAACTTCATCGTTTATTCCAACAGTAATTACTATAGGGAGCGTTTTTACCTTCCCCGAAACAAGACATTATCAACTACTTCGTTATGTGGTTCACCAAAGCTGTGGTTGGAAAGAAAATACAGAGTGCTGCCGTCTCTATAACCTCGTAACTCACGCTTAGTTCTACTATTTACTGCAGCGTTATTTATAAAAGAGCCGGCAAGCTTCTTGTAACTACCGGCGGTGAAGAACAGCTTGAGAACTTTACGCGTATCTTGGCTGACGTAACGTTGTAAACCGTTATGGGCTAGGGTAAAGGTAAACGAAACTTCCCCGTAAATCCTTAATTACCGACGTTTGTTACATTCCGTTGAAATTACTGTAATAAGATACGAGGGAAATGTAGCTTTCTAAAATAAGCGCAAGTAAGGAAGATGATAAAAGATGGAAACGCCGCGATAAACTTCCCCTCTTCTCGTTTAGTTATAATCCGTTTAGCAGTACAAATATATAAAACCACCTGCGAACATCTTATGCTCTATCGCATTACCGTCCGCGGTGTACACGAATGCACAAACTCGGATGTAAATTGCAACGGTAGGTATTTAACCGATTTTAATACAATGATACTGTATCACACGAATCAGACATCTCTCCACATCGCTCTTCGCAGAGTTAGCTCCAAATGCATTTGATTTCCGGAATAAAGACCACAGCCACGTGGTTTTTCCTTTGTCGAGAGGGGATTTGGTGACTAAATAGGGAGGGTGTCGTTTGAAGTCGATATATTTGATACACTTGACGCTCGTACATTCGCGAACATATAGGATCACGCGCCTCTGCGGATGGCTGGCAGTGGTATCATGAAATATTCAGAATACAAATAGCACGGTGAATCCGATCACGGACGCGCCAGTTAATAAGAAGCTTCTTAAACTCTAATGCATTTAAATTGGCTCGTCTCTGGATTTAAGCATTCGATTACGTACACTTTGCGTCGAACACCCTTGATAGATCGATCTATGTAGGTACCAGACTATTGGCCACAGTATTGTCAAATATCCTAGTTCCTAGGAATTGAAGCAGAGTTTACAGAAGTTGACATTTCCTTTCGCTACACTTGTCAGAGTACTTGATAAAGTGGAACGGTTATTACTTTCCAAGGTACTCGCAAAGGGTTCAAATATTAAATATTTTGTGGGGTTTAGATACCACTAGCGATATTGCAGGCCACCGCTCTCTACAGGAGAATCTCCGATATGTTTACAGAGACTCAATATTGACGAAACGATACAGGAAACGTTACAGTATAACTTAAATCGGTACTCCTACGAAGGGCAAAAGCAGTCGGTGCAATATCACTATTTCCGACGGCTCTATTTCCAAGTTTTCAAACACATGCCGAGCACTTTTAATTTAACAGTTCTGCTAGTGTATACCTGTGTTCTACTACGAAGGTGCTTCTGTGTCAGGATTTTTCTGAAAACCTTTGCCAATTCAGGTGTATGGTCGTTGTCAAGTAAATCTTCCTCGCTTTTCAGCGCATATTTAATGAAGACGCACCACTGCTACCAAGAAAGAACCTGCTTTAATCCACAAATGATTGCCCTCTCGATACAGGGTGACGTTGATGGTCAGGATTAGGTGTTATCGAGCTCCGACATTTCATTTTCGACCGCTGCTTTTCCTTTTCAAAAGCCACGCAAAGGGGCGAATCTCGTCTACCTCTTTCGCAACTGCAGCTATCATGTATCGTGGGATTTACCACGAGGTGATTGAAAGCAAGGTACATTCCTGCTATCTTCAGTACCAAAATGAACGCTCGTAAAAATGTCTGCCTTTTCTTTCACGTAGAAAGATATAGCGTGGAGTGAAAGATGGTAGATGAGGAGGAGAGAGTCTGCGCGAAGGGGTAGTCGTTACCTTCTGAAAAAGGAAGCCAGGAATGGGAAAGGGATAAAGCCCTGTCACAATTATGTTCCATCAACATCATAGCTGATAGGGGTTCGAGCAAGTCGGCGTGAAATTGAAATAGGGCCTGCTAACATTCGGTGGGGTCTAGATGCGTCTGTACTCTGTACACTGGCGCGCGTGTACGTAATAGGTTTAGAGACGAAGCGACTCTTATCTACTAGCCGAGCACATACTGCAGCAAGATAACGGTCTTTCGACTCGGAACGATGTGCATCTAGGCTATAACCGAGCTCTACTTAAATATATAACGTGCTTCGCAAGATTTAGTAGGTACCCGATGCTAACAGATTTCTTGGAACAAAATAAGCAAGTAATAAAAGGCTACGCGGGTTATTAGGGTGGTCTATTTTTGCAACTATAAAGTGTAGGGTATCCACACAGTTGATTTTGTTCCAAACATGCTAACTAACATATGTGCAAAATTTGAGCATAATGGGACAATATTTGGAAGTCGCTAGGATTAATCGTTTTTAGGGAAAGGGTTTCTATCTGTTTTTCAATTAACTCTTTAACGCCCTGACCCTTGAATCGTTATTTCAAAATTGTGAGAGTGATATAGTGTTGTATCTTGTTATTTTTAAATGGAAAATATCGATTTTTTTATTTTATTTTTATAATAGTCCACAATACAATTTTCAAGAGAATGTTTGATTTTCTAACCCGAAAACATTGAAGTCTACTTTAGCACCTGGAAAACTACGCATGTAGTTTATGGAACAATATATAAAAAAAATTTGTATGTTAAACGATTTTATTAAAAATGCACTAGAAACTAAAAAATAATTCTTTTCTTGTACTGCAATTTCGATGGTGTTTTTTCACTTTAAATAAAATCGTGGAGCAGGGTATCTCACAGCGAATTCATTTCGACGCTTGATGGCATATTAAATTGATTCATATTCTGTTATGAAAAATCCTGCTCCACGATTTTATTTCAAGTGAAAAAACACCATCGAAATTGCAGTACAAGAAAAGAATTATTTTTTAGTTTACAGTGCATTTTTAATAAAATCATTTAACATAAAAATTCTTTTTATATATTTTTATATTCTAGTTTTTAGTGGTTTTGGATTTAAATTTCGCAGCTCTAACTTCTTTAGAAATATCTTTTATTTAATTTCAAATCGCGATGCGACTAGCGACTGGGTAATTTTTTCACCCTCTTGGGGGTTAATTTTTTTTTTTAAAATATTGTATTGTCATCCAAACTACGCACGCCTGCGAAGTTTCAAGACAATTGGATAGTTGGAAGTGGGTTAAATTTGAGTTGCCAGATTGAACCATACAAACAAACAGAGGATCGAAGCTGAATAAAATCGTTTAAAAACAGGCTTGTGGAGAGTACCAAATACGAAAAAAAATTCCCATGAGGCTGTGAACCACCCTAGCGTGCCATGCTCGGCCACCGTGGTGTCACATCGTTCTAAATACGTATCCCATGAAACACGCTTTCTCCGATTATTTGCTAATGTTCGTGGATCACTTGCATTTACTCCACGCAATCCATCTGTTCGTTTCTCAAGCGCATCGTACGTCGGATGTACATAGTGCTTGCGCGTGCTGGATCCTATGAAACGACTCTGACACTTAAGCAATTAGCCCGCTTTCAGATAATCTCGTTTAACGAACAGCACTTATCGCGATCCGCCTGCCCCGCGATGATTCGATTCGGAACACGTTCCCCCTTTGATCGGTCGGCCGTTACTTCGCACGCGTCTGTTTCCCATTCACCTTCTGCATTCGCTTTCCATTTCCCACTTCCACCTACCGTTCCCACAAATTCATCTCCCTTCTTATCTCTCTCCCTTCACGCCTATCATACTCTTGAAGCACGGAACGAAAATTCTCGCCCATTCTCTTCACTCTCGCAATACTTCGCGGATGGATTTTCATTGATTTAACCGTCAGAATTGTTTCCCAGTAAGTGCATTTTCTCCTGGATGTAGCGACCCGACACACACGCGAAAGTTGTTTTTCCTCTTGGGGTTGTAAGGCCCAAGAGACTTCGTGGTACGCGGTGCGGGAAGCTTATCACTCGCCAAATTAATATTGAGTGATTAATTTGTTTTATGCAATGAAACGAATACTTGTTGGACCGTATGATGACCAGACAAGAACACGAATGATTTGAATGATAGTCTTAGTCACGAATGCTTGACCAGATATATCATTCAAGTCCAAACGATGACTTGAAATAGAGCCGTTTGTTCGATAATCTTAGTCACGAATGCTTGACTAGATATATCATTCAAGTCCGAACGATGACTTGAAATAGAGCCGTTTGTTCGATAGTCTTAGTCGCGAATGCTTGACTAATACACTATTCAAGTCCGAACGATGACTTGAAATAGAGCCGTTTGTTCGATAGTCTTAGTCACGAATGCTTGACTAATACACTATTCAAGTCCGAACGATGACTTGAAATAGAGCCGTTTGTTCGATAGTCTTAGTCACGAATGCTTGACTAATACACTATTCAATTATATCGTAGATGATAGCGATGTAAGCCTTTCACGAGAGATGAATGCGTTTGCTTGAGAGACGATTGAATTCTGACTCGTCTAGCCCTTTCGACCACGAAGGTAGACGAGTCATCCGAATTTCGGGCGGAGTCAAATTAACCGATTGGTTAGTCTTTCCTTGAGAGGAGGAACCTCCCTTCCGTGACTTTGGTGCTGGAGGAGGAAGTCTCTCCTTCTTAGTGACGTAGCAAAGGAAAAACTAGACATCTGGTTAACAAACCTAGCTAGGTTGTTCGATCGGAACGTTTAGCCGGGGTCACGATTTATGACTATATTGCTCGTGCGTCAGCGGTGGACGACGGTAACCGTGTACCGGTCCGAGGTAACCGTGTACCCTTGCTGACAGAGCAATTTAACGGATTATCTCAGGGCAAAGCAGTCAAAATACCAGAAAAAGACGGCACGATGTCGATTGCCTCTTAGTCATCTGGCAAGCAAATGGTTCCCAACGAACGTTTCAAGAACTCAATTGCCCACCGTAAACGACGTTGAATTTTCGCCTCGCCCTGAGCCCACTTTAGTCCTTTAAGACTAAACACTGGATGAGCTTAGTTTATGTTAGGTAAAAAAGAGAGATCGAATTGAAAAGCCTTAACCCATTTCCTTGTTCTTACTAGTCTCTCGATTTCCATTCTCCCTCGCGAGACTCTTTTCGGTCTCCTCAGCTACCGTCTCTATTTACCTTTATCTCTCCTCTGTTTATCCTATTTTCTTTCCTTCGTTCTCCGTCCCCCTTTTCTTCTTCACGCGCAATCCTCTCCTATTCCGTCTCAATTTCCGCTACCTCTATTTTCTCTAATTAATTCCCATCTAACCTGTTACCTTCGTCCTTCTATTTACTCTATTCGCCGTTTTCCCACGGGACGGCTTGTTTTTCCTTTTTTCTCTCCAACAGCCTGCCGCTATTTTCGTTCAGCCCGGAATGTTTATCGCTCTAGCGCGCCCGCGAAATCTATCTCTCTATACTCTATCCAGTCAAATTGTCCTGGCACTTGTCCATTTACACATTTTTCCAGCTCACGCGTCAACACCCCCGATTTCGATCACTGCTTCCTTGTTCATGATTCCCTTGCACACGGGTCTGTTGTAAGAGGCACGCATTGGCCAACGTAAATGAAGAAATCGAGCTTGTTTGATTTCGAGGTAATAGAGAAAGATACCTAAATTTAATGAAAAAGTTTGCGACATGTGACTTTAAAGCTTGACGATATTACGCGGGAGCGACGCTGCACGTTTAAATACTCCTCCCGATAAGAGGCGGCTGTCGTTGACTTTGATTGCACTATTATTCTAGCGTCGTAAATGGTCAGCCCGGTGCGAGGGAAAATGGTAATGAGCCGGCCTATAATCGTTCTTATCTTAGGAACGTGTATGCACGCGCGCGTGCGCTCACGCCTGACAGATAGCCCGGCAAGAAGAATCGCCACCTGAAAGAAATTATATTGCAGGGTGGGCGGATAAGATGTGGCGACTGTTAAAAATTGCCTCCGCATTATGCCTTTCCGCACTTTTCCTGCAAAAATTCTGACAGCTACGATCGCGATCTTACGTCGAGATTTCACCCGTGTCTGGGTATTTATTTGCTAAAAAGAGGCGGTGCAGCGATAAATGTTAAGTAAAGCAGGTTGCGTTTTAACCGAGAGATCGTTTATCAAGAAAGAAACTTCTTGCGGTAAAACTTGAGTTATGAATGTATAAAATATCTCCTCCGTAATATCACTGTATTTTTGTAGAAATGGTGTCGAGGAAACGATGTAAGTATTCGTCTGCGGTTTTACGAGACAAAAGTAACTTGCGTCGAATAATTAAACACTGTGGTTGTAATTGTTTTATTGGTACTGATTCAGTTGCGTAATATTTTTAATAGTAACTACTTTATGTCTTTCTTTTTAATAGTTACCTTGAATATGCAAGGAGCATGGATTCCATGCGGTAAAAGTTAATGTAAATTATACAGAGGCGGTGGTCTTTGAGCTCAAATGGATCAAAGGTAGCCAAAAGGCAGCGCACGTCCGCCTTTTCACCAGAGTGAAATATCTGCGAGGCATACGAAATATATTTTCCTTCTCTGCGAATAATCTTCCTCTTCCTTTTTTGGTAATCCGGCAAAGAGCAAAGCTAGAGATATTACCGGCGAAAATATTTAAATAATTATTTTACTTGCCCTCTGCTCAAACTTTTCATTCGCTATCTTAGGAGGCGTTTTCCTACATTCGAAAGGCGAGAGAAAATACATCCAAATTATTAATTTCGGAACACGAAAAATATCATTTTAGATTCATGGCGAACGACCTAACTACTTAAGTATTCTATGATTGATAAAATGTAAGACCGATAACTTGATTTCTATTTCCAACATCATTTCGCCCATTCGAATCTAACGATATCAATTTTCAAGCCTGACGTGAATAATTTGACAAATGATAGAAACATCCGGAATCAGATCTCTTTCCGTACCTCCACCACTTAACGAGATTATGATATCAATTTCAGCTTAAATCATAATACCTTAGAAACTATTCCTTTTATCATTCATTTTCCTTAGGTACCTAATCCATGGAGCACCGATGAAAAAGAAGAACCTCACCCCACGTTTCTTTCTTCCATTTAAAACTGCCCCTGTTTCTCCTGCAAAAATACACCTGTTTCCTCGTCTTTCTCCCACACATTTAAGATTTCTTCAGTATTTTTCTCGGACTGTTTGTTCACACCTTTTTCCCCACGGATTACGAAGCACCGACAAGAAACCTGATCTTCCACCGCGCGTCCAGCTCTTTTTTTCAAGGATACGCACTCACCTGTCCTTCTTGCACGAATCTAAGACATCTCCCCCATTTTTTCTGCAACCGGTTGTTTAAGTTTTTTGCCCACGAAAAAGGTCACCGATAACCCTGTCCCCGAATCGCTCTTCCTTCCATGCGTGAGTAACTGCCTTGCTCCTTTTCCCACTCACGTATGTCTTCGTTCCTCCTTTTTCTAAAGCTAGTTGTTCACACCTTTTTGCCCTCTGCCCCTCGGGCGCCGATAAAAGAAGTTCGCCGCGAGCTCGAAGCGAGCCTCACGCCTGTTTTTCACCCCGCGCACAACTTCCTCGGCCTTTTTCACACGCGCCTCAGGTTTCGCTCGTTTTTTCTACAACTGCTCGTTCACACTTTTTCGCCCTCGCGCAACGAGCCGCCGACAAGAAGCATACACGTCGAGACTCCCCCTATTTCTCCTGCGAGCTTGCAACCAGGTCCGTTTCTAACTCAAGCCTCCAAGATTTTCTCCTCCTCTAAGACGTGTTATCCAGCACCGACACGCAAGAAATACGATTTGTGCATTGTGCAGTTAACCTGACAAGCGACAAATCGGTGAAAAATAATTGAAGGAGGCAGCGAGTAATACGATTAACTGAAATCTCGCTGACTCCGACGAAATTTTCACTCGCACCGGGCGCGTAAAGGTTTCCAATAAACTCGAAATGGTAATTGCCTTATTTTAATTGGTCGGTTGATCGAAAGTAGATGGTGGAGCGTGTCGACGATCGACGGAAAAAGCGGGAAACTTGCGCGACAAGCGGAACGGGATCGATCAGTGCGCGAGGCTAATTAAGGGAGCAGGTGAAAAATCGCCGCGTGCATAATGCACGGGCAACTGCGGCATCGACAGTTTTCTGGACGTTTTAATAGAGAGCGCTAATTAGAAACCGGATCGCGTTACTTCAAATTACAGCGGAGGCACGCCGAGGATGTTCCGCGAGTGCGGTGGTCAAGCCAATTAACCGTGTCTCTCGATAATTACGATCCACCGGCCGATCAGTCGCTTCATTTAAGCCCGTCCCACGATCAATCAGCCCTCTCTGCTTCCAGGAATTCAAGGACTTTTCTAATTACACACGTATCCCCGTTTCAAGCCCGCGGCACTTTGTGACTCGCGTTTCGTAATTCCAAAATTACTCTACTACCTCCGTCCTCGTTCTACTGGACAACCCCAAGTCGTCTAATTTCCAGCGTAACTTTCATTAACGCCTCGCGGGACATCAGCTTGGTTCCCTGATAAATGTTAAATAACTAGAGGATACGTATCGCGATGGGCGTCCATGGCGAAAACAAGCTGAGCACGCTTCGCCTCGTGAAAGCCAGCGCGAAAATGTTTGCACGTCGACAGCAGAGTGAGCGCAGCTGCTTTCGAAACTTACGCTAGTAAATGCTCAGCCGAACTACTACAGCTAGTTCAGCAATAATTGCGCGAAAATTCGACCTCGACAACAGACTTAGAGCGTTAATTTCGAATTCTTCCACCTGCTCTTATTTTTCTCGACTTTCCTGTCGCGATCGTGACATCAAACATCAGCCAAGCACCAACTCGTGCCACTCTTCCATTGTTGGAGTAGACATTTAGGAAGCCTGGGTGGCAAAAGTGTCACGTCTAACAGAGGGAAGACCGGCTAAATCAAATATCGCCGGGAAACGTACGCGAGACGTCTACCAGAAGGGAATGGACACCGCGCCTTCGGCGAAGAAGAAATTCCAGCGGAGCAGCTGCACGAGTCAGGGGGTACTGGCGCAAAAGGTCTCGCGGCGCTGAAATTACGGGGCTTGTTAATGAAATTTCGACCTTTCTTCCGGCGTAATGCGGCGCGCGGAAAGAAAATTCCGTAGGAGCTCGTAATGGGTTCTAACGACGATTTTAATCAGTGCAGAAACGAGTAACTGCGAGGATGGGCCGCGTTTACTCCGCGTACTACGTAAAACGATGGCTGTTAAATGTCCACGCCAAGTTTTATGGTTGACTTGGCGCTAATGCGCCACACTTTGTCGCGGTGTATGCCGAGCGTTAATGGAACCACGGATTAAAGGGGCCATAAATGTTGTCAGAACCAGCTGCTGGCATTGATAAGTGCTCGAAAGAATTAAGCGTTTGGATAAGCAGCTAGTGGACAATCCCCTCGCGGGGGAAAATAATTTTGGCAACTCTTGATATCTTGGGAAAGACTCTTCAACAACTAATTGTTGAGAAATTATAGAGATTATACAAGATTTGATACTTTATATAAGGTATTGAAAGCAAGAATGGACTAACCCACATCGAGAAAAAATTAATTTGATCTTTTTTTATACGATTAGATAGTACAGCCTGTTGAAATACATTATTACTACTAACTGAATTTCGCAAAAAATGTGGTGTTAGTCCGTGTTTGCTCTCACTGCTTCATATGCACATCTATATTTGCAATGTTATCCAGTTTTTAATTCCGCTCTTTCATTCGAACGTTTGATTGCATCCGGCGAAAGGCAAGTGTGAAACATGGATCGTATCAAATCGTGGGGGCATAGCGTGAAATATTAAACAAGCACGTTCATGTATAAAATAGGTAAATTGAAAATTTTGATCATCCTGGTTACACAATCCCCGCTGTGCTTTTTGTGCATGTTTCATTTTCTACGTAAAACCGAGATCAACTATTGACCAGCTCTCTGATTCGACCGATAGGAGTTTAATAAAATCGGGGAAATTGCTAGAGCTGAGTATTAGACAGCGCACGGGTGAAATGTCTAAAATCTTTGAAACATAGCTGGCGGTGAAATGATTAAAGTCGCTTGTTAAATTGCATGTACGTCTGCAGTGTATTACGACGAATGTTGAAATGTTATGCGAGTTGCATGAACGAAATACGCGTTCGCAAACTCCGTGGAACTTGATACCGCTTCCATATCACGCTGTATGCAATTTTCACGTATGCCGCGCGATATTCAGAGGGCCCTGAATTTTCAGCCCCTTTCGTGTCCAGAACACAGCGCCAAGCAAATTTATAGGAAATTTTAAAACCCTCTCGAAAACGAGATACCTACGTCGGCTGGCCACAGGAACCGGGAGAATTACGCTGCAAACGATTGCAAGTATTCGGCAGAAGTTCAGGGGTCCCAACAAAAAGTGGAAGATCAATTAAATCCGGATAGCAGCGGGAGTAGTGGTTCGAAAAGTATTCGGGGAACTATCGCAACGGTACAGGGCTAAAATTTCATAGGTCCTCTGGTATTCCAGGAACGGGGAAACTCAGTTTCGCCCACAAACACGATTAACCACGTTGGAAAGGAGCTTTAATGAAAGTTGGCCTCGGTCGATCCTGCTACCCCGATACTTACACGAATTTAATCTACGGAGAGGGCGCTGAATGGGGTTGCAGAGAAGGCTTACCGATACGGTTAAACCAAGGTGGCCAGGGATGATATATCGAATGAGAAAAGGTCCCAGTCTGTCCAGGAGACGCATGGACGAAAAGTATACCCACCTCGAAGGGTGAAAAGGACCGAGGGCGAGTCGTTGTACCTCGAGGAAATGGCTGGACCGTTCAACGAGAGGGAAACTTACATCTTATCCCAATAAATCCATCGCCCCTTACATTCATTTAATCTCGGGAAAGGTGCAGGTACACGGGTACACTCGTTTCTAGAGACATTGATTTCTCGATCGAACAGTGCGAATACAATTGTCTTACAGCGCACTGCCAGTTTTACCTTTCAGTAACACTGCCCTCCTTAGTTAAACTGTCCCATTTAGCGTTTTTTCATTTTCTGAGATATGTATGTTGAATTATTTGAAGCTCCACACGTCTTTTACTTTTAAGTAAAGTAAGTAAACTCTACGTGTTTCGTAAAGATTTATAAACAGTGTAATGTATTTAACTTAACTTATTTCCAAATGGTTAAAATATCCTATCTAAACCAATTAATTAATTGGTACTTTAATATTACATTATCTATCGGTACACCTATTACAAAAAATTATATTAGGCTGTTACGAACTAATGACAACGTGTTTTAATTTGAATTATGGAAAATAAGGGCGGTATAAAGTAAATAATAAAAGTTCAGTTTTCTCGGTTGTTTAAAAATGCTAGATAGGACATTTTAACTAAAGAAGGCAGAACAGTCCAATCTATTCATGCACATAGGAATATAGTACTTACCTCCAAATTCGAAGCTTCCTTTTTCTATATCGCTGTAAATTACTACAATTCCAATGTATTCGAATACTGATGTATTCGAATAGTGTGGTATGAATTATAAATCAAGTTCTTTAGGTTCATTTGTCAGGGTGAAATCTTGTAAGCTAATTTTGACCCACTTCACACCATACTATTCAAATACATCAGTATTCGAATAGTATTCGAATAATAACATTCGAATACTCAAATATTCGAAGTTTATTCGTAGCATTCAAATATTAAATTATTCGAATAGTCCCAGTCCTATTATGAACAGTTTCTACTATCTCTATATGTATTATATTTTCCATTTATGGACTAATAGAATCGTAATAATAATAATAATATAACTGTTTAATGACTTCGTGAGCAGGACAATTGAATATTACATTGTGAAGCTATTGAAGCTGTAATTGATATGTTTGACGTGGCTGCAGCTAATGCGATTTCACGTGGCGGCTTTGCAAATACACGACAAATGTAAAAATAGCCACCCCGAGAGCGGTGGATTTTTATGCGCCGCGTTGCCTACCGTTCATAATCCGTTTGAAGTAACGTCCCAAGCGGCACGACCATAACGCTAATGAATATTCGAATTAAATTTTTTCCTAATTCAGTTTCTCTCGCTCAGCCTACGCGACGTCCACGTGAGTGCGCGCACTCGCGGTTTTATTATTAATCCCGGTCCGCGCGCACTTGCCTGAATTTCATTATAGACAATACTAAAACCCGCCACGCCTTTTTACATTTTTAATTAACCGCTGCATTTTTCACCGAGCGGCTAACCGCGTGCGTCACTCGATTATAACCTCCTCCTTTTTCCTTCTCCCCTTTTCCACGCTAGCCTCCTCGTTTCGAGAAAAGCGAGCCGGTGCTATCGGGCGAAACGGGCGAGTTAACGAAACGTTTACGGGAAAGGGGAAAATACGGGGTCCATGAAACGCATCGACTGCGACGAAGAAACTCTCCAGCGATGCTGGTCGTATGCTCTGGACCTCCGGAGGTAATACTTTACGCTCAAAGTCTTTCTGCGACCATAGGGACGACGGACGTGGGATTGAAGTAAAAACTTATGAAGTTTATTGTATCGTGTTTATATACTTGTCCAACTGTTGGTATAACTTCCGATCACGCCTCGAGCACACCTCAACACTTTGAAACTTCAATTTCTGAAGATTGCTTCGTGGAATTATTTTGAACGTTTCTGTAAGAGTATGTATGTTAACTGAAGGTGACCACGGAGCATCAGCGGTTCGGTTTATTGTCGTCCCAGTGGTAATCGGTAGGACGAGCCATTTCGGTGGCTCTTCGGGAGGAAATTAGCCGACTGTTTTCGTGTCCCCATGGCTACCCTCTGGAAACGGGTCGCTCTCGTTTTCCAAGTACCGAAATCGTGCAAGAACGTAATGACGTCTTTTCGAAGGACCAACAACGAGCTCGAATTACTCTCGCGGGTGTCGTTGCTGCCACGGAAGGGCCCGGTTCATTCCTTTATTCGCAGAAATGGACGATTACTGGGAATGCTTTGCACGCGAGGTTTGCTGACGGCGCGGCGTGGTAATTAAGCGCCTCTTCGGCCTCAGCCTCGTTATTGTCTTTTATTTCCCTCGAATTCTTGGAAAATCGGCTTCTTGGAAAATCTCGGGGAGGGATCAAGGGGGCGGAAAGAGCGTGGCGAGCACAGGCGCAATTATAACTCTTTAGCGAGCAACACTCGTTTGAATAGAACAGATAAGTCTGACGTTCACGGTTTTGCATTGACTAATTAGTTGCTATTGGCGATTCGAAGAACTTTGCTCGCAGCTTTCACAGCACCGTAACAATTACCGTGATACACGTATATAGAAAAAGTTAGACGCGAGCAGAAATTACGCGAAACTACGACCCATTTATTTAACCGTGCTAGCTTTTGTAGAACCCGGGCAGATCTATATTTCTCAACGTTGCGAAATGTACCGCGGGGCTTTAAACAGCTTGCCAGGAAATGTATCGAGCAAGGGGAAGAAGAATTGCGGCACGATTACGTATTAATCGTGCGAAAACTCACCACGTCGGCCAGCGCTTTTTATCCCGTTCTTGGATGGCTCGCGGTGGAAGCTAAATAACGCGGCAGTGACTTCCGCGGGCGGAAACGAGGCTGAGAGGCGTATAAAATTAAACGTCTTAACGAACGGCGCGGCCCGCTCTCTTGTTTCTCGCCACGGTATATTTTCGCAGGGAATCTTACGAGGCCCGTGATAAATGTGAATCGTAAAACAAAGCGAGCGGATCCGAGAGACGTAATTAACCCTTTGACTACTGTTGACGCCTATTGGCGTCCGACACATGTTGTCTTCCCGGTACTGTTGACGCCTATTGGCGTCCGACACATGTTGACGTCCCGGTATTGTTGACGCCTATTGGCGTCCGACACATGTTGACTTCCCGGTACTGTTGACGCCTATTGGCGTCCAACACATGTTGGCTTCCCGTTACTGTTGACGCCTATTGGCGTCCAAATCAAATTTCGCTTGTTTTATAATTTATTGGTCTTATGGTAATGTAGACCTCTAATGGTAATGTAGATTACCTATTTCGATTAACTTATTTTGATTCACAGCCACGAGAGGCGCTTATAGGAGCTAGCGAAATTTTATCGATCATAATTGTAATAAATCTCATTTGAAACAGACGTAAGTTAATGTTAATTCAACAATTACATATTCCGTTAGTCATATATTAATTAAATAACAGCTTTTGATTATTAAAAAAGAGATGCAAAATTTAAAAAGACATTTTCGATTAGTTAAATATTACTATCAAGTTAAGTAAATCTGTTTATTTTCAGTTGTTTTCTTCCTTAACCCTTAAAATGAACAAGAGGGATAATAAAAGAAAAAAAAGTGAAGAAATCGCCAATAAAAGTACATACAAGCATGATTTAACAAATGATTCATGTTCTGATTCTGAGGAAACTAGTGATTTTGAAGTTCCTTTGTACAACCGTATGACTAAAAAATGTCGTGTCATATCCTCTTCATTAGAGTCAATAGTGAGTACAGTAGCTATACCAGAACCAAAGCAATCGAAACGTAAAAATGAATTTTTCTGGACTCAGAAAGTTTTCAAACCTGTAATTCACAAATTTAATAACAAGAACAGTGGAGTTAAAGTAAATATAAACAGGAAATCATCTATTCTCGATATTTTTGAAATTTTCATTTCGGAAGAGCTTATAGAATTCATTGTTGAACGTAGTAATAAATATTATGAAAATGACACAAGAAGCAATGTACATAATTTTGCGGCAACTACAGTTCCCGAAATATATAATTTTTTGGCCGTTACTATGCTAATGTCACGAGTACGTAAAGTATCTTTAGCAGAATATTGGAGTAAGGACAAGCTGATAAGGACTGAATCATTTGGTGAAATAATGTCAAGGGATCGATATATATTTTTATTAAAGATCCTGCATTTTTGTGACAATAACATTGAAAATGATGATCCAATCAGGAAAATACGTCCAATCCTTGAAAAATTAAAAACATCCTTCAAAGCAGCATTTTATCCATTTGAAAAGTTATGCATAGATGAAAGTTTACTATTATTCAAAGGAAGATGTTATTTTAAACAATATATACCGTCAAAAAGAAGCAGGTTTGGGATTAAATCCTTTGTCCTCTGTGATTGCAAGACAGGCTTTGTTCAAGATTTGATTGTATATTGCGGGGCCAACATGATAATATCTGAAGAAGTACCGTCAACATCGATAGGAAAGTCTGGCCAGATAGTAATGACGCTTCTAGAACCGTATCTTGGAAAAGGTCATACACTCGTGACAGATAATTGGTACAGCAGTCCGAGTTTGTTCTTACTGTTACATAAAAACTTAACTAACGCATATGGAACAGTAAGAAAAAACAGATTGGGAAAAAATAGGTCGGAATTAGATAAAAAGATAAACAAAGGAGAATGCATATTTCGTTCAGTGAAGAATGTATTAGCGTTGAAATGGATGGACAAAAGGGATGTGTGGATGATTTCCACCTATCATTGTCCCAATATGATTGAGACCGACAAGATAAACTACGTAACAAAAGAAAAAATAGTAAAACCGCAATGCATACTTGATTATAATAAAACAATGGGAACGGTTGACAAAGTTGATCAAGTTTTACACACTCTAAATTCTACCAGAAAAAGCTTAAAATGGTATAAGAAATTTTTTTTTCATTTATTCGACTTAACTGTATATAACACATTTATATTATATAACTATGTAACTGGAAGAAATTTAACATTTCATCAATTTCATTTAAATTTAATAAAACAAATATTAAGAAAATACTTAGATGGAATTAATGGATATAAATTAAGAGGTAGAGATACTAACAATGAGCCTTTTCGTTTGACGCAAAAGCATTTTCCGTCTCCATATGAAAGCAATACAGCAATTCGGAAAAGTGCAAGGCGTAGATGCGTAGTGTGTACAAAAAATGATAAAAGAAAGGATACACATTACGAATGTAAAAAATGTAATGTAGGATTATGTATTCATCCGTGTTTTGAAATATATCATACGTTATTATATTATTAAATTTTATTATTAAACATTGTTATTTAAAAAAATAAAATATTGTTATCTAAAAAAAGCTTAAAAATAAAGTTCACTTCATGTAATATTCGTTTAATGTAATAAATTTCAGTATTTTGAATATTTTAATATACATACTTCCTCAGAAATGCATGTCTAACGAAAAATTTCGCCGTACCCAGTGGACGTCGCGAGTGAATTCCTACCGTACCGTACGGCCAGTGCGTGCCAAAGTCTTCCGTAGTCAAAGGGTTGACTATTGTTGACGCCTATTGGCGTCCGACACATGATGGCTTGCCGGTACTGTTGACGCCTATTGGCGTCCAAATCAAATTTCGATTTTTTTTTCTTTTTAATCTTACATTTTCAGTATTTTGAATATTTTAATATACTTTCTCAGAAATGCATGTCTAACGAAAAATTTCGCCGTACCCAGGGGACGTCGCGAGTAAATTCGTACCGTACCGTACGGCCAGTGCGTGCCAAAGTCTTCCGTAGTCAAAGGGTTAAGAAGCGAGTAGCATTTCGAGCGTAACGGGAGCGCATCGGACCACATAAATCTGCTTCGCGAATTAAATTGAACTTTACAAATCCATTGTAGCGAGCCAGCAAAGGTTACTTCCATTCAGCAAATTTAACCGCGGGATCTCCCCGTCCCCTCTCCGCTGGAAGCTCCGCAAAACCGGGACGATGGATTTTTAGCTAGAACTTTAAAGCTATTAATTCCGTTCGCGAAAGAATATATCCTACATCCTCTTGCCTTTCCACTGCGCAATTTATGATACACTCTCCACTTGGACTCTATGCTTCAAACGTTCCTTGATACCCAAGTCTGCAATCAAGGGGCTGTAACTCTGGATTTACCCTCTGTTTAGGAAACTAACGCTCGCGCAGTGGAAGCAAGTGCTTCCTTAGTTCACTGCAGTTTGACATTGCGAGCGCAAACCTAATAACTGGAGATTCGAATTAATCTAGCGTTTCGTAAGCATCGGTTACGCGGTAGTGCATTAACGCGAGGGGTGCATTTTCGTTTCGTCAAAGTAGCAGACGCGTTTATCGACCGAAAAGTAATTGAATCGACGGTGGCGCAGGGCTTAATTTCCCAGTTAAATGAAATTTTGTCCGGGTGCTTTGTTCTTGCGGTGAGAGACAAAGCGGCTCTCCTCCGCGCGTACTCGAGGAACGCGGATGGTCGTTAAAGCTGATTCTCTGTTTAAATTTCGCGTAAGCGTGGGACGAGAATTTCGTGCTATGGTTGGTTGACCATCGCGAGAGCCGAGAGTTTATCGGTTCGCGACCGCTGCTCCATTAACCTAAGAATTTGTCAACATTAAATATTGGATTTTCCTTGATCCGCTGCTTCATCTTTCGCAACGACGAATCGCTGCACGCATTCCTTTTAAGGGGAGGTTCCGGGATAAAAGTCGATTTTTTTTATTTCATTTTTCGAATGGTCAACCTTTTAGGAATACGAGTTTAAAAGGATTTTTTGAAATTCGTAAAATTCACGAAGTTATAGGCATTCGAGTAGCGGCAAACGCATGGGCAACAACGGCCACTCGGCGCACAGTGGGACGACGCGTACAAATTCCCGGACATTGGCAAAAATATGAAGTACCTTTTTTTATTGATATAATTATATGGGCATTATCCTTGAGTATTAAGGGATACGAAATTATGAAAAAAGAAACTTTTTAAACATTTTAAATCCCGAATTTTTAACAGTAAATACGTTGTCTTCTGGAGACGGCTGTCATATGAATGTAAATAATTAGTATTAATATAATGAAAAAAAATTCTACAATCATACGACACATTGGGGTTGACTGTAAAGAAGTTGTTCATAACAAAAAAACCCAAAATTTAATGATTTTATTTATGTTTTTCAACCTGTCAAAAAAAAAATTGTTTTTTGTCGATTTAAAAAAATGTCCAAAATTCTCCAGAAAAATTTTTATACCCATATAATCACTAAACATTCTAGTTTTAGAAAATCCAAACTCCAGCTGCGAGAATTTGCGATTTTGAGCAGAATTTATAAAATTGTGTACGCATGTGGGACGAAACGAGTAAATATGTATCTAGACATTCCTTTTTTTGTACCCGATTGATTATGTCTTTATGGAAATGAATATAAATATGATATAGCGAACGATAATTCATAAAATTAGGTTATTATTATTAAAGTTAATTAAAGCTTAATAAATAAACGGCGAAGCATCGCATCGCTTTCTTATTTTCTTAAGAAGAAATATATGTTTCAGAAATAGATTTGGGCAGTCGAAATTATGATCAAATGTAATATTTATATAAAATACTATGCATAAATTGAGACAATAAAGTACACTTTTCAATATTTGTAGTAATTTCCGTTTCATATAAATACTGAAAGGAGTACAGCAGAATCGGTGGATGTGGTATGCTCTCTACAAGGTGATTTGGATAGTACATCGGAAACATTATGAAAGCATTTGTGTAAGCAACTTTCCATATTAATACATATCACTATACGTATTTATCTTCGATATCTGTTTTTGAGTTTTTGACCGGTTATTAGTTCAAGATCAACAAAAAATGACAAGAATAAAATAGTTTATGTGTGTAATATTTATGCTAATTTTGATAAAGATATGATAGGTCACATACAAGAAGTTTGAATGTCCAGCAATTTATACGTTTCGTCCAACTGTCTGTTTTACCTTCCTTTCTCGTATTCATTTTTGTAGAAAATAATAATTCATCCCCTGAAGTCCTTTATATTTGCACAGAAAACCAGACAAAATTATTTTAAAATTTGGTAAACTTTCAAAGTATCATAATTTTGTTAAAATTCATCTAAAGTTGGTGAAACAAAAACCATTTTAAAGTTTGAACTTTCTACTTTCCGACTCGTTGAATCACATTTATCGAAATGGGTGTCCAGCGGGTAAAATCCGCCCTCAAAGAAGAGTGTGTCGAGCTGCAAAAATTTGTTGATGTTTGTCAAATGCTACAGAGTGCAAACAATATTTTTCGCAATTTTTATGTTCACTGTCGGAAAGTATGATCATTTACCTTTAAAATAAGTTAAACCTCATCAAAATAGGATGTTTTTTTAAGAAAGATACGGCCATGTCCAGAGATGTCTACGTTTCGTCCCACTGTGCGGCGTTCACGTAAAACTTTAACCGCGTTTTTCTTGAAATAGTGTTTTCCAAACGGTGGGACCTGTATCTCCAAAAGTTATTATCCGATTCGACTGAAACTTTTTTTATTTTGACGAATATACTTCTGACTAAGGGGGAACCAGAAAAAAATACAAAAAATTGAAAATTTATCATTTTCAAAGCCGTTGAAAGTACGAAAAATATATGGAAAAAGTGATTTCAAACTTCAAGTGTCGTTGTTTTCTAAAAAAAAGTACCTTATAAGTTTTCTAAAAAAATTACCTTTACCTTATAACAGTGCTCTAACATATCACTCGCAGACTACAATTTAAATTCACTTGCGAGGACTATCCCGTTGAAAAAGGAAACGATAACGTCAGGTTTGAATTGACTGTGAGCAATGTCGATGTGGATTCGGCGGTTTAGCCGCTAATTGGGGCGATAGAATTTCAACGAGGGCCGCGCGCGCGGTTGGTAATGATCAGACGCGTCCACTCGCGAGGGATACTTCTGATACAATGGATACGCTGGAACGCTGGAACGCTGGGATGCGATGTGTCCATTGAACGTGAACGTGCGTCGGGTCGTACGCGGACGTACAAATAGCCGCAGACGTCTGCATGCGTCTACTGATTGACCCATTGTATTAACCCTGCGCTAACTGGTTGAATCGACGACGATGTTCGATATGGCCTCTATTGTCGCTTGATTCTAATCTTAAAACGCCCGCGAAGCTGCGGTTGGCATCGCGGGGGAAGGAGAGCTGCCTGAAAACACCATTCAATTGCGATTACTCTTTCGCTCGTTAATACCGTTTCACAAAGCAACGCTCAGACGATTTGCCGAAGGAAAATCGCTGCAACGAAACAACCAAATCGAAGTTAATTGGCGTTTCAAAGCTGTGAGATAATTAATGCACCGTCGAACGGGGGCAGCGAGGGGTTGTTATCGCGAAAATAAAAGAATCCGGGAAAATAATTGCGTGGAACACAATCCGCGGGCCTTCCAATTAGAACTTCTTTCGCCACGGCTCTATTTGTTGCCGCCGGAAGTTCCTCTAACTTTTTAATTAAATTTTATTCATTAACGCGAGTGCATAACGAGAATGGGAACTCTGAGCCGGTCGCTGGATGGAACGTAAGATGTCTCCGCAAAAATGCGGACTTTTATTAAATGCAACTGCGCGCCGGGAATTGGACGCGGCTGGCGATTAATTTTTCAAAATCTCGTCTCGTTTTCATCGTGAAAAGAAGCTCGATCGAATAATTTAGCAGACCCTCCTCTCGTAATGACAGTTTAAAATATGACCCAGAGCACATCGAAACACATTTATATTTAATCTTACCGGGCTAAAATTGGAATCGTTGACAGCAACTTTAATCAACGATCGCCTGCATTAGGGTTGACAGTAAGTTATAATCCGAGGGGAAGACAGAAATACTTTTATCTCCTTAGCAACTTTCATACAACTGCTATATAAAGAAGTTAAATGCTGCAGCATTAGCAACTCTGTTTGCACTGTCACCTTTCCCTTTATCCACCCAAGCCTCGCACAGGGTGCGAGATTGTAATCCTGAGAAGAATTTCAGTGGAAATCCTCCGAGCATTCTGACTCGCGCGTTTCTTAGCCGTACACTTTTTTTTGTAAAAAATGCCAAGACTTTACAAAGAGGAAACAGTCTTTTTTCAATTCTTGCGCGTTTTAATTGAACCAATTAAAAGTTTCCTTACATTCTCCGTCCACGGCAACGCCGGAACGTTCTTGTACTGTTAGCCTGCAAGAAGATCCTGAAACTTTTTAGGCAACTTGTTCGACAAACTACAAGACAGGTGGTTTTATTTCTACACTGCAGCGTGCGTGTAGAAATAAATTCGCTGTTCGGTTGCCCGTTGGTCCAGTGACTTTTTCCCAGTCGCTGGGTTAATTAAAGGATCAGAATATTAAGGAGCCGTCGAATTCCAGCGGCGCTGGACCGACCGAGGCTATTTTCTCGCGTCATTAAGCCGCGAACAAAAAGTGTACACTCGGATGGGAGGAATGAAAACCGAAAAATGGCGCGGGTGAAAGGGAGCGTCCGCGTGCACGCCTAGGGCACGTGAAATCTAACGGAAGATTGAAAAGGGTGACCGGTTGATGTTACAAAGCGGAGAACGCGCGAGAAAAAGTCCCGCAGCAAAGAGGGGTAATTAGCGTCAGTCGACTCGCGGATTAATTAAAACGTGCTCCTTCAAAATGCAACGTCTACGGGGTAACTTAAAGAGTGGAAAGAAAAGGACGCGGGATGAAAGGGGCTGTCTCACTGCCGCGCTTCGCCGCGTCGCGAATTCCGCGAGGAACGTCGCCCAAATGTAATTGAACGGTTCCTGGCGAAAATTGGAGCAGCTTAGCTACTTCACAATTCCTCCGATTGAAAAAATATACCCTTTCATCGAAGAATATAGAACTCAATTATTCGCTTGCGCTCCTAAGGCTGCGTTCTTTTCGCAAAACAGAAAATGCTTCTTAATGGAGAAACTTTCTCCGTGAGAGTTGAAATTGACAATTTTAGTAATAAGGGAATAAAACAATCGAGTTTTCTCGAGTCACTTTTTTGCCGAGAAATTTTACTTCATTCGTAGATTGCTTTAGAATAAAATCACTTAGAGGTGATTCCTGGAAGGGAACCGAGAAAAAGGGCTGATTCTTTGAAAAACTTTAAACCTACTGTCACCTCTCGCAGTTAGATATTACTGCGAAGCGCTTTGATCGATATTTAATGTCGTTCTGAGGACTAAATTATCAGGGGAATTTAATACTCTTCGCCCAATATTGATGAAGATGAAAACTTAATGAAGTGCCAACAACTAATGGAAGCTGCGGGAAGGAAGTGATCAAGGAACCTTATATGGAATTTTCTTTGTTTGTGTTCTACAACATGTTCACTGATAAGTATAGAAATTTCGTCGTAAAGATACTTTATTCCTCGCAAGTGATTAAAAAACGTAACCCTTCACGTTCGGCAGCTCGATTTCGATTCGAGCCTCATAGCAAATTGTTATATTTTTTAATTACCTTTGAGATTAACATTGGACAGGGTGGAGTTTCTCTACAACGAGGACACGAGAATTGTCGCTATAAAGTTTGAATTTCTTAGCTATTTACATTCGTAAAAAATTCCTTATACGATGTAGACGTGGTGATTAATCGTTCTTGTCGCTCTCGACATCAACTAACAAAGATAGATAACCGCGAATGGTTTTTTCCTTATTGGCTACAAGACATCTCACACGTCATTCTTCAGGTTCTATAAAAAATGCTTACAATTAACAGTATTGTGTACAGGTGAGTAACATGGAGTACAATGAATTTCTTGTGGCTACGATGATTTAGGTGAAAGACTCGCGTTACGTCAACATTTGCATTGTATTTCACGCGTTTGCTGTCAACAAATCCGACAGGGCATCACAAGTGACGTATATTCATTAGATTCTTATTTACAAGCTCGATCATTTTGCTAGCGACACTCTAACTTAAGTCTGCTCTTCTTATAGACAAAATAAAGGTTGCGATAGTAAGATGGAGAAACGTTTCAGCGTAAATGTAAGTCAATATCGAATTTCTTGACAACGAATGCATTATTTTCCAAGTGTTATTAATATGTCCCGTTTACATCAAACACTTGCCATTTCCCACACAGTATTTGTTGATCAAGATAGTTGCACCATCTGCCTTCGTCTAACCTTTGTGGTCCCTTGGATATAACGAAAACGCGATTGCTACGTGTTTTGTAAAGATAACGATAGTTGCAGCAATATGTGTAATGAAATGGCTGCGCTTTCGCCTCGGCGAACGAAGCGTGTTTTGAAAGCAGCGATACGAAAAGATTCTCATACCGAAACTTTATGCTTTTGGTTCATTGTATTGTTAACCTTATTATGTTTCCTAACGAATTCTTTAAAATTTTGAAGATATTACTATGAAAAAGTTAGAGTAAATATACTCCTGCAATTTCAGCTATTTTTTTCATTCAATTTTGAAGCTTTTCAAGCAATTTAATTTTTAAGTTATTTAATAAAAACTCAAAATTGTGTAACATAGTGAAAACACCGTCCACGTAGAAAGGAAACTGGTAAAAGAAAGTAATTACAGTTCACCGTAATCACGATGGGTTAAAGAGTCCGGCAAAAGGAGCAAAATTAAGTAGTAATCAGTACGAATAGCCCGACACAGGTTTCGAGCGAACCGTCTCTCCGTTTCTTTCCTTAATGCTCAGCAACAGCCTTAACTCGCGGTCATGTTTTTAAGGATTGGTCGTATAGCACACATTTTTACTCCAAGAAGAAAACTCGTTCATGAACTTTCGACGCAGTTGCTCTGCAAACTCTGTCGCGATACCATGATTCTCCCTAGTTTTTAACAGCGCGTTGCACAGAAGCTACCTTTGTACCGCGTGTGTAAATTCCTTTGAAACGAGCACGGGACAATAAATTTCTGCTACGTAAGCGAAAAGAATTGCGTAAAACCAGATGTTATTACGTTTTTACGTGACGCTTCTCTTTTTCGAACTTGGACCATTTGAACTTTGTCGAACAAACCTCGTTAGTACGTGAATGCGTCGCAGAAAATCTTGCGACTTCCACATATACTTACAGCTGCAATCTCCATCCACTCAAGCTTTTTCTGCCAAGTGCGAAATCTTTTCCCTTTTCCCTGCAATGATGTGTCAGTTTGTGTCTCGAAACTTTCGCGAAATGCTCCGTCTGATATGTGCAGACCGTCGTCGCAAGGCGAAACATTTAAACAAAAGCTCCTCTGCGACCCTCTAAATACCGATTGTTGCAAATGCTGGGAGGTGAAATAATTCCCCGTTTCAAATAATTGTTTCCCACCTGTCTCCGAGGATTCTTTGTTTTTTCTTTCTTATAAATTGATTACTCGCAGGGGACACGGCAGGCAAGAAGTTGCCTCGGAAGGCGTTGATTTCATTTCCCGCCGATAGAAACAGAACGTAACAAGTTCGCCGCGACACCGAGTCACCCTCGGCACTTATTCTCTTCAAGGTGGACGTATCGAAGCGCCCGGAACAATGCGAAAGTTTCGACGACGCGGGAAGAAGCAAGTTTATTATTGGAACCGCCTCGACGACGTTTCTTCGACCCTGCTCCGTACGTGTTTTTATTTAATTAAGTCTCGATTCGATAGCAGGCGTCCCGCCGTGTAACTCGATTACCTATCCGATCATGGGATTTACGTCGGCTGCGTGCTTCCAATTGCTGTAAAAATAGTCGTTGAAAATAGCTACCCGATCCGTGGGGATGTTTCCGACAATCGACTATGAAACTTTGTTGGCTCGATCGCAACGATTGTCGCGCTTTTCAGCTATTAGTCTCTAGAAAAAGAAACATTTCCACCAACCTATTCGATGGCCTACTCTCGTCAGATTTACAGCGAAACGAACAATCTTACACTTGCTATGTCGCACGTGTTGTTCAACGCTTAACTGATGACTGATGGTACATGGTTTATGGGATTCTAATATGCACAGTGGGGTGTTACGTAACATTAAGCAGCTAAAACATGAAGTGCCGATTGCGGAGCATATGAAAACGATACAGGGAAGAAGTCGTCGAAACGTGCGTTTGCAGTCCTGAAAAATGCTCGCGTCACCAGTTAAGTATTTACAACGGTTTCGAAAATCGACTCGATTTCTTAAAACTTAAAAAAGAGTCGAACCGATTGATTTCAGGTCGTAGCACTCGAAGAGTTCGTACTTGTGCACGGCTCACACTCCAACACTCATTACCGGCTAAATGCTCATCAGGAGAAGTAGAACTAGCGTGAGCAACGTCGAGGACAGTCTGTGCCCGTCGCCATGGTGCATCGCCGCTGGATGTTCTGCAACAAATGTAGATTCACGACAATATAAAACATAGCTCCCCTTCTACGATTTTTGTAAATATTTTTACGGACCTTTGTGAGTGATTCGGGGTATTAATTTAGATTTTAGACAAAAAAAAAAATAGTGCATGTGTCACTAAATGTATAATTCTTAGTCTATTTAAATTGTTGACGAAATTTTGTTGCTCCTTGCTTTTTTTTCTTAAAATAAATACTATACAGAAGGACTTGGTGGTGTTATTTTTTTTTTAAAGGATGAATCCCTCCTTGATTGGTGTGCAGACAACGCGTCAACGTTCTCACTTAGTTCGTGTAATTACGTAAAATTACGCGCGAGCACCGTCTCCTAATATGTCGGAGTATGTAGCGAGTAAATGAAATTTCGGAAACTCCTGAAACTGCTCGGAAAGCCGCGTCGCACCGCGCAGCAAACTCTTCCGTGAAGTTTCACGCTTCCTTCGGGGTTGTCGCGCAAAACGGACCAACTTGCACGCGACCGAAGATTCTATTTCGATTATGCGATTTACGAAACTCGTTTGCCACGGTATTTGTATGTAGGTCGCCAAGCGACAACGACCCTACTCGAGATTACACGCGCGAACCATCTTTCGCTATACCTTCTGCTGATAAATAGAAACTATTACTTTTACATCGAACGGTGGGTCCGTTTCTAGTTACACGGTGGCCCAGTTGCCAGAGTAATCAGGAATAGTTGAAAGTTTCCGTATGAAACGCGATCACGAGGGATTCAGCCGTGGTTCCTTTCGCTTCAAAGGAATGGTGGAAGAAAGAGAGGAAGAAGAAGGGGCGGTGGAGAAGTGGAGCAATTGACTGTACTCGTCGGTACATGGAAGGGGTGGTAGCGGTTACTCGGAGAAAAACGGCGGGCGAAAATAGGTTGACGAGCGGTCTTGTGTTTTCGTTTACCGTTAACAATGTGAACCCGCACGCTGTTCGAATAAGTGTTGCTCGGCGAGCACGTGTAAAGGCCGGAGTCCCTCTCGATCGCTTTCTGAATGAGCAAACGGCTTGAAGTGACGGGCCCCTTCTCCGTGACCAGGCTGATGCCACCCCTCGGCGAGTCAAAGTTAATCGCCTGCGGACGAAAGAAGACAGACAGACAAGAAGGGCAGAGGGGGCGCGGAATGTCGCGTTACACGGCCATGACGTGACTAGCTGCGAATAAAGGTACTTTGCGGCCAAGGCAAGGGGACAAGTGGTGACGGCAAGTGTCTCTCCTGAACGAGCAAATGCATCGCGGGACAAATCCCTCTAAAACACGTTCCTAGGCTGCGGCCCGCCCGAACCAAACCCACGGAACTCCCTTGAAAGCTACTTTCCGACTTTCCACCCCCTCGTTTTTACTGAAACGGACACCCAGTGCGCTCGATCCCAGACGCGCTAATATTTCCCACCCCTCCGTGCTGTAGGAAGACACTTAATCCTTCAACGCAGACGGATCATCCGAAGGGAGTACCGGGAGGGTGGAAAGAAAATAGAAGCTGACTTCCCACGCATTTCCAAATTGCCAGCTGCATTTGCGCAGTTGTGAGAAACTCCTGTCCACGATAAATCTCGAACATGTCTGAAAGTACCTCGACCTCGTTGTCCATCCACGAAGAAGCTCTTCGAGTCTGCTTACCTCGTGATTGTGACTCCAAATCATAGCGGACGGTGGCTCGGGAGCATATTTCACCAGGCACGTCAGGTTTATCGTGCTGTCCTTGTTGATGAAGAGATCCGGTCCTCCAGCGATCTCAGTCACCGGCTCTGCGCTCAAAAACAGCCTTTTTGTTAGTCCTGTATCAAGTAGAGGGCTGAGACTCGAATCAACAGCTTCGAATTTTGGAAATCACCTAAGCTTTCGCGCAGAGTGCTCATTTTATTAAAGTCGAGGCGAGTGGAGCGGCATTAAGGGGTAACACCACTCTAGGATCGATGTTTTTTTTTTTGCTTAAACCATACTTTAGAAAGGAAGGAGGAGACGAACATCGACCTAGATGGCCAAATGTATGATGCAGGCATCGCAGATTAAAGATAAACAAAAATTTAAAGGATTAAAATGTTCATAAAACTTTAAACGCGTTTTTCTCGAAACCACTTTTTTCAAACTGGGAGGACGAATTTCTCGGAAACTATCGCATGAATCGATTTGAAATTTTTACAGTAGCTTTGCAACAATATTCTCTTTGGAAGTACGTAGCCGCTTTTTGATTGAATGTAAACTTTCTTTTTTATAACCAATTTAATGCTCATTTTTAGGGCCAAAAATCGATTTATTTCTTAACAACTGCACCACTTCCACAAAAATTGATTAAAAAAGAAACCCCTACGTACTTCCAAAGCCAATTGTATATAGATTATAAATTTTTTTTATTTTTTGTTCCACGACTGCATACATGCCGAGAAATCCGTCCTTCCGTGGCGGTGTTTTCACAAAAGCTGTTTTCGACGACGGGCTCTGTCGTCGCCATTTTGTATGAAAATGACACTAAAAAAATTATTTTTCGTACTTCAATATGTGTTAAATAAACCCTCTGAAAAGAAATTCTGTTCCGTTTGTCACACTCCCAAAATAAATTGTCAAATTTAGGTATTTTTTTCTGCCTCTAGAGTGGTGTTACCCCTTAACGAAAAAGCTTGTGGTCTTGCTACTCCATCCAAGTGAAAGGAGGGGAACTGTTGGTTACACCGGAATGCTTGTTTTTGCTCGACCGTGCTCAAATTCAATCTTATTGTTGGGCATAGGGAGAGGGTTGGCCCAGCGAATAAAATCCAATAACGGCGAACGGGGATCTTTCGATACGATACATCTGATACAGTTGCTTGAAAGCAAGACTTGACCGAGGGAATACCGATGGGATCAATTCTACATGGCTTGGAATTTCCTTCGGAAGAATTCGCGTCGCGTACAATCAACGAAAGGCCGCGCTGCTACGAAACGCGTCCACTTGCTTGGAACTCCTACCGCTCGGAAGGGCGTATCGTTTATTGAACCGTTCTGATGGGGCGTCTCGTGTTTTGCAAGCGTTACGATACGATCCGTACTGAATAGATTCCCTAGCATCGAGCGGGTGGAGCTTTCTTCTTAAGCAAACCTTGCGATTAAATATACCAGCGTAGCTGTACTTACTATTCACCGCTACCTTCCTTTCCCCGGTTTAGCGAAAACTTTCTGATTTACCATCGTCAAACAGAAATTGGTTGCAACGCGAAGGCAGAAATTCCTGAACGTTCCGAGTTTAGTCTGGATTATCTGACAGCCTGTTTCAGGATTTCCTTAGTTTGCTGACCAACTTGAGGAGTGCCCCTGACAACTCGGAGACCTTCATTTCCTCTCTAGGAATACGGTCCCAGGCGTCTGAGAGCACTACAACGCCCACGATACGTCTGCGATTACGCATCGCTTGCAGCTTCGCAAAACATCTTAACTTAATATTGTACCAGCCCCAACCCTGCATTAGATTACTATCAAGTAATAACGTAATCATTCTTTCTTCGAGTTTACTCGAGACACTTGCAACCGAGCCGGCTAACCGTTATGCTACTAAAATAGAGCAGAGCGAATAAATTGTGTTTGCGTGAAAAAGAGAGGGATCACTTTGCTCGGGGAGCATCAATTTTCCGGGATGTGCGGCCGCAAGGGTCGCAACGTAAACGTTTATCGTTGTCCAGCCGGGTACGAGGCAAACATTGACGTTAGTAATAATCTCGCTAGTCCGGTCTTGTTATTCCCGTGACATTTTGTAGCAAGGAATAACAGGTTTATCCGCGCGACCGTTTACCCGACGTGAGAAAGGAGAAGCGGGACCGCGGGGATTCCTCGAGTTTCTCGAATTCTCTTTGGTCAGTCATGATTTGCTGACCGACCCTGTTCCACCTCCGCTCTATTTTCGCTGGAGCTGGCTTAAGGGGTCCTACATTCTTCGACAAACACGAGGTTCGTTGGCTTTACGACGGTAACATGAATTAATCGTTGTTTTGTACGGGTTCCATTCCATCGCGCGGTATTCTAAACTTAGGAAGCAGCTTTGCGGCTGCCTCTGACACCGAGTGTCCCTCTCCACCGTCTCACTTTCAATATATTTCTTGGGATTAACATCTCTTGCGATCGCAGAATTTAAGGGTGGAAAAGTTCGATCTTGTAGCAGGCATACACTGGAACTTAGACAACGATCTAATACTGTGTGACTTTAGCACATAGGTGGTGTTCATATAGAAAGAGTATGGAAGACAGAGACCTGGAGAGTCGAAGTTAGCCGTGGTGGCAAACGCTGTTGATCAGAACGCTGAAGAACTCGGGTTCGATTCCCGGCACTGTCTGTCTCTTTTTTTCCGGCTACTATAATTTGGAATTATCAGCTTTTGATCGCGTAAACATCCTCCGCTGATTAAAATGGAAATCGTTGGATTTGTCGTGGAGAATATCTGCGCCCAAGTTCTCGGGGTATTCTTTAAGCTTCTCTAGATCAGCTGACGAGTTTCTGCATTTTCCAGCGAACGCAGTGAACGTCGCCCGTTGTCCATTCGAACGGAACCCGACAGCAGCAAGAGATCTTCATTTCCTCTGGAGAAGCTCGTCCCTAAGCGGCATCGTGCCCCTTCAACGGCATATTGCTTCTCCTTCGGGAACTTTCAGCGGACCAGAGGGTAAAGGGGATGCTGGATATCGGTATAGTAGACGTTTTACGAGGCACTAGCGGCACCTCGAGAATTCACTCCTCAAGGAATAATCCATCCGTTCCTTAGTAGATGCCTCGAAGGAGATTCGACAGCGTCTGCAGGGGAAACCGATCGATTACGCCTAAAGTTCAACGGGACAAATTGACCCAGTGAACTTGCAACGGATTGATCCATCGATCACCGGTCCCTGCTTATCGCCCTGCTATTTCGTGGGTAATCTGATGGAAGTGCGAATTTCGACGGATGTTTGCCACCTCTGAGTAATTTTCCAGAATAGTCGACCTAATTCTTGTGACAAATAGTAGCTCCAGTAACCGTACGAAATAATACCTACATCAAGCAACGTGTAAAAATGGCATAAAAAAAGTTTTGAGCCAGTATTGATCATAGGTAATTGTTGTGCTTAGTTCTCTTATCGAGGACACTTAGTCCCGATAGTCTAGTGGCTCTATCTAACCGAAATTCGCAAGGTTCGACTGATTCGGCGAATTAATATCTAACCAAACCATCGATCTCCGTCCCTAATTGATCTCTGCTCGACCTCCTGGCAACGCCAGGAAATAAATCGAGGAGGCACCGGATACGTAACTCGACCGCGACTTGGGCCACAATTGAATCACCGCTGCTCTCCGTTGGAAGCAAAAAAGGCCAACAAGTGGAAGGATAGTAAATCGACGCTTCACGAGGAATAGAATTCCCTTCGACGTTGATACACCGAAATCCTCAGATCTAATCAAGTTGACTCTACCGCTTTAAAAAGAACGATTCTTGCCGCCCATGCAGACTTCGAGCAAAGTGATTTTCTGCACTCTCAGTTTCCTCCAAGTTTGTACTACTGTAATTCTTTATGGTGAAAAGTTGCCGAAGCAAACTTAATTCCCAACAATGTCACCTCGGAGACTATTCAAGTAACAACTTGCATAACCATTAGAAGAAACACTTTGTCATTGAAATTTATCGTTACCCCCGGACGCATCATACCAAAGACGTCCCAGGCTTCTCGTATCGAGCGATAAACCGTAATTTGTCAGCGAAGCTTTGGGCACTCGTCCCCGCCAGAAATTTCCCATGGCGCGCGGCAGGAAATCGTTCAATTTGCCGTGGCGTTTCATCCCGAAACACTTGGACCGTCAGTTTCGACGTGACCAGTGGCAACAACACCTCCCGAGCGGAGAGATAAATTATTCCGGAACGTGAAAAGAGGCTGGGATCAATAATGAAGGTTGCCTGTGCAGCACGGGATAGCGGGGGACGGTAGAGCGTCGCAAAGCGATTTCCATTGCGGCTGAAAATCGTGACCGGCGTTCGAAAGGACAATAATGCCGGTTGGACTCGCCGGTGTCCTTTCGCCGTGATCGAGGACGTTCACCCGACGGATATACAGGCAGCTGACGGTATTGAGTGTGGCTTAACGTGGGACGAGCTAGGGACAAGCGTGCAACCGGCGCATGCATTATTACCGGCGCGGCCGCCCGAAACCGTTCGAGCTCGTCCCTGACGATCTCGTCGACGGCGGCTCCGACGCGACGCTTCCAGGAGCTACGGGATCCCATACGTTACGCGCAATATCGTCGGTCAGCTGGTCGGCCCTCTGTCACAGGAGCCGAGCATTCCTCTCACCGATAATAATCTTCGGCGATCCGTCCGCGCCATTAACGATAGAAATTGATTGCGCTCGGATGCGCCCACCTACACCCATACGCTTTTGCTCCCGTCTCGGGGCTGGCCGACACCAAATTTCCGATCCTAACTGGATTTGTCTTCTTTCTTTTTGGCGGAGGACAGTGCTAGAACCTTTGCTAAAGATAGGTTCGCGGCACAGACGTCTGGAATATTGCCATTTCTGTGAAACATCTGGAAGAATTTTTGGCTGAAACAGCTGGGCCCGTGGAGACAGAATCGAGAATGAGTTTGAATGCTACGATTATCGACGCTGTTGCGTGGGGAAAATTTTAATAACCTAGCTGCAGGAATTTTATCGATAATTTATTAGGTTCTGGACAATGCTTCGCGGACACTTGTTTTGTAATTTTGCTAGAATATATCCTTCGCTGCAATATCGTGGATGTAGCTGCACGGTGAAAAGGATTTTAATAACTGGCTGTTAAGATTTTCATTAGCGATCGCGCTCTGGATAAAGGACCGCCGTACGAATCTCTATCTTTGACCAATTTTCGCAACGATGTACCGGGGCGTAATTGAATTCTTCGTTAAATTACTTCCAACGACGGACGCGAATAAACTTCGCGGAGGAACGAACCTACCCTTAACACGTAAGCGGAAAAATTCTCGGCAACGATTGTATTTCATCGCGTCTAATTAAGGGAACTCATTTTGGGCGAGGTTCGGGATGGCGATAACTTTATGGGGGATTTGTAGAATTGGCACGTCCTCCTGGCACAGAAGTAATCGCGGAAAAGTTTTTAGAAGCTTTCGACTAAGCAGAAGCAGGGAACTCACTTCGTAGAATCGCGAGTTTTTACTTTCCAACGTTTGAAATGATTACTTCTTAAGAATAAGCAGAGCTCCTTTAAACGCCTGCAAAAGTAAGTAGCGGATTGAGTATTCAATGATAAAGGCATTCCTTTGATCGCAGCAGAATGGGGAAGTGCTTGAGAAGTGGCAACAAGTAATCGTGCAAGTCGTTTCATCCATGAAGAATATCGTTTCCTACGGCAGAATCCACCCCTTATTTCTTCCAAGAGATACCTATGAATATTTCAACGGCTAATATCTTATTAACGGCGCGATAAGACGATGCTTCGTGTTCAACGGATACACGCGATCAAAATGTGTTCCCAAGCATGAACCTAGATGACCGGCCAATGTTCCACGTTACGATGCACTCCGTGGCAAGCGATTCTGCAGTGGCCATAAGGGAACTCCGGCTCAACTGTTCAACAAGAGCCATTCAGACAAAAGAGCACGATAATGGTAAGATGCCCGGTCCAAACACTCGCCTAAGTTTTAGTCTACCGTGAAAGGCTAGGGAAACGTCTATATTCTAATAAGACGCGATCGCTGCGAGCTGTTTGGCGTGTGTTACGTGGGCTTTGCGAATTCGCTGGCTCTTGGTTCACTGGGAATACTCACAGGAACATTATCGTTCTGAGATTGCAGGAGTTTTCTTACGCACGATTTGAACCGTAATCGAGAAGAAAACTTGGAGGGATGTCAAATGCGAAAGGAAAGACGGCAATCAAATGTGGAGGATATTCGACGACGTACCAGCTGCGGGTAGAAGATGCTGGTCCAAGACTTTACAAGATCCTACGGGACATGTGAAACTTTTCTCGAGTTGGCATGTTAACGGGTCTCCCTACCTCGACGGACGAAAAATGATGCGAACTTGGGGAATTTTTTCAAAGAAAACCATTGAATATATTTACTTCGGGCTCTGTGGCTTCGTTTGTCAATCTTTAGAGAATATGAAAAAAAAATTGTATTAAAAAATAGTGGTTATATCTGGAGTTATAGTGCTTCAAATTGAGCGCCTTACAAAAATCATTTGCGCATTGTTAGCATAAAGTCAGCAGTTGTAGTGGTTTGAAATAAAAAATTTAAAAATTTGTGTAATCTGTATGAGTGTGGCTATCGCCCTAACTAGATTAAATGAGAAATACTGTAAATTTAAAAAAAGAATGACAGTGTCTAAAACAGACATCGATTTCTGCAAAAAAATTCGCTGTTTTTTTAAGCCGCGAAAGTATAATTTTGCAAAAACCGATTTAGTTTTAGTACCAGTTGTAATGGGACATAATAAATTAAATTGTGAAATATCCTCTGAAATTGATACTTTGCGCTGGCCCCCCGAACCTATTAAAAAAGAAAAAAAGTCAAAATTATAAAAATGGTGGCTGCAAAACGGCAAATTTGAAAGAAACGTCATTTTTTGCCAGGAGAAAGAGCAATTATATTTTTTTGCCAAAACTGGACATGTTTCGTATACCTATGCTGAATTTTTTTCAAATCGATTTATATCTCCGCTTTTTCGCAATATCTGCAAAACAAAGAGGAAACATGATTCCGAGAAAAACGCGTTTAAAGTTTTGAAAGAGGAATCTAGTCAATCTGCGTGCGCGCAGAAACGGTTTATGGCGCGCTCGACCTTTTCAGCTGTAAAAACCTTAATTTTGCGAATTATAACATAAACCAAACGGCATTTTACTCGGGAAGGGTGGTGCTTTCGAAAAATGCCACAAAAAAATCGAGTTTCTGACTGCCTAGTCCCCTTAAGGAATAATCATTTTTCACGCGTGGTTCATTCTCTTGTCACCGTGAATGTTTCGCCCGGAGTATAAAGTTGTAGTGTGATTAAGAGCTTTGTGCAGTAAAGGGCCTCATACACGTTGAGATATGTATCTATACACATTGCAAGTATCAGTATGGTGATACAAATCTCAACCTGTATTTGACTGTCTCGGTATTGATGAATCGATATCAGCTGATATCGTCGCGTGTATCAATGTCTGGGGCGTTAATACCTCGAGCTTAAGGGGGAACACCACTGTGAAAGTTGAAAAAATTTCGATTTTTTTTTCTTCACTTTCTTAATGTTTAACTCTTCAAAAATACTCTCCGAAAATTTCAAGTTGATATTCGAAGAATTGACGAAGATACAGTGCATTTTGTGAGACGCGTCACGATGCCGTTCCGAGCGCGCTATGTTAGCGGCAAATAGCGCGCCGACATTTTTCTTACCCACTGTTCCCCCACATTGTTAAAGGTTATAAATTTTGGGTTTTTCCCGTTTTTACGCACGGTACGCTGTTCGTTCGAGAATCGAAGAAATGCAACCGTTGATCGGGCATTCGAATGACAGTGAACGTCACGAACGGAAGTGTGATTTTTCCAGTGCAAACTTTAAACGCGATTTTCTCGAAACGACATTTTTCTAACTAATCGAATCAACAGCTCTGTCAATTTTTATCCGATCGACTTGAAATTTTGATAGGATCTTTAAAACAAGAGCATCTTCAGTTGTACGTACCGATTTTTTGATCGAAAACATATTTTTTTAAATACGCTCGAAAAACTATCCATTTTTTTGCGGATTTTCGAAACTTTTTCTTCCCAAGCGCACCATTTTTACAAAAATAATTTTTTTTAAAAATCGGTACGTACAACGGAAACTACACTCATACCGATTATATTAAAAAAAAAATTGATTTCAGAGTTGCCGTTCCAAAGATATCGTTTCGATAAGCGACCTATGTTTTCTTGTGAGGGATGTAGGAGATTAACTGTATATGGAAATCTATGCATGTTTTTCTATTACTTTTTTTTTATAGTCTCTTAAGACATTGTACTAAAGATAGGTAATAACAATTTTATAATAAAACTGTAAGTTGTCCCTTAAAAAAATCTTAAAAATGGGCTCACTTTTCCGGCCGTCACAGTGGTGTTCCCCCTTAACTGATACGAACTACAATTTCTGTTTCCTTTGACAATATTTAGTTATTAATTGCATACGATTGAAAAGTTTGGGCATTATGTTTTATCAAATATTTAGTGTGCCGACGAACAGAAGCCTGAGAATTGATGATACCTACACGTATCGATACAGATCTCGATATGTATGGAGCCCTTAAGGTTCGTTACGCATCGACACAATGTCGACGCTGACAATTTTCACGGTTACTCCCGGCACTTTGGATCGGGCGATCGATTAATTGGAAATATCCGTTTTGTTGGAATGCAGTCGGACAGGCGTTTGTCGACGGTTTGCCGGAGCAAGCCGTAATATGTTTTCGCGACGGATTAATCACAGCCGATACGATAAATTTCCACGAGACACCGTTCGTTCGACCGCGAGTACAATCCTAATGGAAGGGCCGGTAAAAGCCCGCGGTTATTTTCGACCGCGATCGACTAACAACCCCTCCGGATCGTTATTCCCGACCGCGATGACGGAGCAGTTTTATCGTCCGCGATAATCCCGCAAAATAACGTTCCCCAGGCAGCCCGGGGAGCGGCCTGGGCCAGCCAGTCTCCCAGGAACATCGGTGTGCTTACAATAGCAACCCGCCACCATCCTCGGGACATTACTTTCGGCAAATTCTCAATATCACATCCTTTATTTCAGTTAAACCGACCGGAAAGAGCTTGGCACCCAGCCAGGATTGGAAATCATTCGTCGCCGTATTGAACTAACGAAACTTTATATTATACCCGTATCATCCGCGCCCTCGTTAATCCCATCCCTATCCCCTTTCGCTTTTATAACAGAGCTGTCCATCCCGGCCAGCACCCTCCTTCCAGTCGAATCTCCACCTGGCCGAATCCACCGGCGACGATGAGAGGATTATCGAAACCGGATTAACCGATGCTTCCCCAGGAATTGCTTGCCCGCTAGACGTGTAACGATAATCGTCACTCCTCCGCACACAACTCCCATCCCTCAACCCTCGCCCTAACCCTTTCAACCTGCGCCCGTTTCCTGTCACGTCCGACGCTATTCGCCCCCTTTCCGCATTGTCCATTTGATCAATCGAACGTCCATGCGACTGGCGGCATAACTTCTGTCTGTTGGAATCAATTTTCGCGCCCACTGTCTCTCGATCGTGGCCGAACATCGATAACGCGTGTCGTCTAGACCCAGTTTCATCACCTGCAAATCTCTACCGATTGTTGTTCTACACTTTTCCGGGGTATTCAAAGGATCGTCCAAGTTCCAAAGTGGGCCGCAACAACGACAAATTAGAAAGCGTCGTTACCCGGTGTAATTTATTTAAATCCCGTCTTTGATTCCACCGCGTACTTTTGAAATCGCTTTAATCCCAGCTGGTTTAGTCGGAGTTGCTTGGCCGAATGTAGCGACGGCGATGAGAGGATTATCGAAACAGGATTAAACGATGCTTCCGTAGAAATCATTCCCGCTGCTTGTATATACATACCTGTTACGGCGCTAGATATGCTCGACTACTCCTCAGTCGTTAAAAGCTTTTCCCGTTGCCACCGCCCGCTGCCCGACCCTTTTCAGGGCGCGTGCATGAACGTCATGGAAATTTACAAACTCCACCACCGGGACCACTTTAATCCCCGAAGTCGAAAATCTCTAAACTGGTCGGGACCATTGATGCCAGAAACCTGTTCCGATCGCACCGATTAGGTAAAATCGCTATCGATAGTAGCGTATTATGTTTCACAAAGGGGCATTGTTTCTGCACACCTACTCTATGTTCTGTGTCCAAGTAGAGGAGCCCATAAAGAAGTTGTCCAACGCATGCCATGCAATGCACTGCAAGTAGGTATATACTACGCCGATCACATGGAATTAATACTGGAGACCTAGCTACTGAAAACTGGTGGCGAAAAGTGGTTCGCACGTCGTAGCAATATTGCAAGGCTAATTATTCAGCTAATGGAGCCTCCTCGGGAAAAAGGAGAAGCAGGAAGGTTGCCTGTAGGGAGATCGGTGTATCGTAAGTCGAGCGTGAGCCCTCGCATTTTCGCGAAAATAGCACGTTGCAGCCAAAGCACGAGAGGTAATTACAATAGCACGTTGTAACGCCGAGGTTCGAGTATTGTTATCACGATGATCCGGCCTCCCCTTCTACCTTGTAATTATTCAGCCAGCTTGGTACACGGCCGGCCTATAGTCATTGAAATTAAAGCTTTTTGCATTTTCAACGGCGCCTCGTTAATCCGTCACGATGACGGCTTTGCGGCGCGTATTAGCAATAAATTGCGTCCGAGGCGCGATTTCATCGGGAACCAAGATTCCCCGAGGGCGAACCCACCCTTTAGAGCCCGACGCGAAACGATTCGCCTCGAATTAATCGCTTTCTACGTTTACACGGACCCTACCTCAACGACGGTCGCTTTGTGGCATTTCGGGGACCATGGAAACCTCTTTGCATGTGTAGTTTTCTTCTTCTGTTTTTAGGTTCAGAAAATCACTTGATTCTCGGCTCTATCACGCGCTAAAAGACACCCCGTATATTTCTTCCTTGTTACACGTCGCGCACGAGTAGTCTAAGGAACCGTAGAAGCACTATGACCTCTGGAGTTAAACGTAATGGTAATAAATCAGACCGAAAACGACTATCGGTCGAGTTCACCGGCGACCCATTCTCGTTACGTTCGAGGGGGGCGTGTAAGCTCTCGGAGAACGAGACCTTCTTTGATAATGGCACGAGCTTTTAACGACTCAGAAGTAACTATCGAGATTTCCGTAATCGTTACGTATATTTAACTCTTCTCCACGTTTCCATGAAACGCGATATACTGCTGAAACGTCGGTCTGCTTTGTGAATCTCTTTGCACGCTATTAATACCAAGAAACCTGATGCCAAAATTACACGAGAGAGAAATTCTGGAAAATTTAATTTCATAATGTGCCCCGACATCGCCTTCCATCAATCTGTCAAATTATTTCCGACCTGACGCGAGTAACTCAGATGGATGACATTTCACCTGTTACGTTTTTCTTCCATCTTAATATATTCCACGAGACTCTCGGGTACACACTATTGTAGTATCCCTGGGAGCGGGTAATCCACGTAGTATATCGCTTGATAAACCAGTTATCCGATTTGCAGAGGAATCTTCAGCCTGTATTCCCGAAGGGTCTCCAGCTCCGCGAGTTCTGTGAGGTGCGAACTAAATGCACGAAAACATTAACAACTCGAACACACCGCGTTATTTCGAGTAGTTATTTAGTTTGTCTTGTTTCGCGCTGATATATTAATTTATAGCAGGCAGAGATACCGGCGCATTTCCGGGGAAAGGCAACTTTACGCTAGCGGGAGAGAACGAAGTTTTCTCAACAATTACACGGGGCCATAAAACTTTTTTTTAATTCGCACAAACTAGACCACGTGTTCTATACGTATTTTGGGTCGCTGAAGTTGAATCTTTTGCTCGTTTTGGCCCACCGCGTTTATGTTTTCGGTAAATTGGAAAAAAACTGTTGTAAACTCGTAAAATGCCATATAAACACAACATATTCTATTTCCACAAATTTATAACGTCAAACTTTCTAACCTGCTAATCCCAAGATCACAAAACCCCTAATCCCATATTTCGTTAACCCTCTAAACCAAAAAAACATATTTACACATATCCCCACAATCCACTATGGGGAGTTTGTATCTCAAACCCGGAAATAACTTGCATGAAACAAAGACCATTTTAAAGTTTGAACATTCTACTTTCCGATGCTGTAAATCAATTTTATCGAAATGGGTATCCAGGGGGTAAAATCTGCCCCTAGAGAAAAGTATGCCAAACTGTAAAAATTTCTTAATGTTTGTCAAGTGTTACGGAGTCCAAACAATATTTTTTGCAGTTTCTATGTATTCTACCGGTAAGTGTGATCCTTTGTCTTTAAGATAAGCCAAACCTCATCGAAAAAGGGTGGTTTTTAACGAAGATACAGGTATTTAAAGAAAACCTGCTAAAATCATACGACCTAAAATCATAAGACGTATTTAGGGCGGACGATCCGGTCAACCAAAAAGTTACAAGAAGTTATATTTCGTGATGGGCCAAAACGGGCAACGGATTCGACTTCAGCGACCCAAAACACAGATAGAACACGTGGTCTAGTTTGCGTTAATTAAAAAAAAAGTTTTGTAATCCTATGTTATCGTTCCACTCATTACTTACTATTGTTTAAGCGTAGTTTGCACGGTGGATAACATTCTTTCGAAAATTAATACATATACGTCGAACAGTGTTTCTAAACACTTGCCTCTAGGCAAGTATCCTTTGTATCACTTTTCTTAGAGGATGAAGGACAATTTGACCCAGTATGCGATGGTTGGAGAATGGATTCATAGGGAAAACGCGAAATTGGTTTCCCGTTGGGGACATTGAAAGCCAAAGGTGCCCACAGAGACGTCAAATTTGAATTTACCGCAGAGTTCGACGTCAACCAGTCGATTGTTAGCGCTGATAACTCGTACGATCCAGACAATGAAAATCCTTTCGTCGAATTCTATGTCCTGGAACCGGACAAATTACATGCATGGTGTTCGGTTCGACGTCTCTGCATACATGCGGATAGTTCTATTTCGACCAGAATTTCAATTTGTTCGCGCCTAGTTTCAAGAAGAATTAATCACCTTCACGATGGTTAATTCGCGTCGTAATTCCGATTGACCGAAATGAATACCGAAAAAGTTAGTGGCCAAGAGAATTGACGACGCGCAATAAACCGAGCCGAAGCTGCGAGAGCAGGGAGAGGGTGAATTACTAGCAGGAAGTAATTCATTTGAGGAAACAGTGTTATCGTGGAAGTGAACGGTGCCGGTAGCGTTTATGGCAAATAATTTCCTGCGGTTGTCTCAAGCTCCGCGCGGTACAGCCGCGTCAATTGCGATGCGTACGATAAAAGTAACGCGACGGGCGCTCGTCGAAAGGCTGTAAAAGTAAATGGCGATCGTTTCGGGCAATCGTAGATCCTGCCTCTCGACAAATTCGCGAAAAGAAAGAAAAACGCACCTAGTAAGGGAATTTATATCACAGAAACCATGTTACATTCTCCCAGTGTCTGTCTACGCAATTGTTTCATAGGAAACAAAGAGATCACTGTTTCTAAGTAGTGAACCTTTTTAACTTGGTAATTAATTTACAAAGCTGGGTAGAAATGTTATTTTCGAATACGGGGACCGTGTTCCGGCTTGACAGTCCGGGAATTAACTTTATTCCTGTAATGGAGCTCCGAGGTAGAATGTTTAAATACTCTTTTTTGCTCGCATTAACGGAAAGCGAGTTGGTTTTATGGAATTAAAAGCGGAACGGAGCAGCGAGGGAAGAGTCGAAGTAAATGTCTTGACTCAATTCCGTAAACTCAATTTCAGGGGGAAGTAGAATGAGCCGCAGGGCTCGAAATCGGACGGCGAGTCACTCGGCAAAATATGTTTACGACCTTCCCTTTGCTCTTTTTCTTTCGTGCAACCCCGAGAACTTACTGTACCGCGGCTGCACAGGAGAATGCAAATCGACACGACTTCTTCAAGTTCCGATGGTAAACCGAGGCGGGGCAAGTGTTTTCCTCGGGAAACAGGAGGAAGAAAGACTTTAAAGGAGACATCGAAACGAGTCGCGGACGTTTGCTTTTCACGCGGGCAGGGTGGATTCCACGAGCAACGGGATACAAGTATTAGGGGTAGAAAGGAACGAGGGAAGCTGCAGGCTGTCGATGTGGTGGTCGTCATGAGAAAGATTCAATTTGTCGCTGCAATTTCACGGGTATCGGGTGCCAAGAATGCCGCTGAAAGCCAGGCAATTGTTTTTCGATTCCCTCTAGTTTGGTTCCTTTATTAGACCGCCGCGTCTTGTCGCGAAAAGAGCCAGTGCCTGGGCGTCGATTCACCAGGAATGAACAATTTCTCCAACGCCTTTTCAGCCTTTCGCGAACACGGCTGCGACCCCTCTGGGCGAACTTGTTGTACCTCCGAGTCTACGTGTACGTGTGTTTGCAGGAAATACGAATCGCCGGTTTTTGTCTTCCAACGGCGCTGCCTACTTTGATGACAACACGGAGCACGTCTTTTCCCTTCTGTTTTCCTTTATCCAGGAGTGCTACTTTTGTCTCGCCTCTTCAGTCGTACAGAGTGTCTCGCAAGATGTGCCAAGCTAACTATGTAGGTACTTGCTCTTGGTCTTGACTTTGAGTCTGCACTGACTTGGCAAAGGAATGTGGAAGTAATTTCTCATTTAAATGTAACCTTCCTTTAACTCTGAATTTTATTACAAACTGTACCTACGATAAATTGATCTGCGATATTGAATGAGAAAGAAATGACAGAGGTATCATGTGCTTCTTAGTTTTATGATTTTTTTTCGTGTGGAATTTAAAATGTAAAGTAGGGTATGTTTGTCCACTCCATCCAGCGTTGGCTGCTAGATTTGATCGATGTTAAGTTCATTTTTTATGCGAGCAGTGTAGTCCGTCATTCGATTCAGCGGCTCAGCCCTACTGATTGATTTGACAGTATACACCAGGGATTTACGTGATCCCAGGCGAAGGTTCCGACGATCTGGCTTAGTGAACTAATTTCTCTGGCGTTCAATAAATCACTCCGGACTAAATCCATCTTCGCTTGAAGTTTATAACTCAAGATGTTTTCATGATAGAAATAAAGTGTAATCTCTTTCCTTTAATACCCAGTTACGATGTTTATTTCTCAGATACTGTTTCCTCGGAGTTTCATAAAATCCAAGTTTCTAAAGTTTCGCCCCGAATCAAGTATAACTTGAAATTCATCGTATCGGAGCATGTACACTTACGATACAATCAGGTTTCTGGTTTTCAGCACACTACTTGTACGCTGTCCGAAGGATCGGCGAATCCAATTGGATCCAGAGGACCAACGATCGATCAACGTCCGCGACCATTATCGGAGCCTGGGTAAGCTGGTAACGGTTAAAGCCGCGGGATGGGAGGAAAGAGAAATCAAGTGATTCCTTTGAGTCCTACACAGAACCGGATATCCCGGACTTACGATTAGACTCGTTCCGAGACGAGGAAAAAGGAACGGCCGTCCAGGATTGGCCTCCGACGGATAACGACGTCAAGGATCGGACAGTGTTTTGCGAAAGCGAGTCACGAACGGAGCCAATTATCACCGAAGCTAATGAAGCTATTGCTCGTGAAAAGAAATGGAAGAAGAGAAATAGCCGGAATCTGCTGCCCCCGGCCTCCGATATCTCTTCCTGCTCTTCAATCGTTATCTATCAAAGTCCATCCCCTTTTTACTCCTTCTTTCGACTTCTTTCTTCTTCTTCTTCCACTTCTTCTTTTCCTCACCAGTCTTTAACTATCTAGCGCTTAATTTACCGTGAGAAAAAGAAACATCCAGGCTCTGCCTCTACTTTCGAAGCTCGTTTGAATTCGTCGGTCCATCGGAGTGTACGCGATGCATACGAATTTAAAATTACACTCCCATCAAGAGCAACGTACCTAGCAAACGGCTTCCCAGCCGTATCGAGATCCTGTCAATTTTTCCTCGATCGAACGTTCCCGCGTTGATTTACAATTCCCAAGAACGCCTCGTTTACCCCGGAGGACCGGATCCCTCCACAAATTTCCGCCCCTTGTAGAAGCGTATCTCGAACGAGTTGCCATCGTTCGGTCGCTCGAGATGGCTGCTGAAATTGCGTCTACGAATCGAGAACAACCTCGCCATTTACTTCTCAACCCCGTTCCTTCGATACCTTCTTGCTTCTTCTGATTTACAACTTTTTCACTCGTGCAAACTACTTGATCGAACTTGGAACTTTAAAGTTGCCGGTTCCTAGATCGAGTTCCAGATAAGTTCGCGGTAAGAATTATTACAGAGTGACTTTCTTTAAGCGGATTCTATTCCTAGGAAATTGGCTAAACACGATACATCATCGCGATATCTGTGCGCTCCGAACGAAAGGTTTCAGTTTCAATTCGAGCAATCCACTTGCGGCGTAATTTATTGTTCGGGATTTTCGCGAGTTCCAGGAAGAATGTGGCCGCCGCGGTTGGAAAGAAGCTTCGGAAAGCCTGTCCTAACGTATACGCTCAGATATTGGCTGGAAAGTCTCTCTCCCTCCTCCCTTATTCGACCATACATGTACCCCAGGGGTGACGCAGCGATGAAATTGCGCCTCGATTTATAGATTTGTATCGGCTGCACCGTCGCGCTCCTCGGCATATGCAAATGGGAAATTTATACCAACGGTTGCAACCACGACCGTCAGACCGATCATATAATTATCGCGACCGACGTTCTGCAAATGTAATAACCTTAGCAGCGAGTCGGAAAACGCAATCGTCAAAGGGTGTGCGATCCTGCAGGATGTTCACTTTTCGGGTGGCTCTAGAAACCGCTGACCCTGGTTTTATTGATTTTTTAAGAATACATTTAAATCCAATGAATCTTTCAAAGTACACGAATGGAAGTAAACTTAGCAAACTTTGGAAGCTTTATTCCACCCATTTTCACGATGAAAGGACGCTTTTTTTGTCTGTTGCGCACTTCCCTTTCGTTCTTCTTTTATTTTAAAGTTGAATAGGATCAGCGGGAATTACAGTAATCTCTCTTTATACTAACTTAGCCGTCCGTTCCACGAAACCTGTATCGCATCAGCACAGCGCACGTTAGAGAAACTAATCTGACTCGTAAAAACAGCGCATCGCTATCGTAAAATTCTTCGGTCTAGAATCTAGGACAACGGCTATGTACGAATAACTGTATCGCCGTCTTGCGAGCAGAATTTCCTCAAAATTAATAGGTCGTTGCGTCAGACACCTTCTACGGTTCAACATTGTTCCCCGTTGATTGCCACCGCGATGTTTATGTCACCGGAAGATTCTATGCCTCCACCCTCGTTGCTCTGGCCTTTTCGTCGCTCGATACCCCCGCTTACTTGTTCGCGTATAATTACGCCGGCGAAATAATAACGCGGTTTCCTTTCATGTGGCCGTCGTCGCGTGTACGATGAAACTGCTGATACCTGCTTCATTGCCGGCGATATCTGTTCGGTTATAAAGTCTGTCGCGATAACCGCCCCCTAAACAGCGATATCCGCGTAATTTCACTCGCGACACCTCTCGCGACTCGTTAAAACGCGAAAGCTCCCGGCCCTCCCCTCGACTTTCCGCCTGTTAGCTCCACTCGCGTCGCAATGTACCTACACTTTTTTCTCTATGCCCGTAATATCGTGTCGATTCATGAGTCTGCATATTTCGCTGGGCGAGGTTTTGCTACGATGAAGCCGCGCGCAAGCACGGATTTATCGGCACTCCGTTTGCAAGGGGTCAAAGAAATCCTGTGCATGTACAGCACAAAGCTTCCTCGGAGGTACGTAACCGTGGAAAGTGATGGACGACTTACCAACCACGGTGAGGTACAGGGGATGACCGACGGGTGGAGTGGTGGATATTTGGCACTCATAGATACCGGAGTCCTTTTTCTGAGGATATCGTATCTTCAGCGTCCATTCCTCCGTGTGTGGTGTGTGCAACGCCTCGAAACGCTGATCGCTCGTGTACGTGTACCTACCTACAGTCAGCAGGTGGATGTCCCGATGCCTCACCCAGGATACCTAACGACAGACAGATAAATAAAGACTAAGATTTGTTTATTTAATAATTACTTGCTACGCGGACAAATGCGGAGGACTGGATTCGTTAACTCTTATATTATAGGGGAGAGTTGCCAATATCGTACCACTTAAGACATTTTACGTTATATTTCATATTTGGTACTCATATGAACGCAAATGACTATTGGATATTGTAGCTTGATCTTTTAGGCACCTACTATTATATGCTTAGCCTTTTGTTCAGAACAAATTAATTTGTTATTAATCTTTTTGTCACATACTGTCAAAGGTACGATTCGGACAACCGGTCTCCTAAATCGTACCTCTCGGTTTCCAAAATCGTACCTCCACTAAAAAATAGTATAAATAACAAATAGAGAAGAAAATATTCAACATAAAGTAATGATTATTATATAGTTACATATACAAATGTATATGGATCACACACAGGCCGCAATAACCTATGTAAATGATATATGTACATAACCTATAAACATACGAGTTGTCAAATCCTACTAGTAGGATTGTAGTGGTACGATTTAGGAAACATGATCAAATTATTCATAAATATCAATTTAAACTTTATAATGAATGTAATATGCACTTAAAATGAATGTCAAATATTCTACATTAAACCTGCTTTTCGAAAAATACAAAAATACGGGACAAAATTGTATTGTTTGATTATTATCAGCTACGGTAAACTGATAAAAAGTTACATCAATCATACCTGATTTTTTTAAATGTTTATAGCACGCACAAAATAGGGTGTAAGCTCAAAATGTTTTGTTTCTATTTCTTATTTCGCATTTACTTGATATTTTTGTTATCAAATGTCGTTTACATTCATTAATTACTTAGAAATTGATGAGGTACGATTTAGGTGACCAGTACGATATTGGCAACTCTCCCCTACTGTTGCAACTATCTGCTTATATATGCAGCGTTATTAAACTCGTTGAATATTAGGTCCGGCTATTTTTTAGGGTAAATATAACGCTTGAGTATGGGTACGAACATAAACGTATAAAGTACGGGCGCGACCGCGTCCCTACCCACTGTTTCCATTTTTAAGGGTTGCTCGGACTAACCTAACCCAACCCTATGCCGGCCACTGTGCACGGGAAAGGTAGGTCAGACCGCACTCCGGGGATTAATCGACCCTCTAAAACACAAAAATGATTAGACGCGGGACGATTCGCGACCCACACATCCACCGTCCGTGTGTTACGCGCTATCCGCTGACCGCAATATCGTAAACATCCTGCTCGTATCGGTAAAAAACACACTACGAAAACCCGCGCCAGACATTTCCCTCGGCAAAAAAGCAGCGCCCTTCTAGCCTTCGCTGGTAATATCACGAGCGGGAAAATCTTTTACAATTAAGCGCTGCTTTTAAATTTCGTTCGGAACACCTCTGCCGTTCAAGACGTTTTACGAGCGAGACGATGCCGGTGTGAAAAAGTCGTATCCGAAGATAATGCACAGCGCCAAGCACGTTGCATTATGTTACGCTCGACACCTTCGCCGTTAGCTTATTACCTTTCGTACTCCGTTCTTTACAACATTGGATCATACAACCTTTACTTCCCTTTTTCTCCCTTCCCTGCCACCCCCCGCGCCCTAACGCCATTACTTACCACCCTCGAACCCGTTAAGCTTATACGCTGTCCGCCTTCCGTTGATAGAATCCATTGTTTACAGAATCGTTTTATTTTCTATCAACGCTGACGTTGTTAACGATCCGTATTCGTTCGTATGACATAATGCTCTCAGGGCAACTGGTCGGGCGAGAACGTACGTGTGGTTCCAGATTAATTTACAGGGGTTGGGAAGTGAGAGGGCACACTTACAGTCGGGCTAGATTATTTCGTGCGCGCGTTAAGCAATTTCGGGGCGTTTTCGCTAAATTTTGAAATGGACTTCTCCGCCTGGGTGACACCACTACTGTCCAGTTAATTCTTCATTTCTCGCCTGCAATTAGCGCGCCGCGCGGCTGTTGCCCGGTTTCTAACTTGAGAGACCGTTTTAAAGCGAATCGCAGGAACGTCGCTTTCAACTCGAGAAACTTAATTCCCGGAATAATCGCGTCACCAACTCTACACACGAGCCTCGCGTGACATCTGAGGAACGCTCTCTGATGGATGCCCCGTTTCGTGGGATTTATTACCTGCTATAGGAGCACGAACCTGTTTTCCAAGTAGGAAAAATGAAATGGGTACCTAGGATTCGGTACTGTTGGAATAATAACTAGTCAGAAACTACAACAACATCGATTTCAAGATGATTTCTATTCATACGGCGGATAAGCAAATTGGCAAAGTTCCATGGAGAAGCGTGCAAAGCTGCATGTATGTACCTAAGGCAAGTTCGGTCAATACGCGAACTTCTCGAGGCCGTTAATTAGAACGGAATCTAATCGATGTTCCAGAGGGCCGTCATAACAGTTGCAACCCACGCGCTGTCTCGTAACGATCGTCTCGCGGCTTAAACGGCAATTTCAATCGTTTTTATCGGGCGTAATTTAACAGATTACATTCGACCGTTCGTTCTGCGGCCAAGCAATCATCGCGATTCGTGTGCGATTCTGGAGAATCCAGACCACCGTCCATTCATTACGTTCGATCCATTTGTATCTCGCGTAATGGCCGATGCAGAAACGATACTGATACCAGTTTTCCTTCCTTTCGAAGAGCAATTCGATCTTTATCTATCAATTTACACGAACGATTAAATAAATAGATGTATGAAATCAGCTACTTAGCTATTATTTCGCTGACTGTTTGACTGGGAATAGGATTATTATATGGTATCCAAAAAGAGGTCTGGCTTAGGTATTAAATACTGAAAATGAACAATTATTTATACAAAAAATCGTCTAAATACATTGGAAACCTAACCACTGTTATTATCTCGTTCATTCACTGGGGTACCCCTGTTCATTCATTAGAAATTTATGTTCATTCACATTGCCCCATTTTTATTTAATCCTCTGCGAAATTTTTAATGAAAGTTATGACTATTAAACATTGCTAGAATTGTGTTCCGGGATGTCTGACTTCAATAATAAAACAACTCGCTTATAGCAATAACATTCAGGGATATAAATAACGACTTTAGAATACTAATTTTCACAGACATGCAGCTTAAGTGTTCATTCACTGGACAGGTCACCCTATGCCTAATAAATAAACATACTTTATATCATTATATCTACTACCTATTTAGGGCCTGAATATGTAGTAATCTTGTGATTATTTCCATCTAAACATTAAAGTTTTCTCACATAATACAAATTGATATCTAAAATTTGGTTTTATTTTACAACGTCCTCCTTTTCAAACAATCTCAGACTAGATTGTCCTCCTTTTTCATTTTTGTTTCTGGTAACACTAACTAGGAAGCATCGAGGCACTCCCGTCCTCTGTAACCACTGATCGCGAGAGCCAGAGCCTTCTTCCCCTCGGATTAACTTCCGAATTCCCCGGTAAAGTATTTGTGCTCCCTCGCGAAACGTCGCGTATAGAAGCCGTCGATTCTGTAGACGGCAAAGGAAACCAATTCTTAAGGCAAACACAATTCGAGAAGCGACGGAAGGTGGGAGCACTGCCAGGTAAACTTTTCTTCGCGGAACGTCGTTTTCGGCCCTCCTCGCCGTTTTCACCCGCCGCCTCTAGACTTTGTGTAATTTCGCCCCACCTCCGCAAGCGTCGCGGAAATCTCAATTTTACTCGCGGCATCGCGACATTATACCCGCGAAACGTACGATATCAACGAAACGTATTAGCCAGTACACACGTAGTTGAACGAGGCACCCGCCTGCGCGCATGCTTTGCATAGAGACGAGTTTTCGGATTAAAAATGTAACACACTGCCTGCTGTCTAAACAGCTGAATCCTCAAACAGCAGCTGCTTTTTTTCTACTTAATTCTGGTAACCATTCGCGAGGAACACCCGAACCGACGACAAATCAATTGAATGAATTAAAAAATAAAATTCCCACGTTTCCCTTGAATACCGTCAAGCGACATTCAAAGTTATTCAACGAACCACTCGAATCTCAGAGCATGTCTGATAATTGCATAACTAGAACAATCGTCGATTGCTTTTCAACACGATTAACCCGTAGGGAACCTAGCTGCCCTTTCTCGCATTTCTCTCTCTCTCTCTCTCCCTTCCATAACTTGTAACAAATGGAAGTGTAAACAGGGGGCTGTCGAAACGTTTCGTTGCCATTGCAATGTCAGTAACTTGCGAATTAATTCTACGTCCCGAACACATCTATTGACGTCCTACCTGCTTGCATAGTTGCTGCTGCATTTACGTCGCCCAATTCAGCAGCTTTCGATTGTTATTCTTTGAATTGCTCGCGTGCTACCGACAGAAATCAGTTGGTTCGATATGCTCGATGTTTGACATCCGTTCTATTGTACGATTCGGTAATACGCGACGATTTAGGGACCGATTTCTGCACCTGAAAGTCACGCGTACTTGGAGCATAGAATGGAGGCGTACTCCTCTGTCGCGTGTTTTCCGCGGATTCTCAGTTTCTTTGAAAGGCAAGTGTATTGTGCAAGATCCCTGCCTGCTAAAGGCAAATATTTGCCACGGATTTCTCAAAGTTGTAAGCAGCCGATTACAATGATACTCACCGTTCTGTTTCCAAGGTTTTTCACTTTGCAGACGAGCTGAATGGTTTTCCCCACAAGGCCCGTCACGTTCGATGGAACCGTTGTGTCAAAGTAAGGGCCTTTCTCCGGCGTTTGCCATTCTTGCAAAGCACCCGCCTCGAAGAGTCGAGTGCTGTGCACCACGGCTTCCTCTGGAAACAAGAAACGAACAATATTTTTGCATCCGCTGGCAAGAAATTCTTTTATGGGGGAATCCGTTTTAAATACGGCGGTGAATTAGCAACGGGATACGAGCTTTTGTTGTATGTTTCTTATACAACATTGGCTGGGGAAAGGTCATTAAAATAGAATGGCCGTTTTAATCTATCTCGTTGCTAAAAACACTGCCTCTTTCTTTTATTCGGTAACAAAATCTCATTTTCTTTCTCTTTCTCTCCATTTTATCGCACTCTGTAATTATACACAACGCGGTAACTACTTAATACTGTGTAATCTTTGAGCCTGGGAAGAATAATATTCTCACGTTTCACCTTGTACTCGCGAATGCTCTGTTCAAATATCGTTTGCGAACAGTCGCGTTTGTTTCAAGAAGATATTCAACAGGGCAGAATCGACGACTTTGTTTGTTAAAATAAATGTCTAGATTACAATATCGGGACACCTTTATATCAAACTCGACCCTCATTTCGTCAGCTCCTGATTTGATTGGTGCGTATGAACGCTCCGTAGCGATCCAAAGCGGAGGATGGCAAACAGGCTGGACGGAAAAAGTCAATTACAGGTGTAATCGCGTATTCGTTTGCTCGGGGCGCGGGATCCGCGCAATTTATTCGAGCAATTTCGAATCGGACAACGGAGGCGGGGGTCCAGCGATCACTTCAGAACGCATGAATATCCGAATGGTTCTCGCGGAGCGGAGTGGCCCGAAAGTACAGGGTGGAACGGCTGGCGCATAACTATCCTGTTGCCGGTAGTCCTGCACTGCGGCAAATACAATCTCGTTCGCACGAGTGGCCGTAGCGCGTACGTTTACACTGCTGCAACAACCTACCCCCTTCCCCTGCGTGACCCCCACGTGCCCCACGTATGTACCCCAAGCTTTTCGCATTCATTCTACCTCGACAAGTGCCGCGCAAGATACTTGAAGTACTTACGATGAAAAGGAGCCGCGTTCGAGCGATATTTTCCATAGCCGTTGAAAACAGAGCCCGCGTTACGCGAACAGGTAGAGTCATGTCAAGAACTCCCGCCCATTGATCTCCCCCTGGCGATCACCTTTGAAACGTTCAACCTTCCTCGCTAGAGCACGCGATAAAGAAAGAATTCCCGTTACGCGTTGCTGCAAAAAATTTGCTCCACCCAAAGCCAGGTCATATGTGCTCGGATGCAACATTTTCTGTGAGAACGTCACACAGCGGAACCAGATCGTTCGTTAATGAAGTCGGATACACGCGAAAGTCTCAAATTATTCGAGACAGCGGCACGCAAACATTCGTTAAAACACAGAACTGCGAGAGAGATTTTTAAATACACTTTTTCCACTGTTTACCTCCCCGCCAGGCTTTCAATGGGGGATATATATATTTTTAATTCGCTGCAGGTAGGCTGTTGCACGAAACCGCTCGGTCGGAACTCACGCGAAATATTTCCAAGCTTCGTGCTCGCGACAGCTTCGGAGATTAACCGCTTTTCAAACGCCTATAAAGTATCCCTCGTTTCTGACCACGCTGTCGCGATGCACGTCGCCATTCAGGCCAGGAAATATCGCTCTCCAGACAAATTAATGGAGCTGGCAGAAATCAGTACTGGTCGAAACGCGTTGCAAACCGTAGGACGCGTCAGATTGTTCACGATTTCTAACAGTTTTGGAAAATTTGTTGAACGATACGAAGGTAGGGGTTCCATTAGTTTCATAATTTCATTGTATAATACACCCCTAAGGAAAACCGCGTTACGTATGGGACGCTGGAATAATTAACGCGCTTAGGTACCGCGATACGTTTCATCAGGGCTCAAAGCGGCAGTTTCGTGAATCAGCTTTCGTAGTAGCGAGAGAAATTCCCCCGCCCATAAAGATAGCAAAAGTTAAACGCGTTAATGATAACGCTTTAATCGCCGGGTGGATAGGCGTCGCGTTTAATACGCTGCGCGCGTCCCCGTCCCATTAAAGTGTTAATTAACTGTCAGTCCTCCTGAACGCATCAACTTACTTTCACGGCATTCATCTTTTCATCGCGTTTCAACATATCCCTTGGTAGGTATTCATTTAATCTACTGTCCTTCAGACGTCAGCGACGATCATTCTTGCAGGGAATTCTAGTGAATTCGGCAGGCTTTATATGCAAAGAGTTTTTGTCTAAACTTCTCAAGTTTATCACTTCTCGAAACAAGCGCAGCATCTTTGCATAAACGTTTAATATGCGTTTATATGCATCATATTTTTCTACACGGGCAAAAAAGGGATGTTCGACACCCACCTGCGAACGCTTCCACGAAGATAGTCGAAAAGCTACGCTCGGATCTGAGAAACACTCGGAATTTTCCCGCGAGAAAGCATTTCACTGTTTCCACCCGCTCGACTCGTACAGCAGAACGGGGACAAGCGTATTAGAGCAAATTGTCTCTACGAGATACTTGAAATATGTATTTCGGTGACACTGAGGCGACTGAATATTTCATGAAGAAACGAGTGGCGAATGTGACAGCTCGGAGGAGTTGATAGACACCGATATAAAATATTACACCGCGTTTGTCTTAATCACGGAATCGTATGAAAAAGTAAATTACCAGGCAGCAGGATTATTCGAGGCGGGCATATTTATTCTCGAAATTACATCGGGACGTCAGAACCCTCCGCTGATCTCGTTGGTACACATTTATCAGGCTAAAAGGGCTAGGGGGCGAATAAGAGGAAGATATAATGTGCGATCCTCAAAGACATTTACCGTGTTAAGATTGCCAAGGTCTAACAAGATCGAACAAAGACTCGCAAATTAACCCCTTCATTTTCCCAGCTGATTCCGCGCTTTTACGACCGCTTGAATTATTTGCGCTGCTTCTGATTGTTTGAGCTACCGACCAAGTGTTTTAAGTGTTTTCGGTGTTCGCTTATCCCGCGAGTAAATTCTGTTCGCGTGAACGCAAGGATTCGTGGAGCTTCTATGCCGTTCTACAGTTGGAACGGGATGAAAGGTTCCTTTCGCAAGGAAAATGCCTGGCTATTTTCGTCCCTACTAGGGGCTCAAAAGAACTCTCTTGTTCGCCTAATCATTCGTACCCACTGCACGCTTCCAAGGTTTTGAAGAATCTTTCCTTCAAACACGATCTAGGTTGGCATGCCTCTGCGACGCATAGCTTGACCCATGCACCAAGAGTATGCTTGGAATCTTGACTATCGGAATTGCCATTAAACGAGCTCCTGATTATTCGAGTAGTAGTCGAATGTGCCGAATGATCGATCACCCCTATCTCTCGCCCGAATTGACCAATCCAGTTGACCTCCTTCCTTTGTTCCTTAAGTGAGCCTGTCGTATCGATAAAGCTGCACAATTCTACCACGTAGGGGAGACCGGGGCTGGTAGGCCAATTTTTCAGTTTTTGATTTTTAATAAATTATGTGGGCGAAATATCATTAAATCGATTACTATATTTGATAGGGCATACATTTGGCTATCTGATTAAATTATTAATGTTGACTCAATGTGACAACATTTAAGGCATTTTAATGTTTTTCTAACACCTTACATACTGGTCAACCAGCCCCGTGGTCGGGGTTGGTAGACTAACAGTATGGGGTAGGTTGACTATAGGTGCAATCAGTTAAGAAAATGTTGTTAACAACTTATCTGAGTGGTAATAAAATAGCACAATGTCACGAGAGTTGTTTCATTATAAAATATTTATCACTTTTTAATAATAAATAACAATTTAAACCTTTATAGTAGCAATAAATATTATATCTGGTACTATAAAAACATTCGCCATCTTCTATCAACTAATTACTATCTTCGCAATCTGATGTGCAATTTTTGCACTCGTAGAAAAGTTCGACGGCAGCTGCATGAATGAATTTTCTTTTCAAGAATTACTTCACGACATGCTTGTTCTATAAGATCTTTTGAGGTTGAACCTCTATTTGACTTTCTTTGATATGTCCTCATTGTTCTGTGAAATAAGTTATTAACTAACCTTTACTAACGAAAAGTTCGTAATAAACTAATATAACTGGGGTTGGTTAACCAGCTTAGCCATGTAACCCCGGACGTTATTAGTCAACCAGCCCCGAACGATCATTTTGACTTCAATACTCTATATAACCATTAATTATTTATGTAAAATCAAAAACGCAGTCTCAATAGGTCGTTTAATAAACAAACTTTAAAATAGTCCCTTCACATTTATTCTACTCTAACTATATAGAGCGTGAAAACATAAAATCTTTAAGAAAACATATTTACTTACATAGCCAATTTTTCGATAAACGCTGGTAACTTTTAAAAAACGTGCGATCGCGGAGTCGGACAGAAATGCATGTCATAGTAGAAGTGACTTATTTCTACAGAAAATCGCTCCGCGGTAGAGCATACCTCGGTGGAAAGTTATTAACAATTAGTTAACCTACCCCTGGTGCCAACCAGCCCCGGTCTCCCCTACTCTTCGCAATGACACGTTCGTGTGCGTACAGCATTGATCCTCGCGTTTTCGTGAAAAATGCAACGTGACAAGTATTTCGGTGTAATTCAAGGGACTTTACTGGAAATGTTCGGCGTTAAAATTTCCGGGGAACCGAGGTACGTCGTTCTCTCTGAATTAAGTAGAATGGAATAGCCGGCTAGCATCGTTATTAATGACATATCTCATTTAACAGTTTCAACCGCAAGTAATCCTACGTAAATGAGATGGCCCGTAGAAGTTTGAAGGTTTGGTAAGACGGTGCATGGCACTTGGAGGTGTTACCAGAGTGGTCTCTAGAAGTACGTAAGTTGGAAGTGTTAGCGAAGGTGGTCCCCAGGACTTGTAACGACTGCTCGCCTAGCCCGGAGAATTTATAAGGCGTGGAGAAGTGTAGGTTTAAATTTTTAAACGGCCAACTTCTTTGGAAGAGAAACTTATGTTTGCTGCGACGTTTATCGACACGGAACGAGTATCTTTCCTAAACCTTATCGAAAATAGCCCATCAACGATGTAGATTGTAGTAGATTGGTAGTAAGACCGCGAAGCGCAATGGATTTAGAACGAACTTAAACCGAGGCGGAGATTCGTCTAGAACCGAATTGCAATTGGATAGGGACTGGATCGGTACTCTAATAAACTAGATAGTTAATTGGAAACTAGAGTTGGAATTAAACCGACAGAAGGGATCTATATGGTTTCAAGGATTCAAGTGGAGTATCGAAATACATTTTCACCATTTCATTTATCAAAAGAACAGAGCACACAGATCTTGTTGATACGACAATCCGATCAACAAAAACAATCTTGAGAGCTTACGCAGCAAATTTTCGGCGAGAAATCTGTGCCCCGTCGCGGTGTACCGTATCGGTGACCCGCAGGGGTGGAATAAGTAGAAGAAGGAACAACAGGCGCGTGATAAATTATTAGCGCGATGGCGGTGCGAAAATCTTACGCCGTAATAAAAGCGAAATGGTCCACGGAGGGGAAAGAACCGGAAGGGTCCAGTCAGAGCAAACGCGTTTCCCGGCGCTGTGTCCGCGTCGTGAAAAATCGTAGGAGGGAAGCGAGAACTAAGTGTAATCGAGGGAATAATACCCGGCTGGCCGTTCAAACGACTAGAACTCGCCGGCCAAAGGACGGACGATGGAAAAAGGAAGTGTTGAATGATGAAACGTCGAAGCTTTCAGCTGGAACAACCTCGCAAGCAAGATAAACTCCTCGCACTTCCGCCTTCTCGTCGGCAGATATTTGATGCACGAGCAATTTGACGAAGACACGATATTATTCGCGTTTCATGGTCGCAGGGGCCAACCAGCGCGTTCGAGGATCTCGATACTTTGGATGCACTTTACGAGGGTCGGTCCTTCCGAAACGACTGACCTAGAAACGAGAGGATGGGCCCCCTTATCGTATGTCCAAGGCTGGACCAACCCGTGATCTACGATCGCGGAAGAAGTCTCGACAGAGCTGCACGTAAAAATAACCGGGGTAGGTATATCGCGTTTTATACTCGGCGACTTGAAAGTTTGAAGCGAGAAGACAGGAAGTTGCTCGGGCAAGACCCATCAAATTCTAAATCGGCTGTCCTTATCGAAAGCTCGACTTATTAAATTCTTCAACAGGTTTCGGTATTTCAATTAATCCCTATTGACGACTAAGGAGTCGATAGAAATCAAATGAATTTCAAAGGGATAGCTGCAGGGGTCTATCTCTCTTGATAATAAATAGAACCTCGATTTCGCACGGTAAATATTTTCATCTCCTACGATAAAAGCTTGCCGACGTGTTTCCACAAACCGTTCTTGGTTATATGCAATTTTCAGCAGCATATTCCTAAACATTCTCCTCGATGACTGCGAGTACGGAGAACGGAGGCGACGACCATTCGATAATGCATGTATAATCGAGATACCTCGAGCAGATATTGCGAGAAAATTGACAATGTTCGAGTTAGGAGACGAGATGATAGTCGGTGGACGAAATTGGATCGCGAGAGTGTTCGCTTAGCTTGCCGCGCAACTTTTTCATCGTAAAGCTGCAATGTGTATCGCCGTTGTAACCAGGAAATATGGGAAAATGCGCGGCTGGGAAGATGTCTCGGCTTTTAGCGCGCGAACAATATCGCGCGGCGCGACGTTGTAACCGTGCAACCGTCCGCTTCGCCCCGAACTTTTATCATTTTTCCTTATTTCGTAAAACTTTCCAGCGCGGAATCGTCTCGCTGGGCGCAAGAAGCCTGTTGCCTCGTTTATTATCATCGCGACGATACCTACACTTGATGCTATCGCTGTCAGCGATTCTGCTTATCGTTCGCGAACACAATTTTTGTTCTTGAAGCAACAGCGATGCGAAGTCTCTGACAGTAGACTTTGCGATTTTCATTGGATGCTTATAAAAATACAGTTTGGAAACTGTACTGTTTTCGTACGAGTTTGAAACGCAGCTGAGAAATATCTAGAATTCTAAAAAGATAAAGATGGCGAGGTTGACAGGCACGTGGATGGATTTCAATCCACCTTTCATTTCAGAAATCCAATGAAAAGCTTTCATTAAACCGCATTCGCTCCCTCCGACAACCGGCAGTTCCTCAGTTTAATAATGAATTTCAAGGTATGCCGAGTACCAGCTTGCCACCTTAGCTAGGACATGACTAATGACTCGTGCGATACCAGGCGTGCATTGATATGTCGCGGGGAGTTAAGAAACTTTAATGAAATTTCATTCGCTGTAGGACAGCGGCGGCCCTCTGAATTATTTCAGTCCTCATTAATCTGTCGCTGACGTGTCTGGTAAAACCTCGTGCCAACTGGACGAGTGAACCCCAATTTTGGAAAGTTAAAAATATTCAACAAATTCAAACAAGTCTCGCAACTCAAGCATGTTGCGCGCGTTGCATTTTGAGGTTTTGAAAAATTTTGGTAGCATTGCTTGTCCAAGCCTAGAAGGAAAACGAACTAGAAGAAAAGAATGCCGGATTTCCTGCTGGCCAAAAAGAAAAGCACGTCAAGTCGCTCACTTTATTCACCACACGAATGGCAACATCTTTTGCAACCTTTTCCTTTTGGCTTACCAAAGAATGTCGCTCGCGAGCGGAACATTTGAAACAACAGATGCTTGTTTCCAACAAACTAACAAGAATTGCAGCAGATGGGTACCTATGAACCCTCTTCTGTTTGTAACCCAATCGAGATTACAAAAGAAACTTTTACTCTTGTTTCATTAGGGGTCGTCCTTAAATTACGTAAGGCTTTTTTGGGGAGGGAGGGGGTCGCGAATTTCTTATGTTTTCTTACAAGGGGGACGGGGGAGTGAGGTAGCGTCTTACGTAATATTTTTTAATCTAATTTTCAATAAATACAAATTCTATCATTAATGTTCTAGAAAAGCTTTTTAGTTTAAATTTCCCGAAACAGAGTTAAATGAATTAGATAAACCTTTAAAAGAATTTTAATAATTGAAAAATTTCAATGTAAAAAGTATTACGTAAGAAGGGGGTTGCAATATCAAATCTTACGAATTCTTATACTGGGGGCGGGAGGGGGTAAAAAATGGTCAAAATTACCCTTACGTAATTTAAGGATGGCCCCTTAAGATGCGAAGTTCTGCGAGCCAAAAACTTGAGAGACAGCATTTTACATGTATCACCCCAACAAATAACGACGAGTGGAAATCGAGATGGTTTTAAAAAGGGAAACGTTTAAATGAATGCTTGCGTAAATTGGTATCCACAGAGATACGTGACTTCTAATTAGAAAAGTAGTAAAATCGAAAGTGTCTCTCAAGAGTGATACGCAACTATTCTCATAACGCGCGAGATGCTTGGAGATTCTCGATATGAAAGTGTCATCGGCAGTCCCAGGAGCCGTAAGTGGCATTCCCACTCGGATGCACTTTTTATGCATTGGTTGCTGGTGTCGCGAAAATGTCTACGGAGGAACGCACTCGCCGCATGTGTCGGCTTCAATCGTCAACGTCATCCGTCGCACCACGTAGGCGTCTATTTCCGAGGAATTTCAGCCGTATTTCCGTCTGCAGGATTTTCGACGTTCCGCCGTCGATTGCGTTCATCTGAACTTTCGTATTCCGAATCACACTTCCGATGTCTGTCGTTCATCCTTCCTGTTCACTTTTTTTCCAAGTTGCCCGCTCTTGACAGACCGATTCGTTCCTGGCCACTCGATTTTTCAAGACTTCTCGCGAGAACCCGTAGATACCTCTGCCTATCAGCGAGCAGCCTTCAGCGTTATTTTTTGCAAACATGCCACAAAAAATATGTGGAAACGTCGAGACAATCGTATGCAGATCCGTCGCGGCTTCAAAGGCAACGGTGGAAATTCAGTTGTATCTTCAGTCGCACGATCTCCCTAGTATATCTCGCTCGCACGTTGACTTCACTTTTTTCGTGCGACTCCGAGTTCATCGTTTTTAATGTTTGCACAACGGCGTGAATATTACTCTCACGCTGGCGCCGACTTGTTACGCGAGTTCCTTCAAAGCGTGCACTTTCTTCCAACGGGAGCTTTGCACAAAGGCGGCGCAAAATCGACCCACGCGAAAAAAGCGTTCATACACGTCGATGTCTTCGACGGTTACATTGAGCGTTTGATGTTTAACTCGCAGGTGCAAAAAAAAGAAACCTTTGTCATCAATAGTTTCCGATGGAATTCGTGAATTTTAACGTGTTCGTTATATAAATGTAGATATTCTTTTTACAAGCGTTTCGTTGGAAAAGTTTCGATATTCAGAGACACGGCTTTCCAATTGAAACAACTTTGAAAGATAGGTACGTGTGATTTTATTCTTGAAGATTTCTGCTTGCCATTGTTTATTAAAATTTGTCGTATTTCTAAATAGTTGTGTTTCCATTTGAGATGTGGGCGACGATTCCCTGTATACGAGCTGACTCGAAGAGACATTCTGGATTCACGACGAACTATAAAGACTCGACTGCAGGTCAAGTCAAGCATTCTCGCCTAAGTACCCATGTATTTCCTATTTTATTAAACGGAGTTGGAGGGAATAGCTTGCGCGTCCAAAGAAAGCTGTGGCCGACGTACTTTTTGCAGGTCAGCCTGTAACATTGCGAATGTGATTGCACGCTACTGAAGTGTCGTATTTATGCAGAATAGTTTGATACCGGTATTGATTTATTTCTTGCCTCTTTCTTGCGCTTTTCTGCGGTCGAACCACTAAATGAGACGAATGTGCAACAAACGACATGCCTCGCCTTTTTCGCCTCGAAACTGCAATTTGCACGTGTATTTCTCGATCGCGATACAGCGTGGCAAACAGCTTCTTGTGCCATAGCGGTTCGAAAGGTGGCTCTGAAGCACCTTTTTCAAACAAATATTTTTAACGATCAAAGCGCCGTGGAGGTATCTAACGACGCAGTTGCCAGGCATTTTTCCTGTTTTATGGAAGCACACCGAACTCATTTGGATTTAACCCAGTTTCATTGCGACCCGACGCCATGCCGGAGATCGCAGGGGAATGCACTCGTAAACGAACGAGGTCCTTCTACTAAAGAGCAAGAACGAGAAGGGCAGAGCCAGGATGAAATAACTTCATTCTTCGTAGTGGTTACGATATTTCTTCCTGACCTCTCCCGATCAGCCGAGAGGAAGTCGTAGGGAAGTATATACAGATATATAGAGTCTCGATAGAATCGCATAATCATTGTATCGAAAAGTTCTATGTCGTTAACGTCCGAAGGTAGCTTAAATTATGGTGCGTGACTTTTGTTGTACAGAAACTTGCCGATTCCACTTTGAAATTCTATGTCTAGTATTTTCTTATAGGGTAAAACTATACAATACGCATATTTTATGCACACTAACCAGGATGCATCGACGCGATCGTCAGAATTAAACTTGCCTCAGTCGGCTACAAGTGCTGCAATAAAAATCCGAACAAATATTACGGCTTTTAAAGAAATATACAAGAGTTTATATTTTCGGCCTTCAGATAATTTGCGGTGAGTCTGTGGGAAATTCAATTTTCTAAGTCAGTATTGTGTTTGCGATAAATTTACGTATATATTTCGAAAGTAGACAAACTAACCTCTTTAAATTGCTATTGCCCAAACCTTTTTTCACTACGTTGTTGCTAAATTTAAGCCCGCGCGGTTTGGTACCCTAGAATTTACAATATGCCCCAGCAAAGAATTTACAATATGCCCCACCTCAAAATCATATTTTTCACGAGTAATGTATTTCTTTACTTTTTCGTGGATAACAGAAATGTCACGCAAATATATAAGGACTACATATTACGAGCATCCTGGTCAGAGAATGACTTTAATGAAGCAATGGAAAATGTTAAAAGTAAAAAAATGGAAATTAATGAATGCAGCAGGATGTGTAACATACCTTCAAGGACCCTAAGAAAACACGTACAAACAGGAATATCTAAAATTCCTTTAGATCGTTCTCCGACTTTGAATGTAGAACACGAGAAAATGTAAATAAGAAATAATGTAATAATTTTAATCAAGATTGTTCTATTTTTGTTAATAATATCTTTTAGTATATATATTCTATAACATTTTGTTAAAAATAATAAAAAGTAATCACTTTTTTATGTCGGGGCGTTTTGTCACAGAGGTGGGGCGTTTTACCAGACGACTGTCTTACAAAACGCCCCATGTAAGGTTCCGGAAAATGATTATTTTCAGTTATTTCCAGTTATGTTTTTTTCACAATTTCGGTGTAGTTGTGAAGAGTAATGAACACTTAATGTGTTTACACCAAAAATTTAAAGAATTAATAAAAAATATTGGTTTTATAGACGTTTCTTTAAAAGTGGGGCGTATTGTATAGTTTTACCCTAGATCTTCCCAGATTTTCCGGAAAATTTCTCCGCTCCCGTGACTCTAATTAATCACAGGTTCGAAATTTCATACGAATGTTACCAAAAGGGCCACTCCTTAATGTATGGTCATTAACGCACTATCTCATAGCGGATAATAACCGGGTCGAGTCGGTCTATTGGCGCAATGCCACGGCCGCGGCGCGGTGCGCGCTACAAAAAGTGCATGACGGATGAAGTGCACGCTTCCCCTAATACTGCAAAATTCATTTCATCGCTGCGGCTGCGAGCAACATCGCACCCAGCCCGTACTCGCCAAGACCCGCCGCGGTGTAAAACATTATTCCGCATTACACTTCACGAGCTAGAGAACACTGGATGAATTATTTCGCCGGTTTCTTCTCGCCAGGTCGAACCGCGCGTACACGCGGCCATGCCGCTCGCGAATGCTTAAACGGCCGAGGGAAAAACAACTGCCTAAAAGAAGTCACCCCTTAATAGCGTCCCCATCCTACGAGAGCGGAAATTTGTGACCATTTCAACGAAGTACAATTGCGCAGCTACAAATGCGGAGATTTTATACCAGGGACAATGCGGAGGAATTTTTATTTTATTAATTTTGCGTCATACTAAGTCGATAAACTCGATTAAACGGTCTGCGGTGAAATTAGGACAGAGTGTTGGTTGAAAGATTACTCACTTGACTCGGGGGTGTTTCACGCGCCCGAAGCTAGGCGGGCTGCTTTGCGCGACATAAAGCATCGGTGTGTAATTTAGGAAAGGGGGTTCCAGGTTGATTGAATGAAAGCAACGGGGTCGTCGTGAGTGACGAGAAAACCTGCAAGACCGAGGGGTTGATATTAATATGAAATTGCTGTTGGCCCTTCTGCTGCCCTGAGACAGCCTTGTGTGCAAAATTGCCTGGAGTTATGGCGGTAATCAGGCATTTTCCAACCGTCCTCCCGGCGAAAGGGAAGGAAATTTCCTTGAGCTAGTCTTCCCCCTATGACGAGACGAGTTTCACGGATTTGCCATAAATAACCACTTGCTTAACCCTCCTTAAATCTAAATGGTCCTACGAAGTAAGTTTACACCGTGAATCCCAGAATCCCCTTTCGACGTACCACCGAGTACCGCCGAGTGCCGTCGCCGACCCGCCGACGAACCTTATTAACCGGCGGCTTTGAGATTTTAATGAAACTCCACAATCCCCCCGCCCGATAGAAATTAAAACTTTTCGACTGCCATTACCAGCATCCTTTGATCTTGATCGATCACTGGAAAACAACCTGCACCCCGAGGCGAAAGGGATGCATTACCGTTTATTGGACTTGCAGCGACAACAAGTAACGCTGATGGGCCAATGGGAACTTTACGGCTAGTCTGTTACGTGGTGGCTATGAATTTACGAAGCTTTCAGAGTTCCATCTTGATTGGTTCTCCTGCTGGTGTTCTACCCCCGCCTTTAGCAATACTTTTGATTATTTTAAGTGGGTGTAGAAGGAACTTTCCTTCGCTCGTTGCAGAACAGAGAAAACTATAGGATTTAATATTCATTATTTTACGTAATGGTACGGTTCTACTTCTCTTAGCTTTCGATGATTAGTGGAATTAAATTTGAATGGTGCCGGTATGTCGGTTACTCGAATATTTCTCGTGAAGCGTGGGATCAGATCCTACGAAACACGATTGGGACCCGCGAAATCTGCTAAACGGGAATTTCAAACGCACAGCGAACGCTTGAAAATGCAATTTTCGCGTGACGCGTTACGCTTATCTCATTCCGTTACATTGGAATTGACTTATTTCGCCGAGTGTGAGAAGCTTAATGAGAATTTTACCCAGTCACGAATATGCGTGATACAATTTGCTCTAACGGGCAACGCATAATTCACCGTGATAATTACATTCGTCGTGGCAAAGATAAACCATTGTGAACGTTAACTGCAGTGTACACGGTGTGCAACAGTCGAATTAATTCAACCTAAATCATTTTAGACGGCATCGAATTTGTATATCGACTCGTATAGACCGTTCGTGCCGTTGTTTGATGACGATGATCACGATAGTAGGCTCAGTATGCTGATATCTTGAAACGGATCATTAATTTTACATAATAGATCCTGACTGAACTTCCCCTTTAACGTATTACCTATTTAGTGGCATTAGAAATCTAACAATACTCGAGCCGAATATTCTAATCCAGAAAGGCAATTCAATCATTTAGAAGAAGAAAACAGAGCTATTCAAATTGAGAGCCAAAGATAATCGAAGTAATGTGCTTCGGCAATAATTATAGAAACTAATTATAGAAACTTTTTTGGCTGGAAAAAAGGTCGAAGCGTGGTGCACGGGCCGGTCGATTTGTTTATGGAGATCAAGAATTAGACTCGGGGCGCACAGATAATTGAAAACGCATTACTTTCTCATCTCGTCCCGTGTGCCGGTAATTAAGCTGTCGTTTGCACTCTCACAATTTTTCATCGGTCGTTTTTATACCCCGATCCGCATCAAAGGATCCCGCCCCTTCATTTCCTCAGACATCAAATGATTCCACTTTTCGTGGCAAGTAAAGCGTGCCATGCCTCGTTAAGGACTTCCATCCTTTCATCGTCAAACAAACGGGAAACGTCGCAATAATTTCTCCTTTAACTTTCGAACGTCAACCGAACGCCTTTTCCCCCGGGGCTTCGATTCGCAGATAAATATTTTATTAATAAACAACTGATTCTTCTTTACTTTCTTCTTTTATACTCCGCAAAGAGAACGACTAGCAGATATTTTATGGTATTTTACCTTTATCGTATTCAATTTATGGATTTGTAGACCGTAGAAATGAAACATTCAAGTAAGACGCGAGAGGTTAACAATTTTCACTTGCTTCTGTCCACTTATCCATTTCTAGCTTTAAGAATCTCGCAGTCTATTTGTTATACTCTAAATATTTCTTAACCGTTCCGTTTTACGCTGTCCTTTTCTCACCTCGCCGTTATGTATTCTTAATTCAGGCAGGGTCGAGGACGAGAATCGCGGACGATTCTTCCATCCCGTAAACCACTCTGCCAGGAATATACGTTTTCCATCGTAAGGTGCATATGAGATAAGAGAGTAACATTTTTGCGTCCCTCCAACCCAGAGACGGTGCCTTTTCAGCTCTCTGGGGGTGGAGAGACACGTTTCCCTTACCACTTCTTTCATCTCACCGAGGAGAATTTAATTTTCCCTCCGTCGGTTTCGCGCCCAGCGATCTTATTATAAATGACATTTCTGAAATCGAAAGAGAGCTCTCTGTTACTCGATTAAACGCTACCTCTACCCGATATCTACCCCTCTTATTCCTTCACTTTCTCAACGCTACACCATCGACGTCTTTAACCCTTCGTCGTATAATATGTTACAAAAATCGGTAAGGGTAGTGTGCTTGAGTTACAGACGGAAAGACAAAAAAAACTTGTCGAATAGCTGGCAAAGACTGACTTACACGAAAGTGCAACAGGGTGATTCTGCAGACCCATCTAAATGCAGAGCGTTGAAAATTCGAAATCAGTCTGCTTCAACGATCACACAGGAACCCCGACAAATGGTGAATCGTATTTATCTGATGGAAAGTTGCTCGGCAGAATTTGACTTCGAGTTTTCGTTGTTTAACTTTACCTTTCATTAACGACAGTGGCAGCGAGCAATGGTGTTTTGTGAAGAGCTGCCAACATATTGATTGAACGGATTCCCTTAATGGAAGCATTAGAGCATGCCTTTCGAAGCACGGTTTCCAGGGGAGCTCGGTTACCGCCAAGTTTTACGCTACCCGCAACAATGCACAAACATGCACACGTCCCGCAAAGAATTCATCAACGCCAGAGCTGTTCATAAAGGAGAAAAGGGAATTACAGACCATGGCAACTGTCTCTTCCTCTATAATCCCGCAGGATTGTTTCCGTTCCCATTGTAAGGCAGTCACGACGCCATTTACGATATTAACCTCGCGGGTAACCATCCAGTGAAACCGTCGACAGCTTTAGAGACGTCTCCCTACACCGCGGACAAGAGATTTAGAGTTTAGTCTCGGGATACTAACGAGAATTTAAGAAATCGTGGTATTCCTCAGCTAAATTATATTTTGAAAGGCTATGTAGGCTATATAGGTAGTTATAGTGTCTGGAATAAAAGTGAATGTGACGATGAGAAACTCGGAATAAATTTTACACCAGTCCATGTACAATCCTTCATTCAGTTAGATGCAAAAAGTGAATTGTACTTCTTTCAAACGTTGAAGGATATTTGTTTGTCGGAAAAGCAAACACGATGAGAAGTATTAACTTAGTTTCCCAACCCTTTATGCATAGAATTTCCAACCCTCTTGTATTCGAACGTATGAAAGAAGTTTAACGTATTTCTTTCCCTTCCACACTAAGAAATTTTTTTCGCACCGAGTTGCATTCATTTCTTCATGACAAGCATACCTTTGGAGGAGAAACTCGTAACATAGTTGCTTGATTGTTCAGCTACCGTAGAGTCGAACGGAAAGGTAGAATTGAGAGAGATAGAAGAGGATGCAACCGGCTTTTCCATTTAGTTGAAGGAATCGAGGCTCCATTTTAATAAGGAACAAGAAAATGAATGGCTTTCATCGAAGAATAGGATTGTCGGTGGATTCTCTAGCAAAGCGTGAAACGAGGATGCGAAAGCTTTTTCATGGCAACGGGCACTTCAACTAACCCGTCTATTATAGCAGCGATTTCACTATGGACTGAACTTCCCGACTCTGACTGCTCCGCGCAAATATTTGTCTTCTTCCGTTAAGAACTGCTCGCGAGGAAGTTCATCGAACCTTAAAAACGCTCGCAACTTTCCGCCCGTGATAATACACCTTCAACTCGATGTATTCACCGATTTCGAGCTCCTGTATTTTTAAGTACGTCCCATTTTTCAACTTTGCGAACACTGATCAAATATCCACTGTTTTTAAAAGTATTCCAATAATCTCTACTAACTAATCATATAAAATAGAAAAAATTAATTTTCTCTCAATGTATCAATTTATCTCGCACCCTTAAATCGAGCCGCGCTCTATTCCATTTAAAATACAGAATACAGGGCTCCAGATATTCGCACGCCAAAGTCTACCTTTCCTAATTGCCTTCGACATCGATCCCCAGAACCTTAGCTAGAGCAATAAAAAAAGCGATTCGCCTGAGAGAAGAAGAACCGTCGCGCCAGTTGCAGCCTCTACCGATGAATTGTGCTTTTCTCTTTTCTCTACGAGGCACGCTAAATAATCCCCCTCTGTTCGCGGCCGTTTCGTTTCGTTATCGTGCTCCAAACGATAAACGAAAGGACGCTGCCGGCTGGGGGTGGAAAAATACTGTGGTCGGTGCGCTTATTCGAAGAAACGGCGCGTTACATAACGGAGCGGCAAATGAGTCGAGATAGGACAAGGAACGCCATGCTTAAGACCCTCAAAGGAGCTCCGATTTAATTAGACGAAATAGCGTCAGCGAACGTTCAAGGAGCCACTGTTCGTGAAGCTCCCAGGACCAAGTGCTTCTTTCGCACGCGCAAAAACTTATATTCCCGTTTCTCTTTCAGTCCACCCAATTTCCTTCACCTGGCAAAGTGCTGACTGCGATTGCTCTACGTCTGGATCGCTATCACGGCGACCTCACCTTCGCGTTCCGTTTCCTTTCATATATTCCGCCATGGACACTTCTCGCTACTGCGTCGGTATTTGCGCGGCGCGAGTAAAAAGCCACACGATCGATTGGTGCAATAAAACGGCACCCTGGTTGATATAATAAACGAATTGTTTTGTTGAAATCGCGTTGCCGTAGGTCTTGCTGGATATATTTGGAAAGTTTTACAAAGAGCTTTTACGAGACAAAGGCCCTTTCACCGTCATCGGCGTTTCCTTTACATACAAGTGCGTATTTCAAGCACGGATTATTAAGGTGATGGCCGGCGGCAACTTAATTAAACACTTATTAGCTCGAATAATTAGACTGAACTTCGTTTGCGAATCCTTCGTTACGAGGGCATAGTCTCTCCATTGTCCTTACTTCATAGACGTATTTTACAAAGTATTAATTAAAAACTGCACAGCGTTGTTTCTTTTACACAATTCTCGAGCTAATTTAATTTCCGCGGCTTCATAATAACGGAAGCTTCCATTCAATTTCACAGTTAATTCTATGGAAACTGGATACTTCAGTGTGCTAAATAAATGATAATAGTAGAGAGGACAAGAACACGACGCGCACGTTAAAATATGTATTTCCATATGTTGGCCAAATTCCGGGCATTCTGAATTTCGCGAAAAAAATTTCCTATCGTTGATTTCGCTGAATTTCCCATCGACGTTTCGAACGTATCGAGATCCATCCCATTATGAATGACGTTCTTTTCACTGTGCGAAGCTCCATTCGTTATTACGTTGCAGCCACAGAATATTAAAAACGCCAGTTCAATAAAGGTAATTCTGTATTTCTATGAATAAGAGCCGCAGAGATTCGTCCGATGAAAATTCTTGTACAAACAGCTCCGCCTGGCCAAATGGTTGCCTCGACATGCCACTATCTTTATAAGAGGATCTCGAGCCGATTAGCGTCCCTTAACAAATTTGCAAGACAAAGGGGCGGTTTTCTTGCCAAATAAGAGCACCGTGAATGCTTTCGCATCATTATTCCCTCGAGGTTCGCGATATAAATATTAAATAACACCGAAATATCACAACGTTCTAGTCCGATTGTTCCCAGGAATTGTGGAGCTTTAATTCCCCACAATGAACGACGCATTGTCGTCACTCAGGAGCCTTCCGCGTTCGTGCGACCGCAAATCTCGGAAGAAATAGCTTTGTCCGAAGGCCTTTGCAGTCACTTTCCCGTTGAATATTCTCCTGATAAAAGTACGGGCGTCTTTTCGCGTGGAACGAATAAATCATCGCTTCGACGAGCCATTAAAAAAGTCGAAAAAACTTCTTATTACCCAGGGACGAAGAGGACGGCGCGGAAATGGAAGACTGCCCTGTGGAAAATTGCTGACAACTGCAGACGTGTCTTAACGATAAGACCCTGGCAATCTAAGCACATAAGCTTCTTAAGAGCTTTGCCGTTTAATTAAGGAGAAGATACAGAAACGTGAAGAGCTTCTTTTCTGGTTACTTTATATACAGGATGATTCTCGTGTCTTGGACCGCCTAGAGCTTCTTATCGGATAAAATTTAGTTGTGTTTTCATCCGTTGGTCCAGCAAATTAGTTTTTAATTGCCTGAAAATTCACTCTATCGAATAATTCAGGAGAACAGTATTTTTATCGCGATTAAGTATTTGAATATCAGCTTGCAAAGAGAAGAATGCAAATGTTATTGCGTTCGTTAAAGAATGTCGTAGAAAGCTGAAACTTAAGGAATCTTACAGCGTGTTCAAAGGGAACTGTAGACCGTCCCAGTTGTAAGAATCATTTTGTATATTCTTCTCACGGGACTTCTGCAGCTTTGGTATTAAGTTTGTATAAGGTTTACCGTGTTAATCAATCTTTATTACTCCATCGCTTCTTACTTTGATGCCACGGCATTTATTAAGCTTTATTAATCGTGGAATTATAGGAAAAGGAAGTTCTCGCAAGAAAAACCGATCGTAATGTGCGGGTGACTTTCATGAAGTTTATACACAAAATCTTTGCTTCCCTTCTCTTTATTTCTCCCTCTCGACTCTTCTCCTTTTTCGCGGCCTTCTTCAACTTCTCACGCTAAAGCAATTTGTATTGTTTGCGGAGTTCCAACTGCAATCCAGCATTTAACAGAATGCACATTCATGGTGTAGATTAAGCAAGCAACGTGTAAGCGAAGCGGGACGATGCAAAGTGAAATTTACGTTTATAAAATAGTCGCCCGTTGCAGTTTCATTGGAAATGCCTGGGGTGAAACATTTAACTGTCTTCTGTTTTCATAATGTTGCAAGTTCCCGGTCCCACTAGTAAATAATTAAAGCAACTTCCCCGAAGTTACGTACGTTGAATTATCATTTACCTCTCTTGCCTCTCCACTTCTCTTCTTCCCGCTACGAATTATAAAATTACAACCAAATTGCGCAATTCGCTCAGGAGAAAATAGAAACGCAATTATCCTGCGCTCAGTGATTCCAAAATCAATTGCAACGGAACAATCACTGTTTAAAGTTTAAACTATTCTACAAAAAATTAACATTCTCGGAGTGTATCAACCATTTCGAAATTCTGATTTTGGAAGGTTTACGTTGTAACTACGTATACGTTTAAAACAGTATTTGTTCCGCGTATCGATTGCTATGAAAACTTACGGACTGCAAAATACGAACATGCTTTTTACAAGGAAGTCCCGAGAAATGACGTTTATCCGTCACTGTCGATTGCAAAAGGCACTGCGATACAATACAGGGCGTTTGTCGTCGAAGGCTCAATGGCTGCCGCACTGGCGTTTGCTGGATCGAGATTTTGACACTGATGAATCCAAGTGATAAATGTACCGTGAATTTATGGTGAAGTTGCACGGCTACGCTGTCGGTGTTAACACATAATTTCACAAGAAAGAACGTCACGGTTTCGACGTAACGTTCGATTCAAGGATCCAGGATATTTATTTGTGTCTCGCGTTCGTCGAGCTTGTCTCGAACGGAATAAATATATTTGCATAACAGTCAGTGAATGAGAAAACTTTACATTGAAGAGATTTACATCGGTGCATGTTACTAAATATTATTCGCAGTGTTATCGTAAATTCCCCGTGAAAATCCATCGGGCGCAGCGCGTGTACATTATATATCACGAAAGAACGTTTATTTGCCTGACAAATTATTGTTGATGTAAATCAAAATTTCCCGTTTTTGGCAGGCAAATTGTCTGTCCGACCGTCGACTCATCGATTATAGCTATCGATACCCATAGAAAAGCACCGCGAACCGTCAATGCCCGTCGCGGGGCCGCAATTATCATGCTCGATGAATTGTCTGCGTTCGTTGTATACTTTTAATCTCGATATCGATTGTTTATAATTCGCCCGTTTTCGCCTGCTCGTTTCCATGCAAATGGAAATTGCATCTCCCTCCCACGAAGCTTGATAGAATATTATATCACCTATCAAAGCATTCGAACAGGCATCGTCTGGCGGCATGCTAACGATTCCTTGCATGATACATATCAGTATTACGATCGACAAACGATGCGGTTATTAAAACCCGAAAATAACGTTCGACCACCATTGCGAAATAGTCCATTTCTTCACAGAACACGTTTCATACGTAGGGACAGTGATAGTACGAACTGGATGTTTACGAAAGCTGACTGACAGATTAGCAATAAATCGATACGCTGGGAATGCTCGCGAGTTAACGCGAATTATACAACTCCCTATATTCGGAAAGTAAACCGATAATCTGGTTGACGGGCAACGTCGTGGAACCTGTACGAGGCTTTTCTTACTCAACGTATCTTTATTTTATATCTAAATATGTAAATTCCCTCAGCTATTTGACCGTTGTCGTTTCGCGCGACACCTTCGCCAGTCTCCGTTGCATCTCGTTCATTCTCATTCTCATTCCACGTCCGACCGATGTGCAGTTCAGAAATATCTTGAAAATCTCGCCTGAACGCGCAGCGCGAAACGATACCGCCTGAATATTAAAGATCCGAATGCCTTTCGCGCCTGGAAACGCTCGAGCTCCATGGCGGCACGTAAATTTTCCCCCGCAAATTTTTCGCGACCAGACGATCAATTTCGCGAAATTGAAAATCGTCAAGCGCGGAGCAAAGGGTGGAAGCGCGAACACAAGGACGTACGTATCCGCGTTTTACCTTGGCAGCGCCCCAAAAGGATTGACGCAACTTTCCACATTCGAATTTCAAACAATCGATATGCATGCGAAGCGAGTCTTCTCGTCCGTTGTTGCTTCCCCGCGGAACAACAAAGTGTTTTAATACAAATCGATTGAACCGTGATCGAAGACGCGTTTGAAGCGCAACACGACGACGTCGTTTCGCGTGTAGCTCACCTAGGCCAGGTCAAATGGAATTCGTAGTACCTATACACCATTCCCATTCGCATTCTTTCCGTCGCCGGAGGAAGCCAAGGAATCGCGAGTTGTTCTGGAAATAGGTTACGGGAACGTATCTCTGCATAAGAAACTTTCCTCAGCTTCGATCGAAGAATGCTTTCGCGAAATGTTTAGTACAGGGTCACTGAAACCTTTTCCGTCATATAAAAAGCATTCCTCTAAGAAATTTCATGAAGATACCTTCTAGAATAGAGGATCTAACAGCTCTGAAATTATACAAGATTTCCTGTAAAATGATCGTCATCTCGAGGAAAGATGCTCGCGAGACACGGAGCTGCGCTTATCTCGGTGGTCGCAGAGAAATTCTAAGCTTAAAGCGAATCCGTGCACATTTGCGAATAAACAACGCAGGAGCCCGTCTGCGAAAGCGCTCGCGTCGTTCCTTATTCCCAAAATCCAAAGGCAGAGGCACTTCCGAGCATTTCCGGGTAACATTACCCCGAGGGGAATGCCATCGACTTAAGCGGCTGATCCAGTTATAAATATCAGATTTGTTACGCGATTGCTCCCTATTTCATCGGCCCGCGGGAAGTGTGAAAAAGGGCTGCCCCGTATTGGTGACGTAACAACATCGTAAATTGCGAATTGATGTATCGCTCGGCTTGGATATTGCGGAGCGCGGCGTTATTCGTCCTCTTGATCTATGCGAACCTTCGAGCCGGCCCATAAAAAAATATGTCACGATCCTGTCCGCCGATGGATATTTATATCCTGCAAATATTCGATTAAACTCCGCGCGGAAATTAACCACGCTTGTTTTCCTTTGGAAGCGCGTCGATATTAGGATTCGCTACTGACGTCTGACAAGTGCAAGTGTTAAACTACTTATACTCTGCTTATTTCTATAAAGAAAGGTGCAAGAGCTACGAAGCATAAAGGGTAGAAACACGAAGTTCTCCAACAGGCCATCCATTACGATTCATTATCCCCTAACAAACTTCCTCCCCTAAATCAGTTGGTGAACGTACGTTTTACCGCCTTGGCGATCGGTTAACTCGAGAACGAGGGGGTTTGGGAGCATTATCGGGTGACCAGCGAGGAGCAATCAGCTGGAAATTTATAGATAACCTCGAGTGGTATAATCGAGACCGGGAATGTCTCTCGTTTCCGGTGAAACGAACTATCGAGCACAAAAATAGGCGGCGAAAGGAGTTGGCCAACGACTTTCCGTTATCGCGACGTAAAGCTGTCCTCTCAAGCCTGCTATCGGGATCGAGACGAGAGTGCTGTTTAATCGAGCCCCGAAGACTCGGAAGTGCTCGAACCATTTAGAATTTACTGGCGACGCCATTCTATTTCAATTGCGCGATCTAATTATCCCGCGGCTGGAGCAGCCGGGCTATACCTGGAATGATTGATCTCGCCCCGACGAGAGTTCTCGTCGCGATTCTACGGGGAAATGTTCGCAAGTGGGTCATTTGCCCGCTGGGAGCAACGCGCTGCAACTAACTTAGTATATTAAATTAGCGCGTGGCTCCGATTAATTAGTCACCTTAAAGGATAATCCGTCTTCGTGCGCGTCCAATCAGTCGGCCGGGGCTTAGCTTTCCCTCTATTCAATTGCTTATTTCTTTCAGTTACAGACAGCCACTTCCGCGCGGCGGCAACGATGCACTAAAAATAAAAACGGTTAAGAAGATTGGAGAAATTAAAAATAAATCAATATCGCTAGGATTTTCGTAGTGGAAGCGACAGTGGCGCCCAGAGGGACCATCGATGTCATAAAAACTTCATAGCTAACGGTCCTGTGTAACGTGTTACATGCGAGGCGCGAAATTCACTCGAAATACCGACACATCTGTCGAAACGAGTCCATGAAAAAGTGTTTAAAACTCGCGCCGACAACGATCGATAATCCAGCAAAAATTGACACGTGAACGAACAAACTACTATAGTGTGTTCGACGAAACAGTTTATATAATAGTCACATGAAAGAGGTATAACATTGTTGCTGAACTTTGGTATTCCAAGGCTGAATTAGGAATTAAAATCGATCGAGAACTGGGGCTGGTAGAAGTATGTTAGTGGTGCAAGAATGTTTAGGCAGTGGAAGGGTTACAATAATGTACCAAAAGTTTAGTATGTGGCTAGCAACGTTTGTAGCCGAGAGAAATATTTTGTTAGCGAGGATGGGAACATTACAGCTGCTTAAAATTTCAAGCGAACCATCGACGCCAGCGCGGCCGTCCGCTTCGGGCAACAGTGGTCGAATAAAAGTTAGTAAGTTGGAACAATGCAGACCACCTGGAGGCGAGAAAGTTCGCTTTCTCATCGCGAATCGTTCCTTTTCGACGCTCCCCTCCGTGCTTCCTTCGCGAGGCACTTTTTCGTAAGGGACTTAGCGAGCGCGTTGCTCCAGAATGAACTTCCGATCCGATAAAGATTCCAGGGAAGAGGGGAAAAAAGGTGCCGGCTGGCTATGGACCGAACGAATCACCTCGAGGATTTAGTCTTTTTACGATGCTGGAGAATGGCCACCGATAATCCGTTAAAGTAATGATTCTTTTCCTCTCGTGTGGCCGAAGCATCGATGATGGATCGATTTCCAGGATTCTGGGTTAACGTGGCCCGGCCGATACCGGCGTTACCACGGATTAATTCCAGCATTTTCTATTAAGCTGGAGGTTTAAAGGCGGAAACATATAGAACGAGGGAGTGGAAGCAACAAGCCAGTCCTGACGGGGATGGCCCGCCATTGTTGACATTTTCGTTTAAGGGGGAACACCACTGTGACGGCCGGAAAAATGAGCCCATTTTTAAGATTTTTTTAAGGGACAACTTACAGTTTTATTATAAAATTGTTATTACCTATCTTTAGTACAATGTCTTAAGAGACTACAAAAAAAAAAGTAATAGAAAAACATGCATAGATTTCCATATACAGTTAATCTCCTACATCCCTCACAAGAAAACATAGGTCGCTTATCGAAACGATATCTTTGGAACGGCAACTCTGAAATCAATTTTTTTTTTTAATATAATCGGTATGAGTGTAGTTTCCGTTGTACGTACCGATTTTTAAAAAAAATTATTTTTGTAAAAATGGTGCGCTTGGGAAGAAAAAGTTTCGAAAATCCGCAAAAAAATGGATAGTTTTTCGAGCGTATTTAAAAAAATATGTTTTCGATCAAAAAATCGGTACGTACAACTGAAGATACTCTTGTTTTAAAGATCCTATCAAAATTTCAAGTCGATCGGATAAAAATTGACAGAGCTATTGATTCGATCAGTTAGAAAAATGTCGTTTCGAGAAAATCGCGTTTAAAGTTTGCACGGGAAAAATCACACTTCCGATCGTGACGTTCACTGTCACTCGAATGCCCGATCAACGGTTGCATTTCTTCGATTCTCGAACGAACAGCGTACCGTGCGTAAAAAGGGAAAAACCCAAAATTTACAACCTTTAACAATGTGGGGGAACAGTGGGTAAAAAAATGTCGGCGCGCTATTTGCCGCTAATATAGCGCGCTCGGAACGGCATCGTGACGCGTCTCACAAAATGCACTGTATCTTCGTCAATTCTTCGAATATCAACTTGAAATTTTCAGAGAGTATTTTTGAAGAGTTAAACATTAAGAAAGTGAAGAAAAAAAAAATCGAAATTTTTTCAACTTTCACAGTGGTGTTCCCCCTTAATTCGATACCACTCTGGTGCACCATGCCTAGAACCGACAGCTCGAGAATCGAGATAACAAGGAAAAAAGTACAAATTGTACGAAATGAGAAAACGTATCGGAAAGCCAGAATTATGTAGGTACTCTCTTCGAATGAACGTACTTGGTTGTTTAAAGAAGCTCGAATCGAACGAGGATCGTAATCGTTTGGTAACGGGATTCTACCAAATTCCAGCGTCTTTTACACACAGTGTGTGTATCTTTGAAAGCGGGTCTATCCAGATATTTGCACAGCAAGGTTCAGGCGGTATTTGCAGCTGTTGCAGCGCACGTCAAAGAGAAATTGAAACGCCAAGCGTAAACTGCATTAGTCCTGTATGACTCATCAGTGTGGGAGAGTCTGTAATACCGCCTTCGCGTTGTTAAATAAACTTAATTCTGGCCATCAAATATTGAAAACTACCGGCGTGCTTCTACGACTCGATGCCTCCTGCTACGCAAATTCTTTGAATTAGAAACGATCGTGGGGAAGAGGAAGCACTATTATTGACTCTACTTGAACGCGTTTCCATTATTCGTGTTATTTCCACGATCCACTGGTTACTCCCACCATCGTTCGCGAAAAACCGCGAATATTTGCGCCCGTTCTAGATCGCGAGAGCACGCGTACATTGCGTTGATTTCCCTTCTGCCAGAATTACCTTTGAAGCGTTTCTAGCGTAGGTATTTTATCAAGCACTTTCAACTTATTATGCAGTAAAATTCTACTTTACGTATCCGGTCTCCTTTTCCTCCTTAAATACTCGGGTCATTATCGATCTTTAACTTTTGAAACGATAGCGTTGTACATATATCGAAAACTGCAGCATGAAGGTAAAAGCGTCTTTTACTGTTGCTGCGGAGCGTTTGAACGAAGCGCTTTGTTCCCGCCCAGGAATGCTGGAATTCAATGGATCTTTCATTGATGTGAAATGCTTTATTTCAGTACTTATTTCTTTAAGCTAAACAATAAAAGTGGCCGACTACTAGTGCTTTCACCCTACTAATTATATAAAATAGGAAAAAAAAAATTTAATGAGGGTTGTTCCGTTGTCGCTCTCTCTTTGCCTCATATTGGGTACGATAAGGTAAATAGCCCAGTCCTTAAACAAGGCCCAATAATTAAAAATTGAGAAGAAATTTTATTAATAATAACAGTTTACTAATTTGCAACGTTTAAACTGTTCGAATCATTCTTTCATGCCGAAGATATAACACAAATTTATTATAACTAAAATATTTTTATTACCCCAAAATATTACCATATTCATTTATTTTCATTAACTGATAAAAATAGTTAAATTAAATATATATTCAATAATTGGGACACTGGTAATTAATGACTGGGACACGCTACGAATTTCATTTAATTACTGGGCCATATGCGCAGTTTCATGTTTTAATTAATTTCAAACTTTTCCTTTAACAAATGTAGATTTTTGTTTACGTTATCAGAAAGTAGAAATTTTACGTTTTCGAATAATTATATTTAGTTGCAATTTTATACTATTTAAATATAAAAGAAATTGCAATTATCTCAACTGCTTCCTTAACTGTTTCCCAATTGGGCCATTTACCTTATCCCAAGACAAAAATTTTTGTAAATTATAGACTGTAACCGCAATAAAAAAAAAGATAAAATATTTATGACTTTTTGAGCGAGCAGAATCGAAAAACCCGGATCACTACAGAAAATCCCCCCGGACATTCTAAAAAAGAGGACAAATCCGGGGAAACCCGGACTGATTGCAGCCCTAACACGGGCACAGAGTTAGAAATAACGTTCGCTTCCTGGTATGCTTTCCAAAAGCTAGACGAACTCAACGGAAAGTCAGACAGAACGTTCGAGTAAACAATGGTTGGTGGCGTGCAACAGTCGCCCTCTCAAAGTTTGACAAGCGGCCCGCCATATATTTTGAATACGGTCCTCTATAATTGCATTTGATGTTTATTCATAAGCATCTGCATGCATTTCGGAGCGTGGCGTCGTTTAATGCGGCCCGGTGCCTGGCTCTCGCGTGCACAGACTACAAAAAGAGTCGGGGTCGCAGCTTCGGCCAGTGAAGATCAAGATCCCCTTTAATTGCAGGTATTCTATTAAACAAAGAGATACAACGTTCAAGAGGAACGGTTCGCGACAAATAACTGCACAAATTCATCCATAAACGCCACGCGTCGTCACGATTGCTTGTTTTACACCACCCTCTAGATAGAAAGTTTCTCACAGCGTTATCGCGCACGCTCGATGCTCTCGTCCTCCACGTTGATGATTTTTCCGGAACGAGGCCCGAAAACGTTCCACTAGTAACAAAGCCCAAAGTTGTGAAAGGAAAACATTGCAAGTTATTAATGACGCAGCGTGCAGAGGGTTCGCCCCGCGAAGCGGAAATTCGCCATTTTCCTGCTGCTGTGACGAAGCCTAGTAAAATTAAATGGCCTGGGGGCCTGTAGACTACGGTTCCATTTGCGCCCCGAATGCTCCGCACTAATGCTGTTACGAACGTCGCATCATCGCGTCATTAGGTCGTATGCAGTCGGCTCGCGCAGAGACGCTGCGCTCTCGCGGCAGATAGCAGCTAAATATTGCTATCTTGATACGCGATATTCGATAGATGATATGATGCGCGATACGAGACAGGTGATCCACGGTATGCACGTTAACCGAGACAACTTTCGGATAAGCGCGATTATAACCGAGTGAGCGAATTTGCTTTGGAAATCGAGAACGCGGCCCTTTAAACACACCAGGGTTTACGTAGGTATACCGTAAAATGGGGGAACATTGGCAGCATAGGGTAACATTGGCATACGCCGAAATTACGTTGTTTTACGTCAGATTAGTAAAACTTAACCTGTTAATGCTATTTATATGATGTGGCAATGTTACGAGTTGATTTTAGTTAAGATGCAAAAAATAAAATAAAATATAGAAATTTAAGTTTACTGACCTCAGATTAATAAAACTTATCCCGTTAATGCTATCTACATGATGTGCTAATGTTACCCCGGTACAGTAACGCTTTTAACATTTATTAAAGAAGGAAAGGACACAAATTTTGTGCATTTTGACACTTGTAGTACAATCACAAAAGATGCAACGTTATGATAAGATACTTAAATCAAATGTAAACATGTTAATTTTTACATTATATAACAAAATGTTTCAAAAACCTGCCAATGTTCCCCCATTTTACGGTACCTTTTTTCACCAGAGTACCTAGTTTCGGTTATTAATTTAATAGTTGCGAAGGAAGTCGATGAGCTGCGAGTGTGGTCAAACTTCAGATGTGAAAAGTGTAGCTGGGCGCAGTTACAAACCCGACGGGGAATGTGAAGTAGAAATATTCGCGGGAACCGCTGACGCATAAATTTGCTTCACGCAGCGTTACGTTTTAACTCAATTTTTCACAGTTCCGCCGGTTTCGAGGAATAAAATTTGATACGGGCAAACTCGATCGCGTTTCAGAAACATTTATTAAACCGAAAGCCGGATCGCGGCTATTGCCGTTTACAGCCGAGGAAGAATCGTGATTCCAGCAGCGTGAAGAGCCCTCGCAGCGGTTCCACGAGCTCGCTGTCGAATAAAACGTGGGTACAAACGTGTGGGTATGTAGGTAGGTACACCAGCGTGCTTTTTAAAACGGCGTACACGCTGTTAGCTGACCGCAACAACATTTGCAAAGTCGTTGGGGGATCATTGTTTCCTCGGACGGATTTTTATCTCTGTGCGCCGCGACGCGCCGTGCAGCCCCGTTACTTTCCACTTTCTGATTCCCCTCGTGCTTTTTGCCGCGTTTTCAACGATCCCCATCATCCTCTACGCTCGCCGGCGAGCTTTCGCACAAATTCCGTGACGCGCGATTCACTCGTGCGAGGACAAAGTGTTTCGTGCACGGAACCACTCCGGGCTACTCGAAAAAAGAACTGGTCCCGGATTTTCCTAATTGCATTTACGCCGGGATTCGCATGGATAGCAACGATTTCCGCGGGAACATACCACTCCCGGAATTATGGGATCGTTTTCGGATTACGAAAGTACTCGTCTCACATTCTTCATTCTCATTTCTACTTTCCGATTTTCCAAAGCTTCATACCAATTTTAGAAAACTTTCAAAGCTTCCGCAGTCGGTGGAGTTTCATGGCAACGCAGAGAAACTGAATTTTTAAATCGAGTGTTCGGAAATCATCAACTCTAGATAAAGTTTTTCACATCGATTGTTTGAAGTTTTGAGAAAGAAATTGATTTTGTATTTTAATGAGTTATATTTTATATGAATTCTAGGATTGATTACATTTCTGTTGGGTAGATGGGAAACCACGGCGGGAGTGCCAATTAACTGATTGATATCGAGATAATTACCTTTGCAAGAATTAACGCGATAATAAAGACTTGGCTAATGTGAGCAGATGGCCAATAGTTGGACCGCTAGTTGGCTGAACGAAACAGAGATTCTAATTAACGAGGATCGAGTGCGAGCGTTTTACGCCTCCAATAAATCGTGTACGCGGACAGCTCCAATAAACAAGCCTCTGTACGAGGAAGAATCAATGACGAAAAAGTAATTGAACCCCGTGCACACGTACCGAACCAGTGGATTTGATTTTTCGCATCCCAGAGTAAATTAAACTGCATCCTAATTTTTTACCAATAAAGTGCTTTCCCAATTCTCTGATATTTTACTGATAACAATCACCAGGCTACTTATTTATATTCAAAGCGAAATCATTATCATTAATATGTCCTCAATGTCTAAAATGTCCCCAACTTCTACAGTTAATTAATTATTTTTTTATCCATCGCTATGTAGATCGAATCTTGATTTCTCTGAACCGATAAATCACATTTGCAATGTTGCAAATGCTTTTAGCGATTCTCTTGATTTTTTCATACGGTTCACACACCATAAACTCATACACAGCGAGGTTACATAAATTTATCAAGGACCCTGTTAAACGAGTAGGTTGATCCCGTGAAAAAATCAAGAGAATCGCCAAAAGCGTTTGAAGCATTGCAAATGCGATTTATCGGGTCAGAGAAACCAAGATTCGACCTACATAGCGATGGATAAAAGAATATATAATTAAATAACTAAATAAATAAATATACATTGATCGAATGACAAACAAAATAATAGAATGAAGTCTCAGAAATCGAAATACATCTGCAGCTATCGAAATTATCAGATCCATTTTCAACCTACCTATTCTTATCCTATTTTCGGTTTAGATGCGACACCGATCGATTGATCTCGGTCATAGCTACTCAAAGGCATATACCATATACCAATCACGTCACACCCTTTGATCAAAATCCCCTTATTACATTAAAGTTTTCCTTTATTCACGTACACAATACCACTCTGTTTCTTATTGGTGCGGCACGGATATCGTTTTCTCGTAAACAAAGGTGATAACTTTATCGACGTTCACATTAAAGCAGTTACGAGCCGAAAAAGCTTCCGCCCATCGCGAAGGAACGAAAATGAAGAAGCGACGAATTTTAAGCCTGCGCCTACATAATCTGTAATTTATAGCATCGATCGGATCGGTCTCCAGTTAAAAACCTAAATTTTCTAGTATTGGCGTGAATGTGCCTTCTGTTTGGCAGCGAGCTCAATGAAGAAGAACGAACCGCTCCCTTATCAGCCCACGTGTTAGCAGCCCGAATTATAAATTGTGTATCGGCTTACCGTGCAGCAGTATGGAGAAAAAGAAAATGCAGATCATCTTGGTCGGCGTGCACCAGCCGCTGCCCCCGTACCGTAAATCCATTCGCAGCGCCTTCACGGTCCATCGTTTCCGGTACATTTCGCGATACCACTTTCCAAGTGGTGCAAGCCCCAGCGAACCGATCCCTCCTTTCTGTCGACAATAAACAGAAGCTCACTTCGCACCGTCAGCTAATCTCGATACACTCGACACTTTTGTCCGCCTTTGTCCGCCTTTTCGCGTGGCTATCCGGCTAGCCATTCCCACGTCCATGGGAATTTCTCCTCTTTTCTGTCGACTGATAAAAGTACCACTAACACGTGGTACTTTAGTTACCATTCACGTGTTACAAATGCTTGAAAATTGTTAAAACTCCTCGACGGAAATTAGGATTTCCCCAAAAGCACCATACATTCGTCAATTAATTAAATTCGTCCGAGGTTAATTCACAGTAAACACGCATAAATCGAGTCTCATCACCACTCACCAATTATAGCAATATGTACAATAATAACATTTGTAATGCAATTTCTAGTACTACGCGCTCGATTGTACACAATCGGTTCGCCATCTGTCCCGTGATGTTTGGTGTCCATTATCTATTCGAGGACTTATTGCTGGTCGATTATTAAGCGTGAAATAACCAGCTTGTATAAACGAGAGGAGTACTTCTACGAAGTTCGAAAACATGCACGTAAATGGAAATCAATCCGAGCTATAACTCTATCGCCTGTCAGGTAATCACTTAAAAGCTGGCGGTTTTAAACGCACGCGTAAAACTGTTTAGCCTTGTTTCCGCGTTTTAAAGCGTCGCGCATTCAACATACCCCGCCATCGAAAATTTATCCTTTTCGATAGGGGAACCGGCGAACGTGAGACTATCGGCAAAAAACCGGGAATCACGCTTTTGCGCAGAACTTCGCGAGTGTTTCGATAAAAATGTTTGATCGAGAAATTCGATTTTCATCGAAATCACGCACCAGCGCGCTAGCTCGCGGTTATTACACAAGGTTTTCAGTACAGCCCCGGTATAGTCGGTGAGTGGTTTATATCTCACGAGAAAAGAAGTGGAAAGTACTAAACAAATTTCGCTGGTTGGTTGCGGAATTTTCGAGCAAAAATGATAGATCAAAGAAACAACGCGCTGCGCCTAAAACAAGGTAAAATCACCTTAAAATTTTACTTTCCCGGAGCAAAATTCTTGTATTCTGTACGTGTACGGGCGAGTAATCGGTCTCGGAAATTTATTGAAAATTATGTAAACGCGAATGCAAATGTGATACGTGTTCAGCAACATTCTCGCTGGGAGATAAACGTTGGGATTAACCGTGCCAAAAAGTAGCTGCCACGTCGCAAAATAACGTACCGTTGTTGCACGATGGAGGCGTCGTGGTCGATTCAAATGTCAGCGATAAAGCGCGTCTACTGCGTCTACGTCGAGGTCGCGTGTTCTTCTCCCGTTCGGCACATTCCCCCCGATTCTTCCCGCATTCCCACGCAACTCGCGGAATTCCACTTCAAAGTATCCATCCTCGCGCGAATTCTGCGAACGTTCACTGTTTCGAGGTAGCCACGTTTCACTTCCAGCCCTCAGTTACCATTATGTTAATCCAACTTTATTCTGTCCTCACTTCTCAATGAAACACTTCGCGAAGGAGTCCGGCCCGACATTTAGCAGGACGACGCGTCTCCGTGAAGCGCCTGCAGTGGTAGAGGTCAACGAATAGGTGATCGCGAAATTTCTCATCCAGAACCAGCCGCTGATTTCATTCAACGCAGATTAAAAATACAAACACGCTGTGGTAGTGATGTAATATTGTTGGAATATCGTGAACTAGCTCGACCGAGCAACGAATGTATTTTTATAACAAAATTGTTATCACGCTTGCAGAGGGATTAAGTAGAATAAGAGAACAGCGATGTGTACATTAAAAAAATATGTAAATCCGTGCTCTTGAAATATGTATTCTCCCAGTCGGTTTGCATTCACGCAGAAATATTACTATTAAAACTCAAAACAAATATTTGCCCGCCTACGTAGCTGTGGAAACACGCGCGTAACAATTTCGAAACGAATCCATTCGTTGCAGTGGAAAACTTGTTCAACGAGTCACAACAGGAGCCAACCATGAATCACCGATCACAGAGTAGGAAAGTTTCAAGCAGAATCAACTTGCGAAGTCACAGAAACGGGGATTCACGCGGCGGTCTAAGCGTTTTGGACCGCTTTGAATCTAGAAGGAATACAGTAAGATTTGGAAAGCATTAGGGGATGAAGATCCCAGGAACGCCTCGCCATCTCGCGTATACTTTTTCCATATTTGCACGTGCTACTGTAAAGCAGCTTACTGTCACACCAGTATTCTTAACCCTTGAATTTCTAGTAGAGCGTCGTCTTCACCCCCTAACTGCATTCACAACTTCACTGTACATCTTTCGCACATTATACCTCACTGTCCCCCTTCCACTCACTTTTCCAACCACCTATTCGTTAGATCGTCCCACGGGCAGGTGACAGGAATCGAATCACAGCGAAGGAACGGTCCATAACGTGCGGAATTTCCACGTGACAGGCCGGTGCATCTTTGCATCGTTGCACCGTTGCACCGTCGGATGCATCCGACTCGCAGTGACTCGCGACGACTCGCGCAGCCCACGAGCTCAGGCTGCTTCCGTTTTCCTTTAAGTGCCACTCATTCGTCACTCGGCACGCACACTCCGTCGCGTGTACGTACGCATGGCCGACAACCACCCACGAGACCGAGGCCGCAGGAGAGACTGAAACGGAAGGAGCGCGCCGCCGAAACGGGCCAGAGCGAGACAGATGGTGGGGAGTGAAAGAGGGAAAGGGTAAAGGTAGGCGAGCGAGAGAGCTGGGCGGTTGGTAAGATGGATAGGCAGATAAGTAGACGGCCGAAAGGCGACTGTGCCGGAGGGTGTGGGGGTGTGGGCCGTGGGGTGCTCCAAAGAAGACACGAGGGAAATAAGAGTGAGGAGGAGAGAGAGAGAGAGGAGTAAAAGGAGAGAGAGAGCTGCGTGAGAGGCCGGTGAGGGAAATGCTACCGTGGTGGAGACCGCGATCCAACTGCGCCCGCGCTTAGCCAGATATCAGCCCCCGACCACCGACGGCGTCAACTCTTACCACCTCCGCCCTCGCGACTCGCTCCACTCCGCTCCACACCGCTCCGCGCCGCTCCACACCGCTTCACAACGCTTCACAACGCCTACATGCCGCCCTTGCTAGATGCTTCGGTAGAATGCCAACAGAGCCCCTAACGGCAGTCGATAGCGCTTGTATTATTATTGCGATGATCGACGGCTCGACCACTATACACCACGTCGTATCCGTTGCCTGTTAAATTCGATAGCGCGATTGCTTGTTACGATGACGCGTACCCGTGCCAGCACTCGATACCCGACGATTACATTGCCAACGATCACCCTATGCAAACTGTTGCGATAACCTTCGCCCCCCGCATATTTACAACGCCCGCTGTGCTATCGAAATTTTTATCACAGACACGCTTGCGTGTCGTCTGCTAATGTGAAACGAACCGTGGAATTGTTCCAGATTTCGCGGGTAATGGTCATCATCGAACGATTCCGATTTATGTACTTCTCTGTATAATATTATTCCAACACTGCGTGGTCAAATTCTTCCACCTCGGCGAATTGAAAATTTGCATAAACAGCTTCAATAACAGTATCGAAGTTGTACGTGACGCTAGTTAAAGTCGGATACCTCTTATAATATTCAATATGTAGATATTAGATTCGATTACTGACAAGATAGAATTTGGAGAAAGAACATGCTTTCAATTCTGAATTTTTAGGACTAGGGTAGCTGCCATGTGGTTCGTCACAACTCTCTTATCAGAACCAGAAGCTTTAGAAACAGCAACCTTGTTTCAGACAATGTAACCTCGGATGCATTCATGTTGCTCTGTAATGGTATCGGTGTAATCGGAGTATGATATCGCTGCCTTCGTATTCGGGTGGATTTATACCTGACCTTCTTTCTGGAGGTGGAGTCGAGAATTGAAATTCATATCAAATAAACGAGCTAACGTTAACCGATATTACATTTCATGTAATTCCCTCTTTAAATGTGTACCGCAAAGTGTGCAATTTAAATATTAATTACGGTGATTGAAAAGAGTCTTCGTGGCGAGTTGACGCTCGAGTGCTCAACATAACTGAATAAAGTACACCGTATCGCAATTAACTACACTTTGCTCTCATCAAGTTAAATGCTTTAGTCAATACGGAATGTTCTCAAGTTGAACTGTAGGACAGGCTGTTTTTACGTACTTCGTATTTACCCGTATTATCGTTTTCTTAATTCGAGGGGTATTAAGGCCGATTCTAGATGACACGGTTAACGCTCGCGGACAATGGAGGGAACTTCACTGTACTCTGCATCCAGGAACGCTGGGAATGAAAATTTCACTTTGCGTTGGAGGATCATCGCTGAAGGTTACGAGAAAACTTTTCCTTTAGCGAAATGAATTACAGGGCTTTGCAGAGGAAAAAAATTTACTGCACGACTGGATTTCCGCGGGCATGGTTAAAAATGGCAACGCAACGCTTACAGGAAGCGTATAAAGGCTAGAGACTTTGTAACATCCTTTATGGACCAGATAAGACTATAAATTGATTGGATAAAACTATTCCTTGTACTAGTGGAAAGTTTAATACAGTTAAGGCGAGCCTTTTGCAGTTAATATCGCCCGCTACCTAGTAGCGCGACATTATTAGCGCAGCTCGCGGTGTTCCTGTATTTATAATAGCATGGTTTTGTGGTAGCTGAATGTCATAATAATTCTTCGCGCGTTCCGTTGTACGTGCACGAAAAGTAGGCTATCTCTTTAATAATTCCTTAAAACGGTGCTCATTACTTTGAGATGACCTCGTTTAACCGTAAAGGATATTTCATGGTTCTCCTCCTCGGGCTCTTGTTCGCATACATTTTCAGACAGCGTAGCTCTCTGGAACCGCGTATATCTACCTACAAACTCCACCCCGGCCAACTTTTCCCTCCCGCGTTATTAACAATTTTTTTGCGATCGCTTAATTTCTGGTCCGAACAAGAATTTTATCCACTCCTTTGCGTTCTAAACTCTGTCCTATCAAGCACGCGGTCAACTGAAACATTTTTTCACAATTTTTTATGATACCCTCCAGAAGAAAAATATTGAGTATCAGTAAACAAATTGGAACACTTTGCTTTTCAGTTGGAAAGGAAACCCCGTCTTTCATAATTTCTCAAAGTACCTGTCGAGACGTTTGGTTAAGGTAGTTGGCAAATAGCACGCGACAATAATTAAGCGCATTAGCACTTAGTGACTAGGGAACGGGCAGGGAGAAAGTTTCGCGGTCGCTGACGAGGGATTAGCGGGCAGTCTTCGCGAGACTAACTACTGCTGGCTTACGTGGGCCTGCAACTCGCCAAGATCGAGGATCACAACTCGCCAGCCTGTTAACACTCTTATCTAAGGCAGGGTTACGCGGCGCACCGTGTCCGTGACTCGACTAACCGAAAGTTTAATATAAGCTACGCTTTTGAAAAACTGCTCCAACGTTTTTCACGTTGGTAATACGTAGCCACTGAACTCTCCGAGACTGAATAAATTCAGGTCAAAGGGTTTTTCAAGCGAACCGTCGTGGCCCTTGAATTTTCTACACAGGAGCAAGAAGAATATTTGTTTTCCATTTGGAGCTCAGAATTTATTGGATCGATTTTCAGAAGTGGATGATATTGTGCGCTTCATTCGAATCACCGGTTTTATGTGTTCCAGGGTAAAAAAAGTTTGACGTTGAAAGAGACTCAGTTATTACTACCGTTTTCAAGTTTCTGCGAACGGAAGTGATTTTGAATGAGTGATTTCAATTTTGTTTTAAGGAGGAAGTGTACTGAACTTGGCTCTTCGAAATAGCCTGGCTGTTCGATAGTGTGAAATACTCTGCTGCGCGAGTTCCACGATTTTAATGATCCTGAAGAATTTCAATTAATTAGGATTCGTCGTTGAATCGGTAGCCAATTTCCAACGCGAATAATTCTTGTTGCTGTTACAAATAGAGGCAATTTGAAAACGTTCTGCCAGAAACGTGCCATCCTCCAGGAATTCATTAATCTCCTCGAACAGCTTGCGCAACAAACGAATTCGTTATTGTTTATGACGAGCCATTTATTCGGTTAAATCGTTTATCCCGATGAAGCGTATCCCAACTATAAATTACGATCGCGCGAATTCTCGTCGCAAACTGGGAACACTGTCCCGCATGTCGAGACATATCTGCGGAACGATGGGGACAAAGTTGAAGGCTGGTTAAGTGTTCGATTCTGATGGACCGATGATACAAGCGCCACGTAATAAGCTTAACGTTGTTATGCAAATGTTACGTTACACGAGTTCCCAAACAATTTAGTATATCGCGCAACACGTGAATGGCTGCATCTCTGCGTACTTACGCCTCGCGTTATATCGTAATAAGGTTAACATAGTTCAAATAGAAAGTTTCGGTAGCCCCAACTATCGTCCTTTGAAGTCCAGCTGCGAAATTTTAGATGCCGTAACTAATTCCACCTACACTGCGTTTAAGCGAGGAGAGAATTTTCGTTCGCCCTACCTTCTACTCTATACTTTTCTATCTTTTTCATTATATTCTTAATTGCACGGTGCATACTTGTATTTTAATTATTTATCATGGTACACAAACTGGAGTGAAGGCTCTATTTATAAAGTGTATCGATGAAAATTATGATTACCCCTGACCATTTGAACAGCGTATCACAGCACTCGCTAGCCATCAGAATTTATAATTACACGCTTGTAAATTACAGCGGCACTGAATCGTAATGACGAGTGTTATTTGAAAACGTTTCACAGAAATTTTACCTCTCCCGCGTGGAATAATTCAACAGACTTTAATTGAGCGTTTCGTTCGCTTCATTAAATAAATAATCACGATCCATATGATAAACGAACTCATTACTCGCAGAACCGGCGCGAGAAAAACGATCAAGTTTAATTCGATAAACGGTTCGCTTAACGGGCTCAGCCAGGGTGCGCTTTTGTGCCGAGTATTAACGCGACGAATCGGAATACAAAGTTTCGCAGACGGATTCTATACAATATTTCGAGAATAAAAGGGAGACTCGGGCTTCTCGGTGACGGAGGAAGTCGCGTTGCAAGTTTTAAATAAGTTGCAGCTGGTCGGGCTCCTTCGAAGAGAGGGGAGAAAATTGTGTGCCTTCTGGACGGTTGTCTGGCAGTTTCCGATTTTATTAACTTCTCCTTAATTTTCCTGTCGCGAGAGGAACCGACTGTTAGCCGGAAAGTATCCCACGAAACTTGATTTTCAAAGTTTCGCGACAATCGATGGGCCACGGAAGGTCCGAGGTTCATTAAATAATTACCAAAGTTGCGTGTACAACCAGCAAGAAAATATAATAAATTTCTAATTGCACTGAAAACAAGTCCATAATCTGTAATGAAGGTGTTACAATGATTTCACGATAGTACACTACTCGAGCCAACCACCGCAACCGTCAGTGGTTACAGTTACGGACGTCTGCACAAGTGGAAACAGCGAGTAATGGACAGGCGAGTAAATGGAGTCTTGTGTGGGGAACAGCCTGTGCTCGACAAGTTTCCCCGCCAACTTTCTACCTCGCGGGAATCGAACAATGATGAGAGAATTAGGGGAACGCAGTCATAGATACTTAAGTAGGAGTAGGTTGCAGGATGGAACCAGTACCAACGACAATCTGTTTTGAGCGAAAGCTGTAACTTCTCGCGCACCACGAAGCACGGAGCTCGAGTCACGAGGTAGGTACGCTGCAAGCCTGGCGACAGACGGCGTTCACCAAGAATGCTCGGATTTCCACCAGCCGTGATATAATCGGCCGACTCGACGAGGTCAGGCCGCAAATACAAAGCAGCTGCGTTTACACGCTTAAGTTGCAAGCAGACGTGAGGCGAGGCGACGCGACGCGGTAATGCGGATGGCGTTGCAGTAACTCGTGGCATCGGGGACTCCACTCCAAGCCCAACCTCCACGGGAGACCCTCCGTAACGTTCCTCTTTCCTCAAGATACCGGTGAATCGAATAACCCGACCCGCGATGGGTAATACAGAACAATGAAAAAATACTTGGCGTTCCACGACTTTATGAAGTCGTCTGAAACTCGATAGGCCCGAGTAACTGCGCAACGAGAGTGCTTTTCAAATATCGGTTTACCCTAAGCCCTGAAGCGATGTCGCTATAACGATATATTCGTAATAATTTTTAAGTGCAGCAATGCTATACAAAGGGGATTACGAGAAACACTCGCGGTGTACGATGAACGACTTCCTTCGAGTGGCATTAAATTTTTTCACGAGGGAAGCAGCAACGTGCACAGCATTGCATTCGGTGCCATTAATGTTGCAGCACGTAAATACAGGCGCGACGAAAGGTGATTAATTACAAAGGGAAGGGTTAATCGCAAAGAGGTGCGTGTGGGTTTCCTCGCGACGCGATCGTTAAGAATAATCCAGGTAGGTACACGGGGTGAATAAGAAGTGAATGTCGAGCGTGTTAAGGGCTTCTGTGGCAACGCCACCGCTGCTCGCCTACCTTATTTTCTCGTTACGCCTTTGCAGCGCGCTGCATAAGAATGAAAACGAAAATGAAAATGAAAAGGAGAATGAAAATGAAAGATGAAAGGCAAAAGTCGGATCCGGTACATCGCGCTGCAAGAGTAATGGCGGTGGACGGGAAAGAGGAGGGTAGAGAGGACAGGAAAGTAGCTCGTTTTCTTTGTAAATGGATTAGGTCACTATTGTCCAGGTGCTCGGGGATAATCCTATGCATACCGTGTCGTGATCCAGCAGTCACAGCCGGAGAATAAATCCCTCGCCACTCTAAATGCTAATGAGCATCGCGTGAGCGATACTTTTACATCGTTTTCGCGTAAACCGATGAAACGGATAGTAACCGCAACCCATTACATCGCTCTGTGTACGCTTTTTACCCGCTCATTTCAGCCGTGCTTTCCGGTCAATCTGATTTGTCCATTAAATCGGTTGAACTGCAAGTTCTGTTCGTCTTGGACAGAGAAAGGAAAACGTGTATCTCGTGCAATTATCATTTTTGGCTTACACGATTTCCATTCCCGTTTCGCGCGCCATCTACCTCGCCAAACTATGCGATCGCGTGTTCTGATTGAAAGGGAATGGCAAAAGCGCAAGGGAATCGACGAAAACCAAAGTCCCGGTTTCGCTGGATGATACGGACAGAGTGTAAAAGCAACACGGTCGGATCATTTCCGGTTGTTCCGAATGTTTCGTCGGTCGCAATGAATACGAACACGGCATACCGTACGGAGGAATCTTTCCAACGATATGCCGCTGCATCCACACATACGTACACAGGTGTTGGCGAGCACATACCGCACTTCAGGGCGAGCATCGCTCGATCGATCGCTTGTGTCTTCGGGTCCTTTTACGATATTTTTCAAAGCAATCCCATTTACGTGCGCGGATATCGAGGTGCGTGTCACGCGTGCAACACTGCAACCGACAAACAAACAACCCCCGCATGTTGGTAGCGTTGTGCGCAGCCGACGATCGAGGACACACGAAAAGTAAAACGACGAATGGAATTTTTTTTTTTTAGATTCCAGGGAAGAAAAACGAGGACACAGGATGTGGATGCCATAGGGGAAAAAGGCGGAGCGATTGAAATACAAGCCTATATTTGGTTGGCAGAATAGCCGTGGGTTTTACCGCGATGTTTCCTCGCTTCCCTCGCTTTCTCATTGAAATATGTACCGCGAGAAAGCTCGATTGATTTCCATTCCGTTCCATCGGCAGATATCGCGCTTCAAGCAAGTCTTCGGCAAAGTGAAGAATAGAAGCCACCGTCGCTTGTAAAAGCTGCCCTCCTCGAACGGGCGCGGTCGCCACGAGATGCTGCAACGAATCTCGCGCACCGAGGACAATTTTATTCCTATCGCTTGATCGATCAACTCCTCCTTTGACCGGTCAACCAGGATAGACCTTCCTTTCCGCGTTATCGAGGGAAAAAGCAAATATTTTCTTCTCTACCTATTTGACGTTTTATCCTTCAACTCTTGCGCGTCAATTCTTGTTTGAATTATTTCACAGCTACGTATCTCAACGATTCAGTTTGCAATGCACGCTTTCAATGTATAAAATTTGCATCGTTTCCTTTTCTTTATTCAGGAAACAGTTGTTATTTACAGATTTCACTGGCGAGAGTGGGTAGAAAATTGTATTTGAGACCCGCGAACAAGGATTATCGGATGTATTATATCGGTATCCTCGCGCTAGAAATTTGCCGCGGTGGATGAAAGTAAATTCCGTTGATCGCGCCGAAGTAATCGAAGAGGGCTTAGAAAATTGCTTCCGCGGAGGAAGCTCTGATACGCCATCACGCAGCGTTCTAACTACTTCCTGCTGCACCGAGTGCATCGTCGGCCGCATCGAGTTAGAAAATCGGGGGAAGCCGGACCCCTTTAATCCACGACGTGAAACGGGAAGAAGAAAAACGACCTGACTGTATAACGAGCAGGAATTATCCCCGGAAGATGCTAGAAGCGAAACATAATGGATTACCCTTTGTTCGCCGCTTTGGATAACTATTTGCGCGTAATTGGAGCGGTTGCGGAAAATTTCTCGCTGGTTGCTTTGCGCGGGAATTAGCGTCAAGGAACACGGAATGATTTAAAGTTACCCGCACGCCTTGCCACGGGCCAGTTAACGACTTTAAAAACAAAAAAAAAAAGGGTGGATTAATAAGCGTGAATTTGCAAGCGGGAGTCGGTTCGAGCAGAAAGAAGACGGCTGAAAACGCTCTTCCGTTGCTAAAAACACCACGCTCGCTTCCTCGGAGAAACGGAATAAAGTGTACAGATAAGTTTCAGGTTTCTTTTCGAAAAGTTGCCAGCCAACATGGTTAGAAGAAGAATGTCTTCCCCTTGGAAATCTCTCTCGACGTATCTCGTCCCGGTACAATTATCTGCACGCTTCCACCGCTTGGCCGAACAAAAGCTGGAGTTTGCTCAAGGCTATCGCTTTCGTTTGGAAATCGCGGGAGGGTGACGCAGCCCGGCAAATGGCAGACCAGAATCATAGCTGATCCCTTGTCGGTGGCCTTCGAGTAACTAAAGTGGCGGAAAAAAAGTATCGATATCTAGGAGCAGGAGGGGCTGGGAATAAAGGAGCAGAAGTGCCACAAGAAGAAGTGGAGAGGAAAGCTTTCACTGGCATCGGGTCTTCATTTCTCAGCCGAGAAACTAGAAATCAAGAGGGAACCGGCTAAGTGCGAGGGAGAGGAACGAAGAGCGAGGGAGAAGGGAAAAGTAGAAAAGAGGGATAGGGACCATTGTACAGCTTTGATGCAATTTGAAAGACTCATAACTGACGTTCAAAAGAGCAGCAAACGTCTGTGTGATACCGCTTGGCCATCGTCCAGCAGCCAGTCCGGTTAAACGAAGCGAATTGTCCGTGGCTGGAGCCACCAGAAGATGGTTTTCTCTCCTCCCATCCCTCCTGCAAACCCTCTTTCTATCTTCAAGTCTCCCTAGACCAAATACGAATCGCTTGCTTTTCTCTCGTTTCACCTCGTCGCGCGGCTACGCCCGTCCTACGGAGAAACGTGGGACACTCTATTGGCCGAAAACCGGCCGAAAGCAAATTCTTCGACAACCCTAGCAAAGGTTGCACCGTACCCTTCCTCTCTTTACCACTTTACCCGCGCCACTTTCCTCTTTCAGCTACGTCCCACCCATTCGATTGTTTTCGCGAAAGTCGTTTAGCTCGTTGCTGCTTTCCACAGGGGTTGCTTCGCGCGCGCTTCACAAACAAGTTTACTCGTTCTCCTTTCGTTTCTTCTGCCTCGAGTAATATGTTTGTTTTCTTCATCGAATCGAATTCGACGAAATATTATATAGGAACTACTAAAAGAACACTCAGCGTTTCAATAATCAAGGTAACATCTAGTTTAACACGCGCTTCGCGTGTGTTATGTAATAGATTGATTGTATTTAATTCAAGTAAATTCAACGTGTACTTCCGTTCTGTGATTAAGAAGACCGCGAGAGGAAGGGAAGCTCTGTATCGTCGGTGCAATAAGCGGGCAGAATTTCTGACGGCATCGGGAAAGGACGCCGCGATAGGAGTTCCGTGCCCGTTCTATCGGGGCTTCCGTCCGCCGCCATTATAGATAAAAGTAGTTGCTGGTAAATTGTTGTTTCGATTGGCCCGCGAGCACCTTCCTTTCCATTATTTTCCATGCCCGTTCCCATCCACCCACTTTATCTCGAATTTTTCTATTCCGCCCGCCGCCACCGTTTCCTTCGTCCTCGCACAAAAAGACAATGGCCTTGTTGCCCGTGTGCCAAGAATCCTCGTGAAAATCGTTGCGCCTTCGCGTTTCTTTCGGGATCTCGTTTTCACGTGCTAGCCTCTCCTCGAGTCCGTTTCCTTGAATTTTTTCAAGGCCAGGTTAATAAGACACTGACTCCATGGATCTTCCGATAAGCAGTTTTGTTAATTTCGTAGAAAGTGGAAGGGAAAGGGGTAGAAACTGGGGAAATTGCAAGGTTCAGTGTTAATTACTGTCGAATCCAACACAGCGACAAAAATAAGCAACGATTTAGTTGGACGTTGTTTGCTCCGCTGTGACAAATCAGCATCGATGATTATCCTGCGTGCTTTTTCTCAGTGAAGGGAGGAGAGCTGTCACGTTTTCATATTAGAAAGGGGATGAAATCGATGCTCGGTCGTTAGAGGGATTTATAAGAATCGCGAGAATTCTTCTCATCCCATGGCTCTTTCTTCTCCAACTCTGGCTGCCGGTTCGCGACTCTTGGAAGTCGTATACTGCGTTATTCAGAGCAACCTCGTTCTTTTCCGCGCCAGTGAAAAATTAAAGGTCCTGGCTTCGTTTTTTTCCTTCGAGCATTTATCAAGCCCACGGAACCGGGGAAACTGCATGGCCTGCAAAACGTAATCTTGAGCAATTCAAAGACTACCGACGACTCCTTCGCCCCGTTCCTGCAATTTCACCGTTTTCGGCACGCCCTCGATTCGCCACGCCTCGCAACCCCTCGCCCCTTTCCACCCCTCACCCATCCATTATGATATCTTTAAATGCCCCCGCCAGATCTAATTCCTAATACCCAATATTATCGCCTGGAAATTTCGTGAACGTCTGCCGTTTCGCGGTAGAGTATCTCCTCCTCAATTTCATCGCTTTTCACCCCGCGTGTATTTAAAGTGTCGATCGATGATAGAAATGAACAGCAGACTTGTATTAATCGATCAAGGGTGGTTTATTGCCGCGTGTTAATCCTCCGGAGACTGAAGTGGGTGCGTTTTAATTAAACAATTTTATTCTCGCTACGCGGGGAAAGCGGGCGGGCATGAGGGAGGAAACGAGCAACAGAATTTAGTGGGCTCCATAAACATCGCCAGCTCTCCTTAACATAATTCAACGAGCAGAAGCTATAATACCAAAACGTTTCGCCTGTTTCCGCGGTTGCACTCTAATAAGCATTGTTTCGTATCACGCTGTCGAGTTTACTCGGAAATTTTTCACCCTTACGCGAGTCAAATATATGGAAATTAAAAAGAAGGAAATGGAACGCTCTCGTTTATTCACAGGCACAAGTGTTTCTCCTCTCCTGAAAGGACAAAACGAAACGTCTGTTCCTTTGTCGATTCCTCGGAACGCGGCCCCCTTGTTTCTTAAACACTGTAATTAAGGAGAATTTCTTTCGGTCCTTTGATTGTTTCTTTATTATCCCGACCGGCGAAAACTTTTCGACGCTATAAAGTTTTTAATAATTGAAACAGAAGCAGCAGCAGCGGCACGGAAGAGAAACGTTTATCAAGAGACTTTTTAATACGGTACGTCGGTCGAGTAATTCCTGGACTTTAATTATTTCGCCCATTTTTCTAGGTCGCAGGGAACGTTCTCATTTAAAAGTAGCAAAAAGATTCAATGTCCGTATGAAAGTTCGTTACGCGTGCCACCCATTCGCAGCTAGCTTTTCATTAATTATCTTAATTGTGCCACTTCCTCGAGTTTTCGTCCCCCTTTATCATTCACTTCTCCTTCATGATTATTTCGCGCCGCACCGCGACGTTCCCTTGCAACGTATCGATTCATCCTCTATATAGTTACCCCTGCTATACCTACCATTTCACTACCCCCGGTTTCATACCGCGAACACAAAATTAAAAATATCTTTAAGCACGTTTCGCAGTCAGAGGAAAGGCAATATTTATCTGTTGGTGTATACCATGAGGCAATTTGTCACCGGACGCAGCAGCTGCTGCAGCACTTCTTCGAGGAACAAGTCCATCGAGCAATGAGTCCTGGTCTTCATCCCCCTGTTTCAGACAAGTAATCGCGGCTGATTCGCCTTTCGTTTCCCCGCGATTCATTCTAACGCGTTTTCCTTCGTGACAGCCGCTGGTTATGCTCGCCGCGTTGCAGAAATGCACACAGAGTCCCGGGGGTTTGGGTGGGTCTTCTAGCAGAAGTGTAGCAGTGCAACGAGCGATCGCGTGCAAAAATCTTCCGAGCTATCGCGTGTTCACTCGGCAGGCCTGCCGCTCCTGTCCAACTTTCCAGCAACTCGTCTGTCCGTGGATCCAGCGAAAACACTAAACGTAATGACTGCAACGTATAGGTAGTACGTTGCAGCCTGTTCCTCGAGATAGATTGATTTCAGGGAAGCTCACGGACGCGCCGCGCCCATTTCTAGGACATGTGAATCGGTCGTTTAAGCCACGTTACGAAACGCAACTCCTAATCTAAACATCCAAACTCAAAACACAAGATCTCTCTTCTCCGTTTCCCCGGATTCTTGCCCTCCACTCACTTATTCGGTCGCCAAATTGCCTTGAAGCGCCAAGCCCGAAGCTTCATCGATCAAATTTCAAGCAGCTGCGGTGGGGACTGAGATGAAAATCAGACGTTACTGGGGAAATGACGCACGCGGTCCAGGAAAGCGCGTTGCTCGCTGGAAATTCGCAATACTGCTCGGAAATTCGGTAGGTCGTTGATTAACGGGCGGGAATAGGAGCGTGTACGAAGTGGTTACAGCAGATTCCCGGAATACTGACTGTAATCGGACGCAGGTGTACGACAAACAGTTCCTGATCGAGCGTCATTAGCGAAATTATTGGTTCATTAGGGATTGGATGATGCTGCGTCTCGGGTTCTCGCCAAGACCCCTGGCTAACCCGAAACGATTGCGAGATAGAACTGTCCCCGTATGAAACTGCTCCTGGTCCAAGGGTCCTCGAATCCGCGTCCATCTCTCAGATTTACGACGTTATTACGAGCGGTAACCGTTGACCCGTATCTGGCGATGCTCCAGGCCACATTATCTTTGTCGTTGTATCAATATCATGGCGTGATATTCGACCAGCACACTCGTTAGAAAGCAACCTCGATGTCTAGATTACTCGCGCGGCCTGCGGGGCAACGGCGGCGCGGCGTCGACGCGCGACGTCTTCGTTCTATCGAAGACGTTGCTCGTGTTTCCCTATCGAGCCAGCCTGCTAATTAATTATGTACACCAGGTAATTGGACTCGAGGGTCTGCCTCGAGCTTCTCTCTCGCAAGGCGACCTCTGCTTTCGCAATTTCACTTCCACCACGATCCAATGAAATTGTCGTCTTGTTCGGCGTAACCGTGGAACGTGTTCCATCGCATGGCCATTACAAACAATAACACCACCGTTGTTAGTTTTAGTGTAGTTGCATCTGTCGCAAACGCACACTGCTGCGGGCAGGTAAACATTTTCTTGTATCATCAAACGCATACAGAGGAATTTTTCAATTTTAATGTTAACTGACTCGCGTCGTGTATCGCGCACGGGTCTCTGACAGTTTTTGATTAGGGTAACTGTACCTAATATCGCCACTGTTCCTAATATCGCCACCCCCTATATCTCGCAAAGTGAACACTAAAATTTATCGGTTATGCATTGAATTAGTACTTAACCATATGTAGGAAGACATACTGTAATTGCAGCGTCATGTGATCAACAATTACAGAAAGAGAAGTATTTTAGTGAATCTTAATAGTGTAAAAATTGATTGGACTGCCACAATTTTACATCACATTCGGTGAAGGTAAGTCTAATAATTCCGTAAATGCAAGAATATCTACTAGAAAAACCTAATTAATGATGTACTTAAGGACTGTAATCGATTCAAATATTTTTTTATGATGAAAATATCGTTTTTCTTTTAGCAGTACGTGTGTTCCCAATAACGCCTACCGTTAGTGTTCCCATCTGAACGTTAAAAATAAAATATTTTAAAAATCCTAATTCTATATTGACTTTATTTGTCCTACATGTACACCCGAACGTTAAAAATAAAATATTTTAAACATCCTATTTCTATATTTTTGTAAAAAAAAACATTTTAATTAAACCTAATCCTCATCAAAAATTCATAAAAAAAATTTATACAGCAAAAAATAATAAAAGCCCATGTGAAAATCACTTTAAAAACTCAAATATACATTATTTAATCCATATTTCCTGAGTTGGCGATATTAAGTACATTTTTTTCAGTACCCGATTTTTGCACGTCTTACGTTTTTTGAATCCTAATTAAAAATTTGTAGGTTTCAGCGATTCTAACTTATGCTACATGAAATATGAATAATTTCTCTTTACTTTGAAACAAACCGCATGCAAAAATATCAATTATTATTCAACTGACAGCGAATTAACTTTTGCCTGGCGATATTAGGTACAATTACCCTAACCTAACACCTTCGTGGTTTTGTTTTCCAAACAAAATTCACCCATCAAATTGGAAGAAAGGCTCATGAAGACCATTGGGTTGGAAATAATTTAACAGTCGGAGCTTTGAATGCAGTCGAGACGTGTCGATGCACCGTGAATGGTACGCGTCATCACGCTTTTCATATTTCCATTTGTTGCATCTTTTATTAAAGCTTGAGCATGTAAAGGTGCAGCTGTCGTAGGCAAGCTGGAGAAATGGACGTGAACATTTTGCATAACCCGATGACATGTTCCCCGCTCGTGTTTGGTCCATAATTCATGCGGCGAACGATATCGCCGCTCGGAGCAGCCCGAATCCGCCAGTTCTTAAGCTCTCCTCTGTGCAACATGCGACTTGTTACTTCTTACCCATCCACGTCCACCCATCCGAAACAACTCAGCTCGAGACGTGCAGCTGCATAATCATTTTTCCACTCATCGAAAATCTTTCTACACTTCTTTCTACATTATACTTGCGTATTCGGTTTACAAGAGAAAGAAATAGGTCGGTGATTCTGCGTGATAGTTGTCAAGCTTTTCCGATGACAATTTGAGTGGAAAACACGTGGCGGAAAGCCGCTTTTCAGTTCTCCGCCGTAGTTGTTTGGCCAAACGTTCCAAGCATTTCGTTTACTCCGTAACGACAAAAACTGTCAACTCCACGAAGAGAATTGGTGCGAATAATTCATCGAGCACGTTAACCGTTGAAAAACAGTTTGCAGAGACTCTAGAGGGACAAGGAGGAAATAAGCAAATTTGCTCGCGGAAGCTCCGTAGTAGAAAACCGGGGGTGTGTTCGCGTGGACATTGGCTGCCGTAATTCAGTGTTTTTACGCCAGCCGATAGCGATCGCGGGGCGAACTTTCTCAGCGCTGGTCCCGGGACTTTTTATGGGGAACCGTAATCGCGGCTGAGATAACTGGTTTTATATAAACTGGTCAGAGGTTGGACGACAGCTCGGCGGGCCAAGGAAATTGGACTAGCCGATTACCGTGTAAACGCGTAACGATCACTCGATAATCTGCCGCACGAGTCACCTAATCACTCGTCCGCCACCTCACATGATCACGGGATCAATACGAGTCGCTGCACCCCCGATTACAGTGATCCCGATATCTTATCGTAGGGTGACAAAGACAGTACTCTGCCATGGGCGTGGCACAATCTAGATAAACAACTATTCTGGGCATTTCATCTAACGAATTCACGTGTTTCGATAAAATATTAATTCTCAACTAAGCTCACCAAGTACGTACTGATTAAGCAGATGGAGCAAAAGTCTTAGTTCGGAGGAGCAACAAATATTTCACCTTTTGCAACAACATTGTTAATCTAGAAAATAATTTACTCGCAAACTTCTGTCTGATTACTATACTTTCCGTAATTAGTATTTATGAAAGTCTTTGGGTAAAGGTTGATCGAATATCACTTGGAGTTTTAAAGTGCTCAGTAGTACAGAGGGTAAATTAGCATTTACCCGAAGGAACTGAGAGTGTTGCAACTTCTTGTAAGCTGTATGCTCCCGAGGTCCGAAGTTATACCGTATTCGCCTCCAAGTGCAAGCTGCGTAACGGTAACGAGTTTTTACGACGACTTTTATTAACCCCATCGGGCCAGATATTTTCCTGGGAGACTGCATTTCCTTGCACCACTTCGTAATGCTTCTTTATTCAGTTATCAACTTCAATTTTCAAGCATGAAAATACCCGCTTCGATCAACCGATGCTTGTGCGATTGGAGATTCGTGCGAACGTGGAATAACGTAACAGGTTCAGTAGTATAAGTATACGATTTGTCTGGCGCGGAGGTTTCAATCAATCGAGAATACTTGATCGTACATTTAATTGGCCTTCTATCCTACACTGATATCGATATCGAACATCGAAATAATTGCTGACCAAATGCACGATCCACTCATCCAGGTTGTTACTATGCGAGGTTTTCCTGATAAGAGTTTACCTGGGTCGCTGACAGGCCACAGATCGCTTCCGTTTTAAATTACAGTCGGCGAAGTGATCAAAGGTCCCCTTCTCGTTTATTTTTCGTCCTCTCTTTCCTCGGATTATTCGCGGTATCATCGTTTTTATGGTCCAGTTGCGAGTTTTAACGACCCGAAGTCTATCATCAGACGGTCTTATTCCCTTTTTACTCTGCTGGCGGTCTTTCACCTTCGAGCAAACTCCTCGACGCGCAAACACATGCACGATGAATCTCGCCAACTCCCATTGTTCATTGTCTTTGAATAGAACTACAAACATCTGCTTCTATAATTCCCGCGAGTTTCTGAGATAATATAAAACTTGTAAGACGATGCAACGGTGATAATGCAGGTATGTATATGTCAGTAAGTACGTGAAAAGTGTTGAAGGAGGAAGGATAAATCATCGATCCGATCTGCCGAAAAAATCCTTGTTCCTCGTTATTTTTTTATCTGCTTTCCACCTGAGTCCACGTTTCTGCTTTTTGAGCGCGAGACAAATCGCGAGTCGCTGATTTATCGCCACGGTCCCGGGGCAGTCGAACATTCTAGCTCGTATGGGTGCTAAATTAACCATTTCCACGGAATGCCAGCCGAAAATGGCTGACACTCGATTTCCTCGGTTCCAGGGCCGACGCGACGATCGAGGGCAGGTACAAACTACTGCAGACAGTGTGCTCGAATCTCTTCACAAACTTGCACCCTGATACCTGCAATTCCGAAGGAATCATTCTCACGGAAAAATGGTAATGCTCATTCTAATTCTAATTTTAAAATCATTTAAATTACTTTCTCAATTTTTCACGATGCCATATAAGTGTGTATTATAAATTATAATATTACTATGTCAAAGTTTATTTATACTGAAGTGGACATCGTTGCTCCCACGTTTCTATCAGTTGTTTGGTAGTTGAATTACACGCTTTCTGAAGAGCGCTTATTGTACCGGTGGAAAACATACGTTATATTCCAGGTTTGGAGTGCTAGAAAGTCGGAGCAAAGTTCAAAACAGGATCACCGGAACAATCCAGCAGAGAAACGCGGAACTAGTTTCACCTACTTCGAGGGGCCTTCTAGGATCAACCTTAAATTCGAGATAGCAAGAATCGTTTAAGTGGCACCACGCCATGTAATCCCTGAGCGTACCTGGTAAATCTTTTGTGTTCGTTTATTATAGCTCTTGATTTATTAATTAGACTAGCTTGCTTGAATTTTCTAGGTTCTTTCCTAGTATAAACGGAATGGATCACCGCAACAAAGTAGAATTTAATTAAATCTCTCTTTACACTGCAGGGAATAATGGATATTCAATTTCATGCTACCGGAATCATTGTCAAGTATTCGGGTATTTCAGTAAAGTAAGAGAGGAATATTCGATGGATAAAGCAACCATTCGTCCGCCGTCTGGCAAAAAATTTTTAATTAAATCGCTGCTGGCTATGTCGATATAACAACGGGATTGTAAAAGCAGAAGGAGTGCCATTGCGCTTCTTCAAAGGGCAAGTTACGTGTATACATTGTGCGCCTTACTCCAAACGGTTCGTTAAATGGTGAATAGTGAATTTGACTTTCATTGATGTTGCGTTACATGTGGATTTGCCATTCGTTTAATTGAAATCCACAACTTTACAGTAGTATGCATTTAATCAAAAGGTTTCACCTGGAATTTACTAATTATCCCACAGGTTATATATTTACAAATAATACAAGAAAACAAGGGGCAGATATTTTAAGAAAGGTGAGCTCACGTAGACGCGAATAGATATCATGAAATTTTCCTGCATCTGCATATCTATACGGAACTGAACAAGCCTTGAATCTTGAATACCCCTGTCGCGCATCGCGAGAGAAAGAGTTACGAATTTATCGGCACAGGTGTTTTTAGACTTCTGAGTGGTACGTTGGATATGTTAGTATCGGTGTGTTGAACAGGGTCACGCCAAAATAGCAGTGAGACGATTTTGGCCCCAGGGCGGAGCTTTCTTTGCAAGAAGAATAATACGTCAAGTCTGTCCGATCCTCCCGACATCACCGTTTCATGAAATTAGATAGGATCACAGGGCAGGTGTACGTTTCCTGGATCGATGTGTGTGTTTGCATCACCAGAGATCTCGCTGGGAAAAACCGTTTCTGCTTTGACGATTCGTTTGGTCTTCCACGAAACAAGTACAGTCGGCCTCGTGATTTATCGCTAAGGAAGCTCTGCTCGAAGAAACCGATGCAGACACGCGATGCTCGGTCGATACGAGAAAAATGGTTGCGGCGGCGCTGAGCCACTTTTCGATTCCCTTCGCCACGAAGCTTTCAAATTTTTTCTCCAAACGAAATTTAACGGCGAAGTTCCAATCGCCGATTCTTATTTCTTATTGCCAACTGCTTAAGTAGTTAGGGTAAACCAACCAGTGAATGACCGAATTGTTGAATTTATGGATCCTTGAGATTAATACTTGAATATATAATATTTATGTATAACAACAAAACAACTGTTGAAATTCCATTTAAATTCATTTTTCTTCAAATTTCTATTAAAATAGTTAGGTACTCATTCTTATCGTAATTTTAAAAGAAATTATTATAAAATACAAAACGTGCAGAAGCCCAGTAAATGACCACATACGTTCAATAAGAATTGTACTCATTAATGTTTGCTTAATAAACGTAACTAAAAATATGGGATATTAAATGTGCAACTACACTCCATTTATAAACATATAATATTTGTAAATTTATAATTTACATTTCTTTGTTTAATGGTCATTCACTGGTATGCGGTCAATTACTGGTTGGTTTACCCTACATACACTGGCAAATGTTTACAAGTTTTACGTCCATACGAGCAGAATTTTTCTACAGTTTCTTTCCATATTCGATGCGAAATTACCGTTACGCGACATATCAAAGTGCATATACAATAACTGCACGACATCGTGTCTCCATGCCCCTTGTCGACATTGATTGGAGTCTCCCCTTCCACTCCCTCGTCTGTCGTCATCAATCGTCCTCATCAATTGATACGATAAAGTAGCACTTCCCCTGTCCCTTCCGCCGTCTCGTCTATCGTCATCAATCGGGACCTCTGTATCGTCATCGATTGCTGCCCCCGAAGTAGCACTTCCCTCTGCAGCCCCTTGCCACAGGTTGATCAGAACCCGCGCTGCTATGTTGCTCATACCTATTGTCAAATCGACTATGTAGTAGTTCATTCATTATTAATCAGTAAGGGAACGTCAGAAACACAGAAATAATTCACTGCTTTGTAACAGTGTGATCAGTAATATTCCTTGAATACAAAACCACGAAAATTAATAGCACACCTTCTCTGTAATTCAATTATTTACCATGCTGTTTTAAGATTTGATTAGAAATAGCGGAGAGTATTCCACACTACTTTGTACTAAATAGGAAAGAGGATAGTGCGCTACTTAACGACGTTTTCATTCAAATAACCGAAAATGTTTCTCGAAGGCGAAGGCGCCAAGCTTCTAGTCGACGATGCAGCTACGGTGCATTGTATGCACCTGCACACGATGCATGTGCACGTTATATAGTAGATCTAACGGATGCGCGGCTGGGTGCATCCGATTTCATCTTCTTCTCGTTTCTACTCGGATAGATGCTTCCGTAAATTCATGCCCCATTCGTTCCATTTCGTTATCTTTTCAATCCCTCCCTCCCCGTTTCGACTTTCCCCGTGTATCTTTTAAAACAACGAAGAAGCAGCGTTGCAACACGAAACGTGAATTCGTGAGTGATAAAATCAATGGAGATGACTAGCGTTTAACTCGAAACGCTGAATATTTAACAGTGCTCGAAATAAGTTCTTCGGCTTGACGCCCCTTTCGTAGTATCGGAGATTGCAGGTCGAAAGGAAAATTTAATCGGAGAAAGGAAACTCGAAGGTGACCAAGAAAATGGCAGTTTCTTTGTTAACGGGGGCGGAGTGTACAGAAGGTTAAACTCTTAGTGGATTCCGGCGTCAGCCACGGGGCAAAAGGGTAAACTTCGATTGCGTAACTTTTGGATATCGTTGTTCAGGAAAGAACGGCGACCCTGCTTACGTAAAAATTGCACACCCAACTATTCCGAAACTTCTCAGCTTAAACGCCCCCCGGCCTGCTTATTCTTACTAAGAAAATGTAAACGTTTACCACGGTACTGTAATTTTAGCTCCGAAAAACCATCGACTCCCGGAACTTCGCAGACGCTTCGATAACGAGTACAATACGTTGCTCTAAGAAGTCCAACGTAACTATTATCCATTATTATTATTAGCATACTGTGATCAGTGCGTACATATCCAAGTACCTCGTTAAATCTCCAATTTAAAATTCCCGAAAGAGTGTGAAGCTGAATTAAGTTTCTTTTACGACAACGCTTTACGAAAACGACACGTTAAATCGTCCTCTTCGACAAGCTGAGGCACGCTCGACACGGAGGAATCGCTAAACGGGAAATTCAGTTTGCCCATTAATCGTTTCTTCGCGCGGCCACGATATGGCGAGCTTCGCCAATAACTTGCCCATGCAACAGACTCTGAGCAAACAAAGTCGCGGTGGCTATAATAGAACGCCGTTAAATTTCCCAGTAATTTACAGGCACCCGGTCGCGAAGTCATTAATAACCGACCCTGTAGCCGGCCGAATGCCGCAATTTTAGTTTCGGTGTCTAACAAGTAAGGAGGGGCCCGGTAAATATTTGAACGCGATCGTCGGAGCAGAAATCGAAAGCAGAGGAAGCCAGGTTGACTGTACTATCCCAGCTACACCCTGTTTCCCGAGCCAACACACGAAAATACGTCTAAATCTTTAACGAACACACCGGCTACGGAGATAGACTCGTTCTGGCATTAAGACTCTCCTTTACGTTTGCCGTTTGCACGCCAGAACTTCCTAGTTACGCTTCAGTGTAATGATACACGGTTTGTTGGAGCGCTGCGCATTTAAGACGCTGAGTACCGTCGATCCGAATGCGAGTCACTTCAACTACCTACACCTTTTGAACTCGTTGCAGCGCCTCCGTAGGCGACCAAGTTCTCGGTAACATCGCGGCAAAGGTAGCAGAGTTTCCGGCGTCCTTTGATCGATTTTATGGGATGTGGCACACGCGAAGTAACACCGACTGCGTCAAACATTTCAGTATCTCGAGAAATTCGTCCCTATTCGTGTAAAAATGAATTCTACTTCAAGAAATATCGAGGGTTTCTTGTGTCAATATCACAAATTGCTTTTAATATTATATCGCTATTTCCTGGTGGACCTCGCGAATCTAGTTCAGTTCTGGAGTGGCTAACCTCTTTCTCTCTCTCTCTCTCCCTCTCTTTCGGTGGAATAATTAGCAGCGTCCACTAAGGAATTATCCACTTTCAACTTGCCGCAGGCTCCGAAATCGTCTGGCAACGTATATACGATTCGCGACTGATTCTCGGTGTACGTCAACCCTTTCGTTAACTTCTCGTAACGACAGCCTCGAGGAGCGTTTCGTCGCTACGACTCGGAGTCTGCAGAAACAAGGGTCGGGCTTTTGAAGCTTGGACACTTGAGTTAATTGTGCTGAAACAAATACCGGGACTCTAAAAATTGAGCCGTAAAAGTGGTAAGCTTGAAACGTCCGCATAGAAAAGCCAACGGTTCTCAAGGTCTTGACACAGTTCTTTGTGACACAGTCTCGTTGCGGCAGGATCTTCGGGATGGTCGCAGATTTATGCGCTCGCTCGACCACCATCGAGCTCGTCTTTCCTATGTAAATACCAAGCCATCATGTTTACGCAGGAGAATATCGCGATGCAAAGTCCGTTTTCATGGAATCGTCGTCCTCGCTGTGCAAAGACCGAGAAAGGCGTTTTGACTTGAATCAAGTAGTATTTGTTGGGACAACGCGTTTATGTCGCTACTACTTAGGATGCTTGAGAGTTCCCTATGCACGAAGGAAACCTTGACCGATTTTTCTGACAGGCGATTTATTTCAATTAACTTTGGAAATAATCGCAAGTGTCAGTTTAATTGCAATTTGGAGCGTATTAATATTGAATCTACTCGTTTCATCGTGAGGATATTCAAAGCGGATGTAAATACCGAGATTCCGACTCGATTACCATATGTTATGTTGCCATCATAATAATCCCTTTACGCAAGAAGTTCCTGGATATGGAAAGTGGGTGTGTGAGAAGTGGAAGTTTTGATTGCCATATCAAAATTCATTGGGGTTAGAGTTTTCGCACCTAGTTAGTAGCTTTGCTTGTAATATCGAGAACGTAGTCTAAATCGCAACGAAGTCTTTCCCAATAATCATAAAGTGCACTCACAATTCTCTTCAAACACTGGCGAGAAGGGTCGCAATTTTTTTTACAGATTTCGAAGATTGGAGAAAGACTAACGAGTGCAGAATCACCGGGAGTGTACTAAAAATATTTGTCAGCGTAACGGTGTAAATATCCAAGCATATTCGGGAAGAAAATGTTACGGCTAATGGATTACAGCGTGAACCGTATTACACAGGCTGTTTAACTTGCGCCAGTTATAAATGAAGCAACTTCTCAGGAGTCAGTTTGGAGAGAGAAGCGGATTCCCGGGGTTGCTGAAGTAACTTCTTCTAAACGCCACTTTGAAAAGCAAACGAACAGTGAAAGATGAACCCCCCGTTAATTCTGACGGTGAACAGATTTCAAGCGTGCCGGCGACAGTGGAAATAACTTGGCTGCACTTTTCCGAATCATTCAGTTACAGTTTCCAAAGTTTTACTATTAGTCCCGCCTAGCTACTGAAATAGTAAGTGAAATCTGCTTCTTTCGCGATCTGTCCTAGTTGCGAATTTCATGTGGCGACTCGAATGAATTATTTTTACAAAATCTTCGCCGCAACACTTATTTCCAACGTCAACGATACCTGTAGCGTAATATTTCGTCCGCGATCGCTATCTCAGTGTTTGCTTGTTGTTGCCACACAGGCCAAGGCAAAGCGTGTGAGGCTTCGTTAACACAAATTCTACGAGCACACACGCGGAAGAATTATGATTATATTGCACGAAAACTTTTTGTAACTCCAACATTTCTATGCAAGTGAAAAATAAACGCGAGCTGAGAAAAAACAATGACTGCGTTCGTGCGTTTGATCCATTTGTGCCCTGCTACGTGCTGTTTGTTTAATGCAAACCGTGTTAAAAGGAAGAACAAATGTGTGAAATTGTGTTTGTGTTTGTTTCAACGTATAATGATGCTGAATTATTTGAAAACTATCAGGGTGCGTTTTCGAGTGGATATGCAAAGGGATGAGCTTGTCGAATAAAATTGTATTCAATTTAAAAGTTGCATCGTTGTACCTACTTTGAATTTTAAACCTAGTGGACTAATTGATCAGGATTTCTGGCACAAGAAATCGTGACTCGTGTTATCACTTAAAAATGGTGCGATATTGTATAATTTCTCGATTCGGGGCGCAGTTCCATCAACCCGAATAAGGACATAGGGAAATGGATGGTCGAGACGCGAGGAACCCAAGGATTTATTCTCGTGCTACTTCCACAGTTCCAATTATATATTGACACGCCGCGAGAAAATTGATGACCCGATAAGTAGATTACCTCCTGATCTCGAAAGAATCAGAGTTGCTTTTCTGACTTCTCTACTTTAATTACTAACTTCCTTTCTCGAAAGGAGGGCAAACTGTCCAAGTCATCCCTTCCGAACCTACATTTTTAATAATTTTTAAACGACTACGAGCCTCTTTAGCACTTAATAGAATAAAAGTAATATGAAAGAAAATTAGGTAGATTCAGCATTCATGGAAAATACCAGCGAATTAAGTGGCCGAATTTCGAGTATTTCGTCGCGAATGGTAGACGTATCGTTTCCTTTTCCCTGCAATCGTCCCGTTGCATTATTAAGCGGTTCTTTAACGAGGCGCATTCGGCGGTCAGAATATTAGCGAATGAAAATTCAAAGCACGCGATCCACCGTCGTACCTACGAAACGAAACGATCCCGTTAAAAAACGATCGTGGTGGTGGGAAAGGATGCTCTCCGGGATGCGAGGAAGGACGGACAGCAACCGCCAACCAGGGCGACTGAAATATCCTCCGCAACGAAACGTTAATAGCCTCATGGACGCCAGAACGGGGATGAAATTGTCCCGTTGCCATGGAAAGAACTTTTCACGGGCTGAAGTGACACAGATTGGTCTCCGTGAACTGCTGTTACTGCTCTGATGCTCTACACATGAATCGTCGAGTTGTGTTACTTGATAATAATGGGTCATTCGGCAAATAAGACAAGCTATGTAACCTTATCGATAAAAGGTCCCGCTAATTTTCCAGCAAAACGTTTCAATTCTCGGTGTTTAATGGATTACCGTACTCGCCGGGCATGTACGAGCATGAACGCGATGCTAACGAAATAAAACGGATCCATCGATCCGTCGTAGGGGAAAAGCAAGCGTGGCGTTCACGTCGTCGAGAAAGAGCTGGGATGGGCAGGACAGGAATGAACGAGGCTGAAACACCTTCCCCCGATGAAGCGTTAATAGCAGCATTGATACTAAGGCACGAATTAAACTGCGCCGTCTGTTTCATCTCCGAGCGGAAATTAATTTCGCCCATCTCGCTACCTGCCGGACCGGCTACAGATTGAGCGTATTTTAACGAGAACGCCAGATCCCGTTTTACGTTCCTGCCCGACAGATTAACGGGTAACAGAGCACGCCTATTCTTCTCCTATTTGGCTTTGCATTCCGAGTCACGTTAACGGTCACGTACCACCCTCTGCTTTCCCTTTGTCATATTATTGCGTTGGGGGTCGAATTTGCAACGCAGAGGGGCCATTCGTTGTGACGAAAATCGAGCGAAACAGATTTTTAACAAGGCATGCGTGTATTTCTGGAATCATTATAAATTATAATACTTCGGCGTTGAAGAAGAAACCTTTATGAATTGGCTATTTGAATATACCTACTAGGTACCTAGTTGGTAACGAAGTTCCATAATGAAAACGGTAATTGCGTCGATCGCGACGTGAGCGAGTTTTGTCAAAGAGCTAATCGATCACTGGCATCGAACAATTGGTAATTAATATATAATTAAGGGGGAGATAATGATCCTGTTGAACCGTGAATAATGACGCGATGAATAAACATCGTTGAGTAATTTTAGTCGAATATAGGAGACAGAGAAATTACAGCGTGTATATCTTGATTTTATTATTAAAACAAATTTCTCATTGATGACGTATGAGCGACGTAGGATATGATTTACTATTTCAGCCCATTCAATAGTAGGGTAGATGCACCATTTGTGGCCACTTTAAGGTATTGTACCAGTTTTTACCATTTCTTAAAAATTATAATATTTTTCCGTGTAAGCAATAAATGTAAGCTTCTATTTCTAGCGGTATACTAAAGAAAATATTAATGATGTGAAATTCTCCACATAATAATGATCTGCAAGCAATTTAAAATTAAGATATTTATGCACATGGCCAAAAACGGTAAATATACCCTAGCGCGATGGAAAAGTTTGTAAAATATCAATCAAAATAATACATTGAAAAGAAAGGATTAAAAAGACGCAGAATTTGTTAAAGAAGTCGTATCGAGTCTCTGGAAGGAACGCGCTGGACAAGGAACACCGCAGCTCGTTAGGAAAATTGGAACAGAATGGACGCGAAATACCAGTGAGTATCAAGCTCAGCGACGCGAATTTTGCGAATTTTCGATAATTAACGCCAAAGTAATGGAATTGTCCAGCTACCATGGCTATAGTCATACTTGGAGCAAATACCTACGCGAATTGATAGCGATTCAAACGAGTTGGGACAAAATGAGTGCGTCATTGAACGATTGTTACGTTTGATTGGAAGTTAACGCTGATTAAATGAATGGATGCTGGGGCACGTAAAACTTTCTAATACCCAAAGTGAATGATGGATCGAATGGAGAATAAACAGATGGAGAGAAGCTGGAATTACACGGAGAGGAGTGGCAATTAGCATAATAATTAGAACGTATTTGCGAGCATGTGAAATTCTACGGTCGATGACGGACTGGAGAGGGTAACTATTCATGAGGTACAAAGACATCTTGTAAGGCATATATCTCGCAAGATGAGACATAAAGATAACAGGACGGTTATAACTATCCAGCTGGAGCCAGCAAAGTTTCCCTGCATAATGCAGCCTGCCGCGTGAATCTTGTTTTATGAGCGACACGCACGAGCAGCGATACCCCGCAAAATAATTCTTATCGAAATAACAAATGCATGGATGCGGATCTTGAGACTTGGGACGGCTACGAGGCAAACTCTGCCTTCTATCCCGAGACGCTAGTCTCGTCCTAGCAAGTTGTCGTAACGAGAATTAATCGCAGCCTGTCGTCCATCTCATTCGGGTCGCTGATTTTCGAGATGACAAAATGAGATGGCGTGTCGTTGTCACTGATTTATTGAATCCCCGTGCAACTGGAGCCTGGAAATTGTCTTTCGTTTCGCAAGCTTCATCTCACAGTTCCATCCAGACTAGTATATATACGTATATCGTCGGGTCCTTACTTCCTGGACGAGAAATGTAACAGCACATTTAGCAAAAGCGACACGTTCGATTGTTAGATATCGCATGACAAAAGCAAAGCGAACGTAAAGATCGAGTTTCCGACGTCTCGAACTGTTAGCGTGTTTTAAAGGCGAACGCAACGCAGGGAATGTTATTACAGAAAAGTCGTAGGCAGAAGAGTATTCTATCGATGGCTCGGAGAGTTGCTAACGCAGTTCAATTTCCTCAGCCATTGTGAAGCGTTCTGTGTTCATAATTCGCTCTGGAGCAACGTTTCATTCGGTCCCTATTTTCTCCGCGTGACACATCGATTTCCGGCGTAATCGAAGAATGCGCGGAAAGCCAGCCATTCGTGTGGATAAAGTTTGAGGGAGCTGAGAAGGGTCGTTCTCGAGGCGCCAATGAAATTTGAACGGAGGAGCAGGTTAGCTGATGATTCAAACGTTATCAGAGGAGGACACGCGCACTCGCCCTGTCTACGCGAAAAGACGGCTTTTCCACGGCTGCTGCACCGCATAAATGATACATAAACACTAGCTTGTAAGTGTGTACATAAGCGCGAAAAGCGCGAAGCCAACTGGCGTGCTGCTCTGCGCGGTTCCACGTAACGAGACGTTTCAGGAAACTCGGCAAACATACATAGGAATTGGAGCCTACTCTCGTACCCATCCGTTTCTTCAGTTCAGGTAATATCGGTGTGTCCTTTTCCACCATTTGTCTCTGATTTCCAGGACCAGTGTATCTATCTTAATATTTCTCTGGTGTTAGTAGAACAGTCTACAGTTCGTTTGGACGATTCTAGACGATATTTGTTCTTCGGTAGTTTTTATATTATACTCTCAAAGAAGTGACAAGATTGCTTCTGCGAAAATGGCGATTTTTTTGTTCGTTTGCTCGGCTAAAGGTTGCCATCGCGTTTGCTACACGCATTTTGTAGATTGCAGAGAGGCACGGTCTCCAGAGTTTCGCGCGAAGCGTTCGTTACATCGCGATTTCGGAAATGTATTCTTCCAGGTTGATGGGGACGGAAAGATGCGCGTACTCTCAGCCCGCATGGTCGTTTTAGCACTCTTCATCGCGTCACTATGTGAAAAAGAAATGGAAAGCAGTCGGCATAACGGACGCATTGACGTGTCGAAACTTGGCGTGGTCGTTTTCTGTCACCGCTTCGGCGCATCTATGGGTTCGAGCGAAAAGAACGACAGCGAATAAAAACAGAAAAATTCTACACGAATGCTTTTAGCTACGAAACTGCTTGCCCGAATGTGACGTGATAGTGCGCGAAATCTTTTCGTCATTTCCCTGGGAGACAGCTATCACTTGTTAATCGTTCGATACATTTTCAGCTGCGATGAAGTATTTCCACAATAGTGTGTCGATGATATTTCACTGATGAAGGAAGTCGGTTGTCGTACACTTTAGCACTTAGTTCGTGATTACCCCACGAAAGTCGAGTAATCACGAACACCAAGAGTTTTGCTTTTTCACTATAAAATTGATTTTTATTATAATCTTTCAAAAATTCGTCACAGTACTTTATAGATGAATAGTTTAAGTATGTCTGTAAATAATAAACAAATTCATTTTTCACATAAGTAGTTTTCGTTTTGTTTGCTTTTTTGCTTAGGTGTTCGTAATTAACCCACTCTCTCTTACTTCTTGTGAAATTTGCTATCCACGAATTTAGATAGATTGAAAAAGAGTAACCGATAAAGGGTAGCAGAACGATATCTCGTTTACCAAAACAGCTTGCCTTTATACGATGCAAGGAGCGTTAGATGCGAAGGTAGGTACGCTTGCCAGCTTCTCGACGCCCTGTAAGGATAATGCTGCAGACAATAATAATAATTATTCGCCTCGCGGTGCTCGTAATTGCCGAGTGTAACTCGTGATTCCAGGGTGTCCGCCGCATGTACGAAGTTTGCTAGCAGCGCAAAGCGGCGTTGGAAATTTCTACCGTAATGCGGTTATTCCGTGTCCCCCTCCCCACCTTTTTCACCCCGCCAAGGGGAGAGGAATAAATTAATTCCTGTCAAATGATTCCTTCCTTTTCCTAATATAGTCCAAACAATTCAGTCTGCAGGCGGAACACTCGCGTTCCCGGCAGCTCTCGTTCCGCTTAGGCGCGCACACACGATCCCACTGTGCTTTCATCTTTGTCCCGTTTGGCCGGCTGCCGCCAGCGTTTCGCGCGATAACACCGAGATTATTGCCGTCTGCGACGGCACAGGGAAGCTCCTTTCGTGCCTGCTTTATAGGTGCGAGTAACGAAGAAAGTTGGAGAGATTTGAGCATTAACGAGATGCTCCGCGCATGCAGGCAGAGCGCGCTGGAATCTGTTGCGCAATTGTGGAAATTTCGATGCGTCGCCGTCGGCTCTTCAAAGCCAATTACCTTAATATCGAGGAAAGTACTTGCCTAATTAAAACACTCTATTGTTTCTCATTCCCCACTCGCACCGTTCGTGACACTCCAATGAAGGAAATGTCTCCTTGAGAAGGTGTTCGCCAACGAGTTACCTACCGCTGAAAGTATTTGTATTTGCCGAGTCATTAACTATGCCGCGGGAATCAAAGTTTATTTGATTGCATCAATTATGCAGGGAACGTTCACCGGCGTGGCTCGGTGTCTGAGAGAGATGATCGCGGTTGGATCTGAGATTATCCGAAATCTGAGCAGCATACATACCGCTACTTGGCAAGTTCACCCGAACTCGGGCCCTGTTTGTTCACCTAAGATCGTCTGCCTACCGTCGAGCATACCAGAATCCGAAGTGACTGCATAAGAAAGTTTGGCCGACCGACTAACTTATCACTCCCTGGCTCCGGAGCTTTGAATCGATTTGAAGTTAACGCAAACGTTCTTGTTGCTTGAGTAATTCACAGCCTGAAGTTTGTGTCGTAAGAGATTTCGCTTATTCCCACGGATGTACGCATGAATTTAGAAAGGGAAGAACGGGAGATAAATAATTGAGGGGACACTCGTATCGGCTTGGCGGGGATTCAAGAGGCAGAAGAAACGAGGAGCGAAACTCCGTCTTGGCCATCGAGCCCATCGACATAAAGGAGGATTTTCAATTAAGGCACAGCGGTTTCCCAGCTCGTCGAGAGACCGTGGCGCGGTGTTCCCGTCACGAGGGCGTCCGTATGCCGAGAAACGGAGGGAAAGAGACCGGTAAAAAGCTTAGCTTAACGCGGCGAGGGTGTAGATTAACTGACGCGTCCGTGGCTCGCACGCGGCTTGCTCGGCAATGGGAAAAGCTGCTTAGCCGTTGGAGAAGTCTGCAGCCTACACCCTCTTTGGATCCGCGCAACTTTGCCCGAGGGTCTTGCACAATGCCAACTATAACTTATGCGCCATCCTCCATCCCCGTCATCCCCTGCCCCTCCTTCACTCGAGAGTAGTGGCTGCATTACTCTTTCATTCGCCTCAACCCCCCTCGCGGTTTCCCTTTGCATACACGCTCGCGTGCCTTCACTGCGACACCGTGTCTGTTCGCTTTTCCTCCGCGACGAGTATGGACTCTTTCAATGACAGCGTTTTCCAAGCTGTTTTAACTCGCAACGCGTCTTGAAAACCTGTCTCAGCTGTCCGACCAAACGGATGCTGCTGGCGTTTCGACAGCTAGCCCCGCACAGTTTTACGCTTTCTCTTTCCTCTTTGCGCTTCATAACCGTGTACTGCTTGTGTAGCACAAACGAACACCCAAGGACCAGGGATAAATCGCTAAGTACTTAGAGCAAGTAGACAACGTGCAAAAAATATTACCCTCTCGATTTACCATTTCAACAGTTTACCATAAAAATAAGAGCACTAAGTAGGTACATTACTTTCGCTACAGAATTTTGTCCCTCTTTTTAACTTCTATTTCAAGACCATTCTCATAGAGAATACACAACCAGCTGTTTCGTATCGGTTGACCTATGCCGGATGCATGAGCGAACAGTATTCACCGCAAATACTCTCCCAAAAATCTGTATCCCAAGTTGGGAAACCCTGTTTCAGTGAAAATATCCGTGTATGCGCGGCCCGATTGACAACATTCCACCGTTGCGCGGAGGCGTGCGGTTGCAAACGCATTGCTTTTTCCGTAGCGGTTCTTCCATTCGTATTCATACACCCTTTTTATCCGCTTTGTCTTCCTTTCCCTTCTACATGGGGGATCATGTTCCATTTTCTTGTTCCCTCCCTTTTTCCGCTGCATTTCTTCATTATGTCCATCTTCGTTCCCCTCATTGTTATACAGAGCGCACCGAGAAGCTTACGTACAATCTGGCGTATAATAAAATTTCTGCGGTGAGTCTTATTCCAAATAATAAGAGCGTCTGTCTCGGGAAATTTGACTTTCTCAATTAAATAAAATGGAATGACTCGGTCGACGATAAAGTGAGAAGGAAATATTTAGAAGATTTAGACAACCCTCTGAGAGATCAAAAATATCACGCAGACGTTTTTTGGTTCCATTTCCAACAGCTACATCCCATCGACAGCTTGGTTTTTGTTTTCGACTCTGACGCCTCGGAAGACGGGGGATTTAGTAGCGATTGGGGTGGGAATGAACAGATTTCCCAGAGAATTTGGACGAAGAGTGTTTGAGCCCAAAGTGCACGGTATAATTCGAAAGGTGACATCCCTCGAAATTGATAAATGAATTTCGTGGGTAGCAGAGTTGTACCAGTCACAAAGTTAATCGATTTTTAGAGCAGCCACTTTTCGCGTTGCACCCAGAATTACGAGACGCCCGGGCCCCGAGTATTCCCCGACTACCCAGTGAATTATTGCCGGCGTAATTGTTTCTCCGATTCGTTTCGTATCCGTTTCCTTGGAAGCTTTGGTGGGAGCGATTACCGAACACCATGCCGCACCGAATTGGCTAGTTGTTCCATTGTAATTGGGAGATTAATCGTGCCAGTGACGATTCTATTTTCTCCGGAACAGCGTCGCGGGAACGCCACCGCGGAGGAAACAAAGTGGCTCGGCGTGTCGGGGGATCGCGCGGAATAAAGATCGCGAATAATAGAGACACGTAGCTTTCCTTGCCTCTAATTAGTAGCGACGTGTCCAAGGCGGGTCCAAGTCGTTTTAAAGGTACCGAAACGGGGCAACCAATGGAAAAGACTTGTCGGTGAAACGACGACAAAAAGGCCAGCTTCTTATTCTCGAGGTCACGTCGAGTCTTGGCAAATCTCCTGGTCCACAGAACTTCTCTATTGTACCTCCTAAAGTCCAGGGAATAACAGCGCCTGCCCGGTATATCCGGCGACTGTCCGAGGAATGGCTTTCATGCCGAGAGTGTATAATCTAGATGGGTAACGAGCGTGGAACCACGATGGACGAATTTCGCGACGTCTCCGGAGGACCACCAAAAGAAGAATTCTGGACATAAACGGTCTTCGCGATAGTTTTGCTACCACCATGACGACAAACCACCTCTATTTCAAACTCGCGAACACAGCAACATTTATTTCCTTTCTTCCGTCGAGTTCGAGTGAACGCAGAGTTGCGTTGCATCTGTCAATTGTTCGAATGAAAACGTCAAGCGATAGATTTTACAAGTACTACCTGCTGATCGTTGGTACGAGTTTGTTGAAGATCACTTGGCAGTCGTTTTAAAATTTTTCTGAGCAAATTGAAGCACGAGCTACCACAGACATAAAATTAACTGGAAACATTCTGTATGAATTATACATTTCAGAGGAACGTGTTAACAAGCAACGTCTGAAAATATAATTATGGAACAGAAAGCTCCTCTTTCATCTGCAATTTTTTCGTACACTGCTATATTTTGGGCTGCATACTCGCAACTATGTTAATTACGAGAATTTCCTCGAAAACACTGTTGCAATGAAAGTATTCTATTTCTCCGTTTTCCTTCGTTCACAGTAGTCGCTCGGTCTTAACAGATAATCTTCACCGAGGAACCAATCCTCAGCAATCAAGCCCCCTTACGTGCCCTGAGACAATTCTCAGCCGTGTATAACTGTTTCAAGTACAGCGTAGAAATGATAACGCAGCGGAGGTGAATCTTCAGAAACGAATAAAATACCCGCAATGAGAAAATACTGCTGTAGGTTCGCTTATGCCTATATGGGTGTGTTCACTCTTCAGTGGGAATATCTCGAATTTAAAGGGACTTTTAAAAAGAGGACTCCCTCCGTAAAGATGTCTAGTTATGATAATTTTCACCCTCGGTTCGGGGACCGGCGCGGCGAATGAAAGTCACAGGGTCGAAGATAAGGCCGCCGCGCCGGAAAAATCGTTTTTCATCAAATCAACGGGGCCGCGCAATATTCCCGAGCGAGAGGACGCGAGAGAGAAATCGAGTAAGGGACAGGATCGTTCGGGAAACGCGCGAACAGCTCATCGACAGGGAGGATGCTGGAGGGAAACGAACGGAGTCCGCGTGTGCTAACGTATCTCTATGGAAATAAAGCGAGTCGAATGGATTTACAGGGGCAGCTTTGACGTCCCTCCGCCGGAACGTGGCATTTTGTCGTAGCATCCGAACCAGCGTAAGCCACTTTCCCGGAGAGGCAATTCGTATACGCAAATATATACATACATCTTATTCATTCGCGTTTGCAATGAAATTGAATGCGTACTTTTGCCTACGTCCCTTTTATCCGGTCCTTTCTCTCTTTCAGGCATTCCCTACCTTACCTTTTGATCCTCCGACTTCCACTCCATTCTCTTCACCGTTCCTTTTATCCCTCTCCATCCCTCGTTTCTCTCCTCTTCTCACGGACAAAATGTTTCCCCGCTGCTCTGTAGCTAGCGCAACCAGTCAGCCCGCGGAACTTCGTCCCGTAGAACAGAGGTTCCCCAATTATTATTATGAAGGCACAGTTCCAGCCACCACGTCCAATTATACCTCGCAGAACTAATCTGTAAGTTTCTTTGGTAAATTTCGCGCTCGCAACTGGTAACAGGATTTTAAAAGCATAACTCATCCTCCCCGCCGCAGCAGTCACGCGAACCAAGTTTCTGATACGAGAGTGGGAGGCGAGTTATTGCTTCTTCGTTACGATGATGGGAATATTAAGAACCGCCACCGTCTCCGATTAATATGTACCGTTACGACATTGCAACGAGCCACGCGCTCGTCGACTTTACGACGCTCGTTGCGTCCTCGTACATACAGTTCCTCGTGCCCGGGATGCAAATGGCGAAAGTATAAACACCAGTCGCTTTCTCGGCAAAAAACGGCTCGTTAATCAGTACCGTAGATTGCTAACGCCTCGCCGAGTATTTTCACGAATTTTATAATCACTTTATTTCGCGTATACGCGTCTCGCTACACTAGATAGGATATCCAACCGTATTATCTTATTTTCCTCGCGAGAATTTTACACGGTTACGCGATTTATTTTAATCTCCCTCGCCCGGAGTTTTTCCAGATAACGAGCCTCTGGGAGTTGCAACTTTCTCTCGGCTTACAGGATCATCGCGAAATGCAACAAATTCCCTGCCTTTATAAACAATCCAATTAATTTCGAACTCGTTGAAATTTTCCATCGATTCGTTAAACTGCGGATGAACCAAGTCGAGTAAAAGGCTAAACGCGAAGCCGCGAGGTCGCCGATATTCCTGTGGAAAAGATCAAAGCTGGCAACCAAGGCACCCCGGTTCGTTTCGCATTTTTACAGCGGGGTTACGGAGCTCGATAAGCGTCGAAGCTCGATGCAACGGGTTACGTAAATTGAACCACGCGAGAGATATGTGTTCCTTGGCTCCACGCGAACGTAAGTAGATGTTCTCCAGTAAACTTTCACCCAGAATAGCATTCTCTCGTGCATAGGCGTCTTGCACGATTCTCACGAATATTTGCCATGCACTCTGCTTCGCTGCAACCATATTTATACATTCGATACTTTCAATACCTACCGATATAAATCGTCAAACACATTCCTATACGACCTTCCGGCTTCCATCATCGACTGTCCAACTGGTCACATCTAGTATTTACAGATTCACCTACTTTCGTCCTTTTTCGAGCCTCTTGACAGCAATCCTCTACACTATCCACTATTTCTAATGTTTATTTACTTCTGAATACGTTTAGATGTAACGAAACTCGCTCTTGCGTATAAATTAAGCTTAACCTTAACAAGAATCTTAAACACAAAATGCTTCCTACGTATAAGTGAAAGTAACTTCCTGTTCCATAATGCATTTCTGTCCATAACACGAGGACTTTATTTACGCCGCGAACAGCGCACGTTGCGTAATGAACCTGGCCACGCTAGAAATGTTCTACGTCGCGACTGGTCGACGATTTTTCTGTGAAAGCGATCTCTTAACCCGCAAGTTATGTAAGCTACGATTCTTGATTTAGGCGAACAATGAATTGTAAAAGTTTCGAGGCTATTGGAAAATATGTTCGCCTTTCGTTACGTTAAAAGGCAATTGTCATTGCGCTACGTCATTCCTGTCACTAGACGTTTCGAGGCATTCACGTGTATTTTCAAGGTGTAAGCTGTTCGAATGGACCACTTCAAGTGTATAGAGTGAAAGCGTAGAAGCCAGGTTGAATGTATCCTTTCTGAACAGAATCGAACGCTGAGGATCGATAGAATGGAAAGTAAGAACGGTGTGAGACATTCGATACTGGACGTATAAGAGACCTGAGAGCTGTATTGTCTAAACGGTCAGTGAAAAGTGCAGGAAGCAATAGTTAGAAATAGTTTGCGAAATTACAAAGTGCCTGTGTCAACCGAAACGAACTATAATTCTGAAATGCATAATTAATTGATAGGGGAAAGAGGAAGCAGGAAGATCGATGCAGTGGCATCGCTGCATTCCCCATCTATGTAAACTTCTCCAATTATTCGACCAGCCGTTTGAGCGATACCGTTGACCGTACTCAGCAACAGCAGCATTCAAATTAACTGGGTAGATCCCAGTGTTATTGTACGGTTGCATTCGCAGCGCGGTGGGAAGCAGAGGGAGGAAAAAGAACGATCGGACTTCCGTTTGTAAATGACATTTTCTTTTTACGCAAACGGAATTCAAGGGATGGCGAAGAGAGCAGGGGGAGGAATTACCTCGCATTTTAAAGAATTAAGTCGTGTCCAGCGGAAAATTCTTCCTCCAATCTTGTGCAAATATGGGATTCCCTGGAACTTTTTTCCGAGTCACAGAATATCTTCTTCTTTTTATTAAAATCCTGCAACTCCCGTAACAAGTTTCGCAAAGATAAAGTAAATGAGTGCATTACTAAATACGCATGTAAGAGTTTTTTCTTAACACTCAGAGACAATTATTAGCATGACATCATAGATACTATTTTTCTCTTGTTTATCGACTTGTAAACATTATTAATTCTGTCATTTATATTTCCGTTTGTCATGATCTATTACGTTACGAGGTTATAAAGCAAACAGAATATAAAGCTAAAGGTTGAAATAACTGTCTAAACTGTACTGTAATCAGCTTTCTGGAAGATAAAGCTCTGTGCAAAGAAAGATTTATCCCACACTTTCAACTTCGATTTCGGACAAGAAATGAATATTTTAAAATCGTATCCTGAAGCACGTCGTGCAACACATTCTTGTGTGTGCTGAAGGTTCCGGGGTGACTTACGGTTCGAGGTATTTGACAGGTACGTGACGTCTATAGAAGAGGAACGCGAAGAGGAGGGCAGCTGCGGCGATAAAATAGAAAACTAGTCGAAAGATCTTCACGATCCTGATATTGGCCTCGTCCACGCAATGCTTCTTGGCGGTGGCGGCCGCGCAGAGAACGTAACTCTCGATGTCGATTTCCGTGGCAACCGGAAATGCATCTTGGTCTTCTGGGGTGAGACGTTGCTGGAGCAGGTACACACGATTCCTCTCTGCTGACCACGGCCTCGATGAAATTGACTCAAGGGATCGAAGTGCATTACGAACTCTCCCGTGCTCTTGAAGAAGCCTGCGGAGAAGCAAAGGTTTTTACCTCGACGACTGATCTTCTCCCCCTCCCCTGATCCCAACCTCCACCCAACCCTCTGTTGCCCCCCTCGCGTCTTTCAGTTGCATCTATTTCTTTCAAGAGCAGCACCACTTCACTTCACCCAACCCGTTCCGATTTCCCTCCAACTCGTTTTATGCGACAAGTTCCACGCATCCTTCACCTTCCTTCTACTCCTACTCCTACTCCTACTCCTCTGACATAAGCGTGCATCCATTCCGTTCGATCTAGCTCGCGAATGTTTACCGCTTCTCGAAATGTCAACGCTCGACCCTCGAACAGACGCGGACAACCGCGACAAATGCAATGAAACCGGGATGTCACTCGAAATTCCAAACTACGGGAAAACTGCGAATATTGAGTTGCTACCGGCTCTAGACGTTGCCACTCGTCCAACTCGACCCTTTGGCATCGACTAATTACAATTTCATCGCTCTTCACTAACGAGTTTACTCGCGTTTCCTCCGTTGAAACATTCCGCGGAATTCTGTTTATACGCCTCTTCGAGCTTTGCAGAATAAGAACAGAGGCTGTTGGTTTATGGTTCACACTGTCGTCGAAGCGATTCCACTTATTGATGATCGAATCTGTCTTTGCTGACACGCGCGTAGATTTGTAATTAGTCAAAAGTATCGGTTGCTTAATCGCCTGGTATAATTAGACACAGAAGCCGAGCCGTAATTTCCACCGACTGATGAACGGGCTTTAGACGTCGCGCTCGAAACAACGCGCACCCACACGAGTCCGTAGATCGATGCGATTGACTGTATATCGGTTCTCGAGGGTGGGAACTAATTGCAGAATTTGTCGAATGACGGTTGATGTTTCGGGGATAATAAGGAGTGGCAAGTTCTATGAGGTGAACTCGGAGCATTGACTTTATCGAATTTACAATTTCCTGAACAGAATTCGCGGGGAAATGCGTGCTTAAAAGTTGAGCATGTTTGCTGTTACGATATTAATGCTAGATATATCGCGACTGTTCTATCGAGAGTATATCATCAATAATAGACGATAGAGAGGAAATTGGTAAAAGTTTCAACTCGTATAGTGGGGCATGCATAAAGGACGGAAAAACATCTTCCGTTTAGCGTGACGACGGTACAGCATATTTCATGACTAGAGTACAGAATCCGATAGGCAATAGAACTCTCTGAACTTTCCATAGACAACGATTAAACTCTATCGACAGGACCGCGAAGAACGTGCGACGAAAGCGACCAAGCGAACGTTTTCGTTGAAAATGTAAGTTGCAAACGGCGCAGCTCCGTAGTTTCTTTGCGAACTGCTAGCTGAACGGAGAATCACGCGGAGGGAAAAGTTAAAATCGCGCGGACCAGTGCTCCGCTGGCGAAGAAACGTATTTCAATGAGAGAGCCGTCAGAAATTTTCGGGAAGTTTCTCCGTCGCCGGACCAAACTCGAGATTTTTAAAAGCAATCAGAGACCGAGCCCGCAAGTTTCCCCGCGGGAAAAACGAGTTCCCTTTCGGCTGTTTGTCTTTTTGCCTCCCTCGATCCACCCCCGCCCTTCTCCACTGTCCCGTCGAATACCGCGGAGAACGTGTTTACTTTGGTATTCGGCTAAATCGTAGTTTGAGACAACTTTTACTTTTTTACGATTGCATCGCATTTGCCAAGTGTGCCGCGGTCTTTTCCCACCGTAGCCTTCTGCAACTGAGTGCATCCCGTGCGCCTCCGCGAACACTGTGATCAAACTTTCCTGAAAATCTTTCTCAATGGTTCTTTCCGGCAACTTCAGCCGCGGATTCCCTCCTCCCTCTCCTTCGCGGGCTCGCGCGCGACGGATAACTCAGCTCCGTTTCCCGGGAATTCATTCTCAAGGGTCGCGTACGTACAGACTCCGAGTCCCCAGCTTTAGCGCGTCGCGTCGCAATGGAAATTGACTAGAAATTGCGAACCGTGCGAATCGCAGGATATAATGAACTGCCAAGAAGAATTCTACCGCTCGATGGTGGGAGCCAACTTTCCCCATCGAGATTGTCCACGATTACAGACCAACTCGGGATCGTACAAAGTTTCCGATCGACGTGGATTTCATCGGCTCTCCGGCTGAATAGTCGCGGTGCCCTTTCGCAAATTTCTCTAGGTTCGCTGGAAAGTAACTTCTCGAGTGTCAACAGAGTCCCTTCGAACTCGATAACCGTGCAAATCTCGGATATCGTAAATTTCCAGTTCGTTATACCTCTTCTTCGCTCCGAGCAGGCCAAGAATCGTGTCGCAAAGCGCGGATGGCAACCATTCAAAGAACAGCACCAAAAGCCAATGCAGGACCGCCACAGACGTCATTCCGCGCAGCCCAAAAGTCGGGTATGCAAACTTTCGATTGCCCCGGCCACCCTGCTTAACCAGGTCGTTCCATGTGCACCCGATCGTTGTCGCATTGTATACCACTGCCCCCTTTATGTCTTTCCTATGGTAACAAAAACAGCAATCATATAGGTACATATGTTTCTGAATTTGAGAATAAGCAATAAAATAATAAAAGATTATGTATAAATGAATAAATGAATACAGAATATTACAACGCGACTGTTCTCGTGATGGTGATCTTCTGTTGGATCGATCTAAAATCGATCTTTTTAGGGGAAGTTTGATCGATCTTTCAGCGATCTTTTTTAATTCCGAGCTATGAAGGATCGATGCTTTTTTCTTTAGGATAGATTAAAGAAAAAATTGAATTTTATGCTTACAAAGGAAGATCCCGAATTCGAAAATTCAATAAAATCTGAAACTTTGTGAATAAGAAATAGAAAAAAGTTGCAACACAATAGTTACTTCTTGTAATTAGATCTATCATTTGGTAAAAAAATTATTTTACAGTTCACGAGTTATAACACAAAATCGGAAAGTAATCGAATTTTCAGGGGTCAATTACACCCCCTTAGAGTGAATTTTGGCAGCAAATAAAAATTGCGATGTGATCAGAAGGAAATCCCCTTCATATACACAAAGTTTCAGATTTTTTTGAATTTCCGAATTCGAGATTTTCCCTTGTTAGTAAATGCCAGTAGAACAAAAGGCTTTACCAATCGCAAAGTACATAACACTATTATGATTTTTTATCACGAGTGATATAAAAAAATCCCCATAGATTTTAAGCCCGATCGCCGAGGCCCGCCTCGATTCGACGATCTTCGCCGAACTTCATCCTCCACCGACCTTCTTCTTCCGCGCACCAATATCGCATTTCGGCCGTTAATTCGATTCTTAAGAAATCCGAAGGAATGCTGCACGTGCGATACAATTACAGTCCAAAATTAATTGAGCCCGCAGCTCTCCGCGTTTAAAGGGTACGTTCTATAAAAAGACCAGCCCTATCACGGGATATGCAGAATACGTGACGAATTTAAAACTCCATTTTGCCGTGGAATAAATTGTGGTCGTTAAACTCCAGCCCCTTGTCACAAACGCTTTGCTTTGAAAAACGAACTTACTAGGGCCCGAAGTAGCAGAACAACAGTTCGTTCTTTCATTATCGTCGCAATATCATTGTCGACGTCCATTTCACTGGGACAGGAAGCAGGGTATATAAAATCCTTTACCACACGAACAATTTACTCTTTTCTAGCTGAATTCCTTTCTTGGGTTATCGCATAATAAACTGGAAGCTACATAATGCCAGCGATTCATTAACAATACGTTTGTTAATCAACTGACCCGTGTAATTGTTTTGGGTTCAAAGAGCCTCGAAAGAATAGAAGTGAAAAGCGGTAGACTGTTCATTTGGATAAAATACGATTCTTTTCTCTGTATACCTATAAATATTTACTGATTTGAAGTTGGTATCTAAAAATGGTAAAATGATCCTTACTCCCAAAATGCGAATACCTACTTCTAAATCCAATCCGCGAAGTTGAATAGAATTGTAAAGCTGCTTCAACTATGTTACCAGGTATGTAACATGAAAAAACGCAGCAGTAGTTGCGCGTAATTCCTCGTGGAACAATAGCCAAGGCTATTTGAACCGGTAAACCGCCTTAATGCGACCTTCCGCCGGCGCTGCTCGATGCCCGAAATGTTGTGCGCTTAAACTGCTACCTTTACCTAGTCCCCTCAAAAGAGACTGGCATGCTCTCATAAAACGAAACCGCGTTCATTTAACGTAAACTTTAATTGCAACGTTTTATGGCTCTAACAGCGAGGGAGCCGGCTGTAGGCATAAAGACTCACGATTTTCCACTGCCGCCTCAATCGTTTCACCTTTAATACGACTTGCGGTTCCACACAGCGAACAGCTTGCTTAAACTCTACCTAATATTTCTATTACCCGAAATGCTCTAAGGCAAACTTGACGATTGATTATTTAACTCTGCTCGCAGAGGTTTACATAAGAACGAGTGAACAAGTTACGCGTATGCCGTGCAAGGTTTCGCTTTGATTAACTTTCTCCCACATTCGCACTAGAATTACTGAATACCGTAACGAGCGTGAAATTATTCCAGAATTAGCAACTATTAAGCGAAGGTAACTTATGTAAGTAAACGTCAGTTTTCTAGATCAATGTTTTCTGTCAATTAAACTAGTGACATGACTGGGTGGCTTCGAAGTGAACCCGCCACCCTGACTTATTTAAATTCTGTTTCATCCTACCCTCTCTGTATACTGTAGGTACCTCTGTGCAATGCACCTATAATCGTAACAGTATTTAGCGGAATCGCATGGGTTTAGTAGAGAAAGTGGAACACGCGAAAGCAGGGAAACATAGTCGACTGGCAAGGGGAAGAGTAGGATGAAGAGAGCACTTACGCGGTGGCTCGTTCCCAAGCAACGGCGATGAGGGTGTTGACCGTCAGGTCGATTGGAATGATTTCCGCTTGAAGCTCAGACTTGCCCAGGGCGAGGCCAGCTCCTACCAGGAAAGCTGTCGAACCTTTGAGGACGTCCACGTAACCAGGTCCGGGATCGCGGTGAGCAGGGCCAACCAGCGGTACCCGCACCACAGCTATCGCCCCATCAGGCACGCGTTCGTTCTGCAACGACTCGGTGATCTGTCCTCTGTGTCGGAAAATGCTCGAGACTCCGACCAACACTTCCAACCGGGGCAGCTCTTGGCAAAACTCGTACACCACGTCGTGCGGTCCTGCCGCGTGAAACGCCACGCTGACACCACGCAACAGTTCCTTGTCCTCTTTGCTCAAGCCGAGTCCATCGTACAGTAGATTACCCTCAAACGCCTTCACGCGAGAAATCGCGTCTGGGTCCTCTGTCCGTAGCCTCTCGAACCTATGGCAAACGAATACGGGACTCGTTGTTTGTTGGGTTGGACCTCGGCCAGCTTTCGGTCGGGTATCAAATTCGATAATATTCCGAATTATGAGTTACTCTCGATTCGACCGGGTCGTAAGAAAGCGCTCGGGGTTATTGGTTGGGAAATTCAATCACTGTTTGTGTTACTTGATCTTTAATATCTAGTGTAATACTAAGAGTGAGTTTGACACGTGACTGAGTTGAAGCATTTTTCCCTGCAAGGTCTGTTTAATATGCCCTTCGTTCGGTAACAACAGCTTTCGATTCTCAGTACGCTTCCCTGCTCGTGACACGTAACGCGCGAAATTGTGGGCAAACACTGTTTTCAATAACAGCTGAGGGCGTCTCAGGCACACTTCCACGCCCCCAACTACGGATACTCTATTATTGAACGACTATGCACGCCATAACCACTGGGTCTGCTATCCTATCAGCAGTTTGTCGCCTGGAACATCTAATTTCAGAGGGGTTCAAGATTCTTCAATCATATTTCTGATTTTAGCTTTTAATTTTTTACACCCTTGGTATCGCTACTTTAATCATTATAATCAATGATTAAGTAGTAACCTAACTTAATACTATTCAATGCCATTACAACACTTTAGTTTTTGACCAGTGATTCACGCGTTAAGGAACGTCTTTGAATTTCCGCAAAAAGAAGTGCAGAATCGCGACGAAACGAATCAATGACCGATAAGCACGAAAACACCTCGAAACGACTCGTCCCTGTGGTTTTAACTGTGCAGTATCATTCGATTGGCGGAACGAATGAAGCGCCGAGATTTCTCCGGGGAGCGTCGCTTCGCGGATTTTAATTTCGCGAAATTTCAGGCGCGTCGACGAATTTCGCGTGAAACTGGTAGACGGAGGATCTCTCGCCGGTGCGGAATGCTCTTTATAATCGCGGCAGAAAGGGCACCGACGCGTCGGGGAACGCGTGCTAATGAAAATAAATTTCCCCCTGCCGCAGAAAATACCCGACCCGGCCCTTCGTTGCCGTGGTTGAGTTTTGCCTCGCGTGTCTTACGATGCAACTGGGATCGTTACGGTGGACGATCACGTAACGCCGCAATCCAATTTATACGTCTACAAGCGTATACGTACGTGATGCCCGTGCATTTTGCGGCGATGTTGCACGTCGTCCTCTCGAATCAAAACATTGGAAAAAGGGAACAAGCTAAGCCGTGACCCTTCGCTCGAGTAATGGTCGTCTGTGGGATTTCACTCGGGTAATTGCGCGATTAATTTAATGACAGGTTAGCTCTTAATATTCCTTTAAGCAGTTTTGCCAGCCATTAGTTTTATGTTCTATTCAACGTAGCCGTTTGAAGGATGAATCTATTTCAAGTCACGAAGCAAGTTCCTCCAGATCTGAAGGATCCTGTGTTACGAACAGTGAACGCGAGATAAATAGGCTTTTTATAATTCGCTTCGAAGGAAGCAGATAATTATTTGCTGCTGTATTCGTGCGCGAAATTGTATCTCGAGCGAGGCTTACGTGTCACCGATGAAATGCAATTAATTCCTGACGATATTTCTATTTCATTTATTCTTGGATAACTTGCCACGTAACTGTGCCACGTCAATGATATTAGAGCGATAAACAAGATTTATTTCTATACTGGTTCGCAATAAGTTATTTTCGTTTAATGCATAGGGGATGAATATTTCTGTCACTTTTTTACTGTACCTATATTTGAAAAGACTGAATGAATTGGCACAATTCCTGGGGGCAACTATTGCATTTCTAATGGAAAGCTAATCCCCATCCGCTAATGTGTCTAATGAACTCTTGATTAGAATGGAACGCTGTAGCATCTAACGAATGGTTGATTAAAGTCAGACGCAATATCTAACGAATATGCAACCACCGACTGATTACACTGCCACGATACACTGTGTAGCGAAGGATCGAATGCACAGAGACCTAGAGAGAAACAAATAATCGGAGAAACAACCTCGATCGTTAGGCAAACTAGAATGTTACGGTGAAATAATTCGCTTCTCTCTATCAATTTCACTGCATCAAATAGTGAATAAAACTATTTTTTTTGTTACATAAAAAGTAATCTATATACAAATTCTAGTTGCAGCGTGGAATGCTTTTGTTTTACAATATATACAACGTAAAACCAAACAATGGCAAAAGAGGAAATAATACAGAACGCCAATATTTACTGTTGTTTTTCCCCGTAGTAAATGTTTTCGTTGCATCGTTATTAACCATTGTTATAAAATAAACTTTTGCCGATATCAATATCTACTGGCCAATACTTCCAGTCTCAATCGCACCAATTTACTGTTACAATCTTTATAATACCCATTAAGTAATTATACAAACAACCTTTGTACTGCGCACCGATGCAATCATTCAACGATAGCTTAAAGTAAATAATTGCAAGGAATATGGAGCAATTGATATTCACGACAGCACCATCTGATCATAGTTCAGGACGACCAGCGCGTCCGTTTGCATTAATTAACCGCGCAAACATACGTATTTTCAGCAAACTTCATTACCGCTTTGTAACCATTTACTGTATCAAATATCCACTACAGTCTATAAACAGGTCTTTGAGGGACTTTGCAAATCCCTGCAAATTAACATACATCACTATCTCGCAAAATCATTCTCGCCCAACATAATTAAACATAAGCTCCACTATTTCGATCCTACATGTCGTCCAATTAATCCTCTGAAAAAATTTCAATTCCCATTGAATCTTCCCTAGCTTCACACAAACGAGCTGCCATTCTCTGCAACTTCAAATTCTGTCAATTTGAATGGAAATACGAGAACAATGTTTCGGCAAAGATATCATATTCGACCATGGGAACAGTTAGTTCCATGTTGTCACACTGTGTTACAGAATACAGAATTTGCAAAACATATTTGAAACTCGCGTGATCCTGTTACCAGGTAACGAAAGCCGTCGTGTATCGAGAATAACAAGAGCACGACCTAATGCGGTGAAAAAAGTTGCAGAAACGTTACGTGTCCCCAAGGTTTGATCGAATAGAAGGTTTTCACGTGCACCAACTGCGATTGAAAAAAGAACAGAGGAAGGAAAGTTGGCGTTCATACCGAGGCGACAGGAAGATCTTCTTGATCCTGTCGTCTTTATTGAAGCCGTTCCTGGATCTGATCACTGCATAGACTTTGACGTTGGGGAAGGAACGAAGGATCTTCTCGAGTAACGCCCGACCCACGTCACTGGTGGCTCCTGTTAGCAGGAGCTCGCGGTCCGCGTACCAGTCGCGCAGAGACATGCTCATTGACTGACTGATGGGAAAAGAAAGCAGCGGCAGCACGCTGCTCCACGTTGCAGCCCGCTCAGCGTTCACCCGATCGCTGTGCTACCGACTTTCCTTTGCCATTTCCACCGCTATCGCGTTCTAACGCTAGCTCCTGGAAAGCACTGGGAGGCACGATCGGAGCACGGTGTAGGAGACTGCGGTCCCCCGGTATCTAGCAGAATCGAGGAAATTGATTCCCGAGGTCGACGCTCCGCTGACGCGCGAACAAACTGCTCCTTTCGGCAGGGGTGCTTTCTCTTCCCCGGAAATTCTGATTCCAGGGGTTCGATAGCAACTCTCGACGCGTCGTTCGTTCGACAGTTGGTGGGTAACAAAGTGGAAATTGCGAGGCTCCTCCTCAAGCTCGAAAACATTCGGCACACGGAGCGGTTACATTCGGATTCAATTACCATCGCTAATTTCCCTGCGGATTTACCGATTTCACAAGTATCTACTTACTATTTAGGTAACGGTGACGAAAAACCGTCAACGCGTTTGTCAGTGAAATTATTTGTTAACCGTGTGAAACTTCTGTATGATGTTCAGCTCTATATTAATAGAAGACTCGTCTTATGTACCGATTTAATTCAATCGGAAGCTTATAATATTCCGTGCACAGGTTTCCTCTTAATATATATCGGTGCTGTTGTTGCAGTCCAAGCAGCAACGATACTCGAGGATCAGACAATCCTTGATCGTGTTCAGACGCCTCACAGACGTTCGGGGCATCTTCATGTAAATGAGACTACGGGTACGTTTACCAAGATTGCCAACAACGTGGAGTTTGCATGAAATCGAGCACTACGTGCTCGCACCACCGAACGAAGAGTTTGAATATTACGCGTTTATGCACTTACAGACATTCTAATGTATCCCCAATGGTAAACTTAGAAGGATATAACATTATTATCTTGAATTGGGTGGTCCCGAACACGTGGTAGTGTAACGCGGAACAATTCCATTTACTGCAACCTGCTACGAACAATGTCTCGTTTCCATAATCGTATCGAGTACTCAAAAACGAAATTTGAATGCAGCTATCGGTTTTGTCCCAGCGGGATAAAATCGTTTTACAGAAATAAAGAGGGATTCTGCTTTCAATGGCGCTAACTATATAATACATGATCAACGTTTTCACACGTCGATTTCACTGCTTCGCCTTGAATTTTCGAAACACCTACTCGCGCTCGAGAAAGGAGAGGCGTTAAGGAGATTCCGCGTCAAGCACGGCAGCGAGTGAACTCTCCAAATAAATATTAAACGGCACACCGTGGAATTTGCTCGCGGCGTGGCGCAGAATAACCTCGAGGGAAATGAAACAATCATTAATTTGCATTTAAACAACGAGAATGGTCCAGCGGGCGTATGGTGTCGCGGACTGACGTTAATACACTCGGCGAATCGGAGTGGTGACGGTGAATAATTATAAACAGAGAATCCAGGAACATCGGTAGCCCGCTGTTTTTTTTTCCACCTTTCCGGCTGGTCGACGCACGATTTTCCTGTAACTCTCCCGTCCACCATCCCTCTTTCCCGTCTCGCTTTATTTCCATCCATGAATATGTACATTTTTTGCAGCGCGTTCGCGCAGGTGTTTTGCCACACAGCCGGCTATTCACCTAGGACGTGCCAGTTATGCGTTGTTTTCGAATGCAAAATCGGGCCAATTTGAAGGAAACCCCGGAACTAGCGGCGCGAAAGATGCGTCGGCGGACACTCTGATGGACGTTCGTTATCAAGGAACGTCGATAGCCATCTCTTCCTCCCTATCGATGACACTGTTTGCTCCCATCACGAGTGTGTTTCGTTCTGCCACTCACTTTCGTTACCTCTTTCCCAATATCCACGAACTTTGCCTCGGACGTTCATTTCACGTATTTTTAGTATTATTTTTTCGGAAAGAAATCTGTCTTCGCGCGATAATTCGGCAATGAGTGGCGTTCGAGTGCTAGCCCCGGGAATTATAAATACAACGATATCCGTTACTCGACTTAGGATGGCTATCGCAATTACCGTAAGCGCTATCAGGATTTGCAATTCCGATGGCGAGCCCGAGTCGATATCGATTGGTACTTAATAGAACGCCGTCGTCCGAATTACGACCGAACGAGATTAGAAAATCTTCGTTAACATAAGTGATAGAATTCGAACGGGGAATTGGTGAAAAGTTTGATCTAATCGCGAGGAAATTGAAACGGGAAGGAAAGTTGAACCGAATAGGATACAACGTCAGGCAGGAGTTAACGCTTCAGAGTTGGATGTAACGAAGCACGAAAGCGATAGACTATTTTCACTCACCATCGATTACGAAACACGCGAGTGTAGTTGCAAAATTACGTCACCGTTTCACGTACCCGCCTACCTCGTCGAGGGAGACGCGAAGAACGTAACTGTTGAATTTTTGTGGATTCGCTTTGCCGAGATTCGCGGACCCGAGTTGAAATTATTGCGTCAGTCGACACAACGCGAGTTAATTGCCGTAAATTAATAACCGTTTCGATGCGACGCAGAATTACCGCTCGAACGGTGTAACTGGAGGAAATATCGTAACTGGTTGGAGCGAAGGGCTGAGAGCCGCTACAAAAGCGAAACAGTTGATTTCAGCACGTGTAAACGAGCGAAAATTTTTAATTACGATTCGTTCCCGTGATTGCGCACCGGATTACAACGAAGCGTAGGTAGTATTGCTTGTCCACCAGCATCCCCGACAGAATCGATCCGTCGCGTTATTACATTGCTCGTTACGGGTAAATCCGGGTCGACAAAGGAAGAAACGACAAAGAAGCGTGAAAGTGTTTCAGAAGACGCGAGGGAGATCTCGAAGAGAGAAGATTCGATGACCTCGTGGACACGTATTGTGCAAGAGACCAAGTCGCTACGATACGGTAGCGCACACCGATACAGAGACGCGTCAAGGTGCACGCAAAATTAGAATTTTAAATTCCATCCAGGTATAGCTGTTTAGCAAGAAATGTTTTACAGATTACTGCCTTAGTACGGCGACGCCGGGCCGGCGTCGCGTGTTAACTGTACGAAGGTGCAATTACCAGCTATGCAATAACAAACAAATGGATACACATCGTGCTTCCATGTGACCAGCGCAATCTGTATTTCTCGATACTTTCCATTACGTAAGTGTAACTGTCGCTGCAGTCCGGCGTACAGGTACACACAGGCTGTTTCAGGAATATTGTTTTGCAGAAACTTAACTGGGAATGTGATAGAATTTGTATAGGCTAAGCAAAGAAATTGAGGAAACCTATTAGGTGATGCGTTCAATTATTTGAAATATTGATCACTAGCTTTGCTACTCGATTTCGACAGAAATTTAGATTCTGAGTTTATAAAAAAATATTTTTTTTGTTAAAATGGTCACATAAATCTGCATTAGTCAGATATAATAAGTTGAGCCATATTTCGTGATCCCAAAGTTTATCGTTCGAAAGTTTTTAGCATAAACATACTTATAGAAGCTTTCTGTTTTATATATTAAGATTTTGTTGTAAGTGCAATGGAGTAAGAAGATATTACAACCTAGAAAATACATGAAAAATCTGTACCAAAGTTTTGATGCACCCTGTATAGATAAATGTGTGTCGAACCGATCCGGTTTCGCACGTAATCCTTACACATCGAGGCTCAAGTCATAAAAACCTGCCAGAAACCATGCTTCGGACTTTAACCTTTGAAATCTGACAGACTTATTGTATCGTACTGCGAGTATCTTTTATTTATCCCGTTCATTTCATTCAGTATAACCAACAAGCTCCCGCCGCATCTCGTAAGTTTGATATTTGCAAACAATCTGAACGCAGCGCTTGGTCGGTCGCGTCGCGCGAGCCAAAGAACCAATCACGGCTTAAACGAGCTGCAAAGAACACAGAAGTTTCGCGGATTAAATCTATTAAGAAGCTTTTCGAAAATACGGATGTCGAGCGGGATTTCAATTTGTAAGAAGCCCGGAAGGTACTTTGCCAGGATTAAATCTTTTTATAAAGGGAGATCCGCGCAGAGCGCGTAAGAACAAATTACAAGCGAGTTTAAGAATTTCCCGTGGAACAAACTCTACCTGCTTGAAGATAAGAAAAAAAGAAAGGAGAGCGGAAAAGTATTACATCGAATTAAAGTCAGGTCGGAAGTATGCCGTGAATCTTTCGAACGCCGACGAGCATTACGTTCCTGTTTAGGGTAAATTTTCCATCGGGAACGGTTTACGTGTAAAATGACCGAGTCCCTTTCAAGCTGCTCTCGTGAAGAGCGCTCAAAGGCCGGAAAAGGGCTAATAGCGTACAAAAGTAACGACGTCCTTAAAGCTGCCTACGCATCACCAGCCTAATTCCTTAAAGTGCTCTTTCGGTACGTTAAATCACTTTATCACATGCTACACTGCGCCTTCCTTTTTCCACCGTACAACTCATTCTGAATGGTTAACACGCGATATAAGAGTCGCCGCTGAAAGATCACCTTTCCGAACCATTACTGCTGGCAAACGTTTGCCGCCTGTCCTCAGAAACGGTTCACCCTTCCCATACAGCACACTTCGTTGCGGCAACGTTGCAGGAACGTTGCACCTACCTTGCCATGTTGCATGGTTGAAGCGCAACGTTGCTGTAACGTTGCTGCAACATTGCCGCGCAACATTGCACTGGGCGCACCTACAATTATTGCTGTAACGTTTCCACAATGTTGCCGCAACATTGCCGCGCAACATTGCACTGGGCGCACCTACAATTATTGCTGTAACGTTTCCACAATGTTGCCGCAACATTGCCGCGCAACATTGCACTGGGCGCACCTACAATTATTGCTGTAACGTTTCCACTATGTTGCCGCAACATTGCCTTTTTCAAACCATCCTACGCTAGTGTAGTATTATAAAACCCTAATGGAGCTTGTCAAAATGAACCTTCGTTTTTGAATAATTTGAGTTTAAAGTTTTGCACGGTAGGACTATAAGTTCGAATACGTTGGCAGTTTTATCAATCAGTGCACGCCTACAATTCGCACCGGTTCAAATCCCCTTGGAGGAAAAAAATTTTCTATCGGAAAACGATCACGGCCTTTGTATTTCTATGATTCCCCGCGTCCAGCGCAGACACATATTATATTATTAATACAATTATTTATAGTTTTGGGCCTACTGCCCGAAACGTTGCAGGAGGCAAACATATAAATATTGCTGCAACATTGCGACAACATTGCGTGCAACATTTCAATCTTGCACTACAACGATGCTACAACTTTGCTGCAACGAGAATATGCTGGTATGGGTTAGAATGCATTTTTGATAACGATGAACTTCAAGTCTCCGAGCTCTGACTCGTGTCGTGGCTTGCTTCAAATCACCATCTTCGCACTCAATTTTGTACTCGTGCCAAGTCTCGCACGCTTAATTTAATCTTTATGTCTGGCTAACTTGATGATATACGATTATTCGTGCAAGCTGCCTAACCATCGTGCCATGGGCTTCCGTTTAGCGCTCACGGCGCTTACTGTTACTCCTATCCATGCCTATTATGCTAAATACCACGAACCATGAGGAAGCATCGTTTTTCCCTTACAAAGGGAAACAACCGTCGAGATGGGCCATTCGCGATACCGTACGGCTCGGAGGTACGCGAAACACATGGAATCGTGCTATTACGCGGCAAGATTAAAATTTGAATTGTTGCTGATACAAATTTCAACGTCCCGCGAGCCATCCAAGGTATCCGCTGCTTTCTAAACAGTATTAATGCAGGTTACGGGGCTGGCACGCGTTATTATGTACACGACGAGGGTAAACGTGTTCTTAGCCTGATTAATCTAGTTGCACAAACACCCGCTAATTTCCCTCGTTTTCACGGCACGTGGGTTTAATCGTAAAACACTGCAGTAAATACGTTCTGCTTTCGGGAAGCACGTGCAACGATCAAAGAGGAAACTTAAAAATGCTTAATGATTGTTTTATTATTGTTAGCCGATATACCTGCTACTCTATCTCGAAAAATGTAAATGGCATCGATGAATTATTTTAAATGATTCAACCTAAAGAAGAAACGTTTTCCAAGCTCGAAAACACGTAGTTATTTTAAATGATGATAATTATCGGAAGGAAGGCCGCGTAATTGATCGACCTACAATTGCCAGTCGATCTTGTGACTGTTTTCACTATCATCTCGATGACGCTGAACGTCTCCGTCTCGTTTGACGTTGTCTCGGCCGCTGTCAACATCTCTTCTACAGCGGAGTTAATGGCACACGCTCTCTGCTCTCGATCGTAAACGTAGCCGAACCTGCAAATGCACTCATAACCACCTGGCATGTTGATGCAAGTCTCCCCGTCGTCTGACGAACAACTGTGCTCGCCGCGGCTGCACTCGTTCACATCCACGCAGAGGCCGAACCTCGATGACCATTCATAGCCAGGCTCATGGCACTCGCAGCTGATATTTATCTGATTCGCCACCAAGCTCAGGAAGTCGCGATTTTCTTGCTCGTTTAAAGTGCACGTTCTGTGCGCTGCAAACGAAAACAATTAATATGTCAGAGCATGAATTCTTCTACGTATATCTTGACAATTCCTAAGCGAAATTAACCGTGTACAAAGTCTATAACATTTCTTTGCAAGTAGTACAAGAAAGGCACAATACAGCTCAAAACACTTTGAATAATTGGTAAACAGGTTTGTAATGACGATTGGCTCGTAGAAAAATTCCAGTTCTCTTGGGCCACTTCTAACCGCGTCATTTTATTAGCGATTAACATGTGGTAAATACGTCGCAAGAAACGAAAGCAAGAAAATGTACGATGGACTATATACTTAGTTGGATCGGTGAGTTAATGGGGAGCTGTAATTATAACAAGAACGTTCATGGGAGAAATTATTCAATGCCCTAGAATGAAATTAGCCAAGGTAGTTTATACCGAAATGGGAGCAATCCTCTTATAGTATGAGTAGAAGGTGATTTCTACACACCCGCTGTGTTCCCAGCGTAGCAAGGATTCAGCGGTGACTGGTAACAATCGGTCATAGATAGTATTTGCTTCATGGGGCAACAATGATCAGGGCAGAAGCTATAAAGGGCGCAGGCATACGGCTTTGTGTCATCGGCTCGGGGATCGTGGTTGTGACCTCTGTATTCGATCTGACAGTTGGCGTGATTGCCACAGGACTCTCCGAAAATGCTCAGCTCTGGTACGCCGAGCATCGTGTACCAGCACATGTAATAACTCACGGTGCTGCGCCACTGAAATCGTTCTACGTCAATGTTCCTTTGTTTTTCATTACGTCGATGAAGCAGAATCAATAGTGAACTAATAGTCGTTTATGACACGCAACGAATTCAGTAGGAAGTAAAAGAATTATTCAAGGGATAACGATATCATCGGTACATTGACCGTTTATTTTCTATCTTGATTGAAAGGTCTCCCGAGGGAAGTATGGGTTCTGTTAGGTTGAATTAGGTTGGGTTACTTGCCTATTGGACCTTGAAAGGGAACCATGGTTAAATCGTCACGTCTCTGAGCCGCCATACAATCCTTCTGAGCGGCCATCACCTGATCGGTATTCACTATAACATCCCACTTTTGTTCGTTCATAATCGTGACTGTGTCGTCCTCACGCCTCAGAGCAACGAGCTTAATGATCCTTTCGAGATATTTGAGACACTCGACGAAGCTCGCGTCACAATGCCTGCATATACAATCAGATCGATGCACTTGAATTCTTACGATTTCTGCACCACGGTTTCTGTGCCAACGGCATATCAAACTCTTTAACTGCTCATCCACGTCACATCTCACTGATCGAGATTAAAGCAGATTACGTTACATTCGATGGCGTTTCATCGGAACTAATGAAGGATAGTAAGAGTGCGCAAATAACATTTCTCTTTTAATCCGATAATTCCACCACTTATAGAGAAGTGACTGCCTCCAATTACAGAGCTAGGATTACACTAAAAAATTTAATTAACTCACGTCCCGCGGTATAATCATGGCATTGTTTATCTTGCGTGTTGGAAATTGAATCGTGTAATCAATTCAATTCCCGATTGTAAACAGTCTATTGCAAAGGAATTAATTAAAGAGGAGCTGTACCTAGTCCGCGAATGGGACGTGGATTTTGCTTTGTGTGGCAATATTGCCTCACGCGTTGTCATAACATTGTCGAAACCCGGTAATTATAGCAGGAAGTTATCGAACGCGTTTCGGTAATTCAGTATGGCTGAACAGGACATCGGATCAGGCTCGGTGTCCAGTTAATACCTACGCACTTCCCAATGCAAAGACCTCAGAGGTGGTTTCGGGAATTCCTCGTACAGTCTGCTCGGCGAATCCTCCGGCCTCTTGTAATAACGTCGATCGTAGTCCTGGAATTTATGCGCCCGGATGTAATAAGCGACGTCTCGGATGATCTTGTTCTTGTCCCAGTTTGCGTCCCAGTCCTCGGTAGCTTCTTCCACGTCTGGCACGTCGGTTATTTTTATGTTGGGATCCATAACCTGTTCCGTCATTGGTACGGTCACCATTTCCTCATCCTCTTCCTCTCTCTCAGTTTTCTCCTCTGTAACTCCCGTCGTCGTTGTTGCAAGTGGTAACGTTTCCTCCTCCGCTGAGCAAAGTGCATCAAGAATGTATACGTGAAAAAATGCGTATAATATTATCCTCATTATTCACGGTTCTTATAGTACTGTCGATTCTGCATTATCAACTGGATCCAACTTCACTACCCTCGAATCTATCACACCTCGGTTAGGTCGCTGTTAAAAACAATTCCTTTAAAGATCGTAACTCGAAAAGCATGAAAATTTGGATAATCTTAGAAATTCTTAAGATAAATTTCGGGTCAGGGAGCTTCCTGACAAAGTTTCTAGGTAGTTCGAAATCAGATGCAGCTACTCTACGCGAGAACGATCGCTCATTTCGATGCTTGATCTCTAAAAGGGTTCGAAAATATCGAAGTTTCGGATCGACAGTCAGAGCTCATCTGGCCGAGTCTGGTTCGACATAGCAGAGGCGGTCGGTTCTTACGGACGTATTTCGTTCTTTTCTCAGATTGGGGAGCAAATGTTGACCCAGTTTCAGCTTTGGATTGGACGTTACCCGCTCTTCCGAAACTGCTGACTAGAATACGCGATGAGCGAGAAGTTAGGGTGGTTGTTACGTTGTCTTTCTCCCACGGGGAGAACCATCGGCCACCCGAAATTCATGCTGGAAATACAATTTTCGTATCCCCACATGTTTTCCTCGGAAGCTTCATTTTTTATCGTCTTTGCTTTCCCGGGATAGATAACGTCGAAAGATGAGCCTGTCAACCTGTTGACCGTCATTCGATCTACTGAGTTTCAGGGCAGATCACATGAGGAATAATCGTAATTTGAAAAAATGAGCTTCGACTTTGAATAATCTGTCTGAATTTGCTCGAGTTAATTTAAACTGTGCGGTAAGTAGTTCTAGGTAGAGGCGAGTTGGGAGAAGATGAGTGAAAAAACTTCTCCCCTACCGATTTTTCTTTTTAGTTTTCAGTTTTCTGTATAATAATCCTACTTTCCCAAGAAGAGATCTAAAATGCATAAGTTCAGAAGGCACTTGAGTAAGAAATTGATAAGCAGCTCGTAATTCAACGAGGAAGAAGATAGAGATTTTAAGGTGAAAACCTCGATTATCATCGCGAGAATTCATAGAAAGTCGCGTTTGTGTATTTACAATTGTACATACAAAGTGTTACGTGAAATGTGCCGCTCTCGAGCGCTGCAATTGTCCAATCGCTCTTTAATTGGCAATTTGAGATAAGATTGAAATACAGCGTGCAATCGATGCGAAAGGAAACGCTATCTGGGTAGCGTTGAGACGAATCTAATGGGATGGTGCAAAACCACACCGAAAATTCGATACCACCGATTCCACCCGTGCCGTGGGACAATAAACTGAAATGGGAGAAACAGTTTACTGTCCCATGAACCTGTCCGCGGGCTGGATAAAAAGTATGTTCCTAGAAAAAAAGATTCACTTCATAAACGTCTTATATTCGTTATACGCGCAAAAGTGAAACATCTGTACGTTTTAAAAGTCCTGAATCCTCTTCGGAAAATTGATCCGAAATTTCTCAAAAGTATTCTAACCGGCAATATACGTACACCAGTTCTTACGTTCAACTCGAAGGATTGCAAATAACGGAAGCGAAGTGGAAGGGGAAGAAAGGGGGAAAGTCGATGAATGCAGAGCATAATCGAAAAGGAAAGCAAAGCACGGGTGACACGGTTCTTTGAGTGTTTCACGGAAATAAGGAAGGAAGGAGGGTACGTATAACCGGCTGTCGCAATAGCGAAATCCATTTGACGATTGGAAGCTTCCGCGCACCTTTGATACACTTCGTTCCGCGAAACGATGAACCATAATGGAGAGTGCACCATTTTCGTCAAATGCAAGCTCGCACGAGCGCCGAGCGGTGCGCCTAAGGATCCTTCCGGAAGGCTCTCGTGAAAGAACAGAACTCCATTTAAAAAGTGTTCCATTTAAGCCCTGTTCCTCGTCAGAGGCGGAGGGGGTATGTTTCTCCAGAGAAGATTTTTTCGAACGGTGAACTGGAATGAAACAAAACGGAGAGTGGAGTCGTCGACCACGTTCTTATGCGAATTATGTTCCCGTCGCTTGGGAAATTTCGAAATTAATGGGCTGTAACGATCCCGATGAAAGGTGCACGGTTAGAGATAATACCGAGTCAGAGCTCGGTTGATACTTGGCAACAGGGAGGAAATAAAGCGTGTCGTACAGACATACAGACCCCGACAACAATGGTGAAATTTATTTGGGAGATGACGCGCGACTAGATCCGCCTGAACAGACACGAGTTATTGAAAGCTTTTGTACCTTTGACTCCCTTCGAATGGAGACACGATAAACTATCGTTGCAAAAGTTCATTCTCTGACAGTAACGGCTTTTACTCATTAATGGGAGCGGCATAGGGTGACCTGTCCAGTGAATGAACACTTAAGCTGCATGTCTGTTAAAATTAGTATTCAAAAGTCGTTATTTAATCCTCTGAATGTTATTGCTATAAGCGAGCTGCTTTATTACTAAAGTCAGACATCCCGGAATACAATTCTAGCAATGTTTAATAGTCATAATTTTGATTAAAAATTTGGCAGAGGATTAAATAAAAAATGGGGCAATGACCAGTGAATGAACATAAATTTCTAATGAATGAACAGGATTACCCTAGTGAATGAACAGGATAATAACAGTACTTAGGTTTCCAATGTATTTAGATTTTAGACGATTTTTTGTATAAATAATTTTTCATTTTCCAATTGCTATAATATTATTGATTTGATACTTTACTAGTCTTATGAGATCATACTCATGCAGAGCTGAAATTAATTTTCTGGCGTGGGTTAAGAGAAAACCTGTCAAGAGAAAAAAAGACAGGTTAAGTTGTTCATTCATTGGTAAAGTAAGAAATGTCCGCGGTTGCCAGTGAATGAACGGTCGTGAGGACAACTGTTGAATAAACAGAATTAGTGCCGTGTAAGGTAAAGTAAAAATAAAAACGCTTTTGCGAAACGTCTGTGGGTGTCCACTCTAAATTTCGGTGTACGTTTTAACGTGAAATGAGCGCGATAAACGTTAATTTTTCGCATCACATGAGCAATGTTTATTCACTGTTCATTCATTGGACAGGTCGCCCTATGGTCTGTATCCTCTTCCTACCCCCGCACCCTTTAAAAGAGGGTTGACTCCGATTTGAAATAAACGCTATACAGCCTTCTCTCATTAACGAATGATGGATTAGACGATTAAAATTCGTTCCACCCTCAGACAGAGTTCGCGTCTTTGTTTCAATTTTCTAGTCGAACTTATCTAACATTTACAAGTCGCGCGCGTGGTTCCGAGACAATTCTCTGTATGCACAACGACGCGCATTCAGGAACGAACATTTTTCATTACTTCGATGCGCGCGGAACTCCCCGAAAGTTCGAAAACATAATGCGCGAATAAAGTCGAGTGAATCGAAGGTGTATCTGTCGTAAAGAGATGTCTGAATTGGTTTATCGATCGCCGGGTCGTGCCGACACGTTTCGAAAGAAAATTACATAGATCAGGCTGGTATATCTGGATGCGGGATTTGCGGCTCGGCCGCTGCGCGTCGTTCAGGCGACCCCGAGCGGAAATTTCCGAACGCGCTTCAACTCTAATCCGTTTTAAAAGATCCCCGTTGCGGTACACCAGCCATTGAATTTCAAATCGGCCGACGAAAATTCAGAGAGCTCCGGTAAACATGACTTCACTCTTCCTCGATGGTATTTCGAAACTTTTTAAATATCCGAACTCGCGACGCGAGATCGCAGTCGGCGGACATGAAAACGGGGCGAGAGGGTGAGGACGGGAAGTCGACGATTTGAAATAACGTTCGGGGAAACTTCCAGTAGAGGAATGTCGAGTGTGGAAAGAATGTTTGACAGAGCGTTGCTTGAAACGGAACGTACGCTGCGTTGCTTTACTACGTTTTTGCTCCTCCCTTCTGCGTTAGAATAATTCATATCTAAATATACACGTAATATTTCATTTAAAAGGACAACATGTCCACGTGTGTGTGTAACGACGGCCATCGATATCCTCCTGCGAATGCAATATCCAGATCCACTCTACGTTCTTCTATGTCCTCAAACTTTTAAAACAATCGCAGCAATCGATCACTTTATATGCACCATCTATATTTACCCAAAGCTGCCGTACTTTTTATATTCATGCACGTATTCTTACGAGATCGCAGACACGATTATGCAATGTGTACCGTGGTGGTTGGTGGTGCATAATATCTTCTCGGATATCCTCGTCTCTCGAGCATCAACGACGTTCAACGAGCCGCTCGCTTGTTCATCCACTCTTCCTTTTTCTCTACCTACATCACGACAAGATATGGCTCTCAAGAGAATCTCTTCATTGGTTCAAGATCATACGCTAAAAGATTTACTTTACTCGGCTTCTAATTAATTCACCTGCCAATTTAGTTTCCCAAGATATGCTACCCCTAAAACAACATATCATACTGCCATGATTTTATCTTCCAATATTTATTATGCATTAACGAGTTACTTGTTGGGCTACTTGTAACCCTGGCTAGTTAACGACAAGCTGAAACGATTTCTATGACAAGGATAATTAGTTGTCTTCCCTGAAACCTCGTCTTGTTCGCGATTAACAAAGAGTAGGTATATCCATTTGGAAGCCATCAAAGTCAAGGGTATCGGTCACTCGCATCACATGGCAAAAGAGAATGGCGCGTACCGAAGCAAGCATGCTCCAGCAAGAGTGCAGATGAAGGAAAAGGGCAATTACGCGGTGGTTGTATAAACGAATGAAGTGCTTCGGCGTACCTTGTCACAATCGACTGAATTAGTCGGCGGGGTAAAGGGTCGCTTTAAAGCCAGCTGCTCGCACAAAGGCCGGCAATAAGTAATGGCGAAAGCCACGAAGAAGAAAGCCAGACGCAAAAACCGGCCGGCTAACGGAAAGCTCGAAAGGAGGAGAGCTTTAATTGCTTTCGAATATCGACGAGTGTCGTGGGACCTCCTCTAATTTGAAAGTCAATCGCTAGACGTAAAAGACGCGAGCAACGCCCGATATTATTTATTCGAGCTCCGGCCGAGACCAGGGATCGCGTCCTCGTAACTTCCACTAAGGGCCATGTGGAAACGATGATCGATATTATGTAGCTCGATGTTGTTTTCAACGACTTTTTCAAGGGGTGAAGCAGTTGAAGCTTCTACAGGTCGTGCTGAATTCTTTGCCCTCGGTTTTGGTTAACCCTTTAGCGCCCAGTGTGACGTATACGTCACATCATTTTCGGAGATATAAAAAAAATCGACAGTCGATATTTTTGGGACCTAAAACCGTTTAATTTTCTAAATGGCTCCGAGATGCAAGCCACTGATGCGTTTACCGCTGTAAATAAAGTTTACAGTAACCATGGCAATGTTTCTGGCGAATGCATGTTGGACATTTTTCGGTAACCTGAAACGTTGCTCTTGTTTTCTTTAAACAGTTGAGAGTAAATCTATTTTTTTTACATTTTATTTGGTAGATACGTGTAAATTAATTGTTATACTAAAATAATAGTTTGACGTATACGTCACATCGAGAAAATCATATTTCGACTGGCTTTTTTGGGAAAACAACGATGAAGTGAATGTATTGGGACCATTTTTCAGTTAACTAATCGCAAGAAATCATTTTTTTCCACCGAGAAAAGTGTCTGGGCCTTAAAGGGTTAAATCAGCTGTTTCCATTCTCCATTTTCCGGTTAGTCAGTTATGATTAGAATTTACTCACGCGACCTGACAAGCACACCAACCGGTCACTCTAATACTGCCAGTAGGTATATACGGACTTCAATTATGAATCATTAGCGTTTTCCTGCCGAGCCGTAGTCGTTTTTCCCGCTGACAACGAGGATGGCGGGGGCGGAAGTCGTTGCCGCCGATATTGCCGAAGCCGCCTCCGGGCGTAGCCGAAGAAAAACAAGGAACGACGATAGTCCCATTATCGGGAAAACTTACCACTCGTCGAACAATTCTGCACCCGTGCATTTTCATTGTTTTTCAGACCGCTGCGCTCGCTTCGAACATAGTCTTTCATTTATTTGCACCTCGACAAATGCACGATTTAACGAGCTTAATGCAGAAAAATGACGAGTGCGTGTAATAAGACAGTTCTCGTCGTTTATGTGGCTCTTATGACAACGTATAGCCATGTACTCAACAGACACAAACTACCAATTTTCCCACGCGATCATGCCTCGGCAACTTTCTTCTCGTTTCTGGTGAATATCTTGAAAGGATAGAAAAGAGACGAAGTTAACGGGCGTAACTTTGTTCTGTGAGAGTTTGAAGTTACGCTTACAACGCGAAGATCATATTCTCTTTCTGTATATTGCACAAGTGCCCCAGAGTCAAACGGAGCGTACGCTGTTTTCGTTATTTGCTTCGTTCGTTTTCCTTTTCTGATGCAATGTAGCTATAATGGTTAAGAGATACAGTTTTGCAAGTAGAAATCAGGCCGAGAGTCTACAGTGGTTATGCCTGCACAAATATGGTGTATAATTTGATTGCAGAATTTTGTAATGTTGATCGTTGAGTCACTCAAATTCAACAATCAATTTTCCCCGATTTTTTAAGCATCGCTGGCTTTACGAGTACACAGTAGAGTGTTTGGAAAAGAATTTAACAGTGAAGCGAGAGGGCAGCTTTTACCGATGATGAGCACACTTGGCCCGTTTAACGTTTCAATTATCTACAGCCGTTCAACTGAAGTATTTCAGTAATTTTGTCAAGCCCCGTAAAGACAATGTGACAGATAATGCATTAACGTTACTTTACGACTGACAAAGTGACATATAATGGCGTTGGAAGCGCCAGTCCTGTACGTTACATATTGCATCTATAAAAGTCAAACGCCTTTCCTATGATATTCCGAGTCAATATACTTTTCCATCACTCCTATTCACTTTATGGCAATTTTTTCGTTTTCCAACATACTCGAATATTCTAAAACACGGTGACCCGTCTATGCGCTGAATTTTCAGGCGAAAAACACATCGGAAAGTTTGCTCAAATATTCCTAATAATTTATTTAACCCAAAGGTTGATGTTTGATGTTTGAAAAAACCGTTCAATCATAGCTTGTTAAATCTATCCTGCGGTTACTATACTCCCAGATAACTAACCACTGCTGTCACGCGACCATACACGCTGTAACTAGTTTACGAACTTTCAAATTGCAAATTAGCTGTGTGTCTAATAACACGTTCCACGCAATCCGCAATTACACATTCGCGCTATATAGCAAAACGAAGGGAACAAGTTCCCGGCAGACTACACACCTTGCCGCGAATTGAGCAGCATTTTCCCGCATTCTCAATTCCATTTAATTTTTCGCCGTTCTCGACGTTGCCTGGAGCTTCTTCATTCCCGAACACAATCAGCCGCCCGGCAGCTGGTGACGCTGATACGCTGCCGTTCAAAATGAGAATAATATCTAGCGGTGGGCTTAAAACTCTACGAGTCAGTCGAAATTTATCACAAACATTTTTATATCAGCTTCGTACCTTCGGCATTCTAAACATTCAACGCAACTATTGCTATTTTTCAGAATCGAACCGAAGGAAGAAAAGCAGACTCCTAGAATTCAAGAACTCGAAATTGGCGAAATGTTTGCAGTTTTGATAATGGAAGGATATTTAAAATGATGGCCATTTTGTGCAGGAGAAAATTACTTGGAAAGTTGGACGGGAGAGAATCGGATGTCCATTACTAATCGCGTCACGCAGCAAACGCTCGAGGGATCCGAGTCGGTCAGCCGTGCTATCCGAAAACGTGGCGGTGGAGGTGTGCGGGAGATGCAGAAGCTGTTGGCTGCGTACCACTCGGCGGACAGGCATGACTTCTATGGGATGTCGCGCGTCCCTGTACTATTTTGTCGGATATTAATGGAAGCCGGCTTGATAAATGAGCTGGTCGTGGGAGGCACGCGAAAAGATAGGGGAGACTCTCTCTGGACTACCATCGTTCCACGACTACCGCCTCCGGGCTTTAAAGAGAAAAGCCAGTCTGCTGTCCTCTCCTGCTACACCTACCAGCCCAGCTACTGGGTGGCGGATAAATCACGCATATTCTACGCCCGCCTACAAATTCCCGATTCCAGGATATGATAGTGCTCAAGGGTAAACCTGCTCCAACTGTCCAACTTAACTGGCTTCTAAGTGAAAACACAGCCAAGCTCCTGCTGTCGAAAGACACATCAGAATTGCGCGGAACTCATTTTTAATCCATTTCAATTCTAGATTTCTAGCGACGACAATTTCTTGAAACGAACGGTATCTACTTCGGCGGCTAAAATGGTACCTCGTAGCTCGTACAATGTCACTGCAGAAGGATGGCAGTGTTTCCCTGAAATTCACGTGTTCGTCGCCTGAAAATTGTCCCTCGAATCGGTCGTTCGGAAGCTCGTTTCGACCGGTGACATAACTGCGCCATTCAATATTTTTCCTTTCGCCAGTCCATTTATTTAATCCCGCACGGCAGATAGCCGCTATAAAGTACATAACATCGTGAAAATATTTGCTCGCTTTTCACGTTCATTAGCCTTTGATATTTCGGCTGTCCCTTCCCCTTAGTTTCGTTCACCCGCCCCTCTTTACCAGCACATTTTTACTTTTCGCTTGTTAATTTTCCGTCACGCACCACAAATTGTTCTGCGTGGTGGAGCTCGTCATTGATTAATACGTACACCGTGTCCGGGGTTTCAGTGTTTTAATGTTATATACGAGCCTACACGAAATTGTGGCCATAAACGAGGGCAAACAACCAGATTGCAACTGTGCAGGGCTCGCTACGTTTGCGGCAACTCTTTCGTGCGACTTGTCGGACGGTAAAAAATTTATAACCGGCGCAAGAAGCATAGGTACCTACGCGTCCCTCGCGAACCGCCTCGCGGACGCTTTATTCCCAGCGTGTCGCGCATTTAAAAAGCTTAAAAGGGGGGATTTCAAGTGACAGGTATTCTCATCTTGCCCGGCCATCTTGCGCGTAGTAGGATTTAGTCGCGCGTTTATCCCTAAAGACACGCTGGAACGCATGAATTCCAGAGCACCAGGGGTGAGCGAATTCTCGAGCGTAAATCATAGAAAGAAATACGTATTCATAAATTGGGCGAAACGTGGAGGACGCGGGATGAATTAAAACGCCGAGTCTCGTATTTACGGATTCACTTCATCTGGCTCACGTACCGCGGCTGTAACAGGAATTGACACGTAGACGCGGCGCGTATGCGTCGCGAAACGCGCACATCATCCGAACGAGCTAATTACGCGTGTATCGAGTAACGAGACAAACCCGTTTATCGATTCGAATTACAGAGAGATCCTGAATTAACGGGCACGAACTCGCCGAGTTGCTTTCCTCTGAGTTTCTCTGTTCGATGAGCGAGCAACCAGCAATACCGATGCGTGTTTAAAGGGAGAAACTGGTTGCAGGGGAGAGCGAAGAAACCACAAGCTTTTGCTCGTTTCGCTAACTCGTTCGACCCTTTTCACGATCGCATTAATTAACGCGCAAATGACAATCGATCCCCTCCCACCTCGGCATTCAGGCGAAATGGCCCGAACCCGTAATCGCGACGGATTTTCGTCGTTAATTATGAACCGATGATTTTTGAAATAATCTAGATCGGAGGCGAGTCGATTTGCATGTTAATCGCCGCGTACCATCGGCGTCGCGCCGTCGATACAGAATGCCGGTAATTAACGACGCGTTTTCAGCAATTTTTCCGTCGGCCGGATGAACCAACCGCCCCGGCTGGCAATAAAACCAAAAGGACAGATCCGTTAGCTACACCGACGACGGGGATGATTAACGATATAATCACCTTTCCGCGTCGCGTACCACACACCCGTCACATCGTGCAGTATTAATTTTCAAGTGGCCGAAAACTACATCGTTAGCCCCGATCAATATTCGGATGATAAATCGAATCTTCTTGCTCGAATTTCTTCGCCCTGTCCGTAACCATTTAATAGCATCATCCGAGGACCTATCGTCCAATGAAATTTCCAGCTGTATTGTTCAGTGAAAGCCCGATCGAAACACACGAATGAAATGTTAGACCCTGAGGGGTAGCTTGTTAGAATTGCGCTCTCCTCGACGCTGTCGAAACTTCTTTTTGACGTCGGTATCTCTGCAGGTGTTTCTAACAGTAGATTACTGTTCGCAATTTAGTATTTGTGTTTCAATAATTGTGTGGAACTTGCATCGAATCTCTGAGCGTCGTTAACGCCTCTTCAATAAATCCCCTTTGGAAACCGATCCCTGAGGACTAAATTACCATGTCTTAGCTATCGAATGAATCAAGACGTTAGGCCTTGTCAATTGTCAGTTTAACATTGAATTTAACACTGATTGCAACGCGACTGCTATTCTAATTGTAAGTGGTGCAAATTCTGACGTTGCGTCACTTGAATAAAACAGAGTTAGGGGATAGGACCAGCGAAATGAGGGGGGAAATAGAGTAGTCGGTGATTTGTCGATATTAGTGGATAAACTGAACCAGGCAGTGGTGGTACTGCTTCAGATTCGATACGAGTTTCCAGAAAATTAACGAGAGATCAGCTGAATAATCGAGGGTTGTATGGAGGAACAGCGTGGAGCTCTGATTCGTCGGAAGCGGAAACAGGAACAGTTATAATCGACATGGTTGCTGGAAATCAAAGAGGTATAGAATAAGCATCGCTGAAACGTTGGTCTCATTTGCCAGACGCATAACAAATGGAAGTTTGAGGGAGGAATCTCCGTAGCGCCGGCTAGGTTCGTACGTGGCGACCAAGTTCGCTATATCTACTTCGATTTCCAACTATTCGCAGAAATTCACCGTCAGCGTATTGGCGCAGCTCCGGGGAATACTAATCAAGTTTTCAGGTGGTTCGTAATAGGGAAGGGTGGCAGGGGGCAAGGGGAAGGGGGAATTAATTCCAACTTCAATTAATACCTACGGAATACCACGCTTAACAATTCCGACATTCCAATATGACGAGCGGCTCCTTTGTTTGCCGACAGACGATCCTGTATCGGCTACCTTCTTTTTCGGCTCTACCGACTTCCTGGTATTTCCATTCTGGTACAAGATAATATGACGGGAAATAATTAAATCACCTAAAGCTGTGTAATTTCAATTACTCGCTGGAACGATTAATGGACAAAGTCTATCAGATCTTCCTCTCCTGGAATGTAATTTTCCATCAAATAGGGTAAAGACACCAGTAGTCGACCATGTATCAGTAGTCGACCACTTTCAGAAAAACATGAAAAATAAGGTTTTTAGAAGTGACGATCTTTTGAACAAAGTGCAGTTCTCTAACTGCACTCCAATTGCACTCTGTTCAAAAGATCGTCAATTCTAAAAACCTTATTTTTAAATACATGAAAAACATGAAAAATAAGATTTTTAGAAGTGACGATCTTTTGAACAGAGTGCAGTTAGAGAATTGCACTTTGTTCAAAAGATTGGTACACTTCTAAAAACCTTATTTTTCACGTTTTTTGGAGAGTGGTCGACTACTGATACATGGTCGACTACTGGTGTCTTCACCCTACACAATAAATAATGAAATCCGTATAACGTCACCTTTACTCCTTTCGAGGTTTATTTGAAAACCCACATAATATGTATAATATTTGAAATCCTTTCACGAAATCACTTGAACTTCATTTCACATCAATCTCGACTGAAATACTTCTTAATTTATAATCAATTTCCCACCCCAAGTAAGATGCTCAATCAGACGCAATTCTGGTGTTATTCAAGTGAAATCAGCACGCTGTCCCGACTACGGTATAACGTTGCTTCAAATGAAAATCACCCCAAGGCAGTTGTAGGGGAGTGGCGCTGCGTATCGTTTGCTCTCAGTGAACATATGCGGAACAGGCATCTACTTGATTCGTTTAAACGAGACGGCTATTCACTTTGAACGTTAGCGTCACAGAAGGTGCACTACTTCGTCGGTTCGTTATCAAAGTTACGTTCCTCTAAGGCGGACATGGAGTTGCTTCGAAAGTGTTGGTATCACGTCTTTCGAGGCGAACGACACGACTAAACCGGCTGGTTGGAACTAACGAAAGTCTTAATCGCGAAAAGCTCGGTTGTCCTCGAAGCTGATGGTTCGCGGGAGAAAGGGAACACTCCTATTAAGCAGGATCGCGCGATTACGCGAGGCTGTCGCGGAGGGGTACGTTTTCCAGGACGACGCGACGGCATCAACCCGCTCCAATTTGGCCGTCCAGGAAGGAGCGCGGCACAGTAATACCCTGGACAAGCTGGAATCGTGCTTGTCAGCTCGGTTACCGCGAATAATGGATGTGACGGTAACTCACGTTAATGAAGCGCACCATTTACATCTCCTCCACCTTCCTGCGCTACCAAATGCGCGTTTCACCCCTCCAGTGGCTTTGATAGCTGCGGAAGCATCAACCCCCACGGTTTCTGCGTTCCATTCGGCAGAACCCTCTAGCTCCAGCACGACTAGTGACTACCAGTCGCGGAATAGCGGATGCGATTGGCAACTGCAGTCATTTCCTGCTGCGTGTATCCTCCTTGAGATAGGAAGATTCACTACAGAGTCATATATAGTTACGCTGCGCGCTGTTTCTTGGGATGGAAGATAGTAGACTAAGAGCATGTCTTCTGGAGTAACCGAGTGCCCGTCCCTATCCGTGTTAATCGCATCTCGCTACCTTTCTTTCAAAAGAATGGAAACGTCACGTACAGAGTGGTGACGCGGACCACATCACTAGAACGTGATAAGGAATTGTCGAAAGGATACTCGACTGGCCGTGGTAATTCCGCTAGGAATCGGGGACAAGAGGACTCTTTCTTTCGGAAACAAGCGCGGAACGTGGAACACGAGCCAGGGGCGACCTACGACCGTCCGGAAATCGTGAGCAAGAAATGGGTGGGCGCGAGACGGAGCACTGACCCCCTTTCGCCCCCAGAAGCCTCGAAAAGAATGGAAAGGAATCGAGTCCTCTGTTCTTTCGTCCTTCGCGCGGAGGGTTGAAGGTTGAAACTCGCAGGCTGGTTGAGTGCTAATGGCGTCTTGGGCCGAAGTGGAATTCCGTGGATGCAGTCCCTGGGGCGGCATACTCCCCGCGGTTCAGAAAATACTTTTGCCTCGATGCCATAGCTCCAAACAACAGTTCACTAGGTAGCTCAGCGCGGGGAGCAATTCACACCTCGATAAGCAATTCGTTAGGATGCACGTTAGTCATCTATACTGAAAATTATTCACCGTGCTCCAAAACAAAGGGGAGAGTAAGTAGGCCATTATTGATCGCCGAACACGTTGAAAGAAGTTGAAAGTGTAAGGCAGGGTTAACCCAGCTCGCGGTCGCATCCAACCGAACCCTAACCCGGATCGCGGGAACCCACGGAACGTCTAAAATATATAGAACGTCTAGGTAAACCTAGATAAACCTGACTCGTATGTCACCTTGACGTTGGTGAAACATGGGACGCTTGCGTGAATCTAGATAAATCGAACTTATATCGAATGTAGATGCAACTATTGCAAAGAAGTATATTTGCGTGTAGAAATTTCGGTTGGTTTAATCTAAGGTGGGTTAGTAGATAATCCATGGCTAACAAAGACATTCAAGTTTCGCGAGGTTAATTTGAATGCAGACTAGAATGAAGTAAAATACAACGAACAGGATTACACGATTAGTCTGTAAAAAATATTTTTTCGAGACTATTACATCGTGTTAAGTGCAATGCATATTCAACTATGCGAGGGAGGGGCGTTAATTAGAAAACGTACATACTTAATAGTCCTTGGTCTATGAAACTTTAGCCAAAACTCAGCAGTATGCAAACTATCGATGTCCCGCGAATAAATTTTACCCCAAAGCTTCTGAACTTCTCGGCATACTATCTGCTCCACTTAAGCTGTATAGATAAGTTGTATAATTCAAACGCGAAACAATAAAAAATTCAACGATGTGTCTTCCACTCAATAACTGACCATATCATAAATTTCAAACTTCCTAAAAACAGTACCCCTTACTTAACTTGCCTAATTCACCCCGGATGGTATTTCTCTCTGAGATAAAATTTGCAAGAGTATAAAAACACTGCTGCTAGTACGCGTGTTCGAAGTTCGAACAAAGTAGCAAACAGCTCGGCTCGTCGAGCCGACGCGAATTCATTATCACAACCTACTACTGGCCGCTGGCAAGAGGGTGTAGTGTTAAACGTGAAAACGATCGTTTCCCACGGAACGAATTACCTTCGTAAATCAAGAGATTTAGCCGTGGCAAGATTCCACGGGGGAAGTATCGAACGTTTAAAGACACGCATATATGTATGTATAGGCGAGCAATGTTCGCGAACGTTCGCGTCTTGCGTCATTCGTAACGACCGGAACCCGTCGGTTGGCCGTTCGATCGCGAAATTATTTCGCAATCAGTGCCCGTAGCAAGATTAATTCGAGCTTCGGCTCGACCGCAACCCCGAATCCACGCCACCGACACCCATGGAAACAGAGAAGCATCCTCCGACACAGGCGGCGGGAGCGAGAGGCTGACGAGAACCGGAAACGCGCCGAGACGCCTACCGGCCACCGTCGTGATATATGTGTTTTAATTCCGCGGCAAAGCCGTCCTTTATTTATTGGCTTTCGTTACAGGATATTGCGACAGACTTCGTCACCCACCACCCCTCTCCACTCTTACCAATACCCCTTTTTTTCTCTCGTTTTGTTTCCCCCCAAATACACACATACCCGTGCTTGCCTCCTCAGCTTCTTTTTTCCCTGAAATCTATCAAATTTTTTCCACCCCTATCCGTTCGATTCCGCTTTTCATCGTTTGCCACCGAACACTTGCACCTTTTGGAATACATTGCCTCTGCGCTACCTCTCACGGCCGCGCACCGATTGAAACTTTCAACCACTCCATTAATATCGAAAGTAATCGAGGTACATACATAATTAAATTACGCCGCTCGCCCTGTTAAGCGTTCAAATCGTGACTCTCGTGTCGACCTTTGCCTACCTTCCGCCAGCTTCACTTTCCAACCGTTTCCCAGTGCCCATATCTACTTTTCATTCCGTTTAACTGTCCCTCCCTTCGCCCTTGCTCCTCCTGCCGCTGCTGCGGTCTCCATCGTCGCGAGCTTTCCATCTTTGTCCCGCGACCATTTTGCTTGGCACGCGAAATTTGTCGAGCGTCCAATAAATTCGCCAGTATGTGCATACGGGTTAACCGAGTAATACGATTGCTCGTGGCGAACATTGGCGTCGTTCCCTCTTTCCGTCTTTTTCTCCTTCACTCTCGCGTCGCTTCTCTCCTCCACCTTCAATCCCTTCGTTACTGCACAATCTCCTCCACTTCGTGGCTATTTGTCTTCCCCCGGCCATTTTTTGCCGAATGAAGATATCTCAGCAGGCACCAGCGCATTTGCGAACCTGATGGTATGTCGCTTCCTAGTTCCTACCACCCCAGAGACTTCCCGGGGTACTGCTAACGCGAGAAAAAAAACATGGAAACTGACAGATATCTCTGAAAATAGCAGTGCCACTAGGGATTTAACATACACCCATTTTTATGATAGCAGAATGACGAAATGGAAAGGAGCTGTAAACTTGGCAAAAATGTTTTTTGCAAAGATTACAGCACAACTGTATGTAACAAGAGTAATAAATTTATGGTGGATTATTATTATCATCTGCGTGATAATTTAGAACACACAACGTGTTGCAGGATTACACTCGTAGTTGTTGTACATTGTGTAACAATTTCTAAAATATATTTACTACTTGTCGGAAATGTCGCTATGCGTGTTGCAAAATAATTCTACCTCGAAATACATATCGTTGCTTCGATGAGGAATATTACATAGACCGTAACTCTTGAAAATTAATGCCAGGCAAATGTGAAAGTTGTTGTCTTTTGATATTAACTATATTGCATAATATGACGACAGGCAAATCCACTTTCGCCTGTCCTGGGCTAAGTAAATATCTGACATATTGCTGGGAGGATATAACAGCATACATATTTTCGTTACAGTTGCTCGGAGTGTTTTGGGTTTTGACAAAAGACAATAATGGGCAACAATGTTTACAGGGTTCGCAGGCTCGTAGAAGCGATTAACATAATAATATTCTAGCGATATTTTACTAACAAAGACAAGGGCTGATGGCACCACCAAGTAATTTGCTTTACCACTTACATTTAAGTGCCCTCCGATGTATAATCAGACGAATTCTATTAGCGTCGAGTGTCACGAAGGGAGTCCGAAAATCGACCTAGCTTCGTTTAACCACATTTGACAGAAAACCATGCAAAATTCAATTACTTTCAAAAACAAGGTCCATAACTTGCTCTATGAGAAAAAAGCTTCTTAAAGAGCTTTACGCATAACGACATTGCAACGAACAACACTCGTAATCATTACCTAAGTGTAGCGCATCTCAAGTTTCCTTATGGAAAGTTTAATAAAGACGATTTTCTAGGCCAGGTATGGTGTAATCTCATAACGCCAGAACACCGGCTGAAGTAAGCGTAAGTAAACGTTTCAGACGCCCATAAAATGTAGAATCCATAATCGATATTCGCCTATTCTACTCGCAACCACATTCAATAACGATTCTTCACTTCGGCAGCTCTGTAAAGTAATTCCATTTAGATATTCTACATTTTCACTTGTCGAATTTCATTTCGAGTCATTCCTCCGTCTATTTCCAGATCTCGGTTCGCGTTATTCTCACGTATTATTGTTAAAGTGTAACATTTAGAAGGAAGGTGAGAGTCTAAGGTGACCAAGAAGGCTGCTGGAGCTGCAGTTTCGACTATACGTACACGGTGACCGTATAAATCACGTCCATGCACGAGATGAAGCTCACCGGCACGACTGACCGCCCCGTTTTCTGATTTACGACCCGAACTTCGTCCCTGGTCTTATCTTCGTAGATATTTTCGCCTGCGAAAAACCGTCCACGCCAGGTATATAAAGTATGATAGCAGCGACAAAGAATTTATAGTCCTGATTAACATTTTAACGATCTGTCTTTCGCGACTCGTCCTTCCATGGCATTATATCATTTCCCTTCGAGATTATACGCTTGCCATTTGTTGGGAACAGTAAGCTTCATCCATTGTTTCCAAAAACTCTTCCAATCACGCGCTCCGTTATTTCTCACCTACTTCCTCGCATGTATCATCACTTCTGACTTTCTTCGACAAGTGTTCGAGCAGGACACTTGGTCTTTTATATTCCTGCCGCGCGCATACGTTGGATATTATCAAATGATTAAGCGCAGTATGCCACCGGTTTGCAGGTGCGCGCACTCGCCATCGTTAGGTTCGATTCAATTTAATCGCAGAGACGTCCAGGCTCGTGGAACCCAAGGAGATTAATGAAAATCTTAATCATCAAAACGTGAATGTCGGCGGTGGTGTGCGGTGCCGTGTTTCACGGCCGCTGAATCTCGACCACTAACGGGGATCAGCCGATTAAACGGCAGCTTCACCAAATCGTTTTCCACGACAATGCCGTCGACCCCGTCTACGTAATTTCCAGGGTTGTTGCGTTAATACGCGTACACGGCATAGATAACGAAACGCAGGGGACGCAGGTGCATTATATTACGCGGAAGACGAAGACGACGAAGTTGTACGTCGCAGGTTTACGTAGTTTCCCCTTCGATAGCTCCTCCATTCGATTTTATGGAGGGCCACGGCACGTTAGATAAATGCACCACGGGCTTAATTAATCGATCGTAATTTAATAACGGAACAGATGATATTTTTCAAGCTTTCTGAATCGCTGCGAACAGCTGCGCCTTCCACCCTGAACGAATCGCGATCTGGGAATTCCTCACGCGTCTCCCCTTTCGTTTCGCTTATTTCATCGAACAGACTGGCAGAATTTGAGAAATCCCAACGACTCGTTTTCCCGCTTTTATATAAGATGTTTCATAAAATCACGAAAATTCCCCCATCTCTATTTTGTAATCATTTTTAAATACTGACTCGAAGTCGAATCGACTCGAAGTCCGCTCTGTTCGAGAACATATTAGGAAAGGAACAAAGTTTATGACTGAATAATAATTTGCATGGCTCGGAATATCAAATGGAAGCATCGTAATAATAAAGTGTTGCAAATGGTGTAACCGTTGTTACTCGGAGCATCCCTGTATCTCGACACTTCCGGATCGAACCGTGGGTATAAGAGATATTACTTCCGGGATATTTCGGAGGGAATGTATCGAATAGTTTTACTGCGAATGCAGGGTCGCTCGTGAAAACAGCACACGGAGATCGTAATGAACGACGGTTTATGTACAGTGGGTCTAGAATCATGCTGGGGCAGGATATAGAATGAAGCTTCTACTAGGCAAAGTAAATCAAAAGGGCGGGATGAATCTTTCCACTGGGAGCTCTTCCGAGAAAAACAATTTTGAAAGTGAGCCGAGTGTTCTCGAATGGACTCGATTAAAATGTATATAAAGGTAACAAATTTTACAGTGAATCGAAAGTGGCGGTAGAATAGAAAATAGGACGACGTTTATGTGAGTGAAAGATCGTAGCGGAATAGCGAATAGAGCAACCCTCCGCAACAAAATGTATAATACATACAAGGAGGAGGAAGTTACTTTGATAAACCCTTAAAAATGAAATGAAAATGGTCTGTCTTAGAATCTTGGCGCTCTCTAAGGACGTGCGTAAAGCTTGTCGCACCTGCGAACAGAGAATCGAAGTACACTTTAAAGTAACTGTAATTCGTACTTCTACTGGCAGAACTAAAGCCTCAATTTAAGTATATCTTCTAAGCGAAGAACTCAAATATCATTTCGGCCGTCTTTTATTATGGAAACACTACTAGGTTTCTTACTCTCGAATTTCCTATTTAGGAAGGGTTTGCAGTAGAAACCAGCTTGATTGTGCGTTCGCTCACACAATTACCTCGGAGAATGTTCAACTAATTGCTTCATCTAATGTTTAATACCTACATTGTATGAAGCAGGTAGAATGTTATACCTCTAATATTGAAATACACAAGCCAGGAAACAAAGAAATTTCCTCGGGGACGGAATGTAGAAATGTCCAAAGCAGTGCGGTGTAAAGACAAAGAGAAACGCTGGTTCTACTTACGTATACTTGAAGTAAGGATACATACGGTATATTCTGATTTACAATATTAAGTTACAGCACATTCGTACCGCATTGTTCCTTTCAATTAAGCTTCAAAGCCGTGTAACTTTTTTCAAAACTTAACGACTGATTAAAATTGCTTCGTTTACAATAATTCTTTGGGACATTTATGTAGAGTGAATTCAGCAGGGAGAGGTTGGGATATCAGATTATTAGAATTCAATCAGGTTTTAATATCGCACAAGTATCCAGAGGCACAGAATCCATTTTCAACGTGGGAATTTCAGTGTCCAAGAGGAACGACCTTGCTCGAGTCACGAAAGTGTGGAAGCCAATCTCACAACTTGACCACGGATTTGCCCGAAAATGGTACAGAGAAGTATAGCGGAGAACCGGTTGGAGCAATAAAACTTTCGATATCTCCTAAGGGGTTCCAGTCCCGTGTAACATCTCCGGCAACCCTCGTGTACACGACTCATGAATATTTAATCCCCGACAGTGGCGAATCGAATGTTAACAGCGTGCGAAAACCGAGAGGGACGTCAACGTATAAATAATTATAGTGGTTGCACCTGAGTGCCTCGAATTTGGTCGATTTAGAAGAATAGGACCTATTTTAATTAGTCGTCATTTTGAAGTCCCTATCAAGGATATTCTATCGAGGAATTTCAATACCTCCTTCGAGTTTGTATGGTAAAACTGTTTTTCTATTCTTGTAGGAACATGACGGCGTCAACATTTTCAATAAATGCTAATACGCCCTTCTTAGTTAAACTGTCTTATCTAGCATTTTTTCATTTTTTGAGATATGTTGAAATATTTGAAGTTCCACACGTATTTTACCTTTTAAGAAAGTTAGAAAATTCTACGTGCTTCGCAAAGATTTGTAAACAGTCTAATGTATTTAACCTAACTTCTTTCAAAATTGTTAATATATCTTATCTAAAACAATTAATTAATTACCGGTACATCTATTACAAAAAATGATATTAGGCTCTTACAAAATAATGACAACATGTTTTAATTTGAATGAAGGAAAATGAGGATGGTACAAAGTAAATGATAAAACTTCAGTTTTCTCGGTTGTTTCAAAATGCTAGATAGGACATTTTAACTAAAGAGGGCACTCCTCCGACAAAATCCATTTCACAGCATTAATGGCAGCACTAAAATGTGCCACTGTGAGAAAAGCAGATCAGTGAAAATTCATAACTGGAATTACTGCAGTCGCGCGTGCATACTATTCGCGGCCGGATCAATGAAAACCTCTTTGTTACGGCAATTTTTGTGGAACAAGAGAGAGATGCTTGACAATTGTCTATCGCATGCCCGCATCGCGTCGGTACTCGAAACGTTGATTACGAAAGGACGGCTGATATTCATAGGTTTTCTGAAACACAGTATCGCGAAGTGGCCGCGTTTCGAATGATACATCCATGCAGCAGCAACAGCAGTAGCAAACGTCACACGGCACAACTGAAAGGGGCGGACATTTCGTTGTTCCCTAAAATTGATTTCCCAGTGTGGGGTACGTGGTCGATCCTCTTGAAGTAACGGAGGGCCGGAAAGAGACAGCAAAGCAGGAGAAAGAGGAGGCAGAGGACGAGAAAAAGATGGAAAATCGGTTGCTGGGTGGCACGTCGAAGTGAAATGGTGAAAGCAAGGGAGCGAAAGGGAAGAGCGGAGAGTTACCTCGTTCCCCATAAATAACAAACAGATTGGACATTATCCAAAATCAATGCCAGCGAACAACCCGGTCACGAAAATCGAAGAGAAACGAGAGTGCTATTATTTCTGGATTCCGGGCACCGTGTCCCTCACGAACGAGATCGAGAAGGAAAAAGAAGAGAGGAAAGGGAATAGAAGGAGCGTAAGGAGAAATATAATTGGTTCATCGATAAAAAGTACCGAGCATCGCTGCTCGAACGTCAATCTGCTCAGAACTTAATTTCGACCTCGATTCGTCCAAGGTTCCCTTTGACTCGTCACCTTCCGTCGAGATTGGTCCGAATTGAACGGCCAGGAAACTTCTGTCGAGTGGAGCTTCCGATATCAAAGAGTAGTCAGTCGATCATTTAATCGACTGCGACGATACAGCCTCTCAACCCTTAACTTTACGATTCCCTGCAATCTCGAATCTCCCTCCGGCTTTCGGAAAACGTCGCCTCCTAGTTTTCTTCTGTCCGTCTTATTTCAGTGACAGCCTTACACTCAAAAGGGAACTCGTCCATTACCAATAAACACTCTTAAATATTAAAAAACCGTGACATTGAATTTCGGGGGTGTCGAGTATCATTATTCCGCACACCGATACAAAGAGATCTGCAGAGGCAGGATAAATCGATACCCCACCCCTCTTCCCGCGATCAAATAACTTCCCCATTGCATCGCATAGTTCGACTACTAACTAATTAACGAACAATTAAAATTAATTTCACGCGACAGCGAGCCAGAGTTATCCGCATGATCGCGGTGCCGACAGATGTTCCTGTTCTACATCGACGATCAGTTACCAAACCATGGAATCTGAATCCGTCGAATGCATAGAATTTATAAGGATAACAGCTTCTTCACACATTTCCACTGATTTTTTGTAAGACAATATCGTTCAAGGTTTACGAGAACATAGTGTGCAGCCCCCGCGTGAAACGTCTCGCGAAAAATCGACACATTGACACGCGTGGTTTTAAGTCGCGTGTCTTCAACGAACGCCTCGCCATTATCCGAGGAAGTATCGCAGAGAAAAGAAGAGGCGCGGAGACATCGGAGAATTTCTGGGACGTTTCAGGCGGCGATGTCCCCAGGTTATGTTCCAACGTACAAGGAAAGAAGCTTATACCGAAGATGCATATCCCGGCAAGCGGGCGCATCTTGCGTACTTAACATATAAAATGGTATCTGTTTTTCAACTTTGCCGTGATAACGCCTGAATTATGGCCCCCGGCGCGAAACAGTTATTCGATCACGGAGGATATTTCGTTTCCTGTGTGAAACTGGAGCCCCGTGACGCTGGACCTCTGGACCAGGCAGCAGTGTCTTGAAATTTTAAGCTGAAAATTAAGGCTGGTTCTGAGCGCGGCTGCTCGCGACACCGGTCGCTTTAATTCCTCGGTCAAAAGCCAGTAATGGCCATTTACATTGTAACCCCGTCATGCGGTCGTGTTACTCTGCTATTAGTCTGAAGTCTCCATTAATTATCTCTGGTGAAATAGTACGCCCCTGCAGCCGGTCTGACCTCGGCTAGGCCGGTACGTTTCTGTGAAATACATCCAGGTATTTAGGCATTTCGAATAATTAACCGCACGGCCAACCTGCTCTCGATTCACTCGATTACGTAGTCCATAGTTTAGTACGAATAGCTCCGAATCTACAATGAATTACAAATATTGTCATCGAATCTTTGGGTAAGCGATCTCTGCCCGGTGTTTCGATTACAAACAAATGCATCGTCTCCGTAAAATATCGTCCCCCTGGCACGCGAGAAATCACGGAATTCAAAGGCGAAATGTGTCGAGAGACATACGCGCACTGCTCCCGTTTCAATATTTCAAGGGAAATGTTTTCCACGAAAGTTGTGCGGATTTGCGTGGACATCATTTTCTATTGACTTGGAAAGTTTGTCAGGAAATTTTCCTTGCGCGGGACCTTTCTCTGCGCGATGTCCCTTGCGAGATCGCGCAACTTTTACAGCGAGTGTAATGTTGAATAGTTTTCAGGGACTAAACAGTCGGGGAAGCTTTCCAGGTGATGAAGTTAGAAGTAATATTCTAGATATCGAAGACTTTCCAGTAATCAAAGCAGAATACCATTTTGTGGGCAATATTCTCCTCGCTAATCGACGGAGGGCGTTGCGTTTTAAATTATACAACGAGAGTAATTGATCGTTATTGATGCAATGCCCTGTAAATAATACCAATTCATGCAGCACTGAAGTAAATATACATATACATAGCGTAGTGGCTGGAGCCGCGTCCACGCATACATGAATTGCAAAAAACCCTCGGGACGCGTTCTCCTTGGGGACACCGCGAATTACCGTGAAACCAACGAGTGCCTTTTTCCCCGTGTATTCAAGAGATCGCGGGCTTATGAATTTTAAAAACGCGCCAATTCCGTCATTGGGTTTAACAACGTCGCGGTCGCGCGATTCGCCAGTCGTGACATTTACCGCGCGACACACGCGTTAATATTAATTCTCGTCCGTGCTCTGATATTCATGCCAGTAGCGAAGGACCCACTCATTATATTCATACAATCAGACGACGCAACACAAACTAAATAATTATTTCTACTCCCGAATTTTTATAATCCGCGCGTTAAAATTGCAAATATTTTAACGGAACTGAGTTGTGTTACACATTTAGATAAGCACGTTGTAAACAAATGATGCAACGATCGATAGATTTATTCGAGCCCTCCATCTGCAAATTCTTTGATTACTTTCGAACATATAGATACCTATCACCGGGGCTGGAGTAATTTTCAACATCGCCTTAGACCGACCGCCACAATTAACGCATAGCTACACTGTTAGAATTTACATTAGATTACAATTGAATTCGATTTTGTTCGCGTTAAATAACAGCAGGGATCCTGTGGTGGACAGTTGGATTACACGATTCACCGGAAACATGCATATAAATATACGCGAGCGCAGATAACGCTCGAAAAGTGCCGTTCAACGACAACTTCGATTTCACGCGATAATAAAGGAGATTATGGAAATGTCCGGCATAATAGTGAAATTTATCGAGCCTCAAAACGTGGTAATTCGGCTGTACCGTTCTGCAAATCCCGATTAACTTAATTACCGGGCATAAATTATCGGCTGCAACATTTAATGGCAATCGGAATTTCATTTTCCTCGGCCGAAAAAACTATCGCGGATAATCCGTAACAAAGTTTCGGGAGCAAATAAAACGAGAGACGAGATGGGTGATGGGAGCGATATTCAAGGGATCTATCCAATCCTTCGTATAATAATTTCATTCGTAACGATCAAATAACAATAGCCATATTATTTCGGAATTGCGGCCGCGACCATTAATTATCAGTAGTTGCCATCTGTTTATTCGAGAGCGGAGCTTTCGGTTATTGTAAGGTCATTTATTCAGTTTAATGAACGAGGTGGCGAGGAGATTACAGGGACAAATCGTCCACGACCATTTCAAAAACGTTTCAACATCAAAGGAGATCGCCTGCGCCTCTCGGAACGTAATCGCGTGTAAATGTTTCGACGACCTGACATAAATAGCCAGCCAAAAAAAGAATCTACACAAGGAGAGGCAATTCAGCCCTCCAGCTCAGCCAACTTGATTCCAAAGGAAAAGGATCAAAGCGTTGAGTTTATGGGGAAAAAAGCTATCGACACCACTTGACTCACGGCTGATCTCACCGCAACTTTCAGTCGAGGGAAATAACGAGCAACGAGCATTTCCCTGGCTGACCTAACGTGGGATTCCTTTAATTCCACCCGATTTCGGTTGCGTCGAAAATGCTGGACCCAGGTGATTTTTTAACGAACAGCGCCGACTCCCCTCGAAAGCGATTCGACTTTCGAGACTGTTTTTCCTAGAAAACACCAGCAAACGAGCACATCTCTGGCAAAACCCACCCGTAGCTTTAATCATGCCCTTTACCGTAATGTTTGAAACTTTAAATTAAATGACTATGAAGAGCAGCTTTAGGTAATTAAATGGGAAATACCGGCTTCCCTTTTTGCGCACCGTTCGGCTAATAGGTTTCCATGGCAGCGTAATTGTATCGATTGTTTGGGAAATCCCCAGAAAATCCTGGCCACTGCGCCATCATTTTCAGAATAGACACGCTGCGCGTCGTTCTCTCCTTCCAATTTGTATGTTTCTTATTTTCGCATCGGAAGACGCGGTAACGAGTCCTCAAATGAGAGTCCTCGATCGATTTATTGGCGTTCAGAGCTCGTGGCTTTTCATGTCCGATGACTCTATCCACCGTAGAAGTACCACCAGGTAGTATGTTCCCTCGAAAATCACGTCTCGTTAATCGATCGTATACTGATTCCCGTAATTATGAAACGTTGAAGGGCCATCGGTCAATCTTGATTCGAGAGAGATTGTTAAATCTTCGCGGCGATGTAGTTACGACGCGTAATTACCGGGCGTTTCCAGGTTCTGCGTTCAATCCACTTGTGCCGCGGCCGCAACCACGTTTTCCACGCCCTGCTGCTTGATACACTGCGAAATTGATTACTGTTTCGCCCACCCTGCCTTTCTGTGCCCCACCGAACCTTTGTTCGGAATGGTGCTTGTTTATTTCAGACTTTACAGTATGCACGCAATTGAGAGATTACAATGGAGAGGCAGAGTGGAATCTCATTTAATTTTCTCCTCTTTCTGATTTTCTTTTCTGTATCCCGATACCACCAGCGATGTATGCACACAGTTCAGTAGAGCGAGCTCTGCTAGCTAAATCACTCCAAATTTTTTTCATTGCTCCAAAATTCCATAAAACAATACCGGTCCACGGATCACCGGTTGAGGAACACTGCTATAAAAGACATTGTTCAGTCCTCTGGTAAGTTCACTTCGGTTAGTTCAGTGTTATGAATTAATTCCATTAGCATGGCAGAATTCAGGCAACGTTTCGTCACGAGCAACCTCTGCGGCTCGCAGCTTGGAAATCGCTGCTGGTTCCTCGCACCGTGGTCCTAAAGTGCGCCGCCACGGTGCAGCCACTGTGCAGGATTCGCAATCGAGCGATCCGAACAGACCGAACGACGAGGCTGCGCTCGTAAAAGAAGGCACAAAGACGTAGGGGAAGGTGGCCGCCGCGAACTTTCCACGTAAGTTAAGGCCTGTCTTGAAAATGTTCCCTGCCAGCGGAGCTGAGAAGTTTGGGACGTGACGAGAAATCACGACCGTTCTCGCCCCATCGATCACTCCGCCGAAAATAGTTACGCGCAATTCCGCGACCGGGGATCCCGCGATAAAGTAAATTGTGCGCCGAGATAGACCAATTTCATCGTCACTGGCAACAGCCAGACTTTGTATTCCGAGTCACGATTCTCGGACCTTTTTGCCTTTGAATTTATTTGTCCGGTATCGACGTGACGGTGTAATTGATTACCATTAAAACTGACCACGGCAAGTAACGCGAAAACACGAGTGCACCAAGTGACGAACGATCAAATATTATTTACTGTAGAGTGAGTGTTGAAGCCACGTTTATATTTATTTCCGTGTCGTCCGTCAAATTTTCTTGGTTTTAGTTTTATGGGGTACCAATTGTACTACCACGTGCGTGGCGTTGTAGTAGTTTCTTGGTAGCGAGTAGGTATTTATTATTAGTTAGTCAGCATTTAGCAATAGTCATCGCCTTTTTAAGAACAAATCGTAACAAAAGAATTATCGTTCGATATTATTTTTTCTTTTGCATTAAATAAACCATTGTATGTAAAAATACAAACATTCTTCGTACAAAACAGTGACGTTTGACGTAATCGAGATGGATGAAGCAGTCGCTAAGACAATCCCAGTGCAGCTAAAAGGGACTCTCTATGGATATAAATATTTAGATATCGACACTTTTAATGAAGAATATTGCACGTGTCCGCGAATGAACGTGGACGTTGCTCGCATTGAACGAAACGAATAACACGACGCGTACATACCTACGTGGGAGGAAAAATCCAGGCACTCGAGCGTCAGTGGTGGTGCGGGCGTGTGCAAATGAAAAATAGCAGCAAGTCTCTTGAAAGGAATGCGTGTTAGCTGCAAGTTTGCCAGTGGCAGTAATTTGCATATAAACCATATTTTACCGTGGCTACAGGCGTCACGCGTCATTCGGTATTGTTTTAATACGAGAGATGTCATCCGAAGCAGCGTGCGACATAACGAAACCCGCTCGCGTACAAAACAGATGGCTCGCGCGCGTTGCAACTGCACCAACTGCAATTGCAACCAAGAAAATAGAACGGCCCGTGAAACGCCTCTCCTCTTGCCTGCCAGCCTGCCTGCCACCCAGCAGACTGCTCCGATTTAATTTCTTATAGCTTCGCATTACACGCCCCGGGAAAAATAATGCTCGTGCCTGTGCATCATTTATCTATCCTCGGGAAACACCTCGCAAGATTCTACCGACGTTCCTGCGTTTGATAAAGATAGGTGCCGCGATCTGCCAGACATTCCCGTCGCTCAAACCGTTTCCCCTCGCGTTTCCTTTCTTTCTGTTGCATCGATATCTCTCCCTCTGCTGGGGAAACAAAGCTGTACCTTTCACTCTACTCGATGCGTGTATCGTAAGAAAATGGAACAGCCACGGGATTCTTCATCCGTCTACGATCCACCAAGGAAGTACAACGGATAATCGTAGCGATAATTTGAATAATAGAAGAATGCATTGTTCAAGTATTTCGAATAGCTCGTGTTCCACTCCATTTCGTTGTGTTCTAGCTGGCTTCAGTTGCTACCAAATATCTCGAGAGTTTCTCCAGTCTTGACGTTACTCGTGAATTTTTCCTGCCCCGAGTATCGCTTGCCCGCACAGCTTCTCGTCTCCGAGCGATGTAAAGCGAACGAATCGAAAGTTCCTCGATAGTCGTCGGGCGAAAGAACACGAATACGAAGCGGCGGATGATAAATTCGCCCGAAAAATGTTGGGAGCGAAGGGAAGAAAGGCGTGGGTGGTAGGGTAACGTGAATCATCGTTTAGACTCCATTACCAGCCGGTGTAGATAGTTCCTTCGCCGGTTAAAGAAAAATACAGCTCGCAAGCGCGTTTCCCTTGGTCGTTGATAAATTGAAGCGGCGCGAAGCGTCTGGCGTGACTGGGCCGACTTCGTCTACTTTTATTTATGCAACCCCTTTACGCCGAGATGTATTATTTCGCGACAACGTCAACCGTTGAGTTCCTCTTTCTTCTCGCACGATTTATTCCTCGCTGATGCTAAGAAGCTTGCGACACCGACGCGATGCAACTCAGGATTTCCCGCAGCGCGACTCCACTCGATCCGACTTCCCCATTTCCCAGATATCCTGCTGTCCCCTGAATACTCCATTTCATTTCCCTCGCTCTTTTCGCCTCGATTTCGGGATCGATTCAAATGCTTTCCGAGGAAATCATAACGCAGCAGCAAGTACGAGTAGGGTAAAGACAGGTAATGTGGAACACCTGATTTCAAAAGCTTGTCAAAAGCAGGGGAATTTGTGTTTTGTAATAAAATTCACTTGAGGGGACGAAGGAACTAATGCATAATCGTATTTACATAGTCAAATGTATGTTCCATATTACGTACACACATGTTCCGACAAGAAATTAAGAATTATACTAAGAAGAAAATAACTTTATCGGTAAACTATTGTTGAATAATCAAGAACACACGTATTTAATGATAAATTATACCAAAATAATACTTTGTAACTTACCTTCACTACAATATTTAACTATTCCAGGCACTTTTCAAAAACTTTTACACCTTACGAAAAATATAAACGTTTCGTTTTCAATGATGGATGCCCGACTAAGGCTCAATTGTCAGTATCATCATCTATTGTGTCTAGGGATCTACGTAGTATACACGATTGCCTGAAGAGTTCGTTATTTCTTTATCGAAATTTTACGATGTTCCATATTACGTGCCGTTTTATATTACCCACCTTTACCCTATGTGTATTTTACTATTCATTTCCCCTGATGAGGTCATTAGAACGATCATTAGTGGTCATTCAAATACCTGCGACACCTGTAAAGGCACTCGCGCCCAGTATGTAGTCTACGTAATGATATTTCATTAGGTGCTGACGTTTTAGTTTGCCGAATATGGTATCACCGAATTCCGTGCGGAGAGGTGCAGTCATTGTGGCGAAATGCAATGGCGCGGTGCATTGCATCGTGGATATTTCGACAATGTCGACCAATTTCGAGCTGATTAGCGGTTGCACGGCCCGTTATCAGTACGCACAGAACGCAGCCCATTTCAACTTCTCTATTTTCACATTTTTCCGATAAACTCTTTCGATATTCCCGCCTTTCCATCCGCGCTCAAATCCCGAGTCTCATCGCTGCTGTGCCGAGCAAATTAATGTCTATGAGCGGACTTGACCAATTGTTGCTAATGCCCACGGTAATGTTCGTCTTTTCGCTTTATCATAAACGCTTCCACCCGTTTGCAGTCTATTTTCCACACGCGATACACTTTCCTTATTATCGGCAGTATTCGTATTCCGCAACCGTTGCCAACCGCTTTACGTTAATCGTATTACACTGAAACGCTTTATTTTCGCAATTACTGTCGGGAAATTATTCGAGAAAATGAATTGCGGCTGTTCGTTAATGAAACAACATTGACCGATGTAATGCGTTTTATATTCTCATTTCGTGTCAATATGTGATTTACAAGCGGCATGCGTATACAATTGCGCAGATTTATGCGGAATATTCGTTATGTCAGGATCATGGGCGCGTAACGAGTCTATAAGTCGGGGAAAAATCGATCAACCAACGAAATATATAGCGCGTAACATCGTATTAGCGTGAAAACAGTAGAGACGCGCAGCGCTGAATTCGCGATTCATTCGGTCTCTTTGCGGGGTAAATTCGAGGCGCGACGTTAATTAAAAGCGTTGCGCTTGTGGCTGGAAATTTCCGGGGCGCGTCTAATTAAAATAATTCGCCGCTTTTTCAGCGACATTGCCCCGGGATTTCATACGATTTTCTATCTCTTGCCGTGCACCTTGCGGAGATATTACCCTGAATCAATTATTTCCCGATCGCGATGCAACTTGTACAGAAAAGTATTTCATATCAAACAAAATCGTGCAACTCGGTGTAGCCTTTATCAGTAGACTTCGAAAACAACATTTGTAAATGATTAGAAACTACGAAACTCAAAAACACACGGTTTATAATCGTTACCCTTTTATGGTCGCACAGGTATAAGTAATTAAATCGTCCGTCCGCTGATATTAAAAGTAGAATGTTTTCTCAGACGGACTCGTCATTGCTCACGTACCTACTCATAAAGCAGACGTGCAATTCATCGTTTAATACTGGAATTTTTTACATTTCTCATGACGTGACCCGGAACTCGGTGCTACATCTGAGAGATTAATGCCTGGGGGGGTGTAATTGAAGGAGATGTGGGAAATTGAGATTGCACCTTTGACCTGGTCCAACCCGCGGCTTCTGTTAACAATCTTGTAATTTTCCTTTTGCTCGTCGACCACAGCTACTAATGAATTCGTTCTTCAACAAAAAGAAAATGGAGAAACTAGGTGGAGAAACACAGCGGCGAACGTTTTCGAGGATTCAAGCGAGCCCCACGGTCGGCAAATTACTACCTCGCTAAAGAGTCGAATGTTTAGTACAGCGAACCAGTGCAAAGGAGTGTAAATACGCCTTTGATTCCTTTAATCGCGTTATGCTTCAAAATGAAGGGTCATTCTGAATAATATCGAGTGACGAGATTACTACGTTGTTGGTTAATTATGCGAGGTTAAAACGGAATCTTGATATACCTAGGAAGCTAAGTATTATTCTTTTAACCTTTGCACTATTTCTTTTCAAGTGAGGTTTGTTCTCGATATTTATTCATATCCACTTGCCGTCATTCTTCGCAGAACTGGGTTTGAAAAGGTATTTAAATAAAAATTCTCCGGAAACGTTTTTATCCAGCGGAATGGCCAATATTCTTCGCGAGGAAACGGGGGCCGAGAAAAGACGCGAATGAACGGTCGAGTTAAATAAATTAACTTGCCTCTAAAAGAAGACTGGGTGAATGCAGTGAAATATAAAAGAAGAGGATAAAAGCACATACGTGTTGTGTTTCGCCAAGATTCGTACAAATAAAATGCGTCGATTTGATCAGAATAATCAGGGGAGGAGCATTCGTATTAATTCACGAATTTAGAACAGCCACGTGTCTTCGATTAATCCGTTTCTTGTTCCGTTTGCCGCGAAACAATCCTGAAAGTCGGTGAAAGATTAATGTCCGGATACACGGTGGACGCCGCATAAAACGAAAATTCCGCGCGAACGATAACGAGTAGTTTGCAAAAAGCTTCAGCTTTTTCTCGGTATTGCTTGAATACAAATGGGAGAGCGCTGTACCATGAAGCATCGATTACTGCCGTTTTTCCCCTCGCCTCCTTGTTTCGCTGAAATTATGTTTGCTCGGTCACTTTTTCGTCGTTCGATCATTAGCTCTACTTAGAGGGTGTCTTTAAAGGCTTTGACCCAACTTCGCAAAGATATTCCACTCGCGTCCAAGAAGAAAAGAGTTATTGAAACGTAAATTTTCAGACGTCTTCCTCTTGCTCGTGAATGATCGTGGTAGAAGTTAGAATCTGTTCTTCAAGTTCCAACGTTCTTCTAATTCTTTCTCATATCCTGGAGAACTGTCGCAGTGGGCGGATTTAACGTTACTACCAGAATCTATTGAAATACTTTCATCTAGGGTTGATTCACACGTTACGGGCGAATCCATTCCAATTATTATTTCCAAAGCTCCGCCGTCGAATTCTGTTTGGGCGTTCAGATCACACTTGATCCTCGAGGCTCAGATTTCCATTTCGAAATGGCCAGAACCAATATTTGATGTTCCTTATTTTAACAATACACCCGTCATAAATTTTGATGGTATTCATGGTATCCTTGTTAGCCTGCATTACCTTATTCAATTCGAAAACCAGGTACCTAGTACAATATTGTTCAAACTCGCTGCAACACTGATGGAAGACTGAATACAAACAGTCGCTGGACGTATTGCTGTTTGAACGGCCAGAATTGCGCTTATTGTGTCAAAAGCGCAAGGAAATACACAGAACCATTAAATGACACAATATATTTGCATGACTTTATTGCAAATACACTAATTACAGCTTCCAAACTTCGATCAACATCTTAAAGCGTTGACTACATTTTATAAATACCTATCCCTTTCTAAAAAACAGAAGAAAAATACTTAGACCTCGGTTTGAATCGATTTCACGATCCACCGAATTTTCCAAATGTTAAGTACTGTTTTACGGCCAATAAATAAATTCCCCTTATCTAAGGTTTCATCTGTATCAGCGCTTGTATCATCACTATCATCAGATGCACACACGTATATCCGGCTATCCGATCTCCTATTACCTATTACCGATTATACGGCTTCTCGGAAAATTTTTAACGTTCCTCCACCCATTACACTTTATAGTCACTTTTATAGCATCGTTTGCAAAATAAAACTCCAGCAACATACCGATTTGCCATTTTCAGACTCATAGTGATCGAGAATCGAAATACTGGTCGGAACTTTTAATCTTATCGCCTGTATTGCGGTGGGTAATCATTTTAAGGCTAGAAAGTTTCAAGGAGCCCATGTTATGGTTGCTAAAAACACCTTGATCTAGTGTGAAAACTATTTAGGTAGTTAGACGCACTGAACCGCTTAACTGGATCTCCTTTGATAACTTTGGGAATATTAATTCTAATCAAAATTCGTTTGTACGAAAATTGCGTTGCACAGTCTCGTGCAACGATTCAATCAACATTTTATCATCCCTTGTGGTGCTTCAGACTTGACGCATAAGATTTTTCTTTAAATTCGCGAGTCACCTTCCATTAAAAGCAATACTATTTATGTTTCAATTTACGCGACTCGATTAATTTATTATCGTTGATTGCACAATAAACGAGTGTCGCTTTCATAATAATTATACATTTGCAAGCACGCTGACTAACGTAAATCTTCGTCAACGCTTTGTATTCAAAATTAGTGCACAGGATGCCATTTGCTAATAAATTTGCGGCTCCGCGGTTAATATAATTCTATGATTTATTCGTGTAAAACGGCAACCGACGCCATGCGGACTGACCTGCTATATACTGCACGGATAATTAGAAAGCTGAGGACCTGAAAACGTTGAAAGAGTATTGCAGAAAATGTACACATTGGTGAAATGTTCTAGCAACTCTAGCTACGACGATTAATGGCAATTAATTAACGGGATTAGGCGACGATTTTAGTAACGCGAAACGGTTGCGTCGAAACACGATTAACGCAGGGGGGGCATTAGCGAGATTACATTAGCCCTGTGCAGGTCGCTGCGCCAGTGTTATTGCAGCAACGAGCTTACCGACACGAAAAAAACTAAGCGTTTCAACGCTGCAAAACCGTTTCGGAGAGTCGTCGACGCGTGGTATCGTCGGCTATACCGGAGTGCTATAACTCTCAATGAATTTGCTCTTTGATTATTTGCATTCACAGAGTTGCCGCGAAAACGTCAGCACGGTTTTGTTTGTAATTTCCTCGGAAATTTCACCGTCACCGATGAAACGCTTTCAAACGCGCACTTTCCTCTACGACACTATCAAATGTTGTTTGATTCGCTTTCATAACTCATGTTATTACACCTTTTATGCAATATTATATCACCCTCAAACGAACCGCTATTCACAACACCGATGACTGGTCTAGTTCGCCAAGCGAATGTTCCATTAAGTGTATTCACCGTTGCTCTCAGGAATACGAGCTTGCAGAACCCCGCCGTAGAAATAGCCTTTTAATTCTACATACGATCCCATGAAAATATATTTAACTAATGCGTATTGTAAAAGATTAACAACGTCTTTTACATCTACAAAGCTTATCATAAAGATATCATGCGAATCCTTTTAACTGCATACTCCTTTGAAAGTACCAACTGGTACTGCAAAAACTGCTTACGGATTGTGAGCACGTGAAACGATAACTCTCGTGCAGGAGCATTTGGCAATGATTTTTCCGGGCGACGCGACGCGGACGCCGCAGTCCGCGAACGAGTCTCGAGTTAACAATGAACGAGCCTAGACGGTGCAGCAGGTCTCGACATCTGCGCGAACTTTTGAATACCCTCGAGGAGGGAAATCCGCACGTTACTCGTTCCAGTTTAGCGGGCTACACATATAGCAGGTATGCGCAGGGTACAGGGACTGTTGGTAGCCAGCAGCTCGCTGCTCGTACGAGTGAAGTCGTGCACGTAGCTAGGTGAGTCAGCGGTGCTTCGGTTGTCTCAGGAGGCCACACCACGGACAATATCCACCGACAGCATCTATTGACCGAGCTGCTGAAATTCTACAAGACCGGAATATTCGTGCAAGTTTTCGCAATCGAGCTCGCCCCACGTCATTTCTCACGCGGCACGAGCTTCAGCCGCCCGCGGCCCGTGCAACGCGAACTCTTCGCGATAACGAACGACCACCTTTCGCAACGCTTTCGGTCCTTGTCCAAAGAATAACTTAGCCCCTGAAAAATTTCCGTTTCTTTCCAATCCCAACCTTGCGCAGGCGATACGTGTTATCGTTACGCAGGATCCTACTGTTCTCCACGAGATCGCCCGACCAAACATTTGTACAACTGCTGTGTGTTTAGGTAAATCACGACCCTCGAGCCCACAATGTGCAACAATTACGTGCGCAAACACGGACCGCTGTCGGGTTGGAATTAACAGTTTTCTAACGATACGGCGATTAATTAAAACTGGAATCTTCTGCGATAACGATGCGATAAAGTTTGAAATTTCAGGTACGACAGGAACTACGTGCGTTGGAAATTTGATTAGAAAAGCCTGACGGTTTAATTCGCGGACTTGTTTCCGCAGAGAATTAGATTTTCGGCGAGGTCGAATCGCTCGCTTCTAGTCCGAGAGACCGTCTCCCGTCTTAATTCTTATTATCATCGAGGCCTGATTGAATGGCAGAGATCCTGATAATAGCGGTTCGTTACAGGAGGCGCGGCCTGAAATTTCATCCTGCAAGAAATTTCGCCGCTTTACGCGACGGCTGCTCGTCAATCTGGTCACGTGCCGATCCACCAGACGCTGGCTTTGTTGCCTGGAAATCCGACTAATGAAGACTCAACGAATCAGTGAGATCGATATTACGGTTTACGGCTACGCGAGTCCACGATAAATCTCATCCACCGTGGAAGAAGCCGCAATAACACCGGAATTAATAATATTGACGTTATCGCCCGAGTAATAACAATTCCATCCGATCCGTGTAACTTAATATATAACGATATCGGTCCGCCCTTCTAGCGTTTGCTTCAACGTTAAGCCCCAGCGGCAAAAGGTTGTTGCGTAACTTGCGAATTAATTAAGAATAAGTCTTCGAAACGAGACCGCGGGGATTTAAATCTATATACTTTTATAATTGACATATTAATAAAAACAGTAATGAAAAAAGTACCTACAATTCGGGTGGAACGAGAAGAAAGTTAACTTTACGAGTGATATAATTGCACTGCAAGATAAATTGTATCGTTCAATGGGTAATATTCCAGTTTCAATTGCCAGTTAACACACTTATACTTAAAAAATTTGTTATAGGTATATATCTACGATCATTGTAAGTAACAAATAAGCATTCGGTCATTACATAACTCTCAAGGCTTTCCCGAAGAAAGAAAACCACTTGACAGTGTCCTCGTTAAGCGCGCAATTCGTTAATTGCCCGAAGAAACGCCCGGACGTAATGTCCAAGCAAGCTCCTTTTCCACGACGGAATTTCCTCGAATTTTCTCGCGCGATAACAGAAACGGCTCCTTAATTCGTTTCGGAACGTTCCTCCGTATCTCGAGCACGACTTTCCTTTGTCTGTTGTTTTCGGCCCCGAAGACGTACAGCGACGCTCCGCGAAATTGTTTTCCGCGGTGGATAACATCGTCGTGCTTTCTCTCTAACTATAAACAGACACCGAAAACGATGTAATCGCTCAATTCCCAGGTTCGCCCGTGCTCGTAGCAGAATGACTGATCCTTGGTGTAACCGTGGGGACATTAGCCATTCCTGATAGCCGTCATCGCTCAAGTTTATGCATGCGAGAGATGATGCAACGTTGCACGCATCCCGCGGAAAGGCACAGCTGTGCCCCAGCCCTCGGCACCCCATAAAACTCCATGTATATTCGGACCACCGCGTCCCTGTATTCTATGCGCATCATAAATCAAACAGAAAAACCTGTTGTTCAAAAACGCCCCTCAATTCGTGTCTATCATCGAGCAATAATTAGAGAAGTATAAAGTGTTATCAATACTAGCGCCACCAATGAACTTCCACGTAAATTCATTTCAGCGAGGGTAACCAAAGCTTGGATTTAACTATAACGCGTAGTCATTTTGAATCAGTAACTATAGAGGGTAGAGTGCAAAATGTAGACTAGCGCGAGACACGCGATACGAGACGAAGAGGAAAAGTTCCAACCAGTTATGCGAGCGTTACTTTTACGTGGCGCATATGAAGCGCGCTGTACAATGGTGGCTACACCTGCCGCCTGCCGACATCTGCGCTATTCCCGTGTTCTTGTCTTCCCCGATATTGGCTGCATCGAGCCGAAGGTACTTGGAATATTTAGCATTTTGTACGGGAACTAATTTTGCCCGGTCACGTAGCCATTCCCACTGCGAAATTCGCGATTAAGTCTGACGACTCCTCGTGACAGAAACGTAGATGGAACAAAGACCATCTGTGTCGAATCCAGCTCGGAAAAGTGTAAAACATTGCGTGGAAACTGTTTCGTAAAATATACGTTGTTCTAAGGATGTTCTTCTATTATGAGGTTACAGTTTGTCAGGAATTTCTTGACGTGTTTCCTTAACGTCCCAAGAGAAGCTTCGCCTTGGTTGAATGGTGGAAGAAGCGGGACTTGGAATCGTGAAATAAAATGCGATGTGAGGATTACTTTGGGAATGGGCTAGCGACACCAGCATCCCCTTCTCGGAATCAGTGGGAGACAGTATCGAGCATATGTCGCTATGCTGTTGGAGGAGCATTGAAATTGCCCGGGCCGATTTACGCGGCGGGATTCGCGCACGTAGCACGAAAGGTGCAATTACACGGAGATATTCCGCGCCCCGGGCTAAACGACGACCTGTACACACGGGCAGCTGCCTAGAAAGATCGCGCGCACACCCACCAATCCCTATGCAAACGATCCGAAGCACGACCTACCTATTTGCGAACAGGACGTCGCATGCACGGTGGCTGCGCAACGGAATATTCATAATTTCGGCCTGTGCTTTTGGGGTCGGTTAACCCTTCCGCCGTGCGGGCCCTTGAAACTCTTTGCATTCGTTCTTCACGCTCGTTATGCCGTTGTAAATGCACCGAAAACAGGAAAACCGTATTTTTCGTTTCGCAGAGGCCACCAACAACAACTGAATTTGGAAGCGACTTTGGTGGCTGGTTTGCAGTCACGATGAAAAAGACACTCTACTGAATAGAAATTTAAAAAAAGAGTTTAATATTCTTCGGTTAAGGGGCTCTTGTTCTGGAACACCCCATGCACACTTACGATCCGAGCTCTTTATATTTAGCCTTAAACTTTACGTGTTATTTGGCAGTTACGCGAGCTGCACAAGATTGCGTTAAGGCGCGACACGACCTTTTTAATATCACTGGTTCCGTACTACGCTAGCACCTGCAGGGGCGAACGCGATTTAAACGAATCGCGATCGAGAGAAATTCTTTCAAGTGTCGATTTAACATTCCAGATGTAATTTAATCATCTCGAGCACCAAATCGTGCGCAGCGCGATAACACGAGTCTATAATCGAAAATGCTTGGGGTCACGTTAAGTAATAACGTCGCGACGTGTAACGCTAAGGGCATGTAAGTGGAAGGTAAACGCAGAAACATGGATACACGTATTGATGTTAGACGTGTACACACGCAGTGTGCACGGTGACAAGGATGCCTCGAACAAATAACATGGACAATACACGTGCGAGTGCTTTGAGGTTTAAGTTACATGTGCACGTATGTATGTCCGCGAGTAATCCGTCGCCGAGGCGCGCGAACATACATTACGATCATGTTCAAAGTCAGGCATATAACTTTACCAAATGGCTGGGGCTTTTATCGTAGGCTAAACTGTAGTTTGTCCCGGCAGAAAATACTACGCAATTGTGATGATTGCGGTTGCGGTGTTCGCTTTCCGGCAAACACAACGAAACGAGGGATTGCAACAACTTCGACGAACGCGCGAGCATTTTCACAAGCGAAGAAACGGGAGTTTTACAAAACAATATTTTGTCAAGGTGCGTTTAGACCAAACGAACGAATGCTCGTTCGCCTCTCATTTCGACAAAATTCGTGGCCATTTAGTGTAAACGACAATCTTCACTTGCAACTTTTCATTATTTCATTACTTGAATTTTGTCGAAGTGGGAGACGAACGAACATTCGTTCGTTTGATTTAAACGAACCTTTACTCGTTGCTTAATAGGATAGTCGTCTTTTATCGTGTTTCATTATTGATCCAATATCGCGTCAAGTTGTTGAAACCCTTCCGAAGCTACCATCCATCCGTTCGACTCGTTGAACGTCCGAGGATGATTAATGATTTACTTATACTACTAGCTTCGCGTAGTCTCGGGCGAAGTACAGCGGGTGATCGATATTACGCGCTGAGAACAATATTCCATCGACTTAGACTGTTCCTTCCTAAGTTACTCCCAGCGAATGCTGCACAGAAATACTTGTCATCTTTGGAAAGAAGAAATTCTTTGCTACACAATGGCACATTCACGAGGAAATTCTTTTCTCCTAGACTGTTGAGAGTTTCTGGGTAGCATTTTGAAAACACCGTGTCCCTTGGCCCGTGACGACAAAAACTAAGTGCACTAACAATAAGGGTTTATTTCCACGACGGAACTTCCCTCTGCAACATTGCCGCGCAGCCGCGTATGCAAATGTTGGAAGAAGAAACGGAAGACGAAGACAGAAAGAGGACTCATATGAGCACGATTCAACGCAGGGAATGGCCGGATATCTCCAATTATGCGACCACTCGAGTCGTTCCGTGTCCGACATAACCGTTTTCCGAAAGTGCCGTTCCAGCATTTGCTCCGTAATTCTGACCGTAAATGTACACATACATACCTAACACGTCCCTGCCGGATTCGATACCAGCTCGCGAAACTTTAGCCCCAAGTCGAAGGGAAGGGGGCTATTAGCCCGCATCAGGTCCACTTCCGGTGGCGCACTTAACGCAATTACCGACAAAACTCGCGCGAAGAACGACTTTGCTCGCTGAGCCATTCGAATGAATAAAGAAGCTTGCTTTCGGAACGGACCTCCCTGGTTCTGTTCGCGATGCTTTAACGAGCCTTGTTCTATCGCGACGCGACGACCGATTGGTTCTTGCTTCGCGTGGAAACAGTCGCCATTTCTTTAACCTGTTCTGCAGGCTTTAGGTGTTTTTCAACCTTTTATACCTTCTGTGTTACACAGTTGAATGAAGTGATCACATTTGCGAATTCTCTACGCGTGCGTTAATTTTCGTACGAAAAGTGCATACGTATATCGTCTTCCAGTTTTGTTAATTTAATTTATTGTTTTATTATTGTTTTACCGCACGGTCCTAGGGAAAACTGCGTTACTTACGGGCTGATGTAATATATCAGACGGATAGCAGCAAGGCGTGGTGCGATCCTGCGTTGGCGAATGAAATTACCGATATTACCGTCCAGAAAGAGAACCACCGCCTCGCGAGGATACGAAAGGGCGTACTTCATAGTCATGGTAATTGCCCTAGCCGAGCGCGAGACGTAGAGCGTAGTTTATAATTAATTCATTGGATTAAATTTTACTTCACGTAGCTAGTATGCATTACGCGGGTCCTCGCCGCACGTTCTTCACACTCAGGCCTCTCCTTCTTCCTTCAATTTATGCACCTTCGACCGACATCTCCGGCCGTCTTTATCAACCCTTAAAACGAACCTATCGCTTTATCCAAACTCCGGCTTCTGCGATTGAATTACGTGCCCATCGAACGCGTGGTAAGTTTTCGAGCGTACTTTGGGGGTGCTAAAAGACGGTCTAACGTAATTAGGGAAGTTTGTTTCCGCCAAACTTTCCTATTGAACGCCGCTAACTTTCACCGACAGGTAAATGCGTGAGTAACCGAGGAAACGGAAAAGGAAAAGAAACTGACAAAACAGTGAACTGTTTATAACCCACAGCATCCGTCCCAAGGATTCAAGGTAGCGGTGAATTTGCAATTACCAGTGAATTACAGACATATCCTATTTTTTGCGGAATCCCTGATGCAATAGTGATTACATAGGGAAACCTGGGGTAGAGTCGAAGTATCGAGAGTAACGTGATACCTGTTAGAACAGCATCGGGGTGGAACACGAAGTTATGGCGTTGCGCTTCTGTGAACAGCGCGGCGCAGCGCGCCGGATGCCTCTATAGATATTTGATACGCGTTTCGTAAATGAAATCAGGGTAGCGGCTGGGGAGTCGTGGCAGTTCCCAGTCTCTTTCTGGAGGCTCCCGTTGCGGAAGGTCCCCGAGAGAAATACGGCAAGAGAGCAAATTACGAAAGTTCGTTGTACGATGTTGAAGTTCCCCTCGAAACGTCGGATTCGTCGTGTACCTACGGATCAGATACTCCCAGGAAATATTCCAGCACAGAGGGGCTAACGTCTCTAGATTCCTCGATGCATCCTTTCTTGACACGTCACTGCCGTGTTATCCGTGCACGAACGTCGCTGCAACGTCTCAGGGGAAGTCTAGTATCAATTCGACGGTTTCTAGTGGCTACACGTTTCCCAGCAACACCAGCTGAACTCAGGAACCAGCAACGTGCATCGTATTCACAATTCTTCTTTATTGCGATGATTAATGCTGCTGACTTCTTTTTAAACGTCAGGATTAAAGGATCAACGATGATTTTGGTAGGAAATTCAGTGCATCGAAATGGAACAATATTCTAATTATTTAACCCAGCAATTGAACACCACTGCACCTTTTAAAACATTCGTTTCGCACCACACATTTTTTGCTTAAAAAATATGGAAACTATTTAAAAAGGCAATTTAATTTGCTGCCAGGTCACGTAATTAATATCGTGATTGCTCGCGCGAAACCGTTACCGTAACCTTAATTAGTGCGCGTCTAAAAGATTTCCAGCGCTCTGCATTTTTGCGCGATGGCAGCTTGTGACGGAGCATAGAAATCGAGATGGAAAGGAATTTAAATCGGCCGCGTCTCGTAACACGGGACAAAAGGAGTTACACCAGGAATTGATTGCGACGAAGCGTTCTAAAGATACGCAAATCAATTGCCTCGCGATTCACATGGAATCATCGGTATCCTGAATCCTTGCATCCCTTTTAAATTAGCTCCTTTCAGCAGCGACGAGCGAACAGCGCACCGAAAGAAATCTGTGTCTGATATCGATCGCAAATTCTTCTATTTTGATGTGAGTGCCCGGCACGTTTCATTTGAAAAAGACTAGAAGACACAGACAAACACACAGATCCGATTAACTGCTAAGGGAAAAAGAGCTGTTTAAAGATACAACTTGTACCTATGCCACTCCACGGAAGAAAAGTGAGGAGCTAACGGCTCCACGCTTGAATCAGTTGTTGCTTATCTTGATTATTTAAAAGTGAAAACCCGTACGTGGACGGAAATACGATGGAAATGCCCGGTATACTGTTTAGCATATTCGTTAATTAAATGCAAAAACAACATTGAATTAAAGCCCATACACCGCTTCTCCATTTTTCATTTTAATTTCGGTTCAACATTATCGCGAGCGATTTCCCTCTATCCAACGGAAATTGATAAAACGAATTCAGCGTCGTCGCGCGCGAGCTCCGGCTTCGTTAAAAGTTAAGTACAATTTCCATAACGGAACATATTGAGTTTCCAGTTCGCGAATAATTTATTTTTGAAAATAATTTCGCGCCCTTCTTTACTCGAGCGACCGCGTTAAGGAAGTTTCCGGCGAAACTTTGCCAATGACTGTATACAAATTTCGGTATGCAGGCGAAACTACTTGCATCAGCTATTTTTGTCAACTTTCGTAAACCGCTTTAAGAAGTTCCACGCACGACTCCCCGACTATGTTATCGAAATTTCAGCTCATACCCTCGACCCTAAATAAATCACCTAAACTTTCCTACGAAAGCTAAATGATTTTAGTCGCGATGTAATCGAAGTCGTTTCGATTCCTTTCATTCTGCAGCATCGCGTTGTAAAATAGAAAAACTTCCGCCTCGCGTTTGATGCATTTCCTGTAAGAAATACCGTTACCGTGTCAGCGACGAGCGAGAATAAATAACAGACATTGAACTTCTTTGTCGGTGATGCAAGATCGATACGAGAGAATATCGCGGCAGCGAAAATATATAAACTTTTTCACAGCGTTAATATCTTGCCTCGTACATTCAACCGTGTTCTTAAAGGAACATTTTGTCAATGCTTCTGCGTCCACCGATTACCAAAGGCAATACACATTCTCGACTTCCAATATTTCTCTTATTTATTGTGACAGAGCCACGACAATTTTCTAACACGATTTTTCTGCCGACCTACCTCTCTGCAAGAAATCAATCTGTTGAATACTTCTTTCAAGACATTTTCCTGAGCATCGCAGGACAGCGTCTAACGTTTGTTCTCCTCCAAGCGTTGATATAATACATTCAACAATCGTGATTCTGGAGTTGAAGCAACATCGGAAGGAGAAATGAATTTAAGAGTTGTATGGATGGCAAGGAATCGGGGGCAGCTAGTGAAGTTGGCTGCTATAAAATTCTACCTGTTTGCTGGCAGGTCGACATAAATAAATCATGGAAGCATGTAAATCAAGCGGGACCTATGTTCCTTCTAGTAAATACATGTACATACGTATTCTTTCCATAGCAGGCGACCGCTTGTACTTTTACCGATATAATCCGTGAATCGACTACGCATGAGACTCTACAAACTGAATGCGGGAAAAAGCAGAAAAATCATGTAGAAGAAGACGCTCGTTAAACTTTCCGCATTTTAAAGGCAGCCTGCTCGCTACCACGAATACTAAAGCACACTCTGCATACGAATATTAGCTGCTCCCTCGGAGTATCGACGAGGTGTTGGCAAACTTGAACAACTCGTGCCACCGGCAACAATTATTTGCAGTGTTGCAGTCACGTTCAGCGTAAAAAAACAGTGAGCACAAAAGTGCACTGGTGGCCGAATAATTAGTTCAACAGATTCTAGTTATTTCTATTCTTCGATACATTCGACAGTATTTAAACACATTTAGGAACAACGAAGCAAATTTCGAAGTACATATTCGAAAGAACGCAGGGAAAAAGAAGGTGATGATCAACGGTGATAAAGATTTTCATCCGTGACGAAACTCCCTAGCGTACGAACCAACAGCTACGACTCAGTGTCCCCGATTTATCGGGATACCCCATATTATCACTCTCAGCTGGCGGGATATTTTTTAGTGTTACGCATCAAGATATCGTAAGTCCGGTGCTATTTTTTCCCCTTATCTCGCCTTTTGACGTTTATTCACTCGTTACCGAGGAACCTAGAGTTTCCTGTAGTAGGTCGAGTGCTGCGCCTGGAAGCTTTCAAGCTGGTACAATCCTCATGGACACAAAGTTTCGGACACTATCGATCGTTCCACGTCAGTTGCATTCGAGTAAAATTTTATTAACAACATTTTCCTGGAACGTGTTGTAGGAAATTATTATTCTATTCCTATGTGTGAAATTCGTACGATTATGTAAAATTTAAAGTGAAAATGGAGTACTACGGTCCCTTTGATCTTCCTGGTAGGTCAAAACTGTTCCCAAGTATGATTTACGCGGCTATAAGGTGCGTATCAGACCCGCTGGCCAAGAATCTAAAAGGACACTTTGATCCACTGCGTATCGTAAAACGGATAAAGGGTCAGGGAAACTGCTTTTCGTTGTCCCTTGCTCATCGTTCCCTCGTTTCGCGTCAGCTAATATCAATGGATATAGGTCACCGATAAGGGAATAAAACGTAACGAGGGGTTGGTCGCGAGTACTTGGCGCAAATAACCCCTAAAATTGATGACTCTTCTTAGAAAAAAGCTGAAATTCAGCTTCCTCGCCCGAAACGCATGAAATTGATTGCCCGAACTATTTTCGAATATGATCGAATTAGAGTTGCAAAGTGCCGTAAAGTGCGATCGTCCTAAATTAAAATTTAACGCAAACGTGGCATTCGAGTGACCCGAATAAAAAATTGTGCTTTCGTAAGTCGCCTATATAACGCGTCGCTTATATGCATAACCTCGTTTCTGCCTTCTCTTGTAATATATTACGAGAACCGGAAGCGAAAGGGTGAAACCGTCAAACTTTCCTCGATATGTATCCTGACGATTAATTTGTCTATTATTCCCCTGAGACGCGTTTGAAAAATAACAGGGAAGATTTTTAGTAGAATCTGGGGGAAACACAGTCCATCACAGCGAACGAACTAAATAAATGTGAAGTGCAGAGGAATGCAGGCTAGCCAGTGTTAAAATCTGAAAGAAGCAGTTGAGAGATAGAAATACTTGACATTTTCAAAGGGATCGAATCGCATCGAGACTCTCGGAAATATCGAAGCCAGCAAACTGTCCAAGAGTACTGACCAAGAGATCAAAGTGCACAGCAGAGTAAGCGATAAAATTATCGTGTTCTTTAAACGAGCAACAACGCGTCGCGTCGGCTCGTCGAATGTCAGAAGAGCTGGTAAAAGGTTTGCTGACGGAGCGACGTTCCTCGGAAGCGAAGTAACTTGTCGCTCCAGTTCTTCAAACGGTGCTCCTGAACTTATTTCGAAGCTCTTCCTTGAAGAGGCACTGCCAGTTCGCGCTCCTTCCGATCCTTACGGTTTCCACCAGTCAAACAAGATTCGACTCTCGGCGTAAAAGTTTAACAGACCCTGTTCGTTCGCTTTAACGGCCACCGTCGAACCTTCGCGTATAAAAAAATGGAATACCGTCGACCAAGTTCATAGAAATAGAGCAGCGACGGATAGACCCGATCGATTGGTAAAAAAAGACGAGGGAAAACTTCTCAGAAGACTTACACTTTGTCGGCTCTTTTTGCCTTTCAGGGATCCCAGTGCGTTTTAGTTGCTTTCACGATAAAGTCTCCATAATTCCAACTAAAAGGGACTAATGCAGGCTCGAATTCAACATTCGTCTACTTTGAATTACAATCAATTAAACGACGAATAAGAACCAGTTCTCCAATGGAGCGGAACTCGATTGAAACGAAGCTGGAATTAAGTGAATCGCAAATTCCAGAGACTCGACTGTTTAGTCGTTGAAAATAAAATTAGCGCATTTCGCACCCCCTGCAGAAACGGCCATCTAAATCTCCGTCTGTGAGATTCACTCGAACCCTCCGAAACATCTAGTATTCACCTCTGAACAGCAATAAAAAAAGGAAAGAACAACGGGAGATAGGGAGCAGGCTTGTCGCTGGGAACTATCACCGGCATAGACAGCCGGGGAGATTGGCGTGAAAGCCGTAAAGCCCGTTTCGAACTGTTCGTTTGTTCTCCGATCGGTGAATTCAACGATGCTTTCGCCCCGAAGGAGGAGAGAACGCGTTGTCCTTTCTCTATCTTCCTCGCTAACGATCCCGTAGTCGCGATCGATTCTCGCAGGCCGCTCGTAGATTGGCTGCGGTGAATTTTTCGTTTGGTCTTTTTTATTTCCCCCGTGCAACCCGCCCGGTAATTCCATTTCGGGCTAAAGTGAGTCTAAAAAAATCGATGAAACCGTATCGAGCAATGACAAAACCATTATCGAACGTCTGTAACGAAATTAATACCGCTGCTCGATCCGTTCGCTCTGTTTTTCCACGAGACTCCCCCCTCACTCGAACCGAATCCAGTTGTTTCTCCGTGAATTATCGCTGCACTGCAGTTTTCAGTGCGGTAATTTTGAAATTACGCGCGAACGAGATGCTCTTTCAGAACGCTTTTACGTCTGGTCGATTGGTAATCGTTTTATCGAATTGTATTCCCCGTTAATTTTAAACGGACGGAAGATCGCTGTGAATCGATCGTCACTTCGTTACAGAGCTGCATGTGCATTATCGGTAAAGGGAGTGGAACGAATTTGTAATCGTGTTACAAAATCGAATCACGGAAGAGTACACGGGGTTTGTTTTAATTGTGTGCGATGGTAACTTGAAATAGCTTCATTTTAATCTAATTAACTAAATCTGCGGAGTATCGTCGCAACCTCAGACACCTGGCAAAGCTTTCTGCCACACTTTTATCAATATTCTGTGTATTTACCGTTTTCGATGTACCGAAAGAAAAGAAAATTTGCGTAGCATCGAGCTGGGGATACGCTCCCAGAAGCAATCGGGTCGCCGTGAATTCCAAGTAGAATAAAAGTTTTACTGCAATCGTGGGTGATCCCTTTCAAGGGACCTCCAATGTACCGTGCACAACTACTGTGATTGCTGACCTATCGGTTGACAGTGGATATTAAGATACCCTTCGCATTCGAAATAAACGTAGGCGAGAGAATATGGAGCACTAAAGCTGAAAACACGTATTTCACTTTATGATGCCCTGTGTAGGTAATCGTGGCAAAGAAGCCTCTCATGCAGGTGCACACGAACAAATAAATATCGCTATTTCACGGACGAGTGCGTTTAAACCCACCATATACGAAATAATATCAGTTTCAAATTTCCTGTCCGAAATTGGTGTTTATCAGTAATTATAAGATCCGTTTCGAAAGTGCTTCAACTCGACACACGGAGCTTATAGCTTGATTTATGATTAAACAGTAGCCGCACGATACTTTTCGCTCAGTCAGTTATTTCGTAATATTTGCTGACATCTATTTGCTAAACGCGCCATGCAATCAACAAAAGACAGACACGCAATACGCGTGGCAAACTGGAACAAAATTGAAGGCTCTATTTCGCGTTGCAACTAGAAGCGTTAGTCAAGCTTCACTTTACAGCGTATATTTTGTTCCGTAACTAGGTTTGAGCAGAGTGTAATTGCAGCACGTCCCGCAACCGCGTCGGGTTGAAGTCGAAATCAAAATGCATACTGCAGCTGCAGCAGGAAGGTGAAACGGTGCCCGTGTGCCGCAGCAACTGGCATTGCTAAACATTTCAACCGAGCAGATATTTTAACGCTTTACCGGTGCGGCACGGCGCCACGCGAAATTCCTCGGGTTTTCGTGACCGAACGAGAACAATTATTCCCGAAACGTCTTACTTCACGAGGGAATCGAGGACACCGGGATTTTTCAGAGCATTTCCACCGAAAATAGATCGCGTTTCCTCTGCGTGCTATCTGGGGTAGTTTAAACGACACGTTCATGGGTATATCATTGAAACCGGTAGACAGATTTAGCGAAACGGAACGCAGCTTCGCTGATTTATAGCCCTGATTAAATGAAAAGCCAATGTACACCCAGCCTGGAAAAAATGAGAATAATGTAGGGCGATTCAAAAATATAGGGGTCGTCCTTAAATTACGTAAGGCTTTTTTGGGGGGAGGGAGTCGCGAATTTCTTACTTTTTCTTACAAGGGGGAGGGGGGAGTCAGGTAGTGTTTTACGTAATATTTTGTAATCTAATTTTCAATCAATACAAATTCTATCATTAATGTTTCAGAAAAGATTTTTAATTAAATTTTCCGAAATCAAGTTAAATGAATTATATAAACCTTTACAAGAATTTTAATAACTGAAAAAATTCAATGTAAAAAATATTACGTAAGAGGGGAGTTACAATATCAAATCTTACGAATGATTATACTGGGGGAGGGAGGGGGTAAGAATTCCTCAAAATTACTCTTACGTAATTTAAGGATGGCCCCATAGGGAGACCTACTCTGGGAGCGGATTTTGCCACCCTTATTCGAGACTGTTCAGTCAGACATTACTAGCAATATTTTCAAGAAAATATACATTCTATTATTCTCTTTAATCGTGGCAAATATTTATATAAAGAAGCAAGCAATAAAGTAGATCCTGTTAATCGTCCTGGGGATCGTAGGGAAGAAACGAGTGTAGTTTATAACAAAGCTGGTGGTGCGGGTGTGTAATTGGCGAAAGGAGAAGGAAGAAAGGGAAACGTAAAAGTGGAATATATCGCGCAGAAACGGACCGCGTTTCTGGCTTTCTGAGCGGCAATAAGCGAAGCCTTGACGACGGTGCATTAAGGCAGAATTGAGGAACATCGCGGGTAGGAAGAAGAGGAGGAAGAAGGCCGAAGGAAAAGGAAGAGGAGGAGTATCAGGGCAAAGGGAAATGAGCAGTCGCTAAATTTTTCCGCGCTAAAAATTGCTGAGAGCAGCAGCTTAACGGAATAGCTTCTGCCCGTTCGAGGGATATTTCCATAACGCGGAACGTTTTGGAATTTTCAGACACGGAAAGAAATATTTCGACCATACTTCCGAAGCAGTCTGCCAAGAATTGCTACAGAATATTTTCTATCGGGAAAGTTTGAACTCCGCGCCTTGATGATTTTCAGCTGGGACGTGTTATTTTACCTTCAGCTGTAGTAGTAATTCGACAGTGACATTGAAATGTCATGATTATGATCCAACTTTGCTCGGTACAGCTTTTTCTATCGTAGATTTTTCTAACGGTACAATATTTTCCCGAATGCGCGGACTATCTTGCAAAACTTTGACAGCCAAAATAATTTACAAGCATCACACTCATGCGATCCAACTACTTTTCGCGAAGAGATTAAAATCAGTGGTGCGAAATTATTCCAATTTACGTAGCCGAGCAATTGCGAAATACTTAGGTACAGAGTTTTTATGCCGCTCAAGTTATTGGTGATAAGATCTTTAATTGTCCCAGGGGAGGGGAACGATCGATATTTACCGGCCGCGAAAACGAGGTCGAGCGGATCAGATGAAGAAGAAAAATCTCCCGGAGAAATTACATCGCAGGAAACATCGAAATGTCTCCGCGCAGCTATCATTCTCACAAATGCCACTTGTAACGACCAGCAAACGTCATCTGTTGAAATTATACATAAATCAGTTTCTACCGATTCTAGTGTCCCTGCGAATCTATTTCCATCGCCTCTCCAGATCGTCAAGATTTATTTTCAGAGGATTCACACAATTACCTAAAAGACGATCGGAGAATGATCTTTCACCTCTTAAAGAGCGCACTCTGCGGTATAAAACTCGCTTTATCTCAAGTCTGAAAAGACTTTATCGAAGCTGCTGTCAGAATTAGCGAGACCAGCTACCGAGATTCGAATCTACGACATGGGATGATCACGGGGTAATAGATTAGTATCGCGAAGGACGCGCGAGCTGAATCCCCAAACTTTTTCCATTTCTAGCAACAGCCTCGCGCGAAGTTTCAACAGCGATGAATAATAACGCGAATGGATCCAGCGCCGGATCGGGGCGTGAATACCCTTTGATTCACTTCGCGTGCACGAGGGTTGAAAAACTCGATCACTGACAATGGACCATCTCGCGGAATCTCACGCTGCCTCGCGCAAACATGCGGGATAGGGAATACAGGAGACAGGAGGGAGGCAAGAAAATCGAATGAAACTGAACACGCCAGAGCTCCAATGACAAATATTAAACATTAAGACTATACAGTATTAGATATTGTTCGATAAACGCGTCCAGGGTAGAATTTACGTTAAAATTCCTGTAATTCAAGTCGAAAGTATTACTACATTACGTGGATTAACGATCTGATTTTAATGGGTTAAAAATATTAAAGTAATCGAAGAGTTTCGAGCTGGCAGGAAAGCCAGGATGCAAGCAACACGCACAGAGAAGCACTTTGGTGTGCGTGTGTTGGGTGGCATAATAATGGAAGCACATAATCGCGTGTTTAACGTCTCGTCATGAGGCCCCGATCCCGCAGGAGCGGTGCATTGCGGCGATCCTCTATTCGAGAATGATAAATTGACAGTGAACGCGTACGCTCGCCAATGGGAATGATCGTCCGTGTAAAATTACGTACCGATAGCTCTAACCACAGCGAACATCAACAACGCAAATCATTCGGAGCTTCGTGACTTTTAAGAACAATTAACCCTTTCCTCACGTTCATTGAAAAATAAATTTCCTGTAAAAACACAACTAATTATCCTATAATTTTTTACTTCATCGTCCCTTCAATTGAAAAACATAAACCCCGAAAAAACCGTGGCAGAAAAATTTCAATTGAAGGGCGTTCACGCGTTTGCAGTTCGATGAAAATTTGTCAGCCGAAAAATTGAATAGTTTGGTTACATTAAGCCGGCGGTATGCAATATTGGTTTGTTTTTAATATCCGCTCGCCAGCAGATGCACACTCTGGAAAACGTCCAGTTCCGCGAGAGGGTAAATCGACAGGATAAATAGCCACAGTTTGTTAAATGTTCCAGGGAAAATCAGGCTGGCCGGCAATTTTGTCGAATCGAACGTGTAAAGCAACGTATTGTTGAAGCGTATCGACAAATGCACAAGTTACGCGCGGCCGAACGGCCCGAAGTGCAGATGACGTACCGCATTGTACTTTATTGTCCGCCATTGTGTTGCAAATCCAAACAAACGGACGGCAAAGCGATTTGTTTATGAATGGAGCCTTACCAGGCATCATACATATTTATCTAGCGCGGCGGTGCTCAGCGTTATTAGCACGTCGCGAGCGTTACCGTCCGCGTTAATGTCCTCGCGATTCGACAGCGATTCGCGGCTAAATGACACCAACATTGCACCGGCATTGACAGTTTTTGTCACGAGAAACGCGCGGCCGCCGACGAATTCTGTCGGGACGCGTACTCGTCTTGCGTGCAGGCAAAATTTAATCGACGCGACGCCCAGGGCACTCGACCATAAAATAGACGGCGTCGCTGTAAAATTCGCCACGTCACAACGTTCCTTTTTAATTTCGCGTGATCAGAATAAAAGACAGCTGCTTTTTTCTGGTACCCATCGGATTATCGATGTGACCGTTTGTCATATGACACGAGAGAACCGCGAGAAATATCGGGACGAACTGCGAAAAGATAAGCAAAATGCAGCTTCGGTGACGTTAAAGAAAGTCGAGAATTTCTAACGCCCTTCTCCAGAGTAGTTTAAGTCCCGTTAAGCGAAATGATTCAGCGTGCAAATCGACAAGGGATGAATATAAATACGATTCTGATCGGAAATCGAGTATGAAAATACATGCAAGGGCGAATAAATTTATGCCGTTACAGATAAATATATTTCCCAGTGGAATGTTGAATGCAATTTTCGAAGTTGATTTTTATAAGATAAATTCTTCAATTTACAATGACATTCAATTCTTCTGAACAAGGTTCTCCTCTGTTTACTTTGCTTTATTCTAACACGCTGAAGGAAATACTTGCAGGGATTCTAGTTTTTAATGTGTTACTGTGTCAAAGAAGAGAATACGCTTTCCTTCAAGTGTTACTAAAGGCATTGTAGACGCTCGTAACGAGTTTCCAGACAACTGTGCATTTTGAAAAAATAGTGGCGAGCGAAGCTAGCCTTTGTTGATACCCTATATCGTTGTTAAGCACACCTGGGGTCGTAATTCACAAAGATTTAACGTGCCACGCGAAACGCCGTACAAGAGAATATCTTAACCCGAAACTGGAAGTTCCAATGTAACGTATACAAGTGCTACGCTCGGTTGTTACCGGCCACGGTTTCTCTTTGAGAACTTTGCCCCTTGATCCTGTTTTGTGGTCACCTCAGCTAAGTTGAAACCGTGTTCTCATTTAAATATCTAGGTATATAGGGCCGCGCGTAACAACAGACCGCAGTGGAATTCCACGATTGAGTAATTATGTAATTTGGCCGTCTACAAATTAGCGGCGTCAGCATATACATTCCTAGGCAACATTGTGGTTGGATATAATTTAGTCAAGACCATTAGGGGTCGTCCTTAAATTACGTAAGGCTTTTTTGGGGAGGGAGGGGGTCGCGAATTTCTTATGTTTTCTTACAAGGGGGAGGGGGGAGTAAAGTAGCGTCTTACGTAATATTTTTTAATCTAATTTTCAATAAATACAAATTCTATTATTAATGTTCTAGAAAAGCCTTTTAGTTTAAATTTCCCGAAACCGAGTTAAATGAATTAGATAAATCTTTAAAAGAATTTTAATAATTGAAAAATTTCAATGTAAAAAGTATTACGTAAGAAGGGGGTTGCAATATCAAATCTTACGAATTCTTATACTGGGGGAGGGAGGGGGTAAGAAATGGTCAAAATTACCCTTACGTAATTTAAGGATGGCCCCTTACTCAGGCACTGGTCCCAATTTTCGATTAAACAACGCGAGCCTAACTATCTTACGCAGAATATCCAAAAATCATGGGACAAACTGAAGCGTGTTGACTCGTTGCATCCAAAGAAATCAAAGAAATCAAAGAGTGACTTACCATTTTGCAATATTAAACTTCGTTTTTCCAAGCAGACGAAGTTCAGGAGCTCTGGACCACGAGAAATAAGATGCTGGTGTAAGAATTACATTCATTTCAAAGAACTGATTTTAGGGGAAAATTATGTTAATTTGCTTACCGTCCGCGTACACGTTACTATTTTTTCTTGCGCACTCCGAGTTCGCTCATGCAAAATCATCCCACGCATTTCAGCGCTGCGTCACGCGCGCAAACTCCGTGGTCCTCCCGGGGTGTTTCAAACTACTTCGCGCTACACAAGACTTCTTCCCTTCCAACCTGAACAGACAAAAAAATTGTTAATCTTACGATGAAATAGCGCGACACTCCCGTGGGCAATCTGCAAATTGATAGACTGCAACGCGAGGAAAACGTGCAACGACATTTTTCTTCACCCTTAGGAAATTAAGTGCACAGTAGTGGTGATAATAATTTACTGCAGTGGCAAGTGCATAAAATGATGCGACGCAGACGAAACTCAGGCGTTTGGCTCCGCAACGCGGGACAATTAGAAATTGAGCTTAAATGGGGGGTTAATTGATTACCCCAAGGACAAGAAAATACATGTAGCGTGGCAGAGAACGGATTCAGTGTAACTCGGTATAATTACGTGCGTGTGTAGAGCATAATGCCGGCCGGTTTCTAGGCCGACATTAGAGTTTACTTGGTGTCCATAGCGGCGTCGTGTTACCTGTCTAGAGTTAATTAACTTAATTAATGGATTGGCCACGCCGTCGGAGTTTACTTAGCGTTGCCCGGCTACGTAGCAAACCTGACAACAAACATCAAAGATAAATCGCCCAAGTTCTGCGCGGGCCTATTGAGAACCGCTCCTTACGAATAAACAGCAGACGGCGCATAGTGGAACGACGTAAGGACAATAACTGGACATGGCAATTACTTCCAAACGGTTTGGATTTTCATTGTAAAAATGTTAAATAGAATAACTGAGATTTAGAAAAAAAAAATCCTTCTGGGCTTTCTACAAATAACGAGGGAAGATCCCAAACCTGGAAATTCAAAAAATTCTGAAACTTTGTGAATATGTAGGGTATTTCCTTCTGATTACAACGCAATTTTTGTTTGCTACCCAAATTCACTTTAAGGGTTTGTAATTCACACCTGAAAATCCGGTTATTTTCCGATTTTGTGTTATTCAAATTGTGTTTTTCAAATTTTGGCCGATATCTAAATAAATAAAGCATTCTCGTCCCACTGTGCAGCGCGGCGTCACCGAACAAAATTTCAATTATCAACGCACCGCTATTTAGCCCGAAATTAGCGGCATTGTTCGAAAAGAAGTAGACGCTACACCTTAATACTTAATGAATTCTATTGTTGTTACGACTTCGGCTTGTAACGTAGCGATTTCTGCTGGCTACTTTTGCCAAAACAAAGGCTCGGTGAAAATTACATCAAGTGTCCTTTCAATCGAGATCCGACAATTATGAAAATTTCAAGTTGCACGAGGACCCGGTAATCGCGCTGCAATTTGAAAGAATGGGGAGAATTGCGCTTGGAGCGGGGTAATCGGTTACCCGATTTTTACGTAATTGTCGTATGAAAGGAGCGGGGAGTGGCTCGATCCCGTGACCATGTACCTTCCTGGTGAAATTGCATCCCCAGTGATCCCGTGGAATACACTGGAGGGTCCGGATCCTGAGGATTTTGTCCTAAGCGTGCCATAAATCGAAAGTTTTCTGCTTGCGGCAATCGTACGGCAAATCGGATTATGAAATTGAATAGTCCTGGAGCCAGCTCTTTCCCTCACTCTCCCCCTATTTCTCTCCTTCCGCGGCAGAAAAAGAGGAAGGGAAAATTCTACCTTCCGGCTGTTCCGTGAGGATCCGCATCCTCCACATTTTATTTGTCCTTAGATCTCACTGTGCTTCGCCCCGCCAATGGATCCACGATATTACGTTAAACAAACACCACGGCAAATACGAAATGAAATCAAGCCAACACGAAACGGCGAGCAGCCACCCTTCACCGTAATCCCCCACCGTAAATGGCTTCGAATCGCCAAACCTTCGACCATGAAAATGCGTTCCGAGTCCAATCGGGCACGAGCTACGAGGAGAATCACGAATCAGGGGATTTCGTGTACACTGTACATATCTGTTTTCAGACATTACCCACAAATGTTCGATAGTTTTCCTTTGTCACAACAATTTTCCACATGATAAACGTGTATACTACATAGGGTAGATGTACCATTTGTGGCCACTTTAAGGATTTCCGTACCATTCACAGATACATAACTTACAAAAGAATACGTACACAAAAATAAAGAATATATCAGTGTAATCCAAAATCTACAGATAATTGAAATATTCTACGTTGAACAATGTTTTAAACATAATTATTTAAAAAATCATTATATTATCGTGCCGGACTGTTTTGCACCATTTGTGGCCACGTATGATTATTAAATAAAACGGGACAACAAAACAGTAGAAATGGTGCCAACAACCCATCCTTAGACAGCTTAATTCATTGTAATGAAAGTGAACTAAGAATACTTAATGTATCGGAATAAATAAGACAGTGGCCACAAATGGTGCAGTGGCCACAAATGGTACATCTACCCTATAGGTTTGAATAAACTCAAGACAGCAGAGAGTACACAGGCACCTACAATGTTCAGATTGCAGAGGAAATTGTAATTGTATAACGCTGAAGCATAGTCGGTGGCCTGGACCTGAAATTATTCAGCCTCTGAGCGAAATCAATATTTGTCGCAATAAGTTGGCACACAGGCCATAACAAATATTATGTTTACAACCCAATTACTGCCGCGTGGCAGTCAATGGAAAAGTGTTTACCGTAATCGTGAGTTACTTCGCTGTAGTATCGGCACGCGATCCAACTATGTACCGAAGGAACACAATTAAACTTTCAGGACAAATGGGTAGGATTATGCAAATGTTGCCACGCCAGTGGAAGCTGCGCCGCGCTGTCAATGCGAAAAACGATTTCGAATACGTGGCGAGCTCCACGCCAAATTCTAGCCAATCCCTGAAATTACTGCGAAAGCTTCGCCGCTACTTTTCCCTCCGAATTTTACCTCGTGACTCTGAAACGTTAACGAGGAAAGATATCTCGCGTGTTTTAATCACCTTATATGGCTTACTTCAAGGGTCGAAAAATCTTGCTCGGCAAGCTCCGACGTTGAAATTAAGGCATACATTAAAAATAGAAGCTGGAAATTTGAAAGTGGAAAAAGTAGAGCAGTCGTATGGAGTGTCGGTGCCGTTTCATAAGGTTGGTTATGCAGAGCAGGGATTAGTACTCATTGGAAGTACATATATACATAGATACGTACAGTACGGTTCGGGAAATCTATTACAATACCAAAGTAAAGTGATGAATGTTCGAACCGGAAGGGAAACCGAGCCGGAACGGGTCGATGCGAGGCTTGTTTCGGTATTGATTTCCATTTCAAATCGGATGCAGTTGCAGTGCTTATCGGATACTGGTGTCTCAGGTCAGGTCAGGCTACACGACGATGTATTTGCATAGATACCATCTGATTGAAATAAGGTGAACACTCGACTCGATATTGCGAAGTATTTCCTCTTTAGACTCGATCGAGATAGCCCGATACCGAGCTTGAAAGAAAGGATATACATGCCTCCATCTTCGATAACTATCGCACCTTCGACGGTAATCGCCTAACGCTTTGTTTATCGACTCGAGAATGCGGGGTGCATCGAGAAATCACGATATCACGATGCAACGGAGAACGAAGCAAAGTAATGTTTATACGTGCCTTATTAATATCTAACAAATTCAAGCGCAACAACTGGGAACTTTGCATTTCACGCCTACCACAGTTGTTGAACATTTCAAAGCTGTATTAAAAAATGCGTTTTACAGGTTTATGTATCGCGAGCAATTTCCGCTTCTGGCAACAACGGTAAGAGCCTGTATAGGCGCTGAAAATAATTAAGTTGCGCCGCATGTTTTCGATCGCCCGGTCAAAACGATAAAAAACATGCAACGTGTGGCGCGCGTTGCATTCGATATTTTATAGCTGGCTTACACGGTAAAATTATTTTTAAAATACAAAAGAGACCAGCTGGAAGTTAAAGCATTCTCACGAGCGTCCATTAAAGAGAAAATTTGTTAACGGCCAAAGTTTTTTCACCTGGCGTTCCGTTAAGTAGATATATGGATGTTAGCTTTGAAGTTCCGAATGAAATGTTGCCTCAAGCTTTATCGGCCTCCGAGAGCCATTCCATTTCAAACTCGTACTAGAAACACTCTTTTTTTTTAGCTGGCGTTAAAAATTATGCCTGCAATGCTGCGAGCCACGATTGAAATACGACGAGCGACCAGAGTCATTCCGATATCCCAAAGTTCTGCAGAAATAAACGTTGAATCGTTTCCTACGTTCAATCGCGATTTACCGATTCATTTCGCAGCGAACGATTCCGTGTACCAGTATCATTTACGGAATGTTATCTGATCACGAAAACGAAGATGTATGTACCTACGCTGCTTCCTTCTGTGCTCCATTTCTGCTAGCTCCCCTCGGAAGTATCATTGTCGACTTTTCATCAAATGTATTTCAGTCCCTCTCAGTTTAAGTAAAATATTGCAATTCTGCGACGGTGGAAGAAATTGGACGACGATCGGGCGATGAATCTCGACGGAACCCGGCCGCAGAACGAGCTTCTAATCATTCGACGAAACAGCGATTTGCGGAGCCGAGGAGCCATCGACTTTCCTTCTGCGTACAGCACCGAATCTGGAATAATGGATGGTTTGGAGTACAAAGGCAAGAGCGTCGCTTGGACGGAGCTACCGGCTCTCCTTCCAGCGGCGATCCTTGCGCGGCCATTACTACGTGCCTGGCATTCCCTATTACCCACGATCGCTTAATTGATCGTTAACTCAGGACTCCTTTGATAATGAATGCGAATACGCGGTAAACTGGCAGGGAAATTTCGATTTCCGAGCAACCCTTCCCCTCTGAATATTTCATGGAAATAATCGAAATTCATTGGTTTACACTTGCCGAGGACCGACCGACCGACCAACCGATCCCTTCGATCGGCATAGTCAAGTATCTGAAGGTGATTGGGCTTCGTGTTGCAGCAGCAAACTGTCCAAGGATCGATCACCTGCCGCCACCAACTGTATTAAAGAGTTGACAATATCCTGAACTATTTAAATTCTTGCGGATTTTGTATAAGTGTAGACTTGCGTCTGCAAGTTTGAAGAAAGTTTAACGATCGATAACGACCACTCTACGCGAATAGTTTTGCCCTGTTTTCGCAGTAGAATGGAACTTTCGATTCGAAGATAAACAAACGCAAGTTTGATGGGAAGTTGACCCGGATCAAGGGTAGTGCCTTCTGGAATTGGGGCAGTTTTTCTAATAATTCAAAGAATTTTGAAATTTCCACGGGCCAGATAACGACGCAGAGGAGCTGGACGAGCGTGCGACCGGTTGCAAGTGACGGGCCAACGTACACTTACTGCGCTCGTATCGGATTCCGATCGTTCATTCGCATTACGCAGAACTTTTTGCACGCCTACCGATGAACGGCCTCTCCCATTTTTCACAGGAGTCATTTAAATACGAGGATTTGTAATTTCCATTCCGGAGCGAGGACACTCGATCATCCTGGAATCGGTAATCGCGATCGGCGATCGAGCCGTTTCGCAGAGCGAAAGACGAACGTGGTACGTTCGCCAATAATTAAACTGCAGCTACGAATTTCGATGAACGCGCGAATACGGAATGATAAAATATTGACTCTTTGAAAAGCGCGAACGCTTAACCCTTCTAACATTTTATTAGAAATCGATACTGTTGATTTTCCGGGAACGAACATGCCGAGGTTACGTTATTAAAACCAGAACTTACTAAAATAATATCGGCAAGTGATTGGGCGAAATGTGTGCTATGTAAAGGATTTCGCTTTCGCAATTAATTAATCGTAAATGACGCGATGATTGTAAAACGAACTTGAAAGATAAATGGAGAGGATTAGGGGTTGAAGTTAGCGGGATGAAAACGAGGAAGGAGAAAATAAAAGGAAACTAAGAGGAAAAATAGACTGGTACATTAAATATCTGATGAATCGGTGTAGCAGTCGAGTTTCTATCCGAAGGCAGCGCAATGTAGAAAATATCTGGAAATTGAGGAGATCATTTGCCAGGTCTTCTTCAAGATCGCAAGTTAGGGTCGTCCCCATAAAACAATCGACTTAATCGTCCCCGAAGGACGGTGCAGCCAGCAAGGAACATTAAGTGCCTCCACAAAGAAACTCAATATCTCGAACGATTTCACGATGTGGCAACGTCCCGATGGCTGTGTCTTCGAAATAGAGCAGTTACGTTGAAACGGCTTACATACCAATAATACCACGGTGTCTAGTCATTAATTACACCTGAATTTTGCAACTATAAAACCAGTCGGATAAGGTAAATAACTAAATACAACTACATCGATGTATATACGTTCAAGCGACTTATAGACCTTCGCGTCTGCTATTTCGAAACTTGCGATCGATTCTTTGGCAAACAATTCCCACTGAAATATTGAGAGACAAAGGTGATACGGGGTCACGGGGCATGCTCTAGTTAACAATATTTTTGGAGGAAGAGGCAGATGGCTGGCAACTATTCTTCGCGCAACCGTATATTCTGCGGACGTAGGTAGGTCAGAGGGAGGTTTTAGACGTTCCTGTGGGATCGTGTAACAAGCCTGGTTCCATAAAACGATCGATGTAATCGCTCCCGCTGGACAGAGGAGCCGACCTGTAGCAATATGCTGCACCCTGCGAAGGAGCGAGCTAAGCCGAAAGATTCGCTAGGATGGAGAATAGCCGCCATCCTTTTTCACCGATGCGCCCTCCGCTCCCCCGATGCCACTTTCCTTGAAATATCACCGTGACTAGACGCAAATTCGTCTACCATAAATAACAATCGCGGAATTCCAACGGCGTCGTGGTTCGTTTTACTACCTCGGCCTTCCGGTCAGCTTTCGCCTACGCGTGCCTACGATGCCAGCTCATGCGGTGCAAGATTCGACGCGATTCAAAGGAATGTCTTCCCGCCTCCAGGGAACACAGGGTGTAATAACCCATGCGTTATTGATCGCTAAACACGCTAGGCCTCCTTTCTTAACATATGTACTTCCCAAAGATACATTAAAAAAATAAAATCGTTTAACAACATTGGTCACGGATTCGCGGGGTGATGACGCGCCTTATCTTGTTTATCGTTCGGTTCCCGAGTTTTCCCGCGATTTCGGTTTTCGCTAGGAACGATCGTTTGGTGTGATATAGCCGCGGAAAGTACAACGGTTACCGCATATATTCCATAACCCGTAACCCCTGGCAAGTTTCGGTCCGAGCGTGTAGGAGGAGCCGCCGCGAGGCGATGCATGGCTGTACGCCATAAGTTTCGCTCGTATGGAACTTTATTCCGAGGTATATCGGTAGTAAAGTTGCCTCGACTCTCCTAGAAACTGGCCGAGGGCTGCGTATCTCTTTTGCTTCGTAGGTACGATGGAACGCCGCGCCGCGTCTCCTTTAAACGCGTGCAAACTAAAAACCTATATTTCGTAGGCCATAGCCTCGTTCATAAACGAGTAACGCTTATTTCTCGCCTCCCCCAGCAGTCTCACTTGCTAACAAATTGTTCGTTCACCTAGAATTAGTGCCACGCTGGACTGGTCGATGTAGGGGCTGATATAGAAGGGTGGTTTTGATCTGCACACGACAAATGACTCGGAATTTGAATTTTTATTTTCCAAAGGGGAAATAAAAGACTGATTTGTCATCGGCATTGGCCGAGGAACTGTTGAAGAGTTCCTTTTATCGTTCCAGCAACTTATCGAAGGGCTTCGGTTTTCCGTCGTAAATTCGAGAAGACCTCGAATCGCCTCGTTTCCATCAGCGCGTTGGTACGAAACGCTTCGACGGATCGGGCGAATATTATTTTCATGAATTTCATCCCCGGCAAGAATGTTCGTCCCGAGAGGCTATACATCTCTCCTCGAGGCCTTACCCTTTCTTTCTGCTCAGCCCAGGGAAACTGCCGTCGGCAAGACTCGGAAAATTACTCGGAATCGATTAGCGCCATGGGACGGTACATTAATCAAACGGGCAGCACAATTTCCGCGAAATACGCACCCGCACGGGCGAGAGGCGGTACGTAAATACAACTGGATGAAAGAAATGTGCTGACACCCTTTATGCCGACCACATCCCCAACCTTTCAACGCTCGTCAAAGATTTTGAAGAATCCTGCTCTACGCATATTTCCCATATTGTTGATGTTTTTCTGCGCTTTGTACGCTCCCCATTCAGCTTTTACCTTATTCCGCGATTAATTATGTTAATCAAAACCAATATTCTCATCTAGCCAACCAGTGGCTTGATTAACGAGTGAAATGTATCCGATTCAACAAATGAGAAAAAAGATAGTCTATCTCGATAATGGGGATGATGAAGTCAATTTGTTGTAAAAATGTAATAGGTACCTTGTGAATTGTTACTGAAACGAGTTGCTACCTTAAACCTTGTTAAATATCGTACGTACTGATGATGGAGCAAGTGGTTTTTAGTCAAGATTATTTTGCGTCTTTTTTTCTACTGCTTCTTGAAAAGTGTGAATTTCCTGTTGTTGAGTCTTTTAAGTTAGTGTCCTTGTCGCGTGTTCCGGAAAAAGACACGTAAATTTGCTCTCTTTGCTGCAAGTAATCTATGAAGCCATTACGCTGGTATATACATACGCTTTAATGGCCTAAGGCATTTGTATCCTTCAGTGGTGTGTCGCGAATGGGCCGTAAAGAATACAAACCTTTGGGATTTTTATGTAAAATAGAAAACACTGAGCTCCAAGTGGAAAGAAATAATTTTCCAAGATTCTGATCTTAAACGTAATGGTATTGAAATAGAATTTGCCTTTCCTTCATTTCAATTCCTAGATATTGAGTGCTTCAACTGCAATTCATTTATGGCGTTTTTAACAAAGAATGATGGTAGAAAAAAAGTCTAATATTTCCTGTTACATCTCCTCTAAGGATATTCTAGTCGATTAATCTTGCAACAGTGTTCGAGGAGATTCAACTTCCGTGTATAATCTCCTACCCCGCATCGGTTCTTGCCCGTTCGAAGGAAATTCATAAATTCAGTTCGTTCGTTTCGCTCCTCTATAAATCCAACTAAAAATATCCAGAAACTCGCAAGAAACTCGTGCAACAAATCTATAAATTTCACAGCTCTTTGAAGAAGATTCAATACGGATAATTAAGAGATCTCTGTATGAGAAAATAGTATCACCATAGAGTAATAATAATTCAATTGAAAATTGTGACATTTCAACTAATCTTTTACTACTGAAAATAATAGAACGTACGTATCTTGAAATAGGAATTACAGATATTTAGAACGAATCTACGGACTCGTGGAGCGAAAGCGAAGCAGTGTATAAATATTTGTCGTTACACCATAAATATGCATGTCGGTGGAAACGTAGAGGAGACCGTCAAATCGATCACCTCGAAATTTTATTCTGTCAAACGCTGGCCGTGTGCTGTGCGTCAAATTGTCACCTGCGCGCCATTGTTTTTGTTTCGCTATATGTTCGGTATAAATGGGCCACCAGGGGAGTTTGTCTTCATTTATTTGTTTAACAATCGAAGCGTTTGGGCCAGGGGATAATATAAGTCTACCATCTGTATGCTTTTCAATATATTAATCGGGCGCGTGGTAAATCCCCTGAAAATATTGCGTTAGCAAACATCCATTAATAAAGCGTCCATTGAAAAATTGACTTTTGTTGGAGTAGCCCTTGTGAATCTTTCCCTTCCACGCCAATGTTCGTTCATGGCGAAGTCCAGCTACGACGGATCGTGATTAACTCCTCCTTGCTTGCTGCTCTCCCCTTTCGTCTCGAGATGAGAAGGCTTCTCGCGCCGGAAGTTGGAAGCCTGAGAGTCAATGGTTTTGGCGTTTCATGGCTTCGTTCCACCGTGAAACTATTTATTGACGCGCGTACCTACCGCTCATTTACACCTTTATTGTCGGACGCAAATCACCCTACCGCGGAGGGCTGTTCATTAATGGGTTTGTAGATTATTCCCAAGGAAGGGGATCTTTTTCTGTCCCCCTTTTGCAAGTCAACGCGCGCGAGATATGAAAATTAAAACGCGTTCTAAAAGTTGTGCTCTTTGCTCCTTGTAGTTACATTTAGATCCTTCGAAGTTTTTATATAATTTTATATTAATTCGCTCGATTTTGTGGTAGCCTTCGTAATATTCATGTTTTCTTAATGATTTTCATGCTTCACAATTTTCAACTCAGCCCTTAAGGGATACCCGTAAGGTTACACGTGGTTTTCGTAAAATAACGATAAATATACAATTCATTCCTCCACAAAATGCAAGTGTTAAACGATTTTGTTAGTGATGTTCTCGATTGTTCAACGCGAATAGACCTGTATTCACTCGATTGTTCCATGGCACAATCGGCACAGTCAGCACCGAAACAGGCAAAGCTATTCCCTTTATTTGAAAAGGTCAAAAAGTCTGATATTCATTAAAATGTTGAGCGAGTGATGGCAGACGATTATACATGTTTCACCTTTTCCCGTAATTAAAGCTCGCCGCTTTGTCAGCATTGGCGTTTAACAAGCAACACTTTTAAAAGTTGAGTCGCGAAATTCCACTGGGGAAACTACCTCGAACAGAGAATAAACATCTGAACACGCTGCTTTCGTTCGAACGAGAATGAAAATCGTGACGTTGACTTTCTCGCGAATCGTTCTTCGAGTATTGCACTCCACGGAAGTATAATATTATTTCTCGATTGCCCGTCCCTACGCCCGTGCCAACCCCCTCGAATAAGATGAATGGGCGCTGTCTTGGGAGCTCTGAGAAAAAAGCATTATCGCCGTAACTACTTAAGAAAAACATTATCCCGAAAAGTGACGGGCGAGGGACGTTGAAACCTTGAATGCAGAGTCCTCCTTAAACGCGATCTATATCCTTTTTCATTTCACCTTTCCCCTCCTACCGCCCCTGTTCACCCCTTCTCTTTCCCTCCACGTTTCTCATCTTTCGTGAAACGATTCGGCCTCGGAGGATGGCTCTGATGTTTCACTGAAATCGCGCAATTTCCCAGCCCACTCTCCCCGCCTCTCGAATTAATCGGATAATTCGCGTTTAGAGCAATTGCTTCTATTTGTTAAGGGGTTCTCGCTATCTACATTTAATCAGATCGTTACGCTGAACGTGCTAAAACGAACAAAAGTATACGAGTGGCGCCTATTCTGTTGGCGCGTTTTCACGTAAATTGAAAAGTAACTTGCTCTTCCTTTATCGATCATTTGCCGACAACGCACTACCCGTTTATGAAAAACCTGGCAGAGCGTTGCTGAACAATGTAGACGGCTTAAAAACGCACTTACGTTAATGCGCTGTCAAGAGAGTATCCGACGTAATTATTAATTGCTAGGGGTGAAGATATATGGGACAGGAAATCGAATGACATCCTCTTCCGCGAGGATGTACCGGAAGTCCCAGACTGATAGAGGGAAATTAGAATCCTCCAACGAATGTCAATGAACTGTCGACGATTCCAAAACGTTAAGCTCGTCTCCTTTTCGTACTGTATTTCAAAATGACAAATGTGCTATTATTCAATCTCACAATTATATATTATAATACTATATTTATAACAAGCTTTCACACTGGGACAAAAGTTTCTGCGAATATCATATGTATAAACAATTGAGGGCAGGTCCGGATTAGGCAATAGAAAGATTACTCTTTTTAAGGGATTAAATAACGAGTGCATTAACGATCGTGGCGTTTCATTGTTTTATATGTGAATATAGTAAAATATTTTTTAATTCACCCGCGTGGGAAACGAAAATTGGAAAAAACCAGTGAATGCAGCTATAGCAATAACTTTTCATTCATTCATTTTACGAACCACCTACAAACACACGTATATATGTATGTAACAAACGCATGCAATTTGTGTGTGTAATAAAATTGGTCAGTTGCGCGAATACCTTTTTTGCAACGTCGACGCTGAAACCATAAAAAAAACTTCCACGAACAAACAAAGTATATTCAATCCATTACCGCAAATAAATCCATTGATCTCGCACTAGCTTTTGATTAATTCCTTTTCGTTATACGCAACATAAAAAAAATACGTACTTTCAACGGATCAACCGACGTTTCCAATAATTGGATAAAGTCTTGCTAAAACTAATGGACATAGCTGAACTGATACGGTGATTATTGATGTAGGTATTACTAGCGTCCAAGGGTCGACCACTTTGGAAAGCTCCACCTAATTACCGCCCTAGGCGAGGATTCGCCCCTTTGTGGTTAATTACACACATCCAAGAGAATGCAATACAATGCTGTGAAAGGGCCTGGCGAATCTTGAGGCTCGCGAGCGGACGAAACGCGAGAAATCCGTGGGACAATAAAGCGGGAGCGTGAAATTTCGGGTGACACGACGTGACACGCATAAAAGGTGCACGCTCTGTTCCAGACCAGGCAACGTTCAACCCTCGACGACAGTAGCAACGACAAGAGCGACACCGTCAACAAACTCGTATGCAGAACGAATATTTGTTTCGACCAGAGGACAGAGAAGCAGCCAGCTAAATTACAAAGTCAACGGGCGGAGAGCCCGTGGCCTGTGTAAGACCTTTTACCCTGTTTTTTCGGGCCAGTTCACATTTAGCCAGGGTATGTGAAAACGGAAAGGCGCAGCGCAGGAAGCCACGCGTGCTGACGCAGCTGCAAATAAAAACTACCTGTTCACGTTCGTAAACACATCGGACCATAATAGCACCTCTTATCACGGTTTCACCGGCTTTCCTACCAGCCACGGGGAATCTGCTGTAATCATAATGTTTCAGGAGAACCGTAAAATCAGCGCTAAGCTAAGCTCTAAACGGAGCTTGTCGAACGTGCTTCTGATGTCTTATTAGTATCGCTATATTCGCTATCGAACATGAAACTATCGCGAAATATGTAGATATATTACGTGGTAGAAGGACGACTCTTAAAAGTAATTTGAAACATTTAACACGAACTTCTCGACGAGACTTTTGCGTAGCTTTCGCATGCAAACAGGGGGTAAGCGTCTACAGCATGCTAAAAGAGAGCCACGAGGGAATTCCTTGTGAGACTGAGTCGCCATGAATAAGAAACGACTAGTTAGCCGACTGTTTGACATCGTAGGTATTCGGAATGATTCGACGGTTAAATTGAAATTCAGCACGTAACCGGTCTGGCGAGATTTTTTACGATCCTAAGTTGGAAGCGGTGCTATACTTTTTGATTTAACATCGCCTCCCGCAGTTACTGATGAGTTGGCGGCAGTCCAGTCGGTTGAATGCTTTCTGGAGCATCTTGTCCCTATTGTACCAACCTGCGAGCAATCTCAATAGTTTTAAATCATTTCTCGCGCCAGCTCGCGGCCGGCTACGCCTTTGATCGTTCCTCTTCGAGCATCTTCAAGACTCCCGCGAAAGCACTTTCGTCGGATTCGCGTTTGAATGGAGCGACAACCGAGCGTAGAGCTCCGGCACGCGAACTCTCTGCAGAATCTTTTCATGGTTTTACCTTTCGAATTTACAATGCAATTATTTCCAGCCATTATTTCCCAAATGAAGGTACGAATCGTTAATATAGCAGTCAATAGCACTCTAACCAGACGATTTAATGATTAATACCCAAACAATGCAAGTAATTTCTCTTAGAATACGAAACATGGAATCTATTTCCTTGAAATGAAGACAAACTGATATTTTTCTCAGAATGTACAGCCACATTAAGTAGTTGCGCATTGTTTCTCAGCATCCTCAGAAACGTGTTAACTCTCTACGGTTTTCTCGCAATCCTTTTAACTCACGGCTAGCACAGTATGCTCCTGGTGTAGAAATAGGAATTAATTCCACGTAATATTTTCTGTATGCCAACAATGTTTGTTAGAAAGAGGCTTTAACCTGATGTTATTTTTTAAAAAGCTTTCTGTTGGCTTGTTTCGCTTTGACGCACTACTTTAATTTGCTGAACGCCTGTACACGTAATTAAAAACATTTGTAAATGGATACTTTGTTGCAAAGCGACAATATTTTAGAGAGCCGAGGAAAGAGGAGCCCCGGTGAACTTTCTCCAAAGCACTCCATTCTAATCCTGTGAAATTGATAAAAACTGTCTACTGTTTATATTCTGTCCCCTATTTGGTTCAAACTTTCTCTATAAAAAATTTGATCTTCATTGCAGGGGAACGAAATCTGTGTAAGTCGACTCAACTGCTCGTGAAAATTCTATGGGACCACATTGACAATTTTTTAGACATCTGTCAAGATTGCGTTAGGAGGCATAAAGCAGACAAGATTGAAGATCCAATTCAAGGGAATACTCCTCCGCGATTATCGTCATCGATTTATTAGCGTAACAAGCAAGCCTTGACGTTGCATAGATCATCCCTAACATCGAAATTAAGCCAGTCTAACCAATTGCCCTATTCGGTCGTCGTGGAAACGGAATTTCGAAGCTCGGCCCTTCAAACGGGCGGATATTGCCGCTCCCTATATTCTCGATCGTAATTATAGAAAGATTAGATTTCGCGGTGACACGATGACAGCAGCGGGCATGTGAACACTCATCGATAACGAGAACGAAAAGCCGCGACAGGGTGCAAGCGCAAGAATCTGCTTCTACGTTTCCTGCCCGCCGAGATATGCGAAGAAAATGGGAAGCAGGTCGATCGAAATCGAATCTGAATAATGTTTCGCTTGCTTTGTGAAAGCGCATTAGAATGGTAATCATTTATCAGGCTACACCCTTTCCCATTGTTTTGTTTATGCGACACAACTGTATGGAAAGGTTCTAGCCACTTTAACCTTGAACAATTTATTGGGTCGTATAAATGCGTGCACGAACACTTACCGCTTCTGGGAGCTCGCTAGGGACCGCAAGATGATAAACGATGTCGTGATGTCTCGTGCAAACCACTCTAACTCGCCTTTCGGACAGTCCACCTTCGTTCTTTCGTCCACCTTCGCGTCCACTTTATTTTACGATTCGTTTTCAAGGGCTCACTTGTGCCTGGTTACTTTACCTCCTTTTTCGGGGATCACTAGTTCTTCCTATGTTTGAAGTATAACAGAGGTACCTGGCTAGAAATCGTACTAGTTTTATAACACGTACTCTAGTTTGCTCTTATAAATTTGTTAATCTCACATTTATTATCACGTTACCCCAATAACAGAAAACCCATTCGACTCTCCGAGGTAATTTTTTGATCGCACCAATCAAGTTGTGCTCCGATTAAAACACTTGGAATTCCAACGATAACAATTATATCGAAGCAGTGTTCGTCGGACATCGATTCATAAAAGTAAATGCCATGAAAACGAGACATCGATTTTACGCGGTAGGTACTTCGAACTTTACGATTCTCATAAATGTTTAATTGAATATTACGTAGAAAGAGGGTAGCAAAACAGAATCGTAACGAAAGGTTTACGACGGAGATCCGGGGGGGATTCGGACGTGAATTTGACTTTTGTGACAAAGACATCGGTTGAAGACTTTTCCCTGGTTAAACAAATAAATGGAAGATGTAGGCACATACTTTGCGATCAGCGATACCGTGGCTGCTTCTAATGTCGCGAATAGCCAGGTTATTACACAACGATATCACTCGCTGGGAATCCAATTTTAGCCAGATGATATAATAGATTTCCGGTGGCCTAGTTCAACCAGCAATTTATAGACAAGGATTTAACTCGAAATTAAAACTGCACCGTCCTGTGAAGGGAACAAGGTTCCATCGCGGCGACCTCCGAGCTCCAAATTACGTTCAAAAACCAAAAAATCCTGGACCAATCGTGAGTCGACACTCTAACTTCTCGAAATCGGGAAGATACCGGGAATCCCTAGCTCCGCGTACCACGCAAGATTCGCTGACACTGAAATACGATGTCCATTTAGGATTTTACTGTGAATTGGAAATGCCCGGTTTCACGGGCTAAAGAACGCTTTATGAAACTAAAGTATGACGTTCATTTCCAGATTCGGGCAGGGATAAAATGCGGCCGTAACGAGTACCATTAGTACCAAGGCGTAAAATATCACCGAGTTGCTTTTCACTTTTCACAAAACGTGGACCATTTAAAATATCGAAATTGAAAATCGCGTACGTTCGTTCGACTATAAATTAGTCGGACGGCCAGTGATTTATTCGCACCACTTTAACGTCACGAACGGTATCGGGGGTGTTTAAGATTCGACGGAAAAGTAATAGAAAGTTTCTTCGCCAAATGAAGGCACAGTAAAACGCTGTTTTGTAAATGGAGCACCGAAAGGTCGAAGTTGATGTCTCTCTCGTTAACGTAACATCAATATTTCTCGCAGACTCCTTATCCGATCCCGGCTAAATCCGATAACAAAGGACAAGCCAATTCGTCCGCCGACGCTTATAATAGGTCCCGCGAACCATTGTCTCGATGAAATAAAAAGTGGAGGAGACTTTTTCTATCAGGCCGGTGACAAACGTATCTGAGGAGCGTCTCATCAGCGAGCACGGTCGCTGGGTCTCTTTCCCTCTTTCTTTTCATCGCCTCTTTCCTGCTCGCCACTGTCTCCCTCGCTTAGCGTGCAATGTTTGCAGAAGCCTGTGGGCTTCTGGTGGTCCCAGCACGCCTCGCCTCGCCTTGCCTCGCCGCGCCAGCCGCGGCGCTACGAAGACGAGCCGAGCGGAGAGAGTCCTCGTCTAGCAGTCTCCTTCTCCATCCCCCCGGCGTAGTCTACGTCTCTTTATTTCACGGCTACCTTAGAGATAAGAGCGCCATGGAATAACGGCTCTTTATTATATACGGTAATAGGCGAACTTCAAGCCTGGAACTTAACCGTGCCGCCCATTTTCCGCTGGATAAGATGCTTCCTTTACCTCGACATAGCCAGCCCTCATAGTACTAGCCTCTGTACACCGGCTTACGCCCTGTGTGCGCGTTTCCTTGCCTTCGAGCATTCACCAGCGGATACACCACCTATGTGCAATATTAAACCGACGCGAAATTATTTGCTCCGAATCGGTTCTTGATGAACTTCAACGGGGCTATCTCTAATTGAGGGATCTAAGGGATTAAAGTTAGTAGGATGTACTCCTGTATAGACCCGAGGCTTCTGATATTGGAAAGTCAAGTGAAAAACTCGTGTGTGTAGGTGCAGGTAAGTGCAGACGTAATCCATTTGATGGACCTTTGGCTTTCGTGCCACCGAGGCATTGGCTCAGGTAGAACGGTTCCGAAGTAAATTGTGACCGTCTCCCTCTTACGCCTTAGCATTAAACGGCTCGGTTAAATGGAACCACTAGGAATAGATAATTTCCTTCCGGTTAGCTGTTCTTTGAGCAGCCACGATTAAAGGAATCGTGGCGTTTACTTGGTCAGAAGAAACGAGAGCCACTTAGACGTGATTCGCGTCTCCTTGGGAAGCTGCTCGGGTAATTTTAAGAACACCAAATAAAGTTAAATCCTCTCCACCTTCTTGCGTTAGGAAGTTCGGAGCGAGGATGCTTCCTTTGATTCGATGAGTGTCTCGATTTTAAACTCTACTTCGATGGCAATGGAGAAAAATTATGCCTGCTACAAGAATGCAACGTCTTCTGCGATGAGACACTGGGATTCATCTAGAAAGGAGCTATGTTATAGAATTCCATTGCTGTCGACTAACGCGCTTCATATTCTTCGCAAATGTGCTTTGAAATTTTATTAAAATTAACGCCGTAAAGTTCGCTCAGCTGCCTGGCAGGTTACACGTAACTCCACAGAAGGGAAATACGATTTAGCCAATTTCTAGGAAAATTTCGCGTCAAAAGGCACGAGCGGTGCATAAAGCGGCACAAAAATTGGAAAAACTAGGCGAGTAATACCCTAGAAATAAAGGAAGTTATAAAGAACGCGGAGCAAGGAACCCGGGAGGTTGGAAATTTCTGGTTACTATTCCGTGGAAAGATAATATCGAAAGATACGGATAAGGAGGACGACTTTGAAATGGAAATTTAATCTACCGGCGTATCCGCAAGTCGAATTTTCAATGTATTAACGTGGCGCGTTCGCCACGGCCGGTGTGCCCCAACCAAACCCATTCAAAATTTTGCAAACAGTCCTGTAAACGTTGAAATTAATCTCTGCGCAAAGCTGTTCGAGTTGCCGGATCCACCGATTTCATGGCTCAACTTGTTTTTCGAGTGCAATTGGCAAGCAGACGGCTCGAACTCAACCTTATCCCGCAATTTAGGTTGAAACTTGCGTATACAGAGACAGAGGTAGTCACGCGCGAGCGTACGTACGAGTTAAGTTGCCTTCAAAGCGGGATTTACATGGATTACGTTCCTCGTCGAATTGTAGAATCTGTTCGGGGATAGCAATCTCGCTTAATTTTCGCGTGAAATCATTAAAACATCCCTATCGAAACGATTCGGTATTCGGAAGAAATAATTCCCGTAAAATAAGGTTCATCCGTTAACGAGGATAAAACCCAGCGTAAGTAGTATGAGACTACGCACGGTCAGACGCGGAATCAAGCTTGTACAGACATTACGATACAACTTCTTTCCATTCTTAAAGAACAACAGAGACAAAAGAACATCAGCGGTACTTATCCATTGCTCGTTTCTCTCGGTTGGTCTATTTTCTTCTGTTCCCCTGATTTCCAAGCGAAGAAAGCTCGGTATTCTACCACGGTATTCTATCGAACGAAATATTCTGGTCCTGTTGCACAACATCGAAAGTCAATCGAGCATTCCTATCAACGCAGAATCGAGCCCGGTACGTTAGGCCTGAAATATCGGTACATGCCTAACGATGCTAGGACACAGCTGGCTGAAATTTCAGACACCTAACGAGTCGCTATTGTGCCGAAAATCGATATCGAGGAATTCCACTGAGTTTTTGCTGAACAATTCGTACGAGGAAATATGGAGGCACTTATCAGATAAATTGATAAGAAATGAATTGATGAATGAGAGAACGCCGTGAGATCTCTTTGAAGACGTTTGAAATGACAAACTCGTGGGGTGTTCGGCGACGCGCGTGCCAATCCTCCAGAGACCTCTTAAACTTCTCTTTCGCCAGATAATTAGGCTTACCCCCTATAATGGAACGAGACTTCTCTAATGAATTAATTAACTGATACCAACTTAAGGTACCTACCTACATTCACCAACTATAGGGGCAGATATTGTTAAGCGACGTGGGGGGAGCAAGATTAGATGGAGAAGATTAAAACGGAAGCTACAGCAATTTTGTCCTCCATCTTGCGTTCCTCGTAATTAAAGCATGGAAATCGTATGTATGTTATCTCTAATACCTCAATCTGTTAACATGAGGGAATTGTAACTGGTTGTCTCGTTAAAGCTAAATACACCACTGCTCGAATGTTCGAGTACACTTATTTTTCCCTTGTCCCATAGCTTAAAGCGGAACGTTCAAGACTCCTCGTTTCTCATTAATCCATAAAACGGAAGTGTTACGATATAACTGCAAAGGCACAAACCGTTCCGTTAACAGAAATTACTGGAAGCGTAGTTCGAAGTAAAAAGGGTCGAACAGCTTTCAGTCAACGCTAATGGATGCCGTCCCAGGCAGACATTTAAACGATCCATCTTTAAATAAGAATAACGAAGTAGCCATTCTGGCAGATAGAATTAATGAATTCCAGTACCAGCGAGAAACGCCCCGGCATAAAACAGTGTTAAAAAGTCTTCGCGAAAGGAACAGAGGGAAAGTGAAAGGGGACGAATTTTTATCGCGTGCCCAATTGTTTTTCAACTGCTCGGGAAATCCATCGATCTATATTTCCTGTCTAAAGTGGCCCGATGTGCCATTCCGCCGCAATTTCGGGTGCGTACGTACTTCGCACTACGTTTCGACTGCTCCGCGTCAACTTCGAACGCATTTCAAGAACCCACGCCGAAAGTTTTCAGAATTGCCCGCACATTCGCGTCGCAGAAAATTCCATCGTAAATCGAGGTCGCTGTACATAGTTACATACACTCGCGTGTCTTCGCGTCAGCGAAACGTCGAGCGAAAACAAGCACGAATTAATTTACGAGCATTATTATACGAAAGTGTAATCTGAAAAAAATTGATTTATTAGAATTGCCCTCTCGAAGCAGTCGCCCTAACAAACCAGTAATTATTAACCAACCCTAGCGTACAATCTCTAGTTCGTTAAAACGGCGATGCATAGGGCTGTTGAATGCGTTCCAGAAACACGTTTCCGCGCGCTCGAAACATTCCGGCAACATTTCCCGAGATACTTGAGATTATTCGAGAATATTCTGCGCATTCGATCGTGATACTAGCAGGGCGTCCAAGAAACACTCCGTCTATACCTACTACATATAATAGTCGATACATAACTGGATACATACTTTTGTACTTGACACGAGCACGTGTTCCATTCCTTGGGAATCCACTCGGAAAGCTTTAAGGGGAGTTTAAATACACGGTGCATAAAAAATTCCTCTGTTTTTTTGTTATAGAAAGGGATGAAACGGTGCCGAAAAATTGTCCGCATTACCATCGATCATAATGTACAAAGGAAAGCCTTTAGAGCCAAATCGTGACGATTTTTGACAAAGCAAAAGCACTCTGTTAGATTTCACCGCCATTCTCTGTGCCTATAATTCGGTGAAAGGTGCAAGTGCTTGGTTGGAATCTAGAACGCGCGAATATATCTATTGATCTCTCTCTGTCTGTCTCTCCTCCGTTCTCTGTACCTTGTCCCTTTTCTCTTCTCTCTCTTCTCCACTTCGAATGGATCATGGAAGTTGGGATATGATCGTAGTCTCTCACTCTACGATCGAGTGTCGCGCGAAACGTTAAAAATAATTTCCTGAAATTTGTCCAATTCGAGTCGTATTTACCGATTCAGGGATTTATCGAGATCTTCCTCGACAGGAAATTGAACAAACAAAATTGTGTATACGTTAGCTGTCGGGTATAGAACTCTAGATTCGACGGGTAAACAAGCTTGAGAATCCCATTCTCCTTATATTCTACTCGCACTGTGGAAAGTGAGTCGCGTTATTAATAGAGATGCGTACTGAAGCATAAATTCGTAGATATTAATTAATATTCATAAACTGAAAGAGAATCAGCCGTATTATACCGACTTGACTGCATCGACTAAAGCATCCAGGCCAGGGCATGCACTCTATTCAGCTAATTCATTCCACTGATTCATAGCTCGACACGAAGATCCCGATAAGCATCCCTTTATACTGGCACATCACCGCGAGTACAACTGAAGGGCCCTCCGACAACTCGTCGACCTTTTCTTCCGTGGGTAAGCATAGAAATTGCGTAGAAAATAGAAGCAGCAGTTTTAGAATCGATGCGAAATTATGTCCGTTGGCTTCTCTAAAAGGTCCGTGCTAGACCACAGTTGCCATCGCTACAAGTAGGTACAGCTGCATTTCTATGTAGAACGCAAACAGATACAAATGATACCCTCCTACTTCTGTAACGTTTATCGCGTACGATTTTCATCTACCGAATACGAATCTCTACTCGCGAATAACCTCGCACCGTTGTAGAACGAAACACTTTCAACGTCTTCGAACATGTTTGAGATTGAACAATATCTTCTGACAGAAGATGGAGCTTGACTCAAACATTCAACGACTCGATGCATTACGGTTGTTTGGATTAGTAGTCGATGCTTGATGGGCGATAAATTTCCTTCGGACCAGAAACACGCGGGCTATTCAGAACTCTTGAATATACATATCGATCATGCATAAAGGAGCGTCTATATTCGCATTTTCTGCCCCGCGGAACTTGAGTCAGTCAGCCATCCAGTCGTTGGCGGACATGCGGAAAGAACGATCTTCCAGCAGTTAACTTCCCACGGGACGGAGGATGGTATTCTTGGAATTTTAGAAACGCGTTCGAAATTACATTATTCTTGGATTATTCTTGGCATTTGGAAAACAGAGAGGTATGCTACGATCAACTGGATATTAATTCTACCTACGATACGCACAGAAGTGTAGCTCGGTAATAGTTGCTTAACCCTCATAAATTATACGCGCCGCGCCGTTCAGAACCACAGTCAGGAATGGAACTTAGAATATTCTCGATTTCATTGTCGAACTTCAGCGTACCGTCTGTTGCTTTGTACAAAATTTATGAGGATGAATAATTAAGCTAGGTAATGAAGTTGTTCGAAAGAGCTAATTACCGGCGCGGCAGGTTCAATAAACAGAGGATAAGGTCAACGGTAATTAGCGGTATCGGGGGGAAAGAAAACATGTTAGGTATCTACACTTTCCATCCATATACCAGAAGAGAGACATACCATGTCCCATCGCATAGCCAATGAAATAATTATCTCTCTCCTGAGTTACAACGGGATTCACGCTTTTTCGCGTGTTTATCGAGTCGCTGTGGTTCTCCGTGCGAGTGCCATCACCATTACCACCACGGACTAAAGATAGGAAGATCACAAGGAGTAGAGGCAAACGTGCCTTAACCGTGATGGAGCTGGACGGTAAGAAGTAAAGAGAGAAAGGAGACGAAGAAACTGAAGAGCAAGAAGTAGCACCGGAAGAAGAAGAAAAAGGAAGAAGACAAAGAAGAAGTAGAAGAAGAAGGATCAAGGTTGAATTCACAATACCAAAGTCGTGGGACGAGGAGGGGTAGAGTAGGGAAGAAAGAGGAGGAATATAAGAGGAAGAGGGAGATAGAAGGGTGGTGGCTGGTAAGGGTGGGCAAACGGGCTGATATATAAGCAAGCTATAGACACGCGGACACAGGTAAGCGCGCACGCGCGCCAAACCCACACAGCGTAAACTGCTAAAGAAAGGAAACACGGACAAGGGTGGTGTAGGTGGTATAGGTGGTGTGACGGCGAGGAGCGGAGTTCGGAGAGGCTGCACGGGGCGGCTGCGTGCTCGAAGCCCGAGCGGCGCTCGCGCAATGTAGTCCCTCGGCTATCCTTGACGCGGGAGCATCGTCGTTTCGAAACAGCCGCGACCTTCTCCCGTCGCGCGCGTTCCCTCGAAACATCCAACCACCGACACGCTCCTCGACATACCCGAGTCACCCCTCTGAACGGCTCAATTCCGATGGACAAACCGCGCGCTGGTCACTGACACTCACTCCACGCGAGCCTCCTCCTTTCCACCGAGCCCTCCGGACTTTTCTCTCTTTTTCAACCCTTCCCGAGGGGGTGCGACTTTCCGAGATCGCGTGTATCGTGTACCTACGATACAGATCGATGATGTATCGATGATCCGTGTTGTGTGTAGTGACGTAACCGGTGAATTGTGATCCTGTTCGCGACTTGTTCGGTCGGTAGGACATGGATGGAACCCTGACCTGGACACGGTGGTTTACGCGCGACCTGTTTGCCTTCCAAGGCATCCCACTGTGCTAAATTCCTTTACTCGTTCACGAAATCGTGCTTAGAACGTTCACCGCGATAAGCTTCCAAACTGGTGACAGCTTCGACTCTTTGAGTGCTTACTGTGACTCGCGGTCAATCAAGGTGCTGAGATCATCGACATGTTGGAGGAATCGTGATCCATCTCGAGAGGACAGGAGGTGCATTTGAATGTTTACAGGCAGACGTCGTTGTCAACACAGTGTTTGAAGTTTGACAGAGGATTTGCAAAGTGCACTAGGAACATACCGCGGTTCGCAGCCGTGTCCTCCAAGGCAACCACGAATTTCTGGCACGAAGTACACGTAGAACTTCTAGTGAACAATCGAGTAATCCGTATAAAAGACTCGTAACACTGCCTTCTCGGTGCTTCGCGAACGAAACTGGGTGACGTACGGTTATCGTTCGTGGGCCGATCGAACTTGGCACGAACTTCCTTTCGACGCTATTCCCACTGAATGGAGCACCGAGAGACGCGCAACCCTCGTTAGAAATAAATCTACGTAACCTCCAGCGAAAAAGAACATTTCTAGTCTTCTTGTATCTGGAAGCAACGCTACGTCGAATGATACGTCGAGAGAAAAGTGCTTCCGTTCTATAAAATCGCGACGTTCCGAGAAACTTGTCGAACCTCAAGTGAAGTACATTCATCTTCCAGCAGGCCGATCTCTAATATCTTCACTGCTTTGTTAACGTTGATACTCGAAACATTGAATAGAAAATTGGAATTTTCTATGTTAAAGTTTCATCCCCGTGGAGTCGGTAATCCTTATAATACCGAATAGAGTGAAGATACGATCCTTGACACGGAAATCTCCGTAGAAGTGGGAGACTTTTAGCGAGAAACTCGAGACGATTCACTGGAGGGCTTGCGTGACAAAACGTTTGAGTGCGCGACTAAGAAAGAGTCGTTACTCGGCAGTGCGATACCCTCCTTGGATTCCCACGGGACGCTGAAGCTGAAAGGTGCTGGTGGATCAGGAGCGATCCTCGACACTTGTTTACCCGAGCATTTCTCTGACACGACTCCGCGTTCAGTGCTCCGTGTCCTTCCGTGATACAACACCGTGAAAAATCTCCGGCCAGCTTCCTCTTCCTCTCGTGGCCGCTTTAAACCGTTCTTCCACCAAACGTGTTCGCTCCTGCCGAGCTGGGATAAAAGCAGTAACCGGAAGAAAAGTTGGAAACTCGCGATTAGAATCGTGAAAAGTGTTGGCGTTCGATCGAAGGGAAGATCGATCCCCGTGAACGAGACAACGGAAACGATGCATTATGCCGCGCGACTGTTAGACCGGGAATAAAGACTGTGGGAGAAAAGACGCGATTGTGGAAAAATGCAGCGGCACAGCGATGCGCAACGGGAGAAATTGCGAGAAAGAATGATCGATGGGACGTCTAGCGCGCGGAGGAAATTACTTTAACGAGTCCCGCCTAATGCATCGGGAACGACTTTGCGGTCGTCAGTGCGGCGACAGACATAAAAGCGTCCACCCTTCCTCCCTCTGATCTTAGAACAGTACAAACTAACCCCGTACTAGCGCCAACGAAATACTCCTGCCGTTAATTGCGTTCATTAGCCGCGTTAGCGGTTCCCGCAGCCGCCGAGTTTACGTTACGCTACAACCCTTTCTTCTGCCACTTACTCGCCAATCCCTTCGTCACCGAAATCACGCAGTGTTCTCGAGGCAACCAGGAAGAAACCGGGAGAAAGCTGTTATTTTTCTAACATGCTGCTGACGCTAGCGAGTAAATCGAATTTAACAGTGTCGTTGTGTCGTTAACGAGAAGAGCCGGTAGCATTCGTGAAATTGTAGCTTAGCCACGGTAGAAAAGTATCTCGGACGAACGGGAGCTCGTATGAACGGCCACTGTGAACGCTTTGTTGTGACTCGAGAAGAAGTTGTGTGAAATGCCACCTCGTTCGAGAAACTGTAAACGCTAGCAAGGCTTTCGTCGGACCGATGCGCGTCACTCGACAAAACGACTGAAATGCCTGCGAGATAGTATATCAATATGTGAAAGAACCTCGCCGAGGAAAAGCGATGTCTACTTCTCTTCCCATACTCGTCTGTTTTATCATTTCTTTTGGTAAGTCGAAACACCTAACCTTGTTATCGCGTGATTCAACGCGAAAGCCAGTATTACAACAGTTCCTCCAAACTCCTACGAAACACTGCAAACTCTGCAGCCGCAAAGTAATTGAGGAAATTTGTTATTACATTAGCTCCTGCTCGGAGAATTGATTTCAATTATATCGCAAAGTGTTTGTCGTAACGACGTCGTCGCCTCCTGCTTCGACAGGAGGCGACGGCGTTCTGGAAAACGCGTTTCAATTTCAATCCTGTGTAAGAGATTGAACGTTGAATTCCACTGCAATTTGTTAATTGGTAACAGCAATCCTGCTGGCATTTTTAGAGACAGATTAGTATTTATGGTGTTCCTTTAAATTCTACATAGAAATATATTCCCGATAACATTTCGTTCCGAGTGAGTGTAGGAGTCGGTGTATAACAGGGTGGAGCTCGTATATCTTTCAGTTTGATTGAATTTGATGAACTCCACCCTGGTTTAGCAGAGAGGAGAAAATACCCTAGAACTCATGGCGCGAGTATAACCAGCCCTCTGGTCAGCCTACTTAATTCTCAACGTAATTTGCGAAAAAATAATGCCATTAATATTCTACGGCTTTTCCAATAAAACCGTCGCTGTTTTCTTTTAATACAATGTACTATTCTTTATCGAAGACGTTTCCTTGTAAACGGTATGAACAGTGGAAATATTCTTTTCAACAGCATCTCCGGGCTTCGCAATGTACTTTTTATGCACGTATAATTGCCTTGCTAGCCCATAAAAATAAAATTCCGCGCCGAGGAGGAGTAGAAAGACGACGCTGACAGGATTTTAACGGAGAAATAATTTCCCATTTATCTTTACTCTTGCATCTCCGTTTCTTCGCGCACCTGACGCCGAGATTCTCTCAGGAGAATCGCTTCTGTGAAAAGTTACAATGGTTTCCCTCTGCGGACGAATACTCGCAGTCCAACATCACGACGAATCTCAAGAACTCGCCATGATCGATTGTTTTGCATCTTCTTTTCTATCAAATTCTTTGATATCTTCTTCTTTGATCCTTCTGTTTGCTACTGCACTCCCTGTCTTCCCTTTAAAGTGCCTTACGGTTCTTCTTTGGTATAAATATCGAAACTGCTTCATTTGCTTGATCGTAGTGATGAAAGTATTATATAATCACCCGCGAAAGGAGTGCGCACAATATTCTTTGCTGATATACGATTCATTGTGAGTAGTATGTTGAATCGAGTTAAAAGTCTTGAATTTAATTCGCTCGAGTGAATTAATAATTTTATGTGCTCGTAAATGTGCATCCTTGTACCGTGTAGGAAAGGCTGAAGTGAAGTAAAGCACCGAATCCACTGAATGTTTCGGATCTTACGCTTCAGCTACTATTGTCCACCATGTAGAAAGCGAGGTTCAAGAATTGAGAAGAATGTACTGTTCGCCCGCGACCAGTTCAAACGCGCGAAACTGGATACAATAGCGACACTCCTTTATCATTACCGTCGAAAAGAAAGCGCTTCTATTCTACCCTTGTTTGTTCCTATACTCTCTGCGTCACCAAGTTTCACTACTTCATTGTCGTCATTCTTAACAAATTCTGAGTTGTCACAAACTATGTGAAACAGCTCGTCGCTGGAATGTCGCACGGATGTCTATCAACTACGCGTCCAAAACTTGGTCTGCTCGCAGTTCAGAGAGGAATGATTTCCCCTAGAAAAATATGTATTTGAGTTAAGCCGGTCGAGTCGGTCTATTGAATAGTCGACTTGAAATTCTGAAATCCGCTGAATGTTTTGAGACGACGCGACGGCGACGCGCGAAACTGCCGCTATTTGTCTTAGGTTTTCGGTGTGCTGTGCAGTGTGCACCGCCAAAAAGCAGAAATTAGTACCGTGCAACGTGTCCCCGCGTAAGCCATTTACATTCTGCCGACGCTGTTGGCCGTGTAAATTCGCAGCACTCCAGCTGGTCGCGTTTTGCTTTCTCGTGGGCGCCGCAGTGAACAGTACACTCTGGGACTCTGAATGCCCTTTGTCTCGGAGATAAGGCGTTTCCAATTCTGAGTAGAATTCTTGATTCGATCTCTGCCTCGGTTTCGCGACTCAAACTGGACCGTCGGCTACACGCTCACCCTCCTCCTACCGTGATTTAATGTAATTGAAGTAAACCCAAAGAAAAAAGCTTCGTAACGAAGGACCGAGTTCTTCTTTCATAGCAAATTTTCGTTTGTTTTGTCATCGGCGAAAATTTCATCCCCCGGCTCAGCTGCGAATCTTGATTAATTCTCGAAAACGTCCCCGAAGCTAGTATCTTGAAAATTGGAGACTACAAAAATGCAAAGATATTTAGAGAACACAGGAGAGATGAAAAATTCCAGTCGAGTCGGAGCTTCAGCGATGCAATTTACCCCTCTGTGATTCGGCGTGCGCGAGTCACCTTGTTTAATCCGACTGGCTTATGGAGACAATAAAATTCGAGCCCATGAATTCATTTTGATCGCCCAGCCGTGGGACGAGTCGGAGGCACTGAATCGCCGATACAAACCAGTCTACGAGGTATTTAGACGACGATCGTGCTCGTAGAAAGCGACGTTTGCGTTTATGACGTTGCACCGTCGAACGACGCACGTAATTCCGGCACCTCGATGCAACCCGTCGGGATTTTGCCACCACGGTTCACCACCTAGCTCAACCGGCCCAAGACTCGTCCAGACAAAGCGGCGCGTTAACGAAAATAATGATCCTCCCCGTCAATCCCCCTCGATACAAAGGCTCGTGGATTAAAGTATCCGGCGTGCCGAACACGATCGATCGAATATACCGATTTGCCGGGGATAAAGCCAGGATTCGACCGTGCTTTCTCCTTTGGTTACACTTGCCCACTGCCCTGGCACTAGCAGCTAGCTTATACCTACAAACTGTCTGGCGATCCATCCGCTAGCGATATCGAGCGGATTAATCTACCGAGCCTAGATACTTTGTCCGATCGGTAGTTGATCACAGTGGACCTCTGCAAATGAAACTGCCTGTTGAAGTGTCGTTGATTCGATTCGCCAATCTCTTCATTCCGACTTTTAACAACCACGCTTCCCATGGACCTCGTCTAATGAGAAAATTAATTGACTCTTCCAAGATAATTGCCTGGCGGTTGTCGTGGGTGGCGTCAAGAAGCCGATTTCGTATACTTTGCCTAGCTTGTCAGCCTTTTTTTGCATAAACGTCGGGAGTCGATTGGTACCGTTCGTTTGCTTTTCATTACCCGCCTCGAGACTAGCTCATTATCCGAGACACTGGCCTTTTCCACGTCCACAGTAATTTAGGAGCAACATCTAGATCCCAGTGAAATTTATAATAGATTACCGTGCGTCCACTGTTGTCGCATGCGAATCCAACGCTCAATCACGATTTCATCGTTGAATAAATTCAATTCAATATTGCCCGAGTTAGAGTCGGGTATTGTTAGCGGCAATATTGACTCATACGATGATCCGTTTGTAATTTGCGTTATTACTGACAAAGTACGGGATACGTCGAGCGCTTACAACTGTTACACGGACTGATTGTCGTGTTACAAATTCCCACCACTTTCCGCGACATCAAAGAACCACTCAGCCGTTTTATGCAGCTAGTTAATGAAAGTATCGACCCCCTGAAATCCATGCTACGACTGCGGCGAGCTTATAATATCAGCCCTTACGCGATCCCATTTACGTTACACCGTATGGACACAGGAAGGCGTGAATTGCGGAAAGTGTTGGAATTTCCGCAGAAAACGGTAATATATTGTTAGACGGTATTATTGTCGCGCGTAGTAACGGAGACATATTTTCTGACTCGCGGCGTAAGGAGACATGAGAGGCTTCCAAGGAAACTTGGAACACATTTTCCTTCCAGATACAAGAAATTCAATTTGTACACGTCCTGGCTGCGATAAAACGAGCCCTACGAAATGAATCTAAACTCGATACGGAGCAGACAAGACGAATGGTCAATAAAATGTAGTATTCTCATGTAGAACACTTAACGAAGAGCCCTTAATTCTTTCCTTATTTCACGAGAAAAGAATTCGTGTACGAACTTTTCGTTCAATTCATAGATACTGTATGCTCGTTCGTGACCAAAGATCCAATAGTTCTCTTATCCTCTTTCTATCCATCCGATCGTCTTCAAGTACTTTCGTCGCCAGCGACGAAAGTTTCCAGGAGCATTGACTACACTCACACCCCTTCCACTGAATCGAACCGCAGATGTGCGTGCACGAAACACCATAAGGAGAAGAAGTTTTCCAACTTGGATGCTCGGAGCACATCGTAGAGACAATACATAAACGAGAATCGAGTTCGCCATGATCGATGCGACGTTTAAAGTGTCCTCGAAGCACGAAACAGTTTCCGCTGTGCCTGTCAACGATCCCTTACCGAGGCTTTTATAAATCCCTGGAAATTTAAACTCGTGCAAAACGAAATTCCATTCGCCATTTGCGGTGTCATTTTTATTTTAATTAAGATCATTGTCATTTTCTGAAACAATCGGGACATCGATGGTCATGTGGATTTTGGTGGTGGCTAATTACATATAGCAGTCGGGATGAAATGGAGATAAGAGAGGTAGGAGTTAGAGGGTAGAAGTTGACTTATCCACTCGTAAAACGTACATTCAAATAGAGGGGTTAATGGAAACGAGGTCCAAGTGGGATGGAACGAAATAGGATTTTGCGGTGAGCAACCAAACCAGCCAGTGTCCCTCATTGTCGAGGGGAGAGCCCCTCCGGTAGTTAGCTGTGACGGACAACCGCCACCCAACGAAGCTTCGAATAATTATAAAGCCAGCGCAAAGTCATCTACTTTGCCTGGGTCCGTTACGAAGGTTCTTCGAAAGTTCCAAGGCAAGAATGACAGGGACGCGACCGTCTTATGAGGCGACGAACAGAAAATCCGCGTCACCGTCTCTACAGGAGCTTGTTCTCTTGGGAACTTGTCTGGCTCTTTACCAGTTACTTGTTCAACCATCTCGCGACTTTAGTTTTTTATTTCGTTCTGAGTGAAGTTTCCGGGAAATGACGCTCCGGTTATCGATCAACATCTCAGGAATCGTTCGTTGACGTTCCTTTTATGTTTACGACAATTCTTATCGATTGTGCTGCGCTATTTAGAATTTAGAACAATGCGGAAGACATTTCTACCACTTTCTTTTACAGCTACCCACCTCTATATTACTTAAATCTCTCGCGTATCTTAAAATACAGGTCCTTGATAACTCTACTCGTGGTCATCATAAAAGTTTCGTAATTATTGCATACTTTAGAAGCATCTCGTAATTTTTTTTAATACTTTAGTGGTGATAGTATTATATGTACACCTTTCGACTATGAAATATACTTGTGATAAAGTAATCATCGTCATTGCAGAAATATTTCAATAATATTTTGGAAGTAGGCTGCCAACTGGACAAAAAATATGTCCAAGAAGGAGAGGTTGAAAAATGGATTAACAGATTCGGGCGTAAAATTAATTTCCGACCCAGCGGCTCATCCGATATTCTCTATGAAATTATTTCATTCTTGTCCGGTAGAAAAAGTTGCGAAGTCGAATATTCGTTTGTTCGACTTCTATAAAATAAACGCTGTTTTTGCCACAAAGAACGAACTTACCGCATATTATATTCCTTAATTAAAAACATTGATTAACGAATGGTAAAAAGAAATAAACCTTTCAAAGAGTAAACTTGTTATGTTTCGCGAATCAGAAAAATCTATAAGCAATTATAAATATCAAGCTTTATAAACCGGAATTTAAAGAGTTTCATACAATCACCGCGCGGAAGCGGGCTAGAGTAGCAGGAAATTAATAGTCCCTGTTTCTCTTCATATCGGAAAATTTCTATTTACTGAAAACGCAAACGAACAGAGAGTAAGGTTGGTTCTGGCGAAGCCCGGCGAGAGAAATTAGTTCAGGAGAGCACAGAGATCTGGATTACATCGCGTCGCTCGGTGTTTCCGTTTTAATCCATTCGCGATTGAGGATCCGCGAAATAAAGTTTACCAAGAATCCAGCTAGATTGTAAGAGGGAATGGAAGCGAAGCCGAGTTTACCACGCTAGGTAAGAATATGTTTGGTACAACGGTCGTGCAATTCTGTCAGACCAGCGAGTCGCTGCAAATTTGGTGGTAAGTCGCGAGACAGGTCGCGTCGCGAGGAAAATCCGAGCACAGTGTTCCGGGGCGAAATTAATTTTCGTCGAAGTACGACTGGCGAAGTGTCGCGGATTGCGGTGCACGCGGCGCTGGCTGCTCTTAGCCGGCTCGTCTTAACTCGTGTGCCGCTCGAAAGTTTAAGAGTCCACGGTACCGAGGACCTTTAAATTTCCCCGCGAGCAAGGAACGAGTTCACTCTGGAAACGTTTTCCCGTCGAGATATATTTTCCCCATATGTATGCACGTTCTGAAACGCACGCGGGGCATTCGTTTCTTCCACATAGAACTAAGCGCGTTTACGAGCTCGGTTTTAATTACAGCGCGACGACACGCGAGGAGTTTATTTTTAATCGAGTAGATCGATCATATTGGCAGGGCTACTCGTTTTATGATTAACAAAGTGACGAACTTTGGAACATTGGAACGTCGTTAGCTGAACACGATACCAGGGTCCGGTGCTCGTTAACGAGTCATTAAACGTTTCAATGGGAAAGTAATAGATAGTTCGGTTCGGCTCGATGTAGATAAAGGGCGGCTTACGGAGCTCGGTAATTTTCTTTCTCTGAAGACTGACCTTCGGCAAACATACTTCGAGGGTGGAGACGAGCCGCTTGAATCCATATAGGATAAAGAGTAATGGTTGGACACTTAAGAGTGTCACATAAATAATGAATTATAAATGTGAATTTAGTAAATTTGAAATGGAAATCAATATAAATAAGTACGAAAGACCACTAACAATCTAAAAATAGAGTTATTTAAAAAAAATTAAGAATGTATAAAAATATACAAAAAATGTGTTTCCTACGAAGAAATATAGATATTGGCATGTAATGAGTGGAGAAATATTGATTACATCCGAAGCAAGAAAGTACAAGGAATATAAATATGTTCATTAAAAAAACCTAACCTAACCTTAGTATTTCTTTATATTCATTAATTTCTCAAAATAAGGCCAACCACTGTACTCTTTACCCCTACATACACGTCTAGACAGTTATATAGTTGGAGATAGTAAGACTGATCGACAGAACCGTTTACGATGCTTCCCTTGCAGATTTCATGCATTCTTCAATGGGGTGGTGCGACTGGGGATACACATTACGACCCTGAATCAGGTACAGGACTCTATTTCCCAGGCGTTTTTCTAGCCGACTGTCCCATCGCTCGAAACCTGTTTACTTTCACACCTGGCTAGTTTGCTGACTCGACTATTCCTCGTCCACTAGCAGCACGCGCATGGTCAGCGAAAAAGATATAGGGAACTGGGTCAACTGATCCAGGTGTCAAAGTAAACATGCCTCGGGCGTGGGAACAACAACCCTGCAAGAAAAAAACGTACGAGGGTAAGGAGCTTCGGCTCGCTTAGGGTCGTACGGAGTATCACGAGATTCATTCAGGTTCTCCTTATTCCCATTGAAGGATTTGTGAATTGTAAACTGGGATGCCGTGTACCCAGGTTATGATACTTATTTCTGCATCAAGGAATTAAGTTTGGAGTCGACGTTATACGTAGGTATCCATGAACTTAATCCTTTTTGAAAACAAAGGCACAGTTAGTATACGAAGTTGTGCTTCTTGAAGGAAATAGAGAACGTTAGAGGGCAGATATCCTGTTAGTTCGGTGAAATCAATGCCCGTGGAGGGTGAGTGGACGCGCGCATATCATGGTCGGTGGTTAGGGTGAGCCGATCTTAACCACTTCTCGACTGGAAAGCTCCGGTAGAAGCGTAGGTTACGAGCGTGTGGTCTAGTAAACTAACGAAAGAGAATTTGCCGCTGCGAAAGTGCTTCCCTACACGCGAATCATTCCGAAGAGCAATCGCAAAGAAAAGCTCCGCCGGAATTCTTATCCACGTTTCAACTTGGCCCGCTGATCCTCGGGCTTTGAATGCGCTTCTCGATTTCCGCTTTGAACCTTTGATCGGGTTTCGCCGATCGAACCTGCGATTACGCCGCGCCCGTGCCGCCTGTTCTTTTCGCGAAAACAAATGGATCCCCGCTGAATTCACACACACACACACACGTACGCGTGCGCCAGCTCGTCTGCTCACGTCCCAACTAAATCCCACTTCGGTTTATTTAGATCTCTGTCCGCTCGTTTCTATCGATTAAGCGTTCGTTCGCCGAGCGATTTTATTGTCGCCAGGGCGTAACGCGATCAGTGATGCTAGAATATTCCAAGATTCCATTCTTCGAGGTCGCGCGTCGCGTCGCCTCGTTTTATCCCACCTGCTCCGGTGCAACAATGGCGAATTTACCATACAAAGAAAGGGCGCGCTTTTCTGCCAACAATCGCTCGTGAAATGTGCGCGGAACGCAAGCTCCAAGTGGAATAATAAAATGTATAGAAAACGATTGCTTGCGCTTCCCGTTGTGTAATTCAACGAGAGCAATTTAGAGGCGGCGAACGGAGCGAGGGGAGAAGGAGAGTCGATCATTCGTGAACAATTCCACTCTATTGATGTTATTCCACTAGAATAGGAGTAAAATAGCTCGATGGTCCCCAAACTGTCGGTCGCGTTACACGCTGTTACCCTCGCAGAACTGCCACGCTGCTCGTCCTGATTCACGATTCGCCGGTCACGCGTGTTTCTCTGTCCCGTCAAAAGTGCTCGAAAGTTTTTGTTATTCATCGATACTAAATGGTCACAGTCGAAGGGTCATTTTAAGAACGTACGAGATATGAAAATTCTCCCCTCTCCTGTCCAGTGCCATGACAATCTTTCTGCGAACGATATCGCGGAAAGAAATATGCCATGGTACAGTTAAATGTTGCATAGCCCGATAAACAACCCATCAACGCGGTCTTGTGAAAGTTCGTAACGTACCGAAGTAACAGCCTACTTCCCGCGTCGAACAGCAGGCCGAGCTATAAATTCCGGTGAAAAAAACTTAACCACGCGAACGTTTTACATTGTCACGGAATTGCAACGATCGTGGAGCCCGTAATTTGTGGATATGCACGAAAGAACTTGGCAATATTTCCACGGATACGCGCTGGCTCGTCACGCTCCTTCGAACAGATTAGGTATGCGCCCTTGCGTCCACAATGGCCCGTCACTGGAACCCGAAACCTGAAAACAATGAAAAAGAAATGAGCGACGAATGAGATTGACACTTGTTACGAGTGTATAGAATATTCTACGCGCGATATGCTGCCAATTTTATATTGTCACGCTGCACTCGGATGAAATTGTAGTCGATACAGAATCGTTCTACCGCGATAGCTAATGGAAGTTAAAATTAAAGAGGAGAATTTTTCAGCTCTGGTAAATAACGAACGTATTCACTCTTATCGGTTTAGTGAAATACTGTTATGTGAAATAGTATATAATATATATGAACCAGCGAAGGAGTTTACGGAAACGTTAGGACATTTTCTAAGTTTCTCCAATCTAATACGTAGTTTTTGAAATACAGCGCCAACATTCACGAGCGGACGTATTTTAATATCTTTAAATGTTCGCAGCTTTTCAAAGTGTCTTCTGTCCCATAGGCAGCGACTTTACGTAAGCTCTCGGGAGATCGCTTAACTGAATAGCAGCCAGTTAGCTCGAGATTATTTAATTCCAAACCCCCGTCCCCAACAGTTTTCTTCTTCTTTCCATCTATTTTTGTCCCGACCCTGCCGTGCCAGCGAGATTAAATGCAGATGGAATACCGAGGAAGCGTAATTTCAGCAGTTTCTTCGCTGAATGATACCAAAAGATATAAAGGGGCTGACAATTAATTCGCAATTGTCGCCGACTAACAAGGACCCTTGTATATTTATCCATTAAATAGTATATTCCCCTGCAAAGGAACTGTTGCGAAAGTGACGTTACCCAGACGCAGCAGAGAGCACAGAGAGCTTGATGATCAGCCAGCGAATTCATTTTCAGGTGGTATAGCGTCATGTCTACGAAATTTTCGAACCGACTTTCTGGAGGAATGGCCGACTCCTGGAACAGGACCTCATTTCGACACTTCCATGCAGTCCAACTTCACCGGTCTGGTGGGGAAGACCGTGCACCTGGTATGCAAAGTGAAAAACCTTGGAAATCGAACGGTGAGTTTAAATAAACTTCCACTTATCTCGAACAAGGAACGTTGAATTTCACGAGTCGCAACCCTAAGGAATCCCCGGTGGCATTGTTCAGTGGTGCTCGAGGCATTCGTTGTTGCTTATTACCTACTTATTACGCCCTAAAAATTGAAGACACTTCAAACGACCCCGTTCCTTTTTCATCCTGTAAATTGCAGCCGGATTACGATATCCAGGAACAGAGTGCTCGAGATTATTATACCGAGCTATACTTCTCGGATGGCAGGGAAGTGCAACCTACACGGGCGCGTCTAACTTACACAAGTTGGGCAGAAAGAGTGCAGATACGGTGGAGCCTGGGAGGTCTGAGCTAGGCGTAACCCGGTCTCCTTTATCCTGACAAAGATCAGCGAGTCCTTATTTTCTCGAGATCTATCCTTCGTCCCCTTAGCGGATCCCATTTTCCTTCTTGTCTACCTTTACGGTAAGAGCCTCTGTAATCCCGGGAGCATCAATGGAAGCGGAAGTCGAAAGAGGAGCACCTAATAGCGGTATTCTTGGTGCAAACAACGGTCAAAGTGGCCACGATACACGCACCGATGTCCGACGATTCGTCGTTCCTTGAAACGTGAAAACGAGCGTTTTATGCGACATCCAAGAGCTGGCCACTGCTCGCGATATATAAAAACTTTAATCTCTAGTGAAAAAGGAGAATACCACTGGATATGGTCTGAAATGCAACGTTAATGCTTTCTTGCTGCACCTCCGATGGATCTTGAGTACATTTTCGATGCACCCTGAGTGCATCCTCGACGAATTCGAGATGCATGTTTGATGGAACCTCCGCAGGCCGAGCAAGTAGTTTACTCTGAAAATTCGCAGACGTTACGAACCTTTGAAATTCTAAATTCCTTTGGATAAATTACCACTTACCTGTCCTAGTTTTGTGTCTGATAATCGTATTAACCTTGAGTATCAGATCGTACAGAAGTCCGTTTGTCAGAATTGCTACGCGGAGTTCAATTCGTACCTCGTGGACTCGCGATGGTTTCAAATTATCGTTCGTTATGCAACAGCTGCCGATTGCTGCGCTAATCAAGCTACGCAGTAGCCACGAGTCATTCGCTCCAACGAGTCTTACCTATATAGCTCTGAAAGCAGTTGTCAATAAATCTCGGTTAACGAACTATTTAGCGAGCCCACGAGAGTTCCAGGGAAATTAAAGGACGATAAAGGGAGGTTATAGGAGCGAGCAATTGGGCGAACGAGGGAACCGCGAAATTCGCTGGAAGCCATTCGTGGACACTTGGCTCCGCTCTAGCTCCGTTCTGGCTCCGTGCTGGGCCCGTTTTAGTCGCGCGCGTACACGTGAATGCGGCATTCTCTAATGTGGGCACGGCGGGCGCTGTGAGCGCATGGAAAGCGGCGCGTATGATCACGCGGCTCGCATAGATTTCGGTTGGATTTCACCAAACAATGCCGCGACTAATGCCGATGACACACCGGTGTCATCTCGAGAACTCGCAGGCTGCCGCAGCTGCCAGGTTCGCGGCCGAGCTAGGACAATGCCGAATCTCCATGGTGACGTCACACTCGCTTTGAGTACACCGGAAGCAGCGTTACGGGAAATTGGTTTATACCACGAAGCACTCGTGAAACGAAATACCCTCGAAAAGACCCTCCACGACATCACCCTACCTCCATCTACACCACCCCCGATCTCTACCTCTCGTGCCTTGTAGCTTCCCCTTTAACCCTGACACCCCAATTATTTCATCCGCTTGATGAGAATTCAAGAATACACAGCGGATACTTCCGTCCATTTGTTACGGCTCACTTCAGATTCCTCGAAATAATTAACTGGGACGAGGAATTGGTAGATCAGAAATGTCGACTTTCTCAAGTCTGAAAATCGCGACACGATAAATGATAATGGGAGGGACTATGTTAATATCGTTCACTTTTAATCGAAATAGCGATAAGTGAAATGGCGCATGGAAATGGGAAAATTAGATTTCACTCCGAATTCGGTTGAATAAACATCGGTGAAATTTTTTCAACTCGCCGCGAAATGGAACGAAACGAAGTTAAACATTTCGGGCGGCCTTTATTTATACGGCCTTACCTCGTCGTGATATAATATTTTCCAATGTTTTTGTCGTTTGAAGCGGACCTTATAGTTTTATTCGCCTCTTTTGCTGACCCGTAGTCAAAGAGCTTGGTCGACGCGCCAAAGCAAAACAGATCGGCGGGCACTGTTTGTACCAGCAATTTTCATTTTTAAACGAGTTTGAAATTCACGTTGATCGAACACGCTGCAATTCGTTTACGTTGCCAAATGAATTTCGACGAAATGCATGTTAATTTTCCGCCCACCTAGCAGGTTCGCAGAGCATTTTCACTATAACCATTTTTTCCCGACGATGCGCCAAAGTTTTTTAAATAACAATTCCGCTGAATAGTATTTCGACGTTACATATTTTCACTCAATAAAATGGGCTGCGATTTCTACAATTATCATTGCATCGTTTCGGTCGATCTTAAAGTAAATCGGATGTAAATGTAACTTAAAGTACCGGCAAATGTATTTTGCGAAATCACGTCCACAGTTCACTGACATTTTATTGATTTAAATATACGAGAATCTCAATCATCCAGCTCGGAATGAGCACGATGACCGTGCTCGCCCAATACGCCTGTCAAACTTTTTATCGACCCTATCGAAGGGCATTCGTCCGATCGAGTAACCGCGAAAATTGCTGCGGCCAATGAATCTGACCTATTTTTCCCTCGATCGACAAAATTCACGAACGAAAGGGAGATGAAATGACACGCTTCGTTCTGACGTTTTATTTTTTATCGGAAATCACCTGCTAAACTCGATAAACGATTCTGGATCGCTCAGATTATCGGAGCATTGTCCTCGGGCAATTATTCCCCGGACAGCTCGATCACGAAACGGTAGTTAAATGTCATCGAGGTTATTTTTATTTGATCCTGTAATTTGATAAAAAATTTTATGTAGGTTTCCTGGGTGAGGCATCGAGACATCCATCTACTGACTGTTGGTCGTTACACGTACACGAGCGATCAACGTTTCGAGGCTTTACACTTCCCACACACAGAAGAGTGGACGCTAAGGATACGATATCCTCAGCGGAAGGACTCTGGGATTTATGAGTGCCAAATATCAACGACACCGCCCATCGGCCATCCTGTTTATCTAACCATAGTCGGTAAGTGTCGCGAATCGGAATTTTATCATGTAGGTACATGTGTTCACTCTGCCTATTTCAGGACCAATAGGTCTTCCTAAAATTTGTCAAACTCTCTTGAGATAGTTAAAATCCAGTTAGAGGGAAGTGTGATTAAATCAGAATTGGACACAATGTAATCTAATTACAACTTATAAATTTCAATTAAAATGCAATTGTGTAATTCATTACACATTATTTTCTGTAATCATTCATTTAGGTAGTTGACGAAACCAAGTGGTCAACTACTACCTAAAATTTATATGAACGATGACAGAAAATAATGTGTAACCAACTACACAATTACATTTTAATCGTAATTTGTAAGTTGTAATTAGATTACATTTTGCCCAACTCTGGATTAAATCTAGATGGCCTGACAGCCTCAAAAATTACTTTCGTATTCGCAAAGTTATACTATTAGTTCTGATTAATAATATTTGAAACATGAAATGGTTAATAATATTCAGACAGCATCAACTTTTTCTGACAAATTTATTCCGTTATCTCGTTACTGTCTATTAGATCATCTTCCCCGAAAATCGTTCCCCGATGACGATTATTTCGCTACGGCAGAGAATTGCGCGATAAATCACAAGAGAATTTGTTTCTATAGGACCGGGAGCATTGTTCACATGGAAAGTTGACGGGTGCCTCAGAGGCTTTCATAAATATGAAAGCACCGCGATATTTGCATTCGCATTTAACGCCAATATCTGGGCCGATTTAATGAACTGTGCAACGAGCGGATCAATTATTTCTCTAATTTCGATATGTTATTCAGTTATTGTGTTAGGAGCAATTATTAATGCCGCGCCATGATGTCTCGTCAAAATAAATGCTACCTATTATAACTTATCCTGAGGGGGACTTTAAATACATACGCATATTTGTCGCGCTGGTGTCATTCACTTTTGACAATCATAAATGTTTGTCACTTGATGGTCGTGCGCCGCGCGATAGCCTTAAGAAACGTGCAAACGCGAGCGGAATAGATTAACCGTTCGAGATAATAAACTTGAGAAATATTATTTAAAAAAGTCGGAGATGGATTTCGCGAAGAAAGTTGAACTCGACGCGAAAAGAAAAAAGAAGAAGAAATGGGCGAAGGGAAGAAACGTCTGCGCGGATATCCATGATCAATCTGTTTGAAATTCAGTCCAAGATAGATGCAGAGATGTGTATCAAAGCCGCGTGAAAGGGGTTAATCGAGGATACATACGAAATCCATGCAAAGATTTCATGCGGGTATACAAAGCAGGTGAAACCAGGCCGTCTGCGAGCTCGTATATCCTCGCAGGTATACCGTTAATGACGGCTCTGATATCCTAACCGGGTCGTACTATTAAATGAGAGGATCTTATCACACTGACTTGACCTGAAAACGTTACCCAACACGCCCCCCCACTATTTTGCCTCGCGATAAAAATATCGGCCATATATGTATACAATATACATATTGCATCTTGTTGTTCCGTTTTAACGGCCTATTATATTGTCATTTCGTTTTTTTCCATTGCGCAACCTACTGCTGCTCCGCTGCACACGTTATAACACGTAGTTGTATCGCGAACGAAATTATGAATGAAAAAGCGGTATCGTTCTAAAGCGGTATTCCTTTTAATTACTCGCTTTAAACGGATCAGTTACTTAGAAGTTGAAAGATTCCACGGCAGACATTTTGCCGGGATCTCGTGTATATCACTCGTTAAGTTCTTGATCCGGATTTACGTGAATGGAGAAGAAAATTCTAATTAATTAATGTTGATGCGGCGAAATCGCAGTAAATCGGCTGCTGTAATTTCTGGCATTCACGGGCGGTCGTTATAGCGAAATTCAAATAATAATTCCTGCTAAATGAAAGCTCGGCTAATTAAAATGATTTCAACAGCGTCGCGTGTAATTTACGACCCATAAAATTCCAGTTCCCGTACACGAGGAAGCGTGTACAGTGAAATAATAAAAAATCAACAAAGTAGAATTTTAATACTTGGTTTGAAAGTGTTGATTTGAAATTTGATTTCAGAGCCGATTACCATTATAGTGGGGGCTCCCGATCTGTTCGTCAACAAGGGCAGCACCATTAACTTGACTTGTGTAGTGAAATACGCTCCGGAACCACCGCCTATGATGATCTGGAGCCACAACACAGAGGTGAATAGCTCAATAGTATTCTACAGTAAAGCCTGAATCGTCTTAAGCAAATGGAGTGAGGCGTTGTTGGAATAATTTCGTCGAGGCTTCGTAAATACACATTACGCGATAATGCAGTTGTGCAATGGTGTGCAGTTAATGAAGGAAGTAATACGGCCAACCGTTTATTCGTCGTTCATTTTGCGTTCTCACTGGATTCTTTGTGACCGCTCAAAGGGAATACGTCGAGAAGAACGTGGCTGACACATACTGCACCTATCTTTCTACCATTCTTCTCGCGAACCTTGGAGCAAAATACCTTTTGTCTTCGCACGAAGCAACGGTATTATGCAGCAGTGCGCGAATATCCGGTGGGCGGGGGTAGTTTCTACGGGAATATGAGAGAGCAGACTCGCGGTAGCTTTGAGGAAATGATTGCGAACCAAAAGTCGGATGTACCTGGGATCCAATATTGTTTCTTTCAACTGTGTGTGCATGCCACAAACGGGGCCGTATAATCCATAGCCACATACATATCTGGCCAGCGTACAAGAACGTTTTATCCCGAACACAGAAGTATAGCAAGTTTGGTAGCAAGCTTTCCGTACTTTGTTCAAATATTCCGAGACTTCTGCGTAGTTTACGAGCAATTTAGTCTTTGATGGATTGTTGACGTTGATATAACATAATGCACAATGAGAAAATCGTTTTTCTTATTATCGATAGGAACAGAAGCATTTTATTCTATTTATGTGAACAAATATTCTTCTCGTCAGAACGGCTCGTAAACGCAACATTTCCCGGTCACGTAGAAACAATCCAGACCAAATCTGGAGGAGAAATAGAAGCCATTCTACTTCCGTTCTCCGTAATGGGAACCATCGAGCTCTTACTCTTTGCAAGCAATTGTCGACCGCATATCGTGCCTCTTCGTCGCCAGAATTCCTAGTTATTGCGTTCTATGGAATAGAGAGCAAGTTAAAGAGTTTACGTTGCTCGGTTTATTCAACGGGAAATATGAAATTTATAAAATTCAGCCAACGAGGCTGCATTTGCTCGGTCATTAAGAATCTAAAGAAGCTTTCTTCGCGGGATGAAGCAAGCGAGTTGCACGTGTGAAAAGTGAAGGCGAACGTGTACGGGTAATTTTATCTGTTCGTCCAGGGAATTAACTTCGACTCGCCGCGCGGTGGTATCAGCCTAGTGACGGAGAAAGGCCCCGAAACGACCAGTCGTTTAATGATCCAGAAAGCGGTGCCAAGCGACTCCGGGATCTACACCTGCGAGCCGAGCAACGCGAATCCCAGCAGCATCAAGGTGCACGTGGTAAACGGTGAGTGCCACGAAATCATTCAAAGTTATATTCATTGATTTCGATGAACGCCGAGCAACTTCCTCCGTCACTGATTGATCTGTCGGTAAATATTTCACGCGCGCAGCCTTCTTGAAAGACAGGAAGCGTGCGAAGCTGGCCTGGATTCGACACCAGCGGGATCGATCGAGCTCGAATACATATTTCACGTCTAAATACGTAGGAAGTCGTAGGTCGACGTAGGTACACAACCTGCCGCGTCGAGTGGTTTTGATGCGCGAGATTGACACGGTTTACCAATTTCAATAGCGGAGCGATAGCCGCGAATCAAAGGGTGAATCGTGCGGTTAACTCGGCGGGCTTTCCACTTCGATGTAAACGCTGCGAACTCCGCGCCGCGAGGGATAAAACGTTTGGAGTAATTATTTCTCGGGGCGAAGTAATGTAATAATGTAAATATGTGTGTGTTCGAAGATTTAACGGAATAGCTGTGAAATGAAATAACATGCGATTGAAAGTTAGCGAAACAAATCTGATTTGCCCGGAGCATGTCGAGAAAGGAGGAAGGAGAAGGACGTTGAAATAATTGTTTCCCCCTTCACTCTGTAAATTATTACAGCGCACCTTATCGCCGGCTGAAAGCGAACGCGTGGATTTAACGATAATTTGAAATAAGTTAAGCCGAGTTTCCGGTATGTTATTTATCAACTTCAAGCGTTAATTGCTCGGTACAATGGCCTGTACGGGCCTTACCTGACGCGAATGCAGATCGATGCGACACGTCGTGCACGGCGGTGATTTATCACCGTCATCGTCCTGACTGATCCGCTCGCAAACCTATGTTTGCGTTCTTTCTCTTAATTGTTTCGAATCGTTACGCCCGCGATACTTTCAGGCCGAGCCAGAGCTGTCAATAATTTTAATAGAAAAAAAAATGAAACTTCAGAGAAGATCAATCTACGAGGTTTCGTAACTTCGTACGATTTCAGCGATATTTCTGTTGCAGAGGAACATCCGGCTGCGATGCATCACGGTGATGGAAGTTCGTCGTACGCCACCACATGGCCGACGTGTTTTATAATTTTAATAATAGCTAACGTAATATTTATATAAGAGGGAAAAGGGAGGCGACGAGAGGTGAAAGAGATAATTACCCGACACGAAATAATACAGGGCGATTCCAGGGAATCGCATCGCCTATGATCGTTAACGTTCTTTGGGTAAATATTTGTGCAGGGTAAAACCGAATATTACCTACGTTTACATTGAATTTCCGTGACCAAAGAGTTTTCGAATATCAGCACGGCACAATAATCGGTAAGAGCGTAGTATTTTGTTAAGATATATCATCAAGAACGAATAACTTACGACGTCAAAATTTACTGTATTATTTGTAAATAAATTTATTGTATGTACATATCAATAAAACCATTGTCTTTATCTTCCGACTGTTTTTTCTGAACGATGCTACGAGATTAGCCGTCCAACAGTCCATCAGCAATGGATTTTAATCCCTGTCATTAATCACGCATCGTACGTGATCGATATACCTCGCGAATCCCGATTCAATCTAACCCGACCATTATATATATTCTATACGAATAAGTATGCTACATCTGTTCAAAAGAATTTTTCCAAGAACTGGTCGTTTATTGATTTTCGCTGTTTGTGGTTGTAGAGGAAAATATTTTCCACTAGAAATGAATTTATGAAATGGTAACATTGTTAGTTCGTAAAAAATGTGGTATAGTTGAGGCGCATGAAGCGTTTCATCGATGCACCACTATTTGTTCCCGCTACGCCGCGAACGATATAAAAGACCTTGCACGAAAAGTGGATTCTCCTCTTCAGCTTCCGCGAGCACATTCAGCGAGTATTTCCGGCAGGAAGTTGCCGAAAGAAACGTCGACGCAGCGACGACCTCCGGCTAATGACAGCGTTAATTACTTCGTCTATCTTGCACCCATTAATTACAGCACGGTGCAACTGACTTTTCCTGGAAATCTACGCGGTTACCACCAGTAAAATACGAGCAGACCCGAATATTCTCGACCTACAACGAACTCTGCAGGCTAAGGTATAACAAAATTTCCACCTCTTGGTTAACAGAACGGGCTTGCCGAGTTGAAAGTAAAGCGATCGTGGTGCGTAACTTTCCGCAAAAAAAAAATAAAGGAAATAGAAGAAGGGTAACCATTTTTTCTATGCTCGAAAACTGGGTCATTTCGACGTTCAACGACTTTCAAGTAATTCTTCGCATGAAGCTGCCCCTGCCATTCGGTGCATACTGTACTCTGCCTAACGGAATAGGAGAAGCATAACACCGGACCATCCACGTTTCGTGAAAGCTGCGTGTTTTGATTCACCATCCACCAACTATCGATCGACGATGGCTGGTTGGATGCATCGACGATAACTAGCGTACGCGTCAGTTAGCCGCGGTGCAACGGGCGGTATTCAAGTAGTCGATGAAATCGACTATTTTCGGTTCCCTCAGGCGTGGAATCATAGGTGGAGCAGTCCATGCGCGGTGTTGTTGTTGTAGCTGCTGCTGCTGTTGCTGCTGCTGCGGTTGCTGTTGCTGCTGTTTCATCCAACTGTTCACCTTCTTCTTCTTGTCCCGTTTTCGCGGATGCTCTTGCAGCGTTATCGACTTGCCGAACACGAAGAGGCACGGGCCGAGATAAGGTCGGAAGTCGGGTATATTTTGCTTGTAGACAAGGCTGAATCCACCCGTGTCGGCGGCCGGGTTCACTGGCACATCCATTATCACTGGGACAAATTGAAAATCAACACGATAACGAGTGATTTTTGCTCCTCGCTTTCCTTCCACTTTATCCCCTTTTCTCAATCTACAGTTTGCCATTCTCCCTTTATGTGAATGACTTTCTGTTTTGTTTATTGGAATGCTCTAAGCACATTCTCTTTGCAAATTAATCTACCTCTCCTCCTTGCTCACTGAGGTTTTTTACAACAAGCTGGTGTTCATCATAGTGAATCGTTGCTTTGTTCGTATTCAACTCCTGTCATTTCCTCAAATATTATTTGTACGTTACAGTGAAAAAAGAGCAATCCTTTGCGAGAGTTCCTAAAGACGCTAGAGTCAACTAATTTCTGTTAATGATCTTTTACCAATAGATTTTGTATTATCCACGCTAATTGACGAAATAACGATTCCTTTGCCGGAAAAATAATGTTCTGCGATTGATTAAAAATAGGAAATGCAAAGGCTTTCGTTTCGACCTAGATTCGACCAGAGAGGATTAAGGTCGTTTCGTTTGAAGCGTCAGCGGACAGAAAGAGTCGTAGGTTGGGCCCACTCGATCCGTATTCTCGTCGAGCAAACTTGTTTAATCAGAGACCAGGAAGCCTGTATTCGATACTAGACAATTTCAAAAGCTCGTTCGAGTGTTCGCAAGGAGACACAGAACGTACTGTCCGTTGTCTTGCCCCGACCTCCACTCTCGGAAACTTTCTCCCGCAGCCCTCGGTTCCTGACAACTTCCTTCTGTCTACGATCCCCTATAGATGGCAGTTTGCTAACCTTTAACCAAGCTCTGGAGGACACTGGAATAGAGGCGCTTGGTAATTCTCGAGCTGGGCGGGTGCATCCGGGGATTCGTGTTGATCTCGATCAACCAGACGGAAAGGTCCTCCATCACCACGAAATCAGCCCCGTACAGCTCGAAGCTGCAACGCCGCCTGTCCATCTGTTCCTGGGAGGCCAGCATCGTCAGAACTATAGCTTCTGACATTTTCCGGTAGATCTGGCCGTAATAGGGTTCCCCTTCGTATCCCACTTGCCTACCAAATGCACGAACGCGTTAACACACTGTATTTCGAAAGGAAACTCTACAGTCTACTCAATTATTTTTGCAATTCAAGGTAATTTATCGAATTTCGAGCTATCTGCTTTTTCTTGCCCATTAAAAAAGTTATCAGTTCCATGCGAAGAAAGCAACAGTAAGCCAGAAACTGTGAGAAGAATAGTTGTTATCGAGATTGAAATGGTGGCGGGGTGGGTTCAAGGGAGACAGTCGATTACGCGATAAGAAAGTACACAGGTCCTGAGCATATTTGCGCAGCGGACCTATCAATCTCGAGATCCGCTAGGGCTATCGACCGTAACGAACGGATAACCGAAACTTCTCGTATAACGAATAGACCGGTCGAGAGATTACTTTAAATATTCGTTCAGCTTCTCGCAGTCCCATCCCTGATCGCGAAGCGATTTTACGACTTCCTCCGTATTTCCACGTTTCCTCCTTCTCCGCCTCTCCTCGTCGTACTTCTCCTGAATGGCGGTATTGCAGATATGAATCGCTTCGTGATAAGTTGAGAAAGTGTAGGGCTTCGAGCTGAACCGAAGTAGTCCTTCCCTGATGGAAAAGGATAGGAAAGGATCGGGAAAATTCCTTGATGGAATCTAGCCGAATCTCTGCCGGAGAAATGCTTTCAAGAAACATTCGAAGGTGCTTCCCTTCAAAGAATCTTTTCAAAGAATTGCTCCTCTGCGCGCGTTTAATAAGATCGGCTCTTATTCCCATTTATTTCTATGTCGATCTGGTCTCAATTGCACGAGCTACTTTGCAAATCGGGAATTTTAATCTTCGATCTTGCTAATTAATTATCGTTTCGCGATTTATTATAGAACAAGAATGAGGACAAGTGGAAATAAGATTAATCGTAATTACTTGAACGTCCATATTGTCATGGGAAACGTATTGGTGACCAAATACCATTGCCTTATGTCGAACTTTGTGTCGTGAATCAGTAAAGGACGTTCTGAAACGAGACGTTATACTATACAAATGGAGAGCGAAAACATGAAATCGTGAAGAACGAGGTAAGGTTTGAAAGGAAGCAGTTATTTACGTACCGACGTATTTTTGAACGATGAAATAGTCCTTCGGTCTGCTCTTCACCTTTCGGAATATGTCCTTCAAGCTATGGGATATGCTGATACCTGTGCCGCAGCAAAGTTCACTCGGTTTCAGGATCCAAATGTTCCGCATTCCGTTCAGGTCGTACTGCGGATCGACCTCCTTCAACTTCGATAGGGTCGAATTTGCTGCGTCGTAATACTTCTACGAAATATACCGTCCCGATGAGAGCAGTGGAACGTAAAACTTTTTTACCCAATAAATCAATTTAACTGATTTACGAGAAAAGTAGATATTGTAAAAAGTGAAGAAGAATTAGTTGAAGTGTTTCCGAAGGGATGTAATCATGGCAAGCTCGGAGTAATCAGCTAGAGGCAAGATTAATCTCAAAGAGTAAGCGCATCTTCTTTAACTTTGTAACTTGCTGTTTAAGATGTTATAGAAGTGGAAGAAGGAAATTAAGGGAAAGCGAATTGGTACAGTTAAATATACCTGTAGCTGTTCGTCACTTTTCTCGGACGTATTTTCTATTCCACCCCCATTGTGGACAGCCGCGGTGTAATCCTCTAAAAACAAATTCCATTCCTCTTCGGAAAGCTCTGTGACAAAGTCTTCATCTATGTTCTGGTGGTTTGCGCAAGCAATAAATTCCTCGCAGCGTTTTATGGCGAATTCCAGGCGACTCATTGGAATCGTGCGCTGTCCGAGGTCCACCGTGTCCTGGTCATCCTGCATTCTTTGTACGAACCACTTCAACAGGCCAGCGGTAGCGGTCAGGCGAAAATCCTCGAGGAAAGCTTTCGGCTCTCTGCTGAGGTTGTAACTTCGAGGGAATAGCACGCCCGACACGTCCCTCTCGTACAACCAGTGAGCTTCTTCCAGCAAACGAGCCATTCCTAGCTACATTATTTGAAATCGCAAATATTTCACCAGCTTCTTATCCAGTAGAAAAGATAAAAGTACAAGCCGAACCGCGCAAGTCTCTAGCACTACAATTATTCTCCTATTCTATTAGCAGTACCATCTAAATCTTTTTCATCCTGCAATTCCTGTTTATCGCGCGGTTAACTCTCCGCACGAAGGCTTTCGTCGAGCTTAAAATTGAATTAGAGTTCATAAAACAAGGCAATCATGTTCACCTTGGATGTGTAAACGGAAGGTTTTTGGTATCTATTGAGGAGCGTGTTACTGCTGAGGCCGCGATGCCAATCCACAAAGTCGTTTCGGCAGTCCCATATAAAGTCGGGCGATTTGTGACGTAGTAAAGCGAAAATCACCGCTTTCTCGTTTAATGTCCCGTCCTGGTGGGTCAGATCGCCTAATGACCTTGCCTCTAAGCTGGCTACGCTACCTGAAAATTAACCGGACAGATTAGCCAATAGAAACTTTATAGTTTATGTAAAAGTTGTCGCAAGCACGAAGTATTGATCAAAGGTCCACTGCAGGCAGGATACACTTTTATTTGGCCGTCTTATCGGCGTTTATGTGGTTAATCTTTAATTAGAGAGAGTGGGGAATAAAGTAGAAAAAAAATTTAATTAAGGGAGCCAAGCAGACTAACCGTAAGGTAGAGTTCTTGTTTTTGTGGCTTCGTATTTCTGTACCCAACCTCTTCTCTCTAGAGCTTCTTTCAATTTTGGCACCTCGCCGCGTATCAAAAATATTTTATGCCTCTGAAAAGCGGTAATACGCTCTCGCAAATATTCTTTTTAACATTTGAGATTTTTATACGAAATATTCATGACTCTTTCAATATTTTCCAACTACCAGAGAAAATCTTACACTTCTCTGCCCGATGAATTTTACGTTTATAAAAATAGGTATTGCAGAGTAATGCGAAACGCGCCAGTTACCTTCACAGCTCTAGCGACTTTCGCCTTAATTCTTTGATAAGCCTCCTTCCTGACCCAGTGGGCTCTGCAGCAGTCCTCATCTTTGAGGATGACGCTGGTGTAGTTTACGGTCGCGTCTGTGTCGTGCTTGTCAAAGGTCTCTCGAGGACAGCAGGAACACGTGTCCATGTACGATTTCGGGAACGTGCCACAGTCAAGCTGCGGCAGACTGTTAACAGCGTTGAGCTCATTGTCCTCGGTGTCCGGAAGTGGCCATTTCGGGTTCATTCTCGCCCAGTCTGCGCGATTGTACGGATTCATCGGGCTCTCCTTCTTTTCCAGACTGATCAAAGGAGCCACTTTGCAGCTGGATTGGTTCGCTTTATCTTCATTCGCGGTGACCGTTGTCGTGGTATCTTTCGTGGCCTTAATGTCCCTTGACCGACGAAGGTGAAACGTTCTAATTTATTACGCGATATCTACTGAATGTCATTCCTCTTCTTAATCGTCGATCGGTTAACCATCACCTTAATTTCGGAAACCGTAATTCGTTTGAAAGAATACACGTACCTTAGGTCGAGCGGTAAATCCATAATTGTATCAAGGGGTGGTCTGTTGCAAATAATTCAATGATGTGTCGAATTTTTCGTATTATTTTACGTCAATATCCTGAATAAGGCAGAAAATCGCGGTTAGTAGATGGAAATTATGTTAAAATTCGGAAAAAACTAGAATTATTTCACGCTAGGTGCATCTAAGGTTAAAAGCCAGATGTTGGCAGTCGTTCAGAATGGAGATAAAAAGTAAGGTAGGTATAAACGATGAAAAAAGTGTGATGTGGTGTGCCTTGAGAAGTTCAATATGTATATGGGACACAAGGAAATTGTAGTAGGTGGAACGCCTGGAGCGATGCAAATATTTATCGATGTTCTTACACTTTGAGCCCTTAATGGATGAAGTGGGAAAGGCTAAATCGATCAAGCCGCTTGCTTAACCTGACCACCTTATTGTCTAGCAAGCTTAATCGCCCAAGTAATTAGCCCTCTATGCAGGGAACTTTAGAGACAGCGGTTTTTATGGTTATTAAAAAGAACGCTACTAATTTCACTCAAAGTTTTCCCACGTTTTTGATTCACGAGTAAAGCACGCGTCGAATTAACGAAAAACTGTTTCATCGTTACAGTAGGATTATATAACGAATACATATATACTTGTTTTATAAGAAGTGAAATATATTCTCCAGGTACCATACTTGCCATATTTAGTTTGATTTGTTGAATAGGTGACGAGCAATTTTAGGTGCACGAACTTCGCTACATCGTTCGAGGAATGGCGTCATCTGAGTTCTCCCTATCGTGGAAATGGTTGGTGGAAGTTGGGAAAAATCGTAGGGCGCTGCTTAAGTTTCTGTCGAGAACGTTTTGCTAAAGTTTTATCGGTCCGCGAGGTTCGACCGGAGGTTTCCTCATTGATGTCTTTGAATCGTCATTCCTCGAGTTCAGTGAAAGCCTTTTACGATAGTTCGGTGCACACGGATTAAACCCACAATTTATTTCATGGTTCTTTTACTCCGAACGTTTTGGATATCTGCAATTTATGGATTTTCCCTGATGTTTCGTCGGCCGGCCATGTTCCGTTGATTCGATCGTCTATTTTCTTCCTCCATCTAAATGACTATGCATGCGCTACTAACTTCAAGGGAACGTTACGTTGTTTATTTATCATCTTCCAACCTCGCGTGTATTTCACAGGCTGCATCTGAAAATACTATTCTGGATGGAAAACAAAAAATATAGCGATACCTATGAAAAACAAGAACAAAAACTGCCACAAGAGCGAAATATGCTTGCGTGCAAATATATATGTATGTTTATTGATAGAATGCGTAGAATATACACATATAGGAAAACCATATTCGCGAATTTCAATATCGTCGATGCAGTGAAATATTTTGGACATCGCTATCGTCGATACAACAGAATTCAGTACACTCGTACTGTCAACAGTTGGACCTGTCAAGTGTTTCCATCTGCTCTTATCGTATCCACGTATTAGTAAATATGTACAGCTAGCCATTATCTTACGATATCATTTCTGTCGATTCAAACATTGCTTTTCCGATAAACAACAAGGAATGAATTCTGCCCTTCTTAGTTAAACTGTCCTATCTAGCATTTTTTCATTTTTTGAAATATATTGAAATATTTGAAGTTCCACACGTCTTTTACCTTTTAAGTGAAGTTAGAAAACTCTACGTGCTTCGCAAAGATTTATAAACAGTCTACTGTATTTAACCTAACTTCTTTCAAAATGGTTAAAATATCTTATCTAAAACAATTAATTAATTACTGGTACACCTATTACAAAAAATTATATTAAGCTGTTACGAAATAATGACATGTTTTAATTTGAATGAAAGAAAATAAGGATGATACGAGGTAAATGATAAAACTTCAGATTTCTCTGTTGTTTAAAAATGCTAGATAGGACATTTTAACGAAAGAGGGCAGAATTCTTCTACCCAGTTAAGTTTTGTATCCATAGTTGAACGACCCACGACACACTATATTTCGGAAAATCTGTATTGTTTAACTAGAAGCACGGGGGTTTTCCACGAATGGTGGAAAATCGTGTCAGCGAAACGCGCTTTCGATCCGACTTGCTGCAGCAGCGAATGGGTTAACTAGCTAAGTAACCGCGCCCAGTGCACTCTCTAATCACCAAAGGCACCGGGCATGCTTTTTAACTTTCCATCATCAATTACATCCTTATTCGCATAGAAGCCCCTGTTAGACCCTCCATTATTCTAATTACGAAGGAACCATTTCAAATATATTGATTAAGATCAAGAGATATCGGGTTATTCCCTTTTTATCTTGGCCCAACACATTAATTCATACGACTGTTATTCCTAAATAAAACGAATTTATACTCAATTCTGGAAATTACTTTATACAATAAAGATAATAATAGAAATTGTTGCATTGTCAGCGACAAGTTGTGCATCCAACAAAGCGATGTGGGTCCTCTCATTCAGAAACGATCGAAATCTGTAAAACAATACACCCGTCGTGTATTTGTCTACATAATATTCCAATGCATTGCGCCATGCAACCTTTTCAAAAGAACATTTTCATCAATTCCCAATTGCTTTTAAAGCGATCAAATATTTTAATACAACGCGCAACGGCGGGTGGACAGAAACGGTTAGAAAATATTATAGGTACGGAGCGTAGAAAGCTGCAAAAATATCCCTCCTCTGATGAAAATACTTTCAAGGGACCACGAGCGTTCCCAAACAATGCGCGTCAACTGTGAAAACTTTTTCGATCCAACAAATTTTTTTCTTTGTGACAAATTCTGCCCGGGCAAAAGCATAAAACTTTGCTCGGGGTGGCATTTATATACTTCAGAACGGTATTCAACTATGTTCGACGAGTGAACGAAATAAAAAATGAATTCCCATTGACTTACTTACACCTGAGGGTGTACATTTCTTCTATGAATGGAAGCATTCCTATAAAAGGCAGTGTATACTTATTCCATCTACTGTAAACCTCTTATCCAATCGTGTACTCTCGAAGGAGAAATGAGTTAGGAAGTTTGCATGAAAGTTTACTCTGTAAACTAGTTTTCCTTAGCTGGAACTTGGAGCGGACCGACTACTTACCGTACCGTGTAAATGGTAAACAGCCGTTGATGCGACATCGTCGTGCGAATTCATCTGTCCAACCCAATTAACACCTAGCTGGGAAAAAAACAACGTCGGCGTTATGCAAAATCGCGCGTGTCGTGGCGCAGCTGTTAAATAACAGTTTCCTACGGTGCTTCGCACCGTCCACGAATAGACACGCAGTGGTATAAATCTCATCACCAACGTAATCTTGTTTGAAAACGCTAGAGTACTTTCGCACTTGTGTCCTAGCCCTTGTAGAACTTGTAGGATGCGTTTTCGAGGAAGAAACAAGTTACGAAGTTTGTCGGTTAAGTTCATGGTGTTGCAAAGGGTGGCGTATCCTCGTCTCGCCGCGCCTCACCTTAAACTTCGCTCGTCTTTTCTTCTCTTCCTGCTCTGCTCTGATCTGCCCCGCTATATTGTGCATGCTGGGAAAAGCTTCGTTCGGAATGTCTTCGGCAAAAGATTCTGAAACTGCCATTGTCGTGGTACCATCTGTTGAAATATTCAATACGTATTCTTTAGGAGACACCGACTGGAAGTAAAGGATTAGTAATTAGTCGAGCACTGTTCGAAGATAGCGGGGTAAGAACCGTAACATGACGATGTATATGGGTTGGTTTACATAGAGATACAATTTTCACTAGCAAGAACACGATATTCGACTCAGTGTTCTCGAACGTTGGCGGTTTAAGGCGAAACTTTATAGCGTTACTATCCCGTATAATGGAATTATCGGATTACCCTATCGCCTATTTGAGAGAACGGTCGCTGCTCCGTAGAGAAGTCTACTAATTGTGGCTGGGTAGCGTTGCTTTTCGCACGTGTATCGCCGTTTAAGTGGAACTGGATGATGGCAATTTGAGACACTGTTAACACCCGCACGGTATGACCAGTCCAAAATTTCTATTACAGTTACGTCTTTGATAATACTTTGGGCGTCAATCGTTCTATTCAATTAACCCTTAACTGGTATACTGTTTTTTTTTCAAACGTAACTGGTATCTTAGAGTCCCCAAATAAAAAAGGTCACAGAAATTTGTAAAGTCATCATTATATCAACCTCTATGAATATTTTGTACTTAGGTAATGTATAAAATAATAGAAAGTAAACGTAGAAAGTTAAACTATTATTATAAAATAAATTAGAAATTCAGTTTACAAACTTAGAGAAACAAAAATTTTGCAGCGAACCTTTCGTGCTTGGGGTCATGACTGACCCCAGGATACCAGTTAAGGGTTAATATTCTGTGCTTCAAGGGAATTCTAAAATTGATTATCGTCTCAAAGAGAAATATTACATTATTTCCTCTAACATTTCAATTTCCCTGGTCCGAATGTTACGCGCACAATCAGTGGTATAGAACGTTACGTATTGTAGCGTGGATGGCCGAATTTTATTCAGAGAGACCATCATTGTGGATATATTTTTCAAAGGGAAAGGTACTGTATTACAGATTGCACCGTCGAAGAGAACGTGTATCCGCGCCAAACGTTATATCGCAAAAGGGACCTTTGTGCAATTTAAAGCAAAGTCATGTATTACGTAGATTCTTCTTTGGGAACTATTTTTCTCCGGGAACTGCTCTACTTCGCGTTCTGTTGCTCCACTTCCGCATAACATACACGAATTCAAACGCAGGCAGTAAAGTTTCCATCTTGCAAGCTGTCTGTATACTATCCCTATACATATACATATTGTAGCACGGGGACTTTTCATACTCTTCACGCGTCCAGCTGTTGTAAATTTTACGTCCCCCAAATTTCAAATTTCCTTGCTTTCACCTGCGAGAATTCATTTCCCCACAGATCTCCACGATAATTAAACGCTCAACTGTCAAACGGTTTTACGAAAGAGGATTAGAGATTTAAGCTTCGAGCTTTGAAAATGATTAAAATATCGCTGCAGCGCCATTGAAATTCGACTATTGATGCGACCGGAGTCTAAAGGTACCTGCCTGCGGGTAATCAATGTCCTAATCCGTGATCTCTTTTCATTTTACAGCTAGGAACTGAACGGTATGAAGTTGTTGGGTACATTCCTCGTATCTGTACGATTCAGCAAAGTTTCGACGTTTGCCCGTATGTAGTGTGGTCACGTATTCGAAACGTGTGATCAGTTCATCGCTACTGTGCTAATTAAAGTTTCCACAATCAATGTTCATACTAGTAAACCTATAAAGCTGTTCTCGCAGTATCACAAGAATTCTGTCACGTTTCTTTCAGTGTGATCTCTTAAAACTCGACCAGGAGTTCAGACAATAAGAGGTGTCTGTACGGCGAAAAGGGTAAAACGGTAAGATAATGATTTTTCCACTTGCAGAAATATCGTCCTTTTCGTGTTCCCGGCAGGAGCACTTCTTCTCTTATCTAGAGCCGTTTCTTGCCCGAAGTGGCTAATTACGTGAGAAAAACATACTCTTCGCCCTCTTCTCCACTCTTCCCTTTGTCTGCCACGAAAGTAAGCACTACTTTGTAATGATCCCATTTTAAGAACCGAGAAAACAAACGAGATGGCAATTATTCTTGTAATTCTACCTTTTGCATTTGGTTTCGTATTGCCGGTGCCACGTGCCCTGGGCACAAATAACTTTCCATCTCGCGAGATTTCCGCCGGACGTTCGCAGACAACTGGAGCAAGACAAAAAACAAGCCTCCGCAGTATTCCCTGGTCTCTGCTATACGAAGAGGAATGTAATTGTTCCTCTCATTAGTGCCGTCTTAAAAGAATGTATTTAAGAAAAGTGTGCTCGAGTTTCTTAAGTAATATAAAATCTCCTGCTTCGTCTTGAATGGCTCGGTTCATTTTTAGGACAACTCGCAACCTCTGTGAAATTTAAACGCTCTCGAGTGTATCCTTCTGTGCTTTAAATTAGGCCACGGCAGGGGATGTGCGTATAAAATCAGCGGTAACATAAAAAATGCATTGAAACGATTCGTATGTAGCAAGTGAGAGAGAAAGCCTGATTGATTAAACGCACATATTTGTCAATTGAATTAAACCTAGTACTCAAAGGCTCTCAGCATTTATTTAAATGTAAAATAGTATCGATTAAAAGCCGAATCGATTTCGGTCACCTGTTCCCTCTGCAGAAACAAGTAGAAAATAATTGGGTTACTAGGCAGTAATTATATTTACATTGTAATATCCCTTGAATTGTTTCCTCTTTATTGAAACCGCATTGTTTCCATGTGCTTATGTATGTAGAACCAATATGCATAACATAATGCACTCGCGGTTGCTACGGACCTGAGAGCTGACGGAAGTTGGTCTGCGCATTCGCGATGCGCAATCCAAGTTCATATGCGATTACATACCCCGCACACGAGTCTGAATTCTCCGAATTTTCACGATAAATAAGAGGTTTCTTTCTATAGCACGTAGAGCGATAAAACCGTGTAACAATGCACTCGCGGTAGTTGAACGTGTTTGTGTGCACAACTGCTCGTCATGCTCTAAAACAACAGTGTCGTGTGTTCCGGTGTTCTACTGTGGCGCGAACCAAACAAGTGCTCAAAGTCATTTTCCAATAAAAACGTCATCTAATACAGTTATCTAAAACGAAGTTAATTACGTGTTCTTGCTGGCTTCTCTTGCTAGTGTTCGGAAGAAGCACTTAACCCACGGTCGCGAGTTTCATCAGGAAGTTTTGGCTGGTCAAGAGTCATCGAAGAAACAACCAACTTCAACTCTCACAGGTAGGCTAAGTAGTTCAATTATTTTGCTTCGTTCCGTTCAGAGATTTGACTGTTGCGATGCCGTAACAGGTGCATGGTGTATTTAACTCAATGTAATAGGCTTACTGTATACACAGTAGCGATAAAGAAAAACAAGGGGAATTGAATGTTCCCCTTTAAAATTGCATTCGGTCAACATTTACAAGCTAAGTGAGTTATTTGTATGGTCAACAGGTATAACTCACTCGTAACAAGTCTATCGATTCGATGCTGAAGAACGGCCAGGAAATATTTGCGTCTCTTCCCTTTAAACAAACTTATTTCTTCTATAAGCGGAGCTTATAAGAGGGTACAAGTATTTCCGATTATTCGCCAGTGCCACGGTCATCGAACGATGAAATCGATACCAACTACTTGATAAGAGGGGAAAGCAATACCGTCGATTCAGAAACATCGAACCGTTATTACCTGCGCTACGTGTCGTTCGGTCGATGTTTCTGAAGTTCTAATTTCGCGGATTTACAGTGGAGGGAAGCTTATTGGATTTGTAACTATCCCTGCATCCACCGTCTTACGTATTATGTACCTTATATAGCGATACAGTAGAATCGACTGTAAGAACAGCGTTGCATTAGGTCCGTGAAAGTAGGTACTTGATATTTTCTGGCTTCGAAGTAATTGAATTCTTCACATGGTCACGATTTTCCTGAAAGTTACACAGTTTTCAACTGCCTAGGGTTTGTTCGTTATTCGCACACTGCTATTCAGAGATAGACACTCGATTCTATCAAACTGTTCGAAACACATGCAACTACAACGTTGAATGAAATATGAAACAAACGTTACGGTAGAAAACTCGAATTAATTTCAGTAGCGAGCAATTGTGCACCGCGGTGAAGCGGAAAACATTCTCCTCCGCAATATACATACGTATTCGTTTCCATGAAAAACATCTCGGGGATAGTTGGTTTCCTGTAAACAAGATGAAAAATCAGTGTAGTATTTGATACGCGCGAACAATGACAGGCGCGCGTGTCCTTTTTCCAAGTGTGACGTACTACTTGCCTGCTGGTTATGGCGTCGGACTTGATAAATGTATCCTACACGAAAAACCAGCTGCAGTTTGCCGCATAATAACCGACGAACGGGAGAAAGAGACATTTAGTGCACTTAGATGCGTGATCTATCGACCGTGAGCCTCCCGGTCATCGACGATGGAATATGGATACTATATTCCATCCTTTTTTCGCTGCTCTAACCCATTTCCCTTGATCTATTAGCTTCCTTCGAATATACTTTCCGCGTAATGACCCCCGTCATACAGGCCGCAGCATCGTTAACCACTGGGTTACCACGTAAAATCGATCAGCTTATCGGTTATCGTTATCGCGAATGTATTTTTTTGAGATACATTATCTCCTCCGCAAGCGAAGACGAGTGAGAGAGTAATCCCGGAAAGCAACAAATTAAGCCTAACAAGGGACGTTCGGCAACCCGGAAATTCAGAAAATTATGAAAGTTGGTGTGAAAGTAGAGTAGTTCATTCGTAACGATACACTATTTTTTGTTGGTGCCATAATGCAATTTTGGGGGGTGAAATCACCCCTTTAAGAAAATGCAGAATTTTCTATTCGGCGGAATATCTCGAGAACAGTGAGAGATATCAAAAGAAGTTTAAACAGAAGTTGTATCGTTTTCCTATATCTACAAAACCGCGTAAAAATAAATGTTTTGTATTTTGAAAATATATGCTGAAATACTTCGGGATAATCTCTTTTCATACGTATAAATACTTTATGTGTTATATTTTTTTGCAAACAAATAAAACCTCTATTTTCCTCTTTAAAACATTAAAACCTCTAATTGTATCCAAGGTGAAACTCATTAAAACTAATCAATAACGTGGGTGAATCATTATAATAACATTAAAAAATGCCTTACTTGAAGTGCCTTAATAGGCCACTTTGGGAACCACATGATAAATAAATGATGCCTAAAAACGACTGCAAAAATGACTTTACAATGTATACAATGACAACATTGTATATGTATATTGTAACATATACATGTATATTTTGCAAAGTCACTGTAAATTTGTCCGCATTATTTATTTATTGTGTGGGTCCCAAAAGGGCCAATTAAGATAACACTTCAAGTAACGGATGTGCTGTTATCATAATGATTCATAGCACGTCATTCAGTTGTTTTAATGAGTTTTACTTTGGATGCAATTTTAGGTATGTAGGGGAGAGGTGCTATGAAAGGGACAGGTCTTAAATGGGACAAATAGAATTGCCAAAATTTCAAACGCATTACACATGCAAGTTATTTTCCTGTTTATGGCAACACTAAAGTCGGTATCAGATATATTGAATTTGTTTTCGGGAACAGCGATCGAGAAAGAATCAATAAGACCAATAAAGCTCCTGATTTTTTTCGGAGCTAACGCACACCTATTCCGAAGTATGTATTTTTACGCTAACAGCTCGGTTTGGCCTACCCGCCAGAAGCTTGGCACTATCCCCACCACTTTTGGCTCACTCTTGTTCTGCGAAGGCGAGAGCGAGATGGAACGGGGGCGAGTCAGAAAACGTTGAGAAAAGGAGCACCGAGGCAGGCAAACTTTGTGGTGGGAGAATACCCCTCGCGAAACTCACCGGCCAATATATCTGATACCGACTTTAGTGCCCAGTCATTTGACATAAACTTCACTGCGGTCTCACTTGTAACAGAGTGATGATTCGCAGTTGATGTTTTTCGGCAGTAAAAGTAAAATTTTCATTGATTTTCTGTGTCGTTTTCTGAGATCAAGGTATGTACAAAGTGTTAAAGTGTTATATCATTAAAATGGCCTGTACTCAATTGAAACGAAAATGCTTTACAGGTAAGCATAATTCATGGTTGTCCTTCTCATACACATGTACTGCTGGACACTATATTTTATTTACTTTATATATGTACTTATATTTACCACTGGAAAATTGCATTATGGCACCAACAAAAAATAGTGTTACGTTACGGATGAACTACTTGCACACCAAATTTCATAATTTTCTTAATTTCCGGGTTACCGAACGTCCCTTGTAAGTAGGAAATGATACGGTTTCGAAAGTTATAAGAGAACTTGAGAGTAAAGTTCAAATACACGAAGTCATCGTGTCTTTACTCATTATACAGTGATTACGAGAATATTACCCTCCAGAGATTCCGTGTTTACCGAACTTGAACCACGTATACATGAAACGGAATATTTGCTTTTATCGCAGAGCTATTTAAGGGACGCTAACGTCCGTAAGTCAAGAGCGCTGCAATGGTGTTCAGGGTATTACGTCAAAATTACTGTAAAGTTCTGTGATAAGTTCGCGGGGCGCAGATAAAACTTTACTCGACTCGATGGAAACTGCGTAAATAAACAAAGGTGTGATTTACCAGTGAGGTAGCGAGATTACGGTACCTCACGTCAAGTGTAAATGTTTGCTTAATAGATTGGCCAGCCATCTTCTCTTCCCGTCTCTAGAGACATCACTAGTATACCTATTCCCTACATTCGACGTTAAAGTATTTTGCTGCGCGTCCTAAAAACGTGTCACAACGGGGTAAATATTGAAAGGACTTCAAAGAACCTGGCACACCCAACCGAAAGCCCTTTGATCCTTTTATGAAACTACCTCCCCCTCTTTGTTCAAATTCTAGTTTTTACCCATTCGCCGAGTCAACTTAATTAACTCGCTTCAGGCAGAGTTTCCACATTCCTAAAATTTCTTCACATTTCTCTATATTTTGCCGTAGAGAGAGTTCCCCTGCCGCTGCGAACAATGCTCGCGCAACACTAATGAGCAAAGTTCATTAGCAACTGCCCAATTGCTTAGTTTAACCGGTTCGAGCCGAGTATTAACAAATTAAAGGATCCGAATGTAAAGTGATAGTGAGTTAAAGCGGAGCCACAATTGCGACTTCACTAACTCGACTGACCACATGCAAAGCAACTTTTGATTGAATACACTACCACAAGTCTGCGACGAATCTCATCTGTGGGGAGGTTCATGCATGCGCGATGAATGCAGCAAACTAAAGGGATTGGATTTAAACGAGGTAACTTTCTTTCAATAAGCTCTTCTTAGCGACCATTAAGAAGCTCTTGAAGCATGCAAAAGCACTACGAACTTTCTCCCCCGATAGTTTTATCTAGATATTTCCCTCGAAACGAAGTTGCGAGAGGGTCGGTGCAACCACCTATCGATTTCAAATCCGGCTAACTGTAAAAAAAAAATTGCCCTTCCTTCGTAACTAAAGTGAGTTAATAATAAAATTCAGCTTAGACGAACCTAATAAATATGGAAAATATTTCCGAATAAATAATAGTCATCTACGCAAGGTGTACCCGTTAGAACTCTGGCAAAAGCAACAGAAACTCGAGATTAATTCCATCTTCACTCCAACTAAGGTCGGTATCAAATATATTGGCCGGTGAGTTTCGTGAGGGGTATTCTCCCACCACACCGTTTGTTTGCCTCGGTGCTCCTTTTCTCAACGTTTTCTGACTCGCTCTCGTTCCATCTCACTTTCGCCTTCGCAGAACAAGAGTGAGCGAGAAATGGTGGGGATACTGCCAAGCTTCTGGGGTGTAGGCCAACCGAGCTGTCAGCGTAGAAATTCGCACATCAGAATAGGTGTGCGTTAGCAACGAAAAAATTCATGAGCTTTATTGGTTAGCAGATTGATTCTTTCTCGACAGCTTCATCTCGTATTGGTCTACACATAGCTTCGTAACGCACACAACTGTAACGATAAGGATATATAACAGCCAAACGGCTAGGTTCAGGCGGAGCCGAGCAGCGCTCCCGTTATCCCACCATACCCTGCGACGACAACACAACTCCAACTGACAAATCCGCGATCGTCAGATGGTGGTGGTTGATTTCTCCTCGATCGCTACTCGCGAAACCGAATTCACCGGCCAATATATTTGATACCGACCTTAGTAACTGAGAAAGGAGCAACCGTTTGGGAAATATGGCACCAAGATTGCTATTGGAGTCTTTTTTCTTTAATATTATTGGAGAAATAAAATGTAATTGTAGAATAAATATTTGGAATCGAATCTGGACGGATGGAATATAGATTAACGAAGATAGATGATCGCAGCCAATCGGCTCGTATTACTTGTCACGTAATTAATAATTGTATTACAATGTTACTTGTCATACGATTAGTAATTATATTTCAAATAATACAGATTGCCCAGGTCTCACCACGAGGAGGTGCTGCGAGTGGAGACCCGCCCTAACCGCGGCCCATCCGCCCTCCTTTTATGCAAAATTTTATTTTCATTTCCATAGATCCCCCTGATGCACGGTTGCAAAACGATCCTCGATCGCTCGACAAGCGGGCATCAGAGGGAGTCCTTCTGTAAAAAGCTACTGCGATAAAGCTAAGCTGAATTTAAAATATTTCTTTGTTTCTTTCATTTCAAATTTTAAAAACTTTCTGGTATATTTCTACCATGATAATTATTCATTAATTGCGAATAAAACAAAGAAAAGGGGGGCAAATTTGGGGGAAATTATTAGGGAAAACAGTGATAATGATACATCATTATAGGATATGTTATATGATATATCATTATTTAGCAAAAAGGTTTCCCCTTTTTTCTTTATTTCATTCCTAATTAGTGAATAATTATTATTTCCTATTCATTACTAGGAAATATGCCAGTGTATATTTGCTATGCTTACTTAAATACTAATAATTCCTACCTATACGAGCGCTCGTATTTAATAATTGCTACTTATATTTAGTTATATGCTACTTATGTTTAGTTATATTTAGTTATAAACACTGCAGTGTTTAATTATTTCCTTAAAAACTACTTAATTCTATGTGGCCACTAAACACATTACCTCATCATATACATATCTACTTAAAATTAAATAATGACCTGCCTAATAAAAATCTGAAATTGTCATGTGTTTCTTACTTCCCTCGATGGACCCACGATGTTCCCTGAAACATTCTCAAAAGTATCTATTAATAAAAATTCCTTGAGATTTCGTTTCTCAAGGATGATGAATCTGAAATCATATTTCTGAAATAATCTTCACACATAATATATCTGTAACAGAAACTTTCTCAGTGAATTAGTACCTACAATCTATCTCGATTAAGTAATGTAATTTCAACAGATATAGGGTAGATGTAACGTTTTTGGCTATTGCACTGTTTTTGGCCATGTGCATTATTATCTTATTTTTAAATTGCTTGCAGATCATTATTGTGTGGAGAATTTCACATTATAAATATTTTATTTAGTATACCGCCCAAAATATAAGGTTATATGTATTGCTTACACGGAAAAATATTAAATTTTTTAAGAAATGGCCAAAACTGGTACAATACCTTAAAATGGTCACAAATGATGCATCTACCCTAGTCTTTTCATTGAATCACTATTGCCCAAATATTGAAATATCATATTTGAAGCTACAAGCCAAAACTCAATATGGAATATCGATTTGGTATTAAGATGAAAGAAGGAAGAGATTAAAAAATACTGCTTCATTGTCAGCAGACAAAGTAGGCAATCAAAACTTTAGCAATTCGTGAAAAAGAAGCTACTAATGATATTACATTTCATTCCGAAACAATTAATATTCATAATATTAAGCACATTGGGTGCTTTGTTACAGCAACTTAATAATTTCCTTCTAATTCCTCATTAATTGGCATCTTCAAAGTTGATGTATCGACAATCAATCATAATATACTATAGTTAATCAAAAACATTTATGCAAATGTTGAAAATTGGAATAATTGCACTTTACTGCACAGTATTTGAAGTTACTGTCATACAGAAAATAGCAACATCGAGCACGTGTTAATATTGAAAATTTACTATCAATATAAAGTGCCGAATTGCAGTTACCTACTTTTTCAGTGCAAATTTCGTTTCAATATCATCAAATTAAGCAACAATCGTGGGTGAATTTTGATCAATGCAAAGGAATGTTGAAAATTTATAAAAATAAAAAACTACATTTCTTATCAATCTGAAAATAAATACAAGGATTGACGAAGTTACTATGCAAAAATCGGCAACGCTAATGAGGAATAGCTACTACTACTTTTCAAAGACTCTAATTAGAACTTCAATTGAATGGAGGTGTGTCAGAAGTCTGCGATTTCTATTACAAATAATGAATTACACCTTTCATCGCCATTCTTTCAGTCACAAAATAAAATTTTTCAAATGCCATTCCATGAAAATTGGAACTTGAAATTTAAAAATATTCTAAAACAAAATAAAAAACATTTGTCTGCAAGATATGAATATACTTTTAAAACAATATTTCCAGTGACAAACACTCGATTCAAGGGTGGGTAGGCGGTGATAGGAGAAGGAGGATGGTGCAGCCACTTAGGGCTGCTGAAAAAAATGATCAGTAGCCAGAAGGGCAGCTGATCATTGGCCACTCATTAATGCAAGAAACCCGTGAGTGGACCGTTTCTATCATTCGCAACGCTAACTTATTACAGACTAAAATCAACTCCCGAGCACAGTCACTAGGACTTTGGACTACTCGCAGCACTAATTTCTCAAACAACTTCAAAATTCCCGGATGGTGCTTCATTACTGAAAATTCTACTATACTCAATACAAATTCCGAATAGCAAACGAAAAAGCTCCCAAGGGGCTATACTACTCTAACAAATATAAAAATCTATCGAGAACCACCAGATGGGTGGCTTCATTTTTCGCAAAACTAATAAAAAATTAGTGCACCTCTGTCTTGTAATACGCAACTCTAACTTTAATTCGTTGCAACCTTCCTGAAGGCTGTGTAGAGTCCCCTGTGCTGCAAATCCAGCAGCTCGGGACTCTTTTTTCCCAGGAACATGTCTCCAGACATGTCCCAGGACAGTTTCGGGGCATTGAGGTCTGGGGGTCGCAACTCTAATTACAAACGCGATCAGTCATCATCGCAACAATACCTCAAAAAAATATCAAGAATCAAACTAGGACGAGTAATTAAAAAAACGCGATCAATCGCATCGCAACTCTATGGACATTCCACGCGAAATCGGACACTTTTCGGAGTAACATTTCGAATGTTGCTGGAATTTGAACATGTTGTAGTCTTTAGTGATATTTAAACGTACCTCAAGGGATTTTTCAAAATTTTAAAAAATGACGATTTTACAGCTGTAAGGTAAGGGCTACCTTTTCCTCAATAAATTATAGCTATGTAAGTAGTAAATGGATGGAGATGAGATTTACAGTGCTTACAAAGAAGACATTAAAGTTTTAAGAGAAAATTATTTCAGTTTAAAAAAATAAAAATTTGTACCATTTTTGTGCAATTATTTTAATCAAATGCAGTTTTTTAACATCGGGCGAGATTTTAAAAATCCCCCCAAAAAGGATAATATAGTTCTATCCTTCCTCTGATGGACAAATTTTCAAAAATATGGACATTTTAAAATTGGCCCCGTAAAAATTGTCGAATGTTGGCGCTGCGTCAAATTGTACCGTCTCGACTGCTATAGGTATCTGTTATTCTTATACGGTGTTCTCGAATATGGTAAGTATTTGTAAAAAATTGAAGATGGAAAACTTTTACTGCTTTTTATACACAACGTAATACGGTAACTCAATTTTGGGTGTTCGCAATATTTTCCTTGAAACAATGGAGACCCTTAGTTTTTTAAATGGAATGCTAAATATTTAATAGCATTCCATTTAAAAAACTGAGCGTCACCTTCGTTTTAAGGAAAATATTGCGAACACCCAAAATTGAGTTACCATATTATGTTGTGTATAAAAAGCAGTAAAAGTTTTCCTTCTTCAATTTTTTACAAATACTTACCATATTCGAGAACACCGTATAAGAATAACAGATACCTATACCCATACAGCACACTTCGTTGCGGCAAAGTTGCAGGATGGTTGCAGTAACCTTGCGATGTTGCATGGTTGCAGTGCAATGTCGATGTATGGTTGCTGCGACGTTGCCGTGCAACATTGCACGGGGCGGACATAGAATTGTTTCTGCATAGTTGCTGCATAGTTGCGTTGCAATAATGCACTGCAACTTTGCCGCAATTATGCCGCAACTATGCAGCAACTTTGCCGCAATTATGCCGCAACTATGCAGCAACTTTGCCGCAATTATGCCGCAACTATGCAGCAACTTTGCCGCAGCTTTGCCGCAACTTTGTCGCAACTTTGCCACAACTTTGCGGCGTTAGCAAATTTTAAAACATAATATCTCCAAAACCGGCTGAAATAAAGTGTATACATTATACTTTATTGAATTCGTCTTGAAACGCACTATCAAGTGATCTGTTAAAAAAAGAGTTCCGTAGAAAATTTGCCCCCTCCAACCACGCAATTTCATGTAAACAATTTCTTTTATATCTCCAATACGTTAGTAGGAAATATCCAGGTGTTTACTGTTCCCGCGGACATCCAGTATAATGAACTAAAATATAAAATATATGTCGGAGAAGGCAACCATTTAATCAGTTCCAAGCATAAGTCAGAATCTACTTTACTGGTGGCACGTGCCAAACTGATGTTTCCGTGAAGGCGAGCAAGGCGCACAGTGCTTTTGGAACGACAATATATGGGGGTCGTAGTACTCATGTAGTATAAAAGTTTTTAACGTACAGAGTAATCAATATATATACCATCTACAGTACTCTACATCCAAGAAAGTTTCGTGGCCACAACGGTAGCGCGTCAGATTGTCATGCGGGCGGGCCGGAGTTCAAATCTGTCGTAACCAATAACTTTTTTTATTTTTTTTTAACAGTTTTTCGTTGCCTCAAAGTTGCCGTGCAAAGTTGCCTCAAAGTTGCTGTGTAACGTTGCAGCAGGCGGACATAGAATTATTGCTGCATAGTTGCGGCAACGTTGCGTGAATCGTTGCAATCTTGCACCGCAACTATACTGCAACTATGCTGCAACGAGAGTGTGCTGTATGGGTAGCAGTCGAGACGGTACAATTTGACGCAGCGCCAACTTTCGACAATTTTTACGGGGCCAATTTTAAAAAGTCCATATTTTTTAAAATTTATCCATCAAGGGGAAGGATAGAACTATATTATCCTTTTTGGGGGATTTTTAAAATCGCGCCGGGTGTTAAAAAAACTGCATTTGTTTAAAATAATTGCACAAAAATGGTTCAAATTTTTATATTTTAAACTGAAATAATTTTTTCTTAAAACTTCAATGTCTTCTCTATAAGCACCGTAAAGCTCATCTCCATCCATTTACTACTTCCATAACTATAATTTACTGAAAAAAGTTAGCACGTACCTTCAAACAGCTGCAAAATCGACATTTTTCAAAATATTGAAAAATCCTTTGAGGTACGTTTAAATATCATTAAAGACTACAACATGTTCGAATTCCAGCAACATTCGAAATGTTTCTCCGAAAAGTGTCCGATTTCGCGTGGAATGTCCCTCTAATAAAAAGAATACCATGAATCAAAAGTAATACAATGAATCAAACTCTAGTAACTCCAATTCAAATTTCAAAATACTAGAACAATCTCAAAAACAATCGCGACTCTTTTTTCGGAACACTACAAGCAACCACGATCGATATTTTTTCGCAACACTATGCTGGAACCAAACGCGGGGAATACTTGATTTGCAACGCTAATTCAAACCGTCATCAACATTTAATCGCAACGCTAATTCAAACCGTCATCAACATTTAGTCGCAACGCTAACTAGTCCCGTAATCTTTTTCGCAACCCTAATTGAAAACGCGGGGTGCTCAATTTCAGGGGAATCGATGGGTCAGCCTATCGCCAACCAAACTACTACTACTACTACTACAACTACCGACGAGCATAATGGCAAAGTAATACCTATGAAGAATGACCCTGCACCCGAGGATGCAGGACCATTCTTCGTAGCCCACATGATGTGGCCTCTTTGGCCGGGCTATCTTCGGCTCTTTGGCCACTTCTTTGCTTCGGGCGGTCTGCCCTTCTGAAAGTTAATAGCGTGCCCAAGCCCGTCCTTCGCGACCGCGACCAGCGACAATGTGCAATGTCCCACTGGCGTCAAAAAGTCGACATAGCGAGGCTAGAAGCGAGGGCATACCCCACTCGCGCTAGTCTGGCCGTCGACTTTTCTCACAAATTTCCTGAAAGCAGGTCATCGTGCGGGGAACACGCGATCAGAGAATACGATGACCTGCCCCGGCCCTACCTACTTATATTTAAGTCACACATTCGTACCAGAAGGTAAGTTACCTATTCTACCTAATACCTATATTTAAAAATGGCAAAACAGTCTCTCAAACACAATCATCAGCCAACCCACTCCACGATTCTCAAGCATCGCCGCCCGGGTGCAAAAGCCTACACTAGAGAGACCGTCCCGGGACGGCTCCGTCACCCGAGCTTGGCTACAATCACACTCTAAGTGTACGTACCAGTTTTCACTGAAATCGGCTGACAAAGGCAGTGACCATTGCGTATAAGTATGATTTAAATAGCAGTTAATTATTTTCAATTTCAAACAATGGATTACTTGATAATGTGCTTTGTAGGTACATATTATGTACATACATCAATCCTTATTACTTTCTCATTTGATTATATGAGATTGATTAAGTTTCATATTCCAAGATTATTTACTAGAATGATCATCGTGTGCAACAAGGAATATGATACATTGGTATCGTTATTGTAATGAATAATAATATAATATTATAGTTTCGTTAACATGGTCTCTGATGAAAATCTTTCACCGCCGCTAATTCCACCGCCTAACCACACAAACACACAGGTGGAAAATGCGACGTGCACGATACACTAACGCAATGCCAGCCGCCGACATGTAATTATTTAGTAAAGAAAGTCATCGTGCCCCATTGCCTTCACTCACCCAAGTAGCGCATGGGCACGTGGATGAATTAAAAGGCAATGGGTACGGAAAGATATCCTGAAAATCCTCAACTAGAAAATATGATTAGTTTCTATAGTGTCAGGATATTATTCTTTCATATTACATTATTAAGCAAAATGACTCGACTTTCAACTTGTAAATACTTTAAAGTTCGATAAATAAGAAAGGACTCTACTTTAGATCAAGAAAAAGGACTCTACTCGACATTTAATTAGCGAGAAAAAGGACTCTAAAATTGAATTATTTAAGAAAAAGATTCTAAATCATGAAGAATTTACTTTAAGAATTTACAACGGGCTATTCCATCGTCAAAGTAAATTTCATAAAACAAGAAAGTATGTTCTCATGCTAATTACTTTGAATCTGAAATTTGCCCACCCTCAATTGTCTTCTTGCACATGGAAATTAATTATTCAATTGTGTGCGCAAACGAGTGACCTTTATAAGAAAGGAATTACACTTTTATGTCTATTATCATCATTTAGACATCAAGTTACTTTTGAACAAGTAATATCAGAAAAATAAAAGAAATTCAAGTCATTAGAATCGTCGCAATGACGAAATCGGAGGGCATCCGATTTTTCCACTACGTATTAAATAAAAATGGTCGTAGCTGTGGAGTCTGAAATTATCAGACTTGTTCGCTACATAAAAATTAGCATTCAGCTGTATTGATATTCATACCAATACCTTCTGAATTGCTATGCACCTTTACGTGCATTATTTAATAAATATCTACATCAATGTATGATCAATGATAAACATTCGTGTTAGGAACCGTTTATCTTGGAAATTATAATTATAATTTGATTCTATTGAAAAGACGCGGCGTACAAGAAGACCCTAGCCCTCGTCTAATAAATACATACACAGACAAAATGTTACAATTCACAGGCATGGTTACCATGCCCGCGGTCATTATGCTCGCCAAAGCACGTATACAACCAGTCACTCGTGTCGATTAGGACCAAACGTCCTACGACATGATTGAGTGACCAGAGGAACCATAATGCATGCGCACTCACATTTCGCTGTGCCCCGGTGACGAAGGCGCCAACACCCCTGCTACTGCTCAGAGGAAGTCATCAAACTGCTAACAAGTCATCAAGCTGCTCAACTGCGCCCAAACTGTAACGAAGAAACAGAACACGATTATAATTTCTTTCTAAAGTTACGATTGTTTCAACTCTAATAAAGAACCTCGAAACAATTCAAAACTAACGAAATTTTTTAACATTTAGGCATTTTAAGAAACAAATTAAAAAAAATTAAAATTAACAAAATTTTTTTCTTAAAATGTCTAAGTACTCTAAGTGATAAAAAGTTTCGTTAGTTTTTCATTTCTTGGTGATTCTATTCTAGAAATTAATTTTTTAAAATTTTTTCTTTCTGAAATTTGGAAGAATGAACTCTACTTTAAAGGAATTAAATGAAATACATAGATACTTACATCTTTCTATTAAAATTCTGCGCACAAATCTCCTCTTCAGCTGATGCCTGACTCTAATTTCCGATAAGGAGTTTCGCTTTCAAAAGTAAAAAAAAATAAAGAAATAATAGACTACCAACGCGCCCCAAAGATCATAATTGGCGAACAAAGTCCTGAATCTATTCTCGCGATTGGAAAGTCAGAGCCGCGACGCTCGAGAAAGAATATTAATTGCGTAGAAAACACTGACTCTACCCTCGCGTATCCCCAAATTGTTAACGACAATCTACTATGAGCAACTGTGCTCTTCAAAATGAAAAACTTTGTACGCCATAAACACTGACTCTATTTGGCCGCATTGCGCGCGGTCACAATCTCTGAAAAATAAGTAGGATAGGAGAGTGGAGGTAGGTGTGGTTTCATCGAGTATTTGTCGCGAGGAAATATTGTTTTTCTTGGAACCAGTCAAGGGACTTTCGCTCCTTGTTATTTAGAATACAAGGTGTGATGCGAAAATAAAGAATGCTCGCTCGATAGGAGCAGCTTTACATTTCAGTAACACGATATTATCCAGAATATACTGCTTCAGAAATAATTATTACATTTAAATGAATCATAGTAGTGGCTTTCGACATTAAAGTTGTAAGCACGTTCGTGTTATTCGAATAATACTTGAAATTATTAATCACGATCTTTATAAATATCCAAAACTCATGGCAAGAATCAAAATTCGTTAATTATTCATGCTTAAATGGCATGTCCTCGATATTTCTATACATAAAGAAGAAAACTTGCATCTAAAACCGAACGTAAATGCAATTACAACAGCTTCATAAAGATATATTCTTAAAAATCATTGAAATATCATTGAATTCTACGTAAACGCGACCGAAATGCAATAGAATTCGATCATTCCAATATTTCGTGAGCATGTACTGACGCCATTTTAAAAATTTTAAACAAATCTGATTAAAATTATTCAATTTATCATAATTCAATCTTTTCCCATTTCATCTTGATAATAACCGACTGCAAAGTTACCCGTCAACCTCACAGCCAACAATGATTCAATAAAATAACGAGAAAAATACGTATACCACACGTATTGCCACCTTCTTTTTCCAAGGAATGACCAGACGCCATCCAAGCACCGTTCAAATTAACGGTCAAGTGTCATGGCGTCGCCTGCCTTTTGCTTTCGATTCTCGCCTCAACGTCTGTAATCGAACGATGCAACAAGTTTGAAACAAAAGCATTAAAACATTCGTAAGGCAATTAAACAAGAAATAAGCTTGAAATATACCAGAAAAGGGATGTAACTGAATACCGAGACCCGATATGTGTGCACTAAATGCACAGAAATATCGGTGAAGCAACGAAGGGAATACGCGACGATCATCTAACTGTTTTCTCGCGATATTTAATCAATTTCGGGACGAAAGTGTATTAATAGTTGCAGCAAGTGATGATAGATAGTAAAGAAGAAGACTAATACCGGTTAGAAGTAATTATGTGACGACAGATAATGTACGCGTACCATTTAAGTACGCAGCTATCGAAACGTCTTAACAGAACGACGTCCACGGAGGGAATGACCCCCGCGCCCGCCGCTGTACCTCGGCGAATATTGGCTGTGGTGGGGGGAGACGAGCAGGCCTCGCGAGACGCGAGGTAATACACGCGTACGTATTTCCGAAATGTTGGGATATAGGTCTGTATTGTACGCCGAGTGACGTATATATGGCGGCTCGTGACCGAGCGATCTAAACAGAGGTGACTCACCAAAGCTGGAATCGTTTCTATGCATACGTTCTGCTACGGGTAAAATAGAAATATTACACGTAATATATTTCCGTCGTTTATAAAATATGTAGCATCTCCATACAAGAGTGTACTTTAATGAAGCTGGTAAAACTTAACACAGATGGCTTAGTAAGTATACTCGTATATTCGTAAATTACTTACGTGGTATACAGTTTCTTATTGGAAAACTTTGTACAAGCTTCGCAATACATTCGAGAATGTCGCGATACCAATCCCGTGTTAACATCTGTACATAAAATGAATACTCATTCTCTATACATTTGTGTGAGCACGTATTAACACGAGAGCTAATGAAAGCTCCACGAAAAGTAGGTCGAAGTAAGAGAAGCAATCGCGAGAACTAATTTTCGTCAAATATTGATATTAAAGACACCTTTTAGGCGTCGCACAATGGGATAAAACGACCCGGCAGCGATAAAAAATCTATAACTTTGGTTCTGTTCTAGATATTTTAATGAAATTTGGCTCAATTTAACTGCAAATTTACGGGCTTTAAGTTGAATTAATATTAGTGATATTAACCCGCGGAGGCCCGTGAATTTAGACCCATGTTTTCGAAAAGTGGGGTTACTGGCCGATTACAATTCTCATTTTATTAACATACTTACTAGTTACTGTGTTATATTGTGGTAAACCCTGTTTTGTACTATTTGCTATTGTTTTCATGTGATTGGTGCTCAAATTTTGCCACAATCGCAGAAGTTAAGAGCTTATCACAAACTTTTATGTTTCCCATAGTTTTTATTCACGATTCTGAAAATTTTTTCTTTGAGAGATGCAATTTAAGTTAGTTACAAAGTTAATTACATAGCTGTGTATTTTATTAAGACCATACATTCGGGTAAAATGTTGACAAACTTTTTATAAAATTTTAATGAGTTGTAACCATTTGCAATGGGTGTAATTGATATCATATGAAAGAATCAACCCTTCCCTCTTAGAAACAAAAAGAATTAGGTGCTACTTTGTGCTACTTTCCAAGAAAATGATAATTGAAGTAAAATCTACCCTTCCTGCCCATCAGAGTTTTCTGTGCTGTCTCCTGACTCAGGATATACCAGATATTTGCGTCACACATCTAATAAGTTAATCATTTCTTCCGAATATATCTTAATTACGTCTTTTTTCCGTCTTACTCCTTGAAACGATGAGATATAACGGTCCGAAGATATCAAGAGCAATTCATTAGGTCTTGATTCTATGCACTTCGAGAAATTTTTGGACTGTTATGTCCGTTATGGTAACGGCAATATTTGTATTCTTTATTTTTCGTTTGCTGCGGTTTTTCTGATAGCTCGCTAATTGGCAGTAAGTGGTGAAGAATGATATTTTTTCCATGCTTTAAAACCTTGTGTGCACAGAATCAAGACCTGACGAATTGCTCTTGATATCATCGGACCGTTACATCTCATTGTTTCAAAGAGTAAGAAGGAGAAAAGACGTAATTAAGATATATCCGAAAGAAATGATTAACTTATTAGATGTGTGACGCAAATATCTGGTACCTATAGCCGGAGTCACGAGCCAGCACAGAAAACTCTAATGGACAGGTAAGGTAGATTTTACTTCAATTACCATTTTTTTTGGAAAGTAGCATAAAGTAGCACCTAATTCTTTTTGTTTCTAAGAGGGAAGGGTTCATGATTTCATATGATATCAATTACACCCATTGCAAATGGTTACAACTCATTAAAATTTTATAAAAAGTTTGTCAACATTTTACCCGAATGTACATATAATAAAATACACAGCTATGTAATTAACTTTGTAACTAACTTAAATTGCATCTCTCAAAGAAAAAATTTTAAGAATCGCGAATTAAAACTATGGGGAATATAAAAGTTTTTGATAAGCTCTTAACTTTTGCAATTTTGGCAAAATTTGAGCACCAATCACATGAAAACAATAGCAAATAATAAAAAACAGGGTTTACCACAATATAACACAGTAACTAGTAAGTATGTTAATAAAATGAGAATTGTGATCGGCCAGTAGCCCCCACTTTTCGAAAACATGGGTCCAAATACACGGGCCTAGCACGGGCCTCCGAGGGTTAATTATCCTGTTTGCTATCGTCGGTGGAAAATAAAGAAAATCCCGCAACGATGCTCAGACAGCCGCATAAACGAGTTGATAATGAAGCTCGTAGGAAAGGGCAAAACAGAATTCTTTGTCGAGGGGAATATTCTATGGTTGGGACTGGAATAACTGTTATGGTAGCTAAAGGAGGTGGTGCAAGTGAAGCACAAGATGTCCGAACACGCTTAATAAGGCTGCTAAAGTCAAAGTCAAAGCCAACGTTGGAAAGGTGAAGCATAGGTGTAAGAGAAAGGAGACGAGCGGCCACTAATGATTGGCGCGCGGGTTTCCGCACACGTTCGTAGAAAGGGGTGAGAAGTTTGAATAGGTTGCCGAGGGCGTAACAACGTCCTAGGCTTGTATGCCTCGTCTCGTCTCGTTCACCCTCACCTCCCACCGCTATATACAACTAAGTACAATATAACTCTCTCCTCTCGCTTGTCGCTACGGTTTGACATAACGGCCCTGAGCAACGGCCGAGTTTAGAACTAGCGACCTGGGCTTTATCTACGAGCCGCGGGTCAGATTAACGAAACAAAGAGCTACCTCGCTGCGGAATGTGGCATTTCGCATCTGAAGATTCGCCCCGGACGCGACGCGACACGGTCCTTCATCCCCTTCCGCCGCTTTCCACGTATCCAGATAGTGACGACCAACATATATCTCTCCGACCGTTTCGTTTCTTACTCTCGCATAGCTGCTTTTCACATAAATTTTATCTCACCCCGTCCTATCCTAACAATCTCCCCATACTACTCCATTCCCGAAGCTTTGTTTAGCCGGTTATACAGCTTTTCCCCTGTAAACGTCCTTCTCCGCTTGATTTTTGAGCTACAACTTTAATCTGGACCAAACTTTAATAACCTCGCAGCTTGCTACCCTCATAAATTCCTCGAGCTCCAATTACTTCGCTCTGACGTCATTTTCCCGCGTTTTACAAGTTTACCCGGATACTCGCGACCAATCGAATCTTGAGCCCACATTCGTAGCAGCCATTCGCGTGAACGGTTCATAATAAGCACGCGTCGAAAGCCTATGAGATTTATGGAACCGAGAAGATAAAAGCATGGGTTTTGCCTCGCTTGAGTGTTTCATAAATTCAAGGTCCTCGCCACTACCTTCTCCACTTGAATAAAATCTACAGTATCCCATTAAATGTTCTTCGTTCCGAGACCTCCGCCGTGGACGCGTCGCGACGTCCCAGGGGACAAATTTACGAATGCATTTGGCTCGCGTTCAGCCAGCCGATGAAATCACGATTTCAACGGGAAAGGAAGATCGCGAATACAGAAATATGTACGTGAGGAGCTTCGAGGTAATCAGAGGTTCCCCATCGCTGGATTCGGACATTCGACTAAACTCGGTAACCTAATCTGATTTCGTCACCGACGATTTACAGTTCGCAGTTGCCGCAGCCGGTATATCGGAGCAAACATTGCACGGTTCACGTCATTCGATGCATAGTTAGCCGGACATTGTGCCCGGGAAGTTTGCTCGCATAGTTGCGTCCAGCTACGGCGTTCCTCTGCATGCATCTTCCTTCGAGTTTGCTGCTCTAATCTTGCTGGGGACAGCTGCAGAATAATGCACAGCTCTGCGAGATAGAAATTGCACACAGCGGAGTACCAAATATTGGCAGGTCTACGAATCTTGAATGATAAGTGTAATATGGTAATTGTAAACTTCTGAAGTCGAACTTTAGCGGTGTAAATGGAAGAGAACAGAAAAGAGAAGAAGATATTCGAAAAAGTTTAGGTGAAACGTTTGAAGCTCGTTGCTGAGCTTTGATGACAAAGACGAACCACGGAACGAAAAGACCATTCGAGTGTTTCTGCTGTTACAGCAGGATAGAAATCCTCAATTTCATGCTTCGCTTATCGTAGAGCAGCAGTTTTCCTATCGCTACTCTATGCACTCGAAGAACTTGGTCCGAAAACTAGTGCACCTATGCTTGTCCTTTGAGAGCCACCCCTTCTTCCTATTTTTACTCCCGTTTATCGTTTATCGTCTTACTATCGACTTGAACGGAAGTTGAATTTAACTGCTTGATTAAAACAAATCTTTAAACAATGACTCTGAGGTTTTCCCTACACTCCACACTTTTCCTTACAAACTGCTCAGTTGTTTGAAAGTGAGCGTTCCATTTTCTAGCATCTTCTTATTTCCTTTACACAGAATTAAAATGTAATTAGGACAGATTGCATTTCCTCGAAAGTTTTCTCAATTTCCATCATAAATTATTCCCAGAAGTCTGAATTCCTAACAAATTCGAAAGATTTGAATTTTTCTTCGGCACCTTGGCCCTTCGTTCTGCGAGTTATTAACTTTCCAACTGGACCGACGTTCGAGCGTTTCCTCGCCGAAGGAAACTACTCGGAACTCCATAAATAATCGGGGCGAAGGCAGAAGAACCTACGCAGCTACGAACTTCACAGCTTACGCTGCCGTTCGGTTCTCGCATTTTAGCAAACAATGAATAAACAAACTCACTGGTCTCGCTTCCAAACTCATTCCAGTTCATCAACTACCTTTCAGTTTGTTTCTCCCTATTCCTCCGGAACCATCTGCTCCACGGTTGACCACCACGACCCTCTCCGATGGTTTTATATTACTCATGTAGCATTTAATTTGTAATGAAATCCGCGAGAGTTGTTCTACGGGAATTGAATTTGATACAATTTCTCTCCAGCAAATAACTCTCGTTATTGTGTGGCGTGCATACTTCAGGTTACAGAATTTCAATCGACATTACTCCAAAATGATAATACCTACACAGTTTGCTCGGTGAGAGGCGGAACGATGCAGTTGGAGGTGGTGAATCTGGTACTCGTTTATACGGCTCAATTTGCTGGATTTATTCATGGTAGACCCTCAACCTCGCTCTTGCTTCTCCATTCAACTGTTTATGCGTTCCACGTTAGGACTTGCCTCATTCTTCGTTCACCGTGTATTTCGCGAAGACGTCCTTTCATTTGTACTTTTTGAAAAACGCGTCTCGGATGCATAGAAACGTATCTCGCAAAGTGCTTCTGGAATTTTTTTACAAATTTTTGCTCTTCCCTCCGTCAGCTTTTACTTCCTCGAAGCGCAGCACAATGAAACTTCCATCATATTGATTGAACGGAGAACATTTTTGCAAAATTAATCTGAACCCTTGGAGGTACGATATTATCGTTACCGTTGGCAGGGCAACATTCGATAGAAATCCCGAGCTCACTTGAAATGTAAAGAAACTTCTCTTCAGTCGACAATTTCCACACTCCAAAATAATCAAATCAGATTCTATCCGAACGATTACATCCAACAAAAAATTAAAAAAAAATTAAAACCGACTTGAAAGAAAATAAAGTTGTACTAAAAAGAGTAAAATATCATTTTTTCCTTCATTTAATCTACGAATCTCACATTTTTTAAGTCGGAGCATCGTCCGGAAAATCAGTCCATATGCTGAGGAGTTATGCGAGGACAAACATAAAAAAAAATATAAACAAGTCGAATCTATAACCTCCTCTTTTTTCAAGTCGATTAAAAATAGCGATAGACTAACGACGTGGCTGTGACACCTAAATGGTGCAGCGTGAAAGGTTACTAAGTAGCATCAATGACAATTTCTGGAAACTCGATGCCTAGCCGCAATTAAGTCTCTAATTACCATCGACAACGTCAAAGGGCTAATTAGTAACATGTCCGCGTAGTGTAACAAGGGTAAGAATGCGGCCGCAATTTCCACGCACCGACTGCTCCACATTTAGCATTTCCAATCGCTCTTCGATATCGATGCAATTGCAACTCTTCCTTCCAGTAAACGCTTAACCAGACCAGATATTGTCACATGTACAACATGTACCAAAGAATTAGGCGCGTTGAACTATCCCCAGTCGTTTTATCACCCAAAGCGTTTACAAGAGAAATCCAGCTATACAGGGATTTATGGAGCGACCGGATGCAATTGAATGGAATAAAATTTATCGCGTTAGCTCTGACTTGATTCGTTTCGGCAAACATACATGGTATATCGATGATCCCGCAGCTATTATATACACCAGTCGCAGAGCGATGCTGAAAGATGACTCAAAGGCAGCAGTGCTTGTAACCTCGAAACGAACGAAGCTCCTGAAGGAGGTAATCTTGAGATCCCGTGTGGTTCGTGTCAAGGGTGTAATTGAAGCCCGAAGGCAATCACGAGATTATCTCGGGCCATCGTTCGCTTGTCATGTCTCCCGACACCCCTTACACGCTGCGCCGTTACCTTCTGCTAGGAACAAAGGTACCCATGTGAGGCTTCATTAAGCCGTCTGCCGTGCCAACAAAGCGTCGATAGTTTCGGTTAAATGAAATACGGATCCGCTATAAATACCAATCTATCGATAGAAACTTTAACATCGACCATTTATCTAGATTGAACCGCTCGACTTGCTTTGGCAAAGCCGAACAACGCACGCTCCGCTAGCTAACTTCCATGGTTAAAACCGCTTAGAATATTTCCACGCACATACATGCAGAGACAGAGCTGGATGAAAGTATTGATTTCAGCCGGGCACAATATCCTTTTCGAACTGTAAATCATTTTGCTTTCGAATCCGAATCCGTGTATCGATTATAATTGAAATACGATATAGTGTTATTAGCATTTATCTCTGAAATTCTGCCTACCCCTGGCAACGAAGTATAGCAGGTGTTGCGTGTCCCTTCTAGTGACTGATTGTGAGTTAAAGTAAAATTGACTATGTTACACAAGCGGACAAGATATCTAACAACCGTTTGTCCAGAGTCTCTCAGAGTTAGCTATCAGAGTGAGACGCGTTTAATTGTAAGAAGACCAAAGTTAAGCCGAGTGTACGCTTATCGTGCAACTTTTAAAAGGAACTTTGCGCCCGGTGTTAACATCGAGCTGCTGAATTCTCGCCGGCAAAATTTGATTTTCCGCTCGTCGTTGCTGACAGGGAGACAATGGCCAGTATGGGCCTCGAAAGTGGTGCACTCCCTCGAGCGTTGGGAGTCTAATAGCTTCCTCGTAATAATCGGCATAAAACGCCGCTAGCTTCCCTTTTCCCTCGTTTCGCTATTAAAGTATTTCGCGCAACTCTTGGTCCTTTGAAGAATACGGGAGGAGGAGCTCGAAGGCTTCTTCGCCTCTAGAATACGTGGCACGGAGAGCTTTTCGTTGAAAGCCACGTCGCGCGGCAGTTGTATACGAGGGAAAGCGAGTGGCTTTCGGTCCAGACGATCCTCAAAGTACGCGTCTACTTTTTGTCCACTGTCTTCGAACGGAAGGAACACGGGAGACCTCGTTGCAGATGCTGTTTCGAGGGGATGCTACGACGAACTGCTCGAAATACATTTAACTGTGGAATCGTCTACTCGTCGGCTTCCACCGCGAACAAGGAAACACGCGAAAATGCTAAAGCGTACCGAGACTCTTTGCGTGTAGGTATAGCATTGGTATCAAACTGTCAGCGACGTTGCCGAGAGGAATATTGTGTGATCGGTGCAACGTAACAAGAAATTCAGGTATGAGTGTACCAGCAATGCAGGTTTGCCGAAAATCGACAGAATCAGCAGGATCATGCGGAACAAAACAAACAAGTTGCCACTTAAGTGCATCGAAATATGAATGAAACATCGATAAGCATATATGCGTGAGTAGAACGAACGACACGTTGCAGCGTATTGACATTCTACATACATTTTCACGGGACGCGAAACACGTAATACCTACCTACTCAATGCAGCGCAAACCACAAATCTGGCGCTCGCTATTGAACTCGCGCCACCATTTTATAACTCGCTTTTACACGACTACGAAAACAAGATGCACATCGTAGTTTGACGTTGAATTTCTGAATAAATTCGTTATTTTAGTGAGATGTTAAAGAATGTCGATATTTTTCGATAATTCTCTTCGATTTAACCCTTAACTGGTATACTATTTTTTTCAAACGTAAGTGATATCTTGGAATCGTGACAGACCCCAAATAAAAATGAAATTTGTGAACTCGACGTTAGATCAACCTCTATGAATATTTTCTTCTTAGGTAATGTATAAAATAATAGAAACGTAGAAAGTAAAACTATTATTATAAAATTAATTAGAAATTCAGTTTACAAAATTTGGGGACCAAAAATTTTGCAGCGCACCTTGAGTGCTTGGAGTCATGACTGACCCCAGGGTACCAGTTAAGGGTTAACAATATTTCGCGAGCGAGTTCAAAGAAGAATACATATATTTGTGTTTGAAATGTATCAAGAACAGGAAGAAGTTTTCTTTCGCTACACGGTTTCCGAAAACGAATGTTGTGGATGTGCATGTCTACGGGGAAGAAATCGTGAGAGTGTACTTATGTTAGAAGATGGTCTAGGTTGCAAAACGATGGCGGTCAGGAGGAAACCGCATCATTTCCGATGTACCGTAGCGTCAAAGGCGTTCTGTCGTTTCCGTAGCTTGGCCAAAGGAGCAAGCCAGCTGCTCGTATTATGTCAAGGTAATTCGATGCGCACGGGTAAAGAAGGCCCGCTTTCCAACTCGACAGATCATTCAGTTGCTCAAACGAATCGATCCAGGACCATTGCCAGAACCGCCCTTCCAAAGGAGCACAATGAATGAAGCAGAAATTGCGGTTTTCAGCTTGGTGTACTTTCTTACCCGTTTTTCACCCCATACCCCGGAATATGATTTCATGGCATTCTACCTTTTACCCTAGAATCTAACGGAAAATAAAAAATACTAGAGAATAAAAGAGAAACAAGAATCAGTTCTAACATTATCTTTGACTTAAAAAAAATAAAATATTAAAAATACACGCGTTTGGGATGCCCAAATACCTCGAGTATCATTTCTAAAAGTCTGCATAGGGTAATTGTGGGAGAGATGCCGCACTCGGAGAGACGCCGCACTATCGGTATTTCAAGGATATCGGTAATAAAACACATCATTGCCGATTTTATTTGTTTAAGGCTGTTCATTTGGGTTTGTTTGTCAAGCCAGAGCGTGTTTCCTGTATTATTGTTAAAGATTTTGCTGTTTTTCGAGGTAAGCCTAGCGTACTTTGCCTGAATAGTTATACGTCGCGTCTATTTTTACTAATATACTAGCTAAAAATTCATAGTTTTTCTTGATACAACATTTGTAATACGTTAAGGGGACCATGTAGAATATTTCCTTGGCAGAATGGGTTACTTTCGACTTAGCATGTGGAAATACGAAAGTGCGGCGCCTCTCCCAGGCATTTCGGATAGACGCCGCACTTTTATTTGATACTGTACTGTTTCGGAAACTAAGTCGATTTAAATGATGTTTTTAATGTTTAAAATACCGAAAAAGTTTTTTCAAATAGCTAACGTGGTATCTCAAGGCAAATTATTTATTTTTAAATGAATAATCTTATAATCGAAATATATTTGTGGACTATGTACTCTTTTTTCACATTTTTTTTTATTTTAATCTCAAGATGCCAACTGAATATAAAAAAAATTTCGAAAAGCAGATATAATATCTGTTCCTACTGTACCCATTTAATTTTCCAATTTTATAATTGTATAAAGTAAAAATGTTTCATTTTACTTTGTTTTTATTATTTTTTTATATAAAAAGTTAGAAGTAACAAGTTTAAATCGAAAATTAAACGTGTTTCGAAATGCGGCACCACTCCCGCATGTGCGGCGTCTCTCCTACCAAAGGATGTTTTTAGTTTCAATTTTTTTAAGGGTGACAAATATTAAAATTTTGATTTTCTTTAATGCTAGTAGAATCACAAGATGTTGAACTAATAAGATATATCCTTGGAAAACATTTTCATTGCAAAATTTAGACACGGTGACAATTTTGCGTAACGTGCGGCAACTCTCCCACAATTACCCTAAAATTGAAGACTGCAGAAGACTGCACTTGAAATTTAAATGTTCTTGTTAACAATTGTGTAACCTTTCATGTAAAAAAAGTCCGACGTTAATCACGCTTAATCATTTTTTTTATAAGGCTTCTCAAAGTTTAAATTGATATAAACATTGCACTATTTGTACATGGACTAAACAATGCCTATGACACATATAAATAACTGAAATATAGTTCCTTACCTATATAACTGTGTGATATAAAAACTTATTTTGATGTTCTATAATGAGTAATTAAAACAATTAGATTCACATAAAATTTCATGATTTTGTCTTCGTAATATTATATCTAATCAAAGAATCATCTGAAAAGGGAAAGGTATGCAGATTTAGAAGCTCTGGAGTGTTGTCAATTCATACAAAAAAAATGACGTAAAGTTGAAGTTGGGAAATTGAATTTTGGCCACCCTACAGACCACTGTGCGCAGGTAGCCTGGTACAATTACGATGTGTAGGATGCCAGCTAGATATACACCATAAATATCCTAAATACACGCCAGCGCATCGCGATTAGTCACGCTCGCAAAATCCTCCGTACAGCGATAACAAATTTAGTCACCACCATCGACCCTTGCGCTTTCCATAGTTCTTTCCACGTTATCCTTATCCCTTCATCCACAACTCCTGTATATATAACCCAATCCCAAAATCCTGAGGGCGGACCATTCTAGAGCGAAACCTCTGTCAAACACGCCAGATAAAACTTTGAAAATAAAAACCTCCTGTGAGAGTTAGAAATAATTAACGTGTTGTACTCAACTCTCTACTATGGAATCCAACAGATGCAACAAGAATATAAAGAATACTTTTAAAGTTAAAGAGATTTCTATCAATTTTGGGTAACATTCGCGCGTTACAGTTCCCTCTTTTAACTTCGCAGAATATTCCAGTAAATAACAGAAATAGTAGCCTCCAATATTTTCCTAGCGTAACAACGAAGGAATTCAGTAGGTATATCGTTCCGTCTGCGACTCTGCGTTTCCCCGTTCAGATCTCATGAATGCAAACATACAATTCTTTTCCTTCTATAAACGGCAGCTATAAAATACCCTATGACAATCGTATGCTTCCCATTTATATCGTCCACCATACAGATTGTTTAGTATACGAAGCGTAGAAACTTAATGTAAAGGCTGGCCAAGTATTGCTTCTTATAATTTCACTACTATTTAGTTGGGAATTTTTTCTTCGTTGAGTGAATAGAAAATCAACGAGAAATTTTTGATTCCCGAACCGTCAAAGCTCTCCTCCGTTCCCCGTGAAATCCCGCGAGATTCGATCCTGTGATGCGTTACATTTTAAAAAGCGCAAAAGTGCACGAGGTCGGAATCCACAACACGGATGGTCGAGCAGAAATTAGATTCCAAGATGTAAGTTCTTCGATTCCAGCCCACACGTCACTGTCGTTGCACGAGGTGCTCTTTGAAGACGCTTTGATGTACCTTTCTACTATTTTCCCTACCACCTATGGGAATATAACTTTGAAATGTATGACACCATTCGGATGACATTCCTCGAGGGAAGAAAAAATACGGGACCGTTGAATTTTTTATGTAAAAATTGTTTGCTATTCTTGCGAATTTACTAGCAATATCGATGATATACAAAATATTCGCCATCAAGGAAGGATCATGGGGTAGACAGGAAAACTTCACCCCGAAGAAGATGAATGCTACCCTCAAGCCCTAGTTAACGCTCCCGCTTTCACGATTAAATCGCTACACTTCTTTTTTACCTCTCAATCACCTGACAAGTGGATGCATTGGAGCGTTCGACAGGTACCCTCCTTTCTACATTACAGTTTGATGAAACGTAGACTATACAGAATTTGAAAATTTATTTGGATCAAGTAGAAAATGGGATTAAGGTAGAGGGAAGAGCGAATGCAAGAAATGGAAAGTTTACTCTTGCGAGGAAATCGTTACGCAATGGAAATTGCAAACAACGATGGGTCAGGTGACAGAGAATGCTCGTTTCTGTTCAAACGCCGTTACCATTTCCGTGAAGAAAAAGAAGCAGGGGAACGCAAACGCAATCGCCGTCTGCAGTGGATTGCTGGGCGTCAAGGAAACGTTGAAATGCATGGACGTCGAGCTTTTCCAGCTGCTCGATATGCTATCGATCCCATGGGGGTTCGACTCTGCAGAATCGGGTCTGAATTCGCGATGCTGAAAGAAAAAGGATACTGAAACAGCAGAACTGGGAGTAGAATGGCCTTTAGATTTTAAAAGGATACAAGGATTTATTCGAGGATTCGAACTTTCTTCGTCGTTAACTTCGAACGCGAAGTGGTTTCTTGCCTGCGACAAATCGCCCTTTAATTACGAAAATTTCGCCAATTAGCAGTCTTTACTAAAAAGACTTATATTTTTCGTAGTTTCTCTTTCATTTCTCTACTACCTCCATATATAGTTTATAAACTGTATACACAAACAGGTTTTACAATCAACTGAGGTTCTTTAAAATTCATCATCCATGCGTTCCCAATAAAATTTCTTACCCTTTTGTTCTCATAAAAAAAATGGTAAGGAAGGTGGAATACAGGAAAAGAAAAGAAGTCGGTGCATCGAAAAAGTCGACTCCTACGGAACGATACGTCCGAAAGAATCATTCCTGATAAATAGGTATCGGGATGGTCAATGTTCCACGTCTGTCGCAGAGTGCTCGTATCCGTTCAAAGATCGACGTCTGTGAGCTGTTCGACCAACTGTGCTTAACTTTGCAAATACCTACTGCCCCCATTGACTGTCACGCTCAAATCCAGCGATAAGGTAGCCGATGTTATTAGAATAATCTTGATCAGCGGAGAATCACTGTGCTGAAGGTTTTAATTTGCAGACAACCGAATTTCCTCCCGATTTTCCTCCCACCGCATACCCAACGACGCGGTGACCATTTACTTCGTTAGAGAATTGAGAACGAATGATGTGGAAGGCGGAGAAGAAGGACGTACCAGCGTGAAACTGCCGTTGAGGTGTGCCGAGGGGAATAGACGGAGGGAGGAAGAGGATAGGAAAGAAGAGATGATGTCCGGAACTTCGCGTCAACAATTTCCGTCTACGTTTCTACTTTTTAATTACCGAGTCGCGCGAGCCTCTGGCATTCGGTAGCGCAGACGACAGCCACGCTCGACGAGGCAGCCTCCGCCTGAATCCTCCATTCACGCCATTTTTTGCGGTCTTCCCATTACCGAGATTGTGTGTCTTTCGCTTATTCTCCCTTCGTTATGTCTTCTACTCTTCGGCCCTGGCAACCTAACGATCCAGTTCCTACTCCATCCTCGGCAGAAAAGAAAACTATATGCCACGCACGTTAACTCGTTTCGCGTTAGTTCTTTCGGTATGGGTGGATTTTTGGCCAATATTGCCTGAACCCTGAACCCTTACTCAACGCGAAACCTTTCATCACGTTACACCATCACGTCACATCATTGAGTTACACGGCGTGTGATTTTTTGTTCTTCTCACGCAATCGGGTCATTCAATTTTTAGAAGTGTTTGCATTTGAAGAAAAATTATTCATTTAATCTGTGTTTCTTAAAATTTTGCTTTTTGACGCGTCATCTTTGGTTATCCCTGTTTGGCTCTGCAAGTAAGAAAGCTTAAAAACTTCAGTTAGAAGTTGGATGACTTGGATTTTCTTTCTACTTCTTCTAGTAGCGAGAAGATAGCGCTCAAGGTATCGGAGAAGCGTCTATTTACATCGATTTCCGCTTAATTCTCAGCTGCAATGTAGATAGGTATTTTATGGAAGAGCAATCCTTTGCAGGTGTAAAATGCGGGTGCCCCTTTAACGGCGATTGCTCTTCGCCTAAGCCTTGTCGAAAAATTAGGGGCTACTATCGCAGTAACGTTCCGCTTTTCCCAAAGCTAGGAAAAACTTCAACATTCTACTACGGTAACTTAAGAAAAACATTGCGTTAGATTTCTAAATTCAAATTTTCTGTTTTACAATTTACAACAGTTGCGAAGATAGCGCTAAGAAAGAATGTTCATTTAAGTACCGATAAAATGCACAAAGCAAACGAAGGAAAATATTTGAAATACAATCGCATTTAAACTTCCGATTCTGTTGTTCCTTTCTGCTGGAGCAGTGGATATAACAGAAGTCCGAAGTGTTTTTAAATCTTTCATCAGCACTTTACGCGAAATGTTAGCAAATACAGAAGCTAAGAATGTTTCGAGTATCCCGTTCCGACGGGAGTCTGTGAAATATTTCGATTAGCAGAGAAGTACGAGGCGGTGAGTTTGATTACATCGCAGTTCAAAGAAAAACGAATGTCCTTTAAGGGGAATGAAGCGAAATGAAAAGGGAGCTAAAGCGTGCCTGACTTATCCTATACATTATCTACTACGCTGGCCGTAACATCGCTGTCATTTATCACTGACAAAAGTACAACCGTAAAACGGTCGTCTAGCAAACTCATTTAGCTATGTTAATGAAGCATTAAAGCCCGTGATAAGGGCTAGCCTCTAATTAAGCCTTGCAAAAAGAATCGCATCGCAAAAAGGGCGTACCTATCTTTTAAGACCGCTTGGATGATCTGGGTGATCGTTTAAACACGGATTGCTTTTGTAATTTTCAACATAAAGCACGCAAATTAGCACGACAATGGGGGAGCCACTGTTATGCAAAAACAATTAGTCTGGTTATAATTTGGAATCATAAGATCTGGTTACAATTAATCCCATAAATTCGTTTTCCTCGTAAATTCACGTTGATTTATATTAATATAAAACGTCAACTACAATTTCAGAGACTATTTTGGATTTTTCGTGTACATGCGTTCGTATTTAATATTACAGAACAATGTAGTGAAAGCAACGGGGAAAAAAAGAGTACGAAATATATTCTAAATTACATTTCGTAGCTTTCGCGGTAGAACATTTATATGGTAACGAAAAATTTTGTAGCCGAGTTTGATATAAAATTTCAATCATATCGAATTTCCTTGAAATATTATCACGGTTCTAACTGTCGGATTCAGGATGTCGATGTAAAATTTTGTTACCTCGCGGACTTAAATTCTCCTCAATTAAAATATATTTTAAATTCTGACTGTCAACCCTTGAAATTCAACGGAACTCAATTCATGTCGTAGAATCAATTTTACAGTATAACAATTCTTCTCGTTACGAAAGTAACGAAAAATGCTGTCCATTTTTCTCCTAACGCCCGCGCGATTTATGGAGTTACACATAGCCTCTATCCAAAGAAAAAGTCTGTATTCCACGAAAGTTTAAAAAATATTGGTCCATTCAGTGTTATTTATAGGATTCTGTGAACGGCAGTTTTTTCTCAAACTTCTTCGAATGGATGTTGAACAACGGAGCTCGTGTCCTGAGTTCGTAATGTGTGTAACAATAGTTCGCGGTCATTAACTATCCGAAATGCAAATTTATCTACGACAACTAATTGTAGCAACTAATGTAGATGAAAAAATTGCTATTATAATACCTCAAAGACTACTCTTCCTGTATCTTCTTTTAGATTTCAGAATACCAAATTCTAAAGCAAATTTCGTTTTCTTTACTCCAGACTAACGAATCGCCAACCCCTTTTAAGTGTCACTTCTTAATGAAATCACAAGCTTGCCTAGGGGAACAGAATGCTTGACGTCGTTCAAGGGTGGTTCCCTAGATCATCCTCAGAGAATAACTCTTGTTAGTATTTTTGCGTCGACATGCGTCTCCAATTAGGAGTTGCACACAACGTGGAAATACTCGAGAAACGGGAGAAGTATACTCATAGAAGGACTGTACCGACACCTACGCACCCTTCAAGTCTCGTCTGAAAACCCCTTCGCGTGTATCTCGCTGCTTCGCCTTCTCCTAGAACTCCTCGCTAAAAAAGTCCTACTTGTTCATTTCAATTTTGATCTCGTTACTTTTATAAACTCATTACTCTAACACTGTTCGATACTTTTTCGACAAACAGTATTTCCCCCCAAATTACCATAAAAATTAGCCAGAGATTGATAATTTGGTAGAGCAGTACTTCGCAGTTATATAGAGACTGTACTGCAGTGTTCGCGAATGAAACGAGATATCGGATGCGACAACAAGCGCACTTACCTTATGGTGCTTCCGCGAATTCGTGCGTCAGCTGGAACGAAAAAGCGACTGCGGGAAATTCCGAGGGGATCCGAATGCATAGCAGGAGTACGAGACTGTCATGGTCCTTAAAACCGTGACACGAGGTCCTTATGCATAATAACCACCGGTTCCCAAGCGCCCCTGAATTACACTTTTCCCGACGCTGTGACTTCTAGTTGTTTCGACATCACGGTGGAATTATACCGTGAACACTTCTTTCCCTGTTAGTAACATGTTTTTCAATTCATGAAGAAAAATATACTATCCATTTCCTCCATCCAGCGGCAATATGACTGAGAAATGACGTTTCAATTAGTCTTTCTGTTAGCACAGTATAAATGTTGAATGAAAGTCTAGCGTACTGAACCTGGCAAGAGCATAAGGGTGATAACATGTCGGTTCCAAGGTGGACAGAAATGCGCGCGAATGATACGTGGATGGATTTAGGAAGTCTATCGGCGAAACGTCACGGAGAGGTCGGATCGTAATTAGCAGCGAAAAAACTGGGTCGCTTATTTTACGCCGAAACTTGTTCCTTTCTGCCAAAGTGCCAAAACTTTTGGACGTTTTTGTACAGCCTAGCCCAGCGTCGGGATTAAAACGGCGGGCTCGCTAGTCATCGTTTAAAATCCAAGTGGTCGGGCCAAATATGTATGTATGTGGCAAAGGCCGCGCGTACACGGTACGCGGACGTGGCTTTCCACTTTCCTAACACCCTTGGCACGAAATAAACAGGCACGCTTCGTACCGCGACTCCCTTCAGGAACAGATTTTTTTGTCTGCAAGAAAGTTTTTTCATTAGCCACGAGCAGTCTGAGATACACGGATACGGATGCGTCTAAATACGTGGGCTGCATTGGCAAATGGATGCATCCGGAGTCTCCGTCGAAGCGTAACCACTTTATTCCATCGTACTCTCGTGGATAGAGACTGGGTGCAGGAGTGCATGTGTTACGGTGCTGTTTCGTGAAACAAACGGAAGGAAACTCGTGCAGGGACGTGGCAAGAAAGTGGAATAATCAATTTCGGGTACACGTGGCGTCGGTTAGAAGCCTCTTTAACATTTAAGTTATGCAAGGTGGAAAATTGCGTAAGCATAGTTGGTTAATTATAGAAACGCGAGAGGTGGCTAAATACCGAAAATATTCGCTATTGACTGTTCTTGTGGCCGGAAGTGGGCTAAGGTTCTAACTTTTCTGATTACCCGTATAATTCGATTTCAACGGCGGCAAAAGGTAAAGTTCCGTGTTCGATCGGTTCTTTAGTTACATTCTCCGAGGTTCCCACATTACGGAATCGCGGGCACGTACCGAATGCGGCCGGCCGTAATTCACGATCGAAATTGAAAGAGTTTTTCCAGCTGCGAGCAAATGAGATCAGGGAAGTGAATCGACTGACAATAGGTCCCCGAGTTCTTACACCGTTCCCGGATACCTGTCATCGTTCATGCACCGTGAAAACTTTTGATTAGGTCGGCTATTTTATGCGACCAGCGTACCCATGTATTCACGCTCCACGTATACACACGGAGCACTCGCGTACACGTATGTATATCCGGCAAGCTTGTGAGAACTTCCCTAACAAGAGTCCAAGGAACTTTTAAGGGCGCAGAGACGGTACTCGTTTAAAATATCTGGGTAACTGCACTCGTCGATAACAATGCCGCGAGCAGAAACGGATATTCCACGTAACTCGTTAAATTCTACCTGTGGAATATTTCAAACTTTAATGCGGCCTCGCTGAATGCTGGATAAATGTTGAACTCGCCTCGTCCAAGGAGGCAATCTACACCAAGACGTTCGGGTCACTTCGATTACTTGTACGATACTTTTATCCACCTTTGAACCACTAATAGTTGTAATAGCTTTCTACAATTCGAATTAGTGGGATGCACGAAATGTTCCTTGCGTTGCGATGCCTATAGGATATGCTAGTAATAAACATGTCCTTTGAGTCAGATGGGTTTGAAAAGTAATTAAAGTTTCAGCAGGCAGAAGACATTCCTCAAAGTTCTGAATGGAATAAAAAGTTTGTTGATATCGAGATCCTTTTTCATGTAGAATGATAAAATATTCATATAATATATAGAAATGTACAAACAAGGGATTGTTGAAGGGGTTTGCACATCTCGTGAAACACCATTATCGATGCCTACAAACGTGCCAATTATCAGTGTATGGCGAAACTCCGTTGAACCTCAAACGAGGATGTTTCAAACTAGACGGAGTGTAATTGCAACCATACAAACTACATTATAAACAGACGGTCGGTATCACGCGTTTGTCACCCGTTTATAGTTACCTATGATCGACAAATATACGTGTAGAACAGCTAACGCTGTTCCATCGCGTTCTGTGCGCTAAGGATAAGCCTGCGCAAATAGTGACATTAATTGCCTACGCGTCGTCCTATTTGCATCCCATTATTCAGAATAATTGATGACTATTGGTAGCCTACGCGTTGAAACTCATTACCATATTTAACGTGCCGATTCCGCTGTCTCATGCATACCTTCCGCTGAAAAATTCCTCGTCGATAGACAAAAATTGCAATCGCGATAGATTCACTTCCTCGTAATTGCGTTTTAATAGATTCCACCATTCGGCGAGGAATTTTGAATTTTAATTTTCGCGCAGTTTCCCTCCGATATTGTCCCTCTCTTCTTTATGGTCTTCCGTATCATAAAATTATAATAAAAAAAATGAAAACCATAAAACATAGTGTAGATATACCGTATGTGGCCATTGCACTGTTTTTGACCATGTGCATAATTATCTTATTTTTAAATTGCTTGCAGATCATTATTATGTGGAGAATTTCACATCATAAATATTTTGTTTGGTATACCGCTAGAAATATAAGGTTACATTTATTGCTTACACGGAAAAATATTATATTTTTTAAGAAGTGGTCACAAATGGTAGAATTTCACGTACAGAATTTGTTAAAGAAACGCATCTCTGTATTCTAACGACTAGTAATGCGTCACGGTTAATGCTAATTAACTAATGGTAATTTCGTAAAATATCAGGGGGATGATGATTAAATGCTTTATGATTACAAAATCTGAAACACTTTAATTTTCGCTAACGATTCTGTCCATACTCATTAAAGGGGAATAACATTTTGAGCGTGCTCATTATGCCAAATTATGGTTGATATAGGTCATACTTGCTATCGATAATGAAGTCTGATCTTCGCAATATCATTATTCGTGTCCCCTCACAGATACATTCTATCGAAATAATCCCGTCAAAGTAAATAATTCCCATTATATCCGTCGCGCACTGGTCTCCTCCATGTGGCCATTATTTCTTTCAGCATAATACCAATACCAGTATGTAGGTATACCTATCAATAGGACTTAAAGTGATGTTTGTTATCGAGATATACATTATCCGGTGAAATTGGTTGCATTCGTTACAGTAGATATCGCTGTAATTATTCCCCAATTAAACTTCTACCTCGTAGAAATCAAACTGTCGAGTCAATCTCCCCGTTACAACATCCGTTACCGATCGACATTAATTTCTCGTGGCTTTGCGGTCTCTTGGCCCTTTCTTGGCAGCCAAACTCCCTCATTTACTTAAATTTTCCTCATGAAACTAAAAAGTGTGCATTAACGTAATTTATATCCCAATAAATCAGCCGCCCCGCGGCGAGAATAATTTCACGGGAAAAAAGCAGAGGATGGTTCTTTTCTCCGCGTAGAATTAGAATTTTTTTACGCTTTCACGATGGCATGTCGCACTCGCATTCCCGCGCAGCACAAAGCTTGGTTCGGTTCGTCGAATGGGCAACGCGTCCAACACGTTCTACATATATCGTTATGACAGTAATTCCACGTCAAACGTACAACGCTTTTAAAACGTTCGAAAAAATTAACTGGAACGAAATCGAGGACTCGAGATGCCAAAGGGATGCCCCCTCTGCCGTTGGATATTCAACCTGATGCTCCGAATCAGTGGAAATATCCGTGAAAGCTACTGGGAGAATCTCGTCAATTGTACTCCCACCCTGTATTATTCTCTGGCATTCTGTGCTCGTCGAATAAGAATTGTGTTTTGAAACTTTGTCCATTTATTAGTATTGTCCATTTTTGTCACTTCTCGCGAATTTGTTAATCAGCTGATGAAAAGTGTTGGTGAAAATTCAGGACTGCGTGAACTTTACACGCTTATCGATCAGTTTGTGACATATTTGTGCGAAGATACAGACTGACATTGATTTTTAAATTCTGTTACGTTGAATTACTTTGAAGAGGACGTGGTTCCTAATAGAAGCGTGCGGGAACTGAACGTGAAAGACAAATGATCGAAATATAGGTTGAAAGGAGGGTGAACAATGGTGACGACCCAAGTGGGGCATCGTATGACCTAATTTTGATGAAATTGCGATCAGGTGACCGTAAAAGCTGCGCAGAGAGAATGCCAAAGAGAATTGCTTGGGATTCGAACGGCTGTTCAAGCTGGTATCGTATTTACGATATTGCCGTGCCGTCCAGTAACTGCTTTGTTCTACGATGTCGTTCGCCACGATCACAGGAAATCACAAGGTAGCCGAGCCGAAAACTTGTGCCGTTGCCTCACCAAATAAAACTTGACTTCTATCTCTTGCTGCTCCTTTTTCTGTTTCCCCGGCTTCAACAATTTACGCACTCGTGATGGATTCTCGTGAAACACTCGACGGGGAGCAGGATGAAGCTGAAAAGCGCAAGGAGTTGTTTGAAACACTATTGCCAGCAAGGTAACGGGCAGGGCACCCCAAAAATTCTCCAATGATCGAAGTTTCGCGCAACAATGCGAAAGTGTCAATCGGAAATCCCATTGGCGAACAGCGAAGAGCAGGAAAACGTTTCGGTGTTCTGTCCGACCGTTCGACCGTTCGACGACGGTGCCTATTTTCTGGCGAGTTTGTGCATTCCATGCAGTTTGCGTTGCGGGGATCACGTAGGTCAGAGTAAATAGAGAAAGAGAGTAACAACGCGGGGGGAGAAAGACAGACAATGAAAGCACGGTGCACAAACCATCAGGACTCGGTCAATTGCCTTCGCCATCTCATTTGACGACCATTGTTTCACGTGTGATAGATTTCGCCCGTTCAATTTTCGCCAGTCACTTTTTTTCTGTATTTAACGGCACGATGCGGATGTAAGTTCGATTGCAAAAATAAAAGCGATTGCTGCAACCGCCGTATTCGAGCATATAGGAAAGCGCAGGGGAGAATTTTAAGCATTAGTAGAGGCGGAGGAGTTGATGCAGCGTTGTGAAAAAAATTGATTGGATTATTATCGACGAGGTATGGGAGACTGGGCAGATTGTAACACGGCGTAAATTGTAACATAAGTAAAATCTTTTGAATGATAAATCTGGTAACCCACAGCATGCTTGACGATATTAGCACCGTCGGTTTTAGTGACACAAACGTGTGTTACGTATTCATTTTGTGGTTATTAGTGGTTGAGGAAAACACTTTCGAGAAAAAACTCTGGAAACTTTTTTGTTACATTCTGCCCTGGTCTCCCCTATTTAATGAAACGTGAATTTCGAGGGAAACCAATCGCGCTTCTGCAGTCGACCGCCTCTGATAACAGAAGCCTATATATCACCCCGCCCTACAATAAAGCTGGTCCTCCACGACTCGGAAGATCAGGCAACTCTTTCGTCTAAAAAGGAAGAAAATTTATGAAGTACCTACGCTCGGCTGGTGGGTAGGTCGGACACCACTACAAGCTAGCTACGTGGTTGTTGCGTGGTGAGCTTCGGCCACTTTTCTTTTTCCGGGATAAAGGGAGGAATAACGTTTCTAGAGTATCCCTCCTCCAGCGCCCACCCGTTTTTTCCTTTTCAATTGTTGACGTCACGCAGAAATCCGTATCAAAAATGGAGGGAATCTTTCAAAGCTACTTTTTACAATGGAAAACCGACAGCTACGAAACGAAATCGATGCGCGCCCGTGTCAATAAATGAAATTGTTTTCCAGAGATCGATCAAGTTCCCAGTAACGTAGAAATAAAAAATATCAATCCACAGATCATTTTCAATGGAATTGAGTTTGCATTTATATTTCGCGAGAACGCTTTTTGGTACTTTTGTTTACGATGTTACTTTTGAAAATGAAATCTCGCTTTATCCTATAGTTGAAGTCGATTCCGAAAATGCATTCGGAATATTTACTTTAAAAGTCAATACTGCAGATACCGTGCATCGGATTAATATAGGTATGATATAGAGCGGGAAAAATGGAACGGCACTCTGTTTTATTGTAAAATCGGATTCATCAAAATAAATGCGCGACTGTGTAAATTCGCGGAGGGAATAATTTGCCCTGCGCGATATACGTCTGCTGCATAGCGACTATTTTTCTACGTGCTTCCTTTGGTGGCCGAAAATTTTGGTCAACCTAGCAACAACCGCCTATTTCCATTTCATGAAATCGCGCGAAAACAAACGCGACGCTGGTGAGTTGCCGTGTTATTTTTCCTTTGAACGCGCTGAAAGCGTTTCGATCGTTTTGCCAACCTCGGCAGCCACCCGCGTAAAAAGAATTCCCATCGAAATATAAAAGACAGCGAGATTGTAATTGAAGTCAATTCGGAATGCATTCGCTGCGCCGCGCTGCGCGGCAAGAAGCGCGGCGAGCGGTTCGGCGACGCAAAACAGAGGTCGAATTCTCGTTCCTGTCCCGACACGGATTCCACCGACGCTTCGAGGAGACGTTTTTGTTAACGGCAGCTAAGAACACGTTGAAAAGTCGAGCGCACGACGCGTTAACGAGCATTACACGTTGCGATACCGGCACACCGAGCATTCCGGAACACCTCGTTCAGCGCAACCTAGAGTTCCTAGACACCAGCTCGACAGCTCTCAACCGTTTATTAAGACTCCTCGTTAATTACGTCCGACATCCTTTAAAGTAATTCATTTCACACTTAGAACCGAGCAAAATCAAGTAGATAACTTGCACGAATGTTCTTGGCGTTCATCCTATTTTCGCTATGTAATTTCGTTAGCTATTTGATTCGGAGACTAATCGTTACAACCCGCATACACGTTTCGTTTCGTTCTAACCACACAACCACGTGAAGAGCAACGTGTTTTATCGTTCGTCGACGAACGTGCACAGCGTCGAACGACACACACTCGCGACATATAAATTTCTGTCTATCCAGAAGCGCAGGGACCCTTTTTTCGGCAGTCAAGTGTTAAACCTTCTCGCCTACCGAGATGAATATTTCACGGGCAGAGACCGCAGTGGTACGCTAGCGGTGACATAAATCTTCCCTGTCAGTGCTTCGTCGCTCCTGTAACTAGTCTGGAGATTGTAAAAAACCGTCAGATGGTCTATCCGATGTCGCTGAGAACTACCTCGTTGCACTACGGAAAAACGTACCGGGAGAACAACTTTGGAAATGGGAGCTATTCGAGAAAGTTGATGCCCCGTTGACCCCGCTTTAACCCAGAATCATTTGCACACACCAACAATTTCGCTAATAAACAGCTGCTTTATAAAACTACATCCCCTTTTTGCAAAAGTTTAACCATCGAATATTTCCGTGCCAATGAAATTTCTAGTTTCTTACGATATTCTGGGACTACTGAATCGTAGAATTAATCAATTATTTAAATTTCATCAAACCGCCGTGGGAATATTCGAAAGGAATTCATTTGCTGCAATAATGCTAGAGATATCGTTCGCAGACAAATCAAATTGAAAAATGGTGCTATTCCACGATTGCAATTTCGATGAACAAATTTCGTGGAAGCGCATCCATGACTTCTGAAACCATGAAATACGAGCGAGCAAACAGAAGTCCTGTTGGTTGAGCCCCATTTTTCGCAGTAAAACGTAAAAAGTACAATTGAGGCTACCTACAGTTCTATAAGATTTACGTCCAAGTGTTTTTAAGACTCTCCAGACTCCAGAAGATTCACCGGGGAAAAAGTGTCCAAGGTGGGAAGGGGAGGAATACGTCTGTTCGCCAAACGGCGAAAACTGGCGAAGAATTTTCGAAAGAAATGTTGACCGACGTGTTCGATGGGCCAATTCTTTCTCCTGATTCTTCTTAATTCCATCGTTACTCAATAGTGATCGCTTTGAATTCAAGGTTCTTCTCAGCTTCCCCGTTGAATTATCGTTAAAATACCCTCTTAAAGTTTGCATGAAATGTAAAGGCAGGGGAAGATTTATTTTCACTTTCGTTTTGTAGGTGGATTTAAGCGTGTCACGTACATTCGGCTTCGTGACATATTTATTGCCGGCAGAAGCTGCGATAAGAAAGATTATTATTAGCGGGAGCCAGGAAGGATTCATATAAATATCCGTTACAGAATTCCGGAATGGGGCTGTCGAGCAATTCATTTTTCTCATAAATTTTTATGAATCGGTCCACTCCGGATCCACCGAAACTCACTCTCGTGCCCTTAGAAGGCGGAAGACGTGCCCAGCGTACAAGCAGACTACGGCCAGTTCGGTGACGAGATTTTTTCCTCCCTGCCTCTGCCGGACGGCCTACTATCTCCCAACACCATCCTTATGCGCAGGGGCTTGTTTCAAGAATCATCCACCGACCATTCTTTACTCCGAAGATCCCGCCAAATCCTCGCTTGAAGAGGTCCCCAATTTTTCTTAATCTCCTCGATTCCGGTTTAATGAAAATTGAAGTGTCTCACATTTCCATGCGTACTGGAGCGGACAGGGCAAAGAATCACACGAGGATGCAGCTATCCCAGGAGTTGCAGTTTCCGAGGAAATAGAAACGTCCGACACGAATGACCGAAGACGAATGTCCCGATGTGCGAAATGGCGATAGCGAACAGCTACACGAACGAACGCCTTCCACCATTCGACACCACTGATTCCTCGCTAGTCCAACTCGATTCTTTTTCCCTTCAGACACCTCTACTACCTGCGACGATTTCAATTCCCAGATCGCGATCCTACCTCTACGTCAACGCGGGGATAGCTAACGCTGGTATAGAATCAATTTCCTACCGAACAGCCCGTGTTATTCGCAGTACATTTACAAAGGAAAATATGGAAATCTCTTCTCCTCGGCCGTTCTTTGATGGAATGCTTTTTAACATATTGACCGGTTGTGAAATAGGGCGAAATGGTAGTAAAGCTTTCTAGAACTGTATTTGAATGGAAGCAAAAAATTCGTCCAAACATCGCAAAGTGCGTGCAGGTGAAACTGGATAGAGAAATGTGGGTTTAACGAGGATTCTCTGAATGCTTCTATCGCAGCAAATATATTGCGCTTGTTTAACGGAAAAATTCAACTTTATTCGACTAAACTAAATTATCGGACGGAAACGAAAGTTCAATTCCGATGGAGAATTTACTGCACACCGCAGCGGTGAGCGTAACGGTCCGAACTCCGAGCACGCGGAGCCGAATGTCGTCGTAATCAATGGCCACGTTTCGTCTTTCATCGGGACAGTAGGAATATCCATGCCAGGCTGGATCGCGGTGGCCTCGATTTAAATTTATCCGACGAAAATTCGTTTCTGCGAGTTTCCGTTTTTGGTCCAACAGGGGCAGAGGGAGAAGAAAGGGGAAGCAGAAATTACCTGTCTCCGGAAGAACAGTTACCTGTATTTGAGTAACGAGTACTTGCATTAAAATGAATCGTTCGAGTCCAGTTCAGAGAAATCCTCGGGTCCGCTCGTACGATATAGGTAACACCGAATCGGCTACAAATTTATTCCTGGAATTTTCCAGCGCTTTCCACTACTTCGTTCGTCTCCTGGCGCGACTCAAAGTAAGTAAATTGCCCTTGCTTCCATCGGGTAGAGAAAAGAAGCTGCAAGGATGTACGTACATTGCAGTCATTCTCGACAAGATTCCGAATACTATGCAATCGGCACACCTTACGTTTCTGGTAGGGTAAAGGACCCATACACCGAACATTTAGTGATGACATGAAAGTTATTTAGGAATTTCAACATAAGTTTTTGTATATTCTGGGAATTTTTTGCATTGAACTGATTATTAAGCATTTCCGTAAATTTAGGACTTTCTGATTTAACTAAATAATGAAATATTAAAGAGATATTAGTAAAAATGTAAAACAAAATTTTCTCGCAATTACCGGACACACTTAAAGCTTGAGAACTATTTACCGTGTCCGAGCTACCGGACACTGTCCCGGACACCGTGCCCGAGCTACCGGACACTGTCCCGGACACCATGCCTGAGCTACCGGACACGAATAAATAGGTTAGATCCTTCAAACGTTCGCGACCATCCGGTAACTGTCGAATCAACACGAGTATTGACCCATATATCGATCACCGGTAATTGAAAATGTCGTACAATTTGACCCAATCCCCGGACTCGCTTTAATTTCACAAAATATTATTAAATTACCTCTATATGCAGTTTTTATTATCAATTAAACCTAGCACTATCACTGCATATTCATTTTTGTACATTATACCAATTGAATTATTATTATATAGACTCTTAAATGTGAATGATGCTTAGCCATTTTGATAATGAAAATGGTGAAATGCCGATAATTGCGAGAATGAGAATTTCTATACATTTCTTACATGTTTAACCTACATTAATTATAAAAACCTTCATTTATTTGGAAAACTATAATTTCAAATGTTATTATAAGAATATTACAATTTAATTTATATAGCCTGGATTTTATAAATCATGAAAATAAATATTGTGTCCGGTAATAGGGGGCCGTCCGGTGTATGGGGCCTTTACCCTAGGTACTTTCAACGTCAAGTGTTCGTTTCTTTACCGAATGTGATTCCTTTCTTTTTCGAAACTCGAGCGACAAAGCGTGCGCATTATATTCTGTTGCAATTGGAAACGACACCGTTGCCGTTGCGTTATTCATCCAAGTTTTTTCCTATTACTTTACTATGAAATCATTAGATCTGTTATTAGAATCTAATTAGAAACGCACGTTACATTTTTCGTTCGTTCAATCCTGATGGTCATAAAGCTTCGTTACCAAAGCGCACGACCACTTCGCATCGCAACAAGCGTGAAGTGGCTCGCTTTTGCGCGATATTTGTTATACGCGCTAATCCCATTCTTACCAATTATTTGTCATACTGCAACTGTTTCGAAAATTACACAGCTAAGTTTGTAATAAAAAAAGATTTATAGCACGATTACTTTCTCTACTTCGGCTAATTCTCCTGAAAAAGTTTGCATTATTTTCAGGGGTTTCGATAAAAGCGTGTAAAATCTGAACGAACCAGAATTTCAGCACTAACTTTCGCGAGTTTATTTGTAAACTGATTATTGTAGATCTACTACATAGGGCATCATCGAGGAGTACACTCCCTCGCATTTCTACGGCACGCTTTACCTCTTTTTCAACGAAATCCGCAGGCACGGATTATAAACCGGATTCGTGGAAGCCAAAATGTACCTCGAAACAGTATCCCATAATTTGCATGTGCGGCATACATTTATGCGCGTGCATTTCTCTGTTGCGTGCAGAAACATGCGGTCACGTTTCAACAGTCGGTACACAAAACCATTCGTTTTTTGAATTAATATTGCGTTTCATCATACATCGTAATGACCACATCGAAAAATTTCGTGAATAATAAAATTACTTGAAACGGTGAACGGCAAACAAGAATTAAATGGAGGCTGTAAAATAAAATATTTTAATTACCTATTGATATTTTCTCCGTTCCTTTGCCGCGTGTATTTATACGATTATTGCCTGTCCTCGTTAATTTTTATGGCCGTTTCCATTTTCATTGGGGACATTCTGACAAACGTTGCAACGAATATTATTGCAGCAACACTTTTTATCACTGTCACCCCTATAGGTAGCTACTTATCGGCATCATTTGTTTAAACCATTGGCTGTCTAAGTTATTTCTTGGATTGTGTTGTACTAAAACAGAATTCTAGCAACAATCAATTTTCGGTGACAACTACCCAGTGTTAAAGCACAAATTTATTCCTGGCGTTGATTTCTCATCTCCATTTAAATATCGTTAGCTGCGAATACGCGACACGTGTCTGCCTGTTTCTACATTTTAAATTACGTATAACTCAGAATGGATTTAGGTTCGTTAAGCAAATTTATGATTAGCTGATTCGTTCGTGCAATTTCAACGAGATCTTCTCGAATTAGTTCTCTCGCAAAATATGGTGGAAGAAAGGTGAGGTAGACGTGGAAGGTGTGTCGAATAGATTGCTCGAAGATATGTGAAAAGTTGAGGGAATGCGATGCGATATCCCGCGCATATTGGCCAAGAAAATAAAGAAACTCCTTGGACGCGATAGCCCTCGTGGAGAAAATGTTCCAAGGTATCATCGAACCGACTATTACCAGCGAAACGGGCAAACTTGGAATCCCTCGATACCGATTGTTACAAGCTTATAAACTGTCCGGTGGAGGATCGAACGTACGAAACGGGCAAAGCTGGTCGGGTTTCTTCGGGTTTCGTGCACAACATAGAAACGACACGACGCGACCGAACTGCTGCAACCTGGCTCCCGTTAACGTTACCCTACCCTTACGACGAGCCATTTGTTGTCCACCTGCTGAGGAAAGCTTTGCCCATTCTACGAAAGCACACTCCGCTATCTCGCATCCCCAATCCTCCTCTCGATTCAACCCTATCCTCGCCTCTGCTCACCCTAACAGCTGTAAATAAAGCTGACCGATGCTGATAATAACGACCTTGCACTTTCGGTTTCGTTATCACACTTTGTACAGCGCCACGTACCCTAAGTAGTTCACTGACAAATTAGCAAACGAGCACACGTGCTTCGAGTTCCAACGTAATCGCCACGGAACGATTACTACGCTTTGGCTCCAGCAGTTGTGCATTTTTCCAAGCTTGATTGACAGTTCTGAAAACCCGTTTACCTTTTCTTTAAACTATACCTACAAACTCGCTCTTACTTTTTACTCGGGAGAGAAATATACGAGAATGGGAAGAACGTTGATTGTCCCCTAAGCTATGCAAAAGAGACCATCTATTGGATCCCAACGCATACCCACGCCGTTTGTACGGTGAAATAGGAAAAGCTGTGAAAGCAAACACATTTACGACGGTAGCGAAAGTAACCTGGGAATACGCGGACTTGCAATTTTCCAGAAACTCCAAGTGACTTCTCAGACTTTACTCCTAGAAGCGAGTAAGGTTGGTAGCGCGACCTTATTACAACCTCGCACTGTACATATACCTTTAATCCCCGTTTGCTTATGCAATGAATTTCGACGAAACGCGAGCGGTGTTAACTTAACGTATCAATTTGCACGACGATTCTGTGATATACATATGCTTTAAATGCTTTAATTAATTACGAGGTAGCTTGTGTAGGAAAAGTGGGTATAGTGTTCACTACTTTGGTATTTGAATGCCTTCCGCGTTACTTTCTTCGCGACCACAGAGACTCGCGAGCTTGATTCGCAGTAACACTCGTTCATAGAAAAGTAAAAGTACCGAGAAACGCGGAAGTTCGATCGATTCAGGGGGATCCGACTGCCAAACGTGCCGCGATCAATCAAGCGTCATTCAACGACCATAATGAAATAACATGCGACGAACAGGAGTTTTTCTATCGGTAAAGGGACGAGTTACATACGTCAACGATTTGGCGCGCTGAATGGCCATTCAATGATTTTTAACGAACAACGGAATGGAGAGGAAAACGCAAATTCCCCCAAAGCAACTCGTCTCCCTGTACTTGGTTTGTCTATTCACGTCATGTCGTACGGAGACAAATCAATGGTGTAATTAGAGCAGGGGTGTCCTCAGTTGGTTTCATTGTAAATTTAGTTACGTTTAGCTATCACTGATAGTTCTACCATGTAACTGGTTTTACCGATATAGGGGAGGGTTGCCTATATCGTACCACTTAAGACATTTTATGTTAGGTATATTTCATATTTGGTAGTCATTTGAAGGCAAATGACTATTGGAGAGTGTAGCTTGATCTTTTATGCTTGATCTTTAATGAATGTAAAATATTCTACATTAAACCCGCATTTAGAAAAATACAAAAACACAGGACAAAATTGCATTGTTTGATTATTATCAGCTAAAATAAACTGGTAAAAAGTTACATCAATCATACCTAATTTTTTTAAATGTGTATAGCACGCATAAAAAAGAATGTAAGCTCAAAAGGTTTTGTTTCTATTTCTTATTTCGCATTTACTTGATATTTTTATCATCAGATGTCGTTTATAGGTATTCATTAATTACTGAGAAATTGATGAGGTGCGATTTAGGTGACCAGTACGATATTGGCAACTCTCCCCTATATGCGGTAACATCGCAAAGCTTCTCCTAACTCTGAATCTGTTGCGAGAAAAGTAAGCAAAAGTCATCGATGCTGGATGCGTGCACGGTGAAACCACTATTGGGAAAAACGTAAAGAGAATAAAACTCAGAACGAGAAGAAGAGAACGGAACATTTATCAGTGAATAGAAACGTAGCCGAATTCGAGCGGGTTAAAGCACGCGTGCGCCGTGCAACGGCAGGGTAATATGTGGGATTTTCGCGGCAGGGATGCGAATGAAAAAAGACAACAGAGGAATGGAAATAATGTTCCAAGGCAGAGTAGACTATTCTACCTATGTGCGGCACGACTGCTGGTGCTTCTTCATTTTTTTCTCGAAACAGGTACCGGAAGTGTGCGTGTATACGCCGGAAGTAAATTCTTGTTGGCACGAAAGGAGTTGAGAAATAGGGGAAAAAAGTGCTCAATTTAGCTGCAACTTTCACAGCCCCCGAATTCATATGAAAATTATTTCTCGTTAGAGCTAGCGGTCATTAAAAATAAACAGTAAGGTATTGCCTGGGTAAGAAGCCGCGCAATTAAACTTCCAGGCGGTTATTGATGACTCTTTAGTCTTTATGGTCTGAAGTCTGAACTGAGCTAACCAACAGACTTTCAGAATTCCAGTTGAAAAGTGTACCACGCGAGAACACTTGGCCAACGATTATTCAGTTACATAACTGCGCGATGTTTCTCGCAGAAAGCTTTACGTTTACGCAGCGCGTTATTTTACACTACTTTCAATTACAACAGTCGGAACAGAGAATGGTTCGTTACGAGACTGCGGCGAACTTACCAAACACTGGATAGTTCTCGACGCGACAGCTTTGAAAAACAATTGAACCAGGAACAGTTCAGGAATGCGTTGATAAATTTCGTGAAACATTAATGTAAATATCGTACGGTGCAACGACGTACTTATTAGCATGCGTCTCATACATATATGTATACATAATGCTTTGCTTGAACGCGAAGCTGCATCTTCCGATTCGGCCCCGGTCGTTTCCAAGAGCAGTCGTTATGCAAATTTTCGGCCAGTATCAACAACGGTCGTAAATCACGGTTAGACGTGTTTTAACTTTGGATAGAAATAGAGCGACCTTCTCTTAATTGCGTAAATATGAATCTTGTATTATAACGAGTAGGTACATTGACAAATTCCTTTAACATTTACCAAAATGAAGTCGTCGAAATCAGAGTCGAATGTATCCTATATCGCAATGAATCGAGAAAAGCAGAAAGGGTAAAGAAAAAACAAATAATAGGATAGACGATGAATATGCGTTTCAAATAAACATTTCTCAAAAGTCCTCAAATACATGTCCCCAACCCTCCTTGCTTTGTGCATCATTCTTTACCGCAGAGAATAAAGTCGTGCAAAGCATGTTTCGTTACAAGTACGGCAACTTCGATTTCGATAAATTATGCAAAGAGCCTAGGCTTCGAGAGTGTTCATGCTAGCCCTGCGAGACGGTAACAAAGCGATATCGCAGCCAACTCTATAATCACGGAACATTATTCTTATTATCTCTGTTTCCCGTGGCGAACGCTAATTAAGCTGTAAAACTTTGAAAGAAAGTATAAGTCTCCCGTTAAATATGTTCGCTCTACGCGCTCGTATTATGTTTATTAACTATTCGATCGTTCTCATTTGCAGATTGATCTTCGCACCACTGGTTCTTTTTCAAATTTAAAGGTATTCGCGAATAGAGCCACAGTACCTGGAAAACGATACACTTTAGAAGATCGTTGTAGACAGCTTTCCAGTACACATCCCGCTTTCCAATACGCAGGAGCATGTGTACATACGAGTAAGACTATGCTGGAACGCGTTTCCCACCGAGAAACACTATAAATACAAAATGTATGCAAACCGTAGCGGAAACATGGCAAAGTCGGATGACAGGGCGGAGTAAAACTTTGCATTTTAAGAGACGAGTAGCGTATTGAAATTCCTAAAATACTGCAGCCACCTTATCACGCTGAACTCGGTTCGACGTACATACATATGTATACATACTTGGTGATGCGTGCAAGGCTGCATGGATGCAACCATTCCCTCACCATCTCATCAATTTTATACATTTTTCCCTCTGTTAGCATCTTCGTTTCCGTGGTGATCATCTTCCGAGATGAATAACCGTCGCAAATGCTCGCTAGGATGTTCTCTAATCTGAAGGGAAAATCGGATTATTCTTGATAGCGTGCTCCGGAGGTAGTTGACTGTGCAGTAGGTTACGGAGAAATTACGAAGATCAGTGGAGGATGGGTGGAGGTCAGAAGTTAAGATGGAAACAATCAGAGGGAGCCCAAAGGATTTCCCGTTTTCGCGCGAGGCTGCAAGGAAGTTTGAAGGGGGTGAATGTCGCGTTCCATTCGACAATTTGCTCTCTATACAGTTCGGATTTCGATGTAATCCAGAGGGTTGGCGAACGTTTGACCACGCGCCCATCTAACCACTCGCCATTACCTCGAGTGGGCTCGCGACAAACTTCGATCGTTACCGGTGGTTTGTTTTCGCTCGCAACTCGCCCGGCTATTCCTTATTATCAGAGTTTCGAGATTTCAGTTCGCTCTCATTACGGATTCAGCGCGAATCGCTACGCCACTTACGCCCAATACCTTCCCTCGGTACGCTCCAGCTTCCAAAGGTAATCCAATTATCTCGCGATAATTACTCCCGGACTGGCTGCGACGCGACGATGCATCCTCCTTCTCTCTATCCGATGTCGCGTTACTTCTTCTATCTAACCTTTTCATCGGTCAGATGCTCCTCGCCATTCTCATGCATTCAGACAAGATGCTGCACTAATTTCTATCAGACTAGAGCTGAGCAGCGCATATTTCTACGTCTGAAAAACTTGAATGCAGTTGCGTACACAATATGCTGTCGAAATTCAAGTTATGACGCTGTGTCCTAAGTGTACGTTGACGTAAAATCGACTGAATACACGTGTCCCAACCAAGATAACACGAGTCACATTTACAACTCTAGATAGGTTTAGTTACCGGAGGATGTCTAATTAATATAATTAGGCTAATAGGAAAATGATTAGCAAACAAAATAAAAATTAATGTACGATTGCATTACTTACTACTGTTATTGAGAAAATTGCGCATTGTAATTGGGCCCAATTTATATACTGTTTAAGATTTTCTACACTATGTTCCGTACATTTACCTTGACATACATTGATCTACGACAGCGTCGCCAAAATGTAACACACTGTTATTAACGATGCTATTAGACGATTAGATAACTTCCAATGGATAAATGTCTTTCTCTATTCCTTTTGAAGCAATGAACCCCTTGCTATGCGTCATCTTGTCCCGCGATGGACGAAATGTCAACGATAATGGTGCAAAAAGATAACGTGCGTTGTATAAAAGCGCCGTAAACTTTGTAGCTGGAACTACTAGCTTCGAAGTCACAACGACAGTACCTAAGTGAAATTCGAAAAAATGAATCACCGAAGCCTCGCAATCGCTGTTGTATTCTGCGCAGTTTTCTGCTTCTTGTCGGTAAGAATCCTCGGTATTAAATTGAATATCTAACACTTAGACATGTAAGAAAAATCAATGCTATTTTCCGTACCCTCTCAATGTTTTGCATTCGAGTTGTTTTCATTCCATATCGTAATTTTCTGTTTATTTCACCTTTCGTCTGTGGCGGTAACTACAATCTGACAATGCAATGGAACAGTCGGTGAACGTCGAAGCAGGCTCAATAGAAATTGATACACCCATCAGTCAATTTTCGGCATCATCATCGCCCAGTATTGAGTTCAATGATGTAAGTGTAAATTATTATTACTCGGTATAGTATCATATCGAGATGTTTTAATTATTATACAATGCAATTTTTATAAAAGAAGTAGGATTTGGGGATAATTTTTAACTAAATTTCTTATATTTTTAGTTCTATAAGAAAGTAATACCAGTTATGATGCGTATATTCACTGGACCAGTAACTGCAAAAGTAGTTCTGAAGGCTTTGATAGACGTCGGTCAATTACTTCTGGCCAGTGGAATTATTCTGTAAATAACTGCAACTGTGTCATATGTCGGCTCTTTAAAATTAAGTAAAATACAAATGTGTGGTGCATAGCAGAACTTGTTTTTTTCTTGCGAAACCTGCGTTCATTTTTACTTCCTTCCTACTAACGGCGCGGCGATTCCAACTTTCCCTATATAATCGTACCTACACGCGTGAAATTAAAATCACTCCTAGGACCAACCTCGAGAAAAGCTCTCGATTTCCCGATGTCTCGACGACTTCCACCTCGGGCTCTAGCTCTCACCACCAGTGGAACTAGTTTCTACAATTAGTAACGAGAAAGTTTCTTAGCGGAACGTACCTACATATGTATGCTGTCGACTCGGGGAAAACTTGGAAACTCCAAGTAAAAGCTCTTTAAATATTACCGACTTTAAACGCGACACCGCTCAGCGAGGATGAATGAAAACACAAATGACGCAGTAACGTGAAATCGTCTGAGATATACGTATAAAGTTGAAAGTACGAAGCGGAGGGGGCAATGAATAAAATATTTGGCACAACTACTTTTCTCAACGAAGCCACTGCACATTGTCGAGTTTACTACCGTCCAATGCAAATTCCTGGATAACATTAGGTATATGCGGAAGTGCGAGATTCCTCCAGCAGCTGATCGATCGATTGCAGAACGTTAGAATCGCATATGGGTAGGTATTTCTTGCACGACGCATTCAACGTTTCTGCCGAAATTCCGGACACGGCAACAATTTCGAACGTAGCGCGTTCGACGACATTTCGCAACTATACAAGTCGCAAATACACGTTTCCAACTATTACAGACAGAATAAAAATAGGAAAAAGAACGTTTCGCCGTTCAACGAGCGAATTGTTCTGGAAAATTGGAAACTAAATCGTTGGACGTGGGAAAAATACAATCTCGTCTTATGACAAATTGCAAACGCGTATTGTACAACTGTCACGAGAATATGCGAAAGTTGCGTAGTGAAAGGTGCATTCAATCAGATCACACAAGAAATCAACCTAGTTACCTAATATCACGAGTACCTAAGTACCAATTTTGTAAAAAGGTCAAAGGTCGCTTAAAATGGTACTTACATAATTCTGTGCAAGTAATTACGTCCCTTTTCGATTGCACTCATAACGTCACGATTAGCAAAGATCAGTTTGATTGATTTTTCTGGAAAGTGAAATAAAAATTTCTACGATGTAATACACTAACTGCATCGAAGGAAGTGAGTATAATGTACACATAGAAAGCGAAGGGCGGAACGCTCGCATATGGACGGATGTGGAAGGTATACATATAGTTGAGCATGCTATCTGCTCTATTCGTTGGCTGCTCTTTTGTATTCAGTAGTCGGTATTCAGTGGCGAGTCGATGGCTGCTGTGTTTGGCCAGGATTTTGACGTTGATGACGAGGGATGATAGATGCGTCCTGCATCCATTACGAAAAGTTGGACCAGTGAGATCGAGAGGCAGAACGTTACGCGATTGCTGATGCCGTATCGCGGAACTTCCACAACCAACGGGATATGTACACACATACGTTCCTCCGCTCTTTCTCCGCCTTCAACTTTATACAATAGACGTCGCTAAAAATTCCATGTTATATTCCCCTTGGTCCCTTTTCTGCCAGTAACGCCGCGCCGTCGAGCGTGATACACTTGTTTACCCCCTGCGCGAAACTACCCTATTTTTCCCCCAATATAACGCTGACATAGATGTACGGTGGGGTTAGGGAAAAATGAATAATCCTCATTTCATGGACCATGTTTTCCTTACTACTTAATTACCTTACAGTTCGAATAGTTACCATACATGTATCTCTAGTGTGTACGTTTTCGTTGGTCCATCGAAAGATAGTATAACGGAAAAAGGTGTACCACATTGGAATCGTACAAAAACCGTAGCTACCTCTGATTCGCTAAATAAATAGCAGAGAGGAAACGCGCGTGATTATTTTGTCGAGATGCAGGAGAAATAGGGGCATAACGCGTGACGAGAATCTAACGAAACAAATTGAATTTCACCTCCTCTCATCTAAATTGCTTAAAAGTGCTGGCCTAGTGCAATCCGGAATAATTGTCTCTACAGAAACAAACAGCTTCTGTTTTCATATTTCCGCATCTGTTGCGGTTCGTTCATTCTCCTGTTTCGTACCTACCCACAATTTGTTCGTCATTTTAGCATTTCGTTTTTTATGATTGAAGCTCTCGGAATCAATGGTCGTCGCGTATAGACTTCTAAAAAGCCATTTCCAAGTGGCGGATTTTAAGCCCCCCTTCGAAGGTGGAGGCAAGTAACAAAGCTGCTTTGCGATGCATCGATATTTGCAAAGTTTCCAACCAACAAGTTTAATGGAGTCTAGATCGCGAGAGTTCGTGCGTGTTAAGGCTAAACGAAAAGGACAAGTTAGAGGCATGGAACGGTTCCGAAGAGAGTTCCTGTGCAAACGCAAAGGACTCTGAGAAAGAGCGACTCAAACTGTCTAAGGAGCTTTAACGTTTCCTGCAGAGATGAAATAAAGTGAAGTAGATGCATTAGTAGCGCGTCGCTTATCGATTTCGCGTGTAAGGTGTAAGATGTAAGGTATGTTAAATGCGACTCAAGCCACCTACCTATTTTAAACGAAAAACCTTTTCGATGTTAAGCTGGCTCCAATTTTATTATACCGGTCGCCTCGTAGCTGTCATCTTCTATTCGGGTGTGAATTTTGTAATTTCTTGGAACCAATCATCATTCTCACAGCTTTCAATACTCCATCTTCCTCTTCGTGTAATACGGTGCAAGTTACAAAGACCGAGTGGAAGTTGAACTGTGAAATTTTTAGCGTCAAATCGCGTGCACGCCATTTCTTAAACATCCTGTAGAATGTAGACCGTAGGCAGTAACTTGGGCCACGTTCCGCGTAATTGATGCAATTCATATTCATAAGCCGGAATCAGAAACGGCGAAGTAGGGTGGCTGGCGATGATGAATCCGAATATATCGGAAGCAGTGAAATAACGCAGTCTTACGTTGAATGCGCGAAACGAACAGGAAGGGACGATAATTTCTGGGCGGAACGGAGGGAAAAAAGGACAGTACGTTATTACGTGTCTACAGTATCTAGTCACTGGTAAATATGAATGGCTTTAATATTCCGTAAGCACGAAGGCGCCACTTTTTAAAGTTCATGCATACCTCGGACGTGACCGGAAAATATTACAAAGCCCTGCGGAAGCCCGCCGAAAGGAAGTAGACCTCTATGCCAGATAAGAAGCTGCGCGCTTCCCTCAACTCTTTACTCCGCGATTTTTGGCATTTCCATCCCATCTTTCTTCGTCGTCACCTTTCTAATTCACCACTTTTATAATCACACGATCATCTTGCAACCGCGTCGCGCGATTTTTTTTCAAAACACTTGACAAATCGAAAACTTTAAACGCGCACGCTGTAAAATCGCTATTAATACCGGTTCCTTATAAAAATTCCGTGTAATATCGTATTACGAAGAACAGAGCTCTAAACTAACGCGAACGCAGCCTGTTGCTACCTGAAAGTTGTAGCTCTATTTAAATTGTACAATACAAAATGTTGCGAGTACTTATCGCGTTTCTGTTGAATTTTTCAAGTACTATTTTCCTCGTATAACGTAAACGTGGAGAGGTATTTAAAGCATTGCATTTATACTTTCTTTGGAAATTTACTTACTTTTTTCTAATAAGGCATTTCCAAAAAACAATAGGTGGGAATTGCGTAGATTAAGACTGATCGTCTCTAAATATTCTGTAAGTATGACAATTACGAGGCTGCGGGTATACAGCTTCGTTCGTGCAACTATGCAAATCCGTTTGAATAGAGCCTCGTCCGAGATGACCAGCACACGCGGCAGCAACGAGATTTCTCAGCGTCCCGAACAAATTGCGCGGGATAACGATCTCAAAATTAAATTCTCCATCGGGCTAGAGGTTACGCGGATAATGAGTTCCGCAGTATGCCGAACTTTACTTAATAAAAGAACTGTTCTTACCAGCACCAGGGAAAAGTGCAAAGAACAGCGCATACTATCCACCTGCTAGCATTCTTTTTCTTTTTTATATATATATATATACAACTCGAGCACGCGATTACATGGTGCACTTTCGACAAACTCGGTGACCCAAGGTTCACTTTATATTAGCTCGCCAACCCAAGGCTTTGGCTTTAGCTAGCGTCTGTCTTGCTTTTCACTGAAGCGAATCCTCTTAATAAACGGACAGTACTGCTTATTGGCTTTCGCGCGACAACGCGATCCGAATCTTCGACGACGTACGTATAATCGAATAACGAACTCGAGGATCGCGAATACTTTCCTTGCGGATGACCGTCTTCCACGTAATACGATGCTCTGCAAATGGGTGCAACGAACGTTGCCACGATACAGTCTCGTTGGCTAGAATGATTCGTTTGTCGAAAGCGCACCGGTTACAGTGAACTTTATATCAACAGATGTGCAATAAATCAACGGCTGTCATTTGCGAAATTGATGAACAATGTAATATACTTTCAGCTATTAAACTTTTCTTCGTCGTATCCATTCGGTTGTTCTTTTGTTTTCTCGTTGTTAAACGAGATATAAAACAATAAATTCCAGTGGTAATTAGACTAATTAGAGAAAGCGTCGCGACGAATGAACCGACGCGGAACACGAATCACTCAGACTTGAGACCGTCCGCGCGTATTTATATATTTAATAGGAGCCTGACCGGCGCGGCTCGGCTCGGCGCGGCGGCCCCCGCCTTAATTCAAAGCAATTTACATTTCACATGGTCGCAGGAGCGGGGCTGGCTTAGCGCCGTCATTTGTCTTGGTTGAATTTAATTTCAGCTTGGCCAAGTAAAGTGGCACTTATTCTTACAAACACCAACGGACATTCGAGCACCATTCCAACATAGTAGAGAGTAGTCATTGTGCTTGGGTCGTTGTCTACCCCCTGGCATTTTATTTATCCCGGTATTTACGCTTCGTCAGGCAGCTTCGGTAGATATATTCTGTGATCGACACACAGCCAAGGTACGAAAAAGGTTAACGAGCAACGCTAGATTTTCCCGTGCATAAGTAATACGGTCTTTTCGTGAATCGAGCAATAAAGCAATACGTATAACGACCACGAGTCGAGCAATTTGCTTACTTCATTATTCGGGGCGAGTTGAAAAGAAAAGAAGTAATGGGAAATAGCTTGCTATACATGGAAGGAAAGCTATTGATGTGCAAGTATAACAGCGCCAAAGATAATCTCAAAACTTTTGCTGAGGAAGCTATAACGTTACGAAGATGTCACAAGACATACATCATATAGATATTTGGTTTTGGTCTAGATATTTTAATAAATTTGGCCCAATTTAACCGCGAATTTACGGCCTTTAAGTTGTACTAATATAAGTGATATTAACCCTCAGAGGCCCGTGCGATACATTACTTATTTGTAATTATTGCTGGAAAATTCACGAAACGCGAAGGGTCTGAATAGCGCGACAGGTTTAACATTCTGTCAAGCGGCAGCTTTCACTTTCCAAGGGGTTGAAATATAACAATCTCTTGTCGTCTATTTTTAGAAGGAACAGGCGTCATACGTTAAAATTAATGGAGCAAAATGAAAAGGAGAAGGAAGATTTGAATGCAAACGGCGAACCGCGTCAGACACTCGACGTTTCAGCGGAACACCAAGACAACGTTTGATTAGCATTTTCATCGCATCCCAAAAGTTTCGAGTTCTTAGAAAATTCGAGATTACAAATTTTCATTAAAAACTTTCGACACCCATTTGCATAAGTATACGCTGTTGTCTCGCACGCCGTGTCGCAGACTATGGGGCACTAAACTTCCCCACATCCCTTCGATCTCTCCTTCTTATCACTTATCTACACCCTACATAGTCGAATTAATACCAAGCTAACAAACTTCGAAACTTCATACTTGGATCTAATGATTATTATTCCATAGCGAAGAAAATTCGCTTCGTTTTACCTCGGATTTACCCTCCGTTTTCCTATCATTAAGAAACACGTCACGCATTTCATATTAATCCAGTGCAGCCGATACAGCGAAAGCTTTAGAGATCCCAACGGTTCGTGCAAGTGAATCAGATCAACAATTTCTACCCACGTCACTCTACCATTAATTACTTGGAAAAATATCGTTACAAATACGTTGAAAGAAGTGTATTCAAAATATGTCGTCGGTCACTTCAAACGACACTTCACACGCGCATAGACGACGCAAACGCGGTGCACGCCAATCAGTTTCTCTGTAGTTGGAAAAGAACAAAGCGTGAAGTTTGCAGTGCCATGTCAGCGAAGTCAAAGCAAACATAAATTCGGATATTTTACATTTCCAACATCACCGACTTCGTAAAGCAGACAGAAACAAGTTCCTTTACGATGCATGCAATCTTTACACATGACAAATCTAATGGATTGTCAACACGATCCATTCCCACTCCCAGCTGTGTTTTTGATCATCATCGAACAGCAGGCAGACTTCTCCGATCAGTGTTGCAAATAAAAATTCCTGCACAATGAGTCGCACTACTGTTTTCTGTCTGCTTGTGCGTCACAAGAACTTCGAAGGACACCCAACGTCCAGATAACGATATTCAAGAAAAATTATTCATACCTTAATAGTCGCAATTTGACAAATTCGAATAACAATATTACTTCCTGGAAAGATATTTGCCTGCGTTAGCATGAAACGTTACATCGAATATGTGTATAAACATAGGTACTTCGAAAGTCTATACATATGAAACGGAAATGAGATTCACAACTGTTAGTATCACTACTGTCTATTTCCTCCTGGAAACCAATTCGAAAACTGCCCTCGTTATTTGATTTATAAAACTGATTTCGCGTCGCTACTGCATACTGAAATAAATTGACGACCCTCGAGAAACATTCTGCAGTTTCTTCATCGCGCAACTGAACCACGTAATAACGTGGCAGCAAATGTAGAAACTCGGATGAGCTAGTCTGGACTGGAGAGAGAAGGTCTTCTCCTCTTGCTGGTTTACGGTCACAACTTCTGTAGGGGATGAATATTTTTTTTATCCCAGAGAATAATGTTATCGCCGGTTTACGCTCACAGTGTCGAGGGGGGACTGGTTTCTTTGAGCGAGTTGCTTGGCTAGCACGCTCTCAGAAGTTGGGCCCTTTTCACGGATCATATCACTTGATTCGAGCCTAACTCGTAACGCGCGTGTCTCGTGCCGGGCCGCCTATCACAGGGTGACTCTTTGATTTATTAAAGTCCACGGTTCCTCCTCGTTCGTATCGTATCCACTTATCGAGCTGTCCCTGTCCCTGTCCCCGAACGATCTGTTTAACGTGCGCATAAAAGCCTCCTCGTACTTTCTCTGAAACCAGGGGCAAGTAATTTCCAAGGGATTTCGCCGTCTGTTCGCACCACTGCTTCCGAGAGGGAACGAATCACCCTGCCGAACTGTCCTCGCGATCTTGCTGCCCGATTTATCTATGATCCACCTATAGAATCCCTGTCTCCGCACTACGTTCTCTCGATTACAGGTAGTTAAATGCGCTGAATAATTCGTCGCGAGACAAAGGTCCTTCCTTTCATACCTTTCAATATACATAGGCCACTCTAGCTTTGCTGGATTCACGGATGTATTCCTTTAAATTCAGAACACAATGTCGAGAGACATATACTTTAGTCTCGTTTCTTTGAAATTCGGTAACGAAAAAGTAAGTGCGTTTTACTGCTACCACTCCTGTTATCTCTAGCGGCAAGTTCTCTTTACTTTGTTGCGTACAAAGTATGTACATAATTATTCTACGGAGGACAAGTTTCAACACATGGCCGACCAGGTTTCGACACTTCGCTGATATTTTATATTTACGAACATACTTCTTTTCTGGAAGATAGTAGCGTATGATAAAATATTATGCAGTTTACAACATAATATTTTACAGGATTTTTGGTTGCGTGTCCGTTTTATTCGAGAATTTCGTTTGAATCTCGGGAATTCTGTCGGTCGCTCTGACGAAAAATGAATGAAGCTTATGCCACTATTGAAATAAATCGAACCGTTAACTACAGCTGTCCAATTAGCGTGGGCATCGTTCATTCCATTTGTTACCCTATGCCGAATATGTTTTTTTTAAATGTTGTATTTTTTACCGCGCACTGTTGATCCAAGTGGATTGAATCCAAGTTCATTTTAGTAAATAATTTTAGCTCCGTATCAGCAGTACGGCATTTTTATTTTAACTTACATGTCAAGTTCGGTAATCCTTTATACCCAATATTTTTGTGTTCCGATGTTTGAACAGTTGTGTTTGAATTGTACTAAAAAGTATGTCAGAACCTGATTCATTCCCGCTGAACTATCATGTCTGAAAAGAATCTGTACAGAAACATTTCTCCATTTCACCCTGTAACTATAGTAAACCTAAAAATTGTATTACTTATTGACAAATAAAATTGATAAATATTTAACAGAATATAGCCCGCCAAGGTTTCGATGAAAAAGAAATATGTCTTGTCTACCGCATTGTTATTTTTTCGAACAAAAGGACCCGAGCAGCGCATTGTTCGCGCAAAGGTGCGATTTCACGTAAATCGTTAAAATTGCTTTGGAAACAAAACTCCGATGCGTTCCCTTTTTATCCGTCGTTTAACGCGCTGACTTTCATGAAAAACTGAAACAATTAACTTCGTCAAAACCAATACAATGCTGGCATGCGAGCAGAGATTCTATAGAAACCTGGATCTTTTGTAACTTACCTCAATCAACAGACTTCCGTAAATTTCATTTAGTTTTAACTTTCAACGCGAAAGTGCATTGTGTGCCTCTGTAAAATTAGCAGACTGCTTTAGTCAATTAATTAAGCAAGCAACTTAAAAGAAAACAAGCATGCAACGCGAATGAATTGGGCACAGTTTGTTTCACAGCTCCGAAAGACTTACATTTTTTATTGCACCTTCATGAGAATATATTTGTGAATATAAATACAATCACGATATAATACCATCCGCTTTTAATATTATAGGTACTCCGTCCGTCCTAGTAATGTAAATTCATCTATTATTTGCGCGACAAATCATATCCCGCTTGACATTATTCTTGTCAGCAAAATCTCCTGCAAATGTCAAAAGTATTTCCATAAAATTAGTGCGAAAAATAGGAAAATGCACCTGTGCTTTAGTTCATAAATCATCGCAGCACGCGCTATAGTTTAGCCACCGACGTTTCCTATTTAAACCGAACAACGCGTTGTATTCCACGCTTGTCTAGTTTTGACAATGCGAGGGACCCCTTCAGGTAGTGGGCATAAAAAGTCACATATCATAGAATCTTGTCATAACGAATTATTACTCCGTATTGGTTGTTTGTAATTTCTTACGTCATAGTATCTACAGAGCATCGTGCGTATTTAAGTCACGTACAAACTATTTACATATCTACTAAATGATTGCAAATCGCATGTTTGGTAGAGCTTAGTTGTATATTTGCCATCCTATACCACACGATATCATCATAAATATACTGATTATTTTACGATCGCTTAATCTTGTTTCAGTTCTTACCAACAATCGAAGCATGTGGAAGGCACTCCTGGTTATATCCTTCTTCGCTGCCACAGGTAAAAATAAAGTTATATAATATTTCGTAAACTCAAGAATCCCTGGCAAGAAGACGTTTGCATATGGTTATCTGTGAAATTGTAAATCCAATGTCAACGCCGATTGTAACAGCTGTTATTACGAAACTTATCTAGTCATCCGCTGTTCTGCTCCAGGCTATTAAATGTATTTCAGGTGTCATTGTCCTTTGTAGTTTTCACAATGTTGAATTATTGACACACTATTATTAAATCACAGGTAACGCGAACGATTGCGTGCCTCGTAGTTTCGGCCACAACAAAATCGTATGCGTTTGCAATGCAACCTATTGCGACGCTGCACCAGAAATTAACCCGAAGGTCCCTGAAGAAGGAACCTTCTACTGGTATAAATCGACCAAAGATGGACTCAGAATGCACCTGTCCAATTCCTCCTTCCGTTCCTGTGGACTGTTTCTCGGCGCGACCTTAACAATAGACAGCACGAAACAGTATCAAACGATTATCGGTTACGGAGGTGCCTTTACCGATTCTACTGGCATAAATATCAAGAAGCTTAGCCCAGCTACTCAAGACCAACTGATTCGGTAATAGAATAATTTCTTCTCACGATCGTGCTATGCTGATTATACGAAATCTGTGATTCGACTAAGCAATTGCGTTACCCTAAACGCAAGTCCATGTAACGGACAGAATTTTATTATCTTAGCGCGTACTACGATCCTGAAACAGGAAGTAGATACTCGTTAGGTCGCGTTCCAATTGGCGGTACCGATTTTTCGACAAGACCTTATACCTACGATAACGTCACAGACGATGCCTCGTTGGAACACTTCGCACTTGCTGAAGAGGACTACGATTATAAGATACCGTACATACGGAAAGCTTTGGAATTGAATCCTAACACGAAGTTAGTCACTGCCGCGTGGTCACCACCAGTATGGATGAAAACTAGCGGCAGAATCAACGGGTTTGGTAAAGCAATGTGAAACATATTCTCCCACTAACAACAAGTCCATCTGCAGACAAAGATCTCGAACCTTTAATGATTCAATAGGTCTCTTAAAGAAAAAATACTACCAGGCCTATGCCGATTACATAGTGAAGTTTATGGATGAGTATAAGAAGAATGGCATTGATATATGGGCGGTTACACCGGGTAACGAGCCTATAAACGGTCTGGTACCCGTACCTTTGCTTAACACCATGGGATGGACACCTGGAACCGTGGCCGACTGGGTTGGTAATTACTTGGGTCCAACTCTGGCTGCATCACAACACAATCGCACGCTCATTCTAGCGCTCGACGATCAAAGAATTCAATTGCCCCTATTCCTCCAGCTAATGTTGTCTAATGAAAAGGCAAAGAAATACATTGCGGGCACGGCTGTACATTTGTATACCGATTTCACTTCTCCAGCGTTTCTGTTGGACCTCACTCATAATGCATTTCCAGATAAATTCATCCTCATGACTGAAGGATGCGCAGGTAGGTCCTTCAAGTACTATTCTTACAGAATACGTCTACCTATATAAACAATTGAAAATTGAAAAGATATTTTATTTAGTTGAACTTATATTTTAAAGAGAAAGTGTAATTAGATCATCAAAATAACGCTGTTCTATATTTTGCAGGAAGCGGAGAGATTCCGAATGTTAGTTTAGGATCATGGGATCGAGGGCAGAGGTATATGTTAAGCATACTTGAGGTACAAATCTTTTAATATCAACAATTGTCGTAAGTAAGAAATATTTGTCGGTACTAATATAAGGCTAAATATTCTCTCTTTCAGTATATGAACCATTGGGGAACTGGATGGGTGGACTGGAACCTGGCTCTAGACAAAACAGGTGGACCAACCTATCTTAACAATCACGTCGATTCCGCCATTATCGTGAATCCAGAAACAGACGAATTTTATAAACAACCTATGTACTATGCTCTCAGCCATGTTAGTAAATTCGTTGTGCCAGGTTCTGTCAGAATTTCCATCTCGGACACAATCACCATAAAATCTGCAGCCTTCGTGACACCTTCGAAACAGATTGTTGTCATACTCTACAACAAGTAATTTAAAATCCAATATATTTAATATCCACGTTAAGTAATTGTACACCAAGCTTATCTCCAGTGCTAACTCAAATCTCACTTTGTATTACAGCGGTATAACAACGACGACTGTGTCTCTGAAAGATGTGAAGAGGGGCTCCATTTGCGTCGACTTACCTCCACATTCTATGAATACTATAATTTACAGACAATAGAAATTCTGACTCGCTTATGAAAATGTAGTGAACATTATAATACTACCTGCAATAAATTGTGTAGCATACGTGGTAAAACCCCACGAATTCAAATAATAAAAAAAAAATAGTATAACTAAATAACTAAAAATTTAATTCTAAATAAATAAAAAATCAAAAATATTAACGAAATTAAAAATCTTATAAAAATAATTCTTAAATATTCAGCCATAAAAATTAAAGTAAACCTACCACCAAAATATTCCGTATTAAATCCAGAAACTAATACTTTTATACACATAAAATGCATATTTATTTACTGTGTCTAATTATACCAAATGGAGGAATCACCTGTTTACATACTACCGTAGTGTCCTAAACTTGGCTGTAAAACGACCTTTACTATTTTTTTCAATATTCCGACTAACTGCAATTTTTTCTAACGCACAAGAAGAGGAATTTGAAAAATAACATATAGTAACAAATAGTAACATTTTTTATGAGTTGACCATTGCAGCCGCGCTTTCTGTGCGACTTCTGCGATATTTAGCACTCTGTTCATGATTACCCCATGGCAGTCGAGTAATCACGACCACTAAGGGTTTTGCTGTTTCACTGTAAAGTTGATGTTTATTATAATTTTTCAAAAAATCGTTACAGTACTTTATAGATGAATAGTTTAAGTATGGTTGTAAATAATAAACAAATTCATTTCTCATATAGTTTTCGTTTTGTTTGCTTTTTTGCTTAGGTGTTCGTAATTACCCCACTCTCCCTTACATGTTCTTTCTACATTTCCATTTCATATTCTTCGTACAAGGAAAATGTTCGACCTACACATTAATGTGCATCAATTTACATTTACATCAAGTGAGTAATTATGTATACCGGTGCCCACTTTTACTATTTCTCCTGAAATAGGAGTAGCATCATTTATATCGGACTAAACGTTTCTCCGTTCTTGTTCATTAATATTTAGAACACATCCGGCCATATGTACAAAATATTCGACTTATCCATGCTTAATGGGGGGCCACTCAGGTGAAAATGAACTACCAGTTATTTTACAGATAAAAATTTGAATATATGTATTTTCATATTATTTTTTACGCTGAAATGAATTATGTAAGAGTTAATACAGTGACAATTTTTTTCATCAAAATTTAATCAAAGAATTTCGAAAAAATTATTCGATTGTAAAATCGATACCCTTATCTCTGTAGTATTGTATACAAAGACATGCAGAAAAAAATTCTGCCCGAAAACTTCATCTTTGTCAGAGTTATAAAGTTTTTTGTTTTGGCGTAGTAACTAAAACGCTCCTGCTCCGTACGTTGGACCTTCTTCTTCTTGCAATGCTTGTTCTCTTGCACGTTTGTATCTTGCTGAGGCTTTATCCTTATACCTCAGTACTTGTTTTTTTGTGACGGTGTTGAACAATTTTTAATGATTGTTCACTCATTTGGATTAGGTTGTCCTTCAATGAATGTAGTATTGTTTTAGTCCATCCTTCATTGTATTCGGTGACAGCTCCTGCGACTGCAGGTTCAACAAAATATTTTGAAGGAAAAATTTCCTTTGAGCACTTACGCCATATCATGCTATGCAAACTGTCATTAAAATTTTAAGGCATTGTGCACAACGACGGAGCAGGAGCGTTTTAGTTACTACGCCAAAACAAAAAACCTTATAACTCTGACAAAAATGAAGTTTTCGAGCTGAAATTTTTTCTGCAGTCGTTGTATACAATACCACAGAGATAAGGGTATGGATTTTACAATCTAATAATTTTTTCGATTTTTTTTTAAATTTTGAAGAAAAAAATTGTCACTGTATTAATTCTTACATAATTCATTTCAGCGTAAAAAATAATACGGAAATACATATTTTCAAATTTTTATCTGTAAAATAATTGGTAGTTCATTTTCACCTGAGTGACCCCCCTTAAGTAGTATGATTTATATCAATGTTAAACAAACATAGGCATACTCCCTGGTTCTTCTGTTTTTCATTTGAGCAGCCGCTTCGGCGAGACACGTCTGGACGACCTTCACCTACATATATATATATATATCTTTTGAATGTCACCTTCATATAGGTACTATTTTTAAACCATGGACATTAACATTTTCGATCAATTGCCGCTTCACATTTAGGATCATATACAGCTAGAGAATGAAAGGTCAATGCTCCCTGATTAGCCTGATTGCGATGACAAAGCTTCCGTGAAAGCGTCTTTATACAGCATAGATAACACGCTCTTACAATACACGGTTCATTCACCGCACGTATCTACAGACACTTAAAAGATCTGAAAAGATCCTACGAAAATAGCTATACAGTTTGTCTATAGGATTATAAGATATCTACTCGGCCACGACACGGCGACATGGTCATACATGTAAAGTGTGAAAATAATAAAGTCCTATGATTACTTTTAAAAGGTTACCAAACATTAGCGATACTTTACTAGTGACACATGAATTATATGTTAAACGTTTGCGATTAAGATGGCAAGCAAAGCAACAACCAATACGTATGCTCTCACCCCTACCACATTCCAGCTTGTAGAGAACCACGACTATATAAGAACTTATTTGCCATTTAAGGCCAGCTTACTTATTCTTAGTTTCAATATAAGATTCGCCACAAGCCGGTTGGAACATGAGGAAGGCTCTTCTGGTTGTTGCTTTCTTCATCGCCACAGGTAAAACTAAACATGGACCTTAACACGGATGAGTTGCGGATCATCAGAGATGACGTCGTCGCATCCTTGAATCATTAACACTACCCCAAGTAATATAGAAATATCGTTGATTACAGGTAACGCAAACGACTGCGTACCTCGAAGTTTCGGTACGAATCAAATCGTATGCGTTTGCAACGCAACCTACTGCGATGGTCTACCGGACAACTCGTTGGACGTTCCGAAGAACGGCAGTGCTAACTGGTATGTGTCGAACAAGGAAGGTCTCCGGCTGAGCAAGGCACGTGTGCACTTTGGAAGATGCAAGGACTCGTTGTTCACTGTAGCCCTGACTGTAGACTCCACAAAGAAATACCAAACGATTCTTGGATGGGGAGGTGCGTTTACCGATTCTGCTGGCATCAACATAAAGAAACTCAGCTCGGCTACTCAAGAACAACTGATGCGGTAATTATCACCATCAATGCTAATTACTTATTTATTCTATTCATCAAACATAATCATTGCTTGAGAAGTAAATCTTTCACGAATAAGTCAATTTTGACTTATCAATTTTAAAGAGCTATTTAGCTGCCACAACCGTGAAATATTTTTCCGTAAAGAGCATTTCATATAAAGACGAAACAACTGTAGCTCGTAACGTAGGTATATACATATTTCTATCTGCATTCTCCATACATACATTATAAGTGATAATTTTCAAAGGCAATTTTCCGCATTTAAAACCATTTCCCAGAATCGAAGGTCGCTGTTTTTCCAACGGCGTTTTTATATACAAGATAAAGTTTGTTTAGAAATTCAAATCTATGCGTAATATCAGTTAGACGTCATTACTGTATTATCACTACCACGCGGAAACTCACATCGGTATATACACATACATATATTCCATAATGAAAGTGAACTTGCTTCGGGAAAAATATGCACAATGCAGTTAACTGAGTCTTATTATGTGCAGGACGTATTACGATCCAAAAACAGGAAGCAAGTACGCCCTAGGTCGCATACCAATCGGTGGTACCGATTTCTCGACAAGGCCTTACACATACGACGATGCCGAAAACGATACTACACTGGAACAGTTCGCGCTCGCAAGAGAAGATTATAAGTACAAGATACCATTCGCGAAGAGAGCCCTTGAGTTAAATCCCGATGTAAAGTTCTTTAGTGCCGCATGGTCCGCTCCAGCGTGGATGAAGACAAACGATGAAATCAATGGATTTGGTAAGTATAGCAGTTACAGTAAGGCAAAAACAGCTGGGATAATTATTATAGCTAACAAATGACATGCTAATTATAAGCTTTACTGAAGTCGAACGCTACACAACCTTCTGATCACCGTGCTAGGTTTCTTAAAAAACGAATACTATCAGCTCTATGCCGAATACTTGGTGAAATTTTTGGAAAGCTACAAAAAGAACGGACTCGATATATGGGCGATTACGACCGGTAATGAGCCGTTCGATGCCTACGTACCTTTCGATCGTCTTAACACAATGGGATGGACTCCCCCAACAATGGCTAAGTGGGTCGCTGATAATTTGGGTCCCACCATAGCCGCGTCGAAACACAACGAGACATTGATTCTGGCCTTAGATGATCAAAGATTTAACTTGCCTTGGTACATGGAACAGGTATATGCTAATAAGAAAGCGAGACATTACCTCGCTGGAACAGCTGTACATTGGTACGGGGATATAATTGCTCCTGCATCGGTGTTGGACAGGACACACGACGGATATCCAGATAAATTTATTCTCATGACTGAGGCATGCGAAGGTGAGCTTAACCGAATAAAAAATCCTCATTCGTCTGCGCTGTAGAGTTGGATTTAAAAATCAATTAATTTCATTTTAACAAAAATAATTTGCAATCTAAATGATACGTAAATGTTATACCAACTCTCAACCTATATTTGCACAGGAACTGAGCTCTTGGAACCCAAAGTTATATTGGGATCGTGGGATCGAGGAGAAAAATATGTCTTAAGCATAATAGAGGTAAAAGAAATTAGTCTACATATCTATTTGCAATCGCCTTGCTTGAGAAGCATTCGCCATAATAATGATTTTGTTTGTAGTACATGAACCATTGGGCAGTCGGTTGGGTGGACTGGAACATTGCCCTGGACAAGACGGGTGGACCAAACTGGATTCAGAATTTTGTCGATTCTCCTATTATCGTGAATCCAGAGACGGACGAATTTTATAAACAACCCATGTACTATGCTCTCACACATTTCAGTAGATTCGTTCCACCGGGTTCGATCAGGATTTCTATCACCGATAACATCTTCGTCAAATCTGTAGCTTACCTAACACCTTCCAACGAAATTGTCATTGTAGTATACAACAGGTAATTAATTTTAACTTTGTATTTCGAACATCGTCTCGTTCATATTTACGCGAACCTCGGTTTCTTTACCAAAATTATACCCATTCTGGATGTCGAGGGATGGAAGGCTGTTGTACCTACTCCTAAATTATAACTAACGATAAGACATCACTTTCGTGTTACAGGAACATTGTCACGCAACACGTGACTCTACTGGATCCGCAAAGGGGTACTATTTGCTTGGAATTATCTCCAAGTTCTATAAACACCATAAAGTACAAGCATTGAAAGTTGTGTTTCAATCAGTATTGAATTTACCATCGCATTGTAACTTTATCTGTTATAATAAACGATAATTACAATACATGCTTTGTTGGCTGTCAATTTAAAAATGATTGATTACCTAGATTAACCCACCATTCTCGATCTACCTTATTCTACATCTACGCGTACAATATGTAGAGCTACAAACAGAGTAACATCTGATATATAATGCATCGAGTCATCGGGCACTATTAAAGTGTGTTCGTTTTACAAAAGGCCTTCGTAAGAATCTTCATATTACAAAACAATGTATTGCATAATTCTATTTTTCCATTACCCAATTTGCATAATTCTTCACTATATGAGTAACTGATATTTTATTATATTCATACATACAAGATATATGAAACATTTTACGATTCACTGCATAGTCTATAGTCCATTTGCCATAGAATCATCTATGTCGATAGAATTCAAACCATTACCTACCTCTACAAAGGAACTTAGCTGACATTGCCCAAAAACGTGTAACATGCGCAGCATTTTTGTTAGCTTTTTTTCATGGAGAAACAGGGTATAGTTATCTAATAAATAGTTATCTAATAAAGTTCATAAATTTAACCGGACCAACGTGACCGGACCCAAACCTACATATAGCGTGGTGTAACGTGTGACAAATCTGTACGCCCCTAAATGTTTTGGATGGGACATGAAAGTTAATATTACACAAAATTCAACTTGAAGCCCTGAAAAAACATAGCTGGTTTGCTATTAGATATTCCTTCCGTCCTACGTCTAAAAACATTTGGTTTATAAGACCTTTACCGCGTTGTATTGCATTAATACCCCATTCGTAATATATATATTACGAGTATTATAAATTGATATAATAAGCAAAAATCAATGCCCAGTGCCTATATCTTCTTAAATAGTCTGGAATCATCAGACATTACAGATAGTTTTTTTGATGACGCAAGAACTATGTATTAAACATTTATGAGTAAGGCAACAGATAAGCGAACAATATGCGCGAATTTAGCTTTTTTACTAGATTCCAAAGTTCGAAACACCATGACTATATAATAATCCATCCATTTTTCAACGCGAGCTTGTTCAGTTTTAAATTTAATCTCACCCATGAATGTTTGGACTATGCGGACAGCATTTCTGGTTATTGCTGTTCTCATCCTTAACGGTAAGATCGAAACTTATTGAGACTTTGTAGATCAGTTTATAGCAGAAATACAAACATTCGAACAGCAGAGAAAATATTAAGATCGTCGCAAGACTAACGCATAAAACTGTAAAAGAATTAGACGTTAGTTACCGTCCTATGTGCAGTTCTCGTGAAATACATACGTCCATCTATGAAGCGCGTTACTCTATAAAAAAGAAATTGTGTAAAAACATCTGCGATAGGTAGGTACCTACTTCTGTTTTTCCTCAGCTTGATTCAAGAATAACTTATAGGTAATGCGAATGACTGCGTACCTCGATGTTTCGGTACCAATCGGATCGTATGCGTTTGCAACGCAACATACTGTGATGGTCTGCCAGACAACGAGCTAAAAGTGCCAGGCAATGAAAGAGCGCATTGGTATGTGTCTAATAAGGCAGGTCTCAGGTTGAACATGTCGGATGTGAAGTTTGGAAGCTATGTCAACGACCCCTCCAATATAACTCTTAATATAGATAGCACGAAAGGGTACCAAAAGATTGTGGGTTACGGGGGTGCCTTTACTGATTCTGCAGGCATAAATATAAAGATGCTCAGCCAAGCTACTCAAGACCAATTGATTCGGTAATTACCAACATTTACTGGACTTAGAAGTAAAGTGATTAAACGATTTGGTACGAGCCTCATAAATATCCAAATAAACTTCAGTTCAGAAAGTATAACTTGTTACGTGCATATCGAGTAGCAATTGCAAAAGTAAATTTCGGATGCAGAATTCGATAAACAGCGGGAAGACCGTCTTAAGTATTCTCATAGGATTAGTTTAAAACAAATTAGTCAAAGTTACACTATCGTACTTCAGTTTACATGAACCAAGTACTTATCGTTAGTACACATAACTAATCAAGTTTCTTTATGAACAGGACGTATTACGATCCGAAATCAGCTTCGACTCGGCTCGTGAGTCACCAGTTAGTCAACCCTGGTCTACTGTATTCATCTAAAATCAAAAATCGAACAATTTTTGTTTAGTTTATGAGTGCACGCACAAATCGTATAAATTCATAACTTAAAAGATGGAAAATTAAACAAATGGTGGCCTCTTGAAAAAAGTTCACTTTTTCCAACGAAATTTTGCCTTAACTGTGTAAAAAACATCTCTCACACATTTCAGTAAATTCGTTAACAGAGATTCTATCAGAATTAATATCACTGATAATGAACATGTCAAATCTGCAGCCTCTTTAACACTTTCGATCGAAATTGTTGCTGTACTATACAACAAGTAAGACCAAATTACGTATAAAGCTTTTTGCGAAATTTACAATTAGACTCTGCAAGGCGGGGGGTTGAAATTTGAAATTTCATATTATTGAGGCTTCATTCCGTGTTACAGGCAGAATACCTCGGAACCCGTGACTCTGGAGGATCCGCAGAAGGGTACTATTACCCTAGAATTGTGTCCATATTCTATGAACACCCTGAAATACAATCGATAATAGGTAGATACTTGCGATACCACGAGTATGCTGCTTAACGCTACTAGATTGTAACTTCGTCAGCAATGACGAACCACAAACACTTAATGTATATAAGAAATAAAGTTACCGATTAATTTTAATCGAGGCTACTTCAAATATATTTCTGTCAAAATTCGATTCCAGAAGCTAACGCGTAGATTAATGATGAGAAGTACGAGAGCCGAGAAAATAAGATTTGAAAGCTGAACATGATCCATCGCGTGTATTTATACTCGCCAACGCGCGAAGAATAATAAACTTGTTTAATACGACTACCTATTGCAAATATTAATAAACGGATAATCAATAATTATATTAAACATCGCAAACAGACAAATGGGAACAAGATCGCCTGCAGAAACATTTACATAATTATTACTCATACGTATGCACAAAGTACTATAAGAGGTATTTGAAAATTTTTATTTAATTTTTATATAAATCTAACGACAGAGAACGCTGAGAGTTGACACGGGCCTTATTTTGTACATAAATATGTAGATCATGTGCATTGTGCACAGTTATCTGTCCGTGTATGACAGAAAAATGTCATACAACCCGATCTCTTTACAGAACGATTTATTTCAGTCACATTTTTTAAGCTTTCGTTTGCTACATAATATGCAATCAGTATCTCCTATTATTAATCAACATCAATCGTTCTGGGACTAAAAATATTGTTTGCCAGAAGATAAAGGGGGCCTACCCATAACTATAAGGCTATCATTTAATTGTTATAAGTAACAACGTATGCATCGGCCTCGCAGAACACGAATCAATATTATTTATTATATTCTTAAATATAAAGTATTCTCGAAAAATGATTTTATTAAATTTTTTTATTAAAATTGTAATATAACGTAAATTTTATTTGCATACACGTGACCTCCCACCTTGGAACAACTATTATATTTTCGAGCTCCTAAAACGTCACTAACATTTTTAACATATTGTTTGATGTTTAAAAGGGCCATTTGTCATCGGGTAAGCTGACACTTTGGACAGCCTGCCACTGCAAGTTGTTCCATTAGCTTGGAAACGAACCTCCATCTACGATAATATACAGAAATAATTATACCATATAATAAGTCATTTAAGTCAGGGTTAACTAACTGGTTTCCGAGAAAAAATTGTTTGTGCACTACTAAAAACCGGTGACTTTTCAATTTTTGTATGAAAATCTCGAATTCTTATAGACTATATCAGAGGTTCCACGTGAAATGGCACATATTTTACACATCCTGTAATTTTTTCAAGTCGATCTGAACCTCCATTCGTTCGGAATCAGGAAAAAATGAAGAGAAAAAAATATTCGAGAAAAACGCGTTTAAAGTTTCTGGACAAAGCCGACGCTATAGGTAGCCGCTTGACGTTTTTAGCTGCCAAATCTACAATTTTGCGAATTTAACTATAAACCAAGCGGCATTTTATTAAGAAAAAAATAGTACTTTCAGAAAATGCAATAAAAAAAAATCGATTTGTCGACTGCCTACTCCCCTTAAACGAATTTAGTTAAATGAATGAAACCTTGATCACCCTGCTGCTTTCCCGCCAATAACACTACACCTATTACACAGTGCAACAGCCATCTGGACTTCTAACATTCAATAGCCGTTTCTTATAAGTTTTCGTGCCCTGAAAACGAATCCACAAACCGTTTGTCGCCATCACCCTCAATTTTTGAGAAAATCGAGTTAGAAAAAAAATGCAAATTTTCAACTTTGAACATTTTTTGTGCCGAAACAGTAATACCTAGTTATTCGACTGTTCGTTGCGTCAAATTATTCTATGAACTCTCCCGAATATAACGATATAAGTTATTATTGTATTAAGAACATTTAAATATGTTTAAACAACGATCAAACGGGAAAGGACACTCGAAATGCTCCAATTTTTGCAGATATCTTTCAATTTATTTACAAAACTAAGGGTCTGGGAGAAAATCTGACCATCGCACGCGATGCAGCAGACAGTTTTCCTCCAGAAAGCGTCATTAGAAGTGGTAAGTTTCGTTTTGTTTTAAATTCAAAATCGAAATAGGTTGGCAAAACGCGCGGAGCCGACAGGCGGCGCACAATCCACTGCCGCTCAGCGAAACACAATCGCTTAAAGGCGGGATCTCTTACCTGCGACCGGTCGCAGCGACTAGCAGCGACTACACTAGTGTAAGGGAGAAGTATGCATCTGTTTCTCTCTTGCACTAGTGGGGTCGGTGCCGGTCGCTGCAACCGGTCGCAGGTAGGAGATCCCGCCTTTACGCGCGAAAGACAGAACCAATCACCAACCAATGCGGCACCAAATGCTCAACAAAGTTGTTCCATTATCCCCGCCTAAAGTCGCAACTATTAGTGCTTCACTACACTCCTATGTCATGAGAAGTACATACTTTGTTTCCCCTCCCATCGCCCACAAGTACAGAGAAACATTGCTATATAAGCATCGGTTAACAATAACACAGCCACCTCCGATTACTAACTGGGACAACCAACACTCGCAAGATGTGGAAGGCAATACTAGTCATTGCCGTCTTTCTCGCCGAAGGTAAAGTCATCATCATCATGCTCCTATGAAAGAACTGATTTTAGCGTTAAAATCTACGTTACTTCTCGCAGAATTTAGTGTGAAATTTCAAAGAGCTAGGTGTAACACGCACGAATCACGGGGAATTTGTTAATTACAGGTGACGCGAGAGACTGCGTACCTTACACAGTCGATAACCAGCTACTCGCATGCGTTTGCAATGCAACGTACTGCGATAGTGCACCGAATTATGATCCACAAGCCCTGAATGAGGGGGTTTCTTACTGGTACGTAACAAACAAGGAAGGACTCAGGATGTCGATGTCAGAGACGAAGAACGGAAATTGCAAAAGTTCTCCCGACGATGTAATAATTAATGTAGACACTACCAAAAAGTATCAAAAGATCCTCGGCTTCGGGGCGGCCTTCACCGACGCTACTGGCATCAATCTACGCAAGCTCAGCCCAGCTACTCAAGACCAAGTGATTCGGTAATCACCAACATCCATCAGTTAAATGCAATCAAGTTGAATCGCTACGTTTAATACTTTCGAATTTTAAACGAAGCTTTAATTAAGAAACTGTAGTTTCCCATGTTTTATATGTGTACGTAGCCGAATTCTGATATTCGTAGGAGCTATTACGATCCAAAGGAAGGCAGCAGGTACAACCTGGGTCGGATACCAATTGGTGGTACCGATTTCTCGTCGAGACCTTATACCTTAGACGACTTCGAAGATGATGTTACATTGGAACACTTTGCCCTCCAAGAGGATGATCAAATGTACAAGATACCATATGCGAAGAGGGCCCTTGAGTTAAATCCTGAAATAAAGTTCTTTAGCGCGGCATGGTCGGCTCCTGGATGGATGAAAACTAACGGCAAACTCATTGGATTCGGTAAATTTAACAGTACACCGTGCATTGTGCAACAAACAGAAGAATCATCTTTTCTTTATTCTAATATGAATTTATGAAACCTTTCCTCTAATCTTTGCGATCTATTTCCACTACACTACTCCTCACTGTTTTCGTAAATGCTTCTTATAATTGTTTAGGTTACTTGAAGAAGGAATACTATCAGGTCTATGCCGATTATTTAATCAAGTTTCTGGAAGGATATAAAAAGAATGGTCTGGAGATGTGGGCCATTACACCCGGTAACGAACCAACAGTTTATTTCGAGCTCCATAAGAATCTTATGACCATGGGATGGTCGCCGAAAGATATGGCCCATTGGATTGGCTATTACATGGGTCCAACTCTGGAGAAATCAGGACACAACGACACGCTAATCTTAGCCTTCGACGACCAGAGATTTTTATTGCCCGGCTACGTCGTTCCGACATATACTAATAAAGAATCGAATAAGTACACTGCAGGAACTGCTATGCATGCCTACTTTACGAATTTGGCACCAGCATCGGTACTGACGACGACCCATAATGCCTTCCCAGATAAATTCATTTTGATGACAGAGGACTCCATAGGTGAGCTTTCTCGTTCAGAAAAATGCCGCTACTGTAAAGAACATAGTAATTTCACACTGTATTTGTGTAGCACCATCGACATGGGGACAAAAAGATTTTGTGACAAAATCCTGGAACTATGGAGAATCATATATGTCAAGCATAATGGAGGTAAATGAACAACTCTCTGAAATAAAAGAAACTCATACCGATCGAGATATTAGCAGACTAATTGACAAGGGAAAATATTTTCTTTCAAGTATCTGAATAACTGGTCGGTCGGTTGGGTGGACTGGAATTTGGTCGTTGACGAAACTGGTGGACCAACCTGGGTCCACTTTACTCTCAACTGCGCCATTGTCGTGCATCCAAGCACTGATGAATTTTACAAGCTACCCATGTTTTATGCTATCGCGCATTTCAGTAAATTCATTCCAAGGGGGTCTGTCAGAGTTTCTGTCACCAATGGCACCACCGTCAAAACTTCAGCTTTCCTAACACCGGCGGACGAAGTTGTGGTCGTACTATACAACAAGTAATTCAGACTATATATTTATACGGTTACACCTGAATCGATACTTTACCCGTACTTGAAAATCGCGTAATTGAAACTTATAACTTATTTTCTTGTTGCAGCGCCACTTCTACGCAGCAGGTAACTCTACAGGATTCTCAGAAGAAGGGTCTTTGTTTGGAGCTGTCTCCAAAGTCTATGAATACTGTGATTTACAAAAACTAACAATTGTGTTTAATCTCTAAATTTTTTTTAATTGAGTTAAACTATTAATGTATGTCAATTAAAGCAAAGTAAAAAAAAATCCAAAATTTGTTGACGAGGATTCGTAGAAGAAAAAGGTGTGAATATGTAAATACAATAGCTAATATTTAATATTACGAGACTATTTCTAAAGTATTTGAAGGCTTAGGTTAAAGACTTAGAGATTTAAGGAGTTTAGAAGTTTGGGTAACAATAGACTGGTCAGAGTTTGATGAGCGAGTTAATGCTGTCGAGGGTTTCTGCATAAGGGTCTTTTATACTAATATACTAAGCTGCGAGGTGGGGCGAGGCGATCAGGGGCCAGTGGGTTCATGGGCCCGAAAATGCCGCGCCTCACGAAGCACGATTAGCGGTTGGTCATCGGTGATCGACAGTACTCGACAGTCGACACTGGGGTTAAAAATCACATATGTCACAAGTTATGACGAGAAATTACATGTATCTAATAACTATTTAATTACCTAGGAAGTTTGTAATAGTGTCAGTTTATTTATGTGCATATTCTTTAACTAAAGCCGCTAAGTTAATTTTCCTTATTAGTTTTTTGTTTATAAATTTAGAGTTTTCACTAAGAAATTTTTAATGTCTTCTTACAAAAAGCATGTGAAGTATTAAATACGTATTGCGGCAAGACGGGATCGGGTGCGTGGGGCAAAATGGCACATCGAAAACTTGTCATTGGAATAAACATTTTTCCATAATGATTCGCAAACAGTACATTCGTCTACTCCAGTAACAGCATGTGGTAACTTAAATTACTGTTCCTTCAATGTTTCACCAAGAGATATTGGGCCGTATGCTTATAAGTAAGTATAAGCTTTTACTATTGATTTTTCAAGCAAATATACTCAGTTCTGTATGTAATAAAGCATGAAGTATTTATTAGAAATAGTTTTTACTAATTTTTCAGTAAATTCGTAAAATATTATACATAGGTATGCATAACACAAAGTACTTACTGAAAACTGCAAGTAAACGATAGTGTTATCTTAAGTCTGCCTTAAGTGTTCATGCAAATTCGTGCCTCCAAGGTTTACAAAAGTCGAAGAAACCATATCCGAGAGTACCGTGGCATGTTTAGATTCGAAAAACACCATGTGAACTACCTGGCGGATACATTTTTAAATATCGTAAACGAAACCAGAGATGGCGATTTTTCACGGAAAGAGAAAATGGAGGTATTTTTTAGATACATAGGTGTATTTACGAAAAATAAGTTTATTTAAGTTTTTGGTTACTGCGATCTCAGTTTTGTTGCGTAAATTTGGAGATGAATATATATTGATTCTAAAAATGCTGTAATAAATGTTACATAAAGAATATACTCGATTTTTGTTTACATTTTTTCTTGGCGGTACCGTCTTGCCCCACATTCCCCTACATAAGAAATAAAGTTACCGATTCATTTTAATCGCGGCTAGTTCAAATATATTTCTGTCAAAATTCGATTCCACAACCTAACGCGTAGATTAATGATGAGAAGTTCGAGAGCCGCGAAAATAAGATTTGAAGGCTGAACATGATACATCGAGCGTATTTATACTCGCCAACCCGTGAAGAATCATGAACTTGTTTTATCCAGCTATTGTAAATATTAATAAACGGATAATCAATAATTACATTAAACATCGCAATCAGTCAACTGGCAACAAGATCACCTGGAGAAACATTTACATAATTGTTACTCATACGTATACACAAAGTACTCGAAGAGGTATTTGAAAATTTTTATTTAATTTTTATATAAACCTAACGGCAGGGAACGTTGAGAGTTGACACGGGTCTTTTCTTGTACATAAATATGTAGATCATGTGTACAGTTATCTGTCCATGTATGATAGAAAAATGTCATACAACTCGATCTCTTTACACAACGATTTATTTATACCACTTTTTTTATCAATCTTTCAATCAGTATCTCTTATTATTAATCAACATCAATCGTTTTGGGACTAAAAATATTGTTTGCCAGAAGATAAAGGGGGCCTACCCATAACTATAAGGCTATCATTTAATTGTTATAAGTAACAACGTATGCATCGGCCTCGCATAACCCGAATAAATATTATTTATTATATTCTTAAATATAAAGTATTCTCGAAAAATGATTTTATTAATTTTTTTGATTAAAATAGTAATACAACGTAAATTTTAGTTGCATACTTGGGACTTCTATTATATTTTCAATCCCCTAAAAAGTCATTAACATTTTTAACATATTGTCTGATGTTTAAGGGGGCCATTTCCCATCGGGCAAGCTGACACCCTGGCCAGCCTGCCACTGCAAGAGATTACTATTTGTACCATTAGCTTCGAAAAGAACCTCCATCTACTATAATATAACTAAATAATTATACCACAAAATCAGTCATTTAAGTAATGCTGCTAAATGTGTTAAACGTAACGCACGATCTTATACGTCCCAGCCGTTTACGTTTAAACCTCGATGCACACGAGCGGCATTTATCATTTTGCAGGAGTGCCATTTATAACGTTCTGTGCTATTAACACCTACACACGTGTAGATATATGGAGAGATATTTGTATGAATGTCTTGCGGCAGTACAGTCACATTTACGCGACTCCAAAATTACCAAAATTAAATATTATGGGGCGATATGACGTAAAAAGTTTGAAAGTACGTATGTATATATTTGGTTTCCCTCCCATCGACCAAAAGTACACAGAGGCATTGGTATATAATAATCCGAATCATCGGATAACATTAACACAGCCACCCCCGATTTCTATCTGGGACAAGCAACTCTCGCAAGATGTGGAAGGCAATACTAGTCATTGCTGTCTTTCTCGCCGAAGGTAAAGAACTGCTTTTAACGTTAAAATCTGCGTTACTTCTCGTAGAATTTAGTGTGAAATTTCAAAAAGCTTGGTGTAACACACACGAATCACGGGGAAATTTGTTAATTACAGGTGACGCGAGAGGCTGCGTACCTTACACAGTCGATAACCAGGTCCTCGCATGCGTTTGCAATGCAACGTACTGCGATAGTGCAGCGAACTATGATCCACAAGCCCTGGAGGACGGGATTTCTTACTGGTACGTAACAAACAAGCAAGGACTCAGGATGACGATGTCAGAGACGAAATACGGAGATTGCAAAAATTCTCCTGGCGATGTGACAATTAATGTAGACACTACCAAAACGTATCAAAAGATCCTCGGCTTCGGGGGGGCCTTCACCGACTCTACTGGCATGAATATAGCCAAGCTCAGCGCAGCTACTCAAAAACAACTGCTTCGGTAATTACCAACATCCATCAGTTAAACGCAATCAAGTTGAATCGTTACGTTTAATTCTATCGAATTTTAAACGAACCTTTAATTATGAAACTGGAATTCTACTATTCGTAGGAGCTATTATGATCCAAAGGAAGGCAGCAGGTACAACCTGGGTCGGATACCAATTGGTGGTACCGATTTCTCGATAAGACCTTATACCTACGACGACTTCAAAAATGATGTTACATTGAAACACTTTGCGCTCCAAAAGGAAGATCGCAAGTACAAGATACCATACGCGAAGAAGGCCCTTGAATTAAATCCTGAAACAAAGTTCTTTAGCGCAGCATGGTCGGCTCCTGGATGGATGAAAACTAACGGCCAATTCTATGGATTCGGTAAATTTAACAGTACACCGTGCATTGTGCAACAAACACAAGAATCGTCTTTTCTTTACTCGAATATGAATTTATGAAACCTTTCCTCTAATCTTTGAGATCTATTTCCACTACACTACTCCTCACTATTTTCGTAAATGCTTGTAATAATTGTTTAGGTTACTTGAAGAAGGAATACTACCAGGTCTATGCCAATTATTTAATCAAGTTTCTGGAAGGATATAGAAAGAGTGGTGTTGAGATATGGGCTATTACAACCGGTAACGAACCAACAATTTATTACGAAATCCATGAGAGAGTTATCTCGATGGGATGGACACCGACAGATATGGCCCATTGGATTGGCTCTTTCATGGGTCCAACTCTGGAGAAATCAGGGCACAATGACACGCTAATCTTAGCCCTCGACGACGACAAATTTTTATTGCCCGGCTACGTCATTCCGACATATGCTAATGAAAAATCGAATAAGTACACTGCAGGAACTGCTGTGCATGCCTACTTTGAGAGTTACGCACCAGCATCGGTACTGACGGCGACCCATTATGCCTTCCCAGATAAATTCATTTTGATGACAGAGGACTCCATAGGTGAGCTTTCTTCTTCAGAAAAATGCCGCTACTGTAAAGAACATAGTAATTTCACTCTGTATTTGTGTAGGACCATCGACATGGGGAGAAAGCGATCAGGTGACAAAATCCTGGAACTATGGAGAATCATATATGTCAAGCATAATGGAGGTAAAAGAATAATTCTCTGAATTAAAAGAAACTCATACCGATCGAGATATTAGCAGACTAATTGACAAGGGAAAATATTTTCTTTCAAGTATCTGAATAACTGGGCGGTCGGTTGGGTGGACTGGAATATGGCTCTTGACGAATCCGGTGGACCAACCTGGATCAACAATACCCTCAACAGCGCCATTATCGTGAATCCAAGCGGTGATGAATATTACAAACTACCTATGTTTTATGCTATCGAGCATTTCAGTAGATTCATTCCAAGGGGGTCTGTCAGAGTTTCTGTCACCAATGGCGCCACTGTCAAAACTTCAGCCTTTCTAACACCGGCGAACGACGTTGTGGTCGTACTATCCAACAAGTAATTAAGACTATATATTTATACGATTACACCTGAATCGATACTTTGCCCGTACTTGAAAATCTCGTAATTGAAAATTATAACTTATTTTCTTGTTGCAGCGCCACTATTACACAGAAGATAACTCTACAGGATTCTCAGAAGGAGACTCTTTGTTTGGAGCTGTCTCCAAAGTCTATGAATACTGTGATTTATAAAAACTAACAATTGTGTTTAATCTATATATTATACCAGTATGCTTATTGTGTTGCTTTATAGTGCTGCTAACGTGTAACATTGTCGATAATAATAAAGATCGATTACATAATATACCCAGTTGTTTATTCATTAAATGTAATTATAGCCAACATAAGGTTTGCTGTTCGCCAGCGAGATATAATATACACATATCTAATTGTAAGGAAGAATGCCTCTTCTGTTACACATTGTTCTTGAATTATCATAATGAATAGTACAAACTAAGGATAAAGCCTTACACGTGTCTTTCGTTTCGAGTGACGCGGAAAATTATCTCCACACGGGTGGCAAATTTTATGAGACTTCCTCGTCCCACGAAGGGAGGTCGAGCGTGTGAGCCTACACTTATATATTCTCAATATTACTACAAGTAAAAATATGCCGGCATATGTTTGAAAATTTTGAAAAATTTATTAATAAGATCTCTCAGAAGTAAAGCCGTAAATAACACCGCTGGGAACGTAAAATTCTTTTCAGATGATAAACTGTTAGATATATATGACAGCTTACAAGTGGGGGCACATTAAAAATTCTGTTTCCCCTACTATCGACACGCATAATAACGAGGCTATATAACAATTCATTTTACAAATAACGCGTTTACTTCTAATTCAACTTCAATCAGCGAACATTAGGAGGATGTGGAAGGCATTTCTACCCCTCGCCCTCCTTCTCGCCACAGGTAAATCCAACAGTTGTTCGTAAGGAATGTATTACAAAACTGTCTTACATTGCCTAAATTCTAACATTAATTAATTAAAGGCGACGCGAACGACTGTGTTCCTTACAAATTCGACAACGCGGTCGTCGCATGCGTTTGCAATGCAACATATTGCGACTCACCTCCTGAATATGATGGACAACTTCTTGAGAAAGGACTCTCTTACTGGTACGTGTCGAATAAGCAAGGACTCAGGATGAGTATGTCAGAGAAGAAGTTTGGAACCGATCCGAACTCTACTCCCGATGTAATCCTGAACGTAGATGCTACGAAAAAATATCAAACAGTTTTCGGTTTCGGGGGATCCTTTACCGATGCTGTCGGTATAAACTTAATGAAACTCAGCAAGGAGACTCAAGACCAACTGATGCGGTAAACACCAGCTTCCGTCAATAAAATACTTCGTTTGGGCGAAATATGTATAATTTAGACGTGTGACCGAGCTTCGTTGTTTCTAGAACATATTTCGATCGAAAAACAGGGAGCAGGTACAACCTAGGCCGCATACCGATTGCTGGTTCCGATTTTTCGACAAGACCTTATACCTACGATGACGTGGAAAATGACACTAAACTAGAACACTTTGCACTGACGCGCGAAGATTACGATTATAAAATGCCATTCGCGAAGAGAGCCCTTGAGTTAAATCCCGAAATGAAATTTTTTTCTGCCCCGTGGACTGCTCCAAGGTGGATGAAGACAGACGGCCAACTAAATGGTTATGGTAAATACATTTGTTAGTTGTTTAGTTGTTTGTAATACTACTCAATCATATATAGCAATACATTAGCGGTAAGCATTTTTCAAATCATATATCAAACAGAATGATTCACCTAACGATTACTTAGGTTTCTTAAAGGACGATTGCCGGCAGATATACGCTGATTACCTATTAAAATTTCTGGACGAATATGAAAAGAATGGACTGAAAATGTGGGCGATTTCAACGGGTAACGAGCCAATGAATGCGTACAGACCTAATTTCCCCCTTATTAATATGGGATGAACTTCACAAGGAGTGGCAGACTGGGTCGCTGATTACTTCGGTCCAACTCTGGAGTCATCAAAACATAATGGCACTCTAATCTTAACCCTCGATGATAGCAGATTTGTATTACCTTGGTTCGTTAAACCAATGTTTACTAATGAAAAATCGGCAAAGTACTGTGCAGGAACAGCTGTGCATTGGTATTATGATGCCGATCAACCAGCCGTGGTCTTGGATTTAATTCACGAAGCATATCCAGATAAAATCATTTTAATGACCGAAGCATCTATAGGTACTTCGAGCTTCCTCTATTCTTACTAAATATCTTCGGTACAATCCCTAATAACGCTACAAATTATCGGACAAGAAAGAATTTTGAATTTACTTCAATTTAACGACTACCATCATTTTCTTCTATATTTATGTAGGACCTCGCATATGGGGAACTCCGAGTGTCGTGAATGAATCGTGGATTCGTGGAGAAAATTACATGTTAAGCATAATAGAGGTAAAAGAAATCACATTCCCAACAAAAAAGATGTATGTGTTTTTAACAAGAAAAATCACTTTCCTTCAAGTATATGAATCATTGGGGGGTCGGATGGGTGGACTGGAATTTAGCCATTGACAAAGAGGGTGGACCAAACTGGATATTCCACGAAGATGACGGAACCATTATCGTGAATCCAAAGAAGGATGAATTTTATAAACTAGCCATGTTTTATGCTATCGAGCATTTCAGTAGATTCGTTGAAAGAGATTCTACCAGAATTTTTATGACCGATTCCGATGTGATCAAAGGTGCAGCCTTTCTAACACCGTCCAACGAAATTGTAGCCGTACTATGCAATAGGTAATGCATATCTGTGTTTAGTATTGCAAGCCGACATTGCCAACCCTGCCCGTGGTAGTTTTATATTTCTATTTTATTCCATGTTCTAGGGACAATTCAACGAAACGCGTAACTCTAAAAGATTCGAAGAAGGAAGGTCTTTCCTTGGATCTATCTCCAAATTCTATGAATACCATAATATACAAACACTAAATTGCAAATATATTGTTCGAAGGAATATTTTAATAAAATGAAGCAAACCAAACTGTATTTAACTGTTTTATATTTACAATGTCTGAGTACCTTACGCATCTGGATAATATGTCTCCGCCCATCGGCCTACTTTGCTTTTCTATGGATTTTCTCTAATACATCTTGGTACATAAATCGGTAAGTGATCGTCCAGTCTTCGTGTCATCGGTCTGTAACCAAACTGCCATAGATCGCGTTTCTTATCCATCGAACGAGTTTTGTGATCTCCAAATTCTATGAATACTGTGATTTACAAAAACTAACAATTGTGTTTAATCTATATATTATACCAGTATGCTTATTGTGTTGCTTTATAGTGCTGCTAACGTGTAACATTGTCGATAATAATAAAGATCGATTAGATAATATACCCAGCTGTTTATTAACATAAGGTTTGCTGTTCGCCAGCGAGATATAATATACATATATCTAATAGTAAGGAAGAATGTCTCTTTTGTTAGACATTGTTCTTGAATTATCATAATGAATAGTACAAAGTAAGGATAAAGCCTTACACGTGTCTTTCGTTTCGAGTGACGCGGAAAATTATCTCCACACGGGTGGCAAATTTTATGAGACTTCTTCGTCCCACGAAGGGAGGTAGAGCGAGTGAGCCTACACTTATACATTTTCAATATTACTACAAGTAAAAATATGCCTGCGTATGTTTGAAAATTTTGAAAAATTTATTAATAAGATTTGTCAGAAGTGACAATTAGTGGGCGTAAAGCCATAAATAACACCGCTGGGAACGTGAAATTATTTTCAGGTGATAAACAACAAACTGTATATTAGCTATATGTGACAGCTTACAAGTGGAGGCACATTAAGAATTCTGTTTCCCCTACTACCCATCGACACGCATAATAACGCGGCTATATAATAATTCATTTTGCAAAATAACGCGTTTACTTCTAATTCAACTTCAGTCAGCGAACAGTAGAAGGATGTGGAAGGCATTTCTACCCCTCGCCCTCCTTCTCGCCACAGGTAGACTTAACAATTGTTCGTAAGAATTTTATTACAAAACTGTCTTACATCGCCAAAATTCTAACATTAATTAATTAAAGGCGACGCGAACGACTGTGCACCTTACAAATTCGACAACGCGGTCGTCGCATGCGTTTGCAATGCAACATATTGCGACTCACCTCCTGAATATAATGGACAACTTCTTGAGAAAGGACTCTTTTACTTGTACGTGTCGAATAAGCAGGGACTCAGGATGAGTATGTCACAGAAGAAGTTTGGAACCGATCAGAACTCGACCTCCGATGTAATCCTCAACGTAGATGCTACGAAAAGATATCAAACAATTTTCGGTTTCGGGGGTTCCTTTACCGATGCTGTCGGTATGAACTTAAAGAACCTCAGCGAGGGTACTCGAGACCAACTGATACGGTAAACACCAGCTTCCGTCAATAAAATACTTCGTTTGGGCGAAATATGTATAATTTAGTCGTGTCACCGAGCTTTGTTATTTCTAGAACATATTTCGATCGAAAAACAGGAAGCAGGTACAACCTAGGCCGCATACCGATTGCTAGTTCCGATTTTTCGCCAAGACCTTATACCTACGATGACGTAGAAAATGACACTAAACTAGAACACTTTGCACTCACGCGCGAAGATTACGATTATAAAATACCATTCGCGAAGAGAGCCCTTGAGTTAAATCCCGAAACGAAATTCTTTTCTGCCGCGTGGACTGCTCCAACGTGGATGAAGACAAACGGCAAACTGAATGGTTTTGGTAAATACATATTACTTAATCGTATACTGCGATACATTAGCGGTAAGCATTTTTCAAATCATATATCAAAGAGCATGATTCACCTAACGATTACTTAGGTTTCTTAAAGGACGATTGCCGGCAGCTGTACGCTAATTACCTAGTCAAATTTCTGGACGAATATGAAAAGAATGGACTGAACATGTGGGCGATTACAACGGGTAACGAGCCAACAAATGCTCTCAGACCTAATTTCCCCCTTACAAGTATGGGATGGACTCCACAAGGAATGGCTGATTGGGTCGCTGATTACTTCGGTCCTACCCTGGCGTCATCGAAACATAATGGCACCCTAATCTTAACCCTCGATGATAACAGAATTGTATTACCTTGGTTCGTTAAACCAATGTTTACTAATGAAAAATCGTCAAAGTACTGTGCTGGAACAGCTGTGCATTGGTATTATGATGCCGATCAACCAGCCGTGGTCTTGGATTTAACTCACGACGCATATCCAGATAAAATCATTTTAATGACCGAAGCATCTATAGGTACTTCGAGCTTCCTCTATTCTTACTAAATATCTTCGGTACAATCCCTAATAACGCTACAAATTATCGGACAAGAAAGAATTTTGAATTTACTTCAATTTAACGACTACCATAATTCTCTTCTATATTTATGTAGGACCTCGCATATGGGATACTCCGAGTGTCGTGAATGAATCGTGGATTCGGGGAGAAAATTACATGTTAAGCATAATAGAGGTAAGACAAATCACATTCCCAACAAAAAAGATGTATGTGTTTTTAACAAGAAAAATCACTTTCATTCAAGTATATGAATCATTGGGCGGTCGGATGGGTGGACTGGAATTTAGCTCTTAACAAAGAGGGTGGACCAAACTGGATATTCCAGGAAGATGACGGAACCATTATCGTGAATCCAAGCAAGGATGAATTTTATAAACTAGCCATGTTTTATGCTATCGAGCATTTCAGTAGATTCGTTGGAAGAGGTTCTACTAGAATTTTTATTACCGACTCCGACGCGATCAAAGGTGCAGCCTTTCTAACACCGTCCAACGAAATTGTAGTCGTACTATGCAATAGGTAATGCATATCTGTGTTTAGTATTGCAAACCGACATTGCCGACTCTGCCAATGGTAGTTTTATATTTCTATTTTATTCAATGTTCTAGGGACAATTCGACGAAACGCGTAACTCTAAAGGATTCGAAGAAGGAAGGTCTTTCCTTGGATCTGTCTCCAAAGTCTATGAATACCATAATATACAAACACTAAATTGCAAATATATTGTTCGAAGGGATATTTTAATAAAATGAAGCAAACCAAACTGTATTTAACTGTTTTATATTTACAATGTCTGAGTACCTTATGCATCTGGATAATATGTCTTCGCCCATCGGCCTACTTTCCTCTTCTTTGGATTATCTCTAAGACATCTTGGTATATAAATCGGTAAGTGATCGTCCAGTCTTCGCCTCATCGGTCTGTAACCAAACTGCCATGGATCGCGTTTCTTGTCCATCGATCGAGTTTTGTGATCAATTAGATAAAACTTCTGCCACATATATATTTCGGGTACTTTGCTACAAAATAGAAAAAACAAATTATGATTTCCTGTAACGACATGTTTCTAGTTTTCTTATTAATTTCATGTGTAAGAAATTTATAACGATAAGCAGAGTCACGTACTAATGTCTTGGTCTGTTAGACATGAGATTTTTGAAGTGTCTTTCCAACCACGTTCTTCGCTCTTCATCTTGAATATCTGCAATATGTTTCACGGATTCCCCTAGATACGGCTTCATATCCACGTCCATTCTTTCTTCGGGTATATGGATGTAAAATTTCATCAAATTTTTTAATACATCTTCGTTAAAACCATGAATCTTCTCATTCTCCACTGTGTCAAATAATTTCATTGGTTCTGTTATCCAACACATATTGCGTACAGGATTTTCATCTGCATATTCTGAATGTAATAACGTGGTATTCAGTTGATAGGCACAAAACGTCCACCATTGGCCATTAGTTAGAACCGTTTGCGATACTAATGGATAAGTGATGTCATTAACCGTGGAAAAACCTAAAATTGGAAATAAATAGACGGAGCTTCTTCCTTTTCAAGCAGTAAATAAATAATGTGTTTGAAAACCAGGAGATCTTGGGGACACTACCTTGATAACAAGCCTGTGACAATAACCAACTGTAAGATGCAAAAATAGCTTGCACCGTAAGTGCTTGCAATTCATCCTTATAGTTCTTTGGCCTTTGTAACAAATGATTCACATTATGGTAAGACAATAGACCAAATTCGGAAGGGTCGCCAGGCCAGAAACCAGGTATACTAGTAGCGTGTTTATATGAAAAATTATATCCCAATACTCTAGGATCGAATTTGTATACAGGAATACTGAGTTCTGGATTCTCAGATTCATGTTTAGGTATAATTTCTTTCAAAGGAACACGATGTCTTAATTGCAGAATAGGAGAACCAGAATATTGAACTGGCATATCGACCGGATCGTTAACATATTCTTTCATGAATTCTTGACCCTCTTTTGATTTTTTCACTATATGCGGAGGATCTATACCACCGGCGAACCAAAATGCTTCTACTCTAGGTTCAAAATCTATCTCAGCTTCCATTAAATGAGGTGTTGTTGAAGAAAGACTAGCTAATAATATTCTGTTGATTTGATAAGTAACTGCATTTGTAATATCATTTCGCAGTGCTTCGTTGTTCTCCGTTTCCTCTGTTAGTCCTTGTTCTCTTCTACAAATTATATTCTTTATGATAATTACTAAAATTACTCGACAATAATGTTGTTTGTAACACACGTAATAATATTCGTTTGGTCAATTAAGATCCACTGTATACTATGAGACAATACTTATACTCACATTCTACTACAATACTCGAAAATAATAGCGTCTTCTATTTGCTTCTTAATATTTTGTATCTTGATATCCAACTCTTCGGGTGTAATTAAATTGTTATAAAAATCGGGTAATTTATGGTCATTTACAACATGGGTTCGTGTAATGTATTGTGCTTGAGGCAACGAGTTATATGGTATATCTCCTTCTGTTAAATTTAAACTTTTCCAGCCATAATAACGTGGCATGTTAATGCCATATAACTTTTCCTCCACAGTTTCTAGCTTCTTAATTTTATTGTGCCATTCCTCTTTCTGTCTCTTTATTACAGCTCTTCGGGATAAGTCTAATATTGGTGGAAATATTGCATCTTCTGCTGTGTCCAACTTTGTAACAGCGGGGAGGGCATATTTTCGTGTGACATTTTTTCTCACTGTCGTAGAATGATTTAATAAGCACTTCCGTACTTGAACGAACATGTTGACCATTGATAAAAGTTAAATAAATTTCTATCGGCAATATTAAGGTTATGCGTGGAGACGTGACTATCACGCTGTTCTTGCACTGTTAGCCATATTTTCTCACAGAGATTGTACTTAATTTAACGCGGAATTGTCATCATTTATATTAAAAACTACAGATTAAGGTTTTTTGATAAATAAATATATATGCATGTGTTTATGCACCGACTTGTTTCCCTTGTGCCAGCCAATTTCTACTACCGACCCATACCGACCAATGGGCAATGACGAAAGTTCACTCACCATCATTCACCAATGGCAAATGCCTGGTAAAAAATAGACATAACCACAGGCGAGGAATAATAGAATAGAATAAAAATTTATGTATGAAATTTTTATTTCAAATAATTTGTTGCCCAACTCTGGAATAGACTTACTAGGGGAGATATTAGGGGAGAACGGGCACCAGTAACTAAATCGGAATGGTTGTCTCTGCACTTCATGCGCAGGCGCGAATTAAGATTTTTGGGGCCCGGGGCTATCAAACCTTCGAGGCCCCCCGTGGTTGATTTTTGGGGCCCGGGGCTACATATCCAACTTTCGAGGCCCCTCCGTGGTTGAATAGCGGGGGGTTTAGTAAGCTAATCGCTTAGAACGGGGCCCCCTCGGACAGTGGGGCCCGGAGCTGCAGCCCCCCCTTTAATCCGGGCCCGGGTACGCGCGAATTGAAACGCACCCAGAGTGCACGAGCGTGACGCTCGGAGCGTCAAGTGAAAAAAGTAAACTCGGTGTAATGTAGTTAAAGTTCGGTTGTTTTAGGTATCTTTATTGTAGTTATACAAGGGGTGTGTGTGTGTGTGACTGATCCTTGATGGCGTCGTGTTCGTTAGTGGGTGCTGCCTGGTTCTCTGAAATCTTCTGGCTGCTGCTACTTCCTCTCTCTCATTGACACGTGGAAAAACCCTCCCTCGCACTCTCAGCTCCCTAAAAATGAAGCCACTATATCGTACATTTATAATTCACACTCACTAGGATTTAGAGGTGGACAAAATCCATACATATCTGGAGGTATTCCTATTGATTGTGATGGAAATGTTCTTGAAGGTCTCATCATAGGAGGATGTATATTCCCTCCAAGAGGTCCTGCAATTGGGCCCCACGGTTGAACCATTAACGGTGCAGGTTGAAAATTCTGAGCAAAGAAATGAATGAGTTTTATATCATGGCTAAATTATCGCATTTTTATGTAAATAAAGTACCTACTCCATAATAAATAGGAATAGGGATTGGTTGAATATAATGCTCTCGGAGAACCCTCTGTTCTATTTGCCTATCTCTCTCTCTGGATCTATCTGTTGGCCTCCTGTCTCGAGAATGATCTCTGGGCCGGTCTCGGTAAGATCTCTCACCATCTTTCCGTTCTTTACTATAATCATTCTCCCTATGTAAATAATGTAATAGTCTGGTGAAATACAATTGAAAGAAATATAATGAGCGCAAATACATGAAAGTGTAATAATAACTTTTACCTATCACTTCTGCAACTTCCTGTATCTTCATGCCTGAAATACGGTAACCAAATTAGCAAAAATTGAATATCCTAAACAATTTCAGATTATACATTAACACATTTAAAATAGTAAGTTCTTTGTACATGATTTACACTTATGTTTAACTTATGTTTATATTGCAATACTCTGTGTAAAATCCAGGCACGAACCTGGAGTGACAGGAGCACGCGCGCTTGGAACTGTGACTTTGGGTTCTTGTGGGACTCAAGGACGCCGAATTCCTTTTCAACTTGTTTTCTAGAAATTAAAGTTTCCATATTTGCAAAACAGAAGTTGTAATAAATCTTAGCAATTTGAAATAATAAACATACCTGAATTTTCCAAATTCACAGTTACAACAGTACGATGTTCCTCAACTTCTTTTGTTTCACCTATTACTCTTTTTATTTCTTCTCTATCAAATATCGGCCTGGATCCCTCTCCTGCAGTTAAGTTTAGTAAATTTAATAATAGAGAAGCAATCGTATGTAAAAATCAGGAAAGCATTTAAGCAATACTACCAGCTGCGACAAATCTTGACCATATCAACCTCGCTAATCAGATAAACTGACTCGCTCTGAACAATTGTAATCCAAATCATTTTGTATTGTTAAGATCAAATTAATTAAATTAATTGTTGTTAACTTATATGATTTTGTATACTATAAGTATGTATAAATTTATTTTTCTTCCTCATAAATAAAGAGTATTTTACAAAATTAAAAATGGCTTACAACTTTCTTGAGTGCCAGATATATGAAGAGAAATATATTTTTTATAATCTTAATTATTTTGATGACATTATTTTAATAAAACTCTAACTCTAAATATTCTGTAGCAACTGAAAAGTTTTAATTTATAATGTAATATTTTCATTTCTTTTTCAGATAGCGCATACAAATTGCATTAAATAATTTTTTAAGCAATCTTAAAGCAATCTTACAACAAAGTAAAAAAAATTGTGCTTACATATTGCACATTTTGCGATCAATACACTGATCCAACGTTGTATTCCAAATTTGCTATATCCTAGGCAAATCAAAAACTTTCATTAATTTGATGAATAAAGTTGAGGGGACGCAGTATGACTGTAAAGTCCAGAATCTTCATGACTATAGAAATCAGTGATAAGGATTTCATTCTTCACATGTAGCACTTGGTAAAGTGAAAACATGGAAATATTTATCTAGACTTCGATAATACATTTAAACAGAAACTGAATGGATTCTAAAAAGTGGAGAGTAATGTCTCACAGAGAAGAGACATTTTTACATTAGAAAGCATACAATGTTCTTAAACTTCAATTTGTTGATCGTGATTTCTAGAAAACCTCGGAACCATTTTCCGCGTTGAGCTCATTTTCGTTCGTAGTACTCATTCGCTGAATAACTGAAAATTCTTAAGAAATTACGGTAAAAGAACAACACGTTACCCGCTCTTCTTTTAAGCACCACATCTTCCTTGTTGGGTATATCCCGCTTGAGTTCATTGGTAGCTACTCTTCCAGGAATGTTTCTATGAATATCTACTTTGATTTTGCGAAGTTCTATTGGATTAATTTCTGCGCCTTCAGATCCTTTACGAGGTCTGTCACATCTTCCTTCGGGAAGTGCTAAACCCATATTACGAGCGCGTTGTATCTCATACTCCATAGCCATTTTTCTTTTCAGTCTATTATGCCTGTCCATATTTTCTTGTTCGATCATCCAGTCGCGTCTACGCCGTCGCCTCTCCTCTTCCGTTCTTGCACGTAAAACGGCGTCACTATCTTCATTAAGCGAGGACTTAGGTTTTTCATCACGATACGAATTCCTCGATGCATGCCGTTTCATCCCTACAACGTAGCAGAAATAGATTATATTACGTAGTATCAAAGAATTTCCTACTTGGTTAGCCAAACGCAAAATTTGAATAGGTTTGTAGTTTATACCGAATGGATGTAACAGAAATTACCTCGTTATCACGCAGAAAAATGACGCGCAATGAACAGAATAACCGGTAAATAAGTGCATAAGATTTAAACTTATGAGTATTATTTATAAACTTTGATAAAGAACCGTCTCACACACGTGCTCACTTCCCCAAATGCAGCCAATTGTAGTCAGGGTCCCCGGACAACGTTTTGCAGAGCCGAATGTTTCACGGAGAGGGAACACCTACAGGAGTGGTGGTAATGTGTGCGTGAGGTGAGACGCTACGATTGGAGGCAACCAGTGTCCACGGAAAAGGGCTCCACACGGAAATACCTCAGCACCGTTCCCAACGGTACTCGAAAAGTGAACACCGTTGGGATTTTGGGAACGGTGCTGAGGTCTTTCCGTACAGAGGCCGCTATATTCAGTCACAGACGAGGTATAGGATAGACCTATCACCTTATGGATCTTTGTGTCGCCACCCACACTGTGTTACGGACCCATAATTTGAGAACTCAATGTAGTGGCACCTGCTCATGAACACCGTTCAACTCAGCAACTACTTTGAAATGGGTTGAAATGTTGAAAGGTGTGTGCGTGCTTGTATACGTGTGACTTGTTTGAAGGCAGGCTTTTGCGACGCTATGCTTTGACTCGGCTTGTCAACGACTCACGCGGATTTCTCGCCGAAAATCCATTTTGGGGATCAAGACACTATGGCGCTCAAAAATGGTATTTCTTCAAAGCCCGTGTAAGCTATAAATTGCAAGATGACATTGTTTATTAGTACTTTGCGTGTCGTAGAACCCTTTCACGTATCGTACGCCGAAAAGTATTAAAAATTCACGCTGTTACTAACACTCCCGCAGGTAGTGATTGGATTCGAAGTGCTTTGAACCGCTTCGAATCTGTCTTGAATATCAGGCGAGTACTTTTAAGCACTTTTAACAGGATTCGAAGCTTAAAACTCTTGAAAGTCTTGAAAAGTCTAGAGTCTTTATAGACCTTGAAGGTTTTGAAAGTCTTGAAACTCTTGCTTCAAAAGCTTGGTAGGTTTTGGACCCGTATCTACGTTCACCGACAACTCGCGGGACAATACAGTCGTAAACTGCAACCCTGGCGAAACCCTCTGGCCGATCAACGTGGCTAATTTTTAGCAACCGGATGTTCATTTTCAAGACTTTCAAGACATCCAAGACTTCCAAGACCTATAAAAACTCAAGACTTATTAAGACTTTCAAGAGTTTTAAGCTTTGAATCTTGTTCGAAGTGCTTCGAAGTTTTCGCCATATACATACGTAGATTCGAAGCGCTATTCATTTACACCCAGTTCAACTAAAATGTATTTATACATTATAAATAATACTATATAATATGTATAAGCATTAACATTCATTTATCGAACGATTAAACATTAAGAATAAAAGAGAATTCCTTCAGCGTAGAAAATCATTTACAAATCCAAGGCCAAATGTTACTAATTGCGTGATATCTCGAGTTGTATCGATTATAATTAATAATTATTTATACTGGGTGGTCAGGGTAAATGTTGTTAACATGATTTTCTATAGTAATAGTCGCTGGAATGAATATTTCAGTGGAAATATCAATTTTTATCGAATAATTAACTGGCTTTCGCAAATGAAATTAACCGTCGACCTTGTTGTGATTGCGGCTGTTGTTGCCCAAAGTGCTTATTAGTACCACACGTACCTCCAAATCCTCAGTCGTCGTCGATCCTCCGAGCCGGCAAGACCTCCGGGTACGCGGGAACTCCTGGACACTCTGGACACTCTGGTCACTCTGGTCTCGATCGGTACGAGCCTAATATGTATTTTTTTAGTTCCCCCACAAACATATTACACCATTGCTAATATAACGTGTTCGATTGTTTCAGCTTTTTAGGTTCACCCTTCTGCGGGGAAGGGAGTGACAGAAGACATCTAAGGAAGCCTAGGTTAAGGCCCCATGTAAAATTGCCAAGTAGTCACTGAATCATTAGCTTTGTTGCTCGTTTACTGGCTGCTCATCTTCGATGAGGAGGTCGCCGCTGCTCCCGTTTCCGGAAACAAGCGACTGAGCATGGAATTGGAATGAGTGGAACAGTTTCATCCCCTGATGTTCTTGTCGAAAGGGAAAAGTTTCGGGCGTAGGGGGTGTACCGCTTGGTACACTGCCTGCGTAAGTCTCCTGGTCCGATTACCCAATCTCCGCGTAAGCCAGCTTAAGTCAGGTCACACCTAGTGTGCTCCTGGCGGGTTGCATGAGTCGGAGCAACAGGAATCGCCTCTGGGAGACGCCGAGCGCTTTTCCCTTTCGACTCGGACATTAGGGTGGTAGGAACTGCGCCATTCAATACTTCTTTCATGCTCACCAGTAGTCTTTCCTTCCTTGCTAAATTTCTTTAAATCGAGTGATTGCTTGGCATTTCTGTATTTCGAAAGCGAAGAGATCGATGGAACTTTGCTTCCATCCATCTTTTTGGATTAGTGAGCTAAGGTTTTCATGTATAGGGAGATCGACGGAACTTTGATTCCATCTATCTCTCTACGGGTCTCGAAACGCAGCAACCTCCTCGTGGTGAGACCTGATACTCGGTGAAAACCGAGCCGATAGCTGTGATTGTCAAATATCCTAATTAAATATAAGAATTGCTTTAGTTGTAAGACTTTTTCCAAATTTTTTAAAATGCCCAAAGCATTGGTCGAACATGGACCAGAAATATTTCAAGCTAAATAATCAAGCTAAAGCCTACGATCTAGATCAGGCATGGAACTAAAGTGAACACAGCGGTCGTTTTTCGGAGGCAACGCCTCCTTTCTCCCGCCGCGCGTCTTGGCCCCCGCGGCGGGCCTAGGAGCTTCGAGCGCCTCAGACCCGTATCATATGAACCGCGCGTGGCGTATTAGGATGACATTGTATCAATAGGTTTCCACATCGTCCCAGAGAGCACGATTGTCGATGCGTTTTTTTTTTGTCAACGCGCCACGCGCGGTTCATATGGTACGGGCCTGAGGCGCTCCAAGCTCCAAGGCCGCCGCGGGGGCCAAGACGTGCGGCAGGAGAAAGGAGGCGTTGCCTCTGAAAATCGGCCGCTGCGTTCACTTTAGTTCCATGGCTGATCTAGATTAAGGGCCCAGATCGAGGCAAACTTACCTTCAGTGAGTTTGGTTCGGTCTCGACAGCTAATCAGAATTCTATTCTGTTTCAGATAGGTATGTCGTCGATAGTTTTTCGTAATTTGTTCTATTTCAATTTTATGTATTTCGTCTATGGATTTGCTTGATTCATTTTATTTCATGTCCTGTATTTTATTATGTTTATTTAATTTCCTTCCATGCTGGTCTCACTATTACTAACATAACGTAGTTAATTGTTTCAGCTTTTCAGCACCTTTTTGAATTATACCAAGTTACAATTCCTTCATGAGGCTTTCCACGTTACGCCATGAAAGCATGTCTTCCACAAATAATGGTGTTGTTTATATAAATTTTTATGTTTAATAAATTTTTTTTGCGTTAAATAAACTCGAATAGAACAGCAAGGTTAAAAGGCGTATGTGTTCTTGTTTTGTTGCGATCCTTTTTTCTCTGTCATTGCACGGAATACGTTTATAAAACGATCTTTATAGTGTTAGTCCAACAGAATCATTTGTAAATCGCGGGTTTCAAATGATCTAAGTTTTACCCGTGTTGAATTTTAATTCCTGCCACGCGTAGCGTTACAATTGAGTCTAAAATAAGTTTTAGACTCAATCGATAACGTTGGGTGTGACATGAAAATGGTAAGGGGGCTTGCGAGCCCCCCGAGCGTGTGACACAAAATTACATTGCGTACGTTGGGTGTGACTCGAAAATGGTAAGGGGGCTCGGTGGCGACACGCACATCCATAAGGTGATAGGTCTATCCTTATCTATCGTCTGTGGATAAAGATAAAACCTAATAAAACCACAGGCGAGATACATGTATGTTGCACATACCTACGTATTTACATGAAAAAAACAGCAACTCTGTTACAACTGGCAGTAACTGGTTAGTGATTACAACTCTGTAACGAAGATAAATGTAAAAATGCCGCAAGGGACAAGGAAAAAACCATTTAGCGGTAAAGCAAAGAAACAGCAATTACAGGCTAAAAAGCAACGACAAAATCCAACAATAATAAGTACGTTTAATACCACAATAATTGACAACTTTCATTCAACGAATTGAAATAAACAATTTAATATTATACCCCATAGGTGGAAGTCAGAGCAGAGGCAACGGAGAGGGCTCAAATGATGGCGATGACTATGGAAAAACTACTGTACAAAAGATCAACAAGCAACCAAAAGATAGTAATTCCTCTAAAAACAAATATACTTTACAATTCTTCCGAGAAAGTAAAGAAGAGATAATGAAACGAAAGGAACAAGCTAGCAACACTCTGGAAACTTTATCCCTTAAAGACCAAGAAGTTTCCGATGATTATTTCCCTCCTGAAATTGATATACCCAAAAGACCGCCATGGGATTTCAATATGTCGAAAGAACAGTTAGAATTAAGAGAGCAAAAGTACTTTACCGTAAGCTATTTGCATTTTCATTTATATTTATTTTCGTATAGCTTTAGGGTCGGCTAATAACTTGTCACCCTTTAGGAGTATCTGAAGGATATGGGAAAATTAAGTGCTATTAGTTACTTTGAATTGAATTTAGAAACTTGGAGACAATTATGGAGAGTCCTAGAAATGTCTGATATCTTATTAATTATTGTCGACATCAGATATCCCGTCCTAATGTTTCCTCCGTATTTATATCATCATGTAACGAACGAGCTAAAGAAAGATATGATTTTAGTATTGAATAAAGTCGATTTAGCTCCTCCAGCCTTAGCAGTGGCATGGAAAGAGTATTTTCATACCAAATATCCAAAATTACACATCTTAATGTTTACATCGTACCCTACCTACAATTTACGCGGCAATACAAGCGAAACAGAAGGTTTGAAACAGAGACGTAGGAAGGGAAAATTGAAAATGGCTGCGGAAGGAGCCAAAAAATTACTGGATACATGCAAAGAAATTGTCGGAGATCAAGTGGATTTAACTTCTTGGCACGATAAAATTGAGGAAGAAATGAACATGGAGTTTGATCTAGAAGATGTCGATCATAAAGACAACATTACCATAGAGAAAGGAGATACAAATTACTTTGAGCACGAACGATATAAAAACGACGTGTTAACTATTGGTTGTATCGGAACTCCAAATGTCGGAAAGTCATCTTTAATGAATGCATTAATGGGTGAATATTAAGTTAGTTAGTTAGATATTTAATGCTTAATGTGACAACAATGTAGAAATATTTAAATATTTATATTACAGGGAAGAAAGTTGTAAGCGTATCCCGCACACCTGGGCACACTAAACATTTTCAGACTATATTCCTTACAAAAAACGTTTGTCTCTGCGATTGTCCGGGCCTGGTATTTCCATCAACAGTCCCGAAACAACTGCAGATATTGATGGGGTCATTTCCAATAGCTCAAGTTCGAGAACCGTATACCACGGTTAAATTTCTAGCTGAAAGAATAGACTTGCTGAAATTGCTGAAATTACAGCATCCAGATAACGACGATACATGGTCCGCTATCGACATCTGCGACGCCTGGGCTTCCAAACGAAATTTCATAACTGCACGAACGGCTAGACTCGATTCGTACAGAGCAGCTAATTCATTATTAAGAATGGCGCTTGAAGGAAAAATTTGTATATACATTTATCCACCAGACTGGTTTGTTAACAAAGGTAATACTGTTTATGTAACGATAAATGATATAATTTACTACTGAAAATGTTATTTATTTATATTGTATAATAAATGTACGATTACAGAGAAGTGGGAGGATCATCCAGATGTTGAAGTAGTCAGATGGATTCAAGCTAGAAACAGAGGAGAAGAGTGTGACGATCATGCGGGTAAAGTATACGTTTCGTCCGAGGATGAAGAATCTACAGAAGATCAGTCGGAAACTCAGAAACACGCAAAAGAACAAGATACTTCAAGCGATGAGTCGGAGATACCTCATGTGGTTAACAAGTTTGAAGCATTAGCCACAGATTTATGAATTGTACGATTAATCGTTGATTCATTACTCTGTTATATGTTTTATTAATCCGAAATTACATACTATTTATGTTGAGCTATCTATTTACAACGAAGTAAGTTAGAATATTTATAACGAAATGCTCCATAAAAACATTATCATATGTATGTATATTACGCGCATTATTGTATTTGTTGTACTACAATTTATGTATATACACTTCTATTTCTGCTATTATTTCGTTGGTCCACTATACAGCGATAATTTAGGAAAGATTATTGTTTCGTAGCGAAGCGGAGACACTTTATTCCTCTACTCCAAACTCCAAGTAGCTTAGAAAAGGAAAGATATTGAAGCTATCTAATATACTATAGACGATACTACATAGATAATTTATAATATTTATATTTTAAGGCCTACGGAATTTGTCCGCGCTATTCAAAAAATAATTTATTTTTATCGGTATGCGTAATACATATATTATATTATACACACGCGGCGTACGAATGTAATACTGAGCAAGAAAATTTGTTGAAACATTTCGAATTACATGCAGAAGATTAAACGGTAGCGCAATTCTGCCTTATCAAAATATCGTCTTTCACATTTCAAACCGTCAGACTCGTACCAGCGAAACGTAAAACTCGTTCCTCTAAGCACCTAATAACTTTTTAACAGAGTAACCGGGTATTGCGTAAAAGAACAATAACAGTAGTATTATTATTGCGATGGTTATAAAAGCTTTTAAGATTGCCCACTTGTAGTTGTGCCAGACGATATATTTGATGGACTTCAATGGATTCAAAAACCACATGAAAGACGCATCAGGACGACTGAAACAAAGAGCAAATCATTTTAGCAGCGCATACTTGCAACATTGCGATCGTGATCTTTTAATTTTCATCTCTACTTAATTGTTACGATATTTTTATAAAGATCATGCGCGTAGAACGTAACGCAACAGTAATAAATAAGCTGTTACTTATGTCAGTCATTAAACGAATTATTCAATTTATACAACCGACATCAATCGCCGTGTTACACTCACTTTGGTTTGTCGAGCGGATCTGGTTCGTTTCTACCAAAGCCGGCAGGATTTTTCTCGGCTTCCTCTTTGGTCACCAAATGAATCTCGGCTTCCACTTTGCCCTGGTGAAATTCACAAAATATTTTCAAATTTCTGTGGAACCAGCACGAAGAAGGGTTGAAAATTACCGTCAATTCCATGTCTTCGTTCTCCTTCTTCACGTAGAATGGCCACCAGCCTTTTACTCGTTTCTGTTTGAAGATGTTCACGGTCGGCACACTGCCATCAGTCTTCAGCATGCTCAGCGTGCAAAGTTTACTACTCTTTGCGCCACGAGGAAAGCGATTCAAGTCAAGAGTGATAGCACCAAGAAAATCATCGGCGGAGAAATGATCTGCGTCCCATACCTGCGTGAACAGATGCTGCGAAAGTATAGGGAATCCAAAGGGAATCATAAAGAGTGACAGCTTCTCCGAAATAATTATGCTACTTGTAATTCTAAACGAGCCGGGATTTTGCACTCCGTCTCATCCCAGCTGAAGAGGCTCTCTTTTCGATTGATGACGATCTTCTCCTCCGCCACGAGATAATCGAATGGAAATATGAAGCGCCAATTGAAATTCCCTTCCCCAGTTAGAGACCGATAGTGGATATCCGTGGATTGACAGTCTTCTTGTCCCTTTAGCCATCTGTCAGGTCATGTAAAATGTCCTTTAATTAAGCTGACGATTACCAACGCAGGCTTTTACTCATATTTTAATCGATACCCTTTTACGTAAATGTCGCTCATCTTCTCGCCAGTGAAGAAAGCATCGTCTTCCAGTACAACGTCATCCGTGTTCCAAATAACAATCCTGAGCTCATAACTTTTGGGCTTCCTCGGGGAAATGTCGATCGAGGGACCGGGCGAAGGCATGTCCATAGGGAACATGTCGACCCACAGTTCCAGCTTCCCTTGTTCGATGCCTGGCTTCTCGGGATTGTAAAGAGGACGAGTTTCCACGTGCTCAGGAACCAAGGCGCAACCAATTCTTGGGAAAGCGTGCCATTGATGAAGAACTGCTAATGCGAGATGCTCTTCTATGCCTGAAGGCGAAAGCGTGCGTTTCCTTTAATAATTCTGAATTGCCAATTGCGAATTACACTTGCCTTTCGAGTGAACGTAATTTTCCATTTCTTCATTCGACATGGAAAAGGTCTTCCTGCCGATTGTCACGCGTCCGTGAGAATACACCGGGCCATCCATCTTCCCCTCTTTGCAATGTTTCAAGAGAATTTGAGTTGGCTTCATCGCATCTCGCCATTTGTTGTAACCAGATCTGAAATACTTCAATTTCAATAACCGTGTCACTACTTTGTCTATTTAAGGGGGAAGCCTGGTGTAGCGGGTTGAAGAAATCGATTTTTTTTGCGGGCAATGTAACTCCAAAAATATTCAACAATTGTGCACGGTATTCAAATATTAGCTAAGCTATTGGTATAATGATATTGTTTAAATAAATAACTTTTTTTGGCACACTTAATGCAAGATCTCTTTGGAGAAAGTGAACGTTTGTTTCAAGAGGCCGCCATTTGTTCAGTTTTGCATCTTTTAAGTTATGAATTTATACGATTTGTGCGTACACTCATAAACTAAATGAAAATTGTTCGATTTTTGGTTTCAGATGAAACCAAACTGGGGCATAAGACCTTATAACTTTGTTATTTACCGCTCTTTTTTAATCAATTTTTTTCTTTATCTACCTTAACCTGATAATACAATATCCCGAAAGTTTCAGAAAAATCGATTAAGTACTTTCTTTAAAAAAAATTCCCCAAAAATGCCTCGATTTCTAGCTAGTTACACCAGGCTCCCCCCTTAAATGGTTCCAGCGCATAATTGCAAACTCACTCGTCGTATCTTTTAGCCACACCGCAAGTCGCCCGATGTCTGCTGTAGAATCGGTTTTCCAGATCGATCTTTGTCTCGCCGATCATGTCGTCCGCGCCGACCAAGTCCCAGTCCAACACCTGAATGGTCAGCATCGAGTCCTGCGGGAAGGTTGCCTCTATTTCGAAACACCTTGCAAGTAAAACGCATGAAATTGCCGTACAGATCGTTGAGGGAACGAGGCTGGCGATTCCATCGATACGTACTTGCCGAAAACTGGATTCAGTTGCTTCGACACATAATTCTCCTTGTCGCTGATCCGTTTGCCACCTAGATGCAGGACAACGTAAGGATCTGCCTTGCCGTTCAGATCACTAGGATGGAGATCGTTTGCTTTCACGATGTAAACTCGCACTAGCACGTGTATCGGTTCGTTCGAGGGTACACCTTGGAAGAAACCGTATTGCGGGTCGAAACCCATGATCGTGTGATCGATCAGGTCTTTAGGCAGGGGCCATTTATAAACCTTCAGAGCGCCTTTGAAGCTCCCAACTATTCTAGATTCGTCCTCGGGTTCGTCGCCGGTCTTCTTTCCTCGGTACAACTCGAACGTGTGCAGCCATTCTTTAAACTGCTCGAATTCCGGCTGAGCCTCCAACTCGTTGGGGTAAATTTTCAACAGCGCCGTTTTAGGTAATCTTCGAAAAGGTTGCTTCGGGCTAGCCTTGGAGACGAATCTGGCCGCGTTCGCGGTAGACTTTAGGCCGAAAAGCTTTTTCGCGGTAACACCGGGACTCTTCTCGCCGGAGACGTTCGCATGGTTCTGATTGTACATTTCATCCAAAGACGTCGGAACGGTGCCGTTTGACTGTGTTTGGAAAATTGATTTCTCCTTGCGGAGTTCCTTGTTCTCTTCTATCATCGCTTCGATAGAGGCGAAGTATTTGGTCCACCAATCCTGGCAGCCATCTCCATCCTCCAGGCTCCCGAAATCCCCTAAGAGAGCCTCATAGGTTCTTCACTGTCGTTTTGTACGTATTAAGTATGCTTGTGTAATTAGATAACTCACCTGAGCTTCCATCGTTCACCAAGCTATGTTTCTTTCGCATGTTTTGCTCAGTTTTGTCTTTCTTGGTCGGCCAACTGAACTCTAAGCCTAAACTGATGATCGTGTCCCCGCAATTCAATTCGAGATCGGCTAGAGACTCTGGTAAAGATGACTGCGGATATTTCGTCTTCAATGTATCGTAACCTGCGCGACGTTGGTGAAGAGAAACGTGTTTATAGTATTCTAATATCTATCTTACAATTGACTGGTGGTTACAAAAAGAAAATTATTTTACCCGCATACTGTTGCAACTGAAACAGATTCTTCTTTCTATCCTCAGCCTCCCTCGCTCTCTTGGTTTGCGGACAGTACATATACTTGTGTATCGAATTTATCGTGTGCGTGCCAACGAGAGTGTATCGGCCAAAGCTTCTGCAATCCACTGCTCTGATCGTCAAAGGTGGACGATAAAGCTCTTGCTCAGGTAGCTCCAGCTCCATGAACTTAATCGGCGTGTTGAAATTTGGATTCTTCTTTGCGTTCGCTATAACCGAGGAACACAGAATATGACCAGCACATTCGACGTCCACGCGAGGTTTGTCCACAGTCAACAGATGCACCCTTTTCAGGTCTCTCAGGCCCCAGAACAAAACTTCGATTCTATGAACAAGAAAAACAGTATATAAAGATTAATTACGAGTCTATCAGAGAAAGTGTAGATCTTACCGATATTTGGACAAAGTCGGTCGAATGCCAACTGGTACCGGAAGAATTGGCCCCTGATCCTGACCAACCGTAGGCGTTTGGACCACTGTTTCTTTTGGGTCTGGTAGCGTTGGGAAGCCATAATCTTTCGTCGAAGGATACTCGAGTAATTCAAAAACTGCAAGAAGTTCACCCGCCCTTGCGGCTCCTCTGGTTACGTCGTACCATTCCAAGGACGGTGGAAATTCTGGGGGTGTGTAAGATTCCAAGGCAAGCTTCACGTGTGGTCGTGCAACAGCTCTTCCTATATACTCCGATTTCCCCTGTAACGTCACGGCGTTCGATTCAATCAATCTCGATCGATAAATTCTTTACGATATATCTGACTAATTCTATGCTGACATATTTAATTTATCATTGTTATTTGTTTCTTACATGGTCTTTCTAAGCGATGAAAGAAACGCCGAGAGAATTTTTTCATCAATATATTAATGCGCCTTGAAAACGTTTTACATATGTACGTGTAGAAACATACATCGGGATCAAATGACGCAAATGACGCAAATGTCGCCAATGACGCAAATGACGTGTGATCGACAAGTGAAATGTGGAATCGTGTGTTTGTGCGTACATAGCTCTAGCACCTACGAGGATCGAGTGTCGTGGCATGTGATAAATCGTGTTATTCGGTACTGTATGAATTTTGTATGTAGTATACAAACTGTTAATGTGGACCCCTCATGCAGTGTTATGTCCATAGTTACAAAATGACTCTGTAAAAAGAGAACCACGAGAACATAAGAAACTCGATAGCAGCGAATCGTTCAAGTTCTTTTTCCTCATTTACGTTTAATCGCCGATTTATTGTATCGCAAGGAAAAAGGTGGCAGAATTTGTAGGAGAGGAGCTTGTATCATGACGTACCACTTTATCTTGATCGAAGATGTCGATGACGATCGACGGTGGATCCTTCTTAATTTCCTCGCCGGTACCGTGGATCAAGATCTCGTCGAAAAGAAGAAGTTCGTCCCATGTGGGACTGAGGGTTTCGTCGATTACTTGCGTGCACTTGCAAAACTCTCCGCAAATTACTCTTGCGAATGGATCCGAAAGGCCTGACGCGTCGCTGCCGATCAATGATCGGGCTTGATACATGTGGGCTCTCAACTGGAATTTCTACGTAACGATTATTTCAAAATTTTAGTAAATCAATTGCACAACTTTTCTGTGCAAACAGATTTTATTTTTTGTCATGCAAAAAGAAGTTTAATTAAAACATAGGCTCGGCGACAAGTGATATAAATCTATTAGGGTAAACCAATCAGTGAATGACCGAATTTATGGACCTCTGAGATTAATAGTTGAATATATTTATGTATAACAACAAAACAACTTTTGAGATTGCATTATATTTATTTTTCTTGAAATTTCTATAAAAATAATTTCTTATTCTTATTGTAATTTTTAAAAAAAATATTATAAAATGCAAAACGTATAGAAGCCCAGTAAATGACCGCATATTTTTAATAAGAATTGTACTTATTAATGTTTGCTTAATATGCGTAACTAAAAATATGGGATATTAAAATTGCAACTACACTCCATTTATAAACATATAATATTTTTAAATTTATAATTGAGGTCAATTATTTGTTGGTTTACCCTACACTGTTGCATATGAAATGTGTTTTTCATTTAACGAATTGGAATAAAACGTATGTCCGTCTTTTGTCTATTCCAATCACCTTTCGCTATAAAATGTCCGTTGCTTTTTGTTAGACTCGAAGAGATATTTAAAAAACGACATTTCATCTGCGCCAACTAATACGCCTTCAAATATGTTTACGCGTCAAACACCCACATGTTTTTCAACGTAATGTATAATAGTCGGTGGCAGAGCGCGTGGCCTGTCGACGTTTCTCAGTTCGTGACTAAGCTCGTATCCCTTTGGCAATCCTTGGATAAAGTACTTCTTGTGCTTCAAGATCCCCAGCCACATATAAATCTGTAATTTCGTCTGTATTGTCCAGCCGGAAGGTCCGAACCTTTTTTTTCCTGGAAGCTATCGAGACAATATGTGTAATGCGGAAGTAGTACTAATAACGATAAATAGGAAAAATAAATTGAATTTCGACTGCAAAATTTTTTTTTTAAATTAGAAGAGATGATATCGGCGCATAGATCCGGTCTATTAACTAGTTAATTAACTAGTTAATTACTGGGCTAAAACACTACAGGCTAAAACATTCGGTCTGTTAACTAGTTAATTAACTAGTTAATAGACCGAATCTATGCGCCGATATCATCTCTTCTAATTTAAAAACTAATAACGATAGTTACATTAATGTAAGATAATAGGTATTTAATAATATGTAATTTGCTTGTTTCTCTATCAACTACATATCACTCACTGCATGTCGTTCGCGGCAATTTGTACCGTAAGTAGTATTACACCGTAACTACTTAGACCGACGGACTTATCTGACTAGCTACTAGTGCTCAGCACTAATTCTCCTTCCATTTCAATAACACGAAATAACTTATTCGCAATGAGCAAGTGCTTTTTATCTCCTCTAATTAAATCGATTAACAATCTATTTTCGCCTCGGAACGTACTTTTAGAAACATTGTTTGTACTTTCCCACAGTATCTGCCACATTCCTCGTCGACTATCGAATAAATCAAGTCCCTTCCAGATATTCTTTGGTAAGCCACTCGTCGTCCAGAACTAATTACCCAAATAAATACGTCCGGTACAGAGTCTTGAGGCTGAAAGTACAATAGATGAAGAGATTTATGATTTTTCTTAATTTCGTTCGCGCTACTCACGTCCTCAACGAGAAACCTCAGCTTCTGCAGGTAACCCTGAGCCGTCTTCAATCGCTCCTTGAAGCTACTTTTAGTAACCACTGCCTTCAGGTTTCTCGACATGGCGCCTATACTTTCCAATTCCCTTTGACACACCTTTGTTCTCTCTTTGTCGAGCTTTGTTTTCCCAACCCCCGGCCCGGTGAGGCTCGACTTGCTGATACTCACGTACCGATTGCAGTTGCTACTCAATTCCTCGAGCGTCGACTTTAAAAGCTTCTCGCTCGAGGAGTCGTCAATGCGCACTTGCGTCTCTGACAAGCCTTCTTCCTAAACACCATTGAAAAAACACGGTGATAGCAAGTTACAGTAATTTCGCAACGATTATCCGCGAACTCACCAGTTTATCCGCGATTTTGCTAATTATATTGCTATTGTACATTCTACGCCTGTAATCCGGCCAAATGCTTCGAACGTGGAGGCAAGGCTTGTCGTCCCAATAAGGTAGAAAATAATAAATCTTGTCGTGCGTCATCGGTTTGCACGCTGAAGTGGTGCTCTGCCAGGAACCACACAGCACTTCCTGCAATTCCTCTTGTTCGCCACTCGTACCGCTTTTCGAGGCCATCTCGCACATCTGACAATAATCGATCATCCATACAACGGAAAACAACTAATATCCGTATAAAACTATAAATTCAGAAACGTCACGTTCTAGAGTTCACCTTGCAAACAGAAAGTCGTTACCCGTTCGCGTAATCAGAACTGTAAGCTGAAGCTTTTTTGTCGATAACGCGCAATCCTTCCTCTTCGATGCATGCAACTGTGCGATATCGAAAAATTATTAGGTCGCCGTGCAGTGCTTACTTTAGAGGTTTCGTTGTGACCGTCCAAAGCGTTGCCCGCGTTTCCTATCGATATTTCGAAATACATCGGCTTGTCTCCGAGCTTCTTGTCGATCATCGTGGCATCCATGATAGTGGCAAATAGAAAGAACTCCTCGTTCCTGGCGTAAGCGGACTCGTTGATTGGCATAGCTGCCTCGACTTCCACTTCCGACGGGGTCATCTCGACGTTATCGCTTATTTCCGTCCTGATTGCTATCAATAGCCTAGGATATGGGAAATTATTACATGATCCAGGATACGACGGTGGAATAGACTTGGAAAGGATATCGTTAGAAAGGGCCACCTTGCTCTATAAGAGATTCCTTCTCCCAGTCCAGCGTTCAGCGTGGAGTGCTGGTCGATGAGGCTGTAATCCCTTATGCTACCGTAGAAGTGAATGAACGCGGGGCCGAAGGTGGGTAGAAAGCCCTTCTCGCCGTCGTTGCTGATCTTTTTTAAATCGACAAAGTGAGTGCCGATCACGGTGGCGTGAACCGGGTCGTTGTCGCATAGCTGAATTTTAATCCTTTGACAGAGGGGTGGAAACATTTCCGTGAAAACGATCTGTTCGTTCCAAACCGGCGCGTAACTGTGCCTCTTAACGCTCGTCTTACCCTGAATTCCGTAAGAGATAAGAAACGTTTTCTTTTTTTAGAAATTCGATAATGCTGGGTCGAGTACAAGGACGAGAAACCTTTCCGCGGATAGAATTTGACTTTCTTGTACATTTCATTGATCTTACGGTTAATCCAGCGAAGGACACTTGAACGTAAGGATCCACGAGGTCCTTCACCTCGCCCGTGAACGCCTTCTTCACGTTCGCCATGATGCTGCTGTTCATCTTCGGCAAACCGTCGGCTCTGTACACTTTTACAACAAACTTGGCCCTTTGTCTCTCGATAGGCACCCCGTCCGGAAGCAAAAGATTCCCCTCGATATCGTCCTCGTCTTTCTCGCTCTTCGGAGGAATTTTCACGGTGTCGCCTTTTCCGATCACGCTTATGTCGCACTTTAAATAGCCCTTCGGACCTCCAGCCACGTCGTCCGGATCCGTCAGCAGTGCCCATTTGTGATAAAATTGGTGATCTATAGAATGGACGCGTGTTACGTTCGCCAGTCACCGAGTGTTTTTCCGTTATAAGAGTAGTAACTTGAATAAGAACATTAACAGACAAGAAAAACATTTTATGAATGATCACGTATGATCTGTGGCGGTGCACGTATAAAGAAAGATGCAACTCATTGTCAGCTGTCATCCGCTTCCGATGCACCTTTGTCTCATTCAAACTTCAATACTTTTGTTGACAGTACATACAAGTGATCAATTAAATATATGTCTTATGTAGAGCAGTGAACTGTTTCAACAATCTGAATAATCTATATAAACACCTAGCGTGATTATTTCTATCCTTTATCCATCTAAAGGACGAATCCAATCTCTGTGCATTTTAAAATTTCTATCATGGCAATCATCTGCATATTGCATAATCTAATGTTACTTGTTTGCCTTCTACGACAAACTGGATCCTGCACAAGTAATGGTTATATCTATTTAGTGCATATCTTGCTACACTTTTTTGCAAGAAATATCATTCTATGCGACAGAAGCGGCATGACTCGGCAAGTGTAAGCGATTGCGTTGGAAAATGGAAAGGGTTGAAAAGTGCATGCGCTGAGATGGTACGAGGTAAGAATGAAAAGCGAAACGTGAGAATAATTGGAATCGTTTCATCGTCACGCGGATTTTCTTCAACAGAACAGATTCACTTCTCTCCGGTTATTCTTCCCCTGACCACTTAAAAAGCATTACGATTCTACAATTTTCCCTCTTTTCGTATTCTCGTTTACAATAATTGTGCTTCGTCGGAACACAGTTTATTCCTTCAAACATCGCACTGTATCAAGTTTGTAATTAATATTATAAACATATAAACAACAGGGAGGCAAAAGTGACTGACAAATATAAAAAGCATGCACGGTGATAAAAGCCAGGTCGTGTTCAATTAATTTCTCCCTCAATCGAATGTATTTAATTTTCACCGGAGAAACTATTTTACGGTAAAAGTGAATGTAACCTTTGGAAACATATTTATATTTATAACGTGTGGTTAACGTAATAAATTCGCATTCAATGGCTTTAAGTAGTTACATTTCAAAGCGTTCGTTTATGTTACGCATTTCTCGGCGCGGCGGGGGCTCGATAGAGAATGAAAGACAGTTATTAATGATCAAGAGTAGGTAGTCTTTAGAGTCGTTTTCGGACGATTGAAAATTTGTACCTGGTTGTGCCCATACAGTCGCGATGTCTAACTTAAAGCTGCCCAGCGTTAGATTAGCGCGTAAGAGATTCCGCGATTGCTGCACCTGCGTACCAGTAGAAGGTGTGTTCACTTCAAGTTACCTTTAGTCGCCTTTTTCGTGATAGCAATAGCTATCGAGCACGTTAACGCTGCTTCTCTCGTGCTTGCGAGATATCTCTTGACAAATAGAACTAAAAGTATCCCGATAGAAATATTTTCATAGAGGAATGTTTTATGCTCCATCGAGGTTTGTTCTCGTCGTCCGTACCTCTTGCTTTCTGTCTACCTACACGCCAAAAACTGCTGTGTTTCGCGTCGTAAAATTAAATTCGCAAACCACGATGCGTGAACATTTGGAATCTACCCTTCGTGAAAAGGGATCATCATATTCGAGAGTACCACCTTCTAAATTCTATCTATGCTTGTCGCGTCAACAATGATTCATAAAGTTTTTGCCCAAATCGTGGCAAAACCTCTATTATTACCGATGTAATTAAGCCTGCAAAGAAACTTAAATTCCTTGGAACGGAATACTATTGAGAACAATAATTAGCTTTTCAATAATGCGCCATTAGAGTCGTTAGTTTCTTGTCATTCGCTTAAGTAAATGCTAACTGAAATTATTCATTTTACTGAAGTCCAACGACGATGATATTCAAAGCTTCTACACTCTAAAGCTGTCGATTCCAATTATCTGGTGGAGATAACTCGATTAAATTCCCACTACCGAGAACGTTCAATACCTAAGAGTGATGAAGCGCGTTTAGCAATTTATTGGCGGGACGTTACGGTATTCATCAAAAACTGCCTACGAAGGCTGATTCGCTAAATGTCTAGCGAAGCGATCGGCTTCCAAACTTCTATAGGCGGCGGCCACGTGAAATTAATGAAATTTTAGGAACCACTTACCGAGAGCATGATTATTTTGTCGAACAGCATTACAGGCGGCATGTGAAAATCGAAGACGAAGTACTGGAAATAAAACAGTACGGCGAAGGTTACCTTATCGAAACAATTCGTGCAATAACTGTTTTATTTGTCGTAAAAAGACGGATTTATTGAAGCGGAAAAAATTCACTCTAAAACGTGGAATAAAAAGTGTATTTAATAATAAGAGATTTTCAGCGAAACGGGAAACATAGGCATATCATAAAGGGCGATAAAAATAGAAATACATTAATTCGTGCTGTAGGTAGTAATAACGAGAGAGGAATTTGTCAAAAGAATGTTTTACGCCGATGGAACAAAGTAATAATCTGAAAACTAATAAGAAAAGTAGGTCATGGATAGAAGGAAATAAAGTGCCACTGAATTAAATGGCTAACAAGCCGTTGGAATAAAATAACATTTGTAGAAACGAATTCGCAAATCAATCGTGTCATTCGATTTTAAGCGAGTGGATGTTCGGAAGATAACGCTTACTTCGTTGTAATACGGACAGTTCGTAGATTCTTTGACACTGGTGTATTTCCGTTGGTCCCCAACTTGCACACAGACAACCGGGTCCATGTTCAAGCCCGCCAACTGCCTCGCCTCGATAATGGTCACACAAACTTGATAATCTTGCGCTTTAAGTGCTGCTTGTCCCGTGTCGGTGGTCTGTGAAAAGTAAATTCGAAGCACCCTAATCGTGAGAACCGAGAGATGTCTATCTCGCTGTGTCTATCGCTTGAAAACGGAGAATCGCAACGAAGTGAATTTCACCCAGTCCGGAGACGAACGAAGCGAATTCTTATGCAAAACCCGTTGCGCAATTCCTCGCGCAATTTACTTTACTTATTTCCTTTCCATTGCCGGTGGGACCCGATGCACAGAGCTCTCCATTTTATTTCTAATTTCGCCACTCAACGGCATCCGGACGGAATACATTAACGACGTTTCCACAATATCGAAAACTCGCCGACGATCGTTAACGAGCAGAGGTAAAAAAAGCTACAATTTCGTGTCGCCAACTGGTTTTCGATCAGGACTAAATAAAAATTTCCAATCTACTGTAACAGCGATAGGTATTGTATTTGTCCTCGACACTCGTACGTTCAGTGTCGTATCCTCTCGATATTTGGAACGAACGATACGACTGGGACGAATCGTACCTCCTGTCGAGAGTAGTAGCACAAGAGAAAGTTAAATAGTGCAACAAGGTTTATCTCTACGTAACCTAGTTGTTTTTGTAAGTGTAACGGTACAACTACGATTGTACCGTCCCTTTATGAAACTTGATACCTTTTTCCCATTATGTAAAAAAAGATAAGGGAGAATAGCGGGGAACTGTTTCAAATGGAATTATGGGCACTACTATAGAGCAAGAGATACAACTGGTCCCAATTCGGGATTCAAGCGGTGTTTTACTTGAATTATCTGTAAGATAGGGACAACCTTTGGTTTCGGTTTCTTCGTTGGTTTGGCGATCGCGTCCTGTGATTCCGCCGCATTCGCGCTGACCTGGCTGTCGAGATCAGAGCCGTTCGTTTCTAAAGATGTCATCGAGTTCGTCCTCGATGGTTCGTTAGAAGTTACACAGCTCGAATCCCTTCTATCGAGTAATTCCTTCGTCTCCGAGCCACTGTCGCAGGACCGAGTTCTGGGTGGCCTTTGCTTCCCCAGCTTTATCAACGATCTCATACTTTTCAGCGTGGAACTCCTGCTGCATACGAAACATTCCTTTATACATTCACGCGACACAATGCAGCTACACGTTCCATAGGTAAATGTAATTCCCTTTTCCTACGTTCGGCAACTAATTCTACGAATTACATTCGGAATTGCTTTTAAATTCCATTTGAGTAGGATTGAGGCTGGTGTTTAAGGATTTAGGTGCACGGCTCGTGAAACTTAGTTTCATTAAAACTTTTGGGAAATCTTCTTTCTCGTTTCCATACTGTGGATCCGTTCTACGAAAGTCGGCAAATAAATAATAGAAATTCGACGAAAACAGAATCAACTTACGATCTAAAAAGTTCAACGGTAATGCGAAATCATAACGTTACGTTATACGTGGATATTTTCCAATTTGCGCAATTTATTCTGACCGCGTTGCTACTATTGATGGCATGTCGAGACTTTCTATTGAATGTACCTACCATATAAAGAGTACATAGCATCGGTGTAATCTTTCCAATTTATAGCTTCTTGTTTGATTTGAGAAAATGGAGGGACGTAGGAGAATAAATTGAATGTCGTGAAAGATAAGGAAGGAAAGGGAATCCAAGAAGAGATATCGACGTATGGAAAATGCCCCACCTCTTACGCTCGGGCGACTTCTCCGCTGTAGACAGGGAGCTGCCTCTTTGCAGGAAACCTCTCTTGGAAGTTTTCTCAGGACTCTGCCAGGAGCCCCTCCTTTTGCTACTGGCAGCACTAGTATTCGCCTGCCCGAGGCTCCTCTCGAGGTTCGCGATATTCTGCTCAATGTCGATCAGCATCTGTTGCTCGTCCTCCATTATTTCCGATGCCACGTACGAGCTGCAGCTTCCATCGGGAGTATTGTATCGAATTTCGAAGCAAATGACAGCCTACGCATACCAAATGCAGTTATTGGGTTCCCCCCCGTATTGGGAACAGTCGCAAATTAAATAATATTCGCTAGCTAAACGCGTGCCCCGTTAAAGTGGGATATGCATATAAACGAAATAACCGATTAAACTCGTTCATAAATACATTTTCTTGCAATTTCCTCTTGCGGTCAAAATAATGACGTAGGAGCAGCAACGTTTCCCCTTTCTCTAAACGTGCCACGTTTATCGAGCAAGGCAATGACGGTAATTCGTTTGCTCGAATTTGACTAAGTAAGTAGTAAAAAGCGCTTATTCAAGCATAACATTGGATAAACGGCACGAAACGCGGAAGCTGTTATCGCGAGCGTAGGTAGAACAGGGCCGCCTTTACCTGGGCTATAGCCTAGGGACTCCCGTAATCCAAGGGCGCTTATGAATCAAATATGTTGAAATACTTTCTTCTCTTCAATTTTGGAGACAAAAGTTTCCTTCGCGGGCATTGTTTTTGTTCGTGTTTTCCTTGGTGGATACTCGGGGTTGTGATGTACTACCTTGCACCGATTGCGAAGAAATTGCACCCTTGGGGCTAGAGCGCCAAAATTTTTTAGCCCAGGGCGCTCAAATTTGCTAAGACGGCCCTGAGGTAGGATACATTGGTCCAACGTACCGGAAGTGGTTTGTTGTTGAGATCTACCAAGGCATCAGTAACTACGATTCGGCCTTCTCGCACCACTGTTTGTAGAACCAAGCCATATTTCGCGATCACCTTTTCGTTCCTCAAAACTCCACGCGACACCACTGCCAATTGCAACACTTCTGCCTCGTCCACTGGTCTGCCCAAATTCCAAGTGAAACTCTTGAATCAAAATAGAATTTCACCATGAAAAGTTGGAAGAAATACGTCGATGGTGATTAAAATTGACAATCGCGAAAATCGAAGTCTGGGAACAGGATTCACCTATGCGCAGTAAATCATGATTAATCTTAGCGGCAAGCAGATTAGCTTTGCGCCACATAACTCACTCTATCGGCGTTTATGGTACAAATAATCGGAAAGTTGAACACATTAGCGACACATAGTTATACGACCTAACTTACGTCGTCCACGGGTAACATAATGGATTGCTGCTTTTAAACCAGCGTACTCAAACGTGTGAAATAGCTTTCAAAGTGGATTGACAGCGAACCCCCGATCATTCATTCGATCAAGATACGTTTTAACCTGCCAACACTTTCGTACTAATTCCAGTAGCCAGGTAGAACTCCAATACCTTTTTCCATCAACACTCGTTCGTTTCAATCAGTTATTTGACTAAGTACTTAGTTTGAAACGCGGCTGCATTTCGTTCCCAACAATCATAAAAGTATAAATCTTTCTATTAAATTAATAGTTTTGAAATGGCTCTGGGAATACGTTGTTTCCTCTCTCGGATGAAGATTGGCATTTCTAGAGCCTCGTCTCCAAAGAAAATGTCCCCAGAAAAGTTGGCAAAGAAATTAAACGTGGAACGTTACCATTTCACAGGTTACAGAGCGTATAATATATTGTGTATTGTGTACACACGCAAACAGCTGTATTACATTGGAATACTCTCATATGCACCTCATGGCGACACGTTTGTGAATCGATACCCATCATCACGCACTTTTCCCTCGGCCATGACACAAAATCCGAATGAAACTGCACGACGATCCAATTACCCACGAAACGTGCTCCACAACGTGTATTATCAGTATCGTTTAAGGAAATCTGGTGACCGTCTGAGTGGGCAGTTGCATGACCCGTTGCCATTCTAAGAATCGCGTCACTTACATTTTTATAGCAACTCTACCAGTAGTTTCGACAAAAGTAGTTTCCACCGACGATAACACAGTCGTTCTATTTAACGTAAAATACTGATCCCTAGATAACAGATGAGGTAGACTTGATTAACCGATGTGTGTCACATGGTTCGGTTTATCTCCAACATCGCGCACAACATACATCTCTTAAACGCACATATTTAACGCAGTTTAACTTTGAAATATAAATAGCTCGCAATCCTGAAGGAAGAGAGCATAAAAGAGGGGAAGCTGCCTTTACAGGAACGAAGCACGATCACGGAAAATAGAAAATTAATGCGCCGAGTGTACTCGTTATGCATAAAGAGCATTAACTCGCGAGAACGTTTTCGTAAACTTTGCTTTAATCGAGGAAAATAAACTAGGTCACAGTGAGTGCTTGATATCCAAGGGATAACAGCTGTATAGTGTGTACGTATAGAATTTAGTCAGCTCGTTAACCCAATGCGAAGCTGATTTCGCCACCCGAACTTGTACAGGGTAGGTGCGAACTTGTGAATCCAGACACGAAAGCTTAGGCGACCACGTTTATTTACGATTCGTTGTAACTACGGAACGAGCGTGGTCAATAGAACGTCGGCATTGTCTGACAGCTTTGTCTCGTAAATTTGTCTCCAGCACGGTTTAACACGAGTTAACTGCATGTATGTAGGTACATGCTTGATTCATTGTGGTGACAAACATTTGCGCTGTAATTAAATGTTTATACGCGACAGACTGTGAAATGGCTGTAAGTAAAGTCACAGAGCAACTATGCTCTATTATGGTTGCACATTTTCGAAGAATGTTTGCCTTTTCTCGATGAATCTTACCTCATCTACTGGAATATGATCTCCGCTTTCTCCGAGGCATTTAGAGTAGTGCGAGACTCCTGGAACAAACATGTAATTAATCTATTAAAGTTAGCGAACGCGTTAAGCCTTACAATTTGTCGAACGAATAGGTACCATCAACTGCCTCAGCAGATTCGTTGTTCGAATTGCAGACAAATTTTTAAGTCGTCACCGAATCACATAAACGTATGTAGGTATATATAATTCTGACAGAAATGAAATTTACGTGAAGACTATATGGAGAATGATCTAAAGTTACTCAAGGAAAACTCTTAAAAGCGTTGCAAGTTGAAGATAATTTAGAATTCCTAGCAGACACCTATAAAAAGCTTTTATGCTTTATTTTGAGACGCAAGTGCAAGGCAAGGCAAGGTTTCGTCGTGCAACGAATGTTTTATGAATACTAGATGGAAACAAGCAAGGTAAATGCTTTCAAAAAGATATTTTATAACTAACTGTGTAGATTGCAATCATATGTAGATATATTCCCTAAACTTATAAGCGCACCATCATCTATATGCATTAAACACTACGAGACCTGAATTTATGTGCATGGAAATCCTTGTAAATTCAACTCGGAACTAAATAGTCGGTGTCGATTAATCCCGCTAAAGAATGGTTACGATATTGCGAAACTCACAAATCAATGAAAACGACATCGTGTACCAACTTTGTTCACCCATAACTGCATGCGCATACTGTTACGGTTATATGTACACGCTATCGAATAAAAAAAGACGTCGTTTACGTCGAAACCTTATATCCCACTTTGCTCTTAAGTTTAATAGTCTAACAGCTCCAAAAGTAGCTGATATTTACGATTTTTTTTTAAAAAAACTGTTGGACATATTGGATTAAACTCATTTGGGATGTAAGGAGGTATTTTTAAACTTGCAGAAAATATTTTTTTTATGTCGATTCTTCTTATTATTTATTAATTAATGTGGAATCTTGTCTATCTCTTCGACACTGTAATTCCTGTTAGCGGGATTCCAAAAAAAAAGATGTTTCTTAAAGTTAGATAGTTTACGCTGGGACACTTTAAAGCAAAAAAAGTGAAAAATTAAAAGAGTTATAACGTTTAAAAGAAAAAGTAAGTTTTTTCATTAGGGAAATTTTTCATATTATTCCTTATATGGATGAAAAAAATATTATAAATAAAAATGAAAATTTTAGGTCAGGTCCCAGCGTCAATTTGGTATTTAAGTTTAATAAAATTTTCTTCTTCTTGCCTAATACCAACATCATCGAAGAGTTTAACACGATTCCACAGTAATTAATAATTAATAAGAATCATCGACATAAAAAAATCTACAAGTTTAAAGATACCTCCTTATATCCCAACTGAGTTTAATGCAATACTAACAAAAGTTTTATAAAAAAAAATCAAACTTCGAGCTCTGTTAGGTACACGAGAATCCCCCCGTAAGGCCTTGTTTCCACCAATCTTTTCTTTCCCTTTTGTCCTGTTGTTTCAGCCAAGTTTCATTACGGACGAAACGTTCCGTTCCATAAACTTTGACAGTTTTCTTCGTTGATAAAAAGCGCTGTCTAAGACATCCATGCAAGCTCGGACCTTAATCCTGGCACGACATTAATTTATGTCGGATGTTATTTACGCTGAAGTCGGCGTTCCTGCTACTTGCACAGCTTCGTGCCTCAGAAACTTTACGTATTACAGAATACTTCGTAAACAAGAAAATTGCGTCTTTACCCCCGTTGTCTAGGAAAAAATTGATGAAATATTTCAGATAAAAGTCGATGTAAAAGTACCTATATGAAACTCTGCGTAGACTGGAAAAAGTTACATGTGCGAGTGTGAAGGAGCACATACCTAAACTCTGTCATCCAATGGTTCTTCAAAAGCGCGCATAAAGTTTAATTCTCTAAGGTGAGAAAGAAAAAGACTGAATTACCGTTTAAGAGACAAGAAACTTGTAACAGGGGCCATAAGGACGTATGTAGTTACGCGCAGGGCTGCGTTCAATCGACAAATCAGAGACGATTAAACAAAATACAGCTATTCTAATGATACAGATCGGGTTTATATTCGTATATGCTAATTAAGTAAATCTGAAAAGCATCGCAACATTTAAAGGGGTCGAGCGGAAAAGCTCTGAGTTTAAGTTTATGTCACGCGAGCCCACGGTCTCCAAGAAGTAGGGCAGTCATGATTAAATGAAAGTTTAGCCTCTAGGACCCGGGCCTCGGACTAACGGTCCCTCATTAAACTGTCTCACCTTCTAATTTCTCTTTGATATCGTATTATGGACTATCCCGCGAGACGACCATCTAGTTACAGGTTCATTTAACTCATCGATAACCACGTGTTCACGCTTCGTTAAATATTTCAAATTCGTCTTCACTCAATGGTTTATTAACATCTCTGCCCTGTCGACAAACCCAACGATTAACGTTTTTTCCTCTTATTCGTATAAGTCGCTTTTTTTTAATTGCTATGAGTTAATGAGTTGGAGATAACTGGGATAACTTGCGGCTTGATAAGAAAACATACGGAAGCACAAACGCGCGCGTACACGATTAATGTTCGACGCGACGGTACCTAATTAGTCAATTTCCCGGTTACCTACATACGAAAATGAAACAATTTAACGATATACAACATATCAATCAATTGCATATGCGCCTACAAGCATTCCCATGAGAGGCAGTTGAGCGCGAAACACCAATGCGCGAAACGGCTACTCAAGTGTAAATCAATCTCCGAAGCAATTATGTCTGCATTGTTTCCACTGCACACCGCGATACGATGCGTGGCGTTTGATAAAAGCTAGCGGAAAATAGAATCCTATTGCGCTATGTATTTACGCAACAAAAAAATAGAACTTGATTTCACTGACTTTCTAATTTCCCTTGAATTTTAGAAACTCTGCGCCGTCGATGTGGAAATTTAAAGGCACCCTTTTCTGCAGTATTGCCTCGAAACTTGCTCGCAAATTGTGTTACAAAAGTTTGCTACATGTTAAAGGGCACAGGAGAATGGGCAATTGTTACAGTACCCATAATAACGTGAACCGACATTGCGATACCTACTTAAGTATTTACATGTAACTGTTTGTTTAAACGTTTCAGAACAATTGCATTTTCTGTTCAGTTGTAGCCAGGTAATTGTGGCCGAGTTCTTTTCAAAAGACTCGAGTATTCATACTTCCTATTTTTAGGTATAATTGCTGGTTCGCGGAGGTACATAATTGTTTGAAATGCAAATGGAGATATTATCTGAATGCGAGCGAATATTAAAATAGTCGAAGCTTGTAATTAATTCATATTGCACTACTATTTTAACAGCATTCACGCTTGGATGACGTAGATATGAATTAAATTAATTTTCTAGTGCAGCAAACTCCTCGTTCTGGGATGCACACAGTGGGACCATATTGCGAGCAAATTGTTGTGTGCAGTTGACAGAGTAAGACCTAGGACAGGAACACTGTACTTTGGTGGTAAAAATTCAGATTTAGGGAACCTACGTCTCTAATTGTTAGTTCTGTCTGGCATACATATCTAAGAAAACGTATTTGCATGAAAGTACGATAAGCAAAAAAAACCAATACATACATATATAAAATATCGTATTTTCCACATGAAAAAGTTATAATTATGACCTAACGCAGCAGTGACGTCTGAAAAGGTTAAATATCGAAAACCGCGTGCTGATTTATTGAGGCAAAGCTGAACCAATTACGGTTCTACATAGATTATAGATTACCATTTATTTATGGACAAGCTAATTTCAATCGACAATTCTGATTCAACTTCAGTGCGGTGTAAATATCATAATACGTCGAAATTATCCGTTAAAAAAGTGAAAAACCATGTGCTGAAAAATGATATAAAAAGAAAATTAGCGGAAAAGAGTTGCTCGTTAATTCGTTATTCTACACGCAACTGTGCGATAAGTGTCGCGTTCTTTGCGCGTATCGATCTCATAATTGATTCAAACTTTCAACAGCCTGTTTAACCAACGTTACTTTCAGAAACAGTTCACTCTTATTACTCCTAGATAATTTATTTTCCTTCCTTACGAAATTCGCTTACGACATTTCGTTCTTTGCTTCTCTGTGTTGCCAATTCAAAAGATTGCGCGCCGGCATAGTGCACATACATGCACATATATTTACCTATGCTCCAGCTCCGTGGAGCAGATGAATTTTGAATGGAATCAATTTGATTTGTGCGTAAAACTGTGTATCGAAGCGAACATCCTTTATTACGTGTGCCTGGACAGTATTGTATAAAGCAGGGGAAGTTACACCAAAGGGGAGGTAACGTAACGAAATTCTCGATAGGTTATTAATGGCTCGTGATTAACCGACATCCGCATTCTCCACACGAGCGGGCTTTCAAAGTTCAATTAACTTCTCAACGATAAAAGCCTCTCCAACGTAATCGTCTGCTATACATGACGCTGAGGGTTGTGTTATATATTACAGGTAAATAGATGAAGGTGCAACGATTATTAACGTTACGCTCGTGAGATAATCGAAGGATACGGTTCGAGACTTACCCCGGAAGTCGACCTTGACAACCTTCTCCCCCTTGCCTTTCAATCCTTGAAAGTTCTTCACAATAACAACGAGCGCCATTCTCTTCTCCTCTTCTTTCTTCGCGGATTCGATCCCCAAGAAACTCAGAGATTCAGAAACTTACCCCTCGTTAACACCGCGGAGCACCGCGTGTTCCAAGACGACCGAACGAGCACACCACCGGAACGCGTGCTTCGCCTTGTCGCACAATCATTTTTACCCGCGCAAAAAGGATAGAAGAGAGGGTGCAAGTCTAGGGGGGAAGGAAGAAAACCTTTGGCTCGCGACTTATCGAACGCACAAACACAGCGGGACGCAAGCTTGTAGGTGGCCTTGTGATCGGAAGATGATGCCTGTTCCGAGGGTGTTTTCAGTAAGCTCGCGGGAGCTTGGGATCGAGATTTGGGATCAGAGGAGAAGCATGCACGCGTTCCACACAGACCGAGCGATAGTCAGCCTCGGACTGGCTCGCGTACGCGCCGCCAACAACCCCCCTGAGTCCTGACCGTCCTGACCGTTCTACCCATTCCTACCCATTTCTACCCGTACCTACCCATACCTACCAATACCTACCCCTTCCTAGCCGTTCCTCTTCCATCCTGGAGAAACCGCGCACGCGCCACTTGCTCCTTTGCTTGCACACGTATCACGCGTCATCGGCACAGCTATCCACAGTTTCACCCTCGCTTCACCCGCGCTTCACCCTATGTACTTCTGCCTCTCTCTCCGCTCCACACCGTATTCTCGTACGCCTACGGTGTAATCGGTGACGTATGTACCACCCCTTCCTTCCACGGATCTCCTCTCGATACTAGCAAATTAGTGGAATTAGGGAATTACCGGCGTGGTATGTGAAGAGGAACGGTGTCACCGTCAGCCCTCATATACGAGATTCCATGGCTTGTCTTCCCTCTTCGTAGTACACGTAGATACCCTGTATAAATTCCTGCCACTATAAGCCACTTTCAGAGCTGTAGCTAAGTACATACCTGGATTTCTATGCTTATAGGAAGAGGAAACGTTTAATAAACACACTTTTGGCAACGAATTATTATATCTCTCAAACACCACCCACTTCCAATACCAGGCATAGATATATTACACTTACACTTACTGTTAGATATAAGTACAGGAAAGGCATAACCTGCTATCGTAACACATCCTTCATTCTCGTTCAACGCATTTCCCCGATTCGTAAACACGGTCTATTAAATGTTTTGTAAGCGTATAAGGTTTACAGGTGATTGTAGGAAGGAAATTTTGAAGTATTCTTCACTTTCCATTCGTGTGAATTTTATTAATAGTAGCATATTAATGAATTTGTCTGTTTTGAATCGATGATAATTTTCTTAGTTACGTGCGCAATTAACGTGTTTCATCCGAGTACAGCTTCTATGTACCTACCTACATAACACGAACTAAATAACAAGGGCTTATCAATTTCTCGATAAAGACAGCGTTGTTGAAGCGTTATACGTACAGGTTCGTCGAACGCCAGCAACACATGCTATTATTAAATATTGTCAAGATGCTTTCTCGCTATAGTACACAACTCGACGACTAATTAGGAACTTACGCAATTCAACTACGTAACAGAACGAACCAAATGACCTGCATTATTTGTTAGCAGAGTTATATGCTTTCGCACAGCTATACAGCATTCCGCCATAAGTTTCACTGCAAGACGAACCGTAACGCGTATATTCTTCTCCTTCGGATCAAATTCCTCCAACCCCGACAGTCTCAAGTTTTACGGTAAAAGACTTAATTGTCCACAAGATGCTTTCTTACCTAATGGAAGTTTCTTCGATTAACTTGTCAGAGGAGCGAAATTAATAGATGCTGTGCTTATAGTTCCTATAAGCGGAAAGTTAATCAAAAATATCTCGAGTCCTGATTTAAAACCTCCCTAAATCATTTGTCGAGAATGTTAGCCTCTTTTTAAAGAAAAAATTCAGTTTCAAGACGAGCTGAAAGCGAAACGGGGAAGTTAATATAAGAATCTGATATTAAGGGGCAACTTGGTAACTTCTTTGTAATGTTCTTTGAAGGGAGGGTTCTTGGGATGTTGCGAGTAGATCAATAATGAAATAGAAGTTAGGTCTGAAATTTCTCAGCGCCATCCTATCACACAATTTGGAACTAACTGTTGCTCTCTTCTTTAGTATTTCCCTCCTCGAATCCACCCACGAGAGTCGAGACACAAATTTAACTCATTAGTGGAGACTAAGTAGGTATCTTGCGATATATTCGAGACGCGCCAGGATTCACGTGCTTTCTGCATAGTAAGGCGCGTCTTCGGGAGAAAGTAGAAACTGTATTCATTTTCGCTCTTCGTCATTTTATATAATGATACATTAAAATTTAAATGAAATTTTTTACGCTTTACTTTATTTTGAAACACATAATTCCGCGATTTAATTCCTTGTCGCACTTTTACGTCCCCATATAAATTTTCCCATTTCCTATCCTATCGATTGAAGGCAGCTCCAACGACTTTCCTTTACGGGTTCGTATCCGTTTTCATTAAATCGTTATACGACACAACGGACCAGGAACACCAGGAAGTTGAGACTCCTTGGTCGCGCGATACCTTTCGTTTTATCGCGTGCGTACGCGAGATTAGCATATTTATGTAACACGACGCGTTAAGAAAGGGTTTGAATGTCACAGAAATACCGAAACGTCCGTGAAAGTAATGGAAATTTACGTTTTCCATTTATATGCATATTTAAACCACTGTGTATCTTGCAAACTTTGTTCAAGAATAGTTGGATCAACAACCATTCATAATGTTGACAACGCTCTAGATGCACTGAAAGATGCGCGAGTTATTATTGGAAAAAGATGTATGGTGTCTGATATGTATCACACCATAAGAGCCCGGAGCCAATATAAAATATATTGTTCGTTTTACGGCTATGCTCTATGCGAGGTACGATGCTTTAAGAAAACACCTCGACGGACTTTGCGTCACCGTATTATATCGAATATCGATTGAAATTCCTACGGAAACTAAATTTCTTGCCACGACTCGGAAGAATCGATCCAATTTCTTGGACACAATTCTTCACCCAATCCCACCCGAATGGTTTCTTTCTCTGACCATTTCTCGATTCAAACACAACAATGAAAGCTTTATATCAGTTTATTCTCAGATTAATCCGCATTAGAAAAATGCACAATAATAAGTCTGCGAAAGTTTTAACCTGTAAAAGTGTGCTTTTATTTCGATACACGTGCTTATAAACATATTACAATTAATTAATATCAAACAAATGTACAAAACCTGAGTTAAAGTATACCACTGACAGTACATAAAGACGAGAACGTATAATTACATTTTAGAGAAACAATCCCTCCTGAACCTATAGGTACCTACACCCACGATTACCTATATCTATTATCAATGATTAAACATATTAAAGCTTATAGTAGATGATTGACTTTTAGGAACTTGGCGTTTAGCGTTCACAAATTCGTAAAAATATTACGTCTGCGTCCAATTTACGATAGGTGTGTAGGTACTTATCTTTTCTTCGTCAGCAATGTTATCTTTTTAAATTTATTTTCCCATCAAAGTCGCATTAATGGTACGGAGCCCTTCTCAGCTTACGATTGCACAAGAAATCGTTCGACGACCAGAATTATTATTACTACTAAATTATTCGCAAATGCATGGAAACTAAATAAACGCAAAATGAAATATAGCGTTACTTACATTGGGATTTTAATTAAAGTACAAATGGATTGAAAAAAAGGAGCTCGGATCGTTTAAGTTTAAAGTAATCGCGTTGTTTTACGAACGAAAATTAAGTGCCCTTGGGAGAAGAAGTTGTTCTTGGCTTGACGAGAACTCGCCTTCACCTACATACTTAGGTATGTGGCGCAATCACATTTCATCTTTAACAAGGACATCAGGGTGATAATCGATTAAGATGAAAATATCCTCACCTACTTCATCCTTAATGGTGGATCTTTTGGATGACTCCACCCAAAACTGGCAACGACTTCATGTGTTCTGTAATGTAATCCAGACAGCATCTCGCCACCTCGGAGTTATTGTAAACCAAACACAGCACACCGAAGTAGAATAAATATACCGCGATTATGTGAATAACGTACATCCTGTAAATATAAATATAAATACAACTACATTGATAAATATGGGTTCACCTTTCGTGGCAAGCAAGTCGTAGATTTTTCTACATATATTTAATACGTTTGTACCTATTATTCGATAGTAGGAAATAGATATACGTATAATGCGATAAACATACGTACATTGCTTGATGTCTACGCGCTTTCGGCAAAGTAGACAGATTTTCTTTCATGCAGTACTGCCGTGCGCCTAGAATACAATGCTTCATGTATTTGAGAACATCGATTACGAGAAAGTCAATCGGAAAAATCTCTTTATCTTTTGGACTCATTTCACCCCACATTATTAACAGATTCGTGTTATGGAAAACCCATTCCCTTGTTGTAAAGTACTGTAACACTTCGAGCCCGTCCGAGATGCGCTTTTGAATGCGAACCATACTAAAGAAGAATGATAATTACAGAAACGAGGAATCCAGTGATACGTATGAAGTAGATATGTATTAGACACAAAAGACTCACAATCGCTTCTGCCGGAATATCAACATAAGGAAGTCGATGAAATAAGCCGGAATAATGTGGAAGAAAAATACGAACAGATTGTGTATAACTTTGCTGCTGCGTATGTCACCGTCCGGGTACCAAATTTGTCCCTCAAACGGGTATTGATAAGCAATCTTTTTACCCTTCTCCAATATTTCTCCCCAAGTAATGGGCATCACGCCACTCTGAGTAATATTGTATACCGGTATACTTTTCGACCTGATAAACAACGTAATGTTATGTAGGTAATAGGTAGAGAATTATGAAACGAGAGAATTTTATCGGAGCGTAAAGTTTCCTCGAGACCTGTTAAGCTACAAGAAGTGATGCGTTGAAAATTCAAAATATAAAAGAGAAATCACTTACTTGTCTGCGGTACTTGCTCTATACGAAATTGCAATTAAGGCGTTAATTGCTATATCCACGGGGATCACTTCAGCGTGATAGCCAGCCTTGCAGTGCATCGATCTTATTACACCTTTCCCTGCGCCTACTATTAGTCCTACAGGTCCATTCAGGTTGTCTACCCATCCTTCGCACGGTTCTGCCAAAGCTGGAGTTACTACACACACGATCATGAATCATTATTCATGGGCTGTTTATAATCGATGTTTTCTACTCGACTACCACTCAAATAGATTTCTTCTTTTGAATAAAATATGTTTACCGATCGACGGCCTGGCGATGCTGCAAGGTAATTTCGGAAATTCCGCGGACACCAGTTTCTCGGCCAATCTCTTCGAATACGTGTAGCAGTTCGGGTGAAGGTCTAACAATCTGTATTCGAAAGAATTACTTAGTATTCAGATATTTAGTACGTGGCTGTATTCAGAAGCAACAAGTTTCGATAAGATAGTCTCTGTTACTTTCAAAAAAATTTGAAATTTTTATTACTTGGGTGTAATAAGGTCGATCGCACCCTCGTCTAGCCATTGTACCAATCTTATAACGTCGTGAGGATCGTCCGGTGCATCGTACACTCTTTCACCGAGTTCTTCTTGCTCTGGATGGCAAAAAGCCGTGCTCAAGTAGACGAACGATTTCAGCTGCTTCATCTCCTTGCTCAGCTCTATCACTCTTTCTGTACCAACCTTGAACAACAGTTGCCATTTCGGTTGTCTTCGAGAAATTATGATAAATATTGGGACAGATATAAATAGATTTTTCATGGAAAGAAGTTATTGTTAGTACCTATCTCAAAATACCTATTGGATTAACTATTTTACATGTTTTATGGAATAGAAAGAATTCTTATGTTCGTGCCTAAGGAAATACCTCTCCATATTAATATGTAAATATATTTGTGTGCATAAGACCTTGAGATGCAAATTTTTACCTTACCGTATTCATTTCGATAGCGTCCTTCATCTTGGCCTCTAATCTAAGCGTTGCCGCACAATGAAATACTATGTCAGTTTCGTCTATTAACAACTGTCGTTGTGCCTGGGTCAGTCCCAATTTGTCCATAGTAATATCCCCGATCAGGGGTATCACCTTCTTCATCACCTGCGGCTTCTGTTTCCTTACTCTTTGAAACATCTGAACGAGTGGACATCGTATCAAGATTAATCATTTCGCCTTTCATCAAACAGCTTATAAATACTGTATCTCGTAAAAAATTCGAAAGGAACAGGTTCGAATAAATCTTTCTTTACAAACTGAACGGTGAAAAAAAGTACTTGCTCGTTCATAGGAAATTGATAAGAAATACCTATGAAAAGCATTTCGATACTTCTGTCGTAATCGATTTGACCTAATTCCTTAGTCAACGATATTGGGCAATGGTTAATGATTGTACGTACCGGGAGTTTAAACATATCGTCGATACGTAATTCGGGAGATCGACCTCTCTTTGACCTTATCAAAATATAGATCCGGTTTAATTCGCTACAGCTGTAAAGTAACTTCTCAAGGAGAACTTTTCCCATGAAACCGGTTGCACCCGTTACAAAAACATTTTTCCCCTTATAAAAGGACTGTATTTCAGTTAGCTCGCTCATCGTGGAATATCTGAAAGAAACAGTCACGAAATGTCGTTTAAGATTTTCCTGAAAGTGTCGATTATCTGTTTACAATTTATAGTAGGAAAATTAATCGGCTGAGGCGAAGATCACGTTATTACCTTATTACGTATTAAAACCGGTTTATCTTTCTGGATGAATTAATTTAGGCACTGACCGCTACATCTTGCCGCGTATGAATAAATATTTCTCTCATCTATCTAGGTTACTGTGGCGCTGGATAGCCAGAGGCGCAAAATATAATTGATCAATGGCCAAGTGATACAATAGGTACTTTCGTTTTCTATGATTTCCATATCATACATATGTATTTAAGGAGTTCGTTGTACTTAAGTCGCGTGAATCCTTGAGTAAACGAAATCTCTACCTTTGCTGATACGAATAGAAGAAAAAACCGGTAAACTCGTCCCCGTGGAAATGCCAAGATCAAATTTACAGCTTAATTAACGAAAACATACGAATTTTATCAGTGCCTCGTATCATCTCCATCTCATAACCCTGAGAGTCTGCTTTTTGCTCTTCGCTCTTTCAAGGGAACATTCCACTAACCGTTCTCGACATTGTCAATTTGATCTAATTAGAACAATTTTACGGTCGAAATTCAATTTATACTATTGTCAATTTGATTATCGCCCGATCAAAAGGGCCGATGAAACGCGATTGAAAATCAAAAGGCACACACGGCTAAAACTGGTTTATAAATCAATAGGTAGCAAGGATGGCACGTGTTGATTGATGACTTTGTACGTAACATTTTATTAACTGCAACGCTTTAAATTAAACTTTTAATCTCCCGATCTCAAAATGCCAGGAAAGCCAAGAAACTGCAGTAGGCAAGATGAAACGAACCGTTGCAAATAACGGTATGTAATATCAATGAAAACTTCCGTTTCGCAACGACTACCTATGTGACAGCAAGGAAGCACCGCGCGCCGCGACGTAAAGAAAACGAAATATGTATGTAGGATTACTGTATTATAAGAATTTCTATTTCTAAGGGCCAAAACGAATCCTCAAAGGAACTCCTTTCACTCCATGATGTGGGTACGACGTATATGTACTCAAAAACTTCTATGATTTTATCATTTACTTCTGTACCAAGCCTGGCCCACTATCGTGCCTACATTTTTTGTAAATTACAAATGAACGTTGATTTTCAAAAGTCGGGAGTATCTGCTCCTACTTAGGTTCGGTAGATACACACTGTCCAAGTATTCTCAGCTCCTTTCTACTGTAGATCTTTCATAATCACGTGCTCGCTCAACTGTTTAAGTATCGACTAACTTATCCACTCGCGATTGTCCGAGCAAAGTTCAAGGAAGGTACAAAACTCGATTAGTTTCCAATGAATAGACGTTCGTTTAGTCGAATATCATTGATGCACCGTTATCGTATTATCTATAATCTGTATTATGAACAAGAGTATACTCTCAAACGTGGATGCAATCCGGTATACAATGCGCGAGAGTCATATGTACATATGTTAGAAACAAGGAAGTTCAGTAGACCGAGTTTTTCAATTTCCAACAGCACCAAACTTGTTTCTTGTTTGCAATTAAATATTCAGACATTCGCGCCGCGGAACATCGCTTACCAACTTTAACTCGCTTCGAAAGTTAACGTCGGTCCGCGAACTTTGTCTCTCGAAGTAGCCCAAAATTCCCTTGACAGTCTAGACTCTAGTACTCGTAATTCGCAACAGCCAACACGGTTGCCTTTCTTATTCATTAGAACGGCGTTGAAGTGAATTTCATGGACGGTTACCGACCAACGAAATCGTTCATCGCCTCTCGTATCAGCTATTCGATTAACTTTCTCGACGCGGAATTAGGAACGGAGCCACTGTGGTGAATTGCAGAAATAATACCTGTACTAGTACTGCGAAAATGGCGGAAAATGAAATATCGGTGGAAATAGGTAATTCACGACACACTGTAAAGTGTAGACGAACGCTGGAATCTGCTTGCGAAAGATTGACAAACGTTGACTGATTGTGAGTAAAAAAGGTGGATAATTTTTTAAAAAAACAATTTCCAACAACTTGTGTGCAAGAGTCAGTAGGAGATATACAGAAGGGCAAACGATCTCGCGTTTCGCTAAAAACCCGTCTTGCAACACCAAACGAGTTTTTCCCTGCCTCTGGCAGATCAACAGTGGCAATAAACAATTATTGTTACATTAGAGTTGCAGATATACTTGCGATCGTGCTCTAATAATATAATCTTTCCATGTATGTACTATCATTTTTTCTACAATTTGCATACGAGAAGCCTGTGGTCCTTCAGCTGTCACTGTCTACATGTGTTATTAAATCATATAAAGGATATCCAAAGCTTGAGTTTTTTATAACACTGTGCGTGCTAAAATACACTTGCTACATAAATGTTCAATTACAGACTACGTACCTATTGCTACGTCATTAATTATAATTTGTTTATTATGTGGCTACCTCGACCCTCGTTAATGTCACGAGCCCCCTACTTATAACGTTAATCCATAATCCATAATCCTTAGCGGTACCAAATTGATACAGTACCTACTTGTATTAAACAGACTTAATAGTCTATTAAATGATTCGTGAAAAAAAAGCGAAATTGTCGATTTAGTGAGAAATAAGAAGCTCTTAAAACAATTCTAAAAATATCCTTGGGATTCTCTTAAAGAAGAGATTCGCCAAAGTTTCTCTTGACCAGCAATTTCATTTTTCACTTCGCTGCGCCAAGCTCAGTTTAAACTTATGGTTGGTCTTAAGTTTATAGAGCGCGAGCCGGTGAAAGGGTTGGAATGGCAACAAACCAGTTGGCGGATGATTCGATTGCTTCCTGTGTCGCTAATTAAGACCCGTCGAGTAAAGATATATACAAGAAATACCTACGCATTAAATGCTTAAGACCTTGATGAAGAAATTAATCGCGGAGAGTGATGATTACCTATGTATATAATATATCGTTAGAGTAAAATCTTTCGGATGACCTTTGATACATACTTAAGCAACGGTGAAATTCCGAAACCGATGCTACTAAAGTTCAGAGATCAGATTTCGCCAAGGATGTATAGAAACAATTAAAAGTGGAATTAAATTCACATCTGTGAATATTCTGCGGTATTGCGTGGTCGAATGGAGAGGAAATGAGGAGAAATGTGCTTACCTGGTGGTATTCGTCCGGGAATGCGAAAGAAAATCCTGTAAGCAGTGTAAGCTGTCAGCAGACAGGCGTAGAGCCGGCGAAGTGTTGCAAGTGCAGCGCGAATCTGCTTGACTAGGCGAATAGGAGAAACAGTCGTGAACCGCGCGTTCGAACTCACTGAGCTCCGACGTGTTCGTGCAGCGAGTTGTAGCTGGTAGCTGGGGTTACCTTGCCTTCCCACCTGCCCCTCCAATCACACCACTTACACTTTTTCTCCTCTTTCGAGCCGCTTTTCTTTCGAATCCTATAATCTCTGCTGCATCGAATGAAACAACGATAGGTATATCTACTCCACGTTTTCTTTTTCATTTCATCATCGTCAAAAGTTTCCGTGATTACCGAACCACCGCAAGAAAATTCTTCCCCGTCATAAATGTATTCATGAATTCATTCCTTCGCCCTTTCACCGTTATTGTTCAGGAAATTTAGTCTCCTGCGTTAAGCAACGATTAATGTTCCCACGTGTAGGCGACCAAATCTCGTCGAAGACATGTTTCCGTAACTCTTCGTCACGTCGGATGAAATTACCTCACGTATAGTATATCGAATTCTACAGAATGTTGAAATGTAGATCATGCACTGTACAGTTCTACTTCTCGTTCTTACTTTTTTGGCGCGTTTCGTAATATGCTTGGTACGGTGCAACATTGAAACCGGTTCCTATCAGTTTTCCACTAAAATATCTAGTGGTTTTCCGTATGTATAAAATTTTTACAGGTATAATTATGCATCGTGCAAGAATAGCAGACATCAACTCTGAAGAAAGGCTACTTTGTCTTTATTCATAAAACATGGTAACATGTGCGATATTAAAAAATGCTAAATCTCGAGCAATAACTGAAACACGCCACTCTGCAGCAATTGACCTGTATCACAGTAGATGCATATGTATTTGAAAGAATTAATTGGCTTTCCAACAAATTTTTTCGTCCGTGAACTGCAAATTGCGTTCCTTAATTACGCGTTAGGGTAGTTTTATGTTGGAGCTGCAATAAATGATGAGAGCGACGATAAGATCGAAGCGCCGAATTACATCATAGGTACTGTTTTATAATGGAAGTGTTTATAATTTATATTGAGCCACCAAGTAGACCTACGTTTTCTAACAAACGACCAACGATAAAAACGTCCGATGGACGTTCTTATAGTTTCTTTCCTAGCTACAACATAAACGTACCCTTACCCGGATAATACAAATTATTTGTCAACAAGTGGCATCAGCAAGTTGTATTAATTACTATCTGAGGCGTGTATGTAGAGTTCATATTTCTTTAGTTCATGTTTCTTTCATACATAAAAGTATCCATCCTAAGTAGATCTCCATTTAATATTTTGCTTTCGATTAGAAAAAGATAGTAATTATGTAGGTTAAACAAATCAATATAATTGATTCATAAACTTACAAAAACAAACGATAATTACAAATTAATCCATTTATCGTACAGCGCATCTCAAAGATAAACATGAAGATTTAGAGTAAAAGATATTCATTGAGACTACAAATATCATTTCGACGAATGTAAGTTTGCAAACTTAAGTTATTTTTATATGTTTCCAGTGAATATGAAAGTTTTGTTCTAAATAAACGTGGAATTTTTCAACGACACATGTCTTTAAATCAGCATGTATCCGATCCTCAGTTCCTCCACACTCTACAACCTGAATCCTGTCGTCATCTTAACTTACGTACACTATAGTTACCCTTCAATTTTATAATAGCGTGAATAGGTACCTCATCACGCGGAATGACATAAATTAATTTCGCGCTAATGGAACCTATCATTAGATTCGCATATAAGTAATTACCTGTGTTACCTGTGGATCACTTAACGCATTCACCTTCAAGCGAAATACTTGAAAATAGATGATTTGGAAATCTTCATTTATTAATTAAAATTCAAACTATACACTTACAAAATACATTACGGTAAATATCGTACGGTAAAATATGTTTCTTCAAATGAAATACGTTTTTCGATACCTATCTCTTATTTTATTTGCTAAAACAGAATTACCCATACTTTCTTATCCACATATATCTACTAAAATTTGATATCTAAACAGCCACGAAAATACTGACCTAGACTCGCGCAACACTTAATACTAAATACTACTTTCCCTCTATAGTCTGATCAGCGAGGTGCAATCGTGCTAATGTCGTGTAATTAAATTCCCGTAAACTTTTCACAACGATATAATCATTCTCAATCGCTCAACTACGTTTCATAAATTCTACTTACTTTTCGCTTTACAGCTGTAATTGTGGCTTAAAATGAAATATCTATGTGAATGAATAATTGATCGTGATACATATGTACATACCTACGTGTATATTGAGTACTGATACACCAGATATAATAAAAAACAAATATCTTTCAAGCAAAATGAGAAATAGGTACCGAAGCATAAGATGCAGTGAGCCTTGTCTTCCACTTGGAATGAAAGGGAATCAAAAGTGCGTAACGTAGTAAGCAAGCTAATTATTCTTCCCCTAGCGTTTATTAATAAACTTTTTGCATTGCATTACATCATCCATATATGTAGACATGTATATGTACATGCGTACCTATATTCGACAACATAAAATTACAGAAACGAACGAAAAGCGGCCCAACTACTTGGGTATGTACATATATATGCCTGCTTCGCTAATTTTTCCGCTATTTGCAATCGATTGGGTGCTCGTGGTAGCATTCTCTACTTTTACTTTCTGGCTGTTCAGACTTCTGAAAATCAAGTAGACTCGCGGGAAGGCGATGCCCCCTATCATGCATATGAAATCTTTTAATCACTGTTTCGCCAAATGCACATATGTATGTAGTTATGTACTTACATATGTAGTAGATATGTACACATGCCGGAACTTTCATTACGTTCACAAGTGCATGCTGTGATTCCGAAACGATCATTAACAGTGAACGTGTACTCTATCATGTTGCCATCATGCAATTTTCAGTCAACTAAGACTTAAGATTTCGAAATGTGATCCAACATCTTTTTATAAAACCAACTTTCCCTCTCAACGAAGATTCGCGTAAGGACATTAGCACACTTAATTCCACTCTTCTGTTATAAATATATTGAATATTTCTACGGAAGGAATACTTAAAGCAAAGTTATAGTCATTTTCGGACATTTTTTTAGGGAGATAATGTTAACGCCACAGGAACGATTTTTCCGCAGCGCACATTTTGACGACGAGTATACCGGAAACGGATTTATGACTTTAATTGAAATTTTTTTTAATCCTCCAATATGAAAATTTTCGACCTTATTTTGCGACCTTCAAGCGTTTATAGCTCGGAGCAACGTTAACTGAATATGATGAAATTTTAGGCGTGTATACAACTTACTTCAATCTACAAAAGGCATTTTTTAAATTTTCATTACGAGCACAGACAAAAAAGTTGAAAAAATGATCTTTCCTATTTTTTTTTATTCTTCATACCAATTGCAACTTTTTTCAAAACGACGAGACCTGTCACTTAGAAAACTAATCCTACCAGCTGCTCAAAAAAACTCAAGTTGTTTGGACCAATTTTGAACAAGTTATACGATTTTAAAAGTGTCCACATACTTTTGTCCGCCACATTATATATTAACTATACTAAGCAATACATTGATTTACTTGCGTTGTTTGGTTGAAAAAAAATCCCCAAAACACCCTTATTTTTCAGACCAATACAGTGGTCTCCCCCTTCAAGAGGGGCGTAGAGGATCTCTTCTTCTTACCACTGGCCCGCCGGTACTGTGTCGCCACGGAACTGATAAGTGTGCCCAGACCTTTAAGTTGCACTTACTCCTTTCACTGAAAGCGTACCTACACCTACTTGTAGTTCCCTAACGACGTCGACGTTCCTACTAGTAGGTAGGTATCTCATGAGGTTCCATTACGCAAAGTTGTTACGTAAACTCGATGCACATTATAGGTCAACAACCTATTCTAATAAATTCTGCAGTTCTTTTCAAGAATTTCTCCCATCCGCTTTTTAGATTGTATCCATTATTACAATTTTTAGCATCTTAACTATCTAATTTCATATGGAGTAGATTCGTCATATTACCTAATGCAAAAATCAATAGATTTCAAAATACAGGGGAGAAGGTGTAAGTGTGGACTACTTAAGTAGGATTTTAATAAGGAGCAAGTGCTTATTTCTTTGATAAGTGCTGCAATTTGTCGGTCACTGACCAACAGGCGGAACTGGTGTGATTGACATGTTTGCTATAGCTAAAAATTAAGAGTGTCTGTTTTTGTTCGCCTAAAAACTTTTTTTATTTTTTTTCATACTAATTGAGAAATGTAATATGTTAGAAGTATAATTATGGAGGCATAATTAGCAATAAAATTGAACTTTTAAATGCATTATTTAGATATATTTGGAAATACCATTCCTATGCCGAGAATTTTACGTTATTCTGAAAAAGGCAGGAGCTTTTCATATTTCTGAGAAACTTTTATTAGATATCAAATTCACATTAAATTTCATTAATTAACCGTAATTTTTTTCGACAAAAGTTTCTCTTCTCAATTTTAAACTTTTTTATTTTTTCTGATTTCAAGTATTTAATTTTTGAGTCCTACAAACATGAAAAAACTTGTTTTAATGTTCAAATACAAAATATGTAAAAAATCCATTAACGTGTTTTTTACCGTTTCAACTTTGGTCCATATTACCACCCTATTTCTAAAACCATGTTTCGTGCAATTTTTACATTTTTAATAGTTGTCGATATTTACACCGTCTCCCCTACCTAATGAAGCTAAATCGTATAAACACCGAATATGAATGTATATACATATATACATACAATATAGATACATGTATATAAAATCTGATGCAATGATTGTGTTTAGCAGCGATTACGAAACATACCTACATCTTAACGACTGCAGTCTATGTAATCACACTACTCTATACAAGATATTATGTTAAAGATAGTACCTTGATTATACAAGAATCAAGGTGTTTCGACAAAACGGTGGGGCGAATAAATCGTCACACAAAAAGCACATGTGTCTTTCGATAAAGTAGCATATTCTCTAAACGCAAGCAACGCTTTTAAGTAATAACATTTATATTTTCTTCAAATTATATTCTAGTAAGAAACGCAATACGAAAAAGAGTAAGAAAATAGATGAAAAGAAGGGAGCAAAGTAGATTCTACAATCTATAATCTACAATCTACAACGTAAAGAGTACTATTATCAGGGCCGTCTTAACAAATTTGAACTCCCTGGGCTAAATAATTTTGGCGTCCAAGCCCCCAACAGTGCAATTTCTTCGCAATCGGTGCAAGGCAGTAGAACGCAACCCCGGGTCTCCACCAAGGCAAACACGAACAAAAACAATGCCCGCGAACGAAATTTTTGTCTCTAAAATTGAAGAGACAAAAACCTTTCAACATATTTGATTCCCCTTGGACCACTGGCGCCCCTGGGCTATAGCCCATTTTGCCCATTGGTAAAGGCGGCCCTGACTATTATTATGCATATGAATTTATATATGCATGTATATACACTACATTGCAGTGGAATTTGTTAAAAGTAAGTTAATAAAAATATTTTTAAAGTGAGCTTTAATTCGATAAAAGCAACTTTAAAAGACGTGCAATATTCAAATTTAGTAAAAAATTGACAAGGAAGTAGTATCAAATTGTAATGCAGACACTTACATACGTACAATCGATGTAAAAGAAAATGGTGTCCTGGACATTTAAAAGTATCACTTTAGATGTAAACGATGTAGATTACTTATTTCCGTCTGAATAAATCATCGTAAACAAGTAGAAATGACTTCGCATACCACTGCATTAGCCGAAGATTTGGCTAAAGACTATGCAAACTATGCCAAATTGGACTTAACCCATCAAGCAAGTATTATATTTTACATAACCTCTAATAAAATTATCAAATCATACATATTTTAAGTATAAAGAGATACCTTAGACTTCCAAAATTTATATAAACTAATACGCAATCGTATTTTAGATGAAGAACTTCCATGATACAATTGAAGATGTTATGATACGCTTGGAAGAATTCCAGTCAATTATTGAAATGGTAAAACACATTAATTAATCACCATTATAAGTTCTTATTGAATATATTATTTATTTACACACTAATTTACTTTAAAAGGTTCGGTCTGAAAGTATGCAAAGTACCGATCAACATATTCCAAGATTGCAAGATATGCAACAAGCGGTTTCACATCTTTGCAAACGAATAGATGCATTAGAACACGTTATAGCAATGGCTAATGTAAATCTGACCACATTAGAAGTTGCTGTGGATAATGCAGAAGCCGAATTAGGAATTTCTGATAGATTATTTGGAATGTTAAATCCATTATCCTTCTTTGTAAGTTGTAACGCTTATCCTGCTACAATCTTACAGTTTTCAGATTTATAGATTTAGTTAAGAAAACTGCATCATATTCCAGAAAAAAAGTCAAGAACCCGTGGTACCTAGAAACCAGTTACCAACGTACGAACTGGCAACCATTTATAGAACAACTGACTATTTTAAAAGCGAATAGACAATATATCGTATTCCTCGAGAATGCGATACATGCTTATCAATTAATCTGATATATGAAAACACGTTAGAGGTTTTTAATGTTCCAGGACATGCAATGTAAGGTAAAAATTGGTTTAATATTCTTTCGAGTGGAATTAATATCTTAATATCTTCAAGTGGAATTACTTTCAGGATTTATATGCTAAATGGGAATGAATGTACTTTTCGATAAGTCAAGTAATGTTGTTTACGAACAATACCAATAGCAATATTTATATACAATAACAACAAACTAAGTAGTTATCCCTATGTAACGTGTACATATGTTGTTTATTTTTATTAGTATAATGCCAGAAAACATATTCAGGAAAGAGTTAGCACGCTGCAAGTGTACAGGACTTGAGTTGTGCTTTCTTTTCGCCCACAGAACAATTCCCACCTATGCAGTGTCTCCATCTTGTTAACTTCCCTATGCCACACGTAACGCTACAACTGGACCAATTTCCCCACTGGTCCCATATTTTTGGTCCTTGTCGACTCGTCCTACCTGCCACCACAAAATATTCATCTAGCAAATAATTGTCTCCAAATATACATTACTAAACGTTTAAGATTATAAATTAATAGCATTCGTACATATAAATACAGCTTCCTAAACAAATTTTACATGGTATACAATATTATTTACCATATTTATTAGATACGTTATAAACAAATATCAATTATTCCAATGAAACTGTTATTGTTATAATTTTAATATTTAATAAAATAAATGAAATAAAATACTAAGCTGCTTAGGTACTTTCTGATTTTGTACATTTTCTGTCTTCCTTCATGACGCCCTCGTTTCTTCCGTTTCCTCCATTTTTATCTTCTTCGTTGGTATTCTCTACAAAATTTTCTTTTTGTACGTTGCCGATTTTCGGTGCAGAACATATCTCATGACGAGAAAGTGAAGATGCAGTGCTACTTAAACAGTTGACGTGCTTCAGAATTGACAAACATTCCGTGATAACGAACAAAATCGTTAAAGATTTAACAAACGTTATCTTTAATTCATATAAAATTCGCATTACTGATTTCACGATCAGAATTTCATGTAAATAGGAGTTGTAACTAATTGAAGTTATTCGATAGTCCGTTTCTAAATACATATTGCCACGATTGAAATGCGATAAAATAGTTACGAGCGCGTTACGTAAAAACTCATTTGAAAAAGGAAACGCAAAATCCAAAGAACAAACCTTAATTCTACTATACATTTATTCAAGATTTTATTTTAATTCTGCATAAATATATATAATATTAGTGTTTAATTCCAAGCCAATGAAGAATATTTTTTGATTCACAATCTTTTAATCGACAAGTTTTCATTTGTGCTTTCTTTAATCCTTTCGAGCAGCTTTCCCCTAAGCAGTGACGCCATCGAACTTGTCGACCACTTCCACAAGTTACACTACATGTACTCCAATTACCCCACTTGTCCCACAACTCGCTATCTATTATAATTTTAAAATCATATAAATTCTTAAGATAAAACGCGCATCGTGGAATTTATTGGACGGTTGATGACTGTATACTGAGTACTGACGATCTTCGGTAGTTCCCTCGGTTTCCGCCAAAGCTCTTTCCCCTTTTTTATGCGACTGAGCGTTATCTCCACGAAATCGTCCACTCGTCCCACGATCTTTGCGAACATCTTTGTCCGAGTAACTAAGCAACTTTCGATGAGAATATCTAGAATTTCCAGAGGAACGCAGACCTTTCTGTGACACCAGAATCATTGGTCGTCCTTTATCGCCCCGTTGCGGTACTAATCCGTGCAACTTTATACGATAAATTCAATTAATATTGTTATATTCACTTACACTAAAATTATGCACGTAACCGCTCGAGATAACTAACTTGTGCATATCTATATTTCTTTGAATTGAATACGAAAGAATGCGGATACAAGCGAATTGGTCCATTTTGTTCAAAGCCGTAATATTTATACTTAATTTTCCTTCTGTTATGTGCTCGATATTTTCGCATACACTTTAAATTGACGCAAGAGTAGCTCCATTCTTGATCACCGACCGCACTACGTTAACAAACTTAACGTTACAATGATTGAATAATTAAAATATAACACACTACTTTATATAACGTAAATTCTGTAAGCCTTTACATTATTTCGCTGATAAATATATATATGTAAGGACAATCTAAAACTATACCACTCTGATACATATACCGTTTGTCGACTGAATTAGCTGCCAAAGTGTTCGGATTACGTTTTAACGAATTTCTCGTCGATCTAAGAGGATGCATTCTTTGAAATTCGACTTCGTCATCGGAATCCTCCGGGAAGATACAACCGAAACAATGTGTTAGTACCAGCGCAGATAATAATCGCATGTCATGTTAATTTCTTCGGGTGTTTTAGCTTTAGTTAGGTAAAATATGACCAGCGGAACGGCTTGGTTGAAATAAATACGGAAAGTAACATCGTTAAGTAAATAACAATTTGACAGTTTTAATTACATACCATATGTTCGTTTTCCGACACTATATTCAAGTTATTCAGAGATAAATGTTTTCGTATACTAATCATTCTGTATCGGTAAATAATGAAAGAATTTTGATAAATTGCTAATTCCGCGGTGAATTTAATGTATCCAAGTTTGACGAGCAAAGTTATTTTTCTACGTATCAGTCGATAGTTTAAACTTTAGGTTCTGATTAATAAGGACATTTTCAAATTTCCGTATTATTTTTATTTAAATATTACATACATTTTCCCCATTTATTTTGATACTCATTTTATAATATATAATATTCTAGGAATTACTTTACTCTATATTTACAATTTGTTTTTTTCCATGATTTGAATTGACATACAACGAAACAATGAAATGAGAAGTAAAGATTTATCAGAAACTATAAAATTGTTTCAACATATAATTCCGATATAAATAGGACTATTTCGAATACATGAGTGTGCGATAAACGTTTAAAAAAAATAAACCTTTGTACATCTGCTCTGTTTCCTATATAAAAATATCGCTTTTCGCAATTAACATACTTCGAAATCAGCGAAGACACTTACGATTTGAATCACAATTTTAAATGACTATGGAACATTCACAACCTAAAAAATGCTTTATGAGCACGACCATTTGGAATCTGCCCTTGAAGTCTCAATCTTCTAACTGCTTCTCTCAAGTGTTTCGGTTGTAGAGGCCCTGATTCTTGATGAGCTTCCATCACATCCAGAGCTATGTGCAAAAAAATCAGGCTTAACGAAAGAAAACTTTTATCACATTTAAGGGATTATTACTTAAACCAAAACTTAAGCTATACCTTCTTCCACAATTTCTCCAACAAACACTTTTGCGATACCAGACATCGCGATAACCACATTCTGTGACACAGAGCAACCCGTTATGGTTTGCATAATCTGAAACAGAGAATACAAAAGCTGAAATTTATTTAATTAAACATAAAAACAGTTTCAAAAAAACTGATACATTACCCTCTTTATAGCTGCTTTTGGAAACGCTGCTCTTCTGTACATTTCATACCTATCCAACTGATCCTCTGTGAAATTCGAGACTAATACCCTGTTAAGAAATAAACACTCAAATATTTGTATACGTTTATAAACTAATATATAAATACATACTGCATTTTTTCTCTCTCTTCCTCCTCCACTTCTTTCTTGCTCTTTTCTTTACTTTCTCGTCTTTCTTTAACATTTGTCGGATTCGCATGCGGTAGTAGTATATCATTTCCAAAGATATCCTCGGTACTCTGATCATCTTCTCTAATCTCAATTTCATGCTTGACAATATCTAATTGATCATCGACGGTGTTACACAAAGAATTGGAGCCGGCTTCTTCCACGTCCGATTGAGACTGAGAACTCATTGCATCCGATTCTATCTGATATCGTGTACAATCATTTAAATACAAAGCGGGAGAAATTAAACGAGACTAGCGCCTTAGAAAGCTTTTACGTTATACCTTCATTTGCATGTTGTCCACATCCATCGATTCCATGTCTTTGGAACCAGAAATTCCAGAAGGGCTATCTTTTTCATCTTTATCATCCATGTCTACGTGCTCACTTTCATTGCCAGAATCTTCTTTCCCAAATATGTTATCCATCGCGACGATAAAATATGTTCTCGTAAAGACAGAAACAATATAATAGATGTTTCTAAAATAGTTTAAAAGTAACAAATAGTCTTTTGACCATTTAGAATTAATAAAACCTAAAGCGGGAAAAAGAGCTTATTAAATGGTGTGATTTAATGACATATCGTTTTAGGTTAGGATAATTGCTATCCTGTGTATACTAACGGAGAAAAATTTACGCTGACAATTTATTTGGTAGAATCGAGATATTCGAACAAGCGAGGTATTCTCTAAAGGTATGAGTGAAATAATAACAACTTCATTCAGTTCTTTGAAATGAATTCAACTGCAACAAATAGCGTTATCTTCTATTTCTTAAACAATCCCGCCATATTTTTTTACTCCTGCAGGATCTATGAAAAACGACGTTCCATACTTCCATGCAATACTGTGAATTCCGAAGCAAAAAGGAAAAGCAGAAAATTCGGCGAATTGGTTTCTATTAATTTATCTAATTTCTCGTGTCTTTGTACAATATTAATCTCACATAATTTTTGTCGATGTACGCATTAAGACTTATACTTGACCGGTACTAAGTTTCAAACTGTCAAATCGTACAGTCTTTATTTACAGTTTGCGCAATAGAAATAATTAAATAGTAAAGTGCGTTGCCCCTGCCATTTCATAAACTATAATAATTGATTTATGTTTCTACAACAAGTGCATAATAACTCTGGTAAAAATGAAGTAGAAAAATATATTGTGAGTTTTCGTGTGGATATTATTAAATAATTGCATTGTGCTGTTGGTAGTTTCTTGCCGTTTGGTCACGTTTGGTGTTTATACGAGAAGGGATGGGTGAAGGGGGTTTAATTTTGGAAAAGGCTCGGATGGTGAAAGAGATTGAGAAGCCTTGTTCGGACGAGTTAAAGGACGACGCGACGAGCTGACGAGTCGCAGCGTGGCGCCATCTGATGGTCCAGTGAAATGTAGTCGACGGTGTCGCGACGTATTTGTCAATATCTCATCGTTTTCACGATTTTCACGGCCCGTGTATACGGCGTTCGTTGAGAATTAGGCCGCGATCATCTCGGACGGAAGGCTGTTAAGGGACCGGAGGAGAAAGGAATTGGTTGATCAGCGCGGATCAGCGAGGAATCGAGTGCGTGAGGAATCGAAAGGTGAAGCGAGAGAGTTGTCGGCGCGAAAAACGGACATCGTGAACTGGCCGGGACTCGGTACGGTAGCTCGCGGCTCGCGAGTGTATGTATCGTCTTGTATCGCCTATCTTGTTCTCGTGGGTCGGGCCGACGGGAGCGCGGTAGTGAGTGAGTGGAGAATACATACAGTCAACAGTGGAATACCAAAAGATCGGGAGTAGGTTCGGCCGGAGAGTTGACGCGAATCTGTATCGTGCTGATCGTGCAAGCATCGAGCATATCGAGCATATCGAGCATACTACGGGCCTACGAATGCAGCTTCAAGACGGAGTCGCGTATTAAGATGTGAGTACGGTCAACGGTGTGCCTTCGAACGTAGATGGTGTGCGCTCGTTGCGAGCCGGATTTCACAGGCAAATTATGGCGAAAGGAGAAGAAAGGGTTTGCTTGCCAGCAACGGCACCTCATCGAGCGTAAGACAGCGTGGCAAACATTCTCTTCCTAGACGGTACGAAAAAATGCCGATATATACGTATAACGAGCAGAAACTATTGTTGTAAACACGACTCATTACCATCCAACTCTTGCACGCACGATCCCTTTACGTACGTTTGCGGTGACGCGCGCACGCCTCTTTCTACTCATACAACTGTACGCACTTTATCACGATGTCGCGTTCTATATACACCTTTGCGCGCACACCTACGAAATATCATGACAGGAACGCGCGTGAAACCGGTCTTGATCTTTTCAATCGCTTCCCAATTCGCTCTTCCTTCTTTCCTTCGCCTACTCTTTCCACGAATTCGTCAAACTATCGCTTTGTCTACAAAATCTAAAGTATAACCGCATATTTAAAACGCAATGTGTCACGTTTAGTATTGCATTTTACTTCCTTCTTTCCGCAACCTTGTTATCAGGCTTTAAGATTCAGTACACGTACCCATTGTGAAATACGTAGTACAAATCGGAAGGGGATGAGTTTTCTTGGAAAGAATAAACATTACAGATTAAAATTTTACAAAAGAGCATTATCTCAATGTTTAAAACTTTCCACTTTGCTACTCGAGCACATTCGCGCTACGCGATTCTTTCAAACGCTTCAACTTTGTTCTGGAATTTCCGCGTGTCATTGATCTATAACATTCCTGCAATTGTGTTGAAGTTGAAGCGGTTACATTTGAGGAACAGGAAAGCGGAACGGCTTCCTTAATCGTTATCGTCACTACAAAATGTTTATCTCCTACGTAACACCGGAAACAGTCGACTCTGAAAGTATTACATCGATATACGATTTTATCGTAGATATAGAATTGAATTTTGCGATAGTCCAAGAAAACTTTGCCAATAAGATTCTTCCATTGTCTTCTACCATGTGGTCAAGCGCCCTAGATTTCATGCACTTATGTCGCTCTCTAAATATTCCCAGAACATGACCCAGATTTTTAGATATTCAATACGTTCGTCTCGTTTCATTTCCCACGATTTATGTTGAAGTATTTTGCTGCGAAGAGGATGGAGGAAGAAATGTAAGCACGAAGGGTGTAGGGTCGTTTTGTTGGAGTCTCGTGTTAGGAAATTCTAGAAACTGAAGTTGGAAACTTGCTCGCTTAGAGCGGAATTTTGTTTCCCCGGCTGAAGTCGATTAGAATCCGCTGCACGTTTCGATGCTAGTACTCGTTCAAGAAGACGTACGATTCGGTGGTACGGTTTAGCCGGTAAGCGTGGCATTTATCTAAAGGGAGCGGCGTCGGCGACGTCTCTCGGACTCGTGGATTTACGGACATAGGAACTCACGAACGCACGAAAGCAAAGGTAGAGAGTAGAGAGACAGACGGACGGACGGACGGACGGACGGACGGACGGACGGACGGACCGGACGGTCGTTGGCCGAAGGAGAAACGACCCGAGTCTCCTCGCTCGAGTCGACGGAGCCTGTTTTACTACGGTGCTACGCTCTGTCAAGTCTGCTCAGCCTGCGAACTAACCAACGAACAAGCGAATCCGAAAGGAGCCACGTCGCGCCGCGAATAAACGATAACCTGACGTTCCTTCAAATAATTTACCTGGATTTCAATTCTGGACCTTGCCCTCTATCCGTGTACAAGCTGCTTTTCTCTGCACCCTCTGTATCTCTATATCTTTATCTTCCTTGTGCCACGCGTATCGATATCCCGTCGTTTATTCCTCTTTCACTGAAATTCAATTACTATCGACGCGCGGTAAACCTACTCTACGATCGATGCTTTCCATCTTCGCTGAAAAAACAGCTGTTCCCCCGGTTTCATTTTTTTGCAATCATCGTGGTAGAATCGACAAAGACGTTGTTTCAAACAACGCGGGGGCTTTGCGCTGCAATTTCGTGGTTCTACGATTAGGTATGCTAATTACATATCTACTGTTTAATCTACAAGTTGTAAGTGAATTCTGCTGGGAACTATATCGCGGATAGATCGAGAATATATCAGAGAAGGAACACCGTTCAATCGCAAACTATCGAAGAACAGTTGGAGGAAGAAAACTGTCGCGACGCGATAGCTGAATTGCGGCAAGTGCACAAGGAGTCGCGTGCGAGATATGGAATACGTGTTTACGGCAATCGGCATCGGAGGTCAATATACCGTTACAAACACCGCGATATCCTCTTCTCTATTTCGCCAAGCGCATCGCGCGCCAATTTACAGCTCGCAAACACCGCGCTTCGTACCTACTTTCTAAATAACAGATTGCTGTCTATGAGACTCGTGTAGCTTCTTCGTCTCCTAACCGATCTTCATTTTCATAGACTTCGTAAGTTAATCTCTTACAACTTGGACGTAGGAATTTTCGATCAAGGAAGAAGGATAAGTATCCTTTCAAGCGGCGTCTCTTCGCGTCTAATACAGGTAGAGTTACACGCTATGTGCGAACGCGTTACTCGAACAACACAATAGTGCAGGATGCATCTAGATAGCACTGACCGAGCTGAATAAGTTTACTTCGCAACAGATACGCTGTTGCACCCAGATCTACGTGCCGTTTCCCTCGCGATTCAATTACGTCTGCGGTGTGCATTCACGATACAGGCAAGGTCGCGTGTCCCAAACTTGTCAATTATTCATAATTATCATAATACGTATCGAAATCTGAGTGACACTTCCGTTTATCCTAAATGATTAATTAATTTCTTAAAATTCCTTCGAGATTATACGCGTTGTAAGATATTCCATTTGGTGCTTTTAACGTTTAATTTGAACGAGACGCCCGCACCTCGAACAGGTGCAGACGCTCGCGTATCTCGCGTAGCTATCAATGAGCTACGCTTTTGCGCGACACCGTGAACTACAGTTTATGCGGATGCTCGCTCCCCCACTCGCTCGTTCCTTCCTTTTTCGTTCTAGCCGCATCGGGTCCTTGACTCTGCCACTGCCAGTAACCAAAGCGAAGCTTTACGTAAGCACTTTCTATCTGCAAAGGTATGAAAACGATCGGTGAAAAAATGCTGTTCGCGCCGAAGCTGAAACGCTTAGGAATATGGTGGCTATCTGCGTATCAAAGGGCTCTCTCTATCCCTCGCTCTCATTCTCCTTTCGCGAACACAGAACAGACAGCATAAATTGCAGACACCAGATCTCGTTGAATTCGATCGGCAGACATCGCTGATAACGTTACGGAAATATCCGACGGGATAAAAATATTTGTCCATACTTGCAACGTGGACGTCGCGTCGGTGTTTATGAGAAGAAAGTTGTAGTATTTATACATATACATTCTACATGTAGGTTTCTTTTTACGCAGGTGCGAAGAGGCTACAGAAGTGGAGACGCATCATCAGCAAACAGCGGCAACAACGATGGGCGTCGCCGAGGACGAGACCCCGTCCTCTTTGACTTCTCATCCTAATCCTAACGTTAACAACCCTAATCAAGAAGGTACGTGCCCAAACTCACGATCAACTAACTCGATAAATCATGCGAGGTCCGAACAGTCGCAGAGTTTTCACTAACTTAGGGGAAAGTGGGGTAAAACGGAACACCAATGTTTCTGTTAGATAAGAGCTGCGAATGAGTTAGTATCGCGTGACATGGAACCAAAGGGTCCTCATAGCATTTTGTGATAGACCATAGACCTCTGCACAAGTTATTTTTTCATTAAGAGAGTTTGAAAAATTTTCGGTATCGACGTTTCAATATTGCGTTGGACTTTCGACCACTTTTCGGTACTTGGATTTCGAAAATTAATAACGGCAAGTACATCGTTGGATTCTATAGTCCTTACGCTACATTTTGATATATATAAAAAGTTCTTTACCTCACGCTGAAGTGTAAATATTAAATGTTTACTAAATGACTGCACATGGGGCCAAATGGAACACTTTTCGCGGGGTAAAACGGAACGCCTATTATACATGGGGAAGAATGGAAACGTCCCTTAGTATGTGTTTATTATCTCTTTTAATTATTAGATTGTAGATTAAACTTTTAATTACTATCCTTGTTTCCAAGAAAATGGATTTTGTATAGAAAATTATGATGTATGAGATACATCTTTCATTCGATCAAACTGTTAGTTTAAATTGTAATAAATAACATAATCATTTAACGCAGATGTGTTCTCCATGCAAATATTGATATTCATGTAAAAATCCACGTGTAGGGGAAAGCGGGGTAATTCCAACCAGCGGGTGATTCCGGCCCGCTTATTGTTCATACAATAATAAACAAACGGTATTAATCTATTCATCTTTTACGATATTATATTTATATTTGATTATTTTCCGTAATTTTCATGTTATCTAATAAAATATTTTCTCTTATATGTATAATATATATTTTTGTTATATTTTATTTACAATAGTTATACCTAAAACATATACTTATAGATTTTAACATAAATTAATACATTTTAAACCATAGAAATAAAGATTTTGTACGTTTACACGGTCTTCGAGTGGGTGTTCCGTTTTACCCCACCATTTGACCGAGGCGAAAATTTCAATATCTCCGGCAAATTTCATTTTCCGTCGTTCCCAAAGATTTTTCTTAACAATGACCTTGATTTTCTTATAGTCTACTGAAGACTCCTGTCGAGGTCTCGTGTCTTTTTCTCCTCCCGATTTTAAGTTATCACCCCCCAAAGTTAAGCGTTCCGTTTTACCCCACCTTCCCCTATAATTAAACTGAATTTACACCAGCCTAGGATGCACTCGCGTATAGATTTCAATTGATTGTTTTTCTGTGAGAATTATTTAGGAATTACTGGAGTAATGATAGTGTAAGCGTGTGGAAGGACAGGCGCACTTACGTTCCGAATAGTTTCTTTCCGGAGTCGCAATTCGCGTTAACCTTGCGCATTCTCGTGTTTTAACTCGCAACGGAGTTGAAAAGCAAATCGCGCGCTCGTTAATCCGTTTAATTATGCCGACACGGAAGCACCGCGAAAAGTCCCCATGCGACAGGATCCGCGCAGTGCTACTTCTCACTCGTGTCAGTGATCACCGTAGCCAACTTAACGATCCCTATCTTTTCTTTGCCTTCCGTGCTACGCTACGAGGAAAAAAAACGTGGAAACATTACCGCTCCACTTCTTTAATTTTTCCTTATCATTCAACGGCACATAATAGTTGATATTTTCGCGTCCGTTGAGTTGCTAATACTTGACGGTAATGCACGAAGAACGAGGTAAACGTGGTAATTTGTTGTCTTCGACACAACAATCGCGGTCCGATGTTCAATCGAACTCTAACAATAGGCAAAAGTTAAAGCGTGTACTTGCTTAAATGCTTAGCAGCCGTCGAGGTTCGACGGGTCTCGAATAAGTGAAATATGTATCTGTTGTGTCTCGTACTGTCTTGTTCGCGCGTCTACCTACGTAGAAGAGGCATTAGCGGTTTCGCTCGCAATTTGCGATTCGCGATTCTTACAAAGGAATGGAAGTAGAGGCGCGTGTCGTCGCGCTCAGTGACTCACCGATAGATCTATTTTTACATTGTAATGTAAACGATTTTTACATTGTTTTTAAGCATTCTTGTCTCTTTCACTTGCAAAATTAACGTTAAGGTAAATGTACCAATACACGGACGCTTAAGGGGCTTAAGGAATAGCGGCAAAGTTTGTTTCCTAATTTAATTTGTAAAACCATCATGAAATAAAAAAATGTTGTTGAAATGTGAAAGATAACACAATATTATACTATCGGAAACTGAAAAAAAAGTTTATGTATTATAATAGACGTATTTATTAATGAAAATACGAAAACATGCAGATGTCCCAGTAAGCGGACAACCTAAAAATGCATGTCTGAATTACTTACATTCACGAAATTCTTCTACCAGTACATAAACTTAGACTTGTTTAAAAAAATATTAATTTTCTTGCAAATTTAATCATCTTAAACTAAATTTAAATCCATTTACTATTATAATAATGTATTATTATAATATATAAATAAGAAAAGCTGTCAATATTTTCTTAGTAAATGACAGAAGTGTCTTGACAAAAGCTCAACGAATTTATCAAAATCTGCTATGAGTACGAAGTGTGTTACAAAATAATTTCTAACGATTTTTCATTAATATTGCTAAATAATGCATAATGATTTTAATTAATATTTCTAAATACACATACATTATGGGACTATTTTTTGTTTTTAATTACATTCAAAATTAAGCTTAAAAATAAATAAAATTCGCATTACTGTTCAGGTACTGGGACATGACCGTGCACTGGTACATTTACCTTAACAGATCGAATCATCAATATGTATTGTTAATTTTGTAAGGACAGAATTTTGATCCTCGACAAATTCGTGACGTTGCGGCAGAGAATATGATCCATGCCGGTTCGGGAGTTCGTCTTGATCGACATGCGCGGTCGAGCACGATGGTATTGCAAATAGGATGGTACATCGTGGTCAAAGATAACTCGTCGTAAACTACTACGAAGAGGCGGCGTCGTAGCCTAATTGTGGAACGAAACTGATGCTAGGCTAAAACTATCTTACGCTCCTATTAGTTATCGTAGTACCTAACTTAACGCGTCGTGACGAAAATTAGGTACATCGAGAAGTAACGCGTAAAGAAACGTTACGCTCACTTTATGGTGCCAATAACACTTAAAGCAATTATGAATCAGTGATTACCTATTAGTATTTAATCTAACAACGCAGCAGTGAAACTTGCAATGAAATTTGCGATAATGTAAGAGAGCAAGAAAGTTTATTATCGTTTTTTGATACGACCATTGCAATAACGCGTTAGGCGAGTGCTTACTGCTTATACATACGAGCATAACTGGTGGAAAACAGAGTTGCTGCGCTGCTTCCTTCTGCTCAGTCTTTTCTCAGTAGAGAAGATAAACAAGCGAATTAATCTTATCGTTGCTTGCCCAGACGTACAACCGTGACTAACAGACAGATCGTTGCCAGACCGCTGGATTTTTTTGGACCAGCCAGTTGAAAATTACTCGGTACATACATGTATATCGCGTGACCATTCTCGTGAACGTTCATCGATCGGTACGCTCGATGCCCCGCTCGTGCAGCCGTTCCTAAATTAACGTCTGGAGATGTGTGAAATTTTTGCAACAAGAAACGCTTATTTCTCGTTATCCTATCGATTCAGGGTTCTCGAATCGCGTTTCGTTTATTTCTTCTGACAAGATCCGTTCCCTTCCATTCGCGAATCAAAATAAACGTTCCTTCACGATCAAAGGCTCGAAACGCGAAGGAAAAGTAGGCGTACCTTCTCGAATAAGAGACGCCCCGATGAGTTAGGTGTTTATCTATTCGGATACTTCCACTCTTCCATCGTCATTGTATTCGCCAATTCTTTCCTCCGCGCGGAAGAACGAAAAAAAACGGTGCTTTCGCAGTGGTGTCTAAGAACTGGCAGAATCAATAGCAGAGCATCCGTTTCGGGTATCGTCGCCTCGAAGAACAAAAGATTCGATCGTTTCGCTTGCACCGCGCGGTAGAGATTAGATTAGAGAACGAAAGCGTGCAAGTTCGCAGGGAAGGCTACAGTAAGTAGGTACTCTGTATAAGTCTATGCCGATAGTGAATTGTCCATTATCTTTCACGTGCCACGTTTATTTTGGTGCTCGTCCCAAGCGTCGAGTGCTATTTTCTGTTTTGCACGCGTGTTTCTGGTATCGCGACACTGAATAGTTTAAACGCGTTCAGCCACAGTCAGAGACTCAACTTTATTATGTACGCGCAAACGATGATGAAGAAAAGCGCGGTGATTTCCCTGGTCTCTCCCTATTTTGTAGATACTATTCCCACGACGTAGAGCACGTTTCGCGTTGCATCCTTCTAAGGAAAAGAAGGAAGGAAGAATCCTATCCGATGCTGCGCAACGCGCAATTTCTTGCATAAGGACCATTGTGTTCGCAACTTCTGCTAAAGAAATGGAAAGCGCACAGCTTCCTCTAAGTCTTCCTCATAATACGCGGAAGTCACTTTCGTTCTTCTGGTTCCCGTCATTGGAAATTAATTGATCTTCCACCGAGGCTATTCTCGCGGTATTTTATTTAAAACAATACTACTGGCGTCTCGTTGCATACCACTAATTGCCCACGCGGATTATTACTTTCTAATTCGTTGCCGGTCCTCGGTGAGGTATTTCCGTTGAAGTCGGGTATCGTTAAATGTGGTTTAGTCACCTGGAAGGAAAGGCAGAAAAGAAAGTGTCGTGGCTGCAATGAATTAGAGTGAAGGCGTCTGTCGAACGCTTATGCCCAGTGATTTAAGACAAAGGGAAGGAGGAAGCTGGAGCAATTCGATTGAAAGTACCTATAAAGTATAAAGTAGATACTGGAGACGTATCTACTATCCGTTGGTCACGTTCACCTGCTGTTACCCGTTGGTAACGTAGGTACCTTTGAAAACCAATCAACGTTGTGTCGTACTCGCTCGAATCGTGTCGAATGCGTTTCAGGAAAATCGTTGAAAGGCGTTCGATGTAGCACGGCATTGTTAGATCTATCGCTGTTGTTGCCACGCACGTCCCGGTTGTGTTAACGTTATTAGAGTGGAAATCCTGCTTGGATATATTTACGCGATCGCTCCGCCGCGCCGATTCTCTTCTTCCGTAAAAATCACTCACTACTCCCACTGCTCGACGCGATTCGTCGCGTCGGCGTCGCTCGACCTATTCTTCTTTGTAACTTACTAGACTACTACAGGTCGGAGAAAGACGTTAACGATACAATCGCGTAACAATCGGCTCGCGTACATATTTAGATGGCAAAGAGAAATTGTGTATTACTTAGTCAAGAATTATCAACTTTTCAATCGCAATCCCAGTAAAAATCGTTAAACCCAAAAAGAAGAAGAAAACGGTTCAAGGATCAGAGTATCGTTGCCTCTGCGCACGGTGACAATTTTCTATGCCCTAGGTTATACGATATAGGTATACCTACTTATATATATTTGGTTGCTCGAAAAGCTAACCGTTCCGCAATATTTTCACCTGGTATGCGACACGTAGTGGAGCACTGCAGTATTTCAGTTAGGGTCGGACTGCGCTTTGAATCGTTGCCAGGAGCGCGTTCCTCTCTGTCATCCGCCTGCTTTTTCCTCTTCGTCTCTCGAGCCTTCTGTAATCTCGTTTTCGCATTCGTTCTAGGTCAAGTGTGTATTTTAATGATCGCCGACGTTGACGACGATTTTTTTCGAGTTGCGCGAGGACTCGAAGGGATCGAGCGGAAATTGCGTGGGTGAGAGCGATCCTTGACGATTTTCGCGCTACCGGCATTGTTCCTTTAACAATTTTTATACCAATACCAGTGCCAACATGCCCTGTTTCACTTTTGCGGTACCTACTTTGCGCGAGTATCATGGGGAGTAACCAATTTCGCAGATTCGAAAGAACTTCCCTCGAATGAAAATATCTGCGCGAAATTCTCTCGCACGTTTCCACGGGTTTGGCTCCAAATTAACTCTTCCTAAGTAGTAGGTACCATTTCTATTGTAATTAAGTAGAGTGATCGGCAAGATTCGAGTGTTATCGTTTCCAGTATCTTAAAAGATCTCTCTCTTTTCTACGAGAAAATAGATGATATGGTGCAACAATTCGCGTTTCTCTTCTCATTTGTGATGATTTGAATGCTCACCGACGAATTACCTACACTGGCGTACCGTACTTTTCGGCTGACTCGTTTAATAAGATAGTAAAGAGAGATCTCGTTCTTAATACGGTTTACTCGCATGTGCAGAAACGGAAGTTGCCGAAGAATCTGCATACGGAGGGTACTGTCCCTAATGCGTTGCATAACTCACGCTCGTTACGGAATCCGAGGATGGCGCCTCTATTTTTATACCGAGACTGCCGTGCTGGCGTCAAACCGTTTTACGATTAATTACTGGAATCGCTATGCCAGTCGTGGCTCCAACCGATGACGCCGATCAACAGTCCGCGCTAGACATCTAGATTCCATCGTCTCTTTAATGAGTTTAATGCAAACCCGAAGAAGAATAACGGACACTTATCGACGTTCTCGAGTCCTATTACTAGAAAACTACTTAGAAGAGGTGATTTCATTTAACAACTATACGATATCCAACAGTCGTAGCTTTGTTATGAGCTATTTCATCTCATCCCATTCGCACTTCATTCGTAGTATTCAGTAATCAAGTACATATATACATTTTCCTCCGATAGCATTTTTCTACAGCTGGACCGTCTCTACGAACCGAGTCGTAATTTCAATTATCAATAATTAGCAACTTTGTTTAAACATGCACCGAGTACAATTTTATCGCGCGATATAATCTTGAAAACATCAGATAAATAGTATTTTCGGTCGCGTGACTGACAATGAAGCAGTATAAGGCTCTTGATAACTCTGATCTCGATTTCTTTCCACTGTATATAACTTATCTTTGAATGCCTGCATTGTTTCGTTAAGAAACATTGCAGAGTCACGTTTGTAAACATTTATGTTACACGATTGGTACGCGAATGTATAATCAAGACGAAATAAATTAGATAAAATTCCAATCAGACGGTTAGTTGGGTCCTGCGATTAGTAAGTGTGTATACGAGTATTAAATATCATAAAGTATCGAGATACACTCCTTGGCCATGTCTACCGCGAGTTGTGGAAACGAAATTTCTTTCTCCTTATTCTCCTGGCAAATTATAGAGGAATAAGTTCAGCACCCAAGTAGTTTCTTGTCAAGGTAGATTTTGCAAGTAAAAGAATATGAACGAATAAGCAGGAAGGCGCGGAAAGAGGCGTGAAGTCTCACTGAACTCGATCGGACACGCTTTCTGTTTTCAGTTCGTCTTTTGGAACGGCCGGTTACGCTCCTCGCTCGAATAATAAATACAACGACTTTCCATTTTCAATGTAAACGATGTTCTCCGATTGCTGAAATAAATATTCGGTGGACCCTTGCGAAACCTTAGCGAACAATTAGCTACTTTTCCGACCACGGAACTTTAAACTTCAGAGCCAATTTTTCAGAGAATAGCCGATGTGAAACTGGTGCAATATATAATGTAGCGATCACTGTCAGCTAAAAGCAAACATTCCCCATCACCTACCGCTGCATCCACGTTTTTCACTTATCTAAACTAAGAGTTCATTAATTTAGATTCGGATTCAGTGTTACTGAATTGTTATTTTAAACATTTCTCTGTATCAAAAGCCACGCCATCAAATATCGACCTCTTCTCGTCCTAAACATTAAACTGTAGATGCGAGGCGAGGCGCCCACACGATCAGCGCGCAGGTAAACATGAGACACATGGCCCTACCGTGAGGACGAGAGGGGTTGAGGGCTGAGGGTGGCCGCGAAAAGTCGAGCTAGCTGGTAGTCATACAAGAGAGCGCAGCGCCTCTGTCACACACGGTGGTGCGTCAGCTGAGGTGGATTCGCTTCGGTCGTTTGCCTCTTTTGTTTGCGTTTTCTTTTTTTCTCCGTCTACCTACGTTCGTCCACTCGAGATCGCCTACGAATCTTGCTTCTTCGGTGTGCACCGCGCACACATATGTACACACTATATCCAACACAGCGCGCAAACGTGGAATCGCCTTCTGTCTGACTGAGTGTCGCCTCGGTGGAGTTTCCGCTTATACATATTATGTACATAGGTATAGAACACTTCGCACCAAGCATAAAACACTTTGGAAATTCATTGACGGGATCATTTCGGGGAAAAAAGTGTCCCCGAGCCCAGTTTCGAGTCAAAGTCGAATGTAAACGTTTTATTAAGTTCGTAATAAATTTACAAGGCTTAGGATGAAACGATCCTCGCGTAATCAAAGCGGAGCGCGATAAAGCCAAGTATCAGCTGTTTACAATTGACGATTCTTTTGGTATTACATACTTGACGTATTTCTTACGTGATGTCTACCAGTTGAGAATCGCTTTCTGTGCAATTATCGCGAACTAAATGTAACGTTATTATCACAGTAATTAGTGACATAAATACTCGAATTGGAATTCACGTTAGGTAGGACACTTTTTCTTCGATATTGTCTCTTTCACGTACATATTTTCAAAACGTCTCTGCTCGGTATAGAGCAGTCTACACTGTATACAGTCCTATATTCCCTTGGATGTTTCGGCGTTTCTACATTATTCGCTAATGAAAGAGCCACACATATACAAGAGGGTCCAAACTATGCACAAGAGCGGCAAAGGAGGAAGGAGAAGATAAAGAAACGGTTACGAAGTACCGAGTGAACGAGGGAGTTGACCGACCGAAGAAAAAGTACCGGTATGGTGGGGCAGTGTAGCGACATAGCGAGAGCGAATAGTGGTGGTAGCGGCGGGTGTCAGCGCCGGCGAAGGTGTACGCGCGCACAGCACACGAGCGTGAGCGCGGACTAAACATCAGGACAAAGAGGGAGCACGGGGGAGGGAATAGGTGTAGAGAGGGAAGACTACCGGTAGAGTGTGGAGAGTTGGCGAGCGGTAGAGCCGTAGAGGGGAAGTAAGTTGGCAGAGACAGCGTCGAGAGAAGCGCCGAAGCGGTCGGTGGCAGTTGGAGTGTGTCGTTGGATCGAGAAACGCGCGACTGCGACTGAATCGTTGCTGACGGTTTCCGCGTTGTTTTTAACACTCGTCTCTTGCATAGTCGTGGTCGTAACGTGTCGCGAGTCGAATTGTGCAATCGAGACGTTCTATCCCCACGGTTCTCGCCATGGGTTAAACGGTGCTCTTTGAAACGGGTAAACCGATTTTCCTTCGCGCGTAACCTCCAGCGGGCAGATTGTGTTTGCAAAGTGAATTTATCAGTGCGCGTACCGCGAGTTTCTTCAAAATTTTTAAGTATACTATACTCGCTCGGTAGTAAGGAACTGTGGAGTGATATTCGGTAGATTGTTGCGAGGAATAGGGAAAAGGCTGTAAAGGATTATGATCGAACGTTTCACCGCTCGAAACGAATGAGCCGTGCGCGTCGACGACGACGTCGAAGACGGCGAAGATTATAGTCGTTGGCGACAGCGCGACGGAAGACGGATAATGCGGCAACTACGTGACCGACCGAGCAACCATCAGCGACACGAGAACGAGAGATCAACCTCGACCTCGAAACGCGCTGCCGACGGTCTAGTCTCGAAGCGTTTGTGCAACCAGAGGATACGACACACCGGGGGAACCAGTTATTTCTCTTATTCATCGGTAACCGTGTGAATCTCTGTGGGAAACTTTTCATATTCCACGAAGAGAAGATTTCCGCAGTGGCCCACCAGAAACCGTTAATCGAGATCGGACCGGATCGGTTCGGATCGGATCGAGCCAAGTAGGACAAAGTGCAATAATCCTACTCGAGCAAATACCTATGTTCCGTCTACCTTCTCGAGATCTGTCAGGCCAACGATCCTTTGGAAATTACCGATCCCAAGCATCGTTTTCAAACGTGCTGTGAAACTTTTCTGAAACCTGGATCACCATTCCACGGTAGCATAGTATTATGTAGGAAGGCTGCAGCCAGAACCAAGTACCTTGTAACGTACCAAATAAATCGATTCTTTTTACCGATTTCACAAGCGACCTATGTACCTATCGTACAAGCGTACTATCGCGATCCAACGTGCTTCGAATCGTTTTCTCCTACCGTGCTACGCGCCGACTATAAAAAGAAAGGGACGAAAAATCGTACGATTGTGTTAAATCGAAATCATGTTACGAAACACGTAGGAGCGGTCGGTTCTCGCTTGGAATCGATCGCGCGACCAACACCGCGAACCGAAATACGTCTGGAATACGAAAAGACCGAGTGAGCGAGTAAGTGGTCGCTCGGTCTCGCGGTCACGCGGTGTGCGCAACAAGTTAAGGGAAGCACGTGACTGTTAGCTACTAAAGCAAACATCCGAGCCACACAGATAACGCTGGAAGCGTCGACCGCGAAACTCGAGGCAGGCGCAGAGCTTATCCCGAACCGTGCTCTTTCTCGTGGACTGTCGGGAAGGAAAACTCGCTGGACGAGTTGGAAGGAAGCGTCGAGAGCCGTAATCGGCGCTGGTTACGAATTACGGAAGTGAAAGAGAGAAAGGGAGGGAGACGTAGAGAAAGAGTGTTGCACGAGGTGTAATTTGGACAAGCAATTTCGTCATCGCGCGTCCGGTTCGTGGGGCGTAGCTCGCGCAACGTAGCTCGAGAATCCATCACGTTGACACACCATGTAGCGGGAACTAGTCGAGCCTCCGTGTCACCAAGATAATCCCATTTCACAACAGGAGGGCGCAAAACTTTGAATGACTTTCCCATTCTGTGGGTTCGTTTTCGACTCGTCCGGCGAGAGGACGAGACAAATGCCCGTCGCTTCGGAAGACTGGGTGCCGCACCCGGCGAAAATAACCAGTTCTATCACCACCGTCAAAGGTGCCACTATCCAAAGCACCACCACAGCTTGGATGTCACCCTACAGCAGAGCATCGCCGCCCGAACGTCCGTCCCCCAACAATAACAACAACCATAACCATAACCACAATCACCACCACAACAACAACAACAACAATGGCGTTGTCATCCTCGATGGATGCAGGCCACCCGCTGCCACTACAGCCAGACGATTTCTCAGGTGGTTCAGTAGACTTGGCCAACCACCTATGGGAAAATCAGGTAAACTTTTACCCCTCTCGTTATCCAACATTCGTTCATCTTCGCGTCATCGATACATGTATTATAATTGGTAGTTAAGTGGCTTCTATCCTCAATAATGTGCCAAAGTAAAATTTCGTCACACTTTAGTCCATAGATATCATATCGATGTGTGTTACGAAAAGTAGCACGTTTCAATTTTCTTACGAAAATTAGCATGTTTGTCTTTGTTGTCACGAAAACTATCACGTTTCGGTTTTCGCTGCAAAACTACCACGTTTGAGTGATTAGTCATGAAAAGTAGTATGTACTTACCATTTGTAGCGATGAAAAGAAGCAAATTTGAATGGTTGGCTACAAAAAAGGATTTATACCGCGGCAACCGACACAATTTGATTTTTCGCAGTAGGACAGAACAAGCGAAACCAGCATATATCGCGATGTTCGGGTTTACCCCGCGTTCGCAATTCCCCCACTCTCCCTTACTTAAATTATGTAGATTAAAATTTTCATATAGGGTAGATGTACCATTTGTGGCCACTGCACCATTTGTGGCCACTGTCTTATTTATTCCGATATATTAAGTATTCTTAGTTCACTTTCATTACAATGAATTAAGCTGTCTAAGGATGGGTTGTTGGCACCATTTCTACTGTTTTGTTGTCCCGTTTTATTTAATAATCATACGTGGCCACAAACGGTGCAAAACAGTCCGGCACGATAATATAATGATTTTTTAAATAATTATGTTTAAAACATTGTTCAACGTAGAATATTTCAATTATCTGTAGATTTTGGATTACACTGATATATTCTTTATTTTTGTGTACGTATTCTTTTGTAAGTTATGTATCTGTGAATGGTACGGAAATCCTTAAAGTGGCCACAAATGGTACATCTACCCTATGTTATCTTTTGAAGATTAGATGGAATTATTATTTATTAAACAATATTTTCAACAGTTGAATTCTTTTAAACTGATCACGCGTTGAAACGTGATAGTTTCTGCAGTATAATCCAAAACGTGATATCGTGGCCAAACCGGATAATACGTTAGTTTTCGCCGCAAATGACCAAATGTGCTATTTTTCATAGCGAAGCAGTCAAATATGTTAGTCTTCGCGGCGGAAGATCAAACGTGCTAATATTCATCAGAAACGATGGAACGTGCTTCTTTACGTGGCAAACTGAAACGTGCTAGGTACTTTTCGTAAGAAAATTGAAACGTGCTACTTTTCGTAACGCACGTCGATATATACATATATATACAAAAATAACTCGTACACACATTGCGAAAATCTCTATTCTTATCTCAGAATGACGCGCGTAGTTCGCTAATCAGCAAAATTACCGTTCCATCCGCAATCCCAGTATAGCTGCGTTCGTACAAGAGAGATAAAAAGGATCAGTCCTGACGTTTTTGCAAAATAATCTACGCGAGAACATAATCAGGTCGTGTTATAGTTAAACGCAGGGTGCTGTTAGTCATCACAGGTGTTCCGTGCATATGGCAGTGGCCAGTGGCCATTAATGAAAAGACCGTGCTTACGTGGTGAGCACACACTACCCGCGGTAATAGATAATTCAATAGGAGCCGTATGTCTGCAATTAATATCAAAGTATAACCGTTAACGGAGGCTTCCTACGATTTTTACCTAACTCTATCCGTGTTTTCAAGTACCGCGAGCATAGGTACTCACTCATACACTGCGCATTGTGTGTTCCTGAATCACGTCATCGCTCAATTTACACCTGGTTTTCACCATTTATTTAGATCTCTTATTTATTATATATAGAAGTATAGAAAACTATAGCAAACTCTTGCAAAGAACGCGTGCTTCTCATTTGTCTCCTTGCGAATATTTTGATTTCTACATTTCGAATAATTAATCCGAATCACAGTGGCAATACGCGATGGTGGTTTTATTTGCTCTCGTAAAATCTGAGCGACGATCAGTGTCAAGTTCCTGGTATTTAACCATGCGCCGAGTATTTGGTGCAACGTACTCGGGCTACCGTGACCAACGCAGAATCGTATTAACGGGTCTTCCATTGTACGATCCTTCAACACGCTGTATTCCTAACTAACGCCGTTTCCTCTTCTATACGTACAAACGGAAGTCGCGTCGCGCGGACTCATTGAATTTCAAAATTGCATTCCCGCGTATTCGTAGCGGTGTCGTTTGCATACACCATACACTATACAGTTTATATCCGAGGCCCTCTTCTAAGGTTGACCTTAACATTCGATCCCGTCCATTCGAAACGATTCTAAGGTACTACGAAGCAATTAATATTTATATTACAATTAGATACAAATCGGCTTATATCCGGCTGATATTAGTAATAGCTACTTTTCATATTCTTTAAACCACGAGTAAAACGGTAACGATTATTCTCGATGCCGCGTTTGTCGTTTAGACACCAAACTTTCGGTGTTAATGAACAAAAATTCGTTAGCCGTGTTCACGCGGCCAGTTTCGGTTCGCGAAACTATTGGAGGAATTACCGCCGCGCCGCACAAAAGACGGATGTACTCTGTATTCATAAATTCCGTTTCAAGCGCGAGGAATTCTTCAATTAAATTTTATCGACAAACCGTAAAATTCAGTATAGCGAGGTATTCGAACGTTTGAACGAACATAGAGTCTCGAGGGTAACGCGCGTGCATTTCCTTGGAGTGTAGTGCGGTTTCGTGCGGTCGGATCGGAATAATTGCGGCTGCTCGTCCCAATAGTCTGGTTAATTGGAGGGCGATTAATTTCATTGTCCCAGATAATTTTTTATCAGCAATTGCGGCGATGCGATCGCTTTCGTGCAGCAACTTGCTAACTGCGTCCTATATTAGACCGTAAAAGTTACTCTTTATTTACATTCTTAGCATTTCGACGAAAAGCGGGTCGACAGTTTACGAGAGTAAATTACAAGAACACGCTGTATCGTTATTCATTGCCCGGTGTATTAATACGATCGGTTAGCAAGTTCGGTGCCACGAAAGAACGTTTACGCCGGCCAGTCGTGACGGCAACTAGCGATAAACGAATAATTGCGTGATGCCAAGCACATCTGATCGCCAGTGTAGAGAAGAATAATTCTAACGCAACGCTAATTACCAAAGTAATCGGAACTTGATCTACGACGAAGCTTTTTTTCGTATCGTAAATAATGGAAAAACACAATCGTTATAAGCGTAGCTAGAGCGTTGCGCAATACATATCAAAGTCGGTGGTTTCCGAAGCTCACTGTTACATAGATAAACGAGTCTATTGGAAAATAGTTGGACATACGCGGCTGTAAATGTTTCTATTCAAGTATCAAGTTGACGTTCGAGATGCTCTGCTTCCGGAACGGAGTGAATCATACATGAGACGGTAGAAACTGATATGTATTTGGTTTATAGCACTCGAGGTAAATAGAAACCTTTCGTCAAATTTATTTAAATTGCTTCAAACGCCATAGAATCATTAAATGCATCGTATCGTCGTTTCTTTTTATTAGCGAATATTCCTCGCAGCGAATGGAAATGTTTAACGTTTCACAGGTCCCATTTCTATTGCGAAAATACGTATTTTGACGATCCTAGGGTACTCGTGCAATGTTATTCAACGTAACACTAACAACGAGTATCTATTCCGTTAACAAAAGAAGATTATTCTTGAGATTGGAACTCGCCGGCAACCGTACCGCGGCCCGCGACACGATAACTAGGCCGGAAAGAGGACGAACCGTAAACTTGATAAATAAACATTAGACTCTATGCGCAAAGCCGGTCGCGATCGCTGCTGCCTACGGCCAACGGCGTGCCGCAGAATTCGTAATAACCACCTTACTCCTTTCCCTTCTCTAATCTGTCCTACGTCTCCCTCTCTTCTTTTCACGATTAGATAATGATTCGGAGTTTCCAAGTATCTACGTGTCTCTTTTACATTCGTGAACGTTCTTCGATATTTAAGCGTACGAATTGATAGCCAGCACCTCGGGGCTGAGAGTGAACGAACTTGGAGTAACGAGTCGCAATTCTTCTTCCTCGTTTCGTTTCCCGCGCAATTTTCCGCGGTGCCCGTTAGATTTAGTTAGGTGCACGTATTAGCTGCTCGCGGGAAATGTTTCAATCGAGAGCAACACGAAACGGCCAACTACCAACGCCCGCGCCGGTGTGCACCACGACATTGTTGTTCCATTATTCCAGTTTCTAATTAGTCTAATGAGCGAAAAAAACAACTTACGTAAGGTTGCCATTTATAACCGTCAATGTCTCGACCGTTTAATCCTGCTAGCTCGTTACTTACGCCCGAGTTTTATCCCCGCGTACATGTATATGTAAGTATGTATCTATCTCGATTTGATCACGCGATTCGTTGTGATAAAATTAATCGCGGAGCGTTATTGATGCACGCGATTGGGTTCGTAAATTATTTATTAATCTGCGGTATTTCCAACTTCCTCCATCGATACATCAATAATTTTCACCGTCCATTCGATGAGGTTCATATCCACGTACTTACCTACCTAAATATGGTTGATTTGTAATTGTTTGAAAATTCGCTGCCGTAGCTTCGTTCTGCTCTAGATTTCTTCCACAACTAAAACATGGATTTCTACCATTTTTTTTATAGTAGGTAGGTATGTAGTATTATGAACAGTGGATTTCCCTTACAGTAAGAAACTTCAACATTCTCGATTAAGTAGGAAATGTTTTTGGCAGTGCAATAACGATTCATTGATTAATAATTTTTCAAACTTACCGAACAAAAAGTTTGAAACGGCGAATATAGCGGAAGAGAAAGACCGCGAAATCGAAGGAAAATAACGTCGCTGGTTTGTATCCCGGCTGAGTAGAAATCGACTGGTTGGACACGCGAGAAACTTTTCAACGACGTCGCTTTTGCGCGCGTTGTGTAATTCTCGGCTGGTTTACGCGTGGGCGAGGCTATACAGGGTGATTCTAAGAACTGGGTCCGAGAATAATTCTCTTCTGTGGTAAAGCGAAAAGAATTCGACGGGTGAAGTTTTGCGCTTAACCTCCCTTCCTAATCTGCCGTTTTACTTTTTACGTTAATTATATAAGTAAGTAGGTTTGAGGGCCGATTGAATTTGCTGTGTGTGTAAATTAGATGTACAAATGAAAGGCACTTTTACGTAGACAGGCTCGTTGGATACGTTTTACGGTAGCGTTTTTACAACAATGGGAAAAGTCTCCTCGACCGAACAACGTTTCTTTGTCTATTCTCCGAGAGAGTGTTGTCACGCTATCCGCTATCAGATGCGAGGTCATTGGCTCGTAATCCTCCAAAGAGGTTACACACAGGTGTTTGAACAAGAATACACGTCAAGTCTATCACCTGCTTTAAATTGTCCTTCCGAGCAAACTCAAGTAACCACCAGCCGCGTCGCTGTTATTCGATGCTAGACACCTAACATCCCAACACCAAAGAGAAACACATGCCTACATTGCTACCGCTTTTTTAGAAAGATAGTCACGCACCGGCGGCGGGCGTCGCTTTCTGGGACGGCGCGTTTCAAAATCGAGAAAAGCACGAGGCGTCTTTCGAATTTAGACGCGTCAAGAAAGGGAAAGTAGGATTATTGTTCTTCGAGTCACGCGCGTGTAACGGTGTTTCGAAATTCGCGGCAGGAACGTGGAGCACGAAAATTGAAATTCTCCGAACAGATTAACGAATTTAATGTCTCTGCGAGAGCATGGGTCTTACGGTGACCGCAGAGGTTATCGTTCACGAGAAATTGAAATCGCCCGCGATTCCTTGGCCTACTGGCAACTCTGTCGTATCTCCGCTGCGGTTTATCGCTGAACCTTTTGTTGAACCGTTGAACCCTTCACTTGGCTACAGTTCGGCCGAGTGAAACTTCTGACGCGTTCGATGCTTTCTGTGTCACGCGTGTTGTACATACGTTGTTTCTCTTCTCTTTTTGGCGGGAATCGATGGAGCAGAGGAACAAAAGACGCGGTCAAGGATTACTCGCGAACGAGAACAGTATTTACAAACCGCGGTAACTCGACTCGCCTGCATCGACGATACAAGCGTATAAATATTGGGTCGCGAACAAAGCGACCATTGTCGCGCGACGCCTGCACGCGCCAGATTACACTGTACACCAACTTCCCTCATCTTTATTTTTCAGGTGTATACGTTTCGCGTATCTTTCCGCGACCGAAAACCAGATAACATCGTCCACTCCTTCGTTCCTAGTCACTTTCGTCAACCGACTTTCTTCGTTCTCGAATAAGTGATCGCGAGATAAAAGCGTCAAATACGAACATTTGATCGTACCTTCCAACCGCGCGACGTCTACGAGAAATAGAGAGAGAAGAACCAGCAGAATTTAGCGAATAAGACGCATGCTTGGAAAATGGTACGCGCTTTGTAACGGTACACGGTATGTACCGAGCGACCAGGCAACCGGCCTCATATCCTCGCGCGATTCTCCCGTAAATCACGTACGAACGTGACGTACCATCGAGAACCAGAGCTATGGAAACGTAAATTACAGACTCGCAACGCTCCGAGAGCCTCCTTTCGTAAAATTATATCGTAACTCGCATGTGCAGTCGTTAGGTAGAAAGTTTGAATTAAGGGGACTAGGCAGTCGAAAAATCGATTTTTTTTATTGCATTTTCCAAAAGTACTATCCTTTCTGAATAAAATGCCGCTTGGTTCATAGTAAAATTCGCAAAATTGTAGATTTGACAGCTAAAATCGTCAAGCGGCAACCAATAGCGTTGCCTTTGCCCAGAAACTTTAAGGGGACTAGGCAGTCGAAAAATCAATTTTTTTATTGCATTTTCCAAAAGTACTATCCTTTCTGAATAAAATGCCGCTTGGTATATAGTAAAATTCGCAAAATTGTAGATTTGACAGCTAAAATCGTCAAGCGGCAACCTATAGCGTCGCCTTTGCCCAGAAACTTTAAACGCGTTTTTCTCGAATATTTTCTTCTCTTCGTTTTTACCTTATTGTGAACGAATGGAGGTTCAGATCGACTTCAAAAAATTACAGGATGTGTAAAACATGTGCCATTTCCGACCAAACCTCTGATATGGTCCGTAAAAATTCGAGATTTTCATAAAAAAATTGAAAAGTCACCGGATTTTAGTAGCGCACAAGCAAGAACGAATTTTTCTCGGAAAAATCGCCGTTTTTCGGCCACCAATCGTATAATTTTGATTTAATTTCTGTTTTTATAGGTTTGGTCGGAAACTGTGAATCCAACAAACAAGAATCACACCTTTAAAATCGAATTACGTCACATTTTAAGACCGATATTAGGGCAAAACGACGGAAAACCGTTAAAATGTTTACCCGTCTGCAGCGGCATTTTTAAAACACATATATATTTCTTACCATTTATTTCTCAATCTGTATGGTAGTAATAAACATTGGGTAAAAGGGTACACCTGGATATGCATTCATTTCTTTACAAATAAATAAAGGACAGAGTCTCTTTCTCACGAAAAACGACTGCCTAGTCCCCTTAACAAGCAGTGCCGGATTTTTCGAAATAGTGCATTCAGAGCGCACGCTCCTTTCCAAAGCTACAGTAGCTTTTTGATCAACGACCGGAGTGTAGCGATTTCTCGGCTAACCAGAAATACCTGCGGTACAGCTGACAACGAAAAACCTTGCATAGTTTCGGATGAAGAGAGAATTAAGGCGACTCCGACTGGTGTACCTATTTGCACGTTGCATAACGATGGTGCAAGCCGCCGTTGCTTCCTGGAATTACGTAACGAGACTACTCGTTTCCAACGAAAATTACCGAAATACTGTTCCTGGCCCGAGCTTTCAAGCTTTCAAGCTTTTCAAAGTTTGATAGGTATTTTCTCTTGAAAACAGAATTAACGTGGAAATATCGTGGAAAACACGATGAAACACCCGTGTATCGCTCCAGTAGTTTCGCAATGCTGTTCGTTACACCGAGTATTGTGCGTTCTTTGTCCACCCACGCGGAGGAAAATAAAAGCAAGCCCCTTCGGATCGATCTCGCGCTCGTGCTCGCTTGGCAATTTCGCCCTATTAAACTGTAGCGCCGCTACAACACAAAACGAGCCGTAAGAAATTCACAGCTCAAAGCAGACAGCATTTTTCGTTTTATCACTCTCATTTTACGTAAATGTGTTTTAATCGCTGGTTATTTAAAGTATTACGATGAAGCGGTAGTGCTCGTTTCACGAAATCCTACTAATCATCGGGTGAAAGTTAGAACCGTGGCAAATAGTAGAAATTATATAGGTATAATAGTGCAAACGTGTTTTACTTTGAATGGGAATTTCGTTATCGCGAATGTACCTAAGTAGTAGTTTAAAGCGTACAGATTATCCGGGAATGTGAAATATTGTGGGCATTGGTTGGCTAGCTCTGGCTGCCACGCTTCGACGATTAATCGCCCCTATTACCATATAGTGAAAGCTTACATTGTTATCTACTCGCTGTGGGACAAATAAGCGTAGATGAGACGAGAACTGTTTACAATATTTTGCAAAATCTACGAATCGGTGAAAAAAAAGATAAGAAGCTGGGGATGGAGCCATCCAGGGAATTTGTGACGTTTCTAGCTTTCTCTTTCTTCTTTCTGTTCAGTCTCAGCTCTCAACTAACGACGCGGAAACTTCAAGGCTACTCATGTTATACGTACACACATTTCACAACAACTTTTAAACTCTCTTGCTGGTTATAAAATATGCAATCGACTTGGTAGACTGTTGCCGCTTATCGTTGCTCCTTTCGCCTCTGAGATACTCTCCATCCCTCGAGGTCTGTTCACTGTTCACAATTACTCCGCGCGCTTCACTCTTTACATCGGCCGATCTTACCAGAAAGTATAGCTACCTCGTTTGTTAGGAAGTTTTAAACCAATTTTCTTTCACGAGCATATCGCGTGTTACTGAAAATTTCCTTGCCTCTCTTAGGAAATGCTTTTTAAAACGACTTTAGAAATCAGTGACTCATGGTTTTGTCTTGAAATCGATTCTTCTAACTACTTACATACCTAATCGTAACGCAGCGAAGGTTTCGAAGTGGTTGCATCCATGGACGAAGGGCAAATGGACGCGGTTCTTTGATTGCTTCCGTAAAATTTAGTGTACACCTTCGTGGATCCAGAAATATGACATTCCAAAGAGTGACTCACATTCTGACCTACTTTGTACCTTGAGCTTATCTCAGGAACAATATACACGAAATAAGTAAAGATCGCCCTGGGTATTACTAAAGCTTAATTCGTTAATTACCAAGTACAAACGAAAATCAAAGTTCGCTCCTTATATAATATATGTAATGAGATGAACTCGATTCTCGACGCAGGCTACGTATTCTGTTAGCCTTTATCGCTTCCCGCGACGATAATATCTGCATTTTGCAACAGCCAGTTCCGATGAGTAAGTCTAATATCTTTCGATGTCTCGCAATTCCGATAAATAATTTATCGCCGTCCGTTGCAGTTTCTTGCGCAACCGCGAAATGGAAGCAACGAGTAGGTGCTTATAGAAAAAGTCGTGAAATCAGGTAAAGACTAAAAAAAATATGATACGTAAGCTCATTTGTTAAGATTGTTCACACGAGGGTCGTTGCCTGTATTTTCTCAAGTTTAATGCAAGCGTCCAGATCTACTTAGATACTTACTTACTTTGTTCGATACGAACGTAAATATATTGGATAAAGTGACCTGTTTTCACCTAAGTAAATTTTTTATACTACGTTAAAGGAGGATGAGCGGCGACGTACAATTGTCCTTCGATTGAAACGACGTGCCATTTATGAATCGTTATTTCATAAGAAGATCGCGTCCTTGACACGCGCGTACGTCAACTAAAATTAATTCAGGGAATTCGGAACTGGGGCCAAAGATCGATGCTACAAATTTGGCAGTAGTTCAGTCAAGCTGGTTAGAGCTGTGGGCTCTAGCTTCTGTAATTCACTTCGCTACTTTACAACTAAAGTTGTAACATCGAAAAAAGAAGCCTCGTGCGCGTAATTGCACGCGCGCGCGTTCCACCTTCGAACCAATCTGTTTTCAGGTCAGTGTTGCGCTCAATTTCATTCGCGACTAATCGACCGGTTAGTTCTATAGACGATGATGAACGGAGCAAGCATACATAATACATATGTGAGCAACGACATATCGTGAAGTCAACCAATATTTTCAAATGTCGCTAGAAAGAAGCATTGTTTAATAGTTTGCCGGGAATCGCCATGGCTCATCCCATCTAGCGTCGATTCGCTTTCGTGTTATTCTTCAATCTCTCTTAAACTTTCCGTTGCAAATCCAGACGATCGAATTTTATGTGGAATTTTCCTCGATATCGCTTACCTTTGAAAGATATAAAACGCAGAGATATAGTCGCACGATCGTATCGCCGTGTTTAAAAAAATTTAACGCACTTAGAGCAGGATAGATTATTTGATAAATACGGTTATTTCGGATTATTTATTCCTGCCAGCTTGCACGCGTAACGAGGATCGTTTACCTAATTTCGTATCGCTTCGCAGAAACGAGAGGTGGTTTATTTTTCTTGAATTTGTATTCTCACGTTCGTGACGGTTCCAGATTTCGTAGTTTCTGCGGCGATCTACAGACGTTTTGTCTTCGCACAGTGCTTTGTTTGCGACTCGAGGCTGTTTTTAATAACTACCAACCAGCGCGTGTCGTTTCTTTTTTCAAGTTCGAGGTCGGCGTGACGCTATTGACTTTGGTTTCCCGATTCGTTGATGGACATGCCACATGTTCCACGTTTCAGCTGCAACAATCGCGGGTGATAAGATTGACGTTAGCGCTTAATCAACGGAACGTTAGGAAAGGAAAGAAGATTCCGTGGATGTGTGGGTCCCGGTTGTGGCCTCGTGGATCGCTCACCATCGGCGGCAGCGGCCAGCGCAAACACATCGTACATTTTCTTGAAACGTCAGCGTTCCAATTGTTTTCTTGGTTTGCACATCGAAGGATATTCGGAGAATACGCGTCAGTGCTCTTTGCGTCATCCAATTGGTCGTTGCTGCCATCTTTAAATGTACATCTCGGCGGGCAGCTCTGTTCAGTCCTTGTTTCTCTCTTCCCGAGACACTTAATTCAGGCCAACCACCGTCTATCGCGCAGCCCAACGTATGTAATCCCACGTATCTATTTTCCTTCTCTATTTCTTTTTCATTTGCCGCGTAGGAAGACGCGAGAGCTGGGGATTCGTACGCTATGGATGGAAACGGAAACGAGTTATGTTAAATTCACGAGAAAAGCCAATAACTCCTAGAAATTGGTTGCCAGCACACGATATGAACGAAACGGAGTCGTGGAGTTGATAAAAAGTAGGATGCGCACGTAGAGTATACCTATCTATAACCACGGTGCGCGGTATCGCGTGATTCGGTCGCTTTGCGGAACAGAACTTGAACTTTGTTCGATCGAATGTTCCACAACCAACATCTTTCGCGAAACTTACTTCGGTGTAACAGTCAAACGAATTTTTTGCCGTGCAAATACAAAATCTTAACATGCGCCTAGTCGACACTTGTACACTTGTCCGGGGGCTTTAATTACCCGTATGCTCTGACAATTTTATGCAATTCTCTCGTTCGTTCGCAGGTGTAGAAAAATAGCGCTAAATAGGTGTAATTTTTTTACACCAAATCGACAAACGTATTTTTACTATGCCAACGCAAACTGACTTAATCGTTAAACTTTAGGAGGTACGTTCATTTAACCTTTTGAGTGTTGTGTACGAGCGTATGTTAACTCAATACCATTAGAGAATTTCTGCGCGGAAAGTTGAAATCTGTGGTGGCCCAGCCCATTGCTTCTTTTCTCCGAAACAGTTCAAATCGATATTCGTTTTAAACGATATTTATGCGTTTAAAATAGTTCGGTAAAGGCATATGTGTGCATGTACAGCGTCTCGTGATGGTTCGGTTGACGGTGGTTCCGCATACGCGCGTGTTCACGTTTGCGCTCGAGGAAGAGGTAGGCAGTAGATGGCTGAGTATGCCGCTCATGCTTCGATCCGAGGTACAGTTACTCGAACAGCGCGTGCAACTTTAGATCGATGGCGTCACTGGAACCATCGCCGTCGCTAGCGACGATCGGGGACACGCCGAGCCGCGCCGAATAACTCGACGAGTCAGCTCATTGTCTTCCTTCGCGGCTCGCGCGAACCTAAATGACTTTAGTTGAGCCGCGCCTTCGAACGGTCCAATAGAACCACACTCGCGTGCTTCGGTTCTACCGCGTACGGATTGGCCTGTCGTTTACTGTCCATTCACAATCGATACATTCTATTCGACTTAATTGGTCTCTGTAGAATTATCCATAGCTCCGGTATGTTCGCAGTGTCGTAGCGCTTAATGGAACAACTCCCACAATGAAACGGACAAATCGGCACATATTCCAGTTGGTCGAACGTTAAACGAATAACCGAGCAATTGAAGTGGCGACGCACGTTCTTCGATTGATCGACCGCGACGGTACACGCGAGAAACGTGCGCTCGCATACACGTTGACGCGTGGGCAGTGGGCACATATCGGGTCTCCCCCTATTTTCATACCGCGTGTCATCTACTCGGGCCCGCTCACGTTCGATCGCGTTCGTCCGACCAACGAACGGTTAGTCGATCGTCCAGTCACTCGGTTAGACGGTCACCGAGTTATATACCTACGTTAGTGCACGAGTTACGACGCGTGTGCGCGCGCGCGCAAACACTCGACGCCCTGTATCCTGTCCGTTTCTGCCCGATCCGCGCTCGATACTTGTTGCATCGCGCGATCGAATCTCAGCTGGAACACTATACCCGACTCTGTTCTACCTTGGCGAAACACCTTGGCACTCGACTTCTCTCGTCGCTCGGGCGCTCGCGTTATTCGCCTATGTGCACATTCGCCTTCGAATTCGTGCTATTATTCGAATAACGTCGTGTATCGCACTCTGTGCAAGGGAACCAGCACGGTTTTGTGCTCTAAACTATAATCGTAGGTAAATATAGAGCGCACTTAATAGTACTCGAGTGTCCGACGATGTTCGTGTAAACTTAAAGAAAAAAGGCTCTTGTCTCGACGTTTCCACCAGATCACACCTACACCTACACTATACATTGAAAATGTCGCGATATTTAAATGTCTCGCCACGAAAACGGAAAGGCAAGCAGCACTCGGAATCGTGAAATCGAGCGACCGATTATTTTTTAGAACGAATTACTTAAGTAGTCGAGTAGCTAGGAGGTAACCGGTAACGTAAGAAGCCAACGAATCCAATGAACGCCGCTGCTAATGAACAGGTTGAAGGTTAAACGAAGACTAGTGGGTTCGGTTGAATAGCTTGATCGTTCTTATTCCCCACTCATTTTTATAGTGTCTAGGAGGGAACATAAATGTAGACCATGGGCGTCCGCAGGGGGGGGGGCAGATGCCCCCCCTCTGGCTTTTGAGAAAAAGTGGCTTATTTTTCAAAACTGACATTTATTAAGTTTATACTAAACAAGGAAATATTTCTAAATTTCGGTTTTAAATTTTTAATTAAATTGGCAGTATAAAATGGGTTAAAAAAAGCAAGAGGGGTATATTTTTCTTTACCATCATCCCAAAGTTGTTCTCCTCATGGAAAAAAGTCTCCAGACGCCCCTGATGTAGACTTTATAAAGGGAAAAAAGGAACAAGAACGAAACAACACTTTTCACTTGGGGGTATTCAGCATTGAAATGAAACCGTTAGCACGAAGAAGGAATTTTAGCATTCGCCTACTCGAAAATCGATAATCGGATTGATTCCTTATTACTCTTATATTGAATCTGAGAAAACAGGAACCGGAGGATGGTGAATCTACGCTTAAATAAGTTGTCATTAGGTGAGCGAGGGTGTACGTGTCGTGTAAGTACAGTGGTAATTGCAGGTTATATGCTTTTGGTGACGTAATCTGTCGCGGCTGCAAGGGTCACACCGATGCGATGTAGCAGGATTTAATAAAGAGTCAAGGATAATAATCAGTTATTTATACGCATCAACGCTGGCTAAAACGGTGTCTAGAGGTTCTTTGAAGGGAATTTATGGCGTCGAAGTTACTTTCATTCTAACTTTACCTAAGCGTTGCGCGTCAACGCGATCAACGATCTACGATTTTTCGACTATGGCAATTAGGTACTAATCGATGTAGGTAATTCTAGGACTATTCGTTTTTACAGAGTGCGAAAACGTAGGTTTAGTCCGAAAGTGAGGCTTGCTCGCATTCGGAGCAACTTCGGAATAACATTATAACTTTTCAAAAAGTTCCGTTGTGTGAAGCTGTTCTGTATGATTGAAACGAAACCAGAATTTTCACAAAGAACACGTAATTCCCTCTGCGCAGCCACCACGCGATGACGCGAAAAGTTGAAATGGAGGAAGGACGCCAAGCACACCTTTTGTAGACGTTCAAGTAACAATAAGATAAAACAATCCATTGTTTCCCCTGCATGCGTGACGAGCAAAAGCCAGCGAGTCACTTGCATTACCAAAACCGAAAGTCACTTCCAACCCTTACGAGCTGAATTCTTCGATTCTCCTTCGCTGACCACTTTCTACTTGATCTAACAAAAACATTCATTGGATCGTTTACGTAGATGTTTTAGGAAAGCTCATAAATTAAACGCGAAATCTAATTGTCACAAGGGAAACTGTTGCGTCGCGTCGGCGTCGATGTGAATGGTAACGGGGTTTATAAAAAGTTGTTCTTACCAAGCAGGTCCAAGACGTAACGGACCTTGACGCTTTAATTCGAGGACACGAGGAAACACTCGTAGGTGTGACTTGGCGTCATCGGGGGTCGCTCCTGATACATACGTCGAGCCTCGTGCTTTTTTTCTAGAGCATTACGAACACTTGTCGTAAAATTAAACGATATCAGAAAACAGTAGATTGCACTTATCGACCTAACCCTACTCGATTACCCAGCCGTGTTGTCGAAATATTGCAGAAATTTGAGCGCCCAAGTGTTCGATCGACGTGGATGCTATATTTCTAGGTAAGCCACGTGATAACGCGATAACATTGCGTAGAGCCGCCAATCCGATAGAAATTTGAGCGCACGGTCGCGGTCGTGTGCTAGCTGCGCGAGCGATGAACATTGTACATTATGCTGTGATAAGGAAATAGACTCGATAGACTTAGAAGGCGACGCGCGACGTTTTCGATACTTAATCAATGCGTGAGTGCACGTGTGCGCGAGTGGGTGACGATTCGAGGAAAGCGACAGAAGGTGAGGGGATTGAGAAGGAAGCAACAACTTGCCGACAGTTACCCATGTACGATTCGGAACTGTTGAAGACCGCGTGGACGAAGATAGGGCAGATGTGCAGCTACATTACCTGTGCCAAGTCTTATCTTTCAGGTCAGTTCGACGAATGAGTCACTCTCTGCCATCCAGCGCGTAACGGTATTCGTAGTCCGATGTAAATGATCACCTACCTATTTACTATCTAGCAGCTGATAAGTACCTACCTTTTCTTCTTCCTACGATATTGCGTTTTAATGATGCAATTAAACCGTGAACTTGCCGCGTAATTATACAATCCGATTTCTGCTTCTCGTTGAGTCGAAAGAAGCTAAAAATGCTGATACTGGAAGAAAATAAACATAATGTGGGATAAAGTGTGGGAGTAAAATGAAACGTTTGATTCGTATGATCGCGCGTTATGAGAAAAAGCGCACGGTTCGATAAACCGGCCAGCATAAGCAGCGTTCGCAACGGAATACACGTAGCTGCGTGGAAACGAAACGTTGCTCGCTAGACGGATGTACTTTCACTTTCTGACGCCGAAGCCACCCGTTGCGTGCTAATCTATTCAAATGTACATCGTTGTCGCGCACGCGCGTTTTTCATACACCGTGCACACGCAACCATTGTAGATTGTTCGGTCGTAGGTAATTGCGTCGGTATAGGTACATATTGTGTTTTCGGCACTTCCGCTGGCTATTATTTTCTCGGGTATCGTCGCGAGTTCCGCTCTTTTTACTTTTACTTGGTTACAACACGCGCGAGGTGTTGTCGCAATCTGCACTAATGCAAACGATTATTTGATAAACTTTCATTGTGTGGTAGAAAGAAGAAGGAGGGCTCGACGTTATACATAGCTGTATAATATTATACATGCGTAGTTACCTGCGATTCGATTTTTCCGTTACGCGATACGTAACCGAATCTATTAGATAAGTAATTCGAGCTGAGATTTCCCTACGAGTTGTCCCGTTTTCTTCCTGTCTGGCAGCGTGCCTTACCTCAATGAAAGGAGGAGGTTCGCTGGATTCTCCAATGGCTGCGGGGCTCGGACGAACGAAATTCAGGACGAGGTCAGGTCGCCTACAATATTCTCGTAATTTTACCGGAACATCCGGAACAGTACCTAAATCCAATTATAACAGGTATACCTATACTTAACGCCAATCGATTTTCCGTGTCTTATTACTGGGCTACGGTTCATAAAACGATTTGTCGAATTTCACAGTAATCGAAATATTCGCGTATATATCGCGCGTTCCAGATAATCTACGCTATAATGTTTTCAAGATCAATCCGGTAGAAAGCAGCGGTTGTGTTTCCATCGAGAGAAGGCTGGTCGAGTGGTGGCCAGTTTCGATGAATCGGATGTTATGTTAGCTATCTCGCAAAGTTACGCGTATCCCGAATCCCGATGCATCGCGATTCACGTCGCTCGCAAGTCTGTCGTAGCGGAAATCTGAAACAAAGATGTACGATCGAACAACAATGGCTTTCGTTCTCTCTTCTTTCTCTTCTCTTTCTATCTGCTAGTGTGTGCACGTGCAGACGGTGTGTCTGTCTCTTTGTCTCCCCCGTGAGCCTGCATCTGCCGGCCTCTCGAATCTAGGCTGTTACCCTGGCAACACAGGTACCAAATGCTTGAGGACTATCACGCTGCAGATATACCTAGACTGCGATGGAGTTGATACGCGGGGCGCGGCGGCACAGTGGATAAGGGCAATTTGCTTTCTTTTCGAAATATGATTGATTAGGTGACGACGGATTGCTTATGGACTTTTCATTATCATTGTTGTCTACGAAACCTTATTTTAAAACGCAATATAATGAAAATGTACTCATATTGTCTGAGTTTTAAATGGACAAATTATCTGAAAGGGGAAAGGTATGGGTATTGATCAACTAGAACTTTTATTTACATGAACTTTTACTTTATCAGTTCTCATGTTCTTCATTTTTAAAACAGTTCAACGGTCCATGTTTCAAATAGAATATATTAAAAAGTTCCAGAACTTTTTCGAACCCTGCTTATAACTATCTAATACCTATCCACCTGTACATTTACCCATTCCTTATTTCTATACCGTTATTACTGTAATGTTTACACCCGCCCATGTAGTACACTCTAAAAGTACAGATCCCCCTTAAAATATAAGAGATGTACCTAGCCAGAAACTCTGCTTGATTTTCGTTCGAACCCTCCGCCAAAAATAGGGCAAGGTGGTGGTTTCTCCCTTTTCATCTCACCCCCCGTCTCGTTTGGCCACCCTGTGCTCTTGCTCTTCTTTTTTGCTCCCGTTGTCGATCAGATGTTGGAAAAATCAATAAGACTCCCTTCGCTCTCGACGTGTTCTACTCCTCGTTCCTTGGCATCCTCCCTCTAGTAATCTCTCCCTTTTCTCCTCCGTTCTCCCTATTTGGGAGATAATCATTGAAATTTGCTTCCGAGCCTGTCGATGCCCAAGTAGCTCACGCGAACAGAGTTCGGGTTCGAGTGAGCGAATGAACAGCTATGCTTATTGTTAAACGGTCGTAAAGCACGTCGAGCTGCAGGAAAATTACGGCGCGAAGGTAAACGTTACGCAGAGAAGTGAGACATACCTACATACCTTAAAAGCCAGGTTTTTATCTTTCAGCGTCCGCTACGCGTTATGGCTCTTTGATTTGATATCTGGCAATGAGTGTAAGGTACTCGTTGTGCGGTTATTCCTTATCTAAAATCTTCCACGTGGGAAAGTTAAGCGAATGTCGGCTACTCGGTTTACCTTTTAACGCTTACGCTTTATTTTCAACGATTATAGTACCTACCCTACCTGTTTATGGTATAGTTGCGCAAGAGGCGGAATTTAATTTTAATTAACGGGGGAACCAGTTATCCTCTGCCGCGTTACGTTGATCGCGTGTGTCGCGTCTCTGCTGCACCAAACAACGCCTCGTTAAATTCTTCCGAAGCGATTGTTCCTCGATCCCGTATAGCGTATGCTTTTAGCCGCACATACACTGGGGAAGATGTTAAAAGTATGTGCCGATTAGAACTTACAAGAGAAGAGGCGTATCGTTTCAATGCCGCGGTCCTTCATTTTTATAATTAGACTAGCAAAAATACTCCCACGCTTCGCTTAAGAGATATTGAGAACTCCATAAAAATACATTTCCCCCCTTTTTCACCACCCTGCTTGGGGGTTGATTAGGGCAAAATCCTGAAAATTATTTTTCTTTGCCATTTATGTGGGTAATCTTTGTGAGTAAGAACCAAGTTGATAATTAATCCAGCGTAAGAAATATTAGGGAATAGGGAATTCGAGAAAATACATTTTACCCCTTTTCATGTGGCTGTATACAGTTCATATTTACTGAGAAACCGCATTTCAAAGTATGCAACATCAATTTTATATATCATAATAATAATTAGATGACCGTATAAGATGTTCGTATTAAATTCGGTGCTATGTAACCGAATTATCATTACATATATCATTTCTTTCTGTTTCAGGTGAGTATCGTAACTCTATGGAAAGAATGGAGGTTCTCCCATCGACGCGTTCGATAAGTCTCAGAGTTAAGAGAATCTTTTAGTATCCAAGTCTCGTTCAGCGATTAAACGGTAAGAGAAAGCATCGAACAGTCGCGTGTGTACCAAGCCACTGCAATGGAGAATACTCGACGTTACTGAATCCTCTGGAGCACGACTCCCGCTTTTCTAACCAACTTGTAAAACGGCGGCTAAACATCCACGGTAAATTGAATCCACTCGGAAGACAGGAATCGAGCAATATCCTCGGTGTTCTTATATAATAACGTTACATAAATGCTTCCTTACTAAACTATTCCACCGCGTTTCCATCTTGGTTCACTGATTCGTAGTTCACTCTTCCCTCTTTTTTTGCCAACTTTCAGTGCAAGGCTTCGTTTCCCGTTCCCACTCGTAGAAATCGTAGAAAATTAATTCTTCCTCGGCCACGGATCACTGACTCATCAAATATGTAATTATGTACCACATACTCATAGTTTAAAACCATCATTCGTAGATTGCTATTCTTTGACGAAGGCTGATGATCGATTCGTGGATAGAAACACGTTCGCTAAGAAGACGATAATTAGACAAAGTTTCCAAGCAGAGGTATAGAGTAAAACAGACGAGAGAATATATAGGTTAAACCGCAAGGTGGTAGGACAAGCGAAGAAGGAACGGACGTTGGACGGTGGACGGACGAGCGAGCGTAGTTGGGCGAGCAGCTGACGAGGTGAAATCAATATTCCCACGTGTAGAGGTAGTCTATCCACGGTGGAAGGATAGAGGGCAACGCGAGCGCCGTGCTATCGCGTTTGTGCCCGCAAACGGGACGCAAGTATTTCATGAGCCACGAAAAGTGTACCGCACCAGCCAATAAACAACCCCCTTTATCTTTTAATCTGCTCGCAGAAAGTTATCGCGTTTCATTGATTTACCAGCGATGATGTGCCTGCTCCTTGGAAAACCCAAAACGTCAACGTTAGTTCTGCCTCGAAAAGACTCCACGCGATACTACACATATATCTCCCGCGGCGAAGCTTGCCGACTGGTCAAGCAAAATTGGATTATCGAGATCCGGCTGGTAATGCGATCAACCGCTTCGCGCACCACGTCCGTGACGCCAAGTTGGACGAATGGTTTGCTCGTTGGTCCGCGACCGCCGCGCTGCGGCCGTGTCGAACTTTGTTTCTCGGTGATTCATAGTTTGGAAACGGCGGATTCAATCGCGGTAGTTCCTACTCTTGTGCGCTCAAGAACAATACCAACGAGACGGGGACTTGTTACCAACGAAATATCAGCTGCACAGGCTTGTTACAATAGCGTATAGATGCGGCAGCGAAAGTGTAAGGATGTCTCCCTCTGGATTTCGGAGTACTTCGGCTGGCACTGTGCGCAAACTTGCAGAAGAGTACAGAGTTGAGCAACAAGCTACTCTTGGCGTGCACCAACCTATCGCTATCCTGTTTCACGACTCCATACATCCTTCACTAGGAATAATGGGAAACTGAATGTAAATCTCGATACTCCTTACGACCCAAAGGGAGCCGCGACATCTTTGCACATGTTTTTCTTCAAGCTCCTTCTTCCGACGCTCGATGCGTGTTTACTTTAACGCCTGGATGATTTGACCCACTTCCCTATTCCTCTTCCACTCGGTCTACATGTCTGGTCAGCGAAATAGAGAAGTCGGTCAGCTCGGCCAGGCGTTAAAGTAAACACGTTTCGAGCGCTGAGACAATCGACTTGAAAAAAAAACGTGGGAAAATAAGGACTCGAGTCCCGCTTAGGGTCGTATAGAGCGTAGCGCAACTCTCATTCTGTTCCCATTTCTCCCATTGAGGAATCCATGGCATCCTAAACTGGAATCTTCCTCCTTCGATTTCACTAACGACTTCACCACTTGCAGTGTTTTTGTCTTGATGTTAATAATATATTTATTACACTATCCACCTGGCTGATTTTGCGACTGCACTAAATTTCTATCGCTAGGGTACACAGTTCGCGCACTCGGTCACTGATCGTCGGCGTCGCGAGAACCACGGAATTCGGAGTGTTCGACATTTGGTGTTCTGTAACAGTGTAACTGGTATATTTATCGGGGAAGACCTTAGACCGCAGAGGGTGCCACGTGACCGAGAAAACGTGGAGCTTCCAGAGGACGCCCTCCTCAGGAATGATGATGGTGGTGGTGGCAGTGGAGGGTAGAGAGGACTGTGTAGTTGGTAAAAGCACTGGAGGGGTGAAGAAAGAGCGAGGAGAATGCCAATGACGTAGCTATACAGTTAAATAGCAAAGGAACGCGGAGCAAATCGAGGGGTGAAACGGGGAGGACAAAAGCGCGCAGGCGGACGACCGCGATCAGGTGACGACGAGTCGTCGGCCGTCGCACACTTTCGGTCTCCTCCCCTCCGCTGTTCTATCTGTCTCTCTGCCTCTCGTCGAGTCGCCCCTTGGTCTGTCGAAGCTCGCCGCGCCGCGCAGCGAGCGCACATAGAGAAGAGACGAGGGAAACAGTCCAACCGGGAGTGAGTTGCCGGCTGGCACTCGTGCAACGCGTTTCGTTTCGTTTCGTTCCCTTTCCTTCTGTTGCTGATCGTTTCGTTCGTTTCCCTCGTTTCGCTCGTGCGTTTAGAAAGAATCAAGCGGATGACAAGCACGTCCTGCGGAATAAATATATCCCAGTGGCGAACAATCGTGTGACTTATCGTTCAATCGAACCTTGAGAGAAATCATCGCGAGGAAACCGGGAAAAGTGCTCTCTCCGGGTCGATGCATTCTGCTGGCGAGCCTCGTTCGCGTTCCAACGTGTGGATGGTGGTCGGCCGCGGCCGCGGCGGTCCTCTTGAGACCCGCTAAAATTGGATACCTCGACCACGCGATATTCGCAGCTGACCGAGTCCAAAGACCAGCCGAACGATGCGCAGTCGCATAAAACTGCCTGGTACACGATAACCAATAAGGTACTTACTAATTTTATTGAAATTTCTTTACTGTTAGAGATTGTTTCCCTCGGATTGGAGCTCGCGCCCCTTCATCTCTTTCAAACATCTTCACCCTCCGTCACTCGAGATTTTTCTCGCCTTCCAACCTACAGCTGCTATTTCCAACATCAAAATTTCCTTTACGTAACGGTTGGTACGCTTCTTACGCGAGCTATTGGGGTGATGAGCGTGTTAAGCAGGGTGAATGACGTTTAAGCTGCAGTTATTCCAGGTCTTCCAACGTGAGCGGTGTTCTTCTTTTTTTCGAAAAATAATTTAACCTCTAACACTAATACTCAGACTCGGACTGATCTCATTGAAGGGGGTACGTGAATCTACCGACTAATCATTATTCGAAACGAAATACGAAAATTGTTACATCTTCGCTAATTCAAAACGTTCAATTTCCGGTACTTGTAGCTTATTCTTAGTTGGAGCCCAGTACGGTGATTCAATCGCAATGCAAATATTCATATCATACTTTCTTCGATCGTGCACATGCGGATCAGAGATTCAGGCGACCACGCGACGTGTTGTTAACATCGTATCGTACACTTAAATAGGATTTTTGTATTTTATACGTGAAAAAGTTATACCGAAGCAAAGTTTCGTTGATCAGCTGTTGTGTATTTAATATCCTGGTTATTTTCTGAGGCGATTATTATCTCGCTCGTGGATATGTCAAATCTGGGACGTTTGGTCGCTTTAACCCTCTCGCAAACGCGTTTAAAATTAGACAACGTGTTCGACCAACACCGATACCAACGGAATGGAAACTCTATAGCTTTTTCCGCGTAGAAAGGACGTTGACGATAAGTGGTGCGTTCGGTAAGACTGTCGAAGAACCGTAAAGCAACCCAACCGTTAGTAGGTGAAAGAGCACGAGACCGGGGCACACGACCGAACGCCCAGGCTCGGCTAGCGAGCGAGCGAGCGAGCAAGCAAAACGCGCTGCGAGTGACTCACTCAAACCTCGCTTGGAGTATCCGCGTGACACAGATATCCGCTACCAACCGTTGCTGTTGCTCTTTTCCTTTGACCATTTTCACGGTTTGCAGACCACAAAATTGTCGGTGTACGTTATATGTATTCCGTTGGGTTTTGTAATCTACAGACTATTTCAAAAGGTCTGATCAAAACTTTGGCTAACAGGTCTAAATGTCTACTGAAACACGAGGAAATGTTTATAAAAGCACGCGTACAAGTGTGCCTGGCAGTGACTGACAGTTCAAGGCTTTACTGTAAACTCACTCCGTTGCTCACTATTACTTGAAAGGAGAATGTGCCTGGTTGGTGCGCTCTAACAGCTAAGCACCAGTAGCAGAGTAAACTTTCCACGATTCTTAACCAACGAGTCAAGTGCGATTCACTATGTATAAGTTGAACGAGTCGTAAGGTAATTGGACGAAGTACGTTTATTTGTGGGACGAGGTAGACTATTTTTCAACGGTTCAAGTAGCGTGCCTGCCCGCTTCGCGTGGACTCGTGTCCTTACAGCGGAGACAACATCGCTGAAACGCTCTCACGACACTCGAGGGAAAATCCTTTCCCCGAAGCAAGACTTTGCGCGGCTGGACCGACACACCACTCTTTTGACCTGAATATTGCAACCGGGTCTCGATCTACGATGCTCTGATACTTATTTAGCTTTCTCATCGACATCTACTCTAACATGTAACCACCTCTGATCGGTACTAAAAACGGCCGAGTAGTCATAAGGGAAACAATTAATTTTCCATTATACAGAAACATCGAAGCAATGAGAATTCGAAAAGCAGAACTCGTCGGGCTAATAACCTCGTCTAAAACCGCTCGGCCATAAAGTAACAGCTCTTTCGTCACAAAAAATGCGGTAGCCTAAATGCGCGTTTCGAACTTGTCCTACTTTCCGAAGTAATCTTCCTCCTTTTTCAACGCGCCCACCATTGTCCTAGCTATTTTCGAAAACATTGGATGAATTCTTGCCGAGGTCGCCTAATCTTGCGAATGAAACGTTTAAACGTATTTAATTAGATGCACTGAAATTCTCAGTTTTTCTGAAAATAGATATCTATTCTTTTTTATTCTGTTGTACGCTGTTCGGTTATTTAGGGCCATTATGAGTCACTTAGCGCTGTCACGCGTACTTTCCATTCACCGTAGTCTCCGCGAGATTCTTTATTCTAGAATCGCAAGTAGGACGTATGTATGTGTAACGCGTCCCTGAAATTGCATTTATCGGGGATCGCGTCTCGTGGAATGATCGCGAAGAAAGCAGAAACTGTTGTGGACGAGGTCGGTTCACCTAAAGCCATCATACATCGACCCCTCGATTCCAATCGAGCAGGCATATCGGTCGTGCGAGGAAAATGGATGAAAGTAATTCTTTCCCCGGTGGGTAGGTACCTATATTTGTTTCGATAAAACGAGGATGAACGTTGCTTCTACTCTGCAAGCTTGAAACGAAACGGAATCAAAGGGAGGTTCGAAAAATGCCTTTTCTCAGGAAATCATATGGTCGTTTGGCTTTGTAGGTGAATGTACCGTTTGTCTTATTCCGCTGTGCGGCTTATACGATGGATTCCCGTTCACCGCTACCAGGAGAAAATCAATACGTGGGCCATTAAAATTTATCGCGGTGGTTAGTCGCGAGGCACGTATCGGCTAGTTATTAATTAGTCGAAAGTGATCGTTCGCGCTGTCGTTCTGACCTTCTTCGGTAAACCACATACGTCGATCATGATTCATATTAATTTAAACAGAACTATTTTCTATTTTTAAAGCTTCTCTATTCTTCTAGCACATTGAAAGAAACGCGTCGGAATAAACGAGAATTATTCGTGATCATATCGTTCGCACTTTCTTCGAGATTGTATACTTTCTCCGCGACATATTGTCTAAGTAACAACTCTAACAACTACTTACTTACTTAGGTGCCGTCGCTTTTGTCTGGAGAGATTTTCTTTTCTTCAACATTCGCAAGGAATCCATCGAAATTGCATGGCTTAGCGATACATTTCAGAGTTGAAGGATCGGAGACAGCAGTTTACGCAGGCTAGACCCGATACGATATAGTTGCTCGTTTAAGAAAGCGTCTATTCCATATCGATTCACGGCGACAAGTCGTACTTGACCGTGAGAGAGTATTCGAACGAAAGTTTTCAATGGAAATGCACTTTTCCTGGACGTGTTTGCTTGCTCTAATGGCTTGTTCAGGATGGAAGTCACATTGAACGATGGTGGTTGTCTTTGCTCGTGCGCGGCTACGTTAACGCGATTCGGTCGACGAATACAGAAAATCGATGAGGAATTAACCGTAACGACGCGACGCGACGAGACAAATCCAACGCGGTTTATTCCAGTCTGGCTTCTATTTCGATGGAGTTGAAGAGAGATCTATCGGTTGTCCCGTTTCCGTGGTGCGCGGAACGCCGAGGAAGCTTCAGTTAGATTTTCTACACATCGCCAACGCGTATCGATCGCCGTTGCATTTGGTCTCGCGTATCTCCGGGGATAAATTTAGGCGGTCCTTTTCGGATTCACGGCAACTCTGGCTTCTCTAAATTTCTTAGCGTTCTTCCTCCGAGGTTATTCTACGGTGGTAGGTATATTACTCTTCGCCGTCGTCAAATTGGAAGAAATTTTATCAATATTGATGTCTGCTCAAAGTCGACAAAGCAACAATTAACGCCTGGCGATTTGTTCCGTTTCGTCGTTGCCGTTGGCGTAGGTTTGTTTCGCCGTCGTGGATTCAAAGTCTCTCGGAGAACGTCGACACGGAATTCTTACAGCGATCATTGCCGTTCGCTTACCGTGCACGAAACGTGACACGTATGAAAATATGTAGCGACGTAGCCTTTTAACCTCCGGTCACGTAGGAGAGCATCGGTTTCGTGCAATTACTTAGCGGCGGTCGCTCGTTGAATTACAGATCTTCCACGATCCCGAGCCTCCTTCTCCATCCGCTATCGCGTTGTACTTAGGCCCGATGGCCGAGGAAGAGGTGGCCGTTCATTATTTACACGATCGTTAGACGTAAATAATTTCTAAAAGCGTCCACACCGATAAGCCTGCTACCATCGACGCCTACGCCTACGAGCGTAGGTGACTCACGCTCTCTCGATAGGTGGTGTGCTCTTGTAAGTTGCAACAAGCGATACGTGTCCACGGTATACGTATACGATCCCTTCACCGCGATAGGCTACCGAATTCCTCTTTTTTTTTTTGTTTCTATCGGAAACTACTGCGAAAGACCATAGGGACGCGTCATCTTAACACTAAACCTACCAGAGCGGTCAAATCACCGCTTTTGAGACTTTAACAAAATTATTAAATTCCAGGTTTTCATTTTTCTTGAATAGCTATATATTATAGAAAAAGTCATGCAGTAAGTTCAAGAAAAATGAAAACCTGGAATTTAATAATTTTGTTAAAGTCTCAAAAGCGGTCATTTGACCACTCTGGTAAGTAGGTTTAGTGTTAAAAGGGTACCAGCTACAAATATCTACATACTCATCGGAAGATGAATGAAGAATAACGATTCTTCGACTCGTAATTACTCACGCTTCTTTCTCTCGTACCCTCCGTGATCCGCCTTCGATCGCAGGCAAGTTAGAGGATCCAGCTGATGCTTGTGACTATGTACTTCTACCTGTAAGAAGGATGTATTAATTCAATTTCTAACGCGACAAGTCCTATTAGAGAGGTTACACTTTAGGTAGCAAGTATTACAGCTGGAACGATAAATTAATTTAGAAGCCGGCGCGGAGGCAGACTCTGAAATTTTTATCCGATACGCTTTGGCAAATATCTCGCACGAAAAGAAGGCTCTTGATCCACTTATGGTAATGCGGCAGACAGCTCGTAGCGCTACTTGAGCAGAGTGAAGCATGTCGGGTTCTCCGGCACGATACCTACCGCGCTTCTACGTGATTACAAGGATATTTTGGTTGGTCGCGTTTAATTTCTGTCCGCGATAGATGAGAAGTGGGTACGACCGAGGAATGGAAATTGTTGAATGCGCGACATTACTTTCATGTGCATACGTCCAAGAGACGAACAGGGGCAGGGCTTGAAAACTGTATTAATATCGATTTCGGTTCTCCAAACGGTTATGAAGAACATTTATTCTTAATAACTGATATCAAGAACCGAAATTTCCAACTATTATCTGTTTCAGTTACGGTTCCTATTTCCCTCCTCATATCGATTCAATAACCGTTATTTGATCGGTTCTATATCGGTTTTAAAATGATTCTAGAATCAATTCTTTTATCGAGTTTTCCCTAATTAATATCATTAATTATAGAAAAAGGAGAAACATTTATACATATCATTGATTTCTAATAAAGCGTTGAGAAATAAATAAATCAGCCACATATTTTTTACATTCGCACACACTGTATTATTCAGAATAGGTAGTTAAAAATTTATCCTGTTTTTATAAGGATTTCTGTAAGGATAAATAATGAATGATATCAATTAGGGAAAAGTCGATACGAGAATTGATTCTGGAACCGTTTCGGAACCGATATAAAACCGAAAAAATAACGATTATGGAACCGATATGAGGAGGAAAATAGGAATCGTAACCGAAGCAGATAATAGTTGGAAATTTCGCTTCTTCATAACAGTTATTTAGAATAAAGGTTCTCCCCAACCGTTTTAATCAGAACCTTTATATAACAGTTTTAAACAATTATTTTCAGAACCGTTTCAAGCCCTGAGCTGGGGTAGCGCGTATCGAACGATGGCTTGCGAATCACGAGTGCGTGCTGCGTAGGTGTGGCTGACGCGTCATTTTTCCGCGTTGTCACTCAGGCAATATTTGTAGCTTGGTCGCGAGCTGCTGCCTGCGCCTTTACGCCTCCCACCTGAACGTAGGTATGTCACGTGTCGCGCGTTTCCTCGATCAGCAATCGATCGTCTAGTGAAGGAGCAAAAAAGCAAAGATCGCTCGCTGTGTAGCACAGTAGATGCATAAATTTGAACTGTTGTTTCGTGATTCATGATTCATCCACACCTTGAATCTAACTGCGCGACAACATTTCCAATGAACAATCGTTTGCCGAACGTACCTACACCGACGCGTAGACAAAAGCGAAGGAAACGAGGAAGAATAAATAAATTTAACACCTATCAGCTGTTTCTCGTATTATCTCGATATTATCGACTTTTCTATTCGTTGGCTTGTATCAGGGGTGAACGCGGCACGGTGCAATCAGCGTTTTCACTTTCACACGATTTCTAATTGAAGTTCAACGACGTTGCGCTGCATCGTAACCGTAACGTATCCGTAGTCTTATTCCACGCTCGTACATGATTTCTGTGGGATGTGTGTGCCGCTTCTTACTCTCGTATCTCTAAGTAGTCGGTTTACTTGATTTGGTATAACGGATGCTTCCACGGCGAATGCATCCCTGCTGACCGATTTAGTCGATTACGAGAGACAATTTAAGGGGAGGTTCCGGTCTAGTAGAACCCATAAAAATAGGTGATCTTTAGGAATTAATTAAAGGAAAACAACTATATATAATTTAATGGAACTTTTTGCAATGTATTAAGGATGTCTTAAATTATAGAAATATTTTTTTTATTTAAAATTAATAATTGTAGACGGCACTAGGGTGTCGTTAAAGTCAGGGCATCAAAAAATTCATACAAAACGGTGTATGTCCAAAAGTTATTATCCGATTCGACTGAAACTTTTTTATTTTGAAGAATATACTTCTGGCTAGGGGGGAAACCACAAAGAATTACAAAAATGTCATATTTCTTGGAAAATACCGACAGTTCAAGTTTGAAATCACTTTTCCTTATATTTTTCGTCCTTTTAACATCTTTATAAATTATAAATTTTCAATTTTTTTTTATAGCTTTGAAGATTTATGCGAGTGCCGTGTGGTCGGTTGTTACCCAAGTATTTGTCGCTACTCAAATACCTACAACTTCGGAAATTTTACGAATTTCAACAAATCCTTTTAAACACTTATTCCTAAACAGTTGAACATTCAAAAAATGAAATAAAAAAAATCGATTTTTAGACCGGAACCTCCCCTTAATTAATATAAGTAGTTCGCGATATCAGGTGCTGTCGACAGTGCTCGACTGTAGTTTTTTGGCGAACTTTGTTTCACAACCAATCACTGATAGACCAGAGCTCGTGATAGGTGAAACAGTATTAAGAAGAAATCTTCCAAAATCTTTGCGCCTGGATAGTACCTAATCACGGGGCTCAGAAATGGGGCTCATAATTCAATGCCGCGGATCGTTTATCTCCACGCCGCGCCGTCAATGTTTTTAATCACGCCAGCTACGCTTAACCACGACAATACCGCCAATTCCCCGCACTAAACTGCACTTTGTACTTACCGCAAATAGTTTGAAAGAGAATCACGAGCCGCGAGTCTCAACTAAAATCGCCTTTAGATTTTTAAACGCCGCGCCGCGTAGAAGCGAAACTAAAAGCTACAACTATATGTCATTAGCGGAAGGAAACGTAGATTTCGTTGTTGATACGTTCTCACCTCGTGATGCGAACATAGTAGATTACGTAATCGGTGTCGAAGGGAAGCCGTATGAGCCAGACCAACGCTAGAATGAGCATTGGTATGTCACACACCGTATGAACATATCTAAAATCCGACTAATAATTTCGAAGATCGTCTCGCTACCTCATAAATCGTTATAAATTTATAGAAGAAGAGAAACGTGGCAGTGCTGGTTAATTAGAAAGGAAAAAGGAGTGAATGATTGGATATTTATCGTGATGTAACATTTATGAATTAGCTTGATGGATTAAATGAAATGGGAATATATATGAAAGGGACCGGTTGCAAGTAACAAGGGCAAGCTCGTATCTTGCATAAGCGATTAACGTCTAATATGACGCGAATCCAAATGTATCCCGCTATTCGAATACTCCGGTTACTCATTGTACATTCCTCGTGTCTTATGTTACCCTTTATTTGCAGACTGAACGCAAGAGAGACTCGCAAAGTACGGCTTCTAGAATAGTTTAATGCGGCCTTGTAATCCGTAATGTAATCAGCGCGTGACGTCATGGTACCTACTCCCTAGTTCCGCGAGGATCGGATCGCAAAATATACCTTGAGGACGAGCGTACCGGAGGAGACATACGCAAACCGTGAACCTCGCAAACTCGACCGTTAGGACTCGCTTTCGACGAAACTTGATACCAGTGCACCGTGATTCCTTTCCAACCGTTCTCACCCAGCCTCCAAATTTCCACTGACAATCGGACAAAATGACGTTTAGTGTCGCGGGAAAGCTCGCAGCTACCAGTTTGCGCTGAGCGTGACTTAAGCGTGGGCGGCGAGAAGTCTTCTCCTCGGAGACGCGTTCGAAACGGTGAGAAGACGAAGAACACGTCGAAACGGCATCCCCTAGCAAACTTGAAAGCACCTCACGCAGTAAGTAGTCCCGCGTTTCCCGAATAGTCGTAACACTTGGAGTTGATCTCAATTATGGATCGCAACTGGCAGGTATACTCGTATACTCGACGAAATCGTTAGTAGGTATACCCCGCGATTCAAGCTTCCCATCCAAAGGGGAACGTATTTAGGTCGTCGCAGACAAAGGCCAAGTCGGAATCAGAACGTAAACAGAAATGTAGATAGGCACTCGGTTTCGATGGATCCGAGAGAGACGCACGATTCAGCGTGTCCTGCGCGCGAAATCCCTGCCACGAGCCAACTCGACACGACCATTCACCGCGGCCATTATTTAATAACTTCCAAGGCTAGCTGACCTCTGCTCCGCGCCACAGAGAATACTCGTACCATTTTCGAGATCAGACCAGACGAGACGCGTTTCACGACTGGACGAACTTGTCCTACCTACCTCAGGCTCATCTATATTCCTTTCCGCGCTTACTCGAGCTCTCCTTCGTCCCGAAATTGCACCTGTCAACTATCGCTCCTTACCATCAAAACTTGGTGGATTATTCAAAATCGTTACAGCCAACTACATAGCTCAATCTAGCTAAGCCTGGCAATCTAAGAAACGCGCTAAAAGAACGCGTTAATGACGACGAAACCTGTTAGAAACGATGAAGAAATGGGACTCGTAGCTTTGCAAATATTGAAAACGGTGGGGGCCGCGTTATGATTCACGTTTCACGTAATAATCGTGAAGATTAGGTTACTATGATGTTGCCCGTTGTTGACGTGGTGGTCGTCCGTGTGGCAGATAGGTTTTAATTAGATCGGGGGAAGGAATCCAGCGCGTAAGGATCTGTGTCAGTGTCATGGCACTGATGGCACTCATGGCACGAGACCTCGGTTCTGGAGACTGGTGTGCGACACTCTGTGACCTCGTTTTGCCTGTGTTACAGGGGTGCTGGAGATGGCGGCCACAGAGAGCACGATCCGATTCAGCGGCCATACGTTGGACAAGGCTACAAAGGCCAAGGTGAGCCAAGCTTTTCCCGCAGCTTCCTTACTATTTCCTTACTTGCTTCCACTTTCTCTTTACCGCTTCCTTTTCACTCCCCCGTCTCTGTCTTTTACGGGAGAAATTGGTGTCTCTTAATGATATTGATGCCTTCGGAACAATCGACGACTCTATTCTCCCCTGCGCAGGTGACGTTGGAGAATTACTACAGCAATCTGATAGCTCAGCACATCGAGCGAAAGCAGAGGCTCGCGAAATTAGAGGAATCGTTGAAAGACGAAGGGCTGTCGGAGCAACAGAAACAGGAGAAACGGTTGCAGCATGCCCAGAAAGAGACCGAGTTCCTTCGGCTCAAGCGCTCCCGGCTCGGCGTCGAGGACTTCGAGCCCCTGAAAGTTATAGGCAGGGGCGCTTTCGGAGAGGTAAGCATTTCCAGCCAAGCGAACCATCGGGGAACTATGTAGGCGATATTTTATTTATTTGAGATACCGTGTTGGACAGGTAAGACTCGTGCAGAAAAAGGACACCGGCCACGTGTACGCGATGAAGATCCTTCGGAAAGCCGACATGCTGGAAAAGGAGCAAGTCGCGCACGTCAGGGCCGAGAGAGACGTATTGGTGGAAGCGGATCATCAATGGGTCGTAAAAATGTACTACAGCTTTCAAGATCCTATCAACCTCTATTTAATTATGGAGTTTCTTCCAGGCGGTAAGCTTCTTTTTAACCGACTTCAAAAGGGAGGAGGTTATAGATTCGACCCGTTTGTATTTTTTTATTTTTGTCCTCGCATAACTCCTCAGCATATGGGCCGATTTTGATGATCTTTTTTTTTTATTTGAAAGAGAGCGATGTCGCGGTGGTCTATAATAGACTATTGTCACCTAATTATTATTATTTCATGTTGTGTCAATATATATATATATAAAACTAAAAAGTAAAATAAAAAAATTTAAAAAAGAAATTAAAACCGACTTCAATAAAAAAAATTTCACTAAAAAGTAAAAAATAAATTTTCCCTTATTTAAGTCGGCGCCAGATTTACACAGTGCAAATAATGAGGCACCGACTTAAAAATGTGAGAATCGTAAATTGAATAAGAGAAAAAATTATTTTTTACTTTTTAATGCAATTTTATTTTATTTTTTTAAGTCGGTTTTAATTTCTTTTTAAATTTTTTTAATTCGCACCACAATGACCGCTTCACCACCCAGAGATCGTACCTACTAATAAATCGTTGCTCTCGATTCACTGGTAATTGCAGGTGACATGATGACGCTTTTGATGAAGAAGGACACGCTTTCCGAGGAGTGCACGCAATTTTATATTTCCGAGACGGCGCTAGCGATCGACTCGATTCATAAACTAGGTTTCATTCATAGGTAAATCGATCCAGTCCAACGATGCGAATCGCGTATCTTATCTATTCAGAGATAAGCTAGCCTTCCCGTCCTTTACGCCTGGCTAATTCTTTTACAGAGATATCAAACCAGACAACCTGCTGCTGGACGCACGGGGTCATATAAAGCTCTCTGATTTCGGGCTGTGCACGGGTCTGAAGAAATCTCATAGGACCGATTTCTACAGAGATCTCAGTCAAGCGAAACCTTCGGACTTTAGTAAGTTCCTTTTCACCGTTTTCTTCTTCGATAGAGTTTTCAAAGTATATGTTAAAGTAACCCTTGACCGTCCGTCTCACGGTCCGTTTACGCAGTGACGTCCTGTGGAAGCGGAAGCGGAGGAGCGATGGATAGCAAAAGGAGAGCCGAGAGCTGGAAACGGAACAGAAGGGCGTTAGCTTACAGTACAGTGGGAACACCCGATTACATAGCTCCGGAAGTATTTTTGCAAACCGGTTACGGACCTGCTTGCGACTGTTGGTCATTGGGTGTCATCATGTACGAAATGCTTATAGGTACGGTACTCCACACCTCTCACCTGTTGCTCCTTTATACCCCTACTGAATTACAGCTTTCTCCTGAGATGTTGTCGACGGTTACGTGTCTATTCCTTTCAGGATATCCTCCGTTCTGCAGCGAAAACCCACAAGAAACCTATAGGAAAGTTATGAATTGGAGAGAGACTTTAGTATTCCCCCCGGAGGTTCCCATTAGCGAGGAGGCTAAGGACACCATAATCAGATTCTGTTGCGAAGCTGACAGAAGATTAGGTTCGTGTGTACATCTGTTTTGAAAGTTGCGCATACACCGGCTATCAGAAGTGAGATATTTAAGTAATCTGTGTTATACGAAACTTTAGGTGCGCAAAGAGGTATCGAAGAGCTTAAACTGGCACCTTTCTTCCGCGGCGTGGATTGGGAGCACATTCGAGAGAGACCAGCCGCGATTCCAGTGGAGGTCCGCTCTATCGACGATACCTCGAACTTCGACGAATTTCCAGACGTGAAACTGGAAATACGTGAGTATACTTAGTAGTTAAATAAAAGGCGGAAAGAGAATTGTCTGAGGAATTGTTGTGTAACACTTCTGAATGATTGCAGCATCCGCGCCGATGCCACAGGACGGTGAGGTAATATACAAGGACTGGGTATTCATTAATTACACGTTCAAGCGATTCGAGGGTTTGACGCAGCGAGGCACGCCGACCAAGAAATAGCAACACCCTATTTCTTGTTCGATTGCAACCGGCAATCAGCAGTCTGACGCAACTGGAATTCCGGCCTTGGTACATCACCCGCACCCTCCGTTGTCATCGACCGTGTCACGGATGGATGGCTGATCCGTTCCATTTTCTAAATACGATCCAGTCAATCATGTGGTGTGTGTATACACGTGACGCGCCGAGCACCCGGAGCACGACGCGCCTACGTAGTACGTACACGTATCGGACGGACGGTAGACAAAGAAACAGTAAAAGAAGTAGATGAGGAGGGGAATAAGACTCGCGTGACAAAAACGATCTACGGTTAACCGTACGGTCTCGTCGTGGTCGTTGTTTGTAACGAACGAAGAACGAAGAACGAAGCGATGAAGATTCCAGAAACGAGCGAGTGCGAAAATTGATGATGCACGTGTGATAAGAAAGAAATATCTAGTGTACCCCGCGTAATCCTGGGCGGTTTTCAGCTATGAAAAAGAAAAGCGTTTTCTTTCCGTTCTGCTGTCGATATTGTTTCCATCCGATCTTCGAAACGTAGCATAATAAGCTCTCTGTAGTGAAAAATACCGTACCGATGAACAGGAATGAAGATGGAGCCTCGGTCCCGTGATTCTCGCGATGCATACAATTTCTCCGTTTAATTTCGTTCTGTGGCGCGTTCCTTCGTCCTTCCAACGGAATACATACTAGCTCAGCTCTCCTATTCAGCTCTCTTTTCGACGTTGTATTTATATAGCTAGTGCTGTGATATGAAATTGTTTGAAAGTTTTGTATACACATTGCTGTTTTGTCTGTTAACAAATACTAAACTTTACGAACGTTGTATTCTATTCGATTGTCCCTATGTTTCTCCTGAAAATTTACACATTTGTTGGCTTAAGAAGAAAAAGATGTTTTATAGTATATAGTTTTTGAGAGCTTTTGCCCCGATATGTTTGTTATACCGCGTGAAATTACACGAGGGAATAATCGACAACGTAATCTCCAAGGTCGATCGTGCATTCGGTCCTTTGAAAACTTGTCGGTTTTTACCTTGTGCGCGAAAATCTCCAAATTTGTATCCACGCGGAACCATCGTTTTTTAATTGCTCATGTACGCGAAATATGCGAAATACTGTTTTCGCTACGAACCACTATAATTCGGAATCGTCTAATCACGGTACAGGCTTCGTGGCACGAGCTTCTGCGCAAATTTTCCGCTTTATGGTCGTTTGTATCAACAACGTATTATGTATTGTAAAATAAAAGATATCGCAGTTAATTAATCCTTTAAAGAGAATGCTCGAAGAGAAAAGATCGAGGCGCGTAAAAAGTAAGAAGCATAGAAGGAGAATCATACAGGTACCGGGTCTCTTTCTTAGAGAGATGTGGGTAAACGTTTTTCTTTCTACCCAAGTATGTATTATGGAAATCGCGTATGGCAGTAGAAAGCCATCCGGAGAAGAGCGTGAAAATAGAAAATAATACGCTAGTAGGATTCAGGGCTCGTTTGTTGCCTTATCAAGGTTCCTAACGCGTTACACGCGCGCAGCCCAACCCGCAACTAACAAAGTAAAGAGGAAAGAAGAAAATTTGCAACGCTGGGTAAGACGCGTTTAGATAAAAAAAAAGAAGCGATAATCGAGAAATTGTCGAGTCGATCGAACTTTGCTCGCTTTTCGTACATAACGTTTGCATTAATTTAGATTAAAGGACATGTGAAATTGAAATTTATCGCTATCTCCTCGATACCGCTAGATTTTCAAAAATTTCTTAGACGATCTCGTGTTTCGTTCTGCTACTCTTTGGCCGTATAATATAGCTCGTGTATTTGGTTCGGGAGTTTAATCGTTCGAACGATTCATTTCAACCAGGGCCCAGCAGCAATTGAATCAGGCAAAATTTCCTATGCACGAACAGAAAGTAGTGCACCGAATAATCTTTTCAGTCTGTCGAGCGGTATAATTTTATTTCGAATACAGCACCATGAACGATATAGCGTTTACATTCTGTAGTTTACTGAGAGCCAGGGCACCATGATAGTAATAGTACTAATCATAAAGAAGCTAGATAACATATAAGGTGAAACGTACAGAGGTACCTACATATGTATGTATGTATGTATGTATGTATATGCGCGCGTTGAAGGCGTATCGCGTTCCGGCTGATAGTACTTGTATAAAAAGTTCCGCTCCTTCCTCATACGATCCGACGCGTCTCCGTGAACGTTAACGACTACATCGTCTAACGAACTTGCTATGTATTTAACGTGAAATTAGTTTCGTACCACTTTCAGCGCACGAGTGTGGAGTATTAAGTTTAACGTTTTCATTCCAACGGCCTCGATCGATTTATTAAACGTTCGCGGTGCGAAATGGCCACACTCGCGAATGCAAAGTATTTTTATAAGTACGGAAAGTGAAATAAGGAAATAAAACAGTTATGCGTACGGCAGACCCCTGGTCTATCGTTGATTTCGAGTATCGTATCGTAACTCTTTGTAGGATCTCGCAACTGGAAGTCGAACCGCGTAACATTAGTACTCCATAACTCCCGTGCACGAAACTCGGATATCTTCTCCGCCACACAAAGTAAACGGATGTCGATACTATAACTTAACGATACAGAATGCTTAAGGTTTACATAGTACGATTTAAGTCGGTAATTTTTAAATGACAGAAAAAGTTAAACGATAAAACTATTTTCTGCACCGGTAGAAATGAAGGAGGAACGAAGGGAGTAAGAAAGTGTGCGTGTGTTTGTGTGTGTGGAGGGAAAGAGAGAGAGAAAGAGGGAGGAGTAGGCGACAGAAAGAGGGAGATGGAATAGAGGTGGATATAAGTGTGAAAGAGAGTGGATACTGAGCGCAACCGAAGAATATACATATACCTACGTGTACTGAGACGGGGGGAAGATCGAGAGAGTGTGAAAGAGAGTCAATAAGATTAGTAATCTTGCCGCTGTCGAGTACAGATGCTCTGACGTCCAATGCTACCGAGTAAAAAAAATGAAGCGATCGTGATTTATTTATTTAAAAAAGAAGATAAATTAAAATAAACTAACGTAAAAATAAAATGAAACAATAGCCACGAGATGCCTTGGATGCAACATGTTTTTTGGTGCCCTGGACGTAACAGTGCGTATACAGTGGAGAAATACTGTACCGCAACGTCAATAGCGAGGAAAATTGTAATCCCGTGAAAGTTAGTGTTAGCTGGAAACTATCGAAACGCATCGGCTCGAAGCAAGTCTGCTGAACGAAAGTTGACCGAAGGTGACGATGTATGCGTACATGTGTACAAGCTAATACCAATTTGTGTAAATGTCGTATTCCGAGATGAAACTCCAATAGATTATAGAGTAATCGTCGTTGGTGTGCATTGTAAATATCACGAGGCACCTAAATCGTAGCGCTGGATGAAACCGAGTGTACCGGACAAAAGCCGAGCAATATGGTATTTTATTCCACGCAACGCTTTCCACTACGCTCTACGTCCTACGCCCTACAGTTTCACCGCGTTGCGTTCCACACGACCTTAAAGAATAATTATTTCTGCTAACAATCGAGTGAAATATTTGAAATAATAACGGGAATTTGATCGATTATTTGTCTGCTTCTCCACGTATCGCGTCGTTCACCGAACGAATCTAACAAATCGGACGTTCGCTTATCGTTCGAAAGAATCCTCGGTTTAATTATTTCAAATATTTACGATAAAAAGTGCTTGAAAAACACTTTTACGTTCGACCGTTTAATTGGACACCGATTGCACCATCCTCGTCCTTATCATTGTTACCATTCTAGAAGACACCCTTTGCGCTCGAGGAGTCTACGAAACTCGCCGCAGGAGAAACACAGAGAAGCAAATAAAATAAAGGCGACAGAAGAAAGGAAAATGTAATGATTTTTTCTGATTGCATACAGCATCCACTGATGTAGGATTCCTGACAAACGATACTAAATGATCTTGACTCCATAAGTAAAAGAATTCGAGCACGAGGGCTGCGACGCGACGCCGCTAGCTCAATTTCACGCGCGCGTTAATCAACGAACACTGATTGCATTCCTTTATTATCGTATTACCGTCGATTAGTTGTTAACTTGGCGTTCCAAGAAACACCGCGATAGTATTCTTCCTTCGACCATACAAGTGAATCGTTAGATCAAACTGGGTATGTTCCCGGGTTTCTTTTTTCTCTGATTTTCTTCAATTCTGTATTTAAAGTAATAAAACGCGTTTTACAGCAATTTCAGTCAGCTGTAGAATAATAGCGACGTGATAAATTCGGCGGTTGGATTGCAGCAGTAAGACTCCTTGACAGCACCGCGTACACTTATGCAGTTTATGGTCTTCCTGTTTAAGAATAAAGCTGAGGATAGACACTTTGTTCGATCCTAAGCGAGGCTCAGCTTCTATTTTTCTCACGTTTTTTCCCCTTGACTTTCACGCCGAGCTAGTTTGCTGTCTGAGCTATACCTCGTCCACTGACCACACGTATACATACATAGGTATACGTAAAGAAATGGGTCAACTGATCCAACATTAAAGCTGTAAAGTAAGCATGCCTCGATGTCGGAACACCGACCTTGAAAAAATAGTTATGGAGGTAAGGAGCAAGAGTCTCGCTTGGAATCGAGTATAGGATACAGCAGTTATTCAATGCATTCGAAATTCAATGTATGTGAAATGTGTAATATCGCAATTATTTTCTGCGTAAGAAACCATTCAGTATTATTTTGGAGATCATACAAGTTGCTATAATTCGTTCTTTGTGTGTTCTAGGATTTGTGGATCAGTCTTCCTTTGATAATAACCTCAACTGCATCAAATACGGGAAAACTAGTATCAACCTAGGAATTTGAAACATTGCACTCTAGATTTTATATATAAAATAAATTAAAAATATACTTGTTTAATATTCATTTGTACATACTTGTATTGCTCCATTGCAATGCACTGAATGTATTTTATAGACAATAAAGTGGAAAAATCCTACAAAACCATATTATTATTGTAAAGATCCTCTAGAACATTCCTATTCAAATTCCAAACCTACCATCGTCAAATATCGAAAGGCCTTCGATGCAGAAATTCAGCATACCTCCTTTCGCTTCATGTTCTCCTGATACATCGCTCCAAAATCTGGCCAAAATTTTCAGAACGCTCTAAAATGAGCTTCGTAACAGGAGAACATGATGTCGAAAGGGGTGGCACTATGTTAGCGCCTTCGGAGAGAGAATCTAAGGCGGAGAAGTATTCGACGCAGAGTCGCAGAGTTTTCGAAAGGCTTTCGACGCAGAAATTCAGCGTACCTCCTTTCGCTTTATGTTCTCCTGATACATCGTTCCAAAATCTGGCCAAAATTTTCAGAACGCTCTAAAATGAGCTTTGTAACAGGAGAACATGATGTCGAAAGAGGTGGCACTAAGTTAGCGCCTTCGGAGAGAGAATCTAAGGCGGAGAAGTATTCGACGCAGAGTCGCAGAGTTTTCGAAAGGCTTTCGACGCAGAAATTCAGCGTACCTCCTTTCGCTTCATGTTCTCCTGATACATCGCTCCAAAATCTGGCCAAAATTTTCAGAACGCTCTAAAATGAGCTTCGTAACAGGAGAACATGATGTCGAAAGAGGTGGCACTAAGTTAGCGCCTTCGGAGAGAGAATCTAAGGCGGAGAAGTATTCGACGCAGAGTCGCAGAGTTTTCGAAAGGCTTTCGACGCAGAAATTCAGCATACCTCCTTTCGCTTCATGTTCTCCTGATACATCGCTCCAAAATCTGGCCAAAATTTTCAGAACGCTCTAAAATGAGCTTCGTAACAGGAGAACATGATGTCGAAAGAGGTGGCACTAAGTTAGCGCCTTCGGAGAGAGAATCTAAGGCGGAGAAGTATTCGACGCAGAGTTTTCGAAAGGCTTTCAACGCAGAAATTCAGCATACCTCCTTTCGCTTCATGTTCTCCTGATACATCGCTCCAAAATCTGGCCAAAATTTTCAGAACGCTCTAAAATGAGCTTCGTAACAGGAGAACATGATGTCGAAAGAGGTGGCACTAAGTTAGCGCCTTCGGAGAGAGAATCTAAGGCGGAGAAGTATTCGACGTAGAGTCGCAGAGTTTTCGAAAGGCTTTCGACGCAGAAATTCAGCATACCTCCTTTCGCTTCATGTTCTCCTGATACATCGCTCCAAAATCTGGCCAAAATTTTCAGAACGCTCTAAAATGAGCTTCGTAACAGGAGAACATGATGTCGAAAGAGGTGGCACTAAGTTAGCGCCTTCGGAGAGAGAATCTAAGGCGGAGAAGTATTCGACGCAGAGTTTTCGAAAGGCTTTCAACGCAGAAATTCAGCATACCTCCTTTCGCTTCATGTTCTCCTGATACATCGCTCCAAAATCTGGCCAAAATTTTCAGAACGCTCTAAAATGAGCTTCGTAACAGGAGAACATGATGTCGAAAGAGGTGGCACTAAGTTAGCGCCTTCGGAGAGAGAATCTAAGGCGGAGAAGTATTCGACGCAGAGTCGCAGAGTTTTCGAAAGGCTTTCGACGCAGAAATTCAGCATACCTCCTTTCGCTTCATGTTCTCCTGATACATCGCTCCAAAATCTGGCCAAAATTTTCAGAACGCTCTAAAATGAGCTTCGTAACAGGAGAACATGATGTCGAAAGAGGTGGCACTAAGTTAGCGCCTTCGGAGAGAGAATCTAAGGCGGAGAAGTATTCGACGCAGAGTTTTCGAAAGGCTTTCAACGCAGAAATTCAGCATACCTCCTTTCGCTTCATGTTCTCCTGATACATCGCTCCAAAATTTGGCCAAAATTTTCAGAACGCTCTAAAATGAGCTTCGTAACAGGAGAACATGATGTCGAAAGAGGTGGCACTAAGTTAGCGCCTTCGGAGAGAGAATCTAAGGCGGAGAAGTATTCGACGTAGAGTCGCAGAGTTTTCGAAAGGCTTTCGACGCAGAAATTCAGCATACCTCCTTTCGCTTCATGTTCTCCTGATACATCGCTCCAAAATCTGGCCAAAATTTTCAGAACGCTCTAAAATGAGCTTCGTAACAGGAGAACATGATGTCGAAAGAGGTGGCACTAAGTTAGCGCCTTCGGAGAGAGAATCTAAGGCGGAGAAGTATTCGACGCAGAGTTTTCGAAAGGCTTTCAACGCAGAAATTCAGCATACCTCCTTTCGCTTCATGTTCTCCTGATACATCGCTCCAAAATCTGGCCAAAATTTTCAGAACGCTCTAAAATGAGCTTCGTAACAGGAGAACATGATGTCGAAAGAGGTGGCACTAAGTTAGCGCCTTCGGAGAGAGAATCTAAGGCGGAGAACTAACTAATCAACGGAGAAGCCGACTTTACTTGTGATTGGGAAATTTGTGATTTACTTAGGAGATGGAAGTTATAGGTTACAGTTCTAAATTAAAAGATGCGGTTTTTCTCTACATGTGGTTTATTAAAATACTTTGAATAATGTACAGTTATATATAATAATTACATTGTCTAGTCACTGAAGTTTAACTTCCACTTAAAAACCACATATTTGCAAATGCTGCACTCGTCCAGTGCGTTTTCGTTACACCAGTTGACACGAACCGACGCTTACAAAGGAAAGGATTGCTTACCTATAACAGACGAATTAGGAATTTAAGCCGGTATTCATAGTCGCTACTTATTCTGAAGCATGCGGCATCCTTTACTAAACTAGTAGAGGATTTTTGGCGACGCGAAAAATTTTTTTTTACCATTTCAATATCGTTCCCTACCTTACCGACAGTCCGAAAACCGGTATATTCCGAATGAGTTGGAATTTTGAAAATAGCTTCATTTTGCATAAAAATAATGTTTGCGGGAAGGATTTTTGGCGTGTCGAATTTTTTTTTACCATTTCAATATCTTTCCCTACCTTGTCGACAGTCCGGAAACCGGTATATTCCGATTGTTTTGGAATTTTGAAAATAGCTTCATTTTGCATAAAAATAACGGTTGTGAGAAGCATTTTTGGCGAATCGAAAAAAAATTTTTTACCATTTCAATGTTGTTCCCTACCTTACCGACAGAGTCGATAATAGGATACAACAGTTATTCAATGCATATATCCACAATTATAATACTGCACTATTCTAACACGATTTTATAATTAACTGCATAATTGTTCCTTTCAATAACTAATTACGCTAACCTCTTTTCTTCGGGCACTTAACCTGTTTGATTTCGTACCAATAATTTTGTGTACACATATTTCACGTCTCTATTAACTTATACATACCTTTAACAAATTTTAAATCCTTCAATGTGGTTCAAAGAGGGTCATACGAATGAACCGGCGAGGCGCGGCGCCGCATGCAAGCCTCGACCACCAACTCAGCGATGGTGCTAGTAGTCTCGATAGTATAACGTTTAAGACGCGCCTTTGTAATCGTCTCGCCTAGACCCCGTTCAATTTCGGCCGCGAAACAATTACGAAGCATAACTGATCCAAGTCCCGTTGCGCCTAGAGAAATTATTTACCAGCTTTACCTAAGTAAATAGTTTGTTATTATGCCTATCCACTTGCGATTACGCCAGAAATAAATTAAAGTAGTAATAAAAGAAAGCTGCGACGAGTGTAAAAGAGGAGGAAATGGAGAATAAAATTGATGCGACGGTATCAAGTGGGGATCGATGGAGGGCTCGAAAGGAAATGGATTCGCCGGAAAGCGTTCGAGAGTCGAGGTTGCCGCGCGAAAAACCGACGAGTACAAATCGAGCGATTATGCGGTAGACGTGACGCGTCGTTCACCGTGACGCGACGCGACTGTCTGCTCTTGGGGAACGCAATTGGATTGATTTCGGTGATAAATTGTCCCTAGGTTCCGATTTACGTCCACCCTAACCTCCACTCGCGGGAATATATTTTCTAATCCTAGTACCCAGTTACATGGATTTCCCCACTCGGAATTTAACGAGATCAGGGAGAACGAAGCGCTAGCGCTGAAGAGGAGACGCAATACACGGAAAGTTACGGAAAATCTTGACATAATCGAAATGGAAGACCAGCAACGATAGGGATCCCACGACGGGCAGAGGACAATAAAGAGTTTTAGGAGGCTACGACGGCTGAGATAAAAAGACGATAAGTTGACGCAAGTAGTTGAAGTAATGATAATATCGGCAATAGGAGTAGTGGTGGTAGTCGTAGGAAGGAAGGAGGTAAGGAGGCGTGTGCGCGTGGTGGCATTGTAGATATCGGCATAGCACGCATACGCGTACAGACCGCGACGCGACGTGCGCGCCTCCAACTCCATAGGTACATACATATATCGAGAGTCGAGAGCGGTTATCACGAGACTGCGATTGGTAGTGCCCTCTGACCCCTTCGAAGCCATGGCTCCGCCTCTCGGTTACGCGCCTCAACGTGCAACCGTTAAAAACGCGCTTCTTTCATTCGGCTCGCTCGTGGTCAACCTCGTCTCACTCACTCGTTCCCTGTAGCTGCAACTTTAACACACAAGGATCCTTAAGGACAATTCATCCCTCGCTCCGCTTCGACTCGTCCTCAATTATTCTTGGTGGAAAATTCTTCGATATTTGCGTCTGCAAAAATTGAGGGATCACTTGGACCGCTGATTAAAAATCGCTAACAGCGTGTTTTAACACTTTCAGCTGTTTAAAATAAAGGCGCCTATTCTGGTTGAAGAAAGGATTTTTAGTTGAGGACGTGGTGGGATAGAGAAGTCTGCTTGTCACGGCGACAGGTCTTGACTCTCGCGTTCGTGCTTCCGGAAGCGCGTATCGTTGGTCGAGGAAGCTTGGTTGTCGGCAGACGAGGGACTTTCGACGGGCGAACCGGGTCTTTGTCGCAATTTATTGCGTGGGTCGCGAATACCAATTGAAACACAACGAACGCGCATTACTCCATCAAGAAACGGAAGACACGGAGCCCGGTTTACCGGGGCGCGTTCCCTTTGATCAGGGGTCCCGGCCGATTGCTTCGTAGTTCGTCAACGACGATGAACCAGCTAATCGTTCGATCGAATAGTGGATCGAGAAAAAAAGCTTCAGCTCCAGACGGCACAAGCTGTACGCTGTTCCAGTTTTCACTTTCACGCTTTCGTTTGCGAACGGTGTTTTTAACCGGCGTCGTTATCGCGCGACGATTAGGAAAGATAGAAAAAAGACGGCTGTTTACTCGGTAGATCGTGACGCAATCGTGGACGCGATACCGCGGACGAGTATCTTCTTCGGTTGGTCCATTTTGTGAATTTTTCGACACTTTGAAGCGTTGCGTTTGTCGACGATGGCTGCCAGTAGTGTCAGTTGTAGTTGAATGGTGAGATATTTTATTTCTTTCGTGGCAACTGAAGGCCTTGGAGACATTGGTACGGTTGTCTGTCGACAACCCAGTTCATGACTCGAGGAGAACGCGGTTGGTGAAAATCCGGGAGACGTGGTCGACCTAATATAAAATGGCTATTAAAATTAATACAGATATTACTTATTTTATCAGAACAAACGTAATATGTTCAGAATTTTATGCTGATTCAGAAAAACTGGTCGATATTTGCTTTAAGATAATATTTACTGTAAATCGGGTACAAAACTGAAGTCATAATATCTGACCACCTCTCCCGAGGTGCCGGGAGAAATAGTTTTCGTCGTTGGCAGAGACTACTCACATAATTATTGATGGAAAATTAACAAAGGATAAAGTAAAATTATTTATGAGTTAATAAAAATACAGAGTCATTGATATTTAATTTGTTTACGCTAAACAAGTAAAGAACACATCAAAGAAAAAGTGAACTACCTACGGGCGATTAGCAAGGCAAATGAATACAAAAGTAAATAAATAAACTAAATAAACAAAAATAATAAATTAATAATAAGAAATAAAAAATAATAAAAAAATCATAACTCCACCATCTCTCCTTTTTGCAGCGAGAGATGGTCTTCTCGTTAGCTTTGAGAGGAAAAGTTAATATGGCTAAATACTTTGGCTGCATTGTCTCTCAATATCTCTACTATCTTATTATCCCAAACATTAAACGAAAATAAACTGAGAACTTTATATTATAAATACGATTATGTACACCGTTTTTTGACAAAAGAGGTTAAACTTAACCTCAATTTACCTTTTATAACCTATAAATCTAGAAAAGCGCAGAAGGAAGCGAAGTACCGCTATTCATTCAACTATTTGGCTTCTAGAGAAGTAAGGTAAATGTACCAGTGCCCGGCCATGTCCCAGTACCTGAACAGCAATGCGAATTTTATTTATTTTTAAGCTCAATTTTTAATATAATTAAAAACAAAAAATAGTACCATAATGCATAAGTATTGAGCAATATTAATTAAATTCATTAGTATAGAAACTTAAATATCGTTAGATAGAAATAATTATTTTGTAACACACTTCGTACGCATAGCAGATTCCGAGAAATTTCTTTAGCTTCTGTCAAGACACTTCTGTCATTTACTAAGCAAAATATTGACAGCATTTCTTATTTGTATATTATAATAGTACATTATTATAATAGTAAATAGATTTAAATTTAGTTTAAGATAGTTAAAGTTGCAAGAAAATTAATATTTTTTTTAAACAAGGCTATGTTTATTTACTGGTACAAGAATTTCGTGAACGTAAGTAATTTAGACATGCATTTTTAGGTTGTCCGCTTACTGGGACGATATAATTCAAGTATTGGGACATGCAGTTTTAGGTTGTCCGGTTACTGGGACATCTGCATGTTTTCGTATTTTCATTACAATAACCACGTCTATTATAATACATAATCTTTTGTTTGCAGTTTACGATAGTATAATATTGTGTTATTTTTCACATTCCAACAACATTTTTTTATTTCATGATGATTTTACAAATTAAATTAGGAGACAAACTTTGCCGCTATTCCTTAAGCTCCTTAAGCGTCCGGGTATTGGTACATTTACCTTAATTGGTCTGCACTTTAACACGTTTTTACGTATAGACTCTGAAGTATACCGATTCTACCAACTATCCGACCCCACCGCGTCTCCCGGATTTACACTATATGTCCTCATGTACGCGTAAAAGATTGAACTGGCCCGGTCCAGCCGGGCCCGGCCAAACCGCCGCGAAGGGGTTATCGGAACGGGACCCGCCAGCGTATCTCTTCCAATGAAAGCGATAAACTGGAGGAATACACCGATCCTAACCCGGCCCAACTACTGCTGCATCACGAGCGTCGGACCCGCGCTGGATTCCTTCCAAAATTCATCGCCCTCGGTCCCCATCGAGAAGCCACGACCCGAAACTTTCCTCACCGGATCGGAAATACCCTATTGCACACGCTGACACGTAGGTAAGCGTTCCGATAACGTTGCCCCGCGGCCAACCACCTTTACCTTCTCTCCCGTGATAGGCGACAAGCACGAGCGAACCTTTTACCTTCCCTCTGGATCGTCGCTGTCCTCGATCTCGATTCGATTTCGTCCACGTTTACAGCGTCGAGAAAAGAATCGAAATTTTTGAACCGCAGCCAAACCGACTCTGCCTACCCAAAAAGGCTACTCGTCTTTGCCCAGTCTCTCCCTCTATCTCTCTCTTACTCACCGTTTCTTTCTTTCGCTCTGTCTCGTTTTGTTTCCCCTGCCAAGTTAGATTTATCGAAATTCTAAGCATCCGGCTGGCTGGAGGCTCTCCGCGCGCACGCCACCGCTCGCGATCTTTTGCGAGCCACCCGGGCACAGTTTTTGCCTTTCCGTGCGCGCCTGCCCGGCTCGCCACGAACCCGTCTTCCCCGTGATTTATCCGCGATTTATACGCGCGCGCCTCGACAACTCGCGACACGAGCCAGGGGACACAAATCCAAAAGTTTTCGGGATCACCCCTACCAGCATCGATCTTCAAACATCGATAACGTCTCTATCGATCCAACTATCCCCCGCGTACCTAATATTCTTCTCTATATTATTCGTCAAACATTGATGTAATTAAAACGCAACATTTGCAACATTCCCTGGGATCTTTCTATTTACTTACGTATACGCGAAACCAAATGGATCGCAGAGTATTGTGCACGCGTTCCTGTACTGTTAATTACTTCAGCGACGGGGTGAAGGTAAGAATGGAAAAGGAGTAGAAGAGAGTGTAAAGGCAGGCGGACGAGCAGGAAGACGAGTCAGGAGGAAGGTTGGCAGGCAGGCAGGCAGCGAAGCGAGCAAGCAGCAGGGGAGAGGATAAAGAAGGATCGAAACGAGTCGCGTTCCTCGAGCGAGGGCACGCGGGGTCGCGCTCGCAGACGGAGGCATCGCCGTCACGTCGGCCAGAAATCACTGCCGTGCGTCGGGGAAAATTCGCTCGGCGATTGTTTATATTGAAATACGTTCGTGCAGGAATGCTCGGAAACAGTCGGGGCTGGGTAGATCACGCTTGGACGGATCAACGTAAGTAGGCTCTCTTACGAAAAAGAAGTCGCCACTGCCACTGAACCATTCGTAGAATTCCTCTATCTCTCGAGCTCCCAGCTTTCGTCCTCTCCCTTAACTTTTCCTGCTCTTGCCTGGTCTCGGACCCCAGCTCTTATTACACCGTTGATAGACTTACAAGAGAACAATTTGGTCGGCGAGCGACACCAATGCATTTCGTCTCTTGCAACCGTGCATCGATTCCACGTTAAAGAAAATAGTTGACCAGTTGTTGGGCTTACTGACCTGCAAATATATAGGCACTTGTATGTAAGGATAGTATATACTTTGTCTTGTATTCATATATTCGTAGCTGCGTTTATATTTATAATCATATTTATATTTGTATTTATATATATGCATATATATTAATTATGTACAGGTTTTTATACAAAAATGTTCTCGCGCCTTTATACATAACTCTGTATAGATATCTTTTTCGTTCTACGTACACATCCAACGATAACGCAATTCGTGCTCGGTATAATACAATTTTCCCGTTCCGACGAGCAACCGCGCTCAACCGGGATCTGTTCGAAGCAATTCGCGTTAACTGTTCAAAAATCCTCGCGTCCCCTCTCGATTCGCCAATTTCATTCCCTCGATTCCACGGAATTTAAGTCCCACTCCACTTTCGCTTCTTTGGATTCCGGTCGAGACGCGTCTCTTTCTTCGCTGTAGGTGTCACGTGTGATGGTGGTGGTGGCGATAGTGTGTATTTGTGTGTGTGTGTGTGTCGCTTTTAAGAAACGATCGCTGCTTAAAAATATTAGAAATATCCCATATACCCCTAAATGGTACTCTAAGTAACTAGCTCGACATTGCCACATTTATCGTAACGTAGTATTCAAACATTTTGTTTCTCTCTTAAATGATCCGTCGTCCTCTTGCTCGCACAAATCCCATACATACAACATACAACGCACCGTGCTCCGGTAGTATCGTACAGTATTTATAGAGTAAAAAAAAGCACCGTCTCGAAAAACCGGATTTCAAATTTCACGTATATACGTACATATGTATATCACATTGCAATTCGCAGAGTCTCCTCGGTATCGTTCCCCTCCGATCCACCTACGCGCGCAATCGATTGCTCGGAGACCGAGCGACGAGCGGCCTGCGACGAACAACGTTTTGCGAAAGAAAAATATATATGTAGGTATTTGCCTGCGCATCGTCGCATCGTCGCGTCGTCGCACCGTCGCACCGTTTCCGAATGCTTTCCCACATTTATTCGCTACCTATTTCGATCAGGAAACATCGTCACGATCCAATTTCCTCTGCCACGCGAAACTAAGCATCCTGCGGAGAAACGAACGCTTTCGGGCTCGATCGGAGGATCGATTCGATTCTGCTACGCGTCGCAAACCTCGATGGGCGTTGGGGAGTTAATCTTCAAAGGAATCGTGTATATTATCTATTACATCGAACAAATACACGGTGAGATCGTCGTACGTTCGTTCGTTGCTATCGCGCCGTCGTCGCCCGTCGGCGGAGATTCGCAGAGACTAAAGGCAAAAGGAAAAACGACCAGAGATCGCCAAGTAACGTCCACGCTATCGCGACTCGTGCGATTTGCAGGCAAATCGTCGTTCGATGCGTAACTGCGCGTGCTGCTTGTCGAGGAAACAGGGACGACAAAGCCTAAATGACGCCGACAGGTTCCCCCTCGTATTACGCATTTCGGATAAATCGCTTCGAAAAACTAAACAATACAACGAAACGACGGGGATTAAACTTTAGAATCCAGGATATCTTAGCCTCCTATGCAACGATCGTCCTCGCAGAGAAGAACATAATTCTGTTAATAAATAAAACACAAAAACAAGTCGTAAAATTCGCTTATTTCTTACGCTCCTTATGCACACGCATACCTACGCTACGATTTATATTCTTTCGAAGAACAATAAATAATGTGCTAGCCGCTCGAGTTTCGCGATCTCTTCCACTGTTGACGCGTTAATCGTTTACAAACAACTGGTCCCGTGTTTCTCGGGAATAACTACTTAGCGACAGAATTCCCGGAAGTCGTCGTGGAATTTAGTCGAGCCATTCTATGGTATTTAACATGTTCGCCGAATTCACGAGACACGCGAGACAATCACTGAGGTACCTACCGGGCAACGCATAAACCGGATATCGATGTAAATAAAGGGGAACATTTTTTCTTGTCGGCTTAGATCGTTCCCCCGATAAAGGGTCGTTAAAATCGCGTCGCGAGCTATTAGCTATCGGCGACGCACGACTCGTTTAAAATAAGTATTAAATTTCACTTCGTTTACATCGTTTACAACGAAAAGCTCGAAAGCTATTTAAATTTCAGATAAGAAACAAATAGGAAACGTCTGTACGAACAATAACGATAGCTTATGAATACGATACCTACGCTAGAACGAGGGGTCCCTTTTCCGGAGAGAGATATTAATTATTAAGTAGTCCGGATATCGGAGAAGGAGTAAAGCTGCAGACGCCAAGCAACTGGCCGAACAAAATTTCCGCGGAAGCGAACGAACGAACGAAATGACGATATACCTAGGTACGAACGGTCGACGACGTTACCTTCCACAAACATTCTCCTACACCTGCAACCGCCAGTGCGAAATTTACCAAAACTTGCTACCTTTCGCATCATTGAAACACGTTTTCACTGAAACGGGAATTTACTGCTAGCTAACACGTTGGACGAACTCTACAAGACGCGGGTTAAGAGTGGTAAGACGGAGTTGGGTAAAACAACAGCTCCCAAACGCCTCGCCATCGAACGTAAAACGGAACGTAACGCAACGCAACGCAAGCTTAAACACGTAAGAGGATAATGAGACGATTCCGTGGGAAGTAAGGTTCCGCGTTTGACAGACGCGTTGACGGTGAATCGGGATGGGCAGAGATCTCGAGGAGAGGAAGATTGCGAGATTCCAAGCCACGCGTCTTTTAAAGGCGAAGAGAGAGCAGGGGAGAGGGGGGGGGTTGAAATTCTCGGGAACGCGGGCAGTAACGTTCTTTGGAACGAGACGTCAAAACGAATGACTAAGAGTTTCGGCATGACTCGACTAACGGCAATTACTCGACTCGAAGATCGATGCGAGATACCCACGGAAGATCTAGCAGATCCCCCGCCGTCGATTACAAATGCTAATTTATGATTTCTTCGCGCCGGAGAGTCCCTCTCTCGCTCGCTCGTTCCTCAAACCCTCTTGGTTCACATTTCTTTTTCATCTCTGTCAGCGAGCGTTCCCGTACTGTGGCAGAAGACGAGAATCGAATGGTTTCACCGATTACGTGAGCGTCGCTCGAAATAAAAGAGTCGCGGAAGAGAGGTCGGCGCGCGGGGACTGCGTTCGCGCTCGTTTTTATCTCCTCCGTTCGATCGGTTCGGTGAGCGCGGCTGAAAAAGCGATTTAAACACAGCCGCCGCGATTCTGGCCCGTCCAGCTTGAAAAGCCAGTTGGCGCCTCCGATTCTTCGCTCGAGCAACGTCTTTATCGCGGCTTTCGTTCTCTCCGCCCTTCTTTTCTCTCGAGCCTGTTCTTCCGTGACGCGCGCGCTTCGGTCTCATCCGCCCACTTTTCTCTCTGCTCCTCCTGCACCATCGTACAACACCTCGTACACCTTCGTGTTAATCACCGCTCTCCATTCCTCTCGGCCCCCTCTGTTCAAAGTCCAACAGTCATCAAGCAACACGGGAAATTAGTTGGTCGCACAGGTCCCTCGCGGGACAAATTCTCCCGTCGAAGCTCGTCAGCGACAGCTCCTGGCTCCCGGCTCTCGGCTTCCGAGTTTGGTAGCGAAGAATTATTCTAAGTAGGTTGCCCGAAACTCGAACGTCGTTCGACTTCGTAATTGACGTTGTACGTACGTATCGGTGGCTCGACGATATGCCAGTATTGAACTACGTTGGTCGCATTGGCACATACAATTCTACGATTAATGCGCGTATACGTGGAGTCGCGAGAAATCGTGGCTTCCGTTGAACTTGAAAGGCAGTACGAGACGGCGCAACAGCTTCCGAATTATCGTTTCACCGAACGCCAACCACAGTCTATTGCTTTTCGTTCGTAGTCGCCCCTTCTTCTCGATCCTCTGCTCGATCGTTTCCTCTAACTCGGCGAGTAACGCACAAAGTTTCTTCGCGTCCGAGGGAAAAGCGAAGCTCTCACCGGACTTGTGTGCCGAGAGTTCGACGACGCAGGGCAACCGCGACGGCCGCGACGACCACAGTTTCCCGGGCGATTGGGCCGAGGCATCGGTTTCCAGATCGAGCGTGCAGAGCGAGACGCGACTCGATGGCGCACCGCTCGAATGGAGTTTGCGGGGAAGGTCGAGCGGCAGCGTGGGCGATCGAAATTCGATTGGACCACGGGACGAGACGGGAAGCGACAGTATTACGCGGAAGCTAGCTGTCGCCAGACAGAATGTCACATCGTGCTCATGTACGGCCAGTTGAAGCTGCTACCGCTCAGCAGCATATCCCTGATCAGCGTCTCGATCGGCGTTTTCCCAACGAGCCGGACGAAGAACAGCTGCTCGATCACCTGCGAGGACACAGTTCTCAGAGATGGCAGTCGAAGCAGCAGTTTGCCGAACCTCGTCGGTTGATTCGGGTACTGAGTCCTGCAGTATTCCTCCAAGGCGCACTGCGACTTCTCCTGAAGAGACTCGATGTGCGCCACGTCCGAGAGTCCGCACGCATCTGAAACAAAACGCGTAGAGCAACTCGTTAGCCGATCCGATTCACACACTTTCCTTGTTCTGCAGGGGAGAGAGTAACGTGGCCGCGCGGGCGCGGCCGCAGACGGGGCATTTGTAGGGGCGGACGGGACGGGGTTGCCGCGAAAGTCGCCCTCGGGCGAGCAGACACGCAGTCGAATGAAAATCGGGAGCCGTTGAAATGCGTGCCAACTAAGTAGCGGGACGCTCTGCCCGTGCAAACGTCGGACTAATCATGCGGGCTGTCCCTTGATTTCACCCTACCGCGCGAAACCTTCCGCCTTCGCAAAACTTCTCGCCATTGTTTTGCCTCCCCTACCGTCCAATATCTATCCTCCACCGGCACCCTTCTTTCTTTCTCGCCATCGACACGCTTCAACCTCCAACTACGGCTTGCCACACGGAATTCGGAAGCCATACCGCGACAGCCCTACGTTCGAGCACCGATCGACACTCGGTTAATCGTTTTAGCTTCTGAGTCTCCTCTCTCATCCATTCTCTTTGCCCGACGGTCCCTGATCTATGGACCTGCTATTTCTCCTCTTCGATCCTCGGCTACCGTGGACGTGGAGGTCTCTTTCGGAATGCAAATCGCATTATTTCCATACGTACGCGTAATGGGCCATTACGCGCACGTGGCGACCGGGACGCAAAGCGCAAAGGAATTCGCCGATAGCTCGTATCGCGTTCGTGTCGGTCGCACGCGACACGCGCCACTGCCATTTTTTCCCTTTCCGGCCCTTAGCGTTAGCTCCCACAAAGATAAACTTCGCTACGTATCGAGTTGTAGGTACTTATTGATTAATGATTGATAACTATTCCGGAACGCCGCGCCTGGCTCTTTCCACCGATTTTTTGCTTAGGTATTGTTTCACGCATCATACTCTCGATCTTGCTTGACTTCTGTCCGCTAGGTCAACCTCGACGAGAAGCTAGGAGATATACGTAGATATTAGTTTCATTTACGATCGACGAGGGTTCAATTAAAGCAAACCGCAAGGAATCCGCCAACGCGCGACCAATAAACAAACCGTCGGATTGCCTCTCGGATGTCGTCAGCGCCAATTCACCGCATCAATTCGAATAATGCCGTTGAGTGGCGTCTCTGCTCCTCCACCCCTTTCCCCTTGGACACTCGATCACGATTTCTCCTACCCCGTTGGCTTCTCCGCGCGTTAACCAGCTAAATGCTCTGGCGCCTCGTTGACCAGCCTCACCGTAAATTAACCGATTTTAAACTCCAACGTGCCTTTCTCATTCTCTCTCCGCTCGTCTCCTTCTGACTTCTCCCTTCGTTGTCATTCCGACAATTAAATGAATTAACCCGCGAGCGAACGCGCCGCGTGCATTTCTCTCCAGTTATTTATACATGCGAGTAGATGTCTCGTCGAAATCCTTCGAATCGCACCGTGTCTTCCGTTAATCATTTCCAAACAGATTCCTGTGCGTGAAAATTCAATGGAACTGCAGCATTCTTATACCTAAATACTATGCCTGCCCTACATGACACGTTAGAATCGCGATAAAGAATGGTAGTGATATCAACGAATTTTTATAAAAGTGGACTAATTCGATTATAATGAAAATGATAAGTCTCACTTCTATAGGTAAGTATAATAGTTACTTAAGTAGTAGGTATAGTAGCGATGGAATGGTATTCCATTCCGAATCGATAGCGGTAACGCATGTAAATGCGAAACGAAAATGGTATGGGGGCTCTAAAGGTCTAAAGCACCCACAAGCTATGTGACAGAAATTTACATTGGATGTTTGGTCTATCCTGTAGCTATGTAGTCTACACCTTGTCTGCAATGAAACTTATACATAGATATAGTCGTAACGAGATTGCGAATTTAGTGCGGTAAATTATAGTTGGCGCGATGCGCGTCTCTATCCCAACGAAACGATGCTTTTCGTATCTCATCGTTCGATCCAATACTTTTCGCGTAACGACTATAATGAGCGAAAGGTCGCGAAACTCGCCGCGTACGCGCACGGTGATCGAGCATATCTTCTCTCTGGACGAGGAGCAATCGTTTAGGATCGTAAACGTAAGAGAGAAATGGCCCTGGCGGAGGTCCTGCAAGGAGAGCGGGCATTGCAGTGCGGGGGTGGAAGAGAATAGACGGGGTGGGAAGGAAGAAGAGGTGACCGGGGAGAGAAGAGAAAGACAGTGGCAGGGATTCTTTCATGCCCTTCGGAAACGTCATATAGCTGTCTGGTGGCGCGGAGGCAATATTTCACGCCGGTAGGTCCGCCTGTCCCCCTTTCCATCCTTCGTTCCTACACTTTTGAAGGAGTTTTTACGGAGTCTCTCGATCTTTAATCACAGCTCGACCTTCCATTGTCGGTGACGTCACCTCCGACTCCGAAAGGGTGTTCGGGGGGATGCTTTGTGTCGAGCAGCGCCGATCCCTCTCCGCGTCATTTGTCTCTGGATGCCTTATTTGTACGCGCATACAGTGAAACCGCGCGAACGCATTGGGAATGTAAAGGAGACGGGACAGAATGGAACAGAACAGAAAACGGATAAATCGGCGCAAGACGGGAAAAGCCAAAATGGGAGAATGGTGTGGGGACGGAGGAATCTACGGGAGACGACACAGACCGAACGAGTTTCCTTGCATCGTTTAAAGTTTAAAAGCACGGAATAAGGTTTCCGGTCGAACGGTCGACGCGAGACGAGCCGCGAAATCTCCGGCAATCTCCGCGAGACGACGATTCCAAAGACCTCCCCTGCTCGCAAGGAGAATCGTTCCATCGATTCGTAAAACCGTGGGATTATCGCGAGAGGACGCAACGTAAGCCGAATGTAATACCTATACCTAAGTAAGTAGGAAGAACGCTCGGTTATGCGGATAAAGTAAGACCGCGTATCGATCGTGTCCTGGGACAAACTTTTTCTAAATATTCTGTCGCTGCGTGGTCGTTCAAGTAAATACTTACGAGCGATCTGCAGCGGTATTCGAGACGAACGATTCCTGGCGCAGGAATTCGATAAGATGCGATTCATTGGGCGATTAAGGAAATAGGTATATGCCTATAAAAGAGAGTGGGGTAATCGCGAACGCGATGGTTACGGTGTTTTAATAAATAAAAACGATGTTCCTTCTCCACTAGCTAATAGTTTAGGTTGTATCCAACGCCGTGCAGAAAGTAATAAATACAGAACGCTCATGCTATTCAAGATAATTGCATGTAATTACTGTTGAATTAATGATAGGTACAATTGAGGTTTTTTCAAGTTGAAATAAAGCACTTTTTTACCAAGGAGTTGCTTGAATCATGATTCTAACCTCTGAAATAATTTATTTTTTATTTTTTGGTGTCATGGGGTATTGGCGTACGAATCGGATGGGGTAATCTCGAACCTTTGAGATTAGTAACGTTAACCGATTTTGATGAAATTGTCAGCATGTATAAAACTTACTTAACCCTTAACTGGTATCTTGGGGTCGTGACTTCTACTCTCTACTCAGTTTACTCACCTAAATTACTATTTAAACATGTCTGTTCCAGCCTTCAGCCGCGTCTCTAAAACCATTATGTATCCTAAGTAGTAGACATCCACTTATTCCACGGTTCGAGATTCAAGTCGCATGTACAGTGCACCTCCCTACATCCGCCTATGAAAGTGTCGTTGATCGGAACATCCGAATAATTTTCTCTCCGTTAGCTCTTAACTTTTAACCTTTGAATTATCCAACACCAATCGGACAAGATCTTTCTAGGATGAAACGATCCCCGACGAAATCGTTGTTGCGCTGGTAATTATAAATTTAATGTACGCGGTGGCGCCTCAGACTTCCTCTGCGACGGCCGCGTCTGACGGATTCGCGAGTAGATATAAACCGAGACAGTATACATATTTCCTATTCATCTAAAGTAGGTACCCATAATTATCGCGGGAAAGAGTTGCGCGTGATCGTTGTCTCGTTGCTGGTTCATCGAGATCGAGGGTAGGCTAAAGTAAAAAGCGCTATTCTTGTTGAAGTGAAGTCTGCTCGCATCGTGGCGTCCCTTTCATACAGAGGGTAAGTAGGGAAGGAAGGGAAGAAAGGAGAGAGGCGGTAGAAGTTCTCGCGGGATCATAATGAGTGCAGAGATGGGGGCGCGAGCAACGATTATCATAACAAGGCTCGTATTTGGAGATGGGACGCCTCGTGCTCGTGCTCGTCGTCCCTATCTCCGGTACGCATCGGGCCACGACGCGACACGCATTTAATCGGCACCAGCATACGTGCCACCTAGCTGCTACCTATACCTACACCAACCGTATAAGCGAACCGTTTAGGACCTATATTGTCATGTTAACGACGACAATGCCAATCCCATTAGACCATTCGGGTTACGTGTCGAACCTTTAGAATTTAGAACTTTAGACCCAACAACAAGCAGCCCTTCTCGCTGTCACCGAGACGGGGCCAGGTCCTCGCGACCTTTCTCTTCTTTCTTTTCTTTCGCTTTTTTAGATCCTGCAATATGCTCTGATTTTCGACTACCACCTCGATACTCGATAGCTCAGCGAGGCTTCCATTATCGGCCCCTTGAATTGGCGCATTGCATCGCATCGTATCGAACGAGAGTTTACGAGAGAACTAAGTAGAGGTGGAAACGCCGTGAACCCTCTCAGACGGATTATGACACGCGGAAAGTTCACGACCTTTTGTCTGGTGTTACCCCCGATGGGCGAACACCGGGGGTAATCCTCTAACTGGGCCGTTATGCCGTTGTTGACATTTAGCCCCCGCGGCTGCTCTCGAAACCGGTCCACGGCGTTACGCGCGCAACCCAGACCGAGAGAGCTGCGGAACCAGAGGGCAGAAGAAAAGAGACGGCCCGAAACGGGTAGACAACGTGGAAGTGTAGAGTGGTAGACCCACCGAAAGCCTATTCTTCTATTTCACGGCACGAGAGCCCTCGCGGACAGAGATCGGGAGGAACAGGAACAAGAACAGAAACAGGAACAGGAAGAGGTGGGGCGCTAGCAGGAAAAAAACTTGACCTTCGCGGTGGGTACCTGCCCTGATCTACCTGCGAATACAGAAGCGGACGAAAGCCGAAATGTGAGAGGGGAGACTGGTTGGATAGAGGGCCTGGTAGCTGGTGATGCTAGGGACTCGACGGATTAAGCAAAAGCTTCTTGTGGATAGTTAACAATAAGTAGCGCGTCAATTGTTCCCGGTGTCTTCTTTTTACGTTTTCGGTGCCCTTTACGTTTTCACCTTCCAGCTTTCAACCTCTCCTACGACCGATCTTTAACCTTCGGAAGACGAATGGTGGATATGGTCGCGTCAGACGAATGTAGGGTCAGTTTGATACATAGCAACATTCCTATGTTTCACCGGTTTCACGAAAAAATTGAATATAAAAAGAATTAAATAATTAAAATTTCTCAAATTAACTAAAATTTGTTAATAAAGAAATACATAAAAGAAATTATTTATGTACATTTGATACATAAAATAGGTGTATCTCCTGTATGATTTTTACAAATAATGTTACTGAAATTTAGACATCATATATTATATTTTGCCATTGCCAACACAAATATAACTTTGTCAGAGTTAGATCAAAATAACCCTGCATTCGTTGTACGAGGGTTAATCCACCGATTTCTCTAATTTTGTCGTTTGCGCGGCAACCGGGGGATTATTTAGGTACACCAGATTTCCTTCCCGTTAACGTAGCTACATGAATCTCGCATTTACACCTGATTTCACCGTGCTCGATTCCGGTTCTGGATTTATCAAGAAATTGTTCGAGCACCAAAGAAGCTGTCGCTATTCCAAGCTAAAGATCGATAAGCATGGAGAGAATCCGAAAGAAGAGAAAACGAAGATCGTGGCAGAAGAACCGTGGTAACATTAAAGCTCGCTTGAAATAGCCTATCGTTTTATTGTTTGCACCGCGACTAGGGGGTTGTCGCGCTGCTCGTCCCCGCGAAACTATGAGAGAACGCGAGGGGCTATTTCACGTGTCTGGGAAACAGAGGGTCCGGTGCTGCGCGCGACCGCGACGCCGCGCTGGTCGTCCTACAGCAGGCCTGCCCCATCGGGTGCAAATACCTTCTGAATTTCTGAGATCCGGGTAACAGCCGAGCGCGGGACTGTCTCATTGCTACCCGTTGCGAAATTTGTGAGAAAACTGCATGAGTGTGCATTGTGGTACGAGCCTGCATGGAGGGCCGCACACTCATGCAGTTCTCCCGCAACCCATGCTGTGGTTAGCAACGTAATCAGTCCCGCGCTCGGCTGTTACCCGGGTCTCAGAAATTCAGGAGGTATTTGCACCCGATGGGGCAGGCCTGTCCTACAGCCAATCTATTGATAAATTCACTGGCCACTGTAAACAATGCAGCAACAATGTCAATTATGCGGACGCCGATCGCGCGGCACACGCGGTAATTAATTGAATACGAGCGCGCGACTTTACGCCGTAATTAATTGCAACGGTGCGCGGTGGTCCGTGCGCGCGGAAACCTACCGTGTGCCGTGTACAGTGTACCTACGCTGTCGTTTACGAACGCTCCTACCGCTTTCGGCCTGCAGGCTGCAGCTCTCCGCGATTTTGAGCTCGTTCGCCAATTCAAAACTGGATAATGTAGTGAAATTAAGATTTGTCTTCGGAATAAATTTTAGCAAGCTAAATTTTGGTATGCGTCTTTACTTGGTTTATTTAAACAGTATGTCAAAAGTCCCCATCGATCCGACCGCCGCTAAGAATTTTACAGACGGATAAAAAAAGGAACGGTTTTTGGCTATCTCGTTATCTAGCAGTTTTACGACAGAAATAGTTAGTATGAAATTTATACAGTAGGAAATTGTCTACACAAATGGTCTTGTGAGTTTTTTCGTAGGAGTAATGATTTTCATGTATGTCGGGGTACCAAGTTTCAACCCCCATACTTTTAAGAAGGGAATATCCCGAACCCGGAAATTCACAAAATTATGGAACTTTGTAAATATGTAGGGGATGTCCTTCTGAGTACAACGCAATTTTGTTTGCTGCCCAAATTCGCTCCAGGAGGGTGCAATTGACCCTTGAAAATTTTTCTATTTTGTATTATTACTCGCGAATTGTAGAAGATAGAAAAAAAAATGTTCAGGGAAAAAGTTACTTATTTTAATGAGAACAACCATTTGGTAAATTACAGTCCTTACAGTTCTTACGGTTCGCTAGTTATAACACAAAAACGAAAAAAAACGGACTTTCAAAGGTCAATTTCACCCCCTTAGAAAATTGCGCAATACACAGGTACCTATATTATACATATACTCGAAATAGGTACAGTTTTCTTAACTTTCTGTAAAATTTTTAGCGGCGGTCGGATCGATGTGGACTTTCGACATATTGATTATAACGACCAAATAAAGGCCCATACCAACATTTAGGTATCTTGCTGGAATTTATTTCATAGGTTGGGCATATTTCCATCTAATTTCACTGGACTAGGAATTCGTCTTATCGAACTACGAATTAACAAGTTTAGAACGTAAGGAACGTTGCATAGAAAATAAAAAAGAGTGCTCCCGTGAATGGCATCAGTAAGTATTTGATATTTGTGTTACTTATAGTAGGTATTAGCACAGCACGCACTGCAAACATCCTCCCGTTAATAACAGTATTTACATTTACCTACAGCATTTCAAAGAGCGTAGCGACGGACGTGGCGGCGAGGACGTCGACGACGAAGGCGTCGAATGCGACGAAGACGACGACACGGCGTGGCGCGGCGTTCGTGCTCGCGCGCTCGCGGGATCGCGTGGGCGCGTAATATATTCTTGGGATAGACAATGTGCCGAGCACGTGGGCTATAGAAGCCAAGTCGACCGGACCCGAGGCCCCATAATGAAGCGTTGACGCGAGCATAAAACGAGCGCCGCTCGAGACAATGGAGTGATTGAGCGCGGGTAACGCCAAAGGGTTGCCCGCCGTCAACCCCGGGGTGAAAATGTCAGTAACCAAATGTCAGGCCTCGCCTCCAGCGCGCTCTACAACCATTCTCGTTTCCGCGCGACCTCTCTCCCCGGGCCCGCGTTCACCAACAACCTACAACCTACACGCTCAGTCGCTCGCTTCTCAGTCGCGCTACCTCATTTCCCGCCACTTCTCTCGCTTGTCTCTTTCATCTTTTTTCCCCTGCCTTCGGAATTTCCGAATGTTCGCGTCGCGTCCGAAACGATGCGAAATCGCGCCGCAACCGGAACTCGTATCTCCTTGCCGTTGCGCGAAATCCAGTTTAACGGCTCGCAATGTACAAGGCGTAGACGGTAATTTTAAAGGCTCCCCCGTCTCGACCGGTAGTTGTCAAAGCGGGACGTAACGAAAACGTAATCGTCGCCAAGATACTTTGCCGCGACAAAGGGTTGTCGTCTACCCTCACCCTCAGCGTCGCCCCTCGCCCTCGTGAAAGATGGCTCGCGAGAAAATAACTCAGGCCGATGGTGCGGGCGCGGTGGTGCGGCTGAAACATCCTTCCGTATTATTTTATAGCTGGCAAGGAATTTTTTCTTGGTCCGAGGTCGAAAGATTGCTTTCTCTGCTAGTGCAACGCTGTCATTTTCGGCTCGTCGGCTCGTCAGGTCGTCGGATCGACGCGAACGAGAACGTTTCGGCTGAAGTGTTCCTTTGACGCGTCACAGAACGGGTTAAGTGGGTTTTGCTCGTACGGCATCGACTCTTTCAACGACGTTTCGAGGTTGCACTACCTCCTCTCGTCTTCTTTATCTGCCTTTCGTGCGATTCCTATTTGAATCTGTATTTCACCGTGGCACCGGGTCAACAATTATACGGAACAAAGTATATTTTCTTTACGAATCTTTACCCGATACTGATTTAGTTAAGTACTTAGGTACTTGTCCCAAATAATTCCTCTTTCGCGAAGCCGAAATTTGTTTCCGCTTCTCTTGTTGCAATCATTTGAAGATTTCTATAGAATTTCATGCATTCGTAGCTGGCTTATTCGTGGCTCGCGTACACGTACACGGTCTCCTGTATAGGACTGGCCAACCGAGCATCGAAACGCGACGGGTAGTCACGAGTAATGACTAGAAAACCAGTTCCATACCGGCAAGATGTTGCACGATTCCGTTCGCTAGTATGCGACCGGTGAATCGTAACCTACCGTAACCCACCGCGGGAGCACCGTGTAACATCCTCGATCGTGCTCGAATTAACGTAACGATTCGTTCCTTCCAAACCAATAGCCAGCGTACTCCGCGTCCTGCGCTTCTCTCTCTCTCTCTCTCTAAATCCAAACTTTCCTGCCTTTTTCTTTTAAATCGCTCGCGTGTTTCGAATACACCCTGTTTGCGTTACCCTTCGATGTATTTCATCGATACGACGTAAAGGTTTGTCCTCACTAGCGAACAATTCGCGAACACTGTTCGCAAACATTGCTCGCAAGTTGTTCACAAACTTTTTATAATCATTGCTCGTTTAAAGGTGTATCCTCACTAGCGAACAGTTCGCGAACAGACGATTCCTAATTAGGAAATTCAATTCCCATACTGTTCGTGAACAGTTCGCGAACGCTGGTGAAGACCCACCTTAAGATCGAAATCGTGGGTGAGGAATTTTCATACAGATCGATTTATACCACTTAGGTAAAATTAGTTGGACAACAGTGACCTGTTTACACTCGCATCCCGAGCAAGCTCTAACTTTTCTCGCGAAGCCCGTCCATCTCGCAAAGTTGATTGGTTGTAGAAAGCGAGCCTCCACCGGAAATTCGAGGACGACGTCACCGCGCTATCTTCCGCTCGCCAACTGACGAACAACGCGAATAACGCTGGCAACGCGCGCATTTCCCCCTAACGACTTCCATGTCCCGTTATCGCTGACAACCGCAATAATGGTATCAAATGATTTTCGACGCCATCTTCCGAAACATACCTTCCCCTTTAACTCGCGCGTTTGCAATCACCAGGATTGTTACGAGTTCCTCTAACCAGTCAACGCCATCGGTTTGCCGCGAATCGAGCTGCGACGAAACAACGGGTAGGTAATCGAAGATGCCGGGTGGATTGGAGCGGAAACGCGAATCCTTCGCGATAATCCACTTCCGGAGACGATAGCGAAGCGATGACGAAACCGAGGCGACGCGACGATCTCGTCGAACGGTGCAGTTCGATGCAGTTGAAGCGGGGTGGGATCACAGAGCGATAAGCTAAGGATGGCCTGGTCTCGTCCCACTTGTTCCAACTCCCAAGTGGAACGAGATGAAAACGATAGCAATGATACACGCGTCGACAATCTCGCTGAACCCGCGATTTAAATTCCTGGAAGATGTTGGAAAACTGCCTCTGTCCAGTGAAGACACGAGCAGTCGGCACCTTTGCGTTACAAACTTCACCAAAGTCGTAACATTACAGCAGACCTGTTTCTTTCTTCAGTAAACAAATTATTCCACTTATCGGTACAGTTTTCTTATTGCCCGACGCGGCCGAAGGAAAACGGGGACGATTAGCTTAGAATGTAGATTTTATAGATGAAAGGCGAGCGTCTCGGCATGGAAGAGCGAAGGTAGGAGAATCTCTTTGCGTTTGCCCCGCAATAAATTTAACCAGGCGTTGCTTCGAGAGACGGGTTTCCTTCCAACCTCTACGGTGTCTCTCCATGTCGGTTCCGCCCATCGCTGATTTATACGGGTGCGAGATATACTGCCGAGCACCCACCATACGCACCTCCTACCAAGGACATCCGAAACGCGTAAGGAGGGACACAGGGGACGGAAGAGGGGTGAATGCGTGGAGAGAAGCTGCAAGGAAAATTCTACCTACAACGAGCGTGAATCGAACCTCAGCGAAGAGTCGAAAAGGATAACTGAATAAGAAGGCTACGTGAATCTAGAATACTGTGAAAGAAATGCTGAGCGCCCAGCAAATCTGTTCTTCGAAATGCCAATGCGTTAGGAGAAATTTCCAAAGACCGAGTGAGAGGGAGGAAGGTTCTATAGAGGCTTGGTAACGCGATAGATTGGACGTAATTAGGGGCTTAATAAAATTCGCTGGCAATCTAGGAGGAAGCGCGACGCCCGAGGCGGATTCGTATCGCGGGAGAATGGAACAGGCCTGGTTACTCGTAACAAACCGCAGACACCCTGACCGCCCTTGAGGGAAACGTGCGCGCGTCATTCACGCAGACCGCGATATAACCTAATAGAATTATTTTCCAAGTACGAGGGGTCGTGGCTCCCCCAGGAAGCGACAGCAGCCGCAGCAGCAGGGGTCGCAACCTAGCGGCATAAGGGATGGGATGTCGCGTCGCATCGCATCGCATCGCCCCGTGCTTCGATATACCCTACTTTGCTCGTTCCGTGGTTTCACGGGCTGGGATAATAACGACAAAGAAATAAATAATATCCAATCCAACAGCTTTCCACGGATTTTCAGTCGTCTTTTACCATACCTATCGACCCTCACCCCTCTTTGACCTTCTTTGAGATTACACGATCGTCGATCGACCGACTACTCCGCTCTGCTACTCGACAAATCCTTCCGAAAGGACTTTCTGAACCATCAACCTAGCCTTAACGCAATGTCTCTCGGGATCTCGCAAGTTGGAAAAATCGCGGAGACCAAAGCGTATCCGCAACTGCCACGCGTGGATACCTATGTAGCTACCTACTCGAATGAAGGACGCTGTTTGTGGCTCGCCGCGAGTTGTCTTCGTTACCATTCGCGCGAACGTGCGCGTAATGCAATTATTGTAATTAGTGGTCGGCTGTGTTGGAGGCATCGTAGACGCGAATGTCTTTCTGCGTAGCGGCGCTCGCGATGTCCGCTAGCCACAATTATGTTTCCTTTGAATAGCGTGGCAAGATTGCTCGCGACTACTGCTCCGGCTACCGTAAAGACCGTCGCGATTTCCACGGACCGACTTCTAAGTAGTTAGCTCCAATGACTCTGCAGCTCTTCGACGTTTCCGAACAGTGTGCTCGATCCAAGCTTCACTTCTCTACCGCCATCTGCTTCGCGTCATCTGCAATCGCCGTTTACTTCCACTAATCGACAAGATAACGCTTCGCCGATTCTCACCGATTATCTGTTTGACGATTATAAAACTTGCAAATTCAACTTGGAAAAGAGAGAGACGCTTCGACTACTATTTAGCGGAAGAAGAACGAAACTCGAAACAATTTATTTGATGGATTGTTCCTTGGGAGCAGCACCAACCGTCGTTCAATGAAACATCGGTTTATAACGAAAAGATAGCCTTCTCTCCGCAAATTCCTTCGCTAATATCTTTTCCGTTATTTGTGAAAAGGCGGAGCGTTAATCTTGTATCCGTGGTTCGGGGCATCGTTAAGGGGGAAAATTACTCCGACTAATGGCCGATGTATCGACGATGAGCAAAACGATGAGGTAAATGCGACTTGGCATGGCGGTGGAGAAAATCGTTGGAACGTTCTTCTCTAATCGGCGTTAAGCAACGCGGAGGGTCATCGACGCGGCGATCTTCTACGCTCGACGCGGTAACGGTATTAGCTATGGGTAGCGCTCCTTTCAGCATATACCTACAATCTACATACACAAGCACGTATATTCTCTCTCTGCCGTCTTTTCCCGCTCGACCAGCTCCGAAAGTAATCTCGATTATCGCACGGCGCGGCCGCAGGCCGCGGCGTACACGTTCCGTTCGGCCAACCTTATCTTCCTGAGACAAGACTAGCCAGTATGGCGCGGTATCGATTATCGTCAGGCCGTTTAACTCGAAACTCCGATTAGACGGAAATCTTGTTATTCCGAGTATGTAAGTATTCAGGTACTTAGGTTGTCTACCACGCAAACAGCTTTCCCGAAAAGTTTAACTAAGAATAACGATGGTTGCGGGATAAAAGATAGAAGATCTAAGCAAAGTTGAGTCTCGCTTCCGTTTCACGCCGCGAGCGGTGCTCGAGGAGCGAGGATAACACGCTGGAAGAAGCAGGAAGCGAGAGACGTGCAGCGTGCAGGTTCGGTCGCTGGCGCTCGCGCTCCCCGATCGAGCCGGTCGTAATTACGCGGCAATTTTTCCGAGGGTTCGAGCTCGATGTATCTCGCTTTTTCTCTCTCCTCGTCCCTCCATCCACCCGTTCGCGTTTATCTCCGTTTCCATCCCTTTTCCCTAGTCTGCCGGTCCTTCTCTAACTATTATTAGCGGTAATGCATGCCATTAGCGTCAAGGTTCGTGCGCGAGAACGAGTCTCTCGATATACTCGGGGGAATCCGCGGTTTTATAAGCCGCGCGTGCATCGGCCTGCCTACTTGACCGGCTGCCTGCTCCTTGGTCGTCCAGCCGGCTAACTGACTCGCTGACTATCTAGCCGGCCGGCCGACGAGCCTCCGTACTTCGTCTGTACCTTCCTCGTACCTTCATTCCTTGGTTCGTTCGTTCACTCGCGTACACTCCCCGCTCTTCAGCGACGGCCAACTATCTCGACGTTTGGTACGAAGAGGAAGGAGTCAGGTAGGTATGTGCCTACGTGCCAGGCGGAAAAGAGAAGAGATCGTTCTTCTTCTCTATCGTTTTCTCCTCTTCTCTCCTGTTCGAGAGGCGAGTGTACGCGAAGCGAACCGTGTCGCGGTTGCATCGCGCCGAGGTGCGACTACCCACGGATCATTCTAGCGAAGGCATCCGCCTCGGCGATCGAGTAAGTATTCTGGCGCAAGGCGCAACCGAGTACTTCGATATTATCGAGAAGCCACGGCTGAAAGTTTCGTACGAAGCTGGTTGGATATCAAGACACTTTGAATGTCCGCGGAACGATGCTCGGAGGATCCTTCCGTTTTCTATTGAATTCCAGCAGAGTTGGAGCGTATCGCGGGAGGATGTTTTGTCGCGGCAGAAAAACGTAAAATCGTGGTCCACGCGCTTTGCGTCCGCGTCGTGCGCGGCGAACGAGATCGTGATCGCGACCACGAGCGCGAAAATTTATCGCGGCGAGTCATCCCGATGGTCGGGCGCGTGCTGGAAAAAAAAGCCAGCAAGATGCGAGGCGGTCAGGGCGGAAGAAGAGGGAACGGGAGTGGAAACAGGGGAGACTTACTCCGGGCCATATTCCGTGGTCGCGTCGTTAAGCAGCAAAAAATAATAAATCACCGCGATTTTTAGTCTGGCTCGAGAAGATAAATTTAATAACTTAACTACCGCGGATCGTTCCTCCAGAGGACACCACGGCGAACGACGAGCCGGCCATTATTTCGGGGGCAGTTCTACGCAAGAGTTACGAGCGAGGGTGGAGGGAGAAAGAAGATGCAGTTTTTTCGAGAAACCGCGAGACAGCCTCTAGGAATTAAAGCGACTCCACTACTTATGTTAGTCGACGATTTAATCGAAAGGAAAAGACGTTCGATGATCCTGTCGAGAATTCCTTTCTCGTGCGCTGTGGAAACGCATCCCTTCGAGCTTCACCACCCCTATCTAACGTTTTTCGGTTGAACGCCAATTTGATTCGCAACGAGTTAAACTCGGACATTACTCGCTTTCTTCTTCGGAGTTCTAAGGTGCGGACGATTCGTAAATTAGTCGCAATTCGCCAACCTCTCGCTCATAAAGCGCGCGAGAGGACATATTAGAATTAACAAAGGCTTACTCCTTCCAATATCGCTACCCTCTCTAGTGCAGAGGCAACAGTATACTATAAATTCCCCGGTAATAAAAAATAAGTGCTTCTCCGCCGTTTGATTTGTATGCGTCGCGTTGGGTCTGCGCATTCGACGGGAAACATTAGCTCGAGATATATTATCGTACGTCCCAAGTCGCAAGTATACGCAAAGGGGCCAGCCTTGTCCAGCACGGTGGGTAAGGTAAAGGTAAAAATCGAGCAAGAGAATCTCGAGAAATATCGAGCACTATATCGCGGCCTCTCGTGGCCCGGCTAAAGGTGACTCTCGACTCTGGCAGAGGAGCGGACCCTGACTTTGGCCCGTTCCCGTTTCCGTTCCCGTTCCCTTTCCCTCGCCGTTTGAGATACGACCTCGATTCCATATGGCTCGTGAATCGCAGAGGAACGGGCGGACGATCCTTTTTGCCGTCCTCTCGTATCTGGCCCGTGGCTGGAAAGGGGAGAGGGAGAGCGGGGGAGAGACACCTAAATCGGCGGTTAAACGCGGCGGCTCCGCGATATTCACAACGGCATCGTATCCAGCTACTTACCGGCCGTGAAATATGAAATTAAATTCATTAGGCTTCTCGCGGTTATAATAAATCGAACGATTGTGCCGGGATAGAAGACGTACCAGGCTTATAACTCAGACGGTCTGAATGGGAAATGATGAGAAATGTCTCTCATTGAACGCTGGGGGGTCCAGGACCCTTTCCCCTTTCTCTTTCTCTCTTCCTCTCTCCTTTTGCCTTTCGACCGCCGCGGCGCGGTACACGAGAGCCAGCTATCGCGCAATCTGAAACGCTTCTCGAGCCTGGCCCGATCCGGCGACAGAGACGCGGAAACACTGACCGTCCGGCAACTCGCGGCAAAACGGATAGAGATAACGATAAAGGGAAGAAACAGGTCGGAGGGCGGGTAGGCTGAGTTTGTACCGCGTGATTCACAAACTTCCGAGGTCTTTGGAACTGGATCGATTCGAACTGTCCTCGTTGGTTTTAATAACCAAGTGATACGCGGGTATATGCAATAGAGAGAGGTGAGACAAAACGAGAAGGAGGTGGCAGTAGGTATATAACGGTGCGTTCGACTCGCGTTCGCGTTCGCACTCCTGTCCTCTGTAGATCGTTGGAGCGTGAGGAATGCTCCTCGGGAAACGCGACAGCGGGCTAGTTTCGCATGGACGTTTCTTTTTTGTCGCCAGTGCCGCGCGATCTACTTTGCGTTCCCCCTTACTAATTTATCCGACAGCCGCTTCACCCTGCAAATCGCTCGATGGAAAGGCCAGCGCACTGGCTGATTTATATCGGTGCATTTAAATAGAACAAAGTAACCGGTCGGCGGTCACCGAACCAATGATTGACGATTTAGAGAGCCGGCTTCGATTTTCTCGCGTCGGTACGGAAAATCACGAGGCGCTGCCGTTTTTGAAATTGCTTTGTTCCGCTTGGAAATTACGCGAGAAGCGGACTCGGAAACGCGCGACTCGATTCGAGGTAAAGTTAATCTCGGTATGCACGCGCCAGTGGAGGTAGGGAAGTGCAGCTGCGAACCTGTTCGATCGGCGAAAGGCTTATCTCCTCCGCGTGCAATAAATTATATCTATCTGTCGGCCATCGGAACGACGACTAGGAAACATTTATCGTAAGTTGCTCTTCGCGTAGCGATTAAACCAACGGGTTTCCAGCGCGAAAATCGATGCACGTTGGTAGCCGATGCTGGCCGTGTGAGTCGTGTCTAACGCGAAAGCGATGCTCGATCTCTGGACCGTGGGCTTCGTAAGCTTTGTAATACCTAGAGTTCCTAATTTCTCGATTTTTTCGCGTCTCGAGAAATGAGAAATCTGATTATATCTATTTCTCGAGAATTCTCAAGAATTTGAAAAAATATTGCAAATTTTATATTTTCGGAATAATGTTAGCAATATTTATCGAGATATAGGGTAATTGTGGGAGAGATGCCGCACTCGGAGAGACGCCGCACTATCGGTATTTCAAGGATATCGGTAATAAAACACATCATTGCCGATTTTATTTGTTTAAGGCTGTTCATTTGGGTTAGTTTGTCAAGCCAGAGCGTGTTTCCTGTATTATTGTTAAAGATTTTGCTGTTTTTCGAGGTAAGCCTAGCGTACTTTGCCTGAAAAGTTATACGTCGCGTCTATTTTTACTAATATAGTAGCTAAAAATTCATAGTTTTTCTTGATACAACATTTGTAATACGTTAAGGGGACTATGTAGAATATTTTCTTGGCAGAATGGGTTACTTTCGACTTAGCATGTGGAAATACGAAAGTGCGGCGTCTCTCCCAGGCATTTCGGATAGACGCCGCACTTTTATTTGGGATAGATGCCGCACTTTGATACTGTACTGTTTCGGAAACTAAGTCGATTTAAATGATGTTTTTAATGTTTAAAATACCGAAAAAGTTTTTTAAAATAGCTAACGTGGTATCTCAAGGCAAATTATTTATTTTTAAATGAATAATCTTATATTTGTGGACTATGTACTCTTTTTTTCACATTTTTTTTTTATTTTAATCTCAAGATGCCAACTGAATATAAAAAAAATTTCGAAAAGCAGATATAATATCTGTTCCTACTGTACCCATTTAATTTTCCAATTTTATAATTGTATAAAGTAAAAATGTTTCATTTTACTTTGTTTTTATTATTTTTTTATATAAAAAGTTAGAAGTAACAAGTTTAAATCGAAAATTAAACGTGTTTCGAAATGCGGCACCACTCCCGCATGTGCGGCGTCTCTCCTACCAAACAATGTTTTTAGTTTCAATTTTTTTAAGGGTGACAAATATTAAAATTTTGATTTTCATTGATGCTAGTAGAATCACAAGATATTGAACTAATAAGATATATCCTTGGAAAACATTTTCATTACAAAATTTAGACACGGTGACAATTTTGCGTAACGTGCGGCAACTCTCCCACAATTAACCTACTGTAATTTCTCGAGAAATGAGAAATAAGAAATTATACAATTTCTCGAGAAATTCTCGAGAAGGAACACTACTTCATAAGCATCGAACGCTCTCTCGTACCTATCTCCGCGTGGCCGCCTTCAACTTCCACTATTTAGACCTCCAGTTGCCCGATTTCTCCAAGTATTTGGCAAACTTTCCAAATACTCCGCCTTTTTCTTCTCCTTTTCCTCGACCGTTCCGATCTACTGCGTTTTTGCATTTCATTTCAACATTAGCTCCTACCAACGCGGCGGATGAAACTGAATCATCACCAGCATCCAATCTTTCACGCGTATCGATGAAGTACGAATATAGGATTTCATCGAACGCGTAAAAAAATGCAACCCAATTTCCATTGAATCTAAATTAATTTCGCGCAATGCCACTCGCCGCGTTCGTTCATTATCCCTGGATTGGAGCCGTTGCACAGACGTTGATATGCACACAGCCTCGTATATCTACATACCTATGTGCCACGTTAATTATTACAAGCGTTGATCGATATTGGTAAGTACCGCAAAAAATGGTATCGCAACCTTGTACAACTTTTGCCGCTCCAGGCATTTCTAACGTCCAGGAAAGAGTCGCGATCTTTTGCGCGAAAAGGTCCGCGCTATCGAGGTGCCGAGAGACGTCGACGCCGACAACAACTCGTCTATCTAGCAAGGAAGCGTAATTAGCGTTAGCGCGAACAAACGAGCGCACGTACCGACAAGAAAAACGTGATCGTAAGTTACGCAGCTCGTAAGGTGAACCAGTACCATCTCTATCCATCTAGCACGTCTTAAAATCGATTCATCTACTCGAACAGAATTCCGTCTCGTGATTAGATAGAGCCTACATACTAAAGTAAGTGAGTAAAGTCAGAGCACTGGAAACTCGGAACGCCACGGCAGATTTACATCCGTCGCGCGTTTTTCCAATGTTTCGGCTCTCGTCGGACAGTCGCAACGGTATGTACCTAACCGAATAGAAGGGAAAACGAGGGAGAGAAGGACAGACAAGCAGAGAGAGAAAGAGAGAGGGATTCCCCGTACGAAAATTTATGACCAAGCTTGCGTGTCCGAGTGTCGTTAAACGAGCGCAGCTTTCAATGGAGCAAATGGACTGTGATTTGTACATTGACAGGCGCGTAATGCCACAACATCGGAGGCATCGGCATTTTTCTTGCTCGAGGAGAAGTGTCGAAACGGTCCGAGTCGAAGCCAAAGAATAGCTCGTGTTTTGGTCGAATCGTTCGCTTTTCGCTTCCTCTGAAAGAGATAACGACCTCTCGAGTGTTGGGTGAAATATCCATTCTACGCTGTTTTCCTCTTTAAAACGGAGTCCCCGTAGGCGTGTCGATTCCTGCCAGCTGCGCTCCACGACCCGTTCGACCAAGCTGCTCCTCCAAGCGTTTCTCTCTTTATACTTTATACTCGGCCCTTCTAAATAGACAGGCTCCAGACACATTTGGGACAATTTTCCAAAGCCGGCTGGCGTAACTTTTCGCTCGACTCGAGCCAGCGGTTCTCGGAGTTGGTCGCTAGTAACCGGTAGCATATCGCCTCGTCCCATTATCTCGTTTCATCGATTACGAGCCATTCACGGATTCGCTAAATGCTACAGCGTACCCGCTACTTAAGCTCGCGTATCGAATATCGAATTTACAAGGAAGCCCAGCCAGTACCAAGAGAAGAGATACCAGGGCAAGCATTCGCCAATCGGTTGCAGCGATAACTACCACACCGTCGCGTCGGTGACGTCCAGTGGAATCGTTTTCGCCAACAAAACAACGAATTTAATTGATGCGACAGAGGTGAATGCTTCTGGTTTGACGGAAGAGGAGAAGGAAGTAGCGTCGCAGTGTTCCGGATCGAATCGACTGCTTTTTAACAGATCTTAAATACCTCTGGAATCCCGAAGAACGAATCGTGTGATTGGACACGGACTGTTGTTGGCTCGGCGGAGACAGCTGGTGGCTCTTTTTCGGTCGACTGGCCCCATCAAGAAAATTTCGTTTCACGAATGCTCTTGCGCCAGATAAAGATCAGCCTTGCGACTCTCGAGCGACTCTCGGGCGCCTGCCGTTCCACAAGAATATACGGTTTGTTGTCGATTGTGTATACACTCGTCGGCTGATTGGGCTCATTGTGGCCGATTCGGGCGTGCACTTGGCCCGGTGCGACTCGTGCCGAGACCCGCACCACTACGACCGCCGCGCAGGCCTTTCCGTTTCCGTCTCCTTTTCCCCCAAAACGACAGCTCCTTTCCTTTCTCCGGACTCTGTGTCAGCGGAGACGGAGCAGGCTAGAGGCATCTAACCTATCTTCTCTCGCTTTTTCTCTCTCTCTCTCTTCGATTGTCTCTCTTTTTTCTTCCTTTCAAAGCGACCCGTAGCTCGAAAAGTGCTCTCGCAGGCCCCATTGTCGCGCGAGCGCGTCGTCGAGAGAAGAGCAAACACGCTTAACCTCCCGACCTATTGTCGCGGCAGATTATCCGATTTGCAGTGTGTGCCCAATGGAATGTCTGTTACGAGCGCGAACGGAGGAGGCAGGAGTAGCACGAGCAACGCAGGTTACTCTCGTCAGACCGGCCGCGTTTCCTCTCCGTTCCTCATCGTTCCACTTGGCGCAACACAGAACGCTACAGAGAACGACTAATAATCCGTAATCCTACCTGTTTATTGGCCGATGCACGTGCGAGCATATTCCTAACGGCGCGGGACAATATCGAACGACTATACTCGTTACCGAGATACCGTCCGTCTCCGTTTACCTTAATATCTCGTTATTACGAAACACCGAGCAGCACGGGGACTAGCCGAGCTTTCCATAACCGGTTATCGTCGCTCGATATCGTAATTCACCTGGTTACTTTGACCGCAGCGCCTCTCCGATCTCGCTATTCTGAATTCCCCGGCCACTTTTAGTCGAAATCGATCGCTGCGTATGGTAGATAGGTATAGAATACCGATATCGTTTGACCGTTGCCGTTGCGTTGACGAAGGATGAAAGAAAGGCAGAGCGAAGTTTGTGTTTCGCGAAGGTTCTTGCGATTGGAATTCCGCAACGTAACGCGGAGAGTGATCACGGGGTCGGTTCCTTGGTGGATGGTGCGGACCAGAGATCTCCGGTTCGTACTAGGGGGGCGGATGAGGGTTGGGCGTTATTGGATTACGCGTCGACATTGTCCCCGTAGCGGACAGCTGTTCGTCCCGAAGGCGACGCAAGATGCACGCCGAATATGAAAATAATATTTCCCTTTGGCATCGCTATGATCGATATTTATTCAAGCGACGGCCGCGCGCGTCCGGTCGGCATTGTGTGCATCGCGGTCCCGAGATCTCGTTCGCTTCGCATTGTATCCGAAACTTGGATGCACCGAAAGATGCTCTTCTCTCGAGAGATTTGCGCGCACTCACAATACACGGCCCGAAATCGGCACCACCGATTACGAGACCTTCGTCTCTTTTCTCCTTGGATCCCGTCGAACCCCGTCGAAACCCCCTCGATCAGCAAAACGGAAAGTCATCGGAGGCTTTTCACGGAACTCGGCACAGTCGCGTCGCGTCGACGCCGAACAATGCCCGCTTTTATCGCGAATCGTCCTTTCTCAAGTCGTTCGTGATCCACCATCGCGTAAGTGTTTCAAGCGAAAATTCGGAAAACGTATCCACATCGTGGAGTTACACTGTCCCAGTGTGGATTTGCAACTAACTCAGACTTCCCTGAGCTGTAGTTAAGGAAAACTCGAAATCAGACTCTCGCAGACTTTAGTCCGAGTTGTTCCCTTTTCCCTTGACGTTGATCTTCCATTCAAACGATATTCGTGCCGAGTTTACGTGGCAAGTTTCGATGCCACGCTGTTAGCGGGGACGCTCGCCGAAGAACGACGCGACGGCGGAACTTCAATCCCGGTAAATTGAATTCGCGGCGAGACTGAATTTTAAAGTTGCTGCGGAGGCGAAGAAGAAACGGTGCAGGGGGGCGCACCGTTGGTCGGCCAGGCCCGGCCCGCTCGGCCCAGCCGGTTGCCACCGGTGCTCCCTAACTTTCCGATTCCCCGGTCCGAAAGGGTTTTCGCATTCTCTGCTAAGTGAGAAGTTTTATCCGACTCTCCTTACATCCGGCTGCACTCGGAGCAAACGAGAAGCCGTTATCGCATTATGGAGAGCTGGGAATGGAGAGCTCCCCATCAACCGAGCACGCTTTAAATTACGATTTCGCTGGTATTTCGTCTTGGACCGATTCCTCGCGAGTCGGACATTCGTTAGACTCGAAAGACGAGTAGGCAGTCCCGCGCGCCGCGCTCGAGTTGCACGGGAACGGGAGTTTGGGAATTTATCAAGAAGGTTGTTTCGCAAACACGACGAGCAGGCAGCGTTCCGGGAGCGTTGATTAACGACCAAGCGTGGTGCTCTCGAGTACGCCAAGTAATGTCAGACGCAAAGTCGATACGGTGGGGCAGGTATCGCGCAACATTTTATTGCATAGAATGTTGCAGAAATAAATTAAGGCAAAACTTACGCGACTACATAATCAAGAGAGCTCGTGCAAGCATTTCCAACTCACCTGAAACAAAAAGACGTATCGTATTAAGGTTTATCATAATTTATTTATGTATTTATTTAAACGGGATAACCCCATTGAAATACTATGATAACACGAAACAAAATTACGTAACAGTCTATCAGTTTGATTCAGAATTTACACGTTTAATCGTTTCAACAACTGTAGGTACATGCAAGAAGTCAGATGAGCAAGAGAACGGATCAATGTCATCCACGAGAGAATTCGCAAGTAACATGGCTCTATTCAGCGGGTCAATTGAGAATGCCTCCTATAGGTACTGCGGCAGCTTGGTATTAAATAAAGGACGAATCCTCAGATCCCCAGTAAGCGCTTTAAGGGGAGGTTCCAGTCTAAAAGTCGATTTTTTTTAATTTCATTTTTCGAATATTCAACCTTTTAGGAATACGTGTTTAAAAGGATTTGCTTCTAACGTCTCCCCAGTGCCGTCTGAAATGATTAATTATAAAACAAAAAATATATTTCTATAATTTAAAACATCCTTAATACAACCCAAAAAGTCCCATTCAGTTATATATAGTAGTTTTTCTTTAATTAATTCCTAAATATCACTTATATTTTTCTGCTCTAGACCGGTACCTCCCCTTAAGGCACACAAGTCCAACTAGCTTAGAGCAATCGAATAGATTATTAATAATATTTATTTATTCTTTTTCGTAGTTTTATTAAGAAAACTGTAATTAATCTACTAAATGTAGCTACATACGACAACCCTCGCTCCCAGTTACAGGCGTCTTTCCGAAAAGGTAGAAAAACGAGGAAATTGCAAGCGTTCCAACCGGTTAACGCAGCAAACTACATATCGCGTTGGGTAGAGATAACGAGGGAGGGAACGGTCGTAACGGTCGTAACGATCGGCTGGCGAGTATCGTCCGATAGATCCAGCGAGTACTCGAATCACGAAGGGGTACAAATGTCGTGGCCCGTGTAGAATAACCTTTGCTTTCTCGTACGATCGAGGAGCTTCAAACGTACGACACACCCTGCCGGGATTCACCGGCAAGATAACGACGTCGTGCTCGATCCTTCCTCGATATCCACCGATTAATTTCCCCCTTTTCTCCTTTCGCGTTGATTCTTCCTCCCTTCGTTCCCCTCATCTTCCCGGTTCTCCCGCAGCTTCTCTCGCTTCGCTCGCGCTTCCGGCACGCTCGATCGAGCGCAGCGGCGCGATTTTTCCGAGCCAGCTGAACGCGGAAACGCAACTCGACGCGCGCGAACGTTCCGAATGAAATAACAGCCGATGCACGCCACTCGGAAAGCCAATAATTGCCTGGGCGTTAACCAGATCCGCGACAAGTTTACAAGTCCGCTTCATTGGCAGAAAGCAGATGTGGCAACGCTTGAAATAGAAGAGCAGCATGGGAAGTAAAAGGGTGGACAGAAAAATTGGGCGTTCTTCTCGTCTGGTGGAGCCGCGAGTTGGCGTGGTACCTACACCGCGCGGGCGAACGAGAATATCGAAAAGAGGAGAATACGGCTAAACGATGTAACAGCCGAGCTAAGTCGTACCCAACCTTTCACCCTCTCGCTCCCCCCTCGATGCTGCTCCCTTCGCGCTCCTCTATCCATCCATCTTTCGCTCCCTCTTCTTCCTCTTCTTTTCGCTCGCCTCCACATTCTGCTCTGTCTTTCCTCGTCCGGTCGAACGGCCGATAGATAATTGGCGTTGCGTGCTTCGAGATAAACGGCCATGATTGGCGAAAATAACGATTAATAATTATCCACTCGCGGGATCCGAGGCGGCCTGCCCTCTCATCTCGGATCTCGAGAGAGATCCGAGCGAACCGAGAGAGAAGACGAACCGGAGGAACAGAGGACGATGGCTATTCCACGCTCGGATCTTCGTTCTATCTTCCGCACTTTCTCTCTCTCTCTCTTTCTCTCTCTTCCAACTCTCGCTCCCTTCTCCGCACCTCTCTTTCCTTTTTTCTCCTTGCACGCCCTTCGAATCTTTTCCCAACCAGTGCTTTACCTGTTCCGAATCGACGCGAGTTATAGTCGTCCGATGCATCTCCGTTCCATACCGTTTCGTACCGCCGTTCCCATTAGTCCCTTAGTTTCGCTCTGGACCCACTTCGAATCCAGCCGAGGACACGGAAGTCAATGTTCCTACGTTGCCGGTATATGTATACCCTTGCGCGTTCAAACTTTTTGAAAAATAGATCCTCGCAACTATCTCCTCTTCGAACTTGCAACGAATTTCTCAAATACATTACAGATTCGCACTAAACACAAATGTTATTTCGACTATTCGGAAACGAGTTAGAAGCACTGCGTCGAACGTGGTTCAAGAAAACCTGGTCGCGTCGCGGCGCCTGGAATGCCGGCGAAGTTAAGACCGATCGATGATGTTCCGTAGACCGTGCTTCTTTTTTAGCCGCCCCGGTACTTAGCTCTCAACATGTCTGGTCTCGGAGAAAAGATTCTTTCGAATTGCCAGTCTCGTTTGACCAACCGAGAACGTGGCAAAAGAGAGAAAGACACAAAGAGATTTCGGTAGCGTATCGTTGGAACACAGAGGGTTCAGATTACACTCGAATAATCCCGTCGTGTTCTCTGTCGGCGCCGGCGGTCGTTTTGCGATGTTCGTTGGCGTTCGTTGCCGTCGTTGTCGTCGCGGAACCCGATAAACGAGCAGACGAGTGGCGCGTGCCACGCGTTACGATTAACTGTCATTCGCGCTTTGCCTTTGACTCTCGCGCTTCCATCCAGGCCCACCTACGTACGCGCTCGCCAGCTGGCCAGCTCGCCTCTCCTTTTCTCCCACCCCTTTTTTCTCGTTTCGTTGCGTTTACACCGCGACGGTCCCGCGAGCTTGCTCCCCGCCTCAACTATTATAATTATCCTTCGAAATTCATTACAGAACGAAAATTACATTTATCCTTTCCTCCGTGTCGGGAGTTTTTCGCTGGACCAACTACACTTTCAATATCCAACTGTATATCGATTAAAAATTTCACAGATATTTTCTACGCGGTGACAATATTCTCGTTGGAACGTAGGATGCCGCTTCTGTTTGATGAGGAACATTAGAAAAATCGAGGACTGCTTATGACTGCCGAGACAGTTTGCATTGCACGCGATTCGAGTTTCCGTCTACACTACGCAAACACGTAGTTGGAGTTTGGGATCGCGGTGTTCCCTTCTGCTCGTCGCCCTCAAAGAGCCAAAGTAAACGGGAGAGTCTCGAACGACGAGCGATATAGGTATACCTACGTACTCTTTGGCAAAGAGCAGAAAGGACGGGGGAGACGAGAAAAGAGGAGAAGAGGGGAGATGCGAAATATTCCCTGGCAACCAGTTTATCGAATCCATGGGAAAAGGAGGCAGGTAACGGGCGGTGGTCAACGATCCATGCTTGGATTGCACGGATCTGCGCGTGCTTATTGAATTGCGTGCATCCACGCTAGAAGATAAGTTAAGTGCAACGTTCCCAGCTGATCTTCAGGAGATTTTCGGTTTCCCGTTGCATTCACTTTACCCGATTGTCGTGGCGCGATTCGATAAAATATTTTACGCACCGCGCGTTAAAAGTGTTCCTTGGTTGCTGAGAGCCAAGACGTGGCGGGACGGCGCGCGGCTCAGCGCGATTAGCTGATGCAAAGTACAAAGTCGAACGGCTTGAGCGCCGACAGAACGAGTCGCGAGAAATCGAGAACGTTTCTGTGGCCGCTTTTCCGCGACTTCGTTCCTTGCGTAGGCAACAAGGATCGATCGGATGCATCGACGAATGATGGAGCAGCAGAGACGAACAGAAAGAGCTTGCAAAAGGAGAGAAAAAAACAGTAAAGCGGAGGTACTGGCTCTGGTGCCTTGGTACGTAGGAAAAAGTGCATCCCTGTCTAATATAATTGAAACAGCGCGCGGCGATGCCTGGCGTGATGTTGGATCCGTGACGCGATACGATTTGATAAGTTGTGTCAACTGCTCGTTAGTTAATTGTCGGTGCGCGACACTCTCGCGATTCCACTGGCTCTCGTTCGTGTACGCAGTCGCAACGAACCCCCCGAGCTAACTTTGTCACCCCTTTTCGGCACCCTCCTGATGCTCGGACCTCGCTACCGCCAATGTACTGGCCGCTGTCCAATGAATGCCCTTCATTTCCATACTTCGTTCGACGGTCAGTGAGACCAGCTAATCAGATTATTTAACCCTCGTTCGACCTGCCTGTTCTCTTCCTCCTCCTACCCTCTCATCCCAGTGCACCCCTGTCACTCGCTCTTCCCCTCTCTCCAGCTTTCTCGTCTCCACCCCCTATATTCGCGGCGATTAAGAGCAATTCTTTCCTCAGCCGGCAGAAAGCGAGCGTCAGAGGGCGAAACAGTATGGCTTTCTAATCTTCAACTATCAACTATCGGGCGGTTCCTATGAGTTAACGTAACCAGTCGTTACTGAAACTCACAAAAACCTAGTAAAAATTTCCCCGTTGACGTTTGACTCAAACACGAGATGATTCTCTCAGACGGGAGCTCGTTAATATTAACAAAAAAATCTGGTCAACCCTTTCTCGTCGTCGCCGTCTCTGGGACTTGTCTGTAATCTAACCAAGGCTGTAGGAATTCCGTGCTTGCCGGTTGGAAATTAGTCGACATTACCATACGTTAATTCCGGGTACGTAATAAAAAGCAGCGCGCGCCTTATTCTCCTCTTACACGCGTTTCAGTCGAGTCGGTGAAAGATTGCCCGTGGAAACTACCTCGCGAGTGACCGTGCCTCCCTTAATTTAACTGTGTCGAGCTGTCCAGTGCTCGCCAGCAGGAAATATTATCGTATTTTCCGGTTGTTGCACGGCGCCGTGCGCATAATACGTTCGATTGGTTTCACCAGACAGCGCAGAATTTCGAGTGAGAAAATAATTTGCAAAATAATGAGCCGCACCAGGATTGTAGGTAGATACCCTCTCTTGCGATCTCTGTTTCCTACGATGCGACGGTGCTGTTAATGATGGTCTTCCGTAAACTGGGGTTACATTGGCAGCTATACGAATGAACATATAAATTCGTATTCGAGATCGAGATTTTATTATAGGTAACATTGTTACGTATTAATAACTTATCTTACTGACTTCAGATTAGTAAAACTTAACCTGTTAATGCTATTTATATGATGTGTCAATGTTACAATTAGATTTTAGTTAAGATCTAAAAAATAAAATAGAATAAACAAATTTAAGTGTCAATGTATCTTACTGACTTCAAATTAGTAAAACTTCACCTGTTAATACTATTTATCTGATGTGCCAATGTTACCCCGTACCGGCTGGTTTTTAACATGTATTAAAGAAGAAAAAGGACAAGAATTTTATAACAAGATGTTTCAAAAACCTGTCAATGTTCCCCCACTTTACGTTAATTCTCCAGCGCGAGACGAGAGAACCGATCACCAGTTGCACGGCTCACGGAGCAGGACGTGATTTATTCGTGGCCGCAATCGGGTTTTGGCTTTCACGAATCTGCCACGCAAAACAAATTTTGCGGTGGCGAAATGCGGCGAGGCGAGGTGGAGGTTCGAAAGGCGAGAGGATCGATCATCGTGAGCAAAGTAGAGTAAGAGAGAAGGAGAGATGAACGAGTCGGCAAGGGGTTACAACGTAATTGTATTAGTTGGGTAGGGTCCATAGAGAGCAACGGGGTCCTGCCGTAAAATTAATGCCTTTGGCTTATCAGTGGCCTGACACTTGAGCGCCAAAAGTCCCGCGTTTCAAGCAGTGGCGCGGATTTCGAGGGGCATCCCGAACGAGAACAATCCCCGACGCGGTCACCCGCTAACTGCCAGCCAACTTGTAGAACACTCTCGACTAAATGAGCGTTGCGACGCGTAACGTCGGGTCGCGTCCCAACGAATCATGTCCCGCCTCGATTACAGTGTCCAGTGTATTCTCGTCTGCGATCTCAGTTCAACTACACCTTTACCTTCCCAATTATCGTATATTTCCGTTAATTGCACTCGCTCGATTGCGTTCTAATCCTTGCGCTTGTCGTTTCATTGCACTCGAACCCTCTCGAGGATAGTTGCACGAGAAAGCAGCCTCTTTTCGGGCAAAAGGCGCGTGTATCTCTCGGAAGCGTGGACGTTTTCGGTGGGTTATTTCTCTCCTAATGAGAGCCCCATTAGGAAGTAACGGAAGGTATGCACCGCGGGCTCTGTCATGGGTGTAGAGAACAGATCCTGCTCGATGTAAATCGGATTAATTAAAGGCCAGCTTAGAGAGGAAGGGAGGTGAGGAGCGCGAGTTTTATTCGGTTCGACGAGGCGAAGCGAGCCGACGCGAGGCGCGGCGAGGCGAGACGATCGGAGGATGACCGTGTGGCTCGCACGAGGCTGCCGCTGCAAAGGTATGCATATCACTGTGGAACGAGGCCGAAGCGAAAACACACGGCCAGAAAAAGAACGAGGAGAAGAAAAGGAAGCGTAAAAGATCCGGTGCGAATCGCGTGGAAGGAACTCGGAATTCTGTTCGCAGGTGAACCACCTAACCGCGTGTCTTTCTTCCCCGTCTCGCGACCTTTCGCGGGACTAACGACGCGTTCCGAGGGCCACCGATTCCATGTACCTATATAAGTACCTACCTACAACAGCCACGATAGCTAACAAAGCCGACGAAACACAGAGGCGAGGGAAGGAAAACGTTGAATAGTTGATCGCGGAGGTGAATCGATCGGGGAATCAAGCGAGCCAGGTTCCCTTGCAATTACGAGAATTCGTCGAATGGGAAAAGCGAGACGTTTAAGCGGAATAAATAGGTTCGGCTCGAGCAGACTCCGACCGACGACGACGTAAAAGTCGAGAGCGCGTCGAGCGTGACGAATCTCGTTGGCAAACCCAATACCGGCACCGAGATGTTCCCTGATTGAGAAGTCAGAAGGAGGCGAATACGAATACGGACACGAGCGCCAACGGGATTGGGAACTGGAACGGGAACGGGAACGTGAATGTGAGTGTGCGAGCGAGTGTTCGTGTATCGAAGCGTGGAGGAAAAAATTGGATCGGTCACGGACACGTGGTACTATACCACCATCTCGTTCGTTCCTGATTCAAACCAAAAAAGAACCCCGATATGCTTCGCCTCGGGAGCCTTCCACCCCTCGCCGCTTCTCCTACGCTTCGTCACCGGAATCTCTCTCTTCTTCTCCCTTTTTCTCCGTCTTCCTTCTAGCCTACACCCCTACACCCCACTTCCATCCCCCGTTCCTAAGGTTCCGCGTGTAGCGGTATAACACCGCCAGCCTCTCCTCCGTCTCTCCTCTCTTTATTGCTCCCTTTCTTTCCGAGGTTCCTTCGGCACCCCTTAAACACCCCTAAGCGGGGTACGACAGCGGTCGGTCGCGGTTAGGGGATGCTGAGTCATACAGGCCAGTCGGCCTGGCGTGGCGCGGCGTGCCGCATAGCGGATACATGGCGTGTCACCCCGAATATTATTCGAGTGCCTGACAGCGCAATCTGTGAATGCGCGATATTGTCTGGTGGTGGCGGCAGTACGTTCCGACGTATGGTCGGCATGTGGGACTAGGAATGCCACGCGTGTAACCGCCAACACCCTCCCCCGCCCTACGCATCCTACCCTTATCCCAGCCTCCTGCATCCACCGAAATCTCCATTCTTTCCTACCCTCGCGTTCCTTCGTCCTTCATTCTGTATCTTCCTTTTATCGCTCTTCACAGTTTCGAAAGAGAAGTTTCGCGCGCGCGATTCTCGAAAGGGGAGCTTCGCGGAATTCTGGAGCAAACAAAATAAGAATTTACCTAGAGCGGCGCGCGAGCGCTATAAATTCAGGCTGCGTTTGTTCTTAATTTAGAGTTCGACCGAGGCTGCGGTGAAAAAACGAGCACAAACGCATCGACGCCGAAACGGCGCGGCGCGACGCGAACCCTGTGACCTCGAGGCGCCTTTTAGGCCGATTCCTTCGAAAGAAAGACGCCGCTTCTGTCGGTCTCGATTCGTTGCGCTTTTGCTCGCCTGTCGACTCACCCAGCAGCGAGTCGTCTACGCTATTTCGAGGCAGAATTTGAAAGTTCTCCGAGTGAAAACGGTGAGATATCGAATAGAACGGTCGTCGATCGTTGCTGATCGGAGGAATATGAAATTGTGACGGGGGTATCGACGACGATGTGTAGAGGAACCGGGGGAAGAATGCGAGGGGTGTGCGCTCGTGACCTGCGGCCAGAAAGAAACGCGTACGGTCTGTCGCGTGTTTAGCGGCGCGCCCGTGTCAAACGTGGCCATAAAACACGCTTGCGCCTAAATAAAATCCGGTCCCCCCCCAGCGCGGCGCAGCGTCTGTTCGGTGATATGTACCAAGCAATGCGCGGTCCGTCACGGACACACTGCTCGCATCTTCACCCTCTTTCATCCTGTTTTTCCAGTCCGCGCCAACTCTCCAACATCCTGACTCTTTGTAAGAGCTCGATTGTAACCTCCTGTATGCGTAACTTTAAAGGGCAATTCTATATGATCTAGGTAGTGTTTCGGAACGAATTACGATGCGTACAACCGAAACGACTAGATCTCTGTCGTCTTCCGAAGGAAATTTACGAGGTAAGGCGATAAAGTCACCGGGACGATGAGATCTGGAGTTTACGAGCGTCTCTAGGTAGAGGTGCGGTGGATTATAGTAGACTCTGGGACTGGAAGGTTGCAGCGCGGCCTAGAAAACGGAAGAGGTCGCGTGGAGGGACAGGTGCCGCTATCAAGACGACTCGCTACGCGAATCGGACGCGAACGTTGCTTCTTTACGATGGCTATTAAGCGACCGAGCGGCGCAAGCCGCTTAAAAAATACACCGGCCACTTTCGTCACGCCATCACGGATTACAGTCTATTTGTTTTTTCTTTTTCCCGACTCCTCACTCATCCCCTGCTGTCGGGATAATTTTTGTCTCATCACCTGGCTCATTGTTATTGCTCTTAGCGCACAGGTAGGGTGACCTGTCCAGCGTGTGAACACCCTCCAGTAAGTGAACCAAATTTCAACTATGCATAATTATGATCTTATAAGACTAGTAAAGTATCAAATCAATAATATTATTGCAATTGGAGAATGAAAAATTATTTACACAAAAAATCATCTAAATATATTGGAAACCTAACCATTATTATTATCCCGTTCACTCACTGGGGTACCCCTGTTCATTCACTAGATATTTATATTCACTCACTGGTCATTAGCCCATTTTTTATTTAATCCTCTGCCAGACTTTTAATGAAAGTTATAACTATCAAACATTGCTAGAATTGTGTTCCAGGATCTCTGAATTTGTTAATAAAACAGCTCGCTTACAGTAATAACAGTCAGGGGATTAAATAATGACTTTTGAATACTAATTTTAAGAGACATGCAGCTTAAGCGTGCACTCACTGGATAGGTCACCCTACGTATTTGGCAATAGATTAGTTGCGAAGGAAGAAAACTGGAGATTTCGTAGCAGCATCGTCGCAGTGTCTCTCTCGACGGTATTTCTGTGGAAACTGCGAAAAGGATGGGTCTTTGTTTCGTGGGTGGCGTGGTCGGGCGATATCACGGTAGACCGAGTTTTCGGGGCAGTGGGAGGACGGAAATAGAGGCGGGAAAGCTGGGAAAACCGGGAAGCGCATGTTGGGCAGGGAAGATCGGCACAGAGAGGTGTAATACGCGCGCGTAGGTTAACCGATGGACAGACAGAGGCCTCGGATGGACGTGGTTCGTTTAGTTGCCAGCAGCGAGGTGGACCACCGAGAAGCCATGGCGAGGGTTCGTTTCGGCCGAGGACGTCGATAAGCGGTTCGCATTGTCCGACGGTCACGTGGCCACCCTCGCCATCCTCCAAACGACGCGGTGGCCCCGGCTACCGTCGTTTATATTAAACTCCGAGGTTAATACCGTGGCTTACTCTAATACCGGGGCAACCCTTTGCCCTGCGATACGCCGATAAGGGTTGCGCGCCCGCGAATACCGGAGGATCCCGCAACTCCGATACCATACCCTGTCCCACCGTACCACCGTTGTCTTTATGTACCGCGAAAAACCTTCGCCATCCCTTATCTTTCATCTCTCACTCCCTATTCTTCCTTATCTCTCGTCCACTTGGCTTACGAAACAAACTTGCATATTCACAATTAGACGCAAAGTTCCTGCAACGAAAACGCGCTCCAACAAACTACATATCTGTGCACGTACACCGTAACATAAATATTGCATTAACGTATTACAGCGGAGATTCGAACTACGGTTTCGATTAACGTTTTAATCGGGATTTGGGAGAATTAATATCTCGTAAACTCGTCGCGGGTTGTTGCAGCAGTGAGAGCCGTACAACTTTCAGCCACCCCTGTTTTGATGGTCGATAGAGGACCGCGTGGACGAGCGTGCAACGAGAACGCGCACGGAAGAGGGCAGATAATAAAACGAAAATGGGTAACGCTGAAAGTCAAGGGTTGGGGGACGCGACCCCAACTCGACGCCAAGTAACAATGCAAGAGATAGAGAGTCGACCGCGAGGATCGTGGTCCCGGGTTCGCAGATAACGCGTTCTCCCCTTCCGCGGACGATCACCATCCCTTCGAACCACCGCTCGTTCGTTCATTCGTTTCGTTCGCTCACTCGCCCGACGCAGCGCGGTGCGATCCGGCCCGGCCTGGCCCGGCCCAGCTCGTTCCTCCCTTCATCTTCTCGCGCACGTATGCACGCGACACGCGAAATTCATCCGTTCGACACCCCCTCGAAACTCCCTTGCAAATAGATTGCCACGATGTTGCATCGGCGTCGGAATTTTGTAGTGTTTTCGTGCCCCGACCACGCGCTTCGTTCTCGGCCAAACAATCGACATAGGTATTTACATTCTTGAATCTATAATTTCGAGTAAAGTATTTCCTCCAATCACGGTTCCCCTTTAATGAATTTCAACGACCGAGCAAAGTGTCCAAGGAACGCCTCGTATTCTACGTTGATATTGACAGGGAGGGCCAAGCGTGTCTTTAGCGTGGAGAGATGCAATTAAAGTCAATCAAAGTTGTCTCGCGACACGGTCGTTCAGTTGCGCAACGCGATGGCCATATTTTTGTCGGTGGATCTTTACTGATCGCGAGGTTTGGAGTGGTGGAGGGTTAATGCGCCGCGCGATTATCCATCCATTCCGCTGCTCGCATCGCGGAAGCGACTCGCGTTCAGAAGCCCCCCCTGAGAACTCTGGACGGTTCTGTTGGTCTCGTGATAGACGCTGATTAGACCGTAACGCGGGGAATCTCGCTGCGTTCAAGTCCCTTCTTTTCATTCTCTCCGGCTCGGGCTGTCGCGCATCCATTTCTACCGGTTCTCGTTTCTCTGCCCATCTCCGGTCGACGTTTCAAGAGCGCGACTGCGTCGCCGCTCGTCGATAAATTATTCGAGGTTAACAGGTGAGCGTGGACGACAGACGGCGATAATAACGACAACGATAAACACGTCAATAATACCTACGCCGCGCCAGTGGAATCGGATCGAAAACGCGGTACTATTGGTAGGGTAAACTCGGTTTAGTTCGTGATAGTGGTTACTCCGTGTTACTTTTTTATTCGTCTGTAACTCGAAGTTGTCAGACTCAATTTGGTTTAAAAAAAACTAATAGACAGCGTTGATGTTCTAGTTTATGATGCGGTAAAAGAATCAGTCATAGTTATATAAAGAAATGATGTGACTATCAGTGTAATACCAAAGATTGTAGAGAAATCTAAACTTTAAGTGCACTGTTGCCCCACAATACTCTACTTACAAGGGAAGATCCCGAACCCGAAAATTCGAAAAATTCTAAAACTTTTTGTTTGCTGCCCAAATTCACTCCAAGAGGGTAAAATTAACCCTTGAAAATTCGGCTATTTTCCAATTTTGTGTTATAACTCGAGAATTTTAAATTATTTTAAAGTTCACGAGTTATAACACAAAATCAGAAAATAACCGGATTTTCAGGAGTCAATTACAATCCCATAGAGTGAATTTGAGCTGCAAACAAAAATTGCGTTATAATTAAGAGGAAATCCCCTACATATTCACAACGTTTTAGAATTTTTTGAATTTCCAGGTTCGGGATGTTCCCTTGTCAGTAAATTTCTGTTAACCTATTAGGTATTTGTTTCTCTGATGTCTACTCTATCATTATATCCCAGACTCACATTCAGAACATGTGAATATTAGCAGTTAACAGACAAATTCTAAAACTATCACTGACTTCCCCGAGTTTACCCTACTGGAATCGTATGCACTCGCACCGTCTATCTCTGATTTAGGTTACAAGACCCACCGTGTTCCTGCAGGTCCGGCCATGCGCGTTCTTTTACCCAGCTTCTCCCACGAGCCGCCTATATGGCAATTATGATAATACTCTTGCTCCTCTCAGCACCACTACGCTCGAGGCGCAAGGAAAGATCGTTGACCCAGATTTTCTTTTCCCCATTCGTAGCACCCCTATTTCACTCCTAAAGATTCAATTTTTTTCGACAATCCTACTCGGCCTAGAATCATCTTTTCCAACATCATCGCCGATCCCATCAAAGAACGCGAACGAGCCGATTAGCGGTATCGAATAAATCCGGTTGCCCCTTATTCCTATCTCGCCGAATACGAACGGTTGGAATATCAGTTTGGCCGAGCTAGAGCGAACAACGATCGCGGTTACTTTCTCCTCGCGTCTCCGCAATGCCCCCGTTTGCGCGTCCGTGTCCGCTTCGATACGCCATAGCCTTCTCGCGATTGGACACGACGCATGGAATCGTTGCTCGATGATTGCGCGCTAAAATCAACGAGGATACGTCGCAGTGTAAGTAGGTACCTATATCGCCCATGCTTATCTAGCCGGATCGTTTGAGGAAAAGAGCGTGCTTACGAAACCAGTGTATGCATGTACATAAGTACGTAGGTACACCATACACCGTGCACTAAAGCCGACGGCGGGGACGTCATAGTTGCCGCGGGTTTCGACAAAGATCCGCCGTGCGCGTTATTTACGAGCAGGGCGACGGCATCGATATAGGTATATAATCCTTAAGAAAGTCCACTGTCGCCTGGCGAAAATTTATGGAAACTAGAATCGGAATAAAACGCGCTTTCGCAACGACGCGCGACGGCGGAAGATTAATCCTTTAATAGGATCGTCGGAAGACCGGTATCCCGGTAAACGCGGCGACGCGACGTTCGTCGGGTAGATTCCTCGCGGTCGAGAAAAAAGTCCCCAGTCGCGGCTCATATTCTTAATTACGCCGTTAATCGGCGGGGAGAGAAGGGGAAAGCCACGTAGAAACGAAAAGCACATGGTAGCGAATACGTGGGTCCGTGGTTGCTCGCCGCGCCGGTTGGCCAAGGCAAAGGGAATTGCATCGCATGCCACATAATCGTGGGAGTGTTTCCCATCAAGATACACGTAGGTACCGCACTCGCCGTAATACCCTCTCGCATAAATATATCTGCATCGTAGCTTTGCATGCCTCTACGCCTCTACGGGGTGGCCTCGAACGGGAGAACGCCGCGCCGGAAACTTTCAGTTGGCGGGACGCGTTGACGCTTGGACAGCTACGCTATCAGGATCAACGATTCAACGTACAAAAATCTGCGGCACCCTTTTCTATATTTCCGTATCTTCATTTCATTCGTAGGAACACGTTTTCCTTGTAAACAATTCTTACGAAAACCTTTCGGAGAGACGCGACTTTGCAAGTCAGAACAATTTGAGCACCGTGGTGACTGAATTTTTTTCGGGTTACGAAACAGGGATTGTTGACCCGCAGGATATTTTCACGCCACCGGGTATGCGTCTTGTATGCACAGGAGAAAGCTGAAGCGCTGGAACGGTCGATCTAGCGAGCTAAACGTACTTTATGCACCGTGCCCTCGTTCCACCGTTTTATCCGAACAATTAGACACGTGATCCGCGGTTACGAGGCGTGTAAAAAAAGTCGCTGCCCTCCGAGATAGAGATCGCGCGCCTGTTGTCGAGATTAAAAGGAGAGATGAAGCGAAAAGCTTCCATTCGCAGAGCTTTTCCAACACTAATTACCACGAAAATAGCTTCGGATTCTGTGAAAATTGACACGTCAATAGCGGTGGCGAATGTCTACCTAATTATAAGTATCTGTTAATCAGTTGTCAACTGTTGCATCGAAGAAACACGATAGCGAGCTCTGTTTCAAACTGTCGACCAGGCCTAACCTTGCCAGTCGTCTGCTTATCGGAAGCTCGTCCCTTGTTTTTGCAAAGAAATTGTTGAACAGGATCCCAACGATGTTACGCAACATCGCGTTTCGAGTTTTATCTCGTAGAAAATGGAGAACCGAGTGAGGGGTGGCAAGGAAAGACCCTGTGTCACACGGAGCGCAAAAAGATCCAGGCAGTCCTCCGTGTAAAAGGAGAAAAAGAATAGGGGAAAGAAGAAGAAGAAAAAGGAGAAGAAGCGAGTGCTCCGTGGCCAAGGAAAAGAAGAAAAAGAGGGTAGCCGAGCGAAGGGGTGGAAGAAGAAAGGCCGAGAATCGGGACATTAGCATAAGCTAAGCCAAGCTAAGCGCGCCCATATAGCACGGAAATAAATAGCCGGTTGTCTCGTATCTACACCGAGACGGTTTAGCATGGGCCAACCACCACGTCGTCCTCTTGGTCCTCGTGGCCCCCCAAAAAACTGAACGCGCGTGCGTTCGCTTACGTTCCATGTTGCACGATCGTGTCCGCGTAGGTACACACGCTCGGCCACCCACCGCAAACCTATCGGCTGTCTCGACGTACCGATACTCACGTTTGAGTCGATCGCAAAGGAAAATCGAAACGGGCATGTACAAGCGTGGCCTTTCCAATCGTCGATAAATCACGAATATAAGTAGATATACCTACTCGCTCGTGTCATGCTATCACATACCGATCCTTTTCGATTCGTAACGATCAGAGGCGAAAGTTTTCTGTGTACAGCAGCGTAGAAAAACAGATCCATGACCGACGAAGAGCACGACGCGACACCGAGAACGATTTTAGGTGGCGATGGTCTTGGACGATCGTATCAGGGGTGCGCGCTGAACCGGTAGTCCCGCCGCGCCGCGCCGTGGCGATGCTGTTCGTGATTCCTCGAGGGACGGCAAAAGAACGGGAGTAGATGGGCCGGCAGATAATTACCGCGCGCCTCCGTTGTCGTCGGATGCGAACATACGAAACGAGAGAATTAAACGGAACGAAAGAGCCGCGGAGGGAGTGGGAGGATCGTTTAAAGGTAACGTCACTTTTAAAGCATTTCGAATATTCTTCGTAGAGTAAAAACGTTCTTACCAGACGCAAATGCGGTATACCTACATCACGGGAACGATACGACGTTCGTTAGTAAATACCTACATAATATTCCATCAACGTTTTATAGTTTCCAAAACGTTATCGTAATTATCGCGAGACGATTTTACATTGCGGCGACACGCGTAAACGCGTGTGCCTGAAGAAGATCGTAGCGAGCATATAGGTGGTAGCGAATGGTTGGGTAGAAGAGGCTGATGGGGGGAGAGGAAGAGAGAGAGAGAGAGAGAGAGTGAAGCGAAGGGAAGTAGAAACGCAAGCATTGTCTCCGTGGCTCGATGACGATCTCCGCACCGTCGACGAGCGAGCGTTCGTCGCATTGTTACGTCGTCGGGGCGAATCTCGTCCCTGGCTAGAACGGGTATCGCGTCCTGGATGACAGTGGTAGCGGCGATAACATCTTGGCGCGTCGATTAGACGAAGCTACGCGAAAGCGCGATCAACGGACGGTCCGAGAACGAGCGAGTGAGCGAGTGAGCGGCGCGCGTCAAGAGACCGTCGCGATCAGAGTTCTTCCGGCGGCCCTGCCACCGCTCACGGCTCACGGTACCACGCTGTGGGAAGCATTGTCCCCTTACTAAGCTTCTCTAAGCTCGTGGAGGATCGACGAGCCGCGTGACAACAACGACCGTCTTCGAGATAGCATCGTCACACGCCGGTTACGGAAAAGACGGTTCCTGGTGCGATACGACAACTGGCGAGATCATCTCGACTCGACGCCGACCACTCGGGTCTTCTCCTGGCGGTTCAAACGTTCTCGCGATCGAGGGACGCGGGGCTAAGCTAAATATCGAATACGTGGTTACCTGTGGTGAAGAGGACGATGGCCTTCAGACAGCTGTACTCGGCAGAATCCACGTGAAGAGCTTTCAACTTTTCCACCTGTTCCTGAAAGATTCTTATGTGGTCCATGAAGGCGACCACTCGATCCGCTGCCATGGGCGAAGCGTGAAGACCGGCTGCTGCTAGCAACGGCGCCACGTGAAGGGGCATCGAGCACTGGCTCGCGTTCAGCACAAACAGCTCGCTCCAAACTAGCCTGAGCAGGGCGACTTGGTCCGTCACCTGAAGGTCCGGGAAGAACGGGATGTTCCTGGCCCATTCCACCGCCGAGAATAGCAATCTCGCCGCGAGCTCGCAAATGTTATCGATTCCCATGATATTGTTCGGCTGCATGCACTGCCCGTATCTCGAGGTCGGATACGGCTCCGCCCTCAAAAGTAAACTTATGTACGAGGAGAGGTAAGAGTGGCCGTTCAAACTGGCGCACGCGACAGCGTCGCCGTTCGTCAGGGCGAACTGTCCGGGCAGGCCTGGCAGCGACGGTTGCGATGGTGGCACTCGACCCCTCTGCACCGCTGTAACATAAAAGTAAACACAAATGTCAGTTTTCGGACCCTTTCCAATTTCTAGGGTAAATCCGGGAGACGCGGTCGACTTAATATAAAATGGCTATTGAAACTAATATAGAAATTGCTTATTTTATCAGAACAAACCTATATGTTCAGAATTTTATATTGATTCAGAAAAACTGGTTGATAATTGATTTAAGACAATATTTACTGTAAATCGGGTTGAAAACTGAAGTCTGGCCATCTCTCCTGAGGTGCCGGGAGAAATAGACCACTGACATAATTATTCATGGAAAATTAACAAGGGATAAAGCAAAATTATTTATGAGTGAATACATCTAGAGATTCATTGATATTTAATTTGTTTACGCTAAACAAGTAAAGAAGATATCAAAGAAAACGTGAACTACCTACTGAAGATTAGCATGGCAAATGAATATAAAAGTGAATAAATAAACTAAAGAAACAAAAATAATAATACAATAATAAAAAAACAAAAATAAACCAATATAATAAAAAAAAACCCTAACTCGACCATCTCTCCTTTTTGCAGCGAGAAATCATTTTCTCGTTAGTTTCGAGAAGAAGAGTTAATATGGCCAAATACTTTGGCTGCATTGCACTATCTTATTATTCCAAACATTAAACGAAAATAAACTTAGAAGTATATTTTAAATACGATTCTGTACAACCGCTGTTTGACAAAAGAGGTTAAATGTAACCCCAATTTACCTTTTAAAGCCTATAAATCCCGAAAAGCCCAGAAGAAAAAGAAATGACTCTATTAATTCAACTGTTTGGCTTCTAGAGAAGTAATTGGTCTGCACTTTAACGCATTTTTACTTAAAGAGTCTGAAATATAACGACTCGACCAACTCTCCGGCCCGACCGCGTCTCCCGGATTTACCCCATACCTTCATTTTACGCATTCGCTCAAAAACCGAGACCGAGACCGTTCGCAAAAGTTCCAATGAACCTACTTCGCGATCAGCCATCGCATGCTTATCGGCGCGGTCATGCATCCATGCATCGCCGCGCCGGTTCCGCGCGTCGACGTCTCCTTCCCTCAACCAAGATGACACTGCTGGATACTGGATACCAACGTGCCCTATCCGAGACGAAGATAAATGCCTGCGCATACCATCTAAGTAGGCGAGATGCTGACCTTCCTCACACATTTTCACCAAATCCATCACTGTTTCGAACCGCGAAGGTTTTCGCCAACTTTTCCGGACGACGAGCTCCGTCCAGAATGACCTCTAACGAGAAACATCGCGGACAGTAGTACGATTCGTTTCTCCCGGTTTGCCGAAGGCAGAGTCAGTCTTGCGGTCAAAGAATTCGCACGAATTCACGCTGACTGAACGGTATACGAAGTGTACATACATACACAGGTACACCGAGTCGAGAGCGCCCGAGTGCGCCGCGAATCGGCAAATATTGTGCAAAGGTAAACGCTAGAGACGAGACGTTTCTCTCTGAAAGAGCATCGGTAAACGCGAGAACAAACGAGCGAGTTGTACGTTTGGAAAAGGAGCGAAAGGAAGAAAGTTTAGCCTACGACGGTAACGAGCGGAGATCGCCAACTGGATGAACGCGGGTGCGGTCAAGACGGTGACCTCGGACCCCAAACCTAACCCAGACCCGTAGTGCACCGTGTCCCGTGCACTTTTCGCACCGCGAAATCTCGCGGCACCGGTTACTGGTTTGAAACCTCTGCCGCATTCCCTGTCCACTCGACTGCCACCCGCGCGACGTCGACTAAATAGTCGTCGAGCCTCGTTCAGATTGCATCGCGCTAGTCGAGTTTACTGTTAATCTCCGGTAATAACCATACCCTAGGCCCGAGCCTGGTACCGCGTTAACTGTATCTCGAGTTAGAGCTGCGTAGTTCTCCGATAATCGTTTATACCGCGCGTCGACAGAAAGGCGATCGCCGTGGAAGGGTTAAACGAGAGGCAAAGAGATAAAGAAAGCCAGGGACAGGAAGAGAATCTACCACGTAGGAGACTATCTCTCGGCCGTTCTCTCTTCCTCTGTTCCTCTCTACGCTGCCCGGTGTTTCTTTTTCTGCCGAGTCTCGACGAGAAACGGCACCCTGCTGTGCACCGCCTGAATTCCAACCTCCGCCCCGCGGCTAACGAACACCGTCCCTTCTATCTTCCCACACCCCACCCCCCTCAACCCCTCGTCGCGCTCTTCAGTTCTGTTAAAAACCCGAAAAGTCCGAGCCACTGCGCCGATCGGTGCACTCATCATCATTGAGCAATTCTAAATTTTCTTATAGAGCTCGTGCGCGAAGAAAGCAACCTTCGTGAGCAAAGGAGTCTTCTCTTTTCCAGTAGAAATGGTAAGGTTAGGCGGTAGCCGAGGAATACCACAGTCTGGTAGACACCATTTCGAGTAAGTAATATAAAGTTTTAAGCAAATTGCACAGCCAATGAACTTCGGAGAGAACGATGCTTCACGTGCGGCAATCTGCTATAAGTACGGTGTTATGCAGATTCGGTACCGTTATCGGTCGGCCCGAACACGGATACTCGTTCGCGCGGCTCGCTCGAGCGGAAAAGAATCTGCGGGGAATCCGAACGCGGCATCGCGTCCATAAGGTCGCTTCGGACGTTTACGCTTTCCGTCGCTTGTATCGTAGGATCGTAGGATCGTAGCGTGGTTGCATCAACGGTCGCTCGTTTCATCGAGTTTCTCCTCGTTAGAAGACGCGAAGGAGCGCCAATTGCAACGGATGCCCGCCGTGACAGATGCGCGATACCTTCTGTATAACTGTTTCGTCCTCGCTCGCAGCGCGTTTCGCTCATTACTTATTCGCTCTGCCGATTCTTCTCGTTCCGAGGAACATTCCCTTTGGTATCCGTGGTTGAAATAGACTTCGGCATGTAGTAGGTATGTAGGGGAGTTTCGATTTCGATAAAACATAAAAAATGACTGGAAGATAATGTAGTTATTCTCTTCACTAGGTATTGACTAATTTCTTGTTAAATTGATTATATTTTATGATTTTAAGCTTGTATTTAATATATTGTAATAGGTTTTTCATGAAAAGTAATTTATTTGTGGCTGGTCGACATCTTTACACTATTACACCATGTTCTTAAATGTCATTTAATCAATAAGAATGAATCAATCAATAATATCGACGTTAAGTAATCGAAATAGACCAAAAAATAATGATAGAAAAATATTTGCTTACAACCTCACGGTTCGCTGTGGCGAACGCTATTAAAATGGGCGACAGAGTGGCGTGATCAACTCACACGGAAAAAATAATTTAAAGTACAACGGTCTTTTCATTTTGAAGATAGATCCATCGGAACAACTTACCCCCGGAACTTTTAGCCCCGGTATCCCCTACTATGTATTTAGTTCAACGATCGCTCGAGCCACGAGCAACGCGGAAAGCGTTCAATTGCGGACAGAGAAGATACGCAGAAACGGTCGCAGAACAGAGAGATCGGCGGAGAATTCTGCCGACGAGGATGGTCAACGCTAGATTACGAATTATCACCATCGCCCGATTCGCGTGTGTTTTTATTTTTTCGGCGCGACGATCATGTCGACTCTACGCGCCTAAATTCCCCGATTACGCGACAGCAGCGAATAATTTCTCGGCGCGGGTCAGGGGTCACTCGATTGCCGCAAACAGCCGCGATTGCACGCTCGCTTTATCAGACTTGCGAGCATTTTTTATTCGAACACCGAAGAAAACGGCAATCACTCGATTCGTCGCGCGCCGAGGACAGATTGGGTCGCCCTCGGAATCCCTCTGAAAGCGCTTAGGACACATTTCGAGTTTTCGAATAGCTAATGTGGCTTTGCACGCGCAAGGACGCACCGGAAATTGCTCACTCCAACGGTCGAACGGAAGAATGAACGCGTTCTCGGAAAAAAACGCGTCGTCAATATCCCGATAAAGTTATCGGAACGGCAATAACACACGTTCCGTTCCAAAGTCCGCGTCGGCCAGGCAGCGGCGAAGCAACATTTTCGCGTTGTTTCTCTGCCGCTTGGAGAAAAGTGGTCGTGGCATGTATCGATGCTGTCCCAAGTTCCAAGTGACTTTCTCACGCGGGTTGTCAATTTCAGTCCCAACCGTTTCCCCTGCGATGCATGGAGTGCGATTCGCGTGCGAGTAGATCGCCCCTCCACAGTCACCGTAGTGTGGGTTCGAGAAATCGTAGAAAGGCCAGATCGAGACGAAATTCAAGGCGTTCGGTTCGGACGAGCCGTCTCGAAACGGCGCGTACATACTAAGAACGTAAGAACTCGGATCGGATCGGATCGGCTCGGCCCAGCCGTAGAGAAATTCTCGGACGTGGATTGATGATGCTGACGCCCGCTTTGAGAGTTTGAGAGACGAGAGAGAGGTGGGCAGCGGAGTGGCGCGGCGCGGCAAGGGGATGATGGTGGCCAAGTGAGCAGAATAGACGGAGATAGAGCAAAGGAGAAGAGAATCTATGGCCTTCCTCGTTCCACGCGCGTACGCGTCCGTATTCCAGAAGAATATCCGTCTCCGCGCGATGTACAATGAGCGCCTGGCGTCGTTCAAAATAATTATAAACATCGAGAAACGACGATCAATCTTCCGTTCCTCTTTGATAGTAAACGAATTACAGAGAAGACGTGGACTCGACTCGGAAATGAAGGAGCGAGCAGGAGGAGGATAACGCGAGTGGAGACGGTGGAGAGTTGGAAGGGGGGCGCGGAGGAGTGGAGCGGGAATGCAGAGGCAGGCAGGAGCACCCGCGGAGCGCGTGATTTAAAATGCTAATTTTTTTCCTCCGCAGCGACAGCGCGCTGATTAAGACGATCGCGCGGGACGCCCGCACCGCGCGGAAAGGAATTTCATTAGCTGCCATGACGTACGGCTTAGAAATTTCACGCGGTCGTCCGATAGGTACCCGCGCGTGCTCTTACCTCCAACTGCAACTGTGCTCGCTGTGAATCCGCGCCAAGTGCGACGCGCCAAGTGCACCCTTTCACCCTTATCCGTTTAATTCCGTGTTTTGGCTTTGACGATGATACGGAATGCTTATTTTGCGATGGTACATATAAAAATAATGACAATGAAAAGTAGACCCAATGTATTCGCTGCATTCAGTGGGCATGCGAAGAATGTGGGACTTCCAACGTACCTATTTATTCACGTGCCCAACGTGTAGGAGACGCAGAACACAGGAATAAATTCCAAAAATGATGTATATTTATGTATTTATATCCTGTACTTAATAAATCTTCATTTTTAGTTAAAAAAAGTAAAGACTTTTTAGTTTTCTTTACAAATTTCCTAGGTGTTCCATATTAGGACCAGGGTTGCCACCTCTCCGGTTTTGGCCCGGAGACTCCGGGTTTTGAAGCAAATCTCCGGGCTCCGGTTTTACTGAAAAAATCTCCGGGTTGTAGAAAAATATGAGATAATAAGAAATTGTGGTATTATACAGTGGTATCAATTTTATATACAATAATAGTTATTAATTAAAAAAGCAGATACTTTTAAATTTTGAATTGTTTGAGCTTAATAGAATCGCACATCTGTTGTCTGGATATTCGAGAACAAAACTTTTTTTCGCTTTTTCCATCTCCGGGTGTATATTCGAATCTCCGGGTTGGAATGTGTGGTTGGAATAATTGCGAAACCATTGGATTTTTTTACATTTGACTATGTAAATATGATTATACATTAGTTCCTTCGTCCCTCATATCAGTTGTATTAAAAAACCCAAATTCTCCTGCTTTTGACAAGCTCTTGAAATCAGGTGTTTCATATTACCTGCCTATACCCTATGTACTACCTATTCGTTCGAGCCCGCCCGCGCGGCGAGTGAAACGTTTCCAAAGCTAAGTTGTCCTGCCGCCGGCACCGCTGCGTCCTCGCGCTTAGACACTCTCGAGGGCGTCACCACCTCTGGACCAGCAGAGTCGGTATATGTATACCGATGAGGGTAACGGTACACACGCGTTATCCGGACGAGAGTCGATCCACGCTTCGGAAACTTTGAATTCTCTTGCAGAGTTGCTTTCGTGAGAAGACTCTCTGGGACTCGCGAGTTAAGGAGTTACGCTCAACCAAACATTACATATCCGCATCTCGGTACGCCTATCTCGCGTGTCCTTCCTCCAGCAGTAAATTAGCACTCAACCTACTTAATTACCCTCCCCTTCTCTCCTGCTTCGCCACTTGCAACATTCTCTACAAAATAGGTACTTTGCAACAAACGAAGTCTCAGTCGTTTACGAGCGGAAAGTCGCGTGTCTTTGCAATGCGGAACTCGTACGTATTAACGAGAAGAAAGACGAGCGCTCGAGGAAAAGAGGGAATAGAGGAGAAGAGAATGAGGCGCGTATCGCGTGGAGATGCAACACGAAATCATTTTTACTTGGCTAATAAGCGGGTGTTCGTCCCCTGGAGCAACAGTTCCGGCTCGAAGGTGGCGAGGCAAAGAGTTAGGCAGTTAGGTGGCCGCGCGCCGCGGCTCGAGTCGATGCTATTAAGATTTCCGTATCGTCGTCCCGTTACCGCGACGCCGACGAGGCAACGCGTCGCGCCGTGAGGTTACGCTCCATGCTCGCGCGCGCTCGCTCCTCCGCCTCTTCTAATTTCGATCTCTCGCTCTGCTTGCCAGCATCGCGCGATTCACACTCCACCGTGCATTCTTCTCGTTCACAGTTCGTTAGCAAATTGTGTATAATCGCTTCGAAACGCGTTTTCAACTTACGCGTTCGCGAGCATCGAGGAGTCATAATCCACCGTGGTCGTCGAATCTATCTATCATCAACTACAAGCTGCTCGCCAAACACGCGGACAAGTCCCTCGGAAACGGAGGACTTGAAACGTGTCATGTGGAGCTGCTTTCTATCCAACTTGTAAACGCATCCTATTACCCAGGCGAATGTGTAGTTTTGTGGGAGGATGCGAAAGCCTTGCAAAAGAAGGAGAACGAGAGAGAATGGAACACAGCTCAACACAAGGAATTAACGATACGGAGAAAGACAGAGGGACGGAAGGAAGGAAGGAAGGAAGGAAGGAAAGGGAGAAAGGGAGAACGCGAGCCGTAGAAAAGCGTGAGCGAGGCATATGAAGAAGAAGAAGGAGATTCAAAATACACCTGCGGATCGAGACGGGTAGAGAACCAGTCGACGCGGAATAACTGGTATTAATACGTCACGTAATTACCGTGCGCGGGGTATACATGTACCTATATACGTAGGTGTGTGCATATGGCTGGTATTGCCATGGCAGAAGAACCGAGGAGGGTTCGCGCGAGCACACGTACCTCCATACATACATACATATACCCAGTGGTCGAGTTGGCTTGAATCAAGCGGAGTGGAGCCGAGTGGACTCTCTTAGACTCGCGAAAGATGGTGAGAGAATTGTATACATCGTGGCAGGCAGTTTCCAAGCGAGTGGAGGTCGCTCCGGGCCATGCTTCTGTTCCGAGCCATTATGATAATTTCGCCGGAAAGAAGGTTACCGACTTGGGCCGTCGGCGAGTACCCTCGATGCGCTGGCCTTCCAGCGAGGATCTCACCCGGCCACGGACGAGAATGGACGCGGCAGCGAGCCATTATCCTGCCGTCGTTGATTCCACGCTATCGGCCTTACCGCGCGAACAAACCTACCTGCTTGCCGTTCCACTAAACTCCACGCTTCGTCCTCCTTCTTCGTCCTTAATTCCATTCGACGAACCCACTCGAAATCTCCGCGATCCTCGCGATTTAGTTCTGTATCGCGATCCCGCACGCGCAACTCAACTGTTGCTCCATTGTCGCTCTTAAGCTAATCGCGTCGAGTACTCTACCAGTTTGCCGTTCAACTTAGTTAAGAACGTAGGTATGTGCGAGAAAGAGAACGACGGAATTTGTGGTTGACAGAACCGTCTGAGACAAAAGTCCCAGCATCTCTAGACATACGGCAGGTTGTCAACAGAATTGACAGGAAAAGTTACTAAGTAGGTATGCTCTAGATTTCGCTACAGCTGTTAGACGATAGGATGATGCACGAAACTCTATAGAAATTGAGCAAGTCTTGTCACGATCGTCTTTAGGTACCTACTTGTATGCGAAAGTAGAAATTTGTCGCGGGGAGGGCGCGATTTGACGAGTGCTGCTCAATTACCCGTAGGCGTTAAACGTAAAAGTACAAATTAGAAGATACAGAGTGGAAGAAGGTGTGAAATGGCAACAAGAGCACGAAGGGTTCGAGGGCGATGTCGAAGATAAAGGGGAGAACGAGAGAGACGGGCGCAAAGTATCGAAAGAGAAAGGATCTGATGGGGTTACGCGAGGTGACGCGCTCAAGGGAGAAGAGAAGAAGAGAGAAGAGAAGAGGAGAGAAGAGAAGAGAAGAGTGTAAGGTAGAAATGTGAAGAGAGAAGAGAGAAGGGAAGAGATGCGAATAAGAGAAGAGAGGAAAGGGCAGCGTGCGCGCGGCCAGTGGGCCCGCCTAACATTCCCACGGTGTCTGCTCGCGGCGAGGCCTCTGCTCGCATGCTATTCGACGGTACGGTCTTACGTTATGCGAGCAACATTAAGATCGAGGAAGGCGCATCGAACGAACCGAGAAGATGAAACGGAATGGAACGGACCGAGAACGAGACCGAGATCGAAAGGGTGGACGAGTCGGGCGTGTCTCGCGAAAGAGAACATACCTCTACCAAGGGGGACGATAGGACGAAGGGTGGTACATTGGTACCGCGAAACATTCGCGTATAGTAAAGGTAGGTAAAAGTTCGCAGCCCCACTATGTACCTATGCAGGAAAATAAAACACTTCTTTAGATATTTCTCGTTGCGTTCTTTTATCCCATAACATGTGAACTTTTACCCCACACATCGGGTATAAGTTCGCATTTGCCACTTTTTGGAAATATTTATTTTATATAAGTTGTGACAGGTAAATTGACATGAAGTCACTCTCTATCGAATAATAAAGGATAGTAGTTATTTCTCACAAAATCATGTGACTATCAGTGGACTACCAAAGATTTTAGAGAAGTCTAAACTTTAATACTCTACACGCCGCGTTATTAATATCCCTTTTCTTTCCTTCACCCGCGCTCTCGTTAGGCCAATTTCTAAATGCACGCAGGCTCTACGCCCGAGCTGATAGTTCAAGTGCTTTATGCCGCAGCCAGGGTTACAAACGCGACATAGGTACATAAGTATGTAGGTAGCGCAGTTTGTCCAGCGCCTTTCAACTTTCAAGGAGCAGTGGTACAAATCGCATCCCGGGTTCCTTCTTCTCTTCGTTTCTTCTTCCAAACAAGTCCGTCTGCGACTAGACTCCGAAGACACCGATGCGCTTCGTTCCCATTTGTAGCACGTGAGGGGCCAAGTCTCTTTCTCGAAATCGTTACCGTGACCTCGATGAAAAGGTCTGGTCGTCTTCCGACGAAACTAATTGCTCGGAACGTACGGTGTCCCGTGGGTTGCAGACTGTTGCGAGATTCGCGTCCGAACCCCCGATTACCGCGTGAAAACAGTGCGCGTAATCGCGTGAATCGTCCACCACGCGTGGGAGCCTCCCGGCTAAGGAATTTCTCCCAGCAATGTCCTTCCTTCGTTCCGGTTCGCGGCCGAGGGAACGCTCTTTTGACCTACTGTCTTTCAACCGGACCCCCTCCTTTTCCTCGCGTCCTACGCTCGCCTCGCCGCTACTTTCGGAGCGTGATTCACTCGGACGCGTACCGTCCGATTATTCTCCTTCCTTTCCTCCCTTCGCGACCCTCGAAAATCCTTGGTGCCTTCGAGTTTCGATCTGAACGAAACAACTCTGACCGGTGCACCTCGTGTTTCACCGTTCCTGTCATCTGTCACGATACGCGCCGAGCCCAGCGACGAGTTGTATTCGCGAGATTTCGATCAGACACGAAGCAGTATTCCCCTTTCAAGGCTGGATCTATCGTAAAATCGAAACGCTTCGGATGTTCTCGATGCTGGCCGTTGGATCGCGCCCGAGGATTCAGGACGAGTCCCCCGCGTATCTGCCCACGTCTATCGGGGACTGGTTCGAGAGATGCAAGACAGGTGAATCTGCGAGTCGTATAGATTCAACCGCTCTTCATATTTCTTTCTCATAGTTCTTTCCGATAGTAGCTAATCATTCCTTATTCTTATTTCTGTCTTGTGGCTTGCAACTTAAGCAGAACTTGTATCCTCGTCAACCTCTTTCACGGTATTTATTAAGTAGGCTAGAATGAAAGCCCCATTTTACTGAATTCAGAGAAAAGGGTGATGGTCTCGTCGCGTCGGTAGGTGTGCGCAAAGCCAACTAACGTAGCGCTGACCGCCTTTTCCGAGTGAACTTTCACATTCTGATCGCGCGAGAGCTCCAACAGCCTCGAAGGTCGCCTTTGGTCGTTCCAAGTCGAATGCAAGCACATAAGCCACTGCCAAAACAATCCCAACAATCTTGTGGACAGGCCTTTATTCGTGAAATCTGGCGTTCATATATTTTTTCACCGGTACCCACTCCTGAACAATGTCACCCACTTGCGTAGCATTTGGAGAAACTTCGTGAAAGCTCGCGCTTTAAGTTGGCCGGCTCGAAAGGAGCATTAGCGCTACTAAAACTCGTGGTTTCGCGGGACGGCGAAGGTAGGGCACGAGAGTATGAGACGCGAGCCGAAAGGAAAGTTTACATAGATGTCGAGCAGGGGGAACGAACAAAGGGTAATACGCGCAACGGTGAACCTTGCACCGTTCTGAATATGCATAACCAGCCCGAGTTCCGATCGCAATCCCCCACGAATGGTGTCAGGTACTCTTGACCCGACGACAGTTTTGTCATGGTAATGCGCCTACTTTGTATTTTAATGTTCGGAAAGAGATTATGCGAGTAAACACGGCCGCGTGTTAACGATTCCATTTCCATTGGTAGCCTTGCGAACCAGATTTTTTCCCCACGCTCCTAGAGTTATAATGGTAGGTACGCGGCAGACGGAACCATAGAAAACGAGTGGCGGACAAATTTTTCTAAAGCCAATTGTAGGATCGTTAGAAAGAGAAGGGTGATTCTCAAGTGAGAACACGGTAGTTGGAACAACGCTGACGCCTCGCCGTTATTAATTCGTAATCAGCGCTGTCTTGGAATCCCGTCGACGTCGTCCACCTTTCTACAGAGCCGTCATACTCGAACCCGATGCCTCGAGGGATCACGCGAATCGATTCGATGGTAATCGCGCGTAACGGACCGACAGCTTCCTTGGAAATCACGAGGTCACACCTGTTTTCTTCTACTTTTCTTCTTGCGTGTCACGTTGCATTTTATCAGCGCGAAGAAACATCAATAAAGATACCTGCAGCCAAAATCTGGCAACCAAACTTGTTTCCTTCCAAGGGCGCCTAACGATTGCTCGCTAAACATCGTTTGGATACTCGGGTTCGCATTGCTAAAACTTGGATCACTAGCTCGGATTCTATCTGTTCCCTCTGTTCGCTCTGTTCGAATCCCCCGGAGACGGAGCTTTATCCGCTGTTATCGGTTCTCGTCCCTTCGGAACACAGGCGAAGCCGAGCGCTGGGAGTTTGCAGGGCGGAGAGGAGCCAGAGAAGCTTTCCCCGTGCGCGGAGAATCAAGAAACGACCGCCAGCCGGATTACTAATCATTTCCCGGGTCCGAGAAACCTCGCTAATTGATTAAAGTCACGATCCTGACCCTGCCGTAATATCGGCAATCTCTTCTTGGCGTACGTTGGGGAGAAAGGTAGACATTGGGGGACAGAGAAAAACGTACTGGGGAGAAGGAAACGGGGGAGAAGGGGCGAGAGAGAGAGAGAGAGAGAGAGAGTGGTGTAGAGCATCGGTGTAGTGTGGAGCACGAGATGAAAAAGAAAAGGTAAGAGGTAAAGGAGTAGACGTTGCTCTCTCCTCGTATGTTGGCCTCGCGTAATTTTTACCATCTCGCTCCCGTCGCGGTCTCTCTCGTCTCCTTTTCTCCCTTTCGTCGTTTTAGTCCGGCCCGAACGTTCTGTCCGAACAGGCCAACTATCCGCCTTCGTCGTCCTCCCATTGTTGCATCGTACTAGCCCGGCAAGGGAAACAATGTCTAATTTCAGTTAATGCGGCCATAATGGCCATCGTCGTTGCATCGCCGCCGAGAGATAAGTGAAATTCACCTTGGCACACCGGCGCAGCGCGGCGCGGCGCGGCGTCTACCCTATAGCTGCGCCGATACCTCTTCCTATACCTACCAGGTCGTCCACGAGATTTATCTCCGCGGCCTCCGCCGAGAATTTCCTGATAGCTCCGCTGCTTGCCCTACGTTCGATGCGTTCAGGATTACCGATTAAAGTAATGCCTCGACGGTTGATCAAGTGGTCGTACACCTTTGCATCGACTTGCTTCAGTGAAATCCGATTAAAAGCTAACAAGGAGAAGAGAACGAACCCACTCCGAGACTACTTAGATAAGACCTGTTTCGTTCACCCAGTTCGACGCGGATCGCGTATCTCTGACTAATCGAAAGAAGTTTTCGGAGCAGCAGTGTCTATCGCGGAATATGTACCAAAGCAGGAACGTAATCGAAGAAAACTGTATGAGCGTCGAGCCGGCAGCTTCTCGGTTCGGTACCTGCGCGTACCGAGCAACCAAGTCACGGTCGTTTTCGAACCTACCGAGACGAGGAAGAAGGAACGGCAGAGCTCCAGAAAACGTAACGTGGTCATCGGCCAGTCGCAATTAAGGGTTAATTAAATTGAGCGGCTTCCTAGATTTCTGTAATCATCGCGGACAGTATCTGCAGGGTAATCTTGAGCGCATCCTGTCTGCCTCGGGCCTCGGGGGCCTAGGGGGCCTCGGGGGCCCCACGGAAGGAAGGGGCCCCCGAGGTAAGGTCATGCACCCCGCTGACCTCGGACCACCGAGTCGCCTCCTCTCTTCCCCTCTACCCTCCAGCACTCTTCTAGCCCCTACCAGCCCGATCCTCACACCCTACCCCACCGCGCTGCGCCAGTCGACCCACCACCAACCGGCCCTCTTGCCTTTAACCTTCCTACTCCTTCTTCCTTTCCCTCGACTACATCCTTCTGATCCTCGTCTTCGTCTTCGTTCTCGTCCATTTCGTCCTGACTATTCGCTCCACCAATGCCACCATTGTCACCATCGTCTCTCGCGGCTGAGTTTTCTTCACGGAAGTCAACCTTTCCCTCTTCCTGCTCTCCTTATGCTTTTTTCTAATTCTCTCCCACCCGTGACCATACCTCTCTGTCTACTTAGCCGTTCCCAACCCCGTGCCCCTTACCTCAGCCTCTGCTTTAACCTCTTCGTCTCCGGACCTCGGTACAAAGTCGTTGCGTGCACTACGCGAGCCAACGTTTCGAATCATTATCAAAAGTCGAGGCATCATCTGGGATAATGAGCGGACGTTGCCGCGACAGGGCAGAAAACTTGAGGCGTCTTTTCGTGGGAAAAACGCAACGATGCCGACTACATACCGAGGTATAGTAGCTACGTGTATAATACGGTCGCGAGCAAACAATCTTTTCGTAGCAAGTTCGTACGCCCGCCGCGGAAAAGGCAATTGCTCGAGCTCGTAGGTACCTTACCCCGTGATATCCTGCGAGAAACCGCGAGATCTCTTAACTCTCTTTCTCTCTCTCTCTCCCTCTCTCTCATTCTCATTCCCTCCTTCTTCTTCTTGCTCTCTGACCGTTCGTGCCGATGACCGTTTCGCTTACGTACGCCTCAAACAAGGTCAGATGGTATCTAGCGACGGGAGGACTCGGAATCGCGGTAACGCTCGGGAACAGAGTGGTCAAGAGCAAAACGAGACGTGGGAAAATTGGCTGACTTTCGCCAGTCGGAAGCGAACGATTGACGGAAAGTCCGATGAGCGACGGGACGCTAGAAGAGATCCATGAACGAGGGGGCAAAATAGGTGGAAGAACGTAGCGCGAAATCTCGGACGGAAATAAGTATAAAGGTACCTACATGCATACGGAGTACCTATCACACCTGGGCCATCCGCGTAGGTGACCAGTTCGTGCGTGCTCCAACAAGGTCAGATGATATCCAGCCGCGAGCGGTCAAGTTCAAGAGCAGGAAAACCAAGAATCATGGATGGGGAGGAGCGTGGGAACCTTTTCGAGTTTTCGAAGGCAAGTCGATCGCGACATTGACGAAGCTCGTGGCCCCATCGAGTGAACGAGCGAAGGAATGAACAGACCGTCGAAAGCCGAGAGTATCGGTATCGGCCAGCTAGCAGCAAACAGACGTCGAGGAACTCGAGCGCGACCGAAACGAGAACGCGTACAGATATAAATACGCGCACTTGTCCCGCGTTCACGCGACGAGTTCCAAGGATGCTCGAGCATTCGCGCGTGACGCGTTGCAAATCCGTTGCAAATAAATAGAAGCGTTTCCGCCTCGGTGAACTTTGATCTTATAAAGCGCGGCGCGCGATTCGCACTCGTTTAGAGCTCTATTTTAATTCGCGCGACGCAACGCGACCGAGCAGCGGAAACAAGCCGGATCGATTCCCCGAATCGATGCTAGCGAAATTTATTCGTTACGTACCTTCCCGTCGCATGCCCATCTTCAGGCACTTTTTCAATCGACAAAACTGGCACTGATTCCTATGGTGTTGATCGATGGGACAGTTCCTATTCCCTCGACACGAGTACGTTAGGTTTCTCCTCACGCTTCTCTTGAAGAAGCTTTTGCATCCTAAAAAGAGGCAAAGTAACAAATTAAATTACCTTTTCTTTAATTATTCTTTACGTTCGAGGCGTTTAACGACAACTAACTTTCTACCCAGTCGATTCTTTCGTCCCTGCTATCAGCGAACAAACTAAGTACTTAAGTAAGGTATTATAGTAGCTATACAATTCAATTCCAAGGAATCGTGCGTTCTGTGCGTACGAGAAGAACCTCTCTTTACAGTACCTACATACGATGGCCCACCCTGTCTATCTATCTGTCTATCTGTGACGCGTGCGTTGCATGCGACCATTGCTTGCGTTTCCCGCTCATTAAATCGAATCGGATGGGCCGCGTTAAACCGTGTCATCGATCTCTGTCACCGCTCGCTCGTTCGCTCGTCTGCTCGTTCACTCGTTCGCTCGTTCGCTCCTCTTTTCAGTGAACGATCGCGTCATAATTCTCGTTGCAGCTGCAACAACTCTGCCAACGAGCCAGGTCGCCTGGAAATTCAGCCCGCGCTTCTTCCGCTTCGCGGGCAAAAGGTTACGCGCGAGATTGTAGCTACCTTCCGCGGAAAAATAACACGCGCCGCTCCGCTGTTACGAGCATCAATATCATTCGAGTCAGTCTGGCGTTACCCTTCCTAGACGACCTTTTCTCTGTTCAACGTTGATCGGGTTATCGCGGATACGCGTACCCTTGAGAGATAGGCCTGTTCGAAGAAAGTGTTCCTATTCGGATTCCGAGGGGCCCCGGCCGGTTAAGGCTACGATCCAACAGGATCTGTCCCGAGCTTTCGATTTGTTTCGATTGCTGCCACCGATCGGGATCGAGCGATCTTCAGTGGACGGGTTGCCGCAGCAGCACCGTGCTCGGACTACTTGGAAGCAATTAAGGGGCAAAGCATATCATCGACAACAAAGCGTCCTCTGTATCGAAACGTTCGAATTCAGATAAAGAGAACATCCTCGATGGTCTCGATGATTCTGGTATTCTCATCGCCCACGCAACTCACCGCTTCAACCGCGCGCGGCTCATTTCTCTTGGCAGAGAGCGAACGTGTCAGTGGTAGGTATAAGTAGGGAAGGAATAAAAGTCCGTGGCGGACAGCGTCGTAGGTATTACTTAATAGCCTGTGAGAATAAAAAGAATTCCAATTCGTTCAGTTTTCGAAGCGGCACGGATTTACTAGCGCATATTAAAGAGGAATTTAATTAGAGAGGCGATCGCGCCGACTCGAACAACCGGTTTCGTAATTTCGCGTAGAACCTACTTGAAAACCTCGCGGGTAGCAACGACAGGACTCGTAGGTACCTCGACACCGCGGCGCTTTACGACAAAACAAGACCAGACCACCGGGCGATTACCGTTCGCGTCTCTGGGTCAACGCATTTCAACCCCACTTGCAAAAGTAACGGGGCTGGATACTAGGTACTTAGTGCAACATTAACTCTGTGAAACTCTATTAAGTAGATACCTATTTCGATTTGTTGGATGTGGTTGTCGCGCGAGAACGCAAATCTGCGGGATTCGAGCGCAAAGGTTAAAGCACTGCGACGAATGCAAGTCGCTGAGGGACAAGCTTGCTCGAAAAATCCGCTCCGTCCAGTTCGAGTTCGAGTTCGAGCGAATCACGCCAGACACGCGCGAGCAACGAGCTCGCGCGGCCATCGCACTATGTAGTTTTCAACTTGGTCGTCGTCGTCTTCTTCGTCTTTATCGTTTTCGTCGATGCTGTCGTCTTCTTCATCGCCGTCGTCGTAGTGTGTCCACGCTCGCATCTTTGTCGTACTCGTAATCGTTGTCGCCGCCGATGTTACGAAAGAGATTGTGGGGTCGGTATAACTACAAATTGCATCGTTACACGCAAATTACGCGATTATAGTGCGCGAGTCAACCACCAAGAGACACTACATGCGCGCACTGTGGCAGCGCGAGAGAAAACAGAGAAATGGTCTCGGGGAAAGGGCGAAACGGACAAGAGAGGGAGAGAGCGAGCTCAAACAACTACTGTTTATACTTTCAGATTGCAGCTTGTGCGGCCCTAGAGAGCTCAAATTGCTCGCGTCATTGAATTTTCATTGCCCTGTCTGGTTCTCAACCATTCCATTCCGAGTGGTAGGTAACTCGAAACAGTATCCCTTCGTAAGCTTCGAAAGTATCCCCCAACGAACTTGGATACCCTTTTGCCCATCCACCATCACCTTTGTCGATTCTAATTCCACGTCAACTCTTCGATCAATATTCAAGAAATCGCTACGGTTCGTTCGATCTAACGCAATGCCACTGGATCGCCAATTTTTCGCAACACTTTCGTTGAAGAAAGCTTCCTGTTAAGTAGTCGCGAGACGATTGCAAGAGCACGCACGCGATACCTCTATCCAGGAAATGGAAGGGAAATCAAGTGCCGCGTTGGGTGGAGGGCCGATGGGCTACGAGCGGCTTATTTGCATCCCGAAGCGGCAACGCTCAAGGTTGTTGTTCGATAGAATCAAGGGCGAGAGGAAGAGGAAGATGGTGATGGTGAAGGAGAGAGGGCGGAAGGAAGAGGGAAGCAGGATAAGCAGCAGAGAGGAAGCGGATAGGCAGAGGCAGTAGGTAGGTAGCTAGAAAAAGAGCGGCATGACGATTCGGTCAGTAACGTTTCGAGTCGGCCGCGTAAAATTAACGACATTGTTATAATTAATTAGCCATCCGGCGGCGTGTTGTTCGGGCAGAGCGGTGAGTAGTAGATAGCGCGGTTTCGCTAGCGCGAGCTTCGTTAGCGAGATAATTGGTCACAGAGGATGCGTTCGGGATGCGTCGCGGTTCGTAATTCTATGATCGATGCATGTGCCGGCGATGTACCTACGCGAGTCCAAGATGCACACCATCACCGTCGTCTCCGCCGCGACGCGCTGCGTACCTAAACGCATAGGTAGGTAACAGCTGCGTGCAGCCTAAGCGTACCTAGGTAACACGCTTCGCTTTTCCAGATCCTGTTGCCGTTAGCCGACGGCTCGGCCCTCGAAGGAAGCGACGCGGCGCGAGCCACAATCCTCATTCACCTTCGACTTCACACTTCTAATCACACGCGAACGCAAGCACTTCCCATCATCGCGCTAATTGTCGAACTAAAACATCCACGCCGACAATTAGATGCTTTGCTCGAGCATTCACTAACAAATTGTGTACAGAGAGGGTAATTTTCAATTGCTCCGACTTGACGGAGACTTCAGAGATCTCTACATTCGTGAGAGAGAGCGTTCTCGCTTGTTTTGGGAAAATGAGTTGTTGTGGTGGAGAATCGCGATGCACGCGGGAAGAGAAATGAGATTAATAAAGATTAGCAAAGTCGGAATAATATAATATGATCTCATTAGACCGATTAGCCCGGAGCGGGCTGCAGAATGTCTGGCTTCTTGCTGCACGCGGTGGAGTATGCCAGGCATAAGTCGGTAAGTCTGTAAGTAACCGTAAGACTCGAAGGGAGAACCAGAGACCCCGAACAGGAAGCCCCTTGCTTGCTTACTTGCTTGCGACTGTAGGTAGGTACCTACCTCAGACCGCGAGACCAGAATTAAATTTCCCTTCCTTCTTTCATCCAACAAATGCGAAGGGCTTTCGCTCGCAAAACTTTCTTCCTTTCCGCGATACACTAGTTACAATTAAGTAGACTCGGCAACCTTTTCTTAGTACGCGGTTTCGTTCGATTTCGAGGATTATGAAACTCCCGGAAACACCCGGTCGCAACCCTGTGAAAATTATCCTTCAAAGGGTTAGCAACTGTCAATGACAGCGCATAAAATTGTGGCAGTCGTGACAGTCGGCAATGATTCTGATGTGCAAACTTCTGACAACAAAAGTGAACCGAATAGCAAACGCGAATAGTTTCTTTACTTATCAGGCATCGTTCTTTACGTCGCCCTGCGTCGATTCAATTTTCCGACGAATGCTACCTAAGTAAGTAAGTTTCCCTGATTCAGAGAATAAACGTGAAAAAGAAGCGAATCGTTTCGTGTTTTTCGTGATGGCTATTCCTCCGAGGACGTACCTAAGTGACTTTTAGACGTTCCGTGTAATTCGCGACAAATACCAGCCGTGTTTTAAACGTTGGTTTACTCGCATACCGCGAGCAATTACTATAATCGACACAGCTGGCCTTTTTAAGTGACGTTCGTGCCGAGGCAGCCAACACGAACCTACCCTCCTACCTTCCTTCCTTCCTTCCTTCCTTCATTTGTCGAATCTCGATCGAGGACGAAGAAATTTCGTAAAATTCCGACAGTAAAAAACAAACCTTTTAATTATTTACCCTTTAATACGCAACAATTAACACAATTCACACCAAAAAGTATCTACCTCAACACTGTCAAAAGTGTTTGAAGTTACTTGCTGATCTGATGAGTTTCGATCAGCTACTTAATGCTCGAAAATTAGATCAGAGTCTTCAAAAACTCAAAAGACGATATAACCTTAGTAAGCACGCTTGTAACACGATCATTTTTTGTTACTAAAATAATGCACATCGCGACAATCGCTACAACGACGCGGAAAAATTTAATGGAGTTTAAAAAATAATAGCACGTGCCGGTTGTACCCAGGTACCCGTTTTTTGTCCGAGTTTCCTCTATCTTTCCCCTTGAAACGTGTCGAAAGATTCGGAAAGTTGTTGGTTCGTTAAAATCACTTGGTTGCGTAAAGGAAGTGACTCGATCGAAACGAGCTCGAAGTCTAACCAAGGAATTAACGTTATCATCGTGACGCGTGGAAAACATACATATGTATGTAGGTATATAAGTAGATACCCTGGAGAACGCGCGCGCACGCTCGTGTCACGGAGGAATCAATTTACTCCTCTTCATTGAAATTCTGCCTTTCAAATTCTAACGATTCCCTGCTAATCCATTCCGTCGCTTTAAAAAAGTAAAAACGCTGATGATTTGCGAGAAAGCAACACGCAACGCCTATCCTAGACGAAATAGCTACGTCTTATGCACTTTGAAACTCCATTTCCCCGCTGGAATGATTGCGATAAGACGCAAGCAAGTTGCAACTGAAACTGAAATTCGGAAATGCTGAAGAAAATACAAGGACACCGCTCGATGATTCAGGTGATGAACGCGCAGATGCGTCAAGATGCGACACCCCCAGAAGCAAGAGGGTTACTACAGTCGGAGATGTAATAATAGTAGGTTGTCGAGGGTATATCGTGCAAAACAATACCGTAATTATTGGGGGAAGTTGCTAGAGGCACATGTTCCTGCGAAGTATAAGTACCTACCTACCGTTGTTTCTTCGAGGAACAGAAATACCTAGCGAGGATTTTGAAGAAAAGTTTGCAGACTGGGCGACGAGATTCGACCAAGTGGTTGCGGAAGAAAGAGCAGAGTAGGGTGCGGTGATCGTTCAGATAGTGGAGGTCGAATCGCGAACGACTATTGCGCAATAATCAAAGACGAAGAAGCTTGTTCCAGACGCGGTACCGCGAATGGGAGGTTCCCTCGCCGCTGTAATCGGCAGATTAATGTTCGTTTCTCGAACCTAATCTCGGGTAAGTCTGCTAGACACACGCTAGTCCCGGGGACACTGGCTCGGTGTGCGCTCGGAATCACCAGCCAACCAATTCTTCGCTCCTTGCTCGTAGAAGAATCGATTCCCATCGACGACACAAGCTTTCCCGCTTTCCCTCTGCTGCGATTCGTTGAAATTCAAACGCAATAACAGCAATGTAAACGCTGTCGAATATCGATGAATTAAAGGAGACGATGCTTCCGCCCTTTTCTTTCTACAGCTATACCTATGCGAGCGAATCGTCGTGGAATTCCTCCGACAACGGTATTACCGATAGTAAACTTGCCGATTTATCCACTACGTCGTCGCGATTGCGTCGATCGAGCGCATCGAAAGACAGTCCTGGCAAATTGACGATAATTCGCGACCGCTTGACATCGCTTGACATCAAAATCAATTCGTCGTAATAAAGCGATCGCCGACAATCACCGCGATTACGCCAATGAACGTCCAATGTGGAAGGCGTATGTGCTGTGGCGTATAGGCGCATCCATGTTTCTATGATTCTCAATAAAGCGTGTCGTCGATCGTGCCAACCGGGCGTTGACGTGCTGAGTGTCGCCGTCGTCGTTTGATCGCGACGATTCGTCGTTCACGATCAAAATCCAGGCTCAAAACTAACTACATACCTACACATGTACCTAGGTAGACGCTACAGAAAAGTTGAGCGACCGAACGATGAGAAGTCGGCGTCGCGGAAACTTCATTGGATGCGACACGATCGTGAGAATCAAACACGCGACCATCCCCTCCGAAAGTTTTAGCTGGTTGGTCTTTGTTGAGAAAAGACAGGAAGGGACTATAATTAAAGCGGTAGTTGGATTATTACCGCGCAACAGAATCAGGTAATGTCTTTACGATGCCTGAGGCAAGGCCACTGCTCTGTTCGTCGACGAAACCGTTGCGTTGGCTCGCGAGTTCTTGACACGCGCCACGAGACCGCGGATCGAGCATCGCGGAACTCGTTTCAAAGCGTGGTCGGCAACGAGCCCGACGACAACGCGGTCCCAATTTCATCTCCTTGACAGGATAACTAAGCCGCACGACAGTTCAATCAGCCGAGTCGATGAAATGTTGACGAGCAACGCTTAGATTGAATCGTAGTTTTAAATCTGATAGTATGTCTGTATCTTACTGGAAATTAGGGAACAGAGATTACGTGGTCGGGGAATTGCAGAAGACGCAGGAGATAGAAAGAATGGAACTTGTAGAGTGTAGATGGTACGAAGCGTGCTGGTGTGGTTAACTGTCGACGCTTCCCAAAATCGCCACCATGGGAAAATCAGGGAACAAGCAGTAATTAAGATTACCGCGAATAGAAATTATCGCCATCGCCGGGTAAAGGGCGTTATCGCGGCACCGCTAACGGCGCCAAAGCGACAGAGTAGCACGACTTAACAATGGTAAATATCGTTAGCGCGGCTGTAATTGGAACACCAGGGAGAGAACTCGTCGCTGTAACTCGAGCGTTCAATTAAGAGACGGACTCTTAACCCGCTGGAATCGCACGTTTCCACGCGTCGAATCTTCGTGCAGCCTGAACCGGCACAAATTGTTGGAAATTAACGAGCGCCGAGGGAGAAGGATAGGGAGAGGGACCAGATGCCCACTGCTTGTCCGTCCCGTATTATTTTTAGCGGCGATTTAAACGCTAACGTCATCGCTTCTTCTTCGCTAACTATAAGAACGAACCTAACCCCTTCTCTCGGCTGGTGAGTCGCGATCGCGCAATATGTACCACCATGACAAATGATGGAGAAATCCTGATAGCCGACCGCTATGCGAATCAAACTCGAATTCGCGATCGACGACAGCGTCGGAGCTACACTTCCGAGAACGGGATCGCGCGTAACCAATGAAATGGTGGCAGCTCCATTAAATCTCATCGCCTCCTACCCAACCCAACCAACGTTCGCTCGTTTCCATTCCCCTGCAAGCAATTCTGTCGTTCTTCGCGCATCCGTTTTACGTTCATGCGATGCCTGCAATCTACAAATTTATAAATAGTCAAATAACTACATAAATAGTAGATTTAACTCCGTAGATTTAACTATCTAAAGAAAATACCCAGATATTGGGTTTGGTTGGCTTTAACGTGCAAGCCAGGTCACTTCGCTACGAAGAGCTTTTCTATACAAGATACTTTAGGACAAATCTAAATTGGGTACATTCAAGTCGGGAATTATGATGTCGTTGAGAGGAGTTTCATTGTCACTGTTTCCAAACCATTAATTTGACGGGTATCTGCGATTTCGTCGCCTTAGTTTTAAGGGCTTTAATGCCGTTTCTTATGTATAAGTAGTCTTTAGTTCCGTTAATAAACGATTATTATTATTATTATATTTATAGAACTTGATTATCACCGTCGAGCGAGTGACTTCGCCACAGATCAAACAATATTTTCCGCTTGACAACCGTCATTGCAAAAGTGGCTCGCAAATATTTTACGCAACTACTTAGGTACTTAAGTAGTCTTGCGACTACCCGTGATGTGTATACAAACGCGTGGTACGCAACCATCCTATAGGTACCTGCAGTCTGCAATATAGGTACACTATGCTGACTATGCGATTTCCAGAAGTCGACGCGACTGTACTTACTCGCGCCTATGTACGTTCCTATACATACCTATAGTATTAGGTACAGCTATCGAGAAGGAGGTAGCAACGTGGCGAAAGAGAGGAGGAGAGACAGGTATTCATGAATTTTAATGAGAGTTCGGTAGTCGGACGACGAAGGCGACCCATCCGGGGTTGTTACATGCACCAGAAGAGATCGCAATGGTCACCCTCCGATAACTTGTCAGTGGAAGCGAACAAAACGAAAGAAATTGTATGCGAAACCTTGGCTTAATAATCGGATTCATTAGAAATTCCATGTCCATTGTTCGCATTAACGCTGACAATTTTTTAGAAAAGTTCGTTTCGATCGGCGCAGAAAATCACGGTCACGCGCTCACGGCAGAGTGAACGGCTAAACGATTTTACGAATCTTACGGATGTCGAGAGATAGGGGAGAAAGTGAGCACGAGAGAGGGGGAGAGGGAGGGGAGGAGGAAGTACCTGTCATCTAAAAACTCAACGAGGCGTCAAGGTTTCGTCGCTCACAAAGGGGTGCGCTCGCACCTTGATGTCGCGTGTAGCTGCTTATTTCAGTGGGACCAGGTGTCGAGCACTTGTTCCGCCACTAACGTAATAATAATGTCTACCTAAACATCGGTAACAAGATCGAAAGATACGTTCGCGACGGATCCTCGGAATACCTATGTCAGATTTCTTCCATGTCTATTCCAAAGAATCAAGGCGTTCAAACGCGATATAAATTACTGCCGGCAATCCGGTATCAATAAGGGGTAATTCGGGAGAATAGGGAGCGAGTGAGGAGCCTATCGAACTTGGGCCCGTGGGAGGATATATAACTCGTGATTTCCGAGAGAGCTCTATAGATTTCGATTAACCCCTGTCTATCCGCTGGCAGACACAGCGGTTCGGCCACGACATTTTTCTTCGTTACGACGCGACGTTTCCGATGCGTTGCTGCTTACTTGTCTCTGATGAGAATGGAGAAACGAGGGCAACGACGACGACGCGTCTTCGTAGCCAACGATAAAGCAACGTCCAAAGGGACAGCCGTGTTTTTCCCGATCCACGCACCGCTGGACTTTGCAACGCAACCGTTTTGTAACCGAGAACGCGTAAATACGTTAGGTAGTATTAGAGGAAGTGCAGCATATTTGGAATACTGTTGGTAATTTGGAATAACGAAGTATCTAATAAATTACTAACGCTATTTAATTTGTAACACCGTAGATTATAGGGGCTAATGACCTGTTCACTAATGACATTTGTCGATGAATCGCTTTTTTTACATTTTTGACTTAATCGGCAGAGGAAGGAAACGTCAATCTGCAAAACTTTTTCAGCAAGTATTCAAGCGTTCCAATCATGGTTAAAATATGTCAAAACTTTAGTGTTAAACACTTAATCGACTCATTTGCATGTTCCTTATATGGTTTCCTGCCAGTTTTGCGATAATTTCGAGAATACAAAGTGTGACATGAAATTTTAAGTTTCAATGACATATTGGTAATTTGGTATACCGAAGGTGAAGGTAATTTGGAATATTCCAAAGCTTACCGATGCTTTTGTTTCACGCGTAATGGCTACCACCGCGTGGATGAATGCGCTGGGTATAACACACGAAATTATATCTGTGATTACTGCAAGTAAATTTAAAGATTTTTAATTTATATTTACATAAAATTGTTCCTGTTGATTGGAATACCGGTATTCCAAATTACCTGCACCTTAACGAAATCGATATTTCTCATCATTTTCCATTCAAACCAAAGAGTCAGTTACAGTTTTTTATTTTTACTGACACTAAGAAATAGGAAAGTTTATTAGTTTCCCTATGATATTATGCAGTCTCATTTGTTCCCATCCTCCGCCGTGATTTTTTATTCGTCTTAAACAAACTGGTATTCCAAATATACTGCACTTCCTCTAGTATTACCTATTGGCACGACGAAATCACCGAAGCACCCCGTTTCCAAACGCGAGCGAAAGAAAGGACACACTTTAAAGTTGCAAACCGGATTTGTTTACTTCCCTACCTCGCGTTCGAACAAAATAAAATAAAAATAGCGACAAGGAACGAAATAAATTTCTCCGTTCGCCACCGTTTCGCTCTCTCTCTCGGCGATAGCTCACCCCTTTAGATTCCGTTCTGGTTTCACCCGACTCATTTCCTCGGCCTCATTACATTGTTATTAGGCACGTAACAGACCCGTAATCGTCCCGAGGAACACCCCACCGTGTTATTAATGGCGAACCTTTGTTTTTTTTGTTCGCAGCGTCCGCGGGACCCTGGCCGCTCCTCTCATCGTTCTCCCGCATTGTTTCACGCGGTTGCTCCCCCTGCCCAGCTCAGCCGCACGCTCCGTCCGCGACGCAAACAAATTAACCTAGCCGCGAACCGGTAATGTGGAGCTCGAGAGGCTTCCCGCCTCGTTCTCCGGGACAGAACTACTTAGATCGTGGCGAAGTCGCGCGACCAGAAAGTTCAGGAAAGCTTAGGAAAATTTAGGAGAAAGTAGGTAGGATAAGGAAAAAGAAACTTACCCTCGCAGGTAAACTGTCCGTAATGCTTGCCGCTGCTCTTATCCCCGCAGACGACGCACTCGATGTTGGGTGATTTGTCGGTTTGCGAGCTGCCGGATTGGGAGCTGTTGGCCTGACTTCCGGGTGTAGTGCTGGGTGGCAATGGGTCCCTGGGCGTGAGAACCGCTCCGGCGGGCACCAGACAGGTGATGTCCTCCGGCGTGGCGGAGGGTGTCAGGTGGGTCGGGGGCATCGGCGGCGGCGGGGCGATTTGTATTGGGCCCGGTCCAGCGGCGGAGGCGGCTGCGGCTGCGGCCCCCGCTGCGGCCGCCGCCGCGGCTCCGGTGGCGGCCAAGCTGGCCCCGGGGTCCCGCGAGGGCCACGAGGGCGGCGCGGCTACCAACGCCATGGAGGCGGTGGTGCCGCGCGCCGGGAACCCCACCTCCAACGTGGTGGTGAACTCGGGGTGGTGGTGTCCAGTCGACACCCGGCCAGGGAACAACGTCGCTGTCGCGGCCGGGTAAACCACCCCGGCAGTCGCCAGGGCGTCAGCGCCTCCTATCCCGCCTCGAACCACCCTGCCGGCTTCCTCTTCTCTACCGGGACCACCGGCACCGCCAACCACCCCGAAATAAAGCTGTCGTCCCGTCCTTGCTTCCGCTCTCCCCCGATGATCTCTTCTTCTTTCTAGTTCTTCCTCAACCTCGTCACCGTCCCACCCCCCTTCACACCCTCTCACCACAGCGACTTCCTCCCACACTTTCTTCCTGTTCCGTTCGCTCGGCCGTTCTCGATACGATCACGCACAGCGATCGGTTCCTTTCCGTTTTGCTCACTGGTTCCGCGAACGCACCAACTCGGTCACCGTCCGAGCAAACTCTCGCGGCACTTTTTCCTCACTCACTCGCGCACTGGATACGGTTGGCGCAACCTCGAGATCCGCGTCCCGAACAGCATCATCGTTCACCGTACTCGCCAACGGGCCTCGCTTATTCTCCGGACAAAGAATCCTCGGCTAAACTCGGTTATTTGCTTTGTTACCTTCTTTTTTCTGTTTTATTTTATTTTATTTTTCTATATCATTGTACTAATCTGTTCACATTTTGTAATCTAAAGGGTTCTCCCGTTGAGACAATAATAATAATAATAATAAACGTGGCCTGGCGCGACGTTCAATTCGTAAAACTCACGGGCGAAAAGCGAGCGTCGACTGAAGTTTACCTACGGCCACGTAGAACACGATGTATGTAAGGTATGTTCGCGCGTACTCGGACCAATCGACGGTCTAACCGCTTAGACCGTTTCGATCGCTTTCGAGGCAACGTTCACGTTGGTCACTTCGACGCGCTGTCGCACGATCAACCTAACCAAACTCACGCAATCACGACGTTGATGCCTTGGATCTTGCTGCACTTCACTCTCACGAGACCGATATCCCGCGAAGCAACCGTTGAAACGAAGGAACGAAGGGAACGAGGGAATCGCTGCCTCGACAAGCACTCAACACTCGACCAAACAACTCGCTAACGAAAGATCGAGCACCGAGATCGAAATCGAAATCGAGATCGAGATCACGATCGCGCGCACGCGGTAGATCAGTCACGTATCCCCGCGGCGGTGTATCCACGGTATCGTAGTATATCGACGCTGGGTGGATGCGCGGTGGCGCGAGCCACCGAGACACAGGGCGGAGAGGGTGTGAGCGTTCGTACACTCTAGGGCGAGCCGAGGGGTGAGGCGGGAAAGAGAAGGGCAGGGGGTTGCCGCGGAGTGGGGGAACGAGTGAGATAGAGAGTAAGAGAGGGGAAGGGGTGACACGGAGGCAGGCGAAAAGGTCGCGGAAGACACTACGAGTGTGGGGTAAAGTGAGGTGAAAAGGCGAGTAGGGGGAAAGAGAGAGAGAGAGAGGGGTAGATAGAAGCGGGAGCAAAGACAGAGAGAGAAAGAGAGAGAGAGAAGGAAGGAGCGCGCGCGCGCGCGCGGCCCAGTCGATAAGCTGCGCGTGCTTCTATGCTTCTCGAGCACGCTCGTGCCGGCACAAGCAGGAGGAGGAGAAGAGAGGTGATACTCGACTACCGCCTCGATACGACTATACTTGGGGCCGACCAGAGACCGACTGCCGACTAAGACGACCCCTGACACCGACCTGCTCCCCACCAGGGCAAACTCTCTCGTGGGGTTCTCGCGGGTTTCGCCAGTTGCCATGACTACCGAAGGTGGGGTCGAGTCCCGGGCTCGCCCCGATCCCTCTCTCATTGGCTGCGGACCTGCCCTACCCTCGCGCCCTCCGATCCCTCTCCGTCATCATACTACCAAGCCGAGCGTCCTTCCGTGGCCACTTTGCAACCGCCGACGTTCAACAGCCTAGCTTTCTATCTCCCTCTCTCTCTCTCTCACTCTGCTGCCCTTCCGTGCTTGGTTAGACTATCCTTTTTCCCACTCTCTGCCTCGCTCTCTTGTTCTTTCTCCTTCTATAGCTCCCTCCCTGTTACAGCTACGGTCAAGCGCGCGATCCTCCGTCTCTTGTTTCGCGATCTTCCTTCGTTTAGGGTTACAGTGTACCGATTTTTTGATATACCCGTCGAAATCGAACCAGTCTCGTATACCTGCTGAATAACACGAGTCTTTCTCCATTCTCGCTCGTCTGGTAAAATCACGGATTTAATGAGCGCGTGATTTAACATTGATGATTCATAATGATCACGCTCGAAACGCATGAAACCACGCGAATTGATTGACGGACCAATTATGTAGGTGCTTATGTATAAGGAACAGAGGAACACCATCGTTTCTTAGGAAATAACGAATCGCGTTCTTCTCAGAGGTCAAATGATTCACTTTAAACTGTTTATGTTCTGTAAGAATTGCACCGAGTAACTCTGTTTGAGTGATATAACCCTCTAGTTCATACGCCTGTCTTAAGGCGGGCACCTGTTTAATCCAGGAATTGGGAATTCTCATTTGACAGCCCTAAAGTTGTGTCACAGCGCACATATTGGTCTAAGAAACATGTCAATCTGAGTTTTCAATTTGACAGAAATATAGTTTGAAGTGGATTTTTGAGCTACGCACGCTGCGAAATTTATTATTATTATTATTATTTCCTCCAAATTGAAAACAGACATCTGATTGGGTCTTTTCATCTCCAAATTAGAGTAGTCTAATTTTTCCAACTGAATTAAAAATCTATGCACTAGAGGGATAATTTTATTTATAGGTAATTAATCAACGGAGTTAAATCTCGAAGATTATTTTGTTGCAAGTTAAGTCGTCCTTTGAAGTCTCGGCTGAGAGTATATAGTGGAATTTGGGTATCTATGGACACGAGATAGCTATCTGCAGATCGTTAAGACCGAAATTGCAACGACTCGTGAAAGCGTGATATTCGTGGAACGTGGCGGTCGAACGTCGTCGGCGGAAACGGTGCTGTACGATATAAAACGATAAGCGAGTCGTTGCTCCGCTTTCACGGATTTTCTTCGGTTTCCTTGGATACTTTTACGAACGGGCATCCTAGGTGGAAGGATGAGAGGTCACAGAGTGCGAGGGCGCGAGGGCGAGAGGGCGAGAGGGTGAGAGGGCGAGAGGGCGGCAACCAATGGGGACGAGGAGTCAAGTGGGGCGCGAAAAATGGGCCGGCCCGGTTTCATCCACCCCCGAGGCTAAGGGTGAGGGTAAGGGTAGCCGTGGAGTAGGGTAGGCCGACAGCCTCGAAGACGACCGGGCCGAGGACGGAGGGTCAGTCGGGTCGCAGCCCTGCACCTTTGCACCTCTTCGCTTTTGTACCTTTGCTCTTTTACGCTTCCGTGTTCTAACGCGTTACTACTTTTATCCTCTGATTTTCATCCTTCTGCCATCTCACTTTCAACTGTTTCCAGCTCTCTTCTTTCAGCAATTGGTACGCTTTGACGCGTGTTAAATAGGTTTGCGTTGCGATTGCTGACTAGCTATTATTACTAACAGTACTTATGTAGCTACTCTTATTTTCAAGCTCATGTTTCTTCCACAAGGGTGTATTTCTTTGATGCTCGAGAAAATTCCGCACCGTCCAACCGTTTTTTATTTATTATTGTCGTCGTTGCTAATGTCGATGTTTATGAAATTTGTTTTGCGTATGTTTAATATTAATAGTTATAGGTAATTTTATACTTTTTAAACGATTTTATTCAACTTTGATCCTCGGTTTTTTTGTTTGTATGGATCAAATCTGGGAACTCAAATTTAACCAGCTTCCAACTATCCAATTGTCTTGCAACTTTGAAGGCGTGCGTAGTTTGGATGACAATACAATATTTTTGTAAAAAAATAACCCCGAGGGGGTGAAAAAATTACCCAGTCATCAATAAAAATAATTCGTGAACACCAATCCAAACTTCCAAACCACTTGAAAACAGCAACTCGTGTTTTTTACGATAACGTCAAAAAGCCGCTGCGTTCGGACCGCTAGTCGCAATCACGATTACCGAAAATACCTACACAATTTATCGAGGAATGATCCGTCACGTATGTGCGAATAATAAAACTGAAACTTTGCAGGCGTGCGTAGTATATCACCATCGAAATTGTAGTAAAAGAAAATAATTATTTTTTAGTGACTTTAGCATTACCTATAGCGTTTAAGCAAATTGTTAAACTGTATGCAGCAATGAAAGATATTTGTAAACCGAAGTCTAAGCTGTGAAATGTAAATCTACAAACACTAAAAACTAGAAAATAAAAAAATATATGAAAAAAATTTTAAGCTAAACGATTTTGTTAAAAATGCACATAAAACTAAATTAACATGCACTAAAAACTAAAAAATAATTGTTTTCTTGTATTACAATTTCGATGCTGTATTTTCACTTTACATAAAATCATGGGGCATGATATTTCATAACAGGATATGAATCACTTAATACAGAAGCAAACGTCGAAATGAATTTGTTATGAGAAAATTTTCATTCGCATTAATGAAGTAAAATGTTTTAATTACCGGATACAGCTTGTAATGTGGCATAAAATCGATAAACTATAGTTAATGATTTTCCACTTGCCAACCGATAATTCAACTTCTGGTTGCACATGGTGCCCCACGATTTTATTTAAAGTGAAAAAACACCATCGAAATTGTAGTACAAGAAAATAATTCTTTTTTAGTTTCTAGTGCATTTTAATTTAGTTTTTTTGAGCATTTTTAATAAAATCGTTTAACACAATTTTTTTTATATAGTTTTTCCATCCTTATCTTTATTCTTTGATCTGCTCCCTTTACCTTTAACCGGAAATGCCCTCCTAACTGAATTTCAGCTACTTTCTCCCCGCCAGATTGTACATTTCAGATAACGTGTCGTCCGCCACGTGCCGCGTTCGCGTTAAAATTACAAGCCTGAGCGATATTGGAAGGAGAACATTCGCATCAGGTCATCAGGAACACTAACCGTAAGAATTAGGTAAGAATCCACCGCACTCGTTTGTAGATAGCCAGTAGAGCGCGAGCATAAACTCGCAGCAGAGAGATTGAGAATTGAGAGAGATTGAGGGAGAAAGCTCGAGCGCCTAATGGTCGTGTCGGAAATCTAGTAGCGAGGAACGGGTGGACGGGGTTAGAGGGAGATTGCGAGGGGGGCGGCAGGGGGTGGCGCCGCGTACAAGTGCATATCGGTGAAGGGGTGGCTGAACAATGCGCTCGTTCAATGCGCTCTAGATATGATTACCGGAAACCATCCCATAATTACTTTTTGTACGTCGAAAACGTAGAGAGCCCCCTCGCTTCGCTTCTCCCCCTCCTGGCCACTGGTTCTCTCCACCGCTAAAACCACCGGCCTCCCGTTCCCGTTCCCGTTGTTCCTACTGTTGCCCCCCGCCGGTGAACCACCACCGCCTGCTCGTCCCCTACGACAGCCCCCACTTCTCCAGCGCGCCCTTAAAACGCCCGCGACGCGCAGGGGCCTTCTTTGCGCTTCAACCTGACACGCGCGATGCTTTTAAAGTGCCAGCCAACGTTAACACCGCTCTCGAGATGATTTATCGAAATCGTTGCGTTCGCCGCCGCCGCCACTCTCGCACACGATCTCCTTCTAGACACCGAATGTACTTATGTACTGCTGCAGCGCTCTGCTGAACCTAACTAAGCAACGTAACGATAAATTGTAACCATTGATTACGTCTTTTACCATAAAATATCGATCGTCACTGAAGGGGTGGCCTCGTCATTTGCAAGGATCGACGAGAGTTCGTTATCTAACGCGAAACAGACGTCGAATATCGACTTACTATAGCTACATATTTAGGATCTGATGTTGAAACTGGTGAAAGCGGAGCATCAAGGAAGATTCGATACAAGAACAGCTATCGAGGACGATAGCTACGTCCTGGCGACGATAAATACCAAACTTTGGATCGCTTTGAATTATGGTTGGCCATAAAGGGAAATATAACGATGCCGGTCAACGATCCGGAAATATCTCTCTGGAAATTGTTCTACGTCTTTCACGGGCTTCAAGTTAGTATCGAACCGGTCGCGGTGTTGAATTGTCTCCCCCGTATCGAGGGCAGCGACGGGATTTTTATCCACCACTTGGATAAAATAATGGGAAGCGATGAAAATATCGAAACGAAATAGGAAAAATGGTTCGATTGCTAATTGATATTACCTACTTAGGTATGTGGTAAGTTACCTATGCATTCTGTTCCAAGTTAGATAGTACCTAATATCGCAGATGGCTGTAACACTTTGGGAGAATCGTTGGGGATCTCACCAGTAGATTATCGTCGGTTAAAAACCGGATTAAAAATACGGGAACGGAAACGGAAACGGAAACAGGAGCAAGAACGGGGAGGCAGAGAGAGAACGGGAACGGGAACGGGAAAAAGGGACGGGAAGGAGAGCAGGAATAGAACGCAAGTTCGCGACAAAGGGGAGAATCACTGTTCGCTCGGAGCGGTGCGGTGGTTACGGTCGCGGCGGCGGTCGTGGTGGAGGTGGTAGTAGCGACGGAGGCTGGCTACATTATGAGTGTGTTCATATTTCCTGCGTTGCCTCCTTCCTTCCCTTATCTGTCTTCTCTACCCTCGGAGCCCTTTTGTTCGCACTCTTTCGACTGTTAATGCCGCGAAATTAACTCCGGGCAGGAGCGAGTTTAAGAACCGCTACAAGGTATATACGGACTCCGGTCCCCGCCCAAAGAGCACCCGAAGGCGATCTTCATTGTCCCGTCGGCGTATTATTTTAACATTATCTGTTACTCGACTGCCGCTTAATTAATTTATTTATGAACCGTCGCCGCCACGTCCACCGAGGAATGCACAGGGGTGGAGAGAAAGGGATGGGGTTGAGGGAGGGTGATAGGAAAGAGGAATGGAAAGGAGTGGAAACCGGAGAAAGAATGGAATCGTCCCGGTAGAAGATTTGTCTCCAGAGGTTCAACGGTTCAACCCCTTGTCGCGGTGGTCGTCGACTCGGGTCGACCGGGCTTCTTCCACCGAACAACGTAGCCCTAATAACGCTTCCTCCTTTATTGCCTCTTCGCTTTATCGCCGACCAAAGTAACTACCCCCGCCGCGAAGGGTGGTCGACCGAGGGAGCAAACGAAGACGAGTAACACGCGTCTCTTCTCTCCACGAGAAGCTTCTCTTCCACGCGTATTACGTTTTCAGATCAAACTTGGAAATATAAACGACCTAATGTACCCTTTTTTCTAAATATTTCATCCCTTGGGCAATTTTTCCACACTCCAAAGTGAAAAACAGAAAAGAGACTCGAAGAGAAGGAATGTTTTACGAATCGCTGGGAAACTGATGCTTGGAATCGTCATCTCTCTCTCTCTCTCTCTCTCTTTCTCTCTCTCTCTCTCTCTCTCTCTCGTGGATCAAGCAATATATCAAACGATTCCCCCCGAAGGGAAAAATCCCTCCGAAAAGGGAACGTGAGCATTTGCATAGGGGAGGTTCGAGGCTTCGTCTCGCAAGTTGGTCGAACGGACTGGTCACTCGGCCGGTTCGGGATCACCTGTCCCACGATTATCCGGGGTCAAGATTGCGAGAGGGACTTGCCCGTGAACGGGCCGAGCGCGCCGGGCTGGGCCCCTTGCACCGATGTCTCTTGGACGTTCGAGTTTACGATAAATTAATGGTTTTTCGAGGGTCAACCTTCTCAGTAGCCGGTCTCACGCGAAAATTCAAATCGCCAACTGTCCTCTAATTATTTATGGTCGTAGGCTTTCTGTCGGCCACCTTTACACACACACGTACAAAACGATAGATGCGAAAAGCCTGTTGCCCTCTGCCCCGCGTAAGTGATCCTTTAAAAGCTTCAACACTCGAACACGTGTTCTTTTCCGCGATAAGATAAAACGAAACTTTCCGCGAGGATAGTCGAGACGATTGTTGTGATAGTTGCGGGCAAAGGAATCGGATCCAAAGTAGGGCTGGGACTGTTTGTCGAATTTTTCGGTATTGGAATATTCGAATACTTCAGTTGCTCAATTATTTGGCGAATATAATTCGAATATCCAAGTATTCCAATATCATTCGAATATTTAAGTATTCGAATACTTATGTATTGGAATAGTGTGGTGTGAATTATGAATCAAGTTCTTTAGGTTCATTTGTCAGGATGAAATCTTTTACGCTAATTTTGGCCCACTTCACAGCATACTTCGAATAATAACATTCGAATACTCAAATATTCGAAGATTATTCGTAGCATCCGAATACTTGTAAAATATTCGAATATTAAATTATTCGAATAGTCCCAGCCCTATTCCAAAAGAGAATGCATTTGGTTTACCTACTATAAACGATTCGACAGGGTTGATAAGATTGAAACCTGCGTTTGCACTTTGAGCGAATTGCGCGCATTACAGAAACTATTAAGTAGGAAGGTAGGTACGTAAGGGTACACAGAGTTCGTAGGTCCATTCACAGATTTACAGAGGCTGGCGTTGAAAATGCCGAGACGTCTAGTCTATTCTATTCTCAAACGTCGAACGACCCGAGGGCGAACAATGCTCGTAGAATCATTAACGATCCCAAGCCGGGGTAGAGTTTCGTAATTCCATCGGAAGAAAGAAAGGAGGGAAAGCGATCCGTAGCGTGGAAACGCAGCGCAGCGCAGGTGGGACGCTAATGGTCTCGCGTCAAACATCGACTGACCGTCGTTTCATTAATCTCCCGTGAAATTTTCTCGTGTGTAAACAGCTTTATTGACAGCTCGCTCGATTCTTTGACCCTGCGAACTCACCGAATTGCAAAATTTCACGGAAAATACCTACGCTTTCCCGTATCGATCCTTCGAAAGTGTCGGACGCAGATGCCGCGTGTAGCTTTCGGTAATGACTTCGTCTTTCCTTCAGAATTCCCTTCCAAACATTTAACCAGGATCTCGACCAACGCGCAAATTCGAAAGCTGCTCGATAAACACCGCAACACCCCCAGTCCACGTTACCTGGGCACAGGGACGAGAATAAAGGTTGCCTGGGATTCTCTTTTGTTTTGCCGGGGCGAAACGATGGTAACGATCGAAGTGATTCTTTTAAAAATCGTGGGACGTGGGTACCGGTGAATTGTGAATACTGCGCCGCGCTGTCGCGTATCCGCATCAGGGCACACAAAAGAAAACGAGGAACGTTTCCCCTCGATCGCGCGTGTACGGTTCTACACGCGTCAATGTTGCCTGCCTAACATATGGCCGAGACCGATTGTCAGCGTTTTAACTCTCCAGTCTCCACCAGCAAAATCGAATTCGTGAATTTGTCGCCGCAAGAAATCAAGAATGATAAAAACGCCAGCCCGTTCGTAACGATGCTCGTTCGTGGCACTCGCGCGAACCAAATGATTCTCTATTAGGGTAAGTCAGGGTGAGATGGTCATACGGAAGAGATGGGCAATGACAGTATTTTTTCGAAAGAAACGCCTGATTGCGCTGCCTCGACGTGGGTACAAAGTGTCATAGAAAAGTAACATTCTTAGTTCAAAGTGTTGGAATAGAACGTTTGTAAAGGTTTGTAAATCCACTGTGAAATTTAAGCTAGTGCTTCAAAATGTTTGATCAATATTTTTGGTCATCTTGTTCGTGCTATTTATGCTGAATATTTTTAATTCTCAAGATGTATTTTCGATAGTGCATTGTTTACAGCGTTTTTAAATTTAAAGTATTCGGGGTTACGTTTGTTAGTCTAAACGAAAGGAGAATGGCTACCTTACCAGGACTTTAAAGGATTGAACTTTTGTTCTACATCATTTTCCTTACTTTATTTCAAATAGATTACCTGTAGCAGACTCTAAACGAAACTATGACCATCTCACCCGGACTTACCCTATTGAAATGCAGTTTGTGGCCACAGAAAGTTCGTGAAAGAGACGAATCTAGGAAGGCTCGTACGGCGGTCGGCGAGAACGTAGGGCGAATTAATTGCGTGGAAAGGAAGTACCCTATACTAATGACATACGATGTACTCGAGGATGAAAACGTATCGCGGAGGAAGGGTGATCGAAAGCACCTACGCGGGGGGATGGCAAAGAAAGGTACTGCCACGAGGGTGGCGGGAGTCCCCCGGGGAGATCTATTGTCCGGAATACCCTGATTAAAAACCCATTCCCTGGTTACGCGCTTTAGAAAGTCCTTCGAAACCTGAAATTCGAGAGACATGGTGCGTAATACGTATCAGCGATCCGTTTACGATGAATCTGCAAGGAGTCAAAGAAGCGCCGCACATTCTTGCCTTTCGAACAAGTGAGTTGGCTTCCTAGCTACACAGCTTGAGTTTACTGGATACCTACGTATTTGCGGCGTTAAAAGCCACTCGACGACGTAATTAGCAAGAGCACCGATAACGGGGCTACAGCACCCTCCTATCCCGCTGCTTCCCCGAGCCAGAGGACGAGCTACTGTTTTTCTGGTCCATGAATCTTTTAACCGGGCACGGTTGGTTGATGGTTCGTCGAGGGAAGCCCCTCGCGTGGAAAACGGTAAGCGGATACAGTTGTTTGTCATCTACCTGTTCACCTGTACGTTTTCTCGAGCACGTGAGTCGGCGTCGACAAAGGGGATGCCGCGCCACGGCGTCGAGAGAAACCGGCCCAGCCGAAGCAACACCCCACTACGCGGCCAAACGATCGAACGAGTTAAGCCGAACGAGGGTTCGTTCTGTCGGCTGTACCACCGTGTAAATCGGCAAATCGCCGTGTCAGAAGTCACGTTCGGGAGTAGGTACTTGGGTGAAGGTAAGCCTTCTATAGATATCTTTTTGAAATGCTCGAGAGGCAAGGGCTATCGGAATATAAATATGTACCTACGTAGGTACAGAGCGATGCATCGAGTCAGACTCGATAATCATCGGAGAGAGACTGACGGTCAGCAATTCGGGCGGGGGCCTATTCACGCGGCGTTACGCGGCCTTTCACGGATATCGGGTTGCCCATTAGCGACTAGAGAGCCTGTCCAGTAATTACGGCTTAATTAATCCTCCGAGGCTCTTCTCCGAGTCGACTGATTAACGTGCGCCACTCTCAAAGGAAGAGCCGGCAATACGATGACCTTCCACGCCGAAAATCCGCTACCGTGACCCATGCTCGCTTCTCCATTCCCTGCAGCCCCTACCTTCTTCTTCTCGTGCTCGTGTTCGTAGCTGTCACACCACGAACACTCCCTCGTCCTTCGTGTATATTCTTCTTACCGTTGGAAAAAATGTTACATTTTCCGTTTATTACAACTCGATAGGGTGAAACAGACAACGCTTCGGCTTTATGCTATTGCGACAGATCGAGCTGGAATCGCCGAAAAATGCAAGGAGCAGTTAGCCGTTAATGTAGTAAACGATGAAGCAAGGGGATGCGAAGCGGGACAGTCGGGAAGGTAGAGAAAAAAAGGGAAACAAAGGATCCCCTCGAGTCGTTGGAGCGGACAAGAATACGAGGACGGTGACGTCGCGCTGCCCGGCATCGAGGCCAACCAAGACGAGATCCTGAAAGGTAATTACTTCGTGTTAGGTGCAAACAATAGGTAACGTACCCTTTGCTCCGCGTGAGAAACAAAAACCGCCAGTTAACTCGAATACCGGCTCGTATACCTGTTCCCGGGAACGGATCAAGCAGGGAGCAGTCGGATCACCGACTACCGACAGGACCACCTTTAACGTCTTACCCAATGAATTATATAAGCATTAATCAACCGCATGCCCGGACAGCTAGCCAAAATTACTACCGGTAACCGTGACAACTACGCGAAATTTCAAACGATCGCTATGTAACGGTGTTCGTTCGTTCCCTCGATTTCAGGGGTGGAAGTCAAGCGAATCTCGTTGGACAGTTTTGATAGTTTTGAGAATTTGGATCCAACGGTACCTAGAGAAGGAGTGTGCGGGAGACAGCTTTCCGCCACTTGTTTCCCGAGAACGAAAGCGAGACGAGACGTCGCGTCGTTAAATATTCACGGACCATCGGCGGTTTCCCACCTCGCGAGGATTTTCTCCCCGGTGAATGGGAACGGTGAAAACGGTTGCATACTAACCACCCACACGTTAATCGTCAATCCTGTTAGTAGCGCCGGCAGGGCGCCCTCCCGCGGTAAAGGATCATCCCTTAATCTGTTCATTCGCATCCCTGCGGCTCTCTCCCGCCCAACCGCGCGGAGAGGGAGGGACTACTACGACCGAGTGATTTCGAAACTCGCACCCCGTGCCAAAACTCCCCCACCTGCTGCCTCCACCTCACCACCTCGCCAGTTCGTCCCATGTCTCCTTCATCCCTCGAGCCCCGAACCGCGTGTCCTCACACCTCCGCACCCCCTCGCGCTTCTTTTCGTCTAGGTTACCGCGCCCTCGGCATTTCTGTTCTTCTCTCGTCTATTTACGCTTGCGAGATCCCACTCGCAACGAATCTCCTCGTTCAGGACATCCACTTGCTAACGAAATCACCACTAATCGGTGCAACGAAGCAGATACCTAATGATTTCGTTGCTGTTGTTGCAGGCGCTTTCGGGTACGTATGTCTAGGTACCTTCGAGATGGGAAATGCAAAGCACGAAAGTGGGCACGCGAGTGATCTGATCCCGCGGGATCCCTCGACCTCCGACCCGGAGCTACAGATCCGATGGAAATAAAGGACGAAAGGTGATACCTTAATAAACACGTCTCACAACATCGACCAACTCCCAAAGCCGCACGAGCCAGCGTGCTCGGTTGGCGAAGAATAGCCAGGGACCTGGATGCAGCCAGAAAGACAGGTAGATCTTTCTTCTTTCGTCTTCATGGCCCCTCTTTCGTGCAACTCTCGTCCTTCTCTAGATTCTTCTCCCCGCTACTTTCGGTTCTCGCGCGCCTCGTCGCGTCGCGTCGGGTAACGCGGCACACAATGGATAAATGAGATTTTTTGCGAGCGATTGAGATCCAAGAGCGGCGAGGGTAGAGGAGAGGTGGATGAAGGAGCGAGTTGGGCGCGCCGAGGGAGCACAGCAACGGGGCATCATTGTCTCCCTCGGGAAGGACAGAGAGTGTACCGATGATAGGGTGCATCCCCCGAGACCGAGGGCTCGAAGAAAGGGTTGACAGAGGAGGCTTTTAATACTTGCGGTATCGTCCCGCTATTGTCGATAAAACGCATCGACTGGATTACCATAAATACGCTGCGCTCTGCGACGCGCTGTATCCTCGATATAGCTATAGCTTCCGCGCGTATCGTAGGAATGTAGGAAAGATGACTAGCGCGCGCTGATCGAAATTATAACAAGTAGGTACTTACTGCCAATCAGCCTCAACGCTTCCTTCAGTTTCTTTCAGTCGAGCATGTATGGCGAAATGTGACTCTTAAACTCCCTATTATCGTTGTGCTTTCAATCCTAGATTTGTATATGCACAGCAGGGTGGGCCTTAGCTACTCTCGACGAAAATTAGTATGTGAGATTTTTTTGGACTCATCCCCCAGAATTCTGATACTTGTTGGGAAAATGATCTGGAAAAAATTACAGCCCGATTAGACCACGGATAAACGAAGCGCATCGAATTGAAAAATTTTGAATTTTTTACAACTTGATATAAATATACATTCTAATATATCGTTGAATACCTGTTTTCGACTGTTATATATCGGTTCTGACTGAAAAGGGAAGATCCCGAACCCGAAAATTAAAAATATCTGAAACTTTTTGAGTATGCAGGGGATTTCCTACTGATTACAACGCAATTTTTGTTTGCTGCCCAACTTCACTCTAAGGAGGTGAAATTAAGCCTTGAAAATTCAGCTATTTTCGGATTTAATTTTCTAACTCGCAATCTGTAAGAGATTAGAAAAAAGTTTCAAGGCAACAGTTACTTCTTTTAATTAGGACTATCATTTGGTAACTTAAACTTCTTACAGTTCGCGAGTTATAACACAAAATCGGAAAATAGCCGGAATTTAAGGGGTCCATTCCACCCCCTTATAGTGATTTTAGATACCAACAAATATTGCTTTGTAATCAGGAGGAAACCCCCTACATACTCACAAAGTCTCAGAATTTTTTGAATTTCCAAGTTCGGAATCTTTCCTTGTGAAACAGTTATGAATAACCAATATTCTAAATAACTATTATAAGCAACCGAAATTTCTGACTACATAACTATTATGCAACCGATATAATATTGGTTCTGAACCGCAACCGAAATCGATGTGCCTAGACAGAAATAGGAAGAGGCTCGCGTATCGAGCCTCGAAGACGCTCGGCATCCCGAGGAGTTCTGAAACTTTACCGTTATAAATGCGAGTTGTTCGCTCGGTGGTTTCGTGTTAGCAAATTGGCGAGCTGCCGACACCGTCGTGGAGCACGCCGACAGGAAGCAACTACGACGAGCACGAAAACGGTGCAAGGTTTCGACACTGGAGCGCGCGAGACTGGCGGACACGCCTAATTAGGGGAAGCCAAGCCCTCGCGTCATAGCGGGATAATTAATTGAAACGTGGATTAATGCCAGAGAATTAATCTCCCCTTCTCCGTCTCTTTCTCCCTCTCCTTCCCCTCTTCCACCTCCCGAACCCCGCGCCGCTTTCACACCTACTTACCCTTCTTCAGTTCTCCTAACGTGCAACTCAGCCTAGAATACCCCGAAAACCAAGTAGCATTCGATGTCGAAGATGATTAAGTCTATCAATTTTATCGAATACCGCGAGACTGAGGGGGCTTCTTGCACCTTCTATTAAAAGGATTGCGCTCCTCTGGTATCGCGTTCATTTTACAAATTACACGATACTTACTCGCTGCAAAAGCACACCATCATATCTGGGTGGATGCTGCTGGCCCGAGAAGCGAACAACTTGACCCCGAAGGCTTCTCGTCGAATATCGGTTCGCGTCTAACCGCAACGAGCGCTCCTCTCGAACCAAGTGCCGCGCCACGTTAGTGTGGAGCGGTGCGGTAACGAGGACCACGAATGCGATCCTTGACACCGCACCATCGCTGCTATCAATGATGCTTAGCAACGCGGAAGCCATTAGCCATATGGCATACGCCGGCCGTGCCACGCTGCATCGCATCCTCCACTCCTGTTCGTCCGTCAGTGGTCGTCCAGTAACCCTGCAGTAACAAGCAATACGATGGATCTTCTCAAAATCGTCTATAGTCTCTAGGTACATACACAGTGGTACTTAGGTATGTAGATTTCGTAGAGCAATTCGTTGGAGGAAAAGTAGCGAGGGATCAGGCGTCTAAATATGCGACACGTCACCCATGGGTCAGTTTCGATTCTTTGACGATGCGATGGGCGATTGGCGCGCTTAGCAATTGGTTGGGCATACGTCTATAGGTATCGGCACGCACACCTTCGAACGTATCGCACAGACTAAACACTGACAGGCCAGCGTGTGCGTACACGCGTGCATACGTTAATCCTCCACAATGGGATCCTCCACAATGGCCTTTGTCCGCGTGCCCGCGGAAAGAAATGAAAAACGAAGCTCTCCTCTCCCCTTTGCCCCCTCGTCCCTGTCTTCCACCCTCCTTCGTCTTGCTTCCTCCGACCGGCCATCTCTCCATGGGTTAGGTTCACTGCTTCGCGTCGGTTTCTTCCTTTTCCTCGGAATCTGCTGCTTACTTGTCTTTTACTTAGTTTTTTCGAGCAACGAGTCGAAATCCAACAACATCCAACTCGATATATAAGTAGATACGTATTTAGTTGAAGGGGAAAGAGATGAAAGATTTCGAGATCTGCCAAGTTGTGTCCCGGCCCGGTCCAGCCGTGGTCGGTCTAAAGAGCCCAGTGGCGGCAGTGGTTGCCGGCCGTCAAACTATCGAGTGGAAAATTGGAAGGGAGCGTGGTTCAACTCGCCCTGACTCGACCGCGACAAAAACTCTGGTGGATCTCGTTTAGTTTCCGCAATGTCACGCACCGAAACTCGTTGGAAAAAAGTTGGCTTTCTGGGGGCTTCTTGCCCCGAGTCGTCGTGGGACGCACAGACGTCCGAGGGTTCCCATTCCACTGCTCTCCTACAGGACGATTCGACTCGGTCTAATTACTAGCGACCCTCGACCTGAACGCTCGACGATCGATCGAACCACTTTACCGATTCCGCCTTCTCCGACGTATCGCGCAACTAGCGTGCCTTGCTGTTAGCAGATAAATCTGGCTAATGATTTACACGCTAATGACCGTCAGAGTCGGGCGAGAAGATTGCGAGACAGAAGCTTGCGGTGGAACCGTTGGAACGTCGTGTATTCCGTTACGTAACACGGGACGACGCGAGTGCGACGGGTTTCCTCCTTTTTCCCATATGGTCCCGTTGCACGGTTTTAGCAGTAGCTGCAACGATTTCGCGCGCGGTCGCCCGCTCTCGGATATCGCCGGTGCATCCGCATCCCCGAACATCTTCTTCGAGGTGTACACGTCGAACCGAACAACGTTGCCTCCGCGAAGCAACGGCTGCACGGTTGGACGATCATATTAGCCAGTAACGGTGCCTAATTCGCCGCAAAGCCGCTAATCCGGCAGAATTAATCCGGCTCGGTCGGTTGCTTTCCATCAATGTGTCGTCGTTCACGAAACGCCGGGAGAGCGGCGGAACACGAGCAGGTTCGGCCCTTCATTCTCCGCGGCGCGGCTCGGCGCGGCGGCCCCTGATTCCCGACCAACCCCTCTAACCTCACCCCTCCTCGTACACTCTCTCTCCCACCCCCGGCGGTAGCATGCTATTTCGTTTCACTCGCCCTTTCAGCCCTCGTTCTCTCTTTCCCGTCCCGCCGAGGCTCGTCACCATCGAAGCTTCCTCCACGGTTGCACGGTTCCACGGCTCGACGACTCGGCTCGGCTCGGCTCGTTTACAGTGGGGCGTCAAGTTCGGCTTGCGAGCGTTGCCGGAGCTCGCTCGGTCGCCTCTCGACAAGGATGCGAGCCACTCGAAACGTAGCGTATTCTGCGCGACGGATACCGCGCGATCTGACATAATGCCCGCCCTCACCCTTCGACGCAACCTCAAACCCCCACGAAAACCCTCGTCGCGCCGAGTGCGCGCTCACGTTGGTTGCTACGGCGATGAGAGAACCGTCCACGAAAACCATTCGCTTCCATTCTCCAGCGATCGGCTCTCGTTCGAAATCTCCTACCGTGCACGCAACTGCATTATTAAAAGCCGAACGAGTACTTTGTAACGAGTTACCCCAACCACCCACCTCCTTTCCCCCCACGTCCCTCGATCACGAATCAGCTTCCCGTCGCGCCTCGACGAACGCGGCGACGATGCACGATACCACGAGAATCTCTGCTGAAAGTCCTACCTATTTATACTACCTACCTACACGCGAGCAGGAGAATGCACACGCGGCTACCTATTTACTATTCGGTAGAATTTCCCCAACTACGGCGATCGGCTGTTCGCTTACCCGTTGCGTCGCATTCCGAAAATCTAATCGCTTACGATAACACGCGAACTTGATCGAACAATGAAATACCAAATTTGCTATAGGTATTGTATTATAGGTATATCTACTTAATAGCCGTTCTAATTTTTGATTTATCGCTCCTAAAAACTACTTTTACCGTGTAGTAGTCTGCATTGCGATAAGAGATGACAGGAAATTCTAATCAATCTGTTGGAGATCGGTTTGCCTCCGATAACTGCCGCGACGTAGAACCTCTTCCTTGTTCTCGTTCGCCGCTAAATCATTCTAATCGCGGCCCATTCCCGGCGATACCTCGCAGCCGCGACGATTTTTCGTCTCGCGAAGGATTTAGATAAGAATCTGAAGGGTACGGACGAGAATGAGTCGAGTAGGGTGTCGACGACCTCAGCGTACGGTTCCAAATAGTATTTAAGAAATTTGTCGATCGGTGTTGAAAATCTTAGGTACTTTCGATGAGGAAACATTGCGGAGAGAGGAAACAACGACAATAATAGAGGGTGCCGACCAACCGACGCCGACGTTGGAACAGCGAGAGTGTAATTGGGGTTTTCGGTTCGTATGAATACTTCAGTGATTGCCATCGAGAACGAAATGAAATTTGTTCGAGCGACAGTCCGGGTAAGATTTCCAGCGATTCGTCGGATTGGTATTCTTGGCGCTCGTTCCGCCGCGGCCGGAACGGCTCGATAATGGGGTATTGTTTTATTAATTTTACCCGGAGGACATCTGGCGTAAACTATTGGACGAACCGTGGAATCGTGATTCGCGATTCCAACGAATCCGCTCTCCCCGCTTCCACCCGACTCTCTCGCTGTCAATTCTCACCTGATTTCAAATCCTCTTCTAAAAGACGAGCTTCTCCATCTCGTTGTAATTGAATTCAAGTGCCTGGAGCTATCTGGTGAACTCATTGAATTCGAAAACGAGGTTACGATCAATGACTGGCACCGGGCGGCGCGGCGCGGCGTTGAAGTCGAAATTTTATTCGAGTTCGGCTCCGTTCCGTCTCGCATCGATGAACGTCCATATAAAGCGCATCCGAAAGAATAGGGTCGACAACCGTACGCGGTCACTGCGTCCGGAATTAAAACCGGCAACTACTACCCCCCAGACGTCGTAAGCAACAGCTAGCCGCAGGTTCAGTTGGTCCGTTGATTCGCCCGCTCGGAAACCACAACCCCCCGTCTCGCAACATCTCCTTCTCTCCCTCTTCACCGGCGCGGCGGCCCCTCTTTCTGCGAATTTAAATTTCCCGAATTTCGTTTAAAACGTTTATGATCCGTATCCAAGGGTCGTCGTTCCGATCCCACGAGAGGTGGCTACGTTGAAAGTTTGCGCAGCCGGACGGTCAAGTCCTTCGTAAGACTGGGGTGGTGACCAAAGTGGAAAGCCGAGACGGCGAGAAAACCCACCGATCTTCCCATATCCGAGTCCCACATACCTAATAAATTTCCTTTCTCTCCATGGAAATAAAATTCTCTGTCGAAAAGGCGAAGGGGAATCGGATAGCGTGCGTGGTCACCACTTCCTTCACTTCCTTCTTGCACACGACACATTTGGTCGTTGCAAATTAGATACGCTCGTAGATAAATGTAGTAAGTCATCGACTTTTTTATTGCAATCTTCATTAATAGTTTACGGGAAAGAAGACCCAGATTTTATTTCGTAATCCTCGGCTCAGCGTAGTTGCCGCAACAGCAAAAGGTAAGAGGTAGCTGTGTTGCGTCCAGCGGGGGTCCACAGGTAATGGTACATATAATAGCAGTTAGCACCCTACTGCGGCCTGTAGTGGGTGTGTTGTGACACCGAGACCGGAACAAACAAACATCGTGTCCATTTTAGGAGGGTCCAGGACAAAGTGGCGGTTAGGCGGTGACCACTGGCGAGACAACCGCAAGTTTGCGGGTCGCGCGAACCTCTTCGAAACATCCCCTGCCTCTCCCACGTGCTGCTCTCGAGCAACTCGAGACACGGTCCATACAGTCCATACAGTCGACACAGAGCAAGCGAGGGCTCTACCCTCGATTCCCTCCAACGGTCGAGCGCCACGCTAAATAGGAGAACGATACACTCCCACGATCGACTCGATTCCATTTTCCTCCCTCTTAGCCGCACCCTACTCACTTCTCTTCCGCGACATTAGCTCTGGCTCGTCCGTTCTGCCAGCACCGAGAGCAACCAAAGCGACCGTAAATTCAAATTCTTGCGCCTCTGTTGACCACGATCGCATCCCCCTTTGCATTTCTTCTTCTCGTGGACGGAAAAAATTTTTACGACACTTGATCCCGTTTCTAACGGAATTTCGTGTATTTGGACCTCACAACCCTGGGACCGGAATCCTTTTCGGAGTAATAGGAACCCTCGAGGATCGAAGAAGCGTCGTTTTACGGGTCGAGGAGGACGACGACGACGACGCGAAAAAACCGCTTCAAGGAACCGGACCGTTCGTGACCTCGATGAGTATGGTCGGGACCGACACGGGTTCCCGAGCTTTCTCACCCGGGAACAAAATCTAGACGAGAATACGGGTTTCCTGGACGATCTACGTCTGAAATCGAGTTTCTCCGAGGATCACGATCCCACGAAATGTAAAAGGCAAGCAAACGAGTCTCCGCGTCGCGGCGCACCGCGTTCGGGACGTCCCGGTCCGGAACCCACGGGAACTCGTTCTCTCCTTACTTCCTGATTCTCGTTTGCTTGCTCCCTCGCGTGATGGTCCGTCCGTTTCTCGAACCGTTGGAACCTCGCTAATCTAAATTCGCTATTCCAGTTTGCCCTTTTCGCTTCGGCCGATTCGGGGCGAACGTTCCCGTCACGATTTCCGTTATGCGAACGAATTACTTCGATAGGACGAGTACGTAGATAAGTACTTACGTTATCGTACGCGCGCGAGTCACGGAAGATGAGACCGGCAAAGGGACAGGTATGGAATTGGGAGCGCGTTTGTGGGGATCGATGGAAAGGTGAACGGATCACCTCCGGAGATCGTAATGGAACACCTTGCGGTGACCGTGACGCGTGGGTGGACAAGTGGCCTGGCCTGGCGATCCGTTCGTGGTTAAAAGCGAACGAAACCGGCTGCACTCGACCGGCGAAGACCGGGAATCGAAACCCTGCCAGTGTCGATGGCTCGACTGAGTACCACTTTACCAACCAGCATGTGTTCCTGTCTCGGATTTCAGATTCTCCTCTCCTCTTCTCCTTCTTTTCGAGGAAGTCGACACGCTTGCTTTTCGTTTCTACTTCCAATCGGATCGAATGCAAACGACACCCAACTTTTCGCTCCCCTTGCGATTACCTAGTACCTAGGTATGTACCTTACTTGCGTAGCCGAAGCGACGAACCCTTATTTAAAGTGCGTCAACGCGTTTAGCGGCAAAATTGTTGGCAATCGGGGAAGATCATGATTGTCCAACGCGGAATTATATCTTAGAGTTGGAAAGTTTGAAAGATCGTAGATGGGAACGCTTTGTCACAGTCGTCGAACGTTTCCCGAATCACCGAGGATTCGGTCTCACGGGTATTTAGGTAGATTTTCCCCTCTATTCGTGTCGTCTCGAATTCGAAGGCACGAAGGCATAAATCACGATCCATGCGTAGTAGGTAGGTAGGTATGCTGAACGCGTCGCACAAATGTGCGTGCAGGTTCTTGAAACGAAACAAGGGTGACCTGTCCAGTGAGTGAACACTTAAACTGCATGTCTGTTAAAATTAATATTCAAAAGTCGTTATTTAATCCCCTGAATTTTATTGCTATAAGCGAGCTGTTTTATTACTAAAGTCAGACATTCCGAAACACCATTCTAGCAATTTTTGATAGCCATAACTTTGATTAAAAATTTCGCAGAGGATTAAATAAAAAATGGGGCAATGAGCACTGAATGAACATAAATTTTTAATGAATGAACAAGGATACCCCAGTGAATGAACGGGATAATAACAGTTTCGAATGTATTTAGACGATTTTTTGTGTAAATCATTTTTCATTCTCCAATTGCAATAATGTTATTGATTTGATACTTTACTAGTCTTATAAGATCATAATTATGAATAGTTGAAATTTTGTTTCTGGCATGGGTTAACCTGATCCCCACACTCGTGGCGAAAGTGTCAAAAGTGTGTTATAAGTAAGAAGAAAAACGCTTTCGCGAGACGTCTGCGGGTGTCCACTCTAAATTTCGGTGTAAGTTTCAATGTGAAGTGAGCGTGATAGGCGATAATTTTTCGTATTATATGAGAAACGTTCATTCACTGGACACATCACCCAACGGCAATCACGGATTTCAAGATGTAGCTGCCTACCTAAACGTCGATTCAACAAGTATGTATCAAGGTAATTAAGTAGACGTACAGAAGAATACTGAATAATGTTTGGAGAGAATCCCAATAATTAAAGAAAAGTAGTAGTCAAATTTTGCTAGCGACACTGTTGGTATTTTTATCGGTGATTTGTTAGCCACTTTGCTTTAATGTCGCGTAGACATGCTCGATCATAAGCCTAAGCAGACCAGTATGCGTATAGGGAAAGGACGGTCACCCCCGTGAAAGCCTTCCTCGGTTCGCTTCGGTTCGCTTCGGCTCGACTCGATGGGACGGAGGTGCCTGTGGTCACGCAGCTGTCCCATGTCCAGATGTCCGGTTTTCGTCCACGGGACCACGACTCGCTGTGAGAAAACCAATCCTTAGGGTCCCTTCTTTCGTTGCCTTTCTTCTTTGTCTTCCTTCACCCTCCTTCATCCTGTCGCGTTCCCTCTTTCTCGTTCCGCTTCCTCGGTGGATCCCCAACTCACATTAATTACCCCGCTCCAGGACGATCCTTCTGGATTATCCGAAATTTAATACATGACCGTACACCCCGTTGCGTTAGTTCGCATACTATTATTAAGTAGGTACCGACCTACATACAGCTACGAAAACGTTGCACCAGGCCTGTTCAACTTTTTCGTTTCGAAAACTCTCGGGTAAAAATTTACAACTTGTCCTGCTGATGCTGAAATAGTCCGTGGTAGTAAAGTTGAAAACATGTACCGATAAGTATATACCTACATATCGCGTCAATGATCCCTAATCGGTCCATCTGGTGAACGAAGACCAGTGTAGAGAGAATAATCAAAGGACAGACGCGTAGGTACACGCTAATCGATCAAATAGAATTCGTTGCGAATTACATGGCCATTATCTTCCCGCGTACTTTCAAATCCTCTTAGGTATTTCGAATCGCGTCACGCGTACCGAGCGATACGACCTCGATGGTCCAAATCGAACGTTCGTCTTCGTTAGCCTTTTTTTCTGTAGAGACCGCGCTTCGCCTCTTCTTTTACTTCATATAATCCTTCGTACCTATGCTTCCCATGCAGTTGACGAATAGATATCTACGTCGGTTTTTGCTTGGTTAAAAAATTCTTATAACTCTGACTTATATTTTTATTTTTTGTGAAAGGAGTCATGCAATATTCTATACCAAAAAGAATTGGTTCAATAAATATTTGTTGATTTGAAAATAATTTTTTGCCCCGTGCGTGGGGCGACAAGTCCATTTTGCATTGCCAAACATTTACTGGTACAACTCAACAGAAACTAACAGTAGGTATCAAAAAATGAACTCCGTGAACGTAAAGTATAATAGTTATAGTTTATACAAAATAACACCAGACATCCCTAGATTGTTAATAATAAATTTTACATAGGTTTATACGAAAACCGGGACTTTTAGCCCCACCCTACCCTACTTTACATAACTGTAAACACGCGACTATTCAGTCGTGGAATTAACGTAGTAGGGTTGGTGCTGTACCTATCGAGCTCCGGTTTTTTGTCCCTGCAATAAGTCAAGCTGCCTGAAGAAAAATCTGTAGCGGCTTGCAGCGCATAAATCAGCCCCCTCTTCTAACACTCGGATTATCGACAACGATCGGCCTAATCTTAAAAAAAAAAAAATGGTAAAGTCGGGCTACCAGCTTTCGAGCGCGCGGGATATCGATTTTATCGATGTCGTAACTCAGTCCCTTATCTCGTTACGGACGCTCGACGATGAGCACTACTAAACTAAATATGGGATACTGATATAATGTTCCAGGCAACGAGATACGTATAGAAACCAAACTGTCGGCCATCTCTACCTTAAATGCATAACACAGGCACGCGTTCTTGCAATTATGACAGGTTTTTCGATGGAATAAAATTTTCGATTCTGCTGTAGGTATACAACTAATTGTAAGTGTAGCTATTGGAAAACCATGTGCCTACGACGGTGATGGTCAGTGGTCTGCGTTAGCCAGAATGAGCGGAATATTTCTGTCTGGGCTGAGCCAGAGAGTTGGCGGACAAGGGACTAGGGTACCTAAATGCCCGAACATCGAAGGTGTTGGGTAGGAGTGGTTCGGCTATTATTAATAAGGCGCCCATTACCTGTAGAAGAACGATATAGGCTGAGGGATATGGAGAATAGGGGTTTGGAGCGGCGCGAGACCCTTCGCAAACAGAATAGACACCGTAGTAAGGTGAATGTCCCCATTTCTGCTCATTTTGTATTTTTCTTATTTTTATAAGCGTTACATTTGTAAATGTCTTTCCTAAATAGTTTCTGAATTGGTTGCTTTATAATTAAAGAATCAATCAATTACTCTGCAACTTTTGATCAGAAACAAATTTTTTACACCTTCTTTATGACAAGTAATCTCTTAAATGAGCAGAAATTGGGACATTCGCTTTATCCTTTCACGCACCAAATACTTGGAGCGCGTTCTTCACTTTTCCGTGTACAAATACCTACCTTATACCTATTTACCTAATTATCGAACTTGTAATTGATCAGCTAAAACGAGCCAAGGATAATAAATTCGACAAAATATCGATCGTGTGTAGCGTACCTCTAGGTTTGCTGAAATCTCGAAAACTGCATAGATTCGATAGGCTATGCTGTTTGAGTATCTACTTAGGTACATACTGCGTTTATCGAGTTCGATCGTCTCGGGAGTTGGAGATACAAGACATTCCCGCGAAATCTTGAGTCGGCTATTAATTATGGACCTGATGCACTATAATTAGGCGGCACGTAATCAGATCGGCGAATGGAACTGATACACTAGTCCTCCAGTTACGTCTAACGATCCCCTTGGTGACAATTCATTAAGGTGTCCGGGTGGCATTAAATATTATCTTCGCCCCATCCCCGTCACAGACGGAGTCAGAGTCGACATCGATTGTCAAGGCCGATGGTGCAAAGAAAACGAAAGGTGAACGAAGCGAAGGACACCTGAACCGAAAAGTCGTTGCTCGTCTCGAAGTGCATCGACCGTTCCACGCGGCAACGTGAATTGCCAATCCGAAGGGCACTTACCGCCCGGGCCAATTCTCGCGCTGATTAGTAATATTGTGGCCTGATGAACCGAGGGCTCGAGTCGTCGCGTCGCGTCGGTCGAGTAGGAGATGAGTCCGTAACCTCGTTACCAACCCGCCGGCGATGCTACTACCCCAACTATAACGCGAGGATACGCTCTTCTCGCCTTCTCTTCAAACCCCTAGAATAGTGCAAGACGGAGAGAAGCACGTAGAGGCAGAGAGCAGCGAGAATAGATGAACGGGCTCGAATGGTTAAATGGATGGATGGGTGTAGAGATAGAGATAGGGGGGGTTGCAGCAGGAGACAACATCTGCGTTGAACCTCGATGACGTGGGATCAGAGTAGTACGTATAATTACATTCACAACCAGTTGCGCGCACCCAATTTTTCACTTTCACCCTTACCGACCAATTCTAACGATAGGTACAACGCTCGAGGGAACGTGGATTTATCAAGCAAGTACCTAATTCGAAGAAATCGTTGGAAATTGCACGGTGAACAGTAGACGACAACGAGTTGAATCGAAATGGTTGAGAATTTAGAGGCGTTGGCCGTTGCGTCGTGCAGGCTTCACCCTCTATTTTGCTAAGGGCTATTGTAAAAGCAGCTAACGCGAGCTATGGGCGGTGCGTGATTCCGAGGCAAAAGGTTACGACCAACTCGTCATGATCGCTGGATCGGAAAATAATGAGCGGTGCGATGGCCCGATTCAATGACTGAGAAAAGGAAGCGGGCATAAGGGTTGCGAGTGCGACTGCGGTACGCCACCGCACCGGTTACGAAGAGGTAGAAAACGACGGGAGTAACTGTGGGGTGAGTCGCGACAATGCTCTAATCAAATGTCACGAATCAGCGCCATTATGCGCATCTGCGGCATGAATTCATAAATACGCCTGGAGGCGTTCGCCTTTGCTCCCCGGTGAATATCCATCGAGAGATTTGCCGGCGCGGCGAGCGCCGCCTGTTCCCAGCTCCCATCATCTCCCACCTCCCCACCTCCCAGCTACATGCTCTCGCGGAGATTACAAAAATATCGATACGGACATCGATGCGCAAATAGGTAACCGGGAAACGTGAGCAGGTACGCCAATTCACGTACCGCTTTATCATCGCCTTTTCCGCTTTTACCGGCAAAATTTCGCTCATCGGTTTTTACAGCTTACGAAATAATTATCACACACACATACACACCGATAAGCGAAACGCTTCGCCCGCCAAACAACTCTGTTGGCTAAATACTTGTTTACGTTATCACGCGATATCCCAATTAAACGGAGATTTTCTCCAATGAAACAAACACCTCGTTGTGACTTTTTATTTATTTCCATAACCAATCGCAACACCACGAGCAACTTCATTTATCAACCTAATAAATGGCAATGCATGTAAATAGGTAGCGTTAATAACGCCTGATCGGTGGGTGTGTAGTTATCGTAAGCTATAATTAATCGTAAAAAAAAATAAGTACGAGTCAGTGAGGTTGACAGAATGCAAAACGCGTTCTTTTTTGGCGTAAGCCAAAGGTACTTATAGCGAGGACGCGAATCCAGGAAAAAGCTCAGTCAGGCTCTACCACGAGAAATGAAAAAAAAATCTAGAATGCCGTCGTAGAACTTTTCGTTTTCAGAGAACGACGCCGCGCCCGCACCGAGTAAAAATGATGCTTCGTTCTAATCCCAAAACTGGAAATCCTGCCGGTATCGCAAAACAAAGTTTTATATAGTTGGCTCTCTCCTTCGCATAGGTGGTTTTTCCAACGGAAGCTAGCTTTTAGCTACTAAAAATTTCAACGGTATTTTCGGCGAATGGATGTCTGATCCGAGAGCTACGAACAAAAGCACCATGTCTGTCGTGGAACGATTCGTCCCGTGAATTTAAATCTACTATAGCTAACGCGAAAAGCTCAAAAGTAGGTAATTATTACGATACCTATTTTGTGGTAGGTATGTTTATGTACACGTTACGTATAGAACTTTAACGTTATCACCTACTATGCATGCAACGAACAAGAGACAATGTCTGCACGTCGTAGTAAACGTCGACGCGGCGGCGTGGTAAATCGTGTATACGGTCAGCAATATCAAAGGAAAAGAATATACATATTTATAAGGTGCGTAGAACGGGATGGAGATGCATCTTGCAACATAAATACTGTTAATGCGCACCGAATAAAAGTCTTTTTACCCATTTTTCGTTCCACTCTTCCAGCGTATCGAGAAACCTTTCGACCCCGTTTCGATAACCCCAAGAGTCAAGGGTACACGCTCGCGCCAAAGTCCCCAGACTTTGATAGTCTTGAACGGTAAAGGAATAGACGCAAGGTGGGGAGAGAGTAAGACGACCAGCGGAATTGTAAACGGAAGTGTGATGGAACAAGCGTGTCTCATTGCAATGGCTATCGCTGTTCGAAGACGCTTTAGAGTTGTTCGTAACAAGAGGATAATCAGAATACGTTCGTTGCGAAGGTTTTTTCGGCTGAAGCGTGACACGAGACACGAAAGGAGCGCGCGTGCGATGTTTAACCGCGAACCTACCTCTTGGAAAACGAACCACGCGTTGCATTACCCGCTTTGTGGTCGCATGCTCTTTTGATCTACCCCATAATTAATCCGCAGAGGTAACCGGAGACGCGTATGGGCGCACCAGGACCCACGGGGCCGCGCCGAGCCGAACCGAGCCGCGCCGCGCCGGCTCATTCACCGACGAAACTCTGGACCGAGTTATTGAAAGGGTATCGGATAAGAGAGGGGAACGGAGCGAGCGGGAGAACGAGACTGTGTGTGTACATGCGTCCATGAGACAGAGAGACAGAGAGACAGAGAGAGAAAAAGAGTGAGGGGGCTCAAAGAGGGACCCGCTGATTAACATTTTAATCAGACCGAGTCACGTGCCACGCGTTCTGTATCTCTAACCGTAATGATCGGCGCGACAATGCGGCAACCCGACAAGCAAATATCTAATCGCGGGAAAGAACCGTCTACCGTTACGCTCGCTAAATCCGTCCACGGAAAAATCCAGCGTGGGGATTCAAAGGTCACGCATGCCACTGTTAGATACTTTTACCGAATCTTTTCGACAGAACAATTTATTTCCCTTTTCCCCCGAATATATATTTACCTCCTCTGCTTCATTTCCTGTCTCCCAGAGCTCTGTGCTTTTAGCCTTCGCCACTTCAAATAAACTTTTCCCTTTCCCTATTGCTATAAATATTAAAAGCAGCTATCTTTCCTTACTTTGGACAAACTATCAAAATATGGGTAGGTGCCTATATTTACGATTAATTTTCCATGCCTGATTTGGTGAAGCGGACACGCGCGTCGCGCTGCTTAAAAACAGTCACCACTTTGAATTCATTCGGGAAACTCATTAACGCGCACCTGCCGCATGGGTCTTATCCCGTTGCGATCCTTTCCTCCACCCTCCCCAACTCTTTTTCTTTCTAATGCATTAAATCGCGGTTATTTTGACTTGTGCGGAGAAATTTTCGAACAACATTACGATACCATCTGCCGATTTGTGCATCGATACGAGCTTCTTAATAAAGGGCATCCTCGCCTTTGCTCGTTTCGTCTCCGTCTTATCGGTTTCTGCCCAAAACGGTGTTCGTCTCGCTTAGGGGCTACATAATTCGGAGATGACGATGTTTCGTCTCGTCCGGTTTCATCTAATCTTATAAAAGTGACGCCGCTGCACCTTTTCGGGCTAACGTGCCTCGCCGCATTTGCAAATTTGCACATGTGCACATTTGCATGGGTTGCAGCTGCAACAAGCTTGTAATTCTGAGTTTTTACGAGGGAGGTCAAAGTGCGACGAACGTTACCTGTCGCTACCATGTCAGTGTCCACTGTCTGTATCCATGTTGGTGGCCAGCGAATCCTACCGCTCTGGTTGTCTATTTCTTTTCTCCCTCTGAATTAACGTTTACGGAACTCGGCCGCGTACCTTTCTTGTTAAAAAAATCCCAGTTTGCCTCGATGGTAGTTTCAGGACGAGGAGCAATCAATGATCCAATGAATATGTAGGGGAGAGCGGGGACAAACGTAACGGCGTCATGAAAGTAACACGTCTTCTCCCGCTTTCCAGAAAAGGTTCCAAAGCGTTTGCTTTACATAGTTACGCGTGTTTAGTGTTTCTTTTCTTTCACGGAGTGACGCTAAGCAATACAACGATTCGTATAACCTGGGCAAGCTGATTTCGTTATTTCTATCATTCAGGTTAGTGTCTCCTCTGTTGGTTTTTTGTTAATATTCATGGTTAAACGATAGACATTGATCCAATTATTTGTTAGAGCGTTCTTAGATAATGTCTTTATAAGTTCCTGTATTTGATTTCAATAAGTCTTGTAGAGTTTGTACGTTATAACAGTTCTATGCTGAAAAACATGGCTGGGGACAAAAGTAACACGTCACTACGGGGAGTAGTTGAATCCAATATTAACAATAATTTTTTTTAAAAAAATGCGTAAATATTAGTTACTTTTGGGGCAGTTATACGAGATTCCATATTAAATCAAATACACAGTATCAAAAAAATGTTTGAAGCTGGTTATACTTTTTTATCGTTACCTACTTAAAATATGTTTATTTAAATGTTTGTTTCTATCGTTTCTGATAATAAAAAATCCTATTTTGCTTTGGGAGAAGTGTTTTTACTTAATTCTCCTCAAAATAATTAGTATTACTTTCGTTCCCATGGTATGTTACTTTCGTCCTACCCCAGCAGGACAAAAGTAACAATGACAGTCACTGCGGAAAATTGCCATAACTCTTTGACCACTTATTGTGGAAGGCTGAATTTGTGGTCAAATGATAGAGCAAGAAACACACTATCTTGAGGCATAATTTTCGTTTCTATATCTGTAAGAGGTAATTGGCAGCTAGGCGAAATGTAAAAAGTGTTACGTTTGTCCCCGCTCTCCCCTACCTTCCAACCTTCCAACCTTCAACCCTCCCCTGTTAAAGCGAGCGAGCAAAAGTGTCCAGTCGATCAATTGCTTACAACTAATTGTAAGTAATATGGGTTACCAGATTTGTCGTTCAAAAGATTTTACTTGTGTTACAATTTAACCCGCGTACAACCTACCCCGGTCTCCCCTACTCCCGATCACGCTCTCGACCTCTCAACGCTTATCACCCCGACCCGTTCCTTTTTCTCTTTTTCCGATTTCACGCTCTACCATCTTCCAACTGAAACTCAGTGGCTTTTTATCTCATCGGGTGTGTCTCAAAGCTCGTAGAGACTCAAAGCAGTCGTGGAGTATTGTCCTAAGTAGACGTATTTATTTGCAGACGTAAGCACATAAAATATCGTCTGCAATTAGTCGTTCAACACTAATATAGCATACAGTGCATTGCAATCTTTAAGCCGCGAAGTAGATTGCACAATTGGTTTCGTGCAAGTCCCATACGACAAACCCACGCATCTCTGCAATGCCATTGAGACAGTGGTATCCGACTTACTGATCGTACATACCTTCGCCAGATCGCGTGGAAAATCATAACGTCTACCAGCCCTTTTCCAAACTACATACTCGTCTCGATCATCCCGCTTCGTTTGGCAGGATAGTCGAGCGCGTAAGTAGTCGAACGTTAAGAAAGGAAACAGGAGAGGATCGTTGGAGGGAAAAAGTGTCCGGTTTCCAGAACAGAGAGTAGTCGCGACGCGGGGTGCACGTGGTGTTTCTAACGTTATCAGCGGCTAGTAAATCGTATCGAGACAGCTCAGAATCCCATTGACATGCGAGCCTCTATGAAAAACATCTGCTGCTGGGGTAGGTACACCACGCGCGGCGTGGTTTCGCTTCGCTCGGGTCCAGCTTCCAAGGGAAAAGGTAGGTATGCGGCTGGTGCCGTAAAAATTTTACTGCAAAAGTGGTTGGACGCGAAGCACGCGACGCGACGGAGGGGAGAGATGGATGAACGGACTGCGAAAGTGCGAACGGTTTAGCAGAGGAGAGAAATCGAAGATCAGAGACACGGAGAAAGAGAAAGAGAGAAGAGGTGAGAAGAGAGACGGAGGTAAAAGAGAAGAGAAAGGGAGAGAATACGCCTAAAATAGGGAGCAATAAATTGTCCACTATCTTCGCTGGGTTAAACACATTAAAGCGTCTTGAGATAAGGCTGGCTGGCGGCCCGTTTGTTCACGGGGTTCCTGCCGACCGGCATGAAGGACTGCAACGTGTTATCCGCGCCAGGAAAAGAGAGGAGGACAGGGTGGAAGAGCGACGCGATCCTTCGCAGAGGGGGATATCCACCGCCTGCCCATCCGTTGCGTCGCACCGCGTCGCTTCGTGGCGAGACGGGACGGGGAAAGGGAGAGAACCGAACATGCCCAGACCGCACGCGGTTTCTCGGCTGGTAGATATTTTTCCTGTTCTTATGTTAGACCACGAAACCGTTCTCATCGTGACAACTGCAGACGAGTCACTCCCAACAGATCGCGATTAAGTCGTCCTGATGGATACGAGGTGCGTTAACTTCGGCTGAAATTGAGTCGCGATGGTACACCAACGACAGAGAAACGAAGGGAAAACGGCGCGATAGAAACAAATAGATACGTACATATACCTAAATACCTAAATACTTGTCTTATTCTCGCGCTCGAGTCTACCGAAGAAACTATCGATGTTTTTTAGAAAAAGTGTCAGAGCCGCTGGGAAATATTCTAATGTCGAGGGTAATTTTTCGAGGGGTTATGTCCAAGTTGTCGAGGAATAATGGAGGCGACAGACGGCGACAGTTTAAGAGAGGCTCGCGAGAAGAAGGAGCTCCCTTCCCTCTCGAATTTGCAATTACTCCGCAATTAAGAAACGATTATTTTGCATAGACGACAGCGTGCTCGAGGCTGGAAGCGTGAATCGCGCCGCGTGTCACCAAGAACTTACGCCCGACTAATATTTTAACGAGCCTCGTAAACCGATTCCAAGACCGAGCCGAGCCGAGCCGAGATCTCGTCTCTCCGCGCTTCCTTCCCTTATCCCTCCAACAACACCCTCCAACTCACCGGGGAAGCCAAGCCGTTGAAGGAAAAACGTACTTTGCATATTCACCCCGCTCCCTAATATCTTTGAGGCGATTAAGCCTGCAACCTCAGCCGAGACACCGATTATTCGCGATCTCGTCGCTGATTCTGATCGTCCAATCATCAGCTCCGCGAGCGAGAACGCCAACGTATTTAACGCAAAACAGATTAAGTAAACGGATTCGAAAGGTAGGTAGATATGTAGGTAGCTGTCCTTTATTCTTCAAGCGGTTTGTCGACTTCGGGTTACGACTCACGACTTGCGACTGACGACGCACACGTTACGACACTTCCCCGAAGCGTTTGTAGTCGACGTGACACGAGTCACCATGAAAATATGTCCAACCGACTCTGCGAACTAGCGTGAAAGTCTGTTTTTATGTCGCTTCTCGGGATTTTATTGCAATCTTCAACTATCCCGAACGAATACTTTTTTTCATCTGGAACGCAATAATATTAAATGTTCTGATCGTTCGTTCTCCATTCAATATGAATTACCCTCTTAATCGGAAGAATCAGAGAAGTATCGGTGAGATTCGAGACCGATCAAATTTTAAGGTTTCATCGATTCGAGTGAGTGACATCTGCGAAGCAAATTTCCTTCCACGGGACAAGTCCGTGCGACGACAGCATCGCGAATGCGAATCATCATTATTCGTGGAGAGCCCGCTAGGACACGGAGGCTGGACCAAGACGAATCAATTACGTAGCGAGCACGTACGACTGTTACGACTAGCCGTAAACGTGACTCGTGAAGAGCTCGTGATAGATATGGGGCAACCGCCACGTTAGAACGTGGATCCGGGCCGCACAAACTCCACGCATTGCATTTCCCACTATCATCGCCATCACCCCCATCACCACCATCACCGTCACTGAGTTCATTAATTAGCCGTAATAAACCGCGCAAACAGTAGAACCAACTCCAGACTACCTTGCAACTACCATTTTCAGCTCGTCTCCACAGTCTACACCCTTTCAATTCGAAAGTTCCATTGTTTCCCAGCGGATTCTCCTACTCTCGTCTCGTTCGAACTGGCATTGCATCTTCGTAACAATCTTAACTCTGCAAAACCCTTCAAATTCATAGGAAAAGCATGGGCTTTCGAGAAAAGTGACGCACGCCGTAAGGGCGGGAAAGACAACGTGGATTTCGAACGTGCGAAGCACCGCGCTGAGAAATCTTTCTGCGGGCGGAATATTAGGACGGAGAATCCAGGATGATTGCCAGGAGTTTCCGTACGGAAGGGCCTTTTTCTTCTCCGGTACTTGCCTGATACTCGATACTTGGCACTCGACGTCGATCGCGCGTTCAGGCCGTTCAGCGATTGCCTCTTGACAGAACCGAAACGAGGGTACATCGAAACTTTGCCGGTGTTCTCAATCACGTTTCGTATTCTTCCACATTGTCTCGCATCTATGCCCCTGACACGATACTCGGATATTTTTCTATTGACTTTTATCTCCAGAAGAAATTGTAACACATGATAATTGTAGGTTGTAGGATACCTAATAACTACCTACATTCTACAGCGAATTTTCTTAAAAGTTTTATGCTGCTTGCATGGCGCGCTGTCGACGCCGCGCAAGCAAAAAGAAGCGTCGCAGCGCGGCGTGAAAAACGATCGATGCCCACGGTTTCGAGACGAGAAAAGAAGGAAGGAATCGTGGACAAAAAAGAACAAGGGGGTGAAAAGGTAGGAAAGAAACGTTGGAACGCGACCGGAACGCGGGTGGAAGAGCCGACCGTGGCGTGGGGGTGTTACTGCTAAAGAGGCAATTATGGGACTGCTTGGTAGAAGACGCTCGTAAAAGTTAGAGCGAGCGAAGCAACGGACCAACGAACAAGGAAAGTTCTCGTCTTTGAGAAGACGAAACGGGAGAAGAGTGGAGAATCGAAAGAAGAAGGTAGATATGAGGGATGAGCAGAGTAAAGGCGAGGCCGATCTCGAGCCTCTCGGAGATTTTGGCCCGAGGCGACGCGGCGCGGCGTGTCATCGGTTCGCTCTTCTCGTCATACCTCGCTCGAACCTCGGACCGTGCCGAATTTCTCGACGCCAGAGCTCAACAGCCCTTTCTCGTCCTCTGCGGAGGCACGAATACGTATAGGGTATATCCGGGAGACGCGGTCGACCTAAAAGAAAATGGCTATTAAAACTAATATAGATATTACTTATTTTATCAGAACAAACCTATATGTTCAAAATTTTATGCTGATTCAGAAAAACTGGTTGATATTTGCTTTCAGACAATATTTACTGCAAATCGGGTTGAAAACTGAAGTCTGATGACATTTAACCACCTCTCCTGAGGTGCCGGGAGAAATGGTTTTCGTCGTTGGCAGAGACCACTGACGTAATTATTCATGGAAAATTAACAAAAGATAAAACAAAATTATTTATGAGTGAATACAATTACAGATTCATTGATATTTAAATTTGTTTACGTTAACAAGTAAAGAACATCAAAGAAAAAATGAACTACCTACTGGCAATTAGCAAATCAAATGAATACAAAAGTGAAATAAACAAAAATAATAATAAAATAATAATAAAAAATAAAAAAATCATAATCAAGATCGCCTTCAAGCTTGGCAACTCAATTCGTTGACCTTGAATCATTACCACCGACATTTTCATCATCCTACAAACAAGACACGTTTCTGATAGAAATCGCCTTTCATTCGTCAATAATTAACGATCGAGGGAGGCGTGCCGATGTCGGATCACGTTAGAGCTAGCAAGTTTAAAGTTTAAACGTAGGAAGTTTTGGCGGAGTCGCGTGTAGGCACGATGCCGCGACTCTGGGCGGAGTCGATAATCCAGCGCGGCTCAACTTTCCGGAGCAGACCTTTCAACCGAGGGAGAAGACATCAAGCTCGGACCAAGGGTGGACGACGGAGGGTAGATTGATCCGCGGTCACCGTACAACTCTCTCGATCCTTCCCCTCCATCTCTTTCTCTCGTTGGTTTGCACGGTGCTCGGCCACTGAATCTCAAACCCTCCAGTTTCACCACTCTCTCCTCTCCTTCGTCTGGTAGTCGGACGTCTCTGAGAACGCGTATATATATACATATGTATAGCTATGTATTTCGGTCGGAACTACTCAGGGTTCTCCGGTTCGTGTTATACCAGGCAGTCACCGGTCCACCCACTTCATTACAGGCACCCGACGAGAACGACAATGACAGCGAGGATGCTACGACTACGACTACGACCACTATTCCCTCCAAACTTTCCCTTCGGCTGCGCCCTTAAGTGAAATCCTGGCATCAATCTTGCTAACGACCTAGGATTAACGCTAATTTGTCGACCGCGCGATATTGCCGAATCGCCGAGATATCTCCGTCGACTCTGCCTCCGTCCCCATCCTCCGTCTCACCATCACTCTCCACCCTCTCCTCTCCATTTTCTCGCTCCTCCCGCTGATCACAAGCTTTCCCCGCTCTGCCAATTCACCCGCGCCACTTTTCTCCATTCTCTTCCCCCGATTTTTTTTCTTTTCTCTAATCGCCGCGATTCCTTGTCGCGTTGGATAACATTACGCGGCACCGTCTTTCTGTCTTCCCTCTTACAAAATTAGCCTCGTTGGTTAATTAAATAAAACGGTTAAAGCCGGGAAAAAGCACGCTCCGTTCTGCTGTCGGGAAAGAGCTCTTCAAGAGTGTGGCCCGCCCGCATGCTCGATATCATTCAAGATCGTTGAAGATCGTTTGCCTCCCTACGGTGACACGTACACGTGTAGCCGCGGCAGGAGCTACGAGAGGCTCCACTCGAACCTGCTGATGACGCGGATTACCACAATGAACTTGCGATGCTCACCTGGCTTTTTCCACGAGAGCAGCGAATGTAGATCGTCACATCCATCGCCACTCTAGCAAGCCTTGTTGCCTGAGGTAGCATCCACTGAGGAACCAACGACGCCTGAAAAAGATTTCTTCTGTCATTCGTCTCTTTTCTAAAGCTTTTCTCTAATAGATTTCTCGAATAGATGTCCATGCGCAGGTTCACGCATGTACCCGTATCACGGACAGTGATATTTATTATTTAATAGATCCTATGGAATATGGAATCTCGCGCTCTTACCGCCGAGTCGCGTTTCCTTTACCTCTTGACGTTCGGGCCCCTTCCGTCGCATCGACGCGACGCGACGCACGCGAGAGAAATACCTCGGAACATTTCCGACGAGTCAACCAGAAACGATACGTTCCGATACCGACGTATAGTACCTACGTACCTATATAAGAGCGATGAATAATCAAGATCCGTTATGCGCTTCTCCAGCAGAGATATCATTGATCGCGCATCGGTTTGACGCGTGACGCAGATAGCGACCAGTAATATTATTCCGAGTGTTGCATCGATTCTCTACTGCCGATTCCAAGCGACTCGAGTCAACTTGACTCGACTAAATAATAGGTGGTAGGTTCGAGCTCTTGTTCCTTCCTCTATTCGTTGACGATCGACGAGACGACCATTCCTTTTCAATCAACGTCGCCAAATGCATCGCATTTTAATAATTTTAATCTCTAACCACGTCATGCCCTACCCAACCATCTTCTCTCTCTTCACTGATCTAAGTACCTATTTATTGTTAGACACATTAATTTTTCTTATGCGAAGAATGCGTCACGATTCCGTCCTCTTCTCTATCAAGTTGATGGTAGCAGAATCCTGGATTCCATAAATTCGCAGGGAGAAGAAACGATGTTCGTCGGAATACGCGCGAATGCTGAACGGGATGAGGCGCTTTCGACTTACGACACGCTTCGATAGTATTACAGTGTGTAAGTTATGGCAACGATCCGTCGCGTCGCGTCGAGGTCTACGTCGAAGACAGATAGAAAGAAAGAAGCCGGTAAGTAAAGGACGTGTCGTAAAGAGAGGGGGAGTATGGTGCCGCGACGGCTATTTCTGAATCTTTAGTCGGTTTACAAGTAGCGGGGTCACGGGCCGGCCCATAAACAAGCATGACTTACATTGCCGCAATGTGGGCGCGCACCGCGAAACTCTCCCATCTATCTCCAGAGTCTGGCCAGCCAACCCCGCCAGTATGCAGTATGGTGTCTGTGTCTCCTACTCTCCTGGCGTACCTACACTATACTCGGACACTCTGCGCCACTCCGAAGCTTGCCAACCGGCAACAAGAACAAACCAAACGACCCGAGCGAGCAAAGATACGGAGAAGGGAGCATACTCGACGAAACGGAAAGCCACGAACCAGAAGAGGCGAGAGACTCGGGATACGAAGCTACCACCTACCACCCCCGGAACCACGGCCATTCTCATTCGATATCGAACAACCATTACGATCTACCACGATCATCGTAATCACCGCTTCCCACAAACTTCTTTTACGAGCACGAATCGTCAACTTTCGTCTCTCTCAAACACTCTTATTACCTACTTAGGTAGCTATTAAACTAGCCTCCTTCGAGACGCGATAGAATTGTCTACTCCTAAGTAGTCTACTTTAATGCGAGGAGATTCAAAGTAGTAAGAGTCAGGGGAAAGAAAAGCAGATGCTTTTATCTGGAGTGTGGTGCCGCGCCGTCTAGAGAGCAAGATGAGAAAAAGAGAGAGGGGATGGTAAAGGGGAATGAGTCTCTTCTGGTTACACGAACCGTACAACTATAAGGAAGAAGCTCTTAATCGGGGACCTGGACCTCTACGGGGCACCGAGGTCTTACCCCGTGGCTTTTGCCTCTTGTACATCGCAGTCGTTGTCGCTACCGACGCCGCCGCGCCGCGCCGCGCCGGTGTATCTTGAGGCGGCTGACCTCAACAGTCAACACCCCACCATTCACCACACATCTCGTCATCGTAGATCGACAGCCAGGGAACGCCACGCACTCCCCTCGGATCGACCTTGTCCTCGCGCTTCAATTTAATCGATCGACGATCACCTCTCAGCAAAATTACCTCTATCCTTCATCTGTCCATCCTCACTTGCCTCTTGCGTCTTTCCTTTTCGTGCGACAACTAAGTAGACAATTATAAATTGGAGATTTATGATATTTAACCGGATCTAGTCAGCGATTCTCGAAGACGAACTCGGATGATTTCAGTTTCGAAATTGGTTGGACCGTACTAACCTACGTTAGCAAAATTTGGTATATAGATTGACGTTGTAGGGGCGAAAGAAACGCGGCTAGAAGCGATAGTGGGTAACCGTTGACAAATAAGTACATACATAGTAGGTATGTAAGTACCTATGTAATTCGGCCAGGCAGGAATGAATGCAACGAGCAGTGAAAAGCGAGTCGTGGATTGCGAGTGGTGGGTAGCGACGAACGAGTAGCGAGCGGCGAATAGCGAAGAGTTAGCGGTCGGTCCGTGGTGCGCGGTCCGCGGTCAGTGGGGGGTGTAGGGTTGAGTAGGTGGCGATGGGGGTTGGTGTGGGGGTTGGTGGGGGTTGGCGAGGCATCCCGAGGTATCTCGGTAAGCCAGTAAAAGGGGGTGCGGGTCGGCGTAGCGAGGACCGGGCCACCAGGGGCCGGGACCACAATTACACAGAGTGCGGTGCCGCAAAGCCCTTTCAGCCTCTCCTCCTACAGAGATGATGGATTCGCGTTGTCTTTCCAGGCTCCCCGACACATTGTGCGCTTACCGGCCCGTGTCGTCCTCTGTTTACCACTGCGTCTACGTGTACGCTTTTCGAGAATTGCTCGTTTCAATGGAAAGGAACGCGAACACGCGCCTGCGCCCCCAACGTCGACACTCGACTAGCTACTACCTAGCTACCTGTACACAATCTATATCTACGTGTATAGATAGATGGACGCGATCCGGGAGACAGAGGAGCACGGTGCTGGATAACCTCGCTCCACTCGCACCGCTTTTCATCCAGCTTCCCTAGATTAATCTACCAATGTTCAATGAAATTGCTCGTAGCGAAAGGTTTCGATGCACATTCCGTTCTGAAACGCGTGTTTTACCTGTACCTATCCAGGATCAGTTGCTTGCATTATCTTCGACTAGGGGATAATTATTGTTAGTGACGAATAAACGCCATCTCCCGAGATCTTATTACATCCATTGGTACCTGTAAGAAACATGTAGGTACTTGTCGAGTCAGAGTAATCAATTCGTGACATAAAAGGTAACGTAAAACAACGGTAGCTACTTGTAAAGTTCTTTGTGCCCTTTAAAATACCCGAGGTTTTGGAAAAGAACTCGACGAATGGATTGGACACGAATGAGTTGGAATAGAGAGGAGAATAGATAGGGGCTACATCGTGTCGCGATGTTCCATTGTTCATTTTCAACGCGCGTGTAACTACCTACTATCCATTCCCTTCCAATCCTCTTCTACGTCGATCCTCTCTCTCTCTCCCTCTCCTTTCTTTCACGCTCGCGAGAACGTGCCAGCGAGATGTATACCTACTACATGTGCGTACGTATGGACGTGCTTCCACGCGTTATGACACGGCCCATTGAACGCTCCATTTTTCTCCGTTCCTCCGTTCCTTCTTTTCTGCTTTCCCCTCCTATTCTCTTTCTCTTGACTGCGAACATAGCAGTAAGTAGGTATGCTGTTCAGTCATCGAATCATAATCTTCTTTCTCTTTGAAACAACTCTGTTTTTAAACGATTTTATTCAGCTTCGATCCTCTGTTTTTTTAATGTATGTATGTACAGTGGCGGACGAAAGAAAGTTTACAACTTTTAAAATCGCATAACTTTTATAAAATTAATCCAAACGAGTTGAGTTTTTCCAAAAAGCTACAAGGATTAGTTTGCTAAGTGACGTGTTTCGTCGTTTTGAAAAAAAATGCACTTGGTCGGAATAGCAAACAAAAATAGTAAAGGTCATTTTTTAAACTTTTTTTGGTGAGCCAGTATTGAAAATTCAAAAAACCCGTTTGTAGATTGAAGTAAGTTGTATACATACCTAAAATTTCATCAAAATCGGTTAACGCTGCTCTGAGCTATAAACGCTTAAAGATCACAGAATAAGGTCGAAAATCGCGAAATTCACGGAAATCAGCAATTTTCGACCTTATTCTGCGATCTTTAAGCGTTTATAGCTCAGAGCAGCGTTAACCGATTTTGATGAAATTTTAGGTATGTATACAACTTACTTCAATCTACAAACGGGTTTTTTGAATTTTCAATACAGGCTCACAAAAAAAAAGTTTAAGAAATGACCTTTACTATTTTTGTTTGCTTTTCCGACCAAGTGCATTTTTTTCAAAACGACGAAACACGTCAATTAGCAAACTAATCCTTGTAGCTTTTCGGAAAAACTCAACTCGTTCGGATTAATTTTATAAAAGTTATGCGATTTTAAAAGTTGTAAACTTTCTTTCGTCCACCACTGTAGCTACGGTTCAAATCTGGCAACTCAAATTTAACCAACTTCCAACTATTCAATTGTCTTGAAACTTTGCAGGCGTGCGTAATTTGGATGACAATACAGTGTTTAAAAAAAATAACTCCGAGGGGGTGAAACAATTAGCCAGCACATCAATTAATATAACTCGTAACCACAAATCCAAACGACTTGAAATCTGCCACTCGCTTCTTCACGAAAACGACAAAAATCCGTTGCGTTCGAGTCACCAGTCGCCTCGCGGTTACCGAAAATACAGAATTTATCGAGAAATGCTCCGTCGCGTATGTAGTAATACTTTCAAGCGTTCATAGTATATCACCATCGAAATTGTAGTAGAAGAAAATAATTATTTTTTAGTTTACAGTGCATTGTGATTTAGTTTTGAGTGCATTTTTAATAAAATCGTTTAACATAAATTTTGTTTATATATGTTTTACCCTTCCCTTAACGTCAATGTATCTACTTGGTGGTAGAATTTCACACTTACATGTATGTAGATATCAGGATAGACTCGTCAGAGTCGATCAGCAGATCCGTCTGAGGTCTAGGGCGTCCCACCTTAGGATTCCGTGGTTCCTTCAATGGGATCAATGGGAGCTGAATGGGAAGGAGAGTGGGGATACACACTTGGTACGACCCCAAGTGTGAGCTCAGGTTTCTATTTTCCCACGTTTTTTTCGAGCCGATCGTGCTGGCGCTCGAAACTTGTTTACTTGCACGCCTGGCTGATTTGCTGACTCGGCTGTTCCTCGTCCACTGGCCACTGGCCACACGTGCACGACTGCACGCTCGGCGGCAAAGATATAGGGAACTAGGCCAACTGATGCAGGTGTCAAAGTAAACAGCGCCTCGAGCATTCGAACGACGACCTTGCGAAAAAAACGTTTCGAGGTAAAGAACCGAGGCTCGCCTGGGGTCATACGGACTCCATATCGCGAGTTTCATTCAGTTTCTCTGCAGCTTTAGCGTTTCTCCTGTAATCACTGCTTCTATTTAATCCTTAACTGGTATCCTGGGGTCAGTCATGATCCCAAGCACGCAAGGTTCGCTGCAAAATTTTTAGTTGTCTAAGTTTGTAAACTGAATTTCTAATTAATTTTATAATAATAGTTTAACCTTCTATTATTTCATACATTACCTAAGAACAAAATATTCATAGTGGTTGATCTAATGTCGACTTTACAAATTTCTGTGTCCTTTTTTATTTGGAGTCTGCTACGACCCCAAGAAAAAACAGTATACCAGTTCAGGGTTAATTGGTATATTTACAACCCCATTGTATCTTTATCTCCAAGTAGGTACCTGTAATTTTAATCACATACTTAGAAATTTCGTTTCTTACTATTCAGACCATTCTCACGATTCCTCGATACACTTACATAGACCGCGACCGTGCCGAAACAGAGAATTCCAGGGGAAAAATGTGCACAGAGAGACAGGGGTAGTGGGTGAGGGCTAGAGTGAGGGTGAGAAGTGGGAGGAAAGTTTGAGAGATAGACAGAGAGAGGAAGGGCGTGCTCGAGCTTTCTCTTTCAGAACGAACAAACGCAGATGTAAAAGAAGTCTCTGAATGAGCGATGCCTACGGACAGTATGGAGCTTCTCCGTTATTAGCATCTACTCGGTCTCCTTGTGTCCGTATCCATGTGACGCACACTCTGGTCGAAAGAGAACTGAGCGGTCATTATGGAGATTGAAACACCGTTCGGTAACACGTCCGTTCATTCTTTCCTTCGCTTCGTTTCGCGTCGTTTCGTTTCGTTTCGTTTCGTTACCTTCCCTTTCCTTCCGTTTCGTTTCGTTTGCTCATTCATTCGCGCCCGCGTAATCATCTCGCGAATAAAGAGAAACGTTATGCGTGCAGCAACTCCTTCGTTTCGATTCGCAAACAATTATTTTCTCTTCTCTATTAACGCACGAATCGTTCAATGTCCATCTACCGCGAAAAGATTTTCCATCACGACAGTTTTGGGCTTTAAATAGTTTCGAATGAAGGTGAAAAGATAGAGAAAAGTCGCGAATAAAGGTGGTAGGTACCTATACCTTAGCTGCATAGTTCCGACTACGACAATAGCGATCGGTTCGTCTGTTCGTGTTACGAGTTATGGACTGTGGGCTATGTGCTACATATAGGTATAGGCTATGGGCTATGGATTACGGGTTACAGGTTACGGGTTATACTGACCGGCGGAGAAAGCCAAAGTGCACGGCATCCAATATGCAATAAACATACGGAGCTTTGACGTATTTAATAGTAACGTGGTCGTATAACGCTTGACACGCATGGAAGCTTTTATGGAGGATGGGTGGTATCTCTGGACCCGTCAGACCCTACCGTGACTCTCTTTCACTGTTTCGCTACGAATCTCGGACTCGCCTGCTATCTACCGATCCCAGGTCCAGCAGAATCCAGACCGATACGAGCTGAGACTCGCTGAGAATCGCTGAGCAGCCTTCTCCAGCCTCCTCACTGCAACTTCTGCCGTCGCATCGCGTCGCGTCGCGCCTTCTTCTCTCCCTTTCTTCGTACCCTTCTCTTTTCCGCCGGAGGAATATAGCCCGCGGTTAATTGCGTGTCTGCGCCCAAAGAAGGATCCTTGAGCTGTGACGGCCGCGGCCGCTCGATCCTCGCTACGAACTCGAATCGTACCTTCTCCCGCGCCAGGCTACTCTGCTTCCACGAACACGATACTAAACGGGTAACGTGTCGTGTCCGCCCCACCTGGTCCACGTGTTTATCAAAATGCATCTTACAAATCCATCATCCTTGACTTTCACGTTCCTAGAAATCGTGCTGAAACAATACCGACCGACTACCACAGTGTTGTGGAACATACCTAACAATAAATAAAAGATACCTACTTGTTGTTAGTAAGAAATGGCTTGGAGAGATCGTCAAACATCCATAGCGACGCGATGGTAGATTTATTATTGAAAGAGACGCGATTGGTTCGCGTTCGCATTGCTACGATCTGTAGCTGTTTATCGTAATCTCGCACCGATGAAGATAGCCCGCATCGATAGCCGATCCCGATCAAATTGACAAGTCCATCTATCATTCGACATATGCATGGTATGCATGGGAAAGAAGGACACCGGTGTGCCCCAGCCCTGACCATGCATAATTCACGATATCTCTGTCGACCAGCCTGAAATCTCGAATAATAGCCGGACTCGCCTTTCTTTGAAACTTTTCCTCGTCGATCGATCGAGGGACTGCTCTCGGACCTCGGACACTTCTTCGTCCCATTCTCGTCATTCGCTGGCTTGTCCTCGTACCCTCGTGCTTCTCGTTCACGCGATCAAAATCATTCCGAATAACGAGCTGTAAGTTTACGGGATGTAGGTACGAAATGAGTGTGGATGCATATTTATACCGGAAATAGGTACTCGCGTTTGGTAAACGGGGACCACCACATCCTGGCGATTCTTTTTCCCAACGTACGCCAGACGAGGCTCTCGTAAAATCTAATCTTTATCGTTCACTCGAAACCCTCCTGTCCACGAGACTTCCCTTCTTACGAATCATAGATGAAAATCTTCTTTACCTGCGCGTCTACCCTTTGCTCGATCGTCACTCAAGTCTACCCCGAAACTGATATGCGCGATCGATTCAACTACTATGCCTACGTAGGGGAGACTGGGCAGTCTGTAACAAAAAAGTTTTCAGTTTTATCAGCATTTAGAGCGGAGTAAGTATAATAACATGTTACAATTTACCCCGAGCTTGTATTTTTGCGTTTTATCTCAGCAAACGAGGAACTAAATATCAAATTACTAAAATGCGTATATATTATAATAAATCAATGTGAACTGATTCGTTTGCGACAAAGTAGCAAAAATTCAAACGGTTTCTAATGACGGTTAATTGAAACAAAAGTCCTAAGACAAAATTTACTTACTAAAATTCTGGGCTATAACCAAAAAATGAATACATAACGCTTATTTCTGTCACTAAAACCGACGGTGCGAATATCGTCAAGCAGCTCTTGCATGCTGTGGGTTACTAGATTCGTCGTTCAAAAGATTTGACTTGTGTTACAATTTACTCTGTTTTACAACTAAAGGATGTCCGTATGGCGGAAGAGATTGAAAATTCAAGTACCTTCAAGAAGTTGTTTCAGCTCCTTCTTTCTTTCGCCGAAACCTGAAACAAGCGTCTTTCACTTCGTCTGTCGGGGAATTAGGTTCGGAAGGTTTTTCTTGACCCCTGCCCTAATTTCTCTCGGTCCATCGAATATGTATTCCGCCCAGTGAACACTTTGTATCCACGAGTCCTCTGCACCGGTCAACCGACCCAAACCGACCCGATCGACCCGACCTCCGCATCATGTCCCAAGCCAACTCAACTTGTCGCTTTATTTTGGGCGTGACAGCAGAGGTCTCGTTTGCCCCTTTGCCCGTTCGCAAGCACGCGCGTTCATTTCAAAAACTCGTTCGCGCCATTGTAACTCGCTCCAACGAAATATGTAGATACCTTGCTCTGTAATCTGGGTTATTTCATTTAGGCTATCAAAAACACATGGAATGTTCGTAACGAACGGAGTTTACCGTGTCAAAATGCCTACGCGAAATTAGTAGGTACCTACAGTGCTGAGTTTCGACAACAGAATAGAAAGATGGAATTGATGATCCCCGGGCAGCCGTAGCTAGAAATTCCCGTTACATACGGTAAAGGAGCAGCGTGGAAAAAGCAGTGGGTCGGATGAATATTATATCGTCGCTGTGGGGTCTAAATCCGGCCACACTTGCATACGTAGTAATGGCATAAAGCTGAGGGGTGTCCTCCAGGCAGCCTGGTCCTTTATGCAGGACATTTAGTATAAAGCTGACAAAATCACAGGCACCGAGTCTCCCTTCTGGTACGGAACCCTCCCCGTGACCGAGAGAAAATCCAAATGGTCATCGTAAATAGAAAATCCGTTTTTTCCTCCTATATGCGTGCGAAATGCGGCCGGGTTTATTCGTATAGAGTCGACGCGTTTTTCCCGAGCCGTGCAGAGCTACGCGGACCCGGCCCATCGTTAGGGCTAGACGACTGAGGGTGAGGCGAATCGCCACGATCCACTCCGACCCCTGAAAATCCTGCCGACTACGTTCACGCTGAAAAGTCGAGCTGGCTTTTGTATCTGTATCACTTACAGGTACCTATCTATTCGCAAAGCCATTCTCATCTTAACGGCCCCGACGTTTCAAATCTTCAAATTCAACGTTCCGTTGAATTTTTAATCTCTTCGTCAACACATGCACAACTTTTCTCAACTGTGAAAAATTCGATTCCCAATTCACACTCGTACGAAACGAAACAAGTTGGGAGAAACGAGATGAGGAAAGCAGCGACTTGCAAAGTCGCCGTCAAATACGATCGTTACCCGCGAACTTATTCTTAGCTTTCGGCTGCCAATTAAGTGGTATTGTTTATGCAAATTACAGTTTGCGCGATTGGCATCTGTTTTCATGTGTATTCCGCAAAAGCACTGATTAAAAATTTGCTGCTTTGAAAGAGCAGTTGCTCGATTGGCGGGAGAAAAGGAAAGAATGCTTGAAGAGGGTCCACGTTCGTTGCAAGACGGAGCATTGGATTGGAAAGACAACGATCCAGCAACATCTGCTGTCCGGCAGATTTGCCGCGGTGTGCTGACTGCTTCTTATTCGCGATCGAGTTGGTAATCAGCTGCCTGCGACGCGGACGTCGCCGTCGCCGTCGCGTCGTCACTCGCTGCGATTCGAGGCTGTTTGCTCCACGTCTTAAGTTCACGGGTTCAGACAGATGCGAGTGGAGCGTTAACGAGAACAATTAGGAGTTCCACTTTGCGCTAGCTCGGCTCCCTCTAAAAATAAACACGACCACTTAATGGCTCGGTCTGTCATAACTCGCGCAGATGCGAGCCCTTTTTAAATTATTCCCACGAACCACATTTCGTTTCTCGGAATGCCGCGAACGCTCCGAAACTGGCTTTCAACCGCTGCGCCGCGCCGCGCCGCGTGTCCACCTTAACTAGTAAATATGAAGTAATTCAATGAAATTAGACGGAGATATGTCCTATCTACAGAATAAATCCCAGCAAGCTAAATTTTGGTATGGACCTTTTATTTGGTCGTTATAAACAATAATCTCAAAAGTCTCCATCGATCCGACCGCCGTTAAAAATTTTACAGAGGGTTAAGAAAAACGGGTTTCCACGAATATCTCGTTATCTAGCAGTTTTACGACAAAAATAATTAGTATACAATTTATACCTTAGGGAATTCTGTACAAAAAAGGTCGTATGAGTTTTTTTCTTAGGAGTAATCATTTTCATGTATGTCGTGTTACTAAATTTCAACCCCCATACTTTTGTCAAGGGAATATCCCAAACCCGGAAATTCAAAAAATTATGAAACTTTGTAAATATGTAGGGGAAATGCTCCTGAGTATAACGCAATTTTGCTAGATGGCGAGATATTCGCAGAAACCCATTTTTTTAACCCTCTGTAAAAATTTTCGCGGCGATCAAATCGATGGGGACTTTTGACATATTGTTTATAACGACTGCTGGGATTTATTCCGAAGGCAGATCGTAATTTCACTGGACTATAGGTATATCTAGGTAAGTACCTAACTGTTTCGCGCGTCCCTCTGCTCTTTCACTTCACTAAACAGTCTCGTCTACTTATTATCATTCTCTCTGCCGTTCACCTTTCCACGAGCAACTGTAACAAACGAACAAAAAATGAAAATAAGAAACGAGGGGGAAAAACGAGAGAGCGAGGATCGTAGGTAAGGAATATCGAAGCGGGTTACAAGGGGGCCAGATTGGCGCTGATGCTAGCGCTCGTGCCTCCACGAGCCACGAAGGCTCAGCGCTATGCATGGAATGCGTACTTAACTGTCCGTTTAATTGAGGCTAATGGGGCGATATTAAGTGTACGCGTACGGGTGTTACGCGCATCCCAGAGTGTTGAGTGTCGAGTGTCGAGTGTCCGCGATGCGTTCCGAAGATCGCGCATCGGCACGAGCTCCACTCCGCCCCCACCCGCCATCGGACTCGGCTTTCCTCTTCGTTCCGCGTTTGATCCAGCTCATGCGTGACCGATCGTGACTGATCGCCAGCGAATAATCTGTTCGCCAAGCATTCAGCCTCGTCGGCAACTCAACTGCATCTCCAAAAGAGACTCAGAATATGTAGTTGCAGCGGTGACTTATTTCTGAACAACGACCAATACCAATACTAAGACCAGCATGAAAGATGAAGGGTGGTTTAGGTACCTACCTACTTTAAACTAAACCACCACAATCGATTCAACTTAATTTCAATGGTAGACGAAGAGAAAGGGTAGCCAGTAGAGGATTACGCGATGATCTCGAAGGAAAGAAGGAACGAAGGAGGAGCAGAACGAAAACCGTAAGTATAAGTATAAGAATGAAAGAAAAAAATGGGGGGCCGCACGGGTGCGAAGAGAGTTATGGTTATCGCCGCGCCGGTTTCAAGGGTGCTTCGACGCGACTGCGGCACGAGAGAAGCCGAGAATGCGACCGGGACAAGATACGCGGGAGGCTAAAACGAAGAAAGATGGGCAAGACGCGAACGAGAGGACAGACACTTACTTGGAAACGAATGTAACTTTATTGTGAACTTATCGCTGTCAGAAAGCAAACAATGGTAGGATCTTTACGCCATCTGCCCTTGCAATCTTTACCTCCTTCGTCCTTCCCCCTTCCTCTGCCTGCTGCACCTTCACCTCCACCTACACCTCCGCATCCTCTTTAATCTTTTTACTTGCCTACAGCTTCTGCGCGTTCCGTCTCCGTATGTATGTAGACTATAGAGGGTTTCGGGGAGAAGGATGCGGGTGCGATAGGTGGACGGGGTGGTTGGCGCCGCGGTATCGCGGTATCGCGGCATCGCATCTATCGCGAGCGTACAGCTCACCGATATGTAAAAGAGGGGCTGCCGCGAGAACCTCTCCACTCTCGACGCTCCATCGCCGACAGGTATCTGGCTATCTGGGCCGCTACGCGCATTCCTTTCATTCTTTCTTCCACGTTTCCATAAATTTCCGTCCGTTCTTCCATCCTGCCCGATTCGCCGCACTAACGATTCTCTCCGATCTCGTACATATTTCAATTGTGTTTCGGTAAATTTAATATCACTGCAGGGTAGGAAAGTCATTGCTCCTGGAGCTGCCGACATCCCGACGTGGTAACCAGCTTTTTTCAAGCATTAAATTAGACATTACGCGAAGGTCGAGAGACATAGAAAAGGGGCATTACCAACACTCGTTGCTGGGTCGTTTAATTAAGGCTCGACATTGCGGAGGGGTCGCGTCGCGTTACGATCCCGGTTCGGTGTCTCGTTGTCTCCTCGAGCCTTCGGTTGATTTACGCGACGCGACGTTTGCCACGGACAAAGACTTTCCCGGCCGATGAGCCGCCCGAGATACGCAACGTTCTTCGAGTACGGCTTTCTTCTTTTGGAGGCCGCGAGGATCGTGAGAGAATGCGTATGTAGATATTCACCTATTTCAGACTCAAACTCCCCGATCCTACATTAGGTATAGGATTCTTGATAGGTGGACAGCAAATCAGTTGCTGATGTAGCTAATTGTAAGTAGGTATCTACTGATATACATGTTTCGTTGTGAGTGTTTTGATGCGGTTCGTACGATGTTGTAAAATGGAATAGGGACGAAATGAAAGGACGAAGACGAAGGTGAAGAAGAGAGAGAAAGTAAGGGAAGAGATACAGCATGTGCTCTCCCGTTCAGCCCGGTCGTTCGTTCCTTCATTACGTATGCGAGTTACGTAGAGAGTCGGACCGAGAGATGCAGCCTGATAGAGTTTTCTAGCGGCTGCCTTTTCTTCCGTACCTACATCCGAGGACCGGCACTGCGCAATCGCGGGCACGTGTTTACTCTCGACGAACGATCACCGGCGCGATAGATTCTAGATCGAAGCCTCGAAGGTCCAGTTGACCTTCGCTAACAGACGTTCGCGTCATTTGAAAGAGTAAAGTTCGTGGTGTACCTATGTCAGAATTGGGAGGGCTTTGAGAGAATCAAGTGGCACGTAATGGCATGTAATGGCGCGACCGCAAAGTAGCCAGCATGTGCGGTGGCTGTGGCTGTAGCCATTTGGTTTCGAAGCGTCACGGTAATGGGACCGGGATCGTCTCTCTCGGCCAGTTACAACCGAGGTTAACCGACCTTCCGTCGACTCTGCAATCGCCACTTATTCAAGCATCGTGGTACACATTCACATTCTTCCAAACATCACTTCCGTCCAACTAATCCAACTTGGCTGGTCTCAAATCACCTTATTATTCTTTCATAGTCGACTTGGCAACTACCAAATTCTTCGTACACCATTTTAAGGCCCATCTGCAACAAAGCAAAAAGAGTAAGTACCTATAAATCCGTCAATGACTTGACAATCAACATACTCTCTCGGTAAGTAAGGATTCGCAACGCACGATTCTATAGATACCTACTCCTTTGGAAGATGGCTCGCGTTAATAGTCGCGCGCAACTCGAACGACGTCGAAGGTAATCAGTGCGTGTATTCGAAACAACGACTGTTGGAAAAAAATGGAAATAGGTACGTGTGCATGGACAGGCATCAAAGTAGAAAGCGCCATCATAAAGACGCAGCGAAAAAACGAGCAAACGTTAATACCTACTCGGTTGCCACCTATTTCTTGCACGTTGTGCTAATGTCTCAACCTCGACTACTGATCGACTACTGGTCGGCCGATCGTACCTATACAATATTTTTCCAGCACCTTCGTTGATGAAGCATCAATGGAAGGCGGTGTTGATTTCTTAGGCGGAATGCAACTGTAAAACCAAGCGCAGAATTACATATGGTAGAATGTTATCGAAGGGATCGCGTCACCTTTACGCGATAGATATGTACTTTGGTACGTGCCATGCGAAATGACCTCGTTTCGTACCAGGTACCTATGTTCAATTAGTTGCAAAGTTGCAGGGATATTTAACCTTCAAAATAAGCATGGTAAATTAATACAACACAACTTGCCTTCTCCAAGTCGCTCTTTGGACGCTTGAATCATTTGCTTTGAATCGCGAAATCAAGACCCACCTGTTATTTGGCTGTAAATTCAACAAATGTTTCCCCGGCAACCAGCGTTGCTTTAATAAGAATTTTTATAAGAATTTTTATAAGAATTACGTCGATTTCTTGGCTTTGTATTGCGAGTACTCATTATCCAATTTTTTAAAGATTTTTCTCAATAAATACAACATATAAATCAAAAGAAATAAATCTTTATGGAATTTGTGAAGCTACTCTTATATTATACAAAAAAAATTAAAAATATTGTTTTTAATTTGTTTCATATATTTTTTTTTTTTTTAAAATTATAGATCCTTAGGTGGGCCTTATTACCCGTACGTACCTTACGTGTCGTAACATACATACGCTTAGTTAAAAAGACCTATGTTATATTACTGGAGAAAAGTTGACGCGAGTGTCACCAGCAAGATCGTCGCGTCACGTCGGTTTTCCAAGGAAACGACCCGCGGTCACGACACGATCGCGAGTAAAACGGTCATTGTACTCGAAAAAATGTGAACCACGCTCGCCGGCTTGCTCGTTTTCGTCCACCTAACCATCTCCAGATCTTTATAGCGTCATTAAACCTCGCCTCGAAAGATGACCCGTCCTCCTTCTGGATGCTGTTCACCGGGCTACACACGTCCTTCCACCTATCTATTCCCTTCGCGCTAGGACCCGCGTGAGAATTAGACCATCGTTTCATCGTCACGTCGTTCCGTCTTTCTCTTACCACGAATCTGCCTAAACTAACAGCTCCGACCCGATTTCAAGCTCGCTGTACCGGTGGGTACTTTCCCTCGTACCAAAACGAAACGATAAAGGAATAGATCCTAGCTATCTACTGCGGGTTCATTCAAGTATGTAGGTATTATTGTTAGAAGAATTGCTTGACCGGCTGACTTACTATTCAGCGTATACTTTATGGTCCAAGGTGTTCAAACTTGTACGTTATCTCTTGAATTAAAAGAGAACGATGAATTTGGTGTTTAGCTTGACCGAGTGTAGGTAGAATCGAAATGAGAAAAGTTATCGTAACGTATGGTCGCTGGTGGGCAAATACAGGTAGAAAGGATCGAGATTCGCTATTCGGTGGTTCGCTTGCCGCGGTGCATCGTGTACGTCGTCCCTTGGAGTCCGAGTTCGGTGGTAGGAGACGGTGGATCGTGGATCGTGGATCGAGCCGCTCGGTGGTACCGGCGGGGCCAAGTCGGAGCACAGACCGAACAAAGGTCACCAGGGTCGTTGCACCCGTAGGTAGGGCATATCTCGACGATGCCCCTAGCTCGCTACGCTGTGAATGCTTGTGCCTGTACCTGTACCTGTGTCTGTGGCTACTATGCATGTGCTTGTACTTGTACCCGTACCCCGTGCCCGAGCTCGTACACCGCGCCGCGCCACGCCGAACCTCCGTTGCACTGCACTGCCTTTAAAAAATCTGCTCTCGCTTTACCTCGTACTACCTTCCCTTCCTGCGCACCGATGAGATGCCTTGGCTTTGCGCGCACCACAGTTGGGCATTATCTAGAAAAAAATTATTTAAAGTTACCGATTGAAACAAAAGTTATTCGTAGATTTACTCGAAGACTTCGAATAAAAGATAGAGCTACGAAACATTTGAATAAAAAAATTATCCTTATTCGTCGGATAAATTCTCATCGAATAAACTTATTTCTTCAAATAAATCGAATAATGCATAAAATTTTTTCTCTTTTATTCGGTATTTAAGATTTGTATTTAGATTTACTTTTTGACCAACTCTCTGGATGGACTCGAAATAAAAATTTCGTACACAAATTTTTATAGGTACATACACATATGTATAGTTATCCAAGTCCACGAACCGTCCAGCTTTTTCGCTAGTGGTCAATCGGGTTTATCAAGAATCAGCTACACCCAGATTACTCTGTTCCAAACTTAACGGAACGCCACCTGTTAATGAATCGCAATGTGAATAGGTACAAAAATACAGACCCGAAGGACCACGAAGGACTTCCAATTGTGACCGGTCGCGACTATTCGCAAAAATAGGTTACGTAGGAATGGTTTTCGATTTCGCTTTACCGCGTGGCGATACGCGATACGCAGGTATACCAACCGCTGCACCGCGGGAGGTGCACGATTCGAGGGAATCTAGCGTTGTACCGAAGAAAAGAAGCAACCTAAAAGAGAAAGGGGAAGAGAAAGAAAGCTGGTAAAGGACAAAGGACGCTGTAAAAAAAGAGGAAGATCATAGGTAAAAAGGCACGGTGGTGGTTGCCGGGTCCCGAAGACACGAGTTGTGGTAACAAAGGGCAATCTTATCTCGCGCACGCATCAAAACCGGAACACGAGCCGACATAGCGAACATATTCAACATACCACGGGCCACATAGCGTACAGTGTACAGTCTCTCTCTCTCTCTCTCTCTCTCTTTCTCTCTCTCTCTCTCTCTACCCCAGAACGCTCCAATACGTTAAAGTAGGTACCTAACCCCATTGTGCTCTTGAATCTTCGATGTGCTATACCCCCTCTACCCGATCCACCCACCTAACCATCCCTCCGGCACTACTTCGTGTCCATAGGCGTCGTTCGTTAACGGTGAATTTTCAGTCGATAGTTACCTACCTACTTATTGTTAAGTAGATGTTACACATTATTGACCTATACTTCAATTGAATAGGCTGGCGTAAATCATTGAATTCATCAGTTGCTACGAATGAATAGAAAGAAAGAAGGTGACAAAACAAGGAAGAAAGAATACCTACGTACTAAATGAAAGAAAGATTATCGCGACGTTGGATGCAATTATTGCGGACGTGTAGAAAACGGACGGTTCATTGTTTTTTCGATAGGGTGGCGGTGGAAACTGCTATGGACGACGGGAGTTACGGGAAATTAGCGGAAAGCACTGGGTCACAGCTGGCCGAGCGCGCCCCAATCTACGTCCTGTGATTTAGTGGCGCGCGCTCCAACCACGCACAGACTTCATTACTAAATTACACAGTGGCCCAGCCGTCGACGGATCAATTTTTTCCCGGTCTCAGCGAGGCCTCGTTCGATTACCACGATCCCCGGTTAATCGTGAGGACGCGTGTACGCGCAGAAGTAGGTATCTACCTAAAATCGGTTGTTGCGTTGCTGAATCGTCAATGGATTTCCATCAGTTACGCTGCGCCGAAAGTGCGGAGGACGAGAATGCCCACACACTGGTGTCTATCAAAGCTTGAGCTTAGGGGCTGGATGCGGTGACCGAAAACTAGATAGGTACACGGAGATTGGGGTGAGGTGGTGGGCTGGGAATAGCGAGGCGCAAGGCTGAGAGCTACCGCTCCGGGGTGTACGGGGTTGAAGCAGAGGGAGCCACACGGGTATTAGCATATTAATTTCGCAGAGACTGCGACGCGCAGATAAAGCATCTTAGGTAGGCGAAGTTCGGTGATGAATCAAGCTCATACCCGCTGTAATTATTCAGAAAGTTCATCGCCAACGGGCGAACCGCACGGGACGGAACGAAACAAAAATATTTTTCCTTCTAGGCCCTTAGTAACGTTGCTCGCCGCTATCCGTCTTTTCTCCAGGCTCTCAAGCTTTTCTCCTTTTCCGCCGCGGCAATTTCCATAACGCGGCAAACTTTCTCGTCCGAGTGCTCTTTCACCTCTACCTACCTACCTATGTCGCTAGCGAACATATGCATTAGTGTGGTTTTTATTTTTGAATTTTGAATTTTCTTCGGGGCACCTCTAGAATAGAATCTGTGTAAAGTTTGAGCCCGATCGGATAATGGGATAAGGTTCCCCCAGGCTCTTAAACATTTAAATGATTATTTAACACCTCACAATGTCGATTTTATATAATATCCTCCAAGTTAGTAATTAAATACAAAAATATCAGTGGTTGCAAGGAAAAACGACCCATGTCACAATTTCAAAAAATTTGAGTTTATGCATTAATTCAACTGTAGACTATTGGATGTATGTTTTCATCAGAAAAAAATGCATGAAAACGAATTTTATACGTTGAAAAAATAATGCAATTTAACCGAACTCCAATATTCAATTAATACGCATTTGGCAAAACAACGTAAGTCCACAAAATTTGGAGAATACGACGTATCTTTCCTTTGTGATCGCTTTTTATTTTCTATTTTTATTTATCTGCATATACTATAACGTATTTTGTGTAAAATAAAATGAGCAAAATTATATTTCATATTTTTATTTTACTAGAAACAGCACACTATGAAGTACCAGTGATACATAAATGTGTAACTTGTATTTTACAAAAACAACGCAAAGCACAGAAGAAAACGGAAGAAGACAAAAAAAGAAAGTAAAAGAAGGAAAAGTAATCAGTAAAACTACTTAACTGCGACACGTTCAAGCAGAACAACACAAGTCCAGTGGACTTGTGTCGTTCTGCCTAAAGTGTATGTAAATTATTACTATTTTGTTTATTATTATTTACGTTAATTGTACGAATAGTGAATATTGTGCAAAGTGAAGGAAATATAGGTTTATATCGTAAGAAGAAAACAAGAAAACATTGCTAATAAGAAGAATTGGTGTTTAGACCTTTCAACGACAATATCTTGAAAGTGAAAATATGTGACATGGGTCGTTTTTCCTTACAACCACAGATATGTCAAACAAAAGTTGTATTAGATACCTGCCTATGTTTCACCTATGTGACATTTTATCAAATTTCTTATCGTATGCATATCCGCGATGCCACCCCAGTCCCGACGATTTTCTCCGTAGAAAGCACATTAATCTATTTACCAGTCGACGCGACGCGGTGGCCTTCTTTCCCCCTGCTCCAAAAACTCCAATTTCAAGCGTCTTTATCAAGCTCGTATTTCATCAGGGGCGCCCGATTATGAGCGAACGAGAAATTAACTTTTTCGCTAATTAACTCCCTAGAGCCGCTAACGAACCACGACCAAATCGAGTATTGCCTTCTCCTCCTTTTTCGCTATCGAGAGTGAACGAGAACAGCTGCCTCTTTCTTCGTCGACGAAAAAAGAAAAGCCCAAAGAAACTTTTAAGCGAAAAATAGTCTCGTCTCTCGCATCCCACGCGTCACCCTTGCCTCCTCTCTTTTCACACATATAGTTTATCTTCTTTGTCATGTTGTTTTCTATCAGTAATACCTACCTATCTATTTATCAAATTCAATTTCTCAAAACAAACCTAAGTACATTGCATAGGTAACACCTTGGTCACGAATACTGGAGCCCTTCTCCCGACTCTCTTCCTCATAAATATAAATCGACTTTTTTAATTACTTACAGAGTATCTCGTAAAGAAGGCCGAAAGAAGTGCGTAGCACTCCACCGCACCGTCTCCGCTCCATCCAACAAAGATAAACGAATACGCATTATTCTCAGCTTACACATTTCACTACCTACTGAATATCAGCAACATGTCGAAGATTAAAACTACCTACTTATAGTTAATGCGGTGACTCGCGGTAAAAAAGCTCGCTCTATCTTCCGTCCAGTCGAATATTGTCCTTGTACCTACTACAGAGATATTTCGGATACCGGAGAACGAGTGAAATGTGCGAGTCAGACGACGACGCACATTTTCCCAATATCCGTACACTCAGGTCACCTCGTTCGATCTTCTTGGTCACCGTCTCGGTTTCAAACAGGCAAGCAGGGTGTACGAGTGTCCGCGAGCTTTCTAACGTGGAACGTGCAAGAGTCGAAAGGCAATCGATAGCCAGCACCCACATTCACTTCGTCTACCCTTCTTTCATACATATGCTGATATCAGCCATATATTTGCCAGGGACATGGACGATGGTGGTTAGGGCATCGTCCACCGACTGGTCGGTGGGTTGCAAGCAGTCAGACTGGCTGTACGATTGAACTTGTTACGTTGATTCGAGAGGAGATACTTGATTTTTTTCACCATCGAACTAAGAGTTGAACAGTACCTAACGACTTCTCTCCCCTACGTGCAAACACCTTCTGTCAAATACCTTCTGAATGTCTGCTGGAACATGACAGGCGCAACAGAGGACGTGAAACGGCGTAAACGTTTCGCCAACTTTTTGCTATGCCAAAGAGAATCGACGAGCAGAGAACGAATCAGTGAATTGAACACGGGCATTCGCCCTCGCCCTCGCCCTCGCCCTCGCGTCCGGACGTCGACGAGTTCTTTCTCGCAGCTAGCGTTCCCAGCGACAATGCGTGTTCAATCGTAACGATAAATGCCGACACCGACGCTGACGCCGATGCGAGTGGCAGTAAAAAAGGCAAAGATGTCACGGCAAGGAACAATAGGCAATAGGCCCCGAAGAGAAGCATTGTCGCGGTTCACTTCCAGAAGTCCGTCGCGAAGGAAAAGCTCGCCGAGCGAACGACCAGCTCGTATGAATGCAAGCTTTTAATTACGTTCTGAATAGACCAGTCTCGCGCACACCGCCATTTATACGCGCGAGTCACGACGAGCGAGAGTTTGCGATGCAGCACACTCGTAATAGGTAATACGGAATAAAGCTTCGCTGGTAAACACGAAAAACGTTGCGGCTCCAAGCGGGACACTTCTCTCTATCACGTGAGAATAGAGAACCTATTTTATCCTTGCCACTCTCCTTTCTCATCACCAAACTTGGCGCGATTCTTGTCCTCGTACACCTATCTTTAGAATACAGCGGGTAAATCCAAGAGAAACACAAGACTAAACGACCATTGGTGTCCGCAAGAGTAACTGCAGTTAAATACACGCGTTGACCTCGAGTCATGGTCGACGCGGTTATTCGTTTGACAAGACCACGCGACATGGGGAAATCAGGCATCGAGACTCTTGCTTGTTGCGTCGTCACGTCGATCACGGACTAAGTAAGTAGATCGTGCGAGAAGTGTCCTAGAACGGCAATTTCACGCCTCTAAGAGTAACGTTCCTCGTTATTTCAGCATAAGAGGAGCGACAGGAAAATAGCAAAATAGTGGAGAACTTTCGCGGACATAAGTAACCCAAGCCAGAGCAGGTAACCGATGTGAAAAGCTTGCAAGGTGACGGTGACGCGATGCTGCGTCAAGATCCAAGTCGATGCGAGCTAATGTTTCATTAAGACGAGCAGCTGCGTCGCCGTCGCTTAACTTATTAAACGACGCGCTCGTCTCCTCGAGGAACGTCTCCGAAGAGCGTGGCGCGTCGCGTCGCACGGTGGCCGTAACTCGCGTCGCCATCGCCATTACAACCGCGCGTGAATACACTAACCCCTCTACTTAATTACTTCATTCTGCCCTCGTACTTTATGAAAGCATAATGCTTGTCGAGAAAATTATTCCGAATGGGAGATCCGCGATATATTCAAATTTCTTTTGTATCATCCTCCCTGTCTACATTACGATTGACTTGCGGGAGAAGGCTCGCGAAACGTTGCTCTGTCGCGTACCTAGGTACCTAGCTGCGGCTCGCGGTACCTAGAGCCAGCCGCGAAACTTTCCGAAACCTGGAAATTTTTTAGCTCGGGGTAAAAGTAAAACACTGTCATGGTCCCACACCGTAACACGTATATGGATGTACTCCGGACAGCTCGGTAAAGCGGTAACTTGGTAACGCAGTAACGCAGGCCCACCTGACTTTCGTAAGCGGATCACGCTCCCCGCTGAGTGCTTTACGGCATCGCTTTTTTCCTGCACCCACTCCTCCCCCTTCTCTACCGACTGCTCCAACATTCCCTCGACCTCATCCTCCGGGACTTTCCTCCCGCGAAATATCACTACCGACCTACCCTGTCGCTGCCTCTTTCGCCCCTTTTTCCCTCTCCGGCGTAAACTACTTCATTTTCTTCTCCTACCGCTCCACGCTCGACTCTCGACTACCCTTCTCTCTGTAGGTACGAGTATGTATATCATCCATCGTGCAACTACACAAGTACATGCTGCGAATAACGGGACCGAAGTGACTAACTGGTCATAGGTCGCACGGGAACAAGCTGATCAGAAAGAGAGAAACAAGAGTAAAAGTATGAGGAAGGAAAAGAGGAAAGAATGACTGCGAATGAAGAAGAAAGTATCGGGTGCGGGGAATAGCGCGTGGTCGCTACGCGTCTCGGCCTTGGCACTTGCTTATGCAGCGTGTGTCGTTCCGAGTCGTCCCCTGCTAGCGAAACTACCGATATCCACCTACCCTCTTCTATCTCGTCATCCACCGCGAGCTGCTGCCTAACAACTCGATTCCATATTCCCGTGGCGGTTGTCGCCCGTGAAGAATTGAATGAAATAAAATAAAGCTCCGGATTCTCGGTGTTTTATGGCGAGGCTCGCTGGTTCGTTCGCCTTCTCCCATCCGTAGCGCCAGTGCCAGCGGTGCGCCTCAAGCTTTCCTCTATACTCTATTCTTTCTTCCCCTCCTAGCAACCCGTCATCCTACGAGCGATCCAATTTTACTTGATTTACACCACCACGCGATTAACGTGACAACTGATTTACAAAGTAGCCGGACCATAAAAGAGCAACCCTCCCTCCCATCACGAAGACGGTCCCGCAATCCTAAGAAGAGAACGAACACCGTTGCTCTCATTCTTCACGAACACGTTGCTAAACGCGTGACGGACAAGTAGCGGTCAAGTCGAAAAGACGCAGGCCCCCGGTGGACAATATGTTTTGCGATCGGTGTGTGGTTCCCTTGAGAGTTGGAAGGAACGATTAAACGGCTCGTTGCGGCGGGCGGGGCGTGACTCGACCAAAGTGAGACGTTTGTACTACTCCCATGGAAGTTTGGTGGAAAGCGGCACGCGCGCACGGCATCCGGCGCGATTGGTTTCAAATCTTTCCACGGTCCAACTCCTGTACCGTTCACTTCATTGTTGTCGATAGCTGGACATTCGTTGCTCGGCATTGTCGCCGGTATATTCGGGAATCGTTGGTCCCTCGTTACGTGATACTCGGCTACCTTACCGGGCAAGGAACACGCCCACGATAGAGCGACCACAGGCACTGGTCGACAGACAGAAGCTTTGTCGAAACCGATGGCGCTAGAACCCAGCTGCCGATTATTCTTTTTCCGCCTTTTCACCATTCAAACACGCTTCGCCGCCGTTTAACACCGTTTATCGTCACCTAGCACGTCATAGGTCGCAGTCTTACCTAAGAGTACACCGAACTCGACGAAACTTTGACCAATTTTATGATCTCGGTACCTGTTTGGTGCGCACTCTCTGCACTTACCACACACCTCACACTCTTCACACTCGCCGTGTTCGTGTGTGCGAATACGGCGACAGGAAATGTCAAGATCACGACGAAGCATCCACGGCGCGGTGACGATGGCAATATCGCAGCTGTCCGATCGGATCTAGGGAACGCGCGCGTTCACCCGTCGCGCTTCCTGTATCCATATAGGTACCTAACACCACCATGTACATAACTATCTATAGGTATATGTATCTTCAGCCCCCAATTACTCTCCACTTTATCCATCTTTCCTTTCCTTCTTTGTCCCTTGCGCTTATCGCTGCTCGAGGAATCAGCTCTAAAGGGTGCAATTGCACCGAAAATCCACGATACGAAACGTCTGTTGGTCCATTAGGACACTAGCGAACGACTAGAGCGTCTGGATGGAAAAGGAAAAGCAACTTTCGGACCGTTCAGATTTAGTGAAAATGAGAGTTGACGCGCAAACACGCGCAAGGGGGGTCTCAAGGCAGACTGAAAAAATCGTCACCCGAAATGGATAGGACGGAGAGAAGAACTTGACAAGCTATCGATTAGCTGTCACTTTATTTGGGAAAAGTAAAAGAGGAACGGACCCTGGGGAGCTTGGCTTGGAAAGTGGACTCGAATTCGAGCTGGCAGGTTACAAGGAAACACTCCTAAAACAGTCCCCGATTTCCACGCTTCCAAACCATTTCCTCTTCTTCTCGCTTTATTCGTAATAGTTGTCATTTGCCGAGTTCCGAGAGAATGCTAATCTCTAATTTCATCATCGACATTTGAACCGTGGACCACCCGGGGCGTTTGGTGTATGTTCAGAGAACAATACAGATCTATTTGATTTCGTCAGTGTTGTTTCACAGCCTCTACCTACATGGACCATATTGATGAATTAACTTAACCCGCGCTTGATCGTCTCCGCGGCCACGAAAAACTATGATTTTTAGGTCAATCCCGCATGCGCGGCTGCTTAATTAAACGAAATGCTCGTGGCAAAGGTTTATCGACCTCGTGAGAAGACCGACTTGGACTCGAATCAACGCATCGAATACCCCTATGACACTGTGGCGCCGTTTATTCGTACCGCTTCGTCTTCTTACCAGCATGTCTACAAATTAGTACTCGGCGGTGTAACGTCTTCAGCTCTATAGATAACTATCCCGCTTCGTTATACCTACTTAATACATGAGAAATCCATGGTTCGTCGATCGAGAAATACTTGGGTACCTACCTACAAACCAGGAAACGCAGACGACGAGATTTTCTTATGCGATCCGAACCGAAACAACTGACCAATAGGACTAAGATACAAATTGTCTTGAGATAAACGGAGCAGTTTGGGTGGTCTTCAATTGGATGGGACCGTTTGCATGTTAGCAAGCAGTCGACTTAAGCCCTTTGTCCGTCAATTTGTTCTTGAATTGAGGAGTCAACCGTTTATTAATCACAGGGTTTACGTTCGAGCCTATACAGACCGTTGCTAACCGCTAAAAAATACATAACGGCGAGAGGTCGCTCGAGACTTGCGGCGTGATAATTTGCAAGACGGTTTAGTTTAGATAAGAGAGACGATCACATTAGCGTGCTGAAGAATCGTAGCGAAGGATTGCTTAATGTACCTTGAGAACATTGGCCTGTAGAGCAAGAGGGATTCGTGCGAAATGATAAAAGCACAATGCGGAGTTAGGATTGGGAGTTTGTGACGGGCGAGCAACAATGAAAGAGAAGGAGTCGTGGCGTTTGGGAGCGGTGGCAGCCGGCTGCTCGCCTAACAAGATAATTAAGAGTGCCGTAGGAGCTGCCGGACTCGGTTTTTTCTTGGTCGCGTGCTGATGTCAACTCGCGTCGGACGAGCTCTCTACTTTACGCTCGCTTGGATCCTTCGTCTCTGTATCGTTGAAGAATGCCTCGCCTTCGTGCCTTCGTGGGAACATGATCCAACAAATGCTACGACAATCTCTTACATAATTCTCTGTGCCCGCGTTTCTACATGCGTAGCCTTTTATCTTCCTAAACAAATTCTTTCCTCTTTATTCTTTACAGGTAGGTACCTATGGGTACGCAGAAGACAAGACGAAACGTAAATTTCTTTCCACCTGCTGTTCTATCTCGTCTCTTTTTTATTGAACGATTTTATTCAGCTTCGGTCCGCTTTTTGTTTCTATGTATGATGGTTACTTTAGGTTAAGTTGTAAAACAGTCTCGGACTGAACTTCGCCTTTCCTTTTTGTCGTTTTTTTTTATATTCTCTCTGTTGTCCTCTGCTTGTTATGCAATAAAGACGTTTAATAATAATAATAATAATGATTCAAATCTGGCAACTCAAATTTAACCCACTTCCAACTATCCAATTGTCTTGAAACTTTGCAGGCGTGCATAGTTTGGATGACGATACAATATTTTGAAAAAAATTAACCCGTGAAAAAATTACCAGGTCATCAATTAATATAACCCATAACCACAAATCCAAACAACTTGAAATCAGCCACTCGCGATTTGAAATTAAATAAAAGATATTTCTAAAGAAGTCAGAGCTGCGAAATGTAAATCCAAAAACACTAAAAACTAGAAAGTAAAAAATATATAAAAAAAAATTTATGTTAAACGATTTTATTAAAAATGCACTAAAAACTAAAAAATAATTCTTTTCTTGTACTGCAATTTCGATGGTGTTTCTTCACTTGAAATAAAATCGTGGAGCAGGATTTGTCATAACAGAATGTGAATCAATTTAATACACCATCAAGCGTCGAAATGAATTTGCTCTGAGATACCCTGCTCCACGATTTTATTTAAAGTGAAAAGACACCATAAAAATTGCAGTACAAGAAAAGAATTATTTTTTAGTCTTTAGTGCATTTTTAATAAAATTGTTTAAAATAAAATTTTTTTTATATATTTTTTATTCTTCCTTTGCCTTTTCACATGATCGCCTTTTCGGCTGTTTTCATGGCTTCGGTATATTAAATCTGAGAATTTTGACCGTCTGAAAGAGATATAGTGGCGACAGGAGAGAGAGAAAGATGCCCCATCCAGTTCTCTCCTCTCTCTACTCTCAGTCTCTCTCTTCCTCTCTCTGCTCTATTACGATACTGTTCCCCGCTAGGTGCTCGGTGCTTTGTTTCGAAGCACGCGGAAAACTTTGGCTCGAGAAAGAGCTCAGTTTCTTGCCGTGGCTGCGTTCCTGGACAATGCACGAACTTCTGTAATTAAAGTTATGTTCCCGCGTCGAGGCTAAGTTACACGAAAGTTCTACCTCCCGACGATGCCTCTTTGAGAGCCGACGCGGTCCGCAGACCGCTTGTCACTTATAAACTGTCAGCTTCGTTTCAAATCTTATCTCGACTGGTGAAAAGAGTTTAGGCGGAGAAACTGTGCCTTCCTCGACCGTGGAGGACAAAGCCAAGTCAACGTCACAGTTTCGCCTTTGGCACTCTTCGAACAACCGAAGCAACGGGGAAACCTTGCAACGAGCGTCATCGAAACTATCGTTGTAAAAAATATACATAGGTACCTAAATAAATAAGCACTTATAGGTACCTACCTAATATGAACAATAGTTCGCTTTCGATCGTTCAGTAGATCTTACACCGAATTTTCAGAAAGGAAAAGATTGAAAATCCAATTCCTGAAACTCCTGCATACCCGATCTAAGAAATAAAGGGAAGGTAAGAGAGTAGAGTGTGGAGGTGGCCCGGGTGTTTGCGAGATAACGACGGGGAACCAGATAAGGGTGCTTCAGACAGGCCCAAAGGAGAACGTCTTTTTCCCTTTCGCGAGCGTTTACTTGGAACGAGGCTGCGAACCCGGCAGCTAAGGTGTCTCCAGCGTATCCAGAATGGCAAACGTCCGACTTATATTCTGCTCTCTCCTCTGGCAGACTATTTTAGACGGGTTTACGCGTAACCGTTCGCTCCTGCTCTCTCACTAACATCAGTACCCCCAAAGCTGTTCGTTTCAAGCAACTACCGCTAAGACTCCCACCTCCCCTTCCGCTCCATTCTCACCCCCAAATTATCCTTCATCGTGCCCACTGCTGTATGCGCACCTATTTGCCTTCAGACGCTCCAAGACTACGCGTTCCACGTTTCCTTCGATACTCTGCCTTAGAACGTTGGTCCACAGGTCAGCGATCTCGTTGGTTCCCGGCTGTTCACGACCACCGTTTACTGCTGACCAAAGAACGCACGACCCGGAAAGGATGCGGAACGCGAGAACGCGAATAAGCGAACGAAAGACAGAGAGGAGAGAGAGAGAGAGATGCAGTGATATGAATAGGGGAGGGGTTGGGAATGGAAAGGGAAAGGGAAAGAAAAGAAAAGGTGAAAGAAGGCGAAGGAAAGGTTGGTTGGCGCCGCGAGGCGGAGCGTGGAGGTGGCGAAGGCGGAGCAAGCAAAGTTTCAGAGGCGTGATGTATCGACGGAATTTCAAAGCAAGGAGGTACTCTCGTTCCAGAGAAATTGCACTGTATACCAGTACTAGAACATTTCTAGCTTCACTGGACGTTGGAGGTTTCCTCGTGGTCTCACCTTCACCGAGCGTTTTTAAAAAGGTAAGAACTCACGTATCGATCGCATAACTTTGGTATCGATCTAGAATTTAGAATTTAGAATCTTGGAATCCACAGAGAGGAGGCTTGCAACGGCTTTGCCGGTTCGAAGGAATAAAGAGTAAAGATAAGAACGCGATGCATAATCCATCGGACGGGATGAGAAATCGAAGGCGAACAGCGTAGGGTGTGGATGGCTTGGACGGGGTGGCAACCGGGACAGGGGGTGAAAAACGGTAGAGCGAGGGAGGAGAAGGAACGAGAGGACGAGAACCGCGATCCATCAAGGAGATGCCGAGGGTTTGGGGTGATGTATCCGAGGATAGGTTGACCTCTGCGCCGGACACTATAAAATTGCCCTTAAACATTCCTTCCTAAAACGATCGAGCTTTTAACGGAACGCTTCCTTACAAGTCGTCGCGGTGAAAATGTTGCTTCGATCGAGCGACCAGAGGTCAGCGCTCACAGTAGGTACCTACGGATGATGTGACCGTAGGCGGCGACGAGAGCGAGGACGAGGACAGGCATCCAGAAAAGAAGAACCAGCTAGCAGGCTGGAGAAAATACTGGATTTGCCAGCGTATGCGCGGAACGCGTCGAAATGTCGAAACGAATGGCGTTTCGCTGTATCGTTGGCTTTCCATTGAAACCTACCCTCCCTCCTAGAGAAATGTCACGAAACGTCGGAAATTGGAAAGCTTATTCATATTTTTTCGATAGACGATAATGCGCACCACGGTGGATCGGGCACTTTCATTCGGCATACGTAATGCGAGAACCGAGCGAACGAGGGATGAGAGAAGCCGACGTTGGTCGATGGATGCGAATTCCTCGATGAGCAACCCCAACTCCAACTCCAACCTCAGCCCCCCCCCCGACCTAACCCAGACCACAACTCCAGCCACCAACTACCAACCCTCAACCCTCAACCCCCAACCCTCCACCACAGACCCACGCGTCGCGGTTTTTCGCTCTTACAGCTTTCGTTCTCGTTAGTCGCGCAAGCGCCCCGATTCAACCACAGCTTCTTTCATTTATAACCAACGCGAGTCGCGCCGGTCAGGATTTCCCGATGGAAATCAATGAAGACGGAACGAACCGTATCGTCGTCGTCAGTGTTTGATTCGATGAAATCTCAGTACCTAAATAATAGGTGAAAAAGATACTTTTTTCGTGATTACGTAGGTGTACACAGTGTGCGCTTATTTTCGGCAACGGAAACTGTCGGTGGTTGGTGTCGCGTGAAAGTTAGTAGGGTGCAGAAAACGAGCCGAGAGAAGGGAGAGCGATCCACCACGCCACACCACACCGCACCGCTCCAACCATATAGGTACACTATACACCGAGAACGGGCATTGGAAATTAGACACACGTTTCATTTCCTGGAGCGACTGCGATTTCCGTCGTGGTTTCAAATATTGGAAATATCTCGCGCCGCTCACTGTACCGCGAGATTTGATTCCATCCGATTTTATGAATCTGGAAAAACCGCTCCTCGCTACTCAATTTACTTCTTCTGAATTTTCAATGCACATATATATGTATTTACCTAAATCTCAGGTAGTCTTGATACCCGCTCGAGAAGCGAAGAAATGCTTTAACCGATCCGATTACTCTAGACTACTCTAGACTACCCTAAAATCTATCCTCTTACATTCTAGTGTACGGAATTGTGAGAGAGTAAGAATGTTGTAGGTCGATCGGCTGTGAACGTCGCGTTCAGGGGTAGGGGTAAGACGTCAAACTCAGGCATTCGGCTAAAAGAGTCGGTGGTTCGGGAGGGCAGAGTGGTGTGAGAGAAGGGTCGAGGTGTGGTGGGTAGAGAAATCGACAGTGCACTTTATCGGTGCCATAAAGACTAATATAATCCCGAGAAGGAAAAAGAGCGGCCGAAACGCGATAGACCGAGTGGCGGGTGTTGACACGCACACGAGTGCGGCGGTCGCCTGAACGCGTGAACGCGCACGGACGAGCAGCGGCGTACCAGGCTGTTTTTTAGACGGAGTGGCTTTTTGCGGACGACAGGGCATTTAAGGGAATTGCTCCCTAGCGCCTTAGCTCGATCGCACCGCACCGACTCTCCCACCACGGTCTCGGAAAAAACGCTCCCCGTTCCCGGCAGTAGTCAGAAGGATATGTACAAGCGTTGTACATTGACTTCGCCACTAAACGAGTAACGCGATATTTATGTACGAACACCGACAACGAAGCAGTAACACTGTCTGAGGACGTCGTACACCTGTCCGTTCAGCACCGATACCTATCAGTGTCCTGCGTGACAGATCGGACACCTTGCCTTTCCTCGAGAAAACAACGCCCGCTTTGTAGTCCGCGACGATGTTACAATTTCCGAGATGAATTCACGTTGAAATCTTGACTCGTTTAGCCCGCTGTGAAATAGCATTATCACACCTCCTATTCAGATTCGCTCTGCTATCGCGACTATACTGCGCCACTTTGCCCCTCCTCCCTCGCTTTGGATCGTCCGTCAGTTCCTCTTCCACCTTCTTCTTCGATAGTGTAGTAGACTGTTGGCGGAAAGCTTGGAGAGGGCCGCTGACACGACGACGCGACGACGGCGATGCTTGGCTTTCCTCTGTCCATGATCCATCGCAATCTTCAGCCACGTTTCACGGAGCGGCGGCGTGGCACTCCCCCTCGATCTTGTAGCAGCTTCCCGAACGAAAGAGAGTGGTCTCGCGCGACGCGCGAGTATCGCTCGGATGAGTCCTTATCGCAAATGACTGCTTCCGCCGAGCACGGAGAGATTTAGAGAGCGTAACGACGTTGCGGTTCGCTCAGCGATCGCAAGGCAAGTGCCTAATCCAGACGATAATGGCTCGGCGCTGCCGCAAAACGATCGAACAAAGACACAGCACTCGGACTTGCTCCTTTTGACGCCGCGGATAGTCTACTATGATGGTAGTCTGTTCAACGTGTCCGCTGGATAGCGGCTCACGAATTTGCGGGCCTCGCGTCACGCACCCTTAGCGATCAAAGCAAGTGTATACGTGATCTGTTGTAAGTCCGTGAGAGTTCAATCATTTTTTGGAAAAGAAATTGTAGCATCGTTGTTTTTCACATTTTTGTCGTTTTGTGCAAATTAAAGCAAAGTCCATGGAATTTAGAGTGTATGTAAATTATAGTGTGCGATAATTTCAAATATTTATTTTCATTTTTAACCAAAAATATTGGCACTGCAACTGGTCGGTCTCACTCACATTTCGGGGTTAGACTGTCCGTAAGTCTTAAGTGTTTTCTATAATTTAAATATGGATTTGTGACAATGGTCAATGCAAGATCAACAACAAACGCATTCATTTCTTTTGTATCAATGACAACAGTGCCCTATCTTGCGTCAGTCTTAAAATATCAACACTAGCCGGACTCTCCCGGTGGTCAAACTCTCCCGGACATACCCTACATAGATTTCAAGATTCCAAAGAGTACCGGTACATACTTACTTACTTAGGTATACTACTCAGGAGTCTCGGGACGAACGAGATTGCCGTTGCGTTGCCGCCATCCGTCGACATTCGTGATATCCCTTTGCCAACTTCGGACTCAACGGTATCGATTACGCGGCTGGTAGGTAAATGAATCCACGCGTATAACGAGTAGCTGGAGTATCTCTTACGAACACAACTCTGTACCGGTTACGTTCATTCCGCACTATGGACTCGATGATAAATGAGAACTTCTACCCCTCTCCCCCAAGCGTTATGCGATACCAAAAACTTGTAATCTCATAACCGAAACACTGCGTTGTTCCTTATAGTTGTAATAAGCAATGTACAGCATCGATCATCTCGTCATCGATTCCTCGCTGCTCGGTCGAAGGTAAACGTGGGACAAGGACGCGATGGGTATGTATGCAATTATGTATCCCCAGTGTCGGACGAGGGCGCGAGTTAAAGAGAAACGATCGATGGAATGAGGACGGGTGACGGTCGGTTCGGGCCGGGACAGGCCGAGCCAAGCCGGGCCGTCGCAACGAGCATGGTTTTAATTGAAACAGATAGAGCGATCAGCGAGTAGCGGTTAAACGGCGGGTGGCAGGCGTAGCGTAGGCCGTACGCCACGGCGCGCCGTACGCGTCGCGGACCCTCCGTGGGGAAGGGTGTTCGCAGGCGTCGAGGTCGAGGGAGTGTCTCGGCCGCGCTATACCCTTTCGTGGGATTATTCGGTGGGTAATGTATGGCGAACATAAATCACTGAATACGGACGCTCGGTCGAATCTATGCGAAACTCTCTGTCGACGATGATCCGGTCGGCACGCGGCACGGCTAGACTAATTGCTGGCCGGCAATCCTCCGCGAAACCCACACCCTCCAATTCACTCCCTCGCGCTACGCGTACCATTCCCCTGTCTCCTCTTCAGATTCACGTCGCGATCGTGAGTGTATCTTTCAAAACTTCCACATCCGCGAAAGCCTCGATGACGAACTGAATGGATCGATCAGAATCGTTGCAGCAGGGAAACGAAATAAAAACGACCAAGGCTTTCGGGGGAAGAACCGAAGGAGAAATGCGGGAACGTGGGCCAGCATTGGCAAGTGCTCGCTCTCGCTCGTAGTTTCATGGTCCGGGGCGTAATTCTAATTATGCGGAGTATCCGTTACAGATTTATGAGGTCGCCCGTACATGTGTACGAATCGGTCGCGCGCCCTTTCCGCCTAGCCCCGTCACTTTTCTCCCGTGCCTCACCACTTCATTTACATATGAATTAAACTATTACGCCCCACGCAGCAGTCACTGTGGCAAACTGCTCTGTATACTCGTCGTCGAATCGCGAGTGAATCGTCAGTGGCTGAGGTCCATTTCTCTGTTGAACCGAAGCATCGAAATGATCGTACGCCACAGTTCGCGCAAAGATAGCTACCCTTTACTTTACTTCCGAAGCGTGACTCCCCGAACCACCCCTTTGACTTTATCCCCGATAAGTATAAACCGGCCCGTTAATGGAAAGCGGTTGAATATTTCATCTCCTCGTCCTGGGGCGACTGGAGCGGCGCGTCGCGGCGCGGCTACTCTGTCACGACCGACTGACGAATTCCCTGAATCCAAAGGATTCAGTGATTCGCTCGAGAAGAAAAATCTCGATTCACCGGTGGCCTGACGCCCCCGACTTAAATTCTTTCCGCCTTTCGCATCATTGAGCGAGTTAACCGGAATCAACCTGTCAGATACCGGGCTATTTGAACTTTTAGGTACTTCTTGTTTCAAACTGCGTGCGATGCAGCAGCATGCGAGAATGCAAAACTCCAGCGAAAGTATGAAAGGTCGTGCGGCTGCTCGAAAGCTCGATGCAACGAAGGACCGAGATGGTCAAGACGATGAACTCGTCCGTCCTGTCTGTTGCCCGAAATCGATATCCAACACGGCCGAAGCCAAGTTCGGTGCAAAACACTCGTGCTCTGTTTAATATTGCAGGACGCGAGCTAATGCGCGCTGCTCTCATTAATGCCAGCCCTCGTCCCTCTGGCAGAGCTGATTCCAACGTCGTTCCAGGTTGCAGCAGCCTCCAGCATCGCCAAATGACGACCGTGCCTCTGCTTCGTAAAAGATTAAAGTTGTTTGTAGGCGCGCCAATCTGAAAGAGGAAGAACAAAGGAAAAGGGAAAGGGAAAAGGGAAAACTGGAAAAGGGAAAACTGGAAAAGGGAAAACTGGAAAAGGGTAAACTGAAAAAGGGAAACCTGGAAAAGGGGAAACTGGAAAAGGGAAAAGGAAAAACTGGAAAAGGGAAAGGGGTAAGGAAAAAGAGAAAAGGGAAAAGGGGTAAGGAAAAAGGGAAAAGGGGAAAGGAAAAAGGGAAAAGGGGAAAGGAAAAAGGGAAAAGAAGAAAGTTAGATCAGAGACACGTAAGAAAGAGGTGGAAGATGTTTGTACATACGTTCGCGTAGCTAAATGGCACTCACCCGTTCGTTGAGCGCGACGTTTCGTAGGTCGGCGTCGGTGGTAAGAGTACTGGCCGTGGTTTGGGTTACGCGGCCCTTCGGACGCGATGCGCCGCGCCGCACCAGTAACCACTCCATGCGGTATCGTACTAATTGCAGCCACGGATGCCGGTTACTGCTCTTCAGGGTTAATCCACAGCGGCGTAAGAACGGGAAACGTAGACGATCGGCCGAAGCAGGTACCAGTTTGCAGCTTTCGCTACGCCTCTGCGGTCAAAGAGTTGCGGTAAACTCGACCGGGGAGACGCTTACGAACCAGCCGTTGGCACCGTTACAAGATACTCGGCAATTAAGCGTGATTAATGCCACCAATTAAAGAAACGTGGTAGAAACGTTTGTACCGTGTGTCGCTATTCTACGTTTCTCGAATTCGCTTAATCTACAACATCCGTATTCTCATTGCCGTATCCATTCTAAGTATACATTTCTTCGACTAAAAACTCACCGATTCGCGATCGCTACCTATTCGTGGCTCACAGATCGTGCATCGAAGGGAACGAAAACACTTGTTGGATGATTCGCTGCAACAACGCGAACATAATAGGATACTTTCTAAAGCAATCCCCTTGCTCCCAGAGAGAATCTTCCGCTAGCATCGAACCATCCGTCCCTGAGAATTTATGCGCGTTTTCGAGGGGAACGTAGACGTCGAAGAGGAAGGGACCCCACCCGAGTCAGCCTATCGTTTACCCGTTATTTATTTCTCAAAATTTGAAAATTATACCGCATTTAATACATCGCCCATCTCCTTCTTCCCCTTCTCGTCCCGCTATCCCCCATCCGCTAGCTCCGTGTTTTATTCATGTCGCAATAAATAAGGAACAAAAGAGTAGTTTGTGAAAAATTCCGATGCCCGACCTCTTTCACGAGTCCTGGTACGTAAGTACACAAGTACATACATATATAGGTATCCTACGCCTAACGTCGCGATCATCGATACCCGTCAGCCCAATTTATAAAAATTCATGTGTCTAATGTCAAAGGAATTGATAAAGGAAAGTACCTAATTGTCCTAATTGTTGGGCGGTTAGGGAGAAGAGAGACGAGGGTAGGTGGCAGACGTTGCTGCGCAGAGCTTATTAACTTTTCGAGGCAACGCAGGACGTACGAGGACGTAGCGACAAAATAGAAGGTCGGAGAATGGTAGGAGATAGAAGGAGCGAAGCGGGCCTTGGCAGATGGCACCCGAGGGGATATCCTTGTCCAGGATATCAAGGGTTACCCATCACCGCGGGGACGGCAAACGCGCGCAAGTAAAGGGTAACTGATTCTAATCGCGCGCCCTCCGCGCTGTAACCTACTACGTTACTATGATGAATGGGCAAAGTGCCTCGTGACTACCGAATGGCAAACCCGACCAATGTGCTCCGAGATATTAAAATCCCTACGATCGATCTCCGTCGTACGGTTTCCCGCGGCACCACCACCGATTTCACGACACTTGGATATCGCTAACGATTACCATTACCCTACCAAATAGTCCAGTCATATCCCGCCGTTTGCACGTAGCGACAATTATTCTGGAAAACTGGAAAAACCATCGTTTCCCAATGAAAAAATCAACTCGTCGAGAAAAACGAGCCGCATAAGCGTATAAACCGTACAGTGTGCCAAAGAACGGATCAGATACAGAATTGCGAACGATTTTAATACGCCGCCTCCGCCCTCGCCTCCGCCTCCGCCTCGTAATTCATGCAACGACCGAGCAGCGTATTTTTATTGGTACGCGCCGATCGAGATCGCAATCTAAATTGAATCGGATAGGAGGGTCCTGGCGCGCCGAGCCGCTTTCATAAACACGCTGCGCACGCCAAAACACGCGGACCGGTCAATGTTTTTAAGCCGCTACTATCAGAGACCGCGAAATGTTCCAAGAACCCTTCCGCGAAAGCTTTCGTTTGCGATTCGCGCCTAACAAAAGCTGGGCTACTGAAAACCGGCATTAGCTCCACTCGACTCCGTGATACTGTTCCTGTGAAACGGTTACGAAACAAGGATCGAAGAATCGTTAAAGCGACGAGCAGAGATAGCTGGGATAGCATCTGCTAACGACACGCGGACGAGCGATCCAGCGGATCCCCGAAAGAGGAAACGACCAGCGAAAAAGTACGTCCCCCCTTTCTTCTCTGAACGCGGCAGACAATTCTACTTGGGATAAAATCGGTCGAAATCCTCCAAGGGCCACCATCGACGCGGCCAAAGAGAAGGGGAGATGATTCAGAGATATCGTTCGACATAAAACCCTTAAGGTTCAAATTTGCATGTTACAACCTGCGTACCCCACCTTTCGGATTTTCCCCCGCGTTAGACTTTCGACTTGGGCTACTCGTATGCCCCCACCTCTGCCCGCCTTCCTTGTCCGCATCCCTGAGCTTACTCTTATCCCTGCTATTTTGAATGTAAGATAGGTACGCGCGCCCTTACCGTCTGCCTCTCTCTCTCTCTCTCTCTCTCTCTTTCTCTCCCTTTCGCCATCTCGCAGATTCCTCTGTTTCTCAACTCTCTTCCTGCGTCTGCCCTTCTTCCATTCGTTCTCTGCCTCTTCCCCTTTCTCTACTGCGCTAAGCTCCTGTCTTTTCTTTTCTTCTTTCTTCGAATCTGTCTATCGTATTCTTCTACTGCTTCGCTCGCTCCTTTTAAGAGTCCTTCGGTCATTCCAAGGATCCACCGCAATTAAATCAGCTTCCTCGTTTATCAATAAGACTATATAACACCCTCGATCGGTTGTTGAAAGGAAAGTGTGGCAACCCGCGTGGTCCCTGAGATCGAACAGCGCACCAAACATAACTATTTGCCCAAGGGCACCCCTTCTATTTGCACAGACTGGGCGAAAGCGAGAGTCGCCCGCAAATGATGACGAATGGTTGCGAATGATTTTAGTAACGCTATAATGCATCAGCTACAACATAGCTAAACACATAGATAGGCTGTCGTAGTGTCGTGCCTTTCCACAGCTTCCACGGCATTACACGACGAGACATTTCGCGACGAGCATCGAAACCAAAGGAACATGGCAAATGTAAGGACGATGCGCGGTTACCTCTACCCAAACAAACTTCATCCATCTCCCTTGTTTGACTACACCTCGTCAAATTCAACCACGCTGCTACTCTCTGCCCCTATTCATTCGTACATCTAACTATCTTCATCTAGGTATGTGTATGTATATAATATAGGTACACAGGTACCTAGAAACGTCTTTCGTTTGGTTGCTCTCCCTCCCCTCCTGCTTAACCCTTCGTGGTCACAGCACCCCAACCAATTTTCTTGGAGAGTTATATGTATTTGCTAATATTTCTGTAAATCTTTGGGCCTTAATTGTAGAATTTAAATATTTGGTGAATTTTAACACTTCATTGGCACTCTGTGTGTGAGCCACACATAAGCTGATTTTAACACTCTGTACCTTCTATGTATATGCCAAATAAATACCTTTTCTCCAAAGCCGACTTATAAACTACTTTTTTCTCAAAGTATTATATCTTTTTTCCACAAGAATTTTTTCAGCTACAAATTTCATCATATCAAATTCTACATTTCCAGAAAATAACTATTAGAACATGATTACGAATGTACAATAAATTATCACTGAAAAGTTAAAAGATTCAAAAATACGAAAATGGTAACTCTAAAATGACGCTGCTGTGCAGTGAACCCCATGTGCCCAATTTGTGATTATAAGAAGGTGTGACCACGAAGGGTTAATAAATATGATTTCGTATATATTAAATAACTAAATAAATGATTTCAAAGTGGTAGTGGTGGTCTGGTAAAGTTTGAAAGGGTCGCGACAGGTTCCTGCCGTTGGCGTTGTCTGAAGAACACAAGCGAATTTTCGCTAGCTATCGATTCTAGGATGGAACGACTCTCTGGAATGACGAACGATCGTGCGTGGTACTCGAGGACAAAAGTTTCCTATCCCCACGATATCCGTCAGACGTTATTTATTTCGAGAGCGTATTATTGTTGTTTATTATCTGAGGTTCGGTACATTTAACCCGTGCCGCGCCCCGCCCCGCCGCTTCGTCCGCGAGGACAATACAGGACAAAACGATCCCCGAGTAGGAGAATTTCAGTCGGCTGAAACTTCTCCGAAGGGATAAAGTAGTCTTCGATCCGTCTCCCTCGCTCCGCCTCAGTACTTTCCTCAAAAACCGCGAACGCTCGTCATACACGCTACAAAATATAGAAAAAGTCAATTTGAGAATTCCACTGGAAACGCATACCTAATTAAGTACTTTACAAATCCCACAAATGACAATGTCCTGTGTTACCCTACATAAATACGAAATGTGTACCCCGAAACGCGGGAAAGTTCGTTTGCCAAATTGCCCGAGTTGCCCGGTTTCCTGGTTCCCACAAACCACCCAACCGCGAGAAAATAATGATCAAAGTTTTCCCGAGCGCGCAAAGATACCTGAGCAGGAAGCTCGATAAGCCGTCGAACGTTGTGCGACTACGAAACAAAAGAAAAGCAGGAACCACGATTGCTATGGCCCAACGATTCCACTCGACGCGACTCGCACTGCGTGCGCACAATAAAATATCGATTATCGCGTGAGACCGACGCGACGTGATCGCGAAACGATCGGTGGTCGCAGTCGGTGATAAAGTCGCGATAGGATCGAAACAGATGTTCGAAACAGAAAATCAGGGTGCGTTCACACGCGTCAATTCGCCGGCAGGAAGGCACACAGGTAAGTAAGTACAAATACATATAATAAAGTAGAGAAATAGACAAGCAAGCAAACGTAGTTTTCGCAGGATTTCGGTGACCGAATGAATAGTCCCACTCGCGCTGCCCTCAATCATCCAACTATCTGTTTGCATGCTTGCGTGCTTTATCACGCAACTGTTTGATCGCGAAGAGTAGATAGCAATCAAGAGAATCGTAACCGATAGAACGAAGCGAAATGACAGAGACGGTAACACGCTGCGATAAAGATGGGAAGGAAGGCACAGATTACAGGTCAAACCACGAAAGTGTCGTGGTCAGCCGTTGGAAACCGATAACAGGCACGGTCACACTCGACTCGTTCTTGGAATCGAAGGAAAAGGAAGGTAGGTAGAGAAAGAGCAAACGGTCGCCCGTTACTAGCGCCGGTTAGATCCGCGTGCACGATCAACAGAGCCGCGCATACGTGTGTATACGCGACGCAGCGCCGCGACGCGCCGCGCAGGGTAGGAAGAGGGCGAACGGCGAGATTTACCCTAGAGCCCCGGGCAACCGCAACCCCCGAAGCGATTTCGATTATCGATAGCACTCGTTTTAAAACACCCTGTGTCGATTCGTCGGTCTCTCTACTGGCCCTCGTCTCCTCCCACCGAGGCAAACCCTCCCGGTTCTTTTTATTCCCTTCTCGTTGACGGACGCGACGCGATTGTCACGTTGGGGATTCGTAGCCCTCACAGATGCCATTCTAGATTCGTTCGATCCGCTTCCCGATTCACGCTTCGCGATTCTCGATTCCAGACCTCCGATCCTCGGTTTCTCGGTTTTTCGCTCCTAAGTAGACACCTGCAACAGACACACATATGAGGTAGCTACATCCCCGAAACGTTTGGTTCTCCTGTACTATACGTTCGACTATTTAGAAATAGGTACAGGTACAACAGTAGGTAAAACACGTGCCTATGTTTCTCGCGAAAGTCAAGCAAAAGCCTCGCCCATTTTCTTGCCCGATAACGCTTATCCCTAGCGTTTCGAAGGTCTAAGGCAGAGTCGATCGTAACACTCGCCTCGCGAAACTATCTTGACGAACCTCCTCGAGATTCGTCGAGTATCCTTCCATTATAGGTCGGCCGGTGGATCCGTAGATGGTGGAGAGATAAGGCGGACGATGACTTTGGATGGGGTGGCAAAGCGACGGGCGAATGTTGGCGCTTGTGTGTCGTCTCGTTTCCTCTCGTTTCGTCTCGTCCTGTCTCGGGGGGCCGATCGCTCATCTCGAAATAGCGTTTGCTCACGGTGCGCGGCCGATGCGCTCGGGTACGAGAACGGGAACCAACCACTCAACCGACATCCCCTCGTAATCTTCGCTATTCCGTGTCAACTATCTTACATCGATCATCCGGCCAGTTCTATTAAATTTTTCGCCACGCGACCACCGCTAAGCACGACTTGACGATTCGTTCTTATGTAGGTACATATGTACCTACCTCCGTTTAAACGTCGACCTGCACTGTTTACACGCGTAGAGACGCGGTACCGGGCAAAGAACCAGACGGCGAAGGTGGATCGAAACGGACGAGGCGTAATGAAATGGGGTAAGCTCTGCTAAAGTGAGGTAAGGCGAGGATTTAAGCGAGCGGAAAGTCTCTTATGAAAATAATGCCGGAGAGGAAATGCGAAACGAAATAAAAACTAAGTAATGTATGCGAATGGCTGCCGGTGGAGGTTGGGACGGGAGGTGAGAAGAGGCGGTGGATGGAATGTCGGCAGGATTTACATAGACCGTGCAGGGTGGCGTGGAGCGGCGCGAATCACCGCGACCCAACGCGAAACGAAGCGGGGAAACAGCAGGCAAGTCCGCTTCTAAGAATGTATCGTCGCGCCGTTACGTAGACTACATAAAATTGCTTTTACCTCTTATTAACAATTCATATTCCTTGCTCGAAAGTCACTCGCGATAAAAAGTTATCGGTGGGGAGATACTCCTTCACGACGACTCGTCGCATCGACGAGACGCGCCAACACCAACAAATGGTCGGAGGGATTGCTAAGTACGAACTACCAGCACTACCTGCAGGTCGGAAATTTAAAGAGAAGGCAATTTTCGCTACAATGAGTCCGACAAATTTTCTTAAACTCTGCTCACGAACGCTTCGCATTCTTTCTGAAATTCTTTTGACACGCAAGCCTTCTAATGCGCAATACGTTGCTTCCTCCCGGGCCGGGGGAAAAGTGACTCGGGAAGTATCGTTACTCCCTCGCTGGTGTTGCGGTCTACCCTTCGCTCGCGTGTACTAACGTTTCGTCTCCCTCCCTGTGGCTACCACGGCCACAGCCACAGCCACAGCCGCTCCAGACACCCCACTCCGCTTGTCTCATCCCATCACCAAAATGCTGTCCGATGCGGAGCACGACGCTTCCGGGGGGAGCTTTGAATGCGGATCTAATTACTTCCGGTCGGTCGTTCGCACCGCTCAATACACGCATATCCGGCATATTACGAGTCGAAGGTCCAGCTCGCGCTAGGACGCCCTAGCGCGCCCTCAACAGCTGCTCGCTCCAAAGTCCTCTCCTATCCTCCACTCCACCCTTTCGATCGGTCGATTCCATTCGATTCTGCCTCAACCTGTTTCTCTTATTTCTGTTTCGATATTCAATCGGGGTAGCTACTGTATATTTATCCGATTCCATCGACGATCTAGCCGTTTTCACAGCATTCTTTCAATCAACCGATCGATAAAGACTGGAGGAAGCGAGATTCGAAACGAAACGAACCGGATCGAGGGTGCAACGGAGGTAGGATACAGGGGTTAGGAACGCTTTGAGCCTGCCGCGGCTTTGTCGCGGCATCCCTTACGCGCGCTGCGTCTACCGTGTTTAATATTTCCAAAGTGCTCCGACAAAAACCCACTGAATTATGAATTACCATAGGAAGAGGATACTTGCGCGTAACACCAAACTCGGATTTTCGATAGGTGCAAGACTATAATAATAACGATCGTAGGTAGCCACTGAGAATGTTGTTGTTTCATCCGTTGTGGGATCGGTTCATACAACCTCGATTCTCGTTCGAGACTTTCGAATAATAGCGATTAAGAGGGTAAGGGTGAGAGGGGGTGAAGTGAGGTAGATGCAACCGCGTCGCGTCGTCGTGGAATCCCCGCCAAGCTTTGACGCTCGTCGCTCTTCGGGATTACGGTTAAGATCAAGGTGGTCGTTCAACTTCATATCTCCCATCCTCACTTTCTCAGCCTAGTCGTCTGGAAAAAGCGAAAAAACCATGTTTCATTTGGTCAAAGCTGGAATAGACGGAACGCGCGCTCGAGGTGCTTTGATCTTTCGGAATATGTATCGCGCAGACGGTGTAGGTGCCTACTTAAGTACATTAGATGTCATGACAAGTTTCAAAATAAATCGCACGACAAAGTTTCCGAAAATACAAGAGCGTTAAGTATTAAATAGGAAAAATTTCCACTTACCTACGTATAGGGAGTATGTATGGTACCTACGTATTTTCGAGGGGGTTCCCATGTTCCCAAACGATGCAGCTCTAAAGCTTCTACGTTGAAGGAGCAGGATAAGCAGCCATTTTTCACGGATATATAAATGCAGGTTATTAATACGTTCGTATTACGAGGCACAGAGAGAAGGTAATTAGCCGACGGTTCATCAGTCACTCCGGCACATTGCCGGCATACCATATCCCGACCGCATCTTTGCCGTTCGTCAGAGAAAAAAGGGTAGAGATCCTTCCCGAGCGCAACAACGACCTACAGGGTACCAGACGCATTAGAGGACTAATGAAACGTCGGATCAGACGAGAACCTTTCGAGAAAGCCTTCGAAAGGCGAAGGGATCCGTTAACGTTAAAGCATCTCCAACGCCTACCAGATGGAACAAAAAAATGCTACCTACAATACTTTCTCTTCCTCAGCGCTCGATCAATAAAAATACCTACTTGGCGTCTCTCGTATATTGGGTCCGAAAAATCCTCGCTTACTCAAATTCGAATTCGACATATCTGAGTAATCCATCGTCACTTGTCCTTTCGTTGGATCATTACATTCCATTGACAAATGACGTGTAGGAAAAGAAAGGATCAGCCGTGACGAATTATTACGCATTCCCCTGGCTGGACCTAATTTTCCATGACATCAGATGAGATAGGTACCTAAGTACCTATGCCAGAGATGTAGGAAGAGCATAGCGCTCTACCGCGCCCATCGCGCGTGCGGCCGGCCCGGGGAAAGGTGAGGTTTCACCTTTTAGCATCGTGGGGGTGGTTTCTCGGTGATAAAGTGCAAGGAGAATCGCGCACGAGGTCACCCCGTCGGCATCCCCATTGGCAGCCCAGTTTCAAGCTGGAATCGTGATTGGTCGAAGGTCGTGGGTCGCCTCACCTACCCCCTATCCAACGTGACCTCCCACGCCAACTCGCGAGATAACTACCACCCTTCCACCTTTCTCGCGTCTCGCTCGTAGTTTGCCCTTCGTCTTGCTCTTCTTCTGCTTTTTTGCTGTAGATATTTCGCTTCGATTAGCACCACCGAATATCATACCAGTAACGATTAACTGGTTGAAAATCTTTGGATCCATGGTTCATTTGCAACAGCGATTGCTGCTGTTGTTGTTGTTATTCGAGAAAGTTGTCCCTTCTCCTCTCCTGTCTGCAGTCTGTACGTCGTACTTATAACGTAATTACTTTAACGTAATTACGCGCATCTCGGTGTGGCCTGCTTCTTGTCTCAGGAAAATGGATTAGCTACCCTCCAACCGACTCCATTAACGCGATTTCGATACACAACCCGCCTATTCCACTAATCATCCACCAATTTTTCCTTTAATTCTCTTTCGTGACTATATACCCCGTACCTACGCCCACTTAAGTAAGTACATACCTATTATAAAGTAGCGCGTCTTTAGATACCTACATATTTAGAGTAAGCTGTTTCCTTTGATCCAATTAATATAACGAGATTACGCAAGAATCTGCTTGGATAGTTGGACGCGGAAATGGGACGCGCACCACCACCTCGCATCTGTATGATAAAGTGAGCATACGTATAGTGTATGGACATATTTCATTGCAATCAATGGAGCTGAAATGATTCCCAATTATAGCATAATTAACACTGCTTAGGTATTGTTAGTGACATGTCGTCGTTACGTGCATCGAAATCCCCTCGAGTGTAAACTGTAAATTATAAGAAAAATATTTGGCAACAAAGGAAAATGAGATTTACCGGAGGTATTGAAATCTTCGCCTTGTTCAAGGGGTAGGGTAAAGCGGAACACCCACTTCAAGGCCATGTAAACGTATAAAATCTTTCTTCTTATCATTTAAAAAGTATAACTCATTCGCATCTCTTATCTAAGAGAAACATTGATGTTCCGCTTTACCCTACTCTCCCTTACTTGAGTGTTTTATCGCGCGAGAGAACAGCAAGGTAAAAATGAATCTACCTCTCTTTCATAATCACTCGACTGACAACCACCGAAAAACCAAGTTGTGATGTCATTTTCATTCATTTAAAAAAAAACTATCGAATCAATTATCCGGAATTTCTCTGACAATTTTCTTCAATGTTCGACCTATAATTTCACTCTTAACTTTATAGTTATATTACTCAATATTGCGTTTCCCCATAAGAATAGGTGCATATATGTATATAGTCGAAAATGACCAGTAACACGTAGACACATTATCCATCAGGCGATTGTTTGTACGATCATCGTTCATTCAGTCATTGGCACTATAGCACACATATGTACATGTATGTATAGCGAGCAATAATTACTGGAATTGCTACTACCTACCAGCTCCTGCAGCCGAGGTTGCCGTGGCTACGAAAAGCGTTCGTCGTGCGTCCATTTCGTCGCCATCCACGACAACCTCACCGTCGCGTCCACCTCCACGTCCGTCGATCCTCAAGGGAAACACACCGACGTCGATTGTGTTTGCTCCAAAGACCGAACCGAATACACCGAAATCTTCCAGTCGGGCGAACCGAATTCGCCGCTCGCCGCTCGCCTCGTCCAACCGCATCACTGTTTACATTCCTACTGCCACTCTAATTAATTATCCACCACCCCGATAATACAGCCCGCTCGATGCTTTATGCTTTTCCCTACTATTACGCGCCATTCTATTCTCAACTTTAAAAACTTGCTTTCTGCTTGTATTACGAAAATACTTGGGACAGAACGGAGAAATCCATGTGGATAGTTACATAGGTACTTGGATAATATTACATATGTAAACAAAAGCAAACGGAGCATATTTTTATACGCACTTTTTTTTAGTATTTTCCATTGGCGTAATTAGGATTTTTGTCTTGGAGGGGGGGCTAGGTCCCATTTTCTCCCCCCTCCTCTCTTTCTCTCTCTCTCTTTTTTATATAGATAGAGTTTTAATTCATAATTTAACGTAATAGGAACACGTTTTTTTTATTTAGTTACCCTGCTTCGTTTGCAATTTCGGCCCAAATATTTGTTTCTTTTCAAATAGGATTTTACGAACAGACGAATGTATTTTTCTTATTTCGATAGTTTCTAGGGAGAGCCATTCCGCGTTTTGGGGTGCCAGGCCCACGTATTTTCAAGTGCTGAGTCTATTCGCAATGTTACGTACCTATACAACTCGACTCGACTTGATTCGACTGGACTGCAGCGAAGCACGGGCGTGATTCCAAAGCAGACTGTGTGTTTCAAGTACCACTTGGGTAACGTAGAAGGCTAATAGAAGATGTCATGCAGTGTCATTGTTGGCAGACAATATCGCAGATGGTAAAGTCCCTCTGCCCGTGAATAGTTCTGATTCATAAAGCCATTCAGGGCGGAACCCGACATACATATCTATCCTATTGCAAACGTAATCCTGCCGGACTACAAACCACATACGCGTACATATGATAAATACATGATACGGGGACATCACCTGTATTAAAACCTTAATTTGCTCAATCTGACAACGTTCACCCTCATCCTTCATCCTGGTTAAAACGTACCACAAGTCAAGTTGTCTAAGAAGGGAAAATCCCGAAACCGGAGACTCAAAAAATTTTGGAACTTTGTGAATATGCAGGGGATTTCCTCCTGATTACATCGCAAATTTGTTTGTTGACCAAATTCACTCGGAGAGGGTGAAATTAACCCCTCAAAATTCGGCTGTGTTCCGATTTTGCGTTATAACACGCGAACTGTAAGAGATAGAAAAAAAGTTTCAAGACAAAGTTACTTCTTTAATTAGGGTAAAAGCATCAGTAGTTGAGCATGTATCTGTAGTTGACACTTTTCAGAAAAACCTTATTTTTCATGTGTAGTAGTTGATGCTTTTCAGAAAAACATAAAAAATAAGGTTTTCTGAAAAGTGTCAACTACAGATAATGTGCAACTACTGGTGCCTTTCCCCTAGATCTATCATTTGGTAAAAAAATTATTTTACAGTTTACGAATTATAACACAAAATCGGAAAATAACCGGATTTTTAGGGGTCACTTCCACCCTTTTAGAGTAAATTTGAGCAACAAACAAAAATTGCGTTATGATCAAGAGGAAATCCCCTACATATTCACAAAGATTCAGAATTTTTTTAATTTCCGGGTTCGGGATCTTCCCTTGTAAATAATCGTAAATTAAATACCAGCAACAAGAACAATTTTATTTACAAACAAAGTTGTTGGATTGAACGTGAAATGTATGGTTGTGATTGCTTAAAAATAATCAAAAATTCACGCACTGAAATTTCAATTTTAATTGCACGCAACGATAAGAAGAAGAATTCATATTCCCGGAAGAACCGAGAGCTCTACTATTATAGATTACGATATCGGTGTTACGTAACGGTATCCTCGTAGTGCAGTTACACAGCGTTTGCGCAATAAAATCTTAAAAGAGAGAAAATTTTCCATCGCGACGTTTATCTCAGCCATGGTAAGAATAACAGCCGTTCTACATATGCACATATGTAAGTACATACATACGCGTACCCGTCGCACACGGCACCCTATCTTTCAGCAAAACATCTATGTTCTATGTACATATTAACGAAGCGTCATAGAATGTACGTGCATTATCAGTGCCCTCAAACGATTCAACTCTAGTTACAGTGTATCATGACCTTAATGACACCACCTTGTCCTGATTTAGAAGTGTCGAACGCCTTTACAGTCTCCTCTAGCTTGAAATTGTGAGTTATTAACGGTTTCACGTTTACTTTTCCAGAAGCCACGAGGTCCAGTGCATCGGCGTAACTGAAAAAAACAGGAGAATATGATAGATACTATTTATATTTGTACGAAAAGAGAGTAAAATATTCAGGTGTACGTGAAAGCTCGCTTAAATGTATAACTGTAAGAACTTATTGTATAAAGGCAAATGCAAGTAAAACGCATCGGTAAAGTACAAAATGGTATATATAGAACGTACTCGTTTACGTATCGAAACACTCCCCTGAGATCAACCTCTCTTATCAGCGCATGGATCAATGGAATTTGAACCTCTGGTGCACCCATCCCTACAAAAACCGCCACTCCACCGGCTTTGGTCGCCTGAAAATACATATAGAATGTGTCGGTAAGTCCGATCGATGAGAAAAAGAAGGCGAACGAGGTGAAACGTAAAACTCACGAGGATTGCCAAGCGGATGGAGGCCTGAGCTCCGCTCGCGTCAATCGTTGTGTCCGGTTCTTCACCGAAAAGTTCGTGAACTTTCTGCACAGTTTCGGCCTCTGTGTACTCCTTTTTCACTAAGAATGTGTCGTCAGCGCCGAGTGTCTTCGCGACGTCCAACCTTGATTGCAATAAATCTGAAGAATAAAAGAAATTGAGTTTAATGTAACACGACTTCAGGTAAGAAAGTTGGAGAATACCTACGTACCAGTAATGACAATTTTACTAGCACCCATCGCTTTGGCTACCAAAAGTGTTACGAGGCCGATCGGCCCGGCACCCAGAATCAACACCCTGGAACCGATCCCAATATTCGCGCGTTTACACGCGTGTACTCCAACCGATAGAGGCTCCAGCAGTGCTCCTTCCTCTAGTGTCATGTGGTCTGGTAATCTGCGGCACATGCGCGTGATTCGTGAATTTCTTATGGGTGCTTACAATAATTAGTTTAATAATAAGGTGAAATAAGGCGAGAAGATGAAGTTGTTAATGAAGTCTCTCGAATGGTATCTACATAATTTCAAGTTAATTGTTGTTTACTTGAAACAAAAGTCCGCTGCATGTTTATAGAAACGTCTCAAACTGCCGTGCACCGGAGGCGTGGCACAGAATATTATGTCCTTACACAAATTGTACCGTCCTTCCTTACAGAATGTACATGTTCTGCAGGGTACACCCGGCTCGATAGCTACTCGATCGCCAATCTGAAATCGGAAAGATAGATAAACGTTACGAGGATAGTAAACACATGTTACATGTGCGGATAAGTGCGTCATAAGAATTCTACTGAGCAACCACCAAGCTGTACATGAGACCATAAGTACGTAAGTACATGATATGTATTTACAGCGGCTCACACCCATAATAGTACACACTTTAAAATCGCATAACATTTTTTAAATTGGTCCAAACGAATTGAGTTTTTTTGAGAAGCTAGAAGGATTAATTTAAGTGATATGTTTCGTCGTTTTGAAAGAATATTGGAATTTGGTCCGAATAGCAAAAAAATTGTAAAGGTCGTTTTTTCAACTTTTTTCTGAGCCTGTAATGAAAATTAAAAAAAACAGTTTGCAGATTTAAGTAAGTTGGATACATGCTAAAAATTGCATCAAAATCGGTTAACGTTGCTTTGAGCTACAAATGTTCAAAGATCGCAGAATAAGCTCGAAATCGCTGATTTCAGGAGTTTCGCGATTTTCTGCATTTTTAAACGACTTTTACTATTTTTAAACGACCTTTACTATTTTTTTTTTGTGCTATTCCGACAGATTCCAATTTTTTTCAAAACGATGAAATGCGCCACTTAGCAAACTAATCATTCTAGCTTGTCAAAAAGACTCCAGTCGTTTGGACCAATTTTAAAAATGTTATGCGATTTTAAGGAGTGTACGATTATGGATGTGACGTACGTACCTACATACTCGAGTGTACGACGTGACGTCGACGACGACGCACGGTGCGATACGTTCATGAACAAGATAAGAAACAGAAAATATTCCATTCCATTCTTCATTTAACTTACCTTCAAATTTTTCACGTTCTTACCGAGCTTACAAACCGTACCAGATGACTCGTGACCAATGATCATAGGCGCGCGCACTACAAAGTCGCCTATTCGACCATTTACCAGATAATGCACGTCGGAACCGCAGATCCCAACGCAACCCATTTCTATCAGCACATCTAGAATTACCAAATAATGTTTCTGCGTTAAAAACCGACTTTAAAAAAATAAAATTGCACTAAAAGGTAAAAAATAATTTTTTCCCTTATTTACTCTACGACTCTCATATTTTTTAAGTCGACGTCAGATTTACACAGTGCAAATGATGAGGCATCGACTTAAAAAATACGAGAATCGTAGATTAACTAAGGGAAAAAATTATTTTTTACTTTTCAGCGCAATTTTATTTTTTTAACTTTTTAGTTTTATATGTATTAACACAACATGCTGAGGAGATATGCGCGTTCGTACATAAAATAATTAATAATTAGGTGACAATAGTCTTTATTATTAACCAGAACTGGTAAAATATTAGGCCAATGTTGATGCAGTGTAAGATGGGACCACCGGGGCATCGCCCTCTTTCGAATTAAAAAAAGATCATCAAAATTGGTCCATATGCTGAGGAGTTATGTGGGGACAAACATAAAAAAATAGAAACGGTCTCATTCTTTTTGAAGTTGGTTAAAAAGCGCGTCGCACTGGGTATCGTTGCCTACTCTATATCGTCCGCGCATGAGACCGTTACGAGCAACGAACAGGTTGTATGGAAGCATATAGGTGGGCCAAATAAAATCAAAGATCACTTACCATCCTGGCCGGGCTCCTCGATAGGAGTTTGTTCCTGAAATTAGAGAAATGCAAACATTCAACGGCAGGCAACAATAAACTTAAAATTTTAGGGCAGACAATTCGATAGTGAACAGAAATTTGATGGATAAAAAGTTTTATTGCTACAGCCAAGGTCTGAGAAACTTGGATTGAAGAAAAATGAAAGTAGAGTAAGAAATGAATATAACGCAAGAGACGATATTGTTCGACTTCTTAACGCATCCTATTTGCATGGAACATGATCCACCCTAATGCGATAATAACACGGAAGAGATTGAGTATAACAAGCGAATAAGGACAGAAATAGAGAACCTTGTCCTTCTGTGAGCGTTTAAATGATTCGTCTCGTCTGATTTGGTCTCGACGCGTAGGTACAATACAGAGACGGATTCAGGAGGCTGTCTTGGAGGGGGCGAAATATGTAAAAGTACACCTAAGTGCAGTTTTGAACCTTCGTTTACGAGATTTAAAATTTGCTTATAATTTATATTTTAATATCTTTATCTGAGACTATAGCCTAAATAATTAAATTCACGATCGCCCCTATCGTCCCCCTCTGGATCCGCCCCTGATACTGTATACATATTACATATACCGTACCGTACCGCCTCGTCCTACCTCGCGCCGCGTACTGAACACTAACAGTGGCTGTTGAAAAACTTAATCGCGCTGACGGCAACCATCATTTGAATAATAATTAAGAGAGAAAGCGAGGAAATGAAATTGAAGATTACTTTCGGCAGGATAAATATTTACATACGCTCGTGCTGTACAGTGTCTACTTAATGTTTAACTTTCCTTGTCATTGATCGCGTCCGAATTCATCAACATGAGAAATCTACACCTCGAGACGTAGACAATACCTACGAAATTTGTAAAAACTGTTGCCTAAAGCTAATACACGATATGTATGATAATAAGTGTTTACCGATGTCAGAAAGCAACTGTGCAAGTTGTGACAGTCTAAAAATAGATAACTTTCGTGTGATTATGTTTCGCTTAATACCTACCAGTTACCTACACGGTAGAATGCTGAATGATAATTTTTTTATTCCTATAAACAAGCAGATAAAAAGAGGAAAACAAAGAACAATCCTTTAGCGCTTATAGAAGCGTTGAAAAAAATTTCCCGATTCGATACAATATAATAGAAATAGAAATTGAGATAGGTGAAATTTTCTTAAATAATTGAAACTATTTGTTTACCTACATACGTTCATAGTAGGTTCACGTGCAAATTATTGGTTAAAATTCATACTGACCAGCCGAAGATCATTAATGCCGTAGAGAATAGCGGTGAGATTGTCCTTGGCCATGATCGAGGACGATGCTTCAGATTCAAACGATTCAAGTTTAATGTTCGAAAGCTTAACGTAAAAGTTTCGCAAAGAGCGCTGGCACCAGACTCGAACTAGGGAAGAAGACGCGCAGTTTATATATATAAACTTATGCCTTATATAAGGCAGCCGCGCACCGTTAGTTCTCCCCCTCACCCCGACGAGCTGTTCTTATCGTTCCTACCCTGCAGAATCGTTTTCGTCATTGACAAACATCTCTCCGTGTTAATTACTCGCGATAGCTATGCTTTCCTCTCGTCCCTGTACGTATACCTATAAGTACACATCGTTCAATCTCTCCTTGACTGTGTTTCTTCTGGAGTCGAATGGAAGGAACGAAAGCTCCGATGGGCCATCTAGGTAGATGTGTACATATTCGGTTCAAAGTTCAGGATCGTTGATCCGTTGCGAAATTCTATAGATATTTATATGTATGTAATAGGCACGTTTGTGGAAACTAAAGGTTTATCACCGGGCAATTAAGCAAACCATCAAGGCTAAAAATCACTTGCTCGTAAAAACTGGAACACTAGCAACACCTTTGGAAATACAGGATTGGAAGCAACTTTCGTCTCGAGTGAGCCGCAGTGGCGTCTGGAGACTTTTTTCCAGGGAAGGGGGGCAACTTTGGGATGATGGTAAAGAAAAATATACCCCCTTGCTTTTTTAATCCATTTTATAGTGCCAATTTAATTGAAAATTTAAATCCGAAATTTAAAAATATTCCCTTTCTTAGTGTAAACTTAATAAAGATCAGTTTTGAAAAATAAGCGATATTTTTCTCAAAAGCCAGGGGGCAACTACCCCTCCCTCCCCCCTGCGGACGCCCACACTGAGTCGAATACCTATAGCGTGCAACCTTACGAGGAGATATATCTTAATCCTATATGTATATCAATTAATGACGATTCACTAGAACAACTCGTCACTCATCGAGATCAACTTCTACTTTCCAAAATGCGCACATCTTTTTTAATCAATTTCTTATGTCTCTCGTATCTCGGGCACTAGGTAGGTACGTCACTCACGCAGTCACGCGGCTCGACCCACCAAACCCAGAATCAGAGTGGAATCAAAGGATTTTAATTTTGCAGAAATTTACAAATTCAGCATTTACGTATAAGCAATCATCATTCCTTGCACGTACATACTAACGTAATGCTACCTCAGTGGCGCACCCAGAACCTAATGAATTTTACTGAATTTGGATTAAAAAAAATTCTATCCAGATAATAAGTATTAAATCAGAGAATGATTTTTCTTCTTTCTAATAAACGTGGGATCATTTGAAAAGAACAATTGCCGAAAGCATAGATACCCCGTAACCGTGTTATCCTTACGTTCTACGAGTGGCGAGATAAAATTGAAAGCTTACAAAATTACCAATTCTTGGTATCATAAGTCGATAAAAGCCAGAAACAAAAACACTGTTTTCATTATCGAGCAACAAAGATTAGATAAGTGGTACTTAAAAAATATCAGTGTCTCCGCCTCCACCGCCATCTCCACTTCCACCTTCAGCCCCTTCTCCAATTCCTTTTACCCCACCCTTTATTTCTAACAACCTAATTGAAGCCGTCCCGCTCCCCCACCCCCAAAATGGACAAATAGGAAATTAGGAACAGTTCGTACATTACTATAATTTTAGCTCTGAATTCTCTTGCAAGATAACGATATAGTAGATACTTGTTATATGATGTAATGTAATAAGTTACACAAGTTCGTATCTCTGACTTTTCGCCTGTATTAAAAAATTACATGATTCCGATGAGAATCGGATATTCATCAGAGTTAATAAAACAGTATCTACGTAACTCCAAAGAAATCGATCGATTTTGGTTTTTTCCTCTTTCACCCTTTCTGTGAAATGAATGTAGTTATACATATACATATGTACAAATGTACTTGGATACAAAGGAATTGGACCGCCATTCGAGAACGGAAAGAATCTAATGGATTAGTGAATAAAACTTTATTATCGTTTGTATTATTTTCTCGTATGTTGTGGTGCTTTTATTCCCATCCCCATATTCCAGTCGATTGCTTAATCGTATCCTTGGTCTCTCTTCTAACTCTAGTTACCGCGTTCGCTTCCCCTTTCACAACAATTCTTCTGGATTGTCCTCTCTTGTCGCGTTTCTGCAACGCCACCTTCACCTTGCTTTTAATGAGTTCCGGCGCTATGGTAGCGGTTGTTGTCGTGCTGTAAATACTCCTTGTCTGTTCGTCTTCCGAATCAAACATTTCCATGCCAGATTCCTTATGACGATCAACATTTATATCGACGTATCGAACATCTCCCTCTGTTATTTGATTTTCCAAACACGGTGCGATTGAATTTTCACTCCCGTTTCTCGCTGATACCGATGAATTAGTCTTCGATACGCAGCCAAATTCATTCTTCATGCAGTTCTCAACTTGTAGTTGTAAATAAGCAATTTCATTTTCGCCAACAGGTTCCTTTCCATTATCTATTTCTCTCTCCAACTGTTCTTCAACTTTCGCTTCCTTCTTCTCGTCCTCCGTCTCCTCTTCCTCCTGTTCTTCCTCCTCCTCTTTTGCCTCAACCATTCCCATTTCTTGTAAAAGATCCTTTTCCATCTGTTTAGTAAGGCCACTGGCCTTAATTTCTACATCGATGCAATCTTCTCTTCTAAAAACAAATATACTATTAGTAACAAATACCTATGCATAAGAACCAAAGAATTATTATTCATCTTGCTCGTTTCAACATTTAACACTTACGAAATGTCTTGAAACGACGGGTATAACTCGCTTTCATAAGCGAAACGTCTTTTAAAGAAATCGCGAATACAGTTCACGTCCCTGTCGAAATAGATCTTGGCATCGACATGCTCGGTGGAGATCATTTGTGGAAAATCTATAAGAATTGATTTTCCACTGTTGGTTATCATAATGTTAAATTCGTTGAAATCGCCATGAATAACACCGTGGTTTCCAAGTTTTACTATCAAATTCATTAACTCGTCATAAAGCGATTCGATATCGTTCACTTCGTACACGCCACATCTAGGACAACAGATGAAATATTGATTAAAACTCTAGCGATACGTCGAATAAGATGACACGAAAGATAGCAAGATATAACAGTTTACGTACAGAGGTCCACCTTCGACCAGCTCCATAACTACGCAATGCCTGTTAAGATCGATAGGCTTTGGTACTGGAAATCCTCTATCGTAAAGTGCTTTCATATAAGCGAACTCTCTTGTCGCAGATATTCTTGACAAGTATAACCACGAGACTGATTTCCTATGCTGATGATAATCTCGTTTACCTTTGACGTTTCTAAAACACGTTCTCCCTAATCTGTGCAGCTTTAAACAAACTGGATTTCCTTGTTCGTCGGCAACTATATAAATGTTGGATTCTTTTCCCACACCTATTTGATTGCCAAAAGAAACGACAGTACCTCTTTGTGCCAAAACTTTTAGAGCTAAATAATCATAGCCAGCATTCGTCAATCGATAACCGTCGTCTAAAAAGACATAAGAAATACTTTGTCATTCTTGTTTCTACGTATACTTGTTGTTCTCTCTGGTCAATTTGTAAAACAATAATTCATTTTTATAGGCAATTGAAACCTATACGTAAAGCATTATGCAGTCGAATAATCTTTAGTACCAACTAACAATGCTTTCCACGTTCATAACTGAGAAGCCTATGCTTGCACAGTTCCTTCATTAACTTATGGACTCCGCCGTAACGCAAATTTGCTATCTGAGCAGCGAGCGATGCAGGAACGAGTTCATGATTTTTCATTCCCATCTCGATCTGTAATGTTAAACAATGGCATAGGAAAGAATTCGACGCAGTCTTGGAATATTAAAAGACTGATTAGCGCTAAAATAAGCATTAATAGGCATTAACAGGGAAGCATGTGGTTTTTAACAAACATCTTTCTGCGAGGCATAATTCCTCTGCTCTTCCTAAAGTTAATAATTTATAAAACCTCGGCAATTCAATTTAACAATTAAACATACAAGTATAGCATTTCTGTGTAAATTTATTCAATGTATTGTATGTGTATGTAAGTATGTTGAAACGCAAAGTACGGAATAGCGGAATATATAACCTTAAAATACATTCAACACATTTAAAAGAAAAACTAAACACACATAAGTACAAGTTTAAACTATTCACAGTATACAAATTCATACCGCTGTTAAAACACGGAAATCATCCCTGGTTAAGTAGCGTAAAATTGTGACGTTCAATTTCCCCATCCTGGTTCATTTACATTTACGTATACTCGTTACCCGCCAGAACTGTTTCAATACTTTCGATCTGTTTCTTACGTACGTGCGTATGTCGTATGTATATAAATAGGTAAGTATAGGTATGGTAGGTATGTATAGGTACCTCTAATCTATATAAAAAAAATCAAATTCTAAACCGCATTAATGTGATCTGATTATATTACATCAGAAAGCATAAAGGTGCAATTTCATGCTGACGCTCGTTGCGAGCGTCAAAATCAGCCGAGCTAATAACTAAACCGAGTTTAGTTTTTCCGCTTGATGCTGAAAGTCACATGGACCGATCACGTGGCTGGTTTTGACGCTCAAAACGAGCGTCGAGCGTCAGCATGAAATCATGAAGGTGCATGAATATATTCTGCGACGTCAGAACAGCAGGTGATTACTTATCGCAGCAATTTCAATTCGTTCCTCCAGCTCGCTCCAGCCTCAGTCATTCAGGTCATGTAAATGTTTGCTACATTTATGCATACGTACATATTCATATCTTAACTGTGTCTTTCTTTGAAAGAATGAGTTTCAATATTTGAAATATTCAATGTAAAATTTATTTGTCTTATTTCGTATATACATATCACAATTGAATTATTATATGCACCATTTAACGTATTTTCTATTATTATGCCAAAATATACCGAAAATGTATGACGTATATGTATTAATATATGTAAATGATAAATGTTGCATCTTTTTAACTATATACCTATAGTTTGAAATCTAATAATCGATTATTAATTATAAAGGTTCGATCGAATTATGATTCAGGAAATTATTATTCGTATTAGTATTTTTAACGTTGCAACAATATATGGTATTCATAGGACCTCATTAAATCAAGGCGATATGAAACACGTTAGACGTTAAAAATACAACTGATATAAGATATTAAAGCCAAATTTGATATAGGTATAGGTATTTTACAATCATCGAATTTATTAAGGTTGATAGTTTATCAATATATACAAGCCAAAATCAAATAGGTTTACTTGAATTAAGAATTCAAGTGCCAGAATGCATGCAAGTTCATTCAAAGTTTAAACGATAGGACCGAGAAATCGGGAGGCCTTAACTTATTAAGAAAACGACTATCATACGCGGGAACAACGAGAAATATACCTAGATCTTGTATCTTACTTCGCTAACACGTACAATGTAAAAATCGACGTTGCATTCTATCAGTAATGGAATTAAACTTACAAAAGTTAACATTAGCATGCGAAACAAATGAAACAAGTATAAAGGAAGGATAATCATCACGTAGATTCAAAAGATTCTTTGATAATGTCGGAAGATAATTGTAATCGCACCATTTCCCATAGAAATTCTAACGCGGGCCGATATTATAACAGTAAATCTATAACGATATCAAACGTTGATATTCTCAACAAACTTGCATAAAAAATACCTATTCTAATTCACTTGTTTAGTACTGTGCCAAACCGTGGCATGGCATTCAAGTAATTAATTACAGTAATCTACTATACCACATTATACCAGAGTTCTTTCAGTCGCGTTTTATTTTCCTCTTTTCTGTTGGAATTATTGTATCTATTGTTCGTCAAATGACGCAAAATTGCATTACACCTTGAAAAACTTTACAACATCGCAGGACAAAGTACAAATACTGATTTATGCATATAGTATAACTTATGTGTATACTAACTGTGCAATTTTCAATAAACTCTAATGGAAGGATCCAACTCCTTCCAAATATTATTACAATTATCAGCTATTCAATATTTAATTCATATTTGATCGGTTACACGGCGGAAAACATGCTCACCACCAAATAATTCCAAGTACATAACGTATACCTAAACTTAAAACTGTACATTGAAATAATTGAAAGCAAACAACTTTTACGCTTGATATACTGTTACCAAAACTTTTTATTTCATTTCAGTGGAAAGTATTTCAATAAACGACCAGAGTACCTATGCATCGATAGGCTTGGCGAATGCGAGCATAACTTTTCTTTTCGTTTCTTTTTCCCTATCGTCCGATATAGTGCGAGATAACGACCCGCAATATTTTATAAACAACGGAGAATACAATGCCGCTTTTATTCTTATCGATACATTAATTACATAAATGCTATGAAAATTTAAACAGAATTCACAATAATAACAATGTTGGAATAATCGACAAGAAAACACGAGATCGCCCTAGTCATTTTTCTGTCTGTTCCTAAAACTGCCGTATACCAACTTACCAAGTAATGCAATGTAACATGTATGTACTTATGTCCTTGACAAGCGGTGACGTGCGTAGAGGCCAGTGTCGTAAATGAAGTCATATCAAATACATCAACAGATAACACGATTTTATGATTCATATTGCAGAGCGCGCACATCCGAAATTCATTAGGTTACAACCAAAAGTCGGCATTGTCACTTTGGATATATGTAGGTATGTTTGCACGTATTAACATGCACTCTTATGCATCGTTCTATAATTTCTGAACATAACTGTCAAATCGTAGTGTGTACCAGTAAGTTACATTCAATTGCAATTCCGCAATTCTATATGAAAGTAAGCTTTGAAAAAATAACTAGATTTCGCGAGGCGAAGGTCAACGAAAATTAGTGAGAAATTTTCCACGTACACATGTCATAGATTTTCGATCGCGCGGGATTATTGAAATAACACTTACCGCGTTATTATGTTATCTGTTTCTTTCTTGTTTTTTTTCTTTTTTTCAAAACATATCAACCTTTTATTTTAATAAACAACTAACATCACTCTTTAGTAGATTGATCTTCAGTAAGAACTAATTTTTCTTCATCGCCGAATAAAGATCCATCATCTGACAAATCATTTGCCTCAGCCCTTAATAACTCGTACTTTTTCTGATCCCGGACCTTTTTATGCGACCTTTTAATAGACGTTTCCCGTAAGAGTTTGATATAATTTAACATTTTCAAAGAATTTGGTGGCGTGACATTCTGCAATGACTTTTCTGTGCTCGTGCTCGGCAAATTTTCATCACTCGCGCGACTACCAGCCGACGTTTCTATATCTATATCATCGTGGTCGATTGATTTATTCGTGTCGTCCACACCGATACAATCGTCCGAAGATTCCAACTTATCGTACGTGTCATTTTCAGTATTCCTTGACACAGCCTGGTTCTCTTCATCGTAACAATTATTTCTAATCAACTTGAAACTTTTCCGCGAACAATTTTCACGTTTATTCTTTTTGTGCGATTTCTTAATGGAACCTAGATTGGAGTATAATTCTACGGTTGACATATTTCTTGGCGTCAACCTCCCAGTTGTATCGTCTGAACCTTCGCAATCGAATATTTCCGTTGGCACCTCCTCGCTGGCAATACTGCTATCAAGTTTTACTGGCGCGAAAGAATTTTCGTCCGTAATTCTCGTCGTGTAATTATCATGAAAGTTTAGAACAGGCGTTAAACACCTCGACAAACTGATGTTCGCGACGGCTTCATCTGAAATTTCATCTTTCACCAAAGGTAGATCGTAATAATTCTCTTTCACGGCTGATGGGATCAATGGACGTTTTCTTTTAAGAGGCGTGAAGATCTTAAATTCTTCCGCGGCAGACGCATCGGATTCCTGTAATTCAGAATCACACGATACATTATGAGTGTCCCGATCCAATGATACGTCCAACGGTATCTTTCTTTTACTCGGAGACAATCTATTGAAAGATGTGTTCTCATCCACATGCGTCCCCGAAAAAGAAACAGAATCATCCACATTTGTAACAGCGTCGAATTCCGACGAAAGACTTTCCATACTCTTGTTGCATCCGGGTCTACAGTCACCACTCTGCGCTTTAATCTCATTCTCAGTATCTCTGACGAAATCAATCTCTTTGTTAAAATATTCTTGTCGTTTCAAAAATCCAGATACTATTTTGTTATGTTTATCTTTTCGGTGAGACTTTTTAACCGAGCCATATTGCGATAGTAGCAGCCTACTAGAATTTATATTTTCCGGGGTACATGCCCGCTCCTGATTAGTCTGTTGACTGACCATTCTATCATCTTCACGGTTCTCCTCCTGTTTTACATCTTGCCAACATTTTGCATCTTCCTCTTCCGTCACTTCCACCTTACATTGCAAAACTTTCGGACTAAACAATTTCCTCCTATTATCACCTTTAGTCTTGCTACGAGATTTTTTTATAGAATCTTTAGCTAAACTTCGTAAAACATTTATATCATTTTCAGGAGTTATCGATTCCTGCGATTGTAGTAAGATTTCTGTTGTTGGATCGGGCGTCACAGATCTAACTTCGGTCTTAATCATACTGCTCGTCTTATTGTCATTAATTTCTCCAATTATTTCATTGTGGTCTGCGGTTGGACTTTCACATAAATTTTCATCACTTTCCTTCGGTTTTGATTCTCCTTTTATATCGTATCCGTGAAATTTCGATGGACCGCTATCGTAGCTTAGTACAGAATCTTCCGAGATATGTTTCCGTTCTTCCGTATAATCGAAAAGTGAGCCAGTATCTGAAATACCATCTTCAGAATCGCACACCGATATGTCTTTCAAATTTAAGCTTTTATTAGAATATAGGTCGATAGGAATATATTCATAATCTTCCACGGTGTCGGTCTCGTTTTTATATATGCCTGCATCATTTCCAAAATCATTCGGAAATTTTGGATAATGCTCGCTTCGCCTCGATGACCTCTCCTGTACATTTCAATGTAAAATGAAAATTATTAAACACATTAAACGAACATTTTAACATTATACAAGTAACCACGAAAGAATACAAAAGAGAAAAGAAAATCTTATCCAGGAAAAATAAGGGTCAATCAAAAGCCCATTCAATTACCTTTTTGTGGCTCCTTTTGATAGCGCTCATACTTTCAGGAAATATACGAATTAAATTTTCGGGTGTGTGTGGTCTATTATCATCGCCGTCATCATCGCCGTCATCGTCGTCGTCGTCGTCCCCGCCGCGGAATTCGTGAAACAAATTTCTCGACGTATTTGTTGCAATATTATCCAAACATTTAGATCTTCCTTCGATGTATTTAGTTGAATGTGAATTAGGGGTAGTACTACTACAACTACCATTACCGATAGTTTCTTTCAGTCGACTGGGTAATATTGGTGTGAAGCTGGTCGAGCCTAAAGATTTTCTGCTTAATCTTGTATTGGGTGTAGAATAGTGTAATGTCCCGTGTCCTTTCATACTTCGTTGCGACGGTGTCTCATTTTGGTTCTCATCGATAGACTCGGAAGACGTAAATATCGAACTACTGTTCGTAGTATCGTTAGGATCATCATCGTAATCTAAAGTTTTGTTCGAGCCGAAAACAGGCGGACTAAAGCTTAAGCTTAACGCCTTCCTTATACCTTTTCTTGCAGGCACAAATCTTTTCGGGCTCGGTGTTAAATTGAAATTCAGCGATTTCTTTATTTTCGTCCTTTCGTAATACGCACGACTGCTGCTAACATTTAGAGCTCTCATTATTTTAGCAGACCTCGAGAGATGTTTATCTTCTACGAAAGAACCATTCTCCGAGCTGGAGTTACGAATATTTACATCAAGATACAGCGATCGAGTTAGCTTATACCGAACGAAACGTTTGCTTTTATGTGGGGCTGATCTACTACACGAAACGTATCTATGCTTCGATAAGGATTTGCTTTCTTCCAAGGGACTCCAAGGAAGAAAATATTTTTTATCCAATTGTTTACTATGAATGTCATTATCATAGTCTTCTTTCTTCATATCGTCATTCATTTTTATAGCTGCAACATCATTGTTAAACATATAATTGGTTATGGTTTAAACATTAAGATTGATATATAAATATGCATATAAAATCACCATTGATCTACAGCTCGGTATCTGTTGCAAAGATTATTTTGTCACTTTGGGTAGATCGATGAATCTTAATACTTGATACTTATTAAACAATGAATTGATGTTCAAAGTATGCCATGACACATTTTCAAGCTAATAAAACAGACATCTTAGCGCATAGAGCTCTTGTTTTGTAACACTGTAACAGAACAGAAAAAGAGGGACATATTGAAATATAATTACAGTTCCAGATACCTTAGATGCTTAGATGGAGATAAGAGTTAATTAACATTATGCAGAAACCTATATTTTATAGAGGTATCATAATTACAATTTCTGTCAATGAATTTTGTTGTCAGAAACGGCAATAAACACAAATGACTCAAACGTAATTAAGTATATGCGTATATGATAAACATAAATTTAATCGTAAGTCAGTATGTAAGTAAGTAAATAAGTATGTATAAAAGAATTCGAAGAAGAATGTTTCCGAAATTCGGTGGATTATTACGTGCTAACACGTGCCTTGGAATATTTATTTATACACAATCGTTTACTTATTATTGCCAATAATAGTATTAATAATGTTTCCAGTAACTTGTAATGTAATGCTCGAATACGCGCTGTATTATGTTTATTACCATTGCACGTCAATAGAAAATGTAGGTTAAAATTTGTAAATGCGTGCATCCGAGAGACGCGTCTATACGTGTACACTACACGCATAAATACAAGTGTATGTATTCGTAAGTAGCCATTAGTAGAATAGCTTTGCTGCCTATGCAGTACGTATTACGAAATTGAAGAAAACGTGTGTACTTACAATTCCAGATAATTGATCTCTTTGAAGTAATTCCAGCTTGTCGACGTGGTCACAAATAAAGCTGAAATGTGATACTGGAAACTAGAGTCCACACGAAACTACAGTACTATTTACACGGCTGCACCATCTCCTCCCCTGTAGAGCTGTGGGTTGAGTCACAAGCGCGTTCAGCACAAGATTCTTTCCAAAAGAGTTTCAACACAAACTAGGAATGCGCAAAACTTCTAATTGAAATATCACAACTTATAACTTTACACGCGATTTATTAGCATGGTTTAACACAACTTTTACGAGAGTTCAATCACTTTACGGACTTGCTTTGAGTCGCTTCCACTACGTGAGACAAATCACAAATCCTCTCCACGGCCAGTCACCAATCGTAGTTGCGCATTATCACGGCCGTCTCTAATACAGGCCTCCACCTACGATGTTGCAACACCGCATGTGAGGCCGATGACTATGTTCAGACCGGTACCAGACGGCCGTACACAGACTGCCGTGGCCGTGCCGTGGTCCGATCAATCAAACTACTGCATGAGACATACTGCATACAAACGGATCAATATTTACCAATTCAACATTCATTGAGTAGACATATTTTGTAATTATGTATTGTATTTGGTAGTTTAAAATATAACAGATTCATAAATTTGACAAATTTGACAAAATAGACATATATTTAAACAACGGCCCATTTACTGGGTACCCAATCTTTCCGTGGTATATTTTGTAACCACTTTTTTTTTAAATTTTCATCTTGAGGAAATCGGAAAACAGGGGTATACTTAACATGACAACTTGCATAGTTAGTCTTACAGTTTGTAATACAACATTTATTTGGCATCTGTAAAACAAGCATATTTATTAATACGAATACAAAAATACAGAAATGGAGGTTATGATCGTTTATAACACACTGTATTGTCCTATTTTTCCAATTCTTACACTTCGATAATATATTATTTAAAACACTTTAATATATTATTTAAAACACTTTAATATATTATTTAAAACACTTTTGTCTATATATACAAATTACACTTCTATAACTACACTACATCATAACCACGACGGCAGTGACAGATGGTGACAGAACGCGCGAAAGAAAGGCTTCAGACAACTTCACATCGGCCTTCTGAACAGCGTTGCCATTTTTGCAAGGTGGAGGCCTGTATTAGAGACGGCCGTGGCATTATACATACCCCTCTTTGCATGTATAGCACGACTACACAAGCATACCCGTAACTTGCGTTCGTGTGCACCGTCTCGCGGCGTTTTGCGCAAGCAATGGCGAAACCCGAGCGCATGGCTTTCGGTACAGAGATTTTACTTTTCTTTTTAATCATGCATTCTCTAATTTCACTATCTCACTTCTCTCGGGACCAACAGACATGGGTACTTAAGTAACAAATTATACTGTGAAAGTATAAGTATGTACCTTAAAGTACTAAACGTTCTTCGGTAAATGAAGTGGATTTCATTCCAATGAAATTATTCCTCATAACTTCCTTAGGAATGGTAGAAAACATCGTTTCATGCAATGCTTTATTATAGATCTTGTATATATAAATTCATGTTAAATATAAGTACTATGGAAAGTACCCATAATGGTAAAAGATGAAAAAGTTTGTTCTTTCACAGCTGTTTCAATTATTTACATTCATTTTTCACGTATTCCCATATAACTATCTTATAAAACAAATACCTTGCTAATTGAACTTGTCGATGAAATATGTGTAAGTTGTTTTTCTAACATCGCGCACCTTCAATTTGAATCGTAAGAAATTACAAATTTTATCAATGGTTGTTACTTAATTAATAAACTTCGTCGCCTACGATTTCGTGGAGTGGTTTTCAAGCAATCTATACTCTATAGCATTATTTAAGACTACTTGAGACCGTATGTACAATGAGATCGTTTTTATTGGGAAGAAGAAGATATACTATGTAGAGGGGGAAAGGGGGTGACGAATGATAATAATCAACGATAGTTCCATATTCCGATGGAAAGTTAAACGTGTCTGACGTGAAAACTGACAATGTATTCGGCATTCGTCCGCTGAACGGATATGGCAAATGGATCCGTTGGATGGAACGTGAACGCCACTAATCGTCTAGCAGCCGTAGGTGTCGTACGGCCTAGCATCCCCGCATACATTCGGAACTTTAAAAGACCAGAATCGCGAGCATAAAACCTGGAATAAACATTTGATTTTAGTGAAAGCAAGCGTGATATTAAGTTGAATACCTATAGAGTATAGATACGTATGTATACCTTATAGGGTGTTCTCCGCACGCTTTGGGACGCTCCATCATAGATACCCATTTATCATCGTAACAAAACAGAGACAAGTCCAAATACGGGGAGCTAGAGTAAGATTGAGCGCAGATCGGCAATTGAGCGAGCAATCTCTTCGTAGCCTCTGTGACACCGCCATATCTAGCACTTACTATAGTTTGCTTGAATCTTTGTTGTAACAGTCTGTAGAAAAGAATTGAGGCCACAAATGACTGTCGCCCAAGTATCGATTCATACAATAAGTTATATGTATTTGTATTATACCTTGCGTATATATTATTAGATGGAGAACACATGTATTGACAGTCGGTACTCATCCTAGCATTTCTGAAGAAATCACTAAAATTCTCAAATTGCGTTAACAGCTGCGTGGATGCGTTATCGTATGCAGCTAATATCTTGGCTGAAACCATGTCGTAAACCACCAAAAGTGCAGGTTGCGCGTTAGGTTCGTTCGCTTGAAGCGTCGCGACTTCTTCACTGGCAAACCTTACAAGTATATGATTCGTGTCTAATAATTGCATCTTCCACATTCGTAGCGCGTTTAACTGAAACATTAACTTGTTAGAATTACACTCGTACTTGTTAGCATCGTACAGTGAACGTAGCGAAAGCATAGCGATACCTGGTCAAAATATTGATAGAAACGCCTTAATTCGAACGGATCGTTTGTTGTATCACTAATGTATGCCGCTCTTTTGTACAGATAAACTAATAACTTGTGCTTCAGGCTATTTATTGTAACGTCTCTAAATGGACGGCAATTTACTCCTGGGCAAGCACTTGTAACCAAATAAGCGTCGTCTTCTAAACAGAATCTGTTGTAAATTAGAGATAATCGCCAATAATATAACGTAGCAATTGCACCTAATACAAGTTAGAGGATACTCTTTTTAGAGAAATGTTACCTTCCTATCGTTCTAACATTTATAAACATTCCGTCGAGGATTTGAAATATGTGAATAGTTTGATGTTGCACGGACAGCACCGCCAATATATCTTTATACAAATAAAGACCTGCATAAACAAATATATATTCTTACTTTGTTTATTACATAATCAAAACAGAATGTTTCTAAGCAGCGTTTAATCTTCAATCGGAAAGATTAAGAATTACCTTGATTGTGAGATAAATATATCTTGTCTACTTTAAAATGTCTAGTGTCGCATAATTTTCCTCCACGCAAATCAACCAGATGTAAACTGTAGTCTTCGAGCGGCGACCTAGGATTCGGAGTTAACGCTTCATTGTTGGAATAAATCTTGAAGAATCAAATTTAATTTTACGCAATGGTTCATGAAGCAGCTGGTAATTAATTTTCAATAGAAGCATACCTGATAGAAATGTGGCCTCAATTCATCCGGGATATGAGCAGCCGATCCAACAATTACATACCGACCGTCGTCCGTAAACAGACTACATTCTCTGTTCAACTGTTCATTACTCTGAACAACATTCACAATCCATTTAGCCTATAAATGTGGTTAAATGTATGTTTATGGTTACTTATATTTAATTCAATCGGTTGGTAGAAATTTAAAGCATGACTTACCTTAAAGAAACGATTGAAAACATTACTTCTAATTTGAAAACTATGTTCGTCATTCTTATGCCCAATGTATTCACCTTCACAATTCGCTAATAAATCAGCAGCTGCAGATGCACCACGATATTCATATACCTCTATGGAAGTTTGATCGGCGCTGAATGCTATTAAGTAACGTCCATCGGGGCTGAATTTCCTGAGGAAACACGGCGGTTTCTCTACGTTCATAACAGTGAAGTTTGGAAACACATTCTGATAAAATTGTCGAGCATTGTGGACATGTGTTCCTGGGTAAGGGCAACCAAACGTTTCCCGACGCTTTAGGCGTACCACTATGTTTTGTGGACCTATTTTACGAGGCTTGATGGGACAAGGTTCTGTCACATATTCAATCTTTGCCTCTTTCTCAGCCATTCCTTATGAATGTTCGCGATATACATCACAATACGCATTTCACTTAATTTATTTGAACGTGTAAATGTCGCAACGCGCAAACATTCTTCTTTTCCTCAGCTATGAGAGAAACACTATTCAATCGAGTAATACGTCTTTATTGGTTATGTTGGACCTTTCACGCGATTACGCGTAACATAAAAATTTTCAACCAATTTCACGTTATTACATCATTTATTAGATGCAGATATTTTTATGCGTACAATCAGCGCATAGGTAGGTACGACGATTCTTATCAGATAAATATTAAATAATAAAAAGTGATTTAAATATATCTTTGTGTAACATATATGCTTACTGCGCGGGCCCTGAAACACTATCACCACGTAGCGGTGAAAGGTATCAACTAAAATGGGCGTGAAAAAACGCCAATGACTTTATGCCATGGACATAGGAATAATAGGGCGGTATTCATAGTTGTTGCTTAAGCCTAAGATCGTCTTAAGTATTCGGCATCCTTTACTAGTCTACTAGATTAGTAGAGGATGCCGCATGCGTAAGACGATCTTAAGAATAAGAAGCGACTATGAATACCGGCTCAAGCCTTCGGAGCTCCGCCATTGGGCGACATCCTGATATCTGCACCATTGCTTCTTATGTATCACCTTCTCTGTCCTTGCACCTGCAGCCGCTGCTGCTGCTTCTGCAAATCGCTCCCCCTCCTCCAGAGTGATTAATCTTTTTTGATCGGATCGGTGAATATCTGTGAATGTTACAGTATTATTTCCTGATTTGTCGATTCCTACACCAATTAGTTCGACTACTGGACTAAATAGAAAACCGTTTAACAACATTTCACTGGAATATACCTTTCATCTAGAAATTTTTTTGACGAAGCGTTGCCTAAGTAGTAACTGAGAAAGGAGCAACCGTTTGGGAAATATGGCACCAAGATTGCTATTGGAGTCTTTTTTCTTTAATATTATTGGAGAAATAAAATGTAATTGTAGAAGAAATATTTGGAATCGAATCTGGACGGATGGAATATAGATTAACGAAGATAGATGATCGCAGCCAATCGGCTCGTATTACTTGTCACGTAATTAATAATTGTATTACAATGTTACTTGTCATACGATTAGTAATTACAGTTCAAATAATACAGATTGCCCAGGTCTCACCACGAGGAGGCTCTGCGAGTGGAGACCCGCCCTAACCGCGGCCCATCCGCCCTCCTTTTATGCAAAATTTTATTTTCATTTCCATAGATCCCCCTGATGCACGGTTGCAAAACGATCCTGGATCGCTCGACAAGCGGGCATCAGAGGGAGTCCTTCTGTAAAAAGCTACCGCGATAAAGCTAAGCTGAATTTAAAATATTTCTTTGTTTCTTTCATATCAAATTTTAAAAACTTTCTGGTATATTTCTACGATGATAATTATTCACTAATTGCGAATAAAACAAAGAAAACGGGGGCAAATTTGATGGAAATTATTAGGGAAAACAGTGATAATGATACATCATTATAGGATATGTTATATGATATGTATATCATTATTTAGCAAAAAGTTTTCCCCTTTTTTCTTTATTTCATTCCTAATTAGTGAATAATTATTATTTCCTATTCATTACTAGGAAATATGCCAGTGTATATTTGCTATGCTTACTTAAATACTAATAATTCCTACCTATACGAGCGCTCGTATTTAATAATTGCTACTTATATTTAGTTATATGCTACTTATGTTTAGTTATATTTAGTTATAAACACTGCAGTGTTTAATTATTTCCTTAAAAACTACTTAATTCTATGTGGCCACTAGACACATTACCTCATCATATACATATCTACTTAAATTTAAATAATGACCTGCCTAATAAAAATCTGAAATTCTCATGTGTTTCTTGCTTCCCTCGATGGACCCACGATGTTACCTGAAACATTCTCAAAAGTATCTATTAATAAAAATTCCTTGAGATTTCGTTTCTCAAGGATGATGAATCTGAAATCATATTTCTGAAATAATCTTCACACATAATATATCTGTAACAGAAACTTTCTCAGTGAATTAGTACCTACAATCTATCTCGATTAAGTAATGTAATTTCAACAGATATAGGGTAGATGTAACGTTTTTGGCTATTGCACTGTTTTTGGCCATGTGCATTATTATCTTATTTTTAAATTGCTTGCAGATCATTATTGTGTGGAGAATTTCACATCATAAATATTTTATTTAGTATACCGCCCGAAATATAAGGTTATATGTATTGCTTACACGGAAAAATATTAAATTTTTTAAGAAGTGGCCAAAACTGGTACAATACCTTAAAATGGTCACAAATGATGCATCTACCCTAGTCTTTTCATTGAATCACTATTGCCCAAATATTGAAATATCATATTTGAAGCTACAAGCCAAAACTCAATATGGAATATCGATTTGGTATTAAGATGAAAGAAGGAAGAGATTAAAAAATACTGCTTCATTGTCAGCAGACAAAGTGGGCAATCAAAACTTTAGCCATTCGTGAAAAAGAAGCTACTAATGATATTACATTTCATTCCGAAACAATTAATATTCATAATATTAAGCACATTGGGTGCTTTGTTACATCAACTCAATAATTTCCTTCTAATTCCTCATTAATTGGCATCTTCAAAGTTGATGTATCGACAATCAATCATAATATACTATAGTTAATCAAAAACATTTATGCAAATGTTGAAAATTGGAATAATTGCACTTTACTGCACACTATTTGAAGTTACTGTCATACAGAAAATAGCAACAACGAGCACGTGTTAATATTGAAAATTTACTATCAATATAAAGTGCCGAATTGCAGTTACCTACTTTTTCAGTGCAAATTTCGTTTCAATATCATCAAATTAAGCAACAATCGCGGGTGAATTTTGATCAATGCAAAGGAATGTTGAAAATTTATAAAAATAAAAAACTACATTTCTTATCAATCTGAAAATAAATACAAGGATTGACGAAGTTACTATGCAAAAATCGGCAACGCTAATGAGGAATAGCTACTACTGCTTTTCAAAGACTCTAATTAGAACTTGAATTGAATGGAGGTGTGTCAGAAGTCTGCGATTTCTATTACAAATAATGAATTACACCTTTCATCGCCATTCTTTCAGTCACAAAATAAAAATTTTCAAATGCCATTCCATGAAAATTGGAACTTCAAATTTAAAAATATTCTAAAACAAAATAAAAAACATTTGTCTGCAAGATATGAATATACTTTTAAAACAATATTTCCAGTGACAAACACTCGATTCAAGGGTGGGTAGGCGGTGATAGGAGAAGGAGGATGGTGCAGCCACTTAGGGCTGCTGAAAAAAATGATCAGTAGCCAGAAGGGCAGCTGATCATTGGCCACTCATTAATGCAAGAAACCCGTGAGTGGACCGTTTCTATCATTCGCAACGCTAACTTATTACAGACTAAAATCAACTCCCGAGCACAGTCACTAGGACTTTGGACTACTTGCACCACTAATTTCTCAAACAACTTCAAAATGCCCGGATGGTGCTTCATTACTGAAAATTCTACTATACTCAATACAAATCCCGAATAGCAAACGAAAAAGCTCCCAAGGAGCTGTACTACTCTAACAAATATAAAAATCTATCGAGAACTACCAGATGGGTGGCTTCATTTTTCGCAAAACTAATAAAAATTTAGTGCACCTGTGTCTTGTAATACGCAACTCTAACTTTAATTCGTTGCAACCTTCCTGAAGGCTGTGTAGAGTCCCCTGTGCTGCAAATCCAGTAGCTCGGGACTCTTTTTTCCCAGGAACATGTCTCCCGACATGTCCCAGGACAGTTTCGGGGCATTGGGGTCTGGGGGTCGCAACTCTAATTACAAACGCGATCAGTCATCATCGCAACAATACCTCAAAAAAATATCAAGAATCAAACTAGGACGAGTAATTAAAAAAACGCGATCAGTCGCATCGCAACTCTATGGACATTCCACGCGAAATCGGACACTTTTCGGAGTAACATTTCGAATGTTGCTGGAATTTGAACATGTTGTAGTCTTTAGTGATATTTAAACGTACCTCAAGGGATTTTTCAAAAATTTGAAAAATGTCGATTTTACAGCTGTAAGGTAAGGGCTACCTTTTCCTCAATAAATTATAGCTATGTAAGTAGTAAATGGATGGAGATGAGATTTACAGTGCTTACAGAGAAGACATTAAAGTTTTAAGAGAAAATTATTTCAGTTTAAAAAAATAAAAATTTGTACCATTTTTGTGCAATTATTTTAATCAAATGCAGTTTTTTAACATCGGGCGTGATTTTAAAAATTCCCCCAAAAAGGATAATATAGTTCTATCCTTCCTCTGATGGACAAATTTTCAAAAATATGGACATTTTAAAATTGGCCCCGTAAAAATTGTCGAAAGTTGACGTTGTGTTGACGGGTGGTGACACAAAGTTCCATTAGGTGATAGGTATATTCTATACCTCGTCTGTGGTAATATAAATCTTGCTTACATGATAAAAAGGACTGGTAATCTCACTTTATTTAATGTTACTTCTAACCGCTAGTGGCGTTGCAATGGTATTCTTATTCTATTCCGAATCGATAATGTCGCATGGGATACGAAAATGGTAAATTACTTCAGAGACTTCGAGCCGTGTGACAAAAATTTACATTTCATATGAGGCAGTGGGAGCAAAAACGGACTAACCCACATTGAAAAAAAATTTCCCCTATTTTATATGATTAGTAGAGCCTATGTGGAATACATTATTACTACTAACACCTATTCGAAAAAAATGTGGGTTAGTCCGTTGTTGTTCTCACTGCCTCATATTTCGTCTATTCTATACCTCGCCTGTGCTATTATCCATAATTATATTTACCTAAATATTGTGATATATTTACAGTAATATCGATATGTATACAATCGTTTCTTAATTTATGTATTACACTCATTCTGCTCTAAACGCCTGTCTTAATATCGTCATCCGCACGCTTTTGCCAGTAAGTTAACAGATCCCATCGTCATACTTTATTTTCAGTTGATTGTACAGTTAGTGAGTCTCCATGGACATTAAGAACTACGAATATCAAGTAATTCTCATTCATGGTCACCAATTAAGTAAGTCACTCTTCTTTATGTTACGTTGGCCGTTCCTTTATACCAGGACGACAGTCAGTGGGGGATTTAACGGGCGGCCGATGATGAGCAGTTGCCATCTGGGCCCCTGCTTAGAAGTCCCCCCTAGGGCCCCATTTTCAAGAAAAAAAATCATGATTTTATCTAAACACTATATTTTTTTCTGCGCCACTACACTTAGCTTGTTTTTAGTAAACTACCTCTTCATTTTCCCGGAAAAAATGGGCCCCTCAGAATATTTGCCCCCTAGGCCCTTTTCCTTAAATCCGCCACTGACGACAGTATAATTTGTAATGATCCGTCGCATGGCATGACATTTCACGTTACCGAAAGTGTAAAACAGCTAACTCCTTGTATTACGTCGGTGGAGTATACCGATGGTAAGGCCAGCAGTAATGTGGTGGAGGTGGTGGCGGTGGTGGCGGTGCAGGTAGCGCTGGTGGACCTACCGCTACCGATGGTGGTTGCGAACCCGGCGGTCCTGTCGGATATAGGTGATGAGTGTGACGCAAATGGTGAGGATAACAATTCGCGCCTGTACCTCGGGACGACGAGGATGCTTCCAACGTGACGCCAGCTTGGGCCTGGCAGGCCATCATCAGACCGTGGAAATCGAACTTGTAAGCATAACGTTTCCCATGCACCTTCGTCATTATGTTTTTGTCGTAGTAGTATCTGCGGGGCAAAGAGAGCTTTACACAGGTGCTATGTACATAGTCTTCGAATATCGTTCACTAAAGAATTATGTTTGTTTGTTTCTTTAATACAGTAGCTTCAATTGCCACGATCATCAGCTACAAATATACTTTCGAACTTTTGGTCCAAGCTTGTTGATCACATGTCGCTACTACTAGGTGGCAGTCGAAACACTGTCACAAAATCGCAAATGAGAGTGGCAGCCCCTGACTACTACACTGCGTTCCACATAAGAGCGGACCAACGCCCCTACCGATTTGCGACCAATCTGCGCAGCTCACACTGATCTGACACACGCGATTGGTCGTAGCACTTTCGCGGTTTGGTCTTAGCACTTTCCCTGCCGGTTTAATACCAATCAACAGTGTATCCCTGCGCGAAACGAGTATGCTCTAATGTGGGACGCAGTGTACGCGAACACCGGGCGATTGTGCAGCGAGCGATGAGATTGCGCCCTGGCAACGTTAAACGATGACATTTTGAAGTCCGAGATTTACCTGAGGGCCCGTGACAGCTTGTCGTAGTTCATGTTCGGCTTGCTCTTCCGCTCGCCCCATCTCCGCGCTACCTCGTCTGGATCGGTGAGCTTGAATTCCCCGTTCGAGCCCTCCCACGCGATGCAGGAGGAATTGGACGAATCCGAGAGCAGCTCCAGCAGGAATTGCCAAAGTTGAACCTGTCCGCCTCCGACCGCCCCGGAGCCGCTGGCTCCTGCTGTCGATCCAATCAGCGAGCAAGTCCGTTGTAGGAGGCTGAACCTCTCTGCGGGAATAGAAGCAGAAACACGCATGCACCAGTCGACCACCGTGCTCCTCTCGCCTCGAGGCGAGGTCGATTCGAGGAGAGTAGTGATGGTCGCGCCATCCGTTCTAACATTCCATTTAGGACCTCTCCTTCGTTCTCTTCCCGCCACGATTTCACATATCCGCATACAACGCTCGCTTTTTCATACCGACAACCGAATCTTGGCCACCTCTGATCGAGGATAATGAATAAAGAGAGACTGGACGAGCTCACCGATGACCTGTCCGCATCTGTCTCGAAGATGCGAGACTCCTATAACCGTTTTCAGTGACGCGTTATTAATTTGCCGCTTTATCGAACAGGAAGCTGGCCATCTTTTGTGAAATTTTAGGGTTTTTTGTGAGCATTATACTTATAATATTGAACGAGTCTACTTATAATTACTGGGATCTAATAAATAGCGGAAGTTGAGTTGCTTTAAGGGGTCATACCTAGTTAGCAGACGAAAAAGAACGCCATTTTTCGAAATTTTTTGTGGAAAATGTGATGTATGTTTCTTATAAATATTTTCTTATTTTAGAAGTACATATATTCGGCAACCCTCAGAAATTTTGTTACAGGAAGATATTAAATAATGAAGGAATAACAGCCACTCTCGCGGAAGCTGTTTTTATAATGGCGTTGCGCGGTGAGCACCATTTCTCCGAGCTGAATCATCTGAAATCAGAAAGTGAAGAAAATTCTGTTAATATACGAGTTTATCTGGTTCGTGAACGAAGGATTTTTCAAAAAAATTATTTCAGCCAAAACGACGGCCATTTAACGCAAAATCATGATTTTTCGATGTCTGAATTGTTCCTTTTTCGTGAATTAAAAATAGAGTTTTTATCAAAAACAAAAATCCTTCGTTTCTCGAACTAGATAAACTCATATACTAACAGAATATTCTTCACTGTTCGATTTCAGATGATCCGACTTGTAGAAATCGTGTTCACCGCTAAAAAAAATAGCTTCCAGGAGAGTGGCTGTTATTCGTTCATGTATTAATACTTTCCTATAATAAAAATACTGAGAGTTGCTGAATATATGTGTTTTTATAATACACAAACATTTGTAAAAAATATACATTAGATTTTCCACAAAAAATTTCCGAAAATCTTTTTTTTTCGCCTGCTAACTAGGCATGACCCCTTAAAGGGAATAAGGTGATTCTTGTGAATTTTTTTCTAAGAAACGGTTGTACGGATCTTTTCCAAACTTTCAGGGTATTTTAGTTCACAATCAAATAATAAAAAATAATTTTTACATTACAAAGTGTTCGGTAGAAAAGGAGATATCTGAACACGTTCGTTAGGACTCGCGCGCTGAAATTGCAAATTGGCGATTGTAATGGTGGCCCCATTTCATCCCTGAAATAAAAAACCAAGGATTTTCTTATTTCTAGTATAATTACATTGTCGATGAACCTAATAAAGGAAAAAAAGTGAAAAGTTGGCAAATTGGTGGGACTTGAAAGAAAAAGTTACGATTCTCCCCCAAGATATTACGTAGAATTTATGGAAAAAGAGTTGTTCAATTCAATTTATTTATCAATGTCTTAGGTTCGTCGACAATGTAATTATACAAGAAATAAGAAAATCCTTGGTTTTTTTATTTCAAGAAAGAAATGGGGTCACCATTACAATCACCAATTTGCAACTCCGGCGCGCGAGTCCCAACGAACGTGTTCATATATCTCCTTTTCTACCGATCACTTTGTAACGTAAAAATTAATTTGTATTGTTTAAATGTGAACTAAAATACCCTGAAAGTTTGGAAAAGATCCGAACAACAGTTTCTTAGAAAAAAATTCCCAAGAATCACTAGCGTCCTAAATAGAGCTCCCCCTTAAACCCAGACGAGAAGCTTACGCGAGGAAGCTTATATAGAGTAGGTACCTACTCCAATTAATTATTGCACTGTATCTAAACAGGGAAACGTGGCTATTCGTTTGCAACAAGAATGCAGTAACGGTAGATACCGTTATAAAGAATGGCAGCTGCAGAAGGGTGGAATCTGGTGTCCTGCTGAAGATGCAGCGGATGCGTTTGAATCCTCCACATTACGTGTCGAACGATCTCGTAAGCCTAATCCTTCACCGCATGAGCAACGGTGGTTGACAGGCCCATTGTTAATCCTCTTACCAGCATCAGTCACGCGTGTAATACAGCAATCATCCGCGTTTACTGCTTAACCGCCCCATCACCGCCTCCCGATAAAAAGTTCGCAGCCATTTCTACGCGGTGCTTGTTTCCAGTTAAACGATCTTCATGGATTTATGGATCAACGTTCAAAAATGATTGTAAATATATACGGTTTGATTAAAACGGAAAAACCAAACGTATGAATCTCTTTTGGGCTGCTTCCTTCATCGTTCCGATTCATCACATCGAATGTTGATTTCGTTGCACACACCTCGCGCGAAAATATTGCAAATATTTATCCATAGGACAGTTTTTAACATTCAAGAAACAGCGCGTGTAGGTATACGCGAGCGTTTCAGTGTTTAAGAAGGATTCAAACGTTTCCCGCGAGATCGTACGGAGATCTATAGATCGTTGCGTAAGCACGATCGGAGGGAATAATGAAAGAACGAGGCGCGTGTTACATGTTTAACAGTTTGCACAGGCACGTAGACGAATGTAAATACACACGCGCGTGCAGAATGAAACCTCGATGGCTGATACCGATAAACCGTGGATACGCGCAGAGTAAAACGTACCAGTCGGTGGACAGAGAGAAACTGAGCGATCTTTGCCCCCGGTGATTTCAGCCCTTATCGCCCCCCACTCTAACCCCTGTGGACGGAATACCTTTACACCTCAGTACGGTATGCGAGTATACCTCTGGCTTCACCCACTCTGGTTATCGCCAGGGCCAATGCCAGCTTACACATTCAAGTCAAACGTCAGCTTCACCCTCTATTTACAATGCTCCTGCTTTTCTTCTTTTTATTAAGCTTCTCGACGCAGAGCGCATCGGTGTACAGATATTTCCTTAGCCACAGAACAGAGAAGATTCAACAAAAGTCTCTCGAAAATTCATCCATTCGCTGATGGGTGGCAAGGTGCAAGGAAAGTCGAGATTTCCAAAGAAACGAGTGCAAAAATGCGAGAACACTGACGTCCTACCCAGTTGAGGCATAGGGTGGCGGACTGAGTCTAAGAATATTGGTTGCCAGGCGACAAAGCTAGTCCACTCGCAACTATAAGGCTATCGTTTAATTTTTATAAGAAATAAATAAAATTCTGAAGAGATACATAAGTGGCAAGAAAGAGCAATTAAAATTTTTGTGAAACAAATGTAGAAATATTTTTTGGTAAGTACAGTGTTTAAGGAGGCATTTCATAAAAAAAGGGCCCACTTGCCATCGGGCAAATCCGCCTTTGAATGGATAAGTACCAAAGAATTTATATCTAAGTAGATAACAGAGAAGATGGTACAAAAGTGGGTAAAAAAGTTCAACGACGATTCTTTCAGCTAGGTCCCAGGAGAATTGGTCCCGCTCTAGTGAAGTGTTATAGCGCGTATTTCGGTTTATCCTGCGCATCCTCAAAGTCCACCTGAGCCTTTGGTAATTTTGGTATCGCTGGCGCAGAGTCACTTTCGCAAGGATCATCAAGAGCAGCTTCCATTCCGCACGGGTGATTATTTAATCGAAAAGGTGCCCCACGCCGCCCCGTTCAACCCTCCCGCGCCGGCTCGTCTGCGATGGCGCGAAAGTTCTGCGGTACCAAGTGACGCGTAAAATTATCCCGTATGCGCCAGAGATTCGGGGGGATGTTTCGCGCTCATCAAGAAAACAATATAGCCGCACCCCGTGGCGGGCTTACCGCCCCTGGCCCGTTAGAGTTTGCCGACCACCCCGAGCACCCCCGCGTTGCCGGCATTACGGAGGAAGGAGAGGGGTAGAAGCGGTTACTGCGAGGCCGTAACCCCTGATGCCACCACCTTTCCGCCGCCCTAAACACTCGATGGTTTATTCATGAGGGCTCTCTCACCGCGATAACACTGATTCGTTTAATAAACGGCCGCCGCCGGCGCGGAGTGGGCCCCCCCAAGAGCACCTACAACGTTATTCAAACGGACGATATATCTCCGAGGCTTACGCTGCCAAGACTACGCCGCTCTTCTCCGTTCTTCCACGTCCGCGAAAGGCGAGACGGCTCTTTTCCCTCTTTCGCGAGCGGAAAACCTCGGGCCCGGGGTTCTTTGCTCCCCGCGTCGGGGAATAACTTTTTCTCCGCGCGGGCGCACCCCCCTCGAAACTTCGGACTCCCTTTGTTCGTCGAGATCTTCTCGTTCTTCTCCTCCCCCGCGTGCCCTTCGACCCCCTCCTCGCGAGCTTTCTACAATTCACGTTTCAGTGTCGAATTGAAAATTTCGAGGGTGGATGCCTTCTTTACTCGAGGCTCGGAGCTGGGTATTTTTTATTTCCTAACGAAATGAGATCTTTGAAGTGAAACGTCTCGGATGGTGGACCGTATTCTCGAGAATCGTACAAACGATCGACATCCTTCTTTCGTCTAATCGAACGCTGGGGGTAGTGAAAGGGGAACGAAGGAGGGGGCGAGGCTATTATCGCCAGCGATATTTATTTTTCTGCCGGACCTTTCTTATCTCTAATAGATCGCTCGCTCGTTAAAGCGTTAGATAAGGTCAAAGGGCGGGCGCGAGTGGACCAGCGAAGCCCTGGGGAACGGTTAGCCTCATCCGGTCATTTTCAATCTGAACCTGCGACCCCTATTAACCTTTCCTAAGCCCCACGGATCCATTTGGATTCACTGCGGGAATTGTATCAGTGACGCTCTTGCATCGACTTCCTCGCGATTCTGGGTGTAATAAACGTCGCCATTATATTCTATTCTGAAGCTGATCTTCGAGGTTTACATGGCAAGAAGAGTGGCAGAGAAAGGGGAGTAGAGGAAGTAGCATACGCTATGTTCTTTAGTAGGGGAGACCGGGGCTGGTAGGCCAGTTTTTCAGTTTTTCATTTTTAATAAATTATGTGGGCGATATATCATTAAACCGGTTAGTATATTTGATAGGGCATATTTTAGCTATCTGATTAAATTATTCATGTTGACTCAATGTGACAAGAATTAAGGAATTTAATGTTTTTCTAAGACCTTTCATGCTGGTCAACCAGCGCCGTGATTGGGGTTGCTTGACTTACAGTATGGGGTAGGTTGACTATAGGTACAATCAGTTAAGAAAATGTTATTAGTAACTTATCTCAATGGTAATAAAATAATACAATGTCACAAGAGTTGTTTCATTATAAAATTATTTCATTATTAATTTCTTTCTTTCATATTTTAATAATAAGCTGAATTTTTTTTCAACTTAAACAGTAATTATAATGTATTTATAACATAGTGAAATTTAAACAAAAAATAAAAATCGCTGTGCGATCGCGGAGTCGGACAATAAATGCATGGCATAGTAGAAGTGACTTCTTTCTACAGTGAATCTTTCCGCTGTAGAGTATATGTCAGTGCAAAGTTATTAACAATTAATCAACCTACCCCTTGAGACAACCAACCCCGGTCTTCCCTATCTAAATAATAAACTAACGCGTGGAGAAGTGAAAGAATCCACTCACCGTCGATCTTCTGCTCCTGCAGCAAATCTGGAGTTTCTACGCCGGTTGCTTGTAATTGCAAATAGCCAAGATGCCGTGCCAAAATCTTCCCGCCAGGGATACGTTGCCAGTAATCCGAGGATAGCTTCAACAGCTCCTTACCTGTCGATGGGAACTTAACACTCGGCGGCGGTGCTATAGAAAACGCGCGGCTGCACCATGAAACCCACGACGCTATGTGCGTTGAGTTCCATTCCGACGGGTCTGTACGACAGAGTTCATTGTTACGCGTTATATCGTCGCCTTATATCGAAGAAAACTTCTGCCAGGTATTTCCCTGAAGAAGATAGCACTCCAAAGATATTTACCAGACGGAACCATCACCGGATCACCCTCCATTTTCCTTCGCTCAGCCGAATCTTTATCACCAGCGTTCGATCCACTCTCGCGTCCGTCCCGACGTCTGATCGATGGCATAAATTTCAAACTCACTCGCCAACGAATTGCCAATTCACGCATCTTTCTCGTAGCCTTCGAGTTCGCCAATGACGCCAGGAGTATACGATCGGGATCGTCTGGTCGCTTTAGAATACCACGATTCGCATCCTGCGTTACAATACGCTCGCCGAGATGTTATTCCAATGGCACGTTCCTTGCACCGCGAATATCGTTTATTCGCCCATTTCTTCCTCTCCAGAGGCGCGACCCTATCTGCTGCTTCATCTCCGCGCGCGACGCGTCGTCGATTTTTCTCATCGATAACCAAGGGACATGATTCGGTGCTCTTGATCCTCTCCAACTGTCGATGACTCACCGACATGTGTAATACATAAGCTGGACATTTGCTTTTTAATACACGAATCGTAACGTCGGAGGTCTGGATTCTTCCCGCGTAGACTAATTCAGATTATTTCAACGTTTTAAGAGGAATCTTAATCCGTGGAAATGATCCTCATCGACGGCGTAGAGGCAATCACTTTTGGGATCGTTGTGACTCGAGCACCGTCCGATTCACTCGTTTCCTTGAAGCGAGCCGCGTGCGTCATCGGGGCGCGCCGATTTCTCCACTGGATCCTGTAAGCAGTCCTCTCGTCTCAGCTTCAATTCGAGAAACCGGATGAAAAAGGCCGCCCGGTAATCGACGTTATTTTCTCGGATGAGGATCCGGGCGGAACACACGCGCTCGAAATTATCACGTTACGTAGGTATAAGTAAACGTGTCAAGGTGATTATCGGTTTCGAGAAACTTGCATCTTTGTATCGGTGAGTTGCAAACTCACTGTCCTATTCCATTTCGTGAATAAAGTTTCTCTCCTGCCGCATCTAATTGTAAGCTTATCGCCAGACACTTTAGAAGTCTCGATGCCACTGGGGATTTTTATTTATCTCGTGCACGCGAAAATGTAGATGAAGTTGAATTTAATGTAGACCTCGGTGTTCCCACATAGTTCTTCCGAGATCTTTAAATAATCACTGTAACAGCGATCCCGGTACACTTCGTCATTCGCAGTAAACGAGTGCTTGCTGATCTTTTAATCCATCGATCACTGTAGCAAGGTACGGTCCCACTCATCTCCGCGAAAATTCGCACACGGGGCTTTCCACGCAGTGGGCAGCACGAGGAACGTTTTCCGTGACCACTTTATCGTTTCTCTACGTTTCTGCGAGATACGCCGGTTCTGAAGAAAAGATCACCTCTTCTCGCGAGTGGGTCTGTGAGATGCTTGATGTGGAATCAGCCGCGTGCTTCCCAGAGTGTCGTCACGGTTGCGAGGGACGGTGGCCGTGAATGGAGCCGATGCTGAAGGCCCGATTGGCGGAGTATGGATTCCCGGAACCAAGAAGGAGACCGGTCGGTTTCGGGGCGTACATCGCCGACCGCTGAATCACGGCTCATCGGCCATCTTTACCTATTTTTTCTTCTTCATCCTCCTCTTGTTCTTATTCCGGGCACTGGACGAGACAGTGTTGAACCGTGCCCGATGTAACCTTTCGAAAGAGTTAGCAATGTATCTTTTTCTTTTTTGCTTTTATCGTGTGGGAGCTTCTTCTGCGGTTTCACGATTTTTATTGGCCCATAGATCGTTTTGCAAAGTTCTCGCTGGGGATCCCGACCAGCTGCCATTGAATAGATTTCGCTTTGAAAGGCAAATTTTATCGTACATAATTAGCGATTGCATTAAGGGGTCTCCCTACCTTGACGGACGAAAAATGATGCGATATTTGGAAATTTTTTTAAAACAGAACCATAAATATATTTATTTCCAGCTTTGTGGTTTTATTCGTCAATCTTTGGAGAATATGCAAGAAAAATTGTATGCAAAAATACTGATTATATCCAGAGTTATAGTGCTTTGAATAGAGCACCGTACAAAAATCATATACGCATCGTTAGCATAAAATCAGCCGTTGTAGTTGTCTGAAATAGAAAATTTAAAAAATTGTGCAATCTTTATGAGGGTGGCTATCGTCTGAATTCGATTAAATGAGAAATATTGAAAAGTAAAAAAGAAGGCAGCGTCTAAAACAGACATCGATTTCTGTAAGAAATTCGCTAGTTTTTTAAGTCGCAAAAGTCTAATTTTGCAAAAACCGATTTAGTTTGAGTAACGAGAATGGCACATCTACTGAAGTTATGTACCTACCAAGTTTGAAGTAAATTGAGTGATTGGTTTTTCACCGACTTCAAAAAGGAGGAGGTTATAGATTCGACCCGTTTGTATTTGTCCCCGCATAACTCCTCAGCATATGGACCGATTTTGATGATCTTTTTTTTATTCGAAAGAGAACGATACTCCGGTGGTCCCATCCTACACTACATCAACATTGGCCCAATATTTTGGTAGTTCTGGTTAATAATAAAAACTATTGTCACCGAATTATTATTATTTTATGTACGTACGCGCATATCTCCTCAGCATGTTGTATCAATATATAAAACTAAAAAGTTAAAAAATAAAATTGCACTAAAAAGTAAAAAAATTTCCCTTATTTAATCTACGACTCTCATATTTTTTAAGTCGGTGCCTCATAATTTTCACTGTGTAAATCTGGCGTCAACTTAAAAAATATGAGAGTCGTAGATTAAATAAGCAAAAAAATTATTTTTTACTTTTTAGTGCAATTTTATTTTTTTTAACTCGGTTTTAATTTTTATTTAAATTTTTTTAGTGAGATATCATGCTAACCAATTCGAAAAGCATCGTTTTAAGAACAACGCGTTTAAAGTTTTAGGTACCGTTTCTTTTAGTTACATTTTGCTTAAAATGTTGCCTAAATATGTACAAACATAAGCATAAAATTATCAATTAATATAATTTCAGGGTTTCTCTTAAAAAAATCCCAAATATTGCGCTCATTTTCACACCGTCAAAGTAGGGAGACCCCTTAAGTTCGATATTATAAATCAATGTAATGGAGATGATCAGTGGTCAACATAAACGAAACATCCAAGTTTTATGTGTTGTTTGTGAATGTTTATATAAAGTGCTTGAAGTAATCACTGTGGACTTGAATGTAATCCTTAAAAACGATTTATCATTGGCATTCTGATACGATCAGGAGTGTCTGATGTTGATGTATGGGGCGGTGATGATAAGTACCGTATAGAATCAGCTGTGCTGTATAGTTACTAAAACGCGGGAGCAACTATAAGTATACAGGAAGGCTCAGAAGGACGAACATTTATATAAACTTTCTATTCTTTGAAATTATGTCCATTGTGTAGGCAATATCCTGCTTACACATACGTATAAACGTTGTTCGAATATGGCTTCAAGATTTTAGTCGACCAGATGTAACAAGGTCAAGCTGTAGCCTGGTAAATTGAATGGCACACGTATTCTATATGCACCTCGGTTTTTGCCCAGGCGATTACTAATGTTCTGAGAAGAGCAGCTGATCGCGTTTACTTATTCATCACAAGGGACGGCGCAGATTTTTTCTTTCCTTCTTCCTTAAGTCTCATCGAATTTTTATTTTCATAATTCTGCGTCACCCTATTCTTCATTTGTTCCGATCCAAATTAAATACGAACTTAAGGCTGCCGTCTTATTTTTATTATGGTCCGAATCGATCGAAGCGTCGTACGATTCTGTAGAATTTCTCTCACTTGCCACCAATACGATGCCACTTCCGGTGCAGCGAGCGGTACAATGATTGCTTTTCCTCTGAATTTCTGTGATTGCTGCATGCTCGCAGTGCCTCAGTGCCATTACATTCAGTCCTCAAATTATGGATCGGTAACACATAAGGTGATAGGTCTATCCTAAACCTCGTCTGCGCACAAACACTCCTATACTTTGTCGATGATGAAACTCTACGTTGCCGACGTTCCGTCCTACATTATCGACGCGGAAAAATTTGAAATTGAAACAGCGTCCGCTGTCGATGCCATACCGTATTTCGAATATCGAAAATTTTATATTTCTACGACGAATATGTTCTTGATAAATATAGGCAGTTATGATTACTAAAATTGAAGGAACAAAGTATTTCGTACGAACCTAACGTTCTAGAAAACTTTCTCTATATATCAATGTTTATTACAAATGCACAGATGTTTGCTAGAAATAATAACCCACTTACATTGATTTCTTTAAACGTGCGCAATATATAGACAGCAGTAAATTGATATTTCTCAAGAAAAATAAAATGTCCACCGTCCTAGCACTTATCTGAAGCTGCAGGATTCATCTGACCACACGGCACAGACTGATAAGTACGTGGAATCAGCTGTGAGCTGTCAAACCTCTGTATTTTAGACAATTTCTCGACATTCACAAATCGCTTCATTCGAAATATTTCAGCAAAGTGTTCGTTAGTATAATTCGAATTCCATTTGGCTCGTATAATACTAATTCTTGTAAGTTTCTAATACAGGTAGAATCGTTGATCGTGAAAGTGGGGTTAGGAACTTCCGACGAAACTACAATAGATGATATATTCATTCGGAACAAAAGCAAGTAGTGCTACAAATATAGAAACAAAGGGATGCACAATGTCTCCTGACCCTACGCAACAACCTATCGAGGAAACATTAACGGCACCAAACTTACAACTTGATGCTAGAGGAATGAATGATTCGGACAGCGAAGACGATGATGCGGGAATGGCAGGATACGTACCTTTATCTCAAGTGCCTGCGGATAGTGATCCAATGTTATACGAGGATGATGTATGTTACACATTCCTTATTGACGTTAATGTTTCTTGGGGGGATGAAGATTTATGTTATAAGACTGATACTTTGATTTGCAGGATGACGAATGGGCATCCAATGCGGGCGAACCTAGTCAATCGTTGCCACTACCGTCGATGGAACTGCAACCTGTAACTAGTAGTTTGGAATTGTAAAAACAGTGCTATTGTATCTTCTTTGTACAATAACGTTGTGCATTTTGTACAGGACTGCATGTCAGAAACAATCGAAGTCTGGTCATCTCCCCATAATCGATCGAACATCGATATGGACGCGGATAAAATCAATCAAGTAAAGTCCATGATGGCATCATTCACGCTACCAACTACAGCAATTCCCGAATGGGCAAACACTGTATCCGAAGATGAGTGGAAGGAACGACTTATTGGACGTATTAAAGAAATACAAAATAGGGAGAAATGAATTTAAGTATTTTTAATTGATATTTTTACATGGATTTATGTGCGATTTGTTACGAGCTAGAAGTTAATTTCCTCTTCCATTCCTTCGAGTTTCAAACTTTCAGTGAAACAGTTAATAAGAACGAAAAGATACTTTCACTCGTTTCTACCAATTTCTGTGTATTGGATATAATACATCCATTTTCAATTGTATACGGTAGACAAATCTGACAGTGTGTAAATTATGACAAATAAAAGTATTTATTTTATCTTAATTACACTCTAGATATCGAAATTCGAACCCTCTTATCTCCTACAACTGTGTACCTTATATTGTCGGTGCATTTCGCTTTGTACCAACGCTAGCTTTTTTATTTGTCATGATAAATGATTACATGATTATGTGTAATGGTATTGTTCAACGTATGAAATCACGTTTTCCTCCAGTCATACTTGGAAATAACACACATGCATCGTTGATGGTCATTGAATAAGGACATAATGGTACTGTTACAGCTCATGTTCCGCATTCATAGTGGCAGGTTTCATTGGATTCAGTTTCATTCTTAAAGTGGCAACATCGTCTTCTATTCTTATTAGTTTCCGGAATTTCTGGAAGAAAAGTACTCGATAACTCTCGCACAATGGACAAATATCGACGTTACAAGCTTGGAATTTCAAGACAATAGATCGAATAGATCGTTTTTAAGTGATATACCTCGGATGCAGTTCCAGATGTCGTGTACCAAATGTAGATCATATAGACGGGGATACATAACATCGAGGAGAGACCACAAAACCATCCTAATACATGACTCCACCATGGATACTCATACGTTAAATATTTCACGGGGACGAACTTGATTATGTTGAACGTGAAAACTCCCTAAATTCAGAATAGAAGACGTTATTTATATTGTAACGTTAGGAGAAATAGATTGAAGATTACACGCTTTACAATATCTTACCAGACAAATGAGAGGAGTAGTAAACGTCCAGCATATCTTCCACCAACAGCAAGGATAATAACCAATCATGTCACGAATACCATCGTAAAAGCGATTCACTCCGTACGCCCACGAGATAGAAATACACTCGAAAAACATTAAGAAGAGTAGACAGAATCCGCTCACAGCGTATGAATCTAAGAGTTGAAATACGTACATCCCTCCCTAAAAATGAGAGAATATTTTCATTGAACATATTAGTTCGATGTGCGTTGTATAAAGGGAGTAAGATTTTATCGGATGCCTACTTCAGTAACACAAGATAAACCGATGAGGTACGAGATGAAGCATACGATCGCTATGAACAATTCTTTTCTCTTCCTTAGAAGATGCGGCCATTCATCTACCGCGGCTGTTATGAAGCCCTCAACCGTACAAAACTAGAAGAAATAGCAATCATAATTATCGAGGATAGCCTTATTAAGACATTTGAAATTACCTGGCTGTCCAAACCGATAAGAATAAGCATGAAGAAGAATAAACAAGCCCAGATCGATGATCCCGGTAGTTCCAGAACTGCGGAGGGATAAACCAGGAACGCTAGTCCCGGACCTAATTGGACGATGAAAAAGATAGAAATTAAAAGCAGAAACGCAGAATTACGATATACACAGCTTTTTAATTTCATAATAGATATGATTACCAGAGGCAGCTACGTCCGCGACAGGTTTCTGTTGCTGGTGGGCCATGAACCCAACCACGGAGAATATAACAACGCCGCTGAGCATACTGGTACACGAGTTCACCGTGCAGACGATCAGCGCATCTCTGAGACATATACAAATATATTAATTGGTATGTATGAAGCAGCGTCATTCGTGCTTTACGGAAAGAAATTACTCTTGAGTTACTCACTTATAAACGTTATTGTTGAACTTGTTGTAACTTCCAAGAGCAACCAGCGCGCCCAAGCCCAGCGCGTAGGAGAAGAATATTTGCGTCACCGCGTCTATCCATACCTGTGGATTTATATCAGGACATTAACTGAATCGTAATTCAGCAACAGGTTGCGTTCAACGAGAGAAGAATCAATGCCCGAGTACCTCAGGATCGCCGAGTTTCGAAAGGTTTGGAGTGGCGTAATACCTCAAGCCTTCCATTGCTCCAGGAAGCGTTAATCCTCTTACCAGGAGGATCGCCAAGCACGCGTACGGGAACAACGACGTGAAATAAACGACCTGCGTAAAGTTTCACGATTAGCGATACGCATGTCTCAGCAATGGGGCGACGGTAACATTCTGGGTTTACTTTTCCGGTCCATCTCACGCCTTTCCAAATACAGAAGTAACACATAATCCAGACGACGGCCAGTGTACCAGCCAGCTCCCATCTTATCGAGCCCACGTGTTCTATACCGTCGGAGATTTGAAGGGTGCGCCTCCTTTTCGAAAGGACAGAATAATGAGCCAAAGTGTTTGTTCCGACGTAGAACTTAAATATCCCCTTTCCTCTGCGAACTTACTCCCAGAATTCTTTCACTGGGTCCTTCAGTAAGCTCTGGCTTAAGTTGCCGATCGAAGTGGCGCAAATAGTGTCGTTGTTCTCGGGCCAGCACAACGCTTCCAAACGCTCCGCGGAGGTGAGACAGTAGCGCGTGTTCCAGGAGTTACTGCACGCTCTCCATGGCACGTCTGTACAGATTTAAGATCACAAGCTTTGTAAAGGAGTTCTACTCGGCGTGTAAGGAATATCGCACGTGCACCATACCGATTCGTAAGGAAACTAAAAAGTAGAAGAGCGCCCAGGCCAGGATGATGATGTAGTAGATGTTCGTCCAACAGGAGAGCACACACGTTGCGTATCCAATACCTGTTATTGTTGGATCATGGAGAGTTTGCGATTACTGTTCGGTCACCGATGTGAAGTATCGTAAAATGCGAACCTTTGAAAATCGGAGCTATCTTGAAGACACCCAATCCACCTATAGTCATCATCTGTCCCAGAGACAGCTCCATGAGGAACATGGGCACCCCAGCCAGCGCAAGAGCGATAAAGTAAGGAACCATGAAAGCACCACCACCATTTTTGTAGCAGAGGTAAGGGAAACGCCACAAATTTCCTAATCCTATCGCCAATCCAACTACTGATAAGATGAACTCAACCTTGAAAAGAGCGGCAATAGGTCTGAATTAGGTATCTACATGCATAACGTTTGGTTGCAGGAATTGCTCTCCACTGTTACTAATTTGCGACAGTGATTCTCGCGGATTCACCTTGCTGCTCCAAGTTCCTCGGTCCGGTAAGGCTTTGGGCTCTGTGTAAGCGGTGGACTGCAAGCATTGAATCGCCTCGAAACGGAAGTCCTGCTCCTTCCCGCCATTCGAGACTCTTAAGGGTGGTTCAGCGAACAAGGCTTTCAATTCTTGAACGGGATTGACGGGCTTGTTTGGCAGAGGACTCGTCGACCTGTCCACCTTAGGTAGTTTAGCTGATCCACTCGAAGGCATTATTTTTCAATCCGAAGTATAGAATGGTTCGAATTCACCTCATCCTATCGAGTCTCGCTCGAATCTACAAACATGCAAATCTCTCTGAAGCGAATCCTAAGGATCATTCATATTCTTCGGTACTCAGCTATATTACATTCCTTGCTTATTCAATGAACATTCACTGCTCGATCCATGTTTCTGTTTGCAGAATGATTAAACCGTTTTCCTGGTCTATATACGCTTCGATGTTTACGTTTAGGTAAAACGATAGGAGCGGTGCTAATGGGGACCAGTTTGTAACTAGTAATCGGTGAAAGATGACGCGATCATTCCTGGAGAACTTTTAAATGTCGAGCGGTCATCGTCGCTGCGTGAGACACGACTCTGGTACAAGGGTCTTGATGATGATGGATGACAGACAACGAGCCACTTCCGGGAATCACGTTTGTCAAACGTAGTTCCCATCGGGCAACCTTGTCCCATTTTAGATTAACCATCGGTGAAAGAAACGATGTCATCGGGAGAGATCGTCACGTGGAACGGCGATGCCACCGATCGGCGGACGTCTCGCCGCGATGTATCATCGCGCACGATTTAAATTTCCAACTCGCAAAGTGGGATGTGGAGAATTATTCGTCCGCGGATCCACCTTAAACGCCCGATCTCCTCTCCGATGAATTATCGTGGCCGTGGCGGCGAATCGATTCGAGGATCGGCCGATTTCCGAGGCCCAAGCAAGATCGTAACGTGGCAGAGGATCGTTAATGAATTCACGGGGTGCAACGTCCTTTAAAGATACCATTCCGGGTGTAAAACGATTTACAACTTCTGCTCTTCAATTGTGTAATAAGCTCCAATTGTGTGCGGCAGCCGACTTAAACGAATGAAGATAAATAAAGTTTGGGATAATTTCCCTCCTCTGTTTGCATCAATTCCAATGATGCGTCAGCGGAAAACTACGACGATGGATGTAACGTTATTTTTTTCAAGTTCTCGCAGGCCAGAGCATAAAAGTATATCTGCGATCGTTAACACGAACCTGAATATGTATGTATTTCCTTCCGCGAGGAGAGAGAACAATCATCCCTTCTCGCTCTCCACTCCAACAGGCTAAGCTTTTGCTATACCGTTAAAAACGATAGAAGGAAGGATCGGTAGTGGATAGAGGAGAGATTCGAGAACGTTTAACCGTGGCAGTTAGTCTTGAATAGATCTGATGCGATCACTGAGCAAGTATTAACTGACACTTTATTGGCGATGGTAATCGGCGCTCGCGGAGAAAGGATACTATTATTTGGCCCATGCAATGTCGAACAATGTACGTACGTGTGCACGGTCTCACAAGCGGCGATCCGAACGAGATTTCCACTGGGCCGATATATCTGATAACGGCGTGATGATAGAACGTCAATGGGTGAGGAAAGATTTAGCGGAGCGTGTCGTGCGTCGGCCCGCGTCGTTACGTTCACAAATCGCGCTCAGGAACGGCCGAGTGCCGAGATTTCTCTGGCGTACCCTAGCAGATCTACCCCACAATGCCGTTCAAGTCCCCCAGGCACCAACACACCTATCGTTTCATTCAACAAATTAGTGCCACAGTGTCACTCTATATTTAGGTGCACTATGCGAAGGATGAGAGGGCCCCTGGTGTACGCTAATAACCGATTCACCATACCGATGCATGCGGCCACGAATTGCTCCCTTCTGCGACGAGCCTAGCTTAAAACGCTATAGATCACGCTCGATCTTGACTTTGTGCCTACGATTGATATCACCGACTCGTTTGAAATGTAACAATTACATCGACGCTTTTACTCTGATTCTTCTAGGCAGCAAAAAAAATTCAATGCCTCGACTTTGTATATAAACATTGCACAGTTTTATAGCAGCAAATATATATTGATATTATTTGTAACAAGGTCTGTGGAATCTTTTGAATTTTATTGTCTCAATTACTGTCCATTCCTTCGCGTAAGAATCTCGCTAAAAAAACTCGCTTAATAATGGGAAGAAGGGAAATTTGTTCAAATGTTATATAGAGTTTAAATATTGAACAGGAAATAGTTTCATACGGACGGCATTGATATTTGTATCACGTGATTAACCGTACTTCCGGTTCGCGCCAAAAACCGGAACGACACAAACTGAGAGATCACTGTACTTTCGTAGGGCCAGGGAGATTTTGGAAAGCTTTATAGATTTAAGAGAGAATTGTCGTGAATCGAAAATGGGTGGGAAAGGGAAGATGTTCGTACTAAAGCGTGGTAAGTATCGTAAGATGTAATCAAGATATTAATATATTTATATACTGTTTAAATTTATTCCATCGCAAACACAGTTTGCTGTGACATTAAACTGATGTTTATTATTGATAGATGGACGCAAAGAAGATGTTCATTTCGACAAAATAACGTCTAGGATTCAAAAATTATGTTACAACCTAGACATGGATTATGTAGACCCTGTAAGTTTAATTACTAAGTATTTGTTAGTTGCCTTGTATCGCAGCATGACAGAGTACTCTACAAAGTACAATTAAAGTTATTTTCTACCACTGCTTTGTAAAAACATTCTTTTACTGAGATTATGAAATCAGGATTAAACTGTTCATTTTTTTGCCCTCACAGGCTGCGATTACTTTCCGTGTTATCAGTGGTTTATATTCAGGAGTTACCACTGTTGAATTAGATAATCTTGCAGCTGAAACTGCAGCCACTATGACTACCAAACATCCAGATTATGCTATATTAGCTGCGAGGATTGCGGTTTCTAATCTTCATAAAGAAACGAAGAAGAGTTTCAGTGGTAATGCAGAGGATATAATTACTTTTGTATTTCCTTTTACGTTTGTACGATCCAATGGTTTTCTCTCATTTTGACTATTTTGTTTCGTTTGCAGAGGTAATACACGATTTGCATCACGTAAGGGAACAATATACAGATGTGGCCCGGCCTGTTATTAGCGAACACTATTATAATATCATAAAAAATAATTCTACTAAGTTAAATTCTGCTATAATTTATGAGAGAGATTTCAGCTACAATTATTTTGGCTTTAAAACTCTCGAGAGAAGTTATTTATTAAAAATACATGGAAAAGTTGTGGAGAGGCCGCAGCATATGTTAATGAGAGTCGCGGTAGCTATTCACGGCGAAGATGTTGATAAAGCTATAGAGACTTATAATTTCTTATCGGAACGATACTTTACACATGCATCGCCAACGCTCTTTTCTGCGTGTACATTGAGACAGCAAATGTCTAGGTAAATTCCTGATAATTATGATTATATTCTAATCTAGCGATTAAACTGATAGTATTTTAATCTGGATTATCGATTCGATCCTTATCTTCTCAGTTGTTTCCTCTTGACGATGAGCGAAGATAGCATCGAGGGAATTTATGACACATTAAAAAGATGCGCGCTTATTAGTAAATCAGCTGGCGGTATTGGACTTAACGTACATTGCATTCGAGCAAAAGGCACACCGATAGCTGGCACCCTTGGCGTATCTAATGGTTTAGTTCCAATGCTCAGAGTATATAATAATACAGCTCGATATGTCGATCAGGGTGGAAACAAAAGACCAGGAGCATTTGCTATATATTTGGAACCGTGGCATTCAGATATTTTTGAATTTCTGGATCTCAAAAAGAATACTGGTAAATTGCTGAATAATTATTTGTATTTTCAATGCTTATCGGCTTTGGTAATATTGAATTTAATAATGTTTATTAGGCAAGGAGGAACACAGAGCGAGAGAACTGTTCTATGCTCTATGGATTCCTGACCTCTTCATGAAAAGGGTTCTGGAGAACGGTGTCTGGACCCTAATGTGCCCACACGAGTCTCCTGGCTTAGCTGATGTCTGGGGTGATGAATTTGAAGCTCTTTACACACGGTACGTTGTCGCCTAATCAACAGGATGTATGAGAAAAATTATGATCTTTTTATTCTTACTTAAATGTGCTTTACCAGGTATGAGGACGAAAAAAGATATAAACGGCAAATTCCAGCCAGAGACCTATGGACGGCTATTCTTATAGCGCAAGTTGAAACGGGAACTCCGTACATGCTTTATAAAGATCACTGCAACCGTAAATCAAACCATCAAAACATAGGAACGATCAAATGCAGTAATTTGTGTACAGAAGTTGTACAATATTCTAGTCCGGACGAAGTTGCTGTCTGCAATTTAGCTTCGATTGCCGTCAATATGTTCGTACATCCTGCCAATAAAACTTTCGACTTCCAGAAGCTTCGTAAAGTGACCAAAATTGTCACTCATAATTTGGATAAAGTTATCGACGTCAATTATTATCCAATTCCAGAAGCAAAAAGATCTAATTTAAGGCACAGGCCTATTGGTAAATAATCTTCAGTCATCATCTGTAAAAACTATCCGTTCACACGTTCGTACTTTTATAAATATTTGTCGCGCTTATTTCAGGGATTGGGATTCAAGGACTCGCAGACGCGTTTCTTTTAATGCGGTATCCGTTCGAAAGTGAAGAAGCACAAAAGCTTAATATTCAAATATTCGAAACGTTATACTACAGCGCACTAGAAGCTAGTTGTGAGATTGCCAAGGAAAAGGGTACATACGAAACTTACGAAGGCAGCCCAGTTAGTAAAGGCGTAAGTGTATTGAATTTAAGAGGCAATTAATTATTATATCAATATTAAATTTATTATAATTCTTGCGATGTGTCGCGTTAAATTGTAATGTATTAATAATATTAATACGCTTTCAGATATTACAATATGATATGTGGAATGTTGCACCAACTGATTTGTGGGATTGGAGTGCGCTGAAACAAAAAATCGCCAAACACGGAGTTAGAAATTCTTTGCTGATTGCGCCCATGCCAACAGCATCTACCGCGCAAATTTTAGGGAACAATGAATCTATAGAACCGTATACCAGTAACATTTATACAAGGCGAGTTTTGTCTGGAGAATTTCAAGTTGTTAATCCGCACCTATTACGAGACTTAACGGAAAGAGATCTTTGGGACGAGGATATAAAAAATGAAATTATAGCAGATAATGGTTCTATTCAGGTTCGCATTAATCTACATTTCTCGCTTATATACAATAATACAATATTGATTAAAAAGAAGCATGTATTAATGTAATTTGAATTATGTAGGGTGTCCAACGTATACCGAACGAGTTGAAAATGCTTTATAAAACAGTTTGGGAAATACCGCAAAAGACGATTTTGAAAATGGCAGCAGATCGTGGTGCTTTTATCGACCAGTCCCAATCATTGAATGTTCATATGGCTAAACCGACGACGGAGAAATTGACATCAATGCATTTTTATGGATGGCAAATGGTACCCCCTACAAATCGGACTAACGTTACATTTTTTAACTTTCAGCTGCACCGTAATTTACGGTATAAAAATGACTTTGCTATTTGTAGGGTTTGAAGACCGGTATGTACTACTTAAGAACGAAACCGGCAGCGAATGCTCTTCAGTTTACAGTGGATAAATCGAAACTACGAAATACCAGCATCACCTCGGCCAACCAGACACTGAATTCGGAGAATGAAAACGACGAGGAATTCGCCGCTACGCAAAATAATGGATGGTTGCAAAATAAAAGTACCGAAGATATAGAAGCTGTGCTCGCGTGTTCTCGCGAGAACGGAGATGCGTGTATGGCGTGTGGATCATAAAAATTACCATTGACAAGTAGTCTAAAATCGTACTTAAGTTGAACTTTTTATCTAGGAATACTATAAACGTTAAGTATTCTATATTTTTATAAGTATTATATATAAACACGCCATTTGTAGCGTTGTGATCTTTGGAAGACCGTAAAATACAGTGTTTCATTCCCATTTTCATTTGTATCTTGTTACAGTCAACTGCATGATATAGTATTTCGTTCAGACCATCGCGCGGTACAGAATACCTAATCAACTAATTTGCAAACAATGTTGATAACAAAGTGTCGAGGGATAGAGCTACTACGGTAGTCAAGTGAAATGTCAAAATCAGAGGCGCGTTTGTGTTTATAGCCAACCAACTCCCGTGCTCAGATGTTTGCACCTGTGCAAACGGGAGTTAGGAGAATCGTTCCCCCTCCTCTCGTAAAGAATTCCGCTGGACAGGGATTCTCATGATCATGGACGCTTGACGCGCAATAGATTGAAAAGCGAAATGTGCGACAGACTACCATGATCATGAGAATCTCTATTAAACAGACTTTTTCAGAAGTAGAGGGGAACGGTTCCCCTGACCGCCGCTTGCGCAAGCGCAATGATCCGATCGTATTGGTATTGTTTAGCTATACACATACTGACGCATACGTAGTTGCGTACTATTAGTTAGGTATATCGGGCAAATTTCGTTGAATGTTTGAGACAACGTATTTAATTTCGACTCATCCGTGAGTGATTCGGCATTGCGCCGATTAAACGTGTAATGATTTAGTCATTCGCTGGTGGGAAAATACGATGCTAATGAAAACCTTATCTCTCGTAGAATTCGGACAGTGATCATGCCCCAGCTGATGCGTTTTAACATATTTGACAGTTGAAATTGCGTAATTGCTGGCAGTATTTTCTTAAAAGACTTTTCACGCAACATTCTTTGAGCCGCCGTGCAGAATGGCCGATTTAGATGACTTGTTTCGTTCGCACCAATACGTGGGCCCAAAATCTCTGGTAGAATTTTGTTTTCGGGTGATCTGTAAGAATCTAGACACCATCTCGGTAAAGGAGCTATGGGGAAAGAAGATCTGCTTGCGAAGCCTCTTGCAGGGACTGGTGTTGCCGTCTGAAATATGCGATAAACTTATTGAACTCGTTCTACAGAGCAATACCATAGAGAACCACGATGAATTGTTTCACATGTTCAGCGATACATCGACAACGAAACTTAAACGTGTCAAAGTTATAAGATCGAATATGACTGACCATTCAGCAAAGATTTTAACTTCCCACAAGCTTGCTGAATTGGAACTTACGAATTGCCCTGCTGTTTCGGAACTCGTTATTGAATGCATAAATGCCAATGCAGATAATTTACATACTTTGGCGTTTCGTGGAGCGGACTCTTTCCTCGTTCCACCAAACCTTACTAGTAAGAGTGAATTTTACTTTACCTTCATTTACGATTAAGTAATTCGGAGATGGAATAACTCCAATGGAAAACATGCATTTGATTGATCTTTATAAACACGATGGCAATGTTTCTTGTTATCAGAAGGCAATTTCATTTTTAAAGTACTTATATACATTCAGATTGTATCTGGCTAGTAATTAAAAAGAATTATGTCAGACTAGATTAGTATTCCAAATTGTAGAAATTGCGTTAAAAGCATCGTATAAGATCATCTTTAATAATTTATGAAATTAATGTACGCTTCTTGTTTAATTACCAGAATACCAGAATAGGGGATACGTGTTTAAGATACCAAATCTACGATGTCTGGCTTTGGAATATTTGAAAATCAGTGCCCCAGAATATAACATACTTTTGGTTGGATTAACAACGCTGACACATTTAGATTTATCTTATAGTTCTCATGTGGGCAGTTTTGACTTTTGCGACTTGGTGCCCAATCTGATATCTTTAGTTTTGCACAACGTCAAGATTAATAATCATGCGCAAGCTTTTGTTAACAATATCTGCCGTTTAAGGAGATTAAGGTATTCAATACTTCTGAACTATTACAAAATAAAATTCTATAGTATATTTTGGATGAAATGTTTTACATAATGTTATGTTTGTGATCAGGCATTTGGATATTTCCCAATTCACGCAGTCGCATGGGATATTCGAAAACCCCCATGCAATTCTGTCCGACATAGTGAATGGCTTGCCGCTATTAACTTCTTTGGATATTAGTGGCACAAACTTAACGGGAACACAAGTAGCGGATTCTCGAATACTACCAGTGGAACAATCTTCTTATTCTGCGTTCGATAATAATGATCTTTGTCATATACCAGGTCTTGCTTCAAGGGTAGATAGACCTTTACAGTTTTTAGGACTCTACGGAACAAACGATGAGGCTTGTAAAAGACGTAATATTCCAGCAAGACTGGTAATGATAGAAGAAATATCATGTATTACTTAAAATGATGAGATTTCCTGTTCCGTTCTTTTAACTGTATTATGCTTCTGTATATCAGATAGCAGGAGATGCGAATGAAGATCAAATACTGGTCGCAGCTCATGTCTGTATGAATAATAAGCCTGGTTTCTTGCAAAGGGTACTGAACGATCTTTATTATATCTATAGATATGAGAATTGTCATAGAATGGATCAAGCGCTTTGCGCGATATTGGAAGCAATGGAGAAACATCCGCAAGCGAAAAATATACAAATAACTGGAAGGTAATGAATTATGTGCGATATAATAATTCACATATCGTAGAATGAATATTAAAAGAGAGAGATCGAATGCAATATATACTTTTTCTTTGCAGCGCGACCCTTGTTTGTGTTCTGAAAATGAAGAAAAGGGGCGAACTAGAACCTCGATTGAAAGAAAGGATTATCCACACTCTTCTCACAGGAATGAACATTTATAAATATGAGAAATCTATGATGCACAATGGTTGCCTAACATTATGCTACTTTCGTATACCACAGGATGTGGTGCGTATCATGCATACGTGTTTGTATTAATAATATTCTGCCTGTATTATCAAGTGTTCTCTGCAAATTGAAAATATGTCTAATAGTATTACGTTGCCTTTTATGTTTAATAAGATGTCAAATTACGAAGCATTGGTGAAGCTGCTTCTGTATTCGGCCAAGCATGCGGAACATGAAAGTTATGTCCAGCGCGTTGGAATATTTCTCTTGAACAGTTTGGCGTGTAAAGTAACTGGCAGAGAGAAACGTTTATTAGGCAATCTGGGTTGTATCGAGACAATGCTTGAATTAATAAAATACAGAGTCGAGTGTGACATATCTGACGATGTATTGGAGGTGGCATGGTCGACTATGTGGAACGTAACTGATGAGACCCCTATAAACTGTCAACGATTCCTCGATGCAGCAGGCATGGATCTCTTCCATAAGTGTGTGAAGGTGCGCAGACTTACTACTATTTAGTTTACTGATAAAATAATAAACTTTTACGAACACGATTCCTTTGCGCAGCAATATCCATACAGAGAAGAATTATTAAAGAATATGATGGGATTATTGGGTAATATTGCTGAAGTACAGCATCTTAGAGTGCAGCTAATGCAACGACAGCATATCAAATTCTTTGCAGACTTATTACCCTTCGACAGCGATGGCATCGAGGTATTCTCATACCTTTATTTTAATCGATAACTGTAGTTTTATAATATTGAGAACATGTATTTTCTTATTAGATAGCTTATAATGCTGCTGGTATATTAGCTCATATAGCATCCGATGGTATCGAAGCATGGACAATTAGAAGACCAGTTCGGAACGAGGTGCTTGAACTTATGGTCGAGACTATCGAACATTGGGACATATTCTCAGAACGTAACATCAATTATCGCTCATTTCTACCATTATTACGTTTGTTGGACATATACCACACACCGCAATGCCAGCACTGGGCGGTTTGGGCTCTCGCTAATCTCACAACTGTCTATCGTAAGTGTACAATGAAATATAAATAACGTAAGTGTTCTTTTACTAAAACCAATTGTTCATTCAACAGCCAAGAAATACTGTATATTGGTTATACGAGAAGGAGGTCTTGAAAAGTTGAATTCTTTGATATCACACCCGAAACCATACGATCGCATAAAAGAGCTCGCACATTTTGTGGTTGAAAATTGCTGTGATTACAGTATCAATTCCAATGATGCGAATGACCTTCAATCGTCTATGGACGAAGAATACGGTTTGGACGGTTAAGAAATCAATTTCGCAATTATTATTAAAACATGGTCAAAAATAAAATATTTTATATTCGTACTTTATAATAAAAGAAGCGTTGAGTAAGGTTATAACAACGGTTAAAAAATTTGTATGTTTATTTGCCAAAATGTAAATTTGAAATTGAATGAATGCTCAATCTTACTCACATTTCTATCACGCGAACGTTTCGTTACATATTTTATTTACTACGCGTTATGAAGTACTTGTGAAAAAAAGCATGTGTGGAACGATCTTATCGTATTCTTAATTAATTAGCCACAACAAGATATTTTTATTATCAATTCTCACGAACGATATCCAAATCCAAATGTTCTTGGTTTTGTGTAAATAGTCATGCTGTACTATAAACAAGAAGAAGCTGAAGCTAGATTAAAGTTGTATTTCTCCGTGTTAGGTACATACTAATAATAAACTGAACTTCGACATTATAAGTTTATATTAAGTTTCATACGTTCGTATGAATCCTTTGTAGATATTTGTATTATAAACCGATTTTTTTGCAGTTGCCATTAAATTTTATTCGATGGGAAGACTTGAAATAGAAAAATACGTTAAGCTAATATGTAAATAGGGCCAAGGATAAATAATGATACGAACTAAATTAAGTTTACCTATTAGTACGTTTATACTATTTCTAATCGAAAATTCTTTTACAACACTGATGCTATTGTCAAATAAAATTACGCGCCGAGAGAAATATTACACATTGACTTGCAGTAAATTTATAGATTTCAGTTATAAATGTTAATATCTTCAGCAAGGAAATTATGCAAATTATTATCTCAACGATTTTTCATTATAATCGTTATGAAATATTAATATATGCGTCTAATAAATTGCAAAAATTCCTGATCCGTCAAACATATAAAGTCGTATAAGACTGAATTGTTGCATTCATTTCTTAATCCCTTAAAACCCAAATACTCTTCCAATCTACCTTAATAAACATCGTTCGTCAAACGGGAAAATGAAAGATATACTTTTACAGAGAACATATCTCAACGTATTTCCATGGAAAAGTAACAGAATAAAATCAATACCGTATAACTTTAACTACCATTAATAATTAAATATCGTAATAAAATATATCTTATCAATTAATAACAGACACTCTCTATTGCGTAGTGAAATCTTTCAAAGGATTGCCGTTTTAAGATGCATCGTGCGTATCGATTTTGACGTGTCTATACACCGAGCAAAGAATCAATAGTTTAAAAGTATTGAAAGCGTATTTGGGAAAACAAATTTAGCCGGAATTATTAACACATTACTTATGCTTTCGATATTAATAAATCTATCGCGCAACGTAAATAAAGCACAAGTACAGCACGAGTAGTGACGGTATCGATTTCCGGTTCTGTTCCTCCGTTCCCGGCATTCATTAGAATTCGGAAGAAGAGTGACGCCACAGCCCCACGGGGAAGACATTTTATCTGAATTGCGCGTCCACGGCATGTCTGAGGAGTTTCGAGCGAGATTTCATAGAAATTGCAGGCGCTAGCATTTAGTAAAAGGAGATTCCTGCAGTCTGGGAGAGGTAAGTTTTCCGTGATCACTAAATACGAGTTTTTCGCTGATGGGCGACTAGTTTCCCGAGATTCTCACGGAGTGCAACCGTTCAGTTTTGAGAATAGAGAATGAAGTTATTGATCTTCGAACCGAAAACGTGTTCAGTTGAATCAGAAATTGTATATTGCGTCGCTGAGGCATTCGCTAGATATTCAGGTATAAATTTCATCATTTATCGAACGAAAATGTACGCCGGAGTAGTTTACTTGCAGCCGTGCAATTACGAGAGGAATATAATGTACGATCTTATTTTTCTTAACTTCATTCGGGAAAGAATGCACGTTTTATAGAGGCAATATTGAAATGCATATCAACAGTTACAGAAATGTGTAAAACGCCGTCGCGATATTTTTAAGTAATAAATAGCCATCGAGAATATTATTCCCAAGGAACTATTGCTAATTTTAAACATTAATGCGCGAGTTATGTAGACGAATTATTTTACTGCTGGCAAAGGTTCTACTAGACTCGCAAGAATTATAAATTCCAAGAACTATCAAGTATATTCAACACAATTATTGAACGCGCGATAATATTACCTTTTAAGAATTAAAACATGTACATTCCATTGTTTGGCTGTTGAAGAAAGTTTATATTAAAGTTCTTCCGCAAACTGTATAATTATTTAAGTGACTTAACAATCGCTTAAACTCCCATAATAATATCCATTGAATGTGTTCCGATGATTTGTTGTAATACATAAACATTTCTGTTTTGTCTATAGACCTTTGATACCATATCTGACATCTATAAGTCATCTGTAAGTCATAATTATGAGTTACAGCTACATTAAGTGCAGGTTGGTAACAATGCAATGCATATATTTATTAACTAATCCGTTAGAACTGTCTCCTTATATTTAAAATGATGTATTATGTAAGGTTTAATATGTAAATATTTTTTATACTCGTATAACAAGTGATCCTACTACGAAAATTGAAAATATCTAATTTCTCAATAAAATGTTTCAATATTTTTTCTTGTCTTTGAGGAATGTATGTTAACGAGTATTACATTTATGCCTAATAGCTTCGTTAATCTTTAAAGAGCGTGTTCTTATGATATTCAAGAATGGAAGAATATTGGCGATCGTCACGAGATAGAAAGCTTCAGATATTTTCTAATCTCTTGCTTTTATAGCTCTAGTATGAACTCTCGCGGTCGTGGGTTTAACACCCGCGGAGGCAGTTCTTATAGAGGACGGGGAGGCGGTAGTGGGAACGAATGGAATAGTGGATCAACAGGAGGAAACATGTCTAGCAGAGGAGGTTATTCTTCTTCTAGAGGAGGCAGATTTAAATATTCGACTACTAATTACGACTCCCGTTCAAAATACAATTCTGGTTAGTCAGAGTTTATGGTAGTTTAGATGTTTCTTTGTAATTATGTTCGATAATATACAAGAATGCGTGTATTCGTAACAGGAGGATCTGAAAGATATTCCAGCAGAGGGGGGCGGGGTGAACATTCGAATAGTTATAAAAGACCAAGGGTAAGTGTAGGAATAAATTGCCGATTGAATGCATATGAATCTCTTTCGACACTGTAATTACGCATTATATTTCTTAGGATTCTTACTCCGGCAGAGACGAACATCGATCATCTAGTGACTCGACTCGTAAAAGGATGAGAAGCGACTCCTATCAGGTATATATTTCATCATATCTATATAGTGATAGTTTGATTACAACACACCTTGAATAAGCAGTAGTCTATTTTGCTTCAATTTCCTGCCGTGCTGTGGTCAAGAACTGTTTTTTCATCTTGAGAGCCCCGCTTCACAAAATGTTTTTTACTTTTCCAATAATGTAGTACGACTAAACGATGGTCCTGAAAGATCACCATTGAGAGACTTGAGCATGTAATTTGAAACGTTTACTTCGATGTAGAAAGCAATTTCAGGACACTCGTCTAAGTATTTATGAAAACTAAAAAAAAAGAAACAAAAAAGAAGTAGTAGGCAAGGCATTCATAAGTCGTCATACTTTCCTTTCAAGCGACGAGCCAACGGCTACTTGAACACCCATTCTTTTTGCGTTGGGACACTACTGGTGGAATACTGCGAAAACATCACATAATTAAAAGATGAAATACACCTAGGTGGTACTTAATATTGTTGCCAGCACAAAGTTGCATTACGAGAACAAGGTGAAAAAAATAATATCAGAACGAACAGATGAATAGATATATAAAAAATATGAATTTTAGAATGCTGACATTACATCTGTATTGTTCTCTGTGTATAACGATACGTGCAACTGAGCCAGTTCCCTGCACAATCGCAGATCAGTTATCGAAATGTTAACAGCGTCCCTGCATTGCCGCACCGCATAAATTTCTAACAAAACATGCTTCGTGCAGTTTTCTAAATTACGTCAATTAAATCTATGTATTGGGATAATGAAATTGTCAGTAATGTCAAAGCAATCGTAGACCTTTCCAATGTAAAGGGTCCATGCATCCTATGTTACGTTTGATTAACAAATCACCGAGAAACATCCAGCCTTTTCTATATGCGTAACTCTGCCGCATCTCCGCAGGTAGACTTTGAGACTAGAATATACGCTGGGAAGCTTCGCACGAGCATTGGAAGTACGCAAAGTATTTTTCCACCGTACCCTTTACCCTTAAAGAAAACTGTGCAAGGAACATAATCATTAGAACTGCAATTCCACTAGTTTTATTTGATTTCTTGATCCATGCGTGAGACGTATAAAACATTATACGAGAGAACGCTTTAAAAATACGAGTATGTATAGAAACACACGTATCTATCTTTATGTCATGCAAATTGGAAAGGTCTATCAACAGTTAATCCAGAATCATCCAGAAATTCAATTTCATTCAATACCTTCGAGGAAGCAAAATACTGATCATAGCTGCTATTCAGAGATCGTGTCAACGAGTGAAACGACAAGAATGCTATTACATTTTCTGAACCGTAAAGATCATTTTCAATATAACATAATATATGTATATATATATATAAAAAAGCGGTATACAAAGTTATATTTACGTTTGAAACGTGAGAGATAATAGAAAAAAAACAGACGTCATAACTTAGGTGCTTTTTAAGCTTTAGGGAAGGTAAAATCTATTATTCGGTGATCCAACGGGAATGGGTGTAGTGACCGTAACGGTGCAAAGGTTGGACGATTTTAATACTAAACGATTGGCACTGTCTAATGAGAGTTAAATATGAGGGAGCGCAAAAGAATGGACAGAGTATGGAATTAGAAAGATATATGTATGGAGAATATATGATAGGAGGGAACAGAATGGGGAGAAGTGTATGCTAGAGTAAAAAAATAAAAGAGCGAAGGGCAGGAAAGGAGAGAAAGAGAGGGTGAGATAGAGAGAGAGAGAACGATACAAAATGGGAAGGAGCACAATTGAATTTGATTTGGCAGGGTGGAGGTAGCGGTAGCGGCTCACAGAGGTATTCTTCGTCGTACGGTGGCTCATCTGCTTCAGCGCCATATGACGATAATAAGGGATCGTCATCCTCAGCCGTGTATGATGACAAGAGACAGAGTGAGCGCGCCTCGTCATACCACCGCTCAGAGGACCGTCATTCAGCGTCACGGAGCTATGCACCTCCACCACCCCCTCGGATTAGTGAAATGGCGCCTCCGACTCAAAGATATAACTCGAGCCGAGGGCGAATATCGCATCAAAGCTCAAACTACAGAGGTCGCATTTCGACACGCGGCAGCGGCAGAGGGGGTGGATTCCATCGCATTAGCTCTCGATCGGACATCGTCATGGCTCGCAAGCGTACTCTGCACTCGCTCGACTATCGACGCAAGCTGCTAGGATCGCGATCGCGAGACTACATCCAGCGTGTGCGCATGACCACTACCAAAATGCGCAGGAGGTAATTAAAATTCATAAATCACTTACCAAACCGCCAAATACCGTCCTAGTAGCCTGCTTGCTTATAATTTGTCAGTAAACGACGCTGACTACATACATACATACATATATATATATATCCGACTATAATGACATGAGAGTCGAGATGATGATAGATATAAATGGTAAAAAGAAAACAAAATAAAACAAAAAAAATGACACAAATGATCGCACGAAACCAATATATAAATGTTCTACTGTCGAGAGGCAAACTTTTCGCAGGGTTCTAAATAAAATAAAAATATATAAAAAAAAGGGAAATCGATTCTGGTACGCATAGATACAAGTTGTATGCGTGTCATCGAAACTATATATACATATATATATATATATCTATATATATACACGATACGTAATTAATTTTGATACGAGAACTACTATAATACTTGTACTTTACGAGATCCATTGTTTAATCATTCTTACACGTATAGCGGTGACTAAAAGCCAGTATGAGAACGTTGTTTCTTACATGTATATTTTAAGACGCGAAAATGCGAAGATGTAAAGGAGCACAATGCGATGCAAAAAGGCTGAAATAGTTAAAGACCTTTATTGCAGTACGAAATGCATTCATTATGGGGGATAAATAAAAAGAAACAAAAACTGTCGCGATATTTGCTGTGTATCAACTAAGAAAAAATATATATATATAAAAAAACTTTTGGTTGATGATATAATGAAAGACAAAGGAAGCAGAACAAGACGAAGGGAAATAATGTAAATCAAAACAAAATTGCTGTGTCATTAGTAGCGGTACTACTAGGCTATCCGGAAGTAAAAAGGAGTCAGGATCAGGAACCAGCATGAAGGACAAGGATAGAGAGATGACCAAAGCTATTAACGCTGAATTTTCCGATGATGACGAAGAAGATGACGATAACAAGAGTAATTGGGATGATGATGAAAAGGTAACTCCATAAGACTGCTACGGTATTTGCCCGCACTATTTTCTAACGCGTTCCGGCTAAGATAGCAAGTACTTACTGTAACGTTTATCGACGTTAATTCAGCCACATGAACGCGACAATGAGGACGAGGAGGAGGAGGATGAGGAGGAGGAGGAGGAGGAAAAAAAGAAAAAAGATGAGAAAAGAAAGAAAGAGAAGCAAGATCGGGAGAGGCAAAATACCGAAGACGAGGACGAAAAGGAGGACGAGGTGAAAGAGGACGATGACGATCGGAAGCACGAGGTAAGAAAAAATCACGGAGATTCTCATTTCCTAGCGATTGTTAAGTTTTCCGTTACAATGGGCGAATTTCTCACGCACGTTCTTAGGACGACGAAGACGATGTCGACGATGAGGACAGAGACGAGAATAAGGCAGATCACGGTAGAAACGCCGGCTCTGAAGAATTGCCGAGCAGAAGAGACGGAAGGAAATTCATTAAACTGACTTGCCCGCATTGCGCTCACCGTAGCGTTACCTTCAAAGAATATTCGCTGCACTTGTACTCGGGTCGCCATAGCGCGGCGATGAGACGAATCGCTTCGCAACATAAGGCCACTTTGACTCGTATGCGCGTGTTGCAACGGCAAGAGCAACGACGCGTCGAGACCCGCGATGCGGCGCGCGGCACTTTACCTTCTCGCACCATGTTCTGTCCTATATGCAAGCTAAATTACCGCTCTCTAAAAGCTGTCCATCAGCTGTCCGAGTCCCATCGTCAAATGAAGCGATTCCTGACGCCGTTCTGTCGCGTATGTCGCATCCAATTCCGATCGCCGATGCTCTTCGAAACCCACGTCGGCTCGCTGGATCATATTAAGGTACAGTATCTATCGAGACGCTGGATCGCGTTTGCTAATGCGTCGGTACATTTTCTCTATTTATCTCTTTCAGAGGAAGAGCGCCTTGAAAGAAAGAATGAACGCCGGCAATGGTGAAGCAGAGGCCGATTCAAGTGGACCCGAAGAAGACGACAAGGAGGTTAATCTCGATAATTTCATGACTTTGGATTCCGTGGGTGATGTTGACGGTACGTTATTAAATGTTATTTGATCACACTTGAAACATATACGAGCGCGATGCAGATTCCTACATGAGAATAATCGACAGCAGAAGACGAGGAGTCCACTGAGAAGAAGAAAGAGAAACCAGAATGCGAAGGTACGATCGATGCGGAGAAGAAACCGAAAAGCAAACAAATGATCAAGGTTGGAGCCGAGTACATAAAACGCGTTGAGGTACAATTCTGCGAATTGTGCAAGATGTATTTACCGCGTAGTGAAAATAGTGAAAGGGCAATAGCACTTCACTGTTCAACCAGAAGTCATCTTAAACGGTATGAATTACGATATTTGCTTTATACGTTCGTTTCTTCTTAATTTTACGGAGGCAGTGACATCAGTTTAATACTTTATATATAGGTACGTGCGCGATAACGATGATAAAGCGTTACGAAGACAGGCGGAGAGAATACATCTGCAAACATCGACATCTGCGAACGCAGCGACTGTACCAAATGCTGTAAATACCACAGAGAGCGTTAAATCTCCGCTAGATTCTGAAACGCCGTCTGCGAATAATACATTGGTAGCAGCCACGGCTGATGGTACTAGTACTGCCGAATCCAGTAAGCCGGTGGAACCGAAAGGAGCTGTCTCCGAGCCCGAAAAGATCACGAAAGATAACAAAAACGGGCAGGCTGAAGAGGAAGATGATGATGATTATCCGCCGGATGGCAGCGACAAACTCTGGGACGATGTTGACAAAGATTTGGGGGATATCTTGAGGGAAACTGAGGCTGGAGGTAAATCCAGCGACGACGAGGACTCTCGTTACGATCGCTTCCGTAATTCAGATAAGAAACTCCTCCCGCATGCTGGGAAGGAAAAGGAGAGGGAAACTGAGAAAAGTGAAACAGATGAGAAAGAAAGTATAAAAAAGCAGGAGGTGAAAGTAAAACTCGAGAAATTAGATATGTAAAGTCCAAGAATTATTAGTACGTTTCAATCATATCCTGATAAAGCTTCTTTTTATCATTTTCCCATAAACGTATACGTAAAGTTTTATGCTAATCGTAGGAAACGTGTTTAACGATCAACGTTTTATACAGATGAATTACTTTTATGAAATTACGTAACAGTGTCGAATGAAGCTAACAAAGTAGTATGTACAGTAACTGTTTTCGTTTTCTACGAATTTGTTGTAGATATTAAACGATCAAAACTCGTGTATGTAGAAACGATTGATCGAAATTCATTATGGTTTCGTACGTGGTTATAAAAGGAACAAAAGTCTTTTTTACGGGACTAAATGTAATTCGACTTAGGCATTATTTCTCCAGATATTGGACATGTTTGAAATGTACGCCCAATACTATAAACATGAGATGTTCTATTCCTTTGTAATTCAGTCACTATCTACGCACATTTAGTGGCGTTACCGTTAACAAGAATTGTAAAGGAAATTCGTACAAGTATCTTAAGTATAGTTGTGTAAAAGTAGCGATTATTTGTGCATCAGAAGATTATTTGATGAGAAGTCTTTGGGAAACAATAAATATCGATTTCTAATTCTTAATGTAAATGGTCGTATAATAATTCGATGAACTTGTCACATAGAGATAAGTGTAATAAAAGCTATTATGTAAATTCCACCGTGTTTTCCAATCTTTTGTCAACAAGAAAAACATGTTTATTGCTTCAAAAATGCAATTCAGAAAAATTCTCGAGACTGACACGCCGATCGTGTTTTTTTCCAGCGATCGTTCATTTATTTTTTACTGATCTTCACGAAGATGGTATACCATTAAAACTGCACCATTTCTTTTTACAGAATAGATTGGGAAGAGCTATATTATATCAATAAGCTAGCTGTATCCTATGATATGGAAAATAAAAGTACAGTGTAATACTCGTAACAGAGAGTACAGATTGATTTCTTATTTCGTATTAATCTCTCACAGTTGATACGCTTTACATATCCTATTCCTGTATCTTAACCTCGGTTTATATAAAAGAGTAGCTATTCTGATTAATCAAATGGCAGATACATCTTCGATGCTGTCGATAGATCAATATCATGACATTTGCCCCGAAGATATTACTAATAACTGTGCCAATGTAAATACCATCTCTAATACTACAAGAAACTGCAACGATTCAAAAGCTTTAGAAGATTTGCAATGCTTTGTGTGCGATGTAAAAATCCAGGGACGTCATTATTCACTGGCTACGTGTAGAACGCAAACATCAAGATCCAGAGTAATAGAAAAGCTTGGAGAATTAGTTGGCGAAAGGTAGTATCATATTACGTTACGTATAGAACACTGAGCTCTATATTCTACTATTCGAAATGCAATGCCACCGTCCTTTTCATGCAACACAGATACATGGTCGTGATATCCGAAGACGATGTAATTTGTCGAAGTTGTGCCAATCTTATTAACACGCTAGATCGATTGGAAGTCGAAATGTGCAACTTGCGTGACAATGTCCTGCGATTCTTGGAGCAGAAGTATTCGTTGGAGAAAGGAGAACTTCTTAGCAGCAACGAAAAGCAACGACGTTCGCAGCCACCGCAAATCAGAAAGTGTCAGAATCCAATTGCTAATAGTTGTCAGGGTAAAAAGAGGGATGTTATTTTATCCTCGCATATCACCGAGGACACTAAGAATAAGAAGAATAACGTTTGGCTGCAATGCGACAAGTGTCAATATACAACTCCTCATAATTCGTTTATGGTACATCATAACAGAGATCGGATGAAGCAGAAGATATTCTGCGACAAGTGTGGCGTACAATTTATTGGAAGTCAGCCAGGATCTCATACCTGTAATTTGAAAGAAAACTTGCATGATCAAAGTGGAGTTCGAGATGAGCAAACAGGTCCTGCTATATCTAAACTTTTGCTATCTTGGAAGTTAAGTCCTTTATTAGCTTAATGAATTATATTGCAAATATTTTACAGATTCGTCTATGAAAGACATTAGTGAAACTATAATGGATATTCCAATTTTGGAGAAGACGGTGCAACAAGACGTACCAATGATGGCCATTCAAGCTTATTCGCATTCACACATTTCAGATCACAATGAAAATATACCTATAATAAGATTGTCAACATCGGATAATTTGCCATTGCAAAACATTTTATCTTCTGGTAAGAATTTTAACGTTTAAAGTACTTATATAATTAGAGAATGTTCCGTCATAGAAATACTTGTAAAAATTACAGACAATACCTCTGCAGCCGGTCAGTCGATATATGTACGCGTTTTACAACCTGTTGACATGAATGACTCGTCGACGAATTCCACGATGATGAGTGTATCCAATTCTGATACAGATTTAGCGATTAAACTGAAAGACAGTTCGGGAAAACAGATATTAACACTGACGGAAGATGGACGTTTGGAAATGACAGAAGTGACTTGCTGGAGTGATCTACAATCATCGGAGTCACAATCTAACATAACATTTCAATGATTTGATCACGCACGATTAAATTAGACACAATTTTTATTTATTTATCTTTATTAATGCAACAAATAACAGTTACATACATTTACAATTACTTAGACATATATATTTTTTGGTCGACACAATGTCAGTACCAATCCTTGGCATTAGTTCTTCATTAGTTTCATCAGTTCAAAGTACCAATGCCAATTCTCGATACTACTTGTTCTTACATTCAAAATTGATTTATATTATTGTTCAGTGGTGTCTCTCATACTCGATGTCTCATTTCCATCGTGATGTAGCGTTCCCGTACTCGATCGTCTAACCCAGGGGAGCTGTAAACAGAAACATCAACGACAAATGTAAGATTGGGATGGAAGTAAATTTTGTAAGAATGTTTCATCTGAAATTATTTTTATATTACCTAGAAGATCGCCGATACCGCCGATTATATCATCATTCACATTCTTGACGACATTAGCGGCCTGGCTTCCAGCGTCTATCACTGAGTCAGTGATGTTGCCCACCAGCTTTGCAGGGTTGAGAGTCTGGACCGTTTTCGATACGCCTGATGCAATGCCATCAACCGTTTGTGCTACGGCGTCTTTCACGTTGTTGATGACGTTGCCGGTGAGGCTCGTGGCGTTAGAAACTGTGTTTCCTACAACGTTTCCAACAGTACCCAAAACGTTAAAGAGACCATCCGAAATGTTCTTCACTGCACCAGTGGCGTCATGCTGGAGGTTGCCACCCAAGGTCTTCGCGTCTTGCACTATTTGGCTAGCTGTCTTTCCAGCGCCGTTCAAAATGCCTTGAGTGTTGTTCTTAGCTGCGTCAAAGACTTGGCCTGCTGTCTTTTGGATGTCGTCCACAACGCCGTGGATAAGTTGCTTAGCAGTATTGAAAACGTTGCCAGCGTCAGTATTGAACGCGGATACCGTGTTGTTCACAATACCGGCAGCGTCGTTCTCAACGTTGTCGAGCGTGTTCTTCGCCAGTTTCAAAGCTCCATTAGATTGCTTCACAATGTTCACGATTCCCTGCTGCGTCATGTTCTGTAAGTTGCCCATGATGTTAGAAGCCTTATCCACGATGTCTTGCAACGCGTGCTGCACGTTGCTCTGGAACTTGTCCACGGCTTTGCCGAGGTTCTGACTGATTAGATCTACTTTCTGCTTGAGGTCATTCTTCACGTCGTTATTCTCAGTGGCCAACTTGTCGACGTTGCTCTTAACAATTTCCAATTGGTTCTTGATGTCATTCTTAATGTTACCCACAATTTTGGCGGTGTTGTTCTTTGCTTCCTGTACTTGTTGCCCGATGGTCTGTATCACATCACCCAAGATCTTCTGACCGTTACCCGTGATATTCTTAATTTCTCCCCCGAGGTTGCCAACGATCTGGGATGCTGTCTTCACGACGCCTCCTACGGTATTTGCAACCTGCTCTCTCAAATTCTTCAAGACACCAGTGGCGTCCCCAAGAAGGCGGCTCCCATCGTTGGCCAAGTCACTGGTGACCTGCTTCAAACCGTCCGTGGTGTCGGCGAGGATAGTGGACAGCTCTTTCTGCGCACCCTCTACAATTTTGGCGACATCCTTCGCGATCGGCTGAGAGTCATTTTTCAGGCCTTCCACGATCTTGGAAAGCTCGTTTGCCACATCGGACACGGTACCACCGACAACATGTTGCGCTCCGTTTACGAGGTTCTGACCACCTTGGACGAGGCCGCCCACGGTATCCTTTACGATAGCCGAAACATTACCGATCACCGTCTGAGCATTGTTCTTGGTGAGGTCCAGTATCGACGTAACATGACCCAAAATATCTTTGGCATTTCCATTCAGGTTTTGCACGCCATTGTTAATATCGTTATTAACGTTTTTCAATTGCTTCTCCACATTAAGTACTGTGTCGCGGACGACTTGAGTAGTCCGGCCCTTTAAATGATTTGCCACGTCTCCCACAGCTTCGGTGGTGTTTTTCAAAGCACTGCTGCCCTTTTGTAAAACGTCACCCAATTTGCTGGTTAAGCCCTTGACAACGTCGCTGGTGGTGTTCTGGAGTCCAGACACGGCGTCCTGTACTCCCTGCACAACCTTCGTTATATCGTTTTGGACACCAGTTAATAGGTTCTGAGTGTTGTTCAACAAGTCTCCCACGACTTTAGAGGCTTCGTCGTTAACGTTCTTCAGAGTACCACCTACATCGCCCAGAGTCTGGTTCAGGATATCCTGAGCCTTGCCCGTCACCTCATGCAACTGCTGTTGTATATCCTGGACGACTTGTGCAGATTCGTTGGCGATGTTCTTCACTCCATTCTGGATGAGGGTTTGGGCGGTGTCTACGACGGTCTTCAGCTCTCCGAGGACGTCAGATGCGAGGTCGCCCTTTCCCTTTCCAGTGGCCTAAGAGATTTCCGGAGAATTATTTTTACGCAGAGACGGTGTAGCATTCGAGGTATCCTGATCGGTATTAGAATTGAAAAGCGCCGCGGGTATACTAAGGACTTCAGCCTGGCTCCAAATGACACCAGGGATTTATTTATTCAGGTTTAGAACACATTCGAGGTCTTTGTGAACGTGTTGCAAACACTTAACTCGAAATTATTAAAGAAAAGTGTGAATAAAAATGTTAATGTTTGATATGGATATCGCTTATCGCCCGACATCTTTCAAAATTGGTAACTGTTTTAGAATTAATTTCGTACAGGTGCAAATAATTATCTGCTTATACTTACTCCACTATTGTTCGCCGATCCGGATCCATTTTGAGGAACTGGTACGGCCTGTATTCGAGAAATCCATTAAAATGTATCATTTTGTAAAAGAGTTAAGTTAATGTTTTAAAGTGCCCCTTTTTATTTATAATGTAGCTTCGTTTTTATTAAAAGAAACCGATTGCTTAATAGTTGCCATTTTTCACGGGTAATCGTCGGGAAGTTAAATATTTTTAATATTTCAATATGTAAGAATATAAAGCTTCCATTAATAGAGCAGTGCAAAATTGCGAGTTTGAATAATTCAAAAGCGGATGTATATACCGCCATGACGATCTACGATTTTCTATTAAATATATCGTTATAATATAAATGTTTCATGGGGAATGAAGCAGACGATGCGAGATTAAAACATAGAATATTAAAACCAGAAGAACATAGAAAAAAAATCAAATGAAATAATGTTAAACGTACCAGAACAGCAGCGATGCCAACGAAGGCGAAGATTTGCAAGAACTTGATCATTTTCGGGAGTGCTCGTCGTAATACAAGCTGAAGACCAGTTGTCGGTGATTGTATGCTTCTACTCGGATTTCATCGGCACTTATATACTATGCTTGCAACATACAGGAAGCAACTGTGTCAATAGGCGTCGAATTTGCCGCGGAGGAAGCGTACCCCTTGCGATATGGAAGAGTCAAGAGTTGTTTGAATAGCTGGTCCGCCATAATATTTGCTTGTTACTGCAATCCGCACATCTCGCGCGCTGTTATCTAATACAAACAGCTGGTTAAATTCCGATTCTTTAGAAAATTATTGAATGAAATAAGCGTTAAATAAGGGCATTGGTAGCATACCATGAGAATCATACGCAATTACGTGAATTAAGTACAGTGATTCTTTCATGATAGCATGTGCAATCATGTTATGAAATGTTATCGATTCAACGATCCTTATTCCCTTCTTCACGATTTAGCAGCGTTCCAATTCAAAGTCCGCGAAATGATTTTAGAATTTAGAATCTTCATTGTTTGTACCTAACTTCAGAGGGTATACAACTTCACGTCTCGATAGTTACTTTCGAAAATTCATCCTACGTTGTCTAGTAACATTTGCTTCGCTTATTGGTGATTCTGTTACTTCGAATCTCAAATCATCCCAAATGGCCACCCTAGTAAATATTGTGTACGTTACAGCGTTACGGTTTCGTTGTAAAAGTATTTCTTAGCATTAATGAAATAATGATGTAATGATGATGGAGGAATTAAGTTGCGACATTGAACAGGTTCTTCAGAATAGAGACTTTTCCGTGTTGCAAAAGTTGGTGTCGTATTGTTATAGCATTCGTGCGAAAATTGCCGCCAAAGTCGCAGACGCAGCCACCTATGAAACTGGTAAGTCCGCAAAATGCATTGTAATTACAAAATTGAGCATTGTATCGAACATGAACGGAAAGGTATTTGCCCACCGCTGTGATCGGTTCTAATTTATGCGTGGAAATTTACTTATCTAAAGCAGACTTGTTAAATAACTGTCTAGCGTTAGACATCGCGCATGTTTACATCTGACGTCTTTTGGTCCAAAGGAAAACAAATATTTAATTATCGAATTATCCGATTACATTAATTTATTTAAATACGTGCGCAGGATGTTAATATCACTTATGTACATTTTATATATTCCAACCATTGTTCTGTCATTGTATCCGATATTGTTAAAAAATAATGGAGACTTTTATAGTTGAAAAAGTCTTTATTATAGAAATTATATTTATGGTTTAATTTTTACTGTATTAAGAAGATCGACTGTGACAGTCGTACATATAAATATATTTATATTAAATGTATAGAGTATTCGGAGAGCAGAACGTTGAACGTTAACAAAATATCAGAATTGCAACAAACGATTGAATGTCTAAAGTCTGAAATAGACGGAACGAAGTTGCAGCAGAAAATAGTGGACAAAAAGATTAGCAATGCGATTAAGCGAGAAGAAGAGTTGAAAGAAGAAATAAATAACGCAAAATTGAAAAGAGATGACTTATCTATTGAGATGGTTGACTTGCAGCAAGGTAGAGACTTATGAATGATTAAATATATTTATAACAGTTAAGGAAGAAGGTATTTCTGTTATAAACCTTTGGCAATATTTATTTCAGAATACGAGCGAAAGAAGGAACAAAAGTTATTAACTTGGAATGCTATTAAGCGTGCCTGTTACACTTACAAGCAGTATCTCGACGCCCACATACAATTAATCGAAAATAATGAATGCGATCATATGAAAATATCATTTTTTATACACGACGATGTCGCACGAGACAAATATTTTGTGTATTTATATAAATCTAATACTCAATGGAAAGGTATGAAATTTAACGTTCATGGTTTTAAATATTATATTTATTAAATCAATGTCGTAAGTATGCTGGACTAATCGCGTATCTTTCAGTGGAAAAAATTCAACCGGCGCTCAAGGCGGAGCATTTGAATGATTTCAAGGGGATCGTTGATGTCCATAAACAATCAGAGATCTCGGACGTAACCCTGTTTCTCTGTAGACTGAGGCATATTTTTCTGAAATACTACTCGAACGAAAAGTGACAACATAAGACCTGTTAATGCTGAGGGAAATATATAATTTTACAGTATTGGAACTATTTTTTATAAGATTAAAGCCTTTATTAATAAAAACTAAGATACCTAAAACGCGTTGCTACTCATACAGAGCTTACAGCATTAAACACCGCAGACTTAACATTGGTACGATCTTATTAAAATATAGTGTTTATCATTAGTACAGTAATCTTCTGGTATTGTTACATATATTCTGTCGCGTCTCTCGACGTACTATCTGCTTAAAATTCGTATTAGAAACAGTAAACTGCTAATCACAGTGCGGATAAATTACTTAGGTACTAAAATTACAAACAGGAATCCACTTGATTTCTGTTTGTATATGGCACCTACGGAGATAGATTCATAATTATATTGGTTTCGCGAGCACGCGAGAATAAGCTTCGTTCGGAGTAAAAGAGCCGTGAGATTTTTCTAAAACTTTAAATACATGTTCATTTATTTATCAAACGAGTGTTATAAATATCGTTTAATACTCAACAATTCGTACTTTGCTTCTCGCGGCGTTCAATAATTCGCTTATTTAAAATACTTAACCGATAAATCATTTTGATTTCGAGTCCTAGCCGACGAAGCTAGCAGTCGTGCGTTAACAACTGTTTGTCCGCGCATATATTAAACAGTTACGTAATAATAATAATAATTCCTTCTAATTTCTACATGAAAGGATCAAGATTAAAGTTTTGTACGAAAGCATGACTTTTACGAGAGAAAGGAACAAAGCGAAGGCATAACGTTACAAGCAAAGATTTCTATAGGCGTTTCATCGGTATCGTTTTCTGTCGCATTCGCCGAACGAAATTGGATCGTTTCCCACTGGCATTCAGCTCTCCGCCGAAGTGGAGATCCCCGGAGCTAAATTCGAAATCATGTTTCTTCCCGTTTGCTCGCTGAACGGTAATCTCGAATGCCAGCGCAGTTGCGTACGAAATTATTTGCGCGCCTTACTCGGGTACATGGAAAGGGCCAATTGATTATGTATGCATAGAAGCACGTTGATAACAATTCATCCCTATTGGCACGAGTTAACGAGAGGGTCAATTGATCGCCCACTGCCAATCAGCCCATATCGCGTACATAACGTAAAGTTAACAGATTTCACTTACACTATTGACCCGGCCGATCGTTCATTTACTCGGTCATTCAAGAATTGAATTAAAGATCGAAGCCGTAGACGGGATGGGAATTGTCGATGGATTACGCTACGATGTAAAGCTCGATAGCCGTGTTCACGTTATCGAATCCATCCTCGGCTTTGATACGATTAACACCTAGCGAGCCGACTTCCTCGTTAACTCCAGCATTTATTTCTCTAACTGCTAGAAAGGACAGCTCGTGCAGCTCGTGTCTATCATTTGTGTTTGCGCGTCGCCGTCGTCCAGGCCAGATCCCAGTCGCATCATCCGACACCGTTAACGAATAATCTAATATGCGATCGGAGCACGATGATCATGATACACGATACGTCGTACAAGCGTCATGGATATAATACTTTGAAGCGTGGATGATTTACGATGATCTCGAGTTCGATCGAATAAGCTACCCCTAGCGTACACTAAAGGCCGTTCTTTTTTTCAGCGCAGCCTGTGCCACGTGTTCGCGATTGTCACGAAGGACGTTAATGGACCGTAGGTGCAAGCGGTTGATGCACGCGAATTCGAGTTCGACGAGGATGTCGAGGGGTGTATGACGTTCAAGAGTCAGCAGGATTAATGACTATTTACAGCGTGTAGTAATGTCACCTATTATACAACAGAGGCTCCAGTAGACACGTGCTAGACACGTACAATTTGCTCATTGTCCTCCCTCTTTCTTTCGCTCTCCCCTTTGGCGCGGCGCGTCCTCCCGCAGTCCCCGCGCCGTTTCCTCCGCGCCAAACCCCGGGAACCGGTTCCCACCGTCGTAAAATATACCACATTCTCGCGATATGTGATCGAAGCTCGTTAAAATAAATATGTATCTCTCGTCGCTTAATGTCTACTAACGGGCGCGACGCGTGCACGTCCGTCGAGCGGAGGTTTACAGCCGCGGTACAGCGAACGGTGAGTCGGCCGTCGATCATCGTCAACGCGAGTTTACGACCTACAATTGTCAGCGTCCATTTGATCGGGACTCGATCGGCGTCGTTCACGTTCCGTGCTGCGATTCGAACGATGATTCCCATTTTGCAGGACGTCACCTTGAGATTCACGCGCGCAGGTCGAAGGAAGGAACTGAAACGTCCGTGTCGAATCTGATGGCGAGGTCGCGGCAAGACCCACGATGCCCGTCTCTGCGAGCATCCGGTTCACATTCACGAAAACTCGAGTTCAATGTCACCGTTCCTGGTGGCTTCGCAGGCGGGCGGCCGCGAATCGAGTGGCACCCCTTTTGCTGGCTAATCGCGGATGGGTCTACTCTAGGGTCGCGGCGAAGGAGACGTTCCCGCCGGAAGCGGCCGCCGCGGCGGCCAGCAACAGCGTCGGCGGCAACGGCGGCAGGGGCGACGTCTGCTCCGTCGGCGTCGTGGTGGTGGTTGGGCAGTCGTTGGCCACGCCGTATACCTTGGCGTGGTTCACCTCGAGGGCCACGGTCAGATCCGCGAGCCCAGGGTCGCACAGCACTGGGTTGTCTGAAAGCAGAAAAATAGATCGGGAGATCGCAAAGGGGAAGTTTCCTTGGTCTCTCGGCGCTTCGTTAGATACTCTCGAGCAGTAGTGGACTGGGTCTAAAAATATTTATTTATTTAAAATATACGGGTGAGACCCAATTCTTAACAGAATTGGTAATAAACAATTTATACCTAGTAGAAACGGACATTACACAGAAAAGAAAAAGAAAAAAAAATGAAATACCTATATAGAGTATAATAATTGTGAAACCCGAGACACAGGGGGCCCACCCACAATTATAAATTTTAGTGTAAAGGTTAATTTAATCGTAATATCAATTTGGTTTCATATAGTAATGATATTGGAACTTCTATTACATTTTCAAGCTACTAAAAGGTCATTATCATGTTTAACATATCGTCTGATGATTAAGGAGGCCCACTTGCCACCGGGCAAGCTAAGACCCTAACCAGTCCGCGACTGCCCTCGAGAAGACTCCGGAGGAATGGTGTTAAGACCAAGATTTGATGCAAGCTTGACGTTCGATTATCCGGCAGGTGTTATCGAAGGAAAGTCCCATTAGGTCTCGACGAATGTCGATGACCATGCTTATAAGAGATCTTTGTTTATGCGGTCGCTAAGACCGCACAAACACATAATCGTCGCGTTGCAAGTGGAATAACAAGAAGACGACGGGCGTCGCGTGTCGCGGGTCGCTCAAGGTTCGGGCAGGGTTCGCTGGACGAGAGAACGTGTACAAGGAACAAGGGTATCCGAGGCATAATGGAACCGGGGCCAAGATAACGGGATTGGACACGATAACGGCGCCGACGAAAAGCCGCATTATTTTAACAATAACAACAGACGGCCCAGCCGTCCTCGGTATACAATAAATAATACGAGATGGCGCCACGACGGGGGTTATCGCGTGAAATGTAACTCTTATAACAAAATAATAAATGCACGGCCCCGGAGGCGAACGGGAGCCACCGTTATTATCAGCCGGTCATTTATTTTCTCCCGACAACCGGCCACACTCATGACCCGTCCCTCCCTTTCCGTCCCGTTCCATCTACTTCACCGCCCGTCCATCCTCGCGACACTTTAACGACGTGTTTATTAATTACAAGCTGGCGCCCATTCAACGTGCCTGTCCGTCGCTCGGCGTTATCCTTTGCGAGGGTGGAAGGCAGCAGAGATCGCGGCGCGCCCATTCCATCGTGTAATCGATTTATTCCGTCGCGAGTAAACGCCTCGCCGGCCAGACGATTGCGCGCATTAACGCGCGAGCCTCGATACGGTCTCTCTTCGCTATGTTTTTCCTTTCGATCGTGACCCCATCGGCGGGGAGAGGATTTTCGCGTGTCGCTCGCCGGTTGGCAAGCAACGTTCGCGCATTTCGACGATCGTAGAATCTATTCGAAGCGGACTATAGTAATAATTCGTCGTAATAAGCCCGACGAACGGGGCTGGCGGCCAGCGTACGACGCGATGCGGACACTATTCGGACGAACGAGAGGGAACGAAACAGTTGACACGAAGTTGCCTTCGACTCTTTCGTTCTCTCACTCTCGACCGAAGGATTCCAAGAAATGGTGGGGATAGTCACCGGGCGTACTACGCATGGTAAAGACGAGACAATAACGACGAATTACTGTCAGTGGCGGATTTAAGAGAAAAGGCCCAGGTGGCAAACCTTCTGAGGGACCCATTTTTTTCGAGAAATGAAGAGGTAGTTTACTAAAAACGGGATAAGCATAGCAGTTTGAAAAAAATGTAGTGTTTGTCTACCTATACCTAATCATAATTTTTTTGGAGATGGGGCCCTGAGGGGCCTTCTGGGCAAGGGCCCAGGTGGCAATTGCTCATTAGCCGCCCTGTTAAATCCGCCACTGATTACTGTATAAAAATTCATTTGGAATATCATGCATCATTAAGGACTTTGACTCGACGATGGTCAAATGTACCTCGGTATAATTTCTGCAGAGGAACTGTTCCGTGTTCGAGCGCGTTAAATGTTGAAAAAACGAGAGGTTTGTTTAAACAAATACGTGGAGCTGCCGAGAGCTTCGAGTTTGTTTAAATACGTATTAGTTTAAAAGAGCAAGGCAAACACGATTCCATTCGTCGTCGGCGAATCGGCGAATCGGCGATCTGATAACGGCCGTGTAATCCGAGCGCACCTGTGTTTGCCTGTGACTTCCGTTTTTCGTTCACGCCTCACTGGCAATTCCTCTGGCCCTTATCTATCGTCGTTACGGCTCATTAGGCAAGGGGGCCACGAGGCCCTACTGAATTTTCCACAAGGCTCTTTTTATCGCCGGCAAACACGATGGTTACGCAGTACCATCCCGCGGACGAAGCCGTTTGCGCGTGGTTTCGCTCACCTTGAAGGTATATACGAAGAACATCTTGGACTCCGTGGACGGTGCAACGCGTGTTCATCACGAGCTCCGGCATCAGGGTTCGTATCCGATTCGCGCTGACGTCCGCCCAGCAGAGCAGCGGAAACCCGCGGAAGTCCCTCTCGGACAGGGTGACCAGTCGGTTGTGGGACGCGTTCAGTTCCTCCAGGGAGGGAAGCCACGTCTAAGTTCGCAACACAACATTGCCGTGTTAGGTAGGTGGTGTCCGTTGCGTAAAGAGAAATAAGGAAAAAGAAGGCGCCTCCTAGGCAGGGGTTGAAACGGTTCAGAAAATAGCTACAGGTTTCAAACAGTTACAGGTTTCATAACAGTAGGGGAGGTAGACCAGGGCTGGTAAGCCAGTTTTTCAGTTTTTGATTTTTAACCCTTTTAGTGCCGAACGACGATATATCGTCGTTCGCAACACTGGCGAAAAGTGCCAACGACGATATATCGTCGCGTACCTACGTTTTTCATCATGTTTTATATTGATGTTATTCGTATGATTTTCAACAAATATTGCCATACAATTAGCATTACTTTATTCTTTCTTTATTTCGTAATATGCGGCTTGTTGAATTTTGTAAATATCATTTCTAGTTTGTTTTTTATGAGCTTTTTCCCAAACCTTAGCAAATTCGTCAAATTGGCCCGGTATTCTTCGCATAGGTACGATATTTTCGCTCGGCACTAAATATCATAACCGTTTCCAACCCCTGCTCGGAGATGTCCTTCGCGGAAGATAATCGAATTAACTTGATGCCATACCTCCGACGTGTCTTCAAGAGTGGTGAGCTCGTTGTGAGAGAGATCGAGGACTTTGAGACCATCGAGTCCCCGCAAATCACGCGGCCCGATCGTGGGGCCCAGAGCGTTGTGACTGAGATTCAGCCTCTGCAGCTCCTTCATCCCCAAGAACAACGAACCGTCCAAGCTCCGTAGCTCGTTGTGCTGCAAACGCATGTCCTGAATATTCCCGCCCGCCGTCTCTTCGCCTTCCTCCTCCACCAGGTTCTGTGAAGGTGACGGGAACGTGTAGAAGAGGTCGCGCCTCGACGGTTTAGAATTTAGAACGAAGGTACCGAAGTGCACGTACCTCGGAGGGTGTCCTCCCTCTGTGAAGCCTCGCGATCCTGTTGTTCGAGAGGTCTAGCAACCGTAGCTCGCGCAGCCCGCGGAGCGACGCGAACGAGAACTCGCGGAGCTCGTTGTGCGTCAAGTTTAAGCTCTTCAAAGACCTGAGAGGGTAAAGGACACTGTTGCCCCCGTTCCCGTCGCCATTAGCACCGACCCCGCCGCCCAGCGATTTTAGAGAATTATGACCGAGCTCGAGGTCCTCCAACATCTCCGCCTCTATGAAATCTTCCTCTGTCAACTGAGGAAACACATTTTCTTTTCGATATTCGTATGTACCGATATTCTCGATTTCTTTGGTACAGGGTTCGTTCATCGCTTAATGTTTGACGATGTTAATGAAAATTCTCTGTATGATTTACAGGCACTGACGTTTGGAACGTCCAACGCGTGGATCAGCTCTATCTCTTTTATCTACGATTTGTCAACCTTTCGTTACCCGCGCTCTATTTTATAACACGGTGACCCGTGGGTTGTACTTTTTTACATCACGATTTTATACTGCTTTTTTGATATTTTCACCCGTTCTTTGTTTTATTTGGTATTCTGAATTTTTGTAAGTTAAGAGTACAACTTTCCATTAAAAATAATCCAATTTTCAAATAATTCAAATAATTCATTTAAAAAAAAAGTAGGTTGTCTTTAAGTAAGAAAAAAAACGGAGTAAAGGAAAATTGCTCTGGCGTCACCTTTCACACAATAGCTCCACTTTGGAACGTGCTTTGCCAATGAACTTTTACACGCGCGTTGCATTTCCTACGAAATGACGAGGTTTTCTCCTCAAAGCCTGTAAGTAGGTACATCAAAAACTGGACTAAAAGAGGCGGGGATTTTTCAAAAAGTGCAAAAAGCAGAAAAAAAGAATTCACCATTGTTGTACTTTTCGCAGCAGCGCGGGTAACGAAAGCTCAACTGTCCCGTCAAGATCGTGATTAGAATAAGTACACCCAAGGGTTGGACGCGACAGCGTCGAGATCGATTATGCGAGAAAAGCCAGCGGGACGGATTATACGACGAAGACCAGCCTATACCCGTCGGTTTCAATAAAGATTTAATCCGCAGGACGGAAGTGCGCGACATAATAATTACGTTAGGATGCAGTAATTGGCTTAATGCACGGAACACTGGACGAACGCCTCCACGCGTTATCATGCCCCGGTATCGTGCGCCTGCACTTTACGCGTGCATCCGCGTGTTTTACAGCGCGCCCGTTGCGTTAACACCGACGTGGGATCGCGGATAATCCGTATTAATTACGAGCACTTTTTACTTGGAATTGAATGGAAATTATTGTCGTTCCCGATAGATAGCCGTGGATCATTTGCACGCGCTTGATAAGATATAAAAATTGCGGAAGCCATGCGCGTTGATAACGAATTAACAGGGCGGAATTACCTCTTGCAGATCGTTGTACGAAAGTTCCAAGAACTTCAATCGTCGAGCTTTCTGCAACGTGCCGTCCAGGCTGCGGATTTTGTTGTGCTGGAGGAAGAGAGTCTCCAAGCGATGCAGATAGCGGAATTCCGCGGGCAGGTGAGTGAGCTTATTGTCGACGGCGTAGAGCATCTTCAAGTTGTGCCCGGAGGACGGCAACTCCCCGTCCAAGGATGTCAGCTCGTTCGCGTTAATTAGCAGCCACTCCAACTGATTCAGATCCCTGTAACAAAGTTGCGCCACGTGGATCGCGTGCCTTTCGCTCTCGAGGAGTTTAAAACAGATCGAATTATACGCTCGCTCCGTGTCCAGCGAATGCGACGAACGTGAAATAGGTGCATTATCCAATTGAAACCTCGAGGAGGTACCGTTTTCTGAGACCCGGCAGCTCCAGGCACACGTTACCACTAGGGTTGCCATCCGTACTTACGTTGTTGTACGTACTCTATACTTTTGAATACCAATAAAGTATGAGAGAACCAAAGTCCCCCTTGATTTAATAAAGAACAAATTATTTCCAGGCATATTTTAATACGAATATTGAGTGCAATAATGCCATTGAGTTATTTAGAAATCAGACAAACTTGCTCTGTAATGCTGATAGCAATAAGAAACATATTAATAAAGACATAAAAACTAATAAGATTAAAATGTACTTTCAGATTTTTCCAGAGTACTTTTCTTTTTACTCCAAGAAAACAAATTTACGTTATTTCCCTGTAAAAAAGGTGGCAACCCTAGTGTTACCATCGAGAAGTAAGCTTCTTTTTTGCAGAGCTTCGTTAAAAGTATAATATAGTCAAGCCCGTCAGTATTAATAATGAATATTCAAATGATCAAGGTCGTTCCTCTCGAAAACGAAGCTCCGCGTGCAAGAAGCAGCGCCCCGTCGTTCCCATTGAGTTTCAGGCGTAGAATCACTTTCCTCTTAATTGCCCCCGGTATTCCACGTACGTACCACGCGAGCTTACACGTATGCTTGATCGTTCGATCGTCCTAAGAACTGCTCGTCGCATCAGCGACGAGTGGAGCCAATTAAATAAGTGGCACCGTCAGAACCGTAAACAAGATGTCCGGATACGTTCTAACGTGGCCGTCGCGAATTGGACGCGATTCTTTTTCAGCAATCTAAGCGTTGCTCGTGCATCTAGAAACTGTCTTTACCGTAGAGTCCGATTCAGGCTTTGCAAGTGATTCCGACCAACGTGGAGATGCTTCACCAGCGGCGGCAACGAGCCAGGTACCATTTCCGAGATCGCATTTCCGGCCATGGAGAGATGCTGCAGCGTCGGGTTGTACTGTAAATCAGATATCGAGGAGGGGAATAAGAGCGCAGCGTCTAACTTTACGCCAGACGTCTTCGCTACTCAAAACTAACAGCATTTCATCGCACGGGAAAATGGGACAGCCAGGGATCGTATTTAACGGCGAGGACGAACGTGATTAAACCTGAGGACGCGCAACTTTTAATCGGGGAGTAGCAACTGCGCGGGTGAGCTGTACGTGCGAGCGGATTGCTGAAGCGGGCATTGCCTACGCAGCTGGAATGCTCGAAGCGTGTGCGTGTCATGCGGTGTTCCATAGTGGCGGACACATGTTATAGAATTACGCATGCACTCGCGGAAACCAATCAATTCGAATCAGCGTGTTCAGCTGTTTACCGCGTCGCGATAAGCATTCTTCTCCCCCGTGATGCGATAACTCGCGACACGGACATTATTGTTACATCAGAATTATCTGTATCAGAATTATCTCTCCCCCACCCTGCCTTTCTTTTCCGCGCGAATACGCGACGACCAAGACGAGTCGGAGCGGTTAATTTGCCGTAACGCGCGCGGACGACTCGCGAATTAGTAAGTTCGAGTGCAACGCAGTGACTCCGATTTCTCTGGAAGAACCGATAGCGCGGGGTAAAAAAATCGGTTATGTAAGAAGGCGAACAGATTATCCGCTATTGACCGTTGCTGTTAAGGGTGTTTGGAGCGTTTGAGGAAGAAAATGTCTTGATGCGAAGTCGAAACCATATCGAAGGTAACGAGAGCTTTCGCGTGCTTGTGTTATTTTTTATCTTTTTTAGTTAGCGAAACGTGTGGTAAACAGCGCGAGGCAGTGGTGGAAAAGAGTCTCGAAAGTAGCACGAATCGCCTGGAGAACGATTGGCCGGACAATTCCCTGCACGTGGTCAGTCACGTGCGCGTGAAGCGCCAGGGAAGCCCCACCAACCTCGCTGTTCGCCGTCTTCCACTCTTCGGGATGAATTGTCCGTCTATACGTCGAGTGGCTGCGAGTACATCACCGAGTCACGCGTGAAACGTGCTTAGAAGCAAACGCTTCTCGCTCGGCTTGTTTGGTTTTGTACAAAAGAAAAGAAAAAGCAGGTGTGAAGAGAAGTGAACGCGAAACAATCTCTACGCGATCGTTGCTTGTAACACGAAGCTGATTAATCATATTAATCCAATGTAATTAACGTAGCGCTTCCTGTTCTTTCTTAATTCTTAAAACCAGGGTCTGCTCCGCAGAATCTCGTTACAGTCCGCAGCCCCTGATTCCATGCTTCCCTCCTGTCCATGCAACCAGAACCGGATTGCCCAAGACGTTTCATGTATTCCACAAGTTATTCGGCTTGAGCGAGATTAGATTTAATCCGTTCGATAAATGCATAACTCGAAAGGCGTCAGCGGTATATGTATAACGGTCAAGAAAGGTTACATCAACGGTCGTAATTGATCGTCATTAATGGCGCGCTCATATTCTTCCTGTTTATGAGGTATGTACGGGCGATCAGCGTTATGATTACCGCTTGTTGCCGTTTCATCTGCGTGTCCCGTTTCTTGTGCTCGCGTTTCACGTGTGGAATAGCTTGAACACCGCCTTTGCAGCCCGCCGAATCGCAGGCGTACAGTATATACCAGCGCGTGCTGGGGGGCCTCGATTTTCGAACTTGCCGATCGGAGCGTTTGAATTGATGACCTTGCAGTAAGGGCGCAGCTCCGTATTTACCAACTTCGAGTAAATTAGAAGGAACTGTTTATAAAATTATTTCTTCGAGTTTGTATTAAAAAGAGAACACTAATAAATAGTAGTTATTGAGACGATAAGCTTTTACTTAAGGCGATTTTTTCAAATCTGGAGCTGCCCAAAACAGAAATATAAATATCAACGGAGTAGAATTTTTTTTATTTATATTGCACTGTTAAAGATGAAGTTGCATCCCTCTGGCTGCAAGGTTCTGAATTGGAAGTTCGAAGATCGGAGAGATGGGTTAGTGGTTAGTGAAGCAGGTTTTTGTGCATACACGCGCATACCTTAAAGTCATCCGAGTCTATACGGCTTATCCGATTTCTGCTGAGATCTAGGGTCCGCAGCAACGAGAGGTGCGACAGAATGTGCCTCGGTATAGACGGTATCTCGTTATCCGCGAGACTAAGATACTGAGTTCTTCCCAAACCCGCGAAAACATCGCCGTCTACGAACCTACAAAACATCAAGTCGCTTTTTATTTCGATTAATTAATATACGATTGGCCAGGACTCGCTGGGCTCGACGCGAGATAGAGCATCAATGGAGCCCAACACAAGAATCCCGTGAATGTCTGCATGAGAAATGCAAAGGAGACTCGTTATGTAAGAGAATACACCAATCGCCTGTTAGCGATGCGTTCCCTTGATCATTCTAATCGTGAGATTATTGAGAAAACGATTGTTACAGACGATTAAAATCTCTCGATAGCTGTCGCGTTGATCGTCCAAGATAATCGCTGAACGCGAGAAATTCGAATCTCCTCGCCCTCGAGAAATTTCGGTGTGCCATCTCTCGATAACGCGTTATCATCGTCTGCAAGCGATCACACGGCGAGCAACATGTGGCCGTTGTAAACACACGGCTGACAACAGATTTCGACACAATCGATTTCGAATTATCAGCAGTGTAACGAAGTTATCGCCGATTGTCCTAGTCCCGATCGAAGCTAAACAGATGACATTATCACAATTAATTCGAAGGAATATACCACTAGGTTGAATCCAATAACACAGCCACGTGTTTTTTTTTCTATATACTCCCTGGGAGATTTGTCGGATTTTTCACTCGTGCTAATCAAGGTCTCGATAAGTTGAACATTGGCTTGTATAAACTAGATAGTTCGTTATGAGAATAACATAGAGCAAGCTTCTTAGGGTCTCCATGACAGTGGAAATTAAACGTCAGCTGATATACTCGTTGGATTTTATTGCCGTGTAATCTCATCTGCGTCGCGGTGCGAATCTTCATCGCGATAGAAACGCTATGGAACAATGTGGCGTCGGAGCTGTAGGCGAACGCGCGGTCATTATCGTTCGATTATTCACAAAACGTTGGCTCTCGCAGCATTTCGTTATTTAATTATTCCGAGACGATAAGCGCAGGGCCCGTCGATAACTCGTCTCGAAGAGGTCAGGCACGATTAAGATTTCATTCTCGCGCCCGATCTCGCCTCTTTCTCTCTTCTTCTCGCCTCTCGCGGGAAGACGCATTCTCGTCTCTCGATGATCGTTCGCCACGTCAAGGACTCTCGTTTTCTCTCATCTCTGCGAGCCGTGCATCAGGATAATCAAGGAAGACCAGTGCGCGTCCTTTGTGTCGGTCTGTCTAGAAATATGCCGGCTTATGATTCCCGCCACGTTTATCCCTAATCAGGAGATCGGCCTTAAAACCGCGAGATTGCATAGATTACTATCGATGCATCACGAACGAGTTCCGAATCATTTGCACCGAGCCCTGAACAAAGATCGACTCTTTGCGGCTCTCCTTTTACGGTAATTTACAATGGCAAGGATTCAACTCGATCAGTACAATGTAGTAATTTTCGATAGGTTGTAGAAATTTCGAAGGTCGATTTTTTGTATCGTTATCGGCATATTATTTAATACATTATCATGAATATATATAAAAATAAAAACTGTCGCCTGTATGATAAATGAATATAACGATTATAGTAATTACTTTGGATAGCAGCGTACGTGTCTCATTAGAGTGATCATAATATTAATTAAAGGACGTCACTGCTCCACGAAACGCTCTTCACGTGTATTTCGAGTATTTAGTAAATGATTTCTGCCGCCCTGTACGTTAGGTACGTGTAACCGCCGGTTTGCGAAATAATTACACTAATTGGAGCCGCTTCTTTGTTATATACAAACATCTTTATTCAATGCTCGCAACATCAGACGATGACCTTTTGTAAAGATATTGTCGTTCGTATCAATGCATAGTGGTGCGTTTACACGCGTGCTCTTCTATGAGCCTTGAATGACGAATGTTTGCGCGGAAATACCTGCCGTAATTACTTTCTGCGCCGCTTGTGTACGTGCATGGTTCCGTTGACTTCGTATTTCCTTTGTCCGTGCTCTCTTTGTATCTCGTACTTTACGAAAGCTGTCTCGCAGGTGACCGAGGAATTTTACAGTCAGACAAGCGACACACACCGACGATATTATAATCTGCGTTACAGCGCAGACGTTCACTCTGATCGTTTACAGAAAATCCGTTTCTTTTGACGTGGACCCATGTCGAGAAATCTTTCTAGCCGAGATCTTTCTCGAGAAACTCACTTTCCAACGCGACGGTACACAAAGTTGCGTCGATCGGACGGTCGAGTAAAAACGCTGGATTTACGTCAAAAGTGAAAACAGTAAACATGAAGAGAAAATAGCGAGGGGAAGCAGTTTAGAGCATCTAGAAACACGTACGCTTCGTTCGATCCGAACGTATACACGTGTGGTTAGAGTAAGCGTGGACCGATATCACTTATCCGCGCGTCACTATCATCGCGTCACACGATTTTCTCCATCAGCGCTCGCGAGAGAGAGAGCTGAAAGAATTTCCTTGGTTTTACATCTGATTTCTTGTAAACCGCGAGGTCGATCTCGAGCGAATGCATTCGCTCTTCACCTCGACTGAAGCTTTGTTTCCGAACGATCTGAGACGGTGTCTGGCCATTCAAATGCGGTCCAACGGGACCGCTAAACGTGTGAACGAAAAGAAAAGAAACGTACGGGACACTGCGGTTTCAGTGCTGCACCTAACACATTATCCCACTCTTACATTCCACCTGTCACGCGTACCTGTCATTAAACAAAAGTATCTAACCGAGAAAAAGAGAATTTCATTGATAAGACACAGAAAATCGAGAAAACGAGAATTTCATTGATAAGACACAGTTGCGAGTAACTTGGAATAATGAAGAAGAAATATAGGTAACAGTTCAGAGACACTTGCGCGACGAGTGAAAGGAGTATGCTCGCTCCGTGACACGCGGCCGATAAAGCGCTAATAAAGGAAGATCACGCAGTCACGAATGAACGAACGGCGAGGAGATACGACGTTGGTCGCGAGCCGGACTCGCAAGCGTGACAAACTTACACTCACCCTAGATGATCGTGGTTGAGCTCGAGCCTGGTGATAGACATCCGCAGCTCTTTGAAATCATGCCGCGATATATCCCGCAGATTCGAATGGGACACTCTAAGGGTGATCTGCTGCTCAGCGGTGAACTTGCCCCTTAACGCCCCCGCAACTTGCTCGAATGAGTCCATTCTCTCGCACACAACCTCGATCCGTTCTCCGTGTCCATGGTGAGCAGCATTGTTCGCGGTGTTGGCGGCTGCGGCCGCGGCAGCCGCAGCCGGGTTGATAACGGTACTAGAGAACTCCTCCTGCCGGCAGGTGCACGGGCTTATCTCTCGGCGGACAGCGCAATGAAGACTCGTGCTGGCCGCCAGGCCCAGCAGCGTGTAAAACAGGCCGGACATGGTGGATTGGGAACGTCAAGACACGACCGCGACGATCACCATCCAAACGGCCAGTAGAAAGGTCCGCGCTCGTGGACAGGGGTGATCTGAGCACGGGGCCGCACGGACCATGCGCACCCCCTTCGGAACCAGCCAACCTCCTGTGTCAGTCGCGAGCGGCGGCTCTACTTCCCTGCCGCCGACACCTGCGACCGGCTCTCTTTTCCTGCTGCTTAGTACGTAACACACAACTCCGGATGTCTAAGTGTTTTTTTCCACTGGGTCGGGGGCCGTAGGCGGGACGATACGCCCGCGAGGGGAGTTGGAGTGTCACTCGGGTGAACTTGAACGATGAACTGTATCGCGCTTGTGCTTCCAGGGAACCACGCGGGTTACAACAGAGCTTTGGTAGTGGAAGGCTAGTCGACTGTAACTGATGGAACCCAGGGATCTTGAAGGAAAATTACGGCTGGGGGTTGGAGAGGCTGCGTTATCGAGAACCACGGGAGAAGACACGCGACCACTGTTGACCGGCACCAACCGCAGACTGACACTGGCCGGACACGGCTGACAGCTACGTATTATCTACACTGTCGCGATCCACACCCCGTCCGGGTTATATGCGCGTATACATTCTGTATGTATGCGTGCTCACTGCTGAAACGCGGGTGAAAGCTGGCTGCTGTGTGTCTATCTCCGTTTTTCTCTCTTTCTTTTTCTCGTCCGTGCCGGACACGAAGGAGGCTTATCGTCGCCAATGGGCCCTCCTCTTGGCGCCACGAACGCGGCAACGGCATTAAGCCGCGGCGCGCCGCGCGAGACTTACTTATAGTCGCAACGTCGTGCCGTGGCGCGGCGCGGCGCCTCAGGGAGGGACCCCGGCTCCTCTCAGGACTCGTACATTATGCGCGTACGCCAGCAGCCACTCTTTCTTTCTTTCGCCATTTCCATCCACCCTTGGCCGTTTCTTATCGGTCACCGTCCATCTATTTATCTCCCGTTTCGCTCAAACGGCCAACCGGAAGCCTCTGAGCGTGAAACGAGCTGAGGGTACTCCCTTCGCTTCCCTGTGACAACTTCTTGCAACCACGTTCGTCGTGTCAGACCAAGGGTGCATCGCGAGGGAGCGATTGGTCTCTGTCACTGGCAACGTTAACCAGTCTGTCAAGCGGAGAGTCGGTGTCCACCTCTGCGCTGTCAACTCTTCCTCAACCACCAGCACTTTCCTTTCTTTCGGTTTTCTTCGACAAAGCCGCCGGACCACGACTGGCGTGTTAACGTTTTCACGCGAGACGCCAGGAGAAGTCCGAGCTGCATACTTATGCGAACGCGGTGTTTGCACCGATAACGAGAGCATTGCTCAACTTTTGACCTTTGCTTAGCCGCTCCGGGGTCCGCAGGCTGAAAGAAAATACCAGATAATTCGCTCGTAGGTCCCTCTCTTTCTTTTTCACTTCGCCCCGTCTCCCTCCCTTCCTTGGCATCTTCTCTGGTTTATCTCTTTCTCGCTCTCCTCCCGTCCTCGTTCCTCCGTCTGCAGTAGCTAGTAGACACATACGATCGGCACTCGGACCTCGTAAACGGCTGATACCTTGAAAGCAAAGTCGCATCGCATACCGTATCTCCGTGATTATTCAACAATCGAAGAAGGCGAGAAGGCGCGTAATCCCTTGCGCACCTCAAACCGTCCTCACTTCATCGGCATACGAATGGTGACGTTTATGATCATTGCTCCCGCACGCGCACGTAAATTATTATTTTCACGGACGGTTCCGCCAGGCTCGTAAAATTCATTTCCGCGCCATTCCCTCGCTCGTAACGATGCTCATTCTGGGTAGATATTTACATTCTGCGCGCCCACGCAACTTCGCCGGCGTTGTAACGTGTGTTTATTTTAAAGTTACACGCGTGTAAGCGACGCGTGTTTATTTGCGGCGTATGCATTTGCCTCCGCGGATGGTGTTGCGCTCCTTTATTATCACCAGACATCTTTCTTCTCCCCCGATCGAGCCTGTTCCCATGGCGAGATGTCCGTCACCCTTTTCTTTGGGACCCGCTCCGGGGCTAGGCAGCGTCCTGTAAGTCTCTCGTGAAAAGCGGTTGACGGATATCGAGGGGAACGAATAGTTTAGAACGCTCCTGGAATGCACGCTCCATGAAATTTCTGATCACTTTACGAGCCATTCAAGCCTCTTCGGAGCATAACTGGAGCCTGCACCTGCTCCCTTTCAGAATTCAAATGCATTTGCGACTGCATCCTGTATCGACACTTATTACCAGTGGTAAACTCAAGCATTCGCGAACGAGACTTGCTAAAGTACCTACCAAGATTGAAGCTAATAGTTAGGATAGGTACTCCACTCGTCACGTCACTTTTACACGACGCAGAAACAATTCTTTCTTCTCCCGTTACGTTATTGATTAACTGACTCTCGCATTCAATCAAACCAAGAGACTTTAATAAATGAGAATAAGCGCCCTATTATCAGGAATCCGCGCAGTTTTCTCGTTTACTGGTAATTAATAGTCGTTACGGGATCACTGGAATCATAAATCCTCCCTGAACGCTCCCTTTCGTTCATTGTAAACTGATACCGATTAATTACCGGCCTCGACGGCCGGTCGCGTCTTCTTGGATCATTGAAGCGAAAGCAAATATTTCACGACCCCGTACACGCCGCCGTATCCGCGGGTCTGGCTTGTGGGGGTGGGGATCTCCGTGAATTCCAACCGCCGTGTGTCACGCTTTTCCACGGCCAGTGGTGAAGAAAACTACTCGGCCGTCTCCTATCATTAATGATCCATGAATGCCGTATCGTGGCCGTTCTATCGACCGAAGACGATTATTAAATGGATCTCGCCTTGGCCACAAGAGACGCGAACGGGAGCAGTTGAACGGAGCCCGGTTGCGATGTAGGGCGAGGCAATAAAAGAAAATGGGAAAACCCCGACCAAGCGGGGAGAAATGAAACAAGACGTTTCGTAATTGATAGCCGGTATCGGGCTCGATTCTATTGTTTCCATCGTTCGCACAAGCCGCGTCCGTTTCGTGGGCACCGCCGCGCGGCAACGATTATATCATCGTCGATAACGAAGACAATGCGCTTCGATTCGCGGGCACGATCAAGCTGGATGACGATACTCTTCCCGAGAACCGCTTTGTCCCGAAACACGGTGCGCGCCGGTGGAAACCGGTCATCTTAACCACGTACCGGTGTCGTGCAAACGGGACGAGGACAAATCGTTGTCCCGCGTCCTCTTCCCCTTACACCGTCCCGCGTGGTAGCAAATTTGGGACCCGTGGCCGCTCTTAATATGAACGGGCTGGAGGGGGGTAGGGAAGGGTTGCCGGGGGTTGGGGAAAGGGGGGATTGCAGGGGAGGAGAAGGCACGAGCTCCGATGCGGAGGGACTTAACTCGATGTGTTAGTTAACGAATGCGAGAATGCGGCCTGGCGCCAACGCACACGCACGCGTCCGACGTGTGACGCAGTGTTCGCTTGCTACCGGCCTCGGTATATTGGTTTATATCCCTCCCTCCCAGCTTCCCTGGATCTCCCTGTTGCATAGCTCCGAGACACGCACGCGAGCTCCTCGTTTTCTTCGCCGTGGAACAGAGACCGTCGAGACGATCGGGAATCGAGGGACGAGGATGGGAGAGGAGGCAGCATCCAGTAGCAGTTTCGAGTATATAGGGGCATTAAGGTGACACGAGATAGCAGAGGTCCTGTTGGCCTCTCGAATTCTTCGGAGGGCTCGCTTGGGGTCCGGTATTTGGAGCATGCCGATCGCGCCGCGGCAGGGTGGTGGGACCGGCTAATCGATCGGCCCGATATCTAAGGCTTGGTTCAATTGGATCGCGTTCGTAGCTGTAAATACACTGTTCGAGGTGTCTGGATTCGTGTAACTTGCCGAGTACATAGTTGGTACCGTTTGCTTGGCTTAGGTGTAACCTTAGACGTGCGTTCTGGAAATTAATATCTCCTTCTGTCGAATTCCATAAGCGTGCGACTACACACTTGTATCGCCGACCGATGAATAAGCAGATGAATCAATCGAGAAGATAATCCAGAAGCCGACGATCGTGCATCTCGAGCCGTATCGGGATTGCTGGTTAACACGGGAGGCTCTCGAGCGCTGAACAGCGGGATAGGTACCTAAATCAAGGAGCGATTAATTCAAGTGTCTATTGCGATATATGTTTCAATTCGAGTATCGATCATAGCAAACATTGCTAAGATGCATTCTCCTGTTTCTTTCATTTCCTTTCTCCCGGCATCCGGCGCTCGAACCGTTTCTTCTTGCTCCCTCTTCTTCTTGTCTTATAGTTATTGTTCGTGATAAAGAAGACGAGGCGAGCTAAATTAACGCTAGTAGAGCGGCAAAGCTCGCGCTACTAAAGTAAGTTAAGTACCTACTAACGGACAAGACTGCGAAGCATGCTAAATCGAGATAGCTACATCATTACGAAGCTGCAACTCAGCCTGGCGCCTCTCTATTTCTTGCTTCATAGGGCCAACATGTAACCCTTACTTCTTCTGCCGCTACATCGATACACAGCGGTCTTCATCTGCCAAATACCGCTATACCGATCTGTAGCGTAAACTACACGCCTCGTGCCACTCGTGCCTTCAATTGTTTTTTTTTCATTAATAAATGATTAATGAGTCGCTCCAAGATCTGCATAAAATCTATCTGCTTCATATCTTCGGCTCGCTTTTTACGAATTAACATACCCGGGTAATCCTTCGCCCATACGTCGCCGGAAACACTGTTTCCAACGTGCTGGTAGAGCCGGTGTTGGAATTTGAGGATACAGGGGCTGCTGGCCGCGAGGCAGAGGAGGCAGGAATAATGATACGTGTAGTGTGTAAATATTGTGTATTTTTTGAGAAACGTTGAGAGCCCCTGGCAGTGTGTGTTTATGATGGGATTTAAAGGAGCATCTCTCTTTCCTTCCTCCGACACGGCCACGGGTGAATCTCTCGGTTTTTCAGTTCTATCAGTCTTATTGGGCGTTTTTCTGCTCGGACGCCGGGGCGCCGGGGCCCGCTACGGTATGAGACGGGACGCGCCGTCACTTCCTGCATACAAAACTGAAGCACCATTAACATTCTTCTGCGGTGCACGATCGGCCGTATTATCTTCTACCGATATAAGTGTATACACGTTTATGCGCACACAGAGGAGAGACGGTGTACACACGCACACCCGCGTGGCTCAGTCGATGCCCTAATCTGAATAATGCGATCGGCCTGCCATGAGTCTTCTCCGCTTCTCTTTTTCATCCTCCCGTTGGATCACGCGATGTCCGTGCCAGACCGATCCCTCGATTTCGATGTACGGAATACGGATGCCACGGTAGCGCGCATCGAATCCATCCACGCCTCCGCCGAAAGGGTACGTCGATCCGTGCCCCTGTTGACCGATCCACGACACAGATCTTGCCACCAGTTCTCCGGATTCATGCTTCGAGGCGAGATCCTGAGGAACATCGAAAACGTGACATTTCGTAGACGTGGTTGCGACAGTCTTCTTCGTGCGCACCCTACACATTTAGTGATTAAGGTTTGTAGTCATTTTAAGTTGGGATTGGAATATTAATTAATAATATCCTATAATTTATTATACGTAATAAAATTGGCTTATTCGTATGCCTCGATTTAAAGCTTCTAAAGCAATGTGATTACAGGAATTGTTTGCATTATTATCATACTAACTTTACTACTCCGTTTCGCCGAAAAAAATTTTTAGATTTTTTTTTTTTGAAAATGGTCACATTCCTCTGGATTAGTCAGGCATAATGAATTGAGGTACATTTCGTGATCCCAGATTTTATCGTTCGAAAGTTTTTAGGCGACAGACAAACACACATATAGAAGCTTTCTGCTTTATATATTAAGATATGTAATTTAAGAACCATTTAATTTTCCAAAGACTAAGTTTCTATTATTTATTATGCTTTACAAACAGTGTTCTTCTACGATCAGTCATCGCCCATATTTTACGTTACTGATATGTAGATGGTTCCCATTCGTAAATTCAAATTAATGAATCCGATTAATCGATCCATCTGTCGTCATGTGTTTTAGTGACGTCATCTAGCAGACATGGAGGAAACTTCACGATCATAGCGCAGCGTAGAAAGTCGGCGATTCTTATCACTCCCGATTCGCGTTCCGTCTAGGGAATAATTGGTCCGGTGGATTGGCAGCGCTTGCGCGGTGTCGCTGGTAAAGCGAATTCTGGGTAAAATAACGTGTGTCGTGTCGGCCGTCGCTGTTAAATTTCATCGGTAGGTTCATTGAAAGAAACGGTCACACGATAAAATCGGCGGCGACAGGATTTTCTTACGTAATTATCCGATCCCCTGGAATCGATTCGCGTTAAAAATCAGTTCTCTTCGTGCTCCGGGAACGTCGTATATTTCGTTTCGTTACTAGCTCGTTACTTGACCGAGTATCGTTTACAGCTTGTACCTGCGTGCTCGCGTGAGTGTACCAAGACGATTCCGCATTACGCACCCTCCGATTCTAATATTCCTGCTCGTTTCCCTGAATTCTAGTTCCGCCGCGCCAGTCACGGCCGATCCACGATGATCGACCTCACGGTGAAGACCTTGGACTCGCAAAATCATGCTTTTTCGTTGGAAGACGACGTAAGTATTTTTTTCGCTCCCACACTTTCCCGACAACGAATTCTTGTTTTTTTTGCGTACGACCCGAACGATATTATTGCCTGTAATGTCCCGAATGGTTTACCCCGCAGCTGTTAATGTATCAATCCATACTATCATTTTTCAACCATGTCATCACGTCCATTATAGATCTACACTCTAGACTCTGTTGTTCTTTGCATAGTATGTTTTGTATTGTTCCACAATTTACGGTATTCAAGCAAAATTATTTCTTACCTTTATTGACCAGCTTCTCCCGTATTACCTTTGGAATTGTTAATTTATGCACTATGGATTCTTAGTTACATGTATATGTAGCCTTTCAGCCATTTAGTCACTCGATTAATAATTTCAGTACCGTGGATGAAACTGAGGTATTTTCGTATAATTACAATAATTTGAATAGCATATAACATTGCAATGCTCTCCTTAAGTTACCTATATCAAACACAACTGATGAAAATATCTTTGTATGATGTAATATTATGATGTTACGCTTTAACCTTTCTGTGAAATCGATTTTGATTCTGCGATAAAAGTTATTAATGTGTAGTAGATGCATTTAATAAAACTATGCATATATCGATTCTACTTAATTGAAACATAATTGATAGATAATAAACGTTTGAGGAAATATATTTCAATCATCTTTCCTTTTAAAGCAAATTACAGTACGAGGTTTTAAAGAATATATAGCGGAGTCTGTGGCAGTATCAGCAGATTCGCAAAGACTTATTTATTGTGGCAGAGTCCTTCAAGATGAGAAAAAGTTAAATGATTATGGTAAGAAATTTTCTAATGCCCTTCGATCGCGAAAACAAACTTGGAAGGGTGTAATGGTCAAAACGTTCATGATTCAGATGTTAATGGGAAAGTTATACATTTGGTGCAACGTGCGCCGCCCCAGCCTGGTCAGCGAGGGAACGACGGGGGTCAAAGTCAAAGTCAGAATCATGGATCGCAAAATTGGCAAAATCCACAGAGAACGCACTATCGGCTTACTCGTGCTCAAATGCACGGCAATGCTATGTATTTGGTAGAAGCACATGGTACTATTATTAATAACCTCGCGCGATATGTCCTGTATTGAAAACAGTCTCCTTCTCTCTACACGTGTTATTGATTCTAACAGGATTGCAAGTACCACAGTTGAGCAATAGCTTGTCTAATAGTCGCTTAATCGTGGCGAGGCGAATGCTGGATCGTGCGAATGAACTTATGGATAGACTCGACGATCCCACTTGTCCTTTGAATCCTCAGCCGTCTGAGAGTAACGAGCCACCATTGGCCCAACAGGTACAGGTCGAGCAACTAGCGACAGAACATTAGTAAGTAAAAACGATAAATGATAATTAGGGTATACCTCCGCAACATAAATCGATAAATCTACTAGTCTTTTCAGTACTAACGAAGGCAGAACAAATGGTGGGACCAGACTAGTGGAAGCTGCCGCAGTTACGCTTGCAGCAGCTTTGTCGGCAGCTGGAGCAAACAACGTCACTTTCCTACAACGTATGTACAAACAGATACTGTAGATAAACAAATAGAAAATGCGTCTTTATGAGCAATTATAATTTCTTTGAAGCAGGTAATAGCGATGATGGAGCCGAAGCAGTGCCAGTGAACGACGCCAATGACGATAATCAGCCAGATGCACAAGAGCCACAGCACTCGCAACAGTCACAATCTGAACCACAAGGATCTACATCGACCAACGATGGGCCATCCAATAGGCGATCCGCGTCACAGTAATGATTCCTAGGCGTATATTTTATGGCCCGTAATATAAAGTTATAATACATAATGAACTTGTTATCTTCAGACTTCCGCGACCCCCACAAATGGCAGAATTATTGGAGCGATTGTTAAACACTCAAGATCGTTTAAGACCATATATAGAACGCTATCGCGTACTTATGCTGGCTGACCCTTCGTTACCTCTAGCAGTAAGTGCACGATATTCTCGAACAGATGATGCGGGCGTAAATTATTTTATTTTCAGAAGTATTTGAAATAAAAAATCTTTAATATCCAGGCAGGACCTGAAGGTGTAGACGAAAATCAGAGGATCGTGGATGGTGTCAGTGAGTGTCTACACTACGTGTCCCACGCTTGTCACGCTTTGAGTGACATTATAGTCGACATGGGTCAGCAGCCGCCCAGAAATCTGCGATGTAGACCAATTGTTATACAGCATTCGGCTGTTATGCACTCCGGTATACCTATACAAGTAGAGGTAAGCACGAGTCGCTGGAACATTCGGATTTACTTCTACGTATCGTGAAACTGTTCTTCGATGTGTTTCTATTAGGCACACATCAGTTTACAAAGTCGAAACGCGAACAACAACAACGGCAACGAAGAAAACGGCGATTCCGCGAGTACACTTGGGCAATCAGAATCAAACGAAGCGAGTAACGAAGAGGACAATCAGCGGCCGGAATCTGAGGCTGGTGCACAGCCGACGGATCAACAACAGGAGCAGTCACAGTCTCCATTTGGTACGTGCCGTGATCTAGTTATAGTTTAAATCGCGTATATTATTTAGATAAGAAGGGGAAAATCACTTTTCAGGTACAGTCTTTAATTTGCCGAATAACGTGGAAGTGTTGATGGAGGTAAGCCCCGAAGGTAACATAAGTGCGGCGTCGGGAAGTGAGCAAGGTCAAGCCGGTGAGAGTAATAACAACAATAATAACAATGGCGGTATGTTGGCAATTGAAAGAGCTTGATTGTTGTGATTGAAAATAATTTATTAGTAAAATGTTGTTACATTGGCATTATAGGGAGAGCAGGTGGTGCCGCTGGCGCATTCCCCTGGGGATCAAATCCTCCGGCTGATTTCATTCGAAATTTAATGCAGGCTGTTGCTGGTCACATGGTACAAGGTGGCATTAGTACCACGACGATCTCAACTCAGAATCCTCCAACAGCTGGAGGCCAACAAACTGTCGCGTCGCACGATGGAAATGCAGCCGCTGGGCAAAGTACTCAAGCGCGGTAAGTTTATTGGAATGTGCTTCCTCTGTGATAAATCGTAATACTTTTAATTACAATCAATCATTATATTCTATTGTAGAAGCAACGTTGGTACTCATCCCACTACAGCGACGCAAACCAGAAGTACATCGCGACCGCATGTATTTCATCAACAAACTCATCCGTTGGGTGTTGGGATGAGTATAGGGCAGGGACTTGATTTCGATCCAATCCTTCCCTGTAATTCGCACCACGTTCGTCGAACGTCAACCACAACTTCCAGTACGTCGCAAGGGACACAGACGAGTCAAACATCCACGACTGAAACTCAGTCCCAGGCACAAACAGGTATGCAATTTAAGTACACGTTGAATAATAATTATTATCTGACGAGGTACAAGTGTGTGGTTAAAATTATTTTAGCGACAACTTCGACCATGACCAGCAACACTACCTCGTCGAACACTACGCCTGTGACAACGTCGCAAACGAATGCGAACCACTCTTTCAGAAATCTGCTGCAGCAAGTAATAAGGGCTACGGGTAATCATGCCGGCATCAATGTCAACAGTAACGCTAAATATTCATAAACTTTGCCCCTCGAACATTTCTAGCTGACAATGTATGCATAATTTTATTTTATCGCAGATACGGATTTGGCCGACAGTTTTGGTAGTGTAATGCAGATGTTTACTAACCAGAATGTTCGCGTGGGAATCATAGGAGATAGGTGTGTTTATCATTCGTAAAATATTTAAGTTATTTACTCATAAAGTGGAACATCATCTTCTACATTCCTTTTCATTATTAGGAGCGGTAATTCTTCCGAAGGTCCTACTTTGGCGGAACTTCTGCCTACCTTTACGTCGCTCATCACGACACAGGATTCAGCAAATCATGAATCTTTATTCACAAACTTATGTATATTACTGGTAATTACAATATATTCATATAAAATGCTTATATTATACGTAATATTTGCTGCGAGCTAACGTAAGATACTGTCTTGGAAACTGTTTAGTTACAAAATATAACACTAGAGGATGTACTAAGATTGCGACTCGGCGGATCAGAACCGATCGCTCATCTAAGAAGACCGTTGCAAGAATTCTTCCAAAATTCTTTTCCAAACACCACGACGGAAGCAATGCAAGAACAAGTCATCGAGCTGTTATTCTCGCAACTCCGACCGCATCTTCAGAATCTGCTAGTGTTAGAAGAGGACTTTAATGGCAGAAGTGGTTCGCGCATAGACATTTGTGCGACCGTGGAAGCTTTGCTGCGTCGCCCTGTTAGAGAAATACTACAAATCCTGTTCAACGCTGGTTCGTGGCCTATTACACAACTTATGCGGTCCAATTTAAACTTGCCGCTTATTAATCGCCATGTGCCATGTATTATTTTTTCCAGACCTTAGTGACGCCAGATTTGGGCAAGAAACCGCCACTATCGTGAATAACGGGGGAAGGCAATTATGCGCGGTGCTTCGATATTCGATTAGCGGTGGACAGGCAGGATTGGAAGCTATTGCATCACGGTTCTTTGTTAGTTTCATTATCTAGACAACCCGTTCGATAATTGTACAGTCTTAATTTAACGCTCTTGTCTCATGCAGAGTGAAATGTTGGAGGGCAGCAATACCATACAACGCCACTGGATGCTGAACCTACTTTTCGTTCCCTACCGTACTTATCTGCGACATATCATGCAACCGCCAGATTCAGAAATTCTTCCACTTTTAATATACAAGGATGTACCCGCTCAACAATTATCGACGCCTTCGGCGCCAGCGCATCAACCGTCGCAAACGCAATCAGAAGTGGAGGTAAGCTCGTGCATACGTATCAATAATTAAAGCGAAAGGATTCCCGATTCCGAACAGAAATTTTTCCTTGCGCTATTCCTCGAAACCATTCACAAATTTGTATTATAACAGCCCATGGAGACTGAGGTTGTAGAGGAAAGAACAAACTTCGAGGCATCCGTGCCAGACGACGGGGACGAAATCCCAGAAACATTTCCCGGTCACGAAGCACTACCTTCGGCAAGTCTAAGGCTAATCTACGCGCGCGGCTTTATGTCGTAAATGACAATACTAATAAATTGTTTGGTTTAGGACTGGGTGCCAATCATTGCGCGGGACGGTGTCAGGCAACGTCGTCAGTTGCAAATGCAAGGGATGACGAACGGCGGCGTGGCGACGTTCAGCGACGCTTACTTGGGTACACTGCCTACGAAGCGGCGCAAATTGATCGAACAACAGAAACCTCGATTATTGGTCAGTCCAACTCCGAACCATTCGGCGATAGCAGCGTCTATGGAGCGTTTAGTAAGGGAAGGTGTGTCCCGGGCGGGCGTGGAGGATGTCGAAGGTGCCGCGGTCGCTGTAGCCGTAGATCCTGGCGTCAGGCGTGCATTCGGTCAAGCGATCAGGGACTGCTTGAACCCGCGCGGATACGGCACGCCAGATTTCCCGGATCCGTTGCGTTTCCCTAACGCGACTAAATACTTCGCGGATCAGGACGGGCAACCGAAATAATAATTTATAAGGAGAGAATGATTCACGAATGGCTTAGAGTATCTATGAAGGGGAAGTCAGGTAGCACGAGGAAAGTGAGGAAATTACAGAGCGACCAAGGAATATACCAGATATATTCACAACTTGTAACCACAGATATCACTAATAATTATAATTGTATACGCCAGTTTAGTGGGACAGAATTGATCATTTTACAAGTATCTTCGAACGATGTCGTATGATGGAACATTAGAGAAACTATTTGTTTAATTCGCATAGCCTGTAGCATTGTGAGGTATATCGGACGATTTTTCCGTGTATAAATATGTTAAATAATTAATACTGTATCATCTATGTTATTAAAAGTTACAGTAAATCGGCTACCCTTGCTCTCCCGTTGTACTCTAAGCATAAACTGACCCCAAAACACGCCACTTATATCGGAACACTTCTTTCATTACTAAAACGCATTTTTCCCCGTAGGATTACTGTCACGCAAACGGAGTGTATTAATCAAATGACACCTGTGTAGGTATTATACAGATGGTAATGTGTATTAATGACTATCTTACTTCTGACCTATTCATATATTGTACACGCTACTCAAAGTGTCGTCGATATCCAAGCGTATCTTCAATACCGATTCTATCCGTTTAATACCGATGACACTGCTGAACCGATATCAATTGTAAGAACTCGTAGTGTAATATTCAATTTTAATGGGAAAAAAAAGAATCGAGTCACCGATGGTATTTAAAAGCGATTAACTGCGATTTAATACGTCACACTGTAATCGCGGATCGTCTAAACTCTAAGATAATAGTTTGTACCACGTAAGCTTTGTTGTTTAATGCGTTATAAAACTTTACCCAAATAACACGCCTCTGTATAATTTTTGCGGATATTTAATTTCGATCGACGGCGGTGTTGCTGAATAATTCAAAAGTGGACATTACTTTTTATGTACAATCTCGACAGAATTAACTCGCGAAATTTTCGATATATTCTAACTTTCAAATATCATTCAGGAGCCCTCGAACGTGGAGAAATGGGATTGAACAGCCTAATAGGAAAATAGGCGATTCGAATTCGTGGTCGTATTAATATTAAGTAATACCAAGTATAAATATTTGATAGATCGTAATATAATGTTAATAAATAAAGTAACTGAAGTAATTTTATGCGATCATGATTTTCACTTCGAGAAACTGTACTAATTGTGTTTAAAATTCGCTTTAATATTAATTCGCAATGGTTTCTTAGTTCGCGATTCTGCTCGCAGGGGGCGCTGGCGAGGTGTTTATAAACTCATTTAAATCGTCATTATTGTTCGCGCGTCTCTGGAACTGCAAAGGTGATTTGCTGTAGTGTGTTTCTCGAGTTTCTCTACAACCAGATCCAGTCTATTTGAAGCGAAGGAGAAGTGGAATTCAGAAAAGGATCAGGACTAATTACTGCTTGGAGTTGGGACATAGATTCGGGATTCCTAAGCTGTATTATTCGAGGTAAATTGAAATATTCATTTCCAACTGTATGCGTCTGTGGCGTCTCCTACTGGGTGTAATGCAATCGGCAATAATTAAATGAGATCGACAGGTAATACTCTTCTGTAGAGATTGGTTAATCTGAAACTTTAATAGAATGCAAGATACATCGAGATAACATAAGTGAAACTCCTAGAAAACCTTTATTTCAAACTCAACTTTCAATCGACATTTTATTGGTTAGTTGAAATTCTCTATTTACTGGAATCAGAGTATTCCTTCCTTTGTAGCTGTCGCCATCTGTCGTTTCAAGATTCCCGCTATCTGCTCTCATTTACACGGTGCAACGAAATGACAGTATTTTGTGTTTTTTAGTCACTTACTACTGAATACATGCGACAAATAACATTTTCCTTCATAATTACGTTCTTTCTGATATTGTCTAGTTAAGTCTGCTAGCTTAGCCAACGGTAACAAGAAATCATTGTAAATTGCGATCCCTATACTAAATATTAAATCTTACTTTATGTACATTTTTTCCGCGACACGCGCTCTCTTTCCTATCCCCTGAAGAGGGCGTACAGACAGAAACATCAAGCAAATTTAATTTAAGTTATTGCTTCCACCGGTCAACTGTTTACTTCGTTATTCAGGTAAAATATCGTAGCAGCGATTCTCGAGTGAATCTCTGTCAACACTATTGAATATTCAACGAATTAACAACATTACATCGGTTACCTGCATTTCGGCAGTCGAATGTACCGAATTAGCAGATATTAGCTGAACCTTACAGCCAGTCATTATCTAAATAAAACAGTTACTCATACAAAGAGAATCGCACAGCCTTCCAAGTGATCAATTATTATTCCCGACTATATCGGGGATTAAGGGGGCATTATCGTTGATACAACGGATTAGATCGTTCCACGATGTCGATCGCTTGCGCGCGATACCGGGCTGTAGACTTACGACGTGAAGACGCGATAAATCAGTTATCGCGCAGGTATCGGGCAAACGTAGATAGGGCAGGTGACGCTTCCTCGCCGCATTACGAAATCGAGGCGAGCATCTGGAATCTCGCGTCTAATTGAAATTATATACCGGATCAGGTATTCCAAATTACCGCCTCGATTCGCGCCAACCTTACTACACTAAAAAAAAAGTAGATAAATATTAAGAGTTCTTGTACCCTCGAATATTCGAAGAAGGAACATTGAGAGAGGATTCCTTTTGAACAAATTAAGTACATCATCTCCGAAACCGTGCAATTTATCGCCAAGCGATTTCTTTCTTCAGATAATAAAATTCATACCCACCGCGCCGTTATTATCGATTGAAATCGAGAGGACAAGGTGTACGCGATACTTTTCCTTCCGCATAAATATTCTTTCAAGAGAGCCTCGCTGGTTGCAGAAACACGCGAGCCAGGTGTATCGTTGCCGTTTCGTGGCACGGTTCTTTCGCAGCGATAACGGGGACGCTGCATTCGGAATATATTTGTTAAGGCACGTCTCGGCCACTCCATGCTCGACATTTAGTTTATCTATCGCGCGATAAGATTCAACGAGGGCGGGCAACGGTTCGAATTAAAAACGGCCCCGTAAAGAGGAGGGGATGGTTCGCGCCAACCCTTCTTGTATTTCGACAGAAAGGGGAAAAAGGAACAGGAAAGAAAGGAAAGCAAAACGGATTTCCCTGCCCTCTCCCCACCACCCCCTCCCCCGCCGTACCGGTTGCCACTCGCTAATAGGCGCTCGTTAATATTGCGAGTGCCACTCTTGAATATCGAGGAGAGGTTTCTACCTTCCCTCCCTTTTTTCAACGTTTCGTCATTTCCCTCCCCCGCCCCACCCTCGCGCGTTCACTCTTTCCCGTTCCGTCGATAGGGTATCCCTCTTCTCCCTCGCTTCCCGCCAACCCCTACCGGCCGCAACGCGAGCGTTCGCCGGATTAAAGCATAATGAAATTACGAGGGTCACGTCATTTTATAAAACGATCGTTAAGCTTCGAGAGTGTTCGCTCGACGTTGGCTCTCGTCGAAATGACACCGCATTGAAAACGATCGATCGAAAATCTCCGGGGGCTAAAGAGCCCCGGGGCCGCGCCGCGCCGGGGAAAGGGGACTCGGAATTTCCGGCCGCGGGGAAACGGTGGTGGGCGGAGAGGGCCGAGGGGGCGAAGGCAGGGAAAAGAGAGTAGGATAAGTGCAGTTTTATGTACAACAGCCGGGGAAGGCTAATAAATCGGCGCCCGTTGTAAAATCAATTATTAATTTAATCCGAACGGAGCCCACAGGAATTCACCGAAATAACGGCGAGCATTGGCAGAAGTTGTTGCAAACCCAACCGTCGTAAACGTGCGTGCGCGCAGTGCTTTATGAACACACGCGCTCCCGTTAACATTCCGCGTGCCAAGATTGATTATAATTTATCGGCGCGTTACGTATAAGCGCTATATTATACGGGGCGTACCGATCAGCCGCCCATTTTTGGCGACCCGCGACGATTCGTGGAATTAAAATTCTCGCGATGGAATGCTTGTCAGCTATCAACGCGCATCTATTCCTTCTGCGCGAGCGTAATTATTAAAGTTTCGCGACAAGTTTCTAATCTGCTGAGATTGAGAATTTTTAACCTTTCGCTGTCGCGACTATCAGCGCGGCTGTCGCGTTGCCCAAAGGCGTTCCACTCCAGCAGCCATCGCTGCTGGCAAGATCGTTATCTCTCGTGTCGCACTGATAATAATGAATAGCTGTCGATAATGTTGATTCGATTAGTTTCTGATTTTTCGCAAAGCTATTTTAGTTGCCTTGAAGCATTATGATTCACTACATATGTAAGGCATGTGTCCCGGAAGTGCCTCTGCGATTTGCTATCAAGACGAGCCAAAGATTCTCGGAATGGACACGGTCGAGTGACGAGTCAGCTTACCTCCTTCGGTTAACAGGTCCACTTGGCTGTAATTTCAACCGTATACTTTCTGCACCTACTGTACCTATATGTTCCCCTCACCCTCGTTCGTGGCTCTTCGAAATTAATATCTAGCGTGTATTACGACCAGTCCCCCAATTTTCTTTAGGCATTATTTTCGGAGTGATAGCGGGCTTCCAAGTAGGGCTGGGACTATTTGAATAATTTAATATTCGAATAGTTTACAAGTATTCGAATGCTACGAATAAACTTCGAATATGTGAGTATTCGAATGTTATTATTCGAATACTGATATATTAAAATACTGATGTATTCGAATAGTATGGTGTGAAGTGGGTCAAAATTAGCTTACAAGATTTCTTCCTGACAAATGAACCTAAAGAACTTGATTTATAATTCACACCATACTATTCGAATTGTATATTCGAATAGTATTCGAATACTTGTATACTCGAATAGTATACGAACACTTGTATATTCGAATTATATTCTCCAAATAATTGAGCAACTGAAGTATTCAAATATTCGAATACCGATAAATTCAACAAATAGTCCCATCCCTACTTCCAAACCCCGCCTGTCACGCGTCGATTTTTCGCGATTCCATCGATGAGTAGAATTCCGTAGGGTCGGAGCGACGCGTGGCCGTCCGCGCGTCGCCACATTCGTAAATACCCTCAATAACGATATAATTGGTCGCGTCGGCGTATTCGTTAGATTCCGGCGCCGACGCGACGCAATTGTTCCCCGAGCTTTATTAACGCTGCCCTTTCGACATCATCGAAAACGCCGGGCGATCGCGAACCGCAGCTCGTATCCGATACCTCTACAGCTCTCGCGCTGAACGCGAACCACGTTGCCTCGGATCGCGCGATAAGTCTGTAATCGCCCGATAGCGCGGTATCGTGTCGAGTGACTTAACGGGGCGGGGCAGGGGTATAATTTCATTAGCTAGTAACCGGATTCTCTGTTTCGACTGTCTCCCCCTGCCGGCCCCGTTCTTCCCTCCTCCTTTCGAACACTTTCCGCCGGAGACAAAGCGATAGGCGTGAAGCCGAGTGCTCGCGCTGGTGCCGAGAACGTGGGATTGAAAGGGCGAGCTATATCGCGTGGAAAGAAACGGTCTAGAGCGGAACTGTCATAGCTTGATCGATAAAACCCGGGACACCTTGTATAGCCCAGATGGAACCGACCGTCCGATTCGACGAAACTTTTTCAACGGGCGCGGCGGAGGGGATAACACCTTCGTTGCACTTGTCAACGAAACGGGTCGGGCTACCAGGGAACGATATCGTCGAATGGAGCTCGCGGCTGCTCGTTGTCGCGGCTAGGAACAAGGGGATTTTTCGGAGTCTGGGAGCGAAAGGCGTTGGTATTAATTGGCTGGACCAGTTCGTGTGGAGTGGCCCCGACGACTTCCAACTACTACCAACATCGGAACTATCACCGCCATCCCCCTACTACCACTCAGGCAACGGCTATTCTCCGCGCTCCAACGTTTTTCGTGGTCCGTGCCACGGAAATGTTCGTTCATTTGGTGACCGTCCGCCTCCCCGACTCCCCTCTTTCGTCTTTCTTCCGCGACCCCCAGGGGTCGTACCCTCTTCCTTCTTCGGAGCCCCCCTACCACGGACGGGTAGGAACTCGAGGAGATCCAGCGGGAGTATAGGCTGCACCTCTCGGTGTGTTGTGGCAGCCGCGTCTATACACACGTACACCGGGCACGTACACAGGCAGAAAGGTATAATAAAGGTCGTGGGGAGCAGTCCGCGCGGACTTAACGGCTGGCTGTCAACGAGCGCGCCGTATGAAAGCCAGTTGGTCGGCGTTACCGCGCTCTTCCGGCAGGATTGGCCTTTTTCGTTCCCGATTACGCCTCTTTATTCGCCCACTGGGCGTCGCCGTGGATTTTTCCGCGCTCAGGTTGGCTGCCGGCCGGAGAACGGGTCTCTTATAGGCTGTCTCGCTGGTTTTTCCGTGCGGCGAACAGTACTGCGAGTCCGCGCGGACTAGAGCTGGGGCCGAGGTTAAGACGCCTTGGCAATCAAGTAGAACCTCGGGCAAGCAGGGGCGGTTATGGGTGGTTATCGGAAAGGGGGTTGCGCGCCGCGCCGTGCCTCGGTGTAGAGAAAGAGAGGATGTACGAAGGCGGCCATATTTAGAGAAGGAAATCAGTGAAGAGCATTTCGCGCCGTGTACCGTGTTCCACCGTCTGTCCTCGTCTCTCGCCCGATACCCGCTCGCCCCCCATTCCCTCCATTCATCTCCGTCAGGCTATCGGCTGTCCCTTCGTTCCTCCCCCGCTCGGTGTCCGCACACATCCTCACTGCTCTCCTCCGTCTGTCCGCCGCGCCGTGCCCGTTGAATTTTGACGGATGAAAAGTAACCGAGGTCGTCAGAAGCGGCCGAGGTTCCTTCCCGCCCGACGGGGAATTATGGTTTTGCGGCGGCCGCGTCTCGGCGATCATCGGCGCGCTAAAAGACGAAACGTTGCTCCTCGCTCGCGTCGCGTCGGGCTGATCGCTCGCTCTCCTCTCTCCACCTCTTCGCCCACCCTTTCTTCCACTCTCGTTCAGACGTCCTTTTAGCACGCACGTTATACGCGGTACTTTACGCACTCCCAGAGAACTCGTCGCTCCTCGTATCTCTCGCCTCCGACGATCAGTTTTTACGGCGACGGGGGAAGAGTCGGCGGGTGTTTGTTATTAACCCGAGGAGAGCGTAGCCCCTGGCTGGAAACTTTACCGCTCCGGCGTCGTAAATAGACCCGTCGGCGTCGGGAAACTATTGCTGCGCGTGTTTGATTCGACGCCGAGGCAGAAACACGCTTCAACATTTTCCATAGGCTATACACGCCGGCGGTTTTCTGTGACGTCGCGCGTGTGTACACTTTGCCGTCGCGTGTTCGCAAACCGTCAGCCTTCAGAGAACCCACCCTCTTTGCTAGGCCGCAGTCAGCCCCCGCCGGCCACGTATGCACCTACAGGGTGTAAAAACAGAAACGGCCACGACGTTCTAGCACGAATTCGCGTAGCTAGAGACTTTTCTTTTATTTTCACGTATAAATTACACTTGAGAAATAATCAGAAATCTAGAAAGATGTAATAAAAGACTGTCAAAGTCTTGACCAATTACGTTGCGCCAACTTGATTATAGAGGCGGAGCATTTCTCTGTATTTATAAGAAGCATTTACTTCTGGCAATCTTTACCAATAAAAGTATCAATTACACTATGACATACAGCATATATAAATTTGCCAGAAGGTGCGCGTTAGTCGTAGCATTGAAAATCACAGAAACATTTAAAGCAGTCGCGTTTAGCAGGACACCCTGTATATTCGCTACGAGTACCCAATGGCGTAGCGAAGATTGGGCACGAAGTATCCTCGAATTCGAACCTGACCCTGTCAAGAGCGTGTTTAACAAATCTCATTCAATTAACTGTTATCACAATCTTAATATCGTATTCCCGATTTAGCGAAAAATGGCAAGACCTATTCGCAATAAATATCGCGTCCACTTCGAAATAAATACAAGGGCCGGTCAATTCTCTGAAAAAAGATACATAAATGCTTGAAAGAGGCTGACGTAATGTTGCCATTGCATCTAATCTCGCAATTACGGCATATGTAACAACGAGCAATAATCACGGTTTCGTGAGTCATCGAATCCGAACATCAAGTTCCACGCTATTGTTTCTCAGCCTCCGCAGTCACCGAGAGGAAAAGAGGAGCACTTCTGGAGGCGTAAACGTTCGTGAACGCGTCAATGGCGCGCGCGTATAATCGCCGCGCGCCTCGAATCCGGGCGATCATTCGAGTCAGAGGCAACCGGAGCTTTTCAAGCGGTTTTTTGCAGCCGTCGACTACGTCGGTGTATAGCCGTCGTCGGGCTGTCGTCGACGGGCGCGAAGCGTTGCTCGAAGCTCGAGAGCTTTTTCTGCATCGCGCCTTCACGGTATGTAATGTCATTTCTCCTCGTCTCGGCGCTGTGACGAAAACACTCCTACCGATTTCCACCGCCGTTCCCTTCCACTTCTCTCTTTTCCTCTTTTTTAATATCGTTCCCGTTACGGTCTACCTCCTCTTCTCTTCTTTTTTTTTTATCTTACACTTACCGCAATGTCAGAGCGCTCCGGTAAGAGGTTACCTCGCGGAGGAACGGTGTTTCATATTTTTCTTTTTTGTTCGCCCCGTCCGTATGGTATATGGCCGCGTATGAACCGCGACCACATTTCTCCGCGTCGTCGTCGACATCGTCGGACAAAGGGGAACAATTAAAGCGCAATAAAAAGCGGCGATATATTAAAAAGTAATAGTCTCTGTTTCATCTTCTCCTTTCACGAGCTTTTTTTACATCCCCCTTTGTTCCGGCCCCCGGTGGAAGCGCGGCGCGTCGAACGCCGCGCGATAAAATTCCTTTTCCACGGGCCAAAGAACTTCTCTTCTATTTTTTCATTTTTCGGTTCCCTGATTCCCCGCGCGTTATCTGCCCGCGCCAGAATTATTTTCTACCCGGTTTATCGCAGTTTTATTGAGCTGCCCGCGCAAGACCGGCGACCATGCTTGTATTTTATTCCGTAGAAGCGTCTCTCCAAGATACAGGACGATTCGAAATGGCTTTTGAAATATCGGGCTCCGGTTCAAGCTGCCCCAAAGCCGAGTTGAGCGTTAGTTGAATAAATTTTTATTCGAATGATCTCGAATAACTTTAGTCGAATAAATTTTTATTCGACTAAGATTTTATTCTAATGATCTCGAATAAAAATATCGAATAAAATGAAGTTATTCGAAAATAACGAATAAATTTTTATTCGAATAAATTTGTATTCGTTATTCACGAATAACTTCATTTTATTCGAAATTTTTATTCCAGATCATTTGAATAAAAACTTAGTCGAATAAAAATTTATTCGAAGATTATTCGAACAATACCCAACTTTGTCCCAAAGGTCCCCCCCCCCCCCCGTGTCGCGTTACTTTACCACGCCTGTTGCCCGCCTAACCGCGCGCTCGAGGCGGATGATAAAACTTTCCGCTTGATCTATCGCCGCTTTGGCAATTAATTCTCGCGCGGTCGGTTGATATCGGTGCGCTGGCGCGCGGCCGTTATCAGGAAGCGTGGAAACAGTGACGGTCACTGGAGCACATCGCGGCGTTACGGGTGTTTTCCTGGAAAATCATTTTTCGATCGTTCCGTCGGAAGCGACACCGTTCCAGTCTCCGACCCGGCCCCGTTAACTCTTTAAGTGGAACCAATGAATAGAATTACGATGCGAAATTACGATCAAGTAGGATACAGGATCTGATGGGACGCTGGACAGGGCAATACGTTGGGACGGCGTGTATTTCAGTAGGAACTCGCCTGTCACTCCATAAACTTGGTATTGTCCTTTACCTGTCCATCGAGCTGCGCGTCGTCAATTAGTCGGATCGCTCGAATGAATAGAGGTGTTCGATTAGATTTGCCGCGTTCGAACGGCGACTCCTACGACCGGAGCGTTTCGTAAAACGACTGTGACAATGATCGGTTTATATTCGTCGTGGACGATTACCGTGCGAGAAAGCACGGTCGTCGCTATCAGAATCGGGAAAGGAAATCGCTGGTGGAAGAGCGGGTCAGGTCGACGTAGCCGCGAAATGCTTTCGGGCCGGATATCCAGGGGACGCGTGTACACGTCGCGTACCGATTGATGGCCAGAGCCAATTGGCAGCCGGGGCACTTGGCAAGAATGATGCAATTAACCAATAAACACGTTTTCCAACGAGGCGACCGCTAACGCACACGAGAGCCGGCCGTGCACGCGCGCGGCCCTCGCGAGAAGTCACGTTCCGCGGCTCTGTCGGCCGTTCCACGATTATCATCGTCGCTCGTCGATCTTCTCGCGTTAATTTCGAGAACACACTTCTCAGTCTTCCTCGATGAACTTCGATACCCGCGTATCGATGTATTAATAACTATGAAAGGACACTGGCTTCGTTTTTATATTGAAATAGCTACGCGCAAAGTGGACGAAACATACTTTATGCAAAACGGCGGGTGGATAAGAAAAATTCTGCCGGATACTTGGTTTTTGTAGATCTCTTCTTATTCTGAAATTGAAATTTTATTCCACTCCTCGTGATTCGTCTCTCGGTGTTGCTGCCGCGGCCAGTACGTGCGACGATTAAGAAACATACATGTTCCGCTTTAACGTTTTTGCGTGCGCGATACGAACGGGAGGTTCGAAAGTGCGGTGCGCCGCGCGAACGTGAGAGAAGGCCGCTTTTCTTTCGGTAATCGATAGAGTTACACGACCAGAGTCACGCAATACGTCGCCTGTAATCTTACACCTCTGGATCCGGTTAGCATTATTACGCCCGTCGCGCGACCAATTTGATATTCGCCGATCAATTCTAGCCCGACAAACCGACCAGAACAATAGAGCGGCGTAAATAAATAGCCGCCTCGTGCGGATCCCATTGGCGTTAATAAACCATGCGCTGGCAAATATTCCCGCTAAACAAACTATAAACATCGATGATCCTAAATGTTCGTCATCGTTGTTGATAAACGCGAATCGGTGGCGATTGTTTGCACAATGGACACGCGCCATTCACCACGATCGACTCGTCATCAGATTTCTATCGGTAAGAAAGGAAGAAAAAAAAAAGGAACCGTGGAACCTGTCGGACGCTGCCAGAGTAGGTACCGCGCGGCTTTAAGAAGACAGTCGTCGTGGAAAAAAAGAGGGATCGTAGTCGCTAAAGCGTTGGGTAAATACGACAAAGGCGGAGATGTTTGAGGCACCGTCAGCCGTTCGTCAAAGTCGACGCTGTGAAACGCGATGTTAACTCTCCGGTTTGTTTGCTGGCGAGGGCAACCGGTTCCTTTCGCGATTCGAGGCTCGCGTTACGTTCGAACACAAGGGGAAAGAAAGAGAAGAATGAATTATCGCGCGCTTAATGCGACGCCCGCGCCTGATATTCGAGGGATCGTCCTATTTCTGCGCGGGACTTAAGCGATTAAACGAGTGGTCGATGTGTCAGGAGATAGAGGGCAAGGAATTCGTATCGGGTGTTTCAGCTCGATGACAAGCGATGACGTATCCCTTTTCAGCTTTCGCGGCTCGAATTATGCGGCATGGATATCTGCTTCTTGTACGCCGACAAGCGGTTCTCGTGCTTTGCATATTTCCAGAGAAACGTGCCTGCCACTGGTAAACGCTAACTAATAAAGTAAACGGGGATTGATACTGCGCTGACGATTGCTCGTGTATCTGTCTCAAGAAATATGTAAATATCTTGTAGAGAACGATATTTTTAAAACTTAGAAGCTATGCACGTTTACAGCTACAAAAAGGGGAAGTCAGGTTCGGACAAAACTTTAATTCCAAGGTTGATGATTTCACCCTCTCTCCGCGCACGATCAGCCTAAATTACGATCTTTAAAGCACGCTGCTCGGCCACTGTCTCGTTAGCGGGCCTCTCGTAATATCTTCCTCCATTTGCCTCCGTGATACATACAGGCTGCGAGCCGGGAATTTTCGTGACGAGCACAGCTCGCGTGTCACCCCTCGTTAAGGCCTCGTCGCTCTCCTCCGTGTCTCCTAACCCGCAAGACTGCGCCCTCCGCTTCCCCACCTCGCCGCAGTTTCTTCCTTCTCGCTAAATAACGCCAAGATTAAGTGTCACCGGGCTGAGTGCAGCGGGGGTAAAGTGATAATAATTGTTTGCAGGGAGTTGAGGTGGAAAGGTCGTCGATGCTTGCCACCCCGTCCAAAGGGGTTGTACACGGCTGTAGTAACCGGCGTGTATACCGCTCGGCTATAGACACTCTCGGGGAGCAGAGTCACGGGGACGAAAAGAGCTTGGGCGGCGCGGGGAGGACCCGGCGGAAGGACATCCAACGTGTTGTCGAGGGGGTGAGAAAGGGGACGGGGAGGTACACTGCAAGTACGAGGTCGAGGATGAAACGGACGGTCGGTTGGGTCGAGATAGCGGCAACGAGAACGAGAGGGGGCTAAAACGAGCGTGACAAGGATGACAGATGACCCGGGGAGAGAGTGAACTCCAATCCGAAAGATTCGTGGCTGCAAGAACGGGGCAAATGTGAGGCAACCGAAAGGGGGGGGAAAAAGAAGAGCTCGCGATCCTGGAGGAAGTCTTCTGGTATTGCAACGGAGGGGTGGCGAACGACGGGATCGAGGGATCATGGGTGGCTGAAGTAGGAAGTCTACGGCAAAGGTAAAACTGCATTTAATAAATTAGATTATTATTCGTAAAGATATTTCAGCTGTGTAGGATGTAGTTGGAGATTGGGACATTTTATTGCGTCACTTGTCGAGCGGTATACGTGTGAATGATATCTAAGTGTCCTCTGGGTAAATGTGTAATCTTCAGATTCGTTATATTTGTTGTGATAATGAATCGGTTCCTGGAGAAATCTTGACGAAATCGGCTCGCCACGCAATGTATTAGAAACGTGGCGTGTTGCTTTCGAAAACAACGTTTCCATGCAACTGAGAAAGAGACGATCCCTTGTGCAACGATAAGTCGAAAGTGCGCAATAAATTTGTTAGCTCCAAGAAGCCGCTGTTTCTATTCGTGTCTGTGTTTATAAGCATTGATTTTTTTAAGACGTCAACAGCTGGTCTGCAGTTTTGTATTCAATTCAGCTTGTCTTGCGCAACGTATCATTTCTACACCAGCTGTACCATAAATTCGTCACCGTTCTGTGCCGACGAGGATGTCTATTTATCTGCCGATGCAACGAGGATACGTTGTTTTACAGCATTTCGTTAGACCAAAAAGTGAACTCGTCCGATATCGCGTTTCGCAGTTTGGACGTTGCCTCGTAACCAACAGGGGCAACGGGAACGGTTTAATTCGCTCCCCCCGTTACCAGCAATATTAACGAAACGCGGGATCTCGTTCGAAGCGGCAGATAGTTATTTGAAAATTATCCCGGCTGCCGCCCTCTTTCATTTGTGTACGGGGATACAATTAAATATAAAGGCTGCGAAGAAATCGCTGCGCTGTTCGTTATGAAGCGATCAAATTCGCGCGTGATAAAGAGGAAGTTTAACACGGGTTTTCCGGCCGCGCTTGTTCACCGATGTTCACCCTGTCCCGTAGGCAGCGATAATTTAATACGCGCCGGCTGGTAATACGCAGGCTACAAACTCGCCGCAACATCTACCGCCGCGAATCTCGTTTTTGCCCGTAAGTAAAAATGCAAAGCGGATCGCGACGAGAACGGATTCCCCCGTCCGCCGCTGATACACGTACACACGTAGACGGTACGCACACGCGCGCTGATATCCGTGCACATGGGAACGCGACGGACGGGAAAAGAGAGACGAACGAGCTAAGAGGCCCGATTGTCGAAGGCGCGCGCGCTGCGAGTGGGAGAAGGAGCGAGCGAGACGGGGAGAGTGAAAGGGAAGAATCGCTAGAGCGACTGAGACGAGGCGAGAGAGCCGACGGGGAAGACCACGTGGTGTCGCGGTGAACGGTGGGGGGGCTCGGTGAGCGACGCGGGGAGGGGAAGAGCTTCTCCTCGGCGCTGCGGTTGATTAGTTGATACCCGTCCGTTGGCGAGAGAGGATCGGTCGAGGGAACCTTTTCGTCTTATGTATCGTCGCGTATTCGCATCGCGTAACACCAGCGTGATCGAACGACGTTCCGCGCCGCCGCTATTGCAGTCCGCCGTCGTGAACCGTGCCTCTCCCCTCGGTACCTCTTTCTGCGAGACGAGCAGCACGAAAAACCGAGCGGAAGCCAAAGGACCGCGCAGAAGAAGAAAAGTGAACAGTGCGTGCGTGCGTGTGTGTCCTGTGTGTGCCGCGCGCCCACGTCGGTTCGACTTGGTGCCGTAGCCCTCCGTCTCCTCGTATCGTGTTGTTTTTTTATCCCCGTTCACGGTTCTTATTTTCCCGGGAGCAGTGAATAATAGTGCGTACAGGCTATGACCTGGGATACCGCTGGATATACCTGAGGATAACGGAGACATATCCATTACTCTGGTGACAGGAGTCGGTCGCGACTGGAGGGAGCCAACATAACCTCTTCGAGGGGCCACCGACGATAAGATGTACCCCAGTGCCGGTATAAACGCGGCGGCAGCTGTGGCCGTGGCAGCTGCGGCACGGCACCCGGTAAGTGCTTCTTTCTTTTTATTTCTCCTTTCTTTCACTCCTCTGTCGATCGCTTTTTTTCCCCTTCGCCTCACGGAGGTACGCGCGCCGTTTGACAGGAGTGACGGGAGCGACTTATACGCGATAAAAATAAAAGCTCTAGGGGATAGGAAAGACTCGAAGCGTAGCGGGACGTCTCTGTGGCGAGTCAGAGTTTACGAGCCGTGCAACTACTGGCGACGGCTGTTCTCTCTCTTGTAAATTCTCCGTCCACTCGATTATTGCTCTTCTTCGAATCACTTGGGGATGTTACTCGAATTTCAAGAATCTGGAAAGCTTCGATTGGTATTATAGAAAGGCTTGACGTGCCTTTCGTTTCTCGCATAAACACGGAGTTAAGAGTTGCTATGCCAACTGTGCACATGTGTGCGCTCACGTGTACAGCGTGTCAGGAATATTTCTCATCGTCAACGTGATCTGTATCGAATCAGAGGCAAATGTTTCGTTTGAGTTTTGTATTTCCCGGATTTCAATAATATTTTGGGGGGAATTGTGTTTTCGGTGGAACGCTCGGGGCAAGTCGAGGCAGCTCGAAGCGCCTTAAGGCCCCATCGCCGGCGGGCATCGGACGGTTTTTAGTTTCGCGTTTAATCGCACCGAGGCGTGTAATTCGGCCTGACACGGCCCAGGCAACGAGCTTTGCTCGCTATCGCGAAATCATATGCTCGCAGTCTGTCGAAGTAAATTCCAACGATCGTTTGCGCGATTCTAACGAGTGCTTTGAACAGTGAATAGTGATCGATGTTGATTTCATTGTGGCGCGGTATGGAAGATTACTTTTCCGTGAGTAGCACACGAAACCGTGTCTCATTTGAATGGGAAACGAGCGCTCTTCTACGTATCGGGGGAAATTATACACGTCGAGGCAAAACAGCGTAACGTGCGCGCCTGGTGACCTCGCCTCGTCTTGCTGTCAATAGCCGACGATTACTCGCTTACAAAGCAACCGTGAAAATATTCAGATCGTTGACGCGATACGATCAACGTTCCTCGTGTAGACAATGTTTCCTCGGCATCGCCCATGTGCGCACGTGCTTTTGTGCCCGTCGTTCTCCACTGCGATGCAAACTAGTGTGAAATTAATCGTGGATAATACGGATACCGCATATCCCAGTATTAGAATTCAAAGCGTCTGTATCGCCCTCGATTAAGTTTAGCATATATCTCATTTCTTAAATACCTCTTATTCTCTATAATTTACATTCTTAGATATATATCAATGTGTTTCCACAGCTAAGCCTCTAATCTCACGGCCGTATCGCGCGATGTCTCATTTTGTAAATAGTTTATTGTATCAGTGGAACGCTTTACATATTATTACACGTGATCGTATACCAGCAGCAGGTCCAATTAAAGTGTACATAAGCAATTATTCCGCAAACTATGAGAGATACACACCAGACTTTGAGGCTGAATATCGGGCCACAGTTAATTGTTTATAAGACTGTTTGCAGAGGTTTCAAACATAACTTCCACACTTTTACACATCTCCTACGCTTTGTTGGTTGTTCCAAGCCGCGTATAAAAGTTAAATGAACCGTGCTCCTCACATCCCCCATGAAAATTACCAACAAATACAAACTCTTGCTGTTTTAAACCAGCAACGTAGAAACAATAGATTCCACTGAGCAGAAATTTATTTACGATCCGCGCTCCTCCAAATATCTAGCGTGCAATCGATTCAAAGTACATTTCATTCAGCTGGTAAAGAAATAAGGTTGCAAAAATTGCACTTGATAACCCGTGTCCCCCGTCGGATTGTTTTTATTTTTTCCTCCGCATTCTCCCTCTCGCGATTCATCGATATCATGGAATACGCATCGCGCACCGGTCCCGCTCGAAAATCCTTTCAATCCTGAGCGCACTTTCGATAAGTATCGTTCGCTGGCCGTGCCCGGCCGAAGCCTCTATCCCCGACGCTAATTCGAGTTACCGATATATCGACCCGGGGTAGCTGCTCGGCCATAGACACTCTCTCCTCGTCAGGATAGATCCGTAGTCCCATGGTCTTCCTTTTTTTTCCCTCCCCTCGCCGTTCGCATCGGCGTCGCTCGAACGGAACAAAAAGAGGCAGAAAGTGATAGAGAGAGACCGAGAGGGACCTGAAAAGTACTCTGTCGGGGATTTTTTGCCGAGCCGCGCGAGTCGCCAACTCGCGCGTACTCGCCGCTGCCAGACTCGAGCGGGGACGAGGGGGCGCTCTCTTTCAGATCGTTAGTCGAACGAACCCTGGCTGGTCCCGTATTTATTTTCTCTCGATAGTTTACCCACGTACCCCGCGCGCAACTCCTCTCTAACTCTCGCCATCATTCTCTTATTGCGAATACACAGGCACACGATCGTGCAGAAACTCAGTCGCGCGCGAGACAGAGTTTGCACACGCGTGCTTCGCGCTAAATACCTGTGCGCTCGCTCCCCTGCGTATAAATACACGGTGGGATGAAATTGACGCGAGCCTAATTTTTTTTTCTCGTCCCAACTCGCTCCTCGCTCGCCTGTGCGAGCGCGTGCAAGGTGGATGGATAGACGCGGAGGTAGTGGAAAAATGAAATAGGAAAAGCGGAAAGACTGAAAGGGATGTTTTGTATGAAAGAGGAGGAATAGCATTCCTCCGCGAAGATATTCGCTGAGAAAGTAATGCAGCTGAGAATTGTAATTTTAATACTTGTCGATAGAGATAACCGTTAATTAGAGACTGGAATATGACGGCATATTTGAGTGTCGAGAGCCAAAAGTCTTGGTACTGCAGTCTGTGGATACACGTGGGACCTTCGAGATTACCATTTGCACATCAGACGAGTGTCTCAAGTACCTCGCTATCTTCTTCTCATTCAGTTACGAGGTTTCTATGGGTAACTTGAATCTCGTGTAAAAATCGTGGCAGCCAGTTTCTCTCAATAATCGCGATAGAATCTTCCGTCGAAACTGGCCTTGTGGTCTTAACGTCGTCGTTTCTACTCCATACAATAACCGGCTAATGATGGAGCGGCAGGACGGAGGGGCATAAAGAGCTCGTGAATGGCAAGCGGGTGTGCGGCCCGGGGACGGAATAATATTTGGCTGGCGAGCAAGTTTTCATTCGGCCGTAAACAGGCCGCGGCAGTCGACGCGGAAAAGCTCGGCAGAACGACGAAAATAAATCCCCATGTAGCCGTGACCAACGCTCGCGCGGTCCAATATCCGCGATTACATTATGTCCGTACGTGCCACCGCATATGGGCGACGTGCAGCGACGATTACCAGCCGAGCAAATGAATGGCAAAAAAAAAGGGTAGGGGAGGTTGGGGCAAGTAAATCCCGGATAAGAAGGGACGCTTCTGTCGCTGGGAATTACCTGGAGCTGCTGGAACACGTCCAATACGGTATCGAAAGTGGAACAGATTTCCTCGCGTTAAAGCTCTTCGGCTTAGGCGATCCATTTTTATTCGATACCCTGTCGCCTGATCGTGCTTTATTTTATTCCCATTTCCTTCGCAACTCTATATACCATTCGTCTAAAAAACGGGCTTCGATATTCTCATTATCACTCGTTATTAATAATCAGCGATAATTCACTGGACAGTGAATTTTATATCTCACGGTGCAGTCGACGAGGGGTTGTGAATTATATGCATTAGTCTTTAGAGTTTTAAGAGAGAGTAACTACGGAGGTATTTACAAAGTTTAGTGAGCTCTTAGAATCTTAGATTGTTGAGGAAAAACGGAGATCTGTAGGTTTGCTGGCGTCTCCAACAACAAAGTCTTGGACGATAAAGTTTTGTATATACCACCCCACGGTTTTGGCTTGTTTTCAAGCCATGAGTCATCCCTTCTCCAGTTTACCGCGAATTACGACAGCACCCCGTATAAAACCCTGCTGCTTGGAAATGGAATGTTCTCCCGCTGGTAGCCATTATCCTATCGTAAACGCGGGGGAGGGGAGGGATGTTCGTTTAAACCGTACACTACCGGTAAGTCGATGGAAGTTAACGCCTTCCGTTTTATCGCGGTAATGCGCGGGGGGTAGCGTTTCGAAAGGCTTCCGTAATCGATAGGGCTAATATAAAAATTTACCCCGAGGTCGGGGGCGCACGGTCGATCGGTACGCTCGTCCATATCCCGTCGCTTTGTCCCTTTTGCCGTTACTTGGACCGACCGTATCTTAACTTTCCACGCTTTTGATCCGGTAATCCTATTAACGTCGCAGGATCGTAAAATTCGTGCCCCGCCGCCTGCAGGGCGAGGTTACAATTTACGGAGGGGCGGGGCCCCGGTTGATTGTTGACAAGTGCCTGCAGTGTAAACACAGGTGTATGGGTCTTGGAAAGAGAGGGTGGCGCGGCCAGAGAGAATTAGAGAAAGGGAGAAAAAAAAATGTTACCTGAGTCGCGATCGCCTCCGACATCGGTCATGTTTACCCGCCCATTGTCGTTCTCGATTGTTTGTCCGGCTCGTTACCAGAGTTCCTCGCAGTTCTATCGATCGCTCACAGTTTCGAATAATATTTTTCGAGCAAGGCACGATTCCGTTCTGATGCCGTAGACGTCAAGGGGATTTGTCAACGGGGGCCTCGGGTGGTTCGTTATAAATTGGAAATATTTAGTCGCAAAAAATGATACAGGAATCGATTCTATGCGAAGGCGACGCCTTCGCATCTGGATATCGTTCTTTGTCTTGCTAGTCTGTTGCTAAGTTGATAGTGGGATCGTTATGTAGACAAGAAGCTTCGCAGAATTCGTATAATTAAAGGTTTACGAAGTGATCTTCGCTTCGCGAAAGACGTCGGTATTTTACTGACATCTTTACAGTATTATGGTATTTACTTGGACCGCTCGCTGCTATTTGCCTAAATTCTCACTAATCCCGTGTATAAAAGGCCAATATGCATAAAAGGCTTTCAAAGGAAGGATTTCCCCTGAAGCCAGGGAAGTATTAATGCCCCACTGACAACATTCCATTCCATTTCATTCTCATCGAATACAGGTGGTATTTTCCAGAATTCTTATCAATTTTATTTTGATGGATAGCGGAATTTAACAAAATTTTAAGTTCACGCGTTCCCGTATCGCTATCTACAATCTACAAAACGTATTATAAAACATCAAGTATAACATCCTTGAAGCTAAATGTGTGAATATTGCGATATCAGCAGATATTCGGACACCAAATTCCATCTAAATCTAACTGGAACCTCTGGTCGTAATCAAAGCGATCGTCTAATTCCTAATCACTGAATCACTATATAGGGGCGGGGAACTGGGGAGCGATTGCCGGTCGTGTAATCGTCGTCTGGCACGGAGACGACGAAAAGAGAGAACAAGGAATACAAGGGGTGGACGGGGCGAGGCTCGAGGAACGAAGGGGAGAGAGACGCTGGGATATATTCAGCAGGATCAGGGCGAAATTGAAATCGAGACGAGCGGGAGGAGTAGACGGGGCGGAGGTAGGGGTTCGGTGGGGTCGGGGTCTGGGTGAGAGGGCGAATGAAGGGGTTCGAAGTACGATTGCACGAAATTCGCGGTCCGCACGGTTGCGAGTTTCCGCAGAGACCGCAATATGCATTGGTAATTACACGGGATGAATTACACCGCGGAATGAGCGAAGCGTGTTACGTGTAATTGACGCGCATTATAAATCTCGCGACATGCAAATAGCTCTGTCTGCCTCTGCCCTTCAATTGCCCAGCGACCGATGCCCAAAACGTGGCCATTCTTTCTCGATGAGCGGCGGCGTTGCTCGACCCCCTTTTTGTTCTCGCTTTATCGAAAACCGTTCCGCGGTAATTTATCTTTGCTTCACTGCGCTGGAAAAGGAGCGGGGAATAAATACAGGGTGACCCGTTTTTATCTCTGTGTATGGGTTCAATCTTTGCGCCGACTGCACCGTCGAGTTTCAGGGAAATTGAACGTTAGCGGAGTTCAAAAGGCTCCTAAAGAGTGTTTGTACGATGCAATAGAGACGTCGATTGTTAATAAAATTACAGAGGAAGTATCAAAACTGATATCTCTGCAACTTCGTGTGGAATCCATATTATTGCTATCTCAATAAATTTATATCACTCGAAATTTATATGAAACCTCACCTATAGAAGCCTCACCCTCCATCTTTCACCAATACTTCCACCCTGATATTATCCCTTCGACCATCATCCCTCGTTCGATGGTCCCAAAATTCTCCAGACACTGTCTAGGTCCTCATTCTCGAAAACACCATTAGATCCGCCTGAATTTTTTACATTCCACTTTTCGTCTGTTGAATGACGGCAAACGAGGCCCGCCGCTCGAAGGTGCTAAAAGACTCGGCGGAATTGTTAATTTACATGCCGCGCAGCAGACCCGGCGGAATCCTGGCGTCGTTAGCGGACTGGTTCGCAGTTTTTATCGCGGTGGTGAACGCGAAGCGTTCCAGGAGTACCGCACCGTGTCGCGCCGCTATGAAATCCGCAGAAAGAGTTACACCTTTCTTTCCGCTCGCATCGTGACTCATTTAAGCGGGTTCGGTGCTTGACCGAGTTGACACAGGCGGTGTTATTGGCACTCTGGAGGGCCGCCAGGGTTGTTTACGTACAAGCTGTACAAATATTATTTCCGGGCAAACTGGCTCGCCGATCATTACGAAACTCCCGCCCGGCAAGTTTTAACAGGGACCGGCCCTCCGCCCGCTTCCCTCTTCCGGTTCGGCCCTTCAGACGATACTTTAAACTTCTAGACGAAGCCGATTGTTGTACGAGGATCGACTACTTCACCGCGGCTAGAGGCTTTCGAATCACGTCGAACGAACGCTCGCAGCCGAATAACCGAAACCACACGGACCCTCGTCCGATGTTCTTTAAGTTTCAGGACGCAGAATGTCAGTATTAAATTACGAAGGGCGGTGAGATTGTCAGCGAATTGCATTTACGGTTATCTTCAATTTTAAATCTTCAATTTTCAATTTTAAATCTTAAATTTTCAATTTTAAATCTTCAATTTTCAATTTTAAATCTTCAATTTTCAATTTTAAATCTTCAATTTTAAATCTTCAATTTTCAATTTTAAATCTTCAATTTTCAATTTTAAATCTTCAATTTTCAATTGCGAGGAGCAGGACTACTTCGACTTAGAATTTCACGAGAATTGTCATTCAGTCTAAGTAGAGAATATTTTTTTTAAGTAGAGCACACTATTCTTCCAAATTCATTATAGAAATCGCCTGCTACACCAAGCTTTTTGACGGTGACTGGTGGAAAAAGCTTCAGCATCTGTTATTAGAAAAATCTGTGCGGTAGTCAGTGATACTGCTCCGAATGAGTCAGGATTTCTCTGCAACACCTCCTCTGACGTCTTTCACGTCGCATGCAGCGGAGAGTAGCTGACGCGTGCGTGCGTCGTTGCAGTTTTCCGCAAATGCTTCGAATGCGATGACGCAAGTGTGCTTCGGTCACGGAAACATCCATTCCCGTCGGAGGTGCATTTCGATAGAATCCCAGAGCCTCGGGATGTCGAGCGGTGACATTGAACGGCTCGCGATAAGTCGAGCAATTGCACGCTTATCGTCGCGGTATCGCGCCGCGGAATCGTTCCTTTTATAAATAACGCAACGTGTACGTGCCTCTGTGTGCGTATCCGTCGTCGACGTGCCCGTGAATATCTGGAGTGTGAGATTTTCGTAACACGCCCCGAAATTGATTCGCGACCGTCGACCTGAATCGTGTGTTACACGGGAATTATCGTCCCACTTCGCGATATGTACACGCCGTTTATCTGCTATCTTTACAGCCCGCTCTGTAAACAGAGTCCACGGATTCGACGTGACCCATCGTGTTCGAGTCAATCACGGCTGATCAATCGAAGATCGAGGGACGTGTCGTCTTCGAATATAATCGAGTTCGATCGTTTCAATGTGAATTACTGTGGGTTCGTTCTAGTGGAAAATTAGAATAGATTATAAATTGTAGATTGCCGAAGATACATTTATCGAAGTGGGCGTGTTACAAGTATTAAAGTCCACGGGAAAAATTATTATCGAGAAATGAAAGGAGGAGGAATTGAGATTGAATTAAATTCGATAAGTTTAATTAAATTTATTTTATGCGAGGCAACGTGCAATGAGTTCCTCCAGCAAAAATTCGATGGTAATCGACGATTGTGGTTCACAGGCAGGTCCACCGAGGAATTGGATGTCCAATGAATCCTTAGGCTATAATTGCTACAAAATACATACACCACATGTTGTGCCCGCAATACTACATCTCTTTAGAAATTTAATAAAATAATAAATTTTGACATAGAGACTTGCCTCTTCTTTTCATAATTGAATTATATGTCTTATACGAATCTGCTCACGTGTTCTTAAGGTCAAGCTCAATTCAAAGTTACATAAAGAACCTAACTCACTATTTCCTCAAATCCCAAAACGATCGCAGAAAGAATAGATTTACTTATTTTATGAAGCAACGAGAAGGTTGAGCCGAGTCCACGAAAAACTTGGAAAGTGAACGGTCTACCCCGCGATTCCGCGGTGCGATTAAAATCGACGGAGCAGTCGATCGGCGCAGTTTCCACGGCTACAATGAGTTTTCCTCGGGAACAATACAATCCCCCTCGTTTTATCGCAATTTTTTCAATCGACGTGCACCGGAAAAGAACGGAACAAGATCGAGGCATATTACGTCGTTCCTTGGTAATCTACGGTCAGTCATTAGTTTATTGCTGTGCACGCTCGCTAAGGTTGCCGAGCGAGACCCCGCATCGCCGTGATTAAACCGTCGATTAAGTAGATCCCCCCTTGGTGACCCGTTGACCCGCGGGTTCACCGAGTGAATCGCTCGGGCAAAGTTTTTCACGAGCGTCGAGAAAATGACGCAACGCTCGAGCGCCGTCTCGTCTCCACGTGGAATAATTTTTAAGCCACTTTTCCACGAGTGCTTTCATCCGGGCGGATCGGTGCCCGAAGTTTCGCCAGCCGAGAGGTCCCGAGGAGTTTTGGAACGCGCACCTCCCGTTGCTCGAGCAGAAAATGGAGAAGCAACCGCATTGTTGCCGCGATAATACGGTCTAATTTGTAAAGGGGCGAGCGGTGGAAATCAAGAACGTCCATTGTCGCGCCGGGTCCTTCGTGGAACACGTTGAACAAAGCTCGCCCCGGCGAGTCCTTAAGTATCGCCTCATTGTCCGCAGACCCGTTCGGGTCCTCTTCCACGGTCCATAGAGCAGCCGTTTAGCTAGAAATTGTCGATATTATGCGCCTGACGCTCCTTCCAGGCCTGAAGGGGACGGTAAAAATGTTGTATTGCTTGTGGCCCCACTTTGTCAATGTTTGTCGACTCACGCCTGGGTTCGGGGAGCCGATGCTTTCGGCGGAATTGCTTGCGCCGTTGCGCAGAGCGAGGCATGAACGATACGGATTATCTTATCGCGATCCTCGAAACGTTGATATTCCATGTGGCAGTGATGACTTCTTTAAACCGATGCTATCTTGCGTGATATCGATTTTGAATATTGACCCTTTTATGTAGCTACAATATTCTGACCCCTCTTCTAATCTTCAGCCCGATACGTTCATAATCATGAGAAGTTGATGCTCGAGTAGCTGGTCGAGGGCTTCAAATTCGAATTAAATAAAGAAACAGTATTATCCTCGTGAAGTTTGAGCTAATTATTAAACATTGCTGTGTAGGTAGGCACATACACACTTTCCATTTTTATGGAAATGACAGGTTTTTACGTAACTCATTTGCTCGCAGAGTCTTTAAGACGTTCATTATTCGTGAACGAATCTCTGTGCGAAGAAACAATTCTTAAATAGTTACACTACAGCGACGGGGTTTATATTAGCTTCAGATCCATGTCCACGATCCAGCGCGTATTATTTCCTCGAAAATGTTCGTTCGAAAGTCAACGCGATTAAGTGCAACTAATTCGAGGAAACGACAGCTTATCGTGTCGTCGCATCGTTTCCTCTAATTTACGTATTTACCAACATTCGTTGAATAACGAGCGCGAACGGTATAATTGCTTCTCGAGGTTCAAAGGAAACTTAAGTAATCGTATTATACAACACTGCAAAGTGGAAAACGCGTAGACTGCGACATAATTTTCAAGAAGCTTACCCGCTCTGTGTATTTGCTCCGCCAGCGTCCGATACGCGAAAAATTCCTGTTACGTGCGTTTCGCTTCAACATCTACGGGAAAACTCTTCGCTCGCAATTACATGTACCAACAATAAGAAAAGAGTCCTATAAATATTCTCCTTTCGCTGTATAAATTAAAATCGTTTCGCGTCAAAGAAACATCGCATCCGCTCTTCTTCCGTGTAATGCCGTTGTTCTTGCGCAACTGTGGGAGACCTCAGCTCGAAAATGAACCATTCGCAGATCTATACTAACAACGTTCGTTTAGCACCATGAGAAGTAGAATCTGCTCCCAACGTTCAACTAGTCGTGCGATGTAGAGACACCCTGTATAAATAGAAGGAAAGACTGGTCTCGTTTGTCGTGTACCTTCGAGCAGGGAGTACCGAGGTTGTTCGCCCCAGTTGTATAATTAACGAAGAAACTGGAAGTTTTAAGCATGGGGGTCGGTCGGGTAGGTGAGAACAACAGTGTCTGGCCCGTGAATAGCACCCTTCCCCCCGCGTGTCGAATTTCCTACGCCGGCCTGGTGTGGATTATTGCGAGGGGACAGGGATCGACTACGAAATTGAAGGGCTCCGGGCAATTTCGGACGGACCGCCCTAAAACTGCCGTCAATTTCCTCGTTAATGGCTGAATTCGGGAAATGGTACTTGTAGACCCTCGTCGTCATTAAAATGCCGTGGTGTACGAGCCTCGTGGCTCTCTCGTAGACGGCCTCTCGCGGTCACCGGGCGAAAAGTGGCCGTCTTGGTTTCGTGAGAGGCCTTTCGACGGTCGCCCGGGCCCCCCGACGCGCGGAATCGATTGCTTATTTTCTCCCAACGGGTCCTGATTACAAATTAAAATCGTGCCTAGCATTAACCCTGGTAGAAAACACGACGGGGTTTTCGGCGGGGCCCCCTGCCGAACGTGCTCGAGTTTCTAAAGCGGGATTTAAGTCGTCGTCGATGGAGGAAGCGGTCGCCCCTCGTGTCCCCCTCGTGCGAACAGAAACCCATAGGTACGTGTGTTGCGAAGAATTTTGTATTAGTGAAACGATGATAAATGCGCGTGGTAAATAATATAGGTATGTAATCCAACGTTGTATTCGTACACGATTCGCAACACGAATATCCGCGCCAACGACTTGAACCGCTTAGGAAACGCTGACTCGTGGACGAGTGAGAAGAAGTCCCCGGGGATCTGAGAACTCCGTGGTTGATTTGGGAACTAACGTGTGCTATTGCCACTTTAGAATCTACCAAAAACTACTTGTCCCCATGTAATAGCTTATGAATCTGATCAATGCTGATTAACGCTACAAAATAATTAAACCCACACACACTCTTCTCCACCTATCGCAAAAAAAATTGGATCGCGCCTCGCTGATATGCACACACCACCGTTCACACCGGCTCGGTACACGTGTAACGTTCACACGCGCGAACTCTAGTCTGTGAGCGCTCGCGCGCGCAGGCCCACCCGCGTGCCCGCACGCACGCGCGCGCGCGATCTCGCTATACCCCGTGTGTACATTGTTCGCAATAATGAGGAGTTTGCACAGACCGGGATCCCGACGTTCTTCAAACAAGGAGAGCAAGGACAAACAGCCCTATATGGACGGATGGACAAACACACTCAGCCACGAATCACACACCGCGCACCATCACCCTCGACGACATGCGTATTGCGTGGCCATCTGTGCTTATACGCGCTTGTGTGCGCGTTACACAGGGCTTAGCCTCTGCGCGCGCGCTCGTTCACGAACGAAGCCTCTTCACCACTCCCACCACAGAGGAACTATCGACCATCACCCTCGCTCAACAAGCACCATAAGCGATATGGTGGCTAATATTTGCCGGGCTAAGCACACAAATACAATACAGTACTGTTTACCCACCGCCAGTGGTGCTCAGCCCGTTTTGATCCACGCTGCGATATCGCCGACCCCCTTTGTAATTGCGCACCTTCCACCCCCTCCCTCTACTCTGTCTTGAATGCTGCGGGATTTGGAACAGGGTGCGTGGGTGCTCGGTGTTGGGGATTAGGCCCTTTGGGCGATTTGGTGACCTGATTTCTTCGTGATACGATGTGTAGAAGCTTGTATAAGATTTTCAGTTTTTAGGGGTGGCTTCGGAAGGGTTCCGAGGTCTTGGAAAATTGGATGGGCGAGGGATTTGCGTTATATATTATTGAGATGGCAGATTGGATTTAATTGTTCGGGAGTTGGCGCAATCTTGTTTCCTCGTTCAGAAGGATTTCATAAGTCGAAGCTTGAGAATTTTCTATTTCGTTGTGTTTTTAAGGGAGATTAGAGAATTGTGTTCCCTTTATCGATACGGCCGTCGAAAGGACGTGCTCGAGATAAGCGATAGACGATCAAGATTGATTTTCGGTATCTGCAGAACAAGCCCTATCGCGGTATCTCCACGATAAAATGTTTTCCGGTTACGATGTTTCTAGCCGCGTTATCGGCGCGATACTTTCGATGACTTTGTAAATTTGATACTTGCCGACGATTGTTGATCACGGCACGCCGATAACGATAATTTTATATTTAATTTCGAGTTAAGGTTTGTGATTTCTGATATCTATTTATAAAAACGTTTAGCTCTTTGCTCCATCGTGTTTTTCAATCGCTTTAGATACCAATACCGATTGCACTCATATTCGAGGAATCGTCAGATTTCTTTTAATTATCAATACCGTCAATTTCTTCATCATCATCTCGAGAAGTTTAATTTCTTCGATAATAAACAAACTCTTGTCTCGTACGTGAATAAAAGAATCTCCTTCGAAGTTCATTTAAATCTTACTAAACTCTTATTTCGTACCACCAATTGGAGTGGAATTAGCAAATCCCAGCCCCATTAAACCCAACTCTTCCCAAGAGGTCCCAAGAGATCGTACGGACGACCGACTTGGAGATTCAATTCTTCAAATCGATTCCAATCCTTCGTCTCTTCTACTATTATACATTCTTCAATCGGCTGGGTATAACGACCTTTCCCCTTCGATTCCATTAGAAGCCTCCACCTTTCCCATTTCCGACATTCGTTTAAAAAGAAAAAAACAAACAATCGCGTTACACGTACGATTGGACCTCGAGTCGCCTGATAAAAAGAATCGGGTCCTGCGTAATTACTGCGATTGTGATTTCTCGCGAGCGGTTCGCAACAGTGTCGTGGAATTCCTCGACTCACTCTGCATGGGTTTCTTTTTTATCGTCGACGGTAGTCGCGGGGATTCGTTTCGGGGAAACATTTTCGCGAATCATCGTGCGATTCCACGCGAGAACACGCCGGGGACGATGGTTTTTGCCCCGACCGCAGGGCCCTGGCGCGTCGAAACGAGCTCCTCGCGTTCACCGCTTCCTCTTCAACTGCGAAATTCTCTCCCAGGAGCAGCCGCGCTCCGCTCGCAGCAGCAGCCAGCAGCATCCTGGCGTGACGGTTAGGTCAGCTGGTCGGCGGTTTGCGAACTATCTCAATTTGCCTAAGCCGCAACCGCGGCGACCACGAAAACCGCAACTTCCCTCGTCCGTGGCCACCTTTGCCCCCCTCTTTCTCCCCGCAATTTCAGCGGTCTCCTCTCTCTCCCTCTCGCGCCCTTTTGCCGGCCGGCAGGTTTCTCTTTCCCTCCCCCCCCCCCCCAACCCCCATCCCCGTCGACCTTTTGCCACCGGCTCGCGGTGAACGTTCCCCTCTCGGTCTCTCAGGTGCGCGCCATCTCGAGAATTTAGCAACTACCAGTCCTCCGTGTCGGCGTAACCTCTGACCGCAGACCCTCGCGCCGAGAGGACGACACCGACGTGTACTTTGCCTCCCCTCTCCACCCTGCCGTAAAGTCAAGCGATTTTAATGATACCGGGGGGTCCAGACGAGCCAGGGAATACTGGAGATTCCGCGAGAGATCACGTGGTGACCGCACACTTTCAGCCGCGCCGGGGAAGCTCGATCGTTTTTGCACCGGCAGACAGTGAAATTGGATTCTTTTGTGATCGGGGCTATAGAATGATGCGGCACTCTGCGGTCTCGCGCGGGATGGATGGGTACACAATTTTCGAGTGCGCCGAGGGTAGGATTAAAATGTAGACGGGTGGATGTGTGGGGGTTTTTGATCGTAACACTTTGAGCGGTGCAAAAAAAACTCTCGCGGTCTTGGATAATACTTTTGGTGCTTTCCAAAAGCGTTTAGAATTCTGCGGGACTAGGAGAATGATTGACGGTGATAGGAATTAAGTAATGATAATCGATAGAGGACTTACTCACTATTCAGGCACCTGTGGTTGGCAGAAGTTGCGTTTCCTTTTCATTCACCCGTCAGGATTGATTCACAGATAGGCGAGTGTTTCTCCATCGGCGACCGTAAACCAGTGTCGTCTCGGACACGTGTGTTGAGTCCTAACCAGCTGTTTCAAACGAACTGTTTACGCAGCTTATTCATAGAAGAGTGTCAGCTTGTACATTGCTGTGTGCTCATGTTTTTTATCTAGTAAATTCGCCGTTGCGAAGGTATATATCTGTCCTAAACTGATATCTACGCCCAGATATGTGCTTCAGTATTTACCACAGAGCCACTGTAAGCACAGAGTGAAAGAGAAACTTATATTAATACGAGCAGACGTTGTAGAACTAATTAGCAAAGTGTTCGATAATAAAAAAAATATAAAAATGTACCTTAACGTCTATTAATACAATTTTCTTATTTTCACTATTTGTTTCTTTCACGCATCTATCAATCTCAAGCTCCAAGTAGAATTACTTTCATTTGACCCTTTATTCCGCGAAAGAATTCACGTTTCTCGAGAAACTGAAACAGTAGTTCGGTATTAAAAGCAGAATTTGTCATCGCGGGGCTGCAATCGCAAATTTTCTTCGTGGAATGGAATTACGACCAGGAGAGTGATCTTGACAGTTCGATAGCGTCAGGGTTTTCAATACGCCGGAGATGCGCGGGAACGAATGGCCCACGGGGTTCGTTATTATTCATACGTTTATCACGTTTCATCCGGTGCGATAAGTTTCGTCCCCGCGACAGGCTGAGTGCACGGAGGAAAAATACGACCCGCCGCCTTATTCCCGGCGAGCATGAAATTTATTTCGTTTGGCCGTGCACGCGGAGGATGTGTATACGGCGTGAAAGTATCCTTAAATTTTCTGAGGCACGCTCACGGAAGCTTTCGTCGCGCGGCGAAACGTTTTCCTCGGGGCCGTCTTTTCGCGCGCCGCGAGAGATGAAAGTCCGAGGATGTTAAATCAGATTTATGCCGCGCGCCGCGGAGAAGAGAGCCGAGCTGGGGAATATTTCCTGCCCCCGATAAAAGTGGAGGTGCGCGAAACTCGGGATCTGGCGTGTACGGGTTCTCAATGGGACACGCCACTTTTCGCGGAGCTCACTTCCAAGGACTGAAATAAAAGTTGCGATAAACGCATCGAGCAATCTTTCTGATAAAAAATCGAGCGATTAAAATTTTGTCTACTGCGGAGAAGACGAAGGACCTTAATCATTGCTAATGCGCTGATTCGCGCAGGATAATTTTGATTCGACTGTCAGATTCTTAGCTGTTCATCAAACATGAATGGAATATCGTCGGTGATAGTGCAGAACCGCGTTGAGCAGTTTGTAAATACCGTGGATCTTTATTTTACCGATTTTAAAGGAGGAAGAAAAAACTTAATATTTTAGCTATTTTAAGGGATTTCTTTGAGTGAAATTTTTTGGGACAGTTTTAGCACTTCTTGTAATAAATACTAACATCAATAGTGTGACTTTAAAAAAAGCGACATAGCGCTTGGCAACCATGGGCGAGAAATCACAATTTTGCTACGTTTGCATATCCGCGTATTTAAAAACTGCTCATACGCGGTTTTGCACTATCACCGACGATGTGGGACTTAGACTGTCTCTCGATGTTTTCCCAAGCGGTTATTTAGTTGTCGTGGAGGAGGGTCTTGGAAAAGAGAAACTTGGTACTTGGGGGTGTCATAAACCAGGCCCTTCCGGGGACTGTGTCGGGGCCTAAATAAGGGAGGCTCAAGACGAATGCGTTGCCAAGGTGCATTCGTAAATTTATCGTTGTCGACGACGCAGCGTTGTGTCTTTGAGAAATATTATTCATTTAATTCGCTTACAAACGTTACATTAATTTAAATGTATGTACAGGAGATAATATCGAAACATTCTAACATATTGTCGATACTACAGATCGCACTGGTCATTTGAGTTGTCAGTGGATTAACCCTTTAAGGCCCATACACTTTTCTCGGCGAAAAAAAAAAGATTTCTTGCGATTAGTTAAATAAAAAATGGTCCCATTACATGACTTCATCGTTGTTTTCCCAAAAAAGCCAGTCGAAATATTATTTTCTCGATGTGACGTATACGTCAAACTGGGCGCTAAAGGGTTAAGTAGGACTTATTATATGAAATTCGTTTAACGAATTCTATGAATCACACAAGTTCCATTTCTTTTCTGCAATTTATACCACAGTTTCCTCTATTGTCTGAACTACTCTTTATGACGCGATGAAACCGACATTGTAATATTTATGATGACGATTCCTTTAACTCGAACTTTGTCTACGCTTTCCCTTCGTTACAGCACGTTTGCAAACTTATCGCGCGATCTGATTGCCGACGACAAATTTGTGCGCCGGATTGCGCGAAAATCCATCCCCCTGCCCGGCGTCGGTAACTATACGCTATTTCCACCGCAGCAGGCGCGAGCAGAGTGAATGCACCGTGCACAGTGCACCGCGGCCGGTTTGCATTGCGGTGCACGGCGTAACGAAGTGCATTTTAGCGCATTAGCCGAAACGCTCTAACAGCCGCAAAGTGCCGCTCGCGTTACGCGCCGCGAACACACGCCCACTCTCGCCTCCGCGTCGATTTCGCCTTCGGGGATGCTCGGCGTTCCTCCGGTTCCCTTCGCAGCCGATCGTCGAAATTAGAAATTCCACGATCTAGCGCGGCCTCCGCTCGCCCGAGCCGCGCACCGCCAGCCTTCAACGCCGCAAATTCGAATCGGCGGAACGCGGTTTATTTACGTTGAATAAATTTGCCCGCGGCTGGTTTGTTACTGTTACGCGAGATCGGTCGGCGGCGAGTCTCCTCGTTATAATTGGAATTCACTCGGACCACTTCATAGAATCGGTTGGACGAATCGAGCCGAGGAGTGGAAGATTACGAGAAAATATGAAATATCGAGGAAGTTATTTAATATCGAGTTGCCGGCTGCGAGGAATCGATGGATGTAATAACTTTCACTGTCGCCCCGGGCGTGTTAGACGACTGTAATCCGACAGAAAAAGGGCATCTCGGTGCGCATATAGGTTGTAAATCCGTCGGTTATCGCCGTTCCCGTATCTAACCCCGGGAGCCTTGATTTCGCGCCGGGATTCGATATTTTATTGGAAGCAGACGATCCCGAAGACCCCCGCCCTCCTTTCGCGAGGATAAAGGAGCAGACGGGAAAGCGTGGAGAGAGGTCGGGACCGCAAAGAGAGTCTTTTGCGAAAGGAAGAGACTTGGGGGGATGGATTCCGCGATCGATTTAGTTCGCCGACAGCTGAACCGATGGAGGAAAGGGGAGACCGAGCCAGTCCTCTCCCTATCTCCTCCTCCGCCTCTCTCTCTCTCTCTCTCTCTCTCTTTCTCTCTCGAGGGTTCATTCGATTACAACGGCTCGATTGTGATCGAGGTCAGGAGGTACCCGGTGCACTTCTAGCTTAACCCGAGATAACTCTCGGTTGCTAGCCTTCTTCCTCCTTGTTCCACGATGATGCCCGCTATCCCTCCCCCCTTCCTCCTCCCTGAGGAATACATACACTTGGCCGGGAAGGACTTCTGGCGGCACCGAGACGCGGACGCTGATTAATCAGCGAGCTTTTTCTTGCCTTTTTCTTCCCCCGCCGGCGAAGCAATCAACCGAGTTTCGCGAATTATCGAGCCACGGCACGGCCGATCGACCGATCCGTACGGAGGAGGCGAGATTTATGGCTCGTTGTCAAGCCACGCGGAGTAATTGACGGCGATTAAACGCGCTGGCTTTTCTGGAGATGAAGAGGGTATCTGCTTCGAGTGATCTGATTTATGTCCGGTTGCGCATCGCGCGGCAAAATGAAAGATTAAAGCGGTTGTTAGAAGCCGGCGAGTGGGCTGTTGGCAGCTGTGTTTGAGATACATACTTTCATTCTGTCGCTCCGCCGTGTTTACTTTGCGGAAGAATCTAAGCTCCCAAGCTCACCTGGTCATTATACGGGGTGATCTATAAAAAGGGTGTAGGAATTTCGAGATGTACGGCGCTCGGGAATAGACGACGGATCTTCAGAAGCTATACATAAACGCGCAAGCCTTGGACTAGCGCGAGGGGACCATAAATCAAACTTTGTGTCTTCCTTTCAACTTAGTATTTCTCTATGAAATATCTGACTAACATAGTAGGAAATATAAGATGCTCGGAAAGATGACATGACAAGCTTAGGATTTCTCAAAATAAAGGCAACATCTGTTTTAATAAAATATTACCTACGCGATCGCAAACTCATCGATACTTTGTTTAAACAACTCCACATACAAGAACCAAGCTTGTATACTTAAGTGCTTAAATTTCTTCGGAAATATTACGCTCACTCGGAAAGATTGGCAACCCCTCGGAGACCAGCTCTATTACACCCGCAAACGTCTCTTTGCCGTCGCTGAGGTGCCGATCGATTTCCACGAGTTGAACAGAGGGGATAGCACTCTTGTCGGTTAACGTGACTCTGGTTGTAGGGAAGCATATCCGACACGATCTACAGGTCGGTCGAAGGGACGACGATCGCGTAGGCAGGGCTGCGAGCGTAGTTAACAGAGAGAACACCACCCTCTCTACCGATCCACACGCTCGCACGGCGACGGCACACCCAAGCGCGGCTCTGTGTACGTGCACGCTAGCCAAACGCGTGTACGTGTGCCCCCGCGCGCAGAACGGCTCTCTCGCAAGTTCATAGTTTCGGTTGTAGCGTGTAATCCTCGCGGACACCGCAAACATGTAATTAACACTTGCTCTCTCTCTGCGAGCCGTTGCAGTCAGTCGAGATATCGTGTTGACTATAGACCCGGCTGGCCCCCGCCGGACCGTACACCGCGTGTAATCGTGTGCGCACGCTGGGCTGATGTAACGAACGAGAGTGCTGCACTGGATTAGGTCTGGTATAGAACGCAGAGGTATCGTTAGCGAGTTCTAAAATGGAGGGAGGTTTAGTGGAGGGCCACTCTGTGGTTAGAGTGATGATTCTCTTGCCGCGGGGACGGAAGTTGTACATTTCTTCAACCTGCTTGGGCAAAAAAAGGACGAGGGGGCTAGGGAACTTGGGTTAATTAGTGCGATATCGCGCTCGATATAGATTCACCATGGGATGCTCGATGGAAGGTGGATCAGTGATTTATTCTTGTAAGTGGTTGCAATGTGGCGATGGAGGATTTTTTTTTTATCGATTTTAAACGAGTTGATTGATAGTGATTGATTCCCTGTAAAGTTTAGTTGTTATCGAAACCGTGGAGTAGGTATTTGGGAACGATTGCTTTTCCATTTCGGTAGATCGATTTGGTGGATGGTTTTGTTAGTCACACTATGGGGATCAGTTTGTGAAGAGCTTAGGGCTCAATTCAAACCTATGTAGTATAGTTTAGAGTGCATTAAGTAGGTTTAAGGAACATCTCAGAACTGATGTACCGTCTGTCCAAAGACCATCCATTTAAATCAGCACTTACAATAGGGTGACTGTATCTATCGCCTAGCAAAAGTTAAATCGCTGTCAATTGAATAATAATTGATATTTTTGCATGCAATTTGCTTCAAAGTAAAGAGAAATTATTCAACTTTCATGTAGCATAAGTTAGAATCGTTGAAATCCATAAATTTTGAATTAGGAATTAAAAAACGCAAGACATGCAAAAACACGGTCCTGAAAAAAGTGTACCTAATATCACCTAATCAAGAAATATTGATTAATTTATATACATATGAGTTTTTAAAGTCATTTTCACATGTGCTTTTATTATTTCTTGCCCGATTACGCAAAAAAACTTGAATCGATTTCATTCCTTAAGTACATCATTAATTAGGTATTTATAGTAGATATTCTTGCATTCACGGAACTATTAGACTTACCCAAATGTGATGTAAAATTGTGGCAGTCCAATACATTTTTACACTATTACGATTCTCTAAAATCCTTCCCTTTCTGTAATTGTTGATCACATGACGCTGCAATTACAGTATGTCTTCCCACATATGTTTAGGTATTAATTCAGCACATAGCCGATCAATTTTAGTGCTTACTTTGCGAGATATATATAGCGAGTGGCGATATTAGATACGGTCACCCTATACCTCACATCACAACGAAAGAACAATCAGTACACTATGTCACCCGCAGCGTAAAAACCAATTCAATCGATCAATTGAAAGGTCACTCGGGCTCAGCGCCGAGCGTATGTCTGCGATTTATTTTGAATATCGAGCGATGCAACGACTCTGTAATTCTGTATTCCACCACGAACGTCCATCGTGACGCGCGGTAATAGCAGAACTTAAATCTATGTCGACGCGAGTGTCTTTCGCGCCCCGAAATCACTGAATCAGCTCTGAAATCCTTGGCAACGCGTTTACGATTCCTCTCAGGACACCCCGTGTGCTTGCCACGGTGGTTTCGAAAGAGCGGAATTTCCCCCTCACTCCCCCGGAGCGGAATCGTTTGGAATCCGAGTCCCTGGAGGCCAGGGGAGATTCACCTGCCAGCAGCAATCTTGTTATCGCGTTCTGTTACATTCCGCGGCCATCCGCGCGTGCACGATTGCCGATGGCGTTTAGATGTCTTTCACTGTTTACCGTCCGCTCGCGTCTCGCCGCGCGAACGCCTCTTCGCTACGCCTGTCTGGTTTCTCCTCGCCTCCTTTCTTCCCCCCTGCGAATCGGCTAACGCATTACTTCCTGCATCCATTCGCGGGCTTATTCACGGTGGAACAGCTGTGTGAAATTAATTACACGACGAAGGCACTGCAGCGTGTTGCCGTCGCTCGCTCACGCGTCCTATGTGTCTCTCTCTGTTCTTGGCTACTAACTTGACGTTCGCGGTAGCTAAAAAATAGTCGACTTTGGACACGTACCAATCGAAATCCATTCTCATTGATATTGTCCCACAGTGACTGATACCGATATTGTAACTTTGTTTCAGGGTCCACCGCAACCCGGACAGCAAATCAAGTTCTCAGTCGGGGAGTCCTGCGACAGGATCAGGGAGGAGTTCAACTTCCTACAGAACCAATGCCACGCGTAAGTAAACTCGAGGATTGTCTCGAATCGAACTAGTAGCCCCTCCGTCTTCTCCACACTTCCGTAGTTCCGCGAGGCACGCTGGAATGTACATATTAAGTGCGTCGGGACGTGGTGCGCGACGTGGCTAATCCGAGAAAGGCCTCTCGCTTCGAATAAATTCCCTGCGATCGTCCGTATAAGAAAGCAGCAGCGGTGTCTCCCGGAGCCGATTGAACGCGCCACGGCACCTGCTCGTCGCCGTTTCCACCGACGTTTTTCTCCTTTTGTACGGGACGGTGCATACGTAGCCGACAGGTACACGTCGCGCGCGAAACGAAAGAGCCTGGGAACTCGCGCAGCTGCTTCCCTCGGCTTGCACGCGATCCGCAAGAGCCATAAGTGATTTACGACGACCGCGGCTATTGGCAGACGCGTAATGACACCCGTGCAACCGTAGCCACCGCGAATACGGAATCAAGGAAGCCTCTAGCCGCGGCTGGCCTGCCGTTGCTGCATTTTTCAACGTACCGCGGGGATCGAAACTCTCATTGTTCCTACGTGGAACTTGGCTACCGGAAGCTTCTAGCTATTTCCTTTGCCTCTGCCTGCACTTTTTCTCCGCGATGCCTCTCTCAAGTTTTGCAGACGTAAACGGTACGGGTCTGGGTCGATGCATCGCGGCTCGGAGAAATACGAGGGCGATCGCGAAGGCAGAGGGTAGCTTTGAGGGTTGATAGTCGAGAACCTTGGAGACGCATTTTCGCGCTGGCATTTGTGCACCAGTGTTTAGAAAGACTCGATATTTTCAGCTTATGTATATATTCCTGTAAGACACCTATCGGAGTAATCGTAGTATTCCCTTCGCCTCTAGGGTTGCCACCTTTTTTTACAGAAAAATAACGTACATTTGCTTTCGTGGGGTATAGAAAAAGTACGCTCAACAAATTCAAAGTACATTTTAATCTTATTAGTTTTTATTTCTTCCAAACATATTTTCTATTCCTTTTAGCATTACAAAGTCAATTTTTATTATTTTTAAATATCTCAGTGGCATCATTGCACTCAATATTCATATTGAAATATATAAATAATTCGTTTTTTATTAGATTGAGAGAGACCTTGTTTCTTTCATCACGCCACTTCACATTCATGACAGAGAAAACTCTCTCAGTAAATGCTGAAGTGGCGGGAACAGATGGAAGATAATAATATTGCGTTACGTTTCACGTAATATCATCAATTGTCAAATGAAGTATTTTCGCGTACTTTATTGTTATTCAAAAGTATAGAGTACATTTACCTATAATAACGTAAGATACTTTATTTTAAAGTACAATTGGCAACCCTATTCGCCTCCCCCCTGCGAAACGAGCAGACAGTTCTGAATCTATCGATCCTTAGGAGAAAGAATCATTGATCACAAGAGGTTAAAGCAGCTTGCAACATAGAATACATTACGCATTCCGTCAATAGGGACGTTCTTAATGACAGCTTTTCTTTATATGTACCTACTAGCCAGCACGCGGATACTCCCCTGAGTATATTCGGCCAAATAAAGTACGGCACGAACAGCTTGATCGCTCGCCAGTTGGAATACGATATCAAATGGTATCGCGTGTGCGCGCTGGTTACGTATGCATAACCGGCGATAATTAATATTAACGTTATGCTAACGCGGCGACCTTTACATTCGCAGCGCAAACGTTGCTCGTGCCCGGCGCTGCCCTAACTTTACCCCGCGATACCACGCCCCGCACACACGGAACGATAAGGGAGGGAACGTTTAAGCAGCCCTCGTTTAATCCCTCCAATTTTTCCCCTCTGTTCGCAGGTTGAAACTCGAGTGCGAGAAACTGGCCACGGAGAAGATCGAGATTCAACGACATTACGTGATGGTAAGGAATCACCATTCCGTAACGCTAATTCCGGTTAAGTCCCACTTCCCTCTCTCGCTCCCTATTTCTGTCTATTCCCCATCTCTCTCTCCTTCCCTCTCGCCCTCTGTCTCTCCGGTTCCCTCGTTTTCCGTATCCCGGATAATCATGCTCGCTCGACCGCTAAACCACCTCGGCTTCTTAGCATTAATTGCATCCTCGCCGCACCGACTTTACATTGGCCTGTTACACCGAGCGCGCTCGCGCGCGCAGATACCCAACACACTTACCGTCGCGTGTACCCGTGGCCACAGGCCGCCTGCACGTGTATCCGTATATTTATCTTGCGCACCTACTGTGCATAGCTAATGACTCTAAGAGCCCAGTGGTTCTCATTTCATTCGGTGGGAACGGTTTAGCTGCGAGACCGGTGGCCGTGTTTGGACTCACGGTGACGATGCAATGGTTAAATGGACGTGACGTTTAGAGGTAAACGTGGATGCCTGGTATTCGTGGAAACGGTCTTTAGGGTGTCTTTGCACTTCCCCTTGCTCTTCTGTTGGAGAATCTCTCGACGAATGGCTGTCTGTCGCTGGGCTAGATGATAGTGAGAATCCACCTTGACGCAGCAGTTGCCCCGGTTGGCTTGTACCCCGAATGCTTTCAGGCGATCGACCGCCGTAAACCAGTCTAATTATACCCGATCCGCGTGTCCCGCGAGGAAATCCGAGCCGCGCGTTACCGCGCCGCACGCAAGACGCGATTTATTGCCGGGTGTTTTCATGGTGAATGCCCGCCAGTTAACCCTCGTGAAATTGGACCGCTCGCGCGCGGCAGGCACTGGGGGAAGGGTTTATCGCGAACCTGGTGACATAATTAATCGGCCGCTGATATCGTGGCTATCGTTCACTCGGACCGTTGCGGGCTAGCGGGGGTGAAAGAGGGTCCCGTCTGTTCCGCCGGGCCTTTTCCAGGGAGGACACTTTTTTTTTCTCACAGCTACATGTAGGGAGAGGAAGTGCAGTAGGATATTTGTAATAGCATTTTATTTAAGACGAATAAAAAATCACGGCAGAGGACAAATAAAACTGCATAATATCATAGGGAAACTAATAAACTTTTATATTTGAAACTCTCGGTAATAATAAAAAACAAAAAGTAACTGAAACTTTGGTCGAAATGAAAAATGACATTTAAGCATCGTAATTTGGAATACCGGTATTCCAATTTACCTTCACTTTATAAACTTAAAAAAAACATGAAGGTAATTATATTCTTTTATGATATAATCAGGATCAAAAATCACAATATAGGAAGAATTTTAGGTAATTATAAATCGCTGGTCCAAACCGACGCGGTGGTAGCCGTTGTGCGTGAAACAAAATATTCCGAATTACTTAGCAACATGCCATTGAAATCTAATATTTCATGTCACACTTTGTATTCTCGAAATTATCGCAAACCTGATACGGAATCATAGAAGGAACACGCAAACGAGTAGATTAAGTGTTTAGCTCCCAAGTTTTAACATATTTTAACCATGATTAGAACGATGCAGTACTGGCTGAAAAAGTTTTGTAGCTTAACGTTTTCTTATTCTGCAGATTAAGTAAAAAATGTAAAAATGGCAGTTCATCCACAAACTTTAAGTCATTAGTTAACAGGTCATTAGCCCCTATTATCTACGACGTTACAAATTAGATGGCGGTAGTAGTTTATTAGATATTTCGGTATTCCAAATCACCAACAAAATTCCACATATGCTGCACTTTCTCTACATATCTATTTGAAATATTATATAGCCAAGAATTACAAAGCTGTGTCGCCTGAAAAACTTTCACATGATGTCGATGGAGATGTCTACGTTGCACCCTTTAAGATCCTATTTACTCTGAAAGTGAGAATCATCTCCTGAAACATTGATCGAAACTTTAGACAGTACTTGGATCATTTAAATTGGAGCAGCCTGTATAAACGCACACGGTCAAGTGTGTAGATGCAGCGTCTTGTTCGTGGCTTGCCAGCGGTCCCGATACTAATTTATTGTTGTCCCCTGCGCGGTTGGCAGCGCCGTTGGCCGTTTCGCCTCTGGCGCACGGGGACGGTGCTGTTTTTCTCCGGTCTCTCTGGCTCGAGATACGAGTAGAGGGAGTGTCTCCCCCGGTCTTTCTTGCTCTTCTTGCACGGGGGGAACGTTGTACAGTCTTAATTGGCGCGGAGGCGACTAGTTTAAACACGATTAATCAAGCGAACGAGCCGACACGGCCGCCGCCGCCGCGCCACCGAACGAAGTTGCCGTCGCGAGAGGAAGAGAGAGAGAGAGAGAGAGAGAGAGTACTCGGAAGATTTATCGGCACGAAGCGGCGCGTAGCTACGCGAGTCCCTAAGACACGTCCTGTCTCATAATTCGTGTCGCCTCGGAATGTAGATTTCGTTGCCCCGGGGACATTATTATCGCGTGTAACGTGCGCTAAACGCATTGTTCGCCGCTAAACGACACCAGATTCCGTGAACGTCGGTCGTAAATACGCCCCTGTTCGCATTAACGCCGCGGTGGATTCTTGTAGTCCATTTCTTTCTCATCAGCAGCTCGGTGATCGCGAACCCTGCCCTCTTAAATTTCGACCAACGACCATGTATCGCGGACGAGAGGAATGCAGCTGGGTTGTACGAGTAGCGGAAGGCGAAGAAGGTAGCGCGCTCGAGTGCACGGGGATCAAGAGCACAGCCACTCGCTCTGTACAGCTTTTAGACGCTGTTGTATATTAAGGACTTGGACACACAAAGGTGGAGAGACGGTTTAGCCTCTGGCGTCTCTGTACGAAGCGACGATGCATAGGTACATTTGGCGACTTGCAACCTCGGGGGTGGCACTTTGCACCCTGCTCGAATGCCGCGCTCAGAGCTTCGATCGCCTTGGAGCGAGAGGAATTTCGAACAATTCCCTTTAACATATCGAGCTTCTCAAATAACATCCCGCGCTTCGGGATCAAATGATATCGTAGTAGAAACACGGTTTTCGTTTCTCGTCGCCCATCGACCAGGCAATCGTACCGATACATTTCTCCACCAGAGTGATCGTTGTAGAAAGAAAGAGAGGGAGAGAGATCGATCGATTTCCACGTTCGCCCGGCTGGTCAATAAAAATTTGTCGGGGCTGAATTACACCTCCGACACGCCTTGGCCCGATCGTTTATCCCCCCCCTTTCCTAACAAGATCTCTCTCAGAGCTGTTGGAGCAATAGTACCCGGGCGGCAGTAAAAAAGGCCAGGTCTCTAACAAAAGACCGCTTGTTAACTCGCTTAAACGACGTGTACAGAGTACATCTTGGTGGGGTGTCGGGGCCAAGCCGGAGAGCGGAGAGCGACGAGAGCTGAGAGGGCAGGTTGAGGGAAGGGGAAGGAAGAGGATGAGGAGAGTGGCGATAGTGGGGGAGAGCGGACGGTGGCGAATCGAGGGAGATCGCGTGTTTTTTCTCGTTCTCTTTGTCGAGTTCATTAACAAGCGCCACGTTAAGGACGCCAGTGCACAGGGGTCGAGGCCCGCCACGTTAATTTGTTGTGCAAGCCATAATGAGTCGCGGAAGTTGGTCCAGAGTGCGCTACTGCTAAGGGCTGCCTCCCGGTGCCCGGTGATCGTCGCTGCCGGTTCCTGCTGCCGCTGCAGTTGATCTTAACAACCTCTGCCTCCTTCCCCCCTTTCGCCTCTGTTGCCCTCTTTCTCCTCTTCTCCTTCTGACCATCCATCCTTCCTTCCTTCCTTCCTTCCTTCCTTTCCGTCGGTGGCTCGCTCCCACCCCCTTCTCCCTCGGGTGGAATAACTTACTTACGACGCAATTAATTCGCCCGTGTAATTACGGGGCTAATGGCCCGTAAAATTAAGAACCTGTACCTGGCTCTCGAGCGTGTTGCACGCGTTCTGCTACCCTCCGTGTTCCTCTTCCGCTACTCTCTCTCCCTCTCTGTCCACCCAGGCGACTTCTCTCTGTCTCTTCCGTTCGCTGACTCGCTCGAACGTGCACGCCAAGCTCCAGTCCCCCGGTCGCTCCTGTCTCTGGAGTGTACTCGACTAGGCTCGATTAAGTTTATCGCGATTAACGATAATTAATAACGCGTTACCGCGGAAAGCCCGCTGCTGCGTGCGATCGCGAGTAAAGAGGGAGAGAGAGAGAGAGAGTTAAAGGGAGCGAGGGAGCAGAGATCTAGTTCAACGAGTGCGCGCCGCTCGTTCTAGAGATTAATGGTACCGGGCATGTTAATGACGCGGAGGCAAGGAGTCTGGCGGGGACGGTCGAAGAGAGAGAGAAAAAAAATGTCGAAATAACGAAGCAAGACACGGGCAAATCTGGCAAATGATGTTAAATTGCCGACGGTGAAGAGACCGCCGCGCCGCGATGCTAAATGACCACCCGGGCGAGAGGATGCCGGAGTTGACTGTTAAGTAATGACGCTACAAAACGGTCTCTTCGGTAAAATGGTCGTTTACCGCAATTATGACCGCCTCTTCGCAGTCTCGCTAACGACCGGACCGTTGATAGCCGATGAAAGACGCCTCGGCATCAAGAACCTCGCTGCTTTTCCCTCTTCTCCGCTGTAACGACAGCCTGGCGCGACGACGGGGAGCCTTGTTATTTTGGCCCCGTAACGTTTTCGACATTCATTGTCTCCGCCATTCAGGAAACAACTGGCCCGCTCACAGTCATCGCGTTTCAAGTAACTACATACGCGTTCTATAGAGTCTCACGACGAAACAATCTTCTCCCCGCTTCTCCCTTACTTTCCACGTTCCAATTAACAAATAACTCAACTAATAATATTTCATATCATCGCTTCATCGTTACCGATCTTCTCTGTTTCAGTACTACGAGATGGCGTACGGCCTGAACGTGGAGATGCACAAGCAGGTAAGTTTCACGGGCCGTTTCTCTATGGAACCTTGGTGCGGAAACCTGAAGGACGTGTCGCAGCTGTCCGCCGGTCGTGCCACATTGCCTTCCCTACGAGCTTTGCTGCACCGATTTCGCTTCACTAAACTCGCCACTCGGCGCTTCCTCCTTCACCCCCTTTTTCGTCTCTTTTACGCTATCCGGCCAGCCGTGGCCAACACTCTTGGCACGGCGCGCGGGACGCGCGTCGGTGAGCGTCGCGCGTGTTTGCCCAAGTCATTAAGCGCGGGATAAGTTTGTCCCGTGTACACGGGCGAATAAACATTTGCGACGATGACTCGACAACATGGCACGAAGGCACGGAGAGAAGAGATCCTGAGCGGCGAAGGAGTCGGCACTCTCCAAGACGACGTGTTCCGAGAAGTCGTTTCGCTGGTACCGCGTGCATACCGGTAGCCGGCGGAGATGTTTGAAGGGGGGAGGATCGTTTCGTCCGAGGAATCTCGCCGCCAGCTAGTAAACAGTTTCGTGATTATTATTCGCGCGAGCCAGGCCCGAAAATACTGCGCGTTTTCTCGCGGTTCCCGGGAGTCGCGGGAGGGGCTCGGAAATGTTTCGAGATCGCTCGTTAAAACGGCGAAACGGAGCTGCCTTTATCCTCGCTGTCTCGTTAATCATCCACCTTATGTCTGCTCGCGTCGCGTATTTCCGCGGTGCTCGTCCGAGATCCTTAGGGGGCGTGACAAAAATAGAGGCGGACAAGAGTCCACAGCTAGGAACACAGAGGTCTGTCTGTCTGCGCGAACGGTTAGGATGCCGCGTTTAACGAAAGCACGGATATGGATGCTTCTTCTTTTTTCGAACGTCTTCGACTACCGATTGGCGGCTCGAGGACAGGGTGGGCCTGCGCCGCGAAAAATAAGCTCGAACGCGATCCACGCGTGTTCTGTTTTTCGCGAAGGCTAATTTTATCCGCGGCGGGGCTCTTAAAAGTGTCCGCGCTTAAATATTTCGCCGGTGGGAAGGGGCCGAAAATATTTTCGATCCCGGGGCAGCTGGGAGGCATGTGCGCGGCACGAAAACGAAATAAAAACGCCTCCTCGTTCTCTCTTCTATACACTTTGTTACCGAAACGTTTTACTATGCAGCTCTCACGCGTCGAGCGATCACCCACTGTGCTCGAGCGAAACGGAACGGCCGCGAACGTTCTTTTGTTCCCCGCTGCCAAGGTTCGCGGTAGATACCGTGGCTTCAAGTGATTGATAATGCTAATATACTCGGGCAAACGAGCCTAACGATCCCTCGTCTGCTTTCAAGGCGGAGATATCGAAGAGACTGAACGCCATTATCGGCCAAATCCTGCCATTTCTATCTCAGGAACACCAACAGCAAGTTGCCACCGCTGTTGACAGAGCGAAGCAGGTCACGATGACGGAGTTAAACGCCATCATAGGGGTAAGTGTAGTTTTGTAATTCAGTAGTTTTAAGGAGAAAGTAGGGTAGCGTTCAGTGGTCCAATTCCTTCGCTAGGGTACTTTAAAGAAATGTTCTCGCTAAGGGGAAGCTTACAAGTCGTTTCGCAACAGCCACGCGCCGGGAATTCGATAATTGGGGGCTTGGGGAACATATCGCTTGAAATAAGTTTTATTAACATACAAATCTCTCTCAAGGATACACGGAAGTCTCGGTTGAAATTACTTTCATTAGACGAGACACGTCTCTGATGAAATTCCACGGGATTCAATTGCAAGACCACTCAGGGCCGTTCCTGGCGGGGGTGTAGAAGGTGCTCCCGCACCTGGGAGGTCGAAGGCCGTTTATTATATGTAAAATTTTGACTAATAAGAATAATAATCAAAACTTTTATGATGATTATTAATTATACCATTTCTTTTCTCATTTAACTTGTTTTTTACAGTATCCTCGCGCTGGTTTTCGAGATAAAAATTCATAAGTACAACCCATTTTCACGAAAATAGGCAGAAATCGACAAATTCAAGACCTTCTATTTTTTAAACAAAATTCGAAATCGGCAAAATGATGACCTAACACTATTTCTACTAAGAGGCTTTTGGTCATGGTAGGAATAGTGTTAAACCCCCCTAATTTCGCAAGGGCTAAACATAATTAAATTAATAACGGCGGCAATATTGTTTTCGCACCTGGGCGACCAACAGCCCAGGAACAGCTCTGAAACCATTCGTGCCTTCAGATCTGCCAAATTTTCAAACCGACAGATGCGTAGGAAAAGTTGAAGACAATGTCCGTGTCTAGATAGAGAAAATCCAAGCCTCCAACGACTTTCATTATTACTTATTTCATTAGTACGACCCTCTTGATTACTGTCTGACGATTCTTGCCATTTCATCTTCTCCTCGACTAATTTAATGTCGAGTCAGACGAACGACTGTGTACGTATCCATTACCCATCGGCAATCGCGGGCGCTTTGTAGCTTCTATTTAAAGAATGTTTTTACGACGTTGTAATCGCGTCCGTTCGTCCAGCTGTCGGGTGACGTTCAATTAGCATATGAGACATCCAAAACGGACGTCGACTGCGGTTGTATGCCGACAGCGAGACGTCGCCAAGAACGCATCCTTTCTTTCGACCGGGTGTCCCGTATGAGGGGACTTCCGGTGGGAAACGCTTTCCTCATACTCATAGGCGTCACTGGACACGACGATAGCACGGCCGAGACGGAATTGGCATTCGACCGTCGCCGCGAGTATAATTGAGTTCCGAGATGGTTCTCTTGTGCACGACTTGAATAATTCCCTTGGCCGATACACCGTGGGGTTAAACAAATGTACGAGGCCCGTCGCACGGCCCGCAGAGCGTGCTTGAATTATTCCCGTTGCACCACTACGCGAAGTAACCCGTGTTTCGAGCCACACACGGATCCCGATTTCCTTGAATTTCTGCGTGAATATCGATTGCCATCGAAAGCCGAAGACGTGCCAAAGATGTGGAAAGTACGGATTTGCGGTTTGTTAGTTGCAGTGCCGGGTCACACTTTTGTATTTCTTCATAGGTATTCCTATCTCTGATCAGAGAATGATGGGACACGAGCGTTAACAATGGTATTCTCGTAGCATCTATCCTACCGTTTGATTTTCACAAAAGTGTAAGGCTTTAACAGCGTCCCGATGTCCATTCTTCTACCCCGTCCTCGCGAGGCAGTAAAGCTTTAACGACGGCGTAAATAACCTGTATAAAAAGGCCACTTTGAGGCGGAATCGTGGTAGTAATGGAATTCAGCGGACAGGCAATTAAGCGCGCTGTTTGTCCAACGGCGACATCTTGGCTCCTCTTTTTGCGATTTTTCTCCTCGAAACGGCACGGCGGTTGAAGAAGTTTCGTGCCGCGCGAAGTCATCAACGGCCCGCGGAGATTTATCGCCTATGAAACGAGTCGTAAAGGAATTCGAGCAGCACCTTGGGGGAGGGGGGAGAGATTTGCCGTCGGGCACGGTCGAGCATCGAGTCGCGGCGTCCCAGATTCGACGCGAGTTGCACGGCTGACCGCCACAAATCGTCCGGCCCGATCGAGGTCGTGACACAAACCGCAATCTGCAGTTGCGTAATACGCGTCATCGGCATGTGGGGACATAATCAGTGCGTGAGCTCCGCAACGCGCGAATAGTGGGGCCACAAGGTGAAGCAGGGGAGCGCGACACGTGCACATGCACCCGCCCGGGCCCCCTTTGCCCGGGCATGGGGTGGCCTGGGGTTTTCGTAGGGGTTGAAACGCTAAATAGAGCAGCACGGAGGGGCACAAAGTGACGGAGACGGTGGGGAAAGAAAGGCGCATAGAAAGAGACAGGGTTCGGGAGGGGCTGAAGCCTGAAGGGACGACAGAGGCAAATAGACATAAGCGCCAACCCCCCCATGAATATGTATTACTCGGTAAACAGGGGTTGAATCAATATTTCGTTTAATAACAGTGTGGAACGGTGGAACGCAATTCTCCCTACGATTTCTCTCTCGCTTGCCTCCGTTGCCGTGTCTCCTTTCCCGTATCTGATTGGATACTCTCTGTGTCTACCCCACGTGCTCCCTGTCCCTCCCCCTCTCCCCTTCTCCCGGAACGGAGGGGTGTTGAATTTGTACTAGGCGCGCCCGGGTATTCCCTGACACGTATTTAAACGCACAGGTATGGACGAGTCGCACCTCGGGCAACGCGATGCCGTTGGACCTCCACCCGATCCGTCCCTCGGCCTCTTTCCATCCGACCTACCCACCCCCTCTCCCCCGTACCTCCCTGCTCGCCGTGTATTATTCACGGCGCGTTAAACCTCGTTTGGGACTATTACGTTTCGTTTGGCACTGCACGAATGACGCGGCCCATCCCGCTCGTTGCTTCGAATACGAATTGAATACCGTCGGGGGAGCGACGGGCTCGACCCTCGTTCCCTCACCCCTCGGGCCGACGATTTTCGGTGTATATCTATTGTATTTATCGGCGTCTCTCGCCCGCGTACTTGGCTAGCTTTTTTCCGCGCGCTCGGCAGAGGGAGGCGCCGAGGGGTTGTCGAGTAATTGTCCCGGTGAAACGCGATTTCCGACGAAAATAACCGTGCCGTTCGTGCATTTTCCGCTCGCCCGTGTCGCTATTGGTACATTATACAATTATTGCTCGTTCGACGAACGAGCCTCGCGTCGCTCTCCTCTTCCATCCTCCCCTCTCGATACAGCAACACCCTCGCACTCTGTTCCCAAAGCAACGAAAAAAAAAACGGTTTTCACTCGATCGTCGGTTGTTTGTCGCGCAGCGGCGCATAGTAGTACCGGGGGCATCGTTGAATCGAGCATCGAATTATAATCGAGAACGCTTTTTTCGCGGACGAAACGGCGAGTGGCGATACCGCGCGCAAACAATAACGTTGCAGAATGCTGGGAATAAAAAAAGGGATACGGGGATCGTGTGAAAAATGTTGCCGGTGAAAATCGCGTGGCCGCGACGCCGTTCCGGCACGAGCAGAAAGATTCTGGCTAATAAACTGTGCCATTAAATGCAGCTGCTGCCCGTAATATTTTCCGATCAATTTACACGGAGTGCATTTTGATGCAGTCCGTGTATAGCGAATGTATAGATTGAAATTTAGATACCATTGGAGCTTGGGAAAAGTTACTCGGCGAATACCGTGCAGCGGTGTTTTTCTACTCGCCCACCTATTTCATTATGCTCTCGTTATTTTCATACGATCGTCGCGGCCGCGCGGACTTTCATCTCGTCGATTTTGCAAGTGTCATTAGCGACGATGTTCGTCCTAAGTAAACAGTGGAACTTGCAACAAGGAGTGACCCAAAAATGAGGCGTTTTTTAGCCTCTTTTTGGTCCCACGATTTTGGAAATAAATTTTGTGATAATGGTACCTTATGATACAACATCAATCACAACAAATTTTCAAGTTGAGGTGACAATTAGTTTCTGAGATAAAGAGAGGTCAAAGAAGTGAAAATTCGTTAACGCGTCAGTCCATACGCTTCGATGTACGTACTTTTATGTGAATTAGATAATTTAAACGATTATTTCCTGGGGTTTTGTTGATTGCTAACAACGAATTTGAACTCAGATTTTCAAAATTCACAAAAAATCAAAATAAAAAATAATAAATGTCCGTGTAGTGGGTGCTTTTTTAATACATCGGCCACCATGTTGAATCGGCTATTGTGAATTTTGAAGATCTAAGCTCAAATTCGCTGTTAGCGGGCAGTAAACCCCTGGAAATAATTGTTTAAATTATCGGACTAACATAAAAGTCCGTACATCGAAGCGTATGGGCTGACGCTTTAACGAATTTTCATTTTCTTGACCTCCCATATCTCAGAAACTAATTCTCACCTCAACTTGAAAATTTCGTGTGATTGATGTTTCATCATAAGGTATCGTTTCCCATAAAATTCAGTTCCAAAATCGTGGGACCAAAAAGAGGCTATTTCTTGGGTCACTCTTTGCAGTTTCCACGCTTTTTGTCGCTTTAATTTCGCGCGCAGCTGTATTGGAAAATTTTCGCTACTAATAATCACTCGCAACGAATGTCCCCGGAAAATCGATGCGTCTCGAAAAGGAAGGCGAACCTCGGCCCGGCAAACTTTTCCTGTCTGGCTCGTCGGACGGGCCCTCGTAGAAAAAAAATTGTTGCGCGTCAAAAGCCCCTCGCCGGAAGTCGAGTGGCCGCAAGGCAAATTGCGAGCTACATCCGCGGAGAGAGTGGTAGCGTACACGTGCGTAGGGCGCCGCAAATACGTCCCCAGGGGGTAAACTGTGCTGCGGGAAGACCGTACGAGCGTTACACACACGCCCGGGCCCCCTCGGCCTGCTTCGCCCCACTCAGCGACAGTCCAGGAAAATAACTATCGTACACAATCGGCGGCGGCGCGTACCCCGAGAGGGGTTATTTCGCATAATCCACCCTCGACGACTCGACCGCGCCCCTCGGTTGTTCGGCAGGAGCACTGTGTTACTTTCTTCCCCTCTGGTAGCCGTCGTCGACCCTAAATGCCTAAGTGAAATCCACGATAAGCATGATTCCCGCACGTAACTAGTTTACCGTCCTCTGTTATCCCCTCTTGATCTCACGCCGCTCCACCCTTCCCTCCGTAACACCCTGTCGCTCGTCATCCGCTTTCGGTCTTCACCTTTTCGGCGGCTTCGTACGTCCCAATTACTCGCCGCTCCTCGGAGCAGCGTGGCTATCGTTAACCCTTAGTATCATAGTGTAACACCGGTGTTACACGAATTGAAAAAATCGTGCGCGCCATTTGGTGGCTTTTTCATAAACTTTAAAGTGTTACTTTACTATTCTCATATGTAACAAGTGTCCATAGGCTAGAAATACATTCGTAAAAATTCTACTGTGATACACTCGTATTGTTGATTACAAAGTACCAAGTAAATGCTAATTTGTTCTCTCAATTATTTCGATTTTTCTTTTTCATTAAATTTGATGTCGAACATAATAATGTATGTAACACTAGTGTAACATTCTGCAAAAACGAGCATTGGCTTAACATTACTATACATAAGTACCTTTATGTATGGTTTAATAGTGGTGTTATATCCACATTTTTCCATTTATATAAAAAACTGTTACATTAGGAAGTATTTGCTTATTTTTACGATGAAGTATGGGCAAAAATGCAACGTTAAAAATTTTTCTGGGTAAAATAAAAAAATCATGATACTAAGGGTTAACGGTCCTCAAGGTTCCTCGAACTTGGCCCCGTTTCCACCCTTCTTCTGAGCGACAGTGTGACGTCAGACCGGCTCTACTTTGGGGGATGACATTTCCATGTTGGTGGATCCAATCGAGGGTAGACGTAAAGATGGGAAGTTCGAAAACGTGGTTGGCGCCTCTTTCTTTTAATTTCGTGATAGGGACAATTGTTTAGTTTGTATGATAAGCGCTCCCACTCGATTTGTTGGTAGTTCAGCGACGTTGAGTGTAGTCCCTTTTCTATTTGAAGCAACAGAGAACGGACATACCAAGGCTGCTACAGCAAATGCATGCTCAGCAACTACCACCGGGAGCAGCGATAGGCGCTCATCCCGGTCTACCCGGACTTCCGGGACTGGGGCCAGCTGGTGGACTTCCGGTGCCGACTTCCGCTTCTGCCGCGCTCCTTGGACTCGGCCTGACGCCTGGAGCCGCATCGGCACCCGGCGCGACAGCCGCGCATCCACTTTCGATGCTTGGTAAACCGGAACTGCATCGTGGCCAGCCCGACGATTTGAAAAGCAATGGCGGTAAGACTGCTCAACTGTATCCTCCTATGTAACATGTAATCGATGAACATGGCGTGCTCTTCCTGCAAACTCTTTGAAAGTGTTGCGCTCCATTGAAACGTAGCCTGATCCCTCAACCCCTTAACGCACTGATCCGAAACGCTCGCATTTCCAATGCCGCATGGAGCGTACGATATATCATCTGTGATAAATAGTGCCTAACAACGTACGTAGGTTACACGTTAAAGGGTTAATTACACAGTGCCACGCGGATAGACACGCGCGCTTAAGCTCGTTCGCAGGAAATCTTTCAACGTTTGCGCCCCACGTTCATCGTTCGAAAGAATCGAATCGGCGAGACTAAATCGAAACCTTCGCCGAACTCCAGGGGGAGGGCTGTAATTTAAATGGACCCTCGGTTAATTTCCGTGTTTCCTTTTACAACCCGTATTACGTTCCACTCCCCCGACCATCCCAGAAACCACAAAAGCCTCTCGATGAAACCGGTGCCTCACCCCGTTCACGATCGAATTCCTCCCTCGGCCGTTCCACGGGAATCGTAAAACCCCCGGAATACTCGTTATACGCATACCTTTCGCCCTTTCACACGATTTTAATTGCCACCTCTGTGGGCAGCACGGCGGGAAAAGAAATTAACGAAATTCCGGCCTTTGGTCACGTTCGAGTGCGCCCCCCTCGCCTTCCTCCACCCTCCGATATAACGAATCGCACCTGCGAGGGAACGCGAGCGAGCGGTCTACCATCGCGGGGGAGGGACGGTGGATTTTTCTCTTTTTGTCACCATCATCCGTTTGATCCCGCTCTCGCGATACCCGTCGCGCCGACTCTCCTCCACCCCTCTCTCCCTCCCTCGCTCGGGAGGGGAAAAAAGGAGCGCGAATCGACCGCCAGCGGGGGTGCGCGCCACCGAGCAGCGGGATACAGGGGGGCTGGGGGTAGGTGAACCGCGAAGGGAGCGGTGGATGGGGGTGGAAAAAAATATGTAGCCGACGTGGCGTGAGCGTGCGGCTCGGCTCGGCCGACTGGAAATTTTCAAAGCGCTTTTCGGGTATCCGCTTTCGCCCACGAGGGGATGAGCGTGTTTGTGCGTCACCCTGTTAGCGGACACCGGCGGTTTTGAGCGAAAAGCGCATAAATATGCATGAAGATCATTTATACGGGCGCCGGTCGCCTTTCTACCACCATCCACGTCACACTCGATGCTTCACCCGCCCCTCTCGTCCCCCAACCCCCCTCCTGTCGTCTACTCTTTTATGGGCACGTTATTAACATTTTATCGACGCCACGGTAGTCGGGATTTTGACAATTTTTTTTTTCTCTCTCTCTTTTTTTGTTCTCCTCACTCCACCCTCGCCCACCTCACCCCTGTCTCTTCGGTAGCCCGGGACACCTCATGCATGAAAATCATTTTCCTCGCGAAAACGTTCCCGCGCACGGCTTTTGACTGACGATCGTTTGCGTTTGTCTGGTTGCAGGTCTCAGCTCGACCGAGGAGAGACACGTGAGTAGATATTTCGTTTTCTATTTTCTCTTTTTTTCTCTCTTGTATGTATTCTCTTTTTCCCGTTCAGTGTACAGGGTGGTCCTCGTTAACGGTCGCTATTGTTTGATCAATTTTCTTAATCGCAATTATAAATTTCTTTTCGTTGTAACGTAAAGAGGCCTCGCGACAAACTTGGTGTTTAAACAGATTTTTAATTAGAATCAGGTCAGCCATTAATTTTTTTCGAATATCGCGGATCACTCTATACGCGCACCGCGATTTTTTTTCGAGATTTCGAGGCATAAAAGCGGATTTGGGGGATGTCGACGGATTTATACTAAAGAACTCGGCGTTAATCGGAATCCTATCTCCGCTGTTCGCTCTTTCGCCCTCCCCTCTCCCTCGTGTTGGCTCGTTGTCCCTTTTAAATTTAAACGAAGGACCAAGCTTGCCGGACTCGCGCAACATCGCGAATATCGCGTTCGACGATAACATTTCGGGGTAAATTATTAATGGACGTTGAAGAGGTGGGGGGGAGTGAACGCGACGCGTTGTGTCAGAATTTTCAAACGTCAGAGGCAGACCGAGGGGGGCGGGAGAGGGTGGGGCTAGGCGTGCTTTATTTTTCACGTGTGTCGTAATTAAGGTTTACTACGCAAATGAAATTATGTCAGCGGCGCTGTTTTATCACGGATGAAACAATAACATCGTGCCGCGCCGGAGATTTATCGCCCTGTATTTTCGTTCCGGTAAATATTTCGCCGCTGAGCAGCAGACAAATCATTTATCGGAATGTCGAGTTAACAATCGGATTATCCCTCCAACTTCTACGTACGATCTATCGCGCGTAAATAAACAAACAAACGCGGATGGGCATTTTTTGCCGTTTATCCGTTTCGCTGCCGCTGTTTCCGTCTGAAATTTTCAAGGATTTAATGACGTAGGAAAATAATCCAATCGAATCGAGTCGTGCAAACAATCGGTGCGCGCTAGCAACAAAAATTACCGCTATATTCCCGATGATTAAAATTATTTTAATGCCCGCGTCGGATCGTTAATACGCGATAGCGTCAAAGGAGAGAGTTCCTCGCGCAAACAAGCCCGCTGGACTTTCGTTCGCCGTGGAATTTTTCGTTCCCGTCTCGCTGCGCATAAATTATATGCACTTTGCACGACTATTCCTAATCCCCGGTTGCGGCGTACGCAACTCGACGTACACCGTACAACGTGCTCGAGGCACGAGTGCTCGCGACGTGGCCCCCCTCTCGCGGCACCACACCCCTCCCCCTTGTGTACTACAGCTACATTACACGCGTGTAACTTTCCGTGCGCGTGAAGGGTACAACGAGTGCTTCACCGTACTTCGCTCCCGAGCACCTACTGTACGCGCAATTATGTTTTCGACGAACGTGGGAGAGAGATATAAAGTGGCGGAGGGAAGGTGGGCGACTCTGGAGAGAAAAAATTGAAGCAACAACAGCTACGGTCTCGCGTTTCGACTTTTCATTCTCGCGTGCTGCGCCACGGCGATCCGTCAGCCAATAGCCAACATTTCCACGCTCCAAATTCTCCCAGTGCCATCCGAACCCTTGCTCCATACCTGCCTCGCATTTCTCTGAAAATTTCCCCGCATTGTCATCCTCGTTGTTACTTGTATTTTAATAAAATACCATCGCTCCAACGTTGCCTGTTTCTAATCCACGGGGCATCAATTCCACTTTTGCCAACCTTATCTCCATCTATCCATTTCATTTCACGCGCCACGACTTTCCACTTTCCAATGCGATTCTCATGGGTGTCCAACGAAATTCGAAGATCATCCCTCTTCACCGTCGCGTAGAAGAACGAACTCGAATCTTCCCATCAGTTTCTTTAAAACATTCTCCGTCCCGCGAGACACGCGTGTATATCTGGTGCTCCCTGTTCGACGGGATCATAGTAGAACGAGAGAGCCCGTTAAATGGAGCGAGCCGAAATTCCGCGGGGGATAGGGGCGATACCCTCTGTCGGCGAGCCGGATAGCATTAAAGTTACGAAAGTAATTACAGACGGATACTGGGCGCGATCGTATCGGTCCCGGGGATGCAGTCCTCCGTGGTCCAGGATCCCCGTCCGGAAAGTTTTCTTTTCGACCGCGTAGCCGAAGGGGAGGCACGACTCGCCCCGTAGAAAATGCAAGTAACGACCTTCTTTCGGGCCCTCGCGCGGGGGAAGCGGTCGGTATGAGGGCGAGGGGGGTGGGCAGAAATAGGGATCAGCGTGGAAAGGGAGGAGGGAAGGAAAAAAATAATGGAAAGAGCCGGAGCACCCATAAAGAAGGGAGGGGTGAGGGGGAGATAGCAGCGTGTATTATAGGTTTGCCGAGCCTGTAATCATCGCGGGACCGCGAAACGCCCATCGACGCCCTCTCATTCTGCCTCTCGCCATTCTATTTTCCTCTCTCCTTATTCGACCCCATCCTCGGGCAGTTTCCTCCGTTCTTTCGTTCCCGTTCTCGAAACACGCGCGTGTGTGTGCCCACGTCCCGTTCTCTCCCGTACCGTGCCGACTCTATAATCATTATCAACCTCTTCCCAAAGCATCCTCCTACCTCGCGTGCGTTTTTTTTCCCTCTACCTTCTCCTCGGTATCGCGCTTCCTTTAATTCCCCTCGCTGTGCCCCGTGCGTGGTATTCTCGTTGCCGCCCCCGACCTGTGTCCCCCTCCCCCTATTTTCTCCGGATTTTCGCGTCGGGTTCGCGATGCGCTGGGAATTCGATAATGGGCTCGAGAACGCGTCGCGTGCCTGTAAGCACGTAAATCTATCAAAAAGTACGGGTGGTTGTATTTAAATGATGAGCATTGATTGTCACAAATCCTATGTGAACGCTGAATATTTTCTACGAAACTTCAGGCAAAGCATAGCGTCGAGATTATAAGGTAAAAGTACCTATTATGGAACGAAATTTCGCAAAGATTCAAATTTTCATCAAATTCGAGTTAATAAATTTACAAAATGTTAAAAATCTTTTAACTATACAAAGGGCTAGTTCTTTTAGAAATAAAAATGACTTTTTATAACTTAATCTAATGTATAAAATTAATTTTATTAACAAAATACTAATAGGACTCGTATGTATTGAACAAATTTTTGTAATTCCTAATAATCCCTAAAACTATATTAAAATTACAGTTTTGATGAAAATGTTCCATAAAAGGGACAATGTTTCATAATAGGTACTTTTATCTTAGTCGAGGTAGCTCGGATTGTTTTTCGAAATCGTTACGGACCCCTGACGCTCGATCCGGATCGCGTAGGCGATGTCGTCCGGGGATAGTAAAGCGGGGTGACAATTGCGTTTCGATGCCTTTTGAAACGCAGCCGGCCGCGGCGAAGTCGAAATCGATTATCGCGGGACGCGCTCGCGTGACAATTGATAATAACCGTCGACGCGGGTAATTACGGTTTTGTCACGTTGATCGGGCCGCGGGAAACATGTGGGTAATCCGTTGCGTTTCAGTCTACGCCCGGCTGTCTGTTATTTAACCGGAGATTAACGGCTGTGTAAACGTATACTTCTGTTCAAACAGCGTGCCTTCGTATCCGTTGAACGCGTGCGCGCTCCTTCGCTCGGCGCGTCGAGCCCCGGGTTTAATCGTCCTGATAAATCAAAAGGCCTGGTCCCCCGCTCGATCCTAAAGCACGTCTTCCGTCGGCCATCCCCAGATCCGATAGGGGGACGCTCTTCCCCCGTCTATTCGAGGGTCGCATAACGATTTTCCTCGCGTTACAGAGGAGCTCGATATCGCCCGGCAATAAGTACAATCGACCGCGGTCACCCCAGGACACTCACCACCCCATGCACATGAAGAAGATGAAGAAGGAGCAGGACAAAGACATCGGCCACGTAAGTGCCCATTCCCATGCAGCCTCGTGTCAGTAAATGATCGCGGCGCGAAAGAAACGTTGAACCGTGCACGAGACTTCAAACAAGATAACGTCCCCCGATTAGTCTTACCAATATGTACCGTAGATAATGCAAACTGTGCAATGTGTGTTCGCCAAACACCCTCCGGGAGATAATAAATTCTTCGTTTCGTGAACTTTCCGATAAATAACACTGATTCAGACTCCGAAGATCGCGATTCCGCGCATCTATAGAATACTCGACTGTACAGTTGCGAATTTAAAGGGATGCGAATTACGCGTCTTCTCGATCTTCGATCACAGTTTCGGTCTTTCGGTAACCTGGATCATTCCCTGGGTACCACAGAGCGACGGTGAGAAAAGCGACCAGGACCTAGTGGTGGACGATGCCAGCGAGGGACCAACGAGCCCAGTGGTGAATGGCACGTCATCGCCCCGGGAAAATGGATTGGACAAGGTACCGGCGATGGGTGCCGGGGTGCAGACGAAAAAGGACGTGCCGCCCCATTCGCCCAGAAGTGGGACCAGCAGTAACGCCAGCACACCGTCTGCTAAGAAGATGGAGGAGCGAGAGAAGCCCACGACACCGATCTCGAAACCTATGACGCCTACCTCGGGCTCCGGGATCGGCGGACTTGGCCTCAAGTCTTCGGGATCGGCGAAGCTACTTCAGGGACCGTCCCCTCCTGGTGTACCGACCGCCTACCCGCCTCACTATCCACCCGGGCCTCCGCCGCACCATCTGGCACCAGCTGGTCAACATCCTCACGTCGACATGATGGGTTACAACGGCTACGTGCCGCCTAGAGCGCCACCTTCGCTTCAGCAACTGTACGATCCCCACGTGGCGATGAGGAATCCCATGGGATCGGTTGGAGTACCTGGAGGCAAACCGTGAGTACATGCACTTATTCACTGGACCACAGCTCTCGTACATACAGACGCGTCGGATAATATGTTGATAATCTTTAAAATCGCATAACTTTTTAAAATTGGTCCAAACGACCTGTGTTTTTTTTTTTAGAAGCTGACGGAATTAGTTTTCTAGGTGACGTGTTTCGTCGTTATAAAAAAAACTTGGTCTGAATAGCAAAAAAATAGTAAAGGTAGTTTTTTACACTTTTTTTGTGAGCCTGTAATGAAATGCTGATTTCGGAAATTTCGCGATTTTCGCCCTTATTCTGCGATCTTTAATCGTTTATAATTCACAGCAACGTTAACCGATTTAGATGAAATTTTCAGCATGTATATAACTTACTTCAATCTACAAACGGGTTTTTTTGAATTTTCATTACAGGCTCACAAAAAAAGTTTAAAAAACGACTTTTACTATTTTCTTTTATTATTCAGAACAAGTTCATTTTTTTTCAAAACGACGAAACACGTCTCCTAGAAAACTAATTCTACTAGCTTCTAAAAAAAAACTTAAGACGTTTGGACTAATTTTAAAACAGTTATGCGATTTTAAAGAGTGTCAACTTATTTTCCGACGCGACTGTAGTGATTAGAATGGACTACAGATTCAATTAAGCGACAATCAAGGAAATTGAATAAAACAGGAGTTTATTATATGTATAATTGCGACTCGCAATTAAGTGCATCTTTCTAAACAATCATAGCAGACCTCGATTCGAAGTCCCTGTGCACTGTTTGCGTAGACCTGTAGACGAGCTGTAGCCCGTCCGAGTTTCTAAAATCACTGTGGAAATCGACGCTTCGTAGCTCGCAGTCGCTCGATCTAGACGTACGATTATTTGATCTACACATCATCCGCTCGTGCGTTAAAAACGTCCGGGGAGTACGTAGTTCGGTGTAATTATAGTACCGCTGGAATAGCGGGGGCACCATTCGGTTTCAATGAAGATACAGAGCATCCGCAACTATGTACACGGAGGTGTTGCCTTGACGTTCGGTATCTTTTCGATTTGGCATGTGACTCGCGCTCCCGACACCCGTAACCAGTTCTCCAAACAATTCTAAATCGGACGAAGGCTGTACAACTCGAAGCTGTTTGCTTTCATATAGATGAAAAACGCATCGGTGCCGTCGGTATTTTAAGATAAGATAATTCGACCGCGCGTCGTTTACTGTTTGCACGGCAGATATTAAAGGAAAATATTTAGCGCGATCATTAACGCAAAAATTCGGTCAATAAATCTTTCGAGAGTCTGCTGGCAACCTGGAGAGTTTCCAGCTCGCATTCTCGCGTATTCATCGCTGAAGACTCTCGCCTTTCAGAGGCTGCGAACAATGTATAGCGAGATCGCTAATGCGCATGCCGGAACAGAAGGTGTTTGTGCAAATTTGCTTCGAGTATTACAGTGTGGAGAAACTATACTGATTGCACAGAGTCATAGACTGTTAAACGTTAAACAATCAAAGGGTTCACGGTACAGTGTTGTTGCAATCTCGCTATTTCTGCTCCATCAAATACAGGTTGTATTTCAGGGAAAGATAGGCGGTCGATACGCAGCGGTGTAACGCGGATTTTGTTAATGTTGTTCGACGTTCGGTCTGCTAGCCCAGCCAGGGCTCGTTATCTGCGATTCTGTTTGCTATGAAAATTCAGCGAGCCCGTTGTTTATTGTAGCCGCGAACGGTTAAAATACGATGCGTTATCGATATTTTTTATTTTAACCGCGAACGTCTGTGCCGCGTGATTAATGTTCCAGATAAAGACCGATAGGCCGTGCAACATTGTACATAAAGAGGGAATGAGCGCGTTTTCCTGGTATCCGCTAATGTACACTGTAACACGTGATTATGAAAAATGCATAGACGAAGAGATACGACGCTCGCGATTTTTATATCAATTTGTATTTATTCAAACGGCTAAGTGTACATTCATTCCGCGATAAGCTATTTATAACCCACGTGTTAAGATCGTAACGAGTGAGGTGAGAGTTTTTGAAAAATGTTGCCCAAGAGTGACACGTGGTTCTTCAAATTTTTACACAATATTCTTATCTCCAAATTGGACTTTAACTTCTTTTCAAGAGTTCCGCGGAAAGTGGCCATAACGACTGATTACAACATGGACTATTTTCTAATTGCAAACAGCCTTCAAGTTATCAGGGTCCAGTAAGAATAAAATACTTTACTCTTTACCATCCACTTAAATCCTTCACATTCTGCTTACCAAAATTTGAATGGAGAAGGTGCGCGTTTCATATCAAATTTATTTCTCCCGAACAAGCAGCAAGTATTCGATCCACGGCTAATACTCCCCGCGAACTTATCTAGTTACCGAGCGCACGGTGTCTGGCTCGGTAAACGGCTGGCCGGAAGAGCACCGTTAATATCGTTGGTTAAACACGCGAGTCTCACCGCACGGGTCGGATTTTTGTGGACGTTGCAGCGCGTACAGCTTCCACGTGTCGAGCGAGGGCCAGATGCAGCCTGTGCCCTTCCCACCGGATGCGCTGATCGGACAAGGGATACCCCGTCATGCGCGGCAAATTAATACCCTGAGCCACGGGGAGGTCGTGTGCGCCGTCACGATCTCGAATCCGACCAAGTACGTGTACACCGGCGGCAAAGGGTGCGTCAAGGTCTGGGACATCGGCCAGGGCGGTACAGGAAGCACCAAGTCGGTGTCGCAGCTCGACTGCCTGCAGCCCGATAACTACATCAGGTGAGTGTTTTTTACCGGCAACCAGCGTACATAATTCTGTCCCTGTTCCTTCGATCCGGGATCTTGTTTCATTTCCAAAATACAAGTTCCGTTGATTAGAGGGTGTCGCGTATTATTCTTCGTACATATGTAATAATTTCTTAGCCCTTCGTGGTCACAACTTCTTATAATGACAATTTGACTCCGCGGAGTTCACTGCCCTCCGGCGTCATTTTTGAGTTACCATTTTCGTATTTCTGACTTTTTTAAATTCTGAGTGATAATTGTACATTCAGTGATAATTGTCTTTTTCTAGACGTGTAAGATATGATGAAATTTGTAGTTGAAAAAATACCTAGTTGTGAAAAAAAGCGATTGTTTCTTCTTAAAATTGTCTAAATACCACCACGTTTGTAAATAGATATTAATATTAAGGCCTAAAAATTTACACAAATATTAGCAAAGATATATACTTCTAGAAAAATATTGCCTGAGATATGCAATACACCCCGTGTGACTATGGAGGGTTAAGTGTAAAGGATATTTGCTAGATGAGAAACGAGAAGGTAAATTGGATAGAGGATGCTGATGTATGTATCGGAGCCGTGATATCCTATTTAGAAGATTCTCTCCGTGTTGGAATCCTCGTTGAAAGTGATTGCATTTTGGCTTCGTCAAGCACCGAGGGCGTTCTGATATGGTATCAGTGCTTCTTTGGCGGACGGAGCCAGCTGCATTGCGGCGGCGATACGTACACCGTAACAACTGTTGAATGCAGGAAATCGTGATAAATGCGAGGACGTGATAACCTCGAGAATCTCGATCGAGTGGTGTCTGCGTTTGTTGTGACAGCAGCGCGACTGATTATATTTGCAAAAATCTTGAATAGCGGTTGATAAATGGTATTAGATAATACAGAAGGAAGTGAGAACTGAGAGCAATACTTTTAAATATTTCCATGTACCCTGGGTACGTATAACCGAGGTGGCCGAGGTAACACAGTAAATATGAATTTTATGAAAACGCTTTTATGTTGGAAAGTGATTCAATTCGTAGTGATCTGCGCTACGCTTCGTCCATAGCTTCTGTAGCTTCTATAGCAGGCCTGCCCCATCGGGTGCAAATACCTCCTGAATTTCTGGGACCCGGGCAACAGCCGAGCGCGGGACTTTAAAGTTGCTACACATTGCGAAATTTGTAATAAGAGAACTGCATGAGTGTGCGTCCATGTAGGCTCGTACCACGACTCTGCGATTCTGGGCGCCGGGTCAGGAGCCAAGCATGGAGCTATTTCGTTGCTCGGTTTCACGCTCGGCTGTGCTATTCTTTGCTACTATAGAATTATTTATTATGGTAAGGAACCCCGGGATGATGCATATGTGTAACAAGCAATAAAATTGAAAATATAGAAACGTATTATACAATTTCACCGAAACATAACATATTTAGAATGTTATTACTATAAAAATAAATAACTTACAAAGATAAAGAACAGAATTTTATTGAACGATATATATACACACACATTTGCAAAAGTTAAAAATTATATACTAATAAATATATACATACATATTATATACTATATAATTATATATTATATACTATATAATTATATATTATATATTATATATTATGTATTATATATTATATATTATATGTTATGTTTCGGTGAAATTGTATAATACGTTTCTATATTTTCAATTTTATTGCTTGTTACACATATGCATCATCCCGGGGTTCCTTACCATAATAAATAATTCTATAGTAGCAAAGAATAGCACAGCCGAGCGTGAAACCGAGCAACGAAATAGCTCCATGCTTGGCTCCTGACCCGGCGCCCAGAATCGCAAAGAGTCGTGGTACGAGCCTACATGGACGCACACTCATGCAGTTCTCTTATTACAAATTTCGCAATGTGTAGCAACTTTAAAGTCCCGCGCTCGGCTGTAGCCCGGGTCCCAGAAATTCAGGAGGTATTTGCACCCGATGGGGCAGGCCTGTTCTATAGCTTCGGTGCTTTATAAATATAGGTATTGTTAAAATCATGACACTCGTATTAGCGAGTAGATATTACAGAACCTCTACGATCCTTTTTCAAAAATATCAAGTATAAGTTAGTATGTACTTTAATATTTATATTTTTGTGTTTGTGAAGTCTTTATTTCAAGAAAAGTAATTTAATTTTGAAGTGTTTTAGTATTTATTTTGAATAAATTTATTTATTTATAGTTGTAGTATTGTAAAAGATTAAATTTATTTTATAAAGTAAATTAATTTTTTCCTTTTGTATCAGGGTTTATTAATTAATTAATATAAAAGATTAATAACAAATTAATTTGTTCTGAGCAAAAGGTTAAACATATAATAGTAGTTCCCTAAAAGATCAAGTTACAAAATCTAATCGTCACTTGCGTTCAAATTAGTACCAAATATGAAATATATCCTTACATACTCCAATAATAAAATTAGATAGTATTACCTTCAGTCATGTGGGCTACCCTCGTTCTCGTCGAACAGATACATTGCGAAAGATCGATGCCAAGGAAGCATTCCATTCCCCAGAAATACCCAGCAAAATTGCTGCCAGTTAGAATCTCATTTTACGGCCAAAGGGTTGAATCATTACGATCAGAAATCGTTCGATCGCAATCGCTTACACCGATAAATTCGGTATTCCGCGGGCGTAACGCTGAAAAATCGCGCGGACGGTGTCGAGGAATGGAATAAACGTTGCACATCGACACTTTTACGACACATTCGCGCGCGACGCACGTTTCAGCGGCTGAAAGGGGTGGAATAATATCGCGCTCGTATGACTGTTAATGCCCGCCCGGTAATTGAACCCCTCTGAACGTCGGGGGAGGAGGTTCCCCCCCTCGTTTTTCCTTTTTCCGAACACCCGGCCCCCGGTCCACTCGCAAATTTAATACATTCGCCGCGGTAATGCATGTCTCCCTACATTAAAAGCTACTTTATGATCCATCGGTCACAGTTGCTAATCACGGCGCGGGGCACGGTCGGCCGATTTCGGCACGCTCGGACGCGCAAAAATGATTACCAATTTTAAACTGCTGTGAAACCAAGCGGGGGCAGTCGAATTTCCAACGCCGCCGTTCGAACGCTCGCGCCATAAATCGTTTTATTCAGCGGACGCGCGCGCGCCTATCGCTGTGCACAGCCGTTTTATCGATAAACGAGATTGAAGGAGAATTACTGCTCAGAATGCATTGTTAGGTTTCGCGGTGCCCGCGCGTTTATTACGCGTCACGCGATCGCGCCGTAAAGCCCGGGGATCATCGTGATCGGTAATTGAAGGATCGACGTTAAATAGTCGAATATATCCGCGTCCTTGCGATAACCATTATCACGCCGCATGCTATGAAACGGGATTAACAATGCACAGAGGGAATAAAGATGGAGCGAAGTGTTTAACCTGTCCCATCCTGGATGTGCCCAGGTCGGTGAAGCTGCTACCAGACGGCAGGACACTGATAGTGGGTGGCGAGGCGAGTCGGCTGAGTATCTGGGACCTGGCCAGCCCCACGCCGAGGATCAAGGCTGAATTAATCTCTTCCGCCCCCGCCTGCTACGCCCTGGCGATCTCGCCGGACTCGAAGGTCTGCTTCAGCTGCTGCAGCGACGGCAACATCGCCGTCTGGGATCTCCAGAATCAGACGCTGGTCAGGCAGTTCCAAGGGCACACGGACGGCGCCTCCTGCATCGACATCTCCGCGGACGGCTCGAAATTGTGGACCGGCGGCTTGGACAACACCGTCCGCTCCTGGGATCTCAGAGAGGGCAGGCAGCTTCAACAGCACGACTTCACCTCGCAGATATTCTCGCTGGGCTACTGTCCCACGGGAGAGTGGCTGGCCGTGGGCATGGAGAACTCGAACGTGGAGGTGCTGCACGCCACGAAACCGGACAAATATCAGCTTCATTTGCACGAGTCCTGCGTGCTGTCGCTGAGATTCGCGTCCTGTGGAAAGTGGTTCGTCTCCACCGGCAAGGACAATCTGCTGAACGCGTGGCGCACGCCTTATGGTGCCTCGATATTCCAGGTGAGGATCGTTCAATTTAAAATTAAAATTTAAAATAAAAATTCAGTCTATGTAAATAATTAACATTTCTATCGCGATGTAACAAACATGGCTGAATTCTTATTCTCATCCAATTCGCCTCGTTCTACCCTATTTCTACGTGATTGTTCTGCATTCGGTTCCTGATTCTCGGGTAGTCTTATCTTTTGAAATCAAGGTTGGTTCTTTCATTGCGCCCGATGCGCTGCTTGTTTCGGTGCCCAGAGTATATTCCCGTGACTTTCTTTTAACGATCCTAAAATTGAAATACATAAATATTAGGTATATTCTTCATCTAGCTCCGGTTAAAATTTCGGGTGTCGCCACTCTCCGTCGCGTAATACTCTTAGAACCCAGAATAAGCTAAGATCCCTGCTAAAAATCTCTTACTTAATACCCAGAACCCTCTCGGACGATCGTTCGCCCGTTGAATCACTTCGCGTAGAAAACGTGTGTTCTGCTGCTTTCAGTCAAAGGAATCGTCGTCGGTGCTGAGCTGCGATATATCTGCGGACGACAGGTACATCGTCACCGGTTCCGGTGACAAGAAGGCAACCGTCTACGAGGTGATGTACTGAACGAAACTGCGGCGGGATACCGAACTCGTTCCAAGGTGAAGCTCCTCCACCGCGTGGGTGTACATATAACATAGGTTTTCTTATACGACACTATGAGAGACGTTTGTTGCCCGTTGTTCTTGTTATTGTTGTTGTTGTTACTCTTGACGAGGAAATGGACCCGTGCAAAGAAACGAGCCGAACGAACTAGAGGTCCGAGGGTCCACGATCGACGGGGCAACGTTGACCGTGACCGTTCTCCTTCGAGAGGCGCGCGAAAATCGCTCGACCTCTTATGGATGGAATCCGCGAAACGAAAAAAAAAAGAAGCGAGAATGAAACGGGAGGGAACAATTGTTTCGTTTCTGCCCGAATCAATCGATTATCCGGGCCGCATAGATTTTTCTCCCCAACCGATCAATTTTTTTACTCGAGAGTCTCGAATTCAGTTCGTTCCGCTCGTCGCGTGTGATCGCCTTTGGCAGCCCTCGCGCGCGTTAATTAGAGTTAAAACGCTGGCATTCGTATCGTCCCCTCCCCACTTTTTCCCCCCTTGTACATTTTGTATATACGTATACATATTATATATATACACACATACACGGACACGCATACACACACACACAGACACACACATCGGTCTTTAAGTACATCGTCATATTTTTCTACGTCCCTTAAAAGTGAGACGGTAAGCGAAGAGTTGATAAGAAGGAAGAAACAAACAGAGGCGTGTAAATATTGTCAGGCTTAGAGAATGTAAGTGAAGACAAGTCGAGGCGAGAGACGATTAAATAAAAAGGTGATACTCGAGACTATAAACCCCGGCATCAATTTATTTATCCACCACAGTCATTTCCATAGAGAAGCGGAGGATCAACAAGAAGGACGGAATGATTTCGTCCGCGCCGAGGATCATCGTCCACGAAGGTACGTACGCGCGCGGGTATTCACCCTTGTTCGGCGTTGGTAATGTAACAACCGACGAACGAAGGGATTCGCGCGGGGGGAGGTTGTTGAAACTATAAAACAGGGACGTCACCTCTGTGTGGCCCATAAACGTGTTAGCGGCTGGCGACAGAGTAACGCGGGCTGTCGCAGCGGGAAAAAGCGCGTGGCATCAACAATATTTAGCTAGAATGCTGGCGGGATCGTGTCGCGAAAATCACGACACCGTTTCGTCGATAAAAAAAAAGAGCCACAGGCTACGTGTCGCGGTGGACGCGCGGCGGGCCACGCGTTTCGCGCCGATTTCCACGGGGAGACAAATTGCGGCCAACGCGATGGTCGTGTCCAGCAAAACTCTGCCGACGGCTTTTGCCACGCGGAAATGTGCCGGTTCCCGTTGGGTCACTGAAGTTCAGCTGCGTTGACTGTGGCGGCTTCTCATCTGAGACCTGCGTGCTGTTGACGGATTTAAAGTTGGGTGACCTGGGTCCAGCAGGACTCTAAAGGTGGTGATGATGGAATAAGCGCGATTTAAGTGACTTCGTGATTAAAACGTAGTTGGTGGGCTGGTATTAGGAATTTGCAGAGCATTAGGTTTGCTAGAGAATTAATCATTTTTCTATAAGATTGATTCCAAGTTAGAAGAAGCTTCTGAATGCTACCAGCGAGAATCTCTTCCCTCTGATTTTACCTCACTTCACTATCTGTAAATATCGATAACTTTTACTAGCCAATCCTTATAAGTTAGGACTGTTCTTAAATTACGTAAGGCTTTTGAAAAGGGTCACGAATTTATTACGTTTCTTTGCAAAAGGCCATATTTTTTAAAACTTATATTTCAATATGAAACCGAGTTAAATGAATTATATAAAGCATTACAAAAATTTTAATAACTGAAAAAATGTATTGCAATATTGGAGGAAGTGCAGTATATTTGGAATTCCAGTTGAGGATGGGAACAAATAAAACTGCATAACATCATAGGAAAACTTTAATAAACTGTTATATTTCAAATCCTCAGTAATAATAAAAAACAAAAAGGAGCTGAAAGTTTGGTCGAAATGAAAAATGACAGGAAGTATCGATTACGTTCGTTAAAGTGCAGGTAATTTGAAATACCGATATTCCAATTAATCTTCACTTTATAAACTCAAAAAACAAACATATCCGTCGTTACGTTATTTAAGGACGGCTCCTTAATCACTATCCACCAAGCATTCACCAAATTCCTAAACCCCCTCTCTTAACACCTACCCCCAGACTGTAGTCCAGCATTTACTCTCGATTTAGAAAGAAAGCGCATAAACAGCTGTGTAAAAAGATGCGAGTGCATCGAGGACACCAAAGCACCGCACCGTAAGCGCGCGACGCCCGATGGGGCCCTTTAAAACCGCTGTGGGGTCAGAGTCCGGGGCTCGTGCGAATCGTGCCACCCGGTACGTAATTAGCGATGCAATCCACGCTCGCGTAGCGCATATTCAATGGAAGGTTCATCGGCGTAATGTTATTATAATAGTGGCGCGTTTTGCATATGTGACTGGGTAGCGGCGCGGAGGGTTTGGGGGCGAGTGGACGCGGCGTGGGAGGAGAAGGGGGATGGAACGAAGAGGACTATCGCAGTGACGGGGCGCGAAGTAGAGGGTCGAGGTAGGGGGGGAGGGAGACGATTTTACACGAGCTTTGCCGCACGCCAGGCGTATTTGCATGGTAATGATATGCGACGCGGCAGGGTCGATTGGGCTGGTGGTGGTAAACGGGCAGGGGGCGGAGAGAGGACTGGAGGGGCGGACTAGGGGTTGCTGGAACGCCGTTGGCATTTTGCGCGCAGGTTTTGAATGTCGCGGCTAAATGCACCGGTTATTACGGTTAATTCAGTCGACGGAGAAGCGAACAGCCGTCCGGGCTGGCTCTATTTATCCCCGCGCATTCGTTCTCCTTTATTGCGTTAGGGTTCGTTTACAACTGCACGCGACAGGGCCGCGAGTAATACTTTGCCTTGAGTAAGCGACGAAGGACGCGTTTGTTATACACGATCTAAAATTATAGTCGAGACGAAATGTTTCAGCGGTTGGAAATCACCGAGCGTCCACCCCCGCCCGCACTATTTCAAACAACCGTCCGATTTTTTTTTTATCCAGACCGTAACACTTACGTTCCAACAACAGGTCTCAATAACTCTGTTCCACCCACGGCGTACGCCTCGACGTCCCATTCAACTCAAGTTCTCCCTCTAATCTCCAACAGATCCCGCGATTTATTATGGGCATCGCGACCGTGGAAACGGGCCCTTAAGGGGGTAGACACGTCACGTGGTCTGGCCGATTCGGCCGGTCGGTATTACAGCAGGTTTTTTCTGCACTGAAATGGTATTACCCATAGATACGCCGCTGCCTGATGCACGCTCCCTGATGTTTGCTATTTCCGTATTCTATTCTGAATAAGGAAAGAAATTCTCAGCTATTGCGTTGTACTTATAAAAATTTAAACGGAAAGTCGGCTGGTACTGCAAACGTAGGAAATTCATTGTACATTTCAATTACTTGAAATATTTTTCTTCTGGTTACAGGTGAAACTTGGGTACATTTCGCCGTGGACAGGAACTTTATATGGGCCAAATGATGGAAATCTCAACAATGAACACAAGAAAATAGTGATTTTATATAACCGACAAAGTAAAATTATATATTTTATACATTATTGTAACACTGTAAAAGTCTTTATTCAAATAAATTGGGAAAAACTTGAAACAGACAGTATTATTATTGAGAAATACCTTTCATACATACTCCTATCCAAATTCCAAACCTGCAATTTATCTAAGGCGGAGAAGTATTCGATACGCAGAGGCGCAGAGTTTTCGAAAGGCTTTCGACGCAGAAATTCATGATACCTCCTTTCGCTTCATGTTCTCCTGATACATCGCTCCAAAATCTAGCCAAAATTTTCAGAACGCTCTAAAATGAGCCTCGTATCAGGATAACATGATGTCGAAAGAGGTGGCACTAAGTTAGCGCCTTCGGAGAGAGAATCTAAGGCGGAGAAGTATTCGACGCAGAGTCGCAGAGTTTTCGAAAGGCTTTCGACGCAGAAATTCATGATACCTCCTTTCGCTTCATGTTCTCCTGATACATCGCTCCAAAATTTGGCCAAAATTTTCAGAACGCTCTAAAATGAGCTTCGTATGAGGATAACATGATGTCGAAAGAGGTGGCACTAAGTTAGCGCCTTCGGAAAGAGAATCTAAGGCGGAGAAGTATTCGACGCAGAGTCGCAGAGTTTTCGAAAGGCTTTCGACGCAGAAATTCATGATACCTCCTTTCGCTTCATGTTCTCCTGATACATCGCTCCAAAATTTGGCCAAAATTTTCAGAACGCTCTAAAATGAGCTTCGTATCAGGATAACATGATGTCGAAAGAGGTGTCACTAAGTTAGCGCCTTCGGAGAGAGAATCTAAGACGGAGAAGTATTCAACGGAGAGTCGCAGAGTTTTCGAAAGGCTTTCGACGCAGAAATTCATGATACCTCCTTTCGCTTCATGTTCTCCTGATACATCGCTCCAAAATTTGGCCAAAATTTTCAGAACGCTCTAAAATGAGCTTCGTATGAGGATAACATGATGTCGAAAGAGGTGGCACTAAGTTAGCGCCTTCGGAAAGAGAATCTAAGGCGGAGAAGTATTCGACGCAGAGTCGCAGAGTTTTCGAAAGGCTTTCGACGCAGAAATTCATGATACCTCCTTTCGCTTCATGTTCTCCTGATACATCGCTCCAAAATTTGGCCAAAATTTTCAGAACGCTCTAAAATGAGCTTCGTATCAGGATAACATGATGTCGAAAGAGGTGTCACTAAGTTAGCGCCTTCGGAGAGAGAATCTAAGGCGGAGAAATATTCAACGGAGAGTCGCAGAGTTTTCGAAAGGCTTTCGACGCAGAAATTCATGATACCTCCTTTCGCTTCATGTTCTCCTGATACATCGCTCCAAAATTTGGCCAAAATTTTCAGAACGCTCTAAAATGAGCTTCGTATCAGGATAACATGATGTCGAAAGAGGTGGCACTAAGTTAGCGCCTTCGGAAAGAGAATCTAAGGCGGAGAAGTATTCGACGCAGAGTCGCAGAGTTTTCGAAAGGCTTTCGACGCAGAAATTCATGATACCTCCTTTCGCTTCATGTTCTCCTGATACATCGCTCCAAAATTTGGCCAAAATTTTCAGAACGCTCTAAAATGAGCTTCGTATCAGGATAACATGATGTCGAAAGAGGTGTCACTAAGTTAGCGCCTTCGGAGAGAGAATCTAAGACGGAGAAGTATTCAACGGAGAGTCGCAGAGTTTTCGAAAGGCTTTCGACGCAGAAATTCATGATACCTCCTTTCGCTTCATGTTCTCCTGATACATCGCTCCAAAATTTGGCAAAAATTTTCAGAACGCTCTAAAATGAGCTTCGTATCAGGATAACATGATGTCGAAAGAGGTGGCACTAAGTTAGTACCTTTGGAGAGAGAATCTAAGGCGGAGAAATATTCAACGGAGAGTCGCAGAGTTTTCGAAAGGCTTTCGACGCAGAAATTCATGATACCTCCTTTCGCTTCATGTTCTCCTGATACATCGCTCCAAAATTTGGCCAAAATTTTCAGAACGCTCTAAAATGAGCTTCGTATCAGGATAACATGATGTCGAAAGAGGTGGCACTAAGTTAGCGCCTTCGGAGGGAGAATGGAAGACGCAGAACTAACTAATCAACGGTGAGGCCGACTTTACTTGTGATTAGGAAATTTGTGATTTAATTAGGAGATGGAAGTTATAGGTTACAGTTCTAATTTAAAAGATGCGGTTTTTCTCTACATGTGGTTTATTAAAATACTTTGAATAATGTACAGTGATATATAATAATTACATTGTCTAGTTACTCATGTTTAACTTCCACTTAAAAACCACATATTTGCAAATGCTGTACTCGTCCAGTGCGTTTTCGTTACACCAATTGATACGAATCGACGCTTGCAAAGGAAAGGATTGCTTACCTATAACAGACGAATTCATTTTGCATAAAAATAATGTTTGCGAGAACGATTTTTGGCGACTCGAAAAATTTGGCGACTGAACTAATTTTGTCACGGGACTTGCTCTGTATTATCGCCAATATGGCGGAACTCGTATTTGGGAATGCAATCACGGGCTGACGTTGTTTGTCCTTATATGAGCAGATTTTTGACTGGGTGAGGTCTCATTCGTAAGAGGAAGGTTCGATGCAGCCCGCTCTGGTCATCATTTGAGTCAGAAAACTCTTTTAGTGACCTACAAATACATGGAATCTGCGAGTGCATTTTGTCGATTTTTTCTCTACTTTGGACACTCGTACTATTACATATCAACACAATCTCTTTGAACCATGACCAGAGCGGGCTGTATTGAACCTTCATCTTTCGAATGAGACCTCGCCCAGCCCAAAATTTGCTCATATAAGGACAAACAACGTCAGCGGGCAAACCCATGTTTCGGGCCAGATTATGTCGGTATACAGATCGCTGCATTACCCGTGTCTACCCCCTTAAACACAGGCCATCTGCCGCACGCCGATCGCCACCTTCGGTCGACCGTTTCTTTGCGTCATCGGTTTAATCGTTTACACCGGCCGGGAGTTTGTTCTGCGGTAAGGGGATTAACGAGCGTGGGCCTGCCCGCTCGATCGGCAAACGCGCCGCGTAATGACTTAATCGACGTCTGGCCGGGCAGCGTTTTATTCCATTAGAAATGCCATTTTCCCGCGGTGGCCGAGCGGAGAGGCCTGATCGCCAGGCAGAGCATGTCGGGCCCTCCGTTTTCCATCGTTGTTCGAGCGGATGCGGCGACGGCCAGGGCCCGATCGATCGATCGCCGATCGCTGCTCCGACACCGTGTAATCTCCATTTCGCGCGTATAAAAAAAAATGGAAAGAGGCCGCGTAACAGCGTAATAAGCGCAGCGTAGCGCTATCATTCGGGATCGTTAGCGGGAGACGGTAACTCGGGACTTTCCGCTGGACGTGCCGCGACGGCCTATTACCCTGTTCCCGCGCCTCGGCGATGTTCAATTTCGCGGGCAGCCAGTGTACACCTTTTACGGGCCGTGTACCGTGTCGTATGTTGGTCACGCGTTCCATCGCTCGTCCCGGCGCTTCTACGAGGCCACGAACAGCCTGTTCAACGGCGCGACGAAACACGAACCGAAGCCCCGGCCATCACGGTTGAACACTCGAGCGTGCCGGCGCTGCGCAGCGTTTCGTTCGCTGACGGACCTCCGTGGAGACCGAATCTCGGTGGACCTTGCCGCTGTCTGCTCTGGACCACCGCAGAAGCGTCACCTACTTTTTGCGTCCCTGAGTCAGCCTCCGGTAGGATGAATCCTTGGGGCACTGTACGTTCCCAGCTCCACATGGACAGTATCTATGAAACAAGAGTTAAGTAGTTATCACTCAAACATCTTGGGACGCATTAAGGTAATTCAGGGACGGGCAAAATTTTAATTGAAATAAAATTGCGAATAACGAATAAAAGTTAACAAAATTATTCGTCATGTGTCGAGTAAAGTAAACTCGGATTAACGAACGAGTGACGAATAATTCTTTTTAACTTCCATTCCATATTCGAAATTTTATTTAAATACAAATTTTGCCCATCTCTGGGGTAATTATACTACTTAATTCGGTATTTCTGGGTTCTCGGAATTTAAATACAGCTATGTCGATTTTATTTCTTTTAGATTCTTGGTTTGGGTCAGATTAGTAACCAGGAACGTGTTTCCCTGGTTACTTTTAAAGATTTTGCTGTTTTCCATTGCCTAATTTAGGTCCGCTGAGAATTTTACATCAGGTACGGCAACTCTCCCACAATTACCCTATCCGGATAATAGAAAAAAACATTCCTCCACGTCATTCGATCATCAGGATACTCCCGAATGTGTATTTGCCTGAGAACTGACGCGTTCTCAGCTCGTCCGCGCTGCTCGACGAAGGGAACGAGATCTCTTTAGTACTCGTTACTCGCTCGCTCGTTACCCCGAGCAAAATTACAGCCAAGCGGAGCCTCCGCGCGCGACGATCCCACCGATCGCCTACCGGCGCCGCTTTCGACGCGGGCACGGCGAGAAAGAAACGGCGCAATAAATGTCGGCCCGGTTTTTTAGCCGGCGCACCGCGGGGGACCACCCAGGCGTTGATACGCGCGGGCCAGCACGCACGTAGCCGCGTACACGCGTTCGCGTTTCGAAGCAGGGCGGAGGCGGTCAGGCGGGCACGGGCACCCACACTCAAAGCGCTAATTTTCTCTCTGTCCGTCGGCGAGCCGACCTACGTGCCGCGGTACGGCGCGGCATGGCGCGGCGCGGTGCTCACACAAACGTGGCAAATTAACAGGCACGCAAATGAGCGAGTTCACGCGCTCGCTTTCATGTTGCCCCGCGTCTCTCTCGTCACAATTGGACACTAATAAACGCGCCAACCTGCACCTCTCTCTCTCCCTCTCGCCTGTCCCAATCCCCATCATCCCTTATCCGCTACTATTCTGCGTCGTGTAGCTCTATTGCTCTGCGTCCCGTCTCTGCCCGCTCGTAACGAACTGTGTCTAGTATTCGCGTTTCCTGTTCCATCCCCCTACCCCGTCGCACCTCGCGCTTGTGCTCCGCGCGTTATTAGGCGCTGGGGAGAGTTCCTCGGGTGGCTTGGCTACAAAGAATTCGTTTATTAGGGTAAAGGGCCCAAAGTTCGTCCCGCATTGGTCATTAAAATTTTCTTTGAACGTTTCTCTATGTAAGTACTTATCCACGAATCGCAAAATGTAATTATGTCATGTCAATACGAGATAACAAATAAACTGTGAGAACGTGCAAACTGTGAGATCTGAAAGTATTCCTAATTTCATCCCCCAAGAAAATTTTTGTACCTAAAACGGGAAATCAAAAACTCGCCGTGCTCAAATATCTTCTTCTCCTTCGCAAACGCAAAACACTTAACCTGTTAATTGTCAGAATACTGACGTATACTATTTAATGCAACATTTATCACCAGATGACACTGAAAATGCAACCATAGAAATCGAGAAATGAAGGGGGTGAAATTTGGGCTTTTTACCCTACTTGCTCGACTTGGGATTCGGTTACTTGTTACTTAATTGGAAGCAGATCGTGCAAGCGCATCGATGTTCCTCGGCAAAAATCCGCGAGGAAATAATGAGGGGCAACGTGAAAGAAGGAGGATCAAGCCTGCTGCAAGTTTGCATCTCATCCTTCTTATTCCGTGGATCGATCGGAAAGCGTTTCTTGGGAAAGGTGGAGAGCGGGAGCAGTGATATGTAATCTTGCTCGTCGATGGAGAGAACTCGATCTCGGTATCCACGGTGATTTGCATGCATTGGACGAATGCAGGATTATCGGGGGTTCGTTTGGTAGCCGAGAGAGATAGGAAAAAGGACGATTTCCGCGATTCCAGTGCCAAGTGCTTTGCGTCTTCAAATGGGAAACGTGCATCTGCATTCATAAACTATTTCACGAAGGTGGGGTGTATTTCTAAGCCTCCGAGTGTTAAAAGAGACGATTATTAGACACGAAGCTCATCGCTGCAAATATTGTATCAGCGATTTTCTATCGGTGACGGTGGAAAAGCTTTCGTGTAATTTCGCGATTTTTGGGTCATGGAACCGCGGCACGGGGTGCGTCAGCGGACCTATTTCAACGTACACGCGGGCGCAACCGCGGTCGGCGTACGTGCGAACCGCGAAAAGCTGAGGTGACATGCTAGCCATGAAAACGTAACAGCCCCGTGGCGGGTTGTTTTTCTCCCGTGTGTTAATGCAACGACAAAAATTGCGGTATTGGGACCGTTCGTGCCTCCGCACCTGCTTGCGCGTGTTGAAACCGCCGCGATATTGCAACCTTTGCGTGTCGATAACGCTGAAATTTCGTTTTCCCCCGCGAGCTCGCTGCACAATGGATTTTCAACTTCCGCTTTTACACTCCCGATATCGACGAAACGTTTAACCACCGAGTATACGGCACACCAGAAACGGGACGGTGTTTTTCTGCAGCTATTTCGAGTGGCCAAAAAAGGGCACCGGGGCCTTATCAAAGTTCAAGCTACACAAAAAGCAGGTGTGAATTTCTACCTATATAACGTTTCAACAACTAATAGGTACGTAGATACCTAGAGTAGAGTGGGATAAAAGTTCGCACTGTGTGAATTTCAGTGTTTGAGGTGTGGTACTTGGCTGTACTGATTGTCAGTCAATTGTCAATCGAGGTAGGCCACCGAATGCGAACTTCCCATTTAAAAATCGCTTGCAGTAAATGAAGCAATGAAAAGAAAATCTGAATAAGAGCATGCAAATAATTACAAAAACAAAAAAAAAATACCGGCTAGGTACTTCTGAAAAAATTTGAAAGAAACTAGAAGTCTAAACTTTAAATGTGCACTCTTGTCCCACTCTACTCTACTCCCTCTTCTTTTCGATTAATCAGCACAAAATTTGCAAAATCTACAAGAGCAACAAAATCGAGCTCAGTACCTGAAAAACCTTCTTTACCACCGATACATCCTCAAACTCCAACCGCACAAAGCCACTTTCTCTGTAAATCCAATGCACGTGGATGAAAGACATCCTCGTTACCCAGAAACGATTAACGGCAGCGCCCGAGGTGTACAAAAGCAGAAAGAAGCTCACACTGCCGATGCGTCAATTAGAGATCCTCCAAGGACTCGCGATTAAAATCCGCCGGGCACGTGTATATAGATCGGAGTCAATACTCGCGTCCTTGCCTCGGAGAAGACGCCGTGGCCGGTCGGTAACGCAGCGGAATCGACGTAAGACGGCAGCTGGGTCCGTGGAATCGTAAACGCGGCTAAACATGTGTATAGGAGCATAAAAGTCGGCGCTCTCTCCCTCCGCGCGCTGCATAAATATACGGGCGCCCCTTTAGCCGATGAGTCGTGGTACGCTTTAAGTTGCTCGGTAGCCGGTGTAGCCGTAAACGAGGGGCAGAGAGGGCTGGAAGAGGAAGGCGAGGGAAGGCGGAATTTATCGTGCAGCCTGGCCGGCGCAGCTGAGTGAATCGCTGCAATTACATGCCAAGGTAATTGCACACGGCGACCGGAGATTTTTATCCTCGCACCTTCCACAAAGAACTTCCCCTCCCAGGCTATTCAATTTATTCGTTCTCGTGTCTACGGATCGACGCCGGGCCCCCAGCCGCAAAAACACACCCTCCCGGCTTGCGCTTTTTCGCTGTGGTCGTTGAAAAATTCCGCTACGCCTGGACACCGCGAACGCTTTCCGACCGCGGCCGTATCTAAGGCGGATCGGGAACGGACTCGGTCGGCAGCCGTGCACGCGGTATACCCTACGGCTGCGCGCCTCGATACGGATCGGATGCAAATGACCGACGCGCGGCCTGATTAATTGCCCGCGATTACTCGCCCCGGCTATCCGCGACGATTAAGGAGTTCGATTTATGCAACGGGGCGCGAGTGTCTGAGCAACATAGTTTCTTGTCGTATTGCACGCACGTATATAGTCGGTAATTGTATCGCTTGATTTTAGACCGCCGGACCTCGATGGTTCTGCTGGCTTGATCTTTCGATTTGATCGCAAGCGAATTTACATAAACTGATGGAGATTAATCGCCGTTTCCTGTTGTACGCGCTGGGCAGCTAGTTTGGATGGATCTGTCGTTGAGTATCGTTGAAATCGTTGGGAGTGTAGGGCAGTGGCTCACAGGGACGAAGCTGGGATGTATATCGCCCCGGAACAAGGATTCTGTTTGGCGCCCTCTCATCCTGAAATGTTTTACGCTCTTGTAGATATTGTCCACCTTAGGAGGTTGAGTTCAGAGTTTGCATAAAAAAGATTTGTAATAAACGTGTTTATTAACTGGTTTCAAACATATTGTAGGTACCCCAATTTATTTGCTGTTTGATAATAGATAAATAAATTTTAATTACTTTTCCATAAAATGTGTATCGTTTTTATTCCTAATGAAATAGTGTAAGATATAAATTTGAATAAAGCCATTGATGTAACTTTTCGCTCCCTGGCTGTTTTGTCCCTGCCCATACAGCACACTTCGTTGCGGCAAAGTTGCAGGATGGTTGCAGTAACCTTGCGATGTTGCATGGTTGCAGTGCAATGTCGATGTATGGTTGCTGCGACGTTGCCGTGCAACATTGCACGGGGCGGACATAGAATTGTTTCTGCATAGTTGCTGCATAGTTGCGTTGCAATAATGCACTGCAACTTTGCCGCAATTATGCCGCAACTATGCAGCAACTTTGCCGCAATTATGCCGCAACTATGCAGCAACTTTGCCGCAATTATGCCGCAACTATGCAGCAACTTTGCCGCAGCTTTGCCGCAACTTTGTCGCAACTTTGCCACAACTTTGCGGCGTTAGCAAATTTTAAAACATAATATCTCCAAAACCGGCTGAAATAAAGTGTATACATTATACTTTATTGAATTCGTCTTGAAACGCACTATCAAGTGATCTGTTAAAAAAAGAGTTCCGTAGAAAATTTGCCCCCTCCAACCACGCAATTTCATGTAAACAATTTCTTTTATATCTCCAATACGTTAGTAGGAAATATCCAGGTGTTTACTGTTCCCGCGGACATCCAGTATAATGAACTAAAATATAAAATATATGTCGGAGAAGGCAACCATTTAATCAGTTCCAAGCATAAGTCAGAATCTACTTTACTGGTGGCACGTGCCAAACTGATGTTTCCGTGAAGGCGAGCAAGGCGCACAGTGCTTTTGGAACGACAATATATGGGGGTCGTAGTACTCATGTAGTATAAAAGTTTTTAACGTACAGAGTAATCAATATATATACCATCTACAGTACTCTACATCCAAGAAAGTTTCGTGGCCACAACGGTAGCGCGTCAGATTGTCATGCGGGCGGGCCGGAGTTCAAATCTGTCGTAACCAATAACTTTTTTTATTTTTTTTTAACAGTTTTTCGTTGCCTCAAAGTTGCCGTGCAAAGTTGCCTCAAAGTTGCTGTGTAACGTTGCAGCAGGCGGACATAGAATTATTGCTGCATAGTTGCGGCAACGTTGCGTGAATCGTTGCAATCTTGCACCGCAACTATACTGCAACTATGCTGCAACGAGAGTGTGCTGTATGGGTGGTGGCGCATCCAAAAGGGGCCAAGGGGGCCCGGCGCCCATAAATAAGAGGGGTTATTTAAAAAGAAAAGCAAACCGGATTTTATCTATACGTATATAATCGTTATGCCACTGATTCATCACCAACCAGCCCAAACCGATGACCCTAAAAACATGAATTTCGGACGGTATATTCCTTTTGCGACGTAGGTGTTTGATAAGAAAAGATTTTTTGAAATTCCAACCCGAAGAGGGTAAAAAGGGGTGAAATATGTTTTCTCGGATTCCATATTATTTCTTAGGTCCGATTAGATATCAATTTGGTTTTTACTGGAAAGCAGTGAAATGTGTTTTCATGGAGTCCTTAATATCTCTCAGGCCCGAAGCGAAGCGCGGGGGTAGTTTACTAGTTCTTTAAATAAACTTTTATAATCACCTAATGAATTTCATTGAATTTGCATTGAAAATATTTTTATCTGAGTTCACCACTGGTATAGAGGATCCTGCTGTACCGAAGTATTTATGCGTCGGGGTGCGGGCTTGCTCGTGTCGAGAAATTGGGCCTACCTACTCGAGATAATGAGGTATTAACGAAACTTCGATATCAATCAACATTTCTGAAGATCGGAGCTACTTTCCAGCTAAAAGAAACCGGCCTAAAAATGCGAGTGCGCGACAAGGAGGCTGCGCACGACGATCGAAGCGCTCTCTCCCGCGTCGTCACTTAAAAACCCATTCGATTCTCGAAAGTTCAGTTCGTTCGGCATTAAGCAATTACCGCGCCACCCAGGGGATCGTTAACAGCGTGGATGTCGGCGTAGCTCTCTCTCGGACATCTCGTTCGACCAGGAGGGGGGAGGGGGAGGACATACGTTTTCCAAGGCTCGCGCGACGAGTCTCGCTGCGGTCGAAAAAGAAAAGAAGAGAGTAGCGTGTCGCGACGGCTCGTTAACGTGTTCTTAGGGGGCGTTTCGATGATCGATCGGCGCGAAATTAGCGAGATAAGCGGCTGTAACGTTAGCGGCAGAGGAGGAGGCGAACGGGGAGGGCTATCGTTGGTCCAGGCAACGAGTTCGTGTGCAACGTTAACGGGGCTACTCGATGGCGGAGGTGCAGCCAGCGAACGCGGAGGAGGCGGAGGGCATCGGCGGCGGCGGTGGTTATCCAGATAGCAGATAGCCAGGACGGTGGTCTCGTTTGCGGTTTGACCACCCTTGTGGTGCACTGCCCTAACCGCCCCTAACCACCATACCGCACCATCCGCAGCCGGGTGGTGTGTGCAACCGGCGATAATGTCGCCCTTGCTGCGGCCGATGCATGTCGTTGCACCGGCCACGCTCCGGGCACAAAGTGTCCTAGGGAATCTGTCCTCTCTGTCCCGCTTCCTGCTAACCCCGTCTTCCGATCCATCTCCCCCCTCTCTCTCTCTTTCCCTCTCTCTCTGACATCCTTTCGACAGGCTGCGCGAGTTTGATCGCTCCGTTTCTTTCTCTTTTCCCTTGCCGACCTTTATTTTCCCCTTTGTCGGTCGCCCCTTCGATTACTTACAGGCGCAAGGAGAGAAAGAAAAAAAAGACGCGATACCGGATGATCCCGATTAAAACGGGCCCGAACACGCTGGGCTAAACGTCTTACCGGATTACTCCGCGGTGTCCGACACGGGACAGGTTCATCGTCTACCCGCGAGCGACACGGCTGAAGGACAAGCTGAGGCTCGCGGACAAGTTAATTACATTCGTCGCGGTATCTCGATATTTAAGGCGATCCGGTATTAAACGCGAGGAGGCATTTATTTCCCGAAAGGGGGCCACATACCATTCGGGGGCTTAACGACCGGCTACTTGCAGTGTCGCGTCACGCCGATTATAATCGAGCGGCTCGGTAGGGTTAGGGATGTTGATAAAATATCGGGAATAAAATAATAGGGATGTTGATATTTTTTAATCCGATATATCGATAGTTAGATATTAAACTTTAACTGCTATCCTGGGGTCAGTCATGACCCCAAGCACGCAAGGTTCGCTGTCAAATTTTTGGGTGTCTAAGTTTGTAAACTGAATTTCTAATTAATTTCATAATAATAGTTTAACTTTCTACGTTTCTATTATTTCATACATTACCTAAGAACAAAATATTCATAGAGGTTGATCTACTGTCGACTTTACAAATTTCTGTGTCCTTTTTTATTTGGAGTTTGCCACGACCGCAAGATACCAGTTACGTTTGAAAAAAACAATATACCAGTTAAGGGTTAAAATCTCAATATCGGCATCGATATATTTTTGCCGTGACTCCAAATCAATCGACGCCAAGGTTGGTTGATAATGCAAACATAATATGCGCCCAATCAAAACGATCTTAATTTTGGCACGATGCCGACGGAATTTAAACAATACTTAGGTCAACCAAATATTTCACTGGGCATCCAATCCATTAATTGACCAAAAATGTTTAATTTCGCCTGCATCGTCTGTTGCATCTGAAAGGATTGCATCGACAATTAATATTCTGGTTCCTAATAATCGTAGTAGGTTGGCAGAAGAGCACATAAAACAAAGGCTTTTCTTGAAAACTATTCCTGGAAAATACTGGATTACTTAATTTTTATATTTTTTTCAGTACGTACTTAATTTTTGTACTTTTATACTTTTTATATTACTTAAGAAAGGTAATTAAAATAACATGTAATTTGTTTAAATTCTACCTCAATAATTTAAAAAACGAATCGATATATCCGATATTTCGATATTTATTTTCCATATATTGAGATGCGATATTGGTATATTTGAATAAATATCGATACCATATATATCGTTCTGAATATATCAACATCCCTAGGTGGGGATCCCGGAGGGTTTTAGAAAATCGACGCGCGGCAAGTGTAAGCACTAACTCTTTCCAATCGCCATTTAAACTTTAAAGTTTGAGGCGTAAAAGTGGCAAGAAGAAAGGGCGTGGAAAATGGTCACGCGGTTATACACTTACCGAGATATATAAGTATATAACCATTTCTTCGCGCAGCGGTTGTAATAAAGCACGGATATCAGAGAAGCGACATTTCCTATGCGCCAATCCAATATATCGATTGGCTGTAACGCGAGGAAGCATCAAGTGCAACGAGCTGGACGGAGCAAGCAGCCAGAGCGTTTAAGTGGCCGCTTTGGAGGTTCGTCGCCGCAGGAAACTGGTCCTCCTCGTGCGCGCGAGTGTATCCAACGTCCCTCGGACGTGTTGCCCGTATTGCCAGAGTCGATACGCCGCGGGAACGCAAGGGGCAATGGTTCTTCTCGATGACTGTATCCCTCGGCCGTGTCCCCAGTCAGAAATTAACCCCTCGAGGCACTCGGCCGTGTTGACGAGGACGCTCGACAACGGGAGGAAACGTTTCTACGAGGCGAATCATCGGTCGGGACAAGTGATGGGCCACGATCTTGTACGCGTAGACGCGTGTACGGGCGCACAAACCCAGCGCGTCGGTGTACGCACAGACGGAGGGCGAGGCGCAGTGCAGTGCAACCGCACGTGTGTACACTTTACATATGTATACCTTGCACACGACGTATGTACACTGCGTAACGCCTATACGACAACGGGCCGCGCCTAACGAACCGAAATGATACCTAACCAGTAGTCGTCGCGTGTGTATGTACGGGCGTGAGCGGTGGCGCGCGAGCGAACGAGCGAGCGAGCGAGCGGGCGAGTGCTTCGACACGGCCACGCCATGGAACACGTGTCGCCGCGCACAAGAGAGCAGCAGGCTCGCTTAATGCTCGGGCATTAACGCTAATTGATGGATTGTTTTTAATATTTAACGCTTCGTCTCTTCCCCATCTCCTTCCGTCTCGTCGCGTCGCCCCCTTCCCCGACCCCGAGAGACTCTTTTTCGTCCGCTCCCCCCGCCGTCTTTCCTCGTCCAACGGCGCGTCATATAGGTCGAGCGATTCGATCCTCTTTCTCCCCAGCCGTATCGCCTCATCTGCGGCCAGCTGACCACGATCTACGAACACACGCTCTTCGGCTCATCGTTACCACACACGCACACCGTTCCCGCGAGGACTTGGATCGCGTACAGGCCGCGCGAAAAGTGGTGGTCATGATTCTCGTGGATGAAATTGTGTGCTTGAAATGGTCGATATGTATTCAGTTTTGAGAAATCACGCCAAAGTGTGTGCTGAGCTTGAAATTCTATTTCACCACTTTATCCCTTATTGTTTTTTTTTCCTGGAAATTTTAGCTTTCCCAAGTAAAAAGCACGGGAATTTATAGACACTTAGCCGATGCACCTAACGTCGATCATCTCGCGTAGATTTGTCAGCAAAAGATCCGTGACAGTTACTTCTTCCACACCCTGTACATATCCATCGTGCACGAAAAGCGGGCCGCGAAGACACGACGTAGACCAAGGAGAGCTTGACGACGACGGCACCGGGCGACGAAGACAACGGGGACGACGAGGAAGACGAAGAAGACGACGTCGGAACAACACGATCATGCCGTGGCTCGTATATACCAGGAGGAGCGGCCGTAAGAGGGAAAGAGAGACGATAAAAAGACGACGGTGCGGAGAAGAGGGGAGAAGAGGCCTGTGAGATAGCCGTGCAGCCGACACATACGGTAGTCGCAGATCGGCGAGGCAGACAAGGGACTCGAGCAAGCAAAATGGAGGGCAGGCGAGCGTGGAATATAAAAGGAGGAACGTGAATTCATATCTCGTCCGGGGGATCTCGCTGCTTTGCGCCGCTGAGAGACTGTGTTTTCGTGGGACGGGGATAGACGGAGAAAGGCGTCGGCCCTCGGGCTGGCGGAGAAGCGAGCGGGACGATCTCGGGTAGAAAAGGGTGGAGAAAGGGTGAAAGAGGAGAGAGAGAAAGAAGGATTAGCGTTGGGTAGCAGGAGGGGAAGGGGGTGAAGGAAGGAAAGACCGCGGGGAAGGAGAATGAGAGACTCGAGGAACAGCCGGCCGCGGTCGGGTATATCGTATCTGTCGCGAGTGCGAGGACGACCGTCGAATATCCCACGATTAGCGGGAGAGAGAAGGGACACGGTTGCGGTATTAGGGCGACCGAAACGGCAATCTGCCGCCCGCAGGAGGAACGAGGACGGACGGCTGCAGTCCGCGCGGACCGGCATCGTCGAAACGAGCGCCGGGAAGCGACCAATCGCTGCTCACTGGCGACCAATCGCCGCGACGAGAAACGAATCCACGCTCGACTACTGCCGTCGTCTCATCTCTCACCCGGGCCAGTCGTCCCCGAACCACGCAAGGAGGTAGGCTCTTTTGTCTCGCGGAGCTGTGAATACACGATGCGTATACACAATGGCCCCTGCTAAGGGTACCGCCGTGTGCTCTGCCGTGTAGGCAGGTGAGAAAGTACGGAGACAGAGAGGCACAGACCCCGCTACAAAATTCCCCGAGTATTCAACGGCATTACCATGGATATAACGTGTGGTTTTTCGACTAGGTTTTTTCAGACAGCCCACCGAACTGGGGCCACGATGATAAAACCGCGCGGACAGATTAGTTCCGATTCTGGCGGCGCGCGGCTGCCCGTACAGAGTGTAAAATTATTCCTTCACTCTTCCATCCGATAGTCGAACTTCTTTTTGTCTCGCCTCTGGGATATCGACGTCTTGGGTATTTCGGGGTAAAAAAATCATGATAGCCGCAAGTCTTAGAAGGGTTTTAAAAAAGATTTCATTGAGAAATTCGAAAAATTGCGACAGTTACTGCGTAAAAAGTAACGAATGGGCCATGCGAATAAACGCGCCGCGGCGAGCTTAAAAGCCGTTTTTTTTTTCAGAACTATGTTTCTCAAGACGGTGAACATCGTAACTCGAGAACGGATCAATATTTTATGTTGAAATTTTAACTGAACCTACAAAACACTTTTCTCCACAAGGTGGAACTCGCTCACTAAGATCGCATAACTTTAACAACACTTAAGATAACATTTACCACAGAGTTATTTCTGGAAAATCCTTCAAAGTCGATGTATGTTATATAACTCCGTGAATTTTTATTAAAATTTTTCGACCGAGTTCCACCTTGTAGATTTCTAAATAAAAGATACTCATATACAGTGACTTTGCTTTTAGATGAGTCGATTAATCGGAAAATCGTGCTCGCCATATGGAGCTGCGCTTCCGCAAGCACTAACTTTGATGTCTTGTATATTAATTCATTTTTAATATTTTGTAAACATCCTTATTTAAAAATACGTCGTGTATCCCTAAGGAAGAATTATTAAACGAGCAAATGGAGAGTTATTACAATCTAGCTCCACAATCTAGATCAAAAGAAACCGTTGATTTTAGCTGTCTAATACTCATGTACCCTTTTACGATCGGAGGAGCGGGTTGTTGAAACACGATCATCCGGGAAAAACGAGTTTCTGCTACTTATAGTATTAAAAGTATCATAGCGTTTCAATTCTAGAATAACTCTCAGGTGATCCTTGAATTGGATACTATATTTTACATGATTCGAAAGATGTACATACTGAACAGTTCCTTTACGACGTTAAATTACATATTTGCCGTCCCGACGAAACGAAAGTCGCCCGTGTAACTCGCAATCGGTATCACACATGTGTTTTACTTTTGTCTCCCCCCGTACGTTTCGATTCTCGAGCGCCTGGTTGTATTCAGGAAGATCGTGATGGGTACCAATCGCGAGCTTACTAAGTCGGGTCTAACGAGCGTTTCTAAAAGCCTCCTCCGGAAAGATGTTTTCATAAGGTACGTCGAATTAGCATACTTAAATCGTTTACAGGCACATTACGAGGGACTCGCCGCGTTACACCGCTTGCGCGAACAAAAGAGAAAGCTTGCCAAGATGCGTTTTACGATCGTTAATCGCGCACCAGCGAACCCGTCGATCACCGTGATCGAGCTTTTCTTCCGCCTCGCCGACGGACCCGCGAGAATTTCAATATCGTAAAGCGAGGGAAAAGAAATCCGTTCGCGCAGTAAGTTGTTTACCATGCTACCATCAACGGATATTACCATTTCGAGTTCGCGTCGAACGTAGCAGTCCCCGATTTTTCCACCGATATTTCCCGCCGTCGAATTATTTATTGCAGCTTCCGCTCGAATTCCAGCGAATTAAACGACGTATTTAAATCCAATTCTCCCACATTTTTAACCGCGATATTCTAGCCACGCTGCTGGGACCATTTGCGAACAATTGAGTTAATAACTTCGCGATATTATACAGTATAGTTCACCAATCCTGACCGTCCCGGATATCGACTAGCATAATACCATTTACGCTATCAGCCACATCAGGAATCCTCTAGCTACTTTTGTTAGGCACATATGACAATATATTCACCCTCCAAATTCAATGATAAGTAGGGCTGGGACTATTCGAATAATTTAATATTCGCATATTTTACAAGCATTCAAATGCTACGAATAAACTTCGAATACATCAGTATTCGAATAGTATGGTGTGAAATGGGTCAAAATTAGCTTACAAGATTTCACCCTGACAAATGAACCTAAAGAACTTGATTCATAATGTGATGTATGAGGTACTTAAATATTCGAATAGTATTCGAATACTTGGATATTCGAATTATATTCGCCAAATAATTGAGCAACTGAAGTATTCGAATATTCGAATACCGAAAAATTCGACAAACAGTCCCAGCCCTAATGATAAGTACTTGGATAATTCCAGAGACCTCGGGTCATCTTGTGCACCCAGAAACAAGAAAGTTAAGGGTACTTCCACTCGATCGATTCTTCTTTCTTGTCTCCCTTAGCTTTGCCTTCACCTACCCTTACCTTCCTCCAAAGAATTGCCTATCCTCCATCGACCATACGCACCCTACACCCCAAGACTTCATCGCGTTGTTCCACGAGATGCAGGCTTAACCGACTCCCGTTGCGTCTCCCAGACCACGTGACCAGCTAGACGCCTCGCGCGAGTGCTTATAAATTATCGGCACAACGAGCGCGCATTATCTCGGGCCGAGCACTCGTCTGTGCCTCCGCGGCGCGTTTCCATCGCGGCACGGTCCGGTTTTATCAATCCCGCCGACGACCACGACGACACCAAATTATTCTGTTTATCGAACGAAAACGGTCGCGCTCGATACGTCGTTTCATCCGCTCCGCCTCGACGTGCTCCTCGTCCACTAGCCGTGTCATCCCGTTTCTTTTTCTCGTTTCTGATCCGGGTCGCTGGTGTTTGCTAGGCGATTTCCAGCGTTCCCCCCTGGTTGACAAAGCAGGGGCAGAGAGGAGAAAGGGGAGACGCTGGGGCGACGGCGAGACACGAGCCTTCGCTGGTACGTCAGGGCGATCGTTGACTGTCCCCCCTCCGACCCCACCGACAAATTATTAATCCCGACGTCTTGACCCCTTTCGCCTCTTAATCCGGGTAAAGAGAGATATCTCGCGGCTTCGGGGACAAAAGGGGCGAAGTGGTCTCGACCGATCCCCCTCCTCGTCTCCCTTCTGCTCTTTTTGTTCTTTATCTTCTTTGGGCTCGCCCTCCGTCCTTCTTTCCTGCTGCCGTTGGCCCTCTCGGATGCGGCAGGTATTCTTTCCCCCGTCCCTTTGACTGTGGTTATGCTTACACACGTATTTCCACGTTCGTCCGCCGCTGAATTCGAGATATAGGTACGGAGAACATACACAGAGCGCTCACACATCACTGACAACAACGAGCCGTCGATTCGATTGTTACCTGCAAACACGTGTCGGGAAAAGGAGCATCGAACGAGGAACAGAGAAAAATGGCCCCCCTAATTAAGCCCCCGCTCTCCGACCAGGTGGCGATCGCCCACAGTCGTCGCGTTTATCCGTTACAAAGCCTCTCGCCACCGGGTTCCCTGGATCTAATCGTAAAGATACATCGAGGAGCGACGTGTAGTAGCTTGTTCACGGATTGTTCCGTAGCCTCGTCTGGTTCCCTGTGGGAGAGCGGCGAGGACCGAAGAGGAACGCCGACAGCTTGGTGCCCACCGCTCCGAGAGGAAACGGGCGAAGGGAGACAGAGAGTGGCGTCCGTTGATTAGAGGGGCGCCGTCGAGCGATCAGAGCGCGCCGATAGAAAAATCCAGTATTTAATTAAGCACGTTTCCTTGGATTTCTGTGTCACGTGTGGCCATGCTGCACGCGCACTCTGTATCGCGCCAGGCTCTCCTTATTGCTGCGAACGCCACGCTATCGGCTCGTGTTAATTGCTGAAACGCCAAACGATCGTTAATCGCCGCCTAGTATCCAGCCCCGCCGAGATAATTGAACGTTTTCAGTAGCGGCGGGATCTTCGATCCTCGCGTGGAGGCAGAGGGACGGAACGGGATGAGCCGATTGCGTCTACCGGAACACGCGTCGAAACACCGCTTTATTTAAATACGTTCCGCTGGGAAAAAGTCAGCCGTGAACTGTTCGCCGATGGCCAAGCGAGGGGCGATTTTTCGGGTATCGGTTTCCATGCTGTTTCGGCTGTCACGAAACGATCGCGAGGTGAACTTTGGTGACTACTTAGGAGTAGGTATCTGACAAGTAAACATTCACTTATATGGAATAGAGTTTCCCGATTTGGAATATATAATTTTAAAGTATTCATAGTAAATAAGAAATCCCGAAAATTATATCTGCAATGGACCTATTTTACTCATGTTATCAATAACATTCAATATAACTTCTATTTTTACTAAAATACTCAAAAGTGTGGTTGTCTTTATTGAAGCAAAGCAATTAGTAAAGTCGAAAATTGTCTACCTTTTTCCTGTTCTTTTTAATATTAAGATAATTTGAGTTTAAGAAATAAGGTCAAAGTGCTTAAAAGTGAGTTATATTTTTATGTTGCGCTATGATTATTCTGCAATTTTAATTGTTCAAGCTGAATCTGTATTCTATACTTTCATTCTTTTGTTTAAAATAAAAGAAAAAAAATTGTATACCAAAAAAATTTGTTTAATAAATATTTGTTGATTTGAAAGGAGTTTTTCAACAACTTTGTAAAAGTAAAGCATAATAGTTGTAGTTTATACAAAATAACATAGTATATCCCTAGACTGTTATTACTAAATTTTACATAGATTTAGACGAAAAAGGGGACTTTCAGTCCCATCCTACCCTGCCAGCGTTGCACTCAGAATTTAATCTTGGAGGAACCAAGTTGATCGGATAAAAATATTTTGAATGCAAATTGTCTAAAATTCATTAGGTGATTATAAAAATTTATTTAAATAGTACCTTGTTTCTTTTATTTTTCCAAAGCCATTGGGGTAGATTGGACATTAGGAAGCCGAGTAGTTTTTCCGTAGACTTACTGGCCACCTCAGACTCGTTTGCTCGCCGTAAGGAATCTCGTGGTTGTTGAAGTTCCACTCGAGCGAAATAGGTTTGAGCGCGTTTCAGTGATTAACTGCGGGAGCGTAGCATGTTAATACACGATCACGAGGATCATTACACACAGGAGAGGTCCGAGCGACAGAGGCCAGGATCGTGTCTGCGCGCGCGCGCGTGTGTCTGGTTGTGTGCGCGCCACTCCTTCGCACTTGGCACCCAGAACGACGTCGTTATAGTAGCTGATTCCGCGGTAAATCGGTCCGTGCCTTTGAAGAGCGCATACACGGGATCGCGTGGAACCCAGGGATGGTAAATGTTGGATTCATAAATCGAGGTAAATCGGATCCATCAGCTTCTGTGCCAGTTAACTATAATAATTCCCGTTGGCTTCTTTACTCCGCCCTTTGCTCTGTTCTCGCTGCTTGCATCGTGGCCCCACTTTCTCCTCTTTCTTTCCCCACCCGCTCTCGTTAACGTATTTAGTGGTTTTTCCTCCTCCGCCTTAAATCCGTTTCCTGTTCCGCGCTTAATTCCCGCGCCGGAAGAGTGGCGCTCGTTTTCCGCATACGCGAGCTCCCCTTTTCCCTCGAGAGACTCTGCCGCCTTCTGCTCGGAGATTTATAGCGATCCTCCTCGAAAATCCAATTAAGGACCAGATATGACTGAATCGGTCAGAGGGTGCGTATAATCCCGTCCTCCCCTCGATTCGGCCCGATACATTCGAAGCGCATGCACGTCTTGCTAGAAGCATTCGGCTATAAGCGCATGAATCAGTGGTTTGCGTGGTATAGTAACAGAAACAGAGCAGACGAAGCGATCGGGGCTCTCAGAGCTGAGAACAAGCCCGTTACAATTATTTAAACGGTACGATCCGAATCCAACCCTCCCTCGTGTTTGCAATTTCTCCGATGCCCCAATTTCCTCTCCCTCGCCCCTTCGATCCGTCCCACTCTGTTTCTCCGTGGCTACCTTTGTGCCTCTGGTCCCGAAGCAATCGAAGCGACGGCATCGCGAGCCAGCTTCCCCGAGTGGCGATTTCAATATCGGCGCTAATAGCGGGCCGATACGATAATCTCGGCCCGGTGGCCGTACTTAACGCCGACTTAACGCTAATCCCAGCATCGAGCCCGCAAACGTACCAACCCGTGGCGTTATGTACGCGTGTATCGCGCCCCGAATAAGTGGATAGAGGAGGCGGAGGGGTGTGAGCGTGCAGGGGAGACGAACGAGCAGAGCAGAAGCTCGGCGCAGCGGAACGGGAGGGAGAGGAACAGGTTGCGGGATTGCGTCGAATGTCAGCGTAGGAGCGAGCCATTTGGCCATTTCGAGTTTAGCGACTGTTGCTGGTGCCAGCGGCCGTGCACGTCCCTCGTGCGGTGGCAGTAGTTGATAGCAACAGCGTCGCTACATAGGTACACCTATGATGTCGCTGGTGGCATTGCTGGGCGCAACTCGCGCGTCGGGACGTTCCTGACGGCCGGCCGGTCGGCCAACTTTCTGCTGGACGCTAATAAACGCCAGCTTCGCGGCTCTGGCTACTACGAGCCTTCTCTGGGTGCCCAGGGCCGTAGCTTCGCAAAGGGCGCAACATGGGCACGGGATCGGAATGTATTTTGGAGTCGCACAGTGGGCTGGATTCACTTATTTAGCGCCATTTGGGTCTTTTTTTATTTACGCCAAAAAATAGGAAAAAATTATTCCTTTCTAATGATCTATAATTTAATTTTTTGGGGATTTATTTATTCATTTATTTTTCAATTTTTTTTAACTTATTTGTGATAAAAAAATTAATTCCGTTTATTTGTTATCTTATTTAATGCCCTTTTCAGTGGTTTAAATTGAATGTTCGGGACCTTTTCGATTCCAAGTTATAAAGAAAAGTCGAGTAACAAATGAATGCAACCAAATATCGTTTTGTTGAAATTAAAGACTAATCTTATGTGCTAAACATCATCTTCTATTAGTAATTAATGTAAATAATGTATTGAAAAATAATTGTGAATATAGTGAGGAAATTTGCGATATTTTTTAAAATTTACAAGGAATATCTTCGAAGTCCCAAGGAGTCCCAACTTCTAACTACTTGGAATATTTTCAGTACACCCTCCTCTACATGATTATTTAAAAACCACATCCTACCTCGTCCTACTTTACAAATTATTACATAATTTTTATCACAAATAAGTTAAAAAAATTGAAAAATAAATACATCATTAGAAAGGAATAAATTTCATTCCGATATGTTAAAAAAAGACCCAAATGGCGCTAAATAAGAGTGGATGTTGCACGCTTAAAACCACGGTGAACGGCGCGGGAGCTTGCTGCGACGAAAGAGGAAATGGATCGTCGCGTGGGAATCGAGATCCTCGAGAAATAAACTAATCTAAACTATTTACGTATTTAATAGAGAAGAACCCGCTGCAAAAGCAATATTGCAGTAGCTGTTATAATTGGAAGGAATTATGCCAAGGCGTTACAGTTTGCGCGATAGAGGAGCGGATGTATAGATACCTACGTGTTACGTAAAATACGACGTCGTTACAGGCACTGTTTACTTTATTACGTCCACCGCTAATACGATGGAACGGTGCACGAGCGAGCGGTTATAATTTTATCCGCGTCGAGCGATCGCTGGACGTCTTTATCGCGCTTCTTATCGCCCCGATTCATCGCGAAGCGTTGGAATTCGTCGCACGGTCTAGTTTCCTTAGCGTGAGCGCCCGTTGTTCCGTCACGCGGCCGAGACATGCTATTCCAGTGGGGTCTGCCGGTGAATAGGAGAAGTCCTTCGTGGGCCCCTCAACGTGGAAAGCCACCGGGAGAGACGGGGGGGGGGGGCCTTAACGCGTGAAATTGATATCGCAAGGTCGAGACGGTCCACGAGGTCGGCCGAAACCGGAGCCAGCACAAGGTTCGGCTAATTTTTTCTCGGCTGATCGAAGGGGACGAGCATCCCCCCCGGCGCGGCGCGGCGATGATTTAGGGCCACTCTGCCCTCTGAAAAGAAGCAGCCCGCGAGGGAACAGCGCCAGGCCCTGCCCCTTTCGCTCTCGTTATTTACGAGGGACTCTCGACAGACGTTTTCAGGACCACTCTCACGGTCGCGTTCCCCGATCATCGTCCAAAAGACGCGAGGCCGCTCGAACGGACTATGTATAGCTTCCTTTCCTCCTCGAGGGCCCTGGCCATTTTTCTCTTACTCGCTCTCCCCTCCCTCCTCCCCGTGGAAACGCAAACACTTTCCCGCCCTGACTAATTTTAGTTCCATGATCGTTTTCGACCGACCCGGGGCCGGGGCTCGTAAATCTTCGCGAGTGTGGCCGTTAAACGGCACCACCGACGTAATCTGTGGAAAGATGTAATTTGTCGGATCGGGGCGAGAGGGCCGACCAGGGGGGTCCTGGGGATCAGGAGTCAGGGCGAAGGAAATTCCGGTGGAAATGGAAGTTCGTGAAAGAATTCCGAGTATCTTAGGGAACAGAGGGCAGGGGAAGGGACTGCGTGTTCGCCATTGTCGATGCGAATTCTAATTTCCCCCGGTTTCTCCATCTTATGAACGACATTACGTTCCCATGAAATTAGATACATATTATATTAATAATACAATCAATAACCTACTTGTCCCATCTATGATTCTAAAATTGACACATACAATTATTCTTCCGACCCCCGTTGCAAATACCGAATTAGCATTTTAGATTATATTAGATTACTGACGTAATCTTTGCTGAACTTATTTTATTTAATTAATTAAATTTATTCGTGTACTCTATTAACGCGTATACACTTGGAAAGATCGTGGTACGCGGCAGAAAATTGGTAAGGAATTTATTGGAGCCAACTGTCGGTATCCGTGGAGAAAGCAGAGCGATCGGTACGGCCCTGGCTATAAGCCATTACCGCGAGGCACAGACACTGGCTGTCTCTCCTGCTCCGTCCATCCTTTCCCTGTCTCTCTGTCTCTCCGCAGAGGGACGTCTTCTCCCGTCCCTCTCCCCCATCCGTGTCCCTTTCGATCTCTCGGTCTCGTCAGGCGGGGTGGCAGATAACATTGCTGCATGACACCACCGCTCTTGGTAGGAACTACTCGAGCACCGAGAGCAGCAGATACCTACAGGCTCGCAACGAAGCTCCCCGTCTCGTCTCTCGCGGCTTGCCCTGTTCTGGCAGTGGCGCGCGCGCGCGCGCTCACAACTGTACCGGGTGGCCTGGAATCTCGCACGGGGACATTAGAAGGCACGATGAGGTATACGATAATTTCGTAGGTTGGTCTAGGAGACATTGGATGAAATATCAACGTTTCGGTGTCTACATCTTCTTGCTTGTGTATAGGTAGAATACCGAGGTAGATATAGGAGCGTCAATTTGTATAACAAAATTACACGGTCTCGTTCAAAGGGGGTGAAGTTTAGACTCCGACGAATGTGACAGTGGGAAAGCTAGAGCTCGTTAAGTAGCGCGATATATCCCTCTACTAATTGTTTCCTCTGCGTGAGACGTAGGAACGCGCCAAGAACGGGTCTGGCTCTGGAACCACCCTGTATACGGTCACAAGCGAAGCTCTCTCGGTCGAACAGCTCCGACGTCCATAACTGCGGCGCGGAGCAGCGCGCGCGGCGGTGCAGTGCATTAGGACTGGGTTACGACAGTAAATTTTCACTACCGTGCGGAGTTCTAATGGCCGGGAATGCAGCTGGTTTCAGTGGCCTCGAGTTGCCGTCTTCGTCTCCCATCTTCCCTCTCCAGTCTTCCTTCTGCTACGCCACCCTCTCTTTCTCCCTCTCTCTCTCTCTGTGCTTCCTCGCTCGAAAGACGCGAGTGTGTACGTATCCACCGCATTGGTTTCCACGGGGCGAGCCGTGGAAAGCGAGAAAAGGAGCTTGGCGAGAGACGAGCATCCCAGTGGAGAAGGAGAGGGTGCAATTTTAGGGGAGCGACGGGGACGGCGAGGAGTAAGTTGTTCGCGGTTCCTTCCCGCAGGAAATGTTTGCCACCAAGGGAGATCCCTTTAACCCTTTAGGTGTCTAGTCGATCGTCGCAGTCTGTGCGGAGGACGCCTATGGGCGTTGAAAGTGCATGCTTGGTAAGTACGTGTGGAGGCTTTCCGCACGCGGCGTACGTTGAGTGTCTGAGTATCGGCATTGAAAGGATTAATATCGTTGAAGTACTTGGAGATATGCTCCCCCTCTCCCTGTTTCCCTGCAGAGTGTCGAGGCAAGAGGCGAAGGGTGAGCGTACACGTGCGTGCACGCGGCGAAAGGGAAGAGCAATCAGACTGTCCGGTGATCCATCCTCCTCGTCTCCTGTCTCCTGCCCCTTCGTCCCTCCCTTTCGCCCATTCGTCCCTTCGTGTCTCTCGGCGATCCGTTCGTTCCCTTTCTTTTTGCTGCCTCACCCCAGCGCCGTGGTTTTAGTAAATCAAGTTTCAGCGCGACGACGAAAAGCGACCCGCCGTCCGCTCTCGCGATAATTAGTTTGCGTTGCTTTCGCCAGCCGAGACGCTTGCAGAATTTTCCGTCGGCCGCGATCCTTTCGAATGGGGATATTAGAAGGAGAAACGGTGGGCTTGTTAACGAATCGGTTAACGACTATCTTCGTGACGGTGTTGTCGACTTGAACCAGGGGTATTAGCGTACTCGAGGGCTGCACCGTTGCTTCGAGACTTTAGACCCGACTTTAACGGACTGAAGGAAGTCGAGCAGAAGTAGATGCATATTAGTGGAGGGACTGATTGTAGGAACCATCGATTATATATTTAGCGGCTTGTTATTAAGGTATCACTAGGGCTACGAGTTTTATGGATTGGATCACTTCTATTCTGTGACGCTCAAGATCGTTCTAAGATCTCAAAGTCCTTTTTAAGTGAAACCCGTAATACTCGTGCTTCGGTATCGCGGGGTATTAAGGACAGATTAGTTCAACGAACTCGTTCGAAGCGAACTATTTAAAGTGCTTTTTGAAATAGTCCGAAGTCCGCTGTTTATACTTTAGACTCTTGAGTGCGCGCTATCTTCTGTGAAATTACCGTGTAATCGCAGAAATTGTTGCCACTTTTGCAACAATACATGGTGGGATGTCGATTTCAGAATTTGCAATTAGTCCATTGTAGTAGATTAAGTAAGGGAAAAAATTATTTTTTACTTTTTAGTGCATGTTTTTGTTTTTGAAGTCGGTTTTAATTTTTTATTATTTTTATTTTTCACTTTTTAGTTATGTAAGTTACATAACTATACAGTAGAGCGTCAATTATCCGAACCTCGATTAACCGAACCGCCGATTATCCGAACCAGTGCTGCATCATCGATATCTCCACCACTTCTTCGAACCAGTGTAGCGCTACCGATTGATGGATGTACTTTTGCATAATATAAATTAACGCAGTAGTACTCTTGTATTTAATAAGTAATTTTAGGTGTAATTCCTATAGTTATCAACTGTGTAAAGTACATAAATGCTTCATTCTCCGAACTGTTCGATTATCCGAGCAATTCGAATTTCCGAACCACCCCGGTCCCAAGCAGTTCGGATAATTGACGCTCTACTGTATTGATTTAAAATATATGAATAGGTCTACAAAAAGAGCTGCTCGTAAAAAACCGTTTGCTAGAAATGAAAGATTCCACAAATGAGCGACTTGAAAAAGTGAGAATAAGGATGCCTCAAATTCGTTATATGGGATCTACAACTCAACGCGAGGAATGCTCTAAAATCCGAGAATACATGAAATACAAATTATGTAATGAGGAGAACTTTGGATTAATTAACCATTACGCTCCTCGCTCTCTTTCGAATAAAAAAAGATCATCAAAATCGGTCCATATGCTGAGGAGTTGTGCGGAGACAAATATAAAAAAATAAAAAAATACATATGCGTCGAATCTATAACCTTCCCCTTTTTTAAGTCGATTAAAAAGTACGTCGTCTTTGTTGTGTTATTTGAAGTAAATCACAGTTTAATAGCGTATAAGGTGAATACGTTAAGATTGTATGTGTCCTTTAGTAATGTGTGCATGCCATTGTTTATTTCTGAATGATAATATTTTCTAAACTATAAGTATATCCACGAAACTATAAAAGTAACATTGGGGCAAAAAGCCCCATACATAATTTATATTCTTATTTTTTGTTAAAGCAGTCATGCTAAAATACAAAGAAGAGTCAGCGTCTTTGTTGAAGCAAACCAATTAGTGAACCCATACAGCACACTTCGTTGCGGCAAAGTTGCAGGATGGTTGCAGTAACCTTGCGATGTTGCATGGTTGCAGTGCAATGTCGATGTATGGTTGCTGCGACGTTGCCGTGCAACATTGCACGGGGCGGACATAGAATTGTTTCTGCATAGTTGCTGCATAGTTGCGTTGCAATAATGCACTGCAACTTTGCCGCAATTATGCCGCAACTATGCAGCAACTTTGCCGCAATTATGCCGCAACTATGCAGCAACTTTGCCGCAATTATGCCGCAACTATGCAGCAACTTTGCCGCAGCTTTGCCGCAACTTTGTCGCAACTTTGCCACAACTTTGCGGCGTTAGCAAATTTTAAAACATAATATCTCCAAAACCGGCTGAAATAAAGTGTATACATTATACTTTATTGAATTCGTCTTGAAACGCACTATCAAGTGATCTGTTAAAAAAAGAGTTCCGTAGAAAATTTGCCCCCTCCAACCACGCAATTTCATGTAAACAATTTCTTTTATATCTCCAATACGTTAGTAGGAAATATCCAGGTGTTTACTGTTCCCGCGGACATCCAGTATAATGAACTAAAATATAAAATATATGTCGGAGAAGGCAACCATTTAATCAGTTCCAAGCATAAGTCAGAATCTACTTTACTGGTGGCACGTGCCAAACTGATGTTTCCGTGAAGGCGAGCAAGGCGCACAGTGCTTTTGGAACGACAATATATGGGGGTCGTAGTACTCATGTAGTATAAAAGTTTTTAACGTACAGAGTAATCAATATATATACCATCTACAGTACTCTACATCCAAGAAAGTTTCGTGGCCACAACGGTAGCGCGTCAGATTGTCATGCGGGCGGGCCGGAGTTCAAATCTGTCGTAACCAATAACTTTTTTTATTTTTTTTTAACAGTTTTTCGTTGCCTCAAAGTTGCCGTGCAAAGTTGCCTCAAAGTTGCTGTGTAACGTTGCAGCAGGCGGACATAGAATTATTGCTGCATAGTTGCGGCAACGTTGCGTGAATCGTTGCAATCTTGCACCGCAACTATACTGCAACTATGCTGCAACGAGAGTGTGCTGTATGGGAAGTCATAAATTATCTACCTTTGTTCTGTTCTTTTTAATATTAAGATAATTTGAGTTAAAGAACCCATACAGCACACTCTCGTTGCAGCATAGTTGCAGTATAGTTGCGGTGCAAGATTGCAACGATTCACGCAACGTTGCCGCAACTATGCAGCAATAATTCTATGTCCGCCTGCTGCAACGTTACACAGCAACTTTGAGGCAACTTTGCACGGCAACTTTGAGGCAACGAAAAACTGTTAAAAAAAAATAAAAAAAGTTATTGGTTACGACAGATTTGAACTCCGGCCCGCCCGCATGACAATCTGACGCGCTACCGTTGTGGCCACGAAACTTTCTTGGATGTAGAGTACTGTAGATGGTATATATATTGATTACTCTGTACGTTAAAAACTTTTATACTACATGAGTACTACGACCCCCATATATTGTCGTTCCAAAAGCACTGTGCGCCTTGCTCGCCTTCACGGAAACATCAGTTTGGCACGTGCCACCAGTAAAGTAGATTCTGACTTATGCTTGGAACTGATTAAATGGTTGCCTTCTCCGACATATATTTTATATTTTAGTTCATTATACTGGATGTCCGCGGGAACAGTAAACACCTGGATATTTCCTACTAACGTATTGGAGATATAAAAGAAATTGTTTACATGAAATTGCGTGGTTGGAGGGGGCAAATTTTCTACGGAACTCTTTTTTTAACAGATCACTTGATAGTGCGTTTCAAGACGAATTCAATAAAGTATAATGTATACACTTTATTTCAGCCGGTTTTGGAGATATTATGTTTTAAAATTTGCTAACGCCGCAAAGTTGTGGCAAAGTTGCGACAAAGTTGCGGCAAAGCTGCGGCAAAGTTGCTGCATAGTTGCGGCATAATTGCGGCAAAGTTGCTGCATAGTTGCGGCATAATTGCGGCAAAGTTGCTGCATAGTTGCGGCATAATTGCGGCAAAGTTGCAGTGCATTATTGCAACGCAACTATGCAGCAACTATGCAGAAACAATTCTATGTCCGCCCCGTGCAATGTTGCACGGCAACGTCGCAGCAACCATACATCGACATTGCACTGCAACCATGCAACATCGCAAGGTTACTGCAACCATCCTGCAACTTTGCCGCAACGAAGTGTGCTGTATGGGAAATAAGGCCAAAGTGCATAAAAGAGAGTTCTATCTTTATGTTGAGCCAAGGTTATTGTGGAATATTTTTATCAAGTTGAATCTCTATCCTGTCGTATTTTCATTCTTTTGTTTAAAAAAATGGAAGCGTAGTATTTCCTTGCAATATTGTATATAAAAAAAATTGGTTTAATAAATATTTGTTGACTTCAAAAGAGTTGTTTTTTTGTTTTATATTACACGAAAAGCTGGTTAGAAGATATTAGGGACTTTCTACTCCAAACAATGGACTTTTTGTCTCGGCCATGGTTTATACAAACTAACACTGTACATCTCTAGATTGTTATTACTAAATTGTACGCAGTTTTATACGAAAAGCGGGATTTTCAGCACCACCCGTACCCTACTCCATTAACTCTCATTCCGTTGGGTATTTCCCAGGTACTGGGATACCTGAATTTCCTCCGACATCCGTACCAGTTTGCCTGCATATTCGTCGAATGACCTTGTTTACGAATCGGAACTCCGTCGCGGTTTATTCCAAGATCCACTTATCCGCTAAATACCCAGGACACATTTTCGGTGGCGTACGTAATCCGTGGAAGGTCGTCGAAACGTCATCGAGTAATGACGTTCGCCGACACGCCGGTGTATAATTAAACATTTAAGGAAGATTCCGGTCGCACCTCGCTAACTCGTCGCCATTAAACCGTTCGCTACCTACAACGTAGAAACGCGTTTTTCCATTCTTCTTCTCTCTGTTTTCTTCTTGCCGTGTAACACGCGAACGAGCTGCCTTCCCGGTCCAATTTCCACTGGCGGACCGTGAGAATGTGGGAAAAAAATGGGGAACCGATTGTTATCCGTGGCCGGTTAGCACGAAAACAGCCGGCCACGCTAGTCGTAGCTGCGCTGTATCTCTAGCCGGGATCGATTCGCAACGATACTCGCGATAGTCGATGCTTTAAGAGCGCTCGTTAAGCAATATCTGCTCGTCGTGAAATTGAAACGCAGTCTCCTCGGACGGCGTGCTGGGGCGCGTGAAAAGTGCTTTTCCCGAAGCACGATCATTATCGCCGTGGTATTCCGTCTTATCGCGACTGGCATCCTTCGCGACTGTCTTTCAACGGTTTCAACGGTTTCACCAGGATGGACGATGAGTTTCCAGCGCGTACACGCAGGTAACGCGCGCTCCCCGGTAAAAAGGAAAAGGCGAAAGGAAAAGAAAGAGACGGGGACGTGAACGAGGAGGAAAGGAAAAAAGGAATAATTACGGGTTAATGCGCGTCGTCGGCTAGTGATTAATGACTTCATAAACCGAGCTGGCACGAACTTGGGTATACATGTACGCGCATGGTGTTTCCCGTAATTGCTGGATCGTTTCGTCGTCGGCACGGGTCACCGCGGAAACGATTAGACGGCGACGGGGGAGGGGCCGGTAATCGCCGCGAACATCGCCGCGCCGGGGAGAAATCTGTGAAATTCGCGAAATCAGGGTCGATAGTTGAGCGCGTCTTACGTCGACTGCATCACCCTTGTGACACGACCCAAATTCGCCGAGGGTCGTTCGTACTCTGGTTGGCTGGCTCCCCGCCCTCTCTTATCCACTCGTCCGCTGTCCTCGATAAGTTTTGACAGCGCTCCTCTAATCGCTTCCCGCTGTACAGTGTGTCCCGTAGGACTGGGACTATTTGTCGAATTTTTCGGTATTCGAATATTCGAATACTTCAGTTGCTCAATTATTTGGCGAATATAATTCGAATATCCAAGTATTCGAATACTATGCGAATATCCAAGTATTTGAATACTATTCGAATATTTAAGTATTCGAATATTGATGTATTTGAATAGTATGGTGTGAAGTATCAAGTTCATTAGGTTCATTTGTCAGGAAGAAATCTTGTAAGCTAATTTTGACCCATTCACACCATACTATTAGAATACATCAGTATTCGAATAAATCGGTATTCGAATAGTATTCAAATACTGATGTATTCGAATACTGATCGAAAAATAACATTCGAATACTCAAATATTCGAAGTTTATTCGTAGCATTTGAATACTCAAATATTCGAAGTTTATTCGTAGCATGCGAATATTTGTAAAATATTCGAATATTAAATTATTCGAATAGTCCCAGCCCTAGGATCCCGCTATAAACGTGGCACTCGACATTTCCAAATCATTTTCGAGTATCAACAATCGGGATCGCGCTGTATCGCGCCGATTCTTCTTATCCTGCCCGAGGATAGGCGCTCGGTTTCTGACGGGACACTCTGTACGCATAGCAACAACACCCCTCGTTTGGAAGGTGTCTGGGAAACAATAGCCGGGCACCTTGCGCGCATCCACCCCGGTTACCCAAGCGCGCGACTTGCGACGTATCACGGACGCACTCGATTCCAGCGCCGAAGAGGCCGATTGTGAGCGCTGGGTAGAGGGGGTTTCGAAGGGGTGGAAGCGGAAGAGGAGACGCGGGAGTGCGGGGGTACCGAAAGGGTGCCGGTTCGGCGGTGTATTGACGTACGATCCGATATACGCGACACGACCGGACTTTGTTATGCCGTAATAGCGCACCCCCAGGGAGGACAGAAGTCTGGAAGGACTCTCCGTTTGTCCATCCGCCCCTGTCGAGCGAAAAAAGCTCAGCGAGGAGAGCCTGACGAGTGGGGCCCTCCTGCTCTCCACGCTCGCCAGCTTTCTCTCTCCTAACCACCCGTCCGTCCGTCTTCTCCCTGTCCCCCTTGAAGCCCTGTTTTTCTCTCCCGCCCCTCGTGGCAGCCAGGGGGGCCGGGGATAAGAGAGTGCGAGAGTGAGCGAGCAAGGCAGAGGCGTGGGTGGCCAATAGTTTTGCCCCCTACTCGACCGCCGCAGAGCGGCCTACCACCACCTTTTCACAGCGCGACTGCTCCGCGCGGACTGAACGAGCACCCGTCAAACTTGCATCGCCAGTCACGAGAGACGCGCGCGGCTCGGTTCTCGGCGCCCATTGGTCGGGGTCGCCGTTCCATTGGCTGTTTTTAAAAGCCTCGACGCGGCACACGGAAAGTGGGGTTCTTTGCTTAAGAACCGGCTACGACTATTGGATAAGTCGGACTCCGGAGGCATCGGATTGGCTGGAACAGTCCGCGCGGACTCAGGCTAGGAGATACGAGGGGAACTTACACTCGGGCCACACCGATGGTAAGGTCGTCGGGGTGGAAAACGCTCAAATGGGGTGGTTTAACGCGAACCTCGGTGCCAGAAGGACCCGCCACCGTGAGGGCTCTACGCCCCTCTCCAGACCCCCCCGGGGGAAGGGGGAGGGCTCCGGCTCGTCGAAACAACGTAACGACCAGCGAAATTAGGTAATTCGGCCTCGTAATAATGCGCGGCCACCGTCCTACCCCCACACAGCCGCCCCTCCTTTTTGCCTGCCCCTCACCCCAAACGTCTCACCGCCGCCAGCTCCTCCGCCACTCTTTCTCCACCTCGCCGTCCCTTCATCCCGCCGCGTAGTCGGTAATGAATCGGGTACGATGGAAATTAGGGGCTCACCGGACGCCACCCGTTCCCCCCTTTTCTCATCTTCGCCCGACACCGTGTTGCCTTCTTCTGTGCGGTGCTTACCGGTCCGCGATGTTCGTTAACCCTCGGTGGACGACGGTTGGGTCAATCATGACCCGGCTCGAGATCTTCTCGTATACCGTAAACTGGGGGAACATCGAGAGTACGGGCTAACATTGGCATCTACTTAACATCTATTAAAAAGGAGAAGGAAAACAAATTTATGCATTTTCACACTTGTAGTACAATCACAAACGATGCAATGTCATAATAGGATACCCAAACCAAATTTCAAAATGTTAATTAAAAGAAATAAAAGTATATAAAATAGAGTGCATTGATAGGGCTGGAACTATTCGAATATTTTACAAGTATTCGAATGCTACGAATAAACTTCGAATATTTGAGTATTCGAATGTTATTATTCAAATACTATTCGAATACCGATGTATTCGAATACTTAAATATTCGAATACTGATGTATTCGAATACTTAAATATTCGAATACTGATGTATTCGAATACTTAAATATTCGAATAGTATTCGAAGACTTGGATATTCGAATAGTATTCGAATACTTGGATATTCGAATTATATTCGCAAATAATTGAGCAACTGAAATATTCAAATATTCGAATACCGAAAAATTCGACAAATAGTCCCAGCCCTGCATTGAACATAAAAAGAAACAAATTTAAGTGTTAATTTAAGTTCAAATGTGGTAAAGTTTCAGCTTTCTAGTGCTATTTATACATGTATTAAAGAAGGAAAAAGATAAACATTTTACGCATTTGTAGTACATTAACAAAATATGCGATGTTATGATAGGATTCTTAAAGCTGATGTAAAAGTGTTAATTTTTATATTGTACAACAAAATGTTCCAAAAACATGCTACTCTTCCCCCAGTTTACGGTACCGCATTCTGCATCGTTTCTCGATCATTCGTCACTTCTCGAACATCGTCACTGCGACTCAGTATCCCCACAAGATGCGTACCTACCTAATTGAAGAGTCTGATCGTTGTTACACGTACTCCGCAACCTACTCTGTATGCGATATAAAGAAAACAGATGCTCTTGAATAACGTGGCACACGGCACTCGAAGACCCGGTACAATTTCGAAAGCGTTGCGTGTTGTAGGTATTGTAACAATGATCTCGGAAAGGCACGAAGGCAATCATATCTAAAAAGTCCCCGGAACGTATCAACGCGAGATAAATCGAGCCGTGAAATCGCAGCGGAGCAGGGTTTAGATTTAGAACCACGACCGAGCGGCAAGCGTTTTTCCCGGTATCGATGTACCGTTTCGGTTCGCCCGACAGCGAACGATCTCGTCCCGGCGTTTCCTGCCCGCTAACCGTTCTAATCACGGGCTATTCAAAACGCGAAATAAGCGCTCCACTTACGCGGCGTGCGGGCCTAGTCGATTCAATGGGGGCCCGTTCGATTGCATGAGAAGTGACTGTTATCGTAGCAGAGGTCCATCGTCATAGCCCCCCGCGGACGTTCAGGGAGAAGTTGCTTTTCGTTGGTTCGTCCCTGTCGCGTCTAGCTTCCAAAGGAACATTGTCACGGCAAGGACGCAGCGTCAGGGAAATCCGATACGTACTCGGGGTTTCTATGTCACGCATCTGGTCGAAGATGTTCCCTCTTTGTTTTTTCTTTGTCTCGGCAGTCCACGGCCTTGCCCGCGGCTCCGACGCTCCAGGAAATGTGTAATGAACCGTGGACAATAGATGCCGACGCCCGAGGGCTAACCGGCCGCGACCGCGGCAAGTTTTTTACACGTTTCTTTCCCCCCTCCTTGAATCGCAGCACTTGCATGTTTCGTTTTTTTCACGCGCAGCTCTTTCGCTTCCCCCTGCTGCCCCGTTTTTTTTCTCCCCTTTGTCGCGCCGTCAAACAACTACCGCGCTTGTAAGCACTTTTTTCTGCCACGTTTTTTTTTCCGCCGGCCAAGTTGTCTAGCAAGGCTCCCGTTCTTTCTGTTCCGTGTTTTCTTTCTCTTCCACTGCTACGACGGAGGTTGGGGACGAGTGCCTTCAGCCCCCCCAACCCCCTCTGGGGATCGAATTACACGAACCAAGATAACCGCGACGCTGCGCATAGTCGCTGGTAGAGAGGCGTGTGTGCGAATGGGTAGCGTTTGGTGTATTATGCACCGTTTCCATCGGACTACCCGCGTCTCGATGCGTCGCTCCGTTATTTGCGAGTGAAATTCAATTGGATTTCGTTAACGCCACCGGGCTTATTCGTTAACGCGACAGAGGATCGAGGTTCCTCGTTGAGGTGGGCAAATATTAGGTGGGTAAGGACTCGCTGGCTAAACACAGGCTTCCGCGTGAACGTCCCTAGAAAGTGTTACAATACTCTGGACGTTGTAACGACACGATAAGGGGTCTTGGCGTATCAACGAAGAAATTTTTCAACGAAGCAAAATGATAAAGCGAAGGCAGCAGGCTTCTTTCCATATTCATGACAGCGGTTCAAGGTGGCAAGCGAACAAGATAAAGCACACTTGCAGCCGCGTTCCGTTTATCGAGCGTTTCTGACAAGCTTCCCGCAAGGATCATCGAAGAGTCAGACACTTGCATGATATCAGGGAACAAGATTCGCTAATTATTTCGGGCACGTGTATTCGACCCTGGTTGGCGGAGATAAGCATCCGATATGTTTGAGAAATTTGTAATTAAACTGGCGAAAAGGTAGGACAGATTAATTAGCTACAATGAGGAAGGTTTGATTGGAATTCCTTCGTACTCGAAACCTGACCTCACGAGCACCTTAAACACCGGGATTTATTATCAAGATCGACGAATGTGCAAAAGCGTGTCTCGGGGGGATAATTTAAATTAAATTAGCCTGAACGACGGGCGCCCAGAAGATCAGATCTCGCCGTGACACGGTTACTGGCAAAAGTGGCTCGTTAATATTCATTTCCGTTCAAGGAGCAAAGGGGAATAATGGTCGCGCGGAGGAGGTGGAGCGCCTCTTCGTACGATATCGAGAGACAAAAAGAGATCGGCGAAGAAAAAGGAAGGAAGCAAAGGAACGTAGGTATCGATAATTACTGGCAGGGGGTGGCTTATTAAAAGCACGGTACTTGGCGGACAAGCGGAAAAGCTCCACGCACGATTGAGCGCCACTGGAATCCGCCCCGCGAAAGATTAATTGTTCGCCCTTCTTATCCTCTCTTTTTCTCTCCGTTTCCACGCCCACACCCTCTGTCTGTTCCCGGCGTGCTCAACGAAAACTCTCGTTGCACAGGCGGCACGGGCACCGCGAGCACCACGGGCCTGTAGAGAATATCGCGGCGGCGTTCTGCTCGCCCCTTGACTCCCCCGTTTCGAGAGCGTGTCCAAACTTTTTCACCCTGCCGCCGCGGCTGGTCTGGCGCGGACCACCCGAAAAAAGTTTATCGCAAAATGGCTGCCGGTATTTACGCGATTCGGGGGCGGAGGCTTTTTCCAACCCTCCTCCACCTGGCTCTACCGCCGCCGCCGCTACCACCACCAACCCCCGGCATCCCCCTCTCGCCCCTACCACCCCCCGCAGCCCCTCCACCGCCGCCTCAGCCACCACTCGATGCTGGTGCAACGGCGCGGAGCCAGAACGACCCAACTGCCGAGAAAGCTTTTGCATAATAAAACAGCCTGTAGTTCCTCCACCAACCCTGCCCTCCACTGCCAACCCCCACAAACTCTCACTTGCCCCCGCGCCCCGTCCCCGGCGCCGCGCCGCGCCGCAGCCATACCTACACCCGACCTTTCGCCGTCTCTCTTTCTCGCCCCTATTCTATACATTCCCCTTTCTCGCGGCACTTCTCTGTCTCGTACCCTTTACCATCCACCGCCTCCACCTTTTTTCCGCCCCTCTTTTCCTCGCATTTCACCGAGCCCCGGCGTCGAACGCAGGAAGAAAAAGTATTGGGTATATACGGGTACACCTGTGCGCGCACGGGGGTGACGGGATCGTAAAAAAGAGGGAGAAACGTCGATTCGCCGCCGCCAGGGGAAGGGAGTCGAAAAAAACGCCGCCATCTTGGTGGTATCGAATGCCCGCGTGTTCGCGCGGCTCTGCGATAAGGACGATCGAAGGTTTGCACTTTTGCAGGCTGTCGAACGGGAATCGTTTGCGCTCGCGACTCGGGAATAATTAGGCGTATTTTATCTTTCGGAAACAAAAGTGTAGAAGTTAGGGTTAATCGATGTCGGATCACCAAAGTTGGACAAATTTGTTAGCAGTCGCCAAGTGATCTGGGAACTCTTTTAGGCTATTAGCGAGTGAATGATTCGAAGTCTGTTTGAAAGTATAGCAAGTATTTACCTAATGGTGATTGGTGATGGATGATAGTTTATGCTAAGAGACTACCAAAAGATTAACCTCGCTTGGGCAGGACATTATAAACCCATCAATTTCGTTGGAATAGGTGGAAATGCGTTTCGATTATCTACTGCAGTACTAATTTTATCTTGTTGCTCAGATTAGGGAAGATTTAAATGGGAAAGTTTGCGAGTAATGGGCAGGCAGCTACTGTTTGGTCCATTGGGAGGCATATAATAATAAACGCTCGAGCATAATTCAGCTGTATTCTGCTAAACGTTGCAATTAGTAACTCATGCAGGGTCGCGGACGGTAATGATTCTTAAGCATGAGCTCTAATAACCCTGACATCCATCCGTAGAGCGCCTAAACTATGTGCAAGCGTCCCACGAAGTATGATATATCAACGGTGTTTCGACGGTGCCTACGAATACCTACATACGCATGAAACTTCCTTTTTCCATTCCCGAGCGCTCGCTTCCACAGGAATTTGTCAACTTTTCCTACCATCGAATCGTCACAAATTATTCCCCGAACGCAAACTGTTGGACCGCGCTCCGTCACGCGGTCGAAACTCTGAAAAGCACGGGCGGCGTGGAAACGCGAAAGTTTCCGCTATCGTGCGGAATTGTCGAAATTCAGGTCGCGCGTGACGCTTGCCGCATCACGTGACGTCCCCGCGAACCAACGACGGGGTCGTTACGACGACGAAACTGGTTCACGAAACGAAACGTTGGTGTATAGTACGAAGTACCTTCCCCGGCGAGATGCATCGCCCCTCCGCGTGAATCTCGCGCGCGATAAGCATAATGGGGAGTGCGAACGATAGTCAGCGAGAAGTCCAGGAATTTGCTGGACTCCCTGGTGAGGGTTGGACGGCTCGCGCGAGCCAAATTTCCTCTTGCCGGTGGACGAATTATTCGCTGGTAACCGACTGAAACGAGTCGATCGCTCGTTTACATTTACGCCTGGATTCGCGCGCGCCGGAAACTCCTCGCCCCCGTTCGCCCATTCGTTTTCCGCGAAGTCGTTGGAGCGATCGCTCCGGCCAGCCGAGCGGAGAACGGGCGTAAAACTTGGTAAAACTCGCCGGCGAACTTCGACCGGGCCAATAAAAATCTCGAATCGCTTCCGTCCGCCTCGTTCCATCCCAGCAGGGCCCGAACGTGTCTGGGAATTTTTTCGCTCGGCGCTCGTTAGAAAGCACGCTCCGGGTTTTTCGCTCCAACGACTCCTTGTTACGTCTCTTCCTGCCGCGACTATCATCGCTGAATGCAAATTATCCGGGTTATTGCAGACTCATTTACTTCTGCTTTCCGTTTCGCTCTTCCCCGCCGGGGCTTCATCGTTATTTATGGGTTTTAAAAATGGGGGTTGGTACCGAATGCTCTTTCTTGGGGTGATAGACGAGTTGCGGGATAGAGTTGGCTCTTTATGGGCGTTCGTGTCGCACGAACCGAAATGTTGCATTGTCAAAATTCAATGGTTTTGTTGCACACAACACACACACATAGTACATACTCACAAAAACATGTGCAAACTGTGCAAAGGTTGAGACCGATCGGATAACGGAAAAGGCGCTGGGCCCTTGAACGTTTAGCGTGTGAATTGTGACAGGTGCATCGCAAAGTGTAGGTAAACAGTGAAATCTGAAATGTAATGGGTGAAGTGTAGGGTATGAGGTATCGAGTGTAAAGTGTATAGTGTTGCGTGTAAAGAGTGCCCGTTGTGATGAATTCGAATCAATAGATACCCTCGCATGCGACACAAAAGTAGTACCTACATACATATTATGAAACTGTCGATGCATTTATATTGAATCGGCGTAGAAATTTCGAGCAATTCTGTCGTGTTCGCGAAGGAGCCGCGACGTCGATCTTAAACGACCCCGGTTCCGTGGTTCGCGAACACGATAAAATCGAGGGATCTCTCCAGAACGAGATAGGCGGTCTCATCGGGCCCTGTCATGCCTGCACGACGAAAATTACTTTCCGATAATCCCTGAGTTTTTGATCCCGGTAAATATGGATTAACCCAATTCCATTATTCATTCGAGACCATCCCCACAAAAGGGCGTAGGTAGGGACGGGGTCGGGAGGGAGGCGATGGACCGGGGCTCGCGGAAATAGAGCAATAATCCCGATTAAAAGCGCGGCGATCGTCGCGTTTTTGTTGCGATAAAAGGTTGAAAACGCTCACGCGCGCGTTAATACGCGCGTCATTATATCGGGATTCAAAAGCTTTTTGTTACCTCCCGATAACATTATTATTAATTTCAAAGCGTCAGCCCGGCATCCCGCGTCCCCCCTCGTCGGCCAGGAGGCCCCGCCTTACTCTCCGCGTATCCACTGCAAAAACCAGCTCTCGCCCGGACCGTTTCATTATTACACGGTCGTTCGCTGAGTTATCGTTCCGCCCGGCGTTCCACCGTTTTATTTACCTTTACCATTCACCGAACGGCGCCCGATCCGTATCGCCTATCGGCATTATCGTCGCGTCTTATCGGCCTGTCCGCGGCGCTCGGCTCGTAAACGCACTCTGTAAAACGGGCACGATCGCGGGGAACAGTCGCGCCGATGGGAAGCCAGTTTTCAACGGGATCGATCGTCTCGCAGCGGTCCCCAGTCCTCAGATATTGTCCGACTCGGCTCGTTCACGGGCGTCTCGCGGTGTAATCCGATTGGGGACGGCACGGCGAATTATCGGCGAAACGGGCCGCTCGATCGGCGGCCAGAGATTGCGCCGATATCTCGATTCGAATTCACGGTAATAAGCCGGGCTTCCAGCAAAAATTCGTCATTCGCTGGTACTGGAGCCGGGAGGCTCTTGGCGTCGCTATAGATTCGTTCGATCGATATCGAGCGGCTCGATGCCTCGTGTTATCGTTCGTTTACCTCGATCGGAACGTGGATTTAACACCGGGACTCGTTTCCACCTCCAGTTTCGGCGGTCGAGTTTCAGATATCGTGCCAATTGCTGGCGAGCAAACTTTTATTCCCATCGTCAATGCACTTACTCTTCGTCCCGGTTTCGCTTCTTCGGCTTGCTTGGCGATAGAAGTTTGGACGGGAGGGCACTCGCGCCGGTACGATAAATCGCGATCGATGAGACGAAGAAAAGAGGAACGATCGAAATCGGGCCCGACGCTCGCCGCCCACGCGCGAAATCCTTCGGCTGGAACGTATTTCAATAATGCATGGCGCCGGTCAAACTGCACGATAAACCGTGCTATCGATCGCGCGCCGCTATTACTGTCGTTTCAACAACTGTTGCTGCCGGATTAGTGGCGGCGTGCTGGTCCACGCAATCCGTGGTAAATAACGATAATTTCGTCGCTTCTGCTCGCACGTCACCCGTCTTTTTCGAACGTCGCTGGCTTGGTAACTTTATCTTGCTTTTGGATAACTTTCTGCGATGTTCGGTCTAATAATATGCTTCTCTATTTGCTAAGACTGTAGAGATTTGTCTTTGAAAAGGTTTGCTTTTGAATATGAATGTTTCTACACTGCAATATCTTGGGTCTGAAATCAATTAAATTGAATGCTGTATATAAAATAAAAGAAATTTCTTAACTACAAAGGTGATGTTACGCAAGAAATTATAAAGATATCTGTGGAGAGAAGAGAATATCCTAGCACCGCTATCTTTTCCGTTCTCAAAGGCAAAAGTTACATCGCTGTCAATTGAATAATAATTTATATTTTTGCCTGCAGTTTATTTTAAACTAAAGAGAAATTATTCATCTTTCATGTAGCATAAGTTAGAATCGTTGAAACCTACAAATTTTTAATTAGGACTCAAAAAACGTAAGCCATGTAAAAATCCGGTCCTGAAAAAAGTGTACCTAATATTGCCAAATCAAGAAATATTGATTAATTCATGTATATATGTTTTTAAAGTCATTTTCGCATGGACTTTTATTATTTTTTGCTGTATAAATGTTTTTTTATCAATCATTGCTAATTGACTGACCATCAGTAGATACATGAATTTTTACCCCACTTTACTCTAAATACTGGGCTACCGTCTGACAAGCATCTCAGCCAGACGAGATTTCCTCGTGCGAAGTCCGTTTACAATTTACATACATACCCTCCAAACAGAGAATCAGAGAGTCTTGAATTAACAGATGGAACTACCCCTTCCCGTTCACTCTACCCGTTTAAAATTCAAACCCCGCTTCACCGTCCCCTATCCCGGCTTCTACACTATAATATCCAGAGAATCTCGAAAGAAACACCGCCGGTAACCTTACACCCCTATCGTGCAAATGGATCGCGGCCCAGGAAACCGCTTACAAATTGGGCGAGGAACCAATCACCCCGTTCGGATGAACGGACGGCCCAGCATGGGCGAAACGCGCCCTCAAAAAGGCCCCGGCACGAGCTCGAGAGAGACACCGGCAAGCGTGTTGGGGCTGGGGGGTTGTAGGTTGGGGGTGGGGTGATATACGCATACACGAGCGAGGTGTAACGCTAACTCATCGTTATCACGAAACGGTTGGCCATTATTTTCCCCCGATGATGGGGCCGCGACTCTCGTAATATCTTGTACGTGCGGGCCGCGTCGCGCAGCCCGGCGTTGCGTTGTTTGCCTGGGGGCGCGTGCGCGGCTAGACGCGCGCACACAAGCACGCGTGCCACCGGATACGTGTACGCGCCACTTCCGGGACCGACGGCGACGTGTGCGCGTACACCACGGTGGTTAATTTCCAGTCAAATTTCATTACTTGACTGTGGCGCGGCTAGATGGTCCATGCCAGCCACCCCCTCTCTCCCCCACCCCGTACACACCCCTCGGCCAACGGCGCTCCGACGTCCCCCGTGGTCGTACACGGGGTGCCCGGAACATTATTGTTACACAGTTGTCCATTGTCAGCGGCGTAAAATGGAGACGCGAGCCGGGGATGTTATTAATGATCGCCACCCCTCTGAAAGCCCGCACGGACCCCGCTGGTTTCTCTTGGTATCCTCGTTCCCTTGGCCCGCCCTCATCCGCGTTTTCTTCTTCATTGGCCTCTTTGATTCGCGTGGCGTAACGAACCCGACCGATGGAGCGGCCTCGAGTGGAAGTACTTGTTGAATTCTTAACGAACTAAGATTTCGTGCGGCAACGGAGCGCGCTACTTCAGAGGCCTGGATAGGATTTTCGTGAAGGGAATGAACGAGTGTGTCTGACCTGATTCGCGGATAAAGGGATGAGCGTAGTTACGTCAGCGAGTGTGGCATTGTGATTAGTCGTTGTTATCGCGCGAATTTAAGAGTAGATTGTGGAACGGCGAGTGTTTTGCGAGTAGAAGTTGTGCGAAGTGCTTGGCTGCTTTTTATGTACTGACTTCTAAGTAGAAATGGAATAAAAGAATATTTGTGTGTTTGCCTTGGAAAAATTGGCCGGGGCATACTATTTGAATTTTAAAATTAGGATTGTGGAATTGAATGTTTGCTGAAGTTGTTCTTGGATAGGAATAGTTTCGAAGGTAGGTACATATTCCGCGTAGATCGATTTAAATAGCTGACCTTCTATGAGGAAAATTATAATTATCGGAAGTGAAGATTACAACGCGACGGGTGATAAACAAAACCCTTGAGTTTTTATAAGTCGCGGTTATTCCTCAACATTGCGGCAAGTTCGAGTGCATCCACTTAATGGTTCAGGTGACTAAGCCGATGCTTAGCTATGCATTTAGCGACGACGATAAGTATTATCGTGCAATTACTGTTACGGTATCTCTAAACACTTCGATACGAGATATACCAGGAACAGTGAAATGTTGCACGCGAATTCCAGGAATGAAAAATTACACCGTGCAACAGATAGGTAAGTACCTACGTCAAGGTCGCGATTGCAGAAAATTGCCTGACTTTTTTTCCTGAAACTACATTTCCTGTACTCGAGCCTTCGTTAAGGACGGCATTTCGCGTGAAAATATTCTGAAACCAGTCAATCTGAATTCTGGATTCGAGTTCTAATAGTTGTAGGTACATATTGTCAGGTTGTCAAGAAAAAAAACCACTCGATTCGAGATTTCTACGTAAGCCAATTCTCTGTTTCAAAACGAAATACATTGACGTTCAGTGTTTTGTTGTGAAATTTTAATGGATCTTCTAGTGAGCAACGAACGTTAGTGACTTTTAAATATAGTTTTCGTACTGGGAATGGACTGTAGAGACAAAATTGCTGCTGTAAAACTGTTTCGCCAACCGGTGTTCGATTACTCGGTCAACCGGTGTTCCTGCTTTTATTCTTCCCTCTGTGTGATTTTGTACACGAATGTCACTTTCGTGATTAAAATCCGCGATAGTCGACACATGAACTGGGTTAGGTACAATTCAGATGCTACTTGTGCATGTTGTGGAAAGCGTGAACTGCGAACATATCCGAGTTGCAGCCATTTTTGGCGAAGCCAAAAATTGGCGTGCAACTGTGTCACAATTTCGATGGCGAGCGCTGTCCATTTGCAATGTTGTTGCAAAATGTAAATATGGAAGGAGCAAAAAGGGGATCGTCAACTTTGTTGTTGCGACTATACATATCTACCTACTTATTAGCGTATCTTTTTCCGTCCACTAGTTTCTGATGGCAATTAATTATTACTTCGTGACGGTCTCGACCGATTCGTACGTGTCGTTAATACACAGGCCCCCCCGATGAAATGGTAAAAGAAATATTAGACACAATTGATGCGTTCTCGTTATATCCCAAGTCCGTTTGATTGAAATCATGGATTCATCACGTTCGACGCATTTTCGGGATTTTAATAAATATCCCCTGTCATAAAAGGCTCGATGCGATCCTCATATTTGCGGCTTTCCCGTGTATGTTTTCCATTAAATTCAAACATCCGTCCGATGCCTCTGATACGCGTTTTACCGCGGAAAATATTCGACGCATGTTTTGCGACAGTATCTTTTCCACCCCTTTGAATATTTTAAAATCGGGAGCTCGAATCGTGTAATTTTATTATATCTCTTTACCGGTTATGGAAACTTGACCGTTCCGAGTGTTTGAAAAATCGCGTATAGGTATTCCCAGATCGCATGCAAACAGCCGGAGATTACCATGAAAAATACTCTGCAGTTAATAAACTCAGTTTGCCCATGTTCGGCGGTTGGGATACTGCGAACCCGCTTCGAAGTTCGTCGCTGGCTGAAACAGGCGCGAAGTTTCGCGTGGCCGAATGCCGATCGTTGGGTAATAATTTAACTGGGCGTCGAATTAGAACTGGGATAACAACGGTTTACGGACGAGCCAATCCGCAAATACAGTATACAGTGGCGGGTGTACACGTGACAGGCGAATCTTTCGGAACGGTTGGGCGTTCATTGATTACGAGTGTAATCGATCGGCCGCGAGAGCCGCTGCGAGGCCGCGATTCCGTTTAATAAATGTCAGGTTCATTTTGAGCGCCGCGCCGTGGGCGAGCGGACAGTAATTATCGATAATGCGAGGCAATAATGTTTCCTCGTCGACTCGATTATTATCCCTGGACGTATCTTCGCGCGGTCAGGCCGCGCGGATTCTTATTGCCGCTGATTCTTCGTGTCCGGGCGCTCTCTTGTTTAAAGAGCGTGCAGGGATACGCTCGCGAACAGTTATTACCATCCATGCAGCGCGAAGCGGCGGAGTTTCCTGGTAATCCTTTCATCACCGGTCCGAAGATTGCTGGACGCTCGCGATTGTCGGCGTCCATGGCATTCGAGCCAATCGAATTCCGCCAAGGAGCGAGCGTTAACAAGTCAATGAGCCCGTTCTATAGGGAATGATCACGCAAACAGGCGGGGATGCCGGTACTGACTGACGTCACGAAGTTAATTGATTCGAAACACGAGCATGGTCTGCGCCTTCCCTCTCAAAGGAAGGGCGCACAATGGGGGAGATAAATCATTCCACGGGACGACGAGAATAATTGGAGCGTGCGACGATAATGGAATCCGAAAAGAATTCGTTATAACGCTCGAGCCACCCCTCTGAAATCCCTTTCTTCTATCCCTTGCTCTGTGCTCCGGCGGATACTTACCCTTCTGGGGCTGACACTCGCGCGATAGCTTGATTCCTCTCTGCAGACGGGACTTCTTCTTAGGGAAACTAGCGTCTCGGTAGTGGATCCTATATCGAACGTTCGTAGTGTGGGGATAAAAAATTAGTAACAGGTTTTTGGTAGAATGTTTAATGAACTTAAAAGAATTTTGAATACCTTATATATTCCACTTACAGAGAAATTCTCGTTCGCGAGATTTCGCACGAGACTTCCTCGAAATTCAGCGCGCTGGAAAGAATTCATTCGCGCGATTAGCAGCGCAATTATCTCCCGAGAAAGCACCCCTGCAGCTAGCACCGACGAGACGTGGAAGATTCTAAAGTTTATCCCTTCCCGGCGTCCTTTCCACCAATCCCTCTCCCTTCCTTCTCCGTATTCCCCCATTTCCGCGAAACTCGCGCGCTCCTCCAGAATTAAGTGAAATCGGCCCGAAGGAAGAACGGTCAATTCTACTTGCCTGCCGGAGGAAGGGATAAAGCGAAGGGGGAAGACGGAGTGGAAGAAGGTGGAAAAAAGAGGAGGAGGGCGGCGACGGGAAGCTTTCCACGTTTCTGACCGACTTCATTCTTCTCTCTTCTCGTTCCGCGTCTCCTTAAGAGCCCTCGAGCATTTTCTCACGCGAAAACGTTTTATCGTATACCTCCCCGGAGGAAGGGCACTGCCAGGCTGTTCCCTGGAAAAAGAGAAGAAAAACATTGAAACGTGTGTGTGGCACGGGAGGGAGGGAACGAATCGACTTGGCGCGGTTTGTTTGCTTCCTACGTACATACTCCGCAGCAGGTTGTTTCGATATTACAGCTTTTCCACTTCATTTCTATCGGGCCGCGGTATCCACAACGTTTACACGTTCCCGGAGCTACCAATTTACCGATTTCCTTCGGCGCCGTTGTTTACGGCGCGGGAACGGCAACGGGCGGGAGAGCGGTTTCTTTATTAAATTTAAGGGGACGATAAAGAGAGCGCTTTAAGATTGCGTCTTCGGGGAGAGGCTATTGGCAGGGGAGCGAGTGGTGGTGTTCGTGCGATAGAATTTTCGGCTCGAGGATGGATATCAATCTTATCGTAAAATATTCCCTGCCCGGGGAACGAAATGTGCTACCGTGTGAAGCTCCCACAGGCGAGTTGGATGGACGGGAGTTGGTCGTCCCTCGCCTAAACTGCGGCCGCGTCGCGTGCAGTAGCCCGAAGCATTCGAACAGCAAATCGCTGTTAGGACTGGGGCCGTTTCTCCTTTCCCCGATCGTCACGAAGAAGTCGAATTAATTAGAGAGCCATGCCGTCCCGCTTACATAATTCACGACGCCGTCCATCGAGGAGCCCAGGCTTTTGCATAACCCGCGCTGCTATCCTTCCCCAGGGGTGTTCGGCCAGCAGCTTCGCGGCCAGACGGTTTTTCGCACGCATCCGACGCCGTGGACACGCGAACTCGCGCACACACGCGAGGCTTGAACGTCCTTTTTCTTTCGCCGCGAGCGCGGTCAGTTCCACGCATTCGAACTGCGTGTCCAACACGGGATCACTCTTCGATTGAAACGTCCGATTCGACGATACGCTCGAGGTGATCGGGGAAATTAGGTCCCTGGGAATGAAGAGGAGGATTAAGAACCCCGTTGATGGGCAATTTCAGATTGTCAAGGATGCCGGGATTCTTCGGGAAGACCTTCGGTAAACGAGACTCGAGGATTCTATAGGTAGGTACGTACTATGGTTTGCTGCAAGGTGAGATGATTGTTGTGTTACAGATTTAATGTGGCATTGTGAGACTCGGAATCGAAGGCTCGATGTAGTACCTAAGTAGTATAAGATTCACACGCAAATTAGATAAATCGCGAGAAGATAGAGCATTGTGAAGTGCAAACTCGAGGAAGGTAATTGTGAAATGTAAAATTGGATAATCTTAGGAGTCGGGGTTCAAAGCTTTGGTATAACAGCGCACGAATTTAACAACTTCCGCGTCGTAGCCCTAGAATGCGAATACCCTGACGTCATGCCATGTGAGTCAGACGATCCTCGAGTTATAGCTCTTGAATCTAATGACCCTCGCATCATAGCGCTAGGATGCGGAGACTCGTAACAACCGAACTCAACGGTCCTCGAGTCACAATACTGAAATACGAGAACGTAATAATCACGCATGTAACGACACTCGCAAGCTCTGGCACCCAACCACCTGATATCCCTAATTTTGGGGTTACGAGATAGGTAGAGTAAAGGTAGGTAAAAGTTCGCAGAGGGTAAGAGTTAATTGTCAATCAAGGTTGAGTCACCAGTGTCGAATTGTGTAGCTGTGCTTCGTTTTGTTATCGTACAATGCGGTAAGAACTGAATTCGTTAGTTCTAATATAATATTCTCATATTTAGGAATCAATATTATTCCTATAAATTGATCGGTAAATATTTTAATTCATATGTTGTCTGAAAGAGCTGAAATTCTTCTATTAAAAAGTGCTAATAGAAGTTTTCAATTCTCCTCACAATTACCAGGATTGATTAAACAATGTAAAAGTAGCTGTGGGGGCAAAAGTTCGCACAATGCACTGGGGCAAGAGTTCGCATGCGATATCGGCTTTTGTTTTTTTTTATTAATTTTTAATCCCCAATATTTTTCCAAAATACGTTTTTTATTAACTTTTTGATTAAAAAACATGACTTCGTTTTATTGTCTTATTCGTTTATTGTTAGGACTTATAAGAGGACAACCAGCCGAAAACCAATTAGTGAGGAGATGCTTCAGATCGCTCGAGACAAACTAGAAGCAGGACTTTCAAAAAGAAAAATCACTGCAGAATTGGGAATAACCCCAACTATGTACTTATGCAACAAAATAAAACACTTCTTTGGATATTTCTCGTTGCGTTCTTTTATCCCATAACATCTGTCTATCCAATAATAAGGGGTAGTAGTTATTTTTTACAAAATGATACGACTATCAGTCTAATACCAAAGATTTTAGAGAAGTCTAAACTTTAAGTACGCACTCTTGCCCCACAATACTCTACGTGTCTGATTTCAGTGTCACGACACTTAGGTAAGTACTTTCAGATACCGCCGCGACAAATTCGATATGAAAGTTCACAGGGTGCTCCGTTTCGATAACGTTCTTCTGTACTTATTCGAGATGACCACAGCATCCGTGGCTCGTGCGTCCGTGACAACGCGGTCTTAAATAATTCCGACGAAGCAATCCGAAGATTACAGTGAATTCCATCGTAGAGAATCGGCCGTCCGTATCAGGAGATTCCCTGGGATTCGTGGCACGTAACCCACGCGCGAAGAGAAGAAGCAATCCTCCCAGGTGGGTATCTCCGATCAGCCATCGACGGCGCGTTACCTTGACGCGTACGGGCGGCGCAATCAACGTCAACGCAGGCGCGACGTTTCACTTGGTCACGGGCGAACGCGGGACGAGAAATAATTATCGGCCGTCCCGGCGCAGATAAATCACTCGCCCCTCGGCCATCCGAGATAGCGCTGCCCGCGAACACCTGGCGCGATTAAAAGACGCGGGCCTCTAGCGGGATGCAGGCGAGCCGCTCTCTGAAAGGGGGCGAAGCCGATGCACGCTACGCCGCCAACAGCCGTGTGCGAGCACGCATTGTCTGTCACCCCGCATAGCCAAGATAATCGATGAATGATTATCCAATCGCGGCTAATGCGGAAACTATCCGTTTAATTACGTTTAGTGCCTCGAAACCCGGGCCCCGAGGTAGGCGCGCCGCTGCAAGCCCCGCAACGTCCCGATACGAGCACGCCGCGCGTGTGTGTGACCGAGGGGAGAAACGGCGGTTGCAAACAACGACGGGAGCTCGAGGGGGTGGGCCGCTCGGCTTTGCACGCCGGCAGAGGAGCCGTGGCTGACGACGATCAACTACGCGCAACGGAGGAAATAGAGATGGCCACGGGCGAACAGTGCGGCGGCAGGGTAGTTTCGGCAAGAGGGGTTGGCCAGCTCGTAGTCGGGATTCGGCTCGACGTCGCTTAACTGACGTAATCGAGTGTTCGACAGCGATCCTCGAGTGGTGGCAGTCTTTTTGCGATTGCCAAGCTGATCCGAGCGGTCCTTCCGTGCCGTGTAATCCGACGCGACGGTCGGTCGTGCGTGAAATCGGCAACCCGACTCCGGGGAGATTGGGGAATTTTGAGTTTTCAGAGGACCGAGGGATGACGGGTGCTTCGATCCTAATTCCACGACCGGGGGGTGTAGAAAGTTCGCAGCGAAAGAACGAGGGATGGCTGTGATTAAGAGAGAGTTTGTTCGCGGCTCGTTTGTCTTTGAAATCTGTAGGGATTCCGGCGGAAGTTTATCTTACGGCGATAGCCCGGAACATTATACCAGGCTGGGCGGTATGCAAAACTTTGTCAATCGTAGTTTCTAGAAAGTTGTATCCGCCGCACATTGTAAGACAAGACGCACGCGAGATAGAAGTGGCTGTCGATGAAAATACGGCTCGAGTTGCTGTCGCGCAAACGACATTAGATCCACCCAGTCGCGTCCAACTGCTGACAACCACGGATTCTTGCCGAGCCTGATCTCATTCCTCGGTGACGGCTCCCACGTAGGCGCGATCGCTTCTCGTGGAACGAACCGACCGGCAAAGTGTTGCGTACGAGAATTCAGAGATAGCGAACGATTGGTTTGTGCGTAATTCACAAGTCCTCGTCCGATACGGGGTAATTCCGCGGTAGTTGGCTATATATTTTTTTGTAAGGCTTTCACACAAAAAGTTTTATGATTTAAATAGGAACAATTATGACACGAGACACTTCAATAACCTGTCTTTACAACTAAGTAGCTACAAAAGTTAAACAAAAATGAAGACAAATTTAACCAAAATTTAAATATTGAAAAATCTTTGGTGGGCCATCTTTCCCTAAGTGTCCGGCAGCGATGGCCGTAGGTGTCCAGGGCAGATGGCCGGAATTATTAGGTACACTTTTTTCAGGACGGGATTTTTGCATGCCTTACGTTTTTAAGTTCTAATTAAAAATTTATAAGTTTCAACGATTCTAACTTATGCTATATGAAAGATGAATAATTTCTCTTTACTTTGAAACAAACTGTATGCAAAAATATAAATTATTATTCAATTGACAGCGATTTACCCTACAGTTACCCTACCAGGAAAGTATTGTAAAGAAATGAATCTTTCCCCGCCCTAAATAATTTCACACTAAATACATCAGAAACAGTACACGGGCATTACTTACTTTTTGTTTTACTTTCCACACGAAATCACGCATATACCTATCCATATTACATAAGCTAAAACAAAATACTGATATAAATTTTTCATCATCTGTACATTCTTTCCCGCAATATCTTCGTTGGCCATCTCCCCCGGAATTATCCTAGGTATATTAACGAAGAAATCCGATAATTCCTGGGGATTCGTTACGTGGCAGTCGCCCGTGTTTTTGTGACGCGCTAATTGCACCCACCGACCACGATAATAACGGCGGCACCGATAATGACCATCAGAATAATATCCTTCTCAATTATAAACGTACCAGCACATTCGCCATCAGGCTTATAGGAAATCAATTTCAACGAATGTCCCTTGAATCTAACAGCTCGTTAGTTAGCACGTGGAAATCCTAAAAGGCTGAACCGACGGTTGCATAATATTCCCGGCTCGCCCGTTCCAGTTAATCGCGAAACCATGAAAAAAAAAAACGGGTAAATGGGACAAGAAAGGCTCGGGTGGAGGCAAGCCTCGCTAATTTCGCTCGCTGGCGGCGCGATAACCCGCGCGCCGGCTCGTTCGCGCGACCACAAATGGCATTAATTTCGCCCAGCGACCGCAAACGCTTTTACCGCGATCCGCGGTGCCCCCCCTCTTTAAAATCGCTGTTCCTTACGCAACGATACCGCGGCGTGAGTTATAGTTATAGCCGAGCGATCGCCAGATCGTATCGGAAGCGGGTCTCTTACGTGGCGATCACGCGAAAGTCGATAGGCACGCAACGAATGGACGGGGTAATTAACGAGATCGCATGCTGGGCCCTGTCGATCGGATACGCGGGCCACGTAGGTATGCGTACAATTGTGTAGCTGCGGCCACGTGTTGTGGAACGGGTCGGCTTCGCGATCTGTTACGCGGACGTCGCTGGCGGTGGCGGTGGTGGTGAAGCGGCGACGGGGGCGCGCGGATTAGCAGTTATTAATTAAGCTTAATTGTTTCTGCTGGGTCGACGCGGGCAGGGTTTACAAGGTGTACGCGTGTCTACCATCGCCAGCAACGTGCCGAGGAACACGTGCGTCCGCGGACAGCCGTTCCACCGCTCCACGTGGACCACTATTATGGTGTACGCGGCGTTGTTCCGCCCCGCTGTTCCGCGCCCCCGACTATTCCCAAGGTGTATCGACGCCCACGCAGCCTGCACTACCTCATCTCTGTGAGCCGGTGTGCGTCAACACCGGCGGTCCCGCGCACGTGTGAACGGTTTATCTGATGCTCGCGTCGGCCGACATCCACCGCGACGTGTTCATTTTCGCGTCGCGATCCCCGCCGACCGGTGGCCATCGACAAAAATGACCGTTTCATTTGTAGTTTTTACTGGACACTGATTAGCTTGAGAGTGGTAAAGAGAAGATAGCGTGACGAGTAGCTAGATATTTTTTATAGAAGAAGAGTATTGAAAGCAATATTTCGTCTGTTCTCTTGATTTCCTCATCACGATCCATTACACCAATTTCTGAGATCCCGCGTGCAAGCCTTTATCGTTTATCAGAGGCGAGAGATTTAACGCCGTTAACGGCACTCCACGTGCGTGGAGCGCGTCGCGTGCATATCATGGATCATATCGGGGGCCGTGGAGCTGAGTTACCGCCGGTAGATCGAGTCAAGAGATAGGAATTTTTAGGGTGAGGCCTGCGATACGCGGAGCTAACGCGCGGCTACGCCTCCGCGGGGAAGGAAAGACGTTCATTACCATTATTATAGGAACGTTTGGCGAGCCGTAAAGCCGCGGTCGCGCGCGACCTTTCCCATTCGAAAGCTTCGAAACATCCGGTACAGCGGTATAAATCGTCCGGGGCAGCGAGATGGTTATCTCGGTAGCTGTAACCGACTATTTAGGCGACCCCCGGCTGAATATTATTGCCGTTACGCCGAGGGGGAAGAAAACAAGGCGAAAACAAAGGTGCACGGGAAAGGCGACGCTTACGGTCGCGTAATGGCCGCGTACGTGCACGCGCGAGCACATATAGGTACCGCGAGCACATATAGGTACCGCGGGCAAGCTGTTCACGTAACGTTGACGCTACGCGTTTCATTGAAATTCCTCGCTTCTCAGCTTTCGCGATAATGATATTCGCAGCGCGGCCGCGAATTATGCAACGATATGCGAGAGAAGATTGCGGTATCGATAAACGCGGTGCGGTGAGGTAACGCGCTTTTGCCAGCCGCTGAAAAAGATACGTACTCGGGAAGACGCGCGCGGTTACTTTGTGGGGGGAGTTTATGCACTTTTAATGGGGCTGCGAGTGTTGAATTGCAGCGGGACGCTGGCTTTGGTTTAACGAGAGATACCGGATTCAAGGGAGACTGGCTATGTACTAGCATTTCCTAACTTTAATTATACTCGTTATCATTTAGGGGAGAGTGGGGTAACACGGAAGCCTAACTTTGGAGTGTGATAACATAAAATTGGAAAGAAAAAAAGGCGCGGGACTTCAGTAGGAGACTTCGGTGGACCTTCGACTATAAGAAAATCAAAGACTTCGTTAAGAACAATATTTGGCAACAAAGAAAAATAAGATTTACCGGAGGTATTGGAATATTCGCCTCCCACATTAGGGTGGCTCTTATTTACTCTTGGTGAATTTTTTTCAAGATTTTCTTCGCGGTACCCCAAAATAGTTCCAAATAATAAAAAATAAATCTGTGTAAAGTTTAAATCTTCCCTACTACTTAACCACTACAACAAAGTAATCAGTAGCAAACTTTGATATATGAAGGATCGATATATGTATGATAAATCTTCGTATTGAAAGTCACATTGTTACGGGTCGAGGATAAATGCGGAATGAGACAGAGGACGAAAGTTGCTTGACCTATGGATAATACGCGAACCAGCACTGGCTGTCCACGGAATCGTAACTGTGCTTCGGTTCGAAGCGATTCCTTGCTTCGCGATAACGATAACCCGTTGGATATGCATCGGCATTGGAATATCGAGGGGCGTCCTGACTTTTCCATAGCGCGCGTTTGTGTATACGTAGTCTGGGAAGGAATGAGGCAGCATCCTCGAGCGTCTCGGTGATAAAGGAGGCCGTATGAATCCGTACCCTCGAAGAGCGATACAAAGGAACGGCCGAGACTGAGAGAGTTGTCCCGATGGTTATCGGCGTGTTGTCGTGGCTGGACCTCGCTGGACGCTGGGCCCTGGTGGAAGCCACGAGTGGATATATCACTCGGGTATAAATCGACTTGCGTGGACACGAGAAAATCGCGCGAGTGTTTCTTCGTTCTTGTACTCAACGCAGACTGTACACATTGGCTGAGAGTAGGGGAGACTGAGGCTGGTAGGCCAGTTTTTCAGTTTTTGATTTTTAATAAATTATGTGGGCGAAATATCAGTAAACCGGTTAGTATATTTGATAGGGCATACATTTGGCTATCTGATTAAATTATTAATGTTGACTCAATGTGACAACAATTAAGGTATTCTAATATTTTCGTAACACCTTCCATGCTGGTCAACCAGCCCCATGATCGGTGTTCAAGAAATTCTGCATTCTTGCGCCATCTTCTAGGCCCACCGGTAATTAGGCAATGGCAACGGCCCAGCTGACTCATGTGGAGCGTCGATCACTGCCCCTTCCATCAACTTGCGATCGATGGAAGGGGGACTCTCTTCCTTCCAGGAAATCGAGCGCGGTTTCCTGGATCTTGGACTCTGTTCGCGACTTTGCTAAAGTAAACACGGTTTTAATCACTACGCACTTTTCGCTCTCTCGCACCATGTTTGCGCTTTATTCGAAATTGCTTCGAATCTTTACGCTTTGCGACTTTGCTTCGCCAGCCAATAATCGCTATGCTTGAGCTTAATACTAGTTTATAAGTGTTGCTTGTTTTGTGCAATAACTAGTCAACGTGTTGTGTAAAATAACTGTTAATTTAACTGTGTGACCTTTGTACAGAATTTAACTTATAAGTGTATTTTAGTTCATGAACGCTGTAAATATAATTGTCCTAGTGCTCCTTAATAAACTTTAGTTTCTTGCGCCGATCCTCTAATAAACTTTCTAACAATCGGGGTTAGTTGACTTATAGTATGGGGTAGGTTGACTATATGTAGGTATAATCAGTTAAGAAAATGTTATTAGTAAATTATCTCAGTGGTAATAAGATAACACAATGTCACAAGAGTTGTTTCATTATAAAATATTAATTTTTCGACAAACGTTGATAACTGTTCAAAAACGTGCGATCACGGGGTTGGACATAAATGCATGGCATAGTAGAAATGACATCTTTCTACAGTGAATCTTTCCGCACTAGAGCATATGTCGGTGCAAAGTTATTAACAAATAGTCAACCTACCCCTTGAGATAATCAGCCCCAGTCTCCCCTATTCGCTGCAAGGTATATGTATTTCGAGTGATGGGACCAACTTCAATATACACTCACGAATATCAGTTGTCAGTTTCAACGTAGGTACCTAACTACCTTGTCAATAGTCAGGTAGACAGTTAATAATGTACAGTGTTGGAGGGAAATTAGAATAGGGTAATTGTGGGAGAGTTGCCGCACGTTACGCAAAATTGTCACCGTGTCTAAATTTTGCAATGAAAATGTTTTCCAAGGATATATCTTATTAGTTCAACATCTTGTGATTCTACTAGCATTAAAGAAAATCAAAATTTTAATATTTGTCACCCTTAAAAAAATTGAAACTAAAAACATCCTTTGGTAGGAGAGACGCCGCACATGCGGGAGTGGTGCCGCATTTCGAAACACGTTTAATTTTCGATTTAAACTTTTTACTTCTAACTTTTTATATAAAAAAATAATAAAAACAAAGTAAAATGAAACATTTTTACTTTATACAATTATAAAATTGGAAAATTAAATGGGTACAGTAGGAACAGATATTATATCTGCTTTTCGAAATTTTTTTTATATTCAGTTGGCATCTTGAGATTAAAATAAAAAAAATGTGAAAAAAGAGTACATAGTCCACAAATATATTTCGATTATAAGATTATTCATTTAAAAATAAATAATTTGCCTTGAGATACCACGTTAGCTATTTTAAAAAACTTTTTCGGTATTTTAAACATTAAAAACATCATTTAAATCGACTTAGTTTCCGAAACAGTACAGTATCAAAGTGCGGCATCTATCCCAAATAAAAGTGTGGCGTCTCTCCGAAATGCCTGGGAGAGGCGCAGCACTTTCGTATTTCCACATGCTAAGTCGAAAGTAACCCATTCTGCCAAGGAAATATTCTACATGGTCCCCTTAATGTATTACAAATGTTGTATCAAGAAAAACTATGAATTTTTAGCTACTATATTAGTGAAAATAGACGCGACGTATAACTATTCAGGCAATGTACGCTAGGCTTACCTCGAAAAACAGCAAAATCTTTAACAATAATACAGGAAACACGCTCTGGCTTGACAAACTAACCCAAATGAACAGCCTTAAACAAATAAAATCGGCAATGATGTGTTTTATTACCGATATCCTTGAAATACCGATAGTGCGGCGTCTCTCCGAGTGCGGCATCTCTCCCACAATTACCCTAATTCTCGAGTCAGGACAGAATTGTACTAGCTCGCTACATTTCTTCCCCCAACTGTGAAACATTCCCGCAGGACCCGAGTATATTTCGCCAGGATTCGAATTTCCATCATGCCTGATCCCAATCACTAGCCATATCTACAAGTCTATCACACAAGCGTATCGCGTCAGCGCAGCGCACGTACAGGAGGAGCGCGCAAACAAGGGTGTATATTCGGCTGCGCCCCCGCGCGTGCGTCTCGTCTTCCTTTTCCCTCTACCCATACACACCCACGTACGCCCACGTAGACGCGCTGCCAACCCCCTATCGAGCCCATCGGTCACGGGTATTGAAATAAACAAACAAGCGTCGGGAGCAATATCCCGCTCGGTCAATATTTGCCTGACTGTTAGTCGACTTGAGTCCCTCCCCCATTGGCGTCAGCCGCCACCTCCGCCTCAATCTTCTCCCCTGACTCCGCGCTGGCTTCCCTTTTCTTCTTGCTGCGCCACCTCCGCTGTCGTCAGCCGCGTCCCCGCATCCGCGAGCGAGCACTGTGCAGCGTCGTCGACGTTCCTACGTGGCAGCCCGAGGGCTCGCTGCGCGGTTCCAGGGGTGGCTGGCGTGCGCGCGGGCGCTCGCGCCAGGAGGGGGCGAAAAGTAAACGGCAATGTAAACGCGGCGTTTACATTTACGTGTTTGCCGAGCAACTCAAATATTTCGTGCTGTGTGCCCCGAGTGTCCGCCGCGTCTCTTGCGCGGGCGCGTCACTCTCTGTGGTGGTGTGCAAGCACGTAAACCGCACGTGTGTGCTTTGCGCCGGTGGATCCGGGGCGCCGACGCGCGAGCGTGTGTACCCCGGTGCGGTTGTGTCCGTGCGAACCGGAGCTGCAGGGGACGGGTTCAGCTACACACGCAATGTTTATTGAGCCCCCAGACCCCCTCTCCCCCTTCTTTCTTTATTTTCGTTCCCCTCGTGCTCTTTCTCCCTCAATCCCAGTTTTCTTCCCCGTCCCCCGAGTGCCCTACGGTTCTTGCTCCACTCTTCTGGTTCGACCCGTCGAGATACGAGACCCTTTCCGGTCTCGCGGACCATCCGTATGTACAAGCTTCCTGTCTTTGCCTAGCGGAGTGCCGAGGGATGGGGGATCGTTCGGGGTCTGGTTGTATCGGTTTTTCAGGGAGAAGGCTCCGCCCGCGATATTCGATTCGACGGGCGCAAACGGGACGCGGCGGCGGAACGTCTCCGATGGTAGACGATACTGTTTGCGGACAACGTGTACCCGCGCGTTTCGCTGCTGTGTCTGTTTTTCACACTTTGGCTGTTGCGCCATCTAGTTACCTATGTGGTTCGACACGGTTCACGCGCGGTTCATGGAAACCATCTACGAGCGGCATGGTTGATTTCGGGGGCACGTATGCTGCCCTCTTTAGTTAAAACGTCCTATCTAACATTTTTTAATTTTTCAAGATATGTTGAAATATTTGAAGTTCCACGTGTCTTTTACCTTTTAGGTAAAGTTTAAAAATTAAAGAAAAATTCTCCTAAACCATACCTATCTTCATGATTTTGTATCTTTTCAATTCACCAGAGGGGACAAATCTTAAAATATAAAAATGATTTTTCTGTTGAATTTAACGAGTTTAATTTTCTTAATGCAAAAGCAATGAAAACTAAGTTATTAAAATGAAAAGCCAGAGTTCAATGTAAACGAATTTCAGCAGAGAGAAAAGAAAATTTAACTACGAAATTGAAGCCAATCATGCCAGCTAATCGCCTTGCCTTTTGGGAATCATTAAACGTGTCTAATAATAATGCCGATGATGATTAGGACTTTTTAACTAATGAGGGCAGTATGGTCGTTCGCGCCCTCAAAGAGGGAGGCTTCACTAACACCAATCCAGATGCCTATGGACAAGGAACAAAACCCGTTCTCCCATGATTTCCCTCGTTTGGAATTCTCCACATTTGATTACTGCTCGTTACTGGCAATTCTCTCCCTTTCCCTAGATTCGATAAAACAGAAGCGTCCTCGACGTCTAGGAAACACGGTATTAGAACACGCGGCGCGTCCACCATGAAAATCGAGCGGTAATCTCGATAAGACCGTCCCCGCAGCCGGCTCCATTGAAATTCACCGCGCGTCGTGCTTTGGAGTCATCGGAAACCAAAGAGCAGGGAGGCGGCTGGTAAGGGTGGGTTAGTCGAGAATCCTAATTTGTTCGTAACTATCCGAGAGCGGCCGTCCTCCTTCCCTCGAGACGGGGGATGGGAAGGGGGACGGTGACTGAAAATAATCCGGTAGCTGCAGTACAGCGCGTAAAAGCGTCAGGGGGTGGCGGGCAAAGAAGAGTGTGTGTGCACGGCACCGAGAGCCGTAATTCCTTCATGGAAAATTCAAGGTTTTTCATTAGCGTCCCTCGTTTCTCCCTACGGCAGGGTAGTTCGCCACTCGAGCCACGGCTTCGCACCCCTCACCCCCTGCAGGCTCCAGCTAGCCCAGGGAGAAGAAAGTTTCGGCCGCGCGGCGGAAAACTCGACGTGGCGCATATTTCATATATTATTTTGCACGACAGGACTCGAAGAACCGTGGGCGGGGGAGGGAGCAGGAGAATGAAGCGGGCGCGGGGTGGTTTGCCAACAGAACTGAACGTCACTGCTGCAGGGTGTTTGCGCGGCCCTCTTTCACGCTACAACCCCTCCCTTCCTCCTTCTGTCGGGCTGCTTCATCGCAGTGGAACAAAGAACGCTGCACCCCTACCTCGCGGGGCGCCCCCGGCGTTAATATTTTAAGCATACTTTTCAACCACCCCGTCGCCCCCTGCTTCCTCCGACCCTGGACTGCGCCCACCGCCCCGTCCCCCTTTCTTCGTTACCTTCTGCTCGCCACGATCTCCATCCCGCCTTTCCTCTTCAGAAAGGGGCGAGTTCTTTCATTTGCTCCCCACCTGAGCCCTCGCCGTCTTGTCGAGCGCGAGAGAGAAGTCAGAAGGGCGCAAGGGGCGAGGAGGAGCGCGAGCGAAGGCGAGCAGAAAAAGAGGGACTGAATTTTGCAAGGCAAATTAAGTGTGCGGTTTCACGACAGTGGCTTTCACACCGCTCCAAGACTCGCCGAGGGGGTCTGAAAGGGATGTTTTAAGAGGACACCCTTGGCAGAAGCCTCGTCCTACCCGCTAGGGAGGGTGCGAGCGAGTCTACTCCAGCGCCGCGATTACGTACCGAGGAGCGTAATGCGTCTCGAGATATTTTCCTCCCCCTGGAATATTCCTCGGTAGGGGGTCGTCTCCCGCCATTGTCCCACAGCCCGTTTTCGGGAAAAATTCGATTTGAATATCCAAGCACGGCGAGCAGACGTCCAAGTATGGGACTGGTAAACGAAGGGATCCGATTGGCCGCTCGGAGATCAAAGGGAGCGCTCGATGCAAACAAGGAAATGCTCGAATGTCGAGGAATTTAATCAGAGCGATTTACGTGCCGTGAAAAAGTGTCTTTGTACCTAGTTTCTGATTGGTAATCTCGGTTTGTATTGTGCCTCTTGTGCTTCATTATCGATAGTGGCTCTCGCGAACAAGTTCGAAATCAAAGATTCTATGGTATAGAATCGCGAGACTGAAAGAGCTTCGCTTACTAATGATTAATAATCCCGTGTAATCATGCGCAGAAGGGAAAGGAGATGCATAACACATGAGAATCTTATTCCCTCTATAAGGGTGCAAATAAGATCCCCGCTTAGAGCCTCCGAGCCTGTTAAAAGATCCGCCATAACCACCAGCCGATTTTCCTCGGTTCCCGGTACGTCCTCGAAGAGCCGCAAACTAATCTAACTTTTTAATCTGGCCGCGTGAAATCGACCGGGGGGTCGACGTCGAAACTGCGGCCCTTTTGTCCGCGAACGGTATTAATGGCTTGGCAAGAATGCTCCGCGGATCGATATGGCCAGTCCACCATCCCCCATCAAATATTTCGTACCGCGGGAGAAACTTTTCCCGAATGCGGTCTCGGTACGCGTATATACATCTATAGGTCCGTGCCGCAGCCGTACCTATGAATAAATCGCGGCCGTGGTTAAGAAGTCATGGAGAGCCGGCTCGCTTTTCATTCAAACTTTTATGACTTTTCCACACGAGCGACGCTCCACTCCGCCGCCTCGCTGTCTCTCTATGTCTTCTCCTATTACTTCATCCCCTATTCCGCCACACCATCGAGCGATTCGCATGGTCGACGCGTTACTTGCACGCTCCCCTCGGATCCTCCACTACGATCGAACGAACGTGACGGTCGACCCGCGATGTCTGGTGTAAAGAAACAAATGTTCCACCTACAGAAGCATTTTTGATGAGAGAAAACTCCAGAGAACTTTATCCATTATACTACCAACTGGTTCCCTTTGACGGGAACTTCTCAAAGGAATATCGAAGACTTGTTAGTTGTCGACTATTATTCACGGCCGAGTATCCTGGCGACGGTAATTTAGATTCTAGTCAGACGATAGTGAGCAAGATTGTGAAAGATGGAGTTTTCAGAATCTTTAACACGTGGGTCGTCGGAAATCTCTCGGCCAGGGACACAGGAGCGTGGAAAAGCAGTATCGCGTTCCACGCTCGTTCCCGGTCGTTAACGGTTTACAGCCGCAAGCAAATTGCTAATTTTCGCGGTAACAGTAGCTGGCGAGCGGACGGGGCGAAGATAAAAAGGCGTGGCAGTGCTCTAACCACGACGGATACCGTGGTATCGCGTTTCTGCTTCGAACGCCTCGGTGGTATCTTCTGCCGGAGTTGAAAAGCCAGGTGAACCGGTGGCTCTCTGCCTATCACGTGACTCCACGCGCCCGTTCCCGGCTTCCTTGGCCGTTCGCAGGTGAATACGAACTCCTGAGAGCGCCTGTAATGGGCCTGGGGGGTTGTTGAACCTGCGACCCTGCCGCCGGGGGTTTGCTTTCGACCCCGTAGGCCTGTCTGCCGCGGGCATATAACGTGCACGGCTGTTTAAAAGTTCTCCGACGTGGCTCATTAAACTATCAGAAGTTCTGTCTGAAAGCGCAGCTGCTCTGCTGTAATTGCCGACACGGGGCACGTGCTCGTGACATTCCGCTCGGACGAAAATCGGCCGTTGGAGTTGTGGCATCAAGTGATAAACTTTCTGTACTAGTCCACCCTCTTTGCAGGTACTATACCCGCGAATCCACATTCTTTTTTAATGCAGCTCTTAACTTAAGCTTCTGTACACTTTGCTAGTGTAAGAGGGGTGTGTTCAGGATCCTTTTCATGGTAGTAGGGGTGAGTTGCCTATATCGTACCACTTAAGACATTTTACGTTATATTTCATATTTGGTATTAATTTGAACGCAAATGAGTATTCTAGCTTGATCTTTTAGGCACCTACTATTATATGCTTTACCTTTTGTTCAGAACAAATTAATTTGTTATTAAGCTTCTTGTCACATAATGTAAAAGATATAATTTAGGCAACTGGTCTCCTAAATCGTACCTCCACTAAAAATAGTATTAATTTACAAATAGAGAAGAAAATATTCAACATAAAGTAATGAATATGGATCACATACAGGCCGCAATAATCTATGAATATAATATACGAGTTGTCAAATCCTACTGGTACGATTGTAGTGGTACGATTTAGGAAACATGATCGATTAATTTATAAATATCAATTTAAACTTTATAATGAACGTAATATGTACTTAAAATGAATGTAAAATAGTCTACATTAAACCCGCTTTTAGAAAAATACAAAAATACAGAACAAATTTGCATTGTTTGATTATTATCAGCTAAAATAAACTGGGAAAAAGTTACATCAATCATACCCGATTTTTTAAATGTTTATAGCACTCACAAAATAGAGTGTAAGCTCAAAAGGATTTGTTTCTATTTCTTATTTCCCATTATGCCGTTTACATTCATCAAGGGTGAACACCACTGTGAAAGTTGAAAAAATTTCGATTTTTTTTTCTTCACTTTCTTAATGTTTAACTCTTCAAAAATACTCTCTGAAAATTTCAAGTTGATATTCGAAGAATTGACGAAGATACAGTGCATTTTGTGAGACGCGTCACGATGCCGTTCCGAGCGCGCTATGTTAGCGGCAAATAGCGCGCCGACATTTTTCTTACCCACTGTTCCGCCACATTGTTAAAGGTTATAAATATTGGGTTTTTCCCGTTTTTACGCACGGTACGCTGTTCGTTCGAGAATCGAAGAAATGCAACCGTTGATCGGGCATTCGAGTGACAGTGAACGTCACGAACGGAAGTGTGATTTTTCCCGTGCAACCTTTAAACGCGATTTTCTCGAAACGACATTTTTCTAACTGATCGAATCAATAGCTCTGTCAATTTTTATCCGATCGACTTGAAATTTTGATAGGATCTTTAAAACAAGAGTATCTTCAGTTGTACGTACCGATTTTTTGATCGAAAACATATTTTTTTAAATACGCTCGAAAAACTATCCATTTTTTTTGCAGATTTTCGAAACTTTTTCTTCCCAAGCGCACCATTTTTACAAAAATAATTTTTTTTAAAAATCGGTACGTACAACGGAAACTACACTCATACCGATTATATTAAAAAAAAAAATTGATTTCAGAGTTGCCGTTCCAAAGATATCGTTTCGATAAGCGACCTATGTTTTCTTGTGAGGGATGTAGGAGATTAACTGTATATGGAAATCTATGCATGTTTTTCTATTACTTTTTTTTTATAGTCTCTTAAGACATTGTACTAAAGATAGGTAATAACAATTTTATAATAAAACTGTAAGTTGTCCCTTAAAAAAATCTTAAAAATGGGCTCATTTTTCCGGCCGTCACAGTGGTGTTCCCCCTTAATTACTGAGAAATTGATGAGCTACGATTTAGGTAACCAGTACGATATTGGCAACTCTCCCCTATTCTAGCTTTCTAATCACACGAGTGCGGTGTTGTAATTTCTATCACTTCAGGACTAAACGTCAAGGAAATCACTCTACACAAAACGCAGTTGAATTCTTCATTCTATTTTGTGTCTCTGAATTAATAAATTCACTCCTGCGAGTCGTGATTACTACTTTCCCTACACCCTGTAGTCGGGGCTCAGCGAAATGATACCCAGGTGCAATATATAAAGCCCTGGCGCCGCCGAAAGCCTCGAATCAGTGGCAACCGGCCCCCGATATCTTTCACAGCCGCTAACTGTACACGTTTAGACGCGATCGCGTGCAGCCAAGGCGTGACTTATTCTGTTGATTCGCGCCGGCAAACTGTGCAATGCAAACGCGAGTAGGTATACGTGTAGGTACGCCCGGGCGTAGGGAACAATGGAAACGTAAGAGCCGGGAGGAAATCATTTCACGCTATATTGCGCGTGACACGCACTAATTCACCGTTTATTCGCGCACTCGTTTGTCCGCGCGCAACGTCGCGGCGAGAGTAATCTCGCCGCGCTCGGATCGTCGCAGAAAGCGAATTTGCGGATCACAACTCCCAAGGAAAAACCAACCGTCGCACAGTGTTTCGCTTATATGGGTGTTCGGGACCAAACTCATAGCTTTTGAACTAATCAGTTTTCGGCCTAAGTACCCTAATACTTTTTTAAAAAGAGCATAAAAATGCATCGATGGGTATATAAAAAATATGCAGTTCCATTAAGAAAAATGAGGTGATCCTGATTTTTTATTGAATAAACAGTTTTTTATTAATTTTTACTTTTGCAATTTGTTGTCAATTGAATACTGACTCACTTTTGTTGGAAATTTTTTTCATCAGTTTCGCAGAAAAACCTGAAAACTGTTGCGATCGTTTACATACATAAGGCACCGAAAATTCAAATAAATTTCAAGCATAATTTTTGACAACAAATTGGTAAATTCAGCAAAAATTATGGGTAACATTAAAACCTACGTTCCTTTATTAACATTTTAAGATCCAAGAATTTGTGGATCGAACACTTTAGATCCTTGACTTTTGAGCATTAGTACGCGAAACACTGTGCGCGCCTAAATAAAATGATCTACACCCCCTAGCGATTGAATCTATATAAAACTCACCACTTCATTCGCGTCTGCATCTGGGGCGAAAGCGACGACGCTCCTTCGAAAAGCTCAGCGTCGCTACCGAGCCCCCTAACTAATAAATGAACAGGCCACGTAATTCCGCGGAATCGATTTTACCCTCGTAAACAGAGATATTTGCGAGAGGCGGAGAATTTTTGTTTTTCAACCCCCGAGTTTTGAACGTTTCGGCAGCAGCCGATTGCGATGCAGCCAGTTGAACGACAGCCAAATCGATCGTTTTATCGATCCCCGTGCCGTTGAAATACCCCCCTTGGTGTCTATAGAGACAGCCACTGCAATTTTAAAACGAAAAACACGTTATCGAGCGCGTTTGCGTGCCGACGTCGAAACGGAAAGATATAGTCAACGATCGCATCCCCCACCGTCCAGGCCGTCGCTCTCGAGCGCGGGCGTCGATGTTTCAATTTTCGCGGAAATTCCTGCGGCTTCTGGCCGCGATCGAATCACGGGCGACTCGGCGCGTTAATCGACGTCGTTACGTAAAAAACAATGACGCTTCCCGCCCCCCACTCGAGCCGCGCAAAACGTTCCGTTTACGTAATACCATCGGCGGCGCGTTCCACGACCGCGCGTAACGACACTTGAAATCGTCGTATCCGAAAGCAATTTTCGAATAACGAGCCGCGCCTCGTGGGCCAGCCGCGTGCCAATTATAGCTATCATCGTCGTCGTTGTCGTGGTTACCGATAGCTCGACATAATTGCACCGCAATTACCTGGCCGCGGCAATTGCAATATTTCGCTGGCGCTCTTTCTCCCTGGTGGGCCTCCCCCGTCAAATAGTGAGGAGGGGTGGATGCGACGCCGCACCGGAGGATCGCGACGGGGGGAAAAGTAATCAGGGAGCGTTAATCCTTTCAACATTGAACCGTCGCATCGATCGACGTCTCGCTCTTCGCCTCGGCGCCGTTCTCACCGTCACCGGCTCGAGAGGATCGTCGCGTTCCCGTCTCCTAGTCGCGCGTCGTTTCTCCCGGCGTCGTCGTCTCCATTGTCCACGGGGAGGGAAGTTACACTGGCGAGAGTCGAGGGCGAAGTTCCTTTCAAAAGGAGCCACCGGTGATATTTCAGCTGCGTGAGGAAGAGGCTGGAGAGTCAGCCTCGCATCGTGCGCGAGACGCGCGTACGGCGTACGTTTCGCGGCTCGTAAACTGCACGCTCAAAGGAACCAAAAACGACGCGGCGGCGATCTTTTTGTGCATACACTTTCGCGGAATGCAAATATTGCTCGGGCTCAAAGGGAGGCTAGGAAGGGGGAGGACTCGAATAAACGAGGAGTACACATCGGGAGCGTGTTTCGTCATGTACGCCCGACTCGAACGCGCGCGCGTGCCGCCACGTTAATTAGATTTTTATCGACGTCACGTACCGAATATCGCGGCCCCGCTTTTGTCAATCGTTCCGCAGCGCTGCTGTTTCTGCCGGATCGATCGGCCATTTGGAAAAGAGCAGTTTCATTTGTTTCGCCCCAATCTGCTTTTTCACTGTAATGAATTCAGTAACGAGGGGCTCGAAACAGGTCTGTGGTTTGATATTTTCTATCCGTGAAAAATATTTTGCCACTATACCCGCGTGCGTTGTATAAAAAAGGGGATGTTTCCATTTAAAGGGTCTTTCCATTGTGACGCCCTGATAAAGTGCCGTTGTTTGGAACTTTTTTTGCCACAAAAAGAATGTGTTTATTAAATTGAATTTTTTTCTATTTATTAATACGTGTTTATTAGTGGTTGCACAATGGAAAGGCCACTTAACGATTTGAATTGTCTGCGATTGAACTGTACCGGGTATCTTTCTTTTCTTCTTCACGGACAGGGGCCGAAGCGTGCTTCATTTCCACGCGCTTATGCATCGACAGGGTGCCCGCTATATTGGAGTCGCTCGCCCATCGGGATGAACGTTATCCAGCGCATCTTGTGACCGATAGACGAAAAAGATAAATGCACGCGACGCGGGCGATTTGTCTTTTACTTTGTTTTTTCAATTTCGCGTGACAGGCGAGCTGCTCGCTGGAAAATTGATCGCTCCCGCCATACTTCGATGCATTCCGCGGGATTGCGTTGTCGTGCTACGATTTCTGCTTCTATCGATCCCTGCCGAACGTATTCAGTACAACACAGCATAAGAAATTACGATTATTAAACAACGGAAAACTCGTTCCACTCGTTCCATTATAAATTCCTGTCTCAGAATTTAAAATCAAATAGTCACTAAGCTTGCGTGTCGGGCGAGTCATCGGATCAACGCGTGATACGTTTAAAAATATTTAAATCCCAATGGTGGGAATGAATTCTAAATAGTCAGCCGGCACCAGTGCTCTATCGCGTTCGAAAAACAAATACCTATCCGAGTTCACATAGGTACATACATGCACGATGCCGCGATAAACGTATTCCGCCGTTCTAACTTCACGTGCAGCTTTCCTTTTCCCAAAGCGCCGGCAAATGGGGCTCTGGTATACACAGCGAAACGATCGCGGGCAATTCCATGGTCATTCGTGCCGCGACCTCGCGGAGCCCGGCCAATTGCACGGGAAATGAGGTAAGAGGCCGATACCCCGTGGCTTTTTCCTGTCGGCCGCGGAATGACAGACGTTCCATGGCCACTTTAACACGTGCGCCTTGCAACATTTAACCGATAATATAACCAAATTACTCGACCTTTATCTTCTGTCGTGTCATGGATAAAATATTCACGGGCCTTTGTACTCTGTTCGGTTGAATTTTTCATGGAAACGCTCCGATACCGTTCACCCGGTGTCTCTCTTTTTCCCTTTCTCCGTCTCTCTCTCTTTCTGTCTCTCTGTTGGTCGAGAGAATACGCGCGGTCATCGGGAAAACGTTCGTTCCGCGAACTTTTAATTATGCACGTAATAAACGTGCATTATTTAATCGAGCGCAACGCTCGCGCATTAATGGTCCCGTTCGCGGTTTTATAATTTACATGAGGGGGGAAGGGGTAGAGGCGCGGGAAAGTTGTTCACGCGACGCGTTTAAAATGGCCACCGTTCGATTCGTCTCCATTAAAATTACAGCCAACAGGGAAACGCGGAGAGCCGCTGGACAATATTTCCAGGCGGAAAGGAGGCGGTGCAAAAGTTGTACACGCGTCAATGCACCCCAAATTACCTCCAATAATCGCGGTCCCGTTCTATTTACCGTCCGACGTACGCCGAATTTTACGTTAATTACAATTTCACGATCGTTTTCCATTAATCAGCGGCCCTCGAGCCGAGGGGTGGCGCGGGCGCGCGATGCCTCGTCCCCTCCGTCGCAGGCGGGGAATTCTAATTCCCTTCGATGACAAAACTGGGATTTATTTACAACGCCAAGCGCTACCTCCTCCGTCGCGGCATTTCTACATAACTGAATTCCTAATTGAATTACAACGAGCAAGCCGATGAATAATGTACCTCGCAAGTATCCACCAACATTCATCAATCGGACTTGTGCAGCGACCCCGGGTTAATAGAAGTCTGGTCATCCAGAACCACGCAACTCTGATATAAAACAACGAACACGCCATTGTTGCTGCATACTACTTAGCTGCACGCGTGTTTCCACGTTGCTGTCGAGAACAGTCACCCCTAAACCACAGTTTTGACACGGCCGAAACTTTTCGTCCTCCTATTTGCTTTCGAAACCCCTTCCGTCGGGGGTTGCGTGGTTGCCTGATCTCCATTCGCGGATAACTTTTCGCTCACCCCTCCACCCCCGTGCCGCCAGCCACCCCTGTGCACCGACTCCATCCATCTGTTCGGCGGGCCGTTTCGTAAAACCGCCGCGCTATTCATCGTCGTTTCGCGTCGCTCCCTTTGATCTTCGAAGGGGGTCTATCCCTCGTTGCTCCTGTTGTAGCTCGCTCCGCGTCCCTGGAAGCCGTACACCCGCCTCGCGCGCAACCCCACGCCCCTGTGTACGCCGGCGCTCGCTCACGGCCTGCACACCGCTGTGTACCTTGCGGAGAGCGTCGGAGCTGACACTTTCGTGACACTTTACGCCCCGAAGAGCCCCCGAGAGCGCTCGTCGGGACTTTCGGGATTAATGTAATGGCACCCTCAGCCCCTTCGCGCCTTCCCAGGCACCCCAGTCATCGGCCTTGTCGCTCTCGCTGTTGCGACGTCGCTGTCGAGGAGGACTCGAGGACAGGAGAGAGAGAGAGAGAAAGAGAGAGGCGGGGAGAGCTCAGTGGGCCACGATGAATTTGTGACACGTCCCCGAAGAGAAGCTTCGGTGGATGAACGCGAAGATATGGTCCGTGGGCCGCGGAAAACTTTGACTTCTGCGTCGTGTCGTTGCTGGCGGGATAACTTGGGAAAGCAGCGGGTAGACTTTGCAGCTCTTTTTCCAGGGGTATGAAAAAGGCTCGTGGTGGTTTTAACAGGCTGGTTTAAAGGGAATTTATCGCGCGACGTTGTTATGCGCTGTTGGTTTTTGTTAACAATTCAGGGTGCGTGTCCGTGGGTCGTTAAGTCGCGGAACCCAGCGCAACCAGTTCTGGATGTATTTAACGAAAACGGCCGCGTTGCGTTAACGTTATCTGTAATTGAAAGTAATTACGGTGAAAAATGCTTGTCAGTGTCGAGCGTGGCTGATGTATGGAGAACGGGGTAGGAGCTGGCGCGGTGGAAAAAGTAGATGGTACTGTAATAATGAGCGGGTTAAAACGTGCGCGTCGGGAGGGAATATCTGTGGACGTTATTTGACACAGACGGATCACGGTTTGCAAAGTACCTATAATGCTTGACAGTATTTTTTGCCGAATATATAATTATGTAGATACCTGTAGGAGAGAGTGGGGTAAAACGGAACGCATAACTTTGGAGGGTGATAAGATAAAATGGAAAGGAGAAAAAGACACGGGACTTCAACAATATTCTAACTAATAATTTATCATTGAAAACAAAGCCATTTACATATCAGACTACAGATAACTTTTTAACTTTCACTTTTCGCGTGACCGATCGGCAAAAAATAGTGTTCAACACTATACTGGTTATTCATATAAGAATGCTTGAACTTTGGAGGTATTTCTAATACGTATGTACCTACTCCAGCGATAGATTATTAAGCTAATAAGTCGGTAAGCAATTCCCAGTGAATTTTTAAGTCAAAAGCCAATATTTGTCTCATAAACAATTTTAAACGGAGTCGCCCAGCGGGGGCCAGTACGGTTCGCAGGCAAGGCAGTTAATTAATAATCACGATCAAACGGCGCAACAAATGCATGTCTCCGTTCAATAATAGACACGTGAAAGCTATTGACCCGCCACTCTACGTTCCATCAACTTTCATTAATTAATAAGAATGATTATTTAGGCAATGCCTGGAGCGATGGAGTATTCCGCTTGAAAAGGTCGCCCATCGGTTGACGCGGGCGAGTGGTTGGAAAAAAAAGAGCACGATTAACTGCGCTGTATGAAGGGGATGTAACCGATATTGATACGCGATCGGGGTTTGATGCACTTCGAGCTGCAAGCTTCGTGACAGTTTTAAAATCATCGCATCGCCGCTGGTCGGGCGGCGCGACACGCGGAGCCGAATGCAATGAACGCGCGCGGCTGAAATCAACAGCTATGCCATTCAGATAAAAATGCCAATATTCAAGCGCGGCTAATTTGCTTTACACCAACAGTACGCGCTGCCCCCGTGTTGATTGTACAAAGTAATTTGGTTGGTTTAACCGACACGTAAATCAACAGTTTTTTTCCTCCCCTTTGAGGGCGGACAAACGGACGACGTGGTATCAGATTGCGCCATTACGAATCAACGTCGACTCGACGAGGTAATTAATTGGCGACGATCAATACCGCTTTAATATTAAGAGCGGCACGATTTGTACGGGCGGTGCACGTTTCACTTCCCTCCCCCACTTTCCAGTCGCTAGGATCACTGGTAAAGATTAATCCCCCGGTGCCGTAAGATCTCTGTGCTTCGATCGGAACACCGTGTCGCCGTAATCAGATGGTGTTATGCTTTATTTCTCCGAGAAGAGGAGAGGAGGGTTCGATCGACAGTTCCAATTACGAGACTCGAAAAGATGGAGGCTTCCTTTGAAGACACCCCCGCGGGAGCCGTCAAACAACACGATTAAGTAGTCTCCCCTGCAGACTCGATCGGTCCGAGGGAAAAGTCCAAATAATGGAAATAATGTGGCTTGCGTACACCCAGGAACGTGAAAACAATTTGAGCCTCGGTCGACCTTTAACCCCTTGCTGATACGTCCACGTCGAAGGGTGCAAAATATTTAGTCCCGATTGTTAGTGCCGCCTCTTGGCCGGAGGCAGTCCTAACAACCCTTGTTTACGTTTATGGTTTCGGGCTTGACGATCGCGTGCTACGCGTCACGCGCGTACACACGCGTGCACGCACCCCGAAACGCCCCCCCGCGTGCTTCCCTTGCACGCTCGAGCACCAGGCACACGCATATGGTATCGCACAATGTCAGAGTGGAAGGGGCGCCGAGGGTCTCACCACCGTAGGTGTAGATACCAATCTCTGTAGCAGGGGTTGAAATCGGCTACGGTAACCTAACCCCATAAACTCTCTACGAAACCTCCCTCTTGGAACTTAATTCGTCGAGAGTTGACGCCGCGCTCGGGGGGTTTGGGGTGAGCGAGAGAGAGGCGCAGAGGGAGCGAGCTATCAAGCGAAACAGAGAGACCGACCGGTGTAGTCGAAATGGTGGAGTGAACGGGGCCACAAATAGGGGAGCGAGACAGATGCGGGGATAGAAGGGGAGAAGACAAAGATAGCGGAGGACGGAGAGAAAAAACGAGGGATAAGAAGAGGGTAGAGGGAGATGGGGGATGGTACATTTAGGGTGAAAGGGGAAGAAAGATAGGGTAGAATCGCGTTTATGGGGTGAGCTCTACGCGATGGCCATCGCCATTTATTGGCAATTTGCTAAATGAAACGTGCCGCGCGTACATCGTACGATTATTAGTACCCCCTATCGGGGATATCGTGGTCTCCCCGTTCGAAACGAGCCCGGCTCACCCCCCAGGGCGGACAGCGGGAAGCACGGAGCCGAGACGCACCCGCGCGCGCGCGCGGGAGCGTTCGGTCACGGGGGTAATGGAATTAAAACGATCGCGCGAACGATCGAGCGGGAGGTTTCGCGCGGAATTCGGAAGTTTCGGCCTCGGCGCGAATTTAATTTCAATTACAATAAACGTTACGAGAATGATTCCCGTGCAATCTGAAAATAATTTCGCATCGGCGCACGGGTTCATAATTATTTCCCTCGTTTTATCCCGTTACACCTCGTTACCGAGCAATTTACGGAGTTGCGAATTTTACGAATTTATTTGGACGCCGATGGCCGCCAGTTACCGCTTCCCGCCCGTCGATGCTCAAGCAGAATCCTTGAGCGCCGGAACGAAACGATTTCACCAACGTCCATTCAGTTTATCCTTTCGTATTTCATTTGGAATAAAACGCCGCGTTTTTCGCGCTGCACCGTAATTAAACGGAGAATTATTGTCGCGCGCTGCATTATTCCGGCCGCCCCTGACGGTTCGATTGAAAAATAAATTGATTCTGACGGCAGCAGATTTAAAGCGCGGTGAATCATTAAAAAAAGCGCCGCGCCCGCTTCACCGTACGATTTTATTTCGCGAGAAATGCTCTGCCCGACGGATGAAAATGTATACGGCGGATGGAATTGTTATTATCGATTCCCGTTCAATTTGATGTTTCTTTCAACCCCGCGGTCGCGTTTCCATACGTCTACCCTGGCATTCTCGTGTCGCTTCCCTTTCCCGGCGAACTTCACCCCCTCACCCTCTCTCCCGTTCCCACGAGCTCTCCTCGAATCCGACGATTGAATTTCCTTCCAGGATATTTCCTCCGTGCCACGTGCACTTTTAAAACTTTCAGGATCTGGTCTCTAGATACTCCCAAAAATGACCTCCATCGACCGAGCACGTAAACTCAGGCGAACGCTTCCTCCCCTGCCATCTATTTGCCAAATGCACCACGGATAGGTACTTGAGATTCACACGGGACTCGAAAATAGAGAAGATGTAATGATAACAATTTTAAGAGTTCTTCAATGCCCATTGTTTCAACCCTCACTTTACCTATTTACAGAATGTTAATAATAGTGCCACGAGTGGTGAAAAAATATTGGAAAACGTTACGACAGACAGCCCATGTACCTATCTACACACCCAGAATTGACTGAGCGAAAGTGTACCATCGTTTCATATCGAGCAGCACTATCTAAATACCTACCCATACAGCACACTCTCGTTGCAGCATAGTTGCAGTATAGTTGCGGTGCAAGATTGCAACGATTCACGCAACGTTGCCGCAACTATGCAGCAATAATTCTATGTCCGCCTGCTGCAACGTTGCACAGCAACTTTGAGGCAACTTTGCACGGCAACTTTGAGGCAACGAAAAACTGTTAAAAAAAAATAAAAAAGTTATTGGTTACGACAGATTTGAACTCCGGCCCGCCCGCATGACAATCTGACGCTCTACCGTTGTGGCCACGGAACCTTCTTGGATGTAGAGTACTGTAGATGGTATATATATTGATTACTCCGTACGTTAAAAACTTTTATACTACATGAGTACTACGACCCCCATATATATATATATTGTCGTTCCAAAATCACTGTGCGCCGTGCTCGCCTTCACGGAAACATCAGTTTGGCACGTGCCACCAGTAAAGTAGATTCTGACTTATGCTTGGAACTGATTAAATGGTTGCCTTCTCCAACATATATTTTATATTTTAGTTCATTATACTGGATATCCGCGGGAACAGTAAACACCTGGATATTTCCTAACGTATTGGAGATATAAAAGAAATTGTTTACATGAAATTGCGTGGTTGGAGCGGGCAAATTTTCTACGGAACTCTTTTTTTTAACAGATCACTTGATAGTGCGTTTCAAGACGAATTCAATAAAGTATAATGTATACACTTTATTTCAGCTGGTTTTCGAGATATTATGTTTTAAAATTTGCTAACGCCGCAAAGTTGTGGCAAAGTTGCGACAAAGTTGCGGCAAAGTTGCGGCAAAGTTGCTGCATAGTTGCGGCATAATTGCGGCAAAGTTGCTGCATAGTTGCGGCATAATTGCGGCAAAGTTGCTGCATAGTTGCGGCATAATTGCGGCAAAGTTGCAGTGCATTATTGCAACGCAACTATGCAGCAACTATGCAGAAACAATTCTATGTCCGCCCCGTGCAATGTTGCACGGCAACGTCGCAGCAACCATACATCGACATTGCACTGCAACCATGCAACATCGCAAGGTTACTGCAACCATCCTGCAACTTTGCCGCAACGAAGTGTGCTGTATGGGTAAATACGCTCGGGCGCGTGGGCGGTCGACTATCCGAGTATTAACGCCGCTGGATATTCATAATATGGTTAGCCGCGTATCGGCAAATATCCGAATTGGCGGATGTCCATGTCATCGCAGATATTCGTATTATACCTAAATACGATTTACGATTTATCGCGCGGCCCGATATAGGTACGCAGGTATAACGGACAAGCCAGCAAACATTATCGAGAATATAAGTACCTTAATGATCCGCGTTGCACGGGCAAACGGGGACGCATCCGCTGTTATCCGTTCTGAGCCGTGAAACGGGCTGCATTCCCATGGCCCGGTCGAGTTTCCAACTAATATCCATCCCAGCGGACTGGAAATCCGTCTAAAACAAAATGTAGTTGAATTTTCTAGCCCTTTCGTCGTTACGAGAGCGAAACTTAAACCGTTAATGGCACAGCGTCGCGAGGCTACATCGTTCGCGTGAACGTGCTCTCATTGGCGAGGTTCATGGACGATACGACGCCAGCGTTCAGACGGGGGAGAAGGACAAGGAGCGCGGATGATAAAGGGCGACGGCAACGGGAACGGCAACGCGCATGGTGTACGTGAGACGCATCGCGCGACAGAGGAAGAAAAGGGGGGCGATCGTTGAAGGGGGGAGGGCATGAAAGGAGCAAGATCGGTAGGGGAAAAAGGTGGGACCGTTGACGGAGGGAATGAAACGGGGGAAAAGGGAGAAAGAGAGACGTGTGAACGAGCCTCGGGCGAGATGGTTGGGTTAGACTCGAACAGACACGGGTACGGGGCATAATAAAAAGATTTATTCGGCTTTTATCCCGGAGTTATTCAGCTCTTTTCATCCGGCCGGTGAGCCCGCGTTTTTTCTTCCTCGCTACTACCGCGCTCCTTCCCCTTTTATAAGTCTCCACGGGCGGAGCAATTCGACAAAAGGGAGCGTAGGGTGAGCGCCAGGGGGAGAGGAGATGAGACGGAGATAAAGAAAAGAGGGAGGTGGGATGGCGGAGCCAGAGGGCCCTGATTAAAATATACGAGCGAGCCTCGCGGATTTCTTCTTATATCCCCTCGATCCTTATGTCTCACCCCCCTCGCGCCACTCCCCGCTAGCAGCCAGGCTCGACCTTTCTTTCGCTTCCCCTCCAACGGCCCCGCGTATTCGGGGAATTCGAAATGAGCTGCCATCGTGAGTTCACGCGCGCGGAATTGGACCGAGCGTATATTTTACGCCCGAATCCCGAATCCGGCCGTCGTGCCGCAGCGATATTAGAGGGGTGGCGGCCGGGGCCCGGGCCGTTTTACGTCGCACGACGATGGCCTGCGATAAATCCAGCCCAGGCGTAAACTTACAGCTCGTAATTCGCGATCGGTTGCCATGGCAAGCCACGCGTGCCACCGTTTCGCCGACAAGTATTAGCGAAATTATTTTTCCCACCCCTTCATTTAGCCGCTTCATCCAGGAAAGTTTCGATGTTGTTAAGGATAAAATTGGCGAAATTGTAATTGCTTTGGACAAAAAGTTTCGTCGTGGATGGTTTGGGATCGAACACGATTAAACTTCGACTTGATTCGTTCACGAGATTGTTAGTAAATCTTAATAGGGAGTATTATACGTGAGTTCTTGTGGAGCAATATTGAATCACCATCGTGCGTCATAACATATTATTTAATCTGACGTTCATCAGGCGAAAATGTGTATTCGTTCCAGTTTATTTAATTAAAATTAAATTAACGCGTCCCCCTCCTACGCCTCGAGCAGTTATGTAGCAAATACACATTTCGTCCCACCGGTTCGGGATTAATTTGTAAACTCCCCGTTCTCCGGCAATTTTTGATACAAAATACATTGTAATTGGAGTTTCCGGAACGTGCTGCAGCGAAATAAGCGCCATTTTTATTTACACTTCTCCCCACCGTGTTCCGCGCTTGCTTTCACTCCGCGAGAAACAATTTCGTTTTTGCAATGACGTAACATCATTTGGACTTTTATATCTCGTAAACGGCATGGAAAACAATTTATTTTTATGCAGATACTACGCGGCAGGTGCGTATGTACAGATAACCGATCGATATCGTGAATTGATCGTCGTTTATCGGATGTGTACAGGTGAGACGGTACAGGAATTCAATCGAGACGATAATCTTGTTCACGGGCGCGGCGTGGAATTCAGTGTAATTTAATCGACGCGATTTACCCTCGAATCGCGGATAAAAATACGAATGGGAGACTTACGAGCGGCGAGGAACGATCAAACGACGGAAATTGTTGGAGCCACCAGCGAAACCGTAAAGCTGCCACCCCACTAACCCGCATCGAAATCGATTCTGTGGATCGTCGCTTACCATCGCGATTATAGGCGACAGCGAAACCAGCGCGCGCACCGTTACCATACTATTTGTGTGTGGATGTTTATGAAGATAACTTTATAACCGAGTTACGATTCTCTTTTGGCGCAGGCTCGGACGTTCGGTGTCGACGCGGCGATTCAGTGTTTTGCAAAGCTACCTCGTGCCGCGGACATTAATGCTAATAAACAACACAGCTGGCACGTAAAACATACAAAATATCGGAGTCGCGGCGATATACACCACCGCCAAGAAGAATCAAAGGAACCGTGAATAAAATCAGTTTCGAAAATTCATACACGAATTAGTATACGAGCTGACTACGGGAATTTATTTATATTACAAAGTATTCGCTAGTGGGAGTGTTTTATATGCAATGGATATTACGGGGGAGTTATAAATCGGTGTTGAATTTCAAATTCGCGTTTCGTTCGAATAAACACGGTTGAGAAAGAAGGGAATAATAACGGTGGGAGTAAAACGACATAGGTCATATGTATTCATAAGCCGTGGCAATTCAACGTACAGGGGCAGCAGGATTTTTCTGAAACAATTTGTCGGTTTTTGGTAAACCAACGGGGGACGTTTTCACCGAGCAAGGGTATAGGTCCTCACGAAACTCTCGAATTCAAATTGAAAATACCTCGTCCCCGCATTTTTCTCCGCCCCGTTGAAATTTTTAATTCCGAAATTCAAATTAAAGCGTCGAATTAGCGATTCACTGCGAGGCTGAGGGGGGAGCGGCGTTCGCGCGCCACTTAAGCCTTCAAACTCTTCCGTTCTGAATTTAAATTAAACCGTCCGAATATTAGATCCGCCCTCCTATTTCGCGCGCGATAATGAAACTGAGTGAAAGCGACACGCGTACAAAAGAGGGATCCACCGGGCGCGAGTCGTCGCGGATTTTCGAACATCCCTTGAATTTTTCTCTCCCATCCCCGTCCATTCAGCGGGGGATGAAACCTATTTCGCCGTTCGAAGTCGCGGAGCACAAGTAAACATCCGTGGCGCGCGAAATAAGTGAATTTGTGGAAGGCACGGGAGGGAAAGACAGAGGAGGGGAGAGTGAGAAAGAGAGGCAGGGGGATGATGGCTGGTGGCGTGACAGAAATAGCCGCGCGAAGCCGTTTCAAGCATTCAAAGGTTTGCACCGCGACAAATTCCACCTTGGTGCAACCTTTCATCCTAGCTGGCGGCGCGCAAGCCTCCCCTTTCTCGAGCCAGCCAGCCTTGTTTATCACCGCCGTCATATCGGGGGGATGGGACACGGTTGCCGAGACTCGAAAGAGAGACTCCTCGGCGTCGCGGCCGTAACGCAATTACGGCCGCACTTAATTTGTTTGAAGTACACTGCGCCACCGGCGGAGGTGTTAATGGCAACGCGACCTCATCCACTTCTACGGACCTCCCTCTCGTTCTTCTTCCTTCCGCCTTCCCTCTTCCCTCCTCCAACCGCCCGCTGCCCCCCTTTTCTCCCTTTCGCCGGTTTCCGCCCGCGCGCCGCGCACAATGCCTGCCCACGCAGCTACGGGGTGGCTCGAGAATAATCCTTGAAAGGAGGGTGCGGAGAAGTATAGGTTGTCTCACATAGGGTGGTCGAAACTTGGGTGACTGTAGTTCGATTACAGTTCGGTACTGATTAGCAATAGGGGAGACCGGGGGTAAGTTGTTCCGACGGTTCTATCTTTAAAATGAAAAGACCGTTGTACTTTAAATTATTTTTTCCGTGTGAGTTGATCACGCCACTCTGTCGCCAATTTTAATAGCGTTCGCCACAGCGAACCGTGAGGTTGTAAGCAAATATTTTTCTATTATTACTTTTTGGTCTATTTCGATTATTTAACGTCGATATTATTGATTGATTCGTTCTTATTGATTAAATGACATTTAAGAACATGGTGTAATAGTGTAAAGATGCTTCCGCTTCGACCAGCCACAAATAAATTACTTTTCATGAAAAACCTATTACAATATATTAAATACAAGCGTAAAATCATAAAATATAATCAATTTAACTAGAAATTAGTCAATAGTGAAGAGATTAACTACATTATTTTTCAGTTATTTTTTTATGTTTTATTGAAATCGGAACTTTTAGCTCCGGTCTTTCCTACCGGCAAGAAGAATAGATGCGTGTGAATGTGTATGATTGTAAAGCTTGACGTCAGGTACAAGGACAGAAGGAGATTAACAATCAATCGACGTAGTTAATTCCGCGAGTGATCGTCTGGATATTTACGATTTCAATAAGATTCATAATGAAGCCTGGCCCCGCGGCGCGGGTTATCGTGTAGGCGCTCATTGAAATTTAATATCGGTCGGCCGTCGGACCTGTCGATGAAATCGATCGCGGTAACGCGATAGTTTGCCGCGAAATTGCAAAATCGCGGGGCTGCCTCCGGTGTTCGTGGCGAACAAGCGCATAGCCCTGCACGCCCAGCCTCTCCGACCGTAAAACGTTAACGCGAAACACGAGACGGGAGCGTTGTAAAACCGAGAATCGTCGTTCCATGCCGGCACGAACGAAATAAAGAGGTTACTCGGGCTCTCTCTGACAAACATGGCAGCTCATCGAGCCAGCGCGGAACCGCTAAATCGCGCGATCCAATCGTGGACGCGTATTGCCGCTCCGCGGTACAACATTCCGCATGTTGGCAATTACGCGTTCAATTATAGACGGGTAATCGTGGAAGAAATTTCTGGAAAATTGTATCTGTTCACCGCGGTCGGGCCGCGGTTGCTTAAATTTAGCGCGCATAATTACGCGCAAATATACTGCGAAACGGGCGCGGTAATTGCCATCGCCGGTGCATCGCTAAAATTGTTAGATAATTGCATTATCACTTACGTAATTTCATCGCGGCGAGGAGGGATGGGCGGGGGAGGGACCGTCAAAGACTTCCGCGATAATAACTGTTTTCATGCCGTATTCTGCATTTCGATGCGAGCGATTTAATTAACGACACGAAGCTCCGCGGGCAGCTGCTTTATTTACAGCGATAGCCCGTGCTACACCTGACCCGGGCCGAGACACATATTTATACCATTACTAGCTTTACTACTCAGCTTCGCCCGAAATTTAGATTCTGATTTTATAAAAAAAAATTGTTTCAGTTTTTTTTTTGTGAAAATAGTCACATTCATCTGTATTAGTCAGGCATAATGACCTGAGGCACATTTCGTGATCCTATATAGAGTTTATCGTTCGAAAGTTTTTAGGCGACAGCCAAACACACAAACATATAGAAGCTTTCTGCTTTATATATTAAGATATCGGTGTCTCGCGTAGGCGATCGAATCGAATCGCTGTCGCGATGCCGACGCGTTGATCCGGAAACGCGCTGTAATACCTGGTGAAAGGGTATCAGGTATGCGAATATTTTTCCTCCGCTCCTTAAACGTCAGTTATTTCCGGCAAACGGTTGCTTCTACGCTAGCAACACTCGTCCAGCGACCATTCGAACCAAAATGACTACGTTATCTAACGCCGATGGAGCTGCTTGACGAGCCACGGCGCGGCGGCACGAATACCTCAAAATTCCAACACAGAGGGTGTCAGTTAACCCGACTGGCGCGATAACGCAAAGGTACACCGTGTATCTGGTGCGCGACCGACGAGTCGCTCGTTGGATTACGAGTGGCGCGAGTTACAGCAACCACCACCCCAGGTTACCCGCGCACAGCCGATGTCGGGGAATCGCGACGGATGCGGCGCGCCGTGCACGTACGAGCGCCCCTCTAACGCGCCCCAACGTACCTACACACAGTTGCGCGCTGGCAGAAACGCGAGAGAGTGTATCGCGGTGACGCGGAGCGGTTGCTCGAAAGCCGCATCGTCGGGCAAACACACAGCCCTGCTCCCCCGTGGGGGTGAGCGCCCCCCTCACCCCCGTGTTGGTCTGTCGTTCACGCGGCTCTGTAGTGGAATAGGCGGAGAAGATATGAGGAAAGAGGTGGAGTCAAAGGGAGTCAGAGGGGCCGCCCGAGCGAGTCTGTTAATTGGACTAATTACAGTAATTACTGAAAGTTTCAGCAGGCTACGAGCGAGCAAGACGGGAACACGGGGGGCGTAATACGGCACCGGCACGACCGCACCGCCGTCGACGGTCTCGCAGTTCGGCTGCATCGTTGCCACCAACACCGTAACCCCCGACGCATCCCGACGCCCATCGAGCGCGTCCTGACACCGACCCGGGTATTAGCGATCGCGCGCACGCTAGCACGCGGGGAGTGGAGCACCCTTGTGGCTGGATACGCTTGTTTTCGTATTTAACCTCCTTCGAGCGGTGCGTACCCGAACGCGCCGCGATCTTGCCGTCGCTTTTCCAAACCCCCCTTCGACACCCGTAACCCATTATACCGAAGCAAGGGGGTAGGGAGGTGGGGAGTGGCAGCTTTGATCGAATTAGCGATTATCATTTGATATTTAGGGGACGTTACAACCCCTCCGTGCAGGGGTCGATCCGCAATGGGGATACGATAACCCACGGACGCCCCCTATCGACGATGGGAACTCGAAAATCGAACCCTTCAGTTCTGAACCCTTCGCTTCTACAGTCTACATGCGACTCGGTTCCGTGATTCGATATATGCCGTGGAGGGGGATAAGTGATTTTCAGCACGACCATTTGTCAGCGGGTTGTTCATCTTTCTTTGTTGCTCTGCATATTCGACAATGTTATTCGCTCGTACGTTGTGTCTGCGTTGCGGCTGGCGCAAGAGTTTTCACGAAAATCGCAAATGAACCGGTGAACGAGGCGTTGAAAAGGAATTAATCATAACGAGGGATTATTTTAGCGGTAATTAAAGAGTGGGAGAGTCCTCCATTTATAATCGACAGGCGGGAAATGTTTCCAAGTTTATAACGGCGGATGGAATCGGGCACACCTATATACCGCTGTCTGTCAGCGAACGGTTTCGTTCCCCTTCATTTAATTACTCTAGTGCCGCGGAGAGTCGTGTCTATAATAATTCAAAAGCTTATCCCGCGAATTGAACGTCGACGATTTAAACGTGCCCTGAATTCAGCGGAACGAATGCGGAATGAATCGATTGCGGGAAGGTTTTTTCGCGCGGATCTTTCCGTCTTTCGTTGCGGATCGTACGCGCGAAAGAGCTGCAAGCACAACGGGATAGTAGGAGCCTCTGGATCGATATAAAATAATGTCTATATTTGGCGCATTAATGGAATTTATATGCATGAACGGAAAAGGACGGTCAGCTTTCAGATAATCGCCGTCACGATTCAAAGTTAGATTTGGGCTGCACTGAAAGTTTTATCGGTTATGTACTAATATTAGCGTTCCGTTGGATGTACGGGTGCGTTTCTATGTCCATAGGCTGCATGTATATATATATATATACCTACATTTCTGGTAACAAATGTTTCCAGATAAAATATCGCGATAAAGAGGTCCAACAAGCGGAACGTGTCACTTTCTCTTTCGTGATAGAAAATATTGCCGACACGGGCGATACATTTCGCAATGATGTCACGATCGCCGCGGCCTGTTATCGGTGTAATATTTAAACATTTTTTAAGGTACCTAGAAAACAAGAGACTGTTTCACGACGGTGCACAGTGGGGCGAGAATGCCTTATTTATTTGGACATCGGCCAAAATTTGAAGCGTCGAAATTCTGTTCTATGTATAGCTTCATTAAATCTTTATTAAGTGTTCGTACCATTAGAAAATACAAAGAAAAAAACTTTATATTCACATAAGATTTGATCCACTTGTATATGAATCTGACCTGTTTGAAAATTTCAGTCTTTTGTCTTTCAGTTGCACCACTTTAAACAATTATTGCCTAAATCCTATTACTTCGTAAGTTCTCAATATTTTACATATTACTGAGTATCTTATTATCAATAATTTCTACAAAAAACATTCTGAATTATCATGGATTTCATCGCTAAAGAACTGTACAAAATAAAAATGCGTTGCACTCAATACTATAATAATTCAATATGATTCATAATTAATTCATAATGATTTAAAGTTTTGCTCAAAGTCGCCCAAGGTCTAAAATACCTGAATTTAATCCTTTAATGGTAAACTTCACAGTCACACTATGCGGTGTGACTGTGAAGTGAAGAAACGATGCTACTCTCAAACGATAAATTACGAACTCAACAATAACTACTTAGGTATGTACGTAGGAATGTTTCTAAAGAACAGCGTTCATCTAACTGGAGGGTGGCATTTCATAGAACGCGAAGAAAAAATGCGATAGAGAAGCAAACCCCTCGACTCTATTAAATCCAGCGTGGAGAAATACGCGTGGAGAACTCCCTTTCTACGCTTCGTATCGCCATTCCCCGTGTTCTCGTATCCTCACGGAATTTCGATAAGCGCGATTCGATATCCCAGTGTCGTTTGTAGCACACGGAGCCGATCCTATCCAGCGGGGCGTAATACACGGGGGACCGTGCTTGTTATTTTTCTGAGGATCTGTCAAGAGGGCGGAAACGGGATCGAGAGCGCGAGAAACGAGGGGGGTTTGGGAAAGATGGTGGCGTAGCACGCGACGGTCGGTCCTCTCGCAATCTCGTAATATTCCCGAAGGATCGCGCGATCTCTGAAATCCCCCGGGATTTCAGCGAAATAAAGGTCGGCTTGGCAAAGGGATGAACGGAATGGCGATGAAGCCGCTATGTACACACGTAAAGGGCTCTCATCGAGTTGTTCGCAGACACGCTACACGAATTATGTCCCCCCTTTTTTTATGAAACGTATTTATGGATCTCTATCGCTTCCTGTTGAGATCTGTACACCTTGCGAAGCGACTAACAATATTCGCTTTAAGAGCAATCTCAGTCAGAACTTTGGAATATTTGATAGACTTTGCTTGCTTTCATATGTGAAGATACTTTCAACGATGCAAGCTGAAGTTATTCGATTAAAAAATGGCTGCACGATTGGGTAACGGTGCTACACGAAGGTTTGGAGCCTCGATTACGCGTGCATGCAGCGATGAAGAGCGAAGCGCGTGCCTGCGAGAGCCAACGGGGCGAGATCAGAAGGTACACCAGTGCCTGGAGGGGTGGAGTGGCGACGAAGTGGTGTGAGATTAAAGACAGCGAAAAAAGAAGACAAGGGAGGCTGGAGATAGGTGGTAGAGGGGCAAAAAGCGGGGAAAAAGGGACGGTTGGTTTAGAGAGGAGCGAAAGAGAGACGATCGGGGGTTGGAGGGGATTGCGGAATGGCCGAGGTTGCCTGCTGCCGTCGTGATAAAAAGTAAATGAGGAACAAAGGTCCCGCCTTTAGCGACCTGAGGAGGGTGGAAAATATAGGGGCAGCAGGGGAAGAGAGAGAGAGAGAGAGAAAAAGTGTGCGGGGGTGAAGGAATCGGGAGGAGGCTCCGACCGTCGGCAGACGTGCCGAGAATAATGCCGACGGAATTACACGGCTGGTAGGGAGCCGGTTGGTAGCTACGTTAGTGGATCGACGATGCTCGAGGGTAGGAAAATCGGGGAAAATTAATTGATAGAGCCTACACAGGTAATTAAGTTTTCAGGACGCCTCGCCTTTGCTCGTGTGTCCGTGCCGCCTACACTTTCCCAGAACCCCGCCGCTCGTGATCCTCTTTCCTCGATCGTCCCTTCGCCCCCTTCGCCCCTCGCGCTGTCGCCCGACAGGGTGGACACCCCTCTTGCCTCCTCGTCCTCGTTGCCTCGATAAATCATGGGCCATTCCGTGAACGGAGCTCGATCGAACGACTCCTCTCCGTTGATTTTTATTGCTTCCCCGAGTCGCGATTTATTTCACTTCGTTACGCCGATATCGAAAGTTGTTTGCCGCCCTCGGAGCCTGCCGTGCCGTGGGGATAGGTCGATAGGCGGGGGCGGGAGGGGACGGGAGCGTAAAAATTTCGCACGCCCGACGCCCACGCGACTATTCTCTCCCCCTCGATGATAATCTACGGGAACGTTATTCCGGCCGCGCGAACTCCGTTCCAGGGGATATATATCTTATCTTCATCTCGGCCTGTTCGTGCCGCGCCGTCTTTCGGTGCCCCAGGGGCCACCGTTATAGATCGTGACGGCCCTGTCGATAACACTTTCCGGCTGACTGGCCGTCAATGATGTTCCATTTCCGCTTCGCGTGATGCGTGAGTTTGCGCGGCCCCAACCAGGCCGCGTCGGCATAATCATTTGCGTGCATGCGTATACAGGCCCTGTCAAGTATCGCGGGTCACGCAGCTTGAATGTTTAACGACGACCTTTCGCCACTTTCCGTTTCCTCTTTTAGCACGAATCGCGACCTCCAGCTCGGAGTTATCGCGACGGGGCGGGGATTGCAACGGAACTCTGTACAAAGCCCATATCGCATTACTTTCGAGTGTCCCCCGGGGCGCCATCGTTCCTGGAACACCCCGTAGGTCTCGCGCTCACTCGTCGGTGCACGATGCACGGGGCGCAAACGAGTTATACCAATTTGCCAATAATTGTTGCAGTTATGTTAATTCTCAATCAGTGGCGCCGAGCGGCTCGCATTCTCGCGTGCGTGTCATGTAAATTCGCTCTCCCCCTTCCCTGCATACAATCTGAAACGGTGAGCGACAAAAACAGACGCGACAGTGAGCGGGGAGTCGAGGGAACGTGAATGGCGAAGGGACGGAGGGAAACGAAACGAGGAAACGCGATAGAGAGACAAGAAAGCGGAGATAAAGGGATGAAACGGGTTGGACGGGAGGGTGGGGAGAGGAATCGAATCAGAGATTCGAATAATCGTGTATCAACGATTAAAGCAAACCCACCGGCGACGTTGATTGTGGTCCGTCGGATTGATTTATCGCGCTCGCCAGACTGGCCCGCGTCCCAATGGCGTCCCACTCGTTTCCGCTTTAAGGACCGACCGTGGCACGTCCTTGGCCGTACAATATCCGCGAGAGGAGAGGACACCGCACTTTATAGGTGTTTTACGGCCCCCGATACCCGCTCGAACGGAAAGAGACATACGGCAGGCTGCCAATAGCACGGGAATACCAATGGCGAGGATAATATTCGACGTGCCGGAAAATTCGGACGTCGAAAGAACTTAAGAGGGGCGTGAAATTTACGAGCCGGCAGTCGTGCACCCGGAATACGCTTTTGAATGTTGAATCGCATCTCGCCATCGACGGCTGACGGTTACCGCACACCTTGCTCGGAATCGTCACGCTCCCAGAATCTGGGTTATTTCGAATGGCTGTTCGTATATACCTACGCGATAAATCGGATGCTCGGCGCGGCGCGGCGGAGTGATACCGAAACAAGAAGCTATGGGCAAGTTGTTTCTGGATATTGCATCTGAAACTTCTGGATCTGATTCGGTGGGCGAAGGCTTCTCCACTTCTTACCCCTTCGTGGTTACACCTTCTTATAGTAGTCTAGTGAAATTAGGTCTGTCTACGGAATAATTCCCAGCAAGCTACATTTTGGCGTGGGCCTTTATTTCGTACTTTTAATCCTTTGGGTAGATTTAACGACTCACACTCGTCATGTACATTTTATATGGAAGTTACAGTTAACGAGTTTGACTCGTCATTCGAATTTAAGCTAGTTTAAGCTATCACAATAAATGACGTTTTAGATAAAATCTATTATTTTTACGTTAATCCATACCTACATCACACAATTAAATTCGTTGCATATGCAAAAAATCTTCCAATTAATCTGTACCCAAAGGGTTAAACAATATGTCAAAAATCACCATCGATCCAACATCCGATAAATATTTTACAGAAGGTTAAAGGTAAAAAAAATTGTTTTTAGCGCTCATTGGGGTTCACTGCACCCCAGCGTCATATTTGAGTTACAATTTTCGTATTTCTGAATCTTTTAACTTTCAAGTGATACCTAATTGTATACATATTCGTAATACTCATACAATCATGCTCTAATAGTCTTTTTCTAAAAATGTAAATTTTGACATGATGAAATTTGTATTTGAAAAAATAATTGTGTTAAAAAGCGCCTTCCTTTGTGAAAATAGACCAAATATTAAAATGTTAATATTAAGATCCAAAAACTTACAGAAATATTGACAAAGACATATACTTCTGGAAGAAAATTGCCCGAGGTGCGACATACCACGAAGGGTTAAGGGTGGCAGATTGAAAGGAATGTAGATTCCTGGGATTGCAAGTAGTAATCCCGTGAATCGCTCCTGAAATGGTACCTACATCTTTATGACGTCGCTCGGCAAAGCGAAGCTCGGAACTTGTAGCAACCGTAGCTCGAAATCTATCAGTGTTCGCGAAGCGGCGCGCTAATTCTGGTGATAGGTACTGGAAGGAGGAAGGTAAAAAGACATCGGAACTGGGTGTCTCGTAATGATCGTCGGTTGTCGCGATTCTCCATTCCCTCTCCGTCCCCCTCCCAGGCAATCCACGGGCTCTCGTGGCGGGCCTCGAGTATCCAGGTTTACACCCCCATAAAAGTTTCATAGCCCGTTGGCATATTCCGCGTCCACACGTCGTTAATTTTAGAGAGCCGGGCGACACCGCTTTATTTTTATCGACTGACCTCAACACGATCGTTAAACCCCCCCGCGAGCACGGCTGTTTTTCCAACTTCCATTACTTTCGCGATGGCAGGGATGACGAGGGAACGATGGGACGTGGCACGGGACCGCTCTTTTGTCGACACGCCACTCAGCGTACGCGATGGACACAAGGAACATTGGAACTACGAATTAATCTAACGAAACGTTCGTTCAACCAGTTATACCTAACGATCGCAGTATTTCTGGTACGCTTCGATGCAACACGATATAGAGAATCGAACTAGAACTGAGCTGAATTGATGATGATAGGGGAGGGTAGGATTAAGGGGATTGTTCGTGGGTGCCGCGGTGTTTCAGAGGATGAAAAGCTTTGGATTTAGTGGAAATATTTAGATACGGTAATAGGGTTGGTACGTGGTCCGTACTACGTACATAACACGCGCCGCGAGAACTATGTCCCGTTTTGACGGGCTCGTTAATGCGCGGATACTATCTTGCAAATTAAATTACTCGGGATCGGGGTGGACGCGTTACTTAAAGCCGGTGGCCGCGGGAAGGATAAATTAAACGTTCCACAGGCTTGCCACGACGAACGCGTCTCGGACGAACGAAACAATCGCGCGGACGTACCGTCTATTTGCATAATTACTCGCGCGTCCGTAGGAACCACGCCACGGAGTCCTGTGTCGAATTAATGGCCGTGCACGTCGGATGTTCATTTTCGAAGAAGCTCCGCCGCGACAAACAGGGCCGCGGCTCGTCGCGATAATTACCCTGCAGCCGTCGCGTTTCAGCTATTACGTATTCATTCGCCGCGTTGGATCGAGCGGTTCAGCGTTAAAACGATAACGGGGGGCGGAGGCGAGCAATCGTCGCTCGTTATTGCCACCGCATTTGCATAAGCCGTCAACTTATCGCTGTACCGCGACTTTGTTAATCGTTCGCAAGCGAGACAGCTTTCCCACGTCCAGGGTACTTGAACAGGGTAAAAAGAAAGTGTCCCGCGCGAGGCACGAAGATGATGTGATCGACAATGAAAGAAGGACTCACGATGACTTGCCACCGGAAAGCTCGCACGCGATTACGGAAGCCGTGGCGCAGTTGGCGGACATGATCAAAGGACGAGCAACGATGACGACAAGGTCGGCGACAACAACAACGAGAACGACGACGAGCAGGATGGATCGTCGACAGGGGGATGATCGCGATTCACTCGGTTGACGTGGACGTCGATGGTGGGCGTGTCGACCGTGGGATGGCAACGTGTCAATTTCGAGGAAACAGGTGCTCGACGCCTCTGTGACAGCATGTTCGAGTTGTGCGCGGGGGTGATCCAGCTAACGGGGGTTCGCGCCACGGACAGACGGACGGACGACGGGCGGATGGTACCGTGTGTGACCTTTCGCCCGTGTGCGCGTGTGCACGTGACCGTGGTGGCCTCTCTGTGCGCGTGCACCTACGTGCATGTCCGCCGGGTGCGATGGAAGGGAGTAACACGGGATCGCGTGTTGAACATACACACAGTTAACGCCGCGCTCGACGGCCCCGGACGAGGGGGGTAATGTCGGCTTTCCGGATGTTGGCAAGGGTTGGTAATAGGCCACCAGCCATCCCTGCCAGAGTCCCACGCTTACGGTTTCTCGTTGCTACGCCCGAGAGCAGCAACCCCGCTCTGCGCCCGCGTGATTGTATCAACAGCCTCATCAGGCTCATCCCCCACAACCGCTGCCCACCCTCCACCGTCCCTAGCCTACTCTGCGCAACTAGCGCGACTCTCGACCGCCACCTACTGCTACGCCACCCTCAACCCCTGGAATTTAACCTCCGTGAACACGGACAGTCAGCCAGCCAGCCAACCAGCAAACCAACCCCGTCGCGCGACGATTATTAATTACAGTGGAGCCGGCCGCCTTCGCGGCAAGGATCGCTGCCCCCTTGTCCCAGCCGTGGATATAATGAACTTCGGCCTCGTTTCCAACATCCGTTTTCCTCCCCCGAGTGTAAAGCCTCCGATACGTCTGCGGGCTTTTTCCATACGGCGACGTGTACCGTCGGGGGCTATCAACCCTATTGCCCACCGTATATACCTCGATTGGAAATATGTAGCAATCAGAGACTTAAAATATTCCTACTCGATGAATACATGCTTACTTCAAGCAACTATGTAGCAATTATGTAGGTTAAACTCGAGTAAATCCGTGGTACAGGTTACTCCGTGATACTTTTTCATTTATCTGTAATTCGAAATTGTCTGACGCAATTTAGATGGAACAAAAGCTAACAGACAGCGTTGATCTTATAATTTACGTTTTGGTAACATAATTAGTCAATTGAAGTTAGTGTGATAGAGTGAGAGAGCATTTTGTTCCAGCAGCGCATTGTTCGTGAAATTTTTCGTGCTAAAAATAACAATAATATGAAATAATATAAAATAATGTAAAATAATTTAAAATAATGTAAACTAATGTAAAGTAATATAAAAAAAGTGGCTAGATTTCCGGGAATTTCGCGATTTTCGATCTTATTTTGCGATCTTCAAGCGTTTATAGCTCAGAGAAACGTTAACCGATTTTGATAAAATTTTTGGCGTGCATACAACTTACTTCAATCTATAAAAGGCATTTTTAAATTTTCATTACAAGCACAGACAAAAAAGTTGAAAAACTGATCTTTCGTATTTTTTTTGCTATTCCGACCAATTACAACTTTTTTCAAAACGACGAAACACGTCACTCAGCAAACTAATCCTTCTAGCTTCTAAAAAAAACTGAAGTTGTTTGAACCAATTTTGAACAAGTTATACGATTTTAAACGTGTCCACATACTTTTGTCCCCCACTGTATGCAAATATTAGCAGTTATTAAACAAATTCTAAAACTATCACGGATTTACCCGAGTTTGCACTACCTATCCTGCAACCTAAATAACCAAAGTTCTAGAAGAGTGCGTTCACTGTTCCTTCCCCGAACGGCCAGTCACGAGAGTAGGTACATTGGTACGTACACACCGCCAGCGAGCCATGGGAAACGTCCCAGAGGATTTTACGATATTACACGTCCCAGCGTTTCCACGCATCCCGGGCTGCCACCTAACGAGGCCCGTTGCCTCGAGGAGAAAAATAAAGGAATCGAAACTACCTGGCTCGTGCGAACGCGGATGATGATCCACGATAGGTCCCGAGCCGGTAGCCATAAAGCCGATGCGGCGGATAAGGCGTAAGGTCGGGATTAAAAATTCATTCGAGCAACACGCGAGTCGGGTGCGCGCGGCGGGCGATTTCGATCGGCGGAAAGTGCACGGGGCCGACGGTTGCCCACGGCTTTGCGCGCCGTCACTATGGAATTAAGAAAACATGACTCGACCCCCCTCATTCGATTTAATGCGATTGCCTCGAGGCCAAGGGGATTCCCTCCGCGGCTGGGTAGGGAGAGCGCGAAGGGTGTGTATCGAGAGGGGCCACGTGTTTGCGGATGCGGCCTAGGGGGCTGAAGGAGGTAATGGATACGAGAGAACTCGTCGTGCTATACATTTGATTTTCAAGGGGCTTCTCCCCTCATGGGAGGCGGGCGAGACCCGAGTAGAGATTCACTTTCTATTTTATATGGACGACGACTACGACGGAACCTCCACCCGTCACGTACTCTGCTCTTTTTTTCTTTTTGTTCGATGCGACTCGAGCAACGCGAAGGGGTCGCCCCTCCTGAGGCGAAGTGAACGAGCCCTAGAGGAGTACGCAGGAATCGATAAAAGTTCGATCGAGAAAAGTGCTGCGAGGATAATTAACGCGAGGCACGGAACCGTTTTATCCGCTATTCCCCAAAACACCCCGCGGGCAACGCTGAGGCACAACGTTCCCGGAGGTAATGCCGTTGTTTCGTTCGCAATCGTGGAAAGATTAATATCGTTTACCGTTAGGCGGCCGCTAGCTATTGTTCCACTTTCGGTGAGAGCTAGTCCACTTGCGGTCGCGGGTTTTCCCCCTTCTGTTTCGCCCCGGGTTCCGGATTATCGCGCTAATTTCGCCCCCTGTTCGCGAGTGGCGCTAATTCTCTGTACAGACATGGATGAAGTCGCCGTAAATAATGCTCCAGAGCAATATGATAGCGCGGGGGAGCGTAATGGCGTTACAGGAATGCGGAGATCCAGAATTACCATTATCCGACAGGCGTATGCTGTTCAGGAAATTATTCCGTTATACCTATCTCTGAACAATGCAGAGGAGCGAAGAATGATAAGGGAGTGTTTTCCTCGGCCCCATCGAAAAGTTAAAAAATACTGACCGAACTGCAGAAAAGCTCGATCGATGAAATCATTAATTACCTAAGGGCGTAGAATAAACAGTAAAACTATCTGCCCGTTGACCCGAGAATATTAATTTAGAAATAACAGGCGAATAATATACAGCGGGCGGTCGTTCCGGCGGACCTCATTAATCGCGAATCCATTAAAACAATTAATTAAAGTAATACAACGAATGATGCGATCTGACAAACATTGGCCAGATTAATATTAAATATAAACATGACAATAACTGGCGGAGAGGGTGCAGGGGGTGGTGGCAGCGGAGTAGTGGCACTCGAGGCACGCACACACGAGTCCACCTCTCCGTCGGTTATCGTGAAATTTGATTGCATCGTACCAACACCCATCGGCCGTCCTTCTGCTCATCAGACCGCAGATATGTATCCGACGAAGGGGAGCTCGATGAACGTCGGCCCTGAAAAGCGGAAATGGCCGCTGCACGACAAATTGCCTGACGATTGGCCTCACACGAGGGGAGATCGTGCGCGCGGACAGAGAGAAGCTTTCGCGCCCGCCAACCTTTCCGTGCTGCGACTCATTAATTTCGCCCCCGGGCATAATCGGCCCCACCAAGGTTGAAGAAGGGGGCAGGTGGAGGGGAGGGAAGCGGGAGCGGGGCAGAGGGTGCGACGAGAGAGGCAACGAACCCTCGAAATCGGCGACACCCTCGAAACCGGCACGAGCAAATGATAATTAACGGTAAATTACTTTCCTGAACGGGGTATTAAGCAACGGTCTCCTTGTTGATCCCTCCTGGCCCCGAGTTCACCCCCAGCTACGGCTAATAAGCGGCGCGAACTTTAATTAAAAAGTAAACTGCGCACCAAGATAGGGGGCGCTAGGGAGGTGGGAGATCACCGACACGAAGTATCGCAGTAATTTCTTCGGCTGAGATTTCCGGGCCCGATCTTATCGTGCCGGGGACTTACTATCTGCACGTGTAGATGGTGCGAACTCATAAGGTTCATTTCTCGAGAAGGAAATCACTCGAGACAAGATCGTAAGCGAACATGATACGCGGAGAATCTTGCATAGGAATCGGCTTGAAAGGCTCTCGTAACAATAAAGATGATGCGCATAAACTCGGTGACGATGCCTACCTTCCCCTATCGCCGGTTAAAAGCGTCTTTGCGCTGCAGACGCGTTTTTCTTGATAAAGGAATTCCCCTCAACGGCACGTAAATCACGAAGAAACCCCGGGCCAGCGGCAATATTTCGTTATGAAATTTCAAGCTGCTCGGTGCTGCGGAAGTGAACGCGCAACTTCCGCCGCGTCGTTCCACCCGTCTGCTATTTACTTTTACAATACCTCCTGGCGCGCGTGTTTTATCGCGGCCAGAGAATCCGTCGTGCACGGCGTCCCGATCGCTCCAGATACCATATCGAACGAGAATTCTTCTGAATAATTCACCGTCCGTATCGGGCGATGCCGCTCGACGACGACGAATTGTCTCCCGTGAAGCTCGCGCTGCGGGCGGGGTGGAAACCGGGGGGGGGGGATGGAATCGAAGCGGTGGCCAGATTTCAAGGAGAGTACCACCCACGCCAGACACCCACCCCCGTGATTTATTTTCCGACCAGACTGTACCTCTTCCCTGCCCCCGTGCTCTGGGCCCACGCTTCGGCGCTATGGTGCACGAGGTAATGAAGTGGCAACACGGCGTTTCCAGGGGTCGAGAACGGGGGTGAGATTGATACCTCCAGTCACGTCGGGCGTCGAGGAGGGGATGAAGTGTCGAGAAACCGGATCGACGACGCAGGGGGAGCAAAGTAGAAGGAGGAGACTGGCGGGCAGGAAGAGGTAGAGCCAGGGAAGCAAGAGCGAGCGAGAGAGGGAGGAGGAGGCAGAGGGTGTGGGTAGATCGATGCAAGTGGAACGATGGGGGTAGGTGAATCGCAAGAAAGGCTCGAGGGTGGCTTTGCTCGTCGAGGAGGGTTGGAAACGTTTCGCTCAGTTAGATACGCCGTATCTCACCGCGACGGTGGCTGCCGCCGACTTCCGTGCACTAATTAAAGAAATTAGGAAGGGAGAGATAAATTTTTGCCCTGGCCGGCACGGGGGTCGGCTGAAGAAGGAAGAGTGGGGGAAAGGGCCAAGTTCTTCTTTATTGCCGCTAACCTAATTGAAATGAGTGGCGCCCGCGAGAAGGAGAGCCCGAATCGGATGAAGATCCAATCGCGACGGGAATGTACGAAGCCAGGGGACCGGGAGGGGGAGGGAGTCTGCTCTTCCTGTTTTTATCCTCCTCCAGCCACTTTCCTTCCCCCCCCCCCTCATCCTCTTCCCTTGTCTGTCCGATCTCTTTCGTTTCGACAACGATCGCCCGACCTCCAATTATGACGAACGGCTCCACGGTGGATATAATTAATCGTAATGAACCGGCTTTCGTGCTAATTGGCCCGTGTTATCTACTCCGAAAGCGTCAAAAGAGCGCGAACGGAAGATTAAACGCCGGCGAATTATCGGCCGGTTATCGTGAAATCGGAAACACCGGTATCCCCTCGGTTTTACGCCGGGCGAAACTCTGCTTGGCTGGACTGTACACGAATCCACAGATTTCGGATACCTAATTAGTTTATCTGGGAATAATCTTGTACAGTTAACGTGGCGCCAACCCGGGGAGCGAGCGAACCCACCCTCGTCTAACTAAATTCTAATTAAGCGACCCTCCTGGAGAAACTGTTCGCTCCACCCCCGCCCTCTTGTACACGCCTTTGCTTACGTGCTATGTCTGCGAAGTGTATCTACTATCTATAGCCAGCGATGTAATCCCGTGCACCGGGGATAAACTCGGCAACGGATGAAGTAACTTGCTGTTTAAACGAAAGGGGTCTGGCGAACTTACGGACAACTTCCTTTTCGCGCGTGCAGGTGTTTGGAAAATGTCTGGGTCGTTGTTATCTCTAGCAATAAGCCTTTTTCCACGATCTGCAGGCGATATGTAAAGTCAGATCGTTTACACGTGCAAATAGCGCGGAGAAAGATATAGGGTATCCTGTGAACTGCAGTAAGATTAATGAATCATTCATAAACTCCTTCCAAAATGAAAACACGAAATCACGAAAAGCCTCGGGGAAACCAATGCCGAAACGTCGAACGATAATGGCGGCAAGCAGAGCACAATGGATACCTTGACGCAATTAAAGAGCCATCCCGGGATTGAAGACATGTCCTCGCATTGTTCCCATTGTTCCCCACCCATCCCTTTCGTTTCTTTTTATTAATATTCCAAGCTCCGCCGACGTCGCGGAGTCGCATTTAGGCGGGGAGCCCTCGAACTTGACGAGTTCGAAGCTTGAAAACTTGTGGAGGGTTGGAATTGAGGGCGGCGCGGCGGGAACAGGGGCGGGGACACGGCCGCAAATGAATTTTTTCCGAGCAAACGAATCCTCGAGTGCACTCGACGCGGCTGCCTACACATAATGCCGAGCACCCTTCCACCCTGAAGAGGATGTTTAAAGGACTCTAGAACGCGACAATGGCGGCCGCGGTGATTCGCGGCAGCGGCAATCATTGCCTCCTGACGTGTATCGGATCGAGCCCGCCTGCTCGCGATTCGCTCGAAACCGTATCTTTAAACGGGCACGACTATTAGGGTAAATCCGGGAGACGCGATCCGACCGGAGAGTTGGTCGAGTCGCTATATTTCAGAGTCTATACGTAAAAACGTGTTAAAGTGCAGACCAATTACTTCTCTAGAAGCCAAACAGTTGAACGAATAGCGTCACTTCGCTTCCTTCTGTGTTTTTCTAGATTTATAGGCTATAAAAGGTAAATTGAGGTTAGGTACATTTAATCTCTTTTGTCAAACAACGGTGTACAGAATCGTATTTGAAATATACTTCTAAGTTTATTTTCGTTTCATTAAAGAAACATTTTTGGGATAATAAGATAGTAGAGATATTGAGGGACAATGCAGCCAACGTATTTCGCTATATTAACTCTTCCCCTCAAAACTAACGAGAAGACCATCTCTCGCTGCAGAAAGGAGAGATGGTCGAGTTATAATTTTTTTATTATTTTTTGTTTATTTTTTATTTTTTTATTATTTTTGTTTATTTAGTTCATTTATTAAATTTTGTTATTCTTTTGCCTTGCTAATCGCCAGTAGTTAGTTCACATTTTCTTTGATGTGTTCTTTACTTGTTTAGCGTAAACAAATTAAATATCAATGAATCTCTATTTGTATTCACTCATGAATAATTTTGCTTTATCCTATGTTAATTTTCCATGAATAATTATGTGAGTGGTCCACTTCTCCCGGCACCTCGGGAGAAGTGGTCAGATGTCATGACTTCAGTTTTCAACCCGATTTACAGTAAATATTGTTTTAAAGCTAATAACGACCAGTTTTTCTGAATCAGCATAAAATTCTGAACATATTAGGTTTGTTCTGATAAAACAAGTAATTTTTATATTAGTTTTAATAGCCATTTTATATTAGGTCGACCGCGTCTCCCGGATTTACCCTATTCCGCGACGCGGTCGAACAGGAACCGCGAGTTCTCGTGATTTTCCGCTTCACGGCCCGTCACCTTGCCACCAGGAATTCCCGATTCCCCCTCCGCCCCCAGGAGCCGTTTCACAGCACGTGCTTCCAATTGGATTCGTATAAAAATTGGCATTAAAGGTCGCATCTAATTTTAATTGCCGACAAATTGAAGCGAAACAGATGTAGAGCTCGGTGGGGTAGCGTTGGAAAAACACCAGGGGCATCGTTGGTTTTATAGGAGTGGGTATCTGGACGCGGCGTATTCGAAAGGAAAATTAAAAACAAACAATGCCACGTTGCCCGGCGACACATCAATTTCGGACTGATTCGCCAGCGCGCCGCGCAATAACTCTCAGTAGATACAAATTGCTATCGAACGCGTATCAGTTCGCCGCCCTCGATCATTTGACTAGCAATAAACCACGACACGAAGAGACCACGGCGTTTGAGCTTTTTTTCTCGCGAGCCCCGCGCAACGAGTCGCGCGGCCAAATAAATGGCTGGTATTTTATGGCCGCAGCGCAATTTTTCCACGTTGCAGGACAAAACGATCTTATCGCCGGGAAAATTATCGAGTAGGTATGAAGGGATTTATGCGTGGCGCGCGATAACCTATCGCGCGTTCCGAATTTGTAGCCGAAAGAGGCAGATTTTCTTAAACAGTTATAAATATAGATATTAAAACCCCTCAAAAATCAGGAAAACTCTAATGACGTCTGCACTTTGCAGCCCCTCGAAATCCTCGTTAGAGTTCCCCGAGCTCCATTTTTCGCGCAAGGAACCAGAAGACATCGGCAGATCGCAGGCATCCAAATCATACTACCGCGTTACCAATAATCCGCGGTTGCTGCAGATTCCACGAATTCCAACGCGTGTAAAGCGCCAGAGCGATTTTCGCGTATCATCCATTGCTCGGAGACCAACGAATTTCGACACGCCACAAAAACTCGATATACACCCATCGACTCTCTCAGTGAATCCGCCACCTCGGATTCCCAGCAACTGCAACATGTTCTTTGAGCGTTATACTTGGACGGCGACACGGTGCAACAAAAAGGAGCCTCTCCTCGTTCGATTCCATCGAATCTCATCTGGCGAGGAGCTGCGAGCGTGCAAACGTAAAAAGACCTTCTTCGGTGTGTCTGCGGACTTCCGGACCACCCTGGGGATCGATTTCACGGCGAGCCAACGAATCTCTGGCTGGATTCATCGCCTCTCCCTCACCCCACCACCCCTCATTGCGGTCAGTTGCACCAGTTTCAAGGTTCACCGGAATCTCTCGGGGAATTGAAATATTCATATACGGGTGGAAACGGACCCGCACCCGTCCAAGATTCAGCCGGACGACACGTGCACCCTCTAATACGCTCGACCATCGCCCACCCCCTCCGCGCTGACACGTGTGCATCATCACGGATATAGGTGTGCATACGTGGCCGTCGACGGTATATACTGGTTACACGTCGGTCGGATTTGCATGTTATTCCGAAATCCTGGAATACGGTCGCGTCAACGGTTCTCGTGGATCTGGCGCGGCTGCGGCAGCTCGCAGATGCCGCGGCCAAGGATCCTGACCCGTGCCATTTCCGCTAACGAAGAGGGGACCAGAAACGGGAACGCGTCGCTTTTAATGAGTCGCGTAGACAGATTACGAGCTTGCGAAATCGAACTTCTAAACGTCGAAAGTATATCAAGCGAAACGTGTAAACTGTTTTTACCACGCTTGTTATACAACGATCGGAATGATCGCAAGAATATCGCGAGCGATTTCGAGGGCGCGCAGCCTCGCTGATCCCAGCCGGCAGATAACAGAGGCGAGCGTGGAACTCGAGGCGGGCATTTTAATCATCGGCAGTAAACGATGTAACGCGTGCGAATTACACGTTTCGCTTTGCCGGACGCCAGGGGAAACGGCGTTTCGCGCTCGAAATTGCGGACACGCTCCGGCGGGAACGAATTCAGCCGGGGTTACGCAACCAGCCGGCGATGTACCTTGTACTTTCACGTTGTAACGTCGGCGGTTCTCGTCATTATCGTTCCAGCAAATATTAACTGTTTTCCCTCCTTCGATAACATTTACCAGCTGCATCGCCGGTCTTAAGCGGTCGAGATTAGCAAGTGAACGCTAGGCGGCCGATTCCCAGCGGAAAACCGTCGTAAAAGGAAGCAAAAAGGGGGTTTGGGGGGAGGGGCTAAAGATTGCGCGAGTTTACGAGCTGGATACACGGAATTTCGCCTGTCACGGTCGCAATGAAACGCGCCTGATCGCGTACAGCCGCTCGCTTCTTCCCCTCCCATCGACTGACGTAGGTATTCTTTCCCAGCCGACTGTTCCGGTGGATCTGGATTAATGTGCGCGGCGAACGCGAGCCGTGATACACCGATGAAAAGATTTTCCGCGGCGGGTAATGCATTGCCTGCGAGCACGGACGAAGACCATAACGGTACCGCGATAATGACTCATTAATGCGCGAGATATTTGCAGGCGGCCGAGGGAAGGGGTGCCTCGGTTCCGCCGCTCGCGGATTGATTATCTCGCCGCTGTAACAGTCACCTGCAGGCGTAGACGATGTTTATAACTGCTACGTGACTGGCGTACGTGTAAGCATTACGCCAAGGCAATTAGGGACGCCCGAACGAAGAATTATCGTCGGCAAATATTTATGCTGCGGCGAACTATGGATACGGAGCCTTCGCCGATCGACGGCGCGGCGAGATCCCGACGGCAGATAGAAAACGTTCGTAGCTCGCTCGACCGCGAAAATTCCGAGCGATGCTTCCCCCTCGCGAGAAAGGCGTTTTTCATTTGTTTGCTCGTCGATAACGAGGCAGCCAGTCGCGTAAATTTTACGGGGGCACGAACCGCCCCGGCGCACTTTCGTTTTTCCGCGCGTCACGCTCCAGCTGGGTCCTTCTTTTTTAGCTATTCTATGCTATTATTGATCGCGAAATGAAGTTTCCGTGCGACTGAAATTCGCGATGCCGACGGAGATAGCGGGCGAAAGAGTTGCGGCGGTTTTTGATCGGTTGGTGGATTGCAACCGTGAAGAATAGAAAGTAACACGGTGACCATCTTTCCTTGTCAAGGTGCGAGGAGTGTGCAGTGTAATGATACATTGATGCATCGATATATCAGTGCATCGACGCGTAGCTGTACCTCAACCCTTCAACTGTCAGTCGAATTCTACGCAGCGACCCCTAATAATTACGACACATCCGTAGATTGATCGAAGGGGAACGGCTGCGTATAATGATGAATCTGCAGGATTAACAGAAATATACCTCTACCTCGTAATCAGTGTAGAAGTGCAAATTCGCGATGAGGCAAAAATATCGTGTTTCACATGAAACTTTAATCTCACGGGACAATAATTTCATTATTTTATTATTGTTCAAATATTTTATCATTAGTTTCATGATAATAGACTCTCACGAGACAAGTATCATTTCCCGACTATTTCCATTATCTACATTTAATTATTGCCGAGATTTTTGCCTCGTGATAGAAAGGGTCTCGTGTAAAATCTCATCGTGAATTCGCAATTTAACACTTTGAGAACATCTTGTCAAGCTAATGCACTTTCGAGCTTCAAAAATCGCTGTGAAACTGTAAAGCCATTATAAATTGATGAATCTTACAGGCACGTGGAGTTTCTAAATAAACCTTAATTGAGTCCTGTTTGAACAACGTTTAATTCTGTCCAGTCGCAGAGTACGGAAGCTCGAATACATTTTGCCCGTTCGCGAGCGGAGTTTTATCGGTGTCCTCCAGTCGTTCCGTACAAATTAAATATCGATTCTTTCGCGCTCATTAAGCGGCCGTAAAAAAGCGTTTCCATTAACGGAAGTGCTGTTGAAGAAGCGAAGCACCGTAGACGACGTCGTCCGGCGGGCACAAAGTGCTCTCGCGTTACGATTCCGTGCGACGAGCACCGCGCGAAATTACAAAGCAGCCGCGTCCGTGACTAACGAAATTAAAAACTGAATTCCCCCGTCGCGAGGCAAGCTTCCCCAGGCGCATTTAATGTAAACGCATCAACAGCCGCGAGCGCGGTTCCTCTGCACAGTCGCACGGTTTCTCGACCGAGACACACCGTCGCCGCCACGATTTTAATTAACCAAACTCTTCCTCTCCCTCACTCTTTCTCCCTCTCTTTCTCTCTGTCTCTTCCCCGGCACCCGTTTTTGTCGCGGTAGCAAAAGGAACTGCAGGCAACCCATACATACACCTACATCGTGTACCGACGGAAAACGCACCCCTGTGTGCCGCGAATTTATGCGTGCGCCACTGGAAACGAGGATACAGATCGTAGCGTGTAAAGTGATCAAACGATGATACGATTAAACGTAAAAGTCGGGAATATATGGAGGAAGCTTTTCAGAATGACACGGTACAAAGAGTTGTAGCGTTTAGGAGAAAAACTGGAATGGATCTGTATCCCTTTAATTGTTGCATTGTTCATAACGAACTACCTATGTTACTTTAGGGGGAAGATGACTGTGACGGCCGGAAAAGTTTTTATAAGAATTTTTTCAGGAACAATTTACGGTTTTCATATAAAATTTTTATTACCCACCTTTAGTACAATGTCTTAAGAGACTATAAAAAATAAATGAGTAGAAAAACATGCAAATTTCATTTTTTTTTATGAATTATATGAGTGTAGTTTCCATTGCACGTACGAATTTTTTGAGCGAAAACAAATTTTTGAAATACCTGCACTCGAAAAATTGTTCATCTTGATCGCGGATTTTCGGAACTTTTTCTTCTAAAGCGCACCATTTTTACAAAAATATAATATAATATAATATTCTCCTAAGACATTGTACTAGAGGTAGGTAATAAAAATTTCATATGAAAACTGTAAATTATTCCTGAAAAAAATTCTTAAGCATTGCTTACTGTCCCAGCTGTCACAGTGGTGTTCCCATTAAGCACCTACCCACGTATTCATATTTTCACTTGAGGAATCGGAATTGTTCGAAGAAAAGCGAAATTTTCAAGCAGCTTACAGTACGAAAGTGGCTATTGTTATGAATTCATGCGCATGCTGCTAACTTTTATACCGCTCACCGCCAAGTGCGCAAGGGGGAATAGTTTTGGGGCCCAGAGGAGTGGCGATAATTCGCAAATGGCTTGTCCTAATGGAACGCCGTCACCCATCCGTGAACCGAGCCACTCGTACGCCACTTCAGCATCAATTGCAATCAATTCCGAGACTTCTGTATCGCACGCAACCCCCTCGCGCCCCCTAAATTCGCCGCGCGGAGTTCTCGAACTTCCTTGCAGCGCAATTAACTGGAAAGAGAGCTCGGTTGCAATTAGCAAATCTTACTACGCCCGGCGATCTATTATTCGCGCACACCAGGAAACCGTCGGCGCTACGAAAACGACCGCTTTACACAGCCCCGTCGATCCCTCCAACTTTCTACGTTCAATTTAGCAGTCGAGAATAATTATCGAGATAATTTGAGGAGCTTACTTCCAGGTCGGCTCGAATCGATACTTTTCAAAAGATTACCCCCCTGCAGAGGTTTTCTTGCTGCTCATTAATATACCTACACATCTTCGCTTAGAAATTCTACATTTATATCATGATAGATATTATTCCCCGACCGAACGGCAGGGCGCGGCCCAGTTTAATCGCGTGTTTTCTCAGCCTCCGATTTATTGGCATCAAGAGGCTTGCGCACTAAACTCCCTTCAATTAAAATCCACCACTCACGTTTCACCCGCGTGCCCCAGTCCACAACGGATCGGCCTTTGTTGGCGGCGTAAATGGCAACTACTGCCGGGATGACGTACAGGATCGTTCACAATAAAGACACCTGCTCGAGATCCCGTTTAAACGAACAGGGGACCGCATAAAGCCAAGGGGAACGCGTACGTCGCCGTTGTAATGGCCGCGTATACACAGCCGCGCACAGGCCTCGAGGAGGGCAGGAATTATTTTCACAAGTTCCGGGGCAAGCCCCTTTGTGGGCCTCTCGCGCGCAGGCAGGTGCTCGATCGGTCGTGGCTGAATTCCCTTTACGGGGCTCCCAGCGGCCTTCCATTACAGAAAAACGTCTCCATTCAAGAGGCGCGCGCGTTTAATCCAGACGCCGGTTTTTATCGCGGCTGGAAGCGGCGGATCATTTGTTTTTGCCCGGCCCACTGCTCCCGACGACGAGCCCAGAGGAATTCGACGTCCCCTTCACTTCTCTACCCCTGTCTGACGTGTGCACGGGGATGGAAATCGAAAGGGGTTGGATGACTCTCTGCGGAAAAATGAGATGGTATAGCGGCCCTCTTTCTTTTCCATAGGAGACCCGATTTCCGGGAAATTGACTTCGAACCGTTCTTTCGCATGATTGGACCTCGACTTGATGAATCGCCTGGCATATCTTTGCGGTTTAAGTACATTGTCTTTTTGCAATGTCTTGTGGGGAATTTCTGTGGTTGATAGCAGAGAGTGGGGTAAAACGGAACATCAATGTTTGTATTAGATAAAAGTTGAGAATGAGTTGGTATCACGTGATATGGAACCAAAAGGTCCTCACAGCATTTTGTGACAGACCATAGACACGTGCACACGTTATTTTTCCGTTAAGAGAGTTGGAATAATTTCCGGTATCGACGTTTCAATATTGTATTGTACTTTCGACCACTTTTCGACACTTGAATTTCAAAAGTATTAACGGTAAGAACATCTTACAAAATTAAGAAAAAAACGGGAGGGGTGAAAAATTACCCAGTTATCAATAAATATAACCCATAACCACAAATCCAAACGATTTGAAATCAGCCTGTAACTACAAATCAAATCAATTCAATCGATATGCAATCAGCATATAACAACAAATGAAAACGTAGACACTAAAAGATAAATAATAAAAAATATGCAAAAAAAATTTGTCCACTGAAGACTCCTCTTCAAGTCCCGTGTTTTTTTCTCCTTCCGATTTTATATTATCACCCCCCAAATTTAAGCGTCCCATTTTACCCCACTCTCCCCTATTTGATATGGTTTGGGTTTCTCCGAAATCCAGTGCGAATAAAAATTTGTTTCGGAAGTTGGACCTAGTTTTCCGCGAGGGATTACCGTCTCTATGGCTGCATTAAGTATGATTTCTATTCCCCAGCCGGGCTTGCGGGAAATTGGCGTCATTTCGCGTGAGAGCAAAAAGGGGTCAGGCACGAACAGCCGCCGCGGTGAGATCCGTTAATCGCCGCGATTAAAGCGTATTAGACGAGGAGAAACACACATAACTCGTGTCTATTAAAAATTTTTACCGCGCCTGGTCGGGCGAAATCGTTCGTTCCGCTCGGTCGATATAACGGACCATTAACATTCCCCGCTAATGGCGTACCCGGCCGGGCCGGCAATAATAAAATTATCTTAATCTCCGAAGTTCTCGACTGCTACCAGTATTTTCTCTGCCGTCCTGCGGCGTTTCCCACTCGTCGGGCAACTAATTTGCCGCGTTCAGGAAACTGATTTCCCAGTCATATTCGACCGCTGGGGGTTTCCCAACTGTAAAACAGTTAGTAACAGCCAACGCTTGTGGATAGCGATAGCGGATAAACGTATTGATAGCAGGAAAGCCGAGAAAATTTCACTCCTGGACATGGACGTCCGGAGGGGGGTGCAAAAGGGGTAGTTGCCCCCCTGGCTTTTGTGAAAAAAAACCCTTATTTGTCCAAACTGATCTTTATTAGTTTATACTAAAAAAAGGAATATTTTTAAATTTCTGTTTTAAATTTTGAATTAAATTGGCACTATAAAATGGTTTAAAAAAGCAAGAGAGATATATTTTTCTTTACCATCATCCCAAAAGTTGCCCCCCCCCTGGAAAAAAGTCTGCGGACACCCCTGCTTCTGGGTAGACAGTGCTGCTACCCTTATCATTCAAAGCTTCAGCTTATAAACATTCCAGTGTTAATATTGAACAATAAATTATATCTTCATGCGATCGAGTTGAGAAACAGACAAGAAGTTTAGGTATAAGCAAATTGATGCCTCAGTAGAGAAAAGAATTGATAATACCTACGTACAAGGAATTGGTATTTGCAGACTACCTACCTTCGCGCGAAAAGATTAACTGCTCTCGATCCATCGCGCCGGGGTAAACGTATCTAAACCCATTTCCACCCTCATTCTCGAGCGCCCAAGGGTTTCGTACCCCCCTCAAGCAGCACGGATACGCTTATAAAGCATATTTCCAGGGAGCCGCGTACGCCGCGCTCAAGCTTAATACAAATCTAACCGAGCGTGGCCCCAGCTCGAGCCAACATAATCAAACTTCTTAGCTCGGCAACTGTCGTGATTCGTCTTCTTTTCCGCGTCCCCGGGCTCTCTGGTTTCCGCCGCGTTTCCCAACTTCCCCGTCGATTCCCGGTCCCTTTCACGGGGGTAAAAAAAAAACAGCGGCTAAGCAGAACGGTGCTCCGAGGTAGAGGGAACGGTCGGGATAATAAATCGCCCGGCGATGCGGAGGCAGACGATGTCGACAGATGGGTGGTGGAGCGGGGAGCGGAGGGGAGGGGTGGAAAACAGAAGAAAACAACGTTAAAGCGTGACAAAGAGAAAGCTGGCGCGGCCGGAGGGAGCGGGGGATTGGAAAAGGGAAACAGGTCGAAGGGAGAAAGAAAGAGAGGCGACGGCAGCGAAAGACGCATAAACAGAGAGGGGGAGAAAAGGCTCGCGGAGGACAGAGGGGCCCGTTCGAGGAACGAAGGAGACGAACGACTCGGGAGTAAGCCAGGGAACAGCAGGAAAAAGAAGAAAAAAAAACGGCACGAGGGCGAAAAGGAGACAGAGAACGAGGGGGAGAAAAAAGATATAAGGTCCGAAGTACCTGTATCCTGTTTGTTACAAGGCTCCCAGAGGCACGGGACGAGAGGGATGGGGGAGGAGGGCTGCGTGGGGCGAAAGGATAGGAGCAAAGGAGGCAGGTTTAGGCAGCTTTCACACTAAAGCCCGAATTTACGACAAAGGGGGCCCATTAACCCCGTGGCATCTCGCCTCGAAATTGACTTTGCTCCCTACCTGAGGTCCGCGCCGACGCGTGTTCCCGTCTCGGATGGAGGAGATAAAGGGGAACGGGCGCGGTGCCTGTTAAGGCTGAAGAAGGAAGGAGAGCGGCCGAGAGCCGACAACAACCACGATGTACCGTAAAACGAGACGATTAGCGACGTAGCAGTGAAAGCGGCTGGAGAATCTTCGATTTCGAAAAACGAAAGGCAAAGGCGGGGTGGATGGAGGAGGGAGCGGAGGGGGGACTGGGAAACGGGAATAAGGGGGCGCGTGTATCCCGCTTCTCCTCGTTGTCAAACCTATCGCCGTGTAATTTATTCGAAACGAAAGGGAACGGCGCGAAAGGTTTATCTCGGGCCGCGTATAATATCGCGATCGACGCTGTATCGGGGAGACGGTGAGCCGTGAGCGTAGGTACACGCGTGGATACACACGTACGTACACGGGGCCGGGGTAGCGTTTCTAATTGCTCCTGTGCGCTGTTCAGCGCCGACGCGACGTATAGAGTCGTTCCGATTACGTGTAACAGCTCTTTAACTCGGCCCGCTGTACAAATTCTACGCACTTATCGTATTTCATTATTGGCGTTTCTATATTATCGCGGTTATCTGGTGAACGCGCGTCTACGAGCCGACCAGCGCGTAAATACACGGCTCGATAAACGGATCGACACGTTCAACTCCCGGCGCTATCTCGTCGCGTTCGTCCGCACACATACGCGTCGCCTAGCGTACACGTACGAGCCCGTGAAGGGGGAATGTTGGAAACGCGAAAAAGGAACCGATGCAGGTATGTATTCCCTTTCGTCGACCGATCGAAACCGTGGCCGAGGGGGAACGTCTTCTATCTCTTCGACGTACACGATGCGTTAGGGGCGATAAGCGCGGCGCCTGCATGCAAAACAAATTCGACGATCGGCTTAAGGCGGTCGCGACGAGCCACGAGCTACGACCGGGGAGCTCGTCTGTCGAAAGTGACAGGCGACTTTCGAGCCACATCTACCGCGATGAAGATGTCCCGATGTTTCTTATCCCCTTTTTCATTACCGTCTTTTATTCCACGAGGTCTCTTTGTCTAAAACAGCGGAATCCTAGTGGATTTTTTATGCGAGCAGGCACGATACATTGGAGATACAATCGTGGTTCAGGTGTCACGATACTTCTACTTGAAGCTGAGGTGCTTTTGAGAGTTTGATTGAATATGTACATTGGAATGGATTATTTGCGAAAAGTGAGATGATTTTGAGATTTTCTTGGTCTGTTTCCCTGATCGGGGAACCGAAGTGCTAGTAGTTTAATATGAGTAGAATATTATACGTTTTTGTATACGCGTTTTCTTTGAAGATTTAGCCAAAAAGATGTCAATAATAGCTGTGTTACTTCGATGGGTCGAGATTTTATTGACCGGCGAAGGCAACGAGTTTAATACGGATGCTCTAAGTAAATTGGCGAATACCGATATTCCGCAACACAGCCGGTAGGGGGATGTCAATTATCGTCCAATTGAAAACAGACGAAACACGATACCGTGCTATTGCCGTTTTCCCCGGGCCCTATACTTTTCCGGATAAATGACGAGGTTTCGGCCAGATTGGCCCTGCGGTTGGATTTCATCGTGAAATAAAAAGGGTCGGCGCAGATCGTTTCTCTACGTGCCTCCCCCGTCCCCTCACAACCCCCCGCACCGTATTTTCCTTTATTCGTTACCGACGGAGATTCCACGCGTCGATGTATCGATTCGCGTTTAAAGCGACTCAGCCGTTCCGCGACAGGTTACACGAAGAAGACACAGGCAGAGCGCCTATTATGTATTTCCAATCTTCCTCCATCCGTTAATCGCGGATCGGTCGACTCGAAACGGAACGCCAGGCAAATCGATGTCTCCCATTCTCGAACCGTGAAAAAGGAAGACGGACGACTGTTTATGGAAGACCTCTGTGCCTGATTTCCCGTAAAAATAGCAAGTCAGCCGTCGGGCGAGAGCACACAGCGAACCGTGGCCAGAGGCCGCCGCAGAATTGGCGATTTATGTGATTCGCGATGGGAAAAACGGCGGCGGTGCTTTTTCGCGAGTCGAACGGTCGGATAAAGGAGCGAAAGAGGAGGGAGTGGACGGAGGGATTCCGAGCTATAATCGGAACGAGCCAGCGGGATTACAGATAAAAGACGCCACTGTCAGCAATAAAGAAGCAGCTGTATAATCCCGTACGGAGCGAAGGTATAATGTACTTACAATTAGGTACCCCATCCCGTTGTGTTTGCTTCGGTCTCTCTTCGCCGCCCCAGCCGGACCACCTCCCCTCCCTGCCCTGAACAAATTTCTTTCCCCCTTGGGCTGGTCGGTTCTCCGTATATATCCCTCCGGCTTTTATGCCTTTTATGCCTTAATCAGCAGCGGAGCCCGGGGTTGAAGGGCCCTCTCCCCGACGCAATGGGGCTGCCCACGAGGAACTTCCATCGCCCTCTTATATCCATACGACAAAGGAGCAGGACGCGGAAGCCAAGATGAGCGGGGGATGAAGCGAGAGAGGTCTGGCAAGGATGATGAGGCCAACGGGGAGAAGAAGAAGGATATCGCCGGCGTAAGAACTTTCTTGCCTCTCGTTAGGAGTCGTATCTGCGAGCGGAGAGGGTCGAAGGCAGACGAAGAGACCGCGAAGGAGAGAGCGATGCGAGGGGGAGGGTTGAGGGGCGGGAAAAAAATTCCGCCGTTCTTCTCCCTCCGTTCGTGCCCCTCGCAGGAGCCACGGACTACGTGGCAAGGGGATTCGAATGAGGCGCGTCTGGGAAATCTGTTATTTCCTTCCCTCTTTACCACCGTCGCCCCTCGACTCACCAAACAGGAACGGTCCTCTCTTCCATCTATACGAGGGTGCCATCCCGAGCCACAGGGGGTGAACGAACGAGGGGCGAAAGCTCTTTCGATTTAGGAACTCATTGAGAAGTCTGCCACCGTTGCTGCCGCCGCCGTCGATGCTGCTGTTGCCACCCCGAAATGTCAACGTACCACCCCTCCCCCTCGCCAGCCTCGTCTATTTAACCGGGTTGTCTTTCGCGTTCGTTTGCCACGGGCGCGTCCTCGTCACAGCTAATAACGACGATTTCCCGCTGACGAATCGGCCCGTCCCTGGCGCAGACGCGCGCGGCTAGCTTAAACCGATTTTTGACGCTTCGTTAACGCGAGTCGACGGGGGAAAAGAGGCCCATCGACCGGAAGCGACTTCGTTCAACACGCCGGGATGGACAAAAGTTAAAACAAGAGGCGTGGGAGTGGATGGAGGCGTCATTGAACACCGTGTACCTACAGTCGACTGGCTGACTCGTCGCGAGTGCAAACAACGAAGTGGAGTGATAGAGCAGGACGCTATAGCAATCACTCTCGAAATTATAGCAGTCACAGCGACGATTCCCCATAGGATTTCTATTCTACTATAATGCATAAATCGTGCTCGAGAATTTTCTGAAATTATTGCCTCGCTGCCCGTGGAAATTGAAACAATACGATCTCCACCCACAAAAATCTTGCATACCTAATCCAGACGCCGTTCATAAGCAGATTTCTACAGTTCTTTCAAGACGCTTCTCAAGCTAGCTCTCGTCCCTCCCGGTGCGCGTTGACAAGCCAAGCCCGACGAGCAATCCGTCGAGCGATCTATTTAACATCGTGCCCAATTATCCCCTGCGTCGGAGCTCTCGATCTCTCGAGATCGCCCGTGTAAATACGATCTCCGACGGAGCTGCATTAAAAGCGAAAGAGAGAGAGAGAGGGGAGGAAGAGAAGGAAGAAAAGCGGGCATCGAAGCGATGCGCATCTGGAGGGTACGATATACCGACGCGTCGGCCTCGCCTCTATCTGAAAGGATGAATTACGATCGCGTGATTGCTGGTGCGCCGAGTGGCGCCCATATAATTACCCCGTTTTCTATGGTCCATCGGCCGAGGCCCCCGTGCAATGCCCCCCCGTCCCTATTCAACCGGAGTGCTCCAATAAAGAAAACAATGGGGGCTTTCCTTGGGGGCCCGTGGATCGGTTCATATTCCTCCCTTCGGTGCCGATTCACCGTGTCTACAATACACTCACCGCAGGTCACGCTCCGCTCGTTTCCTCTCTCCTTCTCTCTCTCTCTCCTCAGCCTTTTTCTCTATCTGCACGCTCGACGGCATAATAAATCATTTCGCGGAACCGCTCGACCGGAAACGGATTTTGTACGCCCCGTTCGTCCCTGTCATCGTCGGGGAACGATCGTCCGAGAGACTCCGATCGCCGATGGCTCCTCTCCTCGCCATCGATCCCGCTCCACGGGCTTCGCTCAATGCCTGGCAGACGAACCGTCGCGGTGTCACTTGTTCGCGACGGAAGTTGCGCGTTTCCAAGGCGCAGCAACCGAATTGGAAACACATCGAAGCGCTTTCAGCAAGATCGTGTCGATCGTTATTCGAAGGTAGAAATGCCGGTGCTGGTCGAGTCGTTGGAGAATTTTCAACGGACTCAAACGCTACCGGTCCATAGCTTAGGTACACGTGCTGGGAATTATTTGTATACGGACTTTCACCGTTTCAGGCTTTAATTCGAAGACGATTGTTTCGGGGGCGATTGTTGATTTAGGATCGTCTGTTTAACGAGCGATTATCGGCGAACGATACTTTGTACAACGGTTAGCGGGGCACCGTGAAGATTGGTTTAGAGTTTTAGAGCGATTGTGCTGCGCGATCCGTGGAAACGATGACATGGGGAAATTGGGAATTGTGCGGGCCAAGGTTGCCTCGTAAGCGAGTCGAGGCTAAACAATACTAAAAACGCAGCAGTTGGCGAGTATCCCGTAATGTACAATGTTAATTGCTGGGCGTGGGTATGCGTGACAACGGCGCTTCTCCAATTCATGGGTCTGTTTCATACATGTTTCGTGACTAATTAAAAGGAACGACATTACATGAATGTGAGAATCATTCTTGAAACTGTGGGCATTAACGCGTGGAATTGCTGAAGGAGATGGTTGTAGCACGGTTTAACTTTAACAGGCTATCCAACCTACACATTATATAAAGGGATACATACGTGTTAGAGCTGTAATTAATCGACTATTCGAATATTCGAATACGAATAATTTCTTTGAATATTCCACTATTCGAACAATCAGGAGTATTCCAATATTCGAATAATCTGGAGTAGGTATTCGTATATTCAAATATTCGAATAATCTGGAGTAAGTATTTGTATATTCAAATATTCGAATAATCCGGAGTAGGTATTCGAATATTCAAATATTCGGAGTGATCGAATTTCTGATTGTACCGAATAAGAATCTGAACATGAAATATTTGTTTACATTTTACCGTGAAATTGTTTTCATATTGGCCTTTACAATTATTTGTTTTTCAAACGATAAATTTAGAACTTTAGTATTCTTTGGTAAATTTATACATTTTGAAACGAAAACAACCATCAGTTATTAATATCAATAAATAATCAGTTTTTAAAATAAATAAATAAATATTATTATTCTTATAATAATGAGAAAGCAGAGTCTTTTGTAGGAAACTAAGACCCCATAAACGATTTTGAGGAACGGTAATATTTATATTTCTACCCCGTTACTATAATGAATATTCAAAGACTCCTAATTACATACTCAGATTATTCGAATATTCGTTACAGCCCCAATATTTAATATTTAATATATACGGAATAAAGTCCCATTAATGTGCAAGAGAAAACAGAAAAAAATAACAATACAAAGCGTATAACAAAAAAACCTAACAATACTGAAAGTGGGTAAACGGTTCCAAACACCATAAACTCATACACAGCAAGGTTGTTGAAGGAACAGGTTGATCCCGAGAAAAAATCTAGAGAATCGCCAAACACTAATACGTGTCCCAGAAATATTTACATACTACGGTAAACTGCACCGCGATAAGAAAGAACTAGGGGAAACAATGATCGGTGGAATTATCAAACGACTACATCCGTCTTGAACGCATATGCAGGAAGACAGCGTTCGCAAGCGCTTAAGAGGTTAATATTGCGTGTAAAGGCTACGTGCTTTTTGGCAAGCCCGTGCTTCCTCGACGACGCGGAAGATTTTACCGTATTTTCTCCATCGGGTATTGGAAAACTTTCCCAGAAAGATCCGTAGTTTCCGCGGCGACCTCCTTAGTAATACGAGCGAGTCGCGGTGCATGCACACGAACTCCCCGGATGCGTCGTCGTCAAATTCACCCCGGAAATACCGGGGAACTTGGACGATTTCGCGGAGTCGACGAGACCGTGTGTGGATTACGTGACGCCTTCTGAATGAAAATCTCGCTCGCCCCCTCGGGGCACTCCTACACCCTCCCCGCCGTCTCTCTCTCTGTTCCTCGTCGCTTCCAGCAAAGGCTGGTTTCAAAATAGGACAGGCTTTATACGCGTTTCCCGGTGTGCTCTCGCCACCGCACACAGCCCGAAACCCTCGAAATCCTGACTCGCAGCTGACGCGTTCGAAAAGCTGAGATATTCGAAAGTCATTTACCCCTTTGTCGCGGGGTAACATTCCCCTCGATGGATCCCATGAATGAGAGGAGGGAGGCGCGTAAGTTTGCTCGTATGCTCGACCGGTCGAAGAAGATCGCCTATATACCATTTTGTTTCTCACGGAGGAAGAATACAGGGTGCGGTATTGCAGACAACCTAAGCACCACCGCTGCCTTCGTTCTTCACATCGCGAAAGAAAGTAAAGGAGTTAGGTGCTAACGGTGACTGAAGCCTGTGTTCGAAGAATGCCGGGGCAAGAAGCAAAGGTGGAACGTGGTTGCCGCAAGTAGAGAAGAAACGAGACGGGGGACCCTTTACCACGAAACCGGGGCGTTCGATAGTAAAAACTCCTCGAACGACGCTTTGATTTCCCTTTTGCCCCGGCGTGTTGGTGGCCTTTGGAAAGGTTTCAGAGGGATCGCGATTTCATCCGACGGAAGGCAATTGCCTGTCGGGCGCGGGGGCGAGTCAAAGCCGCGGAGATGAATTTTCCACAGAAAAATGGCGGATACGTATTCACGAGCCCGTGCGGGCGCGGTTCCGCTCGGAACACAACGCTTTCTAATAATACGCGCTAGCCTCGCCTCCGCGTTCTGGCGTGCGAAGACACGGAGGGGAAAAAAAAAAAACGCCCTTGTTGTCGAGAGTGGAGAAAAAGTAGAATCATGTTTACGAATAACACTCTATACCTTGACCGTCGCACGTATGCGTGTATACAGTGTTTTGGAACGCGGCAGACACATCGAGGCACAGCTGGCGATGCGGAACACCTGAACTGTTTCGGGGTGATTTTAAATAATTGGCTCTGCAGTGTGGTTACTTTGAGAAAAACAGAAGTTTCACTTCCGAGCGAATGTAGGTAACGTGAACGTGCACTGTCGGTAAAATAGTCTCGTAATGTTTGGCTGCCTACTTCCGAAGCACTCTGTGTATTAAATTTTGATTAATTGACCAAACCATCACCGTATCCGGCCAGCAAGTCGCGGTTAGCGAAGCCTGCAATTGGAGCTACGAAACGCCCTTGCAGAGTGTACAGGAACGAGGCACGTTGACGCAAGACGCCCGCCAGCGGAAGAAAACGAGAGCAGGGGTCGCCTTTAATGACCGATGCTCGATCGATGGTTTAGTTTTACAAATATAACGCGGATTGGCTGCACGCCGCGGAGGTGGATCGCGCAGACGACGGCGGCGGCGCCGTCGTTCACGGTTAAAACCGGCCGAGCGATTAAAACAGCGATGGATACCGACGGTCCGGGCGCGTCCCGAGGGTTAATTAAAACCTCTCTAATTATTTATAAACAGTCATTTCTTTTTCCCGCGCGATAATAAACGTGTAATGCTCGTGGTGCTCACCGATTGGCGGGACTAGCGGCATGGCGGGCTGTGATTGGTCGGCCTGCAGCTGCTGCTCGACTCCGCGCGGACTGGATAGCTCCGTTTTCGTCGCACTCATCTCGACGAATGGTCCTTGACTCCCTCTCGCCGTGTCATTCCTTTATACACTGTCCTTCTCGCTCGCGCGCTCTCGCTAACTCTTGGCCTTCTCTCTGTTGCTCGTTCGCGCGTCACCACTCACCGACGGCCCCCCACCCTCTCGCTCGCTATACACTCGCTCTGTCTTTCTCTCGATCGCACTCAGCAGCTCGGTCTACCAGCGCGTAATCTGTAAATCCTCGACCGTGGAGAGAACGTAGAAGTCCGGTAAGTTGCTCGAACGGAATCCTCGTCCTCTTACGTCCCCCCCTCCGTTCCCCGCTCCACCTTCCGCGGCTCTTCAGTCCTCATACCCTTCGTGCTTATCCTTCGTCTCCATCGTCGCTCCCCCTCTTCATCTTTCGGTCGTCTCTTTCCGTCCTAACTCTCTATTTCGCCATGGCCTCTCTATCGCTGTCCCTCTCTCGCCACAACTCTCTACCACACGCAAGAGTATCTCTCTATCCGTGGCCACGGTCTCTGTCCGTCTCCTTCGTTTTTCCTTGCTCACTCCTGGCACGGTTCCTCTACCACTGGTTTCCATTCCAAGTCGGTGCCCACTCGAAGAAGGAAGCGAGGGGATTTCTTTCAGCGCCGATAAAAGCCTCGCCTCGCTGCCCAATATTGATTCGCGCTCTAATCTGCGGAGAGATCCTTCGGCCTCCCTTCTTCCGCCGCCGTCGTTACTTCTCCGCGCTACCCGGTTTCCACGTCGTCGTTCCTTTTGCCCGCCGTTGGCCGCCGCCTCCGACTGCGACCGCGTCTCTTGCGTCCGTCGTCGACAAAATAAACCGCCGATACCCTTCCTCGGTATAAGTAATAACCCCGGTCATAGCAGCAAGGGGGAATACGATATCGGGACGGCTGCCTCCGGGCGAAAGGACGCTCGCAAAGACACTTCCCGCCAAATATAAACACCGTAATTCCGCGTCGCTTATGGCTACGTCACGGCAACGACCGAGGCGCCAGTCGATACAAGCGGCGAGTATTTCAATTAGCGATCGTCTGCCTCCTCTGTTATCCCCACTTCGCACGTTCGCAGTCCCTTGACCCGTGCACGCTTTCAAACGATTTCGACTCACGGGGCCCCCCGACCCGCGCCAGGGTCACGACCGAGCGTTCTACACGCGGCAGGGAATTAATGCGCGAGCTCGCTGATCTTTGTAATGGATATTTCTGCGAAAACAGCCTGTTCCGTCGGAACGAAAATAATTCCCCATAGCCCATGGCGGAGCGGCGCTGTTTTATCCGTGTCATTCATTCGACAATGCTTTACTACTTAGCCGCATTCATGCCGCAGTTTGCTGGTTTCTGGCATTGTGCGCGAAGGATCGCGTGTTCTTTTAACGCAGTCCGTATTTAGAGACCACGTCGGCTAGAATAATGCATACATTGAATGACCAACGACGGAGCGTGAGCACCAACGAAAAACAGACGATGAAATCGGTGTTCGATGTTTATCGAAGCCACGATTATTTTTCTGCTTCTTGAATGTTGCACGCCGCAGCGATTCTATTGCGTTTTCGCTGGACATAGCACAATGCTCGGTGCCGGTGCAAACTTGCGAGAAGGATCTGGAAGGACCGCGGGGTGATAGAAGCTCGCGGGCACCGGCGAAACAAATTGCATGGCTTCAATTGAATAATCCACAAGGATCGTGTTCCTTCGCGGCGGTTTCGTTTCTCGTAACTCAGACGGTAATACAAATTTAAGGAACGCCAAGCCGGGTTGCTCAAAGAAGTCGGGGAAAGTCGAGTAGTGGAGATAAAAAGGAAGGAAGGAAGGAAGGAAGGAAGGAAAGGAGGGAAATGGAACAGGATCGTGGCTCGCGAGCAATGAAAAATAATGGCCCGGCACCACCCCCGTCGTTTCCTCTTATACTTCATGAAGTAGAAAAAGGAGAAGCTCGCGTTGGAGCCCTTTAATCTTCGCTTTAAGCCACGAACCGTTTCGCGAGTTTAGCGCGAAATGAAAAATTCATTTCCACCGCGGCGACACGACTTTCGCTCGCACCGTCGCTCTTCCCTCTCCCTCTCTGCCCTGTCTCTTTCACTCGCCCGTTTTTCCAACCGTTTCTTAATGTCCCACCATCGAGGAATTCATTACGAAAGTGTCCGCGAGCTGCGCCCGATTGCAGACACGATGTATGCCAGGGAATGGGGTGGTTTCACTGGTTTCGAGGGGTTCGGAAACGCGACCAACTCTTCGATTTCTCTTCATCCGCCCTCCAGATGCCATGGGTGGGTGTAGTTCACTTGTCTGCAGGAGGGAGAGTCGGTACAATAGTTGTTCAATTTTTTCACGGAATAATAACATCTCAGATCTGAATCTTGATTCTGCAATAGCTTTCGACAAATATTCTTGGTTCATTTGCATTCATTTACAGAAAGAATTCAGTACAATCGACGCTTTTCCAATATTCATTAAACTCGAATCTACAGAAGATTGAGCAGATTGAAAATTATACATTGATAATTAAATTAAACTAACTCTACGCGTCGTTTACCCGCCGCGGTTGCAACGGAGGAAAGATTAACTCCGTCCATTAACCACGAGCAAAAGTGTACACGACAACATCCCGATTGCACAAATCGGTACGTAACGACTCTGCCACGGACTTTTTCGCCCGCCACTTTATTACCGCGTATAAAAAAAAAATGGAAATGAGGAAACAGTAAAAGACCGTCCGCCGATTGCTCCATCTTTCCGAGGTTTCGCGACAGATTTTAAAAGCCTCACGCCGCGACCAACGCGTTAATTCGTATCGCGTCGCATCTTTCCGCGCGCGCTTTTGGCGGCGGGACTTATTAATTTCAGGGCTCCTTTTTACTCCCAGCCGGCGACTTTTCTGCTCGAATTTGCTTCCACGGATAAGTGCCCGCATTAATTATTTTCCCCCTGCACCGGCCGCGTCACCCTACGGCGATTACAGCGTCGCCTTCGTGCCGCAATTTATCAGGTGGTACTGGATTACTATATTTCCCTGCGCGATGAGTGCCACGGCGACGTATCCTGGGCCGCTCGCGCTGCACACATTGCGATTTGCATGCGAACCGGCGGCGTTATGCGGCAGATAACGAGCCCGCCGCGCCGAGCGCCGAGCATACGCAAGCATTAATACCGGGGCTCGCGATACCGCGCGCGTGTAAACCGATTCGCGTCGACTTTTGCACGGGAGGAAAGTTTAACACGTAGGTGGTCTCGTCTGTGTACACAAACACCCGTGCCCTCTCGTTCCTCGTCCTTCCGTTCCCTTTCTCCCTCTCACTCTCTCTCTCTCTCTCTCCCTTTCCCTCCCCCTCATAGCCCCTCGCGTGCACGTTTACGGCGAGCCGGTGTAACATCGTTAATTCGATCGAACCGTCCACTCGTATCGCCCGATCTCGTTAATAACCTTCTTTCTCTTCCCTTAATTACTACCGCGCCGTGCCGCCCGGCGAAGAAGAGGCGCGAACACGTGAGCGAGAAGGAGGATCGAATCTCCGACCAGCGTTCGATCGTGTTTCTCACGATCGCGAAGACTTCAGCGCCGATTTAACACGAGGAATCGGGTGAAACCGATGGGAAACACAAAGTGGCGGCCGCTGGTGGAGCGGAAAGACTCGTCTGATGCGTATTAATGTTCCCTCGATTGTGACGCGGTAATTAACACTGGTACAGATTTACATACGCTTCTGTCAGAGTCGAGCCGCGGCGCGAAATGTTTAGTAAACGGAGGATGACATTATCTATTAGTCACCGGATGAGCATGTCAGATTTTGCGCGAACTTGAATCTAAGGCGACACATAGCAGCCGGACACTCCAGTGTCTCGGGACTAATCGAGGACTGGTCATCCACCAGATGCTCGGCGAACTCTCTTCTCCGTATCCAGTGTGCGCGTTTTATTATAAGAAAGTCTAACGAGCGTGTAAGAAACGCGAAATAATTAGTACCGGTCTGAGCGATCTCTGTCGCGCTTCCCTCCGCCTCTCTCTCGCTCCCTCATCTGCCCCCCTCGGCTCGTGTTGCCTTATGCAGATGCGAGCGGAACGTATTAGCGTCAGGTACGTACAAACTTGCCCTCGCCATCGTCGGTACCTTCGCACGTGCATATGGCTTTAATGGATGTACTACATAACCGCAGAAGCGGGGGTATCAGTGCTCGCATAGTGTTCTGCATCCTACTCTCTCTCTAATCCTCTCCTCCACTCTCATCCCCTTCCTCTGTCCGCCTCTAATAACTCTCGAACCGCGAATAGATACATTACGCAAAGCAATTTTTTTTATCTCCCAAGCAAGACAACACGCAGCGTTTCGAGCTGCGAGCAACGCCGCTCTGCCCGGTGTCTTTCCTATTCGACGGAATCATTAAATAGGTCGTAATTATAAGGCAGTCTTTAACAGGCGATTACATTGTTATTACATTAAGCGGACGAGCGAGGCGGCGGCTACCGGAGCGCGGCGTGATTCCGCCCGAGCCACTTACCGATCCCGCGGAACGGTAATTACCGGCGAAATAAACCGGGTGTAATTGAAGCGATTCAGGCGTAAGTAACGGGCGCGTGAGTAGGAAAATAGATCGCCCGTGGCCGTGGGATAAGCTTCCCTGGAGGTGGCCTCTGCTAATCGTAATCGATGCATGAATAATTGAGAAATGAGAGGCAGCCAGGCACCGATCGAGGAAACCGAGGCATTAGTAGACTCTTCTCAACGCGTGCAACTATCATCTTTGAATTAGTATTCTCCTGCTCGTTCGTGATTTAATTAGGTATTCGTAAACGCCGCTGAGAACCCACCATGTATTTTTCAAAAGCACCCTGCCGAAGTCTACGGTCGTTCATACTTAAAAGATTTTCTATCTCCATGGAAATTTCTGCGCATAGGTACTTGGCTCCAGAAGAGTATCTCGTTGCCTATAAAATATTTTCCGTGCGCCTCGGCCAATCGAACGGGGGATCGATCCGTACCCATTGAAGGATTGGAAGGAGAATTCAGTGATTTGTCGTACGTGGAAACTCGAGAGGGGTCCGTTATCCTCTTCGTTGCCTGTCGAATTTAACCCTGGATCCTTCCTCCACGTAGTAGATACATACACGTAGTCCTGAAAACAGCCTCTAAACACCAGGGCGTGTGTACGGTGTGGCATCGAATTTCGATTCCGCTGCTCGATTGCGTATACGCTCGAACCACTCGAGCCCCGGCGGTGGTTCGAGTTTCTCGAGGACCTCTCGTTATTTACTGTCATCCGATTCGGCTACTCCCTGGAGTTTCTAGAGCGGATGGTTCCGTCCACCGGGGCTCGGACAAACCGAAAGAAGAAAACGGAGAAAAGAGGGCCGTCCGACGGAAATCCAGAAAGCTTCTAGACCGGCTTCCCGTTGATATAAAATTAAATCAGATTCCGGACTGGACAAAGCCAGCTCGGATCCGCAGCGTTGCATTCAAGCGTTTCGCGAGGCAACTGGACGCATGAAAAGGACATTCCTCCTCTCTTTATACCGAAGCTCGTTTTATATTTCCTCGTCTATCCCGTTTCATCGATATGTGTTTGATAGATTGGCTCGCGTAAGAAGAATCTTTGGTAAAATCAGTGTCTCTTGGCAGATCTGAGTGATCTCACGATCACGTCCTTCGGGTACAAGGATACCTTCATTTTCGCAATTTCATTTAATCATCATCATTACCATTTATTACGTGTCAATTTTAATGGGAGCAACCAGTCGGCAAGATAGAGGTGGTCGCCGACGGGGACGTTTATCTTGCGCGAGGCGTGGATAGTATGTACCTACGTATAGGTATATGTATCTACCTTCCTCTTAAGATTCAATCGTCCCAGCCGTCGAACGAAATAATCATACACCGCGCCCTGGTCGGATCTCGAATGCGTATGTCCCCCCTGGGCGGGCAGGAAAGGAACGGAAACCCCTTATCCCTGTCACCGGGAGAAGAGGGAAGAGGCAGAGAAGCATTACCCGCGTAATAGCGATCTGAAAAGCGAGTACACTCGTTGCCGGTTTACCAGGTTTCCTAACAGTAATTTATCGGCTCCTATAGCGCGCGCGGTGATGTACGAGCCAGGACCAAACCACTCTTTCCTTCCTCCTCCGCCAGATCGAAGATAAACGGCGTATTGTCTCGGTGCTGAGGACCTAGGAGGATCGCTCGCCCGCTCCCTGGCCGCGTTGCTGTTCGAAGGAGGCAAACGTTCGTTCTTGCGGCGCACCCCGTATGCAGATATCGGGGCGTAGGTGTGTTGGGGCCATTATGCTCGCTCCAAAGACTTCTCCCGAGAATGTACGTGCTCTGTGTGTATGCCTACGCTGCGGCTCACAACCTACCGTGCTCTCGGTTATTATTCCGACCAGTCGAAAGGGGGAGACGAAGACGGGGCGTCGGCTGGAGGAAAGGGAGAACGAAAACAGCGGGGGTGGGAGGAAGAGAGAGAGAGAGAAAGAGAGACAGTGAAAGGGGGTGGCCATTGTCGCCGACGAGAACGGAAATTTTACGATCGTTATCGAGATCCTCCCGCGCCCGGAACTTTCGAAACTGAGTAGTCACCATTTCGTCGTGCTCGATAAAGCGTTAAGTAGTCGGCGTCATACAAGCAGGGTGCGCAGGCAAGCGCGACCCCGCCCGTTAGCGGCCCTCGTCCCTCGTCGCGACGCGGCCGATACCACCTATCTATCCCGGCGACGACAAAGTATTCCGCTGGTCGCGTTTACAATGCGCTTATCTCTGCCGTTCGCAGACTTCGACACGCGTTCTCCGTTACCTTTCTCCTCGTGTACAGCTCCCGGTCTTTATTCTCTGTTTCTTCGCGTCTCCCTCCCGCCTACCCCCGTCCACTTATCGGCATCGACCGAGGGGGAGAGCTAACACCGAGCGCCAACAAAGCCGAGCTGCTCTTTGATCCGGTAATTATCGTGTATCCATTTTTTTCCGCCGTGGTCGTCGCGAACAATGCCGCGCGTTCGCGGCAGACAAACTGTCTCGAGGCGTGTTTACGCTCCTCTGTGCACCGTACGACTACTGATAACACGGCCGACGAGGGTGTCCTTTCGCTGCGTGGGTGTCTAGTGGAGGACAAAGCGAGAGGGAGAAGGGCGAAACACGGCTGATACGCGAGTTACGATTTCTGTCCTCCGACTTCAACTTCAATTAATAGAAACCTCCCTTGTCACTGCACGCCCCCCGATATAGATTCAGTCGCGCACGGATCTGTCGCACGCGCCCTCGCGACGCGTTCCGCCGTTTTTCCGCGCGTACATCGTCGTCATCGCTCTGGGATTTATCATCGAAGGCAACGTAAACAGCTTTAAAAAGCGGGATCAATCGTAGAGAATATGAACCCACCCTCGCTCCATGCTCGCGTGGAGCCGGAACGAAGGGTCGATGAAAACCTCCCCACCTTTCTCTCTCTCTCTCTCTCTCTCTCTCTCTCTCTTCAGGATCGCGTAAATCCGATTACGACGAAAGCAGCAGCCGCGTTATAAATTCCCGATGAAAGTCGACGTTAGGGAAAATGCCGGCCTCTCCATCGCCGCGTGTTATCCCCCGTCCTCCTTCCACGGGAGAGCGGCGTCGAGCTGCCGTTACCAACACCGCCACCATCCACCATAGAATTTATTTATTTGCTTAACGCGCCTTTTATGAACCGGTAGCGGGTGGTGCGGGCGTCGTTCCCGCTCGTTCGTCTCTCGTCGGTGAATAAAAAAGAGAGAAAGAGAGAGAGAGAGAGAGAGAGAGAGAGAGAGAGAGAGAGAGAGGAAGAACGGACGACGGGGTGAAAGAGATGAAGAGGGTGCGATCGTATTTGTACAGCCGCGAGCGGGGTGGGAGAGAGACGTCGAACAATATGAGAAAGGGGGCGGTGGGGATCGAGAGAAAAAGGACGGTAAATTAGTGGGCTTACACGCTCGGCAGCCCCCATTAGGCTAACGTAGCGAAGTATTATTAGTCACCGCCCGTCGCCCGATAGTTACGGGCGACCTCCTGCGCTCGTGGATAATAATAACACCCGTGGACCCGAGACACCGAGACGCAGACTGGGATAATAATAACACAATAGACCGTACGATGGGAAACCGAGGAAAAAATGGGGAGGATAGGACGGGAGGGATGATAGCTGTTGCGGGGCAGGGAGCGACGGGACGAGGGATGGTACGCAACCAAGTCTTATTGTTAGCCGAGGTTGTTTGCCAATTAAATGTCACGACATCGGGCGCCATCGAAAAATCCAACGCGAGAGAGGAGACCTGCTCGACGATACTAATAGCAACGTTGTCGATAAACCGGCAACTCGTCGAATGGATGGCAAACATTCGTCCGAAAATTAATCTTTTAAAAGTCCTGCTTTCCATTTACCACGAAATTAGTACACGAAGCAACCCGATACTTTATGCATGGATCGAGACGCCAAAATGCTATTATCTTCCCTTCACCTCGCGCGACTGCAATTTTACGAGTGCTAATTGCCCACCTTTGCTCGCTTACAGCGAAACGGATCTCGCCGTGACTTCGCGGAAGGCGGCCGAGAAGCCGTAGCTGGTTCTTCATGCGGACGACTATTAGTCGGTCGTTGTTGCGGCGCGGCTACGCTCGTTCGCGTAGGTAAATCCAGGTGGGCACCTAGCGTGGTATTTTTCTCACGATTCGAAGGTTCTAACGGGGATGCGGGTTTGCATGGCGAACAGCCGCGACTCCTGGCTGGAGAGCGACTTATTACATAGAGGCGTAATGATACACTGGCGGAGCTGGCATTGTCTCGGGGCTCGAAATATCCGCGACGGGTAATTGGCAGAGAATGTTTTCTACCTGCTTAAACAGTCGTAAATGGATACGTTGGTCGGGGGCAAGCCCGTGACTCGGTTCCACTGGGGCAGGGAACAGAGTGGAAATTCTCAAACGGAATGACTTTCTTCGGGAACCGTTCCGATTGCGGTTCGGCTACGTTGAAAGGTTTAACTGCAACGGTACAACAGCAAATAGGGGAGAGTGGGGTTAAACGGAACGCTTGACTTTGGAGGGTGATAACATAAAATTGGAAGGAGAAAAAGACACGGGACTTCAACAGAAGTCTTCAGTGGGCCTTAGACTGTAAGAAAATTAAAGCCATTGTTAAGAAAAATCTTTGGGAATGAAGAAAAATTAGATTTACCGGAGGTATTGAAATCTTCGCCTTGCTCAAATGGTGGGGTAAAACGGAACACCAACTTGAAGACCACGTAAACTTACAAAATTTTCATTTTTATGATTTAAAATGTACCTATTCATTTATGTTAAAAACTATAAATATATGTTTTAGGTATACCTTACTATTACAAATAAAATATAACAAACATATATATTATACACATAAGAAAAAATATTTTACCTGATAACATAAAAGTTACTGAAAATAACTAAATACCCTATATATCCGTGGGTTGCTATATCGATATAAACGCTTTAAAAGCACGCTGTTCAATTAGCACATAGCATTGATTTCACGCGGGCGCAAGCCGAGTGCTGGATGGAAATACTACCGCAACGTACGTCGGACTTCGCGCAAACATTAACCGAAACGCATGATAATTTTTGTACACACTTCCCTGTAATCATGCTCGCCGAAAAATGCCTGGAGGAAAAAGGAAATCGACGAGGACACAGACGCGCAGAGTGAACGAGAGGTGCTCATTTTCCTTTTTTTTTTATTCGGGACACGCTTTTAACCCCTATCATCGTGTCTCCCACACCATCGACGTGGTGGACCGCGAGCGCACCACTCGCATGCAAAAAGCATCGTTCTGGCCCGGTACGAATTTTTAATTATGCATGCACGCGCGTCTGCATCCAACCATGCGTTATAATGCGCCAGCGAGGAAGAGGAAGAGGCGCAAGGGACAGGAGGCAATTTAATGAGAGCGACGATCGATGAACGATAGTCGCCCCTCTCGCGTATTCGAGATTTCGTGTCGTAACGCCGGGCCACAGTTAGCGCAACCCGGCCACGGCAAATGAATAATTATTCGGCACGCACGCTAGACCGCTTCGATTCACGCTGAATTGCTTATAGGCCGCGACTCTCCAGCTTACGGCTTACGCATACACGAGGATTAGACAAGTATCGGTCACCCTGCCGTTGCTGACGCGGATCAAAGGAAAAGCGGATTACGAGATCTCGCGATGAAGTCCGCCGATGGACTGTAATCCATCAGGCACGTACCTGTATAGCAAGATCAAACCGGCTGGAGCGGTCGTAGCTCGCGCGTAATAGCGCATGCCGCGTGTAATAGCCGTGAATTACGTTCGTGGAAGTGTCGAACGGTTCGGCGAACAATTGTAATCATCGTCGTGATGGCTGGCGGTGAACGATCTGGCGTCGCGAAACGGGTCAACCGTTCTCAAGGATCGTTCCCATGATGACGCGATCGAGCGGAGCAAAGGACCAACGTAAATAGGTGGGTCCACGTGGAAGCGCTCTGGAACCGATATGCAAGTGATACGAGAAGCAAGAGTGCAACCGGAATTCCAGTTCTTCGCAACTGTTATTCAATACAACCGCCCGAAGAACCGGAATCGATGCAGCCTCCAATCCTTGCCCGTGCTTCGCGAAATGCCACGACGCAAACGAGTTTGAGCGCATCGCCGGGCCGGACTGCCAGCCATCCGCGCGTAATGGCAAGCCTCGGTTCCGAGGATCGGTGCCCCGTTAGGCAGCCATAAAACAATCAGCGACCACGGCTCCGAAACGTTACACCGTGGTAACATCGATAAAATCCCTCGCGTTTCTGAGATTCTGCATCGCGCTCGTTGACTTTAATGTACTCAGGCACCGCGCGAGGATGAACAGAACGGGTCGGGAATATCGGCGATAGCGAGAATACGCGGTACCGGCGGCGAAGAAACGAGCAAACTGACACGAGCATTTACGTCCCGTACGCGCAATTGCGCGGGGTGCAACACGTGGCGAGCTGGAGAGAGGCAGAGGGATTGAAGGAGAGAGAGAGAGAGAGAGAGAAGCCTGGCTCGTACATGGAGCTAGGCGGCCGCGGCGGTGTCGTGGCGCGGCGGGCGCAGCCAGCGACTGCGTCTAATTAGCCGCTCGGCCGCGCGCGGAATTGAATTTCAATCGTCGTAATTCGCCGATTCGCCGCGTGCGTGCCGTGCTTGCCGTGCCAGCGCGTAGCCGTGGGTTCACCGTGCCGGATCAGCCACGAACAGCCGAGTCGAGAAAAGGGGTGGAAAGAATGGTGGAGGGACGCTGGAGGAGCGCCGACCGGCCGGGCACTCGTCGCAGACGGAGACGGAGAGATATTCCAGCGCCGTTGCAGGCCTTTTACGGTCCTACGGCCACGGGGATCGTTACAGTCGCAATTGCGCCGCGGGGCCTGTTGCGCGATGCAGCGCGCTGGTAATCGCGAGCCTCGGCTAATTAAACGTCGACGAGCGATCGTTAACGATACCGCCGCGCCTCGTCGTAAAAGATCGTGGAATCTCGAAGCGTGTCACGGCTGTTACGCCGCGAGATCGATCGATCGGAACCGCCTTTGGCGATCGAGCGGCGTGGCGGCAGTTACGGGGTGTTCGGTAAATCGCGGTACCACCGACGACGTCCTCGTGTTTACTAACCTAAACAAACTATTGAACTTTCATGCTCGAAGGCCATTCTTCTTGGAAACTAAATGGTTAATCAAAGAAGATGTAGCTAGGTTTTTTTTTCAAGAAGAATCATTCGCGCGATTTATCAGACACCCAGTGCGCTGTTAGCTCGGGGTTGAGCCGCAGACAAATCCACACACGTGTGTACACTAGGGTGGACCTTATTTCTCGACTTTCAATTTTTTTTTCGAAACAGCCCCCAGGATTGTGTCATTGGGAGAAAAAATAATGTGTGCAAAATTTGAAATCGATCGGAGGACGGGAAATCGTGCCTCATCGCATTTGAAATTTTGTTATTTTTGTAACTCGTTTTTCTCCATTGTAGTATATAGTTAATATACATGTTTATATATTGTTGAATTTGTCTTTTTACGCTCTGTAACAATATAGAATCAAAGCATAAGATTACTTAAAAAACTCATGACCTTGAAATCTCATAAATTTCCCTTCAGAAAAAACTTTTTTCGTTGGCATTATTTTTACCTTGTCAAACATTATATATTTTGTCTAAGAAGTTTTTTCATATATTTATAAATAACAGATTTCAACATTTTAATGAAATAACCGATAGGTACTTTCATTAAGAGTGCACTGTTCAAACTGATTTTATAAATATGGATTCTCTAGAATTGGAAAATGATCCCAATTATAATATTGGATTAAATATAGTACCTAAATAATTTATCAGTAAACGATTCGGCCGAACGAGCAGTCCAACTCATGCAAGAATTTAACTGTAACTATTCAACAACCATCTGGACTTGTAACATTCAATACCCGTTCCTTATAGAGTTTTGTGGGCTGAATACGAATTCGCGTGGACGATCGAGCTCCTGTAAAAAGAATGCACGGTGTCTCGATTAAATTCTTCGTTCCCACATTCGCGGCTCCTCCTTCGCTCTATTCACGCCAGCCGTACGCGAGGCTCGTTAGGTCTGTTACGAAGGTGGATGGATAGAAGACACGAGTCCGATTATGAAATTGTATACAGTTTGTTAGAGACATCGGACGTGGAACGGTGCTCGTAGCATGCTGCGCTTGAATCCCAGCATCCCCAATCTCCCGGCAAATTGCCCTCAATAATACCGAACTCGACTAGTTCCCGATGTGTTGATCTTTATGCAGATGCAGGGAATTTGGGTCAATCGATCGTCGGTATCATCCGGCTCTCGATCGTCGCGTCGGATGGATGGCGCATCGAAAGACGCCTCGCTCCCTATAGAAATACGGAACACCGAACGGATTGCAGCTGGAAGGCCTTCCAGGCAGAGTTACATAGTAGGTATGTAATTCGATGATCGAGGAACGTTATTGAGCATTAGCAGGCGGATTACAAACAAACATGCTCGTATTAACTGAAATTGCATCGCTAATTACGGCCGTGCGGGAGCGATACAGTATTGAAATAGCCTTGCAGCATCGATCAGCGAGTCGAGTCGTTCAGCGAGCACCGTATCGGATCTCTCCCAACGATTACGAGATAAAAGTCACTGGATTTATTGCGGGTCCCGACGTATTCGCCCGCAAATATCGTAAACGCCGAGCACACACGCGTTGCATCAGCCAGAACGAAGGAAAGGAGACATTCAAAGAAAACTAATCCTACGTTGTTGCTTCTCTTGGGCCGAGCCTCGTGCACGCTCGTTACCAAAATGTACCACGCAATTACTCTCGCGCAACACGATTAAATTAACCAGTATCGGACCGGAGCCCCCGTCCCGTCATAAATCTACCTCGCGTCTCGCCCACAATCCGCATCATTACCCCTCGCGTCATTATACCCAGCCAATATCGTTTCGCGCTCTTCCTTATCTCCCCATCGTCCTCGCGTCCCGCAGGTCATCTTCGTTTCGAGGCCACACGTCGACGAGCGATTGAAAGCCCTCCTCTGCTGCGTGTAACTGTGTACGCGTGTGTTCGCCGAGCGGTGAGAGGCAGGAAGGGAAACCCCTCGTAACAAAGATCAGGAACCTAATCTGGGCAACAGGAGCAGCGGCAGAGGCAGTCAGCAGAGCGTCAGGCGGGAACAGCAACAGCAGCGTCAGGGGTGGCTTCACAGAGACGACGAGCCCGTGGATGGATTTATTTAAGGGCGTGTATTCAGCAGGAGATACAATGGCGAGACGACATAGAGGCGACGGTAGGGGCGAGAGAGGGAGGGGGCCCGGTTTGAGCATCAGGGTCGTTCGTTCCCGTACCGGGAGGTTTATGGCCGACATCTGCGGCCAGTTCTGACCCCCCGGCGTGACGAAACAGCGAATACCGGGTAGGACGCGGAGCAGCGGGCAAGGGTGGTTTAAGGACACTAACTGGCCGAAGGGTGAGCGCCAGTGTTGCTGTTCCTTCCTCCTGACTGCTGTCAGAGCCCAGACAGGGGAGCAGACTCGGGCCACGCGGTAAATCGACCGTTAAAAATCTTCCATGGCCCCCGAGTGTAATTCTGTTAGTCGTTTACTCGCGTGAACCGTGACGACTGTGACGAAATTCCCTTCGTCGCCGTGCCAGTACCATGCGCTTCGCCTCCTCGTCGTCTCTGCCTCGTGACCCCGACTTCTCCTTTCCTCGAGTGCATCACGTATAAACGCCACGACCTGCCCATTCGTCTCCTCGCCCGAGCACCCCGACTTCCGTTCGCCGTGTGAAAGGAGTGTTTTTCCGCAACGACAGCCTCCGGGGTCAGGAATTTTCAGGGCAAGCCCGTGGATCATTCTTCTCCACATCCTGGGTTAGAGAGCGAATTAGCTTCGAATCGCTGCCGACGTGCGGAGCCCAGAGAAATAGTAAAATTATAAAGGGACGACACACCGCGAATCCGTCCTCCCCCTTGATTTCCCGCTTACCATTTTCCGAGCCGCGCATAATGACGAGTAATAAGATAAATGAGTCGTGCAAAATTTTCGCTGCCATTCCAGCCTGGAATAATGAACCCCTACCTCCCCCGCCGTCCCGGTGTTCTCTCTACGTGACGTTCTTAATAACACCGCGTCTTACTCCGCCATTTATACCGTAATTTCTCTTCCCCCGTATTGTCGGAGCTGAAATTGCGACGTAATTTTTCTTCACCCGTCCCGTTCCTTCTTTTTTTTTCTCCTTCTTCATCTTGTTCCTCGTCTACTCTTTGTCTGTGGCCCTTCCCGCCTCCTCCGTCCCTCGTTCGTTAATTCACCGGCGGTCAAGGATACGGTTTATTTCCCGACAAAAGGTTTCAATTAAGGAAGCCCGCGTCGGGCCGCGTGAAAAATGCCCGGGCCGGCCGCGTTAAGCTCGTGTAAGTTTGCAAACGCGCATTATACGGCCCTCGACGAGAGGAGCAGCCGCGACGGCCGGCCCAGCGAACGCACTGTTGCACACCGAGAACACTATATTCGAGCACGCGTTACACGCCGTGACTACACGTGTATCGCGTCCCGTTCGCCGCGGACACGGGGCCAATGGCGTGGGGCGTCGGGGGTGACGTTATTTGATTACCCGTGCCGGTGGCGATTACTCTCCGGCCCGCGACAAAAGCCCGCGGAAAATGACGACCGCGGCTAAAACCGCCCGGCGGCGAAGCATTTCGAGCGAGCCACCTAAGAATTTATTTCCCATCCAGGGGCGAATAAAAAGGGTGGAAGGTAGTAAGTAAGATACTACGCTCCTTCCGCTCGACTCGGATCAACATGCTCTCGGGGCTCTGAACAAAAGATCCACGGTATACGCAGAAACGAGCCCCGACCGAAGATTAACCGACACAATTTCAACCTTACGACCGTATTTGAGGCAGCAGGGGAAAAAGAAAGAGAAAGTGCACACTTACTCCGCGCACGGCCACGTATGCACGCAGACAGCCGCGCGTGATTTAATGGCGAAGTTATTGGCCGATACCAAGTACGGCGTTTCGCGTTCGGAAACCGGATCGTTTATATCAAATGAAGCCTCCTGGTTTTGCGATAATTAACGAAATTGAAATTGCCAGGGACATTCCCACGCCAGTGGGGCAGGTTCACGAAGGCCACGGACCGGGTCTGTTAAGCGGGTATAATGCTCGGACCTGGCTCATTAATTAATCCTCCTTCGTGGAAAAAAGGACGAGAGAGGCTGGCATGGAACGAGAAAGAGAGTGAACGAGCGCGAGGGGCGGGGAAGAAAGAATAGGGGGCGAGGGGGTAGAATGGGGAAGAAGCAGGGGTCTGCAGGGTCTTTCTCGGGTTACCTGGCCGGGGCCGGATCCATAAATACACTTCGCCGTGTTAATTCCGTGTGGCGAGCAAGGGGCCGAGCCACTACCGGTATTAACGAAGTTCACGACGCGCGGTTACACCGCGCCGCGAGACGGGTGGGGATAATTTCGAGCCAGGCCATCCCGAGTCAGGGGCAATTTGTCTCCGGGCGTTGGATAAAACGTCGACGGCGGTGTGTTATTTGTAATTTGGATAACGGTACGCCGCTGCCAGAACCGCGGAAGACATTTGTCAGCGGCCGTGAGTGCGACTGTTAGATTCGTTTCGAAGCGAGCCCTGCAACGCGACACTTTGCCAAAAGAGCGAGTGCCTTCTGTCCTTTCTGGGGCCTCTTTCTTTCTATTCTGTTCTTCGCTCAGGCTTTATCGTGCTACCTGCTTAGGTAGCTCCGATCGGCGGTGCAGGTACCTACGGCTTTCTCGTAATTCCCATTCACGTAACTACTACCGAAAGCTGACAGTCACTCAGAACCTCGTAGCTGCAGATTTACGAGCGTCTTTGTCCCTTATGTTGATTTTCAACAGTGTTCCACCTACTTTTCGTTAATTTTATCGACCCCGATTGGGCTAAGTAGCAGACTACGTCACTTGCCATTGGGGGCAAATAGTTTAGTGGCGAACGTCCATTTCGGAGCGCAAGTTCCGCCGTCTTGGCCAAATATTGGCCGAATGTTACTCCCTGAAAAACGATCGTCGTGCCAGAACGAGATCCTGGCCAAACCTTCGAGGCTCGTTTAGAAATTCGATCCGTGAGCATTATACCCGACGACGTGGGAGGGAAGGATTCCTAGAAGCTCGACTTTTCGACAGAAGATCGTGGAGTAGACCTCGATGTCAGCTGTAAAATTCTATTCTATTAAAAACTAAATCAACATTTGCGGTTCGTATTCTATACATTATCCCCAAGTACAGCAGAGATATTCACGGTGTGTTGCAAACGCGGACACGTTAGTCTCCGTAGGTAGGGGAGACCGGGGCAGATTGTAACAAAAAAGTTTTCAGGGTTTTTTCTCGAAACTGTTTTCCTCAATCAGGAAATAATTTGCGTGATTTACTACTTATACATATATGTGGTGAACTAATTCCGTGAAAGTACGTGACAAAATCTTGGACACTTAGACATCTAGCATCATCTTAAACAAATCTGAACCTTTGTTACAATATGCCCCAGTCTGGGGTAAATTGTAACACATCTGTTTTACTTATTTAAATACAAATATGAACACAAGTAACACAGTAGAGTAAGTATAGTAACATGTTACAATTTACCCCGAACTCGAATTTTTGCGTTTTATCTCAGCCAAGGAGAAACTAAACATCAAATTCCTAAAATGCGTACACATTATTTCTAATGACGGTTAATTGAAATAAAAGTCCTAAGACAACAGTTATGTGCTCTAAATACAAAAATTCTGGGCTATAACCACAAAATGAATAGATAACACTCGTTTGTGTCACTAAAACCGACGGTGCTAATATCGTCAAGCAAATCTCGCATGCTGTGGGTTACCAAATTTGTCGTTTAAAAGATTTTACTTATGTTACAATTTACCCCGTGTTACAATCTGCCCCGGTCTCTCCTATGCCTAAATATTCATCAACGTCCTGAAGAAATTCGCGTGGCCCCGATTGATAGTTCTACCGAAAGTGCCAGGTCGAGCAGTGTGTTAAAAGATACAAGCCAGTTCTTACAAGGAGCCGGCGACGGAGCGTTCACAGCGTCGCCAGAGAGGGTCCCTGTTCTCGATGCGGTCGCCGAGGTCGCCGTGGGTTGAGAGCACCGGCGTGGTTAGCCGCGTCGACCGCAGCGACTGGTTCTGCCGTCTGTCGGCGTCTCTCTCGCCCTCGTCTTCCGCTCGTATACGCTCGTCTCTATCGCCCCTGTCGGCTCCTATCCCCGTCCTTTCTCCCTCGATCTCTCCTCTTTACTCTCCGTAGCTACGGTCGTCCATGGTCGTTCGGTGAGCACCGAGCCGCACCGAGGACACGTATCCACCGAGCGAACACGGGCGAACACGCAAACCGGCTGCGGCAGGCGGCAGGCAAGGCGGCTCCGCATAAACCGCAGTCGACCAAGCGCGACCGACAGCTTCGCCAACACTCTCCGCACGGCATTGCCTTATATTCCTTCTTCGTCCCGCTGGAACAAGATAAAGAGCCGGCGAACCGGACACGGAACGAGTTGGAACGGGACGGAGAAAGGAAGGAAAACGGTGGAACGACGAATGGGCCTGACGGGGAATAAAGGCTGGAGGGAGAGGGGGGGTTGCGTCTCCGTGCACATCCGCGCGCAAAAAGTTCAATGGCTGGCGATAAACAGAACTACCGTCGCATCGTCACTATGGCACGTCACGTATTTATTTCATTAGGAGAGGGTCCTGCACCGCCGCCTCCGTTGTGTGCGCGAACGAAAGCAGCCAAGGCGAGAGGGCGGGGAGAAATTGTACGGAGTGCTTTTCTGTACATATGTATGTATATACATATATCCCATCCCGCGTTCCGCGAAGCATGACAATGGGGTTTTCTAATCCTCCTTTGGATTAAGGGTCGAAAGCAGGGCTCGGTGCACGGTGGCGGCAGTCCGAGGGAGAATGAGTAGGGAGGGAGAGAGAAAGGGAGAGAGCTTCAGGTAATGGGATCGACGTTTCGTTATGTTACTTTTCCATTCTCATCCTCGGCCTCTATCCTCGCCATCTCCCTCCAACCCTGTCGGCTGCCCCGTGCACAACCACCACGGCTGCGCCAGGCCTTTGGTGTGTGTCTCGGTTCGTAGGATCCATCCCGCAGAGCCCTCCTCCTTCCTAACCCTGGGTCCGTGTTTTTCCTCATGTAGCCCCCTATTTTTCATGTTTCGCTGCGGCTTCGCGTAGCACCTTCATTCCCGTATAGGTATACATCCGTGGGGCTCGGAGCGACAACTCCGCGCGGACTCGACGCACCGACGTCAACGCAAAAACTTTCGCTCCCATTGGACGGGGTCGTGCTTTCATTCGACTCTTTGCGGCGGCTGTATCCCGAGGTGGGGTCAGGCCGAGAGCCATTGGCGAAGTAGAGGCTGAACGGGCTACGATTGGTCGAGGCGGCTGAACCGAGTCCGCGCGGAGCAGTTCCTTTACGAAGCGGGCGGACGATAGCGGCAATCAAGTAGGAAACTGCTTGGGACTGTGTGCTGCGCGATATTCACATAGGGGCACCCCCTTGCCACACGCATAGGATCGCAGTCGCTACACACGGATATACTTGGGCACAATCGCGTTCGATGCGCTTGTGTGTACGTGTTCCATCCACATTCTCCCTCTTGCTCGCTCTCGCTTTATAGAGGCACGTTGTAGGGGTTGGGAAAACGGGTGGAGGCGCCATATTTGTGGTGGTGTGGGAAGTGAGGGAAATCACGAGTGGCGAGAGAGGCAGCCAGTCGGCGGGCGGTTGTTACGAGAGAACGGGAGAAAAGGGAAAGAGAGAGAGAGAGGGAGAGAGGAACAGAGAAAGGAGGAGAAAGAGAGAGAGAAAGAGAGAGGGGGAGTTTATGCGGACATCCGTGTCAGCCCGGTGACGGCCATTTTGCGAAAAACTTTCGATTTGTTTGCACACGCCGAGCGAGCCGGGAGAACGCGACTAATACGTACGCGTATGCATGGCACGACGTGTTCCGCGCCCTGTCCTCTCTCGTTTATTCGACCGTATTCCGCGGGACCGAAAACTTTCGGAGGCTCCCGGAGTCTCCTTCGTGCTTCAACTCGCAAAAAAGCACCGGGACGTGTATACTTACACACACTCGTGGAATACACGATTCGCGGTAGGATATCGCCCCAGAGGATGGTAACCGATGTATCTCTCTTTCTCAATTGTATCCGAAGCGGAGTCGAGGAGAGATAATGGCGAGGGGGGAGAGGGGGACCGGGAGCAACCACGCGAAAAAAAGCATTCCGAGAACCGTTCCCTTAGTCATTGGCTCGTTCCGCGAGATTGATACTTCGCATCGTCTAGATTCCAAAGGTAGTTGAACGTGGTCGACAAATATTATTTGCACACGCTCGTTAGCCGCGGTATCAGCGATAATAGGCCCGGTGGAATGGAAAAAAACGAACGGCAATCAACGTTGATAAATGCGAGCGCGCGTGAGTCATCTGCCATTAATGATACAGAAATAGCGTGCGCACGCGAAAATTTTGCGCCGTCTATACGAAGCGGAAAGAAGTGCCACTAAAATAATATTATAGAGAGAGAAAGAGAGAGAGAGAGAGGATGGAATATGTATGTAAATATACCGCCCCGGTATACTACATAATAGAATCGATGTATCCTCTGATTGCGCCATGGTTAACGCGAGAATAACCGTTCATTTCAAACCCGATTAATTACGGCCAACTGAAGCAGCCCGAAGGCATGCTATCCGGTCACTCGTCGTGTCAACGACACGCCGAAATCACGATGGACGGTATCCTGGTCGATATAACCGATCCAAGTGCACGATAGGACGACAGGTGCTATGAAATAGAGAGTGCCAGAAAGCAAAAAGCGAGAAAGAGCATCGTGGCACGGGGAGGGGGGCGGGGTGGGAGGAAGGGGGAGGGAGAGAGGAAAGACGTAGCGACGTTTTAACGAGCCGTGATTTTCGTGCTCGCCTTTTCGAGACCCTTACGTAACGCGACTTAATTGTGAAGGAGCTATCGCGCCGGTTAATACGAGCGTCGAGAACGAGGAGAGACATTCGAGGGGGTGCTTGGCGGGTTTAACTGTGGAGTAACGGCCCGCCACAGTGGGGGAATGGAAAGATTCCTCTGGAGGGGATACCATCCCCACCACTTGCCCGTCCATCAGTCGCTCCGAGGCCGTTGTCGAGAGTGGTTTGTTCTCGGAGTTTGTCGGCGCGTTTAACGTTCCCGTGGCTAGCTTTCACGTTCCCGTAAGCCAAGTTCCGTCGGATTTACGGTGCGCGCTCTTGCTTCTCGATTCTCGAACGCGTAGTCCCGGCGTCGCTGGAAAAGTTCTCGCGTTTGCGAAACGGATAGAGAACGTGCGCGGTGCTAGTGTTGGTAAACTTAACCTCAAAGTAGCGGCGCGCCACCCGTTCTATGGTCGTAAACAAGCGAGTGCAGTGTCCCTGTGTAATAGTGCGCCCCGCGTTCAGAAGCGAAGAGAGAAGGAAGCTCTCCCTTCTCCCGTGTTCTTCTTCTTTTTGGATGTAACGGAAGCGAAGCTTCCTTCGTCGAATTCTTGGCCGCGGCGGTGGTTGGTCACCCTGTTTTACCGACCGGCTAAAAGGGCACGCCACGCTCTCCTCTGCTCGTACACGAACGAGATTCCATCGCGGCGTCCACAGTGTCACGTTATTAACCTCAAATGAACGCATCGAGCGACCGAAATAACTGGTGAAACGAGAGTGATCATTCGCGGCGGTGTTATTGGTGCCAACGACGAGAATGCGGTAGTGGCGGATGGCAAACAGACCGATGGATCATCTCCGTGCCTCCGAGGCGGGGACCTTTTCGATCGAATCGCGTCGACAGTGCCGTCGGAAGGGTCGTTGTGCCTCGTAGCCCGTAGCGCGGGCGATTTGAATCGCTGTGCTTTATGTTTATCGTTGTTGGTTTATTTGTTGTATCATCTGTTGCCCGTTGGTGTGCCGCGCGTGACATGAAGCCTGCCGTTCGCGTGTTTTGAGAACACATACACAACAGTGTTTCTATTTTCGGCTTTGCTCCAGACCAGAGAGGAGGAAACATGTATCCCAGCGCCGGAATCAATGCCGCCGCTGTAGCTGCCGCCGCTGCCAGGCATCCGGTGAGTGAAATATGTACTATGAAATAAGTCAAATTCATCGCGAGTTTTGTCCACTTTTGTCATCGAGTTTTCCAGAAATTCTTTCTCTACTCGTACATTGGTCTCGTTTTTGTCATGCACATTCTCGATGATGTTGGACTTAATCGAGTTAGATCTTTTTCTGGTAAAAATTGTTTTTTCAACGCGTAGTTCTCGATGAGTGCCGCTTTTGTTACGCGGTTTGAGCGATTTGTACCTCGTAAAACGATCTCAGCGTGCAACTAGACAGACTTGGCTCGAGTTTCACGCGCATAAGGGACTCACGATTCCGATCACGTGCAGTGGTGTAGAAACCAGCGTAACTCCTTTTTCGATCGTCTATCGGATTACTTCACGCTGGAATTTCTCGAACGCGCGCGACCATCGCGAAACAGGATTGCAGCGCACGCGTTTCTAACCTGCATAGACGGAGGCGCGCCACTTCAAAATATCATAGCTATTCAAGTGGACATTCAATATTGCACGATTCTTCGGTTTTCTTTTTCGACCTCTTCTGTTCTTCGCCTATGCTCTTTATGCCACAAATGACGGATCGCTCTATCTTTTAAATCACTTTCCCGATACACGAGCAACATAGGAGCTTAAGAGCACAGATAATCACGGGTGCTCTTAACCACGTTGATTAGCAAAACACACTCTATTAATCAATCAGACTCTGTGGTCGCTCACATGCGTTCAGTCTAGCGCGTGCTGTGAACGCCTATAAGCGTTTGGCGGGCACAGTTAACAGTAGACGACAAACGATTTCCGCACATGACGGTGCGCTGAACATTGAAATCAACGTAGAAATACTCACGGTGTGTCTTCGCGATTAAGACGACGCTGAAGACGTAAGAGCAGCATTCACCGACGGAATTACATTATTCCCCTGTTGCCATTATACCCGCCTCGGCCCGATGATGATAATAATTACGGACGAAAGCAAAAGAAGGAAAAAAAATTGCCCATTACTTTCCGTTGTAACGGTGTGTTGTCGGGCGAAAGGGACCCTCGGATAGAATAATGAAAGCTTCATCTGGCCCGTCCCTAATAACAGGCGTTACACCGGATGTGCGGCCCGGCGATATTGTAGCACGTGGTGAGCAGCGGGGCTAAAGCAGAGAGGACGAGAAACACGACGGATAGAAAGAGACGGTGGCAGCGAACCAGCATAAAAAAGAAACGCGCTGGTGAAAGAGCCGAGGCTCTGTGTATCCCCCTCGAAAGGCGGACGACAATGTTCCATGGAAAAAAGGGGTGGCACTGTCGAGTGCCATGAAGTAGCGGGAAGAGTCGTTCCGGCGGAGTCATTGGCATCTCGCTCGCGCAAAAGGCAGTGGCCATCAACGGAGCACGTGTACATCATGCGCGATATTAGCCGAGCATAACCTCGCCGCTCGAACCGTACCGTGCGCGTCTGCTTCGTGCTCCGATTCGGCAAATATTGATACGTTTAATCGGTGGACCGTTTACCCCGACGCTTCGTTCAAATGCAATTTTGCGCGTGCACAGCTGAAAAAACTTCGAGCCTCGTCAATTCGAAACTGTCCACGCCGTTTCGTGAAACGTGACGCCCCCCCCCCCCTCATTTCATACCAGACTTTACCCATCGCGTTAGTATTGTCGATCTATTCTCGGGGAATTCACGAGTGCCGATACATCGATAGAGATTCTAATTCCGTGGCAAGCCGTGGCGCCGTTTCCATCTCTCGCGTTGTCGAAAATTCGCGCAACGCGGGGTACGCGAACGCCGCGCAACCGGTAAACGTAGGTACTTCTAACTCACGTGAGTCACAAAGAAGTTTTCAGGGGGCATTAGAGGGAAGGGTTTCCGTGGAACGTGCACGATAATCGGTCAATTTCAAGCTTCGGAGCCGTCTAGCGCGGCGGGCAACGGTAATTCGTTGTTGAAGCAGGCAACCGATGCACAGGCGTGCGAGTGGGTGGCGCGCGGTGGAGAGACAAGGCGAATCGAGTTGCGCTGTCGGCACGGAAATACGGAATCACAGTGATATCTTGAGCCCCGCGTCGTCCATTATGCTGATGCGCCCGGTAAATTTCACGCATTATACTCCCATTATACGTTTCCTGGCCGAGTGGAATCGCGATCTCGTGCTCCCGTTCGCGGTAATTACACGCTGCTGCTTCTCGTCCGCCCGCGGAGGGGAAAGAGACATGGGGAAGGGGGGGGGGGGGGGGCGATTGTTTTAATGTCTGCGCTCCGTCGGCCTTTTACGCTGGGATTTCGTGTCCGTGCCAGTTTTTATCCTTCCCTGGCAGGTTTCCGTATTAAATTTTAATCCATACACGGCACTCGCGGAGTCTTACCCCGTTGAATATTCATACCCTCAACTTTCACGAAATTCATTTAATCCTCTGGCTACTTTTCCCGCGCGACTATGGGCGAGCCATTGAAACTGAAAATACTCGAGAAGCGACGGTTTTCTTGAATTTTCATACGAAATACCTGCAGATGTTAAAAATCGTTTCTCGAGACGCACTGTACGTGCTGGAGTGTCTGCTTCAGCGCTGAATAGAGTACGACCAAATTTTATCTTCCTATACGTTTATTCGACACCTGGTCGCTCTCGACGCGACATATTGTCTCTTCCATTACTCTCTCTCTCTCGGCTGGCGCCCTCGAGATTCACTTACGCCGTTGCTCCTCTTATTATTGTACACCAGGAACGGTACGACCGTGAAAATCGTGCCGATAAAAAGGGAACGTCGTATCGCCGGGAAGGGGGCCTACATCGAAGTGTCGTAAAAAAAGAGGGGGAAGCGAGAGGATGAACGCAGTCGACTCGCTTCCGATAAGAGCTTTGAGAGAGCGTAAAAAGACGATTCTCCCGATACGGTGTCGCAGCGTGTCGAGACCCTCGAAATGGATAGCGATAAGACGATCGATTTACACTCGTACGCACTCACCCGGCTTTCCTCTTAATAAGACGGGCATAATTAAATCTACAGGCAGTCTTTATCGGTGGCTTGCCCGATTATAATTGCTGTTTTGTTGGAACCTCCTAATAGCACTCGATACACGAAATCGAGAACGGCCACGGAATACGGCGGTTCGAACGCTCCTGGTGGCAGTTTATAACGTTAAACTTCTTCCGATATCGACGCGAATTAGTCGGGGAGAGATTGCCGGGGTCTTTGTTCCCCGGATTTTTTCGCCTTTTACTTTCTCACTTCTTAAAAGGGAACGAGGCGAGGACATAGTTTAGGTGCAGGTGCTCGGGGGAACGTATAATCCGGGAGGGGTAGTCGAGCGAAAGAGACGAACGACTGTGGAACTGGGAGGCCATATACCCTCGGTCCCTTCTTTCCTGCTTGGGAATAATCCCTTGACTGGCGCAACAATGGCCAGAAACGAACCCCCGAGCGTGAACCGTAATACCCCCGTAGTCCTCGGGGTGCCGTAAATTGGTCCACTGGGAGAGCAAAGGAGGGAGGGCCCCGTGGAGTACTTTACCCGTGGACCCTCGCGGTTACTTTGCCACCCCTCTCGTTCTGCCTTCCTGTTTCGACCAGGGACATCCTACTCGAAATCTCACGGCCTGCTCGCTCTGTCTTCCTCCGCCTTATTGCTTTTCAATTACTCCGTGCTGCTATCCTGCGTCTACTCCGCGTGGAGCGTCGGTTGCTATAGTTGCTGGCACAATCCGGGCGCAAAGAGTGAAGGGACTGATATCGAAGGTTTCATGCGAGCTTAATATCGTGCTGAACCGGTTCCCTCGATAAATGCGCGAGATTGGTTCTACCGTAGGCTCCATAATGCCCCATGGTTTATGATCCCCTGGGAAAGGAATAAATTATACCAGGATTTTTAAGGTGTTCCTTGCGATAGCATTTATGGAGAAATATGCCCGTAACAGGTGAGACATGGAGCGACAGTTTGAATTCTTTGGAATCGACGGTATGCATACACGTTACACACCGCGAGAGAGTACACTTCCGGTCGTTTCTCGTTTCGGGACGCCCGATCGCAAAGCATGTGTCACTCGTGGGACATAAAGAAACGCGTCCCTCGCTCCCCACGGCCAATAAATATTCTCCATCGAGCAAATTTGTTTTTACGGGGTCGTCGCGCGAGCAACGTGGCTCGTTTCTTTCGTCGTTCGCGTTTCATGGGACATTCGGGGCCTCCCTGTTTGTCTTCCTGTAACGCTTTTCAGCCGGAATTATTTATCTTGCTGGCCGTGCCCTCTATAGATAGGCCTGCGAGCCACCACCATTTCGTTCTCGTTGAGATTTCTCAGCGAAAGGGGGAGAGAGAAAGAGAGAAGGGCCCCCTCTGCCCGTTCTTCGAGCGAGCTACAAGGGGTCCTCGAGTGTTCGGAACATAATCCATTGTGCAGGGGCGATTGTGTTTACGTCTGCATGCGTCTCCAAGTGGAATGGAACTTCTACAAGCTTCTGCTTCTCCTCTCCGGCTCCTCGTTTAAATAACTCTCAAATTACCTCTGTCGTCTCTCGCTCCTCCTTTTAACTCCTTGGAAAGGACCCCCTGTCTCCTGTCGTACGTGGCCCCTCGTCCCGCACCGTTCATTCCCCGATCGTTTCCCCCGTCTGGTTAATCCTCTCTGCTCGCCCCCGACCACCCCGCTCGAATCGCTTCTAGCATTAACCTCACAATGAAGCGGTGGGAAGGTGATTCCTTTCGGGGGGGTAGTTTGGGGACTCGTTGAACGAGTAGGAGAGAGCTTCGACCCCACGAAATCCCCTGTAACCAGAGTAATTAGTACGTTCTTCCTGTTCCTTCTCAGCGGGAAGCGCTCGCCAGTTTCTCCGACAGCGGCGGACGGGACTCGCTCCCGTCGGATCTTAATTATTCATAACGTTTACGGTTACGATAACCGCTCGGCCCGTAGATTACACGCGCAATTAAGTGCGTTCGCCCCGGCTGTGATAACTTCCTCGGCTGGTGAGCGAAGGAGAAACGAGGGGGGCACGGAGGGAACACGTTTTTCGCTCTCGATAGAAGCGCAGGACCGTCCACGGTTTTCACGGCTCGTTAGTCACGGCTTTATAAATCGAACTGCCTCCTAATGTATGTATGGACCGAGAAAGAGAGAGAAATAAAAAAGGGAGAGAGGAAAAGTGGGCTCGCGTGTGCGTGCACGGGCATACAAACGAAGCCCTATCTCGCGAGCATGTGACCGCCTCTCGAGCGGGGAATGCGCGAGTACATAAGTATTTCGTGCACGTTCGCCTCGAATAATGCGTGAAGGCACTTGGCAAGGAGCGGCGGACGCTACGGGATGGGTGTGCAGGCTGTTTCATAGTGGACGGTCGAAATGGCAATGCTAAGCGTACAGCGAAACGTTGCACCCTTTAGCAAGTTCTATATTCTCGTAACCATCGTATGTACTTGTCAGAAGCTTACTTTATCAACCTCGTTGAAGGAACTATTTCAATACAGAACTGTATTCCGTTTATTATATCGCGTGCACCTTTTTGAAACCTCCTGTATATCACGCATAGTCGGGCGTTTGTATGGAGAGGTACAGTATAAGGACGGGTGTAGACGTGTGCATGCACATAGCGCGATAAATACGCCTAACCGCTTTGTAAACCTCGGCGGGGAGGGTGGAAGGAGGGGAAAAAGAAAGTCCGAGGAAGCCCCTTGAAGTCCCCTCGGACCTGCTCGTACAGGAGAATGGCACTAATTGGCATTAGGCTTGGCAGTTTGTCGTGTTCCCCCCTCTCTCGCCTCTGTGCACTGCTGCTCCTGCACCTCTACATCACGAGCCGCGCATCGGAGCATTTCGTTTCCATGACTCCTCTTCCGTGACTGCGAACATTTCTCGCCCTCTCTCTCTCTCTCTCTCTTCCTCCATCTTTGCCCCTGTTGCCCCCTTAAAATTGCCCTACGGGCCAAGGCTCGCAATCGGGCATAGTATTACTTATCGCTGCTGGCAGCACGCACGCTGTATATGCACACTTAACGAGTATACCCCGTCGATCGGCGTTCTCGCTGCCGCGACTCCCTTCTCTCCTTTGTCCTTTAATCCTGGCGCTTTGGGACCCTGTAATTCCACGCCGTGCGGGGAGATTATTATCCTTCGAGGGCCCTCGACGTCGCGAAAAATGGTACCACGGGGGTCCATGATGATTCGGAAACACGCTTCCCCCAAGTCTCGAGAGATGGGGGCGAGATTTCTGCGGGTGTTGCCACAAGCCGAATGCATAACATGAGAAACCCTCGGGGACATAGACGATAAATTAGCCACCGAGTTTCGACGTGATACGGTGCAACTTCAACTCTCATTTCACATCGAATCGGTAGGTACTTTGCTTCATTACGCGTCCCGACTATAGGACAAGATGAACGTTTAGTATTCTCCTTTAAACCCACAAAGATAACGTTGAGCGCTTGCCACTACGAAAATCGTTACACTCCGCCGCGAGCTTTCCTCTCGGAGGCTAAACAACTTTCACGTGCCATCGATAGCCCGCGAAATAATTGAATACATACTTCTGAACCGGACGTGACGCGCGTGCAAATAGAAAACCGTGATTACGAGGAGTGCTCGATAATGGCGCGGCGAGGCGGACTTCGCCGCGACGCTAATACATCGCGGGTAGGAATCCTCCGCTATTCGGCAATTTCACACGGAGGGGCCATCCGAGGATCCTCGAGGGATTTTCTTCTTGCGCGGATCGCTCGGGGATCACCAGTCCCCCGAGTCGTCGGCTGATGGAAAAAGCTTCCACCGTTTCTCGAGAGAGATCTTGAACGACACACTCGCGAATTTCCAACGCTCCCAGGCTTCTGTGCTGTGTATATACGTATAAACGTAGAGATATTCTTTTCGCATAGACCCAGCCGGCCGGCCGGCGGCACACTGGTTTTCCGCAAACCCGCCGCGCTATGCAAATATTTGCCGGACGTTCGTCGGTTCCCTCCGCCTTCTCTCTTCTCGCGTCAGCTTCTCCCCTGTGCTCTCTGGAGCCACGTCGTCATGGATACCGTCGAACAGCGCGGAGCAACGAAGGGAAAAGGAAAGAAACGTGCAAATATTTGGCTTCGACTAGCGCGCCGGGCACTAACCAGTTTCTTTCTTGGCGCGGGGCAGCGACGCTGTCTAGCCTGCGGCTCTCTAAACAACACCAGAATTGTTATAACAAAAACTGTACCTTCCACTACCGGATGACCTTTATATACAAAGTTCCCTTAAAATCGATCCGCACCATCTCACGATCACATTTCCCTTGCTCGTATCACGCGCCCCACCGATGCCTGAAAAACACAGAAGCTCCGTGGTCCGTAACAGCCCCCTAACGGATTATCAAATTCCTGTTTACGGTCGTCGTGTCAAGTCACACGTAAAACCCGCAGGCCCGGGCTAATCCAGTCTCCTCGTACCGCCACTCATCGAGTATTCCAACGACAATCGGTCGGGAGCCCGAACCCTCGCGCGTACATCCCCTCGCACCCGTCCGACAGCGGGAACAAGAGCGCGCGGGGGCTCCCTATTATTTTCCACGAGATCGTCCGTGACCACCTCGGGGGTCCCTCTTCGTGATCGGTCGTAATTTTTGGAAGCGAGCCGCCGCCGCGACCCTCGAGGGCTTTGGGGCGTTAAGCCGAATTAACATAAGAGCGTGTGTGCAAACACGGGGATGGCTCGCGCGAGGGGAGGGTTGAGGGTTCTGGATTTCAGAGGCGGGGAGGAGGAAGAGGAGGACACGACACACGGTGTGCCTGTGTTAGAAGGGGAACGAGGAACAAGCCTCGAACCGAGCAGACAGAGACACGCGTTCAGAAAGCTCTGGGATGAAGCTGCAGATTGATGGCGAGCGGGGCGAAGTAGGGGGAGGCAGCATCGGTGGGAACACGTGTCCCACACGGAGATAGTTAATTACTCGTTTGTGCACGCTGCGCTGGGCTCGCCGGGTCGCTACCAACAGGGAGGGCAACTGAGACGGAAAATCGGTGAGCGGTAGAGAGGAAGCAGGAGGACGGATCGGGCGCCGTGCCGCGCCGCGGGAATGAGTGCAGCCGAGTGGAGGGACGACAGAGCGGGGCACGGTAGACGGGTCGTTGGTGGAACGAGGAGAAACGGACGGACGACCGGGGGCCATGGGTTCGAAACGAGAGGGAAAGGTCGTTGAGGAGTAGACGGGGACACGGAGCACGAGATGGGCGTCGGAGCGAGACGGGGACAATCCTGTTTCATCGGACCGTTGAGACCCACAGCTCGCCACGAAGTTGAAGAAGGTAGAGAAGGTGGCGGCGTGATGGGACAGGGTATACGTGGAGGAGGCGAAAAACGAGGATGAGGTTAATGATATACACGAGGGCTACCGTATACTACCGGCTCGATCCCATCTGTGGCTACCTTGTCTCCTGTTCTCTCGCTTCTTCCCCGTCACCTTTAGCCTCTGTCTCGCTCGCTGCCGTTTGTCGTGCCCGTTCTCCGTGTCCCTCGTTTCCTTCTGCCTCTTCACGTTTCTTTCGCTCTTTACGATTCAACAATGCGCCGGTATTTCCATTCTTCGCCTGCCTACGTACACGGGCGCCGAGCGTTACGCGGTCTTGCATTTTAACACGATCCGGATACCGTGAGCTGTTGTACTCGATCCCGGTCGATCGATGTGTCGCTCTCCGTGACACAGGCAAGAGGAGCTTGTTGGAAACCCTCGTACATAATAGCATTCGTACACGCGCCCGTGGACTGGCAGCCTTTTTTCTCACTGATAAGGCTGAGCAAGGCGGAAAGGAGTTTGACAATACTTTGAACAGCTGTTGACAGCCAATTACTCAGAATCGCTTAATTATCGCGAGCGAAATTCCCAAGCGTGGCTGGTGTCAGCGAGAAAGGCACGCCATACCGGGCTCGCAGCGAAACATAATTACACCGTTAGCGAATCGCTGCATCGGTGAAAGATTCCAGCGTGCAATTAACGTGACTGCTCGCGAGCTGTGTACACGCCTCGCGGTTGTATACACGCCCTGTGAGCTCGCTGACGTTTTGTGGCGGGGCGTGCACGCCGAATGAAGCGATTCCTGTCGCGTACGGCGCGCCGCCCGAAGAAGGGAAGATTGCGCAAGCACAATGCGACCCCGTGCAGCCAGTTTCATAGCCGCTCGAGCGAATATCGGTATTCGCTACCGGCGTTACAAGACCGCCGCACGCTTCGCTGACTTTTCGAAGAGCAGAGAACGCCCAGAGGAAGAGGGACAGGAACTGTGCACGGGGGAACTCCGTTGCAGAAATACGAGCGCGCATGCATCAACCGTGCCGAGGCGAGTCTGTTGCAAACGGATCTTCTCCTCGTATCGCCGTTTATTCGTCCCGTTGCCGGTGAAATTCTATTACGACAGGCGGCTGCTGTTTACGATTATCGATAACGCGCCAGGGATTCGCTCAGCGACGAGTGAAACGAAGCACGGAGGTTGTAGAGGTAATTCCATTATCGCCTTCGCTCTTGCTGACGAATTTGTCAAACGGAAATCTGTTTTTCATCGAGAATTCTACTATTTCATAGAGACAGTTTACTCTTTGACGAACTGTTATTTGGTAAATATCGTCGACACCGACGCGACGCGTTCAGTTAGTTCCAAAGAATTGAAGAGTCAAAACTAAAAAAAATTTCTTTTTATCGGAAATATTAATATTAATACTAAATAGTAATACTATAGTATAGAATTTGATTTTTATCACTCACAGTGTTTTCTACCAGGAATCTTCAATTATCGGTGCAAAAGTAGTCACGATCCACTTGGGGTACTGCTACAAGGCATCTTTCTCTATCACCCTGTTTTCTAAAAACAACGAAAGGGGTCGATGACAATTGCACGCGATAAAAAAGATATGGCTGTGACATACGGCTCCTCTACTTCGTTTTTCTCTCGAGACTAAGCTTCCCGTTCCCCAGTTGTCCACGCCGCGGTAACAAGATGTATCTTGTTTCTTCTTCATTTTTTTCCTTCTTGTCCTTTCTTGGACACTTCGTGCTGCCTCGAGGGACCACAGAGTCAACCCGGGGATAATAATAAAAAAGGAAAAGAGAAAAAAAAGAGGAGCGGTCGGGGGCCGCCGAGAGCTCGTCGCGTAGCTACATTAGCTGCAGCTTGTTCGCAGATAAAGGCAGCCACGCTCTTAAAAACCCTCGGTCGACCGTTGTCGGGAGATAGCTCCGATAATGGGCCGACATCCAGGAGACACGAAAGACTTTTCTCCCTATCTCCCTTGTCACGATTTATACATTTATCTCGTCCCGTTCGACCTGCGCCAATCGCTGGCCCGAGAAACAGGTTAACGGCCGCTCGGAACATAGAAAAACAATTAAAGACGATTCGACGTTCTCTGTGGACGACGAGGCCAGCGTAGTTTCCATTTAATTCTTCGTTTTTGCTTCTGCATATAGTGATGCATGTTCTCTGGTAGAGTTACAGTGACATCGTAAAATCAGTTGGACGTTAAAGTTAACATATTTCACGTGTCAAGATAACTAAGCTCGGAATCGTAAATTCGGTAGTTAGGTCCAAGCAGTAAGCAGTAACTCATCGACAGAATCGTCCACCACGTTTCACTTTAACACTCAGCGTTGTCGACGTGTTCGCGACCCGAGGGGTTTCTACTGTATGGTTTCATTTTCGCGATCATATTTTCTGCGAAACATCGAAGTTATTGTCTGACCGATACTGAACGTTAGTTCGAAGTGAATTCAGTTGAGCTTGGACTTGGAGCGGTATTTCGCCTTTGGACACTCAAAGCGTTGAATTCTATGCGTTCTGCGATGAGATGAATGGGGAGCACGTGAGAGATGCGAGGAGCGAGATGCATCCTTCTTACGACCCTAAGCGAGGCTCGACTGTTTGTTTTCCCACGTTTTTTTCGAGCTAATTGTCTCTCCGCTCGAAACTTGTTTGCTTCAACACCTCGTTGATTTGGCCTGCTTCTCGTATCCATGTAGAACGAGTGGAATAGAAATAGGGGAGTGGATCAACCTTCCGGACGTCAAGGTAAACGAGTTTCGAGCGTCGGGACAAGGTGCTAGGAAAAATATGTTTGAAGATAAGGAGCTACTCCGCACTTAGGGTCGTATGGGGCGTGCTCGGCTTCCATTCATATCCCATTGATCGCGCTGCAGAGTGTAGGAAACTCTGAAATGGGACACCGTAGACTGTCGACAGTTCTCAGTCCTCCTCCTGCCTTTATCATTGATGGTCGCACGTCACCAAACAAAGATAGCCGGAGCGAGTATGTCGGTTGTAGTCTACAATACGACGTGAACGTACATTTTAAGCTTACAGAGTACTTATTTTTTATTAAAGTAATAATAATGAAGCCTTCTATAAACGACATGTGTGATTTTACAAATTTACACCTTCATACCGCAGTTTTGTTAAAGTCGAAATAGTTTTAAATGCAGATCATATAATATTTTGCGGCAGGACGAATACGTCAATACTAATCTAGCTTCTTTTCAATAATATGGATACATATACAGATTGAAAGTGTACTTTTCACCTCGCATTTAGTCACGCTGCATCATTCCTATTCAGCAAACACTTTCATCCCCCATAAAAAGAGGGTGGGCGTAATGCCGCGGAAACGTTGATTTCTCCGAAACTGCACGGTTCGCCACCGAAAGCCACGAACAATGAATCAATCGACGAATACACGGGGTTCAGCTGTGTACCATTCGACGGTCGAGCGGCTTCATGAAAAAAAAAGAGAGAGTTGTTTTGCACAGTCTGCCGTCGTTGCAGCCCCCTCGACAAATCGTGCCCGATGATTCGCACGAATCGCGCATTTACGGTTGGCCGAAACAGATCGTTGAGCACACACGTCGTTCCCCCGATTAGAATCGCAATTTAGATGGCCTCGAGTGATTTCGCCGCGTGCTCGAGTTTCATTGCCCCTCGCGCCGCGCCGCGACCCCCTCGACGAGAAGAAAATGGGGAGCGTTGGGCGCAAGGAGAGGGGTGGCCCGCCCTATAATGTCAGATAACGAGATTATCGTGAACCGAGGAAGGAAACTGGTGGTGGTAAGAGCTGCGAGGGAACGGTGGCCATCCTGCTCGAGAAATTTCATTTGGACGTGACCGTCGGTTGCCACCCTCCCTCCGGGGAGGAAAAAAGGGAAAGGAAGAAAGCGGGCTATCGGCCCCGGGAGATCAGGAAGGGTGACATTGTCCGTAAGTGTCGAGGATCGAAGGGCGCGGCCAGGCCCATTCAAAGTCCCCTAGCTCGTTCGGTTTGCCAGTAATTGTAACATATTCACCCCTCGCGCGCAGTCAACCCTTATGCAAAGCTACCTCGGAACATTGGGTTTGGCTGCTTGGAATGGAACGAACGATGGCATCGTGTTCATGTACGGGAAGAAGGAGAAGTCAGGAAGGGAGGGATACTCCTTGTTCGATGCCTCGATCCGTCGGTTTTCAAGGAATCGTTGGTTTCTAATAAATTTTTGAAATATCTGATGCCGAGTCACACGTTCTAGAATAGTATCTTAATTTACCTAAGTCAAGAGCCTTGAGAAGTACTTAAGACACAGAACATCACGCATCCAATGTTTTATTCAAAGCAGGAAGGGGTGGTCGGCTAATCTCTTTGTTAAAGGGGGATGATTGACGCACCCATCGGTGGAAGCAATCTTAGGGAAAAAATTCGACTTCACCGTAGGATAAACTGAGCGCGTGTACGTGTGTGTATTGTATAACACAGGGGTGGTTTTGGGCGCTCGTAAAAGGACGGCGATCGAGGGGCAAAAATGGGGTTTATGACTGTAACAGATTAGGTGGCCGAACTACCAGGGTGGTTCTTGCCGTACTTCCTATTATCGTAGAGCTTTTGTAGTGCCCGTGCTTTTGTTGAAACGCCCCATCTTCACCCCCCTCCCTCTCTCTCTATCTCCGTCCCTTCTCTCGGCGCAAGAAATGGTATGAAGCGGACAGTGAAAGAGAGAGGTCGTTTGAGGGGGCTGGGGCGGCACCGGGCTACGACAGTTGGCCGATATTTGAGCTTCCTTTGTGTCGCTAAAGTACCGCGCCCCCCCCATTGGCGTAGTTCGCCCCGGAGTTTTCTCGTGCCGCTTTTATCTCCTGCTGCTTTTTCGCGGCGGCAACTCTCAACGGGAACAGAATGGCGACGGGGGCTGGAAAAGATAGGCGTCAGAGGTTGGGAAAGACAGAGGAGATTCGACCAGTAATTACCTGGTTCACTCGGACCAGACGAACCGTTGCCTTTTGATCCTTTGTCCGCTCTCTGGCTTCTGTTCATTTAATCTTCCTTCTGCTTGCATGTGTTTTCATTCCTCTTTTATTCCCCCCTGTTTCCTCCCTCTCTCTAGTTGTTACCATTTCTCTAATGGTCACCACTGGGGTGTCCGTTCCCCTCCTCTCGTTTTGATATTCATCAACGTTGCTTTTAGTTATTCTATACACTTATTCGAGTCGACACGTCACGGAGATCGTATATTGTCGAGCAATCTCACGTCAGCTACGCTCTCTTTTAAAATGCACAATTATTACAATTACGCAGTTCGACCAGTGATAGGGTAAAGGTAGGTAATATGGAACACCTGATATCAAAGATAAATTATACAAAATAATACTTTATAACTTACCTGACTATGATATTTAACTATTTTATGCACTCTTCAGAAACTTTTACACCCCCCGAAAAATATAAACGTTTCTTTTTCAATGATGGATGCCCGACTGATGTGAGGCTCAATTGTCAGTATCCATCGTCTAGGGATCTACATAGTATGTAGCCTGAAGAGTTCGTTATTTATTTTTCGAAATTTTACGAAGTTCCATATTACCTGCCTTTACCCTACGTATAAAGTAAGATCCTTGGGCTTAACCGGACTTGTAAGCAACGGGAAGAAAAAGGGAAAAACAAGAAAAGTACCCCGACAGTTGCTTTGGAAACGCTATTCACGATCGTTCGTGTACCGCTCAAGGAACAATCAATGAGGGTTACGAGCCCCGCGGTGCTTACGGTCTCGAAGCCAATCAGGCTTTGCAGGCACGCAACTCGACGCTACGGAAACGGTTCCCGACCGGTTGTAATTTGTGTTTAACTTTAATTAGCCACGGGGGAAGGGAAAAAGCCCGTGTCGGGCTTGCCAGCCAGTCTCCACGGTACATTTACTTGGGGCAACACCGAGTGCATAAACGTCGCCGGTGCGGTGTTATTAAGTCAAGTCGGCCGCACACCGATCCTATGGAGCCGAGCACAGCTGGTCTTTGTCGTCGTCGTCGTCGTAGTCGTGTCGTAGCCGTCGTCGTTGTCGTGGGTTGTAATCGTTGCGGTGCGCGCACGTGAAAACGCGATGCAAAGCATGCGTGTAAACACACATGCGCGTTCTCGCGCGCGAGCGGCAGCGTAATAGATAAAGGACGGTAGAGAAAGCACGTACGGGCGAAACGGTGAGAGAGACATAACACGCGATGGAAGGCACGGGAGGCATGCACACGCAAACAGGGAGAGGTAGCCAGCAGACAGAGAGAACTCGGGTGAAAGAGAGAGAGAGAGAGAGAGCGAAAGGGAGAGGGATGGACGAGGCCGGCACACAGAGGTAGCATTTATCCACGTATCCAGCTCCGCAGTGTGACGTTATTTCACGAGAGTACCGATCGTATCGCCTTAATTGCTTGGCGGGTTAAACTGCCGCGGCCGCCTCTTATCGACGAATCTGCACGAGTGCTCGCCGGAACGAGCAAGAGAGAGTCAAAGGGAGAAGGAAGAGAGGGTCTACTGTCTGCCGTTGTGCACGGCGCGAGTGTGTTCGCCACGGAGCGTGTCAGGTGTTTTCAGCTCGATTCGCGTCACTTCCAACGACGCGATGGTCGGCTGCGAATAAAAGGACAATATCGAGCTTCAATGAGATTCGTGGCCAGACGATGGCGCCGTGATCGCTTTACACCGTTGGCACGATCTTGTCAAGAAGAATCGAACGATACCACTCCAGCGTGAAATATCAGATTAGGAACACCTTCGAAAATTGACTTGACTATCGCCATTTCAAGGTTGCCGACGAGGGAAACGCCAACGTCGTGTGCTAGTCTTCCTCAGCTATCAGATCGAGGCATCAGTCTGCTGGATAGTATCACATTCGACGCCGCTATACTCCGTGCAGAAAATTTTAGTCAGCTGAGGCGGTCGAGAGGCTGTTCCCCCACCAGTGCGCGCTTGAATTCGAATCAGATAGCGAGAGGCGAACTGGCGTGACTTGCTCGCTAAATAAACTACACGCCCGTTCGTTAAACGCCACGATCTGCGAAATATTTTTCCACGATAATTCACCGCTCGATTCGAAACTAGTTCCGTGTGTTTAAACGCGCCGTTAAAAAGAATACGAGCGCGGCGTGGGAACTGTTTGCGTAGCGAGTGAAATATTCCCGACAGAAACAATAGGCGGCTAATAAACGCGACAGTAAAAGCGGAAGCGCGCTCACAGGTGTGTATCGCTCGGATGGGATCGATACCTGAATAAAATCTCTCAATTATCGCGAACGGGAGTAGAACGAATCGCGAGCGGGACTGGTAAGCTCGCATACCAAAGAATTATGAGCGCGAGAATCGTTCTCGTTTCCACTCGATGTACGCTCTGTATAGGTACAGTAGACACGGGTCGCGGGAACGCTCGCGAGCGCGATCATTACGCCATGCATTATTTATGTCATTCCATGTTCCGCTCACAATGTGGGTATACCAATCAAAATGCATTGCTTATGCAAATGTCGGTCGCGCGGCGTAGTCTCGGGGTGAATTCGCAGTCTGCTACGGGGAATAATCATAATGATCAATAAGATACACCGCTGTCGACGAGGCGTGCATTGTTTCCTCGTCTCCCCCCCCCCCCCCCGCCTCCGACCCGTATTTTCCCCGCCTCACTTTCTCCGTTTCTCATCCCTTCGCCCCGGTCCGCGACTCTCCCTTTTCTCTTTATCTGCTCGCCTCCTATCCCCCGTGTCGCTTGTCTCTGCACTTCATGCAAATCTTCAGGCGCATTGTCTGCCGGCGATATTAGGGAGAACTGTTATCGCGTTGCATAATTTCCGTGTTCGCTCGTGCACTCTCTGCTCCGCCGAGCCGGGGCCCCGGATAATCCGTTTGTACTCGAGCGTCGGAGCAGACGTTTCTCGGGTCGAGACTACTTTCACAGGTGTAGAAACCACGGATCACGGAGCCACGAGCAGGACCCCGACCGATCGAGCCTCGTTTCCTCCTCGAGACGTTGCAATTAGCCGCCGATTTTTCCATCGATCTGCTCCGTATACGTGAACCGTGGCTCGCTTCGCGGGAAACGAAAGCCGAGGGAATTAATTCAGTCGTGACGAAGGCACTAACGCGGTCGTGAATGGTTTCTAGCTCTGTGCAAGAGGATGGTATACGGTTCTATTTACGCGGAGAAAAATGCGGATAATTTCGAGTGTGCCGGGTGAGGTCCAGCTAATTGGGCTATTGTGGTTAATGAACATTTCGGTAGCAGGGGAATTCGTAAAACCGAAGCCCGATTAATTTAAATCGCAGTATATTCTGATGGATTAATTCCAGTTGATGGGCGATTTTATCGAATGATGTAACATCGTGGAGCGACGCGTCGTCGTTATGTTAAAATCCTCGGATTATTAATGGAACGTTCAATGAGCGTATGAAATAACGTTTGCGGATGAAACATTCCGCGTATATAGTTGCACCAGCCCCGAAATCCACGTACGAGCCACGAAGACCTTGACCAGTGGCAGGCTTTCGAACTGCAGGGATGCAAGTCGGCCCAGTTATAGGGCGAATGCGGTCTGCTCTGGTCGTCGGGCGGTTTCGGAATCTGCGCCACGTGTTGGCGGTTTTGCGGTACGAGGAAAACCGCCAGCCCTCGAAGCTCTTCTCTGTCATTCCCCGTTCGCCCTGCCCATCCGCGCAGTCTTTCGGAGCTCAGCTCCGATTCTCCTACGACCTTGCTACTTCAACCTCTCTCCCCCACGGCCCCCGATATTCGCACTTCGTGATCCTCCGTTTTCTTGTACCTTGGCATTTGCAGTATTCATTCGAGTCGCCTTTAAAACCTTAAGTGCACGACTCCAGAGAATGTTTGACTTAACAACTGACACTCCGCTGTATCTACAACGAACGCAGGGATGAGATCGTTGCGCAAACTCGATAGTCGTTTTTCTCGACTGCGCGAGAGTTTCCTTTAAAGGACAAAGCTGCGCGTGCGTAAGTGTCGGCGAACGCGTGTCCCAGTACATTTCGTCATTTGCCTTTTGCGCCGGCATCGTCGTCGTCCGCGGTATTTCTGCTGTTATTAACGGCGCAAAGTCGTGCGTGCCCCGTCGAATCCCCCGCGGACGAGATTAGCCGTTGATGTTTCTAAGGAGGATCTTGCGATCTACGCGACACAGCTCGCGGCGACGCAATTACGAAAGCTTTTAACTTTTTGTTTAATTATTACTGGGCAATTATGGTAATTAACGTGGCGACGCGAGAGCGGACGCTTTCTCTGGAGCAAGGCTCGCTCGGTTCCCGTTAATATGTATAAAGCTCCCGCGCTGCTGGGCTGGTCGCCGGAGCGGCGGCTTATCCACGGCATCGATCCGCGAAATGATTAATGTATCCTCGGTGGTTTGACGCGTGATCACGTCGCGCATTCACGGTCGAGGCGATGCGAAGAGGACAGTATGGAGAGGAGGAGGACCCTTAACTCGGCCGATAATGCGCGCTGATAATCGGGTCTTTAGTGGACGGGCAGGATCGATGGAACTAACGTAATTAGGCGCGGTGATATGCGCCACTTAAGCGTACTTGAGTGGCTGCAAACGCAACTGATTGGTTCTGTTGCCGCCAGCCGGCGTAATGTGCACTACGACACACGCCCCCTACACCCTCCGCGGCCCAACCACCCCCCTCTTTCTCTCTGACGCGCACAGATAATGCACTTTGCGCGGCACCCAGTTATTAGAGTCGCTAACAAACATTACCATCCAAAGGAGATCGTGCGCGAGCCGCGGGGCTGCTTTCTTGGAATCCGTTCCATTAAACGACGCCCTTTGATGTCCTCCCCAGAGGGAATCGTACGAATCGGAGACAACTGCTTTGAGAGAGTAAACCGAGCGTGCTTGTTATACGAGGAACAAAAGAGCAAACGGGATCTCGTTCCGTTCGATCCGATTCGTTCGATCGGGTTTTATATCGTCTCGATGCGACGATACCATCCACATACACTATTATAGCTTTCACCCGGCTTGCCCGCCCCATACCGTGGCCCGATATTAATTCTCTTTTCGGGTCGTCACTTGTCAGGCGGTGATTTCACGGCATTTTCGAGCCGCGCGTTATTTGAATACCGGCCGCGTTATTATGATTGCTCTCGATCAAAAAACGAAAGAGCGGAGAGGGAGAAGGGAAGGGACAGGATATGATGCAGGGCGTGACGCCAGGGTCCAGAGGGTGGGCACCAGCTATCGGATAATTAAATCGGCCGCAGGACGTAAAGGACACTGATTGACGGCCGCCAGCCGCGCTCTCTCATCATTATTCGTCGAAACGACATAATTCGCGTTTCGCTTTTCGACGGAGGCTAACCGCATTTTCCGGTACAATCTCCCCGACCCGACCCTCCTGCCGCCCGTGTCGCGTCACCGATGTAAAAACCCACTCCCCCTATTCGCCGCTTTTATTCCATCCGAAACCATGAATATTTTAAAGCCGTGGGCGAAAAATGAATTTCACTCTCCCCTGAGGCTTTCTACCGCCTGCAAAAATTAGATGATTTCGCGCGCCCGCGACCCCGGGTTTTGCATCGAATGCACGCGCGCCGCGCGATCTATTATTGATACGTTGCGAAACAATGTTCTAGCGGGATTTTTTACGCGGCGATTTAATTTGATTTCATGGCGATGGCGTCTGTTTATTACGCTTTTATTCGGGCCCGCCAATCAGCGTGAAACGATATTGTTCCAACGGTCTGTGCACGTTCCGTGAAACAGGCGACATTAAATCAGAGGAATCTGAATGTGACCTTTGCCCTGGATTTGTTGGATTCTCGAGGGACGATACGTGGTACGTGATCGGAATAGAAAAAGAGGATGAATGGTTGATGAATGTTCGACAGGGGAGGAGGAGTGGCAGGATATCTGGGAAAAATTAATTTACGCGGTACAACTGAGGTTTCTCGCTTTTGTGTGTCGTGTGTAATTAAAGGTAAAGTACGGCGAATCGTTTTTGCCCGAAGGAGGCGGACTTTTGGCAAGCGCAACGTTGAAACCAATCGCCGATCGATACCGCGAAAACTTTCTCTCGACCCCCTGACCAATCTGATCCCCGCAGCGATCAGGTGGTCGTGCCAGGTTCTGCGGGAATATCTCCGTAGAAATTACGAGCCTGCATCGCAAAAGGAATTCGCCGAATGGAAATATTTACGGCAGCTGTGTTTTACGGGCAAAATGGAAATTGTAACTGGCCGCGTGCACGTATCACGTATCGCTCTGATAATAAAGAACACATGGAATCCTTGGTACGGAGAACTCAGCTTCCGTGGCTAATGCCGAGTAATTAAAGCATATTCCATGAAATAGGCATTAACCATGTTGAACGAAGATAAGCACTTCGCGAAGATGCCCTTTGTACGGAGTACATAGAAAGTTTCACTGAAAATTAATTCGCATGGTTCTCACGTACTCTAATAATCCAGAAACCATGTCGAAACGTTGTTCTTTCAGTGCTCGAGTATATTAAAACGCTTCACATGTAGCCAGACGTGAAATTTTCATTCGAATTTTAATGCAGCAGGCTACATTACAGCTGTTCAAGTATCTCGTATTTCATACAATTCCTCTGAGCATAAAAATTGGACTGCTAGTTGTACAATATGTACACCTAATAATACCTCTGCACCAACAGAATAAATCAATTTGATCCATCAGCCATAACCCTGGAAATCCAAATTAGGGCTGGGACTATTTGTCGAATTTTTCAGTATTCGAATATTCGAATACTTCAGTTGCTCAATTATTTGGCGAATATAATTGGAATATACAAGTATTCGAATATACAAGTATTCGAATACTGATGTATTCAAATAGTATTCGAATATGTAAGTATTCGAATACTGATGTATTCAAATAGTATTCGAATATGTAAGTATTCAAATATTCCCAGCCCTAGTCCAAATCATCGACTCGCATTTCTTGCTTCGCTAATTCGCTGCTAAGCGACAAGATCCATACCCTCATTAACATTTCTTGCTGTTGCGTCGAACTCGCCACGTGCATCGGTATCGAAACATCCTGCATCGTGCCTCGATGCAGCTCTTCGATTTCGCGAGAGAGGCATTCAATCGCGAACGATCATCCGAGGCCAGCTTTCCTCTTCCGTTGCGCGCATTATCTTGCACCGGCGGAAGCTCGTGCCGTTAAGTACAGCGTCGTTGTTCGCAAGATAGACGAAGAAGGATACGGGTGGTGCACGACGAAAGCCAATAAATTAATTGGATTGACCGCGGGTGGCTTTGCGCGGACAAATGGGATCAGCGATTCTGCCGATCAGCAGAGCGCGTGCTCCGTCGATTCTTGCAAGCCTCGAACTCGTCGAGCCTTTAAGAAGCTGGCTCGTTAACAGGATGCCATCGGGTACCACCGACGCGTTTACACGTGTTCGATATCGTTTAAAAGCAACCGCACACGAGCCACCGCCACCCTCTCGTTCTCTCTGCACACGTACAACGTTCGTGCACCAGTGCGCGCGACAAATGGGCACACGGTATTGCCTCTGACGGCTTCGTCCCGTTTAACGCGTTAGACGCTGGCAAATATTACGCTAACGTGATAAGCACGGCTATCGATTCGAGCAGAATCGCCCTCGAGTACTTTCGTTTGGGTGAACGCAGCTGCTGCGTTCGCTAGAACAAACGCATTGCTTGATCCTTGGATATGATTCTAAGAAATAGCGTCTTCTATCGAGAGACACACCGGTTGAGGGTGTAAGCGCAGGAGAGAGAGAAAGAGAGAGAGAGAGAGAGAGAGCTGCGTCAGCACCAGGATCAATCATCAGGGGTGTAATAACTCTTAAGCACGAAGTTCAACTTTTTACAATGCGCTGCAAGCTTCTCAAAGTCTCAGGCGACGTCCGCTCACTGCACGTTCAAGCTTTTTATTAAAGTTGACGACGTGCGGGGGCGAAGCTTGTATGTACCTCGCGGCGTGTACTGGTGGTTCTCTCTGGCTGAGAGAAAGGGCGTTGAAGCGACGAAGAGGAGCAGCATGGGAAGCAGGGTGGTGTGGAGGAGGCAGGGGTGGAGAACTATTTCAGCTTTTACGAGGCCGTCGTGGCGTATCCGTTTGGCGGGGTACGACGTGCAAAACGATCGATAACACGCTCGTAACGTTATTACCGACAGGTATACGGAGGTGGGTGGGTAGCAGCGGTACTACCGGTAATAATGTGGCTTTTACGGTCGTGGGCGCTGGTACAGCTGCCGCCAAAGTCGGTAAGCGTGGGTTTCCATCGGGCTCTCAAATGCCGGAGCAGCAACCGAATTTGCGCCACTATTTCCGTCCTTCCAACCCCTTCTCTCTCACACTCTCCCCCTCTCTCCTCTGTCTATCGCATGTTGTTTCATAGAGAACAAAACCAGTCGCACTCTGGACTCCGTGGTATGCCCTACTAAATTTATTAAATCATTCCGATTTTCAAATATTTCGCACTCTTAAAGATAATTTCTTCCTTCTGACAACTCCGAGTATAAACAGACGCGAACTTATCAATACAGAGCGACCAGAACCAAGGAAGACGTAGAGTAAACTGTATTAATTATTGGCACTTCTGATTAATAATCAAAATATTAAGAAGTACGAGCTTAGAAAGTTCCTTTTTTACAATCTTTTTTTTTTCTCTAAAACACTACAAATTCCAGTAGCTCGCCACAAAAAAGTCTCAGAGGTAGCGGTGTGACAAAGTGCTGAATTTTAAGCGTTTTCTTAAAATTTTGATAAGGAGTAAGTATATTTTGTCGCATTATAATTAAATAATGGATTGATATACAGATTCATTAAGTCTTGTAGGTTTTTAATAATGAATGAAATAGTCTATATAAGCTTCGTTCTTAACTATTTTTTTCTATATAATTTCAAATTTTCGGGTGCCAATGATTGTAGGTACATTATTATTATTATTATTAAATGACTTTATGCACCATTACAATTAAAATTACAATGACGAGTAACTGCTGCTCTACAACCTAACCTAAAAAGCCGTTGGGAGATAAGAAAAGGAAAGAAAATAAGAATAAACCGATTACATAGCAAACCGTGAGAGGATGAAAGAACGAGCACTAAGTTTAAATGAAGTAAACGACGACACATTTATACTTATTTCAGTTTTTTCATTGAATATTATTAAAATAAAGACTTAGATAATAGGTACTCAAGATATTTCATTCTAATGAGAGATTCATAATCATCAATAATAACTACAAATTAAGAGCATATAAAAACTCCACAAAAAAGTATAGACATTCCAATTGAGATTTCCGCCTTGGATACCGATCTTTTTACAGCTTACCCAATCACGTTTCGTTTCATTACTGAAACCGTGGAACATTGTCAGACCGCCGATGGCCGGTGAATACATATTACATACATAGTATGAAATTACCCGCGATTACTCGCGATACATGCACCTGCGGACCAAGTGGATCTTCCGCGAAACACTAGATGCTTGTACACGCGCGAGGCAATATTCACGAACGGCATGTACCAGGCAAACTTTCCACGGCCGTCCGCCGAGGAGAATATTTGTCGGGCGGGGAACAGTGTTTCTCGCGCGGCGGCGAGTCGATTTCCATGCAAAGCGTTTCCTGAAACCTTTTCTCCCGGGCGCGGAGCTTTTACGAGGTGAAATTGGTCGGCAGGAGTGCAACAGCCCAGGCCACGTTGGTACGCCGCGCGCAGCTTTAAACCGGAGGAGGCGTAATCAGCGGAACGGAAGCCGAAGCAGCGGCACGATTTCCGCCGCTTATGCCGCTCTAGCGCTGCTCCTCGCGTGTGCACGCCTCGAGGCGGCTTGCTGCTTACGTGGGCCGTGACAAGTGCATCCGGCACATCGAAGGATTAGCCATTCCTACCGTGCGCAATCACGACGTCCGATTACGCTTAGAGAACGTTCCTACTCGTGCCCGCCCCCTTCGCCCTCCAGAAATCCCCGCGTGGAAAAATCACGCGAGGACTCTTCGCAACGCTATTTCATGGCCTTACGCCTTACATAATACAGTATATTTTCCTTTACGAGTATTCTCAGTATACGAGTATCCTAGAAGGTATTCTTAGGATCACCCTGAATTCTGTCCACCTCGTATCGAATTTACACCGACGTCCATCGAAGGGTAACTCCGTATACGTGCTTTCCTCCAACGAGATCCGCGAAGGCCCTCCCCTTCCGTTCGTTGATTCAATCTCGACGCCGTTTCCTGTTTCGCGCACGCTGTTTGCCAGCCGCTGTTCCCCGGCTGAACATTCAGGATACGAGGAAAATATTTTCTCGACTCTCTCTCTCTCTCTCTCTCCCTCTCAGGCTTTCCCTCCCTCGAGGCAGCATGACGGATACAAACAAGATCACGCAGAGGCGCTCGAGGGTAACCTTTTAGCTGCCTAACGTCGCTGCTTCGAAGGCTTCTTTTTGCGGTTCCGACGCTGCGAAGGTAGCGGAAGAAAAACGCGTGCTGGCGGTTTGTAACCTCGAGACCTCGGTGACTCGGGAAACGGATTTCTTCGGGGGCGTACAGAAGCTCGAGCTTCACGAGATATTGGTTCAAAATATTGCTTCCTCAGCCAAAGAACTGGGAATTTTATTACTCGTTCTCGTTGGTACACACATGCGATCTTGTCCTATCCACGCTTATATGCGACAGAACGCTGCAGAAATTCCTCTAATGAGTTTAATGTCACCACTCCATCCTTCGCTGAAATGTTTTCTCAGAGTTTAGGTGTGTTTGGCAGTGAATTAAAATTTTCCAGACATTGGATGTGTACACTGGGCTTTATCTATTCTTATACTTCTTGACCTAAATACGAAACTTAGTCGAAGGATTTGTTGACGCCAGCAAACAACGTTTGGAGTATTGTTGCATGCGTTTAGAAATGACAGTGTCTCATGGGTGTATAAGGTTTGTTTGCCGGCAGGGAAGATGGCAGTCTGGATTTTACGACCTGTAATTTACGATTCGTATCTGCACTCTGCAGACTGTCGACTCGGGGAACAAAGCGTTTCATGTGTGAAAATTTTGTTGTACATCCTTGAAGGAGCGCGTTTTTGTGAGCGTAAAACGTGGGGCATGCTTCGGTCGAACGAAAAACAGCTGAATCCCCGGATGAAACTGACTTTATCGTTTTATTTCGTGTTTCAGGGTCCACCGCAGCCCGGCCAGCAGTATAAATTCTCCATCGGCGAGCTGTGCGATCGTATCAAGGAGGACTTCAACTTTCTTCAGTCACAGTATCACAGGTATACCTCTATTTTTAATTCCTATAAATCGACCCCCACAGCCATGCTCTCGTTGCACGAAAAACTGCGCAACGTTCCCGACGTCATTTCGCGTGGGGATCAATCATACTTAATACTAACTACCGCGTTGATAAAATTGTCACTTGTCTATTTAAAAACGCGCGCTCGATTTGCGCGGACAATAGATCTTGCGTGGACGTTCGCTCGTCATCTTGACCCAGTTGAAAGTAATTGCAAACGATAACGTTTCGAATCAATCAACAATTGATTCACAGGTTGAATAGATTCCTTACAAAAACCAACAAAAGAGTGGAAACTAAGTAGAAAATGCTTGAAATACCATAATCTAATAAACTCGACGCGATAAACGAGCGATAGCAACAGTGGAATCATTAAATTGGAATTACGATAGAGTAGCAAAAACTCGTTTGATTTGAAGCGTTTTCTGCTTCCACTCGACCGTTATCTTATCGCGTGGACGTTGTCCCTGGTCCCGTATTCTCCGCGATGTCGCAGCAATTCATCGGTTGCAGTCGATTCCTAGGTGTACACGGGATCCTTATCTAGGGAAGGTTCGCGCAAACGCCGCGTCCTAGCGTAGGCGAGGCGAACGGACAACAAATCGACAGATGTTGGCAGGGTACTGTTTGCCCGAGCGGAAGCTATGCACACGCGAGGCATGCACATAGCCCGGGGGACGTGGAGGCTTCTCGGTTTCGATTCTACGCACGCGTGTTACGCGCCCGCGATAGCTGTTCAGCTTCTTTACGAGCTGTCCCGCCACATTTCTCCATCACGTTTACGATGCAATCTTTTCTTTTTCACTCGACCTAACCCTGCCTGCTGTATTCAGCCGCGTCAAATGCCGCGCAGCTTTACTACAACTCGTTTCTTACATCGTAATACAACACATTTCGATCTCACTTCTGGGCATTAGGATAAAATAAAAATGATAGATGCGCGACGTCTATGCGTTGCCACGGTACATATAAAATAAATCATTCCAATAGTACCGCAAGGAGCACAGTAGCAGCATCCCAAGAATCTCACAAAGAAAAGTCACCGCAGCGCTGTACGCAGAAATGTAACAAGTACCTAACTATAGGAATATAGAAAGTAATCGAGCGCGATACGATCTGGCACGCGAAACGGTGGAGAAAAGCTGCCCGATAAGGGGACTTTCTTCGGGCGTAACATCAACCTTCCAACGGTGGCCCCCTCCCCCCGCGACGATCCCTATCGGCGGCTTGACACGTTAATTTATGCCTCGGCCCTTTAACGTGTTAATTCGCGACGTCACGTGCCGCACGATTTCCACCGACGACGGAAACTTAAATTGCTGTTTCGTGTCGCAGCGACACGGCCAGCTGAACGACAGAGAAAATGGGGGGCCGAGAAGGAGAGACAAGGCCCCTCGGGGCTATGTGCATACATGCATAAATATGCACCGGGCGTACGTGAGCCGCGTGCGACATTTCGACACGCTCGCGTTCCGTACAGGGCAGTCAGAAAGTAGCCAATTTCGCACTCGGTGCACACCGACTCTTTCACGGAGTGCTTGATTTCCCCCCGAGCCACGCCCCGGGACCACGTGTCCGCTCAACGATACACACGAAAATGAAAATGTTTGCCACGGGGACGCGTGCTCCTTGCTAAGCGTCGCGACGATGCTCGAATCGCTCGAAAACACACTGTGACTCAATTCAAGTTCTTCAACAAACGACTCTCGCTACTCGTACTCTTTCGCGTTCGATTTTTCTGCCTTTGGCGTGTAAATGTGGGGAAAGGTACACGCAGCTCAAACGATTGTGGCCGATCGCGATTCGATTGCATTCGAGCGTACCAGGGTTGGCTTTTTCTCATCGCTAACATTCTACTGTATTTCTTGAGCATGGTTTAGGGCACTGCAAAATCACTGATTCCCGTCTAGAACACTTCTATTTCGTGAGAAAACATCACTGTGACGCCATCTAATATGAGACACGTTCACGTGGAACTGTTACAAAATTGAATTTATATTGCTTCGGTTATGTTTACTTTCCCGTTGTTGATATGAAATAACGGATAGTAGATTTGGAAATAAATGCATATTTTTTTGACCTACAGATTTCCACTAACAATGAGCGTTTTACATTTTAATCTATAATGACTGCTACAAATAAAATACAAGAAGACCTTATTCATCACAGTATTCAGGTTTCCTAATCCCCTACTAGCCCTACGAATACATAACATTCGTTTCCATTTTTTTTCCACTTTGCATATTACAAGTTTATCGTTTGCGACTCATCGATTTCATTTTCATTTCAAACAAGGTCGCCAATATATGTATGAACGAGATATGGTGCTTCTACGGAAATTTGATGAGTGATACCTATTAGCGAGAAGCACAAAATTATTATCATTTTTCTTGAAATTCAATGCAATAAAAATTAGTTTACATTTATTTTTTACATCGTTTACGCTACATCATCGAACAGAACAGACCGTGAAGATTTATAATATAATTATGATAATGCAGATGTCGTCACAGCGATGTTTCCCTCACAAAATAGAAGTGTTCTAGACGGGAATCAGTAGAAATACAGTAGAATGTTAGCGACGAAAAAAGGCCAACCATGATAAGCTATCCCACAATCAAATCTCGATCGGCCACAATCGTGGACCAAGTGCTCTCTTTTGCAACCAGCTGCAGCTTCGTTCGTTTCGGTTTAAAAAAATATCTCCGAAAGACATTAAAGTTCAGGTAAAACCGATGCCCAGATTGAACCGCCGTGTCTGAAACCGTTTCGCAACCGTTTCGCCACAGATTTATTTCCTTCGGGTTCGATTAGTGATACGCTACATATCCCCGCATGTAGAAGGTTGCACAAGCCGCGATGAATTTCCCGTGCGAGCGGTCGCGATCCCGCGGAATAATACCCGTTGCACGTCTATATTATACGCTCGATGACGCGGAAAGTGGCACAGCCACGGTTAGTTTTATTATCAGACAATCTCCGCGATTAACGCTTTCGCGAGCCTGGCAAGAGGAACCATAAATTTCGCCGCTTACAAATTGAGAACGGCTGAAACGCGGGGAACTCCCGCGGCACCGTGCGACGGGGAACAGGTGCGCGTTTCCGCGTGTTTACATCCCGAAACGTTCGCCGAGGAGCGGGCTTGATAAGGCGTCTTGTAAATCGTTGCACCGCGTCAATCGTAGGTAATTAATGGGCCGGTGCCGCCGCTCTCGCGCAACCAGAATTATCGCTCGACCGATCATTAATATCGTGCTAATTTATCGCGACGAAGCCGCGATCCAGTCGCTCAGGAACGTTTCCTCGCTGCTCCCCTCGCGCCGCCCACTGTAAACCCGCTAACGATTAACTGAATAATTCAGTTCTATCCCCTTTAAAAGGAGCCAACTCGTAAAAACGGACGGTCTCGTTAGCGGTGCATCGAGTTCTCGTATGGCGATCGAGGAACAGGGACTGCTGCACGCCCGGCCGCAAGATTCACGATCGAATATGGTCGCGTAGCAATCCGAGCAACTCTGATAGTACCCGGCGGCATGGCACGTCGAATGTTGGAACTTCGAAACACGCCGCACAACGGACTTTCGCCTTCGCGAGTCCAGAATCGAGCGGGGAACGATAATTGCCTGTCGATTCTCGTCGACGGACCAGCCACTCAATTTCGCCCCGTCGATGCAACTGCTAGATACAGTTAATCGCCTTAGCGTTCTTTCCTTCTTTCGGATTCCCTGCCAATTACGGTAACGAATGGAAATCGCTCGCGCGGGCCGTTCGCCTCTGTCGAACGTATCCGCTACAGGTAATTAGAAGCTCGATCCGTTGTTATCGAGGAAGGTTTATCGCAAAAGTGATAGCGGAACGTGGCTCGCGAAAATGGTGCCTCTACTTTTCTCGACGACGGTTGGCGTTATTGTTCCGCGTTCGAACTCATGGTTGGACTATAAGGAGTTACTTCGCTCTTTGTCGCTAATTGGCTATGATTTCTTTTTCATTTTTCGACTTTACTTTCGACGCTGTAACTTTTCCATTTAGTACCATTGTCGCGGACCCCGGAACGGGGGCGTTTTAATATAATGCGCGCTGCGACCACCGCGAACAGAGGGGCGAACAAAGGCTTCGCGTTCACGGGGGTTGGCGGTGATATTAATGCTGTGTTCTTGTTCCCCTTGTGCGGCCTAAAATTCCAGTGGAACTGGTGAGAAAATAGAGATACAGAGGCATTACGCGATGGTAAGCCGAGGGGGGAGAAAATGGAAAAACGAGGGGATTCGTTTACACGTTACATTATATTCGTCCACATGCTGTCGCTCGGATTGCGGCGCGCTTTTTGCCTCGTTTTTTCCTCGAAACTGATAAATTAAAATTAATTGCTCGATGCTAATGCTTCGTGAAAACTCACTGCATATTTACACTCCGGTTTACACTAATCGTTTGACAAGTTCTATTATTTAAATTCAATTTCTGAATTATTGCATGCTTGTCAGATTATCGAATTTTTAAATTTACAATTCGTAGCGGAAGCGATTTATCTACTCGTAAAATACTAAGGTGATGGATAGAAAAACGTACACGCAACGCAGAGAACGTTTCTCATACGATGCGTTACGGAGGTCATTCAACAATTACGGATACATAATTATTACACGACAGGCTGGGAGGGATGCAATTTCGTAGAATCGCTACGACCCCGAGTCAATTCCACGGACGAGCCCGTAAACAAAAATATGACGCTCGACCGCCGTTAAAAAATTACCGCCAGCGTAATGGGGGACCTCGCTCGTGTCATTTCCCGCGCAAATTACCGCGTCCGCGGATCGATAGGAATTAATTTTCCATTTAACTGCCTATTATTTCTGCCGAGGCCACTAACGCTGCACGCGATAAAGATCGATAATTCTGTTCGACGACGAAAAAGTAACACGCTCGCGGAGTGCAATTTGCTCACTGAACCCCTGTTGATTTTGGTCGAAACTGCAGCACCGCGGGGACACGGTCCGCTTTTTTCGCGTATCGTCTCGACTTCGCGAAATTCCGTCGCCATGTTGATTTTTCGCGTTACACTGGTCCGCCCGCGGGAGGGGCAAAATTTATTTGATTGAAAATTCTTTTTCCTCCTCTCGTTTTGCTTTGTATTCGTTCGCTCCGCGTTTCATTACTTCGCCGCTCGACGCTGAACGGTATCGGTAATTTTTGGTAAACACGGGGTCATCGATCCGCCCCGTCCCATCGCGACCAATCGAACGAAATAAATTCCTTGCCCGCGATGCTCGCGGGCAGCGCGTTCGCGCAATTGCACACGCTTCCGATAGTTTTGATACGCCGTTTAGAGCGGGCCGAATGGGAAGACAGAGAGACAGGCGGAAAAAACGGGGAACGCGTGTGCAGGATATTCTCGCGCACAGTGGCCGGCGTGTAACGACTATTATCGATGTTTGTTGCGGCTGCACTAATTGTGTGTTTTTAATGGCTTGGCTGTGCACCGCTCCTCCGCGGCCTGCCTCGATTAAGGGACGTGACTGAAGCGGAAAATCGGTCCCGCGAGGTAAAAAGAGCAACGGGAAAGAGTGAAACGGCAAACGTTCCGTCGTGGACTGTTTAACGATGTCTGCGGGCCCGGTTTCACACGCGATCGCGTTCCTTACTCGTTAACGGAGCCTGACACGTCGAGTGCCTCGATTCGCATCGATGATTCGATTAACAAGCCTCGATTGTCCGCGCCACTCGAGCGTTTATCTTTTTCGTAGGGATACACACTCGTCCCTGAGCATTGAATTTATGTAGATACGCAACGTGGCCATTGTCGCGAAGTGACCAAAGTGCAGGTGTTGTCCAAAGTTGAAAGATCACGGTGTCAGATCAGCTTCGTTCTGTGATTTTCAAGCGATCGTCAGCTGTTTTGTTCCATCACGTCGTTTTTGGGGAATAGCAGGAATCATTTTATGTAAATCTTGAAAGTTTAGAAATAATTACGTTGGTCATTTTATGAGAATTGTCACGGATGTTGATCCACAAGCCCCTATAGCTTTATGTATATCACCTGAACATTATTAATGTTGAGCTTATACTTATGTTTTCTTGCTTGTTCTGTTCAGTATTAAGTTGGAGCTGGAGAAACTCGCCCAGGAGAAGACCGAGATGCAGCGTCACTACGTCATGGTGAGTGGAACATTATACGATAATCAATGAACGAGATCATGTGTCTGTACTTCCATCATACGTATCGCGGGATCTTTTCCTTTCCTTTCATTTCATTCGCGGGAATTTCGCGCGGATGCTTCTCCCACGTGAAGGTAGATCCGAATTTGTGCTACGGGCAAGTATACCGACAAGTAATGAGTTAATAGACTTCTCTTCAAGCTTTTTTATAGACTCTCGATATTTATTTCCAAGTGGTGTCAGTAATTAGTTATTCGATCGCCTGCTGGACACTGAAACTGCTTCGATGACCTTTCGTGACGATCAGAGAGAGAGAGAGAGAGAGAGAGAGAGAGAGACAGAGAGAGAGAGAGACTAGTGTATTACCACACCGACGGAACTGAAAGTTCCACAGGTATACCCACCACAACTTAATATCAGACAACTTAATTCTTCCCAATCAACTCCCCTTTAAAATACACCAAGTTCTTGAAACTTTCTAGAATGAATAAAACAAATGAAACAAATAATTCCAACAATCCAAATTTCTCGTTCTCTGTCTACACTTACATCGTTATTTAGTCAGAAAACTGAATCTCGCCCACGTTCTTAAGGTTTACTCAACAGATCTCTGCGAATGCCCGCTTCATCTGAATACAGTAGCTCCTTATTAATTTTTAATAGGTCGATTGCGACGTTGGCTGGAATATTTAACGAGCCCCGTCGCGTCGAATAATTCATAAATCCTATTAAGCTCGAGGCGCGAGGTGCGGTCGATCTAGGCGACGATCTTTTAATAAAACCGCCGACCCGACCCCAGAACTCCATCAGCCATTCAGCCGACCCGCTGAGCGGGTTCTCCTCGCGTATTTCTTCGTCGCCGCGCTACCATCTCCTTTTCAGTCGGCTGCACACGCAGGTGTGTCTTCCCCTGTGCCTGTACACACGCGGCCGGTAACCATGGCGCGGCTTACTTTCGCCCGTAGATCTTCATTATTGCGGTGCAACGTCACCGCTGTATGCGTCTTCATTAGCAGGAGGATACAACCGCGGCGCGATGGGGATATATACGGAGTCTCGACTCAGCTCGAGGGCAAGTCGCATGCGACTTCCTACAGAGAAGGTCGCAGGTCGACGCCTGCTTCAAAAGACGGCTTTGAATTTACACGCCGCGCATCCCGTGCATCGCGATTCTCCCTTTTTCTTCCCAACCACGAACGCCGATCGAATGAAACGGCTGTTCGTCACGATCCAAACGCCCGTTTCTCATCGTGGGCGTCGAGCCACCAGTATTTCAGAGAATTCTTTCAAACCGGAGACCGAAAGAGTGAGCGGTGTAGATTTAAAGGGTGGTTTATATCGGGAGGAGTCGTGTATCCTTTTTCAATATGTTACCGTGCATTGGCAACTGAAAACGATTGATTGCTTACTCCTCCATCCACGATTTATCCAGCCTAAAATTTATTCGAATAAAAGGTCGAATGTCGACGCTCCGACACAATGACAATGCCATCTCTAGATCGTTTACGACGCCACATAAATTCACGAGCCCGTACAGCCCGGCGTCGTAAACCCCGGGTAACGATTTTTTAAACGACGCATCGCTCCGTGGCCGCGCACTGATGCCAAAGAGCCATAGAGGGCCCGTCGAAGCTTCTAAAACGACGTATGCAAAGTGGCATTCGCGGGCTTATGAATCCTTCGGAACGGCTGCAGATTGGACGATAAAAATGGCCGTGCGCGGGCCTGGAAAAAGAGGCGGGCAGACAGCAGCACTCGCGTCGCTCGCGGGGTTTATTGTCTTTCGCGTTCCGCGGTTATCGCGGCCACGGCGTGTAATTTATAGGCCACACTTCGTGGCCGCGTTCGATGCAAATGACTTGATATAAAATGCACCGCGGCCGGTTGCGTGGACGTGGCACTTCCGTCGATTCACGCACCGCGAAGATTAATCGCGCGATCGCGACAGGCCTGCGTACGAGGCCGAGCGATACCGCCGATCCCTCCCGGAGACGATGCCTCCTCTCGATCCCTCGTCACGAACCCCGCGGCTCGTTCTCTACCCGCTCGCGTTTCAATTTATGCAGCACGCCCCTCGCGCCCGTATCGTCCATCTCCCCTGTTCTATAAAGTCATCCTCGCGGATGGGTGGAAAAATTATGCCCCCTTGGGCGCTCTGCCCCGCAGCAGCTACGTTTGTCACTCGCCGGCTGGGCCCCTGCGGCAAAAATCCACCGCGCCGCCGGCTTTCCCAATCGTTCGTGGCCATTTATTATTAGCCGGCGCGGTGTCGTATTACATCGTTTCGTCATTCACGATTAATCATCGACGGAACAAGAATTTATTGTATTGCCGTCGGCCCGCGCCAGCAACAGGTACACTTGTCAGGCATACGCGGCCGTGTCTGCCGCGCCACGCCGCTCCGTTCTGACGTATCGAGTGACCGGTAAACGGGGCTCTTAATGAATCGGTGGCGGTTTATACTCGAGCGTGATTGCAATGATTCAGCCCGAAACGACGCGCCTATTCATTATCGCCAGCGAGCACCGATGTGTATAAGTAGGTACCCGGTCGAGGAAAAACGTCGTTTTCCTGCCGTCAGCCGATTCCCATGGTCATCATTGATGAAGACTTTCGAACACTGTTGAAGTAACAGGATTACCCTGTCGTGTGAACTTGAACTCTTGAATCGAGCCGATGTCTGCTTGGTAATGCTGCAAGTCATATCGTTGTGGAAGAAAAAGGAGAGTTTTTAGAGGAATAGTTTGCTCGATACTCTGTTAGGTATCGCTGTAAGTTATCCTTCTCTGTGTTCCCGGAATTACCTACGTTCTTTCTCCACTCGCTGTCATTCCCCAGCCGGTTTAAACGCTTTCGCGTTCACGCACCGCGAGCACAAGTGCTCAGGATATTTTATATTCCCGTTGTCCATAAACGGAGCTTTCCCCGACGAGTTTTCCACGTGGAAAAACCTCGAAACGCTCTGGCTACGTGTTCCATGCCAGCTAGAGTTCGTCCGTCCGTTAAGTCGAACGCGATCTCTGTTCAGGGATTTGTTTCCGATGCAGCAGCGTGTCGTCTTCGCCCCGTCGTGCCCGACGTCGTTATACGACGATACAGCCCGGCCACGGGGCATTACGCTTTTACGACTCTTTCATGTAATTGTCGAGCTCGTGAACTTTTACGAGCGCGAACCGCGCGGAAGTGATCGCCTTGAAGCGCATCGTTCCAGCGCAGTTGCACCGGCCACGGTGCATTGACTCGTTTCGAGGGCTTATTTCGATGCTTCTGACTATGTTGCAACTGAATGTTGCTTCAACGTCTTGATCTGTCGAGTCGTTGGGCTCCAAGATGAAGACTTTCAAATAACGCTCTACCACTGCAAGATTTCATTCTCAGAGTCGATGGTTATTTCTCTACAGAAAGACTTTTGAATATCTTCATCACGCTGTGTATTACAATACTTACGAAAGAGGCAACGCCTCCATTCAGCTCTTCAGAGATGTTCGAGTGTCCCAAAGGCGATCTGAAATCTAAAAAGGACAATGTTGCACGTGTCACGCCCACGGGTAACGCTCGAGAAGAGAAGATATTCGTGGAATCGCGGAGTTTGATAGCCGCGCGAAAGCTGGTCGTTAAATCGAGACGGTTCGCGATTTTACGCGACCGAGGAGTCGTAGATTGCCGCGAAATCCCGCGTGCCAGAATACGGCGATGAGTTAATAGAATCCTGACGCCGCGAACGGCTACAGTTCGGGTCGTTAACACCGCTAACCCGTGTCCGTGTGTCTAGTGCCACGAATTTATGCAATCGTTGTAGCACGCGAGCGTGTGCGCCTTCCTGCCTGAAATTGGCCCTGTCTACGTTTCGCCCGTGTACAAGTAGCCGGGGCGTTGCAAGTTTGCCCTGAAAGCCCGCCGCGAACGTGTCGGTCGTTAGCGTACATTTCCACAGGAGCTGCAGTCTCCGCGCGACCTCGGAGATGTTCCTGTAAACGGCGGGACGAAAACACGGGTACAAATTTAATTGCGCCATCATAACTCCGGCACAGAGATTATAACGGTAGCCGCGGAAGATTTTATCGAGTATCTACCTACGATTGAAAGCATTAACTCATCGTCCGTGAGCTGCGCAATTTTCGCGATGGGAATAAGCTTCTATCACGCGAGAATTGAGCTCTCGCGTCGCTTAGACGAGGCAAAGACGTTCGGCGTGTAGGAGACACGGTTCGAAGATTATGCACCTCGGTTACAAAGTCGCGTTTCACCTCGCATCGTGTGCACTCGCTGGGCAACGGTAGTTCGCAGTTTTAATCGGACGCGCACGGTGCAGCAACTGTGCAAATAGCTGTAATTAGTCTCCCTCGAGGGAGCATCGTGGGACGATCCCGGGTATACGTTGCGATATAGTCGTCTTCATTGGCCGAATGGTTGAAGAGGACCCTCTCGTCGTGCTCAGGGACACGCGTCCACCGAGCTTCGAGTGTTTTTCTTGATTAAATCGGGGACAGACCGATTGGGAGCGCGGGGCCAAATCGACGGCGAAATTTGCAAGTCGTACATGGCCGGGAGGGGCCTCTTTATGTAAGGGTGTGCTTATGCAAGGGAAAGATGAAAGGGGGGATAAGGGTTCGTGAGAGGGCCGGGACTGTAGGGCGAGAGAGCCGGGGGTCCATTAGTCTTGCGTATCTCGTCACGGCGCAGATAGGGATCGCGATCGATATCGGGTCGTTTATTCGAGAATGAAAGCACCGACTCGCTTCCAGGACCCGAAGGGATCGCGATACGAGGGTCGTCGACGGCTGCACGATCCACAATTTCCTCGGCTCGATTCGTAAATCTTCTTTTCCTTTTTTTTTTCAAACAGGAGAGAGATCCTGAATTTATTCTTCTCGCGTGAATCGAGTATCCCGTGTGTCGATGGGAGTGGGTGCCCTTTTTTCCTCTCCGGCGCGTGGAATTTCGTGCAAGTCCGACTGGATGACGCGGATACGAGGGCGCGATAGAAAATCCGATACGAGCGAAGCTGGTCCAATTTGAAAATGCAAACGAAAGGGCGAAAAAGCCGGAGAAGGGTGCGCGGGAACGGTGGATTCTGAGAGTTTAATGGCTGAACGCCGTTTATTACCGAGCCGTGGGTTTTATCATCCCGGTCGAGATCGTGTCGCCCCTGTTCGCTGCGACATTCCGCTCCACTCGTATTAAACGCGTCGACCGCGCGGGTAACGTTTCCAGCCTCGCGATAATTAAGATCCTGACCTCCACTACCCGAGGGTCCGCAGGGCGAGGTCTATTAATTAAAGGCTAATTACTTCGTCGAGCCACGGACGAGGAAGACGAGCTCGGCTACACAGGGTGACCTAAGGAAAGTGCTCCAAGGATTCCGATGCGCGTAATTGCTGGGCAGAGTTAGTGGAAAGTGTTTAGTCGACGCAGCATCGTGAATCAACGTGATCAGAGTTCATGTGTATTATCATCACGTAAACAATTATGGAAAGAATCTATTCAGTATTCCATGATATATTTCTCATCATCAACGACGTGCTTGAATATCGTTGAATATGAAATGTATCGAGAATAGAATCCATCTGGATTTAAAACTCTTGGTGAACCAACAGGTTATAATTTTAGCATTTATGAATGTGGAAATTAGAATTTCGCTTCAACTCATCTCTATGATAATTGATTCGCGGATATTTATTGACCGGATATCCCTCATCTATTTTCACGAACACTATATTCAGATATGTATAGATCGCCTTGTGTTTCACCGAAGTTACTCGTCCCCTCATTCACCCTTGATTCACCCTTGATTCACCCCCCCCCCCCCGTGATTTTCCTGGTCGCTCCTAATCCCGCGGGAAGCCATCTTTCATGCAACAATACTTGGGCCCCTTTTACTCGTCCTTTTATGCGTTCGTTCCGTGACACCGAGTCGAGAGAAATGCGACTCCCTTCTTCTTATTCCATCCCCGATTCGCGAATTTTTTTTGTCCTTCGCTCTCCCAGGAATCTCTTTCGTCACGATCGAATTTCGAGCCGAGGAAAATATAAATTCTCGAGCCGTCCAAGCAGCGTTTACTGAATCCGATACGTTTATCTATCTACTCGATCACTCGTTGATCACACGGCATGTCGCGCTAGTTTTCCTGCCGTCAATAATTCTGCTTTTCCGTCGAGAACGGAAATGAGCCATTAAATCTCGAAGTTGTCGACCAGAACGCGACGCTCGAGTGGTCGACAGCGACATTATAACTCAATATCTGCTACGAGTTTTACGCGCGCCTCTGTTGCGCGGGAGAGGAAAAAATCCTTGTGCAGCGAGCACGTTGATATATTAAAACACGGTTTTACGATCAGCGAGCAATAAAGATGGTTTTCATGGCGAGTCGTTGTTTCGGTTGTACGAGAAATAATGTGGCAACTACTACCGTGTCCTGGATGCTCGTTAAAATTTGCGCAGCGGTATTATATTTTCTTCCTTCCTTTTTTTTTGCCGTCTACTCAACGTCGCGAGTCAAGTATTTTTCTCTCTAGCCGTTACCTTGTTTCATTCTGCATGTCGTTAGTTCTGTTCCTTTTTGTCCTCCCTGCACTGTCACCGAACGGTGGAACCGAGTTCTTTTATGTCCTCCGCGCACGTCCCGTTGACGTTCTTCCGCTGGACGAAAGTCTGGCGGATGACTCATAAGTACCAAGTCGTGGGATGACTCATAATCAAGGGGATGAGCATCTACGCACGACGAGCTGGTGGTTTTCGGCTCAACACGTTCATCGTGCCTCTCATTGACAATTATTTCCTCAATATCCAATCTCCACAAACATTGCAGCGTAACTTGAAAATGGAAGCCCATCGGCTTTAAAGAGAGAAGTAAAGGTTCTATAGAAATCTCTCCGAAGCACCGCTGCAAAGTTTGAAAGCGCGTTGAAAGCGCTGCGAGCATCGAAAAATGTCCCCGCCCATCCAGCTTCTTCTGCAGCTTGTAACCTAAATCTCTGAAAGTTGCATACACGGTAGAAAAATCCAGAGTAGCTTGCTTGCGCACTCTGTAGATCTGAAGCGTCTAAAGTTCTTTGCATCTTGAAGGGTTTCTTTATGAAAGATCAGCCACGGGCCCGCAGCATTGAAGTTTAAAATGCTCCGAGGACTTTCCACTGTAAAACACCTTTCGGAAGCTGTTAACTCGGCTTGAGAAACGAAGCTCGATTTTTCCAACGCTTCCGACAGTCGGTTTCCCGAGTTTCTAGAAACTCGGACAGAGGGGAATTGGGAACCGCTGTCCCGGTAGGTGAATTAGTTAAACCATGCCCAGGAAGGGATCTTGTACACACGATGTAGAAACGATGTTACGAGAAACCGGTCTCGGACGTGGTGCACACACACGTACACTCACACAGGCGGCTGTAGTGTTCGATGGAGTGGGGCAGATCGATTCGGTTTTTCGTTTTTCTCATTTTCTCCGGGCGTTTATCCACCTTCTTGGCCGGGATCTCGCATTACGGCTCAATTTGACCCGCTTTTCGTAATCTCGTTCGATCGATGTAATCTCGGCTCTCGGCAGCCGTGTACCGGCCCCCTAAAGACCCTCTTCGAAGGGTTCTTTTAGACGTTATTACGAATTCGAGCAGCATCTCGGTTTTGGTAACTCGATAATTCGATTAGCCCTTCGGGTGTCTTTCCGCTCGGCTTAACCGACTCTCCTCCTCGATATTTCGGGCGTTAAGCCATCGTTTCGAGTGCAATCAAATTACGAACACCGAGGAGCCAGGCAGCGGTGTTAATAAAACCGAACCAAGTCCTGCTAAATAATAACCAGCGACCCAATCATTCTTGAAGCACACAATATCTCTCGATACAAAGCTTCGTTAATGCTTCTCGCTAATGTACAACACGAATATTCCTGCTGCGCGCATTTCAACTAGCACGAGCAGTGATTTAAAGTTGACACAGGTAGCGAGCAATAAATCTTACAGCCTGTGTCAAGATAGAATAACTCCAATCGTCGGCTCCTTCAACTCTCTCCAGGCGATTCGGGTGTTCAGGTGCAACGGCGTCGCGCGTTGCATAACAAGTCGCAGCTGAGTACTCGCAACATCTTATCCGTTGCGTCGCGAGCGAAATTATTTATCGTCCCGTTGCTGGCACAAATTCGGTTTATCTGGATCGTCGTCTCGATCGCTCGGACGTTTCGCGCGAACGCGCTACATTGAATTAAAGTCGGTCTTACGTAGAAAGAAAGACTCGGTGGCGCTGGTATATCCAGACTGCCAGTCGTTTCTTTCCACCGATTGCGCGATTAAACCATTCCACGCCTGCCACGTAACTCACGTTCCCCCCTCGATCGTCGACCACGTAGCTGCTCGTAGCTCTTACGCGCTGGTATTGCGCAAGCATCGCGTTAAACGCTTGTACCAGCTCCTTTATACTCCCAGCCGAGCACGATCTCGGCTGCGTTTATATCCACCCTGTCTAATATATCGTTGCTCTTTTTTTCGTTTCAGTATTACGAGATGTCCTACGGGCTGAACGTGGAAATGCATAAACAGGTAAGCCTATATGTCGATTTGAAATTCAAATGAACGTCATCGAAGCGCGGCGATAAAGCATCGTTGCGAGCCGCGTGGTGCGTATACGTGTACGCTGCACGTACGGGTGTTGGCCACCGCGCCGATCCGCGCGTGACCGCGCGAGCGTGTGTTCGCTGGGGTGTGCACGCACGTGCAGCCAGTAGCAGCAGAGCAAACGGCTATGGCAATTACTTCGTTGACTTAACGCGCGATAGCCCCCGACGTGTCCGCATGAAATTTATGTTTTCATTCATGACGCGGCTGCAGCGCGCGAGCAATATCCGTGCGGCGACTTACTAATCGTTCGGAGCGGGGCCGGTTTCGTGCGTGCCCGCCTGTCCCTTAATCCGAAATTAAAGGGATCAGGGAGACGATACCCAGGGGAGCTTGGTCATTGAATAAATATGTAAACAAGGTAATAACATGCAAATTACATGGGCTGCGGGCCTACGAAATACCTTCCTCCGTCGATTTTCCAATTCGAGAACAGAAAGTAGATTTTATTACGGATTACTTATTGAGCCTGCCACTGGGCTCGGGGATCAATCGAGGTCACGCTTCTAAACTAACTAAAAGAGAAACGCTGCAAGATTGATGTACCCTCGGTGATGCCTCTAACCTCCCTCGTTCATCCCGTGCGATTTTGTTTGCCGAGCAAACAGGCAGGAATAGAATCGGAAGTGGTTCGTTTGATATCCGCGAAATAACCACCCCGGGGAAAGGGGGGACGCACCCTCCCGAGGCGACGGCGCCTACCCTCGATTAATAGCACTTTTTCGATATTAATAAAGGGGAAGATCCGGCCGGGATTTGCATCGCAAAGATTCTCTCCCTCTCGGTCAGTGTTTTTCTCGGCTGGCATCCATATTCATCGCGCGGATCGGGGGATTTGAATTTCCCCCGTTTTCTCGGTCGCTCGATCGTGATCGCCATTGTAAAATACAGATTTCTCTCCGCGTCGTCGACGTCCGCGGAGGAATGGCCAGGAATGGGGGAGGAGAAAAACGTCGCGGGCGCGACGGTATAATTTGTTGGCGGACCAAAAGCGGAGAGAGGCGGAGAAACGTCGTATTTCATTTGGCTCTCGCTTTTACGACATTCCCGGGTATTAACGTCGTCAATTACTGTGCACGTCTTCGTCCGTTTTTGCACGGCGATTCATTTACGAGGGCCGATCATGAAAATTTATCGAGCCGTCGGACGGGGGCGAGCTGCGGCCGCTTGGAACGCTTCATATCTTGTGCCGCCTTCGATCTTTTCACGGAAACTTTCTTATTCGAGGTGTGCGGTTTTTGCGCGGCTCCGAGCCACAGATGGACGCACAGTGGTCGAAAATCTCGAAAACCTGGCCAAAACATGAATGCTGACTTTTGATTTGTATAAAAATGAGTATAGATATTAAGGTCGCGCGTAATTTAGATTTATAACTATATCGTCTAAATTATTTATTAATCAGTGTAAAAATTTATGAAAATCTGCCTTGTACATTGAGGAAAAACTTTGTCGCTGCAAGTTATATGTATCTCCAAACTGCCTCGATACCAAGGATTCTGTCCAGTATTACTTTTTAATTAAATATTATTACATTTTTTCACATAAGGGTTTTATGTATACACGTTGGGGCTTCGCCAGAGTTTTTCAAAGTTATGTTTTAAATCTCATAACGATCCGTTAATATTTACTCAAGTTATCGCAATTTATGTTTAAAAAAATATTGACTTTATAGGATGAAAAATTTTTCGTTTATACTTTTTCGCGCGAATAGTAACGATTGTATACTAAACAAACTATAAACAGAAAAAATGTGTGTCGTGACAAACTTTACAACACTATATTTTTTAAAATACAGTTTAACAAAATTGAAATTTCCAATCTTTTTTAGCGTTTGAACAATAATTTCTTGCATTTTCGAGCACTAGTCCCCTTATTGCATACGACCCTTCAGTTCGTGACATCAGAAATTAGGGTTTTGGCCAGGTTTTCTCGATGTTCGACCACTGCGGGACGGTTCCACCCAGATACGGGCGAATAAAACAGAGAAAATGTCTGGCATCCACGTGAGTTCTTGCCAACTGTCAAAGGGAAAGTCGCGGGGACACTGATTCGTCCGGAGGCGGTCGTAACTTTGAAATGATTCGAAACGAAGCGCAATCCAATGTTACCGAGCGGTGAATCCATCACCGCAGCCCCACATATTACGCTGCATCCTGTACACGTTTGCGGCTAAGTGGTTAAAAAAGTGCTCGGTCCAAATCGCGATTTCCCCTTTGCAGCAAGATAAATAGCCCATATTTTTCTTCTCTATCTCCGTCTCTCCGCCTGCCCATCGCGCTTTCTCTTCTCCCCCGGCGTCTCCTTTACGATTCCCCTCTCCCCTGCCTCTTCACCTGCGCTCGCCCGTAAGGCAGCCTTCGCGTCGACGTGACGCGAATAACGCTCGCGTTTATTGAATATTTAGCAGCCGACCCCCGTTATTTCCTGCTGTTCCGGCGGCGCGCTCTCTTCCTCCCGGCCGAGCGGGGCTCCTCCGTCGCGCCGTTCCAACCGGATGCACCCCTGAAATCGTAAATCGGGCTTCCCCTTTGGCCGGGGAAAGCCTCTCGCGCGCGATGGCTGACGACGGGGACGGAGGAGCCGCGGCGGGCATGGCGCGGGACGATTCATAAATTAGCCGGCGGGGGCTGAGCGGATCGAAAATGGAAGGAGCCCTGAAGTTTTGCGCCGAGGAACACGCAGACAAGGCCTCCGGCCCCCGGGGGGATAGACGGCAGCCGGGCTTCTTTCTTCGTCCCTTGTTTCTCGGTCTGGCCGCGTTACACGTTCAATAAATCCTGTCGAGATTTACCGCGGATCCTCGTACACTTTATTTCGGCGTGGCGAAGTGGAACGGGATCGAGAGGAATTTCTGTCGGCCCCCTCGACATATTCCGTCGCGTTGAATAATAAAGAACCGTTGCTAACGTATATAGGGTAAACTTGTCTAAATCGTAACCTGTAATAACAAATGCTTTTTACATGAAACATAACAGAGAAAATTAAAAAAAAAAATTAGTTGTGATCAAAACACCTGGTGGTAAAACATACCTGCTTTGTATTTTTTTGTGGAGTGATATAATTCGAATAGCCAAGTATTCGAATACTGTTTGAATATTTAAGTATTCGAATAGTATGGTGTGAATTATAAATCAAGTTCTTTAGGTTCATTTGTCACGGTGAAATCTTCTAAGCTAATTTTGACCTACTTCACACAATACATCTCACTTAATACTCATGAATACTCAAATATTCGAAGTTTATTCGTGGCATTCGAATACTTGTAAAATATTCGAATATTAAATTATTCGAATAGTCCCAACCCTAGTACGAATTAGGCAAGTTTACCCTACATATGGTAACGGATGGCGGTGGCAAATGACTATATCTGGTTGGAAACGGTGAACTATCACAGTTAGCTACAGCAAGTCTTCCAAGTCCCTTTACCTTGAGCGACGTGGACGTTGAGGGTAGAAATTAGCTGACGCAGGAGAGCTGTTCGATCTGGCACGAAACGTATGGTCGAAGGGAGAGTGTTCGGTTAGCAGGGGCGGGCAACGCTGCGGAATGATCGAATTTGGGGAATCGATGGCGGCGGCCCCGCGAAATCGCATATTTCCGCGCGCGAGGTTACGAGGGATCGCAGTGCTGGTCCACGCCCGTTGTAAAATTTCGATAGCGGACGTGTCAGAAGCTGTTTACACGATCGTATTTCTGCGGCACAATTTCGTGCCTGATCGCGTTTATAAAACCGGAGCCAGCCACCGACAACCCCCGTCTCGCCCCTCTGCAACCCCACCCCCCGGGCTATATTCGCCGGGGCGATTAATCGTGGCGCGTTTATGACGAGCCAGCGTTGTGTCGTCCGCGTGGGAATGAAAAAAAAGGGCACGAAAAACAGCAGCGGAGGAAAAATTGGCAGCGGAAACAACGGACTGCCGGGGGTGGGAAAGGGGTAGGAGATGAGTAACAGCTCCGACGACGCGAGAGAGGGCGAGGTATATATGTACGCGTATATACGGTGCGGGGGAGGACGCGCGGACGTTACGAATCGAATTTATCGGGCGTGTATTAACGCGGTCGGTCGGTGGGTCGGTCAGTCTGGTAAGTGTCTGCGAATGGCGGTGTAAACGCGCTCGATTTCGCTTGGATGTAATTAACGTCGGGGTAATTCCCGACAATTACCGTCATCATCATCATCCATCAGACCGCAGTCGACCTGTTACGTTTTCCTGTTATACCTGCACGATAATTGTCGTCTCGAATCACTGGTTTCGCATCGATGCGCGCTCGCGCGAGCGAGCACTCGCCGCGTATACACGCTCGTTAAAACGTAACCCCGTAGATCGCCCCTGCGAGCGATCGATCGCAACAACCGCGCCCGAATAAGTTCCGACGATTTCGGTATAGGTACATTCGCGACGATCTTTTGGGGTGGACAGTGGTCGGTTTATTGGTGGTCTAGCGAAACAAAAGTCTGAAATAAATGAATCTTGGTCATATCACAAGCTACTGAGTCAGAGATATCGGAATGATGTGGTATGCAATTTTATACGTATTTCAAATAAAAGTAACGATCGGCCAAATGTAGGGGAGTAGGCCGCTTATTGTTAGTAACTGATTGCTAGAATGCGTCAGTATCAGCTATGTATCAGAAGTGCTCAATTGTATCGCGATTTAAATTGTTAAGTACTTAGTATTTTGAATAATGGAATGCAGAGGTACAAGTGAGTATCAAGTTTCGGCCATGAGTACTTTAATTTCCAACGAACAGAATTAAAATATAATCATTAAAATGATGAAATTTTTCAATAGTTTTCGTTGGTAAAGCTCTAGATATCCAGGAACCCCTTGGAACCTGCAAATTGTTCGGCTGTTTTGTTCTATTTGCTTTATAGAGTAGGGTGACCGTACCTATTCTCGCCTAGCAAAAGTTAAATCGCTGTCAATTGAATAATAGTTGATATTTTTCCATGCAATTCGTTTCAAAGTTAAGAGAAATTATTCACTTTTCATGTAACATAAGTTAGAATCGTTTTAACCCACAAATTTTTAATTAGGAATTAAAAAACGTTAGGCATGCAAAAATCTGGTGCTGAAAAAAGTGTACCTAATATCGCCAACTCAAGAAATATTAATTAATTCATGTATATATGAGTTTTTAAAGTCATTTACACATGTGCTTTTATTATTTCTTGCTCTGTAAATGTTTTTTATCAATCTTTGATTTTATTGTTACCACAAAAATATAGAAATAGGATTTTTAAAATATTTTATTTTTTACGTTCAGGTGTACAAATTGGATAAATAAAGTTTATTTCGGTTGCTCCGCATATTTCGTGACCTCACCTGCAACAAACATTACATCGAAACCAGTGTTCTCCGGCAGGCGGTATTGAGAACACGCATACTGGTAAAAGAAAAACGCTATTTTCTTTACGAAAAATATTTGAATCGATTTCATTCCTTGAGTATATCATTACGTAGATATCTCTAGTAGATACCAATAAATTTTTACACTATTAAGATTCTCTAAAATACTTCCATTTCTGTAATTATTACTCAGGTGACTCTGCAAATAGATTATGTCTTCCTACATATGCTTAGGTACTAATTTAGTGCATAGCCGATAAATTTCAGTGCTTACTTTGCGAGATATAGCGAGTGACGATATTAGGAACGGTCACCCTACATATTCACAAGTTATAGCAGCAAATATTTGCAACTCTACATAATTTTTATACATAATTAAAATAATTGTATCTTCAAAAATGATGATAGGAGTTAAAATGTGTAATTCATTCTAAATAATGTGGTTGTAAACAATTTTTCTCTACAAAACACAGTTCATATTCGCTTTTCACATTCTAAGAATCCCTACAATACGAATTTTGCTTTTACAAAACCCTTGCAGGCTAAAGTGAAAGTTTTAAGGGTGGTAAAACAATGTGGACGATGTTTTTCAAACAAATAATAAACATTTCCATGTTATTGTACAGACCACTGCGCAGTAGTGCCTTTTTTTTTGGCCCATCGTTATCATGCCCATAATAGCCTCCGTGATAGTCTATCGAGTCTTTCCACCAAAACTACCGTAGAAAAAGTAAAAACAATGGCTCCAGATGAGAACGGTGGCCATTATGCCGCGTTACAGGTAGCGCGGTATATCGTTAAACGATCCCGATGCGTTTTTATTCGGAGCAAGCGACGCGTATTGTAAATGTTTTCGGGCATTACTCTCTATGTTGCTAAAGCTATTACCGGCGATTCGGTAGCCTGCAATACGTGTCGAGCAGTCGGAAAATTCACGCATGAAAAGTACCGGCGGCCACCGAGAGTGATTCGATTTCGTTGTTTTGCGCTCGACTCGTTGCTACCCTCCCGCGGCCCCCGCCCACCCCCCCGGCCGAGCACCCGTGTTCCAGCCCCCTGTATAGTCTGCTCATTATTCATTTATCGGTTTAACGAGTACATCCGCGAAAAAGCATTGCAAAATACCGGAGCACCGGGCGCCGGTCGATACCTCGCGCCGCTCCGCCCCTCCGCTACTCCCTCTGCTAATTTCCTTCCTGTTCGCGGATTGCACGCGTTACATCGGCGATTCCGCGTATCTCGATTTTTCCCAGTTTAATGCCCGCGCCCCCCACCTGCCCCGCGGCGCTTCACGCCACAAATTCCCGTCATTTATTTAAACCGAAACTCATCGCGGAATAATATTGCAGGTTTAATTTTATTAGCCCTGGCCCGATACGTGAATATATAATAGCAAATAAAAATCTTACCCGCGGATACAGCGAATTATTCGTCGCGCCAATAGCGATAAACTGGAACTCGCGTAGTGGCAATTGAAATCGTGATTACGTTCGAGACTGAAAATCCGAGTGTTGGATGAATAAATGAAAGCACTGAACTCACCAGTCGATAGATACTTGAAGGGCTATCTTGTGCATTGTTAAGTATCGCGTAACGGCGGAAGGGGGGTGGATTAATTCCTAGGGAAAGAATGATTCTTGATTTCGAGTGGAGGATAATGCAAGAAACGGACGCACGGAATCCTGTCGCGCATCCGATCGATCTCGAGGAAGATTACGATCGTGCCGAATGGAGCCCCGATGTCCATAAATCTAGGATTCATCGTTTCCCCGGCACCCTTTGTCCCTCGGTGTTCTATCTCCCTCTGAGCCCCCGTCGAAAAAGGGGATAAAAAAATTATGGTCGTGGAATCTCGTCAGGTGCTTCATGAATAACCTCTCAAAACCGTCCAGCAGCGCGATTTCCCCCTCCCTCCCGGAACCCCTTTCCTCTCTGCAAGGGTAACCTAATACACGGTCACACGGTCGCTGGTCCCTCTCGCGGTCCTTCTCTCTCCAGGCACGTCCGTCTCTGCGTGTACGTTGGCCATCGCTTTTTCCACGTTTTATTGTGTCTGCAGAGCGCCACTGGTTTGGCGGCATACGCGACGCTGGCGTAGGAGGAGAAGCAGATGGAGATTGAGAGGGAGGGAGAAAAAATGAGGGTGAGGTCGAAGGGAGGGACGGGACGGAGGAACGAATGGTACGCCAGGGAAAACGTGCTGCACGTCGGCAGGGCTGACGGGGCAGAGGGTGAATCGGTGATGAGAGAAAGAGAGGATAGGGGTGGGGGAGGAGGATGGGGTGGACGGTGGTCGGGGAAAAAACGAAGAGCAAAATTCGCTATCGGAAAAATCGAGCTCCCCGTGTGCCACGGCGGCGTCGACCTCTCCACGCACACATGTTGCCCCCCTGTTGTACTCTCCTACCACGCTACCCCCGTCCACCATCTTTCCAACCACCAGCCCCCTCTGCCCCCTAGCGTCTACTCTCCTTTTCTACCCCGTCGTGCCAACCGTTCGCCTCTTCTTCTTCCCTCGACCGCCTCACCCGACATCCCTGTAACTTCGATCCCGTGTATATCTTTCTTCTCTGTTCCCCGCTGACTGGGACACTCACCCGCGTGCACACGCGCACGTAGAACGCGTTGTGTGCGGCTTGGCACAGCCGCGGCGAACGAGTCGCAATATGTGCACGATGAAATATACACAGAAATGTCTACCCGCTACGTACGTCTGCATCCTTTTTCTCCGCTCGCTCCCCTTTGGCGGGGAACGCGCGCGATCTCGATCGAGAGACGGCGCGCGAGTATTATGGCATGCCTATACAGCGCCCCCGTTGCACCCCCGCCTATATACGCTTTGGCTCTTTCAACAGGAGGGGGATCTGCAATACCGATGAGGTTCCATGTACCCAATACACGTCCTCCATGCTCGCGATCTCTCAACACGATAAGTCCTTTCAACCGGCACCGGCTTCGACCCCTCCCTCTTCTCCCCCACCCCCGTCGCTCTCGCCCGTGTACCCCTGCACCTTTCTTCCCTCTTTTTGCTCGCGGATAGGAAGGATGTTACTCGGAGACGACGCGACCGAGGAGGAAGGTTTTATACGGAGCAACTCGGCTTTGCCTGGCTGGAAATACCGCACGAATTCAGCTGGAGCCTCTCCTATCTGTCCCTCCCCCTGTACCCCTGTCTCCCACGAATAGGATCCCATCACCGATTCTGTTTTCGAGGGTCGAACGAAAAGAGGATTCTCGACTTGGTGACTCGCCACCACCCAACTGTATCGCGGTGCTTCCGTCGTTACTTCTGGAACTTATCGGATCACATCGACTTGTTCAGTCAGTGAAACTACGCGGTGGACGTCGTTCACTGGGCACTTTCCTCAACTCAACGAAGAGGTGAAATTAACCCCTGAAAATTGGACTATTTCTCGATTTTGTGTTATCACTCGCGAACTGTAAGAGATAGAAAAAAAGTTTCACGACAAAAGTTACTTCTTTTAATTAGATCTATCATTTGTTAAAAAAAATATTTTACAGTTCGCGAGTTATAACACAAAATCGGAAAATGACTAGATTTTCAGAGGTCAATTACACCCCCTCAGAGTGAATTTGGGCAGCAAACAAAAATTGCGTTATAATCCAGAGGAAATTCCCTACATATTCACAAAGTTTCAGAATTTTCTGAATTTCCGGGTTCGGGGATGTTTCCTTGTCAGTGGAGGACTCTGCCAAACACTCTGACGGGTCGACGGTATTAACTATTCGGTTGAGGTTTGAGGAATGTCTATCCCGCTGCAGTCGTTTGCATTCTTTACGCCGCGCATCTTTCACCAAGAAGCGTGAAAACACGCGGAGAAATCGTTTCCCGCGCATCGGTTTCGCGTTACGTATTCCCCCGCTCGTCCTTACCGAACGCTCGCTCGCGGATGGACTATAATTAAGAGCAGCGTGTTGGCACTTTTCCACGAGGGTAACGTACTCCGGGGGGGGCCTGGCAGGGCCGCCAGCGCGAGGAGCGAATTACCGGCGATGACTTAACGCTATAACACAAGGGACCCCCTGGTATTACGCGGTGGGATAACCCCCCGGGGTCATTAACACGCGAGTATCTTGGATCGCGGCGCAGATAGGTGGGTAACGCCGGGCGGCCATGAATTTTTATCGGCCGCTGTTTCGCTTTTACGCCCGCCCTTAAGATTCCGGAAGTTGGGCTTTTCCCGTCGCTCGCCCACGGCAAGGGGGGAGGGGACGCTTAATTCTCGGGCCACCGAACGGCCACTTAAATTTCGCGCACTAAAAACCCACCCCTTCGGGGGAGCAGTCGTTAAGTCTGAAGGCGGCTGGAGGGCGTTCCTTCGGGGCCCACCGTCGTCGGGGCTGCTCTTGGAGATTTAAGTACCGCGTAGATACTCCGCTGGCTGCGTCCAGCAGCTCGACTACCGAGCCTGACGTTGTTGCCAGCGCCTGGATAGCTTTTATCAGTGGCACAGCTTTTATGAGCCGCTCCTCTCTTTTCCCGCTCGACCCGCTTCCACCCTCGAGCATCGCTCGCCACTCTTCCCTCCCACTTCGCCGCCTTTTATCCGTCGCGCGGCTCTCGTTTCACATTCCTCCGTCTTCCGGGGGTGGTGACTCCAGCCGAGGAAACTATAAAACTCTTATGCGTGTCGCCTCGCGTTTAGTGCACCGCGCCGTTGGCATGCAGATGCAACGTAGCGGGTGGTCGCAGAAGAGTAAACTGGCTTACTCTGTACTCGCTCCCTTTCAAGGATTTCAAACGCGAACGCTTCTCGGTGGTATCAGCGCGTGGCGAACAGTAATCCGCGATACGTGAACCTAGAGATGCACAGGAGAAGACGCTTTTTTAAGGGGAGGAAAATCTGAAAGCGTCACACCTGGAAGCACTGGTTTCAAACAGCTGGCGAAACGCCTCAGTGCCCCCTTTTGGGGTGGCGATAATCTTTCCCTTTGGACCTAACAATCGAAAAGTTTCGAGTCAGGGGGTATAGATCGCACGCGAACTGACAGGGGTAATTCGTCCCCGCCTCGTTGAGAATTCGTTCTTATAGCCTCGGGTATATTCTAAATCACGAGCGATAAGCTACACCTAAGCCCTGGGTATTTACATTTAATTAATCCCGGGGGACCCTTGGGGCTGTACTTTCGAGCCACCCTGTGGGCATATTTATGGACTCGCAGCGACTACGAGGCGGTCCCGAGACCCTCCTTTCCCGGCTTTATGCCCGACGTTTCGCACTTTTATCGATGCCAGGGTGTTAGCATTATGCCGGCTATCAACGAGAGGGTAGAACGAACACCCTTCGGCCCTCTCGCGCCCCTGGGAGTCGTTAAGAGGTCACCTCCCCCTCCCCTGGTCTTCCGTGTTTTCCACGCCCCGTTTTCTTTTTCTTTCCCCTCTGCACGCCGCCAGCCACCGGGTTCCTCGCTCCTTTTTCCCTACGCTGTTCCCACTCGGCTGCAGCTCGTTCAACAGCCGTGGACCGTTTAAAAAGGGGATAGCGGAACGGAGAACAGCTCGGATCGCTGGGATCCCTCGAATCCATCGGCGTTTCTCGCGGGTCGATCGTTAAGGTCGATTCTCTTTGATAGTACGCCGTTCGGAATTAATTCTATCGACGCGCGCAAAGAATCGTCGTTACTGCGAGATCCCCACGGCGAGGGCTCGCAGTTTCATCCGGGAAACAGTCGTCCCGGTTAATCCGCGGATGGGATTACCCGCTCGAGAACAACCGGCGTTATTTAAAAGCGGCCGACGTAACGAACCCCGGGCGAAAAAGCGCGGAGGAAAACGAGGGGGAAGGGGGGCCTTTGAGAAATGGCTTTGCCAAGTGGATCGTGGAAATGTGTACCCCAGTTTTTCCTCTACCCTGTTTTTCGCGCGGAACGCTGGGATCGCGTCCGCGGATCAACGGACTCCTCGTTTTGGGATCGTTGCCTTATTAGAGCGTACCTCGGGTCTGTTACTCTGTAGTCGAATGCTAGGCAGTGCAGATTTGCATTTGCTTTTTAACGATCCAAATGCCTAGGTCCTTCCTTTCTCTCTCGCTGGGTTTAATACACTTGCATCGAGATTCTTGGGGGTTAATTACGTTGCAATTCGACGAACCGTGGGATTGATATAAATCGTACTTTCGTTGCCGTGCTAGACAGAAATGCGACCGGAAGAATGTCTCTTCCTCCTCGTACCTAATCAGCTGCCGGGTTATTTGTAGCTGCTATCAGCCGTGCACGAAGGTCTTGTTTTCCTCAGTGTTCATCCTGGAATTACGAGGGTCGGCTGACAACGATAATTCCTTGGTGTTTTGGTGGGTGTGGTGGGGGTGGCTGTAAAGCCGAGTTCACAATGCGAATTCTCGTCGTGCCTACAGCATCGCCGGTCATCGTCGCCGCGGCGAATGCCGCCCGCAGGACGATCCTGAGCGGCGCGCCGTAGGGATGCATCAGCGCGAGCTGGAGGATACAGTGACAGGGAAAAGGTGGGGCGAGAAAGAAAGGGGTGAGCGACATTGAGAGGGAGAGCAAGGGAATGCCTTAACGAGAACAGCCAGAGAAGGGTGTTCCTGCTCGGCGTCGTGACACTAATTTGCCCGCTCCGCGCCACATCGGATATCATTCCGTCGCGTTTTCACCACCTTCCTCCGCGTTAATTACCGCGGTCGTATTTACACCGGCTAAGATGGAAACGAGTACCGCGTGCGCCGCGCGAGAGACTTGCTTGTTTTGTTCACCCTGAACAATGCCGTACGCGGGAGCTCTGCAAGGATAATGGTACCGGTTACACGTCCCTTTTCCTTTCGCGACCTAGATAGGGGAGAATTGCCAATATCGTACTGGTCATCTAAACCGTACCTCATCAATTACTCAGTAATTAATGAATGTAAACAATATCTGATAATAAGAATATCAACTAAATGCGAAATGAGATATAGATACAAAACGTTTTGAGCTTACATCCTATTTTGTGCGTGCTATAAACATTTAAAAAAATCAGGTAAGAATTAAGATTCATGTAACTTTTTACCAGTTTATTTTAACTGATAATAATCAAACAATGCAATTTTGTTCTGTATTTTTGTACTTTTCTAAAAGCGGGTTTAATGTAGAATATTGATAGGATAATTAATTTGTAGAATCAAGTAAGTTGTATACATGTCTAAAATTTCATAAAAAACGGTTAGCGCTGCTCTGAGCTATAAACGCTTAAAGATCCCAGAATAAGGTCGAAAATCGCGAAACTTCCGGAAATCAGCGATTTTCGACCTTATAACAAATTAATAACAAATTAATTTGTTCTGAACAAAAGGTAAAGCATATAATAATAGATGCCTAAAAAATCAAGCTACAATATCCAATAGTCATTTGCGTTCAAATTAGTACCAAATATGAAATATAACATAAAATGTCTTAAGTGGTACGATATAAGCAACTCTCCCCTATATACCTGAAAAAGGGCTTCGTTTTCGTGTAACCGTGGTTCTAAACTCCGTTTTTCCCTTTCTAAATCGTGGCAGTCTGAAATCAAATTATCTCTGGCAGGTGATTCCTTTATGATCGGCAAAACCTGATAGGGTATCGATTGCAGAGATGCACTCTCAGAGCCTGTATATCCCGTTTTCGCGAACTTTAGAACGCAAAACACCCGTGCTGTCCCTTGGCGGGTTGATGAAAAACGGTAACAAGCGTGCGGTCAAAGCGTCTTCCGACGTGCCCGGCCGCCGACATTCCCTGCAACATGAAACACGCACGCGGGGAATCCCCCGCCGAAACACGAGAACACGGGAACAGGAGAACACTCGAAATCCCGGTCGCTGTAGAGGTATTCCGCAGGCTAACGTATTCTAACATGCCGGCCCAATAATCGCGGCCGGCTACAGAATACTGCGCCCTGACTCGAAATCGAGAGGATAGAGAGGCGTTCGCTCGCTCCCTCTGCGGGGAAGAACAGAGAGGAGGGGGTCAGCTTCGGTGGCCGGGCCGTTAATGTTTAGCGCAATCAGCGATAATGGCGGTCTATGGCGCGTTTAATCAAGGCAGTAGCCCGTTGCGGCTTGCGGTTCGAAAGCGGGCTGCCCCATGGTGCAAAGGAAAGGGTCGATGTGTATATGTATCGCGTGTATATACGTGTGAAACAGGGAGCGTCGGGCACAGAAACGAAGGGAGAGGAAGAGACACTGGGGTGGAGAGATAGAGAGAGAGAGAGAGAGAGAGAGTGAAAGAGAGGCCAGAAGGGATGGAGAACAAGAGGGTTGAACATATCAGGTGGGCTTAGCGGTCTCTGCTGGCTCGGCATCGCCTCGACCAGAGAGTGACCACTGTACACGCACACAAACGAACGGGGCAGACTCGCGTACACGGGCAAGCCACACTCTCTCAAACTCGCGTCTGTGGTCAGCATCGCGAATTGACCAGACTCTCCCCTTTCCCACTCCTTCCCTCTCTGTTTCTGCTAGAGAGCCGTCTGTATATTCTTCCAACCTTTCCCCTATGATCTTCATGCTCTGTCTGTTCGCACACACGCGCCTCTCGCTGGCCCGTCCAGCCAGAGACTCTCGCTTCGAAGCTCCCACCAGTGTTTCTCGTTTTCCCCGGTTGCCTCGACTCGTCCTTTCCGCTCCGCGGGCCAGACCCGGGGCCACGGCCGTTTGCGGTCAGAACGCGGCGAGTATCTCCAAGCGCTTCGTGTAATCTTCCTCCAGTTTCGTTTATCCTCGCTTCGTACCACGCCTCGAACGGAATAACGATCGGACGGTGGAGGGGGGGGGGAGCGACGATTGGATCGAGGCACAGGGGGGCCCCTCATGCCACGGCCAATGAAGCGGTAATTGTAATTGGATGATCGCCGATTGGGATTCACGTTGCTCGTGATCGATTAGTCACGGGTGCGCGGGCAAGACCTGTTAGCCGTTCCAGATTAGATTCTTCGCGGAGATAAGTCTGCTCGAAGGTAGAAACCCGTCGAGGATCCTCTAGTGTTTTGGCGCGCGATCTGCTCGGCGATCGAACGATATCGTTGGGGAGGGGTGGGAGTATTAGAGACAACGTCCCGGGAAACGTACGGCGTTGATCGATTATTTACGACAAATCGTGGCCCGTAATTTCTATCGGAGAGGGAGAGAGAGTATCCCGATTACGATAACACGATTTTCTCCACGGAAACCTATTTGGCGGCTGCAATCTCCTGGCAACAGCCCCTAGTTTCCTCTAATACCTGCCGGTACATCCCTCTTAATGGTCGAGGCAAGCTTCGCCGTTGTTATTGACTGCTACCGGCACTTTCGTGGCCCCGGCATAGAACCTGGCCGGGCTTCCTGGTCGTCTAATATCCTGAGTGCCGCTAATTTGCCCACCGTAACCCACTGACACGCTAATCGATCATTGTCCCCACTCCCAAACGGCCGCTGTGTCTCTCGGGGAAGAGAGCCCGCGAAAGACGGAGACGGAGCTGGCGCAGGCAGAGGGGGATCCCGAATTGTGCGAGTCGGGGACACGGAGATGGGTAATTAGGTGCTCGAGGGTAATCGGGGCTTCTCGAGTAACCGCCCACGCTGCTGTTCTAGACGGCGACGCGCAGATTGCTGTGCATAGTGTTAACTTTGTTCGCCGAGAGTCCCGTAACCGGTATCAATTTACATGTCGCTATTTGGATCCACTGCTTGCCGGCGAAATTTCCCGCGGGTAGAGACGGCTTCAGCATTTCGAGCGTCCTTTGCACGTGTGTTACAAGCATGCCCGAGCATTTTATGAAGCCCGCGGAACGTGGTAACGGTTTAGCTCGTTCAGTGGGACGTGTTATTTGGCATTTCAAAGAAGTAATACCCAGTTCTGTAAAAGTAGAGTTACAGATTGTAGGTACTCTGTTAGAGTACTGGTGATAGATACGCTTCTCCGTCTTAAGAGGTTGAAACGGGTCCATAGTCAAAGACTCGAAGGTGAATACACTTCTGGATCGATGATTGATGCATCCCAGGGCACGAAGCTTCTTTTTATCTCGTAGCAATATCGATACATCCGACCCATCGTGATTACTCATGGCTGTGCTCGGAAGAATGACCTGTCGCTGTCAATTCGTTGTACGCTCGCTCCTCTTCTTTATCAGCTGTTACAGTTGGACAAGGGTGAGTAATGTACTCCTGTTCCCGATATCCCGAGGTATCAATATTTCCTCGAGCATGTGCCTTTCTTCCTTTATCGCGAGCGTCTTATCTGTGCCCGCAGCCTCTTTACCCATCGATGCAACGATAAGAAAATTGAATCTCTTGGACGAGAGCTGTCGTAAAAGCGAACAACAAAAATTCCCTCTTCACCTTCGTTAGTCCCGGCGTTTTCTTCTTCTATTCCCTTCTAGGTACCCTGTACCTATATAAAACAGACGTCAACTACTTAGGTTGATTGAATGGGAAGCAGATGAAGCCTCGAGTGTAGCGAATCGCGCGGCGTTTAACCGAAGTTGGGAAACGATGGACACCCGGTGCATCTGTGTACATCGAGAGAGGGGGGGTTGAACACTCGAAGACGAAGAGGAAAAGGGTGGAAAGCTCGAGTGCTGAGGCAGCACTCTGACGTTCAAACATCCAAACATCCCGATCTTTCGCCGTCTGTCAGGTCCTCTCCCCCATCCCCCATCGGAGCTCGAGTGCCACTTATTCTCCTCCGTCGTCGTCTCTTTCTCCATCTCCTTCTTCGATCTCGTCCCAAGCACACTTCACTTCGCCCACCCCTCCTCGACGTCTCTCCGTCTCTACGTCTCTCTACCCTTTGCATTGGCAATAGCAGCCCGCCTACGTCGCTGACTGATGCCAATGGCTGGTGCAGGTAACAATGAGTATTCCCTCCATTCCCCACTCGCTCTCTCCTTCTCCATTCGAATCCCTCGAATTCAGATGTGTATATACACAAAAACACACGAACAGGGGGGAGAGAGCGAGACATACGCGAGCATTCTGTGCACGGCGACCACTCCAAGTCATCCCTCCTCGTCGAGCAGCCACGATGAACCCCCTGAATTGATTGCAGCTTGTTTACCCTGGAACATTCACACATAATGGCCGATCCCCCTCTCGACGATGTCGATTACCCTCTGTCTTCAAAGCTTAACCTCTCAGACTGTTCTCGAGTTGCACGCGCGATCAGTTATTGATCTTCTATATTTTTGACTGGGGAGGAATTTGCCACAAGTCGTAATCACAACTGCATTTATGAAAACACCACGATTCTGTCGAATTAAAAAGCTAGCACCAATATAGTGCGACAAATTTTACTATATTAATATTAACACATCATTTCTTCCCACTACAGCTTCCCCTCTCGAATTCAATACTTTTCATTGGAACTGTACACACTCGAAAGCACTCTTTCAATACCCGCCGGCGAGCTTCGAAGACCGCGGCGCCTCGCTCTTTTTATATCAGATAGCGAGGAAAATCAGCCGACTCCCTCCACTTGAAATTCATCCACGGTTACCACCGCCGCGACGCGGTGGCAGGAGTTCGTTAACGATTCCACGGATAACGAAGGCTGATTTATACCGCGCGAATCGTACGCGACGAGGAGCGAGCGTGACCGTCGGCGCGGCGCGCGATATTTTGTTATCTGAATACTTTTAATTGAATTCCCAGCGCGGACTCGAAAATGACGCGCCCCCCGCCCCGGACACCACCCCCAATCACGGCCGCGATCGTTTTATAAATTCCGTAGTTACGGAGGACGCTCGCAATTATTTTGCCCCGATGGAATTCGCGTCGGCGAGTCGCTCGATCCATTGTCGCCGCGGTTCAGCTCCCGCTCGTAACAGTTGTAACTTTTGTCCTGATAACTCGTTTACCAGCGGCCAGCATTATTCGCCGGCGAGCCGGCGTTACGCGAATCGCTGGCCACGGGAAAATTCTTTTTTTCTCTCTATCTCCCCCACCTTTTTTAGGGGGGTTCGCGGACGTACGTGTACAGTTGGTGTGGAGTGTGCGCCGCGTGTTACAGCGTACCATCGAGGTGACGCGTAAGGGTGAAACAGAGGGGAGGTGGGCGCAACGAAAATGCAGCCACGTGTGCGCAGCATCGAACGCACCAAGCGCATAAAATTCCATCGAGGGTAGGGATATCTGTGTTTTTCCCCCTGTCCTACCTCCACCCTCTCTTCCTGCCCTCCGCCCCATCCCCGTCTCTGACACGGTACAACCAACACCGCGGAAAATTAACCGAATGACAATGGCGAGCTCTAATATTTATACGAGCAATTTTCGACGCGACTAGCCGCTGCAACCTGCATCGCCGGCCCTCCCCCTTCCAACGATTCTCTCCATAAATTGTGCTCGCGTATATTCGTCACGCATGACAGCGTTGCCAAAACGATCCTCTCTTTTTCTGCTTTTCCTTTATTTTCTTTTTGATTTTTTTATTTGTCACCCGTGACCGTGACTGCTGCGTTCTTCTGTCATAGAAACACATCGTTTTGATTTCGAGCGTCTCATTAGTTGGAAATTCTACGACGTTGTTAGACAAGATCGTTAAGCAAGAAATTTTTACACTTACAATTCTCTGTATCTTTACTCTCCATCGTTTTCCTATTCCTCCGATACATTAACCACGCAGCGGTTAACTTTCTATCAATTTCCATGTGTTCAGCACATAAGAAGATAACAGATAAGACGCCGTTTCCTTCGTGTTATAATTGCTCGGTGTTTCTCTGCAACACGAGCACTGAAAATGCATCTATTGGCTTGGTGATTGGCAGGTTGCTTAGCTGGCTTCTCGTACGCGAGACGAATGCACGTATACACCTAATGAACATCGCGTGCGGAGTCTACGCGCGAAGCTGTACAGAATTTTCCTGAAACACTCGCGAGGGAGACTTCGCGTGGAAGTAATCGCCGCGGCGAGAATAATAAGATTCGGTCTAGACTTTCGAGAAGGTTATTTTCCTTGCTCCTTTCTATTTCGTTGCCCCGAGTTTTTCCTCCCTATTTGGAAAACGAGTCGAACGGGGATTCCCACATTTTGCCAACAATTCATTTGTTCCCTTCCGTAACGCGAGCACGCTGCAGAAGTTCGCAGCAGAACGAGGATTGGTTACAGAAAGCTAAATTGATTAAACCTAACTTTCGGTGCGGCGGACAAGCACAATGGACGATGAGTTTTCAACGGATCCTGTGTATCCCCGTTTTATCGTAAACCCGTTGCACAACTGTGCATCCGCCCGCACCAGTCGGCATTCACTTTATCATTTCCATTCCAATTTAAAATTCCCTGCCGCTCGCTCAAGTTGTTCCCCCGATAAAAGTATAACGAAATCATTGTCCCGGACTCTGCGTCGGGATTGTCAACGGGCACCGTTTACGTGAAATAGTTCGCAACAAGTTACCTCTGGCGCGTCGGTGTATTCGAGCGGAAAGCTGAAGCTTAGCGAGATCATACAATTATAGCTGCGAGAAGATCCCTTCTTTCCCTTGTGTTTCCATCGAATACCTTACGCTTTGAATTCATCCTGCCTTACATTTATTACGCCTCGAATATCCCATACATCCTATTCAATAATCCCTCGAATTTACCACGCTCCTTCGAGCTTGACTGCCTTTCGGTACATCCTTAATTTAAGCACGATACGGCTCGGATACTCTCCAGCCTCGTCCCCCTGTAAATTGAATAAACTCCCCCTTCGCCACGTTTTCATCTGACCAACCATCAATTCCTTTCATCTGCTTGCAATTTGCCTACGATTCGACTTACGCATCCACCACGCATCGCTTCAACTACACCCGACCACTGGACCCACTCTCAATCCATCCACATTCCTATCCAATCGCTCTCAATGTAATTACTCGGCGACTCAACCGCGCTCTCGACTTAACTAACGCTCTCGTGGAACAATTGCCACCGCGGACGGCCGCGGTAGCAGGCGTTATTCTTTCCCCTGTACGCAAACTGGATAACGTAAGCGCGCGCACACGCGGTGGCACGCTCCGAGTGTTCGCGTGCGCCGCCGCGACTTGATTAAATTTAACTTTCGCTGCAGCGGACGAATATAACGGACAATGAGTTTTCGGTGCATCGGTGCGTTCCGGTGCCTTAAACGCGTACAAACGCCCCCTTTCCCGCAGCTCCCCTACCCGTCTCTTATACACCGACGCGGAAACACAAGCGCGAACGCTCGTACATCCGGCGGCGCACTCCACAACCCGCGGAATATTGCAATCACGCGGACGTTAGCCGGGCTTTACAGCGAGTGCAGCCAGTGTATAGGGGCTTACCAGAAACCAGCGAGTTACCCGAACACGCCGGTTTATTTGCTCGTGTAGCATAATACCGGCAAAGTCCGACGAGCAACTGCTGGTTTACTCGTTAGTGCGAGTAACGGGCCGTTTTACCGTCGCTCTCTGCTTCTCCCGGCTATATCTCCTCTCTATCTACATCCCCTATCTCTCCTTTTCTCTCCCAGTCGCCGGAGCCATCCCCCGGCTAAACGCGCCACCGTTCTCTGCCAAACTTTCCGCCCCGCTTATAACCGCCTCCCCTACGTCCTCCTCGCCGAGCTGACTCTTCAATTAAACATTCGGTACTGCGTCACGCTGTATCTTCCACCACGAGATTATCTTCTGCTGGCCGAGATGGTTGTCTTGCAGTGATTTAAAAATATCGTGTTTAGGAATGGAGCTTCTATTAGGGTGTCACGGATTCGGAGAATATCGAAGGGCTGGGTGATTTTGTGATTGATTAAAATTCTCGTTGGAAGCGTTTTTTTTTGGAGCTAGTAGAGTAGATTGGAGAAGGAGCGTGCAGTTAACGTGTAGACTTCCCTAAAATCCTTGGTATTACTCTGATAATCATATCATTGTGTAAGAAATAACTACTATCGCTTATTATTCGATAGGCATTGACCTCGTGTAAATTTACCTGTCGTAAAATAGATAAAATAAATATTTCCAAAAAGTGAATCAAACACTGAAATTAACACAATGTGAATTTTTTCTCCACTCCACTCTAACTGCTGGGAAGAAGGAATATATCCGATTCACGGTTCCTCGGCGCACAGTGACTTTGACTGATCCCCCGATTCGTCCGCCACGATTTCCCCCGAATTGATCGCGCGGCAGGAACGCCGGGAACGCGGTGACAGGAATCAGCGTTTAGCCGGCGCTCGGGATCGTCTTTCCTCGTCGAGGGATTCCCCCGATATTCCCTATCGGAGCGGGCGGGTATTAGATTATCGCGTGTGTATCAGGGCTGAAGGAGGGAGAGGGGGGCGCAGGAGGAAACGGATGGAATGGAAGTAGGTGGCGGCGGAGAGCATTCGGTTCACGTCACCGTTTCACAGGCGAGGAATTTTATCGGCGGCACTTTGTCGCTTTGCATTTTTATGCGGGGAACGCCGCTGCCGTCAGCTTTTAGGTGCACGCGGGCGTTGCGCGCGCGTGTGTGGAAGAAGTGGCTCTAGAACGCCTATTTCCCGAGCGTTGGGTGGCACGTATACAGGCGAGGGTACACGTACGCGCGCGTAGAGGGCGGAAACGCGAGCTGAGTCGAGGCGAGGAGAGGAGGCACTTCGCGAAAGCTTCTTGCGGCTTTCGCGATATTACGACCCCGACGGTGGTGCCCCCTCGCCTTTGCCTCTGCATGTCGCGACTCCTGTACCGCGCTCCGGGCTCAACGCCGGCGAAAAGAAAAACAATCGCCGGGGCTGGTCGAAAATTCTTGCACGTAGGTGCTCCCGTATACCGTTAAGGAACTAGTTCTTGATCAGGCACTAGTTTTTGATCAGTTCATGAAATAAATCGTTCTTTTAAGTTTATGTCAATAAATAATTGTTTGAAATAATTACTAACATAAAAATTGATAATTCAAAAATATATATGTTGTCTGTAAAAGTAGTTAGTATGGTTAGTTCTTGTGAAAATAAATGTGTAAGGTAGCTCACTTGAAGGAAGTCTCTGTTGAACGCCATCTCTTACTGTGCGAAGTAAGACATAACCATCGATGTCACAGTCGATTTCTTTGCTGGTGTTGCGACATTAAAGGTTATTTTCATACATTTTACTTACAATAGTTTACTTTACAAAGTAGCGCAAAAATTTTAGTATTATATGTATTATTTTGCTTTAAAAGTCAGTGATCATTAATTAGTTCCAACTTTTTCTTGTAGAACTAATTTTTGATCACCTGAATAAAAAATAGGTTAGCACATTATAAAATTATAAAAAACTTAAGTTTAGATGGTATAGAAAGAAAAGGATGAAGAAAAAAAATTGAAGAAAAATTTAAGCAAAACCATACCAAAAAATATTAAAAAGTCTTCTAGAAAAGTTAAAATAAATAACGTTTGACGAAAAATATATTTCATGATTATACATTGATTATTTATACAAAAAAATGTGTGATCAAATATTAGTTCCTTACCTAATAAGAAATTAATTCCCAAGTATTTTAGACGATCAAAAACTAGTTACTCACCTGATCAAAAAATTAGTTCCCATCTATTTTAGATGATCAAAAACTAGTTCCTAACCTGATCAAAAATTAGTTCCCATGTATTTTAGATGATCAAAAACTAGTTCCTAGTCACCTTATTATGCCGTACATCATAAATAATTAAATTGTACTTATTTCCAACTTTTTAAAATTTTTCCTTAAAGTTTAAACATTAATTCATCTTTTAGTATAAAAAAAGTTTATGGTTTAAAGTTTTATTACGTTAAAAATAAATATTAAAGTGGGAAGCCCTCTAAACTGATCAAAAACTAGTTCCTTAACGGTATGCGTCACCTTGTCATTGGTTTTTGGTGATTTCCACGGGGTTGGTGAATCTTCTAAGGATGGGGTAGGTTTCCTTCTACCCCGTGATAGCTACTGTTTACAGCGAGAGTGGATCTCTAAGTTGTTCGAGGCACGTTGCGGATGATTGATTTGTGAAGAAACGCTTCCACATAGTTCAGTTCGAGCTTCCGCGCTTCTGAATTTGTTCCATCGGATCCAATAGCGATATTACACTCTTTTACTGCAGAGAAAATGCGCCGTTAATTGGTCCAGCGTATTCAACGAGCGTGCAATATTAAGTGGAAACTTGTGGCACTCGTGAATGCAAGTAGAATAGGTTTTCATTAGCGCGAAGTGTATTCAAGTCTGGTGTTTGAACGCGACTTGCTTTTAACCCCTCCCTTTTCATCGGGTCCAGCACGCGGAGAATCAAAAATTCTATTATGAAGGGAAACTCGCCGTTCCCAAGGGGAATGCAATTAAGAGACTTAACGCGATGATATTTTCGAGCGATTCGCGTTTCGACATTCTCTTTTCCTCAGTGAAATATCCTGGGCGGAAGGGTGAGGTCTCGTTCATAATTTCAGGGCGTCTTTCGCGCAGTGGAAAAAGGGACACGCTGCCCCGGTTGGACTCCTGCAATCTTCGCGGTCCAATTTCGCTCGGTAGGGAAAAATTCATTCTGGCCAAGGTTTTCATCTCCCCCGCGTGAAATCCAGGACAATGAGAGCTCGTAGCGCCAAAACCTCACCTTCCGCGCTTCTCTATTTCTCCCCTTTATTCTCTTCACCCTTTTCTCTCGCCGCTGGTAAAGCATCCGAGCTATTCATTATTTCCTTGCTTACCTCTCCCGGCTGGAGAAAACTTCTTGGCAACGCAATTACGTTTTCCACCGTCCCTCTACCTCCTCCTCTCTCTGCCGGTCTCACCCTTTTACACACAATTTTTCCATTCCCTTCCCCCGCCCCTCCCGCAAGTGTCATCTCTTATCTCGCCACACCGTGAAATACCGAGTCGCTCGACTGCGACGGGAAATTGTATCAGCGCAGTGGGAATTAACGGGAAACTTGTTGTTTCCTTATCGCCCGACCTCTCTCGCGATTTAAAAGGCAAATCTCCCGCGGAGAGGAACTTCGGATTCAGGGGGTCAGGACGGCGGTGAACTTAAGATGGAAATTGCAGGACCTGATCTCCATGTCGTTAGCCACGGGTACCGTTCTGCGCGTAAACAGCACATATTTAGAGAGATACTACCTGCGGAAATTGGACAGAGGGACAGGAGGAAATTGGGGAGGAAGGCATCCCTTAATATCTCCGCGAGATCTTCACCATAACGAAGAGCGAAAAAGGAAAAATGGAAACGTGTGGCCCATGAATAGATGCATAACTGTAATTGCCATCGGGTGCAATCCTTATCTCTGTTCGGTCCAACAAACGACGCAGACCTTGCTGCCACGTTTCCCTCTCTGTCCCGTTCACCGGCGGCTCGACTCCTTTTCCCGCGCGCTATAATTAGTGGTCTAATGACTGCCACTCGGAAGGGCGGCGGGTAATTAAAACAACTCCCCGCGCGCCGCCGTTCTTCCTGTTTCTCGCGCCCCTCGCGTCCTCCTTTCCGCCCCGCTCGCCGGGGCGTGCTCGCTAGAGGAGGGAAACTTGCCAAGGAATTTTAGTGGCCGCGATATTTCAATTAGCATCCGAGGCTCGTTTAAGCGGCAGTGAAAACGGCTGGTGCCAGGCGTTGCCGCGGCGCGAGAAATCCTGAGCAGCAGAAACAGGGAGGGTGTTTAGTCAGCGGGCTTTTGCCCGGCTCCGCGTTTATGAGCCCCGCGGAACGGCTGGTGCGTGGAACGGGGTCGTTCTCATCGCTGGACAACTCCGTAGTTTCCTTCCTGTTGCATCACGAATCGGCTTCTTCCGTTTCTGTATCCCTTACCCATACGCGCCTCGCGAACGTGAGAAAGCTTGGGCGAATAGGCGACATTTAATGGAGATAAGCACCAGCTCCGAATCGTTTCGCGATATACGTCCTGTAATTGGGCCGCTGAAGTGCCAAGCGCTACGAGTCCACGATACCTGTGGGGAAATGGAGAATTTCAGGCTCCCTCGAATTTCATGAAACTGGAATAGCTTGCGCGGATCTGTCGATACTGAGTTTCTTTAAGGGGTAGAGGAATATTGAGGAATATCGAAATATTGATAGATTTATTGCTATTAATTCTGAAAGTATCCTTTGTGAACATTTGCAACAAAGTTTCACGAGGAAATTCGAATAATTACGGAAATTAAAGCGCTAAAACGTAACTGAGTGCACCGCTGAGTAACGGCCTTGCAGAGCGATATTCGCGTAGGGAACTTAACTTTGAAGCCGTTTATCTCGAAATTACATTTTTAAACACTGTGTACATCGTAACTTTTTAACGAATGAATATTTTCACTTGAAATTTTAACTTGAAGTGTATAATTCGTTCCTCTATAGCGTGGAATTTCCGCATCAATATTGGATGTTTGTAAAACTTTTTATAAACGATTAAAGACGATTATTTGCCTTAAAAATGTGGGGAAAATATTGATTCTTAACTTTCATTCTACGTGTAACTTTCACAATTTTTCTTTAAATTCAACAGTAAAGTTCGATGCTGTAAATTTTGGTGTAGAAATTACTCACCCCAAAGCATATTGCTTTCAGATAATTGATCCTAAACAAATTTGAACATTCCGACATTTTTTGTTGGTAATTATTGGGAAACAAGTCCATAATAAACTATGTAAAGTACGAGTATAATGATTACTTCGTACCTAAGCAGTCAAACACAAAAGAAACCATTGATTTTACTTGTCAAATAGTCCCCTACCCCCTTAAATAAGAATTGACGGTGCACAAGATTACCCTCTGAGAATTTCGTGGGAATCAATTAGGAGAAACACACACACACGAACATCTTCGCGTAACGTGAAAATCAGGGAGTCACGAGCATCGTTCCCCCGACGAGGATTTATCATATCGGTAACGGAAATTAACCCGACGGATCGTTTGGTAACTGGAACGGGCACGTGTTCAATTATACATTAATCGAATTGTTATTCCCAATTATACGGTGGGGCCTCATTAAATTTAGAATCGATTAAAATTCAAATAGGGTGGAACGTTGCTCCCTCGTGCAAAATTCAGCGCATTTGTCGACGAGACTGGAAGGAGGAGGAGGAGGGGGGCTAACGATTGGCGGTGGTTGCTCGTCACTTGTCCAGAACAGTTGACGGTTTTCCAGGGGTTGGGGCGGCGAGCGACGCGACTTCTTGCTCGCGGGGGCGACCTTAATTTCCGGCCGAGGTGGCAGCAGATACAGGTAATGCCCCACGGCGTCGGACGGGACGAAAATTGAGCCGAGCCGTGGAGAAAGAGAGGCCACGCTACCGCCAATTCACCGTGGATTTAATTTAATCCCCGTCAGTCTGCTCTGCCCGTAGGGCGTCGTAAACACCCTCGACCGGTTATGCTGCACCTGCATCTGCACTCGTTTCCCCCGTAAGGGTGCGTTAAGGCAGCCCTTACCTTATTTAACGATCCAGAGCCAGGCTGCCTGGAGCGTCCCTCCTAACTCTATGCACGGTGCATTCTCATAGCTACTCCCAATAATTAGTCCAACGACGGAAGAATGCATTGCATTAATCCACTTGCAATAGCAGAAACCGAAAGGGTTCGCCTGATTCTCTTTATCGCGAACCCTCCGATGCAGTTTAATTTTAATTAATTTGTAGGCGACACCAATATTGCGTGTTTACACGTAAAAAGCATTATCGAGGCCTTTGGAGCAGCCTGTGTAATTTATGACCCTGTTTGAATCTTATTAAATGTCCTATCGCGCACGATCGAGATCATTATGCCTCGTTATCGCTTGCTAAAGTCGCTTCGTCGCGCGATTGACATGGAAATTGAAATTTGAATAACCGATCAACTGGTCGGGTCGCAAGCGAGAGGGGGGGATGAGTGGTCTCAATAAAACTTGAATTAAATGACGTATATTCGATGTGACTGGTGTGACGCCGGATGAATGATACTCGTCGAATACAGCCGAGAGAGAAAGAGAGAGGGGTGGCACGGGGTCGTTATCCCCGTTCAATTACCCGCACACGGATCGTCGATCGGCCATAAAGCGATTTACCGTTTAATAAGGATCGTTCTCCTTTCTGTTTCCAGACAGAGATAGCGAAGAGGTTAAACGCCATAATTGCTCAGATCCTGCCGTTTCTCTCCCAGGAACATCAACAACAAGTCGCTACTGCTGTTGACAGAGCCAAACAAGTGACCATGACCGAACTCAACGCCATTATCGGGGTGAGTGCACGCCAATGGAAGATAAATTACTCTCTGCAATATATACGCCGGTGTATCGTGCACGGTCGCGCACACGGGTACACCTCCGGTGTACACATTAATGGGGTACGCAACGTAACTGTTCCGTCGCGTTTGCCCGCCGAAACTATCATCCGCGGATGGACATTATCGAAGTAACGTTAAACAGCAAATTAAATATTAAACGCAGTCGGCGAGCATCGAAAAACAAATAACGCCCGGGACAACGAGGGTGGATCACCGACCGCGCCGGCTACCCGAAATTCCAACTGTCCCCTGTTTTCTAATTCGAAATCAATTTCCCCTGTCGCTCGTAGCGCGAATCGATACCGCCCATCGAAATGATTTGTGCATACCGACGGGCAGGCTTGTTTTTTTCCATACACGCGGCCGGTTGTTATTTTTTATTGCGCGGAGTTATCGAAACGATGGGGCAGATCAATTTCGAAATCTGAAAACGATCGCAGGCGGGAACGTCCGCGGTTCGACGTGTTTCGATAAAATGAGGGGGTTGGTTCTGTCGCCGAAGAGTTAACGCGTTTCAACCCCCTCTCGTCGCCGATTACTCTTCCGGAGTGAAATCTCCTGATCACTTTTACGGGTCCTACATTGACCAGACACCTTTTGTCTATTTCCTTCGACGCCGCGCTATAAATCCCTCGACCCTTCCTTCGCCCCTCTCCCGGGGAGAGAAAAAAAATTCAATTCTCCGTTCGGCCGCAAATCCTTCCCGGATGGGGGCGAGAATTTACGCGAGCTCGTTCGGGCTGGCCGGGGTGAATACGTGTCGGTGGCCGATTCGCGTTCAGCTCGGCGTGAAACGCGTCCGCTGCGAATGAGAATCCCTGTGCAGAGGGATGCTGGTGGTAGAAGGAAGCCGATGCACGCCCGAGGAATCCAAAAGCGGACGGATGGATACGATCCTGGCGAATCCTGAATCCTCCTCAATATTGCTCGAGCACTCAATTTCCTCCCTATTAAGCCGCCGGCTTCTCTCCCCCGTTTCTCTCTCCCCCTGCCGTCGGGCTCAACCACCTTCCTCTCCCTGATCCGCAACCCCCTCCGTCCTCCCCCTCGAATCTTATCCCGAGTCTTCCTGCCCGCTTCCCAAGCCGGATAGGTTATAGTGTTACGGCGCACGAGCACCGACTAATCAGCATTCCTGCTACCCCAACTGCCTTCGACCACCTCCGCCCCTCTCGACCAACCACCCCCGGCAGCTTTTCTCCCCCACTGCACCCCCGGTTTCACCTCCTCGTCGACGCTCCGGCCCCTCGACCCTCCTCCGCCCGCGAAAGCTTGCACGGATCCACGGCGATGTCGGGCTACGTGCGGCAAATCCTTAGCAGAATCCACGGATTCCTCGCGCTTTAAATCGCTCCCCCTCTTCACTCCTCCCTCGCTCATTGCCCCCAGTCTTCGCTCCCCTTTTTCTGCCCGTCCTTAAATCCTTTCAGTTACCGCGTGCGATGGGCGATCGGCAGAAAAACGCGAACGCCTCTTGGAATTCGCTTGTGTGCTCGGGTTCGCGTGAACCGCCGCGAAAGGAGACGCGAAATGGACTGTCGCGGGATATCCTCTGGAGGATCGAGGGACGTAGTCGCGTTCTTCTTGCCGCGGAGTTTAATCCACCGTCCAACGAGCTCGTACTCTTTTATTCCGTCGACCATGGTCCAGACGCGCAGACTGTTTTTGCGAGGCGGCTGAGAAAGGGAGTGGAGCGGGATCTTTACATTCCTCGGACTTTCTGTGGCTTCTGTCCGGTACCGGTTGTACGTCTCCCGAGACCCCCTCGATTCAATCGTTATCCGCGCGCTATCGAAAGAAACCGTGTTTACTCCTCGAACCGTTCGTTATCAGAGGTTCGCGCGACTCGTCGAAAGGCTCGTATCGAGGATTTATCGTCGCTTGAATCAGCTGGTGGTGGAGTCGCTCTGGTGTTTCAACCACTTGCACCGTCTCGAATGGCAGCGGCTCAGATAAACTGGCTCTATTTATGAAATTATGACGTGCATGCGCGTGTTTTCGACGAGGATCGGGCCGACGGTGCTGACGCTCGTAATCTCTCACACGAACCGTCCAGTGAAGGACGTCTTTCAGGCGTCAACGACACGTGATATAGAAGAAGGTTAAGACGATCTCCTCGGATCTTTTAGCGGTACTATCTTCACGGCTGGTTGAGTCAGCAAGTGGCTACGTTGGGGTGAAAACTGCTGAGAACAAGCCTGCCGGGTGGATGCATTGGCGTAAGAAGGCTCGCGCAAAGACGAGGAGGATCGCGATCACTTCCTCTTTGTCCCTGTTCACAAAAGGATCCTCCAGCCGGGCCCAGGCCGTCTTGGGGATTGAAATGACCTAGGTTCAGTCGCTTAATCTTCGTTCTGAGTCGCTGCTACGCAGAGTGTCGAGATGTGTCGAGACTGCGCATTCTTCTGAAGATTCTATAGGGTAAGTCAGGGTGAGATGGTCATATGGAAGAGCTGGGCAGTGACAGTATTTTTTAGAAGGAAACGCCTGATTGCGCTGAACATTCTTAGTTCAAAGGGTTGGAATAGAACGTTTTTATTAAAGGTTTGTAAATCCACTGTGAAATTTAAGCTAGTGCTTTAAAAGGTTTGATCAATATTTTCGTGATCTTGTTTGTGTTATTTATGCTGAATATTTTTAATTCTCAAGATGTATTTTCGATAGTGCATTGTTTACAGTGTTTTTAGCCTTAAAGTATTCGGGGTTTCGTTTGTTAGTCTAAGCAAAAGGGGAATGGCTATCTTTCCCGGACATTAAGGGAGATATGGGCAATGACACTTTTTTTCATTTGTAAAATTTTTATATAAAATAATAATCTTTCGTTTATTGATATTAACGGACATGTAGACAAAAGATTGAAGTTTTGTTCTACATCATTTTCATTGCTTTATTTCAAATAGGTTGGCTGTAGCGGACTCTAAACGAAACTATGACCATCTCACCCGAACTTACCCTAATATAAAGAGCGTCATTATATACCTAAGATTTCTGGGGTAGGTTCCCACCTCTGATCCTTCACTTCCCGGACCACTTACTCTAATTTTATGTCCAAAGTTTTCAGTAATCGTATAGAGGCATAATTATAACCATGCCACGAGAATACAGAAATGATATCGTTGACAGGGATAGGGTAGGTTGACCGCGGCAGCCCGAGGTCAGGATTATCATCGTAACAGACGGTGACAAGTTCTCTGCTGGTTTCTTAGGAGAGTCTTCCACGAATCCCCAAGAACGTTTACCAACGCTTTCCTTGCGCTCACCTCCACCCTCGTGGCGCATTTCATCCCTGCATGCGCGCACACGTTCTCCCCTCTGTTTGTGTATTTTGTGGGCGGCCCAGACAGTAGCTCGACGCGAGGTTATTATATCGTTAAACCATTTAATTATCTCGGCAAACTACTCCGCGGAATATTCGACCCGGTCTTAACGAGTGTACACGAGGGCACGCGGAGCAGAAGCGGTGGCTGCACTCCGCGCTCTCCTCTTTTCATCCTCGCCAGCCGACGGCACTCCTCCTTTCTTTCCGTTCCCTCCGTCAGCCTGGGCGTTGTTGCCTCCTTTCCCCCAGGAAGCGCGCGTCGTGATTCACCAAGCGTTAAAACGCTCGCTGCACGGGCGGTACAATTTGTCTGGCAGCAGTGAAACTCGACCGACACCCTCGCTTTCGGGCCAACTAACGAGGAAACTACCGTCGGGAAGGGGTTACGACGGTGTACGTTTAAGGTTTCCGCCGCGAAACTTTTCCCCTGTAACAGCCGGCAAGGCTGCATAAGTCCCGCCACTTGTTTCGTACTTTCGGATTTACTGCGGTCGCCTGCGAAGCCCGGGGGTTATTTAAACGCTGCCCCCAACCCCCGCGAAACTTTACCCCGTGATTTGTATGCTTTGCCCGCGTAGAAGTCGCCTAACGAATGCTGAACACGGACGTTCTCTGCTCGGGATAAGTGGACGAGGGAGGAACCCGAGGGACTTCACTCGTCTCGCGGACTGTATCGATGATCTTCTGGTTACTTTTTTCCCACCTCGTTCACGAGCACAGGGGTTTCATTAATTCCACAACGAGCGGAGAGTCCCAGTTTTCACAGCGAACGCTTATCGGCAACCTAATGAAGGATAAACCGGTGTTTTCGGTATCGAAGTGTTTCCGGTCAGTTTGTCCAGCGATTACGATAACAGCGGTTGATCGAGGGAGGCGTGTTTCATCATTGTCCAATGATGTCACCTGCTCTTCAGTCCAATCTCTTCCTCGAGGCTTATCTGAACTCTGAACGACGTGTTATCGTTTCTCGTTAAGATTAGATTTGTGGATCGAAGATCGGGATTATCTTGGAATCTCGGTACACTTGTCGATCACGATAATCGTGTACCGATGAAAAATCCGTCCCGCGAGATATCGCCCCGTGTACTTGACGTACACAGTATCGTTGGCGTTCTTTTTTATTTTTTTTTTTTTTTTGAACGAAGCAAAGACTCTCGTTGACAAACACGGTGCAGGGGGCATGTGCTTGTGGTAATTAGATAGAAGTCATGTCGCATCGTTTGTTATAGCAACAGAGGCCGGACTTACCGAGGCTGCTGCAACAGATGCACGCCCAACAGTTACCGCCAGGTGCAGCGATCGGCCCTCATCCAGGTATACCTGCGCTTCCTGGACCTGGACTTCCCACCTCGGCCTCTGCGGCTCTTCTCGGATTAGGTATTCCACCAGGGGCTGCTGCCACGGCTGGGGGCACTGCTGCCCACCCGCTTCCGATGTTGAGCAAGCCAGACCATCATCGGGGTCAGCCTGATGACTTGAAACCCAACGGAGGTAAGTCGCGTCTTCGGCTTTTTGGAGACTCGTGCGTATCGAAATTTAAATCATCGCCAAGTTCGATATCCACAGGGTTGAAATGAATTGTTTGTATTGGGAAGAGATACTGGAAGGGAACCCGAACTCGTTACAACTTAAACCCTTTTATCAAGGAAATCTTGTGGTCCACATCTCGAAGTTCCTATTCCTCTCGAAGACTTCGTTGTTTTATTTAATAAAGTATATAGAATAGATCAGCAGTCACGGTAATTCGAGTGATCCAGGATGTAGAGAGTCCGATCGCTAGTAATGTCTTTCAAAAGAGTAACGCGAGTACCGTTTGATACTACGATACGAGCTATCTGCACCTGCTGACGGAGAGTGTATTCGATTTACAGAAGTCGCTGACCTCGTGTCCGACGTCGTTCTCGCGGCATCAGCGTCTTATCCCTAAATATTTCGCGTCTGTCCAGCAGAGAGTCAGCTTGGTTTCGGAGAAGTAGCGCTCAGTGTAATCAGTCGCGTTTCCTGCAACCCGGCCGCTTGTTTTTCTGCCCCTTATCTGACCAGTATGAGAAGTCGACGCAACCAGATCCCCATGGGATCATTTCGCGCTTGTCGCCACTTTAGGTTCCAGTTCGACCTGTCGGCAAGCAGAGCTTGTTCAGCAGTTCCGGTACCGCGAATTCGAGCAACTTAATCGCGAGATAAGCGTTCCAACAATCGTTCCTTTCTTGACACTGTAGAGTTAGACATCCATTAATCGTTGAAATTGATGATAGATCCTGGGATATCCTGCGCGTCCACTGTTCCCTTGTCTAATTCACGTGTTAAATGATACAGTACCAGAGAAGTAAATTTCAAAGTATCTAAAGTTTCACGTTCGATCGTGGGAAACCTGTAGGTTGCTACTGGATCTCAGCTACGTAGCAGTCCATAAAGATTTAAAAGGATGAGCTGCAGAGACCTCGCCGCGATCTCACCGACAGCTAGATTTCCCAACTCTTCCCGTTGAAGGAACAAATCCCATTGCTGGGTTCCGTTGAGCTGTTCCGTTGCAAGCAGCAAGCGCCACGGAAATTGGTAGTACCGCGAAAGGAATCGGGGGACAAGGGTATTAGGAGGGCGCAGACAAGCGCCACGGGGGTATTTCAACCGTCCCGCAATACGACGGTGACGCAAACGATCGTGCTTAAGCCCGAAACTCTCGGAACCCTCGATCTTGACCTCGAAGATCCACTTGTGCAACGGCGCGTCCTCGTCCCTCTCCTTGGGACGACATACGAGTGCAAGAACGTTCGCACTTAGGCTCCATGTAGCGCTGACAAAGTCGCGAGGGCTTCAAGTGACTCTCCTATCTCGCACACGTACACAGGGTACACTGGGTACACACACGGTCGCGCATCGTCTCATCCCTGGTAGATTCGCCGAACGTCCCTCTTTCTCCCTCTGCACCCTCTGTCCCTCGTGAATGTTCTCTCTTTCTCTCCCTCTCTCTCTCTCTCTCACTTTCTCTCTCTCTCCCTCTCTGTTTCCCTTGCTTCCTCTAGCCGTGCATGGTCGTCTCTCAGGAGAGCACTCAGAATCTCCACTTGACACGAGAGTACTTCCGACTCTTCCCCTCTTTCGTTCCATCCACCTCTAGGTGGCTCTTCTAAACCTTCGCGCCCCTCAGCCTGTTCCTCTCATCCTCTTGCCGCGCTCTTCTCCATCCCACCCTCCCCCTCTCTCTTTCACCCTCTCACCGCCCGTCCTTCTCCTCTTTCCCGTCCCTCTCGTGCTCGCGCAATATCTCGAGCTGCACTCTCGCCTAACTATGTTACCGCGGGCCGAGTATAACCCCCCGGCCAGTTGTTCCACGTTGTTTCGCCTTTTCCCGACCATTGTCTGGGCCGCCGTAATGAAATACCGACCGATCTCCGCTACCAAGAGCGGAACGCTGCTTTCAATTCTTGCCAGCGCCGGAGCACCGTCGACTTTTCGCCCCTCCCCTCTCACCCGGCAGCTTTGAAAATTTCGCGATCGATCGCGTTCCACGCCCCGCGGAATCCACCGTCCACCCGCTAGAAACACGTTCCCGACGATCTCTCCTTGATTTCATTTCCTAACTCGTTACGGGCTCACTTTCCCCCCTCGATTCACTTTTGTGTCTCATAGAATTCATGCACGAACGAGGAGTGACGTCGATTCCTCGAGCAGCCACTTCCAAGTGGTTAACATTTTAATAGTAACGCAAGAATCCTTTTTTTTTTAACAAAAAAAAAGGCCTCCTTTCAACTCAGCCATTAAATCATTTGAAAATTTCAGCCCCGATTATTACGCTCTTCGCTCCGAAATGAAGTTGTAACCGCAGTTGGTGAATAACCGCCGGCCCCTGAAATCATCGCCGAGCCAGACGATTCGCAATACGCGCTCACCCCGAGAACGACGGGGAATCTCGTCGACACCCTTTTGAAAACGAGCGGCGTCTCGTAGGAGGCAAGGAACCGTAATGGGCCACTATTTCTGTCGCGGCAACTGAAACTTCTTCCCTCCTTTCCGGAACATTGCCCCCGGCGAATTGTTTCCAGCAGGGCCGTTATCGTTTCACTCTCTCTCCCCCTCTCTCTTCCTCTCTCTCCTCTGTTCCCGTTTGGTTAGCCAGATTCCCTCCACGGGAACGACTCCCAGCGTCGTCGGACATAATATCTACCTCCACCATTCATCGCGATTCTTTCTGGCCGCTCGTTCACGAAACGATTTGCCAGGAAATAGCGCGCGCTGGCAGCAAAGTAAGTCGGCGCGGACTCCTTCACAGACGATTAGAAACCGGTATCGCTCGCATTACCATTTCATCGCGGATAGACTCGCGCGAGTAATGGTCCCCCGGGAGAAAGATCGCGGGTGCCCCCTCTAGCATCGTGTACGTACGCTCCTCGTAATTCTCTCAGGATATTGTCCCCATTCTTTTTCTCCCCACGTCGTCCGAAGCCGGGGGTGGGGGGCAGGTTTGCTTTCTCGTCGATCGGGTCATTAAACCGAGCGTAACCGATTCCACGATCGTCGTACCGTGCCCCCCTCGCGCTCCGTATTCCGGAAGCGTTCCACCGGCCCTCCACTCCGACGACGATAAATCACGTAAACGTAATCGCTGCATAATTCGCGCAGACAATGCCGCGGAACTGGTCGAATGCGAGAGCGCAAATTGAATCCACGGGGCGGCCAGCTCGGCTAATAGAACTGTAATAAACTCCCCTGGCCGTTAGTATACACTGTGGCGTATGGATGTTAGCACGATCTCTTCACGCTCCGTGACTGTCTCGGGACATATTGATCTTTGACAAATCTCGTATCGCCTGTCACTGCAAAGTATTCAGCACTCAAAGGCCAACGGTTTCCCCTTAGAGCACAAAAAGGATATTCCCATTTCCGAGTACCAGATTGAGCCTCTATCTTGCTCCCACGAATCAATCGTTGTGCTACTTCATACCGATTCTCTACCCCATTTTACCACGACCACGTTCTATCGCTGATATTTCCTAACCCCGCTTTAATGGTCGCAAAGGTGAGCTGGTGCACCGATGAAATGGTCGAGGAAGTCCCTCCTGAGGAAGATTCACGGAGACGGGCCGTGCTGACGCGCGGCAAACGAGCTCTTTGCGTTTTAGTAGGGAATTATGCGCGTTCTTCCGCGTCCGTTTACGAGGGCCCGAGCAGGAAGTGGCTGCGCACGGCGGCGAGCTGAAACTGTTTCCCCCTTAGAGGCGAAGAATAAAGCCTGGAGGGAGAGGAATATTAGCGAGTTTCGCGAGCAAGATGAGCGTTGCCAGATTTACCGTCTTCGTCGCTCCCGCTTCACCCCGGGGTAAGCCAGTTGGATACGGTCCACGCGAGCAAATTCACGACCCTTCTGTTCGCGCGTCGCCACCCCCGACAGCCCGGTAATGGCTCCGGGGGTCGGAAGGATCCTTTTGGCCGTACGGCGGCGACGGCTTTCCTTAATTTGGTGGATCATAAAACACACGGCCCCGGCTTCACCCTTACGCGGCTACGTGTGTTTTATCGCGGCGCGCAAACGCGCGCACTCCAGGAATTACTTTATTTGTAAACGCCGCCGCGCGGACAAGCTTTACGGCGTCGAGTTTTTCCGGCTGCGCCCGCCCCAGGCGGCTCTGCATCCGCTCGGGGACTTCTCTCCACGGTTTCTTGTATACCTCGACGTTTAACGTCCTGACGTAACGTTAATCCGCTTCCATGCTACGTTTGTACCGCTCGGACGCTTAATTTGTAGCGCGTCCTGAGGCGAAGCTATGGTTCTCTTTGAATTCTGAATACGCTCACCGATTTCTCTAGAGTGGATACAGATAGGATCGAGATATTAACGGAATCTAGCAAATAACACTACTTAACCCTTAACTGGTATACTGTTTTTTTTTTCAAACTTAATTGGTATCTTGGGATAGTGGCAAACTCCAAATAAAAAAGGACACAGAAATTTGTAAAGTCGACATTAGATCAACCTCTATGAATATTTTGTTCTTAGGTAATGTATGAAATAATAGAAACGTAGCAAGTTAAACTATTATTATAAAATTAATTAGAAGTTCAGTTTAGAAACTTAGACAAACAAAAATTTTGCAGCGAACCTTGCGTGCTTGGGGTCATGATTGACCCCAGGATACCAGTTAAGGGTTAAGTTGTTTGGCGACTACTTAGAAACCTGTCAAAGGAAGGGTTCCAAGGAAAAAGAAAAGCAGTGTCGTATGGAAGTGTAACAGCTGCATGCACAGTGGATGTTTGCATAATCGAAGAGTGTCCACTTTGATAGAACGTATTTGCTATTCGTCATGTATCCTTTGGGACGTTTCAACACCTACAGCAATTAATCTAGCTGGAAGAGAGCGATCCGCAGCGTCGTGATTTACGCGTTCGCGGAGCAGAAGCGACTCGTGTAGCTTTCCGAGTGGAGGGTGGAAACAGCGAGAGAAGGAAGATATCGTTAGGATATTTCCTTCGAGACAAAGTGTACCTACAAAAGGGTGGAGAAGATGGAGAGAGGTTGGGGAAATCGAGCGAGGGCAAACTACGAGCCCCGGTTTCTCGAGGACAAAGCTTCTCGTTCAGGATCTTCTCCGACCTCTCTCAACCCTCCCTTCCTTTCTTTCATTCACTGTCCCTTCTCGGAAATCCTCGAGGAGTCTAGCTCTCCTTTCGTCCTGTCCCGGTTTTTTTCTCTCCTTTTATCCACGTTCCCCCGACGCGGAGAAAAGATTCCGCCCAGCATACCGCTGACTCGAGTTAGTTCTGCAATAATCATGAAAAACATCGTGAAGGTTCAATTCGCCGGGAAATACGATGTCTTGCAGGGGAGGATCCGTCGTTTCAGTCGGCCCCAGAGAAGTCCTCGCGCAATAAATCGCGCGTATTTTGTCGTGCCGTTGTCTGGATTGCCACAATTAAATAGACGTTTAAGAGTTTCCCCAGACACGTGTGCCTGAGTGACTAACGGCTACCAAAGAGCGCGGAGTCACTTTTATTGGCGTTTACTTCCTTACTCGTTCGATTCTCGATATTCCCACCAACCCCCATTTAATTTCTCTTCAATAGAATATCGTGGGAAGAAGATGGGTCACTTCATTCGGAATGGTCTCGAAACGTTACAGACAACCCTTCTTCCTCGACATCAAGTCTCCTGATATTACAGAATCACTTAGCAAAGCATAACTGATAGTCGATGAGTGATACCTGAAACTGGATCACTCGTATACAAGCGAACCGCAGAAAAAATTGCGTGCGAGTGCTAACAAAAGCGTTGTTTTGTTTGTTGCAGGTCTGAATCCCGCCGAGGAGAGGCATGTGAGTATCAATTTATCCAATACACGGAATAATACAATCGCGGTTTCGCCCCATCGGCAATCGATACAGCGGCGTCTATTAACAACGAATACAGCTGTTGCGTGGGGAACTCGGGCGTAAACAGCGGATATCGTTGCACGCGAGTAAGCCGAGATTCAGTCCCGGTCCGCGCTGAAAAGGACGGAATATTCGATTCAAGCGATAATCTCGTCGAAAAACCGTCGAACTCTTCTACTCGTCGCGGATTCGCTGGCAGCGGAGGAGCAGCCACTCGATGCGTAAATACGAGGTCCGCGCACGGATGACGCTTAATCCTGAATATTATCTCGCTACCTCGATTTCCGCTCCGTGTTCTCGACTTAATCCGCCCGTCTATCCGCGCGCACGGATCACCAGATCCCGTTCGCAGCATTTCAATAAACGACAGATGGACAGCGCACACAGAACTGACGATTAAATTCCATTTGGTTCTGTCGCGATATCTCGCGCGTCCACCTACTAAGCGGTATATGATATTTGAGAAAAAGAAGACTGATTCTATCGGCATTGATTTCGTCCCCCTGGCGAATGTATCTCGCCCGCGATGGAATACTTCCAAATGTGTCCAACGAAAGCTTGCCAAGTCTGCTGCTACTTGGGGAACGTGCACCAGTAGTCATGGAATCGATCTTACCCCACTTATTCTAAACCGTTCGCTCTGAAACGACGAATTCCAGCGAGCGTGTGTTCCACTCGCAGAACAATTTCGTCGAGTTCTATCTCGCGAAAGAAATTAGAGCGCGGCTCATATGGTCGGCGCTGACGTGGAATATCATCGAGGGAGGAGAGGGAATGAAACGAGCCTCGAGAACTCCGCGATCGAAATCAGTGAAAGAACGAACGGGGAGGGAGGATGGCGCGATGCAACTAGCGGATAAAGGGGTAAGAGGGGGTTGCAGCGAAGAAAGAGAAGGCTGCGGATCAGTCGTTGTGAGAGGAGGAAACCTGGAATGGAGGTAAAAGCCCCGGAACACAGGGCCGTAAAAAGCTCGTCGTCGAATGCACCCCCGTTCTTTCTCCGCCGTTACTCCCTCCCGCTCTATCTGCCACCCTCCTGTCTCTGTTACTAGCGCCCTTTACCCCACCTTTGATAGCATAAAGCGGAGGCTGGGCGCGGCGCTACCCACGTTTATTAAAAGCGCTTCGGGCGGGCAAAAAACGGCTCCAGAGACAGCTCGAGGCCTGTGTTCCCGCGTCGCGTCCGATCTCGAATGGCCCGCAGGATCGTTTCGCGATCGATCGCGGGGAAGAAGTTGCCCGTACCGGGGGTAAATCGATTTTCGGCCAGTAGGGGTACAATCGTATATACCAGTCTGCTTGCCAAAGACCATATTTCGACACCGAGAAATTCGAGGAAACCAGATGTCGCGGTGGAATTTTTCCAAGTAATTCGAACCTGGGAGGATTGCGAAATTTCTGATGGGCTCCTCGTTGGAGAGCGATTAATACCGACCTCGTTAAACGGTAAACAGAAGATTATTAACAGTGTCCCTGACTTTTTAATCTCTAAGAGCTGGGAATATTGATAACACTATGTCTTTCCGTAATTGGAAGGTGGTTAGGCCTCGACGTGATACGTCTCTTTTCAAAGCATGGTACTATTCCTCCTTCTACCGTAATTTTAATAGCCCAAGGAAAGGTTGCCCGGCACAGGATAATTGGATGGTAGCCGAGTAATAGGTGAAATCACGATAAGGCCTCGCGGTCACGAACTCGAAGCGGGGGAGGGTTCCGTCGGTGATTGATCCTCTACGGCGGAAAAACTCGCGGGAACCGGACACTCGACAAGAATAATAATGCATGTACGTGCCATTAATCGCGTGGCGCGTTACATTCGATTGGGCGAAATAAACATGACGTCGGGCCGATCGATAACGATCATTAATTAATACGCCGAGCGTTTTACAAAACTCGCCGGGCGATTGATCGGGGAATCGTTGAACGGGGTATGGCTGCCCGACGCGTTATATTCGGGCAAGAGTGATTTTCAAGCGTAATTATCTTTTCGCCGTAGCTCTTTTCCGCGCCGTCATTATGGGCCATGTTTTAACAGCGCGCACACCCAGCATAACTTGCGCAATTTGCTGGCGGCCCGCGGCCGGACCGATAATTAGCGTCCGTTTAATATGCACAATTATTACGGATTGATAATCGGGGCTGGCGCATCCATTACACCGGCATTGAGATAGATGGTAATAGGTTTCCATCGGTATTAGCTCTCTCTCCCATCGTGTTTCTCACTCGTTTCGAGCCCACCCTCCGTTCCCCGGTCTCACCCCCTCGCATCTTCTTCGCCCCCGCCCCTCTATCGCGCGCCCACGCGCATATAATCTCGCTTACTCGATCTGCTTTCATAATGGGTACGTACGAGCTAGCGATGGGAGCAATTCGATTGTTTCTGGGAGATTTTCGATCGTTACAAGATTAAGCTGATATACCACTGCGCAACTTGGAAAAATATCTATAGCGCGTATCTGAAAACCGAGCAGATTAGGCTCCGCGTGGCACTCACGCGGCAACGAAAAATGTGAGCGATCAATTCTGCGGTTTCATTAACGATAGTTGTGCAATATTACAAAGTGTGCTGATATTTCATCGGGCGCCGTAAACGAGCGTAGATTACAGAATATAACCGTTCATGGGATAAATGGAATTAATCAACCCGCGGAAACATAATATTTGACCACGTTGAGACATTTCGGTGGGGCATAAATCAAGCGATACATTGCCGCCATGTTTATCAGCGAATTAGTGTCGCAATAATATTAGCACTCGAAGAAGAATAACCGATACGTTGCCCAACATGTGCTCGCGAATGAATTTAAATGATTCACGACCGGTGCATTCGCCCCCTGCTCGTAAAAAAGCGAGCGCTCTTCGGAAAGCTATCGATAACACTCGCGAGATCGTCGTTTCCATCGCTAGCTCTCTCCTTCTCTCTCCCGCCCTTTCATCATCCCAATTCCCGTAATTTCTCTCTCCCCATTGCCCGTCTCGCTCCCGTTAATCCTCTTTCGCTGCACACGTCTCTGTCCCACGCGTCGCTCGGCTCCCTTCTCCCTTTCGGGCTCCCCCCACTCCGTCGAGGCTCTATTTATCTCCGTTCCGCACCCCACGGCAGCCTTACAGGATCCCCTGCCACCACGGAGCCCGAGGGCTATGAAATTGAAATATGAATGCTAATGGGGTGGTTGGCTCGTGTCGCGTCGTATAATGTTACTGATTGCTGGTACGTCGGTCTTTTACCCTTCCCCCACCCTTGGTCGCCACGTCCCCTCCCCCGACAGCCCTTCTGTTGCTCCGTTGCCTCGCAGATGCTTGGGGGTGCTGGCTGCTCGACGCGTGTTTCGCTGCCGGTTTGCTCGCGTGTCCCGTAATTGAAACTCCAAATAATGGTAGTTTTCGACTGCCATTGTACACAGCTCCTCCCCTGTAACCGGGATCGCGGGGGCGCGTGCTCGCGAGCGCGCAAACAGAGGAAAGACGCGGGGTGTTCCAGTGCGCCGCGAACTTAAGACTCGCGAGAAACCGGCGCTGACGCTCGAGCGCGCGGGGGAATTGAGATAGGGTGAGAGGGATGGCGTAGAAATTTATATTTGTTTGTTTATCCACTGGCTGGATCCCCGCCGCTCCGCGCCCGCACACCCGCGAGTAAACGTTTGCACGGGCGAAACTGGCACCGAGAGAGGCTGGATTACGAGCAACGCGGTGCAATTTAAAATTAACCCGTGGAAACGGGGGCGAGCAAGACGCGCCGACGAAGTGTCTGTAAACAGACGGGCGGAGGGGGTCGCTTTTAAAATCGCGTGGGAGGGTGGACGTATCGCGATGCGTTTATTGGGAAACTGGGCGAACGGATCTGGTCCGTCGTGTGTCGTCGTTGCGCGTTCCAGGCACTTTTGTTTTTCAGCAGGGTTTATGAAAGAGATATGAGTGTGTCAAATAAAGCGTCTTTGTTCTTCTCTGGCACTTACTGTTTGCTACTGCCCCCTGTCAGTTATCGTTTACGATCCGATCTGACGACAGAATGAATGGCGTGGTTATCGCGGAAGGGCGGACAGCTGGATCGCCCCGAAAAGAAATACGGGGAAGAAAGGAGTCGAGGGATACTAGGGCGGAGAAACTAGGGCAGAAACGAACTCGTTTCTCGAATCGAAACTACAATAAAAAAAAGATTTAAAAACAGTTAAAAAGCATTTCATGTAGCAGTTTGTAGCAGAAAAAAATATGTGATAATGTGATACAATAGCTTCTTGATAAATACAGAATAATACAAATTACAGGATGTTTTGTATCGCTCTTTTTGAAACTGTTTAAAATTTTTTTTTTAATTAGACTTAATGTTATACACACCTCTGTTCAAATTATGCATATTTAAATTATAACAAAGATATTTAAAAAAAAATCGCAAACATAAACGAATAATTCACGATGACGCTAATTTTTTTAGGATTTAGATTATTAGAAACAAAAAACTACTGTTTTTTTGGGGTATTATATTTTACATTCATATTCCTTATTTTCGGACTAATGGTTATATAAGATAACTACTTAGATCGAAATGGAACATTGCTTATTTCGATTTTTGTCCATTACGTGCCGCACTGTAAGACGCTGCTTCAGAGACTCGAGATCTTCAGCGACTCTTCCGCGAATCTTCTCGCGATTCGGAAAAATGTGCTCGCACACAAGGGAGGAAAGAGAGTGTTGCTTGGTGGAAAAGAAGAAACGGTACAGGGGTTGAAGTTAAGGAGTGAACGAAGAAAACAGAGGGTGGAGTGTCTGCTCCTTTTCCCTGTCTCCTCGCTGGCTCGGTCGAGGTGTCGACTCATAACCAATTCATGAAACACCGAGAGGCCGACTGTTCTCGGGGGGGTTGAAGGAGGAGGAACGACTGCGGAATATTTATTTATCGCCGTCACGACGGCGTGGCGAACGATTTTTTTCCCCCCGAGCTGCCGAGGACCGAGGGTAAACCGACGTTGTAGAGCGCGGGAGAGCGAGCCCGTGGAAGAGATGGGAAGAGAGGGAGAGAGAAGGAGACGGGCAAGTCCCTCGAGTTGCGCGAGCACGAACTTAATTGAATTTCACGATACTTACGCCCGATCCCGGAGTAGCTCGCGGCAAATTGTCGCGAAAGCGAGTGGCCCTCGATGGCAACGAGAAAAGTGCTCGAGAGGCGGCGCCGCATTAATTTATTCGCGGCGTCGCGACGGGGCCAACAGCGAATCGCGCTCTCCTCGGGAGAACGGAATCGTGACACCATCTGCCACGATTTTCGCGCCGATCAAAGATTCCACCACGACGCAGCACGCGATCCCTGTAAGCTTGTGAACGATCGCCCCGACACGTTCATTCGTGCGAGTTTAAATATCTACCCACAGCAGAATAGAATTATTTAGCAGGGGTTCATTCGTTTCTCTCCCCTTTTACAACCGAGTCGTGCAGCAGCGGACCGTTCCAATGCATACGTAGAGTTCTCAGCGTTAATTAACGGCACAACGAAGGTCAGACCGCGAGGGGGTGAGAAACGGAGCAATTGGGGATTTCCCAAGATCGTTCTCGGTTACGATCGCCGGACAATCGCGACCGATTATCGATTTCCACGTTCGCCTGGCTTCGTGAATGTCGATTGAAGGCTCGAAGAGCAAGGATTCTGTGCCTTTCATCGCGTCTTTCGTTGCACGTATCTTCGAAAATCGGCCGCGAATACAGACGTTGACCTATCGATTGCTCCCCCCTAGTCGGGTCTCCCTTGTCGTTTGGCCATTTTTCCGGTGATTCGCCATCCCCCGTTAGCCGCGACACTCTCGCTCCAACCTTTCCTGTCCCTCCTTCGCGTCGGTTCACCCCCTCGTTGCCGCTCTCTCGCCACGATGGCCTTCCCTTTTTTTTAATCCCATCACAGAGTCGAGCGCGCACCGACGCGCCTGTCGTCCGGAGGTCGGTAAATTAAATCTCGAATAAAGTGCAAATAAACGAGCGATGGGGTGGGGGTCGGCGAGGGACGTGGGGAGGTTCGCCGGTGTCGCGGTGACTAGTGGCTGGTGGTCGAAAGTGCGGTGCAAAAAAACGGCGGGATGAGGGTGAAAAAAACTCCACCACCCCCATCCTGCCGCGCTGTATAGTGAGGCGGTGGGAGGGGAGGTGCGGCGGATAAAAGAGCGAACTGACGCGAGAGTGTAATTTATTTTAATTAGAGTGGCTGCATTATGTAAGCGGATGAAGCGCCGATGAAAGGGGTTTGAAAGGGTCGAGAGATCCTGACACCAGCGTGTGCCGACCAACGTTCGCCCCCCTCCCTATCCCTGTATCTTCTCGCGACCCTTGCCGTTCAACCCCTGCAACAACTAATTCACTTTTGACCAGGGTCATCCTGATTGAACGGGTGAAAAGATATTATGGAGGGAACTTTGGGGGTACATTTTGTTCGACCACCCCCGACATTCAGTCGTTTGAGAATTACTTTCGGGGAATGGTGTAATTTACCGGTCTCTGTTGACTGAAGGCAAATACTTTCGATCTCACTCGAGATTCTATCGCAGGATCCGAGCATTTTCTATTCTACGTTGAATCCAGACGACGCACGGATATAATTGCAACGAGCAACACGGGGGAAGGAGAATAGGGTTACTCGCTCGTGAGGGGATGAATTTATCTGGTAAACGTCGGCGCGAAGAAATTCGACGCGATGCGCACCGATGCGAAAGAACAGAAGTGGTTCTCGGGACGCTACTCACGTGCCTGAGACACGCTCATCCCCAGAAATACCGTGGGGGTTGTTCCTCCTCTCCCGGCGGGCAGGATAGAGAAGCAGCGATCCCCGACTGCTGCCTTACCGACACCTCTGATCTCGTTAGGGACGCATTAATTAATTTACAAGATGGCGGCGGTGGGAGCGATGACGACGACGGTATAAGAGAGAGGCAGCAGCCACTGTGTAAAGTCGAGATAGGAGGGTTAGGGGTGGCACGGCACGTTTTAATTACTAATTGAAACGTTCCCCTACCACCTAACCCTCGTCCTTTCTCCCCGTAACCGCCCGATCCCCGGTGTTTCCTGCCGCTTCAATCCTATAACTCTGCCCTCCTCCCATGCCGACGTCTTCCCCGTTGCTTCTTCACCCTCCGTCGATCTCGCCCCCTCCCCCCACAGCTCTGTCTTAATATCCGCCTCCGTCGGGGGTACTTAATATTTTTAAATACTTTGCAGTACACCCTACGCCGTCTTGCCTTTGTCCTTTTTCCTTCAGTCTCGTCTCCCCTCGTTATTTCCTGCCCCGCCGCCGGGGGATGGCTTCTTCCACCGCCCCCGCCGTTCCCACGGCGGATGCACCGCGGTGGAATTTATGACAAGGTAAATCCGTAGCTGCCGCGAATTAATTAATTAAAAACATCACGCCGCCTTAATGACATTCGCCCTTCGTCCTCGCTACCTCCCCCAAGCCCCGCCGCCGCCCCCTCGTCGACTCTTCTTCAATCTTCCGTGGCTTCCTCGGTCTACTAACCCCCCGCCATTCACGCCGATCCGTCTCGCTCCGCGCGAACATTTGTTATGGAAATCACGGGTAGTGCCGCCGCCGCCACCTACGACAGAGCCTCGCTAATGGCCACTTTTCTCGTTAACCGGAGAAACAGAAGACACGGGGGCGGCGCTCGTTTTTACGAGACACTTGGAGGTATTGTTGCCTACTGTATAAATAATCCAAACATCGAGTATCCTCTCCGCCGTTCGACGTTCGATGCTCCATCGAGATCCTTGCCCTCGTAACAAGGCGCGACAGGTTCACTGGGGGAGGAACGATAATACGATACGTTTTTCCAAGGGCTGGTAACATGGAATTTTAACGGAGAACTTATATAAACGGTATTTAAATTGATGGTGTGAAGTGGAGACTATGCAATGGTCGCTGTACATCTTTGGCGAACTTTCGCCTCTTAAGAACAAATACTTGTTACGTGAAAAATAACAGGGAAATGAAACAAAATTAGTGGTAATCATCTCGTTATTAATAGAACGAACAGTTTTATAAACTCAAACACCAAAAAATAATCAACTTCTATTCATAAAAACGATTTATTTTTAATATGGAAAAAGTACAAGAAATAAACTTAAAAATGGACGTAGTTTCACACAGAAATTTCTTTCACTGATTCTCACGAACAGTAATTGTACAAAATCCTTAAGAATCATGGCAAAATTTTAGTGAAAAGTACCCAAAAAATCTCGGGGTAAAATGAGCTTTCTTAATTTATTCTTTAATAATAGAATATACTTACAAATTTTGGGGACGTAATAAATGTGTGTAATATCACACTGATAATTATGTACATTTATCACGTCCCCAAAATTTGTACATATATTCTATTATTTAAGAATAAATTAAGAAAGTTCATTTTACCCCGAGGTTCACTTTACCCCGGTCTCCCAACCTGCTTTATATTTTTTTGCGGAGTGACTGCATGGTGACTCGGCTTGTTAATGGGGTGTGGATAACTGTTGTCTACACTTTCTACAGCTAAGAGTACCTAATTGTGACTGTCTTAGGTTAAAAGAAACAGCAGGGGTACGATTCAGGCGCAGGTACGAATTATGCAAGTTTACCACCTTACAGCGTAAAGTGTGAATCGACGTTAAACGCGATCGATGCGTGAAACTACACCCTCCACCGATACTCGTTGAAAAGTGAGCCGGATATAATGGCGGTAATAATAGAATTCAGATTGATTCGGCGTGGAAGGGAAGCTCGTGGCGGCGAGGCAGGGGAAAAAGCATCTCCTGCGCTGGATTATTACCGTGGAGTCCAGGGGCTTGGTCGTGGGGCAATTTGAACAGTGCCCCGGCGACAGCGAATCGCTTCGCTTCGCTCTTTTGCGAGCGATTCGTTCCGCTCGCGCTCCGTTCCGCTCCGACGATATTCGCGCGCTCCGTCCGACGCTCGCCGCGGGACAAACGTGCGCTCGCGTTAATTCAATCGCAGTAACTCGCCGGCAAGTTCCGAGCCTCTTTGCCTGCGAATGCGCTTCGTGCCCGTGTGCGAGATCTCTAGAACGGTGGAAAATGTTCACAAGACGTTCGGCTGCGGGCGGGCGTGAATAATCCGCGATTCGCTCCGCCTTGAAACGCAATAATTTCGAGCGAGCGGGACGTTTCATCGAACAGCTGGAACCGAGCGTTATCGAGGATCGCGATAAATCGCGTCGAGCATGGGCGACCGTGTCGATTCGCGTCGGACTTTCTACGCGTTCCTTCTTCTTAATCCTTTGCTGGTAAAACTGCATTGCATCGGACGATACGACACGCGTGACTAATCAGCGTCCACGCTTTATTGGACTATAAAATGATTATTGTACAATAAACTATATGGCACCGCAGCTGTGCTGACCCTGAAAAGACGAGGGTGGCAAGTTCCACGCGAATTGCTCACGGTTCCCATTTAATTTTACGATTCAATGTCGAGAGTGCCTGCTGTTCGAGGCGAAGCAATGTAAGCTTGCAAACTTCTGCTCATCAGTTTGGACAAAAATCAAACTGCTCCACTGCCGGCCAATTAAAGGATAGCCTTTTGAATGGCCCGAGAATATCGGCTAGCAGTACAGCGTGGTTAATACGCACGCAAACACGAGCGCCACGGCGGGGCCTTCTCCTTTACGACTCGCGGCACGTTTAACGGTCGAGCAAGCTTTTTAATAATTCGCCGGCCGGTAATTAGTTCGTAATTTAATGAGGCGGTCGTAAAACTCCGCCCGTGGGCCAGCGGACGACCAACCGCCCCGTAATTACTTCTCCCTGTACATATTTCACAACATAATCGGCTGGCCCTCTGGCAGCGCCGCGTTTTCTGAGGCCTTGCACGGCCGGAAGCGAGAGATGGGTAACAATCCGCTGGGCGAAGCAGGACGTGTAAAGTAGTGGCTAACGGATTCGTTAGCGAAACCATCGACCAGAAGTGGTTTTCCCAGAAGAGGACCTTTCGTTACCTGAAAGATGATCCCACACTGGCCAGCGATCTGGAAGTGGTTTTCAACTGCGGTGCCGTGGAAATTCACGAATTTTCAGCGTGCGGTTGGATGCAAGTCCCACGGAACATGCACATTCAGACTCCGAGCATCGTTCATCACGCGAGACCTACATAATCCGAATACGCTCCGACATTATGCTCGACACGGTACACGACACATTCTCCCTCCTCCGTCGTGGAATTCATCCAGCGCGCGGCGTTACACGGTGCTGCTGGAAGCCCCCGTGTACGATCGAAAGTAGGCTAGCCGCGTTTTCCCTGGGACCGTAATTCACCGATGTGTTATCGATGCCGAAGCTACATCGGCAACACGTGTAAGATCGAAAGTAGACAGGGTATCGTGGGCCCTGTGGCGCGCTCACGCTCGCGGTTAACAAGATTCCTACACGCGATCTCCTCTCGAGGGCTGTTTCGGCCGCGAAGGGGGTTAGCCGCGGCTGTATATACGTGTCCCGTAAAGGGTATACAGCGTTTAACGCTCGCGATAGCAGGATCCCTCGGCCGTCTTCCCCCAGGAATATACTGCCGCCATAAATCAGCGGTTCGATCGGCGACGGTCAGCCACGATCGCTCGATCCTCCTCTTTCCTTCGCCCGGTCCCTCTGCTCCCCTGTCCTCTCACGTTCTTCCTGTCGGCCCCGGCGATGCCGTGCCACCAGGACGCCCATTAACTGCCTTTTTTGCGCCGTCTAATGACCTTAAAGCGGCCACGGTTTACGAAGCCATTCGTTAGGGCCCGAGGAGCGCGTCGGTAATCGCGCGAGAATGCGGCTCGCCTCTCCGCGGGCATTGTTGCGTAGGACCTTTTTTCTTTTCCATCTCTCTCCCTCTCTCTGTGCTCCTTTTTTCTTTTAACTCCACTCTATCTCTTTGGGTTGTCCTCCTCTCTCTTTTACTATCGAGTGGAAGGAAAAGTCGACTTGAGCGATGGAGGAAGTTTTTGGGGGACAACAACTTACTACCTTAAAACGCGAGTAATAATTCTACTTGTAAGCAGATACCGAAACACTTTAATACGTTTAGTAGATTCTCGCTGGTGGAAGCTTTCTCCATCAAACGGGGAGACTTGTTTCTCTATCCCGACTATAGGAGACTTCTCTTTCTGCCGACAAACACCCTCAGCTCCTCGAACCCCTCTCGTTTTTCTTGTTACGTAGAGCTGGAGGTAAGGGAGGAGCAGCCGAAGAAAGGGCGAGATAATAGTGGAGAAGCCCGGCACCGTCGGCCACGCGAAATAAAGCGACGATCGTAATCCACCACGGGCTTTTCAATTACCGGAACTCTTCCCTTTCTCCTGCTTGTTCGTCCCTTCCTTCCTCCCCATTCCTTCTGGCTCGCCTGCTTCCACTTTGCCGCCACCTCTTCCCAACGCGCTTCCTTTCCGTCCCTCTATCTCTGGACCCCTATTCTACAGTTTGACGGAGCGATAAAAATGTTTCCTCGTTCCCGTCCCCCCGTCGTAGATATTCCGAAGGCACTTTATAGCGGGCTCGTTCTGTTTGCTTCTTATTTCTCAGCCGTTTCTTTCGCCGTCCCCCTCCCTCCACCGCGTTGCAGCTGATGTCGTTTTATTCCGAGCCCCCTGCCTTCCGTGTTTTCTTTTCAATCGACCAACGAGTACATTTTGCCCTCTCGCACGGCGCATCGAGAGTCAGCCGATCTCGTAAAAGATCCTGGGCAACGCGGGGCCAAAAATCGGTGGAAATCCGACGACTCGATCGGTCGACATTCCAACGAGATGTTCCCCTCGTCGACCTCGTTCGATGCTGGCTCGTATTCCTCGCGGTATATGGTGATTGGCTGGCGATCTTCCGACGATTTCTTCGTGTTTCACTCCTCAGAGTGAATTTTCTAGTATTTCCCAGGATCATAGAACTATTTCAACCGTGGTTCGTTCAGGGGACATCTCTTAAGAAACATCTAATCAAATACATTGGATACCCAGAGAATAGCCTGTATTCGGACAATTCCAATTTCTTCTCCCAACGAAAGCTTCCCCGGCGAAGCTCGTAAACCGGAAAAGCTTGCAACCGATCGTCGACGAATTTAATCTCCGAAAAGTAACGGCGATCCCGCACCCCTAGATCGTTGGGGGAGTGCAGGGAGTCAGTGTCTGTTACGAGCAATTTCCGCGATGCATCGTTGCGCGGAACCATCGTTAGCCGCCCCTAATGGAAAAAGAAAAAGCAATCGTCGCGGTTTCTGTATTCAATAAAGCCCCGGAGATGGGGAGGCCCGCTAGTATCGGCCGCTGTGTGTACATATAGGCGTGTACGTGTGATCCTGACCGAAAAAAGGGGTAGCACGCAGATAGCCTGCGGCCGAAGAAACGAAACGAAACGAAAAAGCGGAAAACGGAGCGATTCGATGCATATTGCGTCGGTTTGCCGTTTCGCGATAGCGATACATGGTAGCGTGTACGCGCGAGGCCGCCGTAAAACCGTCGCTGTCGTGGTTAGAAGTAATTGGCCGCAACGGTAACGTCGATGGGAAACGCAGCCGCTTCGAGGTCGGCCGAACGATAACGATAACAATAATATCGATCACCCGGCTTTGCGGCAAGGGCAAGGGACCAGAGAGGGAGGGGTTGGCTAGAATCAGAGGGAGAGAGGGAGGGTGGGTTGGTTGGACCAGAGCCGTGTCTCGGGGGTGGCGGCGGCGAAGCACTCCGGGGCGCGTTGTTGCATAAAATTGTAAAGCCCGGACCGACGGTGGCGGCGCCGAACCGAGATAGCTGCAAACAGAGGCGAGTTAATTTAAAAATGCAAATTCCACCGCAGGGCTCCCTGGCCCGGTACGTTGAGTGGGGACAGGGCGGCGGGGGGAGGGAAAACAGCGAGCAAGGGAAACGAGAAAAAGAGGGTAGGAGGAGCGGGCGTGTGTAGCCGGTCGACGAGAGAAAACAGAGAGAAAACAGCGCGCCCCAGGCTCGAAACGAGAGAACGACGTCCCTATTTACCGTGGTGTATCTATAAATCATCCTGTCGTGGGTTTTTGTACGATTCGCGACACCGTTCGTCGCTTGTAACGCGGAGATGACGATACGTCCGGGGGTCTCGCTTCCCCTGGTCCTCGGCGAGAAAAAGATTTTGTCACTTGATTAGTTTTGTACCAGGGCTAATTCGCTTGCTATTCTTAGGGTGGAGACGGTGTGATTTAGTGCATCGATGTTGGGTAATAGGAATTTATGGTAATGGAGGATAGTGGAAATTGGTAGAAGATTGATTGCATCACGGATTTATGGAAAATTTGAATCATCTTAAAAGTGTTATTTATACCTGTTGTTTCGAGAAGGGAATTTGTAGAGGGGAAGGAGAATGTATTTCAAGGATCAATTTTACGACGCAGGCAAGCGTAGTTTAGCCGTGACGTTGGTCAGGTAGCAGCTGGCTGTCTGACTAGGGAGCGTCTATAACTACTGTGACGCAACGCGTTTACTTTGATCACCTTTTGACTGCTTGCGAAAACATTCAACGAGGAGTTTACGAGCCTTAAAACAGTATAATCAGATTTATATAAATGGGGAAAGGAGGATCATAAATTGCTGTCTTGTGTACCAAGTAAATTATTCCTTTTTCGAGGAAAAGGAAACAGTATCCGGTATTTTATCTGTTTTATATTTTCTCTACATTTGCAATGGCGTGACCAGTTTTGAAAACGAATCACGGCACATGACATTTTGATTTCGACAAAGTGGAAACTGAATTGCGTAGCTCGCTTCTCATTCTTCTACTATCAGACACGCGATTCTCGCGGTCGACACACGGGAAAAGCGAAAAAGCGAATTTCATCCGAATAGCGTGGCAGCAAGTAGCGGTTCGACCGCAACGCGCGGAAATAAAAGTTCGCGTTCACTAATTGCCGCGATGATGGATGCGGGCGGTGACCCAGTGACACGTGGTTGATTCTGGAAATCGGTTGCCAGTATCCCCGGTGGGACCATTAAAAATTCCATGCATCCTCGAGTGAGGTCGCCGTCCAATGTAGTCATGAGAACCAGCGGAATTACGCCTGCGCGTCAACTTCCCTATGAATCTTCCTCCTGTCAGGTCGTTGGTCGTGATATTTGATAAATAAATCATCGATTATTGGTCGGAAGGAGTTCGACTTCGGTGCAAGACAATTCAGGTGGAATTAAGGGGTTATGCCTACCTGCAAGGTCTGAAAACGCAAGTATTTTCGGGATTTTTGGGGGAAAAACTTGAAGACATTTTTAAACAAATCTTTATATACTCGAAAGTGTATCTTATACTACTTGTAGTAATTATTCCAATGTAAAATATAAATAAATAAAAGAAATATCAGTGATCTCCCGGATCAAATTGAAACTTTCACACAATACTTTTGAGATGTTGTACTTTAAGAAAATGTTAAAACCACCAAATCCATTATTTCCGAATTTTGCAGGTAGGCATAACCGCTTAACAAATCTGAATATCGAAGAATCTTAACAAGTAACATGTTATCCTGGTGGTTACATGAGTCTCGAAATAAAAGAAGATTAACCCCCGATGTGTCCTAAAACCGTCCGGTTACTCAACGAATCGATCCTCGTCGTTTGACTGCATTGTCGGACAGGAATTCGTTGCCGGAAAGAGCCAGCAATTTGCCAGCCACAAATTAAACGTCGGAAAAGAATGCATTTCGTGATCCGATTCCCGGAGAAGCTCTTTATCCATGATCCCCCGAGTAGCGGGGACCGATTTTCCTCGAATGTGTCGGGTCGAGTTGAGAACCTCTGAGTGCAATCTTGTACCAACTGGGGTTTGCGGGGTCTTGGGAGACGCGACTTCGGTTCGTAACCTCCTCTCTCGGGGTCCTGGCTACGACGAGGGTGGAGTGAGGAATAGGGAAACAGGCGGCGTGGGTTGGTCGAGGTGGAATACCGTGGGGTGAGTAGTAAGGAGACTACTTGCCGAGTAGTGGGAGGATGGGGGGAGAGGTCGGGGGTGGAAAGGAAGGAGGAAGAAAGAGTAGGCACGGAGGGATGGGGTAGTCGGTGGCTTGGGATATATCCGTAAGGTCGGGGGCTGGTTCGGTGGTGTGGGGTGTGGCGGTGGTTGGGCTGAGACGAGGCGCCGTGGTGAAGGAGTCGCTCACTCACTTACCACCCTCATGGCTCCGACCACCAACCCCAATACCACGCACACCACCGACCTCCTCTTTCCCTTCCTCGTCACTCCATCCTCTCGACAACCGCCACCACCATCTCTGCCTGCACCACAGCGGCTGCCGCTGCTGCTACTGCTTGCCAAGTTGCCTGCCTGCCGGCAGACCAAGTCCTCCCTAACACTACAAAGTCTATATATCCACGGTGTACCCAACGGCCCACCCCGCCTTTCTGCCTCTCACTCCTTTTCAGGCCACCCCTTTGAGAGGTACCGACCCCCATATTGATCGTGGCGCGAACCCTCTTCGCTGGAAAGGCTGCTGCCGCGCGATCCCGACGGGGCTCTAGGTGTAAGTAAACTTACGCGAATGAAGGTCGGGTCCGGGTACGTATGTACGTACCGTCGCTTCCTGGGCTGGAGAGCACATACGAAGGAAGCAAGAGGTGAGAAATGGCGAACGAAGGGTTGGGGGAGAGAGGAAGATCCTCGTGACGGAACAGAGAGTGCTTTCGGTGTTTCAGCGCGGGGGGGACGGGAAACGATGCGCTCGCAACGGGGCAGATAAGTCTTCTGAATACACCGGGGAGGCTGGTGTATGGAATTGCGGGGAAGAAAAAGTATCCGGGAACGATGGAGGATGCCTGCTAACCGATTGTGTCGGGAATATTACACGGTCCGCGAAGCACTATAAATACACAATCCAATGGCATACAATGGAACAGGAAATTAACCCCTTCACACTACCCTCCAACGTTTTCCAATACGATCCGTACCGAGTGGAACTGAACTGACTGACAACTGATACAGGGCCTCGAAATAACATTCCCCAGTCTACAAACATCGTTGATTAAATTGCCTTGTGAACGCGAATTCCTCAAGGGGTCGAACGGATTAAAAGACACCGCGTAAAACGGTTCGGTGAAAGTGCCTCGTTTCGAAAGCAAAAAATGGTCGACGCTGCTCGTCGAGCCGCGGCATAAAAATTCTATGACACGCGGAAACTTTTGGCAACGGCGATTCATACGGTCCCTATTATCCGCGCGGAGCCAGCAGCTCCGGGTTCTGCGGGACTTATCTCGCGCTAACCATCTTCGTTCCGACATAAATCCAAGATCTTCGAGATTCCTCGCATTTTTATGATAATGCACCCGCGCCACTTCGTATTCCTGTCGCGCGAGATACCTCTTCCGTTCTTCCTTCGAAGGCGAGGATCGTTCTCGGAAATATCCAGTCGAACCCGTTCCCCTCTCGCGACCGTGTTTTCTTTTTACCGTCGATTTATCTTGGAAGGAGCGGCGAGGCGCTGCACTCCTCGTCAGGCTTTCCTTTCCAGGAACACGACAGCCGTAACCAGACCGACTCCCGTGGCCTTCTCGCCTGGATAAATAGTGACTTGCCATTACCGGGTAACGAGAGATGGGGTGGATTTCTTCGTTGCCCCCGTGGGCAGTGGAAACCGATCTCTTTCTCCCTCTCTTTCTCTCTCCTCCGAGTCCTTTTCGTTTCTGGAAAACTCGAACGGGGCACGTAAGACGGCTCCTCGGGGGATTCCTTCCTCCCTTTGAGAAGTCGTTGGTACGTGAGCGCGTGTGCGTGTTTTCTTGCGCCTTTCCGGGAACGGGGATTCGCTCTCCCCTCGACTCACTTTTTCCCCAGTCAACTGACGTCGCTTCCCGCCCAGAAACGAGACACCCAGGTGAATCTTTCGATGTCGTCTCATTGTCTGCGCCGCGTGCCTCTCGCGCGCCTCCTGCATTTGCGAAATTCTGCCCACCCTGGGACTCTCAGTGCGGAGTCTAGACTTTGATTAGAGGATTGCATAGCTTAGAGAAGTGTGGGGCGAAGGATCGAGTTACCTCGTGTCGGTTGAACCTTGCAGCAACGGTTCAGCGAGGATCTAAATCTCGACCACCGATTTAGGAGGGCAATGATGTCTTCTGATAAGTGCATATGGAATATTCTATCGAAGCTACCGATGTAATTCAAGTCCATTGAGAGATCATCATCGCCCTTGGCGAGAGGAACAGATCCCGCAGGGGTACTTCAAGTAATAGAAAGCCATCAAGTTACAATTGCTGCGCGCGATTAGCCAGCTGAGTCGCGCGAAAAGAATGCCACTGCGCCCCGAACGGCTCTCTAAATCACCGGCTACCCTATTTCGTTTCTTCCCGCGTCGACGCATGAATCCTCGAGACATGGCTGACGCTGGAAGGAAGGGATGATGCCGAGAGAGGCGTCGGGGTAATGGAGCGAGCCAGAGGTGCCAGTGGATGAGAGACGAAGGGTAATTGAGAAGAGGAGATTTACTTCGGGGTCGAGAGAGGCTGCGAGAGGGTAGTTTACGATGTTGCTCTGGATGGGGCGCGCAGTTATCGGGGACAGGAAAGGGGCTCACGCGCACACCACCGCTGTGTGGACGAAGAGGAAGGAGACACCGCCATTCGCCGTATCGGCGACAAAACTGTCGCTCGTAAAACTTCCTGCCGATAATATCATCGTTGCCGGGACCTCGGTATCTCGAAGGTATTGGCAGCAGGCTTTTCGTCGTGCTTCACCAGGCAACTGACGTTCACTCTCTGTTATCGTCCCTATTCTATGGAAAAGGAACTCGAGGGGGTGGATGGTCTGAGAATTAATAGGCTCGATTGGGTCCCGATAGTGGCTGATATGAAAGCGTAAATTCAGCTAAATCGTTTCTTCGCTCCACGGAGAAAGGGGGCGGTGCTTGTGGAAGCTTGTTGTTATGCAAATTTTCTAAATGAAATGGCGATTTTTTTATTTTCACGTCTAGCACCTTTTAACCGAATCAACGGTTTTCCGTGTTATTTGCTTAACCTCTTTCGCTCGCCGGGGAGGAAGAATGCCAGAGGAAATGGAAAGAGGGGCTCGTAATTTAATTGCTTCCTGGAACATCGCCGGGCAAATATTTTATTCAATCGAGAGACGAGGATGAGTTTGATCGTTTCGCCGGTCGACCGTTTTCGTTACTTTCGTTCCCGAACCTCCAGATCGAGGTATCGCCGTCTATAAAAAGCTTGGATGAAATCGACAGAATCGTCTTAAGCCAGGCGAAAGTGGGCTGTATACGGCCTCGGCGAAAGATTCCCCGTGATAAAGCTTAACGCTCGTTTTATAGCTCTCTCCATCGAGCAACCATCTCTTGGCGAATACGCGCATCGTCGAGCATCCACGTAACTCTACACCGATTACCTTTATCTGACAGTGTTTGCCGGCGATAAGGAATCGAAGCTGTTACGCGAATAGGTTCGGCCAAACAGAGCGCGAACTTATTTGCTCTGTCTACTTGAAATACACCGCTCAAGTGATTTTTGTAATTACCTAATAGGAGACCTTGCAAGGTTTATTCGAGTGGCATTTTAAAATCTCTGGTATCACTGTACCGTACATTTACTGTTATCAAACATAAGACTGCGATTTGGTATGCTTAACTGGCTTGTAACAAATACAAAACGACCACGAGGCAAAAAGCACCAGGCTAATTTCTTTTTACCCGTTCTGTTGCAGAGAAACTCGATATCGCCTGCCGAGCGCGAAAAGTACAGCAGGCCACGAAGCCCACCAGACGCCCAGCACCACGACCACCTGCACCTGAAGAAGATGAAGAAGGAGCACGACAAGGACATAGGCCATGTAGGTATTCGGGAGTAGTTCGCTTTACCGCGCCACCGATGGTTATTAATTAAGTCATACACGTTTGCCCCGATAGCAAAGCGATGGTGAAAAGAGCGACCAGGATTTGGTGGTGGACGATGCCAGCGAAGGGCCAGCGAGTCCTGCAGCGAACGGTACCTCGTCGCCAAGGGAGAACGGCCTGGACAAGCTCGGCCCATCTTCGGTGCCTTTGAGCAGCCAGGTGAAGAAAGAAGTGCCACCACCTTCGCCGAGGAGCGGTACCAGCAGCAACGCCAGCACCCCCTCGGCCAAGAAAATGGAGGAACGGGAGAAACCAACCACACCGATCTCTAAACCTGTCACACCCACGTCTGCTGGTACGTTATTTCTTGTTGCTGATGCGGTAATTGATTAAGGGGGCGAGTTTAGTGGATATTCTTTAGAGATAACTTTGTAGTTTCGCATCCATCAAGCTAGAAAACACTGTACACTTTCGCGAGGGTAGGAGAATGGAAATTGATTGGGAAAGAACAGTGGGCCTTGTAGTTCTCGTTGTGTGTTTGCTGAACGTTGGAGATGGAAAATACTTTGCGCGTCTGACGACAAATGTATGGTCGACAGGTGGTAGCAGCTCCGGGTCCGGTGGTCTGAAACCATCGAGTTCCAGCAAACCGCTGGTCTCGGCTTCAGCGGTCGGCCCTTATCCGCCACACTATCCGCCGCCACATCATCCACCCGCAGGACCTCATGCGGACATGTTGGGTTATCCTCCGGGAGCCCTGAATGGATATCCCACAAGACCGCCTCTTCAGCAACTCTACGATCCTCACGGAGCCATGAGGGCACCTCTTGGACCTTTCGGCGTGCCCGGTGGCAAACCGTAAGTAACTCAACCCTTATTATCTTCTTAGGCTTCCACTCGTAACCATCCATCCTCGCTATCCTTTCTAACTTTAATTCCAAGGGTAAACGCAGCGATGATTCTAGAAACATCACGTCGATGTGGAACGCTCGTTTTCACAGCAATTCTTTTTTAAGTGTTCAATTGCCTTCCGCAATACGCGCAATTATTTCTCAAGCTGTTGAAGATACGGAAAAGTATCTATCGTTTCGTGGGAAAATGTGGCGCAATTTATTTATTTCGCGAAATGTGCTTTCAGAGACGATCTCTTTTGTTTCGCAGAGCGTACAGTTTCCACGTATCGAGCGAAGGCCAGATGCAGCCAGTACCCTTTCCACCTGATGCTCTAATTGGACAAGGAATACCGCGTCACGCGCGCCAAATAAATACCCTGACACACGGGGAGGTGGTGTGCGCCGTAACGATCTCGAATCCGACTAAATACGTTTACACCGGTGGCAAAGGATGCGTCAAGGTCTGGGACATCAATCAGGGCGGCAGCGGCAGCGCGAAACACGTTTCGCAGCTTGATTGCTTGCAACGAGACAACTACATCAGGTTGGTTAAACGTTACCGCGGCACATGACGCATTAACTTTCCACTCCGTCTAGCAAACGCGATTCGCTACTGAATAAATCCTGATCACAGCACGCCGTGTACCATTACGGTCACGTTTAGCAAAACGTATGTTACGCGAAATAATTACACGACCCCCGGCTGGCGTCGCCGTTCCTTTATTCTTGTTTCTCAAATAATCTACCTTGCGAGATAAATCTGGCTTCAAAGAAAGTGAGTCGCTGAGGTCGATTAACCCTGTCCGTGCTGCGGGCACACGCCCGAGCACGTGCACTCGGTGCGCGCTACGCGCAATTAAAGCCTCAGCACCGATAGGCTCCATTCACAGGCACTGTTTTCAGTTAATACTCTAATTATACTAGGGGGCAGCTTTATAAGCACATCCAAGGCTACTACCCTCCTTCTCCTCCACACCACTAATTATCAATGTATCGTCTTATCGTAGAAGATACTAGAACCATACGAAAAGACGACTAGCGGTGAGGCCTGGCTGAGAAGGTGGGTAGAGCTGCTTGGCCTTGTAGCCACCTAGAAAGTTGCTCCCTAGAATTAGTTACAAGTGGCAGAGAGGAAACTGACCAACTGAACTGTGTTCCTTTTCCTCTGAGAACAGATCAGTGAAGCTGCTACCAGACGGCAGAACATTGATTGTCGGTGGTGAAGCCAGCAATCTGAGCATCTGGGATCTGGCGAGCCCAACGCCCCGGATCAAGGCGGAACTCACCTCGAACGCACCGGCGTGTTACGCTCTGGCCATCTCCCCAGACTCGAAGGTCTGCTTCAGCTGCTGCAGCGACGGCAATATCGCCGTCTGGGATCTTCAGAATCAGTCGTTGGTCAGGCAGTTCCAAGGGCACACGGACGGCGCCTCCTGCATCGACATCTCCGCGGACGGCTCGAAATTGTGGACCGGCGGCTTGGACAACACCGTCCGCTCCTGGGATCTCAGAGAGGGCAGGCAGCTTCAACAGCACGACTTCACCTCGCAGATATTCTCGCTGGGCTACTGTCCCACGGGAGAGTGGCTGGCCGTGGGCATGGAGAACTCGAACGTAGAGGTGCTGCACGCCACGAAACCGGACAAATATCAGCTTCATTTGCACGAGTCCTGTGTACTTTCGTTACGCTTCGCTACCTGCGGCAAATGGTTCGTCTCCACCGGCAAGGATAATTTACTCAACGCGTGGCGCACACCTTACGGTGCCTCGATATTCCAGGTAAGTTTGCTCAGGTGGTTTGTCGGGTGAGAAGTATACTCGAAGGAGTGTCTTATTGGATGGGGCAAGGTTCAAAATATGGGGGTCATCGCGGACTGTTGAACCCTAGAATATTAAATTTCTACCTCTCAATTCCTCGTATACACTTTGTATATAAAAAGAAAATTCTTCAAGGGATTTGGAAGCAAGTTTCTTTGCGTTTAAAGTCCTAGCGTAATTAAAAAAGAGATCAGTTCTTATTCATTCGATCGAACCTCCATATATTGATCCACGTCACGTATCCAAAACACTCATTCTTTGCTTCTCAGCGAAATTTAATATGTGAGTCTGAAGCAGTCAACTGGAGACTAATGGAATGATTTTATTCGCACTGTTACAGTCGAAGGAGTCCTCGTCCGTGCTGAGTTGCGACATTTCCACCGACGACAAGTACATCGTGACGGGGTCGGGCGATAAGAAAGCCACCGTCTACGAAGTGATATACTGAATCGTCGACTTGACGATGCGCTTCGACGCTGGACACTATCGGATGAACCATGCTTTGATACTACTCTTGCACGAGAAAAATTGAAGGGCAGGCTTCTCTTTGCGAACAAAAGGACAGAAGCCTGTTCCGAGAATACGTACGGAAGCTACGGTCGACCGAGAAAGACCATTGGATGATCTCCATCTAGCTCCGCGGAAGGAAACTGTTTTTATCGTGAATTAAGTGACAAGTCGACAAGTGTTATATTTGTTAAATCTGGATTGCCTGGCAGCTCTCGTGAACGTACAAAGACAGTCGAAGCTGTGAAGAACTGATGTTATATTATATAGGTATAAATATATATATATATAAATATATATAAAGGTGGCAGAACGTTTTAGCTATTTAAGATTGTATAGAGCGCATGGTTATAAATAGATTGAAGGACGATAATTGAGTGAGACTACGCGTGTGATTGTTCCCTCGGGTGATTACGTGGAGCTCGGTCGTGTTCGACTTCGAGGCATGAAGTCGCTTGTGTAATATGTTACTACTGTAATATAGAGTTTTACGGTTTAAGTATCGTGCATGTGAGACTGCGAGAGACGCGGCGTGTGCGAGTGTTATCCGACATTTTCACGTGCTTTTACCATGGGATATGCCTGGACGATTTGTGGAGAGGAAGGGAGAGCAGCAAGCTAGCGTGTAGACTCGTCAAAGTAGGAATGTGTGTGTCGTGTTGCAGAATTCTACATAAATGTATCGAGCAAACATGTAGAGGAAGAGCGTCTATGGTGGATAGGCGTCTATAGGGCTACCGAAACAATCGATGTAACTCCGATCGTGCTGAGCCGTGCTAAAGGAACCTGAGACGTTGCGTGAACCTCGATATTTCCATTGCAAAAGAAATATAGGAAGAAGAAAAGGATAATTTCTACTCGTACGCCAAAGCCTGAGTTCGAACATTGTTCTTTCCATTGCTATTCTCCGCGTCGCACACTACCGTCGCGCCTATGTTCGACAACTATGCAAGCTCTATGAAACGCACGGGAGAATCAGAGGAGGCGAAAGTACGTTCGATTTCCTGACAGTTTTCAGTAGCAGATACCCGTATGTAAACGGACGAAACGAGAAGAGACTCGAAGCTTTCTCTGTCGCGTCTTCGATCTGTATCGCACGAAGGAGATCCTGTTATCCCACGGAAGGCGCAAGATTTTAGTACATCGTACGCCGTTCGCGTGGAATCGCGCGTCTCGAACTGGTTCTCGAGTAGAAAATCGAAGTCGAATATTTTTTACGACTGACAGCCTTGTCACGATGAGAAAAATGATCATAGACACGAACGTTTCGCTCTCTTCGCATAGCAAACCGTGTACGATGTACTGTATATGTTGTACCATTGTAAGAAAGCGAAAGTTTCACTCCTGTCCGCGTGTAATGAAACCTATATACGTACTCGATGAAGATACAACAAAGAACTTAAGGAATGAACAAACGCCAAATGCGCGCCGTTTACTGCCATTCCGAGGCAAGATATGTCGTACACGAATTAGAGACAACACGGGCTACGCTCACAGATGACACGTTTCTTTGCGAGATACTTTTGCGCCTGTCCCACGATGGCCCTAGGTTCTGACCGAACGAACACCCCCAGTCGACGAGAATATCGTCTATAATCGTGATTGAATTTGTATCTGAACAAGGATCAAATTGCGCATTTAAGTACATACGGTAATAATAAAAAAGAAAAAAGGAAAAAAAAGAGAAAAACGGTTTCTTCATGCCTGTGGAACGGCGTATAAAAATTTTCTAGGGTACTAGGTAGCGCGTTTATTATTCTCGGAACTGAATGGCGAGAAAGCAGGGGATGCATAACGGAGAATTTATATTTTGTTACAGGATGACACACGTTTTACATTCGCTGTGATCGTCGTAGAATCGACGCCTGTAGACTGGCCGCGTGAATTAACGTTAACGATCGCGAAGCGCGCGTCGTAGCGCGGGACGGGGAATGAATTAAAACAGGAAACCGGGAAAGCCAGGCCAGATTCTTGACGAGCACAGCTACAATGATAGACCAATAGAAACAACGATACCTCAAGAAGACTCAATAGTTAATTATCTCTTACGGATTAACTTGTACAGAATCGATATTCTTTTACAGTGAATAATTACGCATACCCACGCAGATGCATACAGACAGACAGAAACATAAGACACTTACTCACCCACACGCAGAAAGACGCACTTAGGGAGAGGAGCGGCGATAACAGAAAGGAGGACAGTGATATGGCGACTAGACATCCAACGCGATGATTGATAAATCGTGTCTCGTATTCATTGAATTGTGTGTCTCCGTGCTCGCAGATTTGCGCGCCGTGTGTACGAAAGTAAAGAGAATGCGTTTCTAGCAGAAGAAAAAAAAAGACAAGTGTTAATCCTTTCCAAGCACAGTTCATGTTGTTCCTATAGCTACGCGAAAATTGTTTCTTTCGACAATTAAATCATCTATATCTATATACACGCGAGGTTATATTAATCATCCCCCCTTTCCCTCCATCTATATCTAACATTTCTAACAACTCAACTTTAATAGGTTGGTCGTTACTCGCCTATTTCAAGTTTCTTTTCAAACAATAGTTATGTAAGTAATAGTACGTACTTCAAACGAAACATTTTGCATTCTTAAAGTCATAGTTACTGTTATCTTATTAATAGCTTAAACTGAACCAATTTACAATAGCGACCTGCCGACCACAGGATAGTAGAGGGTACTTATATTAAGAAAGATATAGCAACAATGTCGATATCAAATCTTTCAAACCACTTCCCATACTCGTGATTGCTCCACAATCGCGTGAAACACGATGCAAAAGATAAAGAGCCAGTATGCACCAGTGGTGGGTCGGTATTTTACGCCGCGTCGTAAATGCATTTACGACGTGTCGCAAATGTATGTATAATATGTCGTTTTTAAGCCCATTTTATACGTGTCATTTGTCGCAAATGTCGTAAATAGAAATATTCATTATTTTAAGGTTTCAACAATTAAAGTGTTGGAAAAATATATGAAGTTCTTTCTGACTCGCTTGTTGGTTGCATGCGAATACTATAGACATCGACGAAGTATAGGATAGACCTATCACGCAATGTAATTTTGTGTCACACGCTCGGGGGGCTCGCAAGCCCCCTTACCATTTTCATGTCACACCCAACGTTATCGATTGAGTCTAAAATAAGATTATAACGCTACGCGTGGCAGGAATTAAAATTCAGCACGGGTAAAACTTAGATCATTTGAAACCCGCGATTTACAAATGATTCTGTTGGAGTAACACTATAAAGATCGTTTTATAAACGTATTCCGTGCAATGACAGAGAAAAAAACAGTAATGTCAAAACACGTTTTGTTTTCACTACAGAAACGAAATAGTTTGGCAAAACTCAGGGTGCCGACAGTGGTACTCACGCGCGTTAAGCGATTATGTTACGCTGAGCGGCAGTAGATCACACGCGGCCGTTGACTACCACTGTCGACTTTTTACTAATAAAAATTTAGTGCACCAGTGTCTTGTAATACGCAACTCTAACTTTAATTCGTTGCAACCTTCCTGAAGGCTGTGTAGAGTCCCCTGTGCTGCAAATCCAGCAGCTCGGGACTCTTTTTTCCCAGGAACATGTCTCCAGACATGTCCCAGGACAGGTTCGGGGCATTGGAGTCTGGGGGTCGCAACTCTAATTACAAACGCGATCAGTCATCATCGCAACAATACCTCAAAAAAATATCAAGAATCAAACTAGGACGAGTAATTAAAAAAACGCGATCAGTGGCATCGCAACTCTATGGACATTCCACGCGAAATCGGATACTTTTCGGAGTAACATTTCGAATGTTGCTGGAATTTGAACATGTTGTAGTCTTTAGTGATATTTAAACGTACCTCAAGGGATTTTTCAAAATTTTGAAAAATGTCGATTTTACAGCTGTAAGGTAAGGGCTACCTTTTCCTCAATAAATTATAGCTATGTAAGTAGTAAATAGATGGAGATGAGATTTACAGTGCTTACAGAGAAGACATTAAAGGTTTAAGAGAAAATTATTTCAGTTTAAAAAAATAAAAATTTGTACCATTTTTGTGCAATTATTTTAATCAAATGCAGTTTTTTAACATCGGGCGTGATTTTAAAAATCCCCCAAAAAAGATAATATAGTTCTATCCTTCCTCTGATGGACAAATTATCAAAAATATGGACATTTTAAAATTGGCCCCGTAAAAATTGTCGAAAGTTGACGTTGCCGTCAAATCGCTCCGGCTCTGTCTTCTGTATAATGTCTTCTCTATAAGCACCGTAAAGCTCATCTCCATCCATTTACTACTTCCATAACTATAATTTACTGAAAAAAGTTAGCACGTACCTTCAAACAGCTGCAAAATCGACATTTTTCAAAATATTGAAAAATCCTGTGAGGTACGTTTAAATATCATTAAAGACTACAACATGTTCGAATTCCAGCAACATTCGAAATGTTTCTCCGAAAAGTGTCCGATTTCGCGTGGAATGTCCCTCTAATAAATAGAATACCATGAACCAAAAGTAATACAATGAATCAAACTCTAGTAACTCCAATTCAAATTTCAAAATACTAGAACAATCTCAAAAACAATCGCGACTCTTTTTTCGGAACACTACAAGCAACCACGATCGATATTTTTTCGCAACACTATGCTGGAACCAAACGCGGGGAATACTTGATTTGCAACGCTAATTCAAACCGTCATCAACATTTAATCGCAACGCTAATTCAAACCGTCATCAACATTTAGTCGCAACGCTAACTAGCCCCGTAATCTTTTTCGCAACCCTAATTGAAAACGCGGGTGCTTAATTTCAGGGGGGGGGGGGTATCGATGGGTCAGCCTATCGCCAACCAAACTACTACTACTACTACTACTACAACTACCGACGAGCATAATGGCAAAGTAATACCTATGAAGAATGACCCGAGGATGCAGGACCATTCTTCGTAGCCCACATGATGTGGCCTCTTTGGCCGGGCTATCTTCGGCTCTTTGGCCACTCCTTTGCTTCGGGCGGTCCGCCCTTCTGAAAGTTAATAGCGTGCCCAAGCCCGTCCTTCGCGACCGCGACCAGCGACAATGTGCAATGTCCCACTGGCGTCAAAAAGTCGACATAGCGAGGCTAGAAGCGAGGGCATACCCCACTCGCGCTAGTCTGGCCGTCGACTTTTCTCACAAATTTCCTGAAAGCAGGTCATCGTGCGGGGAACATGCGATCAGAGAATACGATGACCTGCCCCGGCCCTACCTACTTATATTTAAGTCACACATTCGTACCAGAAGGTAAGTTACCTATTCTACCTAACACCTATATTTAAAAATGGCAAAACAGTCTCTCAAACACAATCATCAGCCAACCCACTCCACGATTCTCAAGCATCGCCGCCCGGGTGCAAAAGCCTACACTAGAGAGACCGTCCCGGGACGGCTCCGTCACCCGAGCTTGGCTACAATCACACTCTAAGTGTACGTACCAGTTTTCACTGAAATCGGCTGACAAAGGACATTGACCATTGCGTATAAGTATGATTTAAATAGCAATTAATTATTTTCAATTTCAAACAATGGATTACTTGTGATAATGTGCTTTGTACGTATTATGTACATACATCAATCCTTATTACTTTCTCATTTGATTATATGAGATTGATTAAGTTTCATATTCCAAGATTATTTACTAGAATGATCATCGTGTGCAACAAGGAATATGATACATTAGTATCGTTATTGTAATGAATAATAATATAATGTTATAGTTTCGTTAACATGGTCTCTGATGAAAATCTTTCACCGCCGCTAATTCCACCGCCTAACCACACAAACACACAGGTGGAAAATGCGACGTGCACGATACACTAACGCAATGCCAGCCGCCGACATGTAATTATTTAGTAAAGAAAGTCATCGTGCCCCATTGCCTTCACTCACCCAAGTAGCGCATGGGCACGTGGATGAATTAAAAGGCAATGGGTACGGAAAGATATCCTGAAAATCCTCAACTAGAAAATATGATTAGTTTCTATATTGTCTAGCAGGATATTATTCTTTCATATTACATTATTAAGCAAAATGACTCGACTTTCAACTTGTGAATACTTTAAAGTTCGATAAATAAGAAAGGACTCTACTTTAGATCAAGAAAAAGGACTCTACTCGACATTTAATTAGCGAGAAAAAGGACTCTAAAATTGAATTATTTAAGAAAAAGATTCTAAATCATGAAGAATTTACTTTAAGTTAAGAATTTACAACGGGCTATTCCATCGTCAAAGTAAATTTCATAAAACAAGAAAGTATGTTCTCATGCTAATTACTTTGAATCTGAAATTTGCCCACCCTCAATTGTCTTGTTGCACATGGAAATTAATTATTCAATTGTGTGCGCAAACGAGTGACCTTTATAAGAAAGGAATTACACTTTTATGTCTATTATCATCATTTAGACATCAAGTTACGTTTGAACAAGTAATATCAGAAAAATAAAAGAAATTCAAGTCATTAGAATCGTCGCAATGACGAAATCGGAGGGCATCCGATTTTTCCACTACGTATTAAATAAAAATGATCGTAGCTGTGGAGTCTGAAATTATCAGACTTCTTCGCTACATAAAAATTAGCATTCAGCTGTATTGATATTCATACCAATACCTTCTGAATTGCTATGCACCTTTACGTGCATTATTTAATAAATATCTACATCAATGTATGATCAATGATAAACATTCGTGTTAGGAACCGTTTATCTTGGAAATTATAATTATAATTTGATTCTATTGAAAAGACGCGGCGTACAAGAAGACCCTAGCCCTCGTCTAATAAATACATACACAGACAAAATGTTACAATTCACAGGCATGGTTACCATGCCCGCGGTCATTATGCTCGCCAAAGCACGTATACAACCAGTCACTCGTGTCGATTCGGACCAAACGTCCTACGACATGATTGAGTGACCAGAGGAACCATAATGCATGCGCACTCACATTTCGCTGTGCCCCGGTGACGAAGGCGCCAACACCCCTGCTACTGCTCAGAGGAAGTCATCAAACTGCTAACAAGTCATCAAGCTGCTCAACTGCGCCCAAACTGTAACGAAGGAACAGAACACGATTATAATTTCTTTCTAAAGTTACGATTGTTTCAACTCTAATAAAGAACCTCGAAACAATTAAAAACTAACGAAATTTTTTAACATTTAGGCATTTTAAGAAACAAATTAAAAAAATTAAAATTAACAAAATTTTTTTCTTAAAATGTCTAAGTGATAAAAAGTTTCGTTAGTTTTTCATTTCTTGGTGATTCTATTCTAAAATATAATTTTTTAAAATTTTTTTCTTTCTAAAATTTGGAAGAATGAACTCTACTTTAAAGGAATTAAATGAAATACATAGATACTTACATCTTTCTATTAAAATTCTGCGCACAAATCTCCTCTTCAGCTGATGCCTGACTCTAATTTCCGATAAGGAGTTTCGCTTTCAAAAGTAAAAAAAAATAAAGAAATAATAGACTACCAACGCGCCCCAAAGATCATAATTGGCGAACAAAGGCCTGAATCTATTCTGGCGATTGGAAAGTCAGAGCCGCGACGCTCGAGAAAGAATATTAATTGCGTAGAAAACACTGACTCTACCCTCGCGTATCCCCAAATTGTTAACGACAATCTACTATGAGCAACTGTGCTCTTCAAAATGAAAAACTTTGTACGTCATAAACACTGACTCTATTTGGCCGCATTGCGCGCGGTCACAATCTCTGAAAAATAAGTAGGATAGGATAGGAGAGTGGAGGTAGGTGTGGTTTCATCGAGTATTTGTCGCGAGGAAATATTGTTTTTCTTGGAACCAGCCAAGGGACTTTCGCTCCTTGATATTTAGAATACAAGGTGTGATGCGAAAATAAAGAATGCTCGCTCAATAGGAGCAGCTTTACATTTCAGTAACACGATATTATCCAGAATATACTGCTTCAGAAATAATTATTACATTTAAATGAATCATAGTAGTGGCTTTCGACATTAAAGTTGTAAGCACGTTCGTGTTATTCGAATAATACTTGAAATTATTAATCACGATCTTTATAAATATCCAAAACTCATGGCAAGAATCAAAATTCGTTAATTATTCATGCTCAAATGGCATGTCCTCGATATTTCTATACATAAAGAAGAAAACTTGCATCCAAAACCGAACGTAAATGCATTTACAACAGCTTCATAAAGATATATATTTAAAAATCATTGAAATATCATTGAATTCTACGTAAACGCGACCGAAATGCAATAGAATTCGATCATTCCAATATTTCGTAAGCATGTACTGACGCCATTTTAAACATTTTAAACAAATCTGATTAAAATTATTCAATTTATCATAATTCAATCTTTTCCCATTTGATCTTGATATTAACCGACTGCAAAGTTACCCATCAACCTCACAGCCAACAATGATTCAATAAAATAACGAGAAAAATACGTATACCACACGTATTGCCACCTTCTTTTTCCAAGGAATGACCAGACGCCATCCAAGCACCGTTCAAATTAACGGTCAAGTGTCATGGCGTCGCCTGCCCTTTGCTTTCGATTCTCGCCTCAACGTCTGTAATCGAACGATGCAACAAGTTTGAAACAAAAGCATTAAAACATTCGTAAGGCAATTAAACAAGAAATAAGCTTGAAATATACTAGAAAAGGGATGTAACTGAATACCGAGACGCGATATGTGTGCACTAAATGCACAGAAATATCGGTGAAGCAACGAAGGGAATACGCGACGAACATCTAACTGTTTTCTCGCGATATTTAATCAATTTCGGGACGAAAGTGTATTAATAGTTGCAGCAAGTGACGATAGATAGTAAAGAAGAAGACTAATACCGGTTAGAAGTAATTATGTGACGACAGATAATGTACGCGTACCATTTAAGTACGCAGCTATCGAAACGTCTTAATAGAACGACGACCACGGAGCGAATGACCCCCGCGCCCGCCGCTGTACCTCGGCGAATATTGGCTTTGGTGGGGGGAGACGAGCAGGCCTCGCGAGACGCGAAGTAATACACGCGTACGTATTTCCGAAATGTTGGGATATAGGTCTGTATTGTACGCCGAGTGACGTATATATCGAGGCTCGTGACCGAGCCATCTAAACAGAGGTGACTTCCAATTCCTGGAATCGTTTCTATGCATACGTTCTGCTACGGGTAAAATAGAAATATTACACGTAATATATTTCCGTCGTTTATAAAATATGTATCATCTCCATACAAGAGTGTACTTTAATGAAGCTGGTAAAACTTAACACAGATGGCTTAGTAAGTATATATTCGTAAATTACTTACGTGGTACCTACCAGATATTTGCGTCACACATCTAATAAGTTAATCATTTCATTCAGATATATCTTAATTACATCTTTTTTCCTTCTTACTCCTTGAAACGATGAGATATAACGGTCCGAAGATATCAAAAGCAATTCATTAGGTCTTGATTCTATGCACTTCGAGAAATTTTTGGACTGTTATGTCCGTTATGGTAACGGCAATATTTGTATTCTTTATTTTTCGTTTGCTGCGGTTCTTCTGATAGCTCGCTAATTGGCAGTAAGTGGTGAAGAATGATATTTTCTCCATGCTGTAAAACCTTGTGTGCACAGAATCAAGACCTGACAAATTGCTCTTGATATCATCGGACCGTCACATCTCATTGTTTCAAAGAGTAAGAAGGAGAAAAGACGTAATTAAGATATATCCGAAAGAAATGATTAACTTATTAGATTTGTGACGCAAATATCAGGTAGGTACCACGTAAGTAATTTACGAATATATACTTACTAAGCCATCTGTGTTATGTTTTACCAGCTTCATTAAAGTACACTCTTGTATGGAGATGCTACATATTTTATAAACGACGGAAATATATTACGTGTAATATTTCTATTTTACCCGTAGCAGAACGTATGCATAGAAACGATTCCAGGAATTGGAAGTCACCTCTGTTTAGATGGCTCGGTCACGAGCCTCGATATATACGTCACTCGGCGTACAATACAGACCTATATCCCAACATTTCGGAAATACGTACGCGTGTATTACTTCGCGTCTCGCGAGGCCTGCTCGTCTCCCCCCACCAAAGCCAATATTCGCCGAGGTACAGCGGCGGGCGCGGGGGTCATTCGCTCCGTGGTCGTCGTTCTATTAAGACGTTTCGATAGCTGCGTACTTAAATGGTACGCGTACATTATCTGTCGTCACATAATTACTTCTAACCGGTATTAGTCTTCTTCTTTACTATCTATCGTCACTTGCTGCAACTATTAATACACTTTCGTCCCGAAATTGATTAAATATCGCGAGAAAACAGTTATATGTTCGTCGCGTATTCCCTTCGTTGCTTCACCGATATTTCTGTGCATTTAGTGCACACATATCGCGTCTCGGTATTCAGTTACATCCCTTTTCTAGTATATTTCAAGCTTATTTCTTGTTTAATTGCCTTACGAATGTTTTAATGCTTTTGTTTCAAACTTGTTGCATCGTTCGATTACAGACGTTGAGGCGAGAATCGAAAGCAAAGGGCAGGCGACGCCATGACACTTGACCGTTAATTTGAACGGTGCTTGGATGGCGTCTGGTCATTCCTTGGAAAAAGAAGGTGGCAATACGTGTGGTATACGTATTTTTCTCGTTATTTTATTGAATCATTGTTGGCTGTGAGGTTGATGGGTAACTTTGCAGTCGGTTAATATCAAGATCAAATGGGAAAAGATTGAATTATGATAAATTGAATAATTTTAATCAGATTTGTTTAAAATGTTTAAAATGGCGTCAGTACATGCTTACGAAATATTGGAATGATCGAATTCTATTGCATTTCGGTCGCGTTTACGTAGAATTCAATGATATTTCAATGATTTTTAAATATATATCTTTATGAAGCTGTTGTAAATGCATTTACGTTCGGTTTTGGATGCAAGTTTTCTTCTTTATGTATAGAAATATCGAGGACATGCCATTTGAGCATGAATAATTAACGAATTTTGATTCTTGCCATGAGTTTTGGATATTTATAAAGATCGTGATTAATAATTTCAAGTATTATTCGAATAACACGAACGTGCTTACAACTTTAATGTCGAAAGCCACTACTATGATTCATTTAAATGTAATAATTATTTCTGAAGCAGTATATTCTGGATAATATCGTGTTACTGAAATGTAAAGCTGCTCCTATTGAGCGAGCATTCTTTATTTTCGCATCACACCTTGTATTCTAAATATCAAGGAGCGAAAGTCCCTTGGCTGGTTCCAAGAAAAACAATATTTCCTCGCGACAAATACTCGATGAAACCACACCTACCTCCACTCTCCTATCCTATCCTACTTATTTTTCAGAGATTGTGACCGCGCGCAATGCGGCCAAATAGAGTCAGTGTTTATGACGTACAAAGTTTTTCATTTTGAAGAGCACAGTTGCTCATAGTAGATTGTCGTTAACAATTTGGGGATACGCGAGGGTAGAGTCAGTGTTTTCTACGCAATTAATATTCTTTCTCGAGCGTCGCGGCTCTGACTTTCCAATCGCCAGAATAGATTCAGGCCTTTGTTCGCCAATTATGATCTTTGGGGCGCGTTGGTAGTCTATTATTTCTTTATTTTTTTTTACTTTTGAAAGCGAAACTCCTTATCGGAAATTAGAGTCAGGCATCAGCTGAAGAGGAGATTTGTGCGCAGAATTTTAATAGAAAGATGTAAGTATCTATGTATTTCATTTAATTCCTTTAAAGTAGAGTTCATTCTTCCAAATTTTAGAAAGAAAAAAATTTTAAAAAATTATATTTTAGAATAGAATCACCAAGAAATGAAAAACTAACGAAACTTTTTATCACTTAGACATTTTAAGAAAAAAATTTTGTTAATTTTAATTTTTTTAATTTGTTTCTTAAAATGCCTAAATGTTAAAAAATTTCGTTAGTTTTTAATTGTTTCGAGGTTCTTTATTAGAGTTGAAACAATCGTAACTTTAGAAAGAAATTATAATCGTGTTCTGTTCCTTCGTTACAGTTTGGGCGCAGTTGAGCAGCTTGATGACTTGTTAGCAGTTTGATGACTTCCTCTGAGCAGTAGCAGGGGTGTTGGCGCCTTCGTCACCGGGGCACAGCGAAATGTGAGTGCGCATGCATTATGGTTCCTCTGGTCACTCAATCATGTCGTAGGACGTTTGGTCCGAATCGACACGAGTGACTGGTTGTATACGTGCTTTGGCGAGCATAATGACCGCGGGCATGGTAACCATGCCTGTGAATTGTAACATTTTGTCTGTGTATGTATTTATTAGACGAGGGCTAGGGTCTTCTTGTACGCCGCGTCTTTTCAATAGAATCAAATTATAATTATAATTTCCAAGATAAACGGTTCCTAACACGAATGTTTATCATTGATCATACATTGATGTAGATATTTATTAAATAATGCACGTAAAGGTGCATAGCAATTCAGAAGGTATTGGTATGAATATCAATACAGCTGAATGCTAATTTTTATGTAGCGAAGAAGTCTGATAATTTCAGACTCCACAGCTACGATCATTTTTATTTAATACGTAGTGGAAAAATCGGATGCCCTCCGATTTCGTCATTGCGACGATTCTAATGACTTGAATTTCTTTTATTTTTCTGATATTACTTGTTCAAAAGTAACTTGATGTCTAAATGATGATAATAGACATAAAAGTGTAATTCCTTTCTTATAAAGGTCACTCGTTTGCGCACACAATTGAATAATTAATTTCCATGTGCAACAAGACAATTGAGGGTGGGCAAATTTCAGATTCAAAGTAATTAGCATGAGAACATACTTTCTTGTTTTATGAAATTTACTTTGACGATGGAATAGCCCGTTGTAAATTCTTAACTTAAAGTAAATTCTTCATGATTTAGAATCTTTTTCTTAAATAATTCAATTTTAGAGTCCTTTTTCTCGCTAATTAAATGTCGAGTAGAGTCCTTTTTCTTGATCTAAAGTAGAGTCCTTTCTTATTTATCGAACTTTAAAGTATTCACAAGTTGAAAGTCGAGTCATTTTGCTTAATAATGTAATATGAAAGAATAATATCCTGCTAGACACTATAGAAACTAATCATATTTTCTAGTTGAGGATTTTCAGGATATCTTTCCGTACCCATTGCCTTTTAATTCATCCACGTGCCCATGCGCTACTTGGGTGAGTGAAGGCAATGGGGCACGATGACTTTCTTTACTAAATAATTACATGTCGGCGGCTGGCATTGCGTTAGTGTATCGTGCACGTCGCATTTTCCACCTGTGTGTTTGTGTGGTTAGGCGGTGGAATTAGCGGCGGTGAAAGATTTTCATCAGAGACCATGTTAACGAAACTATAACATTATATTATTATTCATTACAATAACGATACTAATGTATCATATTCCTTGTTGCACACGATGATCATTCTAGTAAATAATCTTGGAATATGAAACTTAATCAATCTCATATAATCAAATGAGAAAGTAATAAGGATTGATGTATGTACATAATACGTACAAAGCACATTATCACAAGTAATCCATTGTTTGAAATTGAAAATAATTAATTGCTATTTAAATCATACTTATACGCAATGGTCAATGTCCTTTGTCAGCCGATTTCAGTGAAAACTGGTACGTACACTTAGAGTGTGATTGTAGCCAAGCTCGGGTGACGGAGCCGTCCCGGGACGGTCTCTCTAGTGTAGGCTTTTGCACCCGGGCGGCGATGCTTGAGAATCGTGGAGTGGGTTGGCTGATGATTGTGTTTGAGAGACTGTTTTGCCATTTTTAAATATAGGTGTTAGGTAGAATAGGTAACTTACCTTCTGGTACGAATGTGTGACTTAAATATAAGTAGGTAGGGCCGGGGCAGGTCATCGTATTCTCTGATCGCATGTTCCCCGCACGATGACCTGCTTTCAGGAAATTTGTGAGAAAAGTCGACGGCCAGACTAGCGCGAGTGGGGTATGCCCTCGCTTCTAGCCTCGCTATGTCGACTTTTTGACGCCAGTGGGACATTGCACATTGTCGCTGGTCGCGGTCGCGAAGGACGGGCTTGGGCACGCTATTAACTTTCAGAAGGGCGGACCGCCCGAAGCAAAGGAGTGGCCAAAGAGCCGAAGATAGCCCGGCCAAAGAGGCCACATCATGTAGGCTACGAAGAATGGTCCTGCATCCTCGGGTGCAGGGTCATTCTTCATAGGTATTACTTTGCCATTATGCTCGTCGGTAGTTGTAGTAGTAGTAGTAGTAGTAGTTTGGTTGGCGATAGGCTGACCCATCGATACCCCCCCCCCCCCTGAAATTAAGCACCCGCGTTTTCAATTAGGGTTGCGAAAAAGATTACGGGGCTAGTTAGCGTTGCGACTAAATGTTGATGACGGTTTGAATTAGCGTTGCGATTAAATGTTGATGACGGTTTGAATTAGCGTTGCAAATCAAGTATTCCCCGCGTTTGGTTCCAGCATAGTGTTGCGAAAAAATATCGATCGTGGTTGCTTGTAGTGTTCCGAGAAAAGAGTCGCGATTGTTTTTGAGATTGTTCTAGTATTTTGAAATTTGAATTGGAGTTACTAGAGTTTGATTCATTGTATTACTTTTGGTTCATGGTATTCTTTTTATTAGAGGGACATTCCACGCGAAATCGGACACTTTTCGGAGAAACATTTCGAATGTTGCTGGAATTCGAACATGTTGTAGTCTTTAATGATATTTAAACGTACCTCACAGGATTTTTCAATATTTTGAAAAATGTCGAATTTGCAGCTGTTTGAAGGTACGTGCTAACTTTTTTCAGTAAATTATAGTTATGGAAGTAGTAAATGGATGGAGATGAGCTTTACGGTGCTTATAGAGAAGACATTATACAGAAGACAGAGCCGGAGCGATTTGACGCAACGTCAACTTTCGACAATTTTTACGGGGCCAATTTTAAAATGTCCATATTTTTGATAATTTGTCCATCAGAGGAAGGATAGAACTATATTATCTTTTTGGGGGAATTTTTAAAATCACGCCCGATGTTAAAAAACTGCATTTGATTAAAATAATTGCACAAAAATGGTACAAATTTTTATTTTTTTAAACTGAAATAATTTTCTCTTAAACCTTTAATGTCTTCTCTGTAAGCACTGTAAATCTCATCTCCATCTATTTACTACTTACATAGCTATAATTTATTGAGGAAAAGGTAGCCCTTACCTTACAGCTGTAAAATCGACATTTTTCAAAATTTTGAAAAATCCCTTGAGGTACGTTTAAATATCACTAAAGACTACAACATGTTCAAATTCCAGCAACATTCGAAATGTTACTCCGAAAAGTGTCCGATTTCGCGTGGAATGTCCATAGAGTTGCGATGCGACTGATCGCGTTTTTTTAATTACGCGTCCTAGTTTGATTCTTGATATTTTTTTGAGGTATTGTTGCGATGTTGACTGATCGCGTTTGTAATTAGAGTTGTGCCCCCGAGACCCCAATGCCCCGAAACTGTCCTGGGACATGTCTGGAGACATGTTCCTGGGAAAAAAGAGTCCCGAGCTGCTGGATTTGCAGCACAGGGGACTCTACACAGCCTTCAGGAAGGTTGCAAGGAATTAAAGTTAGAGTTGCGTATTACAAGACACTGGTGCACTAAATTTTTATTAGTAAAAAGTCGACAGTGGTAGTCAACGGCCGCGTGCGATCTACTGCCGCTCAGCGTAACATAATCGCTTAACGCGCGTGAGTACCACTGTCGGCACCCTGAGTTTTGCCAAACTATTTCGTTTCTGTAGTGAAAACAAAACGTGTTTTGACATTACTGTTTTTTTCTCTGTCATTGCACGGAATACGTTTATAAAACGATCTTTATAGTGTTACTCCAACAGAATCATTTGTAAATCGCGGGTTTCAAATGATCTAAGTTTTACCCGTGTTGAATTTTAATTCCTGCCACGCGTAGCGTTACAATCTTATTTTAGACTCAATCGATAACGTTGGGTGTGACATGAAAATGGTAAGGGGGCTTGCGAGCCCCCCGAGCGTGTGACACAAAATTATGTACATTGCGTGATAGGTCTATCCTATACTTCGTCGATGCTTTGGTTAAAGGTTCGATAACTCGGGCGGACAGTGTCGCCACCTAATGACACGAAACCGATAACTGTACTAACCTCGAATTTTAGCGGACCGCATCAATATGGCCTCCGGTAGCTGGTTCGCGCGCCCGCTCGCTAATGATTTGAGCAATTTTTCGGGGGCGTGCAGGTGTACGTTGAAATAAACACTTAGCCAAGATGAATATGTCAGTGGAGAAAAAGAAGTACCCGTCGGCGTTGCCAACGAACTGGCCGACGAGGGAGGAGACGGCAAGAAAGAGCCAAAATCAATTGTCATCCACGGGGAAGGTTGACGTTTATTACTACAGGTACGTTAAGTCCACGAATACTTTCCAATCGAAAGAGTCTAAAAATAGACGGGGGCTCGCAATGCATATGAAGTCAATCGCAAAACGATACCGGAATATTTATCGTTCAATTCTAACCTCAAGGATGTATGTTTATAAGCACTGAGCTCTTTTTTTTCTCCCGCAGCCGAGGAGTGAGAAGCGATGCGTCGCTGGTGCCACCGATACGGCAAACGGCATCCATTTTTAAACAACCAGTGACCATCTACAAGACCCAAGAAGGAAAGGTGAAGGACATCAAGCATGGGAATCAAGAGAAACCGAAACAGGTTAGTGTTCGCTACTTGCCCCCTTTGCATATACACCCTGAACTATTCAATTGTTAAGATACGTTTGATCGATGTTTCTTGCTGTTAATAATTCCCATTTAAAGAAGACTACTGTAAACGATAGACTCTGAGATTCTTTACCTCGTCTACTGTGTCACGTATCGGCACATCGTAGCGAATGCGAAATGTCACCGACTGGTACTAATCGCATCGTACCTCTCTTCACATGTACAAGCAACACCCCGAGAGTTAATCGTGTCGATCGTTGTAACCGTAAACTCTATAATTTGTAATTTAATTTATTATGGCACTTAACATTATTCCTTGTAAATTCTCATGGTACCAATCATCGAATCGTTCGTTTAGGATGGAGCCGATAAAACTGATGGCAAATACGGCTCCCAAGATAAGCCTAAACAGGTAACATTGTTCGATGTGCTTATGGAATCGTTACTGATTATGTGTTTGTTTGTTCCTTTCTCTCAATGGATTTACCTTGTTTTTGTATGAAATGTCCATGGAAAGCTAGTTGCGATCTTTGATCATTTCGGAGGCAGTTACGTAGTGCATGCGTCCGTAGGCCGTTCTGTGTTGTGTCGAAACATTTCACAGGACATAGATCTGTAACAACCGTAATCCTTTAGTGCGATGTATAGAAACTATTGTGTCGTTTAAATGTTTCTCCGTGACGTTCCTTTGACCCTTACACTATGTATAACGCATTCAACGTGATCCGTTGGAAAATTCACAAGATTTAACAGTAAGTTGTAATTCTGCCTGTGATATGAAAGTGAATATACCTTGCTTTTCTAATTAGACCAATTCTTAATGCGTGTTATCGTCGTTAGTACAGCATCGCAAAGCTTGTCAGCATTATACAAGCGGAATACTTCTGATTTTGCAGTTATTTTGGGAAAAGCGTTTGGAAGGTTTAAGGGCGTGCGACCCGGACGGTTATGAGTTCGACGGAATGGATTTGCCGAAAAGTTTGAAGCCAGTCGGCCCGTACATTACAGAGGAAACGTTGCTTCAGAGCGTGGCAACGGCACTGCACGTCTCCTCTCACCCGGTCACAGGACAGACGGGTTCAAAAACAGCTTTAGAGAAGAATCCCGGGGTATTTCTTAATCCCGATCAACCCCTCGTACAGGTAGAATAGATATTTAGATACCGGATAGGGTGCTATCCTACTGTCAAGTCTTTGAAACCCCGCAAGAATACGTGTTACGTGTCAAATATACTTCTCGCACACCCTATATAACGTAAAGAATTATGTACTGGAGGTTTGAAAGGGTATACTGGCGGAAACAGTGACGACTTCGACTGTACCATTCAAGTCGGGAGCATTACTTTCCCCGACAAACGGAATTATCCTTGTTGCAGGCCGTCTCGATAGCGGACGAGGATATAAAAAGGCAGGAAGACCGAGTTGCCCTGGCGAGGAAGAAATTACAAGACGCTCTACGAGCGATTCCCTCGTAAGCTGTACAATTCTTTTTAGCTGTATTCTCATTCGCTCATCCCTAGTCCTAAGTTCGTTATAAATTATGTCACACCGATTTTTATAATAAATGTTTTGTAAAGAAGCAATCCGTGACCACGTTGCGAGTTGACGCTCCTACGAATCCCTTTAACTTATCCTTACCTGGCTAAAAATCAGTTCTCAGGTGCACTAATAAATGGCGCACCTGCACCGTTATCGCGGCAATAAAATGCACCGGCCCAAGGAATCGGTAGATTTACGGGGTTATTCGCAAATTTCGGGGAAACGGTTTCGTGGACCGTGATAAAATCGGTGGACGGTCGAGGAGGAGGGTTCGTGGGCAGGTCAGCTGCCCCGCCATAAAATCCAATTTCGCTTTTCGTTACGAGCTGCTGATAATACCGACGGTTAAACACGGTGCTTATTCGCCATCTGCCCGGATTTTCGGTGTACACAGAAAATTGAGAAGGGTCTCGCCAGTCAGGAGAATTTAGGAATTCCTTGGATCGCGGTTCGACAAGGTTGGCGGGAAAGGCTCTACATCTGGCTTCGCACGGACCGGAAACCAGGTCGCACGAAATGATCCCCGAAGCGGGCGGTTCCGTGCGAGGAAAAGCAGTAACACGCTTACCACGGAGCCATATGTGGCATTCTATTAATTGCGTCCGACGTTTCAACACTTTTACATTGATCTACAACCTTACCAGCCTTGGAAGATACATTAATTAATTACTCACCCTGTCGCGTATTACTAGGATTGATCACGTCCTCGCTAGTTACAACAGGAAACTCAAGATAGTGATATCGAAGGACAAATATGTACACAGTACCGTAAAGTTCGTAGTATATACCAGACGGGAAGGATATGTGTCATTCATTAAAAAACTGAATTGAAATTGAACAGCTTAGCAACTCGCGAAAACCCTCTCTCTATGGAAATGGCTGATCTGCTCAAAAGAAGAGACGACAGCTATTTTAAATCACTCGCTTCAGTAGATATATTTTGCGAGAGAGCTCCCCAGAACACGAAAATTAGAGACTCTATGAAAGCAATGAGAATAGCGACTCGCAGAAAGGAAGACCGGCGATTTTCTCGTCGACTACATTCCCGAAGCATCGTTCTCAGCGGACGACGGTAGCTTGGTGGCGTGCAGTTTTGCACGATACGCGCGCACCGTCGTCTGGGAATGGGTGCGTGCCCCGGGCCCCGCACAAAAGAATGCCCGGGCAGGTATACGGACGTCGGTCTTCAGGTAAGCACAAGCCAGGTAAGCCAGGTGGTAACCTCTTTTTTTCACTCCGTGCCTGCCCTCTCCTCTCTGCCATTCCCCGAATCCCGACCTCCGTCCTTTTCTCATCGCCGTTCAACAGCTGTTTCCCTGTTCGCGAAGGGTCGTTCTCCCTTATTGTCAACTGGCCCCCGGCGCGAGACGGGTGAAAGGGCGAGGGAGAGGCCCCCGGACCAGGCACATGTCCCACTTTAAATCGTTATAATTCGCAGAGCACGTTTCTAGATCCTGTCTAATCGACCTTACGTGTCTCGTCTTTGGACGCGTACGCGTGTGCGAGTTCGCGGTGCCGGCGAAGGAAGTCTGATCGAGGATGTGACCTGAATATTCAGAACACATTGTCAAGGATACGGCGGTCAGAATCGACCTTTTTGCGCCGCCGTCAGGCTCGACGGAACACGTTTGGCCGCCGAGCTACGTTTGCAAACTATCGAGACGTAGGTAACTTTTGACGGGACGTGTAATAATTTTAGGGTATTTTTGTGTCGAACGAAATATCAACGGACGGTGGAATTCTAGATGCTTCTAGACTTTATTTATCGTTATTATCTCGAACAATTACCGTCTGGTCTCTGCCCAGAAGGCCCCCTGGGGCCCCACCTTCAACAAAAAAAATTATGATTTTATCCAAGCACTATAAATTCTTTTTCTGTACTACTACACTTAGCCCGTTCTTAGTAAACTCCCTCTTCATTTTCCCGAAAAAAATGGGCCCCTCGGAGCATTTACCGCTTGGGTCTTTTCCCTTAAATCCGCTGCTGATCTCGAGAAACTGTACATACCCCTTTTGTTACGAATTTCCTGTGCGGAAAGTAACCGCGCAACTTGGGCGTTATCTACTAAACGGGGTTTCAGTTTTATTTGACCATCAATCCGCTAGAATTTCCACGACAAACCGATGGAACGGTCAGAACAATCGAATGCATTGAACTGTATTCATTTCATGTAGTGGCGCTGGTATCCGATCGGACTTAATACTCGCTTAAACGCCGTTGCGGTTGATGGAATATATGCGTTCGCGGTTAAACGGCATAGAAGCTGTAATCGGAGGCGAAAGGATCCACCATGTCGTTTTGTTTCCCTCGGTGGTGGTCGTCGTCGGGATTCGAACGAAGCTAACACGGACACCAGGTGCCTGTGCTCCTAAGCAGATCGAATTCGCGCGTTCCAGCCAGATTAGATTCAGTTGTTTTCGCGTTCCACGCGACACGAGCGACACAGACGATTAGAAAAGTGACACCGCGCAAACGATCTCGCAGTGGTTGAATTTCGAAGACTGTCGCCACCGAGGCAAAAAACATTCTCCTCAGATGTTTCGATGGAAACTTTCATGACGCTTCTTCCCATTATGCATCGCGTAAAGAGTTATCAAGTAACTCTTCTGCTAGCTTTCGAACGTTTATCGCGAATCTCTCTGCACCAGCATCGTCTAAAATTGGATGGGGAGGATTCTATCTGGCGCGTATCGCAGATTGTATCTCTGGTTATGTCGAACCGCACTCGTGTATAAATAGAAACGCTAGTATGTCCTGCTATCGATCCCTCGGTGCGGGGGTTCGACCGAGGATGGCCGGGTTGACCGAGCCGCGCATCGGCGGCTTTCCACCAGGAGTTATTGGCTGAAAAGCATTGGGGATTTTCAAGGAGACCGTATTAAATGCATACCGAACGTATGGCAAATTGTTGGCGACCGACGGTCAGCTCAATCACAAAAGACAGATTAACCCTTGGCTCGTAAAAGCACCGAGGAAAGGAGTAAGCGTTCGGGGATAGGCATTATGGAATGGCCAAGCAACCGTACAATAACGCAATAAAATCTGCAAGCCAGTCAGTTTGGGCTTGAAACTTTGTCAGTAAAAGTATACGCTTTCGGTTCCAAAGAAGGATTGGGAATTATACTGGGTGTAAGAATTACAATAATCAAAGAGGATTTTACAGGTCTGTTATACCAATATTGGTACAATAATTCACGTATTTCCCTTCAATATTCCTTCCTTTGTTTTTCATATTGCGCTCCTATAACCATTCCTCAGATTCTGATTCTACTCGCTCGTAATTATATATCCTTATCTATTCCTCGTCATCACACGTTTAAATTTCAGACCCCTTTTTTGCTGTACCCACATTTACGAACACACGCTTCTCTTGCTCGTTATTTAATTGCGCTATCAAGCAACTTTGCGGTAACACGGCTGTACTTGGCCTGCACACAATTACCTGCACCTTTTTGTCGTAATATATACCTTTCCCCGTGTTTTGCGTAACAAAGGCGTTATAGTAATAACATTTAAATGTAGCGTTCCCGGCATCGTTTTAACCGAATGGAACGTTTCATTTTTCAGTCGGTGCCCGAAAGGAAACAATCAATTTCGGGCGAGATCCAGCGGATAAACATCATCAGCTTGCAAAACGCCTTCGAAAGGAGGCGTTGGTCCATCGCTCTCCACGGAAGAACAGCTGGGGGACCTTCGACTCCCAACTGCTATACGTAATCGATGTCGACTGACTTTCTCTCTCGTGGGCCCGCCAGACCAGGCGGCTGGATAGTAGAAGACAGTGTTCGCAGGTTCGTAGTTTCGATCTTTTTCTTCAGAAACCACCGTCTGGCCTTCGTCCTGGCGGCCTGTCCAAGCGTGCACTGAAAGTACATTCGCGTTACTTTATGCCCCTCGCGATTAAAAGATCAGACGAGATCGCAAATCAATTAGGGATCGCGGGAAGCTCAAACGATCGCTTGCGCAGCTCGAAATTTCCTTAGCAGGGAAACGAAACGGATCCCACGCGAACCAGCAGCTGACGTTGATTTTCACCGACACTCGAAGTCGTTAGACTTCCGCTCCCTCGTAGGTTCTTTGCCGATCCAGATGCACGCGCGCATACACATACATGGCCCGCGTGGAAAGGTACACACGGGAGGCCCTTAAAGCTCGGCCATGGTTTCCGTCTGGGCCATTGTTCGTTCCGCTCCGAGCCCAGAAAAAAAGTCTCTCCGATCGAAATCTATTGAACCGCCTGAAAAGCGAGCCTTTTCTTCTCCTTCGCCGCGTGCTCCCTTTTTCTCCGCGTCCTTCTTCGCTCTCCATCGCGCCCTCCTCCTCTCTCCGCTTTCGAATCGACCACATCTTTCTCTCCCTCTCCCGTCTGTCTGGGTCTGTCGCCGATCCCGCGGTCTCCCTCCCGTTTCACGAGCTTCAAATTCGTCAGGGGTGTCGCAAGATTCGTTCACGGCGAGCGTAGCCCGCGAAATGTCAGAAGCGTACGCGGCCCGGGAGTAATCGTCGTTCGTTCTCCCGCGAAACGAGTTTTGAAGGCGAGAGAAATTTTCGTGCGACGTTTTCTCACGAGGGGGAGCTTGTCACGGTGTGGCGGTGAGCCCATCGACTGCAATCTCCCTCGATCCTCACGATCTTAACACTCGTGAAGGGGAGCGAACGAGATTGTGGGGCTTCCATTTGGATAAAATTCTGTTTAGACATCGTGCACGCGTATAATAATGCATTAAACGTGTAGAATCTTGTTCCAAGTATACTTTGGGAGTGTGACAGTCGATTTTCTACAATTCCAGGACGCGTCACGCGTTCTTGAATACAAACCGTAGTTATTTCGAAGGGTACCTGGAGCTCTTACAAACGCATCCCACAAACGGACCCGTCCAGCATTTTCCATTTCTCAGTCGGTCGAAAGTGCCGGCTATAAACACGAAGGGCAGCGACTGCATTCTGCAATCGCACCTGGCTGCAAATAAATCTTCCATCGAATTCGAGGCGCAAGCCGCTCGGAGAATGCATTCCTAATCGCCGTGAAATTTCTGCACGGAAATATTTCACCGGGTTGCATTCCTTGGAGAAAAAGTGTCGATGAAAATACCAGGTGTGGTCTTAATCTCTACCAAAATATGTACCTACTATAAAGAGCAATTTGCATCGAACTGTAAAATCATCTTCTAAATCTAAGATATCAAGTCTCTAAACTTTTCACTTTTATAGACAGTATATTACTAAATCTTCAGGGCTTCCAAAGTGGAGCTTTCGCTGTGCTCAATTTGTCCGCAACTTAGGGTACCTACATTTATGTTAGCGCTGCCATAAACGATAAGAGCGATGCATCGAAATACATTATATTGTTTTATAATGGAAGTGCTCACATCGAAGCAGTGAGTAGAGCAATGCTTACAGATGATCAACGATAAAAGCGTCGAGAAACAAATATTTATTTTTATTCGCCGTTACCGCCGATCTCATCGACATATATTAAGAAACCTTAAACGACTGAAACAGTAGGTACTATTAAGACAGCTCCGCTATAAACACATGCAAGCAAGATATTTTCAAGCAGCTTTTATCGCCGTTCTCCTCGTCGCTCTGATCGTTTATCGCAGCCCCAACATAAGCGTACCCTTACTCACAATGCAATTGCCCCCTTGATCACTCGGAGAAGTTTTCTCACGTCCCGTGTCGCACGACTCCATTCTGACGGCTAAATAGGCATCATTTAATAGAATCCTCGTGACGCTTGTCTTTCCTTCTCTCCTATCAGAAGCCTCTTTCGTGCTTCGTTCACGGAGAGGCGAACGAAAAATGGAGAAAATGGAGAAAAAGGTGGTGGTCGGTCAAGGGGCGCGGATAGGTGACAAGTGTGTTATGGCTGCGGTGCGGAAGCACATACCGCGAATGGACCGTGGAGCATGGTATATTTAGAGAGGCCGGCAGTTTATCCGCGCTATCATCGTTTACTATGCTATTTATGTGTTTTCACCGTTGTGCAACGGCCTTATGGCCGCTAGCCGTGCCGACGCTCCACCGTGGACGCCGCTGCGTGGGCGTTCGCGTGATTTCGCGGCTAACCAGATATTGGGTGATAGTCAATCAATATTATTAGAGTAGCGATAGCCTGGACGTGCAGCCACGGCTAAGCTCCTGTGCTTATGCGCCGGAGTGACGGGCTAAAGAAATCTACGCGATATCAGTGCGCCATTAAGCCTCTGACGAAGTCAGCTGCCATGCTAGCGAATCGTTAGAACCATATTCCAAAGGAAAGTTAATAAGGAAGGATAGAGCCCCTCTATTCTCGTACCACCTCTCTTCTTATATCTGCTTCTGAAAGGAAGGTGAAGCTGCACGGCTTAAAACCCAGCGTGGCAGCATTAATTACCGAACAATATATTCTAGACAGGGGCTGAAGGACAAGGGACCAATCTCCGTTTCTCAAGATTCAAGAACAATCGAGAGAAAACGTCCCCTGAGAATGAAGTTTGAAACCGTTACAAGGATGCGCCTTGACACGACGTCTCCCTTGTCTCATTCTACCCTCGAGCAACTCCCCGTTTCCAAGCATCGAATTAAAACTCCCGTCTCGTATCTCTAAATACCACATGGGGGGATAGATGGTTCGTACGATATCGAATGGGTGCTCGCTAGCAGCAATACGGCCCTGCCCTTCAGACACGTTCCTCGGCGACAAGGCGTGCGTCGCCTCCACCGTCGTGGTCGTCGTCGCCGCCGTCGTCGTCGTCCTCGCAGTCGTGGCCGACTCAGAGGCCAGCAATGCGGTTCTCCCCCGTTGCACCCCGGCGATCGAAATCGAACGAAATATCCTCTCTCTCTCTCTCTGTGTCTCTGTGCCCGGCTCTCGCGTATATCTCATGCACAAGCACACGCGAATGCATTCGCGTTCCACGCACAAGCGCGTGTTAGAGAATGTTCGAAGGTGGATTATCGGTTATCAAAACGAGGCGAGATAGGACCCTGGCTTATTAATAATAAATAATTTGACGGTTTACATCGACGACGTCGTTGTAACGCCACTTGACTGTGCTTCACCAAATTGAAATCAATTTCTGATGCCGTTCCAGTCGATTTTCAGAATCAAAGTGGTGTCACTCGATTCCCCTTTACGAGACCGTTTCGCAGATGTATAGCAATTGTGGAAGTCCCTTTGGCTCAAAATCGCTGTATAGATTTAACATTATCGCGAACGCACTCCTGCAAAATTGCTACGGACAAGATTGCAGTGGTGTATGAATGTTTTATTAAGTGGCTCTGAGTTTAAAGTTCGTCGTTCTGCTGAGTGCTTCCATTATCTCTATCGCGAGCGTAGGCCCAGTATTCCCGCGCGTATCCTCAGGCTGGAACCCGCGGTGTCCGCGCAGAAAAATGGCCAAGGTGTATTCTGCAAACGTGGCCGCGCGAGTGGCCAGCGTGCACGGCGAGGACACGCCGCCCCGCAGGAGTTGCTGCAGTTTCGCAAAGCAACGACAATGATCGCCGTGGAAGGCAACCGGTTGCACGCGCTAAAAATACGACGAACGACGCGGAACGCCGAAGAGGAGTTAGTTAATGCGCCAGCCGGCCAGAAACTCTTCTGTTCGTTGATGAAGTTGAGCGCAAGAAGGCCTGGATGCTGGCGCCGGTCCCTGGAACCCCGGCTCCGAGAGTGTCGTTGTCCAAAGACGCCCTTCGAGTTAGGACCTACTCACTAACAACGAGTGAAAAGAATATAGTGAAAGTAGCTACTTGGAGCATATTCAAGTGGTGTATGCAAAGATCCTTTTGAAAGCAGGAGCCCCTAAATCTATTTTTCGCTATCCACCACGGGCCCAAAATAACGTTCCCCTCTCCCTTAGACAAGCCTATTTAGACGAAGCTACCTGCGTCCAGGTAACCAGGTCCTCTCAATTCACTAATATTTTTCCGCTGAGTACAGTAGAGCTTGAATTATCCGAACCTCGATTAACCGAACCGTCGAATATCCGAACCAGTGCTGCATTATCACTATCCCCACCACTGCTTCGAACCAGTGTAGCGGTATTGATTGATTGATTGACTTTTGCTTAATCAAAATTAACGCAGTAGTAGTCTTGTATTTAATAAGTAATTTTATGTGTAATTCCTATAGTTATAAACTGTGTAAAGTACATGCATGCTTCATTCTCCGAACTGTTCGATGATCAGATCAATTCGCATTTCCGAACTACCTCGGTCCCAAGCAGTTCGGATAATTAACGCTCTACTGTACCCCAGGATTCTTGATCCATCCGTGCTGTTCCAAATACAGACTCTCAATGCGCTGCATGTGGGGCAGGAAAATGGGCTAACGCGCCACTGTCCAGAAGCTACACTTAGGATACCTACGTCTCTGTAGCCTTCACTCGGATTACACTCGAGTGTGCCACAGTGTTCGAGCCCCACTACTGTCAGGACCTCGGCTGGCTCCTTCCACCCACAGTATGCTCATCGTCGAGGGTCCTTGGACGGGCCCGAGGACGGTTTACGGGAGCAGAGTCTGGCTCCCCCCGTGCCCGTTTCATCGTCCCGCCGTCGCTGTTCTTCGTTATCGTAATTACTGGCCGGGGCGCTCGCGATGGAGATCTGTCGAACCGATCGCCGGGTTTCGGGTGCGCCTGTAATCTACGCGGTAGTGGAGTCGGTTGAACGCGGAGGATCCAAGGATCCGTGCGCGACGTACTGCCGCATAAAGAAACACGTTTTTAAAGTATGGCATTATACGGCGTAATGTATAACATCAGGCTTGATAAGATATAAATGTACTATAGGCCGCATCGTTATTGCTCGTAATAAGCCGCGATGTTGGGTGTACGCGCGTTGCGGCTCCGGCGTTCGGCCGCGGCTGAACAGTATCGTGTTGCAACATCTTGTCTCGGGGCTGGGGCTCTTTTTCGCAACGAGACCGCCGGTGAATCTGCGAAAATGCTGGCCAGGGAAACGTAGATCGGAAATCAGAAAGGCGACTTGACTGGCGCGCGCGATCGATCCAGATCGCGGGCATTTCGCGTTCAGAGTCCCGGTTCGTCCTGCGCGCAGTCAATTTCGAGGTCTCCCATCGCGTAACGAACCCCACTTCTCGTGATAGTAATACTGTATTTGTTTATTTCGATGGTTTAGTAACCTACTCGAATTTGATTATTTCGAGGGCCGTTCGATACTCACAATCAGCGTTATACGGACACGCGTATTCAATGCATCGAATTGAATTCCTCCTCGGTCGTTGAAAGGGAATACGGTGGGCACCGTAGTCGCCGCGCGCTCTCGTTCCCGCCGCAATTACATCAGAATTATTGCCGTCATCGATTATCAGCTGATTACACGGTGATTACCGGGGCAATTAGATCGATGAATAAGCGTCGGGCACGCACGTGCGCGCACACATTATTTTCACACTCGAGTTTCGAGCGTACGACGTGTATATGGTCGGGAGAAACCACCCCTTCGGGGTATATGTACACGGTTGCGCGTACGGGTCCTTCTGCCGCGCGCGTAAATTGTCCATCGTCTGTCTCCGGGGCCCCTCGGCCGTCTTGCTCTCGCGTTGCCGCGATGAAAAAGAGACGATCGGGAATATAGTTTCGGGAAAGCACGTATACACGATAACTCCGAGGTATTTACGAGCGAGTCGAGAGCACGAGCTGGCCAGAAGTCGGCAGGTGCTCGTGGCAAAAGGTGGCGAGGCCCGAGACAGCCTTGGAAGAGAGAGAGCGTGCACGGGTCGTTGCTTTCGGCGAACGATGAGAAACAAAATTAGTCGCCTTTGCCGAACGGACTCACCTATAGGTAGATCCCGTCCGCGAGAAAGTTTCGAAGGCTTTGCGGGATACCTTTGTTCTTCCTCATTATTTCGACGGACCGAAGGTGATTTGTCGAGTGACTGGCCGTGACGAACGCGACCGGCGAGTTCTCAGGATTCTTCACGGAGCCGTTTAACAGATTTGTGGCGGGGCTGTACAGTTTATTAGGTAGGTACGTCTAAGGGCTAAGTGACTTTCACCGGGAAAGCTTCTTTCGGTTTTTATATTCAATATACTTACACATTTTTCTAGACCTTCTTCGATCTAGAAAAATATCGTCGTGGTTAACATAATATAACAACAAATGAAATCGACCGATTCCCTTGAAAAATCATCGAAACTTTCGCCTCTCCAACGGATGGCAGCTACTTTGTTATCTCGAAAAACCGCCGCTGGACAATCTTTACGGCGACGGGACGTTAAGAGCGTTCAAATTTTCGTCCGTGATTGTCCATAATAAAAGTTAATATTGTGCATTCGTGTGTCGCCGGTACCCGGTCGCGGGCAATAAAAGTTTCTGATATTCTGGAATTATTTTCTGGAGCGTCGTCGGCTGTCCTCGAGAATGGAGGGCACCGGTCCCGATCGTGTGGGCCCCGACTAAAAATCGAGCAATCGCGCTCGGTCCGGGGAGAGGACGAAGGGTCGTCGGCAGAGAACAATGGGAACACGGTTGCACCTCGGTTCAAGGTCCCGCTGCGGTGCATTTTAGATCGGTTTAGTCCGAATTCCCCGCGCCCTCGCGTTTTCGCCGCTCTTTAGCAAAACCGCCACGGCCAGGCAGGTGCAACGCTCGCGCAGGACCGTGATTTTGCGGATTAAGAGGTTCGCGCAGGTATCGCCGGGGCAATTACTCGACGTCGCGTATCGACGGCACTTTCGACAATTAGAAGAAAGAAGGAGGACGGGTGGCTCCTCTCCTTATATCGTTTCGCCTTCACACACGCTCCGAACTGGTTCGCCTTTTAAAAATTTATCGCGGCGCGCGCCTTTAAAGCGGAGCCCGAAGGGAGTCGTTCCTTTATTAAGGTGTGCTCTTCAACACACACGCGTAATGACTCTTACGTTTTTTGCATTTACGCTTGGGAATGGAATTTTAATGGCTTTTTCTGCAAGAATTAACGATCCCTACGTTTCCCCTCTTTTTTGCCCCCCTCTTTGTATCGACGAGATTTACGCTTTATGTTAATTGCAAGGCGGCAAGCAAATTGCAACATTGACCGCCGCGGTTGATCCGCGATCGACGACTTCGTTCGTACACTCCTGGAGCCCGGTGGAATCAGCGGCGACGGAGTTCAAGGACGATAGATCGGGAGGAACTTAACCTAGCTTAACCGATTCAGAGCGAAGATATTCTTGATACCTCGATTACGGAAAGTTAACCATTCTACGATGCAGTAATGCCGCCACTATAGTATGATACAGCCTGTATGGGGGCCGAGCCTTGGGACGCGTTCTTGCAGAAAATGGACGGACAGTGTCTGTCGTGGATCCATCGAGGCAGAAATTCTATTCTACTGGACGGCATTTCTCAAATATATGTTATATTGAAAATTCCATCGTGTTACAAAAGGAAGGTGGTATGTGTCTTACACTCCTATCCTCGTAGAATGTGTTAACACAATCGACAGTGTAGTTTAATAGAAAATTCTAAACGCCTACGTCGAAACGTATCCACGGGTTGCAATATTTTTAAGGGAGTTTTATTTTTAGAGTATTGTGGGGTAAGAGTGTGCAAAGCTTAGACTTCTCTAAAATCTTTGATATTACACTGATAGTCATATCATTTTGTGAGAAATAACTACTATCCCTTATTATTCGATAGAGAGTGACTTCATGTCAATTTACCTGTCACAACTTATATAAAATAAATGTTTCCAGAATGTGGCAAATGCGAACTTTTACCCGATATGTGGGGCAAAAGTTCGCATGTTATGGGATAAAAGAACGCAACGAGAAATATTCAAAGAAGTGTTTTATTTTCCTGCATAAGTACATAGTTGGGGTTATTCTCAATTTTGCAGCTATTTTTCTTTAGGAAAGTCCTGCTTCTAGTTTGTCTCGAGCGATCTGAAGCATCTCCTCACTAATTGGTTTTCGGCTGGTTGTCCTCTTATAAGTTCTAAAAATAAATGAATAAGACAATAAAATAAAGTGATATTTTTTATTCAAAAAGTTAATAAAAAACGTATTTCGGAAAATATTCCGGATTAAAAATTGATAAAAAAACAAAATCCGATATCGCATGCGAACTCTTGCCTCACTGCATTGTGCGAACTTTTGCCCCCACCCCTACCTTTACTCTATTTACTTTGCACAAAAATTAGGCATTCTTTATGATTTTTTTTCTATACGAAAATGAAAAGTTAGGAAGCTGGACTTTGTTGTAAATGAAAGATCACTGTTTGAAAGTATTTAAAGAATTTTTATAAAAAAAACACCCTCCCTTCCCTCGCTATAGGGGTACTTAAAACGAAATGGCGGAGTGTCGAACTGTAAGTATCGATTTTCGACACTGAAACTGTATGTTTCGACTACAGCGAGGGGAGGAAAGGTGATTTTGTTTTAATAAAAATTCGTTTAATGCTTTCAAACACAGATCTTGCATTTTCCACAAACCTCAACTTTCTAGCTTCCCATTTTCATATAGAAAAAAAATTCATAACTAATGCTTAATTCTCGGGCAAAGAAAGTAGTATGCTCCCTTAAATGCCCGATGTTTTGGGTCACCGATCACATAATGGTAAAGAAAGAAGTGATCCAGATAAGTAAGGTGGTCGTAAAGCGGCGTCAAGAGGAGCGGCACGTAATTAAACCATACGAAATCGCAGTCCACGAAGGGAGGATCTTACGTTCGTATCGATACCGCGCCGCGGCCAGGATTTCCTTTGAAAATACCCTCTCGACGTCGTGTTTAATTTACGGCGTGATAGGAGTCTCAAACGATCCAACTACGGTTTACGACTCGAACGATACCTCGCTATTATTTCTCCAGAGTCGTAAATTTCCTTCCTGTTGCATTTCCCTTGCGCGGATGCGCCGCGATGGTTACACGCGCCTCGAAGAAGTATCGGCGAGCGCGGTTCGCTAGGCACCCTATATGCACGCGGAGGTCGTTGACGGAAAGGAAAAGGGTGTTGCACATCGCGAGCTACACCGTCGTGAACGATCCCATAGGCGTTGCGAGAGAACGCTCTCTGGAAATGCAGCATCGCGTTCAGGAGAGAAAAGCCAGAAAGTATAAATCGAATCGTAGCGAAATATATCTGGTTGAAATTGTTAGTAATCCATAGAAAGGGGTAATTTTTCGCATGATATATTCCAACGAACATATTTCAGTGAAAAAACAGCAATAAAATGTCACCTGGGAGCAAGTCAACGATGCCTCGGCAACGAAAGACTATTTCCTAAGTATCAGTGTGTATAAGCTAGAGGGAGGTAATAAATTTAACATATGTTAATCCTGTTCATTAAATAGTCATCGATTTTCCTAAAAGTGAATTTCAATTATGTAGGCGCGTTATAATCGTTAATCAAAACCGTAGCCGAGACAAGAACTGCCAGACACGGGGTAATTAAATGAACAGAGCCCGAAACACCGACGGAATGAAACTGCATCCCCCGGAAAGCAGACGTCTCGCGTTATCGCGACGAGATGGAGCTACGATTCCCGGAGTTCGCAGTCCCGGGCATCGGAATCACCGTGCCGTGGAAAATCGGTGGTGTAGCCGGTGGCGCGGCGTTTCTAGCTGCTGGATCTATAGGGAAAGTTCGCGAAGGCCCGAGAGAAGAGGGCACCGGGCACCGGGCACGAGCGGTAAGCACGGAGGGGGTTGCAAAAGCCGGTAGGGACGAGAGTGCACGCGCCCGTATCCGGAGCCGAACGAAGCGCGGCGCTCTCGGCCGGTAGGTGCGCTCGTACTTTCTGCGCCGGTTTAGCAGTTAGTGGTGGGGAAGGGTGGCACAGCGGCACGTGACCAGAGCGGCCAATCGGCGCGACGCATAGCCGGCGTCCGGCACATGGCGGCGCGCCGGCTGTAGCACCCGCAGTCGCAGTACGTCGCAGTCAGTCGCAGTGGTAACACGAGCGAGAGGGTAGTTGCACGCGCCTGCCTTCGAAAGGAAAGATCGCGGTTGAGGGAGAGAGAGAGAACGAAGGAAGGAAAGAGAGAGCGCGACGCCCCTTGCCTCCGTTTTCAGTGCTTCAGTCGCGCGACGACGCTCTCGGACGCTTCAGTCAGTCGGTCGGTGACGAAGCTCCCACAAACGTGATACACGCGCCGCTACGGTTACGTTACGTTACGTTACGTTACATCGGTCCCATCGAACGGGGAGAACGAGAGCGAACGAGACGGGACGAAGTACGCCGAGGAGAGGACGAACGAACGAATTCTATACAACAACACACGCGTATAATATCGGCTTGGGAGCGAGGTACGCGAGAATAGAAGAAAAACAACACGAGCGACGACTTTGACGGTTTGCCGGGACGAGCTCCTTGATAAACCACGAACCTCGATACGAGGCTTGCTCCGACCAGTGCGAAAATATCATCGAGAAGGCCATTTTCGTCGCGCTGGCTTTGCACGCGGCGAAGGAAAGCGCGCGCGAGTGAGAGAAATAGAGGTTAGACTCGACGGGAGAAGGAGCGCGCGATCGTCGGACGACCACGAGATATTACGCGTCGAGCGTAAGCCCACACGTTTTCAGTGTTCCGAACGACACTCGCGCCGGTGCGCTCGAACCGCACACGCACACGCTCACGCGACGCCGCCGTAGAGAGACCACCGAGAGGGACGAGAAAGGAACAACAGCGGCCGAACCGATCACCGACCACAGTCGACGATTTTATTTTTCTACGGTGCTACGTTGTTTTTCCTAAACGCATTTACTCGCGACCCGTGGCATCAGAACGCACGGTGTGCACAAGCCGATCGTCTTGTACCGAGGGCAATCGACAGTGTGTGTGGTGTGCACGCGCGTGTGGTACATTGTTTTCCGATTATTTCGAATTTGAGAGAGAGAGAGAGCGAGACTTTCGTCACGTGGAGAATAATATACCTACGTGAGTTCAACCGCGAGCAAACAGAGAAAAGACACGGGCTTGTGAGGACGTTGAAGCTGAAGGACTACCAGCAGCACAAAGAAGAGACAACAGTGGGAATCGGTGAATATAAAGAGACTGTGATCTTACACTCTGTGCAAGCATTTACCTACCAGAATACACGCGTAAACTGACGATTTGGACGCACGCGAGAGCCAAAGGAGCAAGCATGCCGACGAGTTTGTTCAGCGAAATGGACCGTGGAGCGAACGGCGGTGGAGCTGCTTCCCTCGAAGATCAACGAGCCCTGCAATTGGCATTAGAGTTATCTATGCTCGGGCTAGAGGGTACGCCTGGATGCCCTGGGACCGGCACGGGAACCGGCACCGGGACAGCCAACGATCCGGACCCAATGCAAACGACACCAGCGGGCGTTTTCGAGGAGGCACGTTCTAAGAAGAGCCAGAACATGACCGAGTGCGTGCCGGTGCCTAGCAGCGAGCACGTGGCGGAGATCGTCGGCCGACAAGGTAAGCGTGAACATAACCTCCACTTCCCTGGCCACCTCGCGAATACACAGACGGCCCGCTTGGCTCGCCACGCCGCGTGCCCGCCACTTTTCTCCTTTCCCCTCGCCACTTAATGGCGGAACGTATTTCTAAATACAGTATCGGCTTGGTGCCCGTGAAACATCGATCTTTCATTTAATTTCAATTCAAAACTGAACACTTTTCAGTACAATTTCTCTTTACAATTTACGTGGATGTTGTTGCTTTGAATTTTGGTAAAGTCTACCGGAGAATTGATATATAATTTAAAAATAGATTTTCTTTTTAAGGCGCGAATTTTCGTGCACGCTAAGCTAATAGTAAATATAACGCGATCCTTTAAAATCGATAACGATTTATCGCTCCAATGATGTATTTTATTGTCGAAAAGTAAACGTAAAGTCCGTGATTCGATAAATCGTGATTGTGCGGGGCTTAGCTCGGAGACGTCGCGAATCATACGGCGATTGCGCTCGTCAACAAAGATATTCGTTGTGCTCTTAAACCGTGTGAATGTCGAAAGCTTCTTCCCAGTAATCGAAAACACAGCCGTATAAATTTCAAATATATTTCTCGGCAAGCCGCTACCGTCCATTAAAATTTATAAGGCTTTATGGTTTTACATGAATCGAAGCTACGCAAGTACACTGGTTAACAACGCTCGTAGAACGAAACAAAATCATCATAGTAAACGTAGGTTCGCAAACGGTGTTTTTTTTAAATATTCAGTCCTCTTTGCACAAGGTATTTTCTGACGATTCACGATGCGATCGATCTGCCGATCGGTTATCGTTAGCACGCCCGTGTGTAAAGTAAATATTCGTCGTGTTTCAAAGTCGAGTAAAGCTGGGGGAAGTAGTCGCGAAATAACTCACAGCAGATATCGCTAGAAATGTAAACGAATATCTCTATACTAATCCATAACAGGACACTCTCGATTCGACTTCACGTTATTACTATCCAACAACCTAGAAATATCAAACACTCCATAGTAGGTACTTCATACAGAAATTCGAATACATAGTTGAGAAACGATCGACTCGCGGGCCCACGTTTATCAGAACGTATCCATTTCTTTTGCCGAGCTTTATCAACCAAGTTTGTAACCACAGCTCTGCGGCACCCTGCATACTGTAGCGTGCGTTCCTCGTTACCGGAATCTGTCTTGTACACACATACACACGGGCCCAGCGACGGTTCATTGGCACGGGGCACGAGGAACGCGGTACATATCAAGTAATGCTGCAATTAAACCAATCTAACGTGTCGAAAAGCGAATTCGTCGGGTGGCTGGCCGACGACGAATCGTCGCGTACAGTGAACCCTGTCGTAGGTCGTGGCCGCTCGTCCCGGCTACCTTCGCGATGAGGCTATAGTCTATCTTAGTTTCTCGGTGCCCGTTGAAAAAGACCGAGCGACGAGAGTGGAGCCTGTTTATGTTTCGACACCGTGCCTCCTGACGACATGCATCGCTCTTGTCCCATAAATAACAACATCTTGTCGCTCCGGGCGTTCGGGAGCGATGGATTTTTTCCTAACCTTCGCTGGCCACCGACGATCGTTCCTCGAAGCGACAAAGTCGAGCTCTCGCCGTTCCTTTGGCCGCGCCGACCGTTCCTAGCGCGCTTTTTTTTCCGCGCGACACTTTCTGGGAAAGGTGTCAGGAATAGCTACGCGACGAACTTCGCCGAGGGCGTTAGCGGCCCGATCCCGTCGTCTTCCGAAGGTTCGCTCTTGTGGCGTTCGTCACGACGAAGCAGACACGCTCCGCGGAATTGCGAAAGCAAGGCGGCAAACATTTTATCGATTACTCCAACTCGCGGATCAGCCGTTTCAAAGTAATTTCGTCGATATCACCTCTGCAGACGGTTTACCGAACGTGGAACGGTAATTGTTATTATCTGGCAGCGTAGCGATTAAGCGGCGTGTTTACGGTGGCTGTCAGCCTGGCCGTCTACCAGAGGGCACGGAACCTCGGCGGCCGTTAAACTTGGGGAGTTTCAAACAGAACGCCGGGACGGTGAGCTTTACGAGCAACCTTCTTCCTTCCAAATGTCAAAGCATGGGCCGGATAGAAACGGAAGCCAGCGCTAGAGACACGCTACGTGACGCTGGCTCTTGTCCCGCCACTTCCGACCTTTTTCTAACGCCAGCGATCGGCAACTCGACCGCTCGAAAACGTTTGTGAATCCGCTCGTTTCATTCAGCACGCGAGAAAACTACTTAGACGTCTAACGAACGCGTTTGTCCCCTTTCGTCGCGCCGTGCACCGTGAAAAGATAATCTTTCCATTGAATAACGAGTCGGGTCCGCCTTTATTGAGCGATCTAGAGTTTCTACCACGTTTCTGCTACGGGTTTCGAAATTGAGGAAAGCCGAACGGTCGCGCCGCGGCGCCACGTGGCTTGCCATTTAAATCTTAACGTCTGTCAGAGATCGCGCTCGCGATAAATAGTCCCGTAAGTCTGATCGCTGGCGATCAATACCCAGCCCCCTTTCGCGCGCGAACCCGTGAGATTTACGCTTTTATCGGCTAATCTTGAGAATGACTCTTTGGCCACTGAGGAAATCCTTTAATTGTATTCGTTAATCAACTTGCGTCGGTTGATCGAGTTCACGCGCACTCGCAGTATCGCAACGTAGTTTTTGCTCGAAGTTATTTCGTTGTTACGTCCACTTCGGCTGAATATGACGGTGCCTGATAAATTGTTGAAGGAACATTGTTTTTATTTTTCAATATGCCGCTGCTCGATATACCGAAGCGAAAGGTCGATGGAATATGGAACGCGTGTAAATACACGCGGAAGGGAGGTCTATCGATAGCACGTGCTGTCGATCGATCATCTACGCCTCGCTGTGGGCGCATCTGCCGTCACGTGTGAACGGGCGCGTAATTTAACCAGCCCAATACAATTTTGCAAACTAGAAATTGGTCGCTCGCCAAGCCCCTCCGGGCACGTTACGCGTGCATGCGTCGTTTAGAAGTCGTTAAAATATGCGCGTTTCATTATGTTTCTTTTCGCTCGTAATAATCACACTAGCTACTATTTTACCATTTTATAGCACCGATCTACGATTTGGAACGTTAAGAAACTCCAAGTGGGAGATACAGTCTCTCGCATCAATAGTTCACTGCACCGATTTTATGTTCCACGGCGCGCGAGAGGAACGCCGTTGCGTGGCTCCCGATATCTGATTGATAACGTTTTATTATATCCGTCTAACGCACCTGGCAACGGTGTCGCTTCTATGTCGCAAAAGCATTCCCGGAACGCTTGGCTGCCTTGTTATACAACGCTCTGTATACGTTTGAACCATCTTATCTTTTCCAAACATTTTCTATTTCACATAAAAATAAACAGACCATCGCATAGAGCTAGAAAGAGATTGGGTGTTTCATGTTCTTTGTACTTGAATCATTCCAAGCATCCTCTGGAGTAGCTACTGCTTATTTATTAACTTGACTAGCGGAAGATGTGGTTTCGAACTTATCGTACGTATCTGTAGAACAAAGTGTTCCCATTAACTAGCTTCGTCGCGTTTGGAATCATTACTCGCCCGTCTAAGGCTAATAAAATCAGCTATACTCGATAGAAGAGAAAACGACGGCGCGGTAAAAGGAAGCCGTATGTGCTGGTGCGGTCATATCACGTGAGTCGCGCTAATATTGACCGTCCAATAACATTAGACCACTCGGACACTTAGAACGGTGTCAAGACTGTTCGTGTTTTAAATTCAGTACCCGCCACGGATTTCCGTACGTGCTTATCGTCCCTTCCGTTCCGCTCTGGCTTTCTCGCATCCTCTGCCGCTCAGCGTCGCTGATTGAGAGCCACTGTGTCGTGTGATCGACCATGCCCGATGCTTCTGCGTGCTGCACAAAGCGCGGATTCACCCAACTTTTCCCAATAAATCGATCCCCATTCGTTTCGAAACGTCGGCGCGATTCTCGAGCTACTTAGTTTCGCTCATTTTTGATACCTTTATTCCACACAAATTTGCCATTAACGACTTTAATCCCATAATTGTACAAGATCTAGGTTGCTTGCACAATCGGATGTATACACTCCTCGTTGCTCCCGATACCCGCGAATCACGACCACCAGCCAAGTATCGGTAGATATATAAACAAGACGTCCGTATTCCCCGCTTGCATTTTCAATCGTTTCCCCAGTCAAGACAGCCGCACAACGCCCGGTGAATTACGATTTTCCGTTCTTACATAAAATGCCCGCTTCCTGCTTTCCCAAACACTCCACCCTTCGCCGATTGCGACGGTTGCGCGCGGGGCCCAGGGTTACCGATCTCCATGCACGGCGTCTGGGGGCCCCGTTTTCTCTCTCGTTGCATTGTGTCTCGTAGATCTGGACCGCGGTGCTTTTTCTCCGCCGGGGCCCGCCTCGAAACCAGTTTAACGTACCCGGCATGAATCATTGCTATAACGCGACAGGAGTTCCCTCGCTCGCGTGCCTAAAATCTTTCTAACCGCGCGTAACGCGTCGCTTGTGTCGCGGGTGGGAGGGAATTCGTGGGAGAGCCTCGCTGGCTGTCAATTTACGTCGCGATATTGTCCTGAAGTCCTACGTGTCCTCTCCAAGCCGATTAGTCGGTTTTAACGGGAAGATCGGATCCTTCTGCGGACCGTAATCGTGTCGATTCAATAACCACGTCTAATGAGTTTGATACGCCGTTCCATTATGAGGATGTGGCTATTTGTTGAGCATTTTCGCTCGATTCCCCGTCTTTCTCTCTCCCTTCTATCCCCGTCTTACTCGCACCCGCGAGCTCTATCCCCGTCTCGTTCTCTCGCGCTGCTGATTCTCCTTCCATTCCCCCGCGCGCCTCACACCCTCTCGATCTCCGCGTCTCTCCCCGTCTTTGTCCCTCCGCCGTAGTCTCTTTCTGGCTCGCTCGCCTGGACCGGAAGTTGTAATGAGCGACTCCGTCGCCAGACTCGTCGCCTCGTGTGTCGCATCGCGCGGCGAACGATGACGTTACTTTGGAAACATCACGGCTGGTTATCCAGGTCGTTAGCTGCTGCGGTGTCGCGTATCTCCCAACGGGAGCAACAACGACGGGTGCCTGCGCCAGGCACAGGAAAACCGTCACTGTTTAACCGACGTCCCTCGAGTTTCTGCCCCGCCGCGGCACACGACTCTTCCTATCCGCTGACACGGTGGAAACCACGCAGGAATTCGGGGACGAGATTTTCTCCTGCTCTAGCACGTGCCCGTTATTCATCCGTCGACTCTGAGACATGCTACTTTTTTTCCATCGAAAACGGATGATTCGTGTCGACGGGAAAGAGTGGGGGCGTGTTAATAGACACGCGTAGACCCTACCGCTGTTCACGCGTCTCCGTAAAAAGCCTGTTGGAGACCTTAGGTGGAATCTTTTCCGAGGATTTTACGACTCGTTCCCTTCGGTGTGGTCAAACTCCTTGCTTTCGATGGAGTGGGAGTGCCCCGAGTGTCAGTGTATAAGATCTTTATTTGCTCTTCACGAACTTAGAACGTGAGGCTCGCTCGTGTCGCCTCGATGCACCGTTACCTATGAAGGGAGATTATGAAATGGTTAGATGGGACGTGCTATTTGGAAAAGTACACGGGGCCCGTTGCTTTATCGGTGGGACGTTAGTTTGGAGTTGAATTTGGGATAACGGAGGGCGAGGAGAGTAGAGTTCTGGTGTTCGGGCAGCATCGAGGAACCAAACGAACATGTTTCGAGACCCAGTAACGTCGACTTTTGCGGTTCTTCGTTACGATTGCGGTGTGAGGCGATGGCGGCAGAGTACGTTGTGGAAAAGGAAAAAAGCAATTACGTAAAAAATCGTTTCGAGTTGTGGCGAACGGATATGAGGTCTCGGGACGAGGCCCGGGTCTCTCGGTTATTATTTTCGAAACTCCTGGCCCTTTTCTCTCGCCCGCAGAGAGTCGGCCACAAAATTAAGAGCTTCCGCTACGAAAGGAATTTCAAGCGAAAAGAGGGAGAAAGCTGGCTCTCTCGATGCACCCGTCGTCATCGAATTTCCTTCTTTCAGCGTCGACGGCATACTTTGTCACGCACTCCAATTCCGTCCACGGTATTCATCTCCCCGGTTATTTTGCTCACGAGGCCGTGGAACCGCCTCGCTCCTCCTCGGTGTTCAATTTGCGGCTGACAATTTCGAAACGCTTCCCGCGCTTTCTCTGTCCGACGAAACCACGAGCTTGACCGAGGAAAGGTGTAGGTTTCACAAGGGTTACGACCTGGACGAGCGTATTTCGGATGGAATCGATCCGAGAATCGTCGAGTGCACGAGCGAGGCCGATTCTAACGCTCGTAAAGGTCGCGGCCCTTCCCTTTATCAGGCACCATTCGATCTTCAGCAACGGAAAAAAAAAACGTTGGAGTATCTTGTCGGGGAGAAATTCGTTGGGATGAAACGAGGAATATGCGGCCACGAAGCCCGATAGCAATGGTAGGAATAGCGGCAAGCCATGGCAAGAGGACGGTGGTTGTTGCCTTTGTTGGCCTCCGCGGCAGCTGTCGACCCACACCGGGCCTTTCCGTTCTCATGCTCGAAACTCGATCGACACTTAACCCTCGCGGGAGAAGAAGAGACAGGAAAGCGCAGGCGACCCAAAGTAGACTGTGCGCGTCGTCGCCGATAGAACGAAAGAGTGCTTCAGTGGGATCGGAAGAGGGAGGGTCGTCGAGTCTGTCGACGATGAACCCGCGAAGTCTCCGTCGGCTGAGAACCACTGACGGGCCAACGTGCCCCCGCCTAGCAGATGTTTACAGCGCGTTGGCTGAAATGAGCGGTTTTTCTCGTTTTTTATTTATTCTGTCTGCCATGTGCAGCGACTACCCTCGGCCAGAGGTCGCTCGCCTCTTCGAACCGCCCTTCGATCTTCCACGGAGACTTGTTTCTCTTTCTGCGCCGTGTCCTTTGGATCTTTTGGCGACCACCGAACCCGCAATTTCCTTCGGTTAATCCCGAAATTGATTGGTTATCGATCCCAAGCCAGTATGATTCAATTGCGTGGCAACGCGCGGTGGGGTCGCGAATAATACGGTCGCGAAAGTTGATAAGTGGAGGCTGCGAAGCTGGGTGAGGAGGGGAGGTGAACGGAGGCGAGGCGGCCCGAGCAGAGACCGGCGAATCTCGTCCAGCGTAATTATGCATACCGCACGGTTTTGCATGCTGGTCGATTTCTTTCTGAATCGGGATGCCGCGAAACATTATTCCTCGATGAAAAAGCCGCCGGCCTGCATGTATAATTGCATGGGCGCGAGATTGTGCGTTACATACGTGTGCGGGGTCGGTCGCTCGTAATCGCGTTCTTCTGCAACTGCTCGGCGGCGATGCGAGCGCGGCCTTGGATTAAATTATGCCGCACGCGACTTTTATTACATTCCCATTCAAATGACATCCGCTAATAGGTGCGTTAAACCTCGCCGTAGGTCAGGCGACTACGCGTTTAGTCGCGTCTTGGGAACTTCAATGGGCATCGACGTGTCATCGTATCTCCCTTGGGGCTTCGCGTCCACTAGCTCGCGACAGGTATTTGATACGTCTGCGCCTCGGAGCATGATGATACTCTAGCTTTAGGATAAATTCAAGGCTCGGATGCAACAAGGGTAAAATAATTGTCCACACGCTAAGAAAGATTGGAAAATTCAATGTTATTAAACTGAATTTTAAAAAATATAGTGTTCTAAAGCTCGTTACGACACGCATTTTTTCTATTTATAGTTTGTTTATCCAATTATTACTATTCGAGCTAAAAATTATAAACAAAAAAATTTTCATCGTCCAAAATCATTATTTCTGTAAACATAACTTTACATAACTCTAGCGAAGCCGTAAAATGTATGCACAAAACTCTTATGTCAGGAAATGTAATTATATTTAATTAAAAAGAAATACTGGACATAACCCATATTTTTCAACGTTCGCCGTTAAAAAGTATCGATGCAATTTCGAGGTATATATAACTTGCAGCTACAAAGTTTTTCCTTAATATACAAGGAAGATTTTCACCAATTTTCACATTGATTAATCAATAATTGTAGAAGATATGACGATTAAAAAACTGTAAATAGAAAAATATGTCTCGTGACGAGCTTTACAACACTATATTTTTCAAATCCAGTTTAACAAAATTTAATTTTTCAATTTTTTTTAACGTTTGGACAATGCTTTTTCGCATTTTCGAGCGCTAGTCCCTTTACTGCATCCGAGCCTTCAATTATCGAACAGAGTTTCTCTTATATTAAACGAGCAATCAATTCAATCTAAAAACTCATATTTCTATACTTCCGATTTCCCTCACACGGTTCATCTATATAATTCCATCTTGGTTCCCCCGGAGGCTATCCGCAAATTGATCGATCCACCGATTCATCATGGTCCCGCGCGCCACCGAATCCCCGTCGATCCTGGCAGACAGGATAAGATAGAATTTCGCCCGGGCGAGACGGTCGGAGTGGCTCGCTGGGCCTGATCGGAAGTGGAAAATGTCTTTGTTTGATGCGCGCACCAGCAGGTCGGGGCCAATACTCGAGGATCCGCCGTAAAGGGGGGGGATATCGAATGTCCAGGGAACGACGTGCACACGAGCGGTCGACGAGGGTTCACCTAACCTCGTGCTTGTCGCTTTTCTTCTTTCCTACGCTCCGACGTGGGCTTCCTTTTTCTCCTCCGTCGCCGCCGCCCCCACCTCCGTTTCTCCTTTGTCAGACCTTTGTCCCGTCTCCTTTATCCCGAGACGCATGGTAGCGGGCCCCGGATCGGCCGCGTTGTAACGCCGTATACCGGCTCTCTCCTCTCCTCGTAGCCGGGCTTTGGCGAAATTCCACGACGATAGAACGCCACGGGCACCCTGTGCACCGTGTTACCCCGTAAACGCTCAATGTATTTGCAAAACGCCTCCGAACCGAATGGTTTTAGAAACTCGCCCCGCAGATAACCGAAGATACCGGCGGCATCTTGTTTTCCAGTGGCGTTTATCGTTTAATTCGCGCGGGTTAGCGACCGGTGGACGCGTCGTCGCAGGCTCTTGCCCTCTGTTCCGCGCGAGCGAATGCTGCGAGCGTAATCCTCAATGCTCTTAACGTCATCGCTCGGAATATAAGATCGACAGATCTAGACTCTAAGGACCTTCACGCTGATACAACCATCGCGGTGCGTATCCACGTTACGATTTTCAGTGCTCGCTCCGTTAACGAAAGCTTCATGCCACCCCTATCCTGTCCGATGGTCCTCGTGGGGCCCACGGGCTCGTATTATCGAGTTTCCTCGCGCGTATTATTTCATGCGTAAAAGCGGCGACGGGACCGCCCGGCGCTTCATGTAAAGAGTACAAAGAAGTGTTATTCGAGCATCGAACGAGACTTGTCTTTTTTTTTCGTCCCTCTGTCTCTCGCGCTGTTGGTCGTTTTTTTTTTCTTCACTCCGCTCTTTACAACGGTGCACATCCTTTCCCCGACGCAGCACGCACGAGTATCCGATTATTCGAAGACCGCACACGTCCCGGGAGGAAGTGGTTCGCAACCGAGCCCACCTACACTCGCCGCCTGTATGCATGTACGTGCTGCACGCACGGCGGTGCGAGGCGTGAGCATACGCACGAACACCGCCGGCGCAGTCTCTCTCTCGCTCCATTTGGCCAATCCGCGTCCCGTGCACTCGGCTCGCAACAATGCGCCCGACGTGGCACTTCCGTCCGGACGAGGAAAGCGTCGTCGTCGTCGCCGTCGTTGCTGGCTGGTCGAGCGACTCGTTCTCTCCCATCGACGCCGCGGAATTCGACCTGGGAACGTCTCGGGTCGAAGGAATTCGTCCGTGCAGTCCTAGGGATCTCCTACCTGGCTTCCTGCGTCCGTGAAGCTCCATTTTGTATTATACCTCTGATTCATGGGTTCTTCTAAGTATCCTCTGGTATGGTAGAAACACAGGAGGGGGCGTCAGGGCCCGCATAATCATTCAATTAAGTAATTTGTGTCATAGTTATTGCGCCGTGTTAATAATCGTCTGGCGTATACGGGGTCATTTGGAATCTAGGGATCAGAAGTATCTGTGTTGGTTGATGGTTATTAGTAACACTGTTTGGGAGGGATTGAGGTAATTCAAGTGTAATCGATATCAAATATAAAGAGGCAAGGTTTAGATTGACTACTGCGAAGTATAGTGGAGATGGTATGGGTATTATTTTTACGTGTGTATTATGAAATGTGTACAATGGACGTAATTAAAAGTTTTATCAGTTTCAATATTGACAATATGAGAAAATCAATGAAATGTTACGTGGACAGACACTATACGTTTCATTGATTCTCCTTGGAGTTCATTGAGACATCTCTTTTCTGCTCATTTTCTGTTATGTAATCAGCCGAGTCTGAAGCGCTTGTTTTCCACCTGTTTATGGTCAATGAAAAGAAGTGAAACACACTCGCTGGGATGTATGTGTTCATCGACGAATATACGTTCCATTTCAGTCACATCTTCATGCCTCGACTGAAAGTGTGTCAACACTCGTGTAATATTATATTTCAGACCTTCTCAAGATTATTTCAAACCAGTACTAAAGAAGAACAGAAGTAACTCTTTGACACGCCACTCATATACATGCCATTACCTCCTTTCAATACATACATACGCAAAACATATTCAATTTCAAACTCCGAAAACAACTTCAGAACTTGTTACACCCACCGTGCACATTTGTGTCGCAGACAATCCAGAACTTTGAACGATTAAAATCCATTACGAAGCATCCCACCGTGCCTAATCCCATCGGCTGGTAGAATCACGCGACCATACACAGCCCCTTCTAGCGACAATGGCCCGTGGGTTCCATCGCGATCGTGGCTGCCATGCAAAAAGCTGAGGCGTCGACGTCTCCGATCTCACGGCGAATGAATTTCCTCGGCTGGCTCAAGGAAAAGCCTCGACCTCGCTCCTCGGTCGACCTTTCCATCCTGGGCGGACCGTGTGAATGTCGAGCGTGGCGGCGCGCGTAAGAGAGCCTTCGTAGTACGTCGAACTGTGACGTAGCCGGCGGTGCGTGTCCTAGGTCAAGATTCAAGACTGTGTCTACTGGCTGCCTCCGCTCGACCGTTTCTTTCTAGCCGAGGCCTGGGCTTCATCCTTTCGCCTTCGTTGGCGTCGCGCGCGCACGCGTGTGCAGCGACGACTGGTCCCGCGGCCCCTGCATGTGTCCACGCGCTCGCACACACGCTTGCGCATGTGTGGGCGTTCGTAGCGCGCGCGCGGTGACTTGCGCTCGCAGGTACCTTGCTCTCGCTCGTTCGCCAGGTCCGTTTGGCTTTTCCATCTGTCCCTCTTCGACGCTCTTCGTCGCTCCCGATGGCCAATGCTCTCCTCACGGCTCCTCTTTGCTCGGCGCGTGCCCCTCCGTCCGCTCCCTCGTCAGTTCACTCTCGATCTCGAAGAGGCAAATCGTGTCCCAAAGTTTTTTGCTTCATCCCAGTTTAATGAAATTATACGGACCACGAGATCGAATCTCTCTCTTTATTTCTCCCCGTTCCTCGTCGAAGGTTACCGGTCGGAGAACGCCACCGATGAGCGGTTTTATGTACGCCGCGTCGGTTCTTTTTGGTAGTGTGTCATCGGGACGCGGACCTGTCTCTCTCCGTGCTTTTAATCGCCCCGCGCTCCGGGACATGACTGCAGGCGCGGTTTAATCGAGATTCCCATTGCGGTCAACGATTTTTCGTGGTTTCCCCTTTCGAGAACGAGATGTCCTGTCTATTCTGCCTTGTAGCCCTTCGATAAGACAACTCGAGCGTTCTCGCAGTTATTCCTGATTTGGATGTAAATCATCGAGGTTTGCTGATGCATAGTAGGTATTTGGAACGTAGGTTCAAGTACCTACTCGTGGTTCAGGATCGATGGGATCAAGGGTACACTCGGGGTAATTGGAGTAATCGTTGTTCCCAAATCCTGCGTTCATACGCAGTTAACTTTGTTAAAATGGAAGGGAAGTTATTAAGTGAAGCTAAATATATAAAGCAAAAAGTGTGTGTTTGTCTGTCGCCTAAAATCTTTTGAACAGTAAACTCTGGGGTCACGAAATGTATTCCAGCTCATTATGCCTAGCTAATCCAAAGGAATGTGACTATTTTCACAAAAAAAAAATAAATTAAATTTTTTTTATAATACCGGAATCTAAATTTCGGGCGAAGCCGAGTAGTAAAGCTAGTATTAATATATTCGGAACTGCGTGAAATTACAGCGTTCGCTATTAAATTCACTCCGAATTTGTGAGCTACTCAGGCGGCAGTTGGGAAACATTTACTTGGGATGACAAGTCAGCTGGCAATTCCGTGATAAATTACATAGCGATCGATGTCATCGAAGCGGTATTTCCTCTTACGAAACGGCCTCCACAAACTGGCTTTCTCAAACACGTTCCTCCTAACGAAGGATGAACTTGCCACAATTTTTAGGCGCCTAAGTGGCCGAGATTGTTACGGTTCTACCTTCGTCAACGCGAACGCGAGTGATGCCCGTGCCCGACACGTGTTGGCAGGCGACGCGTAAGACGTTAAGGCCTCCGCGGTTCTTACGCAATTACAAAAGTCGCGGAAAGGGAAAGCGGTGACAGCATTCTTGGGTCTCCCTAACGAGGCGTTCGAGCTAATTCGAAATATAAGAGAAGAGGAGAGAGAAATCGCGACACTGACCTATTTCTGTCTGTCTAATGCTGCCCCCTCTATCGGAGCAAAAAAAAAAGAAGGCATGGACGTCCTTTGTCCGCTCTGGCACGATAATTAGCGGGCTCTCTAGGGCGAATCCGCGTGAATCGTGGCTAAGAAACAAGGAAGGACTTCGCCTTGATCGGGGCTTTTCCTCTGCGTTCGCCGTTGCTCCAGATAACTTTCTTCGTGTTACGTAACGCGACCCGTTATCGCGCCTTTATTCCATCGACGTGTAAAAGGGAAATCGCTATTATCCTCGAGCTTTTCGTATCGACATAATACTCGCGCTCGACCGTTAACAACGGCTGTCGAACCGGACACCCGCTGCAATTATCTATACCGAAACTAAACTGGCCAATTTCTTCAATCTGCTCCAAGGAATAGCGTTCGTCCCTGTTTCCACGAATCATTTCGTTGCTGAAATAAAGATCGCCGCTCCTTGACGTTGGCAATTTACTCGGCCGAGGTTGGGATCCCGCTTCGCCTTGGGAGTTTAAAAAGTAAGAGGAAGTGTTCGAATAGGAGAGGAAGATCGTTGTTTCATTGGCGAAACGAGGCCCCCCGGGAGTAGATCCTGATTTTATTCGGTTTGAAATCAGATTACGCTAAACGCTCCTAACGACCTCGCCTATATCGCGGCCTGCTAACGAGTCTGAAAGAGGCGAGGATATAAAAGGAGGCGGCGTAGCCTCGATTCATTGTTAATTGTTAGCGGGACACTAACAACGTTAAAGCTCAGCGTTACGCAATGCAACTTGACTTCTCCTCTTATAGAACTTGGGCTACGTTTCCTACGAAAGTTACCTGTAATAAACAATGCCTTAATTACGTCACTTAAAGGCTATCTGATCTCTATCCGCGCGTCACTGTATTCTCTTGCAACGGGACAGAGTTTGTACGCCGAACTCTCGGCCGCCATATCAACCGCGCACAATTCTCCATTTATGAGAGCGAATGACAGTTTCCAAGTAGCCAACGGCCTCCACCAAATTCCACAATTAACCCAAAGAATCTCCCCATTCCGGCTGCTCGTTTCGGATTCCCGGAATCCTTCCCCGATTTATGAAACGCCGAAGGTTGAGGTATCCTTCCTACGGTCTCTTATAAATCACGGGACCACCGTTTCGCCGCCGAAAAAGAAAGAAAGGCCCGAGAGTACCGCGTCTGTGTGGAAATCTTCACGCGGCCCTCGTCCACCGGCGCCGTCTCGTTCCACCGGCAGAGAGGTGAAATGATAACGACTCCTAATAGGCAGCGAGATCGGCCGTGGGCCTGATCGCGATCCTCCCGTAGACAAAGAGGTCGCGGGTACGAGCGGCGGATGGGTTCTCAACCGGTCGCGAAACCGCCGATGGGGGCCCCCGTCCCGCGAGTTTTCGTTCCTTTGTCCGGCCTTTTGAAGAGCCGCCACGAAGGAGAACAGCTCGCCTTGGGACAAAGCGCGCCTCCTCCGGTCGTGTGGAAGCGTCTCGTGCGGATCCCCCACACCTCCCCTCCCCCTGATCCACCACCCCTCCCCGTTTCTCTCTCTCTCTCTCTCTCTTCATCCTCATCCCTCTTCCTCCCTCCTCCTCTCTGTCTGTCTCTCTGTCTCTCTATTATTATGTTTTTGCAATCTATTTGTGTCTGCATCTTCCAGCTTTTTATTTCCCGTCTCCGGTGCCTCGTGGTCGTGGCCGGTTCGCAGAGTCGTCGGCCTCCTACCGAACCTCCCTCGCACACACACCGGGGCCCGCAGGTGCATCTTCGTGGCACAGGGAGTTCGGGCGCGCCGCACCTGCGACACGCGAGAGGCCCGATCTTTTGTCAACGTCACCGCGGATGATCCTGCGACGGGGGGGAACGGCAGCGCGGCGTGTTTCCCCCGTGGCGATAAAAATGAGGTTTAATTAAGGAGAGATCGGGGAGAGGGCGAAGGTGCGGAATACCCCCCTGCTTCTCTGTCGCGAGACAGGTGTCTGGCGTGATTAAGCCAATTCAGAGATCGCATCAAGCGGGATGTTCGCCTTTTGTCTCTCGCCTTAACGGTCGCGCGCCTGTTTCGAGGCAGTAATCACCGGTGAGGTACGATCGACGTTCGATTTTGAGGGTCCAACGGAGACCACCAGGGAGTCGTTGTTCCGGACGCAAGAAGATGGTCGAAAGAGAAAGCGACAAATCGTTGGGAGAGGTATAGACGAGAGGGTCGGGTGGTTTCGTTGGTTCATAGAGCTCTCTGTATGGGGCGTTCCGTCCAACGGGACGGTTGTTTATGGGATTATTCCATGACGAGGGTACTGGACGGTGCCCCGTGTCCCACGGACCTGACCTCGTCTTCTTCACGGTCCTCTTGGCAGTGCGAGAGGACGGATATACCTGTGCTTTACGGGGCTTCACGAACCGTTCACCTCGAATGGTAGAATACTCGAACCTAGTAGTCCCTCAAACCTGTTCCATTGTCATCATCTCCCATCACTTTTCGCTGCGAATGAATCCAATGCGGATCGAAAGGACGACGAATTCGGTGATCCGAGAGATGCGCGCTTGCACTCGGTGCTGCAGGCCATTTTCGCTGGTTATGTGCGGACGTTCGCACAATTATTAACGACATTTCCTCGAAATTTATGACCAAACGCTTAGTGAAATTCACGTTCTGATTTATTCTATGGATAGAGTATGAAAAGTAGTCTCTAGTAACGTGAGGACATTCATAGTTACGTGTGGACGTTAAAGTATTGGATTTTATCTACTGCCTTGCATACCATCCGAAGTGATTAATTGTTTTGCACGCACGTCTTTTTGTACGTCGAACAGTGTACAATAAAATACGCGATTAGTTTTATCGATGTAAACGCAGGAAATAACAGAATATCTTATCTAAAGAGGTCTCTATTACCGGATTATGTAAATCCTAATACAAAGGGGACTTCACCATTGGTTACTGACCCAGTACTTATGCGTGTAGACTGATCGGTCATACTCGTTTTTTGTTCGTATGAAGCATATACAATAGGGTGATTCTTATTTTTCAACTTTAAAATTTGTATTGTCTGACCCTCTTCAAATCTTCTATTCGGCAAAAGAAATATCTTCCTGTTTTTTATTTGTAATTTTTTTTATATATAAAGGTCGCTCAAGGACTTTATATTTCGCATGTACCACAAGTTTGGCAACTGCGACTTCCCATAATTGTCACTTGTCAATTTTAATGGCCCATATTTATATATCAGAATCCGAAACCATAATTGTATCTATACGTTTAACAACCTGAGTAGAATGTACGTCAGAGTTTGCGTTTGAATCTGATTCGAGAGCTGCTGATGAGGGAATATTTAAATATCCATATAAAGCCTTATGCCACAACACAGTATAGTACACACTCATTATAAATCCGTTTCGTCTGTGCGATGTGTGCCCGAATTTTAATGTTATACTCTCACTTAGAAGTTAATAAAATTATTTTGTCCTTATTGCACAAATTCTATCAATTTATACCGAAATAGTAATATTTTATTGCCATTGAGCGACCTATAATCTGTAATATATTTTAACAAAATTTCAGACGAAATTCATTAAAACTATTTGGAAGCTTCTAAGAGTGTCAAAAGAAATTTTTAAAAACTTTGATTTTTTACCATACACATAACGACCACACTAATATACAACGTAGCGAACCAATTCTTACGTGTTCCTCTATATTTTCAAAAATATATCCTGGTGGGCGCGAAAATGGTCTGCATCGGTGTATCGCTTATCCAGACGTTCGCGCGAATAGCGCTTCGCGGCTCGAGTTCCATGGAAGAGAATTCCTCGGGCAACAACACGTACACGCGCGTGCATCGCGGGGCAAAGTGATCCGCGGCGAGGGAGTTACACCGTCGGCGTCGTCGGACGAACGGGGCGTATGTCACTTCCTGCCGATGACTGAAAGGCTTAGAAAGCGAGGGAAAAAATTAGGTGGCGTATTCGCCATGAGGGGGCCCCCGGTCATTGGCTGTCGGAGGCGCGCGATGGCAGGACGATGGAACGGAAGGTGTCCGGATCGTGCGTTGAATTCGAAAGCTCTCTCGCGGGGATCGTGCCTCCTCTCTGGCCGACGCCGTCTTCCCCCCTCGTCGCTCGTGTTCGGGCCCCGATTTCTGAGAACCTCGGGCTGATTTACAAGGAGTACGTTTCAGCGTGGCTCGTTATCCGGTCACTTAACAACGCGTTAATCTAAACCCGTTTCACCAGCAGCGGAGGAGGCGAGGAGGATCTCTCTATAGACCCCGGAGAGGCTGGCTCGATGCTTGATCGATAGACGGATACAGAGTATTCAGTGTTACCACAAGCCGACGATTAATTCGCCCTATCGAACGCGACGAACGAATCGATATCTGTTATTATTACCAACGACGTCTGTCCTGTTGGTCGTCATTAGGCGTTTCATAGTTAGCAGGGTATTATTAGAAGCTTCCGAGACCAGTTTTCCCTCCGCGACTGTCCATGGCGTGTAGATACTAGACTTTCGGTTAGCCGCGGCTCACATGTGCTCCTCGTGGACCCGCGCCACCGGGACCGTGCGAAAAACGCGAGCCCGCGCAGAAACCGTAGGCAGCACACCTTCCCAAGCTGAAATTACGATCCCTATCTCTCTGCTCTGCGTTCCCGGCGAAGCGTAGGTGGTACGAAACGGTCGGAGGTGAAAAAGAAAGCAAGGCGAAAAAGCAGGCCTAGCCGGCCGAGGCCGGGACCCTTATCTTCTCTCAACAATCCCACTATCAAAGAGAGCCCTTTCCGTCTCCACGGTATGTTGGTATCACCTAGCCTTCCTCACAGGCCACCGCCGTTTGTCCTCCCCTACCTTTTGCTCGCTTTTCCTCGCCCCAGCTCGGCCGGCCGAGAAACCATGCGAAGAAGCGAACTGCTACGAGGCAGAGGATCGGTCAGTTGAGCACCGCTGGGCCGTCGAATCGTTGAACCACGGAGTGGTTCAGTGGCTCCAAGGCCGGCGGAAACCACGGGTGGGATGTGCGGGGCAGAACGGCCCTTCTTCCATTGGAATCCTCTCTGCCGTGCAACGCACGCCTTCCGTCGCCCTCTTCTTCGTGGTGCTCGGCTACCACGAACAACAACACCGTATCGACGATAATCACCACGAAGCGCAAGGCTAGAAGAAGCTCGGACACGGGGACAAGGAGCCTGGGATCCATTCGCGGGCTGTGATTGACGTATGCCTTCGCGTCTCTACTTTGTTTCGCATGTTTCCAACTCTGGCGTCTTCGCCTCTGCCGTCGACGACGTCCTTCGCCGTCGTTGTTGGCCGCCAGGCCCGAGCCTCTCGCTTTCACGAATTCGCGGATCGCCGCGTCTTTGACCTGCTACGGCGTAGTCTGCGCTGCGAGCAGCCTCGGCTCCCGCAAAAAGCGCAACGAGGCTTCTTCTTGCGGTCGCTGTCTCCGCTCCGTTCAGCCAGTTCTGGCCTACACTGGAATCGGAGCTCGCCTGGCGGGACGCGTGTGTTATATTCGGTCGTCGGATGAGTTCTTTGCGACCTCGGCGAGAGAGGCTCGATATTCCCCGCCGCTATGCAACCCCGTGACTCTTTTGTTGACTCGTGGTATGTCGCTTCGTGGGGCACATCTCGCTGTGGGAATTACTGCTATAGTTAGAACCAAGGCGGAGATAGATCGAGCCTCTGTAGCAAGATAAAATCCGCGCGCGTATCAGAGAGCCTCTGAGCGAAATTCATTTTAATGCAGCGTTAATGCATTTTTATCGAAGCGGCGCAATCGTCGCTAGCTGAATGCCATTTGTCTGGATGAAAGATCTTCCCCTCGGTCGCAGATGTGTTCATTGAAATTTGAAATTCAAAATGCGGGAGAACGGATTCAGTGACCTAACAGGTTCACCGTTTCATTGAAATTGTTAGACAATGCGCGGTACGATGTCGTTGTACCCTATTTACACAAACGCGTGTACTTGCTTTGCGCAATACTCCGTGGATTGCTATCGAAAGAAAATGCTCCAGTTCCGCGGTTGGAAGCGTGGAACGACGAAGGGGGACACTGTTAAATGTTCTTGGTTCGCGGTACGTAATATCATATCATTGCGGGGTATCGATTTTTCGTTTCCCCGCGCGATTCCATCTCTCCCGATAATCCCGATAGAGGCACCGACGCGGCGGGGTCATTTATTATACAGACAGCAGGACGTTACGAAATCGTAATAATTTCGTCCCGGAGAATTGCGTTAACGATGTCTGCGGCCGTTTGCGCAGCGCATCGGCGATGGCTGTTAAGGTGTTTACCTGCGCACAGCACGCAACTCTCCGAAGCCCTCGTTTACTTACGGTATTCAGTTGTCCCGGCTGTATACGTGACAGACGCGACGAATTTCACAAGAATCCCTAACGTTTCCGAGACTCCTCCCTGCTTCGTATTCTTGGACGATCTGCTTCCCTACCCATTTGGTCCCTTTCGAGACTCTCCGGGAGGCGTCGTCTGCTTATACATGCATATTCCCAACGGTGGTCCGCTCGAAGAATGAAGATCGATGCTGTACCCTCCATTCATCACGACTAGACTCCAAACGGCACGTTCAATCTCGCGTCGTGCGGTGGTGCAACGACTCGCGGAGCAACCGTTCAAAGTATAATACACCTTAGAATCCCTGGCAACAAGTTGAAGATTTCTACGAATGTCGTGGGTCAATTTTAGGGAAGCGAGGATAGTGCTCGCCGGATGGATAGCTTGAATTTGGACCAGCCTCGCGTATGCGTCACGGTTGACCTCGCGGATGAACCATTGATCGTCGCTCTTTACGCGAACGCATCGCCGCCGCTCTTGGCCCGACCACGGAATCGATAGTCGTGACATAAATACGGCCAGAGGCAGAGCCGAAGAAAGTATTTTCGCGCGTGATACGATCCGCCGAGGCTTTCGCAGCGTCTCGCGCGATTCTTTACGCGCTGGTACGTCTGGGCAATTTGTCTCTTTTCGCTGGTGAGCGACATCGATTCGCTGGCCAATACAATCCGAAGGCGAACAGTCGCGTGTTTACGAATGTTCAGTCGCTGGGAGCGGGCGTGAACGAGGTCCGCCCGGTATTTCGCAAGGAACTCAAGGATAAACGTGTCTTCAAGGCTCTGCACGAGGACTGCAACTGTTGTTGGCCTCCCGCGAAAATCTGCCTCAACACCGCGGAGGTCTTACACCTGATTCTTGTCTTATTTTCGCTTCGTCATTGGCCACTAACGAGGACCTTTATAAATGTTCGTACGTTGAATTTCGTTTCTTGAAATTGGTGCGAATGAGTCCTTTATTCGATGTGAATTCTTCTGGAGCGAAGAATGTACCATTCAAGGTAATCCAGGTCGCGTTGACCAGTGCTTAATTAGAAATCGACTTCAGCTCGATTAATTAGCTCGCACATTTGAACTCGTCGCTGTACATTGCTCAGCTCAGCACCCGCGTCACAGCCTTTGTACAAAGTTCCTGCGAGGTCGGAGTCGCGTGGCGCTTCTCGTAGTCGTTGCAGGAGAAACTCGTCGAAGCTAAACGTCATCGCCAAAACATCCGGTCTGCAGCTGCAATTCAGAGTGTCGGGCCCGAGGATACCGAAAATTACGCGCGAACGCGATGCGAATGTTGCAGAGGCGACTGGAGCGATTCATCCTGATCCTCGCTTGAAATTTTAATTGCCACCAGGCAAAATAGCGCGTTCTGTTTATAAAAACGTAGCTGCGGGGAATTCGCATTTCTTTCTCCCGCGGCTTCCCCTAATTTTAGCCAAGGGTATGCGCGCACATGCAGCAGTCTCCGGGGAACCGGCTTCGCTTCGAATCCGCTGAAATAATTTCGCACCACAAAGGGCAATGCCGTTTTAAAAGATTTCCCCCTCGATAGTCGAGGACAGGCCATCTCCTCCCCCTCTGTATTCTCGTAACATCGTACGACGGTGATTCAATTAAACTGAATCGGGTCCGCTGGAAATAGACTAGCCGCTTCATACATGGTCGAAATGGTGTTTTTGCGATACGCGCTCGGCTTTAATTCGCCGCGTGCATCTCTTCCGCGTAGAACGGGTCTGGACGAGCGGCGAGCCGGAGGATGCGTAAACTTTGTGATTACTTTGCGAGTAAGCGGCGCGTTTACGGCGGGGCTCGCGAGGCAAACGATCTCTAATAGAAGTGGAGGCAGAAAATTACATGGTCGCGTCGATCGTGCGCGGTTTTTCTGACGCGATCGACGAGGGAACGCTTTGGAGACGCGTAATCGGAGGCAGCTTCCGGCTTCGTCGGATTTAGCTCTTCCCGTACGGCGACTGGCCGGGGGTGGTAGTCGATTCGTCGCGATCGACAGAAACCGATGAACTCGTCCTCGGAATGGAGTTCCCTGGACGATTTTTCCCTCCGCGGCTGTAATTCCTGAGACGAATTCCCCTTTGTCCCCGGGTTCAGGTATACAGATTCAATTGTGTCCTCGTTGACAGACGAAATTGGCCAACCTGAGGCCGAGATCCCGAGGCAAGGAGGTCTCTCTTTTCAGGTATTTATCCCTGGGCCCCCGGTGGCTGCCTTTAGAAAAATTCCGGGACAAAGAAGCTTCTCTGCGGCGCGCAACGGTAACGCTTTTGTGGCCTCGAAAACCGTCGGCCTACAATTGGCCAGTAATGCTTTTGGATCTCCGAGCGTGTGCTGCCCGAACGAAATAAAATTCTGCCCCATGCCGGAGAAATTAACGGAAGCTTCTTCCTCATCCTCCGCGGTGTATGTTCTTCAGGGAGGGATCCTTTCATTGCGCTTTGCGCGAAGTTTAAACGTTGTTGAGACGTTCGAGGCTGATCTCATTGCCAGGTAATCGGCTTGTAAGCTCCTTTAAATCATCTGCGAGGGCACAATGGTCCGGGGAAATCGGATAATCTCAAACTACAGGGATCATAAGTTGTTGTTGGATCCCGAGAAGTTTCTCGCGCAACTGTTTACTTTGAACTCTGTGGCATTGTAGTGCTAGTACGTAGTATTTTAGTCGTCGATCGTTAAATCTTCTTAGAAATTGCTACCAGCTGCACTCCTTTAAGACACTATTACCCAGGCGAAATTAAGCAGTGAACTATTAATCGTTTGAAAAGTTCGAATTAACCATCTGCATGTTCGAATTAACCATCCCCTTAACAATCAAGTGTAAACTTTGAACCTCCACCGCTGACGACCTCTCACGACCACTCAGATTTCATCCACCACTTTCGCTTTCCACCATTCCCTTCGACAGAAGGGCCAAGTTTCCGTGTCGCTAAGAAGTTCCCATGGAAACCAGCGGGCACGTGGTCGTGTTCGCTAATCTCTTCTGGAGTCGCTGGCACGAGCGTGCACCACCGAATATCGACCGACACGCATGTGTTCGAAGGGTGGTCAGAACATGAGGGCGAGAGGGTTGGAGGGAGCACGCGGAGTGGTGACCCTCGCTCGATCCAGAAAATGTCGAGGTTGGCGCGCCCACACGAGAATCGCGTACAAAGGTCCTTCGTGCAAGGGGTAACAGGCCTGACGAGGGCCTTCGTCAAAGTTACATGTCTCTATTAAAAAAGAAACAGTTTGCAAGTCTATGGTGTCCTTGGTTTTTATAAGCGCGATATTTGTAAGGAAGCCTTCGCCCATTTTCGTAATGGAAAATTAGGGGCGAGTTGCCAATATCGTACTGGTCATCTAAATCGTACCTCATCGATTTCTCAGTAATTAATGAATTTAAACGACATCCGACAATAAAAATATCAAGTAAATACGAAATAAGAAATAGAAACAAAACCTTTTCAGCTTACACCATATTTCGTGCGTGCTATAATCATTTAAAAAAATCAGGTATGATTGATGATAATAATCAAACAATGCAATTTTGTTCTGTATTTTTGTATTTTTCTAAAAGCGGGTTTAATGTAGAATATTTTACATTCATTTTAAGTACATATTACATTCATTATAAAGTTTAAATTGATATTTATAAATAAATGTTTCCCAAAACATTACTTTATGTTGAATATTTTCTTCTATATTTGTTATTGATACTATTTTTAGTGAAGGTACGATTTGGGAGACCGGTTGCCTAAATCATACCTTTTACAGTATGTGACAAAAATATTAATAACAAATTAATTTGTTCTAAACAAAATGTAAAGCATATAATAGTAGGTTCCTAAAAAATCAAGCTACAATATCCAATAATCATTTGCCTTCAAATTAGTACCAAACATGAATTATAACGTAAAATGTCTTAAATGGCCCGACATAGGCAACCCTCCCCCACCAACGAATCCAAACGAATGTAGACTTCGCGAAGAAGTCTTATATTTTCTCTGGAGCTCGACAAACAAGAGAGAAAGAGCAACCGTATGAAAGAAGAGGCAGATAAAAAGACGTGGCAGAGTGTTTATAGCGAGCGGAATTTAATTCAGCCGAACGTTCGTTCTGGATGGCCGTGCACCACGCGGCCGCGACATCTCTCCCCAGCTGTATAATGAATCGAGTGAATGGATAGAACAATGAAAACACCACATCACGCGCCGCTTATCGTACGAGAGATACTCTCGACCCGCCTCGCGCGATTTCGCGACCGTTGTGTCGCGCGCAAACAATCGTCAATTAATTATTGACCGTGAGCTGATGACCTAGGGTACGTTAATCATCCAGACGCAATTACCGCACGCGTGTATCGCGCGGCTCATCAATTCGGCCATCACCTCGCTCCATTGTTATCTCGCTACTAAAACATACCGACTCGCGTTATCCCTCTCGCGCTCGCTCCTCCGCATTCTACTTCACCTTTCCTTCCAACCGTGTTTATCATAGCTTCGATTCACCCGAAAGGACACATACGGTGGAGTATTAAATTACAAGGTGTAAATCGTCTACAAAATTTCAGCCAGAAAACTGAAGCTTCGTCTCTAGTTTCTCGTCCCCGAGCCATCTTGAATGAAAATCGTGTGACACAGCTGATATCTGGCACACAGGAACCCAGTCTCTTGGCATGAACTATCCTCGAAACCGTATCGATCCACGATTCCACTCACAGGCCAGGGTGTTTCCTTCGGTTCCGGTTCACGAGCCAGTCGCTCAGCTGTTGGACGCCAACGAGCACCGAAAAACCGTCGCCACTGGGCACATTCTGTACAACGATCGTGATGTATAGTCCAGGGACGATGATTCACTGTTAGGTCAATAACTCGGGCTGGAAACACACCGGTCTGCCCTATTACAGGAGGGCCGCCGTTTCTGCGAGTGATCGATAAGTCGGCACGCGTGTCTCGAGTGTGCGTGCTCCGCTCGAGGGATCGTCAGTTGGGGTTGACGACAACGAGGCCGAAGGGCTGGCGCGTTCCCCGGCTCCAACCCCGTCTGGGCGAATAATTAATTCGATTTTTCGAACGTTCGTCAAACGTTCAAAGCGAGCCTCCCTCCAGGTTCTCCCCTATCTTCGAGACTAAGTAGTACTCGTTCAACGATAAATGTAGCAGGCTATCGTATCTTTATAATCGTTTGCAAAAAACGAAGACGTTGCGGGAAGCTTACCTAATCATCAGACAATTAACCTGTATTCGAAGGTGGGAGGGAAGATACGATTCCGATTATTCCACGGTCGCTGCCCGCTAATTTCACTGGTGATATAAGTGGCCGCGCGAAATTATCGCGAAAGCAATTATCATACCCCTCACGTGGCATTCGAAGAAGAAATGCGTAGTGGTCCCTTACTGGCAGTAACTCGATGGCTCTTTTGTCGTATGCACTCTCATCGCGACATTCAAATAACAGAACCGGGGATGTTTACTGAGTCTGTTCCGTTCCGAACGCTCCCAGATAGGCAGCTAGATTGCTGCATTGTTGTTTCTCGCGCATATTGTTCGATTTCTGTGCTGAATGCCGCCAGAGCATCGTGCACGGAGTCGCAAAATTGCTCGTAGGTTCGTTGTTGTGAACTCTGCGCTCGGTGTTCGTCGTATTTCTACGTGGTCATTCGAGCCGCCGATATTTAACGCGCTTCCACCACAGAATACAACATTCCATCAGCTGTCAGTGCTTTCGAATGCAATTTCTATTTCTACTAGATTCTATTCGTTTTCTGCATTCATCCATATTGCACTCGGATAGGGAACAGTGGTTCTCAGGCTTCAACAACTTCTCCTTTGTGTGTTATACGATTCCACCATTCTAATATCTTTTTCTGAATACTCGAGTTGCATCCTCATCGCGCGCGAAAGAAGTACGGTCCCAGATAGCTGGAGGAGTCGTTATCCGCGCCGGAGGATCTCTCGGCCCGCACCAAGCTATTTCATTCCCGTTCCATGGTGAACGCGGGCAAACGAATAACGCCCAGGACGATGTAGCCAGGCAAAAGCAGAAGGCACCCCGTCCCTGTGTGTGCGTGTCTGCCTCCTCGAGATTTCCCCGTGGCGTTTGTTCGCGCATCGATCCGCCGCGGGAAAACGAGTTTCTACCAGTCTGTCGTTTTCTCAGGCACTGGTTCTAACCTCTCCCCTGCAGCCTTCTGGATGAGTCACGATGATAGTGCCCAGGGAAAAAAGGGGGATGGAACGAGCGGCGAGGAAAGTAGCCTGTGCCGTTCTAGCTCGCTCGCGCGCGCGCGCGCGCGCACGTCGTCGCCGCTGTGAACATTCTTGACGCGCTCTATACCTGTAAGGTATCACGCCGCGCTCCACGATAACAGGCGTTTCGCGAGACAACCGTAATGGCAGCGTTCGAGCCAGGCGAACCGGACGAGGACGAGCTGGTCAGGTGAACGCGATAAGCTGGTGATTTTCATAGGAATTCTGTTTGACTCGAGCGGCCTGCCAGAGAGCTACTCGTGAGCCACGAATGAGAATCCTGGTCTGGAATTTTCAAGCACCGTGTTCCTGGAACGTTCGTCACTCTGTGACTATGGAGACTACAACTATTTCACTGTATTCAGGGGCTTCTTTCAATACTCGCATTTTACACGGGATTCGGATTCGTTTCACGTTCAGATCCACCCGATAGATTTTTCAATGTTTGCCCGCGGTTTGTGCACATCCCCGATTTGTTTCGCGCAATGGACAGCGTTACAGATTTCAGCCGCGGAATCGAGTTTTACGGGTGACCCAGATCCGCGGAAGGCTTTTTGTGGAGGAAAGTAAAAGGTACGCGTTTATTTAGATGAACCTTTCACCTCGCGGTGCTTTGGCATTTTAAGGTTCGCCCCCGTTTTTTCCCCCTTGGCACCAGTGGTCGATGAATGGACCCGTGTGCCATATTTCTTGGAGTCCGCGGCCTCGGCGGGTGTTAACGGGCCGCGACGCAAAAGTTCCGTCGAAACGCGGCGTGGGCCGGTGCCGGCTGTTTTGACGTGGAATTCGCTCACCCACGCGTCACTTTCTAACGCTGTCACATTTCCCCCAATTAGTTCTTCAACACTGTGTTGCATTGAACATGTCTAATACCCTCGTGGTTGTCTGACTTCCTAGGCTTCCCATATCGAACAAAGCTAGCCAACGTTTCTTCTCTCGAGCCGTGTACCTAGTTTCAAAGATTTTATATCTCCATATAAATCGAGCTTTCACCACTTCATTCTTGACCTATCCACTGCCCGGAAGGCATATCCCAGTTGCATCGCTCAACAGTATTGGCTTATTGATCGACTTACCCCCAAGCTTGCCAAATAAACTTTCATTACCATCTCAATGCCACAACGTTCTGTTACCATCCCCCTTTCGAATAACCAGGTTCATATCGATCGTCGCGATCAACATCCTCTGTCAATGTCTCCTTACAACCGTTAACGCGACTCGGATCGAGACTGCAGCTCCGCCAGAGAGAAACATTGTAGACAGAAAAGCGAAGAAAAAGAGAGCGGCGCGCGTTAAGACGAAAAGTTATTTGGAGCGCGAGGAATCGACGCGCGTTCTGCTCCGTAACGATGTTCCAGTTTTCGTAACGAGGGGTCGGCATGTAAAGCGCAAACGCGGCACGGCGCGGTAGGTTCGAGTGAAAATCTCCATTATCGCGGCCGTAAAGTTCGACAGCAGGTGCGAAGCTGGACCAATGCTCGTTGTCGGCCCTCGCGAGAGGTATCTCACAGCCGTGCCTCGGCCTCGCTGCTTTTCAGCCCCGCAGGTCTCGTCCGCTATAAAAAATGAATGAACAACGGACATAATGTTCGGCCGTTAATGGTGACCAACGGCGCGCCGGAGTACGCGTGGCGTGCCTTACGGTTTTACGATTGTAAATTTGCCCAAGGCCCCACCGTCCTCCACCCTCTCATGGGTTCGGTTCATGGTTCCCCTCTTCACCTTGGTCGTCTCGTTTCGGTGCACGCGCTCGACCTCGCCTCGTCTCTCTTCTACCCTCCACTTCCCCTCTCTGCCTCTTCGTTCCTCTCCTCCTCCGCGACCCCCTGCCCACACGGTCGCTTCTGATAATCGCTATCGCGTCGCGTTGCACGCCTTTGCTACGCTCTCATATACCGGGCGGTCGTTAAAGTAATCCACGTTTCAGTCGGTTCGAGTTCTGGGCCTCGTGGCCTTGTCACGGTACTCGAAGAAGGCCCCCCTTCCCTTTTTTCTTCCTTCGATCTTTCGGCATGCTGGTGAAAAAGCCGCCGTTTCGCCGTTACATAATTACCGTGACCTTATTACACGGACGAAACGCGACCAGTATCGACGGCTTCTTGAAATCCGTGGCTCTTTCGTTACTTTGAAATCTGGAGTGGTCTCGCAGCTCTTCGTGCTTGTGAGACGTACCTACCTACCTTTCGGGTTCGAACGTTCCGTAGATTTGGGGCGACTGTAGGCACAGATCTCGTAGATCTGATTGGTAGCGGCGACGTGGCGTGTCGATGTGGCGCTCTGTTTGCTGATCGAAATCGAGGCGCGATTTTAAGGGTGTTCTCCAAGTAAAATAAGTGGAGTCGGTATATCTCGTTCTACATCGTTGGGTCACAAGCGGCATTGAACGTTCCAAGTGTCCCCAAGCGATCCGCGACACGTGATTTTTGCCGGACCGCCGCAAAGTAGGTGAATCCATTGGCGATCATGATCTTAGGTCGCGCAAGTCCCGTGGCCCCGTGTGTATGCGCGAGTTTCGCAACGATCGGCATACGCATTATTTACCATTCTGAATTTCGCCAGACGACCTCTCTCTCTTTCTCCCCCTCCCTCTTTCTCTGTCTCTCTCTCTCTCGTTCTCTCTCTTCCTTGGAGATACGTTCAGATTCCCGCAGCCAGCATCGCAGAAAAATAAAACATATCTCCCAAACACAGCACGACAGGAACTATCGGCCTTGTATTTTCCACAGAGCATCCATTCTCTTGGAATGGTAATAATCTCGAGGCTCCATTCAACGAGAGATCAAGTTTCGTCACTGAAAAGCATGTGCCTGCCGGTGGCCCGGGCGAAGTTGAGAAAGCCACGTCGAAAGACGACGAGGTGTATTAAAAACTAACCAGATAAACGCGAAAGCGATCGGTGCTAACGAGCAAACGAAAAATTTCGCAACGAATCCGCCCTGTTAGTCATCGAACGACCCTCGTATTTTACTGTCCACCCTTCTTCGATACAAATTATCTTTCGCGCATGCTCTCTCCCCTCCTCCCTCCCGGATTTATTAGCGCAACGTTTCGAGGGCATAAATAACGTGGCCAGGCAAGACGGCCTGGAGGGAGACGTGAAAGTAATTAGTTATAGCCATCGGGTGGTTATGGGGTGGAAAAACAGGAAATGCTAGTCGTGAGCGTCTCGCTGCAACTCGGAGGCGCCCCCCGGCTTGGATTTTTTCGCACGATTATTTATGCGCCGAGTCGAGCGCGACTCGGATCGAGCGCGGAGTCGGGTCGAGTCGCTGAGTCAACCGCGTTTGCACACGCGTCCGTCCGCCTCTGGGCACGTCATCTTCGTCTTCGCGCGTGCTCTCGTCACACGGCCGTGGCCGATGCCAGGAATCTCCCGCTAGTATCACCCTTTCTGTGTCCGCTCGCGAGTAACCTGGTCCACGTGACGGAGAATTGCTCCGAGGCCGTGACCAGAGCCTCCGAACGACGTTCCCTTGACTTTAGAATGGTAGTCTGGCGAATCGCGCCGTATATCGCTGCTCGGATGAAGGTTTTTCAGCGTGAGACTGAAGGCAAACGAAGGAGGCGGTTCCCGCTGGTGTAAATTTCGCCCGGCGTGTCACTGGGGGAATCATACTGCATGCTGATCGCGGCAATTTGTGTCTGTTCCTCTCTTTCTGGAAGACTCGGGATCTCAGCTTGTACTTATTTTCCTGCGGTACGCGATATTTCTTGTATAGTGAGTTAGAGAAAGAGGTAGAGTAAGGATAATCCTTAGGTCGAGTCGTTTGGAACAGTTTAATCTTCCATTTGATCAAGTGGAGCTGAGTGATCAGATGTAATAAAACGAATTCAGTCGCACCTGCATCCCTTGTGTAAAAAATAATTGCTGTTATTTTGTAGAAAATGATTTTCACCCCTCGGAAGAAAGGGAAATTCATGTAGGAGACAGGTAACACGAACCGCAACACGAGGGGGCCGTGTTTTCGCAACGTCGAAGGGAAAGTTGCACGCGAAACAAACTTCTACCCCCCACGTAGAAAATGCTGTCGCGCGGCGCGGTCGACGCATAGTATTGTAAAGTTCGAAGTTAATGCGAAACTTTCGCGGCTGTATCAACGCAGACCGTGTATGTACACAGGTAATTGAAGCGTGAATGGAGTCTGCGCGCGTTGGCGGTTTTTTTTTGCCAGTGGGGATCGACCGAAGTTGGCGCGTAATTTGAAGTTTAAATATTCTGCGCGCAAATTGCACGCCGCTTTTTGTTATCATTATTCAACGCAAACTTCGCATGGTACGCAAGTGACGCGTGGCTCACGGTTTTTGCGTCGATCTGTCTCTCTCTTTCCTCTGGCAGAAAATCGCGTGCTTGCGCGTTCACACGCGCCGTACGTCGAGCGACGAGCTTTCCTTCGTTCAGGTTACGCATGCAATTTCTACACGATGCACGCGATCGAGGAACGCATTTAAAGTCTGCCTCGAACATTTCTCTTCAAACGCATAATCGAGTAATTCCTCTAACTTCAACCGACAGAGCTGCGCGAATATTCGTCGCGGAAGCTTCTCGCTTATGTGCGCAGTTACTCGCGCAATCGTTGAACTACCACTAAATTTATACCTATTTTTCACCGTGACACGTAGATAAAGGTGCGTTTAAACCAAACGAACGAATGCTCGTTCGCCTCCCACTTCGACAAAATTCAAGTAATGAAATAGAGATGCCGTTTACATTCATTAATTACTGAGAAATTGATGAGGTACGATTTAGGTGACCAGTAGATACGATATTGGCAACTCTCCCCTAAATACGGTGACCAGTGTCTTTAATTTCATGAAAAACAGGGGTCCACCACCGAACCTGCACTTATATAACTCTTAAACGCCCCTTGCAATGTATAAACTCGCGCAAAGTCCTCCAATCTGCACGGGCATGCTTCAATCCATAACATATTTGCTGGAAAGGGATTCGCGTTCCCAGGGGGTTAATACCCGCTCACCCTTTTAGCTCCGCCGGTCGATACGCAAAGCTTAGGGGCAGCCCCCAGTAACAAGGCGATGAGAAAACAGCGAAACACGTTGGATCGTGTCGTGTGAAGAGACATCTCGTCTCGAAGGGGAACCTTGTCGCGGCATCGGTCGAATTTCATCGGCTTCTCGAGGTTTCCGAACCTTGAGACAGCTCTGGCGGAATAGGGGAGTATTATTGTCGCGTGCTCCTGCCAAGCGTAGGTATGTGCGTGGCACAGAGACGAAGGAAGTCTGAGAAAAACTGGAGGAAAAGGAAGGAGACACATAGAGCACGAGGGGTTGGAATTTTTAAACCCATCGAGTAGCTGGCTGATCGGCGCCCCGCGCCATTTTATTTGCTCCCTCGGGACCGTATTTCATCTACGCAGAAAACGGCCAGAACGGTCTTTGGTCGATAGAGACCTCGCCTGACCTCCACTCTCCCCTCGGCTAACGTGTATGCTTTTTTCTTCTTGCATACAAAGCAGACTACAGCTGAAGCCACAGCTGATGGGACATACCCATGATTCTAAGGGTTGCGAGCCCTTCCCACCCCGTTCTTCCAGGTCAGGGGACAGTTTCGTTGCAATCGATTTATCCTGGCTTCGCTCTGGGGGGAAAGTCCTGGCCTAACGTGCGCGCTTAGGAAAATAACTGTCGGGTGATGTTTTATGGTAAACAGTACTTGATTGATGCGATTATCGCGTTACCGAGCGATATTCTCTGCGGAACTAGTGAAAAAGTCGATACATATTCATCGCCTCCGTCATGCTATGCAAGCTTCTGCTTTGCTCTACCCGGTATTGAGAAATCTGGTTTATTATATTTCACGGGATTGCCGATAAGTACTCGTTTTAGGCTGCCACGTTTTAGGCTCGATTCCGTTCGAGAGGAACGGAACGGCTCGTTCAGGTCGCTGAGCTCTTCCCTTGCGGGACCAATATGGAAGAAAGGGGGCGATATAACGAGCTGCGCGTTTAACCTGATCGATGATTCATTATCGGTTTACGAGTGTGCCCGTTCCAGCGGGACTTATACGCGAGACAACGGTTCGGTTATAATTACACGATATTGGATGTCACGATATTAATGAGCCCGACGCCGGATATAATGGGACGCGGTGTGCCCACCGTTGTAAGCCGTTCCACGGCCAAGAGTGGCTCTCCCCGATCGTCGGAGAGAAACCGAAGGGTGAGTCATTCGTCGATCGACCTACCTCAAACTCTCTCGACCGGGCGAGTGGTGGAGAGGAGGGACGTGGTTCCTCGAGGAAACAGGTAGCAGCATTGTCTGACCCGCGCTAGATTTTCTACTGGCTGCTCCTCCGCTGGCTTAACGACGCCGCCCTCCTCTCTCGGCGTCTCGAGGGTTTCGTTATTTGCCGCGGATATATCGATACCTTCGATACTTCTGTTCAGGTGAAAGAACCCCGCCGAGACGGCGCGCCAGGCCTGTCGAGTGGATTCTCTTGTAAATCTTTTCATTGAAACACGAAACTACCGGAGAGGATCTCGAGTAAACCTATACAGGCGTGTTTACCCTGCCGCGAAGAATTTATCGACGGTCGAATACACGTGTCGTGTTTGTAAAATGATTCAGTTCCATCCGCGCGAGTGCCCGCGCTCGCTCTTCGGGTGACATTAAACGGGCTCGTTGAGGGTGTTTCCCTGGATCGGGGGAATGGAATCGGGGGCAGCGGCCAAGTGAAGTGGCGTGGTCTTCGAACGAATCCATAGTAGTCGCGGATAAAGGCAGTTTTAACCGCTGCGGTGACGGGATAATTGGTCGCAGCGCGAAACAATTTGATCGTGACGAGCATAAATGCCGTTATCCAGCGAAGTTCATGGAAAGAGGGACACTCGATCCATCGTAATTCGCTTCCGCTGATGCGTTCGAGGTGTTAACGCTCCCAGCGCCCCGCTGGAAAATCGATATTCCGTGTTGGGTGTAGGCTGGCGATTAGACCCGAAGATTGATGAAGCTCCCGACGTTTTCTCGCTGAACTCGGAGGTGTGTTCCGCCCCGATGGGACACGATAATCCGAGTAAATAGCAATGGGAGAACGTTCCGACACGCAAAAGACGTATCCAAGATTGCGTAATGGATGTCCCTTAAAAGTTTCCACAGGGTATAGTCACCCGAAGAGTTCTTGGAGCAGAAATGAAGGCGACGGTCAGTTCATTAGGCAATTAGTTTGGAACCGAATACCACGGAGAAAGCATCGAGTTTCCCAATAACTATTTGCTTTAAAGGATCCTACTTAGTTTGACAGGGATGGCTGCGTTACAGTTGAGAAGCCAATGGGCTTTGAATTGCCACGATGAGCACCTGGTGTGGTTTTTACAGGGACGCGGTTACCATATCGTCTTTGCAAGGGCACTCGTGCGCATCCGCGAGTCCCTCGGCTCTCAGGCGAGCGAGCGCGTCCTTCGTTGCAGCGTGACCGAGCTGCTGGCCATTTCCTTCGCGCCCTTTTTTTCTCTTCTGCCCTCGACAACGACACACGGGTTGCGCCTTGGTTCCCGCGATCTACGATCGACCCTCCTCCGTGCTCGGACTTTTCTGCTGGCTAGGGATGGGTAATATGTGTGCCCCGGCGACCAGAACGTTCTCTATGGAACGAACGAGACTCGTCGGGTCGGACAGCGAGCGTATCGAGGAGAAATAGAGAGTGAAAGAGAGAGGGGAGGCGGGTCTGCGTGGACGGGAAGGAAAGGGGAATAAAGAAAGGCTGATCGGGGGAGAGACAGAGAGAGAGAGGAAGAGGGAGTAGGAGGAGAATGAACGCAGTTGGGCGGCCGTGTCAGTGGAGTTCAATCTTAATATAGTGTGACCCCCACTGCCATTCGAGACACTGTCGGATGCAACTGCGGTTGCAGAGTGCACTCGCGAGCGAGCGAGCGGGAGAAAGGGAGAAGGACGGAGGCAGTTGGACGGGGAAAGAGAGAGGGAGAGTGAGAGAGGGCCCAGGGGGGCGGCGCAGGAGAAAGAGAGGCATCGCGGTGAACGGGTGCGTGCATTGCACCTTATTCCCCTGTCCGGCGAGTGAGCCTCGCTCGGTTATTTCAGAGACATCGGCCCCGAGAGAGCCGCGGCGAGTGAGACACGCGCGCCTGCATGTGTACTTACTGTGTACACCGTATATACAGGGTGAGCCTAAATGGCTGTGACAAAATTTACGACCAGTATCTGTAAGTTTGGGAGCGTCTCAAGGGGGAAATCTTTTTCCATTAGAATCGGCATAAATTCTGTCTGACAGTGAAAAGAACTGGAGTATCTATTTTTTTGTTCCTGTTAAGGAAGCGTTAAAGGGGATGAAATTCCCCTTAAGTTCGTGGACCGATGTAGACCTTCCGCGATTAATTTCGAACCGCCCGTCGAATTGGAATTTATTTAGCAGTTCCAGGGGAGATTGCACTTGGAGTTGAATATAGATTCTGCGCGAGTTTAAGCATTCTGCTGTTGCTTTGCAAATCCGCGTCGAGTGGACGTTTCTTCGTTTGAAGATTTACAATTGGAGTAGGCTTGCAATGTTTTATGAGACCCATTTAGATTCACCCTGTATAGGCGCATCTATAGGTAGGAAATGCATGCAGATAGGAGCGCATAGACGCGTGTGCGCACGCGCGAACGATGCGTGCACTCGCGCGCGGGATTGTTCGGACGAGTGTCATCGATCTATTTCGAGAAGAGGCTGGAATTTCTGGCCTTCGAGAGGGGTCAGGGAGGGAGACAAAGAGGGCCGAGGAGGGAGTCGGTGGATAAGAAAGATGGAAGGAAGGTACAGAGGGATAGAGAGAAAAGAATCGCCGGCACACCTGCGCAATAGATCCACGCTGCTCGGTGGTCGGCGCAGAAGTGACCGTTCGCTCGCGATTTCAGCAGCGCCCGCTTTCAAAGGGCACCTGGGATTGGCTGAACACCGGGGCCAATCGGCGACTGGTTTTCCTGGAAACTGCTGGATATCACGGTGACTCGGTGCGTCGAAGGCTGCTGACTTCTTCCTGACATCGTCATTTTTCACCACGAATTGAACCCCGATGCAAGCGCGTTCAATGCCGCCTGGAATTTCAGGTTCTGGATAGAACCTTGAAGGCTACTCGAGAAGTAATCCGCTGGCAGTAATCAAGTGTGGGGCAGTTGTGCCAAGTCCCTTCGTCATCCTTTACGCCTATCAGTTAAGTCGTTGACAAGCGGCGAAACCAGTTAATAACTCGCCTTTAGTCATTCCCAAAGTACGCCCCTGGCCGGAAAGATATTCATTTCACAGATTGTAGGGTCATTGCTTTTGAAATCGATGTTGGATGTTCGATAGAGGGTATCTAGATCCCCGACCTGGTCAATTCTCATCGACGCGCCACGTTGAAGAGAGCCGAAGCGCGTTCGTGAGAAGCAGTGGCGTCGAGTCGCGACTTTATCGGCGTTATTGCAGTTTCCTCGGATGTTCCGGCGACTTGCACGGGCTGCGAGGGGAGGGATACGTCGCGCAGAGGGAGGGAAAGGCGCGGTAGGGGAGGAGAGGATAAAGTGGTTGAGGATCAGGCGGTCGGTGGTGGGGCGAGAGCGGCGGTACTCGGCCGTTGCATTGTGGGGGTGTTGGCCTTCAACTTGACGGCGCAGTTTCACTGACCTGCCTGAGAAACTCGTGATATCCGCGCGCGGCTCGTGCCCCACGAGCGCGGACGTACGGACACGGACGCGCCGAATCGTCCAAAGGGACGCCAAAAGGGATACCGCTACCTAAGGGCCCAGCGGGGTCCTAAATAAACTTAACCCTAAACCTCGTAGGTACCTCATTCGACATTGTTTCACATTCTTGTTCGTGAACTGGAAAGAAGAAGCTCCTCTGAACTCGATGTCTCAGATTCTACTGTTAATGTTAGGACATTATCATTTAGTCGGTAGTTTGACGTCTTAACGATCCCCATCGAGTGTATGAAATTTGAAAAGAAACTGGGCGTTCGTGGTCAGTTGCGTTTAAATCAGTGAACCGAGAGGTAAACGAACGATTCCGATTCTCTGCGGTCCTTTTCGGGTCGGGGCACCGCCGATACCGCCCACGGTCGTCGGCGAGTCGCCGAGGAAAAGACGAGTGCCCCTCCTTGGCCAAGGCATTTGGTGGCTGTAATTAAAGCAAAGACGAGAGCAGATGGCCCCTGTAGCTTCTGTCCCTTTTGGACCATGTTTCTTCTTCTTCTCCCTCGCTCAAAAATGTTACCCCGCGTGCTTTCCGAGAAGCACAGTAGCCGACAGGACTTGGGCCGTTTCCTGTGGAAATTTCCTTTTCTGGAACGCATCTCCTCGACGCGTTCTCTAATGCCCGAAGAAACTGGAATCCTCGAAGCGATTTCATAGGCAATCGAGGGGGGGCTCGATATCGATCGCCAGCCGAACGGGGGTCGATCTCCCGATAATGGTTCCAGGAATCATCGTCGTTTCAGGGTAACGAGCTTGGCAACTTGAGCGTAGATATTGCAAATCTGTCGATAACGCAGCCCACCGCCGGCGTCTATGTGTTTGCGTGTGGTGCACTATGACCGCTAGTTTCTGAGGCGCGTGTATAATGCAGCTGCCGGCTATAGAGGCGTGTAGCTATTGATCCTGCGGCCTTTGGGGAGCTGCTGCTGCTGCTGCTACCAGCGGCTGCTGCAGATTTCAGCAACGTCATTCCAGAGGGAGAGAGGGAGGAAGAGAAAGAGAGAAAGAGGGAGAGAGAGAGAGAGAGAGAGTGACGTATCGTGGGAATAGAAGGGCCAAAACTCTCCTCTGCCGGTGAGGGCTTTGCCTCGGCATTGTACTTCGTCAGAGAACAACGGAGCCACGTGGTTCACGTGCATCGGCTACGTGAATGGTACCTCGGCCGAGCAAGAAAGAAATTGACGGAATAATGAACCCGGTTTTGTAACGCGTCAGGCGAGAAACGTGTCGCGAGCGTGGACGCGAAACGATGTCAATTGCATTCTTATTCGACGCGCTAGAGTCGCGTTTTCCAGAACGATACTTTGCCGCTCTCGTCGCGTAACGAGTCATCCAGTATGCGTGTTCGTACGAACAGAGGTGTGATACAAGTTGGATTTAAGGCGTAGGTTTCTATAGTCCTGTTATTGTGATTCGTATCAATCGGAGCAATCCTGAAGGAGAGACCTTATCACTCCGTTTCCGTTCTGTGGCGATTTCGAGGCGCGTGCAAGTAGAAGAAGAGCAAGAAGAAGATGAAGAAGAATTCGACGACGAGGAAAGGAGGAAAGGATGTCGGGCCCGAGTTGCTCCTCGGGGTCCACGGTCTCGATCCTCTCTTTCGTCCTTCTGGTCCCTTCGATAGTGTCAGACAAAGGCAAAGGCGCCTTACGTTCTCTGCAACGGGGCCTCTTTTTCTCCTCTCTCTCTCTTTCACTCTCTTTCTCTTCTCTCCGTCTCGCCTCACCTTGGCCGCGGCCCTTCAACTGTCTGCGACCCACGCCCCACCTCCTCTTCCTCCATCCACCACCACCATCGCGTTAGCAGCCACCTTCTTCGAGGAGCAACCTTCTTCTTCATCTTCTTCTTCTTCTTCTTCTTTACCACTGTGCACTGAGCCTTCCTTTACCTTCCACTTCTTTCTATCCTTTCCTCGTGCCTCGTCGCCTCTTCGCGTGCCTGTGAGAGCCGCTTCTGTCGGTGTGCGTGTACCGATCTTCGTCCACCTGCCTTCCCAGAGTTATTTAGCCAACCGAGCCGCCCAGGTTCGCCCTAGGCGAATTTCCGGAACGAGGGAGAAGCGCCGATAGACGGGAATTCTGCTGCGTGGCTGCTTGCTAACGCGCGACTACGCGTTCAAACGCAACGCCTGCACGCGTTGCTAGCGATTCGAGTCGCGATCAACATCTTCTTTGTTGCCCACGATTCTGCCTTCTCGCCTCCTGCTCAAGCATTATTAGCATCGCTGCCCTGAGGGGAATAGTATGCAGCTGTAAATCAAAAAGTTTCAACGTCGAGCTTTTCCCCTACACGCTACCGAAGAGATTCGTTGCTCCTTCGCTTCACCCGTCTAAAGAGTCACTCTTCTAGTCAATTATCTTAACGTGTATAGTACGATTGGTTGTATCCTGGAACCCCAACCACCCGCGCGAAATTAATACGACATGCGAGTGATGTGACGTACTCGCAGCACGTTCTTCTTCTATTTCTCACGAGAACTACCTACCTATTCGAGATACAATTGAGAAGAGTCCTAATTGGGGGTGCAAAGGTGTTCGTAAAACCATAGAATATCGCGTTCCCTTCGCTCAGCACGAATTCCATAAATAAGACTCATTCTAATTAAGGGCAACGCTCGGAGACACGCGACAGCGATCGTTTCACCCTCGACGTACCTAAATTCGCGACGCGTTATCCTGTAATCGGACCAATTACGCTGCCCGAGGTACGGCCAATTAACGGCACCCGACTCGCTGTCGTTGGCCGCTGTTTCCCCCCCAATCTCGCGGCTAATTCAATTTATCGGGATTCCATCGTAAACACTGTTTTCCGCGCTTTCCGCGATACGATGGCTCGCGAGAGCAGAGAGGCTCCATCCTACCCCCTAATTCTGATTCCCCACGATTCCGCTACGTCTTTCTCCCTGGTCTTCTACTCGGGGCCCCGGGGCAGCCTCGCCACTATCCTTGGGCAAATTTATGCTTCTTCAGATTACGGATAATAATGGTTACCCTTGCGCCGCCGTGGCTCGTCTTAACAATTTGCCAGCTAGAATTACGACCGATCACACCCCGCGGCGTTTTATACGTCTGCCTGCGATGTGGTCGGCACACGGTGTCGTTCCGTTTCGAATTTGACGGGGAACGTGTTTCTCTCGTAACTCGGCAACTCTTCTGCCTGTATCCAGCTTTGGGCGATGCACAGAAGCGTCATCGGGTGTAAAACATTCTGGTGTTCTTTTGAACCGCGTGGCTCGATCGTGGGACCTCGCCCAGTCCCGTCGCGCTGGAGAAAGATTGCGCGGTTATTGGCAAGCGCGCGTTGATGGCATTGGATCCTTGAAAGAAGATTTACGACAGTAACGAAGCAACTGAAACGAGGACGCTTTATATTCCACGGTTTATTTCAATTTAGATGGGGCCTCCAGTTAATGCGAGGACAGAGGGATGGAGTATCAGTGTCGCCTACTATTTAATACGATTTCCTTTCCTCGAAAGTCACTTCCGTCGTTTCGTTTCCAAACGCACCGCGAAGGTTTACAGATACGTAATTCGCGCGGGGCTCATGTGTCGGAGGACTGAATTCAGGGTCGAGGAAAGTTAAAAGGAGAGGTGCGCGAGGTGTGTAACCCGCTGAATGGAATATAATTGCCGAAGGTAAACCGGCTGGAAGGAAGGAACGAGACGGGAGAAGGTTGCCCGTACAATGGGGTTCCGAAAATAAAGCGTGATCGATGAAACTGAAACAGGATTTACCCCGGTGGCTACGGGGACGTGCGTTTTCTCTGTCGCTAGCGGCGTCACGCTCCCCGTTACGAAATTGCTTCCTCCACGCTAACGTAATTATTCCCCGTTGCAATTTTTAGCCCGAACAGAGACGGCTTTCAGACCTCGTCTCCGTATCACGAAACCGCCCAATTCCCCGGTCGCAGCAGCGCTTCGGGCGTTAATGGTGTCACGTCTGCGGTGCCGGTGGTGGCACCGTAGTTTGCGACGCTGGACGAGGCGCGGCGCGTCCTCAGCGCGGGCATTCCCCGAATCCATTGAAATTCCGCGGAGAAATTACGCTCGTTACGGCTGTAATTATGCTCACGCCCCCGAGACGACCTCGTCGTCATGGTTCGATGCGTGTCGCTGCGTGCCGCGCGCCCTTTTCCTCTGGCGATGGAACGCCTCGAAACGCGGGACCATGTGGCGCGGTTAAGGCCGTATCGATGTCAAGACTGTGCGACAGCGACCGTCCCTGAAGAGCCCATGGACGCCCGTGACATTGTCGCGCCGCGATTTCATACACGGTAAAACGAACCTGTACAAATCTTTTCTCTAAACGTCCTCGAGAAGTTTCTATGCCCGGAGGAGGGTGCAAACCTGCCTTGCCAGTTGCGATCGAGTGAATAGGGGTGGCCGGTGCTATCTGATGCCCCGTGCAGCCGATACACCACGGTCGATAGGCTGTTCCGTACTATTTTTACACGTTTCTGTTCGCTTTGAGCGATTTTTCTAGCGACAAGGTGTATATATGATAGGTGAATTTATTTCGTACTGGTTGTGCTTCCTTTATGGAGGTGGTGAATTTCTCTTGGCGAACGAAAACAGAATTGAGAGTGTTTAGGGTATGTTTGGATTAAACGCGAAGATTTGGGAATAATTGTTGCGAGATCGTTTTCGGTATCCTTTCCCGGGGTGAGGGGCTATTTTCGTTGCTCACGAAATCGCAATTGCATCGATTATCCCGGACAGTGAAATTCGCGATAGCTCATTCCTGTTTGTGTTACGTGTTCTAGTTTAGTTATAGATATATCCCCCACTGTCTGGTAGCTTATTTGATGGTAAATGGTTACTCATTCGTGGAGTTGTGTTTCTCTAATATCATTGGTACGTAGAAACCTGATGAACGCGCGATATTCCCTCATCGATATGAATTCTTGCGTCCTCGTACTTAACCACGTAGGGTAACTGTACTTAATATCGCCAGGCAAAAGTTAAATCGCTGTCGATTGAATAATAATTGATATTTTTGCATGCAGTTTGTTTCAAAGTAAAGAGAAATTGTTCATCTTTCATGTAGCATAAGTTAAAATGGTTGAAACCTACAAATTTTTAATTAGGACTCAAAAACGTAAAACATGCAAAAATCCGGTCCTGAAAAAGTGTACCTAATATCGCCAACTCAAAAAATATTGATTAATTCATGTATAGGTATGAGTTTTTAAAGTCATTTTCACATGTGCTTTTATTATTCCTTGCTGTATAAATGTTTTTTATCAATCTTTGATGGGGATTAGGTTTTAAAAAATGTTTTTTACAAAAATATAGAAATAGGATTTTTAAAATATTTTATTTTTAACGTTCGGATGTACATGTAGGGCAAATAAAGTTTGATATAGAAATAGGATTTTAAAATATTTTACTTTTAACGTTCGGATGGGAACACTAACGGTAGGCGGTATTGAGAACACACTGCTAAAAGACAAACGCTATTTTCATCATAAAAAATATTTGAATCGATTACAGTCCTTAAGTACATCATTAACTAGGTTTTTCTAGTAGATATTCTAGCATTTTCGGAATTATTAGACTTACATTCTCCGATCACATGACGCTGCAATTACAGTATGTCTTCCTACACATGGTTAGGTACTAATTCAGTGCATAACCGATAAATTGTAATGCTTACTTTGCGAGATATAGGGGGTGGCGATATTAGGTGCAGTTACCCTACGCATATACTATAAACTGAGCACGGATGCTTGATCTCCCCGACAATCGTTTCCGATACAAGTATTCGAAGCACAAGTATCGTAGAATTTCAACGAATCGGGGATACTGTCCATCGACTCGTTGCTCGTCTATTCCGAATTCTGACCTCGTCGCGTGATTGGCGATCGCGTCTGCAGACGCAATTAAAAGAGCCCGCTAATGAGCGTAGAATCGCGACGAGAACGGCAGAAGGAGGAACGAAAAGGCGAATGGTATGCGCGAAACACAGAACCGCGCTCGGTGGCTGTCCGCGCGCGTGCGTGCCTGCGTGCGTGCGCGTGTGTGTCGCGGGGTTCGTTGGTTCTCTGGCGTTCGCCGGCCGAAGGAGAGAGTGAACTGAATGAAAGGGAGGTTGGCGAAAGAGAGAGGAAAGGGAGAGAAGGACGAAGCCGCGAAGGATTCGCGGGAAGGAGAAAGGCAGGCGTGGACCGAGACGGACGAAGGAGAAGTCTGAGGGTGAAAGAAGGAAAGGGAGAAGAGTGGTTCACCTGCATTGCTAGCATTGCGCCGGCTCAAGGCCAGAGAGTCTGCGAGACCGAGGACCAGACCGGGTCGGGACCTCCTTCCTTCCAGTTTCCTGCACCCTGCACTCTCTCCACCTTCTAGCCTTCTCCTTCCTTCTCCCCGGGCATCCCACCGCCTCCAGCCTTCTCCTTTTTCGTACCGTAAGGACTTCTACGTGCACTGCCCCGTTGTGTACCTTCGCGTACAGACAATTGCGTCATGAGAAAGACTGCTCCTCTCGGGAGTCCACTTGCGGCGTGGCGTGGTTCCAGCAATAATCCAAGTTAATCGTAGAAACCGATGGTCGCATAGGAGGATAGGTGGGATTCAAGTTTTTCAGTGATCGTAACCGTACATAGTCAGACATTGGTGGTTCGCAAGGAAATGAATCTAACGAAACCGCGTGCACTCGAATCCTTTTATTATACTCTTATACTGCTATTCTCTTGTACTGTTCTACTCTTATACTCTTATATACTCTTAAAACGAAAACTGTGTGAGAAATGAATTTATTTATTATTTACAAACATACTTAAAGTATTCATCTATAAATAAAAACCCTTGGCGTTTGTGATTACCCGACTGCCGTGGGGTAATTACATTCAATTGAAAATGGACAAAATATTACTTGAAACATGATGAAAATAATAAATTCTATTTATCGTAAATAGCGTGACCATTATGTATTTATTACTTTTTGCCCGGCGTTGAATACGACTTAAACTATTATCTACTGGAAAGGGAACATCGTTTTTATTTATTAAAACGCCGTAACATCGCATTCGCGATTACCCCGCGTTCGTGATTACCCCACTCTCCCCTACTATGTGCCATAAATAGAGGAAGCGTTAATAAAAAAGGTGTTTGTAACGTTTGATTGCAGGTTGCAAAATCAAGGCGCTCCGAGCAAAGACCAACACGTACATCAAGACGCCTGTGCGCGGCGAGGAGCCGGTGTTCGTGGTGACAGGCCGGAAGGAGGACGTGGCCCGTGCGAAACGCGAGATCCTCTCGGCTGCGGAGCACTTCTCTCAGATCCGCGCGTCGCGCAAGAGCTCGCTGGGCGCGCTGCTCGGCGCGCCTCCTGGACCGCCGGCGTCTGTTCCGGGCCACGTGACGATTCAGGTACGAGTCCCGTACAGAGTGGTCGGTCTGGTGGTAGGTCCGAAGGGCGCGACCATCAAGAGAATCCAGCATCAGACGCACACCTACATAGTGACTCCCAGCCGCGACAAGGAGCCGGTGTTCGAAGTAACAGGGCTACCGGAGAGCGTAGAAGCCGCGAGGCGCGAGATTGAGGCGCACATCGCCCTGAGAACCGGGACAGGGCCTAGCCTAGACGAATCGGAGCTACTTAGCGCGCTCTGCCGCGGCGGTCTCGGCTCTATTCTCGGCTGCCTCGATCCACCAGGCTCGAACGGTTCAAACGGGTCCAGCGGAGCGTTCTCCAGCAGCGGAAGTTGCAGCAGCTCGTCAAGCAGTTCCGGTGCCCCTGGACTGAACGAGCTAGTAGCCATCTGGGGTGCAGGGATGGAGAGGGACGAGGGCCTAGGGGAGTCGCCGTCATTCGAATCCCAAGCAGCGTCTGCCTCCTCGATCTGGTCGTTCCCCGGGGTTGCGCTACCCTCCAGGCCATCGCCGCCGGCCTCGGCGAGTCCAGCGTCGCCCACGGACTCGCTGCTCGGCGGCGGACGACGGGAATGCGTGGTGTGCGGCGACAAGGAGGTCACCGCTGCTCTCGTTCCATGCGGACACAACCACTTCTGCCTGGACTGCGGCAATCGGGTCTGCGAGAGCCCCGACCCCAGCTGCCCCGTATGCTCCAGGCCCGTCTTACAGGCGCTTCGTATCTTCTCTTAAACGCCCTCTTGCCACGCATACACGCTGAGAAGGTGGAGATAGAGAGTGGAGAGCGAGAGAGAGAGAAAGAGCAAGAGAGAAAAAGAGCCCCCCTACCGACAGAGATACATCTCTTGTGGCTCTTTTGCGTCGCGGCACCTGGGTACAGCGGCTAACGCATAACCGATTCTCACCCATTGATAACGTCTGCTCTTCGACTTTTTTTTTGGCGGCTCATCCAGGAACGACGGCGCTGGAGAACGGCCCACCACCAACCCTTCCCCGACCCCGTATTTCTCCGTTTAACAGCTCGCGCCAAACGTCCGCGTGCCAACAACCGACGCGGACACGTCGGGGCGGAGGGGGTGGGTGGGTGCGGACGCGCACAATGTCTCAATTCCACTGCTGCCAATAAACCTCTTCTTCTACGCGCCGGGAATGCCCCGATGGCCCTTGTCGCGTCGTTCCCGCCGACCGGATACAACGAAGTCAGCTTTCAAGTTCCACGAGATTATGTATCGGAACGAGAGAAACATACTAATCGCTCACTCACCGTCATCGTTTATCATATTTCGCCCCACTCGATGCGTGAACACCGGGCTCGCAAGGTACGCTACTAGGGAAGCGATCGCGACGAAACAGCGAACCACCACACTCTGTCGACCAATCGTATCGTACCGTGTGGTATCGGTCGTTGACTTTTGTACACCGTGGGAGAAGGAGATCCCTTTTGGCTTTTCGCGTTTATGGTTGCCCTCGAACTATCGGGAAAAGTTTCTCGCGGGGAGGTCGATGCACACTCGGTAGCGAGTCCGTTGATCGCCGAGACGCTACTCGCTCGGGGGAAAATGGATTAGACCGAGTTGATCTTGTTCTAAAGCGCGTGTATTGTTTCGTAACATTCCATTCACTGGTTGCATCCGCGGTACACTCTTCGTGTCTCCGTCTTTGCTTTTTTCTCTCTATGTAAATTCCATGGAATCGAAGGCAGCCTGACTGGTGAAATGGACGAGTAAATCGTTATCGAATCTCGATAGATGAAATTTCTTAGCTAGAAACCATTGTTTTTATATAACTGACAATCCATAAGGGCGTACGCTCTTAGAGATGCCTATGACAATGAGACTTTCGTAACTTTTAAGTGAATTCCCGAATATCCTCCTTCTTTCACCGTGTAACAACACCGCTCGTGGCATCGGAGTTGTAATTTTTATTACTCGGTACTCCATTACGACATTATGAAACACTATCAATCAAAGGTGCTTCGGAACACTGAGGAAGACAATTTCTACGAGCTCTATATTTTTATTTAGAAAAGCGTACCAATCATCGTGACGTCCCATTTATCGCGCTGAACGTTTAATGAAAATTGCAACCTCTGATATTCATGAGAAAGTGACGCTTCCGTGGCGCAATCACAGCCGAGGTCGTTTGCACTCCGAATCGCTACGCTCTATCGTGGTCCCTACGAGCGCGTGGCCAATCAAACAGAAACGATCGTTCTCTCCCGCTCGCAAACAAACGGCTGCGAATCTCGGTGATGTCGTGTACGAAAAAACCTTCTGGTAGGTACCGATCGTAAAATCTTCGTGACAGATCGTTTCGTACGTTAGGTCACGCGATCGTTGGGGTGTGATTTGGTGACGAACCAATGAAACGATCTGAAAGATGAACACCAGGATAGGGAAGGAGAGCGCGATAGAAAGACAGTCGTGCATCCAACGATGGGAAAGAGCTTCCGAAGTTTCTTTCTCCGTCAAAGTTTTTTATAGCGAAGCGATTGATTTGTTGTGCTTGATCGTCTTGGACCAGGAAGCATAGTCGAACATCGTTTCTAGTTACTTTTTTACCGCGCGGAAGCGCTCCCATCGGCTCGGATGCAGCGACGCGACGGGGACACCCGAGACCTGCGAGCTCGGTGCACGTAACCGCACCGAACGATTACCGAAATAATCATGCCCCACACGGACGCAACCTCACAGCGAGAACACTACTACATACAGCACAGTCAGACACAGTCGATCTCATCGTACAGGCACACACGTGACACGATAGAAGTGAGAGCAAGAGAAAAGGGCCGAGAGAGGTGGTCACGTGTCCCTCGATCTGCCGCGTGAAACCACTTAGATGATAGTATTATAAAAAACAAAAAAAAATGGAAAAAAAACGGCGTGCCCCGTTCCACCCAGCCTCCCTCGCTACTAGAGTATTATCTTACCTTTATATAAGCGACATAGCAATTGAAATAATAATAATATTAATAATATATATATATTATATATATATAAATATAAACATAAATGAATAAATATATTATATATATATATATATATGGTGTCAGGAAAAAGTCTGACGACAGTAAGAGGGATATGATATTTTATCGAGGAGATTTAGATTTTGTATTTTTCGCGCGTTTCGTCGACGGGACGGCGGGTGGTCGGGGGCAGCTGCACGCGCCGGGAAAACAAATGAAATTATTGTAAGGAAATTATAAGGGAGAAAACAAAAATGATGAAAATGAGTGGACGGAACGGCGCTTAAGGGAAACAAAACGTTTTAAGGACGGCGAATCGCGGGAACGCGCGAACCGGCTCTCCCAACATGGCTGAAGGAACGAGAACAAGGGAAAAGAGGAGCGGTGACCTCCCCCCCCCCCCCCACCCCAACCATCGGAGAAGCCGCTTCTCCCGCAAACCGTATTCTTTGAACCCTAGAGTAATAATCGAGTAATAACTCGCTCTTTCAAAGAAGGACTAAAAAGAAAAAAAAAACGAAAAAAAATACGACGTATCTTTCACGCAGGGATCGACGACCCGTGTACATTTAGCTTTTCTTTGAAGAGTCGTAATTATATTCTCTATTATATTGCATTATCGTATCGCATAGATGTGTATATCGGACGCTGTATAATACGTGTCACTTTACCGCGGCCCTCTCGCGACTCGACAGCGTCGGGGGAGGAAGGACGACTCGCGGTCTTTTCGTTCTCGTTCTTCCCACGCGATTTTTCATCCCCCTTACCCCCCTTTCTCTCGTCCTTCCTCGCGGACATTCGTCGCGGACGAGCCTCTCGCGACTTCGGGACGACGAAGGCTCCCGAACCGCCGGTGCTCGTCCCTCATTTAAAACGAGAGGGTGGCCGGTACGTGTCCCTATGTTCTGTGTTCTGTTTACTATTCTTCTTGTTTTCTTTGATTTCGTTTCGACGCCGCAAACGTCGCGTTATCGTTCGCGTAATCGTGTTTCGAGAGGGAAAAGAAAAGAAACTCGGCAAACGATCTCGAACTGCTCCCGAGCGGAACGAATCGCGTGCCCTGAGATACTTTTCGCGATCTTACGGAAAGGAAAAGGCCGAGGAAAATATACTAGTAGCTGTTAAGCTGGAGCCAGAAGGGCCGTCCAAATTCGACGGCTCCTTCTGCGGCCCCTCCCCTTCCTTTTTTTATAATTATTTTCTTGTTTGTTCTTTTTTTTTAATATTTATGCTGACTACGACTTCGATTTCGATTTCCTACACGTGATTTTACTCGTCTTCTTCGTCCACAATTCTCCCCTTGTTATATTTCTTGCACTTCGTCCTTTGTTTCGTTTCTTTTAATCGTCGAAACTTCTTGTCAATCGTTGCCATTTTTAAACGAAGATATGCTCAAGTCGCAGCTCCGAACAAGTCGAGGTATATTATTAATACATATTACATATAAAAAAAATATATATATATTATATATTATACGCGTCATCCAGTGACGACGGATGACGGGAGAGAAAGAGGATATTTTTTCGATCGTTCGAGCCGCAGCTCTGTATAGCGGGTGTCTCGGTAGTTTCTCACCCAGACTCACCCCCTTCGTTCTATATTTTTTAATGTTTTTTTTTAATTTTTTATTAGTTCGTTTAGGTATCTTCGTTCGCCGTGCGTTTTCGTTTCGTACGCTCCCCCGATCAATTTCCGACCCCCGCGATCCCTCCAACCACCCTTTCGTTTCCCCCCCGTCGTGTCGTTTTCTTCGTTCGGGGGAAAAAAAAAGAAAACCCTTCCTTCTTGAGAAAACAGTGCGTTCTTATCGCTAACCGGATAACCAGGAACATATAAATGAAAAGACACAGACTACACGTACACACGGACAGGCAGTCTCTCACGCATACGTACGTTGATTTTGCACGCACGATCGCGCGTGCGCACGCGGGCTAAAATAAAAGAGACGCGCGGTGATTACGCGCGAGTGTATATTAATTATTTGTTACTATATTGAAGCATCACTCATCTCGGACACACACTTACACACACACACACAAATACACGCATGAATACTTATTACTCGTATAAATACGATGAATTTATGCGGCCACGTACACGCGACCACCACAGATGCATTATGCGCAAGCTCAAACACTGAAAGACAGACACGCGCGAACGCAATCCAACGCGTATCCATCGTTACGACAACACCTGCACGAAAATAAGAAACACATACATACACGCGCACACGCACGGACAGACACACGAATAAAAAAAATCGTATATTTATATAAATATATATATATATTATAATCGACGCTCGAGAGAGAAAGAGAGAGAGGTTTATTATATTTAAGTTCGAGGCAAAGTAAATTCTATATTTTTTCTATGTTAAGTATAAATTAGAGAGAGAGAGAGAGAGAAAAAGATGCGTAAAAGGTACGGTGATGACATAAACATATATATTATATTATTATATTATATTATATATATTATTATATTATTATTATATTATTATATTATATTATATTCTATATATATACATATAAACTATATTTATAGGTATTCTCTTTAGCATCTACGTTCCGAATATACGAGGACGCCGCCGCGCAGGTTATAATAATTAAACATAAAGGGAAAAAAAAGAACAAGGAAAACACGGTAGGCGTGCGCGTACATGCATATGTAGATCATGCCAGATAATCTTTCATTAACTTCGCTACATAAGTCTGATCTGATTCTCACGATTCGTGAGCAAACGGGGTGGGTGGATGGGGCGGAGAAAGAGGGGGATGGTGTAGGGAGGGTGTAAGGGAAGGTAAAAGTGAGAGAGGGTTAAGGGGGGTTCTGCTTTGTGGGACCGAAAAGGTAGGTGATATTTGCGAATTTTTTATAAAAAAATCGTTCAATGGATTTATTTGAAATTTGGCGAGTTGTTTTACTTGTACTGTGAAGTATTATATCAAATTCTTATGGGGTAATACATAAAAAATGGCGGGTGTAGAGTGTCGATTGCAGAATGTTGAAAAAAAACGGCTCGTGCTGACGTTGAAGAAAAGTGTCCTATGGTTTATCTGAAACACAAAAAGGAAAAGGGATTCTTAATCTGCATGAACATGGCTATCTATGGAACTAGAACAATTCAGAAAAATTAAAAATTGTTAAAATGGCAGCCTTTTGAATAAAAAGTTCAAATTTTAGAGCAGTCCTTCCACTTCTTCATACATAGATTGTTGGTCTGATGCCTCCATTCTTCGGGCAGTTCTCGCCTCCTTGCTTGCGAACGTATGACGCTCCTCATACGTCATAGGCTTTTCATTTGTTGAGCACTCTCCTGACACGGTCAGTTCCCGGTCTGCATTTCCTGCCTCTATATTCTTCAGTACTTCTTCTTCTCCTGCATTTTTTATTAAAATATCGAAGACTGATTGGACGGCACTGTAAATATTGTCAATTGCTGCATAGTATGCGCTCTTCGACAGTCCACTGCAAATATCCATCATTGCACAAAACATGTTTATTCCTTTGACGCCAATGCTTAAAAGGCCCATCACAAATATCATTCTTCGATTTATTTCGAAAGACTTTCCACCTATTTTGGGTGTCGAGTTTATGTACTTTGCACCACATGCGCAGGTAATCGATAATTAAAGCCCTAGTCCTTGTTCGCCTTTTCGACGATACTCCACTTCACCATTACATACTTTGCACTTCAGAAATTCGCGGATTGCCGAAAAAATTAAATTAAAATGTATGATTGAATACATGTGCATTGTATCCACGATAAATTCACAATCGCCACTTTCCCTCAATTTTTTTGCTGAAGTACTCGCGAACTTCGTTTCGTTTTCCACTGTATACCGATTCCCTTTGAATTGTCTTTTTGTCAGTTTACTCCCTGGACGACGCCAGCCTGTCTTCCCATGCTTCGTGTCTTTAGACATATTGCTGTGTAACGACGTGCTTCTCTCGATGTTCGAAAACGGACTGAAACAGAGGGATTCTCCAAGGCATTACTGCCCGTATAACGGTCTTCTGCCGAATACCTGGAAGTATAGATATCAATAGAAGTTTCAGCAATAGAAATTTCGAGTAAGGGAACCTCAGGTCAATAAGCGTACCCCAGGTTGTCCATTCATACAGGAACGCACCACGCAATACGGTATTCCTTTGCACCGCTTCCGCTCGCTTCAAGATGCTATAACTTCGTTACTATTTCGAATTTTGCTATAAGTTTTGGAGAGTATGTTTTCAAGGACCAAATATTTGGAAAAATGCAAAAAATCCTTTTTTTCGATCCCACAAAGCAGAACCCCCCCTTAACGATCACGCGGAGGAAATAGTCCACCCAAGCATACAGCTGCTAATGGTGGTGGTAAACGGAAGGGTGGCTAAAAGTTTCCCGCGGACAGGTGGACAGCAGAGGATGGGAGAGAAGAAATGGAAAGGAATCGTGGAAAAGGGAGGAAAACTGTAGGGGCGGGGTTGCCAGAACTCGGAGCGCGTCAACTCGTCACCCAGCTCGCGAGCGAAACGCCGACACGCTCGGACGAAACCGCGGAAAACGTTGTGTGCATGGAGAACGGAGTGTGTGCGCGATGTCGAAGCCTCTGAACGATTTCTAGTAAACATGGCTTCTTCATACTCCCGACCAACCCGGAATTCGGAAGGCGAGCCACAAAGAACATCTCGGAAGGCTCGCTAGCCCAGCGGTTTCCGTGTTCATCGTCGCGCAGGTGTCTCCCCCTCTCACGACGCGCGATCTCGATAGACGGTACTCCACGAGGGCGGCAGAGCAAAAGAAACGGGGAAAGCTTGTCGAGAACCTCCGCTAGACTTTGGGACGACTCTGCTAGATGCAACACTTAAACTTAAACGATTAAACGACGCGCGTCAGGCAGCCTTCACTTTGGCCGAGGTTCCGACATAATCGTGGCAGAGTCTCGGCGTCATCGTTCCCCGCGATCGTCATCATTCGTCGCCTCCGTACGCGCTCGATCCGGTTCACCCGCTTGTACAACCTCCCACCGATAACGCTGTCGCCGATCACCGCTCTGTCCGTCCCGCGTTTCGATCGTTCTAGTCGCGACGAGGACGGGCGGAAACGCGCGCACCAACACCATTCACCGTCACCGATTCGCCGAGGATCCAGGAAGAACTGATCGCGACAGAACTTCCCCGATTCTCCCGTTCTTCCATCGCGTCGAGTCGCGTGCCAGGGTGCGACGATCGCCGGCCCACCCTCCTCGAGGAATCGTATTTCGAGCGGGCGCGCGTCGTTCTTCCTCTTCAGTCTGCACCGTCGTCGATTACCTGCTGATCGACACGCAGGACTTCCGTGTATATCGTGGCCACAGCGGAAGGAAGATATGCAGTGCCATACGTGAATCAAAATGTCTATACTCTTCTTCGTCGATCTGTACCGATCTCGTCTAGGTTACCTCCGCACGGGTCGGATGGTTAGCTTAGTGTCTATCTTCGTTCGGGTTTCGGATAACTTCCGTTCGAATAACTACACTTGTACGACACACCCACCGCGTTCGCGAATCAATCGTCCCGATGACGCACTCAACGAGGAGAAGGCTCACCGACATCCGAATCGATCGGCGGAGGTGCACAATTTTACCTGGGGAACGATCGTCGCGTATCGTCTTCCGGAGGGGTGGTGTTTACCCGCGGATCGCCGCGAGCCGCCGATGTCGCCTGACCTTTCAGTTCCTTTCTTCACTTAACGCTGGATCGCGTCCAGTAGTAGCGGCCAACGATGTGTCAGACACAGGGTACTCCTAGCAAACCTGCGGCGTGGTCTTTCTCCATTGTCTTTCCACTCGATATTCTGTTTTTTCCTTTCTTTCTTTTCTATCTCATTTCAAATTGTTTATGCGCTTTCGAGAGTATGTGTGTGAGAGAGAGGGAGAGAAAGTAAGAGAGAGGGAGGGAGGGAGAGAGAGAGAGAGAGAGAGAGAGAGTTATTATCTATAAGTAAATTATGTAAATGGATATATATATATTATATATATTTTTATAAATATCGCAAGGTAGCGTACGTATATTATTGTATTGTTATTTAATCTATTTTTTTCGTTGTTTTATATGAACGTATTAAAGTCTTATTTTTTTATCGAGCAAAAAAGGTGAAGTGTATTAAATGTATATTGGAAAATTGATTATTGTTTTATTAATTGTTTCTCTCGCCGCGACGCCCAACTCGACACGATTCTTTACCTTGTTTTCTTTTCTCTCTTTTTCGCGCTTTCCACGCGTCGTAGGTCCTCACGTGTGACCGTCACGCGGAAACCAGCGTCCCGAGAATTCCGCGGAGATTACAGTATCGTTGCGCGATCGCTGGAAATGTCGTAAAAAGAAAGGCGCGGGGGCACGGAACTCGATATTAACGCGGCACGTGGTCGAACGCCTGAATCTCCTAATTTCGTCGGCGACCGATGGTTTACGACCGCGCCGGCACCACTCCTCGACGAAGGGGTCTCAGATCGATAAGGGACGAGGAGTCTGACACATTTCGCCCGCTTAGGAGGGTCCGAAATCGAGCGCCAAAGAATAGCAGAGCACGTCGGTGGATCGTAGGTTCGATCCGCGATTACGCTGTTCCGGTGGTCGATGCGCGATTGATTCGCGAGCTTCCTTCGCGACTCGGCGCACGAGGCACGAGAGCGAGTCCCTCTCCTTATTCAATCGCAACGAACACGCGTATCCCCCCGAGCGAGCAAGCGTGCTGTGTATCCTCGTAGCGCGTTCATCCGTAGGAGGCATTTTTACCACTATAAATAACGTATAAATGGATAAAGCGTCTATAAGGTTAACTAATCGTAATCGTATTAAAGCGTAATGTATTAATGATTATTGATATAGCCATTGGCTGTGACCGATAACTGCCATTTTCGTAAAAGCAAACGACGAGACGAGAGAAGGGACACGAGTCCTTTAGCGCGTCACGCGCTTTTCGTCGACGATTAACGAATAGATCGCACGCGTAACACACGAGCACGTACACATGCACACACACCTACACACACCGTATATACACGGGCACGCGAAGGGAGGGGCGCGTCGCAGGCCGTGGTGAAGAACGACGATGGGAAGACGCGTTGAAGTGGCGCGAGTTCGGGGATGAGAGCGCGAGAAAAGAGAGAGGGGGCCTGGGGGGTCGGTTTCGCGTGATCGAGGGAAGATAGTGGGGTAGGACACAGCCGCGAACAGAACATTCTCCTTGCCTGTCGAATTCTTCGCCCAAATCCACTCCCCCCCACCCCTATGCCGCGAATTCCGCGAACGAGCCTGGCGCTGTTTTAGGGCGCGAACGCTTAAAACAAGGGAGAGACATAAGATTGACGAACCGAGGGTGAAACGGCAACGCGAGAAATCGAGAGTATTTGCCAGGACACGTACACCCACACGACGATACATATCTCAAAGAATAATAACTAATCGTTAAGGGAGAATTCTAGAAGTATAGTAGGCAACAGAGTAATAAGGGGTTAATCTAAAACGAAAGGGGAGGAAAAAAAAGAAAGAAAAAGAATAATGATGCAGGTTAATAAATTTAATTGTAGGTATATCGAATCTTATATATATATATCTATATATAGATGCATATATATATGGAAATATATGAATATATAGTATATATTATAGAAGAAGAGAGAAAAATAGATGATCGTTGTTGCTTAATTTGCCTCTATTTACTATATTATTGTATTCTATTGGATATCTATATTCGATTATTATTATTACCAATTATATTCTTATCATTACCATTATTATCACTATTATTGGAATTATAATGATTATTATTGCTCTATATCTAATATATACATGTATAATTCTCGTGTATTTCTGCTTGCGCATAGCGGGCCGCTTTAATCGGTTCTGACGCATCTCGCGAAGTCTACCCCTTCGCGTTTCTCTTCATATCGTTCGGTTAAATGCTGGCCCGGCGTTTCGTTACCCTCGCGCTATTTTCCCTCGCAATCTGTCTTTCGCGTTTTTTTTCCACCACCCGTTTCGTTTACGACCCCCACATCCCGTGCAAGCACTGTCGATCGACAGGATGGATAGTGATTGGATATGAGTGAGACCGTTCGAATATATCTAATATATTATATACATATTATATATATATGTCTATATATAAATAAATATTATATTGTACGTACGCGCGTTTGTATGTCGCGAACGAGGGGACACGCTTTCGAGGGTGCGTCGAAACACGCTTTGCTACCATTCTACGTCGATCGATCCCTTCTTCCAGAGGGAGGCATCTGTTCGAACGCGCCCTCGAACGTTTCGCCGCATAATTACTTACTCGACTACTTATCTATTTAATACTTAATTTACCGTAAAGGACGAACGAGAAGCGTAGCTGTCGTCGCGCGAGTTCCAGCGAGTCGCGCGCGGTCACGAGAGGGTGCACGCGTTCGCGGCACGAAAGTCGCAATGGTCCTCGATCCACCGGGATGACCACGACGTCGATCGCGTTACCGTCGTTCTTCCACCACCATCGTCTGGCTACCAACCCCCGCGCGAACCTGTTCGCGTACGCTCGCGCACGTGGATACGGCTCGCTCGGATGGATCTCCGCTCGTAGAACTTCTGTATAGGAGCTAGTGCTTCGCGACTGGCGCTCGGGCGAGGCCGAAAGAGTAGGCCTGGTGTTGCAGTATTTTTTAAAATAAATCACTTCGACGATAGGGAACTCGTTAGGGTAGAAGCAGGGGAGTAGAGTAGAAATAGGGGTGCGGAGGAAACCGATCGCGTAAATTTGGGAGAATCCGGACGGCGATCCTTGGCCTCTAGAGGAGTTGCTGTTTAACCAAAAGTACGCTTAATCGATGAATCACGGGGAGTGAGAGTTTTAGCGGATTTTATAAAGTGTTCTGGAACATGTACGGAACGGTTCGCGAATGGGGATCGGTGGGATTTTGTGTTGGTAGCCAGCGGAGATAGAGCCAGTATCGCGCGGTTTCTTCGAGACGCGGCTACGTTCAATTGTCAGCCCACAATCTCGATCTCAGCACGAAAGAGAAATCGAAAAGCACGCGGACGTGTCGAGCTCCTTTACGTAGGACGCCAAGCTCTTTCGAGTTTTAGCATTCGCGTACATCGACCCTCGTTCCCTTTTATTCTTCTTCTTAAGTTCCTACGCCATTGCTGCGATTCCGAGTCCACCCCTCCGCTTCGTTATTGCGCCGTTCCCCGATCTAAAGGGGGAACTTCGGCGTTCCTTCACCTTTTTACCATTGTTCCGTTTTCGTATTTGTAAGATAAATACGTTTCGAGAGATTTTTATCGAAACGGCGTATTCATGGGCATCAATTTCGTGGGGGATGCTGCAGATGCAACGAGATACACGGTTTTCCTTTCCTTAGAAGGGGAGGAAGCATTTTTAGGCAATAGGGGTGTGCGTGTGCGTATGTGCGTGCGGGGGCGTGTGCTCGTTTTGAGGAAGATTTCCCGCCGACGCGACGCGACCTGAGGGTGGCAACCCCTCCGAGACTAGGGAATCAGTATTTCACAAAAAAAAACTATATTATAAATAAATGTAAATGTATATTATATTAATATTATTATCACTATCACTGTCGTGCAACACTGAAGTCGGGAGGGATGTGTTTCCTCGATTCGTCGAGGAGAGTGGAGGGGTCTAGCGAGGCGAAAGTTAAGGGTTGATCCGAGTGGAGAGAAGTGTCACGACATTTCCGACTGACAGACCGAAAAGACATGCGAAACAAATCGAAAAAATTAAAAAAAAAGAGAGAAAAACGAGGAGACAGAAAATTGAGGTTTCGTGGGGCGGGCTGGGATGGGGTGGGACGCGCATAAGGGGGTTGGGACAGTGAGGAACGAACAGTACTACTGGAGTGATACCGAAATCCTTCTAAACTACTCTCTGGCGATTGTACTCGCGGAGATGCATGTAAACGTATAACGTATTGTCATAGTTATCGCATTATTACGATTATGATTATATATTATAGATAGATATATATATGAATATATTGAATGTTGTGCTTAGTATTCTTTCGAGATGCCCCTGCGTAGGCGACGAGCAAGGGGCAAACGGAGAGAGATAAAGAAGTAAAAAAAAACACACACACATACACAATTGCTAAACTGAGAATCTTAATATATGTAGCGAGGAGTATTTTATATTCCATATTTTATTAACGTCAATGTATTTATCGACATTATTATGATTATTATTACTAATATTGTATTCAATATCAGATAGTATCTATTATTGACTAGATGAACGGAAGAAAATGTATTTTCATCGGGCACTCGTATGTGTTAAAATTTCGCCGACCTGGTCGGTGGTTCTGTGGATGGTTCTTCGAGGTGTTTTCTTCGTCAGGGACGACACAGATCGAGCATCGAACAATCGAAACGCGCGTACCCAGTTCTCACAGTTTCCTCGGTAATCCACGTGCACAGTCTGTTCGTAATCTTCGTCAACGATCATTGATCAAACCGACAGGAAACGAAGAGGGACAAGGTGTTTGGGTCGTCGGGAGTAGTGGGAAGAAAGTATCGCTGTCGTGTCCTCAGACTCGGTTTCCGGTTCCTCCACCCCCTTTCTACGTTGTTCGCCTCTTCGTCGACCGATTCAATCCCCACGTTTCCGTTTTTCTTTCTCTATCGTCTGTTCCCCTCTTCTCAGAGGTATCTTCGTTCCGCGAAGGAAATGTCACAAATTCGAACTCGGTGACTTTGATTCCGGAAGTTACGGGGTGTCAATGAAACACCTAGGAAGCCAAGGTTCTTCTGAATATTTTTCCTCCATTCCTTCGTAGGTTGCACTGTCGATTGTCGCCAGTGGACAAGCCTACGTTTGGCCCAAATCCAGCTGGCCGCTTAAAGCCACCCGTTCAATGAGTCACACCAGCCACGACCCCCTAATTCCCCGTTATGCCAGCTTTTGCCTCTTCGTTCGAGGAACATAGATCGCATACCATCAACTATGCTCGAGGAAATAAGAAACAGAGCGGCTGGATGGTCGACGCCAGGGCGGAGAGTCGAGTTCTTACGCCCTTCGGTGGAAACGGTGTCGTGAGTCTACTTAGGCGCAGGGCTTCGTTGGGCAAAGTTCGATGGAGTTGGGCAGAGAGAAAGGGGGAGAGGAGATGTGGAAGGTGTGGTTGGCGCAACGGCGGGGAAACGTGTCGCGTGCTATCGGTCCACGGCGATCGGCCGCCTCGCTCTGATAACTGTAATTAATCTCGTAACGATGTCAACTGAACCAGCAATAATCCCCTCGTGAGCCGATACACCGTGGTCGAGGAACGAGCCAGAGAAGATTCCGCTTCTGTCGGAGCGACACGACCTGAACGTCTCCCATTTCTCATCTTTGGTAATCAGCTGACGCGTTATCCTCTCGTTGCTCGTTCCTCGACAGAGACGTTCCGTTGTACGCACATACTCGTTGTCGTTGCAGCAAATCACACGTAAAAGCCACACGGAAACACACGCGCACGCATGACACACGTACAGATCTCGACACACAGGAGCACGGAGGACAGAGAATATTGTGTATCTTTACTAATTAACGACGATATGGTTATTGCTCTAGTATCGGAATTATTCGACGCATAGTTGTAACCGTAGTGACCACAGGGCCGTAACTAACACGGAGGAAGAATGAGAGAGAAAAGGGAGAGAGAGAGAGAGAGAGAAATTATGATTCACGCGAAAGTTATTTTTGAGGGTGTGTGAGAGGCACGTCGAGACAGACAGGGAGAGGCAAGGTTTCGGACGAGAGGGAGCAAGAAATTTAATCATGGGGCGAGCGAATGCGAGTGAGAAAAGGAGAGAATGAATGGAGCAAAAAAAAATAGAAAATATAATAGAGAAGCTACGAGTTTATTATTTTCTATATTTTTTTATGTAATTTTACGGACACGCGATAATATATTATTATTATTATTAATTATTATTACGAATATTTTAATATATAATATGATTTTCATAGATCGTGTACTTATGTTTTTCTCCCTGTGTTCTCGTCCGGTTGTTTCGAAAAGTCTTTGTGTTTGATGGATTGGTTGTACAAAATTGCGAAACGTGATGAAAAAGTATAAAGAGATTCTCATGTATTATACATATACGCATGTTATATATATCGCATATATTATTATGTATCATCATCGTCGCTCGGTTCTCTCGCATTGATTCGCTTGTGGTTGATTATTTTTCGTTATTCTTTATATCACGATCGAGCCGAGGGAGTGCAAATGAAAATAGGAAGAGAAGAAAATCAAACACATTTGTCAGATGCAACAACCCGACCATCCTATTTTGAATTATTATATTAGACAGAATATTTTATGATTATCATTATAATTATTATTACAATTATTATTATTATTATTATTATTAAGTTTATCGCTGTCATTACAATTAATATATATATTATTGTCACTGATATTATAGTTATTACTATGCATATTATTAACGCCTGCGAGAGCAATTAACTATCGATAACGATTATTACTGTTCACGGTAAGAACCGAGCTACTTATCGAAAATGCATATTTTATCCCGTAATATATTTTTGTCGGATGATTTTTTATATTTATATAATATATATACGATAATATATATATTATTATTATTATTATTACATATATATATGTATATATACATGTGTGTGTATATATGCATATACATATGTATATATACATCTCTATTGCGAAAGAGCATTCTCGAAGATAATCTTTGTATGTCGCGCGATAGCCCGAGACACGGCGTATGTCAATTTCAAGGTGCATCGCCGACGTCGTACCCCGTCGGCTGCAATCCTACTTCCAAAATCGTTTATTTTTATATATGATGCGACTAAGACACTTGTGTTCTCTCCTGTTCTTTTGATTAGAACGAGCGGCAAACCGACGTCGCGACTTTCCTTTATGTATCGAAAGAGTTCGAATTGCGAACAAAACGATTAATCACGATCTCCCGAACGAACAAAACACAAAGGAAAAAAGAAACAAGAAAAAGAAATTGATATTGTGGTCTAATGTAAGAATTCCTACGAAGCGGTACCAAATATTTTATTAAAAAAAAAAGCGAAAAAGAAGACGCGAACAATGAAAGAGGCAAAGGATCTATAAGAAAATGATAAAGAAAAACTAAGCAGATCATACGAACAGCCAGCAAAAGCAAGAAAAACACGTATACACACATGCATACACCTATACTGGAAACGAGTTTATAATAAAATGTTACGTGATTTTTATACATCGACTTTTAATTTCTCTCATTTTTTTCTTTCGCGCGTCTTGCGTTTCCCGGACTCTTTCACTTCTCCTCTCTTCAATTCTATGCTTCTGCACGGTGCATGTAACGCCGTTTCGACGACGGGCCCTCGCCTCGCGGCATATTAAAACTGATACCAGAATCGAAACACATAGAGATCACGTCCACGTTTCATTGCTTTCATTTGCATTCTCATTCGCGTTCAATCTCTCTTTATCGTCCGTGATTTTACAAACGGGATCCTCGCGGAATATTGAATCGCAGATCGACGGGAGCAGGGGGTTGAAAACACGCCACCGCTCACTTGCACATTTTTCATTCCGCGCAAATTTGCTTTCATTCTCTCAACCTGCGAACGCTCAAACGCGTTGTTTCGAATTTTATTAATTATCTACCCAGCTCGGAAACGATTAATCATAATGTCACGGGGGGTGAGGAAACCGGAGCCACGTGGATCTCGTATTCGTCGACACGGTCCCGGGGGTAAGCGTGCTCGCGTCGAATTAGAAAATTGTTTTCTTCGTAATTCCATCAATTACGTCGAAGTGCGTTGATTTCCTAATAAGCGATCGTAACGCCTCGAAGGGAGGGAAACTACGACCACGTGGTTCACAGATTCACCCACAAAATAGTAGAGGTGGAGATAACATTTTCATATCGAATCTCTACCATAAATCTGCATTTTGTTTTTACTGCACGTTTATCGGGCTTGCGTAGATTTTTAATTAAATCGTTGCTCTCTGAAAGATCACCGTTTCGTGGGGGGTTGGGACACTCTACCTCTACACTGACTTATACATTCTTCTTATCCAATCTTAAAACAGTTGAATCGCACCACTCCTAATTTTATTAACGACATTGATGCTACTCGAAGGGGGTTGAGGGTGAAGGAGAGGAATTAGGGCCACGTGGTTTTCGGATTCGTCGACACGATCCTGGGGGGTCGCGTGTCTCCGCCGACCAATGACCGGACGCGTGGCACAGGAGCGTGCCGTGAAAATCTGTCCACGGCCCCCGAAGCGGATCGGACGCAAGGGCTGTTGCCCGTTGGGATGGCAACGTCGCATTGCAGCGTTGGGGCTGCGGTCGATGCCGTCGTCGTGATGGTGGCGGCGTGTCAGGCTGCGAGGTTGCCGTTCCTCGTCACGTTTCCAACCCTCCCAGCTATATCTCTCTCTTTCTCTATTTTTCTTTTCGCGAAACCACCTCCCCCATTTAAGTTTTCTCCTTCTAGTCGCGCCTTCGTCGGCCAGAAAAGCGTGACCGGCCCGCGATCAGAATAAACCATCATGGAAATCGAAAGTTATTAATAACCGTGCCTCGCAGCGGTGTGTTTGACCTCGCCGAGTTCGAAAGTGGGTGGCTTACACTCTGAAACGATGCCAAGGAGACTCAGTAGACCCCTATTCGTCGCTTTTGCAAAGCGTTCGTTTTCCCATTGGCTCGCGAAGTTGCGTCGGCACCGAGAAAATTGCCACGCGAAGTTGTAGCAAACACGAAGGAGCGCATAGGTATACTTCAACTACTGTCTCATTATACCGACAGCTCCGCGCTCTAACCGAACACCCCTGCTGAGAGTGCTACTTAGTTCTGGGTCTGTTCTCGCGATCATCGTCCACTGACAACGGCATAGCAACGACTGCGGTCAAGTTGTCCATACCTACGCCACTGCATTCCCAGATTTCCTCCACACTTCTTGACTTCGTTCAAACAAGCCTCTGAACAGTTGCAGCTTCGGGTGTCTACTCCCACGAATATCATCCATCGGGAGGGACATTGAAATTGTCACCCGGATACCCCTTCGTCTCTACGCCACTGCGTCACTAGATTTCCATGGTAGCTACCCCCTAAGAGGACCGCCAGTTCTGGGTCCATTCTCATGGAAATGGTCTCTCGAAGGCGAGGTAGCAAGCACTGCGAACCATGACCCCCACTGCCCATGCCGCTGCATTGGCGCAGGGCCATCAATGGCCCAAATGGGACCACAGAGACCACAAAGACCATACGGAGCGGAACTAAAACGCAAGGTTTTCGAGTCGTACGCCGTTGCAACGATTCGAACGACCCGGTAGCAGCGCTGATCCGTCGAACATGACCGGCCCGCTCACCCCTTCGGCTATCCCTCTTTCTCGCTTTGCCACCCCCGAGCTTCGACTTTGTGCTCTCCAGCAGCCTCCGTTGCTCTGCAGTAGATCGATAACGGCAACCGCGCTCTAGCGCTCGCAACGACTCGCTCTCTGATATATGTAGAAGCAGGCACACGTTGCTGGAAAATCGCAGAGAACGCTTCTCCCCCCTCCGCCTCCGTCGACAGGGGTTGAAGGGAAAAGAGACGCGGATATAGAACGGGGGAAGTGAAACGGAGACGCGTGATTCTAACATCTCGAGGCCACTCTCAGGGCTGTAGCTGTCTATCAACCGAGCCCAGCTTTCCTCGTCTTCCTCTTTTTTTCCCTTTACCATCGTCGAGCTAAATTATCAGTGAAATTCTCCCCGTGGTCTCGTTGCGTAAGAGAGAAAACAAGACTGAAGTGGTATTTTCGATTTCAGGTGCGCTAGGGGCACCGGTGATTAATGTCGTTATTTGAACGGAGACCAATGCACTTATATTATTGCGGTCATTTAATATTTGCCTGATTGTAGAAACAACCACTTTTCCTCTTGGCAATTCAAATTTACCAACCAGCATCCCTTCCTCAGGGAAGACCAGCGAACGCTCCCTTTTTCCAACAAGCCATATGCACCGGTAATCACCCAATCCATCTTCGTCTATCTCATAAAGTTCAGTCTTACTCCAGCAGCCATCTCCAATTCAACATCGCCACCCGATAAATATTTCATAAAGGCTGATCCACGACGAACAACAGTACTATCCCGCAGCCCTTGCGGGAGGATACCAAAAACGCTTTTCTCCGATCAGTTTGAAATAAGGGGTCGCAGAGGAGTCATAGGCTTAGACGTAAAGTAAGAGAAAAAAGTCGTCTCCCGGTGTCATAAAATTTTCAGCACACCCATAGGCGTACGGATAAGATTTCGGAGCTTTTCGTCGATTAGGGGTTCAATTTTCCGAAGGGGCGCTAAAGATGTACATCGATAATTCACCCGTTGGTCCTACGTCCTCTTTTCTTCGCCTTACTCATTAGAATGCGACCGCAGGGTGTCTATGCTTGGTTTTCAAGGTCCGTGGGGCGGGTCAGCGTCACGACGCGGTTCCGCGACGCTCGATCTGGATCGTGCGACGATCCGAGGGAAGCCTTAAAACCACCGCTGTGGCTCTCCCTCGCGAAACCGTTAATCGCGATCTCACAGAGACCTTACAGTCAGATATTCTTTTATTAACGGAATCTATTTTTAACACTGCGGGGGACGAATGTGGTTCACGTATTGCTAAGCAAAGCCTCGGTTAACGTCGAGGGTGCGTGGAAACTTGGATCACTCAGGCTTTCTTCTTTCTCTGCTAACCTTTGATAGAACTATGGCGTTGTTGTAGTTCATCGGCGATCGATCCGTCTCTACAGCCCCTTGCAGGTTCAGTCGCGTTTTTTCTTTCTGCTTCTGCTTTAAGGTCGCGCGATGTTGTTGGTCGACGGCAAGGGAACTGTATAGGGTGTAACTGTTTTGCGAGACTAGTAAATGCTGCCTCGTCCCTTTCTCCCCGCTACTCAGCGAGCCCCCGTTTATTTGCCCCCTTTCTTCCCCCCTTCGTTCCACCGTTTCTTCTCTCGCTGGGCCTCGGCCGCTCTTCTCTGTCGTCGTCGATCCTCTCTTTCTCTCTCCTCTTTCGGTCGATAGCTCGTGGGGGTCGCGGAGACGCGGCGACGCCCTGCCCGACCACCCTCTTACAACTTCCCAGAGGTGCTCAATCTCGATCGGGATCGACGATTCACGATCACTGCGCGGTTTCTACGGTCTGTGGATAAGTAATGCGGACAGTGGCTGAACGGTTGCGTGTAATCTGCTCGCTTTCGAGAGTCACGAAGGAAAGGTCTCGGGTTTCAAGGTGCTCCGAGTCATCTTCGACCACTTTCTCAGACATCTGCCCGTCGAGTGGGTCTCTTTTAGTATCTGCATAAGGACGCTTTAAGGATGTTGCTTCTGGAAATAAATCTTGTGGACGCGTTCGTAAAACGTATCGTTGTTTGGAGTGCATTAAACTACTTGATAGCGCAAAGCTCGTCGCCCGTAGGGGTTCTCAGCTGAGGCTCGCTAGGAAGGGGTGCATCCGTGTGGATTAATAATGCTCCGCATGTGTCAGACGATTTTCTAGTTTATTTATACTTTATACAGAAGCTTGGAGTTGAAACAGGAAACGCTAGATTCCACCGAAAAGGGGTAAATAGAGTTGCAGCGTTCGCAGGAGACTCCGATTTTTTCTGCTATTTTCCGTTCATGTTTGCAGCGTAGTTTCAATGTTAAACTCGTGGCTCGATGTCGCGTATTTATGTTGCGGTGTGTTTTTAACGATGTGCAATGTTTACGGAGTAAATAGACGGGCATTTTTTTCAGCGCAGGTGCTACTGAACGTTGAGCGGACAGAAAGAGGGTTGCCCACCCCTAACCGTGGCCGCCCCGTCGAAGATAAATCGATTTTTTTTTTCTAGTTTGTCATAATTAATCTTCGTGTTGCACGGTTCACGCGAGACATTTAATATCGGATCGTTTATACCGACTTTTCTTTCTTTCCACGAAATTTATCCCGTTTCGCTGTACGTTGCGGTTACATGCACGCGACTCGTTTGAATTTCTTGCTTACGGTGGATCGCGCACCTGTCCGCAATGTGCACACTGACTGCATCGGTGTTTAAATTCCGTGAAGAAATGAGAAACGGGTGAAAGGATAAAAATATACAAATGTAGACGCGTAGACACGTACATATATGAAGCGATCTAATCGAACGGGAAGGATAGATCGGCGGGGATTCGCGATCTCGTCGACGACTTTAGAGTTTAAACGTTGGAAACATTCACGAGCATTACTAGGTATTAGGTTAGTATCCTCGAATAACGGCGGTTCGTTTTTAATCGACGGTAGGATTAAATCGCACGCGGTTCGGAGCCAAAAAGAAAAAATAAGAGACAGAAATTCGTAAATGTAGTTGGCAGCTACTCTGCCAGAGATATCTGAAAGGTACGAGGAGAAAGACAGAAATTTAACATAAGCAAATATATGAATATATATTAATTAAAAATGAATATATATATATATATATATATGAATATAAATATAAAACAAGAAATATATATATTAAAAATTGCGTATTATGAATGTAAGTTATAAGACGCGCATTACATAGATAGATATATATTACGATTATGATTATTATTATTGCAGCATGATTATTTTAAATTATTATTATTATTCTTCTTATTCTTCTTCTTCTTATTATTATTATAGTATAGAGCCACGACCTCTGGCGAAAACGAGGATTTTTCTATTTTATTATCTTAACGATACTAGACGGTAGTAGGTACCTACATTTTGTCTATGCGACGCATTCTTGAGGCACAGAAAATTGTGAGAAAAAGTGAGAGAGGGAGATGAACGCACGTATAATATTAGGCACTTGCACTTGTCGAGTGATAAATAAAAAACAAAGAAGGGACACACGAACTCGAAGCGTGGGCGACGCGCAAAACGCGTGCACGCCCGTCAAACTCACACACTTACACACACCGACAGGCGCGTGGCCACGCGTTTGTATGTATAATGTATCGATCCAAAATGCATCTACACGTACGTATACGTACAGCATACATTATGTATAAATATTCACGTAGCCGTGCTGAGGATGAGGCGTGAACGCGCAAGTCGCGATTGTTCGCAACCGAGGACTTTTAGAAACAGAAAGAAACGAAGAAAAGTAATCGACGCTAAAATCGGGATTAGTCGATGGCTCAACGGATGCAGAGGGGGGAAGCGTGGATGATGAGATGGGGAAAAGAAAGGAATGGTTCGATTGGGAAGCAGATACGCTGGAATCGGAGTGTTATTCAGAAGAGAAAGAGGATAATAATTATTAGACAGGAGGGCAGAGAGAGATAGAGAGAGAGAGAGAGAGAGATAATGCGACGACACGGAGCACGTGATAAAGAATAATTAATTTTATACTTTTTCGTGAACGTTGCGATATGCTCAAACAAACAAACAAATAAGGAGAGAAAAAAAGAATGATGAGAAAAATCTTATCTATGGTAATTAATAAACTGGCGCGTGTGGCTCATTTAAAATTTGTGCACGTGATTCGCGTTGGGCTCAAATCGATCGGACCGGGATCATCGACGTTCGAGAAGCGTCTCGACGAACGATCGCAAGTTGCAGCGAGCTATCGCGAACGGAGGAACGAATCCAAATTTCCGATTCCGAAAGCAGCGTATAGAAACGAAATTTACTCGAAACGTGTTGAGCAAGTCTCCTCGTCGCCATGACGGTCAAAATTCCCCGTTCAAGCGACTCTACTCGCGAAAGAACGCAGCAAAACGTAGTTGGTCACGCGATACTCCGATCTGTCGACCCTACAAACGCACAAAAAACAAATGAAATTATAAAATGCTGGGCGAGTATCATGTGGCAGCACGTTGGGCGAGGCACGTTCGCAACGAGCTTGATGAACGAACAAATGAAACAGAGGTATCGAGAAGAAGACTTCCGTAGAACGTTCGTCGAGCTGCTTCCGCGTTGACGGTCCAAGATAAACAAGAAAACGAGAACGAAGATGTTAGTTGCAGAGGGAAGAGAACGAATGAGTAATTGAAGGGAGAAACGATATGGAATGGAGGATACGAGGGAGGAGAAGGAAGAAGGAACCGGAGGAAAAGATGAGAAATTATTAATACAAAATATTAATACCTAAATGCCCGGTTTATTTTTATATTTATTTTTCGATCTATGAAACGTTATAAAAGTTTAAAAGTAATATTTAAATCTAAATATATATGACGATAAATATTATATACTTACGCTCTGTGTATGATATATAAATATATATATTATATTACTATTATATTGATAATAATGATGGATGAATTAAGTATTATCCAGGAGCGCACCGTACTGTAACTGGTACGGTGCCATTACAGATTGATATTATAATCGTGTAAACGTTCCCCCCCACCGAGTAACGTTAACGGAAAAAATGCCCTGCCCCCGTTACACCCACCCCTTTCGACGAATCTACCATCCCCCATCTCCCTTTAACTCGTAATATTAACCCCTTAAGTGCGAATTATAGAGAACATCGACCCGCTCGTGTAACATTCCCGACGTAAAACTGTATTTGTAGATGAAAGGATCCTAGTTGCCGTAAAGGACAGGTACCATATATACATATATATGCATACATACATATACATATATATTTATATCAATGTAGCGTGGTTAATCTTTGAAAATGAAGAACGCGTATGATGTGTGGCACCGTAGGTTTATTAATTAACGTGATTACTATTAGGGGACGTCCTTCCAGTGGTCGATCAGCAGCGTCGTAGAGCAATAAAGAAACGTTGCCAGGCGTTGGAAAAGAAACCGTTCTAAAAAGATTCACGAATTCCTATAGCGATTGCATCCAATTCATTTTCGATCATCGGTTCTTCAAGATCCTAACGCTATCTCCTATCGCCTCAGTTCATCCAAAGTCTCATACCTCCCTGATCCTTCAATCTGGTTGAATCACAGATCTCCGAGTTTCTCGTTTTCCATATTCCGAGATCTCCGAGGCCCGATCTAACCCGCTCCCTCAACGTAGGTATCCCTATCGCCCTAAAATCCTAAATCCAGAAATCTACGGGCGGACTCGCAAGTCCACGCTCCACCATCCAATCGTTCCAAGATCGCCCCGATCCCGTTCCCAAAATCCAGCCATCGCATCGACGATTCAGGATTCTTTTCCAATCGCTGGGCTCGTCGTCGTCGTCATTAGTCGGTCGATCCGCCGAGGTTCGTCGGTGGCTGGTTTCGTCGAACAACGAGGGAAGCCAGCCGTGAAACGAACGCCGCGGAAACACCACGGGGGAACGGGGCCTGGAACGGCTGGAATTCGTCTACCGATAAATGCGCTCGTCGCTTGGCCAGAACTGGATGACGGCGGCCCGAGTGGCCAGTAAACCGGGCCATCCACGGCATTCGGTGCACACTTTTCCGCCACTTGACTCGATTTCCGTCCCGGTCGCAGTCGCTCGCGCCGATCCCATCGGACGATCGCCCGGCGAGTCGCGTGAGTGTGAGTGAGAGAGGCGCGGGGACAGAAGCGACCGGAGCGAGACGGAGCGCCTCAAAGGGATGCTGCGACGACGACGACGACGACAACGACCTAATTAAAAAGAACGGGAGAGCGAGAGACGACGTAGGTGACAAGAGGAGGGTGACAGGATAGGGAAGAAGGAAATATATGCCACGTACTGCCCAACGCTCCTATAGCCTAGTTACTTAAGTAAGGCCGCGTGCAAGACGATCGAGAGACGCACGACGCAGAACTCTACGACGGATCCGTTGTAATCTCGTGTTCGTCAATCGACCGAGGGAAGGCGACGAGAATGTAGGCCACTGCGATGATCTCGGGTTGAACGTCATCCTGGCCACAGCCCTTGTGCTGCTGGCGAGGGATGAAAGCTTGATGACGCCGGGGGAGGATCGGACGATAGAACGATAGAACCGGAGACGTTAGACCGTTAGAGGAACGGATGGTACATGTGGGCCAGAAGGCTGTACGTAGCTGGCGTGATGGACAGGGGACGTTCAATCGAGATGAATCGCGGGTGTTTATGATCGACTTACTCGGATCGGTCGTAGTCGTTACTCACGTTGAACTCGAGTATCATTCCCGGATCGCTCGCTCGCTCGCTCACTCATTTTCGCGTTCGGACTTACCTAAATGCGTAACGGCTAAACACGATCGATTTCGCGCGGATTAAGGTGATATACACGTAAATACATAGGATATATATATATTATATATATATGTATATTTATCGTTATCCTGTATACATATATTTATTTATTTATTTACATACGTATATGATATATGGTATATTACTACGATATTACGCGCATAGCTTTTCGGACTGATTATCGTAACGATAAAACAAAACACACAGACACACACGGACACGCTGAAGAGTCGTGGAAACAAAGAGACGTAATACGAGGACAAAAGGAAACAGGAACAAAGGAAGGGAGCACAGAGCATATACACAATTCTCTCGTACGAGTGCAACGCAAACAGGACACGTTTCATCATCCGCCTTAAGGTGGTTTTTCGTTCGTCGGTTGTGCCGGTGCTGCGATCTCCTCGCTGTCGCGGAGGTTCACGGTCCTCGATTGCACCAAACTCACCGAAATATCCACGATCAACTCAGACGTAGACGATCACGAGGTCTAGCGTTCACGAGGAACCGTGCCGAATCGATTTCCCGAGGGTCTTCTTCATCCGCGACCATCGCGGAGGTATTGATTTTTCGGGCAACGGCGGAGCTTTCGAGCGTTTTTCCTTCATCTTGGATACGAATTGGGAAAGCGGAGTGTATTCCTAAGCTGGTGAAAGCCTGAGGGACAGTCTCGAGCGGCGGACAGGAATTGGGCTTCGATTTCTCTGTATCAGTGGCCCTCGATCGCTTCAAATTTTCATGTCACCGTGAATGCCACTGCTTGACGAGGGAGGTGAATAGTTTAGATGGGATTTCGAACCCTAATATTTTCGTTTATCCGCAGCTAGGCCGAAAGCTATTTAAAAAAAAAATCGGATGATCAGATCGAGAGTAATTCGAACGAGGTCGAACTTCGAGCAATCCATTCGTTTCGATGGCATGGCATCCCACGCCTCGTCGGAGATCAGCAACGAACGCAAATGGCGCGTCCGGACCAATGTCGAAAAGTATTACTTTAAAAATAATAGTTTCCGCTAAATCGATGCGTTGGAGTGACGATGATAATATATTTTTGTAAATAAATGAAAAATACGAAAACAGCCGATGGGGTGCACGTCGGACGATGTTCCCTTTAAAAACATATAATTACAAAGAATTCCGTGGGGATGCGGCGTGGGACAGTCGCTGAGCGATCGATTGACGAGAGTAAAGGACGCGGAAGGGTGTTTCTCCAATGGGAGAGGGGAAGAACGTGGGGGATCGGTATTCGTTTCTGAATCGGGTTGCCGTTTATTCACGAGTTACCCGCTCGATGCAGCGTATCGCTGGCAAATTTTCGCCGGATACCGAATTTCCACGATATCCGAGCAGTCGACGGGTGGATTGGTCGCCGTTCGAGCGGCTCCAATTAGTCTGGCCGTTTAATGATCGACGCCAAGGGACTCCGTTATTAATTGCTGGCGCGGCTGCTATGATTTCTGTTTATATATAGAACGAGGGAGCCATCGGATTATATTTTTACGCGGGTAAACTTGTTACGGGGCGGGAAGCACTCCTGTCGCTGGCTGAACGTTGCACGCCTTTTAAAACTTTTCATCAGGTCGATTCTTCTGAGTTGACCGAGGCACCTCCCTTATATTGTCAATTTTATAACGATTCAATTGACGGGATTGCATTAGAACATTTCGACGAGTCTTCACTCACAGTTTCGTATTAGTTCGTCGCGAAGTTTATTGGCTTATAGGATGTTCCCTTCATCGAGTTCCATTCGTCGTACGGCGAATCCTCGAGTTAGCAAAGTATCCGTGAAATCTCGTGAATCCACCTCGAGTTCTCTTTACATCCCCGATAGCGAGGGAATACGAGTTGTTGGAAGGCTTCACTGCTATTGTTTCTACCGTGAGCATCGGGAATATGTAGAGGAAGATCGAGGACCTTCTTCTCGCTATAATTTTACTACCGTTTAATACGCTCGTTGAATTCGATGAACTGAAATGATTCAGCACGAGCACCACTCCCGCGAAGCGTCGCCATTAGTTTCTGGATCTAGATTCCCGTGCTTTTCGACGAGCGTTTTTCGGCATCGATAATCAGCAGCTGGAGTGGGCTCCGTCGTGTCCCTCTTAATAAAACGTCGTAATGTTCGTCGCGGATTTAAATCGAGGGCCATACATATTTCATCGCGGAGCGTGGTCTTCGTCGCGGGGAAACGGATACTTGAATATCTGGGCCTCGTTTCCTGGAATACGGCTTCGAGCATCGTCATGTATTCAAATCGCGGCTTTCGCTATACGCTCTTCCTCCTGGAGGAAGGTGCACCAGCGGGAGACACTTCGTGCTGGATCACTCAGCCGGAAAGGTGGACGAGGCGATCGAGGATCGGCGAACATTGCGCGCATTTCACGCGCGACGACAATGATTAAGGCCTAAAAGAAATGAGGAGCATCGAGATGCGCGCACGCACGCCGACTGAAGCTGCATGAAACGCGTTAATACGTAAGAGGAAGAGCAAGAACAATAACAATCACGCTATACCTACACTCGGCTCACGAATATTTACACGAGCACATGGCACACACAGACACACAAATTAAAATATAAAAAGTATATATATATATATATATATTATAAAAGTATAAATATTAATGACATTTAATACGCTAATAATCTATCATTTTTACGTATGTTACATGGTGTCATCGTCTACTAATTATCTAACAGAGTTCCCCCTGTGAATGTTGCCCCTGTACCCGACCATCTGCTCCTTCATCCCCCTGACCCCTCCTCGTGAAAAAGTAAGACTTTTCGATCCCCTATTACCCTGCCGTCCTTTCCCCGCGCATCATTCTCCACGATATTTTATTCTCGGCCGACGAACGGTCGGCCGTATGCGTCTTCAATACGGAATTTCAAAGCAATAAAGTAAATGAAACTACTTAAGGTTACGCGAGGCGTGTGTGAATGCTATTACATGTAGGAGGCGAGAACAAACGAAGTCGAAGAATTAGAAGAGAGAGAGAGAGAGAGAGAGAGAGAGAGAAAACAAAGAGAAAGAAAAATACGAAAAAAAAGAGAGAGAAAGATGAGAGGGAGACTTCACTTTGATGAATATTCTTTGTGGCGAGTGAATGATGCGTAACGTTGCGCACAACGATCGACGACGATCGCGCCTGTACGCGGAAAGGAACTCCTCGTTTTTTCCCCCCACCCCCTTGGTCGTTACCCTCTCGTTTCCGTCGAGGCATCGAAATCGCCCGATCTTCCGCCACCCTCTTTCCTCCTGGGATCACGGTTGCCGCGAACCACGCGAGAGCGAACGCGTTAATAGACACTCCACTCGGTGTTTGTAGCTGAATTACTTTCCGACGCAAGTGTCTCGAGTATCGGCGTGATTCTACGAGTGGATTCGTCAAGCGGAGTATCAAAAGGAGATTAATTTCCACTCGTTGAGAGGCATCTTGACGGTAATCGGTCCATGGCAACCGTGACCATCCCTATCGCCGTCCCTTCGCCCGGGCGAAGGGATGTCTCGTCCCGCACCCCTGCAAACCTGCCAATTTTCGAATGTACACCGCGAGTAGCTCGTATACACCTATCGCGCTCTCGGATCCCCGAATGCTTCTGTCACTTCCCCCCGAGAAGCCTCTGTTCCCCTTGCGCATTTTAGAGGCAATTGAGAGAGGGAAGCTCGACGAATCGTTGGATTTCCTAGCGCGCACCTAGAACGCGGCCACGAAAGACGTCAGGGCGTTCTAGATGCTAGGCGTCGGATACCCGAGAGAAGTGGATTGCGGCGCGCAAAGACGGTCCGCGCGAGCATCTACGCGCGCGTGCCGTCGAGCCACGAGAGGACGGGGAAAAATTATTGAAATAAAACGTCACCGTCGGTGGCGAACGGGCGGAGGCTCGCCCACCGCCGGTGGACAGCGTCGTCAACGAACTGCTTTACTCCTCTCTTCACGAATACTTCTCGAACGATCAATTGCGTTTCTCGATGCTTCCTGTTTTCGTCTTGATGAGATCCAATTGCACACGCGTAATGCGGTTATAGACTGGAACAGATTATTATAATACATTGCCGTAATATTTTTATAATTTATCGGGAATAATGACGAATAAAAAAAATGCGACAGAAAAAAATATGGGAGAGAAAATAAACGATAAAAAATTGAGAGCGTATAAGATGACAGCAGAGAGACGGGAGGAACGGTATAATAGTAGTGAGAGAAAGAGGGACAAAAGAGAAGAGTGAAGATAATTGTACATTAGACGTGCGATGAACGTAATTTACGTAATTATATAACGATGTATATTTAAACGGGGTATGCCGTTATAGGTCGAGAGCGTGGGACATTCGGGATATTTTGTAAAAATTTCTTAGTGATCGATTTTTCTCGCGGGAGAGTTTAAAAGAGAACGAGAGAGAGAGAGAACGAGAAAGATTGTATGCGAGAGTGAGAAAGAGGTTAACGAGTCGTAATAGGTACTTCGTAAAAAAAAAGTTGCATAAAATTGCATATCCTGCCTGTAATAACGTATATGTGTTAATTTGAATGATTGTGTCGTATATCGATTATATATTTATATATTGCTTTATGTATGTAGGATATATATATATAAAATATATGAAAAATAATATATTGAAAGAAAATATATATTATCTTCTACAATACGGTGTAAGTTATTTGTCATTTCGTTTCGCCACGTTTCAATCAGCGCAATCCGTTTCTCTCGGTACACGCTTCCTCCAAATAGGACGCTTCGTATCCTCTCGAAAAGTCTGCCCCGTCTGCCAAAAGTTCGCCACGAGTCGTGCGCGACTTTATTAATGTTTCATCGAAGCATCGATACGATCGATATGTCGACGGTTTTCAGGGACGAGCGTGACTGTCCTGGCAAACGCGCCTTTGATTGCCGCGCGCTGATGACATGTAGACTTTCATAGAGTTCTTTTTCAACTCTGGCTAAGCCCGTGGAATAAACCCCCTTCTGGTTGTATCACGTATTATGCGTCACCCTGTATACGTTGTTGGTCAGATAACTAATATTTGACGCCTCTGATAGCTGGAAATTACAGGCATCCGATCGCACTGCGTAACAAGAGGTAAATTTACGATAAGGGGAAAGATCAATCGAATCCCAGCCGCCGGATTCGGGAATAAAACGTTTCGAGGAGTGAAGGAGCGAAGTTCGTGGCCAGTCGATCGAGACACGATCGCCTCTGGAGACTGCAACCGCAGCGAAATTATGCCCGGAGTGGAAGCGCGCCTCGGCCCGACGATAAGGAAAGCAAATAGTTGGACGATAAGGCGGGCATCGATACGACAATACCGCGGCACGGACGTTGTAACATGTTCAGGCAATTTTTCCTCCCCTCCCCTAATGGAAATTTCGTGGACGACCATATCAAAACTCTCTGTGATCAACGAAGACTGATCGTCCGTTTCCACTAAAGAGAAAGATCGAGGCAGGTTACGAGGTGCCGTGACGGCGCGCGATTTTCCGTCACGTGATCCCGATCCCGAGCTTCAGAGGTTCAATGGTTACAATTAGCGTTAATAAGCTGACGTAATTACGAGACTGGAATATAATTTCCGCGTGGCCGCGTGAACGATACAGCTTTCCATTATCCTTCGTTGTTCCCCCGCTGGAGTACGACTCGCTCGAGTGCTCTTGGTTCTCGCAGAAGTGATTTCTAAACGGTGGAAATGAGAGGGTGAGACAGGGGGTGGACGAGGATGGAGATATCGTCTACGTACACTTCGAGTATTCACCTTTTACATAGGATGATATTATAGATACGTACTTATTGTCTAACGAAAGAGCCAAGATTGAAATAGTTCTGATTAAACGAAACTATACGAGTCTACAGATATATGGATATTAAAATATATATATATATATATGAAACAAGAAAATCGAATATACATATATTATATATTTATGAAGAGATATATCGTTTGTGTCGTAGCAATTTGTACACGAATACATGTATAAGAATGTTTGTGTATAAATTTCTGTGATTATATATACGTATAAACCGTAGGAATCTTAAGACGTAACATTAGTACATTCCATAGATATTAGTATTCCTATTTATCGCTACTATGAAGACACCAATGGAGGCTGAACGATGAGTAGGTAGATTAACATTCATCCGTTTCATACGACACGTTCACGCAGCATTTAAAATCGTTTCGTTAATCGAACGGTACTTCTCAAGGTGTGACAGCGGAACGCCCAAACGTTTGATCGACAGCCTATATTCCCATAAAGTGTCTTTTCTTCGCCCTTGCCGCGTCACTTGGTTTTCAATGTCTGGATCGTTTACCGGGAACCAAAGTTTTTTCTCCGGTAGCCTCGTTCGAATAGATCTCACCAGATCGCAGGTGATTTCCTCCCGCCTATCGTGCCCCCTCCTCGCCTTCCGTGTATCAGCGCACATAAATCGTGCAGAGAATCCTGCTGGACCACCCTCTCCCGTGGCTCAGGACCAACCCCAGCGAATGGCCCTCGCGTTGGATCCATCGCGACGAACGAGACGCATGAATCTTCCCTGTATTGTGTTATCTCGACGGAACGAACGCTGCGAATTCGTTCCCTCGATTATACGTTCTAAGTCCGCGAGATTTCTAGCGTGGCGAGGAGCAGCGGAACGAAGGTGAGAGAATCGTAAAGGAATTTCGAGGTGAGAGGAGAAAACAATAATATTAAAAAAAGAAGAATTCGGGATTTTAATAATTGACATTAGTTTGGAAGAATATCGGGGGCGTGTGAAATCGAGGCGAGGTGTACGCTCCCTCGAAAACGGGAAACGAGGGGTGAATGTCACTTCTAGATCGTTGGCGATAGACAATTCTGGTAGAGAGAGATGTATCGCAGGATTAGGATCGGCGAATATCAAATATCACTGGATAGTGGTATCACTGATCGCCAAAGGGGAAACGCGGTGCCCGTGAATGAAATTCCTGTGGCGCGGTTGAAAACCATCCCTTTAGAGGATTTGCGTCCGCCGCTCGATTCGCTCGTCCCTGTTATACATATATAAATATATATGAATATACGCGATAAAAACATTTATATATTTTCTTGAATCGTCAGTTCCTGAGCCGGGGAGAAAAAGGAAGAGAAGCGATGGGGGAGGGGGAGGAGATGGGGAAATGAGAGGAGATTAAACCTCGGGATGGGCGACCAACGAAGTAAAGTCTCGTTTCAAAGGTTCTCATCTGCTCAGCTCTCCAACCCTTCCGTCTACCCCCGTTCATTCACTTCGCGTTTGTTAACTCGTCGTTCATTATCGTTAACGAGAAGTTATCGCTTTCAGTGCGCGATAAAACCCTCGTGGTGTTGGTCGGTGCGCACTCGAGAATCTCATGGAGCGGCTGCAAAAATCAAAAGCTCGCTAGCTCGTGTGCCTTCAGCGCTGTTCGGTTTTTTAATGCTTTCGCTGTTGCACGGGCCTGCGTTCCCATTGTAATTTAAAAGCGATTAGCTACGGTATTTCCAATGCGACTTTGTATCGTAATACTACGTGGTTCATTTGTTTTTGCACCGTTGTTGGATTTCATTCAGTACTTTCCCTTTTATTTGGCTAGATATCGATTTCATCGTAAGTTTATTCATCATTTTGGAATATTATTTAAATCTTTTGATTGAAGTGTATAACAACGATAAATCTGTGGTTTTAAAATTAAAGGCTCTTTAATCTTTATTTCGATTATGTGCGAAAGATACACGCCTTCGCGAGACTATCGAGCGTACGAAATCGAGGAGGAATTTGTTCATAGGAGCAGTAGAGGGGTGGATCCGACGGGAGTGGGCGAAACACAGGAGGAAAGTGAGGGGGCGTTAAGGAATTTATCGAAGTTTCTTCATTCGGTTTTTAACTCTGTGTAGTCGAGGCAGAATAGCAATTTCTTGGAAACCTTCGTATAAAGATTGTTGACATTGGAGGATATTATGAGGCCATGTAGCAACAAAATAGTTTCCTTTCAAGCTGCCACCAATTTTCTAAGTAGAGCGTTTACGGTAAGAGGATTTCTTTCGATGCTCTGGATCCACCGCCAAAATCGAAGCACTGAAAAGGGCAAAGGAACGATAGTAGTTCGCAGGAGGTTTCCTGCATCCCTCGCCGTACTCGTAAACGTAAAACTCGGAAGGGTTTAATCGATTTTTGCTCAGCATTATTAGTATCGATCTGAAATGATCAGGATGAGATAGGGAGGGATATTACACGAAAGCAATGGAGGAATACTCTCCCATATTTGATCATCACCAGTCGTCATTCATTAATTAGCGTGCTTTGCCTAGATGAGAGTTTTCTCTCGTGTTTCCCCTTCCCTCTCCCTGTTTCTCTCTGCCCTTTGCAAGAGCACATGCGTTTTGTACATGCATGCAGAATGATTCGAGGAAACAATCGAAGACACTGCGAAAAAATTCTTTGATTCTTTGTTCCTCCCCGTTACTGTTCAAATATTTTGCACAAACTGTGATTAATGCCGGTGATCATTTTATTATTAAAAAATCAAGGTTGCTCCCTACTAACTTTAAATTCCGCATATCACAGACGATTATAACCCTCGGATGTGGTTGATGGATGGACTTATGTTGTCTGAAGATTTTCTTTCGCGTCTGTGTTATATGCCTTCTTCGATCCTTATTCCAAATCACCCTGTACGTGTACATGTACACGTGTGTGCTTAGAGAAGGAAACAGAAGAGATGGAGAATAATAACGTACGTACTGAAACAAAGGTAATTGAACACCAGATTGGTGGTAATGAAAATTGAGTAGCATCGAACAAAGGGTGGGAAAGAGCGAGAGAGAGGGAGGAGGGAAACAATAACGTGCAAACGGATACTCGCAGAAATCACAAAATCGGTGCCAAACAGTTCTTAACGTTAAACGAGAAGCGCTACAAAGATTATCGTAGAACCGGGGGACGCGTGAACATCGTGTTCGCGGAAAAAATTAAGAGGAACCGAGTGAGAAGCAACAGAATCGAACACGCACACGAGATCGAGCGGATGTTCGCGCGTTCCACGAACCTCCTGAGAATCAAACGAAATAAGAAGTCTGAGAGAAACGATGCGATAATTATTGAATCGAATCGGTCGAGGAAGAACGCTCGAAATTACATCCGATTTTTCGTCGACATCATTGATTTAAAAGGTAAACGTAAGCTAATATTGTTCAGAGGGAATATGCACAACAGCTTGGTGTCTACTAAACACCATTTTTCTATACAGAATCTTCGATTTTATCCGTATTCCCGATGCGTTCTTCGTCGACGCGTTTATATATCCGCAGCCTAAACTAAATCGATCACCCTCGATTTATTTCTCGCAATGTAATCGTCGATGTGCAATAACCGGATGCGATTGAATCGGTTTAACAGGTTGTCGTGAATTCTGCAATATGTATACTCCTAAAACGAACAGAAAATACGTCTATATAAATCTATATATTATATATACATACAAATCTATATGCATACACATACTTTCGATACCTGTGTGTCCACGTTCTATCGTCACCGTTTCTCCGTAAAAGCAAAACCAAACGAAACAGGATCCCATTTACGCGCGCACGTAACACATTCACGCGCACACACGGCGCACCGGCATAATTACCGTACGTCGTACATGATAATTGTTAATTATCTAATACGTAATTATTACATAAATATATATTATATATACACATAGATCATACATATATTCTTATATATACATGTGGGTGTATATGCAAATAAGAGCGAGGCTAAATCGAGTGAGAGAACGAGAGTGGATGAAAAGGACGAGGAGATTGTACGAATGCACGGTGTGACATGAATGCTCCGAGGCAGAGGTTCGTTTATTTTCATCGTGAATCCTTACGTCCGGGCCACCCCCGTGGTCTCAGGACGTCCACGAGGATCAGCTCGCCGCGGATGACGACGTGCACACGACCACCGGCTGCAAGTGCCATCGCGAGACCGTAAGTGCGTTCCCGGGCCAGCACTGATGCAATAATAACATCGACATGGTAGTCGGTGGCGCGTGCCGCGACCTTTGAACCGGTGCCACGTGCCACCGACCTCCAGGTGCAGTCGCACTGGCTCGCGACATTAAGCATGATGCACCTGCCAACCGGTGAACCGAGCGTGCCTACGCGCACACGTTGCGCAGGTCAGGAGCTGGGCGCGCACGGCGAATATGATTTGGTTCGCTCCTTCGCCGCTGAATTTCTTCCGTCTGATACTCGATTTATTGTTAGCGGAACTAAGGAGGCTTGCATTTCAATCGGAGCACTAGAAATATCCCGTTCAATAGCGCGGAATTGGAGTAGAGGGCGCGAAAGGAGAGAGCACGAAACCACAGAAGAATTTCTATGAACCTCAGGTCTGCGCGGTTCGTAGAAATGGAGAAATAGGGGGTTGCTCGAGGCGCGATAATAAAAAAAATTGAAGGGAAGCAGAGGCAATCAGGTTCTCTTCGGTGCAGGATAAAAATATATGTTTTGCGCAATCTTGTTTACGATCCGCGGTATCGTAAACCGAGGATAGATGTTTCCTTTTTTAATGGCGTGGTGGTAACTGAGTTGACAATTTCGTTAGCAGCCGCGTTTGTGGAACGCAACCCTCCGTGCGCGCTGAAATGGAAGTAGTCGAATGAATGGCGCTGAGTTTCGATCGTGAGGGTAGACTCGCTTTTGATGACCGTCAAACGCCACGAGGCTCGCGAACTGCTTCAAACGCGTGCCTGGAGCAAACCAATTTCATTTGTCGACGGTGGTGGCCAACCCCCAATGCTCTTTCGGTCATCTTCCGCCTGTATACTCATACGTCTATCCGTCAGATTGTGTGCGCAGCGATTAAATGTGTTTTATTATTATTAGAACCTAAGAATCTAACGATCCCGACGAACGGGGGTGTCAGGCTTGCTCGCTGCTCGGTGGTTGGTGAACACAGGAATTAATCGATATCTCTTGAAGGCTGACATTCACATCGCGAGTCGACACACGAGAAATCTATTTTTGCAATATTATCACCATTGTACTAGGCATCTCGACGAGGGTAGCTACCCAGGGGGTGACGATCCCATTGGGAGGGAACGTTGGATGGTGTGTTCATCCCTGTATAACACCCGAGCAGCGAAAGTCTACTTCGAAGACAGGCCTGAATATGCTTCTGGCTTTATCGTGCTTTTCGACGTGACTTACGTAGCAGAGAGAGAGAGAGAGAGAGTACGTCAGTTCCTTTTGGGTGTGAATAATTTAAGTGTCCTCTTGCCTAGATTGAAATTGCATCCTTAAAACGAGGTAAAGGCACAGGGTGTGTCAAATATTTTGTAACGCGAGTATGATTTCTATTTGATGAGAAATATTTATGTGGAACAATATATGGCAGTCCACTAGACACAATCTTTCCTCTAAATACGTTGAATTAAATTTGTACCAAAGATTAAATGCGATTACTTCGTACACTCTCCAAAAGACAAATGTTCGTATATTCTTAGCGTGCGGAACGCGACAATGATCGTCAGCTTGATAATTTTAAGCGGAACGAACTTGCAACTGCTTTACATTCAGATTTCTCGGTTTATCAGGCCTGTGCAGACGCGCGAATCGTGCGAGTGTGGAGGCAGGTCAGTTCCGTCGAGCAGTTCGCTATCGATCATTTCTAGGGAGGAGGAAGAGTACTCGACCATCTCGTTACACGACCAGCCTGATTCTTTAATCAACTTTAATCACCTTTGACAGACGCTGCCGTCAAAAGAAATCATTAAACGTATCCCCTCGACCGAGAACACCCTCTCTGCCGCGCGATCGATTCATCGACGTCGCCGTGCTTCATAAAACATTTCCAGTCTCATCGGAAGTTCACTTGCATCCGACGAGTCGACGAATATTCGCGGACAATCTAGAAGAATTATTTCATTTTCGATCGTTTCTACGACGATTGTCTCGATCCTCTGCTCTCCTACGAAGAAAATGTTCGTCTCGACGCTGCTCGACGCGCGATCCGCACGCGACTAGAGACGATTCGTCAAGCCAAACGTGTTCCACGGGACGGCTGGTCGGTCGACCATCGTCGTTGTTAAAAAAATTGTTATTTCAGCGAATGTACGTGTGTGTGAAACGTATATATATGCCGAAAGAACAACATGAAGCTCTCCGAGTGTGCAATACGCGCACTTTTCTTAAAATTGAACGTCGAAAGGTCTCTGGATAGAAAATGAAAAGGAAGGAGTGCGTGTGAGAAGATATTATTGATGATGAATTTGGAAACCTGAATGCCCGTGTTTGAATGCGCAGAAAGAGAGATTGTGAGAGTAAAGTGTGACACGGCTAATCCCAATCTATCAGGGTTTCACGTATGTCTAACGATACGAAAGAGGATAAGGTAAATAAATGAATAAATATATAGATAAAAGAATACAAAATATATATACATACATACATACATACGCACCCACTTATATATGTATATACATTACGAAATACATTATATTAATAAATAATATCATATCTGATGGAAGGGGTTGCCTCTATTCCCTGTCCTCTTTGTTTCTCCTCCAAAATAACACCTGCTCACCCTCTTATTTTACAATTGAAACAGTAGGAAAAAGTTAAGATTTTATTTCCGAATTTTTATGCATCACTGTTTTTTCAGTTCTCAAAATAATAGCGAGCTGTATCATCGTCAGAATTCCCCAACTCGTGCTTGCTGATTCAGAGCGAGCTCCAGATCGACCGTATCCGTTGTTATCAATCTCTCGATAAGGATCCCGCTGGAGAACCACTGTCGGGGGTGCAAGAAACTCCTCGGTCGCCGGGGTTGAAGCACCCGCCGCGGTGGTTGCCGCGCTTTAACCGTGGAGAACCACTGGCCCGGCGGATTCGGTGCAACAAACGACCTGCCAGACAGCGGGGGTTGCAGGACGACCTAGGAGGGTCGGCTGGAAGTACAGCGGGTAGTTTCGGAGGGATGAAGAGTGACTCCCTGGATCTCTCTCCCTCCAGCTTCACCAGTTCATCTCTCTCGACTTCTGCATCCCCTATCCTCGTTCCCCCACGTACATTTCACATCCCGTTTCCCTCGTTCCTATTCAGTTTCTCTTTTCGTGCACTGCCGTCTCTATCCCACCCCTCCTCTCTTGCTCCCCGGCTTTCCCTCGCTCTCCTCTTCATATTCCCTTCTGCTACTCTTTCCTCTCCATTCCGCGCGCCTCTTCATCCCGCTTCCACATCCCATCTCCTTCTCCCTTCCACCTTACTGTAGCTCACCCCCTCAGCTAACTCTCTCTCTCTTCGATTCTGCATTCGTGTGCTCGATGCTGTCGGTGAACGCGAATCTCTGTCTGGTCTGGTGGAGCGGAGGTTTCGTTGCCATGACAACGAACCCAGGAAACCCAGCCACTCTCTCACACCCTCTACTGTATCTCGCGTTTCTCTCGCCGCGACCTCCGCGCCCTCCCCCGCGGAATACACCGATTCTCTTCTGGCAACCCCTCTCCGCGGACCAACACCAGCACGAGTGCAGCCTGCCGTTGCACGTTTTCCCTCTGGGTGGTGTGCGATCGCGAGACGTGTCCGTGTTTCCGCGTGGCTCTGCCCTCTACGTACGCTCGCGGGCGCGCATGCCCCTGCGGAGCACGGGTCGGGGAGAGGGGCTACGTGAATGCAAGAACGACGCTGCTGGTCGTCGGCGTCTCGGCCCTGGTGTTGGTTGCGCCGGGGGTATACGCGTGTACCTCTACCTCCACGCGCGTGTGTGTTTGTGTATGTGTATGTGCGCACAACTCTGCAGACTGCCGCCCGGTTCATCCACCTCCACATCCTGCTCCCAGGCTGCTGCACCCCCGCCCTCCAAGTCTGGCGAGGGTGGCCGGTGCACGCAACCCTGCGCCACGCCGGGTCGAATGTGCGTGCTCGAGGAACGACACCGGCGTGTCTACGCCCGGCGGAATGGAAATATCGAGCCGATTCTCATTGCAATCGCCGTGGAGGTTTTTCGGTCGAAGATCGAAAGGAGGGTGAACGATTGAAAATCCTGGTCTTGTTACGACGAATCAGTGGGGGTAATATGAAAGGGCTTGACGAAGGGGTTGCCTGTGGGAAAGCGGTGGATCGCTCAAGTAACCCTCGCATTTTGATGCACTGTATGCACGACAAGTTACGAAGAGACATAGAGTCAGACGCGAGGCTTGTCTGACTATAGACGATCCCACTTCCCTTGCCCCTTACAAGCTCTAATCGTACGAGTCAGTGTAGGGTAAACTCGGGTAAATCCGTGATACAGGTTATTCCGTGATACTTCTTCATTTATCTGTAACTCGAAATTGTCTGATTTAATTTAGATGGAATAATGGCTAACAGACAGCGTTAGTCTTCTAGTTTATGTTTTGGTAAAATAATTAGTCAATTGAAGTTAGCGTGATAGAGTGAGAGAGCATTTTGTTCCAGCAACGCATTATTCGTGAAATTTTTCGTGCTAATTGCGGACGATTGCTTGTTTATGTATTATATGTGCTTTAGAAGATAAATGGAAAGTTTAAACTGCATGTAAGTGATGGTAAAATGACACTTTAACAAGTCTTACTCTTGAAATTATCATACAATAAGGTATCAGTGTTATTTTTGCTTATGAAAGTGACGAAATTCTTATTTTTCGTGCGCCCGAGTCTGCGTTTCTGATTGTGCTGTTCGAGAAATTCTAAAACTATCACGGATTTACCCGAGTTTACCCTATATTCGTTCCTGCACCTTGCTTCGTATATTATTCAACTTACAGCAAATATTATGGAAACTAAAAGTCCATTCGACTATTTGTTCTCTACCCACTCCGATAACATTCCCATCCGTTGATTGTCACCCGATAGACACAAGTTCAAAGCCCTTCGGAGCTCAAATTTCCGTCGATACACTGGCATGAATCGATCGATTAAATACGCTCGCAGTGACGAATATTAATTACAACATCTCCCCTGCGGCGAGGGTGGCGCGTCGCGAATATAATGTCGTGTACTCTCCACTTAATAACGCCCGACTGCGTAATTAGATCGTCGGCCGGCCTGCGGCTCACGCATCGCGGGAATTAATTTACATTTCGCAGCGATTCCTTCGCCAACAATGGTCGAAAATGTTAAAGTCGACGGGCCGAACCAGCCTGCTCCTCGGGATCAAACGAGGTAATATACGTTTTACGCGTTCCCCTGACTAATTAACCGCGGAAAGTGCGACTGCAAAGTCGACGACCGTCGCGCTAGAGGGTTGGGGAGAGGGGTAGGTAGCTTTAAATCGCAGTTACAATTAGCGTCCCTTCGAACGGGCGGATCTCGATTTGCCTGTATGCGTGCACGCGTTAATTAATCTCGAACACACCTGAACTGCAGCTACTCCGGGCGTAGGGGATGAAATAATTCAGGAGGCCCGGTACAGAGAGCTTGAAACGACAGTGCAGCCTCTGCACCCTTCACCCTTCACCCTCTCCGTCCCTCTACCTCTCTCTGCTTCGCCTTTCGCCGTTCAAGCGTCTCTCACAAGGGGAGGTCACGACCTGGAGGAGTGCTGTTTCATTGAAAGTGGGCTTAACATGTAGTAACCGCCGAGTATCAACAGCTGCTAGAATATTAGCTACTAATAGTTCACTATTTCCTCTAAAACGACTTGAATCTTCCGAATTTTAAGCTCCATTTCGTACCAAAAGCGGTTGCTCAAGCCCCTGACCTTCCCTTGTCAGGTTTCCCTTTGCCCTTCTCCCTTTCATGTTCTCAGATCCCGTTATCGTTTCTCTCGATCCCTTATCTCTCCCGTCCGCGAATAATATTTAGGAGCGACTCGCCCGGATGTTCGCATAGAAATTACTGGTAATTCGCTAATCGATACGGCCGCGTATGCAAATGAGCGGGCAAGAATACTTGGCGCGGTCGCCAAAGGAACGTAACTGATCGCATACGCGAATCACGAGGATCAGGGACGCCTAATATGGCGGCGTAAGGGAAAGAAGAAAAGAGGAAGACGTCGAAAGGGCCAACAGTGGAAGTGACGGGAGCGCAGGAGACGAGAGAAGACGAAGAAGAAGGCTAGGGGCTTGCATTCTGCCGCTCCCTTGCGCTCCTACCCCCCGAACGACTGCGGTTTTCGGTGCGGATCCGCAAAATAGGACGGAGCCACCCTCTTTTCGAGAGGGCACTCGCCGACGGAGACGCGTATAGTGGGGCAGAACGGGAGCGCGACGGAGAAGGGGATAGGGAGAAGGTGGATGAACCGCGGGCGGAGGTCGGTGAATAGCGAACGAGGGGAAGGGTGTGGGAGAGCATCGACGGGCGAGAAAGAGGCCGAGGGAGGGTTGAACAGAGTGCACGAGGGTAGGGTGGGCGCGGGACGCGAAAAGGGACACGACGTCCTGGGACCAGAGACGGAGTCGCGGGGCGGACAATACGAAAGTTTCCCTGCGATTATTTCAATGGGCAGCGCGACGAAACGACAGAACGTAAATAAAAAAGCCGGAACTCCGAACAATGCCGATCTACCCCTCGTTTACCGCGCCAACGAGACTGACGGCAGTATGTAAACAGGTTGAAGAGGTTGGAACACCGGAGGAGATTCCAGCGGACGACATCATGCGCCATCGAAAACGCACCTTAACTTCACCGGTTGATCAGAAAATTGCGTAATCCTGGGGGTTGTGGTTTGCGTGTCGCCTAACTCAATTGCACCGAAGAAGATTCTGTGATGTCGCGGTACCCGTCTGTGGACACTGTACAATTTCGTTTGGCATGAAACTTTCAGGATGACACAACATTTGCTTTTCCACTTACGCTGGTGTGGGATAAGGGAAGTTTCCGATGATAGAGTGGTGGGAGAAAAGTGGATGGGGGAGCTTTAGCGTGGACGGGGTGGGATTGGAGTACGGGCGCTGGTACTAGTATATGTGAGTAGAACGTAGTAAAATGTACCTTATAGGTAAATATAGGATGTACGAGTATAAAGTGGATATACATTCTACTTCACATACGACATTATCGAAAAAGATTCAGAAGTTCTCGCAACGCGTCCATTAAATCCCAGGAAGATTGGAAAGGGATGAGAATTCGGTGGGGCATCCACCGCCACGTTCTCAAATCCCAGTCCGCCGCGAAACGCCGGGCCGTTCCCTTCTATTAACAAATTATTCGGCAGATCGGGCCCCGATTCTCCGTTCATACGTAATGCTCCTCTGTTCGCGATGGAACAGCGCTCGCAAATATCACGTGATACAATATCCCTCCCCTGTGCACGAGCGAATGCGAGATGAACGCTCGCGGGAGCGGTTGTCGATATTATGTCTGCGAAGAGGGAAGAAGCGGGACGGTTGCATCGAACTGGTCGGAGAGACGGAGAGAAATTGAAAGAGCGCCAGACCGCCGCGGAGAGGGTTAGAGAGTAACAGGGAGTAGACGCGGAGAGAGACGGAGCCGTGGACACGGTGGAAAAGAGCAAGAAGACCGTCCAGGGAAAAGAGAGGAGAGCTACTGGATGGAACAGAGAGCGTTGGCCACCGTGTCAGTATCCAGGCATTCGCTACCATCCCCCGTATCTCTTTGCATCCTTCTCCGCTAGCAACCCCGTCCAACCGCCCCTCCTACAGCTTCTCCTGTTCCTCTTTCTCTCCAGCAGCCATCGGCAGCAACATCAGCCAGCGGCGTTGCACGCAGCCCTGGCAACCTCCTCGTTCAACCATCGAGCCAAAGGGCGCTTTCATGGTGCCCAAGCCCGATCCTGGGTTTACGGCACGGCCGCCTATGAGCTGCATCGTCGCGCCGCGAGTACCACGGACTGGCGGCAACGCGCGCTCACGCTGCTCCAGGTGCAATATCGATCGGCGTTGCACCTTCGATCGCCACGCCGTGACTTCGCCCGCTGACAACCAGCTCGCGCCGCGTCGCGGTGGAAACTCGTGCTAGCCTGGCTTCCGATGAAAATGATCCAGGAAAAGATTGGAAACCCACCGCGCGAGTTTTCCGCTGACTCGCGCCCAACAGTAATCGAAGTGTAATGGCACGTTACAGGGGAACATTAATAATGAGGATGAGACAATTTGATTGGAATTACGGGCGATTTTTTCCCTTTTTTGCGGACTCCTTGGAAATTCTGATCACATAAGCGAGATTTTTTTTAAAATAGTTTGAGCGAAGATAAATATTTCTCGTTAATTCGAGGTTCCCGGTGCAACAGCACCCCTAAGTTGAGCTCTGAGCTACCCTCGACGGCTCGCCAGTAGCAGACTCGAAGGGATGGGCGTCTGCAAACTTCGAATTGACTTTCAGCCTATGAGTGGAAAATGAAACGTTGCTACGTTTCGGAAACTTTCTGTGCACTCTCTGGTGGAAAGTTCCATCAATCGACTCGCACCCTTCGGACGCTGTTGTCAACTGTACCTTCGATCATCCATCTCTATCGCTCGTGTGTCATATTAGTGGATATTCCAAGCAGAGTTCGGGATCAATGAAACGCGGCGCGCCCCTCGGCTCGTAAAAGCGAGCGAGAGTTACCGAGCGCGACGCGCATTCTTGCCGGACGTGTTTTCGGTGTGGCGGACAGTATTTACGAGGAATCGAACATCGCATCTGTCAGTGGTGAAATATACTTCTGCCGTTGCGTACGGGCCTCGACAGGTGCAATAAACACGTTCCTGCGCTTCAGCTGCGACGCGCGATTGCCGTCGTTCTTGCGCGCCGATCTCCAACCTGGATCGGTACCAAGGGCTCACGTTTGTTTCGTGTAGTCACCCCGCTGCAAGTTCACCAACTAGTTCGCCGATATTTCACGATGATTTACGCTAATGCACCTGGTCCGTACTTTTACAGTATCGGGTATATGCACACGTGTGTAATCTATAGCTTTCTTAGTTCCAGGACGTAGATACCGCTCGGGAATTTCGCGAGATTAACCTGGAAACTCCGCTGAAATAATTCACAGCCCTCCAACGTGCTATCTTATACACTTAGAAATCTCGTTGAACTCGAAATTCGACTCCGCTCTGTTTTCAGAAACCTGCCACCGTTGAAGATTTTCGAAAGCCGAGGTAGGTAGGTACTCAATGTGTCATTGCAGGTGTAAAGTGAAGAAGCAAGATGGTTCAAAGGGCAGTAAATGAAGAAGAAAAGAATTACTTTCGTTTACAAGTTCGCCCCCGAGTGGCGCCACAACGTCTCCCGTTTTACAGTTAACTATAAACCAGAAGCTCGCTTAATATCGTCAGGCGGTTTCACCTCGACGCTGCGTTACAATATTATCTCTATTTTTCTTTTCACATTTTCTAGCCGCTTTTATTTATAGCCTGCTAATTAAGGAGCCCGCGGAGTCAGGGTTGCAGTCACGTGAGGGGGTAACACACCGTCTCCGACGAAGCGTAACGCTCTCGCCCCTGTGCTCCTCGTCGACGCTATCCTCCAAGGTCTGCGTCTCGTGGATCACCGGTAACCCTTGCGTTTTCAACCCTCTGGCGTTCCCCGTTCAAGGCCAGACTGCTGAATATTTCAAGGGGCAATTTCAACCCCCGGCCGACGCGTTCGTCGCGACGAAGACAATCAAATTAATACATGTGCCTCCTCCCGTCGCAATTGCCCCGTCGTTCGATTCGGTGGCGCGTTTTTAATTCTTAATCACAAAGAAACATATCAGCCCTCCGTAGCTCTGTGTTATAATTCGTGAACTGTAAGAGATAAAATAAGTTACTTCCTTTAATTATATTTATCATTTGATAAAAAAATTATTTTACAGTTCACGACTTATAACACAAAATTGGAAAATAGTCGGATTTTCAGGTGCGAATTACACGCCCTTAGAGTGAATTTTGGTTGCAAACAAAAATTGTGTTGTAATCAGGAGGAAATTCCATACATATTCATAAAGTTTCAGAACTTTTTGAATTTCCGGGTTCGGGATCTTCCCTCGTTATTTATAGAAAGCCCAGAAGGATTGCAATTTTTTTTTCTAAATCTCAGTTATTCTACTTAACATGTATTGAAAGTGTGCAAATTTTTTCCAAGAGAGTCCAAACCGTTTGGAAGTAATTGCCATGTCCAGTTATTGTCGTTACACCGTTCCACCGTGTGTCGCCTCGATCGACTCGAAGATACCTGACTCAATTGATCGTTGATTTCGAACCACCCCTATTCATTTCAGATCACCTGAAAGGCAAGCTGCGCATTCATCGGCGCGATGTCTCCTTTGACGCGCACGGAGTCCGCGTTTCGCGGAAATGCAGCGTATAGGAGAGCTGGCGCACTTTGCTGGCATAAAGGCTGTTTAATGGTGGGCGTCGAGCGTGCTCCGTTGACACAGCAAAGTGGCAATTAGTAAGTAGGTAAATAGACGGTAGACACACGGCGAGTAGGTAGACGATATGCGCATCTGGCTCGGTTTGCGATTCCTTCGCCCGGAATTGCAACTTTCCGAGGAAATTTAATCAAACCGTTCCGTGAATTTCGCGTAAACCGAGGCAAGTCTCTCCCGTCGCGGCTGCTATCGGAGGAGACGCCGTAAAAGGAATATTGGTATACAAATTGCGTTGGTCCAGGGGTTAAGGCGACGAATTTTTATGAAGCAAAAGGAAGCTTGCTGCGGTAATACCGTCTGAACTAATTACAACTTTTTAAATACATTGCCCGCCGGAAGGACTTCCCTTCCAATTACCTCTGTCTTCTAACGAACGAAATCCAAATTCCAGTCGAACGGGGGAAGAAACAAAGTAGAAGCTACTGCGCGTGAAGCCAATCCGTATGAAGAAGACATTCCGCTTAACCATCGCTTAATTACCCGGGCGAGTGCAAGTGGTTGTAATCCGAAAGAGAAACCTGGCAAGTCTATGCTTTTGCATGCGACCCTGGGAAATCACGTTCGTGCAAATGTGACTCGACAGTAAAACGCGATACGAGGTAAGCGACTTTTGTGCTGTCAGAGAAGGTCGCGTAGACTTCTGTGCGCTTGAAGCTTTGAAATATCGACCAGGGGTAAATTTACATTGCTCAGTAATTGGACATCTCGAATGTCAGGCTGGCAAAAGCATCAGTGGGGAACTTTTGCAAGCTGGAGAAATTATTGCTACGCAAATAGTTTCTACGCTTCTTCAAAGCTTTCAAAGCTGCTGTGCTGTTATCAACCCCCAACGTTCATAATATCGAATATGCAGTATCATATGTACTATGTGGCCCATCGTGAAAGCGTCAGCATCGAGGAGTCAAGCGGAGCGCGACGTGCAAAACAGTGGTCGCGCGTCAAACACAAGGGGGGACACGTAAGAAAACGGGGGGAGAAAACACCGCGTGAAATAACGCCGGCCGGCTGCAGAGAGGGCGGCGGAAAGGCTAGGGGTGCCGGTTGCACCTCGGGGGTGGGGATAATAAGAAGCAGGTGGTGGCGCGTGCTCGTTTATACAGACGGCGTTCCTGCCACGTGGAAGCGATGGAGGGGCTGGAAAAAAGAGGGTGCCGCGCGAGAGCAAGAGGGAATGAAGAGGTGGTAGAAGGAGAAGCGACCACGGCCACCAAGAAGACGGCCAGGAAACCGTGTGGAAAAAGAAACGACGCTGCTGGACGGCCACGCCGTCGTATAATGCACTTTTTCCCGCCCAACCAACGAAATTGAGCCACGAGCCGGTCCACCGTCGAGCTTTCGAGCTTTCTTGCGCCTGATTTCATCCCCTTGCTCCTACTCGATCTGCCTGACCTGGGCTTCGAGTCGAGCTGGCACGAAAGTACAGATAAATAATCTTTGGAATTGATCGTTTTCTGGAAACTGTTGTTTATAGCGAAGTTTGTTCTCACTGGAAAGGGATATAAGCGTTTTAAAGATATATGGCTGAGTCGATGCAAGCTAAACGGCTGTTGGATTTTCTTGAAAAATTCGCGACGAGGAAATTTGTGCTGATAAGTGTGCCTACGTATGGCTCGACTGAATAATGAAGAGGAAGACGGTAAAAATGACGGTGAGACGGGTAGAACGCTGTGAGCGAATTACTGCGACACCTGCTGCTTGCCCGCATGAAGAATGCCGCGTCGTCTTACCTGACAGTGTGCTGAAGGAAGTGCACGTGCGAAAGGCCAGAGAGACACCATTTCTTTTTCTCCTTTCGGATTTCATGATAAATATTTCGTACGTCTGACATAAACTAGTAGATGACAGTAGGGGAGATTAAAGTTTACTTCGTTTTACTCTCTGAGGCATACTTTCCTGTAACATCGTGGAATCAATGACACGTGCTCCGTTCGCCAAGCAGAAGAAGCCAGGCATGTAGCCCGTTCGAAAAAAAGAGTCTAAGAAAAACATCGTTCAGTCCCTCTTTACAATCGATTTGAGGCTCTCGTGGCAACTTACTTAGTCACTCATCGACGGACACCAGGCGCTAGGTCGCCCCGGTGTATCCGCTACGTATTGAGAAATAAAGCAAGACCACGCGTCAGCAGTGTCCCATGCTGGCGAAGAAAACCGCACTAATAATAGTAATGAGAAAGAAGAAGGCGGTGGAGAAGAAGTGCAGCACCTGCCGTGCACCCGCATGGAGAAGGCAAACGGCGAAGGTGCTGTTCGGCGCCGCGGAGAAAAAGAGAGGAACGATCTCCGTCCGGATGAGGAGACCGTCGAGGAGATAGGTGAGCCCCCTTTTCGGTTCTGGAAACGGGTCCTGTCTGTTCAAGAAGGAAAGAAGAAGAGCAGGTGTTGTACCGCCTGGCAGCTGCCTCCCACCTGGGACTCATCGCTCGCCCCGATCTACCGCTGTCCGTTCCCGTTGCTGTTGTTGCTGCTGCCGCTGTTGTTGTTATTACCACGGCGTGCCTCGTTCACGTGTTACGTGCGTTGTGCACACGAGAGGCGGTCGTCGGGGCGCGTTTGCGCAAACCTTGTAATTCGGACGCCACCTGGCTGATGTCGGTGGCCTGGCTCGTCCTTAACCCTCCTCACGCACCAAATTTCTGCCTTACGACCGGGCCAGAGACGAGGAGGTCGATGGGATCAAAGTCGATGCACTGATGCAAGGGGATCACAGCGATACGCGCTAGGATGGAAAAGTTTTTTCACTGATGAGCGCTCTACTGTTCTGGGATCTGAGTGGTCTGTTGAGACTTTATAACCTTCATACACATCTCAGGTTCACAGTTTCCTGTTTCGTCTGCATATAAGTAGAGTAGGGTAAACACGAACGCGGGGTAATCGCGAATGTGATGTTACGGTGTTTTAATAAATAAAAACGATGTTCTCTCTCCACTAGCTAATAGTATAGGTCGTATCCAACGCCGGGCAGAAAGGAATAAATACAGAACGCTCATGCAATTCAAGATAAACACAATTTATTATTTTCATCGTGTTAACTTATCATCTTCTTACTTAAATCTACAAAAGGGATTTTTGAATTTTCATTACAGGCTCAGAAAAAAAGTTTAAAAAACGACCTTTATTAAATTCTTTCAATTTAATCACGAACACCAAGGATTTTTCTTTTTCACTATAAAATTGATTTTTATTATAAATTTTCAAAAATTCGTCACAGTACTTTATAGATGAATACTTTAAGTATGTTTGTAAATAACAAACAAATTCATTTCTCATATAGTTTTCGTTTTGTTTTTTTTTTCTTAGGTGTTCGCAATTTCCCCACTCTCCCTTATACCAACAGATTTTTCGCATAGAAACCGTGCTGGTGATGCTTTCACAGCCGAGCACGAGTTCGAAACAGGAATCGATACGACGGGACCAGTATAAGAGACGAGCACTGATCGCTTTTTGGTATTCTGACGCATGGCCCGGACGATTTCATAAATTTCCCACGTTGGAATTGTCGAGCGAGCAGAAACCACGAACCGGTACGCGTGTCTGCCGTAGTCTGCACGCGCTCCATCCACCTCCCTCTCGTTCGCTCTCTCCCAACATCCGTTTGCGTTCCATCGGGGAAAAACGGCGGTTTTCTAATTTGCACGGTAGCTGCATCGCGGTTTCGCGGCCGAAATTTCGATCGTTTTCGGGAACGCGTTTTAATGGCCGCCAGCCCCCACCGCAAATACCAATTCGACGTTACTTTTCGTCGAAAACCACCGAAACGAAGCGCGGCGATCCCGTGACAATTCGTTTTTGACCAGATGGACAGCGTCCAACGTAAAATTGACGAGCTGCTCGTCGTTAGCAGTGCATTACCACGGCGAAATTATTCGCGAATGGTACGACGCGGCTCATTCAGCACCCCCAAAATACTCGATGATGCAGAACATTGAGGTCCAGAAGCATCTGTTCGGCAAACATTCTATTCGCATCCTCGATAAAACATGTCACAGGTACAGTCCATTAGATTTCCACGAATTTCTTCTATGCTTAGCAAGCATTTCACTCGAGTAACGGATCTCGGGGTATCCCCGCGGATACTCTGACACATTTAAATATTTGCCAGGGTTTTACCATCTCCCTCGCTTCTCCTGCACTCCGCGTGAATTGCACCTATACACCCGTGACAGCGGAGAGACGAGCTTTCCGATCGGAACGGAATTCTGCCGTTACAAGGGGGCCGGCTCGTAGCACGATAGCGAAACATCGTCCCCCGGCCCGGTAGACAATGAGAGCGCTTGAAAACCGTCGGATCGTTACAATGCATTTTCATCTTCGCGCGATACATTTTTCATCGCCGTTATCGCCACGAAAATCCTGTCCCATTGTGAAGCGTTCGTCTCGCCAAGCAGGAAGCGCAGCCACCCCTCGCGAGAAATTCACCGATGCACTGGTTCGCCGTTTCCCTCCCATTATCCGCCGTACATAAAACTGATGAAATCTCGCAACACGGTGCTCCTCCGTGTCGTGTTCCGCTACAACGATAGACGCGGCTCGTTTGAGAAATGACGATTAATCCCCGCGCTCCCTGTCACCGTTTCCAAAGCGAGGAATATTCGAGCAAGGCTTGGTCAGAATATTTCTAACGGGCGGGAGGCGAACGGGGCTGAATATGCACACCTAGACGCGGATATAAAGGTCCTTAATGTACTTTCGATGCTCGGTAACGCCGAGAAGGGAGAGGAAAGGCGCGTGTACCGAGCAGCTTCCTCGTGGCGAACGCTAAGGACACCGTGATCTTTGGACACGCGAACGAAACAGAGACGATGGCTCCTCGCGTTTTAAAATCCTCCCTTGCTGCCCGGCTATGTACAAACTTATACGATATTCATGTAAATGCGGCTGGGCAATGAATAATATTTAGTGACGCGCCGTAAAATAAATATTCATGTATACGCGTGGCTTATGTGTATCTATTTACGCGCGGAGGACGTTGCTTGACGATCCCGGTTGCGCGGGACCACGCGTGCGCGTGTAATTATGACGGCGGATGATGTACAGCGCGCCCATTTGAATACGCGTTACATCCGTTTGTGTGTGGACCGAAATGATCTGTACACGTACGGCCGGTACGTGCACTCAGCGTGTAATGACGATATTCGTGTACGCGCTGTGTGCGCGCGCTTAGATTCGATTGTGCAATGATCATTTACGTATCGATATGTTTCCGGGGCGCACACATGCGCGGCGTATCGACCGTCCATGCGCGCGTTAAGGGCGCGTACGTATGAATAATCCCCGTAGACGGTTTCGCGCGATAACTCGTGTTTCCTAACGTTCGACAGTTTGTATCGATAGCTTCTGCAAACTGTTAACGGATATCGAGGATCGCTCTTACGGGTGTCATAGAGAATACAGGTTTCCGAATGCACCAGCGCGCGATAACGATGCATTCTTTGGTTAGAAGCCACGCTAATATAGAACGTATTATGATTGTCTGATTGTACCTACGTCCTCTGGTGCCATGAAATCAGACGGACGCACAAAGATATATTCACCTTCCGCCATGTCCTCGGGTTCCGTTCCGCGAATCTTCTCGCGCCGCTTCTCGCCTCTCGGATAACAAACGGCTAACGATAATGTAATAATTATTATCGCTCAAAGCCACGTAGAAAGCAGAAAGATGAGACGCCATCGGCTCGGCTTCCAGAAAGGTACGCGCGTATAAATCTTCGGCGAGCGAACTACGGTGCCGGTTGTATTAATTATTTTGCGGAAACGATCCGCCTCTGTACTACACCAGGCTTCGATTTATAGGAAACGGAGTAAGAGTGTTCCTATGTTTAGAATCTAATTAATGGCGGCTCGAGGTTGCGCCTGCCGCGTGACGCTATCGCGCGATAGGAATATATCCCGTTTTATGCGATGCTCCCCGTCTTTCCAGGCATAATGCCCTTGTTTCACCCAACTTCCTCGAAACTGTTCACTTTATTCATTCTCAGATAGGTAGGGGAGAGGTCTTGCAGTACCGACCGATCTAAGCTTTTTTGTTATATCTTGGGGTAGAGTCGATAAAAATCAGAAATTCAAAAACGTGTTTGTAGTATATATAGAATTTAGTAAAAGGAGGGAAATTATTTTTGTGAAAATTAATAAGAAGAATTGATAATTCGCAAAAGTAAAAAAGTTGTAATTTCTAGGAAACGGAAAATTGTCGTCCAGTACCGACCAACTATCAAATTAGTAGGTTTTTAGGTCTAAATGATTAACAATGTTCATAAAAAGACATTTAATTAGTACAATACAATTTTTTTTCAAATTTTATTTGTACAAACTAGCAAGTAAAATAATTAACATACTCCTGATCTGTGCATTCGACGTGTGATAAACACGGGGAAACATTTTACATCATGGTATATTATGTATAAAAAAAATTTTGCAAAGCTGGGACGTTTTATTAAACTTAATGGACTAGAGATAATATACATAGGACAAAATCATTTACTTAATCGAGAAACAAAAGATCAGCTTTAAAAAATAACTTTTAACCCACTGAATATCAACGTATTAATACATTTAATGCTTCAGAACATCGAGAGCAATGGAGTAAACAATATGGCCTCGAAATGGGTTATAGAGAATTGTGCTTTTCATTGGTTAATTCAAATAAAGTGCTAATATCTGGTCGATGAAGCGAGAACTAGCTTTGGCCGGTACTGTATGCTGGTCGGTACTGCACGACTCTCCCCTACTACTTAGGGTATCGGACAGTCGTCAAATTTATCGCAGAACAATGTCAATTTTGGTATTCACGGATAGGAGTATTAAAAATTCACTCCATGAAATATGTACCAGAACGTTAGACGACGAATTTAACTTGTAACTAACTGGTAGGATTGAATGATCGAACGTCGATCGAAGACGAAATGGCGCGACGTGTGAACGCCGCAGTGAATGTCAGACTTCTCGAAGTTTGAACGCGGCACGAAGAAGACCGACCCGTTCCCCTCCGAGGCAGGAGCGAACAAAGGGAACGAACGAAAACGATGCCCTCAGAAATTGCGGGTTCCTTCTTGTTGCTCGCTCGAGAAAGAGTTCACCGCCACGGGAATCCTGTTCAAGCCCCCGGCGACGGAGTCCTGTGGCTAAGACAAACCCGAAACTCAGACGAGCGCGCGGTCGTCTTCTCTACTCCGAGGCTTCCCTCTGAATCCTGCGCAAACAGAGAAACATGCAGGCGGCAGGTGGGCCGGGATTAAACAACGCGCTCGGCCCACGATATTTCGGTTCCCCGATCTCCACCGCAACTCATTCCAAGCGCATCAACGCTGTAATAAACTCATAACAGATATAGGTCCATAAGCCAGGAACATCATCCCATAGTTATTGGATCACACGCCTACACGTATCAGTCGCACATATTCACGTGCGCATAGATAAGGGGGAATTAGAGGAAGTGTTCTATCACGTCCCTTTATGTTAAATTACGAGAAGCAGAATGTCGATATGAAATAATATTCTAACTGATACAGAGCATCTGAAACCTGCCAGCGAATATCCAGGCGGATGGAGAGGAGAATTAAAGATTGAAATCGGGGGCAACGTGTATACGGCCATTACTGTCCATAAAAGAAAATGCTGAAGTGTAGGTACGTGGGCACGTGACGAAGGTGCAAATGCACCCTAGCCACAGTTCCTAATAGCAAAACTGACGCGTGTACATCTGCGAGTGCTCGGAGGTATATTCCCACGCATCCTAATCGCGCGTCCTTGAAAACTCGCGACGCAGATTCGCGAGGAATCTAGTAGCCAGCCAGGACGTCGTCGCCGGTGACTTCTTCACCCTCGCCGTCGTTGTCTTTCTCATCACGTGCGCGCACGCCGTTGCAATCGCGCAAAATACACCAGCCAGACACGGCGAGCCGACCAGCAGCGCGTAGGTATAGAGGCGTGCACGAGCGACTCCACCTGCATCGCGCGCGTTTATTATCCAGTATCGATGCGTGTGCATGTGCGGATCGGGGCGAGAGACAGACGCACCTCTGGCTAGGGGGAGGGAGCAAGGCGGGTAGAGGGAAAAGAGAGCGAGCGGGATGGAGAGAGGGTTGTAGAGAGCGCATGGAAGGCTGGATCGTTCGCTGCCGGTAGCAACGACCCTGGATGCATCGACTCCTGGGGTTGTTGGGTGGCAAGGGGTGGTGGATAGAGCGAGATGCAAGCCACCGGCACGAACAGAGACGGCGGAGGGAACGAGGAGAGAGACAGAGAGGGGCTGATGTAGGTACCAGAGACTAGGGGAGTCACCCTTTGTCTCCTGTCTTTCTCTCACCCCTTAACCGAACCCCACTATGTCCAGGCTACCTCTTCGTTCTTCAACCACCCTTCTGCCCCACCGTCTCGCTCTCGTACGCGCGTACACACAGGCTCTCGCCAATCTCTGTCCCCCTCTGTCCCTCCCCGTTTCGTCTCCCTCTCCACCAGCACTTCGGCTCTCCACGCTATTGATCCCGCAGCATCCACCGCGAAATAACGACGAACGCCCCTGGTTCTCTTTCCGTCTTCGTCCCTCCTCCCGTGCTTTTTCTTCCCCGTACGGCTAGCCGGTCGGGAACGGAACGAAAACGGGATATCGTAACCGCCGTGCCCGTCCTCCCGTCGCGATTTCGCATCGCGAGTAAAACAGAATTTTCGCGGGCCGCCAAGTTTCCCGCGATACTCGCGATACATGGCGGTAAGGGGGCTGCGCGGGGGCAGCCGAAGGGTGAACGGAACACATTGAACTCGACACGGTTCCAAGCTGTCTGCGAGAACGAGGAAAGTTCGAAACGTACGCTGGGTATTCCCGGTCGTCGACACGACCGACGGAGTCCCCGGGGAACGGCGCTCCATAGCCATGCTTTCGCGGGAACGCTCAGCTCCTGATTTTAGACCGTAATTTGCTAGATTAGACGCCTGGACCCGCGGACGAAATCTGATGTAATTAGCGTGGAGAATAGGGTAGAATAGGGTATCGTATTTTAGAAGTAGACTGGTCAATATTATCTGTTTCGATTAGGGCTGGGACTATTCGAATATTTTACAAGTATTCGAATGTTACGAATAAACTTCGAATATTTGAGTATTCGAATACTGATATGTTCGAATAGTATGGTGTGAAGTGGGTCAAAATTAGCTTATAAGATTTCACCCTGACAAATGAACCTAAACAACTTGATTTATAATTCACACCATACTATTCGAATACATCAGTATTCGAATACTTGGATATTCGAATATATCAGTATTCGAATACTCGGATATTTGAATAGTATTCGAATACTTGGATATTCGAATAGTATTCGAATACTTGGATATTCGAATTATATTCGCCAAATAATTGAGCAACTGAAGTATTCGAATATTCGAATACCGAAAAATTTGACAAATAGTCCCAGCCCTAGTTTCGATTACGTTGCATGCTGCAATTGGTGCAGTAAAGTATGTATTCTGGCTGAATGAATTCAACTTATCCTGACAAATTATGGATGGGCATTTTGTTTAATCCCTTTTTTATTTTCTACGGAGAAATAATGGTTGATAGTAGGCATAATGATACTTGTCGTTATTAAAACAAGAAATACTCTGAACAGTTGTTCCATTTATGGTAAAAATACCGAATAGTAGACATCAGATTTTGAAATATGGTGAACTGAAAGTAGGAGAAACGGTAGCTGTTGGTTCTTGCAATTAAGTTTGATTGGATGACACTCTGTATGCCCCAACGAACGATCCACGGAAGAGAATAAACACTTCTACTGGGATACCTTCAGAAGCATCACGACCCTAAATCTAAGTGGCCGAGTGTTTCGATAATGTTACCGATGCCACCTGCGAACCAAATTTCCTGCACCTGCCGAATAGTCAGGCCGGTACCGAACTTTCACAACAGGTGTCGAAAAGTGTTTCATTAACGGCTCAACGGCTTTCGTATCCTGAGTCAATGTGATGCACAAGGTGCGAAATGATAAGTACATAATCCTGTATTAAGGTATTAACGTGTTTGAATTCTCTTTGAAAGTTTTATAAACGTAAGTCTCCTGCACCCTTCTTGATTCCATAAATAGCGGAAGGGATGCCGCTAAAATAGCGTTCATTCCCAAATCATCGATGCAACTTTCCCGTGACTACTTCCGCGTACCACGAAGCACACCCTCGACGAGATGCACACTCGTCTCGGGCAAAGCAAGTATAAATCACGCGGTGCGTATCCTCGCCGTTCGAAGCGTTTACTTTGTAAATAGTTCGGCGCGTGGAAACGCGATCGGGAACGGAGGAATCCCGCCGCCACGTCCGCGAGCTCATTATCCTCTTCTCGGCGTTGAATTCCCGGCGATATTTCTCGTTCGTCTCGCGTGGATGACGATAATCGCCGGTAATTTCTTCCCAGCACTCCTCCCCGCCGTCTTCTACCACCCCAATGAGACGACGTTTCCACGAAGATATATAGAGGCGAGTATATCTTCGCCTATCCGTTGCGGAGGAAGACGAATGTTAGGGGGCGTCACGGCGCGAGCCTGGAACAAAGAATCGGGGCGGAGGGGGTGGAAAGGAAACGGTTTCGCGTAAAGAATTCCCATGAATTTGACTTTGGTAGCGTCTGATTTCGATGGACCAGGTGATACATGGTATAGTCAGTCAGAAAGAAAGAGGAAACGGAGAAAAAGAAGGGGAAGAGAGGAGTCAGCCGGGTTTGAAATAATTTTTAAGCCCTGGTCGGCTACCCTGGGCCCGACCGTTGACAAATTAGCATAACAGGGAATCGACCCAACTGGCGGAGTCAACCCCCACTGGATACCCCCTGCCAGGTCGTCTCAAGTGCTAGTTATATAGGCATCGATGGAAGCCAACATCCGACATTTAACGTTTGAGTCCGAGGCAAGGGTTCCGTTTGTGTCGATGGACTTTAGAACGTTCTGACCGGGGAACCGAATTATTTTAGGGGATAAATATGCTTCTTAATGATTGAAGACCAATGATTGAATGATGAGCTGGAAGAATTCGAGGACGTTGGAGACTAAAAAAATTGAGAGGAGAGAATAAAAAAATTAAACAAAAAATTGGGATCATACTTCAAGGTATTTACGATAAAGGCCTTCAAATAGATTTTGTATTCCATTCACCATACTCGCATAAAAAAATTCTCAAAATCAGGCCTTTCCGAGCTCTACTGTGGGATTACCCCTTAAAAGTTCCTAAAATTTTTTATGGAAAACTCGTTAGCGACAGTATTAACCACTCTTGATGAATCATTTTACCCGAAGAATAAAACGACACCTATAGCAGAATACGAGACTCACTTCCTTGGGAGGCGATTCGACGTCACGCAGTTTTACTTTCGCGTACAATTTTTTCGCGGTTCCGACAAAAAGTAGCGGCGCTCAGGGTCGCGGTAGACGCGCTTTGCAAGGGTAGTGGCTCGAGAGGTTGAAGAACCCGCGTGGACCACCCCGTTGCGACCAGCGCTGCGCCATTGTGAGAATTCAATTTGGGAAACTAATATGGGAAAAGGATAAAAAGCGCTTCGGAGGCGTGCAATAAAGCTAATTACATTCCCAGCAGCAAATACACTTGAGTTGGGGGAAGAACGCTAGAATACACTCGACGTGCAAGCGGGGTGGGACGTTTAATTGAAAATTTTCCTAAATCCCGCCGAATGAAATGAAAATTTCATTTCACCGTGCACTCGACTGCATCAAACGTTTCCGCCATTATCACCCGCGCACGATTGCCGCTAATCAAAGCCCCCTTATCGTCGCCACCTACGCGAATCCATCCCTCCCGTAAACAAGCCACGTACCACCCGTTGGTAACGATATCAAAATCATTGTCTATCGATCGATCGTTATTCAAACGCTTACGAGCCCGCCATTACCGCTAATTACCAATGAATAATAAACGACCGACGAATTTTCGGTCAACCCCCCACCCAAGCCAGCTACCTATACGCCACCCTTCGCTGCCAATCCGGGTGCCTTTGACCAGCCAGCGAGGCCCTGACTGCCATGCATCAAATCGCAGCGCAGCAAAGACGAGGTTCGCTGCGTAAACGCTGGTCCAGGTGATTTGTGAGAGATGGATAATGGTTAGCCCGGGCCGTGACGCTGCTGTGCCCTCGTCGACGGATCCGTACGCCGATATCGGTGCCGGTACCGGCGGCGGCGAGGGTGGTGGCGGCTGTAGAGTAACATAGAGCGAGGGTGGCGAGGCCGGTGGCCGGGGGAGAGGAGGAGGTAGAGTGAATCGACGGAGGGCTGGTTGCAGGGACCGGCGGGCTCCTACGTATACCAGGGGTGTAGCCACCTCGGTGCACCGAGGGGTGGATTCTCCGGCTCGGGTCAGTGCCCTCCCGTAACATTGAACCACCCTGCGGTGCAGTCAGGGCCGAGGCAGGTACGCATGCGTGGCCAGCACGCCCCTCTGACATCGCAACGTGCGCCACCCAGCCAACTTTCCAACCCCCTCAGCCCTCCATCGCGATCTATCGCGAGCGGTACATACATCCACCATGCCGGCGTGCTGGCCAGCACGTCTCGGTGTTTTAATTTCTTCCACCGCCCTGGACACCCTGTTCCCCGTCTCTTTCCCATCTTGCCTCGTTCATTTGGCCTCTCCATCTCTCCGTTTCACCTTTCATTCTCCCCTCGGTCCTCTACTTTTACTGTTTATCCTCGCCCTTTCCTCCCTTCCTTCCTCTGTCTCCGTCTCTGCACCCTTTCTGCCCGTTCCCTCGATACGCACCGGTAACGAGCGGTAGCTTTCTACGTGAACGTTTCCCACACCCCCCATGCCCCTCGTGGCTTCGCGCTGTGCGCGGCGATCCTTTGGCCGGGCAATCGAATTTTCGCGTCCGCGGAATGTCCCGGGGCTACTGGCAGCAGGCAGACCGATCGCGTCGCGCTGATTCGAACAGAAGTCACGCTCGGCCGTTGCACCTTGTCGCGCGACTGTTGCCCGCGGACACCTGTGCCCGTGTTTCACGGGCAGGTGGACCGGTCGCAGGGTTCACTCGGCTCCGATAGAAATCCCCGGGGCTGATAAACAACGTTCCTCCTCCACTGGCTCTTTACCAAGGGGAATGAGCGCCTCTCGGTTCGGGCCGCACAGTGGGGCACATAACATAGGATTCGCGGAAAAAATCTCATAACTTCGGGGTTTCTGAATATTTTTGAGTACTTTTATTTATATTATTTGTTAATAGCAAACAGTTATATAGACAGGAATAGTGATAAAATTGAACCATCTTTAACAAATGGAATAGTAATAAACCCCGTAAACATTCGGTATACAAAAACCATATATGATAATTATGTACTAATAAGTATGTAATATTACATAAACAATGAATTAATTAGCTTTGAATATTATAAAACATTCTAGAACATTAGGGTTCCTATTCCTGGTTATAAGCCTAAAAATCTTAAAATCTTAAAATGTTAATTTATAATAAAAAAAGGAATGTTATATAAATATTGATAAATAATTATGAAATAGGTTTCCTCTGTATCGATTATGGTAACAATACTTTATTTATAATTTTTATTGTTATTTTATTGTTTTTTTCTTATTTAATGTTGTTAATATTACTGTCCATACAAACTAAAAATAACAAAAAGTAATATAAAATAGAAACTATGCAAAAATAGAGAGAAATGCCGATGTGATGTGTTTCTGCGAAATTGCATGCACAGCGCATTTCTGTGATTATGTATCAATAAAAGCCAAAGTGGCAAATAAACGCAGCCAATTTTTCGAGTGTTGTTAGTAGGTGGTATCTGCTTTCAATTATTACTATTTAGAGCCCGCAGGAATGCGGAGCTTATTTTATAAACCTAAAAGAGTTAATGAAAACTTGAAAAACCTGGTAGCTTTATTTGAAGTTGTATAGTGGGATTACAGTGAAGAATTTTCGAAAAGTATTTATGTCACAAATAAGCTGAGGCTATACACATTCGAAATACATGAGGTAAAAAAATAAAAATATCTAGAGGAATTCAGAAACAAATCGACAATCTGGTACGAATATTGACACGTTTCCTGTTAGAATACGAAAGATCAACTTCAGATCAATTTTTCTTTGCAATTAACATGAATATGACATATCTATCAGATAGGTTAGATACGTTGGTACATTGGCCATCAGGATACAGTGACGGGTACACAAAAATACAACTTTCATTGTAAGACTTTTTTCCTCCCCACTGTGGGCCGCGGCCCCGGGGATTTACGGCGCGACGGAGGTATAAAAAATACGCGCGCCCAACGGCGGCAGCTCGAATAATCGATATTATCGGGTGATATGGGAGATGCCCCGCAACCGAACACGCGGAACTTTGTAAACAACGATACTTCACATGTAACGCCGGCCAGGAGACTCGGCACGGGGGTGGAACGATGTGAGTGGGAGGGAATGAAATTTCTAAAAAGACACGTTTGCGAAGTTCAGACGGTGGAAAATTTATTACACACTTTTTCTATTGTTTTCGTCGCCATTCAAACTATCCTCTGACTATCGAAGTCGTGCACAAGAGCGTCTATTCTCTCCACCGTTTCCGCCTTCGAAGATGTGAAACCAATCCTCTATCAAAGAGCGTTTCACACAAGAATCAAGGACAGTTACTTTCCGTGGCAAGTGATCAATGTTTCGCGTGCCGATTCGGAATCGAGCACAACGCCCTTCGCGAGAAAGGATTTCACCTTGAGTTTTCCACGCTCGAAAAATTGAGCCGCGGTGATCGAAATGGCCCCCGGCTCGGTTGCAGCGTCGATTCGAGCGCGCGGAACGATCGGATGCTGTCTTAATTATTGATTCAACGTGGTCGCCGAGGCCGCGATGTCTGGGAAATGAGCGCATGCGAATTATAGGCGGGGCCGCGAGGCCGGCCACGAGTTACGCCGACTGAAGCTAGCGGGGTTGAATTACGATTCGTGTAAATCATCGTGCAGCCGGTTTTCGCGTACCGTATTCGGCCTCGTCCATGACAGGGAGGAACATGTAAATACTTCGCGGCCATTAACGTTTCTCGTAACTTTTTCCCTGACCACTAAAGGGACATAAGTTTCGGTAACGTTACACCACCGTGTGATTATGCGATCCCTATATGGTCGAGTACCTGGGATTCTCTTCTCCTAATGTACTGTCCTCTCTTCTTACACTTTTAACAATTAATTGCTGCCCCCTCTGCCCCTCTTTTCTCTCTTCCACTGAGGGAGGTTCCAAAACCGTAACTAGTACCGTAATTAAAGACAGCAATTTTTAATTATGATGAATGTTACTGAAGGTGACATCTCAGTATGAGCAGAGTCCCCAGGTTTTACCATAAATGGAGTGAAAAATTGCGGTCGAGGTAAAGCTAAGGGTGAAACTCGCAAGCACTAAGCCTACCCCAATGATTTTCACGTAACTCTCATTGCCCGTTGGTATCTCGATGTTTCCCTCAATATGGCCGGGATTTCGTTGGGCTGCACGTCGATCTAGCGTAACCGATGAGGAACTTTTCCAGTGCAATGAACTCCGGGTCTGACTGCGGTGCAGAGCACAGAGACGCGCCCCTAAGCAGAGGCACGAGCCCGGGGTTGGTTCTGAACGACGTGACTAAAGTGGAGGCAATCACGCCACGTATAATGCCGGTATATTTCAGTCGCGTAACCGTGCACAGAAATGAATTTGAATAGCTAATGATACACGGGCTCCAATTTGAAGGGTAAAACGCTGGGGCGTCGAGGGTGGCCGCCAACGGGGTTGGGGCACAAGACCGCGGGATTAGGATATACATCGACGGGGTGGTTCTCGTTCCTTTTTTATTTTCTTCCTGCTTTGCTTTTTATCGACTTAACGATCAGCTTCGTCCTTGGTTACGACCACGATTGGCGGAAGTCTCTCGGCTTCCCGAATACCTTTACACGTTTCCGCGTTTATACGTTTACGAGTCGTTTTAAAAGTCAAGTGTGCCGATAATTTACGGATACTCGAGCAGTATTGCGCTTAACAAACCGAGTAGGGTGTTGCACTTTGTACTCAACAATCAACAAGACGGAAGGATTAGTCGAAGTCTCTGGTAAATGTGCGTGACGAACAATATGGGTTGCATGATGTCGCGGTTCAACCTCTAATTCGTGCAACGTCGCGCGGAATTTAATGTCTCGGCGAGAATTTTCTACCAGCGAGGAGACTGTGCAACCTTCCTTTCCCGTGATTCTATTGCAACATCAATCAGAAGGGTACAATGGTCCAATCAAGACAATATCTCTCGAGCCACCTGACGTCCAATGCAACAAATTCACGACCTCCTGATACGATCGGGGGAAATAATTCCTCGCGTTTACGTCGCCGCACCGCGATCAGTCCCAGAAACCTATTTCAGATTGAAACGAACCTCTCTCCCTGAGCGGGTGGCGGCCTCGGGTGATCGCGTAAAAGCGAACACCGGCCGCGAGGACGGTGTGGTTGGAAAATTCGCAGGGGCAAGTTTGCCCCGAAAGCGTGAAACTTCGTTACAGTCAACTGATGTCCGCGCGGCAAATGCGCATCCGCCGGGAAAAGGAGTTCGTGGAACTCCCCGGTGCCGGTGCACTGAACTCTACCCCGATTGTTCTGCAAAGCGTTGACGTATCTCGAAGTGGAAAAAGGGGGCGCATCGGTGACGGGGTGGGTGGACACAAGGGACGCCGGGGGAGCGAAATGGCCTCATTTCGCAGCTAGAACGACGTGCGTCGGTCCTTCCTCGTGGAAGTTTGATCCGCGCACAGCCACCGCGCAACGCTCGCCTCCCGCTTGCTGGAAATACCCGCGACTGTTCAGGCCGCGTCCTGACTGTGCTGGGTTCTTGATAACCACCGGGCTAACTGCAATCTTACGACGTCGCGCGAGATGAAGATGGAGATGGAGATTGAGATGGGGAAACTGCGGGGAATGTGAGGGATGGATCCTCGAAGATGTATGCTTAAATGGCGATGCTTCAGACGCGATGCTGCGAACGGTCTCAATTTATGTATGTTTCTTCTGCATCTGATTGCCCGCGTACCTTAGCATTAATGCATCTCAAATCTGACGCGTATCAAGCACTTGAAATGCTTGATATTCTAGGACGTAAACGATAGAGACGATGTGAAATCGTTCGTCTCGTCAGACGATATAAATATTCTAGACATACCGAAAATAGTATAGTTTTAATTACTTTAATGTCTAACCATGACTGGCATTATTCCCGATACCCCCTGAGATTAAATTTCACTCTGAACGTGCACCGTTTTAAACCGAAATATTCATCCCCCGCGATATGGAATTCCTCCGTTTTCTAACGAAATTATCGAACATCGATACGAAATAGAGCAGTTTACCTCGCCCATGACGAAATAATGTCGAGTGCGTCGATTCAACTGATTTAATTACAGCGGACTGTACGGCGTAAAAATAACGAGCAGCGCAGTGCAACGAAAATCAATACATGCTAATGGTGATGCCGGAGACGCGCGGTGTGCTAATAATTCAGGCATAAATAATACGTAATCGTATAAAGAAATCCTCTAAATAGTGTCGACGCGTGTTCGCCTGCTTTCACGGCTGAAACGACAAGTGTGGGGATAATTTCTGAACGCGTACTTATATAACAACTGGTCCGGGCCATTTCGGCCCGTTTTAGGAACTCCGATTTCACAAACGCCCAACGCTAATAATATTAATTTTCATACCCACTGGAACGTGCGAATATACGTGGTAGGTACGTAGAAGAGTATCTGATATCAAAAACGACTTCTACGAAACACCCACACCTCGGGTTTCATTACGATAACCTAATAAACCGTCTCGATAGTTCATTTACCTACCTACTTACACCATGACTTACGCGAACGTAGGTATAATATGAATTAAGTTCATTATGTCCATTAAAAAGCTACACTCATTTGTAAACCTCTAAATAAATATATCTTCGTTGCGTTTTCTCACAACCACCCTCTAAAAGCCGTCTAGAAGACGCACGGGGGATTATCGGGACGCCATGGCGAGCCAGAAAGGGACAAAAGCCATCGAAACCACCCCCGCCCGCCGCAGTGCTCCATCCCTCTGCATATCTTCCTTTCCGCACGATCGTAATATTCCCTGGAAGCTGACGCGTACAATGTCTCGCAGACGGCGCTGGCATAATGTGCCGCGGCACGATAGCGATCCACCCTTCGAGGTGGTGAACACCACGGGGTCGTTAAAAAGTCCGTTGGACCACTCGTGACGGCCGCGGTAGCGAGAAACCCCGGGCACGAAGAATGCACCGAGCCGAGGTGCACTTACTTACTTACGCGGCGTTGCACCCCAGCAACTGCTCCTCCCCCTCTCTCAGCTGACTTTCCCGCGCGAAGGGATGAAATCGTTAGCCGTCGGGGAGGCTGAACAGGCACGACCTGTGCTGGAAACGCGCGAGGACGCATCCCCGCGTCCCTTTCACTCCCTCCACCCTTAGAATTTAGTCACCAGTAAATGACTTTTCCTTTGCCCGCCATCGGAATAGTTTTACGCGGGATATTATTTTCTATATATTAACAACCCCTCCACTTGGGTCCAGACGGCTATTTGAGAGAAACCGAAGAGTGTGGGTGGTGATTCTTAGTTTTTATTTCTGAATTGAGGACAATTGAAATATTGCACAAATATTAGAAGTTTGTGTAAAAGATGCCTGCAGAGTGGATAGTCAGTTGTTCGCTTAATTTCTACAATTTTCGCTTCAAACAACCCTAATGAAAGTTATCTATATCGATCTGCGGTTTAAAAATAGTCTACCGATACACCGTCGCATATCAAAAACTGAAAGTTCTCGTTACTTTGCACCCGTTTAAAAACATTTTTACTATCCTCTACAATCTTGATTTATTTTCATTACGCGTCTTATGAAAGTTTCGCCAATAATTTTATGCGAAGCACGGTACTCCGAGCAAAATAGCCGAAGGGATATCGGAGCTACGACGTCGTGAAACTGCTTCGATAAACTCCTCCCCGTAAAAACATTATTACCCCCTAATGTTCGGTATCGTTGGAAATTGAAAGCTAGCATACGGAACCTCCTCTATCACTAGCCCCTCTCGAGCGAATCGTCTCCGTTTTGCTAGAATGATGACCTTCAATTACTTCGAGATCAGCTACGACACGAAGGCTGCTTCGATATTCAAGGGGACTCGCGGCAGTATGGAATTCCGAGATGCACGGGTGAAAGAAAATGCGTAGCTGTGCCAACAAGCAGCTTCGTATCATTGCAAACACTTTGTCGAAACGTCTTTACGCGTGCGTACTATGAAATTGCGGGGTCGTTCCGCGATGGAGACACGTGGAGGTGCGCCCCGTAAGCAAATAAATTGACCATACCCCTAGACCGTGATACTATAGATCCTGGCAGGATTTTCAAAGCCACGTCGAGGCCTATAGGAGAAAGCGTTTTTCCTGAAATAGCGCGGTATCAAGAATTCATGGGCTTCCGATGGCTGGAACGATACGCAATCGAGCATTAAAATTCTTTCCCGTTGAGGGGATCGATGGCACGGCGTCACAGCGTCTTCAATACTTCACGATCATTATTTTCGAAGCAACCTGAAACTATCCTCCCTCAAATTCCCCCGTCTGCCTCCGTAATTTCCCCCCAAGTCCCGAGGATACCTCCTCTTAATGCGGGAAGGGGTGAACAACCTGAAGCAACATTCCACGTTAACCAACACCGCGTCTCCGGATGGAACAGACTCACCCTATCAGAAACCCAAGCCCTATCATACCAAGAAACATCTCACAACGCAACAATCCAATGGATCAACCTACCGAAGCATTTATAAACCATCGAACCATCCCCGGACTGTTTCAAAGCAGATCGAAACAATGACACCCATAGAGGGAGCAGAAAACAAGGGAAGAAGGGGTTGGCTGGCTGATGCCGCGAAGACAGTGGCTGCTTTTTTTCTAAGGTTACGAGGCTGGCTCCGTGGAAAATCCACGAGTGTGACGGGCCTCCCAGGCAGAGGGTACTCAGGAGAGGGAGGGCGGGGGTGAGGGTTGCCAACAGTGCAACGAATGGAGATCGATTCTGAGTCTGGGTCAGGCGAGGGCGTTCACCCCCCGGTGCAGCCCGGGAGACACGGAACCCAGGGTCGTAGCTAGGGTATCACAGGAGGGGTACTGACGAGCGGGGGGAGGGGGAGGAGGGCTGAGGGGGAGGCAGGGGTGGGTCGCACGGGACACTCCCTTCTGGTGAGTGCAACGTACGCTCCTCTGTCCGAAATCGTGGCGGCGCGATCCTCTCTCCGTGGCCTGGGCCTGGCCCGGTGCAAGCCGGCTGGGGGGTTGCCATGGAGGGGCTCCTGTCGCGAATTTGCCGCGGGATCTCCACCCGTCGAATTTTCCGGACGATTGAAGCGTTTCGACGACGGAATCGCGCGGCCACCGAGGTTAACGGCCATCCGGGGCGTTTAAAGTGCATTCCAGATTTTACGAGACACCACTCGAGGATAGTGAGAGTGGGTGCACGCCGGGGAGATCCCTCTCGAGGATCGGCGACTCCCGAAGGACGCGGGGGCTCGCGCTCGTCGGTCCTAGGTGTCCGGGGAGTTCATCTTCCGTTTGCAGCGCCCCGTCGTCGAGGAAAGTTACGTCGTAACGTTATCATCGTTATATCATTTTTATACCAGTCTCCTCTTGCGCGAAGCTCCTCCGCTCGGGTTTACGTAACTTCCGCGATTACGGGGCGCGCCGAAACAGCGCGGCAAATATAAAATGCGAGCTCATTAACCGGCGGATAATTTATCGGGTGATAGCGAGCGATACAGCAGCAGTTGTCGAACGATACTGGATATGCATTTCGTCAAGAACGGGGAACGTAATACCGGGGCTCATTGTTTGGCGCGTCGCATTATTCCTGGTCTTTGTCCGCCGATGGAGAGTCTCGTGCTCGATCGTCCCTTTGCAGAGAACGAAACACGATATCGAAGTCCATCGAGCGGGCCTTTGTCATTCACGAGCTGATAGATCCGTATTTGCTTGGTACCAAGAATATGAAGGATGAATATTTCACGGATTTTTTAAGGAGGATGCTAATTGGGAAAATGTCGTTCAGATATGATATGGATTAAGAACTTGTACCTACCATCCAATTGTAGCAATGGAAAAGTGTGATGCTTCCCCTTTGATTGTATATTAAAACGGATCTCTTAACCCTCTTAACATTTTTTACCTATAAACCACCATGATAATTTGATAATCCCATCTCTGAAGTACACACCAGCTAACGAATGCAGAATTTCATTACTTTGAAGAAGATAGGAATACGAAACCGTGAATTTGTGTCTCGCTATTCGTCCCAACAGGTTCAGGCAAAAATTTTCATAAATTCCTTGCAGGCATGAATATTTTTCCCGCTCGACGGCCATAATTCGTATCTAACAAAGTGGAATATAAAATAAGAAAAATGGAAGAGGCCTAGGGACTTTACGGGCATATAATTTTCATAATTTCCGACATGTCGGTCCACGTTGCGGACCCTTATCCAGAAGCAAATAATTTAATACACATATTCTAAACAGAAGTAGACAGTGAATACTTAAAACAATGTTGAACTATTAATCAATGTTGAATAATACAAGCAGAAGCACCCAAAACATACAAACTACAAAGTCTCTTTTCACTTGTCCCTACTTTATTTGTAATGAGCAAGCACAAGAGAACACAGTACATTTTCAATAAATTAGTAACGTTAAAATTGTCGCAAGATACTGTGATTCCTCGGTTTCCACGTTTTACAACTTCCTACGCTCGTGTCTGAATGGCAGAGAGGTCCTTGATACCTTCCGCTTTAACCTGGCTACCAGGAGCGACTCCCAGGACGAGGTGAACGATCGACAGGGTGGTACGTGACCTTTTGCTCGAAGGATAACGGCAGGGGTGAGGCGGGGACTTTGCCCCTCAGTGACGGGGGTGAATGCACGTACGACCCATCTCCCACCACCCCAGTTCAGCTGCGCCGAACTATCGAAGTTCTCTTGGCCGACCAATTAATAATCTTTCGAGTCAGCCCCGACTTCCGTTCCCCTTGACGGGCACACGAACCAAGGAGAAAAAGTCGGATGATGCACCGGCAACTGGCTAATTCTGGGAACTTAGGTTTGTCGCATTTCGTCGGGGCCTATTTGTATGCAATCCTCCCTGGAGCGGGTGCACCGAGCGCAGGATCGATCCGCGTTTCGAGGGCTTTTTCATCGCGGCTCTATCTCCTCGCCCGATGCATTCTAGCCTCCGGTTGCACAATAATACACCTGGGAATTCATTCATTTTTTCCGAAACTACTTACTTTTTTGCTGGAGTTTGAATTTTTCGTAACATTTCTAGTAACGAGGGGAGGTGCTCTTAATACCTAGCGAGTATAACTAGCAATAATTTCGTATCGAACTGAAGTATTTTATGTTTGAATCGAGTACGTTTTTAAATTTTGTAATGCAATAGTTTTCTTATAATTGTAAGAAAATTTGTGTTAATCTTGTTTGCAGGAAATTTCATTATCCACGTGTTGAATTATCCTGGGAGCATCCAGAAATATTGATAAAGTCTTCCAAGTGGCCGTCTGGCGCCACGTGCCAGAGATTGATAAGAGTTTATCAGTAGTTTGATACCCAGTAATGAAAACTGATATCAGAAATTAATTCTGCGAATAAAGTGCAATGCTTTTTTCAGACGCAGTGACCTAAGATCAATGTTTCAGTAGAATTGTATGTCTGCATTGGTGGATGCTACCTTTTCTAATAATAGCTCACTAATCAATAAACTCCTATATCTTTGGCTTTTTGAAAATGGATAGAATAAGGCATTAGAACGCGATATTCTTTACAATTTTATGGGCCAATTTATAAATTCGGTTACTCTTTTTACGGTTATTTAAAAGTTAGCTGTCTAAAAAATATAAAAAATAGATATAAATTGTTTATCAGGGTATTATACCTAGTCACGTGTTCCAAATAAATTACAAATACTTTTTCACCCATGTTCAGTTATTCAAAGTACAAAGTAATACAAAACTTTCATTCACGTCCGGTGAACTCCTTAGCACAGGCGAGGTATAGAATAGACCTATCGCCTTATGGATATTCGTGTCACCACAGACGAGGTAAAGGATAGACCCATCACCTTATGGGTGTAGACACGTAACGTGGTCTGCCCGATTCGGCCGGTCGGTATTACAGCAGGTTTTTTCTGCACTGAAATGGTATTACCCATAGATACGCCGCTGCCTGATGCACGCGAGAGGGAACTGTTTGCTATTTCCGTATTCTATTCTGAATAAGGAAAGAAATTCTCACCTATTGCGTTATACTTATAAAAATTTAAACGGAAAGTCGGCTGGTACTGCAAACGTAGAAAATTCATTGTACATTTCAATTACTTGAAATATTTTTCATCTGCTTACAGATGAAACTTGGGTACATTTCGCCGTGGACAGGAACTTTATATGGGCCAAATGATGGAAATCTCAACAATGAACACAAGAAAATAGTGATTTTATATAACCGACAAAGTAAAATTATAAATTTTATACATTATTGTAACATTGTAAAAGTCTTTATTCAAATAAATTGGGAGAAACTTGAAACAGACAGTATTATTATTGAGAAATACCTTTCATACATACTCCTATCCAAATTCCAAACCTGCAATTTATCTAAGGCGGTGAAGTATTCATGTTCTCCTGATACATCGCTCCAAAATCTGGCCAAAATTTTCAGAACGCTCTAAAATGAGCTTCGTAACAGGATAACATGATGTCGAAAGAGGTGGCACTAAGTTAGCGCCTTCGGAGAGAGAATCTAAGGCGGAGAAGTATTCGACGCAGAGTCGCAGAGGTTTCGAAAGGCTTTCGACGCAGAATTTCAGCATACCTCCTTTCGCTTCATGTTCTCCTGATACATCGCTCCAAAATCTGGCCAAAATTTTCAGAACGCTCTAAAATGAGCTTCGTAACAGGATAACATGATGTCGAAAGAGGTGGCACTAAGTTAGCGCCTTCGGAGAGAGAATCTAAGGCGGAGAAGTATTCGACGCAGAGTCGCAGAGGTTTCGAAAGGCTTTCGACGCAGAATTTCAGCATACCTCCTTTCGCTTCATGTTCTCCTGATACATCGCTCCAAAATCTGGCCAAAATTTTCAGAACGCTCTAAAATGAGCTTCGTATCAGGATAACATGATATCGAAAGAGGTGGCACTAAGTTAGCGCCTTCGGAAAGAGAATCTAAGGCGGAGAAATATTCAACGGAGAGTCGCAGAGTTTTCGAAAGGCTTTCGACGCAGAAATTCATGATACCTCCTTTCGCTTCATGTTCTCCTGGTACATCGCTCCAAAATTTGGCCAAAATTTTCAGGACGCTCTAAAATAAGCTTCGTATGAGGATAACATGATGTCGAAAGAGGTGGCACTAAGTTAGCGCCTTCGGAAAGAGAATCTAAGGCGGAGAAATATTCAACGGAGAGTCGCAGAGTTTTCGAAAGGCTTTCTACGCAGAAATTCATGATACCCCCTTTCGCTTCATGTTCTCGTGATACATCGCTCCAAAATTTGGCCAAAATTTTCAGAACGCTCTAAAATGAGCTTCGTATCAGGATAACATGATGTCGAAAGAGGTGGCACTAAGTTAGCGCCTTCGAAAAGAGAATCTAAGGCGGAGAAATATTCAACGGAGAGTCGCAGAGTTTTCGAAAGGCTTTCGACGCAGAAATTCATGATACCTCCTTTCGCTTCATGTTCTCTTGATACATCGCTCCAAAATTTGGCCAAAATTTTCAGAACGCTCTAAAATGAGCTTCGTATCAGGATAACATGATGTCGAAAGAGGTGGCAGAACGAGTGAATTTGCTCTTTAAAACAATGCATTAACTTAGAGTTTTAAAAACAGCTCAGCATGGAAGTTTAGGTGTTCTGTTTAGCATGTCTTTTATATGTGATTTGGAATAAGCAGGATAGGAAGTAGTGGAAAAGGAAGGCTTATTAAATAATAGTGCTTTTTTATCACTTAACTGCATTTTATTGAAAAAGTGGAATACAAAGAATGAAATCTTACAAATGCGTTTGTAATATAGAAGATAAATAGATGTGAAGAAAAATTCATAATTTAGATAAAGCCATGTCTTGCGTAATTTTCAAATCCGTGACTACACTCCAAAATGTAGTCAATGATCGCATGTAACCAGTGCTGTCTTTAGGCATGTACACGCTGGGCAGTCGTCAGGGGACCCATGGCAGTAGGGGCCCACAATTCTGATTTTAAGTACTATTCCCGTGGGCGGGCAGAGACCCCCAGTGCATTGCTTAGCCCAGGGTCTACAATACTGTTAAGACGGCTCTGCATTTAACGCCTTTTAAAGTCCCTTACCTGTAAAGCAGAAATACACACGATTAATAATCACGTAATAAGTTAAAAAATTATTTGAAGTGGTGTTCACATCATATGCGCGTCCATAACAACGCCGGTTTAAGGGGGTAGACATGTCACGTGGTCTGGCCGAATCGGCAGGTCGGTATTTTTTTCGGCTGCAGGTTTTTCTGCACTGAAATGGTATTAAAGGAATTATAAGTGAAAAGGAAAAATAGATGAGATGTCCCCAGAAAATGAAGTTTGTTAGGTTAGACATTTTTCCATTAGCAAAACATTGAGACAGAACATGAAATACACTTATGACATTGTAGAAGCAGTTATGAACAAACATTATATATAAAATTGTGTTGGATGTTGAATTGGGCTAGTAAAAATGCGCAGGCTGGATGCGCGTGATTATTATGTGGTCCCCTCCCCGAAGTGACAGAAAATATAACCTATGTATATGCCATATGACAACAAATGTTTAGTGGCTATTTCGTTCTTTTACGCTACATTTGTGAACTTTTTATCATCCTTCCAAAACATTATTATTACGCCGCAACAGTATCTTTAGGAAATCGGGTATAGCGCATAGGTTATGTTTTCTGTCACTTTGTGGACAGAAAATCCGTTCCTCCAAGAGACAGAAAATCCGGTCCTCCAAGAGACAGAAAATCCGCTCCTCGAAGTTTTCAATAGCCGAGGAACTCCAACAGACAAATCCACGATCGTCAGATGGTGGTGGCTGATTTCTCCTTGATCGCTGTTCGCGAAAACGAATCGACCGGCCAATATATCTGAATAGGATTTTAGGATAAAGATAGACTGAAAGATGAAAAATTATTCGAAGCCCGAGATGAAAGGTCTTCTAATAAACAATGGAAACTAATAAATACCCGAAGCATAAATAGAATTTTAGATTTAGGGTATACACACCCTCCCCTAAGCCTAGTGTCGATCGGCCACTGAGGCCATTCGGAAGTATATTCTTTTATTTAAATAATGCCCATCTCTGCATAGAACCGTAAAGAATTATAAAAAAAATCGGGGTGTTAACTGTTGACCGATTTGGAGACTTTTCCTTGTTATATGTTATATACAATAGACGGAAGAATAATAATAAGAGCAATAATTGCAAATAATTGCTGTAACTTCCACATTCTGAAAATATGATCAGTATATCAATATTTCAAGTATTAGTAAAAAAGTTCCAATCTGTCCTTTTTATTTTAAATAATGTGGCCATATAATTATAACATAAATTCGAAAGTGATTTCATATAACCTAACCTAAAATCGTCCGAAAATGCATGCATTTACTGCATCACGCTTTTACTGTGTCGCGTGTATCCAGTTAACGCTTTAGTTTTGCTAGGATTCCACGTTGGCAGTCCTTCCGAGTAGGCGCCATCTCGTATCCATTAGCTCAACTAAATTTGTCACGTGACTTGCTCTGTATTATCGCCAATATGGCGGAACTCATATTTGGGAATGCGTTTCACGAGAATACGCTTTTCGTCCTTATATGAGCAGATTTTGAGCTGGGTGAGGTCTCATTCGAAAGAGGAAGGTTCAGTGCAGCGCGCTCTGGTCATCGTTTGAGTCACAAAACTGTTTTAGTGACCTAAAAATACTTGGATTCATGCGAATGTATTTTGTCGATTTTTGCTCTACTTTGAACACTCATATTATTAGATATCAACAGAATCTCGTCGAACCATGACCAGAGCGCGCTGCATTGAACCTTCGTCTTTCGAATAAGACCTCGCCCAGCCCAAAATTCGCTCATATAAGGACGAAAAGCGTATTCTACTAAACCCATGTTTCGAGCCAGATTGTGTCGGTATACAGCGCGCTGCATTACCCGTGTCTACCCCCTTATGGATGTGCGTGTCGCCACCCAAACTGTGTTACCGACCCATAATTTGAGGACTGAATTTAGCGGCCTCTGCTCATGAACAGCGTCCAACTTAGGAACTACTCTGAAATGTGTTGAAATGCTGAAAGGTGTGTGCGTGGTTGTATACGTGTGACTTGTTTAGAGTGTGAGTTTGACATAGAGGGCGGGCTTTCGCTACGCTACGTAGTGATCCTCTAGAGCAGGCCTGTCCAACTGAACGCTACCTATCCCCACTCCTTTACGGCTACCGCTCAGCGCTCTTGCCGTCGCTCGCAACCAGTGTTGGGTTTACTACGTTACATCGAATTTACTACGTGACAAGCGTAAAAAATGTAAATAATTGTATAAAATGTAGAAAATGTAGAAAATGTCAAAAATTCAAATACAAACACTTAACCTCTACCTATTGTATTGAATTTTATTGCACAATGTTTTAAATTACTTTAAAAAGAAAGATTGGAATATACTTATAACAAAATTATAAATAACATGAAATTTTTTTGTCATATCTTTCGTGTGCAAAAGATACTCGAATTTTTACGTATATCAACATAGATTCTGGAGAAATTGATAAACCTTTAGCAGATTATTTCTTTGGATGTACCATTCCATTTAGTATTATTGAATCTGACCACTTTAGGAACTTTATTCATAAATTGCATTCAGCTTGTAAAATTCCAACTCGAACGACATTGTCGAATAATTTACATAACGTCAAATTTCAAGATACAACCAATTTCGATTAAATCCAAAAATGCAATTCTACTTTTAGATGGTTGGGAAAATTCATCATCTAACGATCAGTATGTTGTTGCAATTCTGAATTTAATGAATGCGATATATCGATTCAGGTTATGGCGTTCCAAGTCTACAACGGTTTTTCAAACAATGTGATTTTATACATAAAATACATGACGTAGTAAAGTTAAACTATTTACTACGTCTTATTCTACGCGTAGAAAATTTACTTTTCTACGTTAGGTAAAATACGGACCGACCACTGCTCGCAACCACCCGCGGCTGCTCTTCGAGGGCAAGAGCAAAAGTTCGACAGGCCTGCTCTAGAGTCAGACTATACCTCGACTGTGGTATACCTGTGAATATTTTTCAACCGGCTACCTGTTTCATACCGGCGTTGCGAAGATGCGATTGGAATTGTAAAAAGTTTACAGATAACTGTGACTAATCGTAACAGATTAGTGAATTCTTCAAATGTTGATATAAACTGTGTTCCGATGACGAGAAACACAGCTATTTGTCCCTACCTAAATGTATGAATTATATTGGTTGGTCGAAACGTAGTGCTGTCACGATAACAACTATGCTTGACATAATATTAACAATCGTTGCCTTATTAGTTACTATTCTGTTTGTGAGGTACTACTGTTTGCGAAGACGTATCAGGAACGTTAATAATAAGCACGTTGTTGTAAGTAATAAAGATTTAACGCAGACTTAACCTCTGCGCAGGTTATTTATCCACGAAAGTTTTCGTGAAAAGTAAATAAATTATCACTATCCTATTGGAAGGAAGCTTTAGAATGATTAATACTTATTACTATTATCATGCTCGTGTACCTAAAATTTGATCGATTGTTTAATTGACAATTAACTGAAGTACAGTATGAAAATTATCTTTTACAGAGAATAATATGATAGTTGTTTAATTTATTCTTAATACACTCTCTTTTCTTATAGCATATTTTCTAATATCTTCTTCTCTCCTTAGGTAACTGGCGGTTCCAGTGGTATAGGCAAATGCGTAGCGGTCATTGCTGCTAAGTATGGAGCTCATGTGACGATAATCGCGAGGGATCTTCAGAAGTTAGAATTAGCAAGGAATGAAATAATTCATGCTTGCAAAAATAAGGATGTCCAAAGGGTTGAATATTTATCTTTAGATGTGGGTGGAGATTATAAGACGGTCGAGAAAGCGTTAAGCGATTTAGAGAAAACTATGGGTCCAATATATATGTTAGTGAACTGTGCTGGTACTGCAATCTGCGGTAAAATTGAGGATACCTCAGTGGCAGATTTAAAGAAGATGATCAATATCAATTTTCTGGGATCATATTACTGTACCAAAGCTGTTGTCCAAAGAATGAAAGCTTCTCAGGAAGGAATTATTGTCTTAACTTCTTCTCAAGCTGCACTACTAGGTATGTACTCGAACATTGTCTCTTCGAACATATTCACGCAAGATAACATTGACATGGATTCTTATTTCCCAGGTATATTTGGCTATTCAGCTTATTGTAGTACAAAATTTGCCCTCCGTGGTTTGGCAGAGAGTTTAGCCATGGAGCTTGCGCCGTACAATATTTCCGTGACTCTGAGTCTACCTCCAGACACGGATACCCCGGGCTTCGCCATAGAGGAGTTGTCAAAGCCTCTTGAGACGAAACTCATATCCGAGACCAGTGCTTTGGTCCGCCCTGAAGTGGTGGCCAACAAACTTTTCAAGGATGCATTGGTTAGTAATATTTAGAGCTGTAAGTCAGTCCAATCGAAATTAGACGATAGATAGAATAAAAAATCCTTTCAGGCTGGAAAATTCTTCTCCACCGTCGGAATCGAAGGTTTCATGCTAACGGTTCTATGCGCTGGTATGTCGCCGTTCAGTTCAATCGCGGAATTAGTTGTACAGTCTGCGCTGGTCGGTCTCTTCCGGCTTGTAAGTGCCTGCTACCTCGTCCACTTCCAGAGGATCATTCGGAATTGTATAAAAACCCGCGACAAAAACAAGAAATCCGAGTAGACGAGTGGCGCGTGGCATGGAGTACAAAATCTGTATGATGCGAAAAGTGAACGGCATTTTTAATTCCCCGAATGATGATACAATAAATCTACAATCAGAAAATCCTCGTGTATTTCTTACATTCTCTGTAGCGAGTAATCGAGACATTTGTAAACGACCCAATGAATCCTAGACGACTACCTTAATCATCGAACGGATTAAACGATCAACGGAGTCCGATGGGCATCGGGAAGTCAGGGCGGAAAGAGCACGAAGGAAGGGAGACACGTTGGAGTCTTAACGGTTTGGCTTACTTTTATTTAGTATCCCGTAAGTTCATAGTATAATGTTCTTCGTTAAGCTTTATGGTTCTTACACACATAGAACGGGACAAGTTGTCGTCGTCCCTGTTGCCACGATACTTTGGAAAAGAAAACGGAAACGCTGAGACTCGTGTGTGAACGTGTGCACTTCGACATGGACGATGCCGCCCCGTGGGTAAATAATAACGCTCGCATCTGGGCTCCTCCGATGCATTTAAAAATATCCAGCGCATCGATGTCGGTTCACTCGAACGGTGTGTTAGTCCCTTTTTTACAAGAATGAAAAGAAACCCACGCAGAGCATCGGTCGATTCAGCTGCGATTTATGCCCGTGGAGGTCGGCGTCCAGCTATCGAAAACGAGGCTGAACTTATGCAGAGAAATGGCGAATAACGAAGATGTGTCTCTCGAAATTGCAAATCGGTAATGATCGGTTTAACATTGATTTATTATCTCTCTCTCACTCTGGCTCGCTCTCTTCCTCTCTTTCATTCCGTCGTTTGTCCTCTCTCTCTCCTTTCCTCTCATTCATACAGGCGTTACGCCCACGCGCTCGTACTTTCGCTCGTTTCTCACCCGCGCTCGTTCGCACAATCGTTTTCCCTCGGCATCATCTCGCGGATTCGTTAATCCATCCCCATTCTCCCTGAAGCGTTCCGGGGTGTACAGCTGGGAATCCGCGAGACGAGGCTGGCCTCGAGGGATTTGTTTCTCCCTCTTCGTTTTATTATTCTCTCACTGCTTTCACTTTTAAAGTTATGTTAATTTTATATCGATGTTCGCTTTATCGGGCGCTCGACAAACGCTTCCCTCCGCTCCCCTTCTCCGCTGTTTCACCCCCACCACCTTTATCATCCCCGTTCTTAGTCGATTGTACGTTGCGCATGATTAATTGTCATCAGCTTCGTCGAACGTTCGAACCGGCAAACGGCACGCGTTAACGATTAATTAGACCCATTGCTACGTGTGATTTGTCGCGCGTCGGAAACGTAACGATCGATAGGTTCCCCGAGAACTGAAACGTTCGTGATAGACTATGTGTTTTCCCGTTGTCGTGATCGAGACTCCTGAGGTCTCGAGACTTTCGGTTCCTCGTCGAAAGGAGGTGACCCGTGCAGTTTTAAGGAACGAAGAATAGCTGACGGTAATCAGGATTCTGGAGCCTCAATGGCTACTTATCATATTATTTACCGGTCGGTACAATGTGAGGAGCGCGACGAATCGTACAGCAACATCGCCGGTCACGAGGGATTGATGAAGTTTTCGCCGTCCCGAGTGTTTCGATCGACGACTGTACACCCTTCGCTTATTTCTAACCCTCCACAGCTGAAATTCTTTACTACTCCACTTATAAGGCCGAAAAGAAATCCGTGTGCGGATTTCGTGACTAGAAACGAAGTACATAAACACGAGTGAATGCAAAGTAACGATGGATCCGTAGAACGATTACGATCACAATTAGATAAGACGCGAACCAGGCAGAAATACCACAGAGATGTCGCTGAAAAACAATACCAAAATCATTCGAACGATAATACTACACCAGAAGAATATATCTAAAGTACATACTCATTTTTCTTCTTAAAAGTTATCTATACATACAAGGCGCAACGATATCGGCCGCAAATGAGTACCCTGCAGGAATTTGCATGGCACAGCAGCAGTGATAAGCGGTAGAGGGTTAAAATCACAATAATCGTACATGTACACTCCCCTTGGAATCAATACTCATCCACTACTCAGCGGGCTAAAATAAGTTCACACCGCAGCAGTATACAATTTTCTTCGATAAAGTTCGCATGCTCCCCTGTGAGATATCGTTCCACCGGGCAGCTCGGTCTCCGCCACCGATCACGATTCTCCGCGCGCAACACGCGAGCAGAACAATATCGCTTCTCGAACGTTCCCATCGGAAATTGGATCGGCAAGCTTTAGCCAAGAACGCAGCACCCGGTTCGCCGATCCCGATCATGTCCCCTGGCGGGATCGCTCCACCCTCTGCTTTCGCGTATTTTACCTAATATCGAAAAAACTAGCTCGAGTATCTACGCGTAAGAGCACATCGACGAACTGTCAGGACGGTCAATCATCACACGAAAAAAGGATCTTTCCTCGATACTCGCGAACCGCGACTCTCGGGAACGGGCGCGTTCTCGTCGCCGGGGCGGATTGCACGTATACCGATGCGTTTTTTTTGGTTCCGAGGGACGACGATACGGTTGAAAGTTTAGCTTTGACAAATATTCAGAGGCTACTTGAATATCCGGAGCGTGGAGGAACTACGAACACCCCGTAAGGAAGCGAAGCATCGCCCGAGTGAATCAGCGATCGATGGAAGTGAGTTTATGCGACGAAGGACCATCGATACGAGAATATGCGCCCGTAAACAATATGATCGGATGAAAATGTCATTGGATCCTAACGGTATGGAAAAAAAACAACATCCGCCCCGCGAACCATGGATAAAACTGAAAATACATAATTACGTACTCAAGCCTGCACAGGCGGGCAACCCTAACAACAGAAGACTCCGCGACACTTAAGAGCTACTATAGACAATGGTACAAAAATTCAATGCTGCCTACGACGTTAGTATACCTTAGACGACGTTTTTATTTAACTGATCATCATCGTTATAATCGCCACCACCACCGCCATTGTCTCCGATCTTACGCCTGCCCATTCTTATTCCCGTTAGAATAAAGGAGCGACGAGGACGAGCGCGCGAAAATTACAACTGTCTTCTCCCACCTCGCGAGGGGTGGCCGCGGTTGTTGCGAGGAAGAAAGGGCGCTAGTTTTTTTAATTGCGTTCTCAAGGTTCGAGCCCCAACTTTCCTTCGTTCCTCTTTATTCTTCACCGCGAGTGGGCTCGCGAGGCGTAGGAAGAAGATAGAAAAGAAACGGTACAAGAAACGTTGTCCCCGATCGCTCCTTTTTATCTTAAAGTGCGTCATTCGACCAACGTCGTGCCGCGTCAGTCCAACGAACTAACACTTTTTGCACCTCGCGCGTATGTACGTCTATATTCTCTCCACTTACCCATTTCACTCTCACTGCATCTCGCTCTGTTTCCCTGCTCCTCCAACTGCCCCTCTCGCTCTTTCTCCCGCCTGCGTCGCGTATACATCCTCTTTCCTGCATTCGCACTCCTCTTCGTACGTTCTCAGTCACGCACACTCACACAGGCACACAGTCACCGGTCGTCGCGCGGACTTCACGTATACGCGTGTACTTACGTTCACACCTGGTTATTATGTCAGACAATATATCCCTCATTTTATATCCGTTAGTCCTTACGCTAGGCGTTAATTAGTGTTACATCTAATCGCGTGTGGCCGGCCCGTGCTATCCAGGAACGCGCTGATTGCCGCAGCTGCGCTCCTTTTTGTTGCCCGAAGCACCGCCGCGCCAGAAAAAGCGTGCGCGATGGTGCTACCCTCTGCCCCATTCCATTCGCGCTCTACTTCTCGCCCGCAATCTGTCCTTTAAATACTTCTCTCCTCATTCCCTCCCGCTACGATCGTTTTTGCGAAACGTCTTGCGGCGAGCGACTCCCCAGAGCTTTCGCCCGCCAACTCGTCGATTTTTCTCATTGGGGGAATATTAATACAGCCAAATTTACAAAACCTCAATGTGAAACAATACGAACTTGGAACACATAACCTCTCCCCCACCCTGTCGTCGTAGAATGGTGCGAAGCACGAAATAAATAATATAATAAGTATTTCGTTATGGAAAGAGCCCCGCTCGCGATTCCCCTTATTCCATAACCCACTGTCGCCATCGAAACTCAAACTCGAGCCGGTTAGCACGGGCGGCCAGACCCATTCGAATGCTTTTACGATCCGAAAAATTACACAGTAACGTTATTTATTTTTTTTGTTTGTTTCTTTAGTGTAACACGTACGGCATATCGTTAATTAACGTTACGTTATTTATATACTATGTATTTACAATCACATGAATCGTAGATATTCTAACGTATCGTTCGTCTCCGTTCAAACTAACCTCCCATCTCCACTGCGGCTTCCATTCCTCCCCCGTCTATGTCACTTTCCTCGCGGTTTATTCACAGTCACCCTTCGCGATTACGTCCTCGCGCACGCCCCGCGAAACGTTCGTCGCCCCTCTCCCCTAACCTTTAAACCACACTGTTTCCCGTGTTATTTGTTGCGCCGCTCTTTCACGTCGAGCTGAAACTTGTTCAATACCTCTCAACACCGTTGTGCAACGTATTCGCGCGCGTACACACATATACATATGTATATATATTTATCTGTCCGTTTGTATATATATATTTATATATAATATTATAAAAAACAGTATCTCCTAACGTTTGCGAGAAGAAAGCAAATACACGGGGCGCCACGGGCGGCCCGAAAAGCTGTCCGCTCGTACAATTTATACAGCCGAACATGCAGAACGATAAAAACGGTCTGGGTCTGGGTCGATAACACGAATCTGCTCGACGATCTACGAACTCTTGGTGTCCGTGTCCGTTGATGATCGTTTCGAGTCGATCGATAAAATCCCGCTCGATGAATATTATCGACCGATACCGGCAGTTCGATCCGGAGCTTCCGAAAACTTCCGTTTTGGCGGGAATGAGATGGCACTAGCGTAGTTGCCGGTATCCTTTACGGTCTAGTGAATTTTTCTCGAAACAGTGCCTCGTGATTTCGCCTTCGTGGGACCCATCCCGTTGCGAATCCTGACGCGCATGCACGGATATATAACGTTTCTCGTTGGGCTGGTGTCTATACTCAATACGCTTCGGGTTCCAAAATGTCAGCCACCGTGGATCGTCGCGAGGCATTCGGTACGTTTTTATTCAATCTCCTTTCACACTTTTTTCCCTTCGGCAAGAACGACCGCGGTACTAAACGGTAGAAAAGAATCTCGTTGAACGCGTTTAGGAGTAGAATAGGTCTCAATACAATACAGGCAGTGATGTGTTCCTTCGTAATGTCAATGTCGCAAGTGAGAGTCGTTCTCTCGATCATCTCGGCGTAGGTATCTGGTTCAACCTACCGCGAGAGTATTCAGGAACTGCGGGGAAATCTGATATGGAGGGTCGACCTCGTCGTTTGATATGAATGGCTCTTTGACGAACGAGAGACGATGTTCACGTTATTTCCTCCGGAAATAAACGCACGGCGAAGGTGCAGTAGAGCCGCCGTTAAATACACTGATCTCTCGTTTCCATTCATTTAGTCGCCGCCAAAGAAATGTCCTTCGATAATCTTTAAATAGTGGATCCAACGACGTTAGCAAGGAAACGATATTCCATAGGAAGAGGTTTACAATTTAACTTTTAACGAGTCGTTTTGAAAAGCATAATTCCATCAACTTTCATTCTTTTACATTCAGTGTCACCATTTACGCTTGAATTCTCTCTCTGTTATCGCTATGCTCGATGTATTTTCCATTTCTTTTTAATCGTCTCTTGGAAATTTCGTTTCGCTTTTGTTAACAACGCTGGCTCTACTCCACCATTGCGCTTCGGGTTACGCAATAAAGCGAGTCAGTATTTAACGCTCGCGTGGTTTTGTTTCCCATCGAGTGTGCGTAGTCGCGGACGCATAGGCGCCCTCGTATCGTAGAAAGAGAAGGAAAGAAACGAGGGAAACACACGTTTGTACGTACACGATGCATTGGATCATTTCGACGGATCGTCTGACGGAGACGATCATCGAGATGATTCTACTTGCTCGGGACGATCCCGGTTTCGCTCGGTAGGCGGTCGAGTATAGACACGTTTCGCTAATCGTTCCCTAGTCGAATATAATTAACCATATCGCATCCAAAAAATTCATCGAACAAGTTTCAATTCTATAGGAGCGGCGCGGACGAAGTTCTGTCGGCATTCAGCGATCCCCCACACGCTTTCCCTTCGTTACGTCGTCATTATCTCCCTACCCCATACCCCACTTCGCTCTTTTCTTTCTATGGGCATATGGCAATCACAATCGCTCGTTACCGAGTTGAATCTCGATGCGAATGAAAGAGTACGAAACCCTCCCGATGTCCTCGACAGAATCCCGCGATCGATCGCGAAGACATCGTCGCTGTTTGGCTTCCCGCGAGAAAGACACGAAGATCGCGAAACACCCTCGACGATGATGAATAATGAGTAACGGAGGGGGGAACTTGTTCCGAGCTTGCGTTTCAGTCGGCTACCCGCCGAGGGCGGGGGAGGGCCATTTCTTGCGCGTTCCTTTCCGATGGTAACGTTCGACGAATATGTACAATGATTCCGTGAGACGTTCAGCGATTATTAAAACGATCGATGTTTAAACGATGAGGATACAAAAGAGTCTATTCGTACGTTCGAGTCCCTTGGAAGATCGTAGTTTTTATATTATAATTCCTATAAAAAATTCTTGCTCGTCTCGTTCATGTTTCGAAGGAGAAGGATAAGTGTTCGCGAGCTTCGTGTCGTTCCTGTTTACACGCGCCTCGACCGCGCGAAGAAGTCGCGCCGATTTAACCGAGCACACCCATGACTAATTAACCCCCTAATTACTAACGGCCGGATCACATTGTCTCGACACGCGAAACGCGTTTCTTATCATCCCTCTCGAGTCACCCATTCGTGCGCAGAAAATCATCGCCGAGATTCATCCGCGTCGCGACGCTTCGTTGTGAAGATTTCTCCCGGCGCTCGATGACACCGATCACAGAGGAGAAGATATTCGGCAAACGGTCGCCGCTGTCGATCCGTTAAAAGCAACTTCAATTACGACAAAATCCCTCCCTCGTTTCCGACGTGCCTCAAAGAAAGTAAAACGCTTAATTGCTGGCCAATAAGGAACCACGTTCGGCCGCGTCGTCGTCTACGTTAATTTCTCTCGCCGCGCATTCTTCTCGCGGTACTCTGCCTGTTGCCCGGTCGTCTGCTTTCCGTTCCCGTTCACGAACTCAATTTCTGCGGGAGCCTTCCCCCGTGCTCGCCCTCTTCGCTTCTCCCGTTCGCTGGAGCGTTGTTCGAGGCGCATCCCGGGTCTCGTAGCAGGAGATAATCGATCATCTCTCGCGACACCATCCTCCTCTCGTTCCTGATTATCGCTCCGGCGCGAAGTAAGATGGGTTCTTCGAGTAAAGGACCATGAGAATCAGAAGGACGAGGACGAACAGCCGGCTTCCGTGGCTCGAGTAAAGCGTCACGACGCCCGCCAGCCACCACAGCGTCGGACAGCCACCCGGCGCCGAGCTGATCCCTCTTTGAATCGCGGCAGGATGCTCACCTGCGGCACATAATTCATTTTACTCCACGGTGTATTTTATCGCGCAACGGGTTAATAACTTTTCCACCTATAATGAAGTTGATCTTCATTTCTTCCATCTTGTAGGTATTTGAAATTGAATTTAAAGCGGCAAGTCTCTTTCCATTACTGCGAATGGACTTGAAATACTTCAAATGAGAAAATCGATGTCAGCAACTGAATTGGATAATTCGTCATGTAGTTCTAGCAGGCTATTGCCTTTTGAAAGGCGTTTTTCCATTTTCCCTCGCTGATACGCGACAAAGATTTATGTTAATGATATGGGAATACGCTTACCATTCAACACGTGAAGCTGCACACTCGCGCTGTCCAAGCTGCTCGGGCTGCAGGTGTAATTACCCGAGTCCTCTCGCTTCGCGTTGTGAATGACGAGGCTGCTGACCGTGTCGTGATCGATCCTCTTAGTCTGGATGTCAATTTTGCCCAGCTGGTAGTCTAGAACACGGTCGCCCTCGTGATACCAGAAGACGTAGAACGGGCCTTCTAGGGACTGCTTGATCACACACCGGATGGCCACTGTGCTTCCGGTCTTCACGTACATGTCACGATCGCCTATGATCTCGATCTTTGGCACTGAAACATCCAGACGCGAAATCTATCTTCCCCCATACCGTAATTCCAAAGGGAATGTATATAATTTAATTGAACGGGGAGAAATTGCAAGTAATATCAATCTCGATAGCACTAATCGAACGAATTAATTATCGAGAGAATGCTTGTAAATGGGCAATAATGGACAACTACGTTATTGATCCATCGTGTGAAAGTGTCTTCGCGCGATCTCACCGACGATGTTGAGCTTGATGATGTGACTTTTCTTCGGATCGGTCGAGATTTGGCACTCGTACTCGCCTTCGTCGCGTGCTTGGACGTACTTAACCTGCAGGGTCCAGGTGTCCACCGCGTCCACGAAAAGCGCCTGGAACCTTTCGTCCGGGATAAACATGGTTCTATCTACCGAGAGGATATGCGAGTCCCTTCTTCTGACCCACGACACCTTTGTTATTCCGGGAACAAACAGATAAAGATCGATAAGATCGTTGAAACTCAGGTCCCTCTCGTTACTATTTCTAAATACGTTTAACCCTTTAGCGCCTAGACACTTTTTCCGGTGGAAAAAAATGATTTCTTGCTATTAGTTAATTGAAATGTGGTCCCAATAAATGCACTTCATCGTTCTAGATTTCTAGATGTGACGTATATACCTCACTGGGCGTGTACGGAGTAAAATGTGGCTCAATATTTAAAATACAAAATTTGTGTTTTAAATGCATGTTTACAATAATGTGTAAGAGATATTAAAAGTATAAATGAATAAAACACGAGTATATCTTTTCTAAACATTTCTAAATGATATACTCGTGTTTTATTCATTTATACTTGCAAGATTTCCTACAAATGAAAAGAAGAATATATATTTTTGTTATAGAATGTATAAGCGAAGTATAAAATCTTAATTTTTACTATGGTAATTTAGAAAACAATTTCGTTTTGCGCTCGAGTATAAGTGAACATCGCACTTATTGCACTTTGATTGAATGTGGCCAGAAAGGCAAAGTTTACAGCGCGGTCTGTTATCGCTGAACACGTTCTAATTAGAGCTCTTACTTTTTACCCGTCGGGTACCCGGGTAGCCGGAAATTACCCGAAATAACTTCAAGCCATTGAATGTGGTATTGTGTGTGATTGTCTGTGGTATAGTCTGATGTTAGCCAAATATGATCGAACAATACCACATTCAATGGCTTGAAGTTATTTCGGGTAATTTCCGGCTACCCGGGTACCCGACGGGTAAAAAGTAAGAGCTCTAGTTCTAATGGCCAACATTCTCAAAGCGCTGTAGATCCGAGGGTTTAGAATTCGAAGTCGGCGCTTGCCGTGACTTCTTTGGTGGTGGAGCATTTACCAGGGGACGTCCGCGCAATAGAAACCATTGTACGAATGAAAAAATATGTCGCTTTTTTAATCCGCACACGCCCAGTTATTTATTATTTTTGTGATGTTTGTTGCTGCCCGTATACTCCCAATATTTAAAAAAAAATTCGAGAGGCGATTATAAATTTCAATATGCAATCACAAACTACAAATTGATCAAATCAAACTTTACAAGCAATATTCTTTTAGTATAACAAATAATTTACACGTATCTACCAAAAAAAATATAAAAAAAATAATTTTACTCGCAACTTTTTAAGGAAAACAAGAGCAACGTTTCAGGTTATTGAAAAATGTCCAACATGCATTCGTTAAAAACGTTTCCATGGTTACTGTAAACATTATTTATAGCGGTAAATGCATCAGTGGCTTGCATCTCGGAGCCATTTAGTGGACATAACCGTTTTGGGGCCCAAAATTGTTTACTATCGATTTTTTGTATACATCGGAAAATGATGTTACGTATACGTCACACTGTGCGCTAAAGGGTTAAATTTCAATTAAACCAATTATTCGTTATCTATTTCTACTATAGAAACACTGCACATCAATGGGACAGAGAGCTATGAAGAAAATGTACGTTCCATTTGAACCCCCCTTCCACCTCTCAGTCCCGCGCACCAGGATTTTCCTTAGATAAACTCGAGCCAGTATGAATGCTTTCGTTCAGAATAAAATTCACGAAAAAGTAACGTCCGCTCGCCGCAGTATATTTCTGCCGTCAGTCTCCGCGGGGGAAGTCAATCCGACGCTTTCTTCCAGCGCAAGAAAGCATCGCCGGGGATTATTAATCTTTTCTCTTATACGCTCCGCTCCATTGTTACATTTTTTCGCTGGAACGCGGACGCTTCTTCGGGGAGCGAAGCAGCGGAATAAAGCAACAGAGACGTTTCTGGTGATGAAGTGAAATTCAACCGTGTCTGGCGAATTCCGCGAGCTCCTCCCGATGAATACGGACAGAAGCTGCGTGTGGAAAAAGCGCGGAAAAAGCGCGGGAGGAGAAGGGAGCGAGGCAAGCCCGGCCTCGACTTTCCGATCTCAGTCGATCAATCTTCTTTCCCTTGTCTACGGTTAATTTATCGTACATCGAATCGGCCCCGCTCGACCCGTTGCATGGACCCGAGGCAGCCGCTCGCCTCGCAGGGAAGCATATTAGGTGTACATTCAATTTATTCGCGCGATAAGTGTAACGAACGATTCAGCACGCGCGACGTTGCGGCGAGCGTTGCCTCGATGGAACGACGTCTTATGGCCGGAGAAAAAATTGCTATCAACGAAGCACCGGTAAAGTGCTTCCTCGTTTCAGCCGAGCGTAACGGCGTCTCGAAAAGGTTGCAATTTAAGCCGAGGGAAAATTTGTTTGCGTAACTCGGCTGCATCGACTCCTGATCGACCGTAATTTTATCGTCGACCTTTAAGCTGCAATTATTATCAGGATCAACTTTAGACTAAGTGATATCGGTTTTCAGTGACTGATATTATTTACCTTAATGCCGCCTGAGGCTTTTGAGCAATTTTCATTGTAATACCGTTTGTAGGTACCTGAGCAGAAGGGGTTAACGCTGGAGTGGTGAATTTAAATTATCTTTTCCTTTGCAAAGCCTCCAAGGGTTTATACGTTATATTTCATCGAAGCCGATTCAGTGTTCCAAGAACACAGAATTACGTTTTCATGCTTTTGTCACGACACAATGAGCATATTCCGCGGGACAAAACACGAGGAGGCAGAGCGTAGAGAATGTCAAGCGCGTTCCGCGAAATCGTTAGTTGAGGAACAATCGCTTTCAATCGTGTCCCGAGTGTAGCGACACAGCACAATGGTCGTTGACAGAAAGTCAGCGGTAAAAGTACGTTTAATCCTACGCGCGATAAGTATCGGGGGGTGCGAAGGGGTTGCGCGGCAGCGCAGGGGGGCGGTTCGCGACCCTTAAGTACGCAACCGGACCATTATACAAGGGTCGCGTGTCACCAGACACTTAGCCGCGGCTCTTTCGACGTACAACTTTCGTCGCTGTATACACAGGGGGTGGTACCTACGTTCGTTAACGAGTGATACGGGCCGCGTACGAAAAGTTTTACTACCCTATGTACGCCGTCTGGGCTGTTTTCGATGGGACGCCCTTAGAGGCAGCCAAATACCCAAAACCTCTGTGATCGCAGAATTTTTTAATCCTTCAACAAAGTGGAGTTTTCTTATTATTATCCGAAGGAGTCACTTCTCCATGCTTGGCGAGGGTTGCAAACCCCTTCTAAGCTGTCCTGTGAGATACGAACCCGTTTCCTGTCAACGGAAGATCTGGGTTACTTCGACGAGGGCGACCTATCTCTCGCGGATCGTAAAATTCGCGTGGCTCGTATAATCCTGTCCCAACTGCCGCGAATCCGTACAGATTAGACTTTTATAGTTGGCATAAATTCGAACGGGGATGCACCGATTGCGTGTGTCGCGTTATCGTCGCTATTTCGATTATTGTAATAGTTCCTCGCGCGAAGCATCGACGGACACGGAGGCCGATAGCGCAACTTTTCGATGGCGGATCGGCGTGCAGTTCATGGAAACCGACGAGTAAACGGGGCGATAGCATCGACGCCGGGTCGCAGAAAACTGGGTACTCGCGTGCAAATAAATCTGCTTTTATCTGCGAGCAGGCGGCGCCGGTATCCGGTCGTGCTTTTCGCAAGGAGCGGCTACCAGATAACGGTCCTCCAAGTTTACGAATATTTCACAATCGACCGGATAAATTAAGGTATCCGCAATTTGTCCCACGGAGCACGCGCGTCTTTCGGGTCGTGCGATATCTTCATCTGTTCTTTCCATACAGTGTTTCGAATGGGGTCTGCTAAATATCAGCTTTCCATTTGCCATCTATGCGTTGCATTAATTGAAATGTACGATCGAAAATTGATATTTGAAATAACGAGGGAACTCTGTGAGTGTGCCTCAAATATTAAATACAGCGTTTCGTTCGAAGTATGTTTAATATTAAAATATATTCGAGCAAACGTGGTAGACTTACCGATTTATTACCAAGCTGCCGCACTTTGCACGGCAAGTAAGCATGACTTCCCAGCTGAGCCGTGATGTTCGTGGGGGTGTTTGAATCGAAATACGGCCCCGTGTAAATCCCGTCGAACCTCTTCACCAGCGAATGGGATCTTGTGCTCACCCCTGAAAGATTCAATCAATTCTTAGAAGAGTCCCTAAATCATAAAATTGAATTCTTGAAACACCATGAGCTGCATGTAAATTAAACGCAAGTTTCTTATCGACCACCGTTAAAGCTTGCTATTTAGTCAATTTTCTTCTGGATGATATATACATTATACAACCCTCGCTTCGAAAACATTGAAACTACTTAGGTAGTTGGAGTACACCTCAAACCACGTGTGCAAATTAACAACTACCCTTCGTTACCTCTCCATCAGAAATTCCAAACTCCACTTCGATTGATTTCAAAATTATCGTTCAGCAGAGAAGTTGTTCGTTCCACGGCGGTTTCGCCAGAAACGCGCTACCGTCATTTCACAAATTCCCAGAAAGGTGTTACGAGCACGAAACGTTTGCACGTTACCGCGAGCCTCGCGCGGACACGAAACGTTCACCGGCGGAATCCCCTGTGACAAAGTTCATTCCTAAGTTCACCGGGAATGCAAGCCGTATCTTAGAAGAATACATTAACACGGCTCCTCTGACCGTGCCAGCTTGTTACCATGGGGCGAATTTACATTGTACGGATACCGGTAGCGCTGCCATGATGGAATAATAAAAGGATCGCTGGTATATAGCGTATCTCGTATTCGTGACGTTCATGCACGCGGCTTCCCTTGCTCCGCCTTTTACCCCTCGCCTTTCAGAGTAAATCCTATCAGAGCTTCTGCCAAGCCATCGTACCTTGGGGAAATGGATACTAATCCCGAGGATCTCGATCCGAGGGATCCGAAGGCGGATCAGCATTCGGCCCGAAAAGCAACGCCGGGCTTCGCTCCAACGACCTTGAGGGCCCACATCCGGTCTACCATCCGTAGGATAAGGGTTGCACGTATTCGCCAGCGCATCGCATTCGTCATACGCGACGCGATACCGTGCATTCGCTGTTCGTGCACGTTCGTGCTCCTTTCCACATTCCACGGAAGCGTTTTGGATATTACTATCATTCAGATACGACTATCGCGGAAACGTTTATCAAAACATTTGTCGTGTTGCTGGAATACGAAGGTTGGACGATAACGGAGGACGCAGGAACCTGCGTCCCCGTTGTCTGCGGGTATCGAGGGTAGTCTCGATTTATCGCCGATGCTTCTCGAGTTCGTAAGTTTCCACCGAGACGCCGGGAATACGCGAAGAGCGGCGAAGAAGAAGAGCTCGATAAAATAGCTGTTCGAGGGAACTTTTTACACTTCGCTAGCTATCGTTGGCAACTCGTCGTGCGCGTTATTTAACTCCGTCCGCTCCCAACACCTACTTCCTCCAACGACTTTCAATCCACTTTTGAAACAGCGTTGCGCGATTTTTGGAATTCCTCGGCTCGCTCGCGGAGGGGTATTGAATTACAGTTTTCGCTTTTATCTTTATGAGACGCGGCGAAGGGACTTCCATCCGATCGGAGGGGAGACGTGAGAACGAGACGAAATGAGATTGTCGGAATGTTAATAGAGAAAGCCGATCGAGGAAACTGGGGAACACACTTCTGCACTCTGCTTAAACTCTTCAGGCTTAGCTCAAACCTAATTTCCGTCGGTAGAACTTTTCGCGTGAAAAAAAAACGTATTTTCTAGGCGCCTCATAATTCCTTGTGCAATCATTTGTACGGATTGTTTAACAATTTAACCTACAGATTTTGCAAACGTGTAACATTGGCCAGGCTAAATCAAGGAGTTGTTAAGTAGTAGTGACGTAGTAGAAAGCATGGGACCAAAAAGCAATATGATATAGTCGATATGTCCGCAATCCATTTACATGTGCAATTCAGCGTACTTGTTCATTGAGATTTGTACAAACTCGAAAACATCAGGTTCTTCCTTTGTTACTCGATAAATGTTGAACAATACGCTAATGCACACCGGGTCGACAACAGACCAATACGTAACAATCAATCGCAAGACAAAGCAGAGCGACGCGGTTAACGGACTGATTGATTACTAACGGAAAAGAGATACCGAAAGTGTTGTATAACTAGGAAACGATTGTTTCCCAGTTTTCCAATTCCATCGGTTTTCTGTTTATTTGGCTGGCTACGTATGAGTACGTTGTACGTGTGCGAAGTTTCTACTGCGAATTTATCAATACCGTGCATTGCATATACACAGAAAGAAAAAGTCGACCGTTTGGATCGTAAAACCAAAATCTGGAGCTCGATTCTTCTATTAATCGAATAGAGCTGTTCGCCAGATTGTTTCGAGGAATGGCTTCTTCCCATATACCCCTTCTCGTGATTCTTATTACTATTTTCAATTTAGCTTGATAGCAGATAAGCCGAGCTTTCAATCATTGCCAATAATTCGCCTCTCTCATCATCGTGTCTCTTCGATTTCCTGTTACACAGCTTTCTGTTCCATTTCCCCGTAACGCAGCAAAGACGCCACTAGTTAATTGATTAATAATACAACACGGTGATGTAGCACAAAACAACACGGCAAATGGTTTCTTCAGACGTGTGTTTCGCTCTCGGAAAATAATGCCAGTCATTACTGCAGCGCAAACAAAAAGTACCCTGCCGGTCTCAAGTGACGTCATTGCAGCGGTCGTGTTAAGGGAGTGTAAGGAGAACGCATTAGTGGTATTGCTGTATTATTCAACATATTTTAAGGCGACGGAATGAGAGAACGCCTGAAGGAAAGTGATATCGCGTGGGTCACTGTGGCAGGCATTAGTAGAACAAGGACGTATTATGGCAGACTCACTACCCGAGTGGACGACACAGTTCATTTTCCTTGACTTTCGTAGACTTAACACTGATAAGTTCTGGTGGCTAACAGACAATAGCAACCACATTCAAAACCTCCGCGATCGAAAATCTCGACTACTACGTAGACTTAGACTAGATTAAAACTTGACATGTGATATTCTTCCAATTAAGATATCTGCGATATTGTGCCATATGGAGCCGGATTTTTCCGGCCCGTCTGTAAATATTTCCTTAGTTTTTAAGCTCTAGTCGTAAGCCTTTAGTCTGTAAGTTCACTGTATATCGGAGCAAGGGGTTTTTTCTTATTGTTCCTTCTTTTCCCCATGTACCTGACATCGCAGTACTAGCTTTAGTTGCGTGAATGATATTTTTCAGACATATCTACTTGTCTTTGGTTATTATTGCTTAATCTTAAAAAATTTTTTGTTACGTTTGTAACTACAACTGTATACCCACGAGCTTCGTAGGCTTGCGAACAATTGGGTTAAGTAGAAGAAATATTTTCCTTCTAAGACTGACTGATTATTTTTGTATGTTTTTTTGTAATCTTCAACTTTCTCAAACTGTGACGGAACCAAAAAATAAAACAATAAAAAAAAACGACACAGTTCATTAACCACCAACCGTAGCTAATATTTTAAAACTCCTACAGACACTCGACGATTCCATAAAATTGAACATATCCTGCCACCGTACAATATCGATTCGCAAAACTGTATTTTCATTGGAAGTCGGTTCGTGAAGAGCAAACACGATGAAAAACGTGGGGATGGGTGTGACTCGATTCGTTGTTTATACAAAGGGGGGTAGATTCCTAATTTCAGAGCGGTCCTTAATTAATGCTGTTTACAGAATTATCGACAATTCCGGAATATTCGATCAATAATGGGCGCGACCGCTCGTAGCGTTAAAAATCGAACGTCCGCATTGGTAAACAACACGATGCTAGATGGATCCCACGCCCTTTTAATAATACTGGGTAATCATAACATCCAGAGTACACGGATTATTGCGTTATTTGCGTCTCTCGATCGGTGAGGGGGAAAACGCTTAAACGTTGTCGATGCATCGACGCGCATATCCGCAATTGCCTCTGGCGGAATTCTACCGCCACGTTCCCTGCATCCGCGCATATTGTGTCCGTTGTAATTTCGCCGTAGCGTTTTACAACTCCATCCCGACGGTTACGAATACTTAGCCAGCCATCCGGCACGCGCAGTTACGAACGCTGCGCCTTCCGCTCGAGCACTTTTAGGTTTTTAACAGCTCCGTAAAGTGCCACGGCGATGAAACCGTCGTCGTCGACGACCACGTTAAATACCTCGCAGTTTCCCCTGTAATTCTACGCTGGGCGAAAGCTGCGGCACAGCTGTTGGCGAACATTAGCAACTGTTCCGACACAGTGAGGGACAGGAAGGTTAAACGACGCTCACTTTCCCCGTCCTTTGGAATCGAATCAAACGAAACGTTGTAGGAGCCGAGGGACGAGGACCACTACGGAGACAAAGTTTCATTGAACGCCCAAGAACGAGACGCTGGAAGGGGCGTAGCGAGAGGACCTTGAGGACAAAAATACCAACGAGCGACTCTCCGACCACCCCTCGGGACGTGGAGCGTTCGCAAGTAATGGACTCTGAGGAGAAAGAAGAGAGTCCGTGTCGCGCGTGCCCGAGGATCGCTCAACAAACGCTTCCAGCCGATCGTACTCGGCTAATTCCCCTGCACCGATGCCGATATCCTTTTAACTGTGTCTCGGGCCAATCGTTCCACGCTCGATGAATCGATTTGCCAACGCGTTTCCGTTCGGGCGTCGCGAATTGGATTGGCAATCAGTGCGCGCCGACCTGGTATCGCGGGCACTGGGGACATGCACGACCAATCAAAGCCTGCTCTCCTAGGACACTCGATCCTGCGGACAAAAGGATCCTTCAGGGGTGGAAAATATCGAGCGTAAACCAGGCCAGATCGTGGCTTAGAGATCGCCGCGAAAGGAGCATAATCAGGTGTCACGAGGGCGGCTTTTGCCCACTTCTCGGCGCGTTTCTTTTTTTCGCGTTCACCGTAAATGAGGATTGAATTGTTCCGCCGTGGCCGCGATTATCGTTGATGGCATTCCTGGAAATTGTGTGCCGCGAGGAGATTACTGACCGACGGCGCGGAGGCGGGCGACAAGGGGTGGAGGGACGCCGAAGGGAGCAGATGGGCGGCCGGTGTAATGCGTTGTTTATGACCGATTTCAGGGTGAGATATCATACCGTAAATTTCAGGGAGGAGAAATCGCGCGCGAGGGCAAACAGAAGGGGGCTGGACGTTGCGTTATTAATCCTGCAACTGTACGCTATCTTGGTTGTAACGCGAACACTGCACGCTGGGGTCTTTCTTTGGCTAATGGAAAAATGCTGGTACTTAGCGTCGGTAGGTTGTTTCGCGTACCAGGCGTAGGGTGGAGGGATTTGTTCACGGTTTGGATATCTTAATGCGTGGAGGCAGGGTGATAAGAGCTATAAATCCTAAACGTATGTACCTATGTCATCCTGGGGTATGAACCCTAGCTGTTTAATGTTTCAAGGGCCATAAAGGAGAGAGGGGTTCTAGAAGATTTAACAGGCTTGGTTTATTAGACTATCAGGAGCTTCGCAATGTAAGTCGTGTTCTGTTGGCAAACGATTTCGATGTTTCATTGACACTCCATTTGAGTTCATGTGGAGTTGGACGACGCACCGTTAACCTTTCGGAAATGGCAGTAGAGACTACTGAATTGTAGTGTAAAATACTCAGCAAATGATGAGTGTTATATCACGTATCTCTGACGATGTTAATTAGAAAAAGCAAGAGGAATCGTGGATGTGAAAGTTACTCTAATACGTGAATCATTTTGCTAATTCAGTCCAAGCCGCGTGCGCTTCGAACTTTCAGATAATAGTCGGTTAATTAGTAATATACAGAATTCGAGGAGCACTCGGTTCAGCAGCAGGAGTAATTATAATTCGATTCAAAGTGATGGAGAATTGATAACGTTACAGAGGTTAACTGCTACGTGTAATCGAAATATGCTTCCTGCGTCTATCCTCGACCTCCTATACGGCTCCCTGATTATCGTTAATGCCCTTATCGTGCATTCGAGCGCAAGGGGAATCGCGTACGCGCAGATTATTAACCGCGAATAATTACGCGCGAGCGAGGACGCGTTCCGCGGCGGTGGGTGAGGCTCGCGAGCGAGGAAATCGCCCGTGACGAAGAGAAGAAGCTTGTGAATCGTGTCGGTAGGCGGGCGAAAGTGGAAATAAATTTGTCGGAAACGGACAGAGGATTTCTGACGTATATATATTTCCCTGGAGACGGTGGCGTCGGTCGATGCGGAAAGTCGAGCGTCGGCAGGGACGCGTTTTTCCCTCCCGCTTTATTAGAGCGGCACGTACGGGTATTCGATGTAATTTTACGACGTCATCGGACACTAAACTCCGGCATAAATCTAGATTTTCTGTCCCACCCCGTTCCCCACAGAAGATCGCTTTCCTTCGCGCCCCTCCGAGGCTAACTCGATTTTCTGTCTTACCAGTTCATCAAACATTTACGTCCGACTACTTCCATCGTGCACTTCTGAGATTCCACGATCGTTCCGAGTATACCGTTCCATCTTCGTTTAATCGAGCGCGATTAACGGAGTAATTATTCATGCGTTCGTCAGACGGAATGTTGGCGCTCGTACATTGCCACTGACAAAGGCTAGTAACGTTTAATTCCGTCTTGTTTCAATGACGATATTCTTTGGCGTAGCACTGCTAAGTATGATATAAACACAGATATAACCCACCCCTTCATCATACACTCTTGGCTACGTTATCAATGACCTGAACAATGTTTTATCCTCGTGTTATATGCGAAATGTTGTTCTCATAACGATGATAGAGGTATTACAGGGTTAATGTGATCAATATCGATATTGATTTAGCCGCGATCCACGTCAGATACGGAAGCCACATCCTCGAAAGTGATTTTCCGTAGGCGATGCTCGCTGGAACGCCGAAATCTCTATCCTGCGGTAACTACGTTGGTCGGTTAATCTCTGTGAGGTATAATCAGCGGTTGGCGCCGCGATTATGTTACCAGGTCGAAAACGCATAATGCATCGCGTCGGTGCGGAACTTGTTTTCGCGCTGCGGACTGCAGCACCCCCGGGCGCGCAGTTGATATCAATTAAAACTATGTCCCCCGAATCGGTGCGCCGGAATTCGATGAATTATTTAACAAAATTACCGACTGCCGCGTTGTTAGCTGCATCTAATGGCATCGACTCGTGCTCCACCGAAAGTTCCACGAGTGTCGTTTAGTTCGCGGTTTGGCTGCTTTTCTTGCATACAGGATGTTTCAGAGCTGACTGCGCACACTTGACCGCGTGATATAACAGAAAAATATGGATTCGTGATTGTTTAGTGAAACCACTTCTACTCGGATCGTGTCGCTGAATTATTGGGAGCGTGAACAAAGGCGACCTATAAGAACATCTGGTATAAGAAGATCTGTTACGCGTGAAATATTTATTTCAAGGGTGGTCGATAGTTGTTGAGAATCCGATCTCACGATGTATGATTCTACAGCAAGTATAATTTTACTGTCTCGAAATACAGTATCCGACGTTCCAAAAGCGATCTGTCTGAGGAAGATCGTAGTTTTCCCCGAGTTTTATTGTCCAGTTAAGTCTGCACGCACAGCTCTGTAACACACTGTACATTTTACCATCTCCTGGCGGACACGCTCGATAACAGCGGCCCAGAAAGCGGGGAACGGAAAGACTAAAACGATCGACACGGATAACGAACGACTCGATTGACAGCTAGTTGATATCAGAGAGCTCGCATACCGAAATATTTTCCCGACTGCCGCGCGGGATCGATGGGGGAAAGCGCTGTCTGATACAGACCGAGTTAATAAAACCTTTTTACTGGCTTCATTTCTGGCCCGGCGAGACGGGAGTCCTGAGAGTGCTCGAGAAGGAAAGGAGAAATTACGGGAAGGGGGCTGGATAAGGGTGCCTGGCAGCCCCTGTATCAGGAGGGAACAGCATCCTGGAAGATCATTGAGATAAAACGTGTCGAAGGGGGAAAGTGAACCGTGAATTAATGTACTCTTGATTGAATCAGCAAAAAGTTGCAGAGACGGGGTAGGGAAGAGTAATTATCAGGGTGACGGTAGTACATTAACGAGAATTCCAATAAGGGCTGTATAAGGCTCGAAATTGACGCTCCATTCCACGAGGACGTCGGGTAATTGCACGGATATCGCGGCGCGACCCGTTTAAGCGGCCAACCATTATCTATATTCTTCTCATAGCCGCCAAGCACCATAAACGGGGAGGCAGTAAAAGTGAATAGCACGGGTGTCGTTTTAACCCACATAATTAAGTGAAAAGTCTGCCGCGAAGAGTGCTATCAGAGACAGATAGAGGTGAATCTCGTAGCCGAGCTACGTCGTTCGGTTACGATACTTTCCCCGGTACTGACAAGCCACAGGGAGCCTCCATCGATAGCGTTCGAAAAGAGCTAACCGTATCATCGGGGGATGCAGCCACGAGAGAGATGAAATCGATAGGCACGTCCCTGAACGACGTCAGAGCTGAAGGCGAGGGAACACGTTTACCCTTCTACATACACCACACCAGCGTCCCTCCTCTGATGACAGAATCATCGTGTCGACACGGTGACCCGACAAGGACAGCGATGGGACAAGAGACGGGGTGATTCGGGGGCGGGTGGAGTGCGAGGGGACGAAGGAGAGAATAGAGAAAATACAATACCCACGGCGCGACAAACAAGGGTAGCGCTAGATACAGCCCTGGACCGGGTCTGGAGGCAGCCCCCTCCTCCTGGCGGAACCACCCCCTGCTTGCAAGTCCTCCTTTTACCCTCCACTCGAGTATCTCGATCCTCCCCGTTGATCGATCGCGAGTCTACGCGATCAGCTGCCGAATTCTGCGAGCCACGGTAGCAGCATCGTGGCTTGCACGCGTGCAAATTCACGTACGAAGCACAGTTACACCCCAAAATCTGATCGATCCATCCGCAGTACAAGTATCCACAGCCCCGCCTGCTCCCCTTTACCCCACCCCCGTAACCCCAGGTTTCACGTCACTCGCCCCCCTCGCAGCCCGTAAAGAAGCCATCGACAGTCCGCCGAGGATCTAGACCCAGAGCACACGAGATTCACGGCTATGAAGAAGCCCACCTTCGTCGTCCCTTTGCCCGCTAGATCGAGGCCAGCGGGCGCGCGTAACACTTTTCCCGCGAGCCTCCCGAAAGATCGACGCACGATCCACGAGATCCCGTATGTCACGCGGAGGGATTGATCTTACCGGTGATGCCCAGGAGAATCCAGCACACGAGGCACAAGACGTAGTAGTTCACGTAAGAGGATCTCCTCATGATGACGAAGACAGTAACGACGACGACGGGAACGACGACGCAGTTGCCTTCGACGGGTCCACTGACATCTCAGGAACGGCCAGCACACCAGGCCCGTAGCACCCGCTCGCTCCTAGCCCTCCGTCATTGCGCCGCTGGTCCTCCTTGGCTCGATGCTACCAGACCTCGTGCATAGCACCCTTCTCACCGGTGTCCCTCTTCCTCGCGATCGCGCACGTTTTACGTATACCACCAACCCGTCGGTGTCGCACTGATCACATTATCCCCCGAGCGAACTCTCGATCTTCAGCCGACGTGCTCCGTTTCTCTCTCTCTCTCTTTCTCTCTGTCTCTTTCTCCCTTTCTACCGTTCCTCGCGACGTGTACCCTCGTTCTCCAACGTGTCCAGCGTTTGTGCGTCTCCTTCCAGCTGGACGTTCCCAGAAATGACCGTGCAGGAAAGTTGACTCACCGGGGCCTTGTTACCCGACGCGTGGTTTCGGCCCCCTTCACCCGACGGTCCTCCGACACGGCTAACTACGACCGAGTTTTGCGTACGGGTCGTCTGCGGTTCGTCGTCCCGGGCGAAGCTCTGAAACCGCCGGGCCTCCAGTGGCACTGCCCGCGCCCGCCCGGGGATTCCGCGCAGGCGTGCTCTTTCTCCTCTACTCTGACGATCAGTCAGTCTCCTCCTTCCTCCAGGCCTCCGACTCTTGCTCTGTCCTCCTTCAATCTTACCCCTTTCTCCTTCTCAGTCTTTCTCCCCCGATTACCACTACAACCGTTCCCACCACCACTACCACTATCCTCCACCCAGTGTCGTCGTCGCCGGCGTCGTCGTCGACGTCGACGTCGTTGTGTCGTCGTCACCACCACCACCGCCAATGCCGCTGCCGCTACTGCCGCTGCTGCCGCTCACAGTGCTACTACCATCGATGTGGTGGTCGCTGCTGCTGCTACTGCCGTCGCGCCGTGCCGCGCCGTTCTCGTTCCTACGTCGTCTTCTACGCCTCTTGCTCTTTCAGCCCGCGATGCCTCTCGTCCATCCCCCTGAACAAATTTTACGCTTCTCACAATGTTAACCTCCGTATCCCCCGTCGGGTTTGACCGAGACGGTACACCGGGCTGGAAAGTGGCCGAGCTCTCCTTGTTGGCCTTCTTTTCCTAGCCCCAGAGAGGATTTGTAAATTTGCGGTCCGACCGATTGACGAGGAGTGGTTTAATTAGCCGGGGGTCTGGGCTTAAACGAATTCGGGACGATTGGAATCGACGACGGCCAGTCCCATCTCCTTTCCGGAGTCTTTTAATCAGCTTTCCCTTTGACTCCGGTCTCCTTCGGTGTTTACGATTCTTGATTCAGCCGTCTGATTACTGTTCCCGGCGCTTTTAATACCGCCGCTGCTTTCCCCGGCTCTCGCCAGTTGCTTTCCGGCTCCTCCTTCGTTTCCGAGAACTCTACAATTTCTTCCGTTTACTCGCGTTTCCTCGTTTCCTCGTTTCCTATGGTTTTAAGTTTGCATTAGGGAGCACGAAATTGCGGTCGGATAGCCGGCGCAGTTGGGATTCTATTTTTCCGAAAATATCCCGCGTCTAAGGGAGACGCTAGCGTTCGTCTCGTTTCTTCGTCCCCCTCTTCTTTCTTTTTTATCTTTATTCGCCTGAAGATTATCTGGTGGACGGCCTTCGTTGGTGAGCGTAACGAATCCTCCTTGGGACACTTTCGACCTATTTTCGTGGTGTCGCGCTGTCGCTTCCCTTTTCTCCCGTTCCTCTTCTTTCGCGATTACCATACGCCCTGTTATTTTTTTACCATCCCTCCTTCTCTCCCTCTTTCTCTCTCCCCGTCGTTTTCGGGTCGCTTGCAATTATTGCATTTTTTCTTGTGCCGCTGGCCCGATAGCGTGCTCCACCGCCGTAGATTGCAGAGGTATAGCCGCGACGTTAATCTTATTCAACGAGAACCGGATTCGGCCAGCGGAATTAGAGATACCTCGCTAACGGAATTAATTGATCTTCATCGATTAGAATTGGAGGGTACATACGTTTAAGTCGGTCGTGATTGATGGCAGGTCTTTCCCAGAGAGCAGGCAGCTCGAATTAATTTCGACGTAATAAAAGTCGGACTTTGTTCTTCCACCCTTTCGCCTTCAATTACGCGCAGGCTCTTGGTCAATCTTGCCCTCTTCTACTTTTTTTCACCCACTCGTGTCGTTCTCTCCCGTCCCTTCTGTGTAGGCTCTGTTCATTGCACGTTATCTGGTGCAAGTCTGTTCGCACTCAAAGCTTTTTCTCAAAAGCACACCGAGAGAGGGTGAGGGGCTTTGCTGTCGCGGCAACCTTATCACTACGCTCCGCCATCGTAGGTTTATTTAGTCCCGGGTTTAATTATGACAAATATTACTCGAGTTCAGCATCTTGAGCGCTTCTCTTTACCCGGTTTCTCTCCCGTAAGCCCGGATTTTCTTTTTTTTGTCGCGGACAAATTGTGTGTCCTTTACGGCGTTAACCTTATTCTCAGGGGACCGAACTGCTACGGGCTCATATTTCCTCGTAAAAGAAGTACTTTCCTCTTCGTCTTTTCTCTCCCTCCCTTCCCTCTTCTCTTGTCCTTTGCTCGGCGAAACATATTTTAAAACGTCCCCCCGTAAAGCAACGCTGACGCGTATTCTCGCGAGAATGAAATATGCAACGTTGTATTACATTCCACTCGTTACACGCGCGAAACATGGAGACGCGTTAATTGCTCGTCGCTGGACAGCTTTCGTTTCGAACATCTTCATCATACCGGTGTCCCGTACTAACGCAGCCGGAGTACAATGTTTGGGCTCGGTTTGCACTTTACTCGCGGTTTTCCGCTCCAATGTTCTACCGCGGATCATCCCCCATTGTCCAGGGATAATTCTGTGTACACCGCGTGGTTAACTTATCCGAATATCTACCGGGAGAACTATCTTACCCAAAAGATAAACATCTGCCTCAGCCTCGTATAAAAGCAGCACACTACAGGCCACCGAGGGCTGATGTTAATCCGACTGACAAGAGAGCCGGTCCCATTAAGTCCGTGGCTTGAAAAAAGAGTCAGGCAACCCCGTTTCTTCAAACTTTCTTCCTCACTTTCATTGTCGTCGCCCGGGCACCCCTTTATTTTTTTTTATAACCATCCTCTGCCTCCACCGCTGCCCGCCTCGCCCATTGCAGGCAATCCGCAATCTTTTGTGGCTCGACGAAATTTTACACCCCTTTCATCTCGGCTGGCTGAGTTGCAATTATTCGTGGAGAAAGAACAATTGGTTTCTGCAGATCGTTGTGCGGCAACTCGTGTGGCAGATTAACGTACCTTTCGAGATTTCTGTTTGCCCCCTCCCTTTAGAAATACTTGCTGTCGCACCGTTCTCAAGTATTCCGAACAAAAGAGAATAGCACAACTGACTTCTTAAAAGCATACGTATCCACGCACCTAGAATTCTCCCGGCCAAATATATTCACGAGGAATATTACTGCGGCCACCTAAAAAGAAAAAACGGGAAAACTGAATCGTCGATGAAGCAGAAAATAGTCACGTGTAAACGGGCTAGCGCATCCACATTGTTTACTTTAAATTATCAACTATTAGCAGAACCGAACGTTTGCGTACGTCTCTCGATACGTCGAGCGCAATTTTTTATCCAACGTTTACGCGAAGATTACGATAATGCACGGATCTTTGTGTACGCGAAGCGAAGCGAACCTACGATTTGTTCGACGCCAGAGTGCAAACATTTCGGCAAAAATGGATCAATCAACATTTACCTTCAGATCGTTTCGCGCTTCTCCTCCCAGGACTGCTCGGCCGGCCGCCACCCTTTCAGCGGGGGTAGTCTGGCGGCGACATTAACTTTCCAGCTACGACGGAGACCGTTCGATCAGAATTCGTAATTTTGAATAATCGACGACAGAGGAGAGGTCCTCTGTTCGCCCCGGGAAAATTTAGAGCTGGTGTCCCGAATATGTAAGCTCTTTCGCCCCGTTTCCTTCGACGCGGCCCGTCCAGATTAACCTTCATCGTCGGAAGTAAGTTTTCGAATCTCGGTTAAGTTTCCAACGGCGAGGAATTTGCATGGCGCGGTAGACTGGCATTTGGTAAATTACAGAACTTTTCTCCTCCGCTGATCTGCCGCTATCTCCGTCTAGCACCCTCTCTCCGCTCGCCTCTTCTCTATATCGATCCATTCCCTTCTTATTCTTTCGCCGGACGTCGTCGTGCTTTTCATTTTTCTCCCCCCTTTTTCACTTTCTTCTCCTATGTCTATTCTTTCGCCTATCTTTCTTTGCTTGCAAACTATACACAAGTCTCCCAGAGTCTGCAACTTTGTTGTCAGTAGCACCTCACGTGTCGTGACCCCAGAGTCTGACGAACCCCTCAGACAACCTATCAGCGATATTGATGAGGGCTTTCCATCGACTATCATTATACACATCTTTATGTCTACCTCATGAATTCAAGAAATCACCATCTCCTTCCCGCTCATCGTTCCCTCCGCCGTTTCTTTCTACTTATCAACATTCTGCTTTCGTTTTTCATTTCTCGTTCACGTCCCTTCATTCCATAGACGCCGTCACTTGCTCCCCTCCGTTCGAGCAATTTGCGTTATCCATCGCGGGGAATCTGTTCCCTAGAGCAACGCACCGACGAGACGCCGCTAACCTTATGGAAAGATCAGGCACCGTTGAATTCTTCTCTGTGAGTGGTAGCGCGGTGTAAAAAGAAAAAAAAAAGAACGAAGCGATGGAAAAAGGGAGGCCAACCGGCCCATTCGCAATCGAGGTCGCCTGTGCCGTCTCCTCACCTCCAGACGACCTACGGATGCGTCGCCGTTCCGCTGGAAAATCTTTCGCTTTTCAGGACGTCTCGAGCCGCAGACGCGTTAAACCAACGACTAGAAGATTTCTCCGCGAAAGGCTCGGCAGCATCGCGGGACGCATCGATAAAGATAAAGTTTGCCAGACGATAAAGTTCCGCCGTGACAAAAACGCCCCGCTCGCTACGGCCGGGGCTATTCATTCTCTCCGCGAGAGGGTTGCCTCTCGTGCTTTTTAAATGCACGAGGGGCGCGCCATCGCCCCCTCCACCCCCCGCGCCTGGGAAAATATTAATATTCCCGCCCAGGGAACGCAGAATATGGAGATTCATCTGTGTAGTAGATTGCTTTACTTAATTGCACTCTCATTCGCGCGTATCTAGGTGGTAACAGGGCATTAAAAATATTGTGTCGAGGGATATTGCACGGGTCCATAGGTTAGGCTCACCTCGAGGCGTTTCCACGCTCGGGTAAAGGGGTAGTAGTGCGTCTTTTCCGGTGTCACAGGGCTGAAAGTTGAGTGGTTATCAAAGATCATGTAGCAGGAGTGAAAGGAAACGAACATTTAGACAGAGGAATTCAGCATGAGAGGGTAGGACCGTGCCAGACACGACATTCCACGTTCCCGTTTTTACCACTTTCCGCTGTACACGCAAGTGTCTGCCGCATTGTAGGAAGCCGTCAACCCGAGCAGTCAACCCGAAATTCTATCCTTCAGCGACACACACGCCGGTTAAATTGTGGAACAGAGACGTAGCGTCGGCGGAGCCGAATATTCGCTACGCGGTTTCGCGGCTTTTCAACCCCCTACGTTGTAGTTGCGCGTAAACGATTTCTAGCTACTCATTGCGCCTCCCATTCGCGTGGCGAGGGAAGAAACACCGTCGTCGTTCAATGACGCGGGGATATTCTATTTCGACGTCGGGAACTTCTGTTTGAGTAGTCGTAACGCGCCGTTCCAGCCCGAGAGTTCTTAAGTGCGGATGAAAACTACCCCTGTCGCGGAACGAAGGGACGGAGGGTAGTGGGGCGCGGGGGTGGGAAAGAGATGAGGGAAAAAATGGATTCACGCGATGCGAGAATATAAACGTCGCACGCAGCTGCAGGTGCATCAGACTTATTTCTCGCCGCGTACCCTTCGCGAGCGGGCGAGGGGGAGGCCGAAAGGGGCGAGTCTCTTCTGCTTGCTTTTCGCGCGTCTGCCTCTCCACTCCGGCTCGGCGAATTTCTTCCGCTCCCAGGAACGTCTCGCCGATTGATAACACCGTCGCCAGCGACGGAAATATTCTTGTACGTTTATGGCTCATGCATATGTAAAATTTCAATGTCGCTCCGCCCCCTCGACTCGACCCCACCACCAGCTGGGGGGGATATATTCGCGTCGTAAAAACTGTCCGTCTGTTTTTACTGTTATACTCGCGTGGAAAGAGTTCCTGCACGGTTACAGAATTTACATCATAAATAAGGCATCCTCAATGGCAAAAGAATTTTTATACTTCCCCTCGGGATCGTAAAGTTGCCCAGGATGACGGGGACACCGCCAACGAATGGACCCCGTCTTTTTGTCCTCGCGTTCGGCGATCCTCGCGACCGAATCCTTTATGATAATTCGTTGCTGAATAAGCGGATCGCTGGCCTGTTTTCGATGCTTGTTTTTCGCGACTCTACTAATCCTTCGATCGACGCGGTGATTACTTTTTATCGCGACCTCAAATCTCTCGGATTTATTGGCAGATGTGATGCTTCGGGTCCATTTCTAATTCTACTAGCGTTGGTGTCTTAGTTCGTCGCGCATTGAGCGTCTCAATTTCAAGTTAATTTGTGTGGAATGCAACTATAGTCTCGCTTGTCACGTGGCATTATTCGTCACGACGCAAGGAGACACATGTCCGAAAACGTTATATTCCCGGCATTTCGATCTATCGCGCGGACTAAATGGATCCTAAATAGGCTCAACTTTCCGTTAATGTCGCCGCGATCAAGCTGTCGCGAATGGAAATGTCAGGAGTTAAACAATATTACGTCAAGAAATATAGAATGACAACAGCATTATAAATTCAATCAAACCGAGCGGTTATTTCAATGAAATTTACATGCCTGATATTCAACCGTGCGTCATCGTCGAAAGGTAACGCTGAGCTGGATTTCGTAAACAGAATGATCATTGAATTATCGAGAAAGATATCAAGTGAAAGAGGCGATGATAGATTACCGCCATCAGAAGTCGTGACTAAGCGTTTAGCGAAATTTTCATAGAGGATCCGCTGGTTGAACGGGAGGTCGGTAAGGTGATCGCGAAAGGATTTTCAACGGAATATTTTACCCCTGCGAGGGTCCTGTCATCGAGAACCGCAGATGCGAAGATTCTATCCGAGATAATCGCCAGTGTTTCGCCGAAAGCAAATAGCTTTCTCAGCTTATTGCTAATCTTCAAAAAACTAAACACTTTTCGCTGCTTCGAGAAAGTTGAGCTACTGACGTTACGAAAGTAACAGTTTCCTGGGGTGAACAGTGAATGGTTACGGCAAAACTAAGCTACAGGGGAATAAACCCAAGTAATCGTAGGATTAAACCCAATAATTCGATAGGACGATCAATTTTCGTTCACTTTATGACGCCTAGGTATAGTTTTCGGGCGAATCGTCGCGCCACCTCTTCCATTCGGGACGGATAATTAAGAACGTTACGGGAACATACGTGATGCCGGAGTAATTGGATGCCGCGTGACAGGCTGAATGTTTTGATGCAGTCGTTCCAGCCCCCGTTCACCCCCGTCGTACCCCTGTTCCCCGACGCCAGCGTCCCGCCACGTCGCCTATCCATTTCCGTGGAAAGTTAATTTGTAGAAAGCCGGTGAAACACGTAGAATAAATACGCCCTTCCGCTTAACGTGCCGGTCATGCAGCCACGCTATATCAGTCTCGTTTGTCATGCACGAAGCAACAGCAACGACGTTATCGCGCCCGCGATTAATATCCCTTGACAAATCGTGGGTATGGGATGGGAAAGCCGGTATGGCATGCCCTCGAGGAAGGGAAAAAGATTTTGGGAATAGATTATTGTTTCACCCTTGTTCAATTATTGATGGGGAAGAATCAGGGAAGTTCGTGATGTACCGCCACTTTTCTTATTCGAAGAGGCTATCGACGAATTCGCCGCGTGTTTGCTATGACCATCGATTTTGTAATTATCGTTGGACATTATCAGTGGACTGTGATTAGTGATCGTACATTAGGCAATCGACGTTCTTGGTACGAAGTTTCTTGGGTAGGTCGGGTTGAATCAAAGCGACTTCTTAGCTCGTGCCAGCACGGGGCACATAGCAATGGAGCAATTCCTCTGAATTCCTCGCCCTCAGAAACGTCATAGCGGATTTCAAACGCGTCATCCTCAAATTCACGCCTTTTCACAATCGCTTGTTCCCCGGCAAGGGGCCGCACACGTCCTATGTACGTGTCCAAATTCAATCGATTCGACACCCACCCACGCCCGACCTTTTATTTCCCCGTTCGGCATCCAATCAAAAAGCACTCTGTCAGAGCTCCCTTTTGGCGTTGAATTCCTCGTGACCGCCGCGACCAGACAATTAACGCACAGTCGTTAGAAAGCAGCCTCGGTGGCCTCGATATCCGACTTCCCGGGCTGTTTCTCCAGTGCCGCTTCGGCAGGCCGGCCGCCCTCGCTCCCTCCCTCACCATCCTCTACCTTTATCCCCTATTGTAGTTATTTTTCCAGCGCTGAAAATGTCGCTGGTATGGCTGGTAAAGCAAACAATCGGGTCACTGTTACGACGCGTTTGTTGACGAGGGACAAGCGGCAGAAACAAAAAAAGGAAGAAAGGACGCGCAGGAAGCGAGCAAAGAGGAGGTCGCGGGGAAACGGCGAAAGAGAAAGGCAGCTAGAGGAGAAAGGGCGCCTGACGGGGCGGGGTTGGTGGAGGGCGAACCATGGTGGCAGAAAAGGAAGAGACCGAGAAGTGAGAGGAGCAAAGATTCAAAGCGGCCGGAGCCTTTTGGTAGAACCATTCTAATTGGGGCAGATGTTAATTAAGGCGCGCTTAGGCGAAGACGACGAGACGGCGACGATGTGGACGGGACTTTGTTCGCGAAAATAATGATCTTCCCATTATCCGGCACTGCCGTCTGTCCTCCCTTAACCATTGTCCCCTTCATCGTTCGCGTTATCGTCTTTATTGTTCCCTTCGATGCGAGTCCCTCTCTTTTCCCGCCTTTTCTTTTATTCCCGCTCCCCGCGTCTGCCGTCGCGAATGAACCCGCGGCGACTAAACGACGGGGTCCATTGGGGAAGGAAGATTCATCGGGACACGCGCGATCCTAATTTTTTCATTCCCCGGCGAAATTAAGTGGCCCGGGCAATTTAAGTTCGGTTCCGAGTAGCAGAAGTATTACCCGAGAACGATCCTGGTTCGCGTGGTAGAGTATTGTTGGGCAAGAGTTTTAGTTTTAATTTTGTGAGAAATAACTACTATCCCTTATCATTCTATACTGAATCTATAGAGAGTGACTTCGTGTAAATTTACCTGTCGCAACTTATATAAAATAAATATTTCCAAAATGTGTCAAATACGAACTTTTATATATCCAAAGAAGTGTTTTATTTTCCTGCGTAGGAACATAGTTGGGGTTATTCCCAATTCTACAGCAATTTTTCTTTTTGAAAGTCCTACTTCTAGTTTGTCTCGAGCGATCTGAAGCATCTCCTCCCTAATTGGTTTTCGGCTGGTTGTTCTCTTACAAGTTCTAACAATAAATGAATAAGACAATAAAATAAAGTCATATTTTTTAATCAAAAAGTTAGTAAAAACATATTTTGGAAAAGTATTGCGGATTAAAAATGAATAAAAAAACCAAAAGCCGATATCGCATGCCCCACTGCATTGTGCGAACTTTTGCCCCCACAGCTACTTTTACATTGTTTAATCGATCCTGTTATCTGTGAGGAGAATTGAAAACTTCTATTAGCCCTTTTGAATAGAAGAATTTCAGCTCTTTCAGACGACATATGAATTAAAATATTTACTGATCAATTTATATGAATAATATTGATTCCTAAAAACGAGAATATTACAGAACTAACGAATTCAGTACATACCGCATTGTACGATAACAAAACGAAGCACAGCTACACAATTCGACACTAGTGACTCTACCTTGATTGACAATTGACTGTCAATCACCACTGGCAACTGCCACAACTCAAACCATGAAATTCGAACTTTTACCTACCTTTACTCAACCTACCTTACTGACGCTAACGCTGTTTCGTGGTAGTTTCGATGACTAAAAACTGACCGAAAACCTCTGATCACCTTGGCTGGCTCATGCCTCTAATGTTTAGGCGCCCTAAACTCTCTGACACCGTACGCTGCAGCGTGGCACCGACTTCGCCCCCGTAGATTCCCTAATGACTGTAAGAAACTGCATTGTCCGTTCGGATCGCAGGGCGAGCACAGCCATGCGTCCTTAACAGTCAGCCTCTTCAGGCCTGGCGTCTATTCGTCAGCGAAACAAAGCCCAGGATGTGCACGGTGCACCATCATCGCAAGCGGAAACGAAATTACCAAGCGGCCCGTTCGAGGCGCCGGGCACACCTGCGTCTCGGACAGCCAGGGGGCGACAATAAACCGCACAGGCATTTGTCCTCGCGGCCCGTTCATCTGGCATTACCGTAAATTAATTTACAACTTCCCTTCGGCTCGGTTAATATCAGCGATGGTTCTGCGTGCGATAGACCGATAAAGTCACCGGTAATTGGATGACGTACAAACGCGCACTTCAACAAGTGTCATCCGATCTAAAGCAGCTCGGTCGAGCGGATCTAACGTCGTGGCTGTCGTCGACGGTGCCGTTGTCGTCATTGCGCCCATCCGTCATCGGGATAATACGATTCGATTAGAAATATCGCTAACGACGTCGCGAGCCTCGCAGCCAGGCGAGGGAGCGCGTCGCCCCGGATGATTAATGAAAGCTCGGCCCGGCAAGCCCCCCTCTGCGTCGCCCGCGTCGCTCTCTTACCTCCTTTGATGGATGAAACTTCTCGACCTGCGTGGAAAATACAATTTCAGTGTTCGCGCTCTCGTGATACCTGACGATTTAACGAGACGCCCGGCCGGGCTTGCGTCCCTTTTCTTTCTTTTCTACGGCAGCCTCAACGCCATCATCATTAACACTCGCTCGCGCGTGTACACACTGAACCGCGTGTGCACACGAGGTCCCGAGACAGACGACGCGATATTATATGCGGTGTAATTAACGAGAGTCCCGACGCTTGCCCTACGATTCCGTTTGTCCTCTTTCCAGCGCTCCGTCTTTTCGCGCTTTCACCCGCCGCCCTTCTCTCTTTTCCGCCAACAGGGCGACTCCCCCGCCCCTTCCCACTAACCCCCTACCGCCGCTGTATCCTCGTTTTCGGCCCCCGGGAGCGTTCGCGATTTTATTTCACCGCCGAGAGGGTCGAGAGGGCCGAGTGGCCGGTAATTGAACGCGATTGCGATGTATTTTCCTCGATATCGATTACCGCCCCGAGCGACTTTAGAATTTATCCTTGAACCAGTTCCTGCCTACCATCCACCCTCCCACGCCCATCCCACTGTTCCACGTGTTCGCGTTAATGAACGCCCTTTCTGGGCGACGCGTTCGATCCGAACGTTCGGCGTGTTGTCGCACTCGCTCGTGTAACCTCCTTTGCGCGTCGTGCACTTCAAAGACAATGATCCACGCGATACGCTTGTGTACTTTCCACGAACAATGAGCGTTTTGCCCGGGGACCATCGGTGGCTGGAGAATTTCGAGCGAACCGCGGCATTACTTGTTTAAGTATCGCAAACATTCAATCGAATTTCCAGCGTGACAGCCTCAAGCAATTTCCTTTCGACTGACCGCAGCTCTAAGAGCGCCCACTAAATCATCTTCTTTCAATCCACGCAGTTACTCCGCATCAGGAGCAACTGACAAGACACTCGAGCCGTGGCAGAACGGAAACACAGAAACCCTCGCAGCGTTTTCATGCACGTAATAAAAACTAAATGGCGCCGGAAAAGGCAGATTCTTCAAGCCCTAACAGCTCTCAAAAGCTGCCTCACTCTCGACCCTGGGCCCTGCAAATTAGGTCGCGCGTTCATTCAAATTCCGAGGCGCGATCAAATCGTCGCTTTTTCACCGGCATAGCCGAGACCCGTTTGGTAACGAGACTATTTCCCTATTTATCTGCGCTCACGTTCATCCTGCCCCCAGCTTCTGTCACGCTTCCTTGCCTCCCGCCTCGTCCCACCCCCGTCGGCGTAGCCCGTTTGCAGAAGTACTTACACGGTCTGGGGGCCGAGTCGAGTAACCGTGGGGACGGTCGGGGGTTGTAGCGAAGCGGAGAAGCTTCTCGCGGGGCAACGGGGGCGTGATAAATTTCTCGGCTGTCAGACGGGGGTGCGTGATTAATCGCGGCATATCGCGACGTAACCGGGTGTCCACGTCGAGAGGGATGATCGCGGGGGCTTTCCGACTTTTCGGATTCGTTTGTCGTTCCGTTTGGGACCGGCCACGCCGATTATTCGGCGTAGCTCTTAATTACACCGCGACACGCGAGCCCCTCGTTACGGCCACGTGCGTCGCGCTCTCTCTCTCTCTGCGCACACGGGCGGAACTGTCGTGTCTCCGGGACACGTTGGTGACTCGGACGTCGTCGTTCCCGTTAAAATTCGTGTCGTCCCGATGGTTGAAAGACCGCACTTAAACACCGTGAAAGATTAAAGCCGTTTGCCTCGCGGACGACCGCTTTCGCGATGACCATTATCGGCCTGCTCCTGGCAGTGGTGCGTGCCAGAGTTTTGCGGCCTTTGTTGCGGTATCGATGTTCGCGGCCCATTGAAACGCGAAAGTCGACCGGTGGCTCGATAACGGACCCGTGGTGGCCACGATTTAACATTTATTGTTGCATCGAATGGAAAGAATTGCACCGGCTAGGTGTTGCAACACCGGGAAGGGGGGGATGAAATTGTAATTGAGCAGCGGGGGTGAGAACGTTTTGGAATAGTATCTGGATTAATTGGTTTGTGTATTTTACTTGAAATCTGGGAATAGTATCTAGCGATGTGTCATACTTTACCATGTGTTTGTATTTTAATTGTTGCTTGCACTTGCTCTATACTTGCTAGAGCATCGATAACTTGTACCGTACTGTTCCTTTGTATTAGTACTCCATGTAGAATCACACTCAAAGCAGCTTCGTTAGCTAGCATCTGTAATTCACGGCTGACCGTCGTGAAAAGACTCTGCAGCGTGATCCGTTCACAAAGAGTGTCCCATCGACCGATTACTTTCGTTCTAATTTTAGCGCAGGCACGCCGCAATTACGTCGATTTTGTTAAAATATTGATCGAGCCACGGGGACAGTCAGTCACCGTGGAGAATTGCGAATAACAAAGGGCCGGCCCATTCGCGCCGTAACAAGGGCACGCTGAAAATTGCATAAATTCCGCGTAACAGCCAGTCGAGATGCAAAAGTTTTTCACTGTTACATGAAGTTACACCGCGCTGTGGTATTACCGGCACTCCAAGAGCCGTGGCCTGTGACGCACATCGAAATCGCTAAACAAGAGCTCCAGCGAAACGTTGTCGGTTCCATCGGTTGCCGGTTTCGGTGCTGTTCGTTAAATATGCTACTCAAAATGCCTGTGACAAGTGGAAGTTATAGATGATTAAGTGGAGGCATATTGTTTTGATTTAATTGGCGACGAAGCTTGTTTGCTGATGGGTCCACGCCGTGGAAACAATAACGCGTCAAAATCAGACCGACGCACCCGCGCTGTCGCGCGAGCGAAATATAATAAACTATTATACGAATGAATGATCTTCTCTGCAACAAAAGTCCGCGACACTGTTGTGCCTCTAAATCCTCATTTACCCCAATTTGTCCTCTAAAGTATCAGCATTACGCGTTGCTTAATACATAGTAACACTCGAGTAGTCCATGGTTTATGTAGTGAAACGCAAGTAGAATAAGTCAACCAGTAGTACGAGTCACCAGTGGTCAGACATGCGTCGTAGGAGAAAATTGCGTAACAGCTCATCGTGAAGAGCGTCCCTTTAATATTTATTGACACAATATTTTGCATCCTCTAGCTTCAATTTAAAGGTTGGCTAGCCTCTTGGTAAAATTGATACAACAGAAGTTTGCACGCCACATAAAAATCCGTATAATCCTCGAGAAAGCAATCCCATCGGGTAATTGATTTTTTTCCTGCTTTTTAATTCCCTCGTTATACATGCGTGAACTTTCATTTTAATAATAGGATTTCAATGGTCGGACGTTCATTCTCATGCACGACGATTAAATTACATAAATTCCGATTCAATTTGCATGAGGAGGGAAATCGATCATTATTGGCTCCGATAAATACCACCTCGAGTATCTAAAGGGATTCCACGAGGTCGCGCGTCGTTTTTCTCGAGCCACGCCAATAAAATCGTAGATGTGCGCGCGTTTAATGCGTATTAACAAGGCTTTCCAGCGAGTCTATAAACTGTTGTAGGTAATGGAGCGGCATAGTTACATCTCCAGTGATATATACTACGCAGCCACAATAATAGACGACATATAGAGTAGTAGTGTGCGGTCTACGCTATGTATTGAGGTCGACAGTAAGGGGTTAAAGTCATTTCGGTAGTATTCCTGTATACACGATTCAATTCAGTGACCGTATATCTCAAGATCGTATGCATAAATACGTATCTAGACGTACACGTGTATACAGACAGATACATAGATACCTGTTCATACCTATTTATTTCAACTACTCTATGCTTCGGTGGAAGTAACATTGTATTCTCAGAATAAAATTTATATATCAATTTCAAATATAAATCGCTGAAGTTGCGCATCTGAACTACTCTGCCCTCCTTAGTTAAACTGTCCTATCTAGCATTTTTTCATTTTTTGAGATATGTTGAAATATTTGAAGTTCCACCCGTCTTTTACCTTATAAGTAAAGTTAGAAAACTCTACGTGCTTCGTAAAGATTTATAAACAGTTTAATGTATTTAACCTAACTTCTTTTAAAATGGTTAAAATATCTTATCTAAAATAATTAATTAATTGCTACGTTACTAATACATTCCCTACCAGTACACCTATTACAAAAAATTATATTAGGCTATTACAAAATAATGACAACATGTTTTAATTTGAATGAAGGAAAATAAATATTGTACAAAGTAAATGATAAAACCTCAGTTTTCTCGGTTGTTTCAAAATGCTAGATAGGACATTTTAACTAAAGAGGGCAGTACTAGTTCTCGACAGGGCAATCACGACTTACGGAATAAGATCGCATAAGGTAAATCCCACTGTTTTCAAGTTCATCGGTGCGAAGCTCCGAGATCCCAGACAGACTTATTCGCATTAGGAATCACATGAATAATTCCTTCTGTTTCGGTTAAGGACCAGTTTAATAAAACACCATGCCGCCGTGAATGTGCCTTTGTGCTCGTTATATAACACGATGTTACAGGCAATTGAGAGCAAATGTACCGTTTTTGATTTAACGGATCGTAAATCGTGTTTACCTGGCCGTCCAATAGTCCCAAGGCGAGGGGACTGTACGAGATACATCGGTCTACTCTTTCCTCGGCCGCCACTAGAATCGTTTCTTTTAAGAAATTAAACCTCAAGTATCACGCTCTTACCTTTCCCGGGCGTGGTCGCGTAGAAAATAGGGTTTATAAAATTCCAACAATTTTCTAGAAGCTCTCTCTTAATGTTCTAATCTTCATAATCCTATTTGCAATACTACATACATTTCGTTAAAGTGTAGTTCAATTAAATCTTGGTCGAAGTGAATGCACGTAGTCATCTTTGGATTTCGATTTCGTTATATTTCCCTACCATATAGAAACGAAGTTTCCGCGCGCTGAACGCGCTTCATCTTTTGGTTTTCGCCGAGAATCTTACACGCCTCCGAAGTTCAGCGCAGCAATTGTGCTCGCGACGCGCAGGTTGCTCCGTGCGAACCGTTTACACTTTACAGCAGTCGTTCGCCTGCGAATCAACTACGTACGTGGTATAATTTGCCCGTGGTTCTTGGCTGGTTGAATCGGCGAAACTGTAAATTACTTTGAAAACAGGCTGAAACGCGGAACGCCGAACTGGCGGGACCTGCCCTGCGCGGAGAGGCGGATGAAAGCCGGTGGCACCGTCGCGATGCAAATATTTCTAAGTGTTTGAACGGCGCGATAAGTAAAACTAAATCGGATTACACGGAGGCATTCGTGAATGTTGGCCGCCCGCGGGGAGGGGAGCGACCTGAATTCCCTAACTAACATCGCATGTAACGCGGCATCATTTATACACACCACCCTTTTCGCCGCCCCCACGATCCGTACCGAGATAAATATCGCTGTAAACGTCCGATCTATCTGACGATAGGGTGATTTAATTAAAATCTTTATTAATTACACGGTTTTACGCAACCTATCCGCGCCCGTGTTATTTTCATATCACTCGATCTTTTTGTACTCTCGTTGTTCGACATGGTTCCGCGTTCCCCGCGCGAAATGGGCCCAGTGGTTTTGTCTTTTCTTGTCCCAGGAGTTTTACGATTTGTGGAAAAGAGAAACAGGACCATGGGGAGCGATGGCGAGCTATAGGGAAGGATACGATTGAATTTTTGCCTTAGATCGAAAAGGGGGAACGCGAGACGCTAAGGGTGAGATTCTGTTAGGGGCCATTATTGGTAACTGACGATTCACAGTGAATGGTTCCGCGTAATTACGGTAATGGGGATGGGAAAACAAGAAGCCTTGATTGTATTCGTGGAAATTCACGAGTGCGCAAGAAGCAAGGGCAGCTGCATGACAAACTGTAATAGCATTCAACGAAGGAATAACGTTCTGCGTACAAAAGACCTTTGTTACGTATCTGCATTCCCCAGTTTTTCCAGATTTTGCCTTGAGTTTTATTCGTTTTGATTGTGCGACGAACCAGAAAAGCCAACGCATGATTCTTCCTCCTCCCGGCCGCGATATTCATGCGTCCCCTTTCGCGACGTAATTTTCTTCCTGCATCATCTTTCCTATTGAGTCGTGTTCAGTCATCCGTCTGCAAAGAGATCGCATTTCCTTGAAATATGGGATTATTAAAGCATAATAGCGTGACGCGAATATACAGGGGCGCGGAGGGTTTATAATTAATTCTTTTTTATCCGCGATGAGTCGATAGCGAATGAAGAAGAATCGTACAATCCTCAAATGAATCGTGCCCGTCCCCATGTTTTTCTACTTCCTCGTTTCCGTATCAGCAGGAGTCGTCGTATACGTGGAATTTTTTACGATCCGATTGAATAATTAAGCACGCCGACGGATATCACTGTTTTCCTTTCCCGTCGGAGCAAAACGAGGCTTTATTAAACTTTAAATTGAAATCACGGACAATCTCATTGGGCGCGCCAACTTTTTTCCTCTCTTTGGAATTTCGCACGGTGTTTGGACAAAAACTGAATAACAATTTTGTCAAATCTGATTAACACCGTTGACTGGCGCGACGGTAACCGTGATTGCCTCTGCGCTGCGGCAACGTTTCGAAATCCAATCTAGTGTGAATTCTATATACGATTTGATGTATCCTTGCTTTTGCTCCAAGTAAAAAAGTCCCACTCGCCAACCACTACAAATGGAAGCTTCCTAATTAATTGAGTCCTAAGAACGTCGAGCATCGTTACAAAAAGAGGATCGGCAGTCGTGTTCGGTGCGTGTTTAGCTGCTCCGTCTCTGGCATCCGTTTACGCGGGGACGCAAACAAATCGCTGCACACGATTCGCAGAACGAGTTGGCCGTGTTTGAACGTGTGCCTGAGGTGTGTTTTACACGTGCCAATGGAAATCAGGCGACTGAATCGAAATTGAAGCGACGAAGGAGGCTGACGCCGAAACAGATTGGATTTAGTTGAGACGCGCATCGATCTGTCATTAAGCTAGAGCCAACGGGTTATCCTGGTACCGCGGTGTTAACTATCGTTTGAGGGGAACGCGTCGAGCACAAGCCCGACTATGTTTCGCGGAGAGAAGTTTCAACAAGGAAATTATTACTGTTACAGTGCTACTTTGACGGGGAAGTTATTATTGCCAAACTGTATGTACGCGGTGTCGTGCAATACGATAACGACAATTTCGTGCACCATGCAGCTAACAGTCGAATACCAACTCACTTCCGGATACATTTGGTCCTATGAATTGCCACGACGTTACACGATGCTATTAGCAATTTGATATCTGACATTAGTTTCGTAATTGCAAGGTCGCTAATAGAAGTGATTTGTTTATTTAATCGTGGATTAAAGATTTTATTGAATTTTTACGGTTCTTTAAGTACTTCGGTAGATTAGTTTAATTGGCTAATGGAGAATGATAGATTTCTCTTTATGAGCCTATTTATATTATAGTTTCTACTTTAATTATTCCACAATGTTCACTAATGAGCCTGTCTGTTTATTAAACTATATCATTGCAACGTTTGTCATACTCCCGCATGTTAAATAGAGTTTAATAGCCACAATCGCGTGTAATTACGAGAATATTAGATAATAGGGTGTACTAGGAAGTAAAATTGAATTTAAAAGCCATCTTCTGTTTCTACATAATCACGAGTAATAATTGCGCAAATTGACATTACATACTGTTTAAATTTCGCCTCAATTTCCACTGAATTTTCCCATCGTTATAACGCGAGAAGTTAAATGGTGCGTTAATGGTCCGTTGGTACACACATTGCTTGATATTTGCTGATACTTTTAACGCTTCGCAAAAAGGGAAAAGAGAAATCCACCGTCGGGGCACGTGCAACGGATCGAATAGTTAGTACAACGTCGGGACGCGCGTTAGGTTTAGTAGCTCGGCAAGATATACGTAGGATTAGACCTTTTCGACGGTAAGCCCGACGTCCAGCAATCAGATGTTCTGTTCTCACGCCCCAATCGCTAATCGCTCTCGTACTAATAGCGGAAAGCACTTCAAACCCCCCTCCCCGTTTCCCCTACTTTTAACCCTCGCTGTTAAAATGAATCTAAAAAGGACCTTTTAACGTCCATTTTACGAAGCCGTGTTGTCGAGCACTTTCAGCGGGAATCTCATTCAGGTGTTGCGCTTTTTATCGAATTTTTTCTTGCATTTGTCTTCGTTTGCTCCTTGGCAGCAATAAACCCTCTGTAAAGAGTGGTGCATTGCTTGCAAACTGGGCTACCTAACGTGTTGCAAAACGAATAACTTTTCATGTAAATGCAGCTTGCTAAAAACTACAAAGTAGAATAATTCAAGGCTCCAGCAGCGCGCAATACTAGCTAAGAAGAGTAAAAAGACACTCAATTAGCGCAGATATGGAAACAAACTTTTCGACTCAGTTAAATCGTACTTCACCGTTTCAATTTGCCAAGCGATTAAATGGCTTTCACTTGCAACATGTTGCATGTAAATAAAAAGTGTAATAACTGTGCATAATACACGAAGATTGTATTCGAATCGAAGGACAATATGTGGGAAACAAATATGGAAAAAAGTTTTATATAAAATATAAAAAATGTGGAGAAGGTTTTCAACACCGAAGCCGTGTTAATCAAGTATATTTTACTTCTCTGAATGAGCACTAAAAGCTAGAGGGCTAAAATCTGAAATTTCCATTCTATTGATGTACCTACCATATAATTTCTCTGTAGTAGAAAAATATTTCATTTCATTTTCCTCTTCGCAGCAGTATTCATTAGCCTCTCCACGCGGATTCCTTTGTACCCCGCGATAATAATCGTCCCGCGGAAGTTTATAACTTTCTAAATCGTCCGGTAAAGTATAAACAATTTAGATTACCGTTCAGGCATATGAATAGCGGTGCTCGCGAGGCATGTTCTTTTCACAGAGATCTTGTTAAACTAGTAACAACTTTAATAACAATACCGCTGCGGGTTATAATGCACGTGCATCGAAATGCATGCAAACTAGGCTAGAATACAAATCAGACTCCGAGAAGTTCGGCATAAAGTTTTAGAAGTTTGTCCCCGTGAATAAATAGCTCATCGAGTATCGCGCGATCGCGATTGAATGCACGGAGGCGACACTGGTATTCGAAATGATATTACTGTTCGTTAAACTTCAATGGCTCAATGGCAATCAAGCGTCTCGATTACTACGGCCGAATCATCAATACGTAAGAGAAATTCTAACAGCTCGATCTCTCGCTCTCTGATCTTGCGAAAAATATATACAAACTATTAAACTTGATAAAACACTACGTCACGGCTCGGTATCGTCGAGAACATAACGCGCAGTGAAAAGTCCCACGAGACCCATTAAATTTTTTTCCTAACAACGAAATAAATTTTAACGCGCATGAAAAGTAAACACTTGCACAAATGGGTTCTCCACGTGTGCCCGAACGTAAAGCGGAAAAGTTGAACGACACGTCCACTCGTATCGTCTATATTAAATCTCTCCTTACGTTATGCTCTCGCGTGATCTTTTGTCCAGCGTGGAACGAATTCGGGAGCCCCTGATGAAATTAAAGCCACTTAAGCCAACCTTGTTAGCGAAGCTACGCAGCGTGCGCCTCTGAACCACTTGTAAAAAAGCAGGCCAAAGGTATGCAAATTCGTGTGTTCGTAAAACACGCGAAGCTCGTCTCTGAAAGTTTCTGAGAATCTCTTTCGCGACGTTTCACCGCCACATTCCCGTTTCTCTGTGTTTCTTTTGCCAGCCGAAACAGGGAGTCGCTCCCGGCGTGCTTCCTCGTCGAATATCGTCGCGACTTCGTCGAGATAGACGATTCGCCCGTGACGCCTTTTCGATTCGCCGCCGTGCGAAGGATGAGCGGAGGAAGGGGGAGAAAAAATTGGAAACGAAGCGGGAGGAAAGGAAAGGAAAAGATAAGAGCCTATCTCTTTCTTTCGGAGTGGATATCCAGGGCGAATCGACCCTTATCGTTTCGCGAATGGCCACCTGATCGAATTTACCCGAGATTGAAGCCGACCGGGCACGGTCGGCACGGGACTTCCGGTAATCCACTTTCCCTTAAACCGCAGCCACCCTTAAAGCAGGATAAATGGTTAGCGTGGAGAAACCGGAACCCCGAAGTAAATTCTCGAGAGTGCACCGCGGATTAGCTTTCGCGCTAACTACTTGTATTACAGGGAACAGCCCCGACGAAATTGGAATATATTCCCGTTCCGCCCACTCCGGTTTGACACGCTAAATATTCTATTTCGAACTTAACGCTGAACACAACGCGGCCGCGCTCGCGAACCGCAATTAATAATCCCCTTCCCAGACAGAGACGAATGCGTATCGTTATCTGCCGCGATGCTATGCAGATCCGCAGATCTTTGGCTAAAACTTCCAGCATTCCCATTCTCCTGCGACGCGAGTTAGGGCGGAATAAGTTTTCAGTCCATAGAATATTTTCATTCCACTCTACTCTACTCTCTGATGCTCCGGCATACCATTCCATTCAGCACTCTTTCACTACGTGCTCTGTTATACGTTATACCACTACTGCCGGCATTATTTTAGTTCACTCTACTGGATTCCCTCGTTTATTCCGCTCCCTATGGAGTCAGTATCCCGTCGGACACAGGATTACGTTAACGTAGATAAATATCGTAAGTATCGCAAACACATCGTTTAAAAGCATCTCGCAAGTAACTTCGGGGGATGAAGCTGAGGTAGACACCACTTGGCATCCTGAATTGTCTAACTGTCTTACAATGGTGTGGAACGTAAAGCCGAATTTCCGCCAACGCCTCGCGCGCGATTCAGAAATAATACCGGGAATATTGAAATTCACGATGGGGATATTTTTGGTCCGAAATCAATGTGTTCGGGGCGGGCGGAGCTCGGTCGGCAGCCGCAGAACGCGGCGCGCCAAATCCGTGCGACGTGCGGCAAGTTCGAGGGTACCTGGTACCTGATATGATTTCGCTGTGCCTGCGCGCTGCTAGGGAAAATGGAATTTCTCCCGTCTCATTTTCGTACGTACGAACGTGCGTTCGCGGGGAACATTGGACTCACCTCTGTCGACTCGAAATTTCGGATCCTCCCGGCGAGGAATTTCGTCGCCGAGGCGGCGTCTCGCGTCGGATTGGATCGAATTTCCTGGGCATAACGCAATCAATGCTTCAATTCCCCCTGGGTAATACGGAATGATTACTTCCGCGATACTACGGGACGATATTTTATCGGCAATAATCGTTCAATATTTCATGCTTATTCCATTATAAATCCTGCCTTTCTCCTGGTAATTCGCTGCAATTTCTTAGACGTCAAGGAATCAAGCCATTCCTTTACTTGTTCTCTACACGCCCGGGGTAATTGCATCGACCCATTTCCGTAAGAGAAGAAATGGCAAATAAATATTCCTCCGTCGATCAATCCGGACCCTTCGTAACCGTTCGCCCAGGGAATCGGATTTCATAATTCCCTTAAAAAAAATTGAGCATCGCGATGAAATTGTGCCTCGAGCTTTCTACGGGCGTAATCCCTGCTACGTATTCTCCGCAGACGTCTCTGTACGTTACGTCGAGGAGAAATTATGGGTAGAGGGAGAGTGAAAAGAAATCAGGGGTGGATGTCGTGCAGGCATCTCGTGGTTAGGGACGGGAATGGAGTAATCAGCGACCGCCTGAATGCGTTTAACCAATTAAAAGTAACAGCGCTGGTAATGAATCGAGATACTTATCCCAATTATGTCATTGACTCCGTATTATCCGGAAGTAATCACCCTATCTGTATCATCGGATGTAACTTCGTCCGACGAGGGAAAAAGAAGAAAGAGGTGGACCGGGGAGAAAAAAACGTGGACGAGGGGGGGCTTGCAGGAAATCATTATTGCCTGCAATCACGCGAAGTTCACACTGCGTCGTGTGCTCGAACTCGCGCCCCCTTCGTTCCGCGGGCTCAAAGAGGCGCTCACTTAACAACGCTTTCATCGAAAACGGCACGAACCGAGTGGCGGCAATTGAAGGAACGACGAAGGGAAAAAAATGGGGGGCTGAGGGCGATCCTGTTGGCGTACAATGTACGTAGAGCATACATTTCGTGGGTGCACGCCAGTCGTCGTCGCCGTCGTCGTTCCGTCAACAATACCTACGTAATGCATCAGGAAATTAGAACGTTGCACACCACGAACGCGCGCCCTTCATCCCCTAAAGGGTGTGCGCGCGGTTCGAATTAAATCCGCACAGCTACGAATTCGCCCTCGAGCGTCTCATATCCACGATTGGATTTCACGCGGAATTTCATCTGGAATATTTTTCTGTTCCCAAGTTCCCATTCGAAAGGGGCCGGGGAATAATACTCGAGGCATCCGAGAAACGCTTTTCAGCGAACTTTCGGGGACCGTGAACGACTAATACAAAGGGTAAAAAGTGGCCGCGTGCAGTTAACAAGTAGCAGGTCACAGAAGACGATTCTTGGTAGAATGTTATCTGGGTTAAGAATGTATTCACGTCGAATGAGATGTGAATGCAGCCGACAATGCAGAGTTTTCTGGGAAAATGCTAGGGGATCTGATGCGGGGATGTTTCCAACGCTCGTAGCCGGGATTGCAATTTAGCCCTGGTAAGAATATTCTCCCTTGAATTAAGGGCGCTGATGTATTTCCATATCCTCCGATCCTCGTGATCCTCCGAGACGTTGATGAACAAGCACTTCCGTAGAGTTCTGTTTACGAGGCACTCCAAAACGCCCGAAAAGGTTGGAGGCAAACATATATTACATTTTACACACACCTTGTGTACGTACCAACCCAGATCCTCGGAACGGTGCTGATATTCTCTATCGTATTCCGGGGCTGCTTAATTAACAGACGCAGAGCGGCTGATGCGATTCGAGGTCGCTCTTCAAACCGGGAACCTTTATCGACGAATGTAATTTTCAGAGCATAACGTTTCAAGAATGATATTAGTTATAGCCGTTTGTGAGCGTCTCACACAGAGAATCGCATTTTCAGGCGAGCAGCGTTCGAGCGTTCGCGCTCGTGCGTCAGAGCTCCGCAAATATTGGAAAATATTCTTTTGTGCCGCGACGTGATAAATGTTTCAAAGACATACACCCCCGCGAAAGACTTATAACCGAAGGAGAGGAGGTGGGGCAGTGTTGTAAAGAAAAAAATACACGACAATCTCATTGAAACGGACGGTTTACGCGCGAAGCGAGGTCAATTAGAGTTGTTGGCAACGCGGGAGACCGCTTAGAATTTACGAATCGCTCGATCACGGGGGAATCGACTATCGCGAGAGAGAGAGAGAAATCTGTCAATACCGGACTTGCCAATTACGGTGGAAATTAAGAACGGGCTGTATCGATTTGCCGATTCTACCCCCGTGGTATTAACGATGAACGATTTCACCTCGATGGAAAGTGCTCCACTGTATCTTTCTCATTACTCAAGCAAAAGGGTATATAGGTCACAGAGGTTCCCATTGTCCATTTAGTTTACGTAGCTGCGCTTCCATCAGGATCGTGTTAAATGGTTGAAGATTCCTGAACGAAATCGATTGTTACAAGAGTCCAGAAATACCGAAACAAATTGAATATCCAGTAGTGCAAATGTAACAGCTGACGCGCGTACAGATTAAACCATACGAAACGGAGGACATTGGTAGTTTCTTTTTAACAAACATTCAGTTTACTTCTTCTTTCCCTCGGTTCCTTTTGTAGTGGAATAGCGAGACTCGCATGCATCGTCACGTCGACGAGAGGGCGTTTTATTTCTGAATATTTTATTACTGAATATTTCACCGTTCCTGGTAGAGGTTTCGCATTACTTTCGCATCGAGCCGATAATTTAATACCGTCAGCTCGCGCGCGGCCGTTTGCAAACTGGATTTAAAGGTTCCGAGATGGACCGTAACGAGCATGCACCAGTAGCGCGAGCGAAATAGAGAAATCCTGGCCCGCGAACGATGGAAACGAAAGAAAAGGAAAACCATTGACAGACCGTTATCGTGGAAAGTGACGGTGTTCTCAGCCACGACGCGCTGCGACGATGGATCGATAGCTAGAGGGGCCGTGCTTTATCGCCGCTACCCCGGCAATCGTGTCGTTTCTAACGATATTCAGCTAAGATTCAGTAACATCTTCGTCTGCGATGCAAATGCTATGCAAGTGCTGGGTAAAAAGCTTCGTTCCCGGCTGGTGGCCCCGTTTTAGCGCGAGAACAATTACTGTTTGGCCCGATTCACCTCTACGTCGCTTTATTGCGCCAGCATTGCGATAGACAACGTGCCTCTAAAAACGTCCCGGTCCTCCTCGCGACCTTGTTTCCGTTTCAACGGAGCCGAGCACCCTGGAATCGAACCTCGTAACCCGCATGCAATAATCTGGGATAATTGCAGTGGAATGAGTTGTTAATGTCAGGCTGCGCCGCCCACAACATCACAGCGAATCCATCGGTAACGCCGGTGTTGCATTACCCATGCGGAAGCAATTAAGGAACAAAGGCGATGAAAAACAGGATAACACGTGTCGTTGCCTGGAAGAAAGGGAAGCGCAAATCGTTAAACTGTGGCGGATGATGTTCGCCGCCTAGGTAGTACTCGCTGCGCAACGCCGAAAAGAGAAGACTGGCTCGAACGAAATGTAACCGACAGAAACAGAAATAGCATCGTTTAAACGGAACTCGCAAAAAGCCGGCGCGCAACGACGCAAAAACAAATTTACACGAAAATTCATGAAACGCAGGAAATCCTCGGCATGCAGGAAATAAAAGAATCTTCGAACACCTGGTACATATTTGCATAAATGAAAAACTGGCAAAACTTCCTTCCTCCGTAACCGGCGAGATAATAAATTTCAACGAAGTCGTATAGATCCCGAGGAAGAAGAAGAAGAAGAGTAGGAGAAAAAAAAAGGATATTTCTACGGACACTTTTCCTAACTTCTCGGTCGATAAGTCACCCTTAAATTATTACGATCGTTCGGTTACAATTTTTGGGAAAACGTACGGCATCGGCGGGGACAGAAACGTGCTCGCGTAATCCCTGCAACACGGCTGGATTAAGCGTGCGAACGATATTCACGGTCTATAATAACAACCGGTAACGAAAATTAAACAAATATATCGGCGAACACATGACTGTATAGATAGATCGTGCTTGAAGTCATTGCGATCGAAAAGCTGTAGCCAGAAGGATAATGGCATTAAAATGTTTGTCTGTTTGGCGAATACTGAGCAGAAGGATTGTAGAAAAAATCATGCAGCTTCGTATTCCGGCTGCATAAAATTAAGCCCCGTCCCCCGATGAAATTTAATCAGAATCCATAGGAAAATCATAAAAGTTTCGCTCTAACCTTAGTCATCCATTGCGGGGGTTGGGGTGGCGTGGACGAGAGAGACCGGATAAGTCTTCTCGGTTGCGCGATTCACAGGGTCGTAAATTTTGGCCGATGTCGTCCCGCCTTAAGTTTTCCCCAGAGCTAAGGAAGACGAGGTCCCCCGCTCGACGTAGAGCCGAGAACTCGAATTCATCGATCAGGCACTTTTCGCTGGAACTGCTTGGATCAAGGTGAAGTATCCTTCAGAGGGGAGAAAAAGTGGAAACTCTTTCCTTGCTGGAGCTCCCGGACGAAAGAGCCGGGGAAAGGGGCCGGCAGCCAAGTCGATAGCAAAAATGGAATGAATCGCATGGAAAGTGCTTGCTCGAAATCCGTAGTTCAGTCTTGAATGCATTCGAAATTTTGTTCGACATGCTCGATACCACCAAACACTCTTGGTAGCCAGACAAGGGATAGGGGCACGTAGCTTTCCTTTAAATTCACTGTTACTTTCTGTTCCTTCGAATAACACGCTGCACAGCGTAGCGAATGATTTCTTTAAGCGAGCATCGGGCGAAAGCTGGTGTCAATGAGAATCTCTTAGTACCTATTTTCCTCAAGTTCTCCTCCACTTCCCTGCATTTCTGGTGGCAGTGATTTGATCTTTGATCTTACAGTGATGCAAGCTATGCATTGTAAAACAGTATTTACGATAATACCTGTCGTCACCCACGCGGCTAAAAACATAACGGCACCCTGCATCGCGCGAGGCTTCCGTAAATATTTGAAACTGTTCGCCATAAGGTTGAGTCCTTTCTGCGAGACGTGGCCGTGGACCGTCGCAAGCAACCGTGCGTAAAATCAACGTTTATGCGCTTTGACGCAGCCATCTTCCAGTCAGTTTTGTCGGGGGAGACTTTTGCAAAAAGGGGGAAGAAAAACGAGAGAGACGAAGATGATATATATATCTGGAACAGGGATCCCGATGTCGCTGACAGGAACACCGCGTGCACGTGAAAACCTATCGTGGAAAACTTTCCCCTAGAATGGCCATCGTCCTGCCCCCTTCTTTTGCTCGCGATATAGTAAGCGACCACTTTGGAAACTCGTTATAACGCGAGATCCCTCGACTGCCTTAAAAAACGGGGGAGGCATTGTTCGTTAATATTCCAGTTGACTAGAGTGAGGACTAACCGAAGGGCGTTCATGATATAGTGACGGAAGGTTATTTAATCGTGGTTAGCGTGCCCTTCCTCTCCCATTCCCAAGCGTTATCGGCAATTTTCAACACGGGCGATCATCGTAAATTTCGGCTAGATCACCGGTAGGTAGATGGGATAATTACGACCGCGATTTCTCCATTTTCTCAAGGCCGATGGCGGAATTTATTTTACCGAGTGCGCGAAGACACTTTAGAAGGCGAGGGGGAGATACGTTGGAATTTTATGCCTCAGGGAATGATGATGGGCTTACCTTGTTGATGGTCTTGATTCGATGGAGATGGGTGGCCGTTTCTGAGGCTGATCATTCAGAGTGTTCTATCGTTATACCCAGCTCCGCGTGGAAATATATTTCCTTATTGTTAGATCAGAAATATGTCAGTATAATGTGAAACTGACTGGCTTAATTGACAGGCTTCTTGTTTTCCTATCTTCCTATTTATTAATAGCCGCTGAGACATTCATTTCTGTGCCAATAAACTGTACCTTCGAATGCAAGATGACGCTCTTATACTTACACAACGATTCCAGATGGATGGATATAAGATATAATTATACTCGTGACAGTTGTAGGTATTAACTATTCTGTACCCGACCGTTGCACCACTATTTTCGTATTTCTCTTTAATGGAATTATTTCCTGCACCATGGAGAGCATCGAAGAATAGTACGTTCTTAATAAGACCTGATTCAACGTTACCATTACATGACATTCAAATATTTTGAAACCAGTCGGGTCATGCATAAGGAATAGCGCTCGATACTTAAGCTCTCCCGTCCTGCAGTAAAGTCCCGTAAGACATCGAAAGCTGGGACCACTGTCTACAACCCTGTTTCACGTTCGTCAATGGTGAAATAATTGAAAAGGGAATAGAGTATATGCAAGTCCTACTTCTTTCCACGCGATACATTGCCAAGTAGGCACAATTACAACCTATTGTACTATGACAACTCTACCAAGTCGAGGGTACTTAAACCCCTTTGCAAACCTGGCAATGAAACCGCGAAAGATGTTTCTGCGGAAACAAGCAGGTGGACTTGCGATGTCCCTTTCCCAAAGTGCTCTGGCCCGAATGCAGCATCCATCGACGGATCAATGAAATCCGAATAAGAGGCGGTATCCCAGAACAGCCTCTTCCGGCCTCTTTTCTTCGACAGCGTCGGGCAAGAGATCGCAGCGACTGTTTCCTCTCGCGGTTGGAAGGACGGAGAATGTAGGCCAGTTCGGTCGACCAGTCGTGGATCTATCGGCTACATAAAACTGGACGAACCTGTGCGCGCATCCTGCTTTCAACGCGAACGCCTTGTTACATATGAATGCGGCCTCGGTAAACACAGCGGCGATAAGGTGGCACGTACGCTGGACATCGGTCCCCGGAAAGAAAAAGAGATGTACGCGCAGGGGGTGGTTGGACGTGGTTGGGGCGGGCTGACAGGGGCTGCTAAGGAATAAACAGGGGGCAGAGGGATTACCGCGCGGTAGATAAACGGCGAGACGCGTGTCCAACGCTGTCCGCCGGGGGCTTATCAAATCTCGCGCGCCCCGTTATCGCACCGCGCAAGAACAAGTGCCACGGTTGCTAGCAGTTTGTATTCTTTCGCGTGGACACAGGCGGGTGGACAGCGGAATGCTGGCTGCAGTCTCGGACCACCGTGTTTGCCTGCACTCCTGTTTGCACCGGAGAACGATAGGACGAATCGCGACACGCTTTGCTTCGTTCTGACGCGCTTACCTCGATCGAGGGATTACTGTGTACAGCAGAAAGTTGAGCTGATTCCACGGCTGGAGCGGCTAGTGCTAAAATTCAACGATAAAAGCGTCCATCCGCGGCGCAATGGGCATATTTCGTTGCAGCAAAGCAGGTTTCTACGTGAGATTCAAAATCGATTGTATGCAGCAATTTATTTAATGTATCTACCTCGTGGCAACGATGGGATGAATCGCTACTCGCCGAGCTTTATTTTCCAACGATTACTGGAATTTCGAGTTAGTCGAACGAAGTCGAAACTCCGCAATAAAGAGTCTATGTAGCGATTCGTCGATATCGTGGCAAAGGAGAGGCTCCGCGCGGGCTTTCGGAATCGTTTCGCTAATCGTTTAAATGCGTATCGATTCTCATTGAATAACGATCGCGGCTGGTGTATTCAGAACTAATTCCGGCCCGAAGAATAATGCAGCCGGCGCGACACGTAGGTAATTGCTCGGAGGGCGTTGATCAATGTTTTAAACAATAAACCAAGGGGATGTACGAGCGCGGACGATTGCACTGCACCGGGGCTAAATCCATTCGCGGAAATTTCACCGGTGATTATGCTTCATGAATTTCAATCCCGGCTTCAGATTAAGATCGCTCAAAATTGACCGAACAGCGCAATTGGCCGGATCGGCCAACTTTGCACGATTTGCGTATTTATGATGCGCATACACAGTAATCCTCGCTCCACGCGCATCGCTGATGGCTAGAAGATTGACCTGACTGATCCCCTAAATTAAAGTGTGGAGTACGTCGAAAGCTGAGTATATCGTGATATTCATGATAAATTATTTAGAAATTGAAAGTGCCAACTTTTCCTCCACAAAGTAACAGAATAGTGAAGCCTCTAATCAGGCATATGAAGTTCAATATTTCGAATATATAGACGTTCATGAGTCAATTGTCCTTTAATTCGATTAAGAACCCGCATAAGAAGAATAGAATTGTAGATACAAATGGAATTAAGTAAAACGGCAGATGCAGCGTTATTCGAGCAGTGCGGCGCAGCGCGCGGGCGACGCGTATGAATCAAATGAAATAAGGGGGACGTGAATCGAGGCGCGGCAACGGATGTCCTTTCATAGTCACGGTGCCGTTCAAAAACTCGTGAAATACGATTCGCCGCGGTCAATGGCGATGCTGGCCGATATCGAAGAATCCCGAACTACGGCAGTTGGTCACTAAAGTCGCGGGAACGCCGATAAATCGGGCAATCTGGCAGCGGCCTCGTGGTACATCATGCCCGCTTCCACGATATTTCCTAGGAAAATCGGTGGCACTTGAATGTCCGTTCGACTTTGCGCGAGCACGGACGTACGCCCACTTGGCCGCGGCCCCAAACAGACAGAACTTTCCGCGCGTCACTTTTAATAGTGCTATTTATTGCGGTAATAACCGGTACCCACCAGCGCAGCCGCTTCCGTTGCTACAGCGTACGTCCGGGCGTAAGAGGAATATCGCTGGAATCCTCTTATCTTTTCGAGTGCTTACGAACGGCGCCCTTATATTAACACCGCTGGCCGTATACCAGTGGAGAAAGTTTAACGCTCGCAGCAGCTGTTATTTGGCACCGTACACCACCTGGATATTTAAAAAAAAAAAAACATAGTCAAATGTTGCGCGGCTGAGTCGGTTCGGGTTGAGTGGCTTTTGTCCTAGTGTTACAGTTGTTAATTCTGACTTTTGACTCTTTAAGTAAGAAGTGTAGCGAAAGGTATGATGTGTACTTTGTCTGAAGATCGTTAGCTCTGCTAGAAATTAGACCATAACCGTGTATCTTGGGAATTAGGTGAAAAAGAATTATAGGAATGGGATTTTAGGGGCTTTCGCGATTATGATAGAGTGGGGGGATGAAAATGTATAGAAGGGGCGAATATCTGTGCAAGATGTGCTATGAAAAGGAAACATCGCTGAAATGGATTCATCAGTGAGCCTACCCAGAAACCTATATCTCTTAGACGTGGAAACGTTCGATGTTTGGAAACGCGATCTGTTTGAATAGATTTCGACCGTTGAATATGGAACTGGTGTGGAATTGGAAACTTTCGATGGTGATAGGAATACTCTGATACCGGTAGCAGAAAATAATTATTTTGGCCCGTCTACTCTCGCTTTGAATATTCCTGTGAAACGATAGAAGAAGAACTGAGCTGTAGAAGGATTAATCTAATCAGTGCTTTCCAATAATTGAACATTATAACCTGAAATTTTACCCAATTTTCGCAGTTTCCGTCGGGATCCCCAAACTTAGCAACGGTACATGTTCAGATCAGTTTTAGCGACGGCGTAACTAATTTGTGACGAAAGTTTTATTGATAAAATTTTCAACTCATTTAAACGAATTATTACTTTTCAACCTGTCGCGCGATCGCTGCTCGTGAATCTTTAAAGACCGTTCCTCCGATTTCTATCTTTAGTCGGCGATAAATTAAACTAATTAAAGTCACTCTAAGCTCGGCATTTGCAGAAACCTATCGCACGAAGAAATCTCCGGGGTAATACGTTCGAGCGATTGAATAATGAATGGCCAAGGAAATCATTAGATCTAACTGGTTTCGATCGGGAAACGCGAGACGAGCAATTCGGTACACGAACAGAATAATTGAAAATAATTCGCTCGATAGACGTGGCGCACGAAAGCAGATCCTAGGAACGGCGGGACTCGAGTTACGGATGAATAACAATTTGATCAATATGCATTCCACACGGAAGAAAAATCGACGTCGGGGTAGTCGCGCGAGTGCACTTGGAACGATCTATGAGCATCATCGTAGCGCCTGTCAAGGCAGACTTTCGACTCGACGAATTCGTGTTCCCGGTTCAAGATAAAGCCAATCGTTCCTTGCGGGCATAAATCAAGGTTTCACGTGTAATTTATGTGTAGACAGGGTGTAAAATCAGTGTCTCTAAAATTGACAGGGTATCACACTACTATATTCTGATATAAATATAGTATATTAAATGATACACTATATTGAATAAATAGTAAAAAGGCAGCTTGGAAATAGCAGCTTTAGATCCTCTTCGTAAACTGTCTCCTTTCGAAGATGGACAAGTAGAAGCGCCCCGTATATGGTCAGACACAGCCCAGTGATCCATACCATGCGCACGTGTGACGTTTCAATTCGATGTACAAAATATCCCATTAATATGTCGATCATTTTACATTAAATATAATATTCCCCACTTGATGGCATAATGTTTCCCTCTGGATAAAACACTTCGCAAAAAAAACAAAAATTCCCCAACACGATCAGCTTTAAAGTCACCAGCCTGTAATGTCCTTAATCTCAATAATTACTTTGTAAAAGCTAACGAGCAGACTAACTACGCCTCATCGTTCAACTTATAAATTCTCGTGTACCTTCATTGTTGAATATATTCTCTCGTAAATTCAGCGGAAAATAACCGGTGTGCGTACATTGGTGTTACCCAACACTTTAAAAAGGTACTTATTCCCACAAAAATCGTTCCACTGGACGCCGACACAATAGAAGCGACTCGTCTCGGTGTCTCCGGGGCCATAAAAATGATCGCGCCGATCCCGGGCGCGCTAACGACCGCCGTGCATTTTTTTTATCCGGCTAATTTTTCATCCCCGCCACCGGTCGTGGTAAATGAGACGTGAATGATGCGAAGAGCCCACCGTTTTCGACCCACGTCCACCGAAACCGTCGGATAATGAGTTTCAGCTTGGAGCACCGACAGCGTGTCAACTTCGCCGGCGTCTCGTTCCTGCCACTTTTTCATTATCCCCATCAGATATGACGGCCGCGAGAATTTTCGGTTATTCATGGCGCGACTCGACGGACGCCTTTCTCGTTCTGCTCTCGATACTCGCTGCAAATTCGCGAGTGCAAATGGACAGAAAGGTTTTGATAAACGCGACCGTGCAGAGAATCGAGAGGAGCTTGAACGAAAGAGAATATCCACGAGCTCTGATACACCGTCGCGAGTGTACGCTTTAACGACGCCGCTTTGGTATTCCCCTGTCGAAGGGAGAGAAAAAAACAGGGTGAGAGGAAGTGTCGTACGTGTCGAATTATTTATCGGCAGATAAATAATCCGCTGGCTGGTGCGCGTGGCTCGAATTTAATTTCTGCTCGAGCCCATTTAGGAATCGGTTCGATAGTGCGAACTAGCGAACTTGGTGAACGAAAAGGGACCAGCGGTGGGGCACGGTGACATCTGTACTGAAAGTTCCCGCGGTTCACCACGTAGACAGTGCTCTGTCTCGTCGATCTTTCGAGTGGCGATGTACTGGAAAGTAAGTACTTAGGTACCTACTAGTAGGAAACGCGAAGAAGTAAAAGAGCGCAGAGATTTCCCATCTTTTCATCACTAGATAAGGTTCTTCTTTGCATTCTTCAGCGTCACGTTATCTAATTTCTTATCGAGCTTAGCGACTATTAGAACCCTCCAAGTACTGAACCCTTACTTTGATAATAATCGTGTATAATCTCCGCACTATTTCGCTGCTTCTATCTGTAATCCCTATCGAATAAATTTGCCTCGTATAATTGCGTGTGGCTGGTACGTTCAGAACGACGAATTTATTGGCTATTTTACGTGTTCAACTCCTTCCGGCGCTGTTACCGTAACCCGTTTGTATCGACGCGAATTTTGACGCCAGAACTGGCCAAGCGTTCGTCCTTCCCGAGAATCGGCGATCCTTATCCGCACGAGGGTGGATTATTACCATCGTTCCGTTGTGCACCGGCCATAAGATTGGCCCCCTATCACGTGACGTTTATTAAAGCATTACGACGTGCTTTATTTCATCTCTACGGTCAACTGTGATTTTTATCGGACCCCTCTATTTTCCCCTGTTCACGATATGTAAATGAGCCTAGCCGTTAATATCGTCGCGATGAAATTGCTGGATAACGTCGCATCGCGATTTACCACTTTCCAGCCCGAGGGGAGGGAGGAAGGGAAACGCTCTACACGCGTCATGCTCCCCGACCATTCGCTTATTATACTTTTAAAAAAAATAATTTCCACCGCACCGCGGCGGACACAATGTATCATTTGGCGAGTCCTCGTTCCATAGTAGATTGCTAACCGCATCGAGCCACCGGAAACCGTGAATAATTCCCACATCAGAGACATGCAGGGCCCCTAAAAAGAATTCTACTCTTACAAGAAATCATCTTGTACTCGGGTAATTAATTGCTCGACTGAACGATTCCGCCCGAAACGAAGCGATCTCTAGGGTATATTCAACAGCAGATTATCGAGCGCTTCCAGCCAAGAAATAATCGCTGCCAACCTAAAGCGTTTACCCACGGGCCGATTTATTTTTCACTACAGCAGTTCTTCCACGTATCCCAAAACTTTGCGGATAGGTAATCAGTAATCACGCCCGTCGCGCCGTAACAACGCTGCATTATCCGAGCGGTAATTAATGATTAAGGAGCAGTATAATCAGAGTGAACATTGCATCAAGCATTATCTCCTCCCATGGTGGCCGTAAATCCCCTAGAGTGCTAAGTTCCCGTTGGTCTTACGGAAACGATAGACTAATGTTGCCCGGTCGAAAAGCGACCGTGTACGTCAATTAACGTTTTCTTGATCGCTCGCTGGTGAGTTGCGTTCGAAGGGGGTGAAGCTATACGTGCCTGGGAACTACCGTTAAACAGAAAGTGGAAGTCATTATCCAGAAATTACTGAACACGAGGCCGCCCGGCGCGGGTGCTCGTTTCAAGGGTTCAGTGAAGTGGTATTAAAACTTTTTTATTTATGGATCCTCCCCGCTCACGTTGCCGCCCGTCCCGCCACCAGAAGCGCATATTTAATTTAAACAGTTCTAACCGCGTCGATTTGCCCCGTCGACGTTTTGCCACCTAAACGCAACCGATAAGAGCAACCGCTGCATCAGGGAACGTATTCAAGAGTAATATCTGATGAAAGGAAAAGGGAACGGCCAGCACGCGAAACAAAATACGGCGGGTGGAACGAATACAGGCCCGTCGTGATTGTACGTACCGTTTCAATAAATGTATCGTCCCTCTGTTTCTCTTATTTAGACGTTTTTACCCTGCGCGTTTTATCGGTAACTTGATTTATCGTTCGTTTAATTTTCCGTACGAACGGGCATGCGTGCGCCTGTGGGTGTGTGTGTATTTTTTGACACGTGAATACGTAGGTACACGCGAGAACCTGGCTTTTGAATACTCTATGAGCCATTAAAACCTTACGGCAGTAAATACGTAACGACCGCGAGGCGATAATTAAACACTCGCGCGACGTACGCTAAACGAAGCCGAAAGAAGGGAAGCTAATGGAGCAATGAAACAATTTCCGGGCGGAGTTTCTTGGAGCCTCGTCTGCGTTGCGAGTTTCGACGATGGAGATCACTCGAACGTGATAAGAGAAGCTGAGACGTTGTCGTTACGAAACATTTGTTCTCTTATTCTCGATGTTATCTTTGACTGCGTCACCTGTACACTGTTGGCAGTGTTGTGTGTGTAACACGCGAGTCTGAAGTGATTCTGCGATTACTTCTCTTTGCGTGCAAAGGTGTTTGTTATTTCATTGGCTATAAACCAAGGGAAAGTTGTGAAAATACGTATATCAGCAGCTGGGTCCACGAACACACACCACTTTATGGTATAATTGAAACCGATTTCCGGTGAATTGTTTTCGTTCGATCTCATTAAAGCCCGACGAATTCAATTTATTCGTTGCTAACCGTTTTTAACGCTGTTACCTCTTCTAAAAGCTCCGGAACGCTATTAAGCGAGCCAATAATATGGCGTTATCAAATTCTGCATGGTCTCTATCGTGGCAATCGAAGTGTTAAAACGGTTCTCGCACTTGCACGTCAAGCAACATCCCTTATCGGCCCATTAATTAACGACGAGCCTTCCCTCAACTATCTCCAACGATGAAATATCGAATCGAGAATATGAACGGTTACCTGTCAACGTCGGCCGGCTGAATTACCAATAAAATACGGACTAGCTGGAGGGCTGTTCGTGGAAACAGCACACGGTTCACTCACGTCCCCAGTAAAAGATAAAATAACTCGAGCATCCAAGCGTATTCGACGTTGCGCCACCGATACTGTTCGGTTCATCGATGAAAATATCATTCGATTTCTGTCGCGTGCTACGATGACGCATGGCTGCTGAGATTCATCTTTTCCGCGTTGCTTCACTAGCTTATGCTGTAACAAACATGGGAACATTCCACTTGGTAGAGATACTATACCTCGAGTATCCCAGTCTCATCTGTAAACGAAGGAATAACTGAATTATTTGGGTTACTTTATTAATTAACCGTCGCGACTCGACCACCCACTGAATATGCGTATAACTTCTTCACCCCCTGCCAGTAGCGTCGAAGCTCGCCCACCATCCGGCACAGTGTTTACCCGTTTTCCTTTCGGGCAAGCTAGAAGAAAGGGTAAAGAGAAGAAGGAAGTTGATTCCGCGAGACGTGACTGACCCGTGGGCGAGCAGTCACGTTCTAAAATCGTCCTTTCGTACGGCCGTCGCTCGGGTCATCGATCCTACCGAGAGGAATTGGGCCAACCAGCGCTGACGTAGTCTCGCACCCCTCTCGATTATTCCCCGTCCTCCAGCAATTATTCGTACATCGACTCTTTCTCTCTCCCCGTTCCTCGTTCTCTCTTACTTTCTGACCGTCCCCTCTAGCCGCCATCTTTCTCTCATACCCCGTTCGTCTACGAGTCTACGGTGACTTTTATAATGCCGTTGCTCGTTACGCGGCCGCGTCTCCCGCGAATTTATCGCTGGCAATCCGTGCAGCGAAAACGTGACGCGTGCTCGTTATTCTGCGCCACCAGGGACACGTGCGTAAATCGTTGCACAGAAGCGGAGGCAGCGGCAGGCGGAGGCGGCGACGTCGCAGGGGGATCGAACGGGGGCGCGTAGGATCCTGCAGCTTAGCTATTTGTCGACGTCCTCGTTGCGGCAAAGAAGGAATCGAAGCAACCACCCCCTCTCCGCGCTAGTCCTGCTAACCCCCTCCGTCGTCCCAGGGCCCCGTGGCAACACTTGTATTCCTGTCACGGAAGCGAGGTCGCGGGTATTCCCGACACGGAAGCGAAAGGTAACGATGTCTTTGCGGGAAACGACATCGACGTGATATCACACGTGATTCCGTGTACCTACATGCACCGGGGCACACGCTATAAGGCCGCGCTTCCTTTTCCCACCTCGCTTGTATTCCAACGGCGCGATCGAGCCCATTCGTCCTTTTCCTAGGTGCTGTCTAATGAGACCGTTAACGAGCGATGGTCACCCCTTCGGACGCCAGTACGAGAAACCTATAGATCCCAATCTATCGGCCGCGAACAATTTAGACCGGAACGTTAGCGGCGACCAAGTATTTCGATTAAAGGACGGGGAGGATTCTGAGATGGGTATCCCGCGGTGGATGCGACTTCCACAGAGGCGTTTCTTAGGCACTTGGAGAGAGACGTATCCAGGCAACAGTTCGATGGACTTCGTCGTAGATTCTACCCTTGGACCGGTGTTTTGGGGAAGTTGCTTCGCGAACATTCGCTGGGTGTTTCAGAAGTAACTTATCAAACTTTGGGGGCTTATTCTATTCACCTATATTCGAGGGAAACATTACGCTAGCACACTTGACAAGTGAAATGACCGAGATAGAATCCCCTTTAATCTAGGAACACGATCGAATCAGACTTTTTATCCAGCGTGCTAACCCACTCAGTCTGTTACATGGTATACTACACGCAATAGCTTGCATAATAAACAAACAATATCCATCGATGCAATTATGTGATACACAGTTTACATAATGGAATTTTGTTTACACGCGTCGGTAGCATAATAACACGGTAATGTTATTAAAACGCTGCCTCGTTAAAATATATCGTTAACGTTTCATTTGCGCCCATCATGTGTTCCCATTACTCATCCCATCGCCCTCATTATCGCCACATCTATTATATTTGTTCGTCCCTCTCGTGGATTGTATATACGCAGCAATCACGCGTTGCACATAATAAACAAGCCCAAGAGTCGGCGATCGCGCCTTCGACGTACGGTTGGGACAAGCCTACAGTCAGACAAGCGAAACGCTAGCTTGCGGAAGTTCCGTGGACGAAGCGAGGATTGCCAGGCCTCCCAGAGGTGGCAAGAAGAGAGAAAAGTTGCCGAGAAGAGTTCATCGTGGAGCGATTACGAGCTGTCTATCGGCTCGAACTGGCTAACACACTTATTGCAAAGGTGTATCGATAATCCCATGACAAGGTTTCGACCGAGGCTGCATTTACCCCCTGACAGGGCAGCACGTGACCTCTTGATCCTCCGAAAGCCATTTTTCTTCCAGCCGCCAACGTGTCCAACCCCCGACCCCTTTCGCTTCGTCTTTTTCGCTCCTGCCTTCTGTTCTCTTTCGTCGTTCATGTCGCTGCACGCTTCCCGTTAGTTACGCCAGTCAATCCTTCAGCGAATTTCCGGCGGGAACGAGCCAGCTCGTTCGCCTCCAATCCCCCGTCGCCCTTCCTATTCCCCTCTGACGTTGAACAATTAATATCTGCTTAATTCTATCTCTCCACCGTTTCGGCTTTACATAATTAATGCCCGGTCGGCATTGTTTCGGGATTTAATTTCGTATTATTGCGACCGATGCGTTTCAATTAGTGCCGATCAATCGGAACGCGATATTGGGGGCAGCTTTTGTCGATCAGACATTCTCCGGGCGTCGTTCTTTGTAGAGCAATTTGCAGACTCGTTTCCTTTAACCGAAACGCCGAGTCGTCGCGTATGGGATTATCGTGTAATAGGATTACCCCGGGTATATCGTTTAACGCGATATCGCTCGATATTATTAATTCCCTGTAGGATCAAGCTCGAGTATTTTCGTACGTGTGCTTGCAGGGCGAGCTCCCTCGATGTCGATGCTATCTGATTATTTCGAATATGCCACGTAAGTTATACTTTGCGGAAGAGGGGCAGGGTGTCGCGGAGCGACGATCGAACCGATAATTCCAACTGGAAGACAGACTGGCCTAGTGCGTGACTGAGCGAGCTCTTCAAGTCTGAGGTGCTCTCCCTTCGACCGAAAATTTACATAATCGATCAAGTAGGTACGTTCCAGCGGAGCGACGCTGGTCGTTTCACTTTGCCTCCAAGTATCCAGACGCTTTGCATGATCGCGAAAAAACGCGAGCCTTCTTTTGTATGCTATCCACTGCATCCTCTTATCCTTCATCATCCTTCACCCACTTCCCCCTATCGCTCGTCCCACCTTTCTACTTTTCCAATCTTTCTCGTTCAGCCTCCCCTCCTTTCTCTTTCGTCGTCCGATCGGGCGAGGGTCTGTTTCGTGTTTCTCTTTATCTCTATATATATGTGAGAATCTGATATAAATAGATAATCAGTGGTACGAGCGATTTTGAGGACCGAGTACTGATTGGCTGGCGCGTCGGACTAATTCTCGCTCGTACTACTTGCGCACCAGCACCTATGGAAGCTAAGTAGTAATGGAACGGTTGCAAGAATACACTGCTGCACCCTTACAAATTACTTGTTCTTCCAGTAACTTCCGGCATGTAACGCTACAGCAATTCGATTATTACTTCTTTACGTTATTAACACAGCTTTCCATATTAAATCCGTCTTATTCCCCTGCCACGTAGCCACAAGACCATTGAAGCGAAGGCTATTAAAGATAATCATACCACGGCGCTTTCTTCGCTCCCCGTCCCCCCTTTTTCAATCTCGTGTACCCGTAATTTTTCCGTCGCTCGTCTTCCATTCTCCCCGGGTCCACTCAGCCCCGTTGCATCCGCGTGTTCCAGTTTGCGTATTTCTAAATCGTCGCGGCAATTACATCGTTAGGTCCATACTGTTCAATTAAGCCTAGGCCAGACGAGGCGGCCAATTAGCCAGCTGGAGGATTTAATTGCGTCGGCGCGCACCATCGCCGGGACCAGATACCGCCATTTGGCCGCGGCCAAGGCATTTTCGTCCGCGTATCGCGGCTTACACCGGAAGTTATCATCGAACGCCGTCAGCGTTGGCCGCCGGTGGCTGGTGTCACGGCAGAGCTCGCCCGGCACGTACATAATTGATGTGTTATGCGACGTACGACGCGGACAGTACGGCCTCGGTGTTGATACAAATTGCAACGGGAACTCGGAATTATTGCCGTCACTCGGCGACACGGAGCGCCGATAAAATGTTTTAGTACGCCAATTACCGTTGTACGCGGCAAATAAACCGCCCCGGGTGGAGTTTAAAAAACGAGATAGAACAATTTCTTGCTTGCGCTTGCTTTCCGCCGATAAAAAGTACCGATTCAACGGCACCCCTTTCGTTTTTCTACTTTTCTTTCTCCGCACACCCCTCGTCCCTCCCCCCACATTTAATTTCCCGCTCGCCACCGCCGACGTCGCCGACGCCGCGATAAGTAGCGTTTGTTCGGGGTAAATGGCGATCGCAGCTCGGTTAAAGCTGCTCTTTTATGCCAATCGTAAATAACCCGATGATTTAAGGCAAAGCGGGTAATATTATATCTCGCACAGGCGTTCTATTTGCCAGCGCGATCGCGCCTCTCCCTTCCGTTTGGTTAAACCCCCTCTCTCCCCCTTTGTTTACTCCTCGTTTTTCTCCCGCTCTTTTCCATACGTAACGCTCTAAATGCAGTTGCGTATAAATATTCCGTTTTAATTAAAGCGGCGTGTGCACACAAAGCGCCGCTGCGTGCACGAAATAAAACGAGGAGCGGTGTTAACGTGCCGGCGAACGCACAATCCGACCGTTCGTTAGGACGCAAATCTGGGCGAGCACGGGGGACCGGGTGGAGAAGGTACCAACGGCGGAAAGAACTCGGGGGCGATGCTGGTTAAAATACAATTAGTACGGTATGGCTTCTCGCGGAGGCGGCCCTGGTACTCGGACTTATTGCTACAATCATTCCCCTGTTACGCAATATTGCTAAACGCTAGACTCCAGGTTCAGCGGCGACGCCAAATGAAGCACGCTCGCTTACTCTCTCCGCCGAAACCGACTAATAAAGCGGGGAGGTATGAATTATTTTTATTCACCTTACAACGAGCTTAATTAATGCACGAACCAAAGTTTCGTTCAATCTCTGTCTATCCTCTCCTTGTGCTATCAGCTTCGCGATAAAGTTTTTTCTGATGTTTGTTAACGAGCTTGCTAGCATGTACCTACCCATTTATCCGTAACACTGGCGAGCTACACAGGCTTCGGTACGGTTCCTAGAGAATATACAACACGGTAGAGCAGGGGGTCCGCGCGCCAGCTGGTTTCTTACAAATCCCTTATAAATTTCTAGCGCTTTAAATTTCTTTTGAAGCGACGCAGCCAACCCTAGCTCCGGGCGCTTATCCGCCCTACCTGTGTCTTCGTGTCCTGAAGAAGCATCCGCGGGGAAGGCGTCGGAACTCAGCCACTTAAGTATAGTTAACACAAGTAGTAGGCGAGCTACGAACCCTTGGTTAGATACAGTTATACGTGTCGACTGGGAGCAGCGCAAACGATACCCATAGAATCCTTATCCTTCTCGGTTCAACATCCTCTTCTAGTCTCTCCTGCTCCTTCTATTTCCCTCCTCTTGTTTCCTCTCCTTGTTCCTAGCGATGGGCGTTCGGATCCTTGGTTCGAGATTATTCGAACAATTCAACGATACAAATATCGTTTGAAACTAAAAGCACTGCAATACTTACAAAAAGTCTTGAACACCTCGAGTAGCTATCTTGAAATCGTGAAGTTATTTTCTGGACGTACTGAAATCACTGAGAGGTACAAGAATCTTGAGAATGAATCGATTAAGTGTTGGGGTGAATTGAACGACCCAAGCTTAATTTAGTTAACCATGAATGTCGATGAGAAACAGTATGCAAATACCACTGGATAACTATTTAGAGGTTTGGGAATTATATTGGTCGTATATACTTTCGAGATTCTAGAAACTGTCGATAACTTTGAGATATTTCTAGAACTTCTAGCTTTAAGTTTGCAAACAGCTCGAAAGCGACGCGTATTCCAAGCGATTCGATGTGTCTTGAGGCCATCGCTACTCGTCTCTCTTCACGACCCGGACAATCCCTAGTGAGCCACCGGCGCCTCTACTCTCGACGGCGCCCCGGGTCGTAATTAGTTTGTGGCTTCACCAGAGTCCGTCATCCCCCTACTTTAGCCCCGGCAAAAGAGGGATGATGCTAGGCTCGCTTGCTCGCTTGCCGGCTGGCTGGTTGCCTGCTAGGCCAATCCACGACGGTGCCATGGCACCTAGAAAAGAAACGGATGAGCGAAGCTACGACGACCACGACCACGCTCTGCCCTATGTATGTTCGACGTCGCGAAGAAGCAACGCGCCCTCGGAACGAGAGGAGGCTCGAGACGGTGGCGTGGGAGGGTAGCTGTCTCTGGGAATTAATAAATGAAGGAACAGAGGGATGCAGACCTCCGAGAACTCTTTCGCGGCGACTTACGGCTGCGTAAATAGCAGCGATTCCAGTTTCACGAATTCAGCCCGCCTACACTGCAACCATAATTGCTCGAGAACGTGGAGTTACGTTCGTCGCGGTCGAATAACTCCAATTCCTTCGCGTACCTGCTCTTACGCTCAATTGGCACCACGAGAGATCTTAGATCTTTGAAGTGTGATTTTAGTAACGAATATAATACCGGCGTAACAATTCCGCGCGGTAACGGGAGAGTTGGAATGAACTCGATACGCTTTGTAGCAACAGTGAATGTAGATTCGTGTACGCATTACAGTTGGGGTGAGTTGCCACTCCGGTTTAGAGGTGTTCCGTCCCCCGTACACAGTACAACATACACTAGAGCTGGTATTAATTTCAGTTTAAAATCTATCTACCGGTGGAAGCTTCATTTCCCACAAAATCCTAACCGCTCCGCCACTGTCCCCGCATTTATGTTCCAATTAAATATTATATACAACGTCCCATCGATTCCATGGCGGAACGCGTAGACAACAGTCCCCTCGAAGGCTTATGTATGTACACGTCGACGTAATTTCCATCGGTATTATGGCCGCGATACATGTATTATATACTAGCCGGCACGATATCATCCCCAATCAATGCAACGCGGCGGCTCCATAAACCCAAGGCATAACAATAACCCCCGCCGCGCTCGCGTAATCAAGGACGTGGAAAAATATACCATCCGCCTTGGGGCTGGTGAATCCACGAAGAAAATGGGGTAGCGGGAGGCTGGTGGAGATCGAACAAAGGTATCGACGACCACCAATACGTCCCAAAGGGGAACCAAGTAAATTGTTCCCGAAATGCAGCGTCTGTTACCCGATCACTTTACTCCCCTTCATTCCAGCAGCCTTTCCTTCCGGTCTGCCGAGGGTGGGCAAGATCACTTGGCAGGGTTTCTTCGTGAATGGCCGCGCGGTGATTCTATGCAGGTCTAACGATTACCTGTTCGCCACTTCCCGCGGACGAGCTGAGGACAGCCTTGACGCCAACCGCCGAGGGGTTGCGTCGTAGGCGGATAGGGGGACCGCGAGTGGCACCGTCGACGTTTAAGCAGCTAGGATCGCTCCCCGTGCAAAACAGGATGAAAGTTTCTCGCGACGCAGGCAGCAGAGACAGGGACAGAAGGGCGCGAGAGGGGCGAGGTCGAAGGAAACGAGCGGAAGGGAGTTTAGTAGGTGGCAGTGGCAGAGGTGGAGCACGGCTGGTATGGGGGTTATATTCATGGCGACAGCGCCAGATGTGCAGTAACGGCGCCTGGACGCTGAACGTCCCGCTGCTTCCAGCAGGATATTTATCGTGCCTCGGACACGTTACTCGCTCCTTGCCGAACGTACGTGCTGGCACGTATATCCTCCCTTCCGCTAGCAAACCGCCCCCGCGCGTCCGCCGAATTCTTCCATCACCCGTCCATCTTTTCGCGCTGATTTCACGGGCAAGCTGATCCCAGTGGATTCGTATTCGAAGGATTTCGTTCTGAACGATGAAGGAATTAATGGTCGTTGATTGTTAGAACCTTACACCCTTTATGGATAGCCTTGAAACATTGTTTAGCCTTGTATGCAACGAGGAACTTGAATCCTAATCTGAGAGACTAGTTTCTCGGGGGGATGAAGGAGTTCCGACAGTGAATGGTCGGTGTCCCGCGAGACCGAAGCGTTAAAACTTGACATGGTTTTAAACAGTGGTACCTTTGAAACAAGGTGTCGCGTCTCAGCGAGAAACGCTCGGATACCTTTCCTACGATTCTAGTGGATTTACGATGCATACTCCTTGACAATTGTTACCTCGACGTCTCGTGCAGAATCCGCTGGGAGAACGTACAGTTCTTGAATACAGAACGTCTCTTGAATAATACCGTTCCGCAGAATAAACTGGTGTTAGGCGTGAGACGCACAAAGGAATAGCAGCACTCGCTATTGTTGTAATAATCTAAGAAATATATTGTTTGCTCATAAAGCAGGTGTGAACGATGAAATGTTACAGAAGGTACCTTTGTCTCCGCTGTACATTGCGAGCGCTTTAAACGAAAGGGGCATTGAAAGCCAACTTTATTTCCCAACTAAAGTGGACGTGAAATTCATTTTTCTAAAGCCTATGCCTTGGACCACATAATAACATGAAATTTTACGGCTCCGCGATAACGCCAGGGGATACTATAAGCAATTTCACGATCCCGCAATAATATTTCTGTAATACTTCTTCCGGGTTCGTATTTTCGTACGCGCGTGCAAGAAATTCCACGATATCGTGGAACAATTCCCTTTTCTCTGTTATTATTCGCCTGTTTCACGTTTATGCGTATCGATATTCATCGGGAAAGAATACAGTCCACGTGCTGTTTGCGTTGTCGTATTACAAATCGCGGCGGAGCGTAATTGGCCGTGGATGCGCGATCGGAATTATTCCGCCGCGGATTTATTTCTGTCGGTAGATTCAATCTCGTTTTCAGAACCGCCCCATCACGGCCAGGAATTCCCGCGAACGCAATAATAATTCTATGAACGGTTCCGCTGTTACGCGACCAGATCTATTGGAACTCGCATTTATTGTTGCCCTGAGTGTTATCGCGAATTGGCTTACCCCCGGCTCCGGCTTCTCTGTCCCCCTTTTTTGTTCTCCCTCTAACAACGAGGTGATTGCGATGCACCATTTGCCAATACTTTACAACTCTCTTCGAAATGGGAAATAAAACGTCAAAACGAAAAAGAGTGGCGGGATTCCGGCAGTCTTTTAGAATAATAGCTCAAACGATTTGGAACTGCACACAGATTTCCCGGCTCGAAATATTTCTAGATGAACAGTTAAAGGTTTAACTCTGACGGTGGTTGCGTCGCGGGAAAATAGTTTTGCAGGGGACGATTTCAAAGCACCGCGTTGCAATTTCGCGTTGTTATCGGCGAATTTATCGACGCAGCTTTAACGAGAATCGCTGCGAATTTTCCGTGCACTCGCTCGATTTTTCTCGCTACCTTTTATCCCCCCCCCCCCCCTCCCCCGCGGCGCTCGCTCCAGCAGGTCGGACAAACGAATTACGCGGAAGGATTTCTCGGTCGACACTTCCTGAACTTTGATGCCTGAAAGCAACTCACGGGGAAGTTTTCACTGCGACTGCAGGGAATTTGTTACGGGTACCGCGCTCTTTTGCCCGGGAAAACGAAGTAAACGCTGGGACAACCAGCGCGGTCAGTGGTTTACGACGCGTTTCGATTTATGAGAGTGACGCGGGCTTCTTATTGCCCCCGTGGAAAAACTTCAAACAGACCGCCTCGCAACGTGTACAGACGGTGATTCTTTCTTGAAGATTAATGTGAAATTATTTTCCGAGCGTCAAAGCGTTAAAGATAACTGGAATGTCGAGGCTTTAAAGTTGCAAGGCTAAAGGTAGTGGTAAGATGAGTAGTGTATATAATTATGAAGGAACTCGCGATCGTGAGTCACAGGTTGGATTACTTGGGGATCGCGGTACCACAACGAAATAGTAGGTCGTAGACTGGTAGCTGAGCTACCTTAACCCAGAGTTAAATGCAATCTATCTGTTCTGTATTGGGCTGACTTAGCTAAATGACTATTTTTAATTCCATTTGTTTCTTTTCAATTCCAGTGGTACATCTTGCGAGAAAACGATTCCAATGAAGAAACTGGTAGTCTCTATAAAGAAGTCATCTTTGGTGAGTAATATCTCCCTCAATATCCTTTAATTTTCATTATTAAAGTATATATTAAAATATATACAGTATATATTAAAGTATATATTAGTATATATTAAATATATAAATATATATTAGTATATATTAAGTATATATTAAAATATATACTTTCGAATATACAACCGTTTATTAAAAAAGTCTTCAAGTTTTAAACAAAAAATCCCGAAAACCCTTGTGTTTTTAGACCTTACAGGTAGGCATAACCCCTTAAATAGAGAGATTGCATACAACCAGCCTGACGCATCGCGTCACAATTCACTTTTAACCCTCCCCTCACTTCGTGTCTCTAACCGAGTCCCACACCGTACGACTCGGCCGTCACGGCTCACATAATAAGTTCCCCGAAGAAGATAAACCAATTAGCAGTCATTCGTTTCGCATTCAAATCTCGCGCAGCCAGAAATCTGTTCTCTATTCCCGTCGTGTCATTCCTACCGGCTGCACGAGCCACCGTCCAACAATGCGTCAAGCGATGCAAATTAACACCCCCACGGAAATGACGACGGAATTATTTTCTTTCCGTTTCAGACTCGTTCTCGGCCGCGGACGCACGCAATTAAATTAGAATTTACAAGCAGCCCTCGCGAATTAGTAGAATGGGCACGTGCGTGACTTACAGACCGGCCCTATGCACGGTGATTATTTGCTTTGCGAGAAATACGCCATACGGTCAACACCAGCGAACCTCTTCATCAACACACGAATTCCAGATCGCTGAAAAAGTGTCCACGGAGGGAACAAGACTCGAGATGTCTTCTGTTTCGACTAGAACGAAGATCAAAGATGGTTGAACGAATGGCGTACTAAAGTCGCGTGTAGATCTGCCCGTTATCGTTCCCGCAGTATACAGTTTTCCAACGGAGCGATTTCAATTTCGCGGAGTAATTGGCATAAACGGCGCGAATATGGAAATGCGACGTTCCACGCGTCCCAAAGTTGCCCCCGAAACTTCGGGAATAGAGTGTCGGTATAATGACTCTGTCGTTATAGAAAATTCAGTTCCCACCTATTCAACGACTAGTTCTGGCGCGCAGAAAATTCAGGAAACACGCATTGCTTTGCATATATTAAAACTAAGTGCGCCAACGGCGGTGGCCTGCATCGCCGTTCGTGATATCATAAGTATATGCGGACGATGAATCGCTCGCTGGGTTCCGAGAACAAGTCTTCCGTGCTCGGGGGTGGAAGTCGTTTAAATTGTGTTATTGCGGCGCGATAAATTACGGAACGGGGCGGGGACGGGTACGGAGGAGCAAATTTTTCGTAAGACAGCGAGCAACTTTCCAGGCCCACCACCAGCGATAACTTTCAACGGAGGGGGGCGAAAGTACCGCGGGCATACCGGCGCAGGCGAATTTAACTTTCGTCGTGATCTCTTGAATCTGTTTAATCTTCGCCTCGCGTACCCCGCGAAACAAAACAGCAACGTAGGACGCGAGCCTCCTTTTTACGAAATTCCCCCCATGATTCATGAAAGTCGCTGGGACCTCACCCAACTTGGGGGTAGACGGTTAAAATGCTGTGGAATGTTTTTTAGGGTCGCCTCGAGGACAATGCTAACGAATCTGGATGGTAATTAACGTTGCAGTTTGGGGGTATAAATCGTTCTCTTTTGGGAAGGGCGCTCCACCGTTTCGTCAGCATTGCAGAGTAGGTCTATCTTAAGTCTTGGCTTCGGTTATAATTAGCTGATCGGTTGGATAATCCAGAATGCTGAAATATATTTGTAGATACAGATCTGTAGAGAGATGGCTATAACCACACAACTTTCTACTGTATCATGCGAACTCTTTCGGTGACCCTTTTTCTTAGTACCCTGCCAATTCGGTCAGTCGTTCCCTTCCGTGCACGAAAGAAATGCCAATGCTTTATTCGATCCCTCACTTTCGTTCCTGTTCTTTTATTTTTGGCTGCTGTGTCCTTTTCAGCGCGCTCTCTATCATTCTTACGCCGAAGCCATTTCGCAGCAGAGTGTTTTTAATGTGGCCCGAATCTGTGCCGAGGCGGTCTCCTCCGCAAATGTCTGTTGCCCGATCGATCACGGAACAGATTATCTAGCTCCTCTGCACACGTAGGTTATCTGGATGTATCTGTGAATTTCCTGTGTACCCGATTGACAATAAATGAATGCTGAAATGCTGACGTTATTTCATCATGATACTAAGCATCGCGTACTTAGAAATTATTAGTTTATGGTCCTGGGAAATCCAAAGTTTAATCAGGATTTTCCAGGGTTTGGCTTTGGCTGCTTAATAGCGGTAGACCTATCATAACCCCGTATTTGAAACCGACGGACAGACGTGCATAAGGACGACCGTAACGGATTCCAGGATTAGCGGGCTGGTTTCCTTTAATTAGGGGCTTTTGGTGGCTCTCTGATTTGCATACCTGACCGCTCAAGGAAGCAGATATACTCACGAGGCACCAGAGGCTGTCCAAAAATCTTCAATTCAAATCCGTTAGACGGTTCGCGCTATTAAACAAAACACTGTCGCGGGATAGAAGTATTACACAATCATTTTATGTAACCCGCGAGCGCTCTTCATAAATCATCACAGAACGATATTTTTCATTTTCTCCGAGATCTTCTCGTGTTTCTTTGAAGCCTGATCTGCAGCTTTTAATAGACACAGCAAGCGCGCTGAAATAAATCCCCCGTCAACTAGATATTCTAGAACGAAAAAGGACCGCCAGGAGTTATATACGCTAACAATGCTGGTATCTGCGCGCCCAAGGAAAGAAACGTAAAGCTTGGCCATTGCAACGAATTAGTATAATCGAGATACCGCACACGTGCCTGCAACTTTATCGCGCTTAGAATACTGGCTGCCACCGTTCATTAATCAGAACGTCCAACACGTGTTATCGAAACGTAGCTAGTTTGTATTCGGAAAAGTTATTACCTAAACTAAATTTGGCACTACGTCCGACGGCGGGTGTAGAAGGATAACAAGCGGGTTAGCGGCTGTGTGTGAAAAGTTCACTTCCCATGGACCGTAACGGCTCAGCCGTGTTAGTACGTCGAAACGTAACGATCACGCTCGTATAAGTCTTCCAGGCTTGATTAACTCTTATCTACCTGTCTTCCTCGGTCACGGAGGTCGACGGTCTAAAAATTGTTTGGACGTCAGAGCCGTGACTAGAGCGGGCAGAGTGGGAAAAAGAAGATCGGATAGAACAGGGTGAATGGTAATGAAGATAGCCAAGACAAAGGAAGCCTATTATCTGTTATTCAATTAATGTTATTATATAGAAGGGTGGTGATGATAATTAGCGAGGTTGGAGTAATTGGAGGAGACCTCTGAATAAGTATATAATGTCCCATCTGATATCATTAATATCACGCTGGTGGAAGGCACGTGAAAAGGTACGTTTCAAAAACTGTAACTTCGCCTCGTTGTTTTTATCGCCTCGTGGCAAGAGGTGGAAAAATATTAGCTTTCGTTAAATCGTGAAAAGCGAGGTTTTCTCGTGTTTACGGGCGAGTGAACAAAAAAAAAGGAAAAATAGAATCATGTCCTTTTTCTTGCATCAAAATTGGCAATTTTGAGATCCCGACAAGGAAGTTTTTCCATTACGGCCTTGCGCCGTTGCTTATATCGCTTCCGAAACCGAAATGTAAGCTGGGTAACGGCGATGGTAGAGGAAAAATTCAGCTGCTTCCACGGGGATGACGGTTACACGCACTTAGTAACAGATATTTGAGATAACAGCTCACGGGGCACGTAGGAATTCAATGAAAATGGAAAATCTCTTTCGGGCGTATACAAAATGCAACGGAGATACTATATTTCCGCGCTATTCTGGAATTCTATTTTGAAACCGGCCAAAAGCATTCGCCAACCAAGGATGCATAAAGTAGCAACATGAATAATGACAAGATACCGTAACCATTACTAATGTTGCAAAATGTCACAGTGAAAAATAGAAATATGCTGTAACACATTCAGCATTCATATATTCCATTATACTTTCAAATATTGACTATTGACCCCAAGCACAGCATGAACTCAGGCTCGCAGTTGATTGCGGCATCCATTGACTCGTACTACTGGCAACTCCTGACTCGGTTCGAATATGTAAACAGAATTGCACCTATCTGCTGCGGTTACTCTAAATGAAGATAGTAGCTCCTCTCCGTGACTTTCCAAAAGAATTTAGCGTGCAAGGGGTTGATTCTAAAAATGCAGCATTTGATAAGAACGCTATCGTAGGACACCACTTACGGGCCAGTGACCGGTGGCTATCAAAGAAGACAGAGAAGACAAAGAGAACGAAGCAGCAGCCGCAGAAGAAAAGAGATAGAGGAAGGAGAAGAAGAACAAGGGGATAGTTAGCTTTCATGAACCACAGAAGCTGTAGGGTGGTGCTCGGCCGACGAGCAAGTGGTGTGTGTCGGTGGTGGCGCGACCCGCCCTGTTCGGGAAACGTGTCGAGAGGGGCGGAAAGGGTCCGGGGGTGTGTTATATCGGGTTTCCACCACCTCTGGGCGAACTTCGCTTCGATGCCCGTGTCGTAAACAAGCCGGACAGACCGCGCGAACACACGGACAGGGGATCGACGCGGCTGAAAAAAAAAGAATAGAAGAAGGACGCAGGGAAAAGTACGAAGAAACCGTTTTGCAAGCGGGTACTTTCTCCGCCACCTCGTTTCCCCTTTCTCACCCTAATCCCTCGCATTTCCCACTCGCCCCTGGCTGTCCCCAATGTAGCTGTTTTTCCTGTCGCCTCGAACGACAACGCCGTGCGCCGGTAAATAAATCATGTAGATTTTTTCACGGAATTATTACGACACACTGCATTCGAACACGTTCGCGGTAGGTCGAAAGAGGTCGTTCCTCCATGACGCGCGATAAAATTAGATAAAGGTGGGCGGAGATGGAAGAAGCAGAGAATACACTTTCCTGTTACTCACGGAAGACTTCTTCCATCTGCTGACACTGAAATCCCCCCAAGCTGTGACTAAGAGATACACTGTATCTAAAAGGTACACTGTGTGTGGCCCCACGCACGTGCCATCCCGAAGAACTCACGCCGTCCCAGTACCATCCCTTTCGAAATTTCAAATTCACTGGCACTCGTTCCTATAAAGTTCCCATTTGCAGAATATGAATCGCGGGAAGAGCTTTCTTCCCGATTCCCTGGGAAAGACCGTTGCCCGCGAAAAGCGCTGCAGCTTTTGTCAAGCTTCGACAGAATCACCTCGCGTCCGCTCCATGCTCGTAATTGTTAACCGGGCTCCCGGTGTTTCCACGAGCAGGAAATAGGATTGAATTTACCTCTGATGTGCAAACAAAGCTTTCACCGGATTTTCATCACACACAGAGGATAGTCGCTATCGGGGAAGGATGTTTTTTTAGGTGTTATTTCATAGCTACCTTGGAAACATGTTTGCTTACAAGCTTACACGGTAGCCGGGTTTTCCGCGTGTCCGCGTCGAATTCGATACAGAGAAACCTTTCAGAACGTAATAACTTGCTTCCCGCGCGAAGCGTGCGCGTGGGAAAATATTATTTTTCAGCCGCGGTGCACGAATAATATTTTTCATTCGAATCGTATTGGATCAGATTCCCGTTTAATTTTCTGAAACAGATCGTTCCACCCCCTGGCGGCACGAGCCCCGTTCTCCGATTTCCATGAAAATGTTCAACCTCCATTTACCCCGACGCGAATGTACGAGGATGAATGAACGTAGCATTTAACGATTAACCGCGGTATATGCTCATGAATATCGATTCGATCCGATGCCTAAGGTTCGTTTAGCTACGATCGAGTGGCGCTCATAAAAATGAATGTCTCGTTTCGTGTACTCTCGCAACGTTTGGTATCGTTCGGTTGGATTCGAGACCTGCGCTGTGTACGCACAGGATTCGAAAGTATAGTTACAGCTGCTGGTAGCTTAGCTAGCACGAAATCTTTTTGACAAACCGCGAGGGGAGAGCGAAATAACAGTGGCATTATGAATATAAAGGTACAGAAAAATTCCAGAAGAAAATCGTAACACTTTCTGCTTCAAAGAAATTCCGTTCCGCGAAGTTTCGTTGTAACGGGCGTTTGTACGTTTCTGAAAGTACCGACCGTAAACCGAGGAAGCCTGGTCGCCAGGTGGTAGGAATTGCAGCATGAGCAATTTGCGAACATTATCCGGGCGGAGGTACGAAGACGTTTGGCAGCGGAAGGAAGGACATTCTTTCGAATTACGTCGTTGTTGTCTGCCAGGGACGAAATTGCATTATCGCGGAATTGCTCGCCCCGGGGGCGAGAACGCGGGCCGACGTACGGGGGATTCATTTGCGTGGTGTTCCGTCGTGGAAAACAATTACCGGGACATCAAAAGGGGGAGAGAAGAGGCGAAGAACGGTGTTGGCGAGCGCGAGGCGCTAGCTCGCGTGTGTCTATTGAAACGCGACTGTTGAAAAATTTAGCTAGACCCAGAAAGAGCTTGGGCGAACAAGCCGTCCCTTTTGCAGGTCACGACCATCCTCCTGTCTTCGACAGCTGTCGTGTAAACGTCGACTTTGAAATAGTAACGGCCTTAGTCAACGGGAAAGAGCTTCTCCGTTCGAGTGGGGAGAAAATTCCTGAAGTTCGACTTTAATGGCGGCGACCCCATTTCGAAATAGACCGTCTATTAGCGAGGCCTTAATATTTCAAGGGTTTTACGGAATTTTTAAAGGAGTATTTCACCCTTGCCTAGCATCGACACCCACCGGAACACAGGCGCGTCTGGAAAGGTGACTTACACACACTGTGACGTACATACGTTCCCCGCTCGTGTTAAATAAATTTCGTTCAAACGCGCTCTACGAATCTCTCGCCCTCTTGCGTTCCTGTGTGAACCTCGTTACACAATTTATCGTGTCGTAATACGCGAGGCGTACGTCATTTAGTATGCATTTAAATGTTCTTTTCAGTCCAGCAAACGTTTCGTAAAGTTTTTTCATGGATTATCTGTATCTACTTTGTGGCGTTTTAAAACATTTGAAGAATACTCGTGTAGGTACAGAGTATTCAAGTTCTACTTGGCAATTTATAGTTTTCACTTTGAAAGTCAAAAAAAGGAGAAAGATATAATTAGAATTCGTAGGGTGTGGGATCTAGAAATACTACGAACGTCTAATTTATAGGTCTCGTTGTTAAGAAAAGGCTTGATTAAAAGCCACTAACGTTTACGTTGGTGACAGATACGGGCACGCCTCACCTGCAGATTTCGTGCATGCTTGTGTCTGATAGGGGCAACTCCCAATCTATTTGTCGTCCATGGTTCATTTGCTCAAGCCATCGAAGTGGACGATTTATTTGATGGTATCTTATCTGGGCGACTATATTTTATACATCCAACACCTACCTGTGTATGGTGTCCAATAAATAATGATTATCTTGGTAGCTGTTTTTACTAACGCTCCCAGTCGACGGACTTCTTTCTACGTTCTGTCTCTTTTCGCCCTGAAGCAAGGATAATGATTCTTATGTACCTTCTGGCTGTCTCCTTTTCTGTATCATGTTACATTGCGCAATGCTTAAAATGCGAATACGTTCTCCCAGGAATCCTCGACTCCAGTTTCACATGACACAGTTCGATCACTGGTTGTCAAAGAAGCGAAAAATGTAGTCTAACGTTAAGGGTGGAAATAGCGTAACGAGGGAGGTTGGTATCGTAAATCTTTGGTTTCGCCCTGAGAGTATCCATCTGTTAAGTTTATCTTTAAAGCAGAGTAGCTTGACAAGTCGGTTATCGCTGATATGAAGGCACGTGGACCTTAAACAGCACCCCTTACCTATAGAACACATTCTTAGGACTACATCAAGTAGAGAAATCAGTAATTCACCCGACAACCAAGCAAACCCTACGCAACAAAGGATGCATTAATAAAATCTTCAATGCCAAACAATTGCGATTAACCAATTGCTCGATTTTCCTCTCAAAACACAGACAACACTCCCTAACCCTTACCATCCCCCTCACGAGTCCATCGTCCACCTCTCGCACTTCTACCCTTAACATCCACGCTTTTGTTGGGCGCAGTTCCTGGATTCTTCTCGCGTGCTATAAAAATCAATATTCCCTTCTATCGGTCCATTCCAATCTAAAGAAACGATCCAAGCACGTGCCGTGATCCTATACCTTAACGGCGGCCACTCGAAGGAATTGGACTAATTCAGGTGATTCGAAGTGAAACGCCGTCGAAATTAGTTTAAAAGCTCCTCTGACAAAAAGATGAACCATTAATCATTTCGAGATCCCCCTGGCGCAGACCTTTTCTCCACAAGTGACGCTCTTTTGCATGTGGACCGCGGCGAAGTGTGCACGCGGAGCGAATTTTCGAACACGAATCAATATGGCACGCGTCTGCAAAGTGGGACATACTTGCCCGATCGGCTCTTCAACGTGTTCGCGGCTCGGTCACGGTAAACACCGACAACACCAGGAGCAAGCTGAACCGACACCGCAGAGGAATCATCCCCCTGTCCCGAAGGAGCTGCTCGATCTGACCGAGGGGAACGACGGATTTATTCGGGCGGCGTTTGTCACCCGGCTGAATCGATCGCAGGCTTAAGGTAAAACCATACCAGCCGGCGTAGAAGAGCATCGCTTGTGCTCCGCCAGATTTATGGCGTTATCGAGCAGGAGGTTTCACGGGTTTCGAACTCTCCTAAGACGCCGATCTGGCCCCGCTGCTACTCGACCGGGACCTTATCCCGATTCTTCTTATATCCCACTTTGCCCGACTGCGCTCGTCATCGGGACCCGCGTCGGGCCGTGCCCCGCCGCCTCGATTCGATGTCGACATCGATTTTCTCATAAGAGTTCGGTGAAACTGATACTCGAGCCCCGGGAGTGTCCCGAGTCCTTGAATCTCTCCACGGAAACTCGTCCTGCCATCCTTATCTCGCAACCCCCGCTGCCCTTGGTACCTTGTGCACGCCCCGTATCGGTGTGAATTTTAACAGCGCGGAGAATGACTACCGCTTCGACGGTCGCTGGGTATTTGCTAAGTGTTTGATAAGGGCTGGTGTCTCGGATCGTGTCAGATACGATTTAAGGAGGTCTTTGATGCTTCGTGTACGCTTTCTTTGGTTAATGATAGGACTTTAATGAGCTGGAGGGGGCCTGCTTGATCTACCATGTAGTAAATGAGTTAGTAGATTTAATATACTTATTCTCCAATAAACAGTGAAGAATTCAACGTCTTATCGCTGATTAATGAGGCTGCGATGTGGATATTGAATTAACGCTTTCTCAGATTCCCATGTGAATCTCCGGCCAATGGCGGTGAGAATCGGAACAGGAGTATAAATAAATTCTTGACTGAGAATCGGACTGAGCTTGTCAGCAAGCGGGTCGAGGGAAACTTTGCGCAGTAACGCCGAGTTCATGATTCCCAAGACGTGCAGAACAAACTATTTTGCGGGCTCGAGATAAATCACGCCCCAGACTTCGTTACAAGAAACTTCAACTCCCCCCCTACCCCCGGTTGATTTTGCATTTGTAGCGATATAACAAGGTCTTTGCTCGCCCTCGCCGTTGTTAATAAATATCTCCCGTCGATATCTCGGGGGTGGCGGGTGGAAATTTTGTTTGCGCGAGAAGCGATTGTTCACTCTGACCCGTAAGAACGGAACGAGGTCAATAACCATTCAAGAATTCTCCAATTTCGCTTTACCGTCGTGATCGATTTTATTTTTCATGTAACGAGGAAGCTTTTCCATGAAACAGAAATCCTTGAATTTTTCATTCGACAAGCTGAAATGGGTTTCGACACTGTATTTTTACTTTCTCGATTTCTGTTCGCTCTTAAAATTTTCGCCGACGCTAGCGGGCACGATGGTGATCAACGTTCTTTTTGTTAGTTGATCTTTTTTGTTAGGAAGAAAGGGCGGCCGTCGATTCGTTCGTTCATGCGTCGTTTAACCTTTCGAGTGATTGCACCAATTACGATCTAATAATTGAACGAAAAAGGTATTTGTCAATAAGCGTGATTCGTTTCGTAATCAATCGTTCCCCGGGCACTCGGGCTGGATTCCAGGATTGACCTCCTTTCATGTTCAACTTATATTTCCTTACGACCTCTCGTTTAATTGGACAAATACTATCCCGGTCGAATACCGATGTGGATAGCCTTTCCCTCCTCTAACTCCGTCATCAACCTAGAACTCCCCTTTTTTCAATTACCTTTCGGGGGCTTCGCCACCGGATAACATTTCAAATACTGATCACTTCCCTCGCATTATCAATTACAACACTCCCCAAGGAAAACCTTCAAGTATCAGCCTCCATCTTATCTCATTGTCCGTGTCCCTTGGCTCTATCGCCTCAATAAAAGCACTCAAGCCTCTTTAAACGACTGCTACAACGTTTCTTCGGTGCTCTATCAACCCCATAGTCCAAAACAATTAGTGCATAGCATTTGTGAACGTTCCCAGGAGAGGCAATCGTATTTAAGGAACGAAAAAGCTGCCACTTATCCTGCGGTGATTTGAGAAAGAGGTCGAAGAATTTTCGGGCTCATAGTGCCCGGATGAAATGGGCAGAAAGAGTCCACTCAACGCTGCTTCGCTAATTAACCCTGTCGGAGTAATTTCCGATTTCCTGTCCCAGAAACGCAAGTGACACATTTACTATCTTTTAACCCTCGTATCTTTATGCGTGCCCTATATCAAACTCTATTAATTACACAAGCCCTTTTGCCCATCCCAAATTAAACTTTGAATTATCGAATGCCTCATTAACCCACACAGCCTGCGACCGAGCACGTCAACACACCGACCAACTACCACGTCAAAAAAGGAGTATCATAGCGACAATCCTATGCTAACCGGCAGGATCAACAGTTGTTAAATACGTAAAAACTGTGAGCTAAAGTGTGAGAAACGAAACAAGACGACTATTCCCAAAAGAGCTCTTATAGAATTCGTGGAGGACTCGCGATAAGAAGATCCCCAGAGACGAACGTGTTATCGATGGACGCGCGGCGACCTAATTTCGTTGAGGGAAGGCGCTATTAACCAGGCCTAAGGATTGCTCGTAATTAATTCGCGATGGCGGCGGGTCCTCGGGAGTAAGTCCAAAGGATCCAGCAGCCGCTAACGGCTGCTTTTGTCCTTCTCGCCTGGTGCCGATCCACCGTCGTTCTCCTCGCGCCACCATACGCCTCTTTTCCTCACGGACCATCGGCCAAGTTCGTTCGCAGAGTTTAACCAGGGCTCGCTATCGACCTGACGAGCAACCTCGGCGTCTGCGTCGGTGTCTGCGTCGCGCAGACGCCCCAACACGGGCCTGGTTCTCCAATCGATTTCAGATTTTCCAGCATAACGAGGCCGACTGCTGCCCAAAAATTCCTCTACGCGCGCCGCGCCGTTCACCCTCAGCTTCGCTCTCTTCCTCTTCCTTTCCCTCTCGCGCCTTTCTGTCAACCCCTTGCCGCCCTCCGTCTCTCGCGCCCGGTTCCTTGCTCCTCTGTTTCCCGTTCCGGGTTCTCCGGCGGGCCGAAGTGGCTCAAGATCGATCCCCGATACAGATAATTGTGTATCCACCGCCGTTCCGCCCATTGAAAATTTCGTTTCCGAACGTCCGACGTCTTTCTTTTCCCTCTCACCCTCCAGCTTGCTCCGCTCGCCACTATCGCCCGCTGTTCCCGCGTAATCCAGCGGCTCCTTTTATAAGCACACGTACAAGAAATTCGACCGAGAATAATGCGATCCGGGAAACGAGCGCGCCTGTTCCGCGCGTGACGCTTCGATAGCGAGAGGTCTAATTTAACTACGGCAAGGGAGAAATGCACTTTGTATTAGACGCTCCGAGGAGCGAGGTAAATCGTTTACCGTAGGCGGTTAAACGCGCCGAAAGTTTGCGTAATCCGGCAGGCAAAAGAAGGTTTGAAACCAGTGGGATGGTTCTGTTGATTTTTCATTCGTGTTTACGTTATTTTACAGAACGTCGGGCGTACTGTCGGCAGAACTTTTACTTACGGGTTCACCCGAGCGATACCAGACTCTACTCGATTCTCAATATTAGTAAACTTTGATACTTGATGCCTAAACGCTCTTGCGATTCGAAGACGTAGTTTCGCGAGGTTTCTACGGCGAGGCACTAGGCCAATCAACAGAATGGTATTGGTATCCGATACTCGAGGCGAGGACGGGAAAAATAAACAAAAAGGGTCGCGCACGGAGGGTCGGTCAGTTTCGAGGAACTGGGAAAATCTCTTTCCCTCTTTCCGCCGTGTCCCTTCGCGCCACTTCGCGTGTCCCCCGCTTCATGTTTCGAGAAGATAGTAGAAACGTTCCGATTATGGCCAGACGTGTCCCGCATACATCCCTGCATGTTTCAGCGGCGAAGTGATCGCTATCGTTTCTCCTTTACCTGCTATCATGATCCTGACACGTTTGACCCTGCCGGGATCGGTAGCTCTATATGCCTGAAAAGTGCCGCGGGATTTTCCCGGAAACTACGGGGCTCCGGTGAATCTGTAATACAAGGCAATCGATAGCATAGTGGCCTCTCGACGCGTCAAACGGAGACGCGATCCGGTATCGAGTGTGCCGAACACCGAGTGTCAGACTTTCCCAACGCACAACTCCCGTTTCAACAGACCCCGGAGCAGCTCTCGCCCATTGGAACCGCTGTTTTTCCAATCTCCTTCCATAGAAAACGTACGTACGTCATCTCGCCTGTGATCCTCGGGCGAGCTCGTAAAAGGAATCGGAAGGAGGGACGTAAAGAGACGGGCGTCTGAAAAATTCTCCCCCATCTCCTTGGACGCCTTGCGCGCGGCAAGCTACGACTGCGCTTAACTGCCCCCAAGGCAACGTTTAGCTTCCCGTAAATATTCAGGCCCTTCGAGTGGAGCGTAACAAACGTCACGCTTGAATTTTAATTTTCAATATTGCCACGGAATTTCAGATACGCGCCTCATGCAACTCCTCCTGCGCCCCCTCCGCCGACGCCTCTCGCGGATATCATATCTCCGCGCATGTTTATGCATTTTTTATTTGCATCCGACTCGCGATACGATTCAGGGTTACAATACCCACTGCGCCCCGTGTACGATTGCGCGCCACCCCTCCCGCAACCTGCCACGGAAACTCTGATTGCGATCAATCAGCTTTTGCTGCTTCAGATCTTCCGTCGGAGGAACAATAAAGCTGACGCTCGTCAAATGCGTCTCTGACCTCATTTGTACTTTTTCGTCACTGTTTAACACCGGCAAGCATCCCTCTCGTTGTTTCGTTGCGACGAAGGCACGCGACGATCGTTACACGGATCTTAGCCTTTCCCGTTGCTTACGCGATCGACGTGCCCGGCTTGATTTCCCTCGACCGTGAAGGGGCCCCGGGCCTGGCCCCACTTTTCCAAATGAACCCGTTAATTTTTATTATCTCCTTGGGGAGGGGGCTGACACGCCAGAGAGAAGATCAGGGGGAGGGACACCCGCGAACGGGGGATGGAAATTCAATTTGATTCGATTAGCGGAACCGAGGGGAACAATTGCGGCCGTGCCTCGAATTCTCCAGTGGCCCGGCGTTCTTCATGATCGCGGCGCCGAGATTTCGATAGTCATTCGATACTCGCCATTTAGACCGAGATGGACGTTTTCCTTTCTTCGTAATTGATAGAAGGGGGGCCGTAGGGTATATAGGGAAAACGTCCAGAGCGAGGGCGCTGTTAACGATTATTCATGAGGTTCGATAAGGTTCGATTGATTGATAACGCTGCGGGAATACCGATACAGCAAGCAGCAACGAGAGAAACGGAATGTCATTGTCGTTCGATAAGAGGATTATACACGGTATCGGGGAGAGAATTATAGAGGACAGAATTTTGTAAAATGATATGAAATGCGGTAGTGTTCGGAACTGAGAGATGTGCAATCGTACATATCCTTTTGTCAACAGCAATGCCAGTCTTCGAGGAGTCTGTATACCTTTGAAAAATAAATATCCGCCAGAGATAACAATCCAAGGTATACGGGATTTCCGATGCAAGTTTTATATGATTGGAAAATATTGCGTCATCTACTGTATTCCACTGCACAAAGAGCTCCGACAATCGCATCGTTCGAATGTCATTTGTTTGAAGTCTACCCCGTCTCGCAAAAGTACGAGGCGGCTTTTAAAACACACTTTATAAAGTATATTTGTTTAAAGTTTTATGGTATTCTAATGCGCGAACCTGATCAATCGACCACGAGAATTAACTTCAAATCCTCTGCCCGTCTATTGAATAAACGATGAAGTTTCGGGTGACGCGACATTGTCTCCGCGAAGCCAATTAAATTCGTTTTTTCTACGGAGGGATCGATAGTCGTCTCGTTCAGTGCCCTCTCCGCCTCGCGTCCCCCCTTCGGCGACGTTTAATATTATCAAATTACCATTCAGTTTCACCGTAAAGACACGTACAGCGAGTTTCTGTTTGACTTCGATTTAAAGCACCGAGTTCGTCCAACCCCGGGCGCTCGCGAAGTATCCTTTTAATAATCCACCGTGTTTATAGTCCGGCCGCGATACAGTTCGGGTAAATATCAAATTCACCGGGAATAAGGTCGACAGATATATCGTAACGCTTGCTCCCAGTAAACAAAATGCTTTCTGGATGAATAATTCCACCGACCTGATTCAGAAGGGGAGGGGTCACTAATTACCTAAAGATGTTATCTCATTCACGGCCAACCAAGTAAACATAACACGCGGAATTCATCTCATTCGGCTCCATCATGGTTTATCTTAAACCGGAAACTTTCATCGCGTACACGTTGCCTATTTCATTTAATACCATTCTCGCGAGCTTTTCAAAACTTGCTCGGCCGTTGATAACCTTTCGCCCCAATTTCCAGCGCTCTGTGCCCGGCGCGTATAAACAGATCTCGTCTTGCGAGTATACAGAGACGTTATTTACTTGCGACCCTTCAAAAAAAGAAAGGCAGAAAGAAAAAGAAAAACAAGGAAAAGGTGTCAGTTTTATTTAATCAAGCTCCGTTTAAAACGTCAGCCAAGTCCTCCCTGCTCTGCACGGTTCCATACAAGGCACTTACCCGGGGCTGGTTATAATCGAAGGGGTTAATTGACTTCCGCCACGAAAACCGCACCTCGAGAGATTCCCTGTTCCTCGAACGCCAACGATCGGTGACGCGCATTAATCGCCGTTTCTTTTTCCAACAACCATAGGGCGCGATCAATTCCCATCAATCGACCGGATTAAATGAAACGTCGATCGCAAATCACATCGAGAGCGGTACGCCTATTACGTTCGCTCTGCCCCCTACGAGTTTGACGAGCCCGGATAGGCAGAGCTCGGGTCCGATATCGCCCGTCGCGGTATTAAATCTCCATTGCCCGTGGGTGGCTGTCGATACTTGTGCATTACGCCCGACGGTCTGTGTATTCGCGCGTCCGCCCGGTACAATTCCTACAGCATAAATTTACTTTGATCCGACCGCCGCGATCCGCCTGTCCCCCGAAACAAGCTGCGACCGTTCGAGCCTCCTCCACCCTCGTTGCGGGCGCGGGGCAGATACGGCGCCCGTTACACGGCCAATCACGGGGGGGGACAGAGCAATTCGTACGGTAAATTAGGTTAAATCTGAATCTTGGTGGCCCCGTTCCCCCGCGGCTGTCGCCATCGATTATCCAGGCGTGCTCCAGCTCCCTTCCAACGGCCCCCAAAGAAAGGGACACGGAATACCGACTGGTGGGAAGAAGGATCACTGGGGGCATTCATAAGTGACGTGGTATTTCGTTACCCTTATATTTGTATATGAAACTCGACGGCGATGGTCATCGGACTCGCGTTGAAAATGAAAATTCCATGTATTTCCATAGAAATGGAAGTTAGAGGGAAGCGTTGATAACGTTCAGCGACAGCGAATGGTGTGGATAGGGGAGAGTGAGGTAAAACGGAACGCTTAACTTTGGAAGGTAACATAAAATCGAAAGAAGAAAAAGACACGGGACTTCAAGAGGAGTCGTCAGTGGACCTTAGACTATAAGAAAATCAAAGCCATTGTTAAGGAAAATATTTGGGAACGAAGGGAAATGAGGTTTACCTGAGGTATTGAAATCTTTGTCTCGCTGAAGTGGTAGGGTAAAACGGAACACCCACTTGAAAAACGCGTAAGTGTACAAAATCTTTATTTTTATGATTTAAAAAGTATTCATTTATGTTAAAAACTATAAATATATGTTTTAGGACTCCATTTTTCTTTTTTCATAATTTTGTATTGTTATCATAACTATGTACACCTGCAAAGTTTCAAGACAGTTAGGTTAAATAGGTGTTCCGTTTTACCCCACGCAAAATGTTCCGTTTTGCCCCACATGCAGTCACCAACTCATTCGCAGTTCTTATCTAAGAGAAACATTGATGTTCCGTTTTACCCACCCGTTCCGTTTTACCCCACTCTCCCCTACATATTTCTCTGCAACCGTTTCACTGCTGGCGATCGCTGTTTTGACCTCCCCTTGGTCGCGGCGCTAATGATAAAAGCAAAAGGATGCGCGAGGAAACTGAAAACGTTGTCAACGTGGCGGGCAAAAAGGAGCCATCGTCTTGGTACGTGGCTCCCGGAGAGAAACGAACGTGGCCCCGTGACTCCGACGGAGCCAAAAGAAAAGAAACGGGTGCACGTACTCGGCAGAAGAAGTGGCGTTGCCCATTTATCGGGACGATTTACCGCCCTCCCATCTGCCCCCTCCCCGCCGCGCCACCCCCCGATTGTCCGTGAATTCGAACGGCTATATCACCGGAATTTCATTTCTGTCCGACCGCGGGACATTACCGTCCGTTCGTTCTGTCGCACGAGTTGTGAGAGATTTTCCTCCACCCCCGTCATACCACCCCTCCCCCCGCCCTCTTTGCTTCATGGACCACCAACGAATTCCACGAAACGACGTACTCGATGGCCAGCAAAAGGCCACTCGTACATTTGTCGGGAACTCCAAGCACGCGGGAGGGCTCGATTGTTTCATCAGCGATACGATCCTCACCCAGCCTCGTTGCACCAACCACACGAGCCTCAAAACGTACTCGCCAGTATTTCACACCGATTCCAACTTGCCGTATCCTTCGACATAGTTTGCATGTACAACTTCGAAGCGCTGTATTCAACATCAACACATCATTGCTCGGCAGTTATAAGCGGCTTACAGCCTCGGAGAGGCACAATCTAGTTATCGATCGATTTGAAGTCTAGCTGGGTGTTCCAAGAACCTGCTTCAAAGAGAGTATAAGGAAAAAGCCACGGTAGCGACGGACCGTAATAAAGATAATGAATAAATGAAGAATTACTCGCGAGTGCTTCGATGCTTGCGGAGTTTATACAGGTGGATCGTTACTGTACCTTGTCCAAGCAGAATTATTGCACTACTGACGTCCACTCTACGAAATTACAGACACAGTATTTCCGTATCCGATTTCCACGCGCCTCGCGCGTTATAACCGTAGCCGTCATTACGACTAATTAATTCGACGGATTGTCTGACGATTCGTGATTGTCAATGCGTCCGCGTTAATTAACGATGGACGCTTAATGGACGGGCCGCAGAAGGGTTCCGTAACGCTCGCGTTCACGGCTGACGCGTGAAGCAAGCTTAGAGAAATATTTTCGGGAAATATTGTAGTTACGGGAGGATCTGCGAGTGCTTTGTTCCCAGGTTCGCTCCAATTATCGCCTGTGTGTGCCAGCCACCGTGGATGAGCGCGCGATATCCTCCCGTTTCCATGGCAGGTCAACGACGAACGCACGTAACAGTAATAACATCGTGGTCTATGACGATCTGGATTACAGCGGCGATATAGTGAGCGCCAACCAGTCCGATGGGAAACTCTCTCTCTACTTGCTTGTAACACTCTCGTGTCTGAGCACCACTTTGACTAGGATCGTAAAGGATAACGCGGCCAGCGAGCCAACCGGTTTCAATTTCTCGCCGAGCGTGCTTCTTTTTACCGACGTCAACGGAAATTGTTAAACAAGCGATACAGATATACAGAAGTTCTACTTTCACCCTTCTAATATGGAAGCGGGAGAATTCCAAACGGATCTCGTCGCTCACTCGAGTCTCTCAACTACGATTGACGTCATCGTGACCGCGCGCAAGCATTCCAAGCTGGAAATCGCGCGTCGGTTTTCCCCAAATTAGAAACGTGCTGCAAAGTGCGCCAAGAGCTTCGGGGTGGGGTATGCAAAATTTAGAAAACCGTCCAAAAATCTCCATCAACTCCGATTGCGTCATAGCTACATTCGCATAGCTCCGAAAGGGGTTGCTGAGGAGGGGGATGCAGTTCACTTTGGGAATTACGATTAGCATTAAGATCGCAGCGATTCGGTGGAAACTTAGAAATCTGTACGAAATAGGAGTTGGTAAACTTCTGAGATGTTGCACCACCGAGCGAAACGGAAGTTATTGAATTGTACTTAATATTTTCGTACCCCAGCACTCGGGGGCGTTCGGTATTTTCATCTTCAACTAACAGTTTGATCTCGTTCGAAGTATACTTGCACGTTTCAACTGTGCTTGCGCAGTATCGCGAAACTTTTGCAAGCAGCAACTTCAAGCGCGCCTTTTGTCTCAAGTGGCCGATCTTTAGTTTCACAAAGACACGTGTGTTTTCCGACCAGAGTTGGGAAAGTGTTTAGACTCCAATTCCGCGTGGAAGGAAATTCTATCGCTTCCGATAAAAGTGATATAATATGCCAGCAGCAAGCACTTCGGCCGCGTTCTCACATGAACGACGTACGAACGTAACGCCAACAAAGTTGCCTGTTCGTTTGCGTGCTGTCTTAGCAGGATTTTTTCAAGGACGTCAAAAGACGATGATTTTTTTAGGTATAAGGTAGATACTTATTATTTACTGTCAGGTATGCTGTACATAATATTTCTTTTGCCTTACAAATATTATATAAAATTACAGTCGATCACGGAGAGTAACCCACGCACACCGTCTCGCGAACGCACCGATATCCACGCAGGCAAGCGCACACACGCGCACGGCAGCCACACACAACACGCGAGACTCGCTCGCACGCTCACACCAGTAAACGTTATTACAGATTCGCGGATGAAATCGGCCAACCATCACCTAGACTCGGCACAGACACGCGCGCATTACACTTCAGCGAAGCGCGTTCCCGTGAACGAAGCACGAATTCCTATTCCCCTTCGATTCCGGCGTTTCGCGTGGCGGGGATCAAGTGAAAACGGTCCCGTTAGAAGCAGACACTCCCGAGCCCGTGCCAAGTCACGCGTAACGCACGACAGAGCTTCCTCCTCGACGTTCCATCGGTTAGATATTTCTGCCTCTCGACGACTTGTCGCTCGCGAATAGAAGAAAAGCGTATACAAGCCTGTGGAACGTTTAGCGCGCTCCTGCAAGAGGGTTGCTTATTCTAAACGCATCTCCGTTGTCGCGTCAGCTTCGTAAAAACAGGAACAGGCAAGATGTATGCGCGACGCGTACCGCTTACGGGCCGTTGCATCATCCGGCGTTTATCTCGCAGGCAAAAAGAAATGGAGGAAAGAGGAACCAAGGGAGGGTAAAAACGCGCCCTTTACAGTCAGGGTGCTGCCCGGACGTTACGCTGGAGGAAAAACATCGGTTCTCCGAGCAAGTACGAGGCGCGGCACGGACTCTTGTCCACGTTTACTGCGTGCCGTCGTTTTACGAGGGAGAGGCAGTGGGACGAGGTGTCCCGCGTTACGCGTCACCGTGTTTCGATCGTTCGTTTTTACTGGGACGCTGGTAAAGCCCGTTTGGTTCGTTTCACGCTGTTACGCCCGTTGGATCCTCGACGATTAGGACGCGAATGTCGAGCGTGAACGCGAAAAAGCCACGGTGGCAGGAGTCGCGAGAGCCGGGGGTGGCGAGCGACACAGGAGGGGCAACAAAACGAAACGAAAGGCAGGAAAAGCAGAAGCCACAGGACCGAGGGATTCGGCGAGCAATTATCCGCACACGCGGCCAGAGAAACGTCTGCTCCTAATACGCGTCCATGGATTCCCATCGAATTCGCCGAAACGGCGACCGCGAGGCTGTTCCAAGTTCCACGTGCTGGGAACGACCCATTACAGGCGCAGCAAGTTTTTAAGTTGCAAGTTAAACCGAAGTCCGTTCCAAGTTACGCGAGGCAGCCGGGTCTCGAGGAGGGACCGAACCCGCCCGTCGTTACCTTACGACGCGCCCGTCGTAACCGCCGGGATGTGCGGTAATCGTAATCTGTCCACGTTTACTCTCCGAAACACCGCCGCCTCGCGGAACTTCGAATTGATCGATCGTTCCTCCGGAGGCGTCGCGTTTCCCTCGTTTCCGCGAGCCTCGATTGACGTTTCCTTCGACAACACGCACACACCCTGTACACGAGGCACTGGATGCAGCTAGGTTATAGAGCTAGGTTATAGAGCTGGCAGATGTCAAAGACACTAGCGAACTCGGGGGTTGAGAGTCGAGAACTTAGGGGCGCGTTCTACCGAGACTTCGAGCACCGGCGTGTCAAGTCTTTGAGAATACCAAGGTAGACAGGTGTTCTGTGTCTATACAGCTCTGTAACAAGTGGTCACAAACGTATTTGCCACCACTGAAATGTTTCCCGACTTACTATATCCTCGCACCACGTCACGCTAGTAGATAACGAGTCACAGATAGTCAAAGACAGCCACGTGCGCGTCAATTAAAATCTGTCGTGGTGAATGTTGCCTATCGTCGTGGAGATAGGGTGGGCGAGTACAGAAAAGACCAGAGGAAGTAGAATGAACGTGGGGAAAGGAGAAGAGCAAGCATAGCAAAATCGTGAAATCGTTGAGATGGAGCGGGTGGTAGGAAAGAATCGAAGTGGATGCAACGCTGACTCGCCGCAGGAAGCCACCCCCGTTCCCTTCGTCCCTTCACGTGCCTCGTGTTCCTGTACATATCTCCTGGCTGCTGCTTTTCGTTCATAGGAGCTCGTGATCCGTCTCGTACACGCGATATGCTCGTCTCGCGCCAGTCTCGATCGAACGACGAAGGAACGGCCCGCCCGTTTCGAGATTCTCTGTTCGCATATACGCGACTTCCGCGCACGTACATCGCATCTATACGTACATAGAGGTGTATACGTACACTTGTATGATCCGTAACGTCTATCCGTCCCTTACAACCAGCATCGCCATGGCATTTCCCTAACTCGCTCTATGATATCACACGTACATGCTCACATTTCGTTCGAAGAAAAATAACAGGTATGTATTTATATATGTATATGTATAAATACAATGAACGGGGCGTCTATGCTCGTCGTGTCTTCAAGCTTCGTAGGTGGCTACGAACGCGTACGATCCTTCTACGTTTCTCCTCCGTCGTGGTCTTCCCGGAGAAAAGGCTACTCGGAGTATTCGAACGGCGGATACTCGCTCACGAATGTCGCGACGAGGGAGGAGAGGAGGCGACCACGTACGAGCTTAGATACCCCGATCATCATCGTGCTTAGATTTTACGCCACAAGACACAAATGGGAAGAGCGTTCAGTGTAGCGACGTTTCGGTATAATCGTTGAACGATCGACATGATTCAGTTCTTTCGTTTCACCCTCGATCGACACCAGACACCTCGGCCCTCGGAATCTCGCGTCCACCTTGCTCCACTAACTTTGCCACGAAAGAATGAAAAGGGACATAAACGTAAGGCGAGATGATACTTTCTATCGCCAGCACATTGGATCAACTAGATAGGATTCTTCAAGGACAACACACCCGCTGTTCACACCTACAATTGTAATTAGCGTGTTTCAAGAATTCAACTAGAATGGAAGTGATTCTCTCCTGTCGGTCCCTTTATCATTTCCCTTTGTATATCCTACCTCCTTCATTCTTCGAGTCGCTAGAGAGCAAGGTCGACGCGACTCTGAGCTTCCGCCTCGGCGAATACGCACGACCGATCCCGCAGAGAAGCGTTTCGCGAAACGTCGTGGTGAACCAAGATCTCGAAGACGAAAGAAAAAATAGAGTGGAGTTGTAAGGACCATCGTCGCGGCGACTGCACGCGATGAAGCTAATTAGGACTTTTCAGGGGCGATATTGTCATGAAGAGTTTCTCGTTCGTCGCGCTACTAGGTTTCTGCGTGCCTTATCGTCTATTTACAACCCCTGCGACGCAACCTTCGGGGAAGAGTGAAAATCTCAGAAACAAATCGATCGCGATCCCTGCTTCACAAGATTCCACTGCAACTTCGCTTTCATTGTCCGCGATTTTGTTGCTTGCCTCTCTATGGGAATCAATTATGAAAGGAGATCGATCGACGACGTGGATTTGTCTGTGATCATTGAAGAGCGGTCGGCTCGTGAATTATTTGGAAACGCGACACGAAATTTTCCCTCCGCCCCGCGAAAACGATGGGGTCGCCGTGGGAATCTTCACTTTCCATTAATGCACGTTGTCGTGCTCCTTTTCTCGCTCCTCGCTCTCTTATTCTCCCTTCACGATCGAGAATAGTGGATGATAGTTTTGTGCGCTCGATACCCGCGCGAAGCACCTTGTTTTGTTGCAACAGTAGAAGCGTATAATGCGTTTGCGTGAAACGATAATTTACAGATTAACGATTAGCTCTTATTCATTACGGTGCGAGACTGCCCCAGCTGCGCCACGGTAGTCTCTCTAAACGGTTTAACGTCTACTAACGCCGCGGCGGGCGTTCCCTAATAAATTTCTCGAAGGGAAAAACAGAAACGTTGGCTACGGGCGACGCGTGAGTGTCGACGATTCAACAACCGATTCTCAATAATAAGTGGCAACGGACTAGCCGGAACGGAAATCAACCTTCTTTCTCAGTCAACCGTTTTAACTCGGAAAATGCTGGACGAAACAACGAACAGAGGCGTTCGAAACCATTCTAAGACACTTAAGGACACACTTAAATCAACAGTAACAATTTCAGTATAAAAGATCGTTTAACGCTAATCAATGATTTGCTCTTTTCGTGTAGGCTTGTATTACCGATCGAAAGTTTGGGCATGCCTACCATGTAAACGAGATAAATGGAGGAAATGAAAAGAGGGAATAAATGGGAGAACTTAACGCTGCATGAATGAAACGTATCAAAATGAAAAAGAACGTTGAAATTATGGAAAGGCAGTGTTTAAAACGAAAATTCGCTATCGAAGGAATACATTACCTTAATGCTAACTTTGTCCTATGGCGGAGCAACTAAATACTTTTTAAGTAACGTACAACCCAAACTTCCGAAAGGTAATGTGGACGTGTGTCTGTATGTGTGTGTGTGTATGTGTGTGCTTTACTAACAACGAATGTTTAAAAGATTGAAGAGCACGATCCACAATGAGCGAACGACTATTCTGGACATCGACGAGAAACCACTACCGATGCCATGGTTTCGAACACGGCAAAAGAGGACAACAATTCAACGTTAAAAATCGCATAGTTCGAACAGAACATCGCAACTATCTAACTATATTCTAACATCTCTGTAAAAAATCGATCAACCGTAAAACGAAGAATCTTAGCTCGCTTCGTGCTTCGTACACTGGAACTCTGATGACCGAAGACGAGCTTAAAAAGGAAAGGAAACGCGGAACACAGAAACGGACAGTTAAAAACAATCGTCGTTAATTCGGTCATTCTAAAACGAACGCAACACGAACACAGGCTGTCCTATTTTAATCGAGCCGCGCGAATGCCTTTCGTATGCAGTAATTCCCTACAAATATAAAGTACAGGCTATCGAGTGGGATATCAGTCATCTGAAAGAAAAATGGGGTGAAATAATTTGGGACGATCTATTATCAGCAAAAATAGGCAAGTAATGGTGAAGTATTGTGAGATAATTAATTGATCCATAAAACCGAACCTGAGTTTTTATGTCACATATTATTCTTATTAATCGTTTTTATTACTCAAAGAACAGAACTGTAGGGAGATGTTACATGTTGAATACTCAAAAGTACCGATCATTACTTTTTTAGCAGGAATCATATGCTTCCATTACGTCACATCGTAGCTTCAAGAAGAAGAAAGACAAAAAAATAAAAAAAGCCAAGATTATTAAACGTCATCCATCGAATCTTGCCTCTCAAATTAGCCTACCCGATTTAAATGAGCATGGACGATTTTCACTAATACAGTCCATCTTCTTTGTCTTTCCTCTGCAAAGAATATCTACAATGCGACGAGACCAAATACATGATTCCATCTAAAAAATACAATGTGCACCCCAAAGTTTGAAAACATTCGTAGAGTCACATCCGCTAAATAATGTCCCCTGCAAAATCTTTCAACTTTGAAATCTCTGAAAGGTTCTCCAGGGTGGCTACAAATTTCGGAACTATTCGCGGCAATCGGTTCAAATAGGTCACCCTGCGTGTAAACTTCGCGAGTCGAGAAACGAAGAATAGAACGCTTTGGAAGAACTAGCCGCGCGCCTTTTTCCGAAATTCCCGGCTTAAACCTAAGTCACTTGGGTAAAAGTCACGCGCGACCCAGTCACGAATATAATTTTCAACCCGAGAAACTGCCGATCCCGACCGAATCGTGCCTCGGTTCGTTCGACTGCGCGGCGGTAAAAGGAATTTGTACAGCTCGGAACACAGCGTTTTAAAGGCTCTCTTTTTTCTTCGCGGAACCCAATCCTTCCTCGGCGGGTTGTTCGACGGGAGTCGAAGGGGAGATCGTGCGGGCGCGCGAGCGCGACGGGAAAAAGAAACGAATCTCGATGAAAACCGCGCGCACGCGAGGCTTAATTAAGCGCCGTCCCGGGCGCAAAGGTCGTTAACGCTGAATGAAGGTACATTGAAAATTATCTCCCCGTAACGGGCGACTTTCGTCGTTAATTGACAAATAAAAATTGCGAGGCTCTTTAAATTACGCGGGTGCGTTATGGAACTGCAAGGGAATTGAAACGCTTCCACGGTCGACTTAATATTAAAGCGCCGCGATCAAAGAAAAACTGAAGGAAGAAAAGGGGCGCATTTCGCTTAAATACTGAACTGCGCCGTGGATTATGTAACCTTTTAACTGTTCGCGCGAGATAAAAAATACGGTGGAAAAATGGAGGATTTCCCCCTAACAGGAAAAAATATCTGGGCTTCGCGAGTCACGATTCTGAAATTTCTGAAATTTCTAATTCCACCCGTTTCCCTTCGACGATTTTCTCGTCCCTTCCTCCGCGAATTGTTAGCCATTCATGGCTGGCGCGCGGACGCGCGAAAGAAAAAGAGAAATGCTAGATACTACGGAGTGTATTAAAAACGTACAGAGGGGAGGGGGAGGGGGATGAACATAAAGAAAGGGGAACTAAAAAAAGGGGCACTGGACGACAGGGGGAAACTAAAACGAAATCGTAATAAATCTCAAGTAAAAAAAACCGTCTGCTCAGTCCTGTGCGCACAAAATCTCTGTATATACATAAGTACTCGTATATATATATATAAATGTCCTCCATGTGTATATATGTATACACGTTCTATGCGTGCCCTATGTCAGACATGTTTGTACATATGTATACACATATAAAGGAGAGTCTCTGCATGAATGAAAGTTAGCCTAAGTAAAAACCGACTCGATGGAAACGAAAAAAGAGAAGATAATTGGCAGGCCCTGTGTGTTTGTCTGTGTGTATGCATGTGTTTTTTGTATATATATATGTATATATATTATCCACAAATAGGCGTGTGTAAGCCCTATACGCGACGAATATCGACAGTAGAAATATAATCTTGGTAACGTCTCTCGTAAAGTTAACAATAATATAACAGATTATTACGAGATGCTCATAATGTTATCGACCGTATATAATATGTACAGAAGCTACATTTTGGTTTCCTCTTTTCCCACTTTACGCGTGACTCGGATCCCCCCGCTGGAGGAGTCGATCAGCGAATCGATAATCATCTACCGACGAGCGAGTATTTTATAAAAAAGAAGATGTCAACGAAATGCTCGATAAGAACGATACCCGACCAGGTGTGCCTAGTTATCCTTTCCCAGGGCTTCTACCGCCCTGAGACACCTGCTCCCCCCTCATTCCCGTACATCCCGCTAACAAAGGATATACGAATGCATTCGCTGCTAGACCAGTGATTGTCAAAAGAAGTGGTAGACTTATAAAATACGCTTTCGTAATCCTTCAAGGAAGAAGATCTACTTTCGTGTGATTCACGCAACAGTCTATAAAATCTGTAAAAGAGTGAAAACTCGAACAACCGGGGGAGGGATCGTTTATTTTCCCTAATCGAATCGATAAAAAACATGGATAGAACAAGAATTCAAATGCGACTAAATACTCGTAACAACAACGAATATCCTTAATTATTTTTCTTTCTTTTCTTTTTCGTTTTTAGAAGATAACCACGATCCGTACGTACCGCACCTTCCACCCTTCGCGTCGATCGTACAGAAAACGAAAATGAGACGCGACAGACCGAAATGAGAGATATTCTTATCACGGAATACCTGCGATGTAACGCGTTGCTTCGATGAATCTTTCTCTCTAAACACCTAGCCTGATTGACAGTCTTCGATAAGAGGAATGCATTCCAAGAGAAAAATAGATTATAAAATGAATATTTAGAACATTTTCACGTGAATAGCTGTATATGCTCGCGTATGTTTTTTTCATTTTGTTCATCGTTCTTTAGAAACCCTCTGAAAGCTTTGCGACAGAGTGAAAAAAATATATATATGTGTGTATGTGTATGTATGTATATATATATATATGTATATATGTATGTGTACGTTTGATCGGATTATCAGCTTAACTTCGCGTGGAACAAATTACTAGAACCTACCTAATGTCGTGTTTACTACTTATTTAAATTACTAGCGGCTAGCCGATGAGACCAGAGGTAAGACTCGTCGATTCGCTGCCGTCAGTCGACGCTTTCACAGCGCGTGTCATGTTGCTACATACGATTATCGATCATCCACCGTGGTAACGTTTCCCGTCGATGGTCATACCATTACCATGTCCTCGTCGACGCTGATGATCGTAGGAAATGCATTATCCGCGGAACTTTGCCTCTGAATTGGTTTCTTCCTTACCAGCCCATCTGTGTAACAACAATCAAGACAAACACCGTTATAAAATCGTCACATAGGCTAACGCTATTCACGTATTCATATTGCGTGAAAGTAACTTGCCTGCAGAGGGTGGAAGAATATCCTCGAGAGACCCATCGTCCAAGTCGTTGGCGGATAGAAGTAGGTCATCGTCGGAGGATGCTCTCGTTAAGCTGGGGAGCGTCGAAGTTAATAGGGCCTTTTCCTTCTGGATCTCCTGTATATGGTCGACAAGGAGCGCCTCTTCTTCGTCACCTCGGTCCCTGTCCCGATCCGTGGCGCCGCCTCTCACGGTCGCGCTCGGCGTCGCCGCGTTCAATTCTTCCGGACTGAAGATCTTCGAGGATCTCAAGCTAGACAAGCGATGTGTCGCCGTGTGACAGGCAGACTCCAGAGTATTAATGTCAGCCAAGGTTGCTCGCACCACCCTCAATTTCTCCTGGACGATCGTCTCGACGCAACAGGTCTGTCTGCCGACGTCTTGCAACGAGTCCTGCGCAGGCAGCGTCCTGTTAGTCCTCAGGATGCACGGGGCGAAAACTATCGCCAAAGCTGACGGGGACATTCGATTGTCGATCTCGTGGAGGGCCACTCTCGCTAGATGAACGATCAAGCGTTCCATCAGGTCGAAGTTGGGCTTCGGTAGCTTCTTCAGAATGGCGAAAAGGGTGCTGATTCTGTCACGCGGGTCCGTCAGATTGGCAGCGTGTAGGAAGTCGTCGTAGTACTCGAATGTTAACAGCGGCTCGGGCATGTCCCGAAAGAAACTCTTCAACACAGCTGCCAGCACGTGTACTTGGTAGTTTTCAAAGTCCACTTTCTCCAGATCACCTTCGTCCATTTTCACCTTTAACTCTTTCACCTTCGAACTGACACCGCTCTTCCGGTATATACCCTCCGTGTAGAGACCGTGCATCTCTATGGTTGTGATCAGGCGATCCACTACTAATGGTACCTTCCCGTCACCGCAGTCCAATTTATACAGAGGCACACCGAACACCTTCCGCGAGTTCATTTCGTGAAGCGAGGCGTCTTTCCCGCACTCCGCCGAGGCTTTCGTGTAGCATTTCTTGTGACACGTTAGCTTGCAATCTAGAGGTACGAATACGTAGTGAACAAAGAGCGACAAAGAACGCGCGAATAAACGTGAAAATATGCGTGATACTTACTCTGACAGACGAGTCCCCTTTCGATGGGCCACATAAAGAATGATGTGCACACTTCGCAGGCTGTTGGTATGTTTATGATAGTTAACTGGAACATGTGGTTACCGTGTCGCGTCGGCTCCTCCTGTTTCCGCTTCTTCTCCTTCTTACGTTTGCTTTTACTCTGTTTCTCCGGCGCCTCGGTCTTGACTATCGTCATAAATTCGTTCATGAATCCTCTGAACGCGTTCACCCCCATCGTCACGGGAAAATCTTCGCTGGTGTTCTCTTGCTTGCACACTGTCTCCATCACGTGCAAGAAGTTCGCTATGAGGTCGGTGTACTTGATGTTCCCCTCGACGCCTTGTTGAATGGCGACGCTGTAAGTGATCACGAGATCGTCTTTGAATTTACGCAGTGCCTGCTTGAACACGCGGTCCACTTCGCTAGGCTTCCTGCCCTTCTCTTGCTCTTCCATTATGTAGATCTTCTTCGTAATGAAATCCTGCATCAGGGCTAGCTCCTTGGCGTCGGATATGATCTTGTCCGTGCTGTCGGAGAAAGCGGAAGTGCCGGTCAAACTGAACTTGGACGCGACAGCTTGCTTCGCCGCGTCGAACGGCGGTCGCGGTGGCTTCCTGTTTTTTCGTCTTCCCGGAGTGTTCGCCAGGATACACGGCATCTTAAGTACACCGCCGTTCTGGATACACTTCACGTGGTACAGCTGCTTGCACTCTAGACACTTGTACCCTTGCGTCACGAACGCGTCCATCTTCTCGTGGCAGCAAACGCACACATCGTCTTTGGCAAATCTTGCTACCTTCCTGAAACGATGCCCGGCTAAAGTGAACAGATTGCCTTTCCACTCCAACAGGTTCATTCCAGGCGCCAGCTTCAAGTCATTGGGGCTCGTATCGGCGACAGCCTTGTCATCGCCGAGGCCTGATATCTTAGTAGCCGGATCCGAATTCCTTCTCCTTAATTCTAGTGTCGTTATAGCGTTGGATCTCATACGCTTGCCAGGTTGCTGAGTTTTCGACGCGGATTCGCTTTTGTTCACCGGCCAGTCTGTCACCGACCTCGACGCAGTTTCATGTGGGCTATTATCCTTTCGGGTCCACACGTTCGTCGACTTATTTAAGTCGCTCTCTTTGATCGTACCGAGGAACAGGCTCTTCGATTCTCCGGTGTTTGTCTCCGACACGCTCTCGCCCATCGACCGACAATGAAATTCTCGAGACGGTCGGTTCCTTCTTGCGCTTCTAACGGGCACGTCAGGTTCGCATTTCTCCTTTGGTCTGGAATTCTTCTCCTTGGACGATAATCCTTTCTGCAATGGACTCTTCAAAGCATTTTCATCGTTTACGGTATCTAACTTCATAGACGTATCGCCTTCAGAGTTCTGTCTTCTCAAGAAACTAAAATCTTTAATTTCTTTGCTGTGGCCGTACGCCTGGTCGCGTCTAATGGGCGAAGCTGGAACGCTTTCTATACGATCACTCGGTACGCTATTGTCGCTCAATCTGCGCTGCTCCCTACCCGGAGTGCTTTCCATATGAATGAAACGCTCGTTTGGCTCCAGTTTCACGTTATAATTCGATGCCTCGTTTGGTTTCTCATGTTGCTCGAATATATGATCCGTTATATTCTTATAGTGAGAGACGTTCGGGGAACGAGTGAGCGTTGACTTCTGGGGAGCACACATCAAATAGTCGCTATAGTTAATGGACGAAACGTCTGCTCTACGACGCCAGACGTCTGAATTTGGACTATGGGTTAGGTTTATGTTAGACTGATAACATTTCATCTCTCGTGGACTTGGGAATGGGGGTGCAGTGTTAAAGGCAGGCGGGGCACTTTGCACCGCGCTTGGGGTCTCTGTATCCGTTTCCCCATCGCTGTATCCTGTCGACGAACTGTCCGCCCGTTTACTGACGGACGATAGCCGACTGGAAGCGTTCACCAGATTCGTGTTCACCGTTACTCCAGGAGAATGGTCACCGCGTTTCGTTCGAGTGCTCGGTACGGGTTTGCCGCAGGAGTTGTCTTGGGACTCGGAGCTGTTAACGCTGAGCTGAGATTCGTAGCTTCTTAAACTGGTCAAGCTTTCCAAGCTGCTTTTACGCTCGTTGAATTCTTCGGAAGAATAAGGTTCTGCGGTCTTCAGTATCGCGCTGGACTCCTGCAATATTCTTGCGTTTGGTGTAAGCTTGCGTTTCGAGTACGTCATACTCGCTTCAATCGCGCTGTCCCGAAGTACATTATCCACTCTGCAAATTAATGTACTTATTTAATTACGTATCCACGGAAATATAAGCTGTAAATAATGAATATCTCTTTACCTTGCTGATGCTAGACGATTCTGCGACTCCGTTTTGCGAATCGTACTGTATTCCAGCAGCGTATCTTCCGTGAGCGATCTGAGCATGGAACAGAAATGTGAATGTAATAGTGGTTACTGTTTTCGTCGCTATATTGTGCAAAATAAGTAATTTTCTCTGTAAATACTTACTCGTCACTACCCCTAAGTCTTGAGAACACTTTGCTGTTGTCATAGACAAGTTCTCTTTGATCTTGAGCTTCTTTATACTCCCCAACTTTATCAGTAAGCAATTTCTTTCTCTTCTTCAGTTCTGCGAAAGCCTTCCTTGCGATGTTACCACGAACGTGAGCTTGAAAGGCAATCACAGAGCACTTAATCTTCTTGTACCAACTGTGCTGCCTGTAAGCTCGCCAAGCAGACTGAATGTGAGTGGCGGCTTCGATTCTAGCACGTAAAGATTGAGCGTGCCGCTGAGCAATGACCATTCGCCAAAAGGACTGTATTTGTACGACTGCGTTTTTCAATCTGAGGAACTTGCGTCTCTCCAAGCAAGCACGGAACCATTTCTGTATAGTCGTGATGCTTGTAATGATCTGTTGGTGGAGTTCTATGTCTAATTTAATCTTCTCCGATTCTCTGAGGAACACTTTAGTTGTACCGAGTTGATAATTGTCTCTATTGAGATTCAGCGTCAGTAAAAAGTCTCGGACGTCTGACTGTGAGCTTAGCAAGCCCTTGGGTAGCAACATTCTGTACAGCTGAATGAATTCTTCGTATGTTAATCGAACGTTGAAACCAGCTTGTCTTATTCTGACGGTCTCTAACATCCCTGTATACCGCAGCTGCCGTTGCACGGTCTCCTCGTCAAATTCGTTTGGTACCTTGTTGGCATTGCTTTTGATGCATCTAATGAAGAATGGATTTGCTTGATTCAAAGTGTCCATCAGGCTGTGTAAACTCTGCTGGAATTGTGCTGATACTGTCATGGGTTGTTTTCTCGCTTTCCCGGGTCCTGTGCCATAACTCTGCGTTCTTCCGGCAAGTGTTTTTACAGTTTGGAGATTCTTTAAACCTTTTTTACCGCGTTCCCTTGGTCGAAATGATTTGTTCTTCCTGCAAACGTGTTCAGTTTCAACGCGCAAGTATTACGAAATACTGTAGGGATTCCTTTTCCCATTTTTTTTAAATTCTCGTCGGAAAAGATACAAGTTGGAAAAGAAATAAGGTGTCTAGATTTTTGCATATCTATACGTTCTCTTTTGTTCTGTGTTCACCAATTTAACATTGCTCCGACGTTACTATTTTATGTAATGCAAAAACAGGAAAAGGAGAATATATAATTCTTAAAATGAGATAAGTGGCATCGCAAAGATATTTAACAAACATACTGTAAAATCTAAGTAGCAAACACTTAGCAAAATGTTATCATGGTTTATATGACTAGATTATGATAGCAGATGTAAGAAGCATGTGATAATAGGATTAATTGTGTACAGAGATAGTCATTAGCAGATTCTAAGAACTCTGTAATAGTAGAAGAGAAACGCTATCTATTTCATTGCGCTAGATAGATGCATAACTAATGTAAACTATTGATGTTAGTAACAAGCGATTTGCATGTTTTACGAGCCAGTAACTGCAAAAGTTAATTTCTTCATTGATACATAAATGGATGATTTCGTATTAGGTCTTGTTTCTCGAAATATTTAAGCAAATTTTATATCGTGCAATTGTTAGTAACATAAGCCGTTGTGAAGTAATTATGTTTGCCGCACTCAGCAGCGTACAATACAAATAAACCCATTACCGATTGCGGACATTAAACAAAAATATTGATCTCTAAGTGTTCTTTAATCTCAAACATATATGAAGTAGAAATGGACCAATTGATATGATCCCCATTTAAAAAGGGAGAGAGCTACTATTGTGAAATCAGCATGCATCAATTAAACAGAATATTATAAAAAAATGAATCATTAAAACGTGACAAATAAGGGATAATGATCGTGAATATTATGGTACACCAAACGAAATGATCTACATGATACATTTTTAAAAAGACACGAGAGAAAACTCTATAAGGTACTGAATAATTGTGGAAAGCTGTGATATGACTTTGCATGGGAAGACCATTAATATCCTATTGAGATGCTGTTACCTATGGAAAGAAATCCTTCACCCAGAATCACTATAGAGCGCACACTACCTTTATACCGTAGAGCAGTGAGATTTTGTAGCTTAAATTACAAAACGTTATTGAAGATTAAGTGGCTGTTGTTTACATACATGACTATTTGATTAGCGCGTTCCATGACGTTTGCTTCGTCTTTTGGAAGCACCCTCTCTAGCGGAGTATGAGTGTCTCGTCTGAGTTTATTATTACTATGAGGCTGGTCTTCCCTGCCCCTTATTAAGTAACCCTTCATCGTGGTTACGTTTGATGGGTGTTGCGTTTGATTAATGTTTCGAAATTGTGGCCACGACAATCGGTTGTTGTTTACATTGTCGTTGTTTTCGAGTTGTATAGAAGATAATGTGGTAGTGGGTATAGTTGATGGTATACAGACACTGCGCTGCTTCTGATAGCTTGGTGGACGATTATGTTTGTGCGAACTGAAAAAGTCTCTCATGCTTAGTTTTTTAACATTTTTTTTTCAGACAATTACGTACTAATTATGTTGTTCACTATCACATATTTAGCCAGAATCTTCGCTTTAGTTAACGACTTTGGAATAAAAGACGTGGTTAACGAGTGTTTGTCTCATGAGTGACTCCAATGGAGCAATGCGAATTTTAATGATTGGTATGAATTGTATAAATAAAACGTTATTGCTGCATTGTTTATCATGCTCAAGTATAACGGCAAGTAAAGAAGTATATCATCGAATGACAGAATGTAATTGTATGGTGAAAATCATGAAGATTGCACTCTAATCACACTGAATACAAAAGGTGCATACATAGAATTCTAAACAGTATTTTGAACACACAAGACTGGAAGGTTGTATGGATTTACAAGTTCGTGTGACTTGTTATGCTGCTGTTATAGTTATTGAAATACCGACTTCGTGTGTTTTTAACGTAATTGCGATGTAATGCTACGGATAAACATTGTAAATCCATAAGACACCTCAGCCTAGGAGAATGGAAACGTTTGCCAAAAATGACACATACAGTGGATCAAAAGACCACTTACGCAATTCGGTTAATAGTTAGATTGACGGTCGACAACGTCACAAGATGGCTACAGGGACAAAAGACATGTGGCCAATGTAATAATTAATTGCTTTAGTTGTAACACACATAGGAACTTCTTCAGCCTGATGCATATATTAACGCACAACGTAGAATCATAGTTTATACGGTGAGATAGTATGCAGATCAAACATATTACAGAAAAAAACAAGCGCAATAACATCGGCATTTGTTTATCACGATCATTATTATTCAACTAACCAATGTTGCTCTATCGTGAATATACAAGCATCTTAATCTTTCTCGAGTCACCCCTTTGTGAGAGTAAAAATGATATAAAATTAAGTAGAAAAGTAATGTATACCTTATTAAATTCTCGTTCGGCGTCCTATACCTGTTTTGTACAGATGTTTTCGTGCCATCGGCTGAAAAGAAACATAGTTGAACACCGTTATTGATAGAAATTATATTACATTCGGGTGTAGAAAATAATGGATACTCTACCTCGGCCATGCCTGTGAGCTCGACCTGCTTCTTGGAAAGCGAAATGGGCCCGAAAAAATGCTCGAAGTATCGCCCATCTGAATACTGCAACTGGATCTGCACCCACTAGCTCTCGAACGAAAGCGAGGGAAGAATTTTTCAACACACCGACCACACCGTCCGGTCGCATCAAATCCAGATTCTTTTCTCTCATATTGGAAGCTTGATATTTCACAGCCCCCGCGTAATGGCGTACAACAAAGGCTGCTTCGCGTCGTTGTGGTGCCTCGTAAAATGGATTGTCTTTATGTACTGAATTAAATTTTTGTAGCAGTGTTTCATTCGTTGCCCCCGGAAAGCTGTTAGATATTTTTAACGTTTAATAAAGTATAAAGTATCGATCGGTTTGTTTAGGATAAAGATAAAACCAAATATTCACTTGCACTGGTCATCTAAGAGACAGAGAAGGCCATTTGGTTTTCCTTCTATTAAATTTAAACAGCCTGAATTGTCACTGTATCCTATGTCTGTCCATCTAATCCCCTGCTTTCTGTACTCTCGTTGTTCATATTGGAAAACGTGTTGGTTGAAGTAGTGTTGGAGTTGCTCGTTTGCATAATTTATACATAATTGTTCGAAGCTATTGCACGTTTTGAAATCTTCGAAACCGAAGATATCTAATACGCCTATACTATTGCCTTGATGGTCTCTCAGTGTATCTTTCTTTGACAGTAACGCGTGATTCACCTACATATAAAAATTTTTATACATTTCATTCTCATACAATTGTACGGTGCACATTTTAAAGCAAAAGGAAGAACATCTCACCTGAAGCACAATCCAATCGAATAGAGCCCCGTACAAACATTTGGCCATTGCATCTCTCGCCGCAATTGCTTCTGGAAGTCTATAGTTAATAACTAACGTTTCCCCAGAAGCCCTTGCACGTTTCGCGGTAAGTGCGGCCAACAGAGTCTCTTGTTTCACTCTGAGAAGTTCGGATATTAATGCAACGACTTCAGGATTTTTAACTCCCACGGCTTCATCGTGATGATGATAAGATTTCCTCGGCTGAAATTCGACGTTACCTGAAACAGTAGTATAGGATTAGTTTACTGCATTAGCTATTAAAATAAATTGACTAATCACCGAGTAGAAGAACAGCTGATAGAACCGCGAACAATCGCCTCTGTTTCTCCGGCGTGAATCCGACCATTTCCATAGATTGTTTCAGTCTTGAGAATTCATGTCGTTCGTCGATATTTTCTAGTCCATAACAGCCACTTTTATTTAAGTAATTATAACGATCACAATTTTCTAAATGCAGAAGTTGCTTTTCTTGTTCACTTGCCCCAGCCAGGAGATAATAAAATACATGGTAATTCCTTTCGTTCCTTCCTTGGGAAACTATTCTCGATTTCTCCAGAAGATACTTTTGTACAACAGCCCTGAGAATTTGACAACAGATTTCAGAAAAGAATCCTACAATGGCTGTCAACACCACGAAAAACTCTATACCGCATAATATACATTAATCTTACCCGTGCACCATTCCATTTTCCTTGTAATTCACTTGTATGAATTTACCGAAACGACTGCTATTGTTGTTGTGCGCAGTTTTCGCATTCCCAAACGCTTCTAACACTGGACCAGCGCTGAGTATTGTCTGTTCGACGCCGCTACCGTGCGAACCTTTCTGACTAAGGGCCGTCAAATGATGCAATAGAAAATTCGTCGATTCCGTTTTGCCCGATCCACTCTCGCCGCTAATAACAATGCACTGATTTCTTCTTTCTTTAAGCATACAGTGATAAGCCGCATCAGCTATGGCAAATATGTGCGGAGGTATGTCTGGCCCCAATCTTCTGTTTTGATACAGTTTTACATATTTCGGATTATAGATGGGATAAAATTTAAATGGATTCAATGCAATTAATATACTGCCAACGTAGGTGTATATATTCCCAGCTAAAAACCTAGCCCGAAGGTTATCCAACAGAGTTTGTTCGTTAAGGTCTGGAAGTTGACACAGATCTGGGTACTCTTTATCGCGTGGCTGATATAGGAATCTATTAAAATAATCTTTTAGGAGTTGCGGATCCATGGGAAATCTACTATCCGACCATAAATCTGGTTGCTTCTTCCGCAAATAAAACCTAAAGCGAAACACGTTATAAGGCATGCGATATTATTATTGTACATCGTTGCGGTAACATGTGGTAGCGTTACAATTTCTACTAATGTACCTGTAATATTCTTGTTGCGCCGCATTCTTGGGCCATAACAACATCAGCGCAACAGGGCACTCGGTTGGCCCGAGTCTTCTTTCTTTACATTCTTGCCCAACGGAGTTTCCTACCACTTCTGCTAATTCGTAACCGTTCGAAGCGGAAGCGTCGATTAACCCAAGTCTTTCAATGATGCATTCCACTATTTCAGCTGACGAAGTTTGTTTAGTAGCTTTAATTGAAAGTGCTTCATATTCTGGGCTCCATTCACCCACAAACACTTGCACTACTCCCGAACCACTGCCGTCCATTTTTTAACCCTACAAAATTCAGAATCGCACAAAAATAAAAAAGTTCCGAAGACATTTACATACATGGATGTGATTTTCAATTAATCATTTTACCTTGTTATTAATAGGGTTAACAAATGTGTCCTCTGTCATCCATACAGAATTTCAAATGTATCATTTCTCCTTCTTTCTGTTTCTCAATTATATACAGCCACTGATACAAACGTTTAAAATAACTTTTATACATTTTGTTTAAAAGTATTCGCTATTACAGTCTCGCTGGTTACTGGATTTATTTACAGGTATTCTTTACATTAATCTATTCAATTCAATTTTGTCAAATGCACTCAAAATTTATAAACTAAAAAACCTTATTTTTATACACCATGTCGAGTGTTGCAGACGAATCGTTTGAAAGCAATAAAAAATCATTAATATTACTTTTTTCCCATCGCCGTGCATAGTATACAGAAATAGTAAAGTATCTCTAAATCTTTCTTAAAGCTTTCCTTTATATTCATTATTTAATTTGATCAGTAGGACAGAATACCATAGAGTATTGTTATCGTCTGTTCGTATATTTCGCTTTCGGTATAATAAAATAGAGTCATTAAAATTACTTTACTCTGTTTTAGATTTATATATTCAGTCAATTTCATAGATCCTTGTTGATTTTGTTCTTTAGTAGCTAGAGTATTCTCAATTCATAGATCCATGCGACGAAATTTAATTCAGGTATCAAGTATCTAACACCGTACGTCCAGCGAAATCTTTCTGACAGCTATAGTTTATCATGACATTCGCTATGTAGTTTGAAAAGAGTGTAGGTGTGCTATTGTTGGCAGGCAGTAACTCAGTTTCCCCACTGAGACATTAATCCAAGGTTCTCAATGCTTCGCAAACATCCCGATGCCTCTTGAGTATTTCAATGCATTTATTGCGGATGATTACAGACGTATTTGCATTTGTACGTATTATAAAACTTTTTGTGCGTTAAGGGAATATCTTATCTGGAAAAGAAAGATGCATGACACCATCAGCGATTTCCAATCAACAGTTTGTCGTATCGTACGAATAGTTGCACTCCCCATTATGCTGGACTTACTAAATTAAACTGTTATTTCATAAACAGCAGAAAGAAATATTGCTGTCTATGTACAGAAGTTTATTATTAACCGTGCCAGTATCTCGAGCTCTCTGTCTAATTAGAACTGGGCTTTACATTCGTACATTCTGTCACATAAGCAAAGACAATATCTGTCAAGTAACATTGCGTCAAGATTCGAACGTGCCTTTGTTACTCGAAAAATTCTCCCTTCCTTCCCCATACTTTTTCCCCGATTAGTGTACGACGAACGAATTTAAAAATACTTTTAGTACACGACGTGCCCTCGTCTCTACCGGTAATTTTCTCTATTAACGAACAAGCTTATTCATCGTATCCCGAGGAGAAAGAATGCGGCGAGATATAACGAAGTATCTCTAGTGGACGCTAATCGTAACACGTCGATCATTCGTCGGGTACACAAAGGATTGCGAAAAAACGACACACGTTCCCGAGATACCGATTGCCTCGGACCTGACGGCTGACATTCGCGAGAAAACCGTCTTCTGACGCCGATTGGCGGGTCATGGACCATACCACCAATCAGCGGCGATCAGCGAGTGTGAACGTCAACAGAGAGTAAACCGGGCTTAAAGACATCAGGAATTTCTCGTCCAGGCATGACACTTACTGGCCGTTACGTATCATCGTTAAAGAATGTAATGAAACCGTGGAGATCTGGCTGTGGAATATGGTTTGTTCATTACCTTCGGTAGCTGATAACAGGATGCTCGACGTGACACATTCTCACGGATCACCAAGCTCCCGCATACTTGGGCATACTTCCGCGGGCTTGGAATCTCACTGTAAACGTACTGCCGTCTGTTCACGGTCCCTGGCCCTCTTCCACCTCCGTTCGCTCACTCAAAACATGTATTCCCCGTTTCATCCGCCGTCGCTGAAACGTACTTATCCGGGGAACGGGTACGCGCAACCGTGGCCCCCGCGCACTCAACACACACTGTCCCTCTGTTTTCTCGCACTTACCGAGCGCACGTACAATACGGGCGGATTGACACTTCAGTAAACAAGATCTATTGTCACCGATAATTCCGCGCCGGCTCCGTGGCCGCCAGTCCTCCCCTAAATCACACCGATATCCGCGGCTAATCGTGTTCCTGATTTGATAATACCGATGACACGGATCACGGGCCCTTGCCCAGTTTATCGTCCTTCGTCTCCTCTCGGGATCCTGCGTCCCGATACGTCCACCATTTCGATTTTTCCGATCACGTGGGACCCAACGTACATCCTGATTGGCTTATCCCACCTCACCACGTGACTGATCGCTACAGCATCAACTTCCATTGAAAGAGGAAGATTGCGTTTAGAGCTATCTGTTGATCGTTTTACGAAACCTTTTTCAACAAACGACCAAACATTTATTCGTTTTATGCTGTTTTCGCGTTTCTCAACTACAGCACCAAATTCCCGGGTAGATACTTTATTGTAAATCTCACATTATTACAATTGGAATGTGTTTATACTTTTATCATCGACGAAGTATAGGATAGACCTATCACGCAATGTAATTTTGTGTCACACGCTCGGGGAGCTCGCAAGCCCCCTTACCATTTTCATGTCACACCCAACGTTATCGATTGAGTCTAAAATAAGATTGTAACGCTACACGTGGCAGGAATTAAAATTCAACACGGGTAAAACCACAGACGAGGTATACAATAGACCTATCACCTAATGGAACTTTGTGTCACCACCCGAACTGTGTTACCGACCCATAATTTGAGGACTGAATTTAGCGACCTCTGCCCATGAAGAGCGTCCAACTCAACAAATACTCTGAAATGTGTTGAAATGCTGAAAGGTGTGTTGCGTGCTTGGATACGTGTGACTTGTTTAAAGTGTGAGTTTGACATAGGCTTTCGCTACGCTACGCTTTGACTCGGTTTGTCAACGACTCATGCGGATTTCTCTTCAATAATCCATTTCGGGGATCAAGACACTATGGCGCTCAAAATCTAATTCTTATAAGCCTCGCAGAAAGGTGCATGATGCATGAGTGTCGTAGGGTGCATGGATGCAACTGCAAATCGAGCATTCTTTAATTTCACAATCATACGGGATGCTTAATGTGTCGAATACGAGTTACATTTCTGAAGTTGAACTCTCTCGTGTGAGTTCTTTCAAATCTTCTCTCTTAACAGTAATTATTACATTCGAGTCATTAGAAATTGAGAAATTTCAACTTGCATGGGAAACAGTTGTGGTTGACGGCAACCTCTACCAATGTGACAACATTGACGAAAGGCGTGAGCTATCAGTTCGACTTTATCCGCGATAGTGATCGGATCGGTGAATATCTGTGAATGTTACAGTATTATTTCCTGATTTGTCGATTCCTACACCAATTAGTTCGACTACTGGACTAAATAGAAAACCGTTTAACAACATTTCACTGGAATATACCTTTCATCTAGAAATTTTTTTGACGAAGCGTTGCCTAAGTAGTAACTGAGAAAGGAGCAACCGTTTGGGAAATATGGCACCAAGATTGCTATTGGAGTCTTTTTTCTTTAATATTATTGGAGAAATAAAATGTAATTGTAGAAGAAATATTTGGAATCGAATCTGGACGGATGGAATATAGATTAACGAAGATAGATGATCGCAGCCAATCGGCTCGTATTACTTGTCACGTAATTAATAATTGTATTACAATGTTACTTGTCATACGATTAGTAATTACAGTTCAAATAATACAGATTGCCCAGGTCTCACCACGAGGAGGCACTGCGAGTGGAGACCCGCCCTAACCGCGGCCCATCCGCCCTCCTTTTATGCAAAATTTTATTTTCATTTCCATAGATCCCCCTGATGCACGGTTGCAAAATGATCCTCGGTCGCTCGACAAGCGGGCATCAGAGGGAGTCCTTCTGTAAAAAGCTACCGCGATAAAGCTAAGCTGAATTTAAAATATTTCTTTGTTTCTTTCATTTCAAATTTTAAAAACTTTCTGGTATATTTCTACCATGATAATTATTCACTAATTGCGAATGAAACAAAGAAAAGGGGGGCAAATTTGAGGGAAATTATTAGGGAAAACAGTGATAATGATACATCATGCTATATCATTATTTAGCAAAAAGTTTTCCCCTTTTTTCTTTATTTCATTCCTAATTAGTTAATAATTATTATTTCCTATTCATTACTAGGAAATATGCCAGTGTATATTTGCTATGCTTACTTATAATACTAATAATTCCTACCTATACGAGCGCTCGTATTTAATAATTGCTACTTATATTTAGTTATATGCTACTTATGTTTAGTTATATTTAGTTATAAACACTGCAGTGTTTAATTATTTCCTTAAAAACTACTTAATTCTATGTGGCCACTAAACACATTACCTCATCATATACATATCTACTTAAATTTTAATAATGACCTGCCTAATAAAAATCTGAAATTGTCATGTGTTTCTTACTTCCCTCGATGGACCCACGATGTTACCTGAAACATTCTCAAAAGTATATATTAATAAAAATTCCTTGAGATTTCGTTTCTCAAGGATGATGAATCTGAAATCATATTTCTGAAATAATCTTCACACATACTATATCTGTAACAGAAACTTTCTCAGTGAATTAGTACCTACAATCTATCTCGATTAAGTAATGTAATTTCAACAGATATAGGGTAGATGTAACGTTTGTGGCCATTGCACTGTTTTTGGCCATGTGCATTATTATCTTATTTTTAAATTGCTTGCAGATCATTATTCTGTGGAGAATTTCACATCATAAATATTTTATTTAGTATACCGCCCGAAATATAAGGTTATATGTATTGCTTAAATGGAAAAATATTAAATTTTTTAAGAAGTGGCCAAAACTGGTACAATACCTTAAAATGGTCACAAATGATGCATCTACCCTAGTCTTTTCATTGAATCACTATTGCCCAAATATTGAAATATCATATTTGAAGCTACAAGCCAAAACTCAATATGGAATATCGATTTGGTATTAAGATGAAAGAAGGAAGAGATTAAAAAATACTGCTTCATTGTCAGCAGACAAAGTAGGCAATCAAAAATTTAGCAATTCGTGAAAAAGAAGCTACTAATGATATTACATTTCATTCCGAAACAATTAATATTCATAATATTAAGCACATTGGGTGCTTTGTTACATCAACTCAATAATTTCCTTCTAATTCCTCATTAATTGGCATCTTCAAAGTTGATGTATCGACAATCAATCATAATATACTATAGTTAATCAAAAACATTTATGCAAATGTTGAAAATTGGAATAATTGCACTTTACTGCACAGTATTTGAAGTTACTGTCATACAGAAAATAGCAACAACGAGCACGTGTTAATATTGAAAATTTACTATCAATATAAAGCGCCGAATTGCAGTTACCTACTTTTTCAGTGCAAATTTCGTTTCAATATCATCAAATTAAGCAACAATCGCGGGTGAAGTTTGATCAATGCAAAGGAATGTTGAAAATTTATAAAAATAAAAAACTACATTTCTTATCAATCTGAAAATAAATACAAGGATTGACGAAGTAACTATGCAAAAATCGGTAACGCTAATGAGGAATAGCTACTACTACTTTTCAAAGACTCTAATTAGAACTTGAATTGAATGGAGGTGTGTCAGAAGTCTGCGATTTCTATTACAAATAATGAATTACACCTTTCATCGCCATTCTTTCAGTCACAAAATAAAATTTTTCAAATGCCATTCCATGAAAATTGGAACTTCAAATTTAAAAATATTCTAAAACAAAATAAAAAACATTTGTCTGCAAGATATGAATATACTTTTAAAACAATATTTCCAGTGACAAACACTCGATTCAAGGGTGGGTAGGCGGTGACAGGAGAAGGAGGATGGTGCAGCCACTTAGGGCTGCTGAAAAAAATGATCAGTAGCCAGAAGGGCAGCTGATCATTGGCCACTCATTAATGCAAGAAACCCGTGAGTGGACCGTTTCTATCATTCGCAACGCTAACTTATTACAGACTAAAATCAACTCCCGAGCACAGTCACTAGGACTTTGGACTACTCGCAGCACTAATTTCTCAAACAACTTCAAAATTCCCGGATGGTGCTTCATTACTGAAAATTCTACTATACTCAATACAAATCCCGAATAGCAAACGAAAAAGCTCTCAAGGAGCTATACTACTCTAACAAATATAAAAATCTATCGAGAACCACCAGATGGGTGGCTTCATTTTTCGCAAAACTAATAAAAATTTAGTGCACCTGTGTCTTGTAATACGCAACTCTAACTTTAATTCGTTGCAACCTTCCTGAAGGCTGTGTAGAGTCCCCTGTGCTGCAAATCCAGCAGCTCGGGACTCTTTTTTCCCAGGAACATGTCTCCAGACATGTCCCAGGACAGTTTCGGGGCATTGGGGTCTGGGGGTCGCAACTCTAATTACAAACGCGATCAGTCATCATCGCAACAATACCTCAAAAAAATATCAAGAATCAAACTAGGATGAGTAATTAAAAAAAGGCGATCAGTCGCATCGCAACTCTATGGACATTCCACGCGAAATCGGACACTTTTCGGAGTAACATTTCGAATGTTGCTGGAATTTGAACATGTTATAGTCTTTAGTGATATTTAAACGTACCTCAAGGGATTTTTCAAAATTTTGAAAAATGTCGATTTTACAGCTGTAAGGTAAGGGCTACCTTTTCCTCAATAAATTATAGCTATGTAAGTAGTAAATGGATGGAGATGAGATTTACAGTGCTTACAGAGAAGACATTAAAGTTTTAAGAGAAAATTATTTCAGTTTAAAAAAATAAAAATTTGTACCATTTTTGTGCAATTATTTTAATCAAATGCAGTTTTTTAACATCGGGCGTGATTTTAAAAATCCCCCCAAAAAGGATAATATAGTTCTATCCTTCCTATGATGGACAAATTTTCAAAAATATGGACATTTTAAAATTGGCCTCGTAAAAATTGTCGAAAGTTGACGTTGCGTCAAATCGCTCCGGCTCGACTGGCTGGGCCGTGCGATATTCGCAGCGGCCAAGCGGCTATATCTGCTATTCTTATACGGTGTTTTCGAATATGGTAAGTATTTGTAAAAAACTGAAGATGGAAAACTTTTACTGCATTTTATACACAACGTAATACGGTAACTCAATTTTGGGTGTTCGCAATATTTTCTTTGAAACAATGGAGACCCTTAGTTTTTTAAATGGAATGCTAAATATTTAATAGCATTCCATTTAAAAAACTGAGCGTCACCTTCGTTTCAAGGAAAATATTGCGAGCACCCAAAATTGAGTTACCGTATTATGTTGTGTATAAAAAGCAGTAAAAGTTTTCTTTCTTCAATTTTTTACAAATACTTACCATATTCGAGAACACCGCATAAGAATAACAGATACCTATAGCAGTCGAGCCGGTACAATTTGACGCAGCGCCAACTTTCGACAATTTTTACGGGGCCAATTTTAAAATGTCCATATTTTTGAAAATTTATCCATCAAGGGAAAGTATAGAACTATATTATCCTTTTTGGGGGGATTTTTAAAATCGCGCCCGGTGTTAAAAAAACTGCATTTGTTTAAAATAATTGCACAAAAATGGTTCAAATTTTTATATTTTAAACTGAAATAATTTTTTCTTAAAACTTCAATGTCTTCTCTATAAGCACCGTAAACCTCATCTCCATCCATTTACTACTTCCATAACTATAATTTACTGAAAAAAGTTAGCACGTACCTTCAAACAGCTGCAAAATCGACATTTTTCAAAATATTGAAAAATCCTTTGAGGTACGTTTAAATATTATTAAAGACTACAACATGTTCGAATTCCAGCAACATTCGAAATGTTTCTCCGAAAAGTGTCCGATTTTGCGTGGAATGTTCCTCTAATAAAAAGAATACCATGAATCAAAAGTAATACAATGAATCAAACTCTAGTAACTCCAATTCAAATTTCAAAATACTAGAACAATCTCAAAAACAATCGCGACTCTTTTTTCGGAACACTACAAGCAACCACGATCGATATTTTTTCGCAACACTATGCTGGAACCAAACGCGGGGAATACTTGATTTGCAACGCTAATTCAAACCGTCATCAACATTTAATCGCAACGCTAATTCAAACCGTCATCAACATTTAGTCGCAACGCTAACTAGCCCCGTAATCTTTTTCGCAACCCTAATTGAAAACGCGGGTGCTCAATTTCAGGGGGGGGGGGGTATCGATGGGTCAGCCTATCGCCAACCAAACTACTACTACTACTACTACAACTACCGACGAGCATAATGGCAAAGTAATACCTATGAAGAATGACCCTGCATCCGAGGATGCAGGACCATTCTTCGTAGCCCACATGATGTGGCCTCTTTGGCCGGGCTATCTTCGGCTCTTTGGCCACTGCTTTGCTTCGGGCGGTCCGCCCTTCTGAAAGTTAATAGCGTGCCCAAGCCCGTCCTTCGCGACCGCGACCAGCTACAATGTGCAATGTCCCACTGGCGTCAAAAAGTCGACATAGCGAGGCTAGAAGCGAGGGCATACCCCACTCGCGCTAGTCTGGCCGTCGACTTTTCTCACAAATTTCCTGAAAGCAGGTCATCGTGCGGGGAACACGCGATCAGAGAATACGATGACCTGCCCCGGCCCTACCTACTTATATTTAAGTCACACATTCGTACCAGAAGGTAAGTTACCTATTCTACCTAACACCTATATTTAAAAATGGCAAAACAGTCTCTCAAACACAATCATCAGCCAACCCACTCCACGATTCTCAAGCATCGCCGCCCGGGTGCAAAAGCCTACACTAGAGAGACCGTCCCGGGACGGCTCCGTCACCCGAGCTTGGCTACAATCACACTCTAAGTGTACGTACCAGTTTTCACTGAAATCGGCTGACAAAGGCAGTGACCATTGCGTATAAGTATGATTTAAATAGCAATTAATTATTTTCAATTTCAAACAATGGATTACTTGATAATGTGCTTTGTACGTATTATGTACATTGTATATACATCAATCCTTATTACTTTCTCATTTGATTATATGAGATTGATTAAGTTTCATATTCCAAGATTATTTACTAGAATGATCATCGTGTGCAACAAGGAATATGATACATTGGTATCGTTATTGTAATGAATAATAATATAATGTTATAGTTTCGTTAACATGGTCTCTGATGAAAATCTTTCACCGCCGCTAATTCCACCGCCTAACCACACAAACACACAGGTGGAAAATGCGACGTGCACGATACACTAACGCAATGCCAGCCGCCGACATGTAATTATTTAGTAAAGAAAGTCATCGTGCCCCATTGCCTTCACTCACCCAAGTAGCGCATGGGCACGTGGATGAATTAAAAGGCAATGGGTACGGAAAGATATCCTGAAAATCCTCAACTAGAAAATATGATTAGTTTCTATAGTGTCTAGCAGGATATTATTCTTTCATATTACATTATTAAGCAAATGACTCGACTTTCAACTTGTGAATACTTTAAAGTTCGATAAATAAGAAAGGACTCTACTTTAGATGAAGAAAAAGGACTCTACTCGACATTTAATTAGCGAGAAAAAGGACTCTAAAATTGAATTATTTAAGAAAAAGATTCTAAATCATGAAGAATTTACTTTAAGAATTTACAACGGGCTATTCCATCGTCAAAGTAAATTTCATAAAACAAGAAAGTATGTTCTCATGCTAATTACTTTGAATCTGAAATTTGCTCACCCTCAATTGTCTTCTTGCACATGAAAATTAATTATTCAATTTTGTGCGCAAACGAGTGACCTTTATAAGAAAGGAATTACACTTTTATGTCTATTATCATCATTTAGACATCAAGTTACTTTTGAACAAGTAATATCAGAAAAATAAAAGAAATTCAAGTCATTAGAATCGTCGCAATGACGAAATCGGAGGGCATCCGATTTTTCCACTACGTATTAAATAAAAATGATCGTAGCTGTGGAGTCTGAAATTATCAGACTTCTTCGCTACATAAAAATTAGCATTCAGCTGTATTGATATTCATACCAATACCTTCTGAATTGCTATGCACCTTTACGTGCATTATTTAATAAATATCTACATTAATGTATGATCAATGATAAACATTCGTGTTAGGAACCGTTTATCTTGGAAATTATAATTATAATTTGATTCTATTGAAAAGACGCGGCGTACAAGAAGACCCTAGCCCTCGTCTAATAAATACATACACAGACAAAATGTTACAATTCACAGGCATGGTTACCATGCCCGCGGTCATTATGCTCGCCAAAGCACGTATACAACCAGTCACTCGTGTCGATTCGGACCAAACGTCCTACGACATGATTGAGTGACCAGAGGAACCATAATACATGCGCACTCACATTTCGCTGTGCCCCGGTGACGAAGGCGCCAACACCCCTGCTACTGCTCAGAGGAAGTCATCAAACTGCTAACAAGTCATCAAGCTGCTCAACTGCGCCCAAACTGTAACGAAGGAACAGAACACGATTATAATTTCTTTCTAAAGTTACGATTGTTTCAACTCTAATAAAGAACCTCGAAACAATTCAAAACTAACGAAATTTTTTAACATTTAGGCATTTTAAGAAACAAATTAAAAAAATTAAAATTAACAAAATTTTTTTTTAAAATGTCTAAGTGATAAAAAGTTTCGTTAGTTTTTCATTTCTTGGTGATTCTATTCTAAAAATTAATTATTTTAAATTTTTTTCTTTCTAAAATTTGGAAGAATGAACTCTACTTTAAAGGAATTAAATTAAATACATAGATACTTACATCTTTCTATTAAAATTCTGCGCACAAATCTCCTCTTCAGCTGATGCCTGACTCTAATTTCCGATAAGGAGTTTCGCTTTCAAAAGTAAAAAAAATAAAGAAATAATAGACTAGAAATAATAGCGCCCCAAAGATTATAATTGGCGAACAAAGTCCTGAATCTATTCTCGCGATTGGAAAGTCAGAGCCGCGACGCTCGAGAAAGAATATTAATTGCGTAGAAAACACTGACTCTACCCTCGCGTATCCCTAAATTGTTAACGACAATCTACTATGAGCAACTGTGCTCCTCAAAATGAAAAACTTTGTCCGTCATAAACACTGACTCTATTTGGCCGCATTGCGCGCGGTCACAATCTCTGAAAAATAAGTAGGATAGGAGAGTGGAGGTAGGTGTGGTTTCATCGAGTATTTGTCGCGAGGAAATATTGTTTTTCTTGGAACCAGCCAAGGGACTTTCGCTCCTTGTTATTTAGAATACAAGGTGTGATGCGAAAATAAAGAATGCTCGCTCGATAGGAGCAGCTTTACATTTCAGTAACACGATATTATCCAGAATATAATGCTTCAGAAATAATTATTACATTTAAATGAATCATAGTAGTGGCTTTCGACATTAAAGTTGTAAGCACGTTCGTGTTATTCGAATAATACTTGAAATTATTAATCACGATCTTTATAAATATCCAAAACCCATGGCAAGAATCAAAATTCGTTAATTATTCATGCTCAAATGGCATGTCCTCGATATTTCTATACATAAAGAAGAAAACTTGCATCCAAAACCGAACGTAAATGCAATTACAACAGCTTCATAAAGATATATTCTTAACAATCATTGAAATATCATTGAATTCTACGTAAACGCGACCGAAATGCAATAGAATTTGATCATTCCAATATTTTGTAAGCATGTACTGACGCCATTTTAAACATTTTAAACAAATCTGATTAAAATTATTCAATTTATCATAATTCAATCTTTTCCCATTTGATCTTGATATTAACCGACTGCAAAGTTACCCATCAACCTCACAGCCAACAATGATTCAATAAAATAACGAGAAAAATACGTATACCACACGTATTGCCACCTTCTTTTTCCAAGGAATGACCAGACGCCATCCAAGCACCGTTCAAATTAACGGTCAAGTGTCATGGCGTCGCCTGCCCTTTGCTTTCGATTCTCGCCTCAACGTCTGTAATCGAACGATGCAACAAGTTTGAAACAAAAGCATTAAAACATTCGTAAGGCAATTAAACAAGAAATAAGCTTGAAATATACCAGAAAAGGGATGTAACTGAATACCGAGACGCGATAGGTATGTGTGCACTAAATGCACAGAAATATCGGTGAAGCAACGAAGGGAATACGCGACGAACATCTAACTGTTTTCTCGCGATATTTAATCAATTTCGGGACGAAAGTGTATTAATAGTTGCAGCAAGTGACGATAGATAGTAAAGAAGAAGACTAATGCCGGTTAGAAGTAATTATGTGACGACAGATAATGTACGCGTACCATTTAAGTACGCAGCTATCGAAACGTCTTAACCGAACGACGTTCACGGTACGAATGACCCCCGCGCCCGCCGCTGTACCTCGGCGAATATTGGCTTTGGTGGGGGGAGACGAGCAGGCCTCGCGAGACGCGAAGTAATACACGCGTACGTATTTCCGAAATGTTGGGATATAGGTCTGTATTGTACGCCGAGTGACGTATATATCGAGGCTCGTGACCGAGCCATCTAAACAGAGGTGACTTCCAATTCCTGGAATCGTTTCTATGCATACGTTCTGCTACGGGTAAAATAGAAATATTACACGTAATATATTTCCGTCGTTTATAAAATATGTAGCATCTCCATACAAGAGTGTACTTTAATGAAGCTGGTAAAACTTAACACAGATGGCTTAGTAAGTATATATTCGTACATTACTTACGTGGTACCTATACAGTTTCTTATTGGAAAACTTTGTAGAACCTTCGCAATACATTCGAGAATGTCGCGATACCAATCCCGTGTTAACATCTGTACATAAAATGAATACTCATTCTCTATACATTTGTGTGAGCACGTAATTAACACGAGAGCTAATGAAAGCTCCACGGAAAGTAGGTCGAAGTAAGAGAAGCAATCGCGAGAACTAATTTTCGTCAAATATTGATATTAAAGACACCTTTTAGGCGCCACACAATGGGATAAAACGATCCGGCAGCGATCAAAAATCTATAACTTTGGTTCTGTTCTAGATATTTTAATGAAATTTGGCTCAATTTAACCGCAAATTTACGGGCTTTAAGTTGAATTAATATAAGTGATATTAACCCGCGGAGGCCCGTGCTAGGTCCGTGAATTTAAACCCATGTTTTCGAAAAGTGGGGCCGATTACAATTCTCATATCGGCCTCTTTACTGGCCGATTACGATTCTCATTTTATTAACATACTTACTAGTTACTGTGTTATATTGTGGTAAACCCTGTTTTGT